>CM026319.1:0-10000000 GCA_014843725.1 Amphicarpaea edgeworthii
ATATATAGTGAAAAAAAAATTAGTATAGTATTTAAGTAACGAAATTGGGTCATTACAATTTTATTTAGACATACTATTTTGGGTTGGTGTTTAGTAATTTAAAATGTTTTTCTAAAAATCAATAAAGTCTTTTAAAATTTTATAAATTTACAAAGTCTTTTCAAATATCATGATTATATGTTTTTGTATATTTTCTATTTGAAAAGTTTAAACTAAAATCTTAACAAAATCTTTAAAAAAAATCTTAAACATCTTTACATTCTTACAAAGTATTTTAAAATTCACAAGACTTTTTTATATCAAAATAATATTTTAAAATCTTACTTCAATACACTCCTAAGAGTGTCTATAATGAGAATTACTTAATGGGTTGCTTAACAAAAAAAATTACTTAATCAAAAGAGTTACTTAATTTAGTGTGCCATATGTATTTTGGGTTGTTTAAAATTAAAAGGAGTTGTTTATATAAGCAATTCTTGCTCATGTATTGTTTAAGTTTGCATTAAATACATGAGTGAAAAATGAAATATTTATAAATTAAACAATTTGTTAGTAAAAATTATCACTAGAGAAAATTAGTTAGATCACTTAAAATTAAATAGCAAAAATTAAGTTTGTTAAAATTTTAACATTGAAGAAATTGTCATCCAGTTGTAGTTTTTATGATCAATTTGACGTTAAATTGTATAGTTTAGAGAATAAATTGTCACACTCTTTGTATATTCAATGACTATTTTGTCAAGAAAAAAATATATATTCAATGACTATAAGAACTTTTGTTCTTTCAAAGACCACTAAATTATTAGCATTTTAAACATTCAAGACCACCATGATAATTTATCCTTTTGTTATCTATATTATTTTTAATATACATGATATTGATCAAAGTATTTATCATTTTGTTGATGATTAATATCATACTGAAAAATCACTTAGTCAAAAAAGAAGTATATTACTGGTAAAATATTTAAGTTTTTTTTAACTTGTATTTTCTTCTTTTATTTATTTCTTATTTAAAATACAGAGAGAAGCAACCCACTAGATATTGCTAAACTGCGATTGGGGATTCTTTGCCAACTCATTTTTTTTTTTCAACGCTTGCAAGAGGACACGATGGCGCTCACATGCTCTTGTTTTTTTAATGCATACTTTTCCCATTTTCTATTTAACACTTCTCTTCCCATTTCTCTTTTCATCCACAACTTCTTTCTCACTCACACTTGAGTCACCTCTCTTCACTTCTTCCTTTCCCCTTTTATCACTTCTCTTCTTCCCTTTAATAATGTAAATAAATAAATTCATTCTTTTGTGTTCAGATCAAAACGAGGTCATTTTGAGCTCCCCCAGAACAGTAGGTTTCAGCAGCAGCTATGGATTTGGCAACCAATCTCGGTGGCAAGATTGACAAAGCTGAAGTTCTCTCCGCCGTTCAGAAGTATATACATACATGTTTTTCTCTTTCAAGTTTTTTTTTTATATATATATATTTTTATTTTAAATGCAAATTTGTGGCTGGATTGAGATTTTAGACTTTGCTATTAAAACTTGATTGAAATCATAATTAATTTTATAGTCTCATATATATATATATATATAGAGAGAGAGAGAGAGAGAATATATAGAACAGATAAGATATCAAATAATACCGGTATAAATTACACCAATTGTTACATCTTATACGTAGATTATATTTATCAAATTTTATAAAAATTAAATATTATTATACATGATCTACATAACTAAAATGAACTTTCTTCAAAGTTTATTGAATTATTCATAGTTTAATATATTTTAGGATAAAGTAAATTTTGATATATATAAATGAAATATCAAATTATATTTATTTGAAATAAAATTTGTTATAAATAATCTGCCTAAATTGAATTTTCGATCCCTCGTTTTATATATATATAAATCACACATAAGTGTGGCCACTTGTCACTGTCATTTCCTTATTATTTTAATTATTATTTGGGTCCAATAAAATATAAATGCATGTCTTTTGCATACTTTTTTCTGTTGAATCTCCACCACTCATATGATCTTATCACAATTCTCAAAACAATTGATTAATCAATTGTTCTGAAGAGGAGTTAAATCCAGATTTAATAAAAAAAAATTCCAGATTCGGGAGTAATTGAAAATCTTTCTGGCCCTACTCCTATGATCTGGTTTAAAGGATCTTATTACGACATTGAAGGCTGCGGAAATTGGGGGATTAGAAAATTTTAATTTTCAAAGAAAGCAAAATAGTTGGTTTAAGTGAATTTTTAATTTATTAAAATGCTAATAATTATTTGGTAAATTTGGATGGAAAAATGTTGAATCTAATAATACAGGGGTCAGGGGTTTGAGTACACTATAACTATGAATGAATATTGAGGATCAATTATTTTAAGAAATCTAATTGCTGGGGAATGGGGATTAATGATTTTTTTTTATCTTGCGTGGAATGTTTTGGACTTTTATGGAACGTGAATCACATCTGGGTCCACGTTGTCTCATGTGACTGTGAAAAATTAACAGTGATGACAACTGTGAGTGATAAATGTGAAACAAAACTGAAAAGGATTTGAGATTTCTTGCCGCTAAGAAAATATTACTCATGATAATTACGAATGTGCTAGTTGAAATGAACAATGGCTTCAGAATTTTACTTGTTATGCTATTTTTATTCTGGAGTTCAATTCTTTTGATTTGGATCAGAATATCAGATTGTTCTATGGCAAAATTAGGAAGAGAATATGATTATGGCTGCTATATTTGGGGGTATAAGCATGACAACTGCTATTGCAAGTCATTGTAGGATTTGTAGCTGGTGCATTTTATATGGCTAAGAAACCAAAAAATTATGGCTGTTGCTATGCATGATAATTTTTCATTTTCTTTTCAAATATGAGGCATATAACTGCATTGATTTTATGGTCCAGGTATGAGAAGTACCATGTTTGCTATGGTGGTCAAGAAGAAGAGAGGAAAGCTAACTATTCCGATATGGTGAGAGATATTATTATTGACAACTTTTGTTTTAGCTGTAACTTATGTATAGCACTAGCCTTCTTTTTCAGATGCATACTGTGTGCTTTGCCCAGTTCTTTAGTTTATGTTTGAGATTGTTGAAAAATTTAGTCTATTTCAATAATCCATTATATGTATAATTAATTATTATTATTATAATTGATTATAATCATAATTAATTTTTATTTAGGTATGCTTATTGAAAATGGATTTAAAGATAGTTAATTTCGTTTGGGTGTAAAAAAAAAAACAATTTTTATATGATAAATAAGTATAATAATAATTAAAGAAATAAATGATTAAAAAATAATCATAAATTATAAATTTTCAGTTTCATCAAAACAAATTAATTTTTCAGTTTTTTTTTTTTTTCAGATTTAAGCTTGTTTCTAAACATCTTGTTTTTTTTTTCAAAACAGTTAGATTACTGCAAAACAGCTGAAATGGTTAATCTTCAAAAAGGGAAACTTTTTTTTTCTCCTGAAAATACTAAAATGAGTTTAATCTTATAAGATGCTAAACCGAACTTTTGTTTATCTGGAAACTTGAAATCTTTACAGTTTTTATGTAAGTATCCAATTGATATGGGAGCAATATCCAAACCATGTTTTGATTATTTAGGTAGCTAGATTGGTTTATTAAGCCAAGTTCATGTTGAGATGATCAAATTATAGCAATATTTTCTTTTTAATTATCATGAATGTTTACTTTCCCTTTACAGCTATGTTCTTTGATCACAAGTGATGTTCTATAACTTGTGGCTTGTGAAGTTATGGAGTAATGTGCTTTTGTCTTAATGATTTGATTATCTGCAAAATGAATACGACAACTTGATAGGATCTGCATGTGTTTTCAGGTTAATAAATACTATGATCTTGTTACCAGCTTTTATGAGTTTGGCTGGGGTGAATCGTTCCATTTTGCACCCAGGTGTCCATTTACTTCATTTTGCACTAACAATTTGAAGAATTTTCTGTTGCTTTGATCATGCTGATAAATTTTCTTGTTTTATAGATGGAAAGCAGAATCTCTTCGAGAGAGCATCAAGGCGACATGAACACTTCCTTGCTTTACAACTTGGGCTGAAGCCAGGGCAGAAGGTTTTCATCTATCTATGCCATTATATAAAGGGGATACCAATTTTGTCAAGTGTTTTTTGGTGTACACATTTCCTATTCTTATTTTACTCTTATAATTACATGCATCTGTTACTAATTCATTCCTATAACTACATTCACAAATCACCCACTATTATTCAACTTCCATTATTTTTTTTTTATTGAGAATAAGGATAGTACCTAGCAAAGTTTTATACTTTCAGACAATTACAACTTTCCATTTACAAGAGTCAATTGACTTATCATAAATAGAGAGGATTGTGATTATCAGACAGTGTAAAACTTTGTTACCAAAAGATGAAGAAACACTGAGGCACCTCTTTTCCCCTAGTGTTTAATAAAACAAATAAGCAAGCTGATATCTGATTTACAATATTTTATTTATTAAAATTTCATGGGCCTTTATAATTTGTTCTAGGTTTTGGATGTTGGATGTGGAATTGGGGGACCATTAAGAGAAATTTCTCGATTCAGGTAAACAAAGATTGAATTGATTTCATTTAGTACCTTCCCCTGTTTTACCTTTACTGGTTAACAAAAATCAAGGGGTATCTGTGCAGCTCAACTTCAGTTACTGGGTTGAATAACAATGAGTACCAGATAACAAGAGGAAAGGTATGTGTTCTGAGATTAAGTGAATTGAAAGAATTTTCAGGTGTAAATTGTTATGCATTCACACAGGACCTTTAGTTCAATCAACATTGATGCATTGTTTAAGTGTTAGTTATGTACATAATGTACTTTTGGGTTATGTCAGTTATGTATTATTTTTAATATACATAGTCTGCTGTGTTAAATAGTTCTTAAAAGCCCTTTTGATGGAGGAATTATTTGGTTGTCAATATTTTTTGCAAGATGATAGTACATAATAATAAAATTTCTACATACTTTGAATTTTGATCACTAACTTTTGCTAATTAACAGGAACTCAATCGCATTGCTGGAGTGGACAAGACTTGCAATTTTATCAAGGTTGATTTTTGTATTAATTGATTTTTGGTCCATGTTTATAAAGTTATTCTGCTTAGTTAAATGTTACATCAAATATGTTTTTTAGAGTGTTGGGATTAGCTTATTTCGTGTTCAGAAAAACTTAAAATCAAAATGCTGAGGATACAGCTTTTTGGCTAAAATGCTTTTGTAAATTAAGCATAACCAAACATGTGATCTTAGCCTCAACAAAAAAAAAATGATATTGATTTGAAGTGATAGTTAACATGATCATCATATTTGATAATGCAGGCTGACTTCATGCAAATGCCATTCCCAGAAAACAGTTTCGATGCAGTGTATGCGATTGAAGCCACTTGCCATGCACCAGATGCTGTATGTGACAGTATATTATACTCTAATATTGGTTTCACATTCTAATGTACCCCTACTACAATTCTATCTACCCAATTCATCCATAAATTGCAAAGTACTTTCGTATACTTAAATAATAGATACTCATACAAATGAATCATGTGCCGGAACCAGATTTAAACCGGTGACATGAGGATTTTCAGTCCTCTGTTCTACCAACTGAGCTATCCTGACCATTCTTGACATATAAGACTTATTTTTATTTTAAAAGATTACTGGAATATATGTCAATAAATCTATATCATCTAAGTAAAAAAAAAAAAAAAAGACAAAAAAGAAAAGTTTGTAAATTAGTTTCAGTAGTAGTAATTATTTTGTATTGTTTTATTAATCACACATATGAGAATTCCATACTAAAAAATAATTGATTGATTTGTACCTTTATCATAAAATAAATTCTTGTGTTTCACTTATCTATTTCAAAACTTGTGACTTGTAATTATCATAATAAATTATTGAAAATAAAAAGAAAAATTCCAATTTAGTTGTGTAAAAAATAATCTGATCTTATTTATAAGTAATATATGACAAATCATCAATACCAAGAAAAACAATAATTATATTTAGTTATATTACAAATTTAACTTTTTTCTCCAAAAAAAACCCTTAAATTTAAATAGAATGAGAGTATAATAGATAAAGTTAATAATAAAATAAGGATAAAAAAGAAATTTTACTCATAAAGTAGAATGTGTTGTTTATAATTTGAACCAAAGAAAAAGAAAAGTTACTCATACTAGGAATCGGAGGTAATATTATGAATCAACTTCAACCTGGCATGCATAATACTCCCTCCGGTCCTTTATATAAGAAACAAATAACCAATTCATCAAGACCAGTAAGAATAGTTAAGTTAGTTAGTTTAGTTAATAATGTCATAAGTTTTAGGTTTATTTCAAACATACCCTTTTTAACTGAATTGGTTTAAGTTGTGGTTACATTTAATGACAGAGACACTACACCTCCACCAATGAGTATAACTTGCATCGTTAATAGATCAACAAATGCATGAGAAATGAGTGCCTCATTAATAGATTCCACAAAATGAAGGGTATAAAAGAAAACTAGCATTTAATACATCTTAGAGTTGGTCAATATTTCTTATATTTGGACTAAAAGAGAAAAGCAATTTGTTTCTTATATAAAGGACCGGAAGGAGTAGCATGTAGTGCATGTGTTAATTGTGAATCTATAAAATGGTGACCATAATTTGTATTGTTTGACACTTATTTTTCCTGCCATGGAATTATGGACAGTATGGATGCTATAAAGAGATTTTTAGAGTGTTAAAGCCTGGTCAATATTTTGCTGCTTATGAATGGTGCATGACCGATGCTTTTGATCCCCAAAACCAAGAGCACCAAAAAATCAAGGTATGATATAGTGGTGTAGATTGAATTTAGATTGAGGTTTATCTAATAAGTCTTTTAAAACCTCTTGGCTTGTAATTCAATAGATAAAATTCATTGTTACAGGCAGAAATTGAGATTGGTGATGGGCTACCTGACATTAGATTGACCACTAAGTGTCTTGAAGCTCTGGAGCAAGCAAGTTTTGAGGTGAACATCAATTTCTTATTAGTTGCAATTAGCGTTTTAGTCACTGTTACTCAATATTAGATTGATGTTATGTAATCAATGTTCAATGTTCATTCTATTTGCTTATTATAAATAAAGAATAAGGGTTCGTTTAAATACACTTTTCTAAAAGGATTTATAAGAGAAAAAAATATAAAGAAAAAAAATTAAATAAATTTCTTTAGAAGTTAAAATTATTTTTTGCAATAGTCAATTAGTGGAAACTCTTTCATATAGTTTTATCTAAAAAATGTGGAACATGTACAAATTATCTATTAGAAAAGATAATTTTAACTCCTAAAACTAATTTTATTTTTTTCTTCATATTTTACTAGAGTAGTATGTCCAAACAGATGCTAAATATGATCATTCTATACACACAACATATTATAGTTACCTTTCACTAGTATTAGCTAAAGGGGGGTTCTTTGTTTCTTTTGTTTAAAAGGTAATATGGGAGAAAGATCTAGCAGTGGACTCTCCTCTTCCTTGGTACATGCCTTTAGACACAAGTCATTTCTCACTGAGTAGCTTCCGTCTAACTGCTGCTGGGCGATTTTTCACCAAAAACATGGTAATGATATTGAATATTACATCTGTAAATTTATTTCACTTGTGTATCTCTTAGTTTTAGGTATGATTCCTTATATAGAGTTCTTCTGTAACTTGGTTGCGTGTTGAGAATTTTGGGATTCATTTCTTTTATTACTCATTCAATGATATTGGTTGGGGGCTACAAATTTATATTTTGTAGGTGAAGGTTCTGGAGTATGTTAGACTGGCTCCAAAGGGTAGTCTAAGGGTTCAAGATTTCCTAGAGAAGGCTGCAGAGGGATTAGTTGAAGGAGGAAAGTAAGTTTCGCATCTATACCTCTTTGGATACATTACTTTATAATGACTTCTATAAGAAGAAAAAATGGAATTAATTTCTTTACAAGTTAAAATTTTCTTTTCTAATAATTAATTAATAAGAGTTCTCTCATATATTTTTTTTAAAATATGCAGGACTTCTACAAATTAATAATAAGACAAAATAATTTTAACTTTTAAAAAAATTAATTTCATTTTTTTCTTTTAAAAATTCTTCTAAGTAGTGTGTCCAAATATGTTCACATGCATATGAAATTATGGATATAGTTTTTCAACCGAGTAAGAATGGGAATGCTCTTAGGAATAATGTGACAATTTCTGATCCTCAAATCTCTAATATGAGTCCATCTTATCCTTAAGAAAAATACGGATTAAAAGTCAACTTTTACATGAACTTTAAAATATTTTTATAAAAGTCTAACAGACTTACAATGTAAAACTATTTTATATTATAAGAACATTACTATTAAATTCAAAATATGAAGATTAAAAGTCTATTTGGATACACAGTAGAAGTGCTTTAGAGAGTTTTTCTATTAGAGATATAAAATATTTTTTAGTATAGAAGCCCTCAAAAGCTTGTATCCAAATAGGCTCTAACTAATGCTAACTAACGAAATTTTGTCTCACACGGAGTAATCTGAAACATGTGATTTGTGTTTGTTATTCTTCAAGGAGAGAGATTTTCACACCAATGTACTTCTTCTTGGCACGGAAGCCTGATTCAGACAGGAACTAAGCTGGTGTACAAATAGGTTGCTGTTTTCACTGGTTAGTGTGATTCTCTGGTAGCATTGGTTTTGGCCTTGTTGCCGTAGTGATTCTTGCTGTTTCTAGTTGCTTGTTTTGTTTAGGTTACCAACACCTCATTTTGCTGCTTGTTTCGATGAAGCAATGCACTTCCATCCTACATATTATTGTTGGTTCTTTGTTTAAAAGTAAAACATTTAATTGCACTTTGTCTTGGTTTGAATTGCGTTTAAGTTTAGTCTTCTATTAAGTTGCTCTAATGTTAAAACTAAACAAATTTAGTATCGGAGCAATTTTCTCATACTTAAATTTCTCAATTTATTATTCTCTATTCAATTATTTGGGAGTTTATGATGTATTTTTGGTCTGTAAAAAAATGATGTATTTTTGGATATGAAATAATTTTAAGATTAAAATCGAGAAATTTAGTAAAAAAAAAATTATGGGATTAGGATTTGAAGAAGGGGAAATTTGATTATTTTTTTTTTTGGGTATGAAATTTAAGCTTTTAGTTAGTAATTTTTAACAGAAAACAATTTAATCAATTCAAGTTATAAATATGAGTACAAAATAAGAGTTTGAAAATTTTAGATGGAAGAAAATCAACTGTGACTTTAATTTACTTAATTTAAAAAATGTAGACTTAATACTTAAACCAATTTAAAAGATTAAAATAGTACATTGTTTAGGCTAAATGATAAATTATTTTTAAAGACTTAATTGTAATTTCATTTCTCTGATCTCTCAAACACATTATTTTAGTCTCTCTGTCTTTCAAACACATGAAGCCAACATCGAGTTAAATGAAATTAGTCCAGTTACAAATTAATCGACACCTCCTACAGGTGTGCTTAAAGAAATTTCAATATAATGGGAAAATGAAACAAATTGGAAAAAAAGTAAAAGAAAAATTAGAGAACAAGGAAAATGACGCTGCCTTTAACATTGATCCAATGTGGTGCTTCTTTGGAAGATTCCTATCTTGTTTTGGATCGTGTTCTCAAAATATCATATAGTTTGTTATAAAAATAAATTAAATTAGTACGTGTGTATTTGGCGGTATTCACAATTGTAAAACTATAATACTAAATTTAAAATAGTAGACAAATACAACTCATGCAAGAGGTCGTGACCAAGTTAATTAAATCAGGTCTTGTAGTACAATTACGGCTTAGATAATTTTATGTGTATTTGAATAACGATAAGAAATATTTTGTTGAGGGTTATCAACTATTCACATTGAAAGTTGTCACCTGAAAAGCAAAGTACGGGGATCATCAATGTTTAATTGTTATTGGAAGAGTGTAAATAATTAAATATATCAAATTACTTTTTAATAGAGTTACACGGAGTATATATAAAAAATATATTTTATTTTTATACGAAACAACTTATAAAAAGTTAGAAGGAGTTGAAATAACGGCTCACTCTATGAAAAAAGACCCAAATACAATTAAGAAAAAAAAACTAGAGATAAAAGGGAGATGATGGTACGGGATCCAGCATAATTAGACAAAATCGAATCTAAGAAATTTGGAAAATACGATTAACTTTGTGGGGTTAGTTACCGATATGCAGGATTGGCGTCATCGCTGTTGAGAAGAAGGGATTTTGCAAGACGTAGAGTGAGTGACAAAGAAGAGAGGCGGATAGGATACTAAGGGAATTTGGGTAAGATGGTTTAGTGGAAGATTCGATCCAGGGCCGGCCTAGGGTAGAATTTTGGTGCGACCACACTGGACATATGACCAGAAGGACTCAAAAAAATTTCAAATTGTTATACTGAGTAGGGGTGTTCGCGGTGCGGTTTGGTTCAATTTTTAGACAAAAAATGGTCCGAACCAAATCTAAAATAAAGTTACGGTTTGGTTTGATTCAGTTTTAACATAACATCAAATTCAAACCAAACCAAACCAAATTTTTGCGGTTTGGTTCGGTTCGGTTTTACGATTTTTTTTTAATCTATTATCATAGTTTAATTTTTTTAATTAAACTCACATAATTATTATTTTTTTTATTAAATTTTGATTTACATATTTTAGTTTAAAAAATATTTTTTTTTACTTCTATTTAACATTATTATAAAATGATATTACTAACTTTTTTTTAACATAATAATAAATTATGTTTCACTTTATATTTAATTTAATGTTATTTAGTAATATCAATATATCTTTTTGTAATATATGAAAGTATGTGTCATAATATATTACAAATTTATTATTAAAAAAATATACTATAAATCACATATTATGATCATAAAAAATTAAAATATTGTTAGTTAAATAATATTAAATATCTAAAAGTAAATCAATATAATTATAAAATGCGGTTTGATTCGGTTTAGTTCGATTTTTTATAATAAAATAAAAAAATCGAACCAAACCGCAAAAAATATGCGATTTTGGAAATTTTTGGTTCATGCAATTTTTCGGTTTAATTGATTTTCGGTTTTTTTGGACGGTTTCGCGGTTTAATTCGGTTTGATTCGGTTTATGAACACCCCTAATACTGAGTAGAAAAAATAATAATTAATAAATAAGAAAAATAAATTATATTATTTTTGCTAAAAATCATGTCTATTTTTTTCTTGAGAGAGCCTGTATATTAATGGAGTTTATCTCAATTGGTTAAATAAGATGCGCAAGTATTATTGTCAATTTTTTTATACTGTATCTTTAATTTCTTTTTAGAAAAAAAGGTCTATGTCTATTTTTTTTAAGGCTAAACTACACATTTGATCTCCCTATTTTTTCAAATCTGTAATTTTGATTCCCCTAATTTCAAATCCACAATTTTGGTCCTCCTATTGTTGACTTAGATAATTTTTTTACTAATGACATAATTACACTTTTTTATTCCTAATTTATCCTTTGATTTAAGTAGTTAATTTTATAAATTTAAAATTTGTATATAATAAATATTTTTTATTTTTTTCAATATAGGCTGGTCATGAGAGTTAATTATTGATCAATTGGTTCGCATGACCGATTTATAATGAAAAAATTAAAAATATTTATTATATACAAATTTTAAATTTATAAAATTTTATTTAATTAATTTTTAATATTATTAAAAATTATTTAATTTATTCTTCCTTTATATTTTAACATCTTGGATTATTAGTTGTAATTTATTTTTATATATTTTACTTTTTATTTTATAAATCATTCCATTTATTTTACTTTTATTCAAAATATTAAATTCTTGTTGAGAACACAATAAATAATAAATAAATATATGATAATAAATAAAATTTATGTGAAATATGATATATAAAAATTAAAGAGAGTTAACTTTGCTAAAATTTACTTAATTTTTAAGATAACGGTTAAAGTTTCAAAATTAACGTTAAGGATTAAATGTGGAGTTTAACCATTTTTTTATCATGCGTCCATAAAATGTCCAGAACCTGAATTTCAACTTTTTTGAAGTTCGTCAGGAACGGAAAACACGTCGACCATGTCGATTTTGGTGTAGTCGTGGTACCCGCAATGCTGGATAGTAGTGCTGTTGGTCTGGTTGCGTTTTTGGTTTTTTGATTGATTCATTCTAGGTGATGCACCATCTAAAGTGAGAAAAAACCAATTTTCTTGGGTTTTAAGTTTTAAGCCGCCACAAAATGTTTTCACATATTCAATTCCTTTTTTGAACAATTTTTAAAGGCTCTAAACCAGTGTTTTAAAAATCGGACTGATTCGATCGGTCAAATTGGTCGGATCAGGAATCAGTACCCAGATTGGGTCGGTCTGTGCATCGGGTCGTCTATGCCACCTCTTTGTCACGCTGTCACACCCTTCGCCTCGCTATCACACCCTCGCCCTCGCATCGCATGTTGTGACTCGCGAGTGCTATTTTTGCGTGCTGCTGCCTCTGCTGTGCCCTTTGCCATGTCGTCATGCCCTTCGCCATGCCGTGGTGCCCTCCGGCCTTGCCCTCACTTTGTGTGCGCGACTTGCGAGTCTGCGACTTGTGACTTGCAAGTGTTGTTCTCGCATCCTTCGCCACATGCTTCGTCGCGCCCTCTACTGCTCCCTTTGTAACGTCCTTCATCCTTCGCCTCCATTGCGCCCTTGCCCTATTCTTTTGAGGAAGCCATTGTATTATTTGTTGTTGCTAGTCAGAGAGGGTGAAGGAAAGTGTGAGGTAGTTACCACTCACCTCAACAGCCAATCAATCTGTATCGTTTGATTAAAGTGTGTTAGGATCAGCCAGGTAATCAATCAAGAGGGGGGAGGGGGTGAATTGATTTATTGTAAAGTGATAAATTCTTTTCCTTAAAGGATTTTTCACCACCGCTCTTGAGTTTTTAATAAAAACATTTTCAAATAATGTTATATTGATTAAATAAACCAGAAAAATAACCTCAGCTTAAGATATAAATGATTTAGAACAAATTATCTTGATAAAGATCAAATGCTAAATTGAAATAGATCAATGGATAGAGAGATAGAGCCTATTGATTTATACTGGTTCGATCAACCACCAATCTACATCCAGTTCTCCCTTTCACCAAGGGATTCCATTATGAATTTGATTACATACATACACCATACACACACAATTCACAGTAAATCTTAATTTCACAACTTGAAAACAAGAACCTAGAAGATTGAATGTGAAAACACCATTCACCATCCAATTTCTAAACATAATACTACACACAAAATTAGAAATATCATCTAATTTCAACACAGCATTTAGGAACGAAATTCCCACAATGCTAATCAAACAAGATCAATGAAAAAGGTTAAAGAATGAAAACACCTTGATGTGCTGATATAGCAAATATAAGATCAGTTTAAGAAATTCCAATATGAGCATATTTAGCAGTCAAAAATTAATGTTGAATCACCTCAATTCATGAAAGAACAAGAGAGGGATATAGTTGTATAGGCTTAGAGGTTCAATCTCAATTGGGTATAGCTGTAAAAGCAATATTGAGTTTTTTTGAAACTCAAGAGATTAGAGAATATGTAGAAGAAAGAAGAGAATATTCAAAGCAATATCAAATCTGAAAATCAAATTAAAGATTTGTATTTTGACAATTGAAGGAATGAAAAGATATTGTTTGTTGTTTTTTTTTTTTTTTTGCACAGAATAATATAGATTCAAATATATGGCATGGGTTAAAAAGATTCGGAGTTAGTTAGACAAAGAATGAGTCTTGGAGATCTTTAAAAATGACAATTATACTAGATATAATCGATTGCAATAAGGTGTAATTGATTACCCCGTGTATCAGAATATGATTTACACTTGCTGTTAGCTATTGTAATCGATTGCAGTAGACTTGTAATTGATTGCAAACAAGACAGAGTCAATTCTGAATATCAGAGATCATCTGGTAATTGATTGCCACAAGATGGTAATCAATTGCAAATGAAATAGAGTAATTTCTGAATCTCAGAGATTATCTTGTAATCAATTGCAGCTCGATAGTAATCGATTGCAATTGAAACAAAATAATAATTGAACTTTGAAATTAACATTATAATCGATTGCAATGGTTGGTAATCGATTAATCCGATACCGAGAGATGGTTTCAAAATTGATTAGGTCATCTGGTAATCGATTCCTACAACTTGTAATTGATTTCAATCACTCAAAATTAGTTCCTAAGAAGTAAACCATCTAGTGATGCTAGAGATAATAGAAAACAGAGCAAATCAAAACATTAAGCAAGAATGATATGGCTTAGTTTATAACAAACAATACAATGTCATCATCTATACATGTTATGGCATAAAAGAAAATACTAGACTAAGAGAACTGAAAAGACTTAAGTTATGAAGATACTAAAAATCTAAATGAAGAGGCGATACGTCAATCTTCAAAGTGGTTTCCATAATACGACTATGTATGGATGGAGTGGATTTCACATCACATGTTAATCACCATTGAGTGCTGGGCATTGCCATTTAATCAAATAAATTATAGATTTCAATAAATAAATTTGAATAATAAATTTGTGTTGTTGTATTTTAGTTTTTTAAATTAAAATTTAATATATATATATATATATATATATATATATATAAAATAAGGATCAGGTTATTCTCATGCGGTTCAATCAGTGACCTATTGATCTAACCATTAATCCAATAATGTAGTATCTCGACCGATTCAATCACCTTTTAAAATCATACTCTAAACTGTAAAAAAAAAAAATGTCCCACAAATTAATTGTCTCATCCTCATTTAACCAAAAAACTTAATAGTATTAATAGTATGAATTAAAAATTAAACGAAAAAATACTTTAAAAAATTAGACCAATCAAATTTTAGTTGAAGGACTAAAAACAAAAAAAACTTAAATAAATAATTGAGGAACTAAAAACATATTTTACTTTAATAAGATCTTATAATTAAGTTAGCTTCAATTATTATCACTTTCAAAAAGTACTTAATGTAATTTTAAAATCTATCATTTCAAAAACTCATTCATAACAAATTTTAAATAATTAAAATTAGTAAATATAAGTTTAATTATTTAATTACTAATTTCTTTTTTAAAATACTTTTTTTTAGTTTAATAGTAACAAACACTAATCCACATGCATTCTTTTTTCTTTAGCTTATATATATTTTTTGTGCTTCAAATTAACAAATAACTTTTTTTAATCTTCGAATTAAAAATTACTTTTGATAATCCTCAAATTTAAGTAATGAATGGTTTTAGTCTCTCACTCTAAAAGTCAGCAAAGAATATATAATTTGCAATTTATAGCTACTTTTGATTATCATAATTTGATTTATAAAATTGCTACAAATTGAAAAGCAAAACAAAAATAATTATAATTTTTTATAAGGTCGTCTCTAACCTCCATCCACCACCGTGCGTTCTTCACCATGCGAAACCACCATTGCCCACTGTGCAGCCACCGCGCGTGACCATTGTGCATCCACCGCCATCTGGCCATCCTCCACACGACCTTCACAACCTCCGATGGTCCTCCACGTGATCTCCCTACGTCCTGCGCATTGACAATCACAACCTGAGTGTCATCCATGCGACCCTCCATACATCTTGCGTGTGTGTGACCTCCGCGAGTCTTGTGCGCAACCACCTCGACCTATGCATGACCATCTCAATCTATGCGCGTCCTCTACGACCTTTGCACGACCTTCATGTGTCCTTTGGGAGACCTCCATGTGACCACCATGCATCCTCCACGAGATCATCCCCATCAATCCACCACAAATCTACAACATTAGCCATGGAAATTGGGTGTTGGGAAAAGAAGTTGAAGGGTTAAGGATGATAGCAAATTTTGCTGATTCTCGCATATTTTTTATTTCCCCCCTTCAGTTTATGGAGGTTTTATTAGTCAATAATTCTGACACTCAAAAGTCGCTAATTTGAGGGACCAAAAAACATAGATAAGCTTTTTATATATATATATATATATTAATTATTGCATGTAATTTTAATGGTATATATTAAAAAGAAAATACTAAATTTTACAAATTTGTGTGATGCGAAATCTATAACAAAGTAACTAACTATAATTTCTTTATTATTTTTTTTTTTTTAGCGTTCATCCAATGATAAGACTGTTATATTAAAAAAAAGTACATGAAACAATGTGTTAGATAAGTGATAATTAAGAAAAAGTAGGATTATTTGAAACTAAATAAAAATATGACTTTGGAATCAACATAGGATATCCAAAAATAACTAAGGACAGATACGACATCAAATAATTCTTATGATATCATATATTAATAATTTTTGTCATGTATTGTATTTATAAAAATGTATGAAATTTAAAATATAATTTTTTTATAAGAATATTAATCTATTAGTAAATTATTACAAGTTACATTTTGATGTGTTTGAAAGAAAAAAAAATGAACAAAACAGAGAAATTATTATATGCAAAATTACACCCCCATGGCATCGCCCAAGAGGGGAATCCATTTCTAGAAACACAGTACCAGACTTTGGATCCAGTCTAGCAAGAAAGTCGATCAACAAATGTTCGCTTCTCTCGGGCATATGCATCAGCTGGATGTTCCAATTCTTAAGACAAAAGCTATTGGATACATTACTCTAGAAATATTTCTAGGAGATAAAATAATGAAATTTACTTCTCTAAAAGTTAATATTGTCTTTTCCAATAATTAATTTACAGAAGTCTCACATCTTTTAATTAATTTATTTGAGAGAATTTCCATTAATTAACTATTAAAAAAGATAATTTTAACTTCTAGAGAAATTAATTTTATTTTTTCTTCATATTTTAATCTCCTAAAAATCTTTTTAGAGTAGTGTATCCAAATAGGTCCATAATGGAAGCATATTGATGTGTGCTACTATCAATGGGTTCTTGCACCAACGATAAAGCATAGTAGAGTCCAAGAGGCACAAAACCTCTTGAACCCTAACGGTGTATTTCAGTATTTGGAGGGATTGAAATGCTGTTATGTTTGAAAGGGTTGAAATGAAGAATCAAAGCTACTGAAAGTGAGTGGGTCACATACGAAAAACTTTCTCTCACAAGTGAGGTGAAAAATAACGTAATGCACATTAACAGGGTGCAAAAATTGATTCCCGATAGAGGCCTTCTAGTGTTGTGTAATGTGTACATCTTACTTCTCCTATGTGCAAGTGCAGACCTGTTACTGAGCAGCAAAAGAATTCATGGTCATGTGTTAGAGTCAGTCAGTAGGGACCTATATAGGGTGGTTTTTTTTTAAATTTTATATTAGAAAATATTTAAAAAATATTAAATAATTATTTGAAAAAAACTCAAGTACATAAATAATATTATTTAAGTATTATTTATTGAGGAGTGTTAATGATACACTCTATTTTAGAGACTTACTATGTGATTGGTTAGAATTTTTTGAAATATCAATAATTTAATAGATTTTATATATTATTTAATGATTTACTTAATTTAACTGAATTCAAACTAAAATTGATGATTTCTAATAAATAAATTTTAATAAATCACAGGAAAAGTATCCTTTAACACTTCTCTTATTTATTATATTATATTTAAAATAATTTTTAATATATATTATAGTGAAAATTGCATTTTTTACTTTTTTTAGATTGAATATTTTGAGATACACAGGAACACATTAGAAGAGGGGTTGAATAGTGAGTTAAAATTTTTTTTCGCAAATACTATTAGTTTACAAGTTGCCTTCTTAGATATATGTAAGTTTAAAACGAACAAATATATCAAAAGAGTATAGTATGCAAGATGAATATATGTGATTACAATACAACAAGTAGAAGTTTGTTTTTATACTAGTTCACTTCAACTAAGTTACATCCAGTTCTCTTTTAATAACTGTTAGAGGGTTTCACTAGAATCAACTGATTACAAAACAAGTATTCTTCACTGTCATTTCTGGCTACAAGTATTCTCTATGCCACTATTGATAACTAGTATTCTAAATCACTATTGGTTACAAGTATAAATCTCCCCCTGAGATTATACTTCTCAAGTATTCTTTAATCATTAAACCACTCCAGGCTTTCTATTCAAATATGAATAAGATTCAAATAATTCTCAGAGAAAGGATGTGTATATGTGTTGAATCTCTATGAGCTTGTAGAAGATAAAGGTTCTCTTTTCTCTCAGCTCGTGCTTCTCATTGGGTTTTAGCTTTTTCTCAAGGTGCTTTGCTTGTTGTTCATATTTTCTTTGAATGGTTTTGTTTTAGTTTGTTTGTCTGTCTTCTTGTTGCATGGAAGCATCTTTATATAGTAAGGTTTCATGGATTTTGAACATTGGAGAAGAGAGGTTTCCATTATCTCACAGAAGAGTGTTGAAGTTGCTTTGTCTGAGCTTGATTTAATAGGAGTAGGTTCTTGTCTTGTCACAACTTGCTTGTAGCTTTAGGTGTGCTTCTCAAAGCTGATTAGCCTTTTGGTTGTATTTACAAACTTCACACATTTTGAGACATGCAAGCAATACGAGGAATAGAAGAAAGTAAGTTCAAGAGAGTATCTCCCTTTCTTTCTATAACGAACAGTGCATTTTTTGAGTAAAGAGTTGTTTAATAAGCACATATTCCTTAACACATGTAATGGATCATGTTTTGTTCTAACACAGACGTTGTCTTGATAGACACTGTTTGGCCTTGCTCAGACATCGTTTGGCTTAACTATGCATGATCTGGTGTGACAGACATGGTTTGGCTTAGCTTCAGATATCGTTTGACTTAGCTTAATCATGGTCTATCTTGACTACGCGTTGTCTGGCCATGTTCCATACATGGTCTGGTCTAGTACTTATGCATAGTCTAGTCCTAGACTTGTATCGTTTGTTCCAAGACTTCACATAGTTGTCTTGAGACTATTGTATGCTCTGGTCCTAGACTTTGCGTGAGTCTTTCCAAGACTTTGAATGGTTTGTTCCAAGACCTGTACCGTTTGTCCTCATGAACTTCTCATGGTCTGTTCTGAGACTTATCTTAGTCCGATTAAAGACATTTTTGGATGCTTAGTTATTAAGTGTTGTTAGACAGTTGAGATAGAAGAGTGAGATGGAGAGATTTTACCATTGTTTGTGACTATTTTTATTCCCTGAAATTACTCAATTTCAAATCATTAATTGATCAAATAATATTCCATTTTTTATTATCAAAACCCATCAAAGGATTAGGGACTAGACATCATCCAATATCTTGGTTCTAACATATTTGAGTATTATTTATTTTTCTTTCAATTTTTTTTATAATATGTTATTATTAATATTTTAAAATTATAAATAATTGTAATTTAGAATCATGCTATTTTGTTAACCTTTCTCAATAAGTCAAACTTTACATATACTTGTTTAATATACTTGTATAAGATGGACAACTTAATTTTTGAAATACAACAATAAATATTCTATCATTTTATTATCACTTTTTTATAATTTTTTTTTCTTGTCTCATCTTTGTTCTTAATTCTTATTATTGTGAGGTTTCATTGTGCTTTCGATGTTAGTGCACTGATCTACACTCACATGTTATATAAATCTTAAGAAATCAAATTAGATATATAAAATAATTTTCTTCTTCCTTTTTTTTTTTTTAACTTTATGAAAGTAAATTATTCTTCGAGTAACTATTATTGTTCTAAAGACAATTTAATATGTAACACAATTTATTCAAACTTAGCATAGTTTTAAAATACAATTAATAAGATTTTTCATAAAAACAAACATATAATTAACCTACTTAATATTTTTTTTATTATAAATTTATTAAAGTTATTGGTGATATATGAAATACATTTTATCATTCGTAATTTAAGGACTTTAAAAATAAGTTTAATATCTTCTATTTAAATGTATTTTTACTATATGTTTGTAAATCATCTTTTTTTCGCAACAAATATTTTAAGACATATATAAATATTTTGTATGAATTTTAATTTTTACAAATTTAGTTGATTTTGGCCCCTTATATAGACATTGAATCATGGATCCATCCCTGAAGTCAGTTGTATATTAAACTAAGCATTAATGATTTTTTTGTTAAATAAGACACTAATGTATGGTCAAAACAGAATAAAATATAAAAAAAATAAAAATAGCATAATAAATTTTGTTTGAAAGGTAATAGATTATGACATTTTAGTTATTAAAAATATGAAAATAATATGCCAATTTAATTAAAAAACTGTTTTCTTCATCAAATATATTTTTTAAGGTTTAAATATGTTTTTAGTTATTTAAATATGAGTTATATTATTTTTAGTCCTCCAAATGAAAAATTATTTTTTAATATTTTCCCTAATAGATGACAAATAAAGAATAAGAGTTTTGAAATTTGTGATGGCTAGCCACTACAATTTGATTTGTGACAATTTTGTATATTTATGACGATCATCACAAATTGCAAAATTCTTAATCCTTATTTGTCATTTATTAGGGGAAGAACTAAAAAATATTTTTTCAATTTTGAAGGACTAAGAAAAATAACATTTTATTTGGAGGACTAAAAAATATGACTCATATTTAAAGGACTAAAAATATATTTAAGCCTTTTTAAAATGGGGTAAATTTGAAAATTTATATTTGTTTAATTTTTTTTTCATTATTCACCTAACCACTTTAATTCAAAACTTTCTTCTCTTTTCACACCTCTTTCACCAATATCAAACAACCAAACTTCCATCTCTCTTTCATCTCCTACACTTTCATTCCTCCAAACCAAACATGCCTTATGGCTCCAAACCAGGTGCAACCTAAAAACACAAAGCTAACAATTCAGCCTTTGTGTTATCTACTACTCATATATCACCATAGAATCCTCTGATCCAATTCCGAAAAGAATCCTGGAATAACCCATCAAAACCTAGAATAACAGTTTTGGGGCCTTTAGGCAAACCCCTCAACCCATGGTCAATGCCATCCCATTCAAGAAGAAGAGATCCACTTCCCCTTACCTCAAGAGTAGAAAATGCAGCAAGGGAAAGGGATGACGCTATTCTCTTCCAAACCTTGTAAACACAATAGTTTCAACCGCACTCTTGTTACAACCAAGAGAATAAAGAAAGAAGAGAAGTATTTTTTAGGTTTTGGAGGAGACGGACAACTTTATGTACTCCTTTGGGCTATGAGCATGCATAAGGCCCAATAAAAGAGTGTTTCAAAGAAAAAAAGGGTTGTGTACTACCCAACTCAACTCACTATTCAACTATAACTACATATATTCACTTTTATCATTTTAAATGAAAAACCCACTTTTTAATAGCCTTGACAATATTCCCAAATTATCATTTATCTAGTTGAATACAAACACATTCACAATAATTATTTATAATGACATATAATAAAATAAATGGCGAGATGTTACAAAGCCAGAAGTGACAGTTTAAAATACTTGTTTATAATCAAGTTGATTATAGTGAAGCCCTTTAACAGTTGTTAAAGGAGAACTTAATGCAGCTCAGGTTTAGTGAACCAATCTAAAACAAGTGTTTTACTACCATATTTTTTAAGCTTTCATTTATTCATCTTAGCACTTGGCTCAATTTGCGAAAGCCTTCAAAATATATTGTCCAGAAATATATATTTGTTATTTTCATATTAGTCTATTATCATACCTCATATATTAGTAGACGAACAATATTTTATGAAAAATATATTCTTACCAAAAATTGTTTAAGATTATTTACTGACCCACTATTCAACCCCCTTCTAGTGTGTTTTGTGTATTCCAATATTGGGAAAAGAGGTTGAAGGGTTGAGGATGATAGGAAAATTTTCTAATTCTAGCATAGTTGTTATTTTTTTGCTCAATCTGTGGTGGTTTTATTAATCAAATTCAGACACTTAAAAGTCATTGCAAATTGTAAATTAGATATGACTTGTTTGATCACTATTCTAACTTTTGCATTGAGGGACTAAAATAATCCATTTCTTAAACTTCTAATTTCAAGGAACAAAAACATAGATAAGCCTTTTTTTTTATTTTAAATATTATTGCATGTAATTTTAATAGTATATATTAAAAGAAAATACTAAATTTTACAAATTTGTGAGATACAAAATCTATAACAAAAACTGTGATTTCTTTCAAATTTCCAATAAATCTAGTTCTTTATTTATTTTATTTTATTTTAGAGTTCATCCAATGATAGAACTGTTGTATTAAAAAAGTAAAAATGAGACAATAATATGACTGTTGTATTCAATTAGAATCTGAAGGGATTTTAAAAGACTTTTTGTTTTATGAAAAAGTCTTGTGACATTCTGTCACGACTCACCCTAGGGTCATGACTGGTGCACATGCTACAGTTTTCTTAGCCTGGCTAGCCTGACAACAAAACCTTACTAAGACATATTTAAGAATAAACATAAAAGGGTTACCAAAATTCGATAGAAACTCCCCTATAAATAGGGCAAACCACATAAGAGTCTCACTTGTGAAATCATATAAGATCCAACAAACAGTTCATATCGCAACATAGATCCTTTACAAAATATTTAAAGTTTCTCAAAACATTATAAATGCGTCATTGGCATACAATGCAAGAGATTTACAACTCCAAAAAAATAATTTGTTATAGATCCATCTTTGATCCTAAGTCTATCCCTATAACTACAGCTGCATCATACTGGAGTTACCAATATATATTCTCCATTATAAGTAATGGAGGCCTACCAAAAGATGTAAAAATCCTGGATAGATAAGCAAATCCCAAAAAATCTACTATAACACTTGTGAATCTGAAGGGAAAAGAAATGAGAGAGCGGGGTAAGTCACAAGGACTTAGTGAGAGCATAAAATACAAAGTGAACAGGAAAGAGGAAACAACCATCACACAAGTTTTTCATCCAAAGATTTCAAATGACTTTTAAGTAAAAAGAGAAGAAATCACAATTCACTTTTGAAGACTAACATTTACTGACTTAAGAACTCATTAGAAATATAACTATGCATCATACACAAGCATAACTGACATTTATACTAACATTCAATTTACTATATGCACATAGACCACATTATCTCTTTGTTGTGGCGAATGATAACTATACCACATTATCTCTTCGTTGCAGTGAATGATAACTATACTGTATTATCTCTTCATTGCAGTGAACGAAAATTATATATAACTATAAATATTTAACTCATAAGCTACATTATCTCTTCGTTGTAGCAAATGGTAACTAATCACACACTTTCCACATTTAAATCACATTATCAAAACTACTAAAAACCCTAAAGAATCAAGTACAGTCAAGTAAAATTAATAAATATTATACTTATTCTTCCTTCACAAATAGAACTAATTCTGAGTGATTGCAATCGATTACAAGTTGTAGGAATCGATTATCAGATGGCCAAATCAGTTTTGAACCATCTTTCGTATCGGGTTAATCGATTACTAACCATTGCAATCGATTACAATGCTGATTTCAAATTTTAGATATTGCTCTATATCCATTGCAATCGATTACCATCGAGCGACAATCGATTACAAGACAATCTCTAAGGTTCAGAAATTGCTTTGTTTCATTTGTAATCGATTACCATCCAGTGGCAATCGATTATTAGATGATCTTTGAAATTCAAAATTGGCTCTGTCTTGTTTGCAATCGATTACAAGTGTGTTGCAATCGATTACAATAGCTGACAACAAGTGTAAATCATATTCTGATACATGAGATAATCGATTACACCTTATTGCAATTGATTATATATGGTATAACGATCATTTTAAAAGATCTCCAAGACTCATTCTTTATCTAACTAACTCCGAATCTTTTTGACCCATGCTATATATTTGAACTCATAGCATTCTGTGCAAAAAAACCAATAGTCACAATATCTTTCATTCCTTCAATTGTCAAAATCCAAATCTTTGATTTGATTTTCAGATTTGATATTGCTCTGAACATTCTCTTCTTTCTTTTGCACATTCTCTAATCTCTTGAGTTTCAAATAAACTCATTCTTGCTTTTACTATTATACCCATTTGAGATTAAACCTCTGAGCCCATACAACTATATCCCTCTCTTGTTCTTTCATGAACTGAGGTGATTCAACATTTGTTCTTGACTACTAAATTTGCTCAAATTGGAGTTTCTTGAACTGATCTCATATCAGTTATATCAACACGTCAAGGTGTTTTCGTTCTTTAATCTTTTTCATTGATCTTGTTTGATTAGCATTGTAGGAATTTCGTTCCTAAATGCTGTGTTGAAATTATATGGTATTTCTAATTTTATTTGTAGTATTGTGTTTGGAAATTGGATGGTGAATGGTGTTTTCACATTCAATCTTCTAGGTTCCTGTTTTAGGTTGTGAAATCAAGATTTGTTGTGAATTGTGTGTGCATGGTGTATGTAATCAAATTCATAGTGGAACCCCTTGGTGAAAGGGAGAACTGGATGTAGATTGGTGGTTGATCGAACCAGTATAAATCAACAGGCTCAATCTCTCTATCCCTTGATCTATTTCAATTTAGTATTTGATCTTTATCAAGATTATTTATTTTAAATCATTTCTATCATAAGCTGAGGTTGTTTTTCTGGTTATTCAATCAATATAACATTCTCTAAAAACACTTTTAGTAAAACCCCAAGAGCGATGGTGAAAAACCATTTTGAAAAAGAAGAATCTGACATTTTACATTAAATCAATTCACCCCCCCCCCCCCCTCTTGATTGATTACCCGCCTGATCCTAACAAAAATATCAATCGAAGAAGTCACTAAGTAAAATAGCTACTCACAATCAAAAAGGACTCGAATCAACAACTTCCAATGTAACACCCCACCATTTATTTTATTCTATTTTATTTAATTTTTCTATATGTCATTATAAATAATTATTGTGAACAAGTTTTGTAACCAACTAGATAAATGATAATTTGGGAATATGGTTATAGTTATTAAAAAGTGGGGTTTCCAATTAAAATGATAAAAGAAAACTAGCATATTATTATAGCCAAGTAATGGGTGGACATGGGTAGTGCAAAATCCATTTTTTCTTTAAAATACTCTTTTATTGGGCCTTATGCTCATAGCCCAAAGGTGTACTTAAAGCTATCAATGTCTCTTCCAAAACCTAAAAAACACTTCTCTTCTTTCTTTTCTTCTCTTGGCTGAAACGTGACGGCGGTGAAAGAACTCTAACAAGAATGGTTGTTGTGTTGCAAGGTTTGGAAGAGGATCGTCACATCATCTCCTTCCCTTGCTGCATTTTCTACTTTTAAGGTAAGGGGGAGTGAGTCTATTCTTATTGATTAGAATGGCATTGGCCATGGGTAAAAGGGTTATCTAAAACCTCAAAGTTGTTATAGTAAGTTATTCCTTTCTTGTGTTCTTGGTGATTTGAGAATGTTTGGGAGTTTCCTTGATGAAGTTGTATGAATTTGTGATTGTAATGGATTATTTTTACCATATGAGAGCCTTATAAGTGTTAAGTGTTAGATAATATTCTTGATCTTTTTTTGGAGATTGATGATAGTGTGAGAAATCCGTTGGGAGGCTTTAGATTTTGCAGAAAAGTCATTTTCAGCATTTTGTAGAATATTAGCCTCGGGACAGATGACGTCTATTTAGGACAGACAGTATCTGCTTAGGACAGATAGTGTTTGGCCTACATTGTCTAGCATACATCGTCTAGCCTACACCGTTTGGCCTACATCGTCTGGCTTGGTATTGACCGTTGATCGTATGGTCTCGTATTGACCATTGACCATCTGGTCCAGCGTTGACTGTGTTGACTTTGGTCAACTCTAGTAAACTTTTTGACTTTTTCCTAGAAAGTGTCTAGAACTTATATTTTGATGTGCAAATGTTTAATAGCCATTTCTTATGTGAATGCTTACTTCAAATGCATGATTTATGTTGTGTGGGGTGTTGTATATGAATACTAAGATGTGAATATGTAGTGTTTGAGTATGTGATATGAGGTGTCGAAGCTCGTGCACTACTTCGGGCTGATCCACCTTCCTTCGGAGATTTCGGGGTGTTCACCCGTTGGATGTCACCAGGATAGGTGACCTAGCCTATGAGTTGGCGAGGGTAGGCCTAGGTGGTATTCTAACTGTGAGTGACCTAGCCTATGAGAGGCGAGGATGGACTCACTATTGCATGATATTAGGTTCATTGGAATCATTGTTTGTTTGAATGTTTTGAACAAGCATCATAGCATTTGAGAGTTGTTGAATAGCCGTGAACCAAGAAGGTGGGGGTCATGACAAGTTTAGCCTGGACCTTGCGGGTTACTTGGTGTGGAAACTTTGTGAGCTCATGTTGATCCCATGATTTGGAGTGTACTTGCAAAACTGGATAGCCCTAACAGCCACATGCGGATCATTCTAGGTGTTGTAGTCTATGCTAAAGGCACTGATGTCAGTGATGCTTCTGGGTAGACCGCACTCCTAGACTATTCTCTCGAGCTAGATATGGTACCACATGGCATATGAGATAGAGTCTAAGAGGCATTGCATTACATATGCATTATGATGCTATGAAGAATTGTATTATTGTTGTGTGATCTACATGGGTGCACGTGTCTTGAAAATATGCAAATCTTGTTTCCCATTTATATTGTATCTCACTCTTGATGCAAGAATGATTCTCACTCCCTTTCTTTGTGCGATTCTTGTTGTGTGTGTTTGGGCTGATTGCCATTTGCAGGTGAGGATTGTCCAGGCATTGAATAGGATGTTGGAGGAGAGGCTTAGCCTACCTAGCTTAGTTTATACTTTCTTTTGGACTTGTGCTCTGATAGCTGTGACATAGGGGTAGGGTTACTTGTTTACATCTAATTCTTCTTGTAGACGTCGTGCTCTTATGTGGCCATTTGGATGTCAAATGTTTTGAATTTACATTATGTACTTATAAGCGTGGGTTATTTTGAGGATTTGAGAATGTGTACCTTTTACTCATGAAAATTTCATGGAAAGTCTATATTCTCTCGTGTAATGTTTCATTATTTTCGCACTTTATTTTAAGACCTAACTTTTGGGGTAAAGGGTGTCACAACCAACGCTTTCAAAAGGAGTAATCACAGTATTTGCCACATAATTTGAACATGAAAAAAAAAAAATAAAAGAATCACTTATTAGAAAAAATCTCTAAATTAACATACCTAGGGTTTTGAGGGAACCACAATAACCTCAATAATTTCATTTCTAACTCCCCATACAAGATCCATTACTAATCTATACCACAATCACACTCATCTACTCCAATGGGTTGTGAGAATTTACCTCAAAGAACACAAATGTGAAAACAAAAGTTTAAAGAGATGTATTCCTTCATACTCCAATCATGTGCCCCATGCTTAAATGCTTCATGGTGATGGTAGCTTTAAACTATGGGAGAAATGGATTTGAAGAGAGTGAAGAATAAAGGATTGAAGGTGATAGAGGGGGAAAGGTGAAGAAAAGAGGGATAGGGGATGGAAGAAAAAAGGAACGAAGAGAGGTTGGGGGGGGGGGGGGGGGGAGAGGGTTTTTGGTGAATGAAAAGAAGAGAGGGGGAGAGGGTGTTTTAAAGTTTATATTATAATAGTAAAAAAACTGAAACAGTGCATTTCACATTCAATCAAGATTGTTAAATGGTAAAAAATAATAATAATGTATTCTATTAAATTATTAAGAATATTAACAACTTGGGAACTCATTGGAAATATAATCAGAAATCATAAACAAGAATAACAACTTTACATTGACTTTCAATATATTATGTGCTCATAGACCACATTATCTCTTCGTTGTGGCAAACGGAAATTTTATTGCATTATCTCTTCGTTGCAACAAATGGAATATATATATATATATATACTATGAGTATTAACTTAGACTACATTATCTTAAGATATTAAAATACACTTCAAACCATCAAAGATAACAAAGGATCAAGTCTAACCAAGTAAAATAAATATTATACTACATTCTCAAGTACTTAAGAAGACAAAAATCCTTAACAAAGCTTGTTTTGAAATTTACTTGCATCATTTAAAATAATTGAAAGTGTCACTAAGTAGATCAGCTACTCACAAACAAAGAGAACCCAATCAGGATCTTCCAACACCGTCTAGAGAAGCAACCACGTTATTTGCCACATAATCTAGTCATTACAATCAAAAGAATAACAAATTAGGTAAAATCCCCAAATTTAGCATGTCTACGGTTTCAAGAGAATCACAATATTCCTAATATTCAGACTTCCAACACATCACACACAATCCATTACTAATCCCAGTCATAGTAATACTCATCTACTTCAATGGGTTGCGAGAATTTACTTCAAGGAGCTCAAACACAATTTAAAAAAATAAAGTATAGTTCCCACTTACTTTAATAACATTCCTATCCTTGATTGCCACAGAAAATGCAGAAGTTGATGGGTTAGAAACAATGGAGGCACAAATTGAAAGGGTGAGATGAAGAAAAGATTGAAGATAATGGAAGGGAAAGGTGTTATTTTAGGAAGAAGAAACTGATGTAGTGAATGGGGGAGGGGCTCTCGGGTCTCCTAAAATAATTGACGATTGGGGCTATTTAATAAAAATAGTTTTTTTTTTCACTTAAGTGAAAGGTGCGTTTCAATCTTCCCTTCTTAAAAAGAATTCGTCCCCGAATTTAAATCTATGACTAACCCTGAGTCTCTAACAAGTGAGGGTACTTCTCACGAATAACTATTTCAAGCTTGTAAGTCATCTCTTCATCAATTGGCTCTTGCCAAACTACTTTCATATACACAACATTCCTAAAATACATAATTTACTTTTTTATTTTCTCTTTTCATAGAATCTCACATTTTTTGCTAATAATTTTACATACAAGTCTCATATCTTTCATTTTATCTTTCTCACATAAGTCTCATATTTTTCTCACACAGAAGTCTCACATCTTTTAAATTTATTTTCTCTAGTAGTAATTTTTAAAAACCAAACAAATTTTCTCTTTTTAAAAATTGTTCTAAAAAATAATTTTTAAAAATAAAAAATAAAAAGCCTTTCAAACATGCCTTAAGTTTTTTTTCTTTTCTCTTTTGCCAACCTATAAGATACCTTTAATTGAAGGCATACCTAAAAACATGTGTTCTCCTACACTAAACTCCTAAGGTCTATGTCTCTGGTCTTATATAATAAGGCTTCCGCCAACCTTGAGCAATCATCAAGCAATCTCAAATTATTTAGACATACTCAAGAGTTTCTAGAATTATATCTAGACCTATTAGCCTTGACTCTCCGATTTCAAACCAAACAATTGGCAGCCGACAACGCCTCCCCATATAAGGTCACACAAGTTATCATCAAAATACTAGACTAATAATTGTTGCTATAAGCAAACCCTACCAAGGGTAAAAATATGAATTTGTTCAATCAAATTCTTAAAGTCAAGCATGCAAGCACAAAACATATCCTTTTAAAACTTGTATTATGCTCTCAGACTTAGCATTACTTAAACTCATGACATTCATAGTATTTCCTAGAATCAATTTTCATTTTTCCAACACTTATAGTTGCAAAAACTAAGTAAATCCTGAAGAAATAGCATGGTTCATCTTGGGACATAAAACAAAAGTAAATAAACATGTAGTAAACGTTTGGCAAGTAATTAAAACAATGTCTCATCAATAATACTAGTAGTCATGTAGGTATATAATTATATAGATGGAATTTGTATCTCAACAAGGATATAAGACACCAATTACATCCCAAGTGTAATTATTATAATTATTAATTGAATGACAGATGCAGAGGATTAAGTATTTTACCCATATGCAAAAAGAAAATTTCGAAAGGCTACAAAACAAATTAATTAACAAAATATGAGAATTTGCTTTAACTTCTTCAATGCACTATCAAAATAAATCAAGTTATGATGACAAGGCAACTTAAGAATGACCAGAACCTTTTTCTTACATTTTGATAATAATTATAGTTTCCAAAGAGTAAACTTGTTATAGTTTTCAAGTGTAAACTTAAACAAGTTATACAACCATGGTTGAGTTTTGACCATGAACATAATTATTCTTATACTTTCCCTCAACACACACTTAAGATGGATGGATGTATATATTTATCAAGATCAAAAAGAATATTAGAAGAAATACATGATTGTTAATAAGCATAAGACATCCTTACAAAATGGTTCAAACCATGAACATATAAATTTTCTTCAACTACTTTAGCAAGTCAGCAACACAACATTTACAAGCATAACAACTTCAATAAATTATATGGGGATTAACAAAAATGCAAGAGAGATGGAAAACAATGGTTACTAAATATTCACATAGAAAAATCAGATCAGAATTTCCATATAGAAATGAACACACCATATATAATCACATGGAATGCAACATTTTTTTTTTAAGTATAAGAAATGATTTCGCTTAAACATAACTTATGTTTAGAAAAAAAAAAAAACTCTCTCCTTATGAATGTCATTCTAAGTTTCCAACTCAAGTCTTGTAATAGAGAATTTATACAAAAATAAATAAATCATAAAAGCACAGATTTATCTGGCCTCATGCATGTAGTCCTTGGCTAAGGTCTCTCTCTAGCTACAACTTGATTAATTTTCACCATGTTTTGAGGGTCAAACATTATTTTTTGCTTTTTACTATTATGAATTCAATATATAGTATTGACAAAATAATTAACATTGAATATGTACTCCTAACCATCACTTCTCTTACTGAAATACCTTTCAGCCCATAATTATAGCCATATATATATATAAAGAGTGACTTTTAAAAAGGTGTCCCAATAGACACAATTGCTAAGCCACATACAAACAATTCTTTAGCACTGATTATTAATTGTGACATAATCATGTTACTACATTTTGCACACCAGGGATGTAACATTTGGACAAATTATCATCTTGTGAAATGAGAAATAAATGTATTTACACAAGCTTCACATCACCATTATTATTTGTGAATAAGAAAACAAGACATGCAAACTTTTTATGTTCCAACTTAATCCCACTCCTTTTAGATCATCATTTTTTTTCCAGCCAACCAAAAAGTAATGTAAATTAAAAATGGTATAAGAAACACCAAAACCAATACAATTAGTGAGCTAGTATACACATTATTCGTTATTTTCCTCCAACAAAGTAAAGAAAAATAGTCAATAATCATGTCAATCCTAAACCAACCTAAATTGACAAAAGAAAATACATAATCAAAAGCTAACTACCTGTTGCATCCCAAACAAAACAAAACATCAATATATCTTCATAATAAAAAAAACAATAATAACCCAATTCTTTGCAGAGCCATTATAACAACAATAAGGCTATAATATGAAACCATAGACTCCTTCTAGTACTTCTACTCAATCATTTACCTCATAAAAAAAATTGCCTTAAAACTAAGTCCATCCAGCTGCAAAACAATGATGAGTTGCCACATTTTGTGCATAAACACTTTAATGCAAAGCCACCTAACTGTTCATATTCCAATCATGAAATGCACAATTGATTTTTTTTTTTTTAGCTTTGTTCCACTGCCATGATATGATTTTTATCAATTATTTGTTATTGATCAAGATTGACATTAGTTCATAAATTATATGACAAGATAAGATTTCCCTAAATATGGAAGAGGCACAGAAGCAAGGTATAAGGTATTTTACTATATTGACATAAGAAAATAGAAAATTAATATCAAATGATCACAACTTGACATCAGACAAACTATGTAAAGAAGATAAAAGTGACACTTACTCAATTTGTAACTTAAGGTGTTTACACATGAATATATCAATCAAGGACAATTCTTACCTTAGTTTCTATCATTCCTAAAATATTTTCTTATGATCTTTGGGAGCACATGAAAGACACAAATAATGGGAGGGTTCAAAGTTCTCAATGCTAGAAAGAATACTATCACTATAATTTGACAAAATAGTTAAAACATGTAAAAGTTAGAAATGAAATACACAAGAACATACTAAAAGGGGGGGTTAAATAGTAGGTTTAAAACTTTTTTCTAAATACTATTAGTTCACAAGTTTCCTTTTAGGATATATGTTCCAATGCAAATTCAAGAGCAGCTAAGTTAGGTAGAGGGTCTGACTGTGCTGTAGCATTTAGTGGTAGAGCTGCAATTGGAGTGCTTGACCTGGACTGAGTGGACACCTGATCAGTGCACTCTTGGGCTGGTGTTGACTCTGCAGACTTTTCAGCCAAGTCTGTAGCTTGCTTAGCAACAAGTGCAATAGCCTGAGCTACCTCAACCTCTTGCTTCAGGGCCAACTCCCTAAGCTTTTTCTCATTTTCTTCCTTGGCCTTCTGTTCTTAAGCCAAATCATTGAGTCGTTGTTCCTTTTCTTGAGCAGCTAACATAGTTCTCAGTCTGGCGGCTTCCTTTAGGATTCTTGCTTCTTCAGCTGCTTCTTCTGCTGCCTTAGCTACAACTATCAGTGCTTGAGTAGCTTTGTACTCAGCATAGTATTCAACAAGCATCCTCTTAGCTTCCTCTTCATCTCCAGGGGTGTGAGGGGTCAGCAGAGTGGGCACAACCATTATGTCTGACATGTAAATGAAACTACTAGAGGAGGAGGAGCCTTCACCTACAGTGTCAATCTTTTGCTTCTCTTCATCTGAAAGATTGGATGACCCTGTGGTGTGAAACATATTACTCATCATAGTTTGCCAGTAGATGCTAGCATCTGCTTTTGTGTTTTTCGGTGGCAGAATATACTCCTGTTGAGGCAATAGCTCAATTTCTAGTATGTGCTATGGAAGATTGTTTGCTCTTGCAATCTTCTTCCCCTTCAACTTGTTGGGGTTGATAGTTGGGAGCTTGGTGACTATACGGTCTGAAGCAACACGTATATCAGTGTCTTCAGAGATATGCAGAGCTAGGTGGATACAACTGTTTGGGGTTTGTGTCTTGAAACTTCAAGTGGCACAGAGCCCTGTATTCAGCACACATAGCTTGGAAGGTTGGATGGTTGGGGCAACTCCTCGTGTAATCAACCGAGGAGGTCGAATGGAGACCCTTGATCTCGACAGATAATACAATGCATCATGATGCATTGTTCTGACAGGGGTCTCCAGTTGCTTCTTCTCACCTTCTGTTAGCTCAGCTGGTAGGGCTGGTTCCATTGCAAAGTAGTCCAATCCCTCTCTCATGCAATTGTACTAGTGTACAATCTTATGCACTAACTGACGCATTAGAGGGATGGAAGAGGCGTATTCTTCCTGCTGTAGCCCTCTAGCTAGATGTGCATAATCTTCAGTAGTGTCTAGAAGGTAAGTGTTGTGAATTGGCCTCTGGTAAGGGATGATTCCTTGATCAATCTGCAGAGGGGGAAGCTTCTTCAGAGGTGCTTCCTTGACCACAACAATCATTGAGTCCTCTGCAACTGACTCCAACTGAGTCTCTTCTTTGTACATTGTAGACTTAACATTCTCTCCCACATAGCATAAGGAGAATCTTTGCATCATCTTCTGATGCCAGGAGCCGGAGGGAGTAGGAAGAGGAGGTGGAGTGTCTTCTCTGAATCTGGATAGAGGAGTGTTGTCGTCCAGACTGAATGGTCTGTTACCCCATGAGGGAACAACAGATGCTTTAGGAGATAGAGCAACTATCTCTTCATCTGATCCAGACGAGATGATTACAGACTTAGTGTGGTGGTAGGAAACCATTGCGTCTGACATCTCTGGAATTGTCACTAGAGAGGGAAATTGGTAAGGAGGAACGGTAGTGCCTGGTGGAGTTTGTAGGGATGTTATTGGTACAACAGTCTGAGTTGTGGGATCAGATTGTGTCTAAGATTGAACAGTGGGTTTAGACAGTGGCTCTTGCATAGTCTGTGCTTGGGCATCAAACTGTGCAACAACTGTTTAGCTTACTATAGTTTGTGTAGGTGACACAGATGATAGGGATTCAACAGACGGTGTGTCTGTTGTGGCTTGTGTTTGGGCTAAAACTGGTATTGTCTGAGGAATATTCTTCCTTGGACGTTTGTATGTAGAGCGAGGGTGAGTGGATAGAGTGAATGCAAGTAAAGTAATACCTGGATTGGTGGTTGAGGTGGTTGTCTGTCCTGGTGTGTCTTCTTCCAACACCATTTTTCTCTTCACAATTAGTTTCCTGGCTGTGGTGTTGGGTGGTCTGATGGTCAAACCTTCTGACTTAGTGGTCTATTGTGCACTAAGTGATCTTCTGGGTATTTTGAAGACTAGTCCCTCGTTTGAGTCTTCTTCTTCAGCCTCAGCAACATTGACAGCTTGCAGACCAATGTCTGCTACCTCCCTTAGATACACTTGAGGTTCAATAGTGATTCTGGCAGCACCCTTACCTTTTTGTTGGGCTCTAGTATTGACCCTCTGAGTATGTGGTCTGGATGGTGCTTGTTGGACTATCTGCTTCCCCTTCTTGGCCGGTGGCTATGTAGCAGACTGTGCTGTAGCCTTGCTTTTTGTTCGAACTACCTGCTGGTCCACAATAGCAAGCCTCCTCATCTTACTTGCTAAGGGTTGGATGGATGCAGCCTTATCATAAATCACCAAGTTTTTTCCTTTTCCACCCTTCTTTTTCTGGATCTTCTTCTTCTTCTGACCTTCATTTTCATCATTAGATAATACAGGGAACCTTCTATGTGATCCCTTGGTGATTTCAAATCCCATGTTCAACTTAAGCAGACTAGAGGAGGTCAGTATCCTCTATTGAACGAATGGGCCCTCCACTTTCACATACTCCAACTCGTCTAGATTTTCTGATTGAATTTCTGTGTATAATCTGCTAGAGCAACGAGCATCCCAGAGGATCTTGTTTATCAGAACTGTGTAGTATGTTGCCACAGAGGTTGACAGGTATTGGATGTGGCTAATCAGATTGTAAAAAAGAGTGTGTGGAAGGTTGAATGAGATTCCTCTGATGATGTGGTAGAGGATGAACTTGTGTAGAGCAAACACATGATCTCAAGACCCAATCTTGTACAAGATGGTCTTGTTGATAATGTTCAGCATCAATTTGGTCAAAGGTGGGAAGTTGGCTGGGTGCAACTTCTTGACGTCCTTTTCCACCTCGTAGTTCGATCCAAGAATGAACCTTTCTACTATACCTTTCTCAAGGTCCTTGTCCCATGCCTCTGTGAAGTAATTTGAGTGCAGTTCACACCCTATGGCTTGAGCAATAGAGGAGGGAGAGACACTAACTTCACACTCGATGACGTTGCTGACAACCTCGTTTCCTTTGATTGTAGCATTTGTCCAAAACTCTATAATGAGTCTGAGGGCGATCTTCTGGCGATCATTGAAGTAGCTCCTAATCCCAACGAACTCGAAATACCTTGAGATGTTAAGGCCACGTTCCTCAAGGTAAGGTATATCAATGTAGTACTCCACGTGAATGTTCCCAGTGTAGGAACCTCGTGGCTTGATCAAAATGTTCTTTACGTCATTGAGTCTTCGTTCTTTCATGACCTTAGGGTCAATGTTGGACGCAGAACTGTTGGTGTCTATGGTAGACTCAGGCATTACGTCTACAGGATGGTCATCAGAAGCTTGAGAGGATGAGGGTGAGGTAGGTAGTTGGGAGGAGGAAGAACCCTTAATCAGATTACCTTTAGCCATGGCGAAGGTTTGTGTTTAGGGTTTCTTGAGGTTCTTGGTTGCAAAGAGAATGGGTGAGAGAGATGAGAGGTTTCAAAAGCTTGGGGAATATGTTTGGCAATAGTAGGCTAGAATAGGTAATGAGTATGCATTAAATATGATGGTACAGTTAGGAAATGATTGAAACGACACATTTATGACAAACTTGAATGTGTGTTTTGGGCTTTTATAACTAAGAACCAAATGAATGCTTATGTTACAAAACGGTTTTTAAAAACTCACATGGTCTGGCTCATATTTTGAGCGCGAAACATGTGGCATGCACATGCCTCACTTAAGTATCACACTAGACGATGTGTCCTTAGTTCTACTAGTGAATAGTAGACAGTGATAAAACATTAATTCACCCAGACTATTCCAATCTTTTCTCTCAAACAGATCAATCTGTCTTTAGTAAGGGGTTTTGTAAAAATATCAAGCAAGCTGATCGTCTGTCTTGACAAATTCCAATTTCATGGTCCCCTTCTGAACATGGTCTCTTATGAAATTATGTTTTATTTGTATATGCTTGGCTCTAGAGTGCATGGTTGGATTTTTTGAAAGAGATATAACAGCAATATTATCACAGAAGATAGGAATATTACTCTCAAATATGTTGTAGTCTTCAAGTTGATTCTTGATCCACAATATCTGAGAGCAGCAACTTGCAGCTGAGAGGTATTCTGCTTCTACTGTTGATAGTGCTATTGTTCCTTGCTTCTTGCTGAGCCATGACACCATGTTGCCTCCAATGAAGTGGCAGCCTCCAATGAAGTGGCAGCCTCCACTAGTGTTTTTTCTTTCAATTTTGTCTCCAGCATAATCAACATCACAATAGCTTGTCAACTTATACTCTTTCTGTCTTTTAAACCAAAGACCAAGATTAGAAGTTCCAATTAAATATCTAAAAATTCTTTTAATAGCAGATAGATGCACTTCCCTTGGGTTAGACTGAAATCTGGAGCAAAGACAGACACTAAACATTATGTCTAGTCTGAATGCAGTCAAGTAGAGTAGTGATCCAATCATTCCTTTGAACTGAGTGATATCTACTTTACAATATTTCGTTTTAAATCTAAGGGAAATATGACATGAAAATACTTAATGATCTTTGAATATCTTTATTTGACTATGTTAAGTTAAAATATATTTATGTTAAAAAGAGGTTGAGAAAAAATATTTATAAAATAATAGTTTTTTTTTTAGAATAATAAAAATTTACTTTCTTACGAATAATTCGCATGTCTCGTGATCATAAGGAACATGCACTAGTTTTATTTAAAAATTAAAATACATTATATAAATGATATAATAAAGGATCATGCATCCCTAAAAAAATTAAATAAAGGATCATACAAAATATTTGTTAATATCCAAGACAATGTATGTGTGAAACAGGAAAGACTTACCACTTATATCTAGCGATCCTTCTAAATTATTGTTGCTTAGGTCAAGAGATTGGAGACATCCTAATCCGGTTAGAGATGAAAGAAATTTGTTACTGAATTGGTTTTGACTCAGCCGAAGGATATGTAAACCAGTTGGCCATGTAAATCCATCATTTCCTTATGAAAAATATTGAAAAATCCAGTTATCAGTACTCAATTAATTCTACAATGAGTAAATTCTCATTTTAGTTCATAAAATTTATAATCATTTTTGTCTTTTCTTCACTGTATTTTCCATTATGATTTTGCATAAAAAAAATTAAATGCAAAGTCAAGCACTTAAAGCAAGAATTATATAAAGTTATAGACTAAAACAAGAGTTATTCCTATATAAAATAATTGTGGGATGGTGACAACATACCTAGACACCACATGATACCCTCATTGAGATAGTTTCCACTTAAGTTGAGGATCTCCAAAGAACTCAATTTTGATATATCTAACAATATATATTATAGTTAAATATATATTTTCAACCAAAAATAAATGATAATATTTTTAATTTAGAACGTATGACGTACTGAAAAATTGATCTTGGATTCATTTGACTAGCTTATAATTTTAAAGACTTGAGGGATGAAAAATCACTAAGAGCATATGTAATATTGCTGTCATTGAAGTTGTTCTCAGACAAATCAAGGATCAAGGACTTCAAGATTCACCAATGTTGAGCATAAACCTGAAAGATATAATAGTGTGTTACAACTACTTCAAGGTTATCAACATTTCTCAATTAATTAAAAGAGTATAAAGATGATTTACTAACATTTCATACGATCAAGTAAACACAACTCAATATTTGTATTATTTTAAAAATAATTTTATAAATGTCAAATAACTTATTCTGTCTTTACATCACCTTAAAAATCTAATTAAAAAACATACTTGATTAGCTTTATTAATGAAATGGAAAAGTCATCCTACCTTTAATATGAATATCCGAGTTCAATTGAATTCTAACTAAATATAGCTCCTTCAAAGATGTGAATCCTCCAAGAAATGACAGGAAATCATTAGTCAAAGTGTTGTAACTTAGGTCAAGGATCTCCAAGTTAAGTAACTTTGATGATAGAGTTTCAAAAACTGATGTTTACATGTGTATTAGTGCAAGGTTGTGTGAAAAAAACCAAGAAAATTTGGGAAAATATATAGTACTAGGAAAAATTATTAATAATTAAAAAAAAAACTTGCATCATTAACATTGTGTAATAATAATAGAATTATTATTGTCATTAAAAAAAAAAAAAAAACTGTATCTAACCACACCGTGAAATGTAGCTGCGTTGAAATGGTTAGATTCCAAATATAGAGACTTGAGAGATGAAAGCCTATTCAAACATGATAAAATGCTGTCAGCATTGTCCAGCCTATTATAACTCAAGTCAAGGACTTCCAGATTCTCCAAGTCTGCAGATAACGAAGATTAATGTGGAAATAACGATTATTATGCATATCCCTGCAGCTAGCAGATTTTTATTTGATTGAAATTTATTAAAAATCCATTTTTGTTAAAATAAGCTAAATCAGGAAATAAAATTTTTAAATGATCGAAAAATGTATAATTTTTAATAAATTTTAATCAATTGAAAAAAAAATTATGAGAAAGAAAAACTCATAGATAGTGTCTTTTTTTTTTACTAAATAAATATTCATCAAGATTGACATAGAATGTAAAGGAGATCAATATAATAAATAACCTTGACCGTTGTCACAACCAACTATTATATTTAATGATAAGTTGAGACTCTTCAAATCTTTGAAAACAATCAAATTCGAGTAGTTTAGATACCAATTGTATACATCAATATTACTGGACAGGTAATAAAGATTGAGTTTGGCCACTCTCCTTGTAGAGGAGTTGCACTCAACCTCTTCCCATTGATAGCAATTTGTTCCGTCCCACTGCCATGAGAAAGGGAACAGGAAACGGGAATTTAGGTCCAAAAGAACCTCTCTCTCTTCCTTCCAACACCCTTCACAGCACATCATTTCCCATGAAACAAAAATCAATAAATAATAAAGATCTTTGGACACTCCTATACTAGTAGGAGGGAAGAAGAATAAATGTAGGTATGATAAATGATATGATTTGATAGAAAGAGAGAGATAGAGAGAAAAATAGGATGTAGGTATTTATAATATTGAGATGTAAAAATATCAGCATTCATCGATAAAATCACCTCTATGCTCTTATTTTTTTTCATCTTCATATATATTTGTAATAGAATGAATTTGGTGTGGCCATTTAAATAAGATTAATGCACCTATTTATAACTTTTGTGAGTACTCAAACTGTGAAACTTGGTTGCTGCCGCAATTTTCTGCTTTGGTTATTGCATGTCTTAACAATTTCAAAGAGCAATTTGCTTGATTAGAAATTGTTGGCAAGTGCACCAAGTTGTATCAAGTAGTAAAATGGACAAGTCCAAGTATCGTTTTCCACAGGGACTAGAGCAACATAAATAACCAAGTATTTCTACTATTTTAAACTATAATTAAAGGAACAAAAAGCAATAAAAACATGAACCAGTTGTGTGTAATGGGGGCTGATGTTCTCAATCAAGAACAGAATTAAAAATGTTATTTGTAATGCATAATTAAACCAGTAACAGCAGCAATATCAACAGTAATAGTTATAACAGATTATAAAATGATGCTGTAAGGGGGTTTGAATTTCACCAAAGCTAACACTCTTGTGGCATGAATGTTCTGCATAAATTCCTTATATATTTAATAATCAAAATCAACCAACTACTCTATTTTCTGTGTCGATCCCTCACACTCAGAAAAACTTAGTTTCTTTCCTAAGGCTCTCACCTCTTAACAAATAAACCAGCAGTAACAATAGTGGCTGTGTGATTCGAACAAACCAAGTTTCGATCCCTCGCACCCTCGATTTATTCTCTCACGTGATTACCAATAAACCAAGTTTTGATTCCTCGCACCCTCGGTCTATTGGACATCTATTTTCAGTTCAAGAAAATAATCCCCGTTTTCCAACCAAGGTTACTATCCTAAAATCATGCTATAAGTGATCAGTTTACAGCAAGCATTAAGCAAGGAAAAAGATGCTAACTCAAAATATAGAAAGTGGAATTCATGCATTAAAAATATCAAAGATACAAATAGAGTGTAACAGTGGTTACATTCATCCCCTTACAACAATGAAGAGCTTAGCTGCTCTGTTCCATGGACAGCAGCAACTTAGGTTCTAAGGATCGTGAATGGGAAGTCAGTACAATGGTAGATGATTTCTAATGTTACAATGGGGTTTCTTTATTTTAATCCTAAAATTACATAGGAAAACGCTTTTACTCAGTTCAATGCAACAGTGCTCTGTCCCATCATCCTTAAAAAGTTGAGAAAAATAATCTACAGCAGTAGACTTCTTTTCAAAGTAGAAAAAGGCATTGTTCCATTGTTAGTCGATTTTGGCTCCGAGCCAAATTCATAGTTCAAATTTTGGCTTCAAGCTAAAATCGTACTTGACTTTTAAATAGTTGTTGACCCTCTGCTCACTCTTGGGACAGTGCACTCACAGATTCCTCGATTCTCTCTCTTTTATCATCATTATCTTGCAAAAAAAGGTGAAAAGGGGTAAAAGAAAACCAAAAGCTCACTCAAGCTGTCCATCAAAGGAAGATTTGATGAAATGACAGTAATCATGAGATAAACAATTCTCTATTTAGTCTAAATGATAGAAAATAGGCCCATATTTTACTTATAAAATAAGTAAATTAGCAGTTTATCAACATCACTATCATTGACGGACCAGAATTAAATAATTGGGGACGGATTATAAAATTCAAAGTTTGAAAAAAATTATCTATTTTTTTTATTAATCACAAAATTAATTTAAAAGTGACCTGTTTTGTGTGTGTGTGTGATTAGTAAGAAAATTAGGTAATTAAATTTAGTTATTTAGTTTTGTCATTATTAAAAAAAAAGGTAAACTTTAAAATTTTAAAAAGTCAACATTAAATTTGACAGTTAACCATTATAATTTAACCGTTGAACCAAAATTACAAGATTTTAAAAATAGAGGACCAAAATTATGAATTAGAAATTAGGGGGAACAAAATTGTGGATTTATGAAAATAAGGGACCAAAATGCAATTGAGCCTTTAAATAATTTTCATTTGTATGTGTTAGATAATATTAGTTTTATACTAGTTAATGGTAGTTTAATATTTTGTCTATATATGAATAGGTATATCTTGTATTTGTTTATTTAGAGTTTAACTATTATGATTTCTCTAATGTAACTCTAACCCCCTTTTTTCTTCTCCTTTTGGTTTCAAGCCACAATTTTTGCAGATTTGACTAGTAGTCATTCCTAGTGCATTCGTGTATTTTGCATTTTATTAAATACGGGAAGGGGAGAAGAGGAGAGGAGAGGAGAAGGGAGGTGAGGTGGTGCATCTCGAAGGAGATGGGGTCTTTAAAATAGTGAGAGAAAAAATTTAAGGTTTTGGAGAGGAGGAGAAGAGTCTTGGACCATTATTATTAATTTAAAAAAATATGAGCTATTATTGTTAATTCAAAAAAAATTAAGTAGGCAAAGTCAACGTTAATACATTAGCAATCAACCCTTTAAAATATAAAGACCAAATTTGTGCTTTTTTAAAAGAAGGGAACCCAATTGTTCACTTAAAAAATAGGGGATGAAAATCACATTTCGGAAAATTAGGAGATGAAAATTGCAATTAAGTTCAAATATTAAATTTTGTATAAAAACATTTCTAATTTATGCACTTTTTAAATAACTTGAAAATATAAAAAAATATATATATATTTGTATAGTTGGACTGAAAATGGATATTGACCAAATTCTTTAATTAAACAATTTTCTTAATTTCTTAATTAGTTTTCTTTTATCCTAGTAAATCCTTCATTGAACAATTGAATTCATTAAGGGACCATTGCATGCAATTTCTTTGATGGGAAAAGATACTGCATGTGATCGACTTGACATTCATTGGTGGGTTAATCTTGATAGTTGGACTAGGTCAACAACTTTTTTTTAAAAAGAGGTACGTATTATTTTGGCTTAATATTTAATTTAGTTCTTAAAGTATAATTAATTGTTTAATTTGGTTTCCAAATTTTAAAAATTTTTAAATTGGTTTCTAAACTATGCATAATGGTTTATTTAATCAAATTTTGTTATTTACACCCATTTTTTTTATTAAGAACATCTCTAATTTTTTATATATTTTAAGAGAGTATATTTAGTAAAAAAAACATTTAGGTATAAATAATAAAATTTGATAAAAAAAAATTGTACTTTAAATAATTTAGAGACCAAAATAAAAAATTTAATAATTAGAGAATAAATTGAACGATTAATTATAACTTAGAAACTAAATTCATTATTAAGTCTATTATTTTTGCATATACTTTCTTGGACTTTTTTTTATCCCATGTCACATCAATTATTTTAGAGCAAATTATAATAATATTTCCTGAGGTTTGTTTCAATTACATGTATCTCCTCTTTTTTTTACCCTTACACAAAACTCTATAATTTTTGGGATCTAATTAAACTTGTACCTCCTTCATTGAAAACAAAGTAAACCTTATTAACTTTTTATATCATATGATTGACACATGACTTTTATAATATTTTTTTTCTAAAAAATGTTCTTATCTTCTTTTTTTAAATATAGGGGATGTGCGTGTAATGTATTAAAAAGTTTATGGGTAAATGTGATGATTTTAAAAGTTAAGGGGTACTTGTGTGATATGTTTAAAAGTTAAAGGATACATGCATGATGAGTTTAAAAGGTCATGAGATACATGAGTAATGTGTTTAAAAGGTCGAAGGGATACATGTGTAATAATGTTAAAAACATTATTCACATAATTTCTTAAGCCTATTAGTTAGTGAGACTATTGATAAGACAATTTTGCATCCTTATCACCATTTATCAAATGGCTATTAGTTGATCCTTTGACATTTTAAATTCATCACACATGTACTTTTTAACTTTTAAACACATAACTGATATATCCCTTAACTTTTAAAATCATCACATGTACACTTTTTAATACATTACACGCACACCTCTATGTTTAAAAAAAAGAAGATAAAGACATTTAAAAAAAAAATATTATAAAAGTCATGTGCGAGTCATATGATATAAAAAGTTAACAGAGATTCGTTTTCAATAAAAGGGATGCAAGTGTAATGGATTTCAAAAGTTATGGGATTTTTTTGTAGGAATAAAAATAGGAAGGGATGCATGTGTAATTGAAGTTAACCTCAAGGGATATTGTTATAATTTTTTTCATTATTTTATTGTAGGTTTAATCTCACAAAATTTTAATTTATTTTTTCTTTATTTTAGTAAATTTATAAATTATGAGTTTTAAGAATGAATCATTATATTTCAACACTTCATTGTTCAAAGATCCCATTAATATCTCTCCATTTTGTTTATCTCTCTCCTTCTATCATATTATATTAATTTTTTTTTCTTAATGAGTTATTTTTTGGAAGATAATACTCAAATGAGTATATCTTAAAATATATTAGGTTCCGTGGACTTGAAAATACAATATCCATAATGGGTTATTTTTTGCTACGTGGGAAGTAGAAGAGCCACCTTGAGAGGCATTTCATTACCTCTTTATTGGAGATACATTTAGATTGCCAGGTGGAAAGCAGAAGGCATGAGACACTTACCAGCGCCTGCTTCTTCTCCTTCTTGAGAAGCTTGGAAGTCACTATGACTCCTCAGTGAAAAAGACATCAGCCAGGACCCCACTTTTCACTACAGAAGATGCCAGCTGAAGGTGCTTCTTCACTATCGAGCCAAACAATGACTTCCAAGCTCCTCAAGAGAGTATCCACAATGGTGGTTCCATTTTTTGTTACTTTCAATGGAACCATCATTACACATCATCTATTTTCATATTTTTTCATATAAACAACTTTAATTATCAAATTCCTCCCACGGTAAACAACTCTTCAAAATTGTTTCTAATAGGTCCCAAAAAAAATTAACTCTTCAAATTTTAAAAATATATTATTAAGAAAATTGAAGCATTAATGCTTGAGGAAACAAGAATTACTTCATGAAACAATTAATACAAATACTTTCTATGAATAATTTTTAGAAAGCAATTATGCTTTAAAGGAAACATTAAAAAAAAAATAGACCATTAAGAATGGTGTCGTGAAGGAGCAGAAGCATGTGCTGGAAAGTGCCTCATTGGGTGACATTTTCTACTTTCCACGTGATATGTGTCACAAATAAAGAGGGAATGAAAATGCCTCTTAGGGTGACATTTTTTGCTTTCAAAGTAGTAAAAATAACTCATAATGAGTATTATATTTTCATGTAAACACAAGATACCTAATATGTGTTAAGATATATACATTTGGGTATTATATTTTAAAAAATAATGTGAGAAAAAAAATTCAATTATATCACTCATCATACTTATAATTTTTTTGTTTTTGTTTTCTCTAGTATATAAATGTGAAAGAAATATTTTTCTTTGAGAATTGATTTGTCCCAGATAGGTTTGCTAGAAATGGTCCATCTATGGATTTGTCTTTCGATTTAATTGGAGGTTGCCGCGGGAACACGGAAGTTATGGTCTTTGGATTGATACCAAGTCAAGTCGATTTTCTACCTTGTTCTCAAGTTTAATTAACTCTATTTCAAGAATAATTTAACAATTTTTTCAGTGTATATTATTTTGCTCGGGTTTTTATTATGAATATTTGGAATCATATTTATCTTCCATCCATATTTAAGGATACTTTTTTTTTTTTAATAAAAAGTTTGATAATTCTTTTAGAAGAAATATTAGTTGAATTGTTAAAAGGATTCGAACCCATCATCTATCTTTCCCTCATTTTTATTTCACTTTTTCTTTCATCATCTTGCCCATCTTATATTTCCCAAGTTAAAAACAACTTAACAAAATATAATTTGTCCTTTTCCTGGACCCATTCGACACTGCAACTTGCAAGTAACCCCGTCATGCCAGCTAGAATGCAAACAAAATAAAAACACACCGAAGATAGATGGTATGAAGCGTAGGATTTTGGGGTCTAGATAAGAAATTATGAAGCAAGTCACCGTAATGAGAACGCTATATGCAATTTCCTTTTTATTCCTTGAGGAGGGAAGGTGCTGTTTTATTGGTAAACATATTATTTATCAGAGAAGCATTAACAATATATGAAAATTGATAGCGCCTCAACAACCGCGTTTGACTCGATTACAAAGATGCTGTTAACATCGGCTAAAAAAGACTTTTAATATCGCTTTTAACACAATTTGACTAATAATAAATACTAAAATTAAAGTGTAATGGTAATTTTTATCCTTTTAATTTTAAAAATTGATGATTTTGGTCATATTAATTTTTATTCGTAAAATTTGATTTCTGGTTTCAAATAATAATTTTGGTCCTTAATCAATTATTAACTAATAATTTATAATTAATAAAGTTATTAAGTTAATTAAAAATGTATTAAAAATGATTAATTAATTAAAAATAATTTTTCACATGAAGAAAAAAATAACTAAAAAAATAATCAGTTTTAACATTAAAAAAATGGTTAAATATCAATTATTAAAAAATATTTTTAATGTATAAAAAATATTATTTTTAAAAAAAAATTTAATGCCTTTTAATAATTAATAATTTTTAGTGAATTTATATTTATCTTAATAACTTGATTAATCATAATTATTAATTAATAATCAATCAAAGGGACCAAAATCACCAAATTTTACTATTAAAATATAGAGTAATCAAAATCGTCAATTTTTAAAATTAGGGGATTAAAATTGTAATTAATCCAAAAATTAAATATAAAAAAATCAATAAGAAAAAATAAAAATGGATGGTAAAATCAAAATGAACTATATATTATAGGTATGACAAATATATTTAAACATTTTTTTTTATATACAAAACAAACATTATACGAGAATACGAATAAAAATAACTATAAACTTTTTAACAAATTAAAAAAATAATCACATTCCTTTCAAAATTATAGTGAAATTTGTAAAAAAAATGTTTAAAATATTTGCATGAAAATCATAAAGTTAATAAAGGACAAAAAAGCTCATTTGACCTAAAAAAATGCATCAAAATTTCACAACTAATATCCAAAAGTTAAAGTCATATTGGATAAAAGTTTTCTATACTAGAATGAGAATATAAATTCATAAAAAAATGGGTTAAGAAATAGGTCAATATAATAAAAAGAAAAATAAAAAATATAATATGAGATCCACAAAATTTTATTAATTTTAATAAATTTTAATCAAAATATATATATATATATATATACACACACAAAAGATCGAGTTCAGGACATTTCTTTAGGTATTATGAAGCCATTTACAAATTAAGGTATGAATCAAGGATATTTGTTGAGTGGGGTTTGATGGGAAGGAATGGGATGCTTAGTGCTTAAGTCTCTCGCATGAGCTATTTTAGGTCAGAACTCGATGTCTAACTGAGGTGTGACTATAGAGGTTGGCGTAGAGCCAAGGAGGGTGCTCAGTATGGGGGTTGGCCTGTTTGACCGAGGTGTTTAGGTGGTGTATGGATCATAAGTCCCCTAAGCTCAGCATAAGCGAAAGAGTTTGAAGTGTAGTTTTCAGTGTATACTCGTTGAATTTTCAAGGTTGAGAATCCTAGGTGAAGTTTTGGGTTTATGGTAAGTGGGACTTGAGCACGAATTTGTTTTGTGGAGTTTTGAAATTTGAATTCAAAGATAGGATTGAGGAGATTTGACATGATTTTGCCCGATCTACTATGAGATATAGGCTTCTGAGCTGATAAAGGAGCATTGTTAGATCGGCCATCTAATGAGATAATGTGGGTGAGATGGAGACATATGGCAACATTCTATCGTCTAGGACTTAACGACCTCATCTCCTTTTCTCTTCCGTGCAACCTCATCTTCTCCTCCGCCCTCCCTCCACGCGAGGCCTCCACGACCTCCGCACCACTCCATGCACAATTCTGCGCGAACATCGCATGACCTCCCCATCCTGCGACCTCGCCTCATGTGACCTCCGTGACGCCTCTCCTTCAACCCTGATGGCTCACTCAACAAACACGAGAAACAATAAACTAGAGCAAGAGCTTGTCATGGGCCATTATTGTTAATTCATAAAAATATGGGTCATTATTATTAATTCCAAAAATTAAATAAATAGAGTCAACGTTAACATACTAATGGTCAACCCTTTAAAATAGACGAAGGGACCAAATTTATGCATTTTTGAAACCAGAGGGACTTAATTGTTCACTTTAAAAATAAGGGATGAAAATCACCATCTTAGAAAACCAAGGGGATGAAAATTGAAATTAAGCCTAAAATAAAATAAAATAAATGGTGGGGTGTTATAAACAACTACATTAAAAGGGGGTTTGAATGCTTCTTTTGCTTTGAAGACGATGCATTGTGTTTCTTCCTAATCAATTTGAGTGGCCTATAAAAGGGCTTTTTGATTCCTGTTGTGTCGTTACCTCTTCTATTTTGTGTCTTTGTGTTTTTTTTTCTCTTTGTTTCTCTTATGCTCTTGCTTGGTTGTCATTCTTGGGCTTATTTGTCTCTTCAAACCAAGTACAGTTCATAATTAGTTTAATTGCACTTTTGATCTCCCTACTTTTCTAAATCTGTGATTTTGGTACCCATAGTTTCAAATTTTGACATTTGATCCCATAATTTCAAAATCAAGCAATTTTGGTTCAATTGTCAATTTAGAGATGTTGATTCGTTAGTTTTTTATGGTTGACTGTCAAGTAGCTGAAGTGGCAAGATTAATGTGTGATTAATTAACTAAAATGAGATTAGTATTTGTTTAGTTAATTAACTAAAAAATAAAAATAATAAAATTAGAAAAGGGTAAAATGGGTTGTTTATTTTTCCAAATGTCTCTTCTTCTCCAACGAAGTTATCTTCGAACCCCTTTGTTCTAGATCCCTAAACATCGATGGTCACACCATCCGTTACCCAAACCCTGAACACCTATGATGCTAGGAATGTGATTTGAATGGAAATGCAAATAAGTGAATAATGCACACATCGTTGTCGATTCCGAGATTGAGTAAAGCATAGAGCGAAGGGATTTTTGAAGTGTCTTTCGAATCGAGCATTCTAACGAGAGGAGGAATTACTTTGAGCATTGCGAGATTCACTCTTGCTTTAAAATCTTCCTTTGCGAGTGACCTCACTCTCGTCGCAACGACTCACCGTTTCCTAAGGTCTTCCTCTTCACGCAGCTCCTTCACCACTTGCTTCAACTCCGCCAATGCCTCTTCCATCTTCTTCTTCTCCTCCTCCTCTTATGTAGCTGTTGTTTTGTTCTCCGCTGTGTTTAGAAAATCCGATAGCTTCTCTTACCTCTCCTCCTTCTATGTATGACTCATTGCCAAGCTAATGTCGTTGTAGTAGTTGTTGGTGGAGGCTTTGTGCTGGCGATATCAATATCTAGAGGTTCCATCGCAATTGATGGCATCGACTATCAAGCGACAAAGCACACGGAAGTGGCCTCCAACGGTGGCATTTTTTGCAGAGTGACGGTGGTCAAGAGCGATGGATCCAACGTTGTTCTTATAACACTTTGCCATTCTCCGACGACTTACATTGCAAAGAAGAACACCGCGGAGAGAGAGAAAAAAGAGAAGAGTGAAGAAGATTTCCTATTCTAACTTCTAATATATAAGAAGTTTTTTTTTTCTTTTTCTTTCACACACCCTTTGTTTCTTCCACTAGTCACACACATCCTTCATTTCATCAGTTCTTCCTTTGACATCTTCTCCACCATTGCCACATTAGCCAGACATGTGGCATATTTGACTTCTCGAATGAAGCCTGTATTCCAAAGCTTGACCACTTTGGCTTCGGAAGTGTCTCTCTTGACAGGTGCAAGTTTTCTTCTTCTCTATGCTATCGGTTTAGCATCAGAGCAGATGGTCAGTTGATGGCAAATGAAATCAGGGTCGATTCCTAGCATGTCTGAGGAGGCCTTCCAAGTGAAGAGGTTAGCATTCTTCTTGACTACTTCTTCCACTTGTTGGTAGACCTCGTTGTCCATGAACTCTCCATGATTTGTGCATTGATTTGGGTTGGGCCTGATTTGTAGCATATAAACCCTCTCAGAAAGGGTTGGCCTATCTTCTATCTCTACTCTTGTGATGAAGTCGGCCCAATCTAATTGTGAAATCAAGTTCATGTTGGCGATGGCTAATCCCTTGGCTTTTCCCCTTTGATGGGAAATATTGTATGGTTCTACTTGAAAGCTTTTGTTGTAGCATTCACGAGCTTCTTTTTTATTGATCTTGATGGTCACAATGTATCCGTTAAGCACTGGGAACTTGACTACAAAGTGTATAGTGGAGAGAATAGAGCCTGTTCAAGGTTGATTGGCCAAGGAGTATGTTGTATGTCATATATGCATTTATCAATATATACTCCACCATAATAGATTGGGAGAGCTCCTTCTCACAAAATGTTGTGAGAAGTTCTATGTACCCTCTAGGGTGAACATGCTCTCCTAAGAACCCTATTGGTGGCTTTAGGTAGGGTTTGATTTGACTATGTGGAATACCGAGTGCTAAGAAGGTCTTCCAAAACATCACATATGCAAACTCCCCTAGTTGAGAAGGGCTTTCTTTACTTCCTAGTTGGCCACTACTACCATGATTACCATGGAGTCATCTTGAGAATGATTAATACATGCGAAGTGTACATCGCTAAATGTGATTGATGGTAAAGATCTTGATTTTCACTATGATTTGTGAAAATCTTTCCATGAATGTTATGAGGGGTTCATCATCACCTTGGCGCAAGTTGATCAGAGCTATCAAGGTCATGTGATGTGGGTGACTAGTGTCGTACTGAGCTTCGAACCTCACTACCAGAGCATTAAAAGAATCAACAGTCTTTGGGGGAAGGCTTGTCCACTAATTGAGCCCAGACCTTTTAGGGTAGTAGAGAATACCCTACACATGATGACATAGTCATTGGTGTACAGATTCGCTTGAGTCACATATGCTTCGATGTGCTCATCAGGATCAGTGGTACCATCATATCTTTTGATGGTTGGTGGTTTCCATCTGATGGGAAGGGGAACTTCTATCACCTTTGGGTTTACGAATGGGTTTCACGACATGGACACGACGGGCTGAGCAAGCAATCGATGCAAGGAGTGACCTCCCATTAGATTGTGCTCAAAATGAGCACTTTGTTCCAGTTGGGTTATGCCTTTGAGTTGGTTTTATGGCGGATTAAGTGGTGGTTGTTGGTGTTGTCCCTTAGGTCAACTAGGGCTTAGCCGTTCATTGATAGGTTGTTTTACTTACCTCTTAAGTTGGAGGATTTCTTCATGAAGAGCTTATAGAGAATCGTCGTGTTGCCTTTGCATTGCCACCATAGCCAAGTTGTTGTCTTTCTTTTTGGATTCTAATTGAGCTTTAAATTGTTGGATCATTGTGTTCTCTGTCATGATTTTAGACTGAATCATCGAGCTTTATATATGTACCATGCAATCACATGGCTGGAGGAATTTTTATCGGTCCACGGTGGGCGCCAAATGTTCTTATCGAGTTGTTGGTAAGGCCAAGCTTTAAGTCTTCTAGCCCTATCCAAGGTTCAGTTCGAGTTATTGACAATGGTTGCGATAATGGGGGTACTTGAAAAAGCACTTCGATGCTCAAGTCAGTGTATAGCTCAAAGAGAATCTAGAATGTATGATAGATAACGTACCTTTCTCATTTACATTGGGGTATTTATAGGTGGAGTTAGTCACTATTGAGTAATTGCCAAGTCCCCCACGTCATTTGTGGTGGGTTGCACAACTTAGGTCTCATGGATTGGGGGTATCCGTTAAGTGGCGTTTGACTAGATGGAATATTATGCTCAGTGCTTAAGTCTCTCATGTGAGATGTTTTGGGTCAGAGCTCGATATCCATTTGAGGTGTGACTATAGAGGTCGACGATAAAGCCGAGGAGGGTGCTTGGTATGGGGGTTGACATTGGCCGAGGTGTTTAGGTGGTATATGGTACAATTGTAATACCTCATTTATTATTTACCATCTTAATATTATTTATATGGTTATATATTTTAAAATAGTATATTTATATATGAAATACACAAAGACACACTAGAAGGGGTTCTAAGTGTATTTTTCTCTCAGTTATGGCTTTCTTTCTCTTATGCTCATATGAGTATGCTTATGTGAGTTTACAATTTGTTACTTTCTTTTCTTCATTTTTCACCTAAGCATAGAAGCTTTTATTTATAGGAGAGCTTCATGGATTTGAACGTTGAAAGCTTTTTAAAATTGTTGTGAGATAGTTGAGTGTTGAAGAAGCTTTATGTGTGAGTCAATAGAAGAGAAGACTATTTTGTCACTTCATTGCTCTGTTGTAGCTTTTCATAGGTCTGCTCTACTGTACTTTTTTCTAATAGAAAGTGTTTTTAGTTTTACCTACTCAAACTTCAACAACATTGATACAAATAGATAGTATATGAGGAATATGTGAGAAATTATACTATTGAGATCTCCTCTCTTTCTATTTATGTGATAATGAATTAAGGATTGAGTATAAACTCATTTATTATTTATCAATCTAGTACCAATAATGGTTTTGTCTAATGAAGGACTAAGTTCGCCTGTTCAATGAAACAGGGTTTGTCTGTCGACAAGATACTTTTTCGTCTAAACACATATATTGGTTTGATGTTTAGTTAGCATGTTGGACGCTAAGTTATTTTATTAAAAAATTTTCAGACGCATAAATATAAGGGTCAGAGAGAGTGATATTACCATTCTTCTATTGAGATTTTTGGTTCCTTGGAACTCTCAAGTATGAACAGTTAGTTTGATCAATATTATCATATTTGTTATCATCAAAATTAATCAAACAATTAAGGGTCAAACATCATCTAATGTCTTGTTTGTAATAATCTCCTTTATTTTTATGATGACAACATATGTTATAATTTAAATAAATAGGGACAAAAATCATACAGATGAGCTAATCATAGTGTATGTAATATGTTAGTTTATATATGAACAAATATTAACATGAAAAACTTCCCCTCAATTAATCATGCATATGAGTGATGATATATATATAATAGTTTTTAAAGCGGAAAATAATTAAAAAAATAACATCATAGAAACCCTTATGTTGATATTTAATGAATGTGTAAAAAAAAAAGGTGTTTGAATGGTTAATGGAGTTCAAAGCAACCAAAATCTATAACTTGTTCTCTCCCTTTGTCATCAACAAAAGGAGAAGAAAAGGTAAAGAAATGGAGCTTCACATATCATTGTTAGGTTGTAGGATGGTTCTTTGGTAGTGTTGACATAACAATAGTAGACGATCTATGAGATTGTGTTGGTTGTTGAACCAGTGGAGTGTCTAATGAAGTAGCCGGTGCAAGCAAAGCAACAATAGGTGGTCCTTGCGAAATGATACAAATCATAAAATGTGTAGAATCCAATTTGAACTTCATTGCAATGCAGCCAAATAGACCACACCACCACATCCTCTTTGCCTCCTTACCATCAACCAGACTACCAACAAATCGGAATTGTTCATCCATCATAGAAGGCATAACAACAAGAACCTTAATTCATTTAAAACACTTATACCATATCAAAGCCGAGAATTTGCAGTTGAAAAATAGATGAGAAGTTGATTCTCCCTCTAATTGACAAAAGAATGATATCTCTCTTCTTCAAGTTATCTCTTCTTGAGAGTTTGTTAATAGAGAGTCTACAAGCTAAGGATGAGAATTTAGAGGGTACCAGGATCAACCACATCAACTTATAAAACTCTGAATTTCCCACAAGTGGAGAGTTTTATTTTATAATTAATCATTTTTATTAATATTTTTAATTATATTTCCTTCTAATTACATAGAAATATCTCATTCCAAAGTTAGATAATGCAAAAAAGTCAAGTTGGGAAAATATAACAGATTTTGCTTGATATTCAATTTCAATTTTACCAAACATTCTTATATTTAATGTATTTATTATATAGATTCTAAAACACTATCAGTATACATATGAATGAATTTTAAGTTTTAAATTAAGGTATTTAGAATCATAAATGAGAGAACTATATCACAAACTACATATCTTCCCTATTTATAGATCAACGGTACACGATCAACACAAAGTTGGGTGGGATATTTTTAAGAATTCAAATTCAAAACAAAACAACAATAGTAGCATGTTTGTGCATATTTAGAACTTATAACCAAACTGAAGACACAACTAAAGTGAACCAACGAAGAACAGAAACATATGGCAGATGTTCTTGACGACCTCTTGGCAAGACGTTTTTCTCCATGCATGGCATAGGGGATATACTTGCAAAGACACTATGACGCTTAAGTTAGAGGCATAAGGGTAATGCAAGCACAACAATGAGTTGGAATTCAAGTGTATTACTTGGATGTAGCTATCATGTATATATAGTGATTGAGGAGCTAGGTCCATGCGCCTAGATTATATTATAAGATTATAATAAATAAGAAAATATATGATTTATTATTTATTTTTTTAGATGTTCCATTTGATTGTGATAGATATGATACATATTTACTTGTGAGAGAGATATTTTATCTCTTATCTTCATTGATTATGAATATAGAGATACTAGTGGCCAAGTTGGGATGTTATTGAATGGGACCACATGGCATACGTGGTCCAAATCCATGTAGTTATGCATATATAATTCAAAAGCTAGACATTCAACTCTACTAATGAATACATAAAAGAGTCATGATATTTCAATATCCAATATTTTCAAACATCCCACCAACACCTCTTAATACTCTTTATCTCTTTCCTCCTATCAATCATATAATTTATTATACCTATCATTTTCTGTTGTTTTTGTCTTTCTCACTAAGTGTAGAATAACATGAGTGTCTAAACATCTTTATTCTACATGAAAACCAAAACAAACTATTATGATATTATGCAAATTTACAAAAATATTAATTAGATATTATGTAGATTTATTTGGTATTGCAATTAAATTTAGGATCAATCATGATTTTATCCTTAGTTTCTATTCTTATATGGTTGTTTCCCTATTACTATATAAATTGGAGCACATTATTGTATATAGAGCAATATAATAATATACAATACTTTTCCTCCAGTGATTTCTCATGGTATCAAGAGCTTTGGTTCTCTACTCCTCAAGTTAGATTTTTTTTTTTTTGCATGCTCTTTCTTTATGATGGAGAAAGCTGACACAACACTCCCTATTCCTATTGTTCTTAATGGTTCTAACTATAACAATTGGGTTGAGGCAATGCGTGGTTTTTTGAAAGGCCGCAAACCCTGGCAGTATGTCATTGGTGATATCAAGAGCCCAACCAAAACTAATATTGATATTGCAAAAACCTATGCTAATAAATTAGAAGAATGGGACAACAAGAATCATCAAATCATTACATGATTTCGTAATACCTCTACTCCTGGTATTCATCTACAATTTGGGCATTTTGAGAATGCCAAGGAGGTATGGGATCATTTAAAATTGCGCTACACTATCTCTGACTTATCGCATCAGTATCAATTATTGAAAGAACTTAATACTTTAAAACAACAAATTGGTCAACCTGTCTATGAGTTCTTGGCACAGATGGAAATTATTTGGAATTAGTTGACCTCATGTGAGCCTTCTCTAAAAGATTTAGTTGATTCAGAAACATATGAGACTCATCGAAATTGCACCTTGCCTCATCCAATTTTTGATGGCTCTAACTGATGATTATGAACCTGTCTGAGCATCCTTACTGCATCAAAATCCTTTACCTACACTTGAGGATGCACTTCCAGGTCTCATGTCCAAAGAAACTAGATTGAGCCTTGTTCGTTTGGAAGGTGATCATGCCTTTGCCGTTCCTAAGAAGTCAGCCAAATTTTGTCATCACTTCATATGTTAAGCCATTCCTATTCTAACTGCCCCACTATTGAATGTCACAATTGTTTGAAAAAAGGTCACATTGCTTCTAGTTGTTGTTGCTACTATAAGACATCGGGTCATTTGATTCAGAATTGTCCCACTCACCCTCCACGGCCTTTCCAGCACAAGAATTAACCTTGTCCCAATTCTTCTAAGCTTGTACTCACCACTACTGTTGTTGCCAATGACTCTTTGGACTCTTCCAATTGTCACACTCCACCTAACTTCTCCGTTAGTGATCTTGAATCTCTCTTAAACAACTTATTCCCTCTCCTAATAATGGTAATACTTTTGCAGCTCTTTCCACAGCACCAGGTAATACTAAATGGTATTTAGATTCTACATGTTGTAATCACATGACCTTTGCATCTCATCTTTTTTCTACCTTATCTAAAAATAACATTGCACATTATATTCACACTATTGATGGATCTCTTATGCATGTAAGTCATAAGGGTTCTGTCTCTTTATCCAATCTTATTTTACTTGACACCTATCTCATTCAAAAATTAAATTTTAACCTTATCTTTGGTGGTCAATTATGTGACCTTGGTTATGAACTTACTTTTTCTTCCTCTGGTTGTTATGTGAAGGACCCTCGAGCAGAACAACTCATAAGGACTAGATGTAAGATTGGCAGGATGTTTGAGCTCACTTAATTACATGTTCCTTCTATGTCTAACGTTTGTGCTACTTCCACAACTACCTCTATTCATCTTTGGCATCAACATCTTATTCATAGTTCTCTTAGTAAATTGCATCCCCTTATGTCTAAGGGTCTTTTAAGGTCTGTTACTTTTGAGTCTCTTGATTGTATTGCGTGTCAAACCGCTAAACAGCCATCATTGTCTTTTAATAAAAAGTACTTCTATTTCTGCTTCACCGTTTGATCTTGTGTATTATGATATTTGAGGCCCTGCTCCCACACCCACCATAGGAGGATCACGATATTTTGTGTTGTTTATTGACGTTTATTCTCATTTTACTTTGATATATTTAATGAAAAATCGTCATGAACTTCCTCAAATTTACATTAAATTTGCAAACATAATTCAAACACAATTTTCTAAAGTTAATAAGGTTTTTCGTCGGGATAATGCCATGGAATATCATGATTCTAAATTTTTAAAGTTTCTTGGTGACCAGGGTACCTATTTGAGTTTTCTTGTCCATATAACTCTCAACAGAATGGTCGTGCTGAAAGAAAGCATCGTCACATCCTTGACTTAGTTTGTGCGATGCTTATCTCAGCCTCTTGTCTTGAGCGTGCTTGGGATGAAGCTGCCCTTACCGCTGTCCATGTCATTAACTGTCTTCCTTCTTCTATCATTGGTAATGATTCTCCTTTTGAGCGTCTTTACCACACTCTACCAAATTATAACTCACTTAAGGTTTTTGGTTGTGCTTGTTTTGTTCTTCTCCACCCTCATGAACATTCTAAGCTCAAGCCTTGTGCTTGACTTTGTTGTTTTCTTGGTTATGGTATAGAACACAAAGGTTACCATTGTTGGGATCCAATATCTCTGTGTATTTGTGTCTCTCGTCATGTTGTCTTCTAGGAACATAAAATGTTCTCTTCTTTGTCAAAGTTTACATCTATCCCTTCCACCACTTCTCCTCTCTTTACTTACCCTTATGCTGATTACTTCCACAATGACATAGATGCAAGTTCTTCTCTGAGCTCCCAGCCTTGTACAATGTTCCATTCACCTTTGATGATGTTGTTCTAATCGTTGATCCTCCTCCTAATGAGCGACCTCAAAGGGTTAGAAATACTCCAACCTATCTTCGTGATTACCATTTTTTTCTACTATACTTTCCCTTCATGAACCACAGTCCTATAAGGAAGCCTCTAGCGACCTCCATCGACAACAAGTTATGCAAGATGAATTACATGCATTAGAGAAAATGAATACTTAGGACTTGGTTGATTCTCCTTTTGGTAAGCCTCTTGTAGGGTGCAAATGGATATATAAAATCAAAACTTTTTTTATGGTTCTATAGAGTGATACAAAGCTCGTCTTGTGGCAAAAGGGTTCACTCAAGATTATGGCATTGATTATGAGGAAATATTTGCCTCGGTTGCTCGTATCACCTCAGTTTGAACTCTTCTTGCTGTTGCAGCTGCTCGTCAATGGCCCTTGACTCAGCTAGATGTCAAAAATGCTTTCCTTAATGGTGAGCTTGAAGAAGAGGTCTATATGTGTCCTCCTCCAGGATACACTTGTCCGACCAACAAGGTTTGTCGTGTTCGTAAGGCTTTCTATGGCCTCAAACAAGCACCTCGGGCATGGTTTGCTAAATTTCACAATACTATTAGTAAGTTGGGTTTTTCTTCAAGTGGTGATGACTCTGCCCTTTTTACTTGTAAGACAGAAATGGGTATTGTTGTCTTACTTCTTTATGTTGACAATATGATTATTACTGGAAATGACTCTACTAGCATTATTGAACTCAAGCAATTCTTGAGTCAACATTTTGAGATGAAGGATCTTGGACCTCTAAGTTACTTTTTGGGGCTTGAAGTTATATCTTCTAGTGATGGCATTTATCTCTCAGAGGCTAAGTATGCTTTAAACCTTATCTCTCGAGCATACCTTACTGATTGTAAAATCAAACACACTCCTCTTGAACCAAATGTTTAGTTTACTCCTTATGATGGTACTTTGTTAATTGATGCTACTATCTATTGTTAGTTGGTAGGCAGTCTCATTTATCTTATAATTACCCGGCTTGATATCTCTCATGTTGTTCATTTGGTGAGTTAGTTCATGAAGGCCTCGTGTACCACGCATTATGCTGCTATCCTCCATATTATTCGTTATATCAAGGGTACTTTGTTTTATGGTCTTCATTACTCAGTTGCATCTCCTTCAACCCTTCAAGTATACTCTAATGCTGATTGGGCTGGTGATCCTAGTGATTGTCGTTCCACCATTGGTTTTTATATTTTTCTTAAAGATTCTCTTATTTCTTGGCGAAACAAGAAACAAACTGTGACAGCTCGTTCTAGCATCGAAGTTGAATATCATGCACTTGCTGATACTACTGAAATATTATGGCTACATTGGCTTCTTGCTGATACTACTGAAGTACCCCAATCTTCCTCCACTGATCTTTATTGTCCACAATGATGTTTTCCATGAGCACACAAAATATATTGAGATAGATTGCCACTTCATTCCTCAACATATTCTTTGCGGTGAACTTCATCTTGTCTCCATTAACACTCTTGATCAACCAGTTGACTTATTCACTAAATCTCTCTCTCATACTCAGTTTCGCACTTTAGTATCCAAACTCAAGTTGGTTGCAGTTGATCCCACTTAAGTTTGAGGAGGGATGTTATGATATTATGCAGATTTACAAAAATATTAATTAGATATTATGTAGATTTATTTGGTATTGTAATTAAATTTAGGATCAATCATGATTTTATCCTTAGTTTATATTCTTATACAGTTGTTTCCCTATTATTATATAAATAAGAGCACATTATTGTATATAGGGCAATATAATAATATAAAGAAAAACTCTGTATAGGCACTGCACAGTGCACAAATGGAATCAACTTAACTAACATCGACAACACTAATTTCAAAACAGAGACTATGGTAACAACTTAAAATTAACTAATCAACTAAAAACCAACAAAGTATGTTGATCTAACTAGCTTGATTAGCTTCAGCACTATATTTCCTTGATTGATTTTTGCAGTCTGTAATTTTATTAGCATTATAATAATCAACAAAGATCTACATGCATGGTCCAAGAAAGAACAACAAAGTGACCAAGGAGTATTAGAATAAAGTATTAAGTGAAGGAAACAAATGATGAAAAAATTAAAAAGACTTTACAATGTGAAAAGGATGCTCGAAAAGTAGGGTAACAAAATCACTAACCTTCATTCAAAAATTCAGCCAATTCTTTTCCTCCCATGATATTGTTGAGTATATTATGAGAACTACTTTTGAGATAAGCTACCTTCTTGACCACCTTATTTTCCATCACTTTGTTGACTACTTTATCCCCACCTTCCACATCATAGATCTCTTTGTGGATAATTTCCACAACCTCAAACCTGCGATCTATGTCTAAGAATATCCTTTCCCAAAGTAACACTAACTTTATCCTTTGTCTAACCACCAATAGTCTCTACACGCAACCCATCTATCTCTTGTTCAATGACCTTAGGGTCCAACTCAGTCTCCTGAGCAACCGAGTGTGCGCTCACCTCGAGAAGCCCGCCACCAACCATAGCACACACTTCTCTGAGCTCTCCTCCCTCCAAACAATCTGAACATGATGATACTAGATCCAACCCCACCACACTTCCAATCAAGTCATCTTCCCCTACAAATTTCTCCTTCCTCCATATACAACAACTACATTTCTTCTTAGGTGGGAGCAATTATTCGATAAGCCTAACAATATGAAGAGTGTCATTAAAGTTTATTTGAACATTTTTCATCATTTGAGGAGTGCCAGAAACCCTAACAAGTATTTTAGCGACATCCAACCTCTCCATCTCCAACATCTCCTGTGGAAGACCAACAAAACTTCCAACTGTCTAAACCACTTGAGAGAAGCACTCTTACCCCAAAGGTGAAGTGGTACACCATAGCACAATAGCCAAGCCAACCTATTACCTATCCCCAAGTTCTTCAAACAGCATCTTTACTTTAGCCTTCTCCTCCTTTGGCCCAAATATTAGGACCAAGTTGTCTCCCAAATATCTAAGTCTCACTTCCCCCATATCCTTCAGTGCGAATACTTCTTGCAACTTGTCAAAGATCATTAAATCCTCAAACATTCCCACCAAGCACTGTTCCAACCAGTCTCTATTCGTTTCCACCATGTTAATATACTGTCCTAGCCACTTATTTTTCTTATTTCCCCTAGTGCATCTTGTCTCTGCCTCCATTGTTTAACGTTGTTGTTAATACCTTCAATTACAACTTTCGCATATGACTTCCAAGTTTTGAGGCCCTTTTATCAAAGGGCTCACTCGTAACCTAATCATTGTGTTAGGATCAACCGGGTAATTAATCAAGAGGGGGGGTGTCGTAAAGTGACAAATTCTTTTCCTCAAAAAGATTTTTCACCATCGCTCTTGAGGTTTTAATAAAAGCATTTTTCAGAGAATGTTATATTGATTGAATAAACCAGAAAAACAACCTCAGCTTAAGATAGAAATGATTTAGAACAAATTATCTTGATAAAGATCAAATACTGAATTGAAATAGATCAGGGGATTGAGAGACAGAGCCTGTTGATTTATATTGGTTCGATCAACCATCGATCTACATCCAATTCTCCCTTTCACCAAGGGGTTCCACTATGAATTTGATTACATACACCATGCACACACAATTCACAGAAAATCCTGATTTCACAACCTGAAATAGGAACCTAAAAGATTGAATGTGAAAACACCATTCACCATCCAATTTCTAAACACAATACTACAAGCAAAATTAAAAATACCATATAATTTCAACACAGCATTTATGAACGAAATTCCCATAATGCTAATCAAACAAGATCAATGAAAAAGATTAAAGAACGAAAACACCTTGATGTGCTGATATAGCAGATATGTGAGCAGTTCAAGAAACTCCAATATGAGCAAATTTAGCAGTCAATAACTAATGTTGAATCACTTCAGTTCATGAAAGAACAAGAGAGAGATATAGCTATATAGGCTCAGAGGTTCAATCTCAATTGGGTATAGCAGTAAAAGCAATATTGAGTTTTTTCTAAAACTCAAGAGATTAGAAAATGTGTAGAAGAAAGAAGAGAATGTTCAAAGCAATATCAAATCTGAAAATCAAATCAAAGATTTGGATTTTGACAATTGAAGGAATGAAAAGATATTGTGACTGTCTGTTGTTCTGCACAGAATGATATAGATTCAAATATATGGCATGGGTCAAAAAGATTCGAAGTTAGTTAGACAAAGAATGAGTCTTGGAGATCTTTAAAAATGACCGTTACACCAGATATAATCAATTGCAATAAGGTGTAATTGATTATCTTGTGTATCAGAATATGATTTACACTTGCTGTCAGCTGTTATAATCGATTACAGTAGACTTGTAATCGATTGCAAACAAGACAGAGCCAATTCTGAATATTAGAGATCATCTGGTAATCGATTGCCACAAGATGGTAATCGATTGCAAATGAAACAGAGCAATTTCTGAATCTCAGAGATTGTCTTGTAATCAATTGTAGTTCGATGGTAATCGATTGCAATGGATACAGAGCAATATCTGAACTCTGAAATTAACATTGTAATCGATTGCAATGGTTGGTAATCGATTAACCCGATACTAGAGATGGTTTCAAAACTGATTAGGCCATCTGGTAATCGATTCCTACAACTTGTAATCGATTGCAATCACTCAGAATTAGTTCCTAAGAAGTAAATCATCTAGTGATGCTAGAGATAATAGAAAACAGTGGCAAATCATAACAACAAAGCAAGAATGATATGGCTTAGCTTATAATAAACAATACAATGCCATCATCCATACATGTTATGACATAAAAATAAAATACTAGACTAAGAGAACGGAGAAGACTTAAGGTATGAAGATACCAAAAATCTAAATGAAGAGGTGAGGCATCAATCTTCACATTGTGCATAGGAACATTTCTATTGGCCACTCGGGCAGCCTCGTACACTATCCCTCTTAGGTACCTTCATATATTTACATTCATCTTCACTTTACCGATGTATCCATCCATTTGCTTTTCCAAACGTAGGACATTATCCACCCCTGAAATCTCACAAACCCATATTTGTTTCCCTACCTATTCATATTCATAGCAATGAAAACCTCATAGACCCTCCCCTATCTATAGAATATTTTCCATAAACTCGCTAAGCCAAAGTCCTTTAGGAATTTAGAAAAAAAGAACATAACAATGTCGTTCCCATCTCTACAATTTCTACTAACAACACCACCCTCCCCCCATCTATCTCCCTCTCCCCACCTTTCTCCTCCCCTATGAATCTCTCTCATAGTTTTTGAATAGATAATATCTTAATAGGGTATATAAGGTAGGGTTTTAAAAATTGAATCGATGATCGAACCAGTCGAGATATTAGGTCACTAGATCAATGGTTGAACTAGTGAGTCATTGGTTGAACTGCATGACTTGATCCTTACTAAAAAAAATTAAAGATTTCACAAATTAATATAATTTTACTATAAATTTGATTTGCTTATGAAATACCCCAGTCTTATGTTGTATGATGGACACAACAAAAAGAAAAAGTCAAATTTGCTTAACAATTAAATTCATGCAATAGATGTATGATCTACCCAAGTGACAAATTCTAATTACATAGTCCCACGCAGTTCGAGACTAAGAGAGTTCTTGGTAAGTGCAAGGTTTGGTCGTTTCTTACAGGTTCAGTGTCGTTTCGTTTAGTTGTGCATAAAATAATAAAAATACAACTATAAATGTTATTTTCTAGAATGAAAAAAGAGTGAAACCCTAATATGCTTTTCTAATTTGCGCACCTCTCTCTGCTTCTTTTCTTTTGTTTCATGCGATAATGGCATTGAATCAGACTAAGATCTATGTCTGCCTTCGTGCATTACTCAATTTTTTGTGTGGATTTTATTTAGGTGTCGCATTCATTCGAGTTGAGGATGATTTGATTCACACCTTAGAGGAATTGAGGAATAGAATTGATAAAGACCTCAATTGCATGTTCATGATATTTTCATTGTGTTTCATGTTGTTTATGTCTTTTATAACATTCACAGATTCTTTTAGCTCAATTGTTAGCTCTGTGCTGGAAAAAGCTGGTATCGCCGCCGCTGTCGCCCCTGCTAATGCCATTGTTGCAACCTCTAAAAATACTGTGTTCATTGGTGCTAATTAGGTTTCTCGTTGGTGAAAACATTTTGTAATGTATAATGTAAATATTTCTATTTCTATTTCTGTTGATGAAATAGAAATAGAAAAAGGGTTTTAAGAAAACATTTTGAAGTAAGAAGAAGTAAGAAAGGGTGAAAACACATTTTGTGATGTCTAATGTGGATTTTTCAACTGTTTGACACAAGAAAAAACATTCTGAAGTAAGAAAATTGTAAAGCAAATTTCCTGTTTAGAAAGCAAATAGCATACAATGTGAAAAGCATGCTAAAAAAAGTAGGGTAACAAAATCACTAACCAAGTTGATCAAGTGTAAAAACTCATTTTCAGTCCCATTGCCCCAACCTAATAATGTTAGGTAATTCACCATTGCTTCTGGTTAGTATCTCATCTCCTGAAACTATTAGTGAGAAGTTATTAGAATTTCTGACAAGAAGCTTTGAGAATTTATATAGTAAAATTATAAAGAAAAGAGAGTTAGGTGAGACCTCATAAGTCACAACATAACTCTATAAGAAGGATAAAATATGAAAAAAAAAATGATAAATCAACCTCACCTAACCCATGACCCATTGATGTTGCCCCATGTCATTTTGATAATTTACTTCAATCAGGAGCTAAAATCAAAGAAACATGTGCAAAGTAAGGCATGGGAAATCGTAGTGCCTATAAATTCATTCATGTACAAATGCAAAACAAACCATAACTAGTAACCTAGATTATTGCATAATTTAAGAAAGAAAATGAAAAACTTAAAAACAATTGATACCATACATACTGATCTAGACATGCTTTGACAATGGGCCAGAGTAACTGAAAAATACCAACAAGTTTAATCAATATTTTAATTGAATTCATACTTAATTTTGGTATTGGCTTGAATTGAGAAACAAACTTGTAGGAACAATTTCTTCCTCAACATTGTTAGATGCTCAACCCATGATCCGAACTTTAATACCAACTTAAATAATAAAGAAAATCACAAGAGCAAATTAAATTGTGTGTTGTGAATTTTTGAAAAATATTTGCAAACACTACTACAAAAACTACATTCTAAGTCGACTTATCGAAGACGGTTCAAATAAAATCGTCTTGGTAACTGACGCGGTGACAATTCTGTAAATAATATTATAAAATCCAAAACGGTTTATAAGTAATTGTCTTAAAGGGATACCCTTCCAAAATAGTTTTAGAACCGTTTTAGAAGAGTACCATTCCAAGACAGTTGGTAAGAGATTGTCTTTAAAGCATCCCCCTTCTAAGACGATTAAATTATAATCATCTTAGAAGGGCTAGCTTCCAAGACAGTTTTGATAGGACCATCTTCCAATGTCACTGGTACTGTTCACTCTCTTCTTTGCACACTACTCCTCACTCCGCGTGTCACGTGCTACTCCTTACCCTCTGTGCGCATTGCTCACTCTCTTTGCATGCTATATTCTCCTCAGTCCTCACTCTCTTTGTGAGCATTTTCTCTCCTCATCGTTGCTGCTCCTTTCTTCCACACACATCATTGTTCTCGTTGCTTGTGCCATCATTCTCACTACTCACACCGTCGTTTTCGCTACTCATGCAATCGTTTTCGCACCGTCGCACCGTCATTCTCGCGTCGTCGCTCTCTCCCCATTGTCGTTGACTGCCGCTAATGTCCACCATGGCACAACACACTTAAATTGCCGTCGCGATTGACGAAGCTAGCTCCACCGTCACCATTGTCCACCACCAAGGTAACATTTCTCTCTCTGAGGTTCTAGACATCATTATCAATTTCTGCCTTCTTTTGTCTCTAGATCTGTAGTATACGTGTGCTCTTTAGAGTTTACTTAGATTTTGGTTTGATGAGGTTGGAGGGGACTCAATTTGGTGAAATAGGGCATGGGTCTTGATCAGTTTGAGATTGAGCTAAGTGATGAGCACCATGTGTTTGTGAATATGTGTGAAAGAGAATAAATTAATAGATTGGTGGTATTGTCAAATCCGGTTTAGGAGAATGATGTTGCGATACAATTAAGATCATATTTCATAGGTTTAAACTAGTTTCGAATTGAAGATCAAGCTTAACTATTGTTTATTTGTTTTTCCTTTGAGTTTTGCTTTTGAATGTGCATAATCTCGTTCTTGGAGATTGGTGGTATTGTTTATCTGTTCTTTTGAGTATTGTCTTTCTAGAGTAGCTTTGGGGATTAATTGAGACATGAGGAGAGAGCATATATTCATAAGTTTGATTAGAAAATTGTTGAAATAAGTTAAATAGGATTTGTTTTAGTTAGCTTAATTATTGCATAAAGCATATATTCATAAGTTTATGTGAAGATATTTTTATATATAAACACAAAACAAGGTCTATAGAAGCTATTCTAATCGCCTCCTAAACATAATTGGTTGTTGTAGTGGCTTTTGCAGAGCATAACAGTCTTTAGTTATGTATTTCTCTCTCTATATATCTTGCATGACCCATTTGAAGCTTAAAATTCTGGTTAATAAAAATTCAGAAGCTTAAATGTTGGGGAACCTTCCATTAAGGTGTTCACGGTTTCTTGTACTTTATCTTTTTATTGAGCTATTTGAAGGGTATAGGGTTGCATTTGAGGTTAGTAAAACACTTATGTTATACCTATCCAACTCATTCGGTTCTAATGTTAGAATATCTACAAAATATATCTAAAAAGATCTTCAAAATATAATGTAAACAGTTCTTTATTCCTTAATTTTATCTTGTTTCCTTATTGTACTTTTAATACTATACTAGTACTTTATCTAAATTTTTATATAAATAGAATCATTTGTTCAGTATTTTGTTAATACATTATAATGCAACATATCAATATTGTTAAGAATTAAGATAACTATTTGATATCTTTTGCATATCGGTTGAACAGCTTTTGTAAAGCTGATTTTTGTGGGTATTAATCAAGGAATCAATCCAAACCCCCTAGGTGTACAGGTAGATTGAGTTGTATCACAAATGTTGAGGATTCTCAGTGATAGTTGGTTCAACTAGTAGGATCTATTGAAAGGAAGACAAATGAGAGAACATACGAGGAATTTGTGTGTCTCAATCACACACGGAGACTGTTTTTATATATGCCACCAATAATAAAAATGAAAATAAATATAAGAGATTCTACATGATATGATTTTATATGCCTAAAATTTACAATGATTATAAAGGATCCTAATCAAGCTGGATTTTGTCTTGCTATTATTTGGGAAACTGAGCCTTATCTCTGTTGTAGAAAGGGGAAATTCTTTGTGAAGGGGAAACCCTTGGAAGGAGAATCTCTACTTATCTCTTTGTAATTCAAGAAATACTGCAAAAGCATATTTTTCCCTTTCATTCTCTGTTTTTCTTGTCTGTTTGTCGGCTCCTAACAAATACCCTCTTAGCATTATGCTACTCTACTAGTAACTTTAACTGCATTTATAGCTTGCTCATAACTAACAAAGTTTATTTGTTTAGATTGATTCATTGAAAGCCAATCTAGTTGAATTGGAATCACGTCATAGCAATAATCATACTAAGGAAGAGTTACATTCTGGTAATTACTAGTTTTCTTGTCCTTTAGAAGGTTGAGATGTTATCTATGTTACACTTGATTTTTAATTTATAACACAAAAGCCAATAAGGATGTTTACATGCATGTGGCATTATGGCAGTACAAAAGTTATCTAAAAAGTGTCCTCCCATACAAGATTCACCAAAGAATTATACTCCATATATCAAGTACACCAGGCTTCAATTCAAGGTATGGAAACATATAAGGACTTTGATTTTGTCATCTATGTACAACTCTTAAATGTTTTCATTGAGATTTGCATTTAACATTTAACATATTCAACTGTCACTTTTATTTCCATCGTAAATATAAAATTGTGGTTAGGTTAAGAACACAGTGATTTTATGATAAAGCTTCTGTTTAGTGTTTTTTTTTTTCATAAGCTATAGGGTCAGTATGTTACAAATTAAAAGAAAAATTGATTCTGATATCAAATAATTTAAATATTATTTTTAGAGATTTTTAAAAAAGTAGAAGATAATTTATGTTTGTTTACTACAATCATAAGTGTCACTCTTTTTTTTTTTAAAAGCAATTGATTTTATGAGAAGCGATTCTAAATAGCTTCTGATTTTAATAAGATTTTGGATTCTTTTTGGTTTCTGAATATTTTGAAAAGCCGAAACAAGCACATGAAAAACTTCTAAAAGTAAGAATCACTGAGAATTCTTTTTTGTCTCTTTTCCACACTTCCATCACCTAAACAACAATGAGATTTCAGGCCTCATTGTAGAATAGAAATTTCTATTAAAATCAAGTACTGGCTTTATTTGTTTCTTAGTGCAATACATATTCATATGCCAATTTGGTGACTAGATTGGTTGGGTGATTTTCTTATCACTAACACCAAATTCTAGCACCCACCGGAAAAGTGTATATAGGAAGTAGTGTCTCAGTTTTGCAGGATAATGCTTTGTTAATACTATTTTGCATGTTGTCTATTTTTAAATCTGCATCTTGTTTGACGACTCTTAGTTGCATTGGTTGCGAATGCTTAATGGAATTTTAAAATCAGCAGAAGGTTCAAATCCCTTGCATTTTTCTGGAAAGATCATTGAGTGCTCTTGGGATTCTGATAGAAAGGAATGGATATTCAAACGAATAAGAACTGATAGATCAACTCCAAATGACTTTAATACTTATAGAAAGGTTCTATTCTATGCCAACTCCTTTACAAGACTATAAAATTGTTCAAGTATCTACTGAGGTATATGCTCCATTAAGCTATTTGGAGCTACAGTCTTGCAATTGAAACTGTTAACTAGCCAAGTTTATGTACTAATATTTTTATTAGGAAGGCGTGTCATGTGAACGTAGAATTTTTATTTTATTTTTTTCAAGTTGAATTGAATTCTTGGATTAAGGTTGAATAATTTTTATTTTATTTTTTTTCAATAAATTTGGCTTAAAACTCTAATTCAAGATTTAAATTCTCCAATTTTTATATTTAAAAAAAATATTAGCTATCTGACTAAATGTGTGAACATGGAAGCTTCAACCGATTTATATTAATTGACGATTAATTTACACTCTAAAGTCATGGGCAACAATTGAGCAATTTAACCGTGAAGATGAATTGCGTTCTAGAAGAAACTAATTCCATGTGACATGTTAAATTTGACATTGGGCTTCAAATTAATAGATGCTAACTTATAATTTTTTCCAATTCCTTGTTTGCTTCTTCCTCTATATTTATTTTTCTTCATCATGCTTTCCTTTTCCTTCACACAGGACTAGTAGTAGTAGTAGTCTTTCATTTTTTTCAAACTCCTTTTATTATTATTTGTTTTCGGATTTTATTTTATTTATAAAAAAAAAAGAAGCTAGTTTCATGGAAGTTGGAATAAAAGGACTATTTTGTTTGCTTCTTCCTGGTTTATGTAATTTATGCAATTCATATATAGATAATAGTAAGTAAGTAAATAAATAAATAAATACATAAATTAATTGAAGAGTGGTGGTGGCACAAAGATGAAGGACATTTACAATCTTTGTGGGCTTTTTATAGAAATTGAATGTTTCATATTAAACTGGATAATGGATAGTATTAAGATTATAGGGATTTAGATAGGTAGGGAAGGAAGAAGATAGAAGAGAAAAAAATATTCTAAGATTGATGGGAAAAAATAAGGAAGCAAACCATAACATATATTGATTTTGACTTATAATTAGATACATATATTGTCTCTTTAGAATATGATCAAAGTTATTGTAAAAAAAATAAAATAAAATTATGGACCTCTCTAATACACTTTTATGCAGGAAAATTTGGAGTCGTTTTTGCTTCTTCTATACCTTTGCCAATCATAGCAACATATTTACCATTTGGGTCCCCTTCACGATCTTTTTTGTTGCTATGAAGTGCTTCTTTAGAGAGGTATGTGCTATTGAATTATTTGACAATATTGTAATGATTTACACATCTGCATCTATTGTTGTGTATTGTTTGATTTAAAAAAGTTTAAATTCTTGTAGTAATTACAAAGTTTGTAGTGTACATGACTAAACTATTTGCAAAAATATAAAGGAGACTCTATTAAAACTAACTGCTGACATGGCTAAATCATTTGCAATTTTCTATATGTAGTCGATGCAGCATCAAGTTACTTGTGCTACATTTTATATTATTATTGATTTATATTATTGTTATTCATTATGAGTGAACCTTAGTTTCCTATTTGAGGTTGAATACAATGATTAATACGGATAGTTTGGATTAATCATTGTATTTAATCTTGGATTAATACGAACATGCATGCATAATACTACTTTGTATGTATAATAGAATAAGGCAAATGGATCGAAGTTGGATGACCGCAATTCAAATCACTGAGGAATATGAGAAAGGTGTTGAAGAGTTTTTGGAATTTGCTCAACAATCTTGTAAGGATGTCAATGGAAAATATTATTGTCCATGTGTTAAATGCTTGAATGGAAGACGACATATAGTGAAAGACATACGAGAACATCTACTTTGTGATGGAATTCTTTTGAGTTATACAAAATGGATATGGCATGGTGAATCAACACACATGGCAAGTGGGTCCGAGACAAAAGAGGTTGAGGTAGAAATGGAAGATATGATAGAGGAAATGATTTGTGACGTTGGCTAAGAGTCTTTTCAGCAAACACATGTGCCATTGTATGATACATTGGATTGTCATTCAAAGACACCTTTGTATCCAGGGTGTGGTGCTAAGCTGACACGATTGTCAGTAGTGTTAAATTTGATCAATTTGAAGGCAAAATATGGGTGGAGTGATCAAAGCTTCAATGGATTGCTTGTCGTGTTGAAAAATATGCTTCCAGTAGGTAACACGTTGCCAAAGAATCACTATGAGGTGAAGAAGATCTTATGTCCTGTTGGTATGGAGCACAACAAAATAGATACATGTCCAAATGATTGCATCTTGTATAGAAATGAGTTTGTAGATATGCCAAAATGTCCCAAGTGTGGGGTGTCACGATACAAAGTGAAGGATGACAATGACCAAACCTCAAAGAAACGCAAATCAGCTAAGGTGTTATGGTATCTTCCAATCATTCCAAGGTTCAAACGTCTGTTTGCTAATATGGATGATACAAAAAACCTAATCTAGCATGCAAATGAGAGAACCTCTGATGGAATGCTTTGTCATCCAGCTGATTCTCCCCAATGGGAGAAAATTAATCATCTGTTTCCAGATTTTGGGAAGGAGGCTAGGAACGTTAGGCTTGGACTTGCTACAGATGGAATGAATCCTTTTGGTAATATGAACACTAACCATAGTTCATGGCCTATGTTGCTAGTAATATACAACCTGCCTCCTTGGTTATGCATGAAGCGAAAATACATTATGTTGTCAATGATGATTTCTGGTCCAAGGCAACCAAGGAATGACATTGACATTTATCTAAGTCCCCTGATTGAAGACTTGTCAATGTTATGGGAGGAAAGGGTTGATGTGTTTGATGGTAATCGTAAGGAGACTTTTAAAATGCGTACGGCTTTATTTTGTACTATTAACGATTTTTCTGCATATGGTAATTTGAGTGAATATAATGTTAAAGGGCATCATGCATGCCCTATTTGTGAAGAAGAAATAAGCTACTTACAATTGAAGCATGGAAAAAAAAACAGTATACACTAGGCACTGGAGATTTTTGAAACCTTATCACCCATATCGTAGATTGAAAAAAGCTTTTAATGGTAGACAAGAGCATGGAGTTGCGCCAATCCCATTAACAGGGAAGCAGGTTTATGATCGAGTCGATGACATCTACACTATTTTTGGAAAAACACAAAAGAATGATGAAAGAGAGAAAAACATATGGAAGAAGAAATCAATATTCTTTGATCTCTCTTATTGGTCCAATCTCAATGTTAGACATTGTATTGATGTTATGCATGTTGAGAAAAATGTTTGTGATAGTGTAATCGACACGCTTCTTAACATAAAAGGAAAGACGAAGGATGGCTTGAATGCTCAACAAGATCTCTTTGAGATGGGAATACACCAACAATTACATCCAATGGTTGAAAGTAAATGAACATATTTGCCACCCGCATGTCATTCTTTATCAACAAAAGAGAAAGTAAGCTTTTGTCAATGTTTGCAGAGTGTGAAAGTGCCACAAGGATACTCTTCAAATGTTAAGAGTCTTGTATCAGTTAAAGATAAAAAAAAATTAGTAGGCTTGAAGTCCCATGATTGTCACGTATTGATGCAACAACTTCTTACTGTGGCGATCCATGACATTTTGCCTATCAAAATCAGGCATGCCATAACTCGCCTTTGTTTGTTTTTCAATGCTATATGCAGCAAAGTAATTGACCCTCAAAAGTTGGATGACCTGGACAATGAAATTGTTATTATCTTGTGTCAGTTGGAAATGTATTTTCCCCCTTCATTTTTTGATATCATGGTACACCTAATTGTCCATCTAGTAAGGGAGATTCGACTATGTGGCCTGGTTTATTTATGGTGGATGTATCCAATTGAGCGCTACATGAAGATCTTAAAAGGGTATACCAAGAATCATTATCATCCAGAAGCATCCATTGTTGAAAAGTATGTTGCAAAAGAAGCCATTGGGTTTTGCTCGTCTTATGTTGCAAGGGCGAAACCTATTGGAATTCCTGTGTCCCGTCACGAGGAAACATGGGAAGGAAAGGGATCACGTGATTTACATGTTATCACTATGGATCAAGAAGAATTAAATCAAACACATTTGTATATATTGAATAATCTACATGTGGTGGTCCCATACATAACTACTCACAAAGCCTTTGTGAAGGCAACACACCCAAAAATGAACAAAATATCATTGGTGCACCAGCATAATAAAGGTTTTTTAAAGTGGTTCAAGGACACAATCCTTCGTGAAGATGATCCTCCTGATATATTGAACATGTTAGGAAGTGACCCAAACTTAAATGTGGCGACTTGGAAAGGATACGACATCAACAAGTACTCATTCTACACAAAGTCACACAATGATAAGAGTACAGTGCAAAACAGTGGTGTAAGTGTCTAGTCTCACTCCGAACACTACTCTAGTTCAAAAGACAACAACTCTATCCTTGCTTCTCTAGCTTACTTTGAAGTTATTGAAGAAATTTGGGAGTTGAATTATACATAATTCACAGTACCACTTTTTAAGTGTAAATGGGTTGATAGCAATACGGTGTGTAGACCGATGATTTCGATTTTACTCTAGTGGACCTTAAAAAGGTAGCTTATAAAAACGAGCCTTTCATCATGGCTAAACAAGCAAAACAAGTGTTTTATGTCCAAGATCCATGTGATGCAAGGTGGTCAGTGGTTTTACAGGGAAGAACTATTGGTGTTTGTCATGAAAAAGATGATTTAGCACTTGATATTTGTGGGAGTCTTTATTTATCTACACATATGAATACTATCATTGAAGAAGATGAAGTAGACAAAGTGCATGCGAATTGCAATGATCACGATGAAAGGTTATGGGAGAATAATCCTACTTGAAAGCATTTAATAAGTGTAATGTTTTTATTATTTTAAACACATAATTTGTATTGAAAGTCTTTTACATTCATTACTAAGCTTGTATATACAGTACAACATTAATTAAATTTCTTTTTTTATTCTTTGGACATGTAAATGGATTCACCACCGAGTCCCCCTCCTCCTATTGAATCTCCTGAAAGTCAAAGTCGATGTATAGGGCTAGAAGTGCCACACGACTGAGGGAATTAACCGTGAAAAGAATGAGGGGAGAGAAGCTACATGTAGTTGTTGATGTGGAAAATGGCCAAGTTTTAGGTCCTTTGGGAAAGAAATTAAGGACATACTTGGGGGTAATTGCTAGAGAGAAACTTTTTATATTATATCCTACATGGGAAGATGTTCCAGGATGTGAAAAGAACTTGATATGGAATGACATTCTGGTATTTCAACTAATTTATCAATTTTTTTTAATAATTCATCTTTTATTTATCTTGTTAGTGACTAATGTTTTATTGTGTCTTTTTTATGTAGTCATATTTTGATATTCCAAATGCATCTCAATGCAAGAAGAAGATCATGCAATCAATGGGAACAAGATGGAGATCATTTAAGTCCTCCTTGACTAGAGACTACATTTATGAGAAAAAGAAAGATATTGAGGGGATTGATTACACTCCATGTAAGAAATATGGTATAGAGGAGGATACATGGAAGAAATTTGTTGAAATCCGAGTAACTGATGAATGGCAGGTTAGTTGCAGTTGCCTTTTTTTATTTGTACACCAAATCTTTTGTTTTAGTTTCATGTATATTGTTGTATTGATTCTTTTTTTTTTTTTATATAGAAAATTAAAAACAAAGCAAGTAGATTCAGCAAATAAATAATACCCCTCATATATTGCCTCGAGGTGGTTATGACCATCTTATTGAGCAGTTGATGAAAGAAAAACAAAAGAAATTAGAAGAGCAATCATTATTATCTATAAGTGATTTTATTATTGACCCTCCATCTCCTCCTTCCTGACATCTTAAATGGAAGATGGCCTGGGCAAAATGATCTAGGGAAATGACATCAGAAGCGGTGCGCGAGATTGTGACAGGATTGTATGTTAATTTATTTTTCATTTAAATATAGTTAATAAGTACAAAATTTGATGAATGTATCCTTAACTTAGTTGTAGGATTCCTTAGAAGAGAAATCGTCTTAGGGGACTTTTGTTACTAATGGACGTATGGATATACTAACTATTGCCTTAATGTGACCTGAGCATCCTGGTTGTGTGCGTGCCGCTGGACACGATGTCACCATCAACCAGTATTAGGACCATGTTCGAGAAACTCTCAATCTTCTGGTTCGTTCAACGCACAACAATTGGTTATACTGACACAACAAATCACAGCTCAGGTGACTAAGGAAGTGATTAGTAGGTTTAGCCAAATGCAGTCTGAAGGTGGTTCCCAACAACCATTTTCTTTTGTGCACACTAACATAGGTGACACAGGTCCTTCTGGTGCATGTGTTAGCACAAAGGGAAGTTGTGCTGCTAATATCAATGATCCCTCCACAAATGGTCCTCACACTGAGATGTCAGAACAGTGTAGGTTATATGTTGACTAGCAACCTCTTCGCCTAGTGGCCCATGGGAAAGTGTATGAGGGTGCAACAATCGTACACCTTGTACATTTGACGAATCAAACAGTGAAGGTTGAGATTCAAAAGGTTCTTGATGTTAATGCTCTAGTACCCATTCCTACGGAAGAGGTTCAATTAGTAGGACAAGCATTAAACACTTTCCTCACCTGGCTGAGGAGACTTGTGAAGAGGACAAAGGAGGTATTTATTTCAATTAGTATTTTATTTACATACATTTCTTAACATAATTAAATTGTGTATATTGATTTTGTAGGATTGTCAAGAACTACAAAAATCGGTCTCAAAGAAAAAAAAAAGACAATGATGGTGTCTTGCGTAGATTGATTGTAGTGAGTGAGTCGTACTATGATGAGCCATTTGAGTTGTCGTGGGATGCAACCATTTTTGGTTTAAACCGCCACCACTTGCCGTTATACATCACCTACAATGATCTCCTAGATCTTGCTATGGGCAATCGATGTTTAAACATCTCTATTATACAATTGTGGATTGTGTAAGTACATTTTAATTATTTATAAATTTAAACATCTCTATTATACAATTGTTAATTTAATTAAATTCATTGTACTTCATTTACAAATTTAATTTATTTATAAAACCATAGGTTTATGCACAAGACAATGATGGATCTAGACTTGAATTCTGTGTATGGTTTCCTTGAACCTCAAAGTATTTAGAAAGCTAGATGCAACAGAGTTGAAGTTGAAAGTTATATGAAAAGTTGGATGCGGGAATCATGCAAAGAGATTTACATGGTAGCTTACCTAGATGGGTAAGTAATAATTATATAAGTAAATCTAAATAATGTGTACATGTCATACTAACTATTCTCAAATTTAGTCAACACTGGCAACTAGTAGTCATCTGTCCTAAGGCCAATAAGGTGATGTTGTTTTGTTCCGTGAAAAGGAAAGGTGACACACAGTTCAAATCCATTTGTCAAAGGTAACCTTTATTATATATCCATTCCTTATTAGAACATTTTTTTCCTTCAAAGTTGATATACCTTGATTTTTCTTTTAACCAGTGTTGTAAAGAAATTGAATAAGGGCAAAAAAGACAACAAAACCTGATTGGATCGTTTTACCGGTAAGTAATTTTTAGAGAAACTTGAATTTATGAAACTACATTTTGTTACTTTGTATAATATATGTGGGAGTAAATAATCAAAATATATATTTCAATTAGTGTAATGTACAAACTGGAAGCACTAAGTGTAGCTATTATGTCATGCACTGAATGGAAACCATAATAAAAGGACATTTCACAGAGAGTTGGACAAAGGTAATACGATATTTATTTACTTTTGACAACATAATTACATGAAGTATTTATTATTTGATAACCACGTGTCTCACTAACTATGATTATCTTATATAATTGCAGTTCTTTGAAGATAAACATCCAATTGAGCCGACCAAAATTAAAGAAATTTGCATCATGTTGGCATCATATGTTTTAAGTCTTTGTGATACTTAGTATAAAATGCTTAATGTAGTATTAACATACAATGTTCAGTATAGGTGGTATCTTCTTAACTGTTTAGCATAGTATAGTACATTAACATACATGTTTAGTATATGTGATATTTTCATTGACCTTTTAAGACCTTCTAAGATGGGTTTGGCATTAAACATCTTAAAATAGGGGGTCATTAAAGATGGTTTAGACCATAACTGTCTTGAAAGGGAGTCTTTAAAGACTGTTGTTGTCGTAACTGTCTTGAAAGGGGGATATTTAAAGACGGTTAATAATTAAACCGTCTTTAAAGGAGTGTCTTTAAGGACGGTTTTGAAGATAACTGTCTTAAAAGGGGAATCTTAAAAGACTAATACTAAAAAACCGTTTTGAAATAACAGTCTTTAAAGACAGTTGAATCACTCTTTCAAGACGATTAAGTTATTAACCATCTTAAAATCATAAGCTTCTAAGACGGATGCTAACTGTCTTGAAAGGGTAACCCTTTAATAATGTCCTTATCAAAGACATCTTAAAATCGTCTTAAAAGGGCTTCCAGAACTGTCTTGGAAGCCCTTTTTTGTAGTAGTGAAACAAATATTTTCTTTCATTTAAACATTTCATAAAAAGATCTATCCACAAAAACATGTGAAGAATAAAATGATAAAGAAGAGAGATGACAAAGGTTTATATTAGTTCACTCTCTTAGACCAATAGTTATGCCTAATCCCTTCAACCTGAAGGTAACCACTAAAGAAAATGAATAAGTTTGATATTGACACTTATAAATTTAGGAAAATAGATAAGATCTTAATAGGAAATAGGGTATATAAGGTGTGTGATGGCATCATAGGTGATATTAGGCTTTATAGGAAAATTGTTATATTGCTTTGGAGACATTATCATAGGTGATATTAGACTTTTGGTTATAGTGCCTTATATGACCTTTTGTGTTTACACAATAACTTAAATGTTATATATAATATAATTAATATTATATATTTGATTTAGGCTTGTTTAACTAAAATTCTAATACCAGTGCTTGAAAAATAGGAAGCCTCTATAACAACTTTGGAAAACATGTACAAAGGATTTGTGTAAATCTATTTGGCAGAAATTTGCATACTTTAAAGGCACAAGAGAAGAGAAGGCTTATTGTTAGACAATAAGCATCTACTAAACTAAAGGTTCCTTTCAAGATCAACTAGATCTTAAACCCATGCGATGCACAAATTCAATTAAATTATTATTTTTAATTTATAATTATATATCAAAAAAAAATATGTACATTAATAAAGTTAATTTTTAAAATGAAGTAAAAAATATTTTTAAAACTTTATATGGATATTAGAGGTAATTATGTTAAAATTGATGAAGATAATTAACTATATTTTAAATTAAGAATATGTTGTTTTAAAAATTATTTTTTTAATTATATTTGTTTCATGATGTTGTCTTAAAAAACATTAGGCATGTTGAAATTTATTTTGAATGTATAAATTAATAATAAATTTGAGTATTCATTTTTGTTATTATGGATACTATATTTACATGTACTTAAATTTTGTATGTTTATAATTAATACTTTTTTATTTTTATTTTTAAAAATTAAATTTTATTTTAAAATAATATTTAATCATTTTAAATATATTAGTATTAATTATGTGATATTGTCAAAGTTTTGAATTGGTTAACTTTGATACCACTTAAATTTAGTTATTATTATCAATACAATTAGAATTGTCTATTATTATTATTATTATTATTATAAAGTTAAATTAAAGTTTTTCTATCAATAGCAGCTAGATGTAAATAAATTTAATATTCCTAATAATACTTAAATGAAGAATTAAGTTATTAACATAATTTTAATACAAATTTTATCATTAAATATTAATTTTCAAAATTTTAATATTGAGTAGTATTGTTTTGTTTATTATACAATTTCTTTTAAATTAATAATTAAGGATAAAAATGATATAATATATTTATTTTTTTCAAAATAAATTGCAATCCACCAAAGTCTCAAGAGAATAGTCATGGGGAACCCTATAGAGTTGAAAACCCCATGACTCCCCATCATGGACAAAGGCAGTTATATTTTATTGAAAAGAAAGAAAAAAGAAATAAGATAAATGTGGGGGAACTAGGCGAAGACCCACAAAAAGAAAATATTAAAAAACATGGGGGAACTAGGCCAAAACCCATGATTAAAACCAATGCTAACAAAGCAACTTAGTGAACTTGTGATGTAGTGCTATCTACGCACTTTCACTCTTTTTTCTTCTTCTTCTTTTGAGGTTGATCCTTCATTCCTATCATGCTCATAGAAGGGGATTCCTGGTCGGCTATATCATTCTTTCTATTAAGGAAATGCGAGATAAGCCTCATGTCCGCTTGAACCTGAGGGTGTAGCTTAGGGGATCTAGCCTCCTCTTCATATAATTCCTCTGCCCAATTTCTTACCCGTCTAGTGCTAGGGCTAGTATTCTGAAAGGTAGCAACTGGAACCTCTCAAGAAACATCATTAGCATTCAAAATTGGTGTCTTTAACTAATCTACGTAGAATCTTCCGCTTCATGAACAACATCCTCTGTTGCTTGATTTCCATGATCCTCATTCCTGCCCTCATCAGCTATGGTATCCTCACCCTCGCCCCGGGGACTCTCATCTCTGTAGAGGTTATGTGGTATCTCTCCCTCTATGTTACCTGCTATACCATGGTGCCTCTTGGAGTTATTTTTCTTTGTGGATTTGGAAACCACTAGCTGGAATGGTTCCTCTTTACTTGGTAAATGTTGTTCAGAATCCTTAGCCATGTCTGCCCATGCCTCATGGCATTGAATCCTATAACCAAAGGCAAAGGAATCCAAATGCTCCACCTCCGCATCCAAAATAGGGGAGTTGGGGACAAATTCCTCTTTCACCATCAACACAGCCATGCTCTGCTTCAACACAGCCGTGCTCTGTTACAGCACGGCCGTGCTCTTTTTCAACATGGTCATGGTGCCCTGTTTCAACGTGCTCTGTTACAACATGGTCGTGCTCTACCTCAACATGGTCGTGTTTTGCTTCAGCATGATCATGATGCACCTAAGGTTATGTTGGTTTAGGCACAAAATGTGGCTTTGCCCTAGGTGCTAGTTGCGGTCATTCCTCCCTACCCTTTAAATTATATGAGAAACGAAAAGATAATAGCATGTATGTTAAAGAATTATGCAAATAATATAAAATTTATGTGATTTTTATCGAATAGAAGTAAATAGAGTACATAGATATAGATTTTTTTTATTACTATTATTATTATATGAATTTATATATTAAATTCAACCAGCTGCCATTGTTAATTACAAATGTTTATCTAATATTAGTTCTTTTGTCAAAAAAAATCTAATATTAGTTCAAGTATTGATTAAATTTCAACCCGTGACTATTATTAATTGTTACTTTTAATCAATGACTAATATTATTTAAAATTTCTTTCAAATATATCATCATAAGATACATCAACTACATATATTATATTAATGAGAAAAGAAAAAGAAAAAAGTAATATGTAAAAGCAGTCTAAAAAAACAAAACATATGTAAGATTGAATTCTATTTTCTCTTTTCAAATTCATGTTTTTTTTTCTCTATATGCTTTTCTTTTCCTTTTTCTAAATAATCAATTAGTCAACATCACCAACTAAGGAATTCTTTTTTTTTTTTATTAATTCATAAGTACTTGCATAGAAAACAAAAAATATGTGAGATAAATAAAATGCAAATTTAGTTAAAAAGAAAGAATTACAGGAAAAGGAGGCAAAATATGATGAAATTCAAGTAATAAAACCTATACAAATCAACAATTTAGTGTAAAATGAGAAAGATTATAAAAATAACTTGGTATAAGTAGTAATCTTGGTTTTAAAAATTGATATCTATCAATGCAAAATTTCAACCATTTTATATTTAAATAAATATTGTTATTAAAGTAATTAAATAAAAAATGTTTGATGTAATGGAAATGGATTACTACATATATCATTTTATTGCCAATGAATTGCGGTTATCAAATGGAAGTTATGCAATAATTTAAAAATGAAAGTTATTAAACCAAAAGACTATCAAGAGTTTTAAAATTCTTCTATAAAAAAAATAAAAAAGTTTTAAAAATATACTAACTTGTGGTTAAATATTTTAAATTTGTGCATAAATTATGAATATATAATATTAAGTTTAATATATATATATATATTATTTATAATAAATGAGTACTCTACATTTAATATAAAATAATTAATTATAATCATTGGTGTTTCAAAAGGTATTTTTCGTGTTTTAAAATTAATTATAATAATCATTATAATTTTTTATTATTATTATTATTATTAATAATGTACATATTTTGAGAAACGAAAAGAAAATAATACATAGAATTACATATTTTGAGAGAAATTAATCGCTCTATCATATTTGATTTCCAATCTCACTTTCCAACATCATCAAAGTTATTGGATGATGAATTTCCATCTCTTATTTATAGATCTATAGAAAAATGTCATTATTGCATGTTAAATAAGTACTTCCTCTTGTCCTTATTATAAGGCATAGTTTTAGAAAAAATGTTGGTCATTTTTATAAGGCATTTTAGAATTCTCAACAAGTATTTATTGTTTCTTTTCCTTAGTTGTCCTTATTAAGTAGTGTTTTGATTAGTAAAGATTATTAATAAGAGTATAATTGGTACAATAGTAAAAAAAATCATTAAAAGTAACTACATTAATTATTTTTATTGATTTATGTAATTGATGTCCAAAGTGCCTTATAATAAGGACTAGAGGGAGTAAGACATATGAGGTAATATACTCATTCTCTCAAACTGCAATAACAAATTAAGAGAAAAAATGTTAATTAATTAGCAGACAAATAAATTAGAGAAAAAAGTTTATACACCACTGATAAAATTATTTTACTTCAATCAATCACAACCCTCCATTTATGGTAAGACAATTGACTTTTATAAAATTATTTCAAAAGTCATTACAACAATGGATTATGATTAACCGATGGTGTAAAGTGATTTTACACTAACAGTGTAGGAGCATTTTCTCAATAAATTAAGAGATCAGCAAATAAAAAGGCAAAGAATGGAAGAATACACTTCTTAATTGATCCTTAAAACAAAAATATTAATTGATTTTTATTAAATAGAGGTCAATAGCGAAAAAAAAAAATTGTATATAAAAAATAATAGGGACAATTAACAAAAACCTAAAATAATATTAAAGATAACTTCAATATAAATTTTGATAAAAAAAAATTAACTTAATTATCTTAACTTCTTATTGTTTGCATACCTAGATATAGATTAATATACTCAAGAATGTTATGAAAAAGGTTGTAATATAGATACAAATAGTCAACAATTGATTAGCAAAATGAAGCAAGAAAAAAAGTTATGAGAAGGAAGTAGTTAAAGTTTCCTACCTTTGTGATATGAATTTTTTTTATTTGACTCTAGATACATGTTGCATGCCTATTATAATTGTTTGATGCATATGTTTTCCAAATTTCTCTTTCCAGCCATTTTTCATCTTTTATCTACATAAAAGTGTCATTGATACTTTTTTTTTTTTTACAAAAGTGTCATTGATAGTTAAGTGATCCAGTGATGCATATGTTGCATGTCTATTTTTGTAACACAATGAGAAAAAAAAAAAATAACAAGCTGCAAGCATATCATTAGTAGTAAAATATGCATAATTTGTTTTGATAAAGCAAATCACACAGTAAAATATGCATAATTTGTTTTGATAAAGCAAATCACACAAATTTAGTTTATTTTTAAAATAAAAAAAACATATCATAATAAGACACATATAAACACGTCATAGTAGTAACATATGACATATTATATTAATGAAAAAAAAAAGACTAAAGAAACATGTAAAAGCAATATAAATCAAAGAAAAAATATATGTAACATTGAATTCTATTCTCTTTTCGGATTCATGTCAATTTTTTTCTCTATACTTTTGTTTTCCTTTTCTAACTCCTAAATAATTAATTGATCATTATCACCAATTAAGAATTTTTTTTTTAATTCAGATGTACCTGCACATAGAAAATAAAAAATATATAAGATAAATAAGATGCAAATTTAGATAAAGAAAGAAAAAATCATGAGAGGAGGAAAAAGAAAAACAATGTTAACTTTTAATAAATAAATAAGATGAAGATTTAGATATATAAAATTTACCAAGATACGAGGCAAAAAATGATGAAATTCAACATTCAAAGTAATAAAATCTAAACAATTTAAACAATTTGGTGGGACAATAGATTTTAATTCCAGAAATTATTGATGTAATTTATTTTTTTCTATTAATATTTAATTACTTTATTATTAATATTTAGTTTAAGAGTTTTTAAAAAAAATTGTCCTTGCAATAAATTTTTATCAAATATTTTTTTAATTACCAAATAAAATTTCCGTTCCTATAAAATTAAAATGTTAATTTCTAATTATCAAATGTTTTTCAAATCTCTCGAAATGGAATCTATTACCATGGTTTCTTATTTGAGATACAAATATCTAAATTTCATATTTTTAAATAATTTCCAGATTTATTGTCGATGCATGGATCAAAAATATTAGGATGAATTTGTCAGATTCCATTGTTATCACAACGTAATTTATAATAATTAAAATTAAAAAAATATTTTTCCCAAATCAAAAGATAAAAAAAAAAATGTTAAATTGTAATGATAAAAAATATTTAAACTTTTTAAAAATAATTATCATTATTTTTTTCCTCCGCTTAAAGAGTCCTAGATCCACATCTAAAGAAGAGGGAATTTATTGTCTTAAAATACTTTGAAGTCAAGTCAATATTTTGTTTCCACTTACTACTGTAAACACGTGAACCTTTTAATTTCTTTTTTTTTTTGTTTGTTTTGTTATTTTTAGTAAATATTGAATGACCGACAAAGTATTGAAAGAAATAATTGAGCTCCTTATATAATTAGGGGAACCGTAAAAGTACAGGTATCCTAGTTTTTAATCGTTATATTTGGTTCTTCTTGTTTTTTAACAATGAACAATTTTGGTTTAAACGCGTTTTTGCTTTCTAAACGCGTTCATATATAATTTTGGTATCCTAATTATTTTAAACGCTTTTTTACTTTTTCTAACTTACAGGCCCCTGATTATGTTTTATGTAAAATAACTTTCCATTTTCAAACTAAGATTTTATTAAAAGTTAAAAAACGCGTGAATGGATAATTTTATTTTTCTATTAAAAAGAAAATAAGATTTGTGTTAAAAGAATAATACATAGTGATGCTGGTAACTCCTATAAATATTATAGAGCAGCTAGCTATACGTAGAGAGAATCACAACTCCTTTGAAAACTGTTTTCTATGCCTCTTGTGATTATGGATACTTTTAGTACTTTTACCATGCTTTTGTTGCATCTTTGTTGCCTTACCTCACTAATGTTTAAGTTTGGCATGTGTGCAGAACTATCCTCAGAGATTCTCTGTATTCCAAGTGAGCGTGAAGCGCTTCTGAGGGTCAAGTATGATCTCGTTGATCCTTCCAACAGGCTCGCGTCTTAGAATGCTTCCAACACCGGTTGTTGCGACTGGACCGGAGTTGTTTGCAGTAATGTAACAGCCCACGTCCTTCAGCTTCGCCTCGACACTTGGTCACCTACAAATTCAGATTATTACTATGATTTTGGAGAATATGAAGAAGTTGCTGATTCTATTTATAGCTCAAGGTTTGGTGGTGAGATAAGTCCTTCTTTGCTTGACTTGAAGCATTTGAATTACTTGGACTTAAGTGCCAATCATTTTGAACGTGTGCAAATTCCAAGTTTCATTTTTGAAATGACCACCTTGACTTACCTTAACCTCTCTGATGCAGGATTTTATGGAGTGATTCCTCATCAGATTGGGAATCTCTCTAATTTGCTCTATCTTGATCTAAGGGGTGTTGCCAGTGGAGCAATTCCATATCAAATTGGAAACCTTACGAAATTGCTTCGTCTTGACCTTGGAGGAGGAGGCTTTGACTTTTTGTATGCTGAAAATCTTCATTGGCTTTCAGGTCTTTTCCACCTTCAATATCTTTATTTGGAAGTGGTAGACTTTTCCAAAGCAGTTGATTGGCTACAAACTTTGGAATCTCTTCCTTCTTTGATGGAGTTACATTTGTCAAATTGTTACATCCATGATTATAATCATCCGTCCTCAATTAACTTTTCTTCTTTAGTCACTCTTGAACTTTCCACCCTTACGTTAGATAATTCTTTTGTCCCAAAGTGGATATTTGGACTCAGCAAACTAGTTTCTCTTCAATTATTTGCTAATCAAATCCAGGATTTTAATCTTGAAGGCATTCAAAACCTCACTTCTTGAAAGTCTTGACTTGTCCCAAAATTCATTCTCAACTTCTATACCTAATTCGATACATTGTCTTCATCATCTCAAGTTCTTAAACCTCCAATCCAACAACTTTAAAGGCAAAATTTCCGATGACATCGGAAATTTGACATCCTTGATTGAACTTAATTTGTCATTTAATCAGCTTGAAGGAACGATTCCAACTTCTTTGGGAAATTTGACTTCTTTGGTTAGCCTTGATTTGTTACAAAATAATCTTAGAGGAACAATTCCAACTTCTTTGGGAAATTTGAATTCTCTTGTTAGACTTGATTTGTCAGGAAATCAAATTGAAGGAATAATTCCAACTTCTTTGGGTAATCTTCGCAACTTAAGGGAGATTAATTTCTCAGAACTCAAACTCAACCAACAAGTGAATGAAATTTTAGAAATCCTCACTCCGTGTGTTTCACATAGCCTCACCAAACTCAAAATTTCAAGGTCTCAACTTTCTGGCCATCTCACAGATTAAATTAGGTTGTTTAAAAATATTGTCAGAATGAGTTTATCTGGTAACTCAATTCATGGTGCACTTCCTAGATCATTGGGGAAATTGTCATCGTTACACTTTCTTGATATTTCCCAAAATAAATTCAATGGAAATCTATTTGAGGCTCTTGGATCACTCTATGAATTGTCATATCTTTCAATTGATGACAATTTATTTCAAGGAGTTGTCAAGGAAGATGATCTTGTAAATCTTACAAATTTAAATTCCATTTTGGCATCGGGGAATAAGCTAACTTTAGAAGTGGGTCCCAACTGGCACCCAAGCTTTCAGCTAGAAAATTTAAGAATGAACTCATGGAAATTGGGTCCTAACTTTCCATCATGGATTCAATCACAAAAGGTTCTTCGATCTTTGGATATTTCTAACACAGAGATATCAGATTCTATTCCTGTTTGGTTTTGGGGAACATTTGATAAAGCTTTGGCTTTGAACCTCTCTTGTAATCATATCCATGGTGAGCTTCCAAATACGTTAATCTCAAAAGGGGATCTTGATCTAAGCTCAAATCAGTTTCATGGAAAGTTACCCTATATAAATAATTATATCTCTTGGTTAGATCTTTCAAACAATTCATTCTCTGGATCCTTGACTAAATTCCTATGTAAAAAGCATAAGTCATCTTTAACATTTCTAAATCTTGCATCAAATAATTTATCAGGGAAAATACCAGATTGTTGGATGATGTGGCCAGATCTTGTTGATGTGAAATTACAAAACAATTTTTTTCTTGGAAACTTACCCCCTTCCATGGGTTTCTTAAGTTCCCTACGAACCTTGCACCTTCGTAACAACTCGTTTTTAGGAATGTTTCCTATGTTTTTGGAGAAGACTAATGACTTGATCTTGTTAGACCTTGGGGAAAACAAGTTTACTGGAATTATTCCATCATGGATTGGAGAAAGGCTCTCAAAGTTGAAAATTCTCCATCTTCGATCAAACAGATTTTTGGGTTAATTCCTAAAGAAATATGTAATATGATTTTTCTTCAGGATTTGGACATGGCAAACAACAATTTGTTTGGACAAATACCAAACTGTATCAACAACTTGAGTGCTTTGTTCTTAAGGAATAGAAACACAAATTCATTTATCCATGTCCGCGCATATAACCATATGTGGGGAGCCAGTATAGTTAATTCACTCATGTGGGTGAAAGGAAGTGGTGTAGAGTACGGAAGTATTCTTGGTTTGGTAACAAATGTTGATCTTTCTAGTAATAATTTATCTGGAGAAATTCCCAAAGAAATCACAGATCTAGATGGACTTATTTTTCTAAATTTGTCCAACAATCTATTGACCGGTCAAATCCCATCAAGTATTGGAAATATGAGATCAGTTGAATTCCTTGATTTCTCCCAGAATCATCTTTCAGGACACATCCCTCAAACCATATCAAACTTAAGCTTTCTCAACAACCTTGATGTGTCATATAATCACCTAGAGGGGGAAATTCCAGCAGGCACTCAAATTCAAACCTTTGAAGGATCAAGCTTTGTTGGAAACAATTTGTGCGGTCTACCACTACCCATCAATTGCAGTTCAAAAACTCCTAATGATGATCGCAATGAAAAAGTGGGTAGTGATGGACATGAAGTGAATTGGTTCTTTGTGAGTATGGCAGTAGGATTTATTGTGGGATTTTGTGGAGTGGTTGCTCCTTTGTTCATTTTCAGATTATGGAGGTATGCCTACTATCGATTCTTTGATGACATGTGGTATAAATTACAGTCTTGTTGGTGAATGTATATTTTATGTATGTTGTGAGAAATAAATTCACAATGTAATTTCAACATTGAGATTAATTCCCTGATTTGTGTAGACTTTAAAAGTGTATCAACAATGAGTTGAATGGGAGGTTATGTTTACATTTTCTTGCATATGACATATCAGAGATGAAAGGCTTATCATCTATCAATTATCATTTGCTTCTTCTTCCATAATGACTTTAATTTACATGATTAAATACATGAGAGGAGAATATGTAATTCCAAAGAGTTCTTCTCATGATTTATAAATGAATTCTTATATTTAGACTCCGTTTGGCACAATTTATTTTTAACTTATAAGTTACTTTTAAGTGAAAGTTAAAAATAAGAGCTTAAAAAAATAAATAAAAAGTTGTTTGTTAATATTTATTTTTTTCTTTAACTTAAAGTTCCTTAAAGTTAAAATATAATCAACGAGGGAGAAGTCTTAGGGGGGGTGTATAGAATTAAGATTTTAATGATTTTTTTTTTTGTAAAAATGTCTAGGGTATTCAATCAAGATTATCAATATTTTTTTTAGAGGGCAGCGAAATCTTGTGGTATTCAATTGAGATTTTGAATAACTTAAAAAAAGATCTATTATTGAAAATCATAGAGATTTTATAGACTTTTTTTTAATTGGATTTTGATGGATTTTATGGACTTTTTAGTTGATCATATAAATACCAAACCCAGCAAACAATCTTATCCAACTATGAGAGACTTTTTTTTTTCTCATCAGAGACTTTTTTTATTTCATTCTCTGTTTTGGAGACAATGACATAATCTTCCACCCACATCTGTTTCATTGTGAGACTTTTCATATGATCTTGATACTAATGTGTTCATACCCAAATCACTACGAATCAACTTACAAGCCTACATGTAGTTTACTATCTCATTCTCCTTTTTAGATTCATAAATTCCTAATGAAATGAAAATATTCAGAGAAGTAGATGTGAGTCTAGAGGAAATTCTAACTCAGCTGGGGCAAACAATCAAGACTTTTTTAAACTATTGCAATTAATTTTGAAAAAATATACAACTTATGTAATTAATAGAGAAAACGGAATGTAATGTTTGGGATGCTATAAAAAGAAATCACAAACCGGAAGAATATTTATTTTGTATATTCTTCAAGTTAGGCAAATGATTAATGTTTTGATCATTATGACTTTTTTGTTGACTAATGTTTTGTTATTATTTTTCACTATTACTTTATGGAAATTTGTGAAGAAGATATCTCAAAATGCATTAGCAGCTTATAACTTTGATTTGAAATTCATGTACGTTATTGGCAGATGAGAGGGTTTAGCTCATGATGACTTGTAATTAGTTTGTATTCAATGATATTTTCAAGCACACTCTTGTTGGCTTGTGGTTAGTAGTTTTGAATGTTTTTTTTTCTAGAAATCCATAAAGTCTTTTCAAATCTTATAAATTCGTGAAATCCTTTCAAATCCTATATTCTAAATCCATTAAATCCAAATTACAAAATCTTAATCACAAAAGTCTTTTTAAAAAAATCTTAATAGTTTTTAGTTTCCTAAGAAATCTTAAAAATCTTCAAGACTTTTTTATGCCAAAAAAGTCTTTTAAAATCCTAATCCAATACACCCCCTTAAGTTCGACTCCCCGTTGACAAAAACTAACCAAGTAATTACTAATATTTTTTTATAAAAAAATACTAATTATTCCAAAATTTAGCCTTCCTGGTATTCAAAGAGAAAACATGACAATAAGCTCCACATAAGTTGCTTTGGATAGCCTATTATAAAGTTCCTTATTTCTAATTTTTCTTCATTAAGGGGTGTGTATTGGATTAGGATTTTAAAAGACTTTTTTGGTATAAAAAAAGTATTGAAGATTTTGTAGGAAACTAAAAACTGATAAGATTTTTTTAAAAAGACTTTTGTGATTAGGATTTTGTAGTTTGGATTTAATGGATTTAGAGTATAAGATTTGAAAAAACTCTATGGATTTATAGAAAAAAAAAAACATTCAAAACTACTAAATACAAGCCAACAAGAGTATGTTTGAAAATATCATTGAACACAAACTAATCACAAGTCATCATGGGCTGAACTCTCTTACTTGCTAATAATGTACATGAATTCCAAATCAAAGTTACAAGCTACTAATGCATTTTGAGATATCTTTTTCACAAATTTTTATAAAGTGATTGATAACCAAAAATAATAACAAAACATTAGTCAAAAATATAAAATGTTTCATTTAACCCATAAAATCAATAATGTCATCAAAATATAAATCAAATAATTCAACAAAAAAGACATGATGATCAATTAATCATCTGCCTAACTTGAAGAATATCTAAAATAAACATTCTTTCAATGACATATTCTTTTATAGCATCCCAAACATTGTTTTTTGTTTTCTCTATTAAGTTGTGTATTTTTTCAAAATTAACTGCAATAGTTTAGAAAGTTCTTTTAAAACTTTAACTTGATTGTTTGTCCCGGCTGAGTTAAAACTTCTTCTAAGCTTAGATTTACTTCTCTTATGAAAATTTTCATTTCATTAGGAATTTATGAACCTAAAGGGGAATGAGATGGTGGACTACATTGTAAACTTGTAAGTTGATTCATAGTGATTTGGGATATGAACACATCACTATTAGGATCATATGAAAAGTTTCACCTTGAAACAGAAAAACGTGTGGGTGGAGATTATGTCACTGCCTCCAAAACAGAGAGAATGAAATAAAAAAGTATGTAATGAGAAAGAAAAGTCTCTCGTAGTTAGATGGGATTATTTGCTGGATTTGGTATTTATATGATTAACCATAAAATCCATCAAAATCCAATTAAAAATATAAGTCCATAAAATCTTTATGATTTTGAATAACATATAACTTTTTTTAAATTATTCAAAATCTCAATTGAATACCACAAGATTTCGTTGTCTTCTAAAAAAAATCTTGATAATCTTAATTGAATACCATCAGATTATTTTTTATCATTTAACAATCCTGATTGAATACCCAAGACATTTTTACCAAAATAAAAAGTATTTAAAATCTTAAACAATCTTAATTCAATACACCCCCTAAAAATAAGTAACTTTTATTTTAAAATTTTTTTACTAATTAATGTTTGGCCCAACTTTTACTTAAAAATAACTTATAAGTTGAAAATAAATTAGGTCAAACGGTACATTAATTCCTTTTATGAATTACTTAGGAATCTAATTGACAGCCTATAAATTTTTTGGCACCGACCATAGAATCCTATGGAAATATTAGAAAATCCCTCTAGCTGTACAATCCGAGAGATAGAAACTGAAATCATGAATTAATTTGGTTGTATCCTCCACCATCCATAATAATTAAGAATATGTTTAATATGAAATAGAAATCGATTATTACTAATACCATTTTATTATTAATTAATTACATTTAGAGAATGAAAGTTTTACTGAAAATTACAAAAACGAAAATTGTTTAAAACTTATATTTTTTTCTATTTCAGACTTAAATATTATTTGTTATGAGATCAATTTTAAATTATATTAAAATTGTTCATGCAAAAAAATTTATGATTATTAATTGTAAATTTAATATATCAATTTCTATTATTGATGTGAATATAGATATAAATTAGGATTAAATTTAAATGAACGACTATTATTAATTCAAATGACTAATATAAGTTCATGTCTTTTTAATTCAAATGAACGGTTAATAATAAATTATATTTTAATTTAATGATTATAATAAGTTTAATTTTCATTTACTTATTATTTCTTCATTTATATTTTTAATTATTATAAAAATAAAACATTTGTTTTTTTAAAAACTTAGTCACATATTCATAAAATAATTTATTATTATGATTATTATTTGGCATGAGATCAATTTTAAATTATATGAAAATTGTTTATGCAAAATATTTTATGACAATTAATTGTAAATTTAATACATTAATTCCTCTTATTGATGTGAATATAGATATAAATTATGACTAAATTTAAATCAACAACTATTATTAATTATTACTTTGATCAATGACTAATATAAGTTCATGTCTCCTTAATTCAAATGAACGAATAATAATAAATTAAATTTTAATTCAATGGTTCTAATAAGTTTAAGTTTCATTGAAATCAACAACTAATATTAAATTTTAATTTTAATTCAATAGCTCCAATAGTTTCAAGCTTTTTTTTAATTAATAAATTAGTTACTTTAAAATTTATAAATTTAATTATAAATTATCTTAAATGTAATTACATATTTATAAAATCACTTATAAAAATTTACATAATATACATTTTCACCAATAATAAAATATATATTTTTTGTCTCAAGTTTTTTTTTTTTTTTTTTACTGGAGATTGCTTCAAGTTTTTAATCATTACTATTCATAAAATATATTATAAAATTTTTAATGTTAAAAAAAATAAATTTTTAAATTAATAATTATGTTATATATGTTGTTTTACCTTCTTTCTACATTAACATGTATCGTTAATATTAATTATTGGTAATTATGGTTATTTATTTCAATTGATTAATGAGTGCATTTATTTGTAATTATGGAGATTTTTATTCCTTTGAAAGACATTGGTGAATGTATGTCAATTAAATATCTAACGTGACGGTGTAAAATAATTTACTCTATAGATAGTTGACTTTTATAAAATTATTTCAAAAGTCATTACAATAGTGGGTTATGATTAACCAACGACTAATGATGTATAAATATTTTATTCTATAGATAAATAGATAGATAGATATAGATACATAAATATAGATAGATGGTTTTAAGTGTATTGGCTATAAAAAAAATTATTTTTTATCTATCTATTCATTATCTTAATTTACATTGATTGAAGATTTTGCATTATATTCAAATATTCAAAATAAATATAACAAATATTATTTATTTTCAAACATCATTTTGTTCCTTTTTGTTTGATAGAGTTAGATTAACCAAACAAATATTTTGTTTTTAAAAAAATTAAATAATTATATATAAATGATTTTTTTTTAAATAAGTTGCAGTCCACAAAAGTTTCAAGAGAAGGGCCATGGAGAACCCAACAGAGTTGGAAACCCCATGACTCCCCATCATGGACAAAGGCGGCTGTATTTTATTAAAAAGAAAGAAAAAATAAACAAGATAAATGTGGGGGAACTAGGCCAAGACCCACAAAAAGAAAACATTAAACAACATGGGGGAACTAGACCAAAACCCATGATTAAAACCAATGTTAACAAAGCAACTTAGTGAGCTTGTGATGTAGTACTATCTACGCACTTTCACTCATTTTTTCTTCTTCTTTTTATGAGGTTGATCCTCTATTCCTATCATGCTCATGGAAGGAGGTTCCTAGTCAGCTATATCATTCTCCCTATTAAGGAAATGCAAGATAAGCCTCATGTCCGTTTGAACCTAAGGGTGTAGCTTAGGGGATCTAGCCTCCTCTTCATATAATTCCTCTGTCCAATTTCTTACCCATATAATGCTAGGGCTGGTATTCTGAGAGGCAACAGTTGAAACCTCTGAAGAAACATCATTAGTATTAGAAATTGGTGTCTTTAAACTAATCTGCGTAGAATCTTCTGCTTCATGAACAACATCCTCTATTGCTTGATTTCCCTGATCCTCATTCCCGCCCTTATTAGTTATGGTATCCTTGCCCTCATCCTAGGGGCTCTCATCTCTGTAGAGGTTCTATGGTATCTCTCCCTCTGTGTTACCTACCATACCATGGTGCCTCTTGGAGTTATTTTTCTTTGTGGATTTGGAAACCACTAGCTGAAATGGTTCCTCTTTTCTTGGTGAATGTTGTTAAGAATCCTTAACCATGTCTATCCATGCCTCATGGCATCGAATCCTATAACCAAAGGCAGAGGAATTCAAATGCTCCGCCTCCGCATCCAAAATAGGGGAGTTGGGGACAAATTCCTCTTCACCATCAGCACAGCCATGCTCTACTTCAGCATGGTTGTGGTGCCCTGTTTCAGCGTGCTCTATTACAACATGGTCGTGCTCTACTTTAGCATGGTTGTACTCTGTCTCAACATGGTCGTACTTTGCCTCAACATGGTCGTGTTCTACTTCAACATGATTGTGGTGCAACTGAGGTTGTGTTGGTTTAGGCACAAAATGTGGCTTTGCCCTAGGTGCTGGTTGCGGTCGTTCCTCCCTACCCTTGGCCAAAGGTTTAGTGTGCCTACAACTTGCCAAAGAGTGGCCAATGATTTGACAATTGCTACAAAATTCTAGAAAGTATTCATAAACCAAATCAACATAAAAAAAACAAAATCGTTTCTCTCCACCATGATCCTATCTCTCAACGGTTTCTTCAAGTCCACGTCAACAAGGACCCTAGCAAAATGTCCAAACGTTCTAGAAATTGTAGCCTCATCAACAGCTAAAGGAGAACCAATGTCGTGAGCAATAAAAAACACAATATGTTGTCTCTAATATTCTTGTGGTAAACCAAAAATATGTACCCAACATTGTGCGTTGGTTTGCTTGACTAGATGGAGGTCAATTAGTTGAATAAAAGACATTCTAAGTATTGAATTTTTTATATTTTTTAATATATTTTTTTCTCTTTTATTGTTTGATAGAATCAGCCTGACCAATAAGGATAAAATATTCATGATGGTTAAAATTTTTTAAGACTAGTGCTAAAATATAAGATTAACTTTTTTTCAAGGCTTTTCTTTTCTTTTCTTTTTTTATTTTACCTAATTTTTAATTTGATTTCCAAAAATATTTTAAGTATGTATAATTAAACACATTAAATATAATCAAGTAAATGATTTAATAAAATTCATGTCTCATATGATTTAAAATATTATTTATAAATTATTTTAAATAACATTACATATTTATAAAATCATTTATATATAACTATCATAATATCCTTTCATCAATAGTAAAGTATATGTTTTTTAATAATAAAAAAATCCTTATTTTTAATAATTATTATTCATGAAATATATTTTAAAATATTTAGTTTTAATTATAAATTATTTTTAATATAATTACCCATTTATAAAATCCTCGATACATATATTGTACTATACTTGTTTTTATCAATAATAAAATTATTTTTTATTATAAAATCCTTATTTTTAATCATGATTGTTAAAAAATAATAATAATAATAAATAGTAACTATAATATTATTAAATACTTTATAACTATTATAATATTTTTTAATAATTATAATAAATATTACTCATAATGATAAATTATACGAGTTATAAATTTATATTCTTATAAATTTAAAAATGAAAGAATAATAAGTATTAAGTATGCATCATAAATATAAAGAATAGTTTTTATTATTAGTAGTATTATAATATTATTATTATTATTTAAATTTAATTTGTGTTGTAAATTATGTGATATTGACGTAATAAAAGAAAATGTTTAATAATTTAATTATTACTTTGAAAATTGTCTAATAAATATCATCAATGGGTCAATTCAATTTCTAATTAAATATTATTATTTGCACATTGGTTGATTTTAGCTTAAAATTTATAAAAATAAGAAACAAACATATACTCAATTTGTTCAATAAAAAATTCACTAAAATTTAATCAATTTTTAAAATAAAAAATTATATCATCATAAGATTGATTAATGAGAAAATTTTTTTATAAAAAATACATGTAAAAGAAATCTAAAGAGAAGGAGAAACATATAAGAAAAATACATGATAAAACTCTCACTACATTCTGTCATTGTTTTTTTACTTTATTTCTCTTTTTTTTTTTTCAAAACTCTCAACCAATCAATTAATTGTCATTCGCCTACCTCATTACTTCTCTATTGTCTAAAAAAAAAAAACATTAGTTTAAGAGATAAAGAGAAATTGCTCAAATTTATTTACCAATTTAAGAATTATAGTTTTCTATATTCAAATGTTTCTACACACAAAAAATAAAAATAAGAAAGATAGATAAGATGTAAATTTAGATACAGAAAAAATAAGAATATTTCTTCTAGATCAAACAAATTACCAAGAGGAGGAAGTTGAACATGTAGAGAAATAGAAACTAAACAACAATAAAATCAATTAAGTTAATGTAATAAGGAGAATCTTTTCTCTCAATTCCAATGTAACAACATGAGTAATAATATAAAAAATAATGTAAAATTGATGAAAGTGAAAAATCTCTCTACAACTTTGAGTGAATGTGATTTTTCCAACAATTATAATAGAAATGTTGCTCATGGTAATGCTAAATTTATAAGCTGCTATATTAATGTTAAAATTTTAATGGATTTTGATTTATATTACTAACGTTTGATAGAAAATCTGAAATTGAATACGGCTATTAATACTATCTTATTGCATGCATTAATAATTATGAAACGTACGTAATTTATTTTGTAAATTAATCAATAACTGGAGACGGTCAAACCAAAACACAAAAATATATAAAAAGTTTAAAAAGGATACTAAGGTTTTCATAAATATTATGTAAAAATTATTAATAATTATTTAAGAATCTTTATCACGTAGTATTTTTTTTAACTGAAAAATATATATAAATGTCAATCAGTATTCATTATCAATGATTTTTAAAGGATTAAATCTCCTTTTATATATAGTTCCTATTTATTTTTTTCCAAAAAAATAGTAGCTGTTTGTAAATTTATTTATACATATATATTAGAATATACATTTAATCAATAATAAAATATATATATATTTAATTATAAATCTTTATTTTTAATCATTATTGTTCATAAAATATATTTTAAAATAAGTTATTTAATTATAATTTATTCTAATTTATATATTGATCACATTAAAATATTTATTTTTTTAACCCAAAAAATATAGATTTAATTATAAATTATTTTAAATTTAATGTCATTTTATAAAGATATATTATACTTACTATACTTTTCATAAAAACAAAGCACACATTTTTAATTATAAAATCATTTTTTAATATGTTATACTATACATTTTACCAATAACAAAACACATATTCTTAATTATAATTTTTTAATTATTATTGCCCACAAAACATAATTTAAAGTAATAAAATTCTAAAAGTAAATAATTTTTTTTGTTTAATTTTAAATTAATACCACGTGATCTTTTATTTTATTAGTTTCCTCTATTTATATTTAATAAATATGTAAAAGATAATAATAACAGTAAAGCATTGTTATAAAAATTAATAATATTTTATTAATGTTAAATAATATGAAATTATATTAATAGTTGATAAAAATTAAAGTTTTGATCTGACGGCTTAAAATTATTGACATAAATATTAAATAATTAAATAAGATTAATAGTTGTTAAGTTAGAATTTTGATTCAATGGCTCCAATAATTTCAAGCTTTAGTATATAAATATAGATATATAAATATAGATGGTGAAGGTTTAGATAATTACTGAGGTGTTTTTAGTTTTGAAGTAAGATGTTGGACACAGGAGTGAGAGGGTTGATGGTGGCTGTGAAGTTGAAGTGTTTCAAAATCAAGGGTTTTATCCCCAAATTTTAATACTACCCGGTTACATTTTAATAGTGGAATTTCTGGAAGAAATTTTGTTCTTATTTATCTGTTTGTTGTCTATAAAGTTAAATATTATATTAATTATTATTTTATTAATTATATCTTTATTTTTTTTTAATATTTAATTAATTTATTCATGTATTTATTAAGAAAGATGGTCACCTATGACGAAGGTTTTAAATGCCAATAAATGATGATAATTGTTAAAGATTAAGCAAGTCAAATTTTTATTCAGGAAAAAGGGTGAATTATTTTAAAAGATTATAAACTAAAAAAAAAAATCTTTCTTAATAATTTTACATCGAATCTTCTTAATTTGGTTTTTTGGTAAAAAAAAAAATCTCTTTTCATAAATATGAAATTGATAATGCACCATATGTATTAAATTTAATCAAATCTTATAAAAAAAAAAATAAAGGTAATAGATCACAAATTTTGGCCGTTCATTTTTTAAATGTATTATCAAACGTTAGAAAATTAATGTTTTACCAATAAACCATATTTTTTATGGTTCACTCTAGATGTTGCCTAAAATATAAATGAATTTTAACTATTTTAATACATTCACCCTGTTTAACAAAGAGTATAAATTAGCTATTTAGTTTTGACAAACATTCAACACATAAATAGGGTTTTAAAATTTAAGGATAAATATAAAATATAAAATACTTAGTTAAAAAATATAAAATCAATAGAGATAAGGATAAAACCCAAACATAGAAAGTGAAACTAGTATTATTTAACCACTATATCACAATACCTAACTGATGTTATTACAGATAATATATATAATATATAATCTTTATTTATATTTGAATATTAAATATTATAATAGTATAATATACTATGCATATAAGTAAACATAAATACATAGTATTTTTTATTCTTATTATAGTTTTATTATTCATATTTATTATTATTAAATGTTAATGAATAGTTTTATATAATTTTTTATTTAAAATTTTATTATATCAATGAATTTAAATTTAAAGAATAAATTTATGAAATTATATTAATTTGTAATGTATTCTTTTAAAAAAATTTCAAGATAAGGTATAAAATTTTTAATATTTTTCCAATAAGGACCGGATCATGTCGTTTAACTAGTGACCCACTAGTTTGACTATTAATCCAATGACCCAATGTTTTAACCAATTCGATCATCAGTTCGATTTTTAAATCACTATTTTTAAGAAAATTTATAAATGACATGTTATATTCTTTATTTTCAACATGGATCGTTATAAAATTAAGGTTGATAATCGACTTAGAATAAATTGTTTGTTTGATTAATCATAAGAATTGGTTTTTCTTTGGCTTACACTAAAACTTGTGATTAATATTAATTATAACTGAAACAAGTTTTCATTGTGTTAAAAAAAATTACCAAATAAAAAAATTGTGTTAATTTAAAAAAAAAAAACAACAAAAAAAATAAGTTTTCGTTGTGTTAATTTAATCAACAGAAAAATGTTTTCAGTCATAGGTACTTTTAACTAGTAAAATGAAGGATATTATTTTGTCTTTTCACTTTGGTTCAGGGTTTAACTAATAATTTGGAGGTGCCAATTGCAATTTCTATTATAGCCCAATCAACTTGACCCAAATTAGTGAAGACACCCTTATTCATCGGTCATTATTTTTATTTTATTATGCATGAAGGGAGTGAAATGTGATTTATCCTTTTATAAATGACGTTATATTCTTTATTTTCAACATGGATCGTTATAAAACTAAGGTTGATAATTGACTCAGAATAAAGTGTTTGTTTGATTAATCATAAGAATTGGTTTTTCTTTGGCTTACGCTAAAACTTGTGATTACTATTAATTATAATTGAAACAAGTTTTCATTGTGTTAAAAAAAATTACTGAATAAAAAAATTTGTGTTAATTTTTTTTAAAAAAATAACAACATAAATAATTTTTCATTGTGTTAATTTAATCAACAGAAAAATGTTTTCAGTCATAGGTACTTTTAACTAGTAAAAGGGAGGATATTATTTTGTCTTTTCACTTTGGTTCGGGGTTTAACTAATAATTTGGAGGTGCCAATTGCAATTTCTATTATAGCCCAATCAGCTTGACCCAAATTAGTGAACACACCCTTATTTATTGGTCATTATTTTTATTTTATTATGCATGAAGGGAGTGAAATATGATTTATCCTTTTATAAATCATTTAAAAGGCAAGGTAATTGAATAAAGCTTGCGTAGCTATCTCAACTTCAATATTTTGTGTTAGAATTAAACCTTCCAAAATCTCCACGTAAACAAAAGTCTTACTTCCTTTTACTTTTTTGGCCATAATTCATCAACCTTTAATCATGCCTAATTAACTTAGCTTGTAATTCCTTCTTGTTTAGACGCCAACCTAAATCCATCCCCATGTTATAAGCATTCCTTTTCCACCTCATATATAAAAAAAAGAACATTCTTTCCAACTACTACGTACACATCAACTTTTCAAGCTATATATATATATATATATAAGTTACCATGTTACATTGCAACCCTAATTAAGTATAGACAAGTCCAAAATCTCTAAATTAAGTCTAAGCAAAGAAAAATGATCCTTCCCTATTCCCTTTTGTTCACCCTCACAATCCTCTTGTGCTCTCTCCATTCTTTTGTCTGTGCTAACCGTCTCATCCAACAAACATGCAAGGATTGCTCCAAAAATGACCCCAACATAAGCTACAAATTTTGTGTAGCATCATTCCAATCAGATCATAGGAGCCACTACTACGCCAAAAACCTCCAAGAGCTAGGGCTAATCTCCATCAAGATAACAAGGCACAACGTGACGGATACCAATGCTCACATCAATGAGCTTTTGAAGAAAAACAAGAGCTTAGACCCATTTGTCAAAGAATGCTTAGATGATTGCCTTGAAGTCTATTCTGACACCATTTCCACTTTTAGAGAAGCCATTAGAGACTACAAGGCAAAACGTTATGCTGATTGTAATGTCAAGCTAAGCTCAATCATTGATGCCTCTACCACATGTGAAGATGGATTCAAACAAAAGAATGTTGATCATGCCATTTCGCCATTAACAAAGAGAAACAATGATACTTTTCAGCTCTCCGCTATAGCACTTTCGATTGTTAACATGCTCATCAATATGGATAAATAAAGTTTTTTTTTATTGGTAGAAATCAAACACATATCATGAAATTTATGACACGTGCATACTTTGCTCAATTATTATTATTTAAGTTAGACTCCTTTTGATATTGATAAATAAGGTGCATTCTAATTATTTTGTAATGGATAATAATAATAATTTGGGTGATTAATATTTATATAATATACTATACTTTATAAACTGTTTTGCTAGGCCTCAAATTGTATATGTTGCTCTTGTGTTTGCTTCTCATGAAAGGCTAACTAATGTGTAAAGAATGATGATAATGATTATTGGAGTTCGTGACTGGCTAATAGTGATTAGGCGGTAACTTCAAGCAATAGTGATCTCATATTGTCTTTAGCTTAAAAGATAGCAGTTATATACAAAAAAAAAAAAAAAAAAGATAGCATAGTTTTTTTTACAGCAAGCACCTATATTATCATTAATAATAATTGAATGGATAAAATCTTAACTAAAAAAAAAAACATGTCTACAAGCAAAAGATCTATAAACTAGTGCAGGGGAGACTTGATTGGTTTGTCGAAGAGTTTTGTAAGTGAGAAAAAGTCGCAATACAACGTGAAAGAATCACTCCATACTCCATGGCTATGAAGTTTCGTGATTTTATGGTCTCCACGACATTTTCGCAGTGAAGTTCAAAAGATAGCATAGTTAAGTTGAATTCCAAGACATGTTTTTTTAGTCTCGAATTAATTTTGAGTTGATTCGATTTATTACTCTACCAATAAATTTGGAGAAACAAGTTTAATTATCTCATATTTCTGATTTTTTTTATATTTAAATTTAGCCGTTGCTTCTTTTCTCAAACTAAAATAAAAGAATAAATGTACTAAAGCTTTGATTTTCTTTTCCCACATTGGACCACGTTGGTTACCTAGCTCGGATTCTGTCTTTTTTTATTTGATATAACCATGAATTAGTAAGTGCAAATTGAATGAAACCTAGAGGGAAGCAAAACTACTTATGTTTTTAATAAATAAGTAGTTTTTAATAAATTTTGACGGAAGTTGTTTTGATTCCTCGAATTATTGAATTCAATATTAAGCAAATAAATTTTATAAATGCTTGTATAGTTTTCTTAAATGCTTGTATAGTTTGAATGTGAATTATATTATTTCTGTCATGTTAATTTTTCCTGTTATATTTTATATGTAAGGGGAAAACATGTGGGTGAGTTTTATTTATTTGAAAAATGCTAAAGTGACTAGTTATATATTGGTTGTGTGGTAGTAACAACATAGAATGCACATTTTTTCATTTAAAGATTTTGAATAAACAATTCAAAAAATAATAGACAAAACATTGTAACCTTTTCATTTAAAACTAAAGGTCACGATTCCATTTGTTGTATTTGCATGCATGCTGAGGACACAAGCTTCATTTTTTTTATCAAGTGAAAATCATATAAAGGTTCTATAGACATCAGTCAAATCTATAAGGAGGAAATGTGTATGTATGTATAGAGGGTCCAATCCCCTTTTCATATATATATTAATAGAAAAAAAAAATCCTTCAAATGCTATTCTTTTATTTATTTATTTATTTATTTATTTATAATTAGGTTTCGTTAATTTTTACTTTTTAGTATTGCCATTGTAAGTTTAATAAAAGATTGAATAATAGCAATATTTAATTTAATTTGTGTTAAATTATTTTAATTCTTCATTGATATACAACTATATATAACTAAGAATAATAAATTTAAAAATTTATAAGTGATTCCATTTATCACATAAAGATAGATTGATTCTGATTGACTAAGAGTGTAAAACTATTTTTCATGTATATTATTTATTTTTTAAATAGGAAATTTGCTTCACAATTTTCTTACTTTAGAATGTTTTTTCTTGTGTCAAACAGTTGAAAAATTCACATTAGACATTACAGAATGTGTATTCACCCTTACTTCATAATGTTTTCTTAAAATCCTTTTTCTATTTCTATTTCATTAACAGAAATAGAAATAGAATTATTTACATTAGACATTATAGAATGTTTTCACCAATGGGAAACTTAATTAGCACCAACGAACACAGTGTTGGTAGCGACGGCATCGACAGCAGTAATGGCGTCGGTATGGGGTGGCGATACCAGCTTTTTCCAGCATGGAACTAACAATTGAGCTAAAAGAATATGTGAATGTTATAAAAGACATCAACAACATGAAACACGATGAAAATATCACGAACACGTGATCGGGGTCTTTATCAATTTTATTCTTCAGTTCCTCTAAGGTGTGAATCAAATCATCCTCAACTCAAATGAACACGGCACCTAAGTAAAATCCACACAAAAAAATTGAGTAATGCACGGAGGTAGACACAAATCTTAGTCCATGAACACAACATTATGGGACATCCGAGCTATTCTTCATTCTGCATTTAAATCTCTGTCTGAAGACATTCTGAGACCAGGAACTGACTACACATTAGCTGAGGTGTGGGTTAAAAGTACCCCCTAAGATTTCATTTTTCATGTGGCGTCTAATGCTAAATAGGTTGCCCACCTGCGATAACTTGCTCACTAAACTACCAAATATTCCATACAAGACAAATGAAAAATAAATATAAAAAAGCAACAATAATGTCATGAAAGAGTTGAAAATTACTGAAAATTTAAAAAACATTAAAAAGAAAATGAAATGTCTTAAAAATTTGAAAAACAAATATGAAAATATAAAAAAAATGAATATTTAGAGTTTTGATTAAATATTTTATTTATCTTTAAAAATGGAAAGAGTAATGTCTTGAAAAAAAAACATTTAATATATCTTTAAAAATGGAATGAAATTGAAAATAAAAATAAATATATGAAAAAACAAGAGTAATGTCTTTAAAGAGTTGAAAATTATTGAAATTTTAAAAAACAAATGAAATGTCTTGAAAATTTGAAAAAAAAAGTGAAAATATAAAAAAAATGAATATTTATGGTTTCGATTAAATGTTTTATTTATTAAATCCTACATGAATGAAAACATGAAACTCATGATACCATGAAAGTTATACATGATTTGAGAGATGAACAAATAAAAAAAACTACAATAACGACTCTCATTGATTAGAAAATGGAATGTCGTCCATCATCAAACTAGCATCAGACTATATATAATCAACTAAATAAAGAAATTAACTAAATAACCACTTTAAACTGCTATAACTAATTGTTAAACAAATAAGCGCTTAACTACTTTAAACTTAATAACCACTATAAACAAATAATCGTTAAACTATTATAACCACTTTAAACTTTGTCTGCTTGATAAAATTTGAAAAACAAATATGAAAATATAAAAAAAAAATGAATATTTAGAGTTTCAATTAAATGTTTTATTTATCTTTAAAAATGGAAAGAGTAATGTCTTGAAAAATAAAACATTTAATATGTCTTTAAAAATGGAAAGAAATTGAAAATAAAAATAAATATATGAAAAAGCAAGAGTAATGTCTTGAAAGAGTTGAAAACTACTGAAATTTTAAAAAACATTAAAAAGCAAATGAAATGTCTTGAAAATTTGAAAATGAAAAAATGAAAAAATAAAAAAAATGAATATTTAGGGTTTCAATTAAATGTTTTATTTATCAAACCCTACATGAATGAAAACTTGAAACTTATCCTAAATATTTATGTTTTGATTGATGATACCATGAAATTCTCTCTAAATATTTAGTGTTTCATAAATGAAACCATAAATCAAAACCCTAAATATTTAGGATTTTATCAATGAAAATTTAAAAAAAAATATGAAAAAACAAGGTTAATGAAACCATAAATCAAAATCCTAAATATTTAGGATTTCATCAATGAAAATTTAAAAAAATATGAAAAAGATAATGTATTATACAAGTTAAAAAATAAATAGATTTTTAAAAAAATATGAAAAAGCAAGTTAAATTTCTAGAGAGAAATTAAAAAAAATAAAAAACTAAGAGTAATGTCTTATAAATATTAAAAAAATGAAAATGTATAAAAATATAAAAAAAACAAGAGTAATGTCTTGAAAAAATTGAAAAAAAAAAATATTTTGAAAAATATCAAAAAGCAAGCCGAATATCTTGAAAAAGTTGAAAAAAATAAAATTTAGAAAAAAAGATATGAATAAGCAAGACAAATATCTAGAAAATTTTTAAAAAATATGAAAATCCAAGTATAATGTCTTTAAATATTAAAAAAATAATTTAAATTAATTGAAAAGCAAGAATAATGTCTTGAAAAAGTTGAAGAAAATGAAAATTTTGAAAAATATGAAAAATGAAGTGTAATGTCTTGAAAAAGGTGAAATATTTTCAAAAATTTGAAAAATCAAGAGGAATGTCTTTAAATATTGAAAAAAAAATGAATAAAAGCTAGAGTAATGTCTTGAAAAAGTTGAAAAAATGAAAATTTTAAAACATTTGAATAATCAAGAGGAGAATATCTTTAAAAATGGAAATAAACTGAAAATACAAATAAATAAATGAAAAAACAAGAGTAGTATCTTGAAAGAGTTTAAAATTATTGAAAATTTAAAATATATTAAAAAATAAATGAAATGTTTTGAAAATTTGAAAAAAAAATTTAAATATAAACAAAATGAAAATCTAACGTTTTTTAAATGAAACCCTAAATATTTAGGATTTTGATTAAATGTTTTATTTATGAAACCCTAAATATTTAGGGTTTCATTTATGAAATCCTAAATCCTAATTATTTAAAGTTTCATTAATAAAAGCTTAAGCTTCACTCTAAATTGAAACCATAAATATTAAATGGTTGATAAACATAGTCTCAACTATTTAGGTTTTCATTAATGAAATGCTAAATATTTGAGGTTTCATGAATGAAAACCTAAAACTCGTCCTAAATATTTGTGTTTTGATTAATGAAACCATGAAATTTTTCCTTAATATTTAAAGTTTCATAAATTAAACCATAAATCAAAAGATGAAAAAGTAAGGGTAATGCATTAAAAAAAGTTTTAAAAATTGAAAAATATGAAAAAACAAGTTACAATTGTAGAGAGATTTTTAAAAAAATATATATGAAAAACCAAAAGTAATGTATTAAATATTGAAAAAAAAATGAAAATTTATAAAAATAACAAATAACAAGAGTAATGTCTTGAAAAAGTTGAAGAAAAAAATAAAATTTTAAAAAATATGAAAAAGCAATACAAATGTGAAAATTCAAGTGTAAGGTCTTTAAAAATTGAAAAAAAAATGAAGATTTTGAAAAATATGAAAAAAGAAGTGTAATGTCTTGGAAAAAAAATTTAAAAATTTAAAAATCAAGAGGAAAATGTCTTTAAAAATGGAAATAAATTGAAAATAAAAATAAATAATTGAAAAAACAAGAGTAATGAAAGAGTTTAAAATTAATAAAATTTAAAAAATATTAAAAATAAAATAAAATGTCTTGAAATTTTGAAAAAAAATAAAATATTGGAAGAGAGGTTAAGGTATGAGTTATCATATAAATCTTGGAAAGTTTCAATAGCTTTATATGCTTTGTAGTTTGAAGCTGTGCTATAGCCAATAAAGATTACAACTTTTGCCTTTTTATCTAACTTATCATTTTTCACCTATGGAACATAAGTAAATCATATACATCCAAAAAATTTTAAGTTTTAAATAAAAGGTTAATGGTCATACCATGCTTCAAAAGGAGTTTTCTCTTCCACCATCTTTGTAGGAAGCTTGTTTAACAGAAACACAATGGGATTAGCCACTTCAACGTAGAATTTCTTTAAAAGTCTTTTTTCATGCATCATACATCTACATATCTCCATTCTTGTTCTATTCTTCTACTCACTTACTGCATTTTTTTGTGTTGGTCTCCAAATTTTAAAAAGTTTTAACTTGGTCCCCAAGGTTAAGGAGTTGTTTAGTTACACAAAATACTTTCTATTTTAATTTTCTGAAAACATTTCATTTTTAGATTTTCAAATATTAGAAATGTTGTTTATAAAAGTGAAAACATTAAAAACAAAGTTGTTGAAATATGAAGTTTTTTTTTTTATTAGGAAACTCGAAATAAGAACAATAAAAGAACAAAAACAAAAAAAAAATTATTAATTTCACTTTTGGTTCCCGAATATTTATTTTTTGTAATTTTGATCCCTCAATTATTTTTTCATCATTTTTGGTATCTCTATTAAAATTTTTAAGTTGATTGTTTATTTTTTTAGTAGTTTTGATCCTCATTAAAAAAAAAATTTAGCATAATCAATGTCCAAAATAAATGGTCAACTCAAAAACTTTAAGGGAGGGACAAGAACTGCTAAAACAATAATTTTAGAGGACCAAAAGTGATGAAAAAAATTTGGAGGACTAAAATCGAAAAAAAAAATTATGGGACCAAAAATATAATTAAGAAAAAAAAAAACATAGAACTAACTTCTAATATAGAAGACTCCAAGAGCATCCGCGAGGATCATGAAGCCTAGTGTAGGAGGAGGGGAATCTTAAACATGAGAAGGTGTCGACGTAAAGACACCAAGCTTAGCCATCCAATCATCACAAGAGTTAGCTTCTCTATACGCATGCTAAACGTAGGCATTCGTGTCCTATTGAAGCATTTGAATAATTGTTGACATGATAGCATGATAAGGAGACACCCTTATTAATGAGGTCAATAGAGGTCTCAGAAGAGATCTAATTCCAAGAGGCCAAGCCAGATGAAGACCGTGCAAAATGGTTAGGAAGTTCAGCTTTCAAATTAGTTATGTGGTCACAACTTCTTGAGAAACTACCACTCCACTGGCCCATGCAGTCATGAATTATGACACCAATTCCCAAATGTCTAGGGTTACCTAGAAAACTACCATCCGTATTAAGCATCCAAGTACCATTTGGGGGGAGGAGTCCACTTTACTTTGAAAATGTTTATAAAAAACATCAAAAACCTCAAATCTTTATTTTCAATTTTCAGCATCTTTTAAGAGAATTTTTCCTTTGAAAATGTTTTAAAAAAAATAAAACAAACAGATTTTCAATTGAATTTTTTATTCTCTATGAAAATCAAAACAAAGAACAGCAAAACCAAGCACACCTAAGACCTCGTTCGGGGTGATTTTTTTGTTTTTAGCTAGTTTTGAAATTTTTAAAAATCAAAATTAGTTTTAGTTTATTTTTGTTTTTAATTTTTAAAAAGCTAGTTGTAATTGGAGACGAATAGATTCACAAAAAAAAAAAAAAAAGATGAATAAGATACGCTTAAACAAAGATGATGACGTTAGCAGTGACAAAGATAATGACAATAATAGTGAGTGTGGTAGTAGTGCAACAGTGGTGGTGGTGGTGTGATAACAATGATGTGATGGCAGCATGGTGGTGGCAATGATGACGATGACATTGGTGGTGAAATGATAATTATGATAACAATGATGGTTGGATGTTGGTGGCAATGACAATCCGATAGTAGTGGTGGTGGCAGTGGTGTGGGGTGGCGATGGTGGTAGTAGTGTGGTGGTGGCAACGATAACAGTATTATGGTGAGAACAGTCAGGTGGCGATGGTGTAAGGTGGTGATGGCAGTGGTGGTGGCGACGATGATGTGGTGGTGGCGATGGCGATAACGATGTGGTGGTGGTGGTGAAATGGTGGTTGTGATGATAACAATGGTTGAATAGTAAATACAAAGACAATGACAATGATAGTGGTGATGACAACAATGAGGTAGAGGTGGCGAAAACAGTATGGTGGCAACATCAGGAGAGTAGGAGTGGTAATGATGATAAAAATATATTTATAGTGTGATTCCTTGAGTCATGAGACCATCTTAAACTATATACTAAAGTGATCAGTTCTAATATAATTTAAAACATAATAGAACAAAATAATTGAAAGAATAAAAAGAGGATATTCAATTAAGCTTCAATTGTGATTCATCAAAGGCAGTTACATCATAACTTTAGAAAAGAGATTTAGTCTATCATAGATATAGATAGTCAAATAGAAAAATTTGATATAAAGAAGAAAATGGTTAAAGAGATGTTATAAATAGAAACCCCAAGATCTTCTTCACATTCTTCTCGCTTCACTTCTCTCACAATACCTTAGCCTTTTCTCACAAGAATTGTTTCTCATAAAGCAAAAGATATATCTTATAACTCCTTATTTGATTCCTATATATAACAACAAATCTATTTATAAAAAGAATCTGACTTGCTCTGATTGGGTTTATCCCAAATATTCTTCAAATTATCATTTTTTGAGGCATTTTTCCTATTTATTCCCTTTAAAACATACTTGTTTCACATTTATCATATAAAAACGTAAGTTTTATTAATAAAATATGCATAAATAGGAACAAAATGGAAGGAAAAATAACTTCACAATACGTACAAAATATGGTTTATCACGTAACAAAAGTTTCAAGCTAATATTTTTATGGTTTTTATAAGTATTTATATAGATACATGAGACTAATACTTGAGTTAATAGATATATGTAAGATGTACAACCATAATTTTAATTCTAACAAATTGATCTAAGTGTTACAGCCAAAATAACAATAATGAGTTCAGAACAGGTAATCAGAAGAGAAGTTTAGAAGCTATGCTCAAAAGAGAATTTTTCTTGTAAGAAAACCCATTTTAAGGAGAGATTTGCCTCTGTGAACAAGATGCTAGCAAGGTTTGTCTTTAAGAAACCCAATTGTGTTTACTGGTCTAGCTTTGCCTAGAGATTGAAATTCAACGAGTGGCTGGTCCAGTAGTTGCCAGAAAGGGGTTCTGCAAATCCAGTAGGTGACTGAGTTGCAATTGTAATTTTTATGAAGAACGGTAGGTGACCGATTCGTGATGAAAACCAATAGGTGGATGGAAGTGGTTGTGTATGTTCTAATTTATCAGAGTGCTTGTCGCATTAGTGAAAACTCAGTTAATCAAATGAGGACCGGATGTAACTAAGGTTGAGAATGAAATTCTATGTCTTCTTCTTCTCTATACTCTTTATTTTCAGCACTTGTTCTTACGTCACTGCATAAAACATATTTACACTCACTTAAAGGTTTTTTTAATCAGAAGTTGAAAACAGAAATATAACAATTTACATTATGAACAGCTCATACGCATAAAAACTTTTATTCTAAGCAATAGTTTGATTTCATATAATCTTGCTTATACATTCTTAGTTAAACATACATTCTAATACAAAAATTAAAAAAAGATAATTTTATAAATAAAATAATTCAATTCCTCCTTCTTGTATAAAATTCACTTAAATATATAGATACGTGAGACAATTTTTTAGTTGTTTATATTGAAAGCATGTTTCATACTGATGTAATAGTTCACTTTCATAGTAATGTGTCCTCTTAATTTGATAATAATTTAAAGATACTTATATTATATTGATAAGAATAAAAATAAATAATCTATACCAGTGGATCCTATCGTGGAAGCTGTTAACGTTCACAGCCCTAGCTGGTTTGGTTTCTTTATTGAAGTCTCCCTTTCTTTTCATTTGGGTTTTCGTGCCAACCAAGAGAGTGGAGTGATTAGTTTCCAATTAAATGGAAACCACATGCACTGTCTCGTTCAAAGGGAATGATCAGAACCTGTCACTCAAAGGGTTAGACATCAAATGTTTGAAAGCTTGAGCATGTTTCTCAAATGCTTTGAATTTGATGAAATTGATTTTTTAGATTAATTATATATTTTTATCATCTTATTTTGACAAATTTTTATTTTTGATTCTTTTATTTTTTAATTCGTAATTTTAATTTTTTTATTTTTAAAATTTTAAAATTTTGATTTAAACGTCAAATTTAATATTGACTTTTTATTTTTATTTTTAAAAAAAATTTACCTGTTTTCTTAGTTAATTTTTTTTTTATTATTATAATTTTTTTTTTGTAATTAGTCTAAAATTAGGTAGTTAAATTTAAGGCAGGACTATATTTTTCGTCCTTCAAATTAGAAATTTACTTTTTTTAATCCTCGAAATTTAAAGTTTATTTTTTTTAATTTTTTAAATATAATAAATATTATTTTTGTCTTTTTTTTTATCGAAAATTGTTAAACAATATATATAGAATTTATAATTTGTAACGGTTTTTGACTGTTATTAGTCAATATAAAAAATCACAGATTACAAAATTTTTATATTTTTATTTAACAATTTTGAGTAAAATAATTAAAAATAACATTTATCATATTTAAATAACTAAAAAAATAATTTTTAATTTGAAGGACTAAAAACATATTTTAACCTAAATTTAATTAAGTTAATTTTTTATTGGTAAAAAAAGAGGTAAACTTTTTTTAGTTTTTGAAAAAAAATTATCTATTTTTTTTACTAAACAAAAAATTATTTTTTTAATTTAAAAGTGACTCAATTTTTTTATTAGTAAAAGAATTAGGTAATTAAATTTAATTAGTTAATTTTGTGAATATTAAAAAAAAGGTAAACTTTAAAAATTAAAAAAAATAATATTAAATTTAACTATCCATCATTATAATTTAACGGTTAAACCAAAATTATAAAATTTTAAAAGTAAAAAATCAAAGTTGTGAATTAAAAACTAAAAAGACTAAAATTAGATATTTATGAAAGTAAAACACCAAAAGAATTAAGAGAATTAAGGGGATATGATTTTGTTGAATCCATAGATCCATTTGATACGGATCATAAGCAGCTGCCTGTCTGTTTCAAAAAAAAAAAAACAAAAAAAAAGCAGCTACCTAGTAGAAGAATAGTGAAATTTTTATTTTTGAGCAACACGGGCCCATTTATTCCCCTTTACAAGTCACATAAGGCCTAACAGTATATATATTTTTATTTTGAGTATTTATACATGATTAAACGATTAATTTTTTTTGGTTTAAATATGTTTTCTATTCAGTAAATTATATATTTTTTTAATTTTTTAATCCTTATAAGTTTTTTTCTTTTTCATTTTTAGTCCTTGTAAGTTTATCTTTTTTAAATTTTAGTCCCTACAAATTATTTTGTTCATTTTTAGTTCCTATAAATTTGTGATTTTCAATTTTATTCCCTTTAAGATTTTTTTTTTCATTTTTAGTCCATGTAAGTTTGCGTTGACAGATACTACAATTGGAAAAGTGACAAATTTACCGATACTAAAAATAAACAAAATAAATTACAAGAATTAAAATTAAAAAGGCACAAACTTAGGATGGCTAAAAATGAACAAAAGAACTTATAGGGACCAAAATTGAAAAATACTTACGGAACCAAAAATATATTTAAACTAAATACAAAATAGAATCTTAAAGGGACCAAAATTGAAAAGGTATAAATTTACAGGACTAAAAATTATAAAAATAATTGCAGGGACCAAAATTGAAAAAACACAAATTGCTTCGAAGTGAATTATGTTTAGATGTGTCTACAAGATAAAACTCAACTTATCTAATAATTCGAAGTGCTCTTAAATACCAACATATTTTTGGAAACTTGCACTTGATTGATGAAAATTACAAATATTGTCCTTCCGAGGAAAAATGAAAAAGAACATAAAAGATTTGTAAATTTTTTATGTTATTTAATTATATTACAACCTTAATTTATGCTACAATTTATCCAACTTCCAACTTGTATTTTTTACAAGTTTGAAAAATTGAATGTATTTTAATGGAAAATTTAAAAGATGAAGATGGGATTGTAATGGATATGGCCAAAGTCATAAATATTGGTGTTGATTAAAGCATTCTGCTTATATTTGGTGTTGTTTTAGACCCAATGATGAAGTTGGAAACATTGGGTTATTGTTTGAAAAAAAAAATGATCAACTTACTTAGAAAATAAAATTGTAAAAAATAAAGAATAAATTGAATATGTTTTTCTCTCAATATTCTAGCAAAGGTTTGACATCAAATGTTTGAAAGCGTGAGCATATTCCTAATTTCTCAAATGCTTCCAAATCGAGCCTCTTTAATGTAAATTACTTATTTATTTTAATTCAATTACTATTTATTTTTTCATATGGTATATTTATAACTTTTTTTTTTCATTTTCTTATCATATTAGGAATTAAAAATGCATAAATTTCAAGTTACTAGTAAAACGGGATAGACTTAACTTGATATATATCTAAATGAACCAACTTTGAATTTTGATTTACAAAGTAGTTGGATGTACTACAATGGTAGAAACTGTCTCTTACCTGAAAATGAGGAAGTGGTAATTTGTACTTCAAGTTGGAAGCATGGATTTTGTGATGGTGTATTCAATTGGGATTTCATTGGATTTTAAAAGATATTTTTTCAACAAAAAGTCTTGTGATATTCAATTGAGACTTTTTACTAATAGAAAAAAGTTTTGTGGTATTCAATTAAGACTTTTAAATAATATAATGAAATCTGTTGGTATTTGATTAAGACTTTTTACATATAATAAAAAAAATCTTTTAATATTCAAAAGTACTCAAACTTTGATGGAGTTTTCTAACAATTAATTTTAATGGATTTCATGAGACTTTTCAGTATAAAATATAAATAATCACACCCTTCAAATAATCTCATTCAAACCCTTGGAATTTGACCAGATTTTTTTTGTTTTTTTTTTCTAGAGCTTGTCAAACTTTTTTCTTTAATGCATTATTTCTTCATTAAAGACGGTTATAACTTTCTTTGAAAGAAATATCGATATGATTTTTTAATTGAATCAATAGACGAGTTTTCTAAAATTACTAATTAAAAAATCATAGGCACTAATTTTTAGTTCCATTCTTATGTGTGCAATATCATATAAAGGATTTTATAACTTTACAGTATTCTACCTAATGAATTGTTCAATTTTTGTCATACATCTTTAAGGAATGTGATTGAGAAGATATTTGATATTATTTTGAAATCACAATTCACAATTTTTAAGTCGGCTCCTCCATTTTTATTCAAAGTATAGACAAAACTTGTGTTAGCATATGCTACACTTCATAACTTTCTTCGTAATGAAAGTGATTATGATGGATTTCCAATTAAATTAGTAGACAAATCTTCATTTTTAGAATCACTAGTTAATGAATATCATTATGTTGAACCTACTGTTCAAACCCAAGATCATGAACGAGAAAACGTTAATGCATTGAGGACTAGTATAAGTTTAGATATGTGGAGAAATGCTATATAGGAAAAACCTTGAGTTTTTATAATTTATAATTATGGATATAGTTTATAATTATGAATTTTTCATTTTCTTAAACTTTTTTTCATTTTATTATAGTTTATGTTCAATGATTTTTTTCAAACACATTATTTTAGGTTTATGTTTAGTAATATTGAATTTTTTTTTTTTCTAAAAATCAATAGTCTTTTAAAATCTTACAAATTTGTGAAGTCCTTTCAAATCTCATGAATTCATATGTTATAAATCTATAGAAATTCAAATTATAAAATCTTAATCACAAAAGTCTTTTAAAAAAATCTTAAACATCTTTACATTTCTATAAAGTCTTTTAAAATTCACAAGACTTTTTTTTATATCAAATAGTCTTTTAAAATCTAAATATAATTATTTGTTATATTTATATTATTTTGATAACTATTTAAATATTCTAACTTTAAATTGTATTTTTTCAATCTAATGTCATATAGAGGATGAGCGGGAGGGTGACAAAGATAAACAGGAACAAGGACCAATGGAGGGGAGTTCTTCCACTGGATCTAATGTTCTTAAAATGGAAATTGATGATTGATTGTTAGTTCTTCCAAAATATTTTGTTTCATTTATGTTTACTTATTTTGTATAATTTAAGATGTTAAGACTAATTTACAATTTTGTATCGTGGTTTAAGACTTTTTGTAATTAAAAACTTTTGTATTTTCTATTTTTAAAGACATAGTTATGTTATAATTGAAGTTGGATAACTTTATTATTTATTGTTATATTTTTTTTTAATGAAGATTGATAATTAAAAAGCATAAAAAGCTTCTTGCTTTTATAATTATGTTAATACTGTAATTACTAGTTATTATGAAATTAAAAAGCTTCATGCTATTCAATTTTTGTATAAGTCAATTAGTTGGTCATTTCAATTTTTTTTTTGTTAAAACTAGTCAGTCAACTCGCCAACCTACCTATGAGCAAGGGGTCTAACCTGTCACGACCCTAGGATGAGCTAGCTAGCCTAATCCATTTTTGACAAGTAAGAGTGAGTCAAACTTAAACGAGTCAAGTTAATTCATTTTGTTATTCCTAATAAAAATCATGATATTTATATGCTATAACTTGCTTTATATTTTCTTGTAAATAAAATTACAATAAATAGATTTATAATAAGTGTTACAAATTCAACATATTCACGATTTTCTTAGCACATTACTTTAATTAATTTTTAAGTTAATATTTTAAATTTTGAGATTATTGAAATTTAAATTTGATGATTTTTTTAAAATAATATTTTATTTTATTACTCTTCACACATAATTTGTTTCGTCCATCCACATTAACACACCAATTAAAAATACAAATGATAAGTTAAAGGCTTTGTATCCAATTTGATAATTTAATTTGTTCTAAGTGATTAATCGAGTTTTTTTTTTATAATATGAAATTGGGTTTTTTTTTTTTGAAATTTGATGATTTTCGTTAGACGATTTGTTATTTACTTTATGGATCCCAGTTATTGTTATATACACTTCATTTTTATTTCCTACATTTCATTTTTGCTGCTGCACGGTGCACACCCATATAACCACGTGTCCTTCTTTTTTGTCTCTTCATCGTTTGTGTTTTATGGGATGTGAATACAGTAAAAAGAGGTGAAGAAAACAAAAAGATAGTGGATGTAACCATAAATAACATAAGGAGTGATTGCTTAACAAGGGTTGTGTTTTTAAAACGTATGAATTGAATATGTGGATTTACAATATTTAAATATTTATGCCCCTGCTTAATTAATTGAGTTAAACCCCTGATTAACATGAATTGTTTCAACTTTCAAGTTTCAAACTAAGGAAAATTATTCAATTGGATAAATTTTTAAAACAAAAAAAAATGAATTGCAAATCAAAAATTTAAAATACTCAATTAAATATTTAAAATAAATTGAAGATTTAATTCACATGGTTCTTCCATGGACCAGTAAAATAACGGGGTATAGTAGTGAAAAAAAATTATCAGGTAAATAATTTTTTTTTATTTAAAAAAATTGAAATGGCAATTAAATCCATTTGAAAATATATGAAAAATTAAGAATTGGTTTCCTATTTCCCCTTCTCGTGACCTACAGCAGTACAGCACTCCACCGCCGCCCAGTTTTGCTTCTCCAACAAAAAGATATTAAAAATTAATATTTTTTTAAATAATGTTTTTTATTTAAAATAAATAATAAAATTTTAACTTAAATATATGTTTAATATTTAAATTTGGATAAATATTTTTCTGTAGTGCTTAAAAATAATTATTAGTCGTTCAGTTTTTTTAAAATTTACTTTTAATCTTTTTTTGTTATTGTGTGTTCATGTTGTCAGAATTTGTAACAAATTTTAAAAATTTATGGTATAAAAATATATAGATTTAAAAGATTTCTAACTATTTTAATTTTGTCATATAAAATGCCACAATTCTATGCTGATGTTTTATTTTATTTTTCATTTTGGCGATTAAAATAATTAAAAAATTATTACAAATTGTGACACTTGAATGAATTGAATAAAGGAGAATTAAAAAATGGTTTTTAAAAATTTGAAAATCAAATAATTTTTTTTTTAAGAACTAGAAAAGACATATATCCAAATTTAAATTTTTAATCTATAATTTTTTACATTACTTCTTAAAAATAATAACAAATAGGATCAAAACGGACCATGCGACATATATTTAAAATTTAATCAAATCTGGCCGAGAGTACACAATTTTGATTTACGTTTGCAGAAAAAGAGAAAATGCCCATGCGTGCAGTAATTCTAATTTCTAACCAATAATTGATTGCAATCCTAATTCATTTGTAATTTTTTTATTTTTTTATTTCATGGAACAAAATCTATTATTGAACAGATGAAGGTGGTTTTTATCATCATATCCACCTCTCCTTTCAAAGTTGAAATCCAAACTGAATCTACGAGGAATCACATGGCTTGTTATTGCTCTCTATGGACCACCTGTTTTCCAATTGCCTTTATTAAAATACTGAGTAGGTTTACTCTTTTTTGGTTATAAATGTTGGGTAGGTTCATTGGTTCGTGTCATTCACTTTTGTCTTTATTTTTTATTTTTATTTTAAATAAATAGTGTCTATCACTATTTATTTTTAGTTGGAAATTAGATATTAGCATTTTTGTATTGAGCCTGTCGTATTATTGGTTATTAGAGTCAGATGAGAAATAAAACCCTCTTGAGCTACTGGTAATTCATTTTTATTTTTATTTTTATAAACCCTTCTATATTTTACCGGAGAGAATCGTGTTTGAACTTTGAACGGAATATGATCATTTCTTTTCTCGAAATATAGTAATTCATTTAACAACTAGTGTCGTTATGTTTTTAAATATCGCATATTGTCAACCTGATTTTGGATAGATATATTGTTGATTTGTTGTTAAGATAACTTAATTAAGTGTGTCGTAGAGATAGAAAAATGTATGGAGTGATGAAATTAAACTCGAAATATAGTGGTACAAATAGAATCAGGTTAATATGAATTGACTTGATGAATCTTTGTGTCAAACTAGATTAAAAAAATTTAAGTATGTATTCAATTGGATTTATTTTGGTGTGAAATTTTTTTAAGATATATAAATAAATAAATAAATAAAACTAATATAGACGAGGTTGACAAGAGACTTGATTGGACAAAAAAACGAGGTTAATGTAAAATATGAGTTAGCCTAACCTAATCCATTTTTTATATTTGACCCGCAAATCACATGACCTATTTTACCATTTCTAATAAAAAAATTAGGTCAATGACGATCACAATACACCAAACAATACTACTCTATCATCTAGTCAACTAAAAGATATATGTATTAGGACAACAAAAATTAAGTCCATTAAACTATATGTTTAATTACAATTTTGATTCTCTAATTTTAAAATTTTGGTCCACATAATTTTTCATAGTGAAATTTGTGTTAGGATTAGCCGATTACATTAAGAGGGAGGGATGAATTGATGTTTCATAAAATTTTAAATTTTTTTTTCACAAATAAAAAGTTTTCACCACATCTCTTGAAGTTTTAACAAAAGAGTTTTCAAAGATATGCTATTAAAGAAATAACACAATACAATACTCAACAAAAATAGATTTAATAGATTTTTATTAGGATGAATTCAATCAATAATAAAGTTCAAGACTGTAATAAAAAGATGAAAAGAAAGATAATATAGCCACGATATACATCCAGTTCTTCCTCTCAGCAAGGAGTTCCATTATGAATTGAGTTACAAATACTATGCACACACAAATCACATTAATCCTAAGTCACAACCTGAACAGGAACTTAAACGAGAATATGAAAACACCTTCGCCATTCACGCACTACCTCTAAGAAACAACTTTCCTAGAATCAAAAGAGTAGGAAAACCTTTTTCCTATCACATCATAGCACTTAAAAAACCTATTCCTACAATGTCAAAGAAATCAAAATCATAAAGAAAAGATTTAAAGAATGATAACACTTGGAATGTGCAAATTTTGCTAATATAGAGATCAATTTGAAAAACACCAGTGTGTAGATGTAGTAGGTAAAGAATGAATCTTAGACACTTAAAAGTGTAGATTGAGAAGACAAAAACTTTCTCTACAAAAATGATATAATTGTATAGGCTCAAAGATGAAGAATATAGTTGTGTAGAGAAAAAGAGTTTTCTAGAGATATGAATCAAGAAGAATATAGTTGTGTAAAGAAAAAGAGTTTTCTGTAACTGAATGAATTTCAAAAGTGCAAAACCAAAGGGTTGTTCTCAGAATTTTATCTAATATGAAAAAATCAAAATCAAAGATTTTGGATATGACTTGTAGAGGGATATGAGAAAAGATATTGAGAATAAGGTGTCTCTCTACACTAAATGACTTGGGTTTAGAATATAAAGATTGGGTCAAAAAGATTCGAGAGTTGTTATAAAAAGATCAGTTCTTGAAAATCTTTTAAATTGACCGTTATATCAAATGTAATCGATTATTCACAGGTATAATCGAGTATCCCGTATATCAAAAGGTGATTTATACTAGATGTCATCTATTGTAATCGATTGCAGAAAAATAATAATTGATTTCGATTGAGATAGAGCCAATTTTGAGTATCAGAAATTGAATTGTAATCAATTGCAATTGAAATAGAGTAATTTATGAGATTTGAAAACATGCATTGTAATCAATTGACACTTATGGTAATCAATTAATACGATGCTAAAGGTAGTTCTAAAAAGTGTTTGGCTATCTAGTAATCGATTTTAAGTTTATGTAATCGATTACAAAGCTCAAAATATATTTTCTAAGATAGCAAATCATCTTTTGATGCTAGAGATACAAGTTTTTAAAAAAGATTTGCAAGCATCCTAACATATATGTCTAACTCAGTCTAAAACACACAATACAAAATCATCATCCATATATGTTATGGCTTAAGAAAAAAAATAAACTAAGACAAATGAGCAAAAAAGACTTAAGATATGAAAATACCAAAAATCTAAATAAAGAGGCGTCAATCTTCAATTTGATCATTTAATTTTAAAAAATTATAATTTTGGTTCCCCGATCAATTCTTAACTAATAATTTTTCATCAATATAGTTATTAATTTAATTAAAAATTATTAATTAATTGAAAATAATTTTTCACACGAAGAAAAAATAATAAAAAACTAAAAAATATATTTTTAACATTAGGAAAACAGTTAATTATGAATCATTAAAATATTTTTTTAATATTAAAAAATCATTTTTAATCCTTTTTAATAATTAATATTTTTTTAGTAAATTTATAATTAATTTAATAAATAATTATTAATTAATAATTAAGGAAGGAGGCCAACACTATTTTTTGAAATTAGAAGAATCAAATTTTACGATTAAAAATTAGGGGATTAAAATTATAATTAAACCTAAATTATGTAAATATATTAACCATGGTTTTGCAGCCTCAACTACGCTGCTAATATAATTTGCCTCGTAATTTCTGATTACTTGGTCTATCTGATTCATAAATTAAAAAGAAGCCAATTTTCAGTCCTAGACATAGGAAGTTGGGTAAGGACTATTTAAGGAGGAGAACCAAGAGGAATGGAAGAAAAAGCATGGGCATCTGCCGGTGGTCCCGGAAAATTGGATAATGTTATATATAGAGAGATTATTGGTATGTAGTGTTTATATAAAAAGAAATTACATTATGAATCAATCAAAAATTATTTTTAGAATAAATTTTAAAACAACTATTATAAAAATCAAATACATTTTAATTATATGTAAATTGATACATCATTTATAAAAAAAAACATATTATATAACTATCTCCTTTTAAAATTATTTTAAATTTCACTTAACGTTTAATCTACTATGAGATCCCGACAAAACCGTATCATCTACCAGGGATGGAGTCACGTTGGAGGTTGAGAGACATGGTCCCCTAGTTTTTTATAATTTTAAATTTTTAATAATAATAATAATAATATTGGAATTAAATATAAAATATTATAATAATGATTTGTATTTTGAAATTAGATAAAGATATTTTCTATTTTTGGATAAAGTATTTTATTCTCATTAGTTATTATTGTGAAGATAATAATATTTTATCACTTATCAGATAAATATTTTATTTATAATTATAATTATATTTTTTTTATGAATAAAGAAATTAATTTATAATTACATTTATTCTATAGAGATAACTACATTCAATTCTTTTATTTTTTAGGTAAAATATTTGAATATTATTTATATTTTACTAGTATTTTTATTTTATCAATTATTATTTTAAAAGATATAAATAATTAAATTTGCAAGACTTTTTTTTTAATAATATATACATTTTTATTTTATTATAAATCGTTTGAGAATTAAAAATTGTGTATTAACCTTTGTCAATGTAGTTAGCTTAATTATTAACATTAATAATAGATTCTCTATTTAAAAATTGAGATTAGGATGGAAATAGGTACGGCTGTGAGTCTGACATACTTTATATTTATTAAGCTTGAGTTTGATCCATTTATTTATTATAATTTTTTTTAAAGTCTGAACATAATCTATTTAAAAGTATATCTTAACCTAAAAGCTTATTTGCACTTGTTTTTATTGAAGAGCCTAAAACAAGTTAATATGTAACGAGGCCAACGAACCTAAATGAATTAACATGTCTTATGTCTTGTTTATTATATAAATTATTTGATATTTTCTAAAATCTATAACTAGTGATGATAATTATATATATAATTAATAAATATAAATATTATATATTATATTTATGTTAGCTGGTTGAGTTTAATATATATTTTTTTATTAAGTCTAAAGCCCAGCTTATTTAATTAAAAAGGATGCTTAAAAAATTTATGTTTTACACATATCAAACCTTTGGCACACTATCTCGCCTATTTTCACCCCTAATTGAGATGTCACACAAATAAATACTCTCTTCCTGTTACTTCTTTGTATATATGGTGTTAGGATCAGTCAGTCGGTCACACCAAGAGAGGAATGAATTGATGTTATACAAAATTTCAGATTCTTTTACACCAACAAAAACTTTTCACCATTTCTCTTGAAGTTTTAACAAAACATTTTCATAAACATGTTGAAGAAATTATCCAATACAAACTCAACGAAATTTTTTTTTTTATTAGAACATTATAGACCAATGGTAAAAATCAAATATGAATTAAAGAGATGAAGAATAGAGAAATAAAGCCTACAGATTTTATATTGGTTCAATCAACCACCAATTTACATCCAGTTCTTCCTTACAATAATGAGTTCCACTATGAAATGAGTTACATACACCATGCACACACAAATCACAACAAATATTGATTCATAACCTAAAACAAGAACCTAAAACAAAATGTGAAAAACACCATCAACATTCAATTCCTACCACCAGAAAATACCATTCTAGAAACAAAGATTAGGAAAACCTTTCCATAATCCATCACAACATTTAGGAATCCCCTTCCTACAATGCTAATCAAACAAGAATAACAAAATTGATTCAAGAAACAAAAACACCTGAAAAGTGATGATATAGTTGGTGTAAGATTAGTTAGAAGAACTCCAATGTGAGTGAATATAGCAGATCAAGATTAGATTCAAAAGAAAACCTCAGTTCATAGATGAACAAGAAAGAGATATAGTTGTATGTGTAACATTGTGATTTTTATAATGTATGATTAAATATTTAATTGGGGATATTAATTGAATTAAATTGAAATTATGTTATTTGATATGTTTACTGATTAATAATATTATGCTTTTAGTGCTTGATGTGTTATAATGAGTTTAGATTGTTAATCGTGAGAGTGTGAGATTTGGTAGATATTTTTGATAAAAATAAATAAATAATAAATTGTAGTTATAAAAATGGGGAGTGTCAACTAGCAAAGCTTTAAGTGACTCCAAAGCTTAAAATGCACAAGTTTCCTCTTTTCCATATATTCTTCACTTCTTCATCTTCCTCAAAGCCTTCCTCCAACCTAGGGCTATGGTACCCACACCATTGGAGACTTTCTTTCATCAGTTAGAGTTTCTTGGCTATTTGTAGGAGTGGTAAGCTCGTTTCCTTCTTCCTCCATTTACCTCTTTATTCCATTCTTTTTCTCCTTACCTTTTGTTGGAGTGATCTGTTATGTATTTTGATGTGAAACCCATTTTTGAGTGTTGTTTTGGGTTGTCTATGCGTTTGATGTGGTAGAACTGATGATTGGAGGAAAATCCTTGGTGGAGCTCAAGATCCCCTTTTCTTCTCAAAATCTAGGTTGGAAATGGTGATAAGTAAGGGAAGCTAACCTATCTTTCTTGCTTTATGATGATTATGGATTGATTGGTTTGAATCTTGCGTGTTCTAGTTAGGGTTTAGTGTTTATAAGCTTAAGGGATGATTATTGATGTGCTTGTTGTGAGTTTGGATGCTTGGGGTGGCCATTAATGGGGTTACAAGCTAAGTTTTTTGAAGAACTTTAGATGTAAAATTTACAGTTTTAGCTAGGCTAAAGATTTTAGCCTTAGTTAAATTTCGATAGAACTGGGTTTGCACAATTTTAGCTCAAGCTAGAAATTTTAGCCCAAGCTAAATGTTTGGCTAAACTAAGTTTCCATGCTTAAACTAAATGGAGGCATAGTGTTTTGTTTTACCTTTAATACTTCTTGAAAGTTCCCAAGTAGATATAATGTGGTTTTATGAATATTTATAATATGTATGTGAGAAAATATAATTGTGATCTTGTTGAATGTATTATTAAGAAGATTATAATGTTTATAGAAATTTAAAATTGATTGTTGGTGAGATGATGATGTACGTGATGTGAATGTGAGCTTGTTATGAAACTGTCCCTATATGTTAAACGAAATTAGTTATGTCCTTTGGGAAGACTTTTGTTGTTAATAAAAAATGGTATACTTGGGAGGGTGAGTTCCATGTTAGGACTTCGCCTCACTAAAGTGACCTAGAGGTCTCGCCTAATGGGATATCTTCTCAAGTACCACCCCCTATGTTTTAACTCTAAATGGTGTGTTAGAGTGTTAAGAACCACTTCCCAAGAGGCTTAGTGACCCTTTAGCGTATATGAGATATAATGCTGTTTGTTGTTGGTAATGGTGTGAAACTTGGATACTTGAGACGGACCATGAGTGAGATGGTGGGTATAGAGGTGTTGTATCTCAAACCTCAAGTAATTCAAGTCTTGTTATTATTATGTGGATTGTTGAGATGTATTTGGATTCTTAAGTTAGGCCATTGGAGATGGCGGGTATGGAGATGTCATGTTTAGGACTGTAGAGGATTCTAAATATGTGTTGTTGGCATACAGATAGGTGCATAGTTGGTGCACAGAAATATACCATGTATGCACGGTTGGTGCATAGGCATGCATAGTTGGTGCACGGGCATATGAGTAGGCATGTAAGTTGGGAGTGCTAGGTAGGCTCTTAACCTAGTGTTGGGGGTTTTCGTAGTGGCTAACGGGAATGGGCCTATAGAATAGACGAGTGGGCGAATAGATGTAAGGTTTTGCAAACTTATAGAGGTAAACCATTATATACACTTGTCTATTTTTTTATAAAACCACACTTCCCTCGCATCATCAGCCCAAGGGACTCCCCGAATGGTCAGATAGTGAGACTATGTTATGGGATGGGGCCTATGGGGGATCACTCATATTCTGTTCAGTCTCCATGGAGCAAAGTCAGTGTCTATTATTGAGGTTGACTAATGACTTGTGGTGTTGAGTTATGATGATGATTTCTCTTGAATGAGTACGATGAGGTTGTGTGATATTTGATGAATAAATGTAACGAGATGTGATGATTTATGTTGCGATAGATTTGTGTTATTGCTCATGGTTGTGGGTCTATTTTATAACTGTGTTGTATGATTTGGTTGAGATGGTTGTACCATGAAGTTAATAGTTAGTTTTTCCCTTTCCATAATTTGAATTGCCTTATTTGTATATGTATTTATTATGGTAAGCTTACCCTTGCGTGTGGCACGTGTGGTTGTGATTGTGATAATCCTGACCTTGACGTACGGGGGAGCAGATGGAATGCGCACAAGCTTAGAGCTGCATTTTCCTTATTCTTTTCTTTGGCTTCGTGTTATGCATGGATAGCTTAGGTGTATGTTAAGCTTTTGTTGCGAGAGATTTATATTATTGAAGTTATATTTCTTTTTATAAAGAGTGAAGTACCATGAGGCATTGTAATTGTTTTAGCTTAGTTTTATAAATTCATGGATTATACTTTAAGCTTTGAATTAGATTCATTGATTTTGGAAATCAAGAAAAGCTCACAGCCTTTTTCATAAATAGTTTAATGAAAGAGTTTTCTTAATTAAAATAAAATCCAATCTTTCTTTGATTAGTTATGTAACGAAAGAGGGATGTTACAGTATGGGCTCAGAGGTTTAATCTAAAAAGGTTATAATTGTGTAAGCAATGAGAGTTTTCTGAAACTCAAAAAAAGAATATCACAAGTGTAGAACCAAGTTTAGAATTTCTAAGAAAATATCAAATCTGAGAATCAAATCAAAGGATTTGGATTTTGCTATTGAAGTGTATGAGGAAAGATATGAAGAATTAAAAGGTCTCCCTGCACAGAAAGCTTTGAGTTCAACTATATAGGATGGGTAAAAAAGATTCGGAGTAGTTAGAGAAAGATTAGATCTTGAAAATCTTTCAAATTGACCGTTATACCAGTTATAATTGATTGATCTCAGGTGTAATTGATTATCCTGTGTATCAGAAGATGATTTAAACTAGCTATCATCCATTGTAATCAATTGTAGAAGCAAGGTAATTGATTGCAATTGAGACAGAGCCAATTCGGAGTATCAGAAATTGAATTGTAATCGATTGCACCAAAATGGTAATCGATTGCAATTGAAACAAAACAATTTATGAGATCTGAAAACAATATTGCAATCAATTGACACTAGTGGTAATCGATTAACCTTATACCAGAGATGGTTCTAAAGAGGTTTGGGCCATCTGGTAATCGATTCCAAGTTTGTGTAATCGATTGCAATTCTCAGAATATGTTCATAAGATAGCAAATTATCTTTTGATGCTAGAGATAGAAGAAATAAAACAATTAAAGCAACCTAACATAAAATTTTAACTTAGTTTACAACAAACAATACAAAGCCATCATCCATACATGTTATGACTTAAACAAAAAGAACTAGACTAAGACAAACGGAAAAGACTTAATATGAATATATCAAAAATCTAGATGGAAAGACGTCAATCTTCATATAGTTTGGTTTTGTCTTTATTTTTTGGGGGCATTCGTTGTGATGCTTCAATGTATATTTGATCATAAGTACATGGATTCAAACACGTTATTTATTTTTAGTGCATAACTATTGTCATGACACAACATCATTCTTCTAGTTTCAAGCAAATTGAAAAAAAAAATCATTGATTTTTGGCTATTATCATTTGATAAACTTGGGTGAGTAAGATAATTCAATTTAATTTACTAGATTTTTAAAATATAATAATAGGATATTTTTATAAATATTTAAATTTCACCAATTTTTATTGTAAACTCATGATAGTTTGGATGACAAAATTATATACATGGACAATTTTTTTAAAGAAATTCCCTAAGTAGCATCCTTTTCTTTTATTTACCAAAATATACAAATTTACTATTTATGGTATGAATTTGGGATTGTCAAACCCAAATTCACACACCACTTTTCAATTTGTTTTGTGTACAACAATTTGAATTGAGGACTTCATCACCTGAATTCTTAACTTTTTTTTAATAACTTATTTTATTAATAAAATAAATAGTATTTTGTTAATTTTTTAACTTTTATATTAAAAGTGTTTTATTTAACTAATTAAAGTCTTAATAAATAAAAAATAATTATTTTTATGGTTAATTAATTTGTTTTTTTTTATTTTTTTATTTTTAATTGAGGATTTTTTTTTGTTTAAAATAAAAAAATATATTAAATGATTTTTATATTATTTTAAAAAATATTATGTTATAATTGAATATAATAATTAAATTATTTTTGTTTAATGAATAATAAAAAAAATTGAATTTTTATGATCTTGAATATTGATATGAATTTATAATATTATGAGAGTTGTGTTAAGTACAATGTGTTTATATTTTATTTAGTAAATAAATTTTTAAAAAAAATATAATAAAACATATTAATGTATATACATATGCAAAATTAAAGTTTAACAATATTTGTAATGTTTTATTTAAGAAATATAATTAAACAATACAACAGAAATAAACACACATTCAAGTTGACTTGAGGTAGGACGATGATGACATTTGTTTTCTAAATGACTAGAAGTTCTACACAATGAACAACGTTTTGCTTGTTGAGGTTCTCTTTGGTCCATCTCGGTGTGAATATGACTTGATTACGGATGACCTTTTTTGTTTCTTTTCATTTTTGGATTATGGCACATTGGTGGACCTCTATATTCTGACCAGTAGCTTGGGCGTTTCATTTTCCCAAATGATCTGCTATACACATGTGAAATATAATTAAGCATGTAAAATTTATCAATTATTTGCTTGTAATTGATGTGCACGTATTTACACGCAACAATCGCATGCGAACAAGGCATGTGAAGATTTTGAAATTTACCACAATTACAACATTGTTTTTTAAGGTCTATACCATATGTCTCTAACAAACGCCACTATGAAGAATGAAAGGATTCTTCTATTAAGAAAAAACTATTTTGTTGGTCAAATTCAAACACATGACACGAGTTAGGCTTAGTTTCTTCATCAGTTATGAATTTGCTAGTAATATATCTCAACTCTTTACCAATCATTGTTATTGCTTGCTTTTTTTTTTTTTTTTTGCAAAAACATAATTTTTTTTTGCAGAAAAGTTTGTAACTAAATGACCATGTTTAACAAGTAAATAATCATATATATTAGGTATTTTTATTAAAAAAACAAATTATTCTAATAATTTTAATTAAATATTAATCATTTAATATTTTTTTATTTAAAACAAAAAAATAATACACCCATTAAAAAAAACAAAAGAAAAAAAAAACAAATCAATTAACTATAAAAATAATTATTTTTAATTTATTAAAACTTTAATTAATTTTAATAAAAGTATTTTTTAATACAAAAATTAAAAAATTAATAAAATTATTATTTATTTTATTAATAAAATAAGTTATTAAAAAAAATGTTAAGAATTCGGGAGAAAAATACCAAATTCAAATTGTTGCGTAAAGAACACATTAAAAAGTGTGAATTTGAGTTTGAAAATCCTAAATTCACACCATAAACAACGAATTTGTATATTTTGGTAAATAAAATAAAAGAGTGACTATTTAGGAAAATTTTAAAAAATAATTATTCATGTATGTAATTTGGTCTAATTTTAGTGATTTTTGGATCTTAAACTTCTAATTTGTCTTATATATGATAATCATGAGTAAGATGATTAATATTATAGTTGAATAAACAGATGTCCAATGAGAGCAATAGAACATGAAGCTACACCTTGATCTCAGGTTTGATCTAAGAAATTGGTAATAACATGAAAGCAACCTTTCATCGGTGCTTTGTTTTTTTTTCCTTTCTGATTTCAACCTTCGTACGTCAATTTCTAATAGTAATAATTTTGAATTGAATTGATAACAATCATTTTCATGAACAGAAAGAAGTTCAATATATGGCAAGTGCTGGTTGTTAGAATTATTAGAGCTCGCAGAGGCACTTTATCAGTTGTGAAAATGTGTATTGAAATAAATTGTAAACTCGATTGCTTTGACATTTTGGTTTGGGATTTGACAATTAATTAACAACTCTATTGGAAATTAATTAGTGTACATATTACAGGAAAAGAATGTCACCATATATATTTATTTCAGGAGAAAAAAACATATAAATATATGAAGTGTGAGGAAATATTTCAGAAAAATGTACAAAATTTATGAAGGATAGTAATATATAAAAAACTAAAATATGTTTTATATAAGTTCTTGATAAATCACCGCAATTTATTTTAAATTTTTAATAAATATTTTTTTCGTCTAATATATCAAAATATTTATTTTTTATGTTTGATATTCTATTTTAATCTCCGATGAGTTAGCGAATTTTATTTTAAATTCTTATAATACGTAGATTATTTTTTCTTACTTCCTGGTAAATATTTTTTAAAGGAACAAATATAAAATAAAAAAAAATCTAAAACAATATTTTTTTTATGAAGAATCTAAAACAAAATTATTGATTAAATATTTAAAACATATCCTAGCCTGTATAAATTTTATATTATCCATCTACGTGTAAAAAAAGTGTTAAGATCCCGAACTCCCATAATGTGTGCAAACATTATTTTGTTATTTAAGGTGCATACAAGCATTATATTACCAGTTGAAGTAACATATACTACTTTACCTACTGAACAGTAATTAGCTCATTAATGCGTACCCAAAAAAAAGAAAGATTCAGCTCTGCGTGGTTGATCAATAAATTGTATTTAGTTGAAATATATTGTAATTTTATTATATTATATATTAATAAATAATACATTAAATTATCTAATATAACTCTTAAAAAAGAGTTTTAAGATTTTTATACTGTTGTCTCAAAAAACGTTTTTTATATTGTAAGATATAAAATATTGTTAAGAGAAATCAATCAAGCGTTTGTAAAAATATTTATCCATGAGGAAAATAAATTATGTTATAATAAGTACAAGTATACATTACGAGAAAATATGATTATAACGAGGATTAATTTTAATTTTAATTTTAACGAAGATATTTTTAATCTCATTAAATGTATTTTTTTACTAGAACTTTTTTTAGACGACATGAAAAAAAAAACAAAAATAATACATCTCGTTGTTAACGTTAATTTTAATATAAAATTTTAAATCATATGACTTTTATTGATCGTTAAAAAAATTATTTAATTTAATTTTACAAATTTTATAAACAAATGTGTTTAAATAAATAATTCCATATGTTTGTTTCAATAATAATAAAGTTTTGAGATGCATTTCATTTTTACTTTACAAAGTACTACATTATTGGACAACGTTAAATTAATGGACTAGTTATTTAATATTTTTATCCAAATCATAATTAAATTTTTCTATTGAAAAACCAAGCACATCACGTGGATTACAAAACCAAAATCAGTAATGGTCAGAAAAAATTAATTAATTCACTTACACAGCCAAGAAAGACGAGAAATGGATTAGATCTAGAACTCTAATTTCGGATTCCCATTTCGAGATTCAAACCGAAAAATGATTAAAATATAAACCACCGACATCATAAAATAAAGAGAAAAAAATAATATATGCTTATATCATTCAATCGCATCATTAAGTTTTTTAGCTTTTTATAAAATTCTTTTTAAATCATATAATAAAAAATTGTGATGGAATAAATTGTATAACTATTCATATTGACTGCATCATTGTTAAATTTTACAGTTTTAAGATATTCAAATATAAACAAATTTAACGATGTTCGACTGGTCACTCTAGTTTGAATGATTTTTTTTTTATACTTAATATAAAATTTCAAATTTAAGTAAGATACACTTTAAAAAAGAAAAACATTTTTTTTAAATTAAATAACATTAATCAATTTTTTTAATACGTGTGAGTAATTTTATAAAAATCAACTCAATTAATATAAATTAAAAGATTTCATAGATTAATAGTATAAAATTATTTTATATGAATAAAATGTTAATATATTATCAGTATAAAATCATTTTATACGTTAATTAATCATAACTATCGTTATAATGATTTTTAAAATAATTTTATAAAAATTAATTATTTTATCATAAATAAATAATTGTAATTAACTTACTATGTAAAATGATTGTAATTAACTTATTATGTAAAATAATTTTACATCAAAGATATATAATTTTTTTTCTCATTTTATACTATAAAAATAAGGATAACACTCTAATACTCTAAAAGCGTAACAAAATTATATAAATTTATATTATCACAATCTTTAGTTTATATGTTTTTTTTAACAGGATAAATTAATCTCTAATTCAAAATTTTAAATTCTAAAATAAAACAAAATGACAAAATATGAATTACATTTCAACATGTTATGTATTTTCAGTCTTGTCTGTCTAAGGAGGAATTGGCGAACTGCTACAACAACAGTAATTAATTCCAAGAAGACCAGTAGGTCCACAGCATGAATTGTGGAGAAAAAGGCGGTTTCAAACAAAATCAGAACTTTAAAGACAAATCACGTGTGTTCCCTCCCTAATGCACTTTTCAACGTGATTTTTGCTAAGTTCTGTCCATTATTTAATTTATTTATCATGCCATGCCTATTTTTTTCTCTTTCCACTATAAAAGCAACTGAAGCTTCATCCACATCTCTTCCACAAAAAAAATAAAAATAAACCCTGTTGTTCTCTTCCCCCCTCTCTTTCTACTGGCTTCAGTTTTTGCAGTGGAAAAATGGCAGTGACTCTCACATCAACACTCTTTCTGGCTTTTCTATTTGCTGCTTCAGCTTTTGCTTCCCTTCAGCCTAGAGTACCAGAAGGTAAATGCTCTCATATCCATAGGAATGTAACAAAGAAAAAAATGAAAACTTGATCTGTTGTTTTACTTCAAACTCTTGTTCTGCATTGTCCACTCTCACTCTTAGTTTCTGAAAATGAGGCATTGTCTTCTCTTACTTTGATTAGCTTGTTGGAATGGCTCTATTGGTTACTCTCTTCCACATTTTTCATGGGTAACTCTTAGATCTGTTCAGTATGTTGCAATTTATCTCCTTTTAGCAACTGTATGCAGTGTAAAAGTAAAAATACATTACAAAGTTAATGAGATAGTTTAGTTCATATGAGAGGTGAACAGGTCTCATTTTACTCGTATTGGATCTGATTATGTGCACTTAATACCACTGAGTATGTTGCCAGCTCTGTTTTCGAGGACATACACACATTTGTCGAATCTTGTCAAATCTTGTGTTTGTGTTTGTGTGTGCGCATGATTTATCTGATCTTTTAGATTTCCCGTTTCTATTACTAACAATGTGTGTGTATTTGCTTGTAATTAATTCTTAACTCCACAGCTTACCTCCAAAATGGAAACTTTGAGGAGCAGCCAAATCCCAAATACCTCTTCAAAACAAAGCTTATTGGGAAATATTCTTTACCCAAATGGGAGATCAGTGGTGTGGTTGAGTATGTCTCAGGGGGTCCCCAACCTGGAGGCATGTTCTTCCCAGTGAGCCATGGAGTCCATGCTGTGAGGCTTGGAAATGAGGCTTCAATCTCCCAAACCATCAAGGTCAAACCTGGTCAACAGTATGCTCTGATTCTTGGGGCCTCAAGGACTTGTGCACAAGATGAGGTTCTGAGAATCTCTGTGCCTCCACAGACTGGTGATGTTCCTTTGCAGACCATTTATAGCCTTGATGGTGATGTTATTGCTTGGGGGTTCAAGGCCACTTCTAGTGTTGTCAAAGTTACTTTCCACAACCCTGGAGTTCAAGAAGATCCATCTTGTGGCCCTCTCTTGGATGCCATTGCTATCAGGGAGTTCTACCCTCCAATGCCTACAAGAGGTAATGAATTACCTATAGTTTGGTTTCACGTTGCATGATTGTTTTCAAGTCTAGAATTGATTTTAGATAGTTTTGTACATGTTTGATTTCAAGTTGGATAAAAGTTTAGAATTGATTCTGATTCATTCTGAGTCAGAATTGGTTCTGAGCAGAAACTTTACACAGCTTTTGTGTTGGATCCAAATGTTTATACTGAATTTTATTTCAAATTTAATTCTAACCAAAATCATCAGAAAATAGATCACATCACTTGAAAATTAATTTTGCAAAATTAATTCAGTCAACTCTCATTTGAACACAGACTTTGCTTATCTTTGAATACATGTTGCAAATTAATAATGTAACATTGATCTTTCTGCAGTTTTAACACATCTTAAAGTTGTAGGAATCCATGAATTATTCATCCACTTGTTGAGTTTCCAGATGACAAAAAATTCCATGCTCTTAATTTGGTCTCTCATGATGACATAACATTTCCAGTGTCTCTAATTGATCCTTATTTGATCAAAAATGAAAAATTAGTTATATTTATAGAATAGTTGGAAATTGGATTTGGATCTTTACCTTAGCCAGGCACATGGATGGAGCCTTACAGCAAATTAAACACAACTGTTTTCCCCACATCTCTGTTTTTTTTTCTATCACCTTTGCAACCTCACCTTTTGTGCTAACAAGGTGGAGAAAGAAACTCAATTTACAAAATGGGGTGTGAAAATATCATAACTATTATAGGTGGAACAAGAACTGTCTGATTTCACTAAGGACCTGTTAGGGTAAGTTTGTTCAGAAGTAGTTCTAAGAGAAGAAAGTAAAAAGAAAAACCGAAATAAGTTTCTCCATAAGCTGAAATAAGCTTTTACAAATTAGTTAATGCAAAAGCTAATTCTAGCTTATGGAGAAATTCATTTCATTTTTTCTTATTTTCTCCTCTTAAAAATGTTTCTGGAGAAATTTACCCAAACAGACTCAAAGGCTTATATGATTTTCTAATACAACAACCATTACATGGCATTTTGCAGTTAACTTGGTGAAAAACCCTGGCTTTGAGGAGGGTCCATTCCCCATTTTCAATTCCACCAACGGTGTCCTGCTCCCTCCACAGCAACAAGATGGCTTCTCACCACTTCCTGGTTGGATCATCGAGTCCCTGAAGGCGGTGAAGTTCATTGATTCAAAGCACTTCAACGTCCCGTTTGGGCTTGGAGCCGTGGAGCTCGTGGCCGGAAGAGAGAGTGCCATTGCCCAAGTCATCAGAACAGTCACCAACAAACTCTACACCATCACATTCTCAGTTGGAGATGCCAAAAATGGGTGCCACGGTTCAATGATGGTTGAAGCTTTCGCTGCCAAAGACACCTTCAAAGCTCCCTTCAAATCTCAAGGGAAGGGCACATTCAAGACTGTGAGTTTCAAGTTCAAAGCAATTGCACCAAGAACAAGACTCACTTTCTACAGCTCCTTCTACCACACCAGAATTGATGATTATGGCTCTCTCTGTGGCCCTGTGATTGATCAAGTTATAGTGTATTAGTGTTGTTGTTCCCTCCTTGTTGCCTAAATATGATGTAGTAGTAATTGAGAGATTTTTTCAAACCACTTTCTAAAGTTGCAACAAGATGAAAGATATTCTCAACTATTGTTATTATTATTCGGTCTCTGTATATTTGTATTTTCCTTTTACAGAGATATCAGTTTTAATGTATTTTAAATTTTTTGTCATGAAATATGGTTGAGGTCATTAGTAACATGAGATTGTGTACTTTGTGTTTTATTTAAAGAAGCTTGTGATGACATAAGAATTGATGTGTGTTAGGAAAAAATTGTAAAAATGGTTTACGTTACTATATGAACTTATTTTAATAAGCTTTTTAAAATAGTTATAGAGAAGAGTGCTACCAAATTTTAGGTTAGGGTTAAATATGATGATTTTGAAAATCGAAAAATTCAGGAAATTGGTGAAGGTACTTATTTTAGATTGAAAATCATGTGTTTTTAAAATTCTGTCTTCATTTGTGTCCTACTAATATTATTTTCAAATTTTTAAATGATCTTTTATTTTAATTGATGTGTCGCAATATAAGTGGTGGGATAAGGACAAAGATAGACTTTTGGGGATAGGTGATCTTCACTCCTTATTATAATCTTTTTTTAATATAATATATTAAGTAATATACTAATATATGAGCAAACACTTCAAAAGAAAAATTTAATTATTTTTTATAGCCTAATTTTTTTTAGTATAATATACTAAGTAACAAATCACTTCAAGAAAGGAACTAGTAAATAATTAAACATAATTTTACTAGTAGACTTATGTAGTTCGAAAATAAAAGACAAAATGTGTGTACATGCACTTCAAAGGAAAATATAACTTTATTACTAAACAAACACTGAAAAGCAGTTCAAAGAAAGTTCAGTAGAGAAGTAATGCGTGTATATGCGATTGAGACATGTTGTCAGAGAAGAAACGAAGTGAAGAAGCAGTTCGTAGATGAAAAAACTAGCAAAACATGTCGATGAAGAAGAAGCAAAAGCCATCGAAACATGTTGACGTTGACGGAATTGAACTCGAAAGAAGGAGAGTTGCCGCCTCTTTCGAATTAGCTGCATTGCCATGTGTATTACTAATTTAGGGGTTTAGGTTTCGTGAAGATGGCTTAGAAGAGAACTACTAAAGTTAAAACAACTTGACCCTGTCGACAATTTTCTCAATTTTGTTCCTTCTCGATTACAAGGTTCTCTCAGATTGGATAGGCTATCGGTTCGCGGTTGAACTAGCTCGATCCAATTTTAACAACCATGCTAAATATACTTTCATATTTATTAAGTTCACCTCCTTTCTTATTCTCTAAGTCTTTTATTGTCAATTATACCCTCCTTTTCTACACACAACCAATTGAGTTGTTTCTATCGTAAAGTGTGCTAAAATTATGTAGTGAGTGACCTATATTCAAGATAAGAAACTTAATATATGATTTTTAAATTTTTATATTCTTATTTTATCTAATAATAAAATCATTTTTTCTTCTTTTCCTTTCTTCAACTCCTCCCTAATCGTTCTTCTTCTTTTTTTTTGCAAAATTCCGCAAGACCTAAAGAGGTTGCTGACAACCTTCTTTTGCCACAGATGACCACAACGCAGTCATGAACACACAATGCCGCAACTCTACTGCTGCGCACAACCACATTGTCATTGCAGACAACTATGTTGTTGTTGTGCACGAGCACAGGCAAGGCTTCCTACATCAATGCTCCCCTTCATCTGAATTGCACAACCCACACTAGATCTTGAAATAGGAGAACACAATTCATTAACAATAGAAAACAACAAAAAAGAAAAAGAAAAAACAATAAGGTGCAGAAACAACAGATTTGACTTGTGGTGGCGCAAATGGGTAGGAGCGGTACTTCGTCGGAGTAGTGTAAACAAGAAAATGAGAAAGAAACATCTCTAGAGAAAGATTGAGGAAGAAACAAAAATTAAATGGAAAGAAGTAGAGAGTTGAGAAGAAGGGAGAAAGGTGAGAGAGACCTCAATAGTGGAGGTGTGTAAAATTAGGGTTAAAAGGCCATAATTGATTATAACAATTTAATTAGAAAAAAAGGGGTGAACTTAGTAGTTATGTAGTATACGTATTTAGCAAGAGTTGAATTTTATATCTAGCCTTAATGGCTTACATGGGCTTAATAGTCCAAGAGATTACTAGACCAGCTATTAGAAGGCTTTTACTTCCTGCACCCTCCAGCTTACTTCTTGCACCCCACTTTTGTAAATATCGCATAAGTGCCCTTATCATATTTGAATCTCCCTATTCTTGAACCTATTAGTCTTAGACCCCTTTTGCTAACTCTCAACCGCAACTTTTTTTTTTCTTGGAAGGTTAATTTTTTAGTTCTAAATACTCAAAAGGGTTTATTTTAAAACTATTTAGAAAGTTTGGGTTTGTAGTAAAACTATTTATGGGATATGGGTAATTTTTTACATGGGAGACACTAGACCAAGATCCAATTTTTAGTGACATCAAGGGGGAATGAGCACACATTACCACTAGGATGGAAGCTGATTAGTGATATATTAGTAACAAATATGATATTTATATATCTAATGAATTTAATCAAATAAAATAATAACCATAATGACAAAATAAGACTAAAACCTAAAGCATGGACAAATGAAATATTAACCACTATATCAAATATTATTAACAAATTCATACTAACAAATGTAATATTTATGTATATATTCTTTATAAATTATATATAATTACTTATATTATGATAATACCGGATCATGTAATTTAATTAGTAACTCATTGGTTTAACCATTAACCTAGTTACTCAGTGCTTTAATTGAAGATTGACGCTGCTTCATTTAGATTTTTGGTATCTTCATACCTTAAGTCTTCTCCGTTCTCTTAGTCTAGCATTTTCTATTTTATGCCATAACATGTATGAATGATGATGTTGTATTGTTTGTTATAGACTAAGCTACTTTTTGACATGCTAGATGTTTTTATCTACTCTGTTATCTTTATTTCTAGCATCACTAGATGATTTGCTTACTTAGGAACCTATTCTGAGAATTGCAATCAATTACACATTGTGGGAATCAATTACTAGATGGCTAAATTAGTTTGAATCATCTCTGGTATTGGGTTAATTGATTACCAACTATTGCAATTGATTACAATGCTGTTTTCAGATTTCAAAAATTGTCCTGTTTCAATTGCAATCGATTACCATTGAGTTGCAATCGATTACAAGACCATCTATGAAACTTAGAATTGACTCTGTCTCATTTGCAATCAATTACAAGTGTACTGCAATCGATTACAATAGATGATAGTAAGTTTAAATCATATTCTGACACACGAGATAATCGATTACACCTTAATTGCAATCGATTATATCTGGTATAACAGTCATTTTGAAAGATCTCCAAGATTCATTCTTTGTCTAACTAACTCTGAATCTTTTTGACCCATTCTATTTATTTTAACCTATAGCATCTTGTGCAAAGAGACCAACTTTCACAGTATCTTTTCATTCTTTCAATTGTCAAAATCCAAATCTTTTGATTTGATTTTCAAACTTGATATTGCTCTGAACATTCTCTTTCTTTCTTCTGCACATTAACAATCTCTTGAGTTTCAGAAAAACTCATTCTTGTTCTTACTACTAAATCATTTTGAGATTAATTCTTTGAGCCCATACAACTATATCCCTCTCTTGTTCTTTCATAAACTAAGGTGTATCAAATGCTTGTTCTTGACTGCTAAACTTACTCACATTGGAGTTTATCAATTGATTTGTACATCAAGATTGATCAGCACATTAAGGTATTTTCATTCTTGAATCTTTTTCTATTGATCTTGTTTGATTTGCATTGTAGGAAATTCGTTCTTAAATGCTGTGTTGAAATTAGATTGTGTTTCTAATTTTGTTTCTAAAATTGTGTTGTTTTAGTGTTTAGAAATTGGATGGTGAATGGTGTTTTCACATTCAGTTTTCTAGGTTCTTGTTTCAGGTTGTGAAATTAGGGTTTTTTTGCGAATTGTGTGTGCATGGTGTATGTAATCAAATTCATAGTGGAACCCCTTGGTGAAAGGGAGAACTGGATGTAGATTGGTGGTTGATCGAACCAGTATAAATCAACAGCTCAATCTCTCTATCCCTTCATCTATTTCAATTTAATTTTTTTTATCTTTATCAAGTTTATTTGTTCTAATCAATTCTATCATAAGTTGAGGTTGTTTTTCTAGTTTATTCAATCAATATCATATTCTCTAAAAACATTTTTATTAAAACTTTAAGAGTGGTGGTGAAAAACTTTTATTTGCAAAAAAGAATCTGTCGTTTTACTTTGTATCAATTCACCCCCGCTCTGTAATCGGTTGATCCTAACATTAATTAGTTTGATAACTGATTGGGTTTTTAAAACTATATTTTATGCAATAATGAAGCATGTGTGCATTAAATTTTTTTGCCTCCTAACAGAAACATTTTTATTTTAAGTTCCTTAATTGATATAAGCTAAAAAACTCATAACATTTGTCTAATAATAATAGTAACAATAAGATGTACATTTATAATGTTGTTTTTACTAAGTTGTATATAATAGTTTACACAAAAATGCTATTGTTTTTAATAAGATTTTACGTATAAATAAAAATTTATGAGTACTAAACTACAATAAAAAATTTAATTCTTATAAAGTTGTAAATTTTCATAAAACAAAAAATTTACAAGTACTAAATTTTTTTCAATGCACATATGCTTAATTGTTGCATAAAATATAGTTTTAAAAAATCGAATCGAAGATCAAACTGGTCAAGGCACTAGGTCATTGAATCACTGGGTTAATGGTTGAACTAATGGGTCACTAATTAAACCGCATGACCCAATATTATTGTAATATAAGTAATTATATATAATTTATAAAGAATATATACATAAATATTACACTTTTTAGTATGAATTTGTTAATAATATTTGATATAGTGGTTAATATTTCATTTGTACATGCTTTAGGTCCTAGGTTCTAGTCTTATTCTGTCATTATTGTTATTATTTTATTTGATTAAAAAATAACCCATATGTCATTATTGTTATTGTTTTATTTGATTAAATTCATTAGATATATAAATATTATATTTGCTCATTCTTGGTCTGGCGCCTCCCACATAAAAAATAACCCATATTTTGTAAATAGTTTTACTACAAACCTAGACTTTGTAAATAGTTTTAATGTAAACCCCTTTGGATATCTAGAACCGCTCTAGCCTCTTGGATAATTCAAAATTTGTTGTTCCCGTAATTGTGATTGTTTTTTCTTCTCTCAATTACTGTTTAATTTGTAAATGTGACAAAGTTTGGTGTTTTCCTAAACCCACTGACTATTTGGATTTGTTTGTATTGCTCTCCCTGATGAAATAGCTTTGATGAGGGAAGGGTCACGATGAATGTTCAGGTACGTTGCTTCTTTTTTTTTTTTTTTACTAGAATTTAAGTTTTTGGAATATGCATTTTGAAAGCCAAGAAATTTGAATTAACATATGGAACATGCATTCCATAGGAATGTTAATGAGTATGGAATGACCATTCTGGAGATGTGAATGGGTTCGTGAGTATTCAATTCTAGGGTTATTGTTATCCAGAATTATCAATCCATAATACAAAGTTACAACTTCCAGTAACTGCATTCCAAAACATATTTTGGCATTGATATACAACTTCTTCTGGAACATTCATATCGGAATACATACAACAATCTCTAGAAACTCTTTTTCATAAGCTATATATATTTTAGATAGCAACAACCATTCCTGAATGGAAAATCATATCAAGTGTGATTACTTCTGGAATGTGTATTCCAGAAAGCTTATCAAATTTCAATTATGAAAATATCATTCCAGAATAACTTTAATAACATAAAAACTATTAAAGTTGTTTTGGAACTATATTTCCATAATTGGAATACACATTTTGGAAGTAATCACACTTGATATGATTTTTCCATTTAGGAATGGTTGTTGCTATCCGATATATATATATTTATTTATTTATTATTTTCTAGAAAAGTTTCTAGAGATTGTTAAACGTATTTCGATATGAACATTCCAAAAGCTGTATATCAATTCTAGAATATGTTTCAGAATGCAACTGGTCAGAAGTTGTAACTTTATATTATGGATTGACGATTATGGATAACAATAATCACCCCGGAATGGAATATTCACAAACTCATTCACATTTCCAGAATGATCATTTCTTACTTGTCCTAACATATGTATGGAATGCCTATTCCATATGTTAATTCAAATTTCTTAACTTCTGATCGAGGCCGTACCCAAACCAAATAAAAACAATTAAATGCAGTACTAGGAAGTGATCCTAGGTCATCTCCCAGTGAACAATGATCAAACAAACGTTCATAACACTTAACAACAATAAAACAATAGCAAATGGGGGGGTTCTTTGCTTTAATAATTTAAACAGCAAGCAACTTGAATTAAAAATAACAGAACTAAAACGTGTTGTTTCCCCTTGATTTAAAAGCAAGCCTCTTATCCTAGGTTACGAGAATCTATCCCTAATCAATTCAGCCACTTAATCCAACCCGAATTAATTTACTAAGCGAAAATTAATACAAGGTTTTCATTATGTGATTAAGCAACACATACACCAATTAATTCCTCTCACAGGTCCATCACGAAATAATTGGTGAAGGGGAAAAACTGATCGAAATTAACATTAATAACAAAACCTCAAAGAGAGCTAGTGTTTAGTCCTCAAGAGAAAACAACACTGAAAATTTAACCTTCCATTCAAATTAAACAAAGAATCGGAAACGTAAATAGCAAAATGCAAAACAGAAACGAAAACAAGAATAGAAGACAAAAACCAAACTGGGAATGGAAACTGAAAACGAACCAACAATGAAGAGCGAAAATGGAAACAGAGGCAGAGAATGAACAAAAACGCTGCTCTACATGAATAGTAGCATGTTGGGGACGTGAAACCCTTTTCTGAATAGTGAAAAATGAAACTAAACCTAACAGCCCCCTTTTCTGTGACGGTTGGGGCTTAAATTCTGTCTCACTCAAAAGTCACTTACACAAAACCCTAGGTTACTAATCTGATCCATAAAAATCTAATGCGGCCCAATTACAAAATACAGCAATAAAATAAAATAAAACTGGACGACAAATAAAACTAAAACAGTCTCTTCTCTTCAAGCCCAAAATGGTTCAGCCCAATTCCAGATCCAAGCCCAATTGCTTATAATTCTCCTGAAATCAAATTAAAATACAGAATTAGTCAAAACGACCCAAATGATAAAACTGCATAATTAATTTGACAATTAAGGCTAATCAGTAATTAAAATGATGACAGAAAGGGGTAAGAAATAGGAGAAAATAATGACACATCAACTTCCAAAATGCATTTTCCAAAAAGCTAAATTCCAGTAAAAAAAACAATGTACTTGAATGTTCACTCTGCCCCTTCCCTCACCAGAGCTATTTCATCATTGAAGCAATACAAACAAACCCAAACAACCAACAGGTTTAGGAAAACACCAAACTTTGTCACATTTATGAATTAAATAGTAATTGAGAGAAGAAAAAACAATCACAGTTGTGGGAACAACAGTTAACAGAGGGGGTATGAGATGAATAGGTTCAAGAATAGGAAGATTAAACATGCAAGGATAATTATGGGATATTTACAAAAGTGGGGATGCAGGAAGTAAAAGCCCTATAATAACAGGCCACTTGGGATGAGACCAAATCCCCCGCTCTAAACGTTAGAAGAAGGCACCTACAACCTAACTTGACCTAACTTATTGGATAAAGTATTTAGTTGTATTTTTTTTTAATCTAAGAACTCATTTAATTTAATTGTATTTTTTTAGGCTTAATTGTACTTTTGGTCCTTTACTTTCACAAATTTGTGATTTTGGTTCCCTTAGCTTCTAAGTTGTAATTTTGATCCTCCTATTTTTAAAATCTTACAATTTTGGTTCAATTATTAAATTGTAACGGTTGACGATTAAATTTAATGTTATTTTTTTTTCATTTAAAAAAATTACCTATTTTTTTTACTAGTCATAATTTTTTTTAATTTAAAATTGACTAAGTTATTATAATTTTTATTTTTTAATTAGTTTAAAATTAGGTAGTTAAATTTAATTAAGTTGATTTTTTATTAATAAAAAAGTAGGTAAACTTTTTTTTAAAAAAAAACTATCTATTTTTTTTATTAATCACAAAATTAATTTTTTAATTTAAAAGTGACTTGGTTTTTTTTTTGTGATTAGTAAAAAAATTAGGTAATTAAATTTAATTAATTTTGTGGTTAGTAAAAAAAAAGGTAAATTTTAAAAATTAAAAAAGTTAACATTAAATTCGAAGGTCAATCATTACAATTTAATGGTTGAATAAAAATTACAAGATTTTTAAAGTAGGGAACAAAATTGCAAATTAGAAATTAGGAGGGCCAAAATCGTAGATTTGTAAAAGTAGGGGACCAAAAATACAATCAAGCCTTTTTTTTTTATTATTAATTATCCTACCCACAATGGGAGTTTTTTTTTTTTGTTTTCTTTAGGAAATATAAAGAGAAATTAACATAATACAAAATCAAATTATTATTTAAAGAAAAATAATTTAATTTAAAATAAAATTATATACACTTAAGAAAATAATATGAAAAACAATTATCTCATTTGTAAGAAAAAGTTGTGTCAATGTAGTAGTTTAATTCAATTCTTAGTATAAAAATGAATAAGTCCGCTTCCCATTGCTCCAAGTGAATTATAATCAAATATGCTCTTTATCAAATCTCTAACTTCACAAAACAAAAAAAATCCTCTTTACAATTATAATCAATCTTCAAACTCCCAACAATTATCATGGTTACACTCTTTCACGTTGCCCCGCTGGTCACTCTCTATCATTGATGTACCGAAAAGGCAATTGATAATAGGAGAATATTGCTAATCATCAAGTGAGCATACAATCAAATTTTCAAACCGCTTTGACGCTCCAAACCTTGCTTGCTATTCCAAGTACTCATAAGTAATATTAGCCATGTTCTACCAAGAACCAAAATAGGAAAACAAAAAACACAAATAGAGAAGTGGGAAGAAGCTTCTCTCTGATCAAAAGAATAAAGAAAAGAAAATAGTTACGGAAGTTGTGGTTGGGTTCAGAGCAATGCACTCAGAAACCTAACTCACACTAACAACTTTCATTCATGAATAATTATCTTCTTTTGAGTACAATCTTTATATGCAAGTTATAGATGATACTCACTAAGATACATAGGGAACTAATTGAATTCTTGCTATTGACGATGACAACAACAACAACTAATAGACTAAGAGAAGAACTTTTATAGTCGAAGCTATAGTAACTAACAAAACAGTAATAATTGAAAAAAGTAGTTATAACTAACACAAACATAAATAGCTATTTGTGTAAATGCTAATTACAAAAGAACATAGTTGACTTATTGACTAGACCAATTCCAACAATTCTCCACCTTGATCGAGTAACAATCAAAGAATTATAGTCAGTCACCCTTCAATTGAATCAAATTTAGACAATGAAAAAACTTGCTACTGGGGAGGGCTTTTGTGATCATATTCGAGGGATTATGTTCTGTTGGGATATTACTAACAACAATAGAAGCTTGACCAATCACCTCTCTAATGAAATGCAACTTGATATCAATGTGCTTAGTCCTCTCATGATGGACCGAGTTCTTTGACAAATGGATGGCACTTTGACTGTCACAGTGCACAATCATAACCTGATCTTGGTCCTACACCTTCAACTCATTAACAATGCCTTCAAGCCACAAAGCTTCCTTGATAGCTTTAGTGAGTGTTATATATTTTGCTTTAGTGGTGGACAGGGCCACAACCTTTTGCAAACTAGCCTTCCAACTAATGGCAGTGCTGGAAGTTGTGAAAACATAGCCAATAAGGGACTTCCTTGTGTCTAGGCAACCTAAATAATCAGAATCCACAAACCCCTCAATAGCAGCTAAAGCTTTGTTTTCCCTAGCTCCACCATAATCTAGAACCCTCCCAAGTGATCCTTTGATGTACCTTATGATCCACTTCAATGCCTACTAGTGTGACTTCCCTGGATTTTCCATGAACCTACTCACCAAACTCACAACATGAGCAATGTCAGGGTGAGTACACACTATTGCATACATTAATAGTTAAGTAAGAGTGATTACTGAAAAACTAAAGGAGTAAGGAGAGAGGAGGACAAGGAGTTTATACTAGTTTACCCTTAACCTTGGGCTACATCTAATTCCCACTTAGCCAAGTGAGTTTTTCACTAGTTCAACAAGAACTCTATTGAAATAGTAACAAAAATCTCCAACAACCTATTGGTTTTCACCTTTAATCAGTCACCTAATTATTTTTGGTAGGTATTTAACTACTACCCAATCACCTACTAGATATAAAGATTCTTTATCTAACAACTTCTAGACCAACAACACTTGTTGGATTTTAGACTTTCTAGACACAGTTAGACCAGAATTGGGTTTCTAAGACAAACCTTTGCTAGTAACATGCTAGGTTTTTACAATGTGTTTGGGTGTTTTGTAATTTTACTATTCACAGTGATAGATCTCTCCAACAATGGGTTTTCCACATGGGAAAATAAAATCTCAAAATTGTTTAGGATTTTCCTAAGATATTGAAGACAACTATGGGTCTCTCTTAATTTAAGAGACAAAGTGGGACTTGATCTGATAAGCTTTCTTTCTTTTTGTAGTTGCTTTGTTGTTTATTGTTTAAAAACATATTCATGGAGGCTTTTATTTATAGACTAGAAGAATTAGTTGTTGAGGGGCTTGCTGGTCCTTCCTTATTTCTCTTTAGATTTGTAAGAGAGATGATGAGTTGGCAAAGAGGAAGGGACTTTGTTATTTCAATGATAAGCCTTTGTTCTGGATATTGCTTATGAATGTATCTTCTAAACTTTGCTTCTGAACATTTGTTCTAAGTTATGCTTTTGAGTTTTTCTTTTGAGCTTTTATTATGAACTTATGTTTTGAGCTTTGCTTCTAAACTTTAGAGCTTTGCTTCTAAACTTCAAAGCTTTGCTTCTGGACTTCAGTCTTGATAAGCTTTTGAACTTAAGTTCTGATAAGCTTTTGAGCTTTGCTTCTGAATCATCTCTTTTGAGCATTGTTTTTGATTATTTGTTCTCTGCTATTTTAAATGAAACACTTTCATCAAACATTAACATGAATCTTAAAAGTTTTTTTAGAATTAAAATTAGGGTTTTGGATCTTACAGGTCTATTTTTGGGATTTTGGCAAGAGTACCAAAACGCTTAAGTAACAAAGTGATAAGTGTGTACTGTCTCCATAGTGACTTGTGCGATAATTGGATAAATCATAGTAATTTAAATAGACTTTGTTATCATCAATTCACAAATTTATTCAAACTTGAATCCTTTAAGTGAAAAAACCTAAGTCCCTTAATTCCACTATCAATCCATTGAATTAGTGCAACTAAGATACTTGCATTAGGAATAAGAGTTTTAATAATGGTTAATCCTTTTTACCCTATCCCTAGGCATAAAAACTAATTATTGGGTGATCCCTATAGTTCATAATTCAAAAGAATTTCCCAATTACAATTGAAATTATAGCATCATGTAATTGGGTGATCAAGCCAAAAACAAACATTAAAAATAGAAAGGAATTAATAACAATATCTATTGAATAGTAAAAAGAATAATTACATGGAAATAAGTTTGATTACATTAAACCCTAACAAAGTATGAAATTAGCTACTCATAGCCATGGGGGAAGAAGCTTTTAATGAAGAGACAATGGATTAGTTCTCAAACATAAGCCGTCACGCAATGCCTTGGAGCTCTATCGTTTTTTACCTCTCTAATGTGTTTCACTTTTTTTTAATAGACAAACCTATTTAAAGCTATGGACCAATAACAGTTCAACCCCAAAAGAAAAGATAATTGAAAACTAAAAGTTAGAAAAGTCTTTTTGCATAGCTGTGTGCAACAAATGCACAATTGTGCAATTTCATGCAATTACCACTCAGTAAGTCAGTGGCTTCACATAGTTGTGTGAGATTGATGAACATTTGTGCAATCATTTGGAAAACATAAAATTGGTCCTTAATGCTTCCATTGCTTCATTCGAGCTTAAAAAAAATCATAAAACCATGAACAAAAACCCAAGATCAAGTGCAAAATAGTAAAAATTGGAAAACTCTAACTACCTATGCTTTTATTTAAAACTTAACTAAAATGAACACAAACAAGGTTAAAAAGCATAAGAAGTACTACATAATTGTCCCAAAATAACTACAAGATGTAGGAATATATGACAATTATCATCTATAATCAGCTTAAACTATTGAGATATAGGAGTAGATACAAACTTGGAATTTGACATTCCAAATTTCTCAAGAACTTTCTTGAGATAAGTTTCCTAAGACAGATACAACAACTTCTTCCTTTTGTCCTTCTTTATTTCTATCCCCAGTATCTTGGCTTCACCCAAATCCTTCATTTCAAATTCTTTGGTCAGCTCAATTTTGAGCTAAGCTATGTCAATTTTCTTGTTACTAGTTATCAGAATGTCATCAACATACAACAATAGTATTATTGACACATTCATAGAAGGGAATTTGAAATACACATAGTTATCATAGTGGCTTTTCTGAAATTTGGTTTTACAAGTGAAATACACAAGAACACACTAGCATGGCTTGATTTGACAAGAGAAGGTTCCTATCTTATCACAAATCTACTTTAGCTGTAGTTGTGCTTCTAAAAGCTGATTAGCCTTTTTGCTGTACCTACAAGACTTCACACTTTTCAAGACATACAAGCAGTCATACAAGGAATAGAAGAAAGGTATTCAAAGAGTATCTTCCTTTATTTCTATTTTAGAAAGTGCGTTCTTAAACTCAATTGGTAATAATAAATGCATAGTCCATAATGCATTGAACAATTCATGGTCTCGGTCCATCATAGACATAGTCTGGTTTGACTGTGCATGGTCTAGTCCAACTATCACATAGTTTGGTCCAAGATTCATGCATGGTCTGGTCCAAGACTTCTATCGTCTAGTCTGAGACTTTGCATAGTTTGTTCGAAGACTATTGCATGGTTTGGTTCAAGACTTTGCGTAGTCTGTTCCAAGACTACTGCATGGTTTGTTCCAAGACTTTACTTAGTCTGTTCCAAGGACCCTTTTATGGTCTATTTTGATACTTAACATAGTCTGATTAGAAGCACTTTGAATGCTTGATATATTAAAAAAATGTTATCAGACAATCAAAATAGTAGAGTGAGATAGAGAGATTTTACCATTGTTTGTGATCATTTTGATTCCTCGAATTACTCAATTTCAAATTATTAGTTGATCAAATATTATCACATTTGTTATCATTAAAACCTATCCAAGGATTAGGGGTCAGACATCATCCAATGTCTTGGTTTTAACAGGTTTTAGTCATAAACTCATCAAACCTTCTATTCCATTGCCTAGGGAACTGCTTCAATCCATAAAGGGATTTCTTTAGCTTACAAACATAGTCTTCTTTGCCTTTGATTTCTAATCCTTCTAGTTGCTTCATCAAAATTGTTTTATCAAGCTCCCCATATAAGAATGCAGTTTTTGCATCCATCTACTCTAGGTCAAAATCAAATTCAACTACCATGGCCAAGAGCAATCTAATGGGTCTATGCTCAACAATAGGTGAAAATACCTCATTAAAATCAACTCCTTCTTTCTAAGAGAAACCACGAGCCATTAATCTTGCTTTAAACCTACTTGGTTCAGCTCCTTGGATACCTTCCTTCTTTTGGAAAATCCATTTACATCTAACAATTCTAGAGCCAATAGGTCTCTTTATTAGTTCCCATGTATTATTGTCATGAAGAGACTTAATCTCTTCATCCATGGTAGCTAGCCATTTCTGTTTTTATTTAGTGACCAAAATAGCTTTTAGGCTTTTAGGTTCATCTTTAAGGACATTGCTTGCAATTACTAGAGAAAAAGCAATCAAATCTGCATACCCATACCTTTCAGGTGCTCTAATCTCTCTTTTGACCCTGTCCATGGCTAACATACAACCATTTCTTTTTTGTTCTTCTTCCTCATAATCATTTTCTTCATAAGGCCAACTTAGGTTTTGAACTTCATCAGTTTCTTCATCTGTCTCCACCTCAATGTCAAGTTGTTGAGGGACTCTCTTCTCATTTCAAGTGGAGATGGATTGAACCTTAATAGTCTTTGCCTTGAGTGCCATTTCAATCTCATTGAAAATTATACCACGTGTTATTATACACCTCTTATGACTAGGATTTAGGCACCACAACTTGTATCCTTTTACTCTTGTCGGTTATCATAGGAATGGTCCAAGCTTGTATTGCCTTATATGTGCATAAGAAACACATCCAAACACTTTTAGTTTTTCCAAGCTAGGTGGGTGGCCTGACCATACTTCCTCAGGGGTCTTCATATCAAGAGCATATGAAGGACATCTATTAATCAAATAGGTAGTAGTCATGACAGTCTCAGCCTAAAAAACCTTAGGCAACCCAACACTTAAAAGCATGCATCTCACCCTTTCCAATTGGTTTTGTTAAATTGTTCGGCTAACCTATTTTGTTGAGGGATTCCAACCACTATTTTATGCATGACTATCCCATTTTCCTCAAAGAATCTATTGAAGGACTTAGAGTAGAATTCAAGACCATTGTCAATTTAAAACCTCTTGATCTTTCTTTTTGTCTAATTTTCAATAAGAGTCTTCTAGTTTCTGAAATTGTTAAAAGCCTCATCTTTTGTCTTTTGAGTATATATCCACAGCTTCCTAGAATAGTCATCTACTATACTTAGAAAATACCTTGACCCAGAGTGAGAGGGGGTCTTTGTTGGTCCCCATAGGTCAACATGGACATAGTCTAAAGTGCCCTTTGTCCTCTATTGGCCAATGTTGAACTTAGTTCTATAGGATTTTTCATAGACACAGTGTTCATAGAATTATAGCTTCTCCACCTTGTCACCACATAGTAGCTTTTGTTTCCCTGACTCAACCAATCCTCTTTCGCTCACATGCCCCAGTCTCATGTGCCATAATTTAGTTCTTGTAAATATTTTCATTGTGATAGTAGCAACTGAACCAATTACAATGTTACCCTCCAAAGAGTACAAACCATTTTTCATAGATCCCCTTATGACAATAGTAGACTCCTTCAACACATTTAGGACTCCACCTTTACCATTGAACACATATCCCATTTTATCAAGCTCACCAAGGGAGATTAAATTCCTCTTCAAATTAAGAACATACTTGACTTCAATAAGGAGTCTTTCAACCCCATCATAGAATCTAAATCTTATAGATCCAATTTCATCAATCTTACAAGATTTATTATTTCCAAGGATCACTGTTCCTTTTACTTCATCACAAAATTTATCAAACCAATTTCTGTTTAGAGTCATATGCCATGAGCAACCTAAATCCATTATCCACTTAGATTATTGGTTTTTATCAAACACCACCAATGCTTCTGTAGACTCATATCCATCTTGTACTATGGTTGCATTTCTTGAATCCTTGTATCTTTCAATGCTCACATTGCCTCTTTGTCTTTCAGGGCAGTACTTCCTTGTATGACCTTCCTTCTTACAATCATAGCACCTAATGTTAGGCACATTACGACTACTACTCTAATGCTGGGCTTGGGCTTCGTTTTATTAGTCTTGTTGTCTTTATTTTGTTAGAACCAAGACATTTGATGATGTTTGACCCATAATATTTTGATAGGTTTTGATGATAACAAATGTGATAATATTTGATCAACTAATGATTTTAGACTAAGTGATTTCAAGAAATCAAAGTGAGAACAGACAATGGTAAAATCACTCAAACTCTCACTTACACCCTAATTGTCTGATAACTCGTAATGATTAATCAAACACTATAATTGCTTCTAATCAGACTAAAATAATCCTTAGACAAACAATGTTAAGTTTTGGAAAGACTCATGCAAAGTCTAAGACTAGACCACACAACAATCTCGGACAGACTATGTGAAGTCTTGGGACAGACAACACGAGTCTTGGACCAGACTATGCATATGTACTGGACCAGACCATGTATGGAACACGGTTAGACAACACATAGTCAGGCCAAACAATATATGAAGTTAAGCTAGACGATGTTTGGAGCTAAGCCAAACAATGGTTGAAGCTAGGCCAAATCATGTCTTTTATTCTAGACCATGCTTAGTTAGACTAGACTATGTCTGTTAAGCCAGACGTTGTCTGTGTAGAACAAAATATGGTATGTCATATGTCCTAAGGAATATGTGTTTTATAATTAATTCTTTACACAAATAAAGGCACTGCTGTTACAGAAAGAAAGGGAGATACTCTTTGATCTTACTCTCTTTTATTCCTCATATTGCTTGCATGTCTCGAATTGTCTGAAGTGTGTAGGTATAGCTAAAAGACCAATCAGCATTGAGATGCACACCTTAAGCTAAAAGCCAACTATGACAAAGACAAAAACTTGATCTAGTCACATCAAGCACAGTCAAAGCTACTTCAACACTCTTCTATGAGACAACGAAAACAAATCTTCTCCAACGTTCAAATTCATGAAGCTCACTATATAAGGATGGTTCCATACAATGAGAAGACTAATGAACCAATAATGAAATCATTCAAATCAATTTATACACCAAGCAAAGTACTCTGAGAAAAAGCCAAGAACACGAGCTGAGAGAAAAGAGAATACCCATCCTCTACAAGCTCATATATATTCAACACTTGTTTATATCCTCTCTTTGAGAGTAATCCGAATCTTATACATATTTGTATCAAAAGCCAAGAGTGTCTTAGTGATAAAAGAATACTTGGGAAGTATAATCTTAGGGGGAGATTCATACTTGTAACCAGAAGTGGTTTAGAATACTTGTAGCCATTAGTGGCATAGAGAATACTTGTAGTCAAAAGTGGCAGTGAAGAATACTTGTTATGTAATCAGTTGATTATAGTGGAACCCTTTAATAGTTGTTAAAGGAGAACTAGATGTAGCTCAAGTTGAGTAAATTAGTATAAAAACAAGCTCTCATTTGTTATATTGTGATTACATACATTCATCTTGCTTGTTGTGCTTTTTTGGAAAGGTTTTCAAAACTTTGCTTGGCAAGGATATATTTGTGAACTAATAGTGTTTAAAAGAGAAACTTTTATAACCCACTATTCAACCCGCCCCCCTTCTAGTGTGTTCTTGTGTATTTCATCTTTGAGAATTTTCTCTTCACAATCAAACCTTCACTTGTGGTAGAGGACCTTGATTCCTTATTTTCATTCAATTGCTTAAAATTTAGAGTAGCCTACATTTCTTCAAGAGATACAAAATATCTTCCAAACAATAATGTTTCTTTAAAATGAGCATGAGTTTTTGGTAGAGAACATAACAATAATTCTTCATCATCAATTGTTACATCAATGTTCTCGAAATCAAGAACTAACTTGTTAAACATATTTAATTGATCCCCAATAGGTTTGTCTCCAAACATCTTAAAAGAATATAAAGATTGTTTAAGATAAAGATGATTTACTAGGGATTTCGTCATATAAAGTGCTTCAAGCTTTGCCCATACTACTGCTGCTATTTTCTCCTTTGATACTTGTTTGAGTACCTTATCACCAAGACTCAAGATGATGGCGCTATAGGCTTTCTCCATCAATTCTTTCTTGTCTCTATCATTTTCCATTTTTTCCAGCTTTGCCTCACTGTTGAGTACCTTCACCAGACCCTGCTATACAAGAAGCGCCCTCATCTTCATCCTCCTTAATTCGACATCATTTTGACCAGTGAAATTTTCTACTTCGTACTTGGCCGAGCCCATGATTGAAACGCTCCAAGCTCACTGTACTAGTTCGTTATGCCAAGAACCAAAATATGAAAACACAAAACACAAATAGAGAAGTGGGAAGAAGCTTCTCTCTAATCAAAAGAATAAAGAAAAGAAAACAAATACAGGAACTGTGGTTGGGTAGAGCAATGCACTCAGAAACCTAACTCATGCTAGCAACTTCCATTCATGAACAATTCTCTTCTTCTTAGTACAATCTTTCTATGCAAGTTACAAATGATACTTACTAAGATACAGAGGGAACTAACTAAATTCTCGCTATTGACAACAACAAACTAAACTACTAAGAAACGAAGAACTTTTTAAGTCTAAGCTATAGTAACTAACAAAACAGTCATAACTGAAAAAAGTAGTTATAACTAACACAAGCAGAACTAACTGTTTTTGTAAATACTAATTACAAAAGCACATAGTTTACTTGTTTATTGGACCAATTCTAACAAGCTATAACGTTTTAGACATAAGGTTATTTACGATTTAAATATGATTTTAGTCCTTTAAATATGAATAATATTGTTTTTATCCTCCAAATAAAAAATTATTTTTTTAAGTCCCTCAAAATAAAATAAAAATGTTTATTTTAGTCCTTCCCCTAATAAGTACCAAACAAGGAATATGAGATTTGTAATTTGTGATGGTTTCTTAGGTGCCACATTTTGATTTGTGACATTTTTGTATATTTGTGGCTGCTAAAAGATTTTTCTAATTTTGAGAGACTAAAAAAAACTTTTCATTTGGAGAACTAAAAAAAAATATGAATCATATTTTAAAGACTAAAAACATATTTAAGACGTTATTTAGTCATGTGTGCTTGTTATTTCATAGCTTTTTATTCTAATAATGAAGACTATTTTTTTCTTCCGTTTGCATATAGACTTTTTTTTGTTCTCAATGATATTGCAAAGGGGGCTTCATTTAGTATATAGAATATTTCTGTTTATTGATTAAAGTGATATAAATCATATGCTCCGCCAAGCATTTTTATTATTTTTCTTTCACATAGTTGTATTTTTTTTTTCTTAAAATATGTTTTCCATACCTATAAGCCATTATTTTTTTTTTATCTGAGATTAAGAAACACCTACTAAACATCTTTATTGTTTTTTTTTTCTTTCTTCCTGGTAAATCTTATCATATATGATACCTATACTTTTTATTTCTTTCTCTTTAATATTTTTACTTGATATTGGATGTCTAAATATCTTTATTCATTAGAAACATTGAGTAATATCCATATCTAAGTATGGTTTTGGAGGAACTTATAAATTTCTTTGAATAATTTATAAGCAACTTTAATTTCTTTAATCAAAATAAATTTGTTTAATACCTAGACTTATTTTATTAGCTTATGTTTATAAGCCACTTCAGATAACTTATTATTATTATTATTATTATTAATTTACTACATGAGTAGACAATTCAACTGGTTGCCTAACAAGAGTGACATGGTGCTTCTTGAGAACAACGTTGCCAGTGATCACCAAGCTTCCCAAATCGCCAGATGGTGTAGAGGTAAACAAACTGTTCAAGATATCCTTTCGAGATAAAGTTATGGGTTCTCAACAACCTATACCTCAAAAACAAAAAATAGACTTGTTGAGCAAGATTTTGTTCAAGATCGAATTTGAAGGATGAGATAGGCTAAAACCAAAATGTTTTAATGAGGAGAGTATATTATATGAACTGTGGTAGCCCTGAAAGGATGCAGTCATTGTCAAGCTTCTAGGGAAGAGCATTAGGTTTCTTGCTATGAGAGACAGACTGAAGGTGATATGGAAGCCATTAGGGGGATAGATGTGATAGATATTGGATATGGCTTCTTCATGGTCAAGTTTGATCTACCAATGGACCAAGAGAAGGTATTCTCGAGAGGACCATGGATGATCTTTGACCATTACCTCATGGTTAGACTTTATCCCTTCTAAATTCGAAATCCATAGTACCATGGTATGGGTCTGCTTTCCATGTTTAGGGATGGAGTACTATGATGAAAGCATACTATTGGTTGTAGCAGTGATGATTGGTAAACCTGTTAGAGTGGATCTCACGACAATGGATGTGGCTAAAGGATGCTTTGCTAGGGTTTGTGTTGAAATTGATCTCCGCAAGCTTGTGGTGGGGCATTTCTGATAACCGCTATTGTTACTCATAATTAATTCTTAATTTACAGTGGTTATCTTATTTTTCTCTTATTTGATACTTTGTTTGACCTTAAGTAATTAAGATTTAACAAATATTAGGATTTAATCTTATATCTTTATCTTTTCAGGAATTTATTACTTTTTACCAAATATTAGGATTTAAATTTATATCTTTATCTTATTTGGATTTTAGTATTTTAGGATTTAAATTTATATCTTTATCTGTTATGATTTTATTAGTTTTACATTATCTTTGTAGAGATTGGATACATTGAAGCAGTTGGAATGTGCCTATTTAAAGACGGTCAAACGCATAGGATTGACACACTTGGGGGAAGAGAGAGTTCTATGCTACTGAAGGTTGGAGCTTAAGAGTGCAATTGTTTTATTCTTCCAAACACCAAACACTTTTTCTTTAATTTCTTTTTGGTTCCTCATGTCTATGAGGAGCTAATTTTCCCATTGTTGGGGGTTTGGTGAACTAGACGACTCTTCATGTAATTCATCTCTATATTTATTCAGTTTTTATTCCATTGTTTGTTCTTCTTTCTACTCTTAAATTCTTGCTTTATAGTTAGGCCTACTATAATTGCATGCTTTATAGCTTTAATCGTTATTGAAAAATACTTTTAAACTATGAATTGAAAGAGGTTCCTAATAGACTCTATTGCTAGACATAGAGTAGCGTCTATTAGCCTTTTCACGAACCTCCGTTCACCAAGTTGTTTAGCTTGACTTTCTAAGGAATTAGGAGTTGAGTTAAGCAACTTAGGCTTTTTCATGTGAGACATCACGGTTAAAGTATCATTATAGGTTAGGAAACAATGCGTATTAATTATGAGTAGAGAAAATCTATACAATTACATTGATTGGAAGTCTAGTGAAACCAACCCCCCAACGGTTTTTACTCTTGATTACATATCTTATCTTTTATCTTTTTAAAGTTAAATCACATCTTTTATCTTAATCTTAGTTATTGATTACTTTTTATTTTACACATTATCTTTATCTTCATCAAATTGTTATTCACTTAGATATAATATTAGGTTGATAGTTTAATATCAGCAAATCTCTGTGGATACGATCCTTGGACTTTGTTCGTTGTATTACTTGATAAATTTGGTACACTTGCCAAAAGAAATACTAACAATTTCTGGTTTAGAGATCATTGGTTCAATGTGGAATATGAAGGGTTGCATCTCATCTGCTAGTATTGTGGTTTCTATGGGCATACAATGGCAACCTATCCATGGAGCAAGGTAGTGGAAGTCACCAAGTTAGTAACATCTCTAGTGGTGGATAATACAACTATGGATGTAAATGTGGTTACAAAAAAATCAGGAATCGACAAAGATTACAAAAAGCGAGAAATCTAATCATATCCCAAATGATGAGGGCAAAAATCAAGAGGCAACAATTTTGTACCTAGATTGGTTGGTGGTTAAAAAGGGAAAGCGGACTTAGAGGTTACCCAATGGAAAAAATGGAAGTGGACTTTGTAGGATCATAAGAAAAATAATAGCAATAATATTGTTAGTAAATATGAGATCTTTGCCAATCAAAATATTATGGCAACTGACGTGGGGCCAAGCAAGGTGGGGAAAAGTCATGTAACTATAGGAAATAGTCAAGAGGGGACAAAGGGGTGCACTAAGAGGAAAAGATCACTGTTAGAACCAAGACATTTGATGATGTCTGACCCCTAATACCTTGATAGGTTTTAATGATAACAAATGTAATAATATTTGATAAACTGATGATTTCAAGACTAAGTGATTTTAGGAAATCAAAGTAAGAATAGACAGTGGTAAAATCTCTCAACTCAAATCCTACGCTCTAATTGTCTGATAACTTATAATGGTTAAATTTTAGCACTGAAATTGCTTATAAATAGACTAAAATAATCTCTTAATGGATCATGCAAAGTCTCAAGGCCAAACAATGTCTGATGCAAGGCCAGACGATGTCTGAAGCTGAGCCAGACGATGTCTAAGGCTAGAATAGACCATGTCTTTTAATTCAAAATGTGCTTGTTAAGCCAGACGTTGTCTGTGAATAAACAGACCATACATAATCAAGACCAAACTATGTCTGTTGAGACAGACTTGGTTTGTGTAGGAATAGGACATAATTTGTTATATGTGCTGAGGAATATGTGCTTTATAATTAATTCTTTATTCAAATAAAGGCATTGCTACAATAGAAAGAAAGGGTGATACTCTTTGACATTACTTTCTTTGATTCCTCGTATTACTTGTATGTCTCATATTATGTAAAGTGTGTAGGTACAGCTAAAAGAATCAATCAACATTGGGATGCACACTTTTAGCTAAAAGACAACTGTAATAGAGACAAAAACCTGCTCCTATCACATCAAGCATAGTCAAAGCTACTTCAACACTCTATTGTGTGAGATAACGGAAAGAAGTCTTCTTCAACGTTTAAATTCATGAAGCTAACTTTATAAGGATGCCTCCATGAAACGAGAAAAAAGAATGAACTAGAACAGAAAAACAAAAATCAATCTAGATAGCAAGAGAAAGCACTCTGAGACAAGGTCTTGAACACGAGCTGAGAGAAAAAGAATATCCATCCTCTACAAGCTCACGTAGATTCAACATTTGTTAATATCTTCTCTTTGAGAATTATCTAAATCTTATACATATTTGTATAGAAAGCTAGGAGTAGCTTAGTGATAACAGAATACTTGGGAAGTATAATCTCAGAGGGAGATTCATACTTGTAACCAAAAGTTGTTTAGAATACTTGTAGCTAGGAGTGACATAGAGAATACTTGTAGCCAAAAGTGGCAGTGAAGAATACTTGTTTTGTAATCAGTTGATTATAGTGGAACCCTTTAACAGTTGTTAAAGGAGAACTGGACGTAGCTCAGTTGAGTGAACCAGTATAAAAACAAGCTCTCATCTGCTGTCTTGTGTTTACAAATATTTATCTTGCTCACTGTGCTCTTTTGGAAAGACTTTCTAAGCTTTGCCTTGCAAGGATATATTTGCTGATTTAAACTAACATATATCCAAGAAAGCAATTTGTGAATTAATAGTATTTACGAAAAAGTTTTAAACCCATTATTCAACCCCCCCCCCCCTTCTAGTGTGTTCTTGTGTATTTCAATCACGTGAGGACATGATCATTGAGGAGAATAAGCCTCCTAACCCTCACGGGTGGGGCTAGGGACCTAATCTACTGAGGTGAGAACATGTGCAATGGTCGTTGGGGTTAATGACGTGGTGGCTATGGTAGTAGAAATTTAGATGTACATGGGAGTTGCAACTTAGGTGGATATGGTAGACGAGACCAAATAAGGAAGCATGCATAGGGGTTTATACATGTTGCCTCCTAGACCTTACCTTTATATTTTATCATGGATTTTACAAATATGTCTATACTTGCATGGAATGTATGGGGGTTTGCTAACAAGAGAAGCCATTATGACATGAAGGAACTGATCAATATAGTGAATCCTACATTGATCTTCCTCTTCAAAACCCATACAAACTTCTCTTCCACCAAACACTTTTGGGACTCGGTGAGTTACTCTAAGGTGGCCATTGAGGAAGCCTATGATAAGGTGGATTGGGACTTCTTGAGAGAGACGCTCCAAGGCTTTAACTTTCCAATAATGATCATGTCTCTCATCATGCACATTATAACATCCAATTTTGTCTTGCTTTTATGGAATGGGAGTCAAACAAAACCATTCACACCCAAGAGAGGCCTTAAGCAAGGGGACCCCCTCCCCCTTTACTTGTTTGTCCTTTGCATGGAGAGATTAGGAGCTTTGATTAACCAAGAGGTTCAAATGGGTAGTTGGCTTCCATTAAAAGTATCATCAGGGGGACTAGCCTTCTTGCACCTCTTCTTTGTAGATGATCTGTTATTATTTGTCAAAGCAAAACCTAATTAGGCATGACTGATCGATGGAATTTTAAAGAAGTTTTACTTGATGTTAGGTTTGAGGGTGAGCCTTTCCAAGGTGCATGTGTAGGCGTCCAACGAAGTCACAAGGAGTAAAATGGAAAAACTGGTTAGTATAACATGAATCTCTTTTACAGAGAAGCTAGGGACGTATTTAGGGTTCACAATATTCCATGGGAAACAAACCCGAGCGGAGTATGCTCAAGTTATTGACCGAGTTGCTTCTAAATTGGCATCTTGGAAGGGGAGAGTGCTGAACAAATCGGGGTGGATGACTCTCGCTAATGCAGTCCTAACTTATATTCCTACGTATCATATGTAGTTATAATTGTTCCCCTAGAATGTGTTTGACACTTTGGATAGGATAGTTAGAAGTGTCATTTGGAAGGGCAAGTCGAATAGGGGAATGCACATGGTCAGTTGGCCAATGATCATAAAACCTCAGAGGCACAAAGGTCTGCGAGTGTGAGTGGCGAGGACTTAGAATGTCACGTTCTTGGGAAAATTGATTTGGGACCTCACACAGGGAATTCAGAAAGCTTGGATTAAACTTTTGGAACATAAATACCTTCAAAAAGAGACTTTGTTTATGGAATCAAAGAGTAGTGTCTCTTTAGTCTGGAAGGTGATCAAACTTGCAATCTCGTTCCTTGAAGTCAAGTTCAAAATGAAGCTAGGAGATGGAAACACCAACTTCAGGTTCACCCCATGGGTGGATAAAACACCTCTTTGTAAAGAAGTGTTATACATGCATATAATTGACACTCAATTGATGGTAATGGATGTATGGAAGGATGGGAGCTAAGACTTTGACTCCATATATCCTAGAAATTGTCAAAACGAGGATTGGTGAACTCACCCCCAGCTTATCAAACTTAGTTATTGATGTTTAGGTTTGGATAGAAGACATGTCACACATGTGTTCAATTCTTAGTGCATATCAGAACCTAATGGACTCAACCTTAGCCATTTGTGTTCTTAGGAACTAGAGTTGGATTTGGAAGACACAACTTGCTAATATTCAATTTTTCACTTGCCAGCTTTGCCACAAAGCACTGCTAACGAAAGAGGTGTTGTGCCATCGGGTATGAATGTGGATCCTTCTTGCCCTTACTGCCAGCTTGGGAATGAATCTATCTTGCATTGCTTGTTGTTATTCCCTTAAGTAGTGCATGTTTGGTGAAGACTAAGCATTTTTATCCCCAAGCCACCCTCACCCCCAAAATCTTGGACCACATGGATACATGGTGTGATAGCTAACAAAGGGGAGATATTTTTAGTAACCTGTTGGACCATTTGGTGCGCTAGAAACCGTATAGTCTTTGATGGAGATCTGGACATAGATGAGAGTCACTTATCGCAAAGAGTATTGCTTTAGGGCAGAGCATCTCTCAAGCTTATAATATGTATCATGGAACTGAATCCCCCAACTAGTGAGACTAGTCTTTTAGACTCCACCTACCCCTTCGGGGTTTGCCTAGAATGTGGATGGAAGTGAACTTACAAACCCTGGTCTAACTGGGTTTGGAGGTCTCATTTAGGACCAAGTGGGAATCTTTATTAAGGGTTGCTATGGTAGTATTGGTTGGTTAGATAACTTGCATGCGAAAATTTGTGCACTGTGACATGGCTTTCAGATGTGTTGGAAAATGGTATTAGGTAGAGCTAACTTGCCATATAGACTCTCTCCATACCCTCCAACTAGTGAACAATACAGTGGACCCTCACCATGCCTACGTGGCGGAGCTAGTTGAGATCAAGCCTCTAGTGGGGCGGAGTTGGAGTTGGAGTTACATAAGATAACTTTATAAGAAGGAAATTCTTTTGCGGACTTTCTAACAAAGCTTGGTGCTGCTTCAGTAGAGGCCTTGGTCATTACATAAGATATACTTGCGGGGATGAGCAACCTTCTTCTAGCTGATGCTCGGGGAACTTGCTTCCCATGGGTATAGGGCTTTCTTTTTATTTGTTTAGTTTTTGTTCTTGTTTCGTTTTCTTTCCTTTTTTTTCCTCTTGTAACAAAAAAAAATAACTTATTTTGATATGCTGGTAGACATTGGGTAACCTCAATTATTAGGCGATTGTTATGACAACTATAGAACTTAGGATTTTTGCCCACCAAGAAAAAGAACTTAGGGTTCTGAAATAAAATGCAAAGTATACAATGTGCGAATACTATGATTAGTCGTCAACACACTTTTATTATTGCAAATGCATTTTTTTATTTTATTTTAATATCAACATAATAATTTAAATAATAAATATAAATATGAGATGAAGTAGGAGTTAAATTATTATACATGCACCAATTTTATCATAAAAAACTTGTAAATAAATATTCGCATTCTAATTAACTCAAAACCATTTAATTAATAAGCCTTTAATTTTTCATATGACTAATCATTATTTTTATTTAATTTTCATTAAATACTGTTTAATTTTTAGGGAAAAATATTGTTTTTTTAACCACAGCTTTAAAACTCTATTTGAAATTTGTATCCATTGTAAATAATTATAAGACACATGCATTTCATAATTATCATGGTATTAGAGATTTGAATAGTTTGTATAAAGTTGTAGATTCAAATATGATTCTTGTACACAGGAAAAAAGTTATAGCATGATTTTTTATACTAATTTTTAGATGATTATTTATACTATATATTAAACACGTAAATAATTAGTTGCTGAGAACTCTTTTAAATTAAGAGTTTATCGACCTTATGTAAAAATAAAGAGTTTAATGACCTTACACCACTGAAAGAGTTTAAGAATACCTTAATTATATTCTTAGATATGTGAGAAAATTCAGCCAGTATGCAAATTAATTGAATTTATATGAATTCTAGAATATTAACTTATATCCATGTACAGAGATTGAATGTAACTAAAGCTTTTCCTGTAAATTAATTGAATTTATAAGAATTCTAGAATATTAATTTATAGGAAATCTAGAATATTAACTTATATCCATATCTGGTCCATTCATGATTCAATCATTCATATGTAATAAAACATTTTAAAAAAAACAAATATTAATTATTTATGTGAGTTTCTTTTGTCAAAAATTAAAGCTTCCTAAATATATATACTAAAAAGGAAAGATATATTATTTCTTCTTATTCATCTTTCTATTACATACATCGACTCTAGGCATTGAATCTAGTTTTGTGCATGGCAACTTTTTTCTTATATATAGTATCGTTTGTTCAATCTCTCTTACACCTAAACGTCACACCACCCTTTTGCTTTCTTCTCCGTTCACAAATTTTTCTTATTTCATACACAAAAACTCAAACCATGTTGGTGGATGAAGGAAGAGTGAATGTTCTAATGGTGTCAATGGCATTGCAAGGCCACATCAACCCCATGCTGAAGTTTGCCAAGCATCTTATCTCAAAGGGTGTTCATGTCACCATCGCCACCACCAAAGACGGCCGCCACCGCATGCTGAAGAACACTGCCAATACCAACACAAACAAAAATAATCTCAAATACTTTGACAACTCTGGCATCGAACTTGAGTTTTTCTCAAACGGCCTAAGCTTCGAGTTTAACCGTTCTGACACCGAGTCGTTAGTCAACTCAACTTGAGAAAATGGTTCAAAAAACTTCTCTACTCTCCTCACGAGGCTTAGAGAGGCCCATGACTATGCATGCGTTGTTGTAAACCCCTTCGTACCTTGGGCCATTGACGTGGCGGCAGAGCAAAAAATCCCATGTGCATTGCTTTGGATCCAAGCTAGTGCAACGTACTCAGTCTACTATCGTTACTCTAAGAATACAAATTCATTCCCTAATTTCGAGAACCCCAACAAGAAGGTGCACTTGCCTGGACTACTACCGTTTGAGGTTAAGGACATTCCTTCTTTTATTCTCCCTTCCACCCCTTATTATTTCAAGGAAATCATAAGGGATTTGTTCAATGCTTGGGATAAAGTGAATTGGGTTTTAGGTGCTTCTTTTCACAAAATTGAGGAAGAGATTGTTAATTCCATGGCTTCACTAACTCCTATTTACCCTATTGGGCCATTGGTGTCACCTTTTCTGTTGGGGGAGAAGGTAAAAAGTGATTTGAGTGTCGACATGTGGAGTGTTGAAGATTCATGCCTAGAATGGCTTGACAACAAGCCAAAATCTTCAGTTATCTATGTGTCATTTGGTAGCTTGCTCATGTTATCACAAAAGCAAGTTGATAACATAGCCACGGCATTGAAGAATAGCAAAAAATCATTTTTGTGGGTTATTAAGCCTAAACAGTCATCCAACACTAATGATGATGATGTTGGTGTCAAATTGCCAAATGGGTTTTTCGAGGGAACTAAGGAGATTGGTTTGGTGGTGAAGTGGTGCCCTCAGGAGAAGGTTTTAATGCACCCTTCGGTGGCTTGTTTCATAAGCCACTGTGGATGGAACTCTACTCTTGAAACAGTGGTCACAGGTGTGCTTGTGATTGCATGGCCCTTTTGGATTGGTCAACCAACCAATGCTATGTTCATAGAGAACGTGTTTTGAAATGGGATGAGGGTAAAGTGTGGTGAAGAAGGTGGAATTGCCACTGTGGAAGACATTGAGAGGTGCATTATGGATGTTATGGAAGGGAAAAGTGGTGAAGAGATTAAGCAGAGGGCATTGGAGATTAAGGACTCGGCTCAAAAAGCGTTGCAGGAAGGTGGTACTTCTAGTAAGAATATAAATCGGTTTATTAGTGATTTGAAGATTGTAGGGAATGTTCCAACTAGTGGTTGATTGTGTGTTCTCACATGTGTTGCAATATTATGTATTGGTATATTTGATAATAATAATTAACTAGTTCAATAATGAAAAAAATGTTACTTTTGATAGTTTGTTGTTTATTATGACGTCTGTGTTATGTAATTTGGGTTCAGAACTAAACTGTTTCTTCGAACTACAATGAAATTTTTTATACTTTTATAAAAGTCATTTGCTTCGAAAAAACATATTTTTTATTTTTATTTTTAATTACGAAACTGTCGTTGTTTTAATTTTGCTTCCCTTTTTTACATTGATTTGTTGTGTTAGAACTTAGAATACGTTTCTTATACTAGGTGAATATCAAAGGCTAAATATATTTTATTTATCAAAATAAGTAATGATATTTGCTATTTATTTCCTCCCTTAATTTTCTAACTAGTATTATATCATCCCTTATTGATTCAATAAGAAAAAAATATTATCCCTAACTTTCACCATACCAAATTAATTTTTTTTTTAAATAACGATTCAAATTGATCAATTTTTGTGTGTTGAAATTAATTAAGGAACCTTGGACCAATAATAATTCAACATCTAGATGGATGGTATTTGATTACAAACATTACAATAGTTTGGATATTATTGTTATGCATATATGATATATATGTATGTTACATCCTACCGAGTCCTTTTATCAACCAGCTGCGTAACAAACCAATTAGTTTGATGGCAGTGCACTGGATTGCTTTTTTAGCAATGCAATTTTTAAAACTATTCATTTCAGTTTATTGTAAGTATTTCAGTTTATTTTTTGTTCGTTTAACTAAGTTTAGCCGAGTTTAGTTAATTTTGGCCAGTTGTAGCGTAGACCAACCTTTTTCCTTATATATAGTATCCTTTGTTTAATCTCTCAGCCACCAAAAAAAATCTTGACATTGCACCACCGTTTTGCTTTCTTCTTCGTTCACAAACTTTGCTTCTTTCATACACAAAAACGCAAATCATGTTGGTGGATGAAGAGTGAATGTTCTATTGGTGTCAATGGCATTGCAAGGCCACGTCAACCCCATGCTGAAGTTCGCCAAGCACCTTATCTCAAAGGGTGTTCATGCCACCATCGCCACCACCGAAGACAGCCACAACCGCATGCTCAAGAGCACCACCAATAAAAACACAAAAAACCTCAAATATTCTGACAACTCCGACATCAACCTCGAGTTCTTCTTAGGCGGCTTGAGCCTTGAGGTTGACCGATCCGACATCGAGTCGTTGGTCAACACGACTTGGGAAAAAGGCTCAAGAAACTTCTCGACTCTCCTCATGGACCTCACCAAGGCTCGTGACTATGGGTGCATTATTGTAAATCCCTTTGTGCCTTGGGCCATTGACGTGGCCGTAGAGCACAAAATCCCATGTGCACTACTTTGGATCCAAGCTAGTGCAACGTATTCAATCTACTACTGTTACTCTAAGAACACAAACTCATTCCCTAATTTGTAGGATCCCAATGAGAAGGTGCACTTGTCAGGACTACCACCATTCGAGGTTAAGGACATTCCTTCTTTTATTCTCCCTTCCACCCCTTATCATTTTAGGAAAATTATAAGGGATTTGTTCAATGCTTTGGATAAAGTGAATTGGGTTTTGGGTGATTCTTTTCACGATATTGAGAAAGAGGTTGTTAATTCCATAGTTTCACTAACTCCTATTTACCCTATTGGGCCATTGGTGTCACCTTTTCTGTTGGGAGAAAAGGAAAAAAGTGAAGTGAATGTTGACATGTGGAGTGTTGAAGGTTCGTGCCTAACACCAAGCCAAAATCTTCAGTTATCTACATCTCATTTGGTAGCTTTCTTGTGTTGTCACAAAAGCAAGTTGATAACATAGCCATACATAGCATTGAAGAATAGCAAAAAATCGTTTTTGTGGGTGGTTAAGCCAAAAGAGTCATCCAATATGATGTTGATATCAAATTGCCAAATGCATTTTTTTAAGGAAACTAAGGAGGTTGGTTTGGTGGTGAAGTGGTGCCCTCAAGAGAAGGTTTTGATGCACCCTTCAGTGGCTTGTTTCATAAGCCACTGTGGATGGAACTCCACTCTTGAAACCATGGTCACGGGTGTTGCTGTGATTGCTTGGCCCTTTTGGACTGATCAACCAACCAATGCTATGCTCATAGAGAATGTGTTTTGAAATGGGGGTAAGAGTGAAGTGTGGTGAAGAAGGTGGAATTGTCAGCGTGGAAGAGATTGAGAGGTGGATTAGGGATGTTATGGAAGGGAAAAGTGGTGAAGAGATTAAGCATAGGACTTTGGAAATTAAGGACTTGGCTCAGAAAGCATTACTGAAAGGTGGCACTTCTAGTAAGAATATCAACTTGGACCACACATTACTGATAACTCATGAAAAAAAGTATGTTACATGTTGATGTATTGTTTATACAAGTTGTGTCATGTATTTTGGGTTTGGAAGAAATAGTGATATGTTTCTCAATTTTATTTAATATTTTTATTTTACTCTACTTTTTAAGAAGATGATGAACCCTCATTCTTCTTAAAGAGAAATTGTAATGGCTTGTTTGACAAAGAGGAAAGAAAATAGAGAGAAAAGAAAACACAAATATGATATATTTTTTCTTGTTTGATCGACGGAAAAATGAAAAAAAAAATCAAATAGTTGATTTTTAGAAATTAAATTTCATTTTTCTTTCTTCCATTTTAAATTCTCAAATTTTCTTTCTTTATAAAGTTGTTTCCAAGTTTGATTTGCCGTCGAAAATGTTGTGCACAGGTTCATATACAAATTCAACAAATGAAAACAAAAGTAATAGTCATGATCTATTGATAAATTACTTTTGTTTCAAACATATTTTTTCATCTTTTATATATGATTCCCAAATATTTGCTCTTATTAATCTTTATCGTTTATTTTCTCGAAATAATGAATTAATCTATATAAGACTATTGTTTAACTAGTCCTAAACTTTTCAAGTCGCTATATAGAATACAAGTTACAAATGTTGAAGGAAAGTAGGAGTAAAATGGTAAAATATAAAAAGTGTAAAAATGATTTTTTTTCCAGACTAAACATCAAGATATTTAAATTATGGGAAAGACAAAAAACTAAACTAATAAGTAAATGTAAAAAGAGTGAAAAAATCTAATTTTATCCTAGATGTAATGATGATTTTTGCACCCTCTTTTACATCCATGCCAAAACTTTTTTTTTTTTTTTTAATTTTTCCTTGTCAAACTCTTTGATACTTTATAGGGAGCATTTGATCAGGAAATTTTTTTTTCATACCTAAAAATTATAATTCATGGAAAAGTTGATTCTTGAAAATATTTAAAATACGTTTGATTAGTCATAGTATATTTCTTATAAATGAAAGATTCTGATGTTTCATTACATTATAACTTTCCTGAGTATACAAGAATCTTTTACCAATATATAATTCATTAAAATTTTATTGAATATTTTTCATATGTTTAATCATTAGAAAAACATAACATAAACTGATACAGAGAGACAAACAATTTTCGTATAAAATAACATTAACATAAATTATTGAAAAATATCATATAATTTTTTGTATATGAATAAAAGAACCGTAAACGCATACATATGACATATGTATGCAAAAATAAATGAGAAGGAAAAGAAGCATGAAAAATAAATAATAAAAAACCTAACTTTTGACGAAAAAGACAATATCATGTGCATAAGTGCCACCTTCAACAATGAAGATGGAAGCTTTTAATAAAGATGAACCTAGTTTGGAATTATTTGTATTTCAAAAAATGGATAATATAGTCTTTTTATATAATTAAAAACATATATTTGACGAAAAAACAAATTTTCTAAGATAAGTGCAACCTTCAACCATGCGGATTGAAACTTTTGATAAAGATTGACCTAATAGGAAACAATAATGTATTTTAAAAAATAATTTAAAAGTAATGTACTAAATATAAAATAATTTTACATTATCGGACCATTATAATTCACCCATTGTATGACTTTTAAGATAATTTATAAAATTTAACAGACTTATCATAAATAAAAATAATGTTATTTTTTTAAAAAACTATTCTTGAAAAACATATTTTGGAAGTAATGTTTTTTTTATAAAGATGAACCTAGTTTGGAATTATTTGTATTTCAAAAAATGAATAATATAGTCTTTTTATATAATTAAAAACGTATATTTGACGGAAAAACAAATTTTCTAAGATAAGTGCAACCTTCAACAACGTGGATTGAAACTTTTCGGGAAACTAAAATTTCCACCTACCAAATGCCCCCTAGACTAAGAAATACATGAAGTAAGATCCCATGCCGGCCATGCGCATAGTTAGGAGGTGCAACCGTCTAGGGCCCATACGTGCAAGGGGTAAAGAAATTAGTTTTAGGAAACAATTTTATTTTGTTCAGCATTTTCAAAACTCATTCAATTATCCAGGTTTAACTTATCTAAACATTATTGAGTATAAAATTTGATTTTATTAGAGAGATAAAAACTTACTCCGATAATTTTTCTGTTTTGAAAGGAATTAGACTGAGTATCAAATAAAATATATTCATGGTGAAAATAAAAAAGGACTAATAAAATTTTAATTTTAACCAAAAAAATAAATGTCCATTTACATGTATTCTTTTTTAAAGTTTAAATATATTTTTATCCTTCAATTTTGGATCACTTTTGTATGTATTTCGAATTTAAATTTGTTTTTTAGCACCTCAATTTTTAAAAAATTGTTAATTTTGTCTCTTTTTAATTAAAAATATATTCTCAAATTTCTTTTAGGGTGATTGAGATGTTTATTTTTATTTTTTTTATGGAGAAGGATTAAAAACATATTTTGAAATTTGAGGGACTAAACCCGATAAATTTAATTTTGGGGACAAAAAATAAAAAGTTTCATAAATTCCCTAGCAAAATTACTAACCTGTCGCAAATTCAAATTAAAAACAAAATCATAATTATGAGTCAGTTACACATTTTTTAATTAATTAGATATTTAATTAAAATCTTATCTTATATAAAAATTAACTATATTTATTATCTTATTTATTGAATACTATTAAAAATATTCATAATTATAAAATATTTTTTTTGAGTTACGATACTGATTAATTTTTTTATTCTAACAAACTATATAAATAAATGCAGTATTTTATAAATAAATAAATTTAATTTATATATATCACGTTGAACAATTTTATTAAGGTAATGTTGCAACATACTTTTAAGTTAATCTAGCATCTTGATTCTTATAATGGATATTTTAGAAAAAGGCCAATTTTATTGAAAAAACAAAAAAGAAACGAAGCATAGCCAGGCAAAAGATATAGGTACCAAGAGTAAGAGTAAGATTATTAACTATAGCAATAATTAATAAAACAAAAAATAAAAATATGTATCCTCTACCTTTTTTCTTTTGTCACAAGCCATAAACTAACTATACCCTACAAATATATATATATATATATATATATATATATATATATATATATATATATAATATGAAAATCCAAAGTAACTACAATATAACAACATGCTTTTGTCTTTGCTTCCTTAACACTTTAAGCAGTCAATACTTCCTTCTTCATCATCTTTTTATGCTTATTGTTCGTTAAAATAGCGAGAAGAGTGTTTCTGGTTGCGATTCTAGTCATCGAACTTGTTTTTCTTCTCATGATCTTATCAACAACAATAGTAATGTCACAAAGTGGTATTCACGGGTATTAAGTAAGAAGTATTGACCCAACTACACGAGCTATTCTTTTGCAGCTGCGAGTGATGATAGTTTTGAGAGGGGCAGTTTCGAGCGGTTGAATGGACATGTTGTTTCTTTGAATAACGAACAAGAAGGAAATAAACTGAACAATTTTTCATAAAAATACAAGGGCACACACTTACATAAAAATTCAAAATTTCTAAATATTAGAATAAAATTACTATATTATTTATCTATTGATTCTATTCTATCAATCTATATTATATAAAAGATACAATTTTTAAATTTGAATAAAGTAATTTAAAAAATATTAATTTTGAGTCACTACACATTTGTTAAATAAAAAATTTATCTAATTAATTAGATATTTAATTCAAATCTTATCTTATATACAAATTAACTACATTTGTTATCTTATCTACTCAATATTCTTAAAAATATTCATAATTATATAAAAATTAAGATTTTTATACATACATTATTCAATAAAATTAAAAAAAATATAAAACACAAGAAAAAAACTAGAATTTAAAAAATAAGGAATAGTTGTAGAATATTTTAAAAATAAAATAAATTAAGAATTAAGAATTAAAAAATAAAAATTAATCCTTTGCTATTCCATCACTATTCTCTCGCCAATATTTTCAATTTTATATGTAATTAATTTATTTTCATCAGCGAGGGATTGGTATGGGATTAAGTCCTTCTCTATATATTTAAGTATGTTAGCGATAGATTAGCATGGAGATAAATTTTTTTAGCATTTTTCTTGTTTTCTAGTGACGAAATGATTTCCTTGCAAATATTTGTCGCTAATTCATGAATTTCTTGTAGTGACGAGAAAGAAAAACAAGTCAAAAAAGCAATCAACGCAAAAGCAACCAGAAAGCTTGTAAAACCCTAAGTGAGAAAAAGAGTTGAGAGAAAAAGAAAATACCATATTCTAAGCTCATAGAGATTCAACCAATCTGTATATTTTCTCGCTGAAAGTTATTTGAATCTTATTCAATCATTTAAAGAGAAAGTCAGGAGTGACTTAGTGATTAACCAATAATGGGAAGTATAATCTCAAGGGGAGATTTATACTAGTAACTAGAAGTGGTTTGAGAATACTTGTAGTTAGTAATGATATAGATAATACTTGCAAGTCAAAAGTGGCAGTATAAAATACTTGTTTTGTAATTAGGTTGATTATAGTGAAACATTTTAACAATTGTTAAAAGAGAACTAGATGTACTTCAAGATTGAGTGAACCAGTATAAAAACAAGTATTTTATTCTTGTTATCTTTTGTTTATAAATATTCATCTTTGCACTTTGTGCATCTTAGAAAGATTTTCAAAACATTGTCTTAAAGAGATATATTAAGTTGTTTCAAAACCTTCATATATCTCAACTGACAACATTTCAAATCTTATATGTTGCCAAAATCTTTTTGCAATTTTTAAAATATGTTAATTTTGATCTCGTTTTTAATTTTTAATTTGGTTTTAAATGGGGCAAAATTGAATCATTTTAAAAAACAAGGGATCTAATTGAATATATTTTAAAAAAAAATACCTAATTGAAACTTATAATATTAATTGAGGAATCAATTGTATAATTAAGCTCTTTTTTTTTTTTTATGTACAATGGTTGCAATGAGATTTGATCCTATGAACTCATGCATACTACCTCAAACTCCCCACCACTAATCTATTTAATTTTAAATCAAGTATGAAATAGAGTGAGATGTAAGGTTCAGTATGTTTTTAGTCCTTAGTTTTTTTTAATTTCAATTTATAGTTCCTAAACAAAATTTTGACGGGTCAAAGTTCATACTCTTTTATTGGTATGTCTTTTAGTTCCTAAACAAAACTTTAACAGGTCAAAATCAATAATTTTAAAAAAATGATTTTTAATCCATAAAAAAAAGTTTGAATCCCATTTTTAAAGTTTTTTTTATTGGATTTTTAGGGACTAAATTCTACAATTTTTATAAAGTTTAGGGACAAAAAATCTTAACGAAATAAAGTTGATAGACTTGGACTGGTTAAATTTTTTTTAAGAACTAAAAATCAAATTTCAAAAAATATTAGGAGCTAAAAACTTAGTTAACCCCAAATATAAATATCTTTATAGAATAATAAAATAAACCATTATTTTTTTTAGAGTCTTTTTTTTTTTTGTAGCACTAATTTTATCATTATTTAATATATTTTTAAAAATTAAATTAATAATTATTTTTGAAATTTTCTTTTACAAGAAAAGTTCTTTTTTGTTGTCAAATCATTTTTCCTCATTTTTTTTTTAATAATCATGTTATATGTGTGAAGTATCTAATGATTTTGTCGATAATTGATTTCGGTCGATAAACTTGACTAGTCACCTTAAGTAGGGTTTTTCCTTTAAGCCCCATTTTTCATCAACAATATTTATTGCTTTTAAATACTAATTATCTGAAAAAAAATATTAATTTTTTTTCTCATTTCTCTATAACTTGGTCTATTGAAATTAATTACACAGGTTTATCTAAAAAAAGCATATTGCTAGCTATTAAAAAAATCCTTACGTACATATAAATATCAAGTAAAGATTATGAAAATTGGTGAACTCTTTAATTTGTTCCTAAAATAAATGACAAGGACAAGTAAGTTTTAAGCAATGCAAAGTTTGACAATTCATCAAATAGACATAACCAAACTAGAGACAAAAGCTTCTAGCATTCAAAGTGTTTTTACTTATGTCATAACCAATATGCCACTACAAGAATAACAAACGATTCCTATCATAAAAAACATAGGTTGAAGCATACATCAAAACATATGTCACACTATAAGAATTTCATGGATTTGCGACGGACACTTCCATTGAAAAACCTAAAAAATTCCTCACTAAAAAGTATTTATGATGGATCCCCAACGACTTGGCAAAGGATATATCTGTTGTTGTATTTAAGCCACTAAAAATAGTTTTTTCCCTTGCTATTTCCATGCTAATAATTTATTAACTGTTGCTATTTCTTAGGCAAAATCCCTCGCAAAATTTGTTACCTTACATAAACTATTTTGTCACTAATTTACGAGACAATCTATCTAGCTAATTTGTTGCTATTCAGTCGCAAATGTGTACTCGCAAAGTTGTCGTAATGCTCTTGCAAAAAGTTCTGTAACAAATTCATCACTATTAAATTCAAATTTCTCCCCGCCTTACTATCGTTATTCCCTTACAACTTTCAATCACTAATCCACCACAAATTTGAATTAAAAACACAATCCTATATATATCTTATATATAAGATATAATTTTCAAATTTGAATAAAATAATTTTAAAAAATAAAGTAATTATGAGTCGTTACACATTTGTTAAATCAATTTTTTTTTAATTAATTGGATATTTAATTCAAATATTATCTTATATAAAACTAACTAAATTTGTTATCTTATTTATTGAATACTCTTAAAAATATTCATAATTATAAAAGATTTTTTTTTTCGAGTTATGATTCAAATTAGTTTTTTAATCTAACAAAATATATAAATAAATGTGGTATCTTATAAATAAATAAATCAAATTTATATATATCAAGCTGAACAACTTTATCAAGATCATGAGGCAACATACTTTTAAGATAATCTAGTATCTTGATTTTTGTAGTGGATATTTTAGAAATGCTAATTTTATTGAAAAAGTAAAAAAGAAACGAAGCATAACAAGGGAGACAATATAGGTACCAAGAGTAAGAGTAAGAGTAAAATTGTTAATGGTAGCAACAATCAACAAAACAAAATAAAAAAATATACCCTCTACTTTCTTTCCCCTATCCCAAGTCATAAACTATCTATACCCACTAAATATATTCAATGAAGAATCCAAAGCAGTTCCAACACAGTGAATATGCTTTTGTCTCTCTACTTTCTTAACACTTTGAGTAGTCAACAATTTTTTCTTCTTCATCTCTTCATTCTCGTTGTTCCTCGAAGTAGCAGGAAGAGCGTTTCTGGCTGCGATTCTAACCATTGAGCTCACTTTTCTTCTCATGATCTCATCAACAACAACACTAATGTCACGGAGTGGTGTCCTCGGGTACCACGCGATAAGTATTCTTTCGCAATTGTGAGTGACAGTAGTTCTAAGACGGGTAGTTTTGAGTGGTTGAATGGACATGTACTTTCTTTGAACAATGAAACAAAAAAAAATAAATTGAACGATTTTTTTAAAAAAACTAAAAGGGCCTACACTTATATAAAACTTCAAATTTTCTAGATATTAGAATAAAATTACTATATTATCTATCTAGATATTCTATTATATAAATCTATATATTAAATAGGTTTATCTATTTATTGATTCTATTCTATCAATCTATATATTATATATATAGGTCCATATATTATATAGGTTTAGAATTTACAACCACGGTTCACAATGATTATTCCTAATTAAATTAGAAACAAAATCTCTCTCTCTCTCTCTCTCACACACACACACACACACACACACACACACACACACACACACACACATATCTTATATATTAGTTATAATTATCAAATTTGAATAAAACAATTTAAAAAAATGTAATTATGAGTTGTTACATATTTGTTAAATAAAACATTTTTTGAATTAATTAAATATTTAATTCAAATTTTATCTTATATAAAAACTAACTACATTTGTTATCTTATCTATTGAATCCTCTTAAAAATATTCATAATATATAAAAATTAACATAATTATATATACATTATTCAATAAAATTAAAATAACATATAAAACATAAGAAAAAAATGGAATTTAAAAAATAAAGAATAGTTGTATAATCTTTTAAAAAATATATAAATTAGAATAATAAAATAAATACTAAATTAGATAATTCACATGATATATATCTTTTGTCGCAAAAATCTTATGTAATATAATTATAATTAAAAGACACATTTCCATATAAATTTAAATAAAATAATATCAAACACGTGCTAATATAATGTTATTTTTATTATTTAATTAAATTACATGATATTTGTATAAATTAACTTAAGATTAAAAATTAAATGTCTCTATTTTCTCTTTAAAATATCCATAAAGTATTAGAAAAATCAAATGAAACGATTCTTATTTTTTAATATATTTAATGTTAGATTATGTTATATACTTTTTAAAGTTTTTTTTATATGTTTAAAATCCATTAAAAATTGACAATGTTAAGTAATTTGTGAGGGATTGGTGAAAAAAACAATTGTGTTAGATTTGCTTCAGAAACTATTCTCATTAAAACTAATTTTATATTGACAATACCTTTTGGATGGATTTGTAATGGCTTTTTTCTTCGCAAATTACCGATGGATTTGCGAGAGAAATATCCCTTGCTATTGTAAGATTTTTTAGTTTTACAATAATTAGTTTTTTATTAGCAAGGAAATTGTGAGGATATGTATCCGTTGTTAGGTAATTTAAGAAAGTTGTGAGGGAATAGTGAAGGAAATATTTGTCTTCGTTAATCTTTCACTAATTTACAAAGGATTCGAATGACTTTTTAGTTCATGTAAATTTGTCACTAAATTACTATGAATTAGTGACAAAATATATCCCTCGCAAATTTTCCTCGCCAATTCACAAAATTCTTGTAGTGTCACCCTCATAATAATACCAGTAGCCACACACCTTCATCCTATTGACCATTATCCATGTCTTTTTAAACATGTAGCAAGTGTATTTATCTGTCCGAACTAAGAATGGTTAAATTCATCAATTTTCCCTTTCATCAAAAACCAAGATTTTAATCTAATGGATTTAAATAAGACATGACATGATAAAACACCCTCTCTAAACAACATATCATTTCATAAAGTCCATATAGACCACAAAACATAAATCCAAGTAATATGTCCTTCCCTCTTTTCTTGCTAACTAGTGTAGAGTGTAATAGAAAATGAGTTTGTGTTTCTATTGGCAAAACCATCTCCAATCCTAGTCATCCATAGCAATATTTCCATACCTTGTTAGCAACATAGCTTGAAAAGAATAAGTGTTTTCTTGATTCCTCATCCAAGCCACATAAAGGACAATTACTATCATAAGTCACCACATTTCTCTTCAATAAGTTAACCCTTGTAGGCAATCTATTCAAAGCCAATCTCCATGAAAAGTGTAAAACATATTTTGGTGCTTTGATCTTCCATAGTTGTTTAAAGAAAATGTTAGCCTCCACTTCCTTACTCTAGTAGGAATAAGTATGTAGAAGCCACATTATACTCACCAAGATAAAGTTTACATGCCGGCAATCATTGTTAGGATTAGCTGGTCACAATCAAGAGGGGGGGATGAATTGATACAACGTAAAATGACATTTTTTCCAAATAAAAGTTTTTCACCACCGTTCTTGATATTTTAATAAAAACATTTTAAGAGAATGTGATATTGATTGAATAAACCAGAAAAATAACCTCAACTTATGATAGAATTGATTAGAACAAATAAAGTTGATAAATGTCAAAAACTAAATTGAAAAAGATTAAGGATAAAGAGATTGAGCCTATTGATTTATATTGGTTCGATCAACCACTGATCTACATCTAGTTCTCCCTTTCACCAAGGGGTTCCACTATGAATTGTATTATATACACCATGCACACACAATTCACAGCAAATCCCGATTTCACAACTTGAAATAGGAACCTAAAAACTGAATGTGAAAAACACCATTCACCATCCAATTTCTAAACACTAGAACAACACAATTCTAGAAGCAAAATTAGAAACATAATCTAATTTCAACACAACATTTAGGAATGAATTTCCTACAATGCAAATCAAACAAGATCAATAGAAAAAGATTCAAGAATGAAAACACCTTTGTATGCTTATATAGCTTGATGTAAGATCAATTTGAAAAACTCCAGTCTGAGTATGTATAGCAGTCAAGAACAAGTAATGAATTACCTCAGTTCATAAAAGAATAAGAGAGGAATATAATTGTGTAGGCTCAGAGTCTTAATCTCAAATGGGTATAGTAGTAAGAGCAAAAATGAGTTTTTCTGAAACTCAAAAGATTAAGTGATGTGCAAAAAACAGAGAAAATTTCAGAGAATCAAATCAAAGGAATTGGATTTTGACAAAATGAAAGAATGAAGAGATATTGTGTATATTGGTTTTTTTTGCACAAGATGCTATGAGTTCAAATATATAGGATGGGTCAAAAAGATTCGAAGTTAGTTAGATAAAGAATGAATCTTGGAGATCTTTCAAAATGACAGTTATACCACATATAATCGATTGCAATAAAGGTGTAATCGATTATCCCGTGTATTAGAGGATGATTTAAACTTGTTGTCATCTATTGTAATCGATTGCAACACACATGTAATTGATTGCAAACAAGACAGAGCCAATTATGAGTTTTAGAGATGGTCTTGTAATCGATTACAGCTCAATGGTAATTGATTGCAATTGAAACAGGGAAATTTCTGAAATCTGAAAACAACATTGTAATCGATTGCAATAGTTGGTAATCGATTAACTCGATATCAAAGATGGTTCAAAACTGATTTGGCCATCTAGTAATCAATCCCCACCATTTGTAATCGATTGCAATTCTTAGAATAGGTTCCTAAGAAGAAAATCATATAATGATGCTAAAGATAAAGAAAACAGAGTAGATAAAAACATCTAGCATGTAAAAATATAACTTAGTTTATAATAAACAATACAATGCCATTATCCACACATGTTATGGCATAAAATAGAAAATACTATACTAAGAGAGCAGAGAAGACTTAAGGTATGAAGATACCAAAAATCTAAATGAAGAAGCGTCAATCTTCAATCATCACCCCTCACACGCCCTCTACTACTAGCTAAAACCAGCTGGATTTCCCTCACCAAATGTTTTTCCCAATTGAAGTCCTATTCCCAATCCTTCTCATCCCAACAACCAATATCCACAATATACCAGTCTTGTCGTGTAGAGTTGCTATACAATCTTGGAAATTTAGACATCAATGTTTCTTCCTCCACCCATTCATCCCTCCAAAATTTCACCTCCCTCCCCTCCCCTACACTCCACTTTACATTTGTATCAAACCAACCCAATATACTAATTTCATAACATACTTTTGCTAAATCCATCCACCACACTTAACATTTAGACTCCAAACTATGCAAATTTAGATTCTCCCATCTATCATATTTGGATTCAATCACATCTTTCTGCAAGCTAGCTCCCCCCTTCATCAAACGCCACTTCCATTTTGCAAGTGATAAGTGCTTAGTTTACTTATTCTTTAAGTGAATTACCTAGCAGTTATCTATCTCTTAGACTAATATAGGGTGATGTTTGTCTCTATTTGCTGTCATTTCATTAGTTTTCCCGTCTTAGTTAGGTCAAGTGAGTTCTTGGATTCTTTCACCCTTTTTTTCTCCTTTTTTGCATGTTAATGATGATCAGTTGTAGAATATCGAGGAATCTATTGGAGTAAAGCTCAAGAAGAGAAGGAATAATCGACTGTCAAGGCACTTCTTCGAACCTGCTATAAAGAATATATTCCTTGAATATTGAAGGTTAGGAGGACAACACTATTCCATTAGGTTGAGTGAGAATACTTCCTATTTATTCTTAGTTAGGAAACCCTTTGGAGATCATCATATCATCTTGTATCATCATTTTCCATTTTGATTTTGTTTATTTTGGCTGCTGCTCATGGCTATGAGTAGCTAAGCTTCCATTGTTGTAAGGGGTTAGATGTAACCATTGCTAAACTCTTACATATCTTTTGATATTTTTAAGTATGAATTCAATATGTTTTCATTTTAGTTAGCATCTTATTCCTTTCTTAATGCTTGTTGTAGAATGATCACCTATAACATGATCATAGGATGTATCTTGAACTGAATTTAGATGTTCAACAAACTTTAGGTGTGAGGGATCAAAATTAAGAATAGATTAGTTTGGTTGATTTTAACTTGCAAATGCAAATAGAGTTCATATAGTGCATTCATGCATAAGAGAGTTAAGCTTTGGCGAAGTTCAATCCCTTTACAACAATATCATTTATTTTAGTTTTCTTTTCATTATAAAATCACAAAAAAAATTTCTTTACTTAGTTCATGCATTTGTTTAGTTCTAAACTTTGAAAAAATCAACTACATTTTGTGTTTTTACCGCTTTCTTATGATATCTATAAGCCTAGATAGTAATTTCATGAATAATGTTTGATGAAATACACAAGTACACACTAGAAGGGGGGGTTGGGGTTGAATAGTGGGTTAAAACCTTTTCGTAAATACTATTAGTTCACAAGTTGCCTTCTTGGATATATGTTAGTTTAAATCAACAAATATATCCTTGCAAGGCAAAGCTTTGAAAGCCTTTCCAAAAGAGCACAGTAGGCAAGATAAATATATGTAATCACAAGATAACAAATGAGAGCTTGTTTTTATACTGGTTCACTCAACCTAAGCTACGTCCAGTTCTTCTTTAACAACTATTAAAGGGTTCCACTATAATCAATTGATTACAAAACAAGTATTCTTCACTGTTACTTTTGGTTACAAGTATTCTCTATGCCACTACTGGTTACAAGTATTCTAAACCACTTCTGGTCACAAGTATGAATTTCCCCATAAGATTATACTTCCCAAGTATTCTTTTATCACTAAGCCACTCCTAGCTTTCTATACAAATATGTATAAGATTCAAATAACTCTCAAAGAGAGGATAAGAACAAGTGTTGAATCTATGTGAGCTTATAGAGGATGAGAATTCTCTTTTTCTTTCAACTTGTGTCTCTCACTAGGTTTTTCTCAAAGTGCTTCACTTGCTGTACAGATTCCTTTGAATGAGTTCTTTATTGTTCATTATTTTTCTCATTGCATGGAAGCTTCCTTATATAGTGAGCTTCATGGATTTGAACGTTAGAGAAGGCTTGTTTCCATTGTCTCACAGAAAAGTGTTGAGGTAGCTTTGACTGTGCTTGATGTGATAGGAGCTGGATTTGTTTCTATCACAGTTGGCTTTTAGCTTAACGTGTGCATCCCAATGTTGATTAGTCTTTTGGCTGTACCTACACACTTCACGTAATTCGAGACAAGCAAGCAATACGAGGAATAGAAGAAAGTAAGATCAAAGAGTATCTCCCTTTCTTTCTGTAACACCAATGTCTTTATTTGTGTAAGGAATTAATTATAAAGCACATATTCCTTAGCACATATGACAAAACATATTCTGTTCCTGCATAGACAACATTTGGCTTAATAGACATAGTATAGTCTTGATTAAGTATGGTCTGTTTGTGCATAGACAATGTTTGAAATGAAAGACATGGTCTAGTCTAGCTTCAGACATCGTCTGGCTTATCTATGCATTGTTTGACCTTGTTCCATACATGGTCTAGTCCAGTACATATGCATAGTCTGGTTCAAGACTCGTGTTGTTTGTCCCAAGACTTCACATAGTCTGTCCGAGATTGTTGTATGGTTTGGTCTTAGACTTTCCATGAATTTTTCCAAGACGTAGCATGGTTTGTTCAAGAGCTTATTTTATTCTGATTAGAATTAATTATAATGTTTGAATTAATCATTGTGAATTAGCAGACAGTTAAGATGTAAGTGAGAGTTTGAGTGATTTTACCATTGTCTGTTCTCACTCTGATTTCCTGAAACACTTAGTCTGAAATCATTAGTTGATCAAATATTATCACATTTGTTATCATCAAAATCTATCAAAGTATTAGCGGTTAGACATCATCAAATGACTTGGTTCTAACATTTGATAGTACACGAGTCTTGATAGGTGTTTAGTTTACTTATTACTTAAGTAAATTATCTAGAATTTATCGATCTCTTGGACTGTCATTGAGTGTTGTTTGTCTCTAATTGTTGTCATTTCATTAAATATTTTTATGATAGTTAGCTTGAGTGAGCTTTTGGATCCTTTCACCCCTTTTCTTCCTTTTTTTTGTAGATAATGATGAATTCGCAAAATCACAAGGAATCGCTTGGAACATAGTTCTAGAAGATAAGAAAGAGCCATCTGTCAAAGCACATCAACTGTTGATTTTGGTGTTAGAACCAAGACATTTGATGATGTTTGACCTCTAATATCTTGATAGGTTTTGATGATAACAAATGTAATAATATTTGATCAACTGATAATTTGAGATTAAGTGATTTCAAGAAATCAAAGTAAGAACAGACAATGGTAAATTCTCTCAACTCAAATCCTACGCTCTAACTGTCTAATAACTTATAATGGTTAATTTAGCACTAAAATTGCTTATAAACAGATTAAAAATAATCTATTAAATGGATCATGCAAAATCTAAGGCTAGACGATGTCTGAAGCCAAGCGCCAGACGATGTCTGATGCCAAGCGCCAGACGATGTCTGATGCAAGGCTAGACGATGTCTGAGGCCAGGCCAGACTATGTCTGAAGATAAGCTAGACGATGCCTAAGGCTAAAACAAACCATGTCTTTTAAATAAGAATGTGTTAAAGCCAAATGCTGTAAGTGCATGAACAGACCATACTTAATCAAGACCAGACTATGTTTGTTAAGCTAGACTTTGTCTGTGCAGGAACAAAACATAATCTGTCATATGTGTTGAGAAATATGTGTTTTATAATTAATTATTTACTCAAATAAAGGCACTGTTGCAATAGAAACAAAGGGAGATACCCTTTGACATTACTTTCTTTGATTCCTCGTATTACTTGCATGTCTCGTACTATGTAAAGTGTGTAGGTACAACCAAAAGAACCAATAAGCATTGGGATGCACACTTTTAGCTAAAAGACAAACTACAATAGAGATAGAAACCTGCTTTTGTCACATCAAGCACAGTCAAAGCTACTTCAAAACTTTACTATGTGAGACAACGGAAAGAAGTCTTCTCCAACATTCAAATTCATCAAGCTCACTTTATAAGGAAGCCTCTATGAAATGAGAAAAAAAAGAACAAAAAAAGGAATGATTGCTTGAAAACACAATAACGAAATCAATTTAGACAGTAAGAGAAAGCATTATGAGATAAGGTCTTAAACACGAGCTAAGAGAAAAAGAATATCCATCCTTTACAAGCTCACGTAGATTCAAAATTTGATTATATCCTCTCTTTGAGAGTTATTTGAATCTTATACATATCTGTATAGAAAGCCAGGAGTGGCTTAGTGATAAAAGAATACTTGGGAAGTATAATCTCAGGAGGAGATTCATACTTGTAGCCAGTAGTGGCATAGAGAATACTTGTAGCTAGAAGTGGCAATGAAGAATACTTGTTTTGTAATCAGTTGATTATAGTGGAACCCTTTAACAGTTGTTAAAGGAGAACTGGACATAGCTCAGGTTGAGTGAACCAGTATAAAAATAAGTTCTCATTTGCTGTCTTGTGTTTACAAATATCTCTCTTGCTCACTGTGCTCTTTTGGAAAGACTTTCTAAGCCTTGCCTTGCAAGGATATATTTGCTGATTTAAACTAACATATATCCAAGAAGGCAACTTGTGAACTAATAGTATTTACGATAAAGTTTTAAACCCACTATTCAACCCTCCCCCCCCTTTCTAGTGTGTTCTTGTGTATTTCAGTTGGTATCAGAGCTTGATCTTTGATGACTATCTTCACAGATATAGAGCTAAAGATCTTACACAAGGATGAAGAAGGGTCTACACAAACCTCCAATCTGCAAGGGTGAAAACTTCTCATACTAGAGACAAAGAATGGAGACATACTTTGAATCATGTCATATAGACATGTTGGATGTCGTAGAAAATGGAGATTATATTCCAGTTGATGATAATGAAGTTGAGATTCCAAAAGAACAATGGACTGAGGCATAAAAGAACAGATTGGTCCTCAACTCTAGAGCAAGAAATGCAATACATGCATGCATCTCAGAAACCGAGCACAGAAAGATAAGCCAGTTCAAATCTGCCAAAGACATATGGGACACATTCATAATAACCTATGAAGGGTCCTCACAAGTAAAAAGGAACAAGGTAAGTGTTCTTACCAGAGAATATGAACTCTTTGCTATGGAAGAAGATGAAACCATAGCTAATATGTTTTCTAGATTCCAAACTATTTTAAATGAGCTTCGAAACCTTGGTAAAAGTTTCGAAAATTTTGAGCATGTTGACAAAATTCTTCGCAGCTTGCCTAGACAATGGAGACCTTAGGTCACAGCCATTAGAGCATCCAAAGATCTAGATTATATGCCTCTCGAAGAGCTAGTGGGAATTCTAATGTTACATGAGCAAGAACTGGAAGGAGATGCCAAACTGAAAAAGGGCAAGTCTTTAGCTTTGAAAGCTCACAAGCCAAATCAGACAACACCTAAAGAGTCATCTTCATCAAAAAGTCAGTCCTCTAGACCATCCAAAAGACACACCACCAAAGCTCTAAAGGCAAAAGAGTTAGAATTAGAGTCCACTTCCCTAAGTGAAGAAGAATCAGAAGATGATGATGAGTTATCCTTCACATCAAGAAAAATCCACAAGATGTGGAAAAAGAAAGGTGCCTCAAGATGAAAGAACTACAACAAAAAACACTTAGTAGACCGTGAGAATAAAGAGAAAAGTCCTATCGTCTGCTACAAGTGTAAGAAGCTTGGACACTTCATGTCAGAGTGTCCTAAGCTCAGCAAGGGAAAAGAAAAGGTCAACAGAAGATTTCACAAGAAAAAGAAAGGACTAATGTCCACATAGGAAGATCTAGATGATTCAACAGATAAAGAAAATTCTGAAGCATCAGATGAAGAAGCCAATCTCTGTCTGATGGTAGATGCAACCTCCACATTTTCTGCGCCTGATGATGAGAATACACTAAACAACACCCACTCTGCGTCTGCATCTAAGGCTTTAGATGATGAAGAACAAGAGGTAGACCTTAATGATCTTATTTCTCTTCAAGAAGCTTATCAAGAACTTCTCTCTAATTCATCTATTATTTCAAAAGCCTATTTATCTATGAAAAAGAAATTAACAAAACTTTCAAAAGAGCATGAAGACTTTCTTTCACTGAGCTATCTGATAAATGTTCTAACAGATGATTTTCAAAACTAACCATTGATCACCAATGCTTAATTAAGAGCAAAAGTGAACTTTGGATAGAAAAGGAACAACATAGAAGGAAATTGAATGAATTGATTAAGGAAACTGATGAATTAAACAATGTAAGAGCCTTGAGCAAAGATAAAGTTGAAATTGCTCAATTACGTAAAGAAGCTGCATCTCTCAAGAGTACTCTAAGCAAATTTTCAATGAGTCTAAAAATTTAAAGAAAATTCTTTCATACAACAGACATCCAAATGACAAATCTGGCCTTGGATTCATAGGAAAGAAAGAAGCAACCAAGAAGAAAGCTTCTTCTAATGGACCACATGTTGAAAATGGACATGTAAAGTCCAAAAGTAAGAAATTGCCTACAGGAAGTAAGTCATTTGCCTCTAAGACTAACACCAAAGGACCCAAAAGAATATCGGTACCTAAAACCAAAATAATTCTTGTTGTAGATGTCCTTGATGGTAGGAAAGAAACACCAATCATGGTACTTGGACAGTGGCTGCTCACATCACATGATGGGCTCAAGGTCTATGTTCCTAGACCTGACACCAATGCATGGTGGTACAATCACTTTCGGAGGCAATCAGAAAGGGAGAATCAGGGGTACGAGAAGATAGGTATTCCTCCTAGTCTTTTTATTGAGAATGTGCTATTTGTTGAAGGGCTAAAACACAATCTATTGAGCATAAGTCAATTTTGCGACAGTAGATATGATGTTTCCTTTAACAAGGAATCATGCATAGTTAGAGACTCTATAGATTCACATCTCTTCTCTACAAAGAGACAAGGCAATCTTTATAAGATCAATCTTGGTGAACTAAAGGATCAAAATGTATCATGTTTACTGTCTATTGAAGAAAGTCACTGGTTATGGCATAAGAAGCTTGGCCATGCAAGTTTAAGATTAATCTTAAAATTGCAAAGATATAGCCTCGTAAGGGGATTGCCAACAATGTCATATAAGGATAACTTACTTTGTGAGGCATGTCTGAAAGGGAAACAAGTGAAAACATCTTTTAAAAGTAAAAACACTGTTTTCACTTCTAGACCATTAGAACTGTTACATATTGATCTCTTTGGTCCAACAAGGATAGCCTCTCTCAGAGGGAAGAGATATGGACTAGTAATAGTTGATGACTATTCTAGATGGACATGGGTTATATTCCTCACTCATAAGGATGAGGCCTTTAAGGAATTCTATAAATTCTGCAAACGTGTTCAAAATGAAAAAGGAGTATGTATAACTTATATTAGAAGTGACCATGGAGGAGTGTTCGAAAATGAAAATTTTCAAAGGTTCAGTGAAGAGAATGGAATTCTTCACAACTTCTCAACACCTAGAACACCATAGCAAAATGGTGTTTTTGAGAGGAAGAATAGGTCATTACAAGAAATGGCTAGAACCATGTTGAATGATAACTTGACTCTTAAGCACTTTTGGGCAAAAGTTGTAAATACTTCCTGTTATTTGCAAAATAGAATTTATATTAGGCCTATTATTAAAAAGACTCCATATGAACTGTGGAAAGGACAAAAACCCAACATATCATACTTCCATCCCTTTGGATGTTAATGTTTCATTCTTAACACAAAAGACAATTTGGGTAAGTTTGATTCGAAGTGTGATACAAGAATCTTACTTGGATATTCTAAAACATCCAAGGCATATAGAGTGTTTAACTCTAGAACCAAAGTCGTTGAAGAAGCCATTCATGTAAGATTTAATGACACTCAACCTGATAGGAAACTATCAGAGTTACAAGACTCATTTGTAGATATCAGACTAGATGATGCAATAACTAAGACCAGACCATCGTCTGACACACCATCGTCTGTGTCTAGCACAACATCTTCTGCTCCCACATCGTCTATTTGCTATCAGACCATCTCAGATGATGAAGAAGAAGTCAGAAAACCACAAAGCAGCAACAGAATGATGATCAAGAACCATCCTCCTTCTTAAATCATTGGAGAAGTTCGAGCTCCAGTGAAAACAAGATCATCTTTCCAACAAACAGCTCTATTGTCTGAGATAGAACCCAAGCACATTGATGATGCCACGGAAGATGAAAGTTGGGTCCAAGCAATGTAAGAAGAGTTGGATCAATTTCAAAAGAATGATGTTGGAAACTTGTGAAGCTACCAGACAAAAAGGAAGCTATTGGTGCTAAGTGGGTCTTCAAAAACAAACTAGATGAGAATGGTAAGGTTGTGAGGAATAAGGCTAGATTAGTGGCCAAAGGTTACTTACAACAGGAAGATATAGATTATATGGAGACATATGCTCTAGTAGCTAGACTTGAGGCAATTAGGATTTTGCTTTCATTTGCTGCTCATAGAAATATGAGACTCTATTAAATGGATGTAAAATGTGCATTCCTCAATGGTGTAATCAAAGAGGAAGTTTATGTAGAACAACCCCCTGGGTTTGAGAGTACTATCTTTCCAAACCATGTATTTAAACTAAACAAAGCATTGTATGGTCTTAAACAAGCTCCTAAAGCATGGTATGAAAAACTCAGTTCATTTTTAATATAACACAATTTTATAAGAGGAAAGATAGATACTACATTGTTTCGCAAAAACTACTCTTCTAATTTTATTATTGTTCAAATCTATGTAGATGATATTATCTTTGGTGCCACTAATGAAAAACTCTGTGAAGAGTTTTCAAAGTTGATGCAGATTGAGTTCGAAATGAGCATGATGGGAGAACTGAAATTCTTCCTTGGATTGCAGATCAAGCAGACCAACAAAGGAATTTTCATACACCAGACTAAGTATGTGAAAGAACTCTTGAAAGAATCAACTTGAAGACTACAACATATTTGAGAATAACATTCCTATCTTCTATGATAATACTGCTGCTATATCTCTTTCGAAAAATCCTACCATGTACTTTAGAGCCAAGCATATAGAAATAAAACATCATTTCATATGAGATCATGTTTAGAAAGGGACCATTAAATTGGAATTTTTCAAGATAGACGATCAGCTTGCTGATATTTTTACAAAACCCCTTACTGAAGACAGACTGATCTTTTTGAGAGAAAAGATTGGGATGGTCTGGGTGAATTAATGTTTTATCACTATCTGCTATTCACTAGTAGAACTAATGACACATTGTTAGGTGTGATACTTAAGTGAGGCATCTGCATGCTATGTGTTTCGTGCTCAAAATATGAGCCAAACCATGTGAGTTGTTTTAAAAACCGTTTTGTAACTTAAGCATTCATTTGGTTCTGAGTCATAAAAGCCCAAAACTCACATTCAAGTCTGTCATAAATGTGTCATTTCAATCATTCCCTAACCGTACCATCATATTTAATGCACACTCATTACCTATTCTAGCCTACTGTTGCCAAATGTATTCCCCAAGCTTTTGAAACCTCTCATCTCTCTCACCCATTCTCTCTGCAACCAAGAACTGCAAGAAACCCTAAACACAAACCCTTGTAATGGCCAAACATAATCTGATCAAGGGTTGTTCCTCCTCCTAACTACCAGCCTCACCCTCATTCTTTCAAGCTTCTGATGAGCATCTTGTAGATGTCATGCTTGAGTCTACCGCAGACACCAACAGTTCTGTGTCCAACATTGACCCTGAGGTCATGATAGAATGAAGACTCAATGATGTAGAAAACATTTTGATCAAGCCACGAGGTTCCTACACTGGGAACAATTCACGTGGAGTACTTCATTGATATACCCTACCTTAAGGAACATGGTCTTAAGATCTCAAGATATTTCGAATTCGCTGGGATTAGGGGCCACTTTAATGACCACCAAAAGATCACCCCTGGACTCATTAGAGAGTTCTAGACAAATGCTACAATCAAAGGAAATGAGGTTGTCAGCAACGTCTTTGAGTATGAAGTCATTGTCTCTCCCTCCTCCATTGCTTAAGCCATAGGGTGCGAACTGCACTCAAACTACTGCACAAAGGCATGGGACAAGGACCTTGAGAAAGGTACAGTAGAAAGGTTCATTCTTGGACCTAACTACAAGGTGGCCAAGGACGTCAAGAAGTTGCACCTAGCCAACTTCCCACCTCTGACCAAGTTGATGCTGAACATTATCAACAAGATCATCTTGAACAAGATTGGGTCTAAAGATCATGTGTCTGCTCTACATAGGTTCATCCTTTACCACATCATCAGAGGGATGCCATTCAACCTTCCACACTCTTTTTACAACCTGATTAACCACATCCAATACCTATCAACTTTTGTGGCAACATACTACACAGCTCTATTAAACAAGATCCTTTAGGATGCTTGTTGCTACAACAGATTATACATAGAAATCCAATTAGGAAATCTGGATGAGTTGGAGTATGTGAGAGTAGAAAGCCCATTCCTTCAATAGAGGATACTGACCTCTTCAAGTCTGCTTAAGTTGAACATGGGGTTTGAAATCACAAGGGATCACCTAGAAGGTTCCCTGTATTATCTGATGATGAAAATGAAGGTCAGAAGAAGAAGAAGATTCAGAAAAAGAAGGGTGGAAAAGGAAAAAGCTTGGTGATTTATGATGAGGCTGTGTCCATCCAACCCTTAGCTGGAAAAATGAGGAGACTTGTTGTTGCGAACTAGCAGATAGTCCGAACAACATGCAAGGCTACAACACAGTCTGTTGTAGAGCCACTAGCCAAGAAGGGAAAACAGACAGTCCAACAAGCACTACCCAAACCACCCACTTAAAGGATCAAGTCTAGAGCCCAACAGAAGGGTAAGGGTGTTGCTAGAATCATTGCTGAACCTTAGGTGTCTCTAAGGGAGGTAGCAAACATTGGTCTGCAAGCTGTTAATGCTACTAAGGCTGAAGAAGAAGACTCAGATGAGGGACTAGTCTTCAAGAAACCCAGAAAACCACTTAATGCACAATAGACCATTGAGTCAGAGGGACTGACCATTAGACCACCCAGCACCATAGCTAGGAAGCTGACTGTGAAGAGAAAAATGGTGTTGGAAGAAGACACACCTAGACAGACAACCACCTCAACCACCAATCCAAGTATCACTCTACCCACTCACCCTCGCTCTACATACAAATGTTCAAAGAAGAATATTCCTCAGATGATACCACTCTTAGCCCAAACACAAGCCACAACAGACACATCGTCTATTGCACCCCTATCGTCTGTGTCACCAACACAAACTATAGTAAGCCAAACAGTTGCTGCATAGTTTGATGCCCAAGCACAGACTATGCAAGAGCCACTGTCTGAACCCATTGTTCAAACAGAATATCAATCTACGTTTGCCCCCACTGGATAGACGATCACCCAACAGACTAAACCCACTATTTAGTCTAAGACACAGTCTAATCCCACAACTCAGACTGTTGTACCAACAACATTTCTGCAAACTCCACCAGACACTACGATTCCTCCTTACCAATCTCCCTCTCTAGTGACAATTTTAGAGATGGCAGACGTAGTAGTTTCCTACCACCACACTAAGTCTGTAATCATCTTGTTTGGGTCAGATGAAGAGATAGTTGCTCTATCTCCTGAAGCGTCTACTGTTCCCTCATGGGACAACATACCATTCAGTCTGGACGACAACACTCCTCTATCCACATTTAGAGAAGACACTCCTCCTCCTCCTCCCTCTGGCTCTTGGCATCAAAAGATGATGTAACACTTCTCCTTGTGCTATGTGGGAGAAAATGCTGAGTCTACAGCATACAGAGAAGAGACTCAGTTGGAGCTAGCTATAGAGGATTCAATGATTGCTAGGGTCAAGGAAGCACCTCTAAAGAAGCTTCCCCCTCTACAAATTGATCAAGGAATCATCCTTTACCAGAGGCCAAATCACAACACTCACCTTCTAGACACTGCTGAAGATGATGCACATCTAGCTAGAAGGCTACAGCAAGAAGAGTATGCCTTTGCCATCCCTCTGATGCGTTAGTTAGTGCATGAGTGCACACTGGTACAACTACATAAGAGAGGGATTGGACTACTTTATAGTGGAACTAGCCCTACCAATTGAGCTAACAGAAGATGAGAAGAAGCAACTAGAGGCCACTGTCAGAACAATGCATCGTGATGCATTGTACTATCTATCGAGACCAAGGGTCTCTATTCGACCTCCTCGACTGATTACACGAGGAGTTGCTCCCAACCATCCAATCTTCCAAGCCACGTGTGCTGAATACAAGGCTCTGTGCCACTTGAAGTTTCAAGGCACAACCCCCAGACAGTTGTATCCACCTAGCTTGCATATCTTGGAAGACACTGATATACGTGTTGCTCCAGCACCGTATAGTCACCAAGCTTCCGACTGTCAACCCCAAAAATTTGAAGGGGAAGAAGATTGCGCGAGCAGACAATCTTCCACAAAGACATACCAGACATTGAGCCATTGCCTCAACAGGAACATATTCTACCATTGGAAAACAATGAAGCGAGATGTTGGCATCTACTGGTAGACTATGATGAGTAGTATGCTCTACACCACAGGGTCATCCAATCTCTTAGATGAAGAAAAACAAAAGATTGACATTGTAGGTGAAGGCTCCTCCTCCTCTAGTAGTTTCATTCACGTGTCAAACACAGTGGTTGTGCCCACTCTACTGACCCCTCACACCCTTGGAGACGAAGAGGAAGCTAAGAGGATGCTTGCTTAATACTATGTTGAGTTCAAAGCTGCTCAAGCACTAATAGCTGCAACTAAGGCAATAGAAGAAGTAGCTGAAGAAGCAAGAATCCTAGAGGAGGCTGCCAGACTGAGAGCTATGTTAGCTGCTCAAGAAGAGGAACAACGACTCAATGATCTGGCTCAAGAAAAGAAGGCCAAGGAAGAAAATGAGAAAAAACTCAAGGAGTTGGCCCTGTAGCAAGAGGCTGAGGCAGCTCAGGCTATTTCACTTGTTGCTAAGCAAGCTATAGACTTGGTTGAAAAGTTTGCAGAGTCAACACCAGCCCAAGAGTGCACTGATCTAGTGTCCACTTAGTCCAAGTCAAGCACTCCAATTGCAGCTCTACCACTAAATGTTGTAGCACAGTCAGACCCTCTACCTGACTTAGCTGCCCTTGAATTTACATTGGAAACCAAACTGGGATCAAGAATCTCTATAGAGGTTGCTGCTCAAGTTGAAGCTCAACTGAATGCCAAATTGGACGAGCAAAGAGCTAGTATCATGAAGTAGGTGACTCTTGCCTTCAATGCCTCCATTGCCGTCAGAAGATCCTCTGGCAAGAGAAGCTCCATCAGAAGCTGGAGAATCCTCAACCAAACAGTCAACCCCATCTTCCAAACCATGACTGTGATAACATTTTCTACTCCATCCTCCACCTTTTTGTTTATGACAAAGGGGGAGAGAATTTTGGATGTATAGAATTTCCAGACAATGCTTAATAAAATAGTGATTGGTTCACTAATTTTTTTATACACCTTAATTCACTATTTATTATTATCCACTTTAATTATTTCATGCTTTAATTTGTCATATGCATCTGCATGATAGACTTAGGGGGAGTTCATCATGTTAATAACTGCGCATACTTAATTGTCATGAAATAATTCAAACTCTAATACATACATGTCTATGATTCACTGTCTGTTAAGTCAAAATTATAACATGTGTTGTCATCATCAAAAAGGGGGAGATTGTTAGAACCAAGACATTTGATGATGTTTGACCCCTAATACCTTGATAGGTTTTCATGATAACAAATGTAATAATATTTGATCAACTAATAATTTGAGACTAAGTGATTTCAGGAAATCAAAGTAAGAACAGACAATGATAAATTCTCTTAACTCAAATCCTACGCTCTAACTGTTTGATAACTTATAATGGTTAATTTAGCACTAAAATTGCTTATAAACAGATTAAAAATAAGCTCTTAAATGGATCATGCAAAATCTAAGGTCAGACGATGTGTGAAGCCAAGCGCTAGATGATGTCTAATGTAAGGCCAAACGATGTCTGATGCCAAGCACCAGACAATGTTTGATGCAAGGCCAGATGATGTTTGAAGCCAAGCGCTAGATGATGTCTGAGGCCAGGCTAGACTATGTCTAAAGCCAAGTCAGACGATGTCTAAGGCTATAATAAATCATGTCTTTTAATTAAGAATGTGTTTGTTAAGCCAAATGATGTCTAAGGCTAGAACAGACCATGTCTTTTAAATAAGAATGTGTTTGTGTTAAAGCCAAACGCTGTCTGTGCATGAACAAACCATACTTAATCAAGACCAGACTATGTTTGTTAAGCCAAACTTTGTCTGTGCAGGAATAGAACATAATCTATCATATGTGCTGAGGAATATGTGCTTTATAATTAATTCTTTACTCAAATAAAGGCACTGCTGCAACAGAAACAAAGGGAGATACCCTTTGACATTACTTTCTTTGATTCCTCATATTACTTGCATGTCTCGTACTATGTAAAGTGTGTAGGTACAACCAAAAGAACCAATTAGCATTAGGATGCACACTTTTAGCTAAAAGACAAACTGCAACAGAGACAGAAACCTACTCTTGTCATCAAGCACAGTCAAAGCTACTTCAACACTCTATTGTGTGAGACAATGGAAAGAAGTCTTCTCCAGCATTCAAATTCATCAAGCTCATTTTATATGGAAGCCTCTATGAAACGAGAAAAAAAAAACGAACAAAAAAAAGGAATGATTGCTGGAAAACACAATAATAAAATCAATCTAGACAACAAGAGAAAACATTCTGAGACAAGGTCTTAAACACGAGCTGAGAGAAAAAGAATACCCATCCTCTACAAGCTCACGTAGATTCAACATTTGATTATATCCCCTCTTTGAGAGTTATCTGAATCCTATACATATCTATATAGAAAGCCAGGAGTTGCTTAGTGATAAAAGAATACTTGGGAAGTATAATCTCATGGGGAGATTCATACTTGTGACTAGAAGTGGTTTAGAATACTTGTAACTAGTAGTGGCATAGAGAATACTTGTAGCTAGAAGTGGCAGTGAAAAATACTTGTTTTGTATCAGTTGATTATAGTGGAACCCTTTAGCAGTTGTTAAAGGAGAACTGGACGTAGTTCAGGTTGAGTGAACCAGTATAAAAACAAGTTCTCATTTGCTGTCTTGTGTTTACAAATATCTATCTTTCTCACTGTGCTCTTTTAGAAAGACTTTTTAAGCTTTGCCTTGCAAGGATATATTTGCTGATTTAAACTAACATATATCCGAGAAGGCAACTTGTGAACTAATAGTATTTACGAAAAAGTTTTAAACCTACTATTCAATGCCCCCCCCCCCCCCCCTCCCCTTCTAGTGTGTTCTTGTGTATTTCATTTGGTTGCGAAGCCAAAATTTCTAGCTTCTAAACTAAAACTTACTTAAAATGGAAATGTGTCTTTTACAATTCTGGTTAAAAACTTACCACATAGAATATATTCCCTAGTTTTGAAAGCTGAAGAGACTGGCATTGTTCCATTGGTCTAAAGAAGAAAATATCATATTTATTCTTAGTTAGGAAACCATTTTGGACTCTTCACCTTGTATCATTAGTTGTTGTTGTTGTTCATGGAGAGGAGCAACTAAGTCTCCCATTGTTATAAGGGGTTGAATGTAACCATTGCTACATTCTTAATGTATCTTTTATATTTTAATTTATGAATTTTATATTCTACATTTCAGTTAACATCTTATCCATTGCTTAATGCTTGTTGTAAATTGATCACTTATAGCATGATCTTAGGATATTTCTATGGTTGGAAAATGTGGTTTTTATCTTGAACTGAATATAGATGTCCAACAAACTTTGGGAGCAAGGGATCAGATCTTAGTTTGTTAGTAATCATATAGCCACAAATCTCATTGCTAGTTTCTTTGTTAAGCTTTAGAAAGGTTCTTATCTCTAATCTTGATTTAAAGAAGAAACTTAGGTTCTTTGGGTGCAAGGGATCAACATAAAGGATAATCTAGGTTAGTTGATTTTAACTTATATATGTAGATAGAATTCATATAGAGCATTCATGCATAAGAGAGTTAAACTTTGGTAAAATTCAACCCCTTTTACAACATCATTTTACAAATGATCAAAACCATCTCACTACTATTTAATATGATAGTATTCTGAAATACCGCAAAACAAACACTTAATTCTATCCCTGTTGAGAGCATTTGCCCTCATCTCAAACAACTAAATTGGTTTTGTTTTATTGTTTTATGTTCCTTTTATTTTTTTAGTTTATAATAATAGAAAAGCTTAGTAATTTATATTGTGCTAGTCCTTGTGGACAAAACAATACTTGGAACTTGCCATTTACTACTTGTAATGACTTGATGCACTTGCCAATAATCGTGAAAAAGCAAGTCCCTGTGGAAAATGATACTTGGACTTGTCCATTTTTACTACTTGTAACAACTTTGTGCACTTGCCAATAATCGTGAACAAGCAGCAAGCAAAGCATTGTTGAAAGTTGAAATATTCTAAATCCTTAAACCCCCATTCTCCTTTGGTAGACACACTATGTCCCACTTCACCTAAGAAATCTTCTTTGAACCATCCAAACCGCCCAACAAGAAGGATCTTATAAACCATATAAGATAGTACGTGAACATTGAGTGTGATAAAATGGAAGGGCTTGCAGCCATGTTTAAAGGCCCTTTTGAATGCAAGGGTTAGATTTCAAAAAAGGGTAATTTCCCTAAACAATTTGTAGGTTCATCGATTTTGTGCCTAGAAAATATTTGAGAGCACCCAAAATCTTATGATGCATTTGTTGAGAGTCATAATACAAAATATCTTCAATATCATTAGACAATGGACATGGAAAAAAAAAACAACGCTCACGACTTTTCCAAAAAAAAAAATCAATTAAAGAACAATCAAGGTGAATTAGGTCTCTTAATTATAGTAAGATGAATGATGAGTAAATTTTAATGGGATTTTGAAGAAAATGCAAGGAAGAATTGAGAAGTAGAGGAAATTAAATTGAAAATATTATGAAAGTGTGGAATAATATAGGAGGTGCATGAATTATAAATGGTAATGTAGGAAACAATTCCTTGAGGAGGTCAGATGAAAGGCAGGTGTTATTCTTATCTCACTCATTTAATAATATACATCCCTTTATTTTTATTCCCCAAAAGTCCCTACTATAATTTGTGAAGATTGATGCTTCGCCTCTTCCTTTTAGATTTTTGGTATCCTCATACCTTAAGTCTTTTCCGTTTTCTTGGTATAGGTTTTTTTTTTCTTTTTTATGCCATAACATGTATGGATGATGGCATTGTATTGTTTGTTATAGACTAAGATACTTGATTTACCCTATTTTTATTATCTCTAGCATCACTAAATGGTTTACATCTTAGGAACTAATTCTGAGTGATTGCAATCGATTACAAGTTGTAGGAATCAATTACCAAATGGCCAAATTAGTTTTGAAATCATCTCTAGTATCGGGTTAATCGATTACCAACAATTGCAATTGATTATAATGCTAATTTTAGAATTCAAATATTGCTTTGTATCAATTACAATCGATTACCATCGAGTTGCAATCAATTACAAGACAATCTCTGAGATTCAAAAATTTCTCTATTTCCTTTGCAATCGATTACCATCCTGTGGCAATCGATTACCAAATGATCTCTGATATTCAGATTTGGCTTTATCTTGTTTGTAATCGATTACAAGTCTGCTGCAATCGATTACAATAACTGACAGCAAGTGTAAATCATATTTTGATACACGAGATAATCGATTACACCTTATTGCAATTGATTATATTTGGTATAATGGTCATTTCAAAAGATCTCCAAGACTTATTCTTTATCTAACTAACTCCGAATCTTTTTGACCCATGCTATATATTTGAACCCATATCATTCTATGTAGAACAACAAATTTTCACAATATCTTTTCCTTGTTTCATTTGTCAAAATTCAAATCTTTGATTTGATTTTCAAATTTGATATTGCTTGAACATTCTCCTCTCTCTTTTGCACATTCTATAATCTCTTGAGTTTTCAGAAAAACTCAATCTTGCTTTTGCTGCTATACACATTTGAGATTAAACCTCTGAGCCTATACAGCTATATCCCTCTCTTATTCTTTCATGAATTGAGGTGATTCGACATGTGTTCTTGACTACTAAATTTGCTCATATTGGAGTTTCTTGAACTGATCTCATATCAGCTATATCAGCACATCAAGGTGTTTTCGTTCTTTAATCTTTTTCATTGATCTTGTTTGATTAGCATTGTGGGAATTTCGTTCCTAAATGCTGTGTTGAAATTAGATGATATTTCTAATTTTGTTTGTAGTATTGTGTTTAGAAATTGGATGATGAATGGTGTTTTCACATTCAATTGTCTAGGTTCCTATTTCAAGTTGTGAAATCAGGATTTGTTGTGAATTGTGTGTGCATGGTGTATGTAATCAAATTCATAGTAGAACCCCTTATTGAAAGGGAGAACTAGATGTAGATTGGTGGTTGATTGAACTAGTATAAATCAACATGCTCAATCTTTCTATCCCTTGATCTATTTCAATTTAGTATTTGATCTTTATTAAGAATATTTGTTCTAAATCATTTCTATCATAAGCTGAGGTTGTTTTTCTGGTTATTCAATCAATATAACATTCTCTGAAAAATGCTTTTAGTAAAACTTCAAGAGCGGTGGTGAAAAACCTTTTTGAAAAAGAAGATTCTGACATTTTATGTTAAATCAATTCACCGCCCCCCCCCCCCCCCCCTCTTGATTGATTACCCGGCTTATCCTAACAATTTGTACCTCCTTGACTTTACCATCTACTTTGATTTGGAACCCTCTGCATGCGTCTCCATTTATTTGATCAATTAAGTAAAAGAAAATTCACAAAGAAATGGAGACGCATGCAGATGTTAGAACCAAGACATTTGATGATGTCAGGAAATAAAGTGAGAATAGACAATGGTATAATCACTCTAACTCTCACTTTTGTCTTAACTGTCTGATAACTAATAATGATTAAATCACGCACTATAATTGCTTCTAATTAGATTAATATAAAGCTCTAGACCAGACCATACAATAGTCTCGGACAGACTATGTGAAGTCTTGGGACAGACAACATAAGTGTAGGACTAGACTATGCATATGTACTAGACCAGACCATGTATGGAACACGGTCAGACGATGCCTGAAGTTGAGTCAGACGATGTCTAAAGCTAGACTAGACAGTTAGGAGTGGCTTAGTGATAAAAGAATACTTAGGAAGTATAATCTCAGGGGGAGATTCATACTGATAACCTAAAGTGGTTTAGAATACTTGTAGCTAGTAGTGGCATAGAGAATAGAATAGACCATGTTCTTCATTCCAGATCATAGTAAGTCAAACTAGACTATGTTTGTTAAGCCAGACACTATCTGTGCACGAACAAACCATAGTAAGTCAGACCAGACTATGTCTGTTAAGCCAGACGTTGTATGTGCAGGAACAAAATGGAGTTTGTCACATATTCTGAGGAATAAGTGCTTTATAATTAATTCTTTACACATATAAAGGCATTACTGTAATAGAAAGAAAGGAGATACTCTTTGACATTACTCTCTTTGATTCCTCGTATTGCTTGTATGTCTCAAATTATGTAAAGTGTGTAGCTACAAAAGACAAATCAGCATCAAGATACACACCTTATGCTAAAAGCTAACTATAACAGAGACAGAAACTTGCTCCCTGTCACATCAAGCACACTCAAAGCTACTTCAACATGCTACTGTGAGACAATGAAAACAAGTCTTCTCCAACATTCAAATTCATGAAGCTTAATATATAAGGATGCTTCCATGCAATGAGGAGACTAATGAACTAGAACAAAATAACTCAAATCAATCAAGACAGCAAGCAAAAGAACTCTGAGAAAAAGTCTTAAACACGAGCTGAGAGAAAAAGAGAACATCTTCTTCTACAAGCTCCTAAAGATTCAATATTTGTTTATATCCTCTCTTTGAGAGTTTTCTAAATCTTATACATAATTGTATAGAAAGCCAAGAGTGGCTTAGTGATAAAATAATACCTGGGAAGTATAATCTCAGGGGAAGATTCATACTTGTAAATTTATTTGTCTATCCATAGTTCACATTTTCTTTCAAGTAAGCTTTCAGGTTTTGTGTTTAGATCTTGAAATCTATTAACCATAGCATTACCGTATGTTGCTAATAGTTTACACCTATCAGACATATCAATAAAAGAAGACTACAGTTCTTCATGCTCTTTTGTCAACTTTTTAAATTTCTTTTTCATAACTAGGTAAGCTTTTGAAAGTACAAAGAAGTTGGAAAGTAGTTCTTGATAAGCTTCTTGAAGAGAAAAGAGGTTATTGAAATCTACATCAATTTCTTCTTTGTCTGCTTCCTCTTCAGATGGATTTGATGTTGTGTTTTCCATTAGATATAGGTTTGCTTCTTCGTCTGATCCTTCTTCTTCTCCAGATAATGAGTCATCAAGTTCTTCCCAGGTGGACATTAGTCCCTTCTTCCTTCTGGATAAGTCCTTCTGATTTTTTTTCTTTTTCCTTATTGAGTGTAGGACATTCAGACTTAAAGTGTCCTAGCTTCTTGCAATCATAGCAAACAATGGGATTTTTCTTTATTCCTTCTCAGTCTAGTGGCAATTTCTTATTGAGGTTTGTCCATCTACATCCACCATTATTTCTATTAATATATATTTTAATTTATTTTATTTTTGTAATTTAAAATTTTAAGGAAGTTATTTTCTTAACGGCTATTTGGAGAAGAGAAGTTATTTCCTTAAGAGTTATATACTTTTGCCTATATATACTTCTTCTTAGCATGGGAAATGGGACACAGAAGAAAGAACAATTATTATAAACTATTATTATATTTTCTGAAAAAGAGAAAGAGCATTGGTGTTCAAAAGGTTCGGGGAACCTATTGTGCATTCGATCGGTCGAACGGGTTGTCATATCTTGGGAGAGGAGTGTAGAAAATACAAATCGTCCATTGTAGTGAAGGCGTTTTCTCTCTAAGGATAGTGCACAACGGGCTTCAACCCAAGCTACTCTTAAAACCTTTCCTCTATATTTATTTACTCTTTGATGTGTCATTATTTTTTCCTATTTCTTACCCCTTTCTGTCATCATTTTAATTACTGATTAGCCTTAATTGTCAAATTAATTATGCAGTTTTATCATTTGGGCCTTTTTGACTAAGTCTGTATTTTAATTTAATTTCAAGAGAATTATAAGCAATTGGGCTTGGATCTGGAATTGGGCTGAACCAGTTTGGGCTTGAAGAGAGGAGATTGTTTTAGTTTTATTTGTCGTCCAGTTTTATTTTATTTCATTTTATTGCTGTATTTTGTAATTGGGCCGCATCAGATTTTTTATGGGCCCAAATCAGATTAGTAGCCTAGGGTTTTGTGGGCCTAAGTGACTTTTAGTGAGACTAGAAGAAGGGCAGCCGTCATGGAGAGGGGGCTGTTAGGTTTAGTTTCATTTTTATTGTTCAGGAATTACTGTTCATGTCCCCAGCATGCCACTGTTCATGTAGAGCAGAGTTTTTTTTCATTTTCAGTTTTCCAGCTTTGTTTTCAATTGCAATTTCATTTTCTGCTTCTGTTTCCATTTTCGTTCTTCATTGTTGGTTTGTTTTCAGTTTCCATTTCCAGTTTCGTTTTTGTCTTCTATTCTTGTTTTCATTTCTGTCTTCTATTCTTGTTTTCGTTTCTGTTCTGCATTTTGTTTCCTGTTTCATTTTCAGTTTGTTGTTTACGTTTCCAGTTGCTGTTTAATTTGAATGGAAGGTTAAATTTTCAGTGTTGTTTTCTCTTGAGGACTAAGCACTAGCTCTCTTTGAGGTTTTGTTATTAATGTTAATTTCTGATCAGTTTTTCCCCTTCACCAATTATTCTGTGTTTGTTGCTGATATTAATCCATGCATGTTTAATGCTTGATTAATTGTCTCTGTGCTTAATTAATGTTCATGCTTAATGGACCTGTGAGAGGAATTAATTGGTGTATGTGTTGCTTAATCACATAATGAAAACCTTGTATTAATTTTTGCTTAGTAAATTAATTCCGGGTTGGATTAAGTGGCTGAATTGATTAGGGATAGATTTTTGTAACCTAGGATAAGAGGCTTGCTTTTGAATCAAGGGGAAACAACACGTTTTAGTTCTGTTATTTTTAATTCAAGTTGCTTGCTGTTTAAATTATTAAAACAAAGAAACCCCCCCCATTTGTTACTGTTTATTGTTGTTAAGTGTTATGAACGTTTGTTTGATCACTGCTTACTGGGAGACGACCTAGGATCACTTCCTAGTTACTGCATTTAATTGTTTTTATTTGGTTCGGCTACGGCCTCGACCACTCTTTGTGCTTGTTGAATGTTTTAATAAAGCATTCTCTTATTATTCAATGTTGTTCAATCATATAATAACTTGGTTTGTTATTGTGTTCCTTGATTTTCCCCTATCTAGTGTCTTTCTCATTACTATATTTCCAACAATCTTAGAGAGAAAAAAAAATATTCTTCTATTTCTAGTCACTAGTTTTTTGTTTTCACAGTAACATTTTTTTTTCAAGATGTCTGCTTTGGATATGATTAAGTCCCTTTCAAGTAAGCCTGAAAAATTTACGGGTGAGAACTTTTTCTAACTGGCAACAACAAATGAGATTTCGGCTTACTGAATTGGATTTGTTCTTTGTAATTTCCAAATCAAATATTAAAACCTCTTCTTCTTCTATGGTTATTGCCCAAACTATGGTGCCTTACCTTATGATAAGGATGGTACCAAAACTTCCAAGCAAGATGTTTCTGGTAAGGATATTTTATGTCATGGACGCATTTTAAGTGCTTTATCTGATAACATTTATAAGATACTAACTTGCTTGAAGTGATTCATAGTGATGTATGTGATAGTAATGATATGTTGACACATGGTGGTAAGAGATACTTCATTACTTTTATTGATGATTCTTCCAAATATTTCTATGTGTATTTAATTAATCATAAAAGTGAATTGTTTGATAAATTCAAGGTATGGAAATCGGAAGTAGAAAATCAATTGGAAAGGAAAATTAAGATTCTTCGTTCCGATAGAGGTGGTGAATATACATTTTTAGAGATGAGTAATTTTTGTGAAATGCATAGTATTATTCATGAAGTGACAGCTCCATATGCTCCTCAATCTAATGGTATTGCTAAAAGAAAAAAATCGCACATTGCTTGATATGGTGAATGCTATGCTTGTTTGTTCTGGTTTGCCTAAGATTATGTGGGTGAAGATTTATTATTTGTTTTTTATATTCTGAATAGAATTCCTTATAAAAATTTTGCAAAAACCCCATATAAGTTATGAAGAAATAAAGAACTGAATTTGAAAAATCTATTGCAAAGGTTAATATTCCTATTAATGAGAAAAGAATATTAGGACCAAAAACCGTTGATTGTGTTTTTGTTGGTTATTTTTTGCATAGTACTACTTATACATTTTTGGTTATTAATTCCAAAGTGTCTGATATTTCTAATAATACAATAATGAAATCTAGAGATGCTAGTTTCTTTGAAAACGTTTTTCCTTTGAAAAATAAATTGCCTAAACTTGTCTGTGCTATTTCTAATTCTGATTTACCCTCTAATAGAAATGCTATGAAGGTTGTTGAACCCGAGCCTAGAAGGAGTAAGAGAATTAAAAAGGCTAAGACATTTGGTCTTGAGTTTTGTTCTTTTTTACCTGAAGATGATCCTAAAACTTACAATGAGGCCATGAGGTTTATTGATGCATCTTTTTGAAAAGAATTTATTAATGATGGAATGAATTCTCTTAATTCTAATAAAACTTGGTTTCTAACTGATCTTCCCCATTTGACACTATCCTTTGTGCAACCAATATATTTTGACATAGGTCTTCGATTTTTATTATTTTTGTCTTTTTTGAAAGCTAAGGAGGAGATCTACAATTTCGTATCTCACAAGAATTGGCTAATTCGGACGTTTTAGGGGTCAAATTTGGGATTCAATGTTACGGTCCTACACTTGTAATAATTCTGCGTTTTAGTTTGTAACTAGGGACCATTTGGTAATTTTAATTAGTTAAGGTAACCTTTTATTTAGTGGGTTTCAGCCCTCTTGTGGGGGACCATGGTTTTAGTCTATTATATATTTAATTTTTCCCCTTTTGCAAGACACACTACTTCATTTGATAAAAATCTCACATTTGGGAATATAAAGTGCTCTCTTCTCTCTCTCTTTTTCTTCTCTCTTCTCCCCTTTCTCCCTCATTTTCGTGTAGCTCCATGGCAGCCCCCATGAAGATCTTCATGGAGGGCTAAATCCTTTTGTAACCCAAGAATCTATGCTTGGGGTAAATATGAGTTCCTATATTCTCAATTTCGAATTTTGCTCATGAAAACCCTTCCCCCCCCTCCCCCTTTTTTTTTTAATTTTTGATTTCCTTGTTTAATGTATGATAATGATTATATTAGGGGATTGAAATCTAAATTCGGGTCAATTGCAATTGATTGATTGTGATTTAATACGATACATGCTTGAATTTGGGAAAATTAGGAATGTGATAGTAATCCGAATTTTTTCGAATAAATGTGAGGTGATTGCCTTAAATTTCATATTGTTGGGAATCTCATGAGCATGAATTTGATCCATCTTCACTTCGAGTTGTATCTCTTTGATTCTGTTTTTGTTTATTGATTTTAGTTGTTCTGTTGCTTTAAATTTCTGAAAATCACACAAAATTCCACTATTTTGAATTGAATGCAAGATGTTTGATGAATTGTATTTTTGAGAAAATGACTTGAGTTAGCCTTATATTGCAAAATTTATTGGGGAACTTAGTTGCTTTTGACGGTGTGTTCGACACGTGCTCGTCAAGTAGCTTCACAAGTTTCCAGACATTGTTCTTTTGAAATTGGTCTAGTTCTTCTTGCATTGCTTGGACCCAACTCTCATCTTTCATGGCATCATCAATGTGCTTTGGTTCTATTTTCGACAATAGAGCTGTTTGTTGGAATGATGATCTTGTTCTTACTAGAGCTTTTGCTTCTCCAATGATTTAGGAAGGAGGATGATTCTTGATCATCAGTCTGTTGTTGCCTTGTGGTTCTCTAATTTCTTCATCATCATCATCATCATCTAATATTGTCTGATGATGAGCAGATGATCTTGGAGCAGACGATGAGGGAGCAGACACTGGTGGAGTAGACAATAGTCCTTCAGACAATGGTCTAGTCCTCATTAGAGCTTTATCTAGTATAATATCTGCAAATGAATCTTCTAACTATGATAATTTCCTATCAGGTTGATTGACATTAAACCTTACATGAATAGCTTCTTCAACACTTTTGGTTCTAGAGTTAAACACTTTGTATGTCTTAGATTTTTCAGAGTATCCAAGTAATTTTCTTGTATCACACTTCGAATCAAATTTACCCAAATTGTCTTTTGTGTTAAGAATGAAACATTGGCATCCAAAAGGATGGAAGTATGATATGTTGGGTTTCCTTCCTCTCCACAGTTCATATGGAGTCCTTTTTAGGATAGGCCTAATATATATTCTGTTTTGTAAATAACAGGAAGTATTTATAGCTTATTCCCAAAAGTGCTTAGGACTTGAGTTATCATTCAAAATGGTTTTGGCCACTTGTTCTTCCTCTCAACAACACCATTTTGTTTTGGTGTTCTAGGTGTTGAGAAGTTGTCAAGAATTTGATTCTCTTCATTGAACTCCTGAAAACTTTCGCTTTCAAACTCTTCTCCATGGTCACTTCTAATAGAAGTTATACATACACCTTTTTCATTTTGAACGTGTTTTAGAATTTATAAAATGCCTTAAAAGCCTTGTTCTTGTGGGTGAGGAATAAAACCCATGTCCATCTAGAAGAGTCATCAACTATTACTAGTCCATATATTTTCCCTCTTAGAGGGGCTGTTCTGGTTGGACCAAACAGGTCAATATGTAATAACTTTAATGGTCTGGAAGTGGAAACAATATTTTTACTTTTAAAATAGGTTTTTACTTGTTTCCCTTTTTGACATGTCCTCACAAAGTAGGTCATCTTTATATGACATTGTTGGTAGTCCTCTTACAAGGCTATATCTTTGCAGTTTTGAGATTAATCTCAAACTTGCATGACTATGCTTCTTATGCCATATCCAATGACTTTCTTTGACTAACATTAAGCATGATACATTTTGATGCTTTAGTTCACCAAGGTTAATCTTATAAAGATTGCCTTGTTTCTTTGTAGAGAAAAAATGTGAACCAGCAGAGTCTTTGACTATGCATGACTCTTTGTTGAAGGAAACATCATATCTACTATTGCAAAATTGACTTATGATTAGTAGATTGTGTCTTAGTCCATCAACAAATAAAAAATTCTCTATAGAGAGACTATTGAAATACACAAGAACACACTAGAAGGGGGGAGGGGGGTTGAATAGTGGGTTAAAACTTTTCGCAAATACTATTAGTTCACAAGTTTCCTTCTTGGATATATGTTAGTTTAAATAAGCAAATATGTCCTTGCAAGGAAAAGCTTTGAAAGCCTTTCCAAAAGAGCACAGTAGGCAAGATAAATATATGTAATCACAAGACAACAAATGAGAGCTTATTTTTATACTAGTTCACTCAACTTGAGCTACGTCTAGTTCTCCTTTAACAATTGTTAAAGGTTTCCACTATAATCAACTAATTACAAAATAAGTATTCTTCACTGCCACTTCTGGCTACAAGTATTCTCTATGCCACTACTAGCTACAAGTATTCTAAACCACTTTTGGTTACAAGTATGAATCTCCCCCTGAGATTATACTTTCTAAGTATTCTTTTATCACTAAGCCACTCTTGACTTTCTATACAAGTATGTATAAGATTCAAATAACTCTTAAAGAGAGCATAAGAACAAGTGTTAAATCTATGTGAGCTTGTAAAGGATGAGTATTCTCTTTTCTTTCAGCTCGTGTTTCTCACTGGGTTTTTCTCAAAGTGCTTTGCTTGCTGTTCAAATTTCTTTTGATGAGTTCATTTCAGTTCATTAGCATTTCATCATCATATTCTCGTTGCATGGAAGCTTCCTTATATAGTGAGCTTCATGGATTTGAATGTTAGAGAAGGCTTGTTTCCGTTGTCTCACAGAAAAGTGTTGAGGTAGTTTTGACTGTGCTTGATGTGATAGGAGCAGGATTTGTTTCTGTCATAGTTGACTTTTAGCTTAAGGTGAGCATCCCAATGCTAATTAGTCCTTCGGCTGTACCTACACACTTCACGTAATTCAAGACAAACAAGCAATACGAGGAATAGAAGAAAGTAAGATCAAAGAGTATCTCCCTTTCTTCTGTAACAGTAGTGCCTTTATTTGTGTAAGGAATTAATTATAAAACACATATTCCTCAGCACATGACAAAACATATTTTGTTCCTGCATAGACAACATTTGGCTTAACATACATAGTCTGGTCTTGATTAAGTATGGTCTATTCGTGTACAAACAGTGTCTGGCTTAACATACACATTCTGGAATGAAAGACATGGTCTGTTCTAACTTCAGACATCGTCTGGCTTAGCTTCAAACATTGTCTAGTTTAGCTTCAGACATCGTCTGGCTTAGTTTTAGACATTGTTTGGCTTAGTTTCAGACATTGTCTGGCCTAGCATCAGACATCGTCTGACCTGACTATGCGTTGTTTGACTGTGTTCCATACATGGTCTGGTCTAGTACATATGCATAGTTTGGTCTAAGACTCATGTTGTCTGTCCCAAGACTTCACATAGTCTGTTTGAGACTGTTGTATAGTCTGGTCTTAGACTTTGCATGAATCTTTTGAAGACATTCATGGTCTTTTTGAGAGCTTTATTTTAGTCTGATTACAAGCATTTATAGTGCGTGATTTAATTATTATCAGTTATCAGACAGTTAGGACGAAAGTGAGAGTTAGAGTGATTATACCATTGTCTGTTCTCACTTTATTTCCTGAAATCATTAGTTGATCAAATATTATCACATTTGTTATCATCAAAACTTATCAAGGTATTAGGGGTCAGACATCATCAAATGTCTTGGTTCTAACAACTATGCATTGGGCTTTGGAACATAGACCGTACACCCATCATGTGATGTGAGTAGCCATTGTCTAGGTACCATGATTGGTGTTTCTTTCTTGCCATCAAGGACATTTGCAATAAAAATTATTTTTCTCTTAGGTACCCAAATTCTTCTAGGTCCTTTTGGGTTAGTTTTAGAGGCAAATGATTTACCTCTTGTAGGAAATTTCTTGCTTTTGGACTTCATATGTCCAAGCCCTGATTGAGACTTGCTAGAAGAAGCTTTATCCTTAGATGCTTCTTTCTTGCCTATGAATCCAAGGCTAGATTTGTCATTTGGATATTTGTTGTATGAAATTATTTTCTTTAAATTTTTAGACCAACTAACAAATTTGCATAGAGTACTCTTAAGAGATGTTGCTTCTTTGCGTAGTTGAGCAATTTTAGCTTCATCTTTACTCAAGGTTCTTACCTTGTTGATTTCATAAGTTTCCTTAATCAATTCATTCAATTGCCTTCTATGTTGTTCTTTTTCTACCCAAAGTTCACTCTTTTAACTAAACATTGGTGTTCTATGGTTAGTTTTTGAAAATATTCATTAAGAACATTACTAGTTGTGACAAATGTGGTACATTTGTCAGACAACTCAGTAAATGAAAACTCAAGTTCTTCATGTTCTTTTGAAAGTTTTTTAAATTTCTTTTTCATAGATAGATAGGCTTTTGAAATAATATATGAGATGGAAAGAAGTTCTTGATAAGCTTCTTGAATAGAAGAAAGGTCACTAAGATCTACCTTAGTTTCTTCTTCATTTGAAGCTTTAGACATAGATGTCGAGGTGTTGTTGTTTGTCATCAGACCTTGCTCACTGTCTGATGCATCTTCTTCACTAGACATAGACTATAAGGACTCGCCAAGTTGAAGCTAGGACTAACTTTGGAAAAACTAAATTAATGATTTTGAACCAACTCAGAAATTGTTAAAAAGATATTGAGAAAAAATTTCGTGTTTGGAAGCAAAGGTGTTTAGTTTTAAAACTCGGAACGATGTTCCCATAAATGAACTTCATAACTCAAATAATAAAACCAGCTTTAAAACATTTTATAAAAATTATGTAGTGTAAAGTATGAAGCGGGAGGGGGTCAACATGCACTTGTTAAATACTATATAGTTAGGTATACAAAAGTTCATATGATTTTAAAATTTGATAATCAACTAGTTTAACAACTCACTAAAATAAAATTGTTATTATGGCATAAAATACTTAATGGCTTTCAGGTACCTGATGAATCAATTATAATTGAGAAGTTATAGTTTAAAATTCATAATAGAGGTGTACAAGAAAGTAATTTAATGTGTATTAGCTAAACTTAAGTTCAAACTTTCGAGTTGTGCAACTCCAAAACATAGAGTAAGTTGTTCAAAATTCTTCTTACTACAAGTTGATGTAGACTTCTATCACATAAACAAAGACAACTTAAAATCACAACTTCCAACAAGGCTCATCCCCCTAAAGTAACATATATACAAAACATGGTAGGAACAAAATCAAACAAATAAAAAGGGAGATTCCTAGACTACTAGATTTGCTTCTAGTATCCGCTTCTTGTTCTAGATTGCGACTCCTTCATCTTGTTTACTCCTCTTACTAGCCAACAAGTAGTGACTTCAAACAACACAGAGAAGGAGGGTGAGGTTATGGTAACATATAGAAACAAGCAAGAGAGAATAACAACAACAACATAATCTTATGCGTATATACTTCTATATCTTGTTAGGCCAATAACACAAATCAAAGCTCAAGACCCGAGGGTTTATTTATATTTTGGATCAAGACAGTGTACTTTAACGTAGATCAACTACAATATTTCAAGTTTATACAATGTACGCATCAATCACATGATATCCATACTCAAGCACGTGGCAATAGAAATTCTCAATTTCAATCACATGGAGTTAGTCACACATTCTTAAGGTATTCCATGTATGCATATGCAAGTTAGTATCTTTCTTTCAGTTACATGCAATGTGTATGAATATTCAGATTTATATGGCGCCAAAGCCGTTACAAGCCCAAAAGTTGGCACTTATCCAATGGTTGCACCTAGCTGGGATCTAGCGCTAAACATAGAATCCACTGGAAGCATGAATCACATAGATTCAGCCTTAAATGGTGTAACGACTTTACAGGGGATCCGCACCTAGCTTAGATCCACAAATGAATAGGAAGGACACAAAGCCCGAGATGCCATGATGCGTGAATCACTTTTCAGACTTTTATCTTTTCATTATAAGTATGAGATGGATTGGATGGAAAAATGGTAATTTTCCAAGATTTGTACACTAAGTACCCATGTCATAATTACAAGACTTTTCCCATTGCTCAAAATTGATTTTCTCGGCAGCCTTGTCTATCTCCAATCTCATCTTACATTATTCATGGGCAATTCTTTAAAGATATAAGTGGAGTAATTCCAACTTTTAGAGTTCCACAAACATATCTAGTTTAAGGTAAAAATATAAATCAATCACAATCACCACCATAGAAATATAGAATTCACTAATTGCAGCCACTGCCCAAAGGAAAGTGCAAACAAAACAGCTTCCATAAGAAAATTCATTATAAATCACACAAAACTCGAAATGTTATGCCATCAATTGCATCATAAAATAGACAATATGACTATAATATAGAAAGATATCTCAGCAAGCCATTTAGAATATGTCCATCAATATGGCACAAGTAAATCAGGGTAGTTACAATAATATAGTTTCAATAGTATGTTTAAATTCCCAAGTAAAATACTAAAGCACAAATATATGACAGGCTTGTAACCTATTTTAAGGTAAGTTAAGAACCTTTAGATATATCACCAAACATGAGACATGTTACTAGATCAGTACACATAAGTTACTTGCTCTACAAATTCACAGTTTACACATGCACACCAAACTCCAACAAAACTAGTTTGAACTCATTGCAGTAGAAAAATTCCTATGAATCGTACAACATTGAAATGGAATGAATCCAAAATAGTTTTAAAGCTAAGACTTAACTATGTACTGTATTAAAAGGATTTAAACAAATACCTCATAGTTTGGTTAGATAGCAATATTTACTACAAAGTTATTATGAGGCCAATTTCATCATGACTACTAAGCATATCTTCTTCTCACAATTCACATACCATTTCCAATGGCATTTAATCTGTTACATAATGAAGGTTACATACAACACTTCATAGCCCTAAAGAGAAATAAATTATTTCCAATTCAAGATATCATATCCAATTCAAGTGGAACAAAATACTTGCATCACACCCATCTCAACACCACACACACACACACACACACATATATATATATTATACTAGGCACCACACTTTCCATGCACTCAAACAAGATTCAGGGCATGCTACATGATAAGATAAGGAACTCTAAGGTATGTTGGGATGAAATAAACACTTAGAGTAGGCCACATATGTCTCACAAGCCATTCACTACTCATATGACCCCATACACTCAACATTATCTCAAGTTTTTGCCCACTAAACTTGTTTTAGTGTGAACATTGCCAAAAATTGTAAGAGACTCCAAATTGGATGAGACCACTTGAATTTGAAAACTAAGACACAAGTCTAGAGAAACACCAAAATTTCTAAGCTAGTTGATTCCAGAATAACCCTAGTTTTTATTCCAACACAAAACAATTCATAGACAAGAACTTGACATTTACTTTGAGTATAACTAAACTTCCAACGTATATTAAGTATAAGGGGGGTTGGGTACATAGGAAAATCTGACTCTTGGATTCTACAAGACTTATAAAATCAAGGGAAACAAGTCCAGAGAATGATTTAAGCAATACATCTCTCAAATTGAAGCAAACGGAAGAGGTATACAAATCTGTCCTACAATCACTCACCAGCAATTTGCTTTGCCAAAATATTCATAAGATATTTTAGGTGGTTCAAAAACTCATGAGATCAATTGCCAAGGAAAGAGGAAGTCTAAAACCAGAATATTGAAGGAGGCAAGGTTTGGTTTAGTACGGTCTGTTCTCACAAAATAATAGAAGGTGGGGTGGAATCATTGCTAATTTTTAGCATACTCCCTTATCATGTTTATAAGTTATCTAGTTTCCAATTGGCTGGACATATTGGAGAGCTTGGAAGAGTTGGATTTGGATTTTCTATGGTCTATGGAATAAGCAATGACTCTAACCTAACAAACTAGAAGCAAACACAAACAACAACAATACCAAAACTGACTCTTTACATGAACCTACCCAACCTGTCTAGCCAAAATATTCGCCAAATATTGAGGAGACACATAAAAATTGTGAAACCAATTAGGTTTGAAAGAAGACATTTAAAAATAGAAAACCACCAAAGAACTTAGCTTAGTTCAAAACAAGAAGTTCACAGGAGTTGGTCTAAGACAAAACAGAAACTGTCCCAAATTTCAGCAATAAATCTCAAGGTTTTAGAACACTGCTAGTTCCAATTCTCCTCATGCCACCTAGTATTTAAAAGCATGGCTTGGTACAGAAACAATCATTATACACTTAAGTAGATAAAAATAGAATTCTTGATTCTACTTTGGTGGCCATAATCAAATACTTGGATACACTCTCTTGACTTACTAGAAAAGATTAAGAATAAATCAATAAGCATAAAGATCACCCATTTCATAGACTTCTCCCATTAGATTCACAAGGATCGCACAAATGCAAAGATTCAAGGGATTAAACTCATTACACATGTGAACTTTTACATCAACAATATATCTAACTTCAATTCAATCACAAGCTACCAAATATAAAGTATTTAAATTCCTTTTACTACAAAGATCATATTCAAAACGAATCTCATACGAAGTTAATTTCACTAACTCAACCATGCATAATCTATCCAATCCAAAACTGCATTATTTGGACAATTCTGCTAATGGCTCATGAAATTGGGGTTCACCAATCTTGAGAGAATATTTAGAATCTCTCAATCATACCAATTTAAACATCACATTATAGAAACACACAAATACAAGTATAATAGGAAATCCCAATTTTTTCATATTACGAGTCAATTGGTAACTCAACGACATCGAACACCCAAGAATGTTAGGGGTGGAGAGTTCCTAACTCTCTTCTACTGCTATTTTATATGCTATCCCTCACTCCCCCCCTTACCTGAGGTTGTGCTGAGATTCTTTAAGAACGTTGTGTCGCTATCGCTTGCATGTAGACGCTAACCCTTGATGGAGCAAGGTGAGGGTTCATGCGACCCATGCTTGCTGGCTATGTACCAAGCGGAAAAGAAAAGAGAGGAGTTTGTTACTGTTGATTGAAGAGGAGCGAATGGAAGAAAATAGGAATCAAAGATTGGGTTTGGGAAAGGTAAGTGTAGAGTTTTATCTCTTGGGTGGTAACATGTAGGTGGCTGGCCTTATTCTTAAGCTTGCAAAGTAAGAAGGATTCAAGAAAAATAATTCAATTAGGGGTTATAAAACTTAAATCAAAGAATTGGTTGGTTTAATAAAATTAACCAATTGGAATAAATAATGAGAATAATGGAATAATTTAGAATATAGTGGTATAATTCCAAATAAATTTAGGAATAAGGTAATTATTTTAAAATATTGGAAAATAGCTATAGTAATTAATTTAGACCATAAAATTAACAAAGTAGACCATAGAAATTGCTACAACAACATTAGGTGACTTTGTAATTTAGTTTAGATATATTAGAAGTACAAAATAAAATTTAAAGATTATTAAGATTGGCCAAATATCTCAATCTGATTATTTAAAACCAATCATTTTAAGAGATATGAATTGTGCTCTATAATTGACCACTTTAGCTCTAACTGAGTTCTAAAGTGTTCAATCTTTATCACGGATATTAGTCATTATAAAATAACTAATTTCAGGTGCACGACACTAAGACTTAAATTACTTTAAGTTCATAAATCCTATACTAATAACTTACAAACACAACAACAAACACTCAAGAACATAAACATATGATACAGTCAATTCTAATAACTAGCTCCTAAAAACAGGATGTTACACAGATGATGAAGGGGTTGCATCTACCATTAGACAGATATTGGCCTCTTCATGTGATGCTTATGATCCTTCCTCGTCTGTTGAGTCTTCCAGCTCTTCCCATGTGGACATCAACCCTTTCTTTCTTAGGAATATTTTCTTGACTCTTTCCTTTCCTTTACTAAGCTTTGGACATTTAGATTTGAAGTGCTTGGCTTCTTGCATTCATAATGGACGATAAGATTCTTTTCCTTTCATTCATGGTTTGCTGGGAACTTGTTGTTGAAGTTCTTCCACCTCAATCCTCCTTTCTTCTTCCACATCTTGTGGATCCTTCTGGAGATAAACAATAGCTTATCATCTTAGCCTTAGTCTTCTTCACTTGAGGATGTGGTCTCTTCTTCTAATTCCTCAGCCTTTAGAGCCCTAGAGGTCTACCCTTTGGATGGTTTGGACAACTGGTTCTTGGAAGATGATGGTTCCTTAGGTAGTCTGCTTGGGCTTTTGAGCCTTTAGAGCCATAGATTTGCCTTTTCTTATTTGATCATCTCCTTGTAGCTCTTGCTCATGTAGAGTCACTATGCCCACAAGTTCTTCTAGAGGTAGATAATCCAGGTTCTTCGAAGCTCTAATGGTTGTGACTTGCAGTCTCCATTGTCTAGGCAAGCTATGAAGAACTTTGTCAATGTGTTTGAAGTTCTTGAAACTTTTACTAAGGTTTCAAAGCTTATTTAAAATAGTTTGAAATCTGGACATCATAGCAGCAATATTTTCATCTTCTTCCATAGTAAAAGGTTTGTATTGTTTGGTTAGGACACTTACTTTGTTTCTATTTACCTAGGTGGACCCTTCGTAATCCATTATGAATGTGTCCCATATTTCTTTGGTTGATTTGAACTGGCTGGTCTTTTTGTGCTTAGTTTCTGAAATACATGCATGGATAGAGTTCCTTACTCTGAAGTTGAGAAGGAATCTTTGCTTCTATTCACTAGTCCATAGATCTCTTGGAATCTCATTTTGGCCTTCATCAACTAGAATATAGTTTCCATTTTCTACAACATCCAACTTGTCTATATGGCATGACTCAAAGAATGCTTCCATTTTTTGTTTCTAGTATCCGAAGTTTTCTCCTTTGAAAATAGGAGGCTTGTGGATGGATTGACTTCCCTTCTCCATTCTTGTGTAGGATCTTTAGCACTATATCTATGAAGATATTTATCAAAGATCGAGCTCTGATACCAATTGAAATACACAAGAACACACTAGAATAAGGGAGTTGAATAGTGGGTTAGTAAAACTTTTTGCAACGAATATAAGTTCACAAGTTGCCTTTATGGATACTACGAAGGTTTAAACAAGCTAATATATCCTTTCAAGGCAAAGCTTTTAAAACCTTCTCAAAAGTACACAACGTGCTAAATTAATAAGTGTAAACACAAGATAGCAAAAGAGTAGAATGCTTATTTTTATACTAGTTCACTAAACCTGAGCTACGTCCAGTTCTCCTTTAACAACTGTTAAAGGGTTCCACTATAATTATTAGATTACAAAACAAGTATTCTTCGCTGCCACTTTTGGCTACAAGTATTCTAAATCATTCCTGGTTACAAGTATAAAACTCCCCTTGAGTTTATACTACCCAAGTATTCTTTAATCACTAAGCCACTCCTGGATTTCTATTCAAGAATGAATAAGATTCAAGTAACTCTCAAAGAGAGGATATGAATATGATTTGAATCTTTGTGAGCTTTGTAGAAGATGAGTTTCTTTTCTCTTAACTCTCTTTTCTCACTAGGGTTTCAAGCTTTCTCGAAGTTGATTTCTTTTTCACTTGTGTTCACTTGCTTGTTTTGCTTAATGTAGTTGTTATTCGTTTGTTCATTTTTCGTTATTCTTCTCATTACATGGAAACATCAATTTATAGTACAGCTTCATGGATTTGAACATTGGAGAAGAAAGGTTCCGTTGTCTCACAGTTGAGTGTTTAAGTTGCTTTAGCCTGAGCTTGATTAGATAGGAGTAAGTTCCTATCTTGTCACAACTTTGCTTTTGTTGTAGGTGTGCTTCTCAAAATTGATTAGCCTTTTTGTTGTACCTATTAGACTTCACATTTCATGAGACATGTAAATAGACATACGAGGCATATATGAAAAGTGTTCTGTGAATATCTACCTCTCTTTCTATTTTAGATAGTGCATTCTTAAAGTCAAGTTACAATAATTAAACGCATAATCTACTGAGCATTGAACTACTCATGGTTTGGTCTAGCTAAGACATAGTCTGATCTGACTATGCATGGTCTGGTCCAAGATTCATGCATGGTCTATCTTAACATTAATGCATAGTCTGGTTCGAGATGTGTATTGTTTGGTTTGAGATTTCGCATAGTTTATTTCGAGATTACTGCATGGTTTGTTCCGAGATTTCACTTTGACTTTCCTAAGACTATTTCATGGTTTGTTCTAACATAACATTGTTTGATTAAAAAGCACTTTGGATGTTTGGTTTGTTATAAAAACGCTTTCAAATAGTCAATATAATAAAGTGAGATAGTAGAGATTATACCATTATTAGTGATGAATTTGGTTTCTTGAAATTACTCGATTTCAAACCATTAGTTGATCAAATATTATCACATTTGTTATCATCAAAACCAATCAAAAGATTAGGGGCCAGACATCATCCAATGTCTTGGTTCAAACAATTTTAAGATGATTTCAATTTCAAGAGCATGCATTCTGAGCATTTAAATCAATTAGAATATCATGTAGTTGATTAAATTGAGTATATCTGAATTAGATTACTCCCTGTCTTTGGGATAATTGATTACATGATTATGCAATTTTTATAACTTAGAATTGCCTCTTTCTTTGATGTAATCGATTACCATGCTATTGCAATCAATTACAATTGAGGACAACAACTCAAAATCATCTTTTGAAGCTCGAGATAATCGATTACTACTATATCCAATCAATTACATCTGGTATAATGGTCACATTTGTTAGAACCAAGACATTTGATGATGTCTGACCCCTAATACCTTGATAGGTTTTGATGATAACAAATGTAATAATATTTGATCAACTGATAATTTGAGACTAAGTGATTTCAGGAAATCAAAGTAAGAACAGACAATGGTAAAATCTCTCAACTCAAATCCTACGCTCTAACTATCTAAGAACTTATAATGGTTAAATTTAGCACTGAAATTGCCTATAAACAGATTTAAATAAGCTCTTAACGGATCAGGCAATGTCCCTAGGCCAGACGATGTCTGATGCCACATGCCAGACAATGTCTAAGGCTAGAACAGACCATGTCTTTTAATTAAGAATGTGTTTGTTAAGCCAGACGCTATCTGTGCACGAATAAACCATACTTAATCAAGACCAAACTATGTTTGTTAAGCCAGACTTTGTCAGTGCAGGAACATAACATAATTTGTCATATGTGCTGAGGAATATGTGCTTTATAATTAATTCTTTACTCAAATAAAGGCACTGCTGCAACAAAAACAAAGGGAGATACCCTTTGACATTACTTTCTTTGATTCCTTGTATTACTTGCATGTCTCATACTATGTAAAGTGTGTAGGTACAGCCAAAAGAACCAATCAGCATTGGGATGCACACTTTTAGCTAAAAGACAAACTGCAACAAAGACAGAAACCTGCTCTTGTCACATGAAGCATAGTCAAAGCTACTTCAACACTCTACTGTGTGAGACAACAGAAAGAAGTCTTCTCCAACGTTCAAATTCATGAAGCTCACTTTATAAGGAAGCCTATATGAAACGAGAACACTAATGAACAAAAAAGGAACGATTGCTCGAAAACACAATAACGAAATCAATCTAGATAGCAAGAGATAACATTCTTAGATAGGGTCTTAAACACGAGTTGAGAGAAAAAGAATACCCATCCTCTACAAGCTCACGTAGATTCAACATTTGATTATATCCTCTCTTTGAGAGTTATCTGAATCTTATACATATCTGTATAGAAAGCTAGGAGTTGCTTAGTGATAAAAGAATACTTAGGAAGTATAATCTCAGGGGGAGATTCATACTTGTGACCAGAAGTGGTTTAGAATAATTGTAGCCAGTAGTGGCATAAAGAATACTTGTTTTGTAATCAGTTGATTATAATGAAACCCTTTAATAATTGTTAAAGGAGAACTGGACATAGCTTAGGTTAAGTGAACCAGTATAAAAACAAGTTCTCATTTGTTGTCTTGTGTTTACAAATATCTATCTTGCTTACTGTGCTCTTTTGGAAAAACCTTCTAAGCTTTGCTTTGCAAGGATATATTTGCTGATTTAAACTAACATATATCCAAGAAGGCAACTTGTGAACTAATAGTATTTACGAAAAAGTTTTAAACCCACTATTCAACCCCCCCTTCTAGTGTGTTCTTGTGTATTTCAGTTGGTATTAGAGCTCGGTCTCTAATAACTATCTTTACAGATACATAGCTAAAGATCCTACACAAGGATGGAGAAGGGTCTACACAAACCTCCAATCTTCAAGGGTGAAAACTTCTCATACTAGAGACAAAGAATGGAGACATACTTTGAATCATGTCATATAGACATGCTAGATGTCGTAGAAAATGGAGATTATATTCCAGTTGATGATACTGAAGTTGAGATCCCAAAAGAACAATGGACTGAGGCACAGAATAACAAATTCGTCCTCAACTCCAGAGCAAGAAATGCAATACATGCATGCATCTCAGATACTGAGCATAGAAAGATAAGCCAGTTCAAATCTACCAAAGACATATGGGACACATTCATAATAACCTATGAAGGGTCCTCACAGGTAAAAAGGAACAAGGTAAGTGTTCTTACCAGAGAATATGAACTCTTTGCTATGGAAGAAGATGAAACCATAGCTAATATGTTGTCTAGATTCCAAACTATTTTAAATGAGCTTCGAAACCTTGGTAAAAGTTTCAAAAATTTCAAGCATGTTGACAAAATTCTTCGCAGCTTGCCTAGACAATGGAGACCTTAGGTCACAACCATTAGAGCTTCCAAAGATCTAGATTATATGCCTCTCGAAGAGCTAGTGGGAATTCTAATGCTGCATGAGCAAGAACTGCAAGGAGATGCCAAACTGAAAAAGGGCAAGTCTTTGGCTTTGAAAGCTTACAAGACAAATCAGACAACACCTAAAGAGTCATCTTCATCAAAAAGTTAGTCCTCCAAACCATCCAAAAGACACACCACCAAAGCTCTAAAGGTAGAAGAGTTAGAAGTAGAGTCCACTTCCTCAAGTGAAGAAGAATTAGAAGATGATGATGAGCTATCCTTTATCTCAAGAAAAATCCAAATGATGTGGAAAAAGAAAGGTGGCTCGAGATGGAAGAACTACAACAAGAAATACTCAACAGACCGTGAGAAGAAAGAGAAAAGTCCCATTGTCTACTACGAGTGTAAGAAGCCTGGACACTTCAAGTTAGAATGTCCTAAGCTCAGCAAGGGAAAAGAAAAGGTCAATAAAAGATTTCCCAAGAAAAAGAAAGGACTAATGTCCACATGGGAAGATCTAGATGACTCAACAAATGAAGAAAATTCTGAAGCATCAGATGAAGAAGCTAATCTCTGTCTGATGGCAGACGCAACCTCCACATCATCTGCGTCTGATGATGAGAATACACCAGACAACACCCACTCTGCATCTGCGTCTGAGGCTTCAGATGATGAAGAACAAGAGGTAGACCTCAATGATCTTATTTCTCTTTAAGAAGCTTATCAAGAACTTCTCTCTAATTCATCTATTCTTTTGAAAGCCTATTTATCTATGAAAAATAAATTAAGAAAACTTTCAAAAGAGCATGAAGAACTTAGGTCTTCTTTCACTGAGCTATCTGATAAATGTTCTAACAGATGATTTTCAAAACTAACCATTGATCACCAATGCTTAATTAAGAGCAAAAGTGAACTCTAGATAGAAAAGGAACAACATAGAAGGCAATTGAATGAATTGATTAAGGAAACTGATGAATTAAACAACATGAGAGCCTTGAGCAAAGATGAAGTTGAAATTGCTCAATTACGCAAATAAGCTACATCTCTCAAGAGTACTCTAAGAAAATTTGTTAGTGGGTCTGAAAATTTAAAGAAAATTCTTTCATACAACAAACATCCAAATGACAAATCTGGCCTTGGATTCACAAGAAAGAAAGAAGCAACCAAGAAGAAAGCTTCTTCTAATGGACCACATTTTGAAAATGGACATGTAAAGTCCAAAAGCAAGAAATTGCCTACAAGAAGCAAGTCATCTGCCTCTAAGACTAACACCAAAGGACCCAAAAGAATTTGGGCACCTAAAAACAAAATAATTCTTGTTGTAGATGTCCTTGATGGTAGAAAAGAAACACCAATCATGGTACCTAGACAATGACTTCTCACATCATATGATGGGCGCAAGGTCTATGTTCCTAGACCTGACACCAATGCATGGTGGTACAGTCACTTTCGGAGGTAATAAAAAATTGGAGAATTAGGGGTACTAGTAAGATAGGTATTCCTCCTAGTCTCTTTATTAAGAATGTGCTGTTTATTGAAGGGCTAAAACACAATCTACTGAGCATAAGTCAATTTTGCGACAGTGGATATGATGTTTCCTTTAACAAGGAATCATGCATAGTCAGAGACTCTAAAGGTTCATATCTCTTCTCTGCAAAGAGACAAGGGAATCTTTATAAGATCAATCTTGGTGAACTAAAGGATCAAAATGTATCATATGTAGAGTTGTTTGAGATAGAACCCAAGCACATTGATGATGCTATGGAAGATGAAAGCTGGGTCCAAGCAATGCAAGAAGAGCTAGACCAATTTCAAAAGAATGATGTCTGGAAACTTATGAAGTTGTCAGACAACAAGGAAGCTGTTAATGCTAAGTGGGTCTTCAAAAACAAATTAGATGAGAATGGTAAGGTTGTGAAGAATAAGGCTAGATTAGTGACCAAAGGTTACTCACAACAGGAAGATATTGATTATTCAAAGACATACGCTTTAGTAGCTAGACTTAAGGCAATTAGGATTTTTCTTTCATTTCCTACTCATAGAAATATGAGACTCTATCAAATGGATGTAAAATGTGCATTCCTCAATGGTGTAATCAAAGAGAAAGTTTATGTAGAACAACCCCCTGGGTTTGAGAGTACTATCTTTCCAGACCATGTATTCAAACTTAACAAAGCATTGCATGGTCTTAAACAAGCTCCCAGAGCATGGTATGAAAAACTCAGTTCATTTTTTATAGAACACAATTTTACAAGAGCAAAGATATATACTACATTGTTCTGCAAAAACTACTCTTCTAAATTTATTATTGTTCAAATCTATGTGGATGACATTATCTTTGGTTCCACTAATGAAAAACTCTGTGAAGAGTTCTCAAAGTTGATGCAAACTGAGTTCGAAATGAGCATGATGGGAAAATTGAAATTCTTCCTAGGATTTCAGATCAAGCAGACCAACAAAGGAATCTTCATACACCAGACCAAGTATGTGAAAGAACTCCTAAAAAAGTTCAAAATGGATGATGCTAAAATTATGAAGATTCTAATGCATCCAACAACATCACTTGGACCTGATGAAGATTCAAGGAAAGTAGATGTCACTCAGTTCAAAGGAATGATTGGGTCACTACTCTACTTGACTGCATCTAGACCAGAAAAAATGTTCAGTGTTTGCCTCTGCTCCAGATTTTAGTCTGACCTAAGGGAAGTGCATCTATTTGCTGTTAAAAGAATTTTTAGATATTTAATTGGAACTTCTAATCTTGGTCTTTGGTTTAAAAGTCAGAAAGAGTATAAGTTGATAGGCTATTGTGATGTTGACTATGCTGGAGAAAAAATTGAAAGAAAAAGCACCAGTGGAGGCTGCCGCTTCATTGGAGGCAACATGGTGTCATGGCTTAGCAAAAAGCAAGGAACAATAGCACTATCAACAGCAGAAGCAGAATAGATCTTAGCTGCAAGTTGCTGCTCTCAGATATTTTGGATTAAGAATCAACTTGAATACTACAACATATTTGAGAGTAACATTCCTATCTTCTATAATAATACTACTGTGATATCTCTTTCAAAAAATCCTACCATGCACTCTAGAGCCAAGCATATAGAAATAAAACATCATTTCATAAGAGACCATGTTCAAAAGGGGACCATTAAATTGGAATCTGTCAAGATAGATGATCAGCTTACTAATATTTTTACAAAACCCCTTACTGAAGACAGATTGATCTTTTTGAGAGAAAAGATTGGGATGGTCTGGGTGAATTAATGTTTTATCATTGTCTACTATTCACTAGTAGAACTAAGGACACATCGTCTGGTGTGATACTTAAGTGAGGCATGTGCATGCCACGTGTTTCGTGCTCAAAATATGAACCAGACCATGTGAGTTTTTAAAAACCGTTTTGTAACTTAAGCATTCGTTTGGTTCTGAGTCATAAAAGCCCAAAATGCACATTCAAGTCTGTCATAAATGTGTCGTTTCAATCATTCCCTAATCGTACCATCATATTTAATGCACACTCATTACCTATTCTAGCCTACTGTTTCCAAACGTATTCCCCAAGCTTTCGAAACCTCTCATCTCTTTCACCCATTCTCTCTGCAACCAAGAACCTCAAGAAACCCTAAACATAAACCCTCACCATGGCCAAAGGTAATCTGATCAAGGGTTCTTCCTCCTCCCATCAACTTGCCTCGCCCTCATCCTCTCAAGCTTCTGATGAGCGTCCTGCAGACGTAATGCCTAAGTTTACCATAGATACCAACAGCTCGGCATCCAACATTGACCCCGAGGTTATCAAAGAATGAAGACTCAATGACGTAGAGAACATTTTGATCAAGCCACGAGATTCCTACACTGAGAACATTCACGTGGAATACTACATTGATATACCCTACCTTGAGGAACGTGGCCTTAACATCTCAAGGTATTTCGAGTTTGCTGGGATCAGGGGCTACTTCAATGATCACCAGAAGATTGCCCCTGGACTTATTAGAGAATTTTGGACAAATGCTACAATTAAAGGAAACGAGGTTGTCAACAACGTCTTCGGTTGTGAAGTTACTGTCTCTCCCTCCTCTATTGCACAAGCCATAAGATGCGAACTACACTAAAACTACTTCACAGAGGCATAGGACAAGGACCTTGAGAAAGGTACAGTAGAAAGGTTCATTCTTGGACCTAAGTACGAGGTGGCCAAGGACGTCAAGAAGTTGCACCCAACCAACTTCCCCCCTCTGACCAGTTGATGCTGAACATTATCAACAAGATCATCTTGCACAAAATTGGGTCTTAAGATCATGTATCTACTCTACACAGGTTCATCCTCTACCACATCATCAGAGGAATCTCATTCAACCTTCCACACACTCTTTTTTGCAACTTGATTAGCCACATCCAATACCTGTCAACTTTTGTGGCAACATACTACACAGTTCTGATAAACAATATCCTCTGGGATGCTTATTGCTACAGCAGATTATACACAAAAATCTAATTAGGAAATCTGGATGAGTTGGAGTATGTTAGAGTGGAAGGCCCATTCGTTCAACAGAGGATATTGACCTCCTCAAGTCTGCTTAAGTTGAACATGGGATTTGAAATCACTAAGGGATCACCTGGAAAGTTCCTTGTATTATCTGATGATGAAAATGAAGGTCAGAAGAAAAAGAAGATTCAAAAAAAGAAGGGTGGAAAAGGAAAAAGCCTGGTGATTTATGATGAGGCTGTGTCCATCCAATCCTTAGCTGGTAAAATGAGGAGACTTGTTGTTGTGGACCAGCAGACAATCCGGGCAACACGCAAGACTGCAACACAGTCTACTGCAGAACCACCAGCCAAGAAGGGAAAGTAGACAATCCAACAAGCACCACCCAGACCACCCACTCAGAGGATCAAGTCTAGAGCCCAATAGAAGGGTAAGGGTGTTGCCAAAATCAGTGTTGAACCTTAGGTGTCTCTAAGGGAGGTAGCAGACATTGGTCTGCAAGCTATTAATGTTGCTGAGGCTGAAGAAGAAGACTTAGACAAGGGACTAGTCTTCAAGAAACCCAGAAGACTACTCAATGCACAACAGACCATTGAGTCAGAGGGACTGACCATCAGACCACCTAGCACCACAGCCAGGAAGCTGACTGTGAAGAGAAAAATGGTGTTGGAAGAAGACACACCAGGACAGACAACCACTAATCCAGGTATTACTTTACCTACATTCACTCTACCCACTCACCCTCGCTTTACATACAAATGTTCAAGGAAGAATATTCCTCAGACGATACCAGTCTTAGCCCAAACACAAACCACAACAGACACATCATCTGTTGAACCCCTATCATCTGTGTCACCTACACAAACTATAGTAAGCCAAGCAGTTGCTGCACAGTCTGATGCCCAAGCACAGACTATACAAGAGCCACTATCTGAACCCACTGTTCAGACAAAAGATCAACCTGTGCCTGCCCCCACTGGATAGACGATCACCCAATAGACTAAACCCATTGTTCAGTCTGAGACACAGTCTAATCACACAACTCAGACCGGGGTACCTACAACATCCCCACAATCTCCACCAGACATAACCATTCCTCCCTACCAATCTCCCTCTCCAGTAACCATCCCCAAGATGTCAAACACATTGGTCTCCTACCACCACACTGAGTCTGTCCACATCTCATCTAGGTCTGATGATGAGATAGTAATACTGTCTCCTGAAGCGTCTATCGCTCCCTCCTGGGATAATAGACCATTCAGTTTGGAGGACACAACCCCTCTTTCCAAGTTCAGAGAAGACACTCCTCCTCCTCCCCTTCCCTCCGGCTGCTGGCATCAGAAGATGATGCAACACTTCTCCTTGTGCTATGTGGTAGAAAATGATGAGTCTGCAATGTACAGAGAAGAGACTCAGTTGGAGCCAACTATAGGGGATTCAATGATTGTTGTGGTCAAGGAAGCACCTCTGAAGAAGCTTCCCCCTCTGCAGATCGATCAAGGAATCATACCTTACCAGAGGCCAATTCACAACACTTACCTTCTGGACACTGTCGAAGATGATGCACATCTAGCTAGAAGGCTATAGTAGGAAGAATACACCTCTGCGATCCCTCTGATGCATCAATTAGTGCATGAGATTGCACACTGGTACAACTACATGAGAGAGGGATTGGACTACTTTACAGTGGAACCAGCCCTGCCAGTTAAGCTAACAGAAGATGAGAAGAAGCAACTAGAGGCCATTGTCAGAACAATGCATTGTGATGCATTGTACTATCTGTCGAGACCAAGGGTCTCTATTCGACCTCCTCGGCTGATTACACGAGGAGTTGCTCCCAACCATCCAACATTCCAAGCTACATGTGCTAAATATAGGGCTCTGTGCCACTTGAAGTTTCAAGGCATAACCCCGAGACAGTTGTATCCACCAAGCTTGCATATCTTGGAAGACACTGATATACGTGTTGCTCTAGACTGTATAGTCACCAAGCTTCCAACTGTCAACCCCAACAAGTTGAAGGGGAATAAGATTGCACGAGCAGACAATCTTCCACAGCACATACCAGACATTGAGCCTCTGCCCCAATAGGAGCATGTTCTGCCACCCAAGAACACAGAAGCAGATGCTAGCATCTACTGGCAGATTGTGATGAGTAGTATGCTCCACACCACAAGGTCATCCAATCTCTCAAATGAAGAAAAACAGAAAATTGACACTATAGGTGAAGGCTCCTCCTCCTCCAATAATTTCATTCACGTGTCAGACACAGTGGTTGTGCCCACTATGTTGATCCCTCACACCCTTGGAGATGAAGAGGAAGCTAAGAGAATGCTTGCTGAATACTATGTTGAGTACAAAGCTGCTCAAATGGTGATAGCTGCAGCTAAGGTAACAGAAGAAGCAGCTGAAGAAGCAAGCATCCTAAAGGAGGCCACGAGACTGAGAGCTATGTTAGCTGCTCAAGAAGAGGAACAAAGACTCAATGATCTAGCTCAAGAAAAGAAAGCCAAGCAAGAAAACGAGAAAAAGCTCAGGGAGTTGGCCCTGAAGCAAGAAGCTGAGGCAACTCAGGCTGTTGCACTTGCTGCTAAGCAAGCTACAGACTTAGTTGAAAAGTCTGCAGAGTCAACACCAGCCCAAGAGTGCACCGATCTAGTGTCCACTCAATCCAGGTCAAGCACTCCAATTGCAGCTCTACCATTAAATACTATAGTACAGTCAGACCCTCTATTTGACTTAGCTGCTCTTGAATCTGCATTGGAAGCTAAACTGGGATCAAGAATATCCACTGAGGTTGCTGCCCAAGTCCAAGCTCAACTGAATGCCAAATTGGATGAGCAAAGAGCTAGCATCATCAAGGAGGTCACACTTGCCTTCAATGCCTCTATTGCTGCCATTCTTACTCCCAGACCTGCGGCTACTCAAGCTCCACCATCGCCGTCAGAAGATCCTTCGGCAATAGAAGCTCCATAAGAAGCTAGAGAATTCTCAACCAAACAGTCAACCCCATCTTCCAAACCATGACTATGATGGCATTTTCTACTCCATCCTCCACCTTTTTGTTTATGACAAAGGGGGAGAGAATTTTGGATGTATAGAATTTCCAGACAATGCTTAATAAAATAGTGATTGGTTCACTAATTTTTTATACACCTCAATTCACTATTTATTATTATCCACTTTAATTATTTCATGCTTTAATCTGTCATATGCATTTGCATGATAGACTCAGGGGGAGTTCATCATGTTAATAACTGCACATACTTAACTGCCATGAAATAATTCACACTCTAATACATACATGTTTGTGATTCACTATTTGTTAAGTCAAAATTATAACATGTGTTGTCATCATCAAAAAGGGGGAGATTGTTAGAACCAAGACATTTAATAATGTCTAACCCCTAATACCTTGATAGGTTTTGATGATAATAAATGTAATCATATTTGATCAACTGATAATTTGAGACTAAGTGATTTCAGGAAATCAAAGTAAGAACAAACAATGGTAAAATTTCCCAACTCAAATCCTACGCTCTAACTGTTTGGGAACTTATAATGGTTAAATTTAGCATTGAAATTGCCTATAATAGATTTAAATAAGCTTTTAATGGATCATACAATGTCCCCAGGCTAGACGATGTCTGATGCCTAGGCTAGATGATGTCTAATGCAAGCACCAGACGATGTCTGATGTAAGGCTAGGCGATGTTTGATGCCAAGGCTAGACAATGTCTAATGCCCAGGCCAGACGATGGCTGATGCTAAGCATTAGACGATGTTTGATGCAAGGCCAGGCGATGTCTAAGGCTAGAACAGACCATGTCTTTTAATTAAGAATGTGTTTGTTAAGCCAGACACTGTCTGTGTACGAACAGACCATACTTAATTAAGACCAGACTATGTTTGTTAAGCCAAACTTTGTCTGTGCAGGAACAGAACATAATCTGTCATATGTGTTGAGGAATATGTGCTTTATAATTAATTCTTTACTCAAATAAAGGCACTACTGCAATAGAAACAAAGGGAGATATTCTTTGACCTTACTTTCTTTGATTCCTTGTATTACTTGCATGTCTCGTACTATGTAAAGTGTGTAGGTATAGCCAAAAGAACCAATCAGCATTTGGATGCACACTTTTAGCTAAACGACAAACTGTAGCATAGACAAAAACCTACTCCCGTCAGATAAAACACAGTCAAAGCTACTTCAACACTCTACTATGAGACAATGGAAAGAAGTCTTCTCCAACCTTCAAATTCATAAAGCTCACTTTATAAGGAAGCCTCTTTGAAGCGAGAAGACAAAGATGAACAATTGAACGTGAACTGAATAATGAAATCAATCTAGACAACAAGAGAGAGCATTCTGAGATAAGGTCTTGAACTAGAGCTGAGAGAAACAAAACACCCATCCTCTACAAGCTCACATAGATTTAACATTTGATTATATCCTCTCTTTGAGAGTTATTTGAATCTTATACATATTTGTATAGAAAGCCAGGAGTGGCTTAGTGATAAAAGAATACTTAGGAAGTATAATCTCAAAGGGAGATTCATACTTGTGACTAGAAGTGGTTTAGAATACTTGTAGCCAGTAGTGGCATAGACAATACTTGTTTTGTAATCAGTTGATTATAGTGGAACCCTTTAATAGTGGTTAATGGAGAACTGGACGTAGCTCAGGTTAAGTGAAGTAGTATAAAAACAAGCTCTCATCTGCTGTCTCGTGATTACATATATTTATCTTGCTCACTGTGCTCTTTTGGAAAGACTTTCTAAGCTTTGCCTTGCAAGGATACATTTGCTGATTTAAACTAACATATATCCAAGAAGGCAACTTGTGAACTAATAGTATTTATGAAAAAGTTTTAAATCCACTATTCAACCCCCCTTCTAGTGTGTTCTTGTATATTTCAACATTTATAGATATCATATTTGATCTTTATCAAATCCTTTTCATATATTTTTTGAGACCTAATCATATCTTTTCAACCCAAATCTTATATTTGATTGATTGATCTATTTCCTTCAAATCTTATCTTACACCTTTCTATCTATCTTTTATCTAAATCTCATATTTGATTTAAAGATAAGATTTTCTTTTTTCCAAAGCACTATAAAGAGACCCATTTGGGTCTGTCTTTAGCATCACAAAGATTCTTCTATTCTTCTATTCTTCTATTGCTAAATTTCTTTGTGCTGAAATTCTATTGAGCTTTCAATTGCTTAAAATCTCTTTATAGAAGAAGTGTTTTCTCTAGCTATATTTACACATTGATGGAACGCGTTGAACACGCCACAAAAAACAACTAAGTTCCCCAATAAATTTTGCAATATAAGGCTAACTCAGGTCATTTTCTCAAAGATACAATTCATCAAACACCTTGCATTCAATTCAAAATAGGGGGATTTTGTGTGATTTTCAGAAATTAAAGCAACAAAACAACTTTCTAAACAATAAACGAAAACAGAATCAAAGAGATACAACTCAAGAACCTATGCTTATGGAGAAATAATCACAGTTCCAACAAGGATAAGTCAAATTCATACTCATGAAGTTCCCAACATTACGAAATTAAGGTAATCACCTTACATTCATTTGCAAAAATTCGGATTACTATCGCATTGTTAGTTTTCTCAAATTCCAACACGTATCATATTAAATCACAATCAATCGATTGTGATTGACCTAAATTCAGATTTCAATTCCATAATATAATTATTATTATACATTAAACAAGGAAATTTAAAATTAGAATAAGGGGGAAAAAAGGGTTTTCATGAGCAAAATTCAAAATTGAGAATAGAGGAACCCATATTTACCCACAAACACATGATTCTTAGGTTGCAAAGAGGATTTAGCCGTCCATGTAGATCTTCATGGTGACTGCGAGGGGTTGCACGAAATTGATGAAGGAGAAAGGGAAAAGAAGAGAAGAGAAAAGAGAAAAGAAAAGAGAAGAGAGCAAAGGTGAGATTTTTATTTAATGTAGTAGTGTTGTGTAGTGTTATTATTGTTTTGCAAACGGGAAAAAGCTAAAAACAAAAGACAAAACCGTGGTCCCCCCTACAAGGTCTGAACCCACTAAATAAAAGCTACTTTGACCAATTACAGTTACCAAATGGTCCTTAGTTACAAACTAAAATGCAAAATTATTACAAGTGCAGGACCATAATATTAAATCCCAAATTTGACCTATGAAACGTCAGAATTAGCCCATCCTTGTGAGACATAAAATTGTAGATCGCCTCCTCAGCTTTCATACAGGACAAGAATCCTCAAAATCGGATATCGATGTAAAAAATTATGTCCTTTAGAAGAGACAGTGTCAAAAGCATCAATAAAATGTGACAAATAGCAATTTTCGACACTTGGGCCCAAAATGACTCAATATCACAACTCAACTAAAATGGTCAAAATGAGGTATAAAAAATGTCTAGACTATGCTAAATGCAACTCTAGACTATGCTAAAATATACTCTATCAAATACCCCCACACTTGAACAATTGCATTCCTGGGCAAAACTAAATTATTGAACCAAGAGCAAAAGATACTCAAGAACAAAAGCAAAACAAAGATCAGCTTGAAATGGGCTACAAAAAGAAACAATGGGAAAATGACACAAAGGAGGAAACAAGTGGAAAGTAGGCAAGGTGGGTCTATTTGGCTAGTAGCTAAAAGAAAGAAGGCCTAAATCATCTCAATAATGCATGTGCAATGAGAAACATCAAATAGAGTCAAGAAAAAATTCAGAGTAACTATCAACATGAGTGCAATCATACAAAGGTAAGCAATTTATCACAAATGAGTTCACAATCAAAATTTCCAAGTCTACTCATAAAACTAAAGATGCAAAAGTGTATCCAAATCAAGTATGAAACCTCTCAACCAAGAATGATGCAACTTCTCACAATCAAGCAAATCAAGAATCTAATGGAAAGCATGCAAACACACCTACTAAACAGCAAAAAAAAAAAACTCAAACTCAAAACCCACACCTCCACACTTAAATCACACATTGTCTTCAATGAAAGTAAATCAATCAAGAGCAAAAGAACAAGTGTAAAGTAAGGTAAGAGGGCACATCAAGGTGCAAAGACCTGCACTTCTAAAAAGGTGGGCTTGACCAAAGAAAGGTCCTCCACACTCTCCTCCACTCTAGGATTCTCATGGAACTCTTTCACTTGGTGACCATTGACCTTCCAAATCTTGTCTGTAGCTTTATCTTTGATCTCCACGGTTCCATAAGGAAACACATTAGTAACAACATAAGGTCCATCCCATCTAGAACGAAGCTTACCAGCTATGAGCTTCAAGCAAGAGTTAAACAAAAGCACCTTTTGGCCCACTTTGAACTCCTTCCTCAGAATCATGTTATCATGGAAGCGCTTCACCTTTTCCTTGTAGTTCTTGGAGTTCTCATAGGCCTCCAAGCGGAGCTCCTCAAGCTCTTGCAATTGAAACTTTCTCTCAAGTCTTGCTTGGTCAAATGCTAGGTTGGTACTCTTCACAGCCCAATATGCACGATGCTCAATTTCCACAGGTAGATGACAACCCTTACCAAAGACAGTACGATAAGGAGACATTCCAATCAGTGTCCGATAAGCTGTCCTATGAGCCTATAGAGCATCCTCAAGAACTTTTCTCCAATCCTTCTTGTTAGGGTGCACCAGATTCTGCAAAATCTACTTTATCTCTCTATTGAAAACCTTGGCTTGCTCATTAGTTTGGGGATGATAAGCTGTGGCAACTCTATGCACAATCCCATACTTATGAAGCAAAGTTACTTTGGACTTGTTGCAAAAGTGGGCCCCCTAGTCATTAATGATGGCTTTAGGTGCAACAAACCTGCAAAAGATGTTAGACTTGACAAAATCCACAACAACTTGAGAGTCATTAGACTTAGTGGCCTTAGCCTCCACCCACTTGGAGACATAGTCCACAACAAGCAAAACATAAGAATAGCCAAAAGGAGGAAAAGGTCCCATAAAATCAATACCCCAAACATCAAAGACCTCATAGAAGAGGATGGGTTGTTGAGGCATCTCATGCCTATGGGTGATGGCTACTCCCACTCTCTAACACTGCTCACAGGTTGAGGTGACCTCCCAGGCATCTCTAAAAATGGTGGGCCAGTAGAAACTAGAGTCCAACACCTTCCTTGCAGTTCGGTGTGGTCCATAGTGTCCTCCTACAGGGGATGCATGACAAAAATATAAGATTGATTGGATGTCTTGATCTGGTATGCATCTGCAAATCACTTGATCACTACCAAATCCCCACAAATAAGGATCATCCCACACATAATACTTGGCAAATCACTTGATCACTCTTCAACCTAGCAATCTAATTTCGAGATGCTTGTGGGGGTAAAACACCAGCAACCAAGTAATTCACAATATCAGCAAACCATGGTGTAGATCCATGTGTCTCCACCGCCATCAAGTGCTCATCAGGGAAATCATCCCTAATAGGAAGAGACTTAAGGTCTCTCTCAATCTTGCTTAGATGATCAGCCGCCAAGTTTTCTGCTCCACTCTTGTCTTTGATCTCTATGTCAAACTCCTGAAGAAGAAGCATCCACTTAATCAATCTTGGTTTGGCATTAAGCTTTTTCAACAGGTATCTTAAAGCTGCATGGTCAGAGAAGACAGTGACCTTGGAGCCCAACAAGTATGAACGAAACTTGTCTAGTGCAAATACCACAGCTAGAAGCTCTTTCTCGGTGGTGGTATAATTAATTTGAGTGGCATCCAAGGTGCAAAAGGCATAGACTATGACATGTGAAAGTTTGCCCACTCGTTGAACTAGGACTGTCCCAAGTGCAAAATTGGAAGCATCACACATGAGCTCAAATGGAAGGTCCCAATTAGGTGGTTGGATGATGGGAGCTGTGGTAAGCTTCTTCTTTAGATTCAGGAAAGCATCCTAACATGACTGGTCAAAGAGAAACTCCACATCCTTCTGAAGCAAGTTGGACAGGGGCAATGCAATTTTGCTGAAGTCCTAGATGAACCTCCTATAGAAATTTGCATGTCCAAGAAAAGAATGAACTTCCCGCACAAACACGAGGTAAGGGAGCAAAGAAATAACATCTTTCTTGGCCTTATCGACCGCAAGACCCCTACTAGACACTAGGTGACCCAAGACTATCCCCTCAAATACCATAAAATGACATTTTTCAAAATTTAGCATAAGGTTAGTCTCAAGGCACCTATTCAAAACTCTAATCAAGTTCTTTAAGCATGTATCAAATGAGGAACCATAAACAGTAAAATCATCCAGAAAAACTATTAGGATCAGCCGAGTAATCAATCAAGAGGGGGTGGGGGGGTGGGTGAATTGATTTAATGTAAAATGTCAAATTCTTCTTCTTCAAAAAGGTTTTTCACCACCGCTCTTGAGGTTTTAATGAAAGCGTTTTCAGAAAATGTTATATTGATTGAATAACCAAAAAAAAATCTCAGCTTGTGATAGAAATGATTTAGAACAAAAATTATTGATAAAGATTAAATACTAAATTGAAATAGATCAAGAGATAGAGAGATTGAGCTTGTTGATTTATACTAGTTCGATCAACCATCGATCTACATCTAGTTCTCCCTTTCACCAAGGGGTTCCACTATGAATTTGATTACATACACCATGCACACACAATTCACAGCAAATCCTTATTTCACAACCTAAAACAGGAACCTAGAAGATTGAATGTGAAAACACCATTCGCCATCCAATTTCTAAACACAATACTATAAACAAAATTAGAAATACCATCTAATTTCAACACAGAATTTAGGAACGAAATTCCCACAATGCTAATCAAACAAAATCAATGAAAAAGATTAAAGAACGAAAACACCTTGATGTGTTGATATAGCTGATATCAAATCAGTTCAAGAAACTCCAATATGAGCAAATATAGCAGTCAAGAACAAATGTTGAATCACCTCAGTTCATGAAAGAATAAGAGATGGATATAGTTGTATAGGCTTAGAGGTTTAACCTCAACTAGGTATAGTAGTAAAAGCAATATTGAGTTTTTCTAAAAACTCAAGAGATTAGAGAATGTGCAGAAGAAAGAAGAGAATGTTCAGAACAATATCAAATCTAAAAATCAAATCAAAGATTTGGATTTTGACAAATGCAAGGATGAAAAGATATTGTGAAAGTTGCTTATCTATGCAGAATGATATGAGTTCAAATATATAGGATGGTTCAAAAAGATTCGAAGTTAGTTAGATAAAGAATGAGTCTTAGAGATCTTTAAAAATGACCGTTATACCAGATATAATCGATTGCAATAAGGTGTAATCGATTATCCCATGTATCAAAATATGATTTACACTTGCTGTCAGCTATTGTAATCAATTGCAAACATGACAAAGCCAATTCTGAATATTAGAGATCATCTGGTAATCGATTTCCACTAGATGGTAATCGATTGTAAATGAATCAGAGCAATTTCTGAATCTCAGAGATTGTCTTATAATCGATTGCGATTGAAACAGAACAATATCTTAATTTTGGAATTAGCATTGTAATCGATTGCAATGGTTGGTAATCGATTAACTCGATACTAGAGATGGTTTCAAAACTGATTTAGCCATCTGGTAAATCATCTAGTGATGCTAGAGATAATAGAAAACAGGGAAAATCAAAACATCAAGCAAAAATAATATGGCTTAGTCTATAACAAACAATACAATGCCATCATCCATACATGTTATGGCATAAAAAGACAATACTAGACTAAGAGAACAGAGAAGACTTAAGGTATGAGGATACCAAAAATCTAAAAGAAGAGGTGAGGCGCGTCAATCTTCAAATACCTCCATGCAACTCTCAAGTAAATCAGAAAAAATGCTCACCATGCACCTCTAAAAGGTGCCTAAGGCGTTGCATAGGCCGAATGACATCTTGGAGTAGGCATAAGTGCCAAATGGGCAGGTGAATGTGGTTTTGTGTTGGTCCTTTAGTGCAATGTGATTTTGCATGTAACCTGAAAATCCATCTAAGAAGCAATAGTGGGTTTTCCCTGGTAATCTCTCTAAGACCTGATCAATGAATAGAAGAGGATAGTGGTCTTTGCAAGTGGCTAGGTTGAGTCTCCTATAGTCTATGCATACTCTTCAACTATTTTGCACTATAGTCGGAACCAACTCATTGTCCTAGTTCTTCACCACAATCATGCTAGACTTCTTAGGGACTACCTGAATAGGACTAGCCCACTTGCTGTCTGAGATGGGATACATGATCCCTACCACTAGCAACTTCATGACCTCTTTCTTTACCACATCCTGGATGGTAGGATTGAGACGTCATTGTGGTTGTCTCATTGGCTTAAATTCCTCCTCTAACAAAATTTTATGCATGTAGATAGCTAGATTAATTCCAGGGAGATCAGCTAGTGTCCACCCAATGGCTCTCCCATGATTTCTCAAGACTATCATCAACTTCTCCTCTTGGTCAGGCTGGAGAGTGCTTGAAATGATCACAGGGAGCTGGGCATCTTCCTCTAAATAGGCATACTTCAGATGATCTGGCAAGGGCTTCAGCTCCAATGCCAGTGGCTGCATAATGGAGGGCAAAAGGGGCTTGCTTGCAACCACCATGATATCAGTCGACATGGCATGACATTTGGAATAGCAACATTATCATCCACCACTAAGTCTGCACTCGCAGCAATAACAACTTTGATCTCTGCACAAATGGCACAAACAGATGCATCATTACAGCCACAATTAAAAGCAGCAAACTCAGATAGTTCCTCCAAATCAAAAGGAAAATCCATGCAGTTATCAACCATATAATCAATCACATCTAAACAGAAAAGAGAATGGTTCTCTGTTGGGTGCTTCATGGTATCAAAAATGTTAAACTGCACAACATCATCACCAAACTCCATGGAGAGTGTTCCAGCATGCACGTTAATCTTCGTCCTAGCTTTCATCAAGAAGGGTCTACCCAGAATCAAAGTGGAGCCATGAATGGAAGACTCATCCTCCATATCCAAAATGTAGAAGTCTGTAGAGAAAATTAACTTGTCGACTTGGACAAGCACATCCTCCAAGACTCCAAGTGGTTGCGCAATGCTCTGGTTTGCCAATTGAATGACCACAGTGGTTGGCTTCAAATCCCTAAGCTTCAATGATCTATACACAAATGAAGGCATGACATTGATTGAGGCACCAAAATCCAACATATCATCTACAAATATGCAATCACCTATGGTGCATGGGACAGTGAAAGTGCGTGGATTCTTGCACTTCTAAGGCATGGGAGGTTGTAGAATAGTAGAAACATTTGTGCTTTGAATGAGTGTGGATCCAATCCTTCCCATCTTCACTTGCTTATCACTCCTCAAATTCCTCTTGTACGTGCACAACTCCTTGAGAAACATCCCATACTTTAGAATTTGCTTGATAGCATCAAGGAGAGGAATGTTGATCTCAACCTTTTTGATGGTCTCCATCAACTCACTATCCAACTCCAATCTCTTGGGTTGAGCCACTCTGGATGGGAAAGGTAGAAGAGGAATCTTTTGTGGAACGGTTGCATCCACACCACTTAGCTTTTGAGAGCTTGTTGCAGCAACATCATCACTAGTCTTTTGAGGTCCTGAATCTACTACACGGGATTTCAACTCCTTGCCTCCCCTCAAAGTCATGGCACTCACATTCTGATTGGGAGGAGGAATTTCTTGGGAAGGAATATTGCTTGAGCCTTGTGGCTGCAAGTGGTTCATAGTGGTGGCCAGTTGGCCAATCTAAGTATGCAAATGTTGGATGCTTGCACTCACATTCTGTTGGAACTGAATGTTGTTTGTGGCCATCTACTTCACAAAATCTTCCAATGAAGGTCTTGTAGAAGGAGGGGATTGTTGAATAGGAGGAGCTTGTTTTTGTCTCAATGGAGGTGGTGGGTATCTACCACCTAAACTAGGTTGTTGGTATCTCTATTGGGGTTGCCCTGCATATGGTGGTTGCTACCGCACAAGACCAAGACCATATCTCAAGTTAGGGTGATCCTTCCATCCCTTATTGTATGTAGAAGAATAATGATCATATTTTTGCTAAGGTGATCTATACTGTTGGCCAATGTTGATTCCAGCAACATCTTTAGTCTCTTGAAGAGTAGGACATGCATCTATAGGGTGTTTTGTTGAAGTGCAAATGTCACACCCATGATGGTTGATTGCCTAAACCTGCTGCTATTGGCCAATGGCTAGCTATTTGACAAGGAAAGTAAGCTCTGAGACCTTGTTTTATATCTTATGAGAAGAATTAGTAGTGACTTCATGAACTCTAACAACAGGTGAGGATCTAATGGTAAATTGTTGAGAATTCTCTACCATGTTGGAAAACAATTGTCTAGCAACAGTTGGGGTCTTGTCTATCAAACTCCTCTACTAACAGCATCAACCATGCCTCTCTCCATGGGAAGCAATCCTTCATGGAAATACTAGATGAGGAGTTGTTTATTAATGCAATGATTAGGACAGCTTGCACACAGCTTGTTGAATCTCTCCTAATACTCATACAAAGTCTCTCCAGAGAGTTGTCTAATGCCACCGATATCTTTTCTAACTATCCAAGTTCTAGAGGTAGGGAAGAATTTCTCCAAGAATTTCCTCTTCAAATCATTCCAGCTTCTAATAGGAACTGAGTTGAAGTACAACCAATCCTTGGCAGAGTCCACCAAAGAGAAAGGAAAAGCCTTTAGCTTAATGTAGTCTTCAGGCACACCATTTGATTTCATAGTGGAATAGACCACGTGAAACTCCTTCAGATGTCTATGAGGATCTTCACCTACAAGACCATGAAACTTGGGCAACAAATGGATTAATCCAAACTCAAGCTCACAGTCAACATCAATTTTAGGATATTGGATGCACAAAGGTTGGAAACCAATGTCAAGTGCAGCCAACTCCCTCAAAGTTCTTTCTTAATGTTGATGGTCAACCATGAAGTCAGAATAAGGATAAGTAAAAACAGTACCAAGTTCAGAATCAACAGAATCAAAAACAAAACTAACACTAACACTATCAAGTTCTACACTACTCAAGTCAACTACCCTATGGTGATTAGCTACACTATTGCTACCATGCCTATTCAACCTATGAAATGTTCTATCCATTTCAGGATCAAATGAATGGAAACTACCAAGAGCAGACCTAGTCATGCATAATTGAAGAAATAATAAGTGAATAGTAAAAATAGGATGAAATGAGCTAAATTGACCTAGAAATTGCAAAAGCTATAAAAAGAATGATTTTTAAAAACTACCAAAACACCACCAAAAAAAGTCTAAAAATTATTTTAGAATTTTTGTAATTTTTCAATGATTTTTAAAAATCGTGAAAATAAAAAAAAAATTCAAAAAAAAAATTGGGAAAAAAAATCAAAAACAAAACCTAGAGAAGGAATTTGGCAATTTTAACCTTAGAGAATAACAAGACTGCTCTTGCTCAAAATGGGGGATAAACCTTAGATACCAAAATTCAGCCCATTCCGAGTCAATGAAAATTTTGCCAAATCCTCAAGTACCTACAACAATGTGACAACAAAACTGATAAGGAAACTTGGAAACATAATTAGTGATATGAATTAACTACCAAAACAGAGCACTACTTTACAAAATAAAAAATTACATAAGTGAATGAAACTAAATTGCAAACTGAAACAGACAATGCACAAGCTAAAACAGGGATGTGCAAATTGCAACAGAATTGCACAATTGCACAAAATCAAAGCACACCAAATTGCACAAGGCTGAAACAAAAATGCAAGAACTGAAATAAAACTAATTACAAGAATTGAAATAAGGAACTGATAAATTGTATCCCAGGCAACGACGCCAGTTTTGACGAAGTGCGTCAAACACGCTGTCAAAAGCAACTAAGTTCCCCAATAAATTTTGCAATATAAGGCTAACTCAGGTCATTTTCTCAAAGATACAATTTATCAAACACCTTGCATTCAATTCAAAATAGGGGGATTTTGTGTGATTTTCAGAAATTAAAGCAACAAAACAACTTTTTTAAACAATAAACGAAAACAAAATCAAAGAGATACAACTCAAGAACCTATGCTTATGGAGAAATAATCACAGTTCAAACAAGGATAAGTCAAATTCATACTCATGAAATTCCCAGCAATACAAAATTTAAGGCAATCACCTTACATTCAATTGGAAAAATCCGGATTACTATCGCATTGTTAGTTTTCCCAAATTCCAACACGTATTGTATTAAATCATAATCAATCGATTGTAATTGACCCAAATTTAGATTTCAATTGCCTAATCTAATCATTATCATACATTAAACAAGGAAATTGAAAATTAGAATAAGGGGGAAAAAGGGTTTTCATGAGCAAAATTTGAAATTGAGAATAGAAGAACTCATATTTATCCACAAGCATATGATTCTTGGGTTGCAAAAGGGATTTAGCCCTCCATGAATATCTTCTTGGTGGCTGCAAGGGGCTGCACAAAATTGATGAAGGAGAAAGGGAAAAGAAGAGAAGAGAAAAGAGAAAAGAAAAGAGAAGAGAGCAAAGGTGAGATTTTTATTCAATGTAGTAGTGTTGTGTAGTGTTATTGTTGTCTTGCAAAAAGGTAAAAGCTAAAAACAAAAGACAAAACCGTGGTCCCCCCCACAAGGTCTGAACCCACTAAATAAAAGCTACCTTGACCAATTACAATTACCAAATGGTCCTTAGTTACAAACTAAAATGCGGAATTATTACAAGTGCAAGATCGTAATATTGAATCCCAAATTTCACCTGTGAAACATCAGAATTAGCCAATCCTTGTGAGACACGAAATTGTAGATATCCTCCTTATATTTTAAAAAAGACAAGAATCATGAAAATATGAGACCTATGTCAAAAGTTATGAGCTACACAAGAGATAGTGTCAAAAGCATCAATAAAACGTGACAAATAACAATTTTTGACACTTGGGCCCAAAACGACCCTATCTCACAAAACTCAACTAAAATGGTCAAAATGAGATAGAAAACATGTTTAGACTATGCTAAAATACACTTTATCACACATTAAGGAGTTTTCTTTCTAAGCTTCTCTTAAGCTAAATATGCACAAATTTAGGTGCTATTGTTCTTTAATCTTTCTCTATTTAATTGTAATTGGTATTATAGGATAGGGTTTCCTAGGTAAGTGCTTGAGTTGTGATGGTGTTTCACACTCTTGCATAGATTCTTGTTCGGGTTGTGAACAAGAGTAGGTTGTTGTGATTTGGATGTGTTTATGTGCATGTAACCATTGCAGATCATAGTGAAATTCCTCGGGTTGAGGAAGAACTAGAAGTAGATCAGGTTGTGATCGAACTAGTATAAAACTAGTGTTCTCCTTCTTATCCTTCATCTTTTCATCACTATCTTGTTCAATTTGTTCATAATCTATTTTTAATAAGATTGTTTATGATGTGTTTCTGAATTGGTTTTCTATCAACAACATCTTTTCATAAACTCTTTGTGAAAAACTTGGTTGAATTCTTTTTACACTAAAAAAGAGAACGAAAATTTTTAGATATCAATTCAGCCCCCTCTTGATATATCCGGCTGATTCCAACAATTGGTATCAAAGCTGGACCTTGAATTTTGCTCAAGGATTCTAGCATGGCCGCTAATAGGCTGCCATTTGCGAAAGGCGTTCAATCAATTGACCTCCTCTATTTTGCAGTGACAATTACCCTTTTTGGAAAGTCCGCATGAAAATTTTTATGGAGTCAATTGATCAAGGCATTTGGCAAGCAGTCATAAACGAATCAACACTTCCAACTATAGCTGTTGATGAAAAAATAGTCCTAAAACCCATTGATGAATTGACTAAGTTCGAAAAAAAATGAGCCAACTATGATCCTCATGCAATGAATATTTTTACATTCAACATTAAATTCTGATGAATTTTTCAAAATTTCAGCTTGTGCCATAAAGGAAATCTAGGACACGATCGAAGTAACTCACGAAGGCACACAAGAAGTAAGGAGATCAAAGAAGAATTATCTTATCCAAGAGTATGAAACCTTCTGGATGCAACCAAGAGAATCAATCTCAAATTTCCAGATGAGATTCACACACATCGTCAACCATATGAAAGGGCTAGGAAAGACATTTGATGAAGCGGAGATGAATGTGAAAATCCTAAAAAACATGAATAGGACATGGCAGCCAAAGGTCACTACAATTTATGAATCAAGATACATGGCTACCATGATAAGCATTGAACTATTTGGAAAGATAATAGAACATGAGATGGACATGACTTGCATGGCAGAAGAGGAGAACAAGGAGAAGAAATCAAAAGGCATCGCCTTAAAAGTTGAAAAACTCTTTTTCAATCAAAGTGATGATGATGATGATGATGAGAAAAACAACTTTGATTCATAAAATCTCACCCTCATTGTGAGAAAATTCAGAAACTTCCTCAAGAAGAAGAATGACTTCAAGGGCTCCAAAGGCAAGGGGTATCCTCCTAAGAAATTTCTCAAGAAAGGAGAATCATCCTCAGCCACCTTCACTTGCTTTGAATGCGGAAACCTGAGCTGTTAGAACCAAGACATTTGATGATATCTGACCCCTAATACCTTGACAAGTTTTGATGATAACAAATGTAATAATATTTAATCAATTGATGATTTCAGACTAAGTGATTTCAGGAAATCAAAGTAAGAACAGACAATGGTAATTTCTCTCAACTTAAAACCTATGCTCTAACTGTCTGATAACTTATAATGGGTAAATCTAGCATTAGAATTGCTTATAAAGAGACTAAAATAAGCTCTTAACAGATCATGCAAAGTCTCCAAGCTAAACGATGTCTGAGGCTAGGCTAGACGGTGTCTGATGCAAGGCCAGATGATGTTTGAGGCTAGGCCAAAGGATGACTAATGCCAAGTTAGACGATGTCTGATGCAAGGCCAGACGATGTCTGATGCAAGGCCAGACGATGTTTGAGGCCAGGCTAGACGATGTCTGATGCCAAGCCAGACGATGCCTAAGGCTAGAACAAATCCTATTCCTCATTCCAAACCATAGTAAGTCAAACCAGACTATGTTTGTTAAGCCAGACACTGTCTGTGCACGAACAGACCATAGTAAGTCAGACCAGACTATGTCTATTAAGCCAGACGTTGTCTGTGCAAAAGCAGAATGAAGTCTGTCATTGTGCTGAGGAATACGTGCCTTATAATTAATTCTATACACAAATAAAGGCACTTCTATAACAAAAAGAAAGGGAGATACTCTTTGACATTACTTTCTTTGATTCATCGTATTGCTTGTATGTCTCGTATTATGTGAAGTGTGTAGGTACAGCCAAAAGAACCAATCAGCATGGGATGCACACTTTTAGCTAAAAGACAACTGTAACAACGACAAAAACCTGCTCCTTTCACATCAAGCACAATCAAAGATACTTCAACACTCTACTGTGTGAGACAACGGAAAGAAGTCTTCTCCAACGTTCAAATTCATATAGCTCACTTTATAATGATGCCTCCATGCAACGAGAAGACTAATGAACTAGAATAGAATAACAAAAATCAATCTAGACAGCAAGAGAAAGCACTCTGGGACAAGGTCTTGAACACGAGCTGAGAGAAAAAGAATATCCATCCTCTATAAGCTCACGTAGATTCAACATTTGTTTATATCCTCTCTTTGAGAGTTATCTAAATCTTATACATATTTGTATAGAAAGCCAGGAGCAGCTTAGTGATAAAAGAATACTTGGGAAGTATAATCTCAGGGGGAGATTCATACTTGTAACCAGAAGTGGTTTAGAATACTTGTAGCCAGGAGTGGCATAGAGAATACTTGTAGCCAGAAGTAGCAGTGAAGAATACTTATTTTGTAATCAGTTGATTATAGTGGAACCCTTTAACAGTTGTTAAAAGAGAATTGGGCGTAGCTAAGGTTGAGTGAACCAATATAAAAACAAGCTCCCATCTGCTGTCTTGTGATTACATATATTTATCTTGCTCACTGTGCTCTTTTGGAAAGACTTTCTAAGCTTTGCCTTGCAAGGATATATTTGCTGATTTAAACTAACATATATCCAAGAAGGCAACTTGTGAATTAATAGTATTTACGAAAAAGAGTTTTAAACTTACTATTCAACCCCCCCCCCCCCCCCCCCTTCTAGTGTGTTTTCGTGTATTTCACGGGCCACGTCAAAGTTGATTTCCCAAACACTAAAAAGAAGTACAATGGTGACAAGAAAAAATTTATAGGAAGCTCCAAGAAGAAGGAAGCATACATTGCTTAGGAATACAATGCATCTTCTACCTCATCCGATAACTCAAAAAGTGAGAAAGCCAACACTTGTTTGATGGCAAATGATGAAAACAAAGAAGAGAGCAATGTAAGCACTTTTGAAATCGAATCTTCTTCTGATGAATCTAATTTTAATTATGATTGCGAAATTTTTTCTAAACTTTATAGTGCTTTCAATGAATTAGTTGAAGAGTCTCGATGTCTGGCCAAAGAAAACAGTCTTCTTAAAGGTAAAATTAAATGGCATGTAGATAAGATGGTTCAAATGCCAAAGGACCTTTTAGATGTTAAATCTGAAAAGGAAAAGCTTGATTTTGAGCACTCCTTTTGCAAAGCCAATGTTGCTTCTACAAGTCATTCAACCCCTTATGAGTTTTGCAAAGATTTGAAAAAAAAAATGAATATCTTCTCAAAACATTAGCAAAGTTCATAGTTAGGAAGGATAACCTTGATGCTTTGCTTGGACTACAAAAGAGAGCTGTTAACAAAATTGGGATTGGATTTTCAAATCAAATTGATGAAAAACCTTTTAGAAAATTTGTGAAATCATCCCATGTTTCATTTGTTATTTGCAACTATTGCATGCACAAGGGACATACTTCAAATAATTGCATAATTAAGAAGAGCGGAGTATCTAAGGGAAAATTTCAATGGATCCCAAAGGCTACACATGAGGGCACTAATAAGAAAGGAACCAAAATGATATCTTGATAGTGGCTGCTCAAGGCATATGACCAGTGACAAGGGAAAATTCGTCACTCTCACTGAAAAACAAGGTGGATGGGTCACATATGGAAACAACAACAAAGGAAGGATCATGGGTGAAGGTAATATAGGTAATTTTTCCTCAACTATAATTGAAAAAGTCTTGTTTGTTGATGGGTTGAAGCACAACCTTCTTAGCATTAGTCAGTTATGTGACAAAGGGTATGATGTATCTTTTGATCACTCTAAATATTTGATTAGTGATAAGCAAGGCAATGTTAAACTTGTTGTCAAGAGGATTCAAAATGTATATGTGCTTGATTTTGAAAACTCTATTCCTTTTGAAAAATGCCTTCTTAGCAAGGTTGATACATCATGGCTTTGGCATAGAAGAATAACACACATTCATATGCGCCTTCTTAGCAAACTTATTTCTAAAGACTTAGTGATTGACCTCTCAAAACAGAAATATTCTAAGGATGGCCTATGCAACACTTGTAAAAAGGGGAAACAAACCAAATCTTCTTTTAAATCTAAAAATGCTATTTCTACTTCTAGACTCCTTGAGCTATTGCATGTGGACCTCTTTGGTCCTTCTAGGACCGTGAGTATTGGTGAAAATCTTTATGCGCTTGTTATAGTCAATGATTACTCTAGATTCTCTTGGATTTTCTTTTTGCGACATAAGAATGATGTTGTTCATGCTTTTGTTAAGTTTGCCAAGCAAATTAAGAATGAGAAAAACCTTTCTATAATTTCATGGGAGAATTAAGCTCATGAAGGTTTTTCTCATTCTTAATTTGCAACATGAAATGATCATGGGGAGAAAAACCTTTCTATAAAATGACAACATCTTAGGAGATATTCATCGATGTATCTCAACTAGATCCTTCATGAGCTTAATTTGCAACATAGTTGGATTCATTTCTCAAGTTGAGCCCAAGAACATTGAGGAAGTTTTCCTTGATGAATTTTGGATGATGGTTATGCATGAAGAACTCAATCAATTTAAAAGGAATAAAGTTTGGGAACTTGTTCCTTACTATGAGGACATGAATGTTATTGGAACTAAGTGGGTGTTTCGGGAACAAAAGTGATACTTCAGGAATCATTACACGGAACAAAGCCAAACTTGTAGTTAAAGGCTACAACCAACAAGAAGGAATTGACTATGATGAGACATATGCTCCAGTAGCAAGACTTGAAGTTGTCTGTCTCCTTCTAGCCTATACATGTCACAAGGAATTCTAGCTTTTCCAAATGCATGAGAAGAGTGCTTTCCTCAATGGCTACATAGAAGAAGAGGTTTATGTATCTTAACCTCCTGACTTCACTAACCCCATAAAGCCAACCCATGTCTATCGTCTCAAGGAAGCCCTCTATGGCCTTAAGTAAACCCCAAGACAATGGTATGAAAGGCTAAGTAATTTCTTGATTGAAAATCACTTTGAAAGAGGTCAAGTAAACAAAACTCTCTTTATTAAGCATACTAAATCTGATATTCTTTTAGTGCAAGTCTATGTTGATGACATTATTTTTAGATCCACTAACCCAAAATTATGTGAGAAATTTGTGGAAGGTATGCAAGGGGAGTTTGAGATGTCCATGATGGGTGAGCAAAAATATTTTCTAGGACTTGAAGTCAAAGATATGACTCAAGGAATCTTTCTTCACCAAAGCAAGTATTGTAGAGACTTGCTAAAGAAATTCAAAATGGACAATTGCAAAGAAGCATCAACACCATTGGCAACTTCTTGCTATTTGGATGTTGATGAAAGAGGTAAAGGTGTTGATCAAAGACTCTATCGTGGTATGATAAGGTCTCTTCTCTATTTAACTTATAACCATCCTGATATTATATTTAGTATGTGCATGTGTCCTAGGTACCAATCCAACCCTAAGAAATCCTACCTCATAGCCGTTAAATGAATCCTTAAGTACTTTAAAGGCACCTCAAATGTAGGCCTATGGTATCCCAAGGGTGTCCAACCAACACTCATAAGTTATTCTGATTCAGACTATGATGACTAAAAATTGGATAGGAAAAGCACAAGTGATACTTGTTATATTTATGGGAATAGCCTTATGTCTTGGCACAACAAGAAACAAGTTCGTGTAGCCTTATCTACAGCTGAGGCTAAGTACATAGCTCCTAGGAGCTATTGTGCTCAATCATTTTGGCTCAAATAGCAACTCTTAGACTTTGGGCTAAAGTTAGAAACCATACCCTTGATGTGTGACAACACAAGTGTCATTAACATCTCTAAAAATCCTGTCATGCACTCCCGAACCAAACACATAAAAATTAGGCATCACTTTATTGGAGACCACATATAGAAGGGTGATTGTAGTGTAGAGTTTGTAGAAACCAACCTCCAATTGGCTTATATCTTTACCAAACCTCTACCTAGAGAGAGATTGTATTTCCTTAGGAATGAGCTTGGCATTATAAGTGAGTCTTCACTCACCTAGCCATAGGGAATACATCAATCAACCAAGCCTTGTTTAAGTGTGAAATACCTTGCTTGTTTGATAATGGTGCAAAATGTTTTTTGAACTAATACACTCTATTTTGTGCATAAATTCTTATCTATCATGAATTCTAATCGATTACATATGGCTCTAATCAATTACATGTGTGTTCTACATTCAAAAACTTTCATGAAAAACACAGGTTAATCAATTACAAGGTAAGACAATCGATTACACTAAGTCATCAGAGCTGAAAATCTTCTCTGTTAGTCAAAACAATCGATTACACTAGATGGCAATTGATTACAACATCAGATTTTCCTTCAAGATGCCCTCTGTCTCATAGGCAATTGATTATAGTGAGGATGCAATCAATTACAACACAACAGACTGAATATTTTAAAAGCCCCAAACAGAGGCTTATTCCCTCCAAATTAGAAACCCACTCTGCAAAACCCTCTCCAAACCCTAAACCCGCCCTTATAGAGTCTATATAAAACTCAATGGCTAATTCATCCTCTCCACATCAACCCCGCACCAAAACTGTGTTAATTGCCCAAATTCTATTCGTATTCAACAACGAATCAAGAAGAAATTATCTCAAGATAGGGGCAAAGCTACAATGGAATGAACTTCAACCAAAAAGGCTCCCTCTAAGCACCAAATGCAACCAGCTTGCTCTCCTTCTCCTCCTCAATAGTTGATGCATGCATGATGCAGTCCCAAGCCACACAAGCTTGGTTTGGATCGTCCGGAAGCAAATCAATGGAGCTCAATTGAATCCAAATCAAGAGCTCAAACCAAAAAAAGGGAAAAGCGGAAGGAAGAAGAAGATGAATTAGAACGACGCCACGAACCGCACGGAACGATAAGCCAAGGAGAATTCACCACAAGGAAAGCTTCCTTGATAAGAATCAATTTGGTTCACCCAAGAACCAAGAAGAGACTATGCTCTCAAACTAAGCCAAAGCTTTTCATTCACAAATGAGTTATATTCTTTTTTTACAAATGAGGTTCTCCTCTACTATTTATAGAGCCAGGCCTTATGCAACTAATCACCACTTAAACACAACGTTTTAAGGCCTAATTACACAATTAAGAAACCCCTTACACAAGTAAACAAAGTTTTCAAAAATTCTCGCGCCAGACCTTCCGCTAAGCTCAACCTTGAGCTTAGCGCAAATTGCGCTGAGCTCAACGTTGAGCTGAGCGAGATGCTTGATCGAAGCAAAACTCCGCTAAGCTCAAACTTGCGCTGAGCGAGATTCTTGATCGAGGCAAATCTCCGCTAAGCTCAATTGTGCGCTGAGCGAGATGCTTGATCGAGGCAAATCTCCGCTAAGCTCTATCTTGCGCTGAGCGAGATGATTGATCGAGGCAAAACTTCGCTGAGCCCAAGCTTGCGCTGAGCGAGCTATCAGCAAATTTCCAAGTGCTCCAATTTAGCTCCTTTGGGCTTCTTCCTTCTTGGCCTTTGATGAATAACCCTTCCCTTAGTCTCTTGGTCATTTCTTCTTGGAGAATCTTGGCCTTGGATCTTGTCATTGGTCCCTTTAATTCTTGAAGTGCCCCTAGGTCCTTATGTTCATTGACTAGCCCTCTATCAATAGCCTCCTCAAGCAAGCTCCGATTGGTTCAGTAGTTACAATGAGGAATTGTTATTTACAAGAAATTTTTCAAGGAAGGAGATCCTAAAGCCATGCTACCTATCATCTACTTGGCTTGTTGAGCAAGGATTCAACTTTCAAAATATTCTTGATGATCAGGGATTGCTCACTTTGACTAGCATGAAAGGTACCTATTATCCTGACCTTGTCAAAGTTTTCTATCATAATTTGAGCATTAATGGAAAAAATGGGTTCCTATAATCCCATGTAAAGGGAAAGGACATTTAGATGGATGAAACGCTTTGGCTCTCGATTGCTAGAATAGAAAGGTTTGACAAGGAGATTGAACCAACGATGAAGGTTGTTAGGAAGAACAAGGACATCAAATACAATAAGGTAGATTTTTACAAGACAATGGTCCGAGACCCTCAAGTGCCATTGGAAATTGCTTTCCCATCGACGCATGAAAATAGAAGATTTCATGTTGGCCTACATTCTATCATGAATTATCTTACCATGAGGGCGCAACTATGGAGCACTCTCTGAATATGACCTGCTACTAACGTTCTTAATGAAGCATAGTCATTAGGTAGACTGGATTTTTGCTATTACCGACCAAATGCAGAAAATTGGCTGCCCCAATGACTTTAAGGTAGCTTATCCAATTCTAGTTTCTAGAATACTTGACCACTTCAACGTTAAAACTAATGATGTGGTAAGTGATTTTTCTTGTCCCGAAGTTGAATTCTCAACCAAGCACTTGAAGCAAATGGTCTCAGTGTTAACAGATGGTGGCTGGGAACACAAAGAAGGATTTGTAGTCATTGAAGATGTTGATCTAGCTGAAGGACCGTCCATTTTGCAAGTTGAGCAACCTCCTCATACATCTACATTTGAGGTCGCAATAATGGACAAATTCAACTAGATTTGTTATCAATATTTGTTATCTAACCATTTTTTTTATTAAGAAAAAAGTTTGAGATAGGTACATGATGAAGCACATCCAAAGAAGCAAAAGCTAAGTCAAGATTTTTGGGTATTTAAAACCAAAAAGGGGAAGACTGAAGATTGAAGATTGAAGTCTTCATAGTTTTTGGTATTTGCATTTTACCTTAGTCTTTTGCTTTTCTTAAGTTTGTTTATTTTCTCTTTAAGACAAAAACATGTATGGGTGTTGGCTTTGTATTGTTTGTTTTAGACTAAGATCTTATATGCCTTTATGTGATTTCTTGAAATGCTTTAAAATTGATCTTGTATTGTCTTGTTTGTTTTAGACTACGCATTTTGAGCATTTAAATCGATTACAATATCATGTAATCGATTACAATTGAGTATATTTGAATCATATTGTTCTCTATCTTTGGGATAATCGATTACATGATTATGCAATCGATTACAATAATATTCTTATAACTTAAAATTTCCTATGTTTTCAATGTAATCGATTATTATGTTATTGCAATCGGTTACAATTGATGACAACAACTCAAAATCATCTTCTAAAGCTCAGGATAATCGATTACTGTTATATCCAATAGATTACATCTAGTATAATGGTCATTTTTAAAGATATCATATGTGATCTTTATCAAATCCTTTTCATATCTTTTAAATCCAATCATATCTTTGATTGATTGATTTGTTCTCTTTGATCTTTCTAAACACTATAAAAGATAACCCTTTGAGATTGGTTTTTGCAACACAAATATTACACTTTCTATTATCTCCGTATTGTGTTAAAGCTTTCTCTTCTTCTTCTTATGATCTTCATTGGTTAAATCCTCTTTTAAGAAGAAAGTTATTTTCTAGCTATATCTGCACACATCTAGGTGCTTTTGATTAAAAGCTTTTTCTAGCTACATCTACACATTAAGGTGCTCTTGTTCCAAGCTTCTTTACAGCTATATTTGCACATTAAGGTGTTTTCTTTCCAAGCTTCTCTTATTGTTATATTTTCACGTGAGGTGATATTATTCCTTATTCTTAAACTTTTTCTTATTGTATATTAACTAAATGGTGTTTTCAGTTTCTAATAGTGAGTTTCTATGAGGTATTCTCTTTTCTATCTTGTGGGTTTCAAGATGAGCGAGGGTTTTCATTTTCTTGTTTGTAGGGTTCAAGTTAGAAGATGATGTTGTGAAATATCTGTGTGTGCATGCTACTTGTAACTTAGAATTTCATAGTGAATGTTCTCATGGTGTTGAGAAGATTGGATGTAGATCGAGTTATGATCGAACCAATATAGATTCACGTGTCATCTCTCTTTTCCCTACACTCTTTATCATTCAATTTTTACACTATATCTTTGGTAATTGAATCTTTAATTATGAATTGTATAAAGTTTTTTAATATAATCTTCTACTTTGAATTTGATTCCTCTTGTGCCTTTCTATATACAATCGGCTAATTCTAACACTACTATTAGGTAAAACTAGTTGCATTTCCCTCATCAAATCTTTCTCCCATTTGAACTACTCCCCATGCCAATTGAAGTCCCATTCCCAATCCTCCCCATCCCAACAACCAATATCTACAATATAATAGTCTTGTTATGTAGAGTTGCTATACAATACGAAAATTTAGACATCAATGTTTCTTCCTCCACCTATTCATCCCTCCCAAATTTCATCTGCCTCTCCTCCCCCACACTCCACTTTACATTTGTATCAAACCAACTCGGTATACTAATTCCATAACATACTTTTGCTAAATCCATCCACCACAATGAACATTTAGACCCCAAACTATGCAAATTTAGATTCTCCCATCCACCATATTTAGATTCAATCACATCTTTCCATAGGCCAGCTCCCCGCTTCATCAAACATCACTTCCATTTTGCAAGCAAGGCATCATTGAAAGTGGAAATATTCTTAATCCCTAGACCCCCTTTATCCTTCGATAGACACACTATGTCCCACTTCACCCAAGAAATCTTCTTAAACCACCTCACAAGAAGGATCTTATAAACCATATCAAATATTACATGAACATTGAGTGTGATAAAGTGGAAGGGCTTGCAACCATGTTTAAAGGCCCTTTTGAATGCAAGGGTCAAATTTTGAAAAAGGCCCTTTTGTAAATTCACTGAGTTCGTGCCAAAAAAATATTGGAGAGCACCCCATATCTTATGATGTATCTATTGAGAGTCATAATACAAACTATCTTCAATATCATTAGACAATGGACATGGAAAAAAAACAACACTAACGACTTTTCCAAAAAAAAATCAATTAAAGAACAATCAAGGTGAATCAGGTCTCCTAATTCTAGTAAGATGAATAAAGAGTAAATTTTAATGGGATTTTGAAGAAAATGCAAGGAAAGAACTGAGAAGAAAAGGGAATTAAATTAAAAACATTATGAAAGTGTGGAGTTGATCAATTAAGTGAAAGAGAATTTACAAAGAAATGGAGACGTAGGTAGAGGGTTCCAAATCAAAGTATATGGTAAAGTCAGGGAGGTGTAAATTATAAAAGAGACTTTTTTGGAATAAAAATAAAAGGGAGGTATATTATTAAAAGATTGAGGTAAGAATAACAATTGTCTTTCATCTGACCTCCTCAAGGAATTGTTTCCTACATTACCATTTTTACTTCATGCACCTCCTAGAAATCCAAGTAGACAAAGCTACTCCTCCACTTAACACCTCTGCGACCCACCTCCACCCAACCACCAAAGTTCCACGTGAATGCCACCACCCACCACCATCGTCTACAACTTTAAGCAAAGAAGAAGTCGCACAAATTTGGCATATATTTTATTTTTATACTTTCAAAAAAGGTTATTTTGGAAACATGTTAGTATGCTTATGGAACAGCCTAACGTACTGATATACTACCAAAATAGTCTTTCTAGAAGGATGACATGCTTCTGGTACAGTCTTTCCAAAATCACATTAACATGCTTTTAGAACAACCTTTCTAGAAGCATACCAATATACTTTCGAAACATCATTTTCCGAAAAAGATGATATATAAAATGTTAGTTTTCTTTTGAAAAGATTGTTATGCTTTTGAAATAGCCTTTCTGGAAGAATATTAACATGCTTCCAGAATTGCCTTTTCAAAAGTATAAAAAAAAATAGTGTTCCAAATTCACGATTCCAAAATGAGACACATTTTACATCTCTTTATCATTTTTTTTCCATCTACACATTCTTCTCTATTGAAAGTTGCAAACAGTGGAGGTTGGTGGTGGCATTCACATGGAGCGGTGGAGATTGGGTGAAGGTGGGATGTGATGATATTAGGTGGAGGGATAGTTTTGTTTACTTAGGTGGTGCAAGATGCAAAAAAAGGAGGTGCAAGAAGCAATTCCAACAATGTCTCATCTAAGTATCTAACAACCAAGTCTATAAGGCCAACTTCAACTAAAGTTGCTCTTCAATTAACAACACCTTTGACAATACCTCAGAGCATGTTTGGTTTTCAGTTTGCCCACCTCAAGCATATGTTTGGAAGACTAAACCCAATTTGCCTATATGTTTGGATGTCCACAAAATTAGAACATAAACTTATGTCCTTAAAAAAATATGATTAATTATGAGGAATTCAACATAAAATTAAACACACGTTAATGTTGTGTTTGGTAGAAATGGTGAAAATTGAGAACATGAAAATAGAATAAAGACATTTGAATTAAAGTGGAATGTAGAAGATGTAAAACTCACATGGAACCCACATCATTTCTTTTCTATTTCTCTTCTTCTTTCCTCTTCCATACATACCATGAGGTACAATTGATGGAATATTGTTTGGCCTGCTATGTCACAATGGGACCACAAAAGTTTTATCTTAAACACAACCTTATTGTTTAGTAATTAGGAATACACAATTTTTTATGGGGTTGAGAAGTGTACAATGTGATGTGGTTCAAGCAATTGAAGAGGGAAATAAGTCAAATAACAAACTAAGCAAAGCAAAGCAAATTGGACTCATGTGGTTAATATTTGTTTACAAGGATCACTGAATCAGGAATGGAAAACGTGTAGAAACAAAAGTATGGTTAGAACTTGAGTAAGTGTTACCCTATGATGGTTATGTAATAGATTTGAAAAACTTTAAACAATTAAACAATAGACATTTAAAATAACTAGTGTAAGAATATGAATTGTTTAGAACAAATGTGTTTTAACCCAGCTAATTATGTAGGGAGAACTAGCTTTATTGGAACAATAACTAATTAAATATATCAATAGCTTCTTTCCAATCATTTAGATGTGTATGTTAATTCATTCATCGAAAGTATGTATGATAATGTATACTACTGAGATATTTTGCATATATAATTGGAAGATATATAATAGAATCCCTAATGAAATACACAAGAACGCACTAGAAGGGCGAGGGGCAGGGGGGTTTGAATAGTGGGTTTAAAACTTTTCGCAAATACTATTAGTTCACAAATTGCCCTCTTGGATATATGTTAGTTTAAAACAACAAATATATTCTTGCAAGACAAAGCTTAGAAATTTTTTTCAAAAGAGCATAGTGAGCAAGATAAATATTTGTAAATACAAGACAACAAATGAAAGCTTGTTTTTATACTAGTTCACTCAACCTGAACTACGTCCAGTTTTCCTTTAACAACTGTCAAAGGGTTCCACTATAATCAATTGATTACAAAACAAGTATTCTTCACTACCACTTTTAGCTACAAGTATTCTCTATGCCACTATTGGCTACAAGTATTCTAAACCACTTCTGGTTACAAGTATGAATTTGCCCCTGAGATTATACTTCCCAAGTATTCTTTTATCACTAAGCCACTCTTGGCTTTCTATACAAAAATGTATAAGATTCAGATAACTCTCAAGGAGAGGATATAATCAAATGTTGAATCTACGTGAGCTTGTAGAGGATGGGTGTTTTGTTTCTCTCAGCTCATGTTCAAGACTTGCTCTCAGAATGCTTTCTCTTGCTGTCTAGATTTTGTTATATTGTTCATGTTCAATCGTTCATTCTTTTCTAGCTCATTAATTCTTCTTCTTGTTTCATAAAGGCTTCCTTATAAAGTGAGCTTCATGAATTTGAACGTTGGAGAAGACTTCTTTCCGTTGTCTCACACAGTAGAGTGTTGAAGTAGCTTTGATTGTGCTTGATGTGACAGGAGTAGGTCTCTATCTCTGTTGCAGTTTGTCTTTTAGCTAAAAGTGTGCATCCCAATGCTGATTGGTTCTTTCAGCTGTACCTACACACTTTATATAATACGAGACATGTAAGTAATATGAGGAATCGAAGAAAGTAATGTCAAAGGGTATCTCCCTTTGTTTCTGTTGCAGCAATGCCTTTAGTTGAGTAAAGAATTAATTGTAAAACACGTATTCCTCAGTACTTATGACAGTTTACATTCTGTTCCTGCATAGACAAAGTCTGGCTTAACAAACATAGTCTGGTCTTGATTAAGTATGATCTGTTCATGCACAAACAGTGTCTGGCTTTAACAAACACATTCTTATTGAAAAGACATGGTCTGTTCTAGCCTTAGACATCGTCTGGCTTGGCCTCAGATTTCGTCTAGCGCTTGGCATCAGACATCGTCTGGCACTTGGCATCAAACATCTTCTGGCATTGGCATTAGACATCGTCTAACGCTTGGCATCAAACATAATTAAAAGACATGGTCTGGCCTTGCATCAGACATCGTCTAGCACTTGGCATTAGACATCGTCTGGCGCTTGGCATCAGACATCGTCTGGCCTTGTATCAGACATTGTCTGGCCTTGGCTTTGCATGACCCGTTAAGAGCTTATTTTGGTCTATTTATAAGCAATTTTAGTGCTAGATTTAACCATTATAAATTATTAGACAGTTAGAGCATAGGATTTGAGTTAAGAGATTTTTACCATTGTCTGTTCTTACTTTGATTCCCTAAAATCACTTAGTCTAAAATCATTAGTTGATCAAATATTATTATATTTGTTATCATCAAAACCTATCAAGGTATTAGGGGTTAGACATCATCAAATGTCTTGGTTCTAACAATCTCCCCTTTTTTGATGATGACAACACATGTTATAATTTTGATTTAACAGACAAAGAATCATAAACAATTATGCATCAGAGTGTGAGTTATTTCATGGCAGTTAAGTATGTGCAGTTATTAACATGATTAACTCCCCCTGAGTCTATCATGCAAGTGCATATGACAGATTAAAGCATGAAATAATTAAGCCGGATAATAATAATAAACAGTAAAGGAATTGAGTAAAAACAATAGTGACCCATTCACTGTTTTATTAAAAAGAATCTCAAGCATTGTCTGGTAATATTTTATACATCCAAAATTCTCTCCCCATTTGTCATAAACAAAAAGGTGGAGGATGGAGTAGAAAATGCCATCATAGTCATGGTTTGGAATATGGGGTTGACTGTTTGGTTGAGGATTCTCTAGCTTCTGATGGAGCTTTTATTGCCGGAGGATCTTCTGATAGCGGTAGTGGAGCTTGAATCATTGCAGGTCTGGGAGTGAGAATGGCTACTATGGAGGCATTGAATGTAAGGGTTACCTCCTTCATGATACTAGCTCTTTGCTCTTCCAATTTGGCATTCAATTGAGCTTTGACTTGAGCAGCAACCTTAGCAGAGAGTCTTGATCCCAGTTTAGTTTCCAATGCAGATTCAAGGGAAGCCAAGCCAGGTAGAGAGTCTCGACTGTGCTACAGCATTCAATGGTAGAGCTGCAATTGGAGTGTTGGACCTGGACTGAGTGGACACTAGATCAGTGCAATCTTGGGCTAGTGTTGATTCTGTAGACTTTTCAGCCAAGTCTATAGCTTGCTTAGCAGCAAGTGCAGCAGCCTGAGCTGCCTCAGCCTCTTTCTTCAAGGCCAACTCCCGAGCTTTTTCTCGTTTTCTTCCTTGGCCTTCTGTTCTTGAGCCAGATTATGAAGTCGTTGCTCCTCTTCTTGAGCAGCTAGCATAGCTCTCAGTCTGGCGGCCTCTTCTAGGATTCTTGCTTCTTCAGTTGCTTTTTCTGCTGCCTTAGCGGTAGCTATCAGTGCTTGAGCAGCTTTGTACTCAGCATAGTATTTAGCAAGCATCCTCTTCATCTCCAAAGGTGTGAGGGGTCAGCAGAGTGGGTACAACCACTGTGTTTGACAAGTGAATGAAACTACTGGAGGAGAAGGAGCCTTCACCAATAGTGTCAACCTTCATTTGAAAGATTGGATGACCCTGTGGTTCAGTCTGTTGGGTAATTGTCTATCCAGTGGGGGCAGAGGTAGGTTGATCTTCTTCGTCTGAATAGTGGGTTCAGACAATGGCTCTTGCATAGTTTGTGCTTGGGCATCAGACTGTGCAGCTACTATTTGGTTTACTATGGTCTGTGTAGGTGACACAGACGATAGAGGTTCAACAAACAATGTGTCTGTTGTGACTTGTGTTTGGGCTAAGACTAGTATCCTCTAAGGAATATTCTTCCTTGGATGTTTGTATGTAGAGTGAGGGTGAGTGGGAAGAGTAAATGCAAGTAAAGTAATACCTGGATTGGTGGTTGTTTGTCTTAGTGTGTCTTCTTCCAACACCATTTTTCTCTTCACAATCAGCTTCCTGGTTGTGGTACTGGGTGGTCTGATGGTCAGCCCCTTTGACTCAATGGTCTGTTGTGCACTAAGTGATCTTTTGGGTCTCTTGAAGACTAGTCCCTTGTCTGAGTCTTCTTCTTCAGCCTCAGCAACTTTGACAGCTTGCAGACCAATGTTTGCTACCTCCTTCAGAGACACTTGAGGTTCAACAGTCATTCTGGTAGCACCCTTACCCTTTTGTTGGGCTCTAGACTTGACCCTTTGAGTGGGTGGTCTGGGTGGTGCTTGTTGGACTATCTGCTTTCCTTTCTTGGCTGGTGGCTCTACAGCAGACTATGCTGCAACCTTGCATGTTGTCCGGACTATTTGCTAGTTCGCAACAGTAAGCCTCCTCATCTTACTTGCTAAAGGTTGGATGGATGTAGCTTCATCATAAATCACTAGGCTTTTTCCTTTTCCACCCTTCTTTTTCTAAATCTTCTTCTTCTTCTGACCTTCATTTTCATCATCATCAGTCAGTATAGGGAACCTTGCAGGTGATCCCTTGGTTATTTCAAATCCCATGTTCAACTTAAGCAGACTTGAGGAGGTTAGTATCCTCTGTTGAACGAATGGACCCTCTACTCTCACATACTCCAACTCATCCAAATTTCCTGATTGGATTTTTGTGTACAGTCTGTTGTAGCAAAGAGCATCCTAAAGGATCTTGTTTAACAGAGCTGTGTAGTATGTTGCCATAGAGGTTGATAGGCATTGAATGTGGCTAATCAGGTTGTAGAATAGCGTGTGTGGAAGGTTGAATGGAATCCCTCTGATGATGTGGTAGAGGATGAACCTATGTAAAGCTAATACATGATCTCTTAACCCTATCTTGTGCAAGATGGTCTTGTTGACAATGTTTAGCATTGACTTGGTCAAAGGTGGGAAGTTGGTCGGCTGCAACTTCTTGATGTCCTTGGCCACCTCATAGTTGGGTCCAAGAATGAACCTTTCTATTATACCTTTTTCAAGGTCTTTGTCCCAGGCCTCTGTGAAGTAGTTTGAGTGTAGTTCGCACCCTATTGCTTGAGCAATGAAGGAGGGAGAGACCATAACTTCACACTTGAAGACGTTGCTAACAACCTCGTTTCCTTTGATTGTAGCATTTGTCTAGAACTCCCTAATGAGTCCAAGGGCGATCTTCTGATGATCATTGAAGTAACCCCTGATCCCAGCGAACTCAAAGTACCTTGAGATGTTAAGACCACGTTCCTCAAAGGTAAGGTATGTCAATGTAGTACTCCACGTGAATGTTCCCAATGTAGGAACCTCGTGACTTGATTAGAATGTTCTTCATGTCAAGGAGTCTTCATTTTTTCGCAACCTCGGGGTCAATGTTGGACACCGAGTTATTGGTGTCTGTGGTAGACTCAAGCATTACGACTACAAGACGTTCATCAAAAGCTTGAGAGGATGAGGGTGAGGTTGGTAGTTGGGAGGAGGAAGAACCCTTGATTAGGTTACGTTTGGCCATGGTGAGGGTTTGTGTTTAGGGTTTCTAGAGGTTCTTGGTTGTAGAGAAAATGGGTGAGAGAGATGAGAGGTTTCGAAAGCTTGGGGAATACGTTTGGCAACAATAGGCTAGAATAGGTAATGAGTGTGCATTAAATATAATGGTACAGTTAGGGAATGATTGAAATGACACATTTATCACAAACTTGAATGTGCGTCTTAGGCTGTTATGACTCAAAACCAAACGAATGCTTAAGTTTCAAAATGGTTTTTTTTTTTTTTTTTAAATCACATGATCTGGCTCATTGATAGAGTGTATTTTAGCATAGTCTAGAGTTGCATTTAGCATAGTCTAGACATGTTTTATACCTCATTTTGACTATTTTAGCTGAGTTTTGTGAGAATGGGTTGTTTTGGGTCCAAGTGTTGAAAATTGTTATTTGTCATGTTTTATTGATTATTGCCTTGTTTGAAAGATAATGAGGAGATCTACAATTTCGTTTCTCACAAGGTTTGGCTAATTCTGACGTTTCAGGGGTCAAATTTTGGATTCAATGTTACTATCCTGCACTTGTAATAATTTCGCATTTTAGTTTGTAACTAGGGACCATTTGGTAATTGTAATTGGTCAAGGTAGCTTTTATTTAGTGGGTTCAGACCTTGTGGGGGGGGGGGGGGGGGGACCACTATTTTGGCTTTTTTTTTTAAGCTTTTCCCCTTTTGCAAGACAACAATTACACTACACAACACTTCTACATGGAATAAAAAAATCACACCTTTACTCTCTTCTCTCTCTTCTCTCTTCTCTTCTCTTTTATCTTCTCTTCTTTTCCCTTTCTCCTTCATAAATTTTGTGCAGCCCCTTGCAGCCACCATGAGGATCTTCATGGAGGACTAAATCCCCTTTGCAACCTAAGAATCATGTGCTTGTGGGTAAAAATATAAGTTCCTCTATTCTCAATTTTGAATTTTGCTCATGAAAACCCTTTTCCCCCTTATTCTAATTTTCAATTTCCTTGTTTAATGTATGATAATGATTAGATTAGGGAATTGAAATCTGAATTTGGGTCAATTACAATCGATTAATTGTGATTTAATACAATACATGCTTGAATTTGGGAAAACTAGGAATGCGATAGTAATCTGAATTTTTCCAAATGAATGTGAAGTGATTGTGATGTGTCATTATTTTCTCCTATTTCTTACCCCTTTCTGTCATCATTTTAATTACTAATTAGCCTTAATTGTCAAATTAATTATGCAGTTTTATCATTTGGGCCGTTTTGACTAATTCTGTATTTTAATTTGATTTTAGGAGAATTATAAGCAATTGGGCTTGGATCTGGAATTGGGCTGAACCATTTTGGGCTTGAAGAGAGGAAACTGTTTTAGTTTTATTTGTCATCCAGTTTTATTTTATTTTATTGCTGTATTTTGTAATTGGGCCGCATCAGATTTTTTTATGGGCCCAAATTAGATTAGTATCCTAGGGTTTTATGTAAGGACTTCTGGGTGAGACAAAAAAAGAAAAAAGGCCCCAGCCGTCACAGAAAAGGGGGGAGTTTTAGGTTTTCGTTTTTCACTATTCAGAGAAGGGTTTCACATCCCCAGATGCTACTATTCATGTAGAGCAGCGTTTTTGTGCATCCTCTGCTTCTGTTTCCATTTTTCGCTCTTCATTGTTGGTTCGTTTTCAGTTTTCATTCCCAGTTTCGTTTTTGCCTTCTATCCTTGTTTTCGTTTCTGTTTTGCATTTTGCCATTTACGTTTCCAGTTGCTGTTTAATTTGAATGGAAGGTTAAATTTTCGGTGTTGTTTTCTCTTGAGGACTAAGCACTAGCTCTCTTTGAGGTTTTGTTATTAATGTTAATGTCTGATCAATTTTCCCCCTTCACCAATTATTCTGTGATGGACCTGTGAGAGGAATTAATTGGTGTATGTGTTGCTTAATCACATAATGAAAACCTTGTATTAATTTTCGCTTAGTAATTTAATTCCGGGTTGGATTAAGTGGCTGAATTGATTAGGGATAGATTCTCGTAACCTAGGATAAGAGGCTTGCTTTTGAATCAAGGGGAAACAACACGTTTTAGTTCTGTTTTTTTTATTCAAGTTGTTTACTTTAAAGCAAAGAAACCCCCCAAGTTGCTACTGTTTTATTGTTATTAAGTGTCATGAACGTTTGATTGATCATTGCTCACTGGGAAACGACCTAGGATCACTTCCTAGTACTGCATTTAATTGTTTTTATTTGGTTTGGGTACGGCCTCGATCAAATTTGGCGCCGTTGCCGGGGAGCAGTGGTTCCAATCAAGGGTTCATAATTGTGTTTGTGTTTGTGTTTTGTGGTTGTGTGTTTCCTCACAGCAAGTTCAGCAAATGAAACTTCAATCCAATGGAACAGTAACTATGCATTGTATTGCCCTGTTTCTGTTCTGTGTTTGAACTTCAAGTTGTTGCTGTTGTGAGATTTATTTCTACTAGTCCTCTGTTTTTGCTGTGAATAGTGTCGAACTTTTCTAATTAATTGTCGATTTTTGTTTTGGTAGCTAGAGTTGTCCTTTTTGGTTGATTTTTTTTGTGGTAGTTTCTTTTGATCCATAGTTTGTGTGAAAAATACCAGAAGCACTTGGTGTGGCTGAATTTGAGAGATACAAAAATTTTGGGAATTTGTGTTAAGCAAAACTCAAAACGGTCATAACTTTTGCTCCGGGTATCAGAATGGGTATTATTATATATGAATTTGGGGTAGAATTGAATTTCCAATGCAGCCGTTGCAGGTTCTCAGAATTCCAAAAAACAGGCTGTTTACTAAGTTTTTTTTTTTTTAAGTATTATTGCCCTATTTTTTTCAAACTTTGAATTTTTAGTTTATATAGTTAGACTTTGAATTTTTGTCTGATCTTTTTTGTGCTATCTTTTTATGATTTTAGGGAGTTACTCACAAAATTTCAGCTCATTTGGATGTTGTTTGAGTATAGTTCCAGTTTTACCCCTAATTGTGCTTGTCTGGAAAATACATGATTTGCTGCATATAGTGCATGACTAGGGGAAATCCGGATAATCTACTACCTTTTGATCCTGAAATAGATAGGACCTTTCATAGATTAGTTAGGCATAGTGAGCATATAGATAGTCTTAGTTTTGATAGTCTTAGTGTAAACAACTCTGAGTGTTCTGATTCTGAGCATTCTGTTGCTGATATTCATACTGAGAACATGGCTCAACCTCCACCTCGTGAGAGGACACTTAGGGAGATGGCTGCACCTGATTTCACTTATGAAAGCTTGTGCATTCAATACCCTGATGAGGATGTCCCATATGTTCTCAAGACTGGACTGATACATTTGCTTCCTAAGTTTCATGGCCATGCAGGTGAGGATCCGCATAAACATCTGAAGGAATTTCACATAGTATGTTCAACCATGAAGCCTCCTGATGTCCAAGAAGATCATATCTTTCTGAAGGCTTTCCCTCACTCTTTGGAGGGAGTGGCAAAGGATTGGCTGTACTACCTTGCTCCCGTGTCTATCACTGGTTGGAATGACCTCAAGAGGATGTTCTTGGAGAAATTCTTTCCTGCATCCAGTAACCACCGCAATCGAAAAGACATTTCGGGCATCGGGCAACATAGTGGAGAGAGCTTGTATGAGTACTGGGAGAGGTTTAAGAAATTGTGTGCAAGCTGCCCTCACCACTGAGATCTCCGAGCAACCTGTTGCTCCAAAGTATTTTTATGAAGGTCTAAATAGCATTGAAAGGAGCATGATTGATGCTGCTAGTGGTGGAGCTCTTGGTGATATGACCCCTGCAGAGGCTAGAAACCTGATTGAGAAGATGGCCTCCAACTCCCAACAATTCAAGTGCAAGAAATGATGCCATTGTCATTAGGGGAGTCCATGATGTGGCCACGGATTCATCTCCATCTCGCTGAAAATAGGAAGCTTGAGGGAAAACTTGATGCCTTGGTCAACCTAGTAACTCGACTTTGCCATAAATCGAAATCTGCATCTGCACTTTTATCTTGTTGCAAGAGTCTGTGGCCTATGCTCTTCTGATCACCATACAGATCTCTGTCCTTCTCTCGCAGCAATCTGGAGTCAATGAGCAACCTTGAAGCCTATGCTGCAAACATTTATAATAGACCACCTCAAAGAAAAAAACCAAAGAACAAAAAATAATTATGATCTTTCAAGCAACGAGATACAATCCGGGTTGGCGGAATCATCCAAATCCGAGATGGACAAATCCTCCACAATACCAAAGAACAACAACCTGCCCCTCCTCCATTCCGCAATCTGCTGGGTCCAAGCAAGCCATATGTTCCTCCTCCAATGCAACAAAGAAGAACAAAGACAAAGCAAGCATCCGAGGCTCCTTCTCAACCCTCCTTAGAGGAGCTAGTGAGGCAGATGACTCTTCAAAATATGCAGTTCCAAAGAAGAAACCAGAGCCTCCATTCGTAGTCCGACAAATCGGATGGGGCGAGATGGCTACTCGGTTGAACCGGGCACGATCCCAAAATTCCGATAAATTACCCTCTCGATCTGTCCAGAATCCGAAAAATGTGAGTGCCATCACTTTGAGGTCGGCAAGAAAATTGATGCACTCGCACTCGCACTCTGCACCAAAGACTCGACCAAGAGGAGGAGCAGCCACTTGGTAGCAGAAAATTCCATGCGGTGGACCTTCTTCCAAAGAAGACTGATTTGCAACAGCCTATCCCCCTTCCATTCCCACCCGCAGCAATTCCAAACAAAAAGATGGAAGAAGTGGATAGGGAGATCCTGGACACCTTCGGAAAGTGGAGGTAAACATACCTCTGCTTGATGCCATCAAACAAATTCCCAAATATGCAAAATTCCTCGAAGGAGCTGTGCACCCACAAGAGGAAGATGAAGGGTAATGAGAGAATCAAGCATGGGCGAAAATGTGTCTGCACTCATAGGTAAATCTGTTCCTCATATTCCCGAGAAATGTAAGGACCTGTACTTTACGTATACCTTGCATTATTGGGAACAGCAAATTTGAAAATGCCATGCTAGATCTAGGAGCATCAATTAATGTTATGCCTCTGTCCATTTTCAAATCTTTATCTCTTGGACCTTTGCAACCTACGGGTGTGGTGATTCAATTGGCAAATAGAAGTGTTGCTCACCCTACAGGTTTCATAGAGGATGTGTTGGTTCGGGTTGGCGAAATTATTTTTCCCGCTGATTTTTATGTTCTTGATATGGAAGAGGGATTCTCCCATGGATCTGTCCCAATTATTTTAGGCAGGCCATTTTTGAAAACAGCCCGAACCAAGATAGATGTTTATGCTGGCACATTGTCTATGGAATTTGGTGATATTGTTGTCCATTTTAACATTCTTGATGCCATGAAACATCCATCCGAGGATCATTCTGTCTTTCGTCTTTGAGATACTTGATCGGATTGTTGATGACTATATGCTTGATTCTGATTCTCCTCATGTTAGGAAGCACCCATTTTCATCTGATATGCATACTTGTCATTCCTCATGCATTGAATCTGAATTTGAATCTGAATCTGAGTCTGAATTTGAATTTGATCCTGTATCTGATTTTTGTGCTGAGAGTAAATTTGAATTTCAATCTGGTCTTAATTTGGATTTTATAGAGTCAGAATGCACTAACCATGTTGCAGGAAGTACATATACATCCGACTTACGGAGTTGAGGTACAGTCGTGGAACCCATTCTTTCCCCTTCTCTCGGTTCCTTCGATATAAAGCCACCACCCACACCAGAGCTGAAACCATTACTTGAAAACCTCAAGTATGCTTACTTGGAGGATGAGGAGAAATTGCCTGTGATTATTTCTACCTCCCTTGATGCTGTTCAAGAGGAGAAGTTGTTGCAAGTGCTTAGAAAGCATAAGAAAGCCATCGGTTGGACCTTGGCAGACATTCCTGGTATTAGCCCATCCACTTGCATGCATAGGATACTTTTAGAGGATGGAGCCAAACCAGTGAGACAGCCACAGAGGAGACTCAACCCAGTCATTCTAGATGTAGTAAAGAAAGAGGTGACCAAGCTTCTGCAAGCTGGGATCATCTACCCCATTTCTGACAGTCAGTGGGTGAGTCCAGTCCAAGTGGTTCCAAAGAAGACAGGCCTCACTGTTGTAAAGAATGAGAGGGACGAGCTGATTCCCACCGCAGTGCTTTGAATAGTTGGAGGGTCCGCATTGACTACGGGAGGTTGAATCGAGGCAACAAGAAAAGATCACTTCCCACTCCCATTCATTGACCGGATGCTTGAGCGACTAGCGGTAAATCCCATTATTGCTTTCTTGATGGATTTTCCGGATATTTTCAAATTCACATTGCCCCCGAGGATCAAGAAAAACCACATTCACCTGCCCCTTTGGCACTTTTGCCTATAGGAGGATGCCTTTCGGCCTATGCAACGCCCGGTACCTTCCAAATGTGTATGCTTAGCATTTTCAAGTGACTTTTTAGAGAGTTGCATAGAGGTGTTTATGGATGATTTTACTTGTTTATGGATCCTCTTTTGATGCATGTTTGGATAATCTGGATAGAGTTCTTAATAGATGCATTGAAACTAACCTTGTTCCGAATTTTGAAAAATGTCACTTCATGGTTGAACAAGGTATAGTTTTAGGGCATATCATTTCCAAAGAAGGGCATAGAGGTAGACCCTGCCAAGATAGCTGTTATTTCACAATTGCCTTACCCCTCTTGCGTGCGAGAGGTTCGTTCTTTTCTTGGCCACGCAGGTTTTACAGGCGCTTTATCAAAGATTTTAGTAAGGTGGCCCTTCCACTATCCAACTTGTTGCAAAAGGATGTGGACTTTAACTTTGATGACAGTGCAAGAAGGCATTTGATTGCCTTAAGCAAGCCCTAACCACCACCCCCATTATTCGGGCACACCCGACTGGACAGCTCCATTTGAGTTGATGTGTGATGCATCTAACTATGCATTGGGGGCTGTCCTTGCTCAGAGGATTGACAAACTTCCTAGGGCGATTTACTATGCTTCCAGGACTTTAGATGCTGCCCAAGCAAACTACACCACCACAGAGAAAGAGCTTCTGGCTATTGTTTTTGCTCTTGATAAATTTAGATCATATTTGCTTGGCACTCGTGTTATTGTCTATACTGACCATGCAGCTCTAAAGTATCTCTTAAAGAAGGCTGAGTCAAAGCCTAGATTGATCAGGTGGATGCTCTGGCTCCAAGAGTTTGATTTGGACATCCGTGATAGGAGTGGAGCTCAGAATTTGGTGGCAGACCATCTCAGCAGGATTGAGAGAGCTGAGGAAGCAGATGCTTTGCCTATCCAGGATTGTTTTCCTGATGAAAATTTGTTGACTGTTTCTATTTCTTCCCCCACCCCTTGGTTTGCAAACATTGTTAACTATTTAGTTGCTTCTTTTTTCCTCCCTTAGCATCTAGAGCTCAGATTGATAAAATTAAGAGTGATGCTAAGCATTATATTTGGGATGACCCCTATCTGTGGAAGTTGTGCAATGACCGGAGTTATCGGGAGATGTATTCCCGACCATGAGATTGACTCGGTCCTGCAGTTCTGTCATTCTTCCGCACCTGGTGGCCATCTTGGTATTCAGAGGACAGCTCGCAAGGTGCTTGATTGTGGATTTTACTGGCCCACCATCTTTAAGGATGCGTGGAAGATTTGTAGCACTTGTGAACCTTGTCAGAGAGCAGGAGGATCCCTTTCTTGGAGACAGCAGATGCCTCAAAGAACCCATGCTATTCTCGTGAGGTGTTTGATGTCCTGGGGTATTGATTTTATGGGTCCCTTTCCTGTTTCTTTTGGTTTTTCCTATATTCTCCTTGCTTTGTTGATTATGTTTCAAAGTGGGTGGAAGCTAAAGCCACCGTAGAACTAATGATGCTAGGGTCGTTGTGGATTTTGTCGTGTCTAATCTGCTTTTGTAGGTTTGGAGTACCCAGAGCCATTGTTAGTGATCAAGGCACCCATTTTTGTAACAAATCCATGCAGGCTTTGCTCAAGAAATATGGGGTTGTTCATAGGGTTTCTACACCCTACCACCCCCAAACTAATGGGCAGGCTGAAATTTCAAACAGGGAGATCAAGAGGATCTTGGAGAAGATTGTGCAGCCGAACAGAAAAGATTGGAGCACCAGGCTGGATGATGCTCTTTGGGCACATAGGACTGCTTTCAAAGCACCCATAGGGATGTCTCCTTATCGGGTTGTCTTTGGCAAGGCATGTCATCTTCCTGTAGAGATAGAGCACCGTGCCTATTGGGTCATGAAGACCTGCAACTTCTCTATTGATCAGGCTGGAGAGGAAAGAAAGTTGCAACTGAATGAACTTGATGAGATCCGCCTTGAGGCCTATGAGAACTCAAAGTTCTACAAGGAGAAAACCAAGAAGTTCCATGATAGCTTGATAGCTAGGAAGGACTTCGTGGTTGGGCAAAAAGTGTTGTTGTATAACTCTAGACTCGGTCTCATGGGTGGTAAGCTTAGGTCTAAATGGATTGGTCCTTTTGTTGTGACTAATGTTTTTCCTTATGGTGCAGTTGAGATCAAAAGTGAATCAACAGATAAGATTTTCAAAGTTAATGGCCACCGGCTGAAGCCATTCCTCACAAATCCTTCTTTGGTGGATGTAGTGGTGGAGGAGGCTTCCTTGCTTGACCCTGCTTCTCTCCCATCATGACTTAGGGAGTTTTCTTTTCTCCTTCCTTCTCTACTTTTGTTTCACATGTCCAATTCCATTGGTTGCTTTGTTTTCTTGATCTTATGATCGCGCTACATTGAGGACAATGTGTGATTTAAGTGTAGGGGGGAGACTGTTCTTTGTTTAGGATTTTTAGGTTTGTCTGTTTTATGTTTTGTGTACAACATTGCATGTTTTTCTTTGATTTCTAGGTTTTGTATAGGTTATGGGCACATTCTTCACATTTTATGGATTGAAATCTTTGTTTTTCTGTAGATGTCAAGTTAGTTTTGAAGTTGATCCTTGTTTTTTGTGCATGTCAAGCTAGTTCCGAAGTTTGAGAGGTTGAATTGAGTGATAGATTTACCCTTGGTGAGATTTTGAGCCATCAAGCATCTATTTTATTCTGTGTGTTTTTGCTCCATTGATTGCTTGCACAGTGGCCTTGGCTTGACTCTTTTTGGTACTTCTTGCACATGCATGTTTGGAGATGATTTAGGCATTCTTATTCTTATAAGCCTCTAGCCAAATAAGCCTACCTTGAATTAATTCCTTTGATAGCCCCTTTGAGCCTATGCTCCCCTTTCTTTGTTTTGAAGCTCAGTACAAGCCTTAAGTGAAAAACCATGATCACCCTACCCTTGAGGAATTTTGGAGCTTTGGAATTGTTTTGGGAATAAGTGTTGGAGGGTATGTTTCATTGGATGATGTATCTTTGGCCATGCTTAATGTTTGATGTTCTTCAAAAAAAAAAAAAAAAAAAAAAAAAAAAAAAAAAAAAAAAAAGGAAAGAAAAAGAAAAGAAAAGGAAAAGATTGAAGTTGAATAATAGTGGACTTGTTTTTGGACTTGTTTGAGGAATTGGTTGATATTGTTGATATTAGAGGTTTTGAGTTTGCTTTTTATGCTTAATCTTGACTTATTCCCCATTGCTCCTCTATTCCCTTGGGTTTTAGTCACCTATCCCATATATTTTCTCACCTTGTCCCTGGCCCCATTACAACCTTAAAAGACCTTTTGATCCTTTTATGCATGTGTATTGGTTGTTAATTCTAGAGGCTTGCCAAGTCTATGTGGTGTTTGTTTTTCATGGGTGCTCCGAGAGTAACAGAGAGCCTAGACACTTGAGAGATTGAGTGCATATATCTTGTGAGGCCTTATCACTTTTGATTTACCTCTTGGGCAGATTAACTTGTTTGCCATGTTTGAAATGTTTGGATAACCTTCTTGATTGTCTTGACTCTTTAACTCTTGTTGTGTTGGATGTTGCCTATTCCTCTCATTCCTTTAGATTCATTGAAAAGTATGTAAATGTTTTTTGTGTTTCTCTCTCTTTGATGTCTCCGGACTTGTTCCTTGCTCTGTTCCATGATTTTGCCCAGGAGTGCAAAAAGGCTAAGTGTGGGGGAATTTGATGTGTCATTATTTTCTCCTATTTCTTACCCCTTTCTGTCATCATTTTAATTACTAATTAGCCTTAATTGTCAAATTAATTATGCAGTTTTATCATTTGGGCCGTTTTGACTAATTCTGTATTTTAATTTGATTTTAGGAGAATTATAAGCAATTGGGCTTGGATCTGGAATTGGGCTGAACCATTTTGGGCTTGAAGAGAGGAAACTGTTTTAGTTTTATTTGTCATCCAGTTTTATTTTATTTTATTGTCTGTATTTTGTAATTGGGCCGCATCGATTTTTTTTATGGGCCCAAATTAGATTAGTATCCTAGGGTTTTATGTAAGGACTTCGGGTGAGACAAAAAAGAAAAAAAGGCCCCACCGTCACGACGAAAAGGGGGAGTTTTAGGTTTTCGTTTTCACTATTCAGAGAAGGGTTTCACGTCCCCGCATGCTACTATTCATGTAGAGCAGCGTTTTTGTGCATCCTCTCGCTTCGTTTCCATTTTTCGCTCTTCATTGTTGGTTCGTTTTCAGTTTTCATTCCCGCTTCTTTTTGCCTTCTATCCTTGTTTTCGTTTCTGTTTTGCATTTTGCCATTTACGTTTCCAGTTCTTTGTTTAATTTGAATGGAAGGTTAAATTTTCGGTGTTGTTTTCTCTTGAGGACTAAGCACTAGCTCTCTTTGAGGTTTTGTTATTAATGTTAATGTCTGATCAATTTTCCCCCTTCACCAATTATTCTGTGATGGACCTGTGAGAGGAATTAATTGGTGTATGTGTTGCTTAATCACATAATGAAAACCTTGTATTAATTTTCGCTTAGTAATTTAATTCCGGGTTGGATTAAGTGGCTGAATTGATTAGGGATAGATTCTCGTAACCTAGGATAAGAGGCTTGCTTTTGAATCAAGGGGAAACAACACGTTTTAGTTCTGTTTTTTTTATTCAAGTTGTTTACTTTAAAGCAAAGAAACCCCCCCCCAAGTTGCTACTGTTTTATTGTTATTAAGTGTCATGAACGTTTGATTGATCATTGCTCACTGGGAAACGACCTAGGATCACTTCCTAGTACTGCATTTAATTGTTTTTATTTGGTTTGGGTACGGCCTCGATCAAAGCCTTAAATTTCGTATTGTTGGGAATTTCATGAGTATGAATTTGACTTATTCTTATTGGAACTGTGATTATTTCTCCACAAGCATAGGTTCTTGAGTTGTATCTCTTTGATTCTGTTTTCATTTATTGCTTAGAAAGTTGTTTTGTTGCTTTAATTTTTAAAAATCACACAAAATCCCCCCTATTTTGAATTGAATGTAAGATGTTTGATGAATTGTATCTTTGAAAAAATGACCTGAGTTAGCCCTATATTGCAAAATTTATTGGGGAACTTAGTTGCTTTTGACGACGTGTTCGACGCGCTCCGTCAAAATTGGCGTCGTTGTCGGGGATACAATTTATCGATTCCTTATTTCAATTCTTTTAATTAGTTTTATTTTGGTTTTTAGTTTTAGTTTTTTATTCCATTTCAATTTTTTCATTTTTGTTTCAGCCTTGTGCAATTTGGTGTGCTTTGATTTTGTGCAATTGTGCAATTATGCCATTTGGTTTCAATTTGCACATTTTTGTTTCAACTTGTGCATTCTTTGTTTTAGTTTGCAATTTAGTTTCATTAACTTATGCAATTTTTGATTTTGTAGAGTAGTGCTCTGTTTGGTAGTTGGTTCATATCACTAATTATGTTTCGAGTTTCCCTTGTCGGTTTTGTTCTCGCATTATTGTAGGTACTTGAGGATTCGGCAAAATTTTCACTGACTCAGATTGGGCTGAATTTTGGTATCCAAGGTTTACTCCCCACTTTGAGCAAGAACAGTCCCCATAGGGGACTGAGTGTAGGTTAAAATTGCCAAATTCCTTCTCTAAGTTCTATTTTTGAATTTGTTTTTATTTTCCCGATTTATTTTTGAATTTATTTTTGATTTTCACGATTTTTAAAAATCACCGAAAAATTATAGAAATTCTAAAATCAATTTTAGACTTTTCTATGGTGCTTTGGTAGTTTTTTAAAAATCTTTTTTACAGCTTTTGCAATTTCTAGGTCAATTTAGCTCATTTCATCCTATTTTTACTATTCATCTTATTTTTACTAATCACTTGTTGTTTCTTCAATTATACTCGTAGTAGCTTTTATGCATTTGATCTTGAAATAGATAGAACATTTCATAGGTTGAATAGGCATGGTAGCAATAGTGTAGCTGATCACCATAGGGTAGATGACTTGAGTAGTGTAGAACTTGATAGTGTTAGTGTTAGTTCTGTTTCTAATTCTATTGATTCTAAACTTGGTATTGTTTTTACTTATCCTTATTCTGACTTCATGGTTGACCATCAACATCAAGAAAGAACTTTGAGGGAATTGGCTGCACCTAACATTGGTTTCCAACCTTTGTGCATCCAATATCCTGAAATTGATGTTGATTGTGAACTTAAGTCTAGATTAATCCATTTGTTGCCCAAGTTTCATGGTCTTGCAGGTGAAGATCCTCATAGACATCTGAAGGAGTTTCATGTGGTCTGTTCCACTATGAAACCAAATGGTGTGCTTGAAGACTACATTAAGTTGAAGGCTTTTGCTTTCTCTTTGGTGGACTCTCGCCAAGGACTGGTTGTACTTCAATCTAGTTCCTATTAGAAGCTGGAATGATTTGAAGAGGCAATTCTTGGAGAAATTCTTCCCTGCCTCTAGAATTGGGACAATAAAAAAAGACATTAGTGGCATTAGACAACTTTTTGGAGAGACTTTGTATGAGTACTGGGAGAGATTCAACAAGCTGTGTGCCAACTGTCCTAATCATCGCATTAGTGAGCAACTCCTCATCCAGTATTTTCTATGAAGGATTGCTTCCCATGGAGAGAGGCATGGTTGATGTTGCTAGTGGAGGAGGTTTGATAGACAAGACCCTAGCTGCTGCTAGACAATTGTTTTCCAACATGGCAGAGAATTCTTAGTAGTTTACCACCAGATCCTCACCCGCTATTAGAGTTCATGAAGTCACCACTGATTCTGCTCATAGGTTAGAAAACAAGGTCTCAGAGCTTACTTACCTTGTCGAGACAGCTAGCCATTGGCCAACAGTAGCAAGTTCAGGTAGTCAACCATCATGGGTGTGACATTTGCACTTCAACAGAACACCCTACAAATGCATGTCCTACACTTCAAGAGACTAAAGATATTGCTAGAATCAACACTGGCCAACAGTATAGACCACCTTATCAAAAATATGATCCTTATTCTTCTACATACAATGAAGGATGGAAGGATCACCCTAACTTGAGATATGGTCCTGTGTGGCAACAACCACCATATGCAAGGCAACCCCAACAGAGATACGAACAGCCTAGTTCAGGTGGTAAATACCAGCCACCTCCATTGAGACAACAACAAGCTCCTCCTATTCAACAATCCCCTCCTTCTACAGGACCTTCATTGGAAGATTTGGGAAGCAAGTGGCCATAAGCAACATTCAGTTCCAACAGAATGTGAGTACAAGCTTCCAAGATTTGCAGACTTAGATTGGCCAAATGGCCACCATTGTGAACTACTTGTAGTCACAAGGCTCGGGCAATATTCCTTCCCAAGCAATCCCCCCTCCCAATCGGAATGTGAGTGCCATGACTTTGAGGGGAGGCAAGGAGCTGAAATCTCATGTAGTGGATTTAGGACCTTAGAAGATTAGTGATGATGCTGCTGCAACAAGCTCTCAGAAGCCAAGTGGTGTGGATGCAACTGTTCCACAAAAGACTCCTCCTCTACTTTTTCCATCTAGAGTGGCTCAACCCAAGAGATTGGAGTTGGATAGTGAGTTGATGGAGACCTTCAAAAAGGTTGAGATCAACATTCCTCTCCTCGATGCCATCAAGCAAATTCTGAAGTATGCAAAGTTTCTCAAGGAGTTGTGCATGTATAAGAGGAATCTGAGGAGTGACCAACAAGTGAAGATGGGAAGAAATGGATTTGCCCTCATTCAGAGCACAAATATTTCTGCCATTCTACAGTCTCCCATGCCTCAGAAGTGCAAGGATCTAGGCACTTTCACCGTCCCATGCACCATAGGCAATTGCACCTTTGCAGATGCTATGCTAGATTTGGGTGCCTCAATCAACGTCATGCCTTCATCTAGGCACTTTCACCGTCCGTTAACTTTGGTCAACTCTGGTCAACTTTGACTTTTTCCTAGAAAGTGTTTAGAACTTATATTTTGATGTGCAAATGTTTAATAGTCATTTCTTATGCAAATGCTTACTTCAAATGCATGATTTACGTTTTGTGGGGTGTTGTATATGAATACTAAGATGTTAATATGTAGTGCTTGAGTATGTGATATGAGGTTTCATTGGATGTCACTAGGATAGGTGACCTAGCCTATGAGTTGGTGAGGATGGGCCTAGGTGGTATTCTAACCGTGAGTGACCTAGCCAACGAGAGGCGAGGATGGGCTCACTAGTGCATGATATTAGGTTCATTGGAATCATTGTTTTGTTTGAATGTTTTGAACAAGCATCATAACATTTGAGAGTTGTTGAATAGCCGTGAACCAAGAAGGTGGGGGTCATGACAGGTTTAACCTGGACCTTGGGGGTTACCTAGTGTGGAAACTTTGTGAGCTCATGTTGATCCCATGAGTTGGAGTGTACTTGCAAAGCTGGATCAGCTTGACAGCCACATGCGGATCATTCTAGGTGTTGTAGTCTATGCCAAAGGCATTGACGTCGGTGACACTTCTGGGTAGACCGCACTCCTAGACTATTCTCCCGAGCTAGATATGGTACCACATGACATATGACATAAAGTCTAAGAGGCATTGCATTACATATACATTATGATACTATGAAGAATTGTATTATTGTTATGTGATCTACATGGGTGTGCATATCTTGAAAATAAGCAATTCTTGTTTCCCATTTATATTGTATCTTATTTTTTTATGCAAGAATGATTCTCACTCCCTTTCTTTGTGCAATCCTTGTTGTGTGTGACGGAGAGCATCGAACATGTCGTCAAAAGCAACTAAGTTCCCCAATAAATTTTGCAATATAGGGCTAACTCAAGTCATTTTCTCAAAGATACAATTCATCAAACACCTTGCATTCAATTCAAAATAGGGGGGATTTTGTGATTTTTAGAAATTAAAGCAACAAAACAACTTTCTAAACAATAAACGAAAACAAAATCAAAGAGATGCAACTCAACAACCTATGCTTATGGAGAAATAATCACAGTTCCAACAAGGATAAGTCAAATTCATACTCATGAAATTTTCAATAATACAAAATTTAAGGCAATCACCTTACCTTCGTTCGAAAAAATCCGGATTACTATCACATTCCTAGTTTTCCCAAATTCAAGCACGTATCATATTAAATCATAATCAATCGATTGTAATTGACCCAAATTCAGATTTCAATTCCCTAATCTAATCATTATCATACATTAAACAAGGAAATTGAAAATTAGAATAAGGGGGAAAAGGGTTTTCATGAGCAAAATTCAAAATTGAGAATAGAGAAACTCATATTTACCCACAAGCACATGATTCTTAGGTTGCAAAGGGGATTTAGCCCTTCATGAAGATCCTCATGGTGGCTGCAAGAGGCTGAACGAAATTTTTGATGGAGAAAGGGAAAAGAAGAGAAGAGAAAAGAGAAGAGAAGAGAGCAAAAGTGAAATTTTTATTCAATGTAGTGTTATGTGTGAATTGTTGTCTTGCAAAAGGGGAAAAGCTTAAAACAAAAAGCCAAAACAGTGGTCCCCCCCACAAGGTCTGAACCAACTAAATAAAAGCTACCTTGACCAATTACAATTACCAAATGGTTCCTAGTACAAACTAAAACGCGGAATTATTACAAGTGCAGGACTGTAACATTGAATCCCAAATTTTACCCCTTAAACATCCGAATTAGAAAATCCTTGTGAGACACGAAATTGTAGATCTCATCCTTAGCTTTCAAACAAGACAAGAATAATCAAAATCGGAGACCTATGTCAAAAGTTATGGGCTTCACAATGGACAATGTCAAAAGCATCAATAAAACGTGACAAATAGCAATTTTCAACACTTGGGCCCAAAACAACCCAATCTTAAAAAACTTAGCTAAAATGGTCAAAATGAGTTATAAAACATGTCTAGACTATGCTAAATGCAACTCTAGACTATGCTAAAATACACTCTATCAGTATGCGTTTGGGCTTATTGCCATTTCAGGTGAGGATCGTCTAGGCATCGAATAGGATGTTGAAGGAGAGGCTTAGCCTATCTAGCTTAGTTTACATTTTTTTTGGGACTTGTGCTATGATAGTTGTGACATCGAGGCAGGGTTACTTATTTACATCTAGTTCTTCTTGTTAGGTGTTGTACTCTTGTGTGGCACATTTGGATGTCAAATGTTTTGAATTTACATTATGTACTTACAAGCATGGATTATTTTTTAGGATTTGAGAATGTGAACCTTTTACTCATGAAAATTTCATGGAAAGTCTATATTCCTTCATATAATGTTTCATTATTTTTGCCCTTTATTTTAAGACTTACTTTTGGGGTAGAGGGTGTCACATTTAGTGTAATCTGTGACTTGTATGTTGTTATTGTTGTTGGTAGTTGTGTTCATTACTTGTTGTTTCCAGTACTAAAGTTCTGGTTTATGCAGGGAGTCATGGCTGGTAGGAACGATCGTGCCATAGTTGATGCTCTACAAGCCTTAGCTCAGGCTGTGGGGAATCAGAATGGAAGTGATGGAGCTGTTGAGTTCCATGGGTTGGATAAGTTTCAAAGGAACAATTCGCCAACATTCCGGGGGGGGTTTCGACCCTGATTGTGGACAAAACTGGATTCGAGAACTTGAGAAGATCTTTCAAGCCATGGCGTGCACCGATGCACAGAAGGTGACTTTTGGCACTTTCATGCTATCTGAAGATGCTGAGCATTGGTGGGAGAACACCCATCAACGCATTGTAGCAAAGGCTAGAGAGATTACATGGGACGTCTCCAAGGAAGTGTTCTTGGAGAAGTATTTTTTGGAGGATATCCACAACAAGAAGGAGATGGAGTTCTTGGAACTTAAGCAGGGGAGCATGACTGTGGCTGAATACACAGTCAAGTTTGAGGAGTTGGCAAGGTACTTTCCTCACTACCACTATGAAGGTGGAGAGCGCTCCAAGTGTGTGAAGTTTGTGAATGGCTTGCGTCCAGAGATCAAGATGGCCATCAACTATCAGGAGATTAATCAATTTCCTATACTGGTTAATAGGTGTAGGATTTATGACGAGGATAACCGAGCTAGGGCAGCGCATTACAAAAATGTGGGTCCGGCAAGAGAGAAGAAGTTTGACAACCAGAATCATGGGAAGCCATATTCAGTTCCACCTAGTCAACAAGGTAATCATTTTATGAATCAAAAGTCTATCGAGAGTCAATCCAAGAGTAGTGGGAGTGGGGGATCAGTTCTTTCCACCCCACAAAGGTGTGCCAAGTGTGGGAAGTATGGGCACTTTGCCCGTGAATATCCAGACAAGGAGGTAACTTGTTTCAATTGCGGGAAGCAGGGGCATATTGGGAAGGATTGCCTTAATCTCAAGAGAGAGTGGAACAGCGTTGGCCAGAGAAGTACTAGCGGCCAAAGTTCTCAAGGTAGCAGGCCTAAGACCACCGGAAAGGTCTTTGCTCTTAGTGGTGTTGAAGCCTCGAAGTCTGACAACTTGATCCAAGGTACGTGTCTCATAAGAGGAAATCCCTTAGTAGTGTTGTTTGATTCTGGCACAACTCATTCTTTCATATCATGTGCTTGTGTTGGACAATTGAAGCTTCTTGTGTCTCCTTTGAGTTTTGAATTGATTGTTGATACACTTGCTAGTGGTTCTATTGTTACGTCTAGTATATGTTTGCAATGTCCATTGTCTGTTTCTGGTAAGGAGTTTTCAGTGGATTTGATTTGTTTGCCTCTTAGTCAGCTGAATGTTATTCTTCGTATGGACTAGTTATCTTCCAACCATGTCCTCCTGAATTGTTTCGATAAAATTGTTGTCTTTGGTGAGCCCATTGAGGGAAAGGAGGCGAGATTCATGACTGCCAACCAAGTTGAGGCATCCTTGAAAGAGGGTGCCCAAGTATACATGATGATGGCTTCCTTGAAACTTAAAACCAACATGATAGCTAAGAATATGCCAATAGTGCTAGATTTTCCCGAAGTGTTTCCTGAGGATGTTTATAGTTTACCCCCTGAGCGGGAGGTTGAGTTCTCCATAGACCTAGCACCTGGTGCGGGACCTATATCCATAGCGCCTTATAGGATGTCTCCTATAGAGTTGTCTAATCTTAAGAAGGAATTAGAGGGGTTGCTAGAGAAATAGTTTGTGAGGCTGAGTGTGTCACCATGGGGAGCACCTGTATTGTTAGTGAAGAAGAAGGATGGGAGTTTGAGGTTGTGTGTGGATTACCAGCAACTGAACAAGTTGACTATTAAGAATAAGTACCCTCTTCCTAGAATAGACGACCTTATGGACCAATTGGTAGGAGCTTGTGTGTTCAGTAAGATAGATTTAAGGTCTGGTTACCATCAGATCTGCGTAAGGTCTAAGGATGTTCCTAAGATTTCTTTTAGGACTTGTTACAGTCACTATGAGTATTTGGTTATGCCTTTCGGTGCGACCAATGCACCCGGGTGTTCATGGAATACATGAACAGGATCTTTCACCCCTACCTCGACACCTTTGTTGTGATTTTCATAGATGACATCCTAGTATACTTTAAGACTAAGGCAAAGCATGCCAAGCATTTAAGGATTGTGTTGCAGACCCTCAAAGACAAACAACTTTATGCTAAGTTGTCCAAGTGTGAGTTTTGGTTAGAGGAAGTGAGTTTCTTAGGACATGTCATATCTAGAGGAGGGATAGTTGTAGACCCATCTAAGGTAGAAGCTATGTTAGCTTGGGAATCACCTAAGTCAATTTTTGAGATTAGGAGCTTTATGGGTTTAGCAAGATACTATAGGAAGTTCATAGAGGGTTTCTCTAAGTTAGCTTTGCCTTTGACACAATTGACCCGTAAAGGTCAAGCTTTTGTGTGGAGTGCCCAGTGCGAGGAGAACTTTCAAGAGCTTAAGAAGAGGCTGACCTCTACACCTATTTTGGTTTTGCCTAATCTTAGTGAACCCTTTGTGGTGTACTACGATGCATCCAAAATGGGTTTAGGAGGAGTTCTCATGCAAGGAGGTAAAGTGGTAGCTTATGCCTCCAGACAACTTAAGACCCATGAGAGAAATTACCCTACTCATGATCTGGAATTGGCTACAATGGTGTTTACACTAAGGTTGTGGAGACATTACTTGTACGGTTCTAGATTCGAGGTCTTTAGTGGCCACAAGAGTCTTAAGTATTTGTTTGACCAAAAGGAGTTGAACATGAGGCAACGAAGGTGGCTAGAATACCTTAAGGACTATGATTTTGAGCTTAGTTATCATCCAGGGAAAGCCATTGTAGTGGCTGATGCCTTAAGCAAGAAATCCTTACATGTGTCAGCTTTAATGGTTAGCAAGTTGAACCTCTTAGAGTAGTTTAGAGATTTGAGCCTAGTGTGTGAAGTGACCCCTCAGAGTGTGAAGTTGGGTATGCTTAAAGTGACTAGTGGCTTGCTAAACGACATTAGAAAGGGTCAAAGTGTAGACTCATTCCTAGTTAAACAACTTGAAGCCACAACCCAAGGGGGAGAGAGTAGTTTCAGTTTAGGAGTTGATGGGGTTTTAAGAATCCATGATAGGATTTGTGTACCTCAGGTGCTAGAGCTTAGGAGGTTGATTCTTAAGGAAGGCCATAGGAGTGGGTTGAGTATTCACCCCGAAGCCACAAAGATGTTCCAGGCCTTGAAGAGGATGTTTTGGTGGCCTAGTATGAAGAAGGCGGTGGCTGAGTTTGTGTATGCACGTTTAGTTTGTCAAAAGGCTAAGGTAGAGCACCAGAAACTCGTAGGTAAGCTGCAACCTTTAGATGTTCCTGAGTGAAAGTGGGATAGTATCTTTATGGATTTCGTTGTGGGCTTGTCGAGAACCCCTAAAAACTTGGATTCGATTTGGGTTATAGTGGATAGATTAACTAAATCTGCTCACTTCATTCCAATCAACATCAGGTATAGCTTAGACAAGTTGACAAACTTGTATGTTAGTGAGATTGTAAGGTTGCATGGAGTACCATCTAGCATAATCTCTTATAGAGACCCTAGGTTTACTTCTAGATTTTAGGAGAGCTTGCACAGAGCCTTAGGAACCAACCAAGCTAAGATTGAATTCAGCTTACCATCCCCAGACAGACAGTCAAACCGAGAGGACCATCCAATCCTTAGAGGATCTCTTGAGAGCTTGTGTATTAGAGGAGAGTGACAGCTGGGATAACTTTTTACCCCTTATAGAGTTCACTTATAACAATAGTTATCATTCTAGTATTGAGATGGCACCCTATGAAGCTTTGTATGGGAGGAGGTGTAGAACACCCCTGTGTTGGTTTGAGACTGGTGATAGGTTAGTGCCAAGACTCGAGGTAGTTCAACAAACTACTAAAAAGGTTAAGATGATTCAGGAGAGGATGAGGGTGGCACAGAGTAGACAGAAAAGCTATCATGATAAGAGGAGGAAGGACCTTAAGTTTCAAGTAGGAGATCATGTGTTCTTGAAAGTCACCCCATGGATTGGGGTTGGCCGTGCTTTGAAGTCTCGTAAACTTAGCCCTCGTTTCATTGGACCCTTCCAAGTCTTGGAGGAAATTGGTCAAGTTGCTTATCGTATTGCCTTACCCCCATATCTTTCGAACCTCCATAATGTCTTTCATGTGTCTCAGCTCAGGAAGTATGTTCATGATCCTTCACATGTGGTTGAGTTGGACAATGTACAAGTAAGGGACAACCTAACTTATGAGGCATTACCATTGCGAGTTGAAGACTATAGGGTGAAACATCTAAGAGGAAAGGAAATTCCTTTGGTCAAGGTTGTTTAGGGAGGAGCTTCTGTGGAGAGTGCAACTTGGGAGTTAGAGAGTCAAATGAGAAACTCATACCCTGAGTTGTTTGCTTCAGGTAAATTTCAAGGACGAAATTTCTTTAAGGAGGGGAGAGTTGTAACACCCCACCATTTATTTTATTTTATTTAAATTTTCTATATGTCATTATAAATAATTATTGTGAACATGTTTGTAACCAACTAGATAAATAGTAATTTGGGAATATGGTTATAGTTACTAAAAAGTGGGTTTTTCCAATTAAAATGATAAAAGAAAAACTAGCATAGTAATGGGTGGAAGTGGGTAGTGCAAAATCCATTTCTTTAAAATACTCTTTTATTGGGCCTTATGCTTATAGCCCAAATGTGTACAAAGCTACCAATGTCTCCTCCAAAACCTAAAAACACTTCTTTTCTTTCTTTTCTTTTCTTGGCTGAAACGTGACAGCGATGAAAGAACTCTAGCAAGAGCGGTTGTTAAATTGCGATGTTTAGAAGAGGATCATCACATCATCTCCTTCCCTTGCTGCATCTTCTGCTTTTGAGGTAAGGGGGAGTGGGTCTATTCTTATTGATTAGAGTGGCATTGGCCATGGGTAGAAGGGTTATCTAAAACCCCAAAGCTGTTAGATTTGTATGTTTCCTCTATTTTGGATGAACTATGGAGGTCTTGGAATGCTTAGATTCTACCATTAGGTGACTACAATGTTATTTTGCAATCGATTACCATCTTGTGGCAATCGATTACCAGATGATCTCTAATATTAAGAATTGGCTCTATCTTGTTTGCAATCGATTACAAGTCTACTGCAATCGATTACAACAACTGACAGCAAGTGTAAATCATATTCTAATACACGGGATAATCGATTACACCTTGTTGCAATCGATTATATCTGGTATAACGGTCATTTTTAAAGATCTCCAAGACTCATTCTTTGTCTAACTAACTCCGAATCTTTTTGACCCATGCCATATATTTGAATCCATATAATTCTGTGTAGAACAACAGATAATCACAATATCTTTTCATTCCTTCAATTGTCAAAATCCAAATCTTTGATTTGATTTTTAGATTTGATATTGCTTTGAACATTCTCTTCTTTCTTCTACACATTCTCTAATCTCTTGAGTTTCAGAAAACTCAATATTGCTTTTACTACTATACCCAATTGAGATTGAACCTCTGAGTCTATATAGCTATATCCCTCTCTTGTTCTTTCATGAACTGAGGTGATTCAACATTAGTTCTTGACTGCTAAATTTGCTCATATTGGAGTTTCTTGAACTGATCACATATCTGCTATATTAGCACATTAAGGTGTTTTCATTTTTTAATCTTTTTCATTGATCTTGTTTGATAAGCATTGTGGGAATTTCGTTCCTAAATGTTGTGTTGAAATTAGATGGTATTTCTAATTTTTCTTGTAGTATTGTGTTTAGAAATTGGATAGTGAATGATGTTTACACATTCAATCTTCTAGGTTCCTATTTCAAGTTGTGAAATAAGAATTTGCTGTGAATTGTGTGTGCATGGTGTATGTAATCAAATTCATAGTGGAACCCCTTGGTGAAAGGGAGAACTAGATGTAGATCGGTGGTTGATCGAACCAATATAAATCAACAGGCTCTATCTCTCTATCCCTTGATCTATTTCAAATCAGTATTTGATCTTTATCAAGATAATTTGTTCTAAATCATTTCTATGTTAAGCTGAGGTTGTTTTTCTGGTTTATTCAATCAATATAACATTCTTTGAAAAACTCTTTTATTAAAACCTCAAGAGCGGTGGTGAAAAATCTTTTTGAGGAAAAGAATCTATCACTTTACGATAAACGATAAATCAATTCACCCCCCCCCCCCCCCCCCTCTTGATTGATTACCCAGCTGATCCTAACAAAAGGTGGGGTCATGACAATTTTAGCCTGGACCTTGGGGGTTACCTGGTGTGGAAACTCTGTGAGCTCATGTTGATCCCATGAGTTGGAGTGTACTTGCAAAGTTAGATAACTCTGACAGCCACATGTGACACTTCTAGGTAGACCCCACTCCTAGACTATTCTCCCGAGCTAGATATGGTACCACATGACATATGAGATAAAGTCTAAGAGGCATTGCATTACATATACATTATGATAGTATGAAGAATTGTATTATTGTTATGTGATCTACATGGGTGTACGTATTTTGAAAATAAGCAATTCTTGTTTCCCATTTATATTGTATCTTATTTTTTTGATGCAAGAATGATTCTCACTCCCTTTCTTTGTGCAATCCTTATTGTGTGTGTTTTAGCTGATTGCCATTTGCAAGTGAGGATCGTCCAGGCATCGAATAGGATGTTGAAGGAGAGGCTTAACCTATCTAGCTTAGTTTACATCTTTTTTGGGACTTGTGCTTTGATAGCTGTGACATCGGGGCAGGGTTAGTTATTTACATCTAGTTCTTCTTGTTAGGTGTCGTACTCTTGTGTGGCACATTTGGATGTCAAATGTTTTGAATTTACATTGTGTACTTATAAGCGTGGATTATTTTTGAGGATTTGAGAATGTGAACCTTTTACTCATGAAATTTCATGGAAAGTCTATATTCACTTGTATAATATTTCATTATTTTTGCACTTTATTTTAAGACTTACTTTTGGGGTGGAGGGTGTCACAGGAGGAACTAGCTAAGTTTATTGATTTTGATTGTGGCTGTAATGATGCGTTTGTTTGTGCCATTTGTGTAGAGATCGAAGTTGCTATTGCCACGAGTGCAGACTCAGTGGTGGATGATGATGTTGCTATTCCAAATGTCGTGCCGACTGATATCATGGTGGCTACAAGCAAGCCCCCTTTGCCCTCCATTGTGCAACCACCAACCTTGGTGCTAAAGCCCTTGCTGGATCATCTGAAGTATGCCTATTTATAGACAGATACCTAACTTCCTATGATCATTTCAAGCACTCTCCAGCCTGACCAAGAGAAGTTGATGACAGTCTTAAGAGATCATAGGAGAGCCATTGGGTGAACATTAGTTGACCTCCCTAAAATCAATCCAGCCATCTGCATGCACAAAATTTTGTTAGAGAAGGAATTCAAGCCAGTGAGACAACCATAGAGACATCTCAATCCTACCATCTAGGATGTGGTAAAGAAAGAGGTCATGAAGTTGCTAGTGGCAGGGATCATTTATCTCATATCAGATAGCAAGTAGGTTAGTCCTGTTCAGGTTGTCCCTAAGAAGTCTGGCATGACTGTGGTGAAGAACCAAGACAATGAGTTGGTTCCGACTAGAGTGCAAAACAGTTGAAGAGTATGCATAGACTATAGGAGACTCAACCTGGCCACTTGTAAAGACCACTATCCTCTTTCATTCATTGATCAGGTATTGGAGAGACTAGCAAGAAAGACCCACTATTGCTTCTTAGATGGATTTTTAGGCTACATGCAAATTCACATTTCACCAGAGGACCAACACAAGACCAAATTCACCTGTCCATTTGGCACTTATGCCTACTCCAAGATGCCATTCGGCCTATGCAACGCCCCGAGCACCTTTCAGAGGTGCATGGTAAGCATTTTTTTTTATTTACTTGAGAGTTGCATGGAGATGTTTATGGATGATTTCACTGTTTATAGTTCTTCATTTGATACATGCTTAGAGAGCCTGGTTAGAGTTTTAAATAGGTGCCTTAAGACTAACCTTGTGTTGAATTTTGAAAAATTTCATTTTATAGTATCTGAGGGGGATAGTCTTGGGTCACCTAATGTCTAGCAAAGGTCTTGAGGTTGATAAGGCCAAGATAGATGTCATTTCTTCTCTCCCTTACCTCGTGTCTGTGCGAGAAGTTCGTTCTTTTCTTGGACATGCAGGTTTCTATAGAAGGTTCATCTAGGATTTCAGCAAAACTGCCTTGCCCCTGTCCAACTTGCTTTAAAAGGATGTGGAGTTTCTCTTTGACCAGTCATGTCAGGATGCTTTCCTGAATCTAAAGAAGAAGCTCACCAAAGCTCCCATCATCCAACCACCTAATTGGGACCTTCCCTTTGAGCTCATGTGTGATGCTTCCAATTTTTCACTTGGGGCGGTCTTAGCTCAACGAGTGGGCAAACTTTCACATGTCATAGCCTATGCCTCTCGCACCTTGGATGCCGCACAGGTTAATTATACCACCACAAAGAAAGAGCTTTTAGCTGTGGTATTTGCATTAGACAAGTTTCGTTCATACTTGTTGGGTTCTAAGGAATTTGACATAAAGATCAAAGACAAGAGTGGAGTAGAAAACTTAGTGGCTGATCATCTAAGCAAGATTGAGAGAGACCCTGAGTCTCTTCCTATCAGGGATGATTTCCCTGATGAGCACTTGATGAGGGTGAAGACACAACATGGATCTACACCATGGTTTGTGGATATTGTGAATTACTTGGTTGCTGGTGTTTTACCCCTACAGGCATCTCAAAATCAAATTGCTAGGTTGAAGAGTGATGCCAAGTATTATGTGTGGGATGATCCTTATTTGTGGAGATTTGGTAGTGATCAGGTGATTCACAGATGCATACCAGATCAAGATATCAAATCAGTCCTATATTTTTGTCATGCATCCCTTGTGGGAGGACATTATGGACCACACTGGACCGCAAGGAAGGTGTTGGACTCTGGGTTTTATTGGCCCACCATTTTCAAAGATGTTTAGGAGGTCGCCTCGACCTGTGAGCAATGTCAGAGAGCAGGAGTAGCCATCACCCGTAGGCATGAGATGCCTCAACAACCCATCCTCTTTGTGAGGTCTTTAATGTTTGGGGTATTGATTTTATAGGACCTTTTCCTCCTTTTGGCTATTCTTATGTTTTGCTTGCTGTCGACTATGTCTCCAAGTGGGTGGAGGCTAAGGCCACTAAGACTAATGACTCTCAAGTTGTTGTGGATTTTGTCAAGTCTAACATCTTTTGCAAGTTTGGTGTGCCTAAAGCCATCATCTGTGACCAGGGGACCCACATTTGCAACAAGACCATGGCAGCTTTGCTTCATAAGTATGGGGTTGTGCATAGAGTTGCCATAGCTTATCATCCCCAAACTAATGGGCAAGCTGAGGTTTTCAATAGAGATATAAAGCAGATTTTGCAGAAACTAGTGCACCCCAACAGGAAGGATTGGAGCAAATTTCTTGAGGATGCTCTATGGGCTCATAGGACAGCTTACCGAGCACCGATTGGAATGTCTCCTTATCGGATTGTCTTTGGTAAAGGTTGTCATTTACCTGTAGAGATTGAGCACCGTGCATATTGGGCTGTGAAGAGTACCAACCTAGCATTTGACCAAGTGGGACTTGAGAGAAAGTTTCAATTGCAAGAGCTTGAGGAGCTTCGCTTGGAGGCCTATGAGAATTCCAAGAACTACAAGGAGAAGGTGAAGCGCTTCCATGATAGCATGATTTTGAGGAAGGACTTCAAAGTGGGCCAGAAGGTGCTTTTGTTTAACTCTCTCCTGAAGCTCATAGCTGGCAAGCTTTGTTCTAGATGGGATGGACCTTATGTTGTTACTAATGTGTTTCCCTATGGAACTGTGGAGATCAAAGATGAAACTACAGGAAAGATTTGGAAGGTCAATGGTCACCAAGTGAAGGAGTTCCATGAGAATCCTAGAGTGGAGGAGAGTGTGGAGGACCTTTCTTTGGTCAAGCCCACTTTCCCAGAAGTGCAAGTCTTTGCACCTTGATGTGCCCTCTTACCTTACTTTACACTTGTTCTTTTGCTCTTTATTGATTTACTTTCATTGAGGACAATGTGTGATTTAAGTGTAGGGGTGAGGGTTTTGAGTTTGAGTTTTTTTTGCTATTTTGGAACTTTTGTTGTTTAGTGGGTGTGTTTGCATGTTTTCCATTAGATTCTTGATTTGTTTGATTGTGAGAAGTTGCATCATTCTTGGTTGAGAAGTTTCATGACTTGATTTGGATACACTTTTGCATCTTTAGTTTTATAGGTAGACTTTGGAAATTTTGATTGTGAACTCATTTGTGATAGATTGCTTACCTTTGTGAGTTTGCCCTTTGTGTGATTACACTCATGTTGATAGTTGCTTTGAATTTTGTCTTGTCTCTTCTTGATGTTTCTTGTTGCACATGCATTATTGAGATGATTTAGGCCTTCTTTCTTTTAGCTACTAGCCAAATAGACCCACCTTGCCTACTTTTCACTTATTTCCCCCTTTGTGTCATTTTCCCATTGTTTCTCTTTATAGCCCATTACAAGCCTTGGCCTAAAAAAAAAAAAACCATGATTCAACCCTTTCCTTAGGGATTTGAGGAGCTTTAGAATTGTTTTGGGAATGGTTCATAATAATTGTGGGAGGGTGTCTCAAGTTTTGTGCTCTAAACCATGGATTTTGATTTTTGCGTAAGTGGTTGGTTAAATTCTCACTTTTGATCTTGGGAAGTGAGAAAAATACATATACATTCACACATATGCAACAAAGAAAAAAAAAAGAGAAAAAGAAAACAAAAATGATGAAAAAAAAATGAGAAAGAAAAAGAAAAAAAATATATAGAAAAATAGAAAAGAAAATGGAGAAAAGGAGAAAATTGAAGTGGTTTTGATTCTTTGGTTTGGGATACTTTTCTTATGCTTATTGATTCATTCCCCATTACTCCTCTTTTCTCTTTGGTTTTTAGCCTAAAAATCCTTCTCTCATCCACCCTTCACCTTTGCCTCATTACATCCCTGAATAAAGCCATTTTGATCTTTAATTGCATGTGTTTCAAGTATGGAAATTAGAGACTTGCCAAGATTTGGGTGTGCTTTTTGCATGATGTGTTGAGAGTAGACACAAGCCCACACACATGAGAGTTCATTTCATATCATCATATCATGTGAGTGTATCTCGAGAAGATTCTATCACTTTTGATTCATTTTCTAATTTTCCTTGTCTCTTGTTTGCTTTGGGTGTTGGAAGTGTGTTCATTAATTTTTTGATCCCTTGATTCTTGGAGTGTTTGTCTTCTATCTCACTTTTTTGCAGTTTTGGGATTCATTGTAAAGTCATCTTTGTTTTGCTTTTGTTCTCGAGTATCTTTTGCTCTTGGTTCAATAATTAGTTTTGCCCAAGAGTGCAATTCTTCAAGTGTATGGGTATTTGATAGAGTGTATTTTAGCATAGTTTAGAGTTGCATTTAGCATAGTATAGACATGTTTTATACTTCATTTTAAGCATTTTAGCTGAGTTTTGTGAGATTGGGTTGTTTTGGGCCCAAGTGTTGAAAATTGTTATTTGTCATGTTTTATTGATTATTGCCTTGTTTGAAAGATAATGAGGAGATCTACAATTTCGTTTCTCACAAGGTTTGGCTAATTCTGACGTTTCAGGGGTCAAATTTTGGATTCAATGTTACTATCCTGCACTTGTAATAATTTCGCATTTTAGTTTGTAACTAGGGACCATTTGGTAATTGTAATTGGTCAAGGTAGCTTTTATTTAGTGGGTTCAGACCTTGTGGGGGGACCACTATTTTGGCTTTTTTTTTTAAGCTTTTTCCCTTTTGCAAGACAACAATTACACTACACAACACTTCTACATGGAATAAAAAAAATCACACCTTTGCTCTCTTCTCTCTCTTCTCTCTTCTCTTCTTTTCCCTTTCTCCTTCATAAATTTCGTGCAGCCCCTTGCAGCCACCATGAGGATCTTCATGGAGGGCTAAATCCCCTTTGCAACCCAAGAATCATGTGCTTGTAGGTAAATATGAGTTCCTCTATTCTCAATTTTGAATTTTGCTCATGAAAACCCTTTTCCCCCTTATTCTAATTTTCAATTTCCTTGTTTAATATATGATAATGATTAGATTAGGGAATTGAAATCTGACTTTGGGTCAATTACAATCGATTGATTGTGATTTAATACGATACATGCTTGAATTTGGGAAAACTAGGAATGCGATAGTAATTCGGATTTTTTTGAATGAATGTGAGGTGATTGCCTTAAATTTCGTATTGTTGGGAATTTCATGAGTATGAATTTGACTTATCCTTGTTGGAACTGTGATTATTTCTCCATAAGCATAGGTTCTTAAGCTATATCTCTTTGATTCTATTTTCGTTTATTGCTTAGAAAGTTGTTTTGTTACTTTAATTTTTAAAAATCACACAAAATCCCCCCTGTTTTGAATTGAATGCAAGGTGTTTGATGAATTGTATCTTTGAGAAAATGACCTAAGTTAGCCCTATATTGCAAAATTTATTGGGGAACTTAATTGCTTTTGACGGCGTGTTCGACACACTCCGTTACTCATATTTTGAGTGCGAAATACGTGACATGCACATGCCTCACTTAAGTATCACACTAGAAGATGTGTCCTTAGTTCTACTAGTGAATACCAGACAGTGATAAAACATTAATTCACCCAGACCATCCCAATCTTTTCTCTCAAAAAGTTCAGTCTATAAGGGTTTTGTAAAAATATTAGCAAGCTGATCGTGTGTCTTGACAAATTCCAATTTAATGGTCCCCTTCTGAACATGGTCTCTTATGAAATGATGTTTTATTTCTATATGCTTGGCTCTAGAATGCATGATAGGATTTTTCGAAAGAGATATAGCAGCAGTATTATCACAGAAGATAAGAATGTTACTCTCAAATATGTTGTAGTATTCAAGTTGATTCTTGATCCACGATATTTGAGAGCAGCAACTTGCAGCTGAGATGTATTTTGCTTCTGCTATTGATAGTGATATTGCCTCCAATGAAGTGGCAGCCTCCACTGGTGCTTTTTCTTTCAATTGTCTCCAGCATAGTCAGCATCACAATAGTCGGTCAACTTATACTCTTTCTATCTTTTAAACCAAAGACCAAGATTAGAAGTTCCAATTAAATATCTAAAAATTCTTTTAACAACAGATAGATGCACTTCCCTTAGGTCAAACTGAAATCTGGAGTAGAGGTAGACACTAAACATTTTGTCTAGTCTAGATGCAGTCAAGTAGAGTAGTGACCCAATCATTCCTTTGAACTGAGTGACATCTACTTTCCTTGAATCTTCATTAGGTCCAAGTGATGTTGGATGCACTAGAGTCTTCATAATTTTAGCATCATCCATTTTGAACTTTTTTTAGGAGTTCTTTTACATACTTGGTCTAGTGTATGAAGATTCCTTTGTTGGTCTACATGATTTGCAATCCTAGGAAGAATTTTAGTTCTCTCATCATGCTCATTTCGAACTCAGTCTGCATCAACTTTGAGAACTCTTCACAAATTTTTTCATTAGTGGCACCAAAGATAATGTCATTCACATAGATTTGAACAATAATAAAATCAGAAGAGTAGTTTTTGCGGAACAATGTAGTATCTATCTTTCCTCTTGTAAAATTGTGTTCTATCAAAAATGAACTGAGTTTTTCATACCATGCTCTGGGAGCTTATTTAAGACCATGTAGTGCTTTGTTAAGTTTGAATACATGGTCTGGAAAGATAGTACTCTCAATCCCAAGGGGGTTTTTCTACATAAACTTCCTCTTTGATTACACCATTAAGGAATGCACATTTTAAATCCATTTGATAGAGTCTCATATTTCTATGAGCAGCAAATGAAAGTAAAATTCTAATTGCCTCAAGTCTAGCTACAGGAGCATGTGTCTCCATATAATCAATACCTTCCTATTGTGAGTAACCTTTGGCTACTAACCTAGCCTTGTTCCCACAAGCTTACCATTCTCATCTAGTTTGTTTCCGAAGACCCACTTAGCACCAACAGCTTCCTTGTTGTCTGACAGCTTCACAAGTTTCCAGACATCATTCTTTTGAAATTGATCCAGCTCTTCTTACATTGCTTGGACCCAGCTTTCATCTTCCATGGCATCATCAATGTGCTTGGGTTCTATTTCAATAGCAGAGCTGTTTGTTGGAAAGATGATCTTGTTTTCACTAGAGCTCGAGCTTCTCCAATGATCTGAGAAGGAGGATGGTTCTTAATCATCATTTTGTTGCTACTATGTGGTTCTCTAACTTCTTCATCATCATCTGAGATCGTTTGATAGCGAATAGACAATCTAGTAGTAGACGATGTGGGAGCGGACGATGTTGGAGTAGACGATGTTATGTCAAACGATAGTTTGGTCTTTGTTATCGCATCTTCTAGTCTAATATCTGCAAATGAGTCCTTTAACTTTGATAATTTCCTATCAGGTTGAGTGTCATTAAATCTTACATGAATGGCTTCTTCAACAACTTTGGTTCTAGAGTTAAACACTCTATATGCCTTAGATGTTTCAGAATATCCAAGTAAGATGCCTATATCACACTTCAAATCAAACTTACCCAAATTATCTTTTGTGTTAAGAATGAAACATTGACATCCAAAGGGATGGAAGTATGATATGTTGGATTTCTTTCCTTTCCACAGTTCATATGGAGTCTTTTTAATGATAGGCCTAATATAAATTTTGTTTTGTAAATAACATTAAGTATTTACAGCTTCTGCCGAGAAGTGCTTAGGAGTCAAGTTATCATTCAACATGGTTTTGGCCATTTCTTGTAATGACCTATTCTTCCTCTCAAATACACCATTTTGCTGTGGTGTTCTAAGTGTTGAGAAGTTGTGAAGAATTCCATTCTCTTCACTGAACCTCTGAAAACTTTTGTTTTCAAACTCTCCTCCATGATCACTTCTGATAGAAGTTATACATACTCCTTTTGCATTTTGAACACGTTTGCAAAATTTATAGAATTTCTTAAAAGCCTCATCCTTGTGAGTAAGGAATATAATCCATGTCCATCTAGAATAGTTATCAACTATTACTAGTCCATATCTCTTCCCTCTAAGAGAGGCTATCCTTGTTGGACCAAAGAGATCAATATGTAACAATTCTAATGGTCTGGAAGTGCAAATAATGTTTTTACTTTTAAAAGATGTTTTCACTTGTTTCCCTTTCTGACATGCCTCACAAAGTTATCCTTATATGACATTGTTTGTAGTCCTCTTACGAGGCTATATCTTTGCAATTTTGAGATTAATCTCAAACTTGCATGGTCAAGCTTCTTATGCCATAACCAGTGACTTTCTTTGATAGACAGTAAACATGATACATTTTGATCATTTAGTTCATCAAGATTAATCTTATAAAGATTGCCTTGTCTCTTTGCAAAGAAGAGATGTGAACATTTAGAGTCTCTGACTATTCATGATTCCTTGTTGAAGGAAACATCATATCCACTATTGCAAAATTGACTTATGCTTAGTAGATTGTATGTTAGCCCTTCAACAAATAACACATTTTCAATAGAGAGACTAGGAGGAATACCTATCTTACTAGTACCCCTGATTCTCCCTTTCTAATTATCTCCGAAAGTGACTGTACCACCATGCATTGGTGTCAGGTCTAGGAACATAGACCTTGCGCCCGTCATGTGATGTGAACAGCCACTGTCCAAGTACCATGATTAGTGTTTCTTTCCTACCATCAAGGACATCTGCAACAGAAATTATTTTGTTTTTAGGTACCCATATTCTTTTGGGTCCTTTGGTGTTAGTCTTAGAAGCAGATGACTTGCTTCTTGTAGGCAATTTCTTGCTTTTGGACTTTACATGTCCATTTTCAAAGTGTGGTCCATTAGAGGAAGTTTTCTTCTTGGTTGCTTCTTTCTTTCCTGTGAATCCAAGGCCAGATTTGTCATTTGGATGTTTGTTGTATGAAAGAATTTTCTTTAAATTTTCAGACCCATTGACAAATTTGCTTAGAGTACTCTTGAGAGATGCAGCTTCTTTGCGTAATTGAGCAATTTCAGCTTCATCTTTACTCAAGGCTCTTACCTTGTTTAATTCATCATTTTCCTTAATTAATTCATTCAATTGCCTTCTATGCTATTCCTTTTCTATCTAGAGTTCACTTTTGCTTTTAATTAAGCATTGGGGATCAATGGTTAGTTTTGAAAATCATCTGTTAGAGCATTACTGGCTGTGACTAATGTAGAACATTTATTAGATAGCTCAGTGAAAGAAGACCCAAGTTTCTCATGCTCTTTTGAAAGTCTTCTTAATTTCTTTTTCATAGATAAATAGGCTTTTGAAAGAATAGATGAATTAGAGAGAAGTTCTTGATAAGCTTCTTGAAGAGAAATAAGATCATTGAGGTCTACCTCTTGTTCTTCATCATTTGAAGCCTTAGACGCAGACGTAGAGTGGGTGTTGTCTAGTGTATTCTCATCATCAGATGCAGACGATGTGGAGGTTGCGTCTGCCATCATACAGAGATTAGCTTCTTCATTTGATGCTTCAGAATTTTCTTCATCTGTTGAGTCATCTAGATCTTCCCAAGTGGACATCAATTATTTCTTTTTCTTGGGAAATCTTCTATTGACCTTTTCCTTTCCCTTGCTAAACTTAGGACATTCTGACTTGAAGTGTCCAGGCTTCTTACACTCGTAGCAGAAAATGGGATTTTTCTCTTTCTTCTCACGGTCTGCTAAGTATTTGTTATTGTAGTTTTTCCATCTCGATCCACCTTTCTTTTTCCACATCTTGTGGATTTTTCTTGAGATGAAGGATAGCTCATCATCATCTTCTAATTCTTCTTCATTTGAGGAAGTGGACTCTACTTATGACTCTTCTGCCTTTAGAGCCTTGGTGGTGTGTCTTTTGGATGGTCTGCAGGACTAACTTTTTGATGAAGATGACTCCTTGGGTGTTGTCTGATTTGGCTTGTGAGCTTTCAGAGCCAGAGACTTGCCCTTTTCAGTTTGGCATCTCCTTGCAGTTCTTGCTCATGCAGCATTAGAATTCCCACTAACTCTTCGAGAGGCATATAATCTAGATCTTTGGAAGCTCTAATGGCTGTGACCTGAGGTCTCCATTGTCTAGGCAAGCTGCGAAGAATTTTGTCAACATGCTCGAAATTTTTGAAACTTTTACCAAGGTTTCGAAGCTCATTTAAAATAATTTGGAATCTAGACAACATATTAGCTATGGTTTCATCTTCTTCCATAGCAAAGAATTCATATTCTCTGGTAAGAACACTTACCTTGTTTCTTTTTACCTGTGAGGACCCTTCATAGGTTATTATGAATGTGTCCCATATGTCTTTGGCAAATTTGAACTGACTTATCTTTCTGTGCTCAGTTTCTGAGATGCATGCATGTGTTGCATTTCTTGCTTTGGAGTTGAGGACGAATTTGTTTTTTTGTGCCTCAGTCCATTGTTCTTTTGGGATCTCAGCTTCATTATCATCAACTAGAATATAATCTCCATTTTCTACGACATCCAACATGTCTATATGACATGATTCAAAGTATGTCTCCATTCTTTGTCTCCAATATGTGAAGTTTTCACCCTTGAAGATTGGAGGTTTGTGTAGACCCTTCTCCATCCTTGTGTAGGATCTTTAGCTTTGTATCTGTGAAGATAGTTATCAGAGACCGTGCTCTGATCCCAACTGAAATACATAAGAACACACTAGAAGGGGGGAGTTGAATAGTGGGTTTAAAACTTTTCGCAAATACTATTAGTTCACAAATTGCCCTCTTGGATATATGTTAGTTTAAAACAACAAATATATCCTTGCAAGGCAAAGCTTAGAAAAATTTTTCAAAAGAGCACAGTGAGCAAGATAAATATTTGTAAACACAAGACAGCAAATGAGAACTTGTTTTTATACTGGTTCACTCAACCTGAGCTACGTCCAGTTCTCCTTTAACAACTGATTACAAAACAAGTATTTTTCACTGCCACTTCTGGCTACAAGTATTCTCTATGCCACTACTGGTTACAAGTATTCTAAACCACTTCTGGTTACAAGTATAAATCTCCCCCTAAGGTTATACTTCCCAAGTATTCTTTTATCACTAAGCCACTCCTGGCTTTCTATACAAAAATGTATAAGATTTAGATAACTCTCAAGGAGAGGATATAATCAAATGTTGAATCTACATGAGCTTGTAGAGGATGGGTGTTCTGTTTCTCTCAACTCATATTCAAGACTTGCTCTCAGAATGCTTTCTCTTGTTGTCTAGATTTTGTTATATTGTTCACGTTCAATCGTTCATTCTTTTTCTAGCTCATTCATTCTTCTTCTCATTTCATAGAGGCTTCCTTATAAAGTGAGCTTCATGAATTTGAACGTTGGAGAAGACTTCTTTCTTGTTGTCTCACATAGTAGAGTGTTGAAGTAGCTTTAACTGTGCTTGATGTGACAGGAGTAGGTCTCTATCTCTGTTACAGTTTGTCTTTTAGCTAAAAGTGTGCATCCCAATGCTGATTGGTTCTTTTGGCTGTACCTACACACTTTATATAATACGAGACATGTAAGTAATACGAGGAATCAAAGAAAGTAATGTCAAAGGGTATCTCCCTTTATTTCCGTTGCAACAGTGCCTTTATTTGAGTAAAGAATTAATTATAAAGCACGTATTCCTTAGTACTTATGATAGTTTACGTTCTGTTCTTGCATAGATAAAGTCTGGCTTAACAAACATAGTTTGGTCTTGATTAAGTATGGTCTGTTCGTGCACAAACAGCGTCTGGCTTTAACAAACACATTCTTATTGAAAGGACATGGTCTATTCTAGCCTTAGACATTGTTTAGCTTAATAAACACATTCTTAATTAAAAGACATGGTTTGTTCTAGCCTTAGACATCGTCTGGCGCTAGGCATCAGACATTGTCTGGCGCTTGGCATCAAACATCGTCTAGTCTTGCATCAGACATCGTCTGGCGCTTAGCATTAGACATCACCTGGCCCAGGCTTTGCATGACCCGTTAAGAGTTTATTTTCGTCTGTTTATAAGAAATTTCAGTGCTAGATTTGACCATTATAAATTATCAGACAGTTAGAGCGTAGGATTTGGGTTGAAAGATTTTTACCATTGTCTGTTCTTACTTTGATTCCCTGAAATCACTTAGTCTGAAATCATTAGTTGATCAAATATTATTACATTTGTTATCATCAAAACCTATCAATGTATTAAGGGTTAGATATCATCAAATGTCTTGGTTCTAACACCTAAAATATTGTGAAAAAAATGTTTCAATTTTATTTGGAATAATAACATTATTGTGTATAATCATGGACACATTTAAAGACAAACAAAACATAACAACCAAACTAGAACAATTCAATAAAGTTAAGATAGACCCCTAAAACATTGCCAACACAAGAACATCACTAATTTATTTTAATGGTTGTACTTGTTAAGCTAACCACTTTCAACATTAACACCTTCCAATGGCAAGATCTCATCATCATTATCACCAACATTGATGACATCCACATTATTGGTCTCATTGACAAGTGCTTGTTCTCCTTGATAAGTCATGGTAATTTCTTCTCCATTGTTTTCAACAGTTGGTGGTGTTGTCGCATCCTGGGCTTGGCGCATTTCGATTTTCTTTCCAATATCCTCCAATTTATTATCAAGGAAAAATGTGATATCATTCAGATCAATGATGCTGGTATTCTTAAGACTAGATTTTAAACTCGTGCGATGCACAGGTTCATTTAAATTATATTTTTTCATATTTTAATTTATTATTTATTAAAGAAATATATGTAGATAGATAAAATAGTTTTTTAAAATACTTAGTAACATTATTTTAAGTATTAATTATGTTTTGAAAAATACTAAGCCTATTAAAATTGGTTATAATTATATTGAAATTTTATGTATATAAAAAAATATCAAAACTAACATTTAATAGTATTTTTTTATCTTAATAAAAAAATATCTTACTTTTTTTTATCTTACTTAATAACATAAAATATCTTTGTTAATAAAACAAATATCAATAATTTTTTAATAATAAAATTTAATATTAAATAGTATTAATGTGAGTAATTTAATTCTTTATTGAATACATCTAGTTTGTAAAAACAAATAAAAACTCTTGATAAATGACTAATATAAATTTCAAGTTTTAATCAATGGCCAATATTGGTTCAATTGATGCTTTAAAAAGGGTTTGAATTTTATTTTATAAAATATTTTTAAAAAATTTTAATAATTTATTAATAAATAAAATATTTTAATCAATATTTAAGTAATTTATTAAATATTTAATTGTTAAAAAATTTAAGTAATTTTCAATTTTGAAATTTTTTACTTTGAAAAATTAGTTGTACAGAGCTACTTCAAATAAGGATCACAATTTCATTTATAATATAACTATTTTATAATTCAATAAAAAATACATAATTAATTTTTTATTATTAGTCAATCAATTAATAAATTTCGGTGATTATTATTATATACTAAATCAAATGTTTTATTATACTTTTATATAATCTTTTAGGCTAAATTTGGAATTAATAGTGCATTAAAAGAATTTTATTGATGAAACCCTTTAGAATGGTATGCCGTTAATTTCTATTAAATCATTTTTCAATTTTAATTTTAATAAACATTTTTATGTTTTGCATAAAAAAAAACATGTAAAGATGGAGTCAAGTAAAAGATCAAGTGAAAGTATTTATTATTTTAATTTCATTACTTGTTAAAGTTATCTATGTATAAAAATTATTTTGTTTCAAGTTATATATATATATATATATATATATATATATATATATATATATATATATATATATATATCATAATTTATTGTTATAAGAATTATTTATCTATAAGAATATATTTTATTATTATTTAACTCTAAAGTTATTTATTATATATTATATATACATGTTATTAATTTTTAAATATTATTACATGTTATTTTTTATATGTGACTATTTCTTTTCCCATTATCTATTAAGTGAAATTGTCTTAAGTGCAATTGTTTTACATTGGTGATACTTGATGTGTATTTATTATTCTTTAAAGTTAATTTATAACAATAAAAAAATCATAATATATTGTAATTCATTGTTGTATGCATATAAGGAAGTTGTTGATCTTGAAATATAAGTAAATTTTGAATATTTTTTCTTAGAAAAATATAAAATTCAAAATAGGACATTTGTGCATCTCAAGGAAATAAAGTAAATTGATTTTAAAGACTCCAATGATAGCTACAACCAACAAAAAATATCCATTTTCATAAAAAAAAGAAATATCCATTTTTCCTTTAAAAATAACAATATACTTATCTTTGGCCTATACTATTATAGAAGTAAAATAAAATACTCAGAATTTGGAATATTAGGATAATACTAATATTGAAAAAACATATTCATAGAATTTATGAGAGAAATATCATGGGCACCCTCTCCAATCTTGCCTTAAACCTTGCTTAGACTTAAGCAAACCGAGTACATTTCATGACACAAATGTGTATCTAATTAATAAGATAAAACTCTTGAGACTCAAGCATGCATGGTTGAAAAAACATCATTTTTTATAATAAAAAAATCATTCTATCTAATGTCATTATAGAAGAAAATAATAATAAATTATAGAAAAAATATAAGAAAAGTAGTAGAAACAATGTTCACCATGTTAAAGAATATCGGTTTTTTTTCTTACCTAGAAGTGGTAGGTGTTAGAACCAAGACATTTGATGATGTCTAATCCCTAATACCTTGATAGGTTTTGATGATAACAAATGTAATAATATTTGATCAACTAATGATTTCAGACTAAGTGATTTCAAGAAATCAAGTAAGAACAGACAATGGTAAAATCTCTCAACTCAAATCCTATGCTCTAATTGTCTGATAACTTATAATGGTTAAATTTAGCATTGAAATTGCTTATAAATAGACTAAAATAAGCTCGTAACGGATCATGCAAAGTCTCAAGCTAGACGATGTCTGATGCCAAGGCCAAACGAAATCTGATCAAGGGTTCTTCCCCCTCCCAACTACCTGCCTCACCCTCATCCTCTCAAGCTTTTGATGAGTGTCTTGTAGACGTAATGCTTGAGTCTACCACTGACACCAACAGTTCTGCGTCCAACATTGACCCCGAGGTCATGAAAGAACGAAGACTCAATGACGTAGAAAACATTCTAATCAAGCCACGAGGTTCCTACATTAGGAACATTCACGTGGAGTACTACATTGATATACCCTACCTTGAGGAACGTGGCCTTAACATCTCAAGGTATTTTGAGTTCTCTAGGATTAGGGGCTACTTCAATGATCGCCAGAAGATCGCCCCTAGACTCATTAGAGAGTTCTGGACAAATGCAAAAATCAAAGGAAACGAGGTTGTTAGCAACATCTTCGGGTGTGAAGTTACTATCTCTCCCTCCTCCATTGCTCAAGCCATAGGGTGCAAACTGCACTCAAACTACTTCACAGAGGCATGGGACAAAGACCTTGAGAAAGGTACTGTAGAAAGGTTCATTCTTGAACCTAACTATGAGGTGGCCAAGGACGTCAAGAAGTTGCACCCAGCCAACTTCCCACCTCTGACTAAGTTGATGCTGAACATTATCAACAAGACCATCTTGCACAAGATTGGGTCTCGAGATCATGTGTCTGCTCTACATAGGTTCATCCTCTACCACATCATCAGAGGAATCCCATTCAACCTTCCACACACTCTTTTGTACAACCTGATTAGCCACATCCAACACCTGTCAACTTCTGCAGCAACATACTACACAGTTCTGATAAGCAAGATCCTCTAAGATGCTTGTTGCTACAGCAGATTATACACAAAAATTCAATCAAGAAATTTGGACGAGTTGGAGTATGTGAAAGTGGAGGGCCCATTCGTTCAACAGAGGATACTGACCTCCTCTAGTTTGCTTAAGTTGAACATAGGATTTGAAATCATTAAGGGATCACCTGGAAGGTTTCCTGTATTATCTGATGATGAAAATGAAGGTCAGAAGAAGAAGAAGATCCAGAAAAAGAATGGTGGAAAAGGAAAAAGCCTGGTGACTTATGATGAGGTTGTGTCCATCCAATCCTTAGCAAGTAAAATAAGGAGGCTTGTTGTTGCGAACCAGTAGACAATCTGGACAACACGCAAGGTTGTAGCACAGTCTGTTGTAGAGCCACCAGCTAAGAAGGGAAAGCAAACAATCCAACAAGAACCACCTATACCACCCACTCAGAGGATCAAGACTAGAGCCTAACAGAAGGGTAAGGGTGCTGCCAGAATCACTGCTGAACCTCAGGTGTCTCTAAGGGAGATAGCAGACATTGGTCTACAAGCTGTTAATGTTGCTAAGGTTGAAGAAGAAGACTCAAACGAGGGACTAGTCTTCAAGAGACCCAAAAGACCACTCAGTGCACAACAGACCACTGAGTCAAAAGGTTTGACCATCAAACCACCCAACACGACAGCTAGGAAGCTGACTGTGAAGAGAAAAATGGTGTTGGAAGAGGACACACCTGGACAGACAACCACCTTAACCACCAATCCAAGTATCACTCTCCCTACATTCACTCTACCCACTCACCCTCACTCTACATACAAACGTCCAAGGAAGAATATTCCTCAGATGATACCAATCTTAGCCCAAACACAAGCCACAATAGACACACTGGTCGAGGCCGTACCCGAACCAAATAAAAATAATTAAATGCAGTAACTAGGAAGTGATCCTAGGTCGTCTCCCAGTGAGCAGTGATCAAACAAACGTTCATAACACTTAACAACAATAAAACAAGAACAAATGGGGGGGTTTCTTTGGTTTAATAATTTAAACAGCAAGCAACTTGAATTAAAAATAACAGAACTAAACCGTGTTGTTTCCCCTTGATTCGAAAGCAAGCCTCTTATCCTAGGTTACGAGAATCTATCCCTAATCAATTCAGCCACTTAATCCAACCCGGAATTAATTTACTAAGCGAAAATTAATACAAGGTTTTCATTATGTGATTAAGCAACACATACACCAATTAATTCCTCTCACCTGGTCCATTACGAAATAATTGGTGAAGGGGAAAAACTGATCAGAAATTAACATTAATAACAAAACCTCAAAGAGAGCTAGTGCTTAGTCCTCAAGAGAAAACAACACTGGAGATTTAACCCTCCATTCAAATTAAACAACAACTGGAAACGTAAATAGCAAACTGAAAACGAAACAGGGGACAAAATGCAGAACCAAAAACGAAATTGGAAATGGAAACTGAAAACGAACCAACAATGAAGAACGAAAATGGAAACAAAAGCAGAAAAATGAAATTGCAATTGAAAACGAAGCTGGAAAAAACAGAAAAATGAAGAAAACTCTCTCTACATGAACAAAAGCATGCTAGGGACGTGAACCCCTTTTCTCCACAGCCAAAATGAAACTAAACCTAGCAGCCAGCTCTCCATGACGGCTGGGCCTTCAATTTGTCTCACTAAAAGTCACATACACAAAACCCTAGGCTACTAATCTGATTTGGGCCCATAAAAATCTGATGCGGCCCAATAACAAAATACAGCAATAAAATGAAATAAAATAAAACTGGACGAAAAATAAAACTAAAACAGTCTCCTCTCTTCAAGCCCAAGTCAAGTTCAGCCCAATTCCGAGATCCAAGCCCAATTGCTTATAATTCTCCTGAAATCAAATTAAAATACAGAATTAGTCAAAAAGGCCCAAATGATAAAACTGCATAATTAATTTGACAATTAAGGCTAATCAGTAATTAAAATGATGACAGAAAGGGGTAAGAAATAGGAGAAAATAATGACACATCACACACCGTCTGTTGAACCCCTATCATCTGTGTCACCTACATAAACTATAGTAAGTCAAACAGTTGCTGCACAGTCTGATGCCCAAACACAAACTATGCAAGAGCCATTGTCTGAACCCACTGTTCAAACAGAAGATCAACTTGCATTTGCCCCCACTGGACAGACGATCACCCAACAGACTAAACCCACTATTTAGTCTCAGACACAGTCTGATCCCACAACTCAGACTGTTGTACCAACATCCCCACAAACTCCACTAGACACTACCATTCCTCACTACCAATCTCCCTCTCCAATGACAATCCCGGAGATGTCAAACGTAGTGGTTTCCTACCACCACACTAAGCTTGTTATCATCTCGTCTAGGTTAGATGAAGAGATAGTTGTCTTATCTCCTGAAGCGTCTGTTATTCCCTCATGGGACAACAGACCATTCAGTCTAGATGACAACACTCCTCTGTCCAGATTCAAAGAAAACACTCCTCCTCCTCCTCCTATTCCCTCCAGCTCCTAGCATTAAAAGATGATGCAACACTTCTCCTTGTGCTATGTGGGAGAAAATGTTGAGTCTGCAGCATACAAACAAGAGACTTAGTTGGAGCCAGTTGTAGAGGATTCAATGATTGTTGTGGTCAAGGAAGCACCTCTATAGAAGCTTCCCCCTCTGCAAATTGATCAAGGAATCATCCTTGACTAGAGTCCAAATCACAACACTCACCTTCTGGACACTACTCGAAGATGATGCACATCTAGCTAGAAGGCTATAGCATGAAGAGTATGCCTCTGCCATCCCTCTAATGCGTCGGTTAGTGCATGAGATTACACACTGGTATAATTGCATGAGAGAGGGATTGGACTACTTTACAGTGGAACCAGCCCTACCAGTTGAGCTAATAGAAAATGAGAAGAAGCAACTAGAGGCCACTATCAAAACAATGCATCGTGATGCATTGTACCATCTATCGAGACCAAGGGTCTCTATTCGACCTCCTCGGCTGATTACACGAGGAGTTGCTCCCGCCCATCCAACCTTCCAGGCCACGTGTGCTGAATACAGGGCTCTGTGCCACTTGAAGTTTCAAGGCATAACCCCCAGACAGTTGTATCCACCAAGCTTACATATCTCGGAAGACACTGATATATGTGTTGCTCCAGACCATATAGTCACCAAGCTTCCAACTGTCAACCCCAACAAGTTGAAGGGGAATAAGATTGCACGAGTAGACAATCTTCCACAGCACATACCAGACATTGAGCCTCTGCCCTAACAGGAGCATGTTCTGTCACCCGAGAACACAGAAGCCGATGCTGGCATCTACTAGCAGACTGTGATGAGTAGTATGCTCCACACCACAAGGTCATCCAATCTCTCAAATGAAGAAAAATAGAAGATTGACATTGTAGGTGAAGGCTCCTCCTCCTCCAACAATTTCATTCACATGTCAAACACAGTGGTTGTGCTCACTCTACTGACCCCTCACACCCTTGGAGATAAAGAGAAAGCTAAGAGGATGCTTGTTGAATACTATGCTAAATACAAAGCTACTCAAGCACTGATACTGCAGCTAAGGCAGCAGAAGAAGCAACTGAAGAAGCCAGAATCCTAAAGGAGGCTGCCAGACTGAGAGCTATGCTAGCTGCTCAAGAAGAGGAGCAACGACTCAATGATCTGGCTTAAGAACAGAAGGCCAAGGAAGAAAATGAGAAAAAGCTCAAGGAGTTGGCCTTGAAGCAAGAGGCTGAGGCAGCTTAGACTGTTGCACTTGCTGCTAAGCAAGCTGCAAACTTGGCTGAAAAGTCTGCAGAGTCAACACCAGCCCAAGAGTGCACTGATCTAGTGTCCACTCAGTCCAGGTCAAGCATTCCAACTGCAACTCTACCACTAAATGTTGTAGCACAGTCAGACCCTCTACTTGACTTAGCTACCCTTGAATTTGCATTGGAAACCAAACTGGGATCAAGAATCTCTGCTGAGGTTGCTGCTCAAGTCGAAGCTCAACTGAATGCCAAATTGGACGAGCAAAGAGCTAGTATCATCAAGGAGGTGACTCTTGCCTTCAATGCTTCCATTGCAGCCATTTTTACTCCCAGACCTACGACAACTCAAGCTCCACCATTATCGTCAGAAGATCCTCCTGCAATAGAAGCTCCATCAGAAGCTGGAGAATCCTCAACCAAACAGTCAACCCCATCTTCCAAACCATGACTATGATGGCATTTTCTACTCCATCCTCCACCTTTTTGTTTATGACAAAGGGGGAGAGAATTTTGGATGTATAGAATTTCCAGACAATGCTTAATAAAATAGTGATTGGTTCACTAATTTTTATACACCTCTATTCACTGTTTATTATTATCCGCTTTAATTATTTCATGCTTTAATCTGTCATATACATTTGCATGATAGACTCAAGGGGAGTTCATCATGTTAATAACTGTGCATACTTAACTACCATGAAATAATTCACACTCTGATATACATGTCTGTGATTCATTGTCTGTCAAGTCAAAATTATAACACATGTTGTCATCATAAAAAAGGGGGAGATTGTTAGAACCAAGACATTTGATGATGTTTAACCCCTAATACCTTGATAGGTTTTGATGATAATAAATGTAATAATATTTGATCAACTGATGATTTCAAACTAAGTGATTTTAGGAAATCAAGTAAGAACAGACAATGGTAAAATCTCTCGACTCAAATCCTACGCTCTAACTGTCTGATAACTTATAATGGTTAAATTTAGCATTGAAATTGCTTATAAACAGACTAAAATAAGCTCTTAACAGATCATGCAAAGTCTTAGGCCAGACGATGTCTGATGCCAAGCGCCAGACGAAATTTGAGGCCAGGCCAGACTATGTCTGATGCCAAGCGTCAGACGATGTCTGATGCCAATGCTAGAAGATGTTTGATGCCAAGTGCCAGACGATGTCTGATGCCAAGTGTTAGACGAAATTTGAGGCCAAGCCAGACGATGTCTAAGGCTAGAACAAACCATGTCTTTTAATTAAGAATGTGTTTGTTAAGCCAGACGATGTCTAAGGCTAGAACAGACCATGTCCTTAATTCAAAATGTGTTTATTAAGCCAAACGTTGTCTGTGCACGAACAGACCATACTTAATGAAGACCAAACTATATTTGTTAAGTCAAACTTTGTCTGTGCAGGAACAGAACATAATCTGTCATGTGTTAAGGAATATGTGCTTTATAATTAATTCTTTACTCAAATAAAGGAACTGCTGCAACAGAAAGAAAGGGAGATACCCTTTGACATTACTTTCTTTGATTCCTCGTATTACTTGCATGTCTTGTATGATATAAAGTGTGTAGGTACAGCCAAAAGAACCAATCAACATTGGGATGCACACTTTTAGTTAAAAGACAAACTGTAACAGAGACAGAAACCTGCTCCTGTCACATCAAGCACAGTCAAAGCTACTTCAACACTCTACTGTGTGAGACAACGGAAAGAAGTCTTCTCCAACGTTCAAATTCATGAAGCTCACTTTATAAGGAAGCCTCTATGAAACAAGAAAAAATAGAGGAATGAACAAATGAACGAGAATAGAACAACGAAATCAATCTAGACAGCAAGAGAAAGCATTCTGTGATAAGATTGTGAACACGAGCTGAGAGAAACAGAATACCCATCCTCTACAAGCTCACGTAGATTCAACATTTGATTATATCCTTTCTTTGAGAGTTATTTGAATCTTATAAATATTTGTGTAGAAAGCCAGAAGTGGCTTAGTGATAAAGGAATACTTGGGAAGTATAATCTCAGGGGGAGATTCATGCTTGTAACTAGAAGTGGTTTAGAATACTTGTAGCCAGGACTGGCAGTGAAGAATACTTGTTTTGTAATTAGTTGATTATAGTGGAACCCTTTAACAATTGTTAAAGGAGAACTAGACGTAGCTCAAGTTGAGTGAACTAGTATAAAAACAAGCTCTCATTTGTTGTCTTGTGTTTACAAATATTTGTCTTGCTCACTGTGCTCTTTTGGAAAGACTTTCTAAGCTTTGTCTTGCAAGGATATATTTGCTAATTTAAACTAACATATATCCAAGAAGACAATTTGTGAACTAATAGTATTTACAAAAAAGTTTTAAACCCACTATTCAACCCCCCCCCCCCCCCCCCCCTCCTCCTCCCCCCCTTCTAGTGTGTTCTTGTGTATTTCAGTAGGAAATTCAAAATAGTTATAATTTTTTTTTTTTTGTAATAATTGGCACTTTAAAAATAATATGCTTAAATTGTTTGACAACCCAATATAGGGGTTGGGTAATTGTGCTCCTAATGAAGATAAACAATATATGTAAAGTGAGAGACGAATCAAATGCAAAGAGATCATAACAGAAATAATAAACTATATAGAATAAGATGATGTACATATTTTACTTATTATGTGATGTTAAGCAATTATAATATACATTTTGAATTCAATCAATGGTAATTAGTATGTAATAATACATAATATTCTTTAAATCATAAACCATAAATTTAAAATGTTTTAATGAAAACAAATACTCTATTGTACTTCTCATTTTATTATTTTTATCTATTTAAAAGAAAAAGAAAAACATAATAGAAAAAAAGGGTGAGAAATAAAGGCAATTTTAATTTTTTATGGGACTAATAAATTGCTCATTATTATTAAAGTATCGATGTCCATTTAGTAAATATTTTTATATAAAAATAAGGCTAAATGTTATTTTTGGTTCTTTATATTTTAGTTTTTGTTTACTTTGATCCTTTATGTTTTATAAGTCTCAATTTTATCCTTTACATTTCTAAAATAAGTCAAAATGGTTCTTTTGAAACAATATTTATTTTAATTTTGTAACGCAATTTTGAATAATTTTTTGAGGAATTGAGATGTAAAATTTATTTTATTAAATTCACTTACATGAAAACTGTGGAATTCAACTGATGTACGAATCAAAAGAGGGTCAAACATAATGAAAATTGTGTGAAAAAATGAATCTCATGAACAATTAAAAAAAAACTTAATATTATATTTTTCATTAATTCATTTGTTCGTTAGATACACTTTTCATGGAATTTACATTATGTTTATCGTCTATTTTTATTCAAACATTAGTTGGGTTTCATAATTCTTATGTGAGTGAATCTAATGAAATAGTTTTTATGTCTTGAATTAGTAAAATAAAAAATGGTTCAAAATCATGTCACAAAATTGAAAATCATGTTTGCTTTTAGAAGGATCATTTTGACTCATTTATAAAACATAAATAACCATATTGAGTCATTTTAAAAACGTAAATGACCAAATTGAGATTTTTAAAATATGAAGGACCAAACTGAACAAAAACTAAAACATAAATGACCAAAAGTGACATTTAGCCTAAAAATAATTAAATTAATAATACATAATTCTTTTTTATAATAATTTTAAATAATAATTTATACATAAATTTAAAATGTTATAAAATAAAATTCAAACATTTTTTTTTGGTAAATATGCATACATTTGTATAATTGTAAAATAAATAGTATCTTTTCATAAGTTTTGTTTCTTAATTATTTTTATCTAGGTGTCTCTCTAACTTGCATGTTCAACCATTGGTGTTGCTACCATGATTCTCTTCTTTCTTTTTTCCCTTCTTCTCTTTCAATTTTCGTATGTAGGTTTCACAAATAACAATTTAACTAATCCAATGAGAATATGTTTGCATTTTAAAAAATAAATATATAAAATATAACAATTATCACAATAGTAAATTATTTTTAAAGAAATTAATCATCCACCATTAATGTTAAATCATAAGTAAAAAAATAATAATTAATAATTTATTAGTTACTTTTTTTTTATAAAGTAATAATTAAGCATATAAATGAAATAATATATATATATATATATATATATATTAATTTTAATAATAAGTAGAAACATTATATTAATTATACAATTTAATTTTAAATTAATAATTAAGGATGTAAATTAAATAATAAATTATTATATATAATTTTATTTTTTTATACATAACTAAATTAATTATTCGTCTATCTCACTTTTTCGTTGTCTATGATCAAATAAAGCATTATTATAATACCTAAAAAAAAAAAAAGATGAGGCATTTATCTAATAGATAGAGGTTGTTACTCAATTTAGAGATAAAGATAGTCGAATTTAAATATAACAATAATTACTTAAATTCGTTCACCAACCAATGAATCATTTCTCTACCAAGATAAAGTTCAAATATGTATATGCAAGCAGAAAACAAAAATATGCAAGAAAGATAAATAAAATGGCCATTCATATAAAGAATTAAAACATGTTAGTGTCATTACTTATAAGAAGCTAAAGAAAAAAATGATAATAACGTGAACACTTTACAATTTATTTTCTATCCGTTATGTATTACTTTTAAAGAGAATTAATTAGATTTAAAGATAATACATTAAACTCTACCAAAAGAGTTTTAAAATAATTGTATATCAGTAATGTTCCTAGTAAATTGATCATAAATCTATTTGTGTACTATGTTTTTAAAAACGATTTTGTAAAACTATTCTTAATTTTGGTTTTTAAAAGCAAAAAACAAAAACACATTAAACCTGTTTTGCTTTTCAATTTTTGGTTTTCTTTTAAATAAAAACAAAAACACACGAAGCATAAGTGTAATTTACCTAATTTTAACCTTCTAAATTTAAACTACTACTTAAAACCTATTAAAGAAAAGCCAACATGGATTGTTTTTTTTTTAAAAAAAATTGTTCATACTCTAGGTCCTTGATAAATTAATAAATTTTGTTTTAGATCCTTACTATTTTTTTTTGTTTTTTTTGTATCCCTAATAATCTAATATATCAAAATATTCATTTTTTATTCTTGATATTTTGTTTTAGTCCTAATAAATTAGAAAATGAATTTGAATCCCTAATATATCTAAATAATTTGTTGTTTTTTCCTATAAAAAATATTTAAAAGGGATAATTCATTTAAGATTGAGCACTTAATTTCTCTATTTTTTTTTCTTTTTCATCCTAAAATTTATTAAATCATACAATTCATTTTTTTTTTATGAATATAAAATTAAGTTATATTATGATGTAGAGAGTTAACAGTTATATTTGAAAATATATATTATTAATCACATTAACAATTTGAAATTATATTCTAAATATCATTAATGCGTACAAACTAACTACACATGTACATAATTAAGTTCATTAAATCTAATTAGGTATAATTAACATATATGAAAGAATAAAAAATGAAAATCTATATTTTAGTAGTTTTTTTGTGTTGATTTAAGATTTTAATTTATAAAAATAAGAAATAAACATATTAAATTCACTTTAAGAAAACATATTTCTAATTTATTTGGTACCATTAATTCACTCGAATTTATTTGATTTTTAATATAGAAAAATGTCATCAAAATTTTGACTTATGTTTATTGTTTAGGTTAAAAGTCTTTCGAAATTAATGTAAAATAATTAATTATTTTTTATTTCTTAAAAAAAGTTAATTAAAAGTATCTAATTCAAATATTGTCACATGAAGGGAAAGGAATAGACGAAAGATGGAAATGATAAGGAAGATACAGGCAATGAGAAACTGCAACCATGAACTCCATGATAAAAAATAAATCACTTAAAAACACAAAAGGAAAAGGAAGAAGAAATTAATGGGTCAAAAAAAAAATACACAATAAAAAGAATCTATAAGTTTATAAAGGTTTCTCTGTACCTATATCTCATTACTTGTTTGTTTGTAGAACTCTTCGAATCAAATTAAAGTCAAGCGATCAAGTAATCGTTAATCTCATTATTTTTTTAATATCTATTTTCCGATCAAGCATTATAGTAACACCTGCGGAAAAAATACAAAAAAAGAGAACAAATTTATTCAATAGATCAATAAAGGTTCTTACTCAATTTAGAAATAAGGATGGTTGTACAATCCTTTTTTCTAAATTTAAATATGTAACACACAAATATTTAAGAAGGATATATAAATAAGATGTAAATTTATATAAGAAAATTCATTGAGAGAAGAGGCAAAAGTAACAAAAATAAATGTGTATTAGCATGATAAATAAGATGCATATCTAAATAAAGAAAATTCATCAAAAGAAGAAAAATAAAAATGAAATTCAATAGAGAAATAACAGAAAAAAAAATGTGTTAAAGTGGTACTTATAAGATGTTAAAAAAAAGGAATGACGCTAATGAGAAATTAATTAGAGGAAGAGTGATACTTTCAATTTTAAAGTGCAGTTTTTTTTTATGAGTTTCAGTTTTTATTTTACTTTTCAGAGCTTTGATTAGATTCAAAGATAATATATTAAATCTCTACAGAAACCGTTTACAATTAATTAGTTAATAATTATTAGAAAATAGTGTGTTCTTTCGGTTCTGAATAATTTGTTCATGAAATTTTCATTTTGATTGCAGTTATTAATAGTCATAAAAATGAGTGAACAAATTGGTGTTGAAACTAAACAAAATTTTTTCCGACACTTTTTATAAAAAATATAATTCTTAATAATTTTAAATAACAAATTAGTTACTTTAAACATGAAGTTTTAACTTTTGATTATACATTATTTTAAATCTAATCACATTTTGATAAAATTATTTATAAATCTATATTATACTATATTTTTCATCAATACCAATTATCAATTATAATATACATTTTGAAATCAATCAACAAAAAATAATATGTTTTAAAATCATATATTTTTTGGTGTCTTGTATACTTTTTTTTCACAAATGTTTCATTTGTTCATTCTTCAAATTAATATATATATATATATATATATATATATATATATATATATATTTCTTTTATATTTTTTCACTTAGGTTCATTTGTTCATTCTTTAAAAAATAAGAGCTAGATATATATATTTATAAAATCACTTATAAAATTATACATAATATATCTTTTCACTAATAATAAAATATATCTTTTTTGCCTTAAATTTTTAATCATTACTATTAATGAAATATATTATAAAATGTTTAGTGTTTTAAACAAAATTTTAATTTTTAAATTAATAATACATTATCTATTTTTTTATTATTTTTTTCAAATTCTATTTAATAAATATAAAAAATAATATTAGTTCAAGTCTTCTTTAAATCAATGGCTAATATTAAATTAGAATTTTAATTTAATGGTTCTCCTTACTTCAAGCTTCCTTTACTTATAGTATATAGAATATAGATAGATTGTTCTTATTCCCAACAGCAACAAGGCAATAAGATACGAAAAGGTCAATCTCCTTCTTTTTGTTCTCATTCCTCAGTTTCATCAATTTTCCTTGTCTTTTGGCTAAATTATTCATCAAGAGACTCTCTTGACACAACATTTTATTCTCTTGTTGCAGTTTAGAGACTCTCTAAACTTGGAAATCACACTTCGGACTCCCTCCTCAAATGGCCAAACCTCGAGTGGCTCCTGATATGCAACTTCATCTAGAGGATAAACAATAGCACATGCTTCAATCCCACAAAAGGGTATTGATTTCATAAACCTTTTTCAACAAACCTATTGAGAAACATAACAATTTAAACTTAATGAAAAGGCAAATATACACATACAAGGACTAACAAAGCATATTTTAAATGAATGAATTAAAGAGAAACTAAGAATCCTTGAACCATTTTTCCATTTCTTCAAAGCAACCTTCCTCTTACAAAATCGTTCATATATTTAATCTCGACTTTCTTTCTAGTCATGACAGTAGTTTTAATGAACAGAAAAGAATTACAAGAAAGGAGCAAGAAGCAAGAATTTTTGAATGTGTTAAATAATGTGATGTTGTGTTGTTTATATAACAAAAAATAAGATATGTAAACTAGGCTGAGTTTATGAAACTATTACTCACGACATGTATTAGTGATTCTCATTACGCTTTAAATTAATTCCGTCTAAGTTGTATCAACACAAAAAATGGTAAATTAATTAATGTATATTGATTATTTAATTACTAGAATTTTATAATAAAATATTATTTAATCATCTACCATATGTGAAGGATAAAGGAGATGATACATTTTGAAAATATGCAAAAAAAGAAGAAGTTAATTTTGAGCCGGGAGGAAGATGAAAAGGTTATTGAAACACCCTTATATTAAAAATGTTTATTTGTTTTTTGGGTTTAATTGAGTCTTGATATTATGTATTTAATCAATTAGGTCTTCTTATTTATTTTATCAAATCAATTTGGTCATAATATTTGTTAAAAATATTCAATTGGGTTTTGACTCATGTCCGTTAAGTGTATTGACTAGATTTAATGACGATCAAGACCCAATTGGATATTTTTAACAAATATGAAGACCAAATTAATTTGATAAAACAACAAGATCTAATTGATTAAAAAAAATTGGACACAATTGAGCAAAAAAAAATAAAAAATAATAATAGGATCTAAATGAGTATTAAGCATATTAAAAAACACATAGCAACAATTTTTATTCATTACTATTTTAAATTAATTTTTTTCAAATTTAAATAATAATAAAATATCAATGTTATTAACAAAAAAAAACTAAATTTTTTTTTTTAAATATCTGAAAGATCAAAATAACACTTTTAAAATTTAGGCTAAAATATAAAAGTGGTCTCTTAATTTACTTTTTGGTTCTAAATTGGTCTCACTAAATTTAAAAAGATTTAAAATGGTCTTCTAAATTATTTAATTAATGACAAATAGGTCCTTTTCAATAATATATCGTTTTCTATTTTCTAGCACAATTTTGATTTTTATTATTGTTTTTTAATCAAGACATAAAATGTGTGTTATTAGATTCATCTACATAAAAACTATGAAAATAAATTAAAATTTGAACAAAAAAGGAATATAAAAAAGATGAAAATGCATGAAAAGTGAGTCTCATGAGCAATAAAAAAAATTAAAAAAACCTAATATCATATTTTTTTATTACTCACATGTCTTACTTTTGAAGTGATTTTCATTATGTTTATGATTTTTTTTTCAAATATTAATTGATTTTTATAGTTTTCATGTATGTGAATTTAATTGGACAAATTTCACATCATGAATCAATAAAAAGAAAACAAAAGAGTTTAAAATAGTGGTTAATAATTATAAATGATAAGTTTTTCAAAATGACTAATTTGTCATGAATTAAATAAATTAGAGAATCAATTTAGTAGACAAATTTAGAACTAAAATATAAGTTAAGTCGTTAAAGGAACACCATTGTATTTTAGCCTAAGTTTTAGGCTTAATACACATTTTAGTTTCCAAGTTATAATTAATTGTTTAATTTTGTACTCAAGATCTATAAATTATTTAAAATTCTTCAATTTAGTCCTTTTTTACTATTTACACACACCTTTTACTAAATACACTTTCCTAAAAATATAAAAATGAGAGATGTACTTAATAAAAAATGGATATATAAATAAAAAAAATTGATAGAAAATGATCAAATTACAACATTTTAAATAATTAAGAGATCAAATTAAAACTTTTTAATATCTCAGGAGCAAATTGAACAATTAATTATAATTTGAGGACTAAAAGTATATATTTAACCTACATTTTAATATAGAAAAATGTAAAAAAATAAAATAAAATAGTGAAAGTAACAATCCAACGGTAACATTTATCTTTCTGGTCCTCAACGTGACAACAAGCCACCTACCGTAAAATGTTGCTTTTAGTCAAGTATTTTTTTAGTTATTCACATATAGAGTTTTTTTTTTCTTTTGTTTTAGTCTTTTAAATTAAAAGTTATTTTTTTAATAATTTAAATATGATAAATATTATTTTCAGTCTTTTTATAAAAAATTGTTAAATAAGGCATATAAATTTTATAATTTGTAAGAATTTTGTACCGTTAAAGTTAAATTGTAGCCATCAGAAACCGCTACAAATTGTAAAATCCATAAATCTTGTTTGATAATTTAGACAAAAGGACTAAAAATAACATTTATGACATTTGAAGGATTAAAAAAAATAAACTTTAATTTCAAGGACTAAACAATAAACACTTAATTTGAAAGACTAATAACATTTAAATTTTAAAAAAAATATACCTCCCTTTTCTTCTTTATTTCGCTAAATGAGTTGAACCCTCTCACTTGTTAATAATTTACATGAATTCCATATCAAAGTTACAAGCTACTAATGCATTTTGAGATATATTTTTCACAAATTTTCATAAAGTGATAGCGAAAAATAATAACAAAACATTAGTCAAAAATATAAAATATTTCATTTAACCCATAAAATCAATAATGCCATCAAAATATAAATCAAATAATTCAAACATAATGATTAAAACATTAATCATCTGCTTAACTTACTTGAAGAATATCTAAAATAAACATTCTTTCAGTGCCATATGAATTGATTTGAGATTTCTTTTATAATATCCCAAATATTACTTTTTGTTTTCTCTATTAAGTTGTGTATTTTTTCAAAATTGTCTACAATAGTTTAAAAATGTCTTTTAAATCTTTAATTTATTGTTTGCCTCGGCTGAGTTGTAACTTTTTCCAGGGACTTGTAAGTTGATTCTTAGTGATTTGGGATATGAACACATTACTATTAGGATCATATGAAAAGTCTCACCTTGAAACAGATGTGAGTTGGAGATTATGTCACTGCCTCCAAAGTAGAGAGAATGAAATAAAAAAGTTTGTGATGAGAAAGAAAAGTCTCATAGTTGGATGGGATTGTTTGCTGGGTTTGATATGTATATGATCAACTAAAATGTCCATAAAATCCATTAAAATCCAATTAAAAAAAAAATCCATAAAATCTTTATGATTTTGAATAATAGATGACTCTTTTTAAGTTATTCAAAATCCCAATTGAACACCACAAGATTTCGTTGCCCTAAAAAAAATCTTGATAATCTTGATTGAATACCATCAAATTGTTTTTTATTATTTAATAATCTTGATTAAATATACCCCACAAAAAAAAACTCTTTAAAATCCTAAACAATCATAATCCAATACACCCCCCTTACTTTTAAGTTAAAGTTAAAAATGAAAACTCAAAAAAATAAAAATAAGTAAATAGTTGTTTGTTAATATTTTTTTTTGTTAACTTAAAAACTCCTTAAAGTTAAAATATAATCAGATATAGAGGTTTTAAGTTCAACTCCTCTGTTAACCAAAATTAACAAACTAATCACTAATATTTTTTTATAAAAAAATATAAATTATTACAAAATTTGACCTTACTGGATTCAAAGAGAGAACATGAAAATAAGTTTTACCTGGGTAGCTTATTATAAACCTCCTTATTTCTAAGTTTTCTTCATTCAAAATAAGCAACTTTTATTTTAAGGAATTTTTACTAATTGGTGTTTGATCCAACTTTTACTTAAAAATAGTTTATAAGTTGAAAATAAGTTGGGATAAAATAGAGCTTAGTAAAAAAGAAATATACTAATAATGGAAACGGTACCCTATAATTAACATCCTAATAATTTGATATCAAATTGACTTGTTAGAGCATCTCCGGTTGTGATGTTTAATGAGTTGCTTAAATCTAACGTTTCTTAACTTTTTTTTTTTTTTTTATCAATATTGAAATGTAGCGTTGTTTATATAAACAATCGTTATTTAATAAAATTATATCATAAATATAAAATTATACTATAAATTGACCTATACAATTAAGTCAAACATTCACTCTCAAAAACTTAACATTGAACTTAATTTTTTTTAGTGTTAAAATTGTAAGTTCAACCAAAATAACATAAATATGAAAATGCTCTTGTACAATCCCAACATCCTCTCAATCAACCCGTCTTGATTTTAAGCATCCACAAGCCACCTCATTAATTTCATGACACTTTTCCCTCTCAATTCCAGCATGAACACAGTCACTCAGCACAAATTCAACAAATTGAATGCCTTGGCCTTTATGTCATGTGATGTCTAAATTTTTTTTCTCTCTCTGCGTTGTTTATGTACACATGGGTTTAGTTTTAGTATAGCAGCAACTTTACGTTTAATTTGTATTATTTTTGTTCTTCAGTTTCCAGTTTTAACAATGTCACTGGTTCAGAAATTCCTGTATTCCTTTCGATTTTACTATCTCTATTTCCCATCATTTCAGTTGATTTGGTTCTCAAGAAAGAAGAGATAGATAGGGTTTTAATTGATTGCTCCCTGTTGTTCTATCTTGGTCCTAAATTTTTGGGATGTTGAAACGACATATATGTTGTCCATGCATAGCAAAAGGAATAATGGAGATGAGAGGGATAAAAACAGGGTTTAGATTTTTTGTCATAAAGGATATTTTGGTAATAAAAAAAAAGGAAAGAAGGTATGTTATTAATTAAGGTGGATATGTATATAAGCAACAAAAAAATATAGGTCTGAATTCATATAAATATAGTTTTTTTAATTTTTTTTTTGAATTCATATAAATATAGATTAAAAAAAGTAAAATGGACCAATATGGATTAGTAATAGGCCACCAGACCTGGCTAGGCCATGAAAAACATGATCCATATAAAATAGGAAAATGTTATACTTACCTCCCTAAATTCATAAAGTATACCTTGCTTATCTTTTTTTCCCATAGATTTCCTTAAATGCCCTTTCAATTTATTTATTTTTGAATCAATTTTCTTTATCTCGATTTATGCATACCCCATCTTCATCCATTACACTCAGTGTTCTTCATCATCAGCTATTGTCATCCCCTTTGAATAATTTTGCCATCTATTTTATCCCTTTTTAATCTAAATACTCCAAATATAAATAGACCACTACTTCCTCATTGTGTACAGTGACACGAATTTAAAGGGGGGGCAACAGGAGCTTTAGCCCCCCCCCTCCCCTTCCCTTTTTATCCTTAATTTTTATAAAAATAAATTCTTGCCCTCCCCTTAACCTTGAATTCTGGATCCGTCCCTAGTTGTGTAGCTATTAACATCAATCGAGTATCGCTAATGGTGATATTGACACAAAGTCTCTAACTCAAAAGATTAATCAAAACATATTTTCAATCCTAGGTAGTGTTTATGAGATTCAGTTTTGAAATATGTTGACCATTGTAAAACAATGGGAAGCATACTTGTGTACAGTGACGAGATCTAGACATTTATCAAAGGCAGAGACAAATCCTTGAGGGGCAAGCAAGGCTTCGGCCCCCTCCCTCAATTTCTTTATATATACTAATGGATGGAGAAGTAGTGGATAGTTACATAGTTATTAAAAAAATATTAAAATATTGAAAAGAGATACCAACATATAATTCAGGGGAAAATAAGTACATTAAAATGATCATGACAGATTTGAAGATCTTCTAAAAGAATTTTTTTTTTCTTGAAGTGAAAAAATCAAATGATCATGACAGATCTGAATATCTTTTAAAAAAGAATTTTTCTCCCTGAAGTGAAAAAATAATAAATGATCATGAAAAATCTTGGAGATCTTCTAAAAGAAAAGAATTTTTCTTCCTGAAGTGAGAAAATAATAAATAGATATTTTATAAATGTCCTAAATACCTTATCAAATATAAGTTTGCATAAGTTTGAATATGTCAAACCTTGCAAAACTTGAATTTGTGTCTCTTGACATTACTGGAAAGAATTATTTATCCTGGGTATTAGATGCGGAAATACACTTGGTTGCAATGGGTCTTGAAGACTCCATTAAAGATGGAAATCAAGCATCTAATTAGAATAAAGCTAAAGCCATGATTTTCCTTCGTCATCCCCTTCATGAAGGTTTAAAAGTTGAGTACCTTATTGTAAAAGACCTGTTGGTTCTTTGGAATCAATTGAAAGAAAGGTATGACCACTAGAAAACTGTGATACTCCCTAAAGATTGCTATGAATAGATGCACTTACGTTTACAAGATTTCAAATATGTAAGTGAGTATAATTCTGCAATATTTAGAATCACTTCTAAATTAGCCTTATGTGGAGGAAAAAAAATACCAATAATGATATGTTAGAAAAACATTTTCCACTTTTCATGCATCTAATGTGTCGAGTCATGAAGCACTAGCCTATGACCCAAGTGGGGGCATTAAGGCGATGGAATAACACACTTTGGCTTAGCCTAGTATCTTGTGTGTATGAGTTTCCACATTTGTGGCCTTTTAGACCTTAGAGAGCACAATGTGAAGGACCCAAAGTTCCTTCACAAAGTCAGCACAATATGTGTGCATGGCTTACACTGTCTCCTTGTGGTTGAGCAAAATAACGAGCTTTTAATGAAAAATCACGAATCTCACCCAACTGGTTCTGATCCATTCCCATAAGTGAATGTGACAGCCTATGACTATTTTGGGCAAACCCGTGGTCACGGTTGTGGTCGTGGTTGTGGTCGTGGTCCATATCATGGTAGAAGAGCTAGTCATGAAGGATCAAAGCAATGTGATAAGGGGAAAAGGATAGAAACCCATTTTGTTTATGAAGATGGTGACTCATCCGTATTGTCAAACGGATACTATGCACCTAGATGTTGCAGATTTCTTTGCTGATCCAAATGGGAAAATTGATCACCTTATTGGTAATGGGAGTGTTAAGAAATAGTTTAATTGTACAACAACTCATACAACTCCCAAGAATAATAAATTTTTCTCCTATCTAGAAATGCAAGAAATCAATGTTAGTACTATATCTGGTACTACAAATATTATTGAAAGCTCCGGAAGAACCAACATATTGTTACCTAGAAGAACTAAGCTACGCATTGAAAATGCATTATATTCTTCCAAGACTTGTAGAAACTTATTAAGTTTCAAGGACATTCGTCTAAATGGATACCATATTGTAACAAAAAATGAAGAAAATAGGAAATATTTATACATCACGAGTCCTAACTTGGATAAAAAATGTGTATTTGAAAAACTACTAGTTATTTCCTTTGGTTTGTACTACATGCATATTAGTACAATTGAAATACATACTATTGTAAACCAAAACAAATTTGTTGTTTTGGCATGACCAGTTAGGCCATCCTAATCCATTATGATGTGAAAAATAATTAAGAATTCATGTGGACACTCGTTGAAGAGCCATAAGCTCTCCGATTCAATTTTCTCATGTATTACTTGTCCCCAAGAAAGCTAGAAATTGAGGATAAATTCCTTATATTTTTAGAATGGATATACAGTAATATTTGCAAACAATAATCAATCATGTGGATCATTTAAGTACCTTATGGTTTAAATTGATGCATCAACCACATGATCACATGTTAGTTTATTCTCAACTTGTAACCAGAAGTTTGCAAGATTGTTAACTCAGTTTATTTAACTAAGAGCATATTTTCTCGATTAATCCATTAAGAAAATTCGTCTAGATAATGTTGGTGAGTTTACATCTCATGTTGTTATTGGGTACTGTATGACTATTGGATTTTATGTTGAAAATCTTATAGAATATATTTATATTCATACACAAAATGGACTTGTTGACACTTATTAAATATTTAAAAGTGATTGCACGACCATTACTCATGAGATTAAAACTTACAATGTCTTATTGAGGATATGCAACATATAATATTGCAATATTTATTTGGATCCCGCCAACAAGTTAATTAATTAATTCTCCCCTCTTCAAATTGTTTTTAATTAGCAAGCTTATATTTCAATCTAATATTTTTAGATGTGTTGTATATGTCCAAATATGAGTCCAATTGTTCGATCACAAAACACTAAGATGACTTCTAGAAAGAAGTTGAAAATATATGTTGGGTATGAATCTCCATATGTAATATGTTGAAATCCACAACAATAGATTTATTTGACTCAATTCATCAATTGCTATTTTGAAATTGTTTTTCCAACATGAGGAGGAGATAGTAAGCAGTTGGAAAAAGGAGATTAATGATAATTATCATTATCTTGATCCTCGTACTAAACAAATTGAACCGGAAGTTCAAAGATAATTTACAAAGTTTAGTCAAAGAGTGACTAAATCATATGTATCAACTGCTAATGCTCAAATAAAATTGATGTCCCTATTGGACAATAATGCAAAACGAGTCTTAAACATGCATGAAGCATGATAAACTTATTGGTTCCAAAGATAAAAATGTTCAATTACGAAAAGGAGCTAAGTAAGATGGTCATATTGAGGTTATGAGAATGTTGAAAGATTCCTCTGACATAATTATATATATTTAGTTCTAGAAGAATTCAGGTACTTGAATTTAGTGAAATAAAAAGATTTCATATTATGTCATGAATAGAATAAGACGGAATCGAAATAAAGCTAGCGTTGACAATGTGTTAACACATAATGTAACGCTAAATATTATAAATAAAATTGAGGATTAAGAGTCTAAGTCTATAGAGGATTGTAGACAAATAAATGATTGGCCAAAATAGAAAGACTCAATTGAGACAAAATTATACTCATTTTCTCATGTGAACGATTATTAGACTTGTAGTCTATATACCCAAAAGATGTAAAATTTGGTTAGGTTTTTTGACATGTAGTCCATATTAATTGAAAAACCAATTTTTGATTTTTGGACTTGTAGTCCATATACTTGAAGATGTAAAACAATTAAGGTTTTTGGACCTATAGTCCATACACCTAAAGGTGTAAAACCAGTTGGATAAAAATAGGTCTTTGTGCAAAAAACAAAATGAAAATGGTGAAATTATGACATACAAAGCACATCTTGTTGCTCAAGGATTTTCACAAAGACCTGACATTGATTTTGAAGAAACATATTCATCTGTATTTGATGCAAGTACCTTTAGGTACTTAATTAGCTTGGTTGCACATGAAGGCCTTAATTTGCATCTAATGGATGTTGTTACAGACTACTTATATGGGTCTCTAGATAATGAAATTTACATGAAACTCCCTAAAGGATTTAGACTTGCCCAATAAAACATGTTCTAGAGAAGAATACTCAATCAGGTTGAACAAGTTCCTTTATGGACTAAAGCAATCGAGACGCATGTGGTATAATTGTCTTAGTGAGTGTCTAAAAGAAGGATATAAAATGATCCCATTTGTCCATGTATTTTCATGAAGAAATTTGAAAATGGATTTGCAATAATTGTTGTCTATGTAGATGACATAAATATGATTGGAACTCCTGAAGATCTTCCAAAAGTAATTGATTGCCTGAAGAAAGAGTTTGAGATGAAAGACCTTGGAAGGACAAAATTTTTGCTTGGGATTACAAATGGAACACTTAAAAGATGGAATTCTTGTGCATCAAGAAACATATACATCGAAGGTGCTTAAAAGGTTTCATATGAATAAATCACATCCATTGTTTACTCCAATGGTTATAAGATCTTTAGACGTGGACAATGATTCTTTCAGACCTAAAGAAAGGGATGAAGAACTACTTGGTCCTAAAGTACCATATCTCAATGCTATAGAGGTATTGATGTATCTTGCAAATTATACACGACCCAATATATCATTTGCAGTAAATTTGTTAGCAAGATATAGTTCAACACCTACATGAAGACATTGGAATAGAGTGAAGCACATAGTTCGTTATCTTAGGGGCACTATGGACATGGGTCTATTTTATTCCAATGCTTCAAAATCAAACCTAATCGATTACGCAAATGCTGGTTATTTATGTTAGGATCAGCCGAGTAATCAATCAAGAGGGGGAGGGGGGGGGGGGGGGGTGAATTGATTCAATGTAATGTAAAATGACAGATTCTTCTTTTCAAAAAGGTTTTTCACCATCGCTCTTGAGATTTTAATAAAAGCATTTTCAGAGAATGTCATATTGATTGAATAAACAAAAAAAAACAACCTCAGCTTAAGATAAAATTGATTTAGAACAAATAAACTTTGATAAAGATCAAAAACTAGATTGAAATAGATGAAAGGATAAAGAGATTGAGCCTGTTGATTTATACTTGTTCGATCAACCATCGATCTACATCTAGTTCTCCCTTTCACCAAGGGGTTTTACTATGAATTTGATTACATACACCATGCACACACAATTCACAGCAAATCTTGAATTCACAACCTGAAATAGGTACCTAGAAAATTGAATGTGAAAACGCCATTCACCATTCAATTTCTAAACATTAGAACAACACAATTCTAGAAACAAAATTAGAAACACCATCTAATTTCAACACAATATTTAGGAACGAAATTCCTACAAATGCTAATCAAACAAGATTAATGAAAAAAAAATTAAAGAATAAAAACACCTTGATGTGTTGATATAGCTTTTAGATCAGTTTGAGAAACTCCAATGTGAGTAAATTTAGCAGTCAAGAACAATCGTTTGAATCACCTCAGTTCATGAAAGAACAATAAAGGAATGTAGTTGTATAGGCTTAGAGGTTTAATCTCGAAAAGATTTAGTAGTAAGAACAAGAATGAGTTTTTCTGAAACTTAAGAGATTATGTGATGTGCAGAAAAGTATAGAACAAATTTTAGAGTAATATCTAATCTGAAAACAAATCAAGGGATCTTTGACAAAATAAGGAATGAAAAGATGTTGTGAGTGTTTGTCATTCTGCACAGGATGCTATGGATTCAAATATATAGGATGGGTTAAAAAGATTCGGAGTTAGTTAGATAAAGAATGAATCTTGGAGATCTTTCAAAATGACCGTTATACCAGATATAATCGATTGCAATAAGGTGTAATCGATTATCTTGTATATCAAAATATGATTTAAACTTTTTGTCAGCTATTGTAATCGAGTGTAACGCACTTGTAATTGATTACAAACAAGACAGAGCCAATTATGAATTTCAAAGATCATTTGGTAATCGATTGCAAATGAAACAGGGCAATTTCTGAACCTCAGATATTGTCTTGTAATCGATTGCCACACGATGGTAATTGATTGCAATTAAAATAGGGCAATATTTGAAATCTGAAATCAGCATTGTAATCGATTAACCTGATACCAGAGATGGTTCAAAACTAATTTGGCCATCTGGTAATCGATTTCCACAATGTGTAATCGATTGCAATTACTCAGAATTAGTTCCTAAGAAGCAAATCATCTAGTGATGCTAGAGATAATAGAAAACAGGGCAAATCAAGCATCAAGCAAGAATAATATGGCTTAGTCTATAATAAAGAATACAATGCCATCATCCATACATGTTATGACATAAAAATAGAAAACTCTAGACTAAGAGAACAGAGAAGACTTAAGGTATGAAGATACCAAAAATCTAAATGAAGAAGCGTCAATCTTCAATTTATCAGACCCTCATAGTGGTAGGTCACAAACAGGATATCTGTTTACATGTGGTGGTACAGCCATTTCATGGCAGTCTATGAAACAAACCATAACCACAACGTCATCTAATAATGCAAAAATTATAGGCATTGCGTGAGGCAAGTTGTGAATACGTTTGGTTGAGATCTATGATCCAACATGTACTAGATACTTATAATTTATCTTCAAGGAAAATGACACCAACGATCATATATGAGGACAATGTCACATGCATCACTCAATTAAAGGAAGGAAACATCAAAGGGGATAGGACAAAGCATATTCTACCAAAATTCTTTCTAACTCATGATCTCCAAAATAATGGTGACATAGATGTTCAACAAGTTCGTTTGCGTGAGAATTTAGTAGATTTCTTTACAAAGTCATTTCCTAGGAAGACTTTTGAGCAACTGGTTCACAAGATTGGACTTCGTCGACTTAAAGATTGTCCGCAAGAGAGGGAGAAATAAATATGTTCTGCACTTTTTTTTTCCCTTTGTCATGGCTTTATCCCAATGAGTTTTCCAGACAAGGCTTTTAATGAGGCATATTTATTAGAATATTATGTTGTAATCTTATCTTATTACTTTTTGTTACGTTACACTTTTTGTTACATTCTGTACTTATAAATAGGTTACACCTATTGAGGAATAATACACTTCTTTACTCTAATTACTTATGGTATTCCCTTTCTATACTCCCTCACTCCCACTTTATTTTTAACAGTGAGTAGTTACTTTTTTTGAATTTTCACTTTTTATTGAGATTGAGGGAGATTGTGTAGTACATTTTTTTTTATTTAATTTTAATTTTTTTTATTCAGAATTTTGTTTTTTTAGTCAAAAGGACAATATTAGTATAAAAATTTGTATAATTTTTTTAATTTATTAAGGAAAAAATCATCTCCTAAAAGTGGAGACGAAAAAATGGTTACCTAAAGTGATATTGCCCTTATCTATTGTTATAGATATAGATATATAGGAAATGTTTCAAGTGAAAATAGAGAATATTAGAACAAATTGTTTTAGCCATTAGATTAACATTAAAAATAATATAAGGCTGAGATTAAAACTTGTTCTTTTAATCTCAATCACATGTTTTTTTTTAATTGTGATCCAATGGTTATTATTGTTTGTTCTCATGTTCTCATAATAAGTTTATTCTGATTTGAAACACCCCATATATATAATATTAATTAATTAATATATAATATATATTATTATTGATTATATATTAATATTTTTTTCAATAATATATGTGAACACTTAACTATGAGATCAAAAGTATTTCAAAAATTGAAAAGAACATAGTGCAAAATTGTAAATTAATGCATGTATTTCCTCTTTGTATCATTTGAAATAAAAAGTGGTTTTAATTTTATGTGTAAAAATAATAAATAGTTTCATAAAATTTATTATTATAATTCATTTGAAAATAAATATTTTAGATTTTAATTAAAACAGTAATTGTACTATTATATTATAGAATTTGATATTTAAATATAAATATATATTGTTAGAACCAAAACATTTGATGATGTCTGACCCCTAATACCTTGATAGGTTTTGATGATAACAAATGTGATAATATTTGATCAACTAATGATTTCAGACTAAGTGATTTCAGGAAATAAAGTGAGAATAGACAATTGTATAATCACTTTAACTCTCATGTTCATATTAACTGTATGATAAATAATAAATGATTAAATCACGCACTATAAATGCTTGTAATCAGACTAAAATAAAGCTCTCAAAAGGATTATGAATATCTTGGAAGGACTCATGCAAAGTCTATAGACCAGACCATACAAATGGTCTCAGACAGACTATGTGAAGTCTTGGGACAAACAACATGAGTCTTGGATCAGACTATGCATATGCATTGGACCAGACCATATATGGAACACAGTCAGACAACGCATAGCTAAGCCAAACGATGTCTGAAGCTGAGCTAGACGATGTCTGATGCTAAGCCAAACGATATTTGAAGCTGAGCCAGACGATGTCTAAGGCTAGAACAAACCATGTTCTTCATTCCAAATCATAGTAAGTCAGGCTAGACTATGTTTGTTAAGCTAGACATTGTGCATGAACAGAAAATAGTAAGATAGACCAGTCTATGTTTGTTAAGCCAAATGTTGTCTGTGTAGGAATAGAATGAAGTCTGTCACATATGCTGAGGAATACGTGCTTTATAATTAATTCTTTACACAAATAAAGGCATTACTATAACAGAAAGAAAGGGAGATACTCTTTGACATTACTTTCTTTGATTCTTCGTATTGCTTGTATGTCTCGAACTATGTAAAGTGTGTAGGTACAGCTAAAAGACAAATCAACATGGAGATGCATGCCTTATGCTAAAAGCTAATTGTGACAGAGATAGAAACTTGTTCTTGTCACATCAAGCACAGTCAAAGCTACTTCAACACTTTACCGTGAGACAACGGAAAAAAGTCTTCTCCAACGTTCAAATTCATGAAGCTCAATATAGAAGGATGCCTCCATGCAACGAGAAGGCTAATGAACTAGAAGAGAATAACTAAAATCAATCTAGACACCATGCAAAAACACTCTGAGAAAAAGTCTTGAATACGAGCTGAGAGAAAAAGAGAACATCATCTTCTACAAGCTCATAAAGATTCAATATTTGTTTATATCCTCTCTTTGAGAGTCATTTGAATCTTATACATAATTGTATAGAAAGCCAAGAGTGGCTTAGTGATAAAAGAATACTTGGGAAGTATAATCTCAGGGAGAGATTCATATGTGTAACCAAAAGTGGTTTAGAATACTTGTAGCCAGTAGTGGCATAGAGAATACTTGTAGCCAAAAGTGGCAACGAAGAATACTTGTTTTGTAATCAGTTGATTATAGTGGAACCCTTTAACAGTTGTTAAAGGAGAATTGGACGTAGCTCAAGTTGAGTGAACCAGTATAAAATAAGCTCTCATTTGCTGTCTTGTGATTACATATATTTATCTTGCCTACTGTGCTCTTTTTGAAAAGTCTTTCAAAGCATTGCCTTGCAAGGATATATTTGTTGATTTAAACTAACATATATCCAAGAAGGCAACTTGTGAACTTATAGCATTTGCGAAAAGCTTTAAACCCACTATCCAACCCCCCTTCTAGTGTGTTTTTGTGTATTTCATATATATATATATATATATATATAAAATTCCAATAAATTAAAAAATAAATGAAGACATTAAATGCCTATAAAATAATAAATAATTTATAAAAAGAATTATTATAAAAAAAATAAATATTTAAATTATTATAAAGGAAGAAAAAAAACTCATCCCCCATTTTATCAGTGATGGATCAAGGAAAATATCAAAGGAGGGGGGGGGGGGGTTGGAATTTCTTTTTTACACTATCATTTAATTATTTAATTTTTAATAAATAATAAATTTATAAAAAATATTTATTATTAATTTTATGTATAAAACTATGTTAGAACCAAGACATTTGATGATGTTTGATCCCTAATCCTTTGATGAGTTTTCATGATAACAAATATGATACTATTTGATCAACTAATGATTTGTGACTAAGTGATTTCAGGAAATCAAAGTGAGAACAGACAATGGTATAATCACTCAAACTCTCACTTACACTTTAATTGTCTGATAACTATTAATAATTCATCAAGCACCTAAAACGCTTTTAATCATATTAAAATAAGATTGGAAATAGACCACGTGAAGTCTAGGAAAGACTTACTAGTAGTTTTGGACTAGACCATACAGTAGTTTGTGAACAAACTAGGTGAAGTCATGGATCAGACAATGTAAGTCTAGGACTAGACTATGAATATGTACTGTACCAGATCATGTATGGAACTAGGACTAGACAACGAGTAGTCAGACCAGACGATATTTGAAGCTAGACTAGATCATGTCTGTCAGGCCATACCATGTCTGAAGCCAGACCAGACCATGTCTATCACGTCGAACCATGTCTGAAGCCAGACCAGACCATGCCTGTCAAGCCAAACAATGCTTGTGTTGATCCAGACCATGTCTGTAATTAATCTGATGCATGTGTTGAGGAATATCCATTGATTTAATATTTCTATTATTCAAATGCACTATTTGTAACAAAAAGAGAGGAGGATACTCTGATCTACTTTCTTCTATTCCTCATATGGAAGCTTGCATGTCTCAAAATGTGTGAAGCTTGCAGGTACAGCTAAAAGGCTTATGAGATTTGAGAAGCAAACCCAAAAGCTAAAAGCCAACTGTGATGAGGCAAGAAACTGGTCCTATCAAATCAAGCTCAGCAAAAGCAACTTCAACACTTAACTATGAGACAACAAACACCCATCCTCTCCAACGTTCAAATTCATGAAGCCCCTATATATATATAGATGTTTCCATGCAACAAAAAGAGATTGACGAGTTGACAAACCAAAAAAGACGAACAAGTTCAAACGAAATTTGAAATAGTAAGCTAAGCACAGCAAGGAGAACAACCAATGAGAAACACGAGCTAAGAGAAAAAGAGTTCTATCATCTTCTTCAAGCTCAAGAGATTCATCTCGTATTCATATCCTCTCATTGAGAGTTAACTAAATCTTATTCATATTTGAATAGAAAGCCAAGAGTGGCTTAGTGTTAAAGAATACTTGGGAAGTATAATCTCAGAGGGAGATTTATACTTATAGCCAGTAGTGGCATAGAGAATACTTGTAGCCAGCAGTGGCAGTGAAGAATATTTGTTTTGTAATCAATTGATTATAGTGGAACCTTTTAATAGTTGTTAAAGGAGAACTAGATGTAGCTCAGTTGGAGTGAACTAGTATAAAAACAAGCTTCTACTTGTTGTCTTGTGATTACACTTATTTGTCTTGCATACTATATTCTTTCGAAAAGATTTCTAAAGCCTTGTCTTCCAAAGATATATTTGTTTGTTTTACTTACGTATATCTGAGAAGACAATCTGCGAACTAATATTGTTTGTGAAAAAGTTTTTATAACCCACCCCCCTTCTAATGTGTTCTTGTGTATTTTAGTTGGTATCAGAGCTCGATCTCTGATAACTATCTTCACAGATACAAAGCTAAAGATCCTTTACAAGGATGGAGAAGGGTATCCACAAACCTCCAATCTTCAAAGGGGAAAACTTCACATACTAGAGACAAAGAATAGAGACATACTTTGAGTCATGTCACATAAACTTGTTGGACGTCGTAGAAAATGGAGACTATATTCCAGTTGATGAGAATGAAGTTGAGATCCCAAAGGAAGAATGAACTAAGACACAAAAGAATAGATTCATCCTCAACTCTAGAGCAAGGAATGCAATACATGCATGCATCTCAGAAACTGAGCATAGAAAAATAAGCCAGTTCAAATCTGCTAAGGACATATGGGACACATTCATAATAACTTAAGAAGGGTCCTCACAGGTAAAATGAAATAAGGTAAGTGTTCTCACTAGAGAATATGAACTCTTTTCTATGGAAGAAAATGAAACCATAGTCAGTATGATGTCTAGATTTCAAACTATTTTAAATGAGCTTCAAAACCTTGGTAAAAGTTTCAAAAACTTTGAGCATGTTGACAAAATCCTTTGTAGTTTACCTAGACAATGGAGACCTCAAGTCACAGCCATTAGAGCTTCCAAGGACTTAGACTATATGCCTCTCAAAGAGCTCGTGGGAATTCTAATGCTGCATGAGCAAGAATTGCAAGGAGATGCCAAATTGAAAAAGGGAAAGTCTCTAGCTCTGAAGGCTGACAAGCCAAATTAGACAACATTAAAAGAGTTATCATCATCAAAAAAATCACTCTTCCAGAACACCCAAAAGAAAAACTACCAAAGCCCTAAAGGCAGAAGAGTCAAAAGTAGAGTCCACATCTTGCAACGAAGAGGAATCAAGAGAAGATGATGAGCTTTCCTTCATCTTAAGAAGAATCCACAAGATGTGGAGAAAGAAAGGTGGTTCAAGATGGAAGAACTACAACAAGAAATACTCAGCAAACCATGAGAAGAAAGAAAAGAATCATATTGTCTACTATGAGTGCAAGAAACATGGAAACTTCAAATCAAAATGTCCAAAGCTTAACAAAGGGAAAGAAAAGATCAAAAGGAGATTTCCTAAAAAGAAGAAAGGCCTGATGTCCACGTGGGAAGATCTAGAAGATTCAACAGACGAAGAAGCTAACCTTTGTCTAATGGCAAACACAACCTCCACATCATCTACGTCTGGTGAAGAAGATACACCAAACAGTGAACAAGGCTAAAGAAATTAAAAAAACTTTCAAAGGAGCATGAAGAACTTGAGTCTTCATTTACTGAATTGTCTGACAAATGTTCCACATTAGTCACAACCAGTAATGCTCTAACTAATGATTTTAAAAAACTAACCATAGATCACCAATGCTTAATCAAAAGTGGAAGTATAATCTCAAGGGGAGATTCATACTTGTAACCAGAAGTGGTTTAGAATACTTATAGCCAGGAGTGGCATAAAGAATACTTGTAGCCAAAAGTGGCAGTGAAGAATACTTGTTTTGTAATTAGTTAATTATAGTGGAACCCTTTAACAGTTATTAAAGGAGAACTGGATGTAGCTCAGGTTGAGTGAACTAGTATAAAAACAAGCTCTCATCTGCTACTTGTGATTACATATATTTATCTTGCTCACTGTGCTCTTTTGGAAAGACTTTCTAAGATTTGCCTTGCAAGGATATATTTGCTGATTTAAACTAACATATATCCAAGAAGGCAACTTGTGAACTAATAGTATTTACGAAAAAGTTTTAAACCTACTATTCAACACCCCCCCCCCCCCCCCCCCCCGCCCCTCCCCTTTTTAGTGTGTTCTTGTATATTTCACCATCCTCCTTCCCAGATCATTGGAGAGGTTCAAGCACCAGTAAAAAAAAACTAGATCATCCTTCCAACAACACAACTCTATTATCATAAATTGAACCCAAGCACATTGATGATGCCATGAAAGATAAGAGTTGGGTCCAAGCAATGCAAGAAGAATTGGACTAGTTTCAAAAGAATGATGTTTAGAAACTTGTAAAGCTGTCAAACATCAAGGAAGTTGTTGGTGTGATGGAGTGTGTTGAACACACCGTCAAAAGCAACTAAGTTCCCTAATAAATTTTTCAATATAAGGCTAAATCAGGTCATTTTCTCAAAGATACAATTCATCAAACACCTTGCATTCAATTCAAAATAAAGGGGATTTTGTGTGATTTTCAGAAATTAAAGCAACAAAACAACTTTCTAAACAATAAAAGAAAACAGAATCAAAGAGATACAACTCAAGAACCTATGCTTATGGAGAAATAATCACAGTTCCAACAAGGATAAGTCAAATTCATACTTATGAAATTTCCAACAATACGAAATTTAAGGCAATCACCTTACATTCATTCGAAAAAATCTAGATTACCATCACATTCCTAGTTTTCCCAAATTCAAGCACGTATTGTATTAAATCACACATTAAACAAGGAAATTGACCCAAATTTAGATTTCAATTCCCTAATTAATCATTATCATACATTAAAAAAGGAAATTGAGAATTAGAAAAAAGGGGAAAATGGTTTTCATGTGCAAAATTCAAAATTGAGAATAGAGGAACTCATATTTACCCACAAGTATATGATTCTTGGGTTGCAAAGGGGATTTAGCCCTCCATGAAGATCTTCATGGTGGCTGCAAAGGGGCTGCATGAAATTGATGAGGGAGAAAGGAAAAAGAAGAGGAGAGAAAAGAGAAGAGAGAGAAGAGAGCAAATGTGAGATTTTTATTCAATGTATTAGTGTTGTTTAGTGTCAATTGTTGTCTTGCAAAAGGGGAAAAGCTAAAAACAAAAGGCCAAAATCGTGGTCCCCCCTACAAGGTCTGAATCCACTAAATAAAAGCTACATTGACCAATTACAATTACCAAATGGTCCCTAGTTACAAATTAAAACGTGGAATTATTACAAGTATAGGACTGTAACATTGAATCCTAAATTTTACCCCTGAAAAGTCAGAATTAGCCAATCCTTGTGAGATACGAAATTGTAGATCTCCTCCTTAGCTTTCAAAAAAGATAAGAATCATCAAAATCTAAGAGCTATGTCAAATGTTATGAGCTTCACTAGAGACAGTGTCAAAAACATCAATAAAATGTGATAAATAACAATTTTCGACACTTAGATCCAAAACGACCCAATCTCACAAAACTCAACTAAAATGGTCAAAATGAGGTATAAAACATGTCTAGACTATGCTAAATGAAACTCTAGACTATGTTAAAATACACTCTATCATGGTGCTAAGTGGGTCTTTAGAAACAAGCTAGATGAGAATGGTAAGGTTATGAGGAACAAGGCTAGATTAGTGGCCAAAGGGTACTCACAACAAGAAGGTATTGATTATACTGAGACATACGCTCCAGTAGCTAGATATGAGACAATTAAGATTTTACTCTCATTTGCTGCTCATAGAAATATAAGACTATATCAAATGGATGTAAAATATGCTTTCCACAATAGAGTAATTAAAGAAGAGGTTTATGTAGAACAACCCCCTAAGTTTGAGAGTACTATCTTTCCAAACCATGTATTTAAATTAAATAAAGCTTTGTATGATCTTAAACAAGCTCCCAAAGCATGGTATGAAAAACTCAGCTCATTTTTTATTGAACATAATTTTACAAGAGGAAAGATAGATACTACATTGTTTCACAAAAACTATTCCTCTGATTTCATTATTGTCCAAATTTATGTAAATGATATTAGGTGCTACTAATGAAAAAATTTCTGAGGAGTTCTCTAAGTTGATGTAGACTAAGTTCGAAATGAGCATGATGAGAGAACTAAAATTCTTCCTAGGACTACAAATCAAGCAAAAAAACAAAGGAATCTACATTCATCAGACCAAGTATGTTAAAGAATTGTTGAAGAAATTCAAGATGGATGATGCCAAAGTCATGAAAACATCAATGCATCCAACAACATCACTTGGGCTTGATGAAGATTCAAAGAAAGTAGATGTCCTTCAGTTCAAAGGAATGATTGGGTCTTTACTTTACTTGACTGCATTCAGACCAGACATAATGGTTAGTGTCTGCCTCTGCTCCAAATTTTAGTCTGATCCAAGGGAAGTGCATTTGTTTGCTATTAAAAGAATATTTAGATATTTTCTTGGAACTCCTAATCTTGGTCTTTGGTTTAAAAGGCAGAAAGAATATAAGCTGGCAAACTCTTGTGATGTTGATTGTGTTGGAGACAAAATTGAAAGAAAAAACACCAATGGAGGTTGCCACGTCATTGGAGGCAATATGGTGTCTTGGCTCAACAAGAAGCAAGGGACAATAGCACTATCAACAGTAAAAGCAAAATACATATCAGCTGCAAGTTGCTGCTCTTAAATATTGTGGATCAAGAATCATCTTGAAGACTACAACATATTTGAGAGTAAGATTCCTATCTTTTGTGATAATACTGCTGCTATATCTCTTTCGAAAAATCCAACCATGCACTCTAGCGCTAAGCATATAGAAATAAAACATCATTTCATAAGAGACCATGTTCAGAAGGGGACCATTAATTTGGTATTTGTTAAGACAAACGATCAACTTGCTGATATTTTCACAAAACCCCTTACTGAGGATAGACTGATCTTTTTAAGAGAAAAGATTGGGATGGTCTGTGTGACTTAATGTCTTATAAATGTCTGCTATCCATTAGTAGAACTAAGGACACATCGACTAGTGTTTTACTTAAGTGAGGCATGTGCATGCCACATGTTTTGCGCTCAAAATATGAGCCAGACCATGTGGATTTTTGAAAACATTTTTTTTAACTTAAGCATTAGATAGGTTCTGAGTCATAAAAGCCCAAAACGCACATTCAATTCCTTCATTAATGTGTCATTTCAATCATTCTTAAACTGTCCCATCATATTTAATGCACACCCATTACCATTCAAAGCCCAACATTGCCAAACGTACTCCCCAAGCTTTCGAAGAACTCATCTCTCTCACCTCTCTTCTCTGTAACCAAGAACTCTAAGAAACCCTAAACACCAACCCTCGCCATGGCCAAAGGAAACTTGTTCAAGGGTTCTTCCTCCTCCCAAGAACCAATCTCACCTTCATCCTCTCGAGCTTCTAATGAGTGTCTGGGAGAAGCAATGCCAGAGTCTACAACAGATACAAACAACTCAGCCTCTAACATTGATCTAGAGGTTAGGAGAGAACGAAACCTCAATGATGTGGAGAACAACCTAATAAAGCCACAAGGTTCTTGCACTAGGAACATTCATGTGGAATATTTCATTAAAATTCCCTACCTTGAGGAATGAGGTATGAATATATCAAGGTATCTTGAGTTTGTTGGGATCAGGGGCTTCTTTAATGATCGACAAAAGATCGCTCCTAGATTGATCAAAGAGTTCTAGAGGAATGCCACCATCAAAGGAGATGAGATTGCCAACAATGTTATTGGCTGTGACATCTCAACCTCTCCAACCTCCATTGCTCAAGTGATAGGGTGCGAGTTGCACTCCAACTACTTCATAGAAGCATGGGACTCCAATCTTGCTAAAGGGACAGTAGAAAGGTTCATTCTTGGACCTAACTACGAGGTGGCCAAGAACAACAAGAACATCATCAACAAGACCATCTTGCACAAGATAGGGTTTAGGGATCATGTGTCTGCCCTCCACAAATTCATCCTCTACCACATCATCAGAGGGATCCCATTCAACCTTCTTCACACCCTCTTTTACAACATGATCAGCCACATCCAATACCTATCAACTTCTGTGGCCACATACTACATAACATTGATAAACAAGATTCTCTAGAATGTTCATTGCTACAATAGACTATATAGAGAACTTTAGTCAGGAAGACCAAATGAGTTGGAGTATGTGAATGTAGAAGGACCATTTGTTCATCAGAGGATGCTGATGTCCCCTAGTCTGCTCAAGTTGAACATGGGATTTGAAATCACCAAGGCATCACCTGACAGGTTCCCTAAACTTTTTGATGATGAAGATGTTAGGATCAGCCGAGTAATCAATCAAGAGAGGGGGGGGGGGGGGGGGGGGGGAATTGATTTAATGTAAAGTGACAGATTCTTTTTCTCAAAAAGATTTTTTCACCATCGCTCTTGAGGTTTTAATAAAAGCGTTTTCAGAAAAATAACCTCAACTTAAGATAGAAATGATTTAGAACAAATTATCTTGATAAAGATCAAATGCTAAATTGAAATAGATCAAGGGATAGAGAGATAAAGCTTGTTGATTTATACTGTTTTGATCAACCACCGATCTACATCCAGTTCTCCATTTCACCAAGGGGTTCCACTATGAATTTGATTACATACACCATGCACACACAATTCACAGCAAATCTTGATTTCACAACCTAAAATAGGAGCCTAGAAGATTGAATGTGAAAACACCATTCACCATCCAATTTCTAAACTCTAGAACAACACAATTCTAGAAACAAAATTAGAAATACCATCTAATTTCAACACAGCATTTAGGAACGAAATTCTCACAATGCTTATCAAACAAGATCAATGAAAAAGATTAAAGAACGAAAACACCTTGATGTGCTGATATAGCAGATATGAGATCAGATCAAGAAACTCCAATATGAACAGATTTAGCAGTCAAGAACTAATGTTGAATCACCTCAGTTCATGAAGGAACAAGAGAGGGATATAACTTTATAGGCTCAGAGGTTCAATCTCAAATGGGTATACCAGTAAAAGCAATATTGAGTTTTTTGAAACTCAAGAGATTAGAGAATGTGTAGAAGAAAGAAGAGAGTGATCAAAGCAAAATCAAATATGAAAATCAAATCAAAGATTTGGATTTTGACAATTGAAGTAATGAAAATATATTGTAACTATTTGTTTGTTTGTTCTGCACAAAAAGATATGGATTCAAATATATGGCATAGGTCAAAAAGATTCAGAGTTAGTTAGACAAAGAATGAGTTTTGGAGATCTTTAAAAATGACCGTTATACCAGATATAATCTATTGCAATCAAGGTGTAATCGATTATCTCGTGTATCAGAATATGATTTACACTTGCTGTCAGCTGTTGTAATCAATTGCAGTAGACTTGTAATTGATTGCAAACAAGACAGAGCCAATTCTGAATATTAGAGATCATCTAGTAATCGATTGCCACAAGATGGTAATTGATTGCAAATGAAACAGAGCAATTTCTGAATCTCAGAGATTGTCTTGTAATCGATTGCAGTTTGATGGTAATCGATTGCAATGGATATAGAGTAATATCTGATTTCTGAAATTAGCATTGTGATAATCGCTTTATATACGTAAATATTGCATCATATTTTGTAGTGATTATCCAATGTTCTCAGGATTTTTAGCTTAGTTTGAAATCATTTAATATAGATTTGTATAGTTTGATAATTCTAACCCTAGGAAGTTATTTTGTGAGAAATATACTCTAATTTATGTGTGCAGGCCTAGATTCAACAGTAAAGGGAGAATACAAGAAGAAGACAAATCTCGCTAAGCGCTCCTCTCGCTGAGCGCAATATCAAGCTACGCGAGCTAGGCGGCCTATGACGCGCTGAGCGTCATATTGCGCTAAGCGACATTTTCTTTCGAACTGAAGACTCGCTTAGCGGGACATCACGCTTAGCTGAAGTTGCTTTCGAACTAAATATGCACTTAGCGGAATATTGCGCTTAGCGGAACACCTGTTCTGAGATGCATTATGCAATGTCCTGCGCTTAGCGGAAGGTTGAGCTAAGCGAGACTTCGACTATATAAGCTGCACTTGTAATAATTTGGAAGCATTCAGACTTGGTTAAGAGTTGGAGCTGCTTTCCTTTATTTTCCCCTGTTTCCTCTGTTCTCTTTCTTCCATTTTGTAACCTTTTTAAAGTTTCTCATGACAATGAGAGACTAATCTATTAGTGTTGAGGACTTGGAACTAGGTGCTGACCATGTAAACGCTTTTCTTCATATCTATTCATTGAAATATTCAGTTTAATGTTCATTTCTCTATCTTTATTCTTGTTATATGATTGGATCAATTATATATGCATGTTTTAGAGTTTACCTGCCATTGACAGATGCTGTTGAACTTAGAATTGAGTTTGAACTCTAATGGAGTGTATTCCTAGACATAGGATAGACTCCATTAGCTTCGCAAAGATCTCTAAGCTTCATCAAACCACTCAACTGAACTTACCGAGACATTAGAAGTGAGGTTGAGCAGTTTAGGCTTGATTTGATGAGAGATCACGTTTTGAGCACTTTTAGATTGAAGTTAATCTGAACTATTAATGTGAATGGAGAATATATCTTATATGTTTACATGGGAAGCAAACCAGTTGAACCAAATCCTCAACATATCTATTATTCCATTCTAAAACTCAAGCACGCCAACTGTTCGATCATAGTCCTGAATCAACATTGTCGTTTTTATTGTTTATCGTTAGTGTTAACTGTAGTGTTTAGTTTTATTTCAGTTATTACTTATGTTTCACGAACAACCAACTTTAAAAACCAAACTAGTGTTTAGGAATTGATTACTTTACTAATAGTCAAATACGGACAATTCCGTGTGGATTCGATATTGGGATCTTCCCTTTTAAACTACTTGTGCAATATTTGGTACGCTTGCCAAAATATTCCATCACATTGTAATCGATTGCAATGGTTGGTAATCGATTAACCCGATACTAGAGATGATTTTAAAACTGATTAGGCCATCTGGTAATCGATTGCAATCGCTCAAAATTAGTTCCTAAGAAATAAATCATCTAGTGATGCTAGAGATAATAGAAAACAGGGCAAATCAAAACATCAAGTAAGAAAGATATGGCTTAGCCTATAACAAACAATATAATGCCATCATCCATACATGTTATGGCATAAAAATAAAATACTAAACTACGAGAATGAAGAAGACTAAAGGTATGAAGATACCAAAAATCTAAATGAAGAGGTGAGGTGTCAATCTTCAGTCTCCCCCTTTTTGGTTTTGAATACCCAAAAAAAATGTGCTTAAGTCTTTGAAGTATTCCTGTCTAAAAGGTTTGCTAGATATAAAACTTTGGTTAGCATAAAACAGGATAACAAAGATTGATAAACTTTGCAGCTTTTATTGCTATACCCATTTGAGATTGAACCTCTGAGCCTATACAACTATATCCCTCTCTTGTTCCTTCATGAACTGAGGTGATTCAACATTAGTTCTTGACTGCTAAATCTGCTCATATTGGAGTTTCTTGATCTGATCTCATATCTGCTACATCAGCACATCAAGGTTCCTGTTTCAAGTTGTGAAATCAGGATTTGTTGTGAATTGTGTGTGCATGGTGTATGTAATCAAATTCATAGTGGAACCCCCTGGTGAAAGGGAGAACTAGATGTAGATCGGTGGTTGATCGAACCAGTATAAATCAACAGGCTCTATCTCTCTATCTCAACCTATTTCAATTTAGCATTTGATCTTTATGAAGATAATTTGTTCTAAATCATTTCTATCTTAAGATGAGGTTGTTTTTCTGGTTTATTCAATCAATATAACATTCTCTGAAAACGCTTTTATTAAAACCTCAAGAGCGGTGGTAAAAAAGGTCAAAAGAAACAAACTAAGAAGAAGAAGGGTGGAAAAACAAAAGCTCTAGTCATATATGATGAGGTTGCTTCAGTTCAACCCCTTGCAAGAAAGATGAGGAGACTTGCTGTTGTGGACCAGTAGACAGTCCGAACCACTCGCAAGGCTACAACACAGTCTGTTGAGGAGTCACTTGCCAAGAAAACAAGGCAGACAATCCAATAAGCACCACCTAGACCACCTACTATGAGGATAAAGACAAGAGCTCAATAGAAGGGCAAAGGTGTTGCCGAATGTCTGTTGAACCTCAAGTGTCTCTGAAGGACATAATGACAACATTGGACAAGCAATTGTCATGGTTACTATGGCTGAAGAGGAAGGATTAGATGAAGGTTTGGTCTTCAAGAGGCCACGCAGACAACTCGAAGTGCACAACATACCACTAAGTCAGAAGATCTCACTATTAGACCTCCTAGCACCATATTTAGGAAGCTGACTTTGAAGAGGAAAGTGGTGCTGGAAGAAGACAGACTTGGACAGACCAAGTATGAATCTCCCCTTGTGATTATACTTCCCAAGTATTCTTTTATCACTAAGCCACTCCTGGCTTTCTATACAATTATGTATAAGATCTGGATAACTCTCAATGAGAGGATAAAAACAAATGTTGAATCTTTGTGAGCTTGTAGATGATGGTTTTCTTTTTTTTTTTTCTCAGCTTGTGTTCAAGGATTTTTCTTTTAGAGTGCATTTGCTTGCTATCTAGATTGATTTGAATTATTTCGTTCTAGTTTATTTTTTCTCTTTGTTGCATGGAAGCATCCTAATATAGTGAGTTTCATGAATTTGAACGTTGGAGAAGACCTCTTTCCGTTGTTGATGGAGCGCATTGAACACGCCGTCAAAAGAAACTAAGTTCTCCAATAAATTTTGCAATATAAGGCTAACTCGGGTCATTTTCTCAAAGATACAATTCATCAAACACCTTGCACTCAATTCAAAATAGGGGGGGATTTTGTGTGATTTTCAAAAATTAAAGCAACAGAATAACTTTCTAAACAATAAAAAAAAACAGAATCAAAGAGAAGCAACTCAAGAACCTATGCTTATGGAGAAATAATCACAGTTCCAACAAGGATAAGTCAAATTCATACTCATGAAATTCCCAACAATACGAAATTTAAGGCAATCACCTTACATTCATTCGGAAAAATCCGGATTACTATCGCATTCCTAGTTTTCCCAAATTCAAGCACGTATCATATTAAATCACAATCAATCAATTGTAATTGACCCAAATTCAGATTTCAATTCCCTAATATAATCATTATCATACATTAAACAAGGAAATTGAGAATTAGAAAAAGGGGAAAAAGGGTTTTCATGAGCAAAATTCAAAATTGAGAATAGAGGAACTCATATTTACTCACAAGCACATGATTCTTGGGTTGCAAAGGGGATTTAGCCCTCCATGAAGATCCTCATGGTGGCTGCAAGGGGTTGCAGGAAATTTTTGAAGGAGAAAGGGAAAAGAAGAGAAGAGAAAAGAGAGCAAAGGTGTGATTTTTATTGAATGAGTAGTGTTGTGTTGTGTAATATAATTGTTGTCTTTGCAAAAGGGAAAAAGCTTAAAACAAAAAGCCAAAATAATGGTCTCCCCCCACAAGGTCTAAACCAACTAAATAAAAGCTACCTTGACCAATTACAATTACCAAATAGTCCCTAGTTACAAACTAAAATGCAAAATTATTACAAATGCAGGACCGTAACATTGAATTTCAAATTTAACCCTTTAAACGTCCTAATTAGCCAATCCTTGTGAGACCCAAAATTGTAGATCTCCTCATTAGATTTCAAAAAAGACAAGAATTATCAAACTCATAGACTTGTGTCAAAAGTTATGGGCTGCACAAGGGATAGTGTCAAAAGCATCAATAAAACGTGACAAATAGCAATTTTCGACACTTGGGCCCAAACAACCCAATCTCACAAAAATCAACTAAAATGGTCAAAATTAGGTATAAAATATGTCTAGACTATGCTAAATGCAACTCTAAGCTATGCTAAAATACACTCTATCAAATACCCCCACACTTGAACAATTGCACTCTTGGGCAAAACTAAATTATTGAACCAAGAGCAAAAGATACTCAAGAACAAAAGCAAAACAAAGATCACTTCCCAATGAATCCCAAAACTGCAAAAAAGTGAGATAGAATACAAACACTCCAAGAATCAAGGGAACAAACAATCAATGAACATACTTCCAACACCCAAAGCAAACAAAAGACAAGGAAAAATAGAAAATGAATCAAAAGTGATAGAATCTTCTCAAGATACACTCACATGATATGATGATATGAAATGAACTCTCATGTGTGTGAGATTGTGTCTACTCTCAACACATCATGCAAAAAGCACACCCAAATATTGGCATGTCCCTAATTACCATACTTGAAACACATGCAATTAAAGATCAAAAGGGTCTTATTAAGGGATGTAATGAGGCAAAGGTGAAGGGTGGGTGAGGGAAGGATTTTTAGGATAAAAACCAAAGAGAAAAGAGGAGCAATGGGGAATGAATCAATAAGCAAAAGAAAAGTATCCCAAACAAAAGAATCAAAACCACTTCAATTTTCTCCTTTTCTCCATTTTCTTTTCTATTTTTCTATATTTTTTTTCTTTTTCTTTCTCATTTTTTTTCATCATTTTTTTTCTTTTTCTCTTTTTTTTTCTTTGCTGCATATGTGTGAATGTATATGTATTTTTCTCACTTCCCAAGATCAAAAGTGAGAACTGAACCAACCACTTACTCAAAAATCAAAATCCATGGTTTAAAGCACAAAACTTGAGACACCCTCCCACGCTTATTATGAACCATTCTTAAAATAATTCCAAAGATCCTCAAATCCCTAAGGAAAGGGTTGAATCATGGTTTTTTTTTTTTAGGCCAAGGCTTGTAATGGGCTATAAAAAGAAACAATGGGAAAATGGCACAAAGGGGGAAATAAGTGGAAAGTAGGCAAGGTGGGTCTATTTGGCTAGTAGCTAAAAGAAAGAAGGCCTAAATCATCTCAATAATGCATGTGCAACAAGAAACATCAAGAAGAGATAAGACAAAATTTAGAGTAACTATCAACATGAGTGTAATCACACAAAGGGAAAACTCACAAAGGTAAGCAATCTATCACAAATGAGTTCACAATCAAAATTTCCAAGTCTACTCATAAAACTAAAGATGCAACAGTGTATTCAAATCAAGCAATAAAACCTCTCAACCAAGAATGATGCAACTTCTCACAATCAAGCAAATCAAGAATCTAATGGAAAGCATGCAAACACACCCACTAAACAGCAAAAGTTCCAAAATAGCAAAAAAAACTCAAACTCAAAACCCACACCCCCACACTTAAATCACACATTGTCTTCAATGAAAGTAAATCAATCAAAAGCAAAAGAACAAGTGTAAAGTAAGGTAAGCGGGCACATCAAGGTGCAAAGACCTGCACTTCTGGGAAAGTGGGCTTGACCAAAGAAAGGTCCTCCACACTCTCCTCCACTCTAGGATTCTCATGGAACTCCTTCACTTGGTGACCATTGATCTTCCAAATCTTGCCTGTAGTTCCATCTTTGATCTCCATGATTCCATGGGAAACACATTAATAACAACATAAGGTCCATCCCATCTAGAATGAAGCTTGCCAACTATGAGCTTCAGGCGAAAGTTAAACAAAAGCACCTTCTAGCCACTTTGAAGTCCTTCCTCAAAATCATGCTATCATGGAAGCGCTTCACCTTTTCCTTGTAGTTCTTGGAATTCTCATAGGCCTCTAAGCGGAGCTCCTCAAGCTCTTGCAATTGAAACTTTCTCTCAAGTCCCGCTTGGTCAAATGCTAGGTTGGTACTCTTCACAGCCCAATATGCACGGTGCTCAATTTCTACAAGTAGATGACAACCCTTACCAAAGACAATCCGATAAGGAGACATTCCAATCAGTGCTCGGTAAGCTGTCCTATGAGCCCATAGAGCATCCTTAAGAAATTTGCTCCAATCCTTCCTGTTGGGGTGCACTAGTTTCTGCAAAATTTGTTTTATCTTTCTGTTGAAAACCTCGACTTGCCCATTAGTTTGGGGATGATAAGCTGTGGCAACTCTATGCACAACCCCATACTTATGAAGCAAAGCTGTCATGGTCTTGTTGCAAAAGTGGGTCCCCTGGTCACTAATAATGGCTTTAGGCACACCAAACTTGCAAAAGATGTTAGACCTGACAAAATCCACAACAACTTGAGAGTCATTAGTCCTAGTGGCCTTAGCCTCCATCCACTTGGAAACATAGTCCATAGCAAGCAAAACATAAGAATAGCCAAAAGAAGGAGGAAAAGGTTTCATAAAATCAATACCCCAAACATCAAAGACCTCACAGAAGAGGATGGATTGCTGAGGCATCTCATGCCTACAGGTGATGGCTACTCCCGCTCTCAAACACTGCTCACAAGTTGAGGCGACCTCCCAAGCATCTCTGAAAATGGTGGGCCAGTAGAACCTAGAGTCCAACACCTTCCTTGTGGTTCGGTGTGGTCCATAGTGTCCTCCCACAGGGGATGCATGACAAAAATATAGGACTGATTTGATGTCCTGATCTGGTATGCATCTGCGAATCACCTGATCACTACCAAATCTCCATATATAAGGATCATCCCACACATAATACTTGGCATCACTCTTCAACCTAGTAATCTGATTTTGAGATGCCTGTGGGGGTAAAACACCAGCAACCAAGTAATTCACAATATCTGCAAACCATGGTGTAGACCCATGTTGTGTCTCCACCCTCATCAAGTGCTCATAAGGGAAATCATCCCTAATAGGAAGAGACTCAGGGTCTCTCTCAATCCTGCTTAGATGATTAGCCACCAAGTTTTCTCTGTGGTGGTATAATTAACCTGCGCGGCATCCAAGGTGTGAGAGGCATAGGCTATGACATGTGAAAGTTTGCCCACTCGCTAAGCTAAGACCGCCCCAAGTGCAAAATTGGAAGCATCACACATGAGCTTAAATGGAAGGTCCCAATTAGATGGTTGGATGATGGGAGTTGTGGTGAGCTTCTTCTTCATATTTAGGAAAGCATCCTGACATGACTGGTCAAAGAGAAACTCCACATCCTTCCGAAGCAAGTTGGACAGGGGCAAGACAGTTTTGCTGAAATCCTGGATGAACCTTCTATAGAAACCTGCATGTCCAAGAAAAGAACGAACTTCCCACATAAACATGGGGTAAGGGAGAGAAGAAATGACATCTATCTTGGCCTTATCAACCTCAAGACCCCTGCTAGACACTAGGTGACCCAAGACTATCCCCTTAAATACCATAAAATGACATTTTTCAAAATTCAACACAAGGTTAGTCTTAAGGCACCTATTTAAAACTCTAACCAGGCTCTCTAAGCATGTATCAAATGAAGAACCATAAACAGTAAAATCATCCATAAACACCTCCATGCAACTCTCAGGTAAATCAGAAAAAATGCTTACCATGCACCTCTAGAAGGTGCTCGGGGTGTTGCATAGGCCGAATGGCATCCTAGAGTAGGCACAAGTGCAAGACTGTAACATTGAATCCCAAATTTGACCCTTTAAACGTCCGAATTAGAAAATCCTTGTGAGACACAAAATTTTAGATCACCTCCTTATCTTTCAAAAACGACAAGAATCATCAAAATAAGATACCTGTGTCAAAAGTTATGGGCTGCACAAGGGACAGTGCCAAAAGCATCAATAAAACGTGACAAATAGCAATTTTCAACACTTGGGCCCAAACAACCTGTCGCAACCAAAATCGCGGCGAGACGGCGGTAAAAATCGAAAATATGGTTCAGAGGAGTCGCCACCAATGTTTATTAAGGAAAACATTAGAAAAAATCTTTTTTAGAAAAAATGGTCTTTGAAACCAGATTTTGAGTTCGGGAGTCCATTACGTGTAGGGAAGGTATTAGCACCCTACAACGTCCGTCACAAAGACGGTTACCTTTAATTAATTAAGCGAAAATCTTTTATAATTTTTAGACATTTATCTCACCAAAACATTACTAAAACAAAATAATTAATTTTACTAAAGGAAAGACGGAGATATACTATTTTTATTCCCTTTTTATTATTATTTTTTTAATTTAATTTAGGACTCTTGAGTTGTCGCAACTCATTTATCCTAAAAAGACACTTGGAAAATTGACAGAGGTGTACACCCAAGTCAATTCATCCTTATTATTATTCTAATATGATTTTAATTAAAACAACTATTGATAATTAAAAAAAAGAATGAAACTTAGTAAAACGGAGGGGTGTAAACAGAAATATGGCCTCAAAACAAGAAGCTTTAATTTAGTAAAATAGAGGTGTAAATAGAAATCTGGCCAAAAACGAAGGTGTTGTGATTTAGTAAAATGGAGGTGCAAATAGAAATCTGGCCCACAACGAAAAGCTGTGATTTAGTAAAAGGGAGGGTGCAAACAGCAAAATGGCCAGAAATGCGAAATTAAGTTTAGGGATTTCCTTTCCCCCCATTCATTTAGCTGTTTCACCCTATGTTTGAGCCTAGGGTTTGCGAGAGAGAGAGAGGAGGAGGCAGGAGGGCATGGAGGTGGTGGCGTGGGTGGCGGAGGCGCGTCGCGGTGGTGGTCGTGGCGGTGGAGAGAAAACGAGAGTGAGGGAGCGAGGGGGTGGTGGTCGTGGCGTGGCTGGCTGGCGCGGTGGTGGTCGTGGCGGTGGAGAGAGAACGAGAGTGAGGGAGCGAGGGGGTGGTGGTCGTGGCGTGGCTGGCTGGCACGGTGGTGGTCGTGGTCAGGGTCACGGGGTGTAGCGGCGCGGAGAAGGCGGTGAGGTGGACGAAGTCATCGGCGTTGAAGATGGAGAGGTTGCCGGCGCGAGGAGGAGGTTTTTTGGTAGTTTTTATTTCTCTGTTCCTCTTTTTTTGTCCTCCCTCTTGCCTTGAACTGATTGCGATTGCTTTGTTTGATTGGTTTATGCGGTCGGGATTTAGTCTAGGGCTATGATTTTGGGTTTGGGATAATTGTAAAATGGTGTTTTATGTTCTGGGTATGGAGTATTTGACTTTGTTTGTCTCTGTTTTGGGTTTTGTTTGGGATTGAGGGATTGAGCTCAATAATCCTGGTTTTGGTGTTCTTGGTAGTTGTCTCTGCTCATGCTCATGTCTCTGATCAAGTTTCTTTATGCCTCTGCCTCTGCTTAGTTTTCGGATTTTACCATGAATGTCCTGTCCTTGATTCTGATTCTGAATTTTATTCTAAGGCTAGGCTCATATCTTTGATAAGTTTGATTAATTTAAATTTAAACATGGTATTTTCTCCTCAAATTCATATCTCTTTATCATTCTGAGCAAATAGATTGCAAGATATTTCATTGCTTACAATCAAACATAGAAAAAGCTAATACATGATGAAGATTACATGAAGATTGAAAAGAAAGAAACCTGTTTGTTGTATTGCTTTGCTTTTCTGATATTTCTTTTCTCTGTTCTTGTTCTTGCTGTTTAGTCTTTCTTTTTATGTATCTGTTTTCTCTGATCTCCCTCTTTCTTTCTTTTTTTACTATATATAGTGAAATTTTCTGAACCCTTTTTTCTTCTTTTTCTATCTTGCAGCTGCAATCTTTGACCAAATCCCCTCTCCCTTAGTGCTCTGCCTTCTCCTGATGAAGCGGTTGAATGCTGTGCTTCATGATGAAGAAGCGGCTGACCTGATGATGGAGCTGCTTAGGAATTTCTAGTGGATTGATGAAGCTGCTGGGTGCTATCTGATGATGGAGCTGCTTAGCTACTTGTTTCTTCTTTTTTCTCTCTTTTATTCTTCTTCTTCTCGTGGCTTCCTTTCCCTTTCCTTTTTCTTGTGCTTGATTTGGGCACTTACTGTAAGCTATACTTCAATTTTCAAATAAACTTGTAGCATTGTAGCGGTGTAACTTGAAGGAAAATGAGAAAAAAAAATGGGTTTCTTACTTATTATATTATTGTGTATTCTCTTTCATTTTTTTTTCTTTCCCCTTTCATTCTTTCATTTTTTTTTACGTAACAACAATAATAATAATAATAACAACAACAATAATAATAAACTTGTGGGATAATAATAATAATAATAATAACAACAACAATAATTATAATAATTATGGGATAATAATAATAATACTAATAATAATACCAATAATAATAACAACAATAATAATAATAATTATGAAAGATAATTAGACGGACAAAATTGGGTGTTGACACGTTGCCCCTCTTTATTTATATTTTACCAAATAAGATGAATAACCTTAGTTTTCATTTTATTGTAGTAAAAATAAATAAATAAAAAGAAACTTCAATTTTGTTCGATGATGATAGAAAAAGGTGCAAGGACCTAACAAAATGTAAAACCAGTGGACGTGGATACCCAAAATGTAAAGCGGTGTGGGTGTAGATACTCGTGGTATAAGGACAGTGGGCGTGGATGCCCGAAATGTAAAGCGGTGGGTGTGAATACCCGTGATGTAAAAAACTGTGGGTGTGGATACCCGTGGTATAAAGACAGTGGACGTGGATGCCCGAAATATAAAGCAGTGGACGTGGATGCCCGTGATGTAAAAAACTGTGGGTGTGGATACCCATGATGTAAAAAACTGTGGGTGTGGATACCCGTGGTATAAAGACAGTGGGCGTGGATGCCCGAAATGTAAAGCAGTGGACGTGGATGCCCATAATGTAAAAAGTGTGGGTGTGGATACCCGTGATATAAAAAGCTGTGGGTATGGATACCCGTGGTATAAAGAGAGTGGGCGTGGATGCCCGAAATGTAAAGCAGTGGACGTGGATGCCCATGATGTAAAAACTTGTGGGTGTGGATACCCGTGATGTAAAAAGCTCTGGGTGTGGATACCCGTGGTATAAAAACAGTGGGCGTGGATGCCCGAAATGTAAAGCAGTGGACGTGGATGCCCATGATGTAAAAAGTTGTGGGTGTGGATACCCGTGATGTAAAAAGCTCTGGGTGTGGATACCCGTGTATAAAAACAGTGGGCGTGGATGCCCGAAATGTAAAGTAGTGGACGTGGATGCCCATGATGTAAAAACTTGTGGGTGTGGATACCCATGATGTAAAAAGCTCTGGGTGTGGATACCCGTGTATAAAAACAGTGGACGTGGATGCCTGAAATATAAAGCGCTGGACGTGGATGCCCGTGATGTAAAAAACTGTGGGTGTGGAGACCCATATTGTAAAGCAGTGGGCGTGGATGCCCAAAACAAATTCCAAGTAAAAGGTAAATGTTGGAATGTATGCATGATGCAACCTGAGATGTTGTGGACATTTTGTTTAATTTTGTGTTTTGTGTGTGTGTGCGTTTTTTTTTTTTTTCTTTCAATCTTTTGACACCCTTAAGGTTGCGAGTTCTTCAATCTTCGATGAGGAAACAAAAATCAGATTTTGGTTGAAGTTTTCAAATTGGGCTCTGGCTATGACATGTGGCACGTTGAATCCTATAACAATTTTCCAATACCCGTTTGTAGAGCTAGTTGAGGAATTACCATATTTCCCACAAAATTCAAACCTATTTCAAAATAATTGTAACACATTTTCAACACAACAGCATACTTCATTTAACATATCACATAATGAAAATAGCATAGTTGAATTGTGACAAGGAATTCAGGATGAAGATATCTTATTGCTTTTAGAAAGAAATTGCAGATGTTAGAACAAGTTTGGGGAAAAACAAAATGGTAGATATATCAAAATCATCACACAAGTGACCAAACAAAGGTGGCAAAGGTAATGTCTAGAGTAATAGTGTAAATCCTCATGCTTGCAACTTTGAAGGGCCCTTCACTAGCTTTTGAGAACATCGGATACTTATAACTGTTTGAGTTGAAATGTATTTTAGCCTCCAAGGATTTGCCCCACTATTGAATACTTCAGTGCGTTCAGCTTGCCCCAGTCTCAAATCTTTTGTTGTAGTCATACTGAGCTGCTTTAACTTCTACCTATACTGCCCCTTTGTTCTTGTTGTTGTTCTTGTTTTTGTTTTTGTTTTTGTTTTTTTTTTTTATATATATATATCCCTATCTTTTGCCTAGACTGCTCTTTGCGAGTTTTCAGCCTACCGGGTTGCTCTAATTTTTGCCTAAGCTGCCCTTTCAGGTTTTCAGCTTAGTGAGTCTTTTTTTTTTTCTTTTAACCTTATCTTTTGCCTAGACTGCTCTTTGCGAGTTTTCAGCCTACCGGGTTGCTCTAATTTTTGCCTAAGCCACCCTTTCAGGTTTTCAGCTTAGCGAGCTCTTTTTTTTTTTTTTTAAGCATAATATTTCTTGACTGCATCAGAGTTGATAGGAAAGGACAAGTCTTCCCCATCCATATTTGTAAGGATCAGTGCTCCTCCTGAGAATGCCTTATTTACCACATAAGGTCCTTCATAATTTGGAATCCATTTCCCTCTATGATCCTTTTGGGTTGGTAAGATTTTTTTAAGCACCAGTTCTCCTTCTTGGAACTCTCGAGGATGAACTTTTTTATCATGAGCTCTTTTCATTCTCTTTTGGTATAGCTAACCATGGCATAAGGCAATCAATCTTTTTTCTTCAATGAAATTCAATTGGTCATAGCGAGCTTGAATCCACTCAGCCTCTTCAAGTTTGGTTTCTTGCTAGTACTCTCAATGAAGGAATTTCCACTTCAATAGGGAGCACAGCTTCCATCCCATACACCAAAGAATATGGAGTTGCCCCAATCGAGGTGCGTACCGAGGTGCGATAACCATGCAAAGCAAAAGGAAGCATATCATGCCAATCCTTATATGTTACCACCATCTTCTGGATAATTTTCTTGATATTCTTGTTTGCTGCTTCTACTGCGCTGTTCATTTTCGGGCGATATGGAGAAGAATTGTGATGCTGAATCTTAAAGTCATTGCACAACTCTGACATCAATTTGTTGTTCAAGTTTGTCCCGTTATCAGTAATGATGTGACTTGGCAAACCATACCGATAGATTATGTCTCTCTTGATGAACTTGACTACTACATGTCTTGTTACACTAGCATATGATGCTGCTTCAACCCATTTGGTGAAGTAATCAATCGCGACCAAGATGAAACGATGTCCATTTGATGCCTTTGGTTCAATCGAACCAATCATATCTATTCCCCACATTGAAAATGGCCACGGTGCGGCTAAGACATTTAAGGATGTCGGGGACACAAGGATATTATCAGAATAGGTTTGACACTTATGGCACTTCCTCACATGGTTGCAACAATCAACTTCCATGGTTGACCAATAATAGCCAGCTCTTAGAACCTTTCTTGACATTGCATGCCCATTTGCATGTGTCCCAAATGAACCTTCATGGACTTCTTCCATTATCTTGACAGCCTCAATTGCATCAACACATCTAAGCAACATCATGTCATGATTTCTCTTATATAACACATCATCATTCAAAAAGAAACCCATTGCAAGTCTCCTCAAGGTTCTTTTGTCATTATCTGAAACACCAGGAGGATATTCTTTACTTTTCATGTAGTGCTTGATGTCATAAAACCATGGCTTCTCATTTGGTTCTTCTTCAATTGCCCGACAATAAGCCGTTGATCCCACTTCGGATCCTTATCGGTGGCACTTCATTCTTTTGACTTATTTCGAACATTGAAGATAGAGTAGCTAAAGCATCAGCCAACTGATTATCCTCACGAGGAATATGACAGAAAGTAATTCTATCAAAGTGTTCCATTAACCCCTTGACGTAAGAGTTGTATGGGATTAACTTCTCATCTCGAGTCTCCCACTCATCTTTTAGCTGGTGAATCACTAGTCCTGAGTCTCCATACACCTCTAAAATCTTGGCACCAAATTCAATGGCTGCTAAAATCCCCATTGCACATGCTTCATATTCCACTATATTATTGGTACAATCAAAACCTAGCTTTGCAGTGAATGGGATGAATTGATTCTTTGGAGAAATTAACACTGCCCCAATTCCATATCCCAATGCATTGGAAGCCCCGTCGAACAATAATGTCCATTTTTCATCTGTGGATTCTTCCTCTTCAAATAATGCCATTATGTCTTCATCTGGGAACTCGTATTGCATCGATTGATAATCTTCTATAGGATGATGAGCTAAGTACTCTGCTAAAGCACTACCTTTGATTGCCTTTTGGGTGACATACAGAATATCATATTATGTTAATAACACTTGCTAGCGAGCAATTCGGCCAGACTAAGAGCAGGCTTTTCAAATACATACTTGATCGGATCCATTGTCGAGATCAACCAAGTAGTCTGATACAACATGTATTGTCTTAATCTACGAGCAGCCCAGGCCAAAGCACAACAAGTTCGCTCCAACAAGGAGTATCTCGTCTCACAATTCGTGAATTTCTTGCTCAGATAATAAATCGCATGCTCCTTTTTCCCAGACGCATCATGTTGACCTAGTACACAACCCATGGATTCTTCAAGCACTGTCAAGTACATGATTAAGGGTCTTCCTGCTACTGGTGGTACCAAGACTGGAGGCTCTCACAAGTATTGCTTGATCTTTTCAAAAGCATTTTGACAATCGTCATTCCACACCATAGTTCGATTCTTACACAACAATTTGAAAATCGGGCTGCATGTAGCAGTCAACTAAGATATGAATCTGGCAATGTAGTTCAACCTCCCTAGGAATCCACGAACTTCCTTCTCAGTACTAGGGACTGGCATTTCCTCAATCGCTCGCACTTTGTCGGGATCAACCTCTATACCTCTTTTCGCTGACTATAAAGCCCGAAAAATTTGCCCGACTTCACGCCAAAGGTACATTTAGCAGGGTTTAATCGAAGTTTGTACATCCTCAGTCGCTTAAACAACTTGTGCAAGTTGACAAGATGTTCTTCTTCTGTGTTTGACTTGGTGATAATGTCATCCACATACACTTCAATTTCCTTGTGCATCATGTCATGGAACAAAGTAACCATTGCCCTCTGATATGTTGCCCCAGCATTTTTTAATCCGAATGACATTACTTTGTAGCAAAATGTTCCCCACAACGTGATGAATGTGGTCTTCTCCCTATCTTCTGGTGCCATCTTGATTTGATTGTACCCAGAGAAACCATCCATGAATGAAAAGAAAGAATGTTGGGCTGTGTTATCCACCAGTACATCAATGTGAGGCAATGGGAAGTCATCCTTAGGGTTGGCTCTATTCAAGTCACGATAGTCAACACACATCCTGACTTTCCCATCTTTCTTTGGAACGGGCACTACATTAGCAACCCACTGGGGGTATTTAGCCACTGCAAGGAAACCTGCATCGAACTGCTTCTTAACTTCTTCTTTGATTTTTAACGACAACTCAGGTTTCATTCGTCTCAACTTCTGCTTTACTGGAGGACACTCTGGATTCAATGGCAATTTGTGCTTGACAATACTGGGGTCTAGTCCAAGCATATCTTGGTACGACCATGCAAAAATATCAACATAATTGGCTAAAAGCTTGAGCAATTGGTCTCGCGCATTCCCCTTTATGGCAGTACCGACTTTAATTTCTATCTTATCAATTTCATTTCCCAAATTGAATGTTTCAATTTCCTCCTCATGAGGCTGAATTATTTGATCCTCTTGTTCCACCAATCTCTCAAGTTCAAACAGGGTTTCTAAGTCATCAGTGCTCTCATCCACTTGATGAACGGGATGATCAAAATCATAGCATGAGATACTAACACTATTATTCTCAGGGTGAATATTTTCAGATCTGCAATTTCAGGGTTAACATGGAAACAAAGGAAAATAAATAGAAGTTGAGCTTATGAAAGAGAAAAGATGAGAAACAAAGGGAATAACTAGAAAGTTGCAACATGCATTTCATTTATATGATATATCAAAATTTAACATGCAAACCCATTTTAACAAAAAGGTCATACTAAAGACATGGGCATAATTGTCAAATTAGCATTACAATTACTTTGAAAGAGAATTAAAGACCACAGGAAATTCTTGGATCTTCCAGTTGTGAAGCTCTTGATGAGGGTCGCATGGGTACACAAAGTTGACATGATCATCTACATCCTGATCTTCCTTAGTCATAGCCACTTGATCTGCATATACTAGTCCTCCACTACGAAAGCTTCGATAAAGGTCACAAATGGGAATTCTTTCAATTTTCGGCTCCCTATTCTCAAGGCGAGCCAACCTCTTCTCTTTCTTTTCTTCTGCCAACCTTCTCTTGTCGGCTTGTGTGAGTTTATACCCCAATCCACGTCGATCCTTATTTTTAGGGAGCTCCACCAACTCTACAATTCCCTCTAAGTTTTTTCCTAAACCAAACCCTGGTTGATATCCTCCATTCAACATGACTTTTGCCACCATCATAATTGCATTTGACATTCGTGGATTCATAGGAACAGGCTCGACATAAGCAGTGTTGATTATTTCCAAAGACTGAAAAGAAGTCTCAATAGCTTCCTCAGCCGCTTCAATATAACGAGCAGGAGTTGGGCTACTCACCAACATGTCTTCTTCACCAGAAATGATCACAAGCTTATCATCCACCACAAACTTCAACTTTTGATGCAGCGTGGAAGGAACTACTCCAGCCGAATGGATCCATGGCCTACCCAACAAACAACTATATGCTGGCTTGATGTCCATGACTTGGAAAGTGATCCCAAAAGTGAAAGGACCAATTAGGACAGGGATATCAATCTCTCCCATAACTTCTCTACGTGATCCATCAAAAGCCCTTACAATCATAGAACTTGGCTTCATGTAGGTCTCATCACAAGGTAGTCGATCCAAAGTGGATTTAGGCATCACATTCAATGAAGATCCATTGTCAATTAAAACCCTGGCTATGATATGATCCATACATTTCACCGAGATGTGCAGAGCCTTATTATGCCCCCTCCCTTCAACTGGAACTTCATGATCTGTGAAAGTGAGGTAATTATTAGCAGCAATGTTGCCAATAATGCCCCCAAACTTGTCTAGTGTGATGTCATGAGCCACATGTGCTTCATTCAGAATCTTCATCAACAACTCCCTATGGCTCTCTGAATTCATTAATAAAGACAAAAGGGACACCCTAGCCGGGGTACGATTCAATTGATCAATGAGTTTATACTCGCTTTGCCGAATGAACTTGAGGAATTCTGAGGCTTCCTCATGAGATACTTCTTTTTTCTTTTCTTCTTCATCATTTTTCTTTTCTTTTTCATTAACAACTTCTACCCCCATAGGCCTTTTACATTCCTCAGAGTCTTCAACAAACTCTTTTTCTTTTATTCTAGAGTTCTTCGCCATGTCTTCCTTCCTTAAGTCCTCAGGAGCATAGGCTCTACCACTACGTGTCATTCCACCTAGCCCCGCAATATTTGTGACAATGGATTTCTTAGACCGAGACTCATCCATCTGTTGTTTATCTGCCTGTACTTCCACACCATATTTCCATGGCACTGCCTTAGTATCCTTGTAAGGGAAAGGAGTTGGAATTTTTATGACAATGGGCTTAGGAGCTTGAGCTGGTGAAGAAGATGCATTCCTGGTGAAATGAATCACCAATGGTCTTGGTTCTCCTTGCTTCTCTTCTGATTGAGACATGAACACATCATCCTCCTTATACGACTGGCTTATCTGGACTAGATTTGAGTCCATTAGACCTTGTAGAAATTGCTTGAATTCATTGCACTCCTCAATGGAATGTTCAGCTCCTGGATGAAGTCCGCACACCTCTGAATTGAGGACTTGACCTTTAATCATCTTGAATTTGCATAACTCTGAAAAGATCACTCTCATGGAGGTTTTAACTTTCCAAACATCCCTTACTGGTCGATTGGGTTGTTCTTCGATGGCATTCACTGAGGTCTTTCCATGGCCAGGAAGTGGATTATTCCCAACGTTTGGCCCTTCTTCTTTAAAGCTCAAAAGCCCTTTTTCTATTAAATCTTGCACTTTATGTTTTAATCCCCAACATTTTTCAGTTGAATGTCCTATCGTACCCGCATGGTAATCACACTTAGCATTTGGATCATAGCTTTTAGGATAAGGTGGTTGGATAGGTTTTAAAGCGAAAGGAACAATGAGAGAATTGGTTACCAAATGCGGTAGAAGCTCAGAGTATGTCATGGGAATTGAATCAAATGTTCGTTGTTGGTTATTTCCTCTTTTTGTAGGATCATTGGTATTAGGGTATGGGGTTCTTGGCTGATTTGTTTGAGGTATTGTCGGAGATAAAGCTTGTGGCGGTGGGGGAAAGTAAGTCATTCTAGGTTGGTAAGGTTGTGGATATGGAAATTGGGAAGTTGTTGCTATTTGTGGGTTGTACATGGGTTGAGTTTGGTATTTAGGAATGAAAGAGATAGGATTGTAGCTAGATATGACGGGTGTAGGTACTATTGCATTTGTTTCACCTCCTTTTTTCTTGTCAGTGGTTGTTAAGGGTTTTCTCATGCTTGTTGGTCCTGTTGGCATATGAGCGATCTTCCCACTCCTTACACCCATTTCGACCCTCTCTCCAATGACAACTAGGTCTGAGAAATTCGATGATACATTTCCAATCATCTTGTCATAGAAAGGAGATTGGAGTGTATCAATGAACATCGTGACCATTTCCCTTTCCGATAAAGGAGGTTGTACTTGAGCAGCCACCCCCCCTCCAACTTTGGGCATACTCTTTAAAAGTCTCATTCTCCCTTTTTGCCATATTTTGCAGTCGTGTTCTATCTGGAGCCATATCTACATTGTACTTGTACTGCTTCAGGAAAGCTTCTGCCAAGTCTTTCCAAGTATGTATGCGTCCTCGCTCTAAGTTCATGTACCAACCCAGAGCAGCCCCTTTGAGACTTTCTTGAAAGAAATGGATAAGGAGCTTGTCATCATAAGTGCATGAGGCCATTTTCCTACAGTACATTGTGAGATGATTCTTCGGGCAAGTGTCTCCTTTATACTTATCAAAATCAGGGACCTTGAACTTATGAGGGATCACAACATCTGAGACTAGACATAAGTCAGCAGCATTGAAGGCATAATGATCAAATCCTTCAATGGCTCTCATTCTTTCTTCCAAAATCTGCAACTTTTCATTGGATTGGGTATCTTCGGATTGTTTAGGGTGGATGACAATGGTTGGCGTCGGATTAGTGGTTTGGTGATTTGGTAGGCCTTCAAGTGGATTAGCATAGGGTACATAGGTTAAAGTTTGTGGCAAAGTTTGCGGATCATTAGTTTCAAGGCTTGGATCTTGGTTTAGTGTTTGGTTTAGAGCATTTGAGGTAGAGGTGTGGGGGTTGATTTCAGGATTAATGGTCACGGGTGGCATGTAACCCTAAGATATGACATATGGTGGGTTTGCAATAGAAGCATCATGATTAGCCTCGAGAGTACTGGTGGCCAACGGTGGTGTATAGCCAAAAGGGAGGCCATATGGAGGAAATGATGTATGAACATTTGGATTGGCTTGTGGCGTAAATCCGGGAGGATGCAAAGGATTACTTTGAGATCCTTCTATAGGATTCCCACTTGTACTTTTCATTGATTCTAACATTAACAAAATCTTGTTCATTTGTTTTTTCATCTGACTCATTTCCTCTTTCAACTCTTCGTGTTCATCTACGATTCCTTCCATGATCTTTGTCTTGGCACGTGTCCCGTAAGGGTGTCGCAGGGGTGCTTTATTTGCTTCAATATTTGTCTTTCTTATTTCCCGTCCTATAAAATTATTTTATGAGTTCTTGATTAACATAATTGAAGTTAAGATGCAATTACCCTATTTTTAGGAATGCAAGGTTATTTGGAAAATCATAAGTGGCATGACTCGTATTTGAACATCATTTTCTCGACTATTCCTTAAGACGTCACGTCTCAAGTACCAAGTCTCACAGAACATAGGATCAAGAGTTATATGAGTATTTCCAATTAGACTTTCCTCTAGAACGTCGCGTTCTAAGTACTAAGTCTAAAAGCAAAAAGGGGCAGTATGCCGAGACCATGATAAAGAGCAAAACGTCACCATAATCTTTATTGATAAGCAAAACAAAAGTACAAAGTACAAGTGACACTTTACACAACACATCATTTATCACTGCTAGCCATATTCTTTATTTGGCTTTCATTCCTTTACAACATTCAAAGAATTCATGGATCTCAATTGGTGTTGTAAGTGGGTTTATCGTCCATTCAGCTCTGCATAAATAATATGAGGCATTATCAAGCATTTGTTTAATTTCTAAAGCTCGACTCACAAAGTTATGTGCCTAAAACTCTTGTCGCCCTTGATAATCTTCAATGACTTCTTTCAATTGTTCTATTTGGTCATTCAATTCCCTTTTCTCTTCTGACATAACCTCATGTGATGAAACTAGGTCTTCATTTAATTGTTTCTCACTTTGGACTCTACTTTCATATTCAGCCACCACCCCTTTCAATTGTTGCTTCAAGTCATCAAGTTGTTTCCGAGTACCTTTCTCAGTTATCTTCGATTCTTCATATGCTCTCTTCCATTGCAAAGCATCAGCCCTAGCTTCATCTCGCTCCCTTCTTCGCATTGCTAGCTCAATGTTGGCAGCCTCTAAACAACTTTTTGTATTGAGTTTCTTCTCTTCTTCTATCTTGGTCCTCTTATTAGCTTGTATAGCAGACTGCATTCCTTGCATACTTTCTCTTTTCGCCACCTGGCATTCTTGATGGGATTTGGCCAATTCCTTCTTCAAACTTTCTTTCTCTTCTTTAAATTGTGCCAATGCCATCTCTAATTTTTGTATTTCCTCTGAACTCATAGGGGATTCCTTCGACATGTCTTCAATGACCAGAGCCAAAACCTTAAAGGGTAACTTAATCTCTTGAACCTTTTCCTTCAACCATTGGTTATAGCTTTTGTCTGTCACCCAACTTCCATTGCTTAGCCACTCTTCTTTTCGAACAACTTGATTCCAAGCCTGCCTAACCTTACGAAGCACCCCTAAATCTTGATTTAATTCATAGACAATAAAAGGAGTCACTGCTTCTTCAGTTGGAGGATTTTTTATTGGATAACCAAACTGTCTTAAAGCTAGGATTGGATTATAATTGATGCAACCTTTAGTTCCCATAAGTGGTACATTAAGGAAGTCTCCACAACAAAGGATTATATCAATTCTTTCTAAACCTTTTAAGCACCAAGATATTGTCCTCCCACTGAGATTTACAATGTCACGAGCCCAATCATGTTTGTTTCTAATCCCTATCCAACCGACCTTCATGTGCCTGATGAACCATATGTACAAAACGTGCAGGCAACAAATGATGGTTCCACCTTTCTTTTCGTGGCGTAGGTTAAGAGTATAATATGTATCTGCCAAAACGGCTGATACTGGATTTTTACCTCTATGCTTGTAGGCTAAGAAGACATCAATCGCTGCAAAATCTATAAAATCTTCAATGTTGGGGAAGAGAACAATCCCGTAAATGATGAGAGCGAGTATATCCATAAATGCATCCCACTGATCATTTTTTGCCAAATGTTGTGCATATTCTTCTAAAAACTTCCTTGAGAAACCATCAATGCCCCCTTTTGTTTCTTTCTTTCTTGCTAACGTTCTTACATCAAGCTTCAAGGTTGTAGCAATTGTATCTAGTGAAGGATAATGTCCCATGTATAAATAGGGCCCTTCACCCCCTAAAGGATACCCTAGTATTTGCCCAAATTCTTCTAGCGTTGGGGCTAATTGGAAATCTTGAAAAGTAAAGCACCTTAAAGGAGGATCATAGAATTGTGCCAAGGCAGAAAGGGCCCATTCTTGCACATTTACTTCTAACAAATCAAGAATGTTCCCATATTTCTTAACAAAAGTTCGATGCCGAATGACTTTTAATGTATTGCTGAGGTCTTTCAAACTCTTCATATCAAGTATTTTAACCTTCAACTGCAAGGTCTTCCTTAAGTCTGATCCCATGTTCCTTAAAAATGTTCAAATGAGTTTTATGCACTTATGACTCCTTCTAACCTGAAAAATTAATGCCAAGATGATTTCCCTTCTTTTGGCAAAATAAAATGCATTAATTTTTTTTCTATGTGTAAAGTGCTTCCTATCATGCCACAATTTTTTTTTTTTTTTTTTTAAAAAACAAGTGGAATGTATGATGTCTAGTATGAGATGAAATGATGGATAACATAACAGAAAAATAACAATAAAATTGCAGTACACCCTTTTCCACACATATGTTATGTTATTTGCAATGTTGAGATAAGGTGTTGCTCATGGTGTGTCCTATAAGGGTATTCTTAATTGTTGGAGTTTTATAACATGTGATCCTCACTGACAAGTAGGTCTATGATTCTAAAATGGGTTCCTAGAGCCAAGGACCATATCTCGGAATATTGATCACAACAATAGGTAAACTATCAAAAGTGATAATATCCTTGAAATAGCCGAACTCCAGGCGAGGCCTTCATGATATCCAAGCAGGATGTACATCCAGAAGGATACCACTACTCAACCTCTTACTTATCACAAGATGCACTCAGGCCCGGGTATAGGACCTCACTCATAAGTGTGTGGAGATCGTGTAAGTGAAGTGTGTGAAGGAAACAAATCTTAAACTACCCAATCTGCAAAACAAACAGCTTACACATAATATAACAAAGGGTTATCTATCCTATGGCATACACAATTACAACCATTAAGTAACCAACACATAATAAAAGACATGACAAACAAGCAAGGTGAGATAAAGTATACTAAAAATTTAAAATATTTGCTTAATTAATTATGACAGGCTTGACTTTCTAAAAGTCCCCAGTGGAGTCGCCATCTGTCGCAACCAAAATCGCGATGGGACGGCGATAAAAATCGAAAATATGGTTTAGAGGAGTCGCCACCAATGTTTATTAAGGAAAACATCAGAAAAAACCTTTTTTAGAAAAAATGGTCTTTGAAACCAGATTTTGAGTTCGGGAGTCCATTACGTGTAGGGAAGGTATTAGCACCTTACAACGTCCGTCACAAAGACGGTTACCTTTAATTAATTAAGCGAAAATCTTTTATAATTTTTAGACATTTATCTCACCAAAACATTACTAGAACAAAATAATTAATTTTACTAAAGGAAAGACGGAGATATACTATTTTTATTCCCTTTTTATTATTATTTTTTTAATTTAATTTAAGACTCTTGAGTTGTCGCAACTCATTTATCCTAAAAAGACACTTGGAAAATTGACAGAGGTGTACACCCAAGTCAATTCATCTTTATTATTATTCTAATATGATTTTAATTAAAACAACTATAGATAATTAAAAAAAGAATGAAACTTAGTAAAACGGGGGGTGTAAACAGAAATATGGCCCCAAAACAAGAAACTTGTAGCATTGTAGCGGTGTAACTTGAAGGAAAATGAGAAAAAAAAATGGGTTTCTTGCTTATTATATTATTGTGTATTCTCTTTCATTTTTTTTTCTTTCCCCTTTCATTCTTTCATTTTTTTTTACGTAACAACAATAATAATAATAATAACAACAACAATAATAATAAACTTGTGGGATAATAATAATAATAATAATAACAACAACAATAATTATAATAATTATGGGATAATAATAATAATACTAATAATAATACCAATAATAATAACAACAATAATAATAATAATTATGAAAGATAATTAGATGGACAAAATTGGGTGTTGACACAACCCAATCTCACAAAAATCAGCTAAAATGGTCAAAATGAGGTATAAAACATATCTAGACTATGCTAAATGCAACTCTAGACTAAGCTAAAATACACTCTATCAGTTGTCTCACACAGTAGAGTGTTGAAGTAGCTTTGACTATGCTTGATGTGACAAGAACATGTTTTTGTCTCTATTACAGTTGTCTTTTAGCTTAAAGTGTGCATCTCAATGTTGATTAGTTCTTTTGGCTGCACCTACACACTTCACATAATACGAGACATACAAGCAATAAAAGGAATCAAAGAAAGTAATGTAAAAGAGTATTTCCCTTTCTTTCTGTTAACAGTAGTGCCTTTGTTTGTGTATAGAATTAATTATAAGACATGTATTCCTCAGCACATATGATAGACTACATTCTGTTCCTGCACAGACAACATCAGACATAGTCTTGTCTGACTTACTATGGTCTGTTTGTGCATAGACAGTGTCTAGCTTAATAGACATAGTCTGGTCTGACTTACTATGGTTCTGGAATGAGGAACATGGTCTGTCTTAGCCTTAGACATCGTCTAGCCTAGCATCATACATCTTCTGGCTTAGCATCAAACATTGTTTGGCTCAGCCTTAGACATCATCTGGCTCAGCATCAGACATCGTCTAGCTTAGCGTCAGACATCATCTATCTTGGACTGTTTGTATGGTTTGGTCTATAGACTTTGCATGATTCGTTAAGAGCCTATTTTAGTCTGTTTATAAGCAATTCCAATGCTAGATTTAACCATTATAAGTTATCAGATAGTTAGAGTGTAGGTTTGAGTTTGAAAGATTTTACCATTGTCTATTCTTACTTTGATTTCCTAAAATCACTTAGTCTTAAATCATCAGTTGATCAAATATTATTACATTTGTTATCATCAAAACTTATCAAGGTATTAAGGGTTAGACATCATCAAGAATTGTTGCCTAGATTGATGCCAAATTGGAAGAACATAGAGCTAGCATAATCAAGGAGATGACCCTTGCATTCAATGCTTCCATAGCTACTCTATTACTTCCTTGTCCTACTGGAACTCCAACTCCACGACCGCCACAAGAAGATCCTCCTGCAACCAATGCTCCATCAGAAGATGGAGAATCCTCAACCAAATAGTCAACCCCACCTTCCAAACCTTGACTATGATGGCATTTTCTACTCCATCCTCCACTCTTTTTGTTAATGACAAAGGGGGAAAGAATTTTGGATGTATAAAATTTTACCTAGACAATGCTTTTGTTCTTTAATAAAAATAGTGACTGGTTCACTATTTTTCTTCAATTCATTTACGTCTAATATTATCCGCTTTACTTATTTCATGATTTGATTTGTCATATGCATATGCATGATAGACTCAGGGGGAGTTCATCATGTTAATAACTTCACATATTTAACTGACATGAAATAACATGTGTTGTCTATGATTTATTATTTGTTAATCAAAATTATAACATGTGTTGTCATCATAAAAAAGGGGGAGATTGTTAGGACCAAGACATTTGATGATGTCTAACCCCTAATCCTTTGATGAGTTTTGATGATAAACAATGTGATAATATTTGATCAACTAATGATTTATGACTAAGTGATTTCAAGAAATCAAAGTGAGAACAAACAACAGTATAATCACTCAAACTCTCACTTACGCTTTAACTGTCTGATAACTATTAATAATTCATCAAGCACCAAAAATGCTTTTAATCAAATTAAAATAAGCTTTGAAACAAACCACGTAAAATTTAGGAAAGACTTACGAGTAGTCTTGGACCAGATGATGTAAGTCTAGGACCAGACTATGCATATGTACTATACCAGATCATGTATCGAACTAGGACCAAACAACGAGTAGTCAGGCTAGATGATATGTGAAGCCAAACCAGACCATGTCTATTAGGCCAGACAATGTTTAAAGCCCGACCATACCATGTCTAAAGCTAGACCAAACTATGTCTGTCAAGCTAGACAATGCCTGTGTTTATCCAGACCATGACTATAATTAATTTGATGTACGTGCTGAGGAATATACATTGATTTAATATTTCTATTATTCAAATGCATTGAGTGTAACAAAAAGAGAGGAGGATACTCTGATCTACTTTCTTCTATTCCTCGTATGGAAGCTTGCATGTCTCAAAATGTGTGAAGCTTGCAGGTACAGCTAAAAGGCCTATGAGCTTTGAGAAGCAAACCCAAAAGCTAAAAGCCAACTATGATGAGGCAAGAAACTGCTCCTATCAGATCAAGCTCAGCAAAAGCAACTTCAACACCCAACTGTGAGACAATGAACACCCATCCTCTCCAACCAATGTTCAAATTCATGAAGCTCCCTATATATATAGATGCTTCCATGCAACAACAAGAGGTTGACGAGTTGACAAACCAAAAAAAGACGAACAAGCTCAAGCAAAATTTGAAATAGCAAGCTAAGCACAACAAGGAGAACAACCAATGAGAAACACGAGCTGAGAGAAAAAGAGTTCTATCATCTCATATTCATATCCTCTCATTGAGAGTTAACTAAATCTTATTCATATTTGAATAGAAAGCCAAGAGTGGCTTAGTGTTAAAGAATACTTGGGAAGTATAATCTCAGGGGGAGATTTATACTTATAGCTAGTAGTGGCATAGAGAATACTTGTAGCCAAAAGTGGTAGTGAAGAATACTTGTTTTGTAATCAGTTGATTATAGTGGAACCCTTTAATAGTTTTTATAGGAGAACTGGACGTAGCTCAATTGGAGTGAACCAATATAAAAACAAGCTTCTACTTGTTGTCTAGTGATTACACTTATTTGTCTTGCATACTATGCTCTTGCGAAAAGATTTCTAAAGCCTTGTCTTGCAACGATATATTTGTTTGTTTTACTTATGTATATCTTAGAAGACAATCTGCGAACTAATATTATTTGTGAAAATTTTTTGTAACCCATTATTCAAGCCCCCATTCTAATGTATTTTTGTGTATTTTAAACTAGAGATAAAACCTACTACTAAAAGAAAAATAAATAAATATTAATTTAAAATCATATTTTTCTTTTTAATTTTTTCCTATTCTTTTTTTTTCCATATAAAATATAAAGGATTAATGAGGGAGGGAGGGGGCTAAAGCCCCTGCTTGCCCCCTTTTAAATTTGTCTCTGCCCATCAAAGATTCACAGTCAACTACTCTAATTTAACGGTTGAACCAAAATATAATTTTTTTTAAATAGGAGGGTTAAATGTTAGAATTAAAAAATAGTAAAACCAAAATTGCAAATTTATAAAAATAAAGAACCAAAAGTACAATTAAGCCAAAAAAAGTACAATAAGTCCATAGCTTAGATGGAGCATTACATCCACTAATATTTGATATATGTTACTTGATAAGTGTCTTGTATTCGAGAAAAATGTGAGTTCCCATTATGAAATAAGTTAAGGTAATAACTTTATGTCTATTTCATTTCCATGCACAAATATATAAAGGTACTACAAGGACAAAATACAACCTCATCATTAGCAAAAGCGCAACAAAATCAACAAAAAGAAAAAAGGAAGACAAAATATTCCAATTGTAAAAAAAACCCAACAGAACCAAAAATTACATCCACTACACAGAGTCCCTCAAATGCAAAGGCCTTCTAGTGACCCTGATGGGCCTAGTGCTATTGTCTTGGGCTGCATTATTGTTAACATCACCCTCCCCTAGAAAAATCATCTCATCCTCAAGGTGAAACTTGGATTGCAAGCTACTCCATGATTCCAAACTGGTGTCCTCTAGAGCCAGTCCCAACCACTAGACTAGGACGAGACGCAAAGGAGGATCCACTAAATTGTCCCACTTGGAGTCTAGAATGGAAAAGGGCTCCAAAATGGATTGGTTGTTGACAGCAACAGTTGATAGATGTGTCGGATCAACAAGGAGAGGTCCATGGTGGGGTTTCAACAAGGAGCAATGGAAGATTAGATGAATTTTAGAAAATTTCGATAACTTTAACTTATAAGCAACAATGCCAAATTGTTCAACAATTTGAAAAGGACCATAGAACCTCTTAGAGTCTTAGATAGTTTGTGGTAATGTGTCCCCAAGACCGAGTGTTGGTGATAAATTCGAAGCTTCACATATACCCAATCATCAATGGAAAATTGGAAATCACATCACTTGTTGATGACATGGAGCTTCATAGTTTCTTTGGTCTTGATGAGCTTGTGGGACAAAGTGGTCAATAAGGCTTCCCTATTAGCTAGGAGGGAGTCTACAACTTCAATTGGTGATGAGCTGAATAAGTGTTAGGATCAGCCGGGTAATCAATCAAGAGGGGGGGGAATTGATTTATTGTAAAGTGACAGATTCTTTTCCTTAAAAAGATTTTTTCACCACTCCTCTTGAGGTTTTACTAAAAGTGTTTTTCAGAGAAGGTTATATTGATTGAATAAACCAAAAAAACAACCTCAGCTTAAGATAGAAATGATTTAGAACAAATTATCTTGATAAAGATCAAATACTAAATTGAAATAGATCAAGGGATAGAGAGATAGAGCCTATTGATTTATACTGGTTCAATCAATCACCGATCTACATCCAGTTCTCCATTTCACCAAGGGGTTCCACTATGAATTTTATTACATACACCATGCACACACAATTTACAGCAAATCCTGATTTCACAACCTGAAACGGGAACCTAGAAGATTGAATGTGAAAACACCATTCACCATCCAATTTCTAAACACAATACTACAAGCAAAATTAGAAATACCATTTAATTTCAACACAACATTTATGAACGAAATTCCCACAATCCTAATCAAACAAGATCAATGAAAAAGATTAAAGAACGAAAACACCTTGATGTGCTGATATAGCAGATATGTGATCAGTTCAAGAAACTCCAATATGAGCAAATTTAGCAATCAAGAACTAATGTTGAATCACCTCAGTTCATGAAAGAACAAGAGAGGGATATAGTTGTATAAGCTTAGAGGTTCAATCTCAATTGGGTATAGCAGTAAAAGCAATATTGAGTTTTTCTGACTCAAGAGATTAAAGAATGTGCAGAAGAAAGAAGAGAATGTTCAAAGCAATATCAAATATGAAAATCAAATCAAAGATTTGGATTTTGACAATTGAAGGAATGAAAAGATATTGTAACTGTCTGTTGTTCTACATAGAATGATATGGATTCAAATATATGGTATGGGTTAAAAAGATTCGGAGTTAGTTAGACAAAGAATTAGTCTTGGAGATCTTTAAAAATGATCGTTATACCAGAATATGATTTACACTTGTTGTTAGCTGTTGTAATTGATTGTAGTAGACTTGTAATCGATTGTAAACAAGATAAAGCCAATTCTAAATATCAGAGATCATCTGGTAATCGATTGCCACAAGATGGTAATCGATTGCAAATGAAATAGAGCAATTTCTGAATCTCAGAGATTGTCTTGTAATCGATGGTAATTGATTTCAATGGATACAGGGCAATATTAAACTCTGAAATTAACAATGTAATCAATTGCAATGGTTGGTAATCGATTAACCCGATACCAAAGATGGTTTCAAACTGATTAGGCCATCTAGTAATTGATTCCTACAACTTGTAATCGATTGCAATCACTCAGAATTAGTTCCTAAGAAGTAAATCATCTAGTGATGCTAGAGATAATAGAAAACATGGCAAATCAAAACAATAAGAAAAAATGATATAGCTTAGCCTATAAGAAACAATACAATGCCATCATCCATACATGTTATGGCATAAAAAGAAAATACTAGACTAAGAGAATGGAGAAGACTTAAGGTATGAAGATACCGAAAAACTAAATGAAGAGGCGAGGCGTCAATCTTCAATAAGTAGTGAGGAATTGAAGGAAGGGCCTTGCCATAGGTGGCCTCGAATGGTATCATGCTAGTGGAGGAGTGAACTGATGTATTATATGACCATTCAACAAGGGATAAGAATTTGAAGCACCATGAATAGTGATCATGAACGAATTCTTGCAAGTATTGTTTGAGAATGCGATTGAGGACCTCTGTTTGACCATCGGTCTCTAGATGGTAGGATGTGCTCATATGCAATTTTGTGCCACTTATCTTGAACAAGGCATGTAATAAGTGACTAACAAAGATGGGGTCTCATTTTGAAACTAAGTTGAATGTCAACTATTCAGCTTACACACCATATTGGGAAACAAAGCTACTACTTTGAAGGCCGAATAATGCAATTGGAGAGCGCCAAAGTGTGCTCCTTTTAAGAAGTGATCCACCACTACCAAGATCACTATGTAGCCTTTGGAGGCTAGAAGGCTGGTGATGAAATCTAAAGATATGTCTTCCTATATTGCTGATGGTATGGGAAGAGGTTGTAGGAGACCAACTGGAATTCTTGTTTCATACTTCAACTAATGACAGGTGTTGCATTGAGCCACAAAAGCTCGCATGTCTTGGTGCATGTTTGGTCAAAAGAAGTTATTTTTCAAGCAATGAAGGGTTTTGGTGACCCCCATGTGCCCCCTACGAGAAATGTGTGAAATTCTAGTAGTAACATTTGTTTGAATGGGTTAGTAATGTCAATCTAAATATTCCATTGGATGAAGATAATACCATTATGAATTTGGTTTCAGCATAATCATAGGGGTGTTGTTGGATGTTGGCTAACAGGTATGTGAACTCAAAGCTCGTGTGTAGGGCTGATCTTAGCTGATCCATGAAATTGGGAACTAATAGAACCAAGCATTGACTTGCATGAGAATTAGGAATCCTAGAAAGGGCATTAATTACCATGTTTGATAACCCAAACTTGAATTGGATCGTGTAATCATAGCTAAGCATCTTAGAAAGGTAGGTTTGTTGTTCTAGTGTCTAGATCACTTGAGACATGAGGTCTTTAAGACTTTTGTGATCAGTGAGGATGATGTACGGATGTCCTAGGAGGTATTGGCACCACATGTAGACTGCGATAGTGATGACATGGAGCTCACAAACATATGTGGAAGCTCACTGCAATTGGGGGCAAAAGGGTTTGTTAAAGAAGGCAAAGGGGTGGCCTAGTTGCATTAGCACCATGATCATGGGTGATCTAGAAGCATCACTCTCCAAGGTTAAAGGGAGTTTGACATCAAGTAAGGACAACATAAGCGCTTTTGTCATAGCACACTTCAGCTGTTTGAAGGTCAATTGGGCATCCGTGGACCAATGGAAATGATCCTTTTGCAAGAGGGTACTAAAGTGTGAAGCTATGCTGGCATAGCCTTTGATGAACTTGTGATAGAAGCTAGTAAGACCTAGGAAAGTACGTAGAGCTCTAACTAAGGAAGGAATAGGACAATTCACCATGGCTTGGATTTTAGAATCCTCTAGAGCAAAGCCTGCCTGGGAGACTATGTGTCCTAAGTATTCTAGCTGGCACTAAGTTAGTAAACACTTGGACTACTTCAGGAAACATTTGCCATGCAATAGAGTAAATAGAACACGCTCCAAGTGTTGCAAATGAGCATCCAAAGAGTCATTATAGATGAGTATGTCATAAAAAAACAAATTTTTAGATGTAGGGTTTTAGAAGCTTGTTCATCGTTGTCTAAAACATCGAAGGAGCGTTGTAGAGGTCGAAGGGCATGGCACAATATTCATAGTAACCCTGGTGCATTTTGAATGCTATTTTGGGGACGTAGGATTCTTTGATGAGGATTTGGTGGAAGCCTTGGCACAAGTCGAGTTTAAAGAACCATGAAGCTAACCCCAACTCTTCAAGTAATTCCACAATCGTAGGCATTAGAAAATGATTTTTCATCGTAATGGCATTGAGCGCTCCATAGTCGATGCTGAACCTCTAGTTATCGTCCTTCATTTTTACGAGCAAGACAAGGGATGAGAATGGGCTTCTGTTCAAGTGAATTATCCCAGAGGAGAACATCTCGTGAACCTGCTTTACGATTTCCCTTTTTTGGAAGTGTGGATAGCGATATTGTCTAACATTGACAAGGTGTAAGTGAGGGAAGAGGTGTATCTAATGAGCTGTTGAGTGCAACAGTGGTAACTAAGATAATGTTTAGAAGATGGCCTTATTATTTGGCTAGGAGGTCAGCAATGGAGGGAACACGATGATTTAGGTTAGGTAGTGTTTTGGGTTGTGGATTGGGAGGTGGGTCGAGTATTAAGGTTAAGTAAAAAAGGGGTGAGGCTGCATGGGTTTGTAATAGGCACTTTAGTTGATGGGTCGTGGCTCCCTCGGGCCAAAGAGGCATGCTTGCGCATAGCTCAACGTGGTGACCCAATTGAAGGAAACACATGGTGAGGGTTTGGTAGTCAATGGTGATTGAGTCGAGGCTCTTAAGCCATTGGATTCCTAGCATGCAATCAGCACCACTGATGGGGAGAACATGGAGGTCAACGGTTGACTCTTGACCTTGTAAGATGATAATCATCATATATTCCTACATCTTGTAGTTATTTTGGGACAATTATGTGGTATTTCTTATGCTTTTGAACCTTGTTTGTGTTCATTTTAGTTAAGTTTTAAATAAAATCTTAGGTTGTTAGAGTTTTCCAATTTTTACGATTTTGCACTTGATCTTTGTTTTTTGTTCATGGTTTTAGGAATTTTGTTGAAGCTTGGATGAAGCAATGTAGGCATTAAGAATGATTGGATGCATCATGGACCAATTTTATGCCTTCCAAATGATTGCAAACTGACTTGCAAATTTTAGTTTTTAATTATCTTTTGTTTTAGACTTTAACTGTTATTATCCCATAACATTCAATTGGATTTTTCTATTCTAAAATAGGTTACACACTTTAGAGAGAGAAAAAGAAACAATTGCTAGGCATGACATGATGGCTTATGTTTAGGAACTCCCCCATTGTCTCTTCATCCAAAGCTTTTTCCCCCATGGCTACAAGTAGCTAATATTATCCTTCATTGGGGTTTAATGTAATTGAACCTATTTCCATGTAATTACTATTTTTATTATTCAATAGATATTGTTATTGACTCCCTTCTATTGTTAATGCTTTTTTTTGGCTTAATCATCCAATTGCAAAACATCAAAGGTTAGAAAGGAAAGTGCTTAAGTTCCTTGATCATTCTTGTTTATTTGCAATAAGAAAGTCACGGTTCAACAGGGTTCCAAGTCAAGTTCTAGAGGAAAGAAACAAAGAGATAATTGCACATTCAAGTCATGAAAGATATTCAATGTTTAACCTCACAATTTATACATAATTCAGTGCAAGCATTCAAAGAGGAAGTTCATGCTAATTCTCAACTTGCCAACAAAGGTCTCATGCTTTGTTTCCACATATAGACATAGTAAAGATGGACACCAAGTTCAATGAAATCATCCAAATGATGTAATAGGTACACAAGCATTCAAAATCATGTTTTAGTGATGCTTATTCAATATGCATATGCTAAATTATGCATTATCCTAAAAAATTTAAATGCAATGTAGCAAATGTAAACATGATTCCTAAAATTCAAATCCTAGAATGCAAAGTAAAACAACAAATGAGAACAAATTAGGAAATCCCAAACTTAAATCTTACATTGTTCCCAATGTAATTAGAAAGCAAGGGATTGTTACAAAAGAGGGGTGTTTGGTTGCGCTGCAATGGAAGTTCAAGGAAACAAACAAGCATGCGTAGTAATGACTACCAATGGTGGGTAGTTGCACGAAAAAGTGGAGGTAGCAGCATAGTGGTGGTGCATGGTGGTAGCTGTTGTAAAGATGGCGACACAAAGAGGTCACACACGTTAGTTGCGAGGCGTGTGGGTGGTGTGCGCTGAAGGCGCAATGGTGTTGGAGCAGAGCTCGGTAGTGGTTGAAGAACGTGAAGGTTGCGATTGTGATGGTGGCTATCGTATAGATGGTAGTGCGCAAAGGTGAAGAAGGACAATGAAGAAGAAGTTAAGGGGAAGAGGGGTTGTACAGTGTTAAGGTTAGCAAAGGAGAGGAGTTCCCAAATTTTTTTTTACTAGTAGCACCCTTACTTTTATTTCTTTAACCCCTTTTTTTGTTTTTTTTTTGTCATGTGCATGAGCGTGCAATTGGAGTGCAAGACCATGCCACATACTGTCTCAATCAATTTCTTTTTTCTTTTTCTCTTTTTTTTTTTTCTGACATATGCATAGGCATGCAATAAGAGTGCATGATTGTGCAACATACTAAAATCATTCATTCATACCTAAAAAGATTAAAAAAAAATGAAGAGAAAAACATAAAATTGAACTAGAAAATTAAAAACAAAGAAAATAGCACGAAAGAGAAACTCACAACATTGGGTTGTGTCCCAACAAGTGTTTGTTTAACGTCTTAAGCTCAACGGATGAAATTCATTCTTGACATTGGGTTGATCCTACACATAGAATTCTAAACAATAGGGAGATCATTAGTCTTAAACAAATCAAATTTAATAGTCTCATCATCCACTGTTAAAGAAAGCATATCCTTCTTTACACTTATATTCTCATCAACTATAGCTAAGAAAAGTCTACCTAGGATAATGGGATGTTGAGATCCTCCTCCATCTCTAAAACCACAAAGTCACATGGTATAAATAAATATCTTACCTTAATAAGAACATTCTCTACAATCCCCACTGGATGTTTGATGGATCGATCTGCGAATAGCAAAGACATATTGGTGGGTTGCAAATCTCCAATACCAAGCTTTTTGTAAACAGTTGGAGGCATTAAACTAACACTGGCCCCCAAATTGCACAAGGCATTTTTAAACCTAGTGCCACCAATCATACATGGTATGGGAAAACTACCTAAATCCTTAAGCTTTAGAGGTAATTTAATTTGGATAAGGGTCTTAGTTTCTCTCTCAACCACTTTTCATTTATTAGCCAAAATATCTTTCAAAATTTTTGCATAAGTGGGAATTTGTTGCAAAGCATCAACAAAAGGAATATTCACATATAATTGCTTAATCATGTCAAGAAACTTTTCAAACTATTTATCCAACTTAGCCCTGGCTAATCTTTTGAGGGAATGGGATTTGAGGTTGGTAAGTAGTTGGAGAAGTTAGAGGAACCACCTTTTCTTTTTCTAAAACAATAGATTTTTCTTTCTCATTGAGTGGTGTTTCCTCTTCTATTTCATCACTACTTACCTTGTCCTCTTTAGACACATGTTTAGGCACAATGTCCTCTAAATCCTTAACATTCCTCAATGTAAAGGCATTCACATGTTCAATAGGGTTAGTTTTAGTTTTACTTGGGAACTTACCTGCATTCTGGTTGAGATTTGGAAGGTATTAAACTATTTGGGAAACCTAATTGTCCATACTTCTATTGTGAGCTGCCATGTCATCCATCCTAGTTGTGAACTCTTTGATGGAGTTACTAACCCTATTGTTGACTTGCTTTTGGTTAGTCACGAACCCCTCCAATGTTCTCCATTCTTGACATTGATGTTTGGAAACTTGGAAGTTGTTCTTGATCTTGACTCTCTTGGCCCTTGTTGAAGTTTGAGGGCTGCCTATAAGGTTGTTGTTCTTGACCTTCACCTTGGTTGCCTTGCCCTTGGTTGTTGCAGTAGGAGAAGTTAGGGTGACTTTTCCATCCTTAACTGTATATGTTGGAAATGAGGTCATATTTCTACTTGTTGGGATGGTCATAGAAATTGTGGGTTGAGGCCACATTTTCTTCTTGATTAGCTTGGCCAGTTGGCATCATAGTTAGACACTCCACAGTAGGATGTCCTGGAAAATCACAAAGGTCACAGTGAAGGGGAGTGTATTCATAACATTTACCCCTATCCATTTTGTCTATCTTCAAACTGAGGGCTTCAACCTTTGCTAAAATCATGTCAACATTGTTGATCTTAAATTTTCTTGGAGAAGAATTGTTTGGCATGCTCTCTCTACCTCTTCCCCATTAACTATAATTGGAAGCCACAACTTGGAGGATAGTCTTGCAATCAACTATGGATTTATTAACGAAGGAGCCACCGACTGCGAAGTCTAGTGTAGATACACTATGTGGGTTTAGTCCTTCAAAGAAGAAAAAGATGGTTAGTGCTTTACTCAACCCATGTTGTGGACAGTCTTATAAGAAGCCTTTAAAGCACTCCTAAGGGTCATATTTTGGTTTACCAACTTCCTTTTGGAAGTTGGTGATCTTCATTCTTAGATTCTTGGTTCTTTAGGGTGCAAAGAATTTTTCCAAAAAGACTTGTTGACATAAAGCTCGCATGGCAACGGAGGTAACTTGTGCAATCTGCATCCACTTCTTCACCTTGTCTCAAAGACTGAGGGAGAATGATCGGAGCTTCATTGCATTAACCACTTTTGCTACAAAATTTAGGGTTGCAAAGATTTTTAAGAACCCTTCCAAGTGGTCATTTGGGTCATCCAAAGCTGAACCCCCAAATAGATTTTGTTTCACCATGGTTACTAGTGCCTCCACCCACAAAATTTTGAGCTATAGGCATGGAGTAATCCCGTAAGACTCTATCAACTTAATCGTCAGCCATGAGAGTGATCTCTTTCATGGGTTCTACTCTTTTGGCTTGTTCTTCCTTCCGTGGAAGGTTCTTTTATTTTAGTATCTCCTTCAACTGGCTTGCCAAGTCTCTTGGACTTAGGCATGCACAAGAATAGTATCTCTAAGAGTAGAAAACGTGAAGCACAAAAAGGAAAATAAAATTGAAATTTAAAAAAAAAAGAATTAGATGAGAAGAATTATCTAATACTAATAAAAATGAAAATAATCAATAGATCATGAGAAAACATTCCCCAACAATGACACCAAAAACTTGATGTGAGAAACCACAAGTGCATGGTTCATGTCGCAAGTAATAAAATATCGAATCCACATGGACTACTTTTTGGCTTAGCAATTATCACAATTATAGTAGAAATCAAATAATCAAGAAAAGATTAAAAATGATTTTGAGAAGATTGAGAATCAAATTCAAAATAATAAAATAAAATAAGATAAGATAAAGATAAAAGATATTGGTAAAATTTAGATTTAGGAAATTCAAGGATCAGGGTCTTGCACAAAGACTCTTGCTCAACCAATTAAAAATTCAAGGTTCTCTAATCCTACTTTTAATGGAAAATTAGTCTAAAGTGGTCTTCATTCTCTCTCAAGTAACGAAGATCTGCCTAATTGAATTGGTCCCTACTATCGTGGTGTTGTGTTAAATTAAACTCATTAAGAACTTTACTAGTTCGTTATATCCACCTAGGATTAATCCTACTGTCGTGAATTAAAGCTTGAGTTCCTCTCCTATGGATACAATGCTTAGGTTCTCCTTTATGTTTACCCTTAAATGTCTAACGCATGTAAAACAATGATCAAGCGTAGAACAAGAATTAAATGCAATAGAAGAAAAATTAAAAGAAAGAACTAAAGGAGACCTCAAATTAATTAAAAGGCATGAATAATAGTCAAGGTCTATGCCCCAATCCTAGAATAAAAGAACTACTCACACAGTCATGAATAATCCTAAACAAAACATAAAGAAGGAAAGAGAATACCAATAGAGAAGAAAAAGGCCTAAGAAAATCCCTTGCTCTTGTCTGGCCTTCAATCTCCCAAAATTTAGAACTCCTAATCCTAGATAGAAACGCTCTATTCAACACTTGGAGTCACTATGCATATTTCTCCTTATTTTGATGTCATAAAGCTTAATAGATAACCTTGAAACATGAAAATACCAAAAGCACAACTGGTTCCAAAAATAATGAAAAAAAAATGCAAATGAAAGACAAATGAATCATAAACTTAAGAAATGCAATACTTCCTAAATGAAATGCTATGCATGAATGATGTAAAATGCAACACATCAATCATCTAATTGCATGATGCTATAATTTTAATTGTAATTGCAAAATTCTTTTGAATTGCGAAATGTAGGGATCGCCCAATAGTTTTTATGCCTAGGGATAGGGTAAACAAGATTGGGCATTATTAAAACACTTATTCCTAATGCAAGTATCTTTGTTACATTAATTCAAAGGATTGATAGTGGAATCAAGGGACTTAGGTTCTTTCTCTTAAGGGATTAAGGTTTGAATAAATTCGTGTGTTGATGATAACAAAGTCTATTTGAATAGGAAATTAGTGATTGCATGTTAGGATGGTTTGGTGAAGTTAAACCTCAACAATTTCTTCCATTGATTTGAACATCGTTTTCTATGCACACTACATTTTTTTATTAAATTTAAAAACCCAATTTTCTTCCTTTTAATCTTTATTTTTCTATACTTATCCTCTGATTTTAGTTTCACTTATTAGAACCAAGACATTTGATGATGTCTGACCCCTAATACCTTGATAAGTTTTGATGATAACAAATGTAATAATATTTAATCAACTGATGATTTCAGACTAAGTGATTTCAGGAAATCAAAGTAAGAATAGACAATGGTAAATTCTCTCAACTTAAAACCTATGCTCTAACTATCTAATAACTTATAATGGTTAAATCTAGCACTGGAATTGCTTATAAACAGACTAAAATGTCTGAGGCCAAGCCAGGCAATGCCTAAGGCTAGAACAAACCCTGTTCCTCATTCCAAACCATAGTAAGTTAGACCAAACTATGTCTGTTAAGCTGAACACTGTCTGTGCACGAACAGACCATAGTAAGTCAAACCAGACTATGTCTATTAAGCCAGACGTTGTCTGTGCAAAAACAGAATGAAGTCTATCATTGTATTGAGGGATATGTGCCTTTATAATTAATTCTATACACAAATAAAGGCACTTTTGTAATAGAAAGAAAGGGAGATACTCTTTGACATTACTTTCTTTGATTCCTCGTATTGCTTGTATGTCTCGTATTATGTGAAGTATGTAGGTACAACCAAAAGAACCAACCAGCATTGGGATGCACACTTTTAGCTAAAAGACAACTGTAACAGAGACAAAAACCTGCTCTTGTCACATCAAGCACAGTCAAAGCTACTTCAACACTACTATGTCAGACAACGGAAAGAAGTCTTCTCCAACGTTCAAATTCATGAAGCTCACTATATTAGGATGCTTCCATGCAACAAAAAAGGGTGGTGGAAAATAGAACGAAGTGATTCAAATCAATCTAGACAGCAAGCAAAAGCACTCTAAAGAAATAGCCTTGAACACGAGTTGAGAGAAAAATAGAAAACCATCATCTACAAGCTCAAAAAGATTCAACAATTGTTTACATCCTCTCTTTGAGAGTTATCTGAATCTTATACATAAATTGTATAGAAAGCCAAGAGTGGCTTAGTGATAAAAGAATACTTGGGAAGTATAATCTCAAGGGGAGATTCATACTTGTAGCTAGCAGTGTCACAGAGAATACTTGTAGCCAGAAGTGGCAGTGAAGAATACTTGTTTTGTAATCAGTTCATTATAATGGAGCCCTTTAACAGTTGTTAAAGGAGAGCTAGACGTAGCTCAGGTTGAGTGAACCAGTATAAAAACAAGCTCTCATTTGTTGTCTTGTGATTACATATATTTATCTTTTAGAAAGGTTTTCAAAGTTTTGCTTTGCAAGTATATATTTGCTAATTTAAACTTACATATATCCAAGAAGGCAACTTGTGAACTAATAGTATTTACAAAAAAGTTTATTAACCCACTATTCAACAACCCCCCCCTTTCTAGTGTGTTCTTCAATTGGTATCAGAGCTAGGTCTCTGATAACTATCTTCACAAATACAGAGCTAAAGATCTTACACAAGGATGGAGAAGGGTTTACACAAACCTCCAATCTTCAAGGGAGAAAACTTCACATATTGGAGACAAATAATGGAGACATACTTTGAATCATGTCACATAGACATGCTGGATGTCATAGAAAATGGAGATTACATTCTAATTGATGATAATGAAGTTGAGATTCCAAAAGAACAATAGATTGAGGTATAAAAGAATAGATTCGTCCTCAACTCCAAAGCAAGAAATGCAATACATGCATGCATCTCAAAGACTGAGCACAGAAAGATAAGCCAGTTCAAATCTACCAAGGACATATGGGACACATTCATAATAGCTTATGAAGGGTCCTCATAGGTAAAAAGGAACAAGGCAAGTGTTCGCACCAGAGAATATGAACTCTTTGCTATGAAAGAGAATGAAACCATAGCTAGTATGATGTCTAGATTTCAAACTATTTTAAATGAGCTTCAAAACCTTGGTAAAAGTTTTGAAAACTTTAAGCATGTTGACAAAATCCTTCATAGCTTGCCTAAACAATGGAGACCTTAGGTTATAGCCATTAGAGCTTCCAAAGACTTAGACTATATGCCTCTTGAAGAGCTCATGGGAATTTTAATGCTGCATGAGCAAGAGATGCAAGGAGATGCCAAGTTAAAAAAAAAAAAGGAAATTTTTTGGCTTTGAAAGCTCATAAGCCAAATCAGACAACACCAAAGAAGTCATCTTCATCAAAAAGTTAGTCTTCCAGACCACCCAAAGGACGGACTACCAAAGCTCTAAAGGCAGAAGACTCAGAAGTGGAGTCCACTTCTTCAAGTGAAGAAGAGTTAGGAGATGATGATGAGCTATCCTTCATTTCAAGAAGAATCCACAAAATGTGGAGAAAGAAAGGTGGTTTAAGATGGAAGAAATAAAACAAGAAATATTCAGCAGACCATGAGAAGAAAAAGAAGAATCCTATTGTATGTTATGAATGTTAGAAGCCTAGACACTTCAAGTCAGAATGTCCAAAGCTTAGCAAAGGAAAAGAAAAAGCCAAGAGGAGATTTCCCAAGAAGAAGAAAGGACTGATGTCCACATGGGAAGATCTAGATGATTCAACTAATGAAGAAGGCTTTGGAGCATCAGATGAGGAAGCTAATCTATGTTTGATGGCAAACACAACCTCCACATCGTCTACATCTGATGGTGAGAATGCACCAAATAATACTCTCTCTGCGTTTGTGTCTAAGGCTTTAGAAGATGAAGAACAAGAGGTAGACCTTGATGATCTTATCTCTCTTCAAGAAGCTTATCAAGAATTTCTTTCTAACTCATCTATTGTTTCAAAAGCCTACTTATCTATAAAAAAGAAATTAAGAAAAATCTCAAAAGAGCATGAAGAACTTGGGTCTTCATTTATTGAGCTATTTGACAAATGTTCTACATTGGTCACAACTAATAATGCTCTAACATATGATTTTCAAAAACTAACCATAGATCACCAATGCTTAATTAAAAGCAGAAGTGAACTCTGGATAGAAAAGGAACAACATAGAAGGCAATTGAATGAATTGATTAAGGAAACTGATGAATTAAACAAGGTGAGAGCCTTGAGTAAAGATGAAGCTGAAATTGCTCAATTACACAAAGAAGTTGCATGTCTCAAAAGCACTCTAAGCAAATTTGTTAGTGCATCTGAAAATTTAAAGAAAATTCTTTTATACAACAGACATCCAAATGACAAAACTGGCCTTGGATTCACAAGAAAGAAAGAAGCAACTAAGAATAAAGCTTCTTTCAGTAGATCACATTTTGAAAATGGACATGTAAAGTCCAATAGCAAGAAATTGCCTACAAGAAGCAAATCATCTACTTCTAAGACTAACACCAAAGGACCCAAAAAAATATGGGTACATAAAAACAAAATAATTCATGTTGTAGATGTCCTTGATGGCAGGAAAGAAACACCAATCATGGCACCTAGATAGTGGCTACTCACATCACATGACGTGTGCAAGGTCTATGATCCTAGACCTGACACTAATGCACAGTGGTACAGTCACTTTCGGAGGTAATTAGAAAGGGAAAATTAGGGGTACTAGTAAGATAGGTATTCCTCCAAGTCTCTCTATTGAGAATGTGTTATTTGTTGAAGGGATAAAACACAATCTATTGAGCATAAGTCAATTTTGCGACAGTGAATATGATGTTTCCTTCAATAAGGAATCATGCATAGTCAAAGACTCTAATGGTTCACATCTCTTCTCTGCAAAGAGACAAGGCAATCTTTATAAGATCAACCTTGGTGAACTAAAGGATCAAAATGCATCATGATTATTGTTTGTTAAATAAAGTCACTGGTTATGGCATAAGAAGCTTAGCCATGCAAGTTTGAGATTAATCTCAAAACTACAAAGATATAGCCTCATAAGAGGACTGCCAACAATGTCATATAAAGATGACTTACTTTGTGATGCGTGTTAGAAAGGGAAACAGGTGAAAACCTATTTTAAAAGTAGAAACATTGTTTCCACTTCCATACCATTAGAACTGTTACATATTGATCTCTTTGGTCCAACAAGAATAACCTCTCTTAAAGGAAAGAGATATGGACTGGTAATAGTTGATGACTATTCTAGATGGACATGGGTTATATTCCTCACTCACAAGGATGAGGCTTTTAAGGAATTCTATAAATTCTGCAAACGTGTTCAAAACAAAAAAGGAGTATGTATAACTTCTATCAAAAGTGACCATGGAAGAGAGTTCAAAAATGAAAGATTTTAGAGGTTTAGTAAAGAGAATGGAATTCTTCACAACTTCTCAACACGTAGAACACCACAGCAAAATGGTGTTGTTGAGAGGAAGAATAGGTCATTACAAGAAATGGCCAGAACTATGTTGAATGATAACTTGACTCCTAAGCACTTTTGGGCAAAAGCTATAAATACTTCCTGTTATTTGCAAAATAGAATTTATATTAGGCCTATTATTAAAAAGAGTCCATATGAAATGTGGAGAGGAAGGAAACCCAACATATCATACTTCCATCCTTTTGGATGTCAATGTTTCATTCTTAACACAAAAGACAACTTGGGTAAGTTTGATTCGAAGTGTGACACATGCATCTTACTTGGATATTCTGAAACATCTAAGGCATATAGAGTGTTTAACTCTAGAACCAAAAGTTTTGAAGAAGCCATTCATGTGAGATTTAATGACACTCAACCTAATAGGAAACTATCAAAGTTAGAAGACTCATTTGTAGATATCAAACTAGAAGATGCAATAACAAAGACCAAACCATCGTCTAATGCACCAACTTCTATGTTTGGCACATCATCGTTTTCTCGATATTAGATCTTCTCAAATGATGAAGAAGAAGTCAGAGAACCACAAAGTAGCAACAGAATGATGATCAAGAACCATCCTCCTTCCTAGATCATTGGAGAGGTTCAAGCACCAGTAAAGACAAGATCATCCTTCCAACAAACAAGATTATTGTCTGAGATAGTTTGAGATAGAACCCAAGCACATTGATGATGCCATGGAAGATAAAAGCTGGGTCCAAGCAATGCAAGAAGATCTAGACCAATTTCAAAAGAATGATGTCTAGAAACTTGTGAAGTTGCCAGACAACAAAGAAGCTATTGGTGCTAAGAAACTAGATAAGAATGGTAAGGTTGTGAGGAACAAGGCTAGACTAGTGGCCAAAGGTTATTCACAACAGGAAGGTATTGATTATACGGAGCCATACACTCCAGTAGCTAGACTTGAGGCAATTAGGATTTTGCTTTCATTTGCTGCTCATAAAAATATGAGACTTTATCAAATGGATGTAAAATGTGCATTCCTCAATGGTGTAATCAAAGAAGAAGTTTATGTAAAACAACCCTCAAGGTTTGAGAGTACTATCTTTCCAGACCATGTATTTAAATTAAATAAAGCATTGTATGGTCTTAAACAAGCTTCTAGAGCATGGTATGAAAAACTCAGTTCATTTTTAATTGAACACAATTTTACAAGAGGAAAGATAGATATTACATTGTTCTACAAAAACTACTCCTTTGATTTTATTATTGTTGAAATCTATGTGGATGATATTATCTTTGGTACCACTAATGAAAAACTTTGTGAAGAGTTCTTAAAATTAATGTAGACTGAGTTTGAAATGAACATGATGGGAGAATTGAAATTCTTCTTAGGACTGCAGATCAAGCAGACTAACAAAGGGATCTTCATACATCAGACCAAGTATGTAAAAGAACTCTTGAAGAAGTTCAAGATGGATGATGCCAAAATTATAAAGACACCAATGCATCCAACAACATCACTTGGACTTGATGAAAATTCAAAGAAAGTAGATGTCACTCAATTCAAAGGAATGATTGGGTCTCTACTTTACTTGACTACATCCAGACCAGACATAATGTTCAGTGTTTGTCTCTACTCCAGATTACAGTCTAACCCAAGGGAAGTGCATCTGTCTAACTGTTAAAAGAATATTTAGATATTTAATTGGAACTTCTAATCTTGGTCTTTGGTTTAAAAGGCAAAAAGAATATAAGCTGACAAGATATTGTGATGTTGATTATGCGAAGATAGAATTGAAAGGAAAAGCACAAGTGGAGGTTGCCACTTCATTGGAGGCAACATGGTGTCTTGGCTTAGCAAGAAACAAGGGGCAAGTGCATTATCCAAAGTAGAAGCATAATACATATCAGCTACAAGTTGCTGTTCTCAAATCTTGTGGATCAAGAATCAACTTGAAGACTACAACATTTTTTAAAGTAACATTCCTATCTTCTGTGGTAATACTACTGTTATATCTCTTTCGAAAAGTCCAACCATTCACTCTAGAGTCAAGCATATAGAAATAAAACATCATTTCATAAGAGACTATGTTCAAAAGGGACCATTAATTTGGAATTTGTCAAGTTGATATTTTTACAAAACCCCTTACTGAGGACAGATTGATCTTTTTGAGAGAGAAGATTGGGATGGTCTGTGTGACTTAATGTCTTATTACTGTCTGCTGCTCACTAGTAGAACTAAGGACACATTGTTTAGCGTTGTACTTAAGTGAGGCATGTGCATGCCACATGTTTCGTGCTCAAAATATGAGCCAAACCATGTGGATTTTTGAAAATGTTTTTGTAACTTAAGCATTTAATGGGTTTTGAGTCATTTTTGCCCAAAATGCACATTCAAGTCTATCATTACTGTGTCGTTTCAAACATTCCCTAACCGTACCATCATATTTAATGCACACTCATTACCTATTCTAGCCTACAATTGCAAAACGTATACCCCAAGCTTTTGAAAACGCTCATCTCTCTCACCTCTCCTCTCTACAACCAAGAACTCCAATAAACCCTAAACACAAACCCTCGCCATAGCCAAAGGCAACCTGTCCAAGGGTTCTTCCTCCTCTCAACAACCCGTCTCACCCTCGTCCTCTCGAGCATTTAATAAGCATCTCGGAGACGTAATGCTAGAGTCTACAACTGATACAAATAGCTCAGCATCTAACATTGATCTAGAGGTTAGATAGAACAAAACCTCAATGATGTGGAGAACATTCTGATCAAGCCATAAGGTTCCTACATTGGGAACACTCATGTGGAATACTTCATCAACATTCCCTACCTTAAAGAACGTGGCCTCAACATCTCAAGGTACTTTCAGTTTGCTAGAATAAAGGGCTTCTTCAATGATCGCCAGAAGATCACTCCAGGGTCTGATCAAAGAGTTTTGGACAAATGCCACGATCAAAGGAAACGAGATAGCCAACAAGGTGTTTGGGTGTGAAGTCTCCATCTCTCCCTCCTCCATTGCTCAAGTGATAAGGTACGAGTTGCACTCTAACTACTTTGTAGAGGGATGGGATTCCAACCTTACTGAAAGGATAGTAGAAAGGTTCATTCTTAGACCTAACTACGAGGTGGCCAAGAACGACAAGAAGTTACATCCAGCCAACTTCCCACCTCTATCCAGGCTATTGTTGAACATCATCAACAAGACCATCTTGCACAAGATGGGGTCCAGGGATTATGTGTTTGCCCTCCACAAGTTCATCCTCTACCACATCATCAAAATGATCCCATTCAACCTTCCACACACACTTTTCTACAACTTGATCAATCACATCCAATATCTATCAACTTTTGTGGCCACATACTACACAACCCTAATTAACAAGATTCTCTAGGATGCTCACTCCTACAACAAACTATATAGAGAAATTCAATCAAGACGACTTGATGAGCTTGACATCCTTAGTCTAATCAAGTTGAACATGGGATTTGAAATCACCAAGGGATCACTTGATAGGTTCCCTAAGCTTTTTTATGATGAAAGTGAAGGTCAAAAGAAGCATACTAAGAAGAAGAAGGAAGGAAAAGGAAAGAGTCTGGTCATCTATGATGAGGTTGCTTCAATCCAGCCCCTTGTAAGCAAGATAAGGAGACTTGCTGTTGTGGACCAGCAAACCGTCCGAACAACACACAAGGCTACACCATAGTTTGTTGAGGAGTCTCTTGCCAAGAAGACTAAGCAGACGGTCTAACAAGCACCACCAAAACCACCCACTGTGAGGATCAAGACTAGAGCTCAATAGAAGGGTAAGGGTGTTGCCAGAATGTCTGTTGAACCTCAAGTGTCTATGAAGGACATAGCAGACATTGGACAAGCAGCTGTGTTAGTTGCTGAAGATGAAGAGGAGGGCTCAAATGAAGGATTGGTCTTTAAGAGGCCAAGCAAACAGTCTAGTGGTGCCTAGACCACTAACTCAACACTCCAAACCATCAAGCCTCCAAGCACAACAGTCAAGAAACTGACCATCAAGAGGAAAGTGGTTCTAGAAGATGAAAGACTTGGACAAACCACAACTGCTTCTTCCATCAATCCAGGTATCACCATCCCTACCTTCACACTTCCTACTCACCCTCGCTCAACTCACAAGCGTCTAAGGAAGAATAATCCTCAGACTACACCAGTCCAAGCCCAAATAGAAACCACAACAGACACTTCGTCTATTAAACCTCTATCGTCTGTGTCACCACACAGACCTTAGTAAGTCAAACAGTAGCTGCACAGTTTGATGCCTAAGCACAGACTATGCAAGAGCCATTGTCTGAAACCACTGTTCAAATAAAAAAAAATCAACCATTGTTTGCCCCCATTAGACAGACAGTTACACAACAAACTAAACCCATTATTTAGTCTAAGACACAGTTTAAACCCACAACTCAGACTGTTGTTCGAACAACAACACCAGACACCACCATTCCTCCCTACCAATCACCCTCACTAATAACCATTCTTCAGATGTTAGATGCAGTGGTTTCCTACCACCACTCTGAGTCTGTCAACATCTCTTCTGGGTCTAATGAAGAGATAGTCATTCTATCTCTTGAAGCATCTGTTGCTCCCTCATGGAACAATAGACCATTAAGTCTGGATGCCACCACACCTCTATCCAGATTTAGAGAAAACACACCTCTTCCTCGTCTTCCCTCAGGCTCCTGACATCAAGAAGATGATGCAAAGATTCTCATTATACTATGTGGGAGAGAATGTTGAGTTTGCTGCATACAGAGAAGAGACTCAGTTGGAGCCCACTGCAGAGCACTCAATAGTCGTTGCTGTCAAGGAAGCAAAGATGAAGAATCTTCCTCCTCTGTAGATCGATCAAGGGATAATTCCCTTCCAAAGTCCCATTCATAATACAATTCTTCTGGACACTACTGAAGATGATGCCAACCTTGCAAGAAGGCTACAGTAAGAAGAATATGCCTCTGTCATCCCTCAGATGCGTCAATTGGTGCATGAGATTGCCCACTAGTACAACTGTGTAAGAGAAGGATTGGACTACTTCACAATGGAACTAGCACTACTAGTTGAATTAACAAACGATGAGAAGAAGCAACTAGAGGCCACTATCAGAACCATGCATCGTGATGCATTGCATTATCTATCGAGACCAAGAGTCTTAATTTGACCTCCTCAGCTAATCACACGAGGAGTTGCCCCCAATCACCCAACCTTCCAAGCCAGTTGTGCTGAATATAGAGCCCTGTGCAATCTGAAGTTTCAAGGCATAGCCCCCAAACAGTTGTATCCACCAAGCCTACATATTTCTAAAGAAACTAATATACGTGTCACTCTAGACCGTATAGTTCCTAGGCTACCAACTGTCAAGCCCAACAAGCTGAAGGGGAAGAAGATTGTAAGAGCAGACAATCTTCCATAGCACATACCAGATATTAAGCTAATGCCTCAACCAGAGCATGAATTGCCACCAAAGAACACAAAATCTAACGTTGGCATCTACTGGCAGCACGTAATGTGTAACATGCTCCACACCGCAGGGTAATCCAATCTCTCATATTGACACTGTTGGTGAAGGGTTCTCTTCCTCCAGTAGCTTCATTCACGTGTCAAACACAGTGATAATTCCCACTTTGTCGATTCCTCATAACCCTTGAGATGAAGTTGAAGTTGAGAAGATACTTGTTGAGTACTATGCTAAGTACAAAGCTGCTCAAGCATTGATAGCTGTAGCCAAGGCAGTAGCTGAAACAGTTGAAGAAGCAAGAATCTTAGAGGAGGCTGCCAGACTGAGAGCTATGTTAGCTGCTCAAGAAGACTTAATGATCCAGCTCAAAAGAAGAAGGCCAAGGAAGAAGAAGACAACAAACGTAAGGAGTTGGCCCTGAACCAAGAGGTTTAGGCAGCTCAGGCTATTGCACTTGTTGCTAGGAAAGCTGCAAACTTGGTTGAAAATTCTATAGAATCAACACCAACCCACAAGTGCACTGATTTGGTGTCTACTCAGTCAAGGTGAAGCACTCCAATTGCAGTCATACCACTAAGTGCTGCAGCACAATCAAACTCTCAACCTGACTTAACTTCCCTTAAGACTGCATTGGAATCCAAGCTGGGATCAAGAATATCTGCTGAAGTTGTCGCTCAAGTTCAAGCTCAACTAAACGCCAAATTAGACGAACATAGAGCTAGCATCATCAAGGAGATGACAATTGCCTTTAACACCTCCATTGCTGCTACTTTACATCCACAACCTGCTGCCACTCATACTTCACCACCACCACCAAAAGATCCTCTTACAACAACTGCTCCATCAAAATCTAAAGAATCCTCAACCAAACAGTCAACCCCACCGTCCAACCCATGACTGTGATGGCATTTTCTACTCCATCCTCCACTCTTTTTGTTAATAACAAAGGGGGAGAGATTTTGGATGTATAAAATTTCCAGATGATGCTTGAGTTCTTTAATAAAAATAGTGATTGGTTCACTAATTTTTATTCAATTCATTTACTGTCTATTACTATTCGTTTTAATTATTTCATGCCTTAATCTATCATATGCATATGCATGATAGACTCATGGAGAGTTCATCATGTTAATAACTGCACATATTTATCTAACATGAAATAATCTGCACTTTGTTATATAAATGTCTATGATTTATTGTTTGTTAATCAAAATTAGAACATGTGTTGTCATCATCAAAAAGGGGAAGACTGTTAGAACCACAACATTTGATGATATCTAACCCCTAATACTTTGATAAGTTTTGATGATAACAAATGTGATAATATTTGATCAACTAATGATTTCAAACTAAGTGGTTTCAAGAAATCAAAGTGAGAACAGACAATGGTATTATCACTTAAACTCTCACTCACATCTTAACTGTCTAATAACTTGTAACAATCTATCAAGCACTATAAATGCTTCTAATTGTTAGAACCAAGACATTTGATGATGTCTGACCTCTAATACCTTGATAGGTTTTGATGATAACAAATGTGATAATATTTGATCAACTAATGATTTAAGACTAAGTGATTTCAAGAAATAAAGTGAGAACTAACAATGGTATAATCACTCTAATTCTCACTTTCATCTTAACTTATGATAACTGATAGATGATCAAATCACGCTCTCTAAATGCTTGTAACAAGACTAAAGTAAAGCTCTCAAAAGGACTATAAATATCTTGGAAGGACTCATGCAAAGTCTATACACTAGACCATACAAACGGTTTCGGACAGACTATGTGAAGTCTTAGGGCAGACAACACAAGTCTTGAACCAAACCATGTATGGAACACAGCCAGACGATGTGTGACACTAGGCCAGATGATGTCTGATGCTAGGCCAGACGATGTTTGATGGTAAGTTAGACGATGTCTGATGCTAGGTCAGACGATGTCTAATGCTAAGCTAGATGATGTCTAAGGCTAGAACAGACCATGTTCTTCATTCTAGACCATACAAACAGTTTCGAACAGACTATGTGAAGTCTTGGGACAGACAACACAAGTCTTGAACCAGACCATGTATGGAACACAACTAAATGATGTTTGATGCTAGGCTAGACAATGTCTGATGCTAAACCAGACAATGTTTAAAGCTAAGCTAGATGATGTCTAAGGCTAGAACAGACCATGTTCTTCATTCCAAATCATAGTAAGTCAGACTAGACTATGCTTGTTAAGCCAAACACTGTCTGTGCACGAACAGACCATAGCAAATCAGACCAGACTATATCTGTTAAGCCAGACACTGTCTATGCAGGAACAGAATGGAGTATGTCACATATGTTGAGGAATACGTGCTTTATAATTAATTCTTTACACATATAAAGGCACTGCTATAATAGAAAGAAAGGAGATACTCTTTGACATTACTCTTTTCGATTCCTCGTATTGCTTGTATGTCTCGAACTATGTAAAGTGTGTAGGTACAGCTAAAAGACAAATTAGCATCGAGATGCACGCCTTATGCTAAAAGCTAACTATAACAAAGACAGAAACCTACTCCTGTCACGTCAAGCACAGTCAAAGCTACTTCAACACACTATTGTGAGACAACGGAAAGAAGTCTTCTCCAACATTCAAATTCATGAAGCTCAATATATAAGGATGCTTCCATGCAACGAGAACAAAAAAAAGAACCAAAACAAAATAATTCAAATCAATCTAGACAACAAGCAACAGAACTCTAAGAAAAAGTCTTGAACACGAGCTGAGAGAAAAAGAAAACACCATCTTTTACAAGCTCATATAGATTCAATATTTGTTTACATCCTCTTCTTGAGAGTTATTTGAATCTTACACATAATTGTACAGAAAGCCAGGAGTGGCTTAGTGATAAAAGAAGACTTGGGAAGTATAATCTCAAGGGGAGATTCATACTTAAAACCAGAAATGATTTAGAATACTTGTAGCCAAAAGTGGCAATGAAGAATACTTGTTTTTTAATTAGTTGATTATAGTGAAACCTTTTAATAGTTGTTAAAGAAGAACTGGACATAGCTCAAGTTGAGTGAACCAATATAAAACAAGCTCTCATTTGTTGTCTTGTGATTACATATATTTATTTTGCCTATTGTGCTCTTTTGGAAAGTCTTTTGAAGCATTGCCTTACAAAGATATATTTGTTGATTTAAACTAACATATATCTAAGAAGGCAACTTGTGAACTAATAATATTTGCGAAAAGTTTTAAACCCACTATTCAACCCCCCGCCTTTTAGTGTGTTCTTGTATGTTTCATTAATCAGACTAAAATAAGCTCTGGAACAAACCATGCAAAGTTCATAAGATCAGATGGTACAGTCTTGGAATAGACCATGCTAAGTCTTGGAAAGACTCATGCAAAGTCTAAGACCAAACCATACAATAGTCTCAAACAGACTATGTGAAGTCTTGGGACAAACAACATAAGTCTAGGACCAGACTATGCATACATACTAGACCAAACCATGTATGGAACACGATCAGACAACTCATAGTCAAGACACACCATGATTAAGTCAAGCTAGACAATGCCTTTCATTCCAGGCCATGCTTAGTCAAGACCAGACTTTGTCTATTAAGCAAGACGCTGTGTGTGTAGGAATAGAACATGATCTGTCATATTACTGAGGAATATGTGCCTTATAATTAAATCTTTACACAAATAAAGGAACTATTGTTACAGAAAGAAAGGGAGATATTCTCTGTAGTTACTTTCTTCTATTCCTCATATTGCTTGCATGTCTCAAATTATGTGAAGTGTGTAAGTACAGCCAAAAGACTAAACAGCATTGAGATGCACACCTTAAGCTAAAAGCCAACTATGATAGAGACAGAAATCTACTCCAGTCACATCAAGCATAGTCAAAGCAACTTCAACACTCTTCTGTGAGACAATGGAAACCTATCTTCTCCAACATTCAAATCCATGAAGCTCACTATATAAAGATGCTTCCATGCAACAAGAAGAGAATGATGAAATGCTAATGAACTAAAATAAATTCATTCAAAGAAAACTGTACAGTAAGCAAAGCACTCTGAGAAAAGAAAAACCTAGTGAGAAACTCGAGTTAAGAGAAAAGAGAATACCCATCCTCTACAAGCTCACACAGATTCAACACTTGTTCATATCTTTTCTTTGAGAATTATCTGAATCCAATACATATTTGTATAGAAAGCTAGGAGTGGCTTAGTGATAAAAGAATACTTGGGAAGTATAATTTCAAGGGGAGATTCATACTTAAAACCAAAAGTGGTTTAGAATACTTGTAGATAGTAGTGGCATAGAGAATACTTGTAGCCAAAAGTGGCAATGAAGAATACTTGTTTTGTAATCAATTGATTATAGTGGAACCCTTTAACAATTATTAAAGGAGAATTGGACATAGCTCAAGTTGAGTGAACCAGTATAAAAACAAGCTCTCATTTGCTGTCTTGTGATTACATATATTTATCTTGCCTACTGTGCTCTTTTGGAAAGGTTTTCAAAGCTTTGCTTTGCAAGGATATATTTCCTAATTTAAACTTACATATATCCAAGAAGGCAACTTGTGAACTAATAGTATTTACAAAAAAGTTTTTTAACCCACTATTCAACCCCCCCCTTCTAGTGTGTTCTTGTGTATTTCAATAATAATAATAATAATAATTGGAGGGGCAAAAAGAAAAGTGGAAGGTGCAAATAAGCAAAGTGGGAGGTGTGAATAAGCAAAGTGGGAGTGAAAAAAATAATGTGAGAGGTGCTGGAAAAAAAATGTATTAAACACATAGGTTCAGATAGCCAAACCTAGCTCCAAGCCAAAAAAAACAACACATTTCAAACTTATGAGCATGAAAAATAGACAAATTTTTTTATAAGGACTAAAAGTGTACATTATCATATTTATAGGGACTAAAAACATATTTTAGCCTTTTAAATAAAAGCTTAGAATGTTAGAGTTTTCCAATTTTTACTATTTTTCACTTGATCTTTGGTTTTTGTTCATGGTTTTAGGAATTTTGTGGAAACTCGGATAAAACAATTGAGGCATTAAGAATGATTGGATGCATCAATGACCAATTATATGCATTCCAAATAATTGCAAATGGACATACAAGATTGTTCTAATTTTTAGTTTTTAATTATCTTTGATTTGGGCTTGAACTATTACTAACCTATAGCTTTAAATAGAAATTTTCTATTGTAAAATATGTTACACACTTTAGAGAGAGAGAAAAAAAAAAAGCTCCAATGCATTGCGTCATAGCTTATGTATGAGAACTCCTCCATTGTCTTTTCGTTGGGGTAATCAAACTTATTTTCATGTAATTACTATTTTAATTATTCAATAGATATTGTTATTAACTCCATTTATTAATGTTTTTTTTTTTTTGCTTGATCATCCAATTGTATGATTCTATAATTTCACTTGTAATTGTAAACTCTAGGGATCACCCAAAAATGATTGGGCATCATTAAAACTTTTATTCCTAATGCAAGTATTTTGGTTACACTAATTCAAGGGATTGATAGTGGAATCAAGAGACTTAAGCTCTTCCACATATGAGATTAAGGTTTGAATAAATTCATGGTTTGATGATAACAAAGTATATTTAAATACGAAATTAGTGATTGCATGTTAGGATGGTTTGGTAATTTATTCCATTGATTTGAACATCATTTTTTATGCACACTACATGTTTGATTAAATTTGAAAACCCAATTTTCTTCCTTTTAATCTTTATTTTTCTGTATTTGTCCTCTAATTTTAGTTTCTTCATTCTAAATGTTTGTAGTCTATTTAAATTACTACTATTTACCCAATTATCACACAAGTCCATGTGGAGACGATACACCCTTATCACTTTGTTACTTGAGCGATTTGATACTCTTGCCAAAATCCCAACTGAGGTGAAAATGTGGTTGCAATCTAGGATGGACTCATTGTCAACCATGACATGGAGAGTGGCGGTTAGTTGGGAAGGTAGGTTAATAAATTTGGTTGCCATTATCAATGAACATTGTTTGGTAAGAATGGTAGACCTTTTCATAAATGCGAAAGGTCTCAAGGGCGGGTAAGCTAGAGAGGGCATTTAGGCTTATTTCTGAGGTGGGGCTTTTTGTGGTCTCATGGTCAGGTGTTTCTTGAAGGTCGAAAGAGGTGAGGAGGGGGATGGGTGTGGTGGGGTTGGGTCACTGTTGTCTTCATTGACAACCATCAACATGATATGAGCTTAATGCCCTTTGCTCCACTTGTCATTGTAATGGTATAGAGGCCTTTGTCATGATGGAAGGCCAATTCTTCGAGGTAACGTATTTGAAATGAACCTTGGTGGTTGGGTTTATTGGTGTTGTCGACACAATTGAAATGGCATTGGTGGCGGACTAGTTGGTGATATTTTGAACCTGTGATGATGTCCGTGAAGATTGATGCCTTGTTCTCTTCTTTTAGATTTTTGGTATCCTCATACCTTAAGTCTTCTCCATTCTCTTAGTCTAAAGTTTTCTAAGTTTATGCCATAACATGTATGGATGATGGCATTGTATTGTTTGTTATAGACTAAAATGATTGATCTGCCCTATTTTCTATTATCTCTAGCATCACCAGATGATTTACTTCTTAGGAACTGATTCTGAGTGATTACAATCGATTACAAGTTGTAGGAATCGATTACCAGATGGCCAAATCAGTTTTGAACCATCTCTAGTATCGGGTTAATCGATTACCAACCATTGCAATTGATTACAATGTTAATTTCAGAGTTCAAATATTGTTCTGTTTCAATTGCAATCGATTACCATCTTATGGCAATCAATTATTAGATAATCTCTGATATTCAAAATTGGCTCTGTCTTGTTTACAATCGATTACAAGTCTACAACAATCGATTACAATAGTTGACAACAAGTGTAAATCAAATTCTGATACACGGGATAATCGATTACACCTTATTGCAATCGATTATATCTGGTATAAGGGTCATTTTAAAAGATCTCCAAGATTCATTCTTTATCTAACTAACTCCGAATCTTTTTGACCCATGCTATATATTTGAACCCATAGCTCCATGTGCAAAACTACCAACTTTCACAATATCTTTTCATCCTTTCAATTGTTAAAATCCAAATCTTTGATTTGATTTTCATATTTGATATTGCTTTGAACATTCTCTTCTTTCTTCTACACATTCTCTAATCTCTTGAGTTTTTAGAAAAACTCAACATTGCTTTTACGGCTATACCCATTTAAGATTAAACCTCTAAGTCCATACAGCTATATCCCTCTCTTATTCTTTCATGAACTGAGGTGATTCAACATTTGTTCTTAACTCGCTATATTTGCTCAAATTGGAGTTTCTTAAACTGATCTCATATCAGCTATATCAACACATCAAGGTGTTTTCGTTCTTTAATCTTTTTCATTGATCTTGTTTGATTAGCATTGTGGGAATTTCATTCCTAAATGCTGTGTTGAAATTAGATGGTATTTCTAATTTTGTTTGTAGTATTGTGTTTAGAAATTGGATGGTAAATGGTGTTTTCACATTCAATCTTCTAGGTTCATGTTTCAGGTTGTGAAATCAAGATTTGCTATGAATTGTGTGTGCATGGTGTATGTAATAAAATTCATAGTGGAACCCCTTGGTGAAAGAGAGAACTGGATGTAGATCGGTGGTTGATCGAACCAGTATAAATCAACAGGCTCAATCTCTCTATCCCTTGATCTATTTCAATTTAGTATTTGATCTTTATCAAGATTATTTGTTCTAAATCATTTCTATCATAAGCTGAGATTGTTTTTTTGGTTTACTCAATCAATATAACATTCTCTGAAAACACTTTTATTAAAACCTCAAGAGTGGTGGTGAAAAATCTTTTTGAGGAAAAAAATTTGTCACTTTACGTTAAATCAATTCAACCCCCCTCTTGATTGATTACCCGGCTGATCCTAATAGTCTGCTATCTTGTCTTCCTAGAGCTTGGCGAGGGCAGTGGCTTGAGGAAGAGAGATAGGTTGCATAGCAAGGACTTTGTGGCAAATCTTTGATGAGAGACCTGAAATGAAACAACTCAATGGGAACAAAGGCGCTAGTCCCACAGTTTGGTTGGTGAGTGGCTCAAATTCTATGATGTATTCATTGACAGAACCAAGCATTAGGAGCTTGAAGAGGGTGCCGATTGGGTTGTCCTAGATTGATGGTGCAAACTGCATTTCCAAGGCCTAGAGAAGGTCATGCCATGAGGTGATGAGAGCGTTGCGAAACATCCATTAGTACCAACTAAGGACATGGCCGTCCATGAAGAAAGAGGCCACTGTGGTGTGTTCTTCCTCAAGGGTACCCTGATAATCAAAGAACTAGGAGACTTTGAAAATTCATCCCATGGGTTCACTGTCATTGAACCAAAGGACCTCCAATTTGATATGAGGGTGGGGTGGTGGCAACGACAGTGGTGGTGGTGGTGGTGGTGATGATGGTGGTTTTGCATATGAAACGAATAGGGTAGATAATCTTCTCAAGATTGACTCAACCTGGGTGAATAGGCCTTGCTGGGTGGTGATGAGGCGAAGCACAGCATCCTTCAGTCATTTTTTGGTGGATTTGTGAGTGTTGTGGTCGACCATTAGGATAGGTGATACTAATTGATAAACAATAGCAAGATAAATTCCTTGTATTCAAGAACAAGGTGAACTCCTATTATGAAATAAGTTAAGCTAATAATTCCCTATCTATTTCATTGCCACGCACAAATATATAAAGGTACTACAAGGACAAAAATCACAAAATACAAGCTCTCAATATCAACAAAAGCGCAACAGAATCAACAAAAAGGAAAACAGAATGTTCCAATTGTAACAAACTCTGACAAAACAAAAAATTACATCCACTACACATAGTTCCTCAAATGCAAATGCCTTCTAGTGACCCTGATGGGCCTAGTGCTATTGGCTTAGGCTGCATTGTTGCTAACAAATGGATTGATGCATTCATGAGTATATAAAGTCTAATGGAGTACAACATACAACATTCACATCAGTGTTTGAAACAGCTGTGACATTTGATCAAAGTTATGATTATTCAAGTGTCAACACCTGAAATTCAAGAACAAGCTAGTTACCTTCCTAATTTTGGAATTTTAAAATACATAGCATAATGGAAGAAAAATAAATTGTAACGACATAAACAATTAAACAAATAAGAGCCAAAGCCAACAACATATGAAAATATGCAATTAAGAATCAAGAAATTTTAATTTTATTACATTATTAAGTTTGAAAAGGAAATCTAATATGTGTAAAATAATCCAAAAAATAAAATAAATAACAAAGGACAAAGATTATTTTTATAAATGTAATCGTTATTAATATGCAGAGAATTAAGTCATTTTAGTTTATCTTACCAGCAAGAAAGGATTTCTTGATTTTGCTTAGGTCTCTAGTGACATCTACCATGTTCATTCTTTCTTTTGGTGATTCCATTGAACGAGCAAGTCCAATCATAAAGAGTGAAACTAAGTACTTTTCGTCAAATGGAGTAAGATTTTGATTGTTTTCTTCTTTTTTTGCTGCTACTTCATGTTTTGGTACAAGTGATGGATCCAAAATTTGTGAAAGATTATGAGGAAATGAATTTTTCACATAGTTATGTAAATTTTGACCATCTTCAAAGATTTCATCTGTGGGTCTTCTTCCAGTAAGCATCTCTAATATAAGAATTCCAAAACTGTACATGTCTCCATTGATAGATACCTCAGAACCCATCCCATACTCTAAAATATATAGCAAAAAATGTCAATACTTTATAATTAGTAAATATCAAGTTTTCAGTCAAAGATAAAGAAAAAAGAAACAGTCATTCAAGAGTCTTAGAACATACTTGGAGGGGCATAGCCAAGAGTCCCTCTTATTCCAATTGTACTTGATTGCTTAGGTGTGGTAGCATTAATAGTTGAGAGAAGTCTTGCTATTCCAAAATCACTCACATGAGCAACCATATCATCATCAAGAAGCACATTGCTTGGCTTTAGATCATAGTGAATGATTGATTGCTCACATTCATGATGAAGATAATGCATTGTAGAAGCAACATCAATCAAGATATTTAATCTTGGATGCTCTACACTTAGAGTCATAGGATGCAACCATTGCTCTAAGCTTCCACTTTTCACATACTCAAAAATTAGAGCTTTGAATTCTCTCCCTTTGTAATCTGTGCTAGAACAACATGTCAAAATCTGAACTAGATTTCGATGTTTAATATTTTTAAGTGCATTGCACTCAAGAATGAAACTCTTGTGAGCTCCTTTTATTTGAAGGTTGAAAACCTTTATAGCAACAACTTTGTCTTCTAACTCAAGATTTCCTTTGTAGACAGAGCTAAAATTTCCAAACCCTATCAAGTTTAAATTTGAGAACCCATCAGTTCCATTGTGTAGGCTATGATATGAAACTTTAGCCATCTGGTCAATTGTTGGTGAATCCAAAATTGGTTTCTTACTCTTTCTCCTCATCCAATAGATAATTAGAATAATTGAAAGTATGAGAAGGAAAGTAATCACACTAACTATCACTGCTATCAACCTGAACTTGTAGTGTTTTACAAGTTTCTTATTTTTGATAGGGCATGGTGGTAGATGCAGTTCTTTAATACCTCCACAAAGCTTACTATTTCCAGTAACCACAAATTCACTTACATTTTGAAATACACCTTTAGTTGGTACCACACCTTCCAACATGTTAAAAGACACGTTGAAATATTTCAAAAAAGATAAGCTTTGCATAACATTAGGTATTGATCCAGACAAGCGATTTCGTGATAAGTCTAAACGTTGAAGCCCTTTGAGTGATGCCAAAGTGGATGGCATGATTCCTTGTAAATAATTCCCTTGCAAATAAAGGTACTCCAACATTATGCATTCTCCGATGGTTCTAGGAATATCACCAAACATATTATTATCAGACATATCTAGCTTTTCAAGATTTTGTAGGTTGCCCACTTCTTCCTGTATACTGTCACTTAATGAGTTTTGTGACAAATCCAAGAAGTTTGTTAGAGATAAAAGATTAAAAATCTCTAATGGTATAGTGCCTGTGAGGTTGTTTCTCGAAAGATTTAATTCTTGTAACTTTTGGCAATTTTCTATACTTGGATGAATTATTCCTTCTAACATATTTCCTCCCAAACCCAAATGAAACAGTTGGCTAAGGTTGCCTATGTAGGCTCCTATTTCTCCCGACAACTTGTTTTCACTTAAGTCTAACAATTGCATCTCCGGAAACTTCCCAAAAGTTGTTGGGATAATCCCATGAATGTTGTTATTTTCCATTGTCAAGAGAGTTAAGCCAATTAGATTTCCTATTGTTGCAGGGATTTCTCCTAATATCTGATTGACTCCAAGATATAGTTGGCTAAGTTGGGTGGATAAATTGCCCAAGGAATTTGGCAAATGACCTCCAATACCATTGTAGGATATATCTAACAATTGCAACTTACTACAATTTGACAATGATTTTAAAAAATCTAAATCATTAGTTGAATTGTTACCTAGATTGTTGTCCCACAAAGCTAGTCGTTGAAGATCTTGTAGCTTTCCCAGACTTGGAACTGTTCCCAGGAAATGGTTTCCATTGAAATCAAGTATCAAAAGGGTAGATGCATTTGTGATGGAAGGTGGGATTGAACCTGAGATTTGATTGCCACCAATATAAAGTTGTTGGAGATTGGGGAGGGTGTGGAACATATTGGGTGGTAGAGAGCCATTAAATTGATTTCCTGCTATTGAGATTATAAGAAGAGATGACATATTATAAAGACAAGAAGGCAATGTTCCACTTAGTTTGTTGAAAGGGAATGATGCAAATATCAAGCTTTTGAGATGACATATTTCTTGTGGAATATCTCCCTCTAAGTTGTTTCTACCCACCGAGATTTCAATCAACAATGAAAGATTCCCTATGGATGATGGGATACCTCTAGTTAAATTGTTTTTCCATAATATCAAGACTTGAAGCTTCCGAAGTAAGCCAATTTCAATCAGTATTTTGCCAACCAAATTGTTCTCATATAAGTATAAGATTTTGAGATGAGTGCAACCTGTCAAGTTTGTAGGAATTTCTCCTACCAATGAGTTATTTGCGACAGAGAGGTTTCGCAATTGTGACAACCGTCCTAATTCTTGTGGGATCTGCGCATAGAAGTCATTGTTTGCAAGGTTGAACTTTCTCATATAAGAGAGATTGCCAATGTGAGGAGATATAGATCCCTTCAACATGTATCCTTCCAAATTCAATTCTGTAACTCTTTGAAGCATGGGATTACATGTGATTCCATGCCAATTACAAAAGTGAGTAGAAGTATTCCAAGAGAGCAAAATTCCATATGGATCATAGGTTATGGATTTGTTGAATTTGAGCAGTGCCAAATGATTAGTCTCATTTCCTGATCCAAAGACATACATGTTTGACTTAAAGCATAGTAAGTTCAACGTAAAGGGAGAAAATAGGTGGACATAGATAAAACAAAGTGCACATAGCATGAGAGAAAAATGCTTCATTTTGATGAGGAATTGGATGGAGCTTGTTGATGGTGGTATTTCTATTCTTAGATAGCTTTATATAAAATTTGGCAATTGAATGCCATCACAGAAGAAGCACGGATTCTCCCTTCTCCTACTTTGATTAAGGGCAAAATATGTTTTAGCATTATCATTGATAATATTCTTAATATTTTATTTGATTGGTTTTATTTTTAAAGTATTTTTTTCTTTGACTTTTGGTCCCTTTGTCATTGAACTCTACTAGTGAATAATCTGACTCTAATAAAGATCACGCATCTCATTAATAACATTAAAAAAAATTAAAAAAATAAATAATATTTTTTTATTTTTAAAAAAACTATTTTATTAATATCATGTATTAATTAATCAATGAGATATATAAAATTTATTAGAGTCAACTTACTCTCGTATAGCCTAGCCAAAGCGTTTTCCTATTCATGATAAAGCAGTGATATAAAGTTATCTCTCAATTTGAAAATTATTTTTTTAATCAAAATTAAAAAGTCAAATTACCAGTTTGATGTTTCTCATTGAATCAATTAGTTACCCGCAAAGCAAATGATTTAAAGAGCTTATTAGATTTCACCAATACTTGTAAGATAAATTTAAATGAAGGAAAATTTTGAAAAATGAAATAACTAGTTTAATTTTAAAAAAATAATTAAAGTGTTAAAAGTATACACACATACACAAAAAGAATTGATACAATCAAACTTTTTTTTTTTTTTATAATTTCAACCTCTAAAGAAAATCAAAAGAAGAGAATAAAAATAAATACTTGTTATATCTTTCTCTTTCTATCATTAAATATTAAATAATTTTTTCACAAAATTTTAAATTTTAATTAAGAGAAGTACTTATCATAACTAGTAGGTCATGTTCTGTGAATGTTAAAGTTAAAAATAAAATTATAGATTTTAAATTAAGGACCAAAATTAAAAATACGGAAATCAAAATTATAGATTTTGATTTAAGGACCAAAATTAAAAATTTTAAAAAATATCACAACCAAAACTACCATTAAACATTTATTTTAGTGAAAACTTTACAAATTTCATACGTTCAGAAGACCCTACCCTACTGGCCTACTTTAAAATCAAGTGAAGACTTTTTAGCCGTGACTAGAGGAGCCAATCGTAATTGGGCTAGTGGTGTGATAAAAATCATACTCCGGCCAGTTTTATACGTCCCTACCAATTGAAGACTTTGGCAAATATTAATTTATTTTCTTGGTTCGTGATATACATACATTCGTTATTTAAGAAAAATATTTTATTTTATTTCTTTTTTACTTATCTATTTTTCTCTGAGTAATTTGATTATCATAATCTTATCCTCATTCCTCTTCTGTTGCGACCTAACCCCCTCTTTCTCCATTAACATTGAGTACTTTACCCTTCATCTTCCTCCACCGTCTCTCTTACCCCTTCTTCCTCTCTTCCTCTATGACCACCCTTACCCTCCTCTTCCTCTCAACCTTATCATCACGACGACCGTGATAATTATCAACATGATCGTGTTAATCCTGATTCTAGTAATTTTAATTGTAATACGGCTGTGTTAATTTGTAGCACGGTTGTGTTGAACTTTTCACATAAAAATAGGGACATTAGGCATCGAAAAAAGACAAATCTTTTTATGATTTTGAATTTCTATTAAAAGTAAGGAATAAAAAATTATCGCTGTCTGTTTCCAATCTGTTCTATGTCAAATTTAATGAAAAAAAAATAAACGTAAAGTAGAGGATTTAAAAAATATCAATATAAAATACAAAAACAAGATTAAAAATGGTAAAGGAATAGACAAAGGGATAGTATAAAAAATAGGTTAAAGATGAGATTTACAGTGTTTAAAAATAAACAATATGAAAGGGGATAAAAATAATAATTTTCTATAAAGGATATTTTTGTAATAAAAAATAGAAAAAATAGAAAAAGATGTATATTACTTAATTAAGGGAGGTAAATATATCATCAACCTATTTTCTTTAATAAAAGTCTTGTGTATTTATCATGACTAATATTTTTTTTCCCTTATATATTAATCTCACTTATTATTATAGGGCCAATTTTATACATCCCTACCAATTGAAGACTTGGCAAATTTTAATTTATTATATTTAATAAAAGTCATGTTCATTTAATAATGTCCAAGAATATGGGTCCAAACTCCAAGGTATATTACATATTTTCTTTTGAATGTATATTAAATACCTTATCACCGTTTTTTTCCTAAGTCTAAAGATTATGGGTGTTCCCAACCCACTAGTTCATAGATTAATCTTGTTTGTGGTTCGTGGTTATCGCTGGCACAAGACATTTTACATATGGTAAAAATTGAACGCAAGATCTTATGCTAAATAGATTGTTCCCCATATGTGAATGCAGTAGGACCTTACCACTACAAGAAAAATTGCTATTATCGATGGACGAAATCCGTGGAAAATGGTCAAAATCCATGGATAATTTAGAATGATTGACAAATTATTTATGGATAAAAATCCATCGATAAATCACTCATAGGAAACGTTACCGATTGATTATGGTGTCCATCTATATCTTATCCACGAAATTATTTGTAGGAAATGCAATCATGTAGTTTCCATCGGTAAATTATCAACGGATTTATCCGTATGAAATACTATCACTTACCCACAAATTAATTTGTAGATAACTAGTGGATAAATTATCCATGTATTAATGCATAGGTAAATTACCCATGAATAAATCCATAGGAAACTAACTAGATATTTTACCTACCAATTTATTCGTAGGTATAGATAGACTAACGTAATGCAATTATTTTTTAATTTCAATGTCATAAATTAATAAACTTAAAAAGTAATATTTTAACATCAAAACTTAAATGTCAACACTTAAACATGAATTAAAACTAAGATCCACCATTTGAATGTCATAATTTTAAACAAACCACAATTTGAACAAGATACTAAAATATAAATGACAAATAATCTTCAAGTTTTATGCATAAAGTTTTTAATAATCTAAAACATAGTTTCAATGGTCAAAGAGTCATGTTGGTGTTGTTGCTAACTACTCCTGTTGTTGTCGTTCATGATCTTGTTTTTGGGATTGCTTTTGTTGATGTTCAAACATGTCATGTGCTTCAGTTGGTAGGAATGGGAGGACAATATTAACAAGGGACTGAAACTGACGACTCAATCGCTCATTCTCCTCCCTTGACTAACAAACTTCCTCTTTCAACTAAATAATCTCCTCTAAATCTTGAGAATGGCTAGAGAATATATGTTGTGTTAAGTTATCCCTGTTAGGATCAGCCGAGTAATCAATCAAGAGAGGGAGGGGGGAATTGATTCAACGTAAAATGACAGATTCTTCTTTTTCAAAAAAGCTTTTTGATGTGTTTCATTTCATACTACATTTGCATTGCATTTCATTTAGTTTTGTTAATACATTTTTGCATTTAGGATTTAATTTAAGATAATTTTCCTTTCTTTTCTATATCTTTTTGGATTTGGTTGCACTTTAGGTGTTATTGTGTTTTAGGTACAAATTTGAGAGTCCAAGGGCACTTTTCATTGCCTAAATTACACTTTTGGAACTTGCATTTATCCTTTAGAGAATCACAACCGTAAGGCAAAGTTCAAGCCTATGCTATGGTGCAAAAATTCCAAGTGATGTGCTCGAGACAACAACAATGACGATCGTGATTCATATCTCCACGACCATGACCTGCACCAGAAGATTTATTTTGGGCGAGACAGCAGCAATCACAGTCGTGATCCATATCTCACGACTATGACTAGCATCGAAGGATTTATTTTGGGTGAGACAGCATGAGTCACAATCGTGAGATACGAATTATGCTTGTGACGCGATAGATTCAGATTTTTAGTGTTTCTTTATGACTTTTTATTTGTAATTGGGCTTGAACCTTTTAGCCCATTGTCTTTAAATACCCTTCTGAACTCTAGAATAGGGCTTCCGCATTTTTTTAGATTTGACGGCTACAAAGAGAGTGAGAGTCATCTTCTGAGAAAACGAGTTTTGTCTTCTTCTTCTTCTTCTTCTTCTTTAATTTCTATTTTGGATTTCATGGTTACTTGCGAGTAGTCTCTTTTATTTCTAGGATTGGGCATAACCTATGAACTTTGAATGAATTTATTTCTTTAATCCTTATGTTATTCTTGTTCTCTTTTGATTTCTTCCTATTTCTTTTCATGAGTTAAATGAATTGGCCAGTGTTTAACGTATTCATAGGAGTTTTGGGATGTACTAAGAGGTGAACCTTTAATTTCTGAACCATAGGAAGCAACTTAGGTGTAAAACCACGAGAGTAGGTTGAATCTTAAGAGGATCAAACGAATTTACATAGAACATAATGGGTCTAATTGAACATAGCCACCACGACAGTAGGGGTCAATTTAATTAGATACCTCTTCGTATCTTGAAAGGGAACGAAGAGTACCTTAGGTTTATTCGCCTTCAATAGAAACTTGCAAGAACACTTGAGTAATTCATTTATTTCTATTCATCATCATAGAGTGAACCCCAATCCTGGAAATTATTATAAATTGATTTTAATTATTTTCCTTTATTAATTTAAATTTCAAATATTTGGTTTCCTAAATTGAATTCATATTTTCAATCTGATTCTCGTTGTTTTAATTCCATTTAATTAACAATAATTACTTTGCCAAACGCATGGTCCCTGAGGAGAGAACAATTTATTAATTTTATTACTTGACAACACCATACACTTGCGGTTTTGTCCTATCACTTTTCACCACCGCTCTTGATACTTTAATAAAAGCGTTTTTAGAGAATGTTATATTGATTGAATAAACCAGAAAAACAACCTCAGCTTATGATAGAAATGATTTAGAACAAATAAACTTGATAAAGATCAAGAACTAAATTGAAATAGATGAAGGGATAGAGAGATTGAGCCTGTTGATTTATACTAGTTCGATCAACCACCAATCTACATCCAGTTCTCCCTTTCACCAAGGGGTTCCACTATGAATTTGATTACATACATCATGCACACACAATTCATCTTGAATTCACAACCTGAAACAGGAACCTTAATGTGCTGATATAGCTGATGTAAGATCAATTTGAGAAACTTCAATGTGAGTAAGTTTAGCAATCAAGAACAATCGTTTGAATCACCTCAGTTCATAAAAGAACAAGAGAGGAATATAGCTGTATAGGCTCAGAGGTTTAATCTCTAAAAAAGTTTTAATAGTAAGAGCAAGAATGAGTTTTTTTGAAACTCAAGAGATTATGTGATGTGTAGAAAAGCAAAGAACAAATTTCAAAGTAATATCTAATCTGAAAATCAAATCAAGGGATCTTTGACAAAATAAGGAATGAAAAGATGTTGTAAATGTTTGTCATTTTGCACAGGATGCTATGGATTCAAATATATAGGATGGGTCAAAAAGATTCGGAGTTAGTTAGATAAAGAATGAATCTTGGAGTTCTTTCAAAATGATCGTTATACCAGATATAATCGATTGCAATAAGGTGTAATCGATTATCCCGTGTATCAGAATATGATTTACACTTGCTGCAGCTATTGTAATCGATTGCAACACACTTGTAATCGATTGCAAACAAGACAGAGCCAATTTCTGAATTTTAAAGATCATCTGGTAATCGATTGCCTCTGGATGGTAATCGATTGCAAAATGAAACAGGGCAATTTCTGAACCTTAGAGATTGTCCTGTAATCGATTACCACTTGATGGTAATCGATTGCAATTAAAATAGAGCAATATCTAAAATTTGAAATCAGCATTATAATCGATTGCAATAGTTGGTAATCGATTAACCTGATACCAAAGATGGTTCAAAACTGATTTGACCATCTGGTAATCGATTGCAATTTCTCAGAATTAGTTTCAAGAAGCAAATCATCTAATGATGCTAGAGATAATAGAAAACAGGGCAAATCAAGCATCAAACAAGAATAATATGGCTTAGTCTATAACAAACAATACAATGCCATCTGATGGAGCACGTCGAACACACCGTCAAAAGCAACTAAGTTCCCCAATAATTTTTGCAATATAGGGCTAACTCAGGTCATTTTCTCAAAGATACAATTCATCAAACACCTTGCATTCAATTCAAAATTGGGGGGATTTTGTGTGATTTTCAAAAATTAAGGCAATAAAACAACTTTCTAAGCAATAAACGAAAACAAAATCAAAGAGATACAACTCAAGAACCTATGCATATGGAAAAATAATCATAGTTCCAACAAGGATAAGTCAAATTCATACTCATGAAATTTCCAACAATACGAAATTTAAGACAATCACCTCACATTCATTCGAAAAAATCCGGATTACTATCGCATTCCTAGTTTTCCCAAATTCAAGTACATATCGTATTAAATCACAATCAATCGATTGTAATTGATCCAAATTCAGATTTCAATTCCCTAATCTAATCATTATCATACATTAAACAAGGAAATTGAAAATTAGAATAAGGGGGAAAAGGGTTTTCATGAGCAAAATTCAAAATTGAAAATAGAGGAACTCATATTTCCACAAGCACATGATTCTTGGGTTGCAAAGGGGATTTAGCCCTCCATGAAGATCCTCATGGTGGTTGCAAAGGGCTGCACGAAATATATGAAGGAGAAAGGGAAAAGAAGAGAAGAGAAAAGAGAAGAGAAAGGAGAAGAGAGAAGAGAGTAAAGGTGTGATTTTTATTCAATGAGTAGTATTGTGTAGTGTAATGTTGTCTTGCAAAAGGGGAAAAGCGAAAAATAAAAGCCAAAACCGTGGTTCCCCCCCCCAAGGTCTGAACCCACTAAATAAAAGCTATCTTGACCAATTACAATTACCAAATGGTCCCTAGTTACAAACTAAAATACGGAATTATTACAAGTGCATGACCGTAACATTGAATCCCAAATTTGACCCTTGAAACGTCAAAATTAGAAAATCCTCATGAGACACGAAATTGTAGATCTCCTCCTTAGATTTCAAACAAGATAAGAATCATCAAAATCAGAGACCTTTGTTAAAAGGTATGGGCTTTAAAAGAGATAGTGTTAAAAACATCAATAAAATATAACAAATAGCAATGTTTGACACTTGGGCCCAAAATGACCCAATCTCACAAAACTCAACTAAAATGGTCAAAATGAGGTATAAAACATGTCTAGACTATGCTAAATGCAACTCTAGACTATGCTAAAATATACTCTATCAAATACCCCCACACTTGAACAATTGCACTCCTGAGCAAAACTAAATTATTGAACCAAGAGCAAAAGATACTCAAGAACAAAAGAAAAACAAAGATCACTTTCCAATGAATCCCAAAACTGCAAAAAAGTGAGATAGAAGACAAACACCCCAAGAATCAAGGGATCAAACAATTAATGAACACACTTCCAACACCCAAAGCAAACAAGAGACAAGAAAAAATAGAAAATGAATCAAAAGTGATAGAATCTTCTCAAGATACACTCACATGATATGATGATATGAAATGAACTCTCATGTGTGTGGGCTTGTGTCTACTCTCAACACATCATGCAAAAAGCACACCCAAATCTTGGCAAGTCCCTAATTTCCATACTTAAAACACATGCAATTAAAGATCAAAAGGGCTTTATTAAGGGATGTAATGAGGCAAAGGCGAAGGGTGGATGATAGAAGGATTTTTAAGCTAAAACCAAAGAGAAAAAGAGGAGCAATGGGGAATGAATCAATAAGCATAAGAAGAGTATCCCAAACCAAATAATCAAAACCACTTCAATTTTCTCCTTTTCTCCATTTTCTTTTCTATTTTTCTATTTCTTTTTCTTTTTTCTTTTTTTCTTTTTGCTGCATGTGTGAATGTATATGTATTTTTCTCACTTCCAAGATCAAAATTGTGAACTTAACCAACCTCCTACTCAAAAATCAAAATTCATGGTATAGAGCACAAAACTTGAGACACCCTCCCATACTTATTTTGAACCATTCCCAAAACTTTGAACCATTCCCAAAACAATTCCAAAGCTCCTCCAATCCCTAAGGAAAAGGGTGAATCATGGTTTTTCAAGCCAAGCCTTGTAATGGGCTATAAAAAGAAACAATGGGAAAATGGCACAAAGGGGGAAATAAGTGGAAAGTAGGCAAGGTGGGTCTATTTGGCTATTAGCTAGAAGAAAGAAAGCCTAAATCATCTCAATAATGCATGTGCAACAAGAAACATAAAAAAGAGACAAGACAAAATCCAGAGTAACTATAAACATGAGTGTAATCACTCAATGGGAAAACTCACAAAGGTAAGCAATCTATCACAATTGAGTTCACAATAAAAATTTCCAAGTCTACTCATAAAACTAAAGATGCAAAAGTGTATCCAAATCAAGTCATGAAACCTCTCAACCAAGAATGATGCAACTTCTCACAATCAAACAAATCAAGAATCTAATGGAAAGCATGCAAACACACCCACTAAACAGTAAAAATTCCAAAACAGCAAAAAAAAAACTCAAACTCAAAACCCACACCCCCACACTTAAATCACACATTGTCCTCAATGAAAGTAAATCAATCAAGAGCAAAAGAACAAGTGTAAAGTAAGGTAAGAGGACACATCAAGGTGCAAAGACCTACACTTTTGGAAAAGTAGGCTTGACCAAAGAAAGGTCCTCCACACTCTCCTCCACTCTAGGATTCTCATGGAACTCCTTCACTTGGTGACCATTAACTTTCCAAATCTTACCTGTAGCTTCATCTTTGTTCTCCACAGTTCCATAGGGAAACACATTAGTAACAACATATGGTCCATCCCATCTAGAACAAAGCTTGCCAACTATGAGCTTCAGGCGACAATTAAACAAAAACACTTTTTGGCCCACTTTGAAGTCCTTCCTCAAAATCATGCTATCATGGAAGTGCTTCACCTTCTCCTTGTAGTTCTTGGAATTCTCATAGGCCTCCAAGCGGAGCTCCTCAAGCTCTTGCAATTGAAACTTTCTCTCAAGTCCCGCTTGGTCAAATGTTAGGTTGGTACTCTTTACAGCCCAATATGCATGATGCTCAATCTCCACAAGCAAATGACAACCCTTACCAAAGACAGTCTGATAAGGAGACATTCCAATTGGTGCTCGATAAGCTGTCCTATGAGCCCATAGAGCATCCTTAAGGAATTTGCTCCAATTCTTCCTATTGGGATGCACTAGTTTTTGCAAAATCTGCTTTATCTCTCTATTGAAAACCTCGGCTTGTCCATTAGTTTGGAGATGATAAGCTGTGGCCACTCTATGCACAACCCTATACTTATGAAGCAAAGTTGCCATGGTCTTGTTGCAAAAGTGGGTCCCCTGGTCACTGATAATGGCTTTAGGCACACCAAACTTGCAAAAGATGTTAGACTTGACAAAATCCACAACAACTCAAGAGTCATTAGTCTTAGTAGCCTTAGCCTCCACCCACTTGGAGACATAGTTCACAACAAGCAAAACATAAGAATAGTCAAAAGAAGGAGGAAAAGGTCCCATAAAATCAATACCCCAAACATCAAAGAGCTCACAGAAGAGGATGGGTTGTTGAGGCATCTCATGCTTGTGGGTGATGGCTACTCTTACTCTGTGACATTGCTCACAAGTCGAGGCGACCTCCCAAGCATCTCTGAAAATGGTGGGCCAGTAGAACCCAGAGTCCAACACCTTCCTTGTGGTCCGGTGTGGTCCATAGTGTCCTCCCACAGGGGATGCATTACAAAAATATAGGACTGATTTGATGTCCCGATTTTGTATGCATCTTCGAATCACTTGATCACTACCAAATCTCCACAGATAAGGATCATCCCACACATAATACATGGCATCACTCTTCAACCTAGCAATCTGATTTCAAGATGCCTGTGGGGGTAAAGCATCAACAACCAAGTAATTCACAATATCCGCAAACTATGGTGTAGACCCATGTTGTGTCTCCACCCTCATCAAGTGCTCATTAGGGAAATCATCCCTGATAGGAAAAGACTCAAGGTCTCTCTCAATCTTGCTCAGATAATCAGCCACCAAGTTTTTTGCTCCACTCTTATCTTTAATCTCGATGTCAAACTCCTAAAGAAGAAGCATCCACTTGATCAATCTTGGTTTGGCATCAGGCTTCTTCAACAGGTATCTTAAAGTTGCATGGTCAGAGAAGACAATGACCTTGGAGCCCAATAGGTATGAACAAAACTTGTCTAGTGCAAATACCACAACTAAAAGCTCTTTTTCTGTGGTGGTATAATTAACCTGCACGACATCCAAGGTGCGAGAGGCATAGGCTATGACATGTGAAAGTTTGCCCACTCGCTGAGCTAAGACCGCCCCAAGTGCAAAATTGGAAGCATCACACATGAGCTCAAATGGAAGGTCCCAATTAGGTGGCTAAATGATGGGAGCTATGGTGAGCTTCTTAAGATTCAGGAAAGCATCCTGACATGATTGGTCAAAGAGAAACTCCACATCCTTCTGAAGCAAGTTGGACAAGGGCAAGGCAGTTTTGCTAAAATCCTGGATGAACCTTCTATAGAAACCTGCATGTCTAAGAAAAGAACGAACTTCCCACACAGACACGGGGTAAGGGAGAGAAGAAATGACATTTATCTTGGCCTTATCGACCTCAAGACCCAGGCGAGACACTAGGTGACCCGAGACTATCCCCTCATATACCATAAAATGACATTTTTCAAAATTTAGCACAAGGTTAGTCTTAAGGCACCTATTCAAAACTCTAATCAGGCTCTTTAAGCATATACCAAATGAAGAACCATAAACAATAAAATCATCCATAAAAACCTCCATGCAACTCTCAAGTAAATAAGAAAAAATGCTCACCATGCACCTCTAAAAGGTGCCTAGGGCGTTGCATAGGCCGAATTGCATCTTGGAGTAGGCATAAGTGCCAAATGGACAGGTGAATGTGGTCTTGTGTTGGTCCTCTAGTGCAATGTGAATTTGCATGTAGCCTGAAAATCCATCTAAGAAGCAATAGTGGGTCTTCCCTACTTGTCTCTCCAAGACCTGATCAATGAATGGAAGAGGATAGTGGTCTTTACAAGTGGCCAGGTTGAGTCTCCTATAGTCTATGTATACTCTTCAACTGTTCTGCACTCTAGTCGAAACCAACTCATTGTCTTGGTTCTTCACCATAGTCATGCCAGTCTCCATCAACTCACTATCCAACTCCAATCTCTTAGGTGGAGCCCTCTAGATGGAAAAGGTAGAGGAGGAGTCTTTTGTGGAATAGTTGCATCCACACCACTTGGCTTTTAAGAGCTTGTTGCAGCAGCATCATTACTAGTCTTTTGAGGTCCTGAATCCACTACATGAGATTTCAGCTCCTTGCCTCCCCTCAAAGTCATGGCACTCACATTCCGATTGGGAGGGGGGATTGCTTGGGAAGGAATATTGCTTGAGTCTTGTGACTACAAGTGGTTCACAGTGGTGGCTAGTTGGCCAATCTAAGTCTGCAAATCCTGGATGCTTGCACTCACATTCTGTTAAAACTGAATGTTGCTTGTGGCCATCTGCTTCACCAAATCTTCTAATGAAGGTCCTGTAGAAGGAGGGGATTGTTGAACAGGAGGAGCTTGTTGTTGTCTCAATGGAGGTGGCTAGTATCTACCACCTGAACTAGGCTGATTGGTATCTCTGTTGGGGTTACCCTACATATGGTGGTTGCTTTGCCGCATAAGACCAGGACCATATCTTAGGTTAGGATGATCCTTCCATCCCTCATTGTATGTAAACGAATAAGGATCATATTTTTGTTAAGGTGGCTATACTATTGGCCAGTGTTGATTCCAACAAAGCATCTTCGAGTCTCTTGAAGTGTAGGACATGCATATATAGGGTGTTACTGTTGAAGTGCAAATGCCACACTCATGATGGTTGATTGCCTGAACATGTTGCTATTGGCCAATGGCTAGCCGTCTGACAAGGGAAGTAAGCTCTAAGACCTTGTTTTCTAGCTTGTGAGCAGAATCAATGATGACTTCATGAACTCTAATAGCAGGTGAGAATCTGGTGGTAAATGTTGAGAATTCTCTACCATGTTGGAAAATAATTGTCTAGCAGTAGTTGGGGTCTTGTCTATCAAAGCTCCTTCACTAACAGCATCAACCATGCCTCTCTCCATGGGAAGCAATCTTTCATAGAAATACTAGATGAGGAGTTGCTCACTAATGCGATGATTAGGACAACTGGCACTGACAGAGCACATCGAACACGCCGTAAAAAGCAACTAAGTTCCCTAATAAATTTTGCAATATAGGGCTAACTCAGGTCATTTTCTCAAAGATACAATTCATCAAACACCTTGCATTCAATTCAAAATAGGGGGGATTTTGTGTGATTTTCAGAAATTAAAGCAACAAAACAACTTTCTAAACAATAAATGAAAACAAAATCAAAGAGATGCAACTCAAGAACCTATGCTTATGGAGAAATAATCACAGTTCCAGCAAGGATAAGTCAAATTCATAATCATGAAATTCCGAACAATACGAAATTTAAGGTAATCACCTCACATTCATTTGGAAAAATCTGGATTACCATCGATTCTTAGTTTTCCCAAATTCAAGCACATATCTTATTAAATCACAATCAATCGATTGTAATTGACCCAAATTCATATTCCAATTCCTTAATCTAATGATTATCATACATTAAACAAGGAAATTGAAAATTATAATAAGGGGGAAAAGGGTTTTCATGAGCAAAATTCAAAATTGGGAATAGAGGGACTCATATTTACCCACAAGCACGTGATTCTTGGGTTGCAAAGGGGATTTAGCCCTCCATGAAGATCCTCATGGTGGCTACAAGGGGCTGCACGAAATTTATGAAGGAGAAAGGGAAAAAGAAGAGAAGAGAAAAGAGAGAGAAGAGAGCAAAGGTGTGATTTTGATTAAATGTGTAGTATTGTGTAGTGTAAATTGTTGTCTTGCAAAAGGGGAAAAGCTTAAAACAAAAAGCCAAAATAGTGGTCCCCCCCACAAGGTCTAAACCAACTAAATAAAAGCTACCTTGATCAATTACAATTACCAAATGGTCCCTTGTTACAAACTAAAACGCAGAATTATTATAAGTACAAGACTGTAACATTGAATCCCAAATTTTACCCCTTAAACGTCTGAATTAGCCAATCCTTGTGAGACACGAAATTTATATCTCCTCCTTAGCTTTCAAACAAGACAAGAATCATCAAAATTAGATATTTGTGTCAAAAGTTATGGGCTGCACAAGGGACAGTGTCAAAAGCATCAATAAAACATGACAAATAACAATTTTCGACACTTGGGCCCAAAACAACCCAATCTCAGAAAACTCAGCTAAAATGGTCAAAATGAGGCATAAAACATGTCTAGACTATGCTAAATAAAACTCTAGACTATGCTAAAATACACTCTATCAGGCACACAACTTGTTGAATCTCTCCCAATACTCATACAAAGTCTCTCTAGAAAGTTGTCTAATGCCAGTGATGTCTTTTCTGATTGTCCTAGTTCTAGAGGTAGGGAAGAATTTTTCCAGGAATTGTCTTTTCAAATTATTCCAGCTTCTAACAGGAACTGGATTGAAGTACAACTAGTCCTTGGCAGAGTCCACCAAAGAGAAAGGAAAAGCCTTCAGCTTAATGTAGTCTTCAAGCACACCATTTGGTTTCATACTGGAATAGACCACATGAATCATCATTCATCCTTCTCTTCTCATTGCATGGAAGCATCTTTATATATTGAGTTTCATGGATTTGAACATTGGAGAAGATAGGTTTCTGTTGTCTCACAGAAGAGTGTTGAAGTTGCTTTGACTAAGCTTGATGTGATTGGAGTAGGTTTTTATCTCTATCACAATTGGCTTTTAGCTTAAGGTGTGCATCTCAATGCTGATTAGTCTTTCTGCTATATCTACAAACTTCACAAAATTTGAGACATGCAAGCAAATACGAGGAATAGAAGAAATCAAGTTCAGAGAGTATCTCCCTTTCTTTCTGTAACAACAATGCCTTTATTTGTGTAAAGAATTAATTATTAAAGCACATATTCCTCAGCACATATGATAGATCAAGTTTTGTTCTTGCACAGACAGTGTCTGACTTAATAGACATAGTCTGGTCTGACTAAACATGGTTTGTTCCTACACAGACAACGTCTGGCTTAATAGACACAGTCTAGTTCGACTAAGCATGGTTTTTTCTTGCACAGACAGCATCTGACTTAACAACCATAGTTTGATCTGACTAAGCGTGGTCTGGAATGAAAGACATGGTTTGGCTTAGCTTTAAACATCGTTTGTCTTAGTTTCAAACATCGTCTGGCCTGACTTAATCATTGTATTTCTTGACAATGCGTTGTCTCACCATGTTCCATACATGGTCTGGTCCAGTACGTATGCATAGTCTAGTCCTAGACTTGTGTTATTTGTCCCATGGCTTCACATAGTCTATCCAAGACTGTTGTATGGTCTGGTCTTAAACTTTGCATAAGTCTTTCCAAGACTTAGAATGGTTTGTTCCAAAGCTTATCTTAGTCTGATTAGAAGCAATTATAGTACTTGATTAATTGTTACGAGTTATCAAATAGTTAAGACATAAGTGATAGTTTGAGTGATTATACCATTATCTGTTCTCACTTTGATTTCCTAAAATCACTTAGTCTGAAATCATTAGTTGATAAAATATTATCACATTTGTTATCATCAAAACTTATCAAAGTATTAAGGGTCAAACATCATCAAATGTCTTGGTTTTAACAATCTCCCCCTTTTTTATGATAACAACACATGTTATAATTTTGATTAACAGACAATAAATTACAAACATTTATATATCAGAGTGTAAATTATTTCATGTCAGATAAATATGTGCAATTATCAACATGATGAACTCCCCCTGAGTCTATCATGCATATGCATATGATAGATTAAGGCATGAAATAATTAAGGCAGATAATAACAAACAATAAATGAATTGAGTAGAAAATTAGTTAACCAATCACTATTTTATTAAAGAACTCAAGCATTGTCTGGAAATTTTATACATCCAAAATTCTCTCCCCCTTTGTCTTTAACAAAAAGAGTGGAGGATGGAGTAAGAGATGCTATCACAATCATGGGTTAGAAGGTGGGGTTGACTGTTTGGTTAAGGATTCTCCAGCTTCTGATGGAGCATTTGTTGCAGTAGGATCTTCTGGCGGTGGTGGTGGAGCTTGGGTTGCAATAGGTCAAGGATTAAGAATGACAACAATTGAGGTGTTGAAGGCAATTGTCATCTCCTTGATGATGCTAGCTCTATGCTCGTCTAATTTGGCGTTAAGTTGAGCATGGACTTGAGTAGCAACTTCAGCTGATATTCTTGATCCCAGGCTTGGATTCCAATGCAGACTCAAGGGAAGCTAAGTCAAGTTGAGGGTCTGACTGTGCTGCAGCACTTAGTGATATGGTTTCAATTGGAGTGCTCAACCTTGATTAAGTAGACACTAGATTAGTGCACTCATGGGTTGGTGTTGATTCTGTAGACTTTTCAACCAAGTTTGCAGCTTGCTTAGCAGCAAGTGCAGTTGCCTGAGCTGCCTCAGCCTCTTGCTTTAGGGCCAACTCCCTGAGCCTTGTGTCTTCTTCTTCCTTGGCCTTCTTCTCTTTAGCCAGATCATTAAGTCTTCTTTCTTCTTCTTGAGTAGCTAACATAGCTCTCAGTCTAGCAGCCTCTTTTAAGATTCTTACTTCTTCAGCTACTTCAGCTGCTACCTTGGCTGCAACTATTAGTGCTTGAGCAACTTTGTACTCGCATAGTACTCAGTAAGCATCTTCTCAGCTTCAACTCCATCTCCAAGGGTGTGAGGAGTCAACAGAGTGGGAACAACTATTGTGTCTGACACATGAATGAAACTATTGGAAGAAGAGAAGCCTTCACCAATAGTGTCAATCTTCTGCTTTTTACATGATCTTGTTTAGGTAGTGGCTCAATGTTTGGTATATGCTGTAGAAGATTGTTTGCTCTTGCAATCTTCTTCCCCTTTAGCTTGTTAGGGTTGACAATTGGGAGCCTAGGAACTATACGATCTTGAGTGACATGTATATCAGTTTCTTTAGAGATGTGCAGGCTTGGTGGATACAACTGTCTGAGGGCTATTCCTTGAAACTTTAGATTGCACAGAGCCTTGTATTCAGCACAAGTGGCTTGGAAGGTTGGATGGTTGGGGGCAACTCCACGTGTGATCAGCTGAGGAGGTCGAATTAAGACTTTTGGTCTCGATAGATAGCATAATGCATCACGATGCATTGTTCTGACAGTAGCCTTCAGTTGCTTCTTCTCATTTTCGGTTAGTTCAACTAGTAGTGTTGGTTCCACTAGGAAGTAGTCCAATCCCTCTCTTATATAGTTATACAAGTGTGTAATCTCATGCACTAATTGATGCATCTAAGGGATGGCAGAGGCATATTCTTCTTGTTGTAACCTTTTTACAAGATTGGCGTCATCTTTAGTAGTGTCCAGAAGAATTGTGTTGTGAGTGGGCCTCTGGAAGGGAATTATCCCTTGGTCGATCTGCAAAGGAGGAAGCTTCTTTAGTTTTGCTTCCTTGACAACAGCTACTATTGAGTGCTTTGCAGCAGGCTCCAATTGAGTCTCTTCTCTATATGCAGTAAACTCAACATTCTCTCCCACATAGTACAAGGAGAATCTTTGCATCATCTTCTAATGCCAAAAGCCTAAGGAGGAGGAGGAGGAGGTGTGCCTTCTCTGAATCTGGATAGAGGTGTGGTGGCATCTAGGCTGAATAGTCTGTTGTCCCATGAGGGAGTAGTAGATGCTTTAGGAGATAGAATGACCTATCTCTTCATCAGACCTAGAAGAGATGTTGATAGCTCTGAGTGGTGGTAGGAAACCACTACGTTTGACATCTCAGGGATAGTTATAGGTGAGGGTGATTGGTAAGGAGGAATGGTGGTGTCTGGTGGAGTTTGTGGGGATGTTGTGGGTACAACAATCTGAGTTGTGGGTTCAAGCTGTGTCTCAAACTAAACAGTGGGCTCAGTCTATTGGGTGATCGTCTATCCAGTGGGGGCAGATGCAAGTTGATCTTCTGTCTGAATAGTGGGTTCAGACAGTGGCTCTTGCATAGTCTATGCTTAGGCATCAGACTGTGTAGCTACTGTTTGGCTAACTATGGTCTGTGTAGGTGACACAAATGATAGAGGTTCCACAAACGAAGTGTCTGTTGTGGTTTTTGTTTAGGCTAGAACTAGTATAGTCTGAGGAATATTCTTCCTTAGACGTTTGTGAGTTGAGCGAGGGTAAGTGGGAAGTGTGAAGGTAGGGATGGTGATACCTGGATTGGTGGTAGAGGTGGTTGTGGTGGTCTATCCAAGTCTGTCTTCTTCCAACACCACTTTCCTTTTCACAATTAGCTTCCTAGCTGTGGTGCTGGGTGGTTTAATAGTCAAACTCTCTGACTCAATGGTCTGTTGTTCACTAAGCTGTCTCCTTGGCCTCTTGAAGACCAATCCATCATCAGATACTTCCTCTTCAGCCTCAACAACATTAACAGTTGCTTGTCCAATGTCTGCTACCTCCTTCAGAGACACTTGAGGTTTAGTAGACATTTTAGCAACACCCTTATTATTGTTGGAAATAGTAATAGTGTTATTTATCATCTCATGAGCACTCTACAGTCTTGTTTTCCTATCAAAGATCTTGGGCACTTGAACTTCTTTCTTGGGATTGAAATGGAAGTTTCTACCAAATGTCTATTTTTTAACCAACGAAAGTACATTCTAGACTTTACTTAAAGATGTTGAGATGATGAACTGTAAACTAGCTCCTACTCCATTGGATAGTAAGTTGAACCTTGATACAAGAAGTACACCCTTACAAGCTATCAATGAATATCAACGATTAGTAGGTAAGCTTATCTATCTTACTATCACTAGACTTGACATAAGATATGTTGTTAGACTTGTTAGCTAGTTTATGTATGCACCTACAACTTTTCATTTTACTATTGTCAAGTGTATCTTGCAATATCTTAATGGGATTGTCCTAGCCAAGAATGGTCACACACAAATAACTAGGTACAACAATTCTGATTGGGCTAGAAATGCACTTGATTGAAAATCTACTACTAATTTTGTATGTTTGTTGGTGGCAATCTTGTCTCTTGGCATAGCAAAAAAAAAACTGTTGTTGCTCGTTCTTGTGTTGAAGCCAAATATAAGACCATGGAATATGCTACTTGTGAAATGATATGGCTTAAAGGTCTTCTTGCTAATCATGGTTTCCATCTACTCTGCCTATGACACTTTGGTGTGACAACCATGATGCTATGCATATTGCTCCCAATGCGTGTTTCACGAATGAACGAAACATATCGAACTTGATTGCCATTTTATTCGGCAACAAGTTCAAAATCAAGTTATTCAAACTGCCTATACTAGGAGCCATGATCAACTTGCTAATGTATTCATTCAAATGTTGCCGAGCACTCAATTTTATCATATATTGTCCAAGCTTGGATCCATCAATCCTCTCGATCTAGCTTAAGGAGGAGAATTGAAGGAATCTGTTGAATTATAGTTATTAGGAAGCTAAAATAAAATATTTTGTTGTATCAATTATAGTTATCAGGAAACTAAAATATGAATTAGGCAATTAACTATTATTGAGTGATATCACTGTAGCGTGAATAACTCCTTACAATTAGGCTCACATTTATTTCTAGCAATTTCCTCTTTATAATAGGGTAATAAGGTTGTAATATGTACTATAAACTATGGAATATATAGAAGTATTCTTGCTTCCTTTTTTCTTTAATTCTTAAAATTGATGAACCATACTTAGACTTCTTAAAGCTAATCAAATACTACAAAACTTTAATAAGAAATCTACATGAAAAAAAATAACTTATGCCATTTATAAAAATAAACAAAAAAACAATCATGTGTTTGCAGTTGAGAGTGACTCGTGTAAAAAGTTTGAACCTTAATAGTTTGACACTGCCTTGCAAAAAACAAAGTGTGAAAAAAACAAAAAATAAAAAAGTAAAAATAGTCTGGATCATTAGGGAGTTGATAATTGATGTGTCATTTTAAAATTTTCTAAAAAATAATAAGGTAAACAACTTGTATTATTAGAAGTTTGATATTGTTATGATCAGCCGAGTAATCAATCAAGAGAGGGGGGGGGGAGGGTGAATTGATTTAACGTAAAGTGACAGATTCTTTTCCTCAAAAAGATTTTTCACCACCACTCTTGAGGTTTTAATAAAAGTGTTTTCAGATAATGTTATATTGATTGAATAAACCAGAAAAACAGCCTCAGCTTAAGATAGAAATGATTTAGAACAAATTATCTTGATAAAGATCAAATGCTAAATTGAAATAGATCAAGGGATAGAGAGATATAACTTGTTGATTTATACTGATTCGATCAACCACCAATCTACATCCAGTTCTCCCTTTCACCAAGGGGTTCCACTATGAATTTGATTACATACACCATGCACACACAATTCAAGCAAATCCTGATTTCACAACTTGAAACAGGAACCTAGAAGATTGAATGTGAAAACACCATTCACCATCCAATTTCTAAACTCTAGAACAACACAATTCTAGAAACAAAATTAGAAATACCATCTAATTTCAACACAGCATTTAGGAACGAAATTCCCACAATGCTAATCAAACAAGATCAATGAAAAAGATTAAAGAACGAAAACACCTTGATGTGTTGATATAGCAGATATGAGATCAGATCAAGAAACTCCAATATGAGAAGATTTAGCAGTCAAGAACTAATGTTGAATCACCTCAGTTCATAAAGGAACAAGAGAGGGATATAGTTGTATAGGCTTAGAGGTTCAATCTCAAATGGGTATAGCAGTAAAAGCAATATTGAGTTTTCTGAAACTTAAGAGATTAGAGAATGTGCATAAGAAAGAAGAGAGTGATCAAAGTAATATCAAATCTGAAAATCAAATAAAAGATTTTGATTTTGACAATTGAAGTAATGAAAAGATATTGTAACTGTTTGTTTGTTTGTTCTGCACAAAAAGATATGGATTCAAATATATGGCATGGGTCAAAAAGATTCGGAGTTAGTTAGACAAAGAATGAGTCTTGGAGATCTTTAAAAATGACCGTTATACCAGATATAATCGATTGCAATCAAGGTGTAATCGATTATCCCGTGTATCAGAATATGGTTTACACTTGCTGTCAGCGGTTGTAATCAATTGCAGTAGACTTGTAATCGATTGCAAACAAGACAAAGCCAATTCTGAATATCAAAGATCATCTGGTAATCGATTGCCACAAGATGGTAATTGATTGCAAATGAAACAGAGCAATTTTTGAATCTCAAAGATTGTCTTGTAATTGATTGCAGTTCGATAGTAATCGATTGCAATAGATACAGAGCAATATCTGATATCTGAAATTAGCATTGTAATAGATTGTAATGGTTGGTAATCGATTAACCCGATACCAGAGATGGTTTCAAAACTGATTAGGCCATCTGGTAATTGATTCCTACAACTTATAATCGATTGCAATCACTCAGAATTAGTTCCTAAAAAGTAAATCATCTAGTGATGCTAGAGATAATAGAAAACAGGGCAAATCAAAATAACAAGCAAGAATGATATGACTTAGCCTATAATAAACAATACAATGCCATCATCCATACATGTTATGGCATAAAAAGAAAATACTAGACTAAGAGAACAAAAAAGACTTAAGGAATGAAGATACCAAAAATCTAAATAAAGAGGCAAGGCGTCAATCTTCAAATATGTGTTCTTTAAAAGTTCTCTAAATTTAGATAGTGTGATTATGGGTTAAAAATGTTTGTCTCTTAAATTAATGAATTTTGTTTCGAATTTTTAATAATTTTTTCTTTACGTAGAGTCTTTAAACAAAAAAATTTTTGGCCTTGTTTATTCTGCTTTATTCCTTCTAGTGTATTTATTTCTTAATTTTAGATTTTATAATATATTTTTTTATTTTTTATAAATATCTTTAAAAATATTTAATAAAGACTAATAACAAATGAACTCAAATCACTATTTCCATGTTTGGTAGGAAGGAAATAATGCCGAAGAAGAAGGATGTGAGGAAAGTAAGAGGAACAAGGTACTTAATTGAGTGAAAAAGAAGGAAAAAAAATTGGTGAGATCTATAGATAAATGCATTAAATATGGTTCTCCTTTTTTTTTGTGAGCAAAGAAGGCCAAAGGCCTCAAGGAGGAATATTGCTAGCTATATCATCTCTCAACTAGTTCTCAATACAATCAGGTACATAATCAAAGAATTGTAAAACATTACAACTACCAGGGGCCGCTTTGGCCATTTCATATGCTACTCTATTTGCCTCTCGAAAAACATTGTTCCAAGTTAAGAAACTAGTGTTCCCATATACAGCATGAATCTCTTGAATCAGGTGATGGTATTCATGATCCACACTAAATTGGAGTTGCAATAATTGGATGGCCTTTGTGGAGTCTAAATCCACTCTAATGCAAGGATAACCTTTTGCCTTAGCAAGCTTCACACCAAGGAAGATAGCATTAAGCTCAGCATGTAGCATAGTAGATTCCCCACCTCAAGCTTGGAAACCACCCATGAACTGTCCCATATGATCACGAATGACCCCTCCACACCCCATCAATTGACCTATCTGGGAGACGAATGCATCACAGCTAACAACTACTTGTCCCATGCCAAGCACTCTCCAAACCATACCATCCTGAGATGGTCTCAAGGTTGCGTCACTGGGTAGTTTAGCAATGAGTTCCCTACTAGTGGAGTAAGCACCTTGTAGCAACCAAGGTCATAGTGGGACAACAAAAATATTGATAAATGGAATCAAAGGAGTCACTACCAATGTTTATTAAGAAAAACATCGGAAAAACCTTTTTTAGAAAAAAAAAATGGTCTTTGAAACTAGATTTGAGTTTGGGAGTCCATTATGCGTAGGGAAGGTATTGACATCCTACAATGTTTGTCACAAAGACGGTTTACCTTTAATTATTTAAGCAAAACCTTTTTATAAATTTTAAACATTTATCTCATCAAAACATTATTAGAAAAGAATAATTTAATTTTTATGAAGATAAATTTTATGAAAGGAAAGAAGGAGAGATATTATTTTTATTTTTAATTTTTATTACTATTTTAATTTATGACTCTGTCGCAACTTATTTATCCTAAAAAAAACATGAAAGATTGACAGAAGTGTACATCCAAGTCAATTCATTTTAATTTTTGAAATGATTTTAGTTTAAAATCATACGTCCTTAGAGAATAAATTTTTAAGATTATCAAGTTGTCACAACTTGTACCTTAAAATCTCAAGATTAAGAAGATGTCACATCTTAATAATCTTTTTTTTTAAGAAAATTATTTTTATATTGTTAATTTGTGAATTATTATAAAAAAATTATTTTAATTAACTGTATTATAAATTTCAATAATTATTGAGTTGTTACTATTTTTTAACATGAAGTAAAATGATATGTTGAATTAATTCCTACATCTAAAACTAACTATGGCATGTGAAAAAATTGAGAAAAATGATCAATTGAAATTTAGAAAAAAAAAGGATCAAGTTAGAAAAAAAACTAAAATGGACCAACGCACCAACTTGGCCCACCATGCTCTTACCATGTTGCAAAACAAAAGAGAGACCAACAAACAAACAAAAAAATAAATAGAATGTTCTGCAGCTTCCTCTTATGAAAATATAAAAGAGGGGAATTTTAACCTAACATTGAACATTGAGAGAGGGAGAGGTTGCGAAGATGCCACATTGTGCGGCCGCAACTGTGACGGCAGAGGGCCCACACGAGAGGGGAGGCAGAGGAGGGTGCGTCAACGGCGTGCGTAGCAGAGGGATCATGGTGGTAATGGGCGGTTGGTGTTTGGAGGGGGTCATGGTGGTTGGTGGTGCAGAGGGTTGTGGTGGTGGCTGATTGGGAGCGTCTAGGTATGGTTGTTTTCACTTTCTCTTTTGCTTTCCCTGATTTTGGTTGGCTATTGTAATTATTCATTGGGTTTTGCATATTTTGGGTTTTAGGGGTGATTGATTTTTGGTTTTTTGGTGGTTGTGGTTGTGTTCGTGTTTGGGACTTGAGGATGAACAATTTGGGTTTGGGTTAAGCATGGGGAATGGTTCTATTTGTGCTTGTTTGTGCCTTTGTTTGGGTCTCTATTTTAGGTCTCTGTTTGGGATTGATGATCCTTTTTTGGTGTTTTTGGTCTCTGTTTAGAATTAAAAGGATCAAAATGATTTTGTTTTTGGTTTATTCATGTTTCTATTTTGTTCATGGTTTTGTTTTATGGTTTTGTTTCTGTTTTGGGTGTGTAAGGTTGAGAACAAAGTCTCAAATTTGGATTCGTGCTTACTTAGAATAGACACATAAATATACAGTTTGTTCCAGTTACTAGTTTTGTGATTATTCAATATGCTTATTTTTCTTTTTTATTTTACATGATTGAAACAAGCAAAAGGAAGCATACTCATAGTATTCAACATAAAAAGGAAAGGAAAAGAAATTACATAGTTGTAGTGTAAGGTAGGTACTTACCAATGATATGCCAATCCTTCAATCAACTTTATATTCCTATTCCTATTACATTCCCGTTTTGCTTGAACTGGATCCTGAACAAAAACCTCAAACTATGTTCAAACTTATATGCTTTCCTCCTCTTTTTTCCATAATTCTCTTCTTCTTCACAAAGTTCTTTTATACTTTTATATGTTGTATTCTTTTTTTTTTTTGCTGCTTTGTTCTTGCTCTCACTGCTATATGCTCTTTTCCTTTTTCCTTTCTTTTTTTCCTGCTGTCTTGTTTGCTGTTTTTCCCTCTCTCCTTTTTTTCTACTGCTTTATTGCTATATATAGGCATATGAGGTTTCCTTCGTAGAAGGTTTTGCTTATTTTAGCATTTTTTAAGCTTTCCTTCCTAGGAAGTTTTTCTCACTTAATCATTTCTATTTGCTTGCAGCTGCATTGTTTGAATCTCCACCTAGTGTTGGCCTACGTTGTTAGGATCAGCCCGGTCACATCGGGGGAGGGTGAATTGATGTTACTCAAAATTCCAATTTCTTTTTCACCAACAAAACTTATCACCTCCTTTTTTGAAGTTTTCATACTAGTTTGATCAACCACTGATCTACATCTAGTTCTTCCTTATAACAAGGAGTTCCACTATGAATTGAATTACATACACCATGCATAAACAATTTAGACAAATCCCGATTCACAACCTGAAACAGGAACCTAGAACTGAATGTGAAAACACCATCAATATTCAATTTCTACCACTAGAAAATACCATTCAAGAAAACAAAGATTAAGAAGACATTCCTTAATTTATCACAGCATTTAGGAACCCACTTCCTACAATGCTAAACGAAAAAGATCAAAAGAAAAAGATTCAAGAATGAATACACCTGCAGTGTGTTGATATAGCCATTATAAGATCAGTTGAGAAACTCCAATGTTTTGCAGACAAATATCAGATTTGAACAAAACGCCTCATTTCATAAATGAACAAGATATAGTTGTAAGGGATCAGAGGTTTTAATCTCAAAAGTATATAGTTGGGTAAGCAAATGAGAGTTTTTCTGAATCTTAAAGTGAATATCACAAGTGCAGAACTAAAGAAAACCTTTGTGAGAAATTATCTAATCTGATAATCAAATCAAAGATTTGGATTTTGACAAGTGAAGGAAAATGAAAAGATATTGAAAAAGTTTATGGTTTTTTTCTACATAGAATGCCTAGGATTCAAATATATAGGCTGGGTCAAAAAGATTCGGAGTTGGTTAAGAAAAAGATCAGATCTTGGAAATCTTTCAACTTGATCGTTATAATAGTTATAATCGATTGATCACAGGTGTAATCGATTATCCCGTGTATCAGAAAATGATTTAATCTATCTGTCATACATTGTAATTGATTGTAGACATAGGGTAATCGATTGCAATAGAGACAGAGCCAATTCTAAGTTTGAGAAATTGAATTGTAATCGATTGCAGAAAGATGGTAATCGATTCCAATTGAAACAAAGCAATTTCTGAGTTTTGAAAACAACATTGTAATCGATTGACACTGGTGGTAATTGATTAACCCGATACTAGAGATGGTTCTAAAAAGGTTTGGGCCATCTGGTAATCAATTTCAGACTTGTGTAATTGATTTCAATTCTCAGAAATGTCTCTAAGATAAAAAAAAAAAAATCAACTTTTGATGCTAAAGATAAAGGATAAACAAACAATTCAAGCAATCTAGCATAAAATTCTAACTTAGTCTACAACAATCAATACAAAGCCATCATCCATACATGTTATGGCTTAAAAATAAAAGACTAAGGCAGACGAACCGAAAAAGACTTAAGGTATGAAGATACCAAAAATATAGATGGAGAGGCGTCAATCTTCATAAGTTTGATAGAGTGGCTGCCTACATGATGATGGAGCTGCTGATGGAGTTGCCAATTGTTTGATGAAGTTGCCAATGCCAATTGCCTCTTGCTTGTTTTCTTTTGTTCCTTTTTGTTCTTTTTGCTGCTTCTTTTTTCCTTCTTTTTCTTTTGCTGCTTCTATTTTATTGTGCTTTGAATTGATTTGGGCACTTATTGTAAAAACCGCACTTCAATTTTAAAGTGACTTATAGCATAGTAACTTGGAAAAATGAGAAAAAATTGGGTTTCTTGCCCAACATTGTGCATATTTTCTTCTTTTCCCTTTTCTTTCTTCTTTTTTTTTTTTTTTGGATGTGGTAAGATACCACTTGTGAAATAATAATAATAATAATCCATAACAATAAATAAAGGCGATATCACTTTTGGTAATCGCTTTTTCGTTTCCACTTTTATTAGACAGTTTTATTCTTAAACAATATTGAATTCCTTTCGTTTGATATTTTTATCAAAGGATAAAATAGAAAAAAAAATGAAAAATGAAATAAATAAATAAAATAAAAATACACACACAAAGTTAACCCACTAACAAAATAACTACTCCACTTTCCTAAAGGTGAACGTACACTAACAAAATAAAATAAAATAAAAATACACCACTAACAATATAACTATCCCACTTTCTTAAAAGTTTGTTCACATTTTATACTTCCTTAATATAACTACACTCTAGATTCTTTATATACACACAAAACTACTCACTACGCCCTTTATCCACTAATTATTCTATATTTCGGTCTTTCTTCGTCAATTTCTTCTTCTCTTTCATTCTCTTTTTTCTTTGTACGTAAGCTTTCAATTTCCTCCATCATTTTTGTTTGCATTTTCTTGCTTACATTCATAAGCATTTCATTTTTTTTATTCTCCCTCTTTCTATATATTTACATCTATATAGGAACATATGCGACAGACACAAACACAATCAATAAAGAAGGTAAACTTTCCTCCTAGTTTGAAGGTTAAAATCTCAAATATTTTATTTAATTCTGTTATTTTGGATTCAATTTATCATAGTGCAAATGAATGATACAAATCTTCGGCAACCAACATATTTTTTTCTTCTTTTAGTTTTCTAAAATTAAATTTTTTGTATTCTTTTAGTTTTATTCTCATAAAAGACTCTTATATTTTTAATTGGTAGTCATTCCTTATATGTTTCTTACTTTTGATGTTAAGTGTGTTTAGAAATAATTCAGCAAACAACGAATAAAGATGAAAAGAATACGAGATCAATGGAAGCATGTAGAACATACACTAGATCAATGGAAGCATGCAAAGAGAGTCTATAAAATCCCCCAAAGTTACAAGTTAGTAAAATAGAATAATTTATTTTATTCCATTTTTCCTCTTTCTCCTTCTTTTATAATTTTTCTTTTGATTTTTGATTTTTTGATTTTCTTCATTTTATTAGTGTTTTATTGCATTTTTTTTTTTTATTTTGTTTTCTTCCTCTATCTTATTCTTTTTATGTCCATTCTACTTTTCGTTTTTAAAAAAAAGTTTCACTTGTAACTTTTTTTTCTTTTGTTTTATGTTCTTTAGCAGTTTTAAAATAACAATTTTTTAAAAACTTTAAACTAATTTCTCTACAATAGAAAAAAAAAACACAACACTTATTTAAAAACAACCATTTTCTTTATTTAACTTTTTTAAATATGTTTTTTTGCTTTTATTTTTTAAAAAGTTTTTTTTAATGTGTGTTGCTTCTTGATAATTTTTTTTTTTATTTTTCTCTTTCTTTTTCCTAATTTATATGTTTGTTACATTTGAGTCAATGCTTTTTTCAATTGTAACAAAAAAAAAATTTACAAATTAAAAAAATACCGTTTTCAAACTCAAACTATTTTTTAAAATAAAAATTGAAACTAGCCCATTATATTTTTTAGTTATTTTTTTTTATCTTTGTTGTATTTTACGAAAGTTAAAATTATAATATTCCCTTTTAAAATCAAATTAAATTTTCAACTAAAACAATTATTTTAAAATTTGCTTATAAATTATGTTTAATGATTTTATTTGGAATGATAACTATTTGATTAATTCATATTGCATACATTTACTTATTTTATTTACAAATTTTATTTTATTTTAATACTTAACATAAATTTTTTTCATTCCCCTCACCTCCCTTCAAAAAATTATCAATTCATTTTTTTTCTTAACTTTTGTTTTGCAAGTTTAAATATTTCTTGAGGAACAACATATATTTGTTTTTTAAAGTTATATTATACTATCTCTTTCTTTATTTTATTTATATTCATTTTTTTCTCTTAATAAATGAAATGTATATATTGAAGACAATGACCATTACGAAAAATAGTGGTTTTTAAAAATACTAAATAATGATTTTTTTAGCTCTTCTTTAAATAAATAAGTATTATTTTAAACTGTCAAATTTTTTTATGTATTTTATTCTCCAAATAAGAAATGGAAAGTTTTAAAATCATAATATTCACTTTTAAAATCAAACTGAATTTTAAAATTAAAAAGGCTATAAGCCATCTTTAAAACTTCCTTTAAGATTATGATGTGCTTCAAAACTTTTTTTTTCATACTTTTAGTTATATTTGTCATATTTTTTAAGTAATATATTTTTCTCACACACACGCATATATGTGTGTGTGATTCTTTTGTTGAAATTATGATTATTTGTTTAATTTGTATTGTATATATTTGTTTTTTAAAGTTATGTTATTTCTCTTATTGTTTTTTCTTAATTACATATAATTATACTATCTCTTTCTTTTTCTTTCTTTATTTTATTTATATTCATTTTTCTCTCTTAATAAATGAAATGTATATGTAAATTAATGATAATTAATATAGTCTGCAATTTTTTATTATTATTATAATTGATGTTTTCAGGTGAGGAACGTGACAGAGATGAAGACATTCAATTATTAAATTTGCAAGTGTGGGCTAATAGATACAAATGAAGTACTATTACAATAATATAATTTATATATTATTTTGTGTGTTTATATATATATTTTTTAAACAAAACACATTCATATGTGAGAATGTAGCAGGACAATGCGATAATATACTTTTTTTTTTATTGTTTGCATCTTTATTTTCTTTTGTTAGAATCAAAACTTTGATGATGTCTAACCCCTAATACCTTGATAAGTTTTAATGATGTGATAATAGGTTGATTTTATGGAATAATTACTTGGAACATGTATTAGTGATTCTCATTACGCATTAAATTAATTATGTCTGAGTTGTATTAGCACAAAAAATAGTAAATTAATTCATGTATACTAATTATTTAATTACTAGGATTTTATAATAAAATATTGTTTAATCAACTACCATATGTGAAGGATAAAGGAGATGATTCATTTTGAAAATATGAAAAAAAAAAAAGTTAATTTTGAGCCGAGAGGAAGATGAAAGGGTTAATGAAACACCCTTATATTAAAAAGACTTAATACCCATTTAGGTCATATTATTTGTTTTTTGGATTCAATTGAGTCTTGATATTATTTGTTTAATCAATTAGGTTTTTTTTTTTGTTTGTTTGTTTAATCCAATCAATTTGGTCCTAATATTTATCCAATTGGATTCTGACCGGCCATCATGTCTGTTAAGTGCATTAACGAAGTATGTTGATGTGGTTTAATGATGGTCAAGACCCAATTGGATATTTTTAACAAATATTAGAATCAAATTGATTTGATAAAACAAATAACGGAACTTAATTGATTAAAAAAAACAAGACATAGTTGAGCACAAATAACAAATAATAGGACCTAAATGGGTATTAAACCTATTAAAAAACACATAGAAATAGTTTTTATTCATTATTATTTTAATTTAATTATTTTAAAATTTAAATAATAATAAAATATCAATGTTATTAACAAAAAAATAAAATTTAAAACTAAAACGAATTTTTTAAATATTTGAAAGATCAAAATAACACTTTTAAAATTTAGGCTAAAATATAAGAATGATCTCTTAATTTACTTTTTGGTTCAAAATTTGTCCTATTAAATTTAAAATGTTCTTCTAATTTATTTAATTAATGACAAATGGGTTCTTTTGAGAAATACATCATTTTCGATTTTCTAGCACAATTTTGATCTTTTTATTATTAATCAAGATGTAAAATGTGTATTATTAGATTCATCTACATACAAAATAAAAAAAATATGAAAATCAGTTAAAATTTGAACAAAAAAGGAATATAAAAAAGATGAAAATGCATGAAAAGTGAGTCTCAAAGCAATAAAAAATTTTAAAAAATCTAATATCATATTTTTTTTATTACTCACGTGTCTCACTTTTCAACTTATTTTCATTATGTTTATGACCTTTGTTTTTAAACATTAATTTATTTTTATAGTTATTATGTAGGTGAATCTAATGAGACAAATTTCATATCATGAATCAATAAAAAAAACAAAAGTTTAAAATTGTGGTAAAAAATTTAAAATAATAAGTTTTTCAAAGTGACTAATTTGTCATGAATTAAATAAATTAGAGAATCATTTTAAAATTTTTAAAAATTAGGAGACAAATTTAGAACTAAAATATAAGTCGTTAACACACCATTGTTGTATTATAGCCTAAATTTTAGGCTTAATACACATTTTGGTTCCCAAGTTATAATTAATTGTTTACATTTTTCCTCAAATTTTAAAAAAAAAATTGGTCTCTAAATTATTTAAAACTCCTCAATTTGATCATTTTCTATATGATTTTACTATTTACACACACCTTTTACAAAATACATTCTCCTAAAAATATATAAAAAAAAATGAGATATGTATTTAATAAAAAAAAAAGGATATAAAAAGAAAAATTTTATAAAAAATGATCAAATTACAACATTTTAAATAATTAAGAAACCAACTTAAAACTTTTTAAAATTTGAAACCAAATTGAACAATTAATTATAATTTGGAAACTAAAATATATATTTAGCCTAGATTTTAGTATGTCAAAATGAAAATAAAAATAAAATAAAATCCAATCCAACAACAACGTTTATCTTTCTTTATTATAAAAAAATAAATAAAGGTATAAGTCCATATGAACTTATTTTATTATGTTTTTCAAAATAGTTATAGAAAACAGTGGTACGGAATTATGTCTGACCCCAATGATTGCTACACTAGCTATCAATAACGGGCCGCTTTGGATAAATGAGCCCAAATCTCTATTCCTCAACGTGAGAACAATCCACCTAGGTTACTGGATGAAGGATTTTGCATAGCTAAACCTTGATAGCACAAAATAGATAGGTAGTTGTATTTTTACCTCCCTTTTAATTTTTTATATAACCCTTGATTTAATTTTCATGGATCTTCTGCAAGCTTTTGAATTAGCTTTTGAATTGAATTTCCTATTCCTGGAATCCATGATTTTAGTCAAGGGGCAATAAAGTTTATATATCTATCTCATGAATTTCATTGATAGTGTGTTTAGATGAAGCATTTTAGCAATGAATCACCATCTCCAATTCCCCTATCCAAACACACTCTAAAGGGTAATTTTAGCAATTTTTTTTGTTGTTTTTATGTAGTCTACAACGAATTTAAGGGATTTCTATAGCATTTTTAACGATTTGTATTATTTTTTAGATGTCAAAGTTTTTCGATGGCTCAAATTGAGTAGAATAGTAGTATTTTAGGGTTTGCACCAAAATGCATGTGTTTTGAGCTATTTTAAGTGATTTTTAACGGGTTTTTAGAATTTTATTATTATTTAGACACTTCTTTAGTAGTTTTTAGTTTTTTTTTTAGGTCTGCGATGTATTTTAACAATTTATAGACCATATTTAGTAGTTAAATGGCATTTTGAGCAATTTTTTTTTTTATCAATTTTTGATAGTTTAAAGGTTATTTTCAACAGATTTTTTTTGTTTTTGTTTTTATGTAGTCTACAATGAATTTAAGGGATTTCAATAATATTTTTAACAATTTAGACTATTTTTTAGATTTTTAACTTTTTTCATGGTTTAAAAAAAGTTGAATAGTATATTTTTAGGGCTTGTGCTAAAATTCAAGTGTTTTAAGCGGTTTCCCATGATTTGTAATGACTTTTAAGAATTCGTTGATGATTTAGACCATTCTTTAGTAAATTTCAGTTGTTTATTTAGGTTTGAAACATATTTTAGCAGTTTCTAAACCATATTTAGCAGTTGAAAGACATTTTGAAACAAAATTTTTGTATATGATGAGTGTTGTAACAAAATCTAAGGAGGGTTTTATAGTTTAATCGTTATTTTTAGTAGTTTTTTTGTTGTTTTTATGTAGTCTACAATGAATTTAAGGGATTTTTATAGCATTTTTAATGATTTAGACTATTTTTTAAATTTTAAACTCTTTTGTAGTTTAAAAAAAGTTGAATAGTATTTTTTTAGGGGTTGCACCGAAATTCAAGTGTTTTGAGCATTTTTGAGTGATTTGTAACAACTTTTAAGAATTCATTAATGATTTTGACCATTCCAATAATTTTCTATTTTTTTTAGGTTTACAACGCATTTTAACGATTTCTAGACCATATTTGAAGGACATTTTGTGCAAGCTTTTATCAATTTTCAATAAAAAAAAAAAAAAAAAAACTTTAAAAGGACGAAACAAAATTTCATTGAAGGATAGAGTAGTTATCCATCTTTGTATATGATGAGTGTTGTAACAAAATCTAAGGAGGGTTTATTTGATATAGGACATTGTGATTATTTTTGTCTACTTTGGGTATAGGGTTGCTGGAAAACAAAAGTTTTATACATTTTGGTTGTATTTTGTATTTTTTTTTTTTACACTGTTGGACACACAAGTCAAGATGAAAAACACCTTTCCACCCTCACGCGTGTCTGTGTATGTGGGGATTTAGGGTTTTTTGTTTTCATCCTCATCAATTTAGGAATTTTGGAAATTAGTGATAATGATAGTTAGTTAATAGTTAATTAGTGTTAATAACTTAACTACTAAATAAATTAGCATAATCAACTAGGGGTGACAAAACGAGTTGCGGCTCGCAAGTCAACCTGCCAGTCCACCAAAAAAAGGTTAGGCAAGGGAGCATCCCCAACCTGCCACAACCCACCAACCCGGCAAGTCAACCTGCCAACCCGCCACCTAAACCTAGCTAAGTTCCCACCTCTTCCTTCGTGAGTCATGTTCTAAAATAGAAATCAAGAACGACTGAACAAGCGACCTCTCTGTCACACCCTCACCCCCTCGCCACCCTCATCGACCCTCGCTCCCTCCATCGTCAACCTTTGCGGTTCGCACCCTCGTATGACGCATTGCTTCCATCATGCCCTCACCCCCTCACTGCCCTCACCCCTTGCCAGAATTGCTATCCATTCCAAGTACTTTGCTCTCCATCACCCTCTTCTCATCTCACAGACCTTGATTTGATCTAATCTGTTGTTCTCAACGTTTGATCTATTAGTTTTGTTAGTGTGTTCTTATATTGTGTTTTGCTGTTGTTGTGTTATCTTGAATGACTCTATATCAAAAATGCTTAAGCCATTGTTGTAGTTGTCATTGTGAGGAGGATTTGAAGGTTTAGAAGATTTATGAGAATGTGAATGCTTGTGTTTTGTATGATGAGAATGATGATGCCTAGCTTGGATGAGAATAACTAAACTAGTTGAAGCAAGGAAAAATTTGAGTACTCTTAGAAAACTTGAGTGAGACCAATTTCGCTTAGTAACTGCTATAATACTTTCTCATTGTTCACTAATTAGACCCTGAGTTTTGGGAAGTAGAAAGAAAAGAAAGCTCTTTTAGTAGTACAAGTGAGAGCACTATGAGCACTAGCTAGAACACAAGTTGCAATAAGTTTAAGTGAGTTTGACCCTTGGAGTTTAGATGTTGTTTGTTATCTTTCTATTAATGTTTTAGATCCTATTGACTTTCAAATTTATGCCATATTGGATAAGGATGCTTACTTTGTTTTTATTTTATTTTTTAAACAGGATTTTAAAATAAATTAAAATGAATGAGTCGATTAGTAAACCACCTTTTGATGTTAATTTTGCTGATGATGTAATTGAGAATGAGGTTGAGGGTACTGAATGTGAGGAGGAGGAGAATGGTGATGATCTTGAATCTGTTGAACCATCAAGTAAAAAGGCCAAGAGTTTAATATCGAATTGTTGGAAATATTTCACTAAAATTGGTGTGTGTAAGGATGGAAAAGAAAGGGAAATGTGTAATGCATGTAACCAAAAGTATGTAATTGTTGGTAAAAAAATATGGAACTTCATATTTAAATTGTCATGTTCTGCAATGTAAGAAAATAAAAAATGAAGATGTGGGTCAAATGATATTAGACATGCAAGGAAAGTTAAAGCCAAAAAAGATAGATCAAATGGTTGCACGTGAGTTGTTGGTTGATCTAGTTCTTATGCGTGGGTTGAAGATTGATGCTTCTTCATTTAGATTTTTGGTATCTTCATACCTTAAGTCTTCTCCGTTCTCTTAGTCTAGTATTTTCTATTTTATGTCATAACATGTATGGATGATGGCATTGTATTGTTTGTTATAGACTAAGTCTCTTTTTTTATGCTAGATGTTTGATCTACTCTGTTTTCTATTATCTCTAGCATCATTAGATGATTTGCTTCTTAGGAACTAATTATGAGTAATTGCAATCGATTACACATTGTAGGAATCAATTACCAAATGGCCAAATCAGTTTTGAACCATCTCTGGTATCAGGTTAATCGATTACCAACCATTGCAATCGATTACAATATTATTTTTAGATTTCAAAAATTGCCCTGTTTCAATTGCAATTGATTACAAGATGATAGAGGGTTAGTCAATGAACATGAGGACCTAGGGGCACTTCAAGAATTAAAGGGACCAATGACAAGATCCAAGGCCAAGATTCTTCAAGAAGAAATAACCAAGAGACTAGAGGAAGGGTTATTCATCAAAGGCCAAGAAGGAAGAAGCCTAAAGGAGTTAAATTGGAGCACTTGAAAATTTGCTGACAGCTCGCTTAGTGCAGGCTTAAGCTCAGCGAAGTTTCACTTCAATCAAGCATCTCGCTCAGCGCAAGATTGAGCTTAGCGGAGATTTGCTTCGATCAAGCATCTCGCTCAGCTCAACGTTGAGCTCAGCGCAATTTGCACTAAGCTCAAGGTTGAGCTTAGTGGAAGGTCTGACGCGGAAATTTTTTAAAACCTTGTTTACTTGTGTAAGGGGGTTCTTAATTGTGTAATTAGGCCTTAAAACATTATGTTTAAGTGGAGATTAGTTACATAACCCTCTTCTAAGGCCTGGCTCTATAAATAGTTGAGGAGAACCTCATTTGTAAAGACATATAACTCATTTGTGAATGAAATAAGCTTTGGCTTAGTTTGAGAGCTTAGTCTCTTCTTGGTTCTTGAGTGAAACCAAATTGATTCTTATCAAGGAAGCTTTCCTTGTGGCGAATTCACCTCGGCTTATCGTTCCGTACGGATTGTAGCGTCGTTCTAGTTCATCTTTTTCTTCTTTCCGCTTTTCCCTTTTGTTTGAGTTCTTGATTTAGCTTCAATGAAGCTCTTTTGATTTGCTTTCGGACGATCTAAACCAAGCTTGTGTGGCTTGAAACTACATCATGCATGCATCAAGTGGTATCTAGAGCCTCAACCGGAGTGCAATTCACAGAGAATTAGGTGCAGTTTTCGTTTTCTCCAAATTTGCATTTTTCAGTTTTGTGTTCTTCTTCTCCAATTTTTCATTTTTCTAAGCCTCTTGATTCTTGATTGTTTGTGTTCAATTATGTGTTTCGTGCTTGAATTTGAGTTTATCTTGCAATTTCCTTCATTTCCCCTTTCGTTTTGTTGAATTTGGTGTTGATTTGAGCATAGAGTGGTTGTTGCATGTATTCTTGATGTTCTTCGTGTTCTTGATGAAACCCATAGCTTGCTGAAGAAGTTTTGAGTTTGATCCAAAAAAAGTGCAGTTTGGAGTACGTTGGGTAGTTTTTGCAATTTTAAAAAGTTTTTGGTCCAAAAATAGAAAAATACGTGGGGCCAAAGTGTAAAAATAAAAAAATTCTAGGGTCAAATTGAAAATATAAAAAAATGAGGACCCAAGTGTAAAAAAAATTTTACAAAATTTTTCTACAACCTTATCTCTTTAGTGTATGCTTCTTATTGCTTTCTAATACATTTATTTTGCATAATTACAGTGGTTGTTACTTTGCCCAAATTTTCCTTTTTTTTACATCTTTAGAAAAGCTTGTTGAGCAATCTCGCTTAGCGACATATTTCGCTTAGTGCACGTTTGCTTCGATCAACGAATTCGCTTAATGCACCGTTCTCGTTTAGTGCGCGTCTTGTCATTATTAGATCTTCCTATTTGTCTTTTCTTTGGCATTCCTTTTGTGTTGTCCTTTCTTTTTGAGCTTTTATTGCTTGTCTTCTAAACTTCCATGGTTTTGTCTTAGAGTTTTCTTTTCCTTGACCTCTTAAGTTGAGCTTGGATTTGTTTCATCTTTCACTTGGAAACTCCTTGAATTGAAATCTTGGGTTGATTTCAAGGGCTAAAGAAGAGTTAGAGAGTGGAAAAATACAAGAGTGAACCTTAAAGAAAAAGTCTTATAAGAGTGAAACACGAGTGTTATCGAGTGTAAACACTTAGTGAGTGGTAAGGTTCAATATTTTTGTTCACTAACCTTTTGCTTGTAGCCATGGTTTCCGGAAGTGATAGTGATCCACCCTCACCTAGATCCGCTAAGCTAATGGTTTCATTGGCTAGGCAAATGGATAAGATGCATAGAAACTTTGAGAGGAGGATGGGAGAGAGATTTAATGATGTGCAAAAAAGTACTCAAGAGTTGAGTGGAAGAGTGGGAGACATTGAGAGAAGGAGGCATCATAGGTCACCTTATTCACCTCAAGGGAGTGATGATGGCTATGATGAAGGTAGAAGGCATAGGAATAGGAGGAATAGAGATGGCTTGAATGATGTGAAGGTCAAAATTCCCAAGTTCTTAGGTACTTATGACCCAGCGGGTTACCTTGATTGGGAGATGAAAGTAGACCAAATTTTCAGTTGTCACAATTATAGTGAAGCAAAGAAAATAAGGATGGCTAGCTTAGAATTTGAGAAATATGCCTTGGTGTGGTGGCAACAAGTTCAGGTGGATAGAGAACAACAAAAAAGACCTAGAGAGGAGACTTGGGAGGTAATGAAGAGTGTCTTGAGGGAGAGATTTGTTCCCATTCATTATATTAAGGACATGCATATAAAGTTACAAAGGCTTTATCAAGGTAGTAAAAGTGTTGATGATTATTACAAGGAGATGGAGATTACTTTGATAAGAGCTAACATTGAAGAAACTAATGAAGCTACCATGGCTAGATTTTTGAATGGCTTGAATAGGGACATTCAAGATGTTGTAGAACTTCAAAGCTACAACAACATGGATGAACTTATACATAGGGTCGTGCAAGTAGAGCAACAATTGAGGAGGAAGCATTCCTACAAGAAGTCTTCCTACAATTATTCCTCTTGGAGGGATAAGGACACTTCCAAGAAGGAAGGTTCTTCTTCACAACATCTTGAAAGAAAGTCTTCAAGAGGTAACCCTACTTCTCCTCTTCAAACCCCTCCCCATAAATCTACTTCTCATACTCAACCTACTTCCAATAAATCTAGTTCTATTAAATGTTTTAAGTGTTTGGGCAAGGGTCACATTGCATCCCAATGTCCTAACAAAAGAAACATGATTTTGTTGGAAAATGGAGAGGTGGATAGTGAGTCATCTAAGAGTTCTCTTAGTTCCTCTAGTGAAGGTGAGGATAATAGTTTTCTTCCACCAGAGGAGGGAGATCTTTTGATGGTTAGAAGACTCATGGATAGTTTGTGCAAGGATAGAGATGATACACAAAGAGAAAACATTTTTCATTCTAGATGTTTGGTGAATGGAAAGGTTTGTTCTTTAATCATTGATGGTGGAAGTTGTACCAATGTTGCAAGCACTAGATTAGTGGAGAAACTAGGCCTCAAAACCATCCCTCACCCTAAGCCTTATAAGTTACAATGGTTGAGTGATAGTGGTGAGTTGGTTGTGAATAAGCAAGTGTTGCTTACATTCTCCATTGGAAGTTATGTTGATAAAGTGCTTTGTGATATGGTTCCCATGGAAGCCGGACATGAGTTGCTTGGTAGACCTTGGCAATATGATAGAGATGTTGTCCATAATGGGGTCACCAATAGATTTTCTTTCTTGCATAAAGGTAAAAAGGTAGTTCTCTCACCTTTATCTCCAAGTGAAGTGTGTGAGGATCAAATAAAAATGAGATTGAAAAGAGAGAAAGAAAAGAAAATTCAAGAAGGAAAAAGTCTTTTGAGAGAGAAAAGTCAAAAAGAAAAATATGGCAAAAAGAGTGAAAAGAAAGATCAAAAGAAAAGAGAAAAAGAAAGTGAAAAAAAATTAGTGATAAAAGAGAGTTTGTTCATGAAACCTAAAGAGGTAAAAAGAGTTATGCTTGCTAAGCAACAAATGTATTTGCTCATTCCAAATTACATGTGCTTGTCTTCTAGTGCTCTTGAGTTGCCTCAAGGTTTTGATACACTCTTTAAGGAGTTTGAGGATGTCTTTTCACAAGACCTTCCCCATGGCTTGCCTCCTTTAAGAGGAATTGAACATTAAATTGATCTTGTTCTGGGAGCTTCACTTCCTAATAGGGCTGCTTATAGGAATAATCCGGAAGAGACAAAGGAAATACAAAAGCAAGTTGAAGGGTTGATGCAAAAAGGGTGGGTGAAAGAAAGCTTGAGCCCATGTGCAATGTCGGTCATCCTAGTCCCAAAGAAAGATGGCACTTGGAGGATGTGTATGGATTGTAGACCCATCAACAACATCATCGTGAGGTATAGACATCCTATCCCTAGACTTGATAATATGTTGGATGAACTTCATGGTTCTTGTGTTTTCTCCAAGATATATTTGAAAAGTGGTTACCATCAAATTAGAATGAGAGAAGGTGATGAATGGAAAACCGCTTTCAAAACTAAGTTTGGACTTCATGAGTGGTTGGTCGTGCCTTTTGGCTTAACCAATGCACCAAGCACTTTCATGCGTCTCATGAATCATGTTTTGAGGCATTTTATTGGTAAATTTGTGGTTGTTTACTTTGATGATATCTTGATTTATAGCTTAACAAATGACCACTTATTCCATGTTAGAAGTGTCCTGGAAGTGCTTAGAAATGAGAGCTTGTTTGCTAATAAGGATAAATGCACATTTTGCACTAGTCAAGTAGTGTTTCTAGGATTTGTTGTGAGTGCTAAAGGAGTCCAAGTGGATGATGAGAAAATTAGAGCTATTAGAAATTGGCCCACACCCAAAAATGTGAGTGATGTGAGGAGTTTCCATGGGTTGGCTAGTTTCTATCGGAGATTTGTCAAGGAATTTAGCACAATAGCATCTCCATTGAATGAAATTGTTAAGAAAAATGTGGAATTTAAATGGGAGAGTGAACAAGAGAGAGCCTTCAATGAATTGAAGGAAAGGTTGACAAATGCACCCATTCTTGCTTTACCAAATTTTTCAAAATCTTTTGAAATAGAATGTGATGCATCAAAAGTTGGCATAAGCGCGGTATTGTTACAAGAGGGTCACCCAATTGCCTATTTTAGTGAAAAACTTAAGGGTGCCATCTTGAACTATTCTACCTATGATAAGGAACTCTATGCACTTATTAGAGCTTTGCATAATTGGCAACACTATCTCCTTCCTAAGGAGTTTGTGATTCATAGTGACCATGAGTCACTCAAACATTTGAAAAGCCAAGGAAAGCTTAATAAGAGGCATGCCAAATGGGTAGAGATCTTGGAACAATTTCCTTATGTGATTAAACACAAGCAAGGCAAGGCTAATGTAGTGGCTGATGCCCTTTCTAGGAGATATGCTTTAATCTCCATGCTTGAAACCAAAATATTTAGGTTTGAACACATAAAGGACTTGTATCCTCAAGACCATGACTTCTCTAACTTGTTTGAGCTATGTGGAAAAGGGTCTCACCAAGGTTTCTTTAGGCATGAAGGGTACTTGTTTAAAAATAAAAGATTATGTTTGCCTCAAAGTTCTTTGCATGAACTAATGATTTGTGAAGCTCATCAAGGGGGGTTAATGGGACATTTTGGAGTTGAAAAGACTTTGAACATCTTGCATGAACATTTCTTTTAGCCTAAAATGAAACATGATGTCATCAAATTTTGTTCTAATTGCATTGTGTGTCATAAGGCCAAGTCTAAAATCATGCATCATGGTTTATATACTCCATTGCCAATCCCTACCTCTCCTTGGACTGAAATTTGCATGGATTTTGTACTTAGTCTTCCACGGTCCAAGAGAGGCAAGGATTCGATTTTTGTGGTTGTTAATAGGTTTTCCAAGATGGCACACTTCATTCCATGCCACAAGGTGGACGATGCTTGTCATGTGGCGGATCTATTCTTCAAAGAAGTAGTGCGTCTTCATGGATTGCCTAGGAGCATTGTATTGGATAGGGATTCGAAGTTTTTAAGCCACTTTTGGAAAACATTGTGGGGAAAACTTGGAACCAAGCTTCTTTTCTCCACCACTTGCCATCCTCAAACTGATGGACAAACGAAGGTGGTGAATAGAACACTTTCACAACTCTTAAGGTGTTTCATAAGAAGTAATTTGAAAACTTGGGAAGAGTGGTTACCTCATGTTGAATTTGCCTATAATAGGGTAATGAACTCTACCACTTCTTTTTCTCCTTTTGAGGTTGTTTATGGCTTTAATCCTTTATCTCCTCTTGATCTAATTCCCTTACCTAATGATTCTTCTATTTTGAGTAAGGATGGTCTTTCAAGAGCCACTTTTGTGAAGGATCTCCATGAGAAGGTAAGAAACCAAATTGAGTAAAAGATGGAGCAATATGCAAGACAAGCCAACAAGGGGAGAAAGCCCATGGTATTCTAACCCAGAGATTGGGTTTAGGTACATCTACAGAAGGATAGGTTTCCCTCACAAAGGAAATCTAAACTCCAACCTAGGGGTGATGGTCCTTTCAAGGTCCTTATGCGGATAAATGACAACGCCTACAAGATTGACTTGCCAAGTAAGTATGGGGTGAGTTCTAGCTTCAATGTCGCTGATCTTTCTTCTTGTGATGTAGGTATCTTAGATGCAAATCCGAGGTCGGATTCTTTTCAAGAAGGAGGGGATGATAGAGGGCTAGTCAATGAACATGAGGACCTAGGGGCACTTCAAGAATTAAAGGGACCAATGACAAGATCCAAGGCCAAGATTCTTCAAGAAGAAATGACCAAGAGACTAAAGGAAAGGTTATTCATCAAAGGCCAAGAAGGAAGAAGCCCAAAGGAGTTAAATTGGAGCACTTGGAAATTTGCTGACAGCTCGCTCAGCGCAGGCTTGAGCTCAGCGAAGTTTCACTTCAATCAAGCATCTCGCTCAGCTAGGGATGGCAATATGGACCCGGACCCTACGGGCACCCACAAAAATACCCATACGCGGGTAGGGTAATAACCCGCATATTTAGGAATGGGATGGGGCGAGTATTTACCCGTAAAATCTCACGGGGATGGGTGCGGGTACGGGTACTATAGTACCCACCCTGCCCCGCCCCGCACCTTATGTATATACATATTAATTAATATATTATAATTTTATTATTTAAATTATTCGATTAAAATTATTTAATTATCTATATATTATTTTAATTATTCTTTTTATATGTTAATTTTGATATTCTATTATGATTTAATTTTTATTTGTATTAGTAGTTCAAGAAACTATGGAAATAAGCATTTGCAAAATATGAAGAAATTAATTTGGATGATGAAGTTAAAATATTATATCTATTTGTGTTTTATTTTTAATATATAATTATAAACCAATTAGTTTTAAAAATATATTAGTTTTTCCTGTTTAATTAGAGTTGTTGTTTAGATTTATGTTGAATGATTATTTTTGTAATGTTATTTATTTATATAAATCAATATTCGTTTGATTTTAATATTATATAAGGGTGTATTGGATTAGGATTTTAAAAGATTTTTTTGGCATAAAAAAGTCTTGAAGATTTTTAAGATTTTGTAAGTAACTAAAAACTGTTAAGATTTTTTTAAGAAGACTTTTGTGATTAGGATTTTATAATTAGGATTTAATGGATTTAGATATATAAGATTTGAAAGGATTTCACATATTTATAAGATAAGATTTGAAAAGACTTTATGGATTTCTAGAAAATAAAACATTCAAAACTACTAAACACAAGCCAACAAGAGTGTGCTTGGAAATATTATTGAACACAGACTAATAAAAAATTATCATAAACTGAACCATCTCACCTACTAATAATGTATATGAATTCAAAATCAAAGTTACAAGCCATTAATGCATTTTGAGATATATTTTTCACAAATTTTCATAAAATAATAGTGAAAAATAATAACAAAATATTAGTCAAAAATATAAAATGTTTCATTTAACTCAAAATCAATAATGTCATCAAAATATAAATCAAATAATTCAGAAAAAATACATGATGATCAAAACATTAATCATCTGCCTAACTTGAAGAATATCCAAAGTTGTCTATGTTTTATAACATCCCAAACATTACTCTTTGTTTCCTATGTTAAATTGTATATTTTTTCAAAATTGACTGCAATAGTTTAGAAATGTCTTTTAAAACTTTAACTTGATTGTTTGTCCCGAGTTAAAACTTAAAATGAAAATCTACTTCTCTTATGAAAATTTTCATTTCATTAAGAATTTATGAACTTAAAATGAATGAGACAGTGACTACATTGTAGGCTTGTAAATTGATTCATAATGATTTGGAGGTATGAACACATCACTATTAGAATCATATGAAAAGTCTCACCTTGAAACAAAAAAATGTGTGGGTGAGAGATTATGTCACTACCTCCAAAGCAAAGAGAATGAAATAAATAAAAAAGTCTGTGATGAGAAAGAAAAGTCTCTCATAGTTGAATGTGATTGTTTGCTGGATTTGATATTTATATGATCAACTAAAAAGTCCATAAAATCTACCAAAATCCAATTAAAAAAAAAGTTCATAAAATCTTTATAATTTTGAATAACATATAACTTTTTTTTGCGTTATTCAAAATCTCAATCGAATACCACAAGATTTCGTTGCCCTCTGAAAAAAATCTTGATAATCTTGATTGAATACCATTAGATTATTTTTTATCATTTAACAATCTTGATTGAATACCCCAAGACATTTTTACAAAAAAAAAAAAAGTCATTCAAATCTTAAATAATCCTAATCCAATACATCCCCTAAGTTTTTTTTTTATATAATTTTTAATTTTATATAACGGAAAGTGCAGGTCGCGAGTGCGGGTATGGGTATATAGGTACCCAGAGGGTATGAGGATGTAGATTGAAATTGTTACCCACACGAGTATGGGGCCGGAGACAGGGTACTTTTTTCAAACACAGGTATGGGTAAGATACTATAGTACCCTACCCATACCTTACCCATTGCCATCCCTACCAGAGAAGATAAATCTAGAAGATGTGAGACTTGTGTGTGAGAAAGATAAAATGAAATATGTTGGACTTGTGTGTAAAATTATTAGTAAAAGATTGAGATTCTATAAAAATAAAAAATAAAATTACAAAAAGTTTTGATTAATCACAAAAAAAAAAAAGCTGTTTTGATTTTTTAATTTTAAAAAATAAAATAGAAAACAGTTTTTAAAAATTGATTAATCAAATTTTATAATTTTAAAAATTTTAAAAATTAAAAACTGTTTTTAAAAAACTAAAATCAAACCCGTCTTTTTTTCATGATTCTCAATACCACAGTTGCATTTGGTAAAATTCTGCCATAATGTCTACAGAAGATGTCAACCAATGTTAAGTTCTAGTCCAATACTCCAAATCCCCCTTCGTCTTCTTTCAAGCCCAAGCTCAAGTCCAAGAAACTCCCCCGAACAAAGCCCAAACTCACACAGGAGCTTCTTCTCTTCGACGCCACGAGGTGATGTTTTTTCCTCTTTCAGTTTTACACGCATGCCGCTCTATCCTTTGAACTGTTTTGTTTCAGGTTCGCGATTTGGGTAACTTGCTTCGGTTGTACACTGAATGGCACTCTCGCTTGCTCCCTTGTTACTCCTTTAATCAGTTTATTCACAAAGGGGAGAAAAGTTGCTGCTTCCAGGCGTGTCAAGGTACTCTTTTGATAAGTACATGATATAAGAATATGAAGTTTTCCATTTCATACGTTGTTTCTTTTAGTTTTCATCCCTTAATTTGATTTTATGAAATGACAATTTTTATTCATCTTATTTTGAATTGTAAAATTGAGTCTCTTGTTTAAAAAATATGCAAATTTGATCCTTCCAAATTAGCATATTTTTTAAATCAAAGATTTAATTTTACAATTAAAATATGAAAACATCATTTCATGAAATGAAAATTACAATTAATTTTTCTTTTATATAATGATTCTCCTTCCGTGTTTGTATTTGTTGAGAGGTTGTGTATGTTGCATGTACATGTGCTTGCATTGCATGCATGCTTGCTTCCAGTTTCGATTTTGACAAACTTTCCATGGACTAATTCAAAGCAGGGTAGCCGATTCAATATTATTCAATGAAACATTGCTATCATGACTCAATATGTGCTCATTCTCACTAATTTGTGAGAAAATTGAGAGTAATATGAATTGTGGATATTAAAAATCCGATTACTCAACCATCTGGAGGTTTATAGTTAGTTATTTTATATTTTCTTCTCTTCATGTCCCTGGTCTATTCATATGCTTTTGTTATTGTTATGGTGGCAGATACATCATACCATATCTGAGAAAATTGTAAATGTAGTAAATCAGTAGTTACAAGTAGGCAGTTATAAATAACTTTCCAAATTGAACAAGTTAAATTGTAAACCAGGAGCTTATGTCAAAGTCTTAACGACAGTATTTGTTTCCTCTTTCATTACAGGAGCCTTCTCAGTCCATGCACGATGTGATTGGCTTCAACTGAAAAGATATCAGAGTCTAGCAGCAAAGCTGAGATAACAGAAGAACAGAGAACTCGTATAGAAGCAAACAGGTTGAAGACACTTGAAAGGCGAGCTCAGATAACACAAGAGCAGAGAGCTCGAATGGAAGCAAATAGGTTGAAGGCACTAGAAAGGCGTGTTGCCTTATCACAACTTTGATCTGAATTGTTTAAGAAACCATCACTTGTCCTTAAATTAAATCCCCTCATCATGAATTAAGTAGTTTTTAATGACTGTTATATGAGGTGCTTGTGATCATTATTTGTCCTAACATTAAATGGATTCATGTCTTTAAGTTTCAAGCCGCAGGCTTATTTAATTTAATTTCTTTGGGCACTCTATCCGTATTAAATTTAGAGAGCATGAAAATGATAGTGTCCATCGTTTCCAAAACAAGCTGACAATGAGCTTATTTATTTTTATTTTTTTTCAAAATCATCATATTTATATATGGAAGAATATAGATGGTATTGTTTTTGCGAGATGTGGATTAAGACAAAAAATCCATTAAGTTGAAAAAAAATTAAATATTATGATATTCAGTTAATTCTAAATATTTTAAAATATTATGATCACGATGATTTTAAATATTATCGTCATGATTGTTTTTAATATTTTTATAACACGTGTCACTCGTATGAAAGAACATATAATTACCTAACGAAAACTCTTAAATGGTGAAGAAAAAAAAATGGAATCATACTTTAAAAATAAAGATCATTTAAACAATAGTTTAGGGACTAAAAAATAAAACATTTAATAATAGATGGATTAAAAACATATTTTACTTTTATTTTTAAAAAGATAATGTTTTACTATTCAAAATAATAATTAATAATAATAATTTTAAATGTGTGTCATTTTGTTTGATGGCCATTTTCAACATAATAATAAATAAGCAATTCATTAGTTCTTGTATCTACAAAACAATTTGGATAATTTTAATAGAATTTTAGATTATGTAAAGCAATCAGTCTCTTCAGTTTATTCCAAAATTATCATAATAAAAATATTAATATTCATTCTCTCTTATTTGGATTTTTTTTAAAACGTATAAAATATATTATTGAAAAAAATATAATTTAATTTTACCACGCAACACCCTTCCTAAAATTACTCATCGATCAATTACTCTTGTTAAAAGAATGTAAAAGAAAAATTACAAAAATAACATTTGCTAGTTTTTTTTAGTCATTTCACTATTTACTTTTCTCTCTCTCATTCTTTTCACTCAAATTTTCTTTTTTCTTTTTCTCTTCTTTTTTTACTTTGTTTCTTTTACATTTTTTTTTTTATCTTTTTACTTCTTACGTTTTTTTTTTCCTTTTTATGTTTGTTTTCTTTTTTCATTTTCCTACTAAACAAACAAAAACATGTTATATTTTTAATATCTAAATTATCTAAATGCTTATATTAGTAGATAAGTTTGGACAAATTATCTAATTTAAATATGCACAAATTTATATAAATACCACCCTTTTATGTTATCAATTTTTGTGTTTGATATTTCTAAAATATTATTTCATTTAATTTTTATTCAATACTACTATAAAAAGATTGTAGAAGGATTTGTAAGAAAATTAGGTAGGACGATATATCATCACTCTTTTCTTTTTTTTTTGACCATTTTGCCCACCTCATTTTTTTCCTTCCCAAAATTATCTCTTTTCATTTTTAATGGTAATTGTTTTCATTTATTTTTCTTTTATCTTTTTAATTACACAACCTTTTTTTTCATAATTCTTACTAATTGATTAATTCTAAATTATTTTTTATACATCTTTTATTTATAAAATTTATATTAGCATATATAATCATAAAAATAATAAATTATTGTAGTTTTGTTAATATAATTAGTTTTCTTGAAATATTTAATATAAAAATAAGCTCAATATTATGTAAAAAATTATCATTTTTATATTAATTGAATGATAAATTTACACCATAAAGTAATGTTTTTATTTTATGTTTAAAATTAATTTAGTAAATATATTTTTATTACAAAAAAATGAATTTTTTTTATCAATAATATCATAAATTAAACTAGTTTTTTTATATTAAATACCACAAATATTTATCACGAAAAACAATCTTACGAAGCTCATTATATATGACAAAACTCTTTATTCATTGTTTTACCCAAGTGCATACCAAAAAATCAATAGTCTAATAAATTAAAACATTTTTAGTTATGGTAGAGGTCACAAATATCATTCATGGGAGACAATCATATTTCCTTTCCCAAACAACAACACATAAAAAATTAGGGGTGCTCGTGGGTTGGGTTGGGTTGAGTCAACAGGTCAGTGATGTATTTTAAAAAAAAAAAATTGCTAAAAAATCAGAATAGATTTTTAAATTTTATTCATTTTTTTAGAATAAAAATCATTTTCATTCACAAATGAACATAATCACATATTAATGCACAAAATAAGCTAGATATAATGATACTTTCAAACTTAATTGTTGATCCCTTTGACCTTAATTCACCTAATCCGAAAAGTTCAAAATAAAATAATTATCAACCCAAATAGCAAAGTTCAAATAACAATGTAACATTGATACAAAATAAATTGAAAACAAATTTGCATTTTCTTGGATAATTGACTAGTTGTAAACTCCATTGTTGGATAGTTATAAGCTTCATTGTTGAAGCACTACAAGCCAAAAGACAAGATCCATTAGTCTATTATAAATAGTATAGAAAGAAGAAATATGCCTAAAGTTGCTAAAAAGGTGAATCCAAAATTACATCATAAACTAATTTATAAATATTAGTATATTACCATATTAACAATGACCCCAACTTGCAACACTAGCCGTCCTAGCAGTAATCCCAGTAGCACTAGTAGTCTCAACATTAGCAGTATTCAAAGCCAAACCAAACAACTCTAAAAATTTAAATAAAATCTCATTAGAACACAATATCACTTCATATTCATATTGTAAACAAATGTGAAAAAAAATCAAACTTCATATCTGATTCAATCTTTTTTACTTCATTTAGTTCAACTTGCAAATAATTGACATCTTGATTTTGAGATTTGAGCCAATTTTAACCACAAATCAAAGCTTCAACTGTAGCGAGACTCAATAAACTACAAAATGGATCAAGTACTCGACCTCTAGTGCTGAATGCAAACTCAGATGACACAGTAGACACAGGAATGATCAATATTTCTCTAGTCATGAAAGAAAGAACATTATATTTGCTTGCTTTCATTTTCCACCAACTCAAAAGGTCAAATCTAGGACTATCATCTTCAACATCATCACCCATATACCTATCCAACTTATTCTTTTGCACCTCACCTTATTTTTTCTTCATTTTCTTTCTAAACTGACCATCCCAATCCTCATCCTCATCACCCATGTTCATATTAGATTGAGAGGCAATGTTTGAAGCTAAAGTACTAAACCCACTACTATCAATGGAAGCAGGATGTTTTGTTGCATAATCCTCAAATAATTTTTTGATGAGATCTTCCAATTTTTTCATCATCTCTCTACATTTCTCAATACCATACATTTTCTTAAAACAAAATTTAACATAACCAAACTTACAACGGGGATAAAGAAAAACAACAACAAACAAAAGATAGTTGATCCCACCACTTTCCCAATACTCGTTAAACTTCATTTGCATATTTGCTGTCATTTTCTATAACACTATATCTATTGTGAATAATTGTGTATGTCCAAAACTCAATCTATCATGTAACCAATTCCATTTCTAATAATAAAGTATTATTATAGTTTCATTATCATATTCTACTATTTGAGTTAATGTGATAATGTCCTTGATTAAAATTAGAATTTTGTTATCATTATAAAGATGATTAAAGATGATGATAATGAGAAACAAGTCTCTTATAATTTTAATCTAAATTATTCTTGGTTATAAGATTATTATAAATAGGATATCAATAATCCAGATATATCAATATATGTGTAATTGTCTTTATTGGATAAAGATTAATAGTTCTCATTTATTAAATTACACATATAGATAATTCACATGTGGGTGTGATTATTGATTTGACTCGATTGAGAATTTCTAATGGTTAATATTACCTTTAAATTGTCAATAAGAAGTTCTCAAGAAGAAATATAATAGTTTTCTTTGACCTAAGATTATCATAGTAATTAACAAGTTATTTGTTATATCTTAATCCCGACATTTAGTGCCTCAGGGCACTAGTTGAATGGATATTGAATATGATTAAATACTTGTATAATTAATGACTAATCAAGAAGGAATCCATCAACTTTGGTTAATAAGTTTGAGCTCTATGATATAATTAAGACCTTGGCCAGGGCAATTGAATGAAAGAAGAAAAGAGTTTCTTAAGTCATTCATTGATTAAATATAATAATGTGTTAACTTATTAGAGTTTGACAATAATACTATACTCTATAATTAACTTTGAGTTGTAAATGATGGAAGGAATATTATATTATTCTTGTATTGGTTCTTGGGGTAAAAGATATTACTTCATACTATCCAGACATTAAGGAGTATTGCTAGACGCCTACGTTGATTAGTAAATTAATTATGATTAATTTACTACCGACTTAATATTAAACCTACGGGGTCACACATAAACGAGTGTTTTAATCTTTGCAAATATTTTATTTGATAATTAAATTAGAGAATTTAATCAAATAAATATTTTAGTGGAATATTATTATATTTTTCTGCTAGCACCGAAAATATAAATAAAGCAAAGCAATTTGAATTTAGTGGAAACTTTAAACTTAGTTAGTTTTGTTTCAAATATATTATTTTTAAATATGCTTGAAAATAATATCAAAGATATGATCAAGTCAAATTGATTTTGTGAATATGATTTAATGATTCTTATTTAAAGGAACATTAGGTCATTCTAGAATATAACTCTCCCCACTAGTTTTGTTTTATCATTTCACGGCAAAGATTGGTCTCAGTGGGGATATACATAGAGTCTTCACACAATTGAAGAAAGATTTTAAGGCTTCAAGAACGCACATCTGGTACACAGTTCTTGACTTCCCTTACTTTTATTGTTATAGTATGTTTTGAATGCATATAGATCCTACTATTCCACTGCAAGTTTTATGAATACTTCTTTTTGAGATGCTATAATTGTTATGAGTATTCCTCTTTAACCAACAACAGTATCATCATTTTCCCTCCATTTATTCAAGGATTTCTAAATACTAACCATTTCTTAAAGAAAGTGTTAGTTGTAACTTGCAATGACCTAGAAAAAGAAAGAGTTGCATCATAGAAAACCTTAAAAAAAAAAAACCCACAAAAACACGAGCACATTTCCAATCTTCCTCTTTAGGACATCCTCCTTCACTAGTAAGAAGAGTGAATGCAAATGCAGGATCAACATACTCAAAGTGATAAAAAGCTTGTTCATATTTTTCAACAACATCTAACATCAAATAAGTGGAGTTCCACCTAATGAGTACATCAAGTGTTAACATTGCCTTAGCATTTACACTAACTTCCTCCATACACCTCTTAAAAGTTGTCAATCTATTTGGAGAAAACCTCACAAACTTACATGCAACCCTTATTTTACAAATTGAAGAGTCAATTTCCTTCAACCCATCACTAACAATCAAATTCAAGATGTGAGTAGAACATCACATATGCATGAACTCTCCATTCAATAAAGTTTGACCATTCCAAACACTAAAACCTCTATTTAAATATGAAATGGTCACATTGCTAGCATTGACATTATCCATGGTTACACAACAAATTTTTTGAATCCCCCATTCTTTTAAGCTATTCTCCATGGTTATTCCTATGGTTTCACCTTTATGATTAGCAATCAAACAAAATTTCAATATTTTCTTATGCAACATAAATGTCTCATCAATACAATGAGTTGTCACACATGTAGTTCACATTTTGTATTGATGTCCATGTATTAGTTGTAAGTAAAACCATTTGTTTATTTGCAGACAACAAGCATTTCAACTTCTCCTTTTCATCATTAAACACAAGTATGCAATATCTAGCAATAGTGACACTAGAAAGAATTTTAAAATAAGGTTGAGCATCTTCTATAAACATCCTAAACCCTTCATTTTCAACAAACTTAAAAGCAATTTTATCAATAATTATTATCTTTGCAAGTGCTAAAAGAACCCGCTCTTGATTGAATCGAACAAGCTTCATGCTAATAGCATTAACGTCATTCTCACATCCTTTTCCAAGAGCAATTGTCATTTTTTTTTTTTTTATCAACCTGCCTATTAGGGTTTTTTTTCACATATAATCACATGTCTTTTCAAGTTAGAGGTTCCATAGGAACTAATTGCCTTGTAAGATTTTCTATAATACTTAAAGCATCACCATCTACTATCAAAATGAATCCAAACAAGAGAATGGGTTCTAGAAGGTTTTCTTTTCAAAGGATTAGGTACCTTTGCTTGTTCAAATGGAGCTTCTTGTTGTTGTGATGGACCCTCTTGCTTTTGTCCTGATGGAGTTTGAGTTGACATAGGTTGAGTATCATGTTGAGAGGGAGTAATCAATGGTGGTAGTGGACTTGAAGCAATAATACTTTCACTTCTAGTGAAACTTGTGATTTCCATTTGTCGTAAATATATTTCTTCTATAGAATTTTAAAATAATAATAATAATAATAACAACTTTTCAAATCCACAAACAAATAAACAATAGTAGAAACTAATGCAAACTATATCAAGGTGAACCATGTGGACTTGACTTTCTAAAGAAGCAAAATGAAAATTTAAAAGAAATATGGTAATCTTAAATTTATTTTTAGAAAGACCTCACCAAATCACAAACAATAGCATAAACTAATTTAGACTATATCAATATGAACTATATCAAGATGAACCATATTGATTTGACTTTGTAAAGATTGTGAAAGAAATTACCAAATAAAATCCAATAAAAAGATTACTAATGCTCATTCTTGTGTTTTAAAAGCTGCTTGTCATGTAGCAAACAACAGCGAAGGTCAACGTAGTAGAGATTGAGAGTAACGAAGGGTGAGAGTAATGGAGGGCCATGCAGAGAGCTGTAGTGATGCACGAAGGGCCATGGTGACTCGAGGTGATGTAGCAGCAAAAGGCAGCGATAACTCACACATAAAAGATTTCTATTTTGAGGGTTTTATGAAAATGAGGAAAGTAGGTTGAGAGGGTGAAAGTGTTGAATGAGTGAGAGACCAAGAGACGAGAGTAGGTCATTTGTTTTGTTATTATTAAATTATCATTATTATTATTATTATCTGTAGTTCAGGTCGGGTTGGGTTGGTGGGTTATGGGTTCATACAACAGAATCGGTTATCTAACTCGTATGTCATCGAGTTAAAATTGGGTTAGGTTTAACCCGAACACTTTATCAACTCGCTCAAACCAGGTTGGGTTGGGTTAAGTCTGCGGGTTATCTATACTTGTGAACACTCCTAGCAAAAACTTAATAATATTGTTTTTTATTTTGAAATTCTATAAAATTATTTTTATTACTAAATAATTTTAAATTATTTTATCAATATTATCACAAATTAAATTAGTTTTAATTTTTGTTCTATAGAGACTATGAGTATTAATAGCAATAACTAAATTACAAAGTAGATCACAACCACATAAGTGAATCTTTCACTTGTGAACAACTCCTACCCCACTATTTGTTGAACCATAATGATCCAAAATTCCATGTACAACAACAATCTCTATCAATCCAAACTCCATGTTAAGAAAAAAAAAATCTACAAAACCATGAAACAAATTTCCATGCATCACCAACATTAGAACAAAGTTGACTCAGTTATATAACACAGATGATGATAATAAGAAATTATTAACAATAAAGTTCAAAAAATACTAACCTCCATTAGTCCAAGTTGATGGAAATCCCAACATCTTTCAACACAATAGCTCGATAAACATTTTCAAGGTGAAGAACCCATTGACATACTGATTGTTCACGAAATCTTTGGATTTCATCCTACGCCAAAAAATAAGTGATACACGTAAAAATGGTGTTAATAACCTCTACTATGACAAAATAATATTCACAAAATTGAGTATAATTATTGGTCATGCGAGATTTACCAATGTATAATTGGGCATTGTCTTCCCATTATATCTACTTACACCATTCAACAACCCCATATACTTTAGAACATATAATTAACAATCATTATTGCACAAATAATGATGTTATTCTCATGATGAATGTTTAATAAATCATTAAGTTTTCAAAATACAAAAAATAGAAAACATTTAATTAAATATGACACTAACATATTTCATTGAAGCAACAAGTCATCAAGTACAACTTTAAGTTGAATTTGATTTTTGATAGTATTTCCATGCAACAAATTCAACAAATGATCAAAATGCACAAGCTATTAAAACACAATAAAGAAATTTGTCATACAAAAAATAATTACAAACTACATATCAAATAATTGTATAATCAAAGTTAAGAAAATATCTACAATTGCATGATCCACCTCTTTGCATGTTTCGTTATGATAACCCATTGAGTCTGAAACAAACATTATTTTCTTTGAAACATTAACCACGTAATAAAACCAATGGTCATTTAATATCATAGGTGCAAATATCTACAAAATTCACAACAAAATATTACTACAACTTTAAAGTTAGCAAATGGGCAATTAAAAAATACATTTTGAATGTAAAAAACTTGGAAACTAATGTATTGACCAATTCACAATACAATAGCTAATATAATGTAATCAATTTTTTGGAATTAAACTGTAAATATTGTTTTTTTGTCCAATTGTTGCCTTAGACTTGGTTCATTTTTTGGGCAAATTTAAGTTTTGGATAAAAATATCTTATGAAAACAAAATTATTCTTATAAAGGAATACAATACCATGAGTCTCAAATTAAAGTTAATTAATTTTAGTTACAAAAATCGCTCACTGCAAACATTTGATTGAAAAAAAAAATTGAAGATGTTATCATTATGTTGAATTTGATCATACATCATTACACTAGAAGCAAACAAGATGACCTACACAAACATGAAAATAAAATTATAAATAAAAAAACAAAATTATAGTTTAGTTAAAAGAAATCAAATTCACACATTGGTTAAAAAAATTACTAACCATATTGTCCATCCAACCCCTTACCTTCATGGATTGATGATTTTCAAAAGTCAAAATTTGGTGATGCATACCACTAAAGTTCTAAGGAATATCATATACAAGTGAATTATATTTTGAGATAAATAAATACTATAAAGAATATGAAAATCTTTATACATGTATGGTGTCATGTTAGTTTTGGCAATGGTTGTGTAGAACACATACAAAACATGGTAAGACTTTGCATCACTCGATATCTTTGTTATTGTCCCCTCCTCTTCTTTAACAATCATTGTTGCTTAGCCCCCAATTTGCTCTTCAAATAATTTGATTTTACACTCAAGTGCATAAATTCTTATTTCATTCTCTTCATTTTTAGCTCTCAATATCCGATACTTCGTCAATATTTCTTACATGTCAAATGAGACAATATTAGAATGTCCAAAGTCTTGGGTCATAGTCAAAGCTTCACAAACAAAGGCATAAGTCTTTTGTTCTTTAATGGTTGTCCAATCCCAAATTATTTGACGCAATAAACAAACAATGATAATTTGTATGTTACACACCAAAGATATTGTAAGAAAAAGAATGAGTAAACAAATTAACATACATTAGACAATAAAGCTCTCCTAGTTTACTCGAAATTCATCCTCTACTCTTAAAGTTCTTATGATGGTGTTTGGCCAGTCAATTAATTGTGGAAAACAATGGCTACCCTTAACCATAGTCAATCCTAAATGCTCAATTGCCAAAATCATACAAGTCAACAAATTGTTATGCCAAACAAAAGACAAAAGAAAACAAATAACTTAAGTATGTGAACCATAATTGTAATTAAATATAATTACCTGTAAAATAGCTACACAACCTACAATGTGCAATTCAGAAACATTTTTGTTCTCATGGAAATTACAACTTACGCGACACAAGCTTTCACGTAACAACTTATGCACAACACTTCCTCAATTGTAATAATAAATTGTATCTAAATCGTCTAAAAGACTAAAAGGAACATTGCTTATAGTGGCACTAGCACGAGGAAAATAAAAAAACTGTAAATGCAAGAAGAATATGAAGCACACAAAAAACTAACACGATGTCCAGCTTGTTTGCCACTAAAGCTATTATAAAAAGAACAATTTTTTTTTACCAATAAAGAACTCAAGCAACAAACCCTTACAAAAGTTATTGCTGTAGCAAAAAACTAATAGCAAACTACCACTTGTGCAATAGCTTAATAAAACCAAGTTTTACCAAATTCTTATTGCCCAACAAATTAGAATTGTTGAACCAAAATGCACTAAAGAACTGAAGCAGTAGCCACTTACAAAAGCTATTGCTACAACAAAAAATTAACAATAGGTTACCCCTTGCGCAGCAGCTCAATAAAACCAATCTTCAAGTTCAAAAATCAGAATAACTAATGCTTGCTTAAAGGCATTATAGAAATAGCTTATGATATGTCCATAAGTTGTTTGCAACTTATTTGAATAAGCTTACTAGGATAACAAATAAAAATTTATATCTTGTGTGAAAATAGTTTAAATTGAATTCTTCTTCAATTATAAAAATAACTTACATTTTTAAGCGCTTATATGATAAAAACTTATTCAATAAGTGCTTAATTGATTTAATTACCCAAATCCAACCTTAATATATATAACAAACATAATTGTATTCGGCTTTATATAGTACAACCTATCATAAAAAAAAAAAGATATTTCATAACCATTCTACCAACCTAGCTACAAGTAAATGCTTGATCACAACTTTAATAATCATGAATTGTGATTTACAAGTCATGAAAATTAAAGTCTTGTTATACATTGGGTATCTTTGCAATTAAGAAGCTTTTTATAATTACATTTCCTTCTATATATCAAACTTAGATATAGGAACAGACCCCAAGCATACTAGATTGGAAACCCCATAATTTTATTACATATTAAGCTATTTACACATAAACACTATGCACAAAGAAAGCAAGACAGTAGAAAATATTGGCAACCCAAGTATGATTTTCACTTTGAAAGTTTCATTAAGTGAAAATTCAGCATGTTAAATTATTCAATCTCCCACTATTTGTCAACAATGACATTAATTCAAACACAACAATAGAAAATAGAGAATAAATTTAAACTTCACAAATATATGTAAAGTGACACATTTAATTTATTCCAAAACCAACAAGCATTCCTTGTAATGTGTCATTCTAAATGCTAAATTTAAATTCAATGCAACAAATGTAAACATGAATCCTAAAATGCAAAGTAAAAGAGATGATGAACATGTTTCACTGAAGTGGAGAGGGAGGATAGTTGGGTCGCAATGGAGGTATTTGGTTTGAAGAAAATGAGAAGAACGCGCAATGGTGGCGGACGACATGACTAGCAACGCAGTTGAAGAAGAACATACGCACGGTGGTGGCGGCGCATGATGGTGGTTTGTGGTGGTGCTGGACATGTTAGGAACTCAAGATACACAAATGTAGAACCTTCTATTTTAGGAACAACCACACTGTCTTTACAATGAAGAAAACTATTACATATATGCCTTACATGAAAATTGAAAACTACAAACGAAAGTTTTGAAACCACTACCAACGGAAGTTTTAAAACTGTCAATAACTGTTATATAATAATACTAAATAAATATTAACAAATCCTCCCTTAAACTAAATTGCATGTTGTAATCAATTTACACTTGACATCATAGACACTCCAATCATATTTCTTAACTTCACAAACACTTTCAATTTCAACGGCTTAGTCATAATATCTACAGCTTAATCTTGTGTATTGCAATGCACTAACTCTACAACTCCATCTCTTGTAAGGTCACGCAGAAAATAAAATCTTACATCTATATGTTTATTTTGCTCATGCATAACAAGATTTTTTTACAATTTAATAGTTGAATTATTATCACAAAATTGTAGTGCATTCCTTTTGATCATGACCATGCTTTTCAAAAATTCTTCTCATCCATACTCCTTGACATGCACATGAAGCAACAACAATAAACTCTGCTTCTGTAATAGATAATATCACCACTAGTTGTTTTCTTGAAGACCATGACACAACTCTTGTCTCAAACATAAAGATATACCTTAAGGTGCTCTTCCTATCTTCAAGATCCCCTACATAATCACTATTAGCAAAGCCTATCAAACCTTGTTCTCCTCCCTTCTTGTATGCAATACCAAACTTTGATGGAGTCTTAGGCATTAGCAAATCCTTCACCATCTTTTTATATAAAAGAGTCTTCAAGTTCTTGAAACTAAGATGACCATATCAATAGTGTCATAGGTGCGTCTTATCTTCTGACATTGTTTAAAAACAAGAAGTTTGAGGTAACACCTTTGCAAGCACAACAAACATCCTGTTGTTTGGCATTTTGGTTTGCATGATTAAACCCATCTTTTTGTGATAAATATTGCACATTCCATCTTGAATAATAATAGTCAATCCCTTCTCTTGTAATTGACCCAGAATTAAGAGATTGTTTTTCAACCCAAGAATGTAATAAACATTAGTAATTATCAAAGTTAGCCTATTGACTTGTAGCTTGATATTCCTTCTTCCCATGACTACCATCTTCGAGTTATCTCCAAGTCTCACAGTGTGCGTGAAGTTTTTATCAAAGTCCGAAAACCATTGCTTATTGCCACACATGTGATTGCTGCATCCAAAATTAAGAAACCACATGTTCTCTCTTGTTGAATTCTTTGTCTCTTCTTATGATATCAACAACATCTCTTCTCTAACAAAATTTCCACTCTCTTCTACCATGTGTTTTTTCTCTCTCTCTGTCTCTTTTACTATCTTAAAAAAATTACAGTTTCTTAACTCACGTAATCAGGCCCTGTGTTGGAGCTTTGATAACACTGTTAGGAACTCAAGATACACAAATATAGAACCCTCTATTTTAGGAACAATCACACTGTCCTTACAATGAAGAAAACTATGGCATATATACCTTACATGAAAACTGAAAACTACAAATGAAAGTTTTAAAACCGCTATCAACGAAAGTTTTAAAACTGCCAATAACCATTACATAATAATACTAAATGAATACTAACAAGATGGTGATGTTTGGTTGGAGAAAGGATGAGCAACGGAGGTGTTGGCGGGCTAATATGTGGTTTGTGGTGGGTGACTAAGGTGTTTGATTTTAGGGTAATGCGATGGCCATGGAGGAGCAATGATGGTGGCGACGAACAGTGCAGTGGTGTTGTTGCTGCACACGACACAATGAAGAAGAAAGGGAAGAAAATGAGTAGGAAGACAATGTTAGGTTACCAAAGCCACTTGAATATTTTAGCTTCTTTTTTTTTAACTTAATTAATTTTAAAAAATATAAAAATGCTACATAGGCAGATGTGGGATGGGGGTAGATTAAATTGAGGTGTGAGAACATCAGGACTCTTTTTGTTTGTTTGTACTTTGTAGATTTGGCTTTAAAGATACAAAATGGAAGTCTAGAGATTCAAAAGCAACTCTAGCCATCATTATTCAAAACCAGCCATTACTACCTACTAACTCTACACAATCTTGAACACTGTAAATTTCATATTGGCCCAATTCTCTTTGGCTATCATAACAGTTCATAGATTAAGATTTAACTATCCTAAAATTTTGTAGATATAATTTATATAATGGTCATTTTAAAAATTAAATAATCTAATAAAATGTTATTAAATGGTATGTAAATCCAATAAATTACAAGTTTCATTTGTCACAAAAAGTTACCATCATAGTATTAAAAATTGAACCGGTGATCGAACTAGTCGAGGTACTAGATCAATGGTCAAACCAGTAAGTTACTAGTTGAATCGCATGACTAGGTTTATATTAAAAAAAATACAATTTTTATATTTATCTCAAAATTAATTTTTTTTGTTAATCATAAACATGAATTTGTGGATAAATAATTTTCGTGATAACTGGCTTATAACTTTTAGTTGATTTCTCCAATTTTAACTAAGTTTATTTTTTTTGTCCACAAATTGAATTATTTATTTATTTTGATAAAATAAAATCTATTACTTTTTATTTTTATTTTAAGGAATAATCTTAATTTATTTCTTGAATTTAAGAAAAAAAATTAAAATTTTATCTTATTCTCTCTCCCTTCTTTTTCTTCTTCTGCTGCTTCTGAACATGTCAGCTTCGATGGTACAAGTGCACTATCATGGGGAAATGAAGGAGAATTGGAGGATATGAAATTTTTGGAGTATTTGCTCACTTATATATAAACCCCTCATTTATGTTATTGAAATAAAACAAAGATTTCTCTCTCTCTCACTCTCTTTGTATTCCATCTTTATCACCACACGCACTATGTGTGCTTAGTGGAGGGCGCATGAGCCTGGTGGAGACAGCAGAAGTAATAGCAAAAGTGTTAAACGTAAACGTCACAGCCAAGCCTAGCGAGCGAGCATCGCGGCTAAGCGTGGCGAGTGGCTAACGACATGGCGACGAGCAGAGGACTGTTGTTACTTGTTATGATTTAGGTTTGTTTCTATTTTTGTGAATCTTCAAGACGACGCCATTTTGTGTCAAGTCGGTGAGTCGACGGTTTGACTGCAAACCCAGTTGGGTCACATCAAGTCAAAGCAATTTGATTGCACAATTGATCCGATGTTGAAACTGACCCGAGCCAACCATCGGGTCATGGTCCAATCGGTCAGGTCGATCCAATTTTTTCAACATTGGATACAATCTCATTCTATGCATAAACAAGGAAAGGAAAAAAAATGTCATCACTAGTGTTATTGACTATTTTCATATTTCCCTATCATGTCCACTTCTTCTTCATCCATTAGAGACCATTGCTTGAAATTATTGTAAAAAACTGTTTAAACTAATATTATTATTTTTATTTAAAAACTGACATTATTGTATTTTGTTAAAGTTATAACCAAGTATTATGGTATATATAATTTAGACTCTTATATGCTCTTTTGAATGTTAACTTACCCACACATTAATTTATTTTTCTCTTCACTAACTTTAATTTCTTTTGTCTACTGCCTTGCTAGTAGATGCTCTAGGAGTGACTTTTGTCGAACCTTAGTTGTTAGTGTTGTGTTGTTTCTTTTCATACTAATAAAAAAAACATCAAACACTTTACATTTTTCACTAAGCATTATAAGATGAGCTAAATGAGAAAAAAATGGCGTACTAGTTTAGATAGTTATGCTAAATGATACTGTAGCTTGCTATGTATAAATACCTCTTTTAGAGTGGTGCTTGCCCATTGGCATTTGGTGAAAATAGAAAAAGAATTTTGGTTTGTAGGTTTGGTCTTTTGGTCTTGTTCAATTAAAGATACAATATGGGACATGTCCTCCTCAATCCACACAAGCTTCAAAAACAACTCTAGTTGGTCTATTTACAACACAATTGTTATTCCTATATTAACATGATTCAAAATTAGGCAATTACTACCTACTTTAGGCAATTACTACCTACTTTGTACAATGTCTTTTCTTCACATTTCCTCAATCCCTATTCCACATCTCACAATAATTAGAGGCATTAAAATTTTCCTTGAACATATTCACACTTGGGGCTAGGGGTGGCAAAGCAAATCAACTTGCCAAAAACGGGATGGGACAAGTTGAATCCACCAAAAATGACGTAGGGTGGGTCGGCCTGCCTATGGCCAACGCAAGCTAGAAGGGCCAACCCGCCTCGCCATCAGGCGAGTTGGCAGGTTAGCCAACTTGCCAATTTTAATTTTTTTATATATATTTTTTGTTCTTAATTATTCAATTCTAAATTATTATAACAACAAGACAAATTAAATAATAAATACAAAGTAATTTTTTTTTGTTAAAGAATGATGTCGCTTTTTAGTTTTCACTTCATTTTAATTAATTACTTTTTCTTTTTACAAGAAAGATTATTAATCCATTTATTTCTTTAGACAATTTTTTACTATGTTATTATTTAGTTAATCATTCATGCATAACTTCAATCCCTATGTGATGATTTGTTTATTATTTATTGATACTCTTAATTAAATAATTAATAATCGTATATATTATAAAAGAAGTAAACTCATAGTGCCATAAACTTATGTCTTAAACCACAATACCAAATTACAAATTAGTCTTAAATCAAAATACTAAATAAATAAATAAAAAGTAAACTCATATCCTTCAAGTAGTGTCTTAAACCACAATATCAAATTACAAATTACAAATCAGTCATCAATTTCAACCACATTAGATCCAGCCTTAGAAGAACTCCTTTCCACTACTTGTCTCTCTTTGTCACCTTCCAATTCATACTCTATATCACATTAGATTGAAAAAAAATCCAAAGTTACAATACTTAAATGGTTATCAAAATAACATAAATATAACAAATAATTAAAATAAATTTAAATGAAATACCATCAACAAATCCACGTTTCCAACTTTGGGTACAAATAATTGCTTCCATTTTTTCAGGTAAGAGACAATTTCTATACTTGTTGAGAATTCAAGAGTCAATGCTAAATGCAGACTTAGATGCAATTGTGGTAACAAGAATGGATAACAAGTCTCTAGCCATCAAGGAAAGATCTAGCAAACGTTGGCTATTATTCTTCCACCATTGTAGGACATCTAATTGTTCCGTAAAATTAAAATCTAGAGTTGGTTCATCTAGATATGTATCAAGTTGAGTCCATCCCGTTCTATTAGAAACTTGAAGCTTACGCATTTTTAATTCCTAATATGATAAGAAAAGGTAGAAATTAGAAATATACAACAAGGGAAAATAAATAATAATTCAAATAAAACAAAGTAACTTACATCAAAGAGGCTGGGTTTGGAATCAGAAGTAGAAACATGCTTTTGCTTACAAACATTTGATGTTGAACCATTGCTAGAATATTGAGAGAAAAGCATGTACAATTTGTCATTTATCCTTTACAATTTCATTTCCCAAGTAAGTGGATCAATTTTTTCAAAACAAAAACCCAATGTTTCCAACTTCATCCTTGGATCTAAACCAGCACCAAATGCAAGCACAATGCTATACTCATCCCAATATTTTTCAAATTTCTCATTCATGACTTTAGCCATATCCTTTATAACCTTATCTTCATCTTTCATACTTTCAATTAAAAGACAATCAATTTTCCAAACTTGTAAAAAATACAAGTTGGAAATAAGATAACTTGTGGCAGAAATCAAGGTTGTTATATCATAAAATGGCATCAAGAATTTACAAAAAAACATTTCAGCTCTTTTCCATTTTTCCACAAAAGGATAATACTTATAATTTTCATCAATCAAGGGCAAGCTTGTAAAAATACGTTGATGTTTAATTGCACTTCAAAGCATCAGATAAGTTAAGTTCCATCTTGTAGACACATCTAAACATAACCCACTTGATGAATCAATATCACTAAATTTTTCATGAAACTATTTAAATTTTATCATTCAACTCTCCGAACCTTTCACATATTTGATGTTATCCTTAATTTGATCCAAAGTAGAATCAAGTACCTTTAATCCTTCTTGAACAATCAGATTTAAAACATGAGCACAACAACGCACATGAAAGAATTCACCATCACATACCAATCCATTTTGCAAAACAAGTTGACTTTTTAAAGTCTTTTGCATAACATCATTGACAAAAGCATTATCTAAAGTGATAGAAAAAAACTTTTTTCTCAATTGCCCATTCATGCAAACATTCATTAATCTTCTTAAACAACTCAAAACCAGTATGAGGAGGAGGCATATGACGAAAGTTAAGGATCTTAGAAGTTAACTTCCAATTTAGATCAACGTAATGTGCAGTCAAACAAATATATCCTTCAGTGTTACAAGATGTCCACAAATCAAAAGTTAAGTAGATTCTACTAGGAATGTTAGCCAATACCCCTTAAAGTATGATTTTTTCTTTCTCATAAACTTTCCCAAAATCACTCTTGGATGTATTTATAAATATTGGAATAGAATCAGGATTCAAATAAGCAACAAAAGCCCTAAATTCCGGGTACTCAACAAATTTATAGGCAATCCATGCATAAGAACTAGATCAGCCAACAACTCATGCGCAACCATTTGATCTATCTTTTTTGCCTTTAACTTTCCTTGCATGTCTAATATCATTTGACCCACATCTTCATTCTTTATTTTCTTACATTGCAAAACATGACGATTTAAAGATGAAGTTCCATATTTTTTACTACAAATTACATACTTTTGGTTACATGCATTACACATTGCCCTTTCTTTTCCATCCTTACACATACCAATTTTAATGAAATATTTCCAACAATTCGATGTTAAACTCTTGGCCTTGTCACTTGATGTTTCAACATATTCAATATCATCACCATTCTCCTCCTCACATTCAATTTCCTCATCCCCATTCTCAATTACATCATCATTTACATTAACATCAAAAGGTGGTTTACTAATCAACTCATCCATTTCAATTTTAAAATCCTGTTAAAAAAAAAACAAAAACAAAGTAAGCATCCTAATCCAATATGGCATAGATTTCAAAGCCAACATAATTTGAAACATTAGAAGAAAGATAACAAACAACATCTAAACAATTTCTTACATTTCAAATTTTCTAGAACAAGGTTTACTACAACAACAACAACATAATAACAAATTAAAGGGTCAGAACAACACAACAATAGATCAAGGTTCGTGAGATGAGAAGAGGGTGATGGAGAGTAAAGTACCTGGTACGGCGACTCCAGCAAAGTGCGAAGGCAGGCCAGTGAGAGCATGAGGGGGCAAGGGCGCAAGGGCAAGGTCTGGCCAGCAATCTAAAAGATGAAGGCAAGGTCGAAGGGAGAGAGGGTCGCACAATTTGCTTTGGTTTCTATTTTGGGTTTTTTGCTGGGTAGGAACTTGAGATATGGTTGGTTTAAGACTTTAGGTAGGCAGGTTGGCGGATTTGGCAAGGCAAGTTGGCGGGTTGGGAACACTCCCGCGCCCTGCCTTTTGTTGGCAAGTTAGCGGGTTGATTTGCGAGTCGCAACCCGTTTTGTCACCTCTACTTAAGGCCCTCCACCTATCAGCATCAACATTATTTTCACTACAAAGAAGTTGTTCCAACCACATACAAACACAAATTGAATCACAACATATGCTTACTTAGTGATTAGCAATCTATAACATTCTTTTGGTCCCTCCATTAGTGAATTTTCATTAGTGGCACTAATTGATACCATGTATCTCATTAATTAATTGACATGTGGCATTATTTTTTATTTTATTTTTTTAAAAAAAAATTATTTTTTAAAATTTTTTTAGTGCCACATGTTACTTAAACAATCAGACATGTGACATTATTATTATTTTTTAAATATATTTTTTTTAAATTTAGAAAAACATAATTTTTTTAATTTATTTTAATGTCACGTGTCATTTAATTAATGAGACACATGGCATATCAAGAATCAAATAATTCACTAACGGAACTAATTGACGGAGAGATTAAAAGAGAAACGAAAAAATACTTTAAATAATAAGATTGGTCAAACGAAATATTAGAAATTAAAAATAAAAATGTTCAATACTTTGAATTTAAAAAAAAAACATATTTTATCCTAATTTATATAATGGTCCGTTTAACAATAAAATATTAATAAGTTTCATTCATCACAAAAAGATACGACCTCATTTTGATTGTTGAGTGATTATTAATATCAAAACAATGACAACCACCACAGCATCCATGTAGAAATAGGAAAAGGAAAAAATGTCATAAGTAGTGTTATTGACTATTATTAAATAACGAAAAAGATTTTGACGTTTTGGCCAAAAAGTGGGGTAGGCCATAGATGTCACTGCTTTTTTTCATGTGGTTGCAAATGGAAGGGTATATATAATAATATGATCTCAATTTCATATTCTACTATACTGATCATGAGTGTCAGCTCACCAAGAAAGATAAAGAGAGAAAGAAGTTAAACTAAAATCTAATTAATCGTCATACATACGGAATTGAAAATCTTATGAGCGGGACAAATTTGTACACAGAAAATATTAACTTTACAAAGAGTAAAGATTTTGGTGTTTATTTGTATAGGTGGGGGAGCAGCATATGGTTGCACAAAAATCTTGAGTAGGTACATAAGTTATGCAGTGGTAACAAGGCTAGCTAACAGGGCAAAAATTAAGAATACATGTTAAGAGTGGAAGTACAGTACTTGGCCAGTCAATCAGCAACAAAATTAATGATCGAATAATCAATGCCCACATGAGGATGGAACACTAGGCCTGGGACATCATCTTGCCAATTTTTAGATAAAATTTTAATGTGTAATCAAACAACGAATATGGTTTTTTTTGTGCCAATTTGCATTTTGCATTCCTTTATATAAAAGGATGCATTCCCAATCACTTTCTCTTCATCCCTTAATTTAATCACTTGTTTTCTTCTTTTCCCTTCAACATATATCATCTTAATTTCCTTTTCTTTTCTGACTCTTAATTTGTAAGGTGAATTCCTTTGCGTTGTCGTTACTTTCATTGTATTTCTTTGTAATTGCTTTGGTTCCATTTCCTTGGTTCTACTAAATCACAAAAGTTTTCAATGTTTCATTAAGAAAATCTTTAAAAGAACTTGGTCCTTTCAATACAATAAGTTTCGGGTTGATGAAGAGAATAATTCTTTCTATTTAGTTGGTTAGTGAAAAAATTAATATAGTTACTTTTGTGATTTAGTCAAGTTAAAAATAAAAATAAATAGATGTAAGGCTCTAACTGAATTAAGTGTAAATCTTATATTGACTATTTTTTTTAAGCAATAGAAATTAAAAAAGAATGAGCATATATTTTAGTCGTCCAAATTTAAAATTATTTTTTTAATTCTTGAAATTTAGGTAATGTTCTTTTTTGACAATTTTGATGGGTTTATGGCGATTTTGATCATTAAAATTATTTTTTATTTTAAATTTAATAGTATGATTTTTGACCATTTGTGATTAAGAAGATAAAATCATCAAAAGCAATTCTTAATGTAGTCGGTGAGTTTCCCTAAAAAAAAATGTAGTCGGTGAGTTTTTAATTTTCTTTATTGGCTTGATCCTATTTTTAACTACCAAAAAAATCATACTGTAAAATATGAAATCAAAAATCAAATTCACGATAAAAAAAAATGTCACAAATTATTTATATTTTATTTCAAATTTGACTCACAAGAGGAACTAAAAAGGACATTCTTTGATTTAAGCCAAAAAATTCTTAAAATAACTTCATTAGTTGTAAGATGAATTTACTAATTAAATTAATGTGAAAAAATTCTATGACTCATGGGTGTTGAACCAAAACAACACACATCCACATTCACCAAAAATATAATCATTCACCCTCTTTTCTCAAAACAATATCATGCTCATTCACCACCTTTACCCAACAATATGTATATAAATTTCAAAATGTTTGCGGGGACGAGGGCTCCCCATTCGCCAATGAATCTGTGTAGGTAGGTGGTGATAACAATAATAATAAATGACGAGATTTAGAAGAAGAAAAAATGGACATAAACAATTAAGAGAAAAGAGACAATAAACTCGGGCTGGCCCTCGATGGGCAGGAAAGGATCACCGTCTAGGTCCATTAATTTTGGGGTCTCAATTTATTTTTTTTAATATTTTAGTAAAAAAAATATTTTTTAATTAGTTTTATTTAAAAAATATATATAATCTGATTATTTTTTTCTATATCTATTATTCTCTCATTTATCCTTAATTATCTCTCACACATCAATAATTTAAATGAGAATAAGGGTTTATAGTATTTCTAAAACATTAAAATAAAATATTTTAATTTTAAAATACTAATAACATATAACAGCTATAAAACTTAATTTTTTTTCTCATTATATTTTTAAAAAAAATCTTCAATGTGTAAAAACTTATTTGTTACAATTAATAGTTAAAAAATTGATTATATTTTTCATATTTTGTATGACGGATATAAATTTATTATTTATATAAAAAGTGATAAAAATTAAAAGAAGATTACATTAAATTATTTTACATGGTATACATTTATAAATTTCTTTTTTCTTTCTACTACACTCTTAGTCTTTTCAAGAGGAAGTGAGGAGGTCTAGAGTCCAACAATTCAATTTGTTTGGAATTGATGTATTGTTATTTTTTGAAAAGTATAGAGATGAAGGCTTTATATCTAATATGAATGTTGTTAAAGATGTTGCACTTAATATGGATGTAAAGCCTATCCTTCCAAAAAAAAAACTTCATGTTATTAGAAAGAAACAATTTGATGAAAATAATCATGATGAAGAAACTCAATCAGTTGACAAGTCATTTAAAGTTAATTATTTTTTAATTGTTGTGGATATGGCAATTACTTGTTTAAAGGATAGATTTGGACAATTAAATAAATTTGAAATTATTTTTGGATTTTTGTTTAATTCAAAGAAGTTAAAATTATTAAATGATAATGAATTGAGAGAATGTTGTGTTAAAATTTCATTCTACCTTTTCTCATGACAATTTATCGGATGTTGATTTAGATGATTTTTTTTCTAAATTGAAAGTATTGAAAATGACTTTGCCTAATGACTTAATGTTAGTTATTGAAATTCTTGAGTTTATCAAAGTTACATATTGTTATCCAAATGTTTCAATTGCTTATAGAATTTTATTAATTGTGTATGTGACTATCACATAGTTGAAATAAGTTTTTCAAAACTAAAATTAATAAAAACTTACTTGAAATCTACAATGTCACAAGAAAGGTTGAATGGTTTGACAATTTTATCTATTTAGAAGGATATGTTGGAGAATATTGATATTGATGTTATTATTAATGATTTTGCATCTCAAAATGCTAGAATAAATCATTTTTTATGATCATTTGTGTGTTTTGTTTTGTAGGTGATATACGTGTCAATTTCAAAGAAAATAATTTGTTGATGATAAAAGATAACATAAGAGTTTATTAAAAAAATAAATTGTAATACATCTTTTCAAAAAATTGTTTGTTAAAAGTTTATTCACAACATTTTAATAAGACGTACTTTTTTTTATTAATTATCTTTTATTGAATACATATTTAAATTTTATAATATTTATATGTATGGGTTCTTTAATCATGATTTCGTCTCGGGCTCCTAAAATGTGAAGACCAAGGCTAAAATAAAGTATATCATATTTTAAAATTAAAAATTTCAAATTAATTTTTAAGATTAAGACAAATAAAATTCTTAAACTAATGCATGTAATAAAACTTATTTAAGTAATCTTTTAATGTTGAATATTCATCACTTTAGTTTAAGATTTGAGGGACCACTTAACACGTTTTCTAAATTCTAATACTTGTAAGATTAGTTTATAGTATTTCTTTTTTCTTTTAGGGACTACTTAGAAGAGAGGGTAATATTTTAGAGATGAAATTGATGGATTAATCTTCTTAATTTTCTACTTTTTTATTTTAAATATTTTTTTTTGTTGATATTAAAAACTATATTGTACTTTTGATGCTATGTAGATAGAAGGATTAATGTCCTGTCTTGTCTATAAAATATTATTCACATTTAGTTACAATTAACTAGTTTAGTGACATCGGCTTAGCATAGCCAAGTTGTTTTAATTATTTTATTTTAAATAAAATAAAAAAATAACTAAAAAAATTATAATAATATATGTTAAATATTTAAATATATTATAATTTAAGGTTATTTTAATATGAAATTTATGAAATGTGCTAAAAAAAATCATTAATTAATTTGTTTCTAGATTACTTAGTTTATTTTAATAAATAATTTAGAAACATCTTTTCATTTACCTGTTCATGATTAATTTTTATTCTAATTAAAGAATATTTTTTTCAGCTTTCAATTATTTAATTTCTATTATATTATTTTTAAAAAATAGTAAAATTAAATTAGTATTTTTTAGGCTTAATTGCAATTTTCATCTCCCAGTTTTAAAAGTGAACAATTGAGTCCTCCTGGTTTCAAAAACGCATAAATTTGGTCCCTTCGTCTATTTTAAAGAGTTAACCATTAATTTTAACATTAACTCTCTCTACTTAATTTTTTGAATTAACAATAATGACACATATTTTGTTGAATTAACAATAATGACCAAAACTCTTCTCCTCCTCTCTAAAACACTAAATTTTCTCCCTCATTATTCTAAAGTCTCCTCTCCTCTTCTCCTCCGAGCTACTTCCACAAGACCATCGTGAGCCTTCCGCACGACCACCACATGGCCACCATGCGACCACCACACGTCTATCCTCCGTGTGACCTCCACGAGATTTCCGCAACGTGTAACCTTCACGATGCCTTCTCCTTTAACCTCGGCTCACGCAGCAAACACGAAAAGAGAGGAGAAGAGGAGAGGAGAAGGGAGGCGGGATCATTGAGTCTCGAAGAAGATGAGACTTCAAAATAGTGAGGGAAAAAATTTAAGGTTCTAAGAGGAGGAGAAGAGTGTTGAGTCATTATTATTAATTCAAAATAATATGGGTTATTATTGTTAATTCAAAAAAATAAGTATATAAAGTCAACGTTAAAACTAACAGTCAACTCTTTAAAATAGACAGAATGACCAAATTTGTGCGTTTTTTAAAGTAAGAGGACCCAATTGTTCACTTTTAAAACTAGGGGATGAAAATTGCAATTAAGCCTATTTTTTATGTGTATCATGGATATCGCTTACTCGATTATAGTAATAATAAGAGCAAATTACATTAACATCCCCTCAAATTTATACCAATTACATGTGTATCCCCTCTTATTTTAGACATTATTTTGGCACCCTTCATCTCTCATCTAACACTGTTAACATCTGTTAAAAAATTTAAACTGAATTACAACTATATCCCTACTAAATTTAAAAAAAAAATAGAATTATATATAAAAAAAAAAAAAGACATCAACAACTCTTTCTTCCGTCTTGAACTTCTTCCCAAACTTTCCTAGTTCACCACTATCATCATTACCCATACGACTTTCACTCATTGAGCCCCACACAAGCCAATTCATCATTATAACTTCACACTACCACATCAATGATCCTTGTGCAACCTCTACGATCTTCATTGAAACCACCGCACAACATTCAAATCTGTCTTTCATCAATGATTTCCCTTGCTGACTCGGACATCATTGCTAGGTGAGTCCATGAACAAGGGCACATGTTCGAGCTTTGAAGCTGTAGCTTTGAGTTTAGTTTCAGCTCTCTTTATATCATCATCGTTTATCATGTTCTTCTATTTTTATTGAGGTCGCTGACAAGGATTTATTCCTCAGAAACCAAGTTCCTTTTCTCACTACTTTTCTTATTCATGGATGTTGCGATGCAAAACATAAGAAGAAAAAGAAAAGTCTTTTTCTTTTAAAGATTTTTTTTCTATATTGATTTTTGTTTAAGATCTTATTGATTTTTCTAAAATTTTTGTTTCCTTAATTTTTTGTATTCATTTATGGTGTTGATTATTGTCCGATATTATTTTGTGTAATATTTTGTTTTGAAATTTTTGGTTTCCTTTTAATATTGTTGTATGAGATCTCTTAGCTTTTGTATTGATGTCTGTACTGAGTTATGAATTATGAAATTTCAGATACAAGCTTCAATATTTTTTGTTTGGAAGATTTGAAAAACAATCACTTAGAAAAGAATAAGGGAATGGACATTTTGGAAATATAAAAACATCATAATTGCATGTGTCAGTCACATGCCAATCCATTAACAATGTTAAGGGTATAGGGGGTGTGAATGTAATATGAATGCAAAAGTTATGGGATTTTGTGTAAGATGAAAAAAAAGGAGGGAATGCATGTATAATTGATAAAAATCTCAAGGGGTATTTTTGTAATTTGCTCTAATAATAATTAAAGAAGATCGTTTATTAAAAAATAAAGACCATTAATTTTATAAAATAAAAAAAAATTAAGTTAAAGTTTTGTTTTAGAAATAAAATAATTAATTCAACTATTTATAGATATCTTACAAATTATTTAGTTTTTTTTTATAATTCTCTTTTTTTTTTAAGGCTTAATTACAATTTTCATTCCTCTAGTTTTCTGAAAAGAGATTTTCATCCCCCAGTTTTAAAAGTGAACAATTAGAATCTCTTGTTTCAAAAACGCACAAATTTGATTTCTTCGTCTATTTTAAAAAGTTGACTATTAGTATGACACCTAAGAAGTTAGGTCTTAAAATAAAATGCAAAAATAATGAAACATTATACTAGGAAATATAGACTTTCCATGAAATTTTCATGAGTAAAAGGTTCACATTCTCAAATCCTCAAAATAATCCACACTTATAAGTACATAATGTAAATTGAAAACGTTTGGCATCCAAATGGCCACACAAGAGTACAACATCTAACAAGAATTAGATGTAAACAAATAGCCCTGCCCCGATGTCATAGTTATCAGAGCACAAGTCCCAAAGAAGATATACTAAGCTGGATAGGCTAAGCCTCCCCTCCAACATCTTATTCGATGCTTGGACGATCCTCACCTGCAAATGGCAATCAGCTCAAACACACACAACAAGAATTGCACAAAGAAAGGGAGTGAAAATCATTATTGCATCAAAAGTGAGATACAATATAAATGGGAAACAAGATTTGCATATTTTCAAGATACATACACCCATGTAGATCACACAACAATAATACAATTCTTCACAATATCATAATGCACATGTAATGCAATGCCTTTTAGATTCTATCTCATATGCCATGTGGTACCATATCTAGCTCAGGAGAATAGTCTAGGAGTGCGATCTACCTAGAAGCGTCACTGATGTCAGTGCCTTTGGCATAAACTACAATACCTAGAATGATCCGCATGTGGCTGTCAAGGCTATCCAACTTTGGAAGTACACTCCAACTCATGGAATCAACATGAGCTCACAGAGTTTCCACACCAAGTAACCCCCAAGGTCCAGGCTAAACCTGTCATGACCCCCACCTTCTTGGTTCACAGCTATTCAACAACTCTCAAATGTTATGATGTTTGTTCAAAACATTCAAATAAACAATGATTCCAATGAACCTAACATCATGCACTAGTGAGCCCATCCTCGCCTTTCACAGGCTAGGTCACTCACGATTAGAATACCACCTAGGCCCATCCTTGCCAACTCATAGACTAGGTCACCTATCCCAGTGGCATCCAACGACACCTCATATCACATACTCAAACACTACATATTCACATTTTAGTATCCATATACAACACCCCAAAAAAATATAAATCATGCATTTAAAGTAAGCATTTGCATAAGAAATGACTATTAGACATTTGCATATCAAAATATAAGTTTTAGACACTTTCTAGGAAAAAGTCAAAGTTGACCAGAGTCAACAGACGGTCAATGCTAGACCAGACGGTCAACGGTTAACGCTAGACCATACGGTCAATGGTCAACACCAGACCAAATGGTCAATGATCAACATTAGACCATACAGTCAACGGTCAATACCAGACCAAACGATCTAGACCAGATGATGCAAACCAAACGATCCAGACTAGACGATGCAGACCAGATGATCCAAACCAAAGGATCCAGATCAGACGATCCAAATCAGACAATGTAGATCAGATGATCCAGATCAGACGATCCAGGTCAAACGGTCCAAATCAGACAATGCAGATCAAACAATCCAGATCAAACATTGTTTGTCCTAAGTAGACACTGTCAGTCCCAAATAGACGTCGTCTGTCCCAAGGCTAATATTTTGTAGAATGCCGAAAATGACTTTTTTGCAGAATCTAAAGCCTCCCAAAGGATTTCTCACACTATAATCAATCTCCAAAAAAGATCAAGAATATTATCTAACACTTATAAGGCTCTCATATGGTAAAAACAATTCATTACAATCACAAATTCATACAACTTCATCAAGGAAACTCTCAAACATTTCCAAATCAGCAAGAACACAAGAAAGGAATAACTCACTATAACATTGTAGTCACTCAATGGTAGAATCTAAGCATTCCAAGACCTTCATAGTTCATCCAAAATAGAGGAAACATACAAATCTAACAGCTTTGAGGTTTTAGACAACCCTTCTACTCATGGCCAATGCCATTCCAATCAACAAGAATAGACCCACTCTCCCTTACCTCAAAAGTAGAAAATGTAGCAAGGGAAAGAGATGGCGTGACGATCCTCTTCCAAACCTCGCAACGCAACAACCGTTCTTGCTAGAGTTCTTTCACCGCCGTCACGTTTCAGCCAAGAGAAGAAAAGAAAGAAGAGAAGTGTTTTTAGGTTTTGGAGGAAACATTGATAGCTTTATGTACACCTTTGGGCTATGAGCATAAGGCCTAATAAAAGAGTATTTTAAAGAAAAATGGATTTTGCACTACCCACCTCAACCCATTACTTGGCTATAGTAATATGCTAGTTTTCTTTTATCATTTTAATTGGGAAAACTCACTTTTTAGTAATGATAACCATATTCCCAAATTACCATTTATCTAGTTAGTTACAAACATGTTCACAATAATTATTTATAATGACATATAGAAAAATTAAATAAAATAGAACAAAATAAATGATGGGGTGTTACAGTTAGTTTTAACATTGACTCTGTGTACTTAATTTTTTAAAATTAATAATAATGACCCATATTTTTTTGAATTAACAATAATGGCCCAAAACTCTTCTCCTCCTTTCTAGAACCCTAAATTTCCCCCCTCACTATTCTGAAGTCTTATCTCTTCATCTCCTCCGAGACCCAATAACCCCACCTCCCTTCTCTTCTCTTCTCCTCCGAGTGACTTTTGCGCGACCACCGCACGGCCTCCACGCGACCACTGCTAGACTTCTGCGATGTGCAACCTCGCCTCATGCGACCTCTGCGACACCTTCTCCTTCAACCTTGATAGCTCATGCAACGAACACCGAAAGGGAGGAGACGAGGAGAGGAGAAGAGATGTGAGGTTATTGGGTCTCAAAGGAGAAGAAGATACGAGACTTCAGAATAAAGAAAAAATTTAGGATTTCGGAGAGGAGGAGAAGAGTGTTGGGGCATTATTATTAATTCAAAAAAATATAGGTCATTATTATTAATTAAAAATATTAAGTAGACAAAATCAATATTAAAACTAACGGTCAACTCTTTAAAATAGACGGAGGGACCAAATTTGTGCATTTTTTAAACTAGAAGGACCCAATTGTTCACTTTTAAAACTGGGGGGATGAAAATCCCCATTTCAAAAAACCAAAGGGATGAAAATTACAATTAAGCCCCTTTTTTTAAAAAAAGTTATTTAGGTTTTTTAAGTTTTCATTTAAAATATCATAATGAAACTTTTAAAATATTATGGATCAAAATATAAAAATGAGAAAATTAATGTTTTTTTTTTGTGCAAGACAAACTTAATATACTAAAAGTGACATTACGCCTAAATATTATAATCCCAAGATAGTTACACTAATTCTTTGAGACAAAGAGATAATTACACTAATAACAATAACTTAAAAGTATAATAAAATAATAACAACTAAATAAATTTAAAAATTAATTTTTATTTAAATTAACTCATAAAATTTGTTAAAAATATACAGAAGAGCAATTGCAACCTAGATGAGATAAATCAAAGTAACAGAATAACAATATTATAATCCTAAAATATTTAAGATAATCATAATTAAAAGTATCATAAAATACTAACAACCAAACAAATTTAAAAATTATTATTTTTTATTTTAATTAACTGATACAGAGTTATTTTTTCTCCACTCTAATCAATTTTATTTCAATTCAATTTAAATTAAGTTAAAATAATATTTTTTATTTGATAATTATTAATTTCTTGTTATGAATAAAAAATATAAAATTATTTATGTAAAATATTTTTGAATTAAAAAATAAATGACTTAAGAGATAAAAAAGAATTATCATTTTTGACATATTATTATTTTTTATTTGTACTAATATTATTTTTTTCCTTTTTTAAAGTATTTTACTCTATATTAACAATTGAAAATTTATTTTTTTCATTGCATTACTTTTCCAAATTCCACCCTATAAAATCAAATCCATAATGAAAGAAATACAAAAAAGTAGTGCCACTGCTTTCCATGCATGGACCAACCTTGATAGGGACAACAACTTCAGAAAGGTTTAAAACAGCTGTCAGATAAAATTCAAGTTTTTATTGTGTAGTGTGTGTTGCCTTTTGTTAAAGAATACTCTTTTAAAGTTTTTAAATATATTTTTAATTAAAATATATATTAAAACATTTTTAATTTATGAAGTTTCCTTTTACTTACTAAATGTTCTAAATATTGATTTTGGTGGCGTTCTACGAGATTCTGCAAGCAATTGGATCACGGGTTATATAAACAATTGTGGTTTTACTTCAAACACCACCGCTGAGCTGTGTGCTATTTTCCATGGCATTAAACTTGCCCACACAAAAGGTTTCTCTAATGTTATTTGTGAGATGGATTCCACCACTTCTCTGAAATTCATCATTGAGGGGCTCGACGTTGTTCATCCTCATGCAGGTGTGGTTTCGGTCATTCGTGATTACGTACAACTACCTTAGAATATTAGCTTCAAGCATACGCTTAGGCAAAGAAATAATGTGGCAGACATTCTTGCTAAGTCAGGAGTCAAATCCTCCTCCCCGTTTATTTTATTAAATTCTTGTGCAGCTTCAACTTCGAAGGCACTCTCTTTTGTAAACCTTAATGCCATTTTTTTAATTTCTTTATTCATAAAAAAAAAATGTTTTAAACATTCTTTTTCTCTGTGCACCAAACTTACATTAATCAAATTTATTATCAGTAGTATATAAAAGACTAGGAATGACGTGCACCACGGAAATAATTTGAGATAGAAAAAAAAATGTAATACACTATGTAAAACTAATTTTCAATTATAAATAAAAAGAAAATTTAATAACTTCAAAATAACTTCCCATAACTTTAACATAATCATAATAAATTTTTTTTCATTAAATTCATTTTATAATTACATTAATCACTATTAAATTAAATAATTTAAATATAAGGTAGACACATTAACTAACAAATTATTATTATTTGTAAGATATTGGAATTTCACTCAATGAAATCATCAAAATTTTAAACTTGACCAGGTACGAATATGATACCATTGGAGAGATCGTTCCAGAGGTCTCTAAAAGGATCAAGCGTAACTCTTTATATGTTACTAAATACCCAGTTGGCTTAGAGTCTCGCGTGAAGAAGGTAAATCACTTCTTGATGTTGAGTCAAATGATGGAGTCCGCACGGTTGGGATTTATGGATCAGGCGGAATTGGAAAAACAGCACTTGCATGTGCAGTGTACAATTCCATTGCTGATCAATTTGAAGGTCTCTCGTTTCATTTAGATGTTAGACAAAATTCTGAGATACATGGACTCGTACATCTTCAAAAGACACTTCTCTCCGATATAGTTGGGGATAAATACCCTAAGTTTGAGAATGTAAAGGCAGGAATTCCAATAATTAAAAGTAGGCTTTGTAAAAAGAAAATTCTTTTGATTTTGGATGATGTTGACAAATTGGTTCAACTAGAACATCTTGCAGGTGAACTTGAATGGTTTGGTTCTGGCAGCAGAATTATTGTCACTACTAGAGATATACATCTGCTACGTTCTCACGGTGTTGATAGAACCTATGAAGTAGAAGGATTAAATGATGAAGAAGCCCGTGAATTGTTCAGTTGGAATGCTTTAAGAGGAAAGGAAATTAATTCTAGTTATCTAGACATTTCAAAGAGAGTAGTAGCTTATTCTAAGGGCCTCCCATTATCTCTGGAACTAATAGGGTCTGATTTATTTGGTAAATCAGAGTTGGACTGGACGTCAGCATTAGAGGTTTATGAAACAATTCCTCATGAAAATATGCTGGAAAGACTAAGAATAAGCTATGATGGCTTAAAGGAACAAGAGAAGCAAATTTTTTTAGACTTGGCCTGCTTCTTTATAGGATACGAGTTAAGAGATGTCATAGACATACTACATAGTGGTCATGGCATCGCCCCAGATTATCCTACTCGGGTGTCGATTGATAAGTGTCTGATAAAAATGGTTCGTGGTCGTGTGAGAATGCATAATCTGATTGAGGATATGGGTAGAGAAATTTTGCGGCAAGAATCACCCTTAAAGCCGGGTAAACGAAGCAGATTATGGTTATGTTTTAGAAGAGAACAAGGTATATGCATTGTGTATTTGTGTTGTTCTCATTTATCTCTTTGATCCTTGTTATTTTTCTTTGTTGACAAACGAATAATGGAGACCATTGTTAACCCTCTACATTGCTGAGATAATATACTTTTTAATTTGCAAACTAAAAATATTTTTCTCCTCTCTATTTCATTCACTGACTTGGAATATATATAATGTACCAGGCATAATCTTAGGAAGCTAGGAAACTAATAATACAATGCATATATTTAGGAAACTGATTATATGCTTAACAAATTAAATATATGTTAAAATACAATAACAAAATATATTCATATATATCTTAACACAAACTTTATTCTAATTTAAATCTTATGGCTTGAAGGGATCTTACAAAACTCAGACCATTGTGCTAGACTTACCCGAAGATATAGAGTTGCAATGGGATGGAAACGCATTGAAGAAGATGGATAACCTTAAAATACTGGTTGTAAAAAATGCTCGCTTTTCTAAAGGACCTAGTGCTTTCCCAAAAAGTTTAAGAGTACTAAAGTGGTCTGAATGTCCTGAATTGTCACTACCTGTGCAGTTTGATCCAAAGAATCTTGTCATATTGGACTTGTCGAAATGTTCCTTTACATTTGAGAATCAACTGAACATGGTATGATAGTACCTACCTATCTTGATGTTTATTTGGTCTTGAATATTGACAAGTCCATTTGAAAATTCATGAATTAGTTACTCACTCATTTTTGCATTTTGCAGAATTTTAAGTCTTTGATGGAATTGAGCTTGAGTGATTGCGAATTACCAAAACAAGTACCTGACTTGTCTGGAACACCTAATTTGAAGAAACTGTCTTCATCGATGTATAAATTTAGTTGAAGTTCATGATTCAGTTGGATTCCTTGATAAACTTGAATGTTTAGAACTTGTTTTTTGCACAAGTCTAAGGGTTTTTCCACGTGGCATGTACTTACCTTCTCTTAAAACCATGTCAATTAACCATTGCATAAATCTCGTGAAGTTTCCAGAAATTTTAGGGAAGATGGAAACATACGGGAACTTGTTCTGAGTGATAGTGGCATGAGTGGCTTGCCTTTTTCAATTGGAAATCTTGTTGGGCTCACAAAGCTGATTCTGTATGGATGCACTAAGTTACTTGAACTACCGAGTAGTATTTTTATGCTACCAAATCTTAGGCGTTTGATAGTTAATGAATGTGAGCGGCTTGCTCAAGTACAGAACGGGGAATGTCAAGATCATGAAACAATGTCTTCAAGTGTCAGGGAGGCTACATTTAGAAATTTTCTGACAGATAAATTTCTTGCTACACTTCTTCGATGCTTGCGCAATGTAACAGTGTTAGACCTTGATAAGAACAATATCACAATGCTTCCATCATCAATGAGTACATGTCTCTCATTGACAGAACTTCATTTGAATGATTGTATGGAGCTTAGAGAAATCAGAGGCCTACCACCAAACATAAAATATCTTTCTGCTTTGAATTGCACATCCTTGACTTCCAAGTCTCAGGAAATGTTACCGAATCAGGTATCTTACTTATCTATGTTTTGAATATTTTCTCATATTCTTTCAGAAAAAATAAATGAAAAGAAAAAACAAATATATAAATGAAAAATGTGAATCAAATCAATTCCAAATTGAAGAAAAGATGGAATATTTTTTGATCAAATTATTCACTCCATCATAATCCGATAGATCCCTTGAAGAACTGATCAATCAAATTAGAATAAAGATAGAGTTATATTCTACATGTCAATACTGACAACAACGAAATTTATAGTAAGAGGAAAACCCGTTGACTTAAGAAATCGTGAGGGTTCAAGTCCTCTATCCCCAAAAGGTCTATTTAACTTTATAATTTTTTCCCATACCCTCTCTATTTTTAAGTCATTATTTATGTGTTTTATTCATTTTATATTCAGTTTATTCTTTACACAATTAAATTGGAATTTTTTTATTTTCAATAATTTATTATGATAGTTACAAGTCACAAGTTTTGAAATAGATATAAGAAACATAGAGAATTTTTTTATGATAAAGGTACAAATAATCAATTATTTTTTAACAAGGAATTCTCATATGCATGATTAATAAAATAATTACAACTACTGAAACTAACTTACAAACTTTTCTTTTTCGTCTTTTTTTTTTTTTACTTAGGTGATATAGATTCATTGACATATATTCCGGTAATCTTTTAAAATAAAAATGAGTCTCATATCAAGAATAGTCGGGATAGCTCAGTTGGTAGAGTAGAGAACTGAAAATCCCCGTGTCACAAATTCAAATCTGGTTCCTGGCACATGATTCATTTGTATGAGTATCTATTTAAGTATCTATCAATATATTTTTCCTAAGTGATTAAAGAATAGATGCATTTTTTAGGTATATTCAGGGTACAAAAAACCAGATCAAACCGGCTGGTCGGACCAGGAATTAGTGGTCAGGCCGGCTCAGTTCAAAAGTTCGATCGACCATGCTATTTAACCGATTTGGACTGGTGTGACTTGGCCAATTTTTCAATTCAACCCCTAACTCGTTGAACCGATCCAAGTCACAGTAAAAAAAAATTAAAAATTTTAAGGCTTGAACAACGTCATTTTGCCTAATTCCTAAATTTGAAACATCGAACTCATAGGCTCGCACGAAGCTCCACACCAGAATCCAAATTGTGACCCTCACCGCTTGCCCGCAACGCTCGTGTGCGGCCCTATTCACGCCCTCCGTTCTCCTCCATTACTTGCCCTCCGTGCTCCGCCGCGCCCCCTCCACGGCTCCACAACCCTTTTGAAACAAATATAAAAATTGTATTCTTTTTAATACTGATAGGCTCATGCAGTTCAACCAGTGACCCACTGGTTTGACCATTGAACCTCAACCTCAACCGATTCTATCACCAGTTCGATTTTTATATTCACTAAATATATAATGAATTCTTTATTTTTTTAATTTTTTTTTTTACCTTTTTTGTGCTACAAAAAAATGTTTCTATTTCAATAATATTCGAATGGTTTTAATTAGTTGGTTGAAAGACCTAAAAGTCTAGTCTAATAGAGTTCGAGGGTGGAGTGGGAATATTAAAAATTCATCTTAGATGGATTACATAAAAAGAATTGAGCCCATTTCTTTGTAAAAAATCAACTAATTAATTTTATTTAAATAATTATTAATTATAACAAAAAAAAATCAACCATGGTCAACGCATCAAAATTAACGGAGGACTAAAAATGTTTGATTTTAAAAGTAAGATGATCAAAATTACGGATTTAGGAAACTAAGGGAACCAAAACTGCAATTAAGCCTTGAATTTTTTAAGCATTGACATTGCGAAAGTTATGATTTGAACCTAAACCTCTTTACATTTTGAGAGGCAGGATGACCACTAAGTCAATGGTCTAATGGATATTTCATATAAATAATTTATTATCATATATTATTTATTATTTATTGTGTTCTCAACAAGAATTTAATAATTTTAATAAAAGTAAAATAAAAAGTGAAATATATAAAAAAAAAATACAACTAATAATAAGAGATGTTAAAAAATAAAGAAGAATAATTTAAATACTTTTTAATAATATTAAATATTAATAAAATAAACTTTTATAAATTTAAAATTTGTATATAATAAATATTTTTAATTTTTGTCAGACTGAATCATGCGGGTCAACTAGTAACCTACTAGTTTGAACAATGACCCAGTGACCTAATGTCATTGAGAGATATATGGGACACCGAAGTTATTTAAATTATTCTTCTTTTATTTTTTAACATATCCTATTATTAATTGTAATTTTTTTTATATATTTCATTTTTTATTTTATAAATCACTTCATTTATTTTACTTTTATTCAAATTATTAAATTCTGGTTGAGAACACAATAAATAGTCAATAAATATATAATAATAAATAAAACTTATATAATAGTATATATTTCACAATTGTTATCCATTAAATTGATGGATGAATCAAAAATTACTTATTTGGAATTAAGGAGTTCAAAATTGTGAATTTGAAAAAGTAGGAGGACAAAAAATATAATTAAACCTTTATTTAATTTGAGCTCAAATATTTTCTTTGTCTATTATATTTAGAGTAAATTATACGAACACTCCTTAAGGTTTGTTTCAATTACATATGCACTCATTCCTTTTTTACCCCTACACAAAAACCCATAACTTTTGATATTTCATTACACTTGCACCCGCTCCACTAAAAACGAAGTTAACTCTGTTAACTTTTCATGTCATGTGATTGACACATGACTTTTATAATATATTTTTTTTATCAAAAATGTCCTTATCTTCTTTTTATGTTGTGATAGAGTTGCAAGACGCAAATGAAATCGTCGTCACCACAGACAAAATTGTCTTTGGGTTGAAAGTTATCGTGAACGTGGTCTCCCTTGGACAGAGTATGAAATAGAGAACTCATGTACAAGAAAAATATCTCTCATTTGAAAGAACAGTAACAAAAAATAGAGGAAGAGGAACAATCATCCTCCCTTTGGAAAGAATAGTAGCACGAAACACAAGAAGAGCAACCCTTCTCTCCTCTTTAGAAGAATAAGAGAAACAATTTTCTCCCAGTTGAAAAGAATAGTAGCACGAAAGAGTAACCTTCTCTCTCCTTTAGAATAACATAAGTACAAAATAGAGGAAGATGAACAGTTCTCTCCCCTAGCAACCCTTCTCTTCCATTTAAAATAACAATAGTACGAAATAGAGGAAGATGAACCGTTCTCTTTTTTGGATCACTTAAGTATAAGGGTAATTACGAGATATTAAATAAATCAATTAAAATTAAATATAAATTCATTTAAAAAACTAACGACAATTTAATATCGTTAAAGCAAGGGACGCTAAAGTAATGATAAAAAAAAGAAAGAGATACATATGTAATTGAAATAAACTTTAAGAAGTATTACTTGTAATTTGTTCTTATATTTAAGATATGAGAGACCACTTAACACGTTTTATAGTATTTCTTTTTTTTTTCTTTTAGGGCCTACTTAGAAGAGAAGGTAATATTTTAAAGATGAAATTGATAGATTAATCCTCTTGTTTTTCTTCTTTTTTTATTTTAAATAATTTTTTTTTGCTGTTCTTAAAATATGTATTGTACTTGGATGCTATGTTGATAGAAGGATTAATGTCATGTCTTGTCTCTAAATTATTAATAACATTTAATTATAATTAAATTATAATCGGAGAGGCGAAACCACTCAGTCAATAATGTAATCTTTAATTATTATAAAACATTTATATATATAAATATTTCACATAAATTTTATTATTATTATTATATTTATTTATTTATTAATTCTTGTGTTCTCAAAAAAAAATTAGTATTTTGAATAAAAGTAATATTTTACTTTTATTTATAAAATAAAAAGTGAAATATATAAAAAAAAAAATTTACAACTAATAATTGGAGATGTTAAAATATAATGGAAGAATAAATTAAATAATTTTTAATAATATTAAAAATCAATTAAATACAATTTTATAAATTTAAAATTTATATATAATAAATATTTTTAATTTTTTCAATATAAGACAGTCATGCAAACCAATTGATCAATAATTGACTCTCATGACCGGCCTTATAAAATAAAAATATAGGCCGGTCATGCGAACCAATTGATCAATAATTATTGTTGAGAACACAAGAAACAATAAATAAATATATGATAATAAATAAAATTTATGTGAAATATTTATATATATAAATGTTTCATAATAATTGTTGATTAGATCATTGGTTTAGTTGTTATACTAACATTTAAAAACTAAAGAAAGCTAGGTTCAAATCTTAAATTTGTTAAAATTCATTCAATTTTTTTATTTAAATTAACTACTTAAATCAAAAGGTAAATTAGGAATAAAAAAGGTTAATTATGTTATTAGCAAAAAAATTATATAAGCATTAAAGATAAGTAAAGTCTTAAAATTAATTACGAATTTGAAAAAGTTAGGGACCAAAATTACAATTAAGTCTATATAAATTATTGGTAAATTGAACTTTAAGAAATAATCTTCTCTCTTCCTATCATTATTCTTCTTATAAATTATTTAAAATGATGTTTATTTCATTTTATAAGACATTTTTTTTTTGTCTATGAAAATTAAACACGGTATTAAAAAGTTTAGTTATATTAACAAATAGAAACTAAGAGATAAAAGTTAATGATAATTTTTTAAAAAAAAAAGGTCTTAAATTTATTGTTATCAATTACATTAATTATTTTTCTTGATCTTAACGGATTAATGGAAAGAGTAATTTTTTTCCATATAAAGTTGTGTTTTATGATTTAAAATAGTGTTACATCATTAAAAAAAATCACAATCTAATAATTAAATGACTTTTGACTTTTGAAATAAAAGTATCTTAATTTTGATTTTGATGAACAAAGTCATAGAAAAAGTAACCTTTTAGAAAAGCTAGTATATATAGCTTATATTTAACTTACACGGAGCTTTTCTCTCTTCGACTCTCGCCACTGAACTTATTTTTTATTTTATTTTAATTTACTTTCAATTTTTTTTTAACTTCGTACTGCAATTAATCCAAATTACGAGTAACTCCTGACATCATTTTCCATAGTGTAATGGTGTAGGTATTATTTAATTAATTTTTTGTTTTATGTGTCACTATTTTTTTTAGAAAAAATTGTTTAATATTTGAAATTCAATTGAGTGTTGCTTTTTTTTTTCTTTAATTTTTTTGTCCAATTTCATTAAATTAAACTTATTAAAATAATTTTATAGCATAAAGTGGTATGTAGCCATGTGATGGTATGTGATGGTTGATATGTAATTTTTTTTTATCTTATTAATATAATTTAATATTACTGAAATGCATCTAAATAAAAAAAATTCTTAAAAAATACTACTTAATAATAATATATTGTAACTTAAGTATTTTATTATTTTGAACCAATATTAAATTTCTTCAAATAATATTATATATAATATTTTCAAATAATCATTAAAATAATTTTTATTAATTGAATTAATTTTTTTTTACTTTTTAAAAATTAAATGTTAAAGTATCTATATTTTGATATTTTTATTATTATTAAAATAATTTCATGCAGTTTAAATTAATTCTACACAACATTTTATTTTATTATATATATATATATAAATATATATATATATATATTATATTAGACAAGATAACTAATTTTAAATAAAACTAAATCTTTTAACCTTTTATACCAAACAATTTGTAGTTTAAAATGAATTTTTAAGTTAAAAAAATTAAAACTAACAAACAACTTATACTTGCATTTCAACAACACCTTCAAACATGTGTCACATTTCTCATTACCAAATGCTAATTTCTTAAAGATCTTCATGTCATCCAATGCATCTTTGTCATTCGACTATGATTACTTTCTCTTCATCTTCTGCCTCAAATTCTACATTTTCTTTTGCATGAAACTATCTCAACCAATAATCAGGGATGGATCCTGAAGTCCATTTAAGTCAAGTCAAGTATGTGAAGTTTGATTTTTTTAACAGACTAGATAAGTCCAATTCGTGAAAATAAATGATTTTTTTAAAGTCTATATCTAGACGCAAAGTATGCAAACTAAATAGATTAAATAGGGAAATATGGAGAATGTAAAGATAGTTTGAATTCACGACTTTAGGTATTTTAATCTATTAGAACCTTTATCAATTCTCAATTGCTTATTATTTTATTTCTTTTTACAATTAAATTGCAACTCAAACCAATCTTTCAATCACTTGTTCTTTATAGATTTATTATTTGGGAACCATAAAATTCACACGGGAGGCGCGTGCTAAGCCAAAAATCGTGCTAAGCGAATTTATCTCTCTGACTCTAAAATTCGCTAAGAGAGATTTGGCGCTAAACGAGCTTCTTCAGCAAATTTCCAAGTGCTCCAATTAAGCTCCTTTTGGCTTCTTCCTTCTTGGCCTTTGATGAGTAACCCTTCCTTTAGTCTCTTGGTCATTTCTTCTTGAAGAATCTTGGCCTTGAATCTTGTCATTGGTCCCTTTAATTCTTGAAGTGCTCCTTGGTCCTCATGTTCCTTAGACAGTCCTCTATCATCCCCTCCTTCTTGAAAAGAATCCGACCTCGGATTTGCATCTAAGACACCTGCATCATAAGAAGAAAGGTCAGTGACATTGAAGCTAGAACTCACCCTATACTTACTTGGCAAGTCAATCTTGTAGGCATTGTCATTTATCCGCTCAAGGACCTTGAAAGGGTCATCACCCCTAGGTTGGAATTTAGATTTCCATTGTGAGGGAAACCTATCCTTCCTTAGATGTACCCAAACCCAATTACCGAAATCAAATACCCGAATCCAAGCACCAGGATCAAATACCATGGGCTCTCTCCCGTTGGTTTCTTGTTTTGCATATTGCTCCATCTTCTTCTCAATTTGATTTATCACATTGTCATGGAGATCGCTAACAAAAGTGGCTCTTGAAAGCCCATCCTTACTCAAAAATAGAAGAATCATTAGGTAAGGAATTAAATCAAGAGGAGATAAAAGATTAAAACCATAAACAACCTCAAAAGGAGAAAAAGAAATGGTAAAGTTGGTTACCTTATTATAGGCATGGGATGCGTCACATTCATTTGCAAAAGATTTTGAAAATTTTGGTAAAGAAAGAATGGGTGCATTTGTCAACCTTTCCTTCAATTCATTGAAGGTTTTCTCTTGTTCACTCTCCCATTTAAATCCCACATTTTTCTTAACAATTTCATTCAATGGAGATGTTATTGTGCTAAATTCCTTAACAAATCTCCTATAAAAACTAGCCAACCCATGGAAACTCCTTACCTCACTCACATTTTTGGGCGTGGGCCAATCTCTAATAACTCTAATTTTCTCATCATCCACTTGGACTCCTTTAGCACTCACAACAAATCCTAGAAACACTACTTGACTAGTGCAAAATGTGCATTTATCCTTGTTAGCAAACAAGTTTTCATGTCTAAGCACTTCCAAGACACTCCTAACATGGTATAAGTGGTCATTTGTTGTTAAGCTATAAATCAAGATATCATCAAGTGCACATCCTCCAAGTGCCATATTTCTTTAAGACAAGGATAATCGGCATTGCACATGGGCTCAAGCTTTCTTCCACCCACCCTTTTTGCATCAACCCTTCAACTTGCTTTTGAATCTCCTTTGTCTCTTTCGAATTACTCCTATAGGCAACTCTATTAGGAAGTGAAGCTCTCGAAACAAGATCAATTTGATGCTCAATTCCTCTTAAAGGAGGCAAGCCATAGGGAAGGTCTTGTGGAAAGACATCCTCAAACTCCTTCAAGAGTGTACCAAAACCTTGAGGCAACTCAAGAGCACTAGAAGACAAGCACATGTAATCTAGAATGAGCAAATACATTTGTTGTCTAGCAAGCATCACTCTTTTTACCTTTTTAGGTTTCATGAACAAACTTTCTTTTATCACTAATTTTTTCTCTTTTCTTTTAATCTTTATTTTCACTCTTTTTGCCATATTTTTCTTTTTGGCTTTTCTCTCTCAAAATACTTTTTTCCTCTTTTATTTTCATTTCTCTCTCTCTTTTCAATCTCATTTTTATTTGATCCTCACACACCTCACTTGGAGATAAAGGTGAGAGAACTACCTTTTTACCTTTATGCAAGAAGGAAAATTGATTGGTGATCTCATTGTGGACAACATCTCTATCATATTGCCAAGGTTTGCCAAGCAACACATGTCCGGCTTCCATGGGAACCATATCATAAAGCACTTCATCAACATAACTTCCAATGGAAAATGTAAGCAACACTTGCTTATTCACAACCAACTCACCACTATCACTCAACCATTATAACTTATAAGGCTTAGGGTGAGGGATGGTTTTTAGATCTAGTTTCTCCACTAATCTAGTGCTTACAACATTGGTACAATTTCCACCATCAATGATTAGAGAACAAACTTTTCCATTCACAATACATCTAGAATGAAAAATGTTTTCTCTTTGTGTATCATCTTTATCCTTGCACAAACTACCCATGAGTCTTCTAACCATCAAAAGATCTCCCTCCTTCGGTGGAAGACAACTATCATCCTCACCTTCACTAGAGGAACTATGAGAACTCTTAGATGACTCACTATACACCTCTCCATTTTCCAACAAAATCATGTTTCTTTTGTTAGGACATTGGGATGCAATGTGACCCTTGCCCAAACACTTAAAACATTTAATAAAACTAGATTTATGGAAGTAGGTTGAGTATGAGAAGTAGATTTATGGGGAGGGGTTTGAGGAGGAGAAGTAGGGTTACTTTTTGAAGACTTTCTTTTAAGATGTTGTGAAGAAGAATTCTCCTTCTTGGAAGTGTCTTTATCCCTCCAAGAGGAATAATTGTATGAAGACTTCTTGTAGGAATGTTTCCTCCTCAATTGTTGCTCTACTTGCACGGCCCTATGTATAAGTTCATCCATGTTGTTGTAGTTTTGAAGCTCTACAACATCTTAAATGTCCCTATTCAAGCCATTCAAAAATCTAGCCATTGTAGCTTCATTAGTTTATTCAATGTTAGCTCTTATCAAAGTAATCTCCATCTCCTTTTAATAATCATCAACACTTTTACTACCTTGATAGAGCCTTTGTAACTTGATATGCATGTCCTTAATATAATGAATGGAAACAAATCTCTCCCTCAAGACACTCTTCATTACCTCCCAAGTCTCTACTCTTGGTCTTCTTTGTCGTTCTCTATCCACTTGAACTTGTTGCCACCACACCAAGGCATATTTCTCAAATTCTAAGCTAACCATCCTTATTTTCTTTTCTTCACTATAATTGTGACAATTGAAGATTTGGTCTACTTTCATCTCCCAATCAAAGTAACCCGCCGGGTCATAAGTACCTAAGAACTTGGGGATTTTGACCTTTACATCATCCAATCCATCTCTATTCCTCCCATTCCTATGACTTTTACCTTCATCATAGCCATTATCACTCCCTTGCGGTGAATGAGGTGACCTATGATGCCTCCTTCTCTCAATGTCTCCCGCTCTTCCACTCAACTCTTGAGTACATCTTTGCACATCTTTAAATCTTTCTCCCATCCTCCTCTCAAAGTTACTATGCAACTTATCCACTTGCTTAGCCAATGAAACCATTAGCTTAACAAATCTAGGTGAGGGTGGATCACTATCACTTCCGAAAACCATGGCTACAAGAAAAAGGTTAGTAAAAAAAAAACAATATTGGACCTTACCACTCACTAAGTGTTTACACTCTTCAACACTCATGTTTCACTCTTATAAGACTTTTTTTATAAGGTTCACTCTTGTCTTTTTCCACTCTCTAACTCTTCTTTTAGCCTTTGAGATTAACCAAAAGATTTCAATTCAAGGAGTTTCCAAGTGAAAGATGAAACAAATCCAAGCTCAACTTAAGAGGTCAAGGAAAAGAAAATTCTAAGACAAAACCTTAGAAGTTTAGAAGACAAGCAAGAAAGCTCAAAAAGAAAAGGACAACTCAAAAAGAAATGCCAAAGAAGGACAAATAGGAATATATAAGAATGACAAAAAGGTGTGCTAAGCGAGAGCTTGCGCTAAGCAAATTTGCTTGACCGAGATGAAAATTCGCTAAGCGAGACGACATCGCTAAGCGTGATGTTGGCGCTTGTAACATCCCACTTTCGTTACATAAATAACTAAAGAAAGATTGGATTTTATTTTAATTTAAAATTTTTTCATTAAACTATTTATTAAAAAGGCTATGAACTTTTCTCGAGTTCAAAAATCAATGAATATAGTCCAAAGCTTAAAGTATAAAACTTGAGTTTATAAAATCGAGTTGAATCATTTACAATACCTCATGGTACTTCACTCTTTATAAAAAGAAATATAACTTCAATAATATAAAACTCTTGCAACAAAAGCTTAATATACACCTAAGTTATCCATACATAAAACAAAGCCAAAGAAAAGAAGGAGGAAAATGCAGCTCTAAGCTTGTGCGTGTTCCACCAACAACGGCTCCAAGAGAATTCCATCTGAACCCATCTGCTCCCCTGTACGTCAAGGTTGGGATCATCACAATCACAACCACACATGCCACACGCAAGGGTAAGCTTACCATAATAAATACATATATAGATAAGGCAATTCAAATTACAAAAAGAGAAAAGTTAACTATTAACTTCATGACACAACCATCTCAACCAAATCATATAACACAATTATACAATAGACCCACAGCCATGAACAACAGCACAAATCTATCACAACATAAATCATCACATCTCATTACATCTATTCATCAAATATCACAATCTTTATCAACTATCACACAATCTCATCATACTCATTCAAGAGAAATCATCATCATAACTTAACACCACAAGTCATTAGTCAACCTCAATAACAGACACCGACTTTGCTTCATGGAGACTCAACACAATATGAGCAATCCCCATAGGCCCTATCCTATAACATAGTCTCACTATCTGACCATTCAAGGAGTCCCTTAGGCTAATCATGCGAGGGAGGTGTGGTTTTATTGAAAATAGACAAGTGTATATAGTGGCTTACCTCTGTAAGTTTGCAAAACCTTACATCTATAGGGATTCGTCCACTCATCTATTTTATAGGCCCATTCCCGTTAGCCACCACGAAAACCCCTAGCACTAGGTTGAGAGCCTACCTAGCACTCCCAACTTACGTGCCTACTCATATGCCCGTGCACCAATTGTGCACGTCTATGCACCAACTGTGCATACAAGGTATATTTCTGTGCACCAATTATGCACCCATATATACCAACGACACATATTTGGAATCCTCTACAGTCATAGATATGACACTTCCATACCCCCATCTCCAATGGCCCGACTTAAGGATCCAAATACATCTCAATAGTCCACACAATAATAACAAGACTTGGATCACTTGAGGTTTGAGATACAACACCTCTGTACCCACTATCTCACTTATGGTCCATCTCAAGTATCCAAGTTTCACACCATCACCAACGACAATAACATTATATCTCCTATACATAAAGGGTCATTAAGTGTCTTGGGAAGTAGTTCTCTACACTCTAACACGCCATCTAGAGTAAAAACACAAGGGTGGTACTTGAAAAGATACCACACTAAGCGAGACCCCTAGGTCGCTTTAGTGGGGCGGAGTCCTGGCGTGGAACTCACCCTCCTAAGTATACCATTTTTCATTAGCAACAAAAGTCTTCCTAAAGGACATAGCTAATTCCTTTTAATATATAGGGATAGTTTCATAACAAGTTCATGACATCACATACATCATCATCTCACCAACAATCAATTTTCAATTTCTAAAAACATCATAATCTTCTTAATATCACATTCCACAAGATCATAATTATATTTCCTCACATACATATTATAAAGATTCATAAAACCACATTATATCCACTTGGAAACTTTCAAGAAGTATTAAAGGTAAAACAAAAAACTATGCCTCCATTTAGCTTAAGCATGGTAACTTAGCTTAGCCAAACATTTAGCTTCGGCTAGAAATTATAGCTTGAGCTAAAATTGTGCAAACCCATTTCTATCGAAATTTAGCTAAGGCTAAAATCTTTAGCCTAGCTAAAATTGCAGATTCTTTGAAAATCTTAGTTTCTAACCCCATTAATGGCTACCCAAGCATACAAACTCACAACAAACACATCATAAATCATCACTTAAGCTTATTAACACTAAATCCTAACAAGAACACACAAGATTCAAACCAATCAAACCCATAATCATCATAACACAAGAAAGGTAGGTTAGCTTCCCTTACCTATCACCATTTCCAACCTAGATTTTGAAAAGAAAAGGGAATCTTGAGCTCCACCAAGGTTTTTCCTCCAATCATCAGCTTCACTGCATCAAACTCATAGACAACCCAAAACAACGCTAAAAAATGGGTTTTACATCAAAATACATAATGGGTCACTCCAACAAAAGGTAAGGAGAAAAAGAATGGAACAAGGAGGTCAAGGGAGGAAGAAGGAAGCGAGCTTACCACTCCTACAAACAGCTAAGAAACTCTAACTAATGAAAGGAAGTCTCTAATGGTGTGGGTACCAAAGCCCTAGGTTGGAGGAAGGTTTTGAGGAAGATGAATAAGTGAAGAATATGTGAAAAGAGGAAGCTTGTGCATTTTAAGTTTTGGAGTCACTTAAAGCTTTGCTAGTTGACACCCCCTATTATTATAACTACAATCCATTATCTATTAAAAACAGCTACCAAGTCTCACACTCTCACAACTAATAATCTAAACCCATTATAACACATCAAGCACTAAAAGCATAATATTATTAATTGGTAAACATATCAAATAACATAATTCCAATTTAATTCAACTAATATCCCCAATCAAATATTTAATCACACATTATTAAAATCATAATGTTACAGCGCTAAACGAGATTATTTCACAAACTTCTCTAAAGTTGTAAAAAAAAAAAAATTGGCAAAGTAAAAAACAATGTAATTATGCAAAATGAATGTATTAGAAACCAATAAGAAGCATACACTAAGGAGATAGGGATGTAGAAAATTTTGTGAAGTTTTTTTTTTTTTTTTACACTTGGGTTCTCATATTTTTTTTTATATTTGTATTTTGATCCCATAATATTTTTATTTTTACACTTTGGCCCCACGTGTTTTTCTATTTTCGGACCAAAAACTTTTGATAATTACAAAAACTGCCCAAACTCTCTCCAATTAAATTTTTTTGGATCAAAACTCAACTTCTTTAGCAAGCTATGGGTTTCATCAAGAACATGAAGAACACATGTAACAACCACTCTATGCTCAAATCAACACCAAATTCAACGAAACGAAAGGGGAAATGAAGGAAATTGCAAGATAAACTCAAATTCAAGCACGAAACACACAATTTAATACAAACAAACAAGAATCAAGAGGTTGAGAAAAACAAAAATTGGAGAAGAAGAAGAATGTAAAAACTGAAAAATGAAAATTTGGGGAAAACGAAAATTGCACCTAATTCTCTATGAATTGCACTCTGATGAAGGCTCTAGATACCACTTGATGCATTCCGATTAAGGCTCTTGATATCACTTGATGCATTCCGGTTAAGGCTCTTGATACCACTTGATGCATGCATCATGCTGTTTCAAGTTACACAAGCTTGGTTTGGATCATCTGGAAGTAAATCAAAAAAGCTCCATTGAAGCTCAACCAAGAATTCAAACAAAGGAAAAGCGAAAAAGAAGAAGATGAACAAGAACGACGCCACGATCCACGAGGGAAACAATAAGCCGAGGTGAATTCACCACAAGCAAAGCTTCCTTAATAAGAATCAATGGTTTCACTCAAGAACCAAAGAGAGAACTAAACTCTCACAATAAGCAATGCTTATTTCTTTTATCAAAATGATTTATATGATGCTTTACAACTGAGAGTTTCTTCTATTTATAGTGTCCTAGGATCCTATTACAAGCTTATACGAACTCCTATTGCACAAAACATGAAGAAAACACGTTTTTGAAAAATTCACGCGAGAGGTGTGTGCTAAGCCAAAAATCGCGCTAAGCAAATTTATCTCTCTAACTCTAAAATTCGCTAAGCAAAATTTGGCGCTGAGCGAGCTTCTTCAGCAAATTTCCAAGTGCTCCAATTAAGCTCATTTTGGCTTCTTCCTTCTTGGCCTTTGATGAGTAACCCTTCCTTTAGTCTCTTGGTCATATCTTCTTGAAGAATCTTGGCCTTGGATCTTGTCATTGGTCCCTTTAATTCTTGAAGTGCTCCTTGGTCCTCATGTTCCTTAAGCAGTCCTCTATCAATTTCTAATTTCTAAGGTATGATATCTGGACTTTAGTCTACTATTACTGCTACGTAAGGTACGCTTGCCCTTAAGCGTTCGTATTTTATGCATCAAGCTTTTGGCGCTATTGGTAGGGATTAGTTGTTTAGGTTCCAAAATAATTAAATTTGTTTAGGATCAAGCTTTTATTGTTTTTCTCTATTCTTCTCACCTTAATTCCTTTTTTTGATATATTTGTTTATGAAAATCACTCTTATTGTTGACCTGTTGGTTTATGCTAACTCATTCTAAGCAACCAGATCTACAGTATATTCTTGAAATTGAAAAGGTTGCTCGCAAGAACATCACAAATAGAAGACAAAGAGACAAAATGGCTAAACATGAAGCAAAACACCATGTCAACAGTGAGAATAAGGAGGAGGAGGAGGAGGAGGAAGTGTTGGAGGAAAACACTACAAGATTTTTCACTCCCAATTGGGATAGCCAGTAGCATCTTCCTCCCAAACCTAGGGAATGGTAATTTTGAACTAAAGCCTGCCTTTCTCTAGATGATTGAAAACAAACAATTCAACGACAAGCCAAGTGAAGACCTTGTGGAGCACCTAAAGATATTTCTACAAATTACAAACATAGTTCACTACTAGGGTGTTGCTTAGGAGGTCATCCGATTGGCTGCTTTCTCGTTTTCCTTGAATGGAAAGCCATTGAAATGGCTTTGCTTACTGCCCCAACACAATATCAGAGGTTGGGATGACTGTTCTAGAAAGTTTTTTAGAAAATACTTCTCTACATCTAAATCTGATCAATTGCAAGAGATATTGCAAACTTTGCTCAACTTGAATCACAATCATTAGCAAAAGCATGGGATAGGTACCAAGTTTTACTAGAGAAGTGTCCACAACATTGACTACCTAATGGCAAGGTCATTCAATTTTTTTTATAACAGCTTGTCTTCACACAACATGACAAGTATTGATGCTGCTTGTGGGAGCACCATAAACAAAAAATCTCTTGCTGCTACCTATGAGATTATTGAAGACATGGCCCAAATTCTTATCATGTTGCTAATGATAGACGCATTCTAAAAAGGCTTGTTGAAGTGAACCAAGTAGAGACCAGAATAGCTAGTTCAGCTATTACTACTAGACTGGATGCCATGTCAAAACAGATGGACACTTTGATGAAGGCACAAGCACATCCCTCACGACCTCCACCACCACCACCCCTTGTTTGTGATGAATGTGGGAAGGCAAGTCACTCCAAAGACAACTATCAGATGGATAATTATTTTGCCAAAGCTGTGGAGGAGGTGAACTATGCTAGAGGTAAAAGCATAGAATATGATCCTTATTCCAACACCTACAACCCCAGATGGAAGGAGCACCTTTATTTTTCCTAAAGGGACCAAAAGAATCAGGGGCCAAAGCAGGGACAGAGTCATAACGTCTACAAGCCACCTTACATGCAACATCAAGGGCTTAGATAAGAGGACAAGGGACACACATTGTGGGAGACTATAACTCAATATTTCGCTAAAAATGATGATCGGATGAAGTCCTTGGAGACACATTTGGCCAATTTGACAACTTTTTTATCTTAGAGACCCCCTAATTCCCTTCCTACACAGACAGAACCCAACCTTAAAGGAGACCTTAAAGATGTGAACCACTACTAGAAAAGGCTTTTAATGTTGGTTCTTTTAGCCTTTTACATCAATTTTTAACCGATGTTGTTGTGAGTGATGTTGAAAATCCATCATTTTCAACATTGGTTTTCAAACTGTGTTAGAATTTCCATTTTACATTAGTTTTGTATATAACTGATGTTGTTGAATGTTCATAAGAAATGACATTGTTTTCAAATTTTCTACATCGATTTGCTTGAGAACCAATGTTAAATTTGTTGATGTTTTTATTTGTTTTTCTGATTTACAATTAGTTCAACCTCTAATTTATGAACCATACAATTACTAATAAATTATAAACTCTAAACTAATCCTATAACAACAATATTAAAGTTATAAATAAACAAATTAAATAATTAATACAAGTTAAGTTATTTTAAATATTATTCATGTTATAACTACTTATCCAGCAATAAACTCGACTATGTTACAAAATAGTTAAGTTGTGTACTAATTTTCTTTTTCTTTTGTAACTAGCTAGTATATATAAGTATATGTATCACTCCTAACAAAGTACATGTACATACCATATATTCTAGCAAAAATCACAAACTATATTAAAAAAATTATGATTTTCAAAATGCATTAAATATGATAAGTTCACATAATCCAAAGTGTATGAATGCAGGTTTGAACTTCAGTTAACATAACATCTAATAGTTACATGAATTCGCCAAAAGTGTATGAATGCAGCTACAAGTATGCATGCATTAAACAAACAATTAATGTTCATATTTTTGGGCATGAATGGTTGAACATCTACACAAGTTCACTGGTTTGCACATCTACACAAGACTCTTTAAGTTAGCATTTAATCTTAAAAACACTGACGTTAAAGTTAAGCATATCAGTAGTACCTCATCTTCTCTCATGTCTCTCACTCCTTGAGGTGGTGATAAATTAGAAGATGGTGACACAAGAGCCTGAAATGTTTCATGGATAGGAAAAATCTCATACATGAAAAACGTTATATTTTTTCTCCACTCTAATCAATTTTATTTCAATTTAATTTAAATTAAGTTAAAATAATATTTTTTATTTGATAATTATTAATTTCTTGTTGTGAATAAAAAAATATAAAATTATTTATGTAAAATATTTTTGAATTATAATAAATGACTTAAGAGATAAAAAAAAAATTATCATTTTTGACATATTATTATTTTTTATTTGTACTAATATTATTTTTTCCTTTTTTAAAGTATTTTACTCTATATTAATAATTGAAATTATATATTTTTTCATTATTTTACAAGAACATTACTCTAGAATTAATAATGATATTGACCATTAACTTGCATTACTTTTCCAAATTCCACCCTATAAAATCAAATCCATAATGAAAGAAATACAAAAAAGTAGTGCCACTGCTTTCCATGCATGGACCAACCTTGATAGGGATAACAACTTCATAAAGTTATACAACATATCTCGCTAGCTGTCAGATAAAATTCAAGTTTTTATTGTGTATTGTGTACATTGCCTTTTGTTAAAAATACTCTTTTAAAGTTTTTTAAATATATTTTATATTAAAATATATATTAAAACATTTTTAATTTATGAAGTTTCCTTGTACTTACTAAATGTTCTAACATTGCTTTTTCTCTTTGCACCAAAGTTTAATTTAATTTATTGGGTTAGTTTCTTTAAACTTATTTGATAAAATAATCAAGTAATTATTTGTTTATGCTTAAACTGTTTTGGCTTAAAATAAGCAGAATTTTGTTTATTTAAAGAAATAAATCTTATTTACTTATAAAATAATTAATTATAAGATAATTAATTATTTTATAAACACTTATTTTAATTTTAAAATAGTATATAAAAGATTAGGAATGATGTTCAGTACAAAAATAATTTGAGATAGAAAAAAAATACTATAAAAATAATTTAGTAATAGTATGCTTAACATGAGGGTAAGGATAAGGTGATCTAGCTACTTCAGCATAATGTGTGACTATTATGAAGCCTTATAATAGTGTTCGTCTCCTGTGCATTAAAAATATTGTATTAACAAATAGTCTTAAACTAAGAGATAAATATTAGTGATAATTTTGAAATAAAAGTCTTAAATTTAAAACAAATTTATTATTATCGATTACATTAATTATTTTTCTTGATCTTAACGGATTAACGGAAGGAGTAATTTTTTTTCCATTTTTCCTCATCTTTATTATTCTTGTAATTGTTTTTTAGGATTTAAAGTTGAGTTTTAGGATTTAAAATAGTTTTACACCTAAGAAAATCACAACCTACCGTTAAATGACTTTTTAAATAATGGTATAAAAGTCAATTAATTTATTATAAATGAAGAGTTGTGATTACTTAACTATGTAAAACTATTTTACATTAGGAGTGTAACAACTTTTTTCTCTTTAAAGTATTTCTAATTTTTGGTACAATAAAATAGGATATATTTGTTAAAATTTATGATTAAAATCTATTCCAAATTTTACTATAAGTTAATAGTTAATACTTAACCGTGACATGTAAAACTAATAATTGACATTTATAATTTTAGATCTTTTATAAAAGGATGTTTAATTTATTTTAAAAATATATAATTGTAAATATTTATATAAAATTTAATACTTATATATTTATTAAATAAATTTTAAATTTTAAAATTGGACATTAATCTTCTAATCCTAGGTCCGTTCCTGATCACATCCTCGTCTTTTCCCATAACAGGTACTGCTAAGTTTAGCAGCTTAACATGTATTATTCCGCTAAGTAGCTTGTAATTACTAGTGATCTTTATGGAAACTTTAGTTGTGTTCGAAGATTGAACTTTTCAACTATTGGTAAATGGTAATTTGGGAAAGCTATCTAATAACATTTTTTCTCTCCATTTAATAGGAAAATCCTCCAAGAGGAGATCAGTAAATAGTTGTGATGAGGTTTTTGAAGAATGAAATAATACTGATAATTAATTTCAGTATTTTGAGAAAACAGTTTTGTGCTTCTTGTTTAATTTTATGTGCCTTTCCACATTTTGTTTTTATTAGAATCATGATATAAACAGCTATTTGAATTCGTAGTCCAATGCTCCAATGTACAATTAATAGATTCATGTTTATCAAATTATGTCTACAAACTATTGTTTTTTCAAACACTCCCTGGTTCTCGAAACACCCCTCGGCTGCTTTAATTTAAAAGTATTTGCTTTATTTCTTTTGCTCAGATGGTGTATTAAAGTTACTTATATTTACTCAAATCCAAAACATAAAAACCGAGTTATCAAGCTAGTTAATACAAAAGGTCAATTGATCTCAAACCCACATGATAATGCTGAAGGAACATAAAGCTTCGAAATTCAAATGGATACACATATGTACGCAAAATTGCAAAATTTACCGTTCACGCTAGAATCTAGATACCACCACAACTAGGATTAACACCAATTGATTAGCTTAGGAATATTGAATACTAATTTGTGAGGGGCATGATGACACACTGACACTTGCATTTCAACAACACCTTCAAACATCTGTGTCACATTTTTCTCATTGCCAATTTCTCCAAGGTCTTCATGTCATCCAATGCATCTTTGTCATTCGACTATGATTGCTTTCTCTTCATCTTTTGCCTCAAATTCTACACATTCTTCTACATAGGGGTTATAAGGGTGGTCTGGTGATAAGAAGGGAAGGAATGGTGAGATAGGTCGTGGGTTTGAGTCCTTCTATTGACGACTAACAATTAATCACTAACATTTGTCAATAAAAAAAATATTTTCTTCTACATGAAACTATCTCAACTAGGTATGGTGGCAATGGGGCGGGGCGGGGCGAGGGCAGGATTAGCCTCCCCAACCCTTGTCCCACACATCCCAAATCATCCCCGCCCCCACCCCCATTCTCCATCGGGACTTAAAAATTTGATCCATCCCCATCCCTGTTGGGGATCGGGTTTCCCAACCCCACCTCATTCCCCATACACATGGCAGTCCTAAATCATAAAATAATTTACATGATCATTTCAAATGTTACACGTGACACCCTCGTATAACATACTTTTATTTTTCATAATAAACCAAATTATTTCATTTATTTTATCAATAAAAATTTATTTCATAATAAACTATAAATATTGTGTAAATCAAACAAAACACAAAAAAACATTTTGAGTACTAAATACCAAAATATAATAAAAACTAAACAAGTTCTAATTTCCAAATTTCAATCTAGCAAAATACGTCACAACTTTTATTGATCATCAATCATCCTCCAAAGAAGTAATGCCACTCTCCATCAATTCACTTGAACCTGAAGAAAATTTAAATATAAATATTAAAATGTAAACTAGCAATTTCATATTTAGTAAACTAGCAAATTCAAATTAATTTTAGACTAGTAAACAAGCAAATTCATATTAAGAAAAACATACCTTCATCATTTGAACCAATTTCATCCAGTAAAGTAGAAATTTCAGATTCAGCTTTAAAATCCACACAACCTATAAATATCAAATGGAACATAGAAAAAATATTGTTGTTTTTAAAATATATATATAACTATTAAATAAGATATAAATGAAGCATTTAAAATATTACCATGTTTTTCAGCACTTCATAACCAACTTCTAGTACACATCAAAGCCTTTAAAGTAGTCCAATGGAGTCGGCTACGGTGTGGGCTTAATATATGGCCACTAGTGCTGAAAGCAGATTCAGAAGGTACGCTAGTAATAGGAATAACCATTATATCCTTTACAATTGCTTGAAGTGTTGGGTACTTGATACCATTCAACTTCCACCACAACAAAATATCAAAATCAGTTGTTCTTGGTAAAACCTCCTCATCTAAATAATGATCCAACTCTATTTTGACATAAGAACTTCTTGCCCTTTTTTTCCTTAAAATATACATATCATATTTAGATAATGAATCACCAGCAACTTGATTACCATCTACTGTTGGAGAGGAATGAGCAGAATGTTTATGCATATTCATTTGATAATCAAAAACCAGATCATAACATAACTAACAGATTGCCTTAACTTGAGCAAAAGCTTCTTCTTTATACAACTTTTCATAATAGTATTCTAACAACTCCATTTTGTATCTAGGATCCAAAACAGTAGCAACACCCATAATTTCATGAATCACACCCGAATATTTATCAAATTTGCTCAACATCTTTTTAGCCATTTTTTTAATCAATTCATTAGAACTTGTAATCCAATCTTGTAGTGCCATCTTTATCTCACAGATATTAGGAAAATACACATTAGCAGTTGGATGTTTACTAGCAGAAAACAATTCAGTCACAACATTGAATATTTTCAATCTCCCACACACATCATTTGCAAATTGCCACTGTAAACTAGTTGGCAAACAAGTATATTGAGATTCTCTTTGCTTTAATCGACTAAACACATCCTTATATTTAATGGCAATTTCCAGCATTTTGTAAGTTGAGTTCCACCTAGTTGGGCAATCTAGAACCAAATTTCTAGTGTAAGGAATCCTTAACTATTTAGCAGTTTCTTCAAATTTTTCCTTTCTTTTTAGTGTTGCAGTCCAATATGCTACACTATCACAAATCTTTTCTACCCCTTCTTTGACCACTTCTAACCCATCTTTCACTATCAAGTTTAAGATGTGAGCACAACAACGCATATGCAATAAGGATCCATCTCTCAATAAAGTGTTTAATTGCAATTTATCCTTAATTTTTTCAATCATAGCATCATTTGTGCTACAATTATCTAGGGTGATAGTGGACAACTTTGTGTCAATGTTCCAATATATCAAACAATCAACTAATGCATTACAAAGTCTATCACTTGTGTGAGGTGCAGGAACATAAATAAACCTAACATAACAAGATACATATATCATATTTAGTCATTTTATCATACAATTAAAGGCTAAATAATATATAATATAAAATCAATAAGAAAGTTATATTACCTCAAAATGTGACTTTGTAAGTTCCAAGAGCCATCAATATAATGTGCAGTAACAGCCATATACCCCTTCTTTTGATTGTTGGCAGTCCACATGTCTGAAGTAATGACCACTCTCCCATCAAGACTATCTAATAGCTTCAAAACTACTACTTTCTCTTCATTATAGATTCCAAAAATATCTTTTTTAATTGTGTTTCTAAAAGGGACTTGAAATGTTGGTTGAAGAGCAGTTACAAATCTCTTAAAACCAAGATTATCCACAATTGACAATGGATACTCATGCATAATAATTGCAATGACAAGTAGTTTCTTTGCATTTTCTGGATTATAAACTCCAATGTTCAGCTCTTCTTTACCTTGATTGACCTTAGGTGTAAGAAAGGTCTGTCCTTTCCCTCTTAACCAAAGCTTGTAATGCATACAAGCTGTGTTATGTTGCCACAAGTGTTTCGTTCCATTTTTGGATTTTCCACCCAAAAGTTTCTTACAATGTTTGCATTGGGCCTTATCTTCTCCATTGACTTTAAGTTTATCAAAATGTTTCCAGATCTTACATTTCAGCCTACTTCCTCCTGCTTTTGTTGTTTTCTCCATGTCATCAAGAATCTCATTTTGTGGTGTTTGTGGTTGATCAAATGGTGTAGGAGGATCATTAGTTGGAAAATCATGACTTCTTTCTGGAATATCTTTTTGTGTACTTTTGTGTGCAATGCCCATATTTGTCATTGTCTAGTAAAAGAAAAAAAAATGTCACCTAAAGATTCTTCAACAAAAAGACGTAATTTAGCATCTTTCACATAACCTTCTACCAACACAATTATAATATGGAAAAAAAATGAACAGTTAAATGCTTAAAGCTTTGAAGAAACAAATATAAGTAAATAAAAATCATAAAATAAAAATAACAAACTTGGCTGTGAAAAAAAGGAGCACCGTGAAAGAAGGAGAGAATGAGTAAAGAGGGGCACATACCCAATGCTACGCACTGCACAGAGGCCAAAGATAATAGGTTTTACAACTCTTTCACCCTAAGGCTATTTATATAACTAGTGTAAAAGCCTTGAACCCATCTAATGCACAGGCTTGCCAAGGCTTACATGGCTGACAGCTCTTTAATTAAAATTTTATACTTTTTATAAATATTATATTTTTATAATATCATACATTATATTTTAAATATTTATAATAAAATAATCTTATTTAAAGATTATTAATTTTATATAGGTTCTTAAAGGGTGTATTATATATTAAATTTTTATTTTAATTATATTTTAATCTATTTAATTTGAAATATGCATGGTTTATTATTTTTTTACTTGTGTTTAAGAAATTGTTTTTTTAAACAAAAAAATTTAGACTTATTCAATAATAATAATAATTATTATTATTATTTATACTTAAAACTCATAAATTTACATATATTAATATAATATTTGATTAATTGATTAGGTTGAAATGTTTTATTTTTTTTATTTAAATCTAATTAACTAAAATATTAAATTTAACTCAAATTAAAAAAAAATCTTTTTTTACTTAATCTAGATGAACAAAATCAAACTAAAGAAAAATAACATGATAAAATCATTGATATCATTTGATAGTTAGATATTTGCATAGAAATTTTTAAATCCTTAAAAGTTTTGTTATTTTTTAAAACATATACACTTCAAATAACACAATATATAATAAACAAGAATAAAAAGTAAAATAATTGGATAATATTAAAAAATATTACACGATTACCAATAGTATATAATAAAATAATAATTTCTACAAACATAAAATAAAATAAAATTATCAAAAATAAGTCTTGGATAATATTTTTTTATTGTAATTGCATTGATAGATATTTGTTCATAATATAAAAAAAAATAGATAAAACATTATATCGTGAAAGAATTTTTTTTATATATGAAGTTATTATACAATGAATTAAAAATATTATTTTATAATAAATATAATTAAATTAATGTTTAATATAAATTTTTAAACTTATGATTTATGTCATAAATTACTCTAAAATATTTATATAATTTATTATATTAACAACGCGTAGGAATGAGTGTGGGTGCAAGTACAGGACGGGGATCATAATTCCCAACCCCATCCCCGACTTTCTTAAGCAGGGAAAACCCAAACCCGCATCCGTACTCGGTTAACTCAGGTTTTCCTCGTCAAAATCGGGGTGGGGATGGAGGTATCCCCACGGATACGGGTTCAATTGCCATGCCTAATCTCAACCAATAATTAGGAGTGGGTAAGCAGACTAGTCTAGTTCGTTTAAGTCAAGTTTGCGAAGTTCGCATTTTTAACATACATGATAAGTTTGATATGCAAAAATAAGTGGATTTTTTTTAAGTTTGTATTTAGTTTGCAAAGTCTATGAACTAAACAAAGGTATGCAAACCCATTTAAACATTTTTTAAAGAAAAAAAATGCAAAATTAATAAAAAAAAAAGTATTTTTTTCTCTTTTATTTGATTTTTCAAGTTATTAAACTATAATATACCAATATTTTTAACAACAAATATTCAAGATTCAAAGTTTTAACTCTTAATATTTTATATATTTAAATAGTGTTAACTACTAAACTAGTAGTTCGTAAGTTCATGGATATATCCATGTAGTTTGCAGGTTAAACAAACTGAACCTAATTTTCATTAAATAGCATGAGGAAGAAAAATTGGTTTATTATCTGCGGATTGAACAGATTGGTACGTGGACTGAGGCTCTTATGCCCACCCCTATCAACAACATCCACTTTAGTTGTGGTAGGCATGTTTTTGAACCATTCAAGTGCAACATACCCTTTTGTTCCCCTTATAGCCGTGTTGGTTGTGCTTTGGTTCATGTTCAAAAGCTTGGCCAATCCAAAGTAAAAAAATCCTTGCATTGTAGTAATCATCAAGGAGTATGTTTTAAGGCTTTATGTCACATTGGATGGTATGTGTGTTGCACTCTTCATGCAAATATAAAAGTCCTCTAGCAACCCCAATCGCAATTTGTAGCCTTAGTTTCCAACTTGGTTTCCCCACAACATTGAAAAGAAGACTTGCTAAAGTGTCATTGCTCATGCACTCATAAATCATAAACCAACAACGTTTTTTTTCAGCCTCACAAAATCCATGTAAATGAATGAATCAAGTCCTTATGGTGTGTGATGCCAATTTCATTCAGCTCATTCTTGAATTCCTTCTAAACCTCTTCAAGGAGAAAAACATGTTGATGACTCCTTCATACACATTAATTTGAAAGTGTGGCATCAACTCTACCATTTGAAAGTGGCAACTTCTTCATCCAGTAGCTATCACCTAGCCTGAAAATGGCAACATAACACATGCAACCTTCCATACAACATTGTCTACATTATTCTTCATTGAAATTTCTTTGAAGCATATAATGTGAATGAGGCCAATCAATTTAATATCTATCAACACCTCAAAATCAGAGACTCTTTCTTTCACTTAGTTCATCTACCACAGATGTTTGTACAAATTTAGGTGACATTTGATTCTCCTATTTTCTGTTTTCATTTTCATAAAAAAAATGCAATTGAAAATACATCTATTTTAATTTTTAAAAACATCTTCAGTAAAAATATTTTCTAAAAAAAATTGAAACTTTAAAGTAAAAAATTGACATTTTTAACATTTTCATTTTTATAAACATATTCATCATTAGGACTTTATTTTTAACATTTTCACTTTTATAATCAAATTTTATAATATTTGAAAATCCAAAAATAAAAATCAAAATATTTTTTGAAACCAAATGCCACCTTATTTTGCAACTACCATTCGGATCATGAGGGTAAATTAATGGGTACCATTTTGGGCAGTGACAATTTGGCCTCTTATCATCTCTCAAACTGCAAATACTATCCACAAACACCACTACCCGCACTAGCAACATAATCCTTACAGATATTATCTAGATGAGACCACGTTCGGCTCAACGATTCCACTTTCAAACACCAATTGATCCCAGCACTTGATGTGTTGGACTCAAAACGATGACACTTTCATACTTACCCAGATGGTAAACTTATAGAGTGCATCACAAGGTTACCATCATTTTGGAAAAAGAGCACAAACCTTCCGTTTGGGTTTAATGGGGGTGCATGTAGCAAAAAGGTGTAGGAAATAATAAGGGAGTGTATGAAGCAAAAATTAGAGTTGCAAGAAGTAATCCTACTTAGCCTTAATAACAACTCGTAAGTACTTAACGAGTTAACGTTTCATCAAAACACGGCATGAAATTTTTTTTAAGACATTCATCAGTCACAAAAAAAAAAAATTATGGAGCACAACTATAAATTTTTCAAAAAATTTAAGGATGAAACATTCTTTACCTTACATTTTTTTTTTTAAATTAAGAGAATAACATTTCCATAAATCCAATAATATTCCCCGTAACAAACGCCCCCAAATGTTTTTCTCTTGTTTATAATTTTTTTTATAATGAATATACATTGTGTGTCTTTTTATTAAAGTATTTTTTTTATGAATTAAATAAGTGAATCCTTTATCTTTGTCAAGAGTTCATTTGGTTGGGTGAAAGGAAAAATAATAAAAGTGAAATGAGATAAAATTTTTGAATTAAAGTAAAGTATAAAAATGTAAATTTCATGTTATTTATAGTTATTTTACTCATTTTTCACTCTTTCTAAGGAAAAGGGAACAAAGCTTAAATTAATTAAAATTTCTATCTTCCCATCAACTATTAGACGGTTACTCTTCTACTCTTCTTTTCTATGTTATAAGAAGAAGAAAGAATACATTTTTGAAATTCATTAGAATTTTTGAATTTTTTTTTATAAAAGATGAATACCAGATATAGAATATCATTAAAGAGTTTTAAAGTAGTACACACAATATAAAATAGTTTTACATTTTTAAACAATCATAATTATTCGATTGTATGACTTTTAAAATAATTTTATAAAAATCAACTAACTTATCATAAATAAAAAATTACCATTATGCATAGGCTATCATTACATCACCTTTGAACTCATATTAATTTTTTTTTTATTGATTATAATATTATAACAGAGAACAAATAAAGTATTGATAAAAGATAAAAATTTCCTTTAAAAACAAAGATAAAAATAAAAGTATTGTACTGATAATGTCATAAGTCTTTTTTAGGGGTTTGTTTAAATATATTTAGTGAAATAATTAATTAATTTAATAAAATAAGTAATTATTTGTATTTTTAATAATATATTTGTTTAAACTACTTTTCCTTAAAATAAGTTGATTTTTCTACTTATTTAAATAAGTAAATCTTATCTATTTATGAAATAATCAATTATATGATAATCACTTATTTTATAAATATTTATTATAATTTTAAACAAATTCACCCTTTATCCACAATTCTCTATTTATTTAAATTTTAAAATAAATTTTTAAAAATCAATTTACTTGTAATAAATAATTCTAGATGTGTTATGGTATAAAAGTAAATCTAAATCTAAATCATAAAAATATACAAGGAATGTAGAAAGCGCAAGTGCTCGTTCACGTACGTGTCAGCCCTTCAAAATTTCAAACTCCCGCTCAACCCCCAACATTTCAAATTCAAACCATCCTGACCGTTAGTCCCTTTCCATCTCCAATTTAAAACCCTCATTTCCTCCCCCGTGCAAACCTTTCACTACTTCACACAAACCAAACCCCATTTCTCCAATCCCTCTCTCTCTCGACACTCCCTCCGTGTCATGGATCCCCAAACAAAGCACCCTCTCCAGAACAGCAGCGCCGCCAATGTCGCCGCAGCCGCCGCAGGCGGCGGCGGCGGCAAGAAGACCATCGAGGAAATGTACCAGAAGAAAACCCAGCTGGAGCACATCCTCCTCCGCCCTGACACCTACGTCGGGTCCGTCGAGAAGCACACGCAAACCCTCTGGGTCTACGAGAACGACGAGATGGTCCAACGCCCCGTCTCCTACGTCCCGGGCCTCTACAAGATCTTCGACGAGATCCTCGTCAACGCGGCGGACAACAAACAACGTGACCCATCCATGGACTCGCTTAAGGTCACAATTGACGCCGATCGAAACACTGTGTCTGTATTCAACAATGGCGACGGCGTCCCCATCGAGATCCACCAGGAGGAGAAGGTCTACGTCCCCGAACTCATCTTCGGCCACCTCCTCACCAGCAGCAACTACAACGACAACGAGAAGAAGACCACGGGCGGACGCAACGGATACGGCGCCAAGCTCACCAACATCTTCTCCACGGAGTTTGTCATCGAGACCGCAGATGGAAAGCGCCTGAAGAAGTATAAACAGGTCTCTTCATTCTCGCCCCGTGAAAATTCGCCTCTTTTGTTTTTGTGCATGGTGCCAGGGTTTCTTAATTGAACAGTTTTTGGGTTTTTGAGCTCCCAATTGGAGTGAGTTTGTTACTCTAGGTCTTCATTGTTGCCCTTAAAGTTAGCCTCTATCGGTTTCATTTTTAATTCAACAGCTTTTAGGGGTTTTAAGCCCCCAATTGGAGTGAATTTGTTACTTTAGGGGTTGACAGAAACTCAAATTCTTTAATTTTTGGGTTGATATTTGCGTTTTCTGTTTCTTGACAAGGTTTGTGTTCTTTGTTAGATGAAAATGTTAAGGATTGTTGTTTATTCAATTTTGTGGTTGATTTGCTCAATTTGTTGTGTCCACCGTTGTGCTAAATTTTTTACGATTGATTTTGGTTTTTGGTGAATGAATCTAGCTACTAAAGTTGTTAATTCTGAAGTTTTTTTTTAAAAATAGTTAGTTTTTTGCTTGAAATTAGAGGTAATTCGTAAATTTAGAATCCTGCTAGGGTTTCATGATTTGATTTGATTGCTTTATATGAAGCTTAGTTTTTCCTCTTTTACTTGAATTGGGGTAAATTTGTCAATTTAGCCCATGGGTTTCATGATGCTTTGATTGATTTCCTTTGCTTTATCTTTTGGGCATTGGGAGTTTTCATGTTTTGGATGGAAGTTTGTATATGGTAATGTGTTGCTGATGGGATTGAATGGTTGTGGTTGAAAGGTGTTTTCCAACAATATGGGGAAGAAGACTGAGCCAGTGATAACAAAATGCAAAGCTGGTGAGAACTGGACCAAGGTGACCTTCAAGCCTGACTTGGAAAAGTTCAAGATGGTTTATCTCGAAGAAGACGTTGTTGCTTTGATGAAAAAGCGTGTGATGGACATGGCTGGGTGCCTTGGAAAGACTGTTAAGGTTGAACTCAATGGACAAGTGATCAAAATGAAATCATTTCGTGACTATGCTGATCTTTACCTCAAATCAGCAGAGAAATCCAAACCACTGCCACTTCCAAGGTTTGTGTCTCTATGAAGTGTAGTTTGAGGAGCCGGTGTTTTTTCTACTTTCCTGGATTTTCTTTGCTAACTCTGTTTTTTTGTTAATAGGATTCATGCGAAAGTAGGTGAAAGGTGGGAGATTTGCGTGAGTCTAAGTGATGGCCAGTTTCAACAGGTGACTAGTGAACTTCTGAAGCAAAGTTACTATTTTGTAGTTCATTGTTATCCTTTTGTCTTACACACTGTTAATTTGTTTTTACTAGGTCAGCTTTGTTAATTCCATTGCTACAATCAAGGGTGGGTCTCATGTTGATTATATCACCAGTCAGATTACAAGCTTTGTGATGAATGTAGTAAATAAGAAGAAAAAGGATGCAAATGTCAAAGCTCACAACGTGAAGAATCATTTGTGGGTTTTTGTCAATGCACTAATTGACAACCCTGCTTTTGATTCTCAGACTAAGGAAACTCTCACGACTAGACAGGCTAGTTTTGGCTCTAAATGTGAAATTCCCGACTCGATGCTGAAGCAAGGTTTGTTGTGCTACACTATTTGGTTTTTTCAAAATTTTAAGCCACAAAAAAGAGGGGTTTTACACTCACATACATGTTGCTATTTTTTGCAGTCTTGAATTCTGGTATAGTGGACACCCTCCTATCGTGGGCAGATTTTAAGCAAAGCAAAGATCTGAAAAAAACTGATGGGACAAAGACTCAGAGGCTTCGTGGGATTGTGAAGCTAGAAGATGCCAATGATGCAGGTGGAAGGAACTCAGAGAAGTGCACCTTGATATTAACAGAGGGAGATTCTGCTAAGGCCCTTGCTGTAAGTTGTCATTAGAAATTAGAATCTTAGAAAGAAAGTAAATTTCAATCTTTGTGAACTGGTGTCCATTTTTTTACATTTCTACAAACTTAGATACAAACCCAAATAAACTAAACTGCTTAACAACAATTGATAATTTTGAAGCCAATGATCATTCAAAGCCCCCATCATTGCAAATAATTTATACTTTGAAACAACTGCTGTACGAATTTTCTTGAAGAGCCAGTTTTAAACTTAAAAATTGACTCATCAAAAAATAACCACGTTTCATTCATTTTTCTTCTTTACACTCATGGCTACATCTTCTACTGTTTATAATCATTTTCCCCCCAATCTCAACAAAGTTATGATTTAGAGTTGTGACATTATTATTTTATATGAAGATGGCTGGCCTTTCTGTTGTGGGTCGAGACCATTATGGGGTGTTTCCATTGAGGGGAAAATTGCTCAATGTACGGGAAGCCAGCAGTAAACAGATAATGGATAATGAAGAAATTCAGAATATAAAGAAGATTCTTGGACTGCAGCAAAACAAAGAGTACACAAGCGTGAAGTCTTTGAGATATGGTCATTTGATGATTATGGCTGATCAGGTGGGTTTATTTAGATATCATAGTTTTGTCTTGCTTTGTCTATTGCATTCACAGGGATTATAATGGTTCAACTTTCTGGGTGGTTCAGGATCATGATGGTTCCCACATTAAAGGGTTACTGATAAACTTCATTCATTCGTTCTGGCCATCACTGCTAAAAGTTCCATCTTTTATGGTTGAATTTACCACTCCCATAATAAGGGTTAGTATGATTTTGTTGTTATTGAGAAAGAAAACATTACCTCTACATATGAACTTAATGGATTTTATATTCTGAATTTTCTGTCTGTATAGGCTTTTCACTCAAACGGGACAAAATTATCATTTTATTCTATGCCCGAGTATGAATCATGGAGAGAAGACTTGGGAAGTAATGCAAATGGTTGGAGGATAAAGTACTATAAGGTTTGTTGTTGTAAGGATGGAGAACCTTGAAATTAGCATTAGAGTTCATTCTGCTTTTAGTTAGAGTGCTTACTTTGTTTCCATTCTTTCTATGCATACAGGGTTTGGGTACAAGTACTCCTCAGGAAGGGCGAGAGTACTTTCGAGATCTTGATAAGCATAAGAAAGACTTTGTTTGGGAAGATGAGCTAGATGGAAGTGCAATTGAGATGGCATTCAGTAAGAAAAAAACCGAAGATAGGAAGACTTGGATTCGTAATTTTGAGGTGTGAAGTGTTACCAATCAGACAATATTACATTTTATTGATAGATATGATGAAGTGTTGGGATTCATTTTATTTGATTTGTGGAGTATTTACCCAGGGAGTATCTGCTAATAAAAATCTACCCGTTCTTGCAGGATGGCACTTATCTTGATCATATGGATAGATATATAAACTACAAGGATTTTGTTAACAAAGAGCTTATATTGTTCTCCAGGGCGGATCTTCAAAGGTCCATTCCCAATATGGTTGACGGTCTCAAGCCTGGTCAAAGGAAGATTCTTTTCTGCTCATTTAAAAAGAAGTTGTTCAAAGAAATAAAAGTTGGCCAGTTTATAGGTTATGTGTCTGAGCACTCTGCTTACCACCATGGTGAGCAAAGTCTATCTAGCACAATTATTAATATGGCACAGGATTTTGTGGGTAGCAACAACATCAATCTTCTTAAACCAAACGGTCAATTTGGTACTCGTAATCTGGTGAGATGAATCTGTATATGACTTTGATTTGATTCAAAACCTTACACTTGTTAAATCATTTGTGTCTATTGTACTTCGAAACTTGTATTAACTGTGTCATTTGCTCTTCTTACAGGGAGGGAAAGACCATGCAAGTGCTAGATACATCTACACTGAACTAAACACTGTTACTCGGTGCATCTTCCATGAGGATGATGACAAGCTTCTTGACTACTTGAATGAGGATGGGAAGTCAATTGAGCCCAACTGGTATTTCGTTTACTCCTGTTTTCAAAAGACTCTTCTAGTTTATGATTAGTAACAAATATGAGTTTTCTCAAATTTTTGTTGTCTGACCTCACAGGTACATACCAGTTATACCGTTGGTTCTTGTCAATGGTAGTGAGGGAATTGGGACTGGCTGGAGTTCCTACATTCCCAATTATAATCCAAGGGACATCATTGCCAATGTTAGGCGTTTGTTGAGTGGGGAGACAATGGTGCCAATGGATCCATGGTACAAGGGATTCAAAGGAATCATTGAGAGAAGCCCCAAGGAAGGTGGATACGTAGTAAATGGCTTAGTGGATGAAATAAATGAGCAAACTTTCAGAATCACTGAGCTCCCTATCCGTAAATGGACCCAAGATTACAAGCAGTTCCTTGAGTCAATAACTGATGGGTCACCTAATGTCAAGGATCCTTTAATTGATGTAATAACCTGACTTTAAAACATTTCATCACCATATGCACAATAAATTAACCCGTGAAAATTTTTTCTACAGGATTTCAGGCAGAACGGTGATGATGCAGCTGTAGACATAGAAGTCAGGATGAAGCTGGAGAAGATAGTGGGCATCATGCAGGAGGGTCTACTTAAGAAGTTTAAACTGACCAGTTCTATAAGCACAAGCAACATGCATCTATTTGATGCAGAAGGGAAAATTAAGAAATATGACAATCCAGAACAAAGTAACAACCTTTATGATGTGATGTTTTGAATAATATCAATTAACAAATCAAGTCTCACACGCTCACTGTTTTATGTGATTTCTTATGCAGTTCTCGAAGAGTTCTTCCCACTTCGGCTGGAATATTACGAGAAAAGAAAGGTGAGTTGTTTTGTTAGTAATGGGCAGGTCCAGGTCTTTAGATTCCAAAAACATTAGTGTGAACTGAAATGCAATTTGGGTATGCATGCAGATACATATACTGAACAACCTTGAACGACTTTTGCTGGTGTTGGACAACAAAGTTAGGTTTATATTAGGGGTTGTGAGTGGAGAAATTGTTGTGAGCAATAGGAGGAAAGCTGAACTGTTGATTGAGCTGCAGCAGAAAGGTTTCACTCCAATGCCAAAGAAAGGTAAATCTGCAGAACCACAAGTTGCTGGGGCAAATGATGAAGAAGAGCAGGAAGATGACAACACTAGAGAGCAGGAAACTGCAAGTGTTGAAGGAGCAAAACGAGGTGACTATGAATATCTATTATCCATGTCTATTGGAACTTTGACCCTCGAAAGTGTTCAGAAGCTGCTAGCAGAGAAAGCTGAAAAAGAAAAGGAGTTTGAGATTTTGAAGGAAACACCATCAAAATCTATGTGGTTGAAGGATCTTGATGAGCTTGAGAAGAAACTTGATGTAGGATACATTACATAATTTCATAATCTTAAGTATTATTAGAATAATAATGATTTATCTTTTAATTATTATGTTATGTATTTCAGGAAATAGATAGCAAAGAGGCAGAGGAGGAGCGAAAAAGATCAAGTCAAGCAAACAAAAAGACAACCAATCGTGGTGCTTCAGAAGCTTTTACAAAAGCAGCCACTAAGAAGCCACCGCAACCACGGAAGTATACTAAGAAGGCCAAAAATGTTGAGCCAGAGAATGATAATTCTTCAATGGAAGTTGGTAAGTCTGAAATCTGAATTATCTTTATTTACTAATTAATTGGTAATTACTATGGTCTGATTCATAACCGGGATCTCTTCCAATTTTGATATCTGTACGACTATAACTTTTGTCTACTACTTGGTCTTGTCTCATCAGAGAAAGTTGCTGAAGTCCCTAAACCAAAAGGCAGATCAAGTTCTAAGACTACACAGAAGAATACTCAGCCGGTAAGCCAGTTGCCAAATCTTCTTCAAGTACTAGTTTGTTTGAAGTAAGTTTTGTTGAGCACTAACTCTTGTCATATTATGCTTATTATCAGGTCGCTGATGATGATGAAATTCTATCTCTTCAAGAACGGTTAGCTGCATATAACTTTGGAGCATCTAGTGATATATCAGCAGGTAAATAAATACTTTTGGACCACAGTAATTCTAAATCTTCCAATTAATTCCGATATAGTATGCATATATCAGTACTTAAGTTAGTAATTTTACTTCCACAGGCATGGAAACTGAAGACCCCCCTGCACCTGCTGGGAAGAAAGAGGAGCCAAAAAGAAGGGGTAGGGGTCCTGCAAAAAAGAAGTCAAGTACCATAGTGTTGGATGACTCAGATAATGACAATGAAGTTCACGATGATGACGATGACGATGATGATGACGATGACTTTGAAATCATGCAGCCAGATATGTCAGGGAAAAAAAAAGGAGGGAGAAAGCCTGCTGCTCAAAATGCCAAGAAGGCACCTGCTGCTACCAAGAAGAGAAACGTGGGTGGCAAGCAATCTCAGTTGTTGGGTCAAAAACTCATAACTGATATGTTGGAAGGTACCGTGATATCACCAGAGAAGAAAGTGAGGAAGATGAGGGCATCTCCATTTAACAAGAAAAGCAGTTCTGTGTTGGGAAGAGTTGCTGCTGCTGCTGCTGCTGCTGACAAAGATGAAACTGTAAGTGAAGACATGTCTGGTGGTTCTGCTGGTTCTAACACTTCTCCAAGCACCACAGTTGAAGATGATGAGGAGGTGGTTGAAGTTGCACCACCACCAGCAACAAGAGCTAGACCCCTGAGGGCCAATCGTACGCAAACGACGTATGTTGTGAGTGAATCTGAAAGTGACAATAATGATTCTGATGATGTTATTGAAGATTTGTCGGATTTCGATGAAGATGAAGATGAAGACTAGGAGGGAGGCATAGGCCAACGTGATGATCTGCATCTTGCTGATTTTAACTTCAAAGTATTGACTGTGAACTTGTATTGGTTTTGGATGTTTTCATGATGAATGAAGTAGATTTATCATTACGTCCAAGTTAATATTTGTTCTGAGTCTAATGCTGATAGGTGATAATGACTATTTATGCCTTTTTAGTAACGTGATAATGATCATTCTAGATTCCATAAAACACCAATAAAAATTAAAACAAATTATATTAATACAGTGAGATTTTCACTAATTACTTATGCACCTTTTTATCTTTTCATTTTTTAGATATTATTTTGACATCTCTTCGTTTGTTAGAGTTATTTTTAAAAAAAAATAAAAAATATCATTATATTGTTTTTTTTAATACAATGGTAAAAATGAAAATAAGAAAATCTAACTCTTCATCTTCTTTTTAAATTTATCTAGATTTTTTTTACCAGTTCTGTGTAGGTATGATCAAAACAACATCACCATCACGGATTACCTTTAATTGCGTCAAATCCACTTTCATTTAATCAAAACTTCGACATCACCAAAATTTATGTTTTTTTTTTTGTTTCCTTTTTAATTTTGTTTGAGATCTCTTGAAGTTGTATTATTGATTTTTTTATTTTCGAATTGCACAAATTTCAATTTTTGAAAACTGAAATCATATTAAGGATGAAGATGAAGACATTTTGGAAATAAGAATCATTAACACATGATTTGTTGGTCACATGGACAATTTGTTAACTGTATTAGGGGCACAGATCTTATATATCATAGACTTAAAAGTTAGAAAACATAGACTTAAAAATTATATGATTTTATGTAAGATGAAAAGAATGAAGGGGTATATGTGTAATTGATGAAAATCTTAGGGGAAGTTAATGTAATTTGTTCTTAAAGCTCAAATAACTTGTATTTGATAATGTTTTTTTGGGTCACTTGACATGGCATGGAGTACCATTCCATTTGGACACTGGTTGGATTCTCCATTCTTGAACATCAACCCAATAATAACATGTTTGGTTTGCCGTTTGCAAGGCTTCAAATGTCTGTTCATGCGTTCCATAGAAGCAAACGAAGAAGTAACTATACTGCTGGATTGGAGAAAACGTGGGTTATGTTGAGCCCAATGTTTTTCCAAACACGCGCTAAATCCCCCCAAAAGAAACAAAAAATTGGTAATTCAGTAAAAAATAAATACAAAAATAAAGCATCAGCCAAAACAGAACCATGTCATATTTACACTTTGCTGAGAGTATCATTGCTTGCATATCGAAGTTTTCAATTGCAGACAGAGGTGGTGAGGTTTCAAGGACAATTGATGTACATTCAATATGCTTATGCAGAAGAAAGTTATGAGCTTTAGAAGCCTCAGTTAACATCAATTTGTCATAAAAGTAATGATTTAAAAAGCAGGGTACTGGTGTAATTACATTAAACGTGAGAGGATGTTGGTATAATTTGTTCTTTTATTTATGTTTCATGACAAATTGATATTAACTGAGGCTTCTAAAGCTCATAACTTTCTTCTGCATAAGCATATTGATGTTATTATCTTTACAATTTTAACTAACTGACTCTAGCCTTGTCTGTTTTCCTTGCTACAATTAGTATCTACTTCTACACTACCTATCCATATCTCATCTAACACACTTATATGATAGAGAAGTCTTCATCCAACCCATCTATTTCTCCTTTAATTCTATGTTGTTGGATGATCAAAACAGAAAGAGTCAATGAAAAGTCTGATCCTGAAAGAACATCCCCTATTGGTCCCAATTCAGGGCACTGTTGCCAATCATTCATCCCCCTTGTCAAAACAGAGTTCATCCCTCCTTCTCTTCCAACAATTACCAATGAGTATAGCCCTTCAAATGATCTTAGAGTAGAGAAAGTCTCAGCGGCGTTTGCAAGATGCTTTTCCATGTAGGAAATCCTACCTCCGATCACATGGCTTTCGTAGAACTGCGTAAAGCATTCATCATCCATCTGCTTCTCCTTCTCCTGCTCCGGAACAATGATGCTGTATAGTGCCGAGGACACTTCATTGCTGTCTTCCAGGAATCTTATTACTGTCAGCTTGACCTGTGGATGCCGCGCCACACGGCTCGCGTAGGCAAGTGCTTCCCTATCATCTTTTCCACCAATGAAAATGACTGCCACATTTACTGTTACTTGGCTTCTTGATATATGTTCAACTGATCCAAGGCCTCTATCTACTAGAATCCCAACGGAACAAGGGGAACTTCTTAGTACCTGTTCAACAAAACATCTATTTAAACCAAAAACCTTGGAGGTTGGATCTATGATGCTGTAACTTTTAAATCTTGTCTTTCACATGGTGGTGGTTGGATGAAACGATTGTGATTAGAGTCGACATAACTTTGTTACATACAGCATTTTCTTTTCTTACTGTTAGTACTTACTGCATAACCCTGATTCATTTTTTGATGTGTTAAATATACTTTTAGTCCCTGCTGCAAATAGGGCCTTACACTTTTTTAGTCTTTAAAAAATAAATCATCTTCTTTTTATGCTTCATTTATAGAAATGTGTCATATGTAGTCCTTATTTTCATAAACAAAGGACCAAACTGAGATGATTTTTGTGAATGACAAGGACCACAGTCCACAATTGACATATTTCCATAAATGAGGGACTAAAAACAAATATTATTGCCCTATTTATCGGGATTAACATATTTATCTCTTATTTGATTGATATAAATACTTATTTCTATTTTTTGAAATGTGTGCAGTTAAAAGTTGAGGCTCTTCATGCGTTAAACTATCAAAATTAGATAACCTTTCTAGAAATTTATCAATGGGCAAAGACTAGTTAATGCAGTGCAATTGCAAACAAGTTTTTGACTTGGTGACTGAGCCTTTATTTATAAGCTGATAAGTTGATGGAGCTAGATGCAAACTGCAGGTTACAGATGGAATACAGATTTAAAATAAGGTATTCTTAAAATAACTTCTCTTGAAGTAGGTTCTTCAAATCTTGTGTAATTCCATATTTAGGTACCATATATTTCAGTGAGTAGTACGCTAGAGTTAAGAAAATCTTCCACTTCTTTTTGTTATTTTTGTTATTAGTGCCTGTTTAGCTAAATTTTTCTAGGAGTAAAAAACAAAAAAAAAAAAAATAAAATCAATTTTTTCATAAGTTAAAATTAATTTTTTCAATAATTAATTTATAAAAGTCACATGTAAAAGAATTTTTATAAATTAGTTACCAGATAAACTAATTTTAATAATTTTAATTTATAGATAAATTAATTTTATTTTTTTTAATATTATTTTTTCTTAAAAATCATTGTAGATAAATTTATCCAGAAAAACCTGTATTGTATCGAGGTTCTAGTTCTGTAGACATTACCTTCCGATTGACGTATCTGAACCCCAAATTACCACCGTCCAAGTTTCCATCCTCGCGCTGACTCCTGTGGAATGGCAATATGATAAGTGCAATCATCAAATCCTCTGCTAAAATGCAAATGTCCTGTGGCATGTCAGTGATTGTTGAGAGTGCCATGGTTCTTTTGAGTGTAATGCCATCATCATTCTCCACCACATAGGCTTGGAATGAGTTGGTAACTTGGTCCCTCCTCTCCATCACTTCCTTGTCCTTCACCGTGGCCGTGTGCACTGCTTCATCCCTCTCCAACGGGTCTAATATCTCATCAGTGAGCTCAATCATGTCAGTGACATACACCACAATGCCCGCGGTCTTGGCCGCGCCTTTCGTGATCTCCACCAAGTTGATGGATGCAGGGACATTCTGAGGTCCTTGCACACACAGGAGGATCCTTAGCTCGCTCGAAGGGTCAAGCAACTGAAGCGCCAAACGATGAGCTGGTGCTCTTTTCCTTGCACGTTTGATGATGTTTGCCACTATTGGTGAGACCGGCAAAGCTGTTAAAAAGGTTGCAATTATCATCGTAATGCCGGTGGAAAGAGATGAAGCACCGCAACCTACCTGGTAATAATTAGTAAAGGAGCAAAATATGAGCTATGAGATATGAGCCTCAAGTAGTAGCCCAATGGAAAACATGATTTCAGTTATTACTTTGTGTTATGATATAATCCCAAAAGATTAGATAAATAAAAAATTACTAGTTATGACAGAATTGTTTCTATCTGGTGCATACTACAGTGGCATATATTGAGTGCATGTTTGTTTTTGGATTGATTTGGAGGTGAATGGACTTTCATTTCAAAGTTTGTGTGTGTAACTTTTGCGTTGGAAAACTCAATTTATTCATTCAATGCATTTTGAAAGTGTATACAAACACAAACACAGTTAGCTTCTGCCTTCTGGCATTAGATGCATAATGTTCTAATCCTATCATGAGTTTTCAGATTCATTCATAACATTATGTATTCCATATCATTTTTATTGCAAAACGGTCTCCTCCATGTAGTATTTCATATCAATTTACACATGATGTATATATAAGCTTTTTATCACATTGACATCCATATAAGTAATTGAAATCACAAGTTACACTGAAATTTCACAATTTTTTCACACTAGGATCATGTTAGTTTAGAAAGTGTGATACTGCCTCCGGTAAGAAATACAAACAAATCATTAATACTAATACTAAGAAAAGTGATAATTACATTTAATTATGTCATAAATTAAAATTTTATTCTAAAAAAGCGATTTAATCTAAACAAAGTGAATATCTAGTAAATAAAGTTAACAATAAATTAAGAATATAAAAGAAATTTAACTGAAAAAGTAGTCGTTGTTACTTATATACAATACTGGAGATAGTATAACAAATCCAAAAAGTAGGTATAATGAATGACCAACCAAGTGTTTGAATTAGCACAAAGAGAGAAAATTTTAAGAAGATTAAAGACTCCCTCACCACTTTGATAGCCAAGTAGATTTGTAAATGACCCTTAGTGACAAGAAGCATCCCAATTGCAACAGATTCAGGCCAGTGAAATCCCAGCATTGCCCCAGATATAACAGTTCCAGCAACTTTTCCAGCAAAAGCCACAATCAAGAGCACAAACAGCCTCAACCATGTCCAAGCATTAAGTGCAGTAAACTGCCTGAAATCAGCCTCATACCCCATCCACAAGAAAAAGATAGGGAAAAAAATGGTGGTCATCAAATAGTTGATTTTGGTGATAACCCATTTGGAAACTCTACCCTCCCTAGGAACACAAAGTCCCACCAAAAAAGCACTCAAAATAGGGTTATAGTAATACATAGTCGTTGATGCACACATCAACACCATGAATGCTATTGATAGCACCAAGTGTGGACCCTTCATTGGCTTCCCCTCAGGGTTCTCACTGCTAACCCACTTCATCACCATTGGCGACACCATTGCAGTGAAGCCAATCTGCACCACCACAGCGCAGAACATCTTCAGCGACTTCTTGATGTCGATTCTGTTCTCCAAGTGGTGGCAGAAGTGCGGCAGCGGCATGATGATGTAGCCGATACAGATGATCATGCAGCACATGAAGTCCGAGTGCATTCCCGCCGCGATGACGATCTTGCCGATGTCCGACTTTCCGATTTTATGTTGAGTTATCAGCCGCGTCAGGACGGGCGAGTTGGTGCCAGACACCAGCGCGGCGAGGGCAACGGTGAGCTCGACTAGCCGGTACTCGCCCGGGAAGAACCGGATCGCCGGCGTCGAGATGCATGTGATGATGAACGTGCATAGAACTCCTCCAAGAGCCACCTTGGTGTACCTGTTTGGTCTTGCGAAGAGCACGTATGGATCCATCTCTAGCCCCAGTGCGAACATGTAACATGTCATTCCGAAATCAATGATATATATAAAGGTTGAGTTGAATTTCTCAAACACCTTGCGTACGATTCCTATATTTCCCACGATTAGTCCTACCTTCATGCATGCAAGAAGAAAAATCATCTTATCATATCATAAAGTTGCATTTTTCATCGCTATTCATATTCATATTCATAATCTGTTAGGATAAGTTTCTTTCAAAAGTATTAAAATATCGTCAGAAGAGAAGAAAATACTAAATTAGCTCATGAAAGTTAAAATTTACTTCTTTTATAATTAATTTCATTTTTTTAACGTGTTTGAATATACTATTAGATTTTTAGGGAAAAAAAATTAACTTAAATAAAATGTAAATTAGTTTTTTAAAATATAATACTTTTACAAATTAAGTATCATATAAGTCAATTTTAACTTCTAAATAAATTCATTTTTCTTTTATATTTTCTTATTCTACGAATCCTTCTATAGATATGCCCTTTCATATTTTCTTCTTACGGAATCTTTCCAAAGAAGAGTTTATCCAGATATCAGCTTAATTTAATTAAGAGTTGGAGAGAAAGAAGCTCACTCACAATTATGTCTGAAGTAATGCGAGGTTGTTTATAAGGCTTTAGAAGAAAATGTAAACCATTGCACGCAATCACCATCCCCATGTATAAAACGAAGTTTTTAGCTACTTCAAATATGAGGTTACCTAACTTATCTCCACACACACTTGGCTCCATGGTCTTCATTGGCAACCCGAAAGCCATTTTTTGAAAAGCCAAAAAGTTTCTTCTGTTTTTTCCCTTAGCTTATCTTAGCTTTTTTGGTTTCTTCTTCTTTTCTTTGCAGCCTGGATGATGACCAAGGACGGCATTTTTTTTCTTCTTACTTGTTTTTGTTTTGTTAATCAATGATTAATTGTTACCAAATCTTTTCCTAGTGGCTGTGATTCGTAGCTTTGTTTCAGGAGACAATAGAGGAGCACTATGAGAATAGCAAGGCTTATGTGGGTTGTGAAATTATGAACCGAAAAACATGGATTAATCACAAACGTTCCACTTCATCCCTATCACTAATTAACTCATCCTCATAAAATGATTCCGTACACATCTTTAAATCTTAAGAAAATAAATAATCACGTGCCTTAATCAATTATTCTCACTCTTTCTATGAACACCCAATTTTGTGCAAACAAATTATTATATGAATAATTGCTCTTGGGTTTTCCAATCTATTTTGCCACATTTATATACTTTTTTTTTTTATTGAATAATAACATAATAGCTTAAATATAATTTTAATCCTCCTATTTTATTCAATTTTTTCAAAATGAAGAATTTTGGTTCAAGCTAAATGGTTAAGGTGACACTACAATATTGATTTTTTTTATTATTATTAATTTGATTTTTTTTTATAACCAATGTTAGTTGTTAATTATTAGTGATAAGACTTAAACCCATGACCTATCCCACCATTCCTTTTCCTATTAATTGGATTAGTAAAACATTTAATTAATTTAATAAAAACTTGATTAAAAAGTATTAATTATTAGAAAACATTTTTTTATCTACCGGTTTTGCATATGATTAATATTTGTTGAAAAATTTGGTTATCTACTTTAATTAGATTTTTTCATTTCAAGCATGTTTGTTTTTTTTTTTTTTTTTTTTTTTTTTTTTTTTTTATCGATAAAGCTAAAATGTGAGACATTATTTAAAGAGACGAGTTCAATACCATTTGTACCCATAACTTGTTGGTATAAAAAAAATCTCTTTAAATCACCTAAAAATTTATTTGAAAACCCAATATTATAGTGTTAGTATTCTAGTCGTCAATGTTTTCTTATTAACCGTTAATGCCTTGGAAAATTGATGGCAAATAAATCAAAATCTTTGATTTTGAAAAATAGGGGAATAATTTTTTTTTATTTGCACAAAAAAAAACAGTTGTAGACTAATAATAAGTAAATTAAAGAAAACAAAATTATAGTTTAACCTTTAATTAATTTAGACATGTATTTATTATGAAATAGAAAGAGAAAAAAATATAAAATAGTAAATTCTATAACTATTTTATTATAAAAAAAATATTACATTTCTTGATTTTTTTTTATTTACTTTTACGAAACAATCTTAAACAACAATTAAAAAGAAGAGAACGAAGGTAATAATAAGTAATAGATTGATTGATATTTATCGATTAAGTTTGAAAACCCTAATAATTATAAGAATAAGATAACCGTAGTTTCTTAAAAAAAAAAGAAGCAAAGTAGTTAATTACCAATGCTTGAAAATTCAAGTTTTTTTTTTTTTTTTCAGGCAAAGTGAATATATTGAAATACTTTATAGTAGGGTTTTAAAAACTGAAATAGTCAAGATATTGGGTCATTGAGTCAATGATCGAACTAATGTGTCACTGGTTAAACTGCATGACACGATTTATATTAAAAAATATAATTTTCAAATAAATTACATTATCGTACTCACTCCATGCCATCAAGTAGGAATGAATTGTCGCAACACTTCACTTCTTTACTTACTGTGACAGTGTCAGCTTTACCTCTATCTTTGACCAATCGTTTTCTTCTCTCTCTTTTCAATAAAACAGTAGAAGAATACAAAGTGGGTGCCAACTGCCAAAGATATTAATCATCTCTCTTTCTTTACATTTTTGCACCTTCTTCTTTCTTTCTTTCTTCCTTTTGTGACTTCACAGTTTCTTCTTCTTATCAAGGCGTAGTGGAGGGTTGTGCTTGATGGTTGGAGGGCGCGGCTTGGCACGGTGGAGGGAGAGCATGGTGGAGGATGTGTGTGTGGGCAAGAACAATAGAATGGAGGACACCACGTCATGAGTGACTGTCACAACGAGCGTTGCGGTGAGCAGTGTGGTGAACATGAAGAAGGCATGGATTTAGGGCTTGGAGAAGGGAGTAGAGAGCATGAAGAAGGGACCAGGGCAAGGAGACAAATGCAAGGGAGGCTTGTTGCAATTTTTGGATGTTGCAAAACAACGTCGTTTCGTGGCGCAATTTTTTTTAAGTGACTCAGATTGGGTCAGTGGGTTAGTGGTTTAACTACAAACTTAGCCAAGTCACACCAGGCTAAACCGATCCGATTGTGTAGCTAATCCAACACTCGAACCAACCTAGACCAATCATTGGTTCTCGATCCAACTGGCCGAGTCAGTCCTGTTTTTTAAACCCTGCTTTATAGCACGTGATGCATAATAAAAAGGAACACGATACATACCGAAAGATTAGCCAAATGCTTAGGCCAAGCAATAAATACAAATACTACCCAAAATACGACACTGATACAAATCCCTCACAGCATTGCTACATAATAAAACCACCTAAAAAAGATAAGGCCAACATAAATTTGATTTACACATAAACAGCAAGCCTAGTTTGAATCTAATAAAAGCCAAAAGAGGTAACTCCACTAACAAACCAAACCAGCCAAAGAACCTACTGCACAGACACCTCAAATGTTCAATATAATGCCTCTTTGATCCACTCCATCAGTGAATAGGTAAAAGTAAAACCATAAATCTTCTCATGCAACCAAAACCAAGATTTCTGCTTTTACTCTCCAACACATTCAACCATCCGTAACAATCCTTTCATAATTTGTTAGCTACAAAACAGCTAGAAAACAAATGGTCTTTGGATTCTTCGGCCTTGTTACAAAAGGGACCCAAAACATTTTGTACCACAACATTCCTTTTCACCAAGTTGACCCTTGTAGGCAACCTATGAAGAGTCAGCCTCCAGATAAAGTGTAAAATTGTTTTACGGGCTGAATTTTTCACGTATTCTTAAAAAAAAGATTTGCCCTCCAAATAATCAACTTGCAGAATCACTCTATATGTTGATGTCACAGTATACACAATGATGGATCTAGAAGTTTATGAGAGGGGGGTTAGAAATTTCTTTAAGGGTAAAATTTGCAAAAAAAAAAAAAAAAAGTTTAGTGTAAAATGGGTAGGCAAAAAATTTAAATATTGAGGAGTAAAATGTGCAATCATATGAGGGTAAAATGATAGATTTAAATTTGCAAGATTTTTAAAAAGTTGGAGATACAAGTGCCAAATTAGTTTGTTAAGAATAAAATTCATAAAAAAAGAGATAAAAAATGCAATTAAGCCTATTTATTATTAATTGTATGTATAAAATTAATATATGATATGCTACGGGAAGAAAATTAAATAAATATTAATTTAAAAACCTATTTTTTTTATTAATGAATTTTTCTTATACTAGGATCTCATGTAACCAGAGTCGACTCTGACATTTTATGAACTTATGGAGAAACAACAAATATATATCCATATGCAAAAGCTCAAGGGGTCTCTTTGTGGAAATCACATTTTTAGATTTGAAAGATGTTTTTGTTTGCTTCTCCTTTTGGCAAGCATTGCACAAGCCCTCTTTTGTATACTTTTGTTTTGGAAGGCCAATTACTAAGTCTTTTGGAATAAGTTTGTTTAGATAATTCATATGAATGTGTGCTATTCTTCTATGCCAAAGTCAAGATGTGTCATCTTTACTAAGAAGACAATTTTCAAAAGGAATAGAGTTTTCAAAATCTAACACATAAACATTCTGAATTCTCTTGCCAACAAGTTGCATTGCTTTTCTTATCATTGATCAAACATTTAGTGTGATCAATTGATATTTCATATCCTTTGTCACAAAGTTAACTAATGTTAAGTAAGTTATGCTTTAACCATTCAACCAACAACATTCTTTCAATTATAGTTGAAGACGTTACCTATATTGTCTTCACCCATGAATCTTCCTTGTTGTCATCATATGTGACTCATCCACCTTGTTTTTTTGTTAGAGTGACACATTCCTCCTTGTCACTTGTCATATGCCTTGAGCATCCACCATCTAATACCATCTAGATTCAATGTCCTTGAGGCATACTTGCAAAATAAGTTAGACATTGTTAATGCCAACATGAATATCCTTTGGGATCCATTGGTACTTTCCCTTAGGTACTCCATTATTCTTAATCAAACAATTATTGGAAGTATGTCCCTTGAACATTGTTGAAGATGGAATTAAAATTCAAAAATCACGATTAAAACAATCTTGTTTCACAAAGATTTTTCAATTGGGTTTTTTGAAATTAAACAAGAATGCAAAATAAGATAAAGAGTGATAGAGAAAGAACACAAGAATTTTATACTGTTTCGATTATAACTCGATCTACATTCAATTTTTTCAATCCTTGAGAATATCCACTATGATGTGAAAAGTTTACAAAAACATAAACACATGTAGAAAACAAAAAACTAATCTTGTTCACAACCTGAACAAAGATTTACACATGAGAGTGAAAACTCATTACTCCTTATGTACATACTTTGGGAAAACCTATCCTAGAACACAAGATGAAAGAATTATTGAAGAATTAAGTTGAATACACTTGATATGTGTAGATATGTAGTTGAAGATCTTTCTTTCTTCAATGGAGGCTCAAGTTCATCATAAGGAGCAAATTGAAATCTTGGAACTTGATACTCTAAAGACCTTCTCCAAGGTTTCTTTTATAAGGACTCAGAACATTTAATCTTTATCTTATCAACAAATATTTGAATAGAAAATAAAAGATTCCGTTGTAAGAATAAAATGAATTAGATATTTTATCATAAAGATTTATGTTATAATGGATATAATTGATTGTTTTCACAATGTAATCGATTATATTCATTTAAAAAATATAGGTATATGATAAGAACAATTATAATTGATTGTAATACATTGTAATCAATTATCTCGACATACAAAAGATAGTTCTTGTGTCTGTTCTCAATTATAATTGATTGCACAAATTATTGTAATCGATTGTATGTATTAGAAATCAGAAAACAGAAATAGAAAACAAAAAACAAAGCAAAGTTAATGAATTTCAATTTACATATAAGTTTGCAAGCACCATGCAATCTCTTGTGCATCAATTGACATTAAATAACCTTTGCAAGAACTAACAAGGGAATGAGATAAAGATTAAGGCTAGAAGTAAAGCAAATATCAGGCAAAGCCTAATCTAAAACAATCAATACATAGCCAACACTTATATGTGTTTTGGCTTGGAAAGAAAAAAGGTTGCACTGTACAAATACCAAAAACCATATGAAAAGGCTTGAATTTTCACAATTCTATCATTATTTATGCATTTCTGCTTTCAATTTTGCTCAATACCAACCACTCGTGTGTTTTGACTTTGTTATGTTTTGAGTAGTATTTTATATTTTACATAGTAAATTAAGTGTTATGTTTTTAGTTTAATTCAGTAATGGAAGCAGTAGTGTAATTGATCATAGTAGTGAAGAAATTAATAGTGGTAGTTTTGTTTCTATTGATAATTCTGAGTCTTTCATTATTTTTACTGATCCTATTTCTGACCTTATGGCTAACCATCAACATCAAGAAAGAACTTTAAAGGAGTTGGCCGCACCTGATATTGGTTTTCAACCTTTGTGCATCTAATATCCTGAAATTGAAGTTGATTGTGAGATTAAGTCTAGATTAATCCATTCATTTCCCAAGTTTCAATGTCTTACAAGTGAAGATCCTCATAGATATTTGAAGGAGTTTCATGTGGTATGTTCCACCATGCAACCGAATGGTGTCCCTAAATATTATATCAAGCTGAAGGCTTTTTTTCTTTGTGGTGGGCTCAACAAAGGATTGGTTATACTTCAACTCAATTCCTATTAGAAGATGGAATGACTTGAAAATGAAATTTCTAGAGAAATTCTTCCTTGCCTCCAGAATTGGCATAATAAGAAAAGATGTTAGTGAAATTAGGCAACTCTTTAGAGAGACCTTATATGAGTATTAGGAGAGGTTCAACAAACTATGTGCAAGTTTTCCTAACCATCGCATTAGTGAATAACTCCTTATCAAATATTTTTAGGGTTGCCACCAACGAAAAGAGGCATGGTTGATGTTGGTTAGTGGTGGAGCTTTGATAAATAAGACCCCAGTTGTTGCCAGACAATTGTTTTTCAACATGGTAGAGAACTCTCAACAATTAACTACGAAAGCCTCATTAGCTAGAATTCATCAAGTGACCATTGGTGCTTATGCTTCTCATAGGCTTGAAAACAAGGTCTTTGAGGTTACTACCCTTGTCAAACAACTAGCCATTGGCCAACACAACCAAGTTCAAGCATCCAATCATCATGGATGTGGCATTTGTGAATCTATAGAACACCCTACAAGTGTTTGTCCTACCCTTCAAGAGATTAAAGATATTGTTGGAATCAATACTGGCCAGTAATTTAGACCACCTCAACAGCAGAAATATGATCCATATTCTCCTACATACAACCAAGGTTGCCTAACTTGAGATATAGTTTGGACCACCTCAGTAGCAGAAATATGATCCCTATTCTCCTACATACAATGAAGGCTACCTAACTTGAGATATGGTTATGTGCATGGTAATGTGCAATAGCCACAATATGCAAGATAGCCACAATAGAGGTACCGACAACCTAGTTCTAGAAGTAGATATTAGGCACCTCCATTTAGACAACAACAAACCCTTTTTGCACCTGTCCAACAACAACAACAACCTATGCAAAATATTGTAGGACCTTCACTGGAAGAGTTAGTGAAACAAATAGCGATAAGCAACATTTAGTTCCAACAAAATGTGAATGCAAACATCCATGATTTACAGACTTAGATTGGTCAATTACCTACCACTAAGAATCACTTGTAGTCACAAGGTTTCAGCCAAATTCCTTCCCAGGCAGTTTTCCTTCCCAATGGGAATGTTAGTGCCATGACTTTGAGGGGTGGATTTTAAACCTCATAAAAATAGTGATGTTGCATCAAGCTCTGGACCTCAAGAAGCCAAGTATTTTTTTTAGGTTTTGGAGGAGTGGTCGAGGCCGTACTCGAACCAAATAAAAACAATTAAATGCAGTAACTAGGGAGTGATCCTAGGTCGTCTCCCAGTGAGCAGTGATCAAACAAACGTTCATAACACTTAACAACAATAAAACCGTAACAAATGGGGGGGGGGGGGGGTTTCTTCGTTTTAATAATTTAAACAGCAAGCAACTTGAATTAAAAATAACAGAACTAAAACGTGTTGTTTCCCCTTGATTCAAAAGCAAGCCTCTTATCCTAGGTTACGAGAATCTATCCCTAATCAATTCAGCCACTTAATCCAACCCGGGGGATTAATTTACTAAGCAAAAATTAATACAAGGTTTTCATTATGTGATTAAGCAACACATACACCAATTAATTCCTCTCACAGGTCCATTACAGAATAATTGGTGAAAGGGAAAAACTGATCATAAATTAACATTAATAACAAAACCTCAAAGAGAGCTAGTGCTTAGTCCTCAAGAGAAAACAACACTGGAAATTTAACCTACCATTCAAATTAAACAGCAACTGGAAACGTAAATAGAAAAATGCAAAACAGAAATGAAAACAAGAATAGAAGACAAAAACGAAACTGGAAATGGAAATTGAAAACGAACCAACAATGAAGAACGAAAATGGAAACAAAAGCAGAGAATGAACAAAAATGCTGCTCTACATGAACAGTAGCATCCTGGGGACGTAAAAACCCTTTTCTGAATAGTAAAAATGAAACTAAACCCTCACAGCCTCCTCTCAATGACGGCTGGGCCTTAAATTTGTCTCCCTAAAAGTCACTTACACAAAACCCTAGGCTACTAATCTGATTTGGGCCCATAAAAATCTGATGCGGCCCAATTACAAAATACAGCAATAAAAATGAAATAAAATAAAATTGGACGACAAATAAAATTAAAACAGTCTCCTCTCTTCAAGCCCAAGCTGGTTCAGCCCAATTTCAGATCCAAGCCCAATTGCTTATAATTCTCCTGAAATCAAATTAAAATATAGAATTAGTCAAAAAGGCCCAAATGATAAAACTGCATAATTAATTTGACAATTAAGGCTAATCAGTAATTAAAATGATGATAGAAAGGGGTAAGAAATAGGAGAAAATAATGACACATCAAGGAGACTTGGACAACTTTATGTATTCCTTTAGGTTGTGAGCATAAGGCCCAATAAAAGAGTGTTTTAAAGGAAAAAGGGTTGTGTATACCCAACTTAACCCATTATTCAACTATAACTACACATTAATTCTCTTTTATCATTTTAAATGAAAAACCCACTTTTTAATAACCATGACCATTGTTGAGATTTTGAAAAGCGTACCAAATCGCTCAATTAATATAAAAGGAAAGTTCCTAATATCGAATTCACAAGGATTTGCTCATATTGACTACTTGCAAGATTATCAATTCCTAAGCACTAATTGGATTTTAGAGTTGGTTTGTTGTGTAGAATTTAAATGAACAAAAGTAAAGAAAACTAAAAACTATAATAATGATAAGTGAAAACTAATAACAAAATAGTAAATTGGATTAGACGAATTATCAAACATCTAGAAAATAGGAATTTAAGATAATAATAACGAGCGTGTCAAGGGTTAGGTTTCTCTAGGCTTGCCTTCCATGTATAACAGTAAAATTATTCTCTATTCAACATAATATTTTAGAGTCACCTTGACCTAACAATACTTAAGTTGTGATTTTCCACTAAATTAAGCTTAAACTGCTCAACCTTACTCCTAATGTCTTGGCAAGTTCAATTGAGTGGTTTGATGAAGCTTAGAGGCCTTAACATGGCTAATGGAGTCTAACCTATGTTTAGTGATACACTCCATTAGAACCTATTCTCAATTCCAAGTTCAAAAGCATATGTCTATGCCATTCAAACCTTGCAACATGCATATACAACAGGCCAAACCATATAATAGAATATAAAAATAGAGAAAAGGGTTTTACGAGACTAATGGAGTTTACCCTATGTCTAGTGATACCCTCCATTAGATCCCAAATTCAGTTCCAAGTTTGAAAGCATATGTATATGACAGTCAAACCCCATAACATGCATACATAACCAGCCAAATCATATAATAGGAAATAAAAATAGAGAAACAAATTTTAAATTGAATATTTCATTGAATAGATATGAAGAAAAGAGTTTACATGTGAGCAACCTAAATCCCCAATCCCTCAACACAAGAGAATTAGCCTCTCAAAGTCATGAGAAACAAGAAATTGGATTATAATTTTGAAAATGGGTAATGGAAACGAAGGAAGGAAGCAATGGAACAGTACGCATAAAACCTTAGGTCTAAAAATATAAGTGATACTCATCCTTAGGGAGCATTAAGGCTTTTATACTAAAAATCATCGATCTGTTGTTTTGCCTCATAAGTGATAGCTTGCTAAGCGCATATACGCGCTTAGTGAATTCTTCAACAATTTGGAAACAGAGGAATACATTCACTCAACATGAGTTTGAGCTTAATGCATGTTGAGCTTGGCATGAATTTGAGCTTAACATGAGTTTGAACTTAGCACGCTTCAAAATCCAACTCTTCTTCCTATCTTCTCTTGATGATGAACTTAGGCCTGTAAAACATGAAATTTGATGTATTTCCAATAAAATGACTTCCTAAAGTTAGACTTTAACAAAATTATTGAAATCTATGTTAAATGAGTTCAAACTAAGTTAAAATCATGAGAATGTCGAATAATTGCATGAAAAACACTCAAGAAATTACATACACAAGGAGATCATCAACCATATTCCCAAATTATCATTTATCTAGTTGATTTCAAATACATTCACAATAATTATTTATAATGACATATAATAAAATAAATGGTGGGATGCTACAGAGTGCACATTTGCATATACTATGTTGGATTTGGGGGCCTCCATATATGTTGTGCCTTCATTCATGTATAGATCATTAAATCTTGGTAACATGAGGCCAACTGGTGTGGTCATTTAGTTAGCCAACCGAATCACTGCCCAACCACTTGGAGTTTTAGAGGATGTGCTTGTCCAAGTTGATGAGCTAATATTCCTTACAGATTTCTACATTCTAGATATGGAGGATGAGTTCTCCACTCATGGTTCCACATTGATTCTAGGGATACCATTCCTCATGATAATTAGGACCAAGATTGATGTGCTTGTAGGGAAACTTTCCATGGAGCTTGGTGATGATATTGTGAAGGTTAACATTTTTTATGTCATTAAGCATCCCACAAAGGACCATTCACTTTTGTGTTTGGATGTTATTGATTATATGGTTGCTAACTGCACAAATTTGCATTATGATTTTGATGATCTTATTGAGTTTGATTGTGATTGTGATTGTGATGATACATCTGTGTCTACCATTTGTGGAGAGATTGGTGTTGCTATTATTGCAGGTATAGAATTATTGGTAAATGATGATGTGTCAAATGTGGTAATTCTTGTTGATATGATGGTAATTACAAGGAAACCTTCATTGCCCTCCATTGTGCAGCCACTATCATTGAAGTTGAAGTCCTTACCTGCACATCTGAAGTATGCCTACTTGGCTACTTAGAGGCAGATACCCAACTCCCTATGATCATTTCAAGCACCTTCCAACTTGACCAAAAGGAGAAGTTGATGAAATTCTTGAGATATCATAGGAAAGCCATTTGGTGGACTTTAGTTGACCTTCCTAGAATTAATCCAGCCATCTGCATACATAGAGGCATCTCAATCTCACCATCCAAATCATCTATCCCATCTTAGATAGCAAGTAGGTAAGCCCAGTGGTCCCTAAGAAGTCTAGCATCACTTTTATGAAGAACCAAGATAATGAATTGGTTCCAACTAGAGTGAAAAATAGCTGGAGAGTATGCATAAACTATAGAAGAGAAGAAGAGTGGTGGTTCTCTCTTTTTTCTAAAGAGGTGAAGCAAAGAAATAGATTACAAAGATGATTGAGTTTTCTTCTATTTTTCTTTAGCTGAGTTAATTTGAAAACACCCATGGAGCCTTTTTAGAAAACTAGTTGTTAAGGGGCTACTATTTACTCTTTCTTCTGCAAGTCAAACACAATTCATTGATGGGACAATGGTATGTACTATTTTGTTGACAAAGAGGGTGTTTTGAACTTACATTCTGATTATACTTTCTAATAAGTCATTATGACGAGCCTTTCTAAACTCTCATTCTGGTAAGTCATTCTAAACTTCCATTTCGATGGATCTTTCTAAACTTTCATTTTGATTAGTTCTAAACTTCTATTTTGATGGTTCATTTTGAACATCTATTTTGTTGGATATTTCTGAACTCTCATTCTTATGAGTCTTTTTGAATTCACATTCTGATAAGTCATTCTAGAGGATCATTTTGAGCTTCTATTCTTAAGTGTTATTATGAACTGCCATTTTGAAGAGCCATTCTGAAAGAGAGAAAATTTTTCATCAATGCTTTGACAGGGACCACAGCTTTAGATAGCAAGATGATGAGATTAGGTGCAAATGGTTTCAAATATGTCAATATCTAAATCTTTCTTTAGTTAGTAGATCAGAATCTGAAAAGGTTGATGTTCTTAGCTCTATTATGATGTCTATTTTAAGCAGATTAAAACACTGCTAATTAATTTGAAACACTAACATATTCATTAGAAAACACAAACAAACATCATCTTATAAATTTGCATGCTAATGGTTTGTAAGAATTAAAATTAAGGATTTGGACTTTACACAAACATCTTATTACAACTTTATTTTAATAAAAAAATAAAAGTAAATGATCTTCATGGGCTTGTTCATGCAAATCAGTCCATCATCTTTATTCCTCAAGTTGATAAATAGTTTACCAATTTGAACTTCAATTCTTTCATATCTAAATTTGCTTCCATCAAAATTGTCACCATTTAATTTAAGGCTTCTTGTGCTTTCTTAGTTCTTGCTTTTATCATTGGTCTTTTTGTTCCTTCTTCCATCATGCTTTCTCCTATATCCTCATCATTATCATAGATTTAGTTAAACAAAACGCATAATTGTATGTTTCTAACATCTTGTGTAGATATATTGCAAAATGGTCTTGTAAAGTGAATTACTCATGCCAAAGCATGTCATGAAAACATAGTTTGCTTGTTGACCATGTAATTAATTCATACACCTAAGGTGCATGAAATGTAAAATATTAAGTTTATGAAGAAAAACTTCCTTGAAACTTCTACTAGAATAATCCACCAAATAATTTTTAATTTGCATGTACAACACATAGTTTCGTAATTAAATAAAAGGTCAACAGTTTGTTAAATTAAATATAACATTAAAAATTGAAAGAAATAAAGAGTGACACACATCCCATTAAAACTATGTAGAAGAAATCTAAAATCCCAATGCATGATTAAGAGACTAGTCAAGATATAAAAATAAAAGCACAAAAATTATAGTCATACCTAAATACCTCCAGTGTACGTCTTAGTAAAAGTTACATTAATTCTTCAGATTTTGATGTTGAATTCAAATCTAGTTTTATATTCTGGATAATAATAAATAAATAAATAAAGCATTAAATTCTTAATTGCAAAAATTGGAATTGGAAACTTGAATTTTAATTGATCTACACCTTTTGAGTAAAAATTGTTCTAACAGTCGTATTAAGGTTTCCATACCAATGATCTTCTCCATCATCTCCAAATACCTTTATGAGGCTTGGTGTGATTAAGTTTCCATGACAAAAAGTCTTCAAAACAGGACATTCATCAAAACCTACCGCTTGTAGAGATGGAAACTTGCAGTCATAACTTTCCTTACAAAAGCTTGTAAGTTTTGGTAACCTATACAAAATCAATGTCTCCAATTTCATAAAAGCAATCTCACCCAATGATGCGTCACCCTCATCATTGCTTCCATAAATTTCCTCTACCTCAGCACATTCAGTAATCCTTAAACTACGAAGGTTTGGTAAACTACTTGTTGATGATCTTATAATATTTACTAGTTGATCACACTTAGACACACTTAATTCATCTAAACACTGAAACAAAGCACAAAAGATGGGACGATAGTCATCATATTATGACACTTTTGTACTTTAAGATAAACAAGTGTCATATCACAAGTGCTATCACTTTCTTCAACAATACTCATTATGTCACACTTGGCTATTTGAAGAACTTGAAGCTGCTGAAGCACTTTAGCCACAAAGATGGGAAAGACATATTGACTTTTACAACGAAAAATGTTAATTTTCTTTAGGTTAGGAAAGCCATTCGAAGCCACTCGATAAGGCCATATGAACTTCAAATTATAGATGTTGCTAATATCCAATGTCTCTCAGTCTTGATACAGGTCCTACAAATACAATATATATTCCAATTAAATACACAAGTGTATGAAGAGAGATTTTGTTTCAAGAGTAGTGAAATGGTATAGAATTTAAATTAATTCTTACTTAGTTATTGTTTTAAATACACTTTTGAATTTTCTAAAGAAAAATCCTAAATATGAGCAATGGTTTTTTTTTTTTTATTTAAAATATAGACTAAGCTATAAAATAATAAAAAAGAAAATTGTTATCGATATAACAAAGTTATTTTTATGTTTTATATTTTAATGATAAAATGCAAAATACTAACTTCCATATAAGACATTAATTCTTTTTTTTATAAATATAATTCATAATTGTCATGTACGTTTAACCAAAGTTATAAAGCCATATACGGATTTTACTTTTATTAATTTATGAATTTAATGGTCATGCAAAATGTAAAATAATACACTTTTGATATAACTTTTAAATTAATTATCATTAAACTCAAAAATTTTAACATACATTGTGGGTTGTAATGGGATAACAAGCTAAGTATACTTTAAACTATCTATGCATAACCTATTTTATCTTAATTTATTTTAAGGTTAACTATGTTTTTAGTGGTTAAAGTTTTTGGAATTTCAATTTTTAGTCCCTAAATTTTTTAAATATTCAACTTTTAATCCCTGAAAATCCATTAAATAATTAGAAAAATGAAGTTTAAAATGAGGACTTTGACTAATCAAACACAAAAATTTAGGGACTAAAAGTGGAAATTCCAAAAAATTTAAGGAGTAACATAATTAACCCTATATTTAATTATACATGTAACAACTGGCATTAAATTCTTAACCTCAAAGGTTCGAATTAGAATTGAAGTTTGGAACATGAAATTTGGTAGATGTATACCTTGAAAATTGTTCTAACAGTGGTATTAAGGTTGCCATACAAATGGTCCTTTTCTTGAGGTCCATATAGCACCATTGTGAGGCTTGGTGTAGTTAAGTTTCCATGACAAAAAGTCTCCATCATGGGGCATTCATCAAAACATACTGTTTGTAGTGATGGAAACTTGAAGTCATAGCTTTCCAGGCAAAAGCTTGTGAGTCTCAGCAACTCATACAATCCCAATTTCTCCAATTTCATAAAAGTAAGTTCACCCACCACTAGTGCATCATCACCCTCATTAATGCTTCCATAAATTTCCACCAGCTTATCACATCCACTTATACATAAACTACGTAGGTTTGGTAAGCTTGTTGTTGTTGATGACCTTATAATATTTACCAGTCCACCACACCTATACACAATCAATTCATCTAAATACTGAAAAAGCACAAGAGATGGGATTATAGTCATCATATCATAACACCTCCATATTTCAAGGTAAACAAGTGTCATGTCACAAGTAGTATCACTTTCTTCAACAATACTCTCTATGCCAGACTTCACTATTCGAAGAACTTGAAGCTGTCGAAGCACTTTAACTACATAGATGGGAAAGACATATTTGCCTTCACAATAATAAACTTCAATTTCCTTAAGATTAGGAAAGGAATTTGGAACCACTTTCTTAGGTCATATGAACCTCGAATTATAGATGTTGCTAAGATCTAGTGTCTCCTGATTGGGATATTGATCCTATAATATGTAATTCAATTAAATACACAAGTGTATGATGATAAATTTTATTTCAAAAGTATTGATATATAGTAGAATTTAAATTCATTATTACTTAGTAGGGTAAGTCATTTAGATTTTTAATTATGAGCATTGATTTTTTTTTTAAAAATATGATATAAGCAAATAAAATAATAAAAATATTATCAATATAATAAAGTTTTTTTTATGTTTTACATTTTAATGATAAAAAAAAAATATTAACTTCCATATTTGACATTAATTTATTTATTTATTAAAAAGCGTAAAACAATACATTATTACAAATTTTAAAGTAAATTATCATAAAAATAAAAACTACCATATGAAGAATTTTGATTGGATGATAGTATATAAAAATAATTTATATGTTTGTACATGACTTATTTTCTCTTAATTTATTATATTATTAGTTATGCATGTAACAATTAGCATTAAATTCTTAACCTCAAAGATTTAAATAAGAATTGGAGTTTGGAATGTGAAAATTGGTGGATGTGTACCTGGTCAATGAAAATTGTTCTAATAGTAGTATTAAGGTCTCCATACCAATGGACTTTTTCTTCATATCCATATAGCACCATTGTGAGGCTTGGTGTCATTAAATTTCCATGACAAAAAGTCTCCATCATGGGACATTCTTTAAGATATACTCTTTGTAGTGATGGAAACTTAAAGTTGTAACTTCCTTGGGAAAAGCTTGTGAGCATCATTATTAAGCATTCCAATATCAATACCTCCAATTTCATAAAAACAATCTCACCCAATACTGGTGCATCATTACTGTTTGCAAAAATTTCTTCAAGCTTATCACAATCCCTTATCCATAATTTGCGAAGGTTTGGTAAATTTGTGGTTGTTGATGGGGTTATAATATTTACCAGTCCATGACAACTAGACACTTGAAGTTCATCTAAACATTGAAATAGCACAAAGGATGGGGCTATGGTCTTCAGATTATGACACTTTCGTACTTTTATTTTCTCAAGGTAAACATGCATCATATTATCACAAGTACTATCACTTGTTTCAAAAATATTCTTGATTCCACACAGAGCTATTTTAAGAACTTGGTGCTGCCAAAGATCATTAGCCACATATATCAGAAAGATGTAATCCAAACTTTCACAGCTAAAAATCTCAATCCTCAATGTGTGAATGGAATTTGAAGCCACTTGATTAGGCCATATTGATTTCCAATCATTCATGATGCTGATTTCCCATGTCTCCGAGTTTGGAAATTGAATCTACAGTATATATTCCAATTAAATACACAAGTGTCATGAAATTTAGAAATTTGTTTCAAGAGTATTCAAAATCTTGTATAGAATTTGAATTAATTCTTACTTAGTGGGGTAAGTCATTTACTTTTACAAAATCTCTGAAAATAAATTGTAATTGTGAATAATGGATTTTTTTTAATATAAATATGCAAGAAAATAATAACTTTTATATATGAAATTATTTTGTTTAAGTCATAATTGTTATAAGTGGAGGAGGATCCACGTTCAAACTTCAAATGTATGGAAAAAGTTGTTCCCACAACAACTTTTTCTTGAATATATTCCATAATTTTATTCCCACCTAAAAAATTGGTATTACCCACATTAAATATATATTTTTTAAAATGAATGTAAAATATTAAAAGAGATAAAAGAGAAAATAAATTGTTATGAATTTTACATTTTTTCCTTTTAAATTGTTGATATTATTGATAATGAAAATCCTACAATTAAAAATGTAAAATATATTTCTAGCCTTTGTAATATATTCTTTAAAAAAAAAAACCTTTCTACTATTAGTCAAACTTTATTTTAGTATTTGTAATTTTAAATTCAACAATTTGGCTCTCATTCATTCAGAAATAGGTGGATTTAGTTCTTGTTCCTATATTTTTAGTATAGAAACCAAATTAATGGATTTAAAACTACAAGGACTAAATCAAAATCAATTAATCCTAAATTATTTTTTTAGGATTAATTGATTTTGTGCAATACACATGCAAATACTATTATAGTAATTATGAAATAAAATTATGCTTGTGGTAAAAAGAAATGCCTAAGAAATCAAACTACAACTATATAATTATAATATTGTTTTATTTTGAAATATTTACCTCTTCTTGGACAAATATCACTTTCATCACTTGACATGAGGAAATATTAAGATGTTCTAGTTTGACCAATGCTTTTGCCACCCAGGATGAGAACAAATTTGTTAAACTATTACATGCATGAACTATCAAACACGTCAAGTTTTGAAAGCAAGAAAGGTCTTGAAGTTTATCATCCCATATCTTGCATACATCTATGCGATACAACTTCAATGTTTCAAGTTTAGGGATCACCACCTATGAAAATATACAACATTGTAAAAAACTTGGCAATGGCATTGATAGTAGGTATTTATTAGAGGATCTCCACAATAGGTAAAATAGAAATCAAATCTACACATTGAAATTTAAGCAAAAAGACCATGATGTTAAACCAAAATTTTAAGAAAGCAATTACAAGTTGAATATCTAACTACCAAAAAAAATAAAATTCAAATATTGAAGTTGTTGTTCATGAGTTTACTTGTTGATTAAACAGTGCTGGAGAAATGCTTTGAATGGATGGATCACCCTTATCGAGTGTAAGAGGAAAATAGAAACTCTTAAGCATAGCTAGATTTTCTAATTTGATATAACTCAATTCAAGGAGAACAATATTGGCAATTTCTTTTTCATCTTGTTGTTTGTCCATTGTTATGATCTCTGTCATACCACTACAATAAGAAATTGTCATATCACGAAGTTGAGAGAGGTTTCTTGCTAGGGAATACAAAAGTAGATTATTCAATCCATTACAATTTGTAACTTCAATAAATTTAACCTTTGCAAGAGACTCTGTCAGAATTGGACCATGACATATTTCTTCCATCTGAGGTAGATTGTCAAGAACCAAAGTCTCCAAATTGAGGAGTGCAAAATAAGGTTTCTTAAACCCTCCTGAGCCAATGATATGTGACAATTCATCACATCTTTTGATTTCCAAATACTTTAATTGAGGAAAACCTTCTATATTCAAATCATGCAACAAATCCTTAACTCCTTTTTAATTCAACAAATGTCAAGTCCTCAACTATGATCAACGGTACGCTTGTCCACCAAGAGTCTGTGAGTTTAAGTGTTCTTGAAGTTTCTAAATCTCCACCACCATACCATTTTGAAGACCACTCCCATTCTGGCACATTACCAATCACTATGTTGTATCTTTCGAGCTTCGCAAGGAATTGGAAGTCGCAATGCAAAGCCAAAGTATCTTGGATTGATATCTCCAAAATTGTCAAATTATGCAAATTATGTAAGTCACTTAAACTAGTGTTGTGGATTTCACTTTTGCTTCCTTCAACCTCCCATTTGATATCACAACCCCCCATGTATAATTCTTCTAAGCGCGTCAAACTTGATAGGAGATTGGTTGGCATGACTCTTAGTTGAGAGCAGTTTGTTAAATTTAGCAAACGAAGATGATCCAAATACGTTATTTCTTCTGGGAGCTCTTCAATACTAGATCCTTTCAAGAAAAGAATTTCTAAACATGGGAGTTTTGCAACCATCCTCCTAATTTACATTTATTTAGATTCAATGAATGGAGGTTTCTTAAGAGAGTGAGAGAAGGAGGTAAGGAAAGGGTAAAGGACATTCCATATAAACTCAAACTCATCACTTCTTTCATCCTAGAGAAAAAGCTATCAGTTGGGACTTCAATCAAAGAAGATTGGAAGATAATAGAATTGCACCTGCGAAGCTGATCAGCATAGGTGTGATAGGACAAGTTAGTCGGAGGAGACCTAGATGCAACTAATTTAGCCATCTCTCGCACAACATCATGCATTTGAACCCATTCAGGTTCATTAGCTTCAAGCAACAATGAAGAGGCCTAAAGCTCATTTATTAATGTGTAGTATTTGTCTCTTTCCTGCATCAATGTGTGCATTTTTTTCCTATAAAAGTGAAATCCCCAACAACATATAAACAAATCTTCAATGTGGATCTCATTTAAACCAAATGAACCAATGAATAAGAATAGTGACTTCAATTCCTCTGTATCTAAATAATTATAACTCCACTCCAAAATCGGGATGACTTTCTTCTCCAACGGTTGAAATTCAAGTATCTTTAATTCCCTTAGGGCATCCCTCCAAGCATGGACTTCCTTTTCTCTCAAACTCTTTGCCACAACAAAGATCAAAAGGGGCAAACCAACACAACATTTTGCCACTTCTTTTGCAATTGGTTTTATACTAACTTCATTAACATTACTTGCTATTTTCTGGAATAAAATCCAACTATCCTCCTCCAGTAAAACTTTAAGATCAAAATTTTTTTGAGTTCTCATCATTTTTAGCACATTAAGATCTTTAGAAGTCATCACCAATTTGCAACCATTGTGTTGAACACCAAAAGGAATTCCCACTTCTATCAAATCAAGTTCCTCCCAAATGTCATCCAGAATAACAAGAACCCCCCTCTTCTGTGCTTTTATCATTCGATGCAATTCTCCCACTCTTGTTCGTTTTGTCGTGTTTTCAAGTCCTTGACCCTGTATCACTGCAGCAATTTGATCTTGGATATCTTTCACATTTGGATGTTTGGTTATGGTCGCAATAGCCACAACACCAAATAAGTCATCATTCTTCACAACCCATGCTAACTCCTCCACCAGAGTTGTTTTACCCACACCACCCATCCCATGCACCCCAATAATGTACGTTTTTAGGTCCTTTAGTGTTTCCATAATTTCATTCAGTATTGATGTTCTGGACTTCAATACTTCATAACCTCTAGAAAACGGTGTGCTTGTGACATCAGGTGCATCACGATAAGAAATTGTATCAAATTTTCCTTCCTTTATAACATCGGAAATCTCTTCTCTCATTTTTTCAAAACTCTTGCTTAGTTGGAATCTTGTCCACAAGTAGGGACAATATTGTCCCAGACACCATCTAGCTCCTTCAACATCAATAACTTTATCTACTTTAGCAACAATCTCATTTGCTTTCTTGAACCAATGATGTACAATATTTTCAATCTTGTCTCCCTTACTTTCAGCCTCAACAACCAGGTGTTGCACAACTACTTGAGTATCCTTCAGCCTTTGAACCTCATTTATAAGCTTGTCAAGGTTTTCCTCATAGGAAGATATGTAACCGATTTGACTTGTAATAAATGCAAACACATAATTAGCAATTTGAGAAACACCTGGGGCATTGGCTATCACATCCATCGTCACTCCCTTCTACTTGATGGTGAACAAAAACAACAAATAATTAATTGTATTAAATGCTCTCAAATTCATAAATTTATTCAATTAATATTCTAACTTTTCCTACCCATTTTTGAACGCACTATTATTCTATTTCTAAGAAAACAAAATATAAAAAAAAATTAATTTTTAAATAAATTAATTTTTTATATATAAAAATCCTTTTAAAATAGTGTATTTAAATAGGTTCCTAATACCATCATCGTTGGTTTTTATAATAAACAAGTTATAGTATATTTTAGACATAACTTGTTTCTTATAAAGGGACGTAGTAATCCATTAGAGATATACAAAGTTTAAAAGTTTGTCATATAAATATCTAAGTAAAATAGAAGATCATCCTTTATGCTAATTCATATAATAACACACCAGCTAGATATCCGCATGCATGATAATAAAAAAAAAATAAACATAAAAGTTTTTTAAAATTTACTAACTATGCTATTTATAGTAACAGTTAAATACAATTCATGTGTAAGCTTGCACACAACAAAAAGTGTGTTTTGTTAGTTATTTTAATTAGCTCATAACTTATTTGATTTAGATGAGTATTTTGAACAAAAACACATGTATTTAATAAAATAGATTTATTTTACTAATTCAACAGTTTTTCAAAGGCAACATTATAACTCATTATTTTTTAACTTTTATCTTTAATATTTCAATTGCTAACTTAATATTCTTTTCATCTATAGTATTCCAATGAGTATGTATATGTTCAAAAACTATTGTGTCAGCGCATATCTCCTATCTATAGTATAGGGCTAGTATGTACTACTACTACTACTACTATATATGTTAATTTTGTCAAGTTTTTTCTTCTAAAACAATCCTTGAGAATTCATTCATTTTTTTCTTGATTGTAGCCCTGGCATGTAAGTATCATTAAAGTAACATTCATTTTATTTGTAGGATTAAGTATCATTGACCGTTACCACAAATTTACGCAAGAGTTTTAACGCGTTTGACTTGAAACAATTATGGAATGGATGATTTTTTAAGAAGTTTTCTGAAAAGTGTGTAAATAAATTATACTCTTAGATCATCATATACTTAACTAAATTTCTAAAAGGGTGAAAGTATTATAATATCCTAAAATTTACAATTCGACAAATAAGGGTGTAAATAGATTAATGGAAATTTAATTGAACATTAATTAGCTAGTAAGAAGAGATGGGTTTCGTAACAATCTAAACTTTATAGAATTTTTTGTAAATTGTACGTATTTACGTAACTATCGAATTGCTTCCAATTAATTTGTCTGCTATGTTTCCTATGTCAATTAAATTATTTCCCATATGAAAAATATATTTGGTGAATTGGGATTAGTTTAATTATGCAAGTGATACAAAAAGTTTCAACTTTTATAAAAAAAAAACAAATTATTTAATTTTGATTGTTAAAAGTCAATTGTAAAATTTAATTACATCGCGCGATAATTATACATTGTAAAATTACATCGTATAAACTAGGGATGACAATATGGATTCAGACCCTATGGACATCCGCAAAAATACCCATACGCGAGTAGGATAATAATCCGCATATTTGAGAATGGGAATGGAGTGGGTATTTACCCGCAAAATCTCACGGGGATGGATGCGGGTACGGGTACTGTAGTACCCACCCCGCACCTTACCTTATGTATATACATATTAATTAATGTATTATAATTTTATTATTAAAATTATTTAATTATCTATTTATTATTTTAATTATTCTTTTTATATGTTAATTTTGATATTCTATTATGATTTAATTTTTATTTGTATTAGTAGTTCAAAGTAATATAGAAACTATAGAAATAAGCATTTACAAAATATGGAGAAATTAATTCGGATGATGAAGTTAAAATATTATATCTATTTGTGTTTTATTTTTAATATATAATTATAAACTAATTAATTTTAAAAATATATTAGTTTTTCCCGTTTAATTAGAGTTTTTGTTTAGATTTATGTTGAATGATTATTTTTTTAATGTTATTTATTTATATAAATCAATATTCGTTTGATTTTAATTTTAATATTATATAAGGGTGTATTGGATTAGGATTTTAAAAGACCTTTTTGGCATAAAAAAGTCTTGAAAATTTTTAAGATTTTGTAGGAAACTAAAAACTGGTAAAGATTTTTTTAAGAAGACTTTTGTGATTAGGATTTTATAATTTGGATTTAATGGATTTAGAATATAGGATTTGAAAGGATTTCACATATTTATAAGATAAGATTTGAAAATATTTTATGGATTTCTAGAAAAAAAAAAATTCAAAACTACTAAACACAAGCCAAAAGAGTGTGTTTGGAAATATTATTGAACACATACTAATCACAAATTATCATAAGCTAAACTATTTCACCTACTAATAATGTACATGAATTCAAAATCAAAGTTACAAGCTATTAATGCATTTTGAGATATATTTTTCACAAATTTTCATAAAGTAATAGTGAAAAATAATAACAAAATATTAGTAAAAAATATAAAATGTTTCATTTAATTCATAAAATCAATAATGTCATCAAAATATAAATCAAATAATTGAACAAAAAATACATTATCATCAAAACATTAATCATCTGTCTAACTTAAAGAATATCCAAAGTTGTTTATATTTTATAGCATTTCAAACATTGCTTTTTATTTCTTATGTTAAATTGTATATTTTTTCAAAATTGACTGCAATAGTTTAGAAAGGTTTTTTAAAACTTTAACTTGATTGTTTGTCCCAAGTTAAAACTTCCTCTAGACTCAGATCTACTTCTCTTATGAAAATTTTCAGTTCATTAAGAATTTATAAACTTAAAATGAATGGGACAATAGACTACATTGTAGGCTTGTAAATTGATTCATAGTGATTCGGAGGTATAAACATATCACTATTAGAATCATATGAAAAGTCTCATCTTGAAACAAAAAAATGTGTGACTGAGAGATTATGTCACTGCCTCCAAAACAAAGAGAATGAAATAAATAAAAAAATCTGTGATGAGAAAGAAAAGTCTTTCATAGTTGAATGTGATTATTTACTGGGTTTGGTATTTATATGATCAACTAAAAATTTTATAAAATCTACCAAAATCCAATTAAAAAAAAAAGTCCATAAAATCTTTATAATTTTGAATAACAGATGACTTTTTTTTGCGTTATTCAAAATCTCAATTGAATACCACAAGATTTTGTTGTCCTCTAAAAAAATCTTGATTGAATACCATTAAATTATTTTTTATCATTTAACAATCCTAATTGAATACCCCAAGACATTTAAAAAAAAAAAGTCATTCAAATCTTAAACAATCCTAATCCAATACATTCCCTAAGTTTTTTTTTTTTTATAATTTTTAATTTTATATATATGAAAAGTGCGGGTTGCGGGTACGAGTATATAGGTACCCAGAGGATATGGGGATGAGGATTAAAATTGTTACCTGCACGGGTATGGGGTCAGGGACGGATACTTTTCTCAAACACGGGTATGGGGATGGATACTATAGTACCCTATCCATACCCTACTCATTGTCATCCCTAGTATAAACCATACTGGGTGTGTTTAAAAGTAAAAGCCCTTAATCCTATAAGCTACTCCTATTACCTAGTGAGTAATAAAACTCCACTATGTAATCAAATCACAAAATCTATCCTCCAATTACACACTTCGTGGTCATGCTTCTCCACCGAACCCCACTTACTATTTTATTCAAAATTTGAACACAACACAGTGACACACATAATACAACTAACAGCACAACACAAAATCATTTCGTTCTTTCCTAGCAGAGCTGTGAAAATGGCCAGTTTAGCCTGGTCCGGCCCGGGTATGCCTGGGTCACAATTTTAAAAGTCCTAAAGTCAAAAATGTCCACAATACCCAAAAGGTAAGGACTGATTCGTGGAATTTAAACTTTAATAATTTAATCTATTTTTTAAATTAATTAACTTTTATAAAGTAAATCAATTTATTATATTGACTTCTTAGTTAATTCTATGAATTATCTAACTCATTTATATTATTTTAATTAACAATAAAGTAATATAAATTAACAAAAAAAAATCAAGAACTTAATAAAAATTAAATATCAAAAATATTAAAATTAATTATGAGGTAAATTCTAAACTAAACTATATAAGATGAGTCTAAGTTATATCAAATTTATTGACTTTTTTATTTTGACGAATTAATAAGAGTTTTTTTTTTTTTAATCTTATACTTTAAATACAATATAAGAAATAATTTATTATAACTAAAATTAATTTAGAATATTTATAAAATGAAAAAATAAAATATAAATCTTAATAGAAAAATAATAATATAATACCATGTTTAAAAAAGTCTCACTATATACACTAATTAGAAGAAAAAAATTGGTTAAATATTGTTTAATTTTACGTTGAAGAATTAATTTTGGATCTAAAATTAATTTTAGATAAATTTTTACATTTTTAGTTTTATGTTCATAAAAAAATAAAATTTATTTTAGATCCATAAATAATTACAAGTTCAATCAACGATTTTATATATAATAAAAACAATCAAAATATAAATGAATTTTAACCAAAATTAGTTTTATTCATAATTAATTTTATAAATTTCATTCAAATACCATTATATTACTTTAAAGATATTAAAAAAAGAAAATAAATTTAAAAGAATATTAGTATATATTGTGAGTAGGGGGGCCGCTGCAAACTTGGCTCCATCCATGGCTGGCCCTAGACCTTGCATTGGTTCTATAGTCTTGGCACTATATGAAGTGTGGCCATTTTTAAATGGGATTAAGGCTGGCCCACGGGCTTAGGCTATTTTGACAACTCTATCTCCTAGATGAGTTGTGAACGTGGGATGCCAAGGGAGGAAAGGGAGAAGAAGAAGAATCCATTGTTGTTGCATGCAAGGTTCTCTCACCACCACCACCATCCTTCTACTTTCTTTCTTCTCCATCCTCTTCACTTTGATCATCCAATATTTGGTACGGGGGATCTTCGTTGTGGATCTCAAAGCATGGCTGAGTTTGAGGGAGACTCAGCCATGGAATTGCATGCATCTCCCTCTTGTGTGCTGAAAATTCCATTACATGTGGGATTGGATTAGGAGTGTATGTGTTTTCTTGTGTTGCATGTGAAAGTTGTGGCTATGTGGAGCAAACTGATTCCTCTCTATATATTTTTGGTCTTCAAAAATTTGGAGAGACTCTAGCTTCTACCATGACTGTCCAAAAGGAGGAACCAACAGCCCTTGCTATTTGACACAAATTTGGTCAATCTTCTCGACCCAATTCCAATAATCATAAACCACTGCATTGTTCCCACTGTGACAGAGATCATCACACAAGGGAGACATGTTAGAAGTTACATGGTTATCCATTAGGACAGTCCAAGCATACCACGAACTATCATTTCAAGTCCAACGGCAACAATCAATCTTCAGGCAAATAATGTCAAAGAAACCCCATCAGCACAGGGTTCAACCCTTTGTGAATGGATTAACTGAATTACAATTACAACAAATTTTGTCTATTATGCAGGGCAATGGAGCATCTCAATCAGCTGCTCCCAAGGCAAATAATGTCAATCTTTCTTCAGGTTTGTCCGCACCCAAGTTGATAATTGATAGTGGTGCAACAAATCACATAACTTCTTCTCCATCTCTACTTGTCAACAGTAAAGAAAACACTTCTTTACCACCAGTTGTTATGCCAAATGGAGATCAAGCTCCAATTATTTCTACTAGAAATTTACCTTTGAGTCCTATTATTTATTTGAAGAATGTACTTGGGGTGCCATCTTGTAAGGTGGATTTGATGTCTGTGAGTCGAGTCACAAGAGAATTAAATTGTTCAGTAACTTTTTTCCCTCAATTATGTATTTTGCAGGATTTGATGACGGGGATGACGATTGGTTTGGGTGAACAACGAGAGGGACTCTATTACTTGGTTTCAATGAATAAGACACACAAAGTAAATACCATCAAAGCTGCCTCCACTTCAAACACCTCAAGTATCTTGTGGCATAAACGTCTAGGACACTTATCCTTTTCTCGATTAGACTTTATGGCCAAAAACTTCCTTCATTTCCCTTTCAAGCAAAATAATGATTGTACTATTTGTGCTCTTGCAAAACAAACTAGGCTTCCTTTTTCCACAAGTTCAATTTCCTCTGATAAACCTTTTGAATTAATACATTGTGATATTTGGGGGCCTTTCAAAGTTTCTTCCCTTTCTGGTGCAAAACTATTGTGGATGATTTTTCTCGTTTTACTTGGGTTTTTCTAATGCATAATAAAAGTGAGACAAAAAAAATTTTAACCAATTTTTTCTCTTATGTGAAAACCCAATTCAATACTACAATAGCAAATATTCGGGTTGACAAAGGAGAAGAGTTTTTCTCTATGCGAGAATTTTTTTCCCAACAGGGCACTAATTATCAACATTCTTGCATTTACACACCTCAACAAAATGGGGTGGTTAAGCGCAAACATAGACATATCCTTGAGTTAGCTCGAGCTCTTCGTTTTCAATCTCATCTCCCTTTACACTTTTGGGCAGAATGTGTCTCTGCTACTGTTCATATAATTAATAGGTTGCCCACACCTATACTTTCTCACCAAACTCCTTTCGAAAAACTCTATAAAAAAATTCCCTCTTATTCCCACCTTAGAGTTTTCGGATGTCTAGCTTATGCTATAAATGTTCATGTACCCCATAAGTTTGCTCCTCGTGCCACCAAATGTGTTTTTATTAGTTATCCAGTTGGTCAGAAAGCTTACAAATTATATGATATTGAATCCAATAAAGTCTTCACTAGTCGTGATGTTATTTTCCACGAGGATATTATTCCCTACGAATCCATTTCTCCTTCTCCAACTAAAATAGATTTTGTCATACCCATTGCTGTCTTAGATTCCTCACCCATCCAGCCAACACATGCAGAATCTAACCTTGCCACTACTGCTTCTCCAACAGCCCCTTTGTGTCGTTCTCAAAGAACTCATGTTCCTCCTATAGCCTTGAGTGATTATGTCTGTAATCAAGTAAGTTCTCCCGAATCATTGTCATTCTTGTCATCTTTTCCAAGTAAAGGTACACGATATCCTCTCTGCAATTTTATCTCATATAATTGTTACTCACCACAACATAGATCCTTTATTGCTACTATTACTAATGATGTTGAACCTACATGTTATGAACAAGCTGCTTCCCAACCTCATTGGCAAATAGCAATGTAATCTGAGTTGGCTGCTTTAAAGGCCAATAATACTTGGTTTCTCACACCTCTCCCTCCTGGAAAGCAAGCTATTGGTTGTCGTTGGGTCTACAAAATCAAGCGCAAATCAGATGGTTCTCTTGAACACTACAAAGCACGGTTAGTAGCAAAAGGTTACACACAACTTGAAGGGATTGATTACCATGACACTTTTTCACCTACTGCTAAAATGGTTACAATACGTTGTTTATTAGCTTTGGCAGCTGCTCAAAATTGGTCACTTCATCAACTTGATGTCCACAATGCATTTCTTCACAGAGATCTTTCTAAAGAAATTTATATGTCTCTTCCTCCTGGTTTTTAGCGACAGGGGGAGAACCTTGTGTGTCGCCTCAACAAATCTTTATATGGATTAAAACAAGCCTCTCGCCAATGGTTTGTCAAGTTCTCTACAACTATTCAAGGTGCTGGATTTATTCAATCAAAAGCAGATTATTCGTTGTTTACATGTAAGAAAGGAAAATCATTTACGCTTTATTGATCTATGTTGATGACATCCTCATAATTGGTAATGATCCCAATGCCATAATTGTTCTTAAAAAATTTTTGCATAATCAATTCCGGATTAAAGATTTGGGTGACTTGAAGTAGTTTTTGGGCATGGAGGTTTCTTGGTCAAAGAAAGGCATATTCATTTCGCAAAGGAAATATGCTTTGGAAATTCTAAAAGATGGAGGATGTTTGGGAGCTAAGCTTGTGAATTTTCCCATGGAGCAAAATGTAAAATTGTCAGATGAAGGAGAATTGTTGAAAGATCCATCCCATATAGGCGACTTGTAGGACGCCTAATTTATTTAACTGTTACTCGTCCGGATATCACCTACTCAGTACACATATTGAGTAGATTCATGCATGCTCCTCGCAAACCTCATATGGAAGCTGCCATGCGAATATTGCGATATCTAAAGAACAATCCAAGTCAAGGTTTATTTTTCTCTTCCCAAAATGATTTATCTTTACGTGCCTTTTGTGATTCAGATTGGGGAGGTTGCCCAATATCCAGAAAATCAACTACAGGGTATTGTGTTTTTTTGGGATCCTTTCTAATTTCTTGGCGAACAAAAAGACAAAAGATAGTTTCTCTATCATCAGTTGAAGCAGAATATAGAGCTATGACAGGTGCATGTTGTGAATTGTCTTGGCTACATTCATTGTTGAAGGATTTGGGGATATTGCACTCAAGGGCAGCACTATTGTATTGTGACAACAAAGCAGCTCTTCACATTGCGTCTAATCTGGTATTTCATGAAAGAACTCGACATATAGAGATAGATTGTCATTTTATTCGTGACAAAATTCAAGATGGTTCAATTGCAATTGAGTATGTTCCTTCAGCAGAACAAGTTGCCGATGTGTTCACTAAACCACTAGGAAAGGAATCCTTTCTTACAATGAAGCGCAAGTTGGGAGTTCTTGATATCCACTCTCCAACTTGAGGGGGAGTGTTAGGAAAGTCAAATATATTCTATGATTCTGGTTGTTATGAGAGTTAATTGTCTTGCTGTAAATATGGTAACAGTCATATTAGAATGGCTTGATTGTAGGAATAGATAGCTGAGTTATAGGAGCAGAATCATCTAATTAGAGATATGTATTTGTGTATATATTGCCTCTGTGCCTCTGTTTCTGAATAAATATACAAAAAAATTATTTCCATCTTCTCCTTTTATTTTACAAAACTGCATTAACTTGAGATCGAGAGGAATGGATTGTTCTAATCTATGCGTGCTATGCGAGCAACACCTAGAGAATCCATGAGCAGAGAGCTTTCTTGAATTGTTGACGCTATTATTTGAGAAAGTGGACAGTAGCTTGAGAGGGGATATAATAATTATCATGTAGGGGCTATGGAAGAATCAGAATGACAAGTATTGGGATGGAAATGTGGTGGTTACTAGAAGAGTAGTAGGAGGGGTGCACAAGTTCCTCACCCAATGGAAGCAGGCATAGTCAATACTACCAAAGATGATTGCAATAGCTCCGATGCAAGGCGTAGTGAGGTAGTTACCACCACAACCAGACAGGGTAAATTACACCGTAAGTGCCACCTTCTTTATTTGCATGTCTCGCAACTCGGATGGCCAATTTGTCGTGGCCAAGATTACGCTAGTGAACATGCTTCCACATGTGCATGAAGGGGAGGCGGTGGCGATGGAGGCAACGGTGAGGTGGTGGTGGTAGCAACGATAATAGTATGGTGATGGTAACAGTGAGGTGAGACTTGATAATGATGATGATAATGAAAATATATTTTTTAAAATTAAAAATCAAATTCATAAAACTTTTTTTTATTGTTTTGAAAATAATGTGAAACTGTTTCGAAATTAATTTAAAAATCAATTCAGTTTCATTTTTTTTGTTGAAAACAATTTTGTTCTCAAATTACATTTGAAAATCATAAATCGAAAACTAACAACAACCTTGAACGATGCCTTATCAATTAATTTTACCGAACATTTTTATTTACATAAGTTAATTTATATAGTAATATTTTTTTAGTTTTTTAGTTACTAACTTATAAGCTCATAAGAGCATCTACAATGTATTTTACCAAAAAATTAACTCCAATGCTAAAGTTATTGATTAAGTGTTTGACTTAATTACAATTATCTATGATATAATTTTGTTAAACAATGATTACTTATACAACTATGTTTATATAAGCAAACGTCACATGTTCCAATGATAAAAAATAAGTTAAGCAACAATGCAAGTTAAATTTAAACAATTCGTTAAACACTCTTGTTCTCTAGGCTTTTAGTTAATTTATAAACTAGTTTTGTAAGAAAAAACGTAGAAATAAACAAATACTTAAAGATAAATAACTATTATTTCCTCGGTATAAGATAAAGAAACCTGGCAATAATAGGGATACCTGATAAGTGCAGTTGGTGGTAAATAATGTGAAACGGGCAATAACATACAACCTTCTCTTGTTCGCAATTCGGCCAGCTGAAATATTGAATATGCAATGCAATAGAATTTAATATTAATGTATATGCATACAACGGAAGTTAAGTGTTCATCTGTCTAACAATCAAAAGTAATTGTTGTTTTTTTTTTTTTTTTAATTACACTTTTCATCTCCTTACTTTATCAAATTCAATTTTGGTTAGTTAAGTGTTCATCTATCTAACAATCAAAAATAATTGTTGTTGTTATTTTTTTTTTTTAATTATACATTTGGTGTCCTTACTTAATTTTGATCCTTTATTTTTGAAATCAAACACTTTTGATCTTATCATTAAAATTAATGTTGACTTAGATAATCTTTTTACTAATGACATAATTATCCTTTTTTATTCATAATTTAATCTTTGATTTAAGTAATTAATTTAAATAAAAAAAATTAAATAAATTTTGACAAACCTAAAATTTGAACTTAATACCCTTTAATTTTTAAAAATTAACATAACTAATATTTTAACGATAGAAGCAAAATTGCGGATAGAAAAATTAAAAGTGCAATTAAACTTTTTTTTTTTGTTTAATTATAAGTAGATTGAATGATAAAAGTGAAAGGAGAAAGAAGAAAGATTGTTCACGAATTCGAATATCTACATCTATATTTTTAATAAAAATTAATAAATTAATATTTGTCTATAAAAAAAATTATTTATTTTCTTCCAATTTTTTAGCTTTTACGTACGCAACATTGCAACAATATGATGAGGATGATGATGATAAAAAAATTAATAATAATAATAATAATAATAATAAATAATAATAATTTGTTTATGAGGTTGCCACTTGCCACTTGCCACTTGCCAGAGCTGGAGTGATGTTACTTTATGTATGGCTGGATCCGGATCCTATACTTTTAAACTCCTCTCAAGTTTCTCTCCATCAGTTTTCTGGACCGTTGGATGGATCTTACTGTTGAAAAAAAAATCTTATCTCTCTTAAGCTCACAGCAGGACAATTAGTTTTAGCTTTTTGCACTTTCATGTAATTTATTCTTTATTTGAATGACATATACTATTTTGAAAATTATAATTTCTAAAATATATTAAAATTATTAAACAGAAAATTCTATATTTAATATTAATTTGTTTTTTACAAACCATATGTTTTAATTTGAATAAATAAGTTAAATAAAAAAAAAAAAAAACAACTAATTAAGTCTTTATTAATATAAAACTTATTTTTTTTGTTATTAAAGTGGAATTATTTTTAAATACACTAATAATGTAAAATTTATACTAACTAACATCTATTAATAATTTTTTTATGTGTTATAATTAATTATTGTCTTTTTATTTAGATAAACTGAGAAAAGATACAAAAAAAACCCAGACAAATATTTTTATTAATTAAGGGTTTTATTCGTTATAAACTTTTATTTAATTACTGTTCATTTATTCAAATAAAAAATGTAGTAGCATATTAGTAACTATACAATCCATTACAGAGTAATTTTCAATACGAAACACCTAGCAAATTTCACAAAGCCTCAACGTCTCTTAATAAACATGTTTTTATGTATTATAATTTCTAAGAGTGAGAAATAAGAATAAAAAATAAAATTAATTTCTTTAAAAGTTAAAATTATTTTTTTAGTAATCAATTAGTGAAAATTCTCTCAAATAGTTTCGTCTAAGAGACGTGGAACTTCTACTAATTGATTATTAGAAAAAATAATTTTAACTTCTAGAAAAATTAATTTCATTTTTTTTTTTGTATTTTCTTTTCTAAAAAAATTTCTGAAATAATGTGTCTAAAAGCCCTAAAACCATCTACGCTATATACTTGTGGAGTGTCTTTCAATTATAGATTTAAATACTTTAGAGAGAACTTTTAAAGTATGTTTAACTTAACTGCGTGAGTCTATCAATTATATAATTTTTTCTTTCCACCTTAATATCCATCCAAGGGTCCAAAAGATGATGAAGAGAGGCTGGAGAGGAGTTTAGATGGAGAGGATCCTGATCCATGTATGGCTAGCTAATATTATTTGCCAACTATTGAAGCTTTGGATGGAAAGATTCAGAAAGCATGCACAGAAGAAAGGAAAAAATTACCTCAAAAGATCGATATGCTTGTGTTGCGCGGCTTCACTTTGTATTGGTATCTATAGACAATAGACATGTCCCTCAAGTCCTTCTGTATAATATATCTATATACTAGCTCTCTTCCCTTGTCGTCATTTCAATATTTTTCTACTGTTTCAGGTCAAACTTCAACAACATGTAATACTATAATTATTAATTATTAAATACAATATAATTGTTGGTAGTTGTTTTCTTTCCCCACTCATATCTACCACCCTTTTGTCCCCTACTTTTATTTTATTGGCCGCCTTGTTGGCTTCAGTAAGCTGAAGTATACGCCAACTCTTTCATTGATCCTTATGGTCTTTAATTATTTTTTCTTTTTCTTTTGTTCAACCATAGTGACATTTTTTTTTTCTCTCGATCTCTCTTGTTCAACCATAGAGATGTGTTCAAATAAAAATTATAGTATAATTTTTTAAAATTAATAATTCGACATGTCAGTATTTCCATCCGTCAGCATAAAATACATGACATATAAGTATTTGACACGTGTCACATCCACTCAAGCAGTTAATGACAGACTAACAAAAAAATGTAACAGAGTAAAAGATTAAAGCTTTTGATAAGTAAAATATAAATTCAAGAAGTAAAATCCAAAATTTTGAAAAGTTCTGTATGATAAACTTAGTTAATCCTTATTAATTATTAAATACTATATAATAGTTATTAGTTATTTTCTTTCCCCACTCATATCTACCTCCCTTTTGTCCCCCACTTTCATTTTATTGGCTGAGTAAGCTGAAGTATACGCCAACTCTTTCATTGATCTTTATGTCTTTAATTTTTTTTTTTTTCTCTATTATTCAACCATAGTGATGTGTTTTTTTCTTCTTTAACTATCAAAATATATATATATATATATATATATATATATATATATATATATATATGAGAAAGTATCACTTACTTTGAAAAATAAGTACATCATTTACTTTTAATTTCATGAAATCTAATGGTTAATACTATTCATTACAGTAGCTTAATATCTAATTTGGTTATTTAATTTATTTTAAGTGTTTAGTTGAATCCTTTAGTCTTTTGGATATGCAATTGGGTCTTTTGTTTTTAAAATTTATCCAATTAAGTCATTTAATTTTTTGGGTATGTAATGGTGTCATTTTATTTTTAAAATTTGTTCAATTGAATATTTTAATTTTTTTTATATGCAGAAAGTAATTATTTAATGTTGTTTAAACCATCTAACAAAATTGATTCAATTGAACAAATTTTAAAAATAAAAGGACCCAATTAAATAAATTTTAAATACAAAAATAATTAACTGCATATTCAAAAAATCAAATGATCCAATTCACCACTAGCTTAAAATATACTAAAGGGCCAAATTGAATATTAAGCCCATTAAAATCATTACATTACAATAAATTGAATGGTGAAGATTAAAAATAACTTTCTTATATTTAATTTTGGGTGAAGGCTAAGTAAATCAAATGATTCATCGATGATGAAGTAAAATAATTTTTTATAATAGGTAAAAAAAAAAATTCAGGTTAATGTTTTTTTTTAAATATAAATGACAACTAAACCATTTTCTTTTTACCTAATCACATTTGATGGAAAAAAATTATTAATAGAAATTATATTTTAAAAAAGTTGTATTAATATAAAACTATGGGACATTTCAAGTGAGAAAAGCTTTTAATATGAGAACATGAGAATAAATAATTTTAGTCCTTGGATTATAATTAAAAATAATAAACGCATTAGATTAAAATCTCAATTTGAAGTGCATCATTATGAGATTTATCCCCCTTTTTCTCAATTACGTTTTCTCTCTGTTTTTTTGTTCAATTATTGACTACACAACACAACATAACATAAGCAAAGAGACAACATAACTAATTGAATCTCTATTTAGTTTCCTTTTATAATTGTACGGACATCACACATAGCAACAAGGCCATGTTACCATGGTCATGTTGATGCTCTCTACACAGCAACACGACCGTGTTGGATCTAGCAAGGCCATGGTGGTTTTGTTAATATTCTTAATTTTTTTTTTGTGTTTTTTGTTATCACGGTCGTGGTCCTGTTACCATGGCTGTGTTGAAGAAGAAGAAGTAGGAAGAGATTTGAAGAAGGAATAAGAACCATGTACTATCTTTGTGCTTGTGCTATGTTGTGATGTCAATAATTGGACAAAAAAGTATAGAGAAAATGTAATTGTAATTGAGAGAGAGGGGGTAGAATCTCATAGTGATGCACTTAAAATTGTAATCCAAGGGTTAAAATTATTTGTTCTCATATTCTTATATTAAAAATTGTTTTTACTTGAAACACCCCCTATAGCCATATTAAAATGAAATTTGTACCACAAAAATAATGTAGACAAACATGAAGGTTGAAGACTTCAAGCTATTTTTGGTATTTTCATATTTCATTTCATTCTTCCTAAGTTTTTAAGTTAATCTATTTTCTTTAAGCCAAAATATGTATGGATGTTGGTTTTATATTATTTGTAAGACTAAGAACTTATGTACTTTGGTGTGTGTTCTTCTGTTGTTTTAAACTTTTCAAAAACTTTTATCTCATTATCTTAAGATGATATTGAATTCATGTTTATGCATTATGAGCATTTCAATCAATTACAATATCATGTAGTCAGTTACAATTGATTGAATTAGAATCAGATTGCTCTCTGACTTTGAAACAATCGATTATAATGTCTGATTTTATATTTCAAGATTACCTTTGATTCGATTTAATCGATTACAAGTTTATTACAATCGATTATAATTAATGACAGAAATTTAAAATCATCTTCTAATATACAAGATAATCGATTACATTTTATTTAATAACTCTTTATAATTTTTTTTTATATTTTTTAATTTTTATGATTTATTTTATAATTATTTTAGTGATTATAATGATAGTATTATATTTTTTTTCATATTCATGATTACTTATTTTTCTATTTCATTACAAGATTATTTTAGTCATAAAAAAAAATCTTTTCACTTATTTTTTTATTTATTTATTAAAAATAGTGTATTTTCTTCATAAAAAAGTTAACTTACAATTGAAAAAATTTATTGAAATAAAAGTAGTTTATTTTATTTAAATAATAAATCATTTATTTTAATATTTATTTTATAAAATATCATGAAGAATTTAATTTATTGAAATAATTTAAAAGCAATAAGTTTTTGTTATAAGTTTTTAGAAAATAAATAAATAGGTAAATAAATCATAACAAATTCATTAAGAATATTTTTTTTTATGAATAAAGAAATTAAAAAATAGCACTAAGACCTACAAAAGAGAGTGCTTGAGGCATCAGCAACTAAGTAATTCGAAGCTGAAGCTGGACAAGAATTTAATAAAATAAACGGGGAGGAGAATTTGGCTCCTGACTTAGCAAGAATGTCTGCCACAGTATTTCCTTGCCTATGCGTATGCTTGAAGCTAATATTCCAAGGTAGTTGTACGTAATCACGAATGGCCGAAACCACACCTGCATGAGGATGAACAGCGTCGAGCCCCTCAATGATGAATTTTAGAGAAGTGGTGGAATTTGTCTCACAAATAACATTAGAGAAACCTTTTGTGTAGGCAAGTTTAATGCCATGGAAAATGGCACACAGCTCAACGGTGGTGTTTGAAGTAAAACCACAATTGTCCATATAACCCGTGATCCAATTGCTTGCAAAATCTCGTAGAACGCCACCAAAACCTGACAAGCCAGGATTACCAAAGGAATTACCGTTCGTATTGATCTTGATGTAGTTTTGCGGAAGAGGTTCCCAGTTAACCAGTATCCTATCTGTTGAGGATGAGCTGGTCGAGCTGGTCGAGCTTATCCCTTTGGCTAAATGTAGAAGAGAACTTATCTGGTTATGCATATACCAGTCTGGCCAAACTATATCGTTAAAAACCACTTCATTCCTCGCACGCCAGATCATCCAGCAAGTGATGCCGAATAAGAGCTGAAAATTTCCTTGAATGTTACTTCTGAGCCAGTATGCAGCATCATCAATGAATAAATCAAGACCATACTGCAACTGGATGTATTGTCACACCTTACATGTATAGGGACAATCGCGAAGGATGTGAATCCATGTTTCATTGGCATCTCCACACCTGCAACAAGAAGAATCAGTAGTAATATGCTGCATGAAGCGGAAAGAGTTAGTAGGAAGACTCCCTCTATAGGTGAGCCAAATAAAATGTTTAACATTCTCAGGTAGCTTGGACTTCCACACCCACGATCAGAACTCAGCATAGGTAAGATGAAAAGCAGGCTCTCGGCTCAACCACGCATAGGCGGACTTGGTATCATACCTTCTCGAGCTAGATGCACTCCACCTGATAATATCCGACACAGAAGGATTAAGAAACAAGTACGGAAGGGTGTTTTGAATGTCTTGGGGCAAGGTTGTAGTAAGGACGTCAAAGTGCCAATAGCCATCAAAATAGACATCCTTAACACGTAATTGCATGTCCCTTTCATGGACCTCATCTACCATGCCATACAATGGTCCCTCCTCTAACCAAGGATCAAACCAAAAGGAGCAATCCCCATCTCCAATCCTAAACGTGAAACCTTGCTTGAGATGAGATAAGGCTTTCATGATAGAGGACCAAACATACGAGCTGCTTGTGGAATTCTTAAGGTGAAGAATATTCTTTTGACCAATATATTTTGCATATAGTAAGCGAACCCATAACTTATCCTTGTCGTGCAAAAGATCCCACACATGCTTGCCAAGTAGGGAAATGTTAGCTTGGCGATATCGACGAATGCCCAAACCTCCTTTGGCACGAGTTTTAGAGATCGTAGACCAATCTACCCAATGATTGTGATTCCCTCCCCAGATGAAGCACCTTAACCTAGAGTCAATTTTATTGCAAATTCCCTCCGGGATCCATAGGTTTTGCATAGAGTAGGAGGGGATAGCAGATATAACTAACAGAGCCAAAGTTACTCTGCCAACACGGCTAAGGAGTTGGCCCTTCTAACCTGCAATGCGGCTATTGACACGGTCTGTGAGGGAGGCAAAATTCGCCTTAGTGGTCCTACCTACCAAGAGAGAGAACCCTAAGTATTTGCCTGATTATGAGTGTGTTGGAACTCTAATATAGTGGCGAATTGCTGGATTTTGCTATGCGGAACATTCTTAGAAATGAAGAACTTAGATTTCTGACTATTGACTTTCAAGCCAGAAGCAAGACAAAATAGACGGATAACATCCTAGACCAACTGCACTTGATTTGCCGACGCCTTACTGAACAACAGACAATCATCGGCAAAGAATAAATGTGATATCTTAGGGCCACCTCTAGAGACCGTAACTGATTGCCAATTCCCACTACTCACTTTCTCCTGAATGAGAAGTGCTAGCTTCTCCATGCATAAAAGAAAGAGATAAGGTGACATTGGGTCTCCCTGACGAAGACCACGTCTCGGCGAGAAAGAGGGCAATCTCTTGTTGTTCCATTTTAAGGATAAGGACGTAGTAGTAATGCAGTTCATAACCAAGTCTATTGTGCTGTCCGAAAACCCAAATTCCTTCAGAGTCAATCTCAAGAAGCTCCAATCAACCCTATCATAGGCTTTTTCAAAATCGATCTTGAACATAATATATCCAGTCTTTCCAGTCTTCTTATACATACTATGAACAATCTCTTGGGCGATGATGACATTATCACAAGTTCCCTTCTTGGGGATGAAGCTACTTTGAAGGGGACCAATGATAGAATCTAGGTGTGGCCGAAGGCGATTCACTAGGACCTTAGAGACCAATTTGAATAGAACATTACAAACACTGATCAGTCTGAAGTCCCTAATGGACGTGGGATTCTCCGACTTAGGAATGAGAACTATCAAAGTTTTAGTCATTTGGGATGGGACAACAGTTGTGGCAAAAATCTCAGCTACCATGCGCGTAATATCATCCTTGATATGTGGCCAGAAGGTTCTGAAAAATATAGGTTGAAATCCGTCTGGCCTAGGGGCTTTGTAAGGGTTCATGCTAAAGAGGGCATCCTTCACTTCCCACAACGTGACGGTAGCAGTTAGGCCGAGGGAGACATGATCCTCTAATCGAGGAACATGCACTAGCTGTAAGCAATTGGGAAGACATCTAGCAGTAGATTGGAAGAGACCTTGGTAGAACGATTGAGCTTCCTTCTAAATAAAGGATGCATCAGTGCACCAAATATTATCAATAAACAGGTTAGAAATGTTATTCTTGCGTCTTCTGATAACCGTTTGAGTATGAAAGAATTCGGTATTCTTGTTGCCAAATCTTACCCAATTCTCACGGGACTTCTGGAACCATAACATTTCTTCGCGAAAAAGGATTTGGTTGTACTGGTCTTGCAAGACTTTCTCAAACTGAATCAAGTCGAAAGTAGCCCGAGTCTCTAGTTCTTGGTGGACTCCTTTGATACGAAATTCCAACTTTTTTTTGTCCTGAAAAATATTCTCAAAGACCTCTTTGTTAAAGATGATAGAGCTATCACGAACCTTATTAAGTTTATGGAAAGTGTCTCCGGTAGTTTGACCCCATGCTTGTGTCACAATATTTGCATACTCCGGGTGGGAAAGCCAAGCTGCTTGAAAATGAAAGGAAGGGTTTATGTGAGAGTCAGCTTTTCGACAAGAAAGAAGGAGAGGATTGTGGTCCGAATTGTGGGGAAGAAGAGTTTCCAACAACGCATTAGGGTAGGTAAGACGCCAGTCAACGTTAGCCACGCACCTATCGAGTTTTTTTTGTATGAACCCCCTTGCTTGAATATTCCTGTGCCACGTGAAGAAGCTCCCTGTGGTTTCCATATCAATAAGGCCACACTAGGTGAGAACGCCGTAAAAAGCATTGGCCTTAGCTTGGTGGAAGGCTCCCCCCTGTGACCTCCGATGGTTGAGTAATCTCATTCCAATCGCCAATGACTAGCCACGGTCCTTCCATGTCATTGCCAATCTCGATCAAGTGGTCCCAAAGAATAGCCCTCACCGTAGGAATGGGGGAGGCATACAGCGCAGAGCAGTTCCACCTATTATTCGCCTTCTCTAGCCGAAGGTAATACATTGATTCGTGGAGTGTAGAAGAGTAAAGTTGACATCTAGCCTTTCTGACAAGACCCAAATACCTCCTGTATGTCCTCTAGCCTCCTGAATAAATACCTTCTCATACCCCAATGACTTCCAAAAAATTTTAACCCTATGGAATTGAACATGAGTTTCGTAGATGAAGAAAAGGGAAGGTTTATGGGTTTTAATCATATGTTTGACGTGCAGTTTCGTACAACGGCCAACCGCTCCTCTTATGTTCCATAATATGATTGATATATCTTGTAAGCAATTCATGACACATAATGAAAAGAAGAGGGGAACTTGAGCCATGGCCCTACGTTGGCATGGCTTGGTTTATAGGGACTAACTCTTGAGCCACATTGGCCACCTTCTTACCTTGAGAATCTTCATCCATAACCACATCAATATTAAGGTTCGATGCAATAGCATTAGCATGCACACCAGGTATCGTGGTGTTAACCCCATTTTGATTTACATGATTATTCGCATGAATATTGAACATGGACGATGATGGTGTTAATGTGGGGTCCGATGGAGTAGTATGAGCTAAAGGTAGTACCTTTTTATTTGTTTCACGTGAATTCATGTTGATCTTTGTAGCATTTTGAATTAATTGTGTAGGGGTAGAAAAATCTGAACGTGATCTTTTATGAGTAGGTGGGGCCACGTGGCTAAATTGATTTGCATGATTGCTTTTTAAATTTCTCACTTTCTCTTTCTTGTCACGAATATTGGGATTCTATTGTAGGAGAGAGAATTTATTCTTATCCTTTTTAAAAATAAAATTCCGAGCCATCATATTCTTTTTCTTTTTTGAATTTGAATTATTGTTGTTCTGTTTCTTCCTTCGTTGCACAACAAGCCAATCACCATGAACAGGATCATGATTGACATCTGTTATTTTTGTTGCAGTTTCCACCTACTCTCCTAAATTAATGGGGACATTAATTTTAATAATTGGAGACGTATCTTCTGTTGTTGCGGTGGTTGCCGAAGCAATTGGCGACACCGTTCCTTGCGAGGTTGATAGTGGGGTTTCCAATGGAGATTCTAGTTGCTTCTCAGTGCACTCCTTTGTAACATGGCCGTAACAACCACATGTGGAGCATATACGATGGAGACCTTCATACTCCACTCGGTACCAAAAACCTTTCAACCAAACCTTCCTAACAACTGGTTTAGTAAGATCGATTTCAATGCAAACTCGTGCAAACCTGCCTCGCCTGATGTCTTTGGTATTGGAGTCCACCTTAACTGGTTTTCCAATGGCCGTTGCTAGTGCAAGCAAAATGCTTTCATCATAATAAATAAGGTTGAGACCCGGAAAGTGAATCCACACCAGTGTTTTTTCAATCTTCGCAAATGGAGAGATAAACTCAGGAGACCAACGTTGTACTGTAAGGTAATGATCAAATAACATTCAGGGCCCTTCATCCATAACCTTTTGGCAATCACCTGCGTTGTCAAACTTCACCATAAAATAACCATTGCCAATGTCCATAATTTCAAAGCCTGCAACTAGCTTCCATAGTCTATGTAGCTTATCCTGCATCAAAGAGTAGCTTATACTTTTGCCCAAAAGCTTCACCACTAATGCATCTTGCCAAGGAGTACATAGCCCATCGAATACTTTGTCAGAGATATGAACCATTGGTTTGAGGAGATTACCGTCTTCTTATTCAATCTTTGTCAATTGCTGTTGGATTAGGTTCACCTTAGGCTTGGGTGCCGGAATGAGTCTATCTCTCATGAACATATCACGGAAGGATAGTCGTGGATGTGGAGTAGGAAAGGGATGACCGCCGTCGTCATCTGGTGGTTCGTTGCCGAAGCCAAAACTGTTCATCAAACCTACAAAAAAAACAAAATCCTAAGCCATTAACTGTACCCATACATATCATTCATTAAGAATATAATTGTACATCAAATCTCTTTTAATTTTTTTTTGTAAAAAGATCTTTTAATAAATAGGGTTAAAATTAATAATATATCATATATATTAAATTTAATCAAATCTTATATGTATAAAGTAAAAATAACTCAATCACAAATCTTAATGATTCATTTTTTAAATATGATATTCAACGCTAGAAAATTAATGTTCCACACGTAGAAATTACCCATAACTAGCACAAAGAGTAAAATAAAAAATTGAATTTCTTCTCTTCTCATCCCTAACTCTTCGTTTCAAAAATAGACCTTTATTTAGATTCGGGTGTTGTTTCATGCACCTCTAACTTGTTTCCAGCACCTCTTTTTGGCTTCCATAATGATCAATCCTGAATGTAAAATTACATTTTGAAATGGTTGCAAATTTAAGCTTTTGGAATGGACATTCTGGAAGGTAGAAAAAATCATTTAGAATCAATTGTAATTTTAGTCCTCAAATTATAATTAAGTGTTCAATTTGATCCTTAAATTTTAAATTTTTTTAATTTAGTCCTCAAGTTCTTAAAAATAATCCAATTTGATCCTTTTCCATTAATTTGGCTAAACAACATTAGACTTTTGTTTATTACATCTTCCACTTTTTTTTATTGCACCTTTATTGTAAAAAGGAAAGAAAAATAAAAATCAAATATTAAAAATTTGATTATTTTTAAAAATTTGAGAACTAAATTAAACACTTAATTATAACTTGAGAACTAAAAAGTACAATTATGTCTTTTTGAAAGGGTGCAGGAAGCAATTTGAAGGTTCAGGAAGCAACAGCCTTTAGATTTTTAAACCTTTTTCTCAATATCAGTTTTTTTTTTATCAGAAAGGCCCAATCCATTGAGCCTCATGCCCACTAACTTTTTTTTTTTATAATTCATTCTCAGTTAAAACTCATAAGAAATAACTATCATGCTCCATTGAGCCAACGTTGTATTACAAAGCTACTAATATATTGCAGACTATTCAATATCGTTGGATGAAACCAATTTTTTCTCCCCTTGAGTAACCCTCCATTTACTATCAGTTTTTATTTTTTATTTTTTTTTATTAATGATTGAGTTTAAAATGTTATTCAAAGTATTTAAATTCTCCAATACTACTAAACAGAATTTAACAGGTACTTTACTGCGGGAATTTAAAGGTTTCAACATATAACCCCAATTGAATAAAACGCATTCACAAAGCTAATAATGAACCAAGATACACATGAAGGAAAGAGTTAACAAAATGAACCATCAACAGAACCAATTAACATACTTTTTTCCAAAAGAACGGAAGTCCTATTAAAAATGTGCTAATTAAGTCTCCACTGAAACCAAAAACAAAAATAGTATAATGATTTAGAATTGATATTCTATTTAATCACATGATCTTAAACTTGAATTGATGACGTTTTTGGCACCACTGATCAAACTAACTGCTCTAGGAAGGAAACTGAAACCGACACAAGGGACAACAATTCCCCACCTGCAACCAATCCCCAATGCAGTTTTTATGAAACAAATGCAAACAAGGCAAGCGAACACCAATAGAAAAATCCTCGAGACAAATCATACACTTTTTATTCTCCTTCTCCTCAACCGTCTCCAGCCTCTCAAAGTGTGACCTTTCCGCGGGCACCAATCCATGATCATCATCATCATCCTCTTCGAGATCATCTTCGTTCTGAAAATAGTCATACTCAAAATCACTCGCTTCGTCCTCGCTGGCACGAGTGACGGTGAGTTCCACGCGCATGGACAAGACTGCCGCGGCGGTCCTGTCGCTCGCCATGCCACGGGCGCACTGCTGCACCTTGGCGGCCACCGTCCTGTGCGCGTCGCTGGGCACGCCCATGGCACATAGCCACGACACGACCGTCGCTTCTTGCATTATCTCGTCCTTCGAGATGTTCGAAAACGTCTGGCTTGTGACATCGCTGGAGGTTTTGAATTCGCTGGCGCTCAGGACATACATGTTTGTGTACTCGACCTCTACGCTGAAGCATTGATTAGCGTCGGTGCGCAGCGGAGTTTCTGATGCGATATCGGAGGCGGAGATGTGTGGATACGCAGAACAGTGGTATTCATCCATGGCTCTTGAAGTTTAAACGAGTGGAGAAAAAAAAAAAAAGTTGTGAGCTATGAGAAAGAGATGAGAACAGAGGTTGACTGCGGTTTGGAGTTTAAAAGTTGAAATAATAGTTGGTGATGAAGACTTGAGAATCAAGTAAGTTTAAAAGTTTAAATTTGGATTAAATATTGCTTATAGATTCTGTTTAAATTTAAATATAAAATATATTGTTATTTCGGAATGTTCTTATAAATAAAAGATAATTGTTTTCTGGAACATAACTGATTCCAGTCATTTAAAAAAAAATCCTATCATTAACTAGAATATGAGATTTCAGCATTATTTTATTTTTTGACAATATGTATCATACGGTTAATTCTTGTTATTGTATTTTATTAGGGCTTATAAACCGTTTGTATCTCTTCTTCATTTGTAAGATAAAAATCCATATACGTTTATATTTATGTCGTTAGTTTGGGCTTATATTTCTGTTTTCCTTTCTTGTTTAGGAAACACATCATTTCTCTAATCCTGATTAAATTTATGAAAATTTAATTGTTCTATTTGTTTTTTAAAAACTAACTCACTTAAAATACAAAGTTAACAAGTTGATTTTGAGAAGATTATGATTCTGTTGATTAGGGATAATTGTACGCGTGGAGCTTTGTAACACATCCATTTTCACTTTCTATAGACTATCTATTTAGTCTTAATCTTATTTTTGAATTGATAATCTCAAAATAAAATGATAAAAGATTCGTTTGAAAGAATTTATAAACAACTTATTTAAACTTATCTTTTATTATAAAATCTTATGAGGGTGTTTGAAAAAAATTATATAAAGAATTTATAATGATTTATAAGATATTTTGAGCTTATCTTTATAAGCTATTTCATATAACTTATACCAAAAGCATTTGCATTACTTTTAAAAAGGCAAAGCTTCAAATCTTTAATTACACATAATTAATTGTGACCATAAATTTTAATTTTAATGTTAGTCAATTTAATTTTTTTAAACATAACAATATAACCCATTTCTTATTTGAAAAACATTATCACTTTTTTATTTCCTAGACATATATTTATTATTCTGTTCTCTTACACGTATCAATTGACAATATTAAAAATCTATTTTTTTAATTATATTTTTTATTTACTTGATAACAAAAAAGGCTTTCAATATTATTTTTTAGTAATATATAATGTTATTTTTTACTCATTTTATTTTTGTAACATTTTTATATATTTTTGTATTTTTTTCATAATTTGATTCTTAATATTTTATTTGTAAAATGAAACCATATTTAATAAGTGTTTGTGCATCCAAACACTTCAAAATTATATAAGCACGTTTTAATGCACATCGCAAGTAGCTTATTGAATTTAAGCACTTATTATATAAGCTCTTGTATAATAAGAACTTATTTAATAATATCTTAATTAAGCTATTATCCATATAGGCCTAAAATATTAAACTATATTATTGAACTCTAATATTCTATATATTATATAATTGAGAATTTTAATAATTATTCCAGATAAAATCCGAAGTAACTATTAGAACGACGATTATACAAAATTATTAATATTTATGATAAACGTAAAAATAAGTCTCAAATAATTATAAATAATTAATTAAATTTAAAATCATGTTTTGCATATCAAAATATAGCTAAGATATTCATAAAAGAAATGTATAGCTAAGACAACTTTGTCATAAATGTGTGAGACTTTGGTGAAAAACTACTAGAACATTTTATTTGTTTGTTGTATCATTTATCACTGTAATCATGTTTGAGCTGGGTAGGACTACTATGACGGTAAAACCCTCCCTCAATTCACCTCAGTATTTTTTAGAAAAACCTAGTCATTTTGATGTCTTATTGAAATTGTTTTGATTTAGTCAGTTAATTTCTGATTTGGAGTCATTCATAAACAAGAATATTTACCTTGAATAATATCTATTTTGCTAATGATCAATAAGACTTAATTTCAATAACTTGGACTGAATTACTGATTATAGCCACACAAAGGTGTGATTCAAATATGATGCAAAATTAGAAATCATATTCAAATTTGTATTACGTGAACTGAATCTTTTTATTATGGTGAACTAAACTACTTATTTTTTCTTGATGCAGAAGGTGAGGTGGAGACCACATCATGAAACTATAATTCTGTATGATTTGGTTATGGAGTATTGAGGGATAGATTGTGGGAATGAGATTGAGATTGAGCTGTTTTTTTTTTTTTCATGATTTATACTTTTTTTATAATTCTTATACTATTTTATGTTTGTTGGCAGCATTAATTCTTAAATAACTAAATTCAGCTAATAAATATTAATGAATTAAAGGGTCATGTTATGAATGTTTTTGCCACTCATCCTCTAGGAGTAACCCTCTGTTTCCTTACTTGAGTATACTTTTCCTTCAATTTATTTTATCTTTTTTTTTTTCCTTCCTTGATGTTACCATGGTTTGGTTATGAACTTGAGCAGTTGAATTACATGAGTTTTCCTTATCTAACTGTGTCTTTAATTGTTACTTATTTTGGCTCTTAAATTGGTTGAATGATTAGGGTGTTAACTGTTAAGTTAAGGATGGAAAATGAAAATCCTTTTTATTTATTTGATTCTCTCTGACTTCACTGTTACCGAGACACTCCAAAAGTCATTAATAGTCTCAGACCTCACATCACATGTAAGAATAATAAATAACTAAGCTAGCTGCATATAGTAACATATTGTTGAGTTGGAGTGTTTTTTCATTGACTTTAATTTTGTGCTCTTGCTACTGTGTCCACTTCATTTGGTTCGTAAAACAAGGTTTTATTTTTTTTAGTGTGCGTATATTCTAGATGCAAAATTCAGTTTAGTTATTAGCTTGGCATTCTTCATCTTTAGTTTTGTGTGTTGCTGGAATTGAAATGTCACTGTAAACTACAAAGTGGTTTGATTTATACTTTTTACAGTAGGTTCTAATGTTCTATCTTAATTTATTTCTCAAATATTTGGCTTTCTTTTATGTTTTGTTTTCATTGAATGTACTAGACACATTTTATTTGTATGAACAGGTGTTGAAAATTGAAATTGATACAATAAAGTGAAGCTTACTGAATTTTTCTCACAACGAATAGGTGGTGTTTAGGGATATGTTACTCTGTTTACTTTAGTGCTTGTGTTTAGCTTGAGTTGTTGAATGTTGAACTTAGTTTATTTTGCTTACTACATCTTTGGTCTTAGGTTATGTTGGTTAAACATGCTTATATTTTTGTATTCATATCCCCTTCTAAGCAAAATTTATATGGAATCATGATGTTTCTGTCTTTATTTGGATTAAAAATTGCAAGATCAGTAGCTAGGAGAAAATTAAATATCTTTTGGGTTTAGATGAAGTTGGGGTTCTATGCTTCATTTTTCAGTTATTTTAGTCCAATATTTCAATTTTTCAAATGGGCTTATGATTCCAATAAAAAAATTCGTGGATAGTTCTATATAATTTCCCTTGGATATATCTGTAGGTAACTAACTAATTGATAATCGTCTTGTGTACGTAAATTCTTGAATATTTTTCGTGGTGATTATTCAACATTTTTATGATTTTAGCTTAGTTTCTCATTTAGGATAGATTTCAATAGTTTTATTAAAGTCTAATCTTAAGATCAGGACAGATCCAAGAATTTAAGTGGGGAGGGGCTAGAATTTTTTTTATAAAAATTGAAGATAAAATTTTGAAAAAAAAATATTTAATGTAAAATTTATATAAAAAAAATAGGTATAAAATTTGTCAATTTTTTTAAAAATTGAGAGTAAAATTTGCAATCATGTGATGTAAAAGTAAATAATAGAGTAAAATTTATAAGATTTTAAAAAATTGTAGATAAAAAGTGTCAAATTAATTTATTAAGAGTAAAACTTACTAAAAATAAATAAAAATGTAATGAAACCAAATATTTATTAAGTATAAAACTAAGATATCATCTACTAATAAAAAAAATATTAACTTAAAAATCTATTTTTTTATTTTTTATATTATATATTTATATATATATATATATTAAGTGGTAAAAGGGAAAAGAGGGGGGCTGAAGCCCTTGCTTCCCCCCAACACACCCAAAATCCGTCCCTACTTAGGAAGTCATTTTGTAGGAAATGCATAAATTTTCATGTTTTGCAGCCTAAAGTCATAAGAGAAGATGGGAAGAAGAGTTGGATTTTGGAGTAACTAAGCTTAACTTAGCTCAATACGCGCTAAGCTCAACTTAACTCAACCTGCGACTAAGCTCAACTTAACTTAAAGTGTGCTAAGCTCAAATTCACACTACACTCAACTCGCGTTAAGCTCAAATTCGAGCTAAGCGCCATTTTCCCTACTATTTCCAAATTTTTGAAGAATTTGCTAAGCGTGAATTGGCGCTAAGCGAATTTATTTCTCTATCTCCTAATTATTGAATAATTCGCTACATGCACATGTGCGCTTAGCAATATGTCACTTACGAGAAAAAAAATGACAGAATAGAAATTTTTGTATAAAAACCCTAGTGCCCCCTAAGGATGGTATCACTCATATTTTCATATCTAGGGCTTTGTAACACTCTAATTTTAATAATGTATGACTAAATATTTGATTGGGTTTATTAGTTGAATTAAATTGAAATTATGTTATTTGATATGTTTACCGATTAATAATATTATGCTTTTAGTGCTTGATGTGTTATAGTGGGTTTAGATTGTTAATCGTGAGAGTGTGAGACTTGGTAGTTGTTTTCAATAAAAATAAATAATAGACTATAGTTATAATAGGGGGGGGGGTGCGACTAGCAAAGCTTTAAGTGACTCCAAAGCTTAAATGCACACACAAGCTTCCTCTTTTCCACATATCCTTCACTTCTTCATCTTCCTCCAAGCTTTCCTCCAACCTAGGGCTTTGGTACCCATATCATTAAAGACTTCCTTTCATCAATTAGAGTTTCTTGGCTATTTGTAGGAGTGGTAAGTTCGCTTTGTTCTTCCTCCCTCGACCTCCTCGTTCTAATCTTTTTCTCCTTACCTTTTGTTGGTGTGACCTGTTATGTATTTTGATGTAAAACCCATTTTTGAGTGTTGTTTTAGGTTGTTTATGAGTTTGATGCGGTGGAGCTAATGATTGGAGGAAAACCCTTGGTGGAGCTCAAGATCCCCTTTTCTTCTTAAAATCTAGGTTGGAAATGGTGATAGGTAAGGGAAGCTAACCTACCTTTCTTGTTTTATGATGATTATGGGTTTGATTGATTTGAATCTTGTGTGTTCTTGTTAGGGTTTAGTGTTAATAAGCTTAAGAGATGATTTATGATGTGTTTGTTGTGAGTTTGGATGCTTGGATAGTCATTAATGGGGTTAGAAGCTAAGATTTTCAAAGAACTTTAGTTGCAGAATCTGCAGTTTTAGCTAGGCTAGAGATTTTAGCCTTAGCTAAATTTCGATAGAATTGGGTCTACACAATTTTAGCTCAAGCTAGAATTTCTAGCCCAAGCTAAATGTTTGACTAAGCTAAGTTTCTATGCTTAAGCTAAATGAAGGCATAGTATTTTGTTTTACCTTTAATACTTCTTGAAAGTTCCCAAGTGGATATAATGTGGTTTTATGAATCTTTATAATATGTATGTAAGAAAATATAATTGTGATCTTGTTGAATGTGATATTAAGAAGATTATGATGTTTTTAGAAATTGAAAATTGGTTGTTGGTGAGATGATGATGTATGTGATGTGAATGTGAACTTGTTATGAAATCGTCCCTATATGTTAAAAGGAATTAGCTATGTCCTTTGGGAAGACTTTTGTTGTTAATGAAAAATGGTATACTTGGGAGGGTGAGTTCCACGCCAGGACTCCACCCCACTAAAGAGACCTAGGGGTCTCGCCTAGTGGGGTATCTTCTCAAGTACCACCCTTGTGTTTTACTCTAGATGGCGTGTTAGAGTGTAGAAAACCACTTTCCAAGAGGCTTAGTGACCTTTTAGCGTATATGAGATATAATGTTGTTGTTGTTGTTGGTGATGGTGTGAAACTTGGATACTTGAGACGGACCATGAGTGAGATGGTAGGTACAGAGGTGTTGTATCTCAAACCTCAAGTGATCCAAGTCTTGTTATTGTTGTATGGACTATTGAGATGTATTTGGATCCTTAAGTTGGGCCATTGGAGATGGCGGGTATGGAAGTGCCATATCTAAGACTGGAGAGGATTCCAAATATATGTCATTGGTATACGGTGGGTGCATAGTTGGTGCACAGAAATATACCTTATATGCACAGTTGGTGCATAGGCGTGCACAGTTGGTGCATGGACATATGGGTAGGCACGTAAGTTAGGAGTGCTAAGTAGGCTCACAACCTAGTGCTGGGGGTTTTCGTGGTGGCTAATGGGAATGGGCCTATAGAATAGATGAGTGGGCAAATCCCTATAGATGTAATGTTTTGCAAACTTACAAAGGTAAGCCAATATATACACTTGTCTATTTTCGATAAAACCACACCTCCCCCACATGATCAGCCTAAGGGACTCCCAGAATGGTCAGATAGTGAGACTATGTTATGGGATGGGGCTTATGGGGGATCGCTCATATTGTGTTGAGTCTCCATGGAGTAGAGTCAGTTTCAGTTATTGAGGTTGATTAATGACTTGTGGTGTTGAGTTATGATGATGATTACTCTTGAATGAGTATGACGAGATTGTGTGATAGTTGATGAATGATTGTCATATTTGATGAATAGATGTAATGAGATGTGATGATTTATGTTGCGATAGATTTGTGCTGTTGTTCATGGTTGTGGGTCTATCTTATAACTGTGTTGTATGATTTGGTTGAAATGGTTGTGCCATGAAGTTAATAGTTAGCTTTCCCCCCTTTTCGTAATTTGAATTACCTTGTCTATATATGTATTTATTATGGTAAGCTTACCCTTGCGTGTGGCACGTGTGGTTGTGAGTGTGATGATCTCGACCTTGACATACAGGGGAGCAGATGGGTTCAGGTGGGATTCTCTTGGAGCTGTTGTAGATGGAACGCACACAAGTTTGGAGCTACATTTTCCTCCTTCTTTTCCTTGACTTTGTTTTATGTATGGATAACTTAGGTTTATGTTAAGCTCTTGTTGCAAGAGTTTTATATTATTGAAGTTATGTTTCTTTTTATAAAGAGTGAAGTACCATGAGGTATTGTAAATGATTCAACTTGGTTTTATAAACTTATGTTTTATACTTTAAGCTTTGGATTATATTCATTGATTTTGGAACTCGAGAAAAGTTCACAACCTTTTAATAAATAGTTTAATGAAAGAGTTTTTAAATTAAAATAAAATCCAATCTTTCTTTAGTTAGTTATGTAACGAAAGTAGGATGTTACAGACTTCGTGCACACTCTTCCATTGCCTCCTTCCTTCGTTTCCATCACCCATTTTCTCAATTGTAATCCAATCTTCTCATGACTTTGAGAGGTTAATTCTCTTGTGTTGAGGGATTGAGATCTAGGCTACTTACATGTAAACTCTTTTCCTCATATCTATTCAATGAATTATTCAGTTTAAAATCCATTTCTCTATCTTTATTGCTTGTTACATGACTTGGCTGGTTATATATGCATGTTATGGGGTTTGACTGTTATAGACATATGCTTTCGAACTTGGAACTGAGATTGAGATCTAAAGGAGTGTATCACTAGACATAGGGTGGACTCTATTAGTCTTGTAAATTCTTTTCTCTATTTTTATCTCTTGTTATATTATTTGGCTTGTTATATATGCATGTCGCAAGGTTTGAATGTCATAGACATATGTGTTTGAACCTGGAATTAAGAATGGGTTCTAACAGAGTGTATCACTAGACATAGGTTAAACTCCATTAGTCTTGTAGAGATCTCCGGGCTTCATTAAATCACTCAATTAAACTTAGAAGTGAGGTTGAGTGGTTTAGGTTTGATTTGATGAGATATCACATTTTGAACACTCCTAGGTCAAGAATAATCTGAAATATATATTTGAATGGAGAATATATTTATATATTTACACAGAAGGCACACCTAGAGAAACTCAACCATCAACACACTCATTATTATTATTTTAAATTCTCATTCTTCCGCTGTTTGATAATTCATCTAGATCCAATTTACTGCTTTGTTATTAGTTTTCACTTGTCATTATTTTAGTTTTTATTTTTCTTTACTTTGTTCATTTAAATTCAACACAACAAATAAACTCGAAAATCCAATTAATGCTTAGGAATTGATAATCTACTAGTCAATACGAGTAAATCCTTGTGGATTCGATACTGGGATCTTCCATTTTATATTACTTGAGCAATTTGGTATGTTTGCCAAAATTTCAACACTAACTACATAGTTTCCCATAGATTTATCTGTGGATAATTTCTTTGTAGTTTCTTGTTGAGTACAAGTGTAAAGGTGAACTTCCACATTGAGTAGGAATTGGAAAGTTAAGCACCATATAAGTGAGAGAAAGACCCATAAACCCAAGTCTTAAGGTTTGGGTTAAAGTGTGGTATAGTCTGCTTTTGTTGTGTGTTAGAGACCCATTGGTTAAATCTCCTTGGTATTTAACCCCCTCAGTCGTACAACAATTGGTATAAAAGCTTATGGTTCAACTTGGACTGGTTCAGACGAGTAAGATGAATGGATGAATATGGACATGAACATGGGAATCCCTTGCAATGAAAGCCTTCCTGACAGTAGGTCCATACATGGAGGCTAGGCAGCGTGTTTCATGGCTGTGGAATGGTGGAGCACATGTAAAGGTGAAGTCCCACATTGAGTAGGAATGGGAAAGCTGAGCACCATATAAGTGAGAGAAAAACTCATAAACCTGAGCCTTAAGATTTTGGGTTAAAGTATAGTGTTTAATTCGCTTATGTCGTGTGCTCAAGGCCCATTGGTTAAATCTTCCCAAAATTTAATCCCCTCATATGCACAACATTTCCCACGGCCATTGGTTATATGTGTGGAGGAATTGTATACATGGACGACGGAGGCTAGGGGGCCTTGACTTTTTATAATTGTTTTTCATACAATAATTATATATTAATATTAAAAGAATTATATATTTATATTTTTAAATAATATTTAAATCATATTTTTTTATTTTTTGTTAAAAAAATTATTATTATTTTCTTGTTATTGCTACGAAGATAATATCATCCTTTCATCTTTTTACATAAATATTTTATTTCTTTTTATAGTTTGTATTTCATAAAAAATTATATTCCTTTATCACTTTACACAAAATATTTGAATATCTTATATTTCTTTTTATCATTTATTATTTTAAGAGATATAAAACTTAAGCGAAATTTTTTTAAGAGATATAAATAACTATGATTATAAGATTTTATGTGTTTTTAGTTAACATTGGGAATTGCTAACATCCACCCTAGTTTGGAGGATTTTAACAACTAGCACCAAAATATTTGGACTAAAATATCCTTTATTTTTTATTTAAAATAATTTTTTAGGATATTATATATAATAATTTAATAGTTAATTAAGAAAATATATTTTCTCTCTCTTCATCTATGACAAAATTTATTTTGGGAGAAAATAATTGATTATAATAGGAAAGAGAAATGATTTATATTTAATTAAATATTAAATTATTAAAATACCCTTAATTAATGCAAAAGAAAATAAAAAAAGGAATATTTTAGTCCAAATATCACTATTAAAAAATTGTGATTTAGCAACCGAATTAATTAGTGGTTAATAGCGATCGAAATTAGTGACCAAATTCAATGAGTGGCTGATATCGACTGAATATATAAGTCACATATAGCGACCAAATTAGTCATTGAAAATTGAAATATAAAACTCGGCCATCAATTTTTTCGGTTGCTTTATTTGGTCGCTAATGGTTAGCGATTTGAGGTTTTGCAATAAATTTTTTCGATCACTATCCTTATTAGCAATGGATATTCTTAATTTTTGGTCGGTAAAACAAAATTTTCTTGTAGTGTATTTTGGTGTTAGTTGCTAATATTCTTTAAACTAGGGTAAACGTTAGCAACTCCTTATATAATTTTATGGTAACTGATTTTAGGTCAAATTTATTAGTGTTTGTCACACTTAATTACCATCAAATATTGAGTTTCACTTTATATCAGTCAAAGATTTATTTTTTATGTGTATATATTATCAATTTGAAAAGATATTTCGCGCTCAAGGTTATTATCATTTGTAAATAACACGCTTCATTCTAATTTAATAAATATTTAGAACATAAATAATGAAATTTAGAAAAAATAGGGTTAACATAGTACTAATTTCTATTATAAATTCATGAAAATTCTATGTATAATATTGTCTTTGTCTGTGTATTACCTTTAAGCTTTATTTATAATTTAAAATCTAAAAAGAGAATAAAATTTAGTTTGTTGTCTTATTATAATTGTAATGCTTATAATTGTAATAATTAACATTTTGGTTAATGAAATTGGTCCCCTTAAGTTGTAGAACTGGCTCCATCTCTGATTGTATACTTTTACATGAAATGGTGGAGGCAGTATTACTACATAAGATCAGTGTGCAAATTAAGAGCAAGAAGAAGGCATTGCCCTAAAGATGTGTTTTGTTGGCATTAAGGGTGTGGCATACTATTTCTCTTGCTCTCTGATAAAATGTATTTTAGCATAGTCTAGAGTTGTATTTAGCATAGTCTAGACATGTTTTATATCTCATTTTGACCATTTTAGCTAAGTTTTGTGAGATTGGGTCATTTTGGGCTCAAGTGTCAAAAATTATTATCTGAGTCACGTTTTATTGATGCTTTTGATACTGTCTCTTGTGAAGCCTATAACTTTTGACACAGGTCTCAGATTTTGATGATTCTTGTCTTGTATGAAAGATAAGGAGGAGATCTACAATTTCGTGTCTCACAAGGATTGTCTAATTTTGACTTTTCAAGGGTCAAATTTAGGATTCAATGTTATAGTCCTACACTTGTAATAATTTTGCGTTTTAGTTTGTAACTAGGGACCATTTGGTAATTGTAATTGGTTAAGATAGCTTTTATTTAGTGGGTTTAGACCTTGTGGGAGGGGACCACTGTTTTGGCTTTTTGTTTTAAACTTTTTCCCTTTTGCAAGACAAAAAATGATACAACACAACACTATTCATTGAATAAAAAATCACACCTTTACTCTCTTCTCTTCTCTTCTTTTCCCTTTCTCCTTCATAAATTCTGCGCAGCTCATTGCAACCACCATGAGGATCTTCATGGAGAGCTAAATCCCCTTTACAACCTAAAAATCATATGCTTGTGAGTAAATATGAGTTCCTTTATTCTTAATTTTGAATTTTGTTCATGAAAACCCTTTTCCCCCTTATTCTAATTTTCAATTTCCTTGTTTAATGTATGATAATGATTAGATTAGGGAATTGGAATTTGAATTTGGGTAAATTACAATTGATTGATTGTGATTTAATACGATTAAGTTGTATCTCTTTGATTCTGTTTTCGTTTATTGTTTAGAAAGTTGTTTTGTTGCTTTAATTTTTGAAAATTATACAAAATCCCTCCTATTTTGAATTGAATGCAAGGTGTTTGATAAATTGTATTTTTGAAAAAATGACCTGAGTTAGCCCTATATTGTAAAATTTATTGAAAAATTTAGTTGCTTTTGACGACGTGTTCGACATGCTCCGTCACTCTCTATGATCAAGAACAAAATTTCTTCAAAATAATTATTAACCTACAAGAAATGGAATGAGATAAAAGTACATGCAAACAAATGTTTTATAACATGATGACATCCGCGCGCACATGGGATGAGATAAAAGTACACGTACAAGGGTGGAATCCACACACGCACATGCACACACAAGGTGGAGTACATGCAAACAAATGTTTTATAGCATCACACACACTTTTTGTTTTATTTTTAATAATCTCATTTGATTAATATGTTTGAAAATGATCATGCTTTAGTAAATAGTTACTAATTACTACAATGGTAAACAAACCATTAAAATAATTGAATTATTAAATGATTATTTTAAGAAATTATTAAAATATTAAATAAAAAATATAATCATCACTATAACATTTTTTACTATAACATTTCTTTCCGGTGATAATGCCTACCCTAGATTTAGCCAAAAAAATATTGTATTAAATTACAATAGAGAATGATTTGATAGACTTAACTGCACTTTTGGTATTTTGGTATGTATATAATTGATTTAGAACAAACATTAGAAAAAAAAAATAACATAAAAAAATATATATTACATGATTGATGAATTTTCAAACATGTTCATCAATTAATACTATATCAATGCTAATTAATTATTTTCTACGATAAATGTTAAGAGTGTCACGTTCTTGAAACTTGGACCTTGATGAATTCTTTATTCAATTTCACATGATAAGAGTGTCACACACATTCTTGAATTCATTCAATTTTATTGGAAGATTGTTAAAATATAAATATAAAAAAGAAGAAAATAAATGTTAATTTTAATGACGAAGATTCTTACTTACTTTTGTATAGAATGTTTGGAAGTCACTACTTCGTGATTGCATTGGTTCAATTAATTTATAAAAATAAGAAACAAACGTATCCTTGTTTAATAAAAAAAATTCAGTCAAATTTAATTGATTTAAAATAAAAAAAAAATATATCATCATACATACCAACCACGTACATTATATTAATGGGAAGAGAAAAAGATAAAAGAAACATGTAAACATGGTCTAAAAAGAAAAGAAAAAACATGTATATGTAAGGAGATAAATTTTCAAACATGTATATAGACTTAATTGGTATAAGAAAAATTTCACTTTGGCCATGGAGATAAATTTTCAACATTGCAATGTTTCAAATAATTAAAATTAATAATAAATTAAGCATACATGTTTTGTTTTGTTTTGTTTTTGTTTTTTTTTTTTTTTTTTACAGAAACATACATGTGTTAATATACATATCTTCCTGAAAATTGAATCTGGTAGGGAAGGAGAGTGAATTATGGGAGACAAAACAATCTACAATCAAAATCATGAATGTTCAATTGCAGCTTCTCTCATTCTTCTTATCATTGTTGATTCCAAAAATTGTAAAAAAAAAAATGTTCAAAGTGATATATACTGCAAAGAGATCACATAAGAAATAATAAAATTAATTGTATACATTAATAATTATGAAAAAAAAATTATTTTGCAAATTAATTAATAAACTGGAAATTGTTAAACCAAGAGATAAAAGTATATATAAGGTTTAGAAAGATACGAAGGTTTGCATAAGTATTGTGGAGAAATTATTAATAATTATTTAACGTTTACATACATATAAAAAAAAGTAATAATTATTTAAGAATCTTTATTACTAATTACTTTTCTATGCATGAAAAATATATATAAAGTTCAATCATTATTCATTATCAATGGTTTTAAAAGGATTATATCTTCTTTTACATATAGTACCTATTTATTTTGTTTAAAAAAAATATAGTACCTGCTTATAATAAAATTATTTATACATATATATTATAATATATATTTAATAAATAATAAAATATATATTTTAATTATAAAATATTTATTTTTAATCATTATTATTCATAAAATATATTTTAAAATATGTTAGTTAATTATAAATTATTCTAATTTATATATTGGTTATATTAAAATATGTATTTTTTTTACCCAAAAAATATAGTTTTAATTATAAATTACTTTAATTTATGGATAAACAAAGTATTTTAAATTTAATTGCAGTTTATAAAATAATTTATGAATATATATTATACTATACTTTTCATAAAAAAAACAAAACACTTATTTTGAATAATATAACCATTTTTTAATATATTATAATATGCTTTTCATCAATAACAAACACATATTTTTAATTATAAAATATTTTTAATTGTTATTGTCCATGAAACATAATTTAAAGTAAAAATTCTAAAAGTAATTAATTATTTTTATTTTTTTAAATTTTAAATTAATAGTACATGATATCTTATTTTATTAGTTTCCTTTATTTATATTTAATAATTATATAAAAGATAATAATAGTAAATCATTGTTATAAATATTAATAATCTTCCATCAATGTTAGATCAAATTGAATTATATCAACGGCTGTTATGAAATTAATGTTTCAATTTGATGACATAAAATTGTTGAAGTAAAGGTTAGTGATGGTTAATATATATATAATATAAAATTTTAAGTGAAGTTTATATATATTAAATAATATTAATTTTCATTCATGACTAATATTAATTTAAGTCTTATTTAAATTAATGGTCAATATTAAATTATAATTTTAATTTAATGACTCTCTTTAGTTCAAATTTCCCTTCTTTTTTTTTTTTTATAACTATTGGATCAAAATTTTAACTTAACAACAACTATGAATCTTATTTAATTATTTAACCTTTACTTAGACCATTTTATGTAGTTAGATCGAAACATGAATTCCATAACAGACGTCATATAATTCAATTTGATATAACATTGATGGAAGATTATTAATTTTGATAACAATGATTTACTATTATTATATTTTATAAAATTATTAACTATAAATAGCTGAAACTAATAAAATAAGAGATGATATACTATTAATTTAAAATTAAAAAGAATAAAAATAATTAATTACTTTTAGAATTTTATTACTTTAAATTATGATTCTTGGACAATAATAATTAAAAAAACATTTTATAATTAAAAACATTTGTTTTGTTATTGATGAAAAGTATAGAATAATATATTAAAAAATGATTCTATAATTAAAAAATGTGTTTTGTTTTTTTTTATGAAAAGTATAGTATAATATATTCATAAATTATTTTATAAAATGCAATTAAATTTAAAATATTTTTCTATCCATAAATTAAAATAATTTATAGTTAAAACTATGCTTTTTGTGTAAAAAAAATACTTATTTTTATTGTAACCAATATATAAATTAGAATAATTTATAATTAACTGACATATTTTAAAATATATTTTATGAATAATAATGATTGAAAATAAATATTTTATTATTTATGAAATGTATATTATAATATATATGCATAAATAATTTTATAAGCATGTACTATTTTTTTTGGACAGAATAAATAGGTACTATATGTAAAAGAAGATTTAATCCTTTTAAAACCATTGATAATTAATAATTATTGAAATTTATATATATTTTTCAGTTATAAAAAAGTAATTAACAATAAATATTCTTAAATAATTATTAATTTTTTATATGTATGTAAACGTTAAATAATTACTACACAATATTTATGCAGAACTTCGTATCTTTTTAAACCTTGTATATATTTTTATCTCTTGGTTTAACAATTTCTAATTTATTAATTAATTTATAAAATAAATTATAGTTCATAATTATTGATGCATACAATTAGATGGTGTTAATAGCCGTATTCAGTTTCAGTTTTTCTATTTTACCTTCAGACAACAAACTTTGTCCAATGCCCCCCTTAAGTCCCAGCATGCCCAACAATCATAATTAAGTAATAATTAACCAATAATCAGTGCTAAATTAAGATCTTCATTGAGCTATCCTTAGAGTTCGATTAAAATGCGTGATGTGGTATTTTTTAAGATTAAATGCTTCATGCAATAACTATAGATAAGCCATGGTCATAAAAATATAATGAGAAATTAAAGCATGTGTATTGGCAAAGAGTATATGACTAGTCTAGATATACCTGAGAATCAATATCAGAATTCTTCGCAAACATGGGACACCTAGTATCTGCAACGAAAAAAGACCATATTAATTAGATGAAGATGCTATATATTTAATGGGGCAAAATCTAAACGTTGTCGTAGTGGATAGAAGGTCTTAATATTCATATGTAAGAAAATGATTTATTTAACGGGAATTTCAGTGTTTGATTCTTATTGTTTGCCAAATTTGCTTGAACCAAGCATAATTAATAAAGGATATATGTGTGGAGGAATTGTATATCTTTACAAGAAATGGTGGAGGCAGCAGTATTACTACAAAATATCAGTGTGCAAATTAAGAACAAGAAGAAGACATTGCACTAAAGATGTGTTTTGTTGACATTAAGGGTGTGGCAGTACTATTTCTCTTGCTCTCCATGATCAAGAACAAAATTTCTTCAAAATAATTATTAACTTACAAGAAATGGGATGAGATAAAAATACATGCAAACAAATGTTTTATAACATGATGACAACCGCGCACACGCACAAGGGTGGGTGGAGTACACACGCACATGCACACATAAGGGATGAGATAAAGTACATGCAAACAAATGTTTTATAGCATGATGACAAGTAACACATATTTTGATTGATTAAGTACGAATGATTGACCATAGGAGTTAGGACATTTGTTTTTTTTTTTTTTTAATTATTTATGAAAATTATATATATTTTTTATTAATCTCATTTGATTAATATGTTTGAAAATGATCATGCTTTAGTAAATAGTTACTAATTACTAAAAGTGTCCAGTAGGGTGAACAAACCATTAAATATTTTTCATACCGATGAATCATACTAAAAAGTATAAAATAAGAAATATATTAAAAATAATTGAATTATTAAATTATTATTTTAAGAAATTATTAAAATATTAAATAAAAAATATAATCATCATTGCAACATTTCTTTCATGTGATAATGCCTTTCTTTGCAATAGCCAAAAAAATGTTTTATTAGATTACAATAGAGAACGATTTTAAATAGACTTAATTGCACTTTGGGTATGTATATAATTGCTTTGGAATCAAATTTTTTTAATTGACATTTCAATTTTTTTCATATTATTTACTAAACTCACCAACTTTGTTGTAGAAGGTGTAAATTCAATGCCTCACCAACCAAATTCACACCCCACTCACTATAACACCCTTAATTCTAATTTCAAAATTAAACCATTGATCATAATTACTAAAGAAGTTAATTATTTTATTTGCATCAAATTCTGATGCATGCATGATGCAGTTCCAAGCCACACAAGCTTGGTTTGGATCGTTCGGAAGCAAATCAAAAGAGCTCCATTGAAGCTAAATCAAGAACTCAAACAAAAGGGAAAAGCAGAAAGAAGAAGAAGATGAACTAGAATGATGCCACGATCCGCACGGAATGATAAGTCGAGGTGAATTTGTCACAAGGAAAGCTTCCTTGATAAAAATCAATTTGGTTTCACTCAAGAACCAAAAAGAGACTAAGCTCTCAAACTAAGCCAAAGCTTATTTCATTCACAAATGAGTTATATGTATCTTTACAAATGAGGTTCTCCTCAACTATTTATAGAGCCAAGCCTTAGAAGAGGATTATGTAACTAATCTCCACTTAAACATAACGTTTTAAGGCCTAATTACACAATTAAGAACCCTCTTACACAAGTAAACAAAGTTTTCAAAAATTCTCGCGTCAGACCTTCCGCTAAGCTCAACCTTGAGCTTAACGCAAATTATGCTGAGCTCAACATTGAGCTGAGCGAGATGCTTGATCAAAGCGAATCTCCACTAAGCTCAATCTTGCGTTGAGTGAGCTGCTTGATCGAAGTGAAACTTCGCTGAGCTCAAGTTTGCACTGAGCGAGCTGTCAGCAAATTTCCAAGTGCTCCAATTTAACTCCTTTGGGTTTCTTCCTTCTTGGCCTTTGATGAATAACCCTTCCTTTAGTCTCTTGGTCATTTCTTCTTGAAGAATCTTGGCCCTGGATCTTGTCATTGGTCCTTTTAATTCTTGAAGTGCCCCTAGGTCCTCATGTGCCTTAGATAGTCCTTTATCATCCCCTCCTTCTTGAAAAGAATCCGACCTCGAATTCGTATCTAAGACACTTGCATCACAAGAAGAAAGATCAACGACATTGAAGCTAGAACTGACCCCATACTTACTTGGCAAGTCAATCTTGTAGGCATTGTCGTTTATCCGCTCAAGGACCTTGAAAGGACCATTACCCCTAGGTTGGAGTTTAGATTTCCTTTGTGAGGGAAACCTATCCTTCCGTAGATGTACCCAAACCCAATCTTCGGGTTCGAATACCATGGTCTTTCTCCCCTTGTTGGCTTGTCTTGCATATTGCTCCATCTTTTGCTCAATTTGGTTTCTTACCTTCTCATGGAGATCCTTCACAAAAGTGGCTCTTGAAAGACCATCCTTACTCAAAATAGAAGAATCATTAGGTAAGGGAATTAGATCAAGAGGAGATAAAGGATTAAAGCCATAAACAACCTCAAAAGGAGAAAAAGAAGTGGTAGAGTTAGTTACCCTATTATAGGCAAATTCAACATGAGGTAACCACTCTTCCCAAGTTTTCAGATTACATTTTATGAAACACCTTAGGAGTTGTGATAGTGTTCTATTCATCACCTTCGTTTGCCCATTAGTTTGAGGATGGCAAGTGGTGGAGAAAAGAAGCTTGGTTCCAAGTTTTCCCCACAATGTTTTCCAAAAGTGGCTTAAAAACTTGGAATCCCTATCCGACACAATGTTCCTAGGCAATCCATGAAGACGCACTACTTCTTTGAAGAAAAGATCGGCCACATGACAAGCATCGTTCACCTTGTGGCATGGAATGAAGTGTGCCATCTTGGAAAACCTATTGACAACCACAAAAATCGAATCCTTGCCTCTCTTGGACTGTGGAAGACCAAGTACAAAATCCATGGAAATTTCGGTCCAAGGAGAGGTAGGGATTGGCAATGGAGTATATAAGTCATGATGCATGCTTTTAGACTTGGCCTTATGACACACAATGCAATTAGAACAAAATTTGATGACATCATGTTTCATTTTAGGCCAAAAGAAATGTTCATGCAAGATGTTCAAAGTCTTTTCAACTCCAAAATGTCCCATTAACCCCCCTTGATAAGCTTCACAAATCATTAGTTCACGCAAAGAACTTTGAGGCAAACATAATCTTTGATTTTTAAACAAGTACCCTTCATGCCTAAAGAAGCCTTGGTGAGACCCTTTTTCACATAGCTCAAACAAGTTAGAGAAGTCATGGTCTTGAGGATATAAGTCCTTTATGTGGTCAAACCCAAACATTTTGGTTTTAAGCATGGAGATTAAAGCATATCTCCTAGAAAGGCATCGGCCACTACATTAGCCTTGCCTTGCTTGTGTTTAATCACATAAGGAAATTGTTCCAAGAACTCTACCCATTTGGCCTGCCTCTTATTAAGCTTTCCTTGGCTTTTCAAATGTTTGAGTGACTCATGGTCACTATGAATCACAAACTCCTTAGGAAGGAGATAGTGTTGCCAATTATGCAAAGCTTTAATAAGTGCATAGAGTTCCTTATCATAGGTGGAATAGTTCAAGATGACACCCTTAAGTTTTTCACTAAAATAGGCAATTGGGTGACCCTCTTGTAACAATACCGCGCCTATGCCAACTTTTGATGCATCACATTCTATTTCAAAAGATTTTGAAAAATTTGGTAAAGCAAGAATGGGTGCATTTGTCAACCTTTCCTTCAATTCATTGAAGTCTCTCTCTTGTTCATTCTCCCATTTAAATCCCACATTTTTCTTAACAATTTCATTCAATGGAGATGTTATTGTGCTAAATTCCTTGACAAATCTCCTATAGAAACTAGCCAACCCATGGAAACTCCTCACATCACTCACATTTTTGGGTGTGGGCCAATCTCTAATAGCTCTAATTTTCTCATCATCCACTTGGACTCCTTTAGCACTCACAACAAATCTTAGAAACACTACTTGACTAGTGCAAAATATGCATTTATCCTTATTAGCAAACAAGCTCTCATTTCTAAGCACTTCCAAGACACTCCTAACATGGAATAAGTGGTCATTTGTTGTTAAGCTATAAATCAAGATATCATCAAAGTAAACAACTACAAATTTACCAATAAAATGCCTCAAAACATGATTCATGAGACGTATGAAAGTGCTTGGTGCATTGGTTAAGCCAAAAGGCATGACCAACCACTCATAAAGTCCAAACTTAGTTTTGAAAGTGGTTTTCCATTCATCACCTTCTCTCATTCTAATTTGATGGTAATCACTTTTCAAATCTATCTCGGAGAAAACATAAGAACTATGAAGTTCATCCAACATATCATCAAGTCTAGGGATAGGATGTCTATACCTCATGGTGATGTTGTTGATGGGTCTACAATCTGTGCACATCCTCCAAGTGCCATATTTCTTTGGGACTAGGATGACTAGCATTGCACATGGGCTCAAGCTTTCTTTCACCCACCCTTTTTGCATCAACCCTTCAACTTGCTTTTGTATTTCCTTTGTCTCTTCCGGATTACTCTTATAAGCAGCCCTATTAGGAAGTGAAGCTCCCAGAACAAGATCAATTTGATGTTCAATTCCTCTTAAAGGAGGCAAGCCATGGGGAAGGTCTTGTGGAAAGACATCCTCAAACTCCTTCAAGAGTGTATCAAAACCTTGAGGTAATTCAAGAGCACTAGAAAACAAGCACATGTAATTTGGAATGAGCAAATACATTTGTTTCCTAGCAAGCATCACTCTTTTTACCTCTTTAGGTTTCATGAACAAACTCTCTTTTATCACTAATTTTTTTCACTCTCTTTTTCTCTTTTCTTTTGGTCTTTCTTTTCACTCTTTTTGCCATATTTTTCTTTTTGGCTTTTCTCTCTCAAAGGACTTTTTCCTTCTTTAATTTTCTTTTCTCTCTCTCTTTTCAATCTCATTTTTATTTGATCCTCACACACCTCACTTGGAGATAAAGGTGAGAGAACTACCTTTTTACCTTTATGCAAGAAAGAAAATCTATTGGTGACCCCATTGTAGACAACATCTTTATCATATTGTCAAGGTCTACCAAGCAACACATGTCCGACTTCCATGGGAACCATATCACAAAGCACTTCATCAACATAACTTCCAATGGAGAATGTAAGCAACACTTGCTTATTCACAATCAACTCACCACTATCACTCAACCATTGTAACTTATAAGGCTTAAGGTGAGGGATGGTTTTGAGGCCTAGTTTCTCCACTAATCTAGTGCTTGCAACATTGGTACAACTTCCACCATCAATGATTAGAGAACAAACCTTTCCATTCATCAAACATCTAGAATGAAAAATGTTTTCTCTTTGTGTATCATCTCTATCCTTGCACAAACTACCCATGAGTTTTCTAACCATCAAAAGATCTCCCTCCTTCGGTGGAAGAAAACTATCATCCTTACCTTCACCAGAGAAACTAAGAGAACTCTTAGATGATTCACTATCCACCTCTCCATTTTCCAACAAAATTATGTTTCTTTTGTTAGGACATTAGGATGCAATGTGACCCTTGCCCAAACACTTAAAACATTTAATAGAACTAGATTTATTGGAAGTAGGTTGAGTATGAGAAGTAGATTTATGGGGAGTGGTTTGAGGAGGAGAAGTAGGGTTACCTCTTGTAGACTTTCTTTCAAGATATTGTGAAGAAGAACCCTCCTTTTTGGAAGTGTCCTTATCTCTCCAAGAGGAATAATTATAGGAAGACTTCTTGTAGGAATGCTTCCTCCTTAATTGTTGCTCCACTTGCACGGCCCTATGTATAAGTTCATCTATGTTGTTGTAGCTTTGAAGCTCTACAACATCTTAAATGTCCCTATTCAAGCCATTCAAAAATCTAGCCATTGTAGCTTCATTAGTTTCTTCAATGTTAGTTCTTATCACAGTAATCTCCATCTCCTTGTAATAATCATCAACACTTTTACTACCTTGATAAAGCCTTTGTAACTTTATATGCATGTCCTTAATATAATGAATGGGAACAAATCTCTCCCTCAAGACACTCTTCATTACCTCCTAAGTCTCCACTCTAGGTCTTCTTTGTTGTTCTCTATCCACTTAAACTTGTTGCCACCATACCAAGGCATATTTCTCAAATTCTAAGCTAGCCATCCTTATTTTCTTTTCTTCACTATAATTGTGACAATTGAAAATTTGGTCTACTTTCATCTCCCAATCAAGGTAACCCGCCGGGTCATAAGTACCTAAGAACTTAGGAATTTTGACCTTCACATCATCCAAGCCATCTTTATTCCTCCTATTCCTATGCCTTCTACCGTCATCATAGCTATCATTACTCCCTTGAGGTGAATGAGGTGACCTATGATGCCTCCTTCTCTCAATGTCTCCCACTCTTCCACTCAACTCTTGAGTACTTCTTTGCACATTATCAAATCTCTCTCCCATCCTCCTCTCAAAGTTTTTATGCATCTTATCCATTTGCCTAGCCAATGAAACCATTAGCTTAGCGGATCTAGGTGAGGGTGGATCACTATCACTCCCAGAAACCATGGCTACAAGAAAAAGGTTAGTAAACAAAATATCAAACCTTACCACTCACTAAGTGTTTAGACTCTTCAACACTCGTGTTTCACTCTTATGAGACTTTTTCTATAAGGTTCACTCTTGTCTTTTTTCCACTCTCTAACTCTTCTTTAGCCCTTGAGATCAACCAAAGATTTCAATTCAAGGAGTTTCCAAGTGAAAGATGAAACAAATCCAAGCTGAAACAAATCCAAGCTCAACTTAAGAGGTCAAGTAAAAGAAAACTCTAAGACAAAACCATGGAAGTTTAGAAGACAAGTAATAAAAGCTCAAAAAGAAAGGACAACACAAAAGGAATGCTAAAGAAAAGACAAATAGGAAGATCTAATAATGAACAGACGAGCGCTAAGTGAGAACGGTGCGCTAAGCGAATTCGTTGATCGAAGCAAATGTGCGCTAAGCAAAATATGTCGCTAAGCGAGATTGCTCAACAAGCTTTTCTAAAGATGTAAAAAAAGAAAATTTGGGCAAAGTAGCAACCACTGTAATTATGCAAAATAAATGTATTATAAAGTAATAAGAAGCACACATTAAGGAGATAGGGCTGTAGAAAAATTTTGTAAATTTTTTTTTGTTTTTTTTTTAACACTTAGGTCCTCATTTTTTTATATTTACAATTTGACCCTAGAATTTTTTTATTTTTACACTTTGCCCCCACATATTTTTCTATTTTTGGATCAAAAACTTTTTAAAATTGCAAAAACTACCCAACGCACTCCAAACTGCACTTTTTTGGATCAAACTCAAAACTTCTTCAGCAAGCTATGGGTTTCATCAAGAACATGAAGAACTCATGCAACAACCACTCTATGCTCAAATCAACATCAAATTCAACGAAACGAAAGGGGAAATGAAGGAAATTGCAAGATAAACTCAAATTCAAGCACGAAACATACAATTGAACACAAACAAACAAGAATCAAGAGGCTGAGAAAAACAAAAATTGGAGAAGAAGAAGAAGAACACAAAACTAAAAAATGCAAATTTGGGAGAAACAAAAACTGCACCTAATACTCTGTGAATTGCACTCCGGTTGAGGCTCTAGATACCACTTGATGCATGCATGATGCAGTTCCAAGCCACACAAGCTTGGTTTGGATTGTTCGGAAGCAAATCAAAAGAGCTCCATTGAAGCTAAATCAAGAACTCAAACAAAAGGGAAAAGCGGAAAGAAGAAGAAGATGAACTAGAACGACGCCACAATCCGCACGAAACGATAAGCCGAGGTGAATTCGCCACAAGGAAAGCTTCCTTGATAAAAATCAATTTGGTTTCACTCAAGAACCAAGAAGAGACTAAGCTCTCAAACTAAGCCAAAGCTTATTTCATTCACAAATGAGTTATATGTATCTTTACAAATGAGGTTCTCCTCAACTATTTATAGAGCTAGGCCTTAGAAGAGGATTATGTAACTAATCTCCACTTAAACATAACGTTTTAAGGCCTAATTACACAATTAAGAACTCCCTTACACAAGTAAACAAGGTTTTCGAAAATTCTTGCGTCAGACCTTCTGCTAAGCTCAACCTTGAGCTTAGTGCAAATTATGCTAAGCTCAACATTGAGCTGAGCGAGATGCTTGATCGAAGCGAATCTTCGCTAAGCTCAATCTTGCGTTGAGCGAGATGCTTGATCGAAGTGAAACTTTGTTGAGCTCAAGTTTGCGTTGAGCGAGCTGTCAGCAAATTTTCAAGTGCTCCAATTTAACTCCTTTGGGCTTCTTCCTTCTTGGCTGATGAAATATTTTGGCAAGTGTACCAAATATCGCACAAGTAGTTTAAAAGGGAAGATCCTATTATCAAATCCACAGGGAATTTTCCGTATTTGACTATTAGTAAAGTAATCAATTCCCAAACACTAGTTTGGTTTTTAAAGTTGGTTGTTCATGAAACATAAGTAATAACAGAAATTAAACTAAACACTACAGTTAACACTAACGATAAACAATAAAAACGACAATGTTGATTCAGGACTATGATCGAACAGTTGGCGTACTTGAGTTTGAGAATGAAATAATGGACATGTTGAGGATTTGGTTCAACCGGTTTGCTTCCCATGTAAACATATAAGACATATTCTCCATTCACATTAATAGTTCAGATTAACTTCGATCTAAAAGTGTTCAAAACGTTATCTCTCATCAAATCAAGCCTAAACTGCTCAACCTTACTTCCGATGTCTCAGTAAGTTCAGTTGAGTGGTTTGATGAAGCTTACAAATCTTTGCGAAGCTAATGGAGTCTATCCTATGTCTAGAAATACACTCCATTAGAGTTCAAACTTAGTTCCAAGTTCAACAACATCTGTCAATGGCAGGTAAACTCTAAAACATGCATATATAACTGATCCAATCATATAACAAGAATAAAGATAGAGAAATGAACATTAAACTGAATATTTCAATGAATAGATATGAAGAAAAGCGTTTACATAGTCAGCACCTAGTTCTAAGTCTTCAACACTAATAGATTAGCCTCTCATTGTCATGAGAAGCTTTGAAAAGGTTACAAAATGGAAGAAAGAGAACAGAGGAAACAGGGGAAAGCAGAGGAAAGAAGCTCCAACTCTTAACCAAGTCTGAATGCTTCAAAATTATTACAAGTGCAGTTTATATAGTTGAAGTCTCGCTTAGCGCAACCTTCCATTAAGCGCAGGACACTGCATAATGCATCTCAAAACAGGTGTTCTGCTAAGTGCAATCTTCCGTTAAACGCATATTTAGTTTGAAAGCAACTTCCACTAAGCGTGATGTCCTGCTAAGCAAGTCTTCAGTTTGAATGAAAATGTCGCTTAGCGCAATATGGTGCTCAACGCGTCATAGACCGCCTAGCTCGCGTAGCTTGATGTTGCACTCAGCGAATGAAGCGCTGAGCGAGATTTGTCGCTTAGCGAGATCTGTCTTCTTCTTGTATTCTCCCTTTACTGTTGAATCTAGGTCTGCACACATAAATTAGAGTATATTTCTCACAAAATAACTTCCTAGGGTTAGAATTATCAAACTATACAAATCTATATTAAATGATTTCAAACTAAGCTAAAAATATTGAGAACATTGGATAATCACTACAAAATATGATGCAATATTTATGTATATAAAACGATTATTAAACTCCCCCAAATTAAAGCTTTGCTTGTCCTCAGGCAAAAGAATATCTACATAACAACAAAGTGGATGTAGAGGAACAATTGGCAAGATCAGAATCAAGTTTAAGACCAATGACACTTGCAAAAGGTGTTCTCAATTGAGATTAAACACATTAAGGTCACAAAGAGAGTTTTCAACATGCACACAAATTCAGCAAACCAATAAAGGAGCATTCAACAATTTGAAGTTCAAGTGAACACTATGACCCTCACAAGGCTAGTGTTTCACTCAGCACTTAGTGTATAAAGTATGAGATGGTTAAATTATTCCAATTGAAATTGTGCATTGAACTTTTGAATTTCTTCTCAATTTATTGTAGATGTACAAACAATGTGGATCATTAAGGTCTTAGTCAGGGTTGAATCACGACTGGGCTATAAAGAACATTGGTTTTTTCTTGAATTACAATTCCTAAGGATTGAAGAAAACATATCTTTATCTCCCTTCTTTATTATCAATTTCCTCTATATGCCTCAATACTTTCCACAGTTGGACAACAACTACTTCATACTTGAATCACAATTGATTGAATTTTCAATTATTCAATTTTTTTTTGGAGGCTTTGCCTCTTATGATTCATATTGCAGCAGTTGTGTTGCTATCATTTCTTCTTTTTAACGTGGATCTTCACCTTGATTCCCCAAAATTTGGAACAATTTTGTCTCAAACCATAAAAGATATGCTTTCTTATTCCCTAAGGCAAGGTAGGCAATTCTTGTTTAAGTTCTAGGTTCACAAGACAAAATAGTTGTCTATTAGGCTCAATGGTTTAGTAGAGGATTCTTTCAACCTTACTGGATTGACTTTTTGGCTCTGGGAATCGCTCTAAGCAAACAAGGCCTTAATCATTTCCACATTAATTATGCACACAACAATTCAGAGAATCATTCAAAAATTAGTGCAACAACTCAATTGTTCTCTCACGTATAATTCTCACACTTATCGGTTAATTTTTACAATGTTCACAAGTCCTTCAAAAGTCAAATGCTCATAGTTATTAATTCCCCAAACTCACATGCATGCATTGTCCTTAAAACTAAGCAACCTAACAACACGCTCTCACCCAGTTCGAAAACAATTGTGCCATAGGTTCAAAACAAACAATAGTTCAAACATAGACTGAACCAAATGTTCACAAGACATCCAACGTTGCACAAAAAAAAATTAATTACCACAGAAATGCTAAACTATATAAAACTGTTAAATATGTAAAGTAAAAATAAACAGAAACAGTAAAATTGTTCAGATGACAAAACATTTAAAACACTTGGCCTCTTGTAGATGGTCATGATTCACATCTGTGCTAATCCTCCTCCAGGTCGGCCTCCATGTTGTCATCTCCTACGGCCTCCATGTTGTCCTCTCCTTCGGCCTCTTCTTGATTCTCTTCTTCATTACCCTCTTGGTTCCCTTCTTCCTCAGCTACTTCGTCACCACCACCATCACCCCCTTGAGAAAAGAAAGGTTTGTCCATAGGCCATTGCATATGGGCCTGGAAGGCATCCAAAGACATGACTGGTTGTTGAAGGGAGAGGTGGTGTAGATTGTCAATGATTGTACATTGACCCCAGTATAGTGCATTGGTTCGTTCTTCTATCTGCTGACTCTGCTGACTAAGTGACAGTTGCAGATCAATGAGAGCGGTTTGTAGCATGTCTTCAGTGACAGTTGCAACGGTAGATGAAGAACTCCCAGAAACTGTCTTGGTGCGAGGTCGCTTCCTAGTGTTGGGAGGGAGCTCAGGTCTGTTAGGATCAGCCTCATTGTAGCAGAAAGTACAGATGTACGTTAGAACATGAATAAAACATGTAGTAATTAAGATGAAACACAGTTTACCTTCTTTCACATGCATAATGATCCTTTTGTGAGACAATTCCTCATCATCACAACTTGCCTTATCAAAGTTATACATGATATGAGAAAATAAAGAAATTATAGTAACTACAATTGTTGTTGTTCTTCATTAGAAAATAGAACATACATTATCAAACTTACTTCATGCTATATATAACCAATTAGTAAAGACACAAACTCACTAACCATGAAGTACATGATGTATCGCATGCAAGTGAGGAGACCTTGGACTTGCCATGAATTGGCTAAGCCTATTGACAGCATAAGTAATATCAGGCCTTGAGATTGTGAGATACATAAGTCTCCCAATTAGCCTACAGTATGCTAAACTATTAGAAAGAAGATCACCATCCTTATCATTCAACTTCAAATTAGAATCCATAGGGACAGAGGCTGGTTTGGAAGAGATAAATCCAGTGTCTTGGAGAAGTTTCAAGGTATACTTTCTTTGACACAAATGAATACCCTTGGAAGAATTAGCGATCTCCAAACCCATAAAGTACTTCAAATCTTCAAGTACTTTTAAGTTGAAGCATTTTTGTAACAAGGATTGCACTTTGTGTATATGACTCTTGTTGGGACCCGCAAGAATAATGTCACCAACATACACAAGGAGCATAACCAATGAATCACCGGAACCCATAGAGAACAAAGAATGATTAGCTAAGGACTTGATAAAACCATGTTGTGTGATGGTGGAACTAAATTTATTGAACCATTGCCTTGATGCTTGCCTTAATCCATATAAAGACTTATTTAATTTGCAAACTAGATTCTCCCCCTTAATGGGATAACCTTTAGGCAACTCCATATAAACTTCCTAAAAAAGTTCTCCATTTAAAAAGTTATTGTTGATGTCAAGTTGAACAAAGTGCCAATTTTTCTGGGCAGCGATGAATAACAAAATTCTAATCATGGTGAGTTTTGCCACAGGTGAGAAAGTATCCAGAAAATCAATGCTTGCTTGTTGGGTGAAGCCTTGAGCAACCAAACGGGCTTTGTATCTTTCCAAAGTTCCATCAGCATTATATTCTACTTTATAGATCCATCTACAACCTATCTTCCTTTTTGTAGGTGGCAAAGGTTGAATAATCCAAGTGTTATTAGCTTCCAAGGTTGCAAGCTCTTCAGCCATAGCCTTTCTTCATTCAGGATGAGGGATAGCTTGATGATAAAAGGAAGGTTCAAAAATTTGAGACTTGTAAGAGATAGTGCTTATATGTGGAGGATAAATTGTCATATGACAGGTGATTTTGGATAGGATGGCTAACTTGGCATTGGTAATGTTGGAGGTAAGAAGGAGGTTTATGTGATCTAGTTGTTCTCTTGAGTGGCGGAGCTTCAGGTGTATGTCCAGATTCAGGTAGGCTTGTAGGAAAAGGATTAGATTCAGAGTGTTCAAAAGGTAAAGAAATTTCAGAAATTGGTTTTGGTATAACAGTGTTTGGGAAGAGGTCAAGTAAGTTATGATGATCAGACATGGCTTGAAAAGGGAATACATGCTCATGGAAGAGAACATCTCTAGAGGTCAAAAATTTATTAGGTTGTATGTTATATAGAGTTTGTATCCTTTAACTCCAGAAGGATAACCTATAAAAGTGCATGGAATAGCTCGAGGTGTTAGCTTTGTTCTTTGTGATGGAATGGTAGAGACAAAACATAAACAACCAAAAGTTTGAAGAAGTGAATAGTTAGGTGGCTTCCCATGTAGCAAATCAAAAGGAGAACAATCCTCGGGTGTAGTAGACGGAGTTTTGTTTATAAGAAAAGAAACAGTATTTATACAATCACCCCAAAAATGCATTGGTACTTTGGATTGAAAAAGAAGAGAACGAGCAACATTCAATAAGTGTTGATGCTTTCTTTCAACCACTGAATTTTGTTGAGGCCTGTAAGGGCATGAAAACTGATGAATAACACCTGCAACCTGTAAAAAATTAGCCAATTGCAATTCTTTTGCATTATCATTTCGAATCCCTTTAATATGTTTGCAAATTGAGTTTTGACAAACTGAAAAAAACACTTGATCAAATAAGATGTCTCAAATTTATCCTTCATTAAATGGATCCAAGTATATCTAGTGCAATCATCCACAATTGTGAGAAAATATCGTTTCCCATCATAAGTAGAATGTTTAAAAGGACCTCACGCATCACAATGTACCAAATCAAAGGGCGAGTCAGTGAAATTATTACGAGCTATAAATGGAGGTCTATGAAACTTAGACAATGGACAAATTTGACATGAATGAGAATTGAAATTAAAAGGTACGTGAAAGGGAACTTTATTAACAATAATTCGTAAAACTTTGTCAGATACATGTCCAAAACGTGCATGTCACAAATTTACAGAATTATGGGAAACTGAATTACAAGTGGGATGGGAAGTAGAAAAACTACGAGTGTTTGTAACAACAAAATTGAAAACATTATGTGATGGACTAGATTGTAATCAAGGTAATGTAGTTTGGTAGATATAGAGGCCTTGGTTAAGGTTACCCTTTCCAATCACCCTCTCCATCTTGGAATCCTAAATCAAGAAAGAATTATCATTAAAGAGCAAAGAATAGTTAGAGTTCCGTAATAAAGAACTAACAGAAATGAGATTGACATGAAAATCTGGGATATAAAACACATTTTCAAGTATAAATTCAGGAGTTAAAAAGATTTTGCCTATAGCAGAAACTAAAATCTTGGAATTATTTGGCAATACAACAAATTTGTTTGACACAAAATGATAGGAATCAAAATCATGGATAGAATGTGTAATATGAGAAGATGCCCCTAAATCTAGAATCCAGGTGCTGGAATCAAGATTAGAAATTGGAGAGTGGATTGAATAGCTCTTACCAACCACACTAGAACCCCCTTGATTGGACTCTTGAAATGGGTTTCGGGCCATCTAAGTTTGAATGTAAGCAATCAAATTTTGGTATTGCTGATTGCTCATAGGTGTCTCAAAGTCAATATGATTCACCATTGTTGGAAATGATTTGCCCTTCTTGTAACCAGGAGGATAGTCATGAAGTTTAAAACATTTTTCTTTAGTGTGCCCAAGGATTCTACAATGAGCACATAGTGGATGATCCTTCTTGACATATTTGTGTTTGGAACCAACACTTGGAATGGCATATGCAAGTTGTGTTTTAGACACACTAACATTGTTGGAAACTTCTCTTTGTTTTTCTTCCTAAAGGATCAATGAAAAACTTTGTTAATTGGGGGCATGGGTTCCATCAAAAGGATTTGTCCCATAATCTGGTGAAAAGACTCGTTGAGTCCCATAAGGAAGGTGAGCACATAGTCACTTTGAAGATGCTCAATCAAATTTTGTGCACCACCACAATGGAAATTATGCCTTGGCCAAAATTCACCAAGTTCTTCCCAAATTGTCTTGAGTTTTGTGAAGTATTGATTCACAGAGAGTGCACACTAGGTGCAACTAATTAAATCTTTGCGAAGTTGCAGAATGTGAGGTCCATTTTGTTGTTGGAACTGTTCTTGAAGATCCTGCCAGATGGTTGCAACAATAGATGAAAAAATCACACTACCTATAATTTCTTTTGAAACAGAATTTAGAATCCAAGATGCAACGATGTTGTTGTTGTGAAGCCAAAGTGGATATGAAGGATCATTTGATGTTGGAGCCATGATCGAACCATCGATGAAGCCAAGTTTATTCTTGGCACCAAGAGCCATCTCCATAGCATGACACCATGAGACATAATTGTCACCAATCAGAACTTGAGAAACCAAAATGGTTCCAGAATTATCTGAAGGGTGTAGGAAAAAGAGATTCATGTTTTCATCCATGACAACAATAAAAGGAATATTAGATTAATGCAAAAATGAGAATAACTACAAAGAAGAAAATCTTCATGTAGCAATGAAAAAAACTTCTGATACCATATCAAAGTTATACATGATATGAAAAAATAAAGAAATTGCAGTAACTACAATTGTTGTTCTTCTTCATTAGAAAATAGAAAGTACATTATCAAACTTACATTAGGCTATATATAAGCAATTAGTAAAGACACAAACTCATTAACCACTTTGTCTGCTATAACTAATTGCTCATCAAATAACCACCATAACCACTTTAAACAAAATAACCGCTAAATCACTATAATCAATATAACCACCTTTGTCTTCTTTCTTTCCCATGATGAACTTCACAATCATCATCGTCAACATGGTTTCTCTCACTACAAATCTTCTTCTTCTTGTTCCTCTTATCTCTTTCCTCATTCATCCACCTCTCCTTCATAGTTTTCCAAGAGACCTCAAAACCCTCACTGATCCTACTTGCAGTTTTGTGAACCTGACTCCTTTGAGGGTACTACAATGCATAAGACAACACAAGCCTCACATCATCCACAAACTTATCAGCCTTTGAGTAACCCAAGTTCTTCAACTTGGACTCAACATCCTCCAAACCCTTTGGCTTCCTCATAGCCTCAATCTTATCAAGAACGTACAGAATCTTAGGATCAAGAATATCCTTCTTGAAAACCCACACATCTCTTCTTATCATCAAATGCTTCAACATAGCCCAACATTGCATCTTCTTGCAACCATCCAACGTCATTGTCACGGCATACTGCACCTTTTGCTTCTTCTATTTCTTATTGCATTCTACATGTCTAGTATCCTCTTTCTTGTTCTTCAATCTACACTCCTCCTTGGACACGTTTTTTGAGATTCTTGAATCAGAGGTGTTGTTAGTGTCAACCCATATTGCCATGGCATAATAACCCTTCTTATTTTTGAGTTGACACACTTTGGACACTGTGTGAGATGGTTGGTTCAAAGGAGTCACCGTACTCTTCTCCTTCTCATTGCATGAATAAGAAACCTGAGAGGGCGCTTCATATCCTAGAGAAGGTTGAGAGAAGATCTTTATAATCTTTCTCCGAGGATGTTGTTGTGTTGTTGCCATGAGTGCGTAATTGTTGCAAGAAATGTAGATGAAGGAATTCTCAACACAAGAAAAGAAGCTGTAATTAGGACTGTGTTTGAGATTTGAGATTGGAGGGAGAGAAGCCAAGATAGAATTTAACGTGACTTTTTTAAAAACACAAATTGAATAATTTTGATTGATTTCCAATAAGATAAATAAGATAAAGTAATCTTCATTTAATGAATAAGATAAAGTAATTAGGATATTATAAAAAAAAAGATAAAATAACAAGATTAAACCGTTATAATCTAATTGAGCAATGATTTTAGCAACTTTTATTTTGCATAAATATGAATATATTTAATTTCAATTTTTTTTTAAACATTTTTTTTTTTCAACAATTCATGCTATTTTGTTTTTTGGTACAACGATTTCATGCTATTTGATATTGTATTAGGTATATAAAGGTTCGTAATAAGCATAGATGATATAATGGGCATTTGTGATAGGGCAAATATTTCGTAATTTATTTTATTTATTTTGTTTTTTTTATCTTTTAAAAAATTTATTTTAATCCTTTATGTTTAAACAAATTTCAAAATGATTATTTTATTAGGTTCAACTTAACGTTGTTAATATGACTTTTTTACTTACTGGTTCATTTTTTTTTTAATGCACAATTGACACTCTTCTCATATTATTTACTAAACTCACCCTCTTCCTATATTATTCACGAAATTGATCATTTCCCACATTATTCACGAAACTTACCCCCTTCCCATATTATTCACTAAACTAATCATTTTCACTGTAGAGAGTGCGAATTTGGTGCCTTACCAACCGAATTCACACCTCACTTCCAAGTTGGAATTTTTTACTTGATAGTTAAATTTTTTTTAGTACACAATTGACTCCCTTTCAATGTTACTCACAAACCGAATTCACACCTCACCAACCTAATTTCTTCTTAACCTTTTTTTTATAATATTATTTTTTATATATTATTTATAATTAAATTTATTTGATATAATTTTAATAATAACAGTTATATTACTTTTTTTTAATTTCTAATTTTTTATAATTTGTTTTTATATTACTATTGTTATTATTATTTACGAAAATTTTTATAATTTATTTTGATTCTAAACTTGATAATTTTTTATTTTATAAGTTTTAACCATTATAATATTACTATTATATTTTTTCAACATCATTTTTTATAATTTGAACACCAGATAAGAACATAAATAGTTTAATATTTATATGATAAAAATGATTATAGTATTATTTTATTTAAAAATATTTGTAATATATTTAAAAAAATAACTAAAACTTGGTTAAAAATTTAATGTTATTAAGTTAAGTTAAAATTTTAGTTATATTATTTTTTAATGTTTACATTAGTAATTATTAATTTTTTTAATTTTATTTTATTATTTTAATATTTTAACTATTATTTTATTAAATAAATAAATAAAAAGGTTGAATTCGAGACAGGAAACTTGTGAAGAGGGTCAATTTAGTGAATAATATAAGAAAATGGTTAGTTTAATTTAGCGAATAATATGGGAAGATGGTCAATTGTGTATTAAAAAAAAAAAAATCAACTGTTAAAGTAAAAAAATCTTGGAACAAACATTAGAAAAAAATGTAGCATAAAAAAATATGAAATAAATTACACTAACCTCTCTTAAGGTTTACTCGAATTACACATGCGATTCCTCATTTTATTCATCTTACATAAAACCCATAACTTTTGCATTTTGATTACAGTTGTCTTTCCTGTATCCTAAAGAGTGTTAGTTTAGTTAACAAAATTGTGTATGTGATTAACACATGGTGTTTTAATAAAATCAAATTCCCAAAATATCCCCACCTCTTTTCTTTATGTGATTCTACTTTTTTGGGAAATAAAAAAGCTACCAGGAGAAAAAAGGGGAAAGCAATCCTCCAATCAAGATATTTACATTTATCATGCATCTTCAAGCAAATTCAGCAACACAAAAACAACTCCTGGCAGACTTGAAAAATCAATTGCAATTGAAATGTTGAATTTGAATTCCAGTCTCCAGTCCATCACTTTTCAGAAATTGAAAAAAAAAATGCAGAAACTACCTATTCTTTCTATCTTTTCGTTTCTTCAAATTGCTTCCTAAATACTTTGATAATTATTAAATTCATTTTTTTTCTCCAACAAGAATAAAATTTCTAACATTGGAGATTATAAATGAAGAATAGAACAAATGCTCACAAAACCAAAAAGTTTGTTTCTCATAACCTTTTTCTTTTCTTATCTGTTCACAAAATTACAAGGGGATTGAGATTATGTTCATGCTTGTGGTTGAAAAATTGAGAAAATAACAGCCCCATAAAACCTCAATGCATCAGAAGAACCAGTTGAAAGACAAGGGAGTTGAGGCATTGATGTTGGCTCAGATGTTGTAGAAGGCGGAAAGGTCATCAAAAGGCGAGGCAATTGTGTCAAGATGGAGGTGGTGCCAGTAAGGGGGAAGTCAGAGAAGAAGGGGTTTGGAGAGTTAGGGATTCAGATTTCAAGTTCTTTCGAATCTCGCTCACCATTCTCATAAATCTTGCTCACCTGGCACGTGGGAAGGAAGGGCAATCGTTTAGAGTCCATTATTTTTTTGGGCCCCAAAACAACTTTAATTTTAATATTTTAATAAAAAAAAATATTTTAATTAGTTTTATTCTGTAAAAAAATATATATATAATTGTTATGAATAATATATTTATGGATGTCCATATCTTTTAGGATATTCTCGTTATTTTATGTTACATTTTGTACTTATAAACAAGTCACAACTATTAAGAAATAATACACTTTTGATTTTACTTTGATTACTTGGATTCTTCTCCTTCTATACTCTCTCGCCACTTTATATTTCACACGTTATCAACAAGAGACTCTTGCCTCCATTGAGCAAAAGAAGAACTTCTTATTTGTGAATCAACAATCCACGTAAGACTACTCTCATTGTTCTTTGTGAATTACATTATTTAATATATGATGAATACATTCTATGTGATTTTGTTATTTACATGTAATGTGTCCCCAAGACACCATAAAATAAAGGAACTATTATGAAAGATCCTAAAGATCTTGTTAAAGAAGAAATTTGACTTTCAGTTTTCCCTTATTTTCCCTTGAAGTGAGAAAATAAAAGAAATATGTCTCAAAGACATAGTCAACTAAAGAAATAAAAATTATCATGAAAGATCTTGAAGATCTTGTTAAAGAAGAAGAAATTTTCCTCTATTCTCATTTTATTCCCTTTTCTTCCCTAAAGTGAGAAAATAATAAAATGATCATGAAAGATCTAAAGATCTTCTTAAAGAAAAGAAATTTTCTTCTTGAAGTGAGAAAATAATAATTTTCACCAAAAGGATCTTTAATTTCCACCAAAAGTGAGAAAATAATACAAAAGTGAAAATAGAAAGATATTTCATAAATATTATGAATTAATTTCCTCTCACCTTGTGGCTAAGTAAAATAATGAGCTTTTAATGAAAAATCATGAGTCTCGCCCAACTAGTTCTTCTCCATTCCAGAAGTGAATGCGATAGCCTACAGCCTATGACTATTTTGGGCAAACTCGTGGTCGCGGTCGTGATCATGGTCATGGTCCATATCATGGTAAAAGAGCTGGTCATGAAGGAACTTTCAAGAAAACCTCTTACCACCAAAAGGGGAAAAATAATGTGAAGAATAAAAAGGCAAAGGTGGACAAAGTGACAAACATGCGGGGAATACATGTTATAGTTGTGGTGGCAAAGACCACTGGTCACATGCCTGTCATACACCAAAGCATTTGGTTGAACTTTTCCAAGAATCCCTTAAAAATAAGGGGAAAAGGATAGAAACCAATTTTTCTTATGAAGATGGTGACTCGGACTATTGTTAAATGGATATTATGCACTTAGACATTGCAAATTTCTTTGCTGATCCAAATGGAAAAATTGATCACCTTATTGGTGATGGGAGCGTTAAGAAATAGTTTTATCGTATTATGTTGTTGAGTTTTATGTTTTAGCATAGTATTTTGAATTTTCTATGTTCTTGAACTTTATTATTATCATTGGATTTTATTATTATTATTATTATTGAACATTATATGTTTCGGAATTTATGCACATTCTTCTTAAAGAAATAAATGATCATTATCCCTCATTTTTTTACTCCTTGTTTATTTTTTAGGAATATATTTTGGCACTAGCATCAATCATGAAGATATGTGCCTTGCTGATAGTGCAACAACTCATACAATTCTCAAGAATAATAAATTTTTCTCCCATCTAGAAATGCAAGAAATCAATGTTAGTACTATATCTGGTATTACAAATATTATTGAAGGCTCCGAAAAAGCCAACATATTGTTACTTGGAGGAACTAAGCTACGCATTGAAAATGCATTATATTCTTCCAAGTCTTGTAAAAACTTGTTAAGTTTTAAGGACATTCGTTTAAATGGATACCATATTGAAACAAAAAATGAAGAAAATATGAAATATCTATACATCACGTGACCTAACTTGGATAAAAAATGTGTATTGGAAAAATTACTAGTTTTTTCCTATGGTTTGTACTACACGTATATTAGTACAATAGAAACACATACTATTGTAAATTAGAAGTTTACAAACCAAAAAAAATTTGTTGTTTGGCATGACCGGTTAGGCCATTTCGAAGAATTCATGTGGACACCCGTTGAAGAGCTAGGAGATTCTTCAATCAAATAAATTCTCATGTATTGCTTGTTCCCAAGGGAAGTTAATAATTCATCCATCACTAGGAAAGATTGAAAATGAATCTCTCACATTTTTAGAACAGATATAGGGTGATATTTGCGAACCTATACACCCTCCATGCGGACCATTTAGATACATTGTGGTTCTAATTGATGCATCAACTAGATGGTCGCATGTTTGTTTAATATCAACTCGCAACTAGGCATTTGCGAGATTGTTAGCTCAAGTAATTAGATTAAGAGCTCATTTTCCAGATTATCCAATTAAGAAAATCCATCTAGATAATGTTGGTGAATTTACATCCCATGCTTTCAATGAGTATTGCATGTCTATTGGAATTGGTATTGAACATCCTATAGCACATGTTCATACACAAAATGGGCTTGCTGAATCACTTATTAAACGCATACAATTGATTGCAAGACCATTGCTTATGAAATCAAAACTTCCAATGTCTACTTGGGGACATGCAATTTTGTAGGCAGCCTTACTGATTCATAGGCCAACAAATTATCTCAAGTACTCAACATATTCCATTTAAAAAATTTTAGGTGCACTGTGTATGTCCTAATAGCCCTACCACAAGGAACTAAAATGGGACCTCAAAGAAGGTTAGGAATATATATTTGATATGAACTTCCATCTATAATAAAATTTCTTGAACCATCAACAAGAGATTTATTCACAACTCAATTCGCCAATTGTCATTTTGATGAATCAGTTTTTCCAACATTAGAGGGGGAGACTAAGTAGTTGGAAAAGAAAATTAGTTGGAATGAATTATCTTTATCTCATCTTGATTCTCGAACAAAAGAATGTGAACTGGAAGTTCAAAAGATAATTCATTTACAAAACTTAGCCAACCAATTACTAAATGCATTCACTGACCCAAAAGGGGTGACTAAGTCACATGTTCCAGTTGCTAATGCTCCAATAAGGATTGATGTCCCCGTTGGACAATCTAACATTGCAAACGAGTCTCAAACACGCATGAAGCATGGTCGTCTCATTGGTTCCAAAGATAAAAATACTCGAACGAAAAAGGGAGCTAAAAGACTTGATGGTCAAATTGAGGATATTAAAACTCCAAAAGATTCCTTAGACATAATTGATTTTCCAATTCCAAAAGAAACTTAGGTACCTAAAATAATTGAAAATGAAGAGATCTCAATAAATTATGTCATGAATGGAGTACGATGGAACCGAAATGAAGTCAACGTTGATGATATGTTTTCATATAATATTGCGCTAAATGAAACAAAGAATCAAGAACCAAAGTCCATTAAGGATTGTTGACAAAGAGATGATTGGCCAAAATGGAAAGATGCAATCCAAGCAGAATTAGATTCTTTTTTTAAGCGAGAGGTTTTTGGACCTATAGTCCGTACACCAGAAGGTGTAAAACCAGTTGGATATAAATGGGTCTTTGTGCAAAAACGAAATGAAAATGGTGAGATTATGAGATATAAAGCACGTCTTGTTGCTCAAGGATTTTCACAAAGACCTGGCATTGATTTTGAAGAAACATATTCACTTGTATTGGATGCAAGTACCTTTAAGTACTTAATTAGCTTGGTTGCACATGAAGGCCTTAATTTGCATCTAATGGATGTTGTTACAGCCTACTTGTATGGGTCTCTAGATAATGAAATTTACATGAAACTCCCTGAAGGATTTAACTTGCTCAATAAAACATGTTCTAGAGAAGAATACTCAATCAGGTTTGTCGCAATCAAGAATCGCGGCGGAACGGCGATTAAAATCGAAAGCAATGGATCAGAGGAGTTGCCACCAATGTTTATTAGGGAAAACATCAGAAAAACCCTTTTTAGAAAAAAAAAATGGTCTTTGAAACCAAATTTGAGTTCAGGAGTCCATTACGTGTAGGGAAGGTATTAGCACCCTACAACGTCTGTCACAAAAACGGTTACCTTTAATTAATTAAGCGAAAATCTTTTATAATTTTTAGACATTTATCTCACCAAAACATTACTAGAAAAGAATAATTTATTTTTCTATGAAGATTAGTTTTATTAAAAGAAAGAAGGAGATATCCTATTTTTGTTTTTTTTATTTTTTGTTTAGGACTCTTGAGTTGTCGCAATTCATTTATCCTAAAGAAGACAACTTCGAAAAATTGACAGAGGTGTACACCCAAGTCAATTCATCTTTATTATTATTTTTTAAAATGATTTTAATTTAAACAACTATTGATAATTAAAAAAATGCAACTTAGTAAAACAGAGGTGTAGACAGAAATATGGCCCAAAAACGAGAAGTTATAATTTAGTAAAACAGAGGTGTAAATAGAAATCTGGCCTAAGACAAATGTGTTGCAGTTTAGTAATATAGGGGGTTTAAATAGAAAACTGGCCCAAGACGTGAAAGTTGTAATTTAGTAATTCTAGATGGTGTAAATAGTAAAATGGCCTAAAATGCGAAATTAAATTTAGGGATTCTTCTTTCCCTCATTCATTCAGCCGCTTCTCAAAAGGAACCCTAGGAGAGCTCGCGAGAGAAGAGAAAGGGGAAAATGGGCGTGGAGATCGTGATTTGGGTGTTTGGCGCGGAGGAGGTCACAGCGTGAAGGGGGTCGTGGGTGGCTTGCGGAGGTGGCGGTGCTGGGCACAAGCGAGGCGGGTGCGGAGGAGGCCATGGGTGGCTACGCGAGGCTGGGCGAGTGAGGTGAGTGAGATCGCAGGGAAGGGATGGCGCGCGAGAGGAGCGCAATGGGGAAGGAGATCGAGGCGAAGGCTGCGGTGAGGACGAAGGCGCCTCGGTGAGGAGCGAGGGTGACGATGGCGGCGGTGGCTGACGGTTGAGGGGGTCGCGGAGGGCGTTCACGCGGTGGCCGAGTGCCCATGGTGCATCTTTCCCTTTTCTCTCTTTTTCTCGTTTCGATTTCTTTTCCCTCTCTATGTTTCTCTTTGGCCTTGAATCGATTGCTCTGTTTGTTTGTTGGATTGGTTTATCCGATTGGTTGGGTTCTTTGATTTGCTCATGCTTTGCTTTGTGGGTTTGTTTGTGTTGGGATTCTGTTTGGGATTGAAGGTTTTGGTGTTCGGGTATTCGTTATGTATCTGTTTTTGGTCCGATTTATCTTTGATAGATTTGGTTAACTTAAATTTAAACATAGTATTCTTTTCTCGAGTCATATCTCATTTATCATTGTTTTGAACTAATAGATTTGAACACATGAATTGCATATATCACTTACAATCAAACATAGAAAAGGCTAATACATGATGAAAATTACATGAAGATTGAAAGAAAAGAAACTCATTATTCTACTCACCGTTGTTCTTCTATGGTTCTTCCTTTGCTTTGTTCTCTTTTGCTGTATTACTCTTCTCTTCTCTGTTCTTGATGTTTTGTCTTCTATTTTTTTCTTGCTCTGCTGGTCCTTTCTTTTTATGTATATGTTTTCTCTGATCTTCTTTCCTTTGTTTTTTTGTGTTTGTGGTTCCCCCTTTTCTTTGTAGCATCTATTGCTATATATAGTGAGATTTTCTGAACCTTTTTGCTTAATCCTCTTTTTCTTTCTTGCAACTGCAATGTTTGACCAAATCCATCTAGTGCTCTGCTTACATGATGATCAAGCGGTTGAGTGCTCCTGATGATGGAGCTGCTTAGGGATTTGCTAGTGGATTCATGAAGCTACTGATGAAAATCTTCATTCTTCTTCTCTTTCTTCTTTTTTCCTGTTTCTTTTTCCTTCTTTTTTTCTTCTTTTCGTTGCTTCTTTTCCCTTTTCTTCTTCTTGTGCTTGATTTGGGCACTTAGTGTAAGCTACACTTCAATTTTTAAAGAAACTTGTAGCAGTGTAACTTGGAGGAGAATGAGAAAAAAAATGGATTTTTTGCTTATTATATTATTGTGTATTCTCCTTCATTTTTCTTTCCCCTTTCATTCTTTCATTTTTTTTATGGGATAATAATAATAATAACAACAATAATAATAATTATGGGATAATAATAATAATAATAATTATAAAAGATAATTAGACGGACAAAATTGGGTGTTGACAAGGTTGAACAAGTCCCTCTATGGACTAAAGCAATCGGGACGCATGTGGTAAAATCGTCTTAGTGAGTATTTGCTAAAAGAATGATATAAAAATGACCCTATTTGTCCATGTATTTTCATGAAGAAATCTAAAAATGGATTTATGATAATTGTTATCTATGTAGATGACATAAAGATCATTGGAACTCTCAAAGAGCTTCCAAAAGCAATTGATTGCATGAAGAAAGAGTTTGAGATGAAAGACCTTGGAAGGACAAAATTTTGCTTGGGATTACAAATGGAATACTTAAAAGACGAAATTCTTGTGCATCAAGAAATGTATATAGTGAAGGTGATTAAAAGGTTTCATATGGATAAATCACATCCATTGTTTACTCCAATGGTTATAAGATCTTCAGATGTGTACAATGATCCTTTCAAACCTAAAGAAAGGTATGAAGAACTACTTGGTCCTAAAGTACCATATCTTAGTGCTATAGGGGCATTGATGTATCTTGCAAATTATACACGACTCGATATATCATTTGTAGTTAATTTGTTAGCAAGATATAGTTCACCACCTACATGAAGACATTGGAATGGAGTGAAGCACATACTTCGTTATCTTAGGGGCATTATGGACATGGGTCTATTTTATTCCAATGCTTCAAAATCAGACCTAATTGGTTATGTAGATGTTGGTTATTTCCCTCATAATGGTAGGTCACAAACAAGATATCTGTTTACATGCGATGGTACAACCATTTCATGGCGGTCTATGAAACAAACCATAATCGCAACGTCATTTAATAATGCAGAAATTATAGCATTGCATAAGGCAAGTTGTGAATGCATTTGGTTGAGATCTATGATCCAACATGTACGAGATACTTATAATTTATCTTCAGGGAAAATGACACCGACGATCATATATGAGGACAATGCCGCATCCATTGCTCAATTAAAGGAAGGAAACATCAAAGGAGACAGGACAAAGCATATTCTACCAAAATTCTTTCTAACTCATGATCTCTAAAAGAATGGTGATATAGATGTTCAACAAGTTTGTTCGCGTGAGAATCTAGCATATTTCTTTACAAAGTCATTTCCAAGAAAGACTTTTGAGCAACTAGTTCACAAGATTGGACTCCGTCGACTTAAAGATTGTCAACTAGAGGGGGAGAAATAAATATGTTCTGCACTTTTTTTCCCTTCCTCATGGTTTTATCCTAATGGGTTTTCCATACAAGGTTTTTAATAAGGCAGATTATGATGTATAGAAAGATATGTACTCTTTTTCCTTCACTAAATTTTTATCCCATAGGATTTTTCCTAGTAAGGTTTTAATGAGGCACAAACTCAAGTAATGGACATCCAAGGGGGAGTGTTATGAATAATATCTTTATGGTTGTCCATATCTTTTAGGATATTCTCTTGTTATTTTCTGTTACACTTTCTATTACATTTTGTACTTATAAATAGGTCACATTTATTAAGAAATAATAATTTTACTTTGATTACTTGGATTCTTCTCCTTCTATACTCTCTCGCTCCCACTTTTATATTTCACAATAATTTGATTTTTTTTTGTATTTATTATTCTCCCATTCATTATTAATCATCTTCCACGCATCGACAATTTAAATGGAAATAAGAGTTAACCAGTCCTAGTATCTCCAAAACATCAAAACAAAATATTTTATTTTTAAAGTATTAACAACTTATAACCACTATAAAGCTTAATTTTCTCCCATTATATTTTTTTCAAAAAATCTTCAACGTGTAAAAACTAATTTATTACAACTAATAATTAAAAAACTGATTATATTTTCATATTTTGACCAACAGATATAAATTTATTATTTATATAAAGAGATGATGAAAATTAAAAGAATATTACATTAAATTACTTTACTTGTTTGCAATTGATTTGTTATTGGAACAAAACTAAGGTCAACTAGTATATATATCACTCTTGTGAATATTTATTTATATTTATAGTTAAATTTAATTATGTAATTGAGTCAAATTCAATATTTATTGATTTTATATTAATTTGTTAATTTATATATTTACAACGTCCTAATTTAGCTACTGGAATTAGCAAACATGTGAACCGAGTATTCAACTTTGACTTTTATTTTCAAGTGTTATTGTTTTTTGTGTATTAGTTTTATAAGCTATGTGATTTTTTTTCTTGTATTTTAATTTATCTTTTATAGTATGTTTCCTAGAAACATTTATCTAGAAGTGAAAAAAGAAATAAGAGAAAATGAGGAGAAGAATTAATAAAATCACAACAAGAAGCTCTTGATAAATTTATTTTTAAAGTAGATTCTCATGAAAATTTGGATCAATCAAATGAAAATTTGCATAATGAAAACCATGTAAGTGAGAATGATGAGGTTAATGATTCAAGTGAACTTAATGATGTGCCAAATGAATCTAATATTGAATTTGTTTTGCATTGACAAAGAACAATCAATTCATCCTTTAGATATTTATGATCCTAGAAAATGGGATAATCTTAATAACAAGCACATAAATATTTTAGTTGAAAATGACCTTTTAGATAAATGGATCTTATTTTTCCTTTGGATAACATTTCTAGACATTTTTCATATGCATGTTATTCTAGAAAGTCGAGTCATGGTGAGACTAGTGATAGAAAATGGTTGGTTTATTTCAAACATATTGACAAAGTATATTGTTTTTGTTGTAAGTTCAAATTTGATAATAAAAAAAAATTCATTAGCAAATGAGGCCCCTTAACAATGATTTCTCCTCGGACCCATAAAATGTAGGATTGGGGCTACCTCTCAGAAACAACCCCATAACGTTGCGCTTTGCGCCTCTTGCCGTCGTTGGCCTTCACCTACAACTCTCTCTCATCACCGCTGCAACAATAGCTTCTTCCCAACGGATGAGGAATGATATTAGGTTCGGTCTATGCCCAATAGAGGGAAGGGGCAGCTTCGGGTTTGCATTGAAATATCAGACGTTAACTAATGATGTTAGAGGGGAGGCCAAAGTAATGTTAAAAAAAGAGGGGTTGCAAGTGTAATATGCATAAACCCTAGGGGAAGTTCTTGTAATTTGCTCAAAAATATATTACATGGTTGTAATGTCACTAAAGAGTAAAATTTTACTATTGATAATTTACAAAAATTTTTATAATTTATTTTTATTCTAAACTTGATAATTTTTTATTTTATAAGTTTTAAAAATTATAATATTACTATTATATTTTTTCAATATCATATTTTTTTTAATTTGAACGCCGGATAAGAACTTAAATAGTTTAATATTTATATGATAAAAATGATTATAATATTATTTTATTTAAAAATATTTTTAATATTATTTTAACATGAAATAAAAAAATGGTATTTAAATTAAAATTATTATAAAAATGAAATAAAAAATATATAATTTCACTTTTTGATAATTTAGATATTATTATGATTTCAAATAATTTTTATCTCGTTAATTAAGTGAAAATTTTCAAATTTTATTTTTTGAATAAAAAAAAAGTATTTATTTTATGTGATTGAAATTTTTATTCTAGAAACATCCTATCCTATGAGTCATGTGTAATCAATATTTCCTCAGTTATATTTTATTCATATTTTTCATATTAAGTAAAATAAAATATTCCATAAATTATTTAAGCCTAAAAAGAGAAAGCAAGAAAATAATATTTACAATAAAATTATTATAATAATAAATTAAAAATATTGGTTTCAATATAATAATTTAAATGTTAACAAAAATTTAGCATAATTTGTTTTTTGAGTTTTTCTAAGATGTCAAACCGTCAAGTGTCAATCTATCTTTTTTTTAGGTGCAATAAGGGGGCTTATGAGCCCCTAGAAAATATTATTATTAAAAAACTAGAAAAATCCCATAACTTATATCATTCGCTACAAGGTTATAAATAAACCTAGGACTCAAATAAAAAATCTCACACTCTCCATTAAGTGTGAAGCCAAATTTTGTTAAAGCATCCGCGACCATGTTTGTTTCTCGGTTGACATATCCCCATGTGTATCTTCCTCTGTAAGTCACAAATTCTTTAATAGATTGAACCAATTGAATCATTGGATTTGTTGCTCGACGCTTGCCTTCCATTAACTCAATTGCATGTTTTGAATTAGATTCAACACACACCCTTTTAAATCCTCTATCCCATGCAATTTTGATGCCCATTGCAATGGCCCATACTTTTGCATGCACAATCGAGCACGTTCCTAGATTATGCGCAAATGCCCATAATACGACTCCATTTTTATCTTGTAGAACACCTTCGCACGCTGCTTTGCCACTTGCATTGACAACTCCATCACAATTGAGTTTATACTGTCCTTGGCTTGAAGGCTCTCACACTACTTTTCCCGTTCTTGAAGGAGTGCTATTGTTATCATGGGTTGCGCGCTTGAATTCGGATGCATATAAGGTGTTTATTACCATTTGTCTAGATCTGACCACAATACTTGAGACTGACACCGAGAAAAAAGAGAAGACTACATCATTTTGGTTCCTCCACAGGTAATATAGAGTTACCCCAAAATGAGTATGCCATTCCCTTTGCTGGTATTTAATAGTCGTGCACATGTTGTTTTGTAACCATTCACTTACATCATCATTAAAGAATGTCGTGGGTAATGTTTTATCTAAAATTTCCTCCCATACTCTTCTTGCAAATATGCAGTCTCGTAACGCATGAAGTATAGTTTCTGGTTCAAGGAGGCATATTAGGCATACGTTGTTTGCTGCTATCCCTCTAGACTTCCTTAAGGCATTAGTGACCAAGGCTTGGCATGCCACCTTCCATGCATGTATTCACATCCTATCCAGTCCGCGCCATCTCCAAATTGTACAATATAACAGATTCTTTCTATCAGTTTCTTGGGTAATGGCTTTGTAAGCAGATGTCGTGGAGAACTGTCTGTCATTAGTTATACTCTAAGTCGGGGCATCATCATCTCAAGATATAACTGGGGGCTCTAGCGCCAAAATAGTCTCGCACACCTATTGTGGGACCAACTTTCTAAGTTTGTTCACGTCCCAACCTCCTTGGGGAATGGTGAAGTTACTTACAGTGGCTTGTTTATCAATTTCATCTAATTGCATACATGCATAATCACTTAGTTTTCCATGTTGTGGAACCTACTAGTCTTGCCAGAAGAGAGTAGAAGTGTCATTCATTACCTTCCAAACTGTGTGCTTTGATACTTCCTCCCATACCTAGCTGACCTCCTTCATGAAGTTTGACACAACTTTCACTTTTCCCATTACTGGCGCAACCTTATTTCCACACTTATATTTCGTGTGAATCACTACTGACCATAAGGCTTTCTTGCATGTACACAGATGCTAACCAGCCTTCATAAGAAGTGCGTTGTTCATGCTTCGCGTGGCGTGTAATCCAAGTCCACCCACATACTTGGCCGAACATACACCTTTCCATGCAATCGTATGCAATTTTCTCCCATTCACTAAGTCGCCCCAAACAAACCCTCGACATTTCTTATCGATCTCCTCGTAGACTAATATTGGAAGAACTACAAACTACATAATGTAGATCGAGATTGACTGTAGTACCGATTTTGCAAGCGTGACTTTGCCTACCATTGACAGGTAGTTTGCCTTGCCAGTTACTGAGCTGTTTATTCACTTTCTCTAGTAAGAAGCCAAATGTTTGCTTGGATGGAGATTCATGAAAGATGGGCACCCCTAAATACTTTCCAAGGTCCTCTGTACATGGAATCTGCATTTTGCCACTATCTCTTCTTTAACACTCTAGTTAGTATTTTTGGAGAAGTATATTCTTGTTTTTTCTTTATTCACTCGCTGCCTTGAGCTCTCACATAATAAATTCAAGATTGTGTTGATTATCTCTGCTTGCTCCGTCGTCGCCTCAGCAAACAAGATAAGATCGTCTGCGAATGCTAAATGTGATATTCGCGGCCCACCTTTATTGATCTGTATTGGTTTCCACAATTCCTTCTCAATTGCTAAATTGATTAGTTGGAACAGTCTTTCGATACATAAAATGAACAAGTATGGAGAGATAGGATCACCTTGTCGCACTCCCCTAGACAGGTAGAATTCTTCAAGTGCTTCACCGTTCCAAAGCATTCTCATACTGACTATTGGTATACGATGCCATATATGTCAACAAGAGTTTCTTTCACAAACTCCCAATTCAATCGATAATATGCTTTTTCGAGATCAACTTTAATCGCCATCCATTCGGTCTTCCCCTTCCTACTTCTCATAGAGTGAAACACTTCTTGTGCAACCACAATATTATCACTACTATGTCTATTAGAAATGAAGCTGCACTAACACGGGCCGACCAACTTCTCCATTACTTGTCTAAGTCTTAATGCCATTATTTTTGTGATTGTTTTGTAAGACACATTACATAGACTAATGGGTCTTAGGTCCCACATTCTTATCGTTGGCTTAACCTTTGGGATAAAGGTGATTAGAGTTTTATTTATCTTCTTAATCTCCGTAGGATTCTTGCATGCATCCATGATAAGATCATTGAAATCATCACTCACTATGCTCCATTGTGTTTGGTAGAAAACTACTTGAAATCCATCACTACCTAGAGCTTTAAAGGGACCCATACTCTTGATAGCTACATGGACTTCCTCTTTTATCACCTCTCGCCCTAGCATTCCGATCTCATCCATATCCAACTTCGGAAAGGCACCAGTCAAGCAAAAAGGAATTCGTGTATTGTCATTAGAGAAGATCACTTTGAAATATGAAGTGACGTACTTTTCTAGTTTCATCGGTTGTCCAACCCACTCACCGTTTTCATTTTGAATTATATCAATCCGATTCCGCTTTCGGTGAACCGACGTCAAGTCATGGAAGTATTTTGAGTTCCTATCACCAAATTCAATTCATTTGGATTTGGATTTTTGGAACCACAATACCTCTTCGTGGATCAAAATTTGCTTGTACTCCTTCCACGCATTTTGTTGTTCCTGTACTAGCCCCTCTCCTCATTTGGCTATCAATATTATTAAGTTTTCGCAACAGTCTACATTTTTGGGAGAATATATGCTCGAATACTTCCTTGTTCCACTTTTGTAGGTCCTCTCGGAGTTGGCCAATTTGATCATTCCAATTTCTATTACGTTTCCATCTTGATGCTATAAAGCTAGGGAACTCCGAGTGCCAATCTATTTAATGCTTTAATGTTAGTAGAAATTTATAATCTTTCAACAACTTTTTGAAATTTCCTTGGACCAATGACAGTCACATACTTTGAGCGAGATTAATCTCTAACACAGTAGGTTGTGGGACACTCGTGATCTCTGACCTCATCATACCAAAATAATTTATTGGACAGTCTAGGGAATTAATAAAGGGTATATGTGTGGAGGAATTGTATACCTTTACATGAAATGCTGGAGGAAGCAATGTTACTGTTGAAGATCAGTGTGCAAATTAAGAATAGGAAGAAGACATTGCACCAAAGATATGTTTTTGTTGACATTAAGGGTGGCGGTACTATTTCTCCTGCTCTCCATAGAAATTGGAGTTGGTATTGGAGACTCTAATAATGAAAATGAAAATGAATGGGAACAACTTCTTCATGTCATCGATATGAAACTTTACACATCCCACTCCTTATTTTATTTGTTACTTTAAAAAAAAAAGATTTTCAAATATAGAATTTATTAGCTACAAATACTCTTGATTGATCTAGAAAATTATACCTAGTATGTTGTAATAACACTACTATATTAATTTACATTTGTTGAGCAGGTTTTCTTTAGAAAATATTGTGGAGAACATTTGGTGGGAAATGAGCATTAGCTTCATTTCATGATAATTAAGAAACAATACTGGTAATGGATTGATGATTCAAAATTTAGATGAAAAAGTGAATTAATGGTTGCTTATGACTTTTAGATTTGTAGGCATCCAACAATTGGAACTTGGATTTAATTGTGATTTTTGTTTTATTCTCTAGAGTTTTATGCATCATGATATTGTAACAAGCTGTAATTTTGAAAATTTCATTTCTTTTATATTAGTTATATAAAAGATTGGTATTAAACCTTTAAAGTAATAAAAAATATAATACTATGAGATAAGATACTAACAACTAACACAACAAAGAAGAGTTAACCGAGCATATTCAGCCCTACTCACGAGAGATTAATATAGTTTTTGACTTGATAAGCTTGGTCATCATATAACTCAATAAAGTTCTAAGTTCTAGGGAGTCATAATCAGTTAAATAATGAACGAGTTAATTCATTCATTATGTTTTTGGTTTTTGTTAAGTATAACTTTTATTCCAAAACACATTTTATAGATGTGGCATTGTATTAGTTGATTTAGTCTAGGCTAATGTATGTTTGAACTTTAGTAATTAGTTTATTACTAAAGGATGACTAATTTCCTAAGTTTTAGTTTAAGCTATTGTTAGTTGATTAGTTCCCTTTTCTAGATAGCCTATTAGAATAGCTAATTTTCTATTATGGCAGTTATTGTTTTTGTTATAATAGTTAGGCATTTAATTTTAGTAAGTTAATTATATCCCAATTGTTAAATAGTCATTCTATTGTAAACAACTGAGTGTGTTGCAAAAGAGAGCATTGTAAAATTCTTTTCTAATTAGTTTTAGATACAATTTTGAAAATTATAGAGTATTGTATTTTGTAATAGATGGAATTTTGATCAATAGAGAAAGTCAAAAAGGAGAGGATAGGTTATACACATTGCAACCTCAAATCACCATTTTCTCTAAATCATTTCTTGATGTGCATTTGTTGTGCGACTCTAATGAAATAACAGAAACTTTGTAAAAATGTTTCTATGTATTTTTAATATTCTGCATGATTTACAATCATTATATAGCTATACAAAGAGACAAATAAGGATTCTATTTTAGGAAGTAAATCATTCTAGACCTTGACAAAATAACTCTAATTCATTGACACAATCTGTCACAATGAATGCTAACCAGACAGCTAATGCCAACCAATAATGCTACAACTCATTACTCCCCCTCAAGTTGGAGATTGAGGATGATGAGATCCCAACTTGCGTGATAGTTCTCGAAATTGTTTTGTTCCCAAAGACTTCGTGAAAATGTCTGCTTGTTGTGACTTTGTTGGTATGTGGACAGTAGCTATAATTCCCTTGACAAGGAATTCTCAAATGAAGTGACAATCTACTTTAATGTGTTTCGTTCTTTCGTGGAAAATTGGATTCGAAGCTAAATGAATAGCAGCACGGTTGTCGCAATGTAGAACTGTAGGAGAATTACATTTTACTTGTAAGTGTGTAAGTAATCTTCGTAACCATATGACTTCACTTGTGGCATGAGCCATTGCTCTATACTCTGCTTCACTCGAGGACCTTGATACGGTAGTTTGCGTCTTGGTTTTCCATGAAATGGGAGCTGTTCCTAACTTCATGACATAACCTGATATTGATCTTCTGGTTAATGGACATGACGCATAATTTGAATCACAATATGCAACTAGTCTGAGGTCATTATCTCTTGGTATGATAATTCCTTGCCCCGGTGAAGACTTCAAGTACCTCAACATGCATGGCTGCATCCCAATGCCCCTGGTGAGGTTCCTGCATAAATTGACTCAGGATATGGACAGAATATGTTAATTCCGGTCTAGTGATTGTGAGATAAATGAGTCGTCCCACCAACCTACAGTACTGTGAAGGATTCTCATATAAAGGACTTGAATCCAATGCTAATTTATGGTTTGGTTCAAGTGGGATAGATGAAGGCTTGCAAGCTAGCATCCCACATTCACTTAGAATGTCCAAGGCATACTTTCTTTGACAAATGAATAATCTAGAAGAGCCGCGAGCTAACTCTAAACCAAGAAAATATCTCAACTCTCCTAAGTCCTTCATGTGAAAACACTTGCTAAGGTATTGCTTGAATTTTTCACATGAATTAGCATCATTCCCAGTCACAACAAGGTCATCAACATAAATTAATACAGTTATGAAAATTGAACCATGTGAATATGTAAACAAACTATGATCAGCTTCACATTCCTGGAAACCATATATTACCAATGCTTGGGACAATTTTGAGTACCAATTGCGTGAGGCTTGCCTAAGACCATATAGTGACTTTCTTAGGCGACACACCATCTCTTTATCAAAAACTTTGTACCCTGGCGGGACCTCCATATATACTTCCTCATCCAATTCCCCATGTAGGAAAGCATTACTCACATCCATTTGGTGAAGTATCCAACCTTTGGCCACTGCAACAGTAAGCAAACACCTCACAGTTGTCATTTTGGCAACTGGTGCAAAGGTTTCGTTGAAGTCATCCCCTTCAACTTGTGTGTATCCTTTCGCCATGAGCCGAGCTTTGTATTTCTCAACTTCACCGGTCGATTTGTATTTAACCTTGTATACCCATCTACAACCCACTGCCTTCTTTCCTTTAGGGAGCCTTGATATTTCCGATGTTTTATTTTCTTCCAAGGCTTTAAGTTCTTGTGACATGGCTTCTCTCCATTCTTGTTTGTGAATGGCTTGCTTGTATGATTGAGGCTCTTCAATGCTTTCAACCGTTGCAAGATAAGCTTGATGTTTTTGTGAAAACTCATCATAATTTACATAGTTTGATATAGGATAAATTATACCTGAAGAAGTTGATATCTTTGGCGATGTACATGTGTGGGTTTTTTCAACTGAGTAGTAATAATAATCATCAAGTCTTTTGGGTGGTTGTCTGTTCCTTGGTCCCATGTCTATGTTTGTCAGGGTTTCACTCTCCCCCTTATTCTGAGGTTCTTCTACTTCAATGATCACATCAGAATTTGTTTCAACAACTTGTTCTTCTCTTGGTTCATTGGAAATTATGATTTGGTCTTGCTGCCCATCATTGCTAGATGTAATATCTCCTTCAACTGAACAAAAATCAAGAGCAAATGTCGGTGAAGGATTTTCTTCATTGCTGTCCTTTTCTTGTGGTGCATACGGAAAGATGTCTTCATAGAACACCACATCTCTTGATACATAGATCTCTTGTGTCTTTAGGTTGTACACTGTCCAACCTTTTTGGCCTTTAGGATATCCCACGAATACACATTTTTCTGCTCTTGAATCAAATTTATCTTGCTGCTTGTTTGAATTTTTAACATAACATAAGCATCCGAAAGTCTTAATGTGCTCATATGATGAAGGTTTTCCCAATAGTTTCTCATATGGGGTCAACCCATCATTAATCATGGTAGGGGTTTTGTTAATGAGGTATGTTGCTGTTAAGATACACTCCCCCCAAAATGAGATGGGTAAGTTAGCTTGGAATCTCAAGGCTCGTGCTACATTGAGTATATGTCTATGTTTTCTCTCTACCCTTGCATTTTGTTGGGGTGTTCCCACACATGAAGTTTCATGTAGGATTCTCTCTTGTTGTAGGATTCCTTGAAATGCATGGTTGGTAAATTCTGTCCCATTGTCACTTAGCAACCTCTTGATCTTTACATTGAATTGGGTGTTTATCATGTTGATAAAATTTGTTAAAATTTTCAGAACTTCTGTTTTTTCTTTTAACAAATAAACCCATGTTCCACGCGAATAATCATCAACAATCGTAAGAAAATAGTGACAGCCATTATGAGAGCTAGTACGATATCTTCCCCACAAATCACAATGTATAAGATCAAAAGGATTCTCAGCTTTATTATAACTAATATGAAAGGGAAGTCTGCATTGCTTTGATCTATGACATATGTCACAACAACGAAGTTTATTTGAACATTAATTAAAATTCACTAGCTGAGATATATGTTGCATAACTTGAGGAGAGGGATGTCCCATGCGTGCGTGCCAGAGAGCAGTGTTGTCTTCAAGATGTGCCGTGAAAGCAGACACTTGGGCTTGTTGCTTCAACACATAAACCCCACCATGTACATCACCTAAGCCAATCTTCTTCTTCGTGGCAAAGTCCTGTATCATACAATAGCTAGGATGATAAGTGACAAAGCAATTTAAATCACGAGTCAATTGACAGATTGAAATTAAATTGCAATCAAACTTAGGAACAAGTAAAACATTTTGTAAAGTAATGTCTTTGCTAAGATCAATGGTCCCCATCATTTCTACCAGCACTGTGTTCCCTGTAGGAATAGTGACATAAAAAGGTTTCTCAATCTTGGTTACCCCTCTCATTAAGGATAAGAGAGGAGTCATGTGGTGTGATGCACCACTGTCCAAGACCCATTTTAGATCTTTACAAGATGTATTTTTACCGGATTCACAAAAATCATGCTTCATCGCACGAGAACCATGGAATGCACACCCCTGCACTGTTTCTTCAGTCGCATGTGTATGATGAGCACTAGATTGTCCTCCATCATCTCTTGAGTGGTGTTGTGTCCTTCATGTGTGCCAATTCTCTGGGTACCTTATAATCTCAAAACATCTTGCTTTAATGTGGCCAGTCTTGCCGCAGTGATCGCACTTTGAGTTTGAACTATCTCTTCTCCTTTGTCCATTTTGTTTAGATGCATAAAAAGCAGATCCTCTGGATTTTCCTTTTGTTGCAGTAATCCTTCCTTTTTCACCCATGATTCAAGCTTCTTCTCTGAGAACATGGTTGAAAACGCGTCGAAGCGAAGGCAAAGGTTCAGTGTTCAGCACTGCCGCCTTAACATGTTCAAATCGCTCATTGTTAAGACTTCCGAGAAATGGATGTACATGCTGATCTCCTTCTCTCTGCAGAATTTCTTTAGATGCACCACATGTGCATTCTGGAAGTGGTTGCAGCTCTCCTAGTTCATCAAGGAGACTCTTAAATTTGGTATAATATTCTGTCACAGTCATGTCTGATTCATGCTCCATCAGACATAACATGCGCCACAATTGATGGATCCTAGGAGCATTTGTTTGAGCAAAGCGCTCCTCCAGATCTTCCCAAATATCTCTCACAGTTAATGCGTGCGAGATGCTACCGTGCAAAATTGGATCTACAGCATTGATGATCCATGCCATGACCATTGAATCAGCCTTCTCCCAATTGTAAAAGTTTGGACTGGTTTTTGCAGGTTTCTTGATTGATCCATCAATGAAACCTAACTTGCTTTTCGCCCGTAATGTCGTCCTCATGGAGCGTGCCCAATTGCGGTGATTCTCGCCTTTGAGCGTTGTAGCTACGAGCGGCGTTCTTGGATTATCAGAGGGACCAAGGTAATATGGTGATGTGTTTGTGACAGTGGAAGTCGATTTTGTATTGCTGGAGGTATCATTCTTCTCCACACTTTCATTATCTGAATCAGAAGCTTGCTTTGATACCATAATGAAATAACAGAAACTTTGTAAAAATGTTTTTATGTATTTTAAATATTCTGCATGATTTACAATCATTATATAACTATACAAAGAGACAAATAAGGATTCTATTTTAGGAAGTAAATCATTCTAGACCTTGACAAAATAACTCTAATTCATTAACACAATCTGTCACAATGAATGCTAACCAGACAGCTAATGCCAACCAATAATGCTACAGCTCATTAGACTCTGTTTACATGTATTTGGTGTTGAATCTACAAGCACGATTAGATAAGCTTTGCCATTCAATTGTAAGCACATGAAACACACTTTTGGTGACAACATTTTAGTCACACAGGTATAGGGAAAACACTAGTTGTAATTAGGTGTGTGCATTTAAATCCATTTGAACCAAATTGGTTTCGAATCGAACCGAATTGGTTTTAACCGATCCAGTTATGTTTTAAACAAACCGAATTGCTTTTTTCTAAACAATTTGGTCTGACCCAAACTGGTTTTTAAGACCAGTTAGTTTCATTAGTCTCTCGCTCGACGCTCACAACCTCGCACACAATTGCAAGTCTCTCGCTCGCAATCATTTTTGTTCAATCGTCTTGACTCTCAATCTCTTGCTCAATGTTGACGCTCAACTTGTAATCACTTTTGTGAATGTCAAGGAATAAGAAATGGAACAGATACAAAAATAGTGAGATTCTTGACAACTTTTTTTCGGTTTCTAACCACTATAAAATTAGCCATCACAAAACGTAATAAAATAATAATAAATTTAATTGTACATCATCACTTAACTGTGATATTTAACTATTGGGGCTAAAGTCATTAACGAAATAAAAGTTCAAGAACTAAAACCGATCAAAATTTAGTTTATGGAATAAAAGTGAAAAGTTGAAAAAGTTCAGAGACTAAAAATATAATTAATCTTAAATATTAGGTTTAGTTGTAATTTTTATCCCCTAATTTTTTAAAATAACAATTTTTATCCCCCTGTTTTATAAGTAAATAATTGGGTCCCCTAATTTAAAAAATGTACAAATTTGGTCCCTCCGTCTATTTTAAAGAATTGACCGTTTATTTTAGCGTTGTCTTTGTCTACTTAATTTTTTTAATTAACAACAATGGTCCATATTTTTTTGAATTAACAATAATGACCCAAGACTCTCCTCCTCTTCTCCAAAATCCTAAATTTTTCCATCATTGTTCTGAAGTCTCATCTCCTCTTCTCCTCCCTTCCAGTGTCGCTGCGTGAGCCATTGGGGTTGAAGGAGAAAGCGTCACAAAGGTTGCACAAGGTGAGGTCACACGTTGCGAAAGTCGCGCGAAGGTCATGCGAAGATCGTTTGGAGTGCGTGCGGAGGTTGCTCGGAGGAGAAAAGGAGAGGCGACTTCAAAACAGTGAGGAAAAAATTTAGGATTCTGAAGAGGAGGAGAAAAGTCTTGGACCATTATTGTTAATTCAAAAAAATATGGGTTATTACTGTTAATTCAAAAAAAATTAAGTAAACAGAGTTAACGTTAAAACTAATGGTTAACTCTTTAAAATAGTAAGAGAAGTTAACTTTCTCAATTCGTCATGTATCAAAAATATCAATTTTCAAGGCCGGCCCTGTTAGAAACCTGCTACTGCATCATATATATGAAACTTCTCAGAAACATTCATCACATGAACCTGTTAATTAAGAAAGCGCGTGAAGACTCTGCATCATAGTCATCAATAGAATCTGTGTATTAATCTTCTCTTTTGCAAAAAGTTGGATTGCATCTGTTGTAAGGTTTTTCTCTTCACTTTCAACTTTACCTCCGAATAGAAATAACAAAAGATGGAAGGATATGACTAATTTGATTGCTTATTACTTTCCCATGTATAAGCTGAAAGAAAATGGGTTAAGAATGTGAATGCTGTCTCGGAAAATGATTATGGACTTCAGAACACGAGTTGTTCAGTGGTTGTCAATGATGAAAAGTAACTTATTTTTTTTAAAACTAAAAGATATTTGGTGAAACTGCATGATTTTTCATTGAAGTGCTTTAAGACATTCATTTATATTCTTTGTATTATTGGTCAAGCTCGCTTATGTTAAGCTGACAATAGTTCTAATTGATTTTCAAATTGGTCATCTATAGTTCTCTTTTGATCTAAGTAGACATAATTTCAATTATTAGATTTGTGAATTTTATTAATGTTATGAACATGTTCTTTTCCATTTGATATCATAGCTTTTCTCATGGGCCTAAGTTGTTTAAGTTTATGGACATGTTTGGATATACTACTTTAAAATACATTTTAAGAGAAAAAAATATAAAGAAAATATGAAATTAACTTATGTCTTCCTTAATAGTTAATTTTTAGAAGTTCCACATCTTAAGAAAGTATATGAGAGAGTTTCTACTAATTGACTTTTAGAGAATATAATTTTAATTTTTAGAGAAGTTAATTCTATTTTTTCTTTCATATTTTATTATTTTAGAAGTTTTTCTAGAATAGTGTGTTCAAAGAGATCCTAAGTTAATGTGGACTTGAATATGTTTGATTTAATAGAAAGCTAAGCACATATTGGTTATACACATTCAAGTTTTATTATAAATTGAATTGATTTTTAAGCGCTTCCTCTTTTTTAACCATCTTTATAGGTCAAGCACTGACCTATAAAGATGCTGAAACATAAAAGATTCATATGTGTTTGGATAAATTTTTTTAGAAGAACTTCTGGAAGAATAAAATATGAAAAAAATAATTAATTTTTTTATAAGCTAAAATTAGCTTCTCCAAAATAGCTACTTTGTAGAAGTTTTTTTATATAACTTTTATAAAAGATACGTGACATCTACAAATTACTTATTAAATAAATTAATTTTAGCTTTTGAAAAAATTAATTTAATTTTTTTTTTATATTTTTTTTTCTAGAAGTAGTTTAGAGAAATTTACTCAAACAAATTCTTAACTCTCAATATGATATTAAATTCTCTGTTAATTAATGAATAGTCAATACTAGTTTGTATTTAAAGTTCATCATATTTTCTCAACAATCTAATGTATCCATTGAACAGCTGTAGTGTCTTGAACATGCTTCATATTTTTCAATCAATGTTAGATATGAACTTGAAGTTGAAGTTTAGGACTTAAGGTTTTAATACTGATATAGAGTAATCCGAAGTTTTGATTCATATATTCACGTTATTAGGCTTTTTATATGTAATCATTTACTTAGCTTTTCATATGTTCAAATGGACTATATATCAGCTTTCCCAAGTCAAAAGCAAGGCAAAAGAAACCTCCTAGGATTACAAAACATCTCAAAGTTGCACTAGAAATTTGGCAATTGCCATTTCTCTGATTGTTCTTTCGCAAGTGAGCAAGACTTTGAAGTCTGTACATTTAAACCATAAACACCTTTTTGTTTATTTGTTCAAGTGTAGTGTTATAATTATAACCATTGCAGGAACCGTACTTGGAACTCATAATGGCTGAGCAGCAAATGATCAGTGCTTTTGCTTCTTCCTCTAACTCTTCCTCTGTGTTGTCTTCTAAAAAATATGACGTTTTTCTAAGCTTTCGAGGGGAGGATACCTGCAAGAACTTCACAAGTCATATTCACGAAGCTTTGATTCAAAAGAAAGTAAATACCTATATGGACCACCAGCTTCAAAAGGGAGAAGAAATCTCATCAATGCCATCGCAGATTCTAATGCATCTATTGTCATCCTCTCAGAGAACTATGCTTCCTCAAAGTGGTGCTTGGAAGATCTGAACAAGATTCTAGAATGCAAGAATAACCAAGGACAAATTGTCATACCGGTGTTCTACAATATAGATCCATCCCATGTGAGGAAGCAGACTGGGAGCTATGGGCAAACCTTTGCAAAACATGAGGGAAAATCCAGATGCAACAAATGGAAAGCTGCTCTCAGCGAAGTAGCCAACTTAGCTGGGTGGGACTCTCGAGATAGGTAAATAAAATGAAGGCTTAAATTTGTTTTTACTCATTCAAATGAGGTGTTTATTTTTTTAGTCATTAAACTTAAAAGTTTACTTTTTTTATTACTTCAAATATGATAAATTTTTGGTTTTAGTCCTTTGATTCAAAATTATCAAACAAGGTATATAGATTTTATAATTTGTGGTGATTTTTGACCAACAAATTGAAAATTTTATATACCTTATTTGATACTTTTGGCAAAAGTATTAAAAAACAACATTTATCATATTTGAAAGACTAAAAAAAAATTAATTTAAATGATTAAAAAGGAAAAACTATATATGTAGAAAACTAAAAACATATTTAAACCTAAAATAAATTGATAGTGAGTAAATATCCAAAAGATAATGTATTTGTTTTAAATAGAGTTGGCCTAAATCCAATAGAAAAATCAGAATAACAAACTCTTAACACAATTATATGGTACCATCAAATTATATATAGAAGTGAATAGTGATAGATATAGTTGATAAGAATCTATCGATGAATCATCTTAAAAACAGGTAAAAGATAGAAAGAGGAACTTGACCCTAATAACGACCTACCGATATAATCAAAATTATCTAATAAAAGAAACTTGACCTTAATCACGACCTGTTGGTAGAACCAAAGTTAGCAAATAAAAGGAAGTTGACGCTAATCACGACCTGCCAGTAGAACCAAAGTTATCAAATAAAGCATAACCCTAACTATGACCTACCGGTAGAACCAACATTATAAAATTCTTAACCCAAGAATAAAGGGAAAACTCTCACAATAGAGAAACACTTAACTCTCTCACAATAGAGAAACACTTAACTCTCTCTTGAAATCTTACAAGAGGCTCATATTTATAGGTTATGATAGGCCGCCCTTAAACGCAAAGAAGTAAATTCCCACTATTATTTATTTCTCACTAAGGTGCCACTAAGCATTTATTTCCTACTAACCATCACAATCTCTCGTTAAGTCCCACTAACCATCATAATGACTTAGGAAGCTAAAAAACACTAAAAACTAACTTGAAAAATATGAAAAGACATCGGAGCTTATTTTTCCAAAATTAAGTATAGAAATTACATTAAAAGTAGGGAAAAGGGGGCTTAACTAACTACAACCCAAAAGCTAAGTAATCCACCCAAATAAAATCCAACCCACATATACATCATGAGTCTTTAAGTCTTAGGCTAATTTTGCTCTCCAAATTATTGTCTTCAAGTTTGTTGAAATAGTCTTCAAATTGTAGATAAGAGACAATTCTTGGATAGGGTTCTAGTTTAACCAAATACTCTCTAGCTTACACCTCTTTGATAAAGCTTTAGACAACTTTTTGCTTCTTTTAACTTCCACTTTTATCAACGAGTCTTTCATCCTTTGCGAGGGATATTTAAAATAATTGGACCTTGACAGATTCATATCAATAGTTGTTTCCTTATTTGGTGTACACTTGTGCAATTGTTGCTCTATATTGTATTTTATTTATCCATAAATGTGTCTAATTGTGAAGAGTTAAAAAAAAAAATATTTTTACAGTTGAATAAATGACATGCTAAAAGATAATAATTTAAAAAACATCTTGGTACAAATAGTGAATGGTAATTTATTGCATTGCACTCATCGGCTGAGGAGTTTACTTTTGAAAAATATTTCAAATTATTTTTTTAAATAATAAATATATATATATTCTTCATCACACCTTGACTTTTCTTATAAATTTTAAAATTTGTATCCTATCCAGTAGTTGTCATGTATGTGTACATGCTTACTTCTAATATATATTGTCCATGGTAGTTTGCTTAAGAAGTTCGATGTGTAGTTAAAGAACGGAGTTATTGATTATCTTATATAAGTAATTGGATTTTCATTTCCCTTTTATGCCTTTTGTTTTCGTCATCTACACTAACATATTGATCCTAGATTAAATAAAATCATCTTTAGTGTAATATTTTTTTTCTAGTGAACTTTATAGACTTATAGCACATTATTTATTTCTTTGTTGTCTATTTTATATGCTAGAGTTGAATCTGAACTCATTAAGGACATTGTTGGAAATGTTTTGCGAAAAGTCACTCCTAAATATCCAAATCCACTTAAAGGACTCTTTGGAATCGAGGACAATTATGAACAAATTGAATCATTAATAAAAGTTAGATCAAGTGAAGTTAAAACCTTTGGAATATGGGGTATGGGTGGCATAGGAAAGACCACTCTTGCCACTGCTCTGTACGCCAAACTGTCTCATGAGTTTGAAGTTGGTTGCTTCCTATCAAATGTTAGGGAAAATTCAAGAAGTCACGGTGGACTCGAAGCTTTGCGTAATAAACTTTTTTCAAAGTTATTAGGGAATGGAAATCATTGCTTTGATGCACCTTTTTTAATACCTGATTTTGTGGTGCGCAGTCTTGGTGATAAAAAAGTTTTCATCATGTTGGATGATGTGGATACCATAGAGCAATTAGAATATCTAGTTAAAGATTGTGGTATCTTGGGAACAGAAAGTATAATAGTTGTTACAACAAGAAATAAACAAATATTTCACGAAGTTGTTGAAGTATATAAGGTCAAGGAATTGAGTTTTCATCACTCTCTTCAGCTTTTCTGTTTAACTGTTTTTGGAGAAGAACAACCTAAACATGGATACAAAGATCTATCAAGAAGAGCAATTTCCTATTGCAAAGGTATTCCTTTGGCTTTAAAAGTTCTTGGTGCTAGATTTAAGCGAAGAAGTAAAAAGGCATGGGAAAGTGAATTTGGGAAACTCACAAACTTAAAATATGGAAATTTATAACATATTAAAATTAAGTTATGATGACTTAGAGCCTTATTGCATGCTTCTTCAAAGGAGAAGAAAGAGATTGGGTAACAAATCTTCTGGAAGCTTCAAATTTGTTTGCCGCATTTGGGATAGAAGTCCTTTTAGATAAAGCTCTTATAACAATTTCAGACTACAATCAGATAGAAATACACAACTTGATATAGGAAATGGTTGTACACCAAGAATCTATCAAAAACCTAGGAAGACGAAGTCAATTGTGGAAACCTGAGGAAGTGTATGAAGTATTGAAACATAACAAGGTAAGTAGTAGATTCAATTGTCTTTTTAGAATGTAGGTAGTATGATAGACTTGCTAATTACTATTCAACATTTTATTTGTCAGGGGACTGATGTTGTTGAAGGCATAACTTTAGATTTGCTGAAATTAGTTGGGGATCTAGATTTGAGCTAAATTCTTTTGCAATGATGACTAACATCAGATTTCTTAAAATCCATCATTGGCGTCGAACAAACAGATTTAACGTGTACCTTCCTAATGGTCTTGAGTCATTATCAAATGAATTGAGGTACCTTTGTTGGGATGGATTTTATCTTAAGTCTTTGCCGTCTAACTTTTCTGCTGAACAACTTGTAGAGCTTCACATGAAGTATAGCAAGGCCATGAAGTTATGGGATGGTGTCCAGGTATGAATGTGGCTATAGTACTTCATTTTTCTTGTATGTTTCCTCAAGTAAAGCATATGATTATGAATTTAAGAATTTTTGAACAATGTGATCCATCTTTCTTTTTACAGAATCTTGTGAATTTAAAGGTAATTAACCTTTCAAGATCCCAAGACTTGATTGAGATCCCAGACTTATCCAAGGCAGAAAAACTTGAATGTGTGATTCTTGCAAAATATGAAAGCTTGCGTCAATTTCATCCATCCATGTCATCTTGCCCCAAGCTTAAAATGTTGTATTTAAGTTACTGTAGAGCAATTGAAAACCTTAATGTTCATTCAAAATATCTTCATAAACTGTACCTCCATGGTTGCCCATCTCTCAAGGAAATCTCAATGACATCAGAGGAAATGACAAGATTGAGCTTACATGACAGCACTAATTGTGCATTAGCACCATCAATTTGGTGTAAACTTACAAATCTTTGGTTATATGGTTGTAACAATCATGACAATTTATCAGATGATCCAGGAATGGGATCCATTACAGCACCAGACAATTATGGGTGCATGCAACACAATGAATAAAAAATGTCATCCTTACAAGCAGTTTTTCACAACATTGACCACTTTTTATCTTTAAAACATTTAACTCTAATGGAAACTAATGTTGAGAGCTTGCCAACAAACATGAAAAACTTTTCATTATTGACATTTCTTACTTCAAGAAATTGCAGGAAAATTGTGTCTCTGCCAGAACTTCCACCATCCCTGAGAAAGCTTCACTTGGATAATTGCAAGAAACTTAAGTCTATGTCAAAGCTTCCACTATCGTTGAGAAAGTTGTTCTTAGCTAATTGCCAGAAACTTTTATTTCTGCCCAAGCTTCCACCATCCCCTGAGAAAGCTTCGCTTAGATAATTGTAAGAAACTACGGTTTCCGTTGGAACTCCCACCGTTGGTGGTAGAGGTGAGCACCTTTAACTGTACATCCCTGGATACAAATTTCACTCAAATGCTAGTGCTACAAAACATTCTACAATTCAACATGCCCGAGTTATACATTGGGTGTTTTGTCTCTCAAAGAGATCATGTCTCGGATAGGTTCGGGTTTCGTACAGCAGGAAATTCAATAACTATTCCTTATCTCCCACGATTAGCTTATGTGTGCGGTTTTATTTATTACATCATTCTTACTCAGGGATCATGGAAAGGAGGATATGTTTGGTGTTCTATCTATAAAGATGATAAACAGGTTGGTTGGGACACAACTATTTATGTTACAAAAATTAATCTCAGATCACGTGTTATTTTCATATGTTAAAAGGTGGCATGTTTTCAGCAATGATCTACCATTAAAGTTTGAATTTTATTGCTGAGATTGGGTTGGAGATGAAGACCACCAAGAGAGCATAAAAGAGTGTGGGGTCTTTCCGATGTATGCCTCAAAATCGAAGTTGAAGGTGTTTGATAATATTAGTAGCAGTAGTAAAATATTTTAATTGGAATTGGAATTCACTATTCAAATCTCTAATAATATCACACCCCAGAGGAATTGGAGAACAACTTCTTCATGTGATTGCTTCATCGGTATGAAACTTCACCCACACTGGTAGGCTCCTTATGTGTTACTTTCAAATGAAACAAGTCTTTCAAATATACAAATTATCAGTTAAAAATACTCTTAATTTTAGAAAATTATACTTGGTATATTGCAATAACATTGTGTTGCACTTATTTGTTGACCAGGTTTTCTTTTGAAACACTATGGAGAATATTGGTGGGAAATGAGCTATAGCTTCATGGAAGACTCAAAGCCTTCTTCGAGATTATATGGTGATTTCTTTATTTAGAAATAAAAAATAACAACATTATGGTATTTAATCCATAGTATTCCTAGACACAATAGATGAGTATCAAACTATGATGGTAACAAATTGATGATTCAAAATTTAGACGTAAAAGTGTACTCATTTGTTTGCTTGCCACTTATAGGTTCGTAGTCACCCAACTGATGGAATTAATTATGGTTTTAGTTTTAGTCTTGAAAGTTTTATACACCAAGATGGTGTAACAAGTTGCAATTTTGTACAATTCATTTATTTTACATTTTAATTAGATTGTAAACCCTTATAATGCATGGGTTTAATTAAATTATTATTTTTATTTAAAATTTATATATTAAAAAGTATATGTACATCAATAAAATTAATTTTTAAAATATTTAGATGGATATTCAATATAATTATATTACAATTGAGGAAGAGAATTAATTATATTTTTAATTAAGAAGATTTCATCTTTAAAAATACTAAGCATGTTGAAATTTATTTTGAAATGTATAAATCAAAAAATATTTAAATTTGGGTATTAAATTTTTTTATTGTGAATACTATATTTATATGTACTTAAATTTTGTTTTGATAAATAATAAATTTCTTTTTTTAAATTTTATTTTAAAATTATATTTAATTATTTTGAAGATATTATTATTATTATTATTATTAATTTTTTTAATGTAACTATTATTAGGATTTTATATATATATAAGAATTATTACTTATATGTGGTCATGATTTTTTAATATCATTAAATTTTACTTTTTATATGTTACTATTTTTTTCTCACTTTTAGTGAACTCATAAAGACAATATTTTATTTAATAATAATGATAACTGCAATATTATCTATATTTTACAACTATGATAATATTTTTTAATAATAATGATAAAAATAAATATTTTCATAAGTGTAAATTATAAGGAAAACAATGATATATTTGGAGCAAAACATAAAATTATATAATAGTAAATTGAGAAAAGATAAGAAAATAGTGTTAATTAAGTAAGACATTGAGTAATATTCTCGTTTCCTCAAACTACAATAATAAATTAAAAAAAAATTAATTAAGCCAAAATATAAATAAACAAGAACATTGAGCAAATAAAAAGACAAAGATTGGAAGAATATAATTTATCATTAAAAATAGATTTTTAATGAATTAAAACTTTTGATTTCTCTACTGTATGTCAAAGAAATATGCAAAAAAGACAAATGTGATTTTGTAATAGATTTTTAATGAATTAAAACTTTTGATTTCTCAATCTGATCATCTTGATCCTTTGTTGGTAGAAAAGTGTCATGGTTAGTTAAAAGATATGGTAAGCATGAATCTCATTCTCTCAAACCACACTAACAAAATGAGAGAGGAAAAATTGTTAAGCCAAGAGAAAAATAAAATGATGCATTGCATATGCTAATTGACCTCTAAACCTCACAGAAGAATATACTAATATATAAGAGAGGATAAATGGATACTTACATTTATCCTAAACCCTAAACCATAAATCCTAAACCTTAAACAACAAGATTAATCACTAAGCCACTGCTAGCTTTCTATTCAATAGATGAATAAGATTCAAATAAATCTCAAAGAGAGGATATACAAATGGTTTGAATCTCTAAGAGCTTAGAATGTAGGTTTTCTTTTCTCTCAACTCTTTCTCACTTTTCTTGGAAGAGTTAGGGTTTCAAATGTTGCTAAGCTTTTTCATTGTATGTATGTTTTTGTTTCGTTGTTGTGTTCTTCTTCCTTTTTCATGTGAGCTTCTATTTATAGGAGAGTTTCATGGATTTGAACGTTGAAGCTTTTTGATTTGTTGTCTAATGGTTGAGTGTTGAAGTAGCTTTTCTCAAATAAGTTAGAGGAGAGCATGCTCCTATCACTTTCAATACTCTATTGTAGCTTTTCATAGGTTTGATTTATTGTACTTCTCCGAATGAAGTAGCCTTTAGTTGTACCTATATGAACTTCACTATTGAAGAGACTAACAAACAGATATATGAGGAATAAGTGAAAAGTTATATAGTAATATCTCCTCTCTTTCTGTTAGAGACAACGTACTTAAAGTCAATATATAAAATGATTAAGTTATGTTGTCGTCTAATGCCAACATGGTATGGTCTGACGAGGAGACTTAATATGTCTGTTAAGACGAAACTTTGTCCATCTGTACATAGGAATACTTTTCCGTTTATGCACTAGGAAGTTCCTTCCATCTGTGTGTCAAGGAATGTTTCCTTTGTACTTGGAAAAGAGTTATGTCAGAAATATGTTATGTCTGTTTGACATAACTCTTTTCTGTTTGGTCACATAGTGACCTTGTAGTCTGATTAATACGCTTTGTATGCTTATTTACTTTGAAAATATTTTTAGACACTTAATCATAATATTGAGAATTTAGAGACATTACCATTCGTTTGTAGTGATTTTTGGTTCCCTGAAATTTCTCAACTATAACTCATTAGTTTGATCAAATATTATCACATTTGTTATCATCAAAATCAATCAAACGATTAGGGGCCAGACATCATTCAATGTCTTGGTTCTAGCAATTTCTCCCTTTTTTATGATGACAACATATGTTATAATTTTGATAAACAGGGATAAAAATCATATAGTTAAATAATAAGAGTATACATGTAGCATGTCATAGTATGCATGATTAGTTATTAACATGAAGAACTCCTCCTGAGTTAATCATGCATATGAGAAATGACAAGCATATATGACAGTATAAGTGTAGAATGTGTAAAATCAGAGAAACCCTTCACTGATATTAAAATGATTGTGCAAAAAAATGACAAAAGTTTAAGCGATTGAAAAGTCCATTGCATCCAAAATCTATAAAAATTCTCCCCCTTTGTGATGCACCAGCTTCAAGAATAGGGTGTGAGGAAGGTTAAACGACAAGCCTTCCATCAAATGGTACATGATGAATCGGTGCAAGGCAAACACATGATCACTAGACCTAACCTTGTGAAGGATGGTCTTACTAATGATGTTCAATAGAATTTTCACCAAAGATGTGAAGGATGGAGACCACAACTTCCTTTTGACAAACTCTACAGTGAAGTTTGGTTCAAGAATGACCCTTTCAACAACTCCACTATCGTCCATCCAAGAATCCCAATCTTTAGTAAAATAGTTGGGATGTAACTCGTACTTGATGTTCTATGCGATTGTTGTAGGAGAGACTATCACCTTGATGTTGTGAACAATGTTCATCATCCGGTTTCTCTCAAAGGTGGCATTCCTCCAGAACTACCTTATCAAACCAAGAAAGATATTTTATTTGTCATTGAAGAACCCTTGATGCTTGATAGTTCAAAGTACCTTGAGATGTTAAGACCACGTTCCTCAAGATACTCCAAGTTGATAAAGTATTCAACGTTGATAACCTCGGTGTTGGGTCCACGAGGAGAAATCACTATGGCCTCGACTGGTTGAAGATCAACGAGTCTCGCCATTGCCTTCTCTTCTTCGATTTTGAAGACCGAGGTTTGTGGTGAGTCAGGGCACTCTTCATATGGTTTAGCATTGGTCGAAGTAAAGGATAAGGGTATCTAGTAAGAGGATGAGCCTTTGGATAATCCCTTGGCCATTGTGTAAGAGTAGAGGTTTCTGGGTTTCTGTTTTTGGGTTAGGGTTTTTTGTGAGAGAGAATAGAGGGTAGAGAGTTTGAAACTTGGAGGTTAAGTTTTGAAATGGTAGGCATTAAAACGTAATGCATACATTTTAAATAGAATATGAAAGGACAAGGAATGTTTCAAAACAACTAGTAAAATAGAATATTGTAGTCTTCAAGTTGATTTTTGATCCACAAAATTTGAGAGCAACAACTCAAGGTTGATATGTATTTTACTCCTGCTGTTGATAATGCAATTGTGCCTTGCTTCTTTCTGAGCCATGACACCATGTTGCCTCCAATGAAGTGACAACCTTCACTAGTGTTTTTTCTTTCAAGTCTATCTCTAGCATAGTTAGCATCATAATAACCTACTAGTTTATACTCTTGTTGTCTCTTAAAGCATAGACTAGGGTTAGGTGTACCAAGAAGATATTTAAAAATTCTTTTAACTCCTAATAAATGTACCTCCCTTGGATCAAACTAAAATCTTGAGCAAAGGCAAACGTTGAATATAATGTCTGATCTGGATGCAGTCAAGTAAAGTAGAGAGCCAATCATTCATATGACTTGAATGACATCTACTTTCTTTGACTCCTCATCAAGTCCAAGTGCAGTGGTGGGATGTAGTGGCATTTTCATTGTTTTTACATCTTCCATCTTGAATTTCTTCAAAAGCTCCTTCACATACTTGGTCTGGTGGATGTATATCCTTTTTCAGTCTGCTTGATCGACAATCTTAAGAAGAACTTAAGTTTTTCCATCATGCTCATTTCAAACTCAATTTGCATTAAGATAGAAAAATCTCCACACAACTTTTCATTAGTAGCACCAAAGATAATGTCATCAACATATATTTGGACTATAATGAAATCAAAAACATTGTTTTTGTGGAACAGAGTAGTGTCTATTTTTCCTCTTGTAAAATCATGTTCTATTAAAAATGAATTAAGTTTTTCATACCAAGCTCTTGGAGCTTGTTTAAGACCATAAAGAACTTTATTAAGTTTGAAACATGGTCAGGAAATATAGTACTCTCAAACCCAAGGGGTTGTTCTACATAAACTTCTTATTTAATAATACCATTGAGGAATACTCTTTTTACATCCATTTGATAAAGTTTCATATTTCTATGAGCAGCAAATGAAAGTAAAATGTATATTGCCTTTAGTCTAGCTACAAGAGCGTATGTCTCCTTATAATCTATACCTTTTTGTTGTTAGTAACCCTTGGCCACTAATCTAGCATTGTTTCTCACAACCTTACCATTCTAATCAAATTTGTTCCTAAAAACCCATTTTGCACCAACACCTTCCTTGTTGTCTGGTAGTTCAACTAGCTTCCAAACATCATTCTTCTAAAACTGATCTAGTTCTTCTTGCATGGCTTGGACCCAACTTTCATATTCCATAGCATCATCAATGTGCCTTGGTTCTATTTCTAAAAGGAGAGTTGTTTGTTGAAATGATGATCTTGTTCTGACTTGATCTTCCTTATCTCCAATGATTTGAGATGGAGGATGATTCTTGATCATCAGTCTGTTGCTTCCAGATGGTTATCTGACTTCTTCGTCTATTAGGATTGTTTGATGTTGAGTAGATGGAGAGACTTTGACAAACTAACATGGTCTTATTCTTGTTAGTTCTTCATTTAATATCAAATCTGCAATAGAATCTTCTAACTCTAATAATTCCTTATGAAGTTTTGTGTCATTAAACTTCACATGGATTGCTTCTTCCACACACTTGGTTCTAGAGTTGAATACTTTATTACCCTTAGATGTTTCAGAGTACCCAAGCAATGTTCTAGTGTCACACTTAAAGTCAAACTTACCCAGATTGTCCTTAATGTTGAGAATGAAACATTGACATCCAAAAGTATGGAAGTATGATATGCTTGGTTTTCTTCCCTTCCACAATTCATAGGGGTCTTTTTCAAAATAGGCCTTATGTAAAAAATTTTTTTTTTGTAAATAACAGGAAGTATTTACAACTACAGCCCAAAAGCGTTTAGGAGTTGAGTTATCATCCAACAAGGTTCTGACCATTTCTTGTAATGACATGTTCTTCCTCTCAACATCACCATTTTGCTGAGGTGTTCTAGGTGTTGAGAAGTTGCAAAGAATTCCATTTTCTTTACTGAACATTTGAAAACTTTCATTTTTGAACTCTCCTCCATGATTACTTCTAATTGAAATTATACACATGCCTTTTTCATTATGAACTAATTTACAGAATTTATAAAACGCCTTAAAAGCCTCATCCTTATGAGTTAGGAATAATACCCAAGTCCATCTAGAATAGTCATCTACAATGACAAATACATATCTCTTACCTCTGTAGAGGCTGTCCTTGTTGGACCAAATAGATCAATATGTAATAGCTTTAGTAGTCTTGAGGTGGAAACAATGTTTTTACTTTTAAAAGAATTTTTCACTTGTTTCCCCTTTTGACAAACCTCATAAAGTAAATCATCTTTGTATGACATTGTTGGCAGTCCTCTTACGAGGTTATGTCTTTGCAGATTTGAGATTAATCTCAAACTTGCATGGCCAAGTTTTGTGTGCCATACCCAATGATTTTCTTTAACTGAGACTTGGCATGATAAATTTTGATACTTTAGTTTTGCAAGGTTAATCTTTATAAGGTTAATATCATAAAGATTTCCTTGTCTCTTGGTAGAGAAGAGATGTGAACTAGTGGAGTCCTTGGCTATGCATGCATCCTTGTTGAAGGAAACACCATATCCATTGTCACAAAATTGACTTATGCTTGATAGATTGTGTTTCAATCTCTAAAAAATAAAAAAATTCTCAATAGAAAGCTTAGGTGGGATACCTATTTTACTTGCACCCTTGATTTGACCCTTCTGATTCCCTCTGAAAGTGACTATACCATCACGCATAGGTGTCAGACTTAGGAACATATACCTTGCGCTCGTCATGTAATGTGAGCAGTCACTATTCAAATACCATGATTGGGGTTTCCTTCATACTATCAAAGATATTTGCAACAATAATTATTTTATACTTAGGTACCCATATATGTTTGGGTCCTTTATGGTTAGTCTTATAGGTTGATGATGCACCTCTCTTGGGCAATTTCTTGCATTTGGATGTAATATGTCCATTCTTTCCACATAAGTGATAGAAAGAAACATTTTTATTAGTAGTTTTCTTCTTTCCATTAAAGCCAAGCCCCGATTTGTTTAGCGGATGTTTGTGAATTCTTATCATCTTGTTAAGATTCTTAAACCTATTAACAAATTTACTCGGTGTTACCTTGAGTGAGGTAACTTCATCATATAACTTCATGATCTCAGTCTCATCCTTGCTCATGGTCCACACTTTGTTTAATTCCTTAGCTTCATTGATTAATATTTTTAAATGTCTTCTATGTGGTTCTTTTTCTACCCATGGTTCATGTTTTCTTTTAAGTAAGCTTTCATGTTCTGTGTTTAGATTTTGAAAGTTATCCATAAGAACATCACTTGTTGTTACTAATAGTTTACATCTATCATACAGTTTAGTGAAAGAAGATTCAAGCTCTTCATGTTCTTTTGATTATTTTTTTAATTTCTCTTTCCTAGCTAGATAGGCTTTTGAAAGAATAAAGGAATTGGAAAGAAGTTCTTGATATGCTTCTTAAAGGAATGAAATATTATTAAAGTCTACCTCAATTTCTTCTTCGTCTGTGTCTTCTTCTCTAGACGATGATGATGTTGTGTCTGCCATCAGACAGAGGTTAGCCTCTTCGTCTGAAGCTTCATTCTCTTCTCCGTCTGATGTATCATCAAGTTCATCCCACGTGGACATCAATCATCTTCTTCTAGGAGGGGCTCTTTTAGCCTTCTCTTTTCCTTTATTGAGCGTTAGACATTCAGACTTGAAGTGTCCAAGCTTCTTGCACTAGTAGTAGACGACGGGATTTTTATCCTTCTTCTCTCGATTTGTTAGGAACTTCTTGTTGATGTTCCTCCATCTTGATCCTCCTTTGTTTTTTCACATTTTGTGGATATTTTTGGAAATGAAGGATAGTTCATCATCATCTTCTGAGTCATCTTCACTTAAGGATGACTTTTCCTCTTCAGATTCCTTGGCTTTTAAGGCCTTTGATATTCATTTTTTGGATGGATTTTTTTTGGATGATTGGCCTTTGGAGGGCTGCTCCCTTGATGACGTTGTACGTCTAAGCTTTTGAGCTTTTAGAGCTAAAGACTTGCCTTTTCTTAGTTGGGCATCTCCTTAAAGCTCTTGCTCACGCAACGTAAGTATTCCTATTAGCACTTCAAGCAATAGGAAGTCGAGATTCTTTGAGGCTATTATAGCTGTTACATGTGGCCTCCACGGCCTAGGCAAGCCGCATGAAATCTTGTGAACGTACTCAAAGTTCTTGAAACTTTTACCAAGGTTTCAGAGTTCATTTAAAATGGTTTGGAATCTAGACATCATGTCAGCGATAATTTCATTTTCCTTATTGTAAATAACTCATTGTTGTGTAAGGACACTAACCTTGTTTCACTTTACTTGAGTGGACCCTTCATAGGTCATTATGAATTTGTCCCACATTTCCTTGGCTGATTTGAATTGGCTGACTTTTTTGTACCCTATTTTAGAGATGCAACCGTAGATAGCATTCCTCGCTCTGGAGTTGAGCAGGAACCTTAGTCTTTATTCATCAGACCATAGGTTCCTTGGGACCTCATTCAATTCATCTCATATGGAATATAGTTTCCATTTTCCACTACGTCAAGCATGTTGATGTGACATGATTTAAAAACTGCTTTCATTCTTTCCTTCTAGTAGCCAAAGTTTTCTCCCATGGAGATTGGTGGCTTGTGAATGGATTAACATCCCTTCTCCATTTCTTTGTATAGTGTAGTAGCTTTGTATCTGTAAAGATATTTATTAGAGATTGAGCTCTAATACTTACTGAAATATACAAAGACACACTAGAAGGGGAGTTGAATAGTAGGCCAATTAAAATTATAGAAATATTTTTGCAACTAATATAGTTTATAAAGAAGTTGTTTGTTGAGATATATGAATATTTGAAAGCAAACAAATATATCTTCTAAAGACAATGTTTTGAAATCCTTTTCAAAGATGAACAGTTGAAAGCTTTAAGATAACAATAATAAAACACTTGTTTTATATTGGTTCACTCAAGTATTGTTTAATCACTAAGCCACTCATGACTTTCTATTCAATAGATGAATAAGATTCAAATAACTTTCAAAGAGAGAATATACAAATGTTTTGAATCTTTAAGAGCTTAAAATGTAGGTTTTCTTTTCTCTCAACTATTTCTCACTTTTCTTGGAAGAGTTGGGGTTTCAAATGTTGCTAAGCTTTTTTGTTGTATGAACGTTTTTGTTTTGTTGTTGTGTTCTTTGCATGTGAGCTTCTATTTATAAGAGAGCTTCATGGATTTGAACGTTGAAGCTTTTTAATTTGTTGTCTAATGGTTGAATGTTGAAGTAGCTTTTCTCAAGTAAGTTAGAGGAGAGTATACTCCTGTCACTTTCAATACTCTACTATAGCTTTTCATAGGTTTGCTTTATTGTACTTCTCCAAACGAAGTAGCCTTTAGTTGTACCTATATGAACTTCACCATTGAAGAGACTAATAGATAGATATACAAGGAGTAAGTGAAAAGTTATATAGTAATATCTTCCTCTCTTTCTGTTAAAAGACAACATTCTTAAAGTCAATGTATAAAATGATTAAGTTATGTTTTCGCTTGATTCCAACGTGGTACCGTTTGACCAGGAGACTCAATATGTCTATTAAGACGAAACTTTGTTCGTCTGTACATAGGAACACTTTTCCATCTATTCACTAGGAAGTTCCTTCCATTTATGTGTTAAGAAAGGTTTCTTTTGTACTTGGAAATATGTTTTGTCTATTTGACAAAACTCTTTTCTCTCTAGTCACATAATGATCTTATAGTCTAATTAAAACACTTTGGACGTTGATTTACTTTGAAAATATTTTCAGATACTTAATCATAATATTGAGAATTTAAAGACATTACCATTCGTTTTTAGTGATTTTTGGTTCCCTGAAATTTCTCAACTATAACTCATTAGTTTGATCAAATATTATCACATTTGTTATCATCAAAATCAATCAAACAATTAGGGGCTAGACATCATTCAATGTCCTAATTCTAACAATCTCCCTTTTTTTTTATGATGACAACATATGTTATAATTTTGATAAATAGAGATGAAAATCATATAATTAAATAATAAGAGTATATATGTAGCATGTCATAGTATGTATGATCAGCTATTAACATGAAGAACTCTCCATGAGTTAATCATGCATATGAGAAATGACAAGTATATATGATAATATAAGTGCTAAATGTGTAAAATCAGAGAAACCCTACACTAATATTAAAATGATTGTGCAATAAAATAGACAAAAGTTTAAGCAATTGAAAAGTCTATTGCATCCCAAATCTATAAAAATTCTCTCCCTTTGTTATCAACAAAAAATGGAGACTGAAGAAATTGATGTAGCACATCATAGTCATGTGGGCGGAGGATTTGGAGGTGGTGGTTTGGAAATTCCAACTGTTGTAGAACCATTGGAAGGTGTAGAAGACAAAGTCTCTAATCGTGGTGGTGGTGGAGGTGGAATCACTGGGTGTAGATAAAGGAATTGGGCTCTCTTTGAGTTGCATAGTTGATGTAATGGGTTGGTGATGATAGTGTTTTGGTTTTTAGATGAAGGAATTGGGCTTTCTTTGAGTTTTCATCTCTGGTCTCCTTTATTTAAAGTGTCCATTCTCTTTATCATTTCCTAATGGTGGTCTTGACAACTGAAATCTCTTAGTAATAACAATGTATATCTTTGTATAAATATTGTTTGATCATTGGCATTTGTCTTATCCCTACAAAAAATGTTTGTTATGGGGGGGGGGGGATAGGGTTTGAGGAGATTGAGTAACTTATTTTACTGAGTAAATTGTTCCATATGTATGAATAATCTTAAACATTGTTTTCCTTTGAGTCATTTTAATACATGTAATAATATAAAGTGATACTTGCTCGAACAACTAAGTTATTAGATGGAAAGTGATTTTTATTTGTAAGATAATCACTTTGACTGACTTTTGCCTCAAATATTAAGCTATTATTGCACAATGTGTACAAGGAATGTTTGATTCCTAACAATGTTTTGTTGCTCCGACAATGTTATGATGAAATATTATGTCATCCTTTCGTGATTTATTTGTGAGAGATGATCAACTTTCACATATATGATTTTGTAAATCATAAGTTTCACTAACTTTTCCCATGAAAATATTATATGATTCTTTCGTGGTTTGTTTGTAAGAGATGATTGACTTTCATATATACGATTTCATAAATCATAACTTTTCTCATGAAAAATATTATATCGTACTTTTGCGATTTGTTTGTAAGAAATGATCAACTTTCACTTATATGACTTCATAAATTGTAAGTTTGATTGGCTTTTCCCATGCAAATATGTGTTATGTGAAGAAAACAAAAAAGGACATGCTCACTTATCAAAATTTTGATAATTTAGAGATCATTAGGTACTTAAACTTTGATTTTGTTAGATGTAGAGACAATAAACAATCCACATCTAGATACATATATATGTTACTTGAAATAACTAAGATGCAGAAGATTCTTTATGCATCAGCAATAAGAAGTTTGATATACACTTAAATATGCATTCGTCTTGACATAGCATATGCCATAGGAGTTTTGAACAAATACTTTAGTAATCTTAAAATGTAGGCTAAATGACAGAAAAATATGTTATGCGTTACTTAAGTTTGAAAATTTAAAGATCATTAAGTACTCAAACTTTGATATTGCTATATGTCAAGATAACAAATGTTACACATTTGGATACATACGAAAGTTTATTAAACATACTCTTGTAGTTATTTTTACCATGGTTACGAAGTTCATTACTTGTTTTGAGGCATACAACCACGAGATATGGTTACAAAATTTTGTCACTAGTTTATGTGTAGTCAATCACAATGAAAGACAATGAAAGTTTTTTTGTGATAATAACTCAACAATTAGAGTACAACCAAGTCGAAGTTTATTGACATCAAATTTTGAGTTGTTAAGAAAAGAGTTTAAAGTAGAAATATTTACATAAAACACATAGAAATTGATTCCACACTAGCTGATCTACGAAGAGTATGTTTGGGCATCCAACATTTAAGTTATTGCATAATTTAAGCTGCTTTAAAAAAGAAAGCATATTTGGGTAGGATAGATTAAAATTAAAAAAAGTTGTTTTGTAACATCTTTTGAAGCCAATGGTTGGATTATTTTATAAAATTTTATTTTTGTTTAAACTTTCAATTTCCAAAATTACTCCATTTCTAATAAGTATTTTGCTTGAATATGCCTCACTTCAAGTTTCTTTCACTATCTGTTCACGATGATTCGTTCTTATTGAGCTATGTTGTCTTGGATTATACTATTCATCTATTTGCTTCTTTTGTAGCTTGATTTGGGTTATTTTTGTTTGGTTTGTGTTGTGTTTGTCATCTTATTTTGCCGTCACAGACTCCAATTCATGTTTTGGTTTGTTTACTACTACTCCTTTATGCTTAAATCTATCTTTTATGTTGAATAATACTTTGATGTGTTTCCATGTTTATAGTTTGTGTGTTATCTGAAATCTAGTTTGACTCCCTCAATTTGTAATATTCCGGTCAGTCTCTCATGCCCATCATGTGTTTGATAAGTTTTCTACAAACCCATTATTCCTAAATAAGTCTCACATGTACATTTATGGAATCATGCTATTTTTTGTTATATTATTAGCATTGACCAATTTTTGTGTGTCTTTCATTTGTTGTCAATGGATCAAAACATTTTAAATAAAAGATATATGACTTTTTGCCATGTGTTTTTTTGCTTTTGTTGTAAACATTGTAGTTACAACACCTTACTATGAAATTAACTTTTGTACCTTGGTGTTTCTTCTAATTTTGACTATTACTTTTGCTTGAAATTGGTTATATTAATACTATTATTTTATTTGTCTTCCAAAAAAGAAAACCCAATTTCTAATATTGTGATTTGCTAGAGTTGTCTTCCCATTGATAATTATTGTCGATCTTGCTTATTTTATTAATTGATATATAAAATTTTGATTTGTCGAGAGATAAGACGATAAATATCAACGGAAAGACAAGAAAAAAGAGTGCTAAAGTCAAATGGGAGGATAGTACAATTGAGTATTTACTTAATTGTGTATTAGAGAAAACAAATCAAGGTGAACACATGAACAATCACTGGATTGAATTATGATAAGCTTCAAATTAAAAACAAGTGGGATTCTCTACAAAAAAAAAAAAAAAAACAAAGTGGCAAGTGTGATATAAAATCTTTGGAAAAGAATCATGGTAGGTTTTAATATAATAAAGATTAGAAATGTAATCAATATATTTTTTAGTATTGAGTTTAATCTATATTGTGTGCTTCATAATTGTAGGAACACCTGAAGCAACACAATTCCGAAACAAAAGTTTAAAATTTGCTCCTAAATAGATCAACCTATTTGCTCCTGGTACAACCATTGGTAAACATGCATGGACTCCATCCACTAATGTATTGCCCAAAGATATTGAACAAATGAATACCACAAAGATTCATGGGATAGTGAAGACCCAAAGGTTGGGGTAGGTAGTGGTGACACTAGTAGTGGTGGTGGTAGTTTTGGATTTGGAAAATTTACATTGAATAACCATGCAAGTAGTTCTTTAAGTGAAAAGAAAAGAAAATATGATGGATTACCAATAGGTGGTAAGCAAACACAACAAAAAAAACTTAACAATTACATTGAATGACCCTTATGCAATTAACATTGTCATGAAGGTGGTTAAGGAATTACCTAGCATGGAACCTAGATCTTGATTGCTTGCTCAATGTAGCCACATCTTGAAAGATCCTATAACAAGAGAAATGTTTATTGTTCAAGAAGTTGTAGATTCAAGGCTTAAGTATCTTATGCGTCAAATTGAGTTGACAAAATAGTATGATTTAGAACATAAGTAAAATGATGAAGATGAATATATGACTTTTTTGTTGTTGGGATATATAACTTTTTTTCTATTAAGATATATTTGGGGATATGTACTTGGAATTGTTGTGGTTGGTGATTTATAATTCACTTTTTGAGATATATATTTCTATATGTTATTAATTGGTGATAGATAAATCACCTTTTAGAATGTGTAGTTTGACATCTTATGATATATATATATATATATATATAAAGCATTTTCTTTTGTCTTGTTTTTGGGTTTGGCACCCCTAGTGCTTCTCTTAATATGAGATTATCTTCGGTTGACAAAAAAAAAGTTATATATTATGAACATATCACATGAGATTAATGCCTAGCTACTAAACTCTAATTATGGTCCTACCTTTGTAGGCAAAATCATCATTTGTTCTCTTTTTTATCTTTAAATAAGTATTAATTAATCTTACCCATTAAGCCATTACAATTGAGATATGTAGCAAGGATACTTCCAATCTATATAAATGCTTAAAATAGAATTATGACTAGATTATTTCACAAGTGATTCATGAATACTCCTTTTTGCTAAAGTTTTGGTAGGGGCCTTATCTTGTATCAATTTTTATTTTTTGTTATTCACTTTTCATTTGCAAGAAAACATTAGGTAGCAAAGTTAAAATGGTTATCATAATCTCACTAGAGTATGATAGCAACCGGAACGAAGATGATATTAAAAAGTCCAAAGAAGATATTTTACTTATAATAATATTAGCTACAATGTTGCTTATTGATTACAATTGGAGATACATGTGCAAAGAACCACGTCGCACTAGTGCATTAACTAGACATGTTTTTATGCCCTTTGTGAAAAACTTGTTGCACATGGATTGATGCATAATAAAAACACTGGAGTGTTGGAGATGGTGGCCATGTATTTAAACATTATTGGGCATGAGGTTGGAAATAGAATGATTCGAGAAAAATTCTAACATTTGGGCGAAATTGTTAGTAAATGTTATCATAAAATTTTAGTGTTTTGTTTGAAGTTGTCAATGCAATTGATAAAGCCGCAGGATCCATCTTTCAAGAATCATCATACAAAGATTGCACATGATAAAAGATATTGGCCTTTTTTTAAAAGATTGTATAGGAGCAATTGATGGAGTTTATGTTCCTTGTGCAGTGCCTCAAGGCGAGCAAGTCAAATATATAGGAAGAAAGGGATTCACAAACCAAAATGTCATGGTTGTATGTGATTAGAATATGTGCTTTTATATTTGCATTGGCAAGTTGGAAAGGTAGAGCACATGATGCAAGAATTTTTCATGAAGCATTGTATTCATGCTTTAATTTTTCACATCCTCCCATAGGTTTGACATTCTAAACTAATCTTTCTAAATTTCTTGTGTAATTTTATATATTTTCTCCTTACATTTTTTTAACTATTGGATAGGAAAATATTATTTAGTTGATACTAGTTATCCAATGCCTAAATTGGCTACTCAGGACCTTATAAAAATGAACATTATCATCTTCTAGATTTCAAGCTAGATATTGGTTTTAATAGTGGTAATGAAATTTTCAATTATTACTATTCTAGCTTACGGAGCACCATAAAAAGGACATTTGGTGTAGGAAGAATATATTTGTTATTTTGAATCATACTGTTCATATGGGTGTGATTCCTTATAGTACCTTAGTTTAGTACGAGTCTCGTTTATGTTTTATATCATGTTTTTCATAAATTTGTATTGTTTGAATTTCTTATAGAAATAAAGTTGATGTTTATCATTCTATTTTGAGTTTTTGTGTGCAATATTTATGTTGCATTTTTATTTATCTTGATAAAGAATAAAGTTTAGACTAGTTGGAAATAAACATGATTAAGATCACATCATATGTTAATTTCATGTCGCTTATCCCTATTTGATTGGTTGATGGTTGTAGGATTTCATGCTTATTCATATTATGTATTGTCATGTCTAACATGCAAAAGTACTTATATTTTGGTTTATAAAGGCCTAACGTGCATGATTATTGCATTTGTCAATAGAAGTCGGAGTAAGCGTATTGAGGAGGAGTTATTTGTGTATTGTATAAATGTTGATTATTTCAATGTCAAACTGACCTACTCACGAGGTAAAAGAATATCCTTGACTACTTCTCTACTACCCTCTACTTGACTGCCTCAACTTTTATGATCCTACAACCTTGCCTTTTCTTGTACTCTCATTTATTTGATTTATCTGGGATATATAAGAGATTTGTCATCAAGTATGAATAACAATAGTGATTATTATGGCTTAGTCATGTTGAATTGTGATGAACATTGTAGTGGTTCCTTGTTGCTATATGACATGGATCAAATTGTTTATAGGGAATCTAAAACAAAATAACAAACAATGACACACCTAATGAATTTTGTAGTAATTGTGAAACTATCTTAGACATGGCAATGGGCGGGGCAGACATGAGTTTGTGGTTCCCTATCCCTGTCCCCGCCTACCAAAACTCATCCCCATGCCTGTCTCTATTCCCATCGGATATAAATTTTTGTCCCCATCCACGTTCCCATTGGGTATACCTGATTTATAACTATACCCGTTTATAATTTTTAAAAAATATAAAAAAAAAAACAAAACATAAAAAATACTTTTAAGTCATAATAAGCTTTAAAAAAATCAATTTTTATAATTACTTAAAGTCATAACAAGCTAATACTAAACTAAAAGTCTCACAACAAAAAGAAAAACTTCACAACAAGCTAATAATATGTTAATAACAACCATATAATTATCTATTATCTAATAAAATTATATATATTTTGTCTAAATTATATAAAAACAAATTGAAACAACCTAAAACAATAATTTAGTAAGTATAAAGTAAGAATAAATTGTAAATCATAAAATAACTGTAAATGCTTAAAAATCATTAGGTAAAATATATAACATAAAATAAAGATAATTTAATAAATATATGTATCAAATACGGGTATGGAGCAGATATGCACATCGTCATCCCCGTCCCCGTACTCGATTTTTATAATCGGGTATTATCCGTATTCATATTCGTGCTCAGTCAAAGTGAGGATTATCCATCAATATCAAGGCAGGGGCGGGGTAGTACTCACGAGTATGGATTTGATTGTCATGCCTAAACTATCTGTAATTAACTATTTATGAATTTGGTACAAAATTAACATGTCTTTGCTAGATGAGCCTTTTCCAAGATTAGTAACTATGAAATTGTGATTTTATAAAACTCTATGTGGTGCTCTTATGTCGTGGTATTTTTTGGGTTTTAATTAGATAGTCATTTTGCTAAATTAGTAACTATGAAACTCTTTGTAATTAACTATTTATAAAATTCGTATGAAATTAACATGCCTTTATAATCTCCATGGCTAATTCATTGTCAAAATTTTAGTATATAATTTATTATTAGGAATCGCAAAACTAACCTTATGCTTCTAATATGTAGGAACCACCGAGTGTGAATGCTCCTGAAGATACTAATCCTAATAATGTGTCATCTAATAAACAATCCACAAGAGCTTCAACTACACTGAAAAATATGTTCTCACATGGGAGCATATATCATATTAAAAAGAAGGAAAAACTCATGTCTACACTTGTATTCATTGTAATGAGTCTTGTAGAGGAGGGGGCATAAACAGATTGAAGCAACATCTTGCGAGTGTACAAATACTATTAGTTCTTGCATAATAGTTCCTCATGATGTTCATCACCGGTAGGGCTAGCCAAAAAAATTTGAACCAAACTAATCTGATGTTGAACTATATATAACTAACCCAAAATAACTAAACTTAAAAAAACTGAACTAAACCATTGACTAGTTCAATTTTTTAAAACTGAATTGTTTTTAAAATAAATTAGTAACTAAACTACTTAACTAATAAAATAATTTAAAAAAAGATGCTCTTTAACTCTTTGTGAGACTCATTTTCCCCAAAATCTCCAAATGCTCTTCGTTCTTCACTCTTCAATTTGAACCATCAGCACCGTCATTGTACCATCGCACACTGTCACCATCTCTCTTGCCGCAAATGCCCCTCTCTCCCTCCAACCACTTCCCTTGCCTACTTTCCTAGCTTCCGCTTTGATTGTGCCATACTTGAGGTACTCTACTCTTTGTTGGTGGTTTGCTTCAGTCGTTGTTGCACGAAATATCTTTTGAAATTACTGAAAGATTGTTGGTGTTTTGCTTCACTTTTATCTCCGCACGTGTCTGTAATTTTATTTTTGTATCTATGCTTTGAGTCTTGCATAGATAAAACGAAGTTGCATTTTGAAATTACTGAAAGATTATGCTTTCAATAGCACCATTCTACAGGCCAAAGATGGTATCTTGTGTTCTGTGTTTTGTCATGTTCTCCCATGTCATGTGATTTTAAGTTATGTGTTTCCTTTGTCATTTTTGTGGATTTCTCTCTTGTGGATTTTGTTTGTTTGACTATGATACTCCTATAAATGAGCCATGATAACTCATTTTGTTTAGTGTGTGCATTCAAATTGTCTCTTTCGAATTCATTTTTTCATGCTTTTCTAGCACTTTGGAAGTGGAGAAGGGGATTTCCATTTTATACCACAAATGCTATTTGATGGTGCAACCTATTGGTGTTCATGGAAGGCCTATGATGCTATTATGGTTATTTGAATACTTTAAAGTAGAAAGATTGACCAAGTGAGTGCTCTATAAAATACAGATGAATGAATGATCCAATTATTTCAATTTACATCTTATTGTTAGAATTGTGAAAACTTGTAGCAAAAAATTGTGTCAACAGTACAAAGGGTGATTTTAATTTCAGCTAACTTGTTTACAATTGGCAAGTGTTAATGTATGGTCATTCATGGAAGGCCTATGAGGCTATGATGCTATTATGGTTATTTGAAATACTTTAAAGTAGAAAGATTGACTAAGTGATAGCTATGATAGTTCTACTATCTTATGCTTTATTTCGGTTTATATTTTTTTCCAGTTTTAGTATTCCTAAAGATGTCTCTTGTTTTGTTATTATAATTCAGTGATTTGTCATACAACAATCTTAGTGGTCTGCTCCCTAGAATTTTAGCCAAATCATTCAGGTAATCATCTCTCTCTATGATGTATGTACATTTCTACTTGGGTGGAAAACGGAAAATTGGGTATTATATATATATATATATATATATATATATATATATATATGAAACCAGAAAAATAGTATGGACCAAAGGATGTTAAGCTACTTGCCTCATTTTGAAGTCAACTTTCAATTCTTCCATGTTCTATTTGGGTCCTTCAATGCTTATATTATGTCTCCTGGCAGTTGAGTGTTAAGAACTCTGTTATTCTCAAACTTTCATGTATGTTAGAAAATGCCTAAGTGCTTCAATTTGTATGTTGATAAATAATTGGTTAGCAAACCAAAGTCCTCTAAAGATATTATTGAGTTATTTAATTTCTCTGATGTTTTATTTTTAAGAGCTGAAATGTTAGGTATTTTTGTTATTATTTATCAGTTATATTTTAGTTCTATAATAAATGTACTAACTTGCTTGTAATATGTGTGCTTGCTATTTTAGTTATAAACTTTATTCTTCTAGTTCTATCTCTCTAGTCTCTACCTTTTAGTTCTATCATCATACTACTAGAATTCTGTTGATTAAACAGAATTAATTACCTTAATTAATTAATTTCACTAAAACCTTTTTTCAACATTTGTTATCTATTTTGGAATGCTCACTTATTTATCAATGTTTTGGAGTAGGGAATGTGTGTGTGAATATTTGTAAAAATAGATAATTTAATTAACATTTTTTTAGATGGGCCCTACATTGCCATATGTCGTTGATGAAACTATCACACTAGCTGTTTTCGAAACCGATGCTATATTACCCAATACATCATCAACTGGGCATAAGAGAGGTCAGTCAAATGTGTGGAACTATTTTAATTTAAAAAAAAAAAAAAAGAACCTCATTCTGAGTATACGGCTAAATGTAGGTTTTGTGAAAAACCCATTAAATATAAGTTTGGAACAAGTGCTATGTGGAATCATTTGGGTAGATGTGATAAGAATCCCAATAAAGAACCAATGAAAAGGCAAAGAAGCTCGATAATTACATAAGGGATCAATGCTAGTCCTTCAACAATTACTTCTAAATTTGACCAAATTGTATGTCTAAAGATGTTGGTGAAGATGTTTGTGAAGTTTGAGCTTCCTTTTCGATTTGTGGATAATGAGGACTTTCACGAACTGTTAATGTACTTGCAACCAAGATTTGATATCCCAATCACAGAGTACATTGAGGTGGGAAATTTGGGAACATATATTGAGCTTGATTGTGAAGGAGGGATTAAAAGTAATTGATGATTCAATTTTGAGGATTTGGAATGCAGTAAAATATGTGAAGTCCTCTCCTGGTTGATTGGTTAGGTTCAAGGCATTTGTAGAGCAAGAGAGAATTTCTTACAAAGGTCTTCTTTGCCTCGATACTAGGTGAAATTCAACCTATCTAATGTTAGATGCGACCTTGAAGTTCAAAGCTGCCTTTGTCTTGTTAGGTATGCGAGACAAGAAGTTTCGCAAATTGGTCAAAGTCAATGATGTTGGGTTAGAAGATTTTGATTAGAATAATGCTAAGTCGATTCTACCATTTTTAAAGGTATTCTATGACTCTACAATGCGTATATCTGATTCTTCCTATGTCACTGGTCATATGTATATGAAGGAAGTGTTTGGGCTTCAAAAAAAGATTCAACATTATTGTGAAAGTAGTGATCAAAGCATACAGAAATTGCATTGCACATGAAAGATAAATTTATCGAATATTGGGGAAATCCTGATGATATTAATATCTTGTTATTGATTGTTATTGTTCTTAATACTAGGAGCAAGTTGGATTTTGTTAATTTCTTCATTAAGTACATGTTCGCACCTTATGAAGCCAATCTATTAAGTTCAAAATTGTTGTTATCTTTGAGAGGGCTTTATGAGCAATATTGAGGTGTTGATGAGGGTTTACAAAGTAGTCAACAAGAATCACAATTAGATGACGATGACGATGATCCTCATAGGATGAATTCCTATCTTAAATCAATCGAGGATAGATTTGATCATGTATTAGAACTTGATAAATATTTGAAAGAAGCTCCTAAACCTTACAACAAGTTAGTTGAGCTTGATGTTTTAAATTGGTGAAAAGTCAACTCAACTAGATTTCGTAACCTTGCTAGCATGGCTCAAGAGGTATTAGCCATTCCTGTCTTTATTGTAGCATCGGAATGTGCATTTAGTGCAGGAGGAAGGGTAATTGGTCCTCATCGTAATTGTTTGACACCCAAAATAGTTGAGGCACTTGTTTACACACAAGATTGGTTGAGAGGAAAGTCTTTTTCTTTACTTTATGACAAAGATGCTGAAGAGCTTGGTAAATTTGAGCAAAGTAAATTTAGATATTAATGATCTACAATTATTTAGATATTAATTTTAATTTTAGTTTTATTTTAAATTTTCTAAGATCCTGACATCTATATATCTATCTATCTATATATATTTATTTTGTAGAGATATCTTCTCAAGATGAAGTAGTACCTTCAAGTGTTATTAATTTAAATGATTGAAGATATATCAACATGCTAGGATTTCTTGCTCTGTTGCATTGATCAACTTATTAGAACTTTAAATTGTTGTCTAGTTTAGTGAATTTTGAATATATTAATCAACATATTAGAATTATGAGTTATTGTCTGATGTAATGAATCAACTTATTAGAATATAAATTAAATAAAAATGGACAATAATCTTAAAGGAAAAAAAATTCAAAGCAATTTAGACTAGTTTGGAGTAGTTCAAAGCAATTTAGAGCAATTTGGATAACAATCTAGTTCAAATTGGTTCAATTTAGTTTAAAGTATCTTTAATGCAGTTTAATTCAGTTTGCTTGAACCATTTAATAGTTCAATTCGGTTCGAGCGAACTATATTTGCAGTTTGTAGTAGTTAGATGTGGATCAATTCAATTTGGTTCAAATTGAACAGCCCTGGTCATCAGATGTTATAGTTACTAAATGAAATCAAAGAGAAAAGTAAGAAAGATGACCTACATGAAGCATACACTAATCAAAATATTAAAGATGAAGCATAAGAAGTTCAAGCTACCTCATCATCTCATAACGAAGGGAAAGGGAAAGCCACAAATGAAATAAGTAGTTATTTTGCTCCAAGATCTACTCCTAGATCTCAACCCAATTTGAAAAGTGTTTTATCAAGTAAGGAAGCAATAAACAAAGTTGATATGGCAATTGGTTGATGGTTTTATGATGCTTGCATTCCATTTCATGTAATAAAGTCACCATATTTTAAATCTGATTTGGATGCAATTACTTATCTTGGTTTTGGTTTTATAGGTCCATTTTATCATACTATAAGACTTAACTTGTTGCAAGATTTCAAGAAAAATTGTCAATTGGTTGTAGAAAGTTATCAAAAAAATTGGGTTAAGAGTGGATGTACCATTATGACTGGTGGATGGACTGATCAAAGGCAAAAAACTTTGATCAACTTTATAGTATATTGTCCAACAAGTATATATTATTGGAAAAAAAATTATAGTACATAATGTATTTATTACTTCATGTATGATTGATCAACTTTTAAATATAGGTATTTCATTTTTCAAATCTGTTGACACATCATATGTTGTTAAAGATGCCATTACTTTGTGCAATTTGTTTTATTAAGTTATTGAGTGGGTTGGAGTTGAGAATGTGGTTCATGTAGTGATAGATAATGCACTTAATTATGTAACTGTTGGTAAATTGATCCATGAGAAATATGAAACCATTTTCTAATCTCATTGTATTACTCACTACTTGAATCTCCTTTTGAAGGACATTGTTAGCATGTCTCATGTTTTATATCTTGCCTCCAAAGCTTCCAATAAAATTGTGTTTGTATATAATCACATGATATTCTTATCTTGGTTGATGAAAAGAGAAGGTTGGAAAGAAATTGTACATCCAAAAGTGACTCGGTTTGTTACGACTTTTATTATATTGAAAAGTATTTATGATCACAAGCATGACTTGCAAGCCTTAGTTGTGGACAAACATTTCACTAACCACAAGTTAGAAAATTCTGTAAGAAAAGTGGTTAGTACTACTATTTTGGATCAAAATTTTTGAAATGATTGTTTTATGATAGCAAAGTTTGCCCCTCCCATTATTCATTTACTAAGAATTGTAGACGAGGATGAAAAACCTTCTCTTGGTTATGTTTATGAAAATAGAAAAAAAAATGTCATAAAGGAGATGTTTAGGAATAGAAGAGTTTTGTATAAGCCTTACTCATATATTATTAAGGCTCGATGGAAAAAAACATTTAAAGCTCAATCTTCATGCATTGACTTACTAGTTTAATCCTACATTCATAACATGATTGCTTATAAATTTATGATTAGTAAAAACTACTAAAGTTACTTTACTCATTTTGTTTAATGTTACTCATTTATAATTGTAATTGTTTAAAGACAAATGTTTTATATTGGTTTGTTTCTCTTTTAACTAAAGAGACTAGGCATATACATGAAACTTTATCCAAGCTATATAATGTTGTCCAAACTTATTAATGACTACATATTAAAAAATAAAAGAGGACTACATTGATCAGTACTATAGTATATATATGCTGTGTATTTTTTGTATTAATTTTTTTTTCATCAAACAATTATTTTTTATATTATATGGGATTTACCTATGGTTAAAAAATTATCATTTAGTAAAACAAGTTTTTTTTATTATTATTTTATTATATGGGATTTCCTACAGTTGGAGGATGTAGGTAAATTAATGACATTTACCTACAATTAAGGGTTGTAGGTACTTGTTAATATCTTTTACTAACATTATTAATTTGTAGGTATTATTTGTAGCGACAGTCATTGTAACTATAGGTCAAAATAGATCCGTAAGTAAAATATAAAGCAATAGGCTATTTACCATTATTATACAACCCCTCAAAGTTGACGCCAAAAATGTCCGAGGACAAAGTTCTCTATAGAATTACCTATGGATTTTTGACTTATAGTGACGATTTTTGCTCATAGGTATATGTCATTATTTTTGTAATGGAATAAGAAATGGGGTAACCATCGCTTCCAGCATTGGAATCTCTTGTCAATTAAATACTGTAATAGTATGGGACAGTGCACCGAACAACTTTGAAAATAATTTAGTTTTTAAGACTCAACTAGAAAGATAGTTCAATTCAGTTTTCTTTATTTAAAGTTTAGTTTTTTATAGTTTAGTTTAATCTAGTTCATCAATAATTCAGTTAAGTCTAGTTTTTATGAGCACCCATAATCACAACTCATTATTTGAATGACTTTAAAAATAATTTTATAAAAGTCAATTCCGACTTATCATATGTAGAGGATTGTGATTGAGTGTAAATTATTTTATACCACCTATATATCACCATTTTTCTCTTAAAGAATATGGAGGAAAGAATAAGTTTGAAATTCACATCTTATCTTATAAAATATAAATTCACCTACAACACCTTTCTTCTTTTCTTTTTTCTTTTTTTGGAAAGATTGAACTTACGACGCTTTTCTAAAAATAATATAAAAAAAAGTATGATTTTCATTTTTTATTTTCACTTATTTACCATTAAGAAAAAAAAAAGTGACTTGAACTTGGAAAAAAAAGTTTTATGAAAAATGAAATGTATAAGTACTAACAAAACGTTTTCACAATAAAACATATAAAATAGAAAATATAAGATAAAAAAATATAATGATTTAATTTATATGTATTAATCATAAATAATAAAAAATAAAATTAGGATAAAAATATAATTTATTATAAATTGAAATAAATAAATTGACATAGTCAAAAAATAAATTGAACATAAATATATAATAAAGGAAATACAAAATGTTACTCAAAATATTTTTCTCTTTTTTTTTTTGTATTGAGGACGGCTAAGGCCCAAAGAGAAAAATTAACAAGAAACAGTACGGGACATAAAGTCCCATTACATCATAGAGCATCAGTAAACTACATTTAATGGGGGCATTTAGTTACCCTATGCAATCCAATCGTATGTTGATGAGGAAAAGGATGCTAACCAATTCACAACTATATTAGCCTCTCTAAACACATGCATTACATGCACCTCCTAGTCCTTCACCCACCAATCCTGGATCTCTTTCACAATCGGCCAGTATGAATGAGCAAGCACAACTCTGTCGACTACAAACTTCACAACCACCTTCAAATCACACTCCACCAGTAGTCTTCGGGTCCCTCTATTCCAAGAAAATCATAAAGTAGAAGCAATGCCCCATAACTCCACCATGAGGACATTAGTCAATCCTAGGTTCCTACAGAAGCCATCAACCCATTTACCATCACTATCTTTAAGCACCCTTGAGCAAGAAGCATGCACACCATTATCCACCACCGACCCATCCATATTGGCCTTCGTCCCCCTATTTGGCGAGGGTTGTTAGGCTATATCAATTTGTCTGTATTGCTACCCATGTAGCTCTAATGTGCCAACTAAACGAGCTGCATTGACAATGCTAATGGCTTTTCAAATAGCCATGCACGCAACGTCCCTATGGTCGAATGGTATGTTCCTAAACACCAGCATATTATGGGAGGTCCATATAGCATTCAACACGCTCGAAAAAAGGTTGTTCCACGACACCACCTACACTCTATCATCATAGCTTAGGTTATGCACAAGCTAGGTCATAAGCTCCTCACTATTAGTGTCTTGAATACTCATAGGGCGCACTCCACTCCACACACGTCTCTAGTAACTTGACACTCTCTAAATAAATGATTAGTTGTCTTAACATCTCCACCACATAGCAAGCACAAGCTGCTCTTTGCCATCCCCCTATCCACTTGAAAAGAGTTTCTAACTAATCCCCTATGGTTATCTTTTAGAGTAGACATTGGTCCCAAGGTTGGATACTAGTTTGCCATACTCAATGGCTCCTCCCATGGTTATTATGAATCAAGTCGTATGCCGAGATTGTAGAGAACCCTCCATCTACCGTATGACCCCAAATGACCCTATCCTCTCTTAACAATGCATGTGGAGGGACCATGCTGACAATCTTTGTAAACATAGTCTCTGGCACCAATTCTTTAAAAGCTTAGGTAATCCATTCTCCCTCTCACGTGACCAACTCACCAATGACTTAGTACAAATACCCCCCTTAGAACTCCTTCAACCAGCTCATCCAATATCACACCCAATGACAACCATCTATCCTTCCAAAAGAGGACTCACCGACCATCCCCAACAATCCATTGACACCCTTGTAGTACATGCTTCCAAACCAAGTTGATGCTCCTCCAAGTGTTAGAGTAAGCCTGTTTTAGGATGACCCATGGGATCATCTCATCCTTACATTTGTATTTTCTCCATAGGACCCTCACCCACAGAGCATCCAATTCATGGATTAAGCCCTAACCCAATTTCATTATGAGCACTCAATTGAAGACATATAGATCCCTCAAACCTCCCTACTTCTTAGGCAAGCAAAACTTATTCCAAGCAACCGAGTAGCATCTCCTGGTTTCTTTCGATCCCCCCATACACACAAACTTTCAGTTAATAACCTCCAACCTCTAAGACACATGTTTAAGGAGCAGTACAGTATGCATTGTGTATGTTGGTAGTGCAGAGACTATTGCCATCAATAACATACACCTTCCGGCAAACAAAAGTGTGTTAGCTCTCCAACCATTAAGATTTTCTATGTTTTTTGAAGTAGAAAATCATAGGTCTTCTTCTTCTTCCTTCTATGCAACAATGGAACACCTAAGTACCTCCCTAGGTCCTCCGTTAGTTGAAACTCAAACAATTGGCTAAGCTCCATCCCTCTTGCATGGTCCATATTGCGAGAGACAATCATGCACGAATTTTGTACCGACACACATTGGCCCGACACCCCACATAACTACTCCAAACAACTATTGATAGTCTCCATTTGCCTCCTACTCGCCTCTGCAAATAACAAAAGGTCATCCGCAAAGAACATGTGTGAGATGGGAGGTCCATCATGAGATAGAGGATCCCTTTGGCGAATCCTTCACGTGGGCTTAAATACTCCAGTACGTGTGCCATTTAACAAAACCTGTATACTAGCTGATGGCCCAATGACATGTATGCAAGAACAAGATTACAAAATTGGTCTTGGAACCCTACTGCCTTTAGAGTATCGATGAGGAAGTCCCAACGAATCCTATCATACGCCTTGTCTAGATCCACCTTGATAGCCATTGGCCCTTAACACCCTCACTTCGTTCTCATAGTATGAAAGACTTCCTAAGCAATGACAACATTATTTGTCCCATGCCTCTTAGGCACAAAGCTACATTGGTTAATGTTCGATAAGTTTCAGCATAAGGCTTTTCAATCTAGTAGCAATAATCTTTGTAATGATCTTATAGATTACATTATAGAGACTAATTGGGCGAAAGTGGTCCATTTTGCTAGTGCATCACACTTCGGAATAAGGACCAGTAGTGTACCATCACACATCGAAAACATCCTCTCACCATCTCACACATTGATGGGCCAACCACTTACTAGTTGGATTGGAAGAAAATAGGGTGCAATCCATCTGGCCTAGGTGCCTTCAGAGGTCCTATGCTAAATATTTACCCCTTAACCTCCTCATATGTGAAAGGTTGTTGAATCGCCACCAACCTATCCTCCTTCAATCTCAGGAATGCACTATCATGACCCCAAGAGGATGAATGGGGTTCATCCTCATAGAGATTCACAAAATGAAGTTTGGCAATATCCTTGATTGCCTCTTGATAAAAAAAAAAAAAATCAACTTTCCATTCTCATCTAGTAGAACCTCAATCTTGCTCTGCTTCATGCGAATAAGAGTTGTAGTATGAAAGAATTTTGTATTTCGATTCCCTAATTTGAACCAATCACACCTAGCCTTCTAACACTAGAACAATTTTTCCTGATACAAAATAAAGTTATATTATTCCCATAACTCCTTCTACACCTTTTGCAAATATCTATTCACCTCCATGGCTAGCTTCGAGTTGATTCCTTCTAGCCTCGCCATGATTCTACACTTCCTATGGAACAAGTTTTCGAAGAATTCTTTGTTCCAAACATCTACACACACATAGAACATTAATACCGTGTCCATCCACCCACTTGCATTGTCCCAAGAATCTTGAACGACATGTTGAAATGATGCATCAACTAACCAACTAGCCAAGAATCTAAATGGCTTATGGCCCCTATTAAACACCTCCTACTTCATTTGCACTAGGATTGCTTTATGGTCTGACTTAAGTGATAGGAAATGAACTATTGAGGTTTTAGGAACCCTAATCTCCAGCACGAATTAGAAACACCCCAATCAGTCCTCTCCTAATACCACATCCCTCCCATGTAAACGAAGGTCCCTTGAACCCTAGATCTTGCAACGCACACCTTCCAAGACAATTCGAGAATTGAGCCATAAATGCTCTATTCAGACCACCTCCTCCAACTTTCTCTTATGCGGCCACATACGTGTTGAAGTCACCCACAACACTCCATGGTCCATTCACAACATTCTTGAAGCCCTCCATCTCCTACCACAAACCCTGTCATTGAGCAAGCACCACACTACCATATTCAAATGACACGTAAAACCCCTCCAACCCATCCCTAGGTGAACATCTAGTATGCATGCATTCGGTATGAGACCCCAAAATGTCCATATGCACACTAGATAAGTCTTAGGCCAACCAGATACCACCCTAGAACCATGAAGCATCCTCCATGAACCAACTATCTAGGCCAACTTCTAAATAAATTGACATTGTCAAAAAAAAAAATTTAGTGCATATGTGATAATGGGGAATGCATCCTCTTATGTTGAATTTTCACTTATATTCTCTCAAATGAAAATCCTCACCATAAAAACACCTAGTATTTTTTTATTATTTAAAATCTCTCTCTTAATTTTAATTAATAAATGAGATTTCATATGATGGTAATGTGACATGAGGGATCCAACATAAAAACTAAGTAAAATTTTGGATATTAACTATATTCAGATATTTTTTAAGATGGGAATTAAAAAAAAACTATATTGAATATCATATTAATTTTTAAAAAAATATACTTATTTTTATTATTCTTTAGATTTTAATTTCAAACTAATAAAAAGTATTACTTTCCACATATAAATTGTCTCGTGCATCGTAGGGCACACACATGCAGTCGTTGATTATATAATGACATATAAACAAAACATTTGATATTTTAAATTATTTTTATTATATATCTTATCATTCATTTTACATTTTCTATAGAAGAAAAATAAAAGATTAAAACCAAAGACAAATCAAATCCAAACAATTTTAAATTGGATAACATCCAATTAAAATTTTGAATAAGATTGATAGGATGATAAACTAAACACATCTAAGTGATTGGATCAAATGGTTTTCTCCTTTAAAATTGATCCAATTTAGTTTATGAATACTCCTAAGTTCTAACTATTATCTTTGTTGGCATTATCGTCGTTATTATTATTTTATAATAAATTAAAATAAAATAATTAATATTTTTTATTCATATTTAAATTTTAAAAAAAATTAAAAACAACAATAAATTGAAACGCAAAATGGTTTTGATATTTAAAATTTTAAAAATAGAAAACCATCCCAAACAAAAACATAGCTTAATATGAAATTGAAATTTTTTAAAACATAAAAATCAAATTGTTACAAATGGGGATTTCGTAATAATGAGGTTTTTGTCAAATCTTCTTTTACATGCTTTTGAATCTTTAATTAAAACTCTTTTTAAATAGATCATCACACTTCATATTATATATCAAGAACTAGTGTATTAACCCGTGTTTAATGATTGTTATATAATTTAATTTTTTTTAATAATATATATTTAAAAATCATAATTTATTTTAAATAATATATACCCAAAAACCATAATTTACCTCATTACACTTTTTTCAGTTTTTTTTATTATCAACTATTATTTAAAAATCATAATTTTTTTTGAATTTTTGAATCTTAAACTAATATTTTTTTAAAATTTAAATTAATATTTATTTAAATTTGTTATATTCATAAGATATTTATAATAATAACTTTAAAATGTAATAAAATAATAATAACGACACAAATTTGAAAATAATTTTTTATTTAAATTAGCTGATAAAGTTTATAAAAAATAATATAAAATAAAAATTATAACTCTAAATGAAATCAAACTAACAAAAGAACAAATATTATAATCTTAAAACAATTACAATAGTCATAAGAAAATAAAAAACCTTATAATTTTAAATAATTAAATTAATCAATTTAAACTACTCATTACACTTTTTCAGTTTTTTTTATTATCAACTATTATTTAAAAACCATAATTTCTTTTTGAATTTTAAGATCTCAAACTAACATTTAAAAAAAAATCTAGTTAAAAAAATGAAATTAATACCAAATAATTTATTTAAATTTAAATCCATTTAAACTTGTTACATTTAATTTATAAATTTGTTATATTGATAAGATAATTACAATAATAACTTTAAAATGTCATAAAATAATAATAATGGGACAAATTTAAAATTCATTTTTTTATTTAAATTAGATGATAAAATTTATTGAAAATAATATAAAATAAAAATGATAACCCTAAACAAAATCAAACTAACAAAAGAACAAATATTATAATCTTAAAACAATTACAATAATCCTAAGATAATAACAAACATTATAATTTTAAGATAATTAAATTAATCAATTTAAACTAACTCATTACACTTTTTCAGTTTTTATTATTATCAACTATTATTTAAAAACCATAATTTCTTTTTGAATTTTAAGATCTCTAACTTATATTTTTTTAAATATAGTTAAAAAATGAAATTAATACCAAATAATTAATATTTATTCAAATTTAAATCCATTTATTCTTTAAATTTGTTATATTCATAAGATAATTATAATATAACATAAAAACGCCATAAAATAATAATATAACCCTAAACAAAATAAAATTAATAAAAGAACAAATATTATGATTACAATAGTAAACATTATAACCTTAAACGAAATTTAATTAACAATTAACAAAAGATCTCTTGATAACTCGTAACATGAAACCACACTGTCATTGGTAAGGTTTGTCATTGTTGTTGTGTAGGATGTCCATCATTAACTTTAGAAACTTGGGATTCCCTGTTGAAACAAAAAGAAAAGAAAATGAAAAATATGAATTAGAAAAAAAGAAAAATAATATAGGAAAAAAATAAAGAAGAAACCTTGGTCCAATCGGTGGTAGGCTAGTAGCATAGAGAAAGAAAAAATTAAATATACAGGCAACTTGAAAAGAATGATCATAGAAAAAAAAAACCTAGTGCATAGAGGTAAAAAAAAATGAATATATAGACACAATTGAGGAGTGAAAGAAATAAAAGAATATAGAAAAAAATAAGAAAAGAAAAAAAAATAGAAGCAAAAAAAGAAAAATAGAAAAGAATGAAGAAAAAGAGAAGAATAGAAGAAGAAGAAAAAAACTGGATGGGATGAAAGGATAAAACATGAATATATAAACTACAAGATAATGGATAATGATGATATTTGAATTTATAATTAACTATGTTAGTAGATATAGATAAATAATTTTAATAGTAATATTAAAAATTATTTTAAAATTTGAATAGATTAATTTGTTAAAAATATATTTTTATTTAACATAATTAAATGTAGAATTAATATGGGGCTGCTACGTAACATTTAGCAACGTGGCAAAACCTTTTTTTAGAATAGATAAGTAGTTTTTTTTGCTCGTGCTAAGCAAATTTTTTTAATGATGGTTATATAATTTAATTTTTTTAAAACAATATATACCTAAAAAATATTTTTTATGGTAATTTGTTTGTCCTTGTGATTTTTTTACTTATCATTTCAAAACAAACACATTGGAAATTGTCTTCTTTGAGATTGGATTGACAAATTTGAGTTGTTTGTAATCATGCTCATCCTTGAAATAAGAACATTGTAACTTCAAAAAATTACTAAAAAAAATATTTTTTAGGTATGTATTGTTTGAAAAAAATTAAATTATATAACAATCATTAAAACAATTAGTATAATCTCAAAACAATTACAATAATCCTAAGATAATAACACACAATATAATTTTAAGATAATTACATTAATCAATTTAAAGTACTTTATTACACTTTTTTTCAGTTTTTTTTTATTATCAACTATTATTTAAAAACTATAATTTCTTTTTGAATTTTAAGATCACAAACTAAAATTTATTTAAAAAAAAAAAACAAAGCCTAGTTCAAATAAACAAAATTAATACCAAATAATTGATTTAAATTAGATGATAAAGTTTATTAAAAATAATATAAAATAAAAATTATAACCCTAAACGAAATCAAACTAACAAAACAACAAATATTATAATCTTAAAGTAACTACAATAATCCTAAGATAATAAAAAATAGTATAATTTTAAGATAATTACATTAATCAATTTAAACTACCTTATTACACTTTTTTCTATTTTTTTTTTACTATCAACTATTATTTAAAAACCATAATTTATTTTTGAATTTTAAAATCTCAAACTAATATTTTTTAAAAAAATATAGTTAAAAAAATGAAATTAATACCAAATAATTGATTTAAATTTAAATTAATATCTATTTAGACTTGTTACATTTAATCTTTAAATTTATTATATTCATAAGATAATTACAATAATAACATAAAAGCGTCATAAAATAATAACAACGAGACAATAATATAAAATAATATTGAAAATAATATAAAATAAAAATGATAACCCTAAACAAAATTAAACTAATAAATGAACAAATACTATAATTACATTAGTAAATAGTATAACCCTAAACAAAATTAAATTAACAAAAGATCTCTCAATATCTCAATTGTTGATGTTGTGATGGTTGACTTTAGGAACTTGAAATTCCCTTTTGAAACAAAAAGAAAAGAGAATGCAAAATATGAATTAAAAAAAAAGAAAAAAATATTGGAGAAAAAATGAAGAAGAAACCTTAGTGCAATCGATGGTAGGCTGGTAACATAAAAGAAAAAAAATGAATATAAATGTATTGCATGGAGGTAAAAAAAAAAAAAAAGAATATATAGACACAATTGAAGAGTGAAAAATAAAAGAATGTAGAAGAAATAAGAAAAAAAATAGAAGCAAAAAAAAAAAAAAAAAAAAAAAGGCAAAAAAAGAGGAAAATAAAAGAACAAGAAAAAAAAAACCTGAATGGGATGGAAGGAGAAAACATGAATATATAGACAACAGGAGAATGGTAATATTTGAATTTATAACTAACTATGTTAGTAGATATAAATAAATAATTTTAATAGTAATATTAAAATTATTTTAAAAATTGAATAGATTAATTTGTTAAAATTATATTTTATTTAACATAATTAAATATAAAATTAATATGGGGCTGTTACGTGCCATCTAGCAACGTAACAAAACCTTCTTTTAAAATAGATAAGTAGTTTTTTTTTTCCATGCTAAGCATGCACAAGTTTTTTAATGATTGCTATATAATTTAATTTTTTTTAAAACAATATATACCTAAAAAATATTTTTTTATGGTAATTTGTTTGTCCTTGTGATTTTTTAATTATCATTCCAAAACAAACACATATTGGAAATTGTCTTCTTTGAAATTGGATTGACAAATTTGAACTGTTTGTAATTATGTTCATCCTTGGAATAAGAACATTGTAACTTAAAAAAATTACTAAAAAAAATATTTTTTAGGTATGTATTGTTTTAAAAAAATTAAATTATACAGCAATCATTAAAGTAATTAGTATAATCTTAAAACAATTACAATAATCCTAAGATAATAATAAACATTATAATTTTAAGATAATTACATTAATCAATTTAAAGTAACTCAATACACTTTTTTCAGATTTTTTTTTTATTATTAACTATTATTCAAAAACCATAATTTCTTTTTGAATTTTAAGATCACAAACTAATATTTATTTTTTTAAAAAAAAGCCTAATTTAAATAAACAAAATTAATACCAAATAATTGATTTAAATTAGATGATAAAGTTTATTAAAAATAATATAAAATAAAAATTATAACTCTAAACGAAATCAAACTAACAAAAGAACAAATATTATAATATTAAAGCAATTACTATAATCATAAGATAATAACAAACAATATAATTTTAAAATAATTATATTAATCAATTTAAACTACCTCATTACACTTTTTTTCTAATTTTTTTACTATCAACTATTATTTATTTTTGAATTTTAAAATCTCAAACTAATATTTTTTTAAAAATATAGTTAAAAAAACAAAATTAATATCAAATAATTGATTTAAATTTAAATTGATATTTATTTAAATTTAAATTCATTTAGACTTGTTACATTTAATCTTTCAATTTTGTTATATTCATAAGATAATAACAATAATAACATAAAAGTGCCATAAAATAATAACAATGGGAAAATAATATAAAATAAAAATGATAACCCTAGACAAAATTAAACTCAAAAGAACAAATATTATAATTATATTAGTAAATATTATAACCCTAAACAAAATCAAATTAATAAAAAATCTCTCAATATCTCAATTGTTGATGTTGTGATGGTTGATTTTAGGAACTTGAAATTTCCTGTTAAAACAAAAAGAAAAGAGAATGCAAAATATGAATTAGAAAAAAAGAAAAAAAATATAGGAGAAAAAATGAAGAAGAAACCTTGGTTCAATCGATGGTAGGCTGGTAGCATAAAGAAAAAAAAAAGAATATACAGACAACTTGATCATAGAAAAAAAATCCTATTGCATGGAAGTAAAAAAAAATGAATATATAGGCACAATTGATGAGTGAAAGAAATAAAAGAATGTAAAAGAAATAGGAAAAAAAAATAGAAGCAAAAAAAAATAAAAATAGAAAAGAATGTAGAAAAAGAGAAGAATAGAAGAAGGAAAAAAAAAACTAGAAGGACAAACATGAATATATAGACAATAGGAGAATGATATATTTAAATTTATAACTAACTTTTTTTTTTTTTGCTGAATAATATTTATAACTAAGTATGTTAGTAAATATAGATAAATAATTTAATAATAATATTACTTTGAATATTCAAATTATTTTAAAAATTGATTAGATTAATTTGTTAAAAATATTTTTTTTATTTAACATAATTAAATGTAGAATTAATATGAGACTGTCACGTGACATCTAGTAACATGACAAAACATTTTTTTAGAATAGATAATAGATAGATAGATTAATAATAATATTACTTTGATTATTCAAATTATTTTAAAAATTGAATAAATTAATTTGTTAAAAATATTTTTTTATTTAATATAATTAAATGTAAAATTAATATGGGAGTGTCACGTGAACAATGTGATAAAACTTTCTTTTGAAATAGATAATAAATAAGACTAATGCATTGATAATATAATCTAATTTTATTATAATTATTTTAAAAATTATATAAATAGAGGATAAAATTATGTTACAATATAGTACCTTATTCTCTTATTTCGTGCCCATTTTTCCTTAGTAATAAATAGCATCACTCTAGTTATTATAATTTGGGAACAAAGTGAAAATTAAACCAATAATTTATATATTTTTCGAAGAAAACCGAACTATTAATGTTTCATCCTAGCACATTGCACAACCAAGCACAGAGGTTTAAAATTAAAAGCAGGGCACGACAAACGTGTTCTCCCAAGTCCCAGTATTTGCGGAGGATAGAGTAATTTGCCTCCGAATTCTGCGAACTTCTTCTGCCACCACTTTCTTCCTTAAGTAATAAATCCTTTTCTACATGTTTAAATTGTTTTTTCAACGTTTCGCAAGTGTTATTATTGTTGTTGTGAAGTGGTAGTGTTAATGTGTCATTGAGTAAACATGGCATTCCTATTTGTTTGCTTTAAGTTGCAATTCTTAATCCCACGTTAGTTTTCATGTGATTGTTGCAGATTCTTGTTGGGTGCTTCATGATCATAGAGGAATTTTGTTCTGATTAGGGTTGTTTTCTGCTTTTTCTCAGAAGGAAGAACCACTTAGTAGTACACAGCTGTGATGGTTGCAAATGACTATTTTCCTCCTTTGTTTAGGTGGGTTACTTAGCTCTGTATATTTAGCTTTGAGCGAAGTGCGATTTTGATATTTTAATTTTATCAATCTGGTTTTGTTGTTTGCTTGCATTTCAGTGTGGCCCCAATGATGGATTGGACAGATCACCACTACAGGACTCTGGCACGCCTAGTATCGAAACGCGCTTGGCTCTACACAGAGATGCTCGCAGCTGAAACAATTGTTTATCAAAAGGGAAATCTTGTAAGTTTGTTAACATAATTCTGCTTGTTAAACAGATATAAGGTTGATTTAGTGGTGAAGGTAGAGGTTGTGAGTTTGGCTCCCTAACAAAAAAACTAACAATTAACATTTGCGATCAAAAATAGAAAAAAACAATTCTGCTTGTTTAAAGAAAAAAGGGGAAAACTTGGGAGGATGATGTGTGAATAACAGTGTTCACGATTGCAATTTGTCAAGGACCAAATTCTGCCAAAATTAAGCTTAACAGCTCAGCCTACAATTACTAAGTTGTATCGTGGTAGTGAAGAAAATTTTTACCTACTTCTGTATAGTGTGTGTGTATATACCTACCATTGTATTGATATCACAATGATGTCAGTAGCAGAACTTCAGTGATTATGTAGAGCTATTCTGATTTCTGGTTCAGTTCTATTCTATCACCTATTTATGTTCTTTTATCTCTCTAGCACATCCTTCCATGAAAGAACCCTTTGGAGGCATTTGTTTCAAGGTATTGGAAGGATTCCTGGGATGTGAGCTTGGGAATATCACATTCCCATGCTTGGTACAAGTTTTTAAAAAGAAACATTCCCAGGAATACAAAATCTTCATGTTTACCATGTTTCACATTCCCATTATAAGGGGTGGATATCTTGATTCCCATGGGAATAGAGGTTATTTTCTTCAGTAACTACCTCTCCCCACTACATTATTTCACATTTTTTTTTCTTTTTCAATTTTTTGATTAAATAATTTTTTTTTTCTCTGCAATCATTAATGCCCACCAAACATGTTCATCAGAATAATATGCCTTGGCATGTCATTGCTGGGAATGTGATTCCTGGGATTGCAATGACATACCTTGAAACAAATGCACCCTTTAGACTGAAAGTTTGGATAATGCATGGCAGTTATATCAAATGCCAAAACCGTGCCAAAGACCAAACTTTCTTCACAGCTTAAACTGTTATGTAGAGACTATGGCAGCATGGCTTTACATTTCTAGACAATTAATGCTGTGCTCATTTTATCTGTGGTGAAATATATTGCATAACTAGTTATAACTGAGTTTTTTAAAAAAAATAAAAATATTTTGAACTTTGTTAGATATATTGGAATGCTTCTGTTAGTCTTGTTTAGTTCTGTATCTTGGGCTTTATCTGTTATTGTTTCATATTATTTTGAAAAAATTGTGAAACCAGGTCTCTTAATAAAATTCAGAGTACAGTTTTCGAACTGAAACACAAGTTGTTCTTCACCTTTGGGTTTATCTATTTCTGTTAACAAACTCTACTGTTTATCTTATTGCAGTAGGTATATGTGTGTGCACAAGAGCACAAATTGATGGGGTGGTACCATTTCTGGATAAACTGTCTCTGAAAACCATTATTTCTTGTTGTCTATTTTGTCAGGACAGATTCTTGGCTTATTCTCCAGATCAACATCCTATTGTGCTTCAAATTGGAGGGAGTAATTTAGATAATTTGGCAAAAGCAACTGAACTTGCAAATGCTTACTGTTATGATGAGATCAACTTCAAGTTCGTTTATTTTTTTATCACCTGAATTCATAATGTTTCGTTTTTATATTGATCTCTCTGAGAATTTCAGATAACAGAAATGAAAAGGCATAACAAACTAATTCTCATTAACTGAACTGTAACAGAAAGTTACACTTGCATTTATAGACCCAGCTGTCTTAGTGACAGCTATCTTAACTAACCTAACCACCTAACTCACTATTAACTAAACCTGGGATTGTAGTTTAATAACTTTGTTAAATAACTAGAACAAACAACATTATAGAGAAATAGGCAGTAAACCGTATGTCTGAATACACCACGGAGCATAGTTTATATAGGCTTATTTGCATTTATTACACAATATATTATTTCCTCTAAATGAGATATTGTTGCCTATAAACTATAATTATGAATAAAATCAGAATATTAATTCTGATTTTCAACATTTCCCCTCAAGCTGGAGCATATAAATCATATGCACCAAGCTTGTTACATATATAGTTAACCCGTGGACCCCTCAAAGCTTTGGTGAACATATCTGCTAACTGATCACTAGAGTTAACAAATCTAGTGATGATATCTCCTGATTCAATCTTCTCTCTAACAAAATGACAGTCCACTTCAATGTGTTTGGTTCTTTCATGAAACACTGGGTTAGATGCAATATGTAGAGCTGCCTGATTATCACAAATCAGAGTCATTTTGGCATCCTCTTCAAACTTGAGCTCTTTAATAAGTTGCTTTAACCGAGACAAGTTCACAAGTTGCTACTGACCATAGCTCTATATTCTCGCTTGAAGACTAGACCTTGCCACTACACTTTGCTTCTTGCTCTTCCAGGATATAAGGTTTCCACCAATCATTATACAATATCCTCAAAGTAGATCGTCTGTCACTAGGAGAACCAAACTCAATCTGCATCCGAATATCCAACAATTTGGACATGTCCTTTGTCATTATAGACAAGTCCTTTTCGAGAGCACCTTTGATGTATTTGAAAATCCGCATAACCGCCTCCCAATGATCTTGACACGGAGAATTCAAGAACCGACTCACCACACTAACAAAGAAAAAGCAATGTCGGGACGAGTGACAAGAAGGTAATTTAGTTTCCCAACTAACCTTCGATATCTTCCCGGTCTCGCAAAAGGAACCCCCTGGTTAGGTAGCAGCTTTGACACCTGGGGTCCATAGGAGTGTCCATTGGCTTAGCATTCATTAGGCCGATTTCCTCAAGGATGTCAAGAGCATACTTCCTTTGAGAGATCACCACACCATCCTTGGATTGGGCCACTTCAATACCTAAGAAATATCGAAGTTTTCCAAGGTCCTTAGTTTGGAATTGGCGAGAGAGGTATTGCTTTAGTTGGGCTATGCCATGCTCATCACTTCCAAAGTGATAACAATGTCATCCACATACACAACGAGGTAGATGCATCCCTCGTGGTGAATGGCAATAAAAGACCGAATGGTCACCTTCACTGCGAATCAAGCCAAACTCACTGTACAACAAGATGTGAAATCTGCCAAACCATGCTCTCGAGACTGTTTGAGTCCATAGAGGGATCTCCGAAGTCGACAAACCATGGTAGATGATTCCCCCGAGCAACAAAGCAAGGTGGTTGCTCCATGTAGACTTCTTCCTCAAGATCTCCATGTAGAAAAGCATTTTTTATATCAAGTTGGAAAAGGGGCCATGGGCGAATGGTCATGACAGAAAAGTAATAGCCGGACAGATGTCATTTTTGCCACGAGGGAGAATGTGTCGAGTATAATCCTGGCCAAACACCTGAGTGTAGCCCTTTGCCACTAATCGGGCTTTGAATCGATCAATCTTGCCAGTGGGTCCAACTTTAAGGGAGTATAGCCACCGACACTCGACGACGGACTTCCCAAGAGGAAGAGGCACCAGATCCCAAGTACCACTGCTTTGTAGGGCACACATCTCGTCAATCATTGCCTGTCTCCATTCTGGGTGGGATAAAGCTTCACCTTGGAGAGTTAGGAATAGACATAGAAGACAAAGACGAAAGACAAGTATAAAGTAAGGGAGAAAGACGGTGATAACTCAATGTAACATAGTGAGGGGATGGGTTACGGGTTGTACGTGTACCTTTTCTAAGAGCAATGGGTAGGCCAGGGTCAGACGAAGGACCTGGATCCGAGAAAGAGATTGGAGCTAGAGGTGGGTCACTCATGGTCGCATCCTCAAGTGTAGCCTCAACTGCAGGGATAGGCACTGGAGCGACTGGGGGCCGTGGTCGTCTATGATATGTCTGAATAGGTTGTGGTTGGAGAGAATGTACCGGTGATTGTTCTTCTAAGATAATGGGAAGAGGAGCAAGAGAAGGACTTTCCAGTGGGAGAGAATGATAAGAGTCAAAAGGAATGGAAGCAGACTCAAAGTAGGGCACAGACTCAAAGAAAGACACATCAGCAGAGATGAAATAACGTTTAAGGGTAGGGGAAAAACATCTATACCCTTTCTGGGATCGATGGTAGCCAAGGAAAACACACTTGATGGACCGAAATGATAATTTGTCAAGCCCTGGCGAAAGGTTATGAACAAAACATGTGGAACCAAAGACACGGGGAGACACGGGATGAAGTGGTGTATGGGGAAACAAAATTGAGTAGGGGTTTGGCCTTCAAGAACAGAGGATGGCATACGATTGATAAGATAACAAGTCAGTAAGAACAAAGATCACCCCAAAAGTGAGAAGGGACATTGCCATGAAGGAGAAGTGGTCCTAGTGGTTTCAACAAGGTGCCGATTTTTACGTTCGGCAACCCCATTTTGCTTTGAGGCGTATGAGCACAAGAAGTTTGGTGAAGGATACCTTTCGATGCCATAAATTGTTGGAATGGGTTGGATAAGTATTCACGGGCATTGTCACTACGAAGGGTTCGAATAGGAACACCGAATTGAGTTTGAATTTCAAGATAGAATTTTTCAAATAGGGAAAATAATTCAGATCTATTTTTCATTAAGAATAACCATGTGCAACGACTAAAATCATCAATGAATGTAACAAAATATTTAAAGACAGAAGAGGTAAGGACCCGAGACGGATCCCAAACATCGAGAATGGATTAAAGCAAAGGGGGGACAGGCCGTTTATTCATACGGTCGGGAAAAAAATTGACGCGTGTGTTTTTCCTAACCGACACGACTCACAATTTAAAAGCAGACAATTTGGACAAACTAGGAACCAACTTTTGAAGGATCGGAAGGTCGGGATGACCCAACCGAGCATGGATGGTAAGGGGAGAGGATGTGGCGTAACATGCTTTGGTGATGGGGTAGAGAGGTAGTACGAGACCATGAGACTCACATCCAATGCCAATCATCTTTCCCGTACTCTGGTCCCGCAAGATAACAAGATCCTTAGTGAATGTGATCAAACAATCATGTGATTGGGTCAAACGGTGAAGCAGACGAGAAGGTTAAAGGGACAATCGGGTACAAATAAAACAGTTTGTGATTAAAGTGGGTAGGGGATGGGTGGTGCCAATTCCTTGTGATTGTGTTTGGGAACCATTGGCGAGAGGTAATAATAGGTAGAAAACCGGAGGTAGAAATAGAAGAGAAAAGAGAGCGATTACCGAGAGATGTGATCGGAGGCACTGGAGTCAAGCACCCAAGGGCCCATAGAAGGAGATTGTGAGAGACAAGTAAAAGAATTACAGTTTGTGCTACCGAGCGGTGGTACCCGAGTTCGACGACTTCCAAACCATTGGAGAAAATCCTCATACATCGCAGGGGTGGGTCGGGGCTGATCGGTGGTTGAAGAAGTGGTGGTTGGTGAGGAATTGGTCACATTAGCGGCATGAGGGGCCTACCAATTATTTGCCAAAGAACGATCAACAGTGTGACCATCCTTATGACAATGAGTGCACGTATACTTATTCTTTGATTTGGAATTTCCATGCCGAGGACGGCCCGATCCACTACTGCGAGAGACAAAGGTAGAAGAGTCACCCACTGAAGCAGAAGATGAGACATTGGTCCGCTTAGGTGGGACTCGAAGAAGGGCGGAAAGAAGCACTAGTCATAGTGGGCACTATAGGGGACCCCAAAATCTGGTCACGAGTGGCGGGAATACTCCGAGGCAAGCCATAAAGGGCAAAGGACATAAAGAAGGTACTTTGCGGTTTGCAAGTTCCTTCTTAGCTTCTTCAGTTTGGTGGCGGCGGAGGAGGAAAAAGTTCATTGAAATCATGGAGGCGGCATGAACTCTTCCAAGGTAGGCGACATTGGGCCATCAAATTTGCGAGGAGCAACGAGGGTCATTAGTTCTTGGCAAACTCCATAGGCGTTGAGCATCATTAGTGTAAAGGGCTCGAGCTTCTGACCAAACCGATTCGCACGTGGCATGTGGTCGAAAAATCGGTTTGATAGAAGGATGAAGAGTAGACTTGATGACGCTACACAACTACGCATCAATTTTCTCCCACTTAGGATGATCAGCAGCCACCACAGAATCAATAGTGGTTGTAAGGTGATCTTTGCATCCCTGACCACTAATCCAAAGGAGAATGTCGGAAGCCCATGTGGAGTAGTTTGAACCATCCAACTTCTCCGTAGCAGGGGTAAAGTTCGAAAGTAGAGGGGGTTCTGGCCTAGGCATTTCAGTTTCAGCGGACATGATGCAAGGGAGCAAGGGAACAGTGTAAAAAAAAAACGAAACCCTAGAGAGAGAGGAAAGCAAATCTCGTCAGATGAAGATGGCACAGGGAGGGGTAGGTTCGCACAGGAGAGATGACGCCGGCGTTCAAGTCGCCGCCGGGAAGGGATCTTCACGCGTCGTCACGCGCCGGAGACGCACACCAGAAAATGGTGTTTGGCACGTACAGATGACGCGCGTGTGGGCGCGTTGGAGTGCTGGTGGAGATTCCGTCAACGGCGGAGGACAATGGGGCCAGCGCGATTCCGATGGCGGTGAAAATTCGCGAGTATGTTGCCGGAAATTTTCCCAACACGGCGGTCAGCGGCGGTCGGCGGGTCGGCGAAGGGTTTCAGAAAAAAAAAATGGGGACAGCAGTAGCAGGGTTACAAAGCAATACGAAAATCCAACAAAAATTCGTCGGAGGACAGTGGGTCCTCCGAAAAAAAAAAAAAAAACGGTTTTAGGTACTACCCAACCTGGCTCTAGATACCATGTTAAATAACTAGAACAGACAACATTATAGAGAAATAGGCAGTAAACCGTGTGTCTGAATACACTACGGAGCATAGTTTATATAGGCTTATTTGCATTTATTACACAATATATTATTTCCTCTAAATGAGATATTGTTGCCTATAAACTATAATTATGAATAAAATCAGAATATTAATTCTGATTTTCAACAAACTTCATCTCTTACAATACTTTAATAATCTCTGACATACCCATTATTTGTTTTCAACATATACCAGCTGTGGATGCCCGAGTCCTAGAGTAGCTGGACGTGGATGCTTTGGCGCACATCTTATGCTTGACCCAAAGGTTAGAAAATCATCCATACTTGACATGCAAACAGATTGAATATGTAAATTTTCTACGTCAATATGCACTAATGTAGAACTCTAATGTATAGTTTGTTGCAGAGGCTATTTCGTTAATTGCTGCCAATACAAATGTACCTGTCACTGTCAAATGTCGAATTGGTGTGGACAACCATGATTCTTACAATGAATTGTGTAAGGTTCTTTTCCAACAACATTCTTTATCTATTCACAAGGAATATAAAATTAGGACATTCGAATTGAGTTCATCCTTGGGGAGGAAGGTTGAACAATTCAAAGGTCAAGGCACGCCACAAGCCTTAGCTATAGGGCTTATAGTGGTACTTACTAATGACACACCGCTTCCAATCAAGAATCACTGGTAGGAATCACATCCATGATTAAAATGTGAACACTTGATGCTAACCAAATGCTCCAAATGATTGCTATATTTCACATTTTCGACAAAAGATTTTGCTTCCATATTTGCCAAAACCTTTGAAACTTTATGCGCTACTCTATCTTAGAATCAATGGAACAATATACCTATTTGGTATACTAGTAAAGCTTTGGGTTTGTCTAATAGAAACTAGATCAGAAAATAGTGGAAAACACGAATCAGATACAAAGAGATGAACTTTTATTGACTGTAAGTATGCTACTTATCTCCTTAATTCTAAATTGAAGTTATTGCAGAATCAAGAGGGAACATATCTGTAAAAATAGCAATGAATTTTGTGAACTTGTAACAAGTCAATAATTTGTTTATGTTATTTCTGTTATCTGTATGCGTCCAGATGAAACACATGACTTCAGCAGGATCTTTTTACTTCCAGATTGTTTGTCAAGGAGAAATCTTTTTAGATTTGTCATATTACTTTATGTTTTGCTATTTTTGGTAATAGGGAGGCCCCTATTAGGATCTCTGAGTTTGACTGTTGGTCAATAAGATGGTCACATTTTGTGAAACATGTTGGAGATCCCACATCGACTAGTGATGAGGCCACAATAGTGTATATAAGTGTGATGCAAACCCACCTTACAACCCAGTTTTGTAGGGTTGAGTAGCCCAAGCCCACTTTCTAAGAAAACTGTTGTCTTAGAAGCATATTGTTATTGATGTGATTTATAAGTCATGATTTTGTGTTAGGTTATGATTTCTATAAGCAATTGTGCCTTTGTTGTTGGGGTTACATGTTAACCTTTATGTCATCACTTTTGTTGTCTATCAGGTGATTTCATTTACAAGGTTTCTTCTCTATCACCTGCTAAGCATTTTGTAATTCACTCAAGGAAGGCACTGCTTAAGGGCCTTAGCCCAGCTGAAAATCGGAGTATTCCTCCACTGAAGTATGTGCAGACTGCTGGAAAATTTGATTTTTATACTTTCTAGTCATTAAATATACAATTGGATATGATACACATTTTTTAATGCAGATATGAATACTTTTATGGCCTCTTACGTGACTTTCCTGACTTATCATTTACAATCAATGGTGGTGTTACCAGTATTGATGAGGTGAGTTATCTTATTGTTCATTGTATCAATGAGAATTGGTATTCACTATAGAGAAATTTTCTGCTACAAAAGTACAAAATCTATTTTGTACACTTTTATGATTGTACAAAATACATTGCTGTGTATTTAAAGCTCACGTGTTTCTGAAGCATGGACACTGGCACCGCACACTTATTTCTAAAAATTGTAGGACATGGCATATGATGCACCTACACACACAGGGCATGTGTGTGATATTCAGACAAGGCACCAGTATCACGTGTTCATGCTTTATAGACACATTACATATGTGTGCAATAAACTCAATTTATAGTGTTTTAACAATTATTCTTTTTTCCCCCCACTGTGTTTCTTGTAACAGAAATTGAGAGTTCTGGATCAAATTTCTGTTTTATATAAAATGAATCAGCCACTTTACGCTGTTGCCTAAGTCCTAACTAAAAGCAGAGAGGCTCAACTAACTTTTCAAGTAATTCTAGAACACATAAGCTTGGGTTGTCTGAGTGGCCCGAGTTAGTGTCAAATATTGCTGAACTGAAGCTTTGATAAAGGCTTTATGAGGATGAGCAAGTTGCTCGTGAGAGGGAACATGAGAAATGATCAAGGATTTGCTCAAGACCTTTTCAATTCTAGTGCCATCACCATCGATTAATATTCTTTTCATTTTAAAACCTGATCACTGATCTTGTCTCACATCAAGTGGCCTTTCCTCCACAACTCCATTGCCATCGGAGCTGTCATGTGCTGGCCTTGCTCCTGTCGTGAATTTTCACACTCTGCCGCTTCCTGCCATGTGTGGTGGCACTTCCGGCTGCTGTTTTCATTGGTGCTTGCATTGTCAGACTTGTCTCTCTCTGTCCTTTTTCTAGGTCTGTGCTACTTGCCTTGTTTGGCCCATGGTTTGACTGGGTCTCCTTGATTTGCACACATCTTTACTACCCACCGCCACCGATGGCTGGATCTATCTCCTGTGCTTCTCGTGGCCTTCCTTATACATGTCCAAACTACCTTAATTGATTTTGTCATCTTTTCTTCAATTGGAATTTGGTGCTATGACAATCTTTTCTCGTATATAATCATTCTATTTCTTGTTCCTTCTTGTGTGGCCTCACATCCATCTTAACATGCTCATTTCTGTTACTTCCACCTTTTCTCTAATGTTATCTTTAAAGCCCAACATTTACTACCATATAGTATAGCTAGATGTACAACATTACGATAAAACTTGCCTTTGAGTTTGATAGGTGCATTTTGTGATCACAAAAAATCCTTCATAAGTGTAAGCATAATTAATTGTAATCTTGTATAAATTCAGTGCTATACCTTCTTGAATTCTACTTGTGGCCAGTCACTATTAGTAAAATGCTATTTGAGACCTTGCTAGTCTTTTTGAATTCAACATATTAGTCAATGTACAAAAGCTAATACTGTTCAAGATATCATTTGGCTTTGTCGTGAGGTTGGTCTGCATTGTTTGTGCTAAAATTCTGGTAACTAAATTCTATCATTTTGCTGATATGCTGATGTTTGAACTACTAAATAATTTTTTTCCTCCTTTCTGGTTTTTGAGATGGTTTAGTGAAGTCATGGATGTAATGAATCTATAGGCATTTTCTAGCATTGAAATTGTTGTTCTTACTATAAGTTCCACTTTGTTCTCATGCTTCTGTTTGTGGAATTCAACTGTAGGTCAATGGAGCTCTAAAGGCTGGGGCTCATGGTGTTATGGTTGGACGTGCAGCATACCATAAGTAAGTTTCAATTACAAAATTCTCCAACCCCTGCCCCTTTTGCCTGCAGAAATCTCAAACGCTTTCAAATATTCTATTCGGGGAACAAGTTTACCCCTCAACTAACTCATAAAATGGTCATGTGATTTCAGAAAAAAATGTAGATTATCTATTTTAAATATGAAGATGGACAAGTAATGGAAGTCAGTTTTCACCTTAAATATTTTCTGGAATATCCGTATATTTTAGTCTGACTGGAATTTTTCTTCATGATAAATAACTGTAGAAGATAAACAATCTTGTATATTAAGAAAGAGAAATTACAATTGATAATGAGTTTCTATTTACACAGTATTTATACTGACAGAGGCTCAACAGAAAGTTAGTTACAACTGTTTAACTAAAACAGTTATCCCTAACTATAACAGACTAACTACAGTTAATTCTAACAGAGTTATACACTCATTAACAACCTGTGATAGCAAAAGTTTTTTGAATTTCAAATCTGTTGCTACAAATTTGCATTGGAGTGAATGCAATTGTACTGTTGCTAGATATGACTTCCCAACTGATAGATACTGGTTCAGTGGAACCCAAAGTAGAAAAAAAACAAGAATGGCTTATAAACCTGGTCTCTCCCACCCAAAGCTAACTAACTGACCAACTAACTGAATCCATTTACATTCTCTTCCTCTATTTATATCCTACAGTGCTACAGCAGTTAGATAGCTAACTGACTAGCAGTCATTTTGTATGCTCATTGCCAGCTCTTTCTGGTTTTGTACATTGCGAAGCCAAATGTTGGCACTGTCACAGTGAGAAAGAGTCAAAACAAACAAGCTATAACTCTAACAACTTTAACTAACAATGGCTGCCCCCCTTGGCTCTTTGTGCCATTCTTATTTCTTGTAATTTATACCTTCCTAATTAGGGCATGTTGCTAATAACAACCTGTTGAAAACAGGAATGCAGGGTGAGATCATGTTCTAAACTTGGTGCATGATATTTCATACATCATTATTAATATGTTACAAGTCAGAATAATGATGATTTTACTTGTACTACTACCGCATGATCTCAAACAATTTATATTAAGTGATATCATATCATGAAAACCTTTTGAAAAATAGACATATGTATATCTTTTATTCTGGATTAGAATAGTCTTTCTTCAATGTGCATATTTGTCAAGAACCATCACTTAAGATTTTAGGGCTCAATATTTTGGTGAAGAGCTGAGTTAATTACCCTCAGCTGGGAATATTTCTATATATATATATTGATGAGATTACAAATACATTCAAAAGAAAAGGGTGCAGACTGCAGCACCCCTGAAGCTACAGCAGAAAAAGACAAAAGAACTAGAACAAACTCGAACTTGTCAGTACAAGTGTAGGAAAAACACATACATAAAATAACACATTAATTTAACATCAACCATGTAAGAAGTGTAAGCTTTTCAGTTGATTTCCATGAATGTTTTGGTATAACCTAATGTTCCAATTAGAATGATGTATTTACTGAATGTGTGTGGGAGAAAATCACATCTCATCTCTATTTATATTGAGGAAATCCTTAGTAATTGATTACATCATATAAAAATAAAGATAAATAATAACTACCAAGATAATATATATTCTAACACCCCCCCTCAAGCTGGAGCATATATGTCATACGAGCCAAGCTTGTTACAAATGTAGTTAACCCTGTGACCTATGAGAGACTTAGTAAACATGTCTGCAAGTTGATCTTTAGAATTTTTTGAATTGACAAAATTAGTGGTAATTGCTCCTAAGAGTACCTTCTCTCTCACAAAGTGACAATCTATCTCTATATGTTTGGTTTGTTCATGGAACATCAGGTTCGATGCTATGTGAATGACAGCTTCATTATCACAGATTTGTTTAGTGGCTGTAGTGTCTCCAAATTTTAACTATTGGAGAAGTTCCCTAAGCCATGTAATCTTGCAAGCGACTACTGCCATCGCACGATATTCAGCTTTGGCACTTGATCTGGAAACTATCTTTTGCTTTTTGCTTTTCCATGAAATCATATTCCCTCCAATAAGGACACAATATCTAGAGGTGAATTTCCTATCTGATGGTGATCCTGCCCAATCAGCATCAGAGTAAGAAATGATGTTGGTATTGCTTTTGTCTTCATACAACAAAGGTGCACGACTTGGTGCATTCTTGATACATCAAAGGACACGAGTGACGGCATCTCAATGACCTTCACAAGGTTCTTTTAAGAATTGGCTCAGCACACTAACAACAAACGTAATGTCTAGTCTATATTCGCTAGGAAAAGGCAATACCAGATGAGGATTGGGCAACTTCAATGCCCAAGAAGTGCCTGAGTGGACCCAAATCTTTAGTCTGAAACTGAGTGTGGAGGTGAGACTTGAGACGGATAATTCTAGCTGAGTCATCGCCAGTGATGACGATGTCATCAACATATACAACAAGATAGATGGAGAATGGAGGGAAAATACTGAGTGATCAGCTTCACAATGAATCATACCAAACTCAAGCAGAGTTGAGCAGAAACGACCAAACCAAGCACGAGGGGATTGCTTCAAACCATAAAGGGAGTGACGAAGCTTACAGACAAGATGTGAGTCACCAGAAACAGTAAAACCGGGTGGTTGATCCATGTACACCTCTTCTTGCAACTCACCATGCAAGAAGGCATTTTTGATGTCCAATTGGTGAAAAGGTCAGTGTTGGATGGCGGTCATAGCAAGAAAAAGACAAACAGAGGTGAGTTTGGCCATGGGAGAAAAAATGTCGCTATAATCCAAACAAAAACTTGATTATAGCCCTTAGCCACCAAACGAGCTTTGTAGCGATCAATGGTGCTATTTGGTGCAATCTTCACCATATAAACCCAACGATATCCAATAATGGATTTGTTGGGAGGCAAGGGAAGGATAAAGGCATATAAAGGATTAGCATTACGAGTGAATCGAATACCTTTGCGAAGCGCAATGGGAAGTTTAGGTGTAGGAGATGGTGGTGGAGGGACGTTTGGAGCAAGAGATGATGCTGGAGGATCTGGTGGCACTGCCAATGGTGCCTGTGTCTGTTGGTGGAATGTGAGTAATGGAGGTGGAGTGGGAGCAACAAGTGGTACTGGAACAATAGGTGGGACCTCTAGTAATTAGAATGATGTATTTAGTGAATGTGTGTAGGAGAAAATCACACCTCATCTCTATTTATATTGAGGAAACCCTCAATAATTGATTACATCATATAAAGATAAAGATAAATAATAACTACTAAGATAATATATATTCTAACAGTTCCTTTTAAGTCAAATGTCATTTAGGCTTAAGGAATGGACAAAGCACAGGCAATATACCTTCAATAAAACTTTGATCAGAACATGGGAAATAAATAGAAGCTTTATTGATAGAAATATCTCTGTCTCTTGACCTGTATCAAATATGAAAAACAGAGACAATGAAGTGTGAATAATAGACTTTTATAAAAAAATGCTCCAACTCTATTCTCCCTTCTCCTAGTTATACCTTCTTCCCCTTTCAGTTGCAACTCTAACCTACTAATTGCAATCCAGACTAACTTTTCAAAAGAATTAATTGTTAGGTTGAAGTCTAGTCTTAGAATGTGGGTTTAGGCCTAACTCAACCCCAAAAGCTAGCTCATAGGGTGAGGGTTACCTCACACTTATATACTCCATCTTGGCCTTAACTCTAGCCGATGTGGGACTTGACACCCAACACTTTTTGGGCTTGGTGCGTGGATAACATGGTGGGTGGCCTTTTTTAAGGGATCTAGAATAGACTTTGATACCATCTTAAAATGTAGGTTTGGGCGTAACTCAACCCTAAAAGCTAACTCATAGGGTGAGGGTTACCTCACACTTATATACTCCATCTTTGCCTTAACTCTAGCCGATGTGAGACTTAGGTTTTTCCCAATATCTAGAAATGATTTTATTTCTCTAATAATGTTTTTTTTCTGTTGATTGAACTTTCTTAATGTGGTTTATATAAATTCATACTTTGTAGCTTGAGTAACCATTGTTGATTATTTCAACAGCCCTTGGCATATTTTGGGACAAGTTGATACTGCAATTTATGGTGCACCAAGTAGTGGCCTTACACGCCGTCAGGTTCAGTCACTGAAATTTTGAATTAGAATGGATTATGCTGCATAATTGCACTTTTGGCACAACTTATAGCATACTAATTTTTGTTTTTATTATTTTCACTCATTTCTTCAAGATCCTTGAGAAATATCAAGTATATGGGGACTCCATGTTGCGAAAATATGGACTTGGGCCAACTGTGCGAGATATTGTGAAGGTGGGAACGGACAAATATAACCCATTAGTTGATTTCCATGCTTGTAAAATTCTAATATAAATGAAAGTTCCTCTATAGTACTATATAAAATGATATAAAATAGAGGGCTTAAGTAACTTTTAAGTCCCTCATAAATATCTGAATTTTGTTTTGAGGCCCTTATAATTTGTTGTGTTGCTTTGAGTCTCTAATAAATTTTTATTTTTGTTTTGAGTCTCAACTGATGACGTGTACAATCTCAACCATTAGTTATTTAGGACTCAACAAAAATTCAAATATTTTTTAGGGACCTAAAAGTTATTTAAGCCTAAAATAGAGGTGTAATATAGCTTTAGCTTTGTTATGGTTTAAAGCCTTGACTCAGTTAATAAGGGTTCCTGTTATATATTAGGATTTGGGAATTAAAACAGACATGCACTGGAGATTTGTTTTCCTCCTCCCTTTCATTTCAGTGAAACAAGTTGTATATCTATCAATGATATTCTATTTTTTACTTCCAATTATAATTTGCTGTTATCTTATGAACATCATATTTGCTGCAGCCTTTACTTGGCTTTTTCCATTCTGAGCCTGGGAATGGTCTTTGGAAGCGCAAAGCAGATTCTGCTGCCCAGACTTGCACGGTATAGTGACTCTCTAAAACCTAATTTTTTGAGTGCTTAGAACAATATTTCACTTTGTATTTTGATGAATTTGTCAATCTCCAAGATAATCAAACTTCAAATTCAATCATCAAGCAAATCTTACCTATTCTTTACTTTTATTCTCCCTAATTTGTATTCATGGATGGTAAGGATGCTTGTTATGTGTTAATTATCCTATTAAACAGAATAAGGGCGAGTTTGTTTAAAATTTAAAAAAAAAAGTGTTTCTAGAACAAGTGTTTTTTAAAAAAGTATTTTTTTCATAAGCAAATAGATTTGTTTCTTAATAGCAGTTTAAACAAACACATCAAAAAATAGAAAACTGTTTTTTTTTTTTAACAAATAAGTTTAAACAAACCCACCCTAAATGCCTATAATTTAGAAAGTAATTAGTTAGCTGCTAATTCCACAATCAGGAAGTAATTAAGACATAATTAGGTAATAACGTAATATTCTGTCAGCAGATTTATTGCATATTCCTTCCAAAGGTTTAGTTGACTCATGCATATAGACATGACATAGGACTATAATTTAATTTATAAAAAAAAAAAAAAAAAATCCCGTTCTTACAATATGGAGGTGAGGCACCATGGCAGATCTATCCATAAGGAACCCTTTACCCCTTTAACTGTCATACAGTGTTCTACTATTCTCCAATGAAATTTTTAACCAAATGTTTGGACACAATTCTTGTGGTGGGCTGGTTTGGCCTACGAACCTAGCAAGGAAGGGTAAGTCTTAACCCTAATTTTCACTCACTCACTCACGCTTCGCCGCAGCACCACGAAGGGAACCTTCACTCACTCATGCAGTCATGCTCTGCTGCAAACGACGAACCTTCAAACCTTCACTCACTCTGTGGCGCTACGCCACCACCCTCATGACCTTACCCCTTAGCTTCACCACCACCCTCACAACCTTACTCCTTAACTCCGGCGCCACCCTCACAACCTCACCGCTCAGAGGATCATCTTTTGCAGCCGCACATGTCCTCGACCTTCATTCGTTGCACCTCAACCCTCTCTTCACTGTGTCGCCGAGCACCGTTGCTTGCCTTCCCTCAGCCTTGCTCAGTCTCTCTTCCCAGCGCCTCTCTTCAAGTTAGTTGATTTTCTGAAATTTTGTCTCTGAATTGCTTTTGTTTTGTGGATGACTTTCTGCCCTAGAATTCCATTGAATTGTGTCTCTAAAATATAAATTGTATTTACAGAATGGAATCTGAAACTGTTAAAGAACATTATGCTGGTGATTTTGATTTACCACATATTCTTGAAGAAGAGGTTGAGACAGAGAATCAAGAGGGTAATGATAATGAGAAACCTAGTAAAAAGGCTAAAATAGAATTCCATCTAGTGACTACATCCATTCTCAAACCTACCTTAGTATCAATACCCCTCACTTGAAGAACACACCTTTTAAATGCAATCTTTCTTGCCTCTGATGCTTTAACATAACATTTTATACTAGCTCTAATCTTTTTCAAAGCACCACCAGTCACCCCTAAGCCTTCTTGAACAATAACATTCAACACATGAGGACTACACCTCACATGAAAGTACTCACCGTTACAAATCAAACTATTTTGCAAATTAAATTGTTCTTTCATGATCCTTACTAACGACTCATTAGCATTGGTATTGTCCAAAGTAATAGAAAATATCTTCCTATCTATTCTCCAATCAAGCAAGATATCAAAAAAAAAATATTTGCCATTTCATGACTACCATGTGGAGGGTTCAACTTACAAAAGGCAATAATTTTGCTATTCAATTTCCAAGCAATATCAACAAAATGAGTCATCACACACATACCCTTCTTGAGTTATGGAAGTCCAACAAATCTTACTATTAGCTATACGTATTGCAAGTTTCACTTTTTCTTTTTCTTCAAAATGAATACTCCAAAGGTTAGACACAACTGTATTCCTACTTGGAATTTTGATTTCAGGATATAAATATATAAGCAATTCCCTAGTCCACTTATACTCGGCAAAGCTAAATGATAATGCATGTTCAAGTATAACTTTTGAAAGCAAATTGTCTATATGTTTTTGGTCTATTTCATTAGACCTCAATCTCCTTGCATGATCAATTATCATCATTCCCACATCTCCATTTTTTTTTATCTCATTACACATTGGCAAGTGATGCAACATAGATGAAGTCCCTATCTTGGTACCACCAACAACATACTCTTAATGACAATGATTGCATTTAGCTTTTTCTTTACCATTTATTATACCAATTCTAGTAAAATTTTGCCAAACTTTAGATCTAGTTACCCTAGCCTTTTTACTAGGTTTCTCATTATCATTACCCTCTTGTTCTCTATCTCAACCTCTTCTTCAGGGATATGTGGTAAATCAAAATCACCAACATAATGTTCATTAACAGTTTCAGATTCCATTTTATAAATACAACTTAGATTTTAGAGACACAATTAAGTGGAATTCGAGGGCAGAAAATCATCCACAAAACAAAAGTAATTTAGAGACAAATTTTAGAAAATCAACCAACCTAAAGAGAAGCGCCGAGAAGAGAGATTGAGCCATTGAGGGAAGGCAAGCAACAATGCTCGGAGATGCAGTGAAGAAAGGGTTGAGGACGTGTGCGGCCACCAAAAGGTCTAGGACTCTGAGCAGTGAGGCCGTGAGGGTGGTGGCGCAGCGTGAGTGAAGGTTCCCAGCGGAGCATGAGTGAGTGAAAATTAGGGTTAAGACTTAACCCTTCCTTGTTGAGTTCCTGGCCCATCACCGATTGATCCGTGGCTGGCCAGGTCATAGGTGGGTTGGGTCTGATTTTCAAACTCATAAGAAAATTGACAATTTTTCTTACACGTGATGGACCGGGCCAACCCGTGAGTTTGAGCTCGTTTTAACAGCTCTACTTTTATATATAGAGTAAACTACAACAACACCCCTGAGGATCCGTGTAATTACAAAAGTATTCTAGCATTAGTGTAAGATTTGAGAGTTGAGGGAGTGTATTATTTTCAAACATATAGGGATGTTAGTGTAATGATTTCAAAGAATGTTACTTTAGAAAAATAAAAAAGAGTGGAATTATGTGTAATTTGATAAAAGTTCAGGGGGTATTGCTGTTGTAATTTGCTCTTATATATAAGGTACTTTTGTGTTATATGGAGTTTGGTTAACTTTGTCCTATGCAGATATTGTTTACAGGTTTAGTTATCTTGTGGCATAATTTTAAATCATCTATCTCTTTGCTTATAGTAACTATCTTTTTATACTTCAGTTGTTGCATTGCTTCAAATACTAACTGTCTAACTCAGATGGTTGAGCAAAGTGTAAGTATTGTAAACCTCATGGTACTATCCTCTATTGCTAACTGAATTTTTTAACTGTGCAGACAGTTAAATCATTTTTTGAAGAAACCCTTGTAGCAATTCCTGACTCAGTCTTGGATTCATCTGTTGTGAAACCACCATCTGGTCGTAGAGATCTTTTTGCTAACATACACAGATCACTGCCTCCACCATACAGAACAAGAGAAGAGGATGTCATATAAATCGACCAGTATTCTAGGCCAACTGACTCATGTAATGTAATCCATTCGATGTAGAAATTTTAAGTGAAAACTAGGGGACTGCAATTCATTGTGGCTTTTGCTTTTTTACTTCTCCCTCCTTCACTTTTTATAGGAGATAGTCAAGAATTTCTTGTCATTCTTTATAAGATTTCATCTTATTTGTCTTGTATTAATTATTTTGTCTAAATACCTTTATTATCGTTTTCTCTCTCATGGGAGAATATAAACAGTATCTCATCATTCACATAATTAATTTTAATATTGTTAAGGATAAATTTGATTTTTTTTTTACAAGTTACCTGTCACCAATGTTATCAGATTTGGATTGGTTATTGACATGGGATCACTAGATCAAAGGTCAACTCAGTGAGTCAATAATTGATTTACATGATCCAGTATATAATAAATATATAAATTTTACAATAGAGTTTCATACATATTATATATTTGTTCAATGGTAATACTATTTCACCTAATTGTTTAGATCTTTCGATCGAAACCTCCTTAATAGCATGCACAACCTGTAGCTAATATTGAATAACTTACGTCTTGGATAGTGTGTTTGCACTTTGCAGCCTCATCAGGCAAAATTTGGACATTGTGCACAAAATGAAAACCGATTCGAATGTAATGGATGAGTAACCGGGTCACTGGAAATCCATCGGGTTAGACGGGTTTTATTGGTTTAAATGCATAATCAATCGAATTACAAGTTTGAATTGGTGGTGTATCGACTCCTGGACCAATGGGTCAACACAGCCGATTAGAGCTGAGTCTAATAACTATGCATGCAACTTTAATATTATTACTTAAATTAACCATTTTTCTTATGCACAATTTAGTCAATTAGGCTTATAAAAAGGGACGGAGAGATTATTGATTTTGGTGAAATTTGTAATGTGTTAGCACAACGTTAGAAGAATGTTGGGTGGCTCATGTTACTCTATAACAGATAAGACCAACGTGGCATTATTGAAAGAAAGAAAAAAAGGAAACTGAAATGTCGAAGCTTGTACAATCCTCATTTTTCTGATCCTTCTAATTCACCTTTCATGAGGCATCTACAAACTCCCCAGGACCACTAACTAGGCTCCATCATATTATCAGTTATTCAACGTGGCAATAACTTATTGGCCATTTCATGATAGAGATAAGATATTGCATTGCATGGTCCTACCCACATGCTCTTTTTTTGTGTGATTTACGTGTTCCATATATTCATCCTTTTGGTACCGAGGAGCACTAGTTCAACATTCATATTACTGAAAAAAAAAATGGCATCATTCACCATGACATCCTCCATCCTTGGCTGCCCAGCCATCACGAACCAGTCCTTGACAGTGGCAGCAGCAACACAAAGGAGACTCGTCGTGGTGAACGCAGCCGCCAGATCCGTCGAAGGGGAAGAAAAGGTCAGCGGCAACAACAACGATAGCAATGGAAGGAGGAACTTGATGTTTGCCGTGGCAGCGGCTGCCGTTTGCTCAGCTGCTGGGATGGCAGTGGCAGCCGATGAGCCTAAACGAGGATCCCCGGAAGCCAAGAAGAAGTATGGCCCGGTTTGTGTCACCAATCCAACGGCTAGGATTTGTCGCAATTGAGGGAATGTTTATGATGAGTGGAAATGTACAATGGGGTTGTTGTAATGTTTTGGTTTCAATCATATGATATGATCCTCTCACTGTACTAGCTGTGTTCATAAAACTATTCGACTTTGCTTTGTCTCTTTGGTGTCTCGCCACTTTAATGCTTAACGAAGGAATTGTTGATTGCTTAAGTAACATGATTTTTCCCTTTTGATTTGCTTTGTTAGCTTATTTTGAAGTTGAATTAGAGCTTACTACACTTCTCCCTACTTTGAGGGGAAAGAAAAATAAGAGCATCTCCAATGGGGGTGTTTAATGTGTTTGTTTAAGCAACATTACTTAACTTGTTTTTACTATTGGAGCATATGACATGGCGTTACTTTTATAAAGATCGACTGTATAAGCAACCGTTATTTAACAAAATTATAACATAAATATAAAATTATATTATAGTATAAATATAAAATTATATCATAAATAGACCTTCACAATTAAGTCAAGCACACACTCTAACAACCTTAACATTGAAGTTAATTTCTTTGTTGAGTGTTTAAGTCTATATAAAATTGTAAGGCTCACTAAAATAACATAAGTTGTAAGACTTTTTGTTTCATGTGAAAGATGTGTGATTTATCAATGAGTAATAAATAAATAATTAATAATTATGGATGAAATTGTAAATGGGTCATGGGTTTAAGTGGAGCAGTTTCTAAGAATAACTACTACTTGATGGGGTTAGTGGATATAAAGGGTTAATACCCACTAACGTGAAACAAAGTCCCATTCTTGACATTAAAGTATTCTCTCAACCCAACCGTCATCATGAATGTGAGAGAATAGCAAAGAGAGACAAAGGGAGTGAAATCGTGTTTTCTTCCTTTTTAAAGGAAATCATTGTAGAGAAGTGCTCTCCCTACAAAGAAAGGCCATGGATGTACGACGAAGTACTCTCCTTATAAAGATAAGGCTATGGAGAAATAGGTACGCACTATCTTATGATTATGTTGTGAGAATCATATGTTTCAATATCCTTTTTGGCTTTCTGTAACTATAATGCTTAGAAAGCATAAACTTACATGTGGTATTAGAGCCTTGTGTTGTGAAACTATATGATTCTCCGTTAATGACATTTCCCCAAATTAAATTGCATGAACCCTAATTTTAAAATTGGGAATTATTGATAGTATGTTTTTTTGCTACAAGTATGTATGTATGTGTGATTATTGATTTCACCATTCAAGTAGTGTATTGCCTAATGATGGTGTTATTGATATGTACATGATTTTGGATACTTTTGGTTTTCTAATGAGTATTGGCTTTTAGAATTGAAATTAAAGGTCAAATATGATAATCATGTATGTATTTTAATGTTGCTATCATCGTGGTGTGGTGGTCGCAGCGGCAGGCAGCGGCGATGCAGTGCGAGAAGGAGAAACGGGCGTTCTCCTATGTGCGCAGGCGCTCGCAGCAGCTAAGATGGTGGAGGGTTTAGTTTGGCAGAGGGATGGAGCACACGGTGGTCTTGGAGGCTAAGGGAGGTGAGGTAGAGGGTTTGGCGAGGATGACGACGGCGAAGGACGAGGCCATGGTTGTGGGACGAGGTCGCAGTAGTTGAGGGTTTTCGGTGGCGATTCTAGGGTGCCCAAGTGTAATCTTTCCTTTCTTTTCCTTTCTCTGTTTTCTCTTTCGTGTTGTTTGGATTTTCTTGTCTCTGATTTGTCTTTGATTGATTTCTAATTTTCTGGTGATTGGCTTTGTGGTCTGGATTTAGTCTAGGGCTATGATTTTGGGTTTGGGATAATTGTAAAATGGTTTCTATGTTGGGTATGAAGTTTTTTGCCTTTGTCCCTATTTCGGTTCTCAGAGTCCCTGCTTATGTGTCTGGTTTTGTTCTCTGCTTTGTGGTGGCTCTCTTTGTGTTGGGTCTCTGTTAGGTCTTTATTTGGGATTAAGGGATTTGAACTCAATGATTCTGATGATTCTGGTGTCGGTGTTTTGGTACTTGTCTATGCTCATGTCTCAATGTTTCTGTATCTGTTTTTGTTTTTTTATATCTGTCTTTGCTTATGCCTCTGATATTTTTGGATTTCACTATGATTTTGATTCTAGAGGCTAGGCTCATATTTTTTATAGGATGCTTAATTTAAACATAGCATTTTCCTTTCAGATTCATATCTTCATACCATTTTGAGCAAATAGATTTGAGCAAAATATTACATTGATTGTAAACAAACATAAAAAGGCTAAAGATTACATGAGGATTGAAAGGAAAGAAACCTGTTTGTTGTATTGCTCTGCTTTTCTGATATTTTCTCTTCTCTGTTCTTGTTCTTGCTGTTCTGTCCTCTCTTTTTATGTATATGTTTTCTCTTATCTTCTTTCCTTTTTTGTGTTTGTGGTGCCGTCTCCCCCCTTTCTTTCTCTGATCTGTTCACATTATATAGGCATGAGATTTCCTTCCTAGGAGGGTTTGCTCTCAACTTTCCTTCCTAGGAAGGTTTTCTCATTTCATAATTTCATTTTATCTTCTTGCAGCTATTTCTGAATTAGCCACCCCTATGTACTGAGCCTATTGCTATCTGTAAGGGAGCTATAAGGATGATGGAGCTACTTGGTGAAGCTGTTGCTGCTAATTAATTGGATGAAGCTGCTGATCAATTTTTGTTCTTGTTCTTTTTGCTTCTTTTCTTTTCTTCTTTTTCTGATCTGATTTGGCTTGTGCCATTTTTAGATTTGTAGGCTTTGCTGAAACTTCATTTCAATTTTATAGTGTTGCAAAAATATAATAATAATAATAATTGTAATAGTGTAATTAAACGGACAAAATTGGGTGTTGACATACATCTTCCACAATTTTCATATAAATGAATCTAACGAAATAATTTTTACATTTCAAATTCATATAAAAAAAATTATTCAAAATCATGTTATAAAATTGAAAACAAACTTTGTTTCATAAAAATTATTTTGACTCATTTTAAAATCGTGAAAGAACAAAATGAGGCTTCTAAACATTGAGGACCAAATTGAACAAAAACTAAAACATAAAGGACAAAAGTGACATTTAACCTTTATGTTATAGTTTTTTTTTTTTTCCGGTTTAATTCTTTATGTATTAGAAGTCTCAAGTTATTCCTTTATGTTTTTAAAATGAGTTAAAATTTTTAAAACTAATATGTTTTCGACTTTGTGACGCGATATTGAATCTTTTTTTATTAATTCGATACATGAATTAATAAAAAAATATTTTATTAGATTCAGTTACATCAAAACTATGAAACTTAACTGATGTATGAATTAAAATGGGGCAAACATAATCAAAATAGTGTAAAAAAATGAGTCTCATGAACAAATATTAGATTTTTTTATTACTTCAATTGTTTGTTGAATATACTTTTCATGTGATTTTCATTATGTTTATCGCTTTTTTTCTTATTCAAACCGTTGAGTACAAGTGTGAAGGTAGTTTCACATCGAATATGAATGAAAAAGTTCAGTACCATATAACTGAAGAAAAGATTCATAAATCAGAGCCTTAAGATTTTGGATTAAAGTATTTTATTAAAGTAAATTTAATTTGACTCATTTTAAAAAGTTTTTGGATGTTCAAAGCATTTGTAAAACCAAATTGACTTTCTTTGTTTGCTTATAAGAGCTTACTACTCTTCTCCCTCCTTTGAGGAATTTTTTTTTGCAGTCTATGGAGATGAAAGGAAATTTGTGCAATTTTGGTTTCAACACCTATACTATATAACAATGTGCAATTCAACCATTACGCCAAAATTTGTTCTTTGTGTGAACTTTAATATATATTACCTTTTTATTAAATTGAATATAATGAACATAATTATTGAGTTTTACAATTTCAATATTACAAAGTGTTCACATGATATGAATTTTTTTTTTTTGGTATGTGAGAGTCACATTAGTTGGAATATACTTACCAGCTTTATTAATGATTAATCTTCGTCATAAAACCTACCTAGCTAGCTTTAGTTAGGATATTCTGTTCCAACCATATTTTTTCAATACACAATGCTCGAACTCAAAACCAAGTCCAATACTAATGAGACCAACAACTTTTTGGTTCACATGATGAATTTAGCTTAATTCTTACATGACTCAAAATTATGGCAAGGTTTTTTGCTTGGAGTCAAACGTAATACAATTAAGCCTCGATAAATATATGAGATTTTGTCAACTTAATTTATTATGGTATATAGGCCAAAATGCAACCATTTCTCAAATATGCATGCAATCATTTCTCATATATCACTTTATGATCATCCATAAACTAATTCCTCAATTATGTTCTCTCACAAGGATTTCATTTTTATGGGTCCATTCAGGTTCATCTTCCATTGGTACTAAATGATGGTCCATCAAGTGTCACATGAATCATTTGCAACACGAAAACATGTTTCCTCCACTACATTAAGAGAGTGAATTGTCGTCACAACACGTACAGATGAGATACCACCACTCGATCCTTTCCACTAAACTTTTCTTACCAACCCTTATTGAGAACACCTTTCTTTAAGTAACGCAATGTCAACACCCCAATCATGTTCTATTTCATTGGTCTCACTTTTACCAACATCAAAGGAATATCCTTTTTCTTTTGTATCTCACACAAAGCAATGAATGCCTTAAGCACCGCACACCCATCATACCACATTAAGCTTATTAAGATTTATGCAATTCTTAGTGCAAAGACACACTTTCGTTACCGCCTTATAGGTTTAATACACTAACACATCATTATAACTATTATAGTCACAAAATATCAAGTTATTTTTCTCATTTAGTTTATATATATAAAATGAGGACGCCACAAATATATTTTTTTATTTTGGAAGAAAACATTAGAAAATCCTTTTAAAGTGGCTAGTATTTAAAAATAGGTGCAAGAGTCAATTACGTATAAAGCAAGTATTAACATACTACAACGCCCGAAAAATCAATATCTTTAATAATTGCCCAAAAATATATAACTTTATAAAAAAAAAAATATTTACTCCAATTTCTTACTTTTATTGATGACTATTTTTTTGTATTTTTTTTATTTAATAGAAATTATCCTTGCACAAGGATTTATTAATTATGGCATAAATAAAGGGAAATTGGTGAGAGTGGGGGAGTCCAAAGGCAAAAGGGGTTATAGAGTGGAAAGTCAACTTGGAGAAGTAGTAAGCATATAGTGAAGTGAAGGCCAAAGAGTCATAAAGTACGACTTATCGCTAAGGTAAGCGATCTCCCGCATGCATTTTTCACACTTCTCTTCAGCCTTTTATGTTATGTAATGCTGCAATTGCTATTGCTTGCATGCACCAATTTCTCTCTTTAAGATAAACTCACTCACACTCTCTTGTCTTTTCGTAAACACGACAACATTATTAATTAACATCTCTTTTAATTTTTCTATTTGTGTATAGTGCTTTGACGCAACACACAAAAAAGCATTATAGTTTAGTTGTTTCTTCTCTTTGAGGTTGGTTTTTCTGTTCCTTTACATTGCAACATAAATCTCAAATTTCTTTGTTCGTCATCTCAATGTAATTTATTGTGTGTTTATTTTTTTAGGGTTTTGACTTTACAATTTGAGTGAGGGGTTGATTAATTTGTGTGTGATGGGAATTGAGGTTTGCATGAATGGTTCATGTAGGGGTGGCTTTGTGAGAGAATAGAAGAAAGGATGGCTTCTTCGATCAGGTGAATTCATTAGACTCTGTGACAAGTGCGTGTAATTTTGATTCTTCCCTCTTTTTTTTTTTGGTGCAAAAATTTCATTGTTTTTTCAATTGTTAGGTGATTTTGTGAATTTTACTTCTCTAAAGTGAATATAAGTAAAGTCGTTAAGGTCTTAAAACATGGTCTATGACTACAATTTCGGCCAAAACACCAACGATTTTGGGTGTAATCACAATTGTAGTAGCATGAATCCGCATGGGCTATATTTGTTCACAATTTCTCACAATAGCAAGTAATGCAATCACAATAGTAGCCACATGGATCCACATGAGTCATATTTGTTTACAATTTCTCATGATATAAAGTAATATTAGCCCAATTATGATCGTATGAGTCATATTTGTTCATAATTTCCCACGAAATTAGGTTATGCAGTTAGAATTGTGTCAACATGGATTATATTTGTTCACAATGTCAAGTAACACTGATGAAATTGTGATCCCAATTTAAAACCTTGGTCATCAATAAGAAAATCAAGCAATGCTATTTTATCAAATTCTTGATTTGTTATGCATGTGCAAGGAATATCACCCATTGATTTTTTCTTTATTTGAAATTTGTTATTTTACCCTCTTACTCTAGAGGAGTGCATCCTAATTTTACAATATCATAACTTTGGGTTTTGAAGTGACTTATTTTTTGGCATAATTTTGGGCTTTGACTTGGGTCTTCTTATGACTTTAAATTGGATAAGTAATATGGTAGCGTTGTCCTCTAATAATTCATGAACAGTTGAGTTCTTCTTCTTTAATGTAAGAAAATATGAACTGTAGTGAGCTATTGTTCACTAATGTTGGGTCAACCTAGATTCTTCTTCATTTTTTTTCTTAATTTTCTTCTTAAAAACTACTCACACTTCACTTATTGAAGTGTGAGACTCAGACCCATGTTCGGAAGTCTAATGGGAGCATTTTTCATCTTTATATGTTACTTTGTGTGTTACATTCAAAGCATTTTTTAATATGTTTGGTGATGATGTACTTTGGAGGCCATGGTATATGGTAATTAACAATGAAATAGTATTTCTGAGGATGCATGCATGGGGATGAATGTAACTAATTTGTGTATTTTAATGAAGTAACTAAAACTCAAATGTTTTTTATTGGAAAAGGAGATATTTGTTATATATAGTTTTTTATGTCTGATATATAATATGTTTTATTTTCTAAGAAAAACAATGTACTCTTAGTTGCTTAAAATCATCCTTAAGTGTAAGTGTTGATGTTAACAAAATCCTGTTTCAAAAGAATGTTTTGTTTTCTGAGATAAAACAAACGAACATGTTGATATTTGTTGTAACTGATTCTTATAGTTTGATATTCTCTTAATTGAGTAAATCAAGGGATTGAGTTCTCATATACTGCACCGTTTACTCTCTAGAGTAAACCTTTCACTTTAGAGGAGCTTCTTTCAAATAGAACATATGTTTGGTTTTTGTTGCCAAACAATATTAATCTACCTTTGCTTTTCTCTTCCATCTTACAAATTAAATCTTGAAATGCATTTTTTCTAGTAATAATTCATTTATTGGCTCTATTTTTTGTGTCACTCACTCTATATGTTTCAGATCTACCTATGAGAGTTTAATTTTCTATGAGAAATTTTACCTACATCAAATGGGATGGAGAGAGTGTTTCTTCTGCAACAAGGTAAAGTGATGACATAATTTGTTTTTATTTTTTTATTTTATTCAAGCCTTGTCTTTCTCTCTTTAGATTATGAAGTGATTCTATTTGACTTGGTTTGTAGACTATCCATTGTTGTTGCATTGTGTCAAGTTTTATGTTTGAGTGCCTTGACTTTGGAGGCATAGGTTGTACTACCTACATAAGGACTTCCCAACTCCCTTTAGTAAGTTTAAATGAAAATTCATTATTGAAGAATGATTTCCAAGCCTAAAAGTTTATTTCCTTTGTAATAATGATTGCTTGCTATTTTTAGTTTATCTCATATTGGTAATGCTAATAACTTTTGCCAAGTACTAGTGAAGTAAAACTTATGATGTTATCTATAAAAAGAAGACAAATGTAAATTCAAGAGGCTCCACTTAGACATATTATGTTACATGATTCCCTACTGCTATGACATGGAATGTTCAAGACTCTTATTATTCAATGTTTTGTTGCAGATGTAGCATACTGGAAACACTAATGGGAGTGTTATAGAAAACAATGTAAGTGATTGTTGTACGAAACATATCGATGATAAATTATTGGTGGATGGTGCTGGCAAAAGAAGCCATATGTAGTTGAGTAGAATTAATGTTGAAGTTGGTGAACCAAGTCGTTGGCCTCAAGCTAAGAGGGATTCATGTATTGGTCCAAACATGCACCAAGAGGATAGAAGATTTTCAAGTGTGATGAAACAATCCTCTAGTCATTCATTAGCATTTACAACATTAGACAACAATAAACCAACTTTGGAGACAAACAACCATGAACAAATCAAGTTCATTGAATATGTATTCTTCTACTTTAAACACTATGGAAGGGAGACTTGAGGGTAAAGCATCTTTTTGTACCTTGATCAAGGGCAAGGACCTCTGTCTATATCTAAGCCATTGATGAATAAGATAGCCATGAATATAGAAGCTAGTAAAGGTAAGATTTCTCAAGAATGCATTGCGCGACCACTTATTGATGGGAAAGCCAAGAATGTGCTGCTTTCACGATACTGGCCTAGGCTTACCGATCAAGAGCTGGAGAAGTTATCCGGAGAGTATCCTTTATGAATGTTTATTTTTACATAATCAAGATCAAGAAACAAATACTTTTTACTAGTTGTAGGGGTGGTGTGTGAAATTCCATGAACATCTAACTCTTTTTTTAAATGCATAATATTTTTCCCCTTTGCACCGACAATTGTTGGAGTTAACACATATGTAGCAATAAGTGAATATTTCAATATGTTTATTTAAAAAGTTATTATTATACAGAGTGAATATAATCCACACACCATCCATTTTAATTAGTGTTAGGTTTAAATATAAACATGACATTATTATTTTGTTAATTACAAAAAAAAAATAGTTATGACATATTGCATCACAAGATGAATAAGTGAATATTTCAACATGTTTATTATTAATATTCAAAATGCCATACAGATAATCAAATTTGCAAGATGAATAGGAAATTATTCTAGAATTCCACAAAACAAGTAAATAACCACTTAAATCAACTGGGAGATTGAAAATAAAACCATTAACACATTTTCCATGCAATTGAATGTGAATGGTAACTCTAAGGTAGTCACATGTCTTTAGAACCAATGACACCTTAAATTTATTTAGCAAATGGAAAAATGACAATAACATATAATGTAGCACATACTACAGTTATATGATTGTTCATTTTGTATGAGTTTAATAATATTTTCTAAATGAGACCCGATCCACTTAATTTCTCTTCCATGATTTTGGATAATTTTTCTATCATTGAAGGAGTAAAGTAGTTCACTTAATCTTGTTTCTGTCCCTTTCGAAAAAAAGTCTTTTTTTCTCGATGTCTGCTTTGCCTACTTTTCCTAACTTATTCACTTCTAAATCCTTCATCTTCTCCAAACTACATAGCGTGACTATGCTTTCAATAACTCCACCACTCTCCTCTTCTTGAGCAAGGGTAGACCTAGGTGGGCTTTTGGGGGGGCCATGGCCCCCTGACTTTTAATTTTTTTTTTTTTTTATCATATGTTTACAAGAGTGTATTTAGTAATTTTAAGGGATACATTTAGTAATTTTAGGGGTGTGTTTAGCATTTTTTTTATTTTGGAAGAAAACATTAGAAAATCCTTTTATTTAAAGATAGGTGTAAGAGTCGATTACATATAAAGAAAGTATTAACATACTACAATGCCTAAAAAATCAATATCTTTAATTAATTGCCTAAAAATATATAACTTTATAAAAAAAACTTATATTTACTCCAATTTTTTTACTTTTATTGATGACAATTTTTTGTATTTTTTTATTTAATAGAAATTATCCTTGCACAAGATTTAATAGGGGTGTTTACAGGTTGGGTTGGGCTGGATTTGTACAAATTCTTGACTCAACTCGATCAATTTTTAGTGGGTTGAGTTTGCGTGATTTTATTTTCAAACCCAACCCAAACCAATCATGAATAGGTTGGGTTGGGTTAGGTCATCGAGTCAGTAATGTATTTTTTTTTTTTTTAAATACATTAAAATTTGCTAAAAAATCATAATAGATTTTCAAATTTTGCTCATTTTTTTTAAAACAAAAATCATTTTCAATCACAAATGAACATAATCATATATTAATGCACAAAATAAGTTAGATATAATAATACTTTCAAACTTAATTGTTGATCATTTCGACCTTAATTCACCTAATCCAAAAAGTTCAAAATAAAATTGTTATCAACCTAAATAATAAAGTTCACTTAAGTTAATATAGTTGAGAAAGTTCAAATAACATTGTAACATTGATACAAAATAAATTGAAAACAAATAGCAAAGTGAGGGAGGTAGGTTGAGTGAGTGAGGGTCCAAAAGACGAGAGTAGATTTTTTGTTTTGTTATTATTATTATTATTAGTGGGAGAGAGGCACTTCATGCCTCCCTATATTTTAAATTTTAAATAAAATAAATAAATAAATGATAAAAGGTAGTGGGTAGTTATTAAAAAAAAAAGTTGTTAGAAGGATAAAATTGTCCATAAAAATGTAGAGACCAAAAGGTGGTTACCAAAAGTAATATCCTCTTTATATAATGTATAGATTATTATTATTATTATTATTATATGTAGTTTGGGTTGGGGTTGGTCAAGTCGGATTGGGTTGGGTTCGCAGGTTATTCATACCTGTGAACACCCCTAGGATTTAAGCTAGCAAACAACTAGTCATTAAACCCTCACAATAGCCTTTGCTCTACCACGTGTTATGTGTTTTTCGAGTCCCATGACTACTAATCAATCTATCTATTATCTATTCTAAAATAAGGTTTTGCCATGTTGCTAGATGCCACGTGGCAGCCCCACATTAATTTTACATTTAATTATGTTAAATAAAAAAATATTTTTAACAAATTAATCTATTCAATTTTTAAAATAATTTTAATATTATTATTAAAATTATTTATCTATATCTATTAATATAGTTAGTTATAAATTCAAATATCATCATTCTCCTGTTGTCTATATATTCATGTTTTCTCCTTCCATCCCATCCAGGTTTTGTTTTTTTTCTTCTTTTCTTCTCCCCTTTTCTACATTCTTTTCTAATTTTCTTTTTTTTTTTTGCTTCTATTTTTTTCTTTTCCTATTTCTTCTACATTCTTTTATTTCTTTCACTCATTAGTTGCACCTGTATATTCATTTGTTTTTTACCTCCATGCAATAGGTTTTTTTTTTCTATGATCATTCTTTTTAGGTTGCTTGTATATTCATTTTTTCTTCTTCTATGCTACCATCCTACCATTGATTGAACCAAGATTTCTTCATTTTTTCGCCAATATTTTTTTCTTTTTCTATTTCATATTTTGCATTCTCTTTTCTTTTTGTTTCAACAAGGAATTCCAAGTTCCTAAAGTCAATGATGGACATCCTACGCAACAACAATGACAAACCTTATCAATGACACTATAGTTTCATGTTACGAGCTATCAACCATTACTACATCAACAATTATGATACTAAGAGATCTTTTGTTAATTTGATTTCGTTTAGGGTTATAATATTTACTAATGTAATTATAATATTTGTTCTTTGGTTAGTTTGATTTCGTTTAGGGTTATCATTTTTATTTTATATTACTTTCAATATTATTTTATATTATTGTCCCGTTCTTATTATTTTATGGCATTTTTATGTTATTATTGTAATTATCTGATGAATATAACAAATGTAAAGATTAAATGTAACAAGTCTAAATGAATTTAAATTTAAATAAATATCAATTTAAATTTAAATCAATTATTTGGTATTAATTTCATTTTATAACTACATTTTTAAAAAAACAAATATTAGTTTGAGATCTTAAAATTCAAAAAGAAATTATGATTTTTTTTAATAATAATTGATAATAAAAAAAAACTAAAAAAGTATAATACGGTCGTTTAAATTGATTAATGTAGTTATTTTAAAATCATAATGTTTGGTATTATTTTGGAATTATTGTAATTTTTTTAAGATTATAATATTTGTTCTTTTGTTACTTTGATTTCGTTTAGGGTTATATTTTTATTTTATATTATTTTCAATAAACTTTATCATCCAAAATCAATAAAAAATAATTTTCAAATTTGTCTCGTTGTTATTACTTTATGACACTTTTAAGTTATTGTTGTAATTATCTTATCAATATAACAAATTTAAATATTATGAATATAACAAAATTAAAGATTATCGGTAACAAGTCTAAATGAATTTAAATTTAAATAAATTATTTGGTATTAATTTTTTTAACTAGATTTAAAAAAAAATTAGTTTGACATCTTCAAATTTTAAAAAAAAATTATGGTTTTTAAATAATAGTTGATAATAAAAAAAATGAAAAAAGTGTAATGAGGTACTTTAAATTGATTAATGTAATTATCTTAAAATTATCATGTTTGTTATTATCTTAGGATTATTGCAATTATTTTAATATTATAATAATTATTCTTTTGTTAATTTGATTTCGTTAAGGGTTATAATTTTTCTTTTATATTATTTTCAAAAAACCTTTATCATCTAATTTAAAATTAAATTAAATTGTAATTAAAAAATGATTTTCAAATTTAAAGATTATGAATATAAAAAATTTAAATAAATTTAAATCAATTATTGGGTATTAATTTCTTTTGTTTAACTAGATTTTAAAAAAATAACAAATATTAGTTGGTACCTTAAAATTCAAAAAGAAATTATGATTTTTAAAGAATAGTTGATAATAAAAAATAAAAAAACTAAAAAAGTGTAATAAGTTGGTTTAAATTGATTAATGTAATTATCTTAAAATTTTAATGTTTTTTATTATCTTATGATTATTGTAATTATTTTAGGATTATAATATTTGTTTTTTGTTAGTTTGATTTCGTTTAGGGTTATAATTTTTTAATTTATATTGTTCTTAATAAATTTTATCAGCTAATTTAAATAAAAATGATTTTTAAATTTATCTCGTTGTTATTATTTTATGTCGTTTTTAAGTTATTATTGTAATTATCTTATCAATATAACAATTTAAATAAATATAAATTTAATTTTAAATCAATTATTTGGTATTAATTTTGTTTTTTTAACTATATTTACTTTAAAAAAAACATTAGTCTGAGATTTTAAAATTCAAAACGAAATTATGATTTTTAAATAATAATTGATAAAAAAAAACTGAAAAAATTGTAATGAGGTAGTTTAAATTAATTAATATAATTATTTTAAAATTATAATATTTGTTATTATATACATAAACTTTATTGTCTAATTTATTTAAAAAATAATTTTCATATTTGTCCGGTTGTTATTATTTTATGACACTTTTAAGTCATTATTGTAATTATTTTATGAATATAACAAATTTAAAGATTAAATGTAACAAGTCGAAATGGATTTAAATTTAAATTAATATCAATTTAAATTTAAATAAAATATTTGGTATTATTTTTGTTTTTTATAACTAGATTTTGTTTTTGTTTTGTAAAAGATATTAGTTTGAGATCTTAAAATTCAAAAAGAAATTATGATTTTTTTAATAATAATTGATAATAAAAAAAAACTAAAAAATTATAATTCGGTCGTTTAAATTGATTAATGTAGTTATTTTAAAATCATAATGTTTGTTATTATTTTGGAATTATTGTAATTTTTTTAAGATTATAATATTTGTTCTTTTGTTACTTTGATTTCGTTGAAGGTTATAATTTTTATTTGATATTATTTTCAATAAATTTTATCATCTAATTTAAATAAAAAATTATTTCAAATTTATCCTATTGTTATTATTTTATAACACTTTTAAGTTATTATTGTAATTATCTTATAAATATAATAAATTTAAAGATTAAATGTAACAAGTCTAAATGGATTTAAATTTAAATAAATATCAATTTAAATTTAAATCAATTATTTGGTGTTAATTTAGTTTTTGTTAACAAAATTTTTTATAAAAAAAATATTAGTTTGAGATCTTAAAATTTAAAAAGAAATTATGCTTTTTAAATAACAATTGATAGTAAAAAAAAAAAAAAACTGAAAAATGTGTAATAAGGTAGTTTAAATTGATTAATGTAATTTATCTTAAAATTATAAGGTTTGTTATTATCTTAAGATTATTGTAATTATTTTAAGATTATAATATTTATTTTTTTCTATTTGATTTCGCTTAGTGTTATAATTTTTTATTTTTTATTATTTTTAATAAAATTTATCACCTAATTTAAATAAAAATTGATTTTCTAATTTGTCCCATAGTTATTATTTTATGACACATTAAAGTTATTATTGTAATTATCTTATGAATATTAAAAATTTAAAGATTATGAATATAACAAATTAAAAATTAAATGTAACAAGTCTAAGTGGATTTAAATTTATATAAATTTAAATTTAAATCAATTATTTCGTATTAATTTCATTTTTTTGTAAAAAAATAGTTTGAGATCTTAAAATTCAAAAAAAAAATTATGGTTTTTAAATAATAGTTGATAGAAAAAAAAAATAACTGAAAAAAGTGTAATAAGGTAGTTTAAATTAATTAATGTAATTATCTTTAAATTATAATTTTTTTTTTTGTTGCATGGTCTGGGCAAAGCCCTAGACACAAGAAAATATTATTATTTCAAAAAAGAAACATCCCTATCCGCATTCACAATAGAGGAGGCAAAGGGAGGGATAGATTCAAATAAATTACAATTGAAAGTAATGAATAAACCAAACTTAGCAAAGTTATCAACTAAACAATTATTATCTCTATGGATATGCCTGAACAACGACTCTCAAAGCTATCCTTTAAAATCCAAATCTCATTCACCAGCTCATGAAACTATCCCTCTAGGAATTGAAAATCATCAATTGACTTAATAGTAGTAAGGCTGTCAAATGTAACAACCAGCTTCTCCACCTTATTATCTCGAGCCATTTGTAGCCCATAAAGTATGCCTCATAGTTCTGCTTCCAACATAGAGTAGTGGCCTAACTGCCTTGAGAAAGCCTAAACAAAGGCACCATTTGGCTTCAACAAGACTGCTCCACATGCTGCAATTGATACAAACACAAGGAAAGCACCATCACAACTTAAATTGAAAATGTCATTAGCATGATATTGTGGTAGAGGTTGAGACATTTGCATATCAAATTGCATATTGATGTGTAGATTCGATTTGAAACTCACACTACTACCAATATAAAAAATAAAGGCTTTGATATTGGCAATTAGGCTTGTAGTGGTTTTCCATTTCTGTTCAAAAATGAATTGATTCCGCTTCCACCAGAGTCGATCTAGGACAGCACAAAAGGTCTTGTTCCAGGCCACCCCATCAATAACTTGAGATCACTTCAGATTTTGGGATTGCCACGTGTCTAGGTCTTGATGATAGAACAAAGCAATGTCACTAACTCCAAAAGCCCTCCAAATTACATTAGCCCACCTACAATCTCTTAAAACATGTAGTGAAGATTCTACAACAAAATCACAAAGCAAACATTTACCATTTTGCACCATATGCCTATGGAACCTTAACTCATTTGTCGAAAGAATACCACAAGCCACTTTCCATAAAAGAAGCCTTATTCTTTATGGCCCATCCCAGCTCCACACATATTTAAATAACTGGGGACTATCAAGATTTCTAGACCTTGTAATAAACTCAAAAGCATCTTTAGTTCAAAAAATAGGATTAGTAGGACTGTTCCATTCCACATAGTCTTGCTTGTTTGAGCTGCATGGAGGCTTAATACCTTGTATGACTTGGACAATCTGAGCAAGTAATAACAAAGACAGTTTCTACACATCCCAGTGACCCTGCCAATTAACAAAGAAACATAGGAGAATATTATTTGCTTTTATTTGCTGCAAATTTATATACTGCAGTAAGGGTCCCTGCCCCAACACCCAATTATCCTTCCAAAATCTGATCCTTCTCCCATTGCCAACACACCAAATTAAATTATTATGCACTAAGTTCCAGGTTTTGGTGATTCCCTTCCACAGATTAGTTCCCTGTCTTCTAGTATCAATAATGGGTATGGTATCAACTCCACATCTGTATTTAGATCGAATAACTCTGACCCAGAGGTCCTGAGGTCAAGTGCTAAGATTCCACCAACCTTTGCCAACATTGCTTGATTCATAGACACATCCTATCAATTTCATCACACATCGATAACTGGGAGAAGGTTTGTCTGCATGACATAATTCAGGAGGGCTTGTACAACAACTTTGGTTAAAGTAACCCTCCTAGCTAAGGATAGATTTGATGCTTTCCAGTTGCTAAGTCTTTGAGTGATTTTATTCAGCATAAAACTGTAGCTATGCTTAGAAACTCGACTATGATGAAGGGGCACGCCAAGATAATTTCCTAGATCTATAGTCCTTTGATAACCAAGAACATTCGCAATTTGATCTCTACGCTACCATGGCACATTTGCAAAGAAAAATATTCTAGTCTTGTCCTCATTGACCCTTTGACTAGAACTGTGACAAAAAACATTGAGCACTCCTTTTAAAACCTCCACTTGATTCACACTAGCATCTGCGAATAGTAGGAGGTCATCAGAAAAAGCTAAGTGAGATAGCTTTGGTCCACCCCTCGACAATTGAATGGGCTTCCAATTACCTTGCGCTACTTCATTGTTGACAAGATGAAACAACCTTTTGATGCACAACACGAAGAGGTAAGGCGAGATTGGATCGCCCTGCCAAACACCTCTAAATGGCTGACAACTGTCCAAGGCTTCTCCATTCCAAAGGACCTAAAAGGAAGGGGATGAAATACACCAACTCACCAAGTTGATAAAGTCACCTGGGAACCTGATATCATATAGGGTATCAATAACGAAGTTCCACTTAAGCCTATCATAAGCTTTTTCCAAATCCACCTTGATCGCCATCCACCCTATTTGGCCTTTCTTCTGCTTCATAGAGTGAATTACCTCTTGCACTATAATAATGTTATCCCTACTATTTCTATTAGGGATAAAGCTGCACTGGCACGAGTCTACTAGCTCTTCCATCACCCTTCATAGTCTTGTTGCCAGGATCTTGGTTATAGCCTTGTAGGATACATTGCATAGACTGATTGGCCAAAAGTGCTTCATGCTTGTCACCACCTCATTTTTAAGGATAAGGGATATTAGAGTATCATTTAGATTTGCTACCTTTAACGGGTCTTCAAATACGCTTCTAATAAGTGAACAAAAGGAATCACCCACTACTTCCCATTGGAACTTTCAGAAGGTTCGCTTGTAATCGCTTGTAGAAATTTCAGAAGGTTCCTTGTAAAAATGTCCCCAAAAATAGTTTGGTTCCATTGTCGGAGCACCTTCTGAAAGTTCATCATCCTCACACTCCAATCTACCTCTTCCTCCCAAAACTTATGAATGAAGGGGTCAAATTCATCGTGAGTTAACCAAGACGCCACAAATATGAACGGCCTTCTTCGCTTGTTCGCCTTCTTTGAAGTGCTAAATTTAATCAGGATGGCACGACGATCAAACTTGAAAAATGGAAGATGTAGGACTAGAACATTCGAAAAATAATCCTCCAATCAAGGTTGATCAAAACACGATCCAAACGCTCCATAAGATGCCCTCTTCTCCAAGTGAATGCAGGTCCCTAAAATCCTACGTCAATAAGCTCACACTCTTCCATCATCCGTTGCATACCATGAGCACCCCTCCAAGAAGGGTTATTGGACCCACCACTACAATCATGAGGTTGGAGAACAGAGTTAAAATGTCCAATCACAGACCAGGGCCCTGATAATGAATCTGTAAGGTCACACAAGCTTTCCCATAAGGCCCTACGGTCCTGATATTTCGGGCTTCCATAGACCATAGTTAGCATCCAAGGCGACTGGTTCTTCCATATAACTTCCATATGAACATGTTGGTGACTACTATGCAGCACCTGCACCTTCCAGAACTCCGACTTCCAAACACACCAAATGCCCCCAAACTGCCCACGAGAGGGTTGTACAAATGAGTTATCAAATCCCAATTTTGGAATCGTCCTGTCCGCAACCTCCTTGCTAGCATGGGTTTCCATCAGGCACATTAAGGAGACATCGTACTCCCTACTAATGTCCTTGATTAAATTACCAAAACCCCAAGATCTTGTTCCCTACAATTCCAAGCTAGCAAATTCATAAAACTAGTTATGAGGATTTGGCCCCTAAGAGGCCATTAGGAATAGTACCTGCAACACTCGATTGCACACAATCTTGGCTTGCGATAACACCTTCGGTTTCCATTGCAGATGCTTGCTCACCAACCGTTGTTTGCTTAGTTTTGGGTGGGACTGACGAAGACCCCCTAGGCAACAAACCTCCTTTAAACGTTGGATGAAAGCAACAATCTCTTTGTCCAGCACGAATAGTTCCATTGCCTTCGCTTGTGGTTGGGGTGTTACTTTGAACTAAAAACCCTTTTTCATTCCTTGCAATTGACGAATCAACTTCAGGTTCTCTCTATCTTGCTTATCCTTCTCTTCATCCGATAATCTCACCGTTGCGCCGACACTATCACCCCCTTTCTTCAAATCGAGCGGTGTCGAAGTTGTTGCTCCGTTCTTCTTAGCTCAAAAATTCTACTTCTGAGTTTTTTGATTGGGACCCACCCCATTCCTCTGATCATGTGATGCTTGCTGCTTAGGCCATGTCCTGTTGCTATTTGCACCCCCTAAAATGTTAAGAAGGCCCTTTTTAGTTGGCTTAGGAATATTATGCCTTTTAACTTCATTATTTAAAATTTGAAAACGAGAGCCACTCCCTCCTATTTTTTTGTTACTAGTTATAGCCACACTTTTCTTAGATTTAATAGGACTGTCTCCAACTGATCCTCCTTTCCCGATATTCCTCCTATCATTTTCTTAACTAACAACCATGGTCCATAAATGGAAATATCTTCCTTATTATTACCATTAATTGGCTGCATATGAGTTGCTGGAATTTCGTTTTTAAATGTGCCGTCATTATTATCAATAATGGTAGAATTAATTGGAACATTTGCCTGCATTACCCTCTCTCCATCCTGTGCATCGCCATTGTCAACTGTTGATGGTGAGTCGCTCATGACCGCATCCTCCTTCATTGACACGCACCCAGAGTCTTTATTACCATAGTGTCCACATTTGAAACAAATTGCATGTAGCCCTTCATATTGCAGACTCAGTAGGTAACCTCTAGCAATAATCTTAGGTTGAAGCGATTGATTCAGATTAAGCTCCACACAGATTCGTGCAAACTTCCCTCTGGATTGAATCGATGTTACCTTATCAATCTTCAACATATCGTCTAGTGTTGCTCTCAATCTCCAAAGGAATTGGTCGTTATACAGTTCTATTGGAAGTTCCGGTATGCGTACCCACAATGCTAACTTTCACCCTACTGTTGTGTTCGCTAGAATGAACGATCTCCACCATTGCACCAATATATAGTGATCCATAATCATCCATGGCCCATTGAGGAAGGCATGGTTATAATCCTCCTCTGATGTGAACATCATCTGATAGTAATTCTGAGGCATGTCAATAATTTTGATTGCACCTTTCTGCTCCCACTCTCTTCAATTTCACCTCTAATTTCCTGAACCCTACCTTCCTTCCCAAGACTATCACCATAAGGGAACCTTTCCATGGTTTGCACCATTCACTAAACTCTTCGTTAGAAATGGGAACTTCTTTAAAGCACTCTATATCTTCTTTGGACATTGGCGTTGGAGGGATCTCCATATCCGGGCTTCCATAGCATCTACCATCAAAAGCCACAAACAGGACAGCATTGCCAAGTAATTTATCTCAATAAGACTATGTACCATCACCATCCTCAATCTCCTTATCTTAAGATTATTATAATTGTTTTAAGATTATAATATTTGTTCTTTTGTTAATTTGATTTCTTTTAGGGTTATAATTTTTATTTTATATTATTTTCAATAAACTTTATCATCTAATTTAAATAAAAAATGATTTTTAAATTTGTCCCGTTGTTATTATTTTATGACACTTTTAAGTTATTATTATTATTATCTATGAATATAATAAATTTAAAGATTATGAATATAAGAAATTTAAATGTTAAATGTAACAAGTCTAAACGGATTTAAATTTACATAAATATCAATTTAAATTTAAATCAATTATTTGGTATTAATTTCATTTTTTCAACTAGATTTTTTAAAAAAAAAATATTTGTCTTAGATCTTAAAATTCAAAAACAAATTATGGTTTTTAAATAATATTTGGTAATAAAAAAAATTGAAAAAAAATGCAATGAGGTAGTTTAAATTGATTAATGTAATTATCTTAAACTTATAAGGTTAGTTATTATGATAGGATTATTGTAATTTTTTAAGATTATAATATTTGTTATTTTGTTAGTTTGATTTCATTTAGGGTTATAATTTTTATTTTATATTATTTTAAATAAATTTTATCATTTAATTTAAATAAAAAATGATTTTCAAATTTTTTCCGTTATTATTATTTTATGACACTTTTAAGTTATTATTGTAATTATCTTATTACACCAAAAAATTGTAATTATCTTATGAATAAAAAAAAATTTAAAGATTATGATATAACAAATTTAAACATTAAATGTAACAAGTCAAAATGGATTAAAATTTAAATAAATATCAATTTAAATTTAAATCAAGTATTTGGTATAAATTTGGTTTTTTTTTTTAACTAGATTTAAAAAAAAATAGTTTGAGATTTTAAAATTCGAAAAGAAATATGAGTCTTAAATAATAGTTGATAATAAAAAAAACTGAAAAAAATGTAATGAGATAGTTTAAATTGATTAACATAATTATCTTAAAATGATAATGTTTGTTATTATCTTAGGATTATTGTAATTATTTTAGGATTATAATATTTATTCTTTTGTTAGTTTGATTTCAATTTAGGGTTATACTTTTTATTTTATATGATTTTCAATAAAATTTATTGTCTAATTTAAATAAAAAATTATTTTTAAATTTTTCCGATTTTTATTATTTTATAACACTTTTAAGTTATTAATGCAATTATTTTATGATTATAACAAATTTAAATATTTTGAATATAACAATTTTAAATATTAAATGTAACAAGTCTAAATGGATTTAAATTTAATTAAATATCAATTTAAATTTAAATCAATTATTTGGTATTAATTTTGTTTTTTTAACTTTTTTTTTTTTAAATATTAGTTTGAATTTTTAAAATTCAAAAAGAAATTATGGTTTTTCAATAATAGTTGATAATAAAAAAGAAACTGTAAAAAGTGTAGTGTGATATTTTAAATTCATTAATGTAATTATCTTAAATTATAATGTTTGTTATTATCTTAGGATTATTGTAATTGTTTTAAGATTATAATATTTGTTATTTAGGTTGATTTCGTTTAGGGTTATAATTTTTATTTTATATTATTTTCAATAAAATTGATCGTCTAATTAAAATAAAAAATGATTTTCAAATTATATATATTTATTAGTAAATAAATTATTATTTTGAAAAATATAAATATTTTTGTAACCATTTTTTCTAACTTTTTTTTGTTTAAGCCAAAGGTGTAATTAACATGAAAAGAGTATAAAAATATTTTACACTAATAATGTATGAGCATTAAACTTTTTATTTTAATACAATCTTTATTAAGATATTTAAATAAATATTTTTATTTTATTAATAAATAAATCATATATATTTTTAAATAATACTCGAGCACATGTTATCTAACTTATACTTTACATATTTCCACTTTTAATTTAAAAAAATCCTGATTAAAGTATTTGTCTCACCTTTCTAATAACGACTATATTTTTATAAATTAAAATTGTAACTTAGAAAACAAATTACCATAAAAAAATATTTTTTAGGTATATATTGTTTTAAAAAAATTAAATTATATAACAATCATTAAAAAAACTCGTTTGTGCTTTAAGCACGGGCAAAAAAAAACTAGTATATTATATAAAAGATAGTTTCTATTATATAAAATGGTTAGCATATGTGTCATGCTCTGGTGAGATCTAACGAAATATCTCTATTAATTGAAATTTGAAAATTGATTCTAATCAATACTAATATAAATATAAAAAATTGATTCTAATTAATAAATATAAATATCAATACAATTTGATAATATCAATAATATAATCAGTACATATTATCAATTCTAAAAGAAGGTTTTGCCACGTTGCTAGATGCCACGTGGCAGCCCTATATTAATTCTACATTTAATTATGTTAAATAAAAAAAATATTTTAAAAAAATTAATCTATTCAATTTTGAAAATAATTGTAATATTATTATTAAAATTATTTATCTATATCTACTAACATAGTTAGTTATAAATTTAAATATCATCATTCTCTTGTTGTCTATATATTCATATTTTCTCCTTCCATCCCATCCAGGTTTTGTTTTTTTTTTTTCTTCTTTTATTCTCCCCTTTTTCTGCATTCTTTTCTAACTTTCTTTTTTTTTGCTTCTATTTTTTTCTTTTCTTGTTTCTTCTACATTCTTTTATTTCTTTTCTAGCCAACCACCCATTGGACCAAGGTTTCTTCATTTTTTCTCCTATATTTTTTTTCTAATTCATATTTTTTGCATTCTCTTTTCTTTTTATTTCAACAGAGAATTCCAAGTTTCTAAAGTCAATAATGGATATCCTACACAACAACAATGACAAATCTTACCAATGACAGTGTGGTTTCATGATAAGAGTTATCAACCATCACTACATTAACAATTGAGAGATATTTTGTTAATTTGATTTTGTTTAAGGTCATAATGTTTACTAATGTAACTATAATATTTGTTCTTTCCTTAGTTTGATTTCATTTAGGGTTATCATTTTTATTTTATATTATTTTCAATATTATTTTATATTATTGTCCCGTTGTTATTATTTTATGATGCTTTTATGTTATTATTGTAATTATCTTATGAATATAACAAATTTAAAGATTAAATGTAACCAGTCTAAATGCATTTAAATTTTAAAAAAAATATCAATTATTTGATATTAATTTCGTTTTTCTAACTAATTTAAAAAAAAAATTAGTTTGAGATCTTAAAATTCAAAAAGTAATTATGGTTTTAATTAATAGTTGATAATTAAAAAAATTTAAAAAAGTATAATGAGGTAGTTTAAATTGATAAATGTAATTATCTTAAAACTATAATGTTTGTTATTATCTTAGGATTATTGTAATTTTTTTAAAGATTATAATATTTGTTCTTTTATTAGTTTGATTTTGTTTAGGTTTATATTTTTATTTTATATTATTTTCAATAAACTTTATCATCCAATTTAAATAAAGAATGATTTTCAAATTTGTCTCGTTATTATTATTTTATGGCGCTTTTATGTTATTATTATAATTATCATATGAATATAACAAATTTAAAGATTAAATGTATCAAGTCTAAATGGATTTAAATTTAAATAAATATCAATTTTTTAAATTTAAATCAATTATTTGGTATTAATATCGTTTTTTTAACTATATTTTTAAAAGAATATTAGTTTGAGATTTTAAAATTCAAAAATAAATTATGTTTAAGAAATTTAAAACTATAGCACCTAAATCAATGATATTAATGTTTGGTTTAAAATGTTAAAAGAAATACATAACAGGGGATGAGACAAATTTTCTCATGAAGAATGCAAGCGATCATTAATTTCAATGAGTCGCACAACTAAATTATATATGAAATTATTAGTCATTAAATTATATTTTCTTTTATGTAACTTGACAAAATTCAATGTACGATTTGGAGTAATCGATGGTTTTGAAACATTGTTAAGAGAGGGAACCAGTTACGAGATGCAAAATTTAATGGTGTTAGAAAATATAAGGTCTCAAATTATTTGTATAGGTTTTATTTTAAATCAATTACCTCTGTGAAGCCTATTGTTGATTCCTCTATTCCATTTTTTGGGTTTACCTTGTATCTTTTATGGATGTTTTTGAAGCAAGCACATAGAAGACATGTTTAATTGGTAATATATAAACTATTTTATTTTAATATTTGCACATTTTATAGTAGATTTTTTTTTATCATTCATTTTATTTGTAGATGTTATTGGAGTGGTTGTTGCTAAGGGGGGAATTGACCAAGTACAAGAGCGGTGGAAAAAATGTTTCATATGTTGTTGTCGAATTAGATAACACTACGTAAGTTTATATAATTTTTTTTTTATAAGTTGGGAGTGGTTGTTGAAGCATATATAAATTTTTTATTTCATATTATTTTTTAATTAATTTTTAGTAATAGATTTAAAAGTATACTTTTTTAATCTTATATAATTCATATTATTAAATTACATTTTTTTTTTTTTGCATTTAGAGGAGGAGAAAATATGAGATGCACTCCATGGGGGGATTATGCAAATGAGCTACTAAAATATATAGATGAAAATCCTAATACACCAGCAGTGCTGATTTTGCAACTAGGAAAAATGAAAATTTTCCAAGGTAATTATATATTTGATTTATTTATTTTATTATACTATTTAATATGTTTCTCCCATTTCATATACTATTTTATTTGTTTATTTATTTTATTATACTATTGTTTATTTTAATTTATGTATTGTAATTTATTCTTTAATTTATAGGTAAGATGGGAGTGTCAAACACTAATTTTGCTACAAAATTGCTCATAAATATTGACATTCCATAAGCTCATGAATTGTTGTAACACTCGAAAAATTTACATTAAATTGCTAATTGTAGAGGGGGTGTATTTAGTAATTTTTGTTCGTTTGTGTGTGTAATTAACATTTTAATGTTCTTGGAGATGGTAATTACAATTCTAATGTTGATTGTATTCTTTATTTGTGTTTTCGCTTATAAAAATTGAATTTTAGTTTTGGTCAGATCGTTTTCGCGATTTTCGTGAAAATGGTCCGTAGTGCAATTTTTATTGTTTTTCATTTGGAAATGGTATTTTAATGATTTTAAAGCATAGAAAATTTAATTAGGATGGTTTTTAAGTGGAAGGATAGTTTCGGGAACCTTTGGAACACAGATGACAAAAAAATGCGAAAAAGTACAACCTGGGCCCAAAACCTAACCCTAAAGCAAATGGGCCTTAATTAGTCCAACCTATTTTTCCTAGGGGAGCTATGCACGACCTTGAGAGAGTGCCGGCCCTAGCTGCTCAGCTGCCCTTCTATAATATGGATTCTTACCTTATGTGGAGGGGGAGAGAAAAGCAAGCCTTTGGTTCAAAAAGAAAAGCATTCCTTCTTGGTTCTTTATTTATGAAGCTCTCCACCTTCTCTCTAAAACCCCCTGCCCTTCTCTCTAATTTTCTGAGTTTGTTAGCTTAAATCCACCGTTTAAATTCTAGTATGTGGTAGAGGAAAGCACAAGCTTTGATTCAAGTCCCATTTTTGTGCATTTGGAACTTTTGAAATTAAGGTATGGAGGAGTTATTCCATTCTAACCTTAAACCATGATTTCTTGTTGATTTTTACTGTTTCATTGAGCTTATTGAACTAATTTAGTGGTGAATATGCTTTGAAATACTTGTTTTGGATGAAAAATGGTCATTTCGGTATATGGGGCTGAAGCTGTGTTTTGAATTTTCAAAAAAATTTCGTGCTTGGTTATAAGTTTGAGAGACCATCTGGGTACTTTAGGATACCTCTAGATGCTATGGTAAAAATTTTAGAATTTTTGGAGTTAAGGAACTATTTTTAAAAGGCAAATTTTTGATTTAGAAAATAGTTGAGTTTGGGGCTGTTTCATCCTTGGAAATTATTTAAAGGAACTTTTGAAGAAATATGGAAATACCATGTTGTTTAATAAATCATTGGCAACATCCATGATTTTATTTGGGATTTTAGAAAGCTTCCAGGTATTTTTCCAAGATATAATTAGTAAAATTGAGTTTAGTCACTCAATACGGTTTTTGAATGATTAAAATTATATTTTGCGCATATTAAATTCTGATAAATTTAAAATAGGTACCATTTGTGATTTATGGTATGTGATAATTTTATCTTAATTTTCTTGAAGGTTTTCATAATTATAAATGGTTATTTTGTCTGAATCATGTGTTGAGGGTTAAGGACTATTTAATTCAAAAAGGAGCTTTATGAATGTTTTTAAATTCTGATAAATATATATATGTTAACTAAGACCTATGGAAATCTCTTTGTGAAAGAATTTGTAAAAAGGACTATTTTTACGTAGTTAAATAAATAGAAAATTTTGGATTCTTGAGTTGGTCCAGATACACTTTTTAAATAAAATAAAATATTTATACTTATGATTTTCAATTGAAAAATTTATGAGTCGAAACAAGAGTAATGGAGAGTATCTATACCAAATTTCATGATATTATAAGTTTTTTTTAAGTATTTTAAATAATTCTTGTACTAGTATTTTTAGCTTGAGTTACTTGATGAATATGACATGAATTATTGAAAATGCAAGTATGAGAGGATGTTTTACCTTAGAAGGAGAATACCTCTGGTTATTGTGTATTATGTGATGTTGATATGTGATTAAATATTTCTTGTGAATCATGCATTTTTATAACTGGCATCTGAGACTTAGGGAGTATGAACCCTGGACACCAATTGCTAGGGTTAGTTGTATTTGTGTGATTGGTTGATTGGATGTTGTGATTGTTTGTTTGTTTTGGGGAAACAAGGATGGTGAGTCCTTGTGGGGAGAAAATGGACTCCGATGGAGTGCATTTGTGAAATTAAGACGTAGTTTTAATTAATAAATGAGTTCATTAAGAAATTAATGAATAAATTAATACTAAGAGTGAGAATTTAATAACAAATTGATGTAATGAGATATGAGTGAATAAATCATTGGACTTAGACTTAAAAGTAGGAACCTTGCAATGAATTGGAGTAGTATATTTAATCGAAGCATAATACTTGAGTGTATGTGAGAATTACATAAGACTTAATAAAACTTGATGGGGTGAAGTGATGAACAGTATTCATGACAAGCATGCGATGCTTAATGCACACATTGCTTTGTTTGGTGTGTTTAGTGAGTTGCGAAAGGAAAGGATTTCCTTTGACGTTAATACAAGTGAAACTGACGTGTTTGGACGTGATTACGATGTTGATAACATGTTTTACGAGAAAGGTGTTCTCGATGAGAGTTGGTCAAAGGAACCAACTGGAGTGGGATGTGCATTACTATTTCCAATTACGTGTGTGGTGATGAACAAGGCGACGACAGTTACTCACTTAGTGTAGTGAGGTAGACATGTTGGTGTTGTGGACGAGAAGTTCACGAGGCACTTAGTGGACCATCGTTCGGTGTTTGCAGCAGTGGAAAGTGCACAACCCATTGGAAATGTAATCCCTGTTGAGGGAAACGTGTTGAGGAATCGATCCTTAGAGTGTGGATGACCACAAAGTGGTATTTGAGAAATGGTCACAGGCATGGTTTCCTAGGGGGTATGGCACTGGGTTGTGGCTTTGGGTCACATAACCGGCTCAACGACCTCAACTAAGCGTGATGCATTTTCAGTTGGTGAAAGCCCTGTCAACCAATGACGAGAGGGGTGTACTCCCAGCAGTCATCCACCTAAAGTGTAAGACCACTGTGTTCGTGGATTTCCAATGGCAGCGAGCTCGAGTCTTGAAAAGTTGTACAAGTGTAGAAACACATAGGTTTTCAATGAGATCGTGAGTGTGCCACTATGGTGTGGATGTTGTTTGTGTATGTGACCGGAAGACCGTTTGATTGTTGGTTTTTAGGAGGAGTGGAAAACTCACTCCATACATTTTGTTTTCAAATGGAGACGAATGTTGCATGTAATCGACTAAGTGGAATGGAATGGCTACGACCAACATTGATGATGTGGAAAGACTTGTTTGGGAATAGAAGGCCTTCGAGGTTACTTTTCAAGTTCTTAGTGAGGGTTGGGAATTAATTTCTTTTAGTTACTACCTTGGGTCTTAGTATGGTTCTTGTGTAATAAATGGTAGACTAGATCTTAATTTTATGGTCCTTATGTTGTTGTATGCGACTCAGATGACTTATGTCTCTTTTCCAAAGATGTAAAGGTGTAATCATGTTTCTTTTTATGGATTGTTTTAAGGCAAGATTCTGGTATTATTTCATGCTTACTGGTGTTTTAGTATCATTTGAAATCAAGCATTTTATAAAAAAGTAAGAGGTTTTTGTAAATGATATTTGTTAATGAATACTTATTTTTAAGGGAATGATAGGTGTATTGAAAGTGAGTTTCGTTGAAATTCTTCTAATAAGTTTTGAGGCAAGAGTAAAAAAAAATACATTCTATGTTTTGATAATGTGTTAACACATCAAGTTTTTAATTAAATCCATATTTTTGAAGAATAAAATACAAAGTTTAGGAATTTATAATGTTAGGGTGTTACAATTGCAGTCTAGGTATAGTAAATTTTTATGTACAACCAACTTAATAATAATTTTGTTTTTGTACATTAAATAAAATTTAGTAGTTACATTTTTTATTTTAATTTTAAATTGACAGTTATTTAAATTCAAATGATAAGCTCGAATCTGGTTCACTACCTCTCCTTAAAAAATAAGCATATTCATTGAGAGATGACTTTTTGAATGTATCCACTTACAAGACAATTGCAAAATTAAGAGACTATCTAAAGGTATTTTAAATATATAATAGATTTAACAAATTTCAGTTTCATATATAATATAATTTTTCATATTTAGTTTTATTTTTAATTTGATTTTTTATTTGTATCAAGATGGTTCCTTTGTTACATATGGAGTTGTGAATAACATACATTGTATGTCAAGATGGTCGTATCGTGCCTATCTATCAAAAAATTGTTTAATCGGAATGAAAGAACGAGGTGATAATTTTTTTTTGTAAAAAGTGTGAAAAGGAATACACTTTTTTTGTGCTAAGGTACTTACGACATTACAATTTTAAAATTTTATTCATTGCAAAATACTAATATGATGTAATGTTATTACATTTTATTCTTAGGTATAACATTCAATGTAAGGTGGTTGATAATACAAATTCAACTAGCTTCACTTTATTTGATGAACTTATGACAAAATTACTTCAAATTAGTGCCCAAGATCTACAAGAAAAATATCTAGCAAGAGTAAATGTGTTATATTCGTTTATTCATTTATATTACAAAAGAAATATTTAGTGATTCTAATTTAATTATTTATTATAATTTACAAGGTAATGCTAATGAGTTGTGCCCTTTGGAAATAGATTGTTTCAAGGAAAATAATTTTTTGTTCAAGATTCAACAGAAGATCCAATACTTTCATTATATGGAGCAAACAAGTATTCAAATATCAAATATGACTTTAGATGACAAGTTACTAACCTATGGCCTTTTTGTAAAATTCTTCGCTTAACGAAGAACATGAGACTTGCAAATGGTTCTTCAAGCTTAAATCAACCAGAGATATTAGAATTCTCACAATGGTTGTTGGATATAGGTGATGGTAATATTGGAAAACCAATGGATGGAGAGTTAGAAATACAAATACCTGATGAAATACTTATAAAAAGCACCTTATCAGGGTTTGATGACTTGGTTGATTTTACTTACCCAAATCTCTTGAATAACGTGTCAAATATAGAGTACTTTAGAGAAAGAACAATCTTGGCTCCAACTATTGAATTGGTTCAAAAGATAAATGATTATATGATGTCAAATATACCTGGAGAAGAGAAGATTTATTTGAGTTCAGATTCAATATACAAAGAAGATGAGAATGTAGAAAGTGAGTTAGATACATTTTCCCTTGAGATGTTAAATGCCATAAATTGTTATGGACTGCCTCCACATAAATTATGTTTGAAAGTTGGAATCCATGTAATGTTGATGAAAAACATAGACCAATCCAATGGATTATGTAATGGAACAAGAATAAAAGTAAGAAGAATGAGAGAGCATGTACTTGAGATAGTACTAAGTGGGACTATTGTTGGAAACAATGTTCTTATTCCAAAGATGATGAGCATAATTACAAACAACTCAAATTTGCCAATCCAATTTCAAAGAAGACAATTTTCAATATGTGTTTGTTTTGGAATGACAATTAACAAATCACAAGGACAAACACTTTCCTATGTTGGATTGTACCTTCCTCGACCAGTGTTTAGTCATGGACAATTATATGTTGTTTTTTCAAAGGTTAAAAGCAAAAGGGATTAAAGATATTTATTGAAAATGAAGACAATTGTGATCTTAATACTACAGTCAATGTTGTCTATAAAGAAATGTATGAAAATTTAACTTAGGTAATTATAATTTTTCTTTTGTATATTTAATGACATGCAATTTAGTATATATTTTTGTAGCCATTTTTGTTAACTTTTTTTTGTTTAGTTCAACTACATATCTTGGTCAGAAGTATAATTAACATGAAAATAGTATAAAATTATTTTACACTAATAATGTATGAACATTAAATTCTTTGTTTTAATACAACCTTTTTTAAAAATATTTAAATAAATATTTTTATTTTATTAAAAATTAAATAATATATACTTTTAAATAATACTCAAGCACATGTTATTCCACTTATACTTTATATATTTTAACTTTTAATTTTAAAAAAAATCATGATTAAAGTATTTGTCTCACTTTTCTAATAACCACTATTTTTTTATAATTTAAAATTGTAACTTTAAAAAAAAAATTACTATAAAAAATATTTTTTAGGTATATATTGTTTAAAAAAATTAAATTAAAAATCTCGCCCGTGCTTAGCACTAGTTAGTACATTAGTATATTATATATAAGACAATTGTTAATTGTGCTGGTTAGCACATGTGTCTTGCTCTGGTGAGTTCTAACGAAATATTCCTATTAATTCAAATTTGAAAATTGATTCTAATCAATATTAATATAAATATGGATAATTGATTCTCACTAATAAATATAAATATCAATATAATTTGATGATATCAATAATATAATGAGTACATATTATCAATCAATCAATATATTATATAAAACACAATTGCTTATTATGTTTATATTTCGTAATTAGTAATTAATTTTAGTATATCTTTTTTAATTAATACTTATATTATTTATTTTATAAGTGTTATTTAAATTTTAAATATAAAAATTCTATAATATCTTAATTAAAATAATTTTAATGATTTTAGTTTATTCAAATTTTGAAATTATTATTATTGATATTATTATTATTTAAAAATTTATGTTGAATATCTTTTATAGAAAAATTATTGTTCGTTAAATAATATATAGTACTACAATTAATTAATTAATTAATATACTATGATAAATATGTTTCTGGATAAATTTTTAAAATATGTTGCTTGATTAACATGCTAAAAATTTAATAATTATATGTTGAATAATATAATATAATATGTACGTTTAATCACACATTAATTTATTATTTTTTGTAATAATAATAATAATAAAAAAATCAAACTGAAATACTGAATGATCTCCATTTCCTTAATTACTTTATGGTTATATGATTACAATAAATTTTATACGAAAATTGAAGAATCATTTTCTTATTTAATGTTTTTGTGCAAATTGACGTGTCCGTATTTCCTTATTTAGTTTCTTAAATGAGAATATTTGTGATGTATTTATATCATCATTGTCTGGAAGGTTTGCTTCCAAATGGTTTTTTTTTTCTTTCTCTAATGTTTTCTATTTTTTTAATTATTTTTTGTTTTTCTTATTCCTAATTTACTTTTTTTTTTGTTTTAATTTTTGAATTTTGAAATACACAAGAACTAGAAAGGGGGTTGAATAATGGGTTTAAAACTTTTCACAAATATTAATTCACAAATTGCCCTCTTAAATATATGTTAGTTTAAAAGAACAAATATATCCTTGCAAGACAAAATTTATAAAATCTTTTCAAAAGAGCACAGTGAACAAGATAATATTCTTTTATCACTAAGCCACTCCTGACTTTTTATATAAAAAAATTTATAAGATTCGAGGATATAATCAAATGTTGAATCTGCGTGAGCTCGTAGAAGATGGGTGTTCTGTTTCTCTCAGCTCGCGTTTAAGACTTCCTCTTAGAATGCTTTCTCTTGTTGTCTAGATTTATTTCGTTATTCAGTTCACGTTCAATTGTTCATCTCTTTCTAGCTCCTTTTTTTTTCATTCATGAATTTGAATGTTGGAGAATACTTTTTTTTTTCGTTCTAACTCAGTCGGGGCTAACAATTAAGTTAAAGTTTTAAGTTTTAAAAGACCTTTCTAAACTATTGCAATTAATTTTGAAAAAATATACAACTTAACAGAGAAAAACAGAAAGCAATGTTTGGGATGTTATTAAAAGAAATCTCAAATCTATTCATGTAATTTGTGAAAATTTGGGATGCTATCACTTTATGAAAATTTGTGAAAAAGATTTCTCAAAATGAATTAGCATCTTGTAATTTGATTTAGAATGCATGTACATTATTAGTAGGTGAGAAGGTTCAGCTCATGATAACCTGTGATTAGTTTGATATTTTCAAGCACATTCTTGTTGGCTTGTGTTTAGTAGTTTTGAATTATTTTTTTTTCTAGAAATCCATAAAGTCTTTTCAAATCTTATAAATTTGTGAAATTCTTTCAAATCCTATATTCTAAATTCATTAAATCCAAACTACTAAATTCTAATCACAAAAGTCTTTTAAAAAAAATCTTAATAGTTTTTAGTTTCCTACATAATCTTAAAAATCTTCAAGATTTTTTTATGCCAAAAAAGCCTTTTAAAATCTTAATTCAATACACCCCCCTAATTATTAAGGAGCATTAGTGATACTCTTTTTTATAATATCTATGTGATTGGTTAAAACTAATTGAAAATTATAAACTTTGATAGATATCAACTAAACCAGAAAAAATAATATTTAAATAATATGTGAAATCCTTCCAAATTGATAACTTTTAATCAATTTTAACCAATTTATATGACAATGTTTAAAAGTATATAATATATTTCTTTTAGTAAACAAAAATAATATATTCTATAATTTACTTATTTAACTAAAAGTATATATTAGGTTAGAAAACTAATGTGGATTTAACCATTCAAAGATGAAAGAAGTAAGAAATTAAGAATACTAACCGCTAAGTACATTAATTGCTAAATATAAATTAGTAAATTGTAAATTTAAAAATAAATTGACTGTAATAAAAAAGAAAAAAGAATTAACTTATATATCTTGACTCCTTAGTTTAGGCCGAAAAATTGATCTAACAACCTCTCTTATCTACGTATAATAATGTTAGATTTGATTAAGTCTAATCAAGGATTATTTATGAATCTTATTTTGTAATATATATTGTAAGCTTATGTTTTACTTTTGAACTTATAAAATTAATATATTAATGTCAAAAACTTAATTATTTATTAAATACAATTAGTTCATAATATTTTATTAAATAACTCAAAACTAATTAGATAATTATACCTTTTATACCTTTTTATAAGAGCAACGTATTTTATAAGTCTTTATATGCATTTTAAGATCCGATCAAGACTAGGGTCTAATTTTTTTATGTGAAATTAAATAAGTGATTTTAATAATATTGTCTTAATGTTCAAAAAATAATTTATACCTTTTTTTGTATTATTTTTTGATATATTAAAATAATAGAAGTGATGGTAGTTTATTAATTTTATGTTTTTTTGCTTTTTTTAAGGCTAAAATAGTAATTTCTTAAGTTAGTTTTTTCTCATAATTTCAAGTCTAAAAAGTTAATCTTAAGTTTTCCATTCTTGATAAGGATAAAAGAGTAATTACAAAAAAATAATTTTAAACCAAAATTATTTATTGAAAAATTACATCAATCATTTAAAGATGAATAATAATTTATATTATAATAATAATAATTATTATTATTAAACATTAGATATGCAGATCATAATATTTATTTATAGATAGAATTAAAAAAATAGTAATCATAAATTTAAAAAACATTTTTTTGTGTATATAGAAAAGACTAAAATTAAATTATCTTCAAAGCTATCAAAATTATATAAAATTATAATCAAAGTACATATATATAATTAATTTGTAAACTTATTTGGAAAGTTTTTTTTTTTTATTAATGAACGAAAATCAATTATTATCATAACTATTAAATAAATGGATTTTTTTAATATTTGTTTAAAATTTCATTTAATTAATAAAAATAATTTAATGAATAATATAAAAGTACCAATAAATTTTCCCTTTATCATAACATTAAATATAATATCATGTTATAAAGATAAAATTTTAATCGTTCAATTTGAAATATAATAACTCCAAGTCCTAATTCAAAATAATATTTTGTAATTAATAATTTAATTTGTGAAAAACTATTTCAAAATTCAAAAAATAATAATTGGAGACAAAATGACATCCTACTATAAGTTTTTTACCTTTTAAATGCAAACAAAATTGTCTCCTACATTGATTTAATAGTTTTTGTTTTTTCTCGAAGATTAATTTGACATTTAATTATTTATAGATTTTAAAGGTAGTGCACTGAGAATATAAATTAGTTATACAATGTGAAATAATTGCAATCCTACATTTATATAACTTTTAAAAATAGTTTTATAAAAGCCAACAAATTTATTATAATTGAAAGGGTGTGATTGTTTGATAATATAAAATTATTTTACATTTTCAGTGCATCACCTTTAAACTTTTATTTATAATGTCAAAAACTTTTATTTATAATGTCAAATATTAAATATAATAAAATTACACTTAATTCACAGGATGAGAAAAATTAGTAAAAATCACATTAAAACACTTATTTATAAGACTAAGAATAGTTGGGTGGAAATTACTAATTTCAAATTAAGTAATTTTAATAATTTAAAAATTGTTGTAAATGTTTAATTGAAATTGAAAACACTTAAAATTAATTAAATTACTATTTACTATCTTTATTTGTTTAAAAATATTTAACATTTTTGTACATGTTGTTAAAAATGTTTTATGTATAGGTCAATATATATTTTCTTTTTGGTTTTTGAAAATAGAGAAAATTTAAATAATTCTAACACATTTATTTACAAGTTATGGTTGGTATCCATTTATTATAAAATTGAATTTACATTTTTAAAATTAATATTTATTTAATTAGTTAATTTTTATTGGTATTAATTTAAATTAAATTTTTATTTGTATCTATTTAAATAATTCTTTTATTGGTATTTATTTAAATTAAAAAACAATAAATATACAGTATTTTTATTAAAAATAATAATTATTTTTTATTTAAATACAAATAGATCAAATTTATTATTTATATATATAATGTTATATTTATTTATTATATATATTATATTTAAAATTTCAAAATTACCATGACTAAATGAATAATCCATGCATGACACTGGCAAAAAAAACTAGTTTACAACTATTATCTTGACTAGGCCTCAATCATTTTAGCGAATCAAACAGGTCCATAGACAAAATGGAAATTTAAATGACAAATAAATAAAGATGGATGAGAAAATTCATAGATAATTAAGAAAATGAATTATTAGAATTAAAGAAGAAAAATAAATATGAATATTCTTTTTTATTTGCCAAATTTGAAGGAAGTGAGATAAGTAATTGCTTGTAGTTAAAGAGTGATTCTAAATAGATAGCTACTGCCATTATGAGCGCAATGGAACCTTACACCACTACACTTCATTATTCGAATTATTTTTTTTATATTTTTACAAACGTTTATCTTCCTAGTCTATATATTGATTTAATCTACTAATACCAATAAAAATTAAAACATAACAAAAATATCAAAATTAACATATAAAAATAATAATTAAAGTTACTAATAAATAATAAAACAACTTTAATTGATAATTTAAATAATAAAATTATAATTATATTAATTAATTAATATATATATATATATATATATATATGTAAGTTCCTACCAAAAACATAATTCTTCAAAATACAACATCACTAACTATTTTTCAAGTGAAAACAAATATCATTAACATAAACCTTTTCCTTTTTAAGTGTGTATCAAAACAATTCTTTGAGGACGAAAGCACACATTTTAGCTTGAATCCATTAAAAAAAAAAAAAAAAAAAAGAGTTTTCAAACACATAAAGTTAAACACAACGTCCAACAAATTTAAACACATAAAACACACTTTGAACCATTTAAAAGGGCAACTTTCAAGGCATGCATCAATATAAATAAATAACTTTTAGCGTGTTTTAAAATAAGGCAAAATATATTTTTAATTCCTAAAGTATTAGTCATTTTCGTTTATAGTGCCTAATATTTTGTTTAACTAGTCTTAATCCCTAAAATATCTTTTCGTTTGATTTTTGATCCATCCGTTAGTCAAATTCGTTAGTACATAATCTGGTACTAATAGATAACATGTGTCTCAATCATAAATTGACACGTGTCTTTTTTAAAAAAAATATTTTTAAAATTTTTAAAATTATTTTCTCTTTTTTAATTTACCAAGCTTTGTTTTCTATTTTTTAATTTACTAAGCTTCGTTTGCCTTTGGGTTTTCTCTTTTTGTGCACGGGGTTGTTTGTAACATCCTGTTTTTAGAAGCTAGTTTATTATAATTGATTGTATCTTATCTTTATGTGCTTAAGTGTTCGTTGCTGTGTTTTTAAGCTATTAGTATAAGATTTATGAACTTGGAGTAATTTAAGTCTTAGTGATGTACACTTGAAATTAGTTATTTTATAATGATTAATATCTATGATAAAAATTGAACACTTTAGAACTCAGTTAGAGCTAAAGTGGTCAATTATAAAACACAATTCATATATCTTAAAATGATTAGTTCTAAATAATTAGATTGAGATATTCGGCTAGTCTCGATAATCTCTAAATTTTATTCTGTAATTCTGGTATGCCTAAATTAAATTAAAAAGTCATTAAATGTTGTGGTAGCAATTTCTATGGTATGCTTTGTTAATTTTATCATCTAAATTAATTACTATAGTTATTTCTAATATTTTAAAATAATTATCTTGTTCCTAAATTTATTTGGAATTATACCATTGTATCCTAAATTATTCCATTATTCTCATATTTCATTCCAATTGGTTAATTTTATTTAAACCAACCAATTCTTTGATTTAAGTTTTATAACCCTTAATTTAATTATTTTCTTTAAATCTCTTTACGGGTAAGCTGAAGAGTAAGAAGGCAATTTCACAATACGTGTTCCTCCTTTTTCACTTGTTCTCCATCCTAATTTCACAAAGCTCCATTTTTCGTTCCCATTTAAATGAGCTCCCGATACAGCAATATGCAAAACCCAATCTTTGATTCCCATTTTCTTCCATTTGCTCCCCTTCGATCAGCCGTAGCAAAATCATCTCTTTTCTCTTTTGCTTAGTGCGAAGCCTGCAAGCATGCGTAGCATGAACCTGCTCCTTGCTCCATCGTGAACAACATATAAGGTATCGACTTTCCTCTTCAATGGTCTCTGTTCTTGTACCCATGAACCCATTCTCTCAAATTTTTGGGTTTTCCTAAATACCTATTTTTTTTCCCCTTTTGTATGTAGAAAATGGTTTTGATTTCACCTTCATAATCTCTATTGCAAACCCCCTTTAAGGTTTTGAACACATTTTCATTTTTTATTTTAACTCACAAATTCAGATTCCTCTTTTAAAACCCAAATTCTAATTGTGTGCTTTAACTGGTCAATTTTCAGTTTTCTTTTTGCCCTCTATATAGGGAATTTTGAAGATCAGGGGTTAGCATCTACATGCAAGCGATAGCGGACACAACGTTCTTAAAGAATCCCAACAAAGTCTCAGGTAAAGGGGGGAGTGAGGGGTAGCATATAAAACTACAATAGGAGAGAGTTAGTAACTCTCCACTCCTAACGTTCTTCGCTGTTCAATGTCGTCAAGTCATCGATTGACTTTATAAAATTGGGATTTTCTTAGTATTTGTGTGTTTCTATAGTGTGATGTTTAAATTGGTATGATTGATAGGTTCTAAATATTCTCTCTAGATTGGTGAACCCCAATTACATGAGCATGAGCCATTAGCATAATTGTCCAAATAGTGCATTTTTGGCTTGGATAGATTATGCATACTTAAGTTAGTGATATTAATTTTGTATGAGATTCACATATGTAATGAGTCTAATCCCTTGAATCTTTATGTTTGTGTGATCCTTGTGAATCTAATGGGAGAAGTTTATGAAATGGGTGATTATTATGCTTATTGATTTATTATTAATCTTTTCGAGTAAGTCAAAGAATGTGTATTCAAGTATTTGACTATGACCACCAAATTAGAATCAAGAATTCTATTTTTATCTACCTAAGTGTATAATGATTATTTATATGTCAAGCCATGCTTTCAAATACTGAGTGACTTTAAATACTAGGTGGCATGAGAAGGGATTGGAATTGAGTAGTATTCTAGAACTCTAAAAATTACTTGCTAGAAATTGGGACAGACTCTATTTTGTTTTAGACCAACTCCCGTGAACTACTCATTTTGCAATTAGTTAAGTTTCCTTGGTGGTTTTCTATTTTTAAATGTTTTCTTTCAAACCTGATTGGTTTCACAATTTTTATGTTTCTCCTCAATATTTTGGCTAGATAGGTTGGGTAGGCTTATGTGCTGAGACAATTTTGATATTGTTGTTGTTTGTGTTTATTTCTGGCTGTCGAGTTAGAGTCATTGATTAGAATTGTATTTCCCTGTTTCCATAGACCATAGAAAAGCCCAAATCCAACTCTTCCAAGCTCTCCTATATGTCCAGCCAATTGGAAACTAGATAACTTAGAAACATGACAAGGGAGTATGCTAAAAATTAGCAATGATTTCTCCCTACCTTCTATTATTTTGTGAGAACAGACTATACTGAACCAGACCTTGCCCTCCTTCAATACTCTGGTTTTAGACTTCCTCTTTCCTCGACAACTGATCTCATGAGTTTTTGAACCACCTAAAGTATTTGATGAATATTTTAGCAAAGCAAGTTGCTGGTGAGTGATTGTAGGACAGATTTGTATACCTTTGCCATTTGCTTCAATTTGAGAGATGTATTGCTTAAATCTTTGTCTGGACTTGTTTTCCCTTGATTTTATAAGTTTCTTAAAAGCCAAGAGTCAGACTTGCCTATGTACCCAACCCCCTTCATACTTAATATAAGTTGGAAGTTTAGTTATACTAGAAGTAAATGTCAAATTCTTGTATATGAATTGTTTTGTGTTGGAATCAGAGTTGGGGTTATTCTAGAATGAACTAGTTCGGACCTTTTGGTGTTTCTCTAGACTTGTCTTAGCTTTCAAATTCAAGTGGTCTCATCCAATTTGTAGCCTCTTACAATTTTTGGTGATGTTTACACTAAAACAGGTTTAGTGAAGCAAAAACTTGAGATAGTGTTGAGTATATGGGGTTATGTGAGTAGTGAATGACTTGTGAGACACATGCGGCTTACTCTTGAAGATTGACACCTCGCCTCTTCATTTAGATTTTTGATATCTTCATACCTTAAGTCTTCTCTGTTCTCTTAGTCTAGTATTTTCTTTTTATGCCATAACATGTATGGATGATGGTATTGTATTGTTCGTTATAGGCTAAACCATATCACTCTTGCTTGTTGTTTTGATTTGCCTTGTTTTCTATTATCTCTAGCATTACTAGATGATTTACTTCTTAGGAACTAATTATGAGTGATTGCAATCAATTACAAGTTGTAGGAATCGATTACCAGATGGCCTAATCAGTTTTGAAACCATCTTTGGTATCGGGTTAATCGATTATCAACCATTGCAATCAATTACAATGTTAATTTTAGAGTTTAGATATTGCCTTGTATCCATTGCAATCGATTACCATCTAACTGCAATTGATTACAAGACAATCTCTGAGATTTAGAAATTGCTCTATTTCATTTACAATTGATTACCATCTTGTGGCAATCAATTACCAAATGATCTTTGATATTTAGAATTGGCTCTATCTTATTTGCAATCGATTACAAGTCTATTACAATCAATTACAATAGCTGACAACAAGTGTAAATCATATTCTGATACACAGAATAATCGATTACACCTTGTTGCAATCGATTATATATGGTATAACGGTCATTTTTAAAGATCTTCAAGACTCATTCTTTGTTTAACTAACTCCGAATCTTTTTGACCCATGCCATATATTTGAATCCATATCATTCTGTGCAGAACAATAGACAATCACAATATCTTTTCATTCATTCAATTGTCAAAATCAAAATCTTTGATTTGATTTTCAAATTTGATATTGCTTTGAACATTCTCTTCTTTCTTCTGTACATTCTCTAATCTCTTGAGTTTTAGAAAAACTCAATATTGCTTTTACTGTTATACCCAATTGAGATTGAACCTTTGAGCTTATACAACTATATCCCTTTCTTGTTCTTTCATGAACTGAGGTGATTCAACATTAGTTCTTGATTGCTAAATTTGCTCATATTGGAGTTTCTTGAACTGATCACATATTTGCTATATCAATTCACCCCCCCTTGATTGATTACCCGGCTGATCCTAACAACTCTAAGTGTTTATTTCACCCCAACTTACCTTAGAGTTCCTTATCATATCATGTAGCATACCCTGAATCTTGTTTGAGTGCATGGAAAGTGTGGTGCCTAGTATATATATATATATATATATATATGCGATGTTGAGATGGGTATGATGTAAGTATTTTGTTCCACTTGAATTCGATATGATGTCTTGAATTGGAATTAGTTTATTTCTCTTAAGGGCCATGAAGTGTTGTATGTAACCTTCATTATGTAATAGATTAAATCCCATTGGAAATGGTATGTGAATTGTGAGAAGAAGATATACTTAGTAGTCATGATGAAATTGGCTTCATAATAACTTTGTAGTAAATATTTCTATCTAACCAAAATATAAGGTATTTGTTTAAATCCTTTTAATACAATACATAGTTAAGTCTTAGCTTTAAAACCGTTTTGGATTCATTCCATTTCAAGGTTGTATGATTCATAGGAATTTTTCTAATGTAGTGAGTTCAAACTAGTTTTGTTGGAGTTTAGTGTGTATAGTGTGTAAACTGTGAATTTGTAGAGCAGGTAACTCATGTGTACTGATCCAGTAACATGTGTCATGTTTTGTGATATATCTAAAGGTTCTTGACTTACCTTAAAATAGGTTACAAGCCTTAGTCTTATATTTGTGCCTTAGTATTTTACTTGGGAGCTCAAACATATTGCTGAAACTATATTATTGTAACTGCCCTGTTTAACCTGTGCCATATTGATGGCCTTATTCTAAGTGGCTTGCTGGGATATCTTACTATGTCATAGTCCTATATGTCTATTTTAGGATTCAATTGACGGCATAACATTTCGAGTTCTGTGTGATTTATAATGAATTTTCTTATGGAAGTTGTTCCATTTGCACTTTCCTTTGGGCAGTGGCTGCAATTAGTGAATTCTGTATTTCTGTGGTGATGATTGTGATTGATTTATATTTTTACCTTAAACTGAACATGTTTGTTGAACTCTAAAAGCTAGAACTACTCCATTTGCATTTTTAAAGAATTTCCCATGAATAATGTAAGACGAGATTGGAGACGAACTAGGCTGCCAAGGAATCGGTTTTGAACTATGTGAAAGGTCTTGTAATTATGACATGGGTACTCAGTGTACAAATCTTGGGGAAATACCATTTATCTGTCCAATTCATCTCATCCTTATAATGAAAAGATAAAAGACTGAAAAGTAATTCATGCATCATGGCATCTTGGACTTTATGTCCTTCCTATTCATTTGTGGATCCAGGCTAGGTGCAGATCCTTGTAAAGCCGTTACACCATTTAAGGTTGAATCTGTGTGATTCATGCTTCCAATGGATTCTATGCTTAGTGCTAGATCCCAACTAGGTGCAATCATTAGCTAAGTGCCAACTTTTGGGCCCGTAACGGCTTTGGCGCCATATAAATCCGGATATTCATACACATTGCATGTAATTGAAAGAAAGATACTAACTTGCATACATGCATACATGGCATACCTTAAGAGTGTGTGACTAACTCCTTGTGATTGAGATTGAGAATTTCTATTGCCATGTGCTTGAGTATGGATATCATGTGATTGATGTGTACATCGTATAAACTTGAAATATTGTAGCTGATCTATGTTAAAGTACATTGTCTTGATCTAGACTAGAGATAAACCCTCGGGTCTTGAGCTTTGATTTGTGTTATTGGCCCAACAAGATATAGGAGTATATATGTATAAGGTTATGTTGTTATTATTCTCTCTTGCTTGTTTTTATATGTTACCATAACCTCACCCTCCTTCTTTGTGTTATTTGAAGTCACTACTTGTTGGCTAGTAGGAGGAGTAGACAAGATGAAGGAGTCGCAATCTAGAACAGCAAGAGGATACTAGAAGCAAATCTAGTAGCTTGGGAATCTCCTTTTTTATATGTTTGATTTTGTTCTTGCCATGTTTTGGATATATGCTACTTTAAGGGGGACCAGCCTTGTTGGAAGCTGTGATTTTAAGTTATTTTTATTTATGTGATAGAAATCTTCATCAACTTGTAGTAACAAGACTTTTTAACAACTTACTCTATGATTTGGAGTTGTACAACTTGGAAGTTTGAACTTAAGTTTAACTAATACCCACTAAATTACTTTCCTATATGCCTCCATTATGAACTTTAAATTATAACTTCTCAGTCATAATTGATTCATCAGGTACCTAAAAGTCACTAAATCTTTTATGCCATAATAGCATTTTTATTTTAGCAAGTTGCTAAACCAGTTGATTATCAAGTTTTAAAATCATATGAACTTTTGTATACTTAACTATATAGTATTTATCAGGTGCTTGTTAACCCCCTCCCGCTTCATATTTTCTGCTGCATAAGTTTTATAATATGTTTAGAGCTGGTTTTATTATTTGAGTTATGAAATTCATTTATAGGAACATCGTTTCGAGTTTTAAAGCTAAACACTTTTGCTTCCAAACATGAAAATTTTTCTCAGTATCTCTTTAACATTTTTTGAGTTGGTTCCAAATTATTAATCTAGTTTTTCCAAAGTTAGTTCTAGCTTCAACTTGGCGGGTCCTTATATTGTTCATCACTGTCATTCGTGGTCGTGGATCGGAGGGGGGTGGGGGTGGAGGTTCACGTGAAGTGGAGAGAAGGTTGAAGTTGTACAATGTTGGGTTGGGAGGGGGGGGGGGGGATCGCGTGTTGAATTGTCGAGGTCAAGGGTTGAGACATCTACTACCTCTTCATCGGCCTCCATTGTTGAGGGTTGGAAGAAATGCCTTTGTAGAGAAAGGGAAATGCTTATAACTTCTCATAGTGTAAAGAACCCATGAAGACAATTTTGGGGGTGTCCTAATTGGAAGGTAATAAGCTTTTTGTTTGTGTTTGGGTATGTTTCTTTTTGTTTATTTATGTAGCTCGAAAATTTGCAAAGGGGGGGAGTGCATTGTTCATATTTTAGGATGGTGATTTGGATGCAATTGACCAATTGGTTGTTAAAGTTGTTGAAGAATATAAAAAGAAGGTGAACAAGTTGTAAATGAAGGCTATTACTGAAATCAAAAAATGAAACCTCTTAATGTGTATTGCTTTGCTATCATGGATGATAACCATTTATGGAGGCATGACATGTGTAGTCAAATGTTAGAAATGAGATTGATCATGGAATGAATTTTTTTAGGATAATAAGGAGATTGATCATGTTGTTAGCATGGATTTGGATGTTGGTTTACCATCATTTATTTGTAATGCTACTTTTATATGTAATATTTTACTTTTTGAATGAAGACATCATTTTGTTTTTTGCAACAAAATCATAAGATAAGCAAATTTATTGGAATTGAACATTCATTGTAGCAAATTCAACATTCATTACACTTAATTGAACATTCATAAGATAAGTAAATTTACTTAAATTGAACATTCATAAGATAAGCAAATTTATTGAAATTGAACATTCATTTCATTGAATTGTCCAATTTAAGTAAATTGAACATTCACAAGCAAATTGAACATTACATACTAAACATAGTAACAACATTGCTAGATTGAATGTACCATAATATCATTCATAATAGATCCATTACATTGAAGAGTTAGTTAGGTGTCACCTTTTCTAACAATTTTAGGTACCAAAATAAGTGACACAAATCTAACTAATGACACCATAACTTCACCATTTCTATAAAAGTTGGAGTTATAAACCAACATTACATTCCCAAAAAAAAAAAAAAAACTCAATCGCAAAGTTAAGACCTATTCAATCCTAATTACTAATAGCCAAAACACAAGGCTCCAAAATATAAGTTTCCCTTTTGTCATCTATTTTTTCTTCACCTGTTTCTTCACTTGTTCAAAGCTTGATGTTGCAATTGACCATTTTCCTAGTTTTGCTGGTGGAGCTATTTCTTGAGTTTTTTTTGTTGTTGGTGCTGGTGGTTTGGTTGTTGATAGTGGTAGTTTTTTCGTGGTTGGACAACGTGCTTTGGTTGTTGGTAGAGGTAGTCTTTTTGTGGTTGGATGTAACACCTAAAATTATAAATTCCTAAACTTTGTATTCTATTCTTCAAAAATATGGATTTAATTAAAAACTTGATCTGTTAACGCATTATCAAAACATGGAATGTAGCCTTGAAGGCCTTCTATTCCCGAACAAGTCTTTCCACATCATCAATGTTAGTCATAGCCATTCCATTCCATCTTAAACGATTACATGTAACATTCATCTTCATTTAAAAACAAAATGTATGGAGTGAGTTTTTCACTCCTCCTAAAAACCAACAATCAAACGACCTTCCGGCCACATACACAAACAACATCCACACTGCAGTGACACACTTGCGATCTCATTGAAAACCTATGTGTTTCTACACTTGTACAACTTTTCAAAACTCGAGCTCGCTACCATTGGAACTCCACGAACATAGTGGTCTTACACTTTAGGTGGATGACTGCTAGGAGTACACCCCTCTCGTCATTGATTGACAGGGCTCTCATTAATTGAAAATGCATCATGCTTAGTTGAGGTCGTTGAGTTGATTATGTGACCCAAAGCCATGACCCAGTGCCATATCCCCTAGGACACCATGCCTGCAACCATTTCTCATATACCACTCTGTGGTCATCCACACTCTGAGGATCGATTCCTCAACACGTTTCCCTCAACAGGGATTACATTTCCAATGGGTTGTGCACTTTCCACTGCTGCAAACACCAAACGATGGTCCACTAAGTGCCTCGTGAACTTCTCGTCCACAGCACCAACATGTCTACCTCACTACACTAAGTGAGTAACTGTCGTCGCCTTGTTCATCACCACACACATAATTGGAAATAGTAATGCACATCCCACTCCAGTTGGTTCCTTTGACCAACTCTCATCGAGAACACCTTTCTCGTAAAACGTGTTATCAACATCGTAATCACGTCCAAACACGTCAGTTTCACTTGTATTGACGTCAAAGGAAATCCTTTCCTTTCGCATCTCACTAAACACACCAAACAAAGCAATGTGTGCATTAAGCATCGCATGCCTGTCATGAATACTGTTCATGACTCCACCCTATCAAGTTTTATTAAGTCTTATGTAATTCTCACATATACTCAAGTATTATGATTCAATTAAATACACTACTCCAATTCATTGCAAGGTTCCTACTTTTAAGTCTAAGTCCAATGACTTATTTACTCATATCTCATTACATTAACTTGTAATTAAATTCTCACTCTTAGGATTAATTTATTCATTAATTTCTTAATGAACTCATTTATTAATTAAGACTACGTCTTAATCTCACAAATGCACTCCATAGGAGTCCATTTGCTCCCACAAGGACTCACCATCCTTGCTTCCCCAAAACAAACAAACAATCAATCACACAATCCTATCAACCAATCACACAAATACAACCAACCCCAACAATTGGTACCCAAGGTTCACACTCCCCATGTCTCAAATGCTAGTTATAAAAATGCATGATTCACAATGAATATTTAATCATATATCAACATCACATAATACACAATAACCAAAGGTATCCTCCTTCTAAGGTAGAACATCTTCTCATACTTGCATTTCCAACAATTCATGTCATATTCATAAAGTAATTCAAGCGGAAAATACTAGTACAAGAATTATTTGACATACTTACAAAACTCATAATATCATGAAATTTGGCACAGATACTCTCCATCACCCTTATTTCGACTCATAAATTTTTCAGTTAAAAATTATAAGTATAAATATTTTATTTAATTTAAAAAATGTTTTTGGGTCAACTCAAGAATCCATGGTTTGTTATTTATTTACCTAAATAAATATAGTTCTTTTTATAAATCCTTTCACAGGGATATTATCATAGGTCTCATTTAACACATATATTTCTCAAAATTTTAAAACATTCATAAGGCTCCTTTTTGAATTAAATAGTCCCTAACATTCAGCAACATGATTCAAACGAAATAACCATTTATAATTATGAAAATATTCCAGAAAATTCAAAGAAAAATATCACATACCATAAGTCACAAATAGTACCTATTGTAAATTTATCAGAATTTAACATGCACAAAATATAATTTTAAATGTTCAAAAACCCTACTGAGTGACTAAACTTAGTTTTACTAATTAATTCTTGGAAAAATACCTAGAGGATTTCTAAATTCCCAAATAAAATCATGGACATTTCCAATGATTTATGGAACAAGATGGTGTTACTAGATTTCTTCAAAAGAGCTTATAAATAATATCCTAGGACGAAACAACCCCAAACTTAACTATTTTCTAAATCAAAGATTGGCCTTTTTAAAAATGGTTCCTTAACTCCAAAAATTTTAAAATTTTTACCATAGCATCCAAAGGTATTCTAGAGTACCTAGATGGTCTCTCAACCTCATAACAAGGCATGAAAAAATTTCGAAAATTGAAAATACTATTTCAGCCCCATATACCGAAATGACCATTTCTCATCCAAAACAAGTATTTCAAGGCATATTCACCACCAAATCAGTTGAGTAAGCTCAAGGAAATAGTAAAAATAAAAAAAGAAAGCATGATTTAAGGTTAGAATGAAATAACTCCTTCATACCTTAATTTCTAAAGTCTCAAATGCACAAAAATGGAGCTTAGATTGAAGCTTGTGTCTCCTCTACCACATACTAGAATTTAAACGGTGGATTTGAGTTAATGAACTCAGAAAATTAGAGAGAAGGCAGAGGTTTTAGAGAGAAGATGGAGAGCTTCAAGAGTAAAGAACCAGGAAGGAATGTTTGTTTTTGAACCAAGGCTTACTTTTCTCTCTCCCTCCATACAAGGTAAAGATTCATGTTATGGAAATGCAGTTGGGTAGCTAGGGCCAACTCTCCCTCAAATTCGTGCACCATTCCCTTAGGAAAAATAGGTTGGGCCAATCAAGGCCCATTAGCTTTAGGGTTAGGTTTTTGGGCCCGAGTCGGGCTTTTTTTCGCATTTTTTCATCATTTGTGTTCCAAAGGTTCCCGAAACTAATCTTTCACTTAAAAACCATTCTAATTAAATTTTCTATGCTTCAAAATAATTAAAATACCATTTCCAAATGAAAAAAACAAAAAAAATTGCACTGTGGGTCATTTTCACGGAAATTGTGAAAACGGTCCGATCAAAATCGAAATTCAATTTTTATAAGTGAAAACACAAATAAAGCATACAAGCAACATTAAAATTTCAATTACCATCCTCTGAGAACATTAAAATGTTAATTATGCACATAGATGAATAAAATTACTAAACGCACCCTCCTCTACAATTAGCAAAAAGGTGTAATTTTACGGGTATTATAACACTCCCACCCTTTAAGGAATTTTGTCCCTGAAATTCAACTTTGTCAAAAGTAATCTATTGGTATAATCTATCTCTAACTATTAGGTTATTCTATTTACTTCACTGCTTAGTCTTATGCAACTTCCCTATGATAATATTCTTCTTAATAAGGTTCCTTTCTAAATTTCTACTCCTCTCAATGTATAGTCACAAGTAAGGTTCGTTTGTAAGGAAGGTACACTAGATTTGTATACTCAAGTTCATTCTCAAACTAGCAACTCATTGACATAGACCAAATTTTGATAGGGAACCATCCAACTACTAGCTAAGTAGGATACTTAATTATCTTTTAAGGCAAGACTTAATTCTACTCGATGTTGAAAATCTAAACTTAGATTATTTCGTATAGGTTATAAGTAAATCTTAAGTATATCTAGAGATATGGCCAAGTAGTAACACTATACTTACTAGCTTTATTATCGAGTTGGCTCGCCCGTAATTACTCGTCACCTTAGTGTGGGACAACAACCACAATTCTTATCTTAATAATGCATCTAACACTTTTAATAAATATCCGAGCCACAATTTCCTAAATTCCAAACAATACTAAGGATTTCTTTTATTACTCCCACACCTTCACCACTTCATCCTAAAGAGTATTCCAACCATGAGTTAAGTTTCTAAATTCACACTTCCCTAGAACACCCTATTCCTAACAATTTTATCATATGATGCCTTCTAGATTGCCTCCAAATAATTGAAACCGCCATTACCCTATTGATCACTCTTAGCTCAAATTTTTCCATCTCTTCACACTCTTATACCTTTCATTTTCTTGCCTATCCATTTACGAATTTCTCAAGACAAATACAACTTGTTCTATCCATTTCATCTTATTTCCCTTACTAATCTCAAATCTTCAAAAGCACCATGGAACTACAATTAAGCACACTAGTGGTCAAGGTATCAATTCTGTATTAAATATAAACTACCATACACCACTTCAATCATTCGAACATTGCAAAAACTCATTAAAACATTATGGGTAATAACTACACTCTCTACCTTTAGCCACGATTTCAGGATACTTCAACTTCATCTTATTTCTATTTTCTCTACCTGACTTCAATCTACAACCTCTGACTTCCGAATTCTCCTTCTCCAACTGACTCAAAGACATAGACCCATAGACTTGAATTGTGGAACAAGGATGGATAGTACAATCCAAACGATATTTCAAGAAATATGATATTAGGAGGGAAAGTCATTCTGATGGAGTCCTGAGTGCGCATCTCATAACTCTATCACGAATAATTTCTTCCTTGAAGGTATTCATCTTGCTCAAAAGCAAGCATGATAACAAAAACAACTCATCTTCACGGATCAATGATCTACACAAAAATTGGAATTTATCCTCACTGAATGAACAACTCTCACAAGGAATGAAGTTAACTTTCTCACTACTTCAAGAAATGCTCCAAAACACATTGCTTGACTCATTTTCACACAACCTAGTGACATGGAGGATCCATGTCACCACACAACTCGAAAGAAGAGACATGATATGTAAGACAATCATACACATGAAATCGAACGATTATTTTAAGAATTAAGATACTTATTCATAAGAAAAGTAGGTCGTGAGCGAGTGAATGAGTGAAGAGGAGAGGTCGTGAGTGAAAAGGAGGTTGTGAGCGAGAGAAGAGGCCATGAATAGTAGTGATATTAGGATTTAGGGTTACTCATTTGGTGGGTTTGTAGGTTAGCCCGACCCACCACAGGTCAGCCCGTGGTAGGCTGAGTCAGTGGTTGGTCAGGTTCAATTTTTGGGCCCATAAGAAGAAATGTTATTTTTCTAACTCGACTCGGCCCGGCCCGAACCCGTGGTGGACCGGGCCAACTTGCAAGTTCTATCCCATTTTGCAACTCTACTATAGACCCTGTTTTCTTTGCCTTATTGCCATTGGACCCTACATCCAATTATGGTTCTCTTATCCTAACCTTACTTCTACTTGATTCTTCGTCTAGTTACATTCTCCTAAGTTTTTTTGGTCGAACAAGGCCTTTTTTATATTCTGATGGCAGAACAGGTTCACCATTTCTAGCTGGCCATTGTTGATAGCCATTTATAAGACTAATGACTTTCTCATAACACATCTTATATACATCCTTCTTGTAGTATCTATGAACATAATTTTCGAGTTTACCTTTCATATACTTGATAGCAGAGACAGCATGGCAAGAAAGAATGCCAACAAGATCCCAAAATTGTAGCTGCAAGATTGCTTTTCCACATTTACCATAAATTTTTCACCATTGATAGATTGTGTCACTTCAAACATTGGCCTACCAGACTAGACTACACACCAACTTGCACTAAACTCAATTTCTCTATTTAGTCTCTTCAATGGCTTAGGCATGACATCCCCAGCTTGGTTTTTTACCTTTTCTCTGTGTAGTAAATCTCTTCATAATGTAAATCCTGATATATTCAACCATGGTCAATATAGGCTTAACTCTAGCAACTAAGATGGTTGAATTGAAAGACTCACTTAGGTTGTTGATTAGCACATCATATTTTTCTCCAAATTTGAAGGAATGCTTACACCATGATCTTTTATCATGTTTTGTCATCAGCCAATTATATGCATAATTGTTGGGCTTTTTAAGTTGAAACATCTTTTCCTCCCATGCTGCATGATAAGTTGCTTTTGTTGCACCCATCATTAAATCCCTAATCATAAGCCCACCTCCAAACTTTTTCTTGAAATTATTGGTTATTTTGATTGACTAAATAAAATAACCAAACAAACGAATAGATCACATTACGTTAGATTATTAGAGAAGGGGTTTTAAGAATACCTGACTTCATAAAGAAATTCCAATTGAGATGCAACAAAAGCTTTATTGATCAAGAACTATTGGTTCAATGATCTTCCTCGACCAAATCTCCTTACTCCTTATGGGACCTTCGTTTTCTCTTCAGATGGGGAGAGGAGAAAACCATTTCTGATTTGGTATATTGGAGACCATCACCGTGCTTTATGTTTTTAACTCGTTAGAGTTCCTATTATGCCCCAATGGATAAAACTGACAATCCACTTATTAATTCCATATTATTTTCTGTTGGCAGTCTAGGGACTCTCTAAATTAAATCACTTAAATTGATCCCTTCTAAATGTAAATAACTAATATAAATGTTATAAATTAATATTTAGTCCATATTAATTAATTAGGAATAAATAAATTCCTAATAGAAATTACTATATAAATGACTAACATAAAATTTGTTTCCCCAATTCCCCTGAATTCTTGTAGTGATTGAACAAGTTTCTTGACACAGCAAACAACATAGAAGTAAAAGAATAGAGAATTCAAGAAATAAAAAAAAAATTAATGTAGTAAAAATAGAGAATTCAAAAAAAAAATTACTATAATAAAGATAGAGAATTTAAGAAGTTAAAAATAGAGAATTTAATACATTTTGTTGATTATATAATATAGCCCATGCAATGGTCATCGGGTCTCATATATCCTCAAAAAAACAATTCCAAAAACCATTTCCAACTGTCTTTTATTTTGGTTTCTACAACAACAAATGCTATTGGCAAATTTTGGTTATTAGCATCCCTACCCACAACCACCAACAATTAACCACCATATTTGTTCTTTAGGTGACATCCATCAATACCTATAAAAGGCATGCATGTATGTTGAAAAGCCTTTTTACAACCCATGGTTGCAATGTTGGAGTAGATCTCTCAACTGATAATAAACATCTATTCCCCTTTGAGACTCTTTGCAACTCTTCACCATAAGACCTCAACAATGCATATTGCTTCATTGCATCTCCTTCCACAATTTATAATGCAATTTGTCTAACTTTATAAGCAGTTGCTGATGTAATACCAGTAGAATATCTAGTCCCAATATCATCAACCACCTCATTCACTATCATATTATTACTTGACTTTAGCTTATCCAATATCTGCCTTGCCACTCATATAAACTTAGCATTTTTGTTGTTAAAGACCTTGACACATTTGTGTTCTTTAGTCAATGTCTTCACACTAAATGTTTCAACTTTTCTTACTTTGCTAACCAGACATAAAAAACCACATTTTTGTGAGCAAATGGCCTTAACCCTTAACTTATCATTCTTTACAAATGTCACTTCTTTACCATTTAAAATTGAATGTTCCATTATTGCCTCCTTGAATTGCATGAGTGAACTGAACTGCATCCCAAGTCTGAATTTGAAACCCTTGCACATTTCATAAGGCCTGAACCTAATATTAGGCCTATAGTATCCATCCTCATCCGAGTCACTTCCACACTCCAACTCCTCAGAAAAATATTCAGCATCCACATCATCTCCTACATCACCCATATCAGGTATATCAAATGCAAAATCCCCCCCCCCCCCCCCATGTTACAGAATTATTGTTAGGTTCTTCATCAAACTCAGAATTAACATTCACATCTTCACCACTAGCTTCAGGGGTACTTAGAGAAAAATAATCATTCTTACTCTCAGAATGGACAATTGACATCAGATTATCTTCATCAATAATATCTAAACCTTCCTCCTCCATCTCCACCTAAACATCATCCTCATCACCATGTTCTACACTCTCCTTTGCCCCATTCTTATCACCCTCAACATCATTCAGAAAAGGCTCTACATGTTCAAGCAACTCCACATCTGACACCAAGAAAGGCTTATTAACAGATAAATGCTCCACATACAAATTAGCTTCACCATTTCCCTTCAGTGCATAATCTAGTAATTCCAATGCATGTTTGTCATTAGTAAAATGCATGAACCTTTCTTTACTCTCCCTATGCTTCCACAACAACCTAAATTGGCTACAATGGTAACCCAACTCAATAACTAATGCAACAACTTCGAAGTAAGCCCAACCGTCAATGTCTAGATTCTTGTATGCATCAACATATAATTCCTTATATTGGCCTTGCTCAAAATTGCTGCCATGATGTATAACCAAAGTAAAATACATCCCCTTCAATATAACATACACTACCAAAAATTACATTAAAAAAAATACAAAAAATAATATTAAAAAAAAACTAGCACATGCTTTTTCTATTTTTTAATAGGGCAAGGCTCAATAGCAAATCAGTTTCTCAACCACAAACCAAAGAATCCAATGTTTTTCAAGATTTTGACATTCATCTCTTCTTCATTGAATGTCTTGCCTAGCCCTTTGAGATGGTTGATGATGTAGGTGAATCTCATCTAGAAACTTGAGATTGAATCTCCTAGTTGCATCCAGAAGGTTGCATACTCTTGTATAAGAGAATTCTTCCTTGATCTCCTTACTTCCAGTGTGCCTTCATGAATTATTTTAATCATGTCCCAGATTTCCTTTGCTGTTGCACAAGTTGAAATTCTAAAACACCCATCAAAATTTAATGTTAAATGTAAAATATTCATTGCACGTGAACCATAATTAGCTCGTTTTATTTATAACTCAGTCCATTCATCAATAGGTTTCGAGACCATTTTTCCATCAACAACTACAATTGGAAGTGTTGGTCCATTTATGACTGCTTGCCAAACACCTTAATCAATTGATTGCATAAAATTTTTCATGTGAACTTTCTAAAAATGATATTTATCACTGCAAAATAAAAGAGGTCAATTGATCAAACCACCTTCTGCAAATGGCAGCCTATTACTAGCCATGCTGAAATCCTTAAGCAAAGTTCAAAGTTTAGCTCTGCTATCAATTGTTGGAATTAGCCAAATAAATCAAGAAGGGTGATAAATCAATATTTAAAAATTTTCGTTCTCTTTTTCAGAATAAAAAGAATTCAACCATTCCCTTAAAAATTTTCGCAGAGTTTATGAGAAGATGTTATTGATAAAAAAAGAAATTCAGAAACACAATAAAAAACAATCTTGTTTAAAGGTTTTCTAAAACAAAGTATAATCAAATTAAACAAGACAGTAATAAAAAGATGAAGGATAAGAAGAAGAACATGAGTTTTATATTGGTTCAATCATAACCCGATCTATATCCAATTCTTCCTCAACCTAAGGAGTTTCGCTATGATCTGCAATAGTTACACACATAAACACACCTAAATCACATCAACCTATTCTTGTTCACAACCCAAACAAGATACTATGCAAAAGTGTGAAACACCATCACACCTCAAGCAACTACCTAGGAAAACCTATCCAAGCATACTAATTGATAAACAAATAATGAAAAGAAAGATAAGGAACAAAAGCACCTAAATGTGTGGATTTATTTGAAGAAAAGCTTAAAGCGAAAACACCTTAGTGTACAAATATAACTGGAGAAAGAACTTCTTCTACAAAGAGATTTTAAGTGAAATACACAAGAACACATTAGAAGGGGAGGTTGAATAGTGGATTTAAAACTTTTCGCAAATACTGTTAGTTCACAAATTGCCCTCTTGGATATATGTTAGTTTAAAACAGCAAGTATATCCTTGCAAGGCAAAGCTTAGAAAATCTTTTCAAAAGAGCATAGTGAGCAAGATAGATATTTGTAAACACAAGACAACAGATAAGAACTTGTTTTTATACTGGTTCACTCAACCTGAGCTACATCCAGTTCTCCTTTAACAACTGTTAAAGGGTTCCACTATAATCAACTGATTACAAAACAAGTATTCTTCATTGCCACTTTTGGCTATAAGTATTTTCTATGCCACTACTAGCTACAAGTATTATAAACCACTTCTAGTTACAAGTATGAATCTCCCCCTTGAGATTATACTTCCCAAGTATTCTTTTATCACTAAGCCACTCCTAGCTTTCTATACAAAAATGTATAAGATTCAGATAACTCTCAAGGAGAGGATATAATCAAATGTTGAATCTACGTGAGCTTGTAGAGGATGGGTGTTCTATTTCTCTTAGCTTGCATTTAAGACTTGCTCTTAGAATGCTTTCTCTTGCTGTCTAGATTTATTTCATTATTCAGTTCACGTTCAATCATTCATCTCTTTCTAGCTCCTCTTTTTTTTTCGTTTCATAGAGGTTTCCTTATAAAGTGAGCTTCATGAATTTGAACGTTGGAGAAGACTTTTTTCCGTTGTCTCACACGTAAAGTGTTGAAGTAGCTTTGACTGTGCTTGATGTGACAAGAGCAGGTCTCTGTCTCTATTACAGTTTGTCTTTTTGCTAAAAGTGTGCATCCCAATGCTAATTGGTTCTTTTGGCTGTACCTACACACTTTACATAGTACGAGACATGCAAGTAATACGAGGAATTGAAGAAAGTAATGTCAAAGGGTATCTCCCTTTGTTTTTGTTGCAGCAGTGCCTTTATTTAAGTAAAGAATTAATTATAAAGCATGTATTCCTCAACACATATGATAAATTATGTTCTGTTCCAGCATAAACAAAGTCCGGCTTAACAAACATAATTTGGTCTTGATTAAGTATGATTTGTTCGTGCACAGACAACGTCTGGCTTTAACAAACACATTCTTATTGAAAAAACATGGTCTGTTCTAGCCTTAAACATCGTCTCGCTTAACAAATACATTCTTAATTAAAAGACATGGTCTGTTCTAGCTTTAGACATCGTCTGGCCAGTTAAGAACTTATTTAAATCTATTTATAGCCAATTTTAGTGCTAAATTTAACCATTATAAGTTCTTAGACAGTTAGAGCGTAGGATTTGAGTTGAGAGATTATACCATTGTCTATTCTTACTTTGATTTCTTGAAATCACTTAGTCTTAAATTATCAGTTGATTAAATATTATTACATTTGTTATCATCAAAACCTATCAAGGTCTTAGGGGTCAAACATTATCAAATGTCTTGATTCTAACATTAAGCAATTAAAAGCGCAAGAGAATTTTAGCACAAAGAAATTTAGCAAGTGAAGAATACATGAATATTTTGTGATGCTGCAAGCAAACTTAAAGGGATCTCTTTAAAGTGCTTAGGAATAATAGAATCTTATCTTAGGATCAAATATAAGATTTGGATAATAGCTAAGAAGAAAGGTGTAAGATAAGATTTGAAGAGAATAACTCAATCAATAAAATATATGATTGGGATTGAAAGATATAGTTGGGTCATAAAAAGATATGAAAAGGATGTAGCAAGGATAAAATATGATATCTTCAAAAGTGACCGTTATAACATGTAATCGATTGAATGTAGTGGTAGTTAATAGTAATCGATTATCTTGTACATCAAGAGATGTTTATGAGTTGTTGTTATCAATTGTAATTTATTGCAACAGGTTGTTAATCAATTACATCAAAGACATAGGCAATTTTGAGTTATAAAACAACTATTGTAATTGATTGCATAATCATGTAATCGATTGTCTCAAAGTCAAAGAGCAATCTAATTCTTATATAATCAACTATAATTGACTACATGATATTTGATATTATAATCGATTTAAATACTCATAATGCATACTCATGAATTTAAAATCATCTTAAGATACTTAGATAAAAGTTTTGAAAAGGTTTAAAGCATTTTAAGGAAGCACAACAAAGCATACAAGTTCTTAGTCTAAAATAAACAATACAAATCAACATCCATATATGTTTTGGCTTAAAGAGAAAATAGACTAACTTGAGAAAAGAGAAAGACTAAGAGAAAAATGAAAATACCAAAAACCTATAAAGTCTTCAATCTTCATTTAATACAAGTTAAAGCTTATCAACTCTAAATGTAAAACTAAGGAAAAGAAAAGAAAAGTTATAAATGTAGCTTCATATCTTTGCACGCTTCATCTACAACAACTCCAAGAAAAGAACTCCACCTAAATGTCATTTGTTCTCTCATATATCAATGTTGGGATCATCACAGTTACTACCATATGTATCACATGCAAGGGTAAACTTACTAGAACAAACATACTTAAAGAAATTTAAAACATCAACGAGTAACATTTATATATAAAAAAAAAAGATTATATAAAAGACATATCTTAACATTCACAAATAAACAACCACAAATAAAAAATTCAATCCAACTACCTCAAAACAATTATAAGACAACCATGCCCATTAATTCCCAACTATTATCAAAGATCATCATGAGTTATCAACAACACAATTCACATTTAAGCATCTACTTTCACTATCAATCATGACCATCAATCATAAAAATCATGAGTCATAATTGACACACACACATCAACCACTAATGGGTAGCATCACAATCTTAACATTAGACACTAACTTAATTCCATGGAGTTTCAACATAACTTAAACAATCAACGTAGGAACATCCCTTGACATAGTACATATCCAACCATTTGGGGAGTCCTACAGTTGATCCTATGGATGAAGTGTGATTTTATTGAATATCATCACACAAATACAAAATTGAGAAAGTTTCAACTCTATCAAACCTTAACTACAAAACAAGGAAGCCACTTTGTGGGTTACAGATGAATATTAATTTTAGCTCATCTTACAAATTATCAAACAGAAAAGTTGTTCCATTGAATGTCTATTTAAATTCAAAACAAATCTTTAAACATTCCAACGGTTAGATTTTTAGAAAAACATAAAACACTGAGATTGACCCTATGAAGTCCAAATCTGTCTACATTCCATTTTAGGGTTTTGCTTCAATTTTTACCACTTGCAATTGTTTAAAAAATCTAGAAAATTTTGGATATAGTATACTTTGTATTTAAAATCTTTTCCATTTTTGAAATGCACAAAAAAAATATTCAAATCAAATTCCAAATTCAAAATAGCCACATGATCATATATGTAACACAAGAAAATAACATAAATTTTATCCAATCTCACATTTGCATGTGAGATCTTCAACATCCAAAGGGACAATACATGCATGCCATGTTTGAGTTTCCCCTTAACTCAGCCATGGTTGAGTCCATCAAGAAGAGATCCCCTTACCTAGGCAACATAAAAATGAAACAAGGTGATGAAAGATTGTTTTTGCTTGCAAAACAAGGTGATGCAAGTTGGAGTGCATCCTCTTTGGCCTCAAAGAGTCTTGACCCTAGTTGAAATGGAGATTTGATCTTACCAGAATAAAGGTGGTGGTGGTTATGACGATGGTCGTGATAGGGAGGGAAAATGAGGTGGTGAAGGGAAGGGACAAGATAATGCCATGTGAAGGAAAGAGGGGAGAAGATGGAGTTGTGTTGCTACCATTGATGAATGAGAGGGAGAGATAGGGAGTATGAGGTAGATGAGGGGTGAGTGTGAGTGTGTTTTGAAAATGAAAAAAGAAGTGATGGAGAAGGTTGGTGAAGGGTTGGTGTGAGTTAAGTGAGTGTAAGGGAAATGTTTTGATTGGTGGAGAGGTTGAGTGAGAGAAGGATTTAAGAAAGAGGTTTCAATAGGGTTTTAAAAATCGAACCGATTGAAGTACTGGGTCATTGGTTCAATGGTTGAACCAATGGATCATTAGTTCATTGATTGAACCGCATGACTCGGTCTGTATTAAAAAAAATACAATTTTTATATTTGTTTCAATTTTCAAGATTTAAAAATGTCATAAATTATATATTTCCACAAAATCTCATAACATAAACTTTAAATGAATTCAAACTCAAACATCAAAGTCATATTATAAAACTTACAAATCATAAATAAACTAATTCCAAACATAAGTTTCTAACAAGTCCATTTTTTTCTATGGCCAAGGAGCATAAACTATTTCATGAATTCTTTCATTTAAAAACTCATAATCTTCCATAGTAGCTTCCTCAACATTGCTTTCATTTAAATTCCTATTTTCCATGGTATTGCTTAGTGCATCATCAACCTCATCATCATCCAAATTTAAAGGACCTATGGCATAAAAATAGATGTTAAGTTATAATTAGCACATGATGATAACAAATATGAAATAATTTAATCATGATGTAATTTAAATATACCAATATCACTTGAAATTGGTTGAATAGTCGTATTTGTAAGGTTTTTACATAATGTATCCACCTCCTCATTGGTTAGGAATGGTGGTGAATCCACCATTATCCAATCAACATGGTCAACAATTGTTTCCAAATTAATAAGATCATAGTTGAGTTCTCTCTTTTTCCTAAGCCCATGTACAAATATTTAAGCATAAGTATTTAAATTTAAAAAGATAAATAACAAAAATAGAATAGAATTAATAATACCTATTCTGTAACCTCAAGTTGTAACAAACAAAGACTAAATCATTAAGTTTCTAATGCTCCAATCTATTCCTTGTTTTTGAATGAATGTGCTTAAATACACTCCGATTTCGTTCACAACCCGAAGCACTACAAGTTTGGCTTAAAACACAAATAGCCAATTTTTATAAGTTGGGTACCACATCCATAAGATGCCTACCACTGATCTAAAATATTGCATGTGATGAAATAAATTAATAACACAAAAAGTCACAAATAAATGTTAAGGAATAAGGATTACAAGTTATGAAAGTTACCTGGTATGACTGTATTTCGTTCATACAAAGCAACTTGCCTTCCAAAATCTAACTTAGCATTGCTATAAATTCTCTTCTCACTAGTTAGCTTGCTTCGCAATTCATTATCATTGTAAACAAATTTTTCAATGACATTCAAAAGACCAGTTGTTGTACACATATGTTTCTCAAATTCTTCATTAAATTGACAAGCCGGATTTAACCAATAACCCCATAGAGATTTTTATGAAGTTGGGAATCCCAACGATGATCTAAGATTTTCAAGAAAGGCTCCACTTTTGATTTATTTTTCTGAAACCTGCTCACCATCTTTTCTCTACATTTATACATAGCTCAGTAAAGAAAACCTATAGCAAGTTTATCTTTACTTCAACCATACACAACACACGAACAAGTGGCTTGGTCAATTTCACTATATAAACACATCTACTCCAGAAGGTAGAATCTAAGACTTCTTTCACAAATTGTTTTGCCTTGGAAGCTTTGGCATAAGTTGAGCTTGTCCATTCTCTAGATGTTACCATGCTTCTTAATGCATCTTTTTGAGCCAATATACTTTGCAATGCAATGAAATGAAATTAGTAGCAAAGCGAGTTAGAGCAGGACGAAATATTTCTCTCCCACTTGTATGCTTCCTCATCAAATACAAAGCATAACAATGATTATAAATATATTTAGTAATGTTTGAGGCATGTGACATGATCACACTTACTTCATCCAATTTCCCCATGTCTTGCAACATTAAATTTATGCAATGTGCTGCACAAGGAGACCAAAACAATTTAGGAAACTCATTTTCTAATTTCCTACCATTAGCAACATAATTTGAAGCATTATTTGTAACTATGTAAACTATATTTTCAGGACCAACATACAACACAACTTCCTTGAAAAGCTCAAACAATAACTCAGAATTTTTACAAGCATTAAATGCATCAATAGATTTTAGAAAAATAGTTCCTTTAGGACAATAAACCAAAAAATTAATAAGAGTTCTCCTTTTCCTATTAGTCCACCCATCCACCATAAGAATACAACTAATTTTCTTTCAAATACAATGATATTCCTCCATAAGTTTCTTCACATCATCAACCCAACTATTTAACAAAGGACCACAAAGACTGTACATACTTGGAGCCTTGTATCTTGGACCCATGCTACAAATAACATCAATCATAGGCTGAAAATATGCTGAATTAGCGGCATTAATGGAACAGATGCATCAAGAAACCATTTAGAAACAACAAGATCACACTTCCTTATCACTTCTTTACTTTGCAACACACTCTTCAAAGTAGGTTGAGCTCTAGGAGTGGTTCTAGGCTGAAAATAAATCTCAATGCGACCACTTGTTTTCACTTTTTGAGTTGATATGGTTTACTGACTTTGCTCCACTTCTATTGGCACTTCACCCACATTTTCACTAGGTGGAAAACTATCATCATATTCTTTTTCAATTTTTCTTTTCTTGTTCTTAGTTTCATCAATATTTTGTTTCATTAAATAGTGAACATCTACAAGCACCTTCTTACACATTTCAACTTGACCCCTTTCACCAGTTAAGTGACCTTTGAACCTATAAATTCCTCCTCCCCTAACAATTTTATTAACAATTTTATTATAGAGATACATATTATAACACTCTTCTTAACCTCTTCAATCAACTTACAATGTCCCCAGGCTATATCAGTTTTTACCTAATGTTAGGCCTTGAATTTTGAGTTGAGGCTTCTTGGGATGATGGTGCTTCATTAGATGTCATTTCTAATTCTCTATAACAATCATAAACAAGATAATAATAACTACTTATAATCTCATATTAAATAGAAAATACCAGACTCACATAATAATAGACTCAACAATACTCACTAAACGGAAATAGAGAACACCAGCCAGATTCACAAAGAACAACAAACAACATACTCAATCACTCAAGAAGATTAAACAGATAACAAAGACTCAATCACTCAATAAGATCAAGATCAAAGAACAATAGAGATACATTAAACACACACTAAACATCAAACAGAGTTGAGGGAGAGCGTGGTAGAGATACATTAAACACACACAACTTGAAATCAATTACTTGAGACATGATAGAGGCAAAAGGGTTGTGGAGTTGTGGAAGGAGCACGGTGGAGCGCGGAGGGCAAGCAATGGAGGAGAATGGAGGGCGCAAATAATGTCATGAGCAGGGCTGCACGCAAGCAAGCAGTGAGGGCGAGCGTTGCGGGCAAGCGACGAGTGGCGAGTGTCACGGGCGAGTGGCAAGGGTCACGATTTGGATTCTAGTGTGAAGCTTTGTGCGAGCTATGAGCTTACGAGTTCGATGTTTCTAATTTAGGAATTAGGCAAAAACGACGTCATTCAAGCCTTACATTTTTTTTTTTTATTGTGACCTAGACTGGTTCAATGGGTTAGTGGTTGAATTGAAAAATTGACCAGGTCACACTGGTCCAAATCGGTTCAATAGCATGGACGATTGAACATTTCAACCGAGCCAGCCTAACTACCAATTCTTGATCCGACCAGTCCGATCCAATTTTTTGTACCTGGGTTTCAAACTTTAAAACTCTCTATTCTTACCTGGCTTTCACTAAGGTCACCTATCCCTTTCTCTCATGACCCAAATGTTTATCCTCTTTAGCTCATGTTCACCAAAACTCGCTAAACAAATGCACATATAATCAAATCATCAACTATATCAATTAACTAATTCAAGCACTTAATTATAAATTTAATTTCCTTTGTAATTTAATTAAAATCACATACTCGTGAATTAAGAAAATCACATTGTTACAAGTATTTTTTTTTACAGATATCCATAACATCTAAGTCCATATTACCATTCCTAACCAATACTATTACAATTGTTCTTAAAAATTAACTTATTGTTTTGGTATATTTAAAATTTCAAAGTTTTCAAAATTAGTTACTTTGGGATCTTTGTTTCAAAGACAATTTTTACGGTCATTGAAATATTATAAATATTATTCATGAGAATAAAACATGAGAATGTTATTCATATGTATATTATAAAAAAAAGTATTTGATAATAGTAGAAAATATTTTTTATATGTCCGACAATAATTTAAACACGTGTTTTTGATTTTTTTTTCTAGGGAATATATATAATAATAATTACTAATATATCTTTATCATTAAAGTTTGTTAAAAACAATGGAACAGGATCAGAATAAGAAAAAATTATGGAAACAAAATCGATGGAAATAAGGACGTTGTATATATATAAAAGACCATTTTAAGATGATTTTAAGATCAAAAGAGATTTAAAAATAATAAATTAACAAATATCTAAAATAAAAATGAGCCAAAATTGAAAAAAAAAATAGACACAATTTTAATTAATTAATAATGCTCAAATTAATAAAAATATTATCATGCATAAAATATATTTAAGCTCAAACTATAAAAGACTCGTATCTCTCTAACCGCTAGTAAAAAAAAAACGAAACAGAAGTCAAATACGTACAAGGTAACCACGAAATAGCCGCAGCATACATACATACATACATTCAAATTAAAACCCGCTAAAAACTGTAATCGCTTCTTCGTTTTCTTCTTCTGCTGCAGCTTCTCGCTACTCACTCAGTTCAGTGCTACCCAGAGTCGAATCCAAAGCTCCTTTCAGAAACCCGAAACCTAGGGTTAGGGTTTTCGTTTCGCAGCTCCATGGAAGCCGTAGTGCTCGATCCCGGTTCCAGCCTCCTCAAAGCCGGTTTCGCAATTCCCGATCAAGCTCCCGCAATGGTATGACGTCAATTCCTTTCCCTCTTTGCTTCTATTTTTCATTTCTCAGCAAAAAAAAAATAAAAATTGTAAGAGAAACTTTGTTAGAGTTTCAAGGTGATGAACTGAGTCGAATTGAGAGAGCTACGAATTAGTTATTGGAGAAACCAATTCTAATTTCTAGATAAGCTAATTTTATTCTTTCTTCATATTTTTTTTCTCTCCTAAAAGTCCTTCTAGTATAGTAGTGTACCGAAACAGATAAATCACAACCCTCCTCCAATTGTATGACTTGTAACATAATTTTATAAAAGGGAATTGACTTATTTTTGCTATATTTATGTCCTCCAGCAGCAATGTGTGTCCCTAATTTATGATTCTTTTTTATTTAGATAATCCCCACCCAGATGAAACGAATGCTCGATGATGGGTCAATGACTACTGATGACGTTGTTGCCGTTGATCCGGTGTGCCGAGGTTATGTCAGAGATTGGGATGCCATGGAGGATTTGCTGCATTATGTGTTGTATACTGGCCTTGGATGGGAAATGGGCAATGAAGGACAGATACTGTTCACAGATCCACTTTGTACTCCAAAGGTTTGAGCTTAGAAGTTTATTTATACTTTTAGTTGTCATTAAAGGAAATTTAAGCTTTTGGCGTTTACATTCCATTCAACTGAGAAAGCGTGCATTCCGAGGTAAAAATCCCAAAGGAAGTGCCCCCTTACTTTCAAATGAAAGCCCATTGTGTTGAACAAATCTTTAAAACAAACACACACTTGCTACTGATTTAACAATGTCCAATTTGTATGACCCCATATTCAGCTTGTTTGGGCTTATATGCAGTCATAAGCACTTGTTAACTGTTTTAGCCCTGTTTTGGGTGATCTTTTCTTTGGCATGGTTACAAATTAAAGCTTACGAAAACAATCCTTTGTGGTAGCCATCTCTATGATAATTCCTTTGAATTTACTCTGTTGAATTAAACTCCACTCCTACATTAGCATTTCTCGAAGTCCTATTCAGCTTATTTTAGGGAAGTCATACGTATGACAGTAGAGCTTATTTAACAAGCTTTCTTTGAATCAGTACTTATTGGTTATTTACCCTTTTTATCCTATAGGGTCTAAATGCGTATCTGGAGTGTATGTGTGTCTGCTCATGTACTCATCCATTTGCCTCCTTAGTTACCCAATAAATACTAATTATATACTCTGACAATTTTGATGCCATCTTTTTTGTGCATATCAGCATATTATTTACATGTTCATCTAGGGAAAAATTGTGTTCCCTGTTAATGATACCAAGTACAACTACATAATAAGCTGCCTATCTGATATAATCTATCAGCCAATCCTTGAAAACAAAATTGGGGGTAACAAGTTTGTAGTATTCTTTAATTCAACTTTTTTATAACAGTTTCTTTAACAGATGTATATATTATTATTTTCCAGGCTAACAAGGAACAGTTAGTGCAACTAATGTTTGAATCATTCAACATATCAGGGTTTTATGCCTCTGAACAAGCAGTGTTGTCACTATATGCTGTAGGACGTATCTCTGGATGCACAGTTGATATTGGTCATGGAAAAATAGGTATGCATATCTGAAATAATGGGAATTCAAGATTTGTTTGATTTGTATAAATAAATGTTACATATAAAGATGGTTTATTTGATTTGCATGCTGTACGTCAAGTTGTCTAATAATTTGAATGTGGGTGTATATGTTATCTCTATCACATTATATCCATGCGCCTATGGCTCTATGGGTGACTAGATACCTGTTGTAGTTAAATCTCTGTATTGCAATGGAGTAAAATATAAATAATGTTAAGTTGCTTTATCATGTGTCAGTGATCAAAGAGACTTTATCCATCAGCTTTTGAAAGACAAAAAGAGTCAAAGGGATGACTTAAAAATGGACTAATGTTTGCAATTGCATGTTCATTATCTGCATAACTAAGTGAAAAGAATTGGATGCTTCATGCTTGGGCTCTGTGTTAGTTAGGTGTATACTAGGTTTCTTGTGTTGGTTTTTGGTAGTTCCAGTAAATGAGTCTTTTCCTAATCTAACCTTCTGTTTTGCTAATTGAATTGAATGGCTTACTTGAATGTTTGAATTTGCCTGAGAGAAGTCCTATCAGCCTCATGGATTTAATCTCCCAGATTGCATACCATTGGCATTCAATATATCTTAGTCTTAGGGATAGATATCACTGCAAGTGCATATTTGTTTCCATGAGAAATGCTAGGAACACACTCTCAAACACACTTTTTTGAACACATTCTCTTTAATTGGTTCAAGAGTTTGAAAATGACAAAATTTCATGGGTCCCACATCAATAATTCTCTCCTTATTTTGCAATTTTCAATAAATTTTAAGTAATTACAGAGAGTGTTTGAAGGAATGCGTTAGAGAGTGTGTTCCTAACTCTTCTCTTGTTTCCATATTCTATTGATTCAATCCACCAAACAAATAAAATAATAATAATCTCTCCCTAAAGTTTATATATATCATAAGCATTAAGCTTGTAATATGTTACACTTGGACCCACAAAGAGATTGAGTAAAGATGTTTGCTCGTAGATCTTAAGAATTCATTAATGAGGTAGTAATTTAGGGAAAGGTTCTTTTCTCAGATGAAATGACAATCTATCTATATGCATAGTTCACTCTTGAAGATGGGGTTGGAGGTAATATGCAAGGTTTCTTGATTGTAATAAATCAATTTCAAAGATCTTACTTTGCAAAACTTCTATTCTTGAAGTAGTTTCAACCATACTATTTTACATGTAGAAAGAGGTATAACACAATACTCCACTTCTACACTTAATACTACTGTATCCCAATGACTGTCACAAGGAGTGTTAAGAAATTGACTCACAACAGAGATAGGGAAGTTATATATCTGGTCTGGACATGATGAGATAATTCAATTTTTCTACCAATCTTCAATATCTTCTTGGGGTTTGAGTATGGTTTCCCCTGATTTGGCATAAGCCTAAAGTTTCGGTCAAAGGAGTATTGTTTTGTTTATATTTCATGATCCTAGTTTGTTCCAAAATGTTGAGGGCATATATGCTTGTTTTTGACTGGGCAACCTTAATCCCAAGAAAATTGGTCCAATACTAAATTTACATATGCAATACTATTATTATAATTAAGGGTATTGTCTTTGATTTAAAAATATATATACATGGTAGAAACTTGGAAGATAAGTTCCTCTCCTGATACGTTGCTTTATATCTTTGTTTGAGATGGCCATTACATCGAAGCTCTAACAATTATTGCATGCCTATCTAAGTGCATGTGTAGATGGCTCATGGCTGAGTGTTTCTCTTTCAAAATGAACTTGCTGTTGAGCTTACTAGCTGTGCACAAATTGATCTTATTTCTTTTTGCCTAATCAGATATTGCACCAGTGATTGAGGGTGCTGTTAACCACATTGCCTCAAGAAGATTTGAGTTTGGAGGTATTGATCTAACTAATTTCCTGGCTCAAGAACTTAGCAAATCCAATCCGCTAGTGAATATCAGCATCTCTGATGTTGAGAAAATAAAACAGCAATACTCGTGTTGTGCTGAAGATGAATTAGCTTATCAGAAGACCCAAAATTGTCGCCCTGTGGAGTTACATACCCTTCCAGATGGACAGGCATGCCTCTTGGCTCCTCTATCTAATAATTATTACTCAATGAATTAGTGTAAATTAACGCTGGTTAAACAAATGGAAAATAAACAAAACTGAAAGGGAGGGTGGGTTAAAGAATTCATAATGGGAGATCAGGGCTTACTTTAGATTGTTGTTTACTTGTTCTTAATTTAAGCAGAAGGGAGAAGGTGGCTGACATTTGTTTCCTTGGAATACATTCTGTTTTAATTCCATAACAATGTCAAATCTGATCTGGCTAGTCACGTAGAGTTTTCTTTCACTGTGCTGCATATGAAGTGGATATTTTGATGAATCCTTATTTAAGTTCTCTTCAAGCTTTGCACTTGAAAATTTTATTTCCAGTAGGAGGCAGTTTAGCAATACATAAATGATGTCAAAGCTTGCTAGGTTGTCATTAGAAGAGGCTTTAGAATATAAGGCCATATAAACTGGGATTTATTTATGCATTCAGAACGTTAGAATTGATTGACTAAAGTTATTTAGCTTCTACTTTAGTTGGTTGAAGTCTGAATGCTTGCAAGTCACTAGTGACAACATTGTTTATCGTATATGTCAATAAGAGTATAGGAGATTATCATTGAATAAGTTAAATTGAAGATTATTTCAGGTCTAAATGTATTTCTTTCTTCTTTAGATGGCAGTAATCTAATATGGATGCATTGCATACATTATATCTTAGTTCATAGAGATTAGAGACTTGAAGGGTTCTAAGAGATTTGTTGTCATCATACCATTTTCCAAAGGAAATATGTGGTGAATGAGACAGGAAACATCTACTTTCATGCTTTGAGCAAGTGCATGAATGGTTTCCTACTTGTTGAATGTTATGAAAATAGAGGTGGTAAGAAAGGCCGTAAACCTTTGACCACGGTGGACATGATATGGTTTAGATGAAAAAGATGAACCAAGTTGAAATTATCTGACAAAAGATTCCAGTTCAGATATAAGAGTAGCAGTTATCCAGTTTATTTTGGTTAATTAGTTTAACTTATAAGATATGGATACAATTAATTTTTTGAGTAGTTAGGAGTTTGAACCTCATCAATCAACGAAAGTGCATTTGAACATATTAAAATGCATGTGAAAACACCGTTGCCCATACTTGACCATAAAAATACATTTGATGTGGCTGAACAGAGATGCAAGGTTGAATAATGGTGATCAATAGTGATCTAATACAACTAAAGAATGCAAGGATGAACAACAACCCTGCATGGCTCAACAAAATGGCAGGCTGAGCCTTTTAGTACATGATGGAAACGTGTAACAGTTAAACTGCAGAGATGTCAGCTTTGAATGTAAAGAATTGTTTAGTGTAATTATGTGTCAAAGCATGAACACTCCTGATCTTTATTTATAACACAAACAAAATCAGTATCGATTACAAGGTCAATCAATTACTGATTAATAGGGAATAGGATATTAAGCTTCCATCTAATAATAAATACAAGATAAAATGTGATCTCACACTCCCCCTCAAGCTGGAACATATATGCCATATGATTTGAGCTTGTTACAAATGTATTCGACCAAGGAACCTTTGAGAGGTTTAGTGAACATGTCTGCCAATCGATATTTTGAATTGACAGAATTAGTGGTAATTTCTCCTGAGTACCTACTCTCTCACAAAGTGGCAATCTATTTCTATGTGCTTGGTTCGTTCATGGAAAACTAGATTTGATGCTATGTGGAGAGTGACTTGATTGCCGTAGATTAGTCTAGTGGCTTAGGATCCAAATTTGAGTTGTTGGAGAAGTTGCCTAAGCCATGTAATCTCACAAGCAATTGTTGCCATGGCACCGTATTCAGTTTCTGCATTAGATTTGGCAATTATGTTCTGCTTCTTGATTTTCTATGAGATCATATTCCCTCCAATAATAACACATACCCAAAAGTGGATCTCCTATTTGATGGTGACCTTGCCAATCAGCGTTAGAGTAAGAAATGATCTTGGTATTGCCTTTGTCTTCATACAACATTTGGCAAATGGTGCATTCTTAATGTATCGAAGGATGTGTGACAACATTCCAATGAGTATCACATGGTGCGTTCAAGAATTGGCTTACTACACCGACAACAAATGTGATGTCTAGTCTAGTGATAGTGAGATAATTAAGTCTACTTACAAATTGTCGATATCTTCCCGAGTCTTTCAGGGGCTCCCCTTGACTAGAAAGAAGCTTAACATTAGGATCCATAGGAGTGTTGTTCAGGCAACAATCAAGTATTAGTCAAGTATTCCAGTCTCGGTCAAAATGTCTAAGGCATATTGCTGTCATGAAATGACAATGCCAAAAGAGGATTGGGCAACTTTGATGCCAAGGAAGTACTTGAGTGCACCCAAGTCCTTGGTTGAAACAGTTTGTGAAGGTGAGACTTAAACCGGAGAATGCAATTGGAGTCATCGCTAGTGATGCAATGCCATCAACACAAACAATGAGACAAATGCACAGGCTAGGCGGAGAATGGAGGAAAAATACCAAGTGATCAGCTTCACAATGAGTCATACCAAAATCGAGTAAAGCATAGCTAAAACAACCAAATTGGGCACGAGGAGATTGCTTCAAGCCATAGAGTGAGTTGCGAAGCTTACATACAAGGTGTGAGTCACTAGAGAGAGTAAAACCCAGTGGTAGGTCCATGTACACCTCTTCTTGAAACTTACCATGCAAGAAGGCATTTTTGATGTCCAACTGGTGTAAAGGCCAATGTTGGATATCGCCACAGCAAGAAAAAGGCAATCAAAAGTGATTTTGGCTACATGAGAAAAAATGTCACCATAATCCAAACAAAAAATTTGAGTTTAGCCCTTAGTTACCAGGCGAGCTTTGTAGTGGTCAATAGTTCCATCTAGTGCGATCTTCACTGCATAAACCCAACGACACCCAACAATGGATTTGTTGGGAGTGGTGTTGTTAAATAGCCGCTATGGCCTCACCATGGCGAGATGGCATGGCAGATTTTTTGCCAACAGCCATAGGCAATTTGTGAAGGGAGGCCCATCATGGCAGTGCCATAAGGCGCAATGGCATGTTATATGGCGAAATTTCAGTCTTCTGCCATGTTCTGCCATTGATAACACTAGTTAGGAGGCAAGGGAACAAGCTCCCATGTGTTGCTAGCATCCAACAAAACCATTTTTGCCAACATTGCTTGTTGCCAATTGTGGTCAACCATGACTTTACCTACAAACTTAGGAATATACACAGAATCCATAAAAGATATAAAAGAGAAATAGGATAGAGATATAGAAAGTGGGTACGTCGTACGTCGGAAACAACGTCATGCACTGTGCTAGTGCTGGAACATGAGTTTCACGTGCCAGAGTGTGGCGGCGGATGAGAGTGGTGTTGGGTTTGCTGGAGGGATACGCTTCCGTTTGTGTGGTCACACCAGTGAAAAGGCAGTGCGGTGGCAGTGGATAGGGCTCACAATGATTGTGGTATTGTTCACATGACAACGGGGGTTGTGGCTGAGGAAAAACAAGGAAAAGAAACTTAAAAAATTGATACCATATAGAAGAGAATATTTATTGTATTGGTGTGTTGTATCACACAAGTAATTCTTATTCATAGATGAGAAGGGTATAATATAAGGAAACAATATAATGACTAATAATGAGGATAATCCCTAATTATCGGTGGTACATATTTCCTTATTTAAGAGATCAAATCATATCTTTAACAATAATAATAAATCTGTGATTTGTAGAGAGAGAAAAAGTTTACAAATTACTACAACTATAGGATACTTTGGACAAATAGATACAACAAAAAACAGCTTTTTATGACAGATAATGAGCTGGTTTGTTTAAACTTATTTCATGATATAAACACTTATTTTAATAAAATAAGCAATTTGCTGTTTTTCTATTATGTTTGTCAAAACTTTTTCTGCTTAAAATAAACAGTTTTCTACTTATTTAAAGAAGCAAATCCTATTTGCTGCTTATGAATAATCACTTAATTGAAAAACACTTTTTTTTTAATTTTAAACAAACTCACCCAATAAGTGTTTATAAAATGTACTATCCATGACTGCCATACTAGTGATTTAATTCTACCTTAAGAGTGTGATCTTTCTCATTCTTACTTTGGATCTTCTATATTTTATGACATGATCTAACCTTAATTGTTGAATTATGTGTAGGTGATTTCAATTGGAAGAGAAAAATATACTGTTGGCGAAGCTTTATTCCAGCCATGTCTATTGGGTTTGGACGCTCATGGCATTGTTGAGCAGCTTGTCCGTACTATTTCAACGGTGTCATCTGATAATCATAGGCAACTTCTTGAAAATACCGTGGTTTGTGGTGGCTCTTCTTCAATGATTGGTAAACCATTATTTCACTAGCTTTGGTGAATCTAGTATGTGATCCTATGTTTTTTCATTAATTTGAGTACAATAGAACTAAATATTGAACTACTATATTTTCTATTGCCTTTGATATTAACTATAAACAAGGTTTTTAACCCAAGGTAAATTTTGATGTGAAATATTTGGCTTGTTAGGGTAACTTTTAGAGTAAATTACAAGGACCGCCCTTGAGGTTTGCACTTATTACACTCGATACACCTCCATACCTAATCTCCATCTATCTAATGACAAGGGCAAATTGGGTTTATCAAAAAAGTAAAATAATTTATTTTTTGTTTAATTTTATTTGTTAACAGAAGCTTCATGCGTATAAGAAGGGGGATAAAAGTAATGTCTAGAAACAAAGGGGTATCAAGTGTAATAAGTCCAAACCTTAGGGGGACTAATGTAATTTACTCAACTTTTAATATATAGAGAGAACGATTGTCTTCAGGTGTGTTGTGGCTATTTTCAAAGATGAGTCACGTGTGGCTTCTAGAGCTCATATGAACAACTACCAAGAAGCAATATGATAGGGACTTGGGGATTATGAGGTGCCTAAGTCCCACATCAAGTAGTATGGGATGTTTGGTGGAGTACTTAAGTGGCTTGGTTCTCCCCCGTTAACAACTAGCTTTAAAGGGAGGGTTACCAAATGTTGGATGCTTATCAATTGGTATCAAACCCTTGCACCATCTCTCTTAGCTGCAAAAGAGCGGTGCTGGTGGTGAGACACTTGTGTTGCAGTGTTCACCTAGGACTAGTCAAAGGGTTTGTGCACAATCAGCCTGATATGATCCAGCAAAGGTCCAATTGCTTCAAATATCTTTTGCAATGTATGAAGGCCCAATGACTAATGCAAGACCAAAAAGAATCAGGAGGATTTTCCAATGTTTATTCATGCAAGTGCCCAAACCAAGAATTGTCTCATTTCTACAACTTGACGATAAGATGCAACTATGGACTGAAGTTTATTTAGATGGATTAGATAGTTTTTGGGCTAAAGAACCAATTAAGGCCTGCCATTTTCTAATTTTCCATGAATTTTCGTATCTAATTTTAATGTAATAAGTTCAAATTACTTTTCATAATTTTCATATATTTTAGGTAAGTTTTTATGATTTTTAGGCTTTCTAACCATTATGGTTAGTGGGTTTTTATTCCTAGTGGAATTTAATGCTTAGTGGGAATTCATTTCCTAATGGAAAATAATAACGTTGTGGGCTGATTAGTTGGAATTAATTTCCTAGTGGGAATTAATTACTTAGTGGAAAGCTTAGAAGGAAGCTTAATCTATAAATAGGGAAATTTTTTGTAGCTTTGAAGCAAGTGGAGTTTGAATGAAATTTGATTTTCCTCCTTTTATGAGAATTTTCCTTGGTTCTTGGGCAAAGAACTTAATCTTGATCTTATCAAGGAAGCTTGTGGTGATCAACCTATGACTTATCACTCACCTTCTCATTTTTTCTTGAATGTGATGTCAAAATCCTTCTATAATAGTAAACTAAATACCATTTCCTAAATTTGAATTTTTCAAGGTGATCATTTCGTTTCTGTTTCCGTGTCGTTGAAGTTCAGGTTTGAGTTTCTTTTTTTTGTTTCAATCCTTTCTAAATTTGTCTAGTTTGTATTTTTTAGCGTGTTTATCTTATTTATTTCTTGTGTCAATCCATTCTATTCCTTTTAGTCTTGTTTTAATTCCATTTTTCTTTTTGTTCTCTAAATTCTAAGTCACTTGATTGTTCCCTTTTCTGTCTTGAAAGACATCATTGATAAGATTATCTCTCAAGAACTTAAAGAGGAAGTTGTGTGGTAAAAGGCAAGAGTGATGAGATCATCATTGGATAAAGGCCTTGATTGTGTGAGACACGAGTGATCCCATTATTTTAATGAAACACTTAGTGAGTGGAGAGGATCCATATCTTTACTTGTTGGAGCTATGACTACTCATTGGAGCTTTGGTATGGATGGGTTGGAAAGGAGAAATAGAAGACATAGAAAGGTGGGATTTTAATGAAATATGACTTTTCTCCTTTTATGAGAGCTTCCCTTGGTTCTTGGACAAAAACCTAATCTTATCTTATCAAGGCAACTTGTGGCAATTAACCTATGACTTATCACTCACCTTCTTATCTTTTCTTGAGTGTGGCATCAATATCCTTCCCTGATAATAAACTAAATACCATTTCCTAAATCTGAATTCTTCAAGGTGATCCATTTCGTTTCCATGTATGTGTCACAACGTGGCTGTTGGGGTTGCAAAGCTTGGTGGGATGCTATGTTGTCAATAGAGGCCAGAGTGGGGAGGAGCAGCACCCTCCCGCAATGGACCAGAGCAGGCGCTATCGTGGCAAAGTGACGCTTTGCTATCACAGCCTATGTTGTGCTCGTGATGGGGAGACAGTGTGAAAAATCCAAAAATCCCTTTGTTTTAGGTCGTTTAGTAAGGGGTATTTTGGGTTTTTTTATATCTTCTCCTTCACTTTTAGAAAGAGGAAAGCCCTAACCTAAATTGTGATTGAGATTGAGAAGAGAACCTCAAATCACGATTGAGCTTCGTTCCTCTCTGACCTGTGATCCTCTGTTCTCCAACGGCTACCCTATGTTCTCCAATGAGATTGTACATGTCTCTTTTCTCTTCTCGTTTCTTTTCTTATCATTTCTTTTCTTTTTGTTTTACTTCTCTTCTTCTCTTGCTATTTGCTCACAACAGAAGTATTGATTTTTTTATATTTTTTTTTTTGTAGTGATTAGCATTCAACAATCCATGGCTTTTATTGATCAGCAGAAAAATACCAACACTAGTGAGACTTCAAGTGGAATGTTCAAACCAACAGGTGATAGAGTTGATATTTTTTGGAAATGGAATAGCTTAAAAATACCAATAATAGGAAGTGTTACATGTGATTTTTGTGTGAAAACATCTACATGAGGAATTATAAGAGCCAAAAGACATAAACTCTCTATAGTTGGAGATGTTCATTTCTATTTTAACATCCTTTGGTACTTTCCTACAACAATGAACATCTCCAACTATAGAGAGTTGATGTCTTTTGGCTCTTGTAATTCCTCATGTAGATGTTTTCAGGCAATAATCACATGTAACACTCTTCCTATTATTGGCATTTTTCAAGCTGTTCCATTTCCAAAAAATAACAACTCTATCACTCGTTGGTTTGGGTATTCCAGTTGAAGTCCCACCAGTGTTGGTATTTTTCTCGTTGATCAGTAGAAGCCATGGATTGTTGAATGTTGATCAATGGAAAAAATAAAAATGAAAGATCAATACCTTTGTTGTGAGCAAATAGCAAGAGAAGAGAGACACATACCAGAGGATCGCAAGTCAAAGAGGAACAAAGCTTAATCGCGATTTGGGTTTCTCTTCTCAGTCTCAATCATGATTTAGGTTAGGGTTTTTCTTGGTTTCTAAAAGTGAAAAAGACATAAAAAACCCAAAATACCCCTCACTAATGACCTAAAATAGAGGGTTTTTTCGCACTGTTTACCCATCACGCCTACTTCGGCATGACCCTCATGTGCGACACTATTGCCGTTTCTGTCGTGGGAGGGTGCCGCAATAGCGGCCACTATTGACAACATAGACATATATATAGTGGAGGATCAAATAACACTAGTGTAACTTACACCATTCAATAATTTTTAAATAAATAATTTTTTCTCAAAACACTAATAGAAGGTATTTATTGAATTTGTCTTAGAAGACCACACCTCATCTCTATTTATATTTGAGAAACCATAAATACGAGAATCAGTAATTGATTACATAATCAATCAAGTGATTACTGATTATTAGGGAATATAAAGATAGCGATCTATCTAATAATAACTACAAGATAATATGCATTCTAACACCCCCTCAAACTGGGGCATATATGTCATATAAATCAAGCTTGTTACAAATGTAGTTAACCTTGGAACCTATGAGAGATTTAGTGAATATGTTTGCAAGTTGATGTTTAGAGTTGACAAAATCAGTGGTAATTGCTTATGAGAGTACCTTCTTTCTCACAAAGTGACAATCTATCTCAATGTGTTTGGTTCGTTCGTGGAACACCAGATTCGATGCTATGTGAAGAGCAGCTTCATTGTTACAGATTAGGTTAGTGGCTTGAGTGTCTCCAAATTTTAGTTGTTGGAGAAGTTCCCTAAGCCATGTAATCTCGCAAGCTGCTACTGCCATTGCATGGTATTTAGCTTTAGCACTTGATTTGGCAACTATCTTTTGTTTCTTGCTTTTCCATGAAATCATATTCCTTCTAATAGAAACACAATATCCAGAGGTGGATTTCTTATCTGATGATGATCCTGCCCAATCAGCATTAGAGTAAGCAATGATGTTGGTATTGCCTTTGTCTTTATACAACAGGCCACGACCTGGTGCATTTTTAATATATCGAAGGATGCGTGTGACAGCATCCCAATGACCATCACAAGGTTCTTTCAAGAATTGGCTCACCACACTAACAACAAATGTAATGTCTGGTCTAGTGACAGTGAGGTGATTAAGTCTACCTACAAGTCGTCGATACCTTCCCAGGTCTTTCAAAGGTGCCCCCTGACCTGAAACAAGCTTAACATCAGGATCCATAGGAGTGTCGCTTGGACGATAATCAAGCATTCCAATTTCCATCAAAATGTCTAAGGCATATTTTTGTTGGGAAAAGGCAAGACCAAATGAGGATTGGGCAACTTCAATGTCTAGAACGTACCAGAGTGGACTCAAATTTTTTGTTTGAAACTGACTTTAGAGGTGAGATATAAGGCGGAGAATTCCAGTTGAATCATTGCCAATGATGACAATGTCATCAACATATACAACAAGATATATACACATGCCAGGTGGAGAATGGAGGTAAAATACTGAGTGTTCAGCTTCATAACGAATCTAGCAAACTCAAGTAGAGCTGAGCAAAAACGACCAAACCATGTACGAGGGAATTGCTTCAAACCATAGAGGGAGCGACAAAGCCTACACACAAGGTGTGACTCACTAGAGACAGTAAAATCGGGTGGTTGATCCATGTACACCTCTTGCAACTCTTCATGCAGGAAGACATTTTTTATGTCCAACTGATGAAGAAGCCAATGTCAAATTGCGATCATAGCAAGGAAAAGACGAATAGAGGTGATTTTGGTCATAGGAGAGAAAGTGTCATTGTAATCTAGACAAAAAATTTGAGTGTAGCCCTTAGTTATCAATAGTGCTATTTGGTGCCATCTTCACCGTATAAACCCATCGACACTCAATAATGGATTTGTTGGGTGGCAAAGGAACAAGCTCTCATGTATTGCTGGCGTCCAATGCAACCATCTTTTCTAGCATCGCCTATTGTCAATTGTGGTCAGCCATGGCTTCACCTATAGACTTAGGAATAGACACAAAATCCAAAGAAGAGATAAAAGAGTAATAGGAGGGAGATAAATGGTCACAATGAAGAGTAAAAGCATACAAAATATTATCATTACGAGTGGACTGAATACCTTTGTGAAGTGCAATGGGATGTTCAGGTGCAAGCGATGGTGGTGGAAGATCAGGTGGCACTGCCAATGGTGCTTGTGTCCGTCAGTGGTATATGAGTAATGGAGGTGGAGTAGAAGTAATAAGTGGTGCTGGAACAATAGGTGGAACCTCCTAAAGGACATTTTCAACAATGGAAAAAAAAGAAAGGAACATTCTCAAAGAATGTAACATCAAAAGAGATGAGATATCGTTGAAGTTGAGGAGAGAAACATTTATAATCCTTTTGGAAGTGAGAGTAGCCCAAAAAAATACATTTTAGGGACTTCGTAGAGAGTTTATTTTTACTTGGAGTGAGATCATGGACAAAACATGTACTCCCAAAGACACAGAGAGGAACATGATGAAGATCCTGTTTAGGATTTAAGATGGAATAAGGATTCTAATTATTGAGAACCGATAAAGACATGCGGTTAATTAGATGACAGGCAGTAAGGAGAGCATTCCTTAAAAAACAACTGGGACATTATAGTGGAGAAGAAGTGTGTAGGCTGTTTCCACCAAGTGGCGATTTTTGCGTTCAACAACACCATTTTGTTGTGGTATGTGGGCACATAATGTTTAATGAAGAATCCCTTGAGAGTTTAAAAAGGATTGAAACTGGGATGACATATTTTTTTGCATTATCAGTATCGTAAAATTTTAATTAAGTCAAATTGATTTTGAATCCTAGTAGAAAAACTTTGAAAAATAAAAAAGACATCAAAACGATTCTTCATTAGAAACACCCAAGTACAACGAGAAAAATCATCAAAAAAAGTGACAAAATAAAAATATCCTAATGTGGAGCAAACTCGACTAGGATCCCAAATATCAGAGTGAACTAAAACAAAAGGTGACATAGCACACTTATTGACACGAGGACTCTAACTGATACGAGTATGCTTACCTAGTTGACACGACTCGCACTAAAGAGACAAAACTTGAGAAAGACTAGGAACTAATCGATGCAATTTTTCTAAACTCGGGTGCCCAAGGTGTTGATATGCGAGAGCTGGAGAGAAAGACGAGACACAAGCAACTAGAGGTGTAAGCTGATATAATCCTCCAAACTCATGTTTTGCTCCAATCGTTCATCCGTTACATCGATCCTATACAAGAATGGAATTATTCACAAACAAGATAGAAAAATCAAGAGTGCGTGTGAGTTTGCTATTAGAGATTAAATTAAAAGGACAACCAGGAACAAATAAGACAGAATGTAAGGAAAGTTGAGGAAGAGAATGGGTTTGTCCGATGCCTCGGACTTTAATCTGAGAGTCATCTATGAGAGTAGCAGATGGCAAGGAATTTGAAAAGGTTAAGGAAGAAAAAAGGGATTGGTTACCTGTCATATTGTCAGAGGCACCAGAATCAAGTATCCAAGATCCAAGAGAAGGGGACTAAGAAATAAAAGTCATAGGATTACTAAACTGAGCCACAACGGTAACTGGTAATGCATTAGGAGACATCACAGTGAAAGTCACAACCATGAGAGAACCACACATAAATTGCCAAATAGGGGGTTGGGAAGGTGTGTCAGAATGAGGCAAGCTTGGAGGAGCAGTCGACGGCAAGTGGGTCCACCAGAAAAAGGAGCACGCATCGATTTGGTGGCAATGCGTGGAATCTACGCGTTGGAGAGAGGAGGCGTATGGAGGTGGGTCAGGCTAGGTTCTGGTCACTGGAAGATGGCAAGTCTAGGGGTGTGGTCACGTCAAGAAAAGGATTGGTTGATGGTGGTAAACAATGACTTCATAGAGATGCGGTACTATTTACAACACTTAATTGTTTTTTTTTTTACAAAAAAAAAATATAAAAGATATAACCTAGCTTTGATACTATAATAGAAGGTATTTACGAATGTGTTTTAAAAGATCACATCTCATCTCTATTTATATTGAAATAAATTAGAGAATCAGTAATTGATGGCATTCAATCAATTACTAATTATTAAGGAATATAAAGATAATGATCTATCTAATAATAGCTACAAAGGATAATATGCATTATAACACACTCGTTGAATTGAAAGTACATTGCATGTAAATTATATTTACCAAATTATATATCAATCAAATATGATTTGATATCTCATTCATGTAGATGAAAATCGACATAATGTATATTATTTAAAATGTATTAAAATATGAATCATTTGATCAACTTCTTATTGATGTTCAATTTTTATAAAATTTAGTAGATATGATCAACATGCTATGAACTTTCAATCCAACAGAGGGTTTTGAGATAAAATTATTCATTTAAAAGTTATTGCATGGTGTAATACTTGGTGTAAGTTACACCATTGTCATTTGAGATCTAATGATTGTAAAAAGTCATTAATTTGAACCATTAGATCTTAAAAAAATGAATGGTGAGAATTTAGTGTAACTATCTTAATGTTACTCTTGGTGTAACATAATACGGTGTGGTCTACTCTTACACACAATTCAATAAACATATTCTAATATATAATATAGGTTATATTATATAACTCGTTATGTGTTGTCTATGTTAAAGATATGATTTGATCTCTTAAATAAGGAAATTAGGTACAGCTGATAATTAGGGATTATCCTCCTTTTTAGTCATTATTATATTGTTTCCCTATATTGTACCCCTCTTACCTATAAACAAGAATTACATGTTGTTCCTTGATGTGCATCAAATGTACTGTATATTCCACCGTTCAATGACTTCTTTGCATTTAGCTGCGAATGGAATTTAGGATTTCTCTGATTAACCATGAGACCTATGTTGTGTAAGACATCAATTTGTTCAGTATGTTCATGAGAAGATGAGGATTATCTCTCAGTAACCTGATAGCTTTTTATGAGAAAGCTAACTTGTCAATGTTGTTTCTTACTTCAGGTTTTGAAGAGAGATTTCAGAAGGAATCTAGCCTAAGTTCATCTGCTATTAGACCTACCCTAGTAAAGGTTTGTCAAGTAAAGTAAATAATGTAACACGCAAGTCTGATAGGCATTATATTTGTTTTTTAATCTTTGTACTTCATATTTACATAAGAAAATCACTGCCGTTCATTTAGCTTTTCATGCATTTCGTGTATGTTTAGTTTTATAAGATATAGCATCACTCATATATTTATGTTAACATGGAGAATTTTACCATTGAAATAATGTTTTACTTTTGTGGTCATAAATCTTGAAATCTGGTTAGTATGGCAATGAAATATGGGATCCAAATGTTTGCTGTCCATGGTTTTTTTTTGCATCCTTTTGCTATTCTGATGCTTGCTGCTCTTCGCGGCACTCCTCTGTCCCCTCTCTTTCTAGGAATAGAGTTGCAGGCTAATCGTTATAATAGTTCATTGTTATCCCATACTTTTGTTGTACATAAACTTCATCATTCTTCATGTACTAATTTATGTTTCCTCTGTGGGTAATAATCTCTGGCATTTTACAGCCTCCAGAATACATGCCAGAAAATTTAACCATGTATTCTGCATGGGTGGGAGGTGCCATACTTGCCAAAGTAGTTTTTCCTCAAAATCAGCATGTAACCAAGGCAGACTATGATGAAACGGGGCCTTCCGTTGTTCACCGGAAATGCTTTTGATGGGATTCATCTGCACAATTTCCTCAAACAGACACTTGTATTAATACATGTGGTAGGCCTTCATATGACTTGATTAGATTCTAAATGCTAGACAGGTGCTCGTGTGGTTGTAAAAACCGTAGCGGATCTTCATTAACTAAATGCAATCATATTTCCTTGCTCAAGTGTCTAGGCACACCACCACAGGTAGATGATTTCAGTAAAACCTTGTTCTGACAAAATCATATTGCAGCAATAGCAGCTTGCTTATCTTTGTATTGATTGAGCAAGCCTGCCTGCAAAAGATTCAGTTTGGTCCTCAGTGACCTCTACTACTTGCACAGATTTACTGCACCTCTCCTATAACTGATTTTACTTACACATTGACTTGCTTGTATTTTGTTCTTCGTCCATTACATTTCTTAATCAGTTATGGTGAAGTTAGTAACACATTTATTCAATCCTTTTCCTTCTCCTTCTTGTTGGATATCTCATTCAAACACATCTTCACTTTGTTTCTCGTGTCTCTAGTGAATTACAGGCAAGAGTTCAAAAATGTCAAATCTTTTATGATTCCATCATACATGATTAAGTTGCTAAAACTTCTGGATAGGTATACTAAATCTGAATTGTATTCTTCCTTGTTAAAGAATTTCTTTCTAGTTGCTATAGAACAATTAGGAGATTTTTGAAAGTCTATTACAATGAATTAAAAACTCAAACTTGGATAGGATAATTATCCACATTAGAACTAAGGATGAGTATTTATTTGCAAAAGTTCACGGGGATATGTGTAGGTATGGGTATTTCGTCCTACACCTTTTATATATGTGTGTGTGTATATATATATATATAATATTATTATTATTAAACACTTATGTATGCACAAAGTTGATTGAAACATAAACAAGGTAATATTTCGTTATTTTAATTATTCAATTAGAGTTATTTTATTATCTATTGGTATTAATGAACCAAAGAAATATATAGGCATATGAGAGATAAGTTATTTGCAAATATATGTAAAAGTTGATTCCATTGAGTTTAAAATATTATATATGGAGGTGTTTTAAATGAGAATAAACTTATTTTGAGAACATGAGAATAAATAATAATAAAATTGAATCACAATTAAAAAAAAAAAAACATGTGGCTTAAATTAAAAGAATAAGTTTTAATCTCGGCCACATTATTTTTAATGTTAATTTAAAGGTTAAAATAGTTTGTTCACATATTTTTTGATTGAAACATTTCATATATATATAGAGAATATATGGACGTAATATATGAAAATTATTTTTTCATGTGAGAATGAGATTAGACGTCCTCATCTGTTAGAGAGAAAGAGAGTTCAATTCAGTCAATTGAGGTATATATATATAAATGATTGTTTCAATCATAATCTTTTAATCTAACAGATGAAATGTATTCATTCTTACACATAAAAAAAATTAAATATTTGGTTGTGCATAAGTGTTTACATATAAGTGTGAGACTTTTTTTTACGCTAATTAAGATGATAATACTAAGTGATATCATTTTAAAGCAAAATCACTAGTATCTATGAATAAAATAGTAAATACTTGTCATGCACATTCATTTACGTTTTTTTTTTTTTAAATTGATGTATTTTGGTAAATGAGCCGTATAAGTGTATAACACTCAATGGAATGGTAAATCACATGGACATAATCAAGTCCTACAGGGTTGTAGCATTTTATAATATACTAGCATTATTAAGCCATGCATGCTGCACCCATTATAATATGTTCAACGTGTACCAGTGGAGTAGCCTCCTGTTTCTCGTGATCCTTAGAAATTTATATAATAATAAGAAGAAGAAAAATAAGATCTTGAATTAATAATATTTTTTAGTTTTTTTATAACAAATTTTATCTCTAATTTTATACATTAAATTGATAATAAATATTTTTAATAAATTTATTATTTATTAAAAATCAAATAACGGTGTAAAAAAAATTCAACTCCCCTTTAATACCATTTTGATCCGTCACAGATTATAATCAAACGCCAAGTTAAGTCTTTTTTATTTTAATCCGCCAAAGTTCATCCTTTCTGAACTCATAGTGTTAATGAGATGTGTTAATTGAGCGATTACTTATCAACAGAGAATAAAAAAATAAACAATTCCATGATATTTGTTTTTTCACTGTACAAAATTCATTGAAATTCAATATTTTTTGAAAGATGATCTCATGATTTAATATTTTCATTTTACTATAAATATTTTTTTCATAAAAATAATGATTTGTGTTTATGATAAGAGATTATGACAATTATATGTGATTATGCTAATAATTATATATTTTTTTTAATAATATGCATGAAAACAGTTTTCGTGCAGTTAGTAAGAACGTGTCTTTTACTTAAAAATATATTTTACAATAACAAAATTATTAATTAATTAGAGCATATTGGAGTATCTTGAGAAATTGGAGGATCTTAAAAAAGATCTTAGAACATTTTTAGTGGGGGATTTTTGAGAAAGATGTTAACTTTTAAAATCTTTAAATTTTCAAATCTTTTCATTGGAAAAGAAGGTAAGTTATTGATCTTACTTAAGCTAACCATTTTTTTAATAATATAAAATAAAAATTAATTAACCAAAAATTTTTAAAAATAAAAAAAATATCTAACTATTTTTTTTAATAATATAAAATAAAAAATAAGTGATCTATAACAATATATTTAACATAATTTTTTTTTCAATGTCAATATTTGTATTTTTTACTTATCCATCTTATATATTAATTAACAGTTTAATCTTTAGTCATAAATAAATATTTATATTTTTTTTGTTATATTTTTTTAATATTAGTTGTTTCATAATTAAATATTATATTATTAAATAATTAATTTCATTTTAAAATAAAAATTTATAAAAGTGGGTATATAACATGACGTAAAAAAATATCATAAAATCTACCATTAAAGTAAAAAATGTGAAAAATATTGATGCTTACGTGTCATTGCGAGAACCCACAAAAAAAAACATATTAAAATCTCTTCAAGACATTCCCCACTAAAATGCTCTTAATCTCTCACATTTGTTTATTTTAGTGATAGATCTTATACAAAGATTTTATGATATTTTTTAAGGTTCGTGGATCCACTTTATAAATTTTTATTTTAAAATGAAATTAATTATTTAATAATATAATATTTAATTATGAAACAATTAATATTAAAATAAATAGAACAAAAATAATATAAATATTTATCTATGACTAAAGATTAAATTGATAATTAATATATAACATGAATAAATTAAAAAAAAATACAAATATTGACATTGAAAAAAAAATTGATATATAAATTCTCAAGATCTTTCCCAAAAAGATCTCCATGTTTAAGATCTAGATTTACATATAATATAAAGAGTCATGATATTTCAACATCCTATTTTACCATACATCTATTAAACACCTTTTTCTTTCTATTTCTCTTCTCCTATCTAATCATATCACCTACCATATTTACATTTTTTTTTTTCTCCTTTCTCTCTCAAAGTGTATACTAGCATAGGGGTGTCTATGTATCTTTATTATAATATAAAATCTATCACTGAAACAAAAATTTTGAGAAATGTTAATACTCACGTAACATTGTAATAAAAGAAAAAAACATTTTAAAATCTCTTAAAGAACTTTCCATTACTTAAAAAAAAAAAAATCACATCTGTCAGTTTTCTTACCATTCGTGCTATGAAATATAGCACTTCTTTATTTTTCATTCTGTAACGGAATAATTTTTATTTCATGTAATTGAGTGATGGCTTGGGTTCCAATTGAAGACAAAATAAGAGGAAGAAAACGGTTTCAGATTATTGCATGTCCGATGACATATAACAAGGATTTTTAATTTATAATAAAAAAGTTAATAATATTTAATTATGTCATCTAAAAAATGATTAAATTTAATTCATAATAATAATAATAATAATTTTTAAAATTAATTATTTTAATTTGGAAAGACAAATATAAATATATCAAGTATAATTAATCAATATAACTAATTAATTTGAGTAAATATACGAATGGAAAACCAAAATTCATCCTAACACAAAACTTGATATATATACTAATAATCTTAGTTATTAATTGTCTTTTATATAATACATTAATATTGATATTGATGGATTATACTAACTATTTAAGCTAGGCTTGGATTAAGTTGTTTGGAACTAACCAACTTTTTTTTCAAAGCTGGGAGGATATAACTTTGGTACAAAAACGAGTTTCGTTTTGACTAATCACAAAACAAACAAACATGCGCTAGAAAGTGAGGATTATGGTTTCAAAAGCTGATACAAACATAGATTTAATAGTTAACTTCAGTTGCGGCAATGCAATATTTTGTAGGCGGTTAAGTTAGTAGAATATAACACGGTTTTTCCAACTCTCCTTGGTTATAAAACCACACACAAGGAAAAGAGCTTAGAGTCTTCCATAGTTCCATTGATTCCATCTCTAGCTAGCCTTCCCTTTTATCATATTCATATTCATATTCTCACTATGTACGAGAAACAACCTCAATTGAACGGAGCCTACTACGGCCCCTCCATCTCGCTACCGAAAACATCGTACCACCAGCCAAGACGCGATGGAGGGTGGTGGTGTGGGTGCCTCTTCAACCTGATCTACAAGCTCATCTTGACGGTGATCATCATCGTTGGAATCGCGATGGTCCTCTTCTGACTCATAGTCCATCCCAACGTGGTGAAATTCCACGTGACCGACACCACCCTGATGCAGTTCAACTACGGCGCCAACAACCACACGCTCCACTACGACCTGGCCCTGAACATTATTAGATAGCAATCATTCTGTTACCATTTCAAATTCATAATTTTGTTATCTTGTTAGTTGTTATTTTATTATTTTATTTATTGTTGAGCACATCAATAAGTACATTTAAATTATTGTTATTAGTTTATGTGTTCTATAAATTGAAACTCTCATTGAGCAATAATATTCAATCAATGTTTCATATTCAAAAATCTTCTCTTATATGGTATTAGTTGCTGCTTAGCTTAACAACATCACGATCCAAACCTAAACATTATGGCCACCATTGTATCTAATGGAACCGACACTACTACTCGGTCAGTCATGGCCTTGAATACACAGGCTGGCATCAAACTCAATGGTGCTAACTACCCAGCGTGGTATGTCCAAATGAATGCGCTTCTTATTGGATATGATCTAAGCTGCTTTGTTGATGGCACAAGCACGTGCCCCGCAGCAAGTCACCCCGACTACACTTACTGGCGTCGTCAAGATCAATTGATCCTTCACGCAATCATCTCATCTGTTGATGCAAGCATCATCACCATGCTTGGTAACGTCAAGAATGCGAAGCAAGCTTGGGACACACTTAACAAGGTGTTTGTGAGTCGCACTCGAACTCGCATCATGCACCTTAAGGAGCACCTCACTCGCTCTAACAAAGGAAACCAATCCATTGCCACGTACCTTCAAGGCATCAAGTCCATTGCGGATGAGTTAGCCATTATCAATTCTCCCATTGATGATGATGATTTGGTCATTCATACTTTGAATGGTCTCAGTTCTGAGTTTCGTGAGGTTGCAATATCTCTTCGCACCCGTGAAAACCCCATCAGCTTTGATGATCTTTACGATCTCTTGGCTGATTTTGAGAATTACCTTCAAAGAGATGCACCTTCAGACGTCTCTATCATTGCTTCCGCAAATGCAGCCTATAAAGGCAAAAACTCTCATACAAAACGAGGAAACACCTCTCAATCGGCCATGACGTATGGTCGGCCTACTTCTCCTAGCTCGAACAAGTGAATCATTTATCAGTATTGCAAGAAACCAGGACACACGGCACGAGTCTGTTACAAGATTGTGGGTCATCCAAAACGTCCTCAAAGACCTTATGCACACCATGCACGCACCACAAACACCTCCGCTACCCAAGACTGGATCCTAGACTTTGATGCCACCCATCATGTCACAAATGCACTTCAAAATCTTCATGTTAGTGATCCTTATCACGGCATGGATCAACTTATGGTAGGAGATGGTTTGGCTCTTCCCATAAACAACACTGGTAAAACTTTTCTCCCCATCCCCTCTCGAAATCTCACTTTAGAAAGGGTTCTATATGTTCCTACTATTACCAAAAATTTATTATCTATTTTTGCCTTGTGCCATACTAACCCTATCTCAATTGAATTTTTTTCTGATTGTTTCTTGGTGAAGGATCTGAAGACAAGGGTCCCTCTATTCCAAGGCAGTCATAAAGATGGTCTTTACACCTTGTCTCCACCCATTCACACACCCAAGGCTCTCCTCACCACATCATCTATCCACAAACCATGGCACCACATTCTTGGCCACCCAGCACACAACATTCTTCGTCAATTTCAATTTCTTTCCAAAATAAATGTCAACAACTTCCCACCTTGTCTCTCATGTAATAGTGTCAAAAGTCACAAGCTTCCTTTCTCAACATCGAGTCTAGTTAGCAAAAGACCTCTTGACATGATTTACACAGATGTTTGGGGACTTGCTCCAATAATATCTGCAGATGGATTTCATTACTATTTAATTTTTGTAGATCACTTTACGAAATACATTTGGTTATATCCCATGAAATGCAAATAAGATGTTTCACTAATATTCCCTTTGTTTAAAAATCTTGTTGAGAAATATTTCAAATTCCCTATTGTTGCATTATATTCTGATAATGGTGGTGAGTACACAAAATTAAAACATATTTTGGCCCAACATAGTATATCTCATTTTACAACACCTCCTCATACACCACAATTAAATGCCCCTTGAACGCCGTCATCGACACATAGTTGAAACTGGGAAAGCCTTTCTTCACCATGCAAAACTACCTTTCAAACTCTGGACCTATGCCTTCCGTATAGCCACTTACCTCATAAACAAACTTCTCACTCCTCTCCTACACATGAAATCACCTCATGAGGTTCTTCATCATACTATCCCTAACCCACATCACCTACACTCGTTTGGTTGTTTATGTTTCCCATGGCTAAAACCATATACCACTCATAAATTGCAACCACAATCTCGTCCATGCATCTTCCTTGATTATGCTGAAAATCAGTATGCTTACCTATGCCTTAATCCTCAAACTGACCGTATCTATACATAAAGACATGTGAAGTTCTATGATCACATCTTCCCTACCATACATCACACCAATACCTCACCCACACCAATTAACTCCTACTTCCCCCCTTCATTTTGATGAGCAACAAACAGAGGGACCTGCGTCTACAGCTACTACATCAAGTAATGATTTTCCATCTTCACCTATTTCCATCACTACTAATGAAACTGCAGCTAGCCCTATACCTACTCATACTCATAATATGGTGACTCGATCCCAAAACCAAATATTCAAACCCAAGAGAGTGTTTACAGTATCCAAGTTTCCTTTAATTGAAAATCATGAGCCGTCCAATGTTCGTGAGGCTATGAAACATGCACACTGGTGTATGGCAATTACTGAGGAGTTTGATGCTCTCCTCCGGAATGGCACTTGGTCCTTAGTCCCTCCTCCCAAGGACACCAACATTGTGGCCTGCAAGTGGCTTTTTTGAATTAAAAGGAATGTTGATGGCACCATTGCTCGCTATAAGGCACGACTTGTAGCTAAAGGATTCACATAATGCCACGATATTAATTTCCACGAAACCTTTGCACTTGTAGTTCACCCACAAACTATCAAAGTTGTCCTTACCATAGCCCTTGGAAGACGCTGGCAAATACATCAATTGGATGTCAAAAATGCCTTTCTCCAAGGTGAGCTCAAGAAACAAGTATATATGTCTCAACCTCCAGGCCTCAAGGATTCTCAACATCCTCATTATGTTTGCAAATTGCACAAGGCCATATATGGGTTACGTCAAGCCCCTCGTGCTTGGCATGATGCCTTAAAATCTTTCATTGTTGAGTTTGAATTCTTCACCAGTAAGAGTGATCCCTCTCTTTTTATCTATCATGCTCATGGTACTCTTGCCTACTTTTTGGTTTATGTCGATAATTTGCTACTTACTGGCAACAACACTAAGTTTCTTTAGAAGTTCATTCAGGCCTTATCCTAGCGTTTCTCTTTGAAGAACATGGGTACCCCTTAATATTTTCTAGGCATTGAACTCATCCTCACTCCCACGAGAATTCTGTTATTTCAGCACAAACACATTCGTGATGTACTTCACAGGTTTGATATGGCAGGTGTTAAGCCCTCCCCTACTCCATTATCGGCTTCTGTTGTCCTCAAACTTCATGATGGTACTGGCTCTACCGATGCTACTGAATACCGTAAGATTATAGGTGCCCTACAATACCTTACTCTTACGCATCCAGACATTGCCTTCTCCATTAACAAGCTTTCACAATACATGCATAAACCAACAACTCTCCACCTTCAACATCTCAAGCGAGTTCTTCACTGCCTTAAAGCCACTATCAACACTGGTCTCCTCCTCAAACCGACATCCAACCTTAACATTTATGCTTTCTCAGATGCAGACTGGGGTGGAAATGCTGATGATGCCACCTCTACTTCGGCCTATGTCACTTTCCTTGGCGGAAACCCAATTTCATGGTTCTCCCGCAAGCAAAAGACAGTTGCTTGCTCCTCAACCGAGGCAGAATATCGAGCAGTGGCCACTGCTACTGCAGAAATTATGTGGCTCCAAAACCTCCTCACCGAACTTCAGGTTCCCACGACTCATGTTTCGCACTTGTTCTGTGACAACATAGGTGCAACGTACCTTTGTTCAAATCTGATTCTACACTTGCGTATGAAGCACATCTCCCTTGACTATCACTTTGTTAGGGAACAAGTTCAAACAAAACAGCTTCAAGTTTCTCATGTCTCCACAAAGGACCAATTGGCGGATCTTCTTACAAAGCCACTCTCTATGGCTAAATTCAAGGACTTAACTGTCAAGCTCAAGTTACTAGACACACCTTTCACTTATGGGGGTGTATTAGATAGCAATCATTCTATTACCATTTCAAATTCATAATATTGTTATCTTGTTAGTTATCATCTTGTTAGTTGTTATTTTATTGTTTTGTTTATTGTTGAGCACATCAATAGGTACATTTAAATTATTGTTATTAGTTTATGTGCTCTATAAATTGAAACTCTCATTGAGCAATAATATTCAGTCAAGGTTTCATATTCAAAAACCTTCTTTTATAAACATCACGGTCCGCAACCCGAACAGGAGGTTGGGAATCTACTACGATCGCATTGAGGCACATGCACTATACCACGACGTTAGGTTCAATTCCCAGTTCCCAGACCCATTCTACCAAGGCCACAAGACCACCAACGTGTTGAACCTTGTCTTCAAAGGTCAACAGGTGGTGCCACTCAATGCTAACCAAACCGCGAAACTTAAAAAGGAGAACACCATTGGGTTGTACGAGATCAATTTGGAGATGTACCTGAGGGTGAGGTTCAAGTTGGGCGTGTTCAAAACTGAGATGCTCAAACCCAAAATCACCTGCGACTTGCATCATCTTCCTTTGAAAGGAAGAGTTGCTAGTCAAGTCTTTCAGACCACCGAATGCCACTAGGATCGCTAGCTCATGGATCCTCATCCATTTGACTCGATCCGATTATGTTTATCGTCTCTTGAGCTTGAGGGTTACTATTATTATACTATACTATACACTAATTTTATATCGCATGTGTCTACGTTGACTATTGTTATATATTATTTGTAAATAAATAAATAAATTTCATTTTCCCCTCCTTCAAGGTCTCTATTGAATACACTACATGATGCATGGCTTGTAGTAATTTGGTATGTGATATTATCCGTTTTGGTGCTCGATAACCTTTATAGTTTTGTCCTTATAAGAAGGTGTGTGATGACCGTTAGTTCCTTGTAAAAAGTGCTTTAGTGGTTAATGAATGATATTTTATTTAAATTCTCATTAGCCTTGACTCTTAAGTGATCCAAGACTATCTAACATATTGGAACAAACCTTCAGTTGACGTTAAAGGACAAAAGTGAGACCCATCAGCCCTACGGTAGGTGCCAATATTTGACCATAGATTCAAAGACATCGTTAAGGTTACCTCGTCTAAGGTATTGTTGAGACCACTATTGGTCCCATGCAACTCCTTGGTCTTTTATTATATTTGAGTATGAGAACACGTGGGTTTCTTTCTCTATCTTTTTCTTTTTACATATTTAGTTCCTTATTTTTTTTAAAGTTAGTTTTATGTAAATTTTTGCTAATCTATTTTTGCTCTTTTCTCTGTTGCTTTTTTTTTTTGTCTTTGTTTTTGTGCAGTTGTGTTTAGTTGGTTTAATGTGTTTTTTGTGTTGTATTTATCTCAATATTTATGTTCCATGGTAGTATAGTTAGATGAATGTTTCTTTTCTTGTTTTTTTCTTTTCTTGTGTTGCTAATTTTGTCATCTTCATGGCAATATGTTTCTTTGTTTTCTGTTGTTTTTTTTAGGATGACACCTACTAAACCATCTTCTCAACGAAGGAAGAGAAGAGCCTAAGCTAAAATGGAAGATGTGGCTATCCCACAACATCCATCACCACAACGGTTAGACCTACTTAACAAAAAATGCTTTACATCAAGGATTCATCAAGAGCATTTCAAGGAAATTGCTAACTGAAGTCTATTCATAGAAAAAGAAGTTAATGAGATTACAAAGAGTTTCAGGATCAAATTGCAAAGAGAAAGCGGACCAATCTCACTAAGTTTCTGATACAAATTAATGAACAAGTTGTGAGAGACTTCTATGCCAATGCCTTTCCAATAAATGAAACAAAATGTGAAAGAAAGGCAAGGGTAAAAGGAATTTGGGTCCACTATGATGCAATCACCATAAATAAATGTCTAGGATTGAGAAGATTTCTTAATGTTGAAGCTCAATAGTGCACTTATGAGAGACTAAAAGTGTAAAGGCTAGATGGTTTTAGTCCCACCAAAACTATTGAATTGATATGTCTAGGGATGACAAAATGAGTTGCGGCCCCGCGAGTCAACCCATTGACCCGCCAAAAAAAAGCAGGACAAGGGAGTGTCCCTAACCCGCCAACCCACATTTTTTTTTAGTATTTGTGATTTAAGACTAAGAATAAAGATATTTTACACCCAAATGCTAGTTGACACCTAGTGAGAGAAAGAAAAAAGAAAGAGAAATATAGGTATGATAGGTGATATGATGGGATATGAAGAGAGAGATAGAAAAAAAACAAGAGGTGTTGGTGGGGTGTAAAAATATCACTATTCTAAGACTAATTTGTAATTCGGTATCGTAGTTTAAGACATAAGTTTATGAGGCTATGAGTTTACTTATTTTTTTCGTATATATGATTCTTAATTATTTAATTAAGATTTTATAAAAAAAATTATTTAATTAAGAGTGTCAATAGATAATAAATAAATCATTACGCATGAATAATAAATTAAATAATAACATGGTAAAAAATTGTCTAAAAAATAATCGGATTAATATTATTTATTGTAAAAGGAAAAAATTAATTAATTAAAATGAAGTAAATATCAAAAAGTCACATAATTCTTTAACAAAAAAAATACTCTGTATTTACTATCTAATTTATCTTGTTGTTATAATAATTTAGAATATAATAATTGAGAATAAAAAAATTATATAAAAATAAATTTTTAATTTTTTTTTGAAAAAAATAAAAGTTAAAAGTTGGCGAGCCAACTTGCCAACTCGCCAACCCACCTGATGGCGGGGTGGGTTGGCCCATCTGGCTCGTGCTGGCCACCCCTAACCCACCTCGCCTCGCCTATGGCAGGCCCAACCCGCCTCACCTCGTTTTGGGCGGGTTGACTTGCTTTGCCACCCCTAGATATGTCTCCTAGGGAGGTCATATTTGGAGAACCCAAAAACGGGTAAAGCTCTTCGTTTCCTACGACAAGACATGACTCCTCTTGCTAAGTTGTGGGTCAGTTTCATCAGCTCCAACATCCAACCCATTCTCACATTTCGGATGTGATAATAAATAAAGCTTACTTACTTTTCTCCATCATGAAAGGATACACTATCAACATAGGGAAACTAATTTCAAATGAGATTGACAAATTTGTGATTGTCAAGCCACCTAAGAGTAAGAATGACAAATCTAAACCCATGGCTTTCCCAACATTTCTCACAACTCTATGTGCCTTTCACAAGCTAAATGTATTCGGACCACCCATTATTCACCTCCAAGACTCCTTGGACCAACAATTCATTGCCTAACATTGTAATAAAATTTCCAAAGTCCAATCATCTCACCAACTTCTTAATCCATATACTCATGCTCAAATGACTGTTGCCATTTAGCTTTTATCTAAGCAAATTACTTTTTTGCACCTTTCTAATTATGATGCTTTCATTGAGAGACAAAAGCAACAAACTTATAGCTCCATTGTCCCTTTGCCATCTCTTCTTGAGTATGGTGTTTTATATTCTTGGCCTGGGTACCAGCCCTCTTTTATGAGGGCTACAGAATCTGCTGTTGATGTTGGAGCTGAAGTTGATGGACAAGGTGATGAAGCTATGGTGAAAGCTTCCGATGATGGTGAGGATGGAGAAAGTGATGAAGAGAATGAGACTAGTGATGAGGAAGATTCCAACACAAGTGGTGATGAGGAGGACATTGTGGGAGGGGATTAGTTTGTCTATCCCCATGCTTTCTTGTTCTTATCTTTTGTTCTTATTCGTTACTTTACATGTGTTATTATTAGTACCTTTAACTATTGGTTATTTTGAGTTATTGGTGTTTAGTGTTTTATGATTGTGATGATAGGTGGTATATTATGAGTTTAGTACTTTTTATGTTTATGAAATTAGTGTTGTCTGTTGTGCACTTAAAAAAAGAAAAAAAATTATGTTTATGTTTATGTGAGTTGAGAAAAGTTTCATCATTGCAATATCCATGCATGTTTCCTAGCATGTACATAGAAAAAAAATGGTTTTGCAAACCTTTGATAAGAATCGATGCTTGTGGTTGCACACATGGTTAGTATAGCTTGGATGCATGTTACTATTTCAAGAATACAATGTGTGTGGCATGATGTTATTGAGAATCCTTGAATGTTTTGAAATAAACACTATGAGTTGTGTTTCATTATTTAGGATATTGAGTGCCACCATTGGAGCATAATACTTGTTTTACTTTATTCTCTTTTTGACATTGGTTTGCATGCTTATTGGGGTATGATCAAGGCATTTTGTTATTTAATTTTGAGCCTTTGATCCAAATAGCCAACTGATAATCGCTTTATATACGTAAATATTGCATTATATTTTGTAGTGATTATCCAATGTTCTCAGGATTTTTAGCTTAGTTTGAAATCATTTAATATAGATTTGTATAGTTTGATAATTCTAACCCTAAGAAGTTATTTTGTGAGAAATATACTCTAATTTATGTATGCAGGCCTAGATTCAACAATAAAGGGAGAATGCAAGAAGCAGACAGGTCTCGCTAAGCGACACATCTCACTCAACGCTTCACTCGCTAAGCGTGACATCAAGCTACACGAGCTAGGCGGCCTATGACGCGCTGAGCGCCATATTGCGCTAAGCGACATTTTCATTCGAACTGAAGACTCGCTTAGCGAGACATCACGCTTAGCGGAAGTTGCTTTCGAACTAAAGATGCGCTTAGCGGAAGATCGCGCTTAGCGGAACACCTGTTCTGAGATGCATTATGTAGTGTCCTGCGCTTAGCGGAATGTTGTGCTAAGCGTGACTTCGACTATATAAACTGCACTTGCAATAATTTTGAAGCATTCAGACTTGGTGGAATTTTGTTGAGCTGTTTTTCCTCTGTTTTCTTTGTTTTTCCTCTGTTCTCTTCATCCCATTTTGTAACCTTTTCAAGGCTTCTCATGACAATGAGAGGCTAATCTATTAGTGTTGAGGACTTGGAACTAGGTGCTGATCATGTAAACACTTTTCTTCACATCTATTCATTGAAATATTCAATTTAATGTTCATCTCTCTATCTTTACTCTTGTTATATGATTGGATCAGTTATATATGCATGTTTTAGAGTTTACCTGCCATTGATAGATGCTGTTGAACTTGGAACTGAGTTTGAACTCTAATGGAGTGTATTTCTAGACATAGGATAGACTCCATTAGCTTCGCAAAGATCTCTAAGCTTCATCAAACCACTCAACTGAACTTACCGACCGAGGCATCGGAAGTGAGGTTGAGCAGTTTAGGCTTGATTTGATAAGAGATCACGTTTTGAGCACTTTTAGATCAAAGTTAATCTGAACTATTAATGTGAATGGAGAATATATCTTATATGTTTACATGGGAAGCAAACTGGTTGAACCAAATCCTCAACATATCCATTATTCCATTCTAAAACTCAAACACGTCAACTATTCGATCATAGTCCTGAATCAAGATTGTCATTTTTATTGTTTATAATTAAGGTTAACTGTAGTGTTTAGTTAAATTTATGTTATTATTGATGTTTCAAGAACAACCAACTTTAAAAACCAAACTAATGTTTAGGAATTGATTACTTTACTGATAGTCAAATACGGACAATTCCCTGTGGATTCAATACTGGGATCTTCCCTTTTAAACTACTTGTGCGATATTTGGTACGCTTGCCAAAAATTATCCATCACCAACCATGTTTTATTATCCATTGCATACCCCTTTGAGTCTTAAAATAAATTAATTTGTTTCTTGATTCAACCCAAAAGCTTAAAAGAAAAACTAAGTACTTTCCTCACCATAGATATAGGAGAGCATTTGTTTTTTTGTGGGTTTGAAAGCAAGTTTGGGGGACTATCTTTGGGAACAATTGAAAATTATCTTTGTGGGTCACTTTCAGGCTAAAAAGAAGTATCACACTTTGCTCTTTGTAAATTCTATTAAGTTTTTTTTTTAAAAAAAAGATTAAGAAAAGTTATGAAAAGAAAAGCTTGATACTTGCAAGTTGATTGAACATAGTTGGGAAATGTGAGAAATTTGGAATTTCTTTAGTTTGTGAGTAAGATGAAAGTGAGTGAGTTGAGTTAATTAAAAGATAAATGATCTTCTTGTATCTTGGTGCTCTTGTGTTTATCCAGAAAAACCAAAGTTCTTGCAAGCCCAGCCACATTACAAGCCTTGAAAAGTCCTTGTGATTTTGATTTTTACGTATAACATGTGTTTCATTTTAGAAGAATTGCAAAGCTAAAGTGTGAAGTTTCCATTGTGTGATTGAGAGTTTCAAACACTCATTTGTGTTGTGAGGTATGAGAGAAACACTTGGAATTTGGATTTCGTTAATGAAGGATTGCCATGCTTATTGTTTTCTTTAAGATCTTAATGTTTGCATCCTTGTTATGGTTTCATTTTGTAGGCATCATAGTTAAAATTTGCATCATTGGTTTGGCTTTAGATAACTTTGGAAAATGAAATGCTTGTATGGATTTATAGGATGTGATTAATCTCAACTCTTGTTTTATGTTTGTGTTAGTGTCAAGTGTTGTATGTTATTTTTTTCAATTAGTTTGATTTAGTTGTTTATATGTTACTTTTGTTTCAGGACAAACAAAGTTCTAAGTTTTGGGGAGTAGGGAAAAGCGAAGGAGAAGATGAACTTACGAATTGAACAGAGTGCACAAAGTAAAGAGAAAGAGTGTGTGCTGGAACAAGTGAACAGTGGGTTTGAAAGTGATGGAGTGGAATTAATTTGGGAAATTATGATTGAGAGAAGTTAGGGTTGAGAGAAAGAAATGAACGTGTTGGGTAGGAGAAGAGAAATTGGGAAATTCGAGGAAAGTGATAAAAGGGGGTAAGTGAAAAAAAATAAAATAATAAAGGAGAGAGAATGTATTTGGACAACATTGTGGGAAAAGGGGGTAAGTGAATTTTATCTTGGTTGTTAGAACCAAGACATTAGATGATGTTTTGTCCCTAATTTTTTGATTAATTTTGATGATAACAAATGTGATAATATTTTATTCAACTAATGATCTGAAATTGAGATACTTCAAGAAACCAAAATCATCACAGACTATTGGTAAAATCTCTACATCTCACGATATATTATTAACTGTTTGAAAATGTTTTCATAATAAATCAAGCATCTAAAGTGCTTTTGAAACAGACAATGTGGTCTTTGTGACCAGAAGGAAAGACTCTGTCGGACAACAAACCATGTTCCTTGTGCAAAGAGACTTTCTTGAAGGACCAAATTATGTGATAGTCTCGGACCAGATAATGACTAGTCTGATGCACAACAAGCTGTCTTCTTGTCAATAGTACCTTTCTAGTACTAGACAATGCACTTAATTAATATCCTAACTTGTCTTTATAAGCATTGTGTTTAAAACAGAAAAAGAGGCATATCTCACTGAAACACTTTTCATATATACCTCGTATATTTTTTTTTTTGTCTCGTGATTGGTGAAGTCTAGTAGGTACAACTAAAAATGCTATTCTGCTCAAAAAAGCAAACTTACAAAATGCAAAAGCAGAAGTCTTGACAAAGACAGGAGCCTGCTCCTCTCTTATTTGACCAAGCTAAAGCAACTTCAACACACAATTGTGAGACAACAGATCAAATCTTCTCCAATGTTCAAAACCATGAAGCTCTACTATAAATAGATGCCTCTATGCAAGAAAAAGACTGATGAATACTAAGACGAAAACTGACGAATACCAAATTGTCTAAAGCAAAGAAAGCCAGCAACAAGAAAGCTTGAAAGCCCTAAGACAAAAAAAAAAGGAGAGCTAAGAGAAAAGAAACACCATCGTCTACAACTCAAAGATTCACTCATTTATATATCTTCTCTACGAGAGTTACTTGAATCTTATTCATTTCATTGAATAGAAAGTCAGGAGTGGCTTATTGATTAAACAATACTTGGGTAGTATAATCTCAGGGGGAGATTTATATTTGTAGTCAGTAGTGGCGTAGAAAATACTTGTAGCCAGAGTGGCAGTTTAGAATACTTGTTTTGTAATCAAGTTGATTATAGTGGAACCCTTTAACAGTTGTTAAAGGAAAACTGGACATAGCTCAAGATTGAGTGAACCAGTATAAAAAAAATATTTTACTCTTGTTATCTTGTGCTTATAATTTTTCATCTTGCACTTTGTGCATCTTGAAAAGGTTTTTAAAAAACTTTGTCTTAAAAAGATATATTAGCTCGTTTTAAAACCTTCATATATCACTACAGGCAACCTTGTAACTAATGTCTGCTGCAAAAAGTTATATACTTTATCTAACCCACTATTCAACCCTCCCTTCTAGTGTGTTCTTGTGTATTACATTGGCTGCCAATTCAAGCTACAACTAAGATTTTATAGATTTATATCTTTAAAGGAGCTGAAGCTAAAAATAGTAGTTGAGGCTAAAAAACAATTTGGCTATAGCTAAAAACTACAATTAAGTTGAAAAAAGGCTGAGAGGATTTTTCAAAATTTTAGTTAAGTTACAAAATTTAGCTTGGCTAAATCTGTAGTATTGATGATGTTTATACCAATGTTGTAACACCTCAAATTCTAAATTGATATTAAACCGTTAATTATACTTACGAGATGAGTTAATTTATTTATTTGTATAAAACTCTTAGTGAGAATTTAATGTATTTATAAAAGTGATAGAAATTTTGCAAAAATTTTAAAAAAAAACTTTAAAACACTTTCGCTTCTATTTAAGAGAAAGGATAAAATAAAATGAAAAATGTTGCGTGTAGTTTAAAATATAGATTGTAATCGCGAAATAGTAATTAAACACACACTTCCAAAGATTTAATAAAATAGAAATATTTGACAAAGCCCCTATGGCTATTTATATACAAAAGGACGTTTTAAAAGTTCTAGTTGACGTGTATAATATTAACATGACGTTCCCATAAGTAAGGTAACCTGAGTAGCCTCAAAATAAAAGAAATACATGTGATAGGCAGATGACTGAATACATACAAAATATCTATGAATCTAGGCCTACCCACCTATGTATAAGAAATGAAACCTAGATTAAGAGCATTCACCTTTATAACCCAACTTTGTGTGAACCATACCAAAAAGGTAAGCAAAAGGAGGTAACAGATCAAAGATCTAACAACTAGACCCTTGAGAAAAAGCATCTTCCTCAGGGTATTCTTCTTCAAAAGTCTTGACTAGCTGGCTTAGTACTCCACGAAGCACCTCTCTAGGGGCTAGTAAGTCAAAGGAAGAAGATGAAGAAGATGAAGAAGATGATGAAAGTTCAATGAGGTCCACAAGAGTGGCATAACGATAGTATGGTGGAGTTGGTTGGGTCCACCACATCAAAATCTTGTACGTCTTCAGCTCTCTGTTAGGTTGCGTAAAGGATGTTAGGGTGAAACAAAGGTAGCTGATAATCGTTTTATATACGTAAATATTGCATCATATTTTGTAGTGATTATCCAATGTTCTCAAGATTTTTAGCTTAGTTTGAAATCATTTAATATAGATTTGTATAGTTTGATAATTCTAACCCTAGGAAGCTATTTTGTGAGAAATATACTCTAATTTATGTGTGCAGGCCTAGATTCAACAATAAAGGGAGAACACAAGAAGAAGACACATCTCGCTTAGCGACACATCTCGCTCAGCGCTCCTCTTGCTGAGCGCAATATCAAGCTACGCGAGCTAGGCGACCTATGACGCGCTGAGCGCCATATTACGCTAAGCGACATTTTCATTCGAACTGACGAATCGCTTAGCGAGACATTGCGCTTAGCGGACGTTGCTTTCGAACTAAAGATGCACTTAGCGGAAGATTGCGCTTAGCGGAACACCTGTTCTGAGATGCATTATGCAGTGTCTTGCACTTAGCGGAAAGTTGTGCTAAGCGAGAATTCGACTATATAAGCTGCACTTGTAATAATTTTTGGATGATTCAGACTTGGTGGATGGTTGGAGTTGTTTCCTCTATTTTTCCCCTGTTTCCTCTGTTCTCTTTCTTCCATTTTGTAACCTTTTCAAAGCTTCTCATGACAATGAGAGGCTAATCTATTAGTGTTGAGGACTTGGAACTAGGTGCTGACCATGTAAATGCTTTTCTTCATATCTATTCATTGAAATATTCAATTTAATGTTCATTTCTCTATTTTATTCTTGTTATATGATTTGATCAGTTATATATGCATGTTTTAAAGTTTACCTGCCATTGACAGATGCTGTTGAACTTGGAACTGAGTTTGAACTCTAATGGAGTGTATTTCTAGACATAGGATAGACTCCATTAGCTTCGCAAAGATCTCTAAGCTTCATCAAACCACTCAACTGAACTTACTGAGGCATCGGAAGTGAGGTTGAGCAGTTTAGGCTTGATTTGATAAGAGATCACGTTTTAAGCACTTTTAGATCAAAGTTAATATGAACTATTAATGTGAATTGAGAATATATCTTATATGTTTACATGGGAAGCAAACTGATTGAACCAAATCCTCAACATGTCCATTATTCCATTCTCAAACTCAAGCACGCCAACTGTTCGATCATAGTCCTGAATCAACATTGTCATTTTTATTGTTTATCGTTAGTGTTAACTGTAGTGTTTAGTTTAATTTCTGTTATTACTTATGTTTCACGAACAACCAACTTTAAAAATCAAACTAGTGTTTAGGAATTGATTACTTCACTAATAGTCAAATACGGACAATTCCCTGTGGATTTGATACTGGGATCTTCCCTTTTAAATTACTTGTGTGATATTTGGTACGCTTGTCAAAATATTTCATCAGTAGCCCACACAAAGTTCCACACCTAGCTCCACGTTGTGATACCACCTTCTATCCAGTGCCTCAATGCTCAGGTGAACTTTCGGTTCCGCCATCTAAATAGAAAACGTAAGGGTGAGACTTCCTCACTTCATCAAAGCATGACAAACATTATTAACAGGAAAACACAACTATAAAACACACTGGTATAGTTATCTATCGAACACTCTCGCATCTTATATTGTTCTTACAACTAAAACTCATCATTTATTCTTACTGGCCAGCCACCACTAGAACATCCAAGACTCAGTGGACTTACACATTTACAAACAAACTTCATCAAACAATTCTAGGAAAATTGGGTAGAGTCTCATTTTCATTCAAAGCACTTCCCATTTTCTAATTCAACTCGAATTCAACATGCAACATAACATTTATCCCTAATACAAACACAGTTTTCAAAAATTTCACACAAATCGCAATTATAATCCAACCCCACATTTGCATGTGTGGTTTTCAATACACAAGGGACAATCATGCATGCTCATGGTTGATTCTCCCTCAACTCAACCATGATTTAAGTCCACAGAGAAGAGTACCCCTTACCTCTAATTTTGAAAAGAAACGAAAACCCTAACAACCTACTCCTAGGTGTGTTGTGCCTTGAAAAGGATGAAAGGAAATTGAGGCTTTGATTTGTTGGCTTGCATGAAGAAGATGAAGTGAATTGAGGCTGTTTTGGTGCTTGGAGGTGGGTGGGGTGGTAACTGAAGCTACTTCTAAAAAGAGAAGAGGAGAAATAGTAAGAGAAGAGAGAAAATTGAAAAGAGGAATTTGCGTTTATTGTAGTTGTGGTAATGATGAGTAGTGAGTCTGAGAAAAGGAGGAAAGGGATTTGCATGTTTTCTTATATGTTGCGGTGGAGTGGTGTTGTAGTGGGGAGAAGAAAATTTTAGTGAGTAAAGAGGGAGAGGGATGACCATGAGTTAGGGAGAAATAAAAGAACGTGTAAAAATTGTGTTCACTAAAATAATAATATTAGTAGGATAATATATTTAGTTAAATATTGAGGTTTTAAGTACCTAGAGTATAAGGGTTCTAGTCTATGCTTACTTAGATAGCCAAATATAAAATTCACGTGCCAATTTGAAATTTCAATTGATACTTGAATTTTATTTTCTCGATTACCAAAAATAATTCTACTATACAAATCAATATATATATATATAGGGAGCGACTCGTATGAAAACTGCATTTTTATGTAAGAATGAAAACAGACATTCTCATCCGTTGGATTAAATTAGACGATAAGGATTAATGTAGTTATTTAAAAATTAATATACACCTACTTTATTTGATCTCTCTACTTCCCCTCTTCACTGCATCCAAAATTAAAAAAAGAAAAAGATTTACCAAATATTCAAAAGAATTATTTTATCACATTCTAAAATATTAAAGACTTATCATCACCACCACCAAAAGTTGCTCCCATCACCATGACCACCACCACCATGACCACCAACATGGTTACCAGTGCTACTAGGGCCACCGTCATCGTTACCATCATGGTTGTCCTCCCCGTTGTTGTCGCTAGGGCCATTGTCACTACCACCAACATGGTTACCACCGTTGTTCTTACCACCACCAAGGCCACCGTCACTGTCACCATCATGGTCATCGTCCCCGTTGTTGCCACCACCACCACCGTCGACGGTGACCATGTTGGTAGCGGTGGCGATGACCATGTTGGCGACGGTAGTCATGGTGATGGGGCAACTCTTGGTGGCAATGATAATAAATCTAGGATATTTTAGGACATGATAAAATAAATCTTTTGAATATTTGGTAAATCTTTTTTTTTTAATTTTGGATGCAATGAAGAGGGGAAGCAGAGAGATCAAATAAAGTAGGTGTATATTAATTTTTAAATGACTGCATTAATCTTTACTGTCTAATTTAATCCAACGGATGAGAATGTCTATTCTCACTCTCACATAAAAACGCAGTTCTCATACGAGTCGCTCTCTCACACTAACACTTTAATTAAATTACTACAATCATATACACATTAATTTAACTACACTCAATTCTATAATTATTCAATCGTTTCTAATTTAATTAAATTTTAAATTATAATTCGAGTTGTAATTTTTAGGGTGTTACAAATGCAATATATGCAATGAAACTTAGTTGGAACTTGGAAAATTAGCTTCAACTAAAAGTTTGTCTCAAAAACTACTTCTGCATGATGGTAACCAAATCAACAATGAAAATGCTACCAACAACACTTCATGCATATGAACAAAATTACCACAATTCAACACAAACATCAAAATTAACAACACCATTAAATTAACAAAGAAAAAGGGAAAATGCATAAAACAAAAAGGGAAAGAAAGTTGGGTTGCCTCCCAAAAGAGCTTTTTTAAGTCACTAGCTTGACATATCAAATGAACTCAAGGCTCAATGAGATGGATCACTATGGTGAGTCTCTCAACATCACCACCCAAATAAAACTTTAGCCTTTGGCCATTAACAATCCAACTCTTTTCTGATATGGGATTTTCAATCTCTATAGCTCCATAATGCTTTACTTCCTTGATGGTAAATGGCCCTGACCATTTTGACTTGAGCTTCCCAGGAAATAATCTAAGCCGAGAGTTGAATAAAAGAACTTGTTGTCCAAGCCTAAATTCCTGCTTCAAAATCTTTTTATCATGATATGTTTTCACCTTCTACTTATAAAGCTTTGAGGACTCATAAGCATTAAGTCTCATCTATTCTAGTTCATATAATTGCAGCTTCCTCTTCTCTCTAGAAGTAGATGGATCAAAATTCAAGAACTTTAAGGCCCAAAAGTAAAGCTATCAAAACAAGCCAGCCTAGCTAGCCCGTTGGGCTCGACCCACCTTGACCCACCTTGTTGGTGGGTCGAGCCAACCTGACTCACTCCTTAGGGAGTTATAAAAATTGAACCCGGATCGGCCCACCACGGGTTGGTGGGTTAAACGGGCAAACCCACCAACTCACTTAAAAGTTTTAAAAAAAAAATTGAACACATTATATTTTTTCTTATATGAAACACATTCAATTTAAAAAAAAAAAAAAAAGTGAAATCACATTACAAAATACTAAAAAAACAATGAAAAACAACCCTTGGTAGGTTCGTGGGTCAGCCGTGGTAGGTCGAGTTCTTAATGGGTTGAGTTCAATTTTTTAACCCATCAAAAAATATGTTATTTTTCTAGCTCAACCTAGCTTGAACCCGTGGTGGGCCGAGCCAACCCATGGGTTTTGGCCCATTTTGAAAGCCTTACCCAAAAGGCTTTATGCTCTAACTCTACTGGAAAATGACATGCTTTCCCATAAACCATTTGGAATGGTGACAAGCCAATAGGGGTCTTGAAGGCAATTTGATATGCCCATAAAGTATCATCAAACTTCATAGACCAATATTTTCTTGAAGATGTAATTGTTTTCTCTAGAATGCGCTTAATCTCTCAGTTGGATACTTCGACTTGCCCATTTGTTGGTGGGTGATATAGAGAAGCCACTTTATGCCTAACACCATAGTGTTCCACACCTTCCTCAGTTTTGCATTACAAAAATGAGACCTTCCATCACTGATAAGAAATCTAGGAGTGACAAATCAGGTAAAGATATTCTTTTTCAAGAATTTGATCACTGTTTTTGCATCATTTTTAAGGGCTATAACAACTTTTAACCACTTAGCGACATAGTCCACTACCACCAAAATATATTCATTAGAGAAAGATGATGACAATGGACCTATGAAGTCTATACCCCAACAATCAAACACTTCAACCTAAAGAATGTTTTGTAATGGCACCTCATGCCTCTTGGAAATTCCTTTGGTTCTTTGACACTTGTCACGACATTTAACATGTTCATGGGCATCCTTGAAGATGGTTGGCCAAAAGAATCTGGATTGAAGAACTTTGCATCTATCCATTCTCCATTATAATGTCCCCCATAAGGTGAATTGTGGCAATGCCACAAAATGCTTCTTGATTCCTCTATGGAGACACACCTTCTTAAGATATTGTCTACTCCAATTTTAAACAAGTGGGGGTCATCCCACACATATTGATAAGCATCATGCAAAAAATTCCTTCTTTGGTGCTAAGTAAAATCTTCAGGAATACACCTACCACCTTGAAATTTGCTATGTTGGAAAACCAAGGTCGCTCTTGCACCAATAACAAGGACTCATCAAGAAATTCATCAAGAATCTTTTTTTCTTTAAGAGTAACTTCTTCATTCACCAATCTAGAAAAATGATCAGCTACTACAATCTCACAACCCTTTTTGTCCTTGATTTCCAAAATTCTTGAAACAAGAGAATCCATCTAATCAATCTTGGCTTGGAGTCAATTTTAGTCAAAAGATACTTAATAGCAAAGTGATCTATGAAGATTGTGACTTTCCAAAGCATAAACAATAGCTAGCAATTCCTTCTTGGTGGTGGCATAATTCATTTGAGCATCATTCAACACCTTACTAGCATAATAAATAGAATGGAATACCTTATTTCTCCGCTATCCTAAAAGAGCACCCACAACATAATCACTTGCATCACACATTAGCTCAAAGTCTTGACTCCAATTTGGGGAAACAATGACAAGAGCTAAAATGATATTTTCTTTAAGTGTATTGAAGGATTTCAAGCAACCCTCATCAAACTTGAAAGATGCATCCTTGTTCAATAAATTGCACAAGGGTTTAGCTATCTTAGAAAAATCCTTGATAAATCTTCTATAGAACCTTGCATGGCCAAGAAACCTTCTAACACCCTTCACATTGATAGGAGGAGGTAGCTTCTCAATGACATCAACTTTAGCTTTATCCACCTCTATTCCTCTTGGTGAGATCTTGTGACCCAAGACAATTCCCTCTTACACCATAAAGTGACATTTTTCCCAATTGGGCACAAGATTAGTCTTCACACATCTTTTCAATACCACTCAAGGTTGGACAAGCAATGATCAAAAGATGAACCAAATATAGAGAAATCGTCCATGAATACTTCAATACATTTTTCCACAAGGCTGGCAAAGATAGATAACATGCATATTTGAAATGTGGCAAGCACATTACACAACCCAAATGGCATTCTCTTATATGCAAAAACACCAAAGGGGCATGTGAAGGTTGTTTTCTCTTGATCATTTGGATCCACCACAATTTGGTTATAGCCTGAATAACCATCTAAATAGCAGTAAAGAATGCTTGGCCAACTAACCTCTCAAGCATTTGATCCATGAAAGTCAAAGGGAAATGATCCTTCCTTGTTGCTTGATTTAACTTGTGGTAATTAATACATATCCTCCATCTTGTGACGGTTCTTGTTGGGATCAATTCATTTTTGTCATTGCATACAACCATCATGCCACTATTTTTAGGGACCACTTACACGAGGCTAACCCATGAGCTATCAGAAATTGGATAAATCATGTCAGCTTCCAAAAGCTTTAAAACTTCCTTTCTCACCTCCTCTTTCATGATAGGATTTAGCTGCCTTTGAGGTTGGGTGATTAGCTTGTAATCTCACTCCATATGGATTTTGTGCATGCAATAAGATGGACTAATCCCTTTAAGATTAGAGATAGACCACACAATAGCTTCTTTGTTGACTTTCAAAACTTCAATTAACTTCTCTTCTTCCGTGGGAGATATAGAGCTACTAATGATCACTTGTTTACTGCCATCATTTTCAAGAAAATCATACTTCAAATGTGAAGGCAACATCTTTAATTGAAGCTTTGGATCTTGTCCTTTGACTCTTTTTTTTTCAGATCTTCAACTTGAACTACTTCTTCCATAAGAACTTCTTCCAATCTCTCCAAGCTCTTCAAGCAATCATCAATTTCTTTTTCTTCCACCTCATTGAGAGCATCAAATGCATTAATTAAGGACTTCTCAAGAGGAGTTGAGTTATGACTTTGCCTTCTAGAGATGGAACAAATTTCATCAAGAACATCCACTCTAAAACATGTTTTATCCTTGTTAGGATGATGCATGGCTTCAAACACATTGAAAGTAAGCTCTTCATCTTGCACCCTTATCTTTAGCTTCCCATCACTTACATCAATTAAGGCATGGACTATCATCATAAATGGCCTTCCTAAAATAAGAGGAACTTTAACATCCGCTTTCATATCCATGATCACAAAATTAGTTGGGAATATGAATTTATCTACCTTCACTAACACATCTTCCACTACTCCATATGGAAGCTTGATTGTACGATCAACTAGCTGAAGTGTTATCTTTGTAGGCTTGACTTTTACATCTCCGACCTTGTTAAGCATGGAAAGTGGCATGAGATTAATTCTTGCTCCCAAATCTAATAAAGCTTTGACAACAAAGAGATTTCCAATTGTGCATGGAATGGTGAAACTCCCAAAATCTTTGTGCTTGAAAGGTAATGGCTTTTGGATAATAGCACTACATCCTACTTCCAACTCAATGGTCTCCTCTTCAATAAATTTTCTCTTCTTGTTGAGAAGCTCTTTCATAAACTTAGCATATGCTGGCATTTTCTCTACTCAAATCTCCTACTATTGTACCTCTTGTTGTTGTAATCGCCCTGCAATGCTCCTTAGGGTTAGTTTGAGTATTGGCTAAAAATGCTCCATTTTTAAGCTCAACCAATTCCTTAACAACTTGTCTCATTTACACTTCAAGGTTCTTAATAGAAGCATCCGTATTATTTTGGTTGGTGATAGAAATTTTCATAAATTGATTAAGAGTTTCTTCCAACTTAGTGGTATGGTCATGGTGAAGAGGTTGATGTTGTTGATTTTGATAAGGTCTATTTAAGAAACCAACAGAATTGTTGTTCCTCCCCTCTTGATTGAATCGAGGGTAAAGATTGTTGCCATGGTTTCCTTATCGATTTTGGTTTCCTATATAGTTGATCTCTTCTTGGGAATCACCTAACATGGCACACTGGTTACTCGGATGACCTCCTCCACATAATTCACAACTAAGAACTTGTTGAGTGTTGGATTGAGTAGCTTGCACACTTTGAAGTTGTGAAATTTTGGAAATTTTTTTGGTGAGTGCATCAAGTTGTTGAGTAAACAACTTATTTTGAGCCAAGATTGCATCTTGTGAATTAAACTCAATGACCCCTCTCGTTTGCACAGGCACGTGAGTTCTATCATGATGAACCTTATAATCATTCGAGGCCATATTTTCAATGATCTCCTTGGCCTCATCTAGTGTTTTATACATGATTTTGCTCCTAGCTGAAGCATTAAGCATAAGCTTGGTTTGAGGTTGCAAACCTGCCAAGAAAGTGTTAATTTGAATCGCTTCACTAAGGCCAACATGAGCTGGACATAGTCTCAATAGACTATTAAATCGCTCTCATGCCTCACACAATGGCTTAATCACTACTTGAGTGAATGTAGAAATAATTATCTTCCTTTGATTAATCTTGGATTAAGGAAAGAATCTATTCAAGAATTTGCCACAAAGCTCATCCCATGTCAAAGGAGTGTCTGGAGGAATAGCTTGATACCAATGCTCAATTTTTCCATCAAGTGAGAATGGAAAAAGACTACTACGAATGAAAGTATCATCTACTTGGTGAATCTTCACAATATTACAAATACGTAGAAACGTAGTCAAATGAGCATAAGGATCTTCATGATCTAAACCATGGAATTTGTTCTGTTAGATCAAGTGAATGAGTTAAGCTCTCATCTCCACATTGTGAGCCATCACATCTTTGCCCAGTGTTAACCAAGTGATCATGCAAAGTTCTCCTTGGCTAGCGAGCTTCTTCATCCCCCATGGTAACTTATTTTTCCTCTTGAATAAATTGCAAAGAAAGATTTGGCAAAACAGTGAATTTGGCTCTTGGCTCACTAGTTTTTCTAATGCTTTCTTCTTCCTTGTCAAACTGTTGTTTTGTCTAGCTGTCCTTTCAATTTCCAGATTGTAATACAACAGATCAATTGAACGTCTAGTTTGCATAAACAAAGAAAAACAAAACACTAGAAATGGAGAATTAGCACAAGATAATAAACACAAAAATAAAATAAAAATAAAACAAATACAGAAAATAAAAGACTAAAAATAATAGAACCTAGGATAATAAGAACACAAAATTTCCTAATATTGAGACGCAAGTCCCTCGGCAATGATGCCAATTTACTTGTTAGGATCTTGGCAAGTGTACCAAGTCGTACAAGTAGTCTCTTGCAAGTCCAAGTATCGTATCCTCAAAAACTTGCGTAATATTAGATAATTTTCACATAGTATTGACTAGACTAACAATCAATAAAAACATGAACTTTTAGATTGAGTTTGTAAATATAAAAACTGAATAAGTGTAGCAAATGTACTAAAGAAACATTTTTTGTAATTTTTTTTATAATAGAAATAATGCTAAAATTGAGGTTTTTCAAATAACAAAAGTATTGTCGAGGTTTGACTTCACTAAACTACACTCTCTTTTTACTTGAACACACAATACATATATTCATTATGAATCAATGCTAAAATCAGTAATAAATGTTTTCCCAATCCCTAATTCCTTAGGTGAAAAAGAATCTAAGTTTGTGCATTTAAGAAAAGAAACTTGCTTTAAGTATAGTTTCTCAAGATAACCGATGAACTAAGCTCCATTCTTAGATACAAAGTTCATTGGGTATTTTGCATTAGTTTAAGATTATAATAGCATTTTCCAACAACAATCATATCCCAAAAACATGTCATGGTTGGCCATTCCACAATAAGCATTAAGTAAATAGGCAAAATACTAACATTGATACAGTGAATATACATATCTATATATGAATAAACATCTAAAGATTCAAGAGAGTATGAGTTTGGTTACATTTAACCCCAACAATAAAGGAAACTAGCTACTCATAGTCATGAGCAACATCAAAAATCAAAATACATGGAAGGAGGAAGAAGAAGAAGAAGAGAAGAACCCAAATGCAGTTTTTTCTCTCTAGAGGTCGGTTGATCTGTTCCAAATGAGGTGGGTACTGACTTAGATTACAAAGCAAACCCCTATCTATACAATAACCAAAAACTCTGTTTTAAGTGACTTTTAGCCTAAGCTGAAATTTCTAGCCTAGCCCAAAATGCAAAAATGCAGGACAAAGTTCAGAACAAAGTACAAAACAAAAAATCTAGTTAGACTCCAATATTTAACTAAAGCTTGGAAATATCTTCTTGGTTTTAGCTTTTAGGTTTGTTACACCATAATCCTTTCTCTTCAATATGACTTTAGAGCTTTTCCACTTTCTTCACTCCATTTTTACACAAAGTAGACAAAAATGTTAGATGCAACCTAAGAAATTAAATATTTAAACTAAAACTTAAGTAACACAAAACTAATAAAATGAGTAAAACATCACTTTAAAACTAGGTAAAATTAGATTAGTGTCTTATGAATCATGTGAAAATTAAGTATTTAAGGCACTTGCGATGACTATCACGATTCCTTGTAAAAGGCGTCTCGGTGAGTTAAAGAATGAGGTTTTATATAAACTCTCATTAGCCTTGACTCACTATCTAACATACTGAAACATAAAGTATTAAGGTTTTAACTATGATGCCAAATCATCTTGTAAAATATTTATGGTTCTTCAGTGGTTTGACTAGTGGTAATTTAACATTACATTTACAAATATTGAAGTTCAATTGACGGTTATGGGTCAAATTGAAGAATTTTTAATAATTTAATGACCAAATTAAAATTATAATAATAAGTCTAAATAAATCGTCAACAAAAAATAAGATTATAATGATGTGAGGTGGCACGACACGTATCCCATAGTTAACATTGTTAGAAAAATTGATGATTAAAAATTAAATTGAAATATTTTTAATAACTTAAGGACCAAAATTATTTATTTTTTAAAATTTGGGATCAAAACGGACAATTAATTAAAACTTTGGGACTAAAAGGGATATTAAGTTGAAAGAAAATGATAAATACAAGGGTAAATTTGGAATTTTAAAAATATTTAGTTTCTTTTTTTTTTATTACCAACAAAAATTACTTCAATTCAAATCTTTCATTCATTTTCATGTTTCTTTCATCCCATCAAACAACCAAATTTTCATCTTTATTTCATTCTTTTTCATTCATTTTTTGAAACTTTTATCTTACCTTTCACACTTAAGGAACAACCGAGAGAGAAACTTCCATCTTCTTTAAACTTTTACTTTCATTTATTACTTTCACTTGAACCGAACATGCCGATAGTTTTTATTATATATGCTTAAATATTAAATATGTTTTTTATATCTATAAAATACGATTTGTTATTTTACTACCCAAATTTTTATTTTTCTAATTTTAGTATCTGACAATTTTTTATGTCTTATTTTATTATCTATCGTTAATCAACTTTTATTAATTTATGATGTGACAAATAGAGTATATCATGTCATCAATGTCGCGTAGACTTTTGCTTTTTCAATTCATTTTTTTATTTTAAAAATCTTTTTTTATTACATAATGTTACTCAACCGTTAGTCAACTTTTATTAACTGATGATGTGACAAATAGAATGTTATCTCATTAGCACCATATAGGTTTTTATTTTTTCACATCATTTTTTATTTTAATTTTTTTATTAATTTTTTGTTATTATGTATTTTATAAAATCTTTTTAAAAATGAATAGTAATTAGGGGTGACAAAGTTAGCTTGAGCACGCAAGTTAATCAAAGATTTTTTAAAATACATTGTGTTTATTTTTTAGGTTAATTAAAGATTTTTTTAATACATAATAAAAAAAAGGATTTAAAAAAAGATTTTTTTAAATAAAAAAAATGAGGTGAAAAAATAAAATCCTACATAGCACTGATAATGTGACACTCTATTTATTACGTCATGAGTTAATAGAAATTGACTAAGGGTAGATAATAAAAGGGGACATAATAATTTTTTAGATGCTAATATTAGAAAAATGAAAGTTTAATTAGTAAAATATAAAATCAGTAGTATAAAAAAATATATTTAAGATTTTTTACTATTAAATTTGTCTGTTATGGTATGATTTTTTGAAATTTATTTTTAAATGAATAGTTAATGCGTGAAGATAATGATGAGAGAACATTAGTAGCGAGGTTTAAATGTATAGTAGTTAATGCATGAATATAATGAAGAGAAAACAATAACAATGCAACGTCTAGAGTGAACCCACTAAAAATATAATTTATCAGTGAAATATTAATTTTATAACGTTGAATAACATATTTAACAAATGAACAATCAATATTTGCAACCAGTTACCTTTATTTATTTGCATTATCAATTTTATTTATATTCATTAAAAGAGATTTTGTAACTATAAAATCAAATTCAGAAATATTTGATGTACAATTATTAAGAAAGATTTTTTTTCCTAAAAAAAATTATTTTTTTAGCTGAATTAATTTCCTAAAAATTGATTGTTTTTAATTTATTTCAATAAATTAAATTCTTCATCATATCTTATAAAATAATTATTAAAATAAATTATTTATTATTGAAGAAGAAAATAAACTACTTAATTTTATTTACGAATAAAAAAACCTTTTTTTAATAAAAAAAAAAGTGAAAAGATTTTTTTGGTTTATTTTACAACTAAAATAATCATATAATAAAGTAGAAAAAACAAGTAAGCTTGAATCTGAAAAAATATTATAATCGATAAAATGATTATAAAATAAATCATAAAATTAAAAATATACAAAATATAAAAATTACAAATATGTTATTAAATAAAAGTAATAGATTATATTATAATTAAAAATATCAAGTTAATATTATATATAAAAGATATCTCATATCTCCGCTTAATAGTAATACTAATATTAATACAAAATAATATCATAATGAAAAAAAAAAGAAACTAATATTATAATTTACTGTTTTTAAAAATAGACTATAAACATTTATATTAAAATAAATTTTGAAGAAACTAAAAAAAATTAAAAAATACAGTTAATTATCATTGTAATTTAAAAATTATAAAAGAATTTATAAAAAAAAATCAGAAAAATAAATTTTAAAAAATTAAAATTAATGATAAAAACTATAAATAAATAATATTAAAAAAATATAATATTTTAAAGTTTTTTAATATTAAATATTTTTAAAACACAAAAAGAAATTGAAAGGCTTTTTTCATATATAATGATTTTTAGAAAAAAAAAATATTAAAAATTAAGTGATTAATTTAATCTTCTATATAAATTATAATTTTTTTTGTCTACGGTATTTAACATAACTGTTTTAAAATATAATTTATATTAATAATTTCATTATTCAACTAATTATATTTCTTTTACTTTGTAAATTATATTAAATAATTTTTCCATCAAAACAATGTCTTTCTATTATAGAGAAAAAAATATTAATTAACGGAATAATTTTAATTTAGAATAGGTGATTAGATAAAAAGAAAAAGGATTTAATTGTCATTTGTATTTTAAAAACAAAAATTAACCTGATGAACTATTTGATTCACTTTTTCACCTGGGTTTTAATTTTTTTTTATGAATAAAGAAATTAAAAAAAAAATGACACTAAGGCCTACAAAAGAGAGTGTCTGAAGTATCAGCAACTAAGTAATTCGAAGCTGAAGTTGGACAAGAATTTAATAAAATAAACAGGGAGGAGGATTTGGCTCCCTGACTTAACAAGAATGTCTGCCACATTATTTACTTGCCTAAGCGTATGCTTGAAGTTAATGTTTCAAGGTAGTTGTACGTAATCACGAATGGGCGAAACCACACCTGCATGAGGATAAACAACATCGAGCCCTTCAATGATGAATTTCAGAGAAGTGGTGGAATCCACCTGGGTTTTAATTTATAGAGAGGGTTTTAATTTATAGAGAGGCATTTATATTTATGAACTAATTTGATTAAACATATTATAATAAAGAAAAATGCCAACAACACCCTCACTCTCTCATAATCTCTCATAAACATTCTTTCATTTGATTGGTTGAATTTAATCAAAATTATTATTTTTTTAATAAATTCCACGTATCATTTATAATATTTTTAATTTTCTTATTTAAATTATACCTATCAAAATTGTTAATTTTTAATAAATTTAAAGTATTTACGTTAAAAGTGTTAGAGAGAGAGAAAGTACTCTCTCTATAGTAAATAAATAATCAATGCAATGAAAAAGTAGAGAAGATCATTTTATAAGGTGGGAGATTTTTTGTTTTCAAAACATAAGTATTTACAAATTCTAACTATAACTTTCCCCTACAGACAATAATTAATTAATTAATTTTATTCTGCCTTCTTTCACCAAGTAGATCAGCATGCAGGAAGAAGCTTTCCACGATTGACATATCTAACATTTTTACATGAAGCAATGGTGTCACTACCACCACCACCTTCTACAGGTTTTAAAATCACATCTTTAAAGTATATTCCTTTGCATGGAACGGTTTTGCTGCAATCAAATTTTATTGCCACTTCTGAAGCACTTGTTCCTATGATGTTTTGGTACACAATGTTTCTCAATTCCACTGCTGAGTCCTGGTGATAATAATATTTGACCATGGTTGTGAGATTATGACAAATTCTATTCAATGCTATAAATTAATAATTAATTAATTAATTACTAAATATATTGGCTAAATATATTTTTAGTCTCTCATAAAATATATATATATATATATATATATATATATGTCTATTTCTTTTTTAAATAATGATAATGCACCTACAGTGTAATAAAGTTTTACATCATTACATCCTTTTATTTATATAAGTTAATTGAATTTTATAAAATTATTTTAAAAATATAAATGAAAGTTTATAATTATTTTGATAGTATCAAACTTTGTTACACAGCCTTTTACCTTTATTTTCTTTCTTTCTTTATCCTACGTATGAAAATTCATTTTTTTTTAGTCCTTCCACATCACAAAATAATATTTTTAGGACACTAAACATTAATCAGGAAATAACATATTGATAATTTGTAAAAAATTTTACCCGACATAAATATATATAATTAAAAATGTCACATTAAGTTTTTGTAACTAAAAAAATGTCATAAATTGCGAATCAGTATTTTTTATTTGATGCTAACTAAAAACAATATTTCTTAATTTTGAAAGAATAAAAAAAAATAGAATTTTGATTTAGAAAACCAGTAACATTATCATACGAGGAATTAAAAATATATTTAAGTGTAATATATAATAAAAACATTTTTTCTATTTGTAGGTTGAGAGCTTTAGAAATCACCTTCTCATCGCATGGCTTGTCCTGGTCACAGTAGTTTTGATTTACAATTATGGGATTCGTCACATTTCGCATTAATATGTTCACAAATTTTATGTTTTTCGCGTAGCCAGAGCCTCCCTGTGTTGTGATCATAGAAAGAAAAATATGTAAGACACCAAAATTAAATTAATAGAAAAACATTGTCCTTTGTAACTAATTTATTATTATTATTGTTATATTGTGAAGAATTCATCTCTTATTTTATTTTTTTATATATTTTGTTATATTACTTTTGAAAGACCCTTTAATTTTAATATTTTTTTTTAAAATAAGTCAATATACTTTGATATTTTTAATACTAAATTCTTTTAATTAGGATGAATTGAGAATTCAATGAAATTATATAAAACCATAACAGTTTAGCTTTTTCTTATGCAAATTAACCTTACTCACCACCAAATGGGTAAGAAATAAAGTACCACTTATATGAAACATAAATTATATTAAATGCTTTAAGCATTACACTATATAAAAATATTATACGTCTTTTCCGGCATTATTGAGCATAAAGAATTTTCCCACAAAAGTTGTCATGCCATTCCACAAAACACAAATGAAAAAAAAAAAATGGTTGGTTCAAATTAGTTAAGAAGAAAAGAAAGTTGAACTACACAAATTTTCAAATAGAAAATGTTGTTGACTACTTGTGGGGAGAATAAGGTTAGGAATTGGTTGACTGTGTAAACTTGCCAAGCCCAGTTTAATTAGTTGAAATATAGAAGGTCAACTTTGGGTCAGTTGGAATTTAGAAGTGATAATTAACCAACCATAAAAAAGAAAAGCATGAAACGTGGCATGGTAGCTCAAAAGTAAACTAACAAAGTCGGAATTTGTAAACTTTGTTTTGGTTCACGTACTATTCCAAAAATGTACCCAATTACTAATATTATTGTTTCTTCCCTACAAGAAAAAAGAAAATTATTCACATTGTTGATATAAATAAAAAACTATTGCTGATATAAATAAAAAAAAAAACTTTTGTCAACATAAAAATCGTCGCTACCAATTTGATTATATTTTGTAATGAATTAATTTCCACCTCCAATTTGCTTCTTCCACCTTGTTTTTACTTTTGAAATGACCAAAATCGTTGCAAATTTTAGCTTCTAGAATGGTCATTGCAAAAGATTAAAAAAGAACATTTAAAAAAGAAAGATAAAGAAAACAAGTTGGAGATGAGGAAACAACACTTTACCAATAACATTGGTCAATTTCCTAAGCGATAGTCTTATTGCGCCTAAAATTTGGCAATGTGTGATCATTAGCTCTTAAGATTTATCGATTTTTAATTGAGAATAAGAATAGTAAAGTATAATAAAATTTTAGATTTTAAAAATAATTATAACCTTTTATTTATATAAATTAATTAATTTTTATAAAATTTAAAAATCATATAAATAAAGTCGTGGACTATCTTATTCTTTTTTTTTAAATTTCTTTAACGGTCTTCTTTGAACTTTGTAAATTAAAAATCAATTTAACTTGGTAATTAACATTAATTGCATTTTTTAGAAGCAAAGCCAAACACTTATATAGTACCTGCCAAGTCTTTATTCTAACTCCGTTAGTCGTTCCTGTTAAGGTGGCTCTGTTCACTAACACATCAGAGACTTCAGCTTCTGAATTACCAGCTCCTAAACTTCCAATGCTGCAACATAAATAAAAATTAAATATGGTTTTTTTATGCACATTATCGATAATATTGATAATAAAACTTTTAAGATAATTATATAAATTGTGAGTGCATACCCTTATTTAGTCAAATTCTCCTTATAATTTATTTAAGGCATTATTAACATATATAAGAAAGACTCATTCCCATACTCTCTATGTAATTAGTCTAATTTTATTAGAAATTATAAATTCAAGTGAAACTTATATCGTATTTAATGACTTTCGTATCTAAACATTCGAGACTCATCTTAGCATTATTTTTTTTTTTATTATTATTATTATTATTACCAGGCAAAAAATTATGTTGTTCATTATCTTTTTTAGCTCTCCTATAATTTTCACTGTAAATAGCTTTTCATTTTAGTTTCTTAAACTGTGTCTTCGGAACATCTACAATTACATACTTTTTTTTTTTTTTATCTTATTTTCATGAATCATAAGATTTCACATAGGAGATTTAAACATTTTATAAAAATAAAATAAAAATTCAATTCAATGTTATGATTATTAAAGTAAGTGGTTAAGTCATCTTTGAAAAATATGGTCTGATGAAAAATTACAAACCTGATTCCATGCCCTGGTCCACAATTGACATCTATGAGTCGAACATTTTGGGATCCACTCACTATGGAAATACAGTCATCACCTTAAATAAAACAGTGAAAAAAAAAAAAACAAATTAGGAATTTTAAATTAAATTCTATCGAATTTCTATAATTTTTGTATTGATTAATTTTGGTTTTCACCTGTCCCAATGATACTATTGCTTATGAGAATATTCTGTGTCCCCGTGACGTGAATTCCATCAGTGTTGGGGCTGTTCCCTGGTGCTCTCACAATCAAATTCGAAGCTGTGACATTGTTGCATTGCTGAAACCTTATGTGCATTTGCTGTGCATTTTTGAACCTCAGGTTTTTCACTCCCAAGTTGTTGCATTGATAGAAAGTCACAGCCTATAATGCAATAAAATTTTCAGAAATTAAACAAGAAAAAAACAGAGCAATGTGCATCAAAGTGTGAGATTATTGTACTAAAAAAAAAAAATCATGTCATAAAGAAGAAAATTAATTAACTTACAGTTGGTGCCGGTTTGCATGGCTGTGAAACAAAAGGAGAGAAAAGAAATCATGGTGAGAATCGAAAATTACTAAAATATAAGTGGGAATAAATTAAATTGTGAAAAAAATATATTAAATATCGGTTCATTAGAATTCAAACTACTGAATTGAATAGTAACAATAATAATCGATATAGTTATCCAAATATGCATTATTTCATTGATTTAGAAGAGAATGAAAATTTAATAGGTGTGACTCGATTGACAACACAAGTCAAGCTTCTAAGGACAGTTTGGATTTGATTGCAAAATATATCATTTTAAAACCCAAAATTTATACTCATTTTGAAGAAATTGATGGTGCTTTTTATAAGGACCTTTACGATTCTAATACAGTATTTATTTTTCTCTGTCTATATCAATTAATAATGATAAAATTGATACATTAGTAATATTTTTTCAAAACTCAACAACATTAACTCTTTGTATGTATTGATGTGTGTGATTATGTTCATAGTATCTTATAATAAGGATCAAATGAATATCATTTTAGAAGAATTTATATGAAAATCATGGGATTGAAGACTTAAAAAGACTATCTCTCAAAACACGTAATTTTTCTATTGGTGTTGAATTCAAACACACCATTTGAAAAACTTACAAGGTTTTCATTCCTTTTGCAAGAGTTCTCCCACCATTTTCTTCCATTGCCATTGAAAGTGCCACCACCATCAACTCCGAGATTCGTGACATTCTCAAACTTAATCCAGTGTAGTCTATCTTTTAGGTATGCTGAGATTTTGGGCCATGCTTTGATTGTTCCATATACCTAATTTACATGATGAAGCAAAATTATTCGGGGGGAGAACAACAAAATCAGCTACTTTCTAACAAATTTCTATCTAATAAACAATAATCATTAGTTATTAAAAATGTTGTTATTCTCATTTCTCACCCTGAAGGCAGTGTTGGGTTGGCATGGTCCTGAGAAAGTTATTGGCTTCAAGTGATAGATTTTTTCTTCAGGGACTACAAGAACACCCCCTGTAGAACATGCCTCATCCCATGCTTTCAAAAATGCCTGAAAAAAAAATTGAAAAGGTTGATAACTTTTTTTTTTTTTTTTTTGCCGAAAAGGTTGGTTCACTTCAAAAATATCCCAATTAGGTTAACATCCCTCATCAGCATAAGCATTATAGTTCTATGAGAATCTATAGAAAGGTAGTCCCTATCAGTATCCGAGGAGTTTTCCATAAATAGAATTTGGTGGCTAATCCCACCATGTATAACCAAAAGCTTGATAACTGAAATATAGAATTAAATATCATATAATTCTCTTGTTAAAATGTAAACATTAAATAATTAATTACCTCAGTTGCATCTCTTCCGATGTTAGCTTTGGCTCCAAAGTCTTCAACATTATAGATCCTTCTTTGAGACGTTGGAGATGTGGATGGGGTGGTAGATCCATAAACCCTTTTTGTCATGAAGATACCAAAATGTTTATTATTTGGTTTCTTCATCATAGAGTAATGTTGATAATTAGTTAGATCATGTGTGTCTTCTAGGATAGAGCCAAAACACAAACCAAAGAAGACAAAGATGGTGATGAAAATTGAAAGAGATCGAGCTACACAACTTTGTGGAGACATTCTCAATTGTTTTTGTTCACTTTATGACTAAAGGACAAACTGAATAAAATTAAGGAGGAAAAATAGTTGTACGAATAATAAAGGGTTTCAATTGTGGTTAATGCCAAAGGAAGAGTTATGTATTTATAGGGAGAGAAAAATTAATTGTAAGATAGAATTGTAAACTGTGGGATATGCCAAATACTGCGGTGTTACCAGAATTTGGAATAAAGTCATGAATGCATTTTTTTCGTAAAAGAAAAATCAAATTTGAGTTAGTTATTTTCGGGTGCTTTGTGCTTGTGTACCAACAATCAAACATATTTTTTGTTTTTTTTTTTAGTATGTTCAGATTTCAGATTGACAGCCAATATTATTTATAAATGTGGTCAACTATAGGTTTCTTTTAGGTAAGAAATAGTCATCAATAAAGTAAATATATTTATATTTTATATCTGTAATCTGTAATGATAACATGTAGGAAAGATAAAAAGATATACAGGGTATTATTTCTTGCCCCACCCGGAAATAAGAGATTTTTGTTTTTTTTCATAGAGCAAATTCCGATCGAAAATTGACAAAAAATGATGGAGAATAAGGAAATGAAATGATAAATAAATTCAAGAGATGTTTTTCCTATTCAACAACACTCATGTTATAAATTCCAATCTCTTATTATACTTTCATTGTTATACTATAACAAAATTATCGCTTTTCTAAGCTTTGAAAAATAAATTATGATATACTTTAAAAAAAATTGAGACATGTAATGATATTAATTTGAGTTTAATTAAAGTAGTGTAGGCAGTGCTCGGTTTGTTTTCTTTGTGTCTGTAATTGATGTTTGTTATCGGAAATTGGTATGTTAGGACTCTCTTTAAAGTTTAATTAGGATGTTGTTGTCAGGTATATTTATTTCTCAATACTTAGTTACTTTTGATTGAGCGTGTGCTTCAATCGCTATCTATGAAAACTTTTAGCTTATATAAAAAAAAAAATACTTAAAAAAAATTGTATGATATAACGTTTTTCAAATCTTATGCCTCTGCCGGTATAACTAAAAAGAAAATATAAGTGATAAAAACTTTAGTTTAAATTATTACAAGCATTATAAAATTTGATCAACAATAAAAAAGCATTATAAAATTTATTTAATGATTTATTAATATACTATTGGATGATAATCTGAAAAGACATATTATTTTTAAAAAAATATCAAATATTAGATAGGAACCTATACAAAAAAAAAATAAAAAATGCTGAAATGCACATTTGGTCTTTTTATTTTCACAAAATCATGATTTTAGCTCTAGTTTCTAATTCTTTTCCGGCTTAGTTGCAATTTTTGTTCCTCTAGTTTTTTAAATTCATGATTTTGATTCTTTTATTAATTAATAATTAATAATTATGATTAATAAAATTATTAAGTTAATTAAAATATTATAATAATTTTTTACACAAAAAAATTAATCAAAAATGAAAAAAATCATTTATAACATTAAAAAAATCATTAATTATCGGTCATTAAAAACATATTTTTAATATTAAGAAAATAATAAAAATTAAAAAAAAATCACTTTTAATTATCTATTTATTATTGTTTTAATATTGGATCACATATCTGGATTAATCTTTTTCTAATTTCAACATTTGATCTTTTATTTTTTCAAATCTATAATTTTAATCTTCCTAATTTAAAATCTACAATTTTGACTCTCATGATTAAAAATATTTATTATATATAAATTTTAAATTTATAAAATTTTATTTAATTAATTTTTAATATTATTAAAAATTATTTAATTTATTCTTTCTTTATATTTTAACATCTCTAATTATTAGTTGTAATTTTTTTTATATACTTTATTTTTATTTTATAAATAACTTCATTTATTTTATTTTTATTTAAAATACTAAATTCTTATTGAGAACATAAGAAATCATAAATAAATATATGATAATAAATAAAATTTATGTGAAATATTTATATATATATAAATAAATGTTTCATAATAATTATTGATTAGATTATTGGCTGAGTGGTTATGTTAATATTTAAGAGAGCTAAATGTGCCATTTAACCTTTATATTATAATTAGTATGAATCATTTTGAAATCGTTGTGCACTTGTGATGGCAAAGAATATTGTTCACATACCACACCAAAGTGCAACGCCTTATTTATGACGAGACTATTAAAAAAATAATTATATGACAAATTTTATGTGTATTTTTCTTTTCGAAGCAATAAATAATTGATTTATAAGTCACTCAAAATATGAATATTTTTTTCATTGTATATTCATTCTTAGGTAGAAATTTGATTTTTTTTCATTAGAAGTGGGAAAACAAGAAATAAAAAGAAAATCTTATTTTTTTCATAAAAAAAGTGAACAAATAAAAATAATAATTTTCAATTCTTGAAAAATGAAAATAAACAAAATTAATTATTTTTCACTCGAAGTTGACAAAATAATACAAATGAAGATAAAAGAATAATCTTTCTCACCAAAAGTGAGAAAATAGTGAATTTTTATTTTAGTTTTTGAAATCATAAATTAATAAAATTAAACACATTCTTAAAATCTTAAAAAAAAAATTCAAAAAATGGAAATAGAATATTTAAATAGAAAATATTTTCACAACAAATACCACGCTACTTTTTTTTTTTTTCCGGGGATAATCCGTTTTTAAAAATATGTTTCCTTAAAAAGTTTTAAATATGTTTGATTAAGCATGATTTTTTTTTTCTTTATATTGTTTGTTGGATCCATGACAAGCGTTAACGAACAGATATAAAACGGCACTTGCTATTTACATCCCCTAATTTGCTAAGCACACCCCTATCCCTTCTATTTTCTCTTATTTCCCTATAATGCCCTTTTTTAAACATTATTTTACTCCCCTAGACATATCCTCATAATTTGTTATACCCCCTCCTTTACCCCATTCTTTTCTTTTCTCTTCTCTTCTCTTCTCTTTTCTTCTCTTCGAAGAACCTCTTTCCTCCTTTGCGTTTTACCTTGTGGCTCGATTGCTTATTTGTGTCTTCTATATTTATCACACTTTAACTTCACTTCTTCCTCAGGTTCCATTCTTCCTCTTGGTCATTGTTGAATGCATCACTACAATCAACAATATTATTTTTTCCCATTAATTGATTCTTCAAACATCTTACTAACATAATAATTCATGGTTACATAAAAAAGAAAAAAGAAAAAGGTAAAACACAATATACATACATAGTGAATGTGTTTCAAGAATGACATATACATATCGGAAACGTGTTTCCAGAATAAGAAAATAAGAAATGTAATAACATATACATACCGAAAATGTGTTTCCAGAATAACATATACATATACCATACTAGAAAGAAACGTTTAACATATACATACCTGAAACGTATTTTCAGAATAACGTATACATATTGGAAACATGTTTTCAGAATAACATATACATATAGTATATCAAAAAGAAATGTTTAACATATACATACCAGAAACGTGTTTCTAAAATAACATATACATATACCATACCAGAATAACATATACATACCGAAAACGTGTTTCTAGAATAACATATACATATACTATCTAAAATCTTATTTTATAATTTTGAATTATATCTAAACTTTTATTTTTATTATTCTTTAAACCCCTATTTTTGCATCTATCTTCATCTCATGTTATTTATATAGTACTGTATTTTTTATCAATATTACATCTTTTTTTCACTAACACTACGTTTCAAGGTACATATATTGGTCATTAATTTCTTATATAGATGTTTTGATTTGATGATGAATTCTCTTCTTTAAATGCATTCAAACAAACCTTTTTTTCTACAATATTAATAGTTGCAGATGTATATGTTATTCTGGGAAACACGTTTTCGGTATGTATATGTTATCCTGGTATGGTATATGTTATTCCGGAAACATGTTTCTGGTATATATATGTTATTTCGGAAACACGTTTCTGGTATATATATGTTAAACATTTCTTTCTGGTATGGTATTGTATATGTTATTTCAGAAATATGTTTCCGGTGTGTATATATTATTCCGGAAACACATTTCCAGTATGTATATGTTATTATATTTTTTTTTTTCTGAAAACACGTTTCCGGTATGTATATGTCATTCTTGAAACACATTCACTGTGTATGTATATTGTGTTTTACCTTTTTCTATTTTTCTTTTTATATAACCATAAATTATTATGTTAGTAAGATGTTTGAAGAATCAATTAATGGAAAAAAAAAAATATTGTTGATTGTAGTGATGCATTCAATAATGACCAAGAGGAATAATGGAACCTGAGGAAGAAGTGAAGTTAAAGACGTCTATGATAAACAGAGAAGACACAAATAAGCAATCGAGGCGCATGGTAGAATGCAAAGGAGGAGAGGGGTTCATGAAAGAGAAGAAGAGAGAAGAGAAGATAAAAGAAAAGAAAAGAAAAGAAGAGGGTAAAGGAGGGGGTGTAACAGATTATGAGAATATGTTTGGGGGTGTAAAATAATGTTTAAAAAAGGACATTATAGGAAAACAAAAGAAAATAGAAGGGATGAGGGTGTTCTTAGCAAACAGGGGTGTAAATAGCAAGTGCCTATAAAACGTATTCACCACAACATATATTTGGTCATCTTGTTACGTACGGTAAAGTGCCAAGAAGAAAAATTGCACCAAAAAAAAAAAGTGCCAAGAAAAAATTGCACCAAAAAACAAGTGCCAAGAAAAAGTTTTGACAAGTGATTGCAATAATACAAAATTAGATTTAAATATATGATAATTTCGTTTTAGTTTTAATATCTCAATTTAAAACATATTTTTTTAGTTATTTTTCACCGATAAATTTTTGCCATTAAAATTAAATTATGATGATAAAAGATCATCATAAAATGTAAAATTATTATTTCTTATTTGACAATTTTAGATGAAAATACTGAAATAAATATATGTTAAATTTAAAAGAATAAAAAATATTTAATAAAGATTAAAAAATATAAACTTTTAATTTTAAGAGATTAAAAATATATTTAAGATTATTAGATGGACACATGTATTAGTCCATCAATTTTTCTCATTTGTAAATGTGGTATTGGTACCTATCCACCCAAAGTAAGTTGAATATGCTTCTTTGACAATTGACAAATAAGGACTTGCACTATAAACATTCTGAAAGAATAATGACCTTGTTCGTGTTTCTTTTATATTTTTCGTCTATTTGACTTCTTAGTTCACTCTCTCTCTCTCTCTCTTTTTTCCTCTTGGAACAATATACAAAATCAATAATCTCATGTACAACACCTGATACTCCATTTTTACTTCTTACACTCCTTTTTACTATCTGCACCCCTATAAACCACAAAGTTCTCATTTTTATGCTTCATCATTTGGGTTTCATGGGGTGTGGACAGTAAAAAAAAGGTGAAGGAAGAAAAAATGTAGCTTATGAAGAAAGTAAGGAGGAGTATGAAGTAATTATTTAGCATCCTTTGTCTCATCTAGCAAAAATGACTAACTTAAATAAATTTAAAAAACAAAAGGACTCAATTGCATATCTATAAAACTAAAACACTCAATCGACCACTTAAAAAATAAATTAAAGAACTAAATTGGATATTAAGTCAATTTGGTGTAAAATCTCATGGGTCATAATTGACTTAAAGAATAGATTTTGTTCATGGATTATATTCTTGGTCCACTCCAAAGAGCTTTCCAACAATATTATCTTTAGATTTTGATAGAACATACTTACAGGTTTTTTGTTTGACCCAATTTATTTTTAACTTATAAGCTACTTTTAAGTTAAAGTTAAAAATGAGAGCTTAAAAAAATAAGTAAAAAGTTGTTTGTTAATATATATATATATATATATATATATATATATATATATTTTTTTAACTTAAAAGTTCCTTAAAGTTAAAATATAATTAGATAAAAAGGTCTTGCGTTTGACTCCCCCTGCTGACAAAAACTAATAAACTAATCACTAATATTTTTTGATAAAAAATACTAATTATTCAAAAATTTGGCCTTATTAGGATTCGAAGAGAGAATATGGAAATAAATTTGAAGGGAGAACATGAAAATAAGTTTTGTATAAGTAATTCTGGATAACTTATTATAAAGTAACTTATAAGTTAAAAATAAGTTGGGACAAACAGGGCCTAAGTATTGTTTAGTATTGCATTTTGCACAACTTTAACATGTTTTAATAGTTGTTTTTACCCTATTGACTTTTGTGAGATTAGATCTCTTTGAACCTAAGTATCAATTTTTGCTAATTATCGTATTTATTTTCATATTGATAGCGTCTCTTGTTTGAAAGCTAAAAGAGAAGCTATGTAATTTCATCTCTCTAAGAGGCTCATGCTAATTGTCAAAATAGAACTTCAATGTTACACCTCACAACTTTGCACTTGGAACAATAATCAAGGCCAACTTGGGGGTTGTTTTTCGGTGTGATCGCTTAGGGCCCATGATGGAAAGGGGGCCAACAAAATTTCAAATAATTAGAGTGTGAGAAAAAAAAACTCCAAATCATGAATAGAGGAAATAAAATATATTATTTTTAATGAAAATGTGTATATTTTTTTGTGATTAAGGGAGTTTAACTAAGTTGGTTGAATATAGTGTGTGGATATTGTTATAAACCTCTTGACAATATCTTTAATTTTTATAGAATAAAAGGACCCTTTTGTATTGTTTCTTCATGAATCCATAAAATGTCATAACCGACCATGACAATCATATAATTTTCTTGAAATACCCTGAAATGTCATTCCTATTTAATATTCCTTGAATAACATTTCCGAGAATCCCCAAAGATTTTATGAAACCAACTCCCTCTAAGACTTTGAGAATAGACACATTGCCCCTACCCAAGTATAAGATTTTATTTCTTGTGGAGGGAAAGCTTAAATTGAGATGTTGATTCTTCATAACAACATTCAAAACAAGTATGACAATAACCATGTGTAAGAGGGAGATAGTTTTAACGATTAAGACTGGCAATTAATTAGGAGGTAGAGAGAAAGGAACATTAGTGATAAGGTTAATTTTGGAAGAAAAAAAAGTAAATTTAAGATAAATTTATTGTTCTTAATTAGAACAACTACTTTCTTTAATCTAGGTAAACTAGGTCATTGAGTCTTATAAATAGGATCGGAGGTTATTACAGATTGAGTATTCTGTAATACATAATACATTTGTATTATGGATTACTCAATCCATAATTATATAGGAATGGTGTGTTTAGTTTTCTTAATGTTTTTTTAAGAGATATAAGGTGGATGAGTGATGATTGAAAAAGTGAAGGAATTAGGTAGGAAAGATAAGTTGTGGATTCGAATCCCTTGTATTAACAGTTCTAATAGACTAACTGAAATATACAAACACACACCAAAAATGGGTTGAATAGTGGATCAGTAAAACACTGATAGGATTTTTGCAACAAATATGATTTTGAAAGATGTTGTCTAACTGAGATATATGAAGATTTAAACACAAGCGAATATATCTCCTCAAGACAATGTTTTGAAATCTTTTCAAAGATGCACTGAGTGCAAATATGAATAGCTGAAAGCTTAAGACAATAAGAATAAAATACTTGTTTTGTAATGATTCATTCAACCTTGAGCTACGTTTAGTTTTCCTTTAACAACTGTTAAATGGTTCCACTATAATCAATCTAATTACAAACAAGTATTATAAACTACCACTTCTAGCTTACAAGTATTCTCTGTGCCACTATTAGCTACAAGTATTATCAATACCACTTTTGGTAACAAGTATCAATCTCCTCGTGAGATTATACTTCTTAAGTATTCTTTGTCACTAAGCCACTCTTGGCTTTCTATTCAATAAATGAATAAAATTCAATAACTCTAAAAAAGAGAGGATATACAAATGGTTTGAATCTCTAAGAGCTTAGAAAGATTTAGGTTTTCTTTTCTCTCAACTCTTTCTCACTTTTCTTAAAATGTTTAGGGCTTTGAATGTTGCTAAGCTTTTTCATTGTATGTTCATTTGTTGGTGTGCTTCTTCTTTTCTTTTGTGCATATAAGCTTCTATTTATAGGAGAGCTTTATGGATTTGAAAGTTGAAGCTTTTTGGATCCGATGTCTAATGGTTGAGTGTTGAAGTAACTTTACTCGAGTAAGTCAGAGGATAACAAGCTCCTATCACTATCATTACATTGCTATAGCTTTTTTATAGGTCTGCTTTATTGTACTTTTTTGAACAAAGTAGCCATTAGTCCTATTTATTCAAACTTCAACAATATGAAGACTAACAGACAAATATACGAGGAATAAGTGAAAAGTTATACAGTAATATCTTCCTCTTTTTCTGTTAGGAGACAACGGTCTTAAAGTCAAAGTATAAAATGATTAAGGTTTATTATCGTCAGGTGCCAATGTGGTACCATTCGATGAGAAGACTCAGTCTGTCTAGTTTATACAAGACTCTATCCATCTATACTTAGAAATCCTTTTCCGTCTGTAAATATGATTAGCTTCCGTCTGTGCATTAGGAAAAGTTTCCTTTGTACATGGAAATATGTTCCGTCTGTTCGATATAACTCTTTTTTGTCTGGTCACTAAGTGACATGTCGTTTGATTTAAAACACTTTGGACACTAATTTTATCTTTAAAATATTTTCAGATACTTAATCATAATATTGAGAATTGAGAGATTTTACCATTTGTCTGTGGTGATTTTTTATTCCCTGAAATTACTTCAAGTATAAATCATTAGTTTGATCAATCTTATCACATTTGTTATCATCAACATTAATCCAATGTCTTGGTTCTGACACTAATAGTTGTCAATAAAAATAAATAAAATAAAATATAATAGTCTTAAATATGTTTTTCATACTTATAAATACCAATATTTGATTTTATTACCTAAACTTTCATTTTTCTGATTTTATTACCTGACAAAGTTTTATGTCCCTTTTTACAACCTACCGTTAGTCAACTTTTGTTTACTGATAACGTGAAAAATGGAGTGCCACATCATCAACATCATGAAGGCCTTTGTTTTTCCACTTCATTTTTTTTTATTTTCAAAAATCTTTTATTTTTTAATTTTAAAAAATCCTTTTTTTTATTATGTATTTAAAAAAATATTTAAAAAATGAATAGTAATACACTGTGTTTAATTAACAAAAAGGATTTAAAAAAAAGATTTTTTTTTTAAAAAAAAGAGGTGGAAAAGCAAAGGCCTACGTGATGCTGATGATGTGACACTTTGTTTACCATGTCATCAATTAACCAAAGTTGACTATTGGTAGGTAGTAAAATCGGACATAAAATTTTTTCACGTACTAAAATCAGAAAAATGAAAATTTAGGTAGTAAAATAAAAAACCAGTATTTTATAGGTATGAAAAACATATTTTATAAGGGATGGTGGTAGTGGCAGTGACAACAACGAGGACAACGACCATAATGGTAGAAAAACAAAGGCTAAATGGTGGAGTGGTGCGGAGAAATGGTGGTTTAGAGCACCATGAAGGTTCATGAGTCATAGTGATGTGTATGGTGATGGTGAGTTTAGTGCAGCGTGAAAGTAGCATTGGGTGGTTGTGGTGGTGGTGTTTGGGTGCAACAATGGTGTTGCTGGAGGTGGGTGTGATGGTCATGAAGGTTTGTCGAGAGAGGAAGAAGAAAAATGGTAGAAAGAAAATATTATGAATTTTGGAGAGTGTACCAAGCAAAATTTGGGTGCATTAAGTAATATTTGCTCTCTTAAACACTTCTATGTTATTTGTGTTCCATGACTTTTTGTGTTAGCAGTGGTTTTTATTTTGAAATTGTACACCTTTTTCTAATTTCTTCTCTTTTCGTGAATATTAAAGTTTATAATCATGAGTAGTGATTTCTTTCTATATATGATAGCATTTGATTCGGAATAAGATTGTTAAGGATTGTGATTGAATGATTTGAATTTATCACATGAGAAAATAGTGGACATATTTACCAAAGATCATTGATCAAAATATCCAAAGTTAACAAATTTTATGCCTCAAATTTAATTTTTTTTAAAAATATGTGACATTTAACTAGAGTGCAAATCCTTTGTTCTCCCCCCCTACCCAATCACAATTTGTCAGGTAAATTAAATTGTCATGTCATATTAAAATAGGGTTAAATGAAAATTAACAAAGTTTGTGTAAATTAAATGGCAACAATCTTCTTCACGTCCCTATTCTTATAGGTTTCATATGTCTATCTCCTCTCTCTTCCCATGCTTACATGCTTCTTTATGTCCCTGTTTTTTATGGTTTCTCATAAGTTCATTCTTTCTTCTATGTGTCTTTGGTTTTTTTTGGTTTGTGGTGATCAATCATTCCTTGTCTTGAGCAAATCTTCTATATATGTTATGCGATTAATCCTTATGATCGATTCTTGTTTTGTTGAATTCAAAGCACTCTACAAGCTTCATCACGACATTTCATTATGTTCATGATGATTTTTAGCATGCCCACAACATGTTCAATTAAATGCTCCGTAAAGACACATGGGTGATTTACTATAAAAGTAGTTGTATAAGTATATTAAGTATTTCTAGACTTTGATTATGTTTTGCGGCTCTTTTAAGTTCATACCATAGGCTTGGTTGTTAGCCTAACTAGGGAAATTTAAATTGTCCTTTTATGATTGGAATACTAACCCCATTTTTAGCTTATAGTTTTTTTTTCCCGTGTGTTTAGCTTATAGTTTGTTGTTTAGGTATAATGGTGTTTTGATTCTACAACTGGATCTGCTTAATTAATGGAAGTATTCTGACCAATCAAAGTATATTGCACAACTCCTGAATGAGGGATTCTTTCAACATGAGTGGGCCTTTGAAATAAACAACTCTAACAAAACTTTGGTACCCCTTGTACCTATCTAATGAAACTATTTTTTGGTTGTCAAGAGAATATGTAGGATTATATGGGATCACAAACAATATTGCTACAAAACATCAATCTAATTTTTAGTTGATAGTTTAGCTAAGTTTGGAGTTGTTCAAGAGGACCACGAGATGGTGTTCTCAGCTTGCCTAACTTCATCTCTTGTGCATTTAGTTGCTTATGTTGTCGGTACACAATTTACCTTTCATTATTAGCTATTTGTAGTTGGTTTTTTTGTTCTCTTTTATAAAGCTTGCCAAGAACAAAAACACACATGGATGCATTAGATTTAGAATTTCAACTATATTTGTCTGGTAAAGGCTAGCAAATATTATAGACTTTTGATTTGTAAAAATAGTTTCCTTATTTCTCAATTGTAGAAGTCAAGAGTATAAACTAATAAATGTGTACATATAACTTCAATAATAATAGAAAAAAATTGAAGATTATTCCATTATTATAATTGTTTTTTTTTCATTCACAATATATTGACAAGTTTGCAAAATAAATAGAACCAAAAACTTAAGACTAGAATTACTATATCAACGAGTGTGCAAAATACTTAGAACCAAAAACTTAAGACTAGAATAACTGGATTCACAACTTGTAAGGTTCATCAAAATTCCTTTAACACTAATATGCCAAAATTGGTTCATAAATAACTTCGCTGATCTTTACCGTGAGAATTGGTAACATCATTTGCTCCATGTTCAACACTAGCTAATTGTGTCTGTACATATGAGCATGCTTTATTTTACAAAGTATAAGAATATCTAAACAAATAAAATACACGATACTATAATTTGTTATCTCTGGCAACTCCATCAACCTCATGTTGCTACTTGATTCCTTGAGTGCTATATGTCCAACCAATGTTAGATAATGGTGTTTGTACATATATGCATACCCCATTTTACAAAGTAAATTCAAGAATATCTAAACAAATAAAAAACCATGGCATTATAACTTATTACTTGTAACAACAACATCAAGCTCATGCTACTACTTGACTCATTGAGTGTGTTATTTATGCCATATGTGAGGAATTAAATAATACAATTTTAATCACAATTACACATTGGCATATAAATAAAATATAAAATAAGTGAAAAGAAAATTCAAGTAAAATAAATAAGTATACCTGACTAGTTTGGGATAAAGGTAATTTATGATCTTGTGCAGTTTTATTCTTCTTTCTATAAGGTTTATCTTGTGCAAATTTATTCTTCTTTATTTTGACAATAATACCTTTTGGCCTAGTAGATGTTCTTCGAAATTTTTCTTTGATTTTTATTCCTTTCACATTATTGTTATTTTCACTGCACAAAACCTACCCACTACTAATAGATAAGATATTACTAGTGTTGCCTTCTCTTTCTCTGCCTTTGAGATGTGCATCTATTTGATTCATGGTTCTAGTCATCCTATTAACAACTATATTATATGTTTTTTCATTTATTGCACCTTTCATTTTTAATTGAGCTTGCATCCTACATATGCTTTTGTGGCCCATTCCCTTTCTTACCTTGGGATCCTCATGGATTATAGAATGGCTAGTTGCTATGCCATTTCTAGTTTTAGCTTGCTTTATCCATCTCTTTAAAATATACATAGTAGAAATTTTTGTAATATTTCTTGATGAAAGGACTTTTAGAGCATGTGAGCATGAGAACTCATACCTCTTACAACTACACTTCATTGCACCAATAGGCAATAAATGAGTCATAATGAATAATATGTTGAAACTACTCCCCATAAGAGGTAACTTTATATTTAGTAATTTCCCCATTTTGAGGGACATATACATACTACTATCATAAGAACTTAAACCATATGTTGAATCATTTTAGAGATTGTAGGAGTATAAATTGTTGCAACATACCTTAGAATTCCCACATCAAATGATAGAGTTAATCTTTTTTGAGTTGTTTTAAAATCAGCCTTTCATTTCTCAAATTGACAATCATCTACCAATCTTTGAAAATTATGGATAAATCTAAGTAAATCATGCTTATAACTCACACTTTTTAATTTCATTGTTCATACTTTCATTACGTTGTATGATTGGCATATTTGCACAAAAGTTCTCTCGACTATATACTAACGCCCATTTCCCCTTCAAAGTCTACTTCAACCAATTGTTGTCTTTAAAATCATATTTCTCAATCATATTATTCCAAGCCACAATAAACTCTTCTTCCTCTTCATATTCGTAGATGAAATTATTAAAATCCTTACTGAAGTCTTGAAACTTCCCAAATATTGTACTCAATTTCTTTAATGCATTATGATACAAATGTCAAATACAAAGGCGATGACATGTTTTTGGCCACATAAAAGTTAATGCTTTTGCCATTGTTGTATCTTGATCGGTAAGAATAGTCTTTAGTTTCTTTCTGACATATTTTTAGAAAAAGTATTGAACTACTAAATAAAACTTTTAATTGTTTCATCATATAGAAAAGTTGCACCAAGTATAATGCTAAGTTTGTGGTGATTAACTCCAACAAACATTCCAAATGGATGACCTTCTTTATTTTTCCTCAAGTGGTATCAAAGCAAATTACATTGCCAAAATATGAGTAGTCAACCATCATCTTTGCATCAATCCAAAAGGTTTTTGTGATTAAATCATCCTTATCAACTTGTATAGCATAAAAAATAAAAATTAGATCTTTTGATTGCATTTTTTGCAAGTACTCCAACACACCACCTGTATCTCCTGACTTCATTTGAATTGTTCTCTTGAAACATGAATAATTTCTAGCCTTCCAGAATGAGTAGTGTGTACATATGCATCTTGAGAGAAGATCATTGGTAGTGTGCATTTGATTTTGTATGATTCTCAGTATTGTGATATGCTTGTGCAATAAGAAAAGGATAAAGGCCTTGTTTGTTTAATTTTTATTTAGTTAGTAGCCAAAAATCCATCCCTCAGTGTTGTAAATGATGAATCACTTGATATCCCTTTAAGCTTAAAATTAAAAAATATTTTTTTTGGAATCCTTAGAGTGTATTTAGATGAAACATTTTAGAAATTCAAGATAATTGAAATGCTTAGCAATTGAATTACTTAAAATTACATTCCCTTCATTTTGTAAATAATTTGTTTGGATGAAGTATTTCAAATTCCTTGTATTTAAATTCACTTGTTTGTTTGGATAAAGTAATTCAATTTTTTCTATTTATAAAATTTCAATTTAAATATAATATTTGAATATTAAAGTTTATGAAAAAAATATTATTCTCCTCTATAAAAATATATTTACATTATTTTTTTCACTATAAATTTACAAGATATTTTAGGATTACATATAAATATTTATGATGTATTTATGAGTTCATTTTAAATTAAAACAGATACTTTTATGAACTTATTTTTAAATTAAAATAGATACATTTACTTAAAATATATTCCAAAAAAATTAATTAAAACTGGTAATCAAGTTCTTTTATTTTAATTTCTTAGTATCAATAAAAAAATATTTATTTTAAAATATAAAAATCAAAATTAAATTTAATAGAAAAATTTTAAAAATGTGAAATTTTAAATATTTAATAATTCAAAAAGAACTTAAATACTTAAAATATTTAATAATTCAAAAAATAGAAAAAATTAAATAAAAGTTACGTTGAGGGAGGGAGGGAGAGATGGAGCGAGGGGGAGAGAGCTTGGGTATTTCAAATTCCTTATTTTTTTAGGGTATTTTAAATTTTCCTAAATTAGCTTAATTAGATTACTTGATAAAAATGATAGAATTCTAATTACTCCTTAATTACTTCATCCAAACAATAAATTTTATTTTAAAGAATTTTAATCACCCTCTTCAAATGAATTACCCTCTCCAAATATCTCATCCAAACACACTCTTAGGCCTGAATGAAACTATACTTACCTTCTAGCCTTAAGGGATATGAGAGCAATTCTTAAGTAAAGAAGCAAATTTGTTTCAAATTTGAGGTTTTTTTTATCTGTGCTATGCATGTACATGGAAGTGAATCCAAACAATAACATACAACAGTGAAGGCTTAAAAAAACATAAATATTTAACCAAAGTTTAATGTGTGCTATTGTTTCTTTCTAAAGTGAAATATTGAGAAAATAAAGAAATGTTGGAACTCCTCATGGGAATAAGGAAATGGGAAATGCTTTCCTAAACCTTAGGTATTTTGAATTTTTAAAAAATAAAACCAATTTTTTTTGCAGTCCGATCACATTACAAGCCATTAAAAGCCCTTTTGATCCTAGTTGCACTTGTGTGTTTACATTTGATTGAGATGATATACAAATTTAGTTATGTGCATTTATGGGTGGTTATTATTGAAATAAACATGCTTTAAATACTTGTTTGATTGAGAGAAAACACCAGTATCTATGTAAACATGCTTTAATATATAAATACTTAATAAAAATAAAAATTTAATCGAACCTGTGTATCGCACCGTATAAAATTTAGTATCTATGTAAACTTTACTTGAACTTTTACAATCGTTGGATTAAAATTCTAACCTAATAACAATCGTTGATTTTAATCAATTATGTAACTTTCATTTCATCAATCTTGAGTCGTTGGATAAAAACTTTAACTTAACTATAGTCATTAGACAGAAAACCTCCTACCAATAATATATTTTAATATATCAACAAAATAGTTTCTAGACTAGGATGAACGTTAGCAACACTATAGGAACAAAATCAAAACCAACATGCATTAAATTGTAAAATTATAAATAACAAAAGTAAAACATATGCTACTCCCCTACCTACAAATAAATTTTATGACCCTCCTAGCCTTAAGATACTCCAAAACTTGCTTACTACAACCTAACTATATACATAAAAATAATCAGACTATTATAAATGAGTTTGTACAAATGTTGAGAAAAACTATTTTTTGTGATAACAATAATTATCACTAAAACCTATAAATTTGACACTATAAATCTCTTGTGACAAGATTTAAATGTCACTAGTACTTGAGTCACTAGTATACTAGTGACAATATTTTTAAATGTCACTAAAAATAAATATTATTGTGACAAGAAAATTTGTCACTAATAGTTATATATAAATAGTGATGATAATACATTGTCACAAATATATAAAGCAATAGTGACAAACTAATTGTCACAAATATATAAAGTAATAGAGACAAATTAACTATCACTATTAAAGACTTTAATCATAATGACTATTATTATTAGTGTCAAACATTTTTGTCACAATTACTAATATTACTTTTTTATTTTATTTTGAATGATTAATATTTCATCACTGAATTATTAGAAAGAGCATGGCTAATTTGTCACAAAATTACTTGCATGTCATAATACACTAGGGAAAATATTTTTTGAATTGATAAAATAAATATTGATTAAAATAAATAAATATTCAAATGTAATATTAAAATGTAAATTATCTATTACATTTTGAATGACAAAAACTAAAACATGAGATTCAAGCTCTTCAACAAAATCAACACTAATAAATTCTGATGCATTAACCCTTTTAGAATTCAATCTAAATGATCGGGGTGCTTCGAGTCTATACTCTTTACCATCTTCAATCTTTTGTCTTCCCTTATTATTCTTGATATTTCGAGCTATGACTTTCAAAGAAGAGGATATTTGTGATAATCCCAAAGCCTCCAATTTTGCATTGTTTTCTACAATTCTCCCTAGCTTTTGTTCTTCATACCTTGACATGTTGTACCTACATAATAAATATAAATAAATATTAGCCAATTCTTACATTAATTTGAGAGCATGGACGAATGCTATATATAAAAAAAAAAATACAAGGAATAAGAAACACTCAAACCTTAGAATGATAGAATTTAGAGTGCTATGGTAACTAAAATTTGATGCCACAGACAAGAAGTAGATGGAGGTTACAAACAAATATTGAACCTAATAATAAGAACACACTAAAAAAAATAGAATAAAAAAACCTGATAATTAAAACAAGACAAATAAACCTTTCAAAAAAAATAATGGAAGCAAAGAAGAGTGATAATGGAAAAGAATGAAAAGACTAATGTTTGCAAAATTGCAGTTTAGGATAGTGGAAACGAAGGATATCAAAGATGCAGTCTATAAATTAGCAAATGGCCTATTTCTATCCTTATAAGTAAATTAAAAAAAATCAATTAAATTAAAAAAACCAATTATATTAGTTACAAGAATAATTAGCAGATCATGTAATTTTATTAAAGATAAAAGTAAACCGATATGTAAAAGATAAAACAATATTTTTTTTATCTGATCTATTTAATAAAAAAAAATTGAACAAGTAAAATTTATTAAAGATAAATTTAAAATGTAAAATTTAAACACTACTATTAGATAATATAATTTTATTAAAGATAAATTTAAACTAAGTCATATAAGAGTTAAAATAGTATTCATTTTTATACTATCTATTTAAATAAACTATTAAATTAAACATTATGATTGATATGTCAAATTGTTTAAAAGAGATAATTGTTCATTCAGAAAAAAAGAAACAAATGTTTCTTTAAAAAAAAAAGACAAAGGTTATTTATCAATTTTCAAAATTTATTTAAAATTATCAAAAAAAAATTCAAAATTTATTTCAAAATCATTGTGTAAAATTAAGAGAATCTTAGTTTTTTTCTTATGAATAATAAGAAAATGATATAGTTATAATAACCATATTTATTTCTTCTCCCAATGTGAATATTCCCAAGGCTAAATTTTAGGGGGTAAATTAACAAAAATAGCTATAGTTATAATAACTATATTTTTTTAACAAAGTTGCATATTACTATCTTGGAGTTGTTAGTTGTTATATATCATAATTAGGGGAGGAGAATCACATAAAGAGATTAGTTTAGGTATACATTAATTAGAGAGGAAGGAGTGAACAAAAATTAAGGAGTGTGAACAACCTTAAAAGTTAGGAGAAAAAAAAAAGCAATTGAAAAGAGAGTGTGAAACTGAGTAGAAAGAATCAAGAATTAAGTCAATTAGTACAATATTGAAGTACAAGGTAACATAACTTTAATGTAATTTTATCTTCATAATTTAACATATTTTAATTTAATTATATATGATGTTCTTTTCTAAAATGAAATATCATATTTTTAAAAAATGGTTTATTCTATAATTTGGTATATTTTAATCGTAAGTTTTTGTTCATTTTTAACACAATTATTTTTTATGCGTTTTAACTAGTGACCTACTAGTTCGATTATTAACCGAATATCTTGTTCGAGTCAATCACCGGATTGATTTTTAAAACTATGATCACATGATTCAATCCTTATTTGGAAGAGCATTTTTTTAAGAGACAATTAACATTTTTTTATATTTTTTTTAAATTTTGAATCAAACATTAGATGAAATTAAACCAACCTTAGAATCTATATTTTTTTTTATCTTATTTATTTAAATGTCACTATTAGATAATGTAAAGATAAAATTAAACAAACTCATGCAATAGATAAAGAAAATATATTTCTATCTTATATAGTTAAATATATTTTAAACATTACCACAAATAATGTAATTTAAATTAACCCATGTAAAAAGATAAAAACAAATTTTTTCCAACCTATATATTTATATATATATATATATATATATATTATTACAAAATTTTAATTTCATTAAATATAAAATTAAACAAATCCCAATAAAAAATAAACGATAATAAATTTGCACACTTTTTTTAAATTCAAAACATTGCATTGATAATGTTTAAATTAACATAATGTTGTTAACAAATCATTGGTTTGAGTAGTAATGAATTTAGTCTCCATAACCAAGGTTTTGGGTTCAATCCTTGTGACTCTAATTTTTATACACAAACTTTAGTAAAAAAGTATCCTTACTAATATTATGAAATTATATACTAATATAAAGTAAATTACTATTTTATAATTGTTTCTAACAAAATGAAATTATATTAATTAAATTTTCTTTAAAAAATATATATTAATCAAATATGTGTTATAAGTCAATAAAAACACACCTCAAATTAGTGTCAAATAATTTGTCACTAGTAGTAAAAATAAGTTATATTTTGGTAACATGTATTCTTTTTTGTGGACTTTTGGTAAAAATTACTGAAAAATAATATTTTGTCATTATTACTTTATAAATATTCAATAAACTTGATATATGTTATAATCTTATAACAAGATAAACAAATTTATCATGTAGCATTTTATATTTGTGGTATGTATAACTTTTGTCACTTTTCTTAATCATTTATAGTGACAAATTTATAATTTAGTCACTATTGTGAATAACATTAGTGACAAAATAAAAATTAGACACAAATAATATATTTATAGTGATAAATTATTTGTGACATGTATAAGTTTTGTCACTATTAATAATTGATAATGACAATTTTATAATCTAGTCATTATTGTTAATAACATTAGTGACAAAATAAAAATTAACCACAAATAATATATCAATAATGACAAATTTCATATTCATCACTAAATTTTTGTCAAAAAAAGTTACATTTCTTGTAGTGTCATATAAGATTGGTGTGGTCACTGATGTGTGTTAGGGGTTTGCTTTATGATTTTCAGGTATCTAACTTGTGCAAAGGCTTTGGATGATAATAATGTTTTTGGCTCAAGGATACCATTTAGTACATACAATGCTTTTATATTTTTGTTTAATTACTTGTAATTCGATGGTGTGTGCATGTGCATATACGTGCGTGCATGTGTGGCCAATGGTAGATTTCAAAATATATATTATGGGGTTAAATGTGTTAAATACATATATTTAGTAATTTATATATAAAAAAAAATCATGCATTTTCTAAAGGAAGATTTTTTTTGTTAAGGCCATGGCTCCACCATTGTGTTTTTATGGCATGCATGTGCACATACGCATGCATGTGTTCATGTTTGCTTGCGTATGTATATATGCGTGTAATCAAGTTATTAAAAGAGTAACTATGAAAAAAATTCAAAATTAAGTTTTTTATTTCAAATTATTTTTACTATTTCATTTTTGATTTTTTTCTCTTATTTCAAAAATTAAAACTCAAACAAATTAAAGTCCATCCTATTTGTTTACACTAAGATATTATTTATCAAATATATAGCTTGAATATGAAGCACCACGTTTATGTGGAAAACAGTTTTGTCTAAACACAATCGTATTTCAACTAAATCATGTGATATATATACAAATTCTAGTACATCGGCCACTGTGATTGCCTTATAGCATTAATAAAAATCATTTTTTCGATGGTAGTTACTCAGTATTAAGCCAACATTGTCAAGGATTGCTTTCAGATCATGCCTTGCATAAAAGTTTAATCACAAAGCAAAGTAAAGAAACAAAGGAAAATTAGAACATGATCCATTAATCATCCACTCATGACTCCATGAGTTACTATTTGTTAAGTTTGTCCAATTTGCACAAGTTAATTCTGCAATACTCCAAAAATTTAATCAAATTATGAACAACAAAAAGGAGAAAGAATCAATTTTTTGAATATATAAAAAAGTATTAACCAAGTGGTGAAAAACTTAACTTAAAAAAATTGTTAGTAAAATTTTTTTTGATAAAAATGATAATACAATCTTCTAATTTTATGCATTTGCACCCATTGATTTAGGATCCTAAATACATTACTGCCATGAATGATGAACTTTTGTGGTATTGGTTGGATCACACATTACTAATGATGGATATATAAGCCTACTTGCCATGTTTGTCCCAACTTTTAGTAGTTAAAACCTATCGTGGAAGAGGGAACATGGAGGAAGAAGAAGATGAAGAAGCAAAGAAGGTAATTCATGATAGATGTTTATAGGTATATATTGATCAAGTTTCAATTTATATGTAAATATACCACGCCACCTTGAAGTGTTAAATAATGGTATTACTTGATGTACCTGATATTGTGGTACATTTCCTTAATTAATAATAGCCAAGTTAGTAATTAAGACATGAAGACTCATGCTTACATATAATTGCAATATATGCATATGTTAAAGATATAACTTTTAACCACATAAACATCTAGTAATCTTAAAGCCATGTAAAAGTAATCCAAATAATGGACTTCTAACTTCAAGCCACGTTATATTAAATTTAAGTAGGAGCTACCAATGCCTAGGCTGATAAGTTTTTTTTCTTTGATGCTAGCTTAATTTAATTAAATTACATTATTTGATTAGAAAATTACTTCAAATGGCAAGGGAATAGAGTGGTTATAAAATGTGTTGTGATTTCAATTCATCAAATCATCAACTATGCTAGAAATATCACATGGGGACTTATTTGGTTCTTTAATTTCATGAACTAAACAAGTTTGTTGGTTGAGTATGCTTCTAAAACAAATATTTTTTTATACAAACCTTCTTTAGTTAGCAAATTACTTCAAATGATAGTTAACTCAAACAAGATATTAAAATGTGTTGTAAGTGTATCATGATTAGTGGTAGGAGAAAAAAGAGAACAACTCGACATAGATTTAGACTTTTTATTTATTTCTTTGGATATTTAAATGTCTATGCATGTGTGAATGCGTGCATTAGGAGAAAGGCAATGAATATGTGTACTTGTGTGCATATGTGAAGAGATGCGTGTGTGTGCATATGTGTTTGTGAGGAGAAAAATTATGTGTGTGCATATACAAGTCCATGCATGTGTGTGTGCACGTATGTGAGGAGAAAAGTTATGTATGCGTATTTTTTTTATATATTTTATACATATTCTCATTTATCCCCTCCATGATCACAATGACTCATTTATATAACCATATTATAATATAGTTATAACTACAATTATAATCTTATAATCATATTATAACATGATTATAACCATAATATTATAATATAGTTATAACAATGTTATAACCACAATTATAATATGGTTATAACAACAATTATAACATGGTTATAATATGATTATATAAACGATGATCAAAGATTTTTATTTTTTAAGAAAAGTCTTGCATAATTTTAGATGGAGAGGACATGTATTCAACGATCATAGATGTTTTGAATTTTGAAATACTTGACACTATGCTACATTTACATCATGGGCACCTAACATGATCATAAGTGATATTGGTTTCATGGTAAGTAAAAAAACAATTAAACAACAATTTTAATAATTCTACTATTCGTATTTATTTCAATTGTATTACCATTTAAATGCAGAATACCTATAATGGATTGGAAAGGAGAAGAAATCATGAAAAAATACACCAACACTAACAACAAAAATATACTAGACAAATCATTCTTTTTCTAGTGCAATTTTATTAGTTTTCAAGACACTTTGTTTGATGCAATAGGATGTCATTATTTTAAGGATTGTTTTATCGAAGGGGAAGTCAAATTCATCTTTGTTATGCACAATCATTTTACACGGTAATTATATAAATATATATTTTAAAATATATCATTTTGAATATGAAATAATTTACATTACTTTTGTTTACTTATAGAATTATTTGATTAATGCTCTAATAGGATTGGACTTGGTTATATTACCACTCATAGTGGAAAATATGATAATCAACGAGTAAGTTTAAATAAATTTATTTCTTACAAAATAATGCAAAAGTAATATTCATAATTTTATAAAATCATATTTTCTCAGTTTTAATTAAATTATCATAGAAGTAACCTTACTTGTACTGAAATTGACTCCCGGAGCTAATATTTCAAAGCGTGTTAAGTGGGTAAATAATCTAAGTCCCTTATGTGTGCATGTGTGTATGCACGGGGATAGGGTATGTGTATTGGTAGGGGGTCCTTGGCCCTTTGAATTTTTTAGAAGTTGCATATTAATAGTAATAACTAATAAATTAGTATAAAAAAATAGTTCCAAATTTAGTGATATTATAAATTTGGTATAAACAATTAGTTATTGTGCGTGTTCACTCTATTTTTTGAATTTCCCGCTCTCATTAAGCTATGCCATTGTGTGTGTGTGTGGCATGCATGCACATGCACATGCATGCGTTCATGTGTGTGCATGACGCATGTGCACATGCATGCATATATATGTGTGTAATCAAGTTATTAAAAGAGTAAGTATGAAAGAATTAAAAATTAAGCTTTGTATTTCATATTAACTTCACTTTCATTTTTAATATTTTCTCTCTTTTTTCTCTTATTTTTAATATTTTATTCAGATGTGAAGTGTTAAAATTTTCATAATCTATATTATGAATATATATATAATAATTCTCCTATTTGTCGCTTTGGGATGTAAATTCAAATCATTTTAAGTATAAGTCAACTCCCTACTATATAATTCTTAGAATGTTAATGATGATCATTTTAAGTAGAAGCTCTAAACTTTCTAAAGAGCTTACTATTAATGAATTGAATTTTGTTTGCGTGAAACCTATGCATACTCTACATCTTTCATAAGAGTCTTAGGTATACCTTTCGGTAGAAGGACTTGAATTTAAGACAAAAAAGGTAGATGGAACTCTTGAAAGACTATGATTGCACAATCTGGTACCATTCAAGTAAAGCAAATTTCGTTACTGATGCTTTGATTAGAAAGTCTATGGGTAGCTTGACTCACATTGTTAAAGTTAAAAGACCTATTGTGAAGGAGTTTCAAGATCTTGTAACTAAGTGGGTGATATTTAAGGTCACAGGCACTAGATCACTCTTAGCACATGTTCAGGCTCGTTCCACTTTAGTAGATATCATTAAAGCAATTCAAGGTGAAGACCCTCATTTAAGGAAGATTGTGGAAGACTCAAGTAAGAAAGGTTTTTGATTTTGTGGTTGATTCTAAAAGTGTTTTATGCACCCGCCTATGCATTCCTAATGTAGGAGACATGAGAAAGAAAATCTTGGAGGAAGCCCATCATTCCTCATACACCATTCATTTAGGTCATCTAGGTTATACTAAAATGTACCAAGACTTCAAAGAATTTTATTGATGGGAAGAGATGAAAAATGATGTAGCTAAATTTGTATGTAAATGCTTAGTGTGTCTACAAGTTAAGACAGAGCATCAGAAGCCTGTAGGTTTGCTTCAGAGGATTGATATACCTGAATGGAAATGGGAAATGATCAGTATAAATTTTGTGACAAGATTACCTAGGACCTTAAAGGGGTATGACTTAGCTTGGGTGATTGTAGATCTATTGACTAAGTCAACACACTTTTTGCTTGTGAAAACTACCTATTCAGTAGCTCAATATGCCAAGTTTTATATAAAAAGAATAGTATTCTTGCATGGAGTGCCATTGTTTATTATATCTGATCAAGGACCTTAGTTCACATCTCAGTTTTGGAGATGTTTTCAGCAAGTTTTAGGGACTATATATAATGAAAGATGAGATGGCGTATCAAGTGAGAGGACATGTATATTATGAGAGATTAGAAGTTTAAATAACAGTAATGGATTAAATCTTAATGGTCCAAATGTAATTTTGAATTAAAATTAAATGTGATCTACATCGTATACAATCATATCTCTCCTAATTATTGCACATTTACATAGACTTGCCCCCATCACCATGACCACTGTCGCCACCACCAATATGGTCACCACTGCTGTTTTTGCCGCCACCGTCACCACTACCATCATGGTCGTCATTCCGGCGTTGTTGCTGCCACCACCACCGCAATTATGATGACGCCGCCATCACCATGACCACCATCGCCACCACTAATAGGGCCACCATCATAGTTGTCGTCCTTGTTGTTACTGCCACCACGATGGCGGCGGCGGCGGTGACAACAGTGGTGGTGACAACAATGGGGACAATGACCATGATGGTGGTGGTGATGGTGGCCCTATTGGTATTGGCAGCAAAAACGGCGATGGTGACCATGTTGATGGTGACAGCACTGGTTATGGTGATATGACAATAAATGTACAATAATTAAGAAAGATATGATTGTATTTGGTGAAGATCACATTTAATTTTAATTCAAAATTACATTTGGACTATTAAGATTTAATCAATAGTTATTATTTAAACTTCTTATCTCTCATAAACATGTCCTCTCACTTGAAATGCCATATATATATATATATATATATATATATATAATGAGAACTACGTTTTTATGTGAGAATGAGAATAGACATTCTCATCCGTTGGATTAAATTAAACGGTAAGGATTAATGCAGTCTTTTAAAAATTAACATATACCTACTTCATTTAATATCTTTACATCCAAAATTTTTTTTAAAAAAAACATTGTTTCACTCTCCCTTTCATATTGTTTCATAGCGACCTTAAACCCTACATTCTAAACCCTAAACCCTACACTTTAAATCCTACGCCCTAAACCTTAAACAAACAAACATGATTTCACTTCCGTGATAAGGGTGTTTTCTCAATACAAGAAAATTTTCTCCTTTCATCTTCATTTTTGTAAGTATGATGATTATTTTTTTCTTCTTTCTTCTACTCACGAATATGTTTCGTTTTGAGTTAATATGTAATTACATTTGTTGTTTAATTTCTCATTTTTTTCAATTCTTTATTTTCTAGGAATATGAACATAGAGACAATTGTTGCATTAGAAGAATTAAATGATTCTGCAAACACAATGATATGGATTCTAGAATGTGACAGAATTCAAACCTATCCTTGGAAAGGTATTTGATACCTTGATGGAAGGAGAAAACTTATATAGAAAACTTCTTCCTAAAATTTGGTAAGAAACTATATAGCTAAATCATCTTTCTTTCATTTTTGTCAAATCATGTTTTTCTCAATTTTTATCAAATCATGTTTCTTTCATTTTTTTTCACACTTCTCACATTTATATTTAATAATGTTTTATAGGTCTGACATTTGCTAAAAAGTATGATAGTAAGAATTTTATGCATACATGAGTAGCATCGAAAGATTGAAATCTTATATTGGGGGCGTAAGGTTTAAGGAGAGTAAGGTTTAGGGTGTAAGTAAACCATGTTTGTTTGTTTAAAGTTTAAGGCATAAGATTTAAAGTGTAAGGTTTAGGGTTTAGAATGTAAGGTTTAAGACCACTATGAAATAATATGGAAGGGAGAGTGAAACAATATTTTTTTTTTAATTTTGGATGTAAAGAGATTAAATGAAGTAGGTGCATGTTAATTTTTAAAAGACTACATTAATCCTTATTGTTTAATTTAATCCAACGGATGAGAATGTTTGTTCTCATTCTCACATAAAAATGTAGTTCTCATACGAGTCACCCCCCCCATATATATATATATATATATATATATATATATATATATGGTGTTTCAAGTGATAACTTTTAAATGAAAACAAACAATAATAACCCTTAGATTAAAATTAAAAATAATAAACGCATCATATTAAAACCTCAATTTTAAGTGCATCACCATGAGATCCTATCCCACCCTCTCTCTCAATTAGTTTTTTTCTTTGCATTTTTTTCCCAACACAAGCACATCGACAAAATACCGTCCTCATCACCATGACCACCACCACCACCACTAACATGGTTACTACCATCGTCAGGGCCACCATTGCTGTCACCATCATGGTCGTCGTCCCCGTTGTGGTAACAACGGGGATGACAACCATGATGGTGGTGGCGATGGTGGTCTGACGGTGGTGAGCGTGTTGATGGTGGTAGCGGTGGTCATAATGATGGCAACAACTCTTGATAGCCATCATGGTCACCACTGTCACCACCACCATCATGGTCGTCGTCCCCATTGTTGTCACCACTACCACCGCTATCGATGGTGGTGGTGGTAGCAACAACAAGGACGACAACCATGATGGTCGTGGTGATGGTGGCCCTAGCGATGGTAAGAACGATGGTAATAACCATGTTGGTGGTGGTAGTGGTGGCAACAGCGGTGGTGGTCATGGTGATGAGGGCGATGTTTTGTCTATGTGCTTGTGCTGTTGGAAAAAAATGCAAAGAAAAAAACTAATTGAAAGAGAGGGAGGGATAGGATCTCATGGTGATGCACTTAAAATTGAGGTTTTAATCTGATGCATTTATTATTTTTAATTTTAATCTAAGGGTTATTATTGTTTGTTTTCATTTAAAAGTTGTTCTCACTTGAAACGCTTTGTATATATATATAGGATTTTGTTTTTAATTCGCATTTGTGGTGATGGGAAAATCACATGCTTGGTTCAAATTGGATCTTCTATGATGGAATTCGTGCACCAAGAGCAACCCAGAATGAATTTTAATTCTCGATCGTATCTCAGTCTACAGAACTCGGATTTGAGCGATTCCAAATCGAGGAGAAAGATGACATTCTGAACTATAATTTAGGGTCAAGAAACACTTAAAATGGATATGTAAAACGTACAGAACAAACTTGAGAAAAATGGGGCTGAAGGCACAATTCGGGAAATGCGAAAATGAACAATAACACAAATTGGGAAAGAACGAAAATCAGAATAGGCGCCACAAACAATGATGTTTGATAAGCCTAAGGGATCACCACAAAAATTGAGGGAATTCCTTATAAGATTAATTGGTTCAAGGAAGAACCCTAGCAGAGACAATCTCTCACTTTTGACAAAACAATCATAATCTGCATTTTCATTCAGTTCCAAATGATTTATACAAATTCGTTCTCAACAAAATAAGAGAAATGTAAAATCCTAACATTACAAGCATAGTTAATATGTCTTAGTGGTTAAAGCAAGGCAAAGTTTAGTTTGAGGTCAAGGGCTCAAAATTGGCTGTAAGCACTTTAATATATTTTTTTTTTAATTAAATGACTAAGTCTGTAATTGGGCTTTCATTCCAAGCAATTAGCAACTATCCATTGTGGGCCTCCAAGTGTTGGGCCTCTCCTTGCATTTGAACTTCCCTAAGAATAGTCACCATATGTTCCAAAGCTTCTTGGGCCTTTTTAGCTCTTGCTCTTGTCATGGGCCCTCCTATGCCTTGTATTGGGTCTTAGGCTTCCATTTGATCATGGGCTTGGGTCTGGTGGTTGTCATGGGCTTGGGCTTTGATGTCCACATCATGTGGCAAATTGGCCATTAAAAGTTGTGAAGGAATAATGAGAGTAAGGCGGGGGAAAATTTGAATTTAATAGCAATGCATTTGTGATGGATTTGTTATAGAACTTTTTGTGAGAGAATTGCAACAACTTTACAATGACACATTTGCAACCAACTTGCAACAAATTAGTGAGACATATTGTCTTATAAATTAGTGACAAATAGTTCATTTAGAGTAATCAATTTTTTGAGGGATTTTGTCGAAAAAATAGCAAGGATTGATAAATTATTAGTGTGAAAATAGAGAGGAAAAAATCTATCACAAATTAGTGATTTAAATACAACAACAGATATATCCCTCGCTAAGTTGTCAAAAATCCACCACAATTACTCCTTAACAAGGAATTTTTTATGTATTTGCCACGAAAGTGTCTGTCGCAAATCCATAAAATTCTTGTAATGTGTTAACCTTCGGGATGGAGAAACTTAGGTTTGATTATTGGTGAAGATTAACGCCTCACCTCTTCTTTTAAATTTTTGGTATCCTCATACCTTAAGTCTTTTCTGTTCTCTTAGTCTAGAGTTTTATATTCTATGCCATAATATGTATGGATGATGGCATTGTATTTTTTGTTATAGACTAAGTCATATCATTCTTGCTTGATGCTTTGATTTTCCCTGTTTTCTATTATCTCTAGCATCACTAGATGATTTACTACTTAAAAACTAATTCTAAGTGATTACAATCGATTACAAGTTGTAGGAATCGATTACCAGATGGCCTAATCTGTTTTGAAACCATCTTTGGTATCATATTAATCGATTACCAACCATTGTAATCGATTACAATGTTAATTTCAGAGTTTAGATATTGTTCTGTTTCAATTGCAATCAATTACTATCAAACTACAATCGATTACAAGACAATCTCTGAGATTCAAAAATTGCTCTGTTTCATTTGCAATCAATTACCATCTTGTGGCAATCAATTACTAGATGATCTCTAATATTCAGAATTGGCTTTGTCTTGTTTGCAATCGATTACAAGTCTACTGCAATCGATTACAATAGTTGATAGCAAGTGTAAATCATATTCTGATACATGGGATAATCGATTACACCATATCTTTTCATTCCTTCAAATTGTCAAAATCCAAATCTTTGATTTGATTTTCAGATTTGATATTGCTTTGAACATTCTCTTCTTTCTTCTGCACATTCTCTAATATCTTGAGTTTTCAGAAAAACTCAATATTGCTTTTACTACTATACCCATTTGAGATTAAACCTCTAAGCCTATACAATTATATCCCTCTCTTGTTCTTTCATGAGCTGAGGTGATTCAACATTTATTATTGACTGCTAAATTTGCTCATATTGGAGTTTCTTGAACTGATCTCATATCAACTATATTAGCACATCAAGGTGTTTTCATTCTTTAATCTTTTTTATTGATTTTGTTTGATTAGCATTGTGGAAATTTCGTTCCTAAATGCTGTGTTGAAATTACATGGCATTTCTAATTTTGTTTGTAGTATTGTGTTTAGAAATTGGATGGTAAATGGTGTTTTCACATTCAATCTTCTAGGTTCCTGTTTCAGGATGTGAAATCAGGATTTGCTATGAATTATGTGTGCATGGTGTATGTAATCAAATTCATAGTGGAACCCCTCGGTGAAAGGGAGAATTGGATGTAGATCGGTGATTGATTGAACCAGTATAAATCAACAAGCTCAATCTCTCTATCCCTTGATCTATTTCAATTTAGTATTTGATCTTTATCAAGATGATTTGTTTTAAATCATTTCTATCATATACTGAGGTTGTTTTTCTAGTTTATTCAATCAATATAACATTCTTTGAAAATACTTTTATTAAAACCTCAAGAGTGGTGGTGAAAAATCTTTTTGAGGAAAAGAATTTGTCACTATACGTTAAATCAATTTACCCTCCCCCTCTCTTGATTGATTACCCAGCTGATCCTAACAATTGGTTCAATACATTGTTATGTTTCTAATAGATCATTAGTGTTGCAGTTTTATTTTATTGGTGACTTATATTGTGGGGCAATAAAATATGATGAACATGAGTCTTTTAAAGTCTTGGAATAAATGGAGACAAATATTATTCACAACCAAATTTCCTTCTCTACCTTTTCTTTTGGATATGCATGTGTAGTTGTGTTTATACTCCTTATTACAAAACCTTTGTCGGAAAGGTATGTGTGCTTGTTGTGTTCCAATGGATACTATGTGTCTATTGGGTGATGTATCCTTTGGATGTTAGACTTATTAATCAATTCTATGCAATGTTTATTATGGTTTAGTCTTAAAAAGGATTAGTCAATCTTTAGTAAGGGATTTTGTAAAAAGACAACAAATTGTTCTTTAGTAGATACAAATTGTAAATCTTTTATTCATTTATGAGCATAGTTCCTTGTAAAGTGGTGCTTAATTTCTATATGTTTTTCTCTTACATGTAATATGAAGTTTTTCAAAATATTTATTACAGAGTATGTAAGATTTTTAAAATTTTAAATACTTATTAATGATAATTTATTAATATAAAACATATATTAAAGAAAAACCCATTATTTGTCGTCGATCAGCCTTAGAAATGTTTTCAACTATGCCATAGGATCGTCAAAGGCTACCTTGTGAAACTAATTATTTTCTATCATTTAAAGTACCCTACTTGTAGTTATAGTAGACCATGTGAATTAAAACCATCCTATTGTTTATGTTTTGTTAACCTTTATGATGAATTTGGCATTTCATTGGAGAAAAATAAATCATGTAGACATTTATGTCAGCTCATTATTGTATAATTTTTCCGATGATACGGAATTTGATGATTTCATCAAACAATTAAAGAGGTATATTTTAGTTTGAAATTAAAATTTCACTTTTGTAATTCTTCCATTATTATAAACTTCAATTGAATATATTATTTAATATATCATTTAATCATATAGTAGAATACCTCTTTCTTTAAGAGGTATATTGATTAAATGATATGATAAATGAAATATAATTAACTTAACAAAAATGAATTTTTAGTTTTAAACTAAAATATACCTCTTTCTTGAATTGTTTAATGAGTTCATCAAATTTTATATCATTTGAAAAGTTATACAATAATGAGCTGGAGTAAATGTCTATATGATTTTTTTTCTCCAATGAAATGTCAAATTCATCATAAGGGTTAAAATAACACAAAAATCAAGATAGTTTTAATTCACATTGTCAATTATAACATCAAGTAAGGCACATAATCAAAAATTTTAAAAGATATTCATGATTATCTAAACAAGATTTATAGTAAAAATATATAACATGTTGTCCTTTTGGGATTCAATGTAACATATATGTCATTGTATTGTAGTCCCATATTTTATCACATATGTCATATATGTACTTTCAGATTTAATGTAAATATGAAAATTAATAATAAAAAATATAATTACATGGGTTTAAATCATATTTTTTGAAAAGTTCAATTACACTATACTATATTAAAAATGAGTATTTAAACATGAACCGTGCTTTAGGAAAGCCCATGCATATTTTTGGAAGGTTAAACTTTTATAAACATACATCCTAAATGTTATAACATACACTAAAGATCAAAACAAAGTAACATTGTCGCAACCAGGGTCTCGACGAGACGGTGAGGAAAATCAAATGTATGGATCAAAGGAGTCGCCACCAATGTTTATTAAGGAAAACATCAGAAAATATTTTTTTAGAAAAAAAATGGTATTTGAAACCAGATTTGAGTTCGAGAGTCCATTACGTGTAGGGAAGGTATTAACACCCTACAACATCCATCATAGAAGCGATTACCTCTAATTAATTAAGAAAAACTTTTTAGATATTTATCTCACCAAAACATTACTGGAAAAGAATAATTTATTTTTCTACGAAGATTAATTTTATTAGAGGAAAGAAGGAGAGACATTTTTATTCGTTTATTTTCATTATTTTAAGACTCTTAAGCTGTTGCAACTCATTTATCCTAAAAAAAACACTTGAAAAATTGACAAAGGTGGACACCCAAGTCAATTCATCTTTATTTTTTTTGAAATGATTTTAATTTAGACAACTATTGATAGTTAAACAAAAATAAAAAAAAGAAAGTGCAACTTAGTAATTTTACATGTTGTAAGTAAAAGGCTAGCCCAAAACATGTTGCAATTTAGTAATATTGAAGATGTAAATAGAAAAGGGTGGCCCAAATGTGAAATGAATCAGGAGTTAAAAAGAGGGTCTCATTCCTCGTCCTCATACTCGTGAAAATGAATCCTAAAATCAGCTGCAGCGCTCGCGAGAGAAGAGAAAGGGGATGGCGATTTGGACTCCCCAGCGCAGCCATGGACGGCAACGCCTGAGCAAGAGGCGAGGGGTAAGGTCGGCCGACGACGGAGGGCTGTCTGGCGCGGAGGAGGTAAGGAGGGGTGGAGTTACGGGGCTGGTGTTTGGGTCGTTTGGTGGAGAATGCGCAACAGTCGCAATGGCGGAGGACGAGGCCGCAGGCGATGGCGACAGCGCGAGGGGGTGAGCGGGTGGTTCGCGCGGTGGCTGAAGTGCCCAGGTACAGTGTTTTTCTTTATCTGTTTTCTCTTTCACTTTCTTTGGACTCTCTTGTCTCTGATTGATTTTTGGTCTTTTTGTGACTAGGTTTGTGGCTTGATTTGGTCTAGGGCTATGAATTTGGGTCTGGGATGATTGTAAAATGGTGTTGTGTTCTAGGTATGAAGTATTTGACTTCGTCTCTGTTTTGATTACCTATTGGAACTCAGAGTCCCTGCTTATGTGTCTGGTTTTGTTCTCTGCTTTGTGTTGGGTCTCTGTTAGGTCTCTGTTCTGGATTCTAGTGTTGGTGTTTTGGTACTTGTCTATGCTCATGTCTCTGATTACGTTTATATTTGTTTTTGGTATTTGTCTGTCTCTGCTTATGATTCTAATTTATCTTTGATGGTTTGATTAATTAAACAAAGTATTTTTCTTTCAGATTCATATCTTTTTATCATTTTTGAGCAGATAGATTGCAAAATATTTCATTGCTTACAATCAAACATAGAAAAAGTTAATACATGATGAAGATTACATGAAGATTGAAAGGAAAGAATTCTACTCATTGTTGTTCTATGGTTCTTCCTTTGTTGTTCTCTTTTGCTCTACTTTTCTGATCTTTTCTCTTCTCTATTCTTACTGTTCCCTTTTTTTTTTTGTATTTTGATCTCTCCTCTTGCTCTCCCCTCCCCCTTTTTTGTTCTGCTGTCTTTGCTATATATAGGCATGAGGTTTCCCTCCTAGGAGGTTTTGCTTTTTTTAATCAATTGTTTAAGCTTTCCTTCCTAGGAAGGTTCCTCATTTCATCATTTCATTTTTCTTCTTGCAATTGCCCTTTCAAATCAGCCACCATCTAGTGCCTAGCCTAGGTTGCTAGAGTGGCTAGCTAGGATGATGGAGCTGCTGGCCATGAGATCAAGTTGCCAATTGATGATGAAGCTGCTAATGGAGCTGCATTGTTCCTTTTTTTTTTTTTCATGAAGCTTGCATTGTTCTTTCTTTCTTCTTTTCTTTTGCTGCTTCTTTTTTCTCTCTTTCTGCCTTCAATTGATTTGGCTTGTACCCTCTTTAGATTTTCTAGGCGTGTTGAAGCTTCATTCCAATTTTGTAGTGTTCCAAAATTTGTAATGGTCATGTGATAGAGGAATATGAAAAAATGGCAAAAGATTGGGTTTTTCACCCAACATGTTATATCATTGTACATTTTTCTTTTTCCTTTTCTTGATGTAGCAAGACACAACATTGTGGGATAATAATAATAATAACAACAACAATAATAATAATAATTATAATAATGTAACTAAACGGACAAAATTGGGTGTTGACAAACATAATAAGATATTACTAAATCTAATAAACTTATTGGTCGAAGGAATGTCTTTAGATTTCCACACAAAGAAATGACAGCTAATCTAAAATGTATTTGAGTAATATTTAGTCTATGTATTTTATTACTTTGACCTTAATACAATAATATTTCAAATGAGTCTTAAATCGGGCAAATATCAAAACAAATAGTTGATTACCAACAATACTTTCCTGATTTACATTAGTATCAAACACCATAAGGAAAGAAAAGGAGAAAGTTATTAACATTAGAAACCAATTATTAACCTAACAAGAACAACCTTCATCACCATTGGATCGCAACTTTCCTTAAAGCAACAAAACAAATGCATTTGCACATGTAATCAAATGCATCCCTTTCGTAATAATGTAAAATCAATGTCTTTTGTAGTGAAAAGAAAAGCTATATGGAAGTCTAGAAGCTTAATCCAGGTATCAAATAGTTCTCATTTGTGCAACTAAAGCATAGATGGATCATCACTGCCCAAACACATGTTAACACACAAAAATGAGTCAATAAAAAATAAAGAAAAATCAAAAGATAAAAGTCATAATGGTTAATCATTTGGCAGTTTTGGTTGGATTAGACCTCATTAAAAATCCCAATTCACCTAACTTGTGGGTTGAGTTTTATAGAACTACACCCACCTAAAAGAGATCTTTGATTTTGGTGGGTCTCAGTTTGAGCGATTGGATTTATACAAGTCCTGGTCTAAGTGGGTTAGATTTCTACAAATAGACTAGCAATGAGCTTAGTCCTTCAAATTGAACTTGTAACAATCCAATAGCACAAAAATGGATGAGTGAAAGGTGTAATAGAAATGAGACTGGAAAAATTGGGATCATTAAAAAGAAAATGTTTTGTGTACCTTTGAGCTTTCTGTATTTGTTGAGAGGTAAGAATGGAGGTGAAGGTGGAGGTGCACTAGGAGGCAATGATGAAAAGGGAAGCATATATGTAGATATATACAATTTTGTAAAAGAGATTGAGTGGTGGGAGAAAATGCAAAGGTAGAGGCGGTGTAGAGGTGTGGCAGCACAAGAAGATAGGATTAATTCATATAGAGACAAAGAGGTGAGCATGAAGGTAAAGAGACATAAATAAATAGGGTTTGCTAAACAAGTAAGGGTTAGTAGTTAATAATTGTAGCATTGATGTTTAAGTGAGTTGACTATTAACATTGGGCCATTGCGATTTCGGCCTAGTCTTCATTTGATATTTAGTTGGCCAATTGTTATATTTACCTCCCCTAAATAATAATATACCTCCTATTATATTTATTTTTTTCAAAAATACACCTATTCCATACCTCCCTCTTTCTTGTTTGTTTGTCCCTAACATTATCATCACCCCTTTCTTGTATATACAAACCTCCACATTACTACATTTTATCTTCAAATTTATTTTTCTCTTTTTCTTCCTCTTTATTTTATCTTTAGTTGAATATGGCAAAGCTATTGCATTTTAAAACAATCTATAATGGACTCCAGACATATTGTAATGATAATGTTCGGCAAGACACTCTCATTTTGGATTAATTCACGATCTCACCAAACTAGTTTTTTATGCTTCTCCTTGTACACCACTTGTTTACTAGATGTTCCACCTCTAAGACTCCCCCATTTGCAACATCTACTAGACAATTCCAATGTATATATAAAATCTTATTCATCATTTTTTTATTTATTGATCATGAATTCAAGAAAGCCATAAGTAACCACGCACATCATTTTTCAATGTTATGAAAGTTCATCAATTCATTCCATAAAAAAAAAAATTAAACCCAAACAATGATTAGTTCATCCTTCTTTTATAAAAGTTGTAGATTCATATCTAAATCACCAACCATTTGATTGTTATTCCAAGAACACAAAACCATATCCTAGGTAGTTGTTCTTCCATTTTTAGTTCCAATACTACTATATAGTCTGATCAAAGACTTATGCATGGTCTGGTCTGAGACTTCACTTAGTATTTCCTAGGACCATTTCATGGTCAATTTCATCACAACGTTGTATGATTGAAAAACACTTTGGATGCTTGTTTTGTTATGAAAGTGTTTTCAAATAGTCAATATCAAGAGTGAGATAGAAGAGATTATACTATTGTCTGTGATGAATATGGTTTCCTAAAATTACTCAATTTCAAATCATTAGTTGATCAAATATTATCACATTTATTATCATCAAAATCAATCAAAAGATTAAGGACCAGACATCATCCAATATCTTGATTCTAACAACTTCTTTCCATTAAGATACAATAATGAAGTTAAAGAGAGCAATTGAGATTAATATGAGAACGAGTTTTAAGTTTTGTGAATATTCAAAATCTCACATTCAATGGAAAGAAATTCAAGAATGTGGCTAAGGATTTTAAGGCATGACACAAAAAAATAAATAAATTTATACCTTATTTTGACTGTACAAGTTAATTGGTTTAAGAAGCTCAAGCTTCCCTTTGAAAAATAAAGAAGGTTTTTACTTAAACTCTTTCAATAATATTCTTGCTATATATACATATATATCTATAAGTGTGTAAAATTTTCTCAATATGGCTTACAAATATGAGTTGTCATAAATGTCTACACAACACAAATAACAAGATATTTTTAATTCACATGGTCTACTATTTCAAGAAATATAATTATGTGAAAAAGTAACCACATTATATTGTTATTAAAACAACATTTCTTTATTAAGAAACTTTACCAGGTTATACTTGACACAACAACTTTCTATTTCAGATTTGCGCCAAATTCAAGGCTTTTATATTCTTAAACTTCACCCTTAACAAATTCTATTAGCATGAGTCTTAAATTGGTTGACGCTTTCCTTCCTAGTTTACTAGCATGGGTTTTTGATTTAGTAGATGAAAAATATGGGTTTAAACATGTAACATTGGGCATGTTTGGACAGCCTGGTTTTGAAATTAAGCCCATCTAAAATTGATCCCAACTAAAGATCACATGAAGACTAGGCCCAATGTTAATGGCCCACTCACTTAAACATCAATGCAACAATTACTAACTACTAATCCTAACTTGTTTGGAAAACCTTATATACCCATGTGTCTCACTACCTTATCATTCACGTCTTAGTCTCTAAATGATCTAAACCTATCTTCTTGTGTCATTGCGCTGCCGCATTGCCTCCACTTCTGCATTTTCTCCCACATCTCAATCTATTTCACCAAATCATATATATCTACATCTGTGCCTTCCTTCCCATCATCATCTCCTAGCACACCTCAACCTCTGCTCATACCTCTCAATCTCTCAACAAATACAAAAAGCTCAAAGGTACACAAAACTTATTCTTTTTCATGTTTCAATGTTTTTTCATTCTCATTTCTATTACACCCTTTAGTCATCCATTTCTTTGCTATTGGATTTTTACAGGTTCAATTTGAATGGCTATGCTCGTTGCTAGTTTGTTTGTAGAAACCTATCCCACTTAGGTCAAAACTTGTATAAATCCAATCGCTCATATCGAGACCCACCTAAATCAAAGGTCAATGTCCTTTAGTTGTTCCAAAAGTCAATGCTCATCAAGTAACGGTATTCATTTTTGCATACTTGAAATTTTATGTTTTTATTCTTATGAATATCTTTCCAAATATATATATATATATATATGGCATTTCAAGTGATAACAGATTTTATATGAAAACATGAGAACAAACAATAATAACCTTTGAATTAAAATTAAAAATAATAAACATATTAGATTAAAGTCCCAATTTTAAGTACATCATCCTATCCCTCCTTCTCCCTCTCTCTTAGTTGGTTTTTTTCTGCATTTTTTTCCAACAGCACAAGCACAGAGGCAAAACAAAATTTCCATTCAATTTCCTTTCACAATTGCAAATATGGTTACCACCGCCATCACTACCACTAACATAATCACCATAATCGTTTTTGTCATTGCGAGACGACGACCATGATGGTGGCAATGATGATGGCCCTAGCGACAACAAGAACAGTGGTGGTAACCATGTTAATTGTGGTGGCAATGGTTATAGTAATGATGAAAACTCTTGAATAGGATCTCATAGTAATACACTTAAAATTAGGATCTCTTGGCAACTCTTGAATAAGATCTTATAGTGGCAGTGGTTATTGTTTTGTCTATGTGTTGTTGGGAAAAAAATTAAGAGAGAGAGAGGGGTAGAATCTCATGGTAATGCACTTAAAATTAAGATTTTAATTTGATGCGTTTATTATTTTTAATTTTAATCTAAGGGTTATTATTGTTTGTTCTCATTTAAAGGTTGTTCTTACTTGAAACACTCATTTTATATATAATTGTAAATTTATAATAAAATTTCATCTAAGAGGAAAACTTCAAAGCTAAAAGAGGAAGATGCCACAAACTACTACCTAAATGGATTATTGAAAATTAAAGTGTTAAACACAAATCACAAAAAAAATGGTAAAATGATTGATACAGTTTGTGTTTGATGTTTCACATCCATTCAGGCAGTTGTTTATAGCATCTTTCTCTTTTTGGCCTTGAAGTTTCCCTACTAGATGAGATTTTAATCTAAACTTAATTATTATTATTATTATTATATATAATTGAGGTACATATACTTGAAAAGATATTTATTATAAGAATAAAAATAAAAATTTCAAGTATGAAATAATGAAGAGTCTTTTTAGAACTCAATGTGTCATATAATTGCTTGATGAGTTAAAGACTTCTGACCGAGCTAAAGGAGATTGATTTTCTTCTTTTGGGTATAAAATATGTGTAAATTTATGAATCTTAAAGTAAAAATATATAGTTTACTGTGGTCCTTAACGTAACATGTGTCATTGAATTATATTATGGTACTTCTATTACATATGTAACATTAAAAAATATTTATAAGTTATAAATTTTTAGTTTTACCAAAATAATTTATTTTTTAAAATAAAAATTCTTTTTTCAATATTTAAGTTATTGTATTAAACATTAAAAATTATTTTACACACAACTTATAATCCAAAAATAACTTAAATTATGATTTCTCAAACATTTTTCCAAATATCATAAGTATTTATGTCAAAAGAAGATAAGTACAAATAAGTTCTTCATGAGTTCATCCATTTGGGACCTAATCTATAAATACATAACTTAGAGATTGAAAAGACTAACCATGACAAGATTTCTCCATTAGTGTTGAGGTCGATATGGTAGGATTGATCATTAAAAAAAATGACCCTACTTTAATCATTTTTTAGCTATGAATAATAAAATAATAAGGTATCTAGTACTTTTTATGAATAAAAAAAATTGGAACAATGTTTAATTGATTGAATTATTTTTGTTGTGAGAAAATCTGAACACTTCAAGTAATGAAAATAGTACAAAACACAATATAAAGTATAAACTGCACATTTTGTTTGTAACTGTAATACTTTTGTTGCACAAACTTTTGTTCTCTATGTCACAATTCTCTACATGCTTAATGATGATACATTTATAGGTTAAATATGTTTTTAGTCCCTCAAATAAGGGTCATATTATTTTTATTCCTCCAAATAAAAAAATTATTTTTTTAGTCCCTAAAAATTGGAAAAGACTTATTTTAGTTATTTTCACAATATATATCAAATAAAAATAAAATATTTATAATTTGTGACGGTTTTTAATTGTCACAAATATATAAAAATGTCACAAATAAATTGTGACAACTAAAAAATGTCTAATTACAAACTAGTAGGGGATTGTTAATGTCTACTCTAATTTAAAAGATGTTAGCAACTAACATTAAAATATTTAAATTAAAATATCCTTTTTTTTGTGTGCATTAAATAAATATATTTTAATAATTTAATATTTAATTAAATATAAATCATTTCTCTTGGATGTATGTTAGCAATCCCCAAACTAGTAACATATTAATTAGTAAATCATCTCGATATAGTAGATAGTAAATAGTTTCAATATTTCTATTATTTCAATAAACTCTTTTAAATCTTATATTATTTTATTAAAAAATTTGTCTCCATCTATGTTCTTTCTTTTCTTCCCAGTAAACTTATACAAGTTTGGGCCAATATAGTTACATATCATTATTTGTTTATGATCTTTATGATCTTGATCAATTTCAAGTAACATACTATTCAAATTTTTAATTTTTAAAAATTAATAATATTTAACTGAAATTAAGGACCATAATCTAGTTATACACTGTTAGTAATTTTCTTACCGTGTTAACTAATTAAACTTTATCCTATAAAAAAAACTAATTAAAAGTTATATTTTGTATAACATGTAATATATATAATTACACTTAAATATGATTTTAATTTCTCAGAATGTCCTTTTTTTTAATCTCTAAATTGAAAACTCATTTTTTTAGTCTTTCAAAGTTCAAAAATATTTTTTTGTCCCTTTCTTCGTAATATGGGCCAAACATAAAATAACATTTATAATTAGTGGTGATTTTTAGTAATAAAATTTGACTTTGTAAATTTGTGATAACTAAAAATTGTAAAAAAATTTAAATTTATTATTTTATATTTGACAGCTACGATGGAGAGAGACTAAAAAATATTTTTTAACCTTGAGAAATTAAAAAAAAAAAAAAACAACGTTTAGTTTGAAAAACTAAAACAAACATATCTCATTTTTAAATCACTAAAAACATATTTATGCAATTATTATCAAAATTAACAAATTTACAAAACCTACATACTTATTTATTTTTAGGCCCCCAAGTTATAACTAATTATTTGATTTGATAACTGATAGGTGTTTAGTTTACTTATTTGTTAAGTAAATTATCTAGTTTGTCTATCTCTTGGACTATCATTGAGTGTTGTTTGTCTTTAATTGTTGTCATTTCATTAAGTTTTTCATGTGATAGTTAGTTTGAATGAACTTTTGGATCCTTTCACCATTTTTCTTCCTTTTTTGCAAGATAATGATGAATTAATTCGCAGAATCGCAAACCCTTGGAACATAGTCCTGGAAGATAAGAAAGAACCATCTGTCGAGGCACATCAACTGCTGATTTTGGCTGCGAAGCCAAAATTTCTAGCTTCAGAGCTAGAACTCACTTAAAATAAAAAGGTTGCTTGGTTAAAAACTTACCATAGAGAATATATTCCCTGGTTCTAGAAGCTGAAGAGACAACCCTGTTTTATTGGGCTAAGGAAGAATATTTCCTATTTATTCTTAGCTAGGAAACCATTTGAGTTCACTTCACTTTGTATCATCATTGTATCCATTCCCCATCTTTTGTAATCTTAGTTGTTGTTCATGGAGAGGAGCAGTTAAGTCCTTCATTGCTGTAAGGGATTAAATGTAACCATTACTACACTCTTAATATATCTTTGATATTTTAATTTATGAATTTTGTATTCTATATTTTGGTTAACATCTTATTCATTGCTCAATGCTTGTTGTAAATTGATCACTTATAACATGATCTTAGAATATTTCTATGGTTGAAAAATGTAGTTTTTATCTTGAACCAAGTATAGATATCCAACAAACTTTAGGAGCGAAGGATTGAATCTTAGTTTGTTGGTAATCATGTAGCCACAAATCTCATTATTGGTTTCTTCGTTAAGTTTTAAAGAAGTTCTTATATCTTATCTTGATTTAAGGAAGAAATTTAGGTTCTTTAAGTGTGAGGGATCGACACATAGGATAGTCTAATTTGACTTATTTTAACTTATAAATGTATATAGATAGAATTCATATAGAACATTCATGCACAAGAGAGTTAAGCTTGGGTGAAATTCAACCCCCTTACAACATCATTTTACAAATGATCAAAACCATCTCGTAGTTGTCTAAATATAGTAGTATTCTGAAATACCAAAAACATAAACATTCAATTGTGTCCTCATCTCAAACAACTAAACTAGTTTTTGTTTTACTGTGTTCCTTTTACTTTTTAATTTATAGTCATATAAAAGCTTAATAATTCATATTGTGATAGTCATTGTGGACAAAACGATACTTTAGAGCTTTTCATTTATTATTTGTAATGATTTGGTGCACTTACTAATAATCGTGAACAAGCAGTCACCAAATTTTTAAAAGATTCAATTTGATTCCTTAATTATTGAAAATGCTTCAATTTATTCATTTTATGTAAGATTTTTCTATTTACACTCCCTTAAAAATATAAAAATGAGAGGTGTATTTAGTAAAAGAGAGTGTGCAAATAGTAAAATTTGACAGAAATGGACCAATTCTAGGCATAAAAAATTAGAGATATACTTAATAAAAGAGAGGGTTTTATTTAATCATATTATATATTGGATAAAATATGTTTTTGTCTCTAAAGTATTTAATATTTTTGTTTATAGTCTCTAATATTTTATTTTACTAGTCATGATCCTTAAAATATTTTTCGTTTAATTTTTAGTCACTCCATTAATAAACTCTATTACTGTCCCTGATATATGTATCAGTACATGACATTAAAAACATATATAATTTTATTTTAATTTTTTTTTATTATCACATATCAATTATTTAACAAAACATGTGACATTTATCAGAACCAAATTATTTACTAACGAAATTAATTGATAAAGAAAAAAAAAACGAAAAAATACTTTAATAATTAATGTCAGAAAAATGAAATTAAAAATAAACCTCAATATTTCAGGATAAAAATATGCCCTATTATATATTATATAGAAACCAATTGGAGTTTTTTTTAGTGATTGATTAGTGATGGTGATCATTTGGTTGGTGTTGCTGATTAAATGTTTTGTACATTAATTAGTTGGCTTCCACTACATGCAAATGCATTGCCTACACGTAACTGTGTGTCCGACATTATATGCAATTTTGTCCACAACATTAGATTTTGACATACCAAACTGGCCCTCACTTCCTAATTAGTTGTTAATTTTCATATCCCATCATGGGGAAAAGAAATATCTGTTTAATTTATGAGAAAATATCTTGGAGAGCGTGCTAAAATACAAGGAGTCTTAAAGCAGCACTAGAGTATGGAGTTGACTGACTCACTTAGTGCACGGATTAGTAAAGTAAAACACTGATTATGGCTTGTTTGGGACACATACATTTCAGTTGTTTTTATAATTTAACTTGCTTAGGAAACCATCAGTATGTTGTAGGATCTAGATTAAATTGGAAAAAAAGATTATATTAAAAAAAAGTTTAATTATAGTTTTGGTCCCCCTATTTTTTCAAATTTGTAATTTTAGTTCTCCTAATTTACAATCTTTAATTTTGATCATTTTATTTTCAAAATCAAATATTTTTGGTCCTCTGTTAATTTTAAGGTGTTGACCATTATCTTTAGGGTTTACTTTTTTTTTTATTGTAATTAATAATTATTTAAATAAAATTAATTACCTAATTTTTTTTACTAATGACATAATTATCCTTATTTTATTCTTAAGTTACCTTTTGATTTAATTAGTTAATTTAAAAAAAAAAAAATTGACAAAGCTAGGTTTTAGTTTTCAAATGTTAGAATAACCAATAAATCAATGATCTAATTAATAATTATTATGAAATATTTATATATATAAATCTTTCACATAAATTTTATTTATTATCGTATATTTATTTATTATTTTTTATGTTCTCAACAAGAATTTAATATTTTGAATAAAAGTAAAATAAATGGAATGATTTATAAAATAAAAAGTGAAATATATAAAAAAAAATTACAACTAATAATAGGAAATGTTAAAAAAATAAAGGAAGAATAAATTAAATAATTTTTAATAATATTAGAGATTAATTAAACAAACTTTTATAAATTTAAAAGTTGTATATAATAAAAAATTTTAATTTTTTTAATATAGGTCGGGTCATGTGGGTCAACTAGTAACCCACTAGTTCGAATAATAACCCAGTGACCCAATGTCTTGACCGATTTGATCACCGGTCCAAATTTTAAAACTATGACAGAGAGACGTCAAAAGAGATATCGAGACACCGGAATTATTTAAATTATTCTTCCTTTATTCTTTAATATCTTCTATTATTAGTTGTAAATTTTTTATATATATTTCACTTTTTATTTTATAAATCACTCCCTTTAGTTAATTTTATTCAAATTACTAAGTTATTGTTAAGAATACAACAAATAATAAATAAATATATGATAATAAATAAAATTTATGTGAAAGATTTATATATAAAAATATTTCATAATAATTATTAATTAGATCATTGGTTTATTGGTTATTCTAACATTTGAAAACTAAAGAAAGTTAAATTCAAATTCTAGCTTTGTCAAAATTTACTTACCTTTTTTTATTTAAATTAACTAATTAAATCAAAGGGTAACTTAAGAATAAAAAAGGGTAAATATGTCATTAGTAAAAAAAGTAACTAATTAATTTTATTTAAATAATTATTAATTACAATAAACAAAAAATCAACGTTAAAGATAACGGTAAATACAATCTAACGGAGGACTAACAGTACTTAATTTTGAAAGTAAAACAATCAAAATTGCAGATTTTAAACTAAGGGAATCAAAATTACATATTTGGAAAAGTAGAATCAAAATTATAGATTTGAAAAAGTAGATGACCAAAATTATAATTAAATCTTTAAAAAATAAGTTGTTTTGATGTAATTGAAAAATTATAATTTATAATTATTTTTCAACCCCTTATTTTTTTCTTTCAATTGTTTTTAAACTATTTTACCAAACAAAAGCTGATTTTTTTTTTGCATCCAAATGAATTAATTATTGTCAAACTATTTTTCAATAAACTTATCCAAACAAAAATAAATTATGATTATAATTGATTATAATCATAATTAATTATACTCATAATCGATTATTGAAATAATCTAATTTTTTCAATTATTCTAAACACATCAATTCTAATTAGGATCTGAATAAGTTTTTTCAGCCAGACTTCTAAAAAATAAAGTAAAAAAATAAAAATAAAATGAGTTTTTTAATAAATTAAAATTATTTTGTGTATTAGTTAATTAATTTGTATAAATAATTATATCCCTTTTAATTAATACATAAATTAATTTTAACCAATGAATAAATTCATTTTTTTCTTAAAACTTTTTGGGACAGACACTCAGAGAACATCACTAAAAATAAACTTACGTACCTAAAGTTTGTTCATTAATAAATTAAGAACTAAAGTTATTCATCAAGTGAAAAGATTAAACATGACAACTTAGTATATCACAAAAAAATAAAATGCAATTGAATAAGTTGATGCTCGAGTTTTGCACGAGAATTGCGCAGTGATGTGGCCAGTATTTCATTACCTAAAGTAACTAATAAAGTTTTCACGTTTTTCAATCTAAAAGCAAGAATTAGAGTTAAAAACAGTGGAAAGCAATTTTCACAAATACTTTTTTAGAAAGGGATTGAGTGACATCATGAAACACATAGTTAACAAACCTAGATTGTCTAGTTACATAATGCACGTGCGTGTGATTAATTGAACGTTATTTTAAACGAGTATACATTTTAATACACATGAGAAAAAGTAAAAATTCCCATGACCAAATGAAAGCCCAAGACCCAATACAAGACATAGAAGGGCCCATGACAAGAGCAAGAGCTAAAAATTGCTTGGAATGAAGGCTCACTTACAGACTTAGTCATTTAATTAAAAAAATTGCAGCCAATTTTGAGCCCTTGACCTCAAACTAAACTTTGTTTCACCTTAACCACTAAGACATATTAGCTATGCTTGTAATGTCAAGATTTTACATTTCTCTTATTTTGTTAAGAACGAATTTGTATAAATCATTTGGAACTGAATGAAAATGGAGATTTTGATTGTTTTGTCAAAAGTGAGAATTGTCTCTGTTAGGGTTCTTCTTTGAACCAATTGATCTTATCAAGAATTTTCTCAATTCTTGTGGCGATCCCCTAGGCTTATCAAACATCATTGTTTGTGGCGCCCATTCTAATTTTTGTTTCTGTCCCAATTCGTGTTATTGTTCGTTTTCGCATTTCTCGCATTGTGCCTCTAGCCCCATTTTTTTCCAGGTTCGTTATGTACATTTTACGTATCCATTTTGAGTGTTTCTTGATCCTAAATTACAGTTCAGAATGTCATCTTTCTCCTCGATTTGGAATCACTCCAATCCGAGTTCTGTAGACCGAGATATGAACGAGAATTAAAACTCATTCTGGGTTGTTCTTGGTGCGCGAATTCCATCCTAGAAGATCCAATTTGAACCAAGCATGTGATTTTCCCATCATCTTGGCAATGAAATATGATCAAGGCATCAATCTTAATGTTTCAAAAAAATTAAAATTAAGTGGGTATCAGAACCTATTTAATTACTTTCTCTTTGAATTTTGTAATTTTCAATTAATTTTAACCTATAAGAAAAAAGTGTGTTGCTGACACTCATCTTTCAGTTACAATGCAGAAACCGGTTTATAATTTTGCACAGTAACTAAATCCATGAAACACTGCATTCCAAAATAACTGTAGTAATATTCAAATCTACTTACTCCATAGCATGCTAGAACCATGCTTTCATTTTCATAAAGTGCAATGCTTAAACTTCTTGTCAAGTTCTGGATTTTCTACAAAGACTACAAATGTACATGATTTTGGTTCATTTCGGATCCTAATGAAAACAGGCATTGTAGTTGTTGCACCAGTTTCTAACAAGAAAGCTTCTACCAGTCACTGTGTAACTAACATTACAAAAAGATGCTCAGAATTTTCCAACCTTTTGCTGGTTAGAAGTAGTATACAGAATTACTATGGTGAAACTCACAAAATTGTTATGGAAGATTGATCTACTGGTAAATCCTCCCTCCATATCCTCATAATATGGTTGAAATCTTGCTAATGAACTACAGCAACTCTAACAAGATCATGTCACAGCCAGGGAATTTGATATCACTTCGAGATTATTTCTGTTCCAGCATGTCCAACATATTTCATCTTTTAACAGATCTAAATTTGCATAAATTTCTCTGCTTTGAGGGTGGTCTTTGTTACTTGCTATAAAACAGTGAACCTCACTGTCTATCTCAATCCAGCTGGAACCTGTTTCTTTAGTTAATTTCAAGTCATTCATAGCCGTTCGCACCTTCGCAGCTTCTTCAAGCATGCCTCCTTCAGCATACATATTTGATACTAGTATGTAAGAGGTGGCCTCATTGGGGGCTAAATCAAGCAATTTTCTAGATGCCCACATTCCAAGTTGTAAATCACCACACAGCTTACAGGCATTGACAAAAGTCCTCCAAAGCAAAGGTGATTCGGGAAATGGGCTTTTGTTGATGATATCGATGGATTTCAATAGATTTCCGGCTCGACCTAAAAGATCAATCACACAAGAGAAGTGCTCAATCACAGGCTTGATCCCATATTTTGATTCGATCTCATTGAATAGGTGCAAACCAATTTCCCACAGACCTGAGTAACTACATGCTTGGAGAACAGCCAACATTGTAATCTCATCAGGAGCAAAACCCTGTTCATTCATCTCCTCAAAGAGCAAAAGTGCATTGTTTCCTTCACCATGAAGGGCATATGCAGAAATTATGGCATTCCAGGTAACCCAATCACTGTGCATGCTTCTAAATATTTGATAAGCATCCTGAACAGTGCCACATTTAGCATACATAGTAATTACAGCATTGCCTACAGCAGTATCATCTTCAAGGCCCACCTTTATAGTGTAAGCATGAAGACTTTTTCCAGTTACCAAGCATGATTGATTAGCAGATAAACAAAGGAGTCGTGAAAATGTTACACAATCAGGTTTCATGCCATTGAATCTTAGTTTGCTGAAAAAAAACATAGGGTCTTCTTCATCATCTGTTATTTTTGGATTCAAGTATCCAACTAGAATAGCATTAAATGAAGCAATAGTTTTATTTGGAAGCTTGTCAAAAATCGCCCTTGCAGACTGCAAACTTCCACATTTAGCATACAAATCAACTAAAGCAGTACCACTATTTACATCAGATACACAACCAAGCTTTACTGCAAGTCCATGAATTTGAACCCCAAATTTCAAATTATTCCACTCTGAACACCCATCAAGAACAGTGCTGAAGCAACCAGAATCAAGAGGCACACCAATCTGAAGCATATTTAGGAAAAATTCAAAGGCTTCGTTAGCATGGTCGTTCTTAACAAATGCTGAAAGAAGTGCAGACCAGGAAATCAAAGACCTCTCATCCAGTTCAGCAAACACTCTCTCAGCCTCTTTGACCATTCCATGTTGCCCATACATTGTAATCACTGTATTTCCAAGAGATGTTTCACACATAAAACCATACTTCACTGCAAGCCCATGTAGTTGCTTCCCTACATATAATCCTACACTCAAATCACACGCACTGATCAAATTTGTAAATGTGTAATCACTTGGCTTCAAACCAGATTGCAGCATATCCACCAAAATCTGAAATGCCTTATCCCCAAAGCCCGCCTTGCCATATTCCAAAATCATATAATTTATGCACTGAGCATCTTTAACACTTAAGCCATCAAACACTTTTTCAGCACAACCCAAGTGGCCACTTCTAGAGTACATAGAAACCAATGAAGTGGCCACAACAACATTCTCCTGAAGCCCATTTTTTACGGCAAAAGCATGAACCTGCTCACCGAAAACACGATCCTCCAGGGACCTACATGCCTGCAGGACCACTGAACAAGTATGCTCATTGAACTTCTCACCAGCCATGCACATATCACTTGCAATACAGAAAACAGACCCAACATCCCCATTCTTCAAATACCCCTTCATGAGGGTAGTCCAAGTGACTGTGCTCCTCAGAGGCATTTCATCAAATATCCTCTGTGCATCACCCATGTTACTGAACTTTGAGTAAAGGTTCACGAGGTTGTTGTCCACAAACATGTCACCTTCACAACCAGATTTGACAAGAGACCCATGAATTGCCTTGGCCAGCATGTAATCCTGTGACCCAATTGAGAGTTGAAGGAGCTGAGGCCATTCATTAAGAAGAGCATTGTTGTTCTGGTTACAGGGTGAAACAGCACCGCATTTGGGTGGCACAAGTTTGAGGCTTTGTAAGGGGTTGGGAAAATTGGGGTGTAAGGCATTATTATGGGGTGGAAGGAAGTGCAAAGGGCAAGCAAAAGAAGGAAGAATGGAAGGTGGAACAAGTGGTTGAAAAATTGCTTGAATCATTCGGTTGAAACTGAGTAAAATAAACCAAATGTTATTGCTCACATAGGGTGAAAAAGAAGATAAGCATAGATCAAGAATTAAAAAAAAATCATATTCATACATCAAGAATAATAATAATAATAATAAAACATATTCATACATCAACCACAGGGCTGAACTTGATCAACAGCCATCTCTTATGAAATACTACTGATTATTACTATGCTTAAATTTATTTTTAATTTTTTGAAGTTGTATCATTTTTTTTAGTCTTCAAATTTGAAGTTGTGGTTTTTAGTTTTTTTTTTTTAAAGATTGTTTTTAATTCTTGAATATACAAAATGTTTTTTTTAACCATTTTTTTTTACCGTGTGAGTCATTCAAGAAATAAGAAATTTGTATTTTTTTTTATAATTTTAGACTACTAGTTTGAAGATAAGAGATGTATTTAAACAGTAATAATACTATGAAAGAGTTTGAACACTTGACTTTAGGTTTTGCACTTATGCATTATATAGAAATAGCATTGTCTTTATAAATAATTCCAACCCGCTTTGATGTTTAGTTTCATGTTTCTTGCTTTTCCTCCACCTAACTATGGTCAGGGTCTCAGGGACATATTTTTATACTTGTTTAATATGCACGGGAACACGAGAGTCACTCCTAACCAGGCACATGAACTTAAGATGGTCAAAGAAAGACCTAAGCCGCAACATTATGCAGAAAATTTTGTAACTTTGAAATGTTCTGAAATTATATTCATCAAATATTCTACAGACCTCTAAAAATTGTGATAATGATTTTATTTGAAAGATAAGACGTAAATCTAGAGAATCACCGAGGGTTTAATCTAATTCATTTCACATCATAGCCCTTTTGATTTGAACACAGTACTTCTCATAGGATAGGACAGAATTCAGCATGAGGGTTTGTTATAGTTTGGTTTTCCTCTAACCATGAGCATAGGTTAAGACTCGGACAAGGCTGACTTTAGGTGCTTCTAAGGAGTATAAGTATGAGAAAAACGGACTCAAGAAGTGTCAAGCATTACGTAGGTCAATATTAATAAAAACTGTACCTAATCATTAATTCATTCTGCACCTAGCCAGTTTCCACATACCTGGGCAAAATATTCACCAAATATTATGGAAAACTCCCAATGTTATGAGGTCAATTGGATTAGAAAGAAGACACCTAGAAGTATAACAATGCAAAAGGATTTATCTGAACTCAAGCAGAGAATCTTAAAAGATGAATTTGAAACTCATGCTGTACTGCAATTCCAGCAATAAGAATTTAAGTCATTTCTTCGCTCTTAATTTCCTTATTACTAGTAGGAAAAAATATGGTTTAATTCAGTTACAAAACACATAAGAAAACAACTAAATCAAGCAATGCATACCCTGTACATTGAAGCTGCAATCAAATTCACATAACACTTCATGCACCACATATCCAAAAGTCGGCATCCAAAGGAAAACATATTCATGTTAAAAACTGATTGTCAAAACCCAAAAGACCAAGCTTTGAGTGTCTCCACCCCACAACCGAAAACGAATGGCACCAATCCCACAAAGTCCAACAATAGGCAATATCACAGTTAGATGATCAATGCACAATAGTGGGTGCGCGGTTTCTCAAATAACGGGTTATGATGAATATTTCAGATACAAAATTTGGGTTTATCAAATAGTTACATATTTTTTTATTGATTTTGTTTTATAACTAACACATTTCTTTTTAACCAAATTTAATTTAATTTTTACGATATTTCATTTCTTGTTAGCAAAGAATCTGGATGTATATAAGAGAACAGTGCTATGTTGCAACCCCAAATGGAGGAAAGGGGATCGATTGCTCCAAGGTTTGAAAGAAGAGATGATGGTGGGAAGTATGTTACATTTCTGCATTTGCAAAATTGTGGAGACTAAATTCCAGTTTAGACTTTTAAGATTTATTTTAAAAAGTGTTGATATTTTAAGGAATTAATGAAAGGAGGTATATAAGGATATATTTGGATAAAAAAAATTTAAAACAAAAAAAATGAAGGTATATAAATCAAGGGAGGTAAATTTAACATTAATCAAAATTATTACCTTAAATATATTTTTTTAAAAATTGTATAAACATAAAATTAAATTAAACACTTGTCTTAACAACCTTACCATCATGCAAGACTTTCAAAACTCATCTAAACAACCTAAGAGCATCTTCAATGTGAATGTTAAATAAGTTGTTTAATTCTTGTTTAAACAATTTTTATCATTGGAGCAAACAACATTGAAGTACTTAAGCATCATTATTTAAAAATTATTACTATAAATAACATTTATTTAAGACCCGTAAAATTAAATTAAGCAATTTTTTAAATAACTTTACCATTAAAGTGAATTTTTGAATAAAAAGTTTAAATCTACGTGAAACTTGAAGCTCACAAAATTCATCTAAACAACTTATTTAAGCAAGTGTATTGTAGATGCTCTAACATGGTAGATCTCTAGCATTATTACAAGTGAACCTAGACACAATTTTAATTTTGTTCAAAGTATCTTCTAAACTCACCAAAAATATTAATTTATGAAAATATAATTAGGGAGAAAAATGTCATTAAAATTGATCGATTAAGTTGGCTTCCCTTGGAGAAATTAATCATCATCTTTGATGGATAATTTACACTAATGTTATGATGGTAAAAAGAGAATAGTTTAAATTAGTTAAATGATAAAATAAAATAGGTGTTAAGTGAACTTTTTTTAAAATAAAAAAATGATATTTAGAATTTTTTTTTTTGAAATTGTAGACCAGAACACGTTTGGAGAGAGACATCCCAACTAAGTTGACATCTCTTGACTTCACTCTATCCCAAGGCCTAGCTATGTATTATTAAATAAAGAGAAAATGGTACAATAGAAAAACATGGAGAAGCCAAACTAAAACCCATAGAAAATTCAACAAAAATGAAAATTGAGTAGTCCACAACGGGCAAATTTGGAAACAATAAAAGGTTGGATATAGGACCATTAAATAAAAGCTAATCTATTATCTATCCTATGGTTAGCCAAACTATTAGCACAAATGTTCCCCTCCAAAAATATGTATGATATGAGCAAATCAATATGCCAACCCATTAGCATAACGCGATTCCATCTCGCTACGAAGAGACCATGACACTAGAGATGAATTAGAGAAAGCAGCAATGACTAGTTGTGAATCACTCTCAATCTAGAGTCGGGGTCATCCAATCTAGGTTGTCTACTCAATGGCAACAATGGCTATAGTAAGTTCAGCATACAAGGTCGTGGTGTTACCAATATAGTGTGAAAAGTCACTTATAAAAACTCCAAAATGATCTTGAAAAACACCTTCAATGGTGGCATGGCCAGGTGAACTGCAGGTAGCACTATCAGTATTGTACTTAATGAATCCACAAGGAGGGAGAAACCATTTCACCTGTTTGATGGAGGGAGCTCGTGGAAGGTGAACTGGAACGTGAAAATGTTTAAGAAGCAAGAATTCTTGAATAGAATTGAAAGCATGACCCATGAAAATTTTGTCAATGAAACATGAGTGACGACGAGGTTGATGGCGTGACTAATCGATATGTTAATATTTTTTCAAATTTTGTTTTAAAATTTGTAAAATAGGAATAGATATGAGTAACCACAATATTAGCGACCAGCAACATGGTCAAATCGATTATAACAAATTTTGACTGGTATGATTAACAAAAGTGTTTTACCACTTCAAAAAAAAAAGTGCTTTGTATTTATTTTAAAATATAGTACTTTTATTATATATTTAAAATATAAGATTATTTAATTTTTATTTACAAATTATTAAAAATAATCAATAAAATATATTAAATGTTTCTCATATAATCAATATCTTTAAAATGTATATTGGTATAATTCATTTATGCAGTAAAAAAATAGTATAGCTCATATATAATAATTATTTTCATGTTTACTTTAAAATAAAAATTTTGTTTTAATTTATATTAGTCACGTGTGGGGAATTATTTGAATAATTTTTTCTTTTGTATTAAAAAAAAGTGGATTATAAGTTTTAGATTGAGTTCTCTTTCCTGTATTCCAAACATACATTTTTGTTAATTAGTAATTGTTGTTTAATAGTAATTATTGTTATTTTTATTTCATAATTTTTCATTTGCATTTCTATTTAATTTAATTCAAACGATTTAATTTATCATTTTCTATGACCATTGCCTACTCCTTCCATTACTCATTGTACTCTTTCTATACTAAGCTTAAACCCTTTGTGAGCAAGGAAAATTATTATTTGATACAAATTTATGGTAAAAATTAAAATCATTACTTCAATTGTCAAGTTTTTAGTTTTGCCATACATTTTAAATCTTTAAAACAACTTATCATAGTTTTAGATTCGTTACTTGTTGTAAAAATGAAAATTATGTTTTTTTTTTCTTTCTCTTTTTTTGGTTCCCCATCCAATATTGAAATCAAATTCTCTTATATTATACATCTCCCAAATTTTTATTAACTTCTTTAATGAAGTTGATTTTTCTTTATTATTTTCCACCAATTTAGTATTCCATTTTTATTATTATTTGATGAGAAAAATGATAATGTATCGATAAAATTGACTTATACCATTAGTTAACTTTCATTTATGGTAATAAATTTAATTTTTATAAAATTATTTAAAAAATTATTAAAACGATAAATTATGATTGACTAACATGTTTTTATTAACTTCTTTAACGAAGTTGATTTTTCTTTATTATTTTCCACTAATTTAGTCTTCCATTTTTATTATTATTTGATGAGAAAAATGATAATGTACGATAAAATTGACTTATACCATTAGTTAACTTTCATTTATGATAATAAATTTAACTTTTATAAAATTATTTAAAAAATCATTAAAACGATAAATTATGATTGACTAATAGGGTGCATGAGCATTAATCTCATAAACTATTACAATATTATTATATTTTTATTTTAAAATATTTTTGAATTTGAATTTATATTTAGATGGTTAGTATTTTTATTTGAGAAAAAGACTTATTATAAAACTATTTTACAGTGTTAGTTAATTATAATTCTAAATTTATGATAAGACAGTTGACTTTTATAAAATTATTTCAAAAGTCATTATAACAATTGTTTATGATGAACCAACAATATAAAATGATTTTACACTAACGGTATATGAACTAATATATTTTTCTTTGAATTTATTGGTTATATTTCAATTTATTTAAATACAACTTTTTTTTTATAATGTGTATATTTAGCAAATTGTTAGAATGATAGTATTGTAATACTAACATTAATGGTAAAAGAATAATAAAAATATTTTTTTTGAAAACATAATATATATGTTTAAAAAGAACCAAACTTTTAGTTATCAAGTATTATAAATAAATTATCAAACATAATAAAAAAAATATTAATTTTTTTTACATATATGTTAATTATAAATACAAGAAAGTTTTTTTTGTCAGCAAGAAAATTATTTGACTTAATTAATGATAACATCACGTGAATGCATAATATACATAATAGGAAAGTCTTGTATTTTAAACTGTAGTTAACATTTAAAATATTTTTAAATAAAAGTTTATTAAATCAAGTAATTTTAAAATTTTGTCACCGAGGATTGTGACACTTTTATCATGTTGATTGATTTTCTAGAAACATTTATCATGTATTTAGTAGAGTCCTTTAAATTGGGGGATTATGATACTTTTATCATACCAAACTTCTAGAAACATTTATCATGTATTTGGTAGAGTCCTTTGGAATAATTGGATTATTACGAGTACTTGATTTTTATACCTTGTGTCTTCTTTGGAAAAAGTCCTCACGGAACTAAGCTACAGTCTTTTAGGCTTTCTGTCTGTGGTTGTCATGCTATAAATAGGTGAGTTGAAGAGTTTTTCTTCTCTCTCTCTACCCTCTTGTAACCTTTAAAAACTCTTTCTCTTGTAAGTCTGTTTCTTTCAATAAATATTTTGTCAATACCATGAACTGCTTAAATAACTATTCCTTTTTATTTGTTACCTTTACCCTTACCTTCCACCATATCTGGTATCAAAGCCAGAAATAAAATAAAAAAAAGAGTTTTTATTATATTATGTTAAGTATGTTCTGTGGATGCGGTTTAGGCTGATCGTTCACATTAGAAATCTTGTTTTATGATTCTATTTTCATATTGTATTTTGTGTTTATTTTTAACTTGTTAAATCCAAATTTATACTTTAATTTTCCATTAAGAGTTTTTAGTTTAATTAATCCTACACCTTAAGTAAAGTAAGGCGTTACCCTGAGCGTTGGTCAAATTCAGGCTCTATGGAAATTATCCTTTGACATGACTCTTTTATGTGTTGGTCTAAGGGTTTATGAATTTCGGGTTTTTGGGAATTATCAATAATTTGACTTTTTTGAGGAGAAATTAATGGGGAAAACCTATTGGAAGAGGAAGGAGTATTTAGGGATTTAGGAAGGATTCTTAGGTTATTTAGGGATTTATTGGCTACCACCTTAGAGAAGGAAGGGGCCAAATCATCAAGGGACAGGGCGGATGAAGGGGCCGAAGGCCTCATGTTTGGGGGTCTGACCCTGTAAAAATTCTCGTGTTAGAAAATCAGGGATATAATTATGTTTTCCTTTTATAAATTCAACTTTGAAATCAAAACAAGATAAAAGACTTTGTCATCTGGCAAATATCTGTTTTGAACGTATTTTTCCAAAATTTCTTTTGCAGACTTACAGTCTACCCTTAATAAAAATTCTTTATTGACTAAGTCGCTTTGAAATTTTGTGATACATAACACTATAGATAAAATTTCCTTTTTTACAGTGTTATATTTAATCTGGGTTTCACTCCACGCCCCTGAATGAAAACGAATTATTTGTTCTTTAGATTGGGGATATTTCTGTTTAAGGACTCCTCCGAATCTGACCTCTGAGGCATCGGTTTCGACTATCATAAAGGCATCTGGTTGGGGTATTCCTAGACAAGGAAGGGTTTTTACCAGAGATTTACCTTGATAACTGTCTTAGTCAGTTTAGGGGTCCAAGGCTTGGGGTTTTTCTTAAGCTTATTAAATAAAGGTTTACAAATAATTCTAATATGGGGAATGAAATCAGCTACATAGTTTAGGCATCCTAAGAACCTTTGTAACTGAGTTTTATCTCTTATTTCATTTGGAAATTTACTAGCAAACTCAATGCTTCTAGCTATTGGAGTTATTGTGCCTTGATTTATTTCATGCCCTAGAAATCTTATCTTAGTTTGAGCTATTTTCATTTTCTTTTCAGATAAAACTATTCCATTTGCTTTAATTATATTTTTAAAGGTATTTTAGTTTTTTACGTGTTGTTCTACTGAAGAGGAGTAGATTAACACATCATCTAAATAGACTAAAGCAAAGTCTAAATAAGGATTTATGATTGAGTTCATAATGTTTTGAAATTCAGATGGGGCATTTTTAAGTCCCATAGGCATCACATTCCATTCGTAATGACCAAATGAAACTGTAAATGTGGTCTTATATTTATCTTCTTCTTTAACCTTGATTTGATAGTACCCAGATTTCATATCAAACTTAGAGAAGATAGTGGCTTGATGAAGTCTTCCAATCAAATCTCTTTTATTGGGTAAGGGGTACCTAATCCATTTTAGTGCGTTATTTAGTGGTTTATAATTAATAACCATTCTAGGCTCACCTCTTTCTAATTCTGAAGCGTTTTGTACATAAAACGCTGCACAACTCCAGGAGGACTTGTTAGGCCTAATGAGTCATTTATCAAGGAAACCTTGGATTTTTTTCTTACAGTATTCAAGGGTTTCTTTGTTCATTTGAACTGGATGAGCTTTTGTGGGAATTTTACTTTCATGAAAGTCTTCCTCATAAGGTAAACTTACCATAAACGAGTTTCTTTTCCAGAAGGCGGCTGAGACCTCCGCACAGACTTCTTTGGAAAAGATTTCAGTTAATTCTTTAAATTGGATTTTTACCTTTTTTTTGTCTTTAATTGTTCCTCTATTCGTCTATAGAGAATTTATTGTTTTAAGAAAGTTATTTGATTTGATTTATTTTCAATTTTATTAAGAAAATCAGTTTCATTTATTTTTAAGATGCTTTTTTTCTGGGTGGTTTTATGAATTCGAACATTAGTTCATTTGTTTTTATTCCTTCCTTGGATACTTCAAAGGGGTAGATTTGTGTAAGAAATGGAGTTCCTAAAATCATTTCCTCTGATATATCTTTTGATAGAATAAACGTATTTTTGAAAAATCTTCCCTTATTACAAATACTTGCAGTTGGTAATTTAAACTAGACTTGTAAATTAGAGTTATTAGCCGTGAATAGTTTTTGTTGAGTTTTTTCATAATACTTAGTAGGAATTAATCCTTCTTTAATGCAATTTAGATCAGCACCAGAATCTACTAATGCTGTAAAATCTTTGTGAAATGTGTTTCCTATTTTTAGAGCAATTTTCACATGCCATTTCTGTTGTGGTGTTTTAATCAGGTTTACCGTTGTTATTTCTTCATCTTCTTTATCGGAATTTTGAGTGGATTGACTGCTAGTTTCCTCAAGTACCTGACCCTTTAGTTCTTGAAGGTCTATTCTTATTGATTTAATTTCTTCTTTTAAATCTTTTATTTCTTTTTTTAAATCTTGTATAGTGACCCTTTTACTTTGATATTCAGCTTGTTTTAATATCTTTGCAAAGTCATAACCTTGAAAATTATTCTGGTTCTTACTACTTCCTTCTTCTTGTTTCTCTAGAAGCATATTTTTTATTTTTATTAAGTATTTCATCATTTCTTCTTCATCTGGGATTTTATCTATCATTTTTAAAGCTAATCTCGTGTCACTCTTAATCATATTTATTTGAAATCGACATTGACAAGTTTCAGAATCACAATGTTCACAACTTTCATCCTCTTCAGAACTAGTACTTGTATTTTCGATATCACTAAGATTTTGAACTTCTTCTTCTGACTCACTATCTGAATCTTCTAGTAGAATTTTAGCAATTTGTTCTCTTAATTCCTCACTCATATTTAATTCATTAATTTTTTGTTTAACTCTACAATCCTTTTTCATGTGTCCTACTCTTCCACATTTGTAGCAGATTATTTTTGATTTATATGGTTCCTTAGATTTTTCTGCTAAATATTTAGGTTTTCTTGAGAATTTTCTTTTTCTAAAAGGGGTTGTTCTATCTGACTTATAATAGTGTTGTTTCTTAAATTGTTTTCTTTTAGTAGAGGAGGGAGGAGAAGGTTTTTCATACCCGTATTGGGTACAGAAGTTACCTGGTTCCTTAACCCCATTAGCTTCATTTCTTTTTATTCTATTTTCTAGTTTTAAGTTATTACAAAGTTCTAGGCTTGTGTTTTTAACCACAGACACTATTCTCCCATATGTTAATTCATGGATAGATAAATTAGGATATTCTAACTCTAATCTTTCTATTTACTTTGGTTGCAAAGACTTGAGGAAGTCTTGCAATAAACTTTTCTTTCCAAAATGGTTCTTTACAATCTTCTCTGGTAAGAACCATTGCCATAAAATTATCTGTATACCATCTAAAATCTCCTAAGGTAGGACATCTCAAATTATGTAACAGTGTTGAAGTCCTTTCATTGAAAAGTTTAGTGTCTCCAATAAAATTTTGAATTATCGCTACAATTAGAGTTTCTACCATTACAGGTATGGCCCTGTCTCCTTCTCGCTTAACAGCCGTAGAGATATATATTTTCTGTTCAGGGGTTAGGTAGTTGTCCCACCAACCCTTGAGAATTCCTGTAAAACCAGCTATTATTAATTTTATAGTTTGTTCCTCAGTATTTTTTACCCTATAGGCTGAGGCAACCATTGTCATTTCATTGATTTTTCGTAGAATTTGATGGTCGGTCATACCATCAATATTCCACTCTGTGATGCCCGATCCATCAAAGGCTGAAGGAGTATCCAATTCCCATTCTTCAAATTGAATGTCTGGGAGAGTTGGCCTTTGATAGAAATTTCTAGTTGTTGATGCTGGGGTGAAGCGTTTTACTTGGTTTTTTCCTTTTAACTTTAAAATTTTATCTGAAGGGGGTATTAATTCATGTTCATCTTCCTTTACTATAGTTATAATCTTATCTTGTAAAGGTATCTCCGATTTATTTTCTTTTGCGGTTTTCTTAGGTTTTTTAGTTAAAGTGCTGATTTTAGATAATTTTAGTAGATTTAATTTTTTGTTTATCTCTTCTAAAGCTAAGTCGGTTTCTTTTCCTATTTTTAATTCTTTAAGCTCAGCTTTTGAAAATTTAAATGGTTTGGTTAATGAGTGTTCTAGTTTTGAGGTGGATGTTATACTATTAGAAGAGCTTTTATCAGGTTTTCTTGATCCAATTATTACTTCTGAGGCTACTTGATGTAATATTTGATTTGTATAATTTAGTTGTTGGTGCAAATTTTTAATATCTTTTAAGGTTGGATTCTCGTTTTTGATTCTATCTGTACTAATCATTTTAAAGGGAGAAGCAGTTACCTCATTATTTTCAATGTTAGCAAAGCTAATCTCTTTTAAAGGAGGAATTTCTCCATCAACGGTTCCTTTAATAGTTTTCCAACTTCTTTTAGCACTCTTAATCATTTTTATAGAGAGCTTATCTAGACAATTCTGTTTAAACCACTCAAAGAACGGTATTTGAGTCTGGAGTTCTTCTAAGTTTCTATAATAATCTTTTCTATAATTTGCTAATTCTTGTTGCGAAAAGGTTGCAAAGAACCAGTCTCTTCTTTTCTTGTTTTCTTTACCAAGGAATTCTTTCCTCAATAATTCTTTATTTATTTGGAAAGTTCTTATCATATTTAATTGACTAAATTCTGACGGAGTTGGCGAATTGTGAGTTATAGCTGACTCAAATTGTATTGAAGGGGGAGGTTGTTCTTCTTCATACTCCGGGACAGGTATAGTTGGATCTGTCCTTATTCCTCTGAAATTTAGGCTTCTTGGTATGGAAAAGTTAGATCGATCCACCGATCGTCTAGCCATACTAGGAAAAGGTGATTCTGGTATTCTTAAGGAATTAGTTCTTATTAAAGGTGTGAAACTAACCTCTACTGCCCCTGCGTTATATTCTACTATGCTGTCTAGCATGGTAGGTACAGGGTCTTCTAGGTCTAGGAGATCTTCCAATCTCCATTTTAACCCACTGGTTATTTCCTTATGTTTTAAGGTCTTTGGGACTGATGCACTTACCTTTTCTGGGTTTACTAGTAAGAGGGTCGTCTCATCAGTTGGGGATAATTTCAGTGCCCCAAGGGCTAATTGGGTTTTCATTACCTTATAGTATATTCTATAAATTATAGTTATGGGTATTGCATTAGGATTCCAGGTTTTTTCTAACATCTTTACATCTAACATTAGATTGTAAGGAGTATTATGGAAACTTGATAATGCTATTGAGTAATTGGGATAGTTATTAATATAAACTGGGCCATTATGCAAGTTGGTTTCGAATAATGCTAGTATTTGATCTTCAAGCTTTATTGGTCTATTATCTCTTAAGGACGCAAACATGGGTGTGTCTAGACCTAGTCTAAACAATGGTTTGATTGCTATCTGTATAGACCCTATATGAAGGTACCTATAGTTCTTAATGTGGTTGGCAATTATTTGTTTTAATATTAATGGTATAGTCTGGTGACTATTTTTAAGATCAATTTCTTTTTTCACTGTCTTAATGACATATTCTCCTGTGAACATATCTTTTAACGAGGTTTTATATAATGATAATATTTCGAGTTTGGGTATGCTCCATTTCTGGATTTGTTCTTCTATTTCTGGGATTCTTAATTCATGGTGTATTATGTGGGATTTATCTTCTTCTTGTTGTAATTCCAAATCTTCTACCTTTTCTTTTTCCTTTAGAGATAACATTCTAATTAACCTTGACATTAAATAAAGCTTAGTATTGACCTTGACCGGGACCACCAGGCTAAACCAACGGTTTCACTGCCTCACTCTAAGACTTACTATCGGGACCACCCTTACCGGCTGACCAACGCTCAGAGTAACGCCTTACTTTACTTAAGGTGTAGGATTAATTAAACTGAAAACTCTTAATGGAAAATTAAAGTATAAATTTGGATTTAACAAGTTAAAAATAAACACAAAATACAATATGAAAATAGAATCATAAAACAAGATTTCCAATGTGAATGATCAGCTTAAGCCGCATCCACAGAGCATACTTAATATAATATAATAAAAACCTTTTTTTTTTTTAATTTCTGGCTCATACTAGATATGGTGGAAGGTAAGGATAAAGTCATATCTTTTCATATTCCATTAAAGCAGAAAAAATGTCCACTTGTACTATGGATGCTCAAAATAACTAGTTATGAATCAAATAATTATAACTAATAATAATCAGTTATATAATAAAAGTAATTATAAAATTATAACTAATTTTATAGTTATAGTTATTTTCTAATAACTTATTTACCAAATATTTACACAAGAAAATAACTAATTATTTGTTTATAATTAATTTTATAACTTGTTTTGAATATAATAACTAGTTATATATTTATAATTAGTTTTTAAAAATAATAACTAATTTTATAAAACTAATTATAATTATAATAATTATTTTAAATTAATTATTCATAAGAGATTGGATGATAAATTATGTCATTATTTTCAAATGAGAGAAAATGAAATAACAAAGTTTCTGATGAGATAGAAAAGTCTTGAGATTGGATGAAATTATTTGTTGGATTTGATATTTATGTAATCAACTAAAAAGTTCATAAAATTCAATTAAGACAATCTTTCCAAAATTTTATGATTTTGTATCTCTAAGAAAAATCTTAATAATACCGATGAAATACTTAAAATATTTATAAAAAAAAAATCTTTTACCCCATCGTCACAATCGCAGACCTTCCGATTGTGCCTCCGTAATGGGGTCTTCTGAAGCTCTCTCTCTTCTCGGTCCCTTACCGTACCTCCTCTTCCGCCACTGCGCCGTCGAGCCGGAGCTCCGAAGATCGATCCTCATCAACACCGGAATGAGCCTCGCGGGGCTGTTCGTCACGGTCAGATGATCCCCGTCGCCTCCAGATACGTGCAGAAGCGGAACCTCTTTGGCTATGACATCAACAAGAAGGGCACGCCTCAGGGAACTGTTAAAGTGTGAGTCTTGTTTTTTTTTCTTCGCTTTTTTTCCTTTTTTTTTTAATGGTTTTTTACGAGGTTATGAAGTGGGGTTGCGTTGGATTTTGGTTTCTCGATATGGGTGTTTTTTCTTTTTCTTTTTTAAACTAATGGGTGGGTTTGCGGGATCTTCACTTTTTTGTTGTTTATTTTGTAACAAAGATTGTGTATGGAACATTTGTTGGATTTGGGAGGGACTTTTCAGGTTGAGGTATATATTTTTCTTTCCTTTGTGACTGAGTAACGTTCTAATATGCAATTCCATGTGATAGTTAATTTCCCTTTAGTTAGAGAACAAAACCCTAGCCCGGATTTATTTGAACACACTACTCTCTCTATAAGTTAAAATTATCTTCTCCAATAGTCATTAGTGAAGCTCTCTCTTACAGTTTCATTCCAAACAGGCTCATATATATTCATGATGTATTTATGTCATGAATGCATAGGAAGGGAAGGATTGTAATCTACTACCATAAATTTTTATCACAAAGCTTTAATTATGCTACCTTTTTCTTTGCAGGCCTGAGTCATTAGGTATAGTTGTTGGTATTGTCTTCTTGGTTGTGGCAATCTTGTTTCAGTATTTTAACTTCACATCAGATTCAAATGTAAGTATATATTTTAAGTTACAAGTATGGTAAATCTGAGTATTTGGTTCAAAGCTAATTTTTGCTTCAGCACCGTATTTATGAACTATTTTGGTATTTTGGCTTTGCAGTGGCTTGTTGAATACAACGCAGCATTAGCATGCATCTGTTTCATGACACTGCTAGGATTTGTTGATGATGTCCTTGATGTCCCATGGAGAGTGTGAGTATATAAGTTTTCATTATTTGCTCCCTGGATTTGTGCTTGTTAACAATGTTAGAGTAGTTTTGTTTTTTACTTTATGTTGTTTTGAAGAACAGGAAATTACTACTCCCATCAATTGCTGAACTTCCTTTGTTAATGGCATATGCTGGACACACGACTATAGTTATACCAAAGCCACTCGTCCCACACATTGGGATTGAGATTTTGGATCTTGGTAAGCTTTCTGTACCTTTATGCAAAATGACACTTGAGAAGTTACTAATTATTGTAAAGATTCTCTATTTTGACTTTGTTTTATAGTGCAGGATGGATATATAAACTATATATGGGGCTACTGGCTGTCTTCTGCACAAATTCCATCAATATACATGCTGGATTAAATGGCCTCGAAGTTGGACAGATGGTGGTTATTGCATCAGCTGTAGGTATCAAAGCTTGTAAAAGTTAACAAAATCCACTTTGGTCATGGAAATTGATAATACTGTGGATCTGCAGATCCTGCTACACAATATTATGCAAATTGGAGCATCAACAGATCCTGAATATAAGCAAGCGCATGCATTTTCTATTTACTTAGTTCAGCCCTTGCTAGCTACCTCTCTGGCTTTACTTTCTTACAACTGGTAATCACTGATGTATCATTATCATTTCATTCTAAACCTTCTATTCACATGATAGAATAGTTAGAGTAGTTTTACTAACAACAGTATTGTTCTTTGTGTTCTAGGTATCCCTCTTCGGTTTTTGTTGGTGATACATATACATACTTTGCTGGGATGACTATGGCTGTGATTGGTATTTTAGGCTATTTTAGGTATATCCTTACATTTTTCTGTCCATAATCTTAATTTGAGTATCCTATTTATGTTTTTGGTGCAAACTAGGCATATAACCATAGATATATAGGGGACTCAATTTGTGACTACACTCTTGCTTTCTGTTCTAAAGGATCAATCATAGAGACAAATATACGGTCAATCTTCAGTTTTGTAAGTTGATACTTGCTAATCAATGATTCTTTTTGTGGTCTCACTTCAATCTTTCCATTTCTCTAAAAGTAATTTGGTGAAATGATTCTGCTGCATTTTATAAGAAAAACCTACCAGTTTCCACTTTGTATGAGCCATGACACCTAAACTGAGAACAAATGGACCATAGAATTTTCTTCTCAACAATAATTAACAATACAATGAACATTCATTTCAAAAAAAAAAGTGAACATGTGATGATAACCTTCCAAGTCTACAGCTACATATAAATAACATTTATGTGACATTTATGTTATGTTCAACCATCCTCTAGGAATATTGCTTTCCATAATAAATAACTATTTCATTTTTCTGAGCACTCCTCCAAACATTACAATGTAAGTTCTCAGTAGTTGACCTGCTTGACCATCTGGTCATCTACTATGATCTTGATAAGAGAAAAATGATACTACCTTGGTCTTAATTATAAGTAACATATGACTTGTCATCAAGATCAAAGAAAGTAATGATTACCTATAATTATATCATAAATTTAAGTTTTATTTCCAAAAATCCCCTTTAGTTTAAATAGAGTGAATGTATTGTTGATAAAATTAACAATATAGTAAGGGTGTAAAAGAAAATTTATTCAAAAAGTAGTTTTTGTTGGTTATAAATAGGACCAAAGTAAAAGTAAAAGTGTTGCTTATGTATATGACCAGGGGTAGTAGTACATTACTAAAAGTTAGCACATTTGTATGAATCCATTCCGCTGATGTTTATGAGCTTGCCTTACTGTGATTATTGATTTCCTGGTAATAATTGTATTATGTTATATTTTCTGCTTCAGTGAAACGCTCTTGATTTTCTTCCTACCTCAAGTTTTGAACTTTCTCTTGTCACTCCCTCAGGTTTGGCACTAACAGAATCTCCATTGACATTTTGAATTTGTGATAATTTAAAACTCTTGTGAGCATGTCTGACATATATAGAATATGTTTTCCTCCAGCTTTCTGGCTATATTCCATGTCCACGTCATCGTCTGCCAAGGTAGGCATTGATAGATGTGTCCTAGTGATTGGTTCAAACATCTTTCATAGACTTGTTTGGTTGAAACCTCATGTTCCATTTACTCATTTAGGTTTGACCCTCAAACTGGACTACTGACTGGGACAAATGATGGAACACTTGTTAACTTCTTCCTAAGAAATTTAGGCCCGAAGTCCAAAAAGGCACTTTGTATTTATCTTCTTGCTTTTCAGGTGATTCCCTCTTTCTCTCTCTCTCTTTGTTGAGTAATGTGCTGTCATAAGTGCTTAGTGGAGAGATATTGGACTGGTTTGTTTAAACTTATTTTATGAAATAAACACTTATTTTATTCAGTAATATTCATGTGACTTTATATGCGTAACTCTTATAGTATTCTAAGAGTTATTTTTAATTTTATAAGTAGCTCTGAATGTACTGCAAAAAGTAAGTAAGAAAAAAAGCAATCAAACAAAGAGTCATTCAGCTCCAAATACCCTTTCTCTTGTTCTAAATTTTCTGCATAATTTGCAGTAGTTATAGCCCTTCGTAAAACTTGGTTTCTTGAGTGTTAAATACCAATCTCACCTTTGGAATACCACCATCTCTCTTTTAATTCTTGTAGCTGACATTTTTCTTTTTTCCTTTTGTTTCTTGCTAAGGTATTTCCTTGCTGGCTGGTACAAGTGAAAGTACGAAGTGGATAAAAGAAAAAAAAAATTGTTGTATAATCATTTTTTGTAGAATAACTTAGTGAGAATAGGCATAGATTTTGGTGGTGAAGGAATTTCGTTGACTTAAAGATTTTTGTTATCTTAACGTTGTGTACTAATATCAACTTAAAAGAAATATACCACTTGAACTTTTCTCTGGAGACCTTGAATAACCAACCTTTTGTATACCTTCCCTTAACAAGATAACTTTTATTATTGCTGTTGTTTGGCAAGAAATTCGAGTTGATCAAAGTTAATTGGAAGTCAAATTATGCCACGGGTACCTCTTCTTTTTATATAGGGTCTGTTTGGGTAAATTTTTTAAAGTACTTTAAGAAGAAAATGAGTTTTTTCCTAAGTTAAAATTGATTTTTTGAATAACTAATTGTAGAATCTCTTTCATATAATTTTTCTAAAAGATGTGAAACTTTAACAAAGTTAATTCAAAAGTTACTTTTGCTTATAGAGAAATGTATTTTATTTTTTCTTATTATTTTCTTCTTCTAGAATCACCTCTCGAGAAATTTATTCAAATAAATCACGATTGGTTTATGCATAAGGGTTTAGTGTTTTTACTAGTTGGAAACAATTTTCATTCCTTGAGGATTTATGTCTAGATAGCTGAATAGTTAAGTTCATGGCTTATTAAATTTGGGGTTGTTTATCATTTTTAGTTTTAAAATTTTAAAAAATCAAAACTAGTTTTTGTTGAGCTTCAGTTTATTCTTTGTTTTTAATTTCTAAAAAGTTGTTGTAAATTGAAGGTGAATAAATTTATAAATAAAAAATTAAAGATAATAAAATACGCTTAAACGAAGACGGTGATGTTGATAGTGATGAAATGGTAGTGACAAAAACAATGACAATAATAGTGGTGGCGACGACAATAGTGTGATAGTGATGGAAGCAACAACTGTGTGGTAGTGGCAACCACGACGGTGACATTGATGATAAAATGGTGGTTATGATGATAACAATGGTTGAATGGTGTTGGTGAAGACAACCACAATGGTAGTGGTGGTGGCAATGGTGGTGGTGATGATGGTATGGTGGTAGCAGTGGTGACGACAATGTGGTAGTAGTGGCAATAGTGATGATGATGATGATGGCAACAAATGTGTGATGTGGTGGTGGTGTTCGTGACAACAATGATGTGGTGATGGTGGCAACGACAACGACGGTGTGGTGGTGGTATCAGTGGCAACAATGATGTGGTGTTGGTGGCAATGATAGTGGTGGCAGCGACGATGGTGTAGTAATGGTGACAATGGTGGTGGTGACGACTGTGGTGATAGTGGAATGGTGATTGTGATTATAACGGTAATTACAAAGACAATGAAGATGGTAGCAATGGTGGTGGTGGCGATGGTAGTGGTGATAGTGGTAACGGTAACAACAATAGGGTAGGATGGAAAGTTTGATGATAATGAAAATATATTTTTTAAAATTAAAAATCAAATTTACAAAACTTTTTTTTTTTTATTGTTTTGAAAATAAGGCAAGTTTTGAAATTAAATTATAAATTTGCTCAGCTCAATTTTTTGTCGAAAGTGTTTTGTTTTGAAAACATACGGGGGTTATATTTGTTTTTGAGTAAATTACAACAACGCTCTTTATGTAATGTTAAGAGGTATTAGTGTAATGTTTTGAGAGGTATCATTGTAATATTTTGAAACATGCAGGGGTATTAGTATAATTAATTCAAACTTAAAGGGATGTTAGTATAGCAAAAAAAAGTAAAATTACTTGTAATTTGATAACAAAAGAAAACAAAAAACTTAAGGAGCGTAGCTATAGTTTGCTCTTCATTTTTTTTATTGCTCTTAAAATGTAATTCATTTTGAAATTTTGAAATAATTTTAAATATTCATGTTGAGTGTTTTTTCATTCTAGCATTCAAAATTTAGTTTTTAACTTGGTTTCGTAGTGGATTTGATCCTACTCTCCCTATCTCCTCTGCTAACTAAGTTTCTAGTTGTTCAACAACTAGTGTGAATTACGTGCAATGGACAGATAATAAATACTAAAATTAATTTTGCTATATGCATCACAATTAACTAATATGGTACCTATTAATAAGTATCTCTTGTATAGACTATAAACATGGATCATAAAAAGCATGAGCTAATAGAATTTTTGAAAAAGAAAATACTCATGCTGGTTCAGCTAATGTATTTAGTAGCCCCATTCTTGTAATGGCTTTACAAGGAAATTGATCCTTCACTTATTCCGCTTTTCTTATTGCACACAACTATAGCATAGTTTTAAAAATTTAACCCGTTAAAAATATAAGCAACACACTAGAAGGAAATTAAGAAAAGATGAATTCTTTCTAGTGGGCTCTAAAGTTGGATCATCTAGAAGTCTAAATTGGCTTAGGTGGGAAAACTTAACAATGAGGAAGGAGGACGGTGGATTGGGATTTAGACATCATCATGGTTTCAATTTGGTCATGTTGGGGAAGTAAGGTTGGAACCTTGTAACCAACCATGATACTATAGTTACTAAAGTTCTCAAAGTAAAATAATTTCTAAGGGAGAATTTCTTGGATGCACATTTGGGGCATAATCCAAGCTTTTTCTGGTGTAATATCCACCTTAACTCTTTGGCAACCACCTATCGTAGGTTTTCTGAAGCTTAACATTGATGCAACAATATTTTCTGAACAAAATTGCTTCGGCCTTGGCATGTGTTTTCGTGATGAAGCAAACAATTTTGTTCAAGCCAAAACTCAATGGAAACCTAGAATACTTGAAGCAAAGGAAGTAGAAGCTTTTGGTCTCTTACAAGGCCTAAAATGGTTTCAACAGCTAAACATTTATAACTTTTCATTTTCTTTTTCCAAGTTAAAAAGAATTCATTCATTCACTTGAATTTTTTCACAGAGTTTTCACAAGTTGTTGATAGAATAACATAGTAGAAACTCAATGAAAATAGTCTTGTTAGAGCGGATTAATTAATAATAAAAAAAACAAGACAGTAATAAAGATGAAGGAAAGAGAGAGTAGAAGACAAGATTTATATTGGTTCTACTACAACCCGGTCTACATCCAGTTCTTCCTTAACCCCAAGGAGTTCCACTATGATTTGAGTTACAAACACTATGCACACACAAACCACAACAACTTACCCATGTTTACAACTTGAACAAGTACCCATGTGAGAGTGTGAAACACTATCACTACTCAAGCACTACCACTAGGAAACCCCATCCTAGAAAAATAAGTGTTTAGGAAACCCTATCCTAAAACACTCAACACTTAGGAAACCTTATCCAAAAGTTCCAAAAAATAGAAATAAAGAAAGAAAAAGGTTTAAGAACAAAAGCATCTAGATTATGCAGATTTAGCTAGTATAAAGGCTTAGAATGAAAGCACCAAAGTGTGCAAATGTAGCTGGAAAAATCTCAAAGTAAAAACACCTTAATGTGTAAGTATAGATGAAGAATAGCTTTTTCTATAAAAAGAATTTAGCTGTATGAAAAGCACAATAGAAATTCAACTTAGAAAGATATAACTGTAAAGAAAGGATTGAATTCTCTACAATTGAGTTAATGTTGAATGCAAACCTAATAGGTTCTCTTTATAGTGTTTATGGAATCTTGTAAGCAAATATAAGATTTGGATATGGAAAGGAATTAGTCTATAAGATAAGATTTGAGGGAAAAAGATTATTCAATCAAATATATGATCTGGGTATTGAAAGATAGAGCTGCGTCAAAAAGTTATGAAAAAGATTTGATAGAGATCAAATTGGATATCTTTCAAAGTGACTGTTATACCAGATGTAATCGATTGAAATAAAGAGTAATCGATTATCTCGTGTATCAGAAGATGATTTTAACTTGTTATCATCAATTGTAATCAATTGCATCATAATGGTAATTGATTATAATTGAGATAGAGCCAATTTTGAGAATTAAAAACTTCATTGTAATCTATTGTCATATCTTGTAATCGATTAACCCAAGGGCTGAGACAAATCTAACTTAGATAGGCTCTTTGGTAATCGATTCCTAAATAGTGTAATTGATTGCATGTCTCAAAATGTGATTTTGTAAATTGTAAGTTAGGGCATTACTAACTTAGGGCCCGTTTGGATATACATCTCAATTAAGATCTTATTTGTTAAGTTCTTGTTACACAAGAACTTATGTATAAGTACTTAAAATTCAATAAGCTAATTGGGTTTGGATATACATGTTAAAAAGTGCTTACACAATTTTAAGGCATTTGGATAAATTGTTACATAAGTACTTATGAAATTTTGTCCCATTTTATAAATTAAAATAAATTAAGAATCAAATTATAACTATAAATAAAACATCTTTTTTAAAAAGTAACTAAAGAATTAAAAAAAAATGGCATATGATTCACAAATATACAAAAAAAAAAAAACACTAGTCACCATATATTAGAAAATCATGGTTAAATTTATGAATCAAATTCAAAAATTTAAATCAATTCCATATATTAAAACATGATTAAAATAATAAATTATCATTCACTTATCAATAAAAGAGAGATTACATAGTAGAAATCCATTACCAAAACTCAATAGAAATTATAAATAGAGAATTGAATGTTTGTGTGTTGTGATAAAAAAAATACAATGTCAAAGGTTTTAAATTGAAATATAAATGCATGATTCATGAAATGAAATCATTTGAAAGTGGAGGAGAAGAAAAAATAAAAGTAAAAAAAATAAAAGCCGAAGGAAGTTAAGTAAAATAAAAGCAAAAAGAATGAAAAACAAATAAAAAAACACTCAATATGTGGGATGCTAGAATTCGAACGCTGACTTTGGAAAAGTACCGCATAAGTTGTAGCTAATAAGCTATATTGAATAGCTTACTAAAACAATCTTAAAAGATCTTTTGGATTATTCTTAAGGTGTTTTGATAAGTTCTCCCAAACACGGTTATAAGCATTTGTAGTATAAGATAAGTAAAAATAAGTTATATATAAGCTCTTCCAAACGATGTCTTAGTCTAAAATAAACAATACATAGCCATCATTCATTCATGTTATGACTTGAAATAAAACAGACTAACTTAGAATTTAGGAAAAGACTTAAAGGTATGAAAATACCAAAAACCTAAATGAAGCCTTCAATCTTCAACTCATAATTTAGCTAGAGCATCAATATCTTACGCTAACTCTCATACTTTCAATAATATTATAAATTGTATCCTTTATTGTATTTTGATTGAAATGAAATATATATATTTACTTTAAAAAAACACATATGAGAAGTAAAAGTTGAATAGTGTGTAAATAGGCACAATACCCAATTTTTTTTATATATCATAAAGAGAAAAAACATAACAAAAGAAAAAATAAAGAAAACGAAGCTATGCAACTCCTAAACTAAAACATCTATAAGTTCCCACACTTGTGATATCAACCAACAAAAGTTGTTGCAATTCCAAAGGGTAAGAATGCCATGTCTCCAAGTGAGTTTCTTGAACTGCTCCACTCTTTGTCAAAAAATCAACTGCACAATTGCTTTCTCTATATGTATGTTGCACTTCTAGAGAACTAAACCTGGTAATCAATTGTCTAATAGAGTCTTTCTAAGAAACCACACAAAAGTTGTCTTTATGATCAATACCTTCCTTCTTGTAAAACTTTTAGCAGCAAGACAAACTTTATATATCTCAATATTGCCCATTGAATCCCTTTCGGCTATAGATATTTATCTACAACTTATGGGTTTCACACTTTCAGGCAATTTGATGATATCCCAAATGTCATGTTCAATCATCAGTTTTATTATATCATTTATGACATCAATCCACTTGAGAGTTAAAGCACAACATGACTTGACTAAAGTTGATTAGACTTTCTTAGTCAACCTAATGTCATATTCATGTTCTTAAAGAAATATAACATAATCATATCAAATTACATTTTTCCTTTCTCTAGTAAATCTTCTTAATGACACTTCTTGAGGCTATTGAGTTTAAACTTTAGGTGGTGCTTGAGAGGGAATCTCAGTCTTGTCTTTTAATAATGTTAGGAGTAACATCATTATTTAATTACCATATCCGTTTCTTGAACAATGGTAAGTACAAAGACTTATCTATTGTCAATAACAGGCTATTCTTTGAAGACAACACTCCTTATGTTTCCTTCCCCTCCAAACTCAATTTCCTCAAGGAGTCTTGCATTCCTGTCTCAAACAATATCTTAAAGTGGGATTGTAAAACTTATACATGTGAGAGCTTTAAATGTAACAAAAAAAAAAATAGTAACTAATTATCTTTAACTCTAGCTTACCTTCATGCAGCCTATAAGGCATTGCTTCAGTTGGACATTCCTAAATGTGCATATGCCTAATGTTAGGATTTCCCTAGCTCACACCTATAGGGGTTATTAGTGACTACTTTAATTGGTACCCTAAAAGGATATAAATTGCATTCTTTAATGTCTTTCCCCAAAGCGACTTTGGTAGAGAAGAATCAAACTTACCATATTTGTATAAGTCTAGTTTTATCATTCTGCAACTCTATTCATGCTAAGTTTGCCTAACATTATATATTGCAGAACAATTTCACAATTATTGAAGAAAAACAAACAAAATGTCTAAACATTTCCCACTTGTCATATCTACTACAGTATTCACCACCATAGTCAAATTTGACAACCTTAATTTCTTTCCTAGTTGAAGTTCAACTTCAGCTTTGAAAGACTAAGTGTCTAGAGGCCAAAACTCCTCATAATTTAAATAAAGAGTAATCGTCTATGAACATAATAAAATATATTTGTCCATCCCATTAATCCATAAGGAATAGAACACAAATATATGTATGTATTAGTTCTAAGACATCCTTAGCTCTTTCGGCACTTGAATTCCATTTTATTTGTTTATTTTCCCTTTATATATTTAATGTAGACTATAAGGTCCAAGCAATATAAAGGATCAAGAATTTCCTATAACACAAGCATCCAAATTCTCTATTAAGAGATATGACTTAAGCGCTTATGTTATAAAGTGACGAAATTCTCATTTAATTTTAAGTTTTGTACCACCCAAAATTGTTTGCAACAGGAACACTTAACATCCATAAAATAACTCATAACTTGCAACATTTGAATCACGATAGAGACTAACTTTATTATTCCTAATTGAACAAGAATAATTGAATTTGTCCAAATTAGAAATAAAATCTGATTTAATAAACAGTTCAATATATGTCTTAACCAAATTCAAATGAAACTGAGTCTTTTAAAGTAACCTAAAAGTTCCTATAGCTTCACATGCAACTTTATGTTATCGCTCACATAGGTGAATCTTTCATCATCACTTGGTGGAGGACTCCATAGGTAGCATTATATAGACATGCTTATGTGAGTAGTAGAACCAAAATCTACCCACTAATGTCCTTCGGTACAAAACTAAATTAACTTTAAAATAAACAAAATGTGAGAAGTTTACCATTCTTTACGCATTAAATAGTGTACTTGGGACATTTTTACTTTATGTGTCTCATCTTACAAAAGTAATGAGGAAATTCCTTATCTTGTTCTTCTGTTTTTTCTCTAATTGAGAAAAAAAAAACTTTATGCAATATCCTAAACTCTCAACTAACTCCTTTCAAATTCTAAATTTTATACATACAGCTTTGGGATTCAAATAATATGAGTAATTTAGACCGTAGTAGTAACACAACAATTAAAGTAGAGAACAATAAACATACAATACACAATTAATCTTTATCGTAAATTTCAAGACCCAAACAAGATACTTAGTGCACCATTAATCCTCAATCTTTGGATTGAAAAGACTAATTGCAAGTGGTGCTCTTAAAGCATTGATCAAACATTGGTGTTAAATCCTATCAAACAAAGGTTATCTTTGGATATTCCATTGCTCGCATGGAAAACTTATATGATGATTACTCTGGTCAAATAATGATTGTCTTTGCACATTTCATTATTCACATAAAAATCAATCCAATGATAACTCTTGTCAAATAATGATTGCCTTTGGACATTTCATTATTCACATAGAAAAATACACTATTTATAATTACCACACGTTTACCATTGCAAGCATGTAATTATTCTACCAAATTGTATCTTCCTTTGGGCCGAGCACAATTCGCATGAATAATTCCATCAAACCAACTTACACAACAGAGATTACTTTGGCAACATGTCGTTTCAATCAATTTAACCAAAATTACAAGACAATTTAATATAATAAATGGGAGGTCTTAAAATTACACAACTTTTACATATAATCAAGTTATATATAATACAACGTGCAAATATTTCACATAATGGACTCATCACAAGATACCCAGCACAACATTAATTCCTAGTCTTTTGACAAAAAAATTAATTTGTAAATGGTACTCTACCTCTACACAATGATCAAATATTAACAATAAGCTTTGTCAAATAATAGTCTTTTTTTGGACCGACTATTATTCACATGAAAATTACTTTATGATTGTTACATATTTATCATCATAGGTATGTTATTATTTGGCCAAATTGTCCTTTCCTTTGGGCCGAGCACAATTCATATAAATAATCTCATATAAACATCTATGTAATTTTAATCAAATTAGTTTACATAATAGGGATTACTTTGATAATATATTGTTTTAACCAACTCAATTAAAAAATTACCAGACATACAAAAATAGGTAGAGTCCAAAAAATTTGCACCCAAACTGATAGCAACAATTATATGAAAACAATCATCATTGTAAGTAAATGACTCTACAATGTTATCACATTATTAATCCAACAAATGCTATATGCAAATTAAATCCATTCATGCAATTAAATTGTTTTATAAAATTAGCATGAACAAAAATAAAAGCACAAGAAATTTGCGAAAAGCCAAAACCAAAAAATTAGGAGGCAAAATTAAATCCAAGACAGCTGAAGAAGCCATTATTCTCATAGAAAACATGGTTGCTAGTGACTATGCCATCACCACAGACAAAACACATGTTCCACCCCGAAAGGGCATCTTAGAGCTACACACTCAAGATCCAGAGCTTGCCCAAAGCAAGCTACTTACTTAGCAGATAGATGCATTCACCAAACAAATTTCTAGATTGCCACAACAATTACAATCTCTCTAGTCACACCCTCATGGGAACACATCTTCAAGTATGGGTTGTAATTTGTGTGGTGGTGCTCACAAAAGTGGTGTTTGTATGATTTAGGGAGGAACACAAGAAGGGTTGGGTAATCAGAAATCAAGGTGAGAATACAACCATAGTCAAGGATGCTTTTCAAATAGACCTCCTCATCCAGGGCCTAATCACGAGAAGCAAAAACAAGTTTGAAGACACATTGAATTAGTTCATGGAGGTTTCTCTCTCCAATCACAATAGCACCCAAGCCTCCATCAAGAATCTTGAGATACAAGTGGGACAGCTTGCAAATCAAATTGCTGAAAGATCTAAGGGGAAATTTGTTGCTATCACAGAGACAAACCCCAAGAAACATTACAATGTGGTGATCACTCGTAATATGCATAAGGAGATTGAGTCTAATGGTGAGAAGGGAAGTAGTGGACAAAAAAAATGACATGATAGATGGAGTGGTGGAGGATGTAGAGAGTGATGAAGAAGAATAAGAAATTGAAGAAGGAGATACAAGTACTACAAATACAGAAAAAGAAAAAAAAGAAGGAAGAGGTGATAGAAGAGGTACTAGCCCCAAAAATGAAAAATTAGCTAGTGAGAGATGAAAAGAAGATGGTGATGGTGGAACCCACAAAGGACTTGCCTTTTCCCATGGTCCCATCCAAAAAAACAAGGAGAGGTACCTTGTGAGATTCACGGATATATTCAAGAAGTTGGAAATCACCATTCCATTTGGTGAAGCCTTGCAACAAATGCCTCTCTATGCCAAGTTCATGAAAGACTTAGTCACCAAGAAGAGGAATTGTAGTGCTATTATTCAAAATACTCTACCTCCAAAGTACAAGGACCCTGGAAGCTTTACTATCCCATGTTCTATTGGGAAGATATCCATTGGGAAGACTCTCATTGACTTAGGGGTTGGCATTAATTTGATGCCCCTATATGTGCTAAAAAGAATTGGTGACTTGGAATTAAAGCTAACTCGGATGACACTACAGCTAGCAGATCACTCCATCAAGTGCCCCTATGGTGCAGTCGAAGATGTCCTAATCATGGTGGGAGAATTTACATTCCTAATGAATTTTGTCATCATGGACATGGAAGAAGACAAAGAGATACCCCTTATCTTAGGAAGACCATTCATGATGATCACTAACGTGGTTGTAGACATGGGGAAGGGTCACTTACAACTGAGTGTAGAAGATAAAAAAGTCACCTTCAATATTTTTAAAGCCATGCAACATCCAAGTGATAACAAGGCATGCTTTCGCATTGATAACTATGAAGAGGAAGTAGAAGAAGTCACCAACCAGTTCACTATGCATTCCCCTCTTGAGAAAGTATTGATGAATTCAATCAATTGTCTCACCAGTAGAGAAGAGTTAGAAATCCAAGAATGCATCCACAACTTGGAAGCTTTGAAGGAAATTCCATCAGAAGAAGAGGTTTTCAAGGAGCTAAAAAAGGACTAAACCATAGCCTCCTCAAGGAAAATTTGGGTTCATAAGTTTAATGATACCCTTTGAGCATATAAGATTGCAATGGAGGCTTCTATTGGTTTCACTCCTTTCCAAATTGTCTATGGCAAAGCTTGCCATTTACTTGTGAAGAAAAAGAAAAAGGAATTTCATGTTGTCCAACAAGTGTTACAAGATCCATGATCTTGTCATCCGTCAAGCTAGTGACGTTAAAGAAGTGCTTCCTGGAAGGCAACCCAAAGATTTCTTTCATTTTACTTATCATTTTAACCTTATGTTCATATCTTGCACTAGTTAGATAGATTCTTTTTAGACTTGGCTTCTAATGTAACTCGCTCAACATGATTATGATCACTCAGCGAGTCTGGCTTGAAATTACAGCTTTTTAAAAATTATGCAAACCCGCTTAGCGAGCATTAACTCGCTCAACGAAAATCACCCTTCAAATTGCAAAATTCAAAAACTTCCAAAACTCGTTGAGTGCACATTGCTCACTTAGCAAGTAATCCTCTTTGTCTTGATGGAAAAATTAATTGTTGAAATTCGCTCAATGAGCACTTTAACTCACTCAGCAAGTTAAAAAAAAATCTTTGAAAATTCATTGAGCGAGCACTTTTGCTGAACGAGTTTCCCCCTCTGTTTTAACTTCATTTTTATTTCGCTAAGCGGCCACTTGGTGGCTTAGTGAGTTCATTGTTCCACATATAATATTTTTGCTGCTTAAGTCATCTCCAGCCTGCTTGCTTACACTTTTTCTAACCTATCTACTTCATGATGATCTTCTTTGAGTATAGAGTACCCCAAGGACTTCCTTGCCTATGTTATATATGGCTTGAGAACAACCCTAATTATTTTGATGTGGGTGGCTCATGTGTCCGCTGCAAACGCTGCAATTGCTACCATGGGAGAAGAAGGTACTACACTCAACGAGGAAAGCCCCCAAAGACACTAAAACCATCTGGCCATAAAGGCCATCTTTCTTACCCTTACCTTTATTGTCTTATGTTATTTTTGTTTTTTAAACTCTACTTGGAGTTTCACATTATGTTATTGTTTTTTCCTAAACTGGATGTTACATTCTGATGTTTGAGATATGACTGAATTGTGACTTAATCATAATGATGCATGAAATTTTGTGAAAACCATGAATTTTTAATGATATACACTATGAATGCATATATTTTCATGATTTGATTGTATGATGGGATCTTGATTTATGAGTGACACACTGCATGCAAAACTTCTTGAATACTTTGCATTTTCCCATGTGAGTAGTGTGTACCCATACATATTGAAAGTTGACCACTAGTTGTGTGCATCTAATTTTGCATGATTATCTTATTTGTGATATGCTTGTGAAATAAGAAAGGATAAAGTCCTTGTTTGTTTAATTTTTATTTAGCCAAAAGCCATCCCTTGATTAATGATGAATCCCTTGATACCCCTTTGAGCTTGGAATTGAAAAATACTTTCTTTGGAACCCCCTAAGCCTTAATGAAATTATACCCACCTTGTCACCTTAAAGGATGGGAGGACAACAATTAGGTAAAGAAGTAAATTTGTTCCAAATTTGGGATTGTTTGAATTTTTTTATATATATAAACAAGGAGGTGAATGCAATAGTAGCATGCAAAAATAGTAAGGGCTAAGCAAAAAAAAAAAAAAGAAATTAAAATTGAACCAAAGTTCAATGTATACTGCTATTTTCTCACAAAGGAAATATTCAGAGATAAGAAATGTTGGAACCCCTTATAAGAGAAAGGAAATAGGAAATTCTCTCCTAAACCCTTAGGTACTTTGAATTCTGGAAAAACCAACTTTCTTTTCTAGCCCAGCCACATTACCAGCCAATAAAAGCCCTTTTGATCCTAGTTGCACTTGTGTGTTTACATTTGATTAAGATGATGTACAAATTTGGTCATGTGCCTTTCTGAATGGTCATTAGTGAAATAAACATGCTCTAAAAACTTGTGTGATGGAGAGAAAAACACTAGCCTTGTAAGGAGCAATATGTTCTACAAATGCCATCATCTATGTGTCATGCATGGTATATTCTTGACCCTTGAGTACATTCATTTTATGAACTTGTTTTGAACACCATTATAAATATTGTTAAGGTTGAGTGTTTTAAGTATCATTGCATCTGAAAGTCACAAATTGTCATTAGTCTAACTTGGTCGTATCATGAATTTTTTGAGTTAACAATTTAGTTTATTTTTGTTTGAGAACAAGCAAAGTTTAAATTTGGGGTTGTTTGATAACCATTGTTATTACTCATAATTAATTCTTAATTCACAGTGGTTATTTTACTTTTCTTTTAATTGATATTTTCTTTGACTTAATTAATCAGGATTTAACAAATATTAGGATTTAAATTTATATCTTTATCTTGTTAGGATTTTATTACTTTTTATGTTATCTTTGTAGAGATTGGATACATTGCAGTTGGCCCTAAAGGAAGGAATGCATCTATTTAAAGCTGGTAAGATAGACAAACACATAGAATCAAGTGGAAGAGAGAGTTATACAATAAGGCTGAAACTTAAGCGTGCAATTGTTTTATTCTTTCAAACACCAAACACTTGGTACTTTATTTTCTTTTTGGTTCCTCATCTCTATAAGGAGCTAATTTTTCCATTGTTGGGGTTTGGTGAATTTGATTTTCATTTTTATTGTATTTTATGACTCTTTATGTAATTAATCTCTAAATATTTTCATTTTGATTCCATTGTTTATTCTTCTTTCTACTCTTCATTCTTGTTTTATAGTTAGGCCTACTATAATTGCATGTTTTAAATGACTGTTTTTTTTATTATTATATACAACTATTGTTTAAAAACAATTAGTTATTTTTTAATTTCAAGCTTATTTATTATTTATGACACTTAAAAACTAAGAAAAACAGTTATTATTATTTTATGACGTTTAGATAAAAACTAAGAAAAGTAACTATTACTTAAATTTAAACAAAAGATTTAAGAGATTCGTTTATTAAATATCCTATTATTTAAATAATAGTTGAATTCCATATTGTAATTGTGCTATTTAGCACGAAAAAGTAATTCGATAGAAGAAATAGAGCAAATATGAATAAACCCCTTGACTATAATAATAAATCTCCCTAAACTAATTACAACTTTGTTAGTGTGTTTATACATAGAAACAAATTGATACATAGTATAGCAAAATCCAAGTATAACAAAATTTTGGTCAACTCCTGAAGTGAAACTATTAATGAATCTGGTGAGTGATAATATTTGCTTGAAGGTCTGAAATAAGTTTAATATCAACACCTATAATTAAAAAAAAATGCAATCGCATGTGTTAATAATAAAAGAAATATTAAATGATTAAATAATATACACTAAATGAAGTTGGAAAATCCGATAGATAGAACAAAAAAGGAAAAAGAAACTTGATTGAATTGGCATGAAAAAAGGATATGTAATCCCGAAGCTTGATAGTATGTGTGAGTACTAAGAGTGATATATATATATATATATATATATATATATATATATGGAAACCAAATATCATATGTTGATTGTAGGAGAAAAATGAAAAATGAAAATTTGAAAGTTCAATAATCCAGACAAAGAACCAATTCAGTAATCCATGAGTTGTGACACAGCAAAAAAATCTACATGAAAAAAGTCACATTAAGAAGAAGGAACATTAAAATGTAAGAATGAAGAGAAAGCAAATGAAAAACAATAAGAAAATAAAAAGAAACAAATAAGAATACAATAAAAAAAAATGTATGAAACAAATATAAGAAAAGAATAAAAAAAACAAAAGAACATAGAATAAGAAACGAGCAAAAGAAAAAAAAAAAAAAAGGAGAATAGAAGAAATACTTAATAGTGTGAAATTATCACCTTGCATATTTATATATTAAGAGAATATTAGTTTAATATATTCAAATTATTTTTAAGATTTAACAGATTGATTTATTAATATTATTTTGTATTTGAAATATAAATTAGTAATATCAAATAATTTTAATAATAATATTAATTTGAATATTTAAATTATTTTTAAAATTTAACATATTAATTAGTTAATATTATTTTATTATTTAACATAATTAAATTTAGTATTAATATGGGATGTCATGTGACATCTAACACATATTACTATTGTTTTACTTTCTTGCGTTTTAATTTGTTTACTATCATTAATTAAATTAATTTTACACAACATGATTTTTATTTCATAAATATACTACTGAAGAAAGGGATAACTACTTTCTAAATAATTTATTATCTCTAACTACTTTGTGCCTCTTTTATGATTAGATAGTGGGTAATTATCCATTATTTATACTTACATTACTTAAGGGTATAATAAGCATAAAAAAGTAGAGTCCAAAAATAATTACTTTTGATGGTATTTCCTTTATTATTGTTATTGTTATAAATTATAGATTATATATATTATTTTCAAATTCATTAAAATAAGAATTATTAATTATAGTAATCTTTTACATTTTCAAAAAATAAAATTTTTTATTTTATCAGTTTCATTTATTTATGTTGATTAAATTAATTTTACACAATATATTTTATATTTTATGAATACACTTTTTATTGGAAAAGATAATACTTTTTAAATAAAATTGAAACTTACAAAAAAAAAAATTATCAAACAACTTTTAGCTTAGAAATAAATTTTAATATAAAGAAAATAAAAATTAACAAACAACTTTTTTATTATTATTTATTAAGTCCTTATTTTCAACTTTAAATTAAAAATTAATGCTAAGTTTAAAAAAAGTTGGACCAAACGGATCCTCTCTCCCAAAATAGATCTTTACATCACTTGTGTCAATCTTAAATATTACATATTTAATGTTAACTACTGATTTAACACTTTTTTTTTCTAAAAACATCCAATTATTTCTTAAGTTTTATAAATATTATCAAATTTGATCTCAACTCTTAAAAAAATGTATGTCATTTGTGTGAACTATTGATGATGTAACAAAATGATTTTTTTGGTGAATTTTTTTTGTAACAAAATTATTTATTTTATTGGAATCTAATAGTTAAAATAAGTTATTTATTATAACCATTCGAATGAATGATGATTCCTCCTTTTTACAACATATTGTATAAGTGATAGAAGTCGGACTGGAACCCAAGTTTTTTTTTTTTTTTCTACATCATCCAGACTACTAAACTATCACATGACTTAATTTATAAACAGTGTATTATATATACAATACTATATATTAATTCCTCTTTGAAATATTTATTTAATGTTAAATCTGGTTTATAAATAATAAATTATATTATATTTTCATATTATTTTACCACATCATTAGTTTATATATTTTACTTTAATATTACATTATTTATGTTGTAAATTTCTAAAATTATCTATCATTCTCATAATTAACCAGCCAAAGCCATAAGCCACAAAAGATAGGAAATGTTTTGAATTGAGATGGGTCTGAAATGTACCCACCAACCATTATAAAAATGAGTTATCAAGTTGAGTTAGAAGTAAATAATCTTAATAAAGCTATCATTCGTGTGTGTGTGTGTGTGCCCACCAACCATTATAAAAATGAGTTATCAAGTTGAGTTAGAAGTAAATAATCTTAATAAAACTATCGTTCGTTCATTCGTGTGTGTTAAATGAGAATAAATAATAATAACCCTTAAATTAAAATTAAAAATAATAAACACATTAGATTAAAACCTTAATTTTAAATACATTCCCATGAGATCCTATCCCACCCTCTCTCTCAATTAATTTTTTTCCTCAACACAAGCACATCGGCAAAATACCGCCCTCATCATCATGACCACCGCCATCACCAACATGGTTACTATCGTTGTTCTTGCCACCACCAGGGCCACCGTTGCCGTCACCATCATGATCGTTGTCTTCGTTGTTGCCGCTATCACCATCGTTGACAGTGGCAGTGACGACAATAACAATGAGGACAACGACCATGATGGTAGCGACGATGGTGGTCTTGATGGTGGTGACCATGTTGATGGTAATAGCGGTGGTCATAATGATGGTGACAACTCTTGACGGCCATCATGATCACCACCATCACTGCCACCATCATGGTCGTCGTCCCAGTTGTTGTCACCACCACCACCGCCGTTGGTGGTGACGGTGGCAGCAACAACAAGGATAACAACCATGATAGTAGTGGTGACGATAACCCTAACAGTGACAAGAACGATGATAATAAGCATGATGGTGATGGTAGTGGTAGTGGCGGCGACAGCGGTAGTGGTCATGATGATGAGGGCGGTATTTTGCCTATGTACTTGTGCTGTTAGAAAAAAAATGCAAAGAAAAAAAAATAATTGAAAAAAAAGAAAAAAATAGGATCTCATGATGATGCACTTAAGTATTTAAAATTGAGATTTTAATATGATACATTTATTATTTTTAATTTTATATATATATATATATATATATATATATATATATGTATTTATATATTTATTTTTATTTTTTTATGTCCCCACGGCTTCTGCCATTTACTACTACGCCATTCGCCATATGTATATGGCAGATTTTGGGCTCTCCGCCATACTCCATTAACAACACTGGACTAGACTCATTTCCTAGATGTATCTTTTGTTCCAAGATTAATAAAACGAGGATTTTTCTGGCAATTCTAACACAATATTTGCATATGAAAAAAAAAAAAAAAAGTAAACTATACAGAAAATGTCAGGATGAAAATGACAATTCTCAACATCTGAAGACAATTTGCAAGTTTAGCCAGTTGAACCTTTTTGTATGTGCATGAGATAATGAATGAAGTTACGATCTTAGCAATCAATGAATATGATGCAATAGAAGCCACTTATTGACTTAAACAAAATGTAACTCGACAACTTCCAAGCATCTTTAGCCTTTATTCAATTTACACCCATTGGAGTACTCATGCATCTTCATAAAAGTCGTTTTTTTTCTTACGGATCCTGCATTTGATCATACAAGTCATTTTAGCAACAGCATCCTACTATGCCAATGGTAGATTATTCTCAAGTCAAATATTATACAACAACTTACACAAGTCACCTAACCCAACCCAGCACAATTTCTTTGTTGTTTAAATAAAAAATATATATAAAAAAAAAACAAATTACATCAACATCTCTTAAAATTTTATCAAATTACACATAGTTTTATTTATTTTTATTTTCATTTCATAACATCCCATTTAAGTTTGAGATCATTACACTAATACCCTTTCATATTTCAAAACATTACACTGACATTCCTTCAAAACATTACACTAACATCTCCTTAGAAGAGGTGAAAGTAATGGTTTTTAAAACAGGGGGTGCTTATATAATTACATTAAACCTGAGTAGGTGTTAATGTAATTTGCTTATAAAAAAATAATAAGAAACAAAATGGTAGGTGGAAAAGTCAGTCCATTCTAGGACAATTTCTCCAATGTTTTACCAGAACAGTACCTTTTATTAGAGATATAGGATATTAGTATCACTTTCACTGGGAATGGACTATGTAAGCCACGTTGTACTCATGTAATCTGATTTTTCTCATTTGAGTAAAACCAGTTTTCAATTTTATCTTTTTCCTCTTTTCTCTCCTCTATACCATGAATTCTAACACCTTTGATCTTTAACTTGGGGCAAGATTGAAAATAGAAAAATGAATAAAAAAATGTACTTGTACCTATATAACTAAACAGTAATGAACAATGGCATATAATGATTGCCACTGCAGGGGGTGCAGGGGGTTAACAATGGCAAGAAAATGCATTAGTATTTTTTTATTTGTGGAAAATGCATTAGTATGAGTATGGCATTCGATTTAAATTTTAAAATTACCAACAAAATACATAAATTATGCACCATGTCATATCGAAGTTATCCTTTCAATATTAGAGAAAATGCACGACATTTCCAGCATCACTAAAATCACTGAATAGAATAAAAAATTGTCATTGAGAATGAGTAACCAAAGTGTGGAGAAGAAGATACACAAAATATGAGTGTTTACTTTCATTTCTTTAGCAGTAATAATAAATGCAAATCCTTTTACAATCTACTTTTCTAAAGGTCCTTTAGAAACATCTAAAGTCAACATGGAAAATACAATCCAAGTATGGACACTTATGGCCCTAGTGACAAGATGTACGACTGATAACCTTACACCAAAAACCATGTTAAAGCAGTTAGCCGATTATTATTCAAGATTAACCAACACAACACAACAGTATCTCGTTTTGGAAGAAAGCAACATGAAGCTTATTGCAAGTGACACTACTATGACTAACTAAAGAACCATGTCAAAGACCAATATGCTTCCTCACTAAACATCACACGCTCATAGTCCTAATGTAATTGCCCTTATCAACCCCTTCTTTATATACACCAAAGCAAAGAAGATGGGTCAATTAGCAACAAATACCTCATTTACTATGTTTGAAAAACACAGGTCAGCAGATGGCTCTGTAGAAACTAGAAACACAACAGAACTAGCTATATATGGTGCCTATAATAAATTAGTAACACACACCAAGGCTGAGTTTGGATTAAAGTAACTCTCCCTTTATTTCTGTTTCAAACTGAGTTTGAAGGCAAAATTGAAGCAAAACTCAGCTAATTCCAAAAAATCAAATAAAAGGTTTTTTCAGTTTTACTTTTTGAACTGATGTTCGGGCCTGACAACTGAAAACCAAACATGCACTAAGCAATGAAAATAGATATTCATTGCACAATTAACCATGAAAACCTTCTTCCAAACTAGCATATATATATATATATATATAGGACTTCCATGGGTGGTCCGATTACGGCTGGATAGTTGATGGCCCGACCGATAGGCCCAACAACAACTGTTAGGATAAGCTCTAATACAATCTTAGAATATGAATTTGGGTTTAACTCAACCCTACAAAATCAGCTTGTAAGGAGAGGTTTGCCCCTCACCAATATACTATATTTTGGTCACACCACTAATCGATGTGGAATCTCCAACAAGCTAAATTTGTTCTTGTAACAAGCTAAAGCTTAGTAAGCTTCATCTTGAGGGGGTGTTGAAAAGCACATCATCTTGGATTTAGAAGAAACAAATATCTTCTATTTATGTATAATTAATGTAATTAACCTATATAACCACACATCCGTTGTGTACTTTGTGACACAATTTTCACTCAATTTTCCTTTGTTTTCTACTATTTTAACAGTAATAAACAATGGCTAATATGACTGTCACTTCAAGGGGTTAACACACCACTGACCAGGCAGCAAGAAAATGCATTATGATATATAATTAGTATGACATTCTATTTAAAATTACCGATAAAATTCACACATTATGCACCATGTCATATAGAAGTTATCCTTTCAAAAGTAAAGATAATGCACAATATTTCCAGCATCACTAAATAGAATATAAATATGCCATAGACAATGAGAAAACAAAGTGTGGAGGAGAGGATCCACGAATTAAGATTGTTTACTTCCAATTTTTAGCAGTAATAATATTTGCAAATCCTTTTATAATGTCTTTTTTTAAAGGTGTTCAGAAACATGTAGGTCAACTGAAGAAATACCATCCATGTATGAAGACTCAATGGCCCCAGTGATGAGATGTACTGCTGGTAAGTGATAACCATGTTAAAGCACTTAGCTCATTCTTATTTGTGAATTGTGATAAACCTATCTCATTTTGGAAGAAAGCAACATCAAGCTGAGGCTGAAGCTGATTGCACAGTGCTCTTCCATGTTACTCCACTTTTCAGCTATGCAATATTACCTAGTGCATCTTTTAAATTATAATATTAAATAACCATGTCAAAAGGCCTAGACTTCCTCACTAAAAATTAGACCCCCATAGTCCTAATCTAACACTGCACTTATCCATCCCTTATTTATATACACCAAACCCATGCAAAAGTGTAAATTAACAATGAAGTAATACATGATTTATTAAGTTTCCAAAACACAGGGCAGCAGATGGCTTTGTAGAAACACAACAGAACTAGCAACACATGTTTGGATCAAAGTTTCTAAACTTAAGTTTGAATGAGCTTCATTTTGCAAACTGGGTTTGTAAAAGCAACCCTCCCTTTACTTCTATTTCAAACTGAGTTTCAAGACAAAATTAAGAAAACTCCGTTTATAATCGAACCTAACTGAGTTTTACTTTTTGAATGTACATTTGGGTCTCCCAACCGAACCAACAAGCACTAAGCAATGGAAATAGATATTCAACAGAACTAGCAACACATGTTTGGATCAAAGTTTCTAAACTTAAGTTTGAATGAGCTTCATTTTGAAAACTGGGTTTGTAAAAGCAACCCTCCCTTTACTTCTATTTCAAACTGAGTTTCAAGACAAAATTAAGAAAACTCCGTTTATAATCGAACCTAACTGAGTTTTACTTTTTGAATGTACATTTGGGTCTCCCAACCGAACCAACAAGCACTAAGCAATGGAAATAGATATTCAAAAGCACAATCCACCACAAAAACACTTGAAAGCAATCTACCAAACCAGCATAGTACATACATATATACACACACATAACATGCACTAAGCAATCCCTTCTTTATATACACCAAACCTAAGCCAATGTGTCAATTACCACCAATAAATCAATACCTCAGATAGCTTTGTAGACCCAAAACAGAACTAGCAATAAACGGTGCCCCATGATAACACACACACTCAACCAATAAAGATAGGCACTCCTAGAACAATTCCGCATTAAAGGCCTATTTGGATAAACTTTTCCAAAAACACTTCTAAAGACGAGAGAACCTCTCCAAATTAGCTAATGCATAAGCTAATTTCAACTTATGGAGAAACTTATTTCATTTTTATTTCTTATTTTCACCTCCCTGAACTACCTCTGGAGAAGCTTAACCAAACTGACCGTAAAACAATTGAAAATTTTTCCTACCAAATTAACATACATACATACATGCACATCCACGTACCATGAGTGAGTGAAGTGTCAATGCAACCTGATCCAATCCGGCTGCAGGCAGAACAACTCGGTGAACCCGGGACAGTTTGACAAGGGCAAAATCTTACCATCATCCAAAGAAAAAACCCCCATTCCATTTGCAATCCTATTAACACCCAACCCATCATCTCTAAACACAACGCAATTCCCTCTTTCAAGGCCCAAATCCTTGGAAGAAGCCGAAAACGCGCAATCGTCTCCCAAAAACAACACCCTCTCCCCCAAATCGGTCAATTCAACCCACCTCCTCCCCTCCTCATCGAGCCGGAACACATCAAACTTCACCGTCCTCTCCCACCCGATCTCCGCAACGTCATTGTTGTCATCGTCGTCCTCGAGATCCACGTACAACGGCCCCTGCGAGCAGAAGTAGTAGCTGGAGAGGTACATGTCGACGAGCAGCAGCGCGCCGTCGGACTCCACGAGGAACTTCTTGTCGCCGCCGAAGACGGCATCGGCGGCGAGGGCGAGGGAGGCGTCGTGGGGCCGCACCGTCACGGTGCGGCCCGTGCTGTCGGCGCCGTAGAGGCGGCCTCGGAAGACGCAGACGTCGTCGTAGGGGGTTGGCATCTCGGGGATGACGGTCCAGCTCTCGTCGCCGTGGCGAAAGAGGGCGAGCTTCCCCGAGACGTGGATGGTGAGGAGGATGAAACGGCTATTGTCTTTTTGATTGGATGATGAAATTGTTGTCGATAGGAAGACGAGTTTTTCCATGTAGATGGAGTCCGGGGTGGGGCGGGTGTTGGTGAGGAGGAACTCACGGCCGAGGTCGAGGGCGGGGAGGGCGAGGAGGTCGAGGGCGGGGAAACGGGGGCGTTTCATGGGGAGGCGGGAGAGGGGGTGGAAGAGACGCGCGGGGGCCCGTGGGTCGAGGGAGAGTTTGATGAGCCAGGGGCGGTTGGGAGGGTTATCCGGCGGGGTGAGGAGGAGGAGGGAGCGGTGGGAGAGGGAGAAGGTGGTGGTGAGGGAGATGGAGGGGGGGAGAGGGGGAGGTGGAGGAGCGCCATGAGGAGCAGACGGAGCGGAAACGGAGAAGGTAGAGGGGGCTGTCGAGGAGGCGTTGGTATATTTGGTGGAGGAGGTCCTTCGGGAGTTCAGACCAGTCTGTTGCCATTGATGAATCGATGAATCATGAATGGATGGTTAGTTTTTGGGGGAAGGAAACGAACGCAAGGGACGACGCAACAGAAAATTGGAAATGGAAATGGGACACCACGTCACAAGTCCCAAGTCCCAACCAATAAACAATTTAATCCTTAATTTGTTATTTAAATTAATTTAGTTTCCTTAAATTAAGAAACATTGTTTTTTTTTTTTTTTGAAGAGTAAGAAACAACATTGTTAATCTTGATAAATTATTAACGAGTATCTTTTTAAGGATCAATTGCACTTTTGTCCCAAATTTTTTTTTTCTTGATTCTGATCTCTTTTTTTTTTTTTTAGCATTTTTAGTTCTTTTGTTGAAATTTTTTAATTTATTGTTGAGAAAAAGGGTGATGTACTAGTTATGTAAAATAATTTTATACCAATTACAATTCTCTATTTATAGTTAAATAGTTGATTTTTATAAAATGATGAATTATAATTGTTTAACTGTGTGTAAAATTATTTTATATTAACCATGCATGAACATGAATTATTTATTGCTTATTTTTTTTAGCCATTTTGATCCTTACATTAAATTCTTTTTATTATAATCAACGTCCAAAATAAAAAATCAACTATTATAAAAATAAATTTTAAAAACCAAAATTGATGAAAATATATTTGGAAACCAAAATTGCAAAAATTAAATTTTAGAAAACCAAAAGTGCATTTAAGCCTTACTTGATAAATGATTTTTAATTAACTATTTGTCGCATGTTTATTGGTGGAGACCACAAATTACTTTCTCTAACGTTTAAAAATAACCTTAATTGTACTTTTGATCTCTAAAATTAATTTTTTTTTATTTTGGTCCCTTAATTTGTTTTTCATCACTTTTGTTCCCCCAAAATTTAATTTTTTGCACATTTCATACCTCTATTAATTTTGCACATTCACCGTTAATTTTTGGATGTTGATCGTTTAATTAGTATTTAATTATGTTTACATAATTCTTCTTCTTCTTCTCCCTATTCCATAAGTTTCCTTCTTCTACTTAAAATACCACAATAACACATCTTTACACATCAATAACACAAAAGCATAAAAAATCCCCCAAAACCACAAGTCTCACAATTAAAATACCAAGCATTGACCATAACTAATAAGGATATGATAAATTGATGACCATATGCTTTCACTCATACAAATATTTCTTAAACTTTAAAGTAAACTGGTTGCAGATTCAAACTTTCCGTTGCCCAAAATGAACATTGAGAGGATGAAAGAACTTCCTAAACTCCAAACTTTACAAGAAGGAACACCTCATGAAACGATGTTCTTTACACTTATGCTGCTCTACACCCTTACGTTGTGTAACTAGGATTTGAAAATTTAGAGTTTCTTGTATACACCCTTTTCAATTTGAGGATTAGGTTTTTTTTTTTTTCTAATTTATAACCACGAACACTAATTCACAAACACATATTGTAAGTTAACTAGTGATGATGTTAATTAGTGATGTTAAATAGTTAATAGTTAATTAGTGTTAATAACTTAATTACTAAAAAAATAACATAATCAACGTTCAAACTAATGGTCAACATTCAAAAATTAACAGAGATACCAAAAATATAAAAAAAATAATTTTAAAGGATCAAAAATGATAAAAAAAAAATGATATTCAAACTTCAGACTTTAATCTATAGTTATCTTTAATTTTAAAAAAAAATATAACGTGATAGCTTTTAACACATATTTGTATAAACTTTTTCATAAACATCATATTAAACTAGGTCCTTATATATTAACATCTTCGTGCTCTTGCTCAAGTTTAAATAATATGTTTAAAGTTATGAATTTTTTAATCATTAATTTTAAAGATGAAAAAATTTGTCTATTAATTCAATTAAAAAATTATTATATCAACATTTCTTTTTACAAAAAGAAAGTTATAATCACCTTAAAAATAAGGAATGGATACGTGGGATAGAAAAACAAATTTGGCAACTTGCGGAAAAAAGAAAGAAGGAAAGTCTAGCAAAAGTCTCATAAAATTTATTAAAATTCATTCTCAGAGAAAATCAATTATTTGTTATGGACCTGGTGGGCTTTTTAGTTGTCATGTATTATTTGTTATGGACCTTGGTGGGCTTTGTATTTAAATGAAGGTACTTGCTATTTACACTCTATTTTTGCTAAGCACACCCCCATCTCTTCTATTTCCTCTTATTTTCCTATAATGTTCTTTTTTAAATATTATTTTACAGTTCCAAATATATCCTCATAATTTGTTACACCCCTTCTTTTACCCCCCTCCCCCTTCTTTTTTTTTTTTTTTTCTCTTCTCTTCCGTGAACCTCTCTTTTCTTCTCATGAACCTTTCTCCTCCTTTGCGTTCTACCTTGTGCCTTGATTATTCATTTGTGTCTTCTCTATTTATTGGGCATCCTCAACTTCACTTCTTCCTCACATTTTGTTCTTCCTCTTGCTCATTGCTGAATGCATCACTACAATCAACAATATTACTTTTCTCATCATCAATTGATTCTTTGGACATTTTACTAACATAATAATTCATGGTTACATACAAAGAAAAATAAAAAAAAGGTAAAACAAAATATACATATACAATAAATGTGTTTCGAGAATGACATATACATACTAAAAACGTGTTTTCAGAATAAGAAAATAGAAAATGTTGTGGAATAACATATGCATACCAGAAACGTGTTTTCGGAATAATATATATATACTAGAAACATGTTTTTCGGAATAACATATACATAAACCATACCAAAAAGAAATGTTTAACATATACATACCGAAAATGTGTTTCTGAAATAACATATACATACCGAAAACATATTTTCAAAATAACATATACATATATCATACCAAAAAGAAACATTTAACATATACATATCAGAAACATGTTTCCAAAAAAATATATACATACCAGATACGTGTTTATGAAATAATAAACCATTGAGAAGAGTCGTCTGTATTATATTTAAGAGTTTCTCAACACACTGAGTCGCAACCTCCAATCGTTAACCTGATAAAACTATTAGGATCGTAGTTAAAGAAACGAAACTACCATCAAAACCAATTCCCTTAAAAGATGTTGTAGCTTGCAACCATTGATGTTGTAGAAAAAAAATGTTTGTTTGAACGCATTTAAAGAAGACGAGAACCCACCATTAAATAAAAACCTTTATATAAGAAATTAATGACCAATGTATATACTTTGAAACATAGTGTTAGTGAAAAAAAGATGCAATATTGATGAAAAATACAATACTATATAAATAACATGAGATCAAAATGGATGAAAAATAGGGGTTTAAAGAATAATAAAAACAAAATTTTAGATATGATTCAAAATTATAAAATAAGATTTTAGATGGTACATGTATATGTTATTTTGGAAACATATTTCTGATATGTATATGTTATTCCAAAAACATGTTTCTAGTATGTATATGTTAAACGTTTCTTTCTAGTATGGTATATGTATATGTTATTCTGGAAAAACATTTTTGGTATGTATATGTTAAAGGTTTTTTTTTTGTATGATATATGTATATGTTATTTTAGAAACATGTTTCTGTTATGTATATGTTATTCTCAAAACACATTTACTTTATATGTATATTTTGTTTTACCTTTTTCTATTTTTATTTTTATGTAACCATGAATTATTATGTTAGTAAGATGTCCAAAGAATCAATTGATGGGGAGAAAAATAATATTATTGATTGTAGTGATGCATTTAACAATGAGCAAGAGGAAGAAAGGAACGTGAGGAAGAAGTAAAGTCGAGGACGCTCGTGATAAATAGAGAAGACACAAATGAGCAGTCGAAGCGCAAGGTAAAACATAAAGGAGGAGAGGGGTTCATGGAAGAGAAGAAAAGAGGGGGTCTCCTCCTGTTTTTACCATTACTTTGGCACCCCTTCCTTTGACGAAGTTAACTTGCCGTTAGTCTTTTAAGTTAATTGATATTTAATTTTAATTATTTTTTCTTAAATTCCTTAATTACCCTCAGGCTTAAGGGACTTAGACTAGACATTGTTGTGTTTCATTGTGCACATTGGCCAACATTCAAACAATGTTGAAAAAATCGGAGGTTTTGTAGTGCTTGTTGAAACAACAGAGGCTTCATAGTGCTTGTCGGAGGCTTCATCGTGCTTCTTGTGCTTGTCCCCTTCTCCAACCTTAACATGTAGTTGCATCCCCTCTGACCCACGGCTGCACCCACTCTCTAACCCCGACACGTGACTACTACGCACATTTCAACCCTGACTCGTGGCTAATGCTAGTGTCCTTTGCGTTTTGTGTTTGATTGCTAAATTCAGTTTGTTCAAATATTATACTGCTGAAACATTTAATTTTTGCAATTTTGTAATTAGTCTTCAACCATAACTCCGATTTGGGAAATTTAATTTGCTGGGAACCTAATGATTTGGAAAATTCAATTTGCTGGTTTATTGGAATTTTTTTATTGTATTGGTTTACTGGAAATATATTTTGGATGTTCTTGGTATTACTTTATGAATGTGTTCGTGTTTGATGGTTTGTAAACAACTTGTGGAAAATTTATATGCACTCTATGTGCAGTGGCTACACTATGAAGTGACCTTGCACGGAGTCTTCAATGGTGGCTTTCAATAATAGAGAATGAAGAAAAGTAATAGACATCATAACCAGAAAAGAAGAAAGGGGTACTTTTGAGAAAAATATTATTATAAAACTATGTATAGTCAAATGACATACAAAAATTAACAGAGTTAACTTCATTTTTTATGAAAGGGGTGCAAGTGTAATGTGATCTCAAAAGTTAGGGGATTTTGTGTAGAGTTAAAAATAGGAGGGAGTATATTTGTAATTGAACCAAACTTGAAAGGATGTTGCTGTAATTTGCTTTAAAATTTATTACAAAAATGAGTAAGACGTGCTTTGAAACATGACTTTTTCATATGAAGTCGTGTTCTAAAGCACAACTTTTTTTTTTTTTGCATTGAAACACGACTTTAGGGTCTTTTTTTTCTTTTAAAAAAAAGGCAAAATATTTTTTTGGTTTCTAAAGTATTGAAATTTTTTTATTTATAGTCTTCAATGTTTCATTTGACCAGTCTTGATCCCTAAAGATTTTTTCTGTTTCATTTTTTGTCCCTTTGTTAGTTAGCTCCATTAGTGAGTGATCTGGTTCTAATAAATGTCACATGTCTCATTAATTAAATGACACGTGACATTAATTTTTTTTTTTTACTATCACATGTCAAATAATTATTAAGACACGTGGTATTTATTCGTGCTAGTAACGAAGGGACCAAAAGCCAAATGGAAAAATACTTTAGGGACCAAGACCGGTAAAATGAAACATTAAGGACTAAAAACAAAAATGTTCAATACTTCAAAGACTAAAAATATATTTTGTCCAAAAAAAAATTGAAATCGTGCTTTAATGCACGATTTCATTTTTTTACAAGTTATAGATTTAGTTACAATTTTATGTTTTTATTTTAAAAATTATTTATAAATTATTTTAAAATGGTTTTAAATGATAATATTAAAAATCTTAAATTTGCCATTGAATGATGCTCTAATTTGTCACTGACAACCATTTTCGTATTGTGTACACCTACCAACATATCTATCAACCTTAGACTCCTCAACAATATTAGCAACTCTATGATCAACATGAAATTGTTTAATTGTACTTACAGTTGCACCTTTGTGATACGAAACCTCTTGATGGAATTTTGAAACAAGCTGTTTTAGGGCACAAAATCAGACTGCGCTTTGGATAACGTTGTAACTCGCAGCCCAGAAGTCCGATTGCGGCAATTCCAAAACGAGGTGAACACTCACATTCTGAACTACGAAAAAGACTCAAGAAATGCTAAAATTGGACATGTAAAATGTGAGATATGGGCCAAAGAAATTCGAGCAATAATTAGCAAAGTGAAATGAAAACGCGAATTCAGAGATGAAACAGCGAAGAGGAACAAGAGGGTTACTGGTTTTAAGGCGCCACAAACCTGGGTTTGATAAGCCAAAAGGAAAATCGCCACAAGAATGTGAATTCTTGATAAGATCAAAGGTTCAAGCAAGAACCCTAGCAGAGAGCTTTTCTCACAAGTCTGAACAAAAATATGATTCTGCTTTCTGATTGATCTCCAATTGTTTTAATACATTTCAGCTTAGGAGTTTATGCACTAAACTTAAGCAAACAAAAGAAAAAAACAAAACTCTTAAGGATAAGTGTTTCTGACATGTAGTAGCGGTTAAGAATAACAAATCCTTATAAAAAGACTTGGGTTCTAATCCTATTGTAGCCAATATATGTATTTTTTTTTTTTATATACAGCCACACACTAAAAAGAAAATAACCCCAAAAGCAAATTAAAAGTCTTGTTATTCAGATTGGCTCTTCTCACTCCAAGTGAGCTATGCATGTCAAAACTTTATTCTCCAAGTGTTGGGCTTCAGCAAATTGTTGGGCCTCTAATAGATTAGTCACCACTTGTTCAAGAGCTTCCTTCGCTTTCCTAGCTCTTGCCCTTGTCATGGGTCCCCCAAGTCCTCCAAGTGCCTCATTTTCTTTGTCCCTATCTGTGTTTCCATCATCCCCTCCCTCTTGAAGAGGATTTGTCCTCAAATCCAAGGCCTCATCACCTGCATCAAAAAGAGACAAATCAGAAACATTAAAAGTGGTACTTATATTATACTCACCAGGAAAATCAATCTTGTAAGCATTGTCATTTATCCTCTCCAACACTTGAAATGGACCATCCCCTCTAGGTTGGAGTTTCGACTTCCTTTGTTCAGGGAACCTTTCTTTTCTCATGTGTACCCAAACCTAATCACTAGGTTCGAATACAACTCTCCGTCTTCCCTTATTAGCTTGCTTGGCATAACTCTCAATCTTCTTTTCAATTTGAGCTTTCACACGCTCATGCAGTTTCCTCACATAATCAGCCTTAGCTTGTGCATCCTTATGCTTAAAAATAGAAATATTAGGCATAGGCAATAAATCAAGTGGTGTCATAGGATTAAATCCATACACAATTTCAAATGGTGAACAATTATTTGTACTATGGACAACCCTATTATATGAAAATTCTACATGAGGTAAACATTCTTCCCAAGATTTAAGATTTTTCTTTAAAATAGTTCTCAGCAAAGTGTCTAAAGTTCTATTCATTACCTCAGTTTGCCCATCAGTTTGTGGGTGACAAGTAGTAGAGAAAAGTAACTTAGTACCAAGCTTACCCTACAACGTTTTCCAAAAATGACTTAGGAACTTGGTGTCCCTATCACTCACAATGCTTCTAGGCAGTCCATGGAGTCTCACCACTTCCCTGAAAAATAGGTTAGCTACATGGCAAGCATCATCAACCCTTTTACAAGGTATAAATTGTGTCATTTTTGAAAACCTATCAACAACTACAAAAATAGAATCCTTGCCATTCTTTGTTCTAGGCAACCCCAAAACAAAGTCCATAGATATATCAATCCAAGGAAAATCAGGAATAGGCAAAGGAGTATATAAACCATGTGGCATCACCTTTGATTTTTCCTTTTTACAAGCAATGCAATGCTCACAATATTTATGCACATCACGTTTCATATGGGGCCAATAGAAATGCTCATGCAATGTTTCTAAAGTCTTTTGTACCCCAAAATGCCCCATCAAACCACCTTCATGTGCCTCTTTCACCAACAAATTCCTTATGGAACACTTAAGCACACACAATCTTTTCTCCTTAAACAGATAATCATTATGCCTATAATAACCATTTTGAGACACTTTTTCACAAGCAGCATATATCTCAGAAAATTCAGCATCTTGCAAATACATTTCTCTCAATGGCTCAAGTCCAAAAAATTTAGTTTCAAGAGTAGAAAGTAATGCATGCCTTCTAGATAATGCATCAGCAACAATATTCCCTTTCCCCTTTTTATGTTTTATGACATATGGGAATTGTTCTAGGAACTCAACCCATTTTGCATGCCGCTTGTTCAGCTTGCCTTGTCCTTTCAAATATTTAAGGGATTCATGATCACTATGAATGACAAATTCTTTGGGCAACAGATAATGCGCTAAGTTCTCAAAGCACGCACTAAGGCATACAACTCCTTATCATAAGTGGAATAGTTTAGGGCAGCCCCATTTAACTTCTCACTAAAATAAGCAATTGGATGCCTCTCTTGCATCAAAACAGCCCCAATACCCACATTAGATGCATCACATTCAATTTCAAAAGATTTTGCAAAATTTGGTAATGCAAGAATGGGGGCATTAGTTAATTGATGCTTAAGTGCAGCAAACGCTTGTTCTTGTTTTTCACCCCACTTGAAGCCAACATGCTTTTTAACTATTTCATTAAGAGGTGCAGCCAAGGTACTAAAGTCCCTAACAAACCTCCTATAGAAACTAGCTAAACCATGAAAGCTCTTAACTTCACTCACGATTTTTGGTGTAGGCCATTCTTGGATGGCCTTAACCTTTTCTGCATCTACCTGTACTCCCTTAGCACTCACCACAAATCCTAGAAATACAACATGATCAGTGCAAAAAAATGCATTTTTCAAGATTTGCAAATAATTTTTCTTTTCTAAGCACATTCAAGACAACACTCACATGTTCAATATGAAAATCAAGACTAGTGCTATAAATCAGAATATCATCAAAATACACTACAACAAACTTGCCTAAAAATTCCCTTAAGACATGGTTCATTAATCTCATAAAAGTGCTTGGGGCATTAGTTAGCCCAAAGGGCATCACCAGCCACTCATATAAACCATACTTAGTTTTAAAGGCAGTTTTCCATTCATCCCCTTCCCTTATCCTAATTTGATGATACCCACTTTTTAAATCAATTTTAGAAAATATGCAATCACCATGTAGCTCATCAAGAAGATCATCTAACCTGGGAATAAGATGTCTATACTTGATCGTGATGTTATTAATAGCCCTGCAGTCAATGCACATCCTCCAAGTACCATCCTTCTTAGGTACTAAAATCACTGGAACAGCACACGGACTCATGCTCTCTTGCAACCATCCTTTGTTCATCAATTCTTCAACTTGCCTTTGAATTTCTTTGGCCTCTTGAGGGTTGCTTCTATATGTAGGCCGATTGGGCAATGAAGCTCCGGGGACAAGGTCAATGTGATGCTTAATTCCCCTCAAAGGTGGTAATCCCATTGGAACCTCCTTTGGAAACACATCCTTGTATTCCTGCAAAAGAAATTCAATACTAGCAGGGACAGCAATTTCATTAGAGTTATTAGCAACATGCATATTATTTTTGCAATACAACAAGTACAATGGCTTGTTGGTGAGCAACATCCTCTTCACCTCACTCTCTTTTGCTAGACAACTCATTTTGCTCTCAAGTGTTTCACTCCTTCCCACAAGTGTTTCACTCTTTTTCTTTCCACTCTTTTTATGTGTTTCACTCATTTCTCTTTTCTCTCAATTTTACCTGGTCCTCACACACCTCTCTAAGAGATAATGGTTTGAGAGTAATTTTCTTCTCATTGTGCATGAAAGAAATTTTATTTGTGAACCCATCATGAATTGCCTTGGTATCATATTGCCATGGCCTCCCTAAGAGGATATGGGTTGCCTCCATTGGGACCACATCACACAGCACCTTTTCACTATATTGTCCTATGGAAAGGCACACCTCCACTTGCTTGCTGACGATCATCTCCCCATCTTCACTTAGCCATTGAAGTTTGTATGGCTTAGGATGCGGTTTAGTCTCCAAATTTAATTTGGATACTAATCTAGAGCTAGCCACATTAGTATAGCTTCCACCATCAACTATCAACGAACAAAGTTTCCCATTGATTGAACATCTAGTGTGAAAAATGTTCTCTCTTTGGGAATGATCTAGGGCTTGCATTTGACTTCCCATCAACCTCCTAACCATCAACAAGTCACCCCCCATTGCTTCCACTTCTATTTCTTCCTCTTCCTCTTCTTCACTGGCTGAAGACTCACTAGTGATTTCTCCATTCTCCTTCAGGACCATTGTTCTCTTAGTTGGACACTCGGAGGCATAGTGCCCTCTTCCCAAACACCTGAAGCATTTTACATCTCTAGACTTGGTTTTTGGAGGTGATGCACGAGACCTCATTGGTGACTTTCTGTGTGAGGAAGCCATTGCTGGACTAGATGAAGAAGATCCTTTATCACTCTTGGACCTATCCCTCCAATGGTTGTTGTTAAAATTGGAAGAACTTTTTTTCATGGCCCCTTTTCTTTTGAGTTGTTGTTCTACTAGTACAGCTTTGTGAAATAAATCTTCCAACTCAATATACTCTTGCAGCTCAACAACATCTCTAATTTCATTGTTCAACCCACCCAAAAACCGAGCCATAGTTACTTCATTGTCTTCATTAATTTTGGCTCGAATCATAGTCACTTCCATGTCTTTGAAATACTCTTCAACACTCCTGTTGCCTTGATTTAATTTTTGAAGTTTCAGCTGCAAATCTCTATTGTAACTAGCTGGTACATATCTCTTCCTCATGATGCTCCTCATTTAAGCCCAAGTGTCTACCAATGGTTCTTCATTTCTCAGCCTCTCCCTTTGATACTTGTTCCACCAAATAAGCGCATAATCAAAAAATTCAACTGCTGCCATCTTAACCTTCTGCTCCTCGGTGTAATTGTTACAAGAAAACACATGCTCAATCTTCAACTCCCACTCCAAATATGTCTTTGGGTCTCTTTACCCTCTGAAAGGTGGGATGTTTAGCTTGATCCCTTCAAGTCTGTTTTGTCTTTACTCACCATCATTATCTCTTCTTCTAGAATTTCTCCTTCCATCTCCAGCAGGCCAACCTTCATTACGAGGACCTTGATTCTCCAACAATTCTATTCTTGCATACATCTCCTCAGAGTGCTCTCTCAGCATTCTTTGCATTTGAGCAGTGAGAGCTTCAATTAGCAATCTATTTGCTCCATCATGAGGAGGAGGAGAGCCATTACCACCTGTTCTTGACACATTCAAAATAACAGTAACAAACAGATAATATGAAAATAGGACCTCACTACTCTTCTCACGTGTTTACACTCTTAAGATGAACACTCGTGTATATCACTCTTGATGGATGTTTTTTTTTTTTTTTATGATGTATCTCTCTTGCCTTTTACCACTCTCTCCCTCACTTAAGGTTCTTACTTGAATCAACCAATCTATTTCAAGAATCACTTTCACATGGTGAACAGAGTTTTAACACAAGTGGTAAAGAACAATTTTACCACTAACACTCACAAGAATGACAAAACAAGAGATACTATGAAGAAAACAGAACAACCAAGACACTTTTGAGTTTAGGACAACAAAATAACAAAAACAAAAACCCACAAATTAGGTTGAAGCAACTGGAACTGATTATATATAAGTCCTCTATGTCCAAAATTCAACAAGGCAACAATTCACATATACTAAACACCAATTCACAATTACTCCATCTTCACTTCCTTCTTTTTTTTTTCTCTTTTTTCTTTTTTTCAAACCTTGCTGTAGATTTTTTTTTTTTTTTGTGTTGATGCAGAAAATAGTGAAACAAAATAATTCAACAAAAACAAGTAATTTGGAAACAAGTGCATAAAAACAGGAAAAAGGAAACTGATGCACTAAATTAGGATTAACAGAAGCAGACACACAACTTACTAGAATTAACGCAATCAAACTAGAATCCAAACATTAATATGAAATTGATTCTAAATCAAGCTCTGATTACCAAATGATACAAAACCCCTTGATGGAATTTTGAAACAAGCTGTTTTAGGGCACAAAATCAGACTGCGCTTTGGATAACGTTGTAACTCACAGCCCAGAAGTCTGATTGTGACGATTCCAAAACGAGGTGAACACTCACGTTCTGAACTACGAAAAAGACTCAAGAAACGCAAAATTGGACACGTAAAACGTGAGATATGGGCCAAAGAAATTCAAGCAATAATTACCAAAGTGAAATGAAAACGTGAATTCAGAGATGAAACAGCGAAGAGGAACAAGAAGGTTACTGGTTTTAAGTGGAAACAAAGATAGGGACAAAGAAAATGAGGCACTTGGAGGACTTGGGGGACCCATGATAAGGGCAAGAGCTAGGAAAGTGAAGGAAGCTCTTGAACAAGTGGTGACTAATCTATTAGAGGCCCAACAATTTGCTGAAGCCCAACACTTGGAGAATAAAGTTTTGATATGCATAGCTCACTTGGAGTGAGAAGAGCCAATCTGAATAACAAGACTTTTAATTTGCTTTTGGGGTTATTTTCTTTTTAGTGTGTGGCTGTATATAAAATAAAATAAAAAATACATATATTGGCTACAATAGGATTAGAACCCAAGTCTTTTTATAAGGATTTGTTATTCTTAACCGCTACTACATGTCAAAAACACTTGTCCTTAAGAGTTTTGTTTTTTTATTTTGTTTGCTTAAGTCTAGTGCATAAACTCCTAAGCTGAAATGTATTAAAACAACTGGAGATCAATCAGAAAGCAGAATCATATTTTTGTTCAGACTTGTGAGAAAAGCTCTCTGCTAGGGTTCTTGTTTGAACCTTTGATCTTATCAAGAATTCACATTCTTGTGGCGATCTTCCTTTTGGCTTATCAAACCCAGGTTTGTGGCGCCCTAAAACCAGTAACCCTCTTGTTCTTCTTCGCTGTTTCATCTCTGAATTCGCGTTTTCATTTCACTTTGGTAATTATTGCTCGAATTTCTTTGGCCCATATCTCACGTTTTACGTGTCTAATTTTAGCGTTTTTTAAGTCTTTTTCGTAGTTCAGAACGTGAGTGTTCACCTCGTTTTGGAATCACCGCAATCGGACTTCTAGGCTGCGAGTTACGATGTTATCCAAAGCGCAGTCTGATTTTGTGCCCTAAAACAACTTGTTTCAAAATTCCATCAAGGGGTTTCGTATCACTTTGGATTCAATTTTAGGGTGGTAAACATAAATATTGGTGGTATCAACAATAATTATAGAATAAAGTCGTGCATGGAGACATGACTTCTTTATAGAATAAAGTCATGATTTCTTTAGAGAATAAAGTCGTGAATGTGAGCATGGCTGCTTTGTATGTGAATAAAGCGAAGTTGTGTTTTCAAGCACTTTATTATTCTTTAAAAAAAAAAAAGAATAAACCTTCTTCGTGTAGTGCAGTGTAGCTTTTTCTTCAAGAACACTCATTATGCAATGTAGTATTGTGTTTTTCATGCTTTTATTCAAGATTCTCCCTTAAAGTTGCTTTTTTAGCTATAAGTTCTAGAACAGTCATCATTCTCAATCAAATCATTTTTTTTGTAAGGCACTTAATAATCCACCAACAGTGTATCACCTAAATGCCTTTGGTATAATTGTGAAGTGAAGTAAAATCATGTTAGGTAGCCATGAAGTGAAGGAGAATCTTTCATGCATGTATGAATTGTGAATGATTCACTTTGAGAAATAGTAATAAATGCACGTGATATTCAAGTACTGTGTGATATTTACGTTGGAATATTTGACTTTTAGTGAATGAAACATGTAAGAAAAGTTGTAATTTAAGCTTTTGGCACTTTGTGAATGATTCATTTTAAGAAACAATAATAAATAAACATGATGATTTTCAATAGAAAAATTGAATATATAACATTTCAAACATTTTTCTCTCTATGCTTATAACCATTACCACAAGTATTTTATTCAGTTGCATAAGCAACAACTTTAGTTGGCTCGAAAAGATATTGCTACTTAAAAAGTCAAGTATTTTACTAACCATTCTTCTTCTCTAGTGCTTATAACCTTTTACTTTTATTGTCTTTGTTTTTTTAATTATTTACATTGTAAGTAATTTGATGAGTATAATTGTATTAATGTAAGACTTATGCAAATATGGCAAATTACCAAGCAAGAACAACAAATCTGTCATTGTTGCGATTACAACATAAGCATATTTCAACCAAAATATGGGATGGCAAAGAAAGGCTTATTTGCCCTAGGCACCATGCAATATGGGAATTTAAAAATCTAGAATTATTAGATCCTTGTGTAAGGCACTTAATTGGTGAAGTTGGATTTGGTCACGTGATGACCATTGGTAATATCAATATTAATCATCATTTAATTACAACCTTGATGGAATGATGGAGAACTAAAACTCATATGCTTCATTTTTCATATGGAAAAACAATAGTCACATTAGAAGATGTGGCTTTGCAACTTGGCCTCACACTTGATGGCAAGGTTGTAACAAGTATTAGTAGTGGTGATTTGGTTAATGTATGTGTAAATGTATTAGGTATCATTCCACTGGAAGAATGTGTAATAGAGAATATAATAAAATTATCATGGCTTCACCACCCCTACCTATACAGTACATCTCATGTGTCACACATTTGAATTTACATTAAAAGGAGGTTAAGATTTTGTTTTTTTAAATAATAATAAAGTTGATATTTTTAAAAAATCATTATGTTACACTAATAAATTTTTTTTTTACAGTTTTTATGGATTCTTTATCATAAAGTTTCAATAAGGCAAATAATAAATGTCCAAGTATCTCCCGTTACTCATACAATAGGACCTCTCATATGTTTTGTAATTGTTGAGTGGCATCCAACAGACTGAGTCATGAGGTAATTTGGCTTACAACAAACTATTCCGCATGACACAATATATTTAGATCAACTCCACAAAGATGATATAAGAGGAAGAACAAATAGATTTTGGCCTAAATATCACCAAAGGTGGATTGATATGTGGAATTATCGTCACAATCGTCTAGTTCAAGGTCAATAACATAGATATTTGCATAAAAATTAAGAATACATGCAATGGTATATACCAAAAACTATACAATACATATCACGTTTGGAATCACCATCTACTGAGGAAGTAAGTATATATTATGATAAGTACATAACAAAAATATACTGTCACGTGCAAAAGTTATCTCTAATTATTCATCATTTTTTCTAGCATGATGAACTTCAAGCAAAACCCAATTTTATGAATCACATGATGTAAAGTACTTATCAACCAACGAGCTTTCTCGAATATATGCCCCAACGAGCTTTCCCAAATATATACCCCAACATCAACAATCTGTCGGGCAATCTAGTTATCATTGTGATCAAGACTCCAACTATGAAGGTTCTTAGCATACACCTCTTAATATTCATTTCATCAAGTTCCTAATAGTTTTGATATTTTTTATAGACAATTAAATATGTTTGCCACATATTCCTCTACACATTGTTTGCATACAATCCATCATCATCAATGAATTGTTATCGTCTCACATTGCCTACTTAGATTAGGGAAATGTCTTATGTTAATGACAATGAATATAAAGATGATAATAACAATGACAATGAAAATAAAAATTGTTAACATCTAATTTTGTTCGTCTAATTATTTTTACTATAACAACAACAACAACAACAATAATAATAATAATATTATTTTATTATTATTATTATTACTTCTCTCATTTGCAATGATGCTTTGGAAGGAAGTTCAATCAATTTTTGTTGAGTGTACATGAGGATCATGTGGATCAATTATTATTTTTATTGCTTTTCTCACTTGCAATGAAGCTTTGCGAGGAAGTTTAGTGAATAAGTGGTTTGTGGGATGAAGATCAAATGATGGAGTTAGGACTTTATAAAAATTTATGTTCTGTTTTAGTATTGGTTAGTGGGTAGTATATGTTGATGTGGGGCTATAAATGTTAGCTATGCTTAGTTTCGGCTACTATTGAGATGTGTGGTGGTGTGTTATATGCATTGTAATTTGTTTAAGTGAGCGTTGGGTTGGGTTTTGTGGTTATAGTTGTGTTGTTCTAGTTTTGTATTTGTTGTTATGTGGTTGAATGTGTCTTGTGCTTTAACTAGTATCAATGAAATCTTTTGCCTATAAAAAGAAATGTTACAAAATTTCAATTTGTGATCTGGAACAATTTGCTTTGAGTTATTTCAAATGAAGAGATAATGCTTTGTTAATTTTTGTAATGAATTGAAAGGAAAGAACTATTTAAGTGACTCAAGATGTGTCATAAAGTTGTTTTAGACTATTTTCAACATTCCACATAAACAATTTCATGTTATTTTAAAAAAGTATTAAAGGTAGTATGTCGATTGGGAAAAAAGTTAATAAAGCAAGAGTTCATAGAGTTGCTTGACAAAATCAAAGGCAATCCAAAATATCATCATTGATTCAAGGTGTTTATGTAATACATATTTAATTAGTATTTTAATTTGTTCATATTTTATTTATTTATAAGACATTGTTTTAATTATTTGTACTTGGCTAATTGGCTTATTTGTTATAGGATTGCATATGTGCAATTGATGGTACCCACATAAGTGCATGAGTTCCTCCAGAGAAACAAATTTCATGTAGAGGCAAAAAACTACAATCATGCAAAATGTTATGTGTGCTTATGATTTCAATATGATGTTTACATATATATATAGATGGGAAGGAAGTACACATGATTCAAAAGTTTTTTTAGATGCATTAACCAATCCAAATGCAAAATTTCCTTAGCTATCTAGGGTAAGTATTGATATAATGATTTCATTTTCTATTGATGGATAAATATTTAAAGTTAAATGTTTATTTTATTTGATGTAGGTTCAATTTATTTTGTTGATTCTAGATATCCATGTACCAGTGGCTTCCTTTCCTTTTACAGGGGTGAAATGTATCATGCACAAGAATATAGAGGTCAAGGTAGACAACTAAGGAGTCATGAAAAGTTATTTAACTATAAACATTCATCACTATGAATGATTATTGAGTGTTGTTTTTGAGTCTTGAAAAATATATTTCCTATTTTGAAGTTAATGCCTTCCTATAAACCTACTAGACAATGTCTTATAGTAACATTATGTTGTAGAGATCAAATTTTAGATTGGATGTGGACACAATGTAACCATTAGTTTAATCAATTTGACTTTGTATGTTATTATGTATGTTACTTTAAACAATTTGAAATTATGTTCTTAAGCCTTTATATGAGATGAGATGATATCATTTATTTGACCTTTAATGACATGATATATATGAGATGATAATCATTTATTTGATCTTTGTATTTTTATTCTTTTCCAGTCCTTGCATTTGAATAAAATTATTATGATCTCAAGGCTAATTACTTTCTCAAAAAAATATCATTATTTTGAAAATTAATCCTTATATTTTTAATAGGCTAAAATATGTTTTTAGTCCCTATAAATATGGTAATGTATGTTTTTAGTCCCTACAAAAATTTTAGTCTCTTTTTCATCCTTATAAGTTTGAAATGTGTTGGTTTTTGACTCAAAACTAGTTTGACTATCCGAACCTAGGTATATGATACATTTTTCTTTCAGCACCTCCCATTTTATTTTTTGCACTCCCATTTTGCTTATTCCTACCCCTACTTTGCTTTTTGCACCTCCAAATTTTTAATTTTATTTATTTATTTTTTAAAATTTTTGAAATTTTTTTTTGCCTTAAATAATTTTTGGGTCCCTATAAAATAATTCTTTTTTTTTTTTACCTTAGGTCCCTATAAAATTTTTAATAAGTTTTGGATCCCTATAAATTTTTTTGTTTTGAGTCCCTCCAATGATGTAGTATCATCTCAATCGTTTATATATATTGAGATGATGTCACATTATCACTTAAATAACAATTGAAATGATGTGACATCATCAGTAAGGACCCAAAACCAAAATAAAAAATTATAGGAACTTAAAATATAACAAAAATTTTATAGGGACTTAAAGTAAAAAAGGATATTTTACAGGAATTCAAAACTTATTTAAGCCATAATTTTTTTATTAGTTTTAGTGCTCTTTCCTTTATTATTTGGGACTATAACAATTTCTTTCGGCCAGAATTGAGAATATCTATTATAATAGATTATATATATATATATATATATATATATATATATAATATAATCTATTATATGCATTTCTTTTGAATTATCCCTAATAAAGTATTAGGCTGATCTCTGTACAAATAAAATAACATATCAATGACACTAAAAACACAAATATAGTTGAGTTGACTATGTATAATGCCCTCTTTTTTTTTTTTTTTTTTTTATCTTAGTTATTATTATTGAACCCAAAGTAAAAAAACACTAAAATCAGTAAAATAGATTATTGCTTAAATAAGTTGAGTCTCTATAAAAATTTTGTTATGTTTTGGGTTTCTATTATTTTTTTTATTTTGATTTTGGGTTTCTACCGATGACGTAACATCATTTTAATTATTAGTTACATGATGATATGACACCATCTCAACATATATAAATGATTGAGATTATACCATGTTATTGGTAAGGACTCAAAACATATTAAAAATTTTATAGGAACCCAAAGTAAAAAAAAAGAAGGTATTTTATAGGGACCCAAAAAATATTTAAGCCAAAAAAAAAATCAGAAATTAAAAAATATTAAAAAATTAAAAATTTGGAGGTGCAAAAATTAAAAATGTGGAGGTGCAAAAAGCAAAATGGAATGGGAATAAGAAAAATAGGAGTGCAAAAAATAAAATAAAAGATGCTAAAAGAAAAATATATCATTCGGATAGTCAAATTTAACTCTGAGTCAAAAATCAACGCATTTCAAACTTATAAGGATGAAAAAGAGACTAAAATTTTTACAAAAACTAAAAATATACATTATCATATTTACATAGAATAAAAACATATTTTAGTATTTTTAATATTATTTAAAAGTATTTAGTTTTAATAATTATCTTTAAAAGTTGTATACATAAAAGTTGTTTAATAAGTTAAAAAAATTCATAAAAAAAATTGTGTAATCAAACAAGTTTTTTTTTTTTTTTTTTTTATGTTTTAAAAATCAATTTAACAAACAAGTTTTTTTATTTATTAATTTTAAAATAGTTTTCAAAATAAAATAAAATTAAGAAACAGATTTTTTTTAACATTCTTTTCAAAGACAGTTTTTTAAAAATTGATTTACAAAATAGATTTTAAAAACTAAAAAACAAAAGCAAATCAAATAAGCCCCAAAATTTATGTAATGTTATGTATTTTCTATCTTTATGTATTTCTTTTTAATGTAATGTTTTCTAATTACTTTTTATTATTATGTATTTTGTATTTCATTGTTATGCATTTTCTTTCAATATTATGTATTTTTAATTACATATTATCAATTTCTCATTATTTTAACTTATTATAAAAAAATTGAATAAAAAAATTTGTCATCATTTTTTTTATAATTAATATTTAATTTTTCATATGTAATAATTAAAAAATATAATTATTAATTTTATTTGAAACATATTTAAGTAAGAATATAAAAAATGAAAGAGTGAGTTTTTTTTTAGAGTTTCTTACCATTGGAAAAAAAATTGTGTATGTATATCTTAACGATGGTATGACATTATATAGATTACAAAAAAATATTTTATAATGATTAAGATAACCAAATTGAGTTTCTTAAGCATCTTCTATTGAAGATGCCCTAAGGAGAGACAAAAATAGTTACATATTCTCGGTTAAAATATGTACAGGAGTGAAGAAAAAATATTCACCGCCAGAAGTCAAGGATTGTATTACTAAATATTTTATAAAAACATATATTTTTGAATTACAAAAAGATCTAAATAATTATTGAATCTTTAATAAATAAATATTTTTTTCATTTTTTTTTATCAATTTTTAATATAAACATTATGACAATGACATTTTTTTTTGTTGGGTGAAAAGACGGTGATATGTTACTCACAGCAAAAATATTTTAGGGATAATAAAATTTTTATATGAATAAAAAGGTAACAATCCTTATTTTAATAATTTTAACATTAATGTGATGTTGAATAATATTTTAAATAATTAATTAATAATTTCATTTATTAGAATATTTATTTTATTTTATTAAAATTGACCATTTTTTTTTTATAATGAAACATGTTGAATAAAACTTTAAAAGATAAATTTTTTAAATAATCGAAATAATTGACATTACTTAATTTTAGAAAAAAAATACTTCAAATTTTTTTGTTATATGTGTGTGTGTGTTTTCAAGGACGAATTTTAGGGGGTAATATATATATATAATAAAAAATATTAAAAAATGTTAATAAAAAAAGTTATTAAAAAAATAGGTTTTTAACTTAGTATTTATTTAATTTTTTTTCATTAGTAGATTATATTTTAGTTTTATACCTAATAAATATTTGGTTTCATTATATTTTTATTTAATTTTTTTTTGGCAAGTTTTACTTTTAACAAATTAATTTGACACTTTTCATCTTTAATTTTTTAAACTCTTGCAAATTTTATTCTATCACATTGTAGATTTTACTCTCAATTTTTTAAAAAAAAATTGGTAAATTTTGTACCCATTTTTTTTTATTTTGTTTTTGTTTTTTTTTTAATTTTACCTTAAATATTTTTTTTTCAAAATTTTATCTTTAATTTTTGTAAAAATAATTCTAACCCCCTTACCTAAATTCTTAAATCCATGATCTGTCACTATATATATATATATATATATATATATATATATATTTATTGTAATTTGACTTTATTGAGATTCGAAGAGAGAACATAAAAATAAATTCCACATGAGTAGTCTTATAAAATTTCTTATTTTTAGTTTTTTTTTATTAAAAAAAATAACTTTAGTATTTAACCTAACTTTTACTTGTAAGTAACTTTTATGTTAAAAAGATCAAATACACTCGTATAACAACATAGTAAAAAAAAAAAAAAAAATCTAAACACACTCGTATAACAACATTGTAATAAAAAAAAAAATCTATAACAATGTAATTTTTTTTAAAAGATGATTTTGGTATCCAAGGCTTTTTAATTTTTTGTTTTTGTTCTCTAGACATTTTTAATACAGTCTTAGTTCTTAAACTTCCATGAATTTTAATCATTTTTGTCAAAGCTTGATTAAGTGACTAATTTATTTTTGCATGTTTTAATTAAACTTATGTCATGTGTACATTTTTTTTTTCCAATTATCCAATTTGCTAACCCTAATTTTCCAATTTCCTAGAAAATTGGAAAATTAAGCTTATAAAATTGGGTGATTGAAAAAAATAAAAATAAAAAATAAAAAATAATTTTTTTTTACACATAAAAGAAGGTTAATTAAAATATGAAAAGAAAAATAAATAATTAGATACTTAATTGAACTTTGACTAAAGAATTAAAACCCACTGACGAAATAAAAGTCCAAAAATTTAAGAATAATCTTAAAAAATATGAAAATCAGAAATAAAAAATTAAAAAAGTTTGGAAACACCACTTCGAAAGTTATCGAAGTCTTAACAAAATCGCTTTTAGGACAAAAATTGTACCTTTGGGCTTCGTCTGTACTAGATTTTGTAAAAGGGCTCGCTTACACTTCACACAGTGCCTCTCGACTCTTGTCCTCTCAAAATCAAAAGTACTTCAATTCAATCCCTTTGAGTTGGAAGCCTCTTCTATAAAGCTTCTGTCTTTTTGTTCCCTCTTCAGACTCTGTTTTTCAGTTCCCCTTCCCCATTGTCTCACTCACTTGTTGTCTGAACCAGAGAACAAGCAAGAACAGCCACAAATTAAAAAAACATAAAAATGCTATCTTCGAACGTTGTTCCATCATCATCATCCCCCATCACTTTCTCCAAACCCAATCACAATTTCTTCATCAATGCAGCATCTCCCAATCTCGAACCAAACCCTCTCAGAAGGTTCCATGCCCAACACAGACCCTCTCCTCTCAAAAGTTCCAAACTTTCTCAGATCCAACGTTCTTCTTCAATAGCCGCAGCAAAGTTAGGATCTTTCAGTTTTTTCAGCACATTCCCCTCACACCCTTTTGAGCTCTCACCAAAACCCCTTCACCACCAAATCGCTAAGGCTGCATCATCTGAAGGAGAAAACGTAGCAGCAGTCCCAAAACCCAAGAACGTGAAACAACTTGGTCTCGTGTTCGGGCTATGGTACTTCCAAAACATCGTCTTCAACATTTACAACAAGAAAGTGCTGAACATTTTCCCTTACCCATGGCTCCTTGCATCCTTTCAGCTCTTTGTTGGGTCCATTTGGATGCTGGTGCTTTGGTCCCTAAAGCTCCAACCTTGTCCCAAAATCTCAAAGCCCTTCATCATTGCCCTCCTTGGACCCGCTTTGTTCCACACAATAGGCCACATTTCAGCCTGTGTTTCATTCTCAAAGGTTGCTGTTTCCTTCACACATGTCATCAAATCCGCAGAACCGGTTTTCTCTGTCGTGTTCTCCTCTGTCATTGGTGACAAGTACCCTATTCAGGTCTGGCTCTCAATCCTCCCAATTGTGCTTGGTTGCTCTCTAGCTGCGGTCACTGAGGTTTCTTTCAATTTACAAGGGCTGTGGTGTGCCCTCATTAGCAATGTTGGTTTTGTGTTGAGGAACATTTACTCTAAGAGGAGTTTGCAGAGTTTCAAGGAGGTTGATGGATTGAACATGTATGGTTGGATCACTATACTTTCATTGCTTTACTTGTTTCCGGTTGCGGTTTTTGTTGAAGGGTCTCAGTGGATCCCGGGGTATCATAAGGCAATTGAAGCTATAGGGAAATCATCCACATTTTATACTTGGGTTTTGGTGTCTGGAGTATTCTACCATCTCTATAACCAATCGTCTTATCAAGCACTTGATCAGATTAGTCCCTTGACTTTCTCCGTTGGGAACACGATGAAGCGAGTGGTGGTGATCGTGTCTTCGGTTTTGGTGTTCAGGAATCCGGTTCGGCCTCTCAACGCCCTTGGGTCCGCCATTGCTATTCTCGGGACTTTCTTGTATTCTCAGGCAACATCCAAGAAGAAAGCAAAGAAAATTGAAGGTGAAAAGAGTAGTTAGAGAAGAAAAAGAAGTAGTATTATATTACATATAGAAAACAAAAACTGTTTGATTATTTTTTAGTGTTATGCTTAGCCTTGTTAGAATTGAATTAGACATTAGATAAGATCTCTTTTGAACTATTGCTATGGTTTTTCTATTGATATTTTAAAGCGCCTTTCTTTATTTGGTTTTGTTTTCGTGAATATAAGTCCTTCTTGCTTGATTTATGTTCAATAGATTGGGATGATATAAGAATTTGACTGCAATATGATGGCAAATTTGAATCTTGTGTTTGTCTCATCCAAATTAATTTCCACTTTCATATTGTTCATCTCATGCTTGCTATCGTAATTACATATGATATTCTTCAACTATCATTTTGCTTAGGATTTGTTATTACCTAGTACTACAAATCATCAAGCATATTTCTCATTTGGGGACTGTATAGCATAAGTGTGAGAGTATTTTTTCCAATACTCATACTGTATTTTGTTACCATGGCTTTCAAAGAATCTGGTTTTCTCTAGGTGGTGTTTGGTTACAATTCTGTTTTCACTTTTTAATTACAAAACTGCCACTTTGTTTTCATTCTGTTATCTAAGATTTGTATAGGGAAACAGAGACAACAATAAAAAGTTATTTTCAATGTTTTCCTGTACAAATCTTAGAAAACAGAATGAAAACAAGGTGTCAATTTTGTAATTAAAAAGTGAAAACAAAATTGTAACCAAATGCCCCCTTATATTCTATTCTCACATCATCAAAGTGAATTGAGGTGGAATGCAAATTTCGCAATTTGACATTCTGAAAGCTGCTTGTTGAACTAAAAGAGTTCCTCTCGTTCACTAGTACTTGTCCACTTTTATTTATGTTTTGCTCAGCTATATACTATTGTCATGGAATTTTTAACTTGTCAAACATTTCATTCTTCATATTTGGCCTGTCTAAGGCTTTTCATGCACTTGAGTGGTATTAGCTGGTCTTTCTTGATTTTTGGCTTTCTTGAATCTAAAGCTTAGTGGGTGTTTGGATTGACGTCCAAACCCAAAAACGTGGATACAAGATGTGAAAATTGGAAGTAATACAAAGTAGTTTTTGGCTTTAACGTGAAAATTGGATGTGATTTTTATTAATGTGGATCCAAGTTGTGAAAATTGGAAGTAAATACAAAATGCCATGTAGTATAGGCTGAGAGGCTGTTCAAGTGGACAGCTCACCAACTAACCAACCACACTAATAGAAGGGTGAAGAATCAAAGGGAAAAATACATTAGAACGAAGATTGATCAAATTAAACTTTGAGACTAAACAAAAAATTTTATATTTCAATGACGAAAAACATATTTTGTCCATAAAATTATCAATAGCATACATGAGAAGTTTTTTTTTTTCTCAGCGAAACAAACAATAATATATATAAATATGTGAAAGGGAACAAAATGGTACCAGCAGTACCCATGTTACAGTTATCATAACCCATCCCAGGATGTGCTATATATCTTTGTTGCGATCACTAGCTATAACTAACATCAATTATATCTAGAAGTAACAAAGACATACACTATCTACCAAAAAACATGCATTGAAAGAGTATAGTTCGTCAGATGCAATAATACACTTATCCACTCATGATACAAGCTTCAGGATTAAGACACCATTGTGTAAGGGAGTAGCAAAAAGAGTCATTTGCTACTTTTATCCAACACCAAGTGTAAAATAATATATCCTGCACCAAGGTTTGCAGATGAAATTCCTTATTCTTAAATATGATTTCATTTATATTTTTCAAATCAACCACACAATAGCACACCACAGAGTTTTCCATTTAGCTTGCTTATCAGTGTTGACTCCCTCAATATTGTGTTGATGAAAATGATCCACCGCCGATTGAGGGATTGCCACGGATAAATGAAGCCAGCCATAACATATATTCCAAACCCCATAGATGACCGGGCACCAGAACAAAAGGTGATCAACAGTTTCTAAAATAGTCCCACAAAATTTGCAATTATAATTTCCATTAGCTATGGTAATATTCTTGTTCATCAGATTGTCACCAGTAAGTAGTCTATTCTTGAACACTCTCTACAATAAGAAATTGATCTTCGAAGGTACTTTCAACTTTCAAGAAACGTAAAGAATATCACCCTTTGCGCTTTCATCCAAAATTTCATCAAATCCATCGTAAGCCGATTTGACTGAGTACGTGCCTTTTGATTCGCCGTGCAAGAGCTAAGAGCCCTCACAATGTTGCCTCAAACAAAAATCATTCAAATTTGAAAATAGCAAACTCAATTGTTCTTCTTCCCATAAAAAATGTTCTTTGTGTCACTCTAATTGCCATGTCCACATACCGTGAATCCACCTACCCACCTCGCATATTTTTTTTTCTCTCTAATCAGAACTCATGAACAACTGTGGGTATTTATCAGCAAGACTATCACTCCCCAACCAAATGTCTCTTTAGAAGAGTGTTTTATCCCTAGACCTGACTTTTTTCACCGCCATTGAATCAAATCACTTATTATCAGCTACCTCTTTGCAAATCTTACAAAGGTTTCTCCACCACACAGAGCAATTGGTATGTAACTCTTCTCTTACTAGACTTCTCCACCCACCAAACTTAGAAATTAACACATCACTCCATAAGCTCACCTTTTCCGTCATTAGCTCCCACCTCCACTTACCTAGTAATGATGCATTAAACTTAAAAATATCTTTAATTCCTAATCCCCCTAAATTTTTTGGTTTACAAATATTATTCCAACTCTTCCAACACATTTTCCTCTTCCCATCCTCACAACCCCATAGGAAATCCCTCTATATTTTAATAATAGCATTCCCCACACTTTTTGGAATCTTAAAGAAAGAAAGAAAAAAAATGGGCAAAGAAGAGAGAACAAAATTTATCAAGCTCACCTTACCCGCAAGAGATAATAATTTGTGTTTTCACCCCCCCAATTTCTTGGACAATTTAGAGACAACATGAGACCAAGTGTCAACTAGCCTAGGATTAGCACCAATAGGAATCCCTAAATAGATAAAATGGATAATTGAGGAGATTGGCATACCTATTTGTTTCCGACACATCAAGCCCAATAGTACCAAAGCCACTCTTGTTGAAATTAACTTTGAGGCTTGACACCAATTCAAAGTAAGTAAGCATGCACTTGATGGATACAACATTTTGTAGAGTTGCTTCCCCAATGAAGATAGTGTCATCGACATACTGAAGGAGATTGACCAACACTTGATTTTCACCCACCAAGAGACTAGTAAACAAGTTTTTGGCAATAACTTCCCCCATCATCCCACTAAATCCCTCCACAACAATGTTGAACAGAAATGGTGCAAGAGGATCCCTTTGTCTTAATTCCTTGGACACTAGGAACTCTTTGGAGGGGCTTCCATTAACAAGGACCAAGACTCTACTGCTCGACAAGCATCTGTCAATCCATCTTATCCACTTATCATTGAAACCCAACCTCTTCATCATGTATCAAAGGAAATCCCAGTTGACCGAATCGTATGCCTTTTCATAGTCCACTTTGAAGAACATACACTTTTTCTTCTTCTTCTTAGTTACATCAATAGCCTCATTTGCAACAAGGATGTTGTGTAGTAAATGACGACCTCCCAAGAAAGTAGATTGCCTTTCATCAATGACTGACCCAATGACCTTTTTCATTCTATTATAGAGCACCTTCGCCACAATCTTGTACATGCACCCAACCAAAGAGATAGGTTTGTATTGTTCCAAACAGTGTGGATCATGCACCTTAGGGATGAGTGCAATGAAAGATGCATTTGCTCCCTTAGGAAAGACGCCATTGGTGTGGAATTCCCCCATGAACTACATTACATCATTTTTCAATAATGCCCAAAAAGCTTTAAGAAATCTGAAGTTGTACCTGTCCGGTCCCAACGACTTAGAATCCCTACAATCCCATACAACTTCCTTTACCTCCAATTCACCAAACACTGTTGAAATTTTGTTAATCTCTTATTCAGATAACTATTTAAAATGAATTTTGTCCAGTTTGGGTCTTTCAAGCTTAGTTTCATGGAACTTGTTCGTAAAAAACTTTGGATCTTCTGTTTAACCCGTTTCGGATCTTCCGACCAAATTCCATCAATGATTAATTCCTTTAGCATTCCTTTTCTCCTACGCCACTTAAGAGAGGCATGAAAAAATTGTGTTTTTATCTCCCTTTGCCAACCATCGCACCTTTGCCTTCTGTCTAGTGAGTGAATCATGACTTCGCATCGCCCTCCATAACTCTTCTTGCACCTCCAGCTTCCTCCTTAGATCTTCCACCTCAAAGTTGCCCCTCTCCTCCAATGTTTCCAACTCGTTTAGTTCTTCCTGAAGTTGTTTATTTTTCTTACCAATGTCACCAAATTGTTCCTCATTCCACAGCTTTAATGCCTTTTTTAGAGCCTTGAGTTTTTCCTTAAGCACAAATCCACCCCAACCTTGAAACTGTAACTCGTACCAGATGTTTTCTATAGTTTTAGTGGATCTTTTGTCTTCAAACCAGCAATCTAGAACTTTGAACAGTCTAGGGCCCCAGTTAATCAAGCTATTTTTCACCACAATTGGACAGTGATCAGACACGTTCCTTTCTAATACATATTAGGTACTTCCTAACCTATTCTCTAGTCACCAAAATTCTATCAATTTTGTTTCTAGCTGTTCCATTTGGTCTATACCACGTGAAACTTCTTCCTACCAACGGTAAGTCAACTAACCTTAGACCTTCAATAAGCGAGTTAAACTCTTCCTTTTCCTTGCCACCTTCATCTTATCCATTTATTCCCACCCTCTCCTTAGATCTCCGAACACAATTAAAGTCACCAATGAAGCACCAACATCAAACCTAACTGTTTATCATCTTTTCACTAAGCTCCTCCCACATACTTCTCCTTCTCGCCTTATCGCTTGATGCATATTATTAACAATAACCACCTAAATTCCATTTTCCACCCAGAGACCTTCCACCCCAATGAAATTAGGGCTAATAAAATGAAAGTTAAGATGAAAAGTACTTTTATTCCACATTGAAATTAACCCACCTGACGATCTAGTAGATGGAGATGCAATCCATTCCATCGAGTTGTTGTCCCATATATTATAACAAAGCCTACTGTCAACACTCTCCAGTTTAGTTTCTTGTATACAAATAAAGTTAATATCCTCTTTTTTCAAAATGTTACTAATATACTTCCTCTTGGTCATACCCCTCAACCTCCTAATATTGTATGTCATCATCTTCAAGGATCAACACCACTATTTCCCTCCATCTTGCCAAGGCAAGCCACTTCTTTTCTCTTTTTGCTTTGAAGAATTTTTTTTTTTAATTCTATCTAGTATCACATCTTCATTACCATCATGAGAGACCTCAAATTCCTTTCCCATTCCCCACATCTTTTGTGGTTCAGCTTCACCATTTTTGATTCATAATAATCTGTTACAGTTCTGAATACAATCATCAGGTAGTTCATTATCAAAGGACACAACTCTTAATATCTTTCTCCTTTGTTTCTTATCCTCAATCAATGTTGAGCCTTCACCTTCCAATAATGAATCATCTTCAAGTAAAGAGGGGCCTCTAGTGGTACCACTAAAGGTGGATCGAAGGTACATACTAGAATTAGAGATAGGAGAATTACAATTTACCTTATTTTCTATAGTACTTACCTTGGCCACGACATCAATATTGCGAATCAGAGGAGCCCCTGAAGCATTAACAATTGAATTGGGCCTTTCTCCTAACTCGTTGTTATTTTTTTATGTCAATATCCCACCCAGGCCCACACCACCACTAAAATCAATTAATCTTTCTTTTGCTTCCGGACCAGTAACGTCTTTCTTATCTTTTTTCAACAAGGGCATGCTAGTAGGGTCCATGCATTCAACGTCATGTGCCGCGTCTACACCGTCCATCATGTTTTTGCAACCTGCGTGTGCCTTTTCCTTCACCATCTTAAGAAGCCCAAGCGTGTCCTACACACCAATAGCATCATCTTTGTCCAATAGACAATTCACAAGAGAATCGTCATGTAATGCAGGCACATCTTGGATCATGTTCGCACATTCTGTAGCTAGTTTATCCGTTGGATCATTGGCAAATGCCTAACATGTAATACGTTCTCCACCTAGGTCATGACCATAGTGTCAACTTTCGAATTTCGCCATGCTTTGATCAAGCTAGTCGCCTTGTCGTTCGCTTCCGTGCCACGCATCTTCACCACTGTATCCGCCGTATGTTGCGTTGCCAACAACCTCATCCATATCAACACCATTCATCTCTTGCTCATTCTCGGAGTCAGAGGACAAAATGTTTGCACCATAAACGCTACCAAGGCTTTCGTCTTCTACGTTGGTGTTTTCATCGCTAGTTTCGTTTCTCCAACATTTGTAATCTAGTGAGGCTGACATTTCTTCCATGACCCTAATCAAGTGCATCATCCCATTGATTTTTTCTTGTGTGTTGAAAGTTACTTGTGCAAGCGATGCTACCATCACCAACAACCTTGCGTAGTAGACGTTTACGAGTTCTATGGTTGTTGGATCCACTTTCACCAATGTCCCAAATTGTCTAGCAATCATGGTAAAGCATTCCTCTCCCCATGTGTCCAATGGAACCCCAGTGCATTGAACCCAAGTTAATTTGTTACTAGATGTTATGTTGGCATTCCATTTCTATATAGAATGGAAAATGGAAAAGAGACCCTTTTGCTTCGTGTTCTTAGTCAACCATTCCTCCAAACATTCTGAAATCAATACCATATCGTCCCCCAAGTAGCTGAACTTCACCTTTCCAGCACTTTCAATGACATAAACATCTTCTAGTCTGTCAAACATTGAGAGGTCCCTCAATTTCCCGATCCAGCTATTGTCAAGTTTATCTACATTCTGCCTTTGGACATTCAGTTCCATACCTCACCATTTCCTTTCCTCCTCTAGTATTGATTGACCCCTTTTCGGTTTCCATGTTTTCATTCTTGTATTAATCGATCCCCTCACTACATCAGCAAATGACTTTGTATGTACTTTCCCTTCCATGCTTCCTTGCTTATCCCCACTTGTGCCAGTCTCTTGTCTATTCATTTGCCTCTGTTCTTGCCATACACTGCCATTCATTGCTCTTCCCACTTCACTACCCTTTACACCTTGTGACCTTTCAAATTTGGGTATGTTGACATTCATCTTAATATTGCCTATTCTGATATGGTCAAGTTGCTTTTCCAAGGATGATATGTTATCAACATCAATGAACTTCACGAATCCATATCTATTCCTCCATTTGTCTTTCCTGGTTGAAATGAAGATGCCCCATTACTTTGCCATATCTTCTAAAATCTCTCATCACTCTTTTCACAATATGAGACTTTTAGCATGCATGAGAAGTTAAAGGTATCATGGACTAGTTTATTTGAATAGGGTCATCATAGTTCTATGATGTTTGTATCGTTTTTAGATTATTAGTTCAAACTCAAATTTAGCTAGGGAAAGTGGAGCTTAAATTGAAGGGTGTGAATTCTTGGTAATAGACTATAACCAACTCATCAGTCAAGTTAACTAAGTTATTAATTGGATCATAGAACAATTTCTGCATGTTTGATTTCGTATTGTAGAATTGATTCTAAGATCAAAATTGATTTTGGATGATTTTTTATATGTTGGGTTTCACATGGGAGAAGAGTTGAGAATTGATTTTTGGTCTAAAATTGATTATGAATTAAAACAACTTTAAGTAGCTTATACCTAGAATCCAAAAATTTATTCAAAATTTTACTTTTCAATAGTAGACTTGTGCATGCATGCTCTAATGCTCCATTTATAAAGCTTCCACCGAAAATTGTGTCCTTATTGTGCTTTTCTTTATTTTGTCTTATTGACAATTTTAGTAAAGTTTCCTTGTTATTTTCCCATTTAAAGTTAGTTTACTTTGGTTAGATCAATGAGTGTTAGGGTGGTCGGCCCTAGGGTTGATTTTCAGTGCAACCACTCAATGTCCATGACTGAAGAGGGTCCAAAAAAAAAAATTCAAATAGTTATAAGGACAAAATATGTTTTTGGTCCTTAAAGTATTGATCATTTTTTGTTTATAGTTCCTAATGTTTCATTTGACTGATTTGGATCCTTAAAATATTTTTCCGTTTGTTTTTTGTTTCTCTTCATTTGTGAACTTTGTTAGTATGTGATTTGCTTCTTATACATGTCACGTGTCTCATTAATTAATTGACATGTGTTTTATTTGAATTTTTTTAGATTAAAAAAAACAATTTTTTGAAAAAAAAAATTAATTTTTTTTTATAAAGAAGTTCATGTCATCAACATGACACATGACTCAACATGATAAGCTATTGAAGTACAAACCTCATCCACTAACAGAGTTGACTGATGAGGAACAAAAGACAAATGAAAAAATACTTTAGAAATTAAGACCAATCAAATGAAATTTTAGGATTTATAAATAAAAATGTTCAATACTTCAGGAGAAAAAAATATATTTTGCCCTAGTTATAATGCAAGAAGAAAAAATCTAATTCATGAGTAGAATAAATAAAATACATTATTTTTAATGAAAATGTATGTGTATTTTTATTTTTTTTTGTGAAATGGTCTCTATGTATTAAGGGAGTTTAAGTCAATTGATTGAATATGATGTATCAATGTTGTTATAAATTTCTTGACAATATCTTCAATTTTTATAAAATAAAAGGATCATTGTGTGTTGTTTCGTCATGAACCCATAAAATATCAAATCTGAAGAGTGTTATGTATTTATAAGTATAGTGTCTTCAGGTCATTTCAATTCCCATTTTATTTCTCAAACCAAGGATTTAATTTATTTATAAATCAAAGTATTTGTGGTCCAAAATCCAAACATTCTTGAAATTTGAAATTCTAATGGGTGACGTGACAATGGCATAGTTTGGATAGAACATGATCAAATTCTTTAATTGACGAAGAATTTCTAGCTTTTGAAATTGTAAAATAAAGTATTTGAAGCAACACTTTATATACAAATAATTTTGGTAATACATAGATATAATTTAAAGGTCGGATTGATTCATTCTATATCAAGTTATTGAATTTGTAATAGTTGTTTTAAGTTACACCGAATTAATTTTATCTTCCTCTTATATATATAACATATACGTGATAAATAAATTATACAAAAAATAACATTTCTAAATTTGAAGTCTTAATATCCTTTTATATTTTAACTTTTGTTTAGTTTTATCCTTTATGTTTTAAAGGTTTTAATTTGATTATTTATATTTCTAAAATGTTTGAGAGGTTTTAAAACAAAGATCGCCATTGAATTTGTAATGCAATTTTGATTTATTTATTTTTTACTAATTCAATATATAAAAAATATTTTATTAAATTCAGTTAGCCTATATAATTAATACAATAACAAGTTGTAGGATACACGGGTTATTAATACATAAAAATATCAAATATCAAATGTTACTTAATATTTTTAGTGTTAAATTAAAAATATCTTTTAAAACAAGTGGAAAAATTTCAACTATTAGATTAATCGAATGATCCAAAATGAAAGAAAGTCATCAAATTCAAAGTAATTAAATTTGCTCCCCATTATTTTAGTGTAAATTGAGAATAACTCATTCAATTACATAGTGTTACATGACTTTGCCACATCAAATAATTAATGTTAATTTATTTTTTTGCAATTAAAGTCCAAGGATATTTTTTGTAATCTATTATTATTAGTATTAGTATTTTAATTTGTGTTTTAAAAAAGATCTTTTAATCCCTATGGTTCCTAATTCTAAACCCTAGCCTTCATGTGTTCTCTCATTTTGTTTCCGCACTATGGTGTTAGTGAGATTAATTTTTGGTGAAATGGACTTGAGGATCATAGTACAAAAAATGTTCACAATATAAGAAATTAGGTAACAAAAAATGTTCACAACATAAGAAATCCAAATATAATGTTGATTTAATTTTATTTGGAAGATGAAAAATAGAATATATTAATGAAAACATGTTCAATACAAGATGTGGCTCAAACTATATTTGGTAGTGATGAACATGTTGAATGTTTTAGACCCACAATATCTATCAGTAGGAAATGAGCACATAATGTTGAGGAGCCTACTTACCATGTACAACCTATGAATCATGGTAAGCATGTAGAACCTATTGACCATGTAGTGTAACAAGAACCAGAAACACCAGATATTGGCTTTCCAAGTGGACACAAGTAGCTAGGGCTTTTTTGCTTCATCTTGTTGGTTGTACTATATTTGTTAAAAAGAATGCAACTCATGTGGAGGTGAAGTTCGTAAACCATTTTTGTAACCTTAACGAATGTGGGGGTTATGAGCATCCTGAAATTGCTAGTTTTGAGAAGGCAAAGTAGATTGGTGGTTATGCCACTCTTATCCAAGTAAGGATAATAGTTTATTTTATGTAAGAATAAATGGGTAATAGTTTGTTTTCCTATGTAACAATGAATTGGTACAATAGTTTTTTTTACACTATTCAATTTATGAGCACTTTCCCCATATTGGAATGAGAGAATCAATTAATACATATAAGGAGGACTCACCACATGTAAGTCCTTATAATCATACACAATTATTATCAATGAAAGCTTATCATAAACAACTAGATGAGTTGAACCTAGAGGGAGTATTGTGGACACCATATACATAGCATAGGATAGCTTGTCTATTTGAGATGATATCCATATTCATTGGATTCATTAGGTTGGGTCTAGAATTGCAGTTCCATTTGCCAAGGGTTTTGTGTCAATATGGGTATTGTTAGAATGTTCCCTAAAACCCTAATGTGTTTATTACTAAGCCTCCCACCATGCCACAGGTTGATGATAAGTGATTGCATTTTGGAAATTTTGTGTTTAAGGTCGCTATGGATCCATCAACTTATGATGTGGGGTACATGGAATGGTTCTATCAGGTTTCTCATCCATTTATTCAAACTAGTTTTATGGTCCACTTCTTGTTGTCCATCTAGTAACTAAAGTTACACATGAACTTAATGCAATTGTGAATGAGCCAATAACCCCTAACTTTGATCCAACACAAAGACCAATGTTAATACCAACAAACTTAACTTGCTCAAACTCATTTGCAATATGATTCAATGCATACCTTGAAATACATTCACATAGTCTCTTATACAATAATATATTGAAAGTGTGACACAATGGGAATGTTTTTCTCAAATGAAGATCTAATTTCATTGTGTTGCAAAGTAATCAAGTTGTTCATTGCATCCCAACATTTACAAAAGTCATTCATACTAGTCTAGAACAACATCTTCAATAGAACAAAGTGAACATGAAAATAACAAATTTGTCATTACAAGTTGTGTACTTGTTACTTCTTGTGCTCGCCAATTACATGGTTCTATTTGTCCATTCATTTACAAATCTTTCTTTGTGGGGGATCAACCAAGTTTGTTTTGCATACTTAACAAACTCATTTCATGGTGCACAAACAATTTTAAACATTGTCAATTCATCATAATTGAATTTTGTAGGACTATTCTTAAGATAACTCCATGAATTCATCATTTGCTCCCATGCCTCTTTAAGAGTGACATTTTCCTAGTTCTTTACTTTCATATTTTTTACAAATGTGAAATTGACACAACAAATTATCCAACTCATGAAAAATAATTTTTATAGCCTTCATCAAGGTTAAACCTCTATGTTTGACAAATACTTTAGGCAGAGCATCTACTATGAGAAAAAGACCTACAAACTTTTCAAGTGCTCATACAAAATTTACTTTGTTCAGCTACTAAATATACATAAGCCGTAAAAAATGTCAATCAAGTAGATGTCACATCAACTATCTCAAGCAATGGAAATCTAAATCTATTGGTTTTGTATGTATTATCCATAAAAAACACAATGTTAAATACATTCAACAATTTTACCACATCAGGATGTATCTAAAAAACTATCATGCACGAATTTTGTTTCATCATTCATTCTATGCCAAAGAATATACAATTGAACTTTAAATGTTACATTTTTGTTATAGACATGTTATAGATCTTTGAAACGTAGTTCTATCATTACATATTTGTCTGATGGTTATTACATTTTTTTCATTATGCTCTTTTAATGTCAAAAGAATATTTTTAGGTTTCACCATACTTTTTCATATCAACAAACATTGTCTTTTTGTTGGTAGTTAGTCAACCAACATATGGATAATTGAACAAGAACATGATTATGAGACCCACATAGTAGCTTTATTGTCCATCTTTTACCATTCTTTAGTAGTTTTCCTTTCAACTTAAATGAACACTCACATTTTCTAGTCCCAATGCTCGTGGCTATATACATTTTGTATTTCTTATATTTGTCACCTCTCTCACAACCCAAAATAACAAATGTCTCCCTTCTTAACTGCCCATTTGTTATGTCTGACATCATAATGACAATAACAAAATCCAAACAACAACAAAATTTAAGTTAACCTCTACAGGTATTAAATAAAACAATTATTACTAGGGGTGGGTATATGAACCTAAGTCCATGAACTGGTTCTTTTAACTTGCGAACTTACAGATAACGAACTCAATTTTTTTCCCTTCATAATACTTGTTAAGATTTAGGCTCGATCCATTTAACCCACAAGTTAAATGGACTAAATCTGCAAACTCACAAACTACCCATTTAACCCACCTAAAATAAACCCTAAAGAAAAAAATACCTCAAGTTCCAATAGAAAAAATCGTATACTTGAAAATAATACAACTACTGCAATTCTCTTTTTCCTTCCTTCATCGGTTCACCTTCATGTTTGTTGCCCCTCCTTGCATCGTAAGTTGTTGTGCTCCTCTTATCACCCTTCCTCACATCGTAACTCCTCCTGTCCCCTAATTTTAAGGGTAACAAAATAGTTTGGCTCAACTCACCTCTAGTCCGCTGAAAATGGTCCAAACCAAGCTAGCCCGTTTATGGCTGAAACAAGCTAGAGGCCTTGGCTCACCTTACCAACAAGCAGGCTAACCCACCAATCCTTGAAAAGGAATTTAAAAAAAAAACATTATTACATAAAAATTTTCTTGGTATAGTTTAATTTCAACTCTATAATTTGTGAAAATATAATCTATAAGATATGAATGTAGGTGGACGATGGTTTTGTCTTGAATGTTTCTTTAGAACAAAAAAATATTGCTAAAAAATTCATAAGAATTAAGAAGCTTAATTAGCTAGTTAGTTTATAAAAACAAATATTTGAAGACAAATAACCAAAACCTTGATAGTTGCAAACATAACAAAATTATAAGGATTTAAAGATAACAACAAAAATAGAATTACATAAATATTTTCTTCTCCCTCAAAATCACATAGTCCAAGTCTTAAAAAATAGAAACTTCTTAGTTCATATGAAATAAGTAAACATCAACAAAATAAAAAATTGGAAAAACTTATTATAGGCATACTATCACCACCATCTTGCCCCGCCATTTTTGGTAGACTAACGGGCTGAGGCTCATTTTGCCATCCCTACCTAGTTTGCATCATCACACCATCATTGTAGCTCATCCTATCCCTTGGTTTGTACATATGAACTCTGTCTCTGTTGCATTTGGTGTTTCTATTTTGTTTGTTGTTGCATTTTGTTTCTGTTGCGGTTTGTGTTTCTATTTTGTATCACACTATAACTGATTTATTTTGCCTCTTTAGTGTTTTTCCCTTTGTTAATTAGTTTGTAATAGGCTAATAAAAAATGTTTTAATTATTTCAACTTTAAAAACTTGAACTATGGATTCTTTTAAGGCTATGTTAGATGAACATGTTGAGATTGACGTTGAAATAGAAGAAAATGTCATTAATGATAATAAAGTTGGAGAAGATGAACTTAATGAGGGTAAAAAATTAATTAAAAGGTGTAAGACTCTGTCATCTGTCGTATGGAATTATTTTGAGAAACTTATTAAACATCCTGATGGGAGAGTGAGGTCCAAATATAAGTTTTGTAAGAAGACCTTGTGGATGGTGGGAGTGATAATAGAACTTTAGCTTTAAGTTATCATTATAAAAGATGGGAGAACCAACCACATTCAATTGTAGAGTCTTATATTAGAAACTTATGCTTGATCAAACTGGAAAATTAAGAAGTAGAATAATTAATCAAGAGGTGATAAATGAATTTATTTCTATGATGATAATTGAACATGATCTCCCATACTCTTTTGTTGAACATAGGAGGTTTAAAGAGTTAATATTGTATTTACATTATGATGCTAAGATACCCTTTAGGTGTGTTTTCATAGAAAATGTTAACAAATTGTATGAAAAAAAATAAGCTAAAATTGAAATGCCTTGTTTAAAGTTTGTGGTAGAATTAATTTGACTACAGATTTGTAGACTTTTTGTACTACAGAGGGTTATATTGCATTAATTGCACATTATGTTGATCAAAATTGGAGGTTGGAGAGCAAGATTCTTAATTTTTAGCATTTTCCTCCTCCACATTTTGGGCATGAAATTGCCAAAATCTTATATGGTTTCTTGGAAGATTGGGGAATTGAAAAAAAAAAATCATTGACTTTGGATAATGCATCTTCTGATGATAAAATGCAAGACTATTTGAAAGAAAGGCTTCTTTTGCAAAATAATGGTTTATTATGTGGTGGTGAATATTTTCATATTCATTGTGTTGCTCATATTTTAAATTTGAGAGGTCAAGAGGTGTTGAAATTTGTTGATAGTTCTATTCATAGAATTAAAAAAAAATCATCATGTTAAGGGGTTAGAGGGAAGAACAAAGAGTTTCAAAGCTTGTGTCACTAAAGTGGGTGGTATTAATACCAAAATGGGTTTGCATTTGGATGTTTGTACTAGGTGGAATTCTACCTTTTTGATGTTTGAGAGTGCACTTTTGTATCAATGTACTTTTAGTAGTCTTGAATTTGATGACAGTGGATATGTCAATTGTTCTACTAGTGAAAAATGGGATAAGGGAGAAAAAATGTGAGTTTTTGCGCCTATTTTATCAAATCATTGAGTTAATATCTGGTTCTTCTTATCCCACATCTAATTTGTATTTCATGCAAGTATGGAAAATTGAATGTTTGTTGATTAATAATATGAGAAATGAAGATCAAACAATTCAAGCCATGGCAACTGAATGAAAAAAAAAATTGATAAATATTCGGGTGAATATAATATTGTGCTTTCCTTTGGGTGCATTCTAGATCCTCATTTCAAGTTTGAATTCTTGAAGTTGTGTTATTCAATGCTAGGTTATGATTTTGTCTTGCGAAGCAAAAATGAAAATTATGAGGCACAAGTTGGAGACTCATTATCATGAGTATGTTAGGTTGTATTAGAAAGAAACAACTTACAATGTTGGTTCAAGTCAAGGTTCATCTCAATAGACTTCAATTATGACTAGTTTTACTATTGGAAGTCAATCATCAACACAATATGATATTGTGAATGTAAGATTTTTTATTCTTTTATATTTATTTTGGTTTTATTTTTTATTTATCCTTACTCACTATTTGTTTTTTTTTTTCAAATGTAAGAGTTTATACAATATGAGAATGAATGTGTGATAAAGGTAAATAAACACATATTTGACTAAACCAAAACTTTTTTCTTAATATCATACAAATTTGGATATTTTGCAATATTGAAAGGAGAATAAAGTTAGGTTTCCATAACTTACATTGATGGTTTGTGATATTTTAAGCATTCAAATTACAACTATGGCTTCTGAATTAACATTTAGTATTGGTTATAGGGTGCTCAATAAATATCGAACTAAACTTCTTGTTGAAAATATAGCCTTAATATGTATTAGAAATTTGAGATTATGATATGATATACAAGATACATGTTATATTGTTTTACTAGATACAATAAATTATTTATCTTTTAAACTACTTTATTTTTTACTTATGATGTTGGGATGAACTATAGGAAAAGAAGATAAAAATGTGGACATGGAGGAAGAGAATGGTGATCAAGCTACATCAAATGTGTGGTCAAATGGAGGAGGAGATGCTTAAATGTTTATTTTCTTTGGTGTATTTGAATTTAAGAATGTATTATGTTTGTTTTTAAGACATTGACACTTTAAGATTTGGTTGTGCAATGTACTAATGTTAAAACATTTAATGTTTTAGTTGGTGTCTAAGATATTAAAATTTATGATGTTTAAATATTTGTTGTTAATTTTCTATGTTAATACTTGAATATTTGTTAAGTATTTAGAGTTTGATTAGTTTCATAGCTTAAAAAATCAAATGAAAGTGAAAAAAATAAATTTTTCTTATTTTTGTATTTTTTAAAAGAAATACTTAAACGGATTCGCAAACCAGTTCATCCAATTTGCAGACTTTGCCAATTTGAATACGGATTTCATAAAAAAATTCATTTGTTTTTGCGAACCAGATTAATCCGATTCGTTTAAAAAAGACAAATTTTGTGGACCAGACCGGTTCGTATATCCATCCCTAATTATTACATAACTTGCATAAAAATTACACATAATTACTTCCATAGTTCAAAAAAACTTGCTAGCATCAGCAAAATTTATTTCTTCCTAGATTGCATACTTATGTTTTCATCCAACTTCATCGAACATCATCTTGCTCAAGTATTCATATTAGTCGTTCATACCAACTATAAAAATGAGTAACAATTTTCAGTTAAAGCTTTCAGAAACTACATTCTACTAGCCAGCCAACACAATTTCAAAATGGTCAATTCAGAAGCGAAAGTAGCTACCAAATGGCTTTTTTGGAATTTTTTTTGGCGATTTTAGAAATGTTATTTGAGTATTACGAAAACTCCATTTTGGATTGCATAATCACGAAAAATTCTCTTCTAGAACAGGTATTCAGGATTCATATAGCAATGTTCCAGATACTACTACTCTCGTAGCCCTTTCCATAAAGGTGCTACAATACACACCACTGGATTATTAAAAAACCATTTTTTTATTCTAGAAATGGTAATCCGCAACATAATACATACATCAAAAAAAAAAAAAAAAATGGAGCCACTTACCTCATTATAGAAAATTAGCCAATCTTTGCCAAGCTATGCAACCTTGCCAAAGCTATGCAAAAGAGGAAACAACATACTTTCAACTAACAAGCTGAGCATGAATACAACTCAACAACCTCCTAACTAAACCTCCGCAACTTCACACAAGCTCAACAAGCTTTGAATATGCTCTATTGGGTGTGAGTAGTAGGCGCAAGGTATTTATAATAGGAGAAGGGTAGTTTATGTATAATTTAAAAGGTGGGAGGTGCAGAAAGCAATTCCCTACCAAAGATATACAGAAAAAGGGAGTGGTCTAGTACATTTCATAAAAATAACCTATCCCACCCTTACAATTCACACAAATAAACATCCCACCCTTAACACCAATATTAAGCACTTCATCTCAACTGCAAAAGAAATATCACAATCTAATACATTTTGTACTCTCTTTAGTCCTTTTTATAAGATACAAATTAAAAATACTATTTGATCTTTTTTATAAGATCATTGTATTATCTCTCTTGCATTAATTATTTTTAGATTTGAAAATACCTCTAATTAAAAGATGAGAAATAATGAATTGATAAACAATAAGAGAGTGGTGTTAGTGACAAGAATAATTTTGAAAAGAATTATAAATTTAAGATCAATTTATTACTATCAACTAAACTAATATTTTTCTTAATTTTAATGAATTAGATAATTAGGTCTTATAAATAAAACCGACAAAAATATTTAGTTGTAAAAGTTTGAAACATCCCGCAACAAAACTAAATGTGGCAAACAAATAGACAAAACTTAGGATTCCAATACACTCGGTGAGAAATAAAAATTCAAACCTTCTCACTAAATAACCATTTAGAGGCCTCCTTACATTAAACCACATGCACTCAGTCTAGTACCCAATTCAGATTCAAAGACGAATGCATTGTTGATTTAATTGGGTGTGTCGATAGGAGGATATTTTGGGTAAACAAATTTAAAAGGAGAGTGCATTAGAAAAAACAAGAGGTGGAAATAGCAATTGCATTAATTCTTAATCAAATGTGGCTTGAATTTTTATTTTTTTAAATCACGACTACACTAATGTTTAGTTATTTCTTAGTCCATTTATCGTTATAATTATAAACTCCTTTTGTTTCATTTTGATTTCTATTTCACATTATAATTATAGTGAAAACAATAAAACATTCTCAATTTTTTTCTGGAATCCTAACAAAAATAATTAAATTAAGACATTCACAATCATTAATAAAATCATAGCAGCCACTAACAATATATACCCTTCTCTCTTTTCCATGTTGACATGCCTTTTTGATAATACACTCCTAGGCCTCCAAGTAAGTTTTTTTGTCAAAAGAACATACACTACGAGATACCAAAAAATTGACAATGACATAAATACAAGATACATTCCAATGGCGATTAATTTAAACTTAATCCAAAATAAATTGCATTGACCAAGAAGGGCAGAGACATTTTTCATTGAACAGGTTACTACTACTGATTACTGAACTTGACCCTCACTGCATTGCCTCTTGAAGTTCAAGGCCTCATCTGCCAGAAACTCACTATAGAAACAATTCATATTATTAGCTCAACAAAGCAGGGACAAGAAAAGAAGTGTTAAGCATAATGGCCAAGGGACCAGACTATAGGCCTTGTTGGGTAAGGTTTTCTAGAGGCACTTCGAGAAGGATAAACTAAGGGTTTGTTTGGACACACTACTCTAAAAGTATTTCTAGGAGAGAAAAATATAAAGAAAATAATGAAATTAACTTCTCTAGAAGTTAATATTGTCTTCTCCAATAGTTAATTTGTAGAAGTCCCACATTTTTTAGATGAAACTATATGAAAGAGCTTCCATTAATTGACTATTGGAAAAGATACTTTTAACTTGTAGAGAAGCTAATTTCATTTTTTCTTCATATTTTCCTCTCCTAGAAGTCCTTATAGTGTCCAAACAAGTCTTAAGAAGAAAATATGAAATGAACTTCTGCATAACCTAAAATCAGTTTCTGCATTAGCTAACTTCTAGAAGCTCTCATATAACTTCTTTGAAAGATAAGAGAACTTATACAAATTAACTAATGCATAATCTAATTTTAACCTATGGAACTTATTTCATTTTTCTTCTTACTTCTCCTAAAAGTGTTTATGAAGACGCTTACTCAAACAGACCCTATATATAATATTATCTTTTGCTGACCCAAAAAAAAAAGCATAATGGCCAAATCAAAGCAAACAATGCAGAACACTCACCAAATGCGCTCAGCCATCAGTGATGGTTCCCATCTCGGACTCCATGGATAATCAGATATAATCCGTGACTTCATAGGTGCCATTTGCAAATTAAAATGCTACAGAAAATGAAATATGGAAATCACTTGTATTGTACATCATCATTACGTCAAAAACATACCTTTTATTTTAATTTTTTTCTACTATGCTGCTTTGAAGATCATCCTAAAAAAAATTATGAGGAGAAATGAATAATCACTTGCCATCTCAATTAAAAGAATGTTTCCATGTTAACCATTTAAATTACAATACAATACTTCTCTGAACAAAACGAGCACAATGGTTTCTAGCACTACATATTTTCGAAACTTTCAAAATAGAGCATAGACCCTTTCCTCACTATCTCCAACAAAAGATTATATATTGGTAATATAAAAACTATCCCATATAATTGGATCACCAGACTTCTGTACATTAACCATGTAGCTGAAAGAATTCAATGTTTAGATATTTGACATTTTGCAGCAACTTGAGTAAATTGCTCTATAAGTATAAGCAGCTTATTTATCTGTCACCATCATTTCTATACAGTAAACAATGCTCAATCTTAACTTTTCAAACAAAAAGATGTAGGAAACTGGAAATAAATATAACCTGTGAACTTTGAAGCATAATAGCCGGCTGTTGCTTTGGAAATTGGGTTGGAATTAGGATGTGTACCTAAATAACCAACCATCAGAATTTTGGCCCAAGTGCAAAATTGATAACTAGGAGAATCTATGAAGACAAATAGGCTATGCACTAACAGTGTAAAACATAGTAAGTTAGTTGACTTTTACAAAACTATCTTAAAAGTCATACTAAAGGTAATTTCTAATTGTATAAAAGCATTTTACACTGTCAATGTGTCATCTTTAAACTCATCTATGAAATGAAGAAAAAAATCATACAGGATATCAGCATCAGACTTAGAACATAAAACTACTCAGAAAACTGAATTCAAGTATTCAACTTTATAATTATATGACAATATTGTGTGGATGACTGGTCCAGAAACACTGATTACAGCTATACACGATTTAGCATGTATAATTTATTTATTTATTTGATAACAGCCATGGTGATAGCAGCGGCCATGGTGGAAATAGCAGAGTGTGAAGAAGATGAAGGGAAAAGAAAAATGGGTTTTGGGCCATTTGACCCGACCCAATTTGGTTCTATCTTGAAAAAACCTAAAAACCCAAATATAAAAAGACCCAAAACCTGACCCAACTCATGGACAAACATTAAAAAACTTATGCTTACCTAAAAACCCTAGCAACTCATGTTGCCTCCAGCAAGAAGCCACCTAACACACTAACCAGTGACAACCCACCTCCAGCAACAATGGCCGTCACTGGCTACGGCGATCTCCAACTAAGACAATCTATGGCATCTGCCCTTCTCCAGCAACCTTGACCTTGCTATTTCCCCTTGTTTTTTTACTCAATCTCTATTCAGCCTCTTTTCCTGTGACCCCTCTCTTGTTTCATTCTACCTCAACCTTGCTCTTGTTTCTCTCTAATTAAGTTCTCCTTGTTTTAATTCTTCTCTTATTGCAATTTATGCATGTTTGATGCTTGACCATCGTTTGCATGGCATTAGATGCTTTAGGATGGAATGAAAGGTGAACTTAGTGCATTGGAACCATAAAAGGAGAACTTAAGCTTTAATTCACGATAGTAGGATTAATCCTGGAAGGATAAAACAAATTAGTAAAGTGCGTAAAGGGTTTAACCGAACATAATACTATGACAGTAGGGGTTAATTCAATTAAGCACATTTTTGTTTCTTGAAAGAGAACGGAGATTACATTATTAGATTAATTTGCCATTAAAAGAGAATCAGGAAGAACATTGAATTGTTAGATGAGTTGAACAAGAGCCTTGGAGGAAAACCTCGATCCCGGAATTTTCCAAATCTGAATTCAATCTTAATTTTGATTTCTATCTTTATCATTATCTTTTCTCTAAATTTACTGTTCTAACCTATTTTCTAAATCTTTACCAAGTCAATTTTAAATCATTTCCCAATAAGTTCAAAAACGGGATCCCTGTGGATTTGATCTTTTTATTACTTGATGACGACTCTACATGATAGAACTAGTACCAATTCAAATAGGGAATTCAAATTTAATAATAATAGAATACTGAAACTTTATTAATAATAATATTGCTCTTAAAAAGAATTATAACTAGACACCAATAGTCAACTACCAAAACCTAATTCTTCCAAAAAACTCTCCCAATAGAAGTACAATCACCTCTATTTAAACTAATCCTAATAACTAAAAATAGATAAACTAATCAAAACAACTATTAAAGATAAAAATAGATAAACTATTTAAAATAGATAAACCAAATCTATAAAAATAGATAATGATAAAATATATAACCCAATACTATTTGGCTAACTATTATCATTATTTTCCCTTTTGTGGTGCCTCTTATATACCTTAGTAATAGGAGGTTTCGGTTGAAGTCTATCAATACCCCCCCCTAAAAGAACCACCTTGTCCTCAAGGGGAAAGTGAGGAAAGGTATCTTGAACATCTGCAGCTAATTCCCAAGTATTGTTGCACGAAGGAAGTTGTTGCCATTTCACTAACACCTCCACACCTGTCCATTGTGTGATTCACGCCACTCTACAATTTCCTCAGGTTGCACTTCCAACTCATGATCTTCATTCAGCATAGGAGGCAATGATTGAGGTTGTTGGTGCGGTTGGAGTGCTTTCTTCAGCAAAGACACATGAAAAACTGGATGAATTTTAGAATGCGTCGGCAACTCTAATTTGTAAGCAACTGCACCTACTTTACTAATAACTTGGAAAGGACCATAAAAATGAGAAGCTAATTTCTCATTGGGTTTCTTGGCCAACGAATGGAGACGGTAAGGCTGCAGTTTTAAATAAACCCAATCCCCAACTTCAAACTCCACTAATCGCCGATGTTTGTTAGCATAAGAACGCATTTGATCTTGAGCTTTAAGTAAATTCTGCTTCAATTCCTGTAACATTTGATCGCGTTGCTCATGAAGTTGATTCACGGCTTCAACCTTAGAAGGGATGGTTCCAGCCTTAATCAACAAAGGAGGTTCTATACCATAGAGTGCTTGAAAAGGAGTCATCTTGGCAGAAATATGATAATTGGTATTGAACCAAAATTCAGCCCAGGGCAGCCAATCTGGCCATTGTTTCGGTTTCGTACTAGAGAAGCAACGTAGGTAAGTTTCAAGACAACGGTTAACAACCTTTGTTTGGCCATCCGTTTGAGGATGATAAGCGATACTAAACTTAAGCTTAGTTCCTGCCAATCGGAAAAGTTCCTTCTAGAAGTGACTCAAAAAGAGCTGGTCTCTATCTTATACAATTGAAGGAAAGCCATGTAAACAGACTACCTCCTTAACAAAAACAGCAGCTACTTCTTGAGCAGAGAAAGGATGGTCCAAAGAGCAAAAATGAGCATACTTAGTCAAACGATCTACCACAACAAAGATAGTATCTTTCCCTTTTGTCCTTGGTAGTCCTCCAATAAAATCCATGGAAATATCACTCCAGACTTGAGCAAGAATAGGTAAGGGCTGTAACAGTCCCCCTGGAGCTAAAGTGTCATATTTATTCCGTTGACAAATATCACACTATTGCACATACTTCTTAATGTCTCCTCTCATACCTTCCCAAAATAAGAAGCTAGCCACTCGTTTATATGTGCGAAAGAAACCAGAATGGCCGCCTGAAGGGGTGTCATGGCACTCGGCTATAATAGTGGGAATTCTAGGGTTAGTTTTGGGTAAAACTAATTTCCCACGATAATGTAACCTGCCCCTAATTAAAGTATAATCTGCATGTGAACGAGGATCAACTATTAAATCCTGAATAATGAGTTGTAATTTAGGATCTTGCTGTACCTCATTGTCCCATTTATCCACTTCTGGTGATGCTAGGATGGATAAAGCGGCGTACATTCCCTTCCTGGATAACGCATCAGCCACCAAATTTTCCCTTCCTGATTTATATTGAATTTCAAAGTCCATTCCGATCAACTTGACAGCCCACTTGAATTGTTCTTCACTAAATAATCTTTGATTAGTAAGGAATTTCAGGCTTCTTTGATCGAGTTCTAATAATAAAATGCCTGCCAACAAATAATGGCGCCATTTCAAACCGCTTGCACACCTGGTGCCATTAATTCCCTCTCATAAACTGACTTTAGTTGTGCTCTTTCGGATAACCCTTGGCTCCAAAAAGCTATTGGTTTTCCTCCTTGCATTAGTACGGCTCCTAAACCCTTACTTGAAGCATCAGTTTCTACCACAAATTCTTTGGAAAAATTAGGTACAACCAAAAAAGGCAGTTCTGCCATGGCTTTCTTAAGGTCTTGAAAAGCTACTTGGCCTCTTCATTCCAATGAAAATTATCCTTTTTAAGAAGGGTAGTTAAGGGTTTTGCCAATTTCCCATAGTCCTTGACAAATCTTCTATAATACCCCGTTAACCCAAGGAATCCCCTAAGGCTTTTAATATCCTTAGGTTTAGGCCAAGTACACATAACTTCCACCTTTTTTTGGTCAGCTGCTACCCCTCCTCCAGACACAATATGCCTCAAATATTCCAGTTTAGTCTGCCCAAAAGTGCATTTCTTCTTATTAACTTTCAAAAAGTTAGCCTGCAACACCTCAAGGACTTGGCTTAAATGTGAAAGATGTTGTGATAAAGTCTCACTATATATTAATATATCATCAAAGAAGACTAGAGCAAATTTTCTAAGAAAAGGCTTAAGCACCTCATTCATGAAGGCTTGAAAGGTTGAAGGGGCATTTGTGAGACCAAAAGGCATCACTAAGAATTCATAGTGCCCTTCATGAGTCCTGAAGGCTGTTTTCTCAATGTCCTCCTGCTTCATCCGAATTTGATGATATCCGAATTTGAGATCCAACTTAGTAAAAATAGTAGCTCCACCCAATTCATCCAGTAACTCCTCAATAATAGGGATAGGAAATTTATTGGGTGTGGTAATCTTGTTCAAGGCTCGATAATCCACACAAAACCTCCACCCTCCATCCTTCTTCCTAACTAAAATGATGGGGCTGGAATAAGGGCTGATACTTGGCCTTATTAATCCCGCTTCTAACATGTCTGCAACTAACTTTTCTATCTCGATTTTTTGATAATGAGGATATTTATATGGCCTGAGATTGGGAATTTCAGCCCCCTCCTTAAGGTGTATTGCGTGATCATGTCTTCGATTAGGGGGAAGGTGGGTAGGGTCTTCAAATAACTCCCCAAAGTCCTCTAACAGCCTTGAAACTTCAGAAGGAGTATCAAGCTCGGTTGCTGGAATTTCTGGTTCCTCTCCATATTGAATAAGTAGACCCTCTCCTTCATCCTTTAAAACTTGCATAATAGCACCAAAGTTCATCTCTTCCTTGGTTAAAGCAGGATCTCCAATAATCTTGTGCATAATGTTTCCCTTCTTCAATGTGAGTTCTAGCCTCCCGAAATCAATCTTTATCTCCCCTAGACTGGCTAACCAATCTAGTCCCAAAATCACATCCACTCCTCTTAGGTTGAACAAATAAAAATCTTGAATAATGTCTAAATTCTGCATATGAATCAACAATCCCTTGCACTTTCCTCGACATCTAACCTTGTGTCCATCCCCCACTTCCACCACGTAAGAAGGAGTGTCTTCTATTGATAACTGTAACATCTCCACCAATTCTTTGGAAATAAAATTATGGAAAGCTCCACAATCGATAAGAATAATGATTGACTGAGTTTGTAGGTCTCCCCCTATCTTCCATGATTTAGCTGTCGTGAATCCAGTCATGGAGAAAAGGGATAATTGTAATGACTTGAAACTTTCAGGTATAGTTAAGTCTTCTTCCTCCTCCTTGTTTTCCTCGTCCTCCTCCATCACGATCATACGAAACTGTTTATTCTTGCAGCGATGCTCACGAGTGTATGGTTCATCGCAACGGAAACATAACCCTTTTTCTCTTTTCTCTCTCATTTACCTTACATTAGGTATTTAAAGTCTCCTCCCTGTTACGAGATCCTTCCCCTATCGTCCTACCTCCAATATTGCCCATGGTATTCCCTGTTGAAGAATTCTCTGGTTTCTTTTCAATTAAGGCTCTGGAATCAACAAGAACAACCTTGCTTGAAGGGTTGCTCAGAAAAAAATCCATTTGATCCGGTGTAATTATTAATTGTCTTCTTGTTCAACACCAAATTTTTCTCGTTCTACCATGATGGCTTTCTGGATAACTGCTAAAAGGGTAATGAGTTCATATAATCTCACTTCTACTTGAATTTCTTCTTTTAATCCATTCAGAAAGATTCCCTTCGCAAAATCTTGGTCAATTTCCTTCAAGGCCCCCACGTATTTCTCAAACTCCTCTACAAACTCCTCCACCGTCCCAGTTTGCTTGAGAGACAACAACAATCCAAAGGGATTTTGAATCATGGATGGCTGAAAGCGCCTGATAACCGCCAATTTGAAGCCTCCCCAAGTAGGTGTTGGGTTGCACCTTTCCCACCACTGGAACCAACTCAAGGCTCTTCCTTCCAATGCAACCATGGTTGCTTGCATTCTTTCCTCATCTGTGACACCCTTTAGGCTGAAGTAGCGTTCCAATTTATGAGTCCAGCCAAAAGCATCTTCGCCTGCAAAAATTGGAATTTCCAATTTGCCCCACGGTTCATGTCCCCTGTCTCTGGAGCTGTTGCGATCCCAACTAGCTCCGTGGCTGTTTCGCCTTGCTGCACGCCTAATTTGGCAGCAATTGCCGCTAGGAGTTCCTCATTTTTCTTGGTCCTAGCTTCGTTCAGTTCCATTCTGGTCCTCATCTCCTCCCTCTCTTGCGTCCAGTCCTCCATGCTTCGCTCCATCCCTCGTGTTGTCACCATGCGCAGCTTTGGAATCGTGGGTTTTCAGGGCACCAAATCGGTGCTCTGATACCAGTGATAGAATTGGTACCAATTCGAATAGGGAATTTAGATTTAATAATAATAGAATACTGGAACTTTATTAATAATAATATTGCTCTTAAGAAGAATTACAACTAGACACCAATAGCCAGCTACCAAAACCTAATTCTTCCAAAAAACTCCCCTAATAGAAGTACAATCACCTCTATTTAAACTAATCCTAATAACTAAAAATAGATAAACTAATCAAAACAACTATTAAAGATAAAAATAGATAAACTAAACTAGATAAACTATTTAAAATAGATAAACCAAATCTATAAAATAGATAATGATAAAATATATAACCCAATACTGTTTGGCTAACTATTATCATTATTTTCCCTTTTGTGGCGCCTTCTATATACCTTAGTAATAGGAGGTTTCAGTTGAAGTCTATCACTACACTTGTGGTTTTCTCACATCATTACCCACCAATCTTCAACCTTGCAAGTTGCAACATACTCAATGGCTATACATAACATCCAAAATCTCTACATGGCCACATCATTCACAGATACAGCCATGCTCTGTACTAATCAACAAGGAAGTGATAGGAAATGTGCTCGGTTAGGTTTTTCATGAAACAGGTTATGAAAATAAGAGGTAATATTATCTTGCTATTTGATGATTACCCACAACTAGCAGAATTAGTTTCCAGGCTTAAAGATGGTAGGAGGATTTTGTCATGTTAGTGCAAAAACTAGTGGTAAGTGAGTAATTCTCAAACAGGGATATCATGTGTATTGTCTCTAAACCTCAAGGAATGTGAGTGCAATTTACTCAATTTTCTCTTTTGGCCAGCAATGAGACTTCTGTCAAATCAAAAGAAATATACCAACAATATAGATTTCTGCCCTAACCTAGTCAGTAGTCACGTGTTACCAATGTCTTTAACTGACAAAAGTTATCATATTAAGTTGTATGATAGAATTCAGGGGAAAACATTTTAATTTTTCAATAGCAAGCTTTGTCACAACAAATACACATACATCGAGTAATGAGGGTCATATATTTACCAGGAATGTGAAAACACCAGATGCAGAAAGAAAAGTTGCCTTCCTGCAAAAGACCTAGAGACAGAAAAATCCAAAGTTAGAAATTAAACAAAGCAACCCTAGCAATTTGAGAATAAGTGGCATGGGTAGATACAGCATCAGCTTCAACTGGCCTTCCAAACGGACTGGCTAATGCTTCAATGAAGTGCCTTCTAATTTCAATTAATGAAACAGCCTCTAAGACCTGAGTTCAAATCATATTTAATCATTTAAATTAGTTTTAACATAAACGAGGATGTTCATTATGCACTAGAAAGTGCATAGTAAACTAATAATAAAAAACAGACAGTAAGGATAATGTCAGCTAACCTGTTTCCCAAGATATTCTTCTAGATTTGGAAGATATTCTGCCAAACACCTTTGCAAAATAGATCAATAATAAAAGCAAAAATATTATCAAAAACTGTCTCAATCTTATATATGCATCAGTGTGGGACAAATACAAAAATAAAAAATTGAAAAGCTTACATCCCATCCAACCAAGGAGGTAGCTTGACATCATCAATGGAAAATATAGCCTTTAACTCAGGCGAAGATACTAACTTCAGGCGAGGAGCTGAAGGTGCTGATATATATTTTCTTCCAACAGGATATACAACCTAGGTTTAACATATCATAAATTGTTTGTTTGAACGTGAGTGAAAAATTCAAAAGACTATTTAAAGAGAGAAACAAAAGCAACCTGTAAGTATATCTTCTGAGAATATCTCCAGGGACAGCAAGACACCATCTTGTTTATGTTCATGTCCAGTAGGGGCACAGCAAATTTAACTTCCTCTGACTATACTAAAATGTAAAGTCACAGAAGTCAAGAATATGGTCAAAGGCTACATTAATTTGGTCATTCATCCATGAGTAGATCATAGAAATATTAGCGCATTTTTTTCTGAAGAAATACCTTATCAGCTCCAGAACTCTTGTGCATTTCTATTCCCTGCAGCAGAACAATTGTGCAATCAGGTAATGTTTTCAAGTAAAAGGTCAATTTAATCCATTAAATAAAGTATAATCCAAAACTCGTATATATTTTTTTTAATGCAAATTGCAAAGAGTTGGAAGGGCACACGCTGCACAAGCTAATAACACCAATAACTATTTACCCAATCAAAACAAAGACACATACAACAACAAGGACACCTCATTAGGTAGGTTCAGTGAGGTAATATCAATCAATCACCAATAACTGGTGGAAAGGTGATATCAATTCCTATCCTAGATCTGTTACTGGACCATTCATATATATTCAGTGCTAGCTTTCGGGGTTGAGCTAGATTTAACCTAAATTTGAGAAGATGAATTAAGTTCTTGGTGTAGTTATAATAGCTGACTGTTGTTTACCGCAATCTCTTGGATAAAATTAACACAAGATCCTGATTTCTAGTTTCTTCTGTGTTTTATACTTCACCACAATCATGTATGCTACCACATAATCAATCTCAATCATACACAGAAAAAATATAGCTGAAAGGAAACTAAAAAATCACATCTATTGACATGGCATGTGAAGCAATACAGAATATACAAAATCTCCTGATGCTAATCTCCTTCCGTTCAAACTGTATTTAGCTAACATAAGCAAGTGGCTCTTTTCAATTCTCAACCGTGCTTTAATTTACTCTTACTTGCTCATGTGTTAAAAAATCAAACTCCCAAAACATGGTTGAGACTTGGAAAGAGACACATGTTAAGCATGATGTCAGCTAAATACAGTTTGTACAAAAAGAGGTTTGCGTCAGGAGAAAATTAAAGACATCAAAAGAAGACCAGCAGTCTAAGGAGAACTGAACTCAAAATTGATTAGCCTGTGTTGAATACAATGAAAGCACTTATCTGAATCTGTTGTAACAAAACAACAACCATCTAACACTAAACTAACTAACTGCAACTAACTAAGGGTCTGTTTGGATAAGTTTTTCCAAAAGCACTTCTAGGAGGAAAAAGTAAGAAAAAAAATGAAATGAGCTTCTCTATAGGCTGAAATTAGCTTTTGCATTAGCTATAACCTCTCTAAAATATGAGAGAGCTTCTATAAATTAGCTAAGGAGAAGCTAATTTCACCCTGTGGAAAAGCTCATTTCATTTTTTCTTCTTACTTTTTCCTCCTAGAAGTGCTTCTGGAGAAGAAGCTTAGCCAAACAGGCCCTATATCTGTTGCAGCAGTCTGATACAAGCTGAAGTCAATTCACACACATGTAACATTTAATCAACAGAGATTACAGAATCAGCATGCCACAACATAATCTCACTGTGCAACGCGTAATCATAATAAACTAGTAAAATTCATGAACATTGGCAAATGAAGAAAACTAAAACCAAATCAAATTACCTCCCTGGAGATGATAGTGCTGATTTCGAATGTCAGGCGGTCATCCTCAACTTCTCCAACGCGCTTCCTCTGATACAGCACGTACTGCTCCCTGTCAAGACAGCAAGAAAAAGAATGTCACAACAACACCACCATTACCAAGAACCAAGAACAGCAAGGGGCTGTTTGGGTAAGAAGGACTCAAGGAGAGCAAAATGTGAAGAAAAAATTAAATTAACTTCTCTATAAGCTAAATGGCCAATTTGTTTAAAATTAATACAAGTGTTTATAAAATAAATGATTATCAGTTAAGTGATTATTTCATAAGTAGGATTTGCTTCTTTAATTAAGCAGATAATTAGAAAACTGCTTCTATTTAAGCGGAAGTAGTTTACATATACACACTGGAAAACACAGACTGCTTATTTTATTAAAATAAGTGTTTATTTCATCACATAAGTTTAAAAAACCAGGCCAAAATCACTTATGTATGGGTGTCATTCTATTATTTCTTCAATTTGTTTTTTCTCATGAAAGTTCTCCTAGCAAAGCTTACCAAACAGACCCTAAAATGGAAAAGAAATTACCTCAAGAATTGAATGAGGGTTAAGAGACGCGAGGGGTCTCTGTGGTTCCAATCCAACAAGCAGTTGTTAGTGGGTTCGGGGGAAGGGTGCATGTGAAAGGGGTGGAAATCGTCGTCTTCGGCGGCGAATATAACGTCGGGGGCGGCGTTCGGAGCCTCGGCGTCGTATATAACATCCCCTGAGCGACAAACAAACAAACAAAGACGTCTAATTCAGTTGGTTGAACAAAGTGCGCATGACAATTGTAAACCCTCTGGTGCGGAAAAAAGAAAGGTGAAAGAGAGAGAATTGAAATGATGCATACACTTGATGAAGTCTAAGCAGTAGGGGATGAGGAGGGTGAAGCGATCGAGGGGGGAGGAATTATATTTGTCGCTGGACCACATTTGTTCAACCTGAGAAACAAAAGAAGAAGAAGAAAGGGTTAGTTTTGGAGGTGGGAATAGGAATTTTTGGGGGGGGGGGGGGGGGGGGGGGGGGGGGTTGAGAATGGAAATGGATGGATTGAATGCCTTGACGGTGAGACGGAAGTGGGAGAGGAGGTGACCCAGCTGAGCGGCGATGAAAGGAGGGACGTTTTCTGGACCTGCACCAGCCATGCCTCTCTCTCTCTCTCTTTCTGATTCGCACTTCTTCTCTTCGAAATAGTACTCACAGCGCAACACTTTTACTCTATTATTAATTAGGTTTAAGGGGCTCTAAGTTGAAGTTGTAGTGTACTATACTCCATTAATCATTAATCAAAGGACAATCAGTTATACCAACAATAGTCTAATAACAAAATGAATTTTTAAAATGATAAATTAATTTAATGATAAAAATGAATTTTAGATATAATAAATAAAACTTGATGTCATATTAAGATCCAGTTCGAAATTATTATAGTTTTTAGTTTTGAAATTTGTAAAAATGAAAATCTAGTCTTGAGTTATAAGTTTTAATTTATTAAGAAAAAAATTAAATGAAAACAATAACATTTATGATAATGGAAAAGACAACGACAACAATAATAATGTGATGGTGACAATGACAATAGTGACGTTGATGGTGGTTATAATGACAATAGTGGTGACAAGGACGGAGCCACTTGGACCCCCCTCGGATTTTTTAAGTTTTTTTTTTTTAATAATTATACTTTTTAAAAATTTTAATTATATATATTTTTTAAAATATTTTTTATTTTCTATTTTAATAAAACAATTAAATACATTTTTATAATATTACTATAAATTAATATTTTATTCTTTTATTTTTTTATTTTTTTTTATTATAAAGATATTATGTATTTTTTTCTTTTTGATAAAATATTTGAGTGTAATTATTTTGATAATAATTTATTATTATTTAAAATAATATAAATGATTGATTTCCCATTAAATGACATTATTTTTGTTAAAAAAAATCAAATGATATTATTAGTCTTTCTTTATATTAATTTGATTTTTTTTACTATATTGATTATAATTGATTTAATAATGATTTTTTTCAGATTTAATAATGATTAAACTTATTTATTAATGATAGTCAATCTTTTTTTTTGAAAGTTAATGATAATCAATTAATTACACTAACGAATATTTTTTCATATATTATTATTATTTGTGAGATTTTAATGCTCAGTGTCTCTTCACCATAATTATTAGTATATAAACATTAGAAAAAGAAAGTACACGTGAAAAAGTAAATTTTATTATAATGGATAATAATATTAAGTTTTTAAAAAAGAAATTAAAGATACTTAATTCTTTTTTATATAAACATAAATAATAAATATTTTATCTAAACTTATTAGTATATATATTATCTTTATATTATCTTGTTAGTTATTATTTTTCTTTATCTTTGGATGATGTAATTAATTATTAAGGGTTTCCTCAATATAAATAGAGATGAGGTATGGTTTTCTCTAATACACATTCAATAAATATATCATTCTAGTATGGTAATATGTTATTAGAGCCTAGTTGAGGAGATTAGGGAAATCGTGCTTCACTGAAAGGATCTTCTTTCTACAACCTCTCTTTGCTTCCCAACAATCCTCACCTCCTCCCATAATAGCGATCCTCTCTTCCTCCTTTTTTCCCACCAACCAATCTTTTTCCCCTATCCCTAAGTCTCTCATAGGTCCTAGGGTTAACTATATTTGTAACAAGCTTGACTCATATAACATATATGCTCTAGCTTGAGGGATATTAGAATATATATTATCTTGATATTTATTATTTTTATATAACGTAATAGGATTTCATCAATATAAATAAAGATGAGGTGTGATTTTCTCAAACACACATTCAGTAAATACATCATTTTAATAAAACTAATACTTATATTTATTATAAATCTATTATATTTATAAGTCAACCTATTGTGTAAACTTCTAGTCTTTACCGACCTCGTTCTCAAAAGGTATGCCCAACCTATTGTGTAATGTTTAAAGTCAAAGGTTATGGTGACAAGTGGAAGCTTCAGTGCTAGTGTGTTGCTCAAGAAAGATGAATGATGTATCAAAATGAAGTTGATGGACATTCGATGTTGTATTTAATGCTAATGTTCATTACTCTTAATTCTCATCCTTGTTAGACAAAATAAGCAAACTAAAAACCTTTAAGTTATGTCTCACAATGATAATCTTTTCAAGACCTATAAATATCATAAGAAATGAAATTTGAAAGACACGAAATGTTTCCAATATTTCTAAGCATTCTTTCACTTTTATGTTAAAAAGCATTATAAGTTTTAGAATTCGAATTTTCTATCAAAACACTCTATCTTCTTGAGAGAATAAACTAAGAGCTTAATTGTTTATATGTTTATAAGATGTTAGAGCAAGTCTTTATGCAAGCAAACTTAAAAATAATTTGATTGTTTTTAAAGTCAGAAGTGGTTTGGTTCCAAATAATACTTGGGTGTTTACTAGCTTGGGGATAAGTTGTTGTGTAAAGCCAAAAGTGACAATGAAAAATACTTGTATCTTTGTGTAAGATGGTGGAACTTGGTGGTTATCCAAAAACTGGACGTAGTTTCAAGGTTGAGATGAACCAATAGGCTTCTTGTGATTGGCCCCTATGGCCTCCAAGTGCTTGAAATGAAGGGAAGAGTTTTAATTAAAGACCAATAATAAGTCACTGTTTTCCCTTCAATTCAATACAAAGGGGAATTTGTACAACCATAGCCACAGCCACAGCCACAACAACAAGTCCAAGGTGCATGAGTGTTCTATTTGTGGTATTGAATTCACATCAGGACATGCATTGGGAGGTCACATGAGAAGCCATCGTGCTTCAATTGGAACCACCATCACTATCATCACCCCCGCCTTTGCGCCCTCCATTACCGCCACCACGCTCTCCTTCACCCCATTGGCTTTGGAACCAAAAGAAGATCATCCTAAAAAGAAAAGACATATCTTGAATTTGGATTTGGATCTCAACCTTTCTACCCCAGAAGACGATCATATAGAATCCAAATTTGCCTTTACATCCAAGCAACAACAACAACATGGACAAAAACAACCACAACAACAACAACAGCAACAAACAAGTCTTACCTTCCCCACACTAGCTTTGGTGGATTGACATTACTAACAGGTTTTAGATTGGCATTTCACAAGGTGATCTAGAAATGGTTAATGTGAAAGTATAGTGACACATTTGTTGTCTGATCTTTGTTTTTTTTTTTATTATTTTTTCCATTTTTGATCTATATACATTTGATCAAAATTACATTACATGACAATCTTTAGATTCTTTGTGCACTTAATCTAGCCATGGTGATTAAGGTTGGGGTGAGGTCAATTGTTTAATTTGGAGAAAGTTTTAATATGTTCTCTAAAAAGACCTCTCCCAACTCATGGTCATGGGTAGGGCATGTTGGATGGTATCTTTTTTTTTTTTCTTTCATTGGTGTTAGGCTTTTTTTCTATGTTAGAGAATGTGATAATGCACTCTAAGTTATGAAAGAGAGGTAGAGAGGGTGTGGCACTATCCAAAAAAGTCTTTGTTTAAATCTCATTGTTTTGTCCACAAAAAAACACTAAACATGGCTTCTCTCTTTGTATCCCCTCACATTGATCATGGAAATAGAATTAATATAAGAGTATTGAAGAATTAGGATTTTCCAATAATATTGATGAAAGTGTAGCAGTGTTGTATTTATAGAAACATAGATAGTAGGTTGTTGCATGCACAAGATATAATTGTGTGTAACCGCCTAGAGGATAATTGCAAGATAAGATAGATACAATTGAATTAAGATAAATTCATTTGAATTTATTGATGTTTGAGTTTGTTGATGAAGTTTGTTGTTGATTTGTTTCACTTTATCTTCAGATAATCTATTACACCCTCACAAGATGAAGGTGTCATTAACAATTTTCATCTTGGATATTAACTTAAGGAATTGTGGTGTAGGTAGAGGTTTGGTGAGGATGTCCTCCAATTGATCTTAGTGAAGTTGGGGAATATTGCTAGAAAGAAAAAAGTTGGAACGAACATCAATTAGATAAAGCAAGTTTCAACGATAACAATGACAAATGCTTAACCACTCATGGCAAAAGTTTGACACATCACTTAATTACCATGGACAAAAGTAAATGTGCTTAATCACCTAAGAGGCAGAAACAAGTTAATGACAAATATTTAACCATTCATTACAGATGTTTAACACATCTCTTAACCACCATGGACATAAACAAATGTGCTTAATTACCTAAAAGGCATAAGCAAATCAATGGTAAATGCTTAACCATCCATGGCAGAAGCTTGACACATCACTTAACCACCATGGATAGATGTAAATATGCTTAACCACCTAAGAGAGATAAAAGCAAATCAATGGATAGATATGACAGTATGAAAGATTAAGTAATCTTGTCTTTTCCCATACTGGAAGTCAGTGTGAGACACAGCAGGACATGTTTTATGCTATCCACAAATCTGATGAGGTCGTATGCTAGTAGTAGGGTTACTGGAGAAATTGTTGTTGGAGCTCTTGCAGCTGATAGTGGTAGAGGATAGTAGCAATAGATGTATTTATGAGATTAATTATTTTGTAATCAAAGTTTTTTTTTTTTAAAGAAGTCAAAATGCAGAATCAGATCATGTCAATACAAGTTGAGGATATATTTAATTACTATAATGAAGTTATGATCAATAAATAAATAAATATACTAGAAATGAAGAAAGAGAGGGCACGGGTGATGCAACTAAATTTTACTAAGTTGAGTAGGTTGCTAATTAGGGTTCACTTGTTAATTCTTTTGTTGAATGATTATGAAAAGGAAAAAAATGACTGAATTTTGATAGTTTGTTTAAGAAAAAAAAATGTTTGGTCAAAAGCAGATGGAACCAAATGCAATTAGTTCTTATTTTCTTTTTTGATTAAATTAAAATTGATATAATATAAGAGGGTTTATAAAATTTACAAATTCGGCCCAACCAATTGAACCAGACTCCATTAGTAATCAATTAATTTAAAAAACATGGGATGACTTTTTGTATTTTTCCTCAAAATAAAATGAATTTTAAACATTCAAGTGACTATAAAGTTGGATGGATATACAAATTGAAGTCTAAAACTTTTATGTGACAGATTTAATTGGTGGCATGTGGTCCTCTTGATTCATTAAACTTATCTACCTAGAGTACTCAAATATCTTAAACGATGTTGTTCTATGTATTTACGACCAGGCTCAGACACGGAAAGATAGCAACTGAACTCAACCTAAATAACTTCGTTAACAAACTATTGAAAAAAAAAAAAAAAAAGCCATACTTCACTTATATGAATATTAAAAAAAAAAATTGGATTTTTTTCAAGTATATTACTTTTCTAACCTTGTTTAACCTCTTCTTTTATTTATATTCATATTTCTCTATTCTTGATTTTATTAGAAAAAAGAAACATTCCTTGTGGGAAAAAAAAAAACAAAGAAGCTTTCTGTTGAAGCATACCTTACCTTAAGATTGCACCCACATTTATGATAAGACAAAAAAGTATGCTCTAAACTATTTCTATAGGTAAATTGTGTAGACTATATGTAGAATATATACAATTATCACTCTTCAATATACTTTGCCTCTACACCACTTTACCTACCCCTTTTATATATTACTTTTGCGTGACATGATACTTCAAATCCTAACTATACCATTTCATTTTTGAAATATGATACAACTACAACTACAGTAAATATATTATTTAATTTATTAGTATTTTGTAAATAAGTTATTGAAATAGGGTTAGTTATACAATATGTAATTATGATTGGACGTTGTATTGAGTTGATAGGTCAAAGTTTAGTGAGAGTGAACATTAAGAGAATCTATCAAAGAAAATGGAAATATCATGGTTTAATTATAAAATTAAGAGAATTACACTTACATGAGAACGGAAAAGGATCAATATAAAATATTAAGTTGTGAAAAGCATTTTGCTAGCAATGTTGTTAAATCTAAAACATATATCGTTTTCCATCCTTCTATTAAGAAACACATCTACCAAGTGTGTCCAAAGAATAACACTACAAATCTTACAATGTATACAATAAAGTGTTGCATTTTGCTAACAATGTTGTTGAATCTAAAACATGCATCGTTTTCCATCCTTCTATTAAAAAACACATCTACCAAGTGTGTCCAAAGAATAACACTACAAATCTTAAAATGTATACAATAAAGTATTGCATTTTGCTAACAATGTTGTTGAATCTAAAACATGCATCATTTTTCATCCTTCTATTAAGAAACACATCCACCAAGTGTGTCCAAAGAATAACACTACAAATCTTAAAATGTATACAATAAAGTGTTGCATTTTGCTAACAATATTGTTGAATCTAAAACATGCATCGTTTTCCATCCTTCTATTAAGAAACACATCCACCAAGTGTGGCCAAATAATGACACTACAAATTTTAAAATGTATACAATAAAGTGTTACCAATACTGTCATCTATACCTTTCAATCATACCTAATTAACTAGTAACAATAGAAGAAGAGAAAATGGTGAATTTCTTTCATTTTAAAATGTACTAACTTAAAATAGACAACAACAAATTTTTTTTATATAGATTATTATATGTCGCATTGGATGATGGAACATTTGGTGTTGGCAACACTGAGTGAACATCACCATCCTTGGATGATGGAGCTTTTTATAGCGTATTCATATCATGAAAGAAAAAGTTTCTTTGATATCACAAGTGTCTATTAATAGTATTTCCTTTCTTCATTTCACACAACTAATGAGAAATGTGTAAACTGTATTGGTTTGCAATTACATGGTATTTTAGATGACCTTTTCTCTTATAGTGGTCCTCTTGGTGCACTTTTCTCAAAGGAAGTTGTATCACTTTACCTGTAGGCGCTTATTGTTCAAATATATTTTCTTTATAAACTTTCTATGTTTATATTCTCTTTACTTCTTTTGTTTATCTACTATCTCAGTCTCAGGGGTAAAATTATTTTTGGCTTAATACCTAAATATGTTTTTTTGATTTATTTGTTGGGTATTCAATTAAGTTTTTTTTTTATTTGTAAACAGAAACTTTGTTCTGCAAAAATGATATTTTCATTTTAAAAAATTTCCAAAAAAAATAATTTAAAGTACATGTGGTGTGTGAATAGAAAATTTGAGAGGATAATAACAATTTACAATTGAATTTAATAAAACATTAGGCCCAAGCCCGTCTACCAATAGTGTATGGAAACAAGGTTGAATTTTGACTTTTAATTATTAGCCTCATACATATTGTTCATACTAGGTAAATTTTGACTTTTACTTATTCATTGTTTGATTATTTTTTTCTTATTATGTGCAAAAACAAAGTTGAAGAGTTTCTTATTAATTAGTCTATTTGGGATTATTGAAATAATTTTTTTAAATGCAAATAGAGTTGAAGAGTTGTTTATTAATTATTTTTTCGCTCCCTCGCTTACCCAATTGTGACATGTGAATAGAACATTGCTAGAGTTTATTCCAAGATAAATTATAATTTGGAATTAAACATCCCAAATTATATTATCTCACTTCTAGCATTACTAAAAATTTATAATTTGAGTTTACAGTGTAGCAACATCTTGACTAGAAAATGGAAACTTCCCACCCTCCCTAAACTCCACCACCATAACACTCATACCAAAAATAACCCACCCAAAAACCATAAAAGATTATCACCCTATATCCCTCTGTAATGTCATCTATATAATTATCTTCAAAGCCTTAGTCAATTGTCTTAAACCACTCCTTAATCATTGTGTCTCAATAGAACAATATACTTTTGTTGATGATCATTCTATCTTTGACAATGTCCTTCTTGTCAATGATATTACACACCACATGAGATTCACGACTAGGGGTAAAAAAGGTAAAATGACCTTAAAGATAGATATTAGCAAGGCCTTTGATAGGGTTCATTGTGACTATCTCCTCCAAGTTATGATAAAAATGGGTTTTGATAAAAAAAAAAAAAATGGGTTGGTTGGATGAAGCTTTGCTTAAAAATTGTACATTATTTAGTCATGATAAATGGGGATTCTATAGGTTACATTTCTCCAAGGAGAGGTCTTAGGCAGGTGACCCACTATCACCATATTTTTTTATAATTTATAGAGGGTCTTTTTGCCATACTCAAAAAATCTAAGGCAGGTGACCTCTCGCACCTCTTGTTTGTTAACGACTGATTTTGTTTTGTAGGGCTAATGAAAATGAAGTAAACAAGTTGAAAGTCATCCTTGATGACTATGGCAAAGCCTCTTGACAGTTGATAAATTTATAAAAGTAAAAAAAAATTATAGCTCTAACACCTCAAGTAACTGTAAGCAACTTTGCTCCTTACTCCTTGGTGTCATTAATTAGTTGGGGAAGGGAAAATATCTTGGCTTACCATCAATCATAGGTAGAAGCAAGAAATAGTCTTTGGTTTTCTAAAGGATAGACTTTAGAAGAAAATTAATCACTGGTCCATGAAGCATCTATCTAAGGCAGGAAAAGAAATCCTTATGAAATCATGTGCTCAAGCTAACCCATCCTATTGCATGAGTGTTTTCTTACTGTTAGTATCCTTGGAGGACCAACTGCAAAAAAATGATGAATGCTTTCTGGTAGGGATCACAAAATAGGAACTTAAGAGGAATAAATTGGTTAAGTTGGGACAAGATGACTATGAAAAAGGAATTTGGAGGAATGGGTTTGAAGAATCTCCATGGTTTTAACCTTGCAATGCTAGGGAAGTTAGGATGGAAATTTTCCACAGACAAAGACGTTATAGTTACAAGAGTTTTCAAAGCCAAATATTTCCTGCAATATGGTTTCTTGGGTACTCAATTGGGGCATAATCCAAGCTATGTCTAGCGTAGCATCCACACTTCACAAGTGTTAAATCAAAGAAGGAGCAAGATGGAGATTAAGAGACTGAAGCCAAATTAATGTATGGAACCAGCCATGAATTCAAGGTTCTCAAAACCCTTATGTGACAATGCTTGCACCTCTAGGCCTTGAGAATCTCATAGTAGAGATGTTAATTAATCATGAAGGGCTAACTTGGAAAATAGATGCAATCCATGACATTTTCAATCCTCAAGATGAGCACGCTATCCATGGCATGTCGCTGCTTAACACATCTGACGAAAACGTTCTGATATGGGGTCTAAGCGGAGATGGCAACCACTCCATAAAGGTAGCTTATCACCACCTAATGGAAAACATGTTCAACCATGAAAAGCTAAAAATCCTCAAAAATTGGCCTTTGATTTGGAAGTCAAACATCCCATTGAAAGTCAAACATTTTCTTTGGAGGGTTCTTCATGATTGTCTTCCAACATGTTCCAGAGTGCAATCTCATGGAGTTCAATGTACCAACCTTTATTCTTATTGCAACACCAGCATCGAAAACGTTTGGCATCTCTTCTTTAGTTGCCAGCACATACAAAATCTTTAAGCAGCTTCAAGATTGTGGGAACTTATATCAACAAAAGTTCTTCAAGTAGAAGGTTTCACGGAACTCATATTTCATCTGTTGGAGATCCTCCCCGTGACTCATCGACAAAGCTCGTCATGATGCTCTAATGCATTTGGAATAGAAGAAATGAGAGAATCTAGGATGAGAAGGACATGCAACCTCATGTTTCAATAAGTCACACCATGCAATTCTATCATGAATAGGGAGTTAAGCACGTAATATTAAAGGCTCTACAACAACATATCTATAACCTACAATAGATGTCACATGGCAGAAACCAACAATAGGAAGACTAAAATTCAACATAGACGCAACTATCTTTGCTGAACACCAAAGCTTCGGAGTCGACATATGTATTTATGGAGATAACAGACACTTCATCAAAGCCCAGAACCATGTTATTTCAGGGTGTTCCTTCCTTGAGAGATGTAGAAGCTTGGGCTCTACTCCAAGCCATGAAATGGACAATTGATGTAACACCCCGCCATTTATTTTATTCTATTTTATTTAATTTTTCTATATGTCATTATAAATAATTATTGCGAGCATGTTTGTAACCAACTAGATAAATGGTAATTTGGGAATATGGTTATAGTTACTAAAAAGTGGGTTTTCCAATTAAAAATGATAAAATAGAACTAGCATATTATTATAACTAAGTAATGGGCTGAGGTGGGTAGTGCAAAATCCCCTTTTCTTTAAAATACTCTTTTATTAGGCCTTATACTCATAGTGCAAAGGTGTACATAAAGTTATCAATGTTTCCTCCAAAACCTAAAAACACTTCTCTTCTTTCTTTTCTTCTCTTGGTTGAAATGTGACGGTAGTGAAAGAATTATAGCAAGAACGATTGTTGCATTGCGAGGTTTGGAAGAAGATCGTTGCGTCATCTCCTTCCCTTGCTGCATTTTCTACTTTTGAGGTAAGGGGGAGTAAGTTTATTCTTATTGATTGGAATGACATTGGCCATGGGTAGAAAGGTTGTCTAAAACCTCAAAACTGTTAGATTTGTATGTTTCCTCTATTTTGGATGAACTATGAAGGTCTTGGAATGCTTAGATTCTACCATTAAGTAACTACAATGTTATAGTGAGTTATTTCTTTTTTGTATTCTTAGTGATTTGAGAATGTTTGAGAGTTTCCTTGATGAAGTTATATGAGTTTATGATTGTAATAAATTGTCTTTACCATATGAGAGTCTTATAAGTGTTAAATAATGTTCTTGAGTTTTTTTTTAGAGATTGATCATAGTGTGAGAAATCCTTTGGGAGGCTTTAGATTCTACAAAAAAGCTATTTTCAGCATTCTATAGAATATCAGTCTCAGGACAGACAGACGACATTTGCTCTGGACAGATAGTGTCTGCTCTGCATTGTTTAATCTAGATCATCTGGTCTACATCGTCTAGTCTGCATCGTCCGGTCTGGACCGTCTTGTCTGGATCATCTAGTTTGCATCGTCTAGTTTAGATCGTCTGGTCTAGTGTTGATCGTTGACTGTTTGGTCCAACGTTGACCGTCTATTAACTTTGGTCAACTTTGACTTTTTCCTATAAAATGTTTATAACTTATATTTTGATATGTAAATGTTTAATAGTCATTTCTTATGCGAATGCTTACTTTAAATGCATGATTTATATTTTGTGGGGTGTTGTATATGAATACCAAGATGTGAATATGCAATGTTTGAGTATGTGATATGAGGTGTCGTTGGATGCCATTAGGATAGGTGACCTAGCCTATGAGTTGGCAAGGATGGGCTTAGGTGGTTTTCTAACCATGAGTAACCTAGCCTACGAGAGGCGAGGATGGGCTCACTAGTGCATGATGTTAGGTTCATTGGAATCATTGTATGTTTGAATGTTTTAAACAAGCATCATAGCATTTGAGAGTAGTTGAATAGCCGTGAACCAAGAAGGTGGGGGTCATGATAGGTTTAGCCGGACCTTGGGGGTTACTTGGTGTCGAAACTCTGTGAGCTCATGTTGATCCCATGAGTTGGAGTGTACTTGCAAAGCTAGGTAGGCCTGATAGCCACATGCGAATCATTTTAGGTGTTGTAGTCTATGCCGAAGGCATTGACGTCGGTGACGCTTCTGAGTAGACCGCACTCCTAGATTATTCTCCTGAGCTAGATATGGTACCACATGACATATGAGATAAAGTCTAAGAGACATTCTATTACATATACATTATGATACTATGAAGAATTGTATTATTGTTGTGTGATCTACATGGGTGTACATATCTTGAAAATAAGCAATTTTTGTTTCCCATTTATATTGTATCTTACTTTTGATGCAAGAATGATTCTCACTCCCTTTCTTTGTGCGATTCTTGTTGTGTGTGTTTGGGCTGATTGCCATTTACAGGTGAGGATCATCCAGGCATCGAAGAGGATGTTGAAGGAGAGGCTTAGCCTATTTATTTTAGTTTATATTTATTTTTTTGAGACTTGTGCTCTGATAGCTATGACATCGGGGTAGGGTTACTTGTTTACATCTAGTTCTTCTTGTTAGATATCGTACTCTTGTGTGGCCATTTGGATGTCAAATGTTTTGAATTTACATTATGTACTTATAAGCGTGGATTATTTCGAGGATTTGAGAATGTGAACCTTTTACTTATGAAAATTTCATGGAAAGTCTATATTCCCTCGTATAATGTTTCATTATTTCGCACTTTATTTTAAGACCTATCTTTTGAGGTAAAGGGTGTCACAATTGACCTTGGTCATTCCAACATCATGTTTAAGCTAGACTCCAAACAAGTAGTAAATAGTTTTATGTTTAAACCAAATGGCTTCTTAGACTTCCATAACTTCATTTCTCAATGTAGACATCTTTTTCCACATATTCCAAATTTAGTGATGAATTTTGCTAAGAAGCAAGTCAATTATGTTACTCATAACTTAGATAGAGCAGTACAATCTCATGCTCGCATCAAAACTTTTGATCGTATTCCAAATTGTATTTATTCTATTATTATTAATAAAATGAACTAATCTTTTTTCCCTTAACAAAAAAAAAATGCTAGAAGCGAGATAATAAAAAAGAAGAGAGGGAGAAATGTGAGATAAAATGAGTGATAGAGTGAGAGATAGTTAAATTAAAATAAATTATAGAAATGTAATAAAAATATGTAAAAAAATAATAGAATCTATTTCAAATTTGACTGTTAGACTTAGAGTCTCTTTAAATAAAAAGCTAGAATAGTATTGGAAATTATAAATTATTTAAGAAAGAAATAAAAGTAATAAGTATAATATAAAATAGTATTGGAAAATTAGGAAACATTAATGATAAAGTTCAAATGTATGTCAACTATTACCAAATGATAAAGTCAAATTTTACATGAAAAACATTATAATATTCGCAACAAAACAATTCCTTTTAAATGTAACGTGGCGAGAGAAGCAATCCATGACTCTTTATATTTTTAATTTAAAATAAAAAAAAAATTGATAAGTGTAGTGAGTAGTTACATAAAAAAAACAAAAAATAGTTATTAAAAGAATATTAAAATGTATATTATTATTGTGGTTGAATCTTGAAGAGCAAAAATGTACGCCGAAATGTGAAGACCTAAGTAAGGACTAAAACTCCTATATTCTTTATGTGTGTTTGATTTAGTGTTTAAATTTAGCAAACTTAAGTTAGAGTTTTTCAAATTTGATTTCAGTATTTACTAACATGTTTGAGAAATTTTATCTAACATGATTTTGGGAAACAAACTTGAGTTTGAGTTAACGTTATTGAAGTAACTTTTGCATTCAATCCAAATTTTTATACTGAATTTTATTCTTAATTTGATTTTAAAATACAAATATCAAAACATAAATTACATCAATGTAAAATCAATTTCATTCAAAATTAATTTTGTCAATATTCATTCAAACACGCACTTTATCTATTGTGTAAATATTATTTTGACACCCAAAATTATATTTGCAACATTTTCTTCCAATGATATAATTCTAAAGAATCTTTAAATTAATTATTTTTAAATAACTCTTAAAAAATAAGAAAGAATATTTTTTAATATTAAGTAATGATTGTTTATAAAAAATAATAAACCTTAAATTTTAAGCAATTCAAATACGTAAGTGATAAATAAGTAACTTTTTTATATAAAAGAAATAAGTGAGACAACATGAATGAATGTAAAATAAATGTTTTTAATCTCTCAATTTTTTATGATTTTTTTTTAATTTCTCAATTAATATTTGATGGGTCTTGGTCTTGGTATCTAATTCGTCTTGATAAATTTGATAACTGTTTCTTATATATAAAATCAAAATAATATTCTATTTTGGATAAATTAAAGTTGTATTCTTGATAAATTAAAGATTGAAAAGGGGTATATTTATAAATATAGAGGTGTAAATAATATTTTTTTTAAAAAACAAAGTGATTCTCCCAAACACAACTTCGTCAGTGTGAAAATTAAAAAAAAAAAAAAAAACTTTTAAAGTGGTATTTTTTAGTACTGACTTCTATTACTTTAAAAAAAACGTGTTATTTTAAAATACCATTCATTCATATCCCGTAATTTATTTAAAATCTACTCACTTTGGTAATTTGAGAAAAAAAGATACCTCTTTTTTCATACTATTACTTTTTTTTGTTTGAAAAATTTTATTTTACTACTTACTGATAATTGTTTTTGTTAAGTAATGACATGGTAGATAGTGTGTCATCTTATCACTTATAAAATCTTTGTAGGGGTACATAAAGCAAAATAATAAGTGTAAGTAGCAAATTAAAGAGTGTAGAAAATAAAGTAAGAAATAGGAAACAAACTTATTTTGAGTAATCATGTGGCGTGGATGACATGACATTGAAATATATAGGAACATACTAGAAAGAGGGTTGAATAGTGGGTTAAAAGTTTTTCGTAAATATTATTAGTTAATAAGTTGCCTTCTTAGATATACATTAGTTTAACTTAGCAAATATATTATTGCAAGACAAAGCATTGAAAGCCTTTTCAAAAGAGCATAGTAGGTAAGATAAATATATGTGATCACAAGATAGCAAATGAGAGCTTGTTTTTATACTGGTTCACTCAACCTGAGTTACGTCCAGTTCTCCTTTAACAGCTGTTAAAAGGTTCCACTATAATCAACTGATTACAAAACAAGTATTCTTCACTATCACTTCTGGCTACAAGTATTCTCTATCCCACTACTAGCTACAAGTATTCTAAACCACTTTTGGTTATCAGTATGAATCTCCCTCTGAAATTATACTTCTCAAGTATTCTTTTATCACTTCCTAGCTTTCTATACAAAAATATATAAGATTCAGATAACTTTCAAAGAGAGGATATGAACAAGTGTTGAATCTAAATGAGCCTCTAGAGGATGGGTATTCTCTTTTCTCTTAACTCGTGTTTCTTGGCTTTTTCTCAGATTTCTTTGCTTGTTATACAGATTGATTTGAATGAGTTCATTATGGTTCCTTAGTCTTCTCGTTACATGGAAGTTTCCTTATATAGTAAGCTTCATGGATTTCAACATTGGAGAAGGTTTGTTTCCGTTGTCTCACAAAAGAGTGTTGAAGTAGCTTTGACTGTGCTTGATGTGACAGGAGCAGATTTTTGTTTCTGTCACAATTGACTTTTAGCTTAAGGTGTGCATCCTAATGCTGATTAATCTTTTGGTTGTACCTACACACTTCATACAATTCGAGACATACAAGCAATATGAGGAATAAAAGAAAGCAAGATAAAAAAAAAGTATCTCATTTTCTTTTTGTAACAAACAATGCTTTTATTTGTATAAAGAATTAATTATAAAAGCTCATATTCCTCAACACATATGATATACCATATTTTGTTCCTATACAAACAACGTATGACTTAACAAATATAGTTTGGTTTGACTGACCATGGTTTGGAATAAAGGACATGGTCTAGCCTAGTTTCAGACATCGTCTGGCTTAACTTCAGACATCATTTGGCTTAGCTTTGCATTGTCTGACCGTGTTCCATACATGGTCTGGTCCAATACATGCATAGTTTGGTCCTAAACTCGTGTTGTCTGTTCGAGATTATTGTATGGTTTGGTCTTAAACTTTGCATGAGTCTTTTCAAGACTTACCATGTTATAGTGCTTGATTATTCATTACAAGTTATCAGATAGTTAGGACATAAGTGAGAGTTTGAGTGATTCTACCATTGTCTGTTCTCACTTTGATTTCTTGAAATCATTTAGTTTGAAATCATTAATTGATCAAATATTATCACATTTGTTATTATCAAAACCTATCAAAGTATTAGGGGTTAGACATTATCAAATGTCTTAGTTCTATAAGACATTTCGATAGAGAACTAATGACAAGTAGTAAAAAGAAGATTTTAGGCTTAATTCACTTTTTACCCCAAATTTTTCAATTTTTGGTGAAATTTATCCCAACAAATTAGTTTGATACAATTTATCCCAAACTTTTTAAAATTTGACAAAATTTACCCTCTATAATTTAATTCCTCACATGATTATATATTTTACCTCCAACTTTATTATTTATTTTGCAAATTTTACCTTAAATTTGTATATTTCTTGACAAATTTTACTACAACATTCATGTTTATGAAAGGACAAATTATTGGGATAAAATTTGTCAAAATTTTAAAAAATCGGATAAAATGCATCAAATTAATTTATTGGGGGTAAAATTTATTAAAAATTAAAAAAATTGAATAAAAAAATACAATTAAACCAATTTTTTTTAAATATAAAAAAAATAATTTTGATAACAATATGTGTATTACATATATGAAAAACATATGTAAGTCTTCATAAAAAAAAAAACAAACCGTTTATGTCAGAACCTTTTCAAGCAACAGTACATCCTGAAAACGGTAAGAAGTAAGATCTTAAATCTTACAGCTAGTTTATTGAGTCGACGTGTTCCAAACTTCAATCTCCAGCTGTTGTCTACTTAGCAACTTCCTCACTCAAAAAACAAATATATTATGAAGTTCGAATAATTTTATATCCTCATGTTTCATCTCTTACAATTTTTTTAAAGTTATTTATAGTCAAGATGAAAAGTAAACGTATTTAATGTCTTGAAAGTATAAATATTTATCATAAATATTTAATATGACAAGTTGTAGAAAGGTGGATTAAAAAAAAATTTAGTGAGAAGGAGCAAGTGTTATACTACTTTCTTATAAATTTTAATATTTATAGAAATATATTAAATGAAAAATAAATATATTTAATTCTGGAAAAAAGGAACATTCAATTATTATCATACAAATACAAAATAGATAGAAGAATTAATAGGAAGATGTAGTAGAAGCCTAACATATTTTTTTTTCTAGCAAACTCTATTATTAATTAGTTAAAAAATGCCAACATTACATTTTTACTTAAATACACTCTTTATTATGGACTAAAACTTTTTTTTTGAGGGAATCGACTAAAACTTATTAGAATTGTCAAATGAGTTATATTTCTTATTTAATGAATCTCATTTGTAATTTTATATTATTTTTTAATAAATTTTAACCTATAATAGAAAATGTATTTAAAAGAATATGTTAAATAATATGTTGCTAGCATTTCTTTTAGTTCTTTTAAAAAAAAAACTATTTCTCAGTTAAAGTTTATTAAAAATTACACAAACATAAATAAAGTTCATTAAATAAGAAGCAAAATATGTAAAAAAAAAAAATCTCAATTTTTATAAATTTCAATCATTAATAAAAAAATTTGTGTTTAAAAGAGTTAAGAAATGATATTACCATTTCTCTATATAATATATACAATAATTGCCATCTTATTGTATAATTGCTTTTGTCATCTTCTTCATATTCCTTATTAATGTTGAGATTTTTAGAGAAGAAAATACTATTGGGTTGGTGAAGTAAATGATTGAGGGTATGATGCAGATCCGTTAGGTTTGTTTTGAAGCTTCAACTCTCTTATTACGAAGGTGTCGGTGTCGGCAAATTAGTCAAGTTCGTAGTTACATTGTCCCTTTCGTCATGCCTAAGCCATTTGAGTATTATTTTTTTATGCACATTTACAGCTATGCACATGCATTGCAAATACAAAAAGGAAAGCTTAAAACTTTGAGAGTAATAGACACAGAAAGAGAGAGAGAAAGAAACATTCATTTCTCTATCGTTACTGTTACACACTCTCACACCCTCTCTCTCTCTCTCTCTCTGTCGGTCAATTTTTTCGATCTGGGTCTATTTTATTCGGTTGTTCTGAATCTTGTGGAGTGGTGTCTCATTCCTTGATGGGAGTTGCTGAATTGGGGTGCTCCTGATTCTGGCTCTTCCTCTCTCTCTATAGCACTTTCTTGGTGTTGTGATCCATTTTGTTGGCTTCATTGCTCAGGAATTTCATCTGGGTTGCCACAATTTGAGTGATCCGTCTACTTTGGTGGCAAAGATTGCTCTTTGAGGTGAGTCTTTGGTGCAATGTGCAAAAATGTTTGTTGGTTTATGTTTTGTTGCTTCTGGGAAAAAAAATGAAAACCGTGTTTTTTTGAAGTAGATTTGGCATCATAGGGAAAGAACATTTCAAATGCATTCAATGTTGCCTCAGTCATACATGAGTTTGAATGTCAATTGGGGTCTTAGTGATCTAAACTTTTTTTTCTATGTTGCAAGCTCTTGATAATGATTGATTGACTGAACCTTGTGATCTGATTCAAGGTCTTGTCCACAGATCTTATTCAGATCCAAGCTTCGATTTCTACACCAAGTGAAAGGAGCTGCTTCTGAAGTGGGACTAGGAGTGGATAAGGCTTGTAAGTAATGTGTGTATCTTGTTGAGCGTGAACTATCTTTTGATCAGTTATTGGCAATTTGGCATCTGGATAGAGCTTAGTAAGAAGAATCAATGATGGAGTCAGAGGGAGAAGCAGCTGGGGTGAGTTATAATGTTATTATTATATGAAATTTCTGTTTTGGGGTGCCATTATTGTTCATTGATGCTTAATGACACATTTTGGTGTCATTTCAAATACGCAGGTGCAGCCGATGAAAGCATTGGGTGGCCAAGTCTGCCAGATCTGTGGTGATAATATTGGGACCAATGTGAATGGTGATGCTTTCATTGCTTGCGATGTTTGTGCTTTCCCTGTCTGCAGGGCGTGCTATGAATACGAAAGGAAGGATGGAAATCAGTCTTGCCCTCAGTGCAAGACCCGGTACAAGAGGCACAAAGGTAATTGAGGATCAAATTGTGCAATACAATATGATTTTCAATATTCTTGAAGCATATAATACAAGATACGGAAAACAAAAGCAAGGGAATATTTTGATATGCTGGAGAATATGAAGTTTGGTTGGTAGTAAATTGACCTCTTTAATATGAACTGAATGAGAAAGATGCTAGGAGTAGGACTACAATTCATAGTCAGGTTCTTACCTTTTTTTATCCCAAATCTGCATAGTGTATAAATAGTTCATAGAAGAATTCAATTCAAACTGCTTAATCTAGAATTAGGAGAAGACACCAGTCACGTGAGTTATTGGCTTTGATCATCTTTGTGACTGTAATTCCTTATACATAGAGCAAACTGCAATACAAAATCATAGAATAATTAAATTTATGCTTGAGAGTTTTGCTTTCCACACAGGTTCCCCCTAACAGAAGATCCTTTTGTTTCCACCACTTGGATTTTTTACCTGATAATTTTATTCTTGCACACAATGTATATTTCATTATGTAAAGTTTGTTCTTTTGATCTGCTATACCGAGTCCATATATGAAGAACCTCTAACCTTTTCAATCTAATTAGTAATTACCCTGCTTATTTTAATGATTGTAGGCAGTCCTGCGATTCTTGGAGACCGGGAAGAGGATGGGGGTGCTGATGATGGTGCAAATAACTTTAGTTACAATTCAGAAAATCAGAACCAAAAACAGAAGATTGCAGAGCGCATGCTGAGCTGGCAAATGGCATATGGACGAGCAGAGGAGGTTGGTGCTCCAAATTATGATAAGGCAGTTTCTCAGGTAGTTCAACTAGGTTCCTCTGTGATGGTTTTCTCCACTCCCAATCCCAACCCTTAAAAATGTCCATTTTCTCCATCATTTCCTTTTTTAGTGGGTATCTTTGGATTGGATGGAGTTTGAATATGATTTTCTTTGGTATATCTTCAATTTCAGGTTTCTGGAGAATTATCTGCGGCCTCACCTGAGAGGCTGTCAATGGCGTCCCCAGGTGGCCGTGGGAAGCGTGTCCATAATCTTCAATATTCGTCTGACCTTAATCAATCACGTAATTTCCTCCCCCTCTTGAACCATGCATGTTTTCATATAGTGTCATTGTTATATTTCTTCTTTATTCAGCTGTCTGATAGTGATCTTGGGTGTTTGGTTATTATATTTGTGCAGCTAATATTAGGGTTGGGGACCCTGGATTGGGCAATGTGGCATGGAAAGAAAGAGTTGATGGCTGGAAAATGAAGCAAGATAAGAATACTGCTCCAATGAGCACTGGCCAAGCTACTTCTGAAAGAGGAGCTGGAGATATTGATGCCAGTACTGATGTGCTTGGGGATGACTCCTTGTTGTGAGTACTTCTTTATTGAATTTTAATAATATATGCTGTTTCATTTCTGTTGTGAGTCTCTTTACTCCTAGCTCTATCTATCAAAGAGCCATTTTGAATGTAATGTATGGTTTATTTATAGCATAATCACTGTCATTCAGCTTTGTGACAGTTACGAATATCATCTCATTCAGTATGTAATCCCTGTTGTAATTTTGTTTTATAATTGTGTTAATTATGCAAAGTCATCCAAAAGTCTTGTATATGAGCCTAATGCTTGTCCCTTGACTTCAGATTTTTGTATGAGACAGGATTATATAATTTTTTTTTTTAATTATGCAGGAATGATGAGGCTCGGCAACCCCTCTCCAGGAAGGTTTCTATTCCATCATCTAGGATCAATCCATACCGTATGGTCATTGCTCTGCGGCTGGTTATCCTATGCATTTTTCTGCATTATCGAATAACAAATCCTGTGCCAAATGCATATGCATTGTGGTTGATATCAGTTATATGTGAGATTTGGTTTGCCATATCTTGGATATTGGATCAGTTCCCTAAGTGGCTCCCTGTGAACCGTGAAACATATCTTGACAGACTTGCACTAAGGTAGGGCAACCTTTCTAGATGATTGCAACTTTCTCTTTCTGTACAAACTTTCATTAGACATGTTTCATTTTTTTCCCTTTTCATTATAATATATTTTTTAATACAAGCACCATGTGAGTTGCAGATATGATCGGGAAGGGGAACCGTCACAGCTAGCAGCTGTCGACATTTTTGTTAGTACTGTTGATCCATTAAAAGAGCCCCCACTTGTGACGGCTAACACTGTACTATCTATTCTGGCTGTTGACTACCCTGTGGATAAGGTCTCCTGTTATGTCTCTGATGATGGTGCTGCTATGCTGACATTTGAAGCTCTGGCCGAGACATCAGAATTTGCTAGGAAATGGGTTCCTTTCTGCAAGAAATTCAACATTGAACCTCGGGCACCTGAGTGGTATTTCGCACAGAAGATTGACTACTTGAAAGATAAGGTTCAACCATCATTTGTCAAAGATCGTAGAGCAATGAAGGTGAGAGATTGAGTTCCTAATGGATCATTCTATGGTCCTGTTATGCATGTGCCCCAACACTACTCATGTTTATTAGAGACACTTTTTAAGGTAAATTCCTTTTTCCTGCTTCACAGAGAGAATATGAAGAATTTAAAATTCGCGTCAATGGACTAGTTGCAAAGGCACAAAAGATTCCTGAAGAAGGATGGGTGATGCAAGATGGTACGCCATGGCCTGGAAACAACACTAGAGACCATCCAGGAATGATTCAGGTATTTGCTTATTTAATTTTTTTGGTTGTTTGAATTCACATGATAGTGAATTCTTACAACAACCTTTTTGTGCTTCATTCATTAATTTTGGAATTATCTCTCAAAAGTTTTGTTACATCTACCTAGATGGAGTAAATGTTAGAGGGGTGAAATTAACATCATCTATTGTTTCTAATGTTTACTCTTGTGAATTTCTGTTTAAAAATTGTTTACTCTTGTAAAAGATACTTTTTTATATTTGATATGAGAAATGCCAGCAACAGTCTCTCTACACTCTCTTTTAGATACTCTTTGTGACTGGTTGAAATTTATTGGAAATCACCAATTTTGGTGGGTTTCACTTATTATTTAATGATTCTTTCTTGATTTAGTTGTGGGACTCATAAAAAATGGTGATTTTCAATAAATTTCCACCAATCATGGAGAGTGTCTAAAAGAGCGTCAGAGAGTGTCACTGGCACTCCTCATTTGATATGTCTTACTTTCTGTAGTTAATTCCATTTGACACACCTTATCCCATGCCTTTGTTTGATTCTGATTGGGGAATTCAGGGGAGTTATAAGCAGGTTATTCACTAAGTTCACATTCTCTATCTGCAGGTTTTCTTGGGCCAAAGTGGAGGACTTGACACTGAGGGTAACGAACTCCCACGTTTAGTCTATGTTTCTCGTGAAAAACGTCCAGGGTTCCAACATCACAAGAAGGCTGGTGCCATGAATGCACTTGTGAGTAACTATAGAAAATGTGGAAATTAATTATCTGCACCCATGTATTTGTCTCACCACAGGTGATTCATGTAACTGTTTCAGGTTCGAGTGTCAGCAGTCCTTACTAATGGACCTTTCTTATTGAATCTTGATTGTGATCACTACATAAACAACAGTAAAGCCTTGAGAGAAGCTATGTGCTTTATGATGGATCCCAATCTTGGGAAAAATGTTTGCTATGTCCAGTTTCCACAGAGGTTTGATGGTATTGATAGGAATGATCGATATGCCAATCGTAATACTGTTTTCTTCGACGTAAGTATCTTGCACCATATTCATATGTTTTCTCTTGGGTTGTAGGTCAAATATTGGGCCGGTTTGTTTAAACTTATTTCCTGATATGAGCACTTATTTTAATAAAATAAGTAGTTTTCTATTTTTCTGGTTTGTTTGTTTAAACTGCTTCTTTTTAAGATAAACAGTTTTCTGCTTACTTAAAGAAACAAATTCTATCTACTTATGAAATAAACTCTTATTTTATAAACACTTTTTTAAATTTTAAACAAACTCACCCATTTTATTCAACTTCTTGTTCAAAGGATGATCCCTTGGACTTCAGATATATTGGCTTTAACATTTTTGTGTTACTTATTTCCCCAACTCGTGTCTTTCTGAACAGATAAACTTGAGAGGTTTGGATGGCATTCAAGGTCCTGTTTATGTGGGTACTGGATGTGTCTTTAACAGAACAGCTTTGTATGGTTATGAGCCTCCTATTAAACCCAAGCATAAAAAGGCTGGGATGCTTTCTTCACTCTGTGGTGGTAATCGAAAGAAGAGATCAAACTCTAGCAAGAAAGGCTCAGACAAGAAAAAATCTAGCAAGAATGTTGACCCAACTGTGCCCATCTTTAGTCTTGAGGATATAGAAGAAGGGGTGGAAGGTATGTCCTTTTCATTTTTTTTTATTACTATCTCTGTTCCTATATACAAGAAACAAATACCTAATTCATCAAGACCAATAAAAATAGTTAATTTAGTTAACTTTAATTAATAATATTATAAATTTGAATTTTATTCCAAAATATCCGTTGAATTAAATGGTTAACGTGTTGTATTTAATAATAACTCATTTATCAAGAGATGCATTTTTCTACCATGAGCATAAGTTATCTCATTAATAGTCTTTACATAAATAAGGGAATAAAAGGAAAGTAGCAATTAATGCATATGAAAGTGGTAATATGATTCTTATATTTAGGAACAAAAAATGTGCTCATTTGTTTCTTATATATGGGAATGGAGGTAGTATTATTTTTTGGCCTTGTGTACAATTCATTGATAGGTCTGCTCAGCTGTATAAACTATTTTTTGCCTCATTTTGTTATACGAAGATTTTTATATCTATTGCTATTCCATTTCTAAAAATAAGAGCATGGTAGCTTGCTTTAGGGATTCTGTGAGAACTTCAACTTAACTTCCCCTAGCATCTTAAACTGACTGGCCCATCTGTAAAATTGCATATGCCTTATTAACCTTGTACATTATTCCTAGTTATTTTAAAATTCTTTGTTGTATTCTTTGCATGGAAATTTATTTTCAGTTGTTTTCAATTTGCTTAACCATTTTCTTGTACAACCTTTTTATTTAGGTGCTGGATTTGACGATGAGAAATCACTACTTATGTCACAAATGAGCCTCGAGAAAAGGTTTGGTCAATCTGCTGTTTTTGTTGCCTCCACACTCATGGAGAATGGTGGCGTTCCTCAGTCTGCAACTCCAGAAACTCTTCTTAAGGAGGCTATTCATGTTATCAGTTGTGGTTATGAAGATAAAACAGAATGGGGAACTGAGGTATGAGTTACCTTATGTTTAATGCTCTTTTGTGTTTCTTATTCGTAGTCGTATCTTGTTTTCAGATTATTGTTATCAGATTAGTGCATTCAGGGACCAAAAATCCAATGAATTAAACTTATATAATAAAGTGTGACTCAAATACTCAATTAGCTTTTCTGATAGATATGAGACTCCTACAAATTAGTTATTGGAGAAGCCAATTTTAGCTTTAGAAAAGCTAATTTGATTTTTCTTCATATTTTTTTTCCTAGAAGTTCTTCTAAAGAAGTTTATCCAAGCATGTCCATAACACTGTCTTTTTAAAACCTTCCCTTTTCTAAGTAATGTGTGGGAGATTTCACTTGGGGATAAAAGTTAAAAAGGTTGATTTAACATTCACAGAAGATTTGTTTTTCTTTCTCAACCATTCTTTAGTTTTTATTATTTCTGTAATAAACATGGGTGCCTGTAATATAATGAGTATGTTATTAGAAGGAACAAGACGCATTGATATAATTATCTTCAAAGTTAATCATTGTTTTGTCTTCTGTTTCACAGATAGGATGGATCTATGGTTCTGTCACAGAAGATATTCTTACTGGATTCAAGATGCACGCCCGTGGTTGGAGGTCTATATACTGCATGCCGAAGCTTGCAGCATTTAAAGGTTCTGCTCCTATCAATCTTTCAGATCGTCTGAACCAAGTGCTTCGATGGGCTTTAGGTTCGGTAGAAATTCTTCTAAGTCGTCATTGTCCCATCTGGTATGGTTATAGTGGAAGGCTAAAGTGGCTTGAGAGGTTTGCTTATGTGAACACCACAATCTATCCAATCACTTCCATTCCCCTTCTCATGTACTGTACCTTACCTGCTGTCTGTCTCCTGACTAACAAGTTCATTATTCCACAGGTTTGTGATTTCTTTGTTCATATGATTCAGTGTATAACATTTGGTTCTGATTTGACAAAATGTTGACTGTTGAGGATTGACAACATGTTTATGAAAATGTTGAAAAATTACATATCTCTTTACAAGTTTAAAGGTGATGATGCACTGATAGTGTAAAATCGTTTTACCCTGTCAGGTCACAATCCTCCATTTATGATAAATTCACTTTTACAAAACTATTTTAAAAGTTATACAAATGGAGGGTTGTGATTAATTGACAGTGTAAAACTATTTTACACTGCATTGTCACCTTTAAACTCTTATTGGGAGAAATACAATATTATAGGATATAGTACGCTTATTGGGAGAAATTTAGGATGGTTAACCAAATGAGTTAAGAACTATGTTCAAGATGATTCATAAGTATGTTTTCTTGTTTAAGAATTCTTTTGGTTAATTTATTTAATTCATCCTAAAATTGGAAATATATTACTGAGGAATTCCTGTTATCCTACATTGTAATTCTCCTATATTGTCCTCCCAGAAAATGCCATACTACTAACATGAGACTTTGAAACTGCCACTCTAGACCTTGTAAATTGTAGCATCTCTTATACAAACATAATATAACTTCTCAAAAATGCAACCTTGTGTAACACAATATTGTACCTTTTTTATCTTGTTTGCAGATTAGTAACATTGCAAGTATATGGTTTATCTCTCTCTTTCTTTCCATCTTTGCGACCGGTATCCTTGAGATGAGGTGGAGTGGTGTTGGAATTGACGAGTGGTGGAGAAACGAACAATTTTGGGTTATCGGTGGTGTTTCGGCCCATCTTTTTGCCGTGTTCCAAGGTATACTCAAAGTGCTTGCTGGAATTGACACCAACTTCACTGTTACCTCAAAGGCATCAGACGAGGACGGAGACTTTGCAGAACTCTACTTGTTCAAATGGACGACCCTTCTCATCCCACCCACAACACTTCTCATCATAAATCTGGTCGGGGTTGTTGCAGGCATCTCTTACGCCATCAACAGCGGCTACCAATCATGGGGTCCCCTCTTTGGTAAGCTTTTCTTCGCATTCTGGGTGATCATCCATCTCTACCCTTTCCTCAAAGGTCTCATGGGTCGCCAGAACCGAACACCGACCATCGTGGTGGTCTGGTCTGTTCTTCTCGCATCCATTTTCTCTCTGTTGTGGGTCCGGATCGACCCGTTTACGACGAGAGTCACCGGTCCTGATGTTGAGCAGTGTGGAATCAACTGCTAGAGAAGTAAAAAGCTGGCAGATTTATAAGAACATTTTGCACACTCACCTGTGTCAACCAACAACAACACAGGCCTCATCATGGGAATGAATGTTGTGACTGTCTTCCAATTCTTTTGTTTACAGATTTTTGATATTTATGCTCTTGCTTGTTTTAAGTTATGTGCAGTTAATGGTCCATACAAAACAGAAGAAGAAATCATGTTTAAGTTATGTGCAGTTAATGATGGTCCATACAGAAGAAATCAATCAAATTAGAATCAAATTATTTAAGGTTGTTTTATTTTTTTTTGTAATACTATGAACATACGTTCCATTCTTTTGGAGAAGCTGTTTGTCTTATTTAAATTATTCATCAGAAGACCACATCCTTGTATACTATCTTTGCTATCTCAATGAGTTTATCTTCTGATTTCTTTGCAATGCAAAATAAGTATATCTTCTGCATCTGCAAACAATAGGTTTTGTATGATTATTATTTTACCATTCTATTATTTAGCTTTACTTGCTTTGAAAAAAATAACGAGAAACTATTCCTTCACTAAGTTTTGGTTATGCTTGTTTTTAAAACCAGAACACCAATTAATTTGTAAAGTGGCTTATATAAATTTAATTTTGAAATAATAGAAAGAACCATATATGTCCTGACCTCTATTCGAGTGGTAATGAACTCGATCTCCTTAAGTAATATCTCATGTTCGAGATTTGTGTGGATGAAAAAAATATAATTAGAAGGGGAGAATTCACTGAAGGTGGACCAAATAAATTTTCTGACAAAAATTAGTTATCAACAAAGTTGATTAATATTTTGTACTAATAATATGGTTATTCAAAAAGTATTGTATTGAAAAGTTAAAAATTAATTAGAGTAAAATTAACATGTAATACACATTGTTAATAAAAATATATAAATGCTAGCTAAATATGATTGAGGTAATATGTAACAGAATTTGTACTACAAAATTGTAACAGCTCCAAAAATAAAATAAAAATGGTAATAATCATCAGTAGTGTAGCAGCATCTATAGTCTGTTATGTTGAGATGTTGTGGGAAATGACAGTTTTCTTCTTTTTTTTTTTTTTTTTCTTGTGAAAATAACCCACCCCTCTACTAGTTCTTTCCCATAAACCCCTATATCCCTTCCTACCCATCATCTGGTAAAGACTAGACTCTTAATTTCAATTCTATCCCACAGTTTGATCGATACCATGTATGTTTCATAAACGTCGAAAAAATTTATTTGGAATAAAATTGATTTTGAAGTAATGTATTTTGATGATTTTGATTAGAATTATTTTATAAACGCTTATTATAATTTTAAACAAATCTATTTTATGAAATAATCGCTTATTTGATAATCAATTATTATAATTTTAAACAAACTGACACAATAAGTTAACAAATTCATCTCTACAAGATAATAAATTAAAATTTTGTTTCTGAATGTATAAAAAGTACAACATATTAATTTTGTCTTTGTATCTTGACACTAATTTATTGTATAATGTCATTTAATATTATTATAAATTTCGAATGATATACTTACTATTGTTGATATAGTTTATGAATAAAATTTTAGTTGATGATAGAATTAATATGTCACATTTTTTTTTATCTAGACTAAATTTTAATTTATCCTCTTTCGAAATGAATATGTCAGCATGAATTTAATTATTTACTCTTAATTTTAAAATAAATATTTAGATAAGTTATTTAAAATTGCTTCAACTCAATAAGATAAAAGCAAGATGGGTTAAAGAATGCAAGTGACAAAACCCACAATAGGAAAAAGTCTTATGCAAAAAGATGGGGTGAACGCGTATGATCTTAACGTTAGATCTTGGTCAATCAAATGAGGCTATCCTCGTATAGTTATTTATAATAGTATAAGGCACCTACTATTCACACCCCATATTTTATAAGTACACCCCCTCTCTTTTATTTCCCTACTTTTTCTTTAATACCCTTTTTAAACGATATTTTGCACACCAGGAGATAGATCTCTTATAATATGTTACACCCATCCTTCACCTCTCACCCCTTCTCTTCTTTTCTCTTCGTAACTTTGAGTTGCGCCTCTTAAATGGTTTTGTATTCAAAAGTCTCTCAATGCATTACGTTGCAGCCTTCAATCGTTAACGTGATAAAACTATTAGAAACATAGTTAAAAAAATGAAGCCACCATTAAAACTAATAAAACCAACTTACTTAAGAGATGTTGCAACTTGCAACCATTGACGTTGTAGAAATAAAAACGCTTATTTGAATGCATTTAAAAAAAAAAAGTCACCATAAAAACCTTTATGTAAGATGTTAATGACCAATGTATATGTACTTTGAAACATAGTGTTAGTGAAAAAAAGATGCACAATATTATATATATAATATTGATAAAAAAATACAATATTATATAAAGAACATGGGATAAAGATGGATGCAAAATTAGGGATTTAAAAAATAATGAAGATAAAATTTTAGAGAGGATTTAAAATAATAAAATAAGATTTTAGATAGAGTTCAAAATTAGGAAATAGGATTTTAGATAGGACTCAAAATTATGGTTCAAAAAAAGATAAAGATAAAATGAAAATAACACCTAACAAACATGGGGTGTAAGATAAGGGTAAATCTGGTATAAAAATCTAAAATGGATAAAGGGGGTGTACTTAGCAAACATATAAGGTGTAAATAACAAGTGTCTACTATAATTGTTATGAATAATATATTTGTTGCTGTTCATATATATTATATTGTAAGCTTCCCTTGTTATTATTTATAGTACTTTACCTTATCTCTCATCTCTCAATATCTATAAATAGGTCATTCTTATTGAAATAATATACAATTTTGACTTTATTCTAAACTTTTGTATTTCTTCTCTACTTTTCTATTATCTCTCCATTGAGGGAAGAAGTTTTATGAGAATTCCATTAAAGTCATTTATTTTTGTTGTGAGTACACAATTCAAGGTTAGATTCTTCTTTTCTCTCTAATCACATATTATGTCTACCCTAGTTAGGTGAATGTTAGCAACCAACACCAAAATATTTGAATTAAAATATCCTTTATTTTTTTGATTTTTGTGTATTAAATAAGGGTATTTTAATAATTTAATATTTAATTAATTTTGTCATAAATGAAGAGAGAGAAAATATATTTTTCTTAATTAAGTATTAAATTACTATAATATCCTTAAAAAATTATTGTAAGAACAAATTACATCAACATCCCTGAGATTTGCTTCAATTATATATGCACTCCCTCCTATTTTTACCTCTATACAAAACCCCTAACTTTTGGTATCTCATTACACTTGTATCCCTTTCATTGAAAACGAAATTAACTCTATTAACTTTTTATGTCATGTGACTAACACATGACTTTTATAATATTTTTTTTCTCAAAAATGTTCTTATCTTCTTTTTTTAAACTTAAGGATGCGTGCGTAATGTATTAAAAAGTTCAAGGATACATGTGTAATGCATTTAAACATTAAGGGATACATGTGTGATGCGTTTAAAATTTAAGGGGTACATGTGCAATGAGTTTAAAAGGTCAAGGAATACATGAGTGATGAGTTTAAAAGGTTTAAGGATCTATGCGTTAGAATGTTAAAAACATCATTTCCACCAGATGGGGTTGTTGCTGTCATGGATAGGGTCGTCGTTGGGTTGAAAGTCACTGTGAATGGGGTCGTCGAGTCGAGAGTCATGATGGCAGACGTGGTCATCGAGCATGAAACTCGTGTACAAGAAAAATATCTCTCGTTTAGAAGAACAGTAGCATGAAATAAAGGAAGATGAAAAATTCTCCTCCCTTTAAAAGAATAGTAGTACGAATCAGAATAAGAAGAATAGTTCTCTCCCCCTTTTGAGAGAATAGTTCTTTCCCCTTTGGAAGAATAGTAGCACGAAACAAACAAAGGGAAGAGGAATCGCTCTCTATTTGGGTCACTTAAGTATAAGGTAATTACGGTATTTTAAATAAATTAATTAAAATTAAATATAAATTCATTTAAAAAATAATAACAACTTAACACCATTAAAGCAAGGAATGCCAAAGTAATGCTAAAAAAAAGGAGGAGGTGCATGTGTAATTGAAGCAAACCTTAAGGGGTGTTGTTGTAATTTATTCTTATTATAAATAAAAAATAAGGGATATTTTAGTTCAAATATTTTGGTGTTGGTTGCTAATATCCACCCTCTATATATATATATATATATATATATATATATATATATATATATATATATATATATATATATGGTAAGTATAGTTCATATAATGGTAAATTTTATTTATATGTAATAATATCATGAAGACAGTATCAAATAAGAAACTACTATGAAAAGTCTCGAATAACTTGTTAAAGAAGAAATTTGATTTTCTTCTCTTTTTCTCCATGAAGTGAGAAAATAAAAGAATAATTTTCATCTTTATTGAATAATATGAAAAAGAAAATATTATTATTTTTCATCAGAAGTGAGAAAATAATATAAAAGTGAAAATAGAAAAATAATTTTCAAATGAAAGGTTCCCACTACCTTATCAAAGAAATAAATTTAAAAGATTTTTCTTTTTTCACTAGAAGTGGGAAAAGAATACAAAAATTAAAAAAGTTTTTGTATTCTCTTTTCCCACTAGAAGTGACAAGATAAAAGAATAAATTTTTTATTCTTGATGACAAGATTAGTTATTTTTCACCAAAAGTGAAAAAATAATACAAAAGTGAGAATAAAAGAATAATTTTCTTAACTAGAAGTGTGGGAGAAGTGCACCAAGCTTGTGAAAAAGAACTTTATCTATTTATTATTATTTTAATACATCAATTGAGTCACATACCTCGATTAATGATTACTGTGAACCTATATTTTTATTTTATATATTATAAGAGTTTTATATACTAGTATGCCCCAATCAATTTAAATTTATGAGGTATATTATAAGAATTTTATATTTGTATGTCCCATTACCATATATTCATATCTATACCTTTTTTTTGGGGTGTATGATTATTTTTTACTATTGTCTTTATGATGAATAGTGTATAATTATTTTGAACGTTTTCTATTTACACCATAATTATTAAATAAATTATTCTAATTATCAATAGTAATGTGCTTCTAAAGCAGCAACATAGAGAAAATAGAGTTGACAAATACTCTGAAGTAAATGGTGATTCTTGCTATGATCATATGTATAATATGTTAGGAATTTTATTTATTCTTAATTAATTAATATGGATTACATATTAATATTATAACATTTATATTAGTTATTTACATTTAGATGGATTCAATTTAAGTGATCTAATTTAGAGAGTCCCAAGATTGCCAACAAAAAAATAATATGGACTTAATGAGTGAATACCAATTTGACCCATTAGAAAATACTGAGAATTTGCTCGTTATGTGTTCGATTTGTTTTTTCTTTCAGATACGTTCATTGTGCTTTTATTTGCATCTGTGAATCATTTTCGTGCAAATTGTACATGATGTGTTTGTTGCGTTTGCCTTTTTTTAGAACAACACATTACTTTCATTTTATTATAGTAATGTGCTTTTAGAATTGAAGATGGGAATTTGGCTTTAAGCAAATAGCTATTGTGCTTCTATTCTGTTCATGTTAATTTAATTACTTGAATAGATTTATTTTGCATATAGCATATGTTGGATTAATACTATGATGACAATGTATATGAAATTTGAAGAGTCATTTACTTATAGTGATAATTGCTTTCATATAATTGTTGCTACCAGTTTGGGTACAAATTTTATGGACTCTCCCTATTTATTTATATGTCTGGTAATTTTTTAATCAAATTGGTTGAAACAATAAATTACCAAAGTAATCCTATTGTGTAAGTTGATTTAATTAAAATTACATGGATGTTAATATAAGATTATTTATGTGAATTGTGCTCGGCCTAAAAGAAGATACAATTTGGCTAGATAATAACGTACCTATGATGATAAATATGTGACAATCATAAAGTAATTTTCATGTGAATAATGGTCGGTTCAAAGAAAGGTTACTATTTGATAGACTTAATTGATAATATTTGATCATTGTGTTGAGAGTACCGATTACAAATTAATTTTTCTGTACAAAGACTATAAATTAATGTTGTGCTAGTATCTTGTGATGAGTCCATTATGTGAAATATTTATACATTTTGTTATATATATATATATATATTTTTGGCTAGTTATTGTATGCCTTGTTATTTTTGGGGGGCATCCATTCCCCCATTTTATTACCCAATGAGGTTGCACCACATATGCTTCCGGTCCACGTTAATCCCATTTCTTGGTCAAATCCAATCAACTTTTTGTATTTTTGTTTTAGCCCCAAGTCAAGCCCAATCTATTGGAATAGTTGGTTAATCGAGAGGGAGGGGGGGGGTGGGGGGTGGGGGGGTAAATGAATGTTCTTGTTACAATTAGATTTCAAAAATGAATATAACAAAGTTTGGGATGAGAAAACTTGATCTGAGTTTATACTAGTTTAACCTCAACATGGTCTACATCCAGTTCTTCCTCTAAACTTGAGGAGTTCCACTATGATTCCGAGTTACAAACACCTTGCACACATAAATCACAACAATTAACACTTGTTCACAACTTGAACAAGTTCCTAAACATGAATGTGAAAACCTATCTCAACAAACAAATTTCAATCAAACAAATAGAAAGAATGAAAACATTATGGAACGAAAATACACCTTAAAGTGCAAATGTAGCAGTATGCGATTTGAATGAATCAACACTCAATACAAGTATGAAAAACTGACGATAGGATACAAACAATATAAAGGTTTCTTTCAACTATCAATGACGTTTCTAATTGATTGATCCCAACCCAGAAAACATGAAGGATAAAGAACGAATTAAGACCATTGATTAAGATGAAATCAAAATATTCAGGTGTAATTCAAAGAAAAACCATTTTCAAAGATGAATCCTCATGAACAAAAATAACAAAGATTGGTAAGGGATGAGAATTTGGGTAAATCCAAATTGGAACAAAAATGGGTTCTCTCACTCTTAAATTTTTTTTTTACAAAGGTTATGTATATGAGTCAAGAATGCTAGATGAAAGATAAGATAAAGAAATAGTTAAGACATCTAATAGAATGACAGTTATAAAAGATGTAATCGATTTCAATCTTTGATAATCGATTGTCTCGTGATTTTAAAGGTGATTTTGAGTTGCTATCCTTGAATGTAATTGATTGCATACATATGATAATCGATTTCCTTCAAGACAGAGCCAATTATGAGCAAAACCAAAATGCTGGTAATCGATTGCCATTAGGTGGTAATCGATTAACTTGATAATTTTGAGTAATTTGATATAGGTATACTATATTGTAATCAATTTCTACTTCATGTAATCAATTGTCTTGATAACAGTGAACAATCTGATATAGATGTGTTCGTTTGTAGTCAATTACATGATCTTATAATTGATTGCAATACTTAGAAAAGTAAACTGATAACAAAATCAACTTAAGAAATAAAAATAAGAGTTTATCAACGATTTCAATAAACAACAAATGATCAAAGCACACATTGCCTTAGTTTAAAACAATCAATACAAAGCTAACATCCATACATATTTTGGCTTGAAGAAAATAGACTAAACTAAGAAAGCAAGACAGAAAAGAGGCATGAAAGATACCAAAAACCAATCTTCACAATTAAGAATATTTTTTTTTTCACGTAAGAGAGAAACAAACCCTAAACCCCCACCTCCTCGCCTCACTCACCTCAAGCACTCAAAACGTCGTTGTTGCGCTCCAAAGGCTTCAACCTCAAAGTCATTGTTATAGATTTCATGAACTTCAACGAGCCCAAATCCTTCACAGAAAATCTCCACAACAACAACATCTCCATTTACTTCTACTACACTTCTTGCACTTCCACTCTCTTTTTATTCATTTGTTTCCTAGCCATTCACCAAACCGAGTTGGCTAGTGTTGATGACTTAGTGGAGGAATTGAATCTGGATGAGTTGATGTCAGAAGGGATTTTGGTGAGGATCAAGGAGAAGGGGCTGGTGGTGATGGACTAGGTCCCATAAATTCAAATACTTAGTCACGACTTGATGGACAGGTTTGTGACTTACTACGGGTGGAACTCGATGTTGGAGACAGTGTGTGAAAGGGTTCTAATGGTGGAATCGGACAAAGGGAAAGAGATTCGAAAGAGGATTTTCAAGATGAAAATAAGCACAACGAAAACAATTACTTTGGCTTAATTATAAAGTGACCCTTGAGGCCAAAATAAAAATACAAAAAGTTGATTGAGTTTGACCAAAAGATGAGACTGATGTGGGTTGTTTACAAGACATTAACCACTACACCAAAGGCATACTTGTGTATTAAATTGTAAACATATGGATATATACTTTTTATTTCTACTTAACTAAAGTATTTATATCTTTTTTTTTTATTAACTAAAGTATATTTTATTTTAATACATTGTATATTATTAAAATGTAACACTTTTTAACAGGGACAATAAATGTTATAGGCATTAAGTAGTACTTTTTGTAGCGACAATTGAATGTTGTTATAATTAATTATCACTTTTAACAGTGACAGTTAATCGCTGACATAAGAAAATATTTTTCATAACAAATTTGTTGTTGGGAGACAATTGAATGTTGTTGCCATTAATTATCACTTTTAACAGCAACAAGCGACAATCAACGTCGCTGATATAAAAAAAATATTTTTTGTAACAATAAATCTGTCGTTGGAATAAATATACTTATCCAAGCGATAATTGAATGTTGTTGCGATTAATTATCACTTTTAACAGTGACAATCAACGTTGTTGGCATAAAAAAATATTTTTCATAACAAATTTGTCGCTAGAATAAATATACTTATCCTAACAACAATTGAATGTTGTTGCGATTAATTATCACTTTTAATAGCAACAATCAATGTTGTTGATATAAAAAAAATATTTTTCATAACAACAAATTTGGTGTTGAAATAAATATACTTATCCCAACAACAATTAAATATTGTTGCGATTAATTATCACTTTTAATAACGACAATCAACGTCGCTGATATAAAAAAACATTTTTCGTAACAAAAAATCTGTCCCTGGAATAAATATACCTATCCCAGCAACAATTGAATATTTTTGTCATTAATTATCACTTTTAACAGTGACAATTAACGTTGTTGACATAAAAAATATTTTTCATAACAAATATGTCACTAGAATAAATATACTTATTCCAGCGACAATAAAATTGCGTTGCCAAATGTCTATTTTTGCCAACAATTTAATTGTCATTATAAATAATAACTTTTCTTGTAGTTATGACATAAGCGCTTAAGCATATCTCTTAATAAAGAATTTAAAGGCTTGTGTTAGAGGAAATTTTTGATCCCTTACATTGGTTGGACCTTAAAGTCTACATTGAGTATATAAAGGGAAAATAAACAAACAAAAGAAAATTTAGGTGTCGAAAGAGTTAAGCATGTCTTAAAATTAATTCATACATATTTTTGTGTTTTATTCCTTATGAATTCATCAAATGGAAAAATGTATTATGTTCATAGTCGATTACTCTTTATTTAAATTATGAGAAGTTTTAGCCTCTAAACATTTAGTCATTCAAAGCTGAAGTTGAACTTCAATTAGGAAAGAAAATTAAGGCTGTCAAATCTGACTGTGGTGAATACTATGGTAGATATGACATAAGGTGAGCAATGTCTGAAGTCCCTCATGTGTTTTCTTCAACAAGTGTGAAATTATTTTGCAACATACAATGTTGGGCAAACCTAGCATGGACAAAGTTGTAGAATGATGAAACTAGATTTTGAAAGATATGGTAAGAAGTATGATTCTTCTATACCAAAGTCACTTCAGATAATGGAATTAAAGACTGCAGTTTATATTCTCTACAGGGTACAAATTAAAGTAGTCATTAACAACCTTTATAGTTGTAAGTTGGGGAAATCTCAGCATGAGGCACATGCACATTTGAGGATGTCCAGTTGAGCATTATAGGTTGCATGAAGGTAAGATGAACTTAAAGATAATCAGTTACTAATTTTTTGGTTACATTTAATGCTCTCGCATGAATAAGTTTTACAATCTCACTATAAGATCTTGCTTTGAGACGAGAATGCAAGATTCATTAAGGAAATTGCATTTGGAGGGGAAGGAAATATAAGGAGTGTTGTCTTTAAATAATAACCCATTATTGACAATGAATGAGTCTTTGTACTTGTTCAAGAAATAGATTCGGTAATTAAATAACAATGTTATTTCTAACATCATTCAAGGACAAGACAACATTGCGATTTCTTCTCAAGTATCACTTAAAGTTCAAATTCAATAGCCTCAAAAAGTGTCATTAAGAAGATCCACTAGAGAAAGACAAAATGAAATTTCATATGATTATGTTATATTTCTTTAAGAACATGAATATGATATTAGGTTGAGTAAGAAAGATCTAACCAACTTTAGTCAAGTCATGTTGTGTTCTAACTCTCAAATGGATTGATATCATGAAATGATGTAATAAAATTGATAGTTGATAATGACATTTGGGATATCATCAAATTTCATGAAAGTGTGAAATCCATAAGTTGTAGATGAATATCTCTAGCCGAAAGAGATTCAAAGGGTAATATTGAGATATATATAAAGCTTGTCTTGTTGCTAAAATTTATACTAGAAGGAAAACATTAATTATAAAGAGATTTTCTCTTTGGTTTCTTAGAAAGACTCTCTTAGGACTATAATGACACTAACAGTTCATTTTGATGATTAATATGCATTAAATGGATGTAACCAAAAAACTTTGTTTAAGGTGATCCAAAGTCTATGGTGTGCAAACTAAAGAAATCAATTTATGCTCTTAAACTAGTCTCTCATCTATGGTATTACAAAGTTCATCAAGATTACCTCTTATGGTGTTGAGGTTGTTAGAACCAAGACATTTGATGATGTCTGACCCCTAATACCTTGATAGGTTTTGATGATAACAAATGTAATAATATTTTATCAATTGATGATTTTAAGACTAAGTGAGTTTAGGAAATCAAAGTAAGAATAGACAATGGTAAAATCTCTCAACTCAAATCCTAAGTTCTAACTGTCTGATAACTTATAATGGTTAAATTTTAGCACTGAAATTGCTTATAAACAGACTAAAATAAGCTCTTAACGCATCATGCAAAGTCTCAAGGCCAGATGATGTTTGAAGCTAAGCCAGATGATGTTTGATGCCAAGGCCAGATGATGTCTGAAGCTGAGCCAAATGATGTCTAAGGCTAGAAAATACCATGTCTTTTAATTTAGAATGTGTTTGTTAAGCTAGACGCTGTTTGTGCACGAACAGACCATACTTAATCAAGACTAGACTATGTCTGTTAAGACAAACTTAGTTTGTGCGGGAACAGAACATAATCTGTCATATGTGTTGAGAAATATGTGCTTTATAATTAATTCTTTACTCAAATAAAGGCACTGTTGCAAAAGAAAGAAATGGAGATACTCTTTGACATTACTTTCTTTGATTCCTTGTATTACTTGTATGTCTCGTATTATGTAAAGTGTGAAGGTACAGCCAAAAAAACCAATAGGCATTGGGATGTACACTTTTAGCTAAAAGACAACTGTAACAAAGACAGAAACTTGCTCCTATCACATCAAGCACAGTCAAAGCTACTTCAACACTCTACTGTGTGAGACAACAGAAAAAAGTCTTTTCCAACGTTCAAATTTATGAAGCTCACTTTATAAGGATGCCTCCATGAAACGAAAAAAAAGAGGAACTAGAATAGAATAACAAAATTCAATCTAGACAGCAAGAGAAAGCACTCTAAGACAAGGTCTTAAACATGAGCTGAGAGAAAAAGAATATCCATCCTCTACAAGCTCATGTAGATTCAACATTTGTTTATATTCTCTCTTTGAGAGTTATCTGAATCTTATACATATTTGTATAAAAGCTAGGAGTGGCTTAGTGATAAAAGAATACTTGGGAAGTATAATCTCAGGGGGAGATTCATACTTGTAACCAGAAGTGGTTTAGAATACTTGTAGTTAGAAGTGACATAGAGAATACTTGTAGCTAGTAGTGGCAGTGAAGAATACTTGTTTTGTAATTAGTTGATTATAGTGGAACTCTTTAATAGTTGTTAAAAGAGAACTGGATGTAGCTCAGGTTGAGTGAACCAGTATAAAAACAAGTTTTCATCTAGTGTCTTGTGTTTACAAATATTTATCTTGTTCACTGTGCTCTTTTGGAAAGACTTTCTAAGCTTTACCTTGCAAGGATATATTTGTTGATTTAAACTAACATATATCCAAGAAGGCAATTTGTGAACTAATAATATTTATGAAAATGTTTTAAACCCACTATTCAACCCCCCTTTCTAGCGTGTTCTTGTGTATTTCAGAGGTAAATTTGGTTGATGATTATCTATACAAAAAATTAAATGGAAGTAAATTTATTATTTTGTATTATATGTTGATGACATCCTACTAACATTGTATAGTTTATTGTTACAAAAGAGTTATATTACAATTTATCATGTATACTTATGTTTGTTTTTATTGTCCTAAAATAGCTTTTAGTGGGACTCCTAAGGTGTTATATGAGTAATCTTGGTATGTAGCCTAGAAAGTAGTAAAACGCATAATGTGTTATTTGAAGATAACAAGAAACTACATGTTTTTATATTGAAAGTTTAGAAGTTTAGAGATCATTGAGTATTCTGATTTCAATTTTGCAAGATGTCTTAATAGTAGTCACTCCACATTAGGATCTACATTTAACCATGTTGGTTGAGTTAATATTTTGCTGAGATATCATACTAAAATTAATGATTGCTAAATTATTGTTATTGACTTTTTTGTAGTTACCAACATTAAGAAGTCATTGGCTGTTTATCAGGACAATAACTTAGCAATATTATACTTTAAAGAATTCAACCATGTCAAAGGTTGTTGACATAAAGTATTTGGTTGTTAAATAAAGAATTCAAAAAATACAGATATTATAAAACATATAGGAAAAGAGAATATGCTAGCTAACCACTTACTAAAGGTCTGGTACTTAAAGTCTTTCATGAGTACACTGCTTACATGGGTGTAATTCTTGATAGTACATAAGTTAGGGAGAGTCTTGTTTATATTTTATATCTTATGTTTTTCAAACATTTGTATTGTTTGGATTTTTGCAAAAATAAAGTTGATGTTTATCATTTTATTAAAAATTTGTGTTATGTTTTATGTGCAATATTTATTTTGCATTTGGATTGATTTCTATAAAGAATAAGATTTGGACTAATTGAAAATAAACACGATTAAAATCACATCACATGTTATTTTCATACTGCTTATGCATATTTGATCTATGCCATCAAGTATAAATAACAATGATGATAATTGTGGCTTAGTCATGTTGAATTTGTAACGAAAACCGCAGTTGTTTCTTGTTGTTATATGAGATAGACTAGATTATTTAAGGGGAGTCCAAAAGTAAATAATACACAGTTACACACTTAAAGAACTTTATGGTATAAATGTCTAAAGTTAATATGAATAAATGTCCAAGTGGGAGATTGTTAGGAATTTTATTTATTCTTAATTAATTAATATGGACTACATATTAATATTATAACATTTATATTAGTTATTTACATTTAGATAGACTCAATTTAAGTGATCAAATTTAGAGACCCCCTAGACTGTCAACATAAAATAATATGGACTTAACGAGTGGATACCAATTTGGCCCATTAGGGAATAATGGAAACTCTTGATGGGTTGAAACGTAAAGCATGGTTATAGTTCCCAACACACCAAATCATAAACAATTTTCTCCTCTCCCCATTTGAAGAGAGAACGAAGGTCTCAGCAGACAACTTGGTTAAGGAAGATTACTAAACCAACAATTTTTTATCACTACAATTTCCATTGCGTGTTAATTAAAAATGCTTTATAGATCTAGGTATTCCTTAGAACCCTTCTCTTGATAATCTAACATAATGTGTTTTTTCATTGATATTTTATTTGGTTTAATAAAATATCCAACATAATACTTACCTAGATGTTGCTTATTCATTTGCCTATCCAAAAGGAGAAAAATAAATAATTTTGCATTCTTGAAGAATGAGAACATAAAAAAATTATTCTTGAAGAATGTGAATATAAAAGAATGATCTTTTTTTCTCATCCGAAGTGGGAAAATAGAAAAAAAATATTTTTTTGTTCATTGTTGAAGAATGTGATACTTTACCATTTATTAAAATCTCAATCTATAGATATCAACTTGACGCTTGATGCTACACCTCTCTTGAAGTTTAGGTGTACTGCTTAATATTAAGTCAAAATATTATTAATGACTATATACAATATGCATTTGGATGCATATTATATGCCTTAGATTCATGTATAACAATTGTCATTACATTGATTGTCACTATAAGTGACATTACATTTTATTTGAAAAGAAAATCAATTTTTTTCGTTCATATATTGTGATTTTCATTAATTTAAAAATCTTTCACCGTTTATTAAAATCCCACAAGAAGTGAGAAAATAGTGCAAAAAGTGAGTAAAACATTTATTTTTCAAGTGTTTTTAGTGAGTTTCCATGTATATATATGTGTGTGTGTGTGTGTTGTTTTAGATAGGCTTTTGACTTTTAAAAAGTTGTTGCAAGTCACAACATAAAGAAGTAATCTATTTGTTTTTGGTTTTTTTGTTTTTAAGGCTCATTTGATTATAGATATAGTGTATATATATTTTTTTGTTTAAAATATGATTGAAAGAATCTTTCGGTAATGAAGTAAATTTTTACACTTCAGTCATAACATACTCCTAAAAGTGAGTGCATGACTAAGCAAAATAAGGAACTTTTGAGAAAAAGTCATGAGGCCTATCTGACTAGTTTGCTTTATTCCTAGAAGTGAATACAAAAATATCTTATTATTTTGCTTATGGACAATCTTGTGGTTGGGGCCATGGTCATGAAAATGGTTTTAAGAATACTTTTTCCATTAGAAGTGGAAAAGTAATGTGTGCCCACCAAAAGTGGAAAAGTCATGTGAAAATTTGATTACCTAATTGGTAATGTAAGTGTCAAGAAATAACCTTACTCATACTATATACTTGAGTTAATAATAAATAAAATGTTTTGTTTGTTTTTGGTAAAATGCAAAAAGTCAATGTTAGTACTATTTATAGTACTATAAATATAATTGAAGGCTATGGTAGAGCTAATATATTGTTACCTAGGGGAACAAAATTGTACATTACAAATGCATTTTCAAGCTAAGTACAATTGGAACACATGTTATCGTAAACTAGAAGTTTACGAATCAAAATAAATTTGTTGTTTGAAAAAATGACATGTTATAAGTTGTACTACGTGAATATTAGTAGAATGAAAAAACATAATGTCGTAAACTAGCAGCAATTTACAAATCAAAATAAATTAATTGTTTGGCATGACTGAGTGGGTCATCTTGTGTTTATTATAATGCAAAAAGTAATTAAAAATACATGTGAACACTCATTGAAAAGCCAGAAGATCTTTTGTTCATTGATTTTTTATATACTACTGGTCCCCAAAGAAAAGTTAGACATTGAGGATAAATTTCTTATACTTTTAGAATAGATATACAATAATATTTGTGAACAATAACCAATAATGTGGATCATTTAGGTACCTTATGGTTTAAATTGATGCATCAACCAGATGACCACGTGTTAGTTTGTTCTCAACTTACAACCAGAAGTTTGCGAGATTGTTAGTTCAATTTATTTAACTAAGAGCATGTTTTTACCGATTAACCAATTAAGAAGATATGCCTTGATAATGTTAGTGAGTTTATATCTCATGTTGTTAATGGGTATTGTATGACTATTGGAATTATATTGAACATCTTACATAAATGTTCATGTTCATACACATGACTTGTTGACACTTATTAAATATTTAAAAGTGGTTGCAAGACCATTACTCATGAGATTAAAACTTTCAATGTTTTATTGAGGATATGCAACATGCATTGTTGCAATATTGATTCACATCTCGCTAACAAATTAATTAGTTCTCCTCTCTTGAAATTTCTTTTTAATTAGAAAGCTTATATTTCAATTTATGTTTTTTTAGATGTGTTGTATATGTCAAATGTGAGTCCAATTGTTCAATCACAGCACACCAAGATGAGTCATCGGAAGAAGTTTGAAATATATGTTGGGTATGAATCTCCATATGTAATATGTTGAAAGGAGATAGTAAGAAGTTGGAAAAAGGAGATTAATTGTAATAAATTATCATTATCTTGATCCTCGTACTAAACAATTTGAATAAAAAATTCAAAAGATAATTTGTTTACAAAGTTTAGTAAAAAAGAGTTACTAAATCTTATGTATCAACTGCTAATGTCTTAATAAAATTTGTTGTCCATGTTGGGCAATAATGCAAAACTAGTCTCAAATACACATGAAGCATGATAAACTTGTTGGTTCCAAAGATAAAAAAATCCTCAATTACGAAAAGAAGTTAAGAAGTAAGATGGTCAATTTGAGGTTATAAAAATGTTGAAAGATTACTTTGACATAAGTATATATTTAGTTTCAGAAGAACCCAGATACCTAAAATTAGTGAAATAAAGAGATTTCATATTATGTCATGAATAGAATAAGATGGAACTGAAATTGTAACACCCATAAAATTACACTTTATTGCTAATTATAAAGGGGGTGCATTTAGTAATTTTTATTTGTCTGTGTGCGTAATTTTATTTTAATGTTCTCATAGGATGGTAATTACAATTCTAATGTTAATTATATGCTTTATTTGTGTTTTCACTTATAAAAAATTGATTTCGGTTTTGGTCAGATCGTTTTTGCGATTTTCGTGAAAATGGTCTGTAGTGCAATTTTTATTGTTTTTTCATTTGGAAATGGTATTTTAAAGCATAGAAAATTTAATTAGGATGATTTTTAAGTGGAAAGTTAGTTTCAGGGAACCTTTGGAACATAGATGGCGAAAAACGCAAAAAAAGCCTAACTCGGGCCCAAAAACCCAACCCTAAACCTAATAGGCCTTAATTGGCCCAACCTATTTTTTCTAAGGGAGTTGTGCACGTCCTAGAGAGTGTCGGCCCTAGCTGGAGCATCTGCCCATCTATAATAAGGATTTTTACCTTATGTGGAGGGAGAGAGAAAAGTAAGCTTTTGGTTCAAAAAAAACATTCCTTCTTAGTTCCTTGTTCATGGAGCTCTCCACCTTCTCTCTAAAACCCTCTGCCCTTCTCTCTAATTTTCTAAGTTCATTAGCTTAGTTCCACCTTTCAAATTCTAGTATGTGGTAGAGGAGAACACAAGCTTCGATTTAAGCTTTATTTTTGTGCATAACTTTAGAAATTAAGGTATGGAGGAGTTATTCTATTCTAACCTTAAACCATGATTTCTTGTTGATTTTTACTATTTCCTTGAGCTTATTGAACTGATTTGGTGGTAAATATGCTTTGAAATACTTGTTTTGGATGAGAAATGGTCATTTCGATATATGGAGTTGAAACTATGTCTTCAATTTTTGAAATTTTTTCATGCTTTGTTATGAGGTTGAGAGACCATCTGGGTACTCTGGGATACCTCTGGATGCTATGGTAAAACCTTTAGAATTTTTGGAGTTAAGGAATTATTTTTAAAAGGCAAATCTTTGATTTAGAAAATAGTTGAGTTTGTGGCTGTTTCTTCCTTGAAAATTATTTAGAGGCACTTTTGAAGAAATTTGGAAACACCATGTTGTTTCATATATCATTGGCAATGTCCATCATTTTATTTGGGATTTTAGAAAGCCTCTAGGTATTTTTTCAAGATATAATTATTAAAACTGAGTTTAGTAACTCAGTAGGGTTTTTGAATGATTAAAACTATATTTTGTGCATTTTAAATTCTTATAAATTTAAAATAGGTACTATTTGTGACTTACAGTATGCGATATTTTTCTTTGAATTTTATGGAATATTTTCATAATTATAAATGGTTATTTTGTCCGAATCATGTTGCTAAATGTTAAGGAGTATTTAATTCAAAAACGAGCCTTATGAATGTTTTAAAATTTTGAGAAATATATAAGTGTTAACTGAGACCTATGGAAATAACCCTGTGAAAGGATTTGTAAAAAGGACTATGTTTATTTAGGTAAATAAGTAATAAATCATGGATTCTTAAGTTGGCCTAGAAACACTTTTTTAAATTAAATAAAATATTTATACTTATAATTTGTAACTGAAAAATTTATGAGTTGAAATAAGAGTGATGTAGAGTATATGTACCAAATGTCATGATATTTTGAGTTTTATAAGTATGTCAAATAATTATTGTACTAGTATTTTTAGCTTGAGTCACTTGATGAATATGACATGAATTGTTGAAAATGCAAGTATGAGAGGATGTTCTACCTTAGATAGAGAATACCTCTAGTTATTGTGTATTATGTGATGTTGATATGTGATTAAATATTCCTTGTGAATCATGCATTTTTATAATTGACATCTGAGACTTGGGGAGTGTGAACCTTGGGCACCAACTGCTGGGGTTGGTTGTATTCGTGTGATTGGTTGATTGGATTTTGTGATTGATTATTTGTTTTGGGGAAGAAGGGATGGTAAGTCCTTGTGTGGAGAAAATGGACTCCAATGGAGTGCATTTGTGAGATTAAGATGTAGTCTTAATTAATAAATGAGTTCATTAAGAAATTAATGAATAAATTAATTCTAAGAGTGACAATTTAATAACAATTTAATTGGACTTATATTTAAAAGTAGGACCTATGCAATAGATTGGAGTAGCATATTTAATTGAAGCATAATACTTGAGTGTATGTGAGAATCACATAAGATTTAATAAAACTTGATGGGTGGAGTCATGAATGATGTTCATGACAGGCATGCAATGCTTAATGCACGCATTGCTTTGTTTGGTGTGTTTAGTGAGAGGCAAAAGAAAAGGATTTCCTTTAACGTTGGTCAAGTGAAACTAACGTGTTTGGACGTGATTACAATGTCGATGACACATTTTATGAGAAAGGCGTTCTTGGTGAGAGTTGGTCAGAGAAACCAACTGGAATGAAATGTACATTAATATTTCCTACTGTGTGTGTGGTGATAAACGAGGCAATGACAATTACTCACTTAGCGTAGTGAGGGAGATATGTTGGTGCTATGGACAAGAAGTTCACAAGGCACTTGGTGAACTGTCATTCAGTACTTGCAGTAGTGGGAAGCACACAACCCATTGGAAACGTAATCCCTATTGAGGGAAACGTTGTTGAGGAATCAATCCTCAAGGTGTGGATGACCATAGAGTGGTATCTGAGAAATGGTTACAGGCATGGTGTCCTAGGGGGTATGGTGTTGGGTTGTGGCTTTGGGTCACATAATCGGCTCAACGACCTCGACTAAGCACGATGCATTTTCAATTGGTGAGAGCCATGTCAACCAATGACGAGAGGGGTGTACTTCCAGCAGTTATCCACCTAAAGTGTAAGACCATTGCGTTCATGGAGTTTTAGTGGCAACGAGCCCGAGTTTTTGGAGAAGTTATACAAGTGTAGAAACTTATAAGTTTTCAATGAGATCGTGAGTGTACCACTGCGGTGTGGGTGTTGTTTGTGTATGTGGCCGAAAGACCGTTTGATTGTTGGTTTTTAGGAGGAGCGAAAAACTCATTTCATACACTTTGTTTTTTGATGGGGATGAATGTTGCATGTAATCGACTAAGATGGAATGGAATGGCTACGACCAACATTGATGATGTGAAAAGACTTGTTCAAGAATAGAAGGCCTTTGAGGTTACTTTTGAAGTTCTTAGTGAGGGTTGGGAGTTAGTTTTCTTTTGGTTACTATCTTTGGTATTGGACTGGTTCCTCGTGTAATAGATGGTAAACTAGATTTTAATTTTATGGTCCTTATGTTGTTGTATACGAGTCATATGTCTTATGTCTCTTTTCCAAAATGTAAAGGTCAAATCATGTTTCTTTTAATGGAATTGTTTAAGGTAAAATTTTGGTATTATTTCATGTTTACTAGTGTTTTAGTATCATTTGGAATCAAACATTTTATAAAAAAGTAAGAAGTTTCTTGTAAATGAATATTTGCTAATGAACACTTATTTTTAAGAGAATGATAGGTGTATTGAAAGTGAGTTTCATTGAGATTCTTGTAGTAAGTTTCGAAACAAGAGAAAGAAAAAAATACATTTCATATTTTGATAATACGTTAACAGATCAAGTTTTTAATTAAATCCATATTGTTAAGAATAAAATACAAGGTTTAAGAATTTATAACTTTAGGGTGTTACAAAAATAAAGTCAACGTTGACAATGTGTTAATATATAATGTAACGCTAAAGGTTATAATAAAAGTGAGCATCAAGAGTCTAAGTCTACATAGCATTGTAGACAAATAAATGATTGACCAAAATAGAAAAACTCAATTGAGACAAAATTGTACTCGTTTCTTAAGTGAACAATTATTAAACTTGTTTTAGTTAACTAGTTATTACTTTGATTAGTTAGGCATTAGATAGTTAGTAGTTAGTCATTTAGTTACTCCTCTAACTGCCTATATATTGTAACAAACTCAAATTAAAATGAGTAAGATCATTATTCCTCTTCTCTTCTCTTTGTTCCAGCTTTATCTCAATTCCAATTCTCCTATGCTCTTATTTGAGGATTGTTCTTCCTCATCTATCATGCATATTTAAAGTTTCAATATGGTATTATAGATCTTCATTTGAAGAGCTCTGTTGCGCCGCTCTATTCCATTTTTCTTCCTCCTAAGATCAAACCCTAAATGTTCATAGCCCCTACTACTTGCACCCAAGTGAAAATATAGCTATGACTCTTGTTTCACTAGTTTTGGATCCAAAAATTTATAATTAGTGGAGTCATTCTATGTTAACTAGATTGAGTGTGATGAACAAAGTGGAATTCTTTGACAAGAGCTTTTCGCAACTGCTTGCAACTTATGCATTGCATTCTACTTGGAGAAGATGCAATAACATGGTGATTTCATGGCTTGTTCACTTCATATCGACATCAATTCGACAAAGTATCTTGTGGATGGACAAGGCTATAGACATATGGAGGGATATAAAATCATGATTCACAAAGTGATTTACTAAGGATCTCATATTTGCAACAACAAGCTGATTACTTCACAAAACTAAGAGTGATTTGGGATGAACTTGAAAACTATAGACCTGACCTTATACGAACATGTGTAACACATTGTGCTTGTGAGGCCCTTTCTAGTGTTATGGGTAGAAAAATGAAAGACCATGTCATGCAAACTTTAAGAGGATTGAATGAACAATTTAACAATGTTAGATCCAACATTCTAATGATGGATCCCTTACATTTGATAGCCAAAGTTTTCTCATATGTAGTTCAACAAGAACAACAAGTTCTGAGTATTAATAAAATTAGGAATTTTAGTCTTAAGCCTAAAAATATTATGGTCAATGTTGCTATGCATGTACACACTGTGGTAAGTCAGGACACACGGTTGTTGTATGCTATCGCGGGCATGGTTTCCATTCTTCTTTAAGATTTGGAGGGGGCCGAGGAGGAGTACCTTTTTTTTACTAGAAATAGAAATGGTAAAGGAGCTAGTAGAGGCATGCAAGGTCGAGGCATAAAGATGTGCACACACTATTGAAGAATTGGCCACACAATAGAGGTGTGTTACAGGAAACATGGTTTTCCTCTTGGTCATATTGATAAAAAAAAATTCAATAACAATCAAGGAGATACCATCAACAATTCAATGATAGATATTGCAAAGAACAACAATGGTGATCTTACACAAACAAAAAATATTGATGTTCATTTTACTTCATAGCAATATCAAGCAGCCTTAACCCAACAATCAAGTAATGGAACTTTAGCTCCACCCTATCTGATATCAGTTAGATTAACAACTATAATGTCATAAGTAATGTCTATTTTGTTTTTGATAAACAATTGAAAATACCTTGGATATTAGATTCAGGTGGCACTGATCATGTGTTTTCTTCTTTACCTATAATAGTTATCATGAAATTCCTCCTATAATGATTAGGCTTCCTACATGTCAGCAAGTGTTATCTACACATTATGGAATTGTCAGATTTTTTGAATCCCTATCCTTTCTTTTATGTCCTTTACATTTAAAGGACTTTGTTATTCTTGTTGAAAAACAATTTGACACACATGTTAAAGCCATTCATAGTGACAATGGTGTTGAATTCATTATGAGTCAATTTTATTCTTCAAAAAGCATTTCATGCATTTCATTCATTAGTCTTTATGTGTTGAGACACCTTAATAAATAACATTATTGAAAGAAAACACCAGCATCTTAATGTCACACGAGCACTTTTATTTCAATCACATCTACCACCCATTTTTTGGTCATTTGTTATTTCTCATGTCGTATTATCCATTAATTGTTTACCTACACCTTTTCTCAATAACTGTTCTCCATTTCAAAAATTATTTGATAAATGCTTTCACATTTCCATGTTGAAAATATTTAGATGTTTATGTTACATTAACACACTTACAACACGTCGTAAGAAACTTGATCCTTGTGTTGTTGCATGCATATTTCTTGGCTTTAAACCTAATACCAAATTATATATTGTTCTAAACCTAACCACCCAAGCCATAGATACATCAAGAAACATTATATTCCATGAAGATCATTTTCCCTATTCCCTTTATTGCTACAATTGATCCTTTTGTCACCAACCAATCCATAATATCTTCATCTCCCCCATCCTTAGTCATGACAACCATGATACACCCTGTGAAACCAATTCTCAAACAACTACTCCCATTGCACCTCAATCCCCAACATTTCTACCTATTTCTCCTTATCACCAACACATCCCCCCTTCGTCGTTCAAATTGACCAAGATAAAAATTTGCACGATATAATGACTTTCAAATCACCTTCACATCAACTACAACAACTCATTCTTTAGGTATTGACCATCCTCTATATTTTGTAATTTTTTTCTTATACAAAATGACCTCCTTCATATTGTCATTCCATTATATTTTATGAAGACCAATTTCCCTATTCCCCTACTACTACTATTGATCCTACTATCACCAACCAATCCATACTATCTCCATCTCCCCTATCCTTGGTCATGACACACCTTATAAAACCAATTCTCCAACAACTACTCCTACTACACCATAGTCCCCAACATTTTCACTTATTTCTCTTGATTGAAGATTGATGTCTCGCCTCTTCATTTAAATTTTTGGTATCTTCATACCTTAAGTCTTCTCCGTTCTCTTAGTTTAGGAATTTCTATTTTATGCCATAACATGTATGGATGATGGCATTGTATTGTTTGTTATAGACTAAGCCATATTATTCTTGCTTGATGCTTGATTTGCCCTATTTTCTATTATCTCTAACATCACTAGATGATTTACTTCTTAGAAACTAATTCTGAGTGATTGTAATTGATTATACATTGTGGAAATCGATTACCAAATGGCCAAATCAATTTTGAAATCATCTCTAGTATCAGGTTAATCGATTACCAACTATTGCAATCGATTACAATACTAATTTCAGATTTCAAATATTGCTCTGTGTCAATTGCAATCGATTACCATCGAGTGACAATTGATTACAAGACAATCTCTAAGATTCATAAATTGTCCTGTTTCATTTGCAATCGATTACAATCTTGTAGCAATCAATTACTAGATGATCTTTGATATTCAGAATTGGCTCTGTCTTATTTGCAATCGATTACAAATAGCTGATAGCAAGTATAAATCATATTCTGATACACGGGATAATCGATTACACCTTATTGCAATCAATTATATCTGGTATAACGATAATTTTGAAAGATCTCCAAGACTCATTCTTTATCTAACTAACTCCGAATCGTTTTTGACCCATCCTATATATTTGAATCCATAGCATCATATGCAAAATAACAAACACTCACAATATCTTTTCATTCCTTCAATTGTCAAAATCCAAATCTTTTGATTTGTTTCTCAGATTTGATATTGTTCTGAACATTTTCTTTCTTCTGCACATTAACAAATCTCTTGAGTTTCAGATAAACTCATTCTTGCTCTTACTACTAAATCATTTTGAGATTAAATCTCTGAGCCCATATAGCTATATCCCTCTCCTGTTCTTTCATGAACTGAGGTGATTCAACATTATTCTTGACTGCTAAATTTACTCACATTAGAGTTTCTCAAAACTGATCTTACATCAGCTATATCAACATATCAAGGTGTTTTGGTTCTTTAATATTTTTCTATTGATCTTGTTTGATTAGCATTGTGGGAATTTCGTTCCTAAATGTTGTATTGAAATTAGATGGTATTTCTAATTTTGTTTCTAGAATTGTGTTTAGAAATTGGATGGTGAATGGTATTTTCACATTCAATTGTCTAGGTTCTTGTTTCAGGTTGTGAAATCAAGATTTGTTGTGAATTGTGTGTGCATGGTGTATGTAATCAAATTCATAGTGGAACCCCTTGGTGAAAGGGAGAAATGGATGTAGATGGGTGGTTGATCGAACCAGTATAAATCAACAGGCTCATTCTCTCTATCCCTTCATCTATTTCAATTTAGATATTGATCTTTAACAGTTTTGTTAGAACCAAGACATTTGATGATGTTTGATAACAAATGTAATAATATTTTATCTACTAATGATTTCAAACTAAGTGATTTTAGGAAATTAAAGTAAGAACAAACAATGGTAAAAATCTCTCAACTCAAATCCTACGCTCTAATTGTCTGAAAACTTATAATGGTTAAATTTAACATTAAAATTAGCTATAAACAGATTTAAATAAGTTCTTAACTGATTATGCTATGTCCCCAAGCTAGACGATGTCTGATGCCTAGCACCAGACGATGTATAAGGCTAGAACAGACCATGTCTTTTAATTAAGAATGTGTTTGTTAAGCTAGATGATGTTTAAGGCTAGAACAGACCATGTCTTGTCAATAAGAATGTATTTGTTAAAGCCAGACATTGTCTGATGCACGAACAGACCATACTTAACCAAGACTAGACTATGTTTATTAAGCCAGACTTTGTCTATGCAGGAACAGAACATAATCTGTCATATGTGCTGAGGAATACGTGCTTTATAATTAATTCTTTACTCAAATAAAGACATTGTTGCAATAGAAACAAAGGGAGATACCCTTTGACATTACTTTCTTCGATTCCTCGTATTACTTGCATGTCTCATATTATATAAAGTGTGTAGGTATAGCCAAAAAAACCAATCAGCATTGGGATGCACACTTTTAGCTAAAAGATAAACTATAACGGAGATAGAAACCTGCTCCCGTTAGATAAAGCACAGTCAAAGCTACTTCAACACTCTACTGTGTGAGACAATAGAAAGAAGTCTTCTCCAACGTTCAAATTCATGAAGCCCACTTTATAAGGAAGCCTCTATGAAACGAGAAAAAAAAAACGAACAAGCTAGAAAAAGAGATGAACGATTGAACGTGAATTGAATAATGAAATAAATCTAGACAACAAGAGAAAGCATTCTGAGAGCAAGTCTTGAACGCAAGCTAAGAGAAACAGAACACCCATCCTCTACAAGCTCATGCAAATTCAATATATCCTCTCATTGAGAGTTATCTAAATCTTATACATTTTTGTATAGAAAGCCAGGAGTGGCTTAGTGATAAAGAATACTTGGGAAGTATAATCTCAAGGGGAGATTTATGCTTGTAACCAGAAGTGGTTTAGAATACTTGTAGCCAATAGTGGCATAGAAAATACTTGTAGCCAGAAGTGGCAGTGAATAATACTTGTTTTGTAATCAGTTGATTATAGTGGAATCCTTTGACAATTGTTAAAGGAGAACTAGATGTAGCTTAGGTTGAGTGAACCAATATAAAAACAAGCTCTCATTTGTTATCTTGTGTTTACAAATATTTATCTTGCTCACTGTGCTCTTTTGAAAAAAATTTATAAACTTTGTCTTGCAAGGATATATTTACTGTTTTAAACTAACATATATCCAAGAGGGTAATTTGTGAACTAATAGTATTTGCAAAAAATTTTAAACCCACTATTCAACCCCCCCCCCCCCCCCCCCCCCCCCCTTCTAGTGTGTTCTTGTGTATTTCAAGTTTAATTGTTCTAATCAATTCTATCATAAGCTGAAGTTGTTTTTCTGGTTTATTCAATCAATATCACATACTCTAAAAAACATTTTATTAAAACATCAAGAGTGGTGGTGAAAAACTTTTGTTATTTGGAAAAAAAATCTTTCATTTTATGTTGCATCAATTCACCCCCCCCCCCCCCCCCCCTCCCCCCTTCTTGATTGCTACCAGCCGATCCTAACAATTGGTATCAGAGCAAGTTCTTGTTTTTTAATCAAGGATTTGTAATATGGTTGGAAATTGATTACCATTTGTTGAAGGTGGCTCAATCAATCGGCCTCCTCTTTTTGCGAAAATAACTATCCATTTTGGAAAGTCCATATGAAAATTTCTATGGAGTCGATTGATCGAGACGTCTAGCAAGCGGTAATCAATGGATCTATGCTTCCAACCATTGTTATTGATGGAAAAACCATTACAAAACTAGCTGATGAATGGACTGAATTAGAAACTAGAAAAGCTAACTATGATCCAAGAGCCATGAACATATTACACTTAGCTTTGAATTTTGATGAGTTTTTCAAGATTTCAGCTTGCTCTACTGCTAAGGAAATCTGGGATACAATAAAAGTAACCCATGAAGGCACTCTAGAAGTGAGACAATCCAGGAAGAACACACTTATACAAGAATATGAGACATTTCAGATGCTACCTGGTGAATCCATATCCAACTTTCAAATGAGATTTACTCATATAGTAAACCATCTTAAAGGCCTCAAAAAAATGTTAAAAGATGAGGAGATGAATGTTAAATCCTAAAGAACATGAATAGAACATGGCAGCCAAAGGTCACAGCAATTTCAGAAACATAAGACATAGCCACCATGACGAGTGGCTGAGCTGTTCGAAAAGTTGAGAGAACACGAAATGGATATGACCCAGATGAACAAAGAAGAGCATAAAGAAAAGAAGTTGAAAGGGATAGCCCTGAAAGCCAAAAAAACATCAGTTAAACCAAAGCGATGATGATGATGATGATGAAGAAAGAAATTCAGATTCAGAAAACTTAACACTCATTGTAAAGAGATTCAAAAAGTTTTCGAAGAAGAAAAAAAATTTCAGAACCAATAAAAGCAAAGGATACCCTTCCAAGAAGATTGTGAAGAAAGGCGAAGTATCATCAAATAATTACATATGCTTCGAATGTGGTAAACCAAGACACATCAAGGCTGACTGTCCAAACATAAAAAAGAAGCATAGTGAAGAAAGAAAGAAATTCAAAGGAAGCTCAAAGAAAAAAATAACATACATAGCTTGGGAAGACAATGCATCCACTACTTCATCCGACAATTCTAAAAGTGAAGAAGCCAACATATGTTCAATGGCTAATGAAGAATTGGATAAAGAAAGAAATGTAAGTATTTCAAATCATAAATCTTCTTCAAATTGGGAAACTAAAATAGATTCTAATATTGAAGATAATTCTGAACTGCATAATGCTTTCAATGAATTAATTGAAGAGTTCAAATGTCTAGCTAAAGCTAATAGTCTTTTCAAAGGCAAAATAAAATGGCATGTAGACAAAATGGCTCAAATAGAAAAGGATCTTTCAGAGGTTAAATCTAAAAAGGAAAAACTTGATTTTAAGCATTCCTTTTGCAAAGCCAATATTGCTTCTACAAGTCATTCAATTCTATGTAAGCTTTGCAATGATCTAAAATTGAAGAATGAATATCTTTTGAAAACTTTGGCAAGGTTCACAGTTAGAAGAGATAATCTTGATGCTTTGCTAAGATTGCAAAAAAGAGTTTTTTACAAAATTGAGATTGGATTTACAAATGGCTTGAATGAAAACCGTTTTAGAAACTTTGTAAAGGAAACATGGAATACCTAAAGGAAAATTTGAATGGATTCCCAAGGTTACTCATGTTAGCACTAACAAAAAAGGACCCAAGAAAACCTGGGTACCTGAGACCAGCACCTAATCTATTTTTTAGGTATGTCTGAAAGCCATGGAATCACAATGGTATCTCGACAGTGGTTGTTCAAGGCATATGACAGGTGACAAGAGGAAGTTTGTCACTCTCACTAAAAAACAAGGTGGTTGGGTCACTTATGGAGACAACAACAAAGGGAGAATCTTAGGTGAAGGTAACATAGGTAACATCTCCTTAACTATAATTGAAAAGGTCTTGTTTGTTGACGGGTTGAAGCATAACGTTCTTAACATTAATCAACTTTGTGACAAAGGGTATGGAGTATCTTTTGATCATTTAAAGTGTTTGATTAGTGATAAGCAAGGCAATGTTAAACTTGTTGGCAAGAGAATTCAGAATGTATATGTGCTTGATTTTGAAAATTACATTCCTTTTGAAAACTGCCTTATGAGTAAGGTTGATACCTCATGGCTATGGCATAAGAGAATGACACATATACATATGAACCATCTCAACAAGCTCATTTCAAGGGACCTAGTGATTGGCCTCCCTAAGTAAAAATATTCACAAGAGGGCTTATGTAAAGCTTGCCAAAGAGGGAAACAAACTAAAACTTCTTTCAAAGCTAAAAACATTGTTTCAACTGTTAAACCTCTTGAGATTTTACATTTAGATCTCTTTGGTCCTTCTAGGACAATGAGTAATAAAGGAAATCTCTATGCTCTGGTTATAGTTTATGACTTCTCTAGATTTACTTGGACTTACTTTCTAAAACATAAGAATGATGCTGTAAAGTCCTTTGTTAAATTTGCCAAACAGATTCAAAAAGAGAAAATTATTTCAATTATTTCATTAAGTGACCATGGGGGAGAGTTTCAAAATGAAATATTTTCTCAATTTTGTGAAAATCATGGTATTAAGCACAAATTTTCTGCTCCAAGAACACCACAACAAAACGGTGTTGTTGAACAAAAAAATCGGTCTTTAAAAGAATTGGATAGAACTGTTTTAAACGAAGCCGGTCTTCCAAAGTACTTTTGGGCTGATGCCGTATCCACTACTTGCTATATTTTGAATCATGTTTTAATAAGACCCATTTTGAAAAAGACTCCTTATGAACTTTTCAATGAAAGAAAACCAAATATCAATCACTTGCGAGTTTTTAGCTATAAATGTTTTGTCTTAAACAATGGAAAATAATCACTTGGCAAGTTTGATCCAAAGGCTGATAAGGCTATATTCTTAGGATATTCACTGTCCAATAAAGCCTATCATGTTTATAATAAAAGAACTTTAGTTGTTGAAGAATCTATACACATTACGTTTGATGAGTCTGACTCCAAGTTGGAGGAAGATGTGTCTTTTAATGATTATACAGGTCCCATTTACAATGACTTGACTGAGCCTCAAACACAAGGGCCATCTCCATCTACCTCCACTAAAGATTCAAGTATACCAACTGCCTCTCCAACCAATCATGGTCTACCAAAAGAGTGGAAGCAGCCAAAAGATTTCTCTATTGACAATATTTTATGAGATATTCAAAAGGGAGTCACAACTAGATCTTCTATGAACCAAATTTGCAATGCAACAACCTTCGTTTCTCAAATAGAGTCCAAGACCATTCAGGAAGCCATCCTTGATGAATTCTGGATGATGGCAATGCACGAAGAGTTAAATCAATTCAAACGGAATCAAGTTTGGGAACTTGTACCTCATTCTTCAAAGATGAATATAATCGATACAAAGTGGGTGTTCCGCAACAAGAGTGACGCTTCAGGAATCATCACTTGGAACAAAGTCAAATTTGTAGCAAAAGGCTACAATTAGCAAGAAGGAATCGACTTTGACGAGACATACGCTCTAGTGGCAAGATTAAAAGTTATTCGTCTCTTTCTCGCTTTTACATGTCATAAGGAATTCAAGCTATTTCAAATGGATGTGAAGAGTGTTTTTCTGAATGGATTTATTGAAGAAGTGTATGTGTCACAACCTCCTAGCTTCACTAATCCCACTTGTCCAAATTATGTCTATCATCTCAAGAAAGCACTTTACGGCCTCAAACAAGCCCCAAGGCAATGGTATGCAAGGCTAAGCAACTTTTTAATTGCAGATGATTTTGTTAAAGGTCAAGTAGATAAAACTCTCTTCATAAAGCATACTAGATCTGATATTCTTTTAGTTCAAATTTATGTTGATGACATCATATTTGGATCTACTAATGAACTACTTTGCAAGAAATTTGTAAAAGGTATGCAGGGAGAATTTGAAATGTCAATGATGGGTGAACTAAAATACTTTCTTGGACTTGAAGTCAAAGATATGACTCAAGGAATTTTTCTTCACCAAATTAAGTACTACAAAGATCTACTTAAGAAGTTTAAGATGGATAACTGCAAGGTAGCATCAACTCCAATGGCAACCAATTGTTATTTAGATACTAATGAAAGAGGTAAAAGTGTCTACCAAACACTCTATCGTGGTATGATAAGGTCTCTTCTCTATCTTACGTCTAGTCGTCTTGACATTATATTCAGTGTTTGCATTTGTGCTAGGTACCAATCCAACCCTAAGGAATCCCATCTCACAGCCATAAAACATGTCCTTAAGTACCTTAGAGGAACCTTAGATGTAGGTTTGTGATATCCCAAGGGTGTCCAACCAACACTCATAGGTTATTCTGATTTAGACTTTGATGGCTATAAAATGGATAGAAAAAGCACAAGTGGTACTTGTCATCTCTTTGGAAACAATCTTGTGTCTTGGCATAACAAGAAGCAAGCTATGTAGCCTTATCTACAGTTAAGGCTGAGTACATAGCTGTTGGGAGCTATTGTGCTCAATCTCTTCGGCTCAAACAACAACTCTTAGACTTTAGGCTAAAGCTAGAAGCTATCCCTTTGATGTGTGACAATACCAACACCATTAACCTTACCAAAAATCCTGTCATGCATTCCTAAACCAAACACATCAAGATTAGGCACCACTTTATTAGATACCATATACAGCGGGGTGATTATATTATTGAATTTGTAGAAACCAACCTCCAGCTGGCCGACATCTTCACCAAACCTCTACTTAGGGAGAGGATGTATTTTCTTAGGAATGAGCTTAGCATCATAAGTGAGTCTTCACTCACCTAACCATAGGAAATACATCATTTAGCCTAGCCTTGTGTGAATGTGAAATATTCTTGTGTAACAATTGATTGTCTGTAGGCAAAAATCTTTTAAAACTAATAACTCTATTTTTTCTGCATAATTTTGATCTATCATAACTATCAATCGATTACCATTTGCATTAATCGGTTACATTCTATTTTGCATTCAAAATCTTTTACATAAAAGCACAGGTTAATTGATTGTAAGGTAAGCCAATCAATTACCATGAGACATCTAAAGCCTCAAGATCCTCTTTGTCAACAATCCAATCGATTACCAAATATCACCAATCGATTACTAGCTTCAGACAGCACAATTTATTCTGCTTAGACTATCGTATTAATCGATTACAGCTCACACCAATCGATTACCAGAATCAGACTGCACATACTGCTCTGTTCAGACCATTGAGTTAATCGATTACAACCCATGCCAATCGATTACCAATATCAAACTGACCAAAGTCCAGACTCTCTAACTTTATAGCAATCGATTACTGGGAGTGCCAATCGATTACGACGTTACAGTTTGGAATATTAAAAGGCAAAATAGCAGTTCATTCCCTCCTTTTTCAGAAGACCCACTCTCTAAAAAATTGCTCAACTTCTAGAACATGCCCTACCTTCTACATTTAAATTCAAATGGCTAACTCTTCCTCTTAACATCAATCACTCACGAAATCTTGCGTTGTACACCCAAGCTTCGCTCAAATTCAACAGTGGATTGAGAGAAAGGTCTCACAAGAGAAAGGAAAAACAACAATGGAAGGGTCATCTAATCCTCAGAAGGCACCCGCCAAGCACCCTCGACGCCCAATTGCTCGTTCCTCCTCTCCTCCTCCTCAACAACATCCTCCACCACTTTGTGACTGGTTCTACACCAGAAGTGAAGAATTGGGGTTTGCTCGGGATTTCTCAAGGAAAGAAATTCTAAAACCACATTATCTTAGAGAAGAATGGTTGGTTCAACAAGGCTTCACATTTCATAGTATCCTTGATGACCAAGGACTAGTTGATTTAGTTGAATTGAAAGGTACCTACTATCCTGATCTAGTTAAAGTTTTCTACTATAACCTGAGCATCAATGAGGACACTGGGTACATTCAATCTCATGTTCGCGACAAGGATATTCAGATGAATCAGGAGCTGTGGTTCTCCATTGCAAGCATTGAAAGAGTGAATGATAAGGTAGAACCAACATTAAGGTCTATAAAGGAACTTGAAGGTGTAGAATACAGCAAAACAGAGGTCTACAAGGACATGGTTTGTGATCTTGATAATCCCATTCATAACAAATTTCCAATTGGACGAATGAAGATAAAAGATCACATGTTAGCTTACATTCTCTCATGGATTATCGTACCACGGGGGAGTATTCACGGAGCCCTCACAGAAGATGATCTTTTACTGCTATTTCTGATGAAGAACAACTACCAAGTGGACTGGATTTTCGCTATCACTGACCATATGCAGAAAATTAGCAAGTCAAATGACATCAAGATTGCTTATTCTGTTCTAGTATCACGTATTCTTGACCATTTTGGTGTTAAGACTGATGATGTGGTCACTAATTTTGCACGACCTAAAGGTGAACTCTCAGCCAAGCATTTGAAGCAAATGGGTTTAGTTGAAACTGATGACAGTTGGGAACACAAAGAAGGTCATGTAACAGTTGAAGAAAATGATCAACCTATCACACTGTCAGAAGCACAAGCTGAGCAACCTCCTCAAGCATCTACATTTGAGGTATCGATGTTGGACAAGCTAAATCAGATAATGCAAACACAACAAGAGCTCACCAGACAACATGAGGAATTCTCCAAACGAGAAAATGAACACTACCTAAAACTTTGTTATAATCTCAATGAGATTTCTGCTAAATTGGAAGCAATGCATCCTAATGACTTTGATGGTGATGAAGATTGATGATGAAGATGTCTCATTAATCTTTTAGCATTTCATTTCATATTTTCTTTACTAAATTTCTAAACATTTTATATTTTTGTTCATGTTTTCTTTATATTTTGTTATTAATATGAACACTATTTAAGTTTAATATATATAACTCGTTTATTTCTCCTGGATTTATATTTGTTTCAATTCTTAACCTTTTGGTGATTTGAAAACCAAAAAAGGGGAGAAAGTTTACTAATCTTTGTTGCCCTATTTTATGCTAAACAAAATTTTATATCTAGCAAACTTTTTAGAAGGTCCACTTCAAAGACTTAAGCACATTTTATATCTTTGTTGCCCTGTTTTACTCCTTAGGAACTAATTCTGAGTGATTGCAATCGATTACACATTGTGAAAATCGATTATCAAATGGCCAAATCAATTTTGAAACCATCTCTAGTATCGGGTTAATCGATTACCAACTATTGTAATCGATTACAATACTGATTTCAGATTTCAAATATTGCTCTGTGTCAATTGCAATCGATTACCATCAAGTGGCAATCGATTACAAGACAATCTCTAAGATTCAGAAATTGCCCTATTTCATTTGCAATCGATTACAATCTTGTAGCAATCGATTATCAGATGATCTTTGATATTTAGAATTGGCTTTGCCTTGTTTGCAATCAATTACAAGAGTTTTGCAATCAATTACAAATAGCTGATAGCAAGTGTAAATCATATTCTGATACACGGAATAATTGATTACACATTATTGCAATCGATTATATCTGGTATAATGGTCATTTTGAAAGATCTCAAAGACTCATTCTTTATCTAACTAACTCCGAATCATTTTTGACCCATCCTATATATTTGAATTCATAGCATGCTGTGTAGAATAACAAACACTCACAATATCTTTTCATTCCTTCAATTGTCAAAATCCAAATCTTTTGATTTGTTTCTCAGATTTGATATTGCTCTGAACATTTTCTTTCTTTTGCACATTAACAAATCTCTTGAGTTTCAAATAAACTCATTCTTGCTTTTACTGCTAAATCATTTTGAGATTAAACCTCTGAGCCCATACAACTATATCCCTCTCTTGTTCTTTCATGAATTGAGGTAATTCAACATTTATTCTTGACTGCTAAATTTACTCACATTGGAGTTTCTCAACACTAATCTTACATCAACTATATCAGCACATCAAGGTGTTTTTCATTCTTTAATCTTTTTCTATTGATCTTGTTTGATTAGCATTGTGGAAATTTCGTTCCTAAATGCTGTATTGAATTAGATGGTATTTCTAATTTTGTTTCTAGAATTCTATTTAGAAATTGGATGGTGAATGGTGTTTTCACATTCAATTGTCTAGGTTCTTATTTTAGGTTGTGAAATCAGGATTTACTATGAATTGTGTGTGCATGGTGTATGTAATCAAATTCATAGTGGAACCCCTTGGTGAAAGGGAGAACTAAATGTAGATCGATGGTTGATTGAACCAGTATAAATCAACAGGCTCATTCTCTCTATCCCTCCATCTATTTCAATTTAGATATTGATCTTTAACAATTTAATTGTTCTAATCAATTCTATCATAAACTGAGGTTGTTTTTCTGGTTTATTCAATCAATATCACATACTTTGAAAAACATTTTATTAAAACATCAAGAGCGGTAGTGAAAAACTTTTGTTTTTTGAAAAAGAATCTTTTATTTTATGTTGCATCAATTCACCCCCCCTCCCCCTCGTGATTGCTACCAACCGATCCTAACATTGATAACCAACACATCCCCCCCCGGTTTAGATCAACCAAGACAAAGAGCTACACGATATAATGACTTTCAAACCACCTTCACATCAACTGCAACTGCCTACTCTTCAAGTATTAACTATCTACCATTGAACCAAAAACCTATGTTAAGGCCTCCAAGCATGATTGTTAACTTAAGGCCATGTAAGAGGAAATTGTTGCTTGACAAACCATATTTTGTACGTATTGAGAAATTATTTTTCCTTCCATTTTATTCTTGTTTGTGCATATTTTATTGGCAAAACTCATGTTTTATGACAAATATGTAACAAGAAGGTCTCGAAGAGAATAAACAAGAAAAAAAACCTAAAAATTATAATTTGAAGAATATTTGGGCCCAACCCAATCAGAGCGAGTCAAGATCCTTTCATAGATTTATTATTATAAATAGGAGTCAAATAAGGAGTTATAGATCCAATCTTTTACATTATGAGAAATAATTTTTTGAGAAAAGGTGAAGACATTATGAGAGAAGTGTTAGGGAAGAACGTGAAGAAGATCTAGAAGTTTCTATTTGTAACATCTCTTTATCCCTTTTCTTCTTTATGTCAAATTTCTTTGTTGGTTTGTCTGGCCTATGGCTAAACCTATTTTCTAGAGTTACGATGTAACTGCCTTTGATGAACCCCAATTGAAACTTAGTTGAATGTCCTTTTTTTATTCATTTAATTGTTTTGTTCTAGTATGCTTAAATTATATTATAATTGACTACTCTAAATTTTAGTCTTTTATGCGTTTGTGGCCAACTTCGTAGAATTGATAGAACCTGTAGAACAAATGAATCCCTTAAAGATATTAATTGACAAAACGTATCTTAGGGGTTCTTGACACTTTTATTATTTTCTATGCATTTATACTTTCTCTTAATTTGAATATGAATTTGATTAAGTAAAGATTCAAATTAAGAGAAAAATGTTTAATAGAGTTTGACTATGACTTATTAACTAATTTAAGAGAAGTCAGTAATTGAAGAATAACTAGAATTTCAATTAAGTGAAAATTAGGGGGATTCGATCACATGTTATAATCATAACTCTAAGCTTTTTTTATCTGATAAATTTCTTACACTGCTCTCGCTTGTTCTTTTAAGTTTTATTCTTCTTACAAAGTAATTGAGAATCATTTTTCAACCCATTGATAAAATCCAAATTGTTTAGTTATTTCATTTTGAATTAATTGGGAATACAATTAGTCCTTTGTAACTAATATTTAAAATTGTTTAGTTATTTAGACTTAGGTCCATTATTACAATGCGTAGGGTACGCTTGCCCATAAGTGAATGCATTTTACGCATCATTACTTTAGAAATGAACAATACATGGATCATAACTGACCTTCCTCCCCACAAATCTACCATTGGTTGTCATTGGATATACAAAATCAAACATCGTGTTGATGGAAGTATTGAACTTCATAAAGCTTAGCTATTGGCAAAATGTTACACTTAATTAGAAGGCCTTGAATTCATTGATACTTTCTCTCTTATTGCAAAAATAACTTCAGTCAAACTTTTACAAGCTCTTGCAGCCATCAACAATTGGCATTTAAAGGAACTGGATGTCAATAATGCATTCATTCATGGTGACCTTCATGAAGAAGTCTATATGGAAGTTCCTCTTGGTCTTACTTCCATTCAACCTAGTCAAGTTTACCCCCTACAACAATCAATATATGGTTTAAAACAAGCTAAGTACCAGTGGTATGAACAACTTTCCCTATTCTTAATCTCCCATGGCTACACCCAATCTCCTTCAGATCATTCATTGTTTCTCAAGGGAAACTCTACACCCTTCACTTCCATTTTAGTGTATGTAGATGACATTGTTCTTACTAGGAACAATTTGCCTGAAATCATAGCTATCACCAGACACCTTGTTAGCACTTTTAAAATCAAGGACCTTGGCAACTTAAAGTTATTCCTTGGTTTTGAAGTAGCTTGCAACTCAACTGGAATCAACATTTGCCAACACAAATATGTTTTAGATATTATGTTTGACACAAGGATGCAAGCTTCTTGACCAGTCACCACACCAATTGATTATGGAACCAAACTCCACCATTATTTTGGCACTCCCCTGTCTTATGATTGTTCTTCTTCCTATAGATGTCAAATTGGTAGACTTTAAGGCCTACAACAATTCAGATTGGGCAAGGTGCCTTAATACTCAAAATTTATTACGGGTTTTTCCATTTACCTTGGTTCATCCCTCATTTCTTGGAGATCTAAGAAACAAACAAATGCCTCTTCTCATCAACTTACAAATATATTCACGAAAGCCTTACCTCCTCCTAGTTTTCAATCAATTCACTCCAAGCCAAGAATGTCCAAAATACATTATTTAGCTTGTAGGGGCATATTGACCAATAATTAGTTAATTAGTTTTAATTAGCTAGTTATTACTTTGATTAGTTAAGCATTAAACTGTTAGTAGTTAGTCATTCAGTTACCCCTCTAACTGTCGATATATAATGTAACAAACTCTGATTAACATGAGAAAGATCAATATGCCTCTTCTCTTAGTTTCAGCTCTATCTCAATTCCAATTCTTCTATGCTCTTATATGAGGATTGTTCTTCCTCATCTATCATGCATAATGAGTTTCAATACACTTTGTTGAAAAATTCAGTTTCAGTATTGGAATAACCATGGACATTCTACAAGGATTAAAACTGTTCAACACCAAAGAACTCTTAACCCTCGTAGAGCTCAAGCATAGGGATTATCAGAGACTTCAAAGTAGCTAGCATCATCAACGTGATTCTTGAATCTAATTGTAAATTTGTTGATTTTTTGTGGGACACATTACTGAACCTTCTTAGCTGCATTTTATTTTATCTCCATGTAGGTTGTGTCTTAGTCATATTCCAAACTCATCGATGAGTTTCATTAGTCGAAACAAATCATGATACTCAGATTTTAGTCAGGGACGAAAGATAAAATGTTAACGGTCATGTTTTCCATATCATTTCATATAGTATTTTTTTTCTTTATAATTGAACGAAATGACATAATCTTCTTCCTTTAGTTACAGGGTTCGGTTTTCTTTTCATTTTAAATTTTGATTTTTGTTTTTATATTACTTAATAGGTTGGTATTTTTTATTTTCCTTCTATTAATTGTAAATTTTACATTATATGTATAAATGAGATATTAAGTTTGCTAACGTTCTAAAAATTATTGGTAAATCAATTTATTTTTATAAAATTATTTAAAAAATAATTCAAATTAAAGATTAATTTTGATTGACTTTTAGTATAAAATTATTTTATACTATCAATATATCACTATTAAACTTTGTTATTATTGATGCTATTGATTTTATTTGTTTTAAAATGCATACATAATAAAATCATTACATTTAATAATCCATAGGATTCAGAGAATTATATAAGACTTGACTTAATCGTGTTCATACGTGATAGTCATGCATAATTGCACATTACAAGACAGAATTAGTATATGACTTGACTCAAGCATCTCACTTGACCTTCTAGTTTCTAGTTGGAGGATATCAGTTAACTCTAATCTAGAAAAAAAGAAATTCTTATTTTTAAACTTTATGCGGAGAATTAAATGAATCCCTACTCTCATTTTTTTTTTTTTTGGGTTTCTCTATCATTTTCTAGACTCTAGCCAGTTTCCACCAAAAGATAGACAAACATCTAATCTTGAGGCCCCAAGTGTACGGTTATATTTGATAGACAAGGATAGATACGAAAGATTTGTCCAGATTCACAGCCCAAACTCATCACAATTATTAAAATGGTGTGTTTATTTATTTATGTTAAATGTTATCTTTTGTAATTTATATGGTAGTATTTTTTTTTTATACATTAGGTTTTAAAAAAAAAATTATTCTTTATGTTTTCGAGATTATTTTTATTAGAAGCGTTAATATTTCCTTTAACATAGGCAAAAGTGACATTTAACAAAGTTAACAAAAACACCTTTTTAATGAAAATTAACAAATACTATTGTTTCTGATGAAAAAGGGAAGAAGGGGCTAAAATGAAACTTTCAAAAATACAAAAGTTGAAAGTAAAACTTTTAAAACTTAATGGATAATAACAAAAGAGCAAATTACAATGATGTCCATGAAATTTTATTAAATTACACATAATTTTCTTTTATACACTAACCTCTTTTATAAATTTGAAATCATTATACTCACACGTCTTTCATATTTCAAAACATTATACTAACAGCTCTTAAAAACATTATACTAACACTCATTTAAGGAAGACAAAAATAATAATTTTAAAAGTAGAAAATACTTGTATAATTACATTAAACCTAAGAGATATTATTATAATTTTCTCAAAAAAATAAATAAAATAAAACATGAAAGATCCAAGTGATATTAATGGACCAAATTATTAATTTATCCATTAAAATTAAATTTAAAATCAAAACACTACCACACTCTGTTAACTGCAAAATGAACTCCAAGGGATTAACGTTGCTCCATTTGAGCCTTTTAGTTTTTAAATATAGGATTTTTTTTAATCATTTAAATTAACAGTTGTTTTTTTAGTTTTAAACTTTTTAGATGTTTATTTTTTTTAGGTTTTTTCCCATATGATATTAGTGTGCGCCAATTGTCAAAAAAAAAAATATTAATTTTACAATTTAGTGGGGATTTTTTTTGTTTTTTTAGTTTTAAACTTTTTAGATGTTTATTTTTTTAGGTTTTTTCCCATATGATATTAGTGTGCGCCAATTGTCAAAAAAAAAAATATTAATTTTACAATTTAGTGTGGATTTTTTTTATTACCAAAATCAAATTTTGGAGATCAAAATCGTTATAAATTACAAAATTAATAATTTTTTGTTTGGTTATTTTAAGCAGAATGATTAAAAAAAATTATTTATCAAATTTAAAAATTAATAAAAGAAAATCATTTTTTTAAAAATTTGAGAGACTAAAAAAAATTTAATGATAATATACTAATAATATAAAATAATTTTATAACTCATTTTAATGTATCATTGTTAAAATTCCAAAATAAACAAAAATGACCTTCATCTAAGATATAAAAATATATTTAAACTTTATTTTATTCAAACTCAATTTGTTCATTTTCATAAAAAAAAAATATATAAGATAGATTGAGTGATAAAAAAAGAAAAGAAAAAAGATAAACCATATATTCAAATCTTTCATTGATATTTTTAAAAGAACTAATAAATAAATGGTTAAACTATTTTATATTATGTCCAAGTTTACATATGATGATGAGGTAACTGCGTTGATTTTATCGAGAGACGACACCTTTTGTTTTGTATCACTTTTTAAATTATTATTCTTTGAATTTTAGAGAAATTATTATTAAAATATTCATGTGTCGCACAATTTCATCGCTTCTTTTGTCTATTTCAAAACCGTCTGAACTGAGATACAGAGTATATGATCTCATTTTGGAAGCTCCAAGTAGATTAGGACATTGGCGATAATAAGTGATAACAATAGAAAGCATGAAAGGTGCCCCACTTGGAATGTAACCCCTTGGAGGGTGCTAAACTCAAATAGTCCAAAAATGTAAGGTCATTTTCTTATGCCATTGAGATGCTTCTTTCTCCTTCCAATCACAAACCTACCTAGCTAGATATATAAACATTAAGAGCTTTTTTTTATATATTATTTTAAAAAGATTTCTAGAGACAGATATGAAAAAAAAAAATTAATTTATTTGTAATTTAAAATTAACTTCCTCAATAGTTAATTTGTAAAAAAAATTTCCTACTTTTAAAATTTGTGAAACTTTTATGAATGAATTATTGTTCAAACTAATTTTAACTTATAAATAAATTAAATTTTTTTTTTATTTTCTTCCTTAGAGACATCCATTCAAACATATCTTATGTTTAATTTTTTTTTTCTTAAAACACTTCTATGAGAAAAAAATATGAAAATAAAATGAATTTTTTCATAAGATAAAATTGATTTCTTCTATAGTTAATTTGTAAAAGTTCACTCAAATCGTTCATATAAACCTAGAGAACTACGTATTGATATAAGGTCTTATTGTATTCACACGTAAGAATGAACTATTTATTTTGAGATGTCTCCTATTCAATTCTCTTGAACTAACTATTTTGAGATGTCTCCTATTCGATTCTCTTGAACTAACGACAATCACACATTATTAATGAATGATTAACGAATTTATTTATTAACCATAAATTAAAAAACACCCTAATATCACCTAAAAAAATAAATATATATTCTCCAACATGCTTCTTTATGCCTCCAATCCCAAACCTACACCCCAGATCCACAGAGTGAAACGCCATTATAAAATAAATTCAAGTAGCATTAAATGAAATTCACGATAGTGACCCAATTAGGTTTTGGGTATTTCTTATTACTATATAATAATAATAATAATATATTATTAAGCATGGTTCATTAACCTAACACAATGCGTTCTCGGTTCCCGCCTGCACAGGTTGAAGTTGAAAGATGCCTATTTTTGTCGTTTTGTGAAAGGCAATGCAATGCAATGCAACTCTTCGTGCGTCTTTTTCATTCTATTCAATCACTTTCAAGTCTGAGTGAGACTTGGGTTTTAATTATGGTGTGCATGCTTAAGCATCAATTCTGGTCTCATTCTGACATTTTCTATACTGCAGCTCCACCATTTCATATAATTATATTTAAGGGAAAATTTGTTGCACACGCCACTTGATGAGTGTGTGTATATATATATATACACACACTAGTGAGGGTACTGGTATATCGCAAGTGAAATTTTTTTTATTTGTACAATTTTTTTTTATTTTGCTGATGATATGAGTAAAAATTCCAATTTTATTTGTACAAATGTTTGACAATATAAAATATAACATGATTTTTATTAAAACTAAATTATTAAAAATAGTGATTCTTTTTTTACATCATGTAAAAAAAATACTTAATAATTTAAATATTAATGTAATTTGAAGTAAATTTTTGTTTCTTTGTGGTGGAAGTAGATTTTATTCCATATAATTTTTCTTTTGTGTATAATTTTTATAAAAAAATCACTAAGAATTATTTTAGTTTTTCTTATTGCTTTTCAATGTTATTTTGCATTTTTTTTTATAAGCCAAACACTTTAAACACTTTCATATATAAAGATTGAAGCACAATTTGTTGAAATCCATTCAGAAAAATAAAAATATACAACCCACATTATTACAAAAACTATATAAAAGCATAAAGAAAATGAAATTCCTAAAACACAACTCAATTTCCTTTCAAAACTATCCTCTCTTACCCTTTATAGTTTTAGAAGGCTTTACTTCTAATTTAACATGATGCACTGATCCTCAATGACCTCACATTCCACATATCAGATAGGAGACACCTCACACCCAATACTAAATCTAGAGCACTCATTTCTTCTCCCTCCATTCAACTAAGCGAAGCTACCTCTCAATCCCTAAATCACATTAGAATACACAGCTTCATTGCCCCTCAACTCTACTCAAATGCATTGCCTAGAGGCAATCATGATTCCTCCACCTCCACACTGTCGAAGAGAATAGCCATGGTCTAATGGCGATGAGCAACGAGCGATTAAAGCTAGAGGCATAGCTTTCTCGCACTCAATCACTAGCCGGGTATGCACCTTCTACTTCATCTTAAGCTTTTTGTGTTGTCTGGGTTGTCTGAATGTTGATTGTTGATTTGCTATTAACCTTCCCTTCATTATGTCCTAATCATCCTTCAAAACCTACCTTAGAAAGACTCCTTCCCTACTAGTTAGACATTAGACAATATATAAGATGTGATATTAGTATATATAAGATTTGTTTAAATTATATACATTGTTCTTAAGTGACATACCTAAGAAAGTTTTGACCTTGGAAAATTGTACAATAACAATCAAATTGACAACATCTTCTAAAGCAAGAAATGCATTCAATTCATCCACATAAGTATCAAAAAAGAGTACAATTGATCTTCTCACTATTCATTCCAATTTTCAGAAAAAGTAATTAGTTCATAATGCAAAGTTTGAAGCAAAAATTAATTTAATGCAATTTTTTTTTTTATCATAACTTACCATTCATTCTCTAGCTCAATAATATTCATCTTTGATTTTTTATCATCTTTCATATATTCTTTCTCAGTAACAATTCTAGTGAGAATTCCAACAACATCTGTAGGAAAAAAATTAATTTGATATAAAAAATACATAACAAATATATAAAGAAAAATACAATTACTAACCAACTAAAAAAGATTTATTAAAATTGTGATTTTTGATATGAGAGAAAGAAACAATAGTATAAAGACTTCTGTTAATGGTTGAATCTGAACAAATTGCACATTCCATACAAAAATTTAGTTTGTATTTTTGAACAGTGTCCGATAATCTTCCTTACTTGGTTCAACTTTAAATCATTGATAACATAAACTTTTCATTCTTTTAGTTAATCATATGAAATATTTATTGAATGATTAATATTCCTTAAAATAAACCTTTTTGCACCAACTATATTTTCTGATGTTGGAATCCGATTCTTTACATAGATATAATATAATTATATTATATTTCTATGCTAATAGGAGAAAGTTGAGTCAAATATCTTAAAGTTATTTTAAATTCAAATTTAATTAGCTTATATCTTATATTTTTATTTTAATTATTTATCAACCAAATTTTAATTTTAAGCATTATCAAATAGATTTTAATATATATTGAATTCAAGTTTAATTAACTTATATCTTATATTTTAATTTTAATCATTTATCAACCAGATTTTAATATATTTTATATTTTATTTTTAATCATTTATCAACCAAATTTTAATATATATTGAATTCAAGTTTAATTAGCTTATAGTTCGAAAAAAAAAATTTATCCAAAATAGTAAGTTTTTAGAATATTCTTAAACTTAATTTTAACCTAGTGATGACAAGTATAAAACTTTTCTTCGACGAGAGTTTGTTATATTAATATAATATATATATATATATATATATATATATATTTTGTTTTTAATTTTTTTAATTTTTCAAATATTTTACCTTTTACTTTATAAAAAAATTAAGAATTTTATCTTTTTCAATTTATCCCCTAACATAATTGTATTTTTATAAAAAAAAAAAATTGATAAATTTTACACTAGATTTTTTTTTTTTTTGACAAATTTTAACAGTAATATTTTCTATTTTACTAGAAAACTTTATCTCTAACTTTTACACTTATTAATAGATAAATGACGGAAGGTAAAATTTGCAACTTTTTCAACTTTTGCAATTTTTTTTATAGGCAAATATTTTATTGATATCAAACAAGCACAAAATGCTCCACACCAAAAACAATCAATACAGAACGAAATTATAGAGATAGATAAATACAAAGATAAACAAAAGTCACCACTAAATAACAACACAATGTAGTATAGTACTACACTATAATTAGTAAACATTATAGTCCTCTTTAATGCTCAGAGATGACACTAGACAACTAGACATTACTAGCCAGATTGACCTCCCCCATTACGAAAACCATTCATTTTAACCCTCCCCCCTCACTTCTCCTTTCTCCTTAAAATCCCTCTTCAATCCTTTTCCTCACCTAGAATCCACCATTGAAGCACGTCAAGGTCTAGAACAGTCCTTACCAAGCCTCGATCTACTGCTTCTAAGCCAATTCCATGACCCCCCCCCCTCTTTGACTCCTCTTGGGTAAACCACTGCTCCAATTTCTCCCCCCACGCTGAAGAAACCCTTCACTCCCCACCAACATACAAACCTCTCGCGCGCCATCATGTAGTGAAGATTGGCATGAACATGTTTGATATTTTCATTAAACTAAATAAAATATCAAATAAATAGAAGAGCACATTGCGTCAAAATATGAGAGAAGGGTTCGTAGGAATACCTGGATCTATAAAACAATTTTGATTGACATGCAATAAAAAAACGTAGTGATCATGAATTGTTGGTTCAGTGATCTTCCTCAACCAAATTGTCTTGCTCCTTATAGGACCTTTGTTGTCTCATATAACAACAAGGAACTACTACAATTTTCACAACAAACTCAATGTGACTAAGTCACAAGGATCACCATTGTTACTTATATTTGATGACATAGATCAAATATAGATAAGTGGTATGAAAATAACATGTGATGTAATCTTAATCATGTTTATTTCAATTAGTCTAAACTTTATTCTTTATAGAGTCAATACAAATGCAATAAAAATTGCATATAAAACATGACACAAGTTCATAATAAAATGATAAACATCAACTTTATTTATGCAGAAAATCCAAACAACAAAATGTTTGAAAAACATAAGATATAGAATATAAACAAGACTCTCACTAAACTAAAGTACTATCAGGAATTACACTCATATGAACAGTGTGCTCATGAAAAACTTTAGGTACCAGACCTTTAGTAAGTGGATCAGCTAGCATGGAATGAGTCCCTATATGTTCTATAGAAATTTGTTTATTCTAAACTCTTTCCTTAACAACTGGAAACTTGATGTCAATGAATTTCGACTTGGTTGCACTCATGTTGTTGTTGGAGTAATGAACTACTGAGTTATTGTCAGAGTAAAATTTCAATGGTCTTTGAATGTGATTGACCACTTGTAAACTAGTAACAAAATTTTGCAGCCATATTCTGAGGTTAGGTGCCTTAGAACAAGCAACAAACTCTACAACCATGGTCGAAGAAATTACCAAAGTTTGTTTAACAGACTTACAAGAGATAACTCCTCTAGCCAACATAAATAAGTATCCAAATGTGGAGTGTTTGCCATCTTGACATCCAATAAAATCAGAGTCTAAGCATTCGATGATCTCTAGATGATCAGACTTCTAATAGGTAAGCATGTAACCTTTTGTTCTCTTCAAATAATGCATCATGCGTTTTGTTGCCTTCCAATATTGCATTCTAGGATTACTCAAGTATCTGTCCAAGACTCTTACTACAAATGCTATGTCGGGACGAGTACAAACTTGAGCGTACATCAGACTTCCCATAGTTGATGAGTGGGGAATCTTTTACATCTCAGTTCTTTCAAGGTCATTATTGGGGTATTGTTTAAGACTGAATTTGTCTCCTTTAACTATAGTGGTATCTCATGGATTACTATATTTCATGTCGAATCTATCTAGAACCTTATTGATGTAACTCTTTTGTGACAACCTTAGGATACCTTGAGAGCGATCTCTTAGTATCTTGATGCCTAACACAAAAGTAGCTTCCCTAAGATCTTTCATTTTGAATTTTTTTGTTAGAAATCTCTTGGTCTCATGTAAGAAGCCTATATCACTAATAGCAAGTGATATATCATCGACATATAATACCGAAAATATGTATTTACTCCCATTAAACTTATGATATACACAATCATCAACCACATTCACCTTAAAACCATATGAGGTAATGACATGATCGAACTAGTAATACTATTGACAGGAAGCCTCGTTGAGACCATAGATGAATTTCTTTAGTTTACACACCATAGACTTTTGGTCACTTGACACAGTTTTTTGGTTGCACCATATAAATTGTTTATTCAATGTTACCATTTAGAAACGCAATCTTAACATCCATCTAATGTAGCTCTAACTCAAAATGAGCTACCAATGTCATTATTATTTTAAAAGAATCCTTTGAAGATACTAGAGAAAATGTTTCTTTATAGTCATTGCCTTTTGTTTGAGTAAAGTCTTTAGCGACTAAATGAGCCTTATGTCTCTCGATATTACCCTTTGAATTCTTCTTAGTTTTAAATATCCATTTACAACCAATAGATTTCCCACCTTCAAGTAATTTGACGAGATCCCAGACATTATTGTCTTGCATAGACTTCATCTCATCCTTCATAGCATCAATCCATTTTTTAGAGTTAGAACTGCGTATAGCTTAACAGAAGTTGATTGGATCATCCTCTATTAAACCAACGTCATCCTCATGTTCTTGAAGAAAAATAATATATTCATCTAGAATTGCACTTCTCCCTTCTCTAATGGATCTCTTTAATGACACTTCTTAAGGTTGTTGAGGTTGCTCTATAAGTACTGGATGGAGAACCTCATTGTTGTCTTGTTCTAGAATAATGTTATCAACAACAATTTGAACATTGTCTAATATTACTGGAGTTGTGCCTTAAACAGTAATAGGTATGAGGATTTAATCATTGTCAACGACAGGTTTTTCCTCAAAGACAACATTTCTTATGTTTTCTTCCTTCCCAAACTTAACTTCCTCAAGAAATTTTGCATTTCCCGTTTTGAATCATGAAGTGGGGTTGTAAAAATTATAAGCCCAAGAGCATTCAACATAGCCAACAAAATAACAATTAACCGTTCTTGCATCCAACTTTCTTTCATATGGCCTATAAGGCCGTGCCTCAGTTGGACAACCTCAAATGTGCAAGTGCCTGATACTTGGCTTTTTGTCAATCCAAAGTTCATAAGGGATTTTGTTAACTGCTTTACTTGACACCTTATTAAGGATGTATTCACCACCACGGTCATATTTGGTAGCTTTAATTTTCTTTCCGAGTTGAAGTTCAACTTCAACCTTAAAAACCTTAAAAACATCTAGGGATTGAGACTTCTCATTATCAAATATAGGTAACTGTATTTAGAAAAGTCATCTATGAACATAATAAAATATTGTTGTCCATTCCAAGAAGTCGAAGGGAATGGACCACAAATATTTGTATGTATTAGTTCTAAGACGTCCTTAGCTCTTTTAACATCTAATTTCTTTATGTTTGTTTGTTTTTCCTTTATGCATTTAACACAGCATCAAAGTCTGAAAAATCCAATGGATCAAGAATCTCATCCGACACAAGTCTTTGAATTCTTGGTTTAGAGACATGGCCTAAACGCTTGTACTATAAAGTTGCTAAATTCTCAATTAATTTTTGTTTTGTACCACGCGTTATTTTAGTATTTATTATAGGAACTAACAACATCATACATGTAAAGATTGTCAATTAAAGAACCAAAACCAACAATATTTGAATTTTGATAGAGACTAACTTTATTATTTCCAAATGAACAAGAAAACCCAAATTTTTCCAATCTAGAAATATAAATCAAATTCTACCTAAAAGATGGTACAACAAATATCTCAAACAAATTCAAATAAAATCTAGTTTTTAAATGTAATCTAAAAATTCCAATAGCCTCTACTGCAACCTTTTGTCCATCGCCCACAAAGATAAATCTTTCATCATCACTTGGCGATTGACTCCACAGGCAACCTTGCATAGTTATACTTATGTGAATGGTAGCACAAGAATCCACCAACAAAGTATCCATAGGTACAAAAGCCAAATTAATTTCAAAACAAACAAAAGTAAGAAATTTACTTTTCTTTACACATCAAGTGGCATACTTGGAACACTCTTTCTTCATGTGTCCTGACTTCTTGCAAAAATAACATGTAAATTCTTCAACTTTCTTTGGTTTCTTTTGCTTAGAAAACCCTTCTACAGCATCCTTAGTCTTTTTCCTCTTTTTATCCTAAGAGGTCAAAGTCAAATGAGCACTTTTAGTCCTATCCCTCTACAACCTCTCTTCCTCTTGCCCACATTGAAATATAAGCTCATTGCGGGATCATTTGTCATTTTAAGTGTTATAACTCACTTTGAATTGTCCAAAGTGTGTAGGAAGTAAGATCAAAACCAAGTGCACAAGTAGGTCTTCACCAAGCTCTAACTTTAGTGCCTTGAGTTTTGATGCAAGATTGGACATTTCTATAATTTATTCTCTGATATTTCCTTTGCTCTTATAACTCATGGAGATGAGTTTAACCAAAAGGCTGCTCATCTCTGCCTTTTCATTATGGGAAAAGTACTGTTCAATTTTTGCAAGAAAATTTGTTGCACTTTAACCCTCAGCAATAAAGCCCCATAACACCTCTGGTATAAAGAACTTCATGATCATAAAATAGATATGGTTGGACCGTTCCCATTTCTCAATTTTTTCCTCATTAAAGACTTCTGGAGTGGAAATTGGTGGTTCTTCCCTCAATGCTAGATCCAAATCCATAAAACTAATAACAATTTCTATGGTTTCCTTCTAAGCCTTAAAATTTGTCTCATTCAACATTGGGATAGAATTCACTTGAGCAGAAACATTCATAGCTGACAACTAAATAGAGAACAAAAATTAAATTAATAATATGTTTACAAATCACTAAATAAGTCATATATGACAAAACGTGCAAATATTTCACATAATGGATCCATAACAAGATACTCAACACAACATTAATTTCTAGTCTTTGGACAAAAAAATTAATTTATAAACAGTACTCTCTATGTAATGATCAAATATTAACAATTAGTTCTGTCAAATAATAGTCTTTCTTTTGACCAACTATTATTCACATAAAAATTACTTTATGATTGTCACATATTTATCATCACAAGTATATTATTATTTGGCCAAATTGTGTCTTCCTTTGGACCGGGCACAATTCGCATAAATAATCTCATACAAACATTTATGTACATTTTAATCAAATAAATTTACACAATCGGGATTACTTTGGCAATATATTGTTTCAACCAATTTAATTAAAAATTACCAAACATATATAAATCATTAGATACTTTTTATGAATGTCAACTAAGTATTGTAAGTAAATTGCAATACGGAGAGTGCATAAAATTTACACCTAAATTGATAGCAACAATTATATGAAAACAATCATCACTATAAGTAAATGACTATCAAAATTCATATATAGTATCATCACAGTATTAATCCAGCAAATGCTATATGCAAAATAAATCCATTCAAGTAATTAAATTGTTTTATAAAAGCACAAGTAGTTTGCGGAAAGCCAAAACCAAATAGTAATAGTAAATACATGACACAAGCACGCGATTAGTAAAGCTCAATGTCAATATTCAATTCTAAAAACACAAAAATATAACCCAAAATAAGCAATGCAATGCATAGTCCAAAAATGCAATGTTATAAGCTATATGTGGTTTTGCTAGATACACAAGCTACGCATTGTTGTTTCAACGAAACATCCCCAATTCATGAATAGTGAATAAACTATACACGAGTCATTTCATACGCTGCACAATAATCGAATGAAAAAGGAAACAAACAGTGCGTATGACAAATTCATGAACAATAATTTACAAAGGCAAACAAAAAGGCATGCTACAAAATAATCACACATCTGAATAATAAATGAACATTGTACGTGCATAAATAAGTTTACAAAATTCAAATCATATAGCATCATCAATTTACGAATTTACGAAGCGCAGAAAAAAAAATCACATGCAGTAATTTTCCCCCAAAAATTAAATTAGAGTTCATAATCAAAAGAGGGATTCAAGTAAATAAGAATTCACATTACATTAATCCTAATAATCTAACAGTAATGGAGGCTCTGATACCACTTGTTGGATATTTTGATTAAACCAAATAAAAATATTGAATAAACATAAGAGCACATTATGCCAGATTATGAGAGAATGGTTCATAGGAATACCTAGATTCATAGAGAAATTTTGATTAACACGCATCGGAAACATAGTTATCAAGAACTATTGATTTAGTGATCTTCCTCAACCAAATTGTCTTGCTCCTTATGGAACCTTCATTTTCTCTTCAGATAAGGAGAGGAGAAAACTATTTCTGATTTGGTGTATTAGGGACCATAACCGTGCTTTATATTTTTAATCCATCAAAGTTCTCATTATGTCCTAATGAGTAAAACCAGTATCCACTCATTAAGTCCATATTGTTTTTTGTTAGCAGTCTAGGGGCTCTTTAAATTAGATCACTTAAATTGAACCCCTCTAAATGTAAATAACTAATATAAATGTTATAATATTAATACGTAGTCTATATTAATTAATTATGAATAAATAAAATTGCTAACAGAACAAGCTCCCAACAAGAAAAGCCATCGTGCCTCACCGAGATGCAATCCTCTCACGTACAATTGACCGGAGAAACTCAACTTAGGTGAGATTGCCTCTCCCTCGCTCTGATTCGTGCCCCATGAAGCCCAGAGCCCTAACCCCAACAAGGAACCCTACTATCGCTACCTTCCTTTAGGTAACCCCTCTCATCCCTCTCAAGTGTTTAGGTTGTCTAAACTAATTGCTTAGGATTCTTGTCTTAAATATTACACTACAAGAATTTGTGGATTTGTGACAGAAACTTTCATCGCAAATCCATTGAAAATCTCTCGCTCAAGGATATTTGTGACGAATTTCTGACAACTTAGTGAAGAATATATCTGTCGTTGTATTCAAACTGTTAATTCGTGATGAAATTGTTCCCTCACTATTTCCACGCTAATAATTTATCAACCCTCGCTATTCCTTCGACAAAATCTCTCGCAGAATTGATTACTCTAAAAAAACTATTTTGTCGCTAATTTACGAGACAATATATTTAATTCATTCGTCGCAAATGTGTCCTCACAAAGTTGTCGCAATTCTCTCCCAAAAAATTATGGAACAAATCCATGGCAAATTTATTCGTATTAAATTCAAGTTTCCCTCACCTTACTCTTGCTATTTCGTCACAACTTTTAATTGCTAATTCACTACAAATTCAAATTAAAAACAAAATTATATATATATATATATATATATATATATCTTATATATACGATATAATTTTCAAATTTGAATAAAATCATTTAAAAAAACAATGTAATTATAAGTCATTACACATTTGTTAAATCAATTTTTTTTTCAATAATTAGATATTTAACTTAAATATTATCTTATATAAAAAACTAATTACATTTTTTTATCTTATCTATTGAATACTCTTAAAAGTATTTTTAATTATAAAAGATTTTTTTTTCGAGTTATAAAAAAATCAATTTTTTAATCTAACAAAATATATAAATAAATCCAGTATCTTATTAATAAATCTTATCTTATAAATAAATCAAATTTATATATATCACGTTAAACAACTTTATCAAGATCATGCTACAACATACTTTTAAGCTAATCTAGCATCTTGATTCTTGTAGTGGATATTTTAGAAAAACCTAATTTTATTGAAAAAAAAAAAACGAAGCATGACAACAGCAACAATTGATTGTCAACAAAACAAAAAAAAAAAAAAATATTCTCAATGAAGAATCCAAAGCAGCTTCGATATAGCAAACTTGCTTTTGCTTCTTTGCTTCCTTGGCACTTTGAGTAGTCAGCAATTTCTTCTTCTTCATCTATTCGTGCTCGTTGTTCCTCGAAGTAGTGAGAAGAGTGTTTCTGGCTACGATTCTGGTTGTTGAGCTCATTTTTTTTCTCATAATCTCATCAACTATAACAATAATGTCACAGAGTCATGTCCTTGATACCACGCGGGAAGTATTGACCCCACTGTATGAGCTATTCTTTCGCGACCATGAGTGACGACAATTTTGAGAGGAGCAGTTCTGAGCGGTTGAACAGACATGTTGTTTCTTTGAACAATGAATAAGAACAATGAACAAGAAGGAAATAAACTAGACAATTTAAAAAAAAATAAAAATAAAAGGGCACACACATATTTTTTTTACTTAACAAAACACAGTAATATATATATATATATATATATATATATATATATATAGCATTTCAAGTGAGAGCACATATTTATTATAAGAGATGAGAAGTTTAAATAATAGTCATTGATTAAATATTAATGGTCCAGATATAATTTTGAATTAAAATTAAATGTGATATTCATCATATACAATTATATCTCTCATAATTATTGTGCATGTTTCATTCGCATTTATACGCAATTGCTTCCATCACCATAACCATTGTCACCACCACCAACATGGTCACCATCTTCGTTTTTGCTGCCACCACTAATAGGGTCACCATCACCACCACCATCTTGGTCATTGTCCCCATTGTTGCTGCTACCACCACCATCATAACCGCCGCTACCACCATTAGGCCCACCATCACCACCACCATCATGGTCGTCATCCCCGTTATTGCCACCACTACCATTGTGATGGTGGTGGTCAAGGGCGAAGCAGGATTTTGTAGTAAGGAGGCAATTTTTTTTTTCTTTTTCTTTTAATAATAAATTAAAATTTATTTTTAAAAAATATAATATATTTATTATTGTTAGAATACCATATTAGAATTATGTATTTATTAAATGTGTATTTTAGAAAACCACACTTCATCAGTATTTATATTGAGGAAAGATAAAGATAAATAATAATTAACAAGATAATATAAAGATAATATATATTCTGACAATTATAAATATAATTATTAGTTTAGATAAAATATTTATATTTATATGTTTTTAGAATAATTTAATAACATATAATCTAAAATATATTTATATAAAAAATAATTAAGTATATTTAATTTCCTTTTTAAAAACTCAATATTATTATCCATCATAATAAAATTTACTTTCTTATATGTACTTTCTTTTTCTAATTTTTATATATTAATGATTAATGTGGAGACACATTAAGTATTAAAATCACACAAATAATAATAATATATGAAAAAAAATATTTGTTAGTATAATTAATTGACTATCATTCATTTTCACCAAAAAAAAAATTGACTATCATTAATAAATAAGTTTAATCATTATTGAATCAATTTTTTTGAAAAAAGAATCTTTATTAAATCAATTATAATCAATACAGTATAAAAAATTAAATTAATATAAAGAAAGACTAGTAATATCATTTGATTTTTTTAAGAAAAATAATGTCATTTGATTGGAAATACAATCATTTATATTATTTTAAATAATAATAAATTATTATTAAAATAATTATATCCAAATATTTTATCTAAAAGAAAAAATACATAATATCTTTATAATAAAAACAATAAAAGAATAAAATATTAGTTTATAGTAATATTATAAAAATGTATTTAATTGTTTTATTAAAATAAAAAATAATGTATAATTAAAATTTTAAAAAGATATAATTATAAAATACTATATATATATATATATATATATATATATATATTTAAATATTAAAAAAAACTAAGAAATCTAGGGGGGCCACAGCCCCCCTAGCATCCCAAGTGACTCTATCACTAGTGGTAGTGGCGGCAACAACCATGATAGTGGTGGTGATGGTGACCTTGTTGGTGGTGGAGGCAAAAACGGTGGTGATAACCATGTTGGTGGTAATGACAGTAGTCATGTAAATGTGAATAAAACATGCATAATAATTAAGAGAGATATGATTGTATATAGTGAAAATCACATTTAATTTTAATTCAAAATTATATATGAACCATTAATATTTAATCAATGACTATTATTTAAACTTCTCATCTCTCATAATAAACATGCGCTTTCACTTGAAACGCCGAAACAAGCAAAAAAAAAGATACCAAAAGTACCTAGGGAACATCAAAATATTGCTTTGTTGCAAGAAATGCACTGGTTATAGTCATAGTAACTACCAACAAGTCGTCGATCCGAGTGGTTACTGGACTCGGTTTCCTTAAGCAAAGTCTCGAGTTCAAGTTTTGTGGATGAAAAAATGTGCTTGGGAGGGGAGAACCCCACTAAAGGTGACCAGCTAGGTTCCTCGACGAAGATTAGTCATCGGCAAAACCAGTGGAGACTTCGTACCAATAACATGGTTACCAAAAGAAAAATTACTTATAGTAACTATACCCAAAGGCAACAAAACACACTATATTTGTCAAAATATGGATCCCACCTCATTCCTCAGTATGTGTGTAATTCCTCTATATACAATGAGCCCTATACCCACCAAAAAGCTATACAAAATTCCTAAAGCCAACCATATTATCCCATATCCCATAAAACTTCAAATTTTCTAAATATTAGAATAAAATTACTATATTATCTATCTATTGATTCTATTATATAAATCTATATATTATATATATAGGTCTATATATTATCTAGGTTTAGAATCTACGACCATGGTTCACAATGATTCCTAATTAGATTAGAAACAAAATCTTATATATGTGTGTGTGTGTAAGATATAATTTTTAAATTTGAATAAAATAATTTTTAAAAAATGTAATTATGAGTTGTTACACATTTGTTGAATAAAATAATTTTTGAATTCATTAGATATTTAATTCAAATTTTATCTCATATAAAAACTAACTAAATTTGTTATCTTATCTATTGAATACTCTTAAAAATATTCATAACTATATAAAAATTAACATTATTATATATACATTATTCAATAAAATTAAAATAACATATAAAACATAAGAAAAAAAACTAGAATTTAAAAAATAAAGAATAGTTGTAGAATCTTTTAAAAATAAAATAGATTAAGAATTATAAAATAAATACTGAATAAGATAATTCACACGATATATATTTAATGTTAGATTATGCTATATACTTTTTAATTTTTTTTATATATCTAAAATCCATTAAAAATTGACAATGTTAGATAATTTGTGAGAGATTGGTAACAGAAATAATTGTGCCACAATATTACAGCGGATCTACTTTGGAAACTATTCTCGTTAAAACTAATTTTATATTAACAATGTCTTTTGGGAAGGATTTGTGATGGCCTTTTCCTTCGCAAATTACCAAGGGATTTGCGGGAGAAATATCCCTCACTATTGTAAGAATTTTTTTTACATTAATTAGTTTTTTATTAGCGAGGAATTTGTGAGGATATGTATTCATCACTATGTAATTTGAGAAAGTTATATGGGAATAGCGAGGGGAATATTTCTCTTTGCTAATCCCTCAATAACTTGCAAAGGATTTGAATGACTTTTTAGTTTACACAAATCTGTCTCTAAATTGCGATGAATTAGTGATAAAATATATTCCTCACAAATTTCCCTCGCTAATCCATGAAATTCTTGTAGTGGTAGATCCTCCCCTTCCCCTTTGTCGTACAATTTTCATTTGTCCCTTCAAACCTCTCGATTTGTTAGACCCCTCTATAGAACCAAAATAACCTCCACTGTTTACTTTACCTTCCTATTGTTCCACCATATAGGTTTTTCAAGCATAGCTCAAGAGAGTTGAACCATTCAATTAAGGAATAGCTAAAGCCCCCTAATTTACCATTCATCTGAAACCAAGCTTTAAATCTTATTTTTTTCAATTATCTTACTAAATGATAAGACTCTGTTGTTGAATATCATGTTGTTCCTCATCCTCCATAAGGATCAAACCACTACCACCCACACTATCTGCCACGCTTGTGATCCCTTCATACCACAAACCAATTTCACATGTTGTAGAAAGTATTGTTTTTGTTCATTTAGTAGGGCCACTGATAGACCCAACCACTCGTAGCACAACTTCTAGATCCTATCCGCAACATAACATTTAAAAAATAAGTGCTTAGTAGACTTTTCCTCCAACCCACAAAAGGGGAAAAGTTGACTATGTACCTGCATTCCTCTCCTAGATAGATTACTATAGGTAGGTAATCTATCCCTCCCTAGTCTCCAAATAAAATGCATAATCGGGGGAGGTGCTTTAATTTTCCAAATCATCTTAAAAATGGAATTTCCTCCCTACCTCCACATCTTTCTAGACATACATAGGTTGCTGCCACCTTGAACTCCTCTTTGTTTTGTTTCCACAACATCCTATCATTCCCTTGTATATTACCATTGTTTCTGATAATTCTCCTATGTAGTTCCTCCACCATATTTCTTTCCCACTCAAACCAATCTCTACAACACCTAAATTCCCACACACAAATTCCCTCTATCCATCTTCCTATATCTTTAATATAGTTATCTTGCTATAATGAGTTACTAAAAATTCTGCTAAATTTGATTGCCAATTTCTCCTCCCCCACCAATAGATCCTTGTAGATTTTAATTTTACTACCATCTCCTACTTTCTAAATTTCATTTTTTTCCACCTAGTCATGTACCCAATTAATATCAATTTTATGTAAATCTTTCCACCACATTGAACTGTTCTGCTTATCCCCATACATAGAAGTTATAACCTCCTTCCAAAGTCCTCCCCTTCCTTCTAGAAATTTCCATTTCCATTTTTCAAGTAGAGCTTCATTAAACAGACAAACATTCCTGATCCTCAACCCCCATTGCTCCTTAGGTAGACACACATCCTCACATTTAACCCACGCTATTTTCCTAACCTCATCCAACCCTCCCCATAAAAAGTTTATCTCTAACTGTCTCACTTTATCCCTAACAATTTTAGGCATCCGCCAAAGGGATAGCAAAAAAAAGAGGCATAAAAGTAAGAACAAATTTTATAAGGCCAACCCTCTCCTCAAGAAAAATATTTTTTTCGTTTTTAGCTAAACAGATTTCTGCCTCTTTCTCTAGAAATGACTCCCAATTACTAATTTTTATAGGAATCCTCCCACCAAAATCCCTAGATAAAGAAAGGGAATGTCCATCATTACATAATTCAAAATAGAAGCATATTTATGTAATTCCCCCTCAGCCAGACCTATACCCCCAATTTGCTTTTAAAAAAATTGACCTTTAAGCTTGAGTAAAGCTCAAAACATATAAGAATTGCCTTTACTACCACCACATTTTTAGTAGAAGGTTTCCCTACAAAAAGCGTGTCGTTCACAAACTGTAGAATGTTGACTTTTACCTTGTTTTTGCCTAACTCATAACTCTCAAATAAGTCCTTCTTAACTACCTCCCTCATTAAACCACTTAAGCCTTCGACAATCATAAGAAAGAGGAAGGGCGCAGAGGGATCCACCTTGTTATAGTCCTCTCTTTTGTTGAAACTCCGTAGTTGGGCTACCATTGATTAGGATTGATGTTTTACCTGACTCCAAGCAAGCCCTCATCCAACTGATCCACTGTTCCCCGAACCCCAATCTTCCCATCATGTAGTATAAGAGTGGCTAAGTCACCAAGTCGTACGCTTTTTCAAAATCAACTTTAAAAATCATGCATTTTCTTCTTTTCTTTTTTCTTTGCCTAATCAACCATTTCATTCGCCACCACCACTCCGTTCAACACGATCCTACCTTCCACAAAAGCTCCCTACCTGGAGGCAATCACCCCATCCAAAACCTTCCCAAGCCTCATGGAAAGCACCTTAGCAATCATCTTGTAAATACACCTTATTAGTAAAATAGGCTTATAACCATTTAAGCCTCGGGGTTCTTTCACTTTAGGGATAAGAGTGATAAATGATGAATTGTTCTCTCTAGGTAGACCCCATTCCTATGAAAATCTCTGAAAATGTTCACGATATCTTCTTCATTATTGACTAAAACATTTTTAAGAAGTTGAAGTTATAGCCATCTGGACTTGGACCTTTATTGTTACCACATTCCTCAATTGTTGCCTTCACCTCAAATTGAGAAAAAACCCCAGTCAATGACTAATTTTCTTCACGTGAAATTTGATTAAGTTAACCCCATCCAGCCTTGGCCACTCACCCCCATTCTGCACAAACTTCTCTTCAAAAAATCTTTTAACCTCCTTAGGATCCTACACCCATCTACCATTTCTATCCTATCCAACCAAAGTGTTAACCTTTCTTCTCCTATTAATCAAGAGAATGAAAATATCTAGAGTTAGTATCCCCCTCTTTTATCCATCTTGATCTAGATTGTTGAAAGAGCAAGGATTCTTTCTTAGCTGCCACTTCCCATAAATTAGCTAATAAATTATTTCTAAATAGTAATTCTGTCTCACCAGCCTCCCCTTTCTCATCTTTGATATCAATTGCTGCAATTTTGTTTACAATTGTCTTTTCCTCTCATCTAGATTTGTGAAGCATTCTTTATTCTACTTTTTCAATTTTTCTTTGAGAAGTTTCAATTTTTCTTTGAAAGCAAATATATTCCTCCACCTCCAGCCTCCCCATTCCTCCTTCACGAAACCTTCAAATTCAACTTTTGCACTTATTAATAGACAAACAACAAAGGTAAAATTCAAATAGAATACTAGTAAGAGGTAAATTGCGTCAAATTAATTTGTTGAAAATATAATGCTCAAATTAATTTATTGAGGTAAAATTCATAAAAAAAAAGTTAGAGGTAAAAAGTATAATTAAGCTTATATTTTTTTAGCTTTTATTTAATGGAACAAATATATTGGTAATTTTAAGTTGAATAGTTATTTAGGTATAGACTTTTTTAATTCAGAAGTTCGTGAGTATTATGAACATTTGTCTTTTTAAAAAATATATAATTATTATGTTCATGACAATTGAAATGATTTTGATTTAATTAATGTGAAAATTAATAAGAATTTCATACATATTTGATTGAAAGTTAGAAATGTTATCCGCTCATATAAATGTAAATTTAACGGATAAAAAATAATAAAATTCATCAATTATAAATCATAAAAGGTGTGCAAACATAATAAATCTAAATTTAATATTATTGAAATTAGGAGAAGTGATTAGGAGCACATGACATTGATCTTTTTGTTCTCGATTAAAAAATCAGTTATGTGTCTTGATGGCCATTATTGAGTCAATAGTTTTGATAATTGTTTATAGGACAAAATATGTTTTTGTTGAGTATTTTCATTTATAGTCTCTAATATTTTATTTAATTGGTTTTGTCCTTAAAATATTTTTCCATTTGGCTTTTGGTCTTTCCGCCAATGAATAATCATTTATTAACTAACGCATGACATTAAAAATAATAATTTAAAAAAAACATTAATGTCACATGTCAGTTAATTAATAAGATATGTGGCATCTATCAGAACTAAATCACTCACTAACAAAGTTCACTAATGGAGAGATCAAAAACCAAACGAAAAATATTTTAGGGAACAAGACTAGTCAAATGAAACGTTAAGGACTATAAATGAAAATGCTCAATACTTTAAGGACAAAAACATAATTTATTTATTATCATATATTTATTTATTGTTTCTTGTGTTCTCAACCAGAATTTAATAATTTGAATAAAAATAAAATAAAGGGAGTGATTTATAAAATAAAAAGTGAAATATATAAAAAAAAATACAACTAATAATAGAGATGTTAAAAAATAAAAAAATAAAAATTTAAATAACTTCAATATCTTGATATTTCTCAGGGTCTCTCTGTCAAAATTTTAAAAATTGGATCGATGATCGAACCGATCAAGATATTGGGTTACTAAGTCATTGTTCGAATTAGTGGATTACTAATTGACCTCATGACTCGACATATATTGACAAAAATAAAAAATATTTATTATATACAAATTTTAAATTTATAAAAGTTTATTTTATTAATCTTTAATATTATTAAAAGTTATTTAAATTATTTTTCATTTATTTTTTAACATCTTCTATTATTAGTTGTAATTTTTTTTATATATTTTTTACTTTTTATTATAAATTACTCCCTTTATCTTACTTTTATTTAAATTATTAAATTTTTACTGAGAATACAAGAAACAATAAATAAATATAGGCTTAAATAAGTTTTGGATCCCTATAAAATATTTATTTTTTACTTTGGGTATCTATAAAAATTTGGTTATGTTTTGGGTCCCTAAATATATTTTTTTTGGTTTTGGATCTCTACCAATAACGTGGTATCATTTTAACCGTTAGTTAATTAAGTGATGACATGACATCATCTCAACATATATCAACGGTTGAGATGATGCCACATCATTGATAGGGACTAAAATATATATATATATATTATAGGGATTCAAAACATAGTTAAAATTATAAGGATCCAAAACTTATTTAAGTCATAAATATATTATAATAAATAAATAAATATATATATATATATATATATATATATATATATATATATAAATCTTTCATAATAGTTATTTGATTAAATGATTGACTTATTAGTTGTTTTAGCATTTGAAATTAAAAAGATGTAGATTCAAATCTTAACTTTACCACAATTACAAAATTTTTGGAAAGTATAAAAGCCAAAACTGTAATTAAATTAATATTATATTAATAAATAGATAATGCACTTATTAACCCTTCTTCTTCTATTCTCTCATGCACATATATTAATGTTTTATATGTCACTACTTCAAAATTTTGACTTTTTTGACTTAGGGATCACATGTATATATGACTTCAAATTTAAATAATTTTGATCAAATGTATATATGACTTAATATTTTAATCGATTAATCATAACTTATTATTTTTTAAAATAATTTTATAAATATTTTGCAAAGACATTTTTCTCTAATTATTAATTATAATATTTATTTTAAATATACATTTTAAATTAATATAATATAATTAACTTAACTATTACCAGGGATACTATAGGTGAAAATGAATGCAAACTTAAAAGAGAAGGTAGAAAAACATTCAGGTGCCAAGCAGAAGGCCAATGGTGTAGATGATTCAGGTGTGAAGCCGAATGTATAAGGAGTGAGTTGAGATAACCTAGGAACTTGTATTAGCTAGATATATCAGAAGTATGAGAGGAGGTGTGAGTTGGGTTGTTGAGTATCATTTATCATATATACTGAGATGTGGAATCATTGGCATGAAAGCTTGATAAGAAGTGGTTGTGATGCAAGTAATGAATATTGTAGAGACAAAAATAGTTGAAAACACACATGAAGATTGAGTTGTAAAGGATGATAATCACGTAAATCTCTTGAAATGTTTTCAAAAATTAAAATAAACACATTTTTAACTGTATTTTTTATTTTTATTTTTTAAAAATGAAAATAAAAAAACATTGAAACTAAATGACACAATGAAACTAAATCACGTCTTCAATGTTGTTTTCCTTCAACCATCCTTCTCTAATGTCGATAGTGACGCTCCCTTGCTCCTCCGACAACGTGGTGGTCATAAGCTTCATCGCATGGTGGATCGTCATCCTTGTCAGATCTGTCATCGTCATCACCCTCTTTCTCACCTCCCATTGCCATTGTCGCTATCATGTCACTATGTCACCTTTGTGTTATCATCCTTGTCAAATTTGTCATCGTATCTCTTCTTCATTTCCCTAACTTACTGTAGCCATCGTTACTATGTCACATTTGAGTCGTCATTCTTGTCAAATCTATCATCGTTCCTATTCTCCATTTCCCTCACCTACTATAGTCATTGTTGCTACCGCGTCGTTGTGTCAACAACAGTGTCCACACATGAGAGATTGAGATACATGTGTATTGTGTTGTTGAGTGTGAAAGAGATGTACGAATATGGAAAGATTCCACTATGTTCTCGTTTTCAAAATTTAATAAAGAAAACGTTGGAAACAACAATTTGACATTTTTAAAATTAGGCATAAATTAAGAAATGTTTGTTTTAAAACATTTTTAAAATTTTAACCATTTTAATATATTCTCATGTCCACATTCCGATAAATCTTGCTCCATTCCTTAAAACAAACACCTCCTTGTAATAATAATAATAAGCTGCAATAAAAATAATGTTTTTAAACAGTGTTTAATATAAACAAAAATTAGACCACTTCCGATTTTATATTTAAGAAGCAAAATATTTAATTCATTCGGAACAATAAAAATGGATAAATTATTTAATTTTAATAACAATAATATGTTATTATATTAGTTTTATATAGTTAATAATTACATTAAATACTTTACTTTTTAGCAATAAAAAATAGATGACATATTTATTAAAATTTGATTATAAGCTTAATTGTATTTTTGATCTCCAAAGTTTACAATTTTTGTGATTGTGGTCTCTCACAAATTTGTTTGTACAATTTCGGTCCCCTAAATTTTGAATTTGGACAATTTTAGTACCTCTATCAAAAAATGTTTGTTAGCCTTTAAAACTTGACGCTCACTTTTACTTAAAATGTGTTAACAATTTAATGGTCAATTTGTAATTCAAATGGTTCAAAATGGTAACTCTGAAGCATTAGATTAATCTTATTCCAGAGATCAAGTTTATATTTTATACCCTAGATTATCGCTCCTACAAATCTCCCCTTGGCAACCACTGGAGGCCACCTCCAAAAATAATCTCCGACTGTGACAACATTTTGTAAACTTCAATCTTTTGCCAATATTTTCATCTGCCTCATGTTATTTTATCATATTTTTTTTTCTCTTTTCCCTTTTCACAATCGATGTTTTCTTTCATATGCATAAGCATTTGGGTCCGATTTGATGAGATTGGTTTTGTGTTTGGAATACAAGCATGACTATACTCTTGCCTTCTCTTCGCATTGACCCACAATCATGTACTCGCCTCGCTCGAACCCAACTCCAAATTAATTTGAACCTGGATCTACCAACCTTGATTTTTTTTTTCTTTTGATAAAATTAGAGATTTGCATGGTTAATGAGTTGTTTGTTAAAGTTTTATGATTTTTTATTGGTCAAATGACATTTTTATCCTTCAACTTATTTATTTTGTTCAGTTTAATATTTTATTTTTTAAAAAAGTTCATTTTAATCTTTTATACTTTAAAAAAGTTTTAAAATAGTCATTTTGTTATTGTCAATTTAACGATGTTAATATAGTTTCTCTTAACAATTCGATACATTGGAAATAGGACCTTATCTTCTATCATCATTTCCACATCGTCAGCGAAAATCATTTCTCGGTAAATCAATGTCTCTTCGTGCTTTTCATCGTCTACAAAGAGTTATTGATGAATGTGATCTCACATCTATAAATCTCAATATAATGCAAGCTCTCGTTCACAAAACTTAGGCTAATTGTGACATATGAAGTCGTCAACAACACTACGAGTAGACATCACAAATGACCTCCACAACAGAAAAATGTTAAATTTATATTGATAAAATGATTACTTTTAAACCCTTTTTAAAAGATTAAGGACCAAATTGAACTTTTTAAAAGATAAATTACCAAACTAAACAAAATAAATAAGATAAAGGAAAAAAAAACATTTGGCCTTTTTTATTTTATTTTAGATCTAAGTAGGTTTATTACAAAGGTTAAAGGTTGGAAGTAGTTTGTGAGACACGAAACCATAAATGATGTTAGTGGTGGTGAATTTCGTCGAAGGAGGTGTCGAGGGAGGTGCAATTCACGAGGAGATGCGACAAACTTTGTATGGTCGAGGAGCAATGAAAGGGCTTTGAATTAATGAAAGAGACATTGATTTTCTACTAGTCCCATGAATTTCAAAAGTATACATGTAATATGGATGCCTTTTGTTGTTGAGTTTGTTTTGATGGTTAGAACCATGATATGAAACAAAGTTTACAACAAAAGGGAACGATGACTTTAGATGACTGTGGTGGGAGGAAATCCGATGGTTGGTTGGGAAAACAGATTTGGGGAAAGAGAGAAGAGAATAAGATAGAAATAAAATGCTTAATTACACTTTTAGTCTTTCAAGATTGTAATTTTTGTAAGTTAATTTTTTTTTATGTACAATTTTGTTTCTCAAATTTTGAATATGTGCAATGTTAGTACATTTATTTAAAAATTATGTTGACTTTTGACATAAATTTTTAAATGAAAGTCAATACATTTTTAATTCAAAGTTAACATCATTTTTTAATGATTATTGGTCAACACACTTTTTTTTTTAATAGAGATATTAAAATTGCACAACTTCAAACTTTGGGAACCAAAATTACACAACAAAATTTGTGAAGGACCAAAATTGTAAAAATTGCCAACTTGTTACCAAAGTACAATTAAGAGAGAGAGAAAAAAAAAAAACTCATGAAAGGGAAAAGAATATGGTGTATAAGTTGTATGAGAAGGTATTAAAATCACCGACCCCACTTTTTATGTCACACCAATAAAAATATATCATGTCATTAAAAAATAATTATTTTTAATCTTTTATTATTTTTATACATTATTAATAATATCTTTAACTTAAATGAAATGTCATATTTTTATTATAGAATACAAAATAAAATATGAATAAGACTAATGATTTCAATCGATATAACAAGATAGGTGGTATTAGAAGAATCTAATGATAAGGATTAATGGTCCCCCCTAGAATTAGAATTGGTCTTACATACATTGATAATTTGATAATATTGTATAAAAAAATACATAGACAATAAAAGTTAAACAATAAAAATGACGTGAGAGATTAAAAGAATAAAACTTAATAAATATTAAAAATATGTATTATTAATATTATAAATAATTTAAAAATTTAAATACAACTTCAATTTAGTATACAAATTTAATTGAATAAATTTTAATCTTAATTAATTAATTAGATTTCATAATAATCTATATCATTATATAAAAATATACAACTTTTAGTAACTGATTTTGGTGTACATATTTTTTAACCAATTTTACCCTTATATTTATTTTAAAAATTTTACATTCAAGTTTACTTTTAATTATCTATAAAGTTTTAAGAAGAGACTAAGATATCCCAACTAAATTGGCACTCCCTAGCAACCTTCATCCTAAACTTTTCAATTGTGTATTATTAATAAAGTAAAGAGAAAAAAAAAAAAAAAACAAGTAAAAGCGAGGGATTAGGCCAAAATCCACCGAAAAAAAAATTAACAACAATATGGGGGGAATAGGACAAAATTCATCATCAAAGAGAAACTAATAAAATGACTTAATAAATATGAGAGATAATGCTATCATGAAAATTATAAGTCTTCTCTAGTGGCACTATCCCTCCTTTCTTTTTCTTCTTCTTCTTGGGTTTGTCCTCCATTCCTGACATGCTCATGGAGGGGGAGGCTAGGACCTCTTCCTCCCTACTTGAAAGGAATTGTGAGATAAGCTTTAAATCCGCCAAAACTTGGGGATGCATCATAACCTAGGGGGATTGTGACCCTAAGGGCCTGGGATTCTGTCCAAATAGGGAATTAGGAACCTCAACACCCATAAAGGCATTGTGTCCTAAAGTGGGGCTAGGCGTGGCGTCAAGAAGTAGCTTATGGTGAGTTGTTCCTTGCATCCTCTTCATCTAACTCAGCTGTCCAATTTCTCACGCAACTAGTAGTGTTAGGGCTCTGAGAAGCAGCACATGAAGCTACCTTCAAATCAGTATCTGGAATCCCCTCGGTCTCGCCATATTCCACATGAGCAGCAACCTCAGTTGCATTAGTTACCATATTAGTAGTCATTGCATTCATTGCTCCAATCTCATCATCCCCAGCTGTTTCCTCATCATGCTTGGCCTCCTCCACAATCTCATAGTCATCCCCAATCTCATAAGTGTTCCCATCCTTAGCATCTCTCCCATGGCCATCTTTGTTTTCATTATCATCATTTCCAGGCTTACCCTTAGAAGTGTGTTTTCTCGTGCCCTTCATGGCTGCAACATTGCCATTTTTATTTACCTTGTTATGCTTGTAATTTGAAATAGAGTGCCCAATCATTTGACATAGGTTGTCAAATTTAGAAGTCTTTCAAGCATTAAGTCCACAAAGAAAGTGAAGTCTTTTTTCTCAACAAGGATTTGATCCCTCAACGGTAGCTTCAAGTCCACGTCAACCAAAACCTTATCAAAGTGACCATAGCTCTTCAAAACAATGGCTACATCAATGGCTAAGGGTATCCCACACCTCTAGCAATCACAAACAAGATTCCTTTCCTCCAATATTCATAAGGCAATCCATAAATTCTAACCAAGCTTTGAACGTTAAATTGCTTCACCAGGTTAAGGTTAAAGTTAGGAGTCCATGATGAGAGTCAAAACACTCTAGGTGATAGATTGCATGAACATGCTGGAAGTGTCTTCCGCATATCTCCAAGATTCGAAAAGGAGAATTCAAAGAATCCCTTACCTAATGAGACCAGTCTCCAAGGGTTGAAGAGTTGCGATATCTTCATCAATTTCTTCTATAGATCAACAATGCGATGGGGGAGTACTTCCCTTTGGGAGGACAAGCCTACCATGTAAAGAGGTTTTGCAACTAGCAAGGCCTGCCATGTATTCCTCCTCTAGAATTTGCATAGCCATGATGTTCCCTTTGAGGCATGAAGTTTCTCAAAGGGCTGTTGTAGGTGGTCTTAAAGGTGTCCACAAAGGATCGTTTGGACCTGACCTGGTTGAGAAGCAATCGAGGCATGGAGGCTGAATGTGGCAACAGTGTCTAATGTGGAGGCAACAACGTTTGGTTGTTGCATGGCAATGTGCTGCAAAGCGATAAAGTGTACCTATGCGACGACGCACTTTAGAGTGGTGGCGTGTAGTGGCAGCGACCTGACAACAAGCAGGTGTGGCAAAATCGGAAGGGACGGTGGCTACAAGTGGTGGTTTAAGGCAGCTTTATGGTAGGCCATGAGAATGGATTCCCATGGTGGAAGGCCAATGAAAGGGGTGATAACACCAAACCCTAGCATAGCCTTTTCAATACTACTAAGGGGGGGTGTATTGGATTAGGATTGTTTAAGATTTTAAAGACTTTTTTTTTTGTGAAAATGTCTTGGGGTATTTAATCAAGATTGTTAAATGATAAACACAATCTGATGGTATCCACTCAAGATTATCAAGATTTTTTTTAAAAGGCAACAAAATCTTATGGTATTCAATTGAGATTTTAAATAACTTAAAAAAAGTCATCTATTATTCAAAATCATAAAGATTTCAAAGGATTGTCTTCTTAATTGGATTTTGATGGATTTTATGGACTTTTTTAGTTGATTATATAAATATCAAATCTAGCAAATAATCTCATCCAATCTCGAGAGACTTTTCCTTCTCATCATAAACTTTTTTTTTATTTCATTATCTCTCCATTGGAGGCAGTGACATAATCTCTCCCACCTAATCTCTCACATTTTCCTATTTCAATATGAGATTTTTCATATGATCTTAATAGTAATGTGTTCATACCCAAATCACTACGAATCACCTTACAAGCCTACATCATTTGATCAATGTAGTCTATCATCTCATTCCCCTTTAGGTTTATAAATTCCTAACAAAATGAAAATCAAGTAGATTTGAGCCTAAAAGAAGTTCTAACTTAGTTCAGGCAAACAATAAAGTCAAAGTTTTAAAATATCTTTTTAAACTATTGTAGTCAATTTTGAAAAGACATTATTGATTTTATGAGTTAAATGAAACATTTTATATTTTTGACTAAAAGTAAGACATTATCGTAACTGTCATGAAAAAGATATCTCAAAATATATTAGTAGCTTGTAACTTTGATTTGAAATTCATGTACATTCTTAGTAGGTGGGAGGGTTCAATTCATGACAACTTGTGACTAGTCTGTGTTCAATGATATTTTGAGACACTATTTTTTGTTTATGTTCGGTAATTTTGAATTTTTTTTTCTAAAAATCCATAGAATCCTTTCAAATTTTATAAATTCATGAAGTGCCTTCAAATCTTATGTTCTAAATTTATTGAAATCTAAATTACAAAATCCTAATCACAAAAGTGTTTTAAAAACAATCTTAAAAGTTTTTATATTCCTACAAAATCTTAAAAATACATTAAGAATTTTTTATGTTAAAATAGTCTTTTAAAATTCTAATCCAATACCTCCCTATATAATTACCCACTTATATTGTTAGTTACTTTTTTTTTCTATTTAAAATATTGAGAGGCATAAGTTAATATGAATATCTTCCAAAATCACTCACTATTATTTTATTTTATTTTAAATTAAATAGAAGATAATGATGCATATAATACCTTTTTTTTTTTTTTTTAGTAATTTACAACAATATATACATGAAATATAATTTTTTATAACTTTGTTTGTTTTTTTTTTGAAAAATTTTATATTAGTTATTTTTCTTTTTTTAGTTTTATCATTTTTATTTTTTTTTAACTTCTTTTATTTTTTATTTTATTTATTTTTATTTAAAAAATATAGATACGCTCTCCCAATAATAATATTAATAATAATTAAACTAACACATGTACCTCATGTACCTGTTAGTCCTTATCGCTATTACATCGCTCTTACATATGCCACTCTCTGATTGGCGGATTCCAAACCCCTCCCATTTAATTCACTTCATCATTCGAATCAATTCCGCGACAGTCAACCGGTTCAACCCACCCTCTCCTTTACCAAACCCTTCTGCTCCTGGCTTACCCTCTCACTGGCCCTTCCGGTTCCCCGCTGACTCCCCACGACTTCATTTGGACTTCATTTGGCGTGCATTTCAGCGTCATTTCATTTCACTGCCATTCCGCTCTCCCCCCCTCCCTCTTCTTTCTCCTCCTTCGTTTTTTAAATTCGCCCTAAATTTCAATTTCATTTTCAATTTCGAAGACGTGACTCTCTCTCTCTCTTCCCATGTTTTCTCGGTTCTATAGATGGAGATGGAAGCTCTGAATCTCGCTTTCGCCGAATCTCGTTCTCTGCTTCAGATTCAGTGTTCGGATTTCGCTATTCTCCGTTTGGATTGACGAAACCCCCCCTCCCCCCCCCCTTTTTTTTTCTCTTCCCGTTGGTTTTTTTGCTCATCGGGTTTTGAATTCTTCGATCTTCACCTCATCCACTCGTAATCGGTGAGCTCTCACTCTATACATCAAATCGAAACTCTTTGATTTCAAACTTAGAAGAAACAAATGTATTTTTTTCAACTGTTGTTATTACGAAATATTCATAAACTTTTACTAATTTCTGATATCTGCCAGTGAAATTGGCTGATTATTTTTATTAGAAATTAGAAATGAATAAATACACTTTAATAATAATAATAATAATAATAATTTGTGATGTGAACAGAACGAAGTTTTGATGTGATTTGTGTGTGGTCTTTCATTTTCTCACTTCGCATTTTTTTTTCTAATTTTTAAATAACTTACTTTTGCTTATTTTTTATTGTCCGCTAATTTTGGTGCGATAGATTGGAGATTCCTGATATCTGTAAGAGAATTTCTTTTGAGTGGGAATAAGAATAATTTTTATCTGTTTGTTTTATTTTCCCTCTCATGTTTAATTTTTTCAATGCTTATGTTGTGACAAGGTTTTAACTTTCCTTTGTTTGATTTTGACAAGGTTTTAACTTTATTTATTCTGTTTGATGATATGATTCGGATTCTGGATTTTATTCAGATCTGTTGTTCCATTGCATAAGTTTTGCTGGAATATTCGCTTGTCTTTTCATTTGTTGTTGTTTGTTTTTTTTTTACTTTATTGGTTGAGTATTTTGGTGTCCTGAGCCTGTTTTTTTTAACTTCCAAGTTTTGTTTGTGATGTCTAAGTTTTTTTTTTTTTTTTGCTGGTTTGTGATGTCTATGTTCTTCTGCTCCATAGGTATGATATTATTATTATTAAGTTATTTTAAGCATTTTTTTCCCAACTCATGTATATGGTGTGCTTGCGTTGTTTTGTTCAGAGCTAATTCCATGTTTTACCCACCTTCATTGTTTTTTTTTTTTTTTTTGCTTATTCATTTCAGTTATTGTTTCATGACTTTCTGGAAGTTCATAGAGGTTCTTTCAGTTTAGATTTGTAATTTGTTCTGTCATAGATTTCAAGGGACCCAAATAGTTATTTTAAGCTAGAAGTATAAATTCAAAATATGTAAATAAGTTGTAAGAATCTGTTTGAATTTTTGTAAGGTATGTATAGGGACTTGCAATAACTCTGCAGTTGTAAATCAATTTTTGTAGATGTTTTAGTTTTATAATTGTGGATCTATCTGTCTCTTTAGGTTTTCCTTCTTTGGTGGATTTAACTACTATTTTTATTCAATTATTATATCTCTGGTCACTTATTAAATTTCCATGATTATTATCTTCCAGCTAACAGAAGCATGTGCAGTGGTCCAGAGAAATCAAAATCTCTTTCAACATCTTCATCAGCAGTAGAGGGTTCAACTACTAACACCAAAGACATGAAAAATTTAACAGTTCATACTGAAGATTCTTTTTCCTGCTTACTTGAGCTTGCTTCTAACAATGATTTTGAAGATTTTAAGGTAGCTTTAGGTAGGGATGTTTCTCTAATAAACAAAGTTGGCCTCTGGTATGTGCGCCAGATTGGATCCAAACAAATTGTTCTTGAGCACCGAACTCCTTTAATGGTTGCTGCTATGTATGGGAGTATAGATGTTCTCAAACTTGCACTCTCATGTCCGGAGGCTGATGTCAATTTCTCTTGCGGGTCAGATCAAAGCACCCCCCTTCACTGTGCTTCATCTGGTGGTTCTGTTAATGCAGTTGATGTTGTCAAGTTGCTCTTATCGGCTGGTGCTGATATCAGTTGTGTTGATGCTAATGGAAATCGCCCTGTTGATGTTATTGTTGTTCCTCCTAAGCTCGAAGGTCTGAAAGCAACTCTCGAAGATCTACTTTCAGACTCTGCTTCTGATGGGTCTGTTGTTGGTGACTGTTGTTTTATCCCAGTATCAGTTAACTCATCATGTTCTGATTCAGCTGCTCATTTATCATCACCTGAAAACGGGTTGCCATCCTCTCCCATGGCATCAAAGTTTACTGATACAGCTGTTAATTGTGCTTCTGAGAAGAAAGAATATCCAATCGATCCATCACTTCCTGATATAAAGAACAGCATTTATGCAACGGATGAGTTTCGCATGTTTTCATTCAAGGTGCGACCTTGTTCCCGGGCATACTCTCATGATTGGACCGAGTGTCCTTTTGTTCATCCTGGAGAGAACGCTCGTAGGAGAGACCCCAGAAAGTTTCATTACAGCTGCGTGCCGTGCCCTGATTTTAGAAAGGGGGCTTGTAGGCGCGGGGACATGTGTGAATATGCTCATGGAGTGTTTGAGTGCTGGCTTCACCCGGCTCAATATCGGACAAGGCTGTGCAAAGATGGTACTAGCTGCAACAGAAGGGTATGTTTTTTTGCTCACACAGCAGAAGAGCTGCGTCCATTATACATGTCCACTGGATCTGCTGTTCCCTCACCTCGCTCGTCTGCCTCTACTCCGAATGTCATGGACATGGCTGCTGCAATGAGCCTCTTTCCTGGTTCACCATCGTCGATTTCTTCCATGTCTGCATCTCCCTTTGCACAGCCAATGTCTCCATCATCTACAAGTGGCATTTCTCACTCGTCTAATGCTTGGCCGCAGCCGAATGTTCCAGCTCTTCATTTACCAGGAAGCATTAATATTCAAACCAGCCGATTGAGATCTTCTCTCAATGCTCGTGACATGCACCCTGAAGACTTGGATCACATGTTGCAAGATTTGGATGCCCAGCAGCAACACCTTTTGAATGACTTGGGCTGTTTCTCACAGCCCCGTCCCAGTGCCATTTCAGTGAGTCGATCTGGTCGGTCCAAGACACTAACTCCATCAAATCTTGATGATCTATTTTCTGCTGAGATTTCTTCATCTCCTCGGTATTCTGACCCAACAGCAGCAGCTTCTGTATTTTCCCCAACTCACAAATCGGCTATTATGATGAATCAGTTTCAACAGCTTCAAAGCTCGTTATCACCCATAAATACAAGTGCCTCGTCTCCTAGGAACGGCAAGCATCCTCTATTACAGGCTTCATTTGGTGTCTCTTCTCCTGGAAGGATGTCACCAAGGAGTATGGAACCAATCTCTCCAATGAGCTCTCGGTTATCAGCATTTGCTGCTCAGCGTGAGAAACAGCAGCACCAACAGCTGCGAAGCCTTAGTTCAAGGGACCTTGGTGTCAACGTCCCCGTCTCAATGGTTGGGTCCCCAGTTAATAATAACTCCTGGTCTAATTGGGGTTCTCCTCATCATGGGAATGGAAAAGTAGATTGGTCAGTAAATGGAAACGAGCTAGGTCGATTGCAGCGGTCATCGTCGTTCGAGCTCAGAAACAATGGTGGGGAGGAGCCCGATCTATCCTGGGTTCAATCCCTTGTCAAGGAATCTCCAGCCGAGATAAGAGAGAAGCTGGCAGGCTCTGGCCCTGTTGTATCTTCTGATGGACTGAATTCAAATCCGAATCCGCAAGTCGAGTCAATTGATCATTCTGTTCTAGGAGCCTGGCTTGAGCAAATGCAGCTGGATCAGCTTCTAGTCTAATCAAATTTGACCCATATTCCATCTTGTGATAGGTATTATTTAATTTCACAACGATCGTATTCTTTTTGTCAATTTTTTTTTGGGTGGAGCAAGGAAGAGAGGGAATGTAATGATATAATACTCAAGCAAGGAGATAATCTATTTTTTTTTTCCATTATTTGTCATTCATTGTTTTACTAAAGAGCTTCAGGGGGAGGGTTAAGAAACTCTTTCTCTGGTTTTTTTATGATATCCCAGTAAAATAAAAAAACATTCTTACAAAAATATCTAGTTTTGGGATCTTTAAAACCAAGAGCCTTATTTGTATTTCAGGAATCTGTTAGTTTTATTGTTATTGCATGTATATATAGAAAGAAGACTAGAGTGAGTGTTTCTTGTTAAGTTATTATTAGGTGATTTGAGCCATTGAATATTTATTACTGGCAGTGGCAAATCGTTTTGATGTAGTGAAGGCTAAAGTAATGTATATGTATTTGGTTATTTTCAAATTCAATGTAATGGTTAATTTTATGGGTATTATCTAAATTCAATGGAAATTATGAATATTGAAAAAAAAAAAAAAACTTAATAAATAAATTAATCATATCCAAAGGTTGAGGGTGGCATACGTGTATTGTTGTTGGGTTTATTGTCAGATCTAGGGCTAGGTTTTTTTAATTTAAAAAGTGTTTCTAAAAAAGTGCTTTTTGAAAGTGATTTTTTTTTATAGACTGATAAAATTTGCTTCTTGATAAAACATAAAACTGTTTTTTTAACAAATTGAAAGCAGTTTAAATGAACATTAAAAAGTAAAAAAAATACTTGTTTTATTTTAAAAGATGTTGTTTTTAACAAGTTGAACAAAGTAAATGAATTGAAAGTTGTGTTATAGGTGAACAATTGTACTTCTGCTATGAATTTAAGTTTTTTTTTTTTACAGGTGCAGGTGCTAGTGCTACAGTTTTAATAGCTCTTGGTTATATTATATCTATCAAAAAGAAACTAAACAATGATTTTTCTTCCCGGTATTGTGATGGATATATTAAATTGAAATCAACTTATATGTGTACGTAACATGTTTATAATTTTAGTAAAAAATCGTTGTTAAACATTTAATGTTTATTTCATTATTTTGATGAATGTAATTTTTAATTAAAATTTTCATTTACTATTATATATAATAATTTGATCTCAACTCAAAATAATTCAACCATAAAGAGTTTTGTAAATCTAGTTCAGTTGATTATTGAGTGAGTGTTGTAAACTTTTTATTACTACATTTGATTCTTACATATAGAAAAACAAATCAATTATAAATTGACCCTAACATCATCATGTATATGGTATGTTTGGATATCAGTTAGATTAAACATAACTGATTTTAAAGTAGTTTTTTTTTTTTTACATAATTTTTGGATTCTTGCTTTTTTTTTTTTTATTAACTTTGAATTTAAGTGATTTTCAAACATACCTAATAATTGTGACTCTAGAAGGCATCTTGGGAGTGTTTAACATATTTTTGATAAAGCCTAAAATATGTTGTTTAAAACTAAAAAGGTTGCTTGTGCATTTCAACGTAAATCCCTTTTTTTTTTTTTTTTCTTTTTTTTGCCAGAAAGGCAAACATGTACTAAGTGTGAAGATCGAAAAATGGAGGGATACGTTGCATATTTTTTGTTTGAACCTTAAAAAATAGAAGATCGTGGGTGGCGACAGTGGTCGGTGCAGTGCCATAAAAGCAGGTTGGTGGGGCTAACTATTGGGGCAAACATGGGAAATGGTTGAGTTTTTCCTTGTTTGAGAATTGGGTGCTAGCTGCTAAGTGTGATGATACTACATGTGTCTACTAGCTCTACCTAGATTAGATTTATCAGCAAATGGGAATGGGACCATTGCAGCTCCAAGATTGCATTCATTATTCATTATTGTGTTCATGGGACCAAGCTTGCCTTAGGATCTTATATTTTATATTTTTAAGGATTAATTATGTTTTTATTTCTTAAATTTTTTAAGATTTTGGTTTTTAGTTTCTAAATTTTTGTTTGATCAGTGATAGTGCTTAAATTTTTAACTTATTTGATTCCTAAATTTTTGTCCAGATAAAGTTTTTAAACTTTTTTTGTTAGGATTTTGGGTCCCTAAATTTTTTAAAAATTCAGCTCTTAGTCTATGAATATTTATGAAATAAATAGAAAAATAGAATTCAAATTTTTGTTTAGTGACTGAAAATATTTTTTTTTAGAAATTAAGGACTTTGATTGATCAAACAAAAATTTAGGAACTAAAAATTAAAATTCTAAAAAGTTGAAGGATTAAAAACATAGTTAACCCTATTTTTAATTATCAAACACTTTAAAAGACAAGGACATATATAGTTTTCATGTTTTAAAATTGATTTTGACTTTAGAAATGATTTTAAATATTTTTTAAAATATTTGGTTTCACAACGTTGAAGAAGAGTTTAAATTAATTGTAAGTTTCAAATTAATTCTAAACAACTAATAATAGCCTATACTGAATTTTACTAGATAATCAATTTTTATTAACATTCAATCAATGGAATACAAATTAAGAAATGACTACTTTTTTTTTACTATCATATTATTAATATGGATTATCTACCAATTTTAACCATAACGGATATACATAAAAAGATTTAAAAATCTTGACTTAACTAGTTACTTTTGGTGAGATCTTCTTTTCCATTTTTTTTTTCATTACCAAATTTGAATTCAAAACTTTGTTTAAAAATATCAGCAGCAGACGAATCAACTACTTATTAATTATTGATAGGAATTTAGTACCGGGTTATAAAATTTCATCATATGCTGCTTTGTGGGGGTCCGAGTGAAATAAATGAATGGGTTGTCTATTTCAAAATTCAAAGTTACAAAAATCTTATAGTGCGACTTTAGTTACCTTTTCCACAGGGCAAAGGTAAAATAGTGTGAATGGGTGAATTTTTCTGGATGAGATTGAGAGGATATGATGGGAAGTGGAGCCCAACACATTAGATATTGGGGTAACCTGTTGCAGCATGTGCATTATTATTATGCATTTTAATGGTGGTAGAGACTAGAGCGTGTGCTTTATTTCGATTTTATCCATTCAAACCACATGCCTATGACTATGAGGATTGAGGACCCAGACAAATAATATAACGCCAAAACTCCTTAATACTAAAAGGCTTAATTACTTTATTTAGTCTCTTGGCCATGTTCGGGGCGATTCACTTTTTTTAGCATTTTTAAATTTTTAAAAATCGACGTCATGTTCAGGGTAGTTGCCCATTTTAGTTTAGGTGGCGTTGACAGTGGTTCAGTTGATTTTTAATTAAATTTTGAAATAGTTTTGTATTATTTTTAAAATAATAAAAAATATTTTGTAAATTTAATTTTCATTATCATTAAATCTTGATTTTTTTAGTTGACAATTTAATTTCTTTTTTTAAAATACATAATTAACCTCTTTTTATTCCATTTTCATATTATATAATAAATTGATCCCCTTCTCATGTAGATTTTTTTATTTGAGAATTCCATTTTTCATTTTTAAATGTACAATTGATCCTCTTCTCATATTATTAACTAATTTTTTTTATTTATTTAATAAAAATAATATTTAAAATATCAAAATAAAAAAAATAAAATTTAATAACAAAATTAATAATTACTAATATAAACATTAACAAATAGTATAACTAAAATTTTAACTTAATTTAATAACATTAAATTTTTTAATCAAGTTTTAGTTATTTATTTAAAAAAAAAAAATTTATTTACTCATCAAATATTTTAGAAGTTAATAAATCATTTTAAATAATAAAATTAAGCTAAATTATAATTATATTCTCTTTAATTTTTTTTTAATATGCAATTTTGATTTTTGTGATGTTTAATTATAACATTTGGTTTTTCTAATTTTATAAATGGTCGATTTTGGTCATCTAATTATGAACTAATAATTGTGATTAGTAGATTTTTTAATTTAATCATAAATTAATTAAAATCCATTAATAATTATGATTAATATAGTTATTTATAATTAACTTAATAATTTGATTAATCAAAATAATTAATTGAAAATTATTGCGACAAAAGGGATTTTTTTTTGAATTTTTTGGCACCGTTTTAATGCAATTTTAGATGAAATGAAGTGTTTAAAATTGTGTAATTGACTTTATCTACGTAAATACTATTAAAATGAATCATTTTTGGTATCCAAAAATATGTTTCACATAAGAAAGTTGAAACAAAAAATCACACTCTTAAAAAATAAAATTTTGTAACAAAAGTGATTTCTTAATGTTTTTTAACATTATTTTGATAAGATTTTAGTTTGAATGAAGTACTTAAAGTTGTATAGTTAGTTTTATTTACGTCAATATTATAAAAATGCAATATTTTAAATGTTCAAAAACATGTTCTACATAAGCAAATTGAAATGAAAAATCACTCTAAAGGAATGAAATTTTGTAACAAAAGTAATTTTTTCATTCAATGGGGGTGATTAAAATTCATTTAATTATAAATAACTATATTAATTATAATTATTAATGGATTTTAATTAATTTATGATTAAATTAAAAAGTCTACTAATCACAATTATTAGTTCATAACTTGTTAAATGAACCAAAATTTACAATTTATAAAATTAGAAAAATCAAATGTTATAATTTAAGATCACAAAAATCAAAATTGCATATTAAAAAAAAGGTTTAATTATAATTTTCATCCCCTAGTTTTCTGAAATAACGATTTTCATCCCCCTATTTTAAAAGTAAACAATTAGATCTCTTGATTTCAAAAACGCACAAATTTTGTCTCTTCGTCTATTTTAAAGAGTTGATCGTTAGTTTTAACGTTGATTGTGTCTACTTAATTTTTTTGAATTAACAATAATGGTCCAATACTCTTCTCCTCCTTTCTAAAATCCTAAATTTCTAACTCTCTTCTCCTCTCCTCTTTTCATCCGAGCGACTTCTGTGCGACCACTGTGCAGCCTCCACACGACCACCGTGCAACCTCCGCGAGACTTTCGCGACGTGCGACCTCACCTTGTGAGACCTCCGTGACGCCTTCTCCTTCAATCTCGATGACTCACGCAATGAGCACTGAAAGGGAGGAGAAGGGAGGCAGAGTCGTTGGGTCTTGGAGGAGAAGAGAAGAGGAGAGGAGATTTCAAAACAATGAGAAAAAAAATTTAGGATTCTAGAGAGGAGGAGAAGAGTGTTGGACCATTATTATTAATTCAAAAAAATATGGGTCATTATTGTTAATTCAAAAATATTAAGTAGACAAAGTCAACATTAAAATTAACGGTCAACTCTTTAAAATAGACGAAGGGACCAAATTTGTGTATTTTTTAAACTAGGAGAACTCAATTGTTCACTTTTAAAACAAAGGATAAAAAAAATCGTTATTTCAGAAAACTAGAGAGATGAAAATTACAATTAAGCCTAAAAAAATTAAAGAGACTATAATTATACTTTAGCCTAATTTTATTATTTAAAATTATATATTAACTTCTAAAATATTTGATGAGTAAATAAATATCATTTTTTTAAAAAAAAAATAACTAAAACTTGGTTAAAACATTTAATGTTATTAAATTAAATTAAAATTTTAGTTATATTATTTGTTAATGTTTACATTAGTAATTATTAAGTTTGTTATTAAATTTTCTTTCTTTCATTTTATTATTTTATTATTTTAATATTTTAACTATTATTTTTATTAAATAAATAAATAAATAAGGTTTAGTTAATAATATGGGAAGGGGTCAGTTTAATGAATAACTTGAAAGGGGATCAATTGCGCATTTAAAAAAGAGAAATGAAACTGTCAAGTGATTATCACTGTACCATTATCATCACTATCACTACTACCTCATTGTAGCCTTCATTACCACCACACCACTGTCGCCACCACTACTACTATCATCACTATTGTCTTTATAACCATTGTTGTCATCACAATTACCATTTCACCACCAGCACATCGTCGTTGCTGTCACTACCACCACCATCACTACATTGCTGCCTTTGCCACTACCACCACTATCATTGTGGTTGTCTTTGACACTACCATTCAATCGTCGTTGTCACCATAACCACTATTTCATTATCAACGTCACCATCGTTGTCATCACACCATTGTTGTCGCCGCTACTACTATCATTGTCGTGATCTTTCCCACTACCATTCAATTGTTGTCGTCACTACCACTATCATTGTTGTGATCTTTCCCACTACCATTTCACCATTGCTAACTAATTGTCTTCGTTTAAGTATGTTTTATTCGTCTTTAATTTTTTATTTATGAATTTATTTGCCTCTAATTTAAAACAATTAAAAAAAAAATTAAAAACAAGGATAAACCGAAACTCAAAACTCAAAACAAAAAAAATATATATTTTGTTAGTGGTGGAATGGTGGTTGTGATAAAAATGTAATATGTTCTCTATTTTGATAGATTATTAATGTAATTAACATTTTAGATCAATTTATGAATATTTTATATAAAATTGATTAGATATTTTTTTCTTAGATATATATCTATATTTTTTGTATAATTGCCTCCTTGTCCTCAAAACAAAAAAATATGTATTTACAATTGATAGTGGTGTATAATAAAATATGTATTTTGGTTGGTCCACCTCTGGTAGTAGGAATGACGACGGTGACATTGATAGTGGTGGAATGGTGATTGTGATAAAAATGATAGTTGAATGATGGTGGCAAAGACAACGATGATGATAGTGATAGTGACGGTGGTAGCGTGACAATAGCTATGACATTGACAGTGGTGGAATAGTGGTTGCAAAGACTACAACGATGATAATAGTGACAACAAATAAGGTGCGGTGGTGATGGTGGTGGTGGTGGTGGTGGCGACAGTGGGGTGAAAGTGGTGATGGTGATGAGAATATGTATTTTACAAATTAAAACCAAATTCACAAAATATTTTTTTATTATTTTGAAAAATAATGTAAAATTGTTTTGAAATTGAGTTAAAAACCAATTTAACTCTCAAGTTTTGCCAAATGCATTTTGTTTTGAAATTATATTTCAAAATCATAAATTGAAAACTTACATTCACACTTAACGATGCCTTAGTTTTTTGAACAAATTACATAAATATTTCTTGAAGTTTTATCAAATTACACATAATTTTATCATTTTTTTTTTATTTTCCTACACTAACATCTTCTTAATTTTGAAATCATTATATTAATACTCCTTATATGTTTGGAAACATTATACAGACCATCTCCTCAAAATTTTCTCAAATCACACACTAACACCCTTTAGGAAAAACAAAGATAATGGTTAAAAAAAAAAATACTTGTGAAATTATTCGAAACACCTCAGCACGTGTTATTGTAATCTACTCTATTTTTTTTAATTTAAAATGTTTAATGTCCTCTTATTGGAGGATGATGGGTTTGGAGGGGTGGCTCGATGGTGAGGGTTTGGGGGAGACGGAGAGCTTGGGGTTTGGGTTTTGTAATCTTGTTGTGAGAAGCGATCCAATTGTCTTTACATTTGTTAGTCTAGGTTATCTAATTGGTGTGTGAGTGAGGGTGTTTTGTTGGAGTTTGTGTTGGTTTTGTGATGGTCATGTGAGTCTCTTTTCTTTTTCCTTTGCTTGTAAGCCTTGTTATTGTTTCATTGTATTTGTTGTTTTTTTATTGTGCTTTCCGGCGCTTGATTAATTTTCAATGAAATTCTTGTCTATAAAGAAAAAACACTTAAAAATTTCTCATACGGTCTCTTTCATTATAGATAGGAGGCATTTGGAATCAACCGTTTAAATTAATCATTCAAATATTAATCATATTATTTTTTGTCTTCTAGATGATTGAAAGTCATTTTTTTAGCTTTTCAAAATCAAGAAATGTCATTTTTAGTCACTCTTCTCCTCTTCATCGTGGCTATCAAATAGAAAACAATGAATTTATAATTTATGATAAAACAAATATACAAAAATGTTACAAATCAAATTTTAAAAGTTAAACTTTATTACATATTTCGGAAACGATTATTCTTTGTTTGACACATGATGTGGGAAAGACTAAAAACATTAATTTTTAAGTTTAAATGACTAAACTCCTAAAAAAAAAGTTTAAATGACTAAAAAAATTATTTTTAATCAATGACTAAAAAAATATCAATATTTAATGGATTAAAACCATATTTAAGTCTAAAATCATACTATGAAAACCATTTTTTATAATGAAAGGGGTTGCTAGTGGAAATTGTTTATAGTATAAGAAGAAACTCTAAAAAAATCTCATACTTGAGGTAAGGTGAAGATTATATTTTTCATAAATGTTCTCAATAAAAGCCTAAAAGTAGTTTAAAGCCCAACACTTAGTGTCCTTGGTGTCCAAAAACATCATTTACTAATGACTTCAAATCATCCAATTTCTGTAACCAAAATAATTTTTTACAATGCCTTGTGGTTGTATACACAATATAAGGAAATAGAATTAATGAGAAATTGTAGATGTAATGAGTAATGCAATGAAACAGAGGAAAAAAAAAAGTATATCCATTTCCAATTTTACTTTACAAGCCAACTCCCACTAAAAAATGATTTTTTTTTTTGTCAAATCTGATAAAGATATTTAGTATAAATGGTTCCCACCAAAACATAGGTAGCAATCATTGGGAACTCTACTAAGCAAAGCATTTGATTTTGGGTACATTACTAAGCAAAAAGCATTAGTGGGGTGTGAAGAAGACCCACTCTACCATTCTTTTATATCTTAATTACTACTTTTCTTCTTTACACGGCATACATGTTACGTTGTTGAAGAAAGGTTAGCAATAATATTTTTAAGGTGTAAATTTTACTAAATGTAACATATATCTTTTTCACATTATTTTTTTTTTTTTCATTTTTATACTTTTTTGTTTCATTGTTTTTTTTTTATTGCTTGCAATTAAACATGATGAAATGATAGACAAAATAGACAAAATGTCATGTCATCGATGTCACGTTATCACTTATAAAATAAAATGAGAAGTGTAAATAGTAAATTAGAAATGCAAAATAGGGATATAAGTAACAAATTAGGGGTGCATGAAGTAAATTTATTATTATAAGAGATTATATTGCATTGTTGACACTTCTTCTATCGTATCATTACTTAATTACAAGTAGTGAAAAAAAAAATTTAAAAAAAATATGAAAAAGAAATAAAATTCATAGATAATAATATGAAAAGGAGGTATATTCTAGGTAGTAAAAACATATTCAAGTCTTTTTTTAATATAGTCTTTATTTTAGTTATTATTTATTGAAGATTATAATTTTTTTATAGGTTTCACTTTTTATTTAATGAATTTCATTTATGATTTTATAATTTTAATAAATTATAGCCAATGATATAATGTGTGTTGAATCTTGCTAGCACTCTTATATAGAGTATTTTCTCACAATTCAGTTTTGGAAAAAAAATAGTGTTTTGAAAATCATAGCAAGTTGACCCATCGAATTAGAAAATTGGTTAACTAGTTAGATAATGGATTCAAATAAACCACAAACCTGACTTAGATAAAACCCAGCAAAATCGATTAAAAATTGACAAAAATCTGGTTCACAGAGAGTCATAGAAAAATGTTTAATACAACATTATTTTGATTGATTTTTTTTCTTAAAAAATGAAAATCAACCTAAAACATTTTTTATTTTCTTTATCATTCTAAATGTAAATTTATTTTTATTCATAAATGTTGACGTATATTGTTAAAATTTAGATTTAATTATTATGTTATATTTTATTTGAATTTTGTATTTTAAATGTTAAAAATCTATGAAATTATGTTTTAGTTTTAGTTTTTAGTATTATAAAATTTGTTATTATGTTTTTTTTAATATTAGTTCAATCATGGTTGAATCATTAAAAAATAGAACCATTATTTAACTAATTCAATAATTGGTCCAATTTAAAAAACATTGTTAAAAATACAATAACACATGATGATTAGAAACAATATAAGGTGGAGTTTTATATATAAAAAAAAGAAAAAATATATATATATATATATTTTTTTGTCTCTCAACTGTTTAAGATTTCCTTTACAATTTCCTCAACAAATATTAATATAGTAATTTCCTTTACAATTTCTACAGTAAACGGTTAAATAACATCTATCTCGTATGATTTATTGATAAATTGTATCATAATGCACAACATCATTATCATTCTCATGTAAAAACTAACATTAACCATTCAAATTTATTTCTTTTTTTTTTAATCCAAATGATTGGTACAGTGGTGTAAAGCCTCACTGCATTCACATCACAGGGATAAGAATAATCTATTTAACTGGAGGTCATGTAAGACCGTTTTGATAACAATTATTTATTAACACCCACTAGCCCCAAAAAGCTACTGATTTCAAATAATAATAAAAGACTCAATTCTTTTTTTATATTTAAATATAGAAAAGACCAATATCTAATAAACCAAACGGAACTCAAAAACAAAGAAACGTAAGAAAAAATCGCAATTGGGATACTTTTAGTGAACTAAATATTCAATTAACCCATAGAAGAACCATAAACTATAATCAAATTAATATATAAAGAGAAAACTAATAAAGTTATTTGAATGCAAATTAATGCAATTATTTATAATTTTCAAAATAACAATAACGGGTTTTAAAAGATAATTTTTAAAATAACTTAGATATTTTATCTAAAAAAATTATAATTATCTTCACAATAAAAAAAAATTAAAACTATAAAAGAGGATAGAATATTATGTCAAAAAAATATAAAACAAATAAATGACACCTAAAAAAATTAACCACCATAATTTTAAAACATTAAGGAGTTGCATAGTATATGAGATTTCAAAATTCAAAATCTGAGGTTATATAAAATACGAGAAAAAAGATGATGCACTTGTTGATGTAATCAATCAACTACAATCTTTTATTTATGATAAGTCAGTTGGCTTTTATAAAATTATTTAAAAAATTATTAAAATAGTGTAAAATAGTTTTAAACTACACTGGTACATGCACATTAAATACATAAAATATTAGTTCATATAATCAATTTGTTGAGCTCTGAGAAATCTTTTTTTTCCTAGGCTACATGAACAGCAGTGGCGTATCTAAGACCCTATGTTAGTGGATGCAAATACATAAAATTAGATGAAATAAATACAAAATTATAAGATTTTATTTATAATTTTTATCAATTTTGTTTTTTACTAATGATTATTAAAATTTGAGGGGGTGCACTTGCCCACCCTCATTTGAACTTACATCCACCCCTGATGAACATGATAAAATATAAGATATATAGTAAAAATATTGAGTATATGACAAGAGTAGCCGAGGCTCCACGGCCATAAGTAGATCCGTCCCTTGTTGGAATACTAATTTGAATGTGGTTCATTTATTAGTAATATTTAGTAACTATTACATGTTTAACAACTTTTGAATTATTAGGTTGTGTTATATTATTGACTCTTAATGGAAAAATCAATATAAAGAGAGTTTCACTTTTTGTAATTTATGAGAGGTGTGTCTTGTTTATAAAAAAAATTGTGATGTTACATTAATTCACATACTTACAAAAAAGGTTAAGGTTAGAAGATCTTTCTCTTCTTCTGATACAAAGATACAATACTTGTATCTTATTAGTTGGTAAAGATCTCGATAACAATGACGATAGGAGGTACACTTATGTTTATATTATTTATACATCTAAATTATGTGGTTCAATTTTTCTTACTAGTGGTGTTTGAGCCAACCTTGAAGCCTAGTTATTCAATCTAATTTTAGTATTATGTTCTTCTAGGTTATAGTTTAATTAGATTGATAACCATTATGAATTCGATTTATATGATGTTAGATCATGCTTTTAGAAGGATGTGTGTTGTTGTTTTATCTCATTTCTATTCATGTGATTAATTATCGAATTCAGTTTCTAGAATCATTTTGATAAGCGCAAGATAGCTATGATATTTCTACTCCTATTAATCTACTGCATTAAAGATAGGAGAAAGCGATAAAGATAAAATATAACAATTTTCAATTTTCATTGATTTTTGAATAGAGTGCAAACCTTATAATATTATATAATAACCCTAATGAATGACAACCATACATGTGTTATCATTTAATAGAATATTAAAATAAAACTAAATAACATCAAAGGGATAATATAGAAAATAATTTCTCTTTAAAAACTATATATTTGGGTCTCTCTAAGCCCATTTTAGGTTTAAGTATATTTTTAATCCCTCAAATTAGGTGTTTATGTTTTTTTAGTCCTCAGAATTAAAGTTTGGTTTTTTTAGTTCTTTAAATATGATAAATATTATTTTTAATCTTTTTGTTCAAATTGTCAAACAAAGTATATATATTTTACAATTTGTAGCAGTTTTTGTCCGCCACAATTTGATTTTTGACAGTAAAAAATTGTTACAAATTCCAAAATTTATATATATTGTTTAGAAATTTTGAATAAAAAGACTAAAAAAACAACATTTATCATATTTGAAGGACTAAAATCAAACTTTAATTTGAATGACTAAAACAAAAATATTCTATATTTGAAGGACTATAAAAATATTTAAATCCCAATTTTATCATTGCCTACAAATTCACTTGAACCTTGCCCTCAAGGTCCTTAACAAAATGGGCTTGGGCTTCTTCTTTTTTCCATGAAACGTGATTGATGGGCAAAGGAAATACACATATTGTATACTTGTGTTTGTTGTCTACTTTGTTAATTATTTTGGTAATGGAAAGTGGTGAACCAACCAAAGAGAATTAACATTAGAATTTAATTGGTTGAGTGGAGCTTGTAGTATGTGTTGGGAACTGGTGTAAAACTTGTACAATGCACAACTCATATGTATTTAGAAAAATTTTACTGTGTAGTGTCATCAACAAAACAATTAGTGAAGAGTGTAAACAATACTTGAAATTAGCAAACAATGCATGTTGTATTAATTATCTTTCATACATATTATAAACAATTGACATGACTCATAAAAAAGTTGAGCAAATACAGTTTTTGTAAAAGTGTTATTCATGCCAATTCTTGTAATGTGATTGATATGAACATTCTTGTATAAGTTTCTCTTGTAAAATTAAATAATTAATATAATAGCATAATGTTTTATGTTAATATGTTAGATATATATAACACTAAGATGTATAATGAACTAATAATGGAGACCACATGCAAAAAAATAAAAACTTAAAAATTATTATCCACATTTAGTACACACATTTAATAAAATACAAAAAATTTGAACAAATACTATTTCAAACTTAAATAACTTAGTCATGTTTCAAATGAATAATGCATAAGAATGAACCTATACATATATCTACAATATTTGCATTTACATATTTCACAAAAAGTAACCAACATTTTATTTGTTGAGTGCAAACAGTTGAATAGTGTATTTAAATATCATATAACATAGTTTATAATTTTAAAACAAAATCAATATACAATGAGATTATTTTAATAGCATCCAATTTCAGTTCTAAATAAGTTGATAAAAACAACATATAAAAATGTGTATATAAAATAAATGGATAAAAATTTACTTGTATTAAATCTTGTCAAATACCTTTTTGTATACAATGTTGTTGATGAAGAAGTTTAAATTTTCATCAGAACCACATGTTAGAACTTTCAAACCATCCTTGCTTTTTACCCTAAATAAATCCACGTATAATTATCCATGCAAAAGGGTTGCTCATGGAAGATAAACTCCAATATTATTTAATGTTTGACCTTGACTTTATTGATTGTCATTGCAAAACATATAGATATTGAGAATTTTAGTTGTTGATACTTTAAAAGCATGACATGGTTTGAAAGTTGTAAATTCATCCTTAAAATAGACATTTTTACCAAACTTTTTCCTATGATTATTGTAGTCCCAATAACATTGACATCTAAAAAATTAACAATTAATCGAATCTCATTGCACAAACCAAGAGACATGTCCAAATTTCTCAACAATATTACTAGCAAACCAATCTTTAATATCAAATATTTTATTCCATTTAAGAATTTAGTAGTTAACCAATTGGATTGAATATCTTCATCAACTTTAATAATTGTATATGCACTTAGATATATCTTTTCTTCAACATCTAATAAAGATTAAATATATTCATTGAAAAATGCATTCACATCCAAAATTGGAGCTCAGATTAATTGATCCTTGAAGAATTTGGAATGGTTCCAATTATTGAACAAATTTGGCTAAATATTATCAACTAAATAACCAATAGGAGATGTTGAACATTTCACCAATAGAGATTCATAGATCTCAATTTTATTATTGCGTTGTTCATGACTTGGCAATATACTATCACCAAGAGATAACAATAATCATTTAAATCATTTCTTTCTATGTTCTAATAAGAATAATTGGTAAAATTTGCTGAAAGTTTCCATCAAGTACAACAACTTTCCCACCAAAGGGTTTATGCAAACTATTGGATACTTTGAAATTATATCTCTCATGGTCTATCAAGTATTTCAAATGCCCATTTATGCACCATAGATACCTCATCCTTAAATAATAATAGATGTATTTTGTAAAAAATCACCTTTAAGACTACCTTGCTTAATTGAACAACATGAATATTCATTTAGCATCAACGAAATTGCAAATGGAAATAGGCTATTTTACCACTTGGTAGAATGCAATACCACTTGAGAAACCTATGTGGATGTGTTGAGAATGTGAGGATGAGAAATGTTGGATCAAAGGTGGTAAAAATTTGCTAGTTGAATGGGATTTGTGTGTAAAAAGGTGGATGATGGTTAGTAATTGTAATGAGGATACCAAAAGTAATTGGAGTGTATGAGTAAAATTGAAAAGTGTGTACTCATATTGGATGGAAGGGTTAAAAAGAAAAAAAAATTAAGTTTTTTTTTCTTCTAACATTTACTATGCTAATGTTTATGTGAAAAAATCCCTTAGAGCTTTCATTTTAAGCCTAGGAAAGTGTTATTGATTTAACCGTCATCAAAGTGTTCCACCATAAACCCATTTGCTATGTTTTTTTTTTTCTTTTGTATTACAATTTTATGGATTATGTAGTATGTAATAGATGGAATTTTAATATGAATAACCCAATCCATAATGTTATTTGGAGGGTACATCTCATACAAATTTAGATTGGTTGATCCGTAATAGTCAAAAAGCATCTCACACAACATGTTACAAAATAAGCCATCTGTATTTTTTTGTATTACAAACCAGGTCTTTCGTAAAGGTATATATATTGAAATCTTGTATGAATTTGTTGAAATCTTGACAAATTATGATGAAGGTGAGGGTATATATGCTGTGTATAGGGCCAAGTTGAAAGGTTTTGTAAGTCTCATCTTTTGAAATATTAATGAAGAAAATAAATTATTTTAAATTTCAGTATTTAAATTATTTAAATTCTCTCATAGGGTTTTGTCTTTCAAAATGGCTAGCCAAGAAAGAGATGAAGGTTGAATAAATGAAAGTGAGTGTACTTTTTTTTTTCATTAAGGGTATTTTTATCTAATTAATTTTTTATTTTATTTTTATGGGTTGTATCAGTTGATAATTATAAGTTATTAAACTTCTAAACTTTTTCTTTGATTTTTCAAAAATATAGATTTAATTAAAAACTTCATTTATTAACGTATTCTCAAAACATAAAATGCATTTTTGTCATTGTTTTGAAACTTATTAGTATAATTTCAACAAAACTCATTTTCAATAGACCTATTATTCTCTTAAACATTAAAAGTAAGTATTCATTAACAAAAAATGTTCAACAATGAATCTTGCCATAAACAATTCCATTAAAATAAACATGATATTGAGAAGAGGTAATTATATATTTTACATGCAATATTGGAATGGATACATAAAAGTTTTATTTCACTTTATTTTATTTTATTCCAGAAAACATGAAAGTTAATGTGTTAAAATTTTATATTATATATTGAAATCTATTTGTTTACCTTTTTACAAGTAGAGATTGAGGATGTATATCCTTAATTTGAAATTATGTTTTACAAGCTTTTAAGTTTGGTATTGAGAGAAAAAGGAAAGAGAAAGTAATATGTATGATTTTAAGGATATATGGTTTAATTGATTTTTTATTTGGCTTAAATGTAATTTTAATTTTCCTATTTTGTTCAATCTACAATTTTAGTCTATATTTTAAAATAAAGATATTTAGTCCTCCTATTTTAGAACATTTGCAATTTTGCTCCTTTATTTTAAAATATAGACATTTGATTCTCATATATTGAAAATTTCATAATTTTGTCCCAATATTTAAAAACAAAATCACAATTTTTGTTTAATTTTTAATTTTATCCATGTTTTATTTCTTTAATCTCATGCATTTTAATTAATTAAATCATTTGTTAGTATAACCTTTAATGAATATTTTAGGTTTAGGAATCAATTAAGTAAACTGAAATAAAAGAAATAAAATATAAGCAAAATTGAGAATTTGACTAAAATGTGAATTTTCTAAAATATGAGGATCAAATGTGTCTATTTTGAAATAGTAAAATTACAACTACATATTTTATTTTTAAAATAGAAGAACCAAATGTTTGTGTTTTAAATTGGAAGGACTAAAATTGCTTTTAAGTCTTTTTTTTCTTCTTCTAAAATTATGGATTTTGAAGCTTTCTATTTGGTGATAGATATGGCCAGAAACCATTGGGCTTGTTTTTTAGTCATGGTTAAAGATAACCCAAATATTGATATTTGTGTCGTTTTAAATATTTGAGAAAATTACATTTACTTTTTTTGTGTTTAAGACTTATTATACTCAGTTCCATTAGTTTTTTTATTCTATACCAAACCCACTTGTTCAAATTTCCTTAGAGGAACACCCTGTCCTATAATAAATCTATTTTTGTTAACCCCGATGTGTCATATGATGTGCACATGCATGCTTAATGAAAATTTCAAAAAAAAATCCTTTTTTTTATCCTTTACAATGACTAATTAAAAGCCATGAAGACCAAGAACACCATATCAATAAAATGTTACCATCCTACAATACAACAAAGTCATTTAAAGGCCAAGAACACTAAAAACAAAAAGAATGTTGGATTTGAATAATTGTAAATATGACCCCAAAGTTGTAGATGCACCTTTAGTTTCCACACTCAAAACTTGTTCTTTGAATCTCAAGCTTTGCCCTTCTAAATACCCTAAATAATGATAAGTGAGGAAGAACAACTAATTCAAAAAAGGAAATACAAAAATCATCACAAAATTAATAAAAAAATAATATCCATAAAAAAAAAACTAAGAACAAAACATTTTTTTTTCCAAATTCCTGTGTTAATGCCAAAAAACACTTCGATGATGAAAAGGAACAGATGAGAGGGATGGGGTATAGGAGCTCAAGCAGGTGTGAAATTAAATAATGACATCAATAAAGGAGTGCACATGTCAAGTTTGGCTATGGGGTGTTCTCGTCGTCAAATCTAGTGATTAGTGACATTATATCTTAATGTTGAAGGAGAGGACGAACAGCGATGTAGGTACATTGCGATAACTCTTAAATGCAATTATGTGGGGAGTCCAAATTTGGTGACAAGATGGTCAAATCTGGTGGCGAAAAGTTTTGATCTAGTGACTATAAGGTTATATTCCATGGTGTGGAATGCATATTCAATAATAAAGGGGTGACAAAGGAGATTGATGGTTCTAGAATGGGGTGTGGCATGAAGGTTGGTGGCAGTTATACAAAGAGTTTGTCAAGGATTTTGGTGGCTGTATTGGAGGGTGTGGTGGTGAGGGTGAAGGATGAAGAAGAGATAAATAAATAGACAAATTGTGAGATTTAATTACAAGACTATTTGAATCATTTTGCTCAAAACTTTATCAACATGCCATAATAAGTTTAGCATCTAATATTTTGTTTGGAATGTTTAATATAATATTTTAATGTGCTAAATTGCACTCTAGAACAATTACAAAATATTAAATGAATTTTAATGTGTTTAAAATTGGTGAAGTTTTACATTAAAATATCATGTAAAATAATTTATGTACATTTAAATTAATCACTACAAAAAAAAGTGATTTGTGGTGGTTAAAAATACAGTTTGTGACAATTAAAAATCATCACAAACCGCATTTCTAAGAGCTAAAAAAAAATCGTTAAAACTATGTGTCACAACCAGAATCGCGACGGGACGGCGATAAAAATCAAAATGTATGGATTAAAGGAGTCGCCACCAATGTTTATTAAGGAAAACATCAGAAAAACCTTTTTTAGAAAAGAAAAAAAAATGGTCTTTGGAACCAGATTTGAGTTCGGGAGTCCATTACGTGTAAGGAAGGTATTAGCACCCTACAACGTCCGTCACAAAGACGGTTACCTTTAATTAATTAAGCAAAAATCTTTTATAATTTTTAGACATTTATCTCACCAAAACATTACTAGAACAAAATAATTAATTTTACTAAAGGAAAGAAAGAGATATACTATTTTTATTCCCCTTTTTATTATTTTTTTTTAATTTAGGACTCTTGAGTTGTCGCAACTCATTTATCCTAAAAAGACACTTGAAAAATTGACAGAGGTGTACACCCAAGTCAATTCATCTTTATTATTATTTTTTAATATGATTTTAATTAAAACAACTATTGATAATTAAAAAAGGAAAGAAACTTAGTAAAAAGGGGGGTGTAAACAGAAATATGGCCCCAAAACAAGAAGCTGTAATTTAGTAAAATGGAGGTGTAAATAGAAATATGGCCCAAAAACGAAGGTGTTGTGATTTAGTAAAATTGAGGTGCAAATAGAAATCTGGCCCAAAAATGAATGTGTTGTGATTTAGTAAAATGGAGTTGCAAATAGAAATATGGCCCACAACGAAAAGCTGTGATTTAGTAAAAGGGAGGGTGCAAACAGAAAAATGGCCAGAAATGCGAAATTAAGTTTAGGGGTTTCCTTTCCCCTATTCATTCAGCTGTTTCACCCTATGTTTGAGCCTAGGGTTTGCGAGAGAGAGAAGAGGAGGCGGGAGGGCATGGAGGTCGTGGCGTGGGTGGCGGAGGCGCGTCGCGGTGGCGGTCGTGGCAGTGGAGAGAGAACGAGAGTGAGGGAGCGAGGGAGTGGTGGTCGTGGCGTGGCTGGCTGGCGCGGTGGTGGTCGTGGCGGTGGAGAGAGAACGAGAGTGAGGGAGCGAGGGGGTGGTGGTCGTGGCGTGGCTGGCTGGCGTGGTGGTGGTCGTGGCGGTGGGGTCGCAGCAGCGGCGAGGGCGATGGCGGTCTTGGGGTGAGGTTTGGTGGTCTCGGTGGCTCCCGGTGGTGGTTCTCGGTGGTTTCTCTTCCTCTCACTTTTCTTCCTTTCCTTTCCCTATTTTTGTTTCTCTTTGGTTTGAATTAATTTCTCTGTTTGATTGGTTTATCTGTTTGGTTGGATTTCTGTTTGGGATTGAGGTATTAAGCTCAATGATTTTTGGTGTTTTGAATCTGTCTCTTATCTCTGTTTATGTTCCTGATCACGTTTTTTTTTGTTTTTTGTCTATCTGTCTTTGCTTTTTGCTTATGATCCTGATTTATCTTTGATAGATTTAGTTAACTTAAATTTAAACATAGTATTTTTTTGTCAGAGTCATATCTCATTTATCATTATGAGCAAATAGATTGCAAGATATTTCATTGCTTACAATCAAACATAGAAAAAGCTAATACATGATGAAGATTACATGAAGATTGAAAGGAAAGAAACCTGTTTGCTGTATTGCTTTGCTTTCCTGATATTTTCTTTTCTCTGTTCTTCTGTTCTTGTTCTTGCTGTTCAGTCTTTCTTTTTATGTATATGTTTTCTCTGATCTTCTTTCTTTCTTTTGTGTTTGTGGTCCCTCCCCTCTCCTCGTTCCAGCATTCTCTATTGCTATATATAGTGAAATTTTCTGAACCCTTTTTTCTTTATCCTCTTTTTCTTTTTTCAGCTGCAATCTTTGACCCAAATCCCTTAGTGCTCTGCCTCCATCCTGATGAAGCGGTTGAATGCTGTGTTTGATGATGATGAAGCGGCGGTACCTGATGATGGAGCTGCTTAGGGATTGATAGTGGATTGATGGAGCTGCTGGGTGCTTGCTGATGATGGAGCTACTTAAGGATTTGCTAGTGGATTGATGAAGCTGCTGATGAAAATCTCCAACCTTCTTCTCTTCTTTTGCCTGTTTCTTCTTCCCTTTTTTTTTCGTTGCTTCTTTTCCTTTTTCTTCTTCTTGTGCTTGATTTGGGCACTTACTGTAAGCTATACTTCAATTTTTAAATAAACTTGTAGCATTGTAGCGGTGTAACTTGAAGGAAAATGAGAAAAAAAATGGGTTTCTTGCTTATTATATTATTGTGTGTTTTCTTTTATTTTTTTTCTTTCCCTTTTCATTCTTTCATTTTTTTTTTTTATGTAACAAGATAAACTTGTGGGATAATAATAATAATAATAATTATGGGATAATAATAATAATACTAATAATAATAATAACAACAATAATAATAATAATTATGAAAGATAATTAGATGGACAAAATTGGATGTTGACAATATGCAAGTATTAAAGCGCTTTTGACTAATTTCAAAAAGCTGTCGGTATTAACCTTTTAAAACCATCAAGAAATACTTAATATTTACTAGCAACTAATAATCGCTAGAAAATGGCCACTTAAAACCACCACAAAATGAACTCTAAATAAGTTTATATAATAACTGCTAGAAAATGCATTCTTAATTTTTTTTTCTTTTAAATTGTTGGGAGATGTTTTCTTTTTTAAAGCTAGGAGGAATTAGAATTAGATATGGATAGTGCTAGAGTGGTTTCATAAATAATAAATAAATCATAGATAGTGAGAGTACTATAAAAATCATAAATTAGGAATTTTTTACATCAATTTTGAACACTAACTCTTTTATCCTTAGAAAAAATAAAATAGTCAGAGACTATAGTATAGCAACCATAAAATTCTATACATAATGGTTTCAATTCCAGAATAATAAGACTATTATATGAGAGTATATATTCAATGTACTATCCCTCATAATCTTCCTAATTATTAAGGATCTGTCTAAGAATACTCCTATAAATTCTATTATAATATTCCATAAGAGCTTTCTAAACCAAAATAGCTTCATCCACATTTCTTCATCATAATCCTTTTCATCTCCATCAATCCTTCCATTTAATGAATCCGTATTCTTAATTGGGTCCAAATTTAAGTAAAAGAAAAATTGAATGGACACTTGACATGTGAACTCATCTCTTGATCTACAGTTCTAACTCTATGGCCACAACCCTTACCTCTACCCTTACCCTTCCTTTGCCACTGCTATGTTCAGGCTCTGGCTGTGCAAATCATGAAAATAACCATCTCATTATTTATATAATATTTAACATCAAGAGGCTATCAGGTTTGTCAGAATTTTGCATCTCTTAGCTAGTATTTCCACATTAGGTTAGTGTTGATTCTATAATTAAGAATTTGCTCAATTACAACAACAGTTTTCAGCAAACCAGATAATTACCCTAACAAAAGATTTAATCACACAAGAAACTTGAGCTATCTATTGAGAAGTAATTGAATATAGTTGATATATTACCTTGTTATTTCTCTTGGACTCCTTGTGGTTGTCATTATCATCATCTTCAACAACTTTTTTAATATAAGAGAAACAAAATTCAACATACAGAGAAAACATGTTCCAAGACACAAAAGTATTAATCAGAGTACAAACCTCCTTTTAGTGACATTATGGTCATCACCAGTTGCAACAAAACCACCTAAATGAGAAACCTTGCTAATAATATCTTTCATGAAATCAAAGACATTAAATGTTGCACACACTATTTTCTGTAAAGACAAGGATGCAAATAACACAGACATTTTTAGAAACTAAAAAGTTATTACATAATAATACCCCCCCCCCCCCTAAAAAAAGAAACTTGCAAGCTTGTAACCATCTTATAATGTCTTAGACACAAATTTAAGCCAAAAAATTAGTAGAAATTTCACATACAAATGAAAAAGCATTCATAGTCTTTGCCCCCTTCCTCAAAGTTATATTATTATTATTTGTGACTTAAAAAAACCTAAAAGTAAAAGTTACCAACAAACTTCTTAAAGTACATTAGGAAAAGTATGTTAAAGAGCCTCAAATGTTGCCATGCTGTCATTTAGGAAAAAGCTCGAAGAAACTTTTTCAGATGAGATATAAACGTGTTGTGCTATGAAAGATGAAAGTTACAAAAAAAAAAACATTCATTACAAAAGAAAATGGTTATAGTAATATGCATATACAATTAAACATGCAACTTCTCATGGAATGGCCATAGTAATATGAACTTACACAGACATACCATATTAAAAAATTGCAAGAAAATGAAATGGTCATGTTTGTTGGAATTTTCTAAATGAACTTTTCATGGTAAAGCTAGTCATGTGTACAAGACCCAATATTAATTATCACTAATGAAATGTATAATAGTTCCTTGCATAACATAATTATGAAAGTAATGGAATGAAGCAACATTTACCCAGTATCTTTGTTTTATCATCATCATTTTTTTCTTGATATTGACTATTTTGAACTGGAGAACTTTGGTTGCCCTTCAATCCTGAGAAAAACAACATGAGCAATACTTGAATTAAAGATACGAGATTGCAGTTTTGACTTTAAACACAAGCAAGAAGAGAACATTTTCTACAGCTTGAAACAAATCTTAGAACTTGAAGAGTGAGGTACTCAAAAATTCTAAAGCACTGGTGGTTGATATGTAGCTAGTTGTTCCTTCACTTTTTTTGTAAGATCTATGCATTTTAATCTGAAATACATCCCAATATACACTTAACAAAAATGAAAAAAGGACACAAATCTTATTTTTGTGGTTGTTATGGCAAGTACTAAGTCCACTGCACACATAACAAATTCTCAAAGTATTCAAGTGAACTATCATTTAAAACTAACCTTCCATGTCTTTTAGTGTGAATTTTATACAGATCAATTCCTTACTCTGAAATAGTCTACAGTAACTCAGGAAGGGGATTCCTACACATGAGAGAAAGCATAAATAAGCACAAATGAATTATTACTTGGCCCCATAAGGAGGTAATAATTTATCAAGTTATGGATTAAATGTCATTGTATATAAGATATTTCTATACCCACAAGCATGATCTATTTTATTGTGATGTTGATCATTCATATATAAAATGTAAATTCTATACATGTCTTGTATGGGAAGATTTGAATTTACTAAATTAAGAATTATGAAAGCATGATATTATATTGTAAAAAATGTATATATTTTATTATCAATACTCACCTCCAAAAGTTAGTGGGAGTGAAAATTTCTAATAAGTGAGTGGAATTTCTTAACAATGGGATATGAGAAAAATAAAAAAGTTGTTTTAAAAATCACTTTAAAGAAAGAATGCGGTAGAAGTTGTGATATTATATCACAATCATAATTTTTTTGGTCTTAATTGATCAATTTAATAGAAATTGTTCCTCCACCGAGAGTGTGACCTTACTAAGTGTCGAACATTCACCTCTCTTGATGTCAAAATGATCTCCTCTACTGGCATCGAACCCTTCTCCACTTCTCATGCCAAACAGTTTTTCTTCGTGTCCCAAACCTTAGCCTTTCCAATTGCTTACTCCTCCAATTAGTTGAGGATGTCGAACATAGGGGATGGTACCTGCAAAGGCACTCCAACATCCAAGTAAGGTTTGGCTCAAATATATGTATGTTCTGCCATCAAATCAAGAATGACTATTCGCTTATTTATATAGGTTACATTGGGCCTTGATCCATGGGCCTAAATGTTTGATTATTGTTTACCTTAACATTGATTATTCAGTTATCCATACGGTGTTTAAGCTAATGCCCCAATAATCCCACCATGTTTATAATGGTCGTATGTTTCATACCTTCTTGTTGTACATGACGCTATGTGTTTGGTTGTGACTGGTCAAATGTTCTCTTCTTGATACTTGGCCTTGGTCCCTTATTCGACCACTAGTCTTAGCCAAATGTTTACTCAATGCTCAGCATTGGTCCTTCTCTCAGCTCCCTTGTACAGGCCGAATGTATTGAAGGTGTGACCTCAGCCCTCAATTCGGTATAGAGACCAATAAATAATTTTTGGCTAAATATTTTGTTGAAGAATAATAACAATGAAAATCAAGACAAACATTTGACATAAAATAGACATAAAAAGAAAGTTAATATCTATTGAGTATAAAGACACAAAATCCACGATCCAACAAAAGATGGCTAGCTATATAGTATTTTATGATCATATGGTTCATATGAGACTCAAGAGCTTGCATTAAAGTTTGTCTTTACAGTTTCCTAACATTGTGCATGTTAAAGTTTGACATAAAAGGACACTTTAACTTAAAAGGATTCAAATTGAATCATTAAAGTGAAGACATTATTGTCATTTAGAAAAGATTGTGGAAAGGAAATGTTTGATCAAAATATAACCACCGCTATTCATGAGTAATATTTTTAGTGACAATATCAAATTTAAGTTAGACAAACTATAGCCATATTAATAATATGTCAAAATATGTTTTTTTGTCTCTAGAGTATTGAGATTTTCGTTTATAATCCTTAAAAAGTTTAGTTTGACCAGTCTTCATTCCTAATGTATTTTTTCGTTTTGTCTTTAATTCCTCTATTGGTGATGTCTCTTGGTGGTGTTGTGTGAGTGTCTACTTTGACAGTCTCTCAACTTATGTCATGTGTCATTTTGATGACGTTTTTATTTTTAATTAAATAAATTAGTTTTAGAAAATAGTTTTAAAAAAGTGACTTCATCAAAATGTCACATGGCATAAGCTGAGAAACTATCAAAGTGGACACCTCACCAACGAAGTGGTGAAAAACCTGGTGAAAAATCAAACGAAAAAATACATTAAGGACAAAGACCAATCAAAATAAATTTTATGGACTAGAAACGAAAATATCTAATACTCTAGAGACAAAAAAACATATTTTATCCTTAATAATAATATATGAGTCCGTTGATGGAGAATGTTTAGAATATTAATTTGAATATCTCATATATTAGTAATATTTAAAATTGATTTCTTGTAACTATTACAAGTTTTGAACTATTAATTTGAGGGTCTATTTGGACACATTACTCTAAAAAAAAGAAAATATAAAAAAAAAATTAACTTCTCTAAGTCTTCTCTAACAGTTAATTTATAGAAGCTTAACATCTTTTAGAAAAATGTATATGAGAGAGTTTCTATTAATTGTCTATTGAAAAAAATAATTTTTTTTTTATATTTTTTCCTCTTAAAAATCCTTCTAAAATAGTATGTTCAGATAGACCTTAATTATATAATTTATTCTTGTCTAGATTATGAGGTTCAATATTTCTTACATCCCTACCTATATAATATGAGTTGGCTAAGATCATGTAGCATATATCAAATACAAATGCGGAAGACAAGCTGAAGATGATTGCAAATTTCCATTTATTGGATTGGATAAGAGCAAGAAAATGAACTCAAAATGACACAAAAAGTAATTTTATTTTTCTCATATGACGTATACATGCATGCACTCAGAGTTTACATACTAACATTAAGAAGAAGAATAATCTTCTAAATAGTTCAAAATATTACAATAATGAGCAGAGGATACATTAAACAGAGGCCAAAAAAAGAAAAAAGGAACGATACATTTAATAACACTTGCAGGTGTATTTGGAGCCGTCCATTAATTAATATATAATAAGACTATATATCACCATAGTATAGCATAAATCATTGTCTTGAAAAAAGACCTAAATGGTGAGAAGTGAAACAAAACATTTTTTCTGCTCAACTTTGAAATTTCTTCAAGACATTGAACGGCCTCTAAGAAAACGCCAAGGTCCCGTTCCTGTTCCCATCCTGCATTTGCATTATATACATAATAATTAGATGCCTTTTGTTTTTTCATTTTCACATTTTAAATAATACAAGGAAAAATGAATCCGTTAATAGATGAAAATATTTACAAGAATAAAAATGTTTAAAATGTTAGATCTTTATTTTTAGTTTTCAGTATTTTTAAAAAATGTTTTTAAAAATTAAAATAAACGTATTTTCAACTATATCTTTTATTTTTTTATGAAAAAAAAAAATCAGACAACAATGAAACCAAACCCAATGAGTCTTCGAGCTTTAGCTTCTACCAAACAAAAGAAAGCAAAAAAGGCTCTTGTGTGTGAATTTTTTTTTTAAACAACACATGTAAAAATTATTAACTACACACTCTTATCATTCTTTTTCGCAAGTGACTCAAGGATTAAATGGACCGCACAAAAAAAATACGCAAAACAAACGAGCTTAAGAAAAAAGTCTGTATCACATGTAGTTTGTGGGTTTTACAAGTAGTCCGAGGACCGAAGTCCATTTGTCCTGCTTTATAAATCATGTAGGTTAAGTTTATTTAAAATTAAAATAATTATTTATAAAAAAAAATTAATTATCAAATAAGTGATTATTTTATAAATAAATAAATCCACTTCTTTAAATAAATAGAAAACTGTTTATTTTAAATAAAAATAATTTAGACAAAAACACATTACAAAAATAAATAATTATTTATTTTATTAAAACAAATATTTATTTCATCCAATAAATTTAGATAAACCAAGCCCTAATCGTCTTTATTGTAATTAAATGTGATTTTAATATTATTGTTTCCATAACTAAAATTGAAAATCCCCTTTAGTAACTCATGCAATAAAAGTTGACCTTAGTTCTTGAATTAGAATTCTAATTTAAATTAGGGAGTAATTTTAAAAATACTTATTTAAGTAATTGCATTTAAATTTTCTCTATAATATATATATATATATATATATATATAAACTTAATTTATATTCACTAAAGGTTAAATAAGTTTTGGATCTCTAAAAAATATTTAATTTTTAATTTGAGTTCTTGAATTTTTTTTACATTGTTATGAGTCCTTAATATATATATATTTTTTATTTTAAATTCCTATCAATGACATGACATCATCTCAATCATTAATTTATATTGAGATGATGTCGTATCATCACTTAACTAATAATTAAAATAAGATGTCACGTTATCCTTGAAAACTCAAAACAAAAAACAAAAAATTTGAGAAATTCAAACTAAAAAATAAATATTTTTTAGGAATTGTGTATAATATATTTTGTTTACACTGTGAAGTGTGAAATGTTAACACATCCTAGTTAAATAATATTGTTGTAGTTTCATGGTTTTTAACAAAAGGAATGTTTACCTCCACACGCCAGCAAACATGCGCAGACTCATGTAGATGGTTAGTGCAATCCAGATCCCAACGAAACCTTTGCTCTTAGAGAGAAGAAACAATGAAGCAACACTTGCTAGTGACACTGTTACCTGAACAACAACAAAAAAAATTAAGACCATAAATTTGGATAGAGATGACACATTATAATTTATTTATTTTTTAATAAAAAAATTATGGTAATGCGAAGAATTAACTTACCAAGGAGTATGCAGAATATGCAAAATCAGATGCCCCATAGTTCACACCATCAAAGACGAAGGCTAACGAATTGATTGGTTGTGTGGCAGCAACAAACTGATAAGTAAAGTAAAATGAAATTAGATAAAGAAACGTCATCAAATTTTGATTTAAATAATTTTAGGTCCCAGGAAATATCCCATTTTGTTTTTTTGTCTCCCATAAATTTCTTCGTTGACAACAGAGATTTGGAATAAATTTTTAATATATCAATGACTCAAAAGAACGAAAATATATATGGGATCCAAAACAAAGTTCGGGTATTTATAGATACCTAAAAATTATTTAAGTTTGAATAATTTGTTGGATATGTTTATATATACCGGAAGGCCTATTCTGATTAAGTGCACAACAAGAACACTTTTGGAGAAGATTCCAGCTCCAAAGTACAATCCAACTCCAACTGCAAGAGAGAGTCCAACTCCTAAAACAAAACTCATCTGCAACGTTCGTGTTGCAGCAACAAGCACCTTTTCATAATTTTTCTCAGCAAAGGAACAAGCTAGAATTGCCTGTTACAAAGGGAAAGTAATTAGTAATTAATTAACACTCATTTCATTTTCACTGATTTTTTAGTTTTTATTTCTTGCACATAGAAGAGTTCAAGAAGTTAAGGGGGCGTTTGGTTACTGTTCGATCTGTTTATGCTTTCTTTTTTTTATCTTACAAAATAAAAATCAGAATAAAAATATGGTGACAGTCTTGTAATTAAAAAGTGAAAACATAAAACAAAAATATAACCAAAATCAGAGCTTTCTCTGTTTCAAAAAAAATGTTTTATATTTAGAGTATTTTCATCTTCTGGTTCTAAAATAATTATTATAGAATACCATCACAGTTTAATTTTATCTCCTGTTTTAAAATATTTATATTATAAGAATAAAAACAAACAAAAGTTTTCATCATTATTTTCCATAGAAACAACAAATAAAGTAAAATATAGTAAAAAAGTTATCATTAATTTTTTTTTAAAAAAAATCAGGCTTTTAAACTTAAAAGTCCTTGTATGTTATTAACATGCTTTTTAACCTGCATATTATTAATTAAAATTTATTGGAAATTCCAAAATCATGAATAAAACTAATTAAATAAGAAGTAAAATTTCACAAAATTTTATGATTTTCAATAAACATAATTTAATAATAAAGGAAAATAAGGGTAATACATCTATTTATAATAAGTTAATTAATTTTTATAAAATTATTTTAAAAGTGATATAAATTGAGAATTATGATTATATGAAAGTATAAAATTATGTTACATATAATATAATGTAATATTCTTATTCTTTTTTTATATTTTACAACCCAATAAGAAGAAAAATGTTTGTGTATATACCTGTACAGCAACAGCCAAACCATCAGCAAGAAGAGAAGATGTGAGCCACACTTGCAAGCAGGTTTGGAATGCAGCCATTGGAATTGGACCAAACCTTGTTGCCAATGAGGCTGCCAAGGTCTGGCAGAATGTTACAGCTATTACTCTTGCCAACAATAGACCTCCTATTCAAGAAAATTGAAAATAATACAATTTAACATGAGTAAATTCTAGCTAGCTTGCTAATTGATCAACACATTTGATTTTTTTTTTTTTTATTCGTTATCGAAGACAACTCTATTCAAATCAATAAGGATTGGTAAGGATAAGTATTTGAGACATTTTTTATTATTATATTGATATTTGAGTCATAGCTTACTAATTTTATCTATTTTTCTTATTATTATTTTTAAAATAAATGCTAACACCACTCTCTTTTGGACATTCTCTGTATATAATTGATTAAAATTTATTAAAAATTATTAATTTTGATGAGTTATATCATTTAATGGTTTTCTCTTATGATTTAGTTATGAATCCGTTGATTTTCAATATTAACGATAGTGTCTGTTACACTTCCCTATTAACAAAGGGGACAAAGGGGAGTGAAATTTTAAAAATTAGTATAGCAATCAAAAGTCAAAATCAACATGCTCTGTTTAATGGAGATATAAGGTGGGATATATGGTGAATGAAAAAATAAAGGGAGAAGGTGGAGGGATAGATAGAAGGTTAGAATCTCTCCACTAATAAACTAACGTTGGCCGAAAAAAAAAAAACAAAACATGTTTTGTTTAATGTCATCACCGTACCATTTTTAAGAAACCTGAAAATCATCAAATCCTTGATACTTGGTGGAACGATTTCCACTTTTCTAGTTAATATCACCATGAGGGCCAATGCCATCAAGTACCTAATTAGAAAGAAAAAAAGGGTCACCATATTGTAATTAAGTTCACGTTTTGCTAAATGAAATGTTTGAACAATATTACTAGGATAAGACTAAGTAATAAGACTTACTGTGAGAAAACATGCGAAATGGCTGCACCTTTGATGCCCAATTTGCAGTAGAAGATAAGTATTGGATCCAAAACCACATTCAATGCATACCCCGAAACTGAACAAAACCACATAAACATATGAATCATGTTAATGAAAATGTTAATTATAAAAACAAACTATGAGTTTCTTATTTTATGTGAGTTTAACGATGATGCAGACAGTTAATTCATGACTCTTTTACATTCATCACCATTAAACTCTTCTATTTTTCTTTATGCATACATTTGAAACCAATTAAGATTTCTATGCACTTCAAATTTGAGTTGCACGCAATAGTTTATATGCCTTTTGATGCTTTCACATTGTTTCTATTTAGGCTTCATTTCAAGACAAATAGATCATTTCAACCTACCAATAACATATAAAGGAGTTGTAGTGTCCTTGAATCCTCGAAAGATTCCTTGCATGGCCAAGGAGAGAAGCACTGCAGGAGCACCTAATGATCTCAATCTCAAGTATTTAATAGCAGGGTTTAGCATAGGAGAATCCTGCATTCACAAAGGAGAAATAATAGCTCCACTTTAGTAAAAGAAGATTAGAAAAAATAATGAAGATATATGCTAAGAGAAAAATGGTTATGAACTGGCACTGTCAATCAATCACAATCTATCATGTGTAATATGTCTGATAACTTTTATAAAAATATCTTAAAAGTCATGATAACGATAGATTGTGATTAAACGATAGTATAAAACTATTTTACACTGTCAGCGCATCACCATTAAATTCGTGTTAATTAATGGAACATATATTCTTGATGATAAAGATACATACAGGTTTCAGACCCATTGCAGCTAATAGAGGTTTTGCTGCAAATATAAGGGTTGTAGCTTGAAGAAGACCAAGGATTGTGCCAAAAAGTAATGCTGTTGATGCTGAAGCAATGTGTTTCTTCTTCCTTCCAGCTTTTGACACACTCTTGGTACTACTACTAGTATCAGAGGTAGTAGACTTGCATGTACTTGTATTGCAATCTGCTAAGGAAATAAGGTATTATTATTATTATTATTGGATTAATATGTGAGAACACAACCAAACTTTCAATGCATTATTCATTTCCAATTCATGGCAGATTGGCATGATATCTAAGAGGTTGATCATAATGAATGTCTTACTTAAGATCTATTTTTGGGTAAACTTTTCCATAAGCGTGCACCTCTAACATGAGAAATTAAGAAAAAAAAAAAAATGAATTTCTTCATAAGGTGAAGTTAGCATTTGCCTTAGCTAATTTGCAAAAAGTTCTTTCATCTTTTAGAGAAACTATACAAGAGAGTTTCTACAAATCAATTAATATAGAAGCTAATTTCAGTTTATGAAAAAGCTTAAGGTTTGTTTGAACACATTACTGTAAAACTACTCCTAGGAGAGGAAAATATGAAAAAAATGATGAAATTGATTTCTCTAGAAATTAATATTATCTTTTTCAATAGCTCATTTGTAAAAATCTCACATCTTGTAGATGAAACTATATGAGAGAGTTTCCACTAATTCATTATTGGAAAAAACATTTTAACTTCTAGCTAGATAAGTTAATTTCATTTTTTTTTTAATATTTTCTCTCCTAAAAGTCATTTTAAAATAATGTGTCAAAACATATCTTATTTCATTACTTAAAGTGTTTCTTGAGAAGTTTACCAAAAAAACCCTTATTGGTTTGTGCTTAATTAATTAAGCATTTGAAGCAATAATTTACACCAACATGGACACACAACAGTAGTAGAAAGGGAAAAGCTAGAAATTAAGTACCATCCATTTCCACATTATTTGCTGCAGAAGATTCTGTTGGAGTCTCATTATTATTGCTCTCTTTGGATGCACTACCTTTCTCTATGTCATCGAGCATTACTACTTCCTTGGACTTGTTGTTGGCCTTATCATTATCAGTTAACTGTTTTTCTGTGTTGATATTTTCAATGGTGTTTTCCTCAGCCACAAAGGAAGTTGTGATACTAACCAAAGGGAAAATGGTAATCCTTGAAGCTTGGTTGAACAAAGCAATGGACACTCCTGCAGCTGCAAGCTCCACGGGCCCTAAACACATGAATAATCAAAAGTTAATTTAGCTTCAAAAGTTAGTATTAAAATAAGAGAATAGGGATAACAAAGTTTTACACCATTAAACAATCATGATTTTTAAAATAATTATATGAAAGTTAATTGACTTATCATAAATAGAGGGTTATAATTGTTACAGTGTAAAATTTTATTATCATAAATAGAGGGTTATAATTGTTACAGTGTAAAACTTTATTACACTATTAGTACACTACCCATATTCTCTTAAAATAAGTAGTAAGCCTCTTTAGAAATCAATTTACTTAGGTTAATTTTATTCCTGTAAGTCTTTATTAATATACATTGGTCTTGAAGTTACTATGGGTTTTTTAAGTTTTAGTCCTTATCATACACTATCATAGGGATTATGACTATATTTGGATTGACTTTTTAACCTGAATTCAAACTTTTCAATACAGTTAAAACTACTTTAATTTAAAAGCAATGCTCACAAACTTTAAAATAAAAGCACATTCACATTCAAATCAACCCTGAAGTAAACATGCACTAAAATTCTACAATTAAAGGGTTTTTTTTCACATTGGGACTACTTTCTAAATGTGTTACATGTGGGGACCAATTGATAAATAAAACTTGAACAAATTATAGTAATATTTCTTAAGTTTTATCAAATTACATATAATCTTACCATTTTTTATTTTACACTAATATCCTTTGTATATTTGAAAACATCACACTAACATTTTTTCGTAATTTCTTGAAATCTTACACTAATATATAGAAGAAACAAAAGTAATGGTTAAAAAAGTAAAAAATACTTGTGTAATTACACAAAACTTTAAGGAATGTTAATATAATATGTTCATTTTATTAAGTGTATTGCAACAAAAATTTGTCAAGCCAATTCAAAGAAGCAAATCATGATTATTGCAATTTAAATGTGTGTCTCTTTTGTGCAAGCATGATATAATAATGAAAAAGGAAATGTACCCAAATGGCCTATGAATGCTGTGTCTATAAGAGAAGCAATGGGATCAGCAGCAACAGCCAGTGCAGATGGGAATGCAATCCCAAGTATCTCCTTAGCAATAGAATCCATCTTGAAAACATGTCTACACTCACATTCATATATAAAATCACAAAAAGTAGTATTAGAATTTTGTAGTCACATATATTAAATATACGTTTTGGATACAAGTTAGAATTATTTTTAAGAGCTTTATCTACAGAAAATATAGAAAAATATGAAAAAAATAATAATAAAATTAACTTCTCTAAAAATTAACATTGTCTTCTCGAATAATTAATTTGTAGAAGTCTTATAACTTTTAGATGAAATTATATGAAAGACAATTTTATTTTCTAAAAAAGCTAATTTCATTTTTTTTCTTGATATTTTTCTTTTTTAAAAATCTTTTTAAAGTAGTGTGTCTAAATAAATCCAAAAACACTTCTTATATCGAAACATGCTAATTATCTTTCTAGCATGATTCTACTCCAAGAACAGGGTACCTTGCATCTTTGAAGAAAACTGAGATTAGAAGGCTTCTCTTGTTCTTGGGTGCATTACTTGAGCTACTATCACCATTCTCGTCCATGATATCCTAAATTGTTGTGAAATAAAAACTCAATCAAGAAGACGATAGTGCAAAAAAAAAGGAATGTATATGTATTTCCCTTCAGAATGAACTAACTAGCCAAATCTCAACAACAATCTCCCAGTTTTTGAGTTTGATCATAACATTCAATGTTTTGTAATTTGTACCATCAAAATGAGTTTGATACTATAATATATGCAGATATAATGTGCTATACTTTTCTAGTCTTAAAAAATCATAAGAGCAGTGACCTATTTATAGTCATTGCAGATATGCAAAAGCCAAAAAAAAATGTTAATTAAATAAAGTGTTGCAGAAAGAAATCATGGATTGTTGAAAAAGTAACGGACAATAGTAGCATAATTTTGGGTTTCTTCACAATATTATAGTTTTGAGCCTTCCTCATGTGTTTTAAGGTCATTTTCTTGATAAAGTAACCTTATCTAATTTTAATTAATTAATTAACCGTGTAACGTATTTATTACAATATCATAAACTTTTTGTTTATGATAAGTCAATTAACTTTCATGTAATTATTTTAAAAATTATATAAATAAAGACATATAATTGTTTTAATAGTGTAAAACTTTGTTATATATTAACAATATCCTTATTTTAATTAATTAATAAATTAATAACCATCGATCATATGCAAAAGTGTTCAAAGATGGGTAGGCATAACTTGTAAGAATGTGACAAATTATAGTGAAACAACCGTCCCTAGTTACACCCATAACAGAAAAATTATATTAATTGAACTTTACACAAAACAAACAAGAATGTGTATGTTTTTTTTAAAAAAAAATTATATCATGATTCTTGAAATCCAGCATGCAAATTATGAAAAGGTTCACATGATATGGAATAAAAACGTAGATTGAATAAGGCACGAGAATTAACGACCACATAAGTAACATGAGTCATGGAACCTGAATTTGATGATAAATTAAAGTAATGATTTATTTAATTTTTGTTGGTTCACATGAATAATGGGCACGAAAGGTGAAGAAGCATTGAGTAACGTAAAGAAATGCTTAACGAATTGCAGGATTTGCTGAGTTTGTTTGAGTGTGCAATTCCATGCTGAACAAACATGACAGTTTTTATTTATTTTTATTCTAAACAAGTTAAAGCAAGCAGAAAATAAGACAGAAATGGCTTCGTACGTAGTACGTAGGAATCTTGCAGCATAGTGGAAACGCATCATGGTCCTTAAAACTTAAGTTTGAAGTCTTCTAACTCCAACATCATTTTACCATAAAACAAAAAATGATATTTAATTGTTGAAACAATCTTCGGAATTTATTTTTTTTTTGTTAAAATATGTGTTTTTAGTCTCTAAAAATATTATGAAAATATATATTTTTAGTTCCTACAAATATTTTGGTCTATTTTTTATTCTTATAAATTTGAAATGTGTTATTTTTTTGTTCAGAACTAGATTCAACTATTAATCTATTAATTTTTTTTTTTTCTTTCAGCAACTTCACTTTATTAAAAATTAATAATTGAAAAACATAGAAGTGTAAAAAGTAAAGTGAAAATGTAAAAAATAAAGTAAAAGGACTAAAAAAAATATATCAAACATATAGATTCGGAAAGTCAAACATTACTCCAAATTAAGCAACGATACATTTCAAACTTATAAAGATAAAAAATAAACCAATTTTTTTTGTAAGGAATAAAATTATATATACATTACTATAGGAAATAAAAATATATTTTAGGTTTTTTTTTTCTTATCTTACTTATATATTATGGTTGTCATTGGCCCAACATCTACGTGATATCTTTTCATAACGTTTTAACATAAGATGTCTAATTGTCGTGTTAAACTTACTATAGTATAGATTAGAAACTAAAGAAGTAATTTAGAAGTAATTTTTACCATGGATGAAAAATTTTACATTAAATTTTATTACAAAACTATTTTTAAAAATATAAATTTCTGAATATCAATCATTTAAGCTCAAACTTACTTTTACCTAAAATTAATTTATCCAACTAAAAAAATTTCTAAAATTAAATTTTTAGAATAATCAAAGTACAAGTTTTTTTTTTTTTTACCATAATCCAAAACAAGTTAATTGAGTAGGACGTGAATAATAATAAAAAAATAATCCAACTTTCTACCTACATGAATGCACCATTCATAAAAAAAATATAGTAATTATTGAAAAGTCTCGGATCCCACAGATATGGAACGATGATTATTATTGCATTCTACTACCAAAAATGCATATATACGTACAACTTTATATAGTTGTAATTTTGTTTTATTTAACAAAAGTGATTGACAATAGTAGAATATGTTGAATTTTATATATGAAGAAGGAAAAGTGAGTATATAGGCAAGGAATCTGAATCTTCTTTAATGCATATTCTTTTCAATTAAAATAAAAAGAAAGCTTACCCACTTTAGTTGATTGGAATTTGGGATGAACTATAATCTACATGTAAAGTTGTATTTTTAAATTATATGACACTCATCAAATATATGCATCAATTAAAAAATATAAAGAAATGGAATGACGTCACATCTTCAATGAAAATGACAGATAGTTTAAATTGTAATATGTAGCATAAAAAAGTATGGTGTATATTCAAAATGACAATTTATCTCTATCTCTTCTTGTAAGTATATTTTTGAAATCAAGCTACTTTTCTTTGTTATGCCACGTTGGGAGCCTTATCGTAATTAACATTACACCAAATAACAACACTAGAAGATTAATTTTGAATAAGAATAACATTATTCCGATCAATAATTACTTTCCACGTAAATAATCATTTTTATATGTATTTCTTTTATTTTACTTATATTAAATATTAACTTGCATCATCATTAACATGAAAAATGTTTTGTCATAGTGTCAATTATTTGTCTTTGTTTTGTTAGCTTCAAACCCCTTAGCCCGACCCTTGAAATATTCAATATTTTTATTATTTAGATGTTATAAAAAAAAAAAAAATGTTAACCTAAACTTCTTATATTGGAGGAATTAAGTTTTATAAAAAAAAAAGTGTTATATTAAAATCTACAAATTCAGGACTGCATTTCTAAAAGTTTTATTTTATTTTATTTTATATTTGATGAATTTCACTTTTTACTCCTAATTTTTTTTAATTTTTGATAAATTTTACCCAAAAAATTAATTTAACACATTTTATTCCTAAAAATTTTTTAATTTGGCAGTTAGTATTGATGAAAATATCCTTATAGTATCTTTCTACTCATAGAGCTAGCAGTTAGTATTGATAAATAATGAAGATCTTCATTAATTAACTAGAGAGATATTTTATTAGGGTATGATTACACTGTGTAGCAATTTAAGATAAGATATTCTTACAAGTTAGCAAAAGATAAGATTGAATTACTGGGATAATGACCATATATATAACTAATTACCTTGCATATACTTTTCCTTCTAGTTCATTGAACTGTGATGTGATCATTGTTGGCCACTATATACTACTAATCCAGCACATTGTGCGTATATATACTACTAATCCAGCACATTGTTGGCCACTATTTCTCCACTATGGAAAATTAAAATCAGTTATTTAGCTATAAGATAAGGTAGTGGAAATTTTTTCGTAGATATATATGTTTTTAACAAAGTTTTTGTTTGTCATGGATTTTTTTACCATTTAAAAAAAAACATTTAAAATTGTTGAATCATATTTTTTTTTATATAAAAATTGCGTTAAGTATATATTTAATAACATAAAAAATTAAATGAATTATACAATATTCTTCCAAAATTTGGGTATAATATAGTAAATTTACTTAAAGTTATTAATAATTAGTAGATATTCCATACCTTTTATAGTTTCTTAAAAGATTTTATATTTTTTAAAATTCAAATAAAACCAAAGAAAACAAGTATTAAAATAAAATTAAATATTTAAAACTATAAAAAAAATTATATGTATTATTCTATTGAAATAAAAAATATATATAATTTTTTTTTATCAATAATGTATAATTATTTTTTAAATAGTAATAAAATAAAAAAGTAATAACAATAAACAATATATTTTAAACTGTTATTAAATGAGAGAAGAAAGGGAACCATGAAGGTGGCGTGTAACGTTTTTATTATGTGAAATTTAATTTTTTAAATGAAATTAAAAGAAATAAAATTAAATAATTAAAAGAGTGAATATAAAATTTTAATGGTAAAAATTTTCATACGAAAACATTAAGTAAAATTCTCACATGAAATCATAGAAAACCCGTACATTTGTCCAAAGAAGTGGAACCAGGTTTTAACATTGTCATTTACTTAATGGTAGGTCCCCAAAGCTAATTACTCCGTACAAGGTTGATGAGCGGATATTGTCCCCCAATTACAATTGTAAAACTAATCAGACTTAAGAAAAGTATCGTAATTGATTATTTATATTGTGGAGTTTGATGAGTGAATATTTTTCCTCAATTTATATAGTTTGAATATTTTTTAAAATAATTTTATAAAAGTTAACTGATTAATCATGAATAAAAAATTATGATTAATTGATTTTGTAAAATTATTTTATACCAATAAATCATATTCTTTTTTTTTTTTTTTCTGTTTTGAAACAAAGGTTACAAAATCTTATTTAGAGATAAGAGAAAAAAAAAAATGTGATGCATTGATAGTAGTTTACACATTCAGTCAATCACAATCATTTATTTATTTATAATAAATAACTTGATTTTTATAAAATTATTTCAAAAAATCATTTAAACAATTAATTATAATTAACGATAGTGTCAAATTATTTTACATTACCAATGTTCGAGAATTAAACTCTAGTGATAAACCAATATGCTGTTTGGAGTTAAATTGAAATAAGATTGTTTAAATAAAGTCAAAGTTAAAATTTTGTGAATAAAAAAAAATATTTTTGGAAGAAAATATTTTAATATAGGGGGTTAACTAGGTTTTATGGTAAAGATTAATTAGTCATAGAAAAAACTGATTAATTTTTTTATGTCATAATGTCAAAAAAAATATAGTTAAACATAAATGTAAATGTATTCTTTTTTATCAAATATAATTTTGTTGAGAATCTTTTCAAAAAAAATATTTTTTTATTGTGTGTTTAATTTAATTCATTATAAGAAAATTATAATTTATTTTTCTCAACTTTTTTTATAAAACTTTAAAAAGAGTCATTATTGCTTAAAAAATATTTTCAAGTACTATGTGCTTAATATTTACTCATAATTTAATAATTTTAAATGTTTCATTATTTGTTAGTTCTGAACTTCTGATACTATATGTTTCACTGGTCAATTGCTAGGGTACAATACTTTTACAGACTTTTAAGATCTTAAATAATTCTGTCAAAACAGATCTTAAAAATAATTATGAAATTTGTAAACATCTAAAATAAATAAGTTTAATAAATATAATTGTCAGTGTACAAGTTTCAACTGTAAATAAATTAAAATAAGATTTTGCATTAATTTGATTATAATTTTTATCAAAAGTGAATAAATTTATTATATGATGGTTTTTTTGTTCTTTACAAATCATATGATTGTTTATAATCGAACAATGGTATAAAAAAATAAATATATTATTTCATTAGTATATATTTTTTCGCGCACCTACAAACTTATAAAAAAAGTATGTTTAATTAGTACTTCAAGTGAGTGAGTGACAGCAATAGCAGTTAGATGTCATGGAAGCCACGTGGCATGCAAATTACATGAGGGTGTGACTAATTATAATCTAGCCATTAAGTGTCCACTGAGGTTGAGGTTACAAGATTCATAATTTAGTCCGTAATAGAATAAGAATATGCATTGATACAGTGTAATAACGTTTTATAATATTTCTGTAAAAAAAAAAACGTTTTATAATATTAGATAATTATATTTTTTTATTTAGTCAGTCATAAATAAAATATTATAATTATTTAACAATATAAATTTTTGTTACACTTTTAAATATACGTATATAAATTTTCTAGTGGCGTGGTTAACTTGCAAAAGAACTTCTCCATTTTAAAATACGAAAATAATTCATTTGGAAAGAACAAAAGCATGAATCTTTATTCAATGTAATACTTTTTTACTTTTTTTTTAGAAGAATTAAAGATAGTATTGAAGAGTTTACAATACTTTATTTCTTATGCATCAAGATTTTGGCATGGGACCTTAAACACCAGGCTAGAAATGTCTTCAACAATTTTTCTATTGAAAAATATTTTATATTTTTGATAAAAAAAATTCCTTAAAATTACTTTTAATTTATATCTAAACATACTTAAAAAAAGATGATGAAAAAGAATAAAGGATTTAATGTGAATATATATATAAATCATCACTAAAACATAAATAATACAAGTATTAGCGATAATAATTATCACTAACGAAATATTTGTCGCTGATGATTTAATTTCTTGTGCATATGCAAGAAATGAAGTGAAGTACTATTCAATTGCATGCAAATAGATGCATTAACGACCAGAAAAGAGAAATGCATTTCCAAGAAATTAAAGAATGCAAGGAGTTTCAAGTGGAAGGAACTATTAGCATACCTGAACTGAATAATCCTCCTTCAGTTTTGGTTCTTGGCCTTTCCACCAACTCACAAATCACAATGCTTCCTTACTCACACTAAGATCACAAAACTTCTTACATGAAAAACTCAACCAACACCACTACCCTATTTATAAGTAACCTTTGCGCCCACTATTTCCTACGTATTCCAACTATATTATTATTATTGTTTGTTATTTAATTGTATGTACATGAGCTAATGTATTTTTTTGGTGTTAACTATGGGTGTCCCCCAATCCACTGGGTCGAAGACTAATCCCATTCGCGATTCGTGACTACCGCTGGCCCAAAGAAATTTTGCACACGATGAGAATCGAACACAGGACCTCTCGCTAAATAGATCACTCCCACCCCTGTGAACACAGTGAGGCCTTACACCACTGCGCCAACCTTTTGGGTTGACATGAGCTAATGTATTTAAGACACATGAGTGTGATTAGTGTTTTGTGTACCTTGTTTTTCTTACTTGTTAGTTTTTGAAATATTATTTTCCTACAAAATCCGTGCATGGTATTATTTTTAAATATATATATATATATATATATATATATAAAATATAATATTTTAACGTACCAACGAGTCATTCATCTGAATGATAATGAACTCGATCTCTTTAAACAAGATATCGTGTTCAAGTTAAATGCATGAAAAAAATGTGATTGAGTTAGACAATCTCATTAAATATGGTCAAACAAATTCTTAAAGATAATTAATTTTCTACAAAATTAATGGATATTTTGTATTAATACCGTAGTTAAAAAAAAGTATTTTAACTTTATTTTTAGGCATTCTAATAATAGTTAGAACATAATTTCAATTGACGAAAAATTGACATTAAAAAATTGAATTAATTATTAAAAATAAAATTCTAATTTTATCAATAATAACAAAAAAAATCATAAACTAAAATTACCGATGTATAAATTAGTAACCTACTAGCCGCACAATTTAGAGTTATCCAGTGATATAACGTCTTGTTACGTCTACATACATATGTGCATATGGAATGGAAGAACTAATTATTTAATAACAGATTTGGTGTTTGATTACGGTGGTAGTGTAAAATTCTCTTAAATTAATAATAACCACGAATCATGAATAAAATTGGTTTCTTATTGAATTTGAAAGACACATGTGATATCTAACCTAAAAAAAACTATTAGACATATATAAATCTGTCTAAACACACTAAAGAATTGTTAGAAGAGAAAAATATGAAAAAAAAAAAATTAACTTTTTTATAAATTAGAATTATTTTTTTCAATAATTAATTTATAGAAATATGAGATCTTTTAGATGAAATTATTTGAGAGAACTTTCATTAATTATTGATCATTGAAAAATAAAATTTTAACTTTATTTTTTTTTTATATTTTTCTCTCCTAAATTCTTTTCTAAAATAATGTATTCAAATACATCCATACACGTTTCAACAGGGATAGCCAACAATTTACAGGTGTTGGATTGATAATTAAGAATTTGTCGTTTGCCCATGGAATTTATTTATATTTGAAGCAAAAAAGAAAAAAAAAATGTAGATAAACGTCCACTATGATAGATAGATTGATAAGCAAGCTGTAAGCTCAAGTATATAATATTGCTCTACTTTATGCTACAAATTGTGGTGCTTTTCAATCGTTGCTCATTGGGTATCAAAGGGAGTACCGTTGTGGGCTACGTGTGAATCCCATTAAGCTCCAATATCCCAATCTTGGGAATTAAAATGTACTCGATCCCCACAATCTGACCTAATTTTTTTTCTGGTTTGAATATGAATATCATCACTTTCAAGTGTGAGTGTTCGTGCGGGGAATGTTTGTCTTTTATTATTCATTGCAACACTAGCCATTTGTATTTAATTATCCTATGACAACTAGTATAATAAAGTATATATATCATTATATCAAAGACCAAAAAGGTCATTGTTACGAAAATGAATGCTAAGATGAGCCCAAATCATAAACTCTTTCACTTGAATTTGTGATTTTGAATAAAATTAAACCAATTTTGTAGAGAGTAAGTAAAAGAGAGTCTTTCAAAGACTCATTAGTATTACTCTTGTTCTGAATGACAATAAATTCAAGTAAAAAAAAAAATTAATAAAAGAGAATTATTAATATCAGCGATGCCAAAGATACTCGATCCATACCAATAATACACTGTTTGTTATACTATCTTGAACTGCGATGTGATTTTCTACTATAAAACTTTGTTAGAAAAGTATATTTATTCTCATAAAAGAAGTACTTGAGGTGTTTTCCTCTCTCCTTTGTTATCTTTCCAATTACAATAACTTGGTTGTGTTTAATACTAAAATGTAATCAAGTTTCTTTTGAAAAACTAAAACTTTTTTCTCCCACTGCCTAATTGATTTGCATGTGGTAAATGTTTAATTCTTCTTTTTTTTTTTTCGAGACTCAATGCCTTCTGAATATATGTTTCTTTAAGAAACTAATAAAACTAGCAAACATTTTCCGCAATATTGTATAAACCATGACATTTTTTTAATTTAAGTAAAATATGAATACATAAATCAAATGATAATGGGAGACATTTTTAAAGATTGAAATTTATAACATAGAAGTACTTTTATTCTAAAATAACTAATTTCAAAAAATAATCAAATTATTTCTTCATAAAATTCAAATCCTTAATTTATTTCATGGTAAGTTTACACGTTCATCTAATTATAAACCATAATTTATGATAAATTTGTTAAATTTTATAAAATTGCTTAAAAAATAATACAAATAGCAATTTCTTATTAAATCATGGAATAAAATTATTTTACGTTAATAATGTATTACCATCAAACTCTTTCAAAAAGGCAAGAACTATAAATCTGAGTTATCCAATCACATAATTATTTAAAAAATCATTTGATTATTTTTACAATAACTCAAAGTTTAATATATATATATATATATATCCAATAATAAGGTTGTTAAAGAGAGTGTTTAACTTTGTTTTATGGATTTTATAATACTTGAAAAATATTATTTATTATATAATTATTTAAGTAACCATGTTTCAATGAAAAAAAAATTAAAAAATATTATTTAAAGTTAAATAACTTATTAAGGACTCCATAGTGAAGATGATCTTAGAACACTTTCTTATGTAGAGAATATGAGAATAATTAATAAATAATAACAACCATGAAAGTTAAAATCTAATATAACAATCAAATCTGTAGATTAATCCAACTATCTAATATTTCTAATCTTGTTCAAATTATTATTATTTTATATTTTGAAAAACATATATATATATATATATATATATATATATATATATATATTACGTATATTAATGGAGTATCAAATATTGATATAATTTTTTATAGACATGATTTAAATGAAAGAAACTTAGAAAATTATTTAATTAAAAGTTACTAAATGATGTAAGTATAATATAGTTCATTTAAGTTACATGGTGTTATTTTGATCCAACTCACTTTATATATATTATTTAATTAATTAAAAGGTTTTTTTTTTTTACCAAAATTAATTAAAAGGTTTAACTTTATAACATGTGTTTATGTCACTTATGTCACTTTGGTCATAATCATCATGATAATAATAATAAAATATCACTTAATATCTAAGTTGTGAGTTGGCAATTCCATTGGTAAAAAAATAAAAGTTGGCAATTCCACTTTTTCGTGTGGAAGCCGCGTGCTCGCGATTTATTAAATATCGGTGAGTAAACTTTCGTGTGGAAGGCACACGATGCTACCCATTCCATCATTAAATTATTGCATGCAAAAGATTAGTGACGGTAAAGTGGTCATAGATTTATGCATTAACATATATTTTATATCATAATTAAAGCATTAAAGCATATACAATTAACAAATAATCTTCTTTATAACTTAACAATTAACAAGTATTATATCATTCAATAACTTTTAAATAGATAATTTTATTTTAAAACGTTTAGTTGGATTGAAAATTTATTTTATACAAGTTATATTTATCAAATTTTATAAAAATTAAATATTAATAAAAAGTTTTTCATATCATTTATAATTTAGTACATTTTAAGATTTAAGAATGACATATTATGTAGATTTTGATTTGTATCAATGAGATATTAAATTATATTTGATTGATATAAAATTTAATAAATACCATCTATATATAATAATTTTTCAATTTAAAATTTGAAAGATTTTAAAATAAAATTATTTATTTAAAAATTATAAAATTATGTTATATTTAATATAAATTATACTGATATCATTTGATTCCTTCGTATTATTATATTATACATTGAACAAAACGCAACACTTAATTTAAATACCTATCAACCAAAAGTATATAATGCATATGGACTCAAAATGTACACTCATCAAGATTATAAGTATATTTATTTATAGAACAGCAAAGTTGGCATTTCCACTTACTTTACCTGTGGAAGGCACGCACTCATGCTTATATAAAAATCACAACAAATACTTTTTATGGGGAACAAACCAAGATTAAAAAAACTGTAGTGACAGAAAATCAATTCAAATAGATTTTTTTTTCTATTTTTTTACTTTTTAATTTATTCAAATAACTTTTTAATTTTGACACAAAAGCTCAAATGTAAAATTTACACATAGATTAGTATTTTTTATTTATTTTATCTTACAATACTTATACTACCTTTTTAAAAATATTTCAATTTTTTTAAATAGATTTAAATTTATTTTAAAAGTTTTATTTAATTTATTATTTAATATAATATATTTTATAAAAAAAAATAACATTTCTGTTAGTGTAATTTTTACATTACCAAACAATTAGAAATTACCATGATATGACTTTTAAAGAAATTCAAAGTAATTATTAATAAAATATTTTTTTTATCATATATAATAAACTATAATTAGATGATAGTGTAAAAAATAATATTGTCATTATATATACATTAAAGTATACTCTCTTATTAGTTAATTTCTTTTTAAATTAAACATTTATGAAAACATCAATTTCCCTATGTATGTCTCTACTAAATTATTCCTTGTGCAAAAATATTCATGTTTGACCCCTTTAGTCGTAAGTTTATTCACATTTTTTTTTTCAAAGCATAATTAATAACAACTTTTTTTACAATATAAGTTTTCTATTAAATTAAAAGAGAATCTTACAATAGATATGAACCTATAAAATATGTCTACATAATGGATGCACTGATATAGATTACATAAACTAAAACTAATACAAGACAAACATATTAAATCACGTTACTCATACCTTTCCTCTTTGAGTGAAACTTTCAACACAGGTTTCAGGGTGAGAAAATTTAAATACCAATTATTCGTATTTAATTAATTGATCTACGTGTTGGGGGCTTCTTAATTTCCCACTTTTATTTAATTGATCTACAAAAGTAAAGCGTGCTTAGCAAAAATAGAAAAGTTAAAGACACAAATTAAAGGACATGAAGGATACATGGTGTAATTCATTGAACTTCATCATTGCGTTCTCCACAATCTATGGGCTCTGTCGGTTTACTTAGTTATTTAAAAATCTAAATAGTTTTTTAGTTGTTGTAATTTAACGTGGTTTTCTTTCTGTCTTTGTAATTATTTCTTTTCTCCTTTGTGAATTAAGTTTGTTTTATTTTTTAGTTTAAATAATTTTTTTATGCCTAAAAAATATCAATTTTTTAGTTTGAGTCCTTAGATTTCTTTTACAACAAGTTATTGACAAAATTTTATTTACTGTTATAAGTTCGTAACACCATTTTAACAGTTAATTAAGTGATTATGTAACATCATATTAACATAAATTAACAATTGAAATGATATCATATTATCGGTGGGCTAAAAACAAAAATAAAAATTTATTAGAGAACCATGACAAAACAAAAAAAATTCAGGAATTCAAACTAAAAAATATGTATTTTTCAAGTATCCAAAACTTATTTAAATTTATTTTTTATCTTTAAAACAGTTTAGCTAATGCTTTGAACATTGAAAAAATTGTTATCTAAACTGTACTAAGGACGGAAATAAAACAAACATAATTTATAAGAATTAAAAAAAATTGTAGGGAAAAAAATACTAAATTGCATGGATTAAAAAAATATTTAATTAAATCTTATTTAAATTATGATTCGCAAAGAATCCCACTTAGTTCACTCACCTTATTTTAGAGCATTGTTTGGCAACTAATTAGTTGATATATTTATTTATAGTTTTTGTTGTAAAGTTGTTTAGTCCAAAGATAAATGCTTTAAAATCATAAGGGACTTTCCTTGTACATAAGTACCATATATTTAGAGTATTGTGCTGACATTTATTAATAGAAACATTTGGCTTACGATTAAACAAAAGCATACATTACTGATTGTATATTTAATTTTGTAAGTTTTAGTGCTGCATGCATTAACACTTCTTACAAGAAACAACTGGCTTCTGATTAAACAAAATTATATACATTACTTATTGTTTTTTTTTTTTTTGTTAAATGAAATGTGTTTTGTTTTTGAGGTTGGGATCAAAGTAAATTAGGTAATTAATAATGAATAATAATAAAAATAAAATAATCCAAACTTGCCCATGCACGAGGATAGATGAGTGTTTGTAGTTTAGGATTGAACTCTTGCTGAATGTCAACTTTGGTGTACTACTAGTGGATTGGGACCTAATATATATATATATATATATATATATATATATAATAACTGTGTTTTTATGTGAAAATAAAAATAGACATTCTCATATGTTGGATTAAATTAGACAGTAAAAATTAACGTAGTCATTTAAAAATTAATATAAATATTCAAAAGATTTTTTTGATCACATTCTAAAATATTTATAACTTACCATCATTACCACTGAGAGTTGCCCCATAACTATGACCACTACTGCTAACATGGTCACCGTCACCGCCACCAAGACCACTGTCATTGTCATTATCATGGTTACCATACCACTAAGGCCACCATCATGGTTGTCGTTCTCGTTGTTATCGTCGCTATCACTGTGGCGGTGGTAGTGGCAGCAATAATGGGGACGACGACCATGATGGTAGCGGTGATGGTGGCCCTAGCAGCATTAGTAACCATATTGGTGATGGTGGTGGTGGTAGTCATGGTGATGAGGCAACTCTTAGCGGCGGTAATGATAAGTCTTTAATATTTTAAGATGTGATAAAATAATTATTTTGAATATTTGGTAAATCTTTTTATTTTTTATTTTTAATGTAGTGAAGAGGGAATCAAATGAAGTAGGTATATGTTAATTTTTAAATGAATGCGTTAATCTTTACCGTCTAATTTAATCATGGATAAGAATGTCTATTATCATTCTCATATAAAAACGCAATTCTCATATATATATATATATATATATATATAGACAACGTATCAAATAAGAGGACATGTTTATTATGAGAGATGAGAAGTTTAAATAACAACCATTAATTAAATCTTAATGGTCTAGATGTAATTTTGAATTAAAATTAAATGTGATCTTTATCTTATACAATTATATCTCTACTAATTATTGCGCATTTACACACAATTGCCTCCATCACCATGACCACTGTCACCACCACCAACAGGGTCACCATCATGGTCGTCGTCCTCGTTGTTGCCGCTACCACCATCGACAATGGTGGTGACGGCAACAATGGAGACGACAACCATGATGGTGGCTCTTGACGGTGGCCATGTTGGTGGTAGCGATGGTTATGATGGTGGTGGTGACGGTGGCCCTGTTGGTGGTGGTGGTGGTGGCGGCGTCGCCATCACCACAACCACCACCATCATCACCAATAGGGCCACCGTCACTGCCACCACCAATAAAACCATTGTCACCGCCATCATCATAACCACCGCCACCACCAACAAGACCACCATCATGGTTGTCGTCCTTGTTGTTGCCGCCACCACTATCGCCACAGTGGTGGTGACGCAACAATGGGGACAACGACCATGATGGTGGTGATGGTGGTGGCCCTGTTAATGATAGCGGCAAAAATGACGGTGGTGACCATGTTGGTGGTGGCCACACTAGTCATGATGATAGGACAATAAATGTACAATAATTAAAAAAGATATCATTGTATAAGGTGAAGATCATATTTAATTTTAATTCAAAATTATATTTGGATCATTAAGATTTAATCAATGATTGTTATTTAAATCTTCTCATCTTTCATAATAAACATGCCCTCTCACTTGAAATGCCCTCTCTCTCTCTTCTTTAAATCAACACAAATTAAAAAGATATTTGTGTAATTTATTAAAAAGATTAGACAGTTAGCATTAAATATTTTAAAATTCAAAATTTAAGATATTTTAAATAGTACCCGACGATCATGATAGGAAAAAATGATGACGATCATGATGATGGTGGTGGTGACGGTAATGTTGACAATGGTATTGGTGGTGACAATGGACAAGGTGATGACTGCAATAGTGGTTAAGCCGGTTTGGTCTTGGTGGTAGTAGTGGCATCCACATTAGTGATGGTGATTTTATAGATTTAATTTTTAATTGGTGAATCTTTTAGATATGTTTTTTTTTTATCTTAAATTTGAATTTAAATTTTAAAATATTTAATGCTAATCTTTCTAATAAATTACACAAATATTCTTTTAATCTGTGTTGATTTAAATAAAAGATTGATGAGTTTTTTTTTTTAAAGTTTTGGTGCACATTACTAATGCACTCCATCTGAAAAATGAGTGTATATGTATTAACAAACCCTTATATATTTATATTGATGATGCATAAACATTAATCTCTATATATATATATATATATATATAGAGAGAGAGAGAGATTAATGTTTATACATTATCAATGTAAAGTAATTTTACACAGTTGGACAATCATGATCCATCGTTTTAATGACTTTTGAAATAATTTTATAAAAGTCAAATATTTTATCATAAATAGAGAATTGTAATTAACTTCGGTAAAATAAATATATAACTATATATATATATAGTTATTTAAGAGTAAATATTAATTTGTTAATTTTTGTTAGAAATGAGTAACTAAATATTTGTTTAACTACCGTTGGTAATTTGATGAGGTTGAGCCACTACTGTAAAATGGAAGAGTAGCTGTAAAGATATTTTGGCACTTAAATCAGTAAGAATTTTATTTAAGTGATAATTTATATTATGGATATATAAACTTTTTTAAGAACAAGAACAAAAAATAAAATGAATTTATTGATAAACTAAATTTTTTTTAATAATTAATTCATAAATTTTTTTTCATATAATTTATCTAAATATACAATATTCTTATAAATTAATTATTAAAAAAATTAATCTTAACTTATAAAAAATTTCATTTAATTTTATTTTCGTCATACGCAAAGAATCCCAGCCGCCAGTGCCAAAGATTACGTTCTTCACTCTTTAGGTCTCAAATGAAAGTTATTAACAATGAATGATTCATGGTCATGTAATCACATTACAAACAACACATATCATTCAATAATCATAAGGAGTTCTTTTTCTAAGGGAACACACCTCCATGCTCGCAGGTCTCAAATGAAAGTTATTAACAATGAATGATTCATGGTCATGTAATCACATTACAAACAACACATATCATTCAATAATCATAAGGAGTTCTTTTTCTAAGGGAACACACCTCCATGCTCGCATACAACATTTCATGTAATATATGTTTCTTAATTACTTAAATTGTAATGTATTGTCGGTGTAAAATTATTTTACACAATCAGTTAATCACCATTCTTAAATTATTATAAGACAGTTGATTTTCTAAAATTATTTTAAAAGTTATTAAAATAATAGGTTATAATTACCCCATAATGTAAAATTATTTTACGTAGAAGATACATAGATATTAATCTCATATTTATAAATAAGTAAGCAATCCATTTTTGAACTAAAAAGTCTCTATCGTTAAAAAACAAAATTCAGACAAAAGAAACCTTGAATATTATAAAAACTTCAGAGAAAAATACCACATATGAATATTACACTATGTAAATGTTTCATAATTTAATTCGCACAAGAACTTATTTTTCCCGTTTAAAAATCTCACTGAGTGAGAAAAGTCAGATTTGCTCAAATAATTTCAAACAAATACTTTGAAGTTTTCTAAAATCCCCGTAGAAATCATGCACATCACCGTTGATTTACGAAACACTAAAGTGATGCTTTCAGATTTTTTCAAAAGTATCTCGAAACAATTTGCAAACTTAAAAAAATCTAAAAACTTAACACAACTTCTCCACATTAACCGACATTCATTTTGCTCGATCCTCATCGATCAAGTAAAGTATTAGTGAAAAAAATTTGTTAATAATATTAATTTTTGTCATTAATACTTATGTCATTGAAATTTTAATCACAATTTTTTAAAAATTACGTATAAATTATTTTATTATCGTTGATAAGTTTTTTTTGGTGAGGCTCATGAGGATATCAACTAAATCACAATAGTAATCACTTCTTGTGCCAAACAAAGTATGCATTTCAAGTTGAAATTAAAGAGCCAAAACATGTATTACCAAATCCCACTTTTAATCCCATATCATGTACATTTATAAATTATATTCCTTTTCTACAGATTCGAAATTACTAATGCTGTTGGCATAGGAGCTTTAATATATCAATCACTTAAAAAATTTGCATATAGTAAAATATGTGGGTTCATTTTTCTCCCAGAACCAAAGTGTGATAAACTTAGAGGAATATAATCAACTGATAAGTGCATGTCTTTTCTTTATATGTTGACATTATAAGCTCACGATTCTATAAATTTAGCCCACCAAGCCTTTTGTTTTGCTTTTTATTTTTATTTCAAAGGGAGAGTCGTATACTACAGGTTTACAATAATGACAAAAATATGTTTTTGTCTATGAAGCATTTTGGTTTATACTCACTTTCTAATATTTCATTTGAATATTATTAGGTCATAAAATATTTTTCTTTTTTTCTTTTGATTCTTCTATTAGTTAGGTTTGCATTTCATTAGCTTACTAGGTTCAATCACGAGTCATGTCACTGACATGAATTTTTTAATTATTTTTCTTAGTTTTTTGTTTTTCTATTTTTAAAAAAAGTTTAAAAATAAAATAAAATAAAATATATGTCACTTAAGTAATGAGACATGAGAGTCATCAGTCAGTGACTATAAGTTTATCGATGAAGGGATCAAAAAGCAAATAAAAAATTATTTTTGAAACAAAATCAATTAAATGAAACATTAGAAATTATAAACTAAAATATTTAATACTTCGCACCAAAAACATTTTTGCTCTTACAATAATTCATCCTTTTTACTCACCTAACTTAATTAAAGCTTTTTAGAGTTTGTTTGGAAAATTTTCTTAAGAATTTCTAAAAAAAAAATTAATTTTTTCATAAGTTAAAATTAGTTTATCTAATAGTTAAGTCATAAATTTTTTTTTATATAGTTTCTTTTAAAAGATGTAAGATTTATACAAATTAGTTATTGAAGAAATTAATTTCAACTTATTAAAAAATTTATTTATTTTTCTCATGTTTTTTTTAATCAGAAGTTTACCCAAGTGTTTCATTAAATAAAAAAAGTAAACAGTTATTTCAGCTAACTTATGTTCCGATCATTGTGGTTACTTCCATGTTGTTTAACATATCTTCTCCCCTTAGAAGACAAATTAGAACATTCTAGGCTTTAAAATACCTTTTTTGCGTGAAAATGTTCATGCACTTATCTTTCTTCTTATTAGACAAACTAAAATTTATCTCAAAAAGTAAAGGATAGAACGTTGAGTTTTTTTTTTTGTTACATTAAAGAAAATCGACAAATCTTTGAACCCTTAATATATAGTTATAATAAGAAGTTTGATTTATAAAATATTTTTGAGCAAATTATAGCAATACCTCCTAAGGTTTGCTTCAATTACATGTGTATCTCTTCCTTTTTTTTATCCCTAAACAAAATCTCCTAATTTTTGGTATCTCATTACATTTGCATCCCCTCAACTGTTAACATAATTAATTCTGTTAACTTTTTACGTCATGTGAGTGACACATGATTTTTATAATATTTTTTTTTCTCAAAAATGTCTTTATCTTCTTTTATAAAACATACGGGGTGCGTTTATAATGTATTAAAAAGTTCGAGGGGTACATGTGATGATTTTAAAAGTTAAGGAGATATATGTGTGATGTGTTTAAAAATTAAAGAGATATATGTGTGATGTGTTTAAAAATTAAAGGGACACATGTGTAATGTGTTTAAAATTTAAGGGATATATGTGTAATGAGTTTAAAAGGTCAGGGGACACGTGAGTCATGAGTTTAAAAAGTCGGGATACATGTATTAGAATGTTAAAAACATCAATATCCCTCCTCCTTTGGAGAAGAAGAATAATTATCTCCCTTTGAAAGGTAACACACAAAACCGAGGAAGAACAACCATTCTCTTTCCTTTAGAAAAAGAACTTTAAAACAGAGGAAGAGAAATCCTTCTCTCCCATTTAGAAAAAGAATGTTGAAATAGAGGAAGAGGAAAAGGAAGAGAAATCCGGAAAGAAATGTTGAAACAGAGGAAGAGGAAAAGGAAGAGAAACCCTTCTCTCCCATTTAGAAAAAGAACGTTCTCTTTTTGGGTAACTTAACTATAAGGGTAACTATGACATTTTAAATAAATTAATTAAAATTAAATATAAATTCATTTAAAAAACTAACAGCAACTTAACACCGTTAAAACAGGGGGTGCCAAAGTAATAGTAAAAAAAGGAGAAGATACACGTGTAGTTGAAGTAAACCTCATAAAATGTCGTTGTAATTTGTTCAATATTTTTATACAACTTTTTTACAACTAAGAAAAGTAAGAAGAAAAAAAAAACAAAATATATTATATATAAGAACATGAAACATATAATATAGGTTCAAACGATAACATTCCAATTTTTATTCTCAAATTATATAAATATAATAATAATAATTATTATTAAATATTATATTTGTGTTGGTTTTAATTACATAAATAATTTAAGAATATATTTTGGAATTGAAAGTGAGAAAATTGGTTTTTAGAAAATAAAAAGGATTTTAGGAATTAAATTGTGTGTTAGACTTTATGGTTTGTAAGTCAATCTTTTCTTCAAAACTAGTCTTATCTCTCTTGCTCTTTTTTGTTGTCCTTGAAAATTGGGTTGTCCTCTAAACCATTAATAGAGGAGTTAAGTAGAAATCATGAAGAACTATTATTGTTTATACTTTTGTTGTAGAACTACATTTTTCGAGGTAAGGAGGAGTAATATTATCTTGCTTGGTTATGGTAAGGGGTAGTGGGGTTAACCCTAAACCCCAATTGATTGTGTATTATTTACGTCTAATTTGTTTGTTATCATTTAAATTCAATTGAAGTTTTCATGTGTGAAATGCCTTGTTTTTATTCTCTGATTCATGTATATATAAATATAAAATATTAGTTTATATTATAGTAATTGATAATTTGATTGAATGCATATGAGTATCTTGTACTTATGAGTATTATGATACATTTTATCTGAGTGAAGTGTGTGTGATCAAGAGACCAATGGTGTATGTGTGAGTGCTAAGTAAATAAGGACCAAACTTATGTAAGGGTGGATCCTCCTTGTGATAAGTTAGATAAAATTATGAGCATATGTGTGAATCATGTGTCAACATGATATTTATGTTTTTTTGAAAGGATGTTTATGGATTTGGGGGTGTTATCTGGTGTGAAATCTCCTTTAAGCTTATACTGATCACATAGGTTAGAGTATCTTACAAAGCTAGATAACCCTGACGTATTAAAAAGGGTGTTTTCCTAGTGAGAGTGTTAGTGTTGAATGTCCATGATGTGGCTATTCGTCAACTATATGTACTCCTAGACTAATTTCATAAAAGAGTGTTACCTTGGGAGAGTGTTAGTGTCGAATGCCCAAAGCGTAGCTTTTCGTCGACTACATGTACTCCTAAACTATTTTCACTAATGTATTGATGGGTGCTACATGCATATGAAATATAAGTTAGTTAAGCATATTGATGTGTATAAATGTAATAAGTGTGTACATTATTGTAATGTGAATAAAGTGTGAAGTTTTCCATGTTTTGCCTTATAAATCTTTAATTTCTTTTATGAGATATATTTCACTCCCGTTTTTTTTGTGTATTGTTTGTTTTTGAGTTGAATGTCACTATTGTAGATAAGACTTAATAGGATCTAAATAATGATGCTAGAGAGAAGGCTTGAACTCATATTTTATTTCATGTTTGTCTTTCTTTTCAATAGAAGGGTTCTTGATTCATAAATATTATGTGACTTTCTTTTATTTTTAAGAAAGACACTTTGAGAATATTTTTAGTAATAATTATATTTTAAAGTATATTATAAATGTATGTGTTTCGAAGTAGGGTGTTACACAAATAGTTTTTATATTTTTTTTCTTAGTATTCAACTAAAACCTTTTATTATTTTGATATTCAATTAGGTCATTTTATTTGTAAAAAATATCCAAATTGAATATTTTTGTCAATTAAAGTTAACTCTATGAACTTGATAAACACATGGCATATGACCTTAAAGATGATGGCTGTACCTTTTTTCTTTGCCAATCTGAATAAAAAAGTTAGGATTGCTCCATTAGAGTTAGATTAAATTGATGAAAAAGATCAAATTAGGTAGATTTTATAAATAAAAGGACCTACCTAAATGAATACCAAAATAATAAAATGACTCAATTAAACACAAAAAAAAAAAGATTTAATACCCCTTTTAGTCTTATAATGAGATATGAGATATTTCAAATGAGAATGCTCCTATAAGGAAAACACTAGGAGAATAATAACCAACATTAAAACTTGTTATTAAATTAATTTTTTTTAATGTTAATCTTAGAATTAAAATTGTTTGTTTTTATGTTCTCTATTCTCACTTAAAACATTCTTTATATATATATATATATATATATATATATGAAGATGGATCAAATAATACTTATGTAACTTTCAAATAAATAATTTTATCTTAAAATTTTCTATTGAATTGAAAGTTTATTATATATAAATCATATCTACCAAATTTTATAAAAGGTAAACATCAATAGAAAGTAATGACGAATTCAAGGGGGGCGAGCTGGGGCTGAAGCGCCCCCTTCCCCTTACTTATTATATATTAATAAATCTAATAATATTTATTTTTATGTAATCTAATTCAAAAAAAATATATACTAATTAATAAATAGATATGATAAGAATATATTTACCTGACTTTCCATTAATTGTTATTGCTTAAGAAAATTATACTTGGTATATTAGTATAAAACTTCATTTATTTATTTATATAAATAATTATTAATATTGATTATTATTATTAACATTATATTTTAAACATATTCATATATTATATATAATTTAATTATTTTTAGTAATTATTTTAACTTGTAAATTTTTTTATCTTTTTCATTGTGAGACTATTCATTAATCATGTTTAGTTAATATTATGCTGGTAAAATCAAAAACACTTTCATAACTTAAAATAAAAATTTAACTTAAGTTATAATATATGAAAATTTAGCAATAATATTTTTAAACAATTAAGATATTTTTTTTATTTTGTATTATTTTAATTTTACCTTCTAAACTAATTTTTTACAATTTTAATTATTAAAATAAAATAAAAATTCAGCCCCCTCTATGTGGGGTTTCTGCACCTTGATAAGAAGTTCACGAAATTATTTATATTTTAGTATATTTTAGAAAGTATACATTATGTTCATTTTGGTATGTATGAATGAGATATTAAATCATATTTAAGGTCAATTTATTTAAAATTATAATAAATGTTTATAAATTAAGTGATTATTTTATAAGTAGATAGAATTTGCTTATTTAAATAAGTAAAAAATAACTTATTTTATATAAAAATAATTCAGACAAACATATTAAAAATATATATAATTGCTTATTTTATTAAAATAAGTGATTATCTTACAAAATAAATTTAAACAAACCAATCCCATGATGAATAAGGTGAATAACTTCTTCTTTTTTAATGTAAATAACAAATAAACCCCTTTCTTTTTAAATAACCCATTTTTTTAAATTAAAAAACATATGTTAATCTTTTTTCCTCTATATAATACATCAATCATAAAAAAAAAAATACTTTTATGATTAGTTTTCTTAAGATAAAATCAAACAAAATTAATTTTAATGTACACGAAATCATCTTAATTCAACAAAATCATTTTAATATACATGTCCTATTTAATGACTCTTTACTCATTTTATAATTTTTAATGAATTTCAATATAAGTCTGCTTAAGAGTGTCATCATAACTCTCTTCTAAATTTAATTAAATCTTATAACGTATTATACAATAAAGATAATTTCTTTCAAATTTTGATCACCATTTTTTAAACGTTATATTCCACGCTAGCTAAAATATGATAGATATGCATGGTGGGTGAAATGAGAGGTTGCCATGACAAGTTCCATAGTAGTGAAATGCGCATTATAAGACGATAAAACGATAACATTCCTAGCTAGGAGGATAAATTAATTTAAATCGTTGGTTTCTAATCATTTCCTTAGTGAAAATAATGATGAGAGCATTATAACTTTTGGCTCGTGATTCGACAACACCGATCGATCACTCTTTCGTTGTTTTTGAAGGAGGTTTACACATCTCATTCATAGTGAACAAATTAATGCATAACTAATTATAAGGATCCTTTTCTATTGTTGGCCACGATGATTTAAATAAAAATTAACCTGAATCTATTATCTATGTCATCTGGATAAGCCCACTAATCTGAAATGAAGTTAAAAATTGGTCTTGGTTATGATTATGTTTCCTCTAATTCATGTTCAGGCCGAGATGTTAAATTAATTTGATGTGAGTTTGTTTTTTTTTTTTATCAACAAGGGATAATTGTTAGTTTTTTTTTCGGAGAACGGAGAGGAAATTGAATTCGAGATCTCTGTGTCATTCTCTTCTCTCTTCATCATTTGATCTACGTGAGTTATTATATCATCAAAGATATATAAATATTGATAGTGATATAAACAGATGATAGTGTTATCATCATGGATTTATACATACAAAGTTGAAAACAGCTGGCCAACACATGATAAGATGGGAGAACCAGATTCAGGAACTTAAATAGGGAGAAGTTAAATTTTTTTACAAAAGTTGAAAATAAAATTTTAAAAAAAATATATTTAATGTAAAATTTATATAAAAAAATAAAAAATGGTATCAAATTTGTTAATTTTTAAAAAATTGAGAGTAAAAATTTACAATCATGTAATATAAGAATAAAATAATAATGTAAAATTTATAAGATTTTAAAAAATTATAGATAAAAAGTGTTAAATTAATTTATTAAGAGTAAAACTTGCAATAAATAAATAAAAATATAATAAAATTAAATATTTAATAAATATAAAATTAAAATATAATCTATTAATAAAAAAATTTAAATAAATACTAATTTAAAAATCTATTTTTTAATAATTTTTTTTATTGGGAGAGACCGAAACTCCTACTTGTCCCTCTAAAATCTGACTCTCGTAGGAATATAAAATAAAAATAAATTAATAATTAATATTTTTTGAAAAAAAAAAAAAAAGATAATATCGTCTATCTTAACTCTACTACAGATTACTCATCATATTATCTACGTACGAAATTAATTTGACATCTACTAGACAAAAATAGAATATACAACTGATAGAACATTCTCACTCTTCACCTATAAACTAATTTTTGAAGTCAACTTCAAATCAATTTCTAAGAATATGATTAAATCAAAATATTTTTTGACAATAAATTGGAACGATACAAAGTTATTTCCTCTATTGTCAGAGAGTATATTTTTAAGATATATTTATAAAAAAAATTAAATAAAATAATTATATACAATATCATCATATTTAATATCTATTTTAATTTTCAAGTTATAATTAATTATTCGATTTGATCTTAAAATTTTAAAAAAAATCTAATTTAATCCCTAAATTATTTAAAGTGCATTGGATAGGTCATTTTTTGTCCATTTTTTCTATTTACATCCCCTTTTATTAAATATATCTATCATTTTTTTTATATAATTTTAGAGGAATGTATTTAATAAAAATAGGGTGAAATAATAAAATTTGACAAAAAGTTAACACATTAACGCATTTTAAATAATTAAAAAACTATTTTTTTAAAAAAATTTAAGGACGAAATTAAAAAATTAATTATAATTTCAAAGACTAAAATATTAAACCTATCATCATCAGTTATATTGTTGATTTGATATAGCTAATGGACTAAAAGGCAAACCGTACTAGTGTGTACTAGTGTACTAGTGAAGTAATTCTACTCCGGAGAAATGAGAATGTTGGGGGACTCAGGCTCAATGTTCCTATCAAATCAACGTACTGATTTATACAACCCTAACATATATGTGATATCATCAAAGAAATTAAATCACTTGATTTATATTGAGTATTTTTTTTTTTTTTTCATAAGAAGGTACCTTCTAATTTGTTGTGTGAAAAGATTATTTTTGTTTGTGATATTTTTTAATTTAATGTGTCAAAGACTATTTTTATCTGTGATACTAAGACTGTAAGTAATTTAAAGAGTTTTTACGTAAGAATCGAACATGATTAAATAGATTATCTTTATGACATGTAAGCATAGAGTGTCTATATGCTATGCCAACCATTCCGCACTATTTACATTTGGAATGGATACGCGTTTAGACATTTGCGTCCATCTATGACACAAAATATGTATGATAATGAAAATAGAGAAATTTCTATGTTGAATATTTGCCAATTGTCTGCCACCCTGAATTTAGGGGTTTTATTGTATAGGTGAATTATTATTTGAGTTGAATTGTGTGCGTACGAAGTAGTTAGTCCATTATTCTAACAAATGTATTCATGCGCGAATAAAATGTTTGTGAAGATATTTTTTTTTAATAATTGGTACGATGTATTTATTAGTTTTTTCGATGATTAATTTCCATTAAAGAATCTGTTTAATTACTTTTAGTAAAATTTTTATTTTTTAATCATGTTTTTTTTATGCACAAGGTTCAAATTTAAGACTTTACTTTAAAACAGCAAGATCAATAACCACTCAAATCAATAATTTATTGGTATGTTTGTGAAGATATGAACTTCTTTAGTTCCATTAGTTTGATGGATATTCTTACTTTTAAATATATTATTATTTTTTTAATTTGTCCTTACATAAAAAAAATGATTATTTTTTAATAAGATACTTATTTGGACATAGAAATGTTATTTTTATAAGGTTGTTTTAAAAAATTAAATTTATTAATCCAAAAGTTGGTGCAGATATAAGACCTCAATCACAAGAGTGAGAGCAATTTATTTATTGTGAAGTTGTATTCTTTCATGTTTGATTATCATCATGAACAAAATTTTCTTAGGCTAACGACAGTTACACATTACAAGCGAAATTAGTCTCTGATTCAAATTTGAGAATACCTATAATTTACCAAAAATAAAAAAATACATTTATTATTGTTCTGAATCTAAAAACCTTAAGGTGTGGTTTGATTTTACTGTTTTGATTTTTATTTTCATAGAAATAGATAATACAATTGAAAATGTATTTTAATTTTTAATGATATTTTCAGCAAAAATATTTTTTAAAAAACCTAAAAACTAAGAAATATCTTCTGAAACGTAGATTGGCAAACTCCATTCATTTCGGGTACAAACTTGATTTATTTTAGGACGGAGGGAGAAGTAGATTGGTGGAGAAAACTTTTCCTGTTCAATTTAGTTATGCTTTCAGAATGGGCATTTATTTAGGAAGTACAACGTACATAACATAGCATAAGCATGCTATTTAATTTCCAAGACATTGAGTGTTTTTTCATGATTGATTTTCTGAACAATCATAGTATTTACTTTCAAAATGGATATTTTTGTTTTATGTTTTCGTCAAGGTATGAACAAATTAAGAAGTGAGAATGTGTATATGTATTTTCCTAAAATTAATTGATTCTGACGTCATATATACTAACAACTTTTAAAAATAATAATTCTTGCCTTGGCGACTTGCATATTTGGTTTATTTTATTCTGAAATAGTATAGTTTATTTTTTTTTATTAATACTATATTTGTTTTATTTATCCTGAATAATAACATTTTCGATCATTTTAATAAACAAATGATTGATTATTGGACCGAAATTGAAGATTACCAAACATTCATACTACTAGTATTACTTTATTAATTTAATATTAGCATATATACCTTTATCCTGAAGCATAAAGTCAAATTATAGATAATATATATTTTTACTTTTATTGAAAGATGAAATATTGATTTCAGTAATGGAGGATCTTTTTTTAAAAAAAGATTGATAGTAACACTTATTTATTCATATTATAATAAAACTATTAAGGTTACATTGCAACCGTTAATCATATTTTAATTATTTAATTAATTAATAAAGTTTTTCCCGCTCAAATGTTTAATAGCTTTGTTGTTATTCGCGACGACCCGCATTTTTTTATTGGAAGTTCTACTATAACCCTTGAAACTTAGAATTAGGTAGGTGGCATCAATAAAATAACGAAAAATAAAATTAAAATACTCTAAATATATTTAAGAGCAAATCATACTCACCTTCTATGTATTTAAACCTTATTACATTACATCCACACCTCCTTCCATAAAATACATTTCTTTGACCTTCCCTAAATTATTATTATTACTAACGCTTTAAATCTTAAGTGAAATTGTCTAAAGAATCCTTCCACTTAACATTCATGTTTTGCCTTTTCATCATCTTCGTCACGCTCTTCTTCATCCTCCATTCTCACCGTCACACTTTGTCTACAATAATCACAATTCTTCGTCCTCAACCACCACCACCACCACTCACTCACTACACGACATGCCTCCACAACTATCACTTAACATTTTTGTCAATTCAAGTTTCACTACAGCCTAAGCAACCACCTCCCGCCAAATTTGATCACCATTGTAATCCCTTCGCAACTACTCTTTGTCGTCCTTTCACTTTTATTGTCAAATCTTGTCGTCACACCCCCTCCACAACAACTCTTATTGACCTTTCTTCTTCATCGCCAGATCTCACCATCACAATCCCTCCACAACCACTCCCACCAACCTGTCAAATCCCTCTTTCACCTCCATCGCCAATTCACCAGTCGCCTCTTTACCTCCATTGCTTGTGTTGCTCTTTGTCACGAGTGAGTTTTGAGAAATGCTTATATGGATTGTGAGAAAATTGCATAATTGGGTTTCTGTTTCTTCTTTCTGGTTACATATTTTTTTAATTTTAATTTTCTTTTTATTGTTATCATCAGTTGGAATTTTGAGTTCTTTCATTTAATTCCTTACTTTTAATTCTATTTTCATTTTGCAATGTTTGATCGAGGGGAATTGTGTGGTGTTGGAATCCTTTTGATGATTTTTAAATGGAATGAAACTAAACTCATCATTTGCTTTCCTTAAATAATTTCTCAAGATGAATCAGTGGAGCAATTTGTTCAACAATTCATGATTTGTTTTCATTTTTTTTTGTAGTTTTTTTTAATATAAATGAGAAAGACAAGGACAATTTGTTTTGTATATTTTCATTCAACATGCATGTGCACGACATATGACCACTTCAAACTAACAAAGTTAACGTAAGGGGTATATGTGTAACAACATTTCAAAATGAGGGAAGGCGAGTTTAATAAGTGTTAAGTGCAAGGGAAACGAGTGTAATGTGCTCTTTATTTAATAAAAAAAATTAAAACTATTTTAGTAAAAAATATATCAAGTGGGTATATTGTTAAAACATAGAAAAACACAAGGGGTTGAATTGTGTTCTTAATCGCTCTTATGTGAGGTGTTCTCCTTTGTTCTCTACCTTGTCCTCTCACCAATTTGAAATATATTAGTAAGATAGGGGAAGTTAATTACCAACTTGTGTATCTGTTCCCTCCAATCGCTATAAATCGATTTTCCCTTTATGGAAGTGGTGGATACCTCTATGACCATCTTTTTCGAGTTTTTGAGTCATACGATACACAACTTGAATTTGATGATTAACTTGGATTTCAAGTAAGGGTTGAGGGCAACACCTGTGTAGATTGCCTAGCTAACAATGGTGTCGATAATAGATTAGATTTTACGTAGTGATTTTCTATTCCACCCTTTTTATCTTATTCTTTTGCCCATAATTGTTGTGGAATGCTTCATTTTAGATTTTGTTGATTGCCACATGAGTCTTGGCCTAGTCCCCCCATGTCTTGTATTTACTCATTCTTTTTCTCTTTATTAATAATACACAAATTGGGGTCTATGAGGGTCTAAGGTGGAGGGATGTTAACATAGTTTGGATGTCACTTCTCATTTTTAAGGCTTTTAAGACCAAGATTTCAGATAAAAAAGTAAGGGTTAAGGATGAAGAGCATATAGATGAAGTTAACACTAGTTATTTTCATAGTTTGTATTTTCAATATTTTAAATAATTACTAGAGATTTTTAAATTTAATTTTATGAAAAATGTAATAAATGAGCTTTTGGTGATGTTTGGTATGGGTTTCCATAAAATTTCTATTGAAATTGAGAATTACAATGAGCAAATAGTCAAAGGTCTTGGGAATTTAAGTGTTGTTTAAAAATCCATGATTAAAATAACAATATTTGAATATGGATGTGTTTTAAAATTCTTTGGATCCTAACAGAAATTTGAAATGTTTTAAGAGTCATTGGTTGAAGGGGTAACATGTTAAAAAACACTTAATTTTTTGGTTATATTTTTCAAGAGTATGGTTTTCCTGTTTGAGCTAATGGTGATGAATTTGTGTGGTGGTGAATTACCTTTTTTCTTTTCAGTCTTTCTTCACTTGAATTGACCCATTAATGGGGTTTTGCTTCAAAATCTCAATTGGGTTGTGTTTTTATTCATGAATATTATGGGTTTACTTATGGTGATGTTATTTGTGTTTGTGATTTCAAGATGAAATAGTTGAGATATAAAATTTGTAGGTCGATCTAACATTGTGAGTTTTTTTTTTTTCAACAAAATATATATGTATATATATGAAACAAAGTGATATCAGGAACATGCATGGTGCAGGATACAACTAAACAAACCCACAAGCAAGCCCATTACTATTTGTTCAACAAAATAGCTGTTACACAATATTTATTACACAGTTATAGCAATAAATATATCATAACCACAACCCCCACCTAATAGAGCCATCCACAGAAACAAGGGAAATCGACTCCAATTTTCAACTTAATTGTTTCAATTTACTTTTGTGTTGCACGGCCAAATCATTATGTACCCTCCTTAACCCTGCGCATCTAAGCCTATATCAGTCCATCCAACACCAACTCAAACTTATCAGTCAAAGAAATTGAGTTATCTCATCAAGCATGCTCTTGAGTTGAGACTACATTGGATGAACGAGTATCCGTAAAAAGCATAAAAGGATTTTAGCCAAGATTAGGTATGAAATTTGTTCTGTTGTGAGATTGACTATGAACTAAAAATAATGCCTCTAAATGCAATATTATTCTGAATATTTCACAGAACCCAAACTATGCTACACAAAACCACCATTCCCTTCTCATGTTTCTGCTTTGTGCCATGTAACCCATAATGTTGCCAAAGATGCATCTCCACCTAATATGGTAGGGCAGTTTTGATTTCAAGTCAATCATAGGATTTTCTCCAAAAATGATTACCTTAGCACACCAAAAAATTGTGTATTGATGATTCCACTATTTGTCCACAAAACATACATGTGAAGTCTTGCTCTTCTGATATAATAATTCAGTATTGTAGATTGTCTTGTGTAGGTAATTTATTTCTTACCAATCACCAAACAAAAACGTTAACCTTCGAGGGTATTTTTATATTCCATATCAGGGCGATCATATCATCTTGTGCAAAATTGTCTCTCTTGTTACATGTAGTCGAGTATGCAAATCTAACATAGTATATGTCATCTTGTGATTTCTCCCAAATCCATTTTTTTGGTTATGGTGATATTGTTACCCTTCCATTTATCTAATTCCATAGATTAACTATTCCTTCCCTTTCCCACTCAAACCACTCTTTACAGCAGTTTAATTCCCACCTCCATTCCCTTTTCCACGAGCCATCCATATTTTCAACTAACTCTTGTTTATGTGAAGAATTTAAAAATGATTTAGGAAATTTAGATGCTAGTGTGTGATTCCTACCCAAATATCATATTAGAATAAATTGTTATCCACTTAGGTCCCTCCACTAATGTGAATTGTTATAAAAGATCTCTAATCTTTTTAGTCCCCCCCCCCCCCTCCTCTATTATATTAAGTCTTATCTCCATTTGCAAGAAAACACTCATTATAAATGAAAATGTTTATGATGCCAAGTCCCCCCCTTATCTTTCAACTTGCATACATTCTTTTAACTATCCCAACACACCCTCCTAACACCATCATCCACCCCTCATAAAAAAATCCTTTCAATTGTGAGTTATTAATGGATGAAATTGATGATGATAAATTTTAGTTGAGAATTTGATTTGATGTTGTGATGTTTGGATTGAGATAATGCATAAGAGTTGAAAATAATTTTCTTAATGTTTAAATGAGATAAGACTCAAATTAATTAAATTAATGTAGCTATGATGTTTACATCCTATAAAGGTTGTAGACACATAATATGAAATAATGGAGATAATATGCCAAAGAAAGAGATAAACACCATAGTATCAAGTAGATAACCATTTAAGTGGGTAAATTGAATATAATTGTTGTAGATTAAGTTGTGAGAAGTTTAGTGGAGAGTAGAAAGAGAATTTCATTTTGGATGAGTTTTCTTGTTGGCTTCATAGGTTAAACTTTTATAAGCTGAATTGTGAAATATTAATGAATTCACAGATAAGTCTACAATTAAGGTAGTGAGTTTTATGATGTTTTTCCTAATGATATCCTTGGTTTTCATCTTGAGAGAGAAATAAAATTTACTATATAAATTTCATACCAGAATGAGAATCAGTTTTCATAACACCCTGTAGAATATTACCTTTAGAACTTTCAAAACTTGAGAAGTAATTAGAGGAACTTTTGGAAAAGCAATTTATCAAACCAAGTCTATCCCTGTGTGAAGTACCTGTGCTATTGGTAAAGAAAAAAGACAAAATTATGAGGTTATGTGTTGACTATTGTCAACTCAACAAGATCACCATCAAGAACAAGTACATGTTGCCAAGGATTGATGACTTGATGGATCAACTCATAGGAGCTGTGGTATTTTCAAAACTGACTTGAAGTTTGGTTATCATCAAATTAAGGTCAAGACTGATGATATACCTAAGATTGCATTCAAAAGAAGAGATGAACACTGTGAGTATTTGGTGATGTCCTTTAGTGTGACAAATGCTCAAAAAAAAATATGGATTATGTTAATAGGAATTTTCATTATTGTTTTGATAAATTCGTAGTTATCTTTATAAATGAAATTCTAATTTATGCAAAGAATCATTAAGAGCATAAAGAGCACCTCAAGATTGTATTGCAAATCTTGAGAGAAAGATAACTTTATGCCAAACTCTTAAAGTGTAAGTTTTGGCTAGAGCATTAAAAGTCTTTTAAGATTGTGATGGATACTGTTGTCAAGTGTGACGATATCTCCACACATGTATTTATTTTGAAAAAAATCTTTGTCCAGTTGAGAAAGCACAATTTGCGTTTGAACCCTAAGAAGTGCATCTTCAAGGTTAGTGGAAGAAAAATCCTAGGTTTCATACTTACCCATCGAGGCATCCAAACCAACCTAGACAAATTTGAAACAATGATTGACATGCGAAGTCTAAACAACATTAAGAGAATTTAAAGGTTAACCATCTAAATGGCTTCAATGTTTCACCATACTTGCCATGTTGACATTTAATTGATTGGTGATTATTGTTTGTAGATACATTGATGAGGTATTATTTTTGTTGTAAGTTATGCATTCCATTTTTGCATTGTAAAATATGCCCATTTCATCCGCTATAACTTCAAATATAACAAAGTAACATGGTGTCAGGGACGAATCTACCTTGTAAGGTATGTGGGAAACTACCCCTCCAAGATTTTTTGTTCTTAATATAATATATGTAGGATTGTAAATTGCCTTGATAATTTAAAATATTGCTAAAAAAATCATTGATAACATGAATGTTGCCTTACTAATTTATATATATGAATATTACCCCACAACTAAAGATTTTTGGATCTATCATTGGATCGTGTAACATGTAAGTAGTTGAGGTAGTATTTTGTTTGTCACCTCAATATATTTATAAGAGGGTAACTAGCAACAAAGACTAAAATAGTAAAATATGATATTACATGAATTAAATTGATTTTTTTTTTTACAGGAACTAACACCAAAATTTAAAAACAAGTGTACTATAAGGATGGAAATATTATTTAATTAAATTTTTAATTAATGTCCCTTAAAACACCTATAAATATATATAGAGAGAGAGAGATTGATGGTGAGATACTCACATAATAATTTTATATTATCAATAATCTATAATAAAAAAAATATTTTTTTCTTTCCCACGTTGTCTTCCTTCTCATGCTTTCTTCTTGTTGTGTCGTGGAGCAATTCGATTTTTATAAAGATGAACCAGAGATTAATGAAGTGATGCTTAGTTTATTAAGGTGTAGAAATAGAAGATCAATTGGAGAGTTGTGTGGATACATAAGTTTGAGTTAATTATTCATTTTTTAAAAATAAATGAAAGAAAAATGGTTGTTTTGTTCAAAAGAAAGAGTATTAGATGATAATATTGACCTTCTCTTTTTTTAGTGGGTCTATGCTAGTAAACCTATATATATATATGGGCGACTTGTATGAGAACCGCGTTTTTATGTGAGAATGAGAACAGACATTCTCATCCATTTGATTAAATTAGACGGTAAGGATTAACGCAGTTTTTTAAAAATTAACATGCACCTAAGCCTTGGACTCTATAATTAACCCAAGCATTTAAAAAAGTAAAATCTTTGGTTAAGACCATTCCTTTTCTAGGAATACCTCAACTAGATGCCTTTATGATAGTAGAAACTGATGCTTCAGAAGTAAGGTTTGGTGGAATTCTTAAACAAAAATACCCTCAAACCAACGAACAAATAATTCATTTCCATTCAAGAACGTGGAGTGAAACCTAGATTAAATACAACGCTGTAAAAAAAACAATTTTATCTATAGTGCTATGTATCACAAAATTTTAAAGTGATTTAATAAATAAGAAATTTTTATTAAGAGTAGATTGTAAATCTGCAAAAAAAAATTTTAGAAAAAGATGTTGAAAACATTGTATTAAAACAAATATTTGCTAGATGGCAAAGTCTTTTATCTTGTTTTGACTTTAAAATTAAATTCATTAAAGGAAAAAATAATTTCATCCCTGATTTTCTAACTAGAGAATTTTTACTGAGAAAAAAATCCATGAGGCCATCAACCCCTTCTGGGTAAAAGCCGATAACCCCTTCTTTAGCCCTTTCATTAGACAACCTAACATCGTTTTTTTTCTAAAGTTGCCTTTAAATCTCCAAACAACCTAAGAGTTCTTCCTAACACCTTAAATGTCACTTCTTCCTCAAACAAGGTCTCCCCACTAATTACTCCTCTTCAAAAGCAAATTACGAAAGAACCCTCTCACAAACCTTTGGAATCACACATAAAAGAATCTTGTCAAAGGATAATTTCCCTTGAACCGGAGTTTGAGTGTATGACTCCTTCTGAGATATTGGTTGAATTCTCTCCTACAAGATGGGGATAGATGCCAAAAAATCAAGATCTTAAGAAAAACAACAAATTTTACTAGTTGATTTTGATTGATACAAGATCTGCAAAAATAATTCTTGAAAAAGATAAATGAGATCCTACCATTATTAATTACTCAAAACTAAAGATTTTGAAGGTGCTGTCTTTAACAGATTGGAACCAAAACCCCAATACAAAAAAAAGATTCTCCCAACCTTTTAATCTGCCATCATATAATTACTTTGATTACTAAGAGATCTGGTTAAAAGTTCTTCTTGAACCTAACTCACGACATTCTTTGTATATCATCTTTAAATTTGCCCTTCCAGCTCATATCCCAACTTGGTTCCAGGACTTGTTTTTATTAACTGGACCAGTAAAAGCCATCTTACCAGCTAAGGTGGTATCAATTTATGAACATTTTAAAAAATTGACTTCTAAAGTTTCAGTGTATGAGAAAATGATCTGTTTTTGCTCAACCTTGGGCATCAGCTAGTTAATCAACACATCTATGAGTTTCATCAACACAACCAAACACCTTAGCCTAAGGTATTGTGTCGTCAAGTAAAGGTGTTCTGGTGGAAAAAAATTTGATGTAAAGTTTCTTGAAGATAAGTACTCCCTCTGGAAGACAAGGGGGTCATTCCTTCCTCCAACTCCAGAAAAGCAGATCGCACCCTCCCTAGCCATGTCGTTACAATTGGAGGGAAAAACTAAAGAAAAGAAAAGGTGACACTTATTGGCAACTTTGTCTTCATTGGATTCGGACAAAGACCTAGAGGATGTTTAGAGTAGCCATCCATACTTAAACAATGAGGATGATTGCTTCGACATTCAAGATATTGCAAATTTGGATCAAGCATGACTAGGATTCAAGGAAGTAATAGGGTCAATATATATAATTAATAAAGAAGATGCTCTTGGCCATACCGCAGTATATACCAAGAAAGTATTAATTCAGCTACCAACCAACCGTGAAGAAGCAAAGTGGAACAAATTCTTGTTGATAAGATAGACCCCACATGTCTCCTTGCCATCATAAGACGACAAAGGCAACGCCTACTTTAAATTTATTTGAAAGTCAATTTGAAATCCGTTTAAGAAATTTGTGTTCGGATTGGATTTCAATTAAGTTAGAATCTATAATTTTGACATCCGCTTAGGGATGGTCCTATATAAGTAGGATAAGTTGAGAGGTTGGAGAACACAACTCTCCTGAGCCTTAAACTCTCTTCTCTCTCTATTCTCTCTCGACCCTCTTGTTAAGATCTTTATAAAGCTCTCTTCTATAAGTGTTTTGAATAAATGCACTATTTAAATACTTCTTGCCACAATATCTGGTATATGTATATTAACCCAAGATTAACATTAGAAATAATGTGTGGTTGGAGTTAAAAACTAATTTAAGGTTTTAATTTCAATTACCTATTTTTTTTTTTAATTGTGATCCAATGATTATTATTATTGTTTATTTTCATGTTATAAGAGTGTTCTCATTTGAAACATTATATATATTTTTATCAAATATATCGATATAACTTAAACAACTATTAGGTTAATTTTGTTCTATGAATCTTTTTGGACACACTACTCTAGAAAGATTTCTAAGATAAAAAATATGTAGAAAAAAATGAAATTAACTTTTGTAAAAGTTACAATTATCTTATTCAATAGTTAATTTGTAAAAGTTTTATATATTATAAAAGAAGGTATATGAAAAAACTCTACTAATTAACTATTAAAGACTGACAACTTTAAATTTTAAAAAAATTAATTTTATTTACTTTTCGTATTTTCTTTTCCAATAATTTTTTTTCTTGAATAATGTGTCCAAATAAACGTGCATCATTTTCTATTACTTTCTTCCTATTATCAAAATTTCACTCATATAATTTGATCTTTTCTTATCAAATAATATTTCATTAAATAAAATTTGGTATCCATTATCTATCTAAATAAAATGACATACAGGGGTAACTTACAACATTCAAAATAAAATAATATATTTATTTATTTGTGAATAAGTATAATATCTTGCACGTTTAACTTTATCCGATTCTTGCATCATAATAATTTGCATCTCTTAAAAGGTAACGTAAGTGCTCTCATTTATAAATATCTTCGCACGCTGTCTCTGAAATCCACATTGGTGTTCTGACTATAATTTCATGCAAATCATCTCATCCATGTCGTAATGGTGCCAACATTGGTGATGGATTTGACATATAACAACTCTAGGGTTTGAAAAAAAAGCTTGAAACTGAACATCTTCAAAAGCCTTTCACCCTGACCCTTTGACATAAATTCTGTGTCTATTCTAGCATTCACCATCATTATTTAAATTCTGTTTCCTATATTTATTTAAATATTTTTCAGAATTAAGAGATATTAAGAATGTTTCCTAATATAGAAACTAATCTATTAATGATGTATGACTGTTGTTAATCTACAAATTAAATTGTTTTCATTCATGTAAGCACAGTGAAATCTTGTACCATTACGTTAAATTTTTATGCTAAATAAATATACTTTAGCTAAAATAAAAAAATAAAAATTGAAAAACTGAAAACTAAAGAAAATATTTTTTTCCTTGTACTGATTGAATAAAGAGAATATAAGAAGAGTGAAATAATTAGTTTTATTTTTCCAGTTTAATAAAAAAAAAAAGAGGAAAAATATCGTCACATTATCACATATATGATGCGTATCGATGGACAAGTGTTTTTTACAACAAATTACTTTTTTGTCTGTAGCATTGAACCTCAGATCAACGGATTTTTATGACAACAAATTAATTTTTTCAATTTTTATTTTTTGTTTTCACTTTCCATTTATTTAAATTTGTTTTCGATTTTAAAAATTTAATTATACAGGAAATAGTCATGCAAGTTTTTCTTGCGTTTCAAATATTTGAAAATTGAAAATATATAGAAATAAAAGGAAATGAAAATGAAGCAACCGGATCCTATTTCATTTCCTTTCAACTTAAAATATTTATTATAAGTTGTTATAATAATTTATGATAATTATTTATATTGATATAATTAGTGACAACATATAATTTTAATGTTATATTCATTATTTTATTTTTTTATATAAAATAGTCGTTTAATTTCTACTAGTATTTTAGCCAGTGTTAATAATGTACATGATACATGTTTATTTTCAAACAACTAATATCAACAATAAATAGATATTTTTGAATAATAAATTATATTATAATTAATATTTATAATAAATAAATATTTTTATACATATAAATTATATTTTAGATTTCTGATAAATAATTTATACTGTGATACAAGATTATTTTAACTATTAATAACTTGTTTTAGATATTTTATTTGAATTTGGTAATAAATATGAAAAGGATAAATTAAAAGTGATAAGAGTTGAGGAAAAATTCCAAAAAACATTCTTAATGAAGAAAAAATCCTAAAAATGCTCTTGTTGAAGAATAACTTAATTGTTATTGAAGTTTTGACATTACATTTGTAGATTATGTTAAATGCTAAATTGTAATTTTGGTTTCATTAATTTTTTTATTTTAATATTTGGTCTCTCTAGTTTTATAAATGGATAATTTTGATCCCTCTAATCGATTATTAACTAATAATTGTAATTATTAGACTTAATAAGTTAATTAAAAATTATTAATTATTAAATGTTAAAATGATTTTTTTTATAAATTTTATTAATGTTATAAATATTTTTTAAAATTTTTATTATTTATTCTTCATGTAAAATTTGATTAAATTTTTTAATAATAATTTATAATTTATAATTAACTTAATCACACTACTAATAAAAAAATATTTAGTTAATAATCGATCAGTGAACCAAAATCGTAACATCATTTAAGTTTATTTTATCATATTATGATAACATATTTTATGATATATTCATATGATAAAGTTATATATTTATTAAATTATTTTTATTTGATGATTTGATTCTAAATTTTAATTCAAATTTAAGATTCTTTTATATTTATTTTTAAATAACTTCATAATCAAATTATGTATAAATATTTCTATGTCAATATTTTAAATTTTTTTAATTAAACAAAAAGAGTAAATTCTATCTCATATATATATATATATATATATGAATATCATTATTTTTGTTATGAAATGTTATAAATAATTGAAAAAATAAATATCACAAGTGGACTTAGTGGTTTTAATTTTTGGGTGAATACAAGTGGACTAGTGATGAATCTTTTATTCTCAAAGTAATAAAGTTTCTGCTCTTAGATACACAATATCTTAATTAAATAGTGAGGGGTTAAGTAGTTTACACAAAGTCTTGGGTTTAAATTTTATCGTGGCCATTAAAAAAAGAAAAAAGAAAAAAAAACTCCATTAAATAAGATAAGGAACATAAAAGGTGTTGTCAAATTAATTAAAAAAATACAGCATTGCTATATAGTACGAGATTCTTGTGCACGAACCCAACTCGAAATTACGTGTTCAAATATTATAGGTTCAAATGTTAAATTTTAAAAAATAAATCTTTGGCAGAATTCAGAGTGTTGAGTTATATATAACTTTCGTACATGGTACATGTACGAATTCGTAACAACAAGCATTTCACTAAAAAAATATAACTCCCTATTCGTATAAGATAGTTAAATTACGAAGGTGCCATCAATTAGATATGATAAATAAATTACTCAATATACTGTTAAAAATTGATTTTTTTTTAAAAATAAAATGGCATTAATTGAATCGAATAAATCATCATTAATTATCTATTAGTAACAATTTTTTTTTATCATTATCATACAAATATTATTGGCAATGCTTACTTCATCCAAATGTATATCATCCCATATTTTATTTCATAAAATTATTTTTAGAAATTTAATTAAAAAAATATAATTCTTTTTAAACTTCAAATTTTAGGATACTAAAATATCTCTTACCATATATATTACCAAAATATTCATAAAATTTGATTGAAGAAATCTAAGAGCTTTGTCGCTTATATTAGCTGGTAAGAGAAAAAGAAAAATAGATTTTCAAATGTTAGAAATTAAAATTAAAATTAAAAATTTAAGGTGACTAATTAAAATTTTAACTTTGTTCAATCATATAAATACTTCTAGAACAAATATTAGAAAATTAATATCTATTTTATATTATGTGTTTTGTATTATTTTAGGGTTTTAAATATATTTTTAGTAATTTAAATTAGGTATTTATTTTTTTTAGTCTCTCGAATATTTAATTAAAGTTTATTTTAGTTCTTAAAATGTCATAAATGTTATTTTTAATGCTTTTATCCAAATTGATAAACAAGTTATTGAGATTTTACAATTTGTGATGATTTTTAACCTTCACAATTTGAATTTGACAATAAAAAATCATTACAAATTATAAAATTTATATATTTTGTTTAATAATTTTTGGTAGAAGAAATAAAAATAATGTTTATCATATTTAAAAGACTAAAAAATAATTTTATTTTAAAGGATTAAAAAAAATTATATTTAAAATATTAAAAACATATTTAAACCTCGGTGCTTCGTGCTTATTGCTTATCTTTGTATTATATTACTTTAGTTTAATTTACATTTGTTATTTTGCTTTGTGCCTTAGGCCTCTTTATTATTTGGGATTTACTATTATCATTCCCCCTCTTTGCTTATCCACTCCCTTTTTCAAATAGTTTTCCAAAAATGTCCTTTTTAAAAAATACACTCCCCTTGTTTAGCATATTTTGCATCATTCCCTCTTAGCTAGTAGTTCCACCCGACTCCAAGACTTGTTACCAGTAAGCTATGTACTATCATTTTTTTTTTTCTCAGAAAAACGAATCATATATAAGTATATAAATATATGGGGAAAATATTTTGTCCTTAAAACATTTTTTTTATAATTTTTAATATTATATTTGATTGGTCTTAGTTTTTAAAATATTTGTCCGTTTGCTTGTTTGTCTTTTGGTCCCTGTGAGCTTTATTAGTAGGTCAAACACTTCAGTAATTTATCAGGTTGAGCTATGTATTACGTTGCTTACATAAACTTAAAAAAAAATCATTTTTTAAATTAAAAAATAAATTTAAAATAAAACATTATTAATTAATTAATAAAACATATAACATTGACTATCAGATTACTTGTATTTCATTGAAAATAAAAATAAAAAAATATTTTAAAAATTAAAATCAATCAAATCAACCATTAAAAGATTATTAAAACAATTTTTTATCCTCACTATATACAAGGTTTCCATAGGTCTATGCAACAAATTGTAGCGGTAGATGGCCATAGATAACCATTAGAACACCAAATACATAAAACAGTAAGAGGATACTTAACTAAACTGAAAGCATGTCACGTTGTTCCCAACCGGTTGAGATTCTATACTTCCAACTCCACATCTAATCATACCATTTTCGTCCATTTCTTTAACAGTTGCACCCAACCTACACCTTTATACATAAACCAGAATTTTCTCACAAACATAAGCTGTCTTCAGTTCTTCACCATCCTATACCAAACATTTCAGTTTAATTCATCTAGAACAGTCACATGGTTCATCAGCCACTCAAATAAGTGAACATTAAAATTCTGCATTTTTGGCTTTATCCACGACGTTAATCAACAAAACCAACTAAGCAGATTCCAATAAAATAAATACAACAAATTAATAGAAGAAAAAAAAATCAAAACATCAATTCATGCTCGTCGTTGTTGTTAGATATTGATAATATTTAACTTTATATTAGTCAGGCATAATTTAGTACTTTGTCAATATATAAATTAATAGGTTTCCTTATAAGAGAGAAGTGGCGGTTGAGACGAAACAAATGAAACTAGGCAGAGAAGGAGATGGTCATGTTAGGGACAAAGTTGAATCTCACGACAAAAGCAACGAATCTCACTATTGCGGCGTTGATGGGGAGAAGAGGCTTGGCGAGACTGGTGGGCTTGATCGAGGAGGAGTTGGAGACACAACAAAAGGGATGAATTGGTGACGGTTGATGGAAGGTTGTCGGCGTGGTGATGGGTGATGCCAACAAAAGGGTAGTAGAATTGACTAGAGAGAAAATGATGTGGGTAGGGGTGACAAATCTCACTATTTAAAAAAAAAACTTTTTTTACAATTAATTTATTAACTAAATTATAAAATTAAATAGTAAATCAATTTATACAAAAGTTGAATAATAAGTTTCTTAATTTTTTATACTTTTTAATTTTATACTAATTATAACTATAACATGATAAATTCATCATTTTCATGAAACAAAACATAACAATAACAAATTTAACTAATTTCAATCAATCAAAATTAATAAGTATTCAAATTTAAGTCTTTAACAACATAAATTACAAAGTCTCCCATTATAATTAATAAATTTATCACATATAAAATAATAAAATCACAAAACAAATTTATAAATTATCAACATTGGCAAGGTAGTGGGCTAGCCCGCTGGCCCGTCGGACTAACAGGCTAAGTTAGGGTTGACCGGTGGGATGAGAGACCTAACCTATCCCTCTATTTTATGACAGGTTAGTGGGTCACGGTCCACTTTGTCACTCGTATGTTGGAAAATGTATTTATTTTAAAGAGATATTTTTGGAAAACTAGTTGAAAAAGGGAGTGGATAAGCAAAGAAGGGGGAGGTAAAAATAGCATATGCCTATTATTTTCATAAGATATGGATGAAATACTTTTTCTTTTGAGTAATGTGGTAATATTACCTCTTATCCTATGTATAACCAACACCTTCATTTTTTCTTTTATCATATTTATAAGTAATAATATTCATTTTTTTTTAATAAAATTTGCTTTTATATCCTTACTTTAGGATTAACTTTATCTATTATATAATCACTTTATTTAAATTAAAGGGTATTTTTTTGTAATAATATATAAATTTATAACATAATTAGATATAATCATTACTTTCATTGATATTATTGATGATTTGTTCCAGGTTCCTTATACATACAGTCAGAGGTATTGTAACCCATTGTTAACTTGTTTATAGTATATGGGCTGAGAAACATGAAAGCACGTGGCTTCATACTTCATAGTGTTATCCCACCTTGCGTAGATCCAGGGCCGGCCCAAAGATAACACAATTGAAGTCCTCACTTTAGGTTCATTTACAAAAAAAGAATTGTCAATAATTTTTCTAAAAAAAAAGTTTTTCATATTGACAAAAAAAAAAACTACATATATTAATAAGAATCATATAATATAACTATTTTTTTTAAAGTAAATTATTTTAAAAAAAATTACTTTAGGCCTAACCTAACGTTTAACCGGCCTTGCTTAGATCCAACATGATGGCAAACAAAAGTCCAAAACAAAGGTAAGAGAGACTGTGTGTGCAAGTGAAAGACTAGAAAAGTGCATATTTACAAGCCTAGAAATGGATCCAACGTAAAGGAAAAGAAAATTGGTACTAACTTGATATGCCAAACCATCATATACATAGAGTGATCATCGGGGTCAATGGATAAAAAAAAAAATACACTAATCATACATATATCCTTCGATTCATAGATGCCATAGGCAGACCTATGAGAGTGATGGTGGGCAATTGCGTCCCTCAATTTTTTAAAATCATTAGTAAAAAACGTTTTCTAATAAAAAGAAAATAGAAATAAAATTTTATAATTTTAATTTTATCTCATCTAATTTTATATATTTGTTGTATCCATTAAATTTATATTTTAAAACTATTAAGGATCGATACATGTATTTAAAAATAACAAAAGAAAATATGTAAATTTTGTTTCTTATAAATAAGAATGGAGTTACTATTAAGGCTTAAATAATATATAGGTTACTGAAAATCTGAATTTTGTTTTGAGTATTTGAAATTTTTTTTTATATTGTTTCATATCTTAATAAATTTTTATTTTTATTTTGGGTCTTATCGATAAAGTGATATTATATCACATTACTATTTAAAAGACAATTGAGATGATATCATCTTAGAGATATAAAATAAAAATAAAAATTTACTTAGAGAACGAAAATAACATGCTGTTTTGATGATCAAGAAGTTACACTACTTTACACGTGCTATGAAATGCTTGGGTTCTATGTTTTCTATCGTAACCCTTCTTGAGAAGCACCAAACATTCAACACGTTGATGGAACCTTGGCTTGATGAGGCTCGGAACCACTTCAAAACTAGAGCTCAAGATTACACGTGTCACTAGCGGCAAACCTGTTCCAGAATCTAGCATATCTTGCATGCTTCTTCCTGCACCATACATGGGTTTGTTCTTTGTTCCCAATTGTAATGCAAAGATTGTTGTGCCACTCTCAGCATAGAGCTCATCAGGGCCCTGCAGTATTAATCAACAATTAGGTCAAATGTTGGTTAATCAAATTACCTGCATACTAATTATAAGCCACACTTGTAATGTAAAAATTCAATATATGTGTGGCTTATAATAAGGATCGGATGAAGTTGAACAAAACAAGTTTAGGGATAAAGATACATCAATTGTTAAACTTAAATATGTTTTTAATTTCTATAAAATAACAAATTTTGATTAATTTTAGTTGTTATAAGTGTTTAATACTCATTTTAGTTCTCAGTTGTTTATGATTTAGTTTCCAAATTAAAAAAAAAAAATCAATTTACTTCCTAAATTATTTAAAATATTCAATTTAATATTTTTCCATAAGATTTTGTTATTTATACCCTTTTACTAAATGCAGTTCTCTAAGAATATAAAAATGAGAAGTGTACTTAATATAAGAGATAGTGTAAATAAAAAATTTGACTGAAAAAGATTAAATTAATGCATTTTAGATAATTTAGGATGAAATTAAAAAAAATTATGTGTATTAAGTTTATTTTATACACATAAATAGTGTTTGGATATGAGATACTTTTGTCGTGTTCACTTCATTAAACTCATAGAAGTTCGATTGCATAGACAATTTAAATTTAAAATGAAACAGGTTAATGGTCATGTAAGACAAAATCACTGATTATGGAAATACACATGTGTGTTTAATATAAGTGAATAAAGGTAATATATCCACAGAATAACCTAGCTTTACTTGTCGGGTAAATGAAAAATTATAATTATTCGACATTGTAAAAGTATAAAATTATATTATATTGTAGCGCACTTACCTTTATTTTCTTAATATAATGAGATGAATTGATTGTATACTTACATTTGAAAATGCAAGGGGTAAGTTGGAAAATTTGATGTCCATGGTGGGAGGACGAATGTGAAGACCAAAGAATCTGGATTTATTCTCTATGATTAAATTCAAGGAACAATTACAGGTCAGGATCTTTGTTGTCACGCCACTTCTATCCACCCCTTCAGCTAGTTTAAATTCTGGAAACCTTGCGATCTGCAAATTAATTCTTGTACATTAATTATAGCCTCGTTACTAGATAAAACATTTTTTTAGACCCGTTAAAAGATTTTTAAAAGTTTAATTATAATTTTGGTATTTAAATTTAAATTTTTATGATTTTGTTCTTTTACGTGTAATTTTGATTTTATATAATTTTAGTACCTCTAAAAAAAAGTTTGTTAGACGATTTAAAAATTAAAGTTTAATATTATAAAATAATTTTATGCTGTCGTTTAATTATAAAAATATTTTACATTGTTAGTGTATTATTATTTTTCTTTAAAAATAATTAATGTTCTACTTTTAAATGTCAATGCAATTTAACATAAATACTAAAATTATACAAATTCAAAATTTAGAACAAAATTTCACAAAACAACTTGTGAGAAAAAAATAAATTAAAATTATAAATTTAAGACGAAATGGACCATTAAACCTTTTTTTTTAAATCGGTTAAAAAAGAGATCTGTACAATATTTAAAGTTATTAACTTAAAATGCACAAAATTTAAATGAAAAAAGTTTATACAACTTGTGCCATTGCTCGGCCAAATTCGATAAATATTTTTTTACATAAAAAATTGTAAAATTGAAATGAAGAAAAAGTTTATAAAATTACCAAGTATATACTCTTTTGGCAATGATTGCCGCAACACAACCAACGGTCAAAAGATAGAAAGCATGATGAAGTTATAGCAAAAAGATGAGGCAGATAAACACATCATCTAATTTACACAATTGCCCCTACGTTACACAACTAGCATTCGTCTCTCTCTACCAAATTAAACGGATGAAGTTACATGTGAATTTTAAATAAGTAGTTATCACTTGCTTCCTCTTTTTTCTGATTTTTTTTTTGAATAAGACTTTATTCTCTCTATATTTTCTTTCTTTTATTCCACCTTGGTACGTCTACCATTAACGAAGCAATGCTTTCATCTATGATTCTATTTCTATGAATAATTTAAAATAAGGTACCTTATAAAGCCCAAATTCGAAGTTAAGCAATTTGAGATGTGTAAAAAATTAATGCAATAAGATCTTAAAATTTTGATATAGCCTTTTATCTAAGATAAAATTAAATATTGATAAAATAAAGAGTTAAATAAATTTTTGTCCCTATAAAATATCCATTTTCTAGTTTAAGTTGTTGAAATTTATTTGTAATGTTATTGGTCTTTAATTTTTTTTTTTTTTAATTTTGCTGTAATAAGTGACATCATTTTAACATAAATCAATAGTTGAGATGACGTCATGTTATTGATAATGACTCAAAATAAAAGTAATTTTTTTTTAGGATCCATGATAACACAAAAATATTCATAGGATTCAAATTAAAAAAATTAATATTTTTTAAATACAAAAAATGATTTAAACCTAAAATAAATATTACAAGTTTGTCTTAACAATATCATTTATAACTAATAAATAATTTTATCAAAATAAACAACTATTTATAGTATCAGTATATATGATATTAGATGTTAGTTAGTATGTTTGTAATATTTCTTTTAATATAATATACACCCATTCTATAACTATTGTAATGTAAATACATAATATGTATAACTTAAAAGGTAAGAGGAAGTATAAGAGAGTCATTATTAATCTCAACTATTAAATTTCAAGAATTTAAATGGTACTGACGAAAAATAATATTTTTATATTTATTTTTGAAGTAAATAAATACCGCCTGATTTTTATAATATCAATAGAAACAACGGTAACGTTTAACATTTCTTTTTTCAACTAACGCAAATGACTTTTATTTAATAACATTATTTCCCTCTAAATCATATTACTTTATTTATTTGAATTTATCAAAGATTAATGGATCATCATAGAATTTTATTGTGTACGTACCTCAACGGAGACATTGGGTGGTGGAGGTTTTGTAGCAATGTAGAACACAAGCAACGCAATTCCAAAGCTCACCAAAATTCTCCAACAGATTTGCAACCAAATCCAAGCACAAGAATCAGAGTTACGGTAAGAGAAAAATCTCTTCCACCCTCCTTTTCTCTTCCCATAATAGTACTCATAAAACGACCCTTCCTCCTCATCATCCTCATTCTCATGACCTCCTCCCTTGTTGCCACCACCACCGCCATCGACGATTACGAGATCGTTGACGACAACGTCCCCGTTCTCGGTGGTGGTGGCATGGCTCCCGTCGTAGGAGATCTTCTTGTGGTGCAAGAAGGAGTGACTAGAGCCTCGGGAGGAGGTGTAGCGGCAGAGGGCAAAGCGCGAGGCTTCATCCTCTTCATGGTGGGTCGGGTTTAGTGGGTGGGTCGGTTCGGATCGATTCGGTGAGTGGAAGGTGGATTCGGCGTCGTTTTGGATGTTGCTACGAATGTCGGCGCTGTTGGCGTGGGAGAGAGTGGAGGGGCTTTGGACATAGTATGCACACGGGTAGGTTTGGTACATGAGAGCCTCATGGTCTTCAACACCGTTGTTGTTGTTGTTGTGATGCATCCCATGATGGTTGGACATTATAGTGTGTATGTGTGTCAAAATGGGGAGTGTGTGTTTTTACTCTAACATGGAGAAAGGGGCTTTGGAGGGAGGGGTTTTAAATTGAATAAAGAGAAGGGTTGCATTATGAGGGGTGGCAGAGTGTAGGGCATTTTTTTTTCTTCGTATAACTGTATTTTTTTTTTTCTTACAACGGATAATTTTATTTGTGATATTATGAATATTTGATCCAAAGAATTTTTACACACAAACAAAATTAAAAATAGGATTTCTCATCAAATAGTTCATCAAACAAATTATGAATCCAGATGCCTAATTATCATGTCAATTCTTGAATTAATTATATGATTGATGATATGTTTAATTAAAAATGTTTTCATTATAGCATTGCTTTATGTGTTCATTAAGGGACATGAATGAAACTATGCAAGGAACATAATTGTTGCTTCTAATTAGGAATGCCATTTTAAAAAAAAAAAAAACTATAAATGTCATTCGGTGCAAAAATGTGTATAAAAAAGTAACAAATGGATAGACCCTATCATATGCTAGCATGACCACACATGCTGGCTAAAAATGTATAATTATTTGGAAAATAATACTTCAGTACACATATAAGTGGTGATTCATGATCAGAAATTATTTTCGAACTATATGGTCTAGTTATTTTTCACGAGACATGTAATCACATTTTAATTTTAACAAATGTTTTTAATCCAATCAATTAATTTATGGATCAATTCTCATATTCCAACTTTTAATCTGCATCTGTAATATAATAAAAAGTAAAAAACTTCCAATCCTTAATTTTCAACTAATTCATCTGTTTATTGTTTAACACATGCATAGTATACCGTTCCATTGAATACAGAGAAAGTAAATCTAATTAATTAATCCATTTATTACGGAAAAAAAATTGCATCTTGCTCCTTCTATGACGGCACAATTAATTAATTTTGCTTTACACCGAATGGTTTCTCTTTCCACGTCCAAGAAATGATAGCAAAGTAAGCACGCTTTAACCATAATGTTTTCTCCTGTAATGTCTTGCAAAAGATTCAGATCTAACCCTAAAAGGTATAGTAAAGCTCTATTATTTTTAATACATTTTCAATGGCCTACACTGTGGCTTCTGATTATTCCATTACCATAACCATTACTTAAATCTATTTATTTATTTAATCTTGACAAAGTGTTCCCACAAAATATAACTACAAGATTAGTGCTCAAGTCAAGAAAAATAATTAAGTAAAATCATCTCTAGAGTTATTATAGTTAACCTCAGTTCTCGAACTCTAGACATATATTTGCAAGTTTGCAATCTGGATTCCATAAAAACAAAAAATAGTGGTCCACAAATACACTATATAACTATAGGACATGTTTAGACATACTGTTTGAGAAAGATTTCTTGGAAAAAAAAAATGAAATATGAAAAAAAAAAAAATTAATTTCTCACGAAGTTAAAATTATCTTGTCCAATAGTCAATTAGTAGAAGATCTCTCATATATCCTTTTTTAAAATATGTGAGACTTCTACAAATTAATTATTAAAAAAAAAATTTAACTTTTAGAGAAATTAATTTCATTTTTTCTTCATATTTTTTTATCCTATAAGTTCTTATAGTATCATATCTATATAAGTTAATTATCACGTGCTTCTAACATGTTAACTAATTTGCTTCCATTTCAATTAGACAGGAAATTTGCTGCTAAAACTTAAAAATATTCGATGATTTTTAAATTTATAAAAGTGTATACGTGAGTGGGGAAAAGATTAAGAGTGAAGTAGAGATATAAATTTAATCGAACATTTCTTTCTTTCGAAGTGTGTATCCAAAAGTTGGCCATGTATATATTATAATGATTGTAAGGTAACACTACTGAGAACATTGAGCAAAATAGCCTAATGAAGAGAGTATCTTTTGCTTTTATACAAAGACATTATGAATCGCACCTCTGTATCATCATGATATATATATAAAGAGTTACACTCGATCGATCATTATTTTTTAAGATCTAATGACGGTAAGTTATTAATTTTAACCATTATATCTTAAAAAGAATAAATAATCAAAATGAGTGTAACTAGTGACGGAACCACATTGTGGCTTCCCTCTGAATTTTTTTTTTTTTTTTTTTTTTTTAGTGATAGTTGATATTTTATTATTATAGTGTTTTTTTTATTTAATTGAATTTAAATTTAGAAATAATAGTATATATTTAAGCATTAATTATAAAATATTTTATTCTCTTTTTATAATTTTTTAATTGATAATATTTAATTTGAAGATGAATATTTTATTTCTCTTTTATATTTATAATAAAGATAATGTCATTTTTAAAAAAAAATATTTAATATCTATTTTTAAGTGTTCACTGTAGAGATAGTTGTATTAGTTTTTTTTAAGACAAAACATGACTACTTTTTTTTCAATCTTTTTGTTTTAAAGTTTATTATTTTTCTTTTAAAGTTTAAATAAGACAATGTGAGGCGAATTGGTATTTAGTTAAATATGAATGTTAATGATAAAAAAAAAAAATTCTTGACACTCTCTACTTAAAATTAATGATTTTAATTAAATTTTAACCAAGAATATCATTAACATTTCTCCTAATTAAAAAAAATTGAATTATTCTTCCTTAATTTAACTAATTTTCTGAGTTAAATATTACTTATAATTAATTTTTGCTTACAATTTTTTTTTGGATAATACAAAAAAATTCAAAATAAAATAGCTGAACTTTAAGCTATTTTAATTATAAAGGAATTTTGGGATATATTAAAAAGATTTATCAATGATGTAATTAATATTTTAAAATATATAATTATTAATTATTATATATTCACTAAATATTTTTTATTTTTTAAAATTTGGCCCCCCGAATTATATCCTACCTCCGTCCCCTGAGTGTAACTCTATTTTTTGTATAACTTAATCCCTCATCTAATTCATACATGTATATAATTTCTCTCTTTTCAATAAACAAAAATCTATAATGTCTTGGTATAATCAAAAGAAAAATAGCTCTTGGGATTTTGGGTGTTTGGTGAAGAGAACTTGTGAGGTGGAAAATTCCTTTGTGATTATTGAAGAGTTATTATGGGTGAAGATAGCATGAATGGTATATTGTGAATTCATGATGTGATAACCCTCGTTTATTTTATGATGTATTGGTGAAAAATTGTATGATTATTGTATGCTGATTTGTTAGTTTACATGACACATCATACATCGTATATATAATTATAATTGATATTATATATGAGTAGAAGTGTAAGATAGAAATGTTTGGCGCATGTAACACCTTAACCTTGCTAATGTTAGGTTTTCATGGTGATTAATGTTGAAGTATCTTATAGAATAGTTTAGTGGGTGAATTAGCCCCTATATAGAGGTTAGGACTTTGTAATCCTTACCTAGGCACACACTCAATTATTTTCGATAAAATCATAATTTTCTGTAGGATTAATCTAGGTCTTTTCAAATAGTCAGAAAGACGTCAATGTTAATGGATGTGCTTGGTTAATGAAGGTGAAAAATTCCCTTCGAGTAAAGTGTCGGTATAACATACCATGATTTATTAACTTACACATCAATGGTGTTGATATTCCTTCAAAATTTTCTTTTTAGATAAATATCTGTGTTGTTTCATAAAGTCTTTTCCTTATTTTGCATGATTCTTTTATAAATGAGTTTACCATTGTTTTTCTTTTGCTGAATTATGATGATAACGTGTTTAAGTGAAAAAACATCTAATTTAACAATATCCTATCTAAAAAAGAATCAAAATTCTTATTAATCACAATATGAATATTAAATTATATTAATATTAATTTATATATATATATATATATATATATATTACTATCATTATGTTTTTAAAAAATAGCATAGGGCATCACTTCACTGAAAACTCACTCCCTCAAACCTCAACCTCATAGAAAAATGTAATGACCCACTTTTGTTACATAACTAACAAAACTAAGGTTTACTTTTATTTAATTTAAAAATTCTTTCATTAATTTACTTAAAAAAATGGTGTGAACTTTTCAGGATTACAAAACTAACAAATATCACTCAACTTTAAATATAAATCACATATTTTTAAGATAAGACTGAATCAAATATTACGCATCATAGCACCTCAACCTTTAAATAGATAAATTTTGATTATACAAAATTCTTAAAACAAAAGTTTAACATAAATCTAATTTGGTCATCCCTATACATAAAACTAAACCAATACAAGAAGGAGAAGAACACAACTCTAAACTTTGACAGGCTTTATCTACATCTCTAAGAGAATGCATCCACCTAAATGCCATCCGCTCTGTGGTACATTAAGGCCAGGATCATCACAATCACAACCACACATCCGACATGTAAGGGTAAGCTTACCTAACTAAAATAATATGCAAATAGTGCAATTCAAATTATGGAAAGAGGGAAAACTAACTTTCATATACTTTGGAAATACTTTTCATCCTATAGTCAAAGAATCATCAAAACTCAGTTCGTTAATAAGTATTAATTAATTCGTTAATAAGCACTATTTAATAACACCATCATGGCACAACCATCTCAACCAAACCATACAACACAATTATAACACAAATTCCCAATTATCAACAACAACATAGCTTTATTTCTACATAAATCATCACATTTCATGAATTACATTTAGTCATCAAATATCACAAATTCCCAACATACCCGTTCAATAGAAACCATCAGCATAACTCAACACAATAAGTTACTAGTCAACTTATTAAGAGCCTTAAATACTTAATTTTCACATGATTCATAAGACACTTAAAATAATTTTACCCAATCTTAGAGTGATGTTTTACTCATTTATCTTAGTTTTGTGTTACTTAATTTTTACTTTAAAATTTTAGTTTCTTAGGTTGCATCTAACATTTGTTGTCTACTTAGTATAGAAATGGAGTGAGGAAAGTAGAAAAGCTCTAGAGTCATTGTTGGGATTTTGGTAAGAGTACCAAATCACTCAAGTAACAAAGTGATAAGTATATATCGTCTCCATAAGGACTTGTGCGATAATTGAGTAAATAATAATAATTTTAATAAACTACGAAAATTTAAAATGGAGTAACTCAAATTAAAACATAAGTGTAGGAATTAAAATAAAGACTAAAAGTAAGAAAATTGAGTTTAGAAATTTAATTGAACACGTAGTGTGCGTAGAAAATGGTGTTCAAATCAAAGGAGAAAATCGCCAGTTTAACTTCACCAAACCATCCTAACATGCAATCACTAATTTCCTATTCAAATAGATTTTGTTATCATCAACTCATAAATTTATTCAAACTTTAATCCCTTAAGTGAAAGAACTAAGTCCCTTAATTTCATTATCAATCCTTTAAATTAGTGTAACCAATATACTTGCATTAGGAATAAGAGTTTTAATAATGCCCAATCTTTTTTACCTTATCCATAAGCATGAAAACTATTGGGTGATCCCTTAAGTTCACAATTCAAAAGAATTTCCTAATTACAATTGAAATTATAGTACCATGCAATTGGGTCACCAAGCAAAAAAAAAGCATTAAGAATAGAAGGAAATCAATAAAAGTACCTATTGAATAATAAAAAAGGTAATTACATAGAAATATGCTCAATTACATTAAATCCCAATGAATGATGAAATTAGCTACTCGTAGTCATTGGGAAAAGAAGTTTTGGATGAAAATGGAGGAGTTCCCAAACATAAGCCATCACCCAATTATTATTGATTATATATTAATAATCTTTTTAATAATATATGTTAACATATTAATTAATAGATATGATCACAAAATATCTTATGATTTTTCATTAATTGTTATTATCTAGACTAATTATATTTTGTGAATTATTATTTTTCTATCTATATATTATAATTGTTATAAAATTTAATGAGTTAACTTAATTTTTTTAAGTGTGAAATTATTATTGTTAATTAATTTGAGATCAAAATATTTCAAAACTTAAAAAAATAGTTTAAAATTATAAATACATGTATTTTCTTCTATCATTTGAAATAAAAAATGATTTCAATTTTATGGATAAAATTAATAAATAATTTTATAAAATTTATTATTTAATAAATATTTTTTGGTTGGAAAATATATATTTAAATGATTAAAAAAAAAATTAGCCTCCCATTGTTCAGTTATTTGGATCTGTCCCTATGTAACAACTACCCCCCCCTCCCCCTTTTTTTAAGATAAACAATGACAGCTCAAGCCTAAGACAAAAGATAATTAAAAATTAAAATTATAAAAGTCTTCTTGCAGGTTCGTTTGCACAGTTGTGCATAACGGATGCACATCTGTGTGTAACGATACGCAATTACCACTCGGCAAGTCAGTGGCTTCATTCAATTGTGCAAGATGGATGCACAATTGTACAATCATTTGGAAAGCATAAAATTTGTCTTTGATGCGTCAAATCATCCTTAATGCCTTCATTGCTTCATAGGTGTATGTTGTGTGATCTAAGTCGTATCCACTTCATTTGGCAAAGATCAATCTACCTAGTGAGAGAGAAAGTTGCACTTCTTCTTCTTCTTCCTCCTTAAATGCCCTTATTAATATTTTTTCTTTTTAAAATATTTTTTTATTTCTTTTTTACTTACTCCCTCTTCCTCTTAGCAATCTGATTATCATAGTCTTATCCTTTCTTCCTCCTCCTTCATGACCTAACCCCCTTTTCCTCTGTCATCTCTCTTCCTCCACCTTTGCCCTTACCCCTTCTTCCTTTCTACCTCTGTGACCACCTTTAACCTCCTCTTCCTTTGTCAACCACTCCCATTTTTGGGTAGCACTGTGGCAATGAAGTCGTTTGTGGAGTTGGAAGGTTTCGAGATGGACCCATATGAGATTTTTGTAGTTGTTGCTATATTTCAGTGTGTGCAGCTTGGTGCCATTGAGTTCAGAAGAAGGATTTAGGTGCTTATTCTTCAACACGGCCATGGTGACTTTCAACATGACTGTGTTACCCTATAGCATGGCTAGCACCACGGCCATGCATGACTGAAGCTTCTCAACCTTATGATCACCACAACCGTGGTAACTATCAACATAGCTGTGTTGATCCTAATTCTAGTCATTTTAATTGTAACACGATCGTGTTGATTTGTAGCACGACTATGTTGAACTTTTCACTTAAAAATAAGAACCTCTTACATTAGAAAAAGACACATCTTTTTACGATTTTGAACTTCATAGAAACTCATATAAGCTTTTTATGTTTAAATTAAAAATAAGGAATAAAAAATTACCTTCGCCTACTTCAAAGTTCTGTGGTCTGTTCCCAATTTGGTTTATATCAAATTTAATGGAAAAAATAGACGTAGAGTAGAGGGTTTAAAAGATATCAATATGAAATGCAAAAATAAGATTAAAAATGGTAAATGGATGAATAGAGTGGGGGGAGGGAGAGGGGAAGGGTGGTAATAGAGGATAAAAAAATAGGTTAAAGATAAGACTAACAATGTTTAAAAAATAAACAAGATGAAAAGGGGGTAAAAACAATGATTTTCTATAAAAGATATTTTGGTAATAAAAAATATAAAAATAGAAAGGGAGGTATATTACTTAATTAAGGGAGGTAAATATATCATCAACCTAAATGAAATGTTCCTTAAAAAAAAACTAAATGAAATGTTAAAAACTGGCCCAATCTCATAAACAAACAACACAAACTAGGCCCAACTTCAAACCAAGCAGCTCGCCATTGCAAGCATAGGAACGTAGGAAACAAAAAATAAAGGCTTCGGAAGCCTCTCTCGTTCACTTACCTTGTGAAAATAGAAAAATAAGTTTTTTTTTTTTTACCCTAACATTGCAAATTAGAACCATGCTTCACGTGTGCACTCCAACAACATCCATGACGACAATGGTGTCAATAGCAGTACAACGTGACCATGGTGGCACGGTGTGACTGCGACTATGTTGGGCTTGAGCTGGAGTGTTGGGATTCGGTTTCGATTGGGGGGTATGGGGGGGGGGGGGTTGAATAGTGGGTTTAAAACTTTTTCGTAAATACTATTAGTTCACAAGTTGCCTTCTTGGATATATGTTAGTTTAAATTAGCAAATATATCCATGCAAGACAAAGCTTGGAAAGTCTTTCCAAAAGAGCACAATGAGCAAGATAAATATATGTAATCACAAGACAGTAGATGAGAGCTTGTTTTTATACTAGTTCACTCAACCGAGCTACGTTTAGTTCTCCTTTAACAACTGTTAAAGGGTTCCACTATAATCAACTGATTACAAAACAAGTATTCTTCACTACCACTTCTGGCTACAAGTATTCTCTATGCCATTACTAGCTACAAGCATTCTAAACCACTTCTGGTTACAAGTATGAATCTCTCCTTAAGATTATACTTCCCAAGTATTCTTTTATCACTAAGCCACTCCTAGATTTCTATACAATTATGTATACGATTCAAATAACTCTCAAAGAGAGGATATAAATAAATATTGAATCTTTATGAGCTTGTAGAAGATGGTGTTCTCTTTTTCTCTCATCTCGTGTTTAAGACTTTTTCTCAAAGTGCTTTTGCTTGCTGTCTAGATTGATTTGAGCTATTTAGTTCCAGTTCATTAGTTTTCTCATTGCATGGAAGCATCCTTATATAGTGAGCTTCATGAATTTGAATGTTGGAGAAGACTTTTTTCCGTTGTCTCACAATAGAGTGTTGAAGTAGCTTTGACTGTGCTTGATGTGATAGGAGCAGATTTCTGTCTCTGTCACACTTAGCTTTTAACATAAGGCATGCATCTCGATGTTGATTTGTCCTTTAGTTATACCTACACACTTCACATAATTCGAGACATACAAGCAATACGAGGAATCAAAGAAAGTAATGTCAAATAGTATCTCCCTTTCTTTCTGTTATAGCAGTGCTTTATTAGTGTAAGGAATTAATTATAAAGCACATATTCCTCAACACATATGACGGATTATGTTCTGTTCCTACACGGACATGTCAGTGTCTGGTCTTGATTAAGTATGGTCTGTTTGTGCACAGACAACGTCTGGCTTAACAGACACATTCTGGAATGAAAGACATGGTCTGGTCTAGCTTTAGACATCGTCTGGCTTAGCCTCAGACATCGTTTGGCTTAACATTAGACATTGTCTGGCTTAGCATCAGACATCGTTTGGCTTAACAATGTGTTGTTTGACCATGTTCCATACATGGTTTGGTCCAGTACATATGCATAGTTTGGTCCTAGACTTCACATAGTCTGTCCAAGACTGTTGTATGGTCTGGTCTGGTCTTAGACTTTGCATAAGTCCTTTTAAGACATTCATGGTCTTTTTGAGAGCTTTATTTTAAACTAATTACAAGTATTTATTCTGCATGATTTAATCATTATCAGTTATCAGATAGTTAAGACGAAAGTGAGAGTTAAAGTGATTATACCATTGTCTGTTCACACTTTATTTCTTGAAATCACTTAATCTGAAATCATTAGTTGATCAAATATTATCACATTTGTTATCATCAAAACCTATTAAGGTATTAGGGGTCAAACATTATCAAATGTCTTGGTTCTAACATGATGGTGATGGGTGGTTCGCACGATGGTTGGGCACATGGTTTGGTGGTGTTTTGAATTATGGAGCCAGCGATGGTTGTGGTTGGGTGCGGCGCAGTTCAGACCAGTAGTAGCGGCAATGACAGTTTCGTGTGTCAATGATGCAATTCCGAATCAATGATGATCGTGGGTAGCGATGCCACTGTCGTTCACGCGAAAGGAAGCAAGGTAATCAATTTGGTTTGGGTTCTTCGTTGCTTTTCTTTGCTTTGCTTTCTTTGAGTTTTGTTTGCTTGTCACTAGGTTTGGGTTTAGGACTTGAGGGTGAATGATTTTGGTTTGGATTAAATGTGAAAAGGGGGCAATGACTCTATTTCTATTTTAGGGATAAGATGTTTCCACTTTTTTTTTGTGCTTATTACTGTAATTGTGATGGAATTAGAGGTACGGTTCTTATGTTTTGGTTGATACTGTCTTAGTGATACAATATACTATAGTGCAGGTGGTTTATTAGAACAAGCACACATTTTATTTTAGATTACATGGAACCTTGTTACTATTCTTTTGCCCTTTTTTAGTTTGGTTAGCTGTAGTTCTCTCTTATGTTTACATGATGAAAACAATTGTATTTGAAACTTGATTGTTATTTGTTTTCTCTTATTTTTACATGACTTAAATAGGTGTTACTTCAAATAAAAGACTAGCAGAGGTTACACAAAGAATATCAAAGGAAGCATAGAAGTAGTAAATATATGATTTACATCATCAGTATTCAAATAACAAAAGAAAAGGAAAAGAGCATAGGAGATTTCACATATTAAACTGAAGTGTAAGGCTAACAGTTACCTATTATGTCCCAATTTTCAAGCTTCTTTACATTCAGGTAACACTCTCCTATTACATTTTCACTATCAATTCTCTCAACCCTCAATATTCACTCTTGTATTTCTTATCTAAGCTCCTTTCTTCTCCACAGAATTCTTTTTGGTATGGACTCTTGAGCTCTCTCTTTTTTAGTTTTCTCCCTTCTCGCCCCCCCCCCCCCCCCGCCCTTTTTTTCTTGATGGAGTCCTCTCAATTTATAGGCCAAGTGATTCATTTTTTTTTTAAATGCTTTGTTGACAATTGTGACTTAGCTGTTCTAGAAATTTCAGAATTGTGACCTTGGTACAAGGCAGGCTTAACAATGGAGACTTGGTTGTTGGAAAATTATGGCATTAGAGGAAGGCATAGGATGGTGTAAGATGTGGTGCTGTAGAGTAGGATTATAGGGCTTGAGAATTTTGATAATTGAGGATGGTGTAAGGTATAGGTGGTGTTGCAAAGTAGGAAATAGAGACTTATGAATTTTGATCTTTGCCTCATTAAATATTTTATCTTCTTTCAGGAATGTTCTCCCTTTGCTGTGCAAGTTGTCAAGTGGTGTGAATGTGGTGCAATCTTGGAGGTAGCAGTTGCTACATGTTGATGTTGTAGGAGATAAATTTGAAATTCTCTTCTTTTTTTGTAGGGTGGAATTGCAATTGTAATGCTTTACTTCCATTCTGCTTTCTATTGAATTTTGTATTGGCTGTGTAGTAACTTTCCTTTGCTGAATTTGGTGTATTGAATTTTTTGTATTGGCCTTGTAGCAATCATCAATTCCACCTACATAGAATATAAAAATGGTTTCTTGTCCAAAATGTTATTTTTATTCTATTTTACTTCTTTCTTTTCTTTCATTTTTTATTTTAAATGTGGAGTAACACAATTTGGGAAATTTTAACAATTGTAGTAAAAATAAAATAGAGTGAAACAAAATAAAATTAATTGAGCTGGACAAAATTGGGTGTTGACAATCGGTTATCTTGAGTCATTAGACTTAAAGCAAGTTTCCTTAAACGTGTAAAGAATTGATGGATAATGAAAGGAACATAGACTCTTTCACCTAAGGAATTAGGGAATGAGAAAACATCTATGGACTGAGTTTAACATTGATTCATATGAATATGTATTGTGCATTCAAGCAAAAAGAGTGTAGTTTTGTGAAGTCTAACCTTGACAATATCTTTATTATCTGAAAAGCCCCTCATTTTAAGATTTGTTTCTACTACAAAAATCACAAAAACTATTTCTTTTATTTATTCACTGCACTTGTTCTGTTTTTTATGTTCACAAGCTCAATTTAAAAGTTCATGCTTTTATTGTTTCCTTGTGAAATTTGTTAGTCAAGTTAGCATTTATGTGAAAATTGCCCAATATTAAGCAAACCCATGTGGATATGATGCTTGAACTTCCAAGAAACTACGGACTAATGGTAATTTTTATTGAGAAGTTTGAGAATTTAAACAAGAGTTTTTCTTATAATTTGATTTGGTTATTTGAGAAGTGCACAAAGTTGAATGTTAAGTGATTGAGACAGGAGTAGAATAATTAAAACCTAGGGTCGTGGTTTCATTAATAATTCGATTCCCTTGAGCCCCCAATTTGAAACTTAATTCATGTTAATCACTAACTTGATTTTAATTAGACAATTACTATGATCAAGAGAATTGTCCAAATTCCTAAACTCAATTAAAGCACAAGTCTACGATCTATCGTTAATGATCATAAGCAACAGATTGATTCAATTCAAGCTTAAGATGGCTTATCCTTAAACAAGCATTAGAAACATGTAGTAATATAGTTAACAAAATGAATTAGTGAATTGGGGATTCAGGTTCATTAATTGTTAACTGCATCACAACCCTAATTTAGATATTAGATACTCATGATCGAAGGGGAACACATAAATTGAACAATGATTCATATTATAAGAAAAATAGAAGGGAAAGAGAGTTTTACAAGAAATGGTGACTCTTGATCACTCCCAAATACTGCACCAGCAACATCAAAAACTAGAAAAACTAATTTGAGTTCTTATGAAGTTCAAAAACATAAAAAGAGTTGTCTTTTTCAGATGTCCGAAGTTCTTATTTATAAGTAAATTTTTAGCACAACCGTGTTACAAATTAACACAGTCGTATTATAATTAAACTGAATGGAATCAAGATCAACACGGTTGTGTTGATAGTTACCATGACCGTGGTGATCATAAGATTGAGAAGCTTTAGTTAGGCATGGTCGTGGTGCTGGTTGAGTTACAAGGTGACCACAGTCATGTTGAGTGTCACCACGGCCGTGTTGAATAATGAGCACCTAATCCCTTCAAAAACCTCATTTTGACCTCCTTTCAACTTCTTTTCTTAATTCTCAAATTCCTGCACACTTATAACATAAAGTGAAGTTTGTCAATACAAAAGTGGTAGAATTTAGTTGAAAACATGACAATAATTACCCTATAATTAATACCAAAAAGTGGCTTATCAAAGGTGTCCAAAGCTATTCTTCCAATGGGATTACCTTATCCTCATGTTCCAACAAGGAAGGACAAGGAGAAGAAATTTCTGCATTTCTTGGATATTTTCAAGAGATTACAAATCAACATTCCTTGTTGGCAAAGCTTTGTTAGACTTGGGAGCAAGCATCAATCTCATGTCATTTTCCATGTTTAGCAAGGTGGGGACATAAAAGTCAAACCTACAAGGATGACACTTCAGCTAGTTGATTGTACAATCAAGCTTCCATATGGAGTAGTAGATAAATTTATATTCCTAGCTGATTTTGTTATCATGGATATGGAGGAAGATGCCAAAATTCCTATTATTTTAGGGTGGCCATTTATGATGACAACTCGTGCGTTAATTGATATAAGTGATGGGCAACTAAAGATAAGGGTGCAAGATGAAGAGTTTACCTTCAATGTGTTTGAAGCCATGCAACATCCTAAAGATTCAAGCATCTTCATTTGGTTTTTGGTTTTTAAGTATTGTACTTTTATTTCTAAGCCAAAACACATATAGGTGTTGGCTATTTATTGTTTGATTTAGATTGAGCTTTGCTTGATAAATGTTTTAGTTTTTTAGCCTAGATCTTTATCTCATTCAAGTGATAGTTCTTACAAAGTATATTCAATGGCAATTGATGTATAAGAGATTAAACGGTGTTTGCAAACTTATATGTAAATTGAAATTTAGTATCTTTGCTCTGTTTTTTGTTTTTTGGTATAGACAATCGATTACAATTTTAGTGTAATTGATTATTTGTAATTAGAATTAGGGTTAAATAAGTTTTGGATCCTTATAAAATACTTTTTTTTTTTTTTAGTTTGGGTCCCTATAAAAGTTTTACTAGGTCTCTATAATATATATATTTTTTATTTTGGATCCTTACCAATAACGTAATATCATCTCAACTATTGATATATGTTAAAATGGTGTCACGTCATCCCATAAATATCATATGTTCAAAACCTAACAAATATCATAATTCTGTTGTCTTTTAATTTCGTCTACGTCTTTTTATATTTGAATGGTTGCCTTGCTGGTGTGAGTGGGTCTATCATTGGTCCTTACTACCTTTTTCTTTTTCCTTATCAAGACCGATGGAAATTATGCTCCCAAAAAATATTGTTTTAATTAAAAAAAGATAAATATAAAATAATTTAATTCTTCGACTCCAATTTATTATGAGTTTGGAATGAAAAATAATTTTATAATTTTTAAAATAATTTTATAAAAATCAATTATTTTCGGTAATATCTCCATGATTCTAGAGCCATTGGTTGGAAATTGCATTTGAAAAAAAAACTTTATAAAGGCCAAACAACAAATGGCGATTCATGAATGTTGGAAATTTAGGCTGGTCTTGTTTACAGTATCAAGGTGAGGCAAGGAAAGAAACCATTGAACAAGTGACATGCAACACAAAGACTAGCCTAATGCAGAACAAAGAAACTAAACTCAGAGCTCTTCTCCAAACAAATTATTAACTACCAACCATAGAATGATGATAAAATTAAGGAACATAATTAAAAAGCATAATCAACAGCCTCATCATGATATATTGGTCTTTAAATATCCATGATTTTGAGTGCAAAAGCTTCACAATCTCAAGTTTAAGGTACAAATCAAATATCTTCAATACAAACAAAGAAGTCACTCCAACAAAACAAAACCAATTACTCTTTTCTTTCTTTTTTTTTTTTTTTTACGCTCCTTGTGGATGTGTAGCATTTTTGGCTCCTACTTATATTCCCTTGTGTGTTGGGGTAGTTCCAGGTTCTAAGAAAACAATTGACCAACCACCTGGAAGTCTTCAAACTGCAGTATCGAATCTATTGCGACAATATAAATAAAATCATCATCAACTTCAATTCTTCTCCAAATGTCTTCATAAAATAATAATAATAAGCCACATAACTGCAGAGAATTTGGTTAAACATGACACAAAATTGTATGTTACTACTACTGACATCCTGTGTAAATATTTCACCCATGGTCTGGTAAAGTGACATGTTTTGCCATGAGTAATTTTGTATAGTTTAAGAAAGTTCACATAATATAAAGCTCAATGAACTTCGCCAATTTGCATGAATTATTTGTTTACTTAAATTTTGATTAAAAATAATCCCCACCAGTCAAGCAGTATGCAGCAAAAGAGATAAAGCAAGTAATTAGTTCATATGCATAAGCTGCATGAAATGTAAAATATGGAGTTGATGAAAAAACACAATCTTCTACTAAATAATCCACCAATTGTTTAATTTGTATGCACACAACACATTACTTCATACTTAAATAGGAGATAAATAGTTCATTAAATTGAACAAAAAGAAATAAAGATTAACACAATCCATTAAAATCATGGTGAGAAATCTTTTGTATACATACCTTTTTAGTTGGGATCAGGAAATTTGAAAGTTGTGACCAATAGTTTTTCAGAGAAAATTGTTCCAACAGTAGTATTAAGATCTTCGTACCAATAATATTCTGTATACCATTCATCACACCACCCATAGTATGCATTCCAAGTGGTTTCATCTTCAAGAGTAAGTTGCACCTTTGGGAGGCTTGGTGTGATTAAGTTTCCACGAGAGAAAGTCTCCATCAAGGGACATGCTTGCAAATTAACCATTTGTAGTGATGGAAAGTTAAAGTTGTAACTTCCCTTGCAAAAGCATTTGAGCTTAGGTAAGAATTCCAATGACAATTTCTTCAATTTTATAAAAACAATCTCACCCGGTGTCGCCGATGGTGCATCACCCTCGTTACTGCTTTCCCAAATTTCCTCTAGCTTATAACAATGGCTTATTCTTAAAATGCGAAGTTTTGGTAAACTTGTGATTGTTGAAGGCGTTATAATATTTACCACTCCATCACAACTTTCCACATACAATGCCTCTAAAGACTTAAATAGCACAGTGGGTGAGACTATGGTCTTCATATTTTGACAATCATATATTTCAAGGTAAACAAGCGTCATATCACAAATACTATCACTTTTTTCAACAATACTTGTTATGCCACACTGGCTTATATGAAGATTTTGGAGTTGCTGAAGCTCTTTAGCCACAGATATGGGAAAGACATAATCGACCAAACTTTTACAGCCTCCAATGTAAATTCTCCTCAACTTGCAAAAAGAATTCATAGCCACTTGATATGGCCATATTGACTTCAAACTATACAGGAAACTGATATGCAGTGTCTCCAAGTTGGGAAATTGAACCTACAATAATTACAAAATATATGTATTCCAATTATACATACACACAATTGTCTTATGAAATATGGAAGTCGACTTTTTTTTTTTTTTTTTTACCACCGTAGAGGAGAAAGTTTGTTTCAAAATGCTATTGAATTTAAACTAGTTCCTACATAGTAGGGTAACTTGTTCAAACTTTCGAGTTCTCTAAAATGAAATTGTAAATATAAAATAAGCAAGAAATAATAATAAAAAAAACAGGGCTAGCTTTATGTAATGAGGATTTTAGGAACTAAGGGACCAGGGTGTTCATTTCCTTTTATGCACTGTTTTGATTTGGTGTACTGAATTATTAAAAAAAGGTATATAAATTTTGTAATTTTATGATGAATTTTAAGCGTTGAAATCAAATTGTGTCATTTAAAAACTGTAAAATTTATATACTTTATTTGACAATTTTAACAAAAGAACTAAAAATAATATTTATCATATTTGAAAGATTAAAAAAAAAAAATTTTAACTTCGAGGACTAAAAAAAATAAACATCAAACTAAAAGGACTAAAAATATATTTAATTAAACCATTTTAGAATTTTAAGAACTCAGGAGATAAAATAATATTATATAATAATTAAAATTTGATAAAATATAATATTGAAATAAGATTTCTTAAAAAAAAAATATATACAAGATCAGCTACCCATTTGATGTACGGACAAATTTAAATTCGTAACAATTCATATCCAATTGATATGTTATTTTTGTTTTTTTTATAATAACATACTCTTTCTAATCCTTATTCCTACATATCTAAAAGATTGGTCATTTTTAAAATTTCTATATATTAACATTTATTCCATTTAATATCGGCAAAGGTTAATAATACTCTAAAACTTCAATATTTTGATATTACCCATAAAAAGTTAATAATTATTAATAAAGATAAAACTGATACATTAATAACATTTATAAAAAAAATCAACATCATTATCTCATTTTATTGGTTTGTGCGATTATGTCAGAAGTGACTTATAATAACTAATTATGTATAACTTAGGTATTGTTAAATATACGTAAGTTATACATGTAATTGATGTAAAAAAGTTAAACAAAATTAGCAGAATAGTAGCGTTTTGGTCCTTCAAGAACAATGAAAAAAAAATGTTATTTAAACTACTTAAAGAATTAAAAATAAAATAAATATAATTTACAAAAAATTGCAATGGTAAAAACAAAATAACGCTAAATTGTAAGTACTATATAAATCTTAAAATAATGTCATTGTTCACAGTTATGACTTAATTTGAAAGGCATAAATTTGATTAAAGGCTTATCCGATTTTCAGAATTAATTAAAATTTTAAACTCTTTTAATAATTTTGAAATAAAAATACTCTTGTGATAAAAAAAATCTCGAAAATCAAACTACAACTATTTCATTATAGTTTTTTTTTTCAATTCTGTCATGTTTACCTGTTTTTCTTGGACAAATATCTCTTCCGGCAAAGAGCAGCGATCAATTGTAAGATGTTGTAGTTTGACCATTGCTCTAGTCACCTGAGAATAAGAACAATCTTATTAATATGTGGCAACCATAAATTTTCAAACGTGTCAAGTTTGGAATGCAAGATTGGACTCGAAGTTTATCATCGTTTTGCTTGTACTAATGTAAATTAAACCAACACCAATATTGCAAGTTTGGACATAAGAATCTATGAAAATACACAATATTGTTAACTAAATAGGAATGATATACACTGGTTGCAGGGTATTTGGTAGGGGATCTTGACAATATGTAAAATAGAAAACTACATATACACACATTGAAATTTAAGCAAATAGACTATGATTGAAGTATACAATATTTTGTACAATCAAACTTTTGAGAAAACACTCACAAGTTGAATATTTAACTAGCAAAAAGAATTCAAATATTGAAGTCGTTGTAAGTGATGATGAGTTTACCTGTTGGTTATACACTGCCAGAGGAATGCTATTATCAACTGTTAATGGCACATAGAAACTCATAAGCTTAGGTAATTCACTTAACGTGAGAGAATGCAATTCAGGGAGAACAATATTGAGAAGTTCGTTCTCATCCTTTTGTTTTTCCATTGATATGATATTTTCCAGATTTCCACAATAAGAAATCTCCATCTCATGCAGTTGATGAAAAATGTTTCTTCCAGGGGAATACAAAAGTAGATTAATCAACTTGTGACAACGTTCAACTCTAATAACTTTAAGCTTTGCAAAAGAATGTGTTGGAATTGGCTCTTCAACACTAGAGTCTTTCAAGCTGAGAAATTCTAAATTTGTGAGTTTTGCAACCATACTTATGTCTTTTAAACTACAACTACATAGACTCAATGAATGAAGGTTTATTAAGAGATTAAAATCTGGAGAAGTAGTAAACATCAATCCATGTAAAATCAAAACCCTCACTTCTCTCATTCCAGAGAAAAAGTTATCAGGGACTTCTAAATGGTAATTGCCCATATGTTTAAGTACAAGGAGCTTCAACTCTGGGCACTCCAAGTTCTCTGGAAATCCAACAATGAAAGACGAAGGAACAATAATATAATGAAATGTTTTAAGGTGATCTACACTTGGCCACTCTTCCAATTTAGTTTTCCTCTCAACTGCATAGATTGGATGAATGTTAGATGCAATTGATTTGGCCACATCAAGCACAACATCATGCACTCTAACATATTCAAGTTCTCTTTCAAGCAACATTGAAGAGTCCCTAAGGTCACTGATCAATTTGTGATGCCTGTCTCTTGCCTCTGTCAATGTATGCATGCGCTCATAAAAGCCCAATCCCCAACAATATGAAAACAATTCTTCAGTGCGAATCTTATTTTGGCCAAATGAACCAATGAATAAGAATACTGACTTTAGCTCATCCTCTAAATAATTATAACTTAACTCCAAGGTAGGGTAGACTTTGTTATGCAACTGTTCATGCTCAAGTCTCTCCAGTTGTCTTAAGGCATCCCTCCAAGTAGGGACATCTTTTTTTCTCAAATTTGTTGCCACAACCTTGATCAAAAGGGGCAAACCGGCACAACATTTGAACATTTTTTCTGCAATTGGTTTTATCTGGACTTCTTCAACAACATCACCTGCCATTTTCTTGAACAAAATCCAACTATCCTCCTCCAATAAAGTTCTGATATAAATTTCTTTTTGAGTTCCCATCCTTTTCAGCACATTAAGATCTCTAGAAGTCACCACTACATTGCAACCATTGTGTTCATCACCAAAAGGAATCCCAACTTCTACAAAATCAAGTTCGCTCCAAATGTTATCAAGAATAATGAGAACACTCTTCTCTTGTTTTATCCTTTGACGCAGTTCTGTTGCTCTTCCTCTTTTTGTCTCCTTGTCAAACTTTAGATCCAACGCTTCAGCAATTTGACCTTGAATGTTGTTGACATTTTGAGGATTGGTTATATCAGCAATAACTACAGTACCAAATAATCCATCTTCTTTTACTTCCCAAGCTAATTGATTCACCAATGTAGTTTTACCCACGCCACCCATCCCATATACCCCAATCATGTACATTTTAGGATCCTTCAATATTTCCTTAATCTCATTCAAAATTGATGTTCCAGAGACCAGTGCTTGATAACCTCTACAAAATGGCGAAATTGTAACCTCGGAAGGAACACGGTAAGAAATCCTCTCAAATCTTCCATTATCTTTGATTCTAGATATGTTTTGTGTCATTTCTTCAAATCCTCTACTAAGCCGGTTTCTTGTCCACAGATTGGGACAATGTCCCAAACAATATCCTACTTCAGTGTCAATAAGTTTCTTTGCCACATCAACAATGCCATTTGCTTCCTTCTGCCAGTTTTGTACAACATCTTCAATCTTTTCTCCATTCTTTATAGCCTCTTCAACACGGTGTTGCACACTGAGTTGAGTACCTTCCAGCATTTGAACCTCTGTTTCAAGCTCTTTAAGGTTCTTCTCATAGGATAGTATGTAACCAAGTTCACTTGGAATGGATCCAACCAACCATTTACCAATTGCAGAAGCACCTGACCAAATAAAATCCATAGCCACCCCCTTGCACTAGCTATAGCCTATTATGGAAAAATTGCAATGAATATAATTAATTATGTTCAATGCTACTTTTATATATACTGCTCTCAACAACTATAACAACAAATTCAGTTTAAACATTAATGCTAACCAACTCAACGTTTTTATTTTCTTTTTGCATTTTTTCATCTTTTTTCACAAGTCTAAATGAACCTGAAATAAACCAAAACCGCTAACACGATGGGCTTTAGCTCAATAGGCCATCTAAACTCACATCACATATTGGAGTGAAACTTCCTACACCTCCAAATGCTGCTTCAGGCACCCCTATTTTGTTATGTAATGGTAGGGGTGTTCACGGTGAGGTTTGGTTCGATTTTTGGACAAAAAATCACCCAAACCAAACACAAAAAATACATGCGGTTCGGTTTGGTTTGATTTTCTATTTATATAAAATCCAAACCAAACCAAACTTTTGCGTGGTTCGGTTTGGTTTTTTTAAGCTTAAAAAAAAATACAAACATAAGTCTTAAAACATAAAATTAAGGGATTTAAAACTCAAAAGTTACTGTCATAATTTCAATCAAATATGTCCACCTAAGTCTTATGGAACTAACAGCTTAGTAATGTTAACAAAATGGTAAACCTTTACTCATCAAAATTCTATTAGAATACTTTTTTCACAACAATCAATTAGTAGATATATAGCCAGAGGCTACACATTTGCCTTGCCTTGCCTTGGAAGAACCCCAAGGAAGAAACAAAGCGGAATCAACAATGAGTTTTCAGACATCGTAAACTAAGAAGCATTCAAGACTTCCTCGAAATGTAGAGAACCAGATATCACAAGATGCAAAATATCACATAGAACTGAAGAGTAAATATTTGACTAAATATTTAGCAAATGAAGGTCTGGCTAATTTCCTTATTTATATGCATATTATAAAGTAACAGAGAATCTACACAGCCAGTCACAGAGAACAAATAGGCAAATATCACGATCACAGAGAAGCTAGTCACAAAACAAAATAGGCAAATATCACATACACAAAGAACCTACTCACAGAAGACCAAATCACAGAGACACAGTCACATAGAGAACCTAGTCACAGAACCAAATATCAGAGAAACTAAATATTACAAACAGAGAACTAATCAAGATGCAAGCACATAGAACTGAACCAATAAATCTCAAAGGCAGAGAACTAAACCATTATTAGGATGGCAGATTAGACCTACCAAGCAGGCAAACATGTGAGCAGAGTGGTCCGTGACTCGATGGTCAGCAAACAGAGAAGTCGTCCGCGAAATTGAAAACGCAACTGCCGCAGTGGTTCGTCACCGTCGATGCCTCGGTAGTCAGTGGTGGCGCAGTGCAAAGAAGAAGGAAGAACCGCGACGAAGCTTCCAACTCTGAGATGAAGGCGCTGTTCGTGCACCAGCGAGGCAGAGGGGGACGAGAGATTGAGAGGCAGGGGGAACGAGAGATAGAGAGGCAGAGGAGAACAAGAGAAACTTAAATGGCCGCACAGAGCTTCAACGGCACCAGTGAGATGAAGATGACAAGATGAAGGCGTTGGCGAGATTGAGCGCGCGAGATGAAGGCGCCGGCAGGGATGAGGGCGCGAGATTGAGAGAAGAGAGGCACAGCGGCACAGAGCGCTTAGGGTTTCTAATTTTTCCCGCTTCTCCTTCACCCTCACAGAGTATATCAGCATAAAAAAAATATAAAAATTCATACGCGGGTTCAGTTTGGGACAGTGTGAGATTTTCAAATCACAAATCGAATCAAATCGCTGGTTCTCAAGAAAAAAAAAACCAAAAAATTCAAATCAGATTCGATTTTTTTCTGTTTATGATTTTTTTTACCGATTTGGTTCATAAACACGCCTATGTAATGGTCTTACGGAATGTCCATTCTGTAATATAAAGTTACATTACGAAATGAGTGTTCCTTGATGTAATGGGGTGCCAGAAAGGTTTAGGAAGCAGGAGTCCAGATATTGTGTAAAAAGTTCACCTAACAACGAAATATAGAAAAGTAGAGAAAACATATAAGTAACCCTTTCATTTTTTCTTTCGTTATATTTATAAGTATTAATGACTATTTGTTGAGTCAAATTTCATATATATACGTTTATTTTATTGTTAATTTTATCTACAATACACTTATTCTACTTAAATTAAAGGATGTTTTGAAAATAAAACATAAATTTATGATATAATTAGATGTAATCATTCCTTTTGTTAGTGTTGGTGATAAATCATATGTCTTAGTATATCAATCCATTGTTTCGATCCTTCGTATACCTCCCCACCAATAGATAGAGACAAATTTACAAATTAAGTAAAAGTTACCCTTGAATTAGTATGCTTCTTGTAAAACCCATAAAAAAAATTACACTAAATTGTTATTTGTAGAGTGATATATTCAGTAATCCGTTAATTGTTTTTATGTTTAATTAGTGTTTTAATATTATTTCCAAAGAATGTTAATTAGAATTATAATTGATTATGTGTTTTATCTGTGTTTTCTCGTATAAAAAATGAATTTTGATTTTATAGAACCATTAAAGCATAAAACATTTAACTATAAACTTTTATGTGAAATATTAGTTTCCGAAATATCCTGAACCTTACCAAAATCCCAAGCCGAGAACCTGACCTTGGATCTAATGGGGCTTTTTCTTCTCAACCTGATTTAAAAAATCTGAACCTCAACTACACTTATAGAGTTCCGGCCCTAAAAATGAAGGGGATAGTCTTAACAATAAAGTTTACCTTAAGTGTGGAAGGTGAGAAAAGTTTAACATTTTCTTTCAAAAGTTTTTTCCCATCTTCAGTTCCAAATTCTTGAACTTTCGGAATCTTTGTAGTTAAAGGACTTATCAAAATAACTAGGCTTTTTTGGCATTGGAAATTATTTAGTGACACTTTTGAAAGAAATCTAAAAAATTTTAGTGTTTTATAAATTTAAGGTTTAATTACATTTTTGGTCTCTTATTTTTTAAAGTTTATGATTTTGATCTTTCTAATTTAAAATTCTAACATTTGATCCTCTTATTTTCTAAATCAAATAATTTTGTTTCAACTGTTAAATTGGAATGGTTGACTATGAAATATAACGTGATTTTTTTTTTTTACTTAAAAAAAAACTTAATTTGTTAATTTAAAATTGTTTTAATTAATTTTTATTACTAAAACAACAGGCAATTAAATTTAATTAAGTTTATAATTTTTTATTATTTAAAATTAATTAATAATTTATTTATTTTTTAAAGTAAAATAAAAAAAAAGTCAACATTATATTTGATAACCTACCGTTCCAATTTAACCATTAAACTAAAATTTTAAGATTTTAAAAGTAAGAGATCAAATTTCTAAATTAAAAAGAATGGGGAACAAAATCGCGAATTAGTAAAAATAAGAAATTAAAAGTGTAATTAAACCTAAATTTAATAAAATTGAGTTTCTCAATCAGTGAGGTTTTTGAACAGTGAAAATTAGTTTTGTGTAAATTAAATTCTGCAAAATTTATAGTAGGTAATGTTGGTCATTTTCTTATGGATGATCATTTTCTATGAATTTTTGAAGTAGTTTTTTTGGGTGTGAATTTGGTTAGAATTTGGGTCTTCCCAAATCTGAATTCTAAATGTTTTTTTTTCTGCTATGTAATTATTTTTTTATTTAGATAAAAAGTTTAAGTAAATTCACTAACATTTAAAATATTTTTATGATATAATTAATAAAATTGTTGTTGTACAAAATTTAACAAAAAAAATCTAACCAATTCTTTAACAAAATTAAATGACTTTAAGATTTTTATAAGTTGCCCTCAAACATGTCAATGGTCAAGATCATGCAAATTCAAACATGGTACTATTCTCATAATTGATAATGAAGTTTAGTTTATACTATTCTCATAAAAACATGGGGGATCTCGAGTGAGATTTTAATCTTCAAGATCCCTAAATTCTCAAGATCTTCCACTCAAGACCAATCCTGTAGTGGGGAGGAAGGGTCACAACCTAAGGCCCACTATTTTTGGGGGCTCCAAATTTTAAAAAAAAATATTTTAGTAAAAAATATATATTTTAATAAGTTTTATTTTAAAAAAAGAAAATGCAATCTGATCATTTTTTCTTATATCTATTATTTTTTCATTCATACTTAATTATCTTTTACGTATCAACAATTTAAATGAGAATAAGGATTAACCCAAAACATTAAAATAAAATATTTTATTTTTAAAACACTAACAACTTATAACAGCTATAAAACTTAATTTTCTCTCATTATATTTTTTTCAAAAAAATCTTCAACATGTTATAACCAATTTGTTACAATTAATAGTTAAAAAATTGATTATATTTTTTCATATATTTTGTGTAATGGATATAAATTTATTATCTATATAACAAGATGATAAAAATTAAAAGAAGATTGTATTAAAGTACGTGATATACGCTTATAAAAATTTTCAAATTTCTATTTAGTAAATTGAAATTCTAAAAGACAAATGAATTGAGCGAAAGCAAAAAAGATTCAATAATTTGGAAAAAAAATCTAATGATTTTTGAAACAACCATTTCAATTCAATCGATAAATTCCGTAAATTGTTCATGGAAAAAAAAATAAAGGATCTTAATGCTAAAATAAAAGCAATTATAAAAAAAATGAAAAAAGAAAACAAGAAAAGAGGACTTTTAATTTCAAAAACAAATATTCATTCAAACATAAATCTTATGATGATACCAAATCTAAATGTGAAACTGAGAGTTTGCCAATACACTTGAGAGTTTTGAGTTTTGGCTTATGATTATTTGGTATGAAATTTTATTTGCTATTAATATGGTCAACAAAAAAAATTATAATCTAAGTCTATATGCATTGACACTACCATAAAACAATTAGAAGATGTATTGTTATTTTTTGAAAAGTATAGAGATGAAGGTTTCATATCTAGTATGAATGTTGCTAAAGATATTGTACTTAATATGGATGTAGAGCCTATCCTTCCAAAAAAAAATCTCATGTTATTAGAAAGAAACAATTTGATGAAAATAATCATGATGAAGAAATTTAGTAAGCTGATAAGTCATCTAGAATATGACAATTACTTCTTTAAAGGATAGATTTGAACAATTAACTATATTTGAAAGTATTTTTTGATTTTTTTTAATTCAAAGAAGTTAAAATTATTAAATGATAATGAATTGAGAGAATGTTGTGTTAAAGTTCACTCTACCGTTTCTTATGACAATTTATTAAATATTGATTCAGATGATTTTTTCTCTAAATTGAAAGTGATGAAAATGACTTTGCCTAATGACTTAATGTCAGCTATTGAAATTCTTGAGTTTATCAAAGTTGTAAATTGTTATCCAAATGTCTCAATTACTTATAAAATTTTATTAATTGTACTCGTGATTGTCATATCAGCTGAAAGAAGATTTTCAAAACTAAAATTAATAAAAACTTACTTGAGATTATCAATGTCACATGAAAGGTTGAATGATTTGACAATTTTATCTATTAAGAAGCATATGTTGGAGAATATTAATGTTGATCTTATTATTAATGATTTTGCATCTCAAAATGTTAGAAGAAATTATTTTTTATGATCATTTGTATGTTTTCTAGGTGATATGCATAATAATTTCAGGAAAAATAATTCATTGATGATAAAAGATAGCATATGAGTTTATTGAAGAATAAATTGTAATACATCTTAGAGAATTGTTAAAAGTTTATTCACACATCTTAATAAGACGTATTTTTTTATTGATTTTTTTAATCTTTTATTGAATACATATTTAAATTTTATAATATTTATGGTTGCTTCCACTAAAGAAAAAGTAAGATCTCTTCACGTAAGATCAGATATTTCACATGATTCTTTCAAGATCTGATCTTCCACGAAAAATAACTAACCAATATTTTTAATAAAATAAAAAAAAACTAACTAATTTTTTTTTATGGAATATAACAACAAATTCAAAAACAAATACAATAGATGATTTTTTTTTTGATATTATAACTAACGAGAATTTGTATTTTTTTTTTTTACTTTTTTAGTTATTCATGTTATGTATTAATTATCGATTTAATATTTACTTATAAATAAATATTTATATTATTTTTGTTTTTTTTAATATTAATTGTTTCATAATTAAATATTATATTATTAAATAATTAATTTCATTTTAAAATAAAATAAATGAGGTAGTTACACATTATAATTATGAAATAACGAGACTTAGAAGAATATCATTAAGATATCTATCACTAAGCAATAAGCAAAAAATGTAAAAGAGATCATCTTAATACTCACAAGACACTCCACAAAAAAAAATATCTCAAGATTTCTTGAAAACCTTTCCCAATAAAGATATCCTAAGTATTCTTTCTATTTCAATGTATAATAATTTAGACAACTTTTAAAGCTAAATTTCCTATTTAATATTTTTTTAATTATATATTTCTTTTTTCTAAATTGTCTCAAATTTAACAATTATATGAACAAATATAAATTTTAAAATTATTTTTTATCTCAATATTAAAGCTCAACAATTATAGCAACACAATAATTATTATAACTATTTCTTAATAAAATTAAATATAAAAAAATAACAATTTTAATTAAAAAAAATATAGACAAAAACCGTCTAGAATGGAATTCTAAACCGGAGAAAAAAAGGGTGTAAATAGCACAGTAAACATAGTTAGTTATGTTATTAAAATGCAACCGGATCATTCACGACGTGAACATAATTTTTTTTTTTCATAGTTGGGTAAGAAAGTTTAACTTGTGATATACTCAATTCATAGGTATTTTGTGGACTAACTTTGATTAGAAAAAAAAAATACTTAAATAAGTTTTTGATTCCTATAAATTATTTCTTTTTTACTTTGGGTTCTTATAAAATTTTTACTATGTTTTAGATCCTGTGATATTTTTTATTTTGTTTTAGGTTCCTATTGATGGCGTGACATCATCTCAACCGTTGCTATATGTTAAGATAGTGCACGTCATGACTTAATTAACGTTTGAAATAATGTCACATAATTAGTAGGGATACAAAACAAAACAAAAAATATTATATGGAACCTAAACATAGCAAAAATTTTATAGGGATTAGAGACCAAAAACTTATTTAAGTCGAAAAAAATGATATATTAATCTTTTTTTTTTAACGCAAGGGATAAGAGAGAGAGAGGAGAGCAAGATGGGGGTGAGAATCAGGTCTTGGGGGAGGTAAACAAATGACTCATTACATTCTTCTTCTCTAATATACTTGAGAATTATGAGGAGGTATACATGTGAGGAGTGTTTCAAAAGTGGGGGTAGTAAGAGACCTATTCATTGTTAGGAAGAAACAAAATATGGTCAAGGTTATGGTTTCGTGAAATTTCATGGAATAAATAATACGAAGGAGTTGGAAATGGCCTTAAACAACATTGTCATTGGGAGATAGAGGTTGTTTGTGAATATTCCCAACTATGCTAAAGGTAACAAGGTTCAACAGGATCAAAGTTGAGGTGGAAGGGGAGGAGAGGAGTTGACGGAGTTGGTAGTTTGGATGGAACTAGGGTTGAATAGTACACTTGTTAAGGAGGCTGGGGTGTCGTATGTTGAAGCACTATGGGTTTCAAAGATCCAATTTGTTGGGAGGTGGTAGAAGAAAAACGATGGCTTGGAGGAGGATAAAGAGTGGAAATGCCTAGAATTCAAGGCAAAGGAAACTAATCTTGAGTGGCTTGGCAAATGTTGGATAGGAAAAGTGCATGATCTGAGGAAATTCATGGAGATTAGAAAAGCATACTTTTTGGAAGGTTACATTACCTTCAAAGTTAAGTATCTATGAGATAACTCGATTTTGATATGAGGGGAGGAGGATGATAACTTGAAAGATGTATTGAAGGGAGAGGAGGAGTGGTTGGGAAGTATGCTCGAATTAGTAGTACCATTAGAACCATCAATAAGATCAAGGGAACAATGTCATATGGATACACCCTTACAGCATTCCACTACACTGGTGGAATGCTAATTGATTCTCAAAGGTGACTGTAGTATTTAGGTGTTGCCATTTTATGGGTGATGACACTAGAGACTTTCAAAAAGTAACCTATGCTAGAGTTCTTTGATTAGCCACAATGGTCATTATTCCAAATAATCTCAAATTCCCGAATCAATGACTCATATGTGTGTGTTAGATTTAAGGATAAGGAATTTGTCACGGAGGAAAATATATGTAGATGTTATTATTGTGAGGACAACAACGGATGGGAAGGATCATCGGAAGCTAGTAATGGGTGGTTGAAGGAGGAGTCCATTACATTGAAAGAAATAGTGGTGGCGGAGACTTAGCCGAAGAAAGGTAATAAGGTGGAGAATATACATTGATGATGACTAACCCCCTTCATTGTAGCCTTTATTTCCAAGTAACCTTCCCCTGATACCACCACCAACACATCTAAAAATCCTTCTCCCTAGAAACACAACAATCTCCTAGCATATTAATAGTTTGATTGAATTTCCATGAAACTGTTGAATCTCCCCATAAAGAAGCACAACACTTCACATCTACCTCTTACATCTTGGTTTCCTACAAACAAACAATATCAGGCTATTAAATTCTTATTAGCTTTTGAATTTTGCTCTCTTCACCCTTCCCACAAGCCACTAATATTGAAGCTGAGTATCTTTATAAAACACCATTTCCTTCCCTACTTCCACTTCCCCCTTTGATTATTTGCAACTGAGTGTTATCTCTATTCTACATACCTTCAAATTTGTTAATATTGACTTCCTTAATCCCTTGACTCTTGACTCTTGCGTCTTCACTCATATTCCATAGTCTCCTCGCCTCTGCTTTATTATCTTTGATCCATTTGACTCCACCTCCCAATTTCCAATAGCCATCTAAGTTAACACTTCCTGATACAATGATTTAGTGCCACAACTTCCCTTTTTCATTTTTTGAGCTCTACTCCCTTTTCTTTTAATGCCTTGGATCGCACCCTTTATCTTCTCCCTACGACCCTCTTCTGTTGATTTTGCTCTAGGTTCCTCCTTTATCTCCACACTTTTCTAGAACCTATACCATCACCTCCACTTTGACTCCTCTATTAATCTCTTCTTGCCCACCCTTTCCTACGATCTTCAGTCGTTGCACCATTAAGCTAGGTGCTAATCAATGATTTCTTTCTTCTCACATTTCTTATTCACCCCTTTTGCTTACTCCTATCCCTTGCCTAACCTTGGGTCATTTTTTAGTAGGTCTCCCTTAATTAGGCCGAATCAAATCTGTATTCACTTGGACACCCATGTGCTTCCAACTTACAATCCCTCTCTAGTCTTGTATAACCAGTATGACTTGGGTCTCCCTCTTTAGGCCCACTACTACTAACAAAAAAATGGTCTACAAGTACTCCCCTTTTAGGCTCAATTTTGTTGTTTTCTGAAATACCCATCAGAGGGTCCCCCAACCCTTCCTCCAAACCTCCTTTGTCTTTAGTCAAATTTGAATCTCCGCCAACCTCAACATTTTGCGCCCCTAAAAGTTGATTCGCCTCATCGATTGTCCCAATTTTCGCTTTACTGATAGATTCATATACGTAGTGTTTGTGTATCCCATTCCCTACTACATCCCTTACACCATTCCATTTCCCTCTAGTTCTAGTGAGTGTGAGCCTAGGGCTTGAGAAATGAGACTAGCCTTGGACCTAGGTTGACTCATTTCACTTTCCTTGTCCACCTTGTTTGGGTCCACCCCCAAGGTGCTTTCTCCACCGTATTACCTTTCTCTAGTTGAGTCTTCACCACCACTATTTCTTTCAACGTAATGGACTCCTCCTTTGGCCACCCGTTACTAGCTTCTGATGATCCTTCCCATCCGTTATTGTCCTCACAATAATAACATCTACATCTACTTTCCTCTATGACAAATTTCTTATCCTTAAGTCTGACACACACATATGAGTCATTGATTAAGGATGTGAGATTGTTTGGAATAATGACCCTTGTGACTAGTCAAAGAAGAACTCTAGCATGGGTTACCCTCTAAAAGTCTCTAGTGTCATCACCCATAGAATGATAACACCTAAATACTACAGTCACCTTCAAGAATCAATTAGCATTCCACTAGTGTAGTGAAATGCCGTAAAGGTGTACCCATATGACCTTTTTCCTTGATCTCATCGATGGTTCTCACGGTACTACTAAATCAAACATACTTCCTAACCACTCCTCCTTTCCCTTCAATACATCTTTCAAGTTATCATCCTCCTCCCCCCCATATCATAACTGAGTTATCTCCTAGATACTTAACTTTGAAGGTTATATGTCTATGACAATCAAGCTCCACAACATGCATATATAACGGACCAAATCATATAACAAGCGATAAAATAGAGTAATGGATTTAAAACTGAATATTCAATAAATAGATATGAAGGAAAGCGTTTACATGTTAGCACCTAGTTCCAAGTCCTCAACACAGATGGACTAGCCTCTCATTGTCATGAGAAGCTTAGAGAAATGGAAGGGAAGAACAGGGGATGGAAGAAGCAGCTCAATCCTATATATATCTGAATGAATTCCTTATTACAAAGTGAAACTTATATATTATAAGTGAACTTTCACTTAGCACAAATCCCCGCTGAGCGCAAGTCCACAATTTTTCAAATCTTCATCTCAGATACAAGGCTTTCGCTAAGCGCAACTAAGTGCTTAGCAAATCTTCAATTCGAGATAAACGTTCGTTTAGCGCAACCTTACGCTCAGCGCTTCATAGGCCACCTTCCTCGCTCAGCGGTAGGTGCGCTCAACGAACGGTGGCGCTAAGCGCAAGATGTCTCAATTCTTTGTCTTCCCTTATTGTTGAACATAAGCTTGCAAAACATAAATTTGAATATATTTCTCCCAAAATAGCTTCCTTTGGTTAGAATTAACAAAACTATACAAATCTATATAAAATGAATTCAAACTAAGCTAAAAATCCTAAGAACATTAGATAATTGTTACAAAATATCATGCAATATTTACGTAAATAAAGTGATTATCAATTAGTAATATTAATTGATCTTCTGACATTTTTGGACTAATAGGTCTGAATATCAAACCTTTATTTGAACATTAGAGTATCTTTTACATTTATCATTTCCTTCGCTAAATCGAGAGAAGACTTAGGACTTCGTACATGAATTGAAGTGAATGTCTCTCTCTGGTAAGAAGATATCACATTTGTTTTTGCTTAAAATGCGAAGTATTGGTAAACATGTGACGGATGCAGGTGCTATAATATTTATCACTCCCCAACACTAGTTCACATTCAATTCATCTAAACATCCAAACAACACAGAGACACTGAGGATGGAATGGTCTTCATATTATGGCACTCATATATTTTAAGCTAAACAAGTGACATATCACAAGTACTATCACTTTGTTCAACAATATTATTATGGAATACCATCTTATTTCAAGATCTTGGAGCTTCCGAAGCTCTTTAGCCACACAGATGGAAAAGACATAATCATCCAAGCTTTTACAATCACAAATGTAAATTTTTCTCAACTTGCATAAGGAATTTCGAACCACTTGATTAGGCCATATTTACCTCAAATCAAGCACGTAGTCAATACGCAGTGTCTCCAAATTTTAAAATTCAACCTATATATATATTCCAATTAAATACATAAGTGTCACATGAAATACAGAATTCAGCTTGCGTTTACCGCAGTGGAGAAATTTTGTTTCAAAATTATTTAAATGATATAGAATTTGAAATAATTCCCATTTGTAGGGTAAGTCATTGACTCCTCTAATCTTAAATATAAAATAAATAAGAAAATTACAATAAAAAATGATTCGTTAATATATTTTATGTTTTATTTTTTAATAACAAAATACAAAATCGCTATTTTCTACTTATAGCCAAAGCAGTAAAGTCATATGCGACTTCTAATGACTTTAATATTTTTAATTTTTGTGTAAGTCATAACTTCAATTCTACCATGTTTACCTCTTCTTCTTGGACAAATAACCCTTTCAGCAAATAACATGCAAATCTCAATATGTTTTAGTTTGACCAATGCTCTAGCCACCACCGTGTATTGGAGCAAATTTGTTAACCTTCAAAGCACGGATCAAGGATCGTATTAGAGGGCTTGAATCTTTTTTACACGATTATTTTACAATCTAATTTTTAATAAATAATAAATTTATAAAAAAATATTTATTATTAATTTTATGTATAAAATTATAGATAAAATTAAATAAATATTAATTCAAAATCTTTGTTTTTTTTTACTAATTTCCTGGTTTTTTTACTAATCTTATTACTTGCCCCGTCTAAATCAGTTCCTGCTTCAAAGATTATCAAAGTCGGAAAGTTTTTCATGCAAGAATGAACTGGAAGTATATCATCCCATATCTTACATGTATCCATCTCATACAACTTCAATGTTTTAAGTTTAGGCATCACAGCCAACTTTTAGACTTTCTCATTAGAAATCTAACCATATTCTCCTGAGATAAAGAAAATATACACTTTGCAGTCAGAATTTAATTCACTGATTGAAATCGCAATTATTAGAAGCCTAGGATAAAATAATAATAAAAAATACTACTTAAATAAGTTTTAAATTCCTAAAAAATATCTATTTTTTAGTTTGAGTTTATGAAATTATCAAGCAAACAAAATTATAACAACGGTTATTTATTTAGAGTGGTTATTAAGTTTAAAATGGTTATAGTTTGAGTGGTTATTTGTTTAGTAGTTAGTTATAGTAGTTGTTATTTAGTTTGTGTCTTTACTAGTTGGTTATATATAATATGCTAGTTTGATAATGTATGACATTCCATTTTTTAATCAATAAGAGTCGTTATTATAGTTTTATTTATTTCTTTATCTCTCATATCATATGTAACTTTGATATGGTATCAAAGCTTTTTTTTATTTTTTATTGTTGTATGAAGATTTTCTCTTCTTTGCAATTATTCTCGTTTCCGCATTGATCTAACATTTCTTTTATTGTGTCATGGATGAAAATATGAATCCTTTTTTCTTGCACCCTTTAAACAATCCTGGAACTGTTTTGGTTTCTCAAGTTCTGATCGATGACAATTATGTCTCATAACATTGTGCTATGAAGATGACTCTTGTTGACACCAAGTCATTGGTTTACTTCTACCTCTTAGGGACATATTTGTTTCTGTCCATGGTGGTTAAGTAATGTCAAACTTCTGTCATGAATGGTTAAACATTTGTCATTGGTTTGCTTCTGCCTCTTAGATGGTTAAGCATATTTGTTTCTGTCTATGGTGGTTAAGCAATGTCAAGCTTCTGTCATGGATTGTTAAACATTTGTCATTGTTATCATCAAAACTTGTTTTCTCATACTGATGTTCATTCCAACTTTCTCTTTCTAGCAGTATTTCTTGACATCACCAACATTATCGAGTTGTCTTTGAAATATTGTTTTTAGTAGAATTCAATTTTTATGTTTTGGGTAAATTTTTATGCTTCGACTTAAGAGGGAGTGTTTGTTAGTCGTATTTCTCAATCAATCAATAGTCAAAGTTTGTGGTATTCAAAATGTCATTGCACCCTTTTTCGAAGTACTCGACAATTGGCAAATATAGTCACTTAAAAAACCAAGGATATCATACATTTGTTCAAAGATGAAACAGATGATCTTCCAACTTAAGGGGGAGTATCAAGCAAACAAATTTATAACAACGATTATTTGTTTAAAGTGGTTATTAAGTTTAAAATGGTTATAACAGTTGAATAGTTATTTGTTTAGTAGTTAGTTATAGTAGTTGTTATTCAGTTTATGACTTTATTAGTTGGTTATATATAGTTTGATGATGTACGACATTCCATTTTTTAATAAATGAGAGTTATTAGTGTAGTTTTTTTCATTTCTTTATTTCTCATATTATGTGTAACTTTGATATAAATTTTTTTGCGTTGTTATAAATCCCTAAAGAAATTTTAATTTTGCTTTGAGTCCTTATTGATGTAACATCATCTCAATCGTTGATTTATATTAAAATGATGTCAGGTCAATGGTTAAGATGATGCTACGTAAAAATTCAAAGAATTTTTTTTTTTTTTAGAGATTCATAGCAACTCAAAAAAAAAAAACTATGCACTCAATTTAAAAAATGTGTATTTTTTATAAATCAAAAACTTATTTAAGCTATTACAACCAATATATTGGATGATATCTGACCCCTAATCTTTTGATAGATTTTGATGATAACAAATATGATAATATTAAAATACTTGTTTTATAATTAAATTAATTATGATGAAACCCTTTAACAATTCATCTTACACTTTGTACATCTTGAAAAGATTTTTAAAAAAACCATCTTGTAAAAATATATTAATTTATTTTAAAACTTTCATATATCTCTACAAGCAATCTTGTAACTATTATCAGTTATGAAAAGTTATATATTTTATCTAACACACTATTCAACTTATTCTAATGTACTCTTGTGTATTTAGAAGCCCAAAAATAAAATAAAAAAATACTATTAAAACTTATGGCAAATACAAAACAATGATGGTGCAGCGAAGTTGATATACGTTGGAAGGAAAAACCAACAGTTGGCGCCTTGGCTGTGGCAATAAATGAATCTGAAGCGGTTCAGCACATTTTTACCCTTATACAGTTTAATTTAACATTTTTTATTTTATTTACGATTTTGATATATCATTAGCTGGTTTAAAATCAAATAACTTTAATACGGATAAATATTCGAATTTCATATTTATGGTCATACATAACATCATTTTAATAAATTTTTAACACATATTAACGATTAAAATAATGTAACATTATTATTGATAACTTTAATAATTTATACTTTAGTAAGTTAAAACAAAAATTTTATTATATTACACAATCAAAACAGCAACTTTTTTTTTTCATCAAGATTCCATTACAAAATTCCGGTAAATTAAAAATTATTTAAGCCATCATTAGTCTCAATATGTGTTGTTACCTTTTTCCACAATATGAGCCTTTTTGGTTACGTCTTAAAAGGACTTCTAGGAGCTTTTCTACTGGGATAAGCGGTTTACAATTTAAAAGTCATGTTTGGATGAATATTATTTTTAACTTTTGGAAAAGTTAGCTTCTTGTGCTAGAGCTTATGAGGAAGTTAAAATTTTTAACTTATTTAATTCAACTTTTCGGGAAGGAGAAATTTTTTTTTATAGTAGACAAAAATACCCTTACGAAAAATAAAAATTTACCATCATGTCCTACATAAATCTAACCTACCTTTGGTTCTTCTCTCTTCTCTTTTCGTTCTTCACCGTTTCTCTCTCGTTCTTCTCTCTCGATCTTCTTCAGGTTCTTCTCTTTCATTCTTCTCTCTACTTCTTCACTTTCAAAGTGGTTTTTTTTTTTCTTCTCTCCAATGAGCTCTTAATTTTGCCATTTAATATTTGGTTCTTCACTTTCAAAGCATTCTCTTTGTTCTTCTCTCCAATGGGATCTTAATTTCGTCATTTAATCTCCTTGTTCTAGGTTGCAATCTTATTTCTTCGGACTCATTTCCTCTCCAATCAATTTTTGCTCTAAGGTATTTGATATTTCAAACCCATTTTCTAATTTTTAATATTTTGTGATTTCAATCTCCTCTTATTTGGATGTTATTTGAATGATTGGTATGTATTGTTTTCTCTTGTACTACTTTGTTAGTGTTCGTTTTCAATTTTGGTTATTGATGAGTTTTCATGATGAAAAAAAAAAGGAAGAGGTTAAGAGTGTAGTGTATATGTTTGATTTAATGCACTCTGTTTAATAAGCATTAAGCCTTGTGTGAAAATGGTGTTACTAATAATAGGCAAAAAAGTTTGCAATGCTTTCCTCGAGGCTTGTGTGAAAATGGTACTACTAATAATATAGTTGTTTTGAGAGCAGAAGGAAAGACTAACACGAGAAGAAGAAAAACTGTGATCACCATATTCTCTAGTGATCTCAGTGGTAGAGCTAGGAAATTCATATTGAAGATGAAAGGGTTGATTTGTGTTTATTTTGAATAGTGATTAATTTTAAGGTTGTTTTACGGAATTGGTTGATATGGAACTTATTGTTTAAATAGAAACTGTTCTGAACTGAAGTGGAGTTTTTTTTTTTACTAATTGTAATAACACTGTTTTATTTTGAATTGGTCTACATACGTAGTGTGTATGTTGGTTTATCTATTCACATTCACTCACAGTTTATTAATTTTGAATTGGTCTTAATTTCAAATTTTCAATAATTCGTACGTCCCAAAACTTTTAGGTGGAAAAGTTTAGGATGAGGTTGCTAGGAGTATCAATTTGATTTGGAAAAAATCAAATTAAAATCTCAATTTTTGGTAGGGTATGCTTAAAGTTTTTTTTTTTTATTAGCCAAACCAAACTAAATAATATATATAGAAAAAGGTGAAAGGGACACCAGAGGTGCCCTATATAGGATAAACAAAAATACAAGAGTAGCAGAAAATAAAATAACAGAACAAAAGACACAACAGTAACATCACAACAGAAATAAAAATAACAGAATAAAAGACACACTAACAACATTACAATAGCCGAAGAGTTCAAGACAAGTTTGAATACCATCCCTCTAATTTATAATTGTCTCATCTCTTCTTAGCACCCCAACATTTATACAAAATAACCATAGGTCCACTTTACCCTTATATAAGAACATTAGCTAATCTAGCTTTTTGTTGTAAGAAACAAGTCCAATCATAAAGTGAAATATGAGTAGGGATAGCAATGGGTAGGGTACTATAGTACCCGTCCTCATACCCGTGTTTGAAAAAAGTACCCGTCCCTGGCCCTATACCCGTGCAGGTAACAATTTCAATCCCCATCTCCATACCCTCTGGGTACCTATATACCCATACCTGCACCCGCGACCCACACTTTTCATATATATTAAATTAAAAATTATAAAAAAAAAAAACTTAAGGGATGTATTGGATTAGATTGTTTAAAATTTGAATGACTTTTTTTTTTTGTAAAAATGTCTTGGGATATTCAATCAGGATTGTTAAATGATAAAAAATAATTTGAGTATTCAATCAAGATTATCAAGATTATTTTTAGAGGACAACGAAATCTTGTGGTATTTGATTGAGATTTTGAATAACGCAAAAAAAAGTCATCTGTTATTCAAAATTATAAAGATTTTATGGACTATTTTTTTAATTGGATTTTGATAGATTTTATAGACTTTTTAGTTGATCATATAAATACCAAACCCAGCAAACAATTACATTCAACTACGAGAAACTTTTCTTTTTCATTACAGACTTTTTTATTTATTTCATTCTCACATTTTTTTTGTTTCAAGGTGAGACTTTTCATATGATTCTAATAGTAATGTGTTCATACCTCCAAATCACTGTGAATTAATTTATAAGCCTACAATGTAGTCCACTGTCTCATTCATTTTAAGTTCATAAATTCTTAATGAAATGAAAATTTTCATAAGAGAAGAGGAAGTTTTAACTCAGGGCAAACAATAAGTTAAAGTTTTAAAAGACCTTTCTAATGTTTGGGATGCTATAAAACATAAACAACTTTGAATATTCTGATTAATGTTTTGATCATCATGTATTTTTTATTGAATTATTTGATTTATATTTTGATGACATTATTGATTTTATGAGTTAAATAAAACATTTTATATTTTTGACTAATATTTTGTTATTATTTTTCACTATTACTTTATGAAAATTTGTGAAAAATATATCTCAAAATGCATTAATAGCTTGTAACTTTGATTTTGAATTTATGTACATTATTAATAGGTGAGATGGTTCAGTTTATGATAATTTGTGATTAGTCTGTGTTCAATAATATTTCTAAACACACTCTTGTTGGCTTGTGTTTAGTAGTTTTGAATATATTTTTTTTCTAAAAATCGATAAAATCTTTTCAAATCTTATCTTATAAATATGTGAAATCCTTTCAAATCCTATATTCTAAATCCATTAAATCCAAATTATAAAATCCTAATCACAAAAGTTTTCTTAAAAAAATCTTAACAGTTTTTAGTTTCTTATAAAATCTTAAAAATCTTCAAGACTTTTTTATGCCAAAAAAGTCTTTTAAAATCCTAATCCAATACACCCTTATATAATATTAAAATCAAACGAATATTGATTTATATAAATAAATAACATTACAAAAATAATCATTCAACATAAATCTAAACAAAAACTCTAATTAAACAGGAAAAACTAATATATTTTTAAAACTAATTAGTTTATAATTATATATGAAAAATAAAACACAAATAGATATAATATTTTAACTTCATCATCCGAATTAATTTCTCCATATTTTGTAAATGCTTATTTCCATAGTTTCTATATTACTTTGAACTACTAATACAAATAAAAATTAAATCATAATAGAATATCAAAATTAACATATAAAAAGAATAATTAAAATAATAAATAGATAATTAAATAATTTTAATTGAATAATTTAAATAATAAAATTATAATATATTAATTAATATGTATATACATAAGGTGCGGGACGGGGCAGAGTGGGTACTACAATACCCGTACCCGCACCTATCCCTGTGAGGTTTTGCGGGTAAATACCCGCTCCATCCCCATCCCCAAATATGCGGACTATTACTCTACCCGTGTATGAGTATTTTTGCGGGTGTCCGTAGGATCTGGGTCCATATTGCCATCCCTAAGTATGAGTAAGTTTCAGATTAGCTCTACTGATAATACTTAAGACAATTCAAATCAGAGTAGTTAGGTGGCACTAATTTTATCTATTGAGCTAAACTACAAACTACAAGTTAGAATATTAGAATAGTACAAATTTTCTAGTTTCTCCAAGTTTTTTTTGTGAATTTTCATTGTCAAGTTATCATTCTGGTCTGGCTGCAAATTCATGAGACATATATGTCTCCATTGTGGATTGAAGAAAACTGAGGTTCATTCCTAAGCTGTTAAAACATTCTCTAATCAATAAAGAGAAACATGCTCTTATGTGTTGATCAATATGCATGTTATTAGGCAGCTTTAATTGTTTCTTCAATCTTATTAGTTACAACTTCCTTATAAAAAAGAAAGCTTCACTTAGGTCTTAAATAAAATACACCCAGTGAATCTAGTTAAATAGTTGTTTGTGGAGGAATGCATCATATAAAATATGGTAGAAAGTTCCTAAAATATACATCATAATTACTCTCTCTTTCTCTTCTTTTAATTTCAATATTTTTTTTTTCAGACTTCAAATTATTGTTATTATTCTAGTAACTGAGAATTCATATTATTTTGTGTTAATAATTGTGCATGGTCTATTTTTACCTGACCCTATGCCATTTTCTAAAGGGTTCTCTAATTGACAAGAGGGAGGGGAAGTTGAATATTCCAATAACTCTTTTCCAAATGTAATGGCGGTAAAACAAGCTTTAAGGGTAATATTTGTGTTTCACAATTGCCCCACAACTAAATTGAAACTCATCTTCTTAGTAGTGATGATTGATTGCCACTCATTGTTGGCATTTTCTATTAGAGCATGGTGAGAGAAGCTGTACGAATTTGAGTAATTTAAATGCACTGCTTAGGATAATAGTTGTGATCAATATGATGGCCAAGTATAGCATGATTATTTTTGTGGCCGGTCTGTAATCGAACAACAACTTTATAGTCCTAGTTTAGTTCCCTTATATGGCTAATTTTTGTGAAATATGATGACACACAACACTTTTTCAAATTGCAATTTGGGCCCGTGATAGTGGACATTGATTTGTAATTGTATAGTCTATTTCATCTTTGTAATTGTATAGTCTATATATGATCAGATTGTTTTTGTTTGGATTTATTTATATTTAGTATTGATTTATAATTATTAAATTTTATTTCTTAAGCTTGAGAATGTCTCTCAATCAAGCTTCTGTGAAAAGGAAAAAAGCTTATTGGAATGATAAAAATATTGAAGTTTTTCTAAAATTGTGCATTGATGAGGTTCGTGCTGGAAATAAACCTCATACTCACTTCAATAAGCCTAGTTGGACAAATATCAAAGAAAAATTCAATTTGACAACAAAGTTAAACTATGATTACAAACAGTTCAAAAATAGGTGGGATAATTTAAAAAAAGGAGTAGCAAACATGGACTAAACTTATGGTAAAGGACACTGGTACTGGTTGGAATGTAGAGAAGAATATTGTGGAGGCTAGTGATGCGTGGTGGGAGGCCAAAATTTAGGTATGTATATGTATAATATTTGTTTTTAAAATAATTTTTTTACTTCATACAATATTAATTAATTTTATTTTTTTTTTTATAGGAGAATCCTGATGTAGCAAAATTTAGAGACCAGAGCTTGAAATTCAAGGATGAGATGGAATACCTCTTTAAGGGGAGTGTTGCTACCGATTTTGCAGCATATGCACCATCTGAGAATTCAGTACAAGATGGAGGACTCAACGCAAGAACAGTAGAGACACTTGATGATGAGATTGAGATGGAAGTGAATGATGATGACATAGTAACAACAACTCAAACAACATATGTTCCAACTGAAAGTAGGCAAAGGAAGAGAAGAAGAAATAGTGACAAAAGAAGTGGGACTGCTGATAAGCTTTCATCTCAATTAGGTCAAGTTCTTCAAAAATTTAATGGTGAATCTCCTGATGATCCAACTAGTATCAATGCGTGTGTAGAAAAGTTGAAAGTTCTACTAGGACTTGTGCTTGGAAGTGATATGTTTTTCACAGCCACTAAACTTATGAAAAAAAGGGCAAATAAAGTTACCTTTGTTGTTTTAAAAGATCCTGAATTGCAACTTGGATGGATAAAGTCTCACAATCCAGCACAAGTTCCCTAATTTTTCTCTATTTGATGTCTGATACTTATGGATCTTGATTAGGAATTTTGGTTGTGTTATGAATTTTAGTTGTTATGAATCATGGTTGTGTTATGGATCTTGATTTCTAATTTTGCTTGTGTTATGGATTTTGATTAGGAATCTTGGTTGTGTTTTAAATCTTGGTTACTAATTTTGGTTGTTATGAATCTTAGTTGTGTTATAAATTTTTTTTTTCCTTAAATTTGTTGTGTTATGAATCTTAGTTTCATTATTTAAATTTCACAGGATATCTTCATCTAGTGATGACTCTTCATTATCATCAAATGACTCATCTTTATCAGATCTAAATGATGACCCAACAAAGAAAAAAGTGTTGGTGTTGGTTGTAGCTAGTGTTACGAATTACTTCCTAAACTGTCTTGAAAAGTCCATGTAGAGATTCAAGCATGATAGGCTCTCGTTGGATAAATGAAATTCTAAATGGTCATCCAATGCGTTGTTATCAAATGCTTAGAATGAAGAAAACATTGTTTCTCCAATTATGTAACATATTGCAAAGCAAGTACAACTTAAAGCCAACTCGACATGTGGGAATTCATGAGCAAGTTGCCTTGTTTTTATACATGTTAAGTCAACCATGTTCTATCCGTAATTGTGAGGAAAGATTTCAGCATTCAGGTGAAACTATATCTAGACATTTTCATAGTATCTTAAAAGCTATTTGTGTGCTTGCAAAGGACATAGTTAAACCTATTAATCCGTCATTTAGAGATGTTCCTTCTAAGATTGAGACAGATACTAGATATCATCCTTATTTTAAGGATTGTATTGGTGCAATAGATGGTACTCATGTACGAGTTTGTGTTCCTCCTCATCTTCAAGCAAGCTTTATTGGTCAGAAAGGTTATACTACCACTAATGTCATGGCTATTTGTGACTTTAACATGTGTTTCACCTTTGTTTGGGCAGGTTGGGAGGGTTCTGCACATGATACCAAGATATTTATGAAGGCTCTGTGTAAGCCTATGTTGCATTTTCCACATCCTCCTCAAGGTACTTAACCTTTACATTTACATATATCATTTAAAAACTTATATAATAACATGGAGGTATTTTATTTTTTTAGGGAAATATTATCTTGTTGATGCTGGCTATCCTACTTTTATTGGTTTTTAACTATTATCATTCTAGTCTTCAAAGCACTATTGAACGTGCATTTGGTTTATGTAAAGCGAGGTGGAAAATATTGGGTAATATGGCTCCTTTTGCTTTAAAGACACAAATTCAAGTTATTGTTACTTGCATGTCATTACATAACTTTATTATAAGAAATCACAAGTGTGATGGAGAATTTGATCTACTTGATGAAAACTATGATTATGAAGATGGTGATGGAGAAGAAAATGAAGTTGGTCCTAGTACAATCACATGGAAAGAACCTAGTACTCAAGTGCTTTACAAATGAAACAAGTTAGAGATTTTATTAAAAACATATTTCCAACATGTATTTAATTTTTTTGTTTCTTTTAATTAACTACAATACTTATATTGTTTTTTATTATTGAAAGATAAGGTTACATGGATGTTTATGAGATTGATATGTTTGGACAATTTTATATTGAATGAATATAGTTATATTTTATATGTTATAAATTATAATTGCATAGATAATGATCAAATTATTATTAGATCATTACAAAAAAATAAGGTAAGAATTATATTTTTATGTTATAATTATTGATGTAAAAAATTATATAATCGAACCTTTTAAGAATAAATAATCTAATTGAAGTATTTTTTTTTTTAAATGATAGGATCTAATTGAACCTTTTAATAAATATATAAAGAAATAAATAAATGATGTAACTATAATACTTTAAAAAATGTTAAAGAAATAAATAATAAATAATTTCTTTAATAAAAGAGAATTATTATTACTTAAAATTTAACTTTTATGTTTAATTGAATTTAATTTAAAATTTCATTTAATTTTATGACCTTTTTAGTAATTTTAATAAAATAAAAGCATTTTTGTAAATGATCCAAACGCTACTTCTCTTATAAGTTCTTCTACAAAAGCACTTGAATGTGTATCATCCAAATACTTAATTAACTTATCTAATAGGAGCTTTTCATAATAGAACTTATTGATAAGCTTTTTTATTAAAAGCTCTACTGCAGTAGTATTGCCAAACATGCTCTATATATACTTTATCAAACACATACTTTTCCATACTTGTAAGGATTGAAGCAAATTAATATGGCCCTTCAAAAGGTAGAAAGTGAGTCTTAGGCTGTTGCTACTGTAGTGACTAAGAATAATGATAAATTGGAAAGGGAATCATAAAGACGACAAAAGATAAAGAAAGAAAACTTCAATGTTCATTAATTTTTCCATATCTTAATAATTCTCTAAAGAGAAGGGTTAAATACTGAGGGTAAAAAGTTACAGCACATGACCTCATGGGCCTTAGAGGAAAGCAACGAAAAAAACAAAAAAAACACAACGTGGGTCGCAGCACCATTGCAACAAAACATGCACTATTGCCAACATTTTTCCTGAAAAAATACTGTCAGTTGAAGTTCATGAAGGTGAATGGGACACTGAAGGATCCATCATCTCCTGGAAATTTTTACATGGTATGAGAACATTCCTTTTGTTTGCATTTTGCACAAAATAAGTTTCAACTTTTAGAAAAATGTATAGATTATCTTATAGCCATGTTACTAATACTTCTTTTTAGCCTTGTACTTTCCCACCCTTTAACTTTTGGGTTTAATGGTTATGCACGATAAATCATACTTCTATCAAATTATTTGAAAAGTTATACAAATAAAAGATTAATACAAAACTGTCTGTGCATCATCTCGTTAAATTCTTTAACTATTTATAAACTGTTTTCAACTGTTTCCAGAGAAATGAAAATTTATTTATGAAGTAATTGTTTTTTAATGTAGATTTCAGTAATGTTATATTGTTATGTATTTAATGGCTTCTGTGATATTGAATTAGGTTAGTAGGCGTGTTTGGGATTTGGGAACATTATTTTGACACAAAAATAATTGCTTTTTATGTCCATGAAGTTTTAAAAAGGGAGAGCAAAAAGTTGAACCACAATTAATTAATTGAAAATATATTTGATTTTTTTGTTCAATTCAAAATAGAAACCGTAAGACTAAAATATTTTTAGAACTTCAAATGTTTTTAAATTTTGTATTTAGTTTCCAATAAAAAAAAATTATAAACTTTTGGTTCTAAAAAAGTTCGTATTTTGTATTGCGTCATTACATTACATTAGTTCTGTTAAATTGAAAATATAAACATATATATGTCAGTTCCACAACAATTTTGTCAAATGCATGAAAACTAATTAACTTATTTTAAATTATTTAATATTATCTTTATTTTTTTATTATTACATGGATGATCATGTAGAAAAGATTTCATATAAAATGAACTTTATCTGTGACATACTTTATATGTATAAAATAATATATATCAAAAGTTTAGAAACATCAAAATTCAAAATATTATTGTACTGGCACATGTTAGAAACATCAGAAATTAAAATACAAGTTTAGAAATATTATTCCGAAAACTAAAACTGAACTACATTTTTAGGGTCAGTCTTATAAATTGAATTGTTAGAGAACAGTTCAATTATGAACTGTTTTGAACTTTTATATTTCTGAAAAACATCTTATTTGTATTATTAATTAGACCACAGAGAAGAAATGGAGATTTAAGTCCTCAACCTCAATCTCAAAGGCACAAATCCTTGTAAGATGAAAAAGAAACAATTAAATATTATTAATTAAACTACAACTTAACTTCTGCCAATTTGCATCCTGAAACAGAAATCATTTTGCCATTTGTATCCTGAAGTTTTCCAGGCTTACAATGATTTTCAATTAAAGATAGTTTATAACAACTCAGTGGAAGAGAAAATTATTATTGGAAACCTTTACCTTAAATGAAAAAGGAAAAAAGGAAAAGGAAGAAAAAAAAATTTGGAATTCCATTAAAAAGAAATGTTTTTATTTTATTTTATTTAGCATGGATAGAAGATCTCCCTATGTTGTTATACTATGCGTCAATTTGATAGCTTAGATATTATCCTCAAATACATTTTTTTGAACAAGTTTTTTTTTTATTGGTAGAAATTAAAACTATAAAATCAGGAGAGAGAGTCATTAAATAAGATATGGAGTATACCCAACTTAATACAGAGACTACCAAATTTTATAATTTTTGATAAATTTTAACCAATCACCAATCACGGAATGTGTCCAAAAAAATATATTGGAGAGTGTATTCATAACATTTCTCTTCTTTCAATCATTCAGTATATTCGCCTTTTAGATTTTATTACCATCATTTTAATGGGTTGTGTTCGTTGGAATATTGTATATGAAGACCAACAAAAGACATAACTGAACAGAATGAAGAAAATAACTATCAAAAAACTTAGTGGAAATATAAAAGTTGTAAAATATAAACTAGAAACTTAAACGTATATAATGAAGAAAATAGAAACAAAATTGTGATATGAAATATTTGAAGTTTATAATTCAGTTTTGGACACTTAAACCTGTTACAACAACCTATTTAAATAGAAATTCTATGAAGCTACTCATTGGGTAAAGGAAACAACAAATAATCATAACTAAGTTATAGAAGTTTAGCCATCACTAAATTATAGCTATTGAGTGCATTTTCTGAACAAACAACCTCTTAACAAAACACAAGCAACCAAAATAGAAAGGGTATTATAATATTAAAGATAAAATAAAATCTCAAATTCCAACACTCCTCCTTTAAGATTTTTGTTCAATACTCCGGCCTTTACATATATCTAGGGAGGATCACCTTCAAGTATACCGTCATTTGCACTCCATTTTTGAACATAAATTATATCATTGGAAACAAAAATGTTTGCATTCTTCTTAATCCATTTCTGAACTCGAAGAATTATAGGTGCTCTTGTATTTGCTAAGGCAATGGTCAAAATTGTTGCAGCTTCCATGATTAAAAAAAGGATTCAACGTACCAAAAATTTCATAAACTTATTTTTCTTCTTTTTCTCCTCCACAAGTTTGTTGGGGGCAAAGAGTGACTAACTTATCTTCAACAACAACTTCTGCTATGGATTCATTTCAATCACACTTTAGATTTTGAAATATCTCTTTCTCAATTGACATATTTTCAATTTCACAACTTTTAACACTATATGTGTAGTTTCTTTCTTCCATTCTATTAAAAAACTTCTATTTTTCATTTTATTGGATATTAGCTCACCTTCAAAAGGATCAAATATGGTGCAGATTATATCTGTAACAAGGAATACTTCCAACAACTCCTCTGCCTTTTTGACGTTTACATGCTCTAATATATTTGAAGTTTATAACTTAGTTTTGTACACTTAGAGAACTATTACAACAACCTATTTAAATAGAAATTCTACGAAGTCCTTCATTGGGTAAAAGAAACAACGAATAATCATAACTCTACAGAAGGTCAGCCATCATTTACTATAGCTATTGAATGCATTTTCTAAACAAGCAACCTCTTAACCAAAACATAAATAACGAAAACTGAAAGAACATTATAATATTAAAGAGAAGATAAAATCTCAAATTCCATCTTGTGATACTCTGTATATCTTTGCATTTTTAATGCTATGTTCAATTTAATGAACTGTTGAATTAATGTGTTGTTGCCCATACAAATTAAACAATCCGTGGAAAGCCTTTTGTAATCCACTCAATATATATTTTACATTTCATGCATCTTAGCTGTATGAATTAATTACATGGTTAATCTCTTTTGTTGCTATAATATGTCACCTGTGTAACTATTTATAATCAAAACTTAAGTCAATTAACCAAATAGTTTATGAAAACTTCCTTAAGCTATAAGAAATTATTCATATGACAAAGCATGGAACTTTAAGGTTTTTGAAGTTGGAAGACTTCTAAGAGATTATCAAAGTTATACATAAGAGAAATAAAGAAATGAAGAAACTACACTAACAATTCTCATTGATTATAAAATGGAACGTCGTATATCATCAAACTAGTATCAAACTATATATAATCAACAAGTAAAGATACAAATTGAATAACCATTTTAAATTACTATAACTAACTATTAAACAAATAATCACTTAACTACTTTAAATTTAATAACCACTATAAACATATAAACAAATAACTGTTAAACTGTTATAATCACTATATACTTTGTGTGCTTGATAGAGGTAGGTCAATTGTTTTTTTAGAATCTACAACTACCACAAAACACAAAGGAAGACTCACATGTCCACATCCAACAAAAAAATAAGGAACCAAGATTTTGTTTTGCTGTGGTGACTTCTTTCTTTTGTTATGCATCTTAAACTTGAGATATATTGGGAAGCTTTTGCACTCAAAATTAAAGCCAATGTCTGGTCACCTACTTCCCACCCCTTTTGGTTAATTATGTTTTGTCTTATATAAGTTTTAAATCCTAAAAAATACTCATTTTTTAGTTTTAGTTCCTTAAATTTTTTTCATTGTTTTGGATTCCTAAAAATTTATTAATTTTGTTTTGAATCCCTATCAATAATGTGGTATCATCTGAATCGTTAATATATGTTGAGATAGTGTAACGTCATTACTTAACTAACAGTCAAAATTATGTCATGTCATCGATAAAACTCAAAACAAAATTAAAATTTTGTTAAGAACTTAAAATAATTAATTATTACAAAAAGATTTCAAAAATTCAAATAAAAAAATGGATATTTATTAGTCACGAAAAACTTATTTAAGCCATTATATTTGTGTATAGAACTTGGACATTCAAAGACCAATTAATGTATTATGAGTCTCTTGATTAGGCTTTTGATGTTCCTTCATCTTTCTCATATAAATACTGGGAGTAATGTTCCTGCGATTTTTTTCCGCACGAAACCTGTTGTTTGCTGCCAAATTTTATGAAAAGTTCGCAGAAAAATCCCCATGAAATAGACAAATTTCTAGTAGGGTATATTTATCTGAGAGATAAAAACTAATCATGTTTATACATTCAAATGATTCAATTAACTATGTGCAATGCACGTATAAGCACTGGGTGAAGGATTTTCAGCAATAGAAATATCACACCAATAAAATGGGATGCTGCTGCATGACAATGAACTTAATTTATATTTATTTTATCATAATATTTAAAATTTGATTAATTATTATCTCATTTTGTCTAAAAATATTTTATATATACTCTTAGTAATAATCCAAACATATCCTGAGAAATCCAACTCACGCACGCACGCACACAAGCTCACACCAATTTGGACTTTCCCATTAGAAATCTAAACATATTCTGATATGAAGAAAATATACACGTTGCAGGCAGAATTTAATTCACTGAATCTGATTGAATTAAATCACCATTATTAGAAGCCTTTTAGTTTTATAGGAGAAAATAAAAATAAAAACAAAAAAAAAATATACTATTAGAACTTGATGGCAAAGACAAAGACAGTACAGTGATGATGCAGCAAAGTTGACATATGTTGGAAGGAAAATCCAACAGTTGGAGGTGTCAATAAATGAAGATGAAGCGGTTCAGTGCATTCTTATCCTTATACAGCTTCATTTAACTTCATTTTTATTTATCGACTTTGATATATAGGTTCCAGGTTTAAATAACATTATATCTCAATATCTAAATTTTCGTGAAGAATCCAAAATAATTTTATGTTTTAGTGCTTCAGATTAAAAATTATTTTTTTTGTTTATTTAGTCTTTAAATTAATTTTTGTTCTTGTTATTTTAGTCTCCAAATATAATAAATATTATTTCTAATCATTTTGTTCAAAATTAAATTGATAATTATTTTTATCGTCAAAATTAAATTAGGATGATCAGAAATCGTCACAGATTACAAAATTTATATATATTTTATTTAAAAATTTAGACAAAATGGTTAAAAATAACATTTATCATATTTGAAAAACAAAAAAAAAAACTTTGTTTATAAAAATTAAAAAAATAAACACTTATTTCAATAACTAAAAAAATATTTAAACCTATATTTATCATTAAACTAGAAGTTATTTAAATCAGCTTCTTACAATATATATACTCAATCAAACACATACTTTACATACCTTGTAAGGATTGTTGAAGCAAATATGGCCATACAAAAGGTGGAAAGTGAGGTGCACATCAAGGCATCTGCTGAGCAGTTCTTTGATATTTTTTGCAACAAGACACACATTATTGCCAACATTTTTCCTGAAAGAATACTGTCAATTGAAGTTCATGAAGGTGAATGGGGCACTGAAGAATCCATCATCTCCTGGAAATTCTTACATGGTATGAGAACATTCCTTTTGGTTTGCAATTTGCACAAAATGAGTTTCAACTTTTAGAAAAAAAAATTAAAGTATAGATTATTTTACAGCCATGTTACTAAATACTTCATCTTAGCTTTGTATTCTTCCCCTCCCACACCCTTTAACTCTTTATAGACTCTTTATAATCTGTTCTAGATAAATGAAAAATTATTTCTGAAGTAATTATTTAAAGTAAATTTCAATATTTCTATGTCTTTATGCCTTCTGAGATACTCTTACTGAAATATAAGAAAAAAAATCTGAATCTCTCCCATCAATAAGAGTAGTCATTTAAGATTGATGATCTTAACAAAGTAAGTAGTTCATTAACTAATTAATGTATCTCTTGCATTTAATTGTATAGGACAATAAAATATGAATGGATCAAACTCTAATTAAATTAAATGAAATATATTTTGGAGATAATATCATTAATGATTGAGTTAGTTAAAACTTGTTTATATTCTAGTTCAAGCAAAACATTTTTTTTCTTATATTTCACTCCCGAGGGACTAGCGAATTAGAAATTTCTGGGTTAGTGCATGTTTCGGATTTTGGAAAATTATTTTGACACATAAAATATAATTGCTCTTTAAGTTAATAAAGTTTTAAAAAGGGAGAGAAAAAAGTTGGACCATAATTAATTATTTGAATATCTACTTAATTTTTTGTTCAATTCAAAATAATATCCGTAACAAAAAAAAATTTTTTTAGTCAATAGATTTCTTTTTGGGATTTTGCGTGTGGTTTCTAATAAAAAAAATTCTTAACTTTTGGTTCCTAAAAAGTTTGTATTTTTCTCTAAAAAAAAAAGTTTGTATTTTGTATTTTGTCACTGTCATTACATCAGTTCTGTTAACTAGGAAACGATAAAGATAAACATATCGGCCGTTGTATTAAAAACATTTTCAAGAACTAAAAGAAAAATCGAAAAATATTTCTAAGACCACTTTTGTAGAATCAACATAATAACGGACGAAATATAATATAAAAAAAAATCAGGTATCGAAAATGTATTTAAGTCAATTTTACTAAATAAAAATTGCAAAATAATTGACCCTATATTAATTTCTATCCCTTTTAAATAAAATTATATTCTTTTTTTTTTTGCTGACGGAATAAAATTATATTCTTTGAATGTAAAAACCCAAAAGTTTTTTTTCTTTTTGCCTGGACAGTTAATGACTATGATCTAAAGTAATTAACATCTTTGCCTTTTGGTTTTGGACAATAACAGAAGGGAAAAGTTTTGTGGCTAAGGAGGTGGTTGAAGGCATTGATAGGGAAAAAAATAAAGTGACCTTCAATGTTATAGAGAGTGACCTACTATTGGCATATTTCAAGAGCTTCAAGTTTACAATGCAAGCTACTCCAAAGGAAAAGGGAAGCGTAGTGCATTGGGTCATTGAATATGAGAAACAAAAAGACCATGTTTCTGACCCTTACGCCATGTTGCAATTGATAGTTGAAGAGACTACAAAAGTTGATGCTTACCTTACTAAGGAGTAAGGACCAATAGAAGAAAATTGAGTATTATGGTCACATTGTAAAACATTTCTTTTAATTTATCAAAATTTATTAAGAGAAAGAATAATTAAATAGGATATGAGATTCACCTAATTTAATATGGGGATCATCAAATTGTTAAACTCAATAGAATAAATAAGCTAGTTATTGATTGATGTAAATATTGTCACGTGTAATAAGTACACTCTTATATGCTGAACCAAATATTAATTGTGTTGAATTAGTATTAGCCATGTGCTACTTCAGTGGCAGAGAAAAAGCTAGCTGATATAATATCATTTTCGTGTATTTGATCAATAACAAGAAACAGAAATACTAACCGTTTTTCCCTTTCTCTCTCTTTCTTGAAAAGTGTATGTGCGTGATTATTTGATGAATTCATACTCCAACAAATGGTATTCAGAGCGAGTTGTTGAAGTGTGATCATCGATTGAAAGTAAGGTGAGTAAAACCTACTTGGTGTGAGTGAAACCTAAACACAAGAGACAGTAAGCGAGTGAAAACACGAGAGGCGGTGAGGAATCTTATCAATGGCAACAATGAACGGAAACTTTCCGGTGAACTTTCCGGTTCTTGATGGGAGAAATTACGATTAGTAGAGTATGAAGATGAAGGCGATCCTCGGTTATCAAGATGTGTGGGATCTGGTGGTGAACAGACTTGATTCGTTGCCGGCGAATCCAACCGCTGCGCAACAGCGATATATAGAGATGCGAAGAAGAAGGATTGCAAAGGCTTGTGCATTCTGCATCAGTGTGTGAATCAAGCAATTTTTGAGAAAATTGCGAGATCGAAGACGAGCAAAGCGGCGTGGGATGTTCTCGCGAGCTCCTACGCCGATGATCAGAAATTGAAGAAAGTACGGATTCAAACTCTAAGGCGACAGTATGAATTGCTAGGCATGGAAGAGAGTGAGACAATTGCTATCTATTTCACTCGTGTTCAAACCATGACAAATCAAATGCAATCGTGTGGTGAAACTCAGTCTGATGAGAAGATTGTTGAGAAGATATTACGATCGGTGCATTCGCGATTTGATCATGTCACGGTAGCGATTGAAGAATCGAAGGATCTATCAACGTTAAAATTGGAGGAGCTTCAAGGATCACTTGAAGCACATGAACAACGAATGAATGAGAGGAAGTCTGTGAAGCCTAGCACTGAACAAGCACTCATGGCAAAAAGTGGAAACAGAAGTCGTGACAGTCAAGGAGGATTTGGCAGAAGTAGAAACAATTATAGAGGAGGAAAAGGCAGAGGTAACAATTGTAACTCAAACTCTGATAGAGGAAACTCTAGTAATAATTACAACAGTGAACAAAAGAACAATAGCAGTGAGAATTATAGAAGAAGAGGTGGAAGAGGTGGTAGAGGAAGAGGTGGAAGAGGAGGAAGAAAAACTGATAAGAGTCACATTCAATGCTATAATTGTGAGAAATACGGTCATTTTGCTGATGAATGCTATAGTAATCCAAGCCACACTGATGCAAGATTGGCTCAAGAAAAAGATGAGAAGGAGGAAATTCTGTTAATGGCAGTAGAGGAGGAAATTGGTGATGATGGAGTGGAAGAAGTGAGAAAGGAGAAAGTAGATATAGAAGAAGTGTTATATATGGTGACTGTGAAGGATGAGAGTGATCATGGTGATAACTGGTTCCTTGACACTGGATGTTCAACACACATGTCAGGAAAGAAGGAATGGTTTGTTGAGATAGATTTCACTGTCAAAAGCAGGGTGAGGTTTGCTGATGACAGGACTATGAAGGTTGAAGGTGTAGGAAAAGTGATGATCAAGAAGAGAGATGGATCTAAATGCTTTATTTCTGGAGTGTTGTATGTTCCAAGAATGAAGAGCAATCTTTTGAGCATTGGACAACTACTGGAGAAAGGGTACAAGATGGTGTTGGAGGATTATGCCATGAAGGTGTATGACAATGAGAGGAGATTGTTGATTAAAGCAAATTTGTCAAAGAATAGAACATTTAAAGCTGAGTTAGATGTTCTAGGGCAACAATGTTTAGCATCAACAATTGACAAAGAAGAATGGCTATGGCATTTTCATTATGGTCACTTAAACTTTACTGATCTGAATAGGTTACAAAGTAAGGGAATAGTGAAAGGAATTCCCCATATCAAGGTGCCAAATGATGTATGTGGAGAATGTATAAAAAGCAAGATGTCCAAAAACTCATTCAATCAAAATGTATCCACAAGATCCAAGAGGAAGCTGCAAGTTGTTTTTTCTTATGTATGTGGACCAATTCAACATATGACTCCTGGAGGTAACAAATACTTTGTTACATTTATAGATGAGTTTAGTAGAAAACTTTGGATTTACTTGATTAAGAGGAAGAGTGATGTGATTGAAGTATTCAAGAAATTCAAAGTTTCAGTGGAGAAACAGTGTGGAAAGAATTTAAAGATATTAAGAACGGATGGTGGGGGTGAATATGTATCTGCTGAGTTTGCTGAATTTTGTGAGAAAGAAGGCATCACACATGAAGTAACACCTCCATACACTCCTCAACATAATGGAGTAACTGAGAGGAAGAATAGAACTTTGTTGAACATGGTGAGGAGCATGTTAAAGAGCAAGAAACTACCAAAATATTTGTGGGGAGAAGCTGTGAACATTGTTGCATACATCTTAAACAGAAGCCCAACCAGAAAATTGGAAAATATAACACCTGAGGAAGCTTGGACAGGAGTGAAACCAAGTGTGTCTCACCTCAAAGTGTTTGGATCTATTTGTTATAGACATGTACCTGACCAACTGAGAACTAAACTTGATGATAAAGGAGAAATGATGATATTGATTGGATATCACTCAACTGGAGGTTATAAATTGTTGAATCCAGAGAACAACAAGATAGTGATAAGCAGGGATGTAGTGGTGGATGAAAGCAAGGATTGGGAGTGGAATGTCACACCAGAGATAGAAAAAAAGAATCAAGTTGAATTGCAACTTGAAGACAGTGACACTGTGACTGTGCAAGAAAATGAAACTGGAGAAGGCAGTATTGAGGGGCCAAGAAGATCTTTGAGACAGAGACAAGTCCCTCAAAGATTAAATGATTTTGAATTGTTGAATGATGGTGCAATTAATGATGAAGGTGAGATAGTGCATTTTGCACTACTAGTTGAATCTGAGCCACTCACAGTGGAAGAAGCAATGCAGAATAAGAAATGGATTAAAGCTATGAATGAAGAGCTTAATTCCATAGAAAAGAATAATACTTGGGAGTTAGTGGAACTACCAAAGAATAAGAAAGCCATTGGAGTGAAGTGGGTGTATAAGGTGAAAGTAAATCCCAAAGGAGAAGTGGTGAGGTATAAGGCAAGATTAGTAGCAAGGGGATTTCTCCAAAGGCAAGGCATTGACTATGAAGAAGTATTTGCACTTGTGGCCAGATTAGAGACAGTGAGAGTGGTGGTGGCACATGCAAGTTTGAAAGGGTGGAAACTACATCAACTTGATGTAAAATCAGCATTTTTGAATGGTGATTTACAAGAAGAAGTGTACATTGATCAACCACCTGGGTTTGTAGTGAAAGGCAGTGAGAGCAAGGTGTTCAAATTGAGGAAGGCTCTATATGGGTTGAAACAAGCACCATGTGCTTGGAACATGAAAATAGATAAGAGCTTGACCAATTTGGGTTTTGTGAAATGTAGGTCTGAGCATGGAGTGTATGTGAAGTCAAGGGGTGAAGACATTATGATGCTATGCCTTTATGTTGATGATCTGTTATTGACAGGAAACAATGAAGCAAAAGCGAATGAATTTAAGAAAAATCTTGATGAATGAGTTTGACATGACTGACCTGGGTGAGTTGTCATATTTTCTTGGAATTGAATTCAAGAAGTGTAATGAGGGAATTGTTCTCACACAACAAAAATATGCTACTGATATTCTGCATAGATTCAATATGCAACACTGTAACAGTGCTGAAACACCTACAGAAGCTGGATTGTGGCTCGATAGAGATAATGAAGAGGACTTAGTAGATGCTACTGAGTTTAGAAGGATTGTTGGGGCATTGAGATATCTCTGCAACACCAGACCTAATCTGGTTTTTAGTGTTGGTCTGATTAGCAAGAGTTATGGACAGGCCTAGAGTATCACATCTCAATGCAGCAAAACGAATATTGAGATATGTGAAAGGAACTATTGGTTATGGAATTTTGATGCCCATTAACCATAGTGAAAATACAAGAAATCTATATGGCTATACAGATACTGATTGGTGTGGAGACAAAAGTGATAGGAAGAGCACTGTTGGGTTTGTTTTTCTAATTGATTCGCACCAATTTCTTGGAGCTCGAAGAAGGAATCTGTGGTTGCACTTTCATCGTGCGAAGCTAAATACATTGCTGCTGCAATGGGAGCTTGTCAAGCAGTGTGGCTTGATACTTTGATGCAAGAACTGAAGATCAAAGAAGAAGGTCCAGTTGAGCTATATGTAGATAACAAATCTGCAATCAACTTAGCCAAACATCCAATTGCACATGGAAGATCAAAGCACATTGAAACCAAATTTCATTTCATAAGAGACCAAGTTGCGAAGGGAAAATTCAAGTTGAAGTTCTACAGGTCAGAAGATCAGCTTGCAGATATATTTACCAAGTCCTTGAAGTCTGAAACCTTCAAGAAACAGAGAAGCATGCTGAATATTGTTGATAGCAGGAAACTAGCTTAAGGGGGTGTGTTAAACTCAATAGAATAAATAAGCTAATTATTGATTGATGTAGATATTGCCACGTGTAATAAGTACACTCTTATATGCTGAACCAAATACTAATTGTGTTGAATTAGTATTAGCCATGTGCTACTTCAATGGCAGAGAAAAAGCTAGCTGATATAATATCATTTTCGTGTATTTGATCAATAACAAGAAACAGAAATACTAACCGTTTTCCCCTTTCTCTCTCTCTTTCTTGATTGAAAAGTGTATGTGCGTGATTATTTGATGAATTCATACTCCAACACAAATTTTGTGATTTTCAATAAATTAAAAAGAATATGTACAAAAGAATGTGTTGTTAAAAAAATGTGTTTCTAATATTTCTCTATTTTCCCTAGTTAATAAGTAATAATGCTATACGAGAAATAAAAATAATTGATTCTTATGGACTTAATTGCTTCTTAATTAATGTCATCGATTATATATGTTAAAAGCTTAATAAATTAAAACAGCCTATAAAAAAAAAAAAATTAAAACAGCCACGACTAGTTAGGTGTGAGCTAGGCACGTAGGTAGGAACCTTATGTTGTTGTATTATTTGTGTGTTGTGTGATAGTGTGTTATTGTAACATATGGGATTTGGAGTCTTTGTATTGCTTATGACTTGTCAAATTATGTTTAATTTGAAATCTTATTTACTTTTCTATGGAATTCTCGGACACTATTTTTAATGAATCTTATATATAGAAACATATGTAGTATAACTTAACAACCCCCATTGACTAACTAAGCCCAAAACTAAAAAAACATAGCCAGAAAACAATGAATTTATAAAGATTTTAATTTCCATGCACCGTACGTTAATATAAAATAATTTTGATCTTAATTTACTGTTTTAATGATTTTTAAAATAATTTTATAAAAATAATTAATTCTAAAAAAAAATAGTTAAATTGTTTGTACCGTTTACATAGACCAACAAATCCATAAAACATAACATAATGAAGACACCAGAGTTTTTTTTTGTTGGCTTAGCATATTGAAATCATTTGTTCCATTTTTTGGTGTTCCATCAATAAGAATTTAACACTTCATTATAAATTATTATCTTTATTTTTATATTTTTTATTCATTTTCAATAATGCCCTTAATTTAAACAAGAACAAACTCTTATTGGTGAAGTATTGAGAATGAGACACAAGAGTGGATTTGGTGATTTCATTTCGTAACTATGAACACTACTGTAAGATAACTTTGAGTATGGTACCAACTTGCCACACCACATTTTTATCAAACCAGTTCACATTAACTTATCTCTCACAAAAAAATCTTAGCAATATCTTTCCACCAAGTTGAGCTTGTCCTGTTAGACTTTAAGTCGAGTGCATTTCCCCCTCCTGTGTACCTGGATCGCAGAACATCAAACCATAGCTCTCCGATAAACCCCGTTTTGATTTTTAATTTTACAAAATTCTCACACCATTTTATCCATTTCTTGTACTATAATGAATTGTTTTCATCTAAAAGTTTTATAATTAAATTATAAATTTCAATCTTCAAATTCAAACTCAGTTCTTAGGCTCCCATCTTTTTTAGATTTTTACACTCAAGAATGAAATCTAACAATCAAACTGTAATCAAGATTAAAAATGAAAACTTTAAGAAATTGGGCATGCATTCATGAGTCAGAACCAAATAGATTTGAAACCTTTGCACATCATGAAAATGACATTACCCCATCAACAAATACATATACGTAGTGGTGGACGCTGTGGATGTTGGGATAAATGTATATGTCCAAAATCCAATCCAATCATGTTAGTAATTTTGGATAAATAATTGTTCTTTAATTTACTATCATATTAATTGTTTTATTAAATTGTTAATTTGACAAGTCCTTAATTAAAATTAGAGACTTGTTATCATGATGATAAATATTATAATAACGAGAAACAAGTCTTTAGTAATTTTAATCTAAATCGTTTTTGGTTATAGAATTATTGTAAATAGGATATCAATAATCCAGATAGATTAATATATATGTAATGGTCTTTATTGGATAAATATTAATATGTCTCATTTATTAATTTACATATATAGATGATACATATGAGGATGTGATACTGATTCATTATTGAGATTTTCTAATGATTAATATTATCTTCATTTGCCAATAGAAAACTCTCAACAAGAAATATAAAATTTCCTTTGACGCAAGATTATCATAGTAATTAACAAGTCATTTGTTATATTTTAATTCTAGACTTCTAATGCTTTGGAACACTAGTTGAATAGATATTGAATATAAAAATTAAATACTTGTAGAATTAATGATTATTCAAAAAGAAATCCATCAAGTCTAGGTAATGAGTTTGAGCTCTATAAATTAAGATCTTCAATAGGACAATTGAATAAATAAAGAAATGAGTTTCTTAGAGTTATTCAATGAATAAATTTATTGATTAACATGTTTGAATTTGATAGTAATATCATATTCTAGAATTAATCTAGAGCTGCAAAAATGATAAAAGAAAATGTTATATTAATCTTCTAGTGGTTCTTGAAAGTAACAACACTTACTTCATGCTAGCTGAATGTTGATGAATATTGCTAGATGTCTACCTCGATTGATAAAATTAATTTGATTAATTATTACTAGCCTAATATTGAATTTATGAGGTCACACACAAATAAGTGGATTAATCTTTATTAGAGAATAATTATTAATTTGATTGATAAATAAATTCTCTATGTGAAATATTATTATATTCTATGCTAATATCAAGAATATAACTAATATATATATATATATATTAAAGATAGACATCTCTTTATTATTGTGGCATTTGTACACAATAATATTTTATAAACAATAGAAAATGAAAGAAATCATATACATACAAAATATCATACTAACAAATTAAATTTAAATTTGAAATATCTTATTAGGAGAATATATTATTTCTGTTGATAAGTTTGAATTAATTTAAATATGTCTATGAATTATGAGATAGCATAGTATTTCTATAAATATCAGATCTTATCATTTCTATTATACAGCATGAAGAGATTTTTTTAGTAACAATATACAATTCTATATTTAAGAACTTGAAGATATGAATACACATAGAACCAATTATATTATAAGATATTGATATATTCACGTGTGGATGAATGATTTATTATATTTAATATTATACTTTTCTTTTTTATATGGAGAAGTTCACCTAACTTATATATTCTCACTACCAAGGAGAAAGAGTTTGACTCAGTTGATTGAGTAAAATGTGTTGATGGAACAAAGTGTATAAATAATATAAATTTCATATGGTGCCGATTCTTATAAATTAAAAAAAAAAACTTATAGAATCTCACTAAATCAATTGAATTAGACTTTGATGATATTTAATGTATTGCTTAAATCATAAGATTCTCCCACTTAAATAAGCTAGTTTTTATTTAGATTTAGATAGATTGATTCTCTTCTTATGCTAACAGCTAACTTAGTAGTGTCGTGTGATTTGATAATTTATTATTCTAATTATTATTTTATTACTTTATTTAGACAATCCTTCTCAAGAGATCAAATCAAATTGAAACTTTGACCAGCTGCATGATTGGACCAATTTTTTTTTTCTTCAAAATTAAGATTGTACTCCACCGTCTAAGCCAAAATTAAGCTGCATGGCACCGCCATTTTTTAATTTTAGCCATTATGTTTTCTTCTCTTAAGTTATTGTTACTTAGTCATTAAAATTTGTCTTATTTATCATTTTAGTCCCTTAAATTTAGGATGTATCTAATTTTGATCTCACAATTTTACATTTAAAAGTATATATAATTTCAGTCCTTCAAATTTACTAAATTTACTATTTAAGATTAGGACAGACGTTATTGTTAGTGACCAATTGTGAAAATTTGAACATAGCATTTTATTTTAAGTGTATTACCGATCAACACAATAAAATTTAATAGAAAAATTAATGAATTTCTTGTTGTGAATTGTGATAATTTAATTTTTTACTATTCAATTTAAAAATTCATTTATTTTCTCCTTTGATCAATATTTTTTTTTTTGGACAATCTCCTCTCTCATTCTGCAGTATTAAATTTAACTTAAGGATAATTCAGTAGTTTATTGTATTTCTATGCGTATCTTTGCATTGCTATATTATACTTATGAGAAATATTATTTAGTACAACTTTTTAATTACAAACAAAAATTAAATCAAATATTTGACGTGGCTTTCTGAAATATTTTTCTTAAAGTAATTTTAATTCCAAACAAAAATTACATTGAATGTCTTAACTCTTATCTTATGGGATGGTTTGGTTTTACAGTGAGAAAGGGAAGAAGGAGGGCAAAGAGAGGAAGATAAAGGTCGGAGCGGTTTGGTACAATAGAAGAAGAAAGAAGTTTATTTAAAAAAAAGAGAAAAAAGTGATACACGGTTAAAAGTTTTACATTTCATCAGTTAATTATAATGATTGATATTAAGTCAATTAATTTTTATAAAATTATCTTCAAATTCATTCAAACAAATAATTATAATTAATTAAGTGTAAAAATTATTTTACACGAGGAATAATGAATAAGCGTTAAACTCTTTTAAAAAATCATGGTCACACCACATAAAAGCTCTTCTCTAAACTGATCGGATTTGCATATTGCAAAGAAATTAACACTAATAATCCTGTTTCCTATTTAGTCCTCTTGCATCTCATGGTATATATGTTCCTGCCGCAAGCATTTAACTTTAATAATAATATAGGGTTAATTATGTTTTTAATCTTTAAATTTTTTGGAATTTTTATTTTTATTTTCTAAATTTTTGTTTGATTAGTCAAAATCTTTAAAAAAAAAAAATTCTGTTAAGGATTTTAGTTCCTAAATTTTTATTTAACGAGTCAAATTTTTTAAACTTTTTTCCGTTAAAGGTTTTTATCCTTAAACTTTTCAAAAATTCAATTTTTAACCCCTTGAAAATTCATTAATTAAATAAAAAAATGAGGTTTAAATTTTTGTTTAGAAACTATAAACTAAATTTTTATAAATTTTAAGGATAAAAACCTTTAAAAAAATTAAAAAATATTAACCGATCAAACAAAAGTTTATAAACTAAAAATTAAAATTCAAAAAACTTTAAGTACTTAAAAACATAATTAATTTAACTACTCAAGGTTAAAATATTATTTTTATAAATTATCAATTTTTTTTACTTACCAACGCACTTTAATTTAAATATTTCTTCTCTATTGCTCTTTATTTCACTCCCAACCAAATAATCTTAATTTCCACTCTATTTCTCGTCTCATCTATTCTCTTCTATTCTTTCTTTTTTTCCCTCATCACAACTAAACCAAGCCAATGTCTCACTTTAGTTTAGGTATTGTTAAGAGAAATTATATCTTCCAACACCTCTACTGCTATGTCTGCTACTCACGGTAATTCTCATTGGTTTTTTGATTCTGCATGTAGTAATCATATGACCACTGATATAAAATCATTGCCTTCTGCGACACTTGTTTCATCTCTGCCACCAATCTACATAGCTAGTGGCAATACAATGAACATCACTCATACCGGTCATGTATCCACCTCAAAACTCACCCTTCCAGACACATATTACATTCCTAACTTGAAACTTAATCTTATTTCTATTGGTCAATTGTGTGAACAAGGACTGAATGTTTACTTTTCTCCTTCTTGGTGTTCAGGTACAGGATCCATAGACGAAGCAGATCATTGGGATGGGTCGCAGGGTGGGTCGGTTATTTGAACTACAATCTCTTCACCTTCCTAAACATCATATCTCTGCTGCTACTCTAAATTCTCCAATTCATCAATGGCATCTTCGACTTGGTCACGCCTCAGTAAAGCAAAATTCAACCTCTAATATCTCGTGGGTTATTAGGATCCACAAAGTTTGAGTCTTTTGATTGTTTACATTGTAAACTTGCAAAACAACTTGCTTTATCCTTTAATCGTAATTTTTCTATTTCCGATAGTCCTTTTGATTTTATTCATTCAGATATTTGGGGACCTTCTCCTGTTTCTTCAATAAATGGTTTTCGTTACTTTGTATTGTTTATTGACGATTTTTCTCGCTTTACATGGATATATTTTTTAAAAAATCGCTCTGAATTACCTCAAATTTATATTTCTTTTGCTCGTATGGTTAAAACACAATTTTCTTGTGCTATTAAGATTCTTCGCACAGACAATGTGATGGAATATCGTGAATCTTCCTTGCTTCAGTTTCTCAGTTAGCAAGGCACCGTTGTTCAACGTTCATGTTCTCACACCTCCCAACAAAATGGTCAGGCTGAACGAAAACACCGTCACATCCTTGACTCAGTTCGTGCTCTTCTCCTATCAGCCTCGTGTTCAGAGAAGTTTTGGGGGGGAAGCAACTCTTAATGTTGTCTATACAATTAATCGACTTCCCACCATAAATCTTCAAAACTCATCTCCTTTTGAAAAATTGTTTGGTAAATCTCCTGAATATTCCATTCTTAAACCTTTTGGATGTGCTTGTTTTGTTCTCTTGCAGCCTCATGAGCGCATAAAATTACAACCACGTGCTCGTTTGTGTTGCTTTCTTGGTTATGACACAGAACACAAAGGATATCGCTGTTGGGACCCAATCTCCAACAGATTACGCATCTCACGTCATGTTACCTTTTGGGAAAACACCATGTTCTCCTTTCTTTCTACATTTCATCATTCTCTTCGTATTGACTCATTTTATTTCATTGATCCCTCAGTTGAGTTGTTTCCAAGTTCTAATGCAGATAACTCTAATGACCTCAATACTTGTCTGCCCTCACTTGCTCCTACTGAACCTGTTCCAGATGTTGAGCTTAATACTCGTCCGCCCTCACCTACTCCTACTGAACTTGTTCCGGATGTTGACACTGTACCTACATCTTGTCATTCCACCCGAGTAAGTAATCCACCTACTCGTCTTAATGATTACCATTGTTACTCTGCTATTAAAACTCTCCATGAGCCTTGCTCTTATCGAGAGGCAAGTACTAACCCCATTTGGCAGCAAGCTATGGCTGAAGAAATTCAAGCTTTAGAAAAGACACATACTTGGGAATTAGTTGATCTTCCTCCAAATAAGATTCCTATTGGATGCAAATGAATCTACAAAATTAAAACTCGCTCTAATGGAACTGTAGAACGTTATAAAGCTCGCCTAGTAGCCAAAGGGTACACTCAAGAGTATGGGATAGACTATGAAGAGACATTTGCTCCAGTAGCTCGAATAACATCTGTTCGTAACCTTTTGGCCATTGCTGCAATTTGTAAATGGAAGCTTTTTCAGATGGATGTCAAAAATGCTTTCCTTCATGGTGATTTGACAGAAGAAGTATATATGCATCCTCCTCCAGGTTATCATTCTCCTCATAAGGTCTGTAAGCTTCAAAAAGCCTTATATGGATTGGAACAAGCTCCTAGAGCATGGTTTGCCAAGTTCAGTTCTACTTTAACACAGTTTGGTTTTCTCTCTAGTCCACATGATTCTGCTCTATTCACTCGAAGAAGTGATAGTGGTATTGTAATTTTGCTTCTTTATGTAGATGATATGATCATAACCGGAGATGACAAGACTAGAATCTCAGCATTATAACAATATCTCAATCAACATTTCGAAATGAAAGACCTTGGTGCCCTAAGTTATTTTTTGAGACTTGAAGTTTCCCAAGACTCAGAAGGCTATTATCTTTCCCAGGCCAAGTATGCCTCTGACTTGCTTTCTCGAGCAAGCATCACAGACTGCAATACTGAATTAACACCATTAGAAGTCAACTGCAAACTCACACCACTTGACGGCACTCCTCTTGGAGATGCCACCCTGTATCGAAAACTTGTTGGTAGTCTTGTTTACCTGACTGTCACTCGCCCTAATATTGCATATGCTGATCATAAAGTCAGTCAATTTATGGCTGCTCCTCGGTCATCTCATTTCTCTGCAGTTCTTTGTATTATTCGCTATGTTAAAGGTACTCTTTTTCATGGTTTACGCTTCTCTGCTAATTCATCCTTAGTCCTATTTGGATACTCTAATGCAGATTGGGCAAGTGACCCAACAGATCGTCGCTCAACAACATGGTATTGTTTCTTCTTAGGAAGTTCTCTCCTTTCGTGGTGTAGTAAAAAGCAAACAGTTGTTGCCCGATAAGCACAGAATCTGAATATCGCGCTCTTGCTGATGCTACTTCTAAGTTACTTTGGTTACGATGGTTGTTAAATGATATGGGCGTTACACAATCCTCTGCTACTATACTTCATTGTGATAATAGAAGTGCTATCCAGATCTCCCATAATGATGTTTTTCATGAGCGCACAAAACACATTGAAATTGATTGTCACCTTGTACGCCATCATGTTACTAATGGCACCATACAGTTGATTTCTATTCCTTCTATGGACCAACCAGCTAATATCTTCACCAAAACACATCATTCGATGCGCTTCAAAGATTTATCAAGCAAACTCCAGTTGACATCCACCATACCAACTAGAGTTTGAGGGAGGGTGTTAAGAGAAATTATAGGGATATTTTTTTTATGATAGATTAATTATAAGGATACAGATTTATTATAGCTTTATTATAGGAGATTTACATACCCAAATTAATTAGTGCTGAGTTGTATATATATATATATATCCCCATATTGTATTCTTAAAATATATGATACATAAAATAGAATCACAATCAGATATACAGTATTTTCCAAATTCCACCTTCTGCTAATAGGTATGTGATTCTCAATTTTAATGATTTTTTTTTTTTACAGAATTTTAATGATTATTATAACCTTCATTTTGAAAATCGCTTCCACATTGGTTAATATTGGAAATATAACCTTCACTTTGAAAATCGCAGCATGTTCAAATCAGAATCGTGATGGATTCTCTTACGTGCCACATTCACGTGGCTCTCTTCGATATATTTTTTTTATCATTAGAAACAAGTTGAAATTTTGACACTGATGTTTATGCATAAGCCATTATCTTTTCTTTCGTTATTTTATTGTTACTTTTTGGTCGTTTAAATTTTTTATTAGTTTATTGTATTTCTTTGCCTATCTATCACTGTCATATTTTGTTTGTAAGCAACTATGCTTTCTTTCATTATTTTATTGTTACTTGATCGATTAAATTTTTATTATATTGCATTTCTTGGTCAATGATTGCGGTGTCAAATAAAATTTATAATTTTTTATTATTTTTTACCGTTATAATTTGATTTTAATGATAAAAAAAATTATCATAAATTATAAAATTTATATATTTTATTTGATAATTTCTTAAAAAAAATTAAAAATAATATTTATCAGATTTAAAAGATTAAACAAATAATTTTTAATTTAAATCTTATTTTTTTCTATACATATTTATTTACCATTATTGAATGAAAGATTAATCTTATTTACAAATTTACTTACAATACTACGACATATGTAACTGATCTACACAAGTGAAACAATTATGTTTTCATGTGTTATTTTATTGTTGCTTAGTCATTAATTATTTTTTATTAGTTTATTGTATTTCTTTACCTATTAAAGGCCATCATAAGCTGAATGTTGCTCATTTTATTTATCACAATCAGAGAATTAAAGTTTGAGTGCAAACAAGTGTTATAATCTCTTCTCTTCTCCGTCTTCATTTCTCTCTCGACTTCCACTGTGTAAGTGAGTGGTTTTATTTTTATTTTTTAAGTCCCAATGATTATGAATTTTCACCTTTAAAATGCAAATATTTGCATATCAATTTATATATTTTTCAATATGTGTTGTGACCTTCTATTTTCCCCAAAAATATATGTACCGTGTATTTTTTTTTTTATCGCGAAATATTAGGTAACATTTGGTTTCAAAAAATATTTCTTATTTTCATTTTTATATTCATTTTCTAAAAAAAATTTTATTTTCAAATTTTTAAATATTAGAAAACTTGGTTATTAAGTGAAAACGTTAAAAATGGAGCCGTTGAATGATAAAGATATTTATGAAAGTGAAAAGGTTAAAAATGTCATATCTTTATTTTCAGTTTTCAGCATTTTTTAAGAAATATTTTCACTAAAAATATTCTCAAATATTAAAACAAATGCATTTTCAATTTGCATTTTTTATAAAAATAAAAATAGAAAAAAGTGAAACCAAATGTCGCCTTAGTGGTTAATATGCATGTTAGGTTTTTTTTGTTAAAGGGTGAAAGTGAATTCACTAACTCTTCCTCCCTTTTCTCATTTCAATTATCAAGCTACCTTATAACTCCTTATTCTGTATTTAACATATGTTTTCAATACCTTATGAGGAATGAAGCAAATATGGCCAACAACTCTGAATTAATTCAAAAGCTGGAAACTCAGGTGCATATAAAGGCTTCTGTTGAGCAGTTCTATCACACTTTTGTCCACACGACACACCATCTTGCTGAAATTTTTCCTGAAAAAATACAATCTGTTGAAATTCACAAAGGTGAATGGGGCGTTGAAGGATCCATTATCTCGTGGAATTATTTACATGGTATGGTTCCAATTCCACCTCAAAATTTTATCGACAAATTGCAATATATATAAATGTTGATGCACCGTCGGTGTAAACAGTATTATACCATCAATTAATCACAATCCTTCATTTATGGTAAGTCAGTTGATTTTTATAAAATTATTTTAAAAATCATTCAAATGGTATATATAGATATATTCCTCTTAGTTAATTTCCATTACACAAATTATGTTTGAACTTAAAAAAAATAAAAATAGATAGATAGATTATCTAGCAGTCGTTACTTGAAAAATATATTTATGAAGTAATTGTTATTTGAAGTAAATTTCAGTAATTTTATGTCTTTATGGTTTTGGTGTAAAATGATTAGGAATTTGGGGATGCTCTAGTTCATGTTTAAAAAAGTGTTTCAGAAAAATAATTGTTAAAAGTTACTTCCTCCATTTCTCTTTAACAGACGTTTAAGGTTGTTACATTGTTGAAACAAAAAAATCAATAAATTTTTATTGATCATAATCAATTAATCGCAGAATTTATTATTTTATGTATTTCTCATTCCATTTCACAATAAATACGTACACGCATAAATTCCTTCAAGATTAAAAAACAAGTATTATCTGAAACTTTGTAAACGACATATAAATTCGACTATTAAAAGGAACAAAGGAAGGAATAAAGATTTGAAAAGGGAAAAATTAATAAGTTAAACTACATTTTTCTTAATTAATTGAATATGTAATGTGATTTTTTCTTTTCATTCCAAACAAGAAAGCACAATAATTAAAATTATTTGTTTTTGTTGATGATTGTAATATTGGTATGAAGTATGAAGTAAGAAACAATAAATAATCTCTGACAGAGATCATAAATATTTCTCCCTACATGATTTATTTTTTACTCAAGGTTAAGATTTGAATCCTCAACCACTTGACTAACTAAGGAATTAATAGTCGTTACCACAATCAGTTGACTATAATTCTCACCCATTTTAAATCAAACTATTGTCTTTGAATACATATGGTTTTTCACTATCAGTTATGTGTATTGCATGCAGCCCAAAAGGTTCATTTCATCTTAGCTTTAAATCAAATTACTATGGTCTAGAATAAATATCTTTTTTTTTTTTTTTGGTTTTGGACACTAACAGAGGGGAAAGCTTGTGTGTGTAAGGAGGTGGTTGAAGACTTTGAAAGGGAAAAAAACAAAGTGACATTCAGGGTTATAGAGGGAGACTTGTTGGAATATTACAAGAGCTTCAAGTTTATATTGCAAGTTACTCCAAAGGAAGAGGGAAGCATAGTGCATTGGATCCTTGAATATGAGAAACAAAATGATCAAATTTCTGACCCTCATAGCATATTGCAATTAGTGGTTGAGGAGGCCACATATATTGATGCACACCTAATTAGTAAGGACCAGAACTAAATCAATGTCAATGTATTAATATTAAGCTTAATTATGTCCTATGCTATTGCTATTTTAAATAAAAATTGATGTCATATGGGGCATAATTGTCCCTTAATGCCATCGATTATATATGTTAAAAGTTTAATAATTAAATTGTGTCAGTCATGACTAGGCATGAGCTGACACACACATTGTATGTATTTTTTATTTTTTTTTATAGACAACTATTAATTTGTTAGTTTTCTTTAAAATATCATGTTGGGTAGATTGTGTGACTGTGTAACTGTTTTTGTAGCCTATGTGATTGAAAGTCATATTGCATAGCTTAGGACTTGTGAAATCTCCTTTACCTTTGTGTGGAAAATTAATCCTCAAGATTACTATTTTTTATTTTTTTATTTTTTGTAATTAGAACCCTAGCACTACTATTTCTTAGAGTGTAGATCCTCTCCAATATAATAGAGCAATATTTGAAGCAGTAAATTATTTATTAGTTAACATTAGATTTATATTATATATCTTATCACATTAGATACATTTTCTATTATATTTATAATTAATAATAATTTTATACTTATTGTAAGCTTGCTAAAACTCATAAACACATTCTAAAAAATTACAGTCCTATTAAGTGAAGTTACAATTATTTAATGTTTTCAATATTTTTACTTTCATAAATATTTTTATTCTTCAACGATTTCGTTTTCAACGTTTTTATTTTATAAACAAGTTTTATAATATTTAAAAATATGAAAATGAAAATTATTTTAAAAAATAAAAAATAGAAAATAGAAAATATCTCGTGAAATCAAATGGTACCTAATATTGCTTACATCCAGCTTAGATTGATGAGGCTTTTTCAAAAAATGAAAAAGTTCAAAGCTTTAATTAAAATCTATTTAATTATAAAGGTTATATCTTAGAACTTTAAAAACACCCTTTAGACTTAATAGGTTGTTCTATTTAAAATAAATAAATTAAGATTCATTGTTGACATGATTAAACATAGAGAAAAAGAAAATAAGAGATGATTGAGTATATAATTGTTTTGAATTTCAGAAAATACATCGTTTACTAATATCTAGCTTTTTGGTGAATATTGATATCTAGCTACAATGGAAAAAGTGGATGTATTATTTTACAGCAAAAGATACAAGACTCACTTTTCAGGATAGAAATACAATTTCATAATAATAACTTAATAAGGCTATCATCTTTTTTCAGAATGTATTTATCAAGTTTCGACAAGTGCAAAGTAAATATAAAATTATTATTAATTATGAATATAATAGAAAAGATATCTAGTGTGATAATATGTACAATATAAATCTAATGTTAGCCGATAAGCAATTTACTATTCCAAATATTGCCGACGATTGCACTCTATTTCTTAAGCAAAATTGTCATTTGTCACGACCCAACCAGATCGTGTTTGATGCATAGATTAATTAATGTAACTAAACAATGTCCCTCAACTAAGTCAAAAAGTATTTTTTTAATAAAAATAAATGATTTATTGATCTATTAATTTAATATAACTTAATTAATATCCTCGATCATCTCTTATTTTCTTTTTCTCTATGTTTAATCATTTCAACGATGAATCTTATAATTTATTTATTTTAAATGCATCAGCCTATTAAGTCTAAAGGTGTTTTTAAAGGTCTAAGATATAACCTTTATAATTAAATAAATTTTAATTAAAGCTCTGAACTTTTTCATTTTTTTGAAGAAGCTTCATCGATCTAAGCGGGATGTAAGCAAGATTAGGGACCGTTTGGTTTTTGGAGATATTTTTTATTTTGATTTTCTTTTTCATTTTTAAATTTTTAAATATTAAAAATTTTGTTTATAAAAGTGAAAACATTGAAAACGAAGTTGTTGAAGAATTAAGATATTTATAAAAGTGAAAATATTAAAAATTTTAAATCCTTATGTTTAATTTTTTTAAGATATTTTTAGAAAATATTTTTAAAACTTAAAATAAACGCATTTTAACTATATTTTTTTTTATAAAAATAAAAACAAAAAATAGTAAATCTCAACACCAACTTAGCTTAACGTGACAACACAAATGGTCATTTTACCTTCTTGAAGGCTTCAACAATTAGGGGTATTAAAGCGGGCTGGCCTAGCCCACCCCTAGCCTGCCAAAAACGGGTTGGGCTGGACTAGCTTGCCCCACTAGTAGGCGGATTGACAGGCTGACGAGATGGCCTGCCAAACTTGAAAAAAAGAATTAAAAAAATAAAGATTATTAAAAAAAAAAGATGGTGGCAACGTTGACACCAACTTTGACGCTTCTGATGACAGTGCAAATGGAATGGGGGGTAGGGAAGGCGGAGAAATAGGGATTGTGCCAGAGTTTGTGGGAGAAGACTAATGAGGGAGAGGATCGGAGAGGGAGAAGAACGCGTGGATTGTGTGAGCAAGGGAGAAGAGGTCATGGACTACGCGAGCAAGGGAGAAGAGGTTGCGTGGTGTGGCGGCGAGGTCGTGGTGGCGTGGCAATAATGAGCACGCGCGAGGGAGGAGAACTTGAGGACTACGCGAGCGAGGTCGCGGTGGCTTGGCGGCAAGAGCATGGTGGCTAGGACGAAGGAGAAGGCAAGCCAATAAGGAGAGCATGGTTTCTATTTTGGATGTTCAGGAGAGGAGTGAAAATTGAAATCTGAAAACCTAATGATCTTCTATTGGCACGAGCTAGGCCACAAGCTGAGCCCTGCCATTTTTTGCGAGCTAGCGAGCCAACCCGACGGGCCTGAACCCCTTTTGACACCCTTATCAACAATGGGAGGGATGGATAAAATAGTGTAGAAGTTGGAGAATTAGAAAGAAAATAAAAAGAAAAAGAAAAAGTTCTTTGGCATAAATGAGATTGCTACCCGAACTATGGATTCCAAAATAATCAAATAAAGATGTCAAAAGGAGAAATCTACCCTTCAACTATGGATTCTCAATTAACTTAATTTCAATTTAGTCAATTAACATTTTTACGGTTGATCATTCTCTTACTTGCTAATTATACTTAATTTTAGTCTCTACGTGTGTACACAACATCATTCACCATTTAATTCATTATTTTTTTTTAAAGAGAAACTAACAAACATAAAATTTTATTAACATAAAAGTTTTAAGATATGATTGGCACTTACAATATTAAGACCAGTATTTAATTTTCTCCTTTTACATCAGCCACACTTTTTTCTTTTTGCCATTTTCAAAAAGGTTTTCTGTCTTATTTACCCCTTTATTCCTACGAGAGCACGTATAGCCATATTATTGCCAGCATCTTTAATTTATCTCTGACTGAGTATGGATAGAAAAGAATAGATGCCTCTGCTAGTGGTCATTCTGGTCACATGTCTATACACATTCCTTTAACAACTTACCAATAAAATAATAATGAAAAATGGTAGTAGCAATTTTCTATCTGACTAGTTTTGTAATTGATTGAATTTAATCAAAATTATTAATTTTAATAAATTTTACGAATAATTTAATGATATTCTTTTTTATTAATTTAAGGGATGATAATTACTAAAATTAATCATTTTTAATCATATATAATATTACTAAGACTCATATAAAATGTCGTTAATATTTTTCAATAATAATAATAGTTCTGCTTAAGGTGTTGCTATCTTAACCGTGTCATTTGATAATTCATTATATATTCTAAATATTATTATTAATTATTAAGGCAATGCTGCATCGACAATGCTTTTTCACGAATAAAATTTAAATATTTGTATATCATTAGTTATGGCTATCAATTTCCTCAAAAATCATATATCTTTGAATATGTGTAGTTACCTTTTTTGTCATAAATATATATACAGCTGTATGCACATATTTTCTATATCTTCTTAGCAATAAGACAAAATATGGCATACTGTAAACTTCAGAAGGTGGAGACTAACTTGCATATCAAAGCTACTGCTGAGAAATTCTTTGATATTGTTTGCAACAAGACACACCTGATTGCAAATTTGTTACCTGAAATAATACAGTCTGTTGAAATTCATGAAGGAGCATGGGGCACTGAGGGATCCATCATCTCCTGGAATTATTTACATGGTATGGAAACTTAGACTTCAATTTTTTTTTTATCAATTTACACAACATTCCTCTAGGTTACCATTTTCAAAAAAATATCTTTCAACTTTTTCATTTTTTTTTTATTATTATCAGTGCGAAGTAACCTATAGTTAAACTCAAAAACCTGCTTAAAGTAAAGAGATATATCCTGTTTAAAGAGAAAGAGACCGAGACCAGGGTCGGTCCTGGGGTTATTTCTTGGTGCCACCGTTTAGGCCCTATGACAAAAAAAAATTCAAATAGTTATAGTGTGAGAAAAAAATTCGATTAGAGAAACTAAAATATATTATTTTTAATGAAAATATGTATGTATTTTTTTGTGAAAGGCCCCTGTATATTAAATGTATATTAAAGGAGTCTATCTTAATTGGTTGAATGTATTGGACATTTACTTCCTGCACCCACGATCACAATGCCTCCACACCTCAAGTTAGTGTGTTTTTGGGGTGCAGGACAAAAATTTGAGGGTGCATGAAGTAAATTCTTGTATATTATTTCACCATGGACCCATAAAATGTGATGACTGATCTTGACTGAGACTAATTCTTCTCATAGTAACGATTTGTTGGTTCATATAAATTATTTTAAGCCATGATATATACTTCACGTTAGCCTATTGCATGCAGCCCAGAAAGTTCATAACTTCATCTTAATTATTGGTCTTATTTAGTATTGTGGATAAGTTTAACGACTACTATGATCTAAAATAATTTAATATCTTTTTTTGACAATATCATAGGGGAAACCTTGTGTGGCTAAGGAGGTGGTTGAAGGCATTGACAGAGAAAACAATAAAATGGCCTTCAAGGTTATAGAGGGAGACGTGCTGGGATATTACAAGAGTTTCAAGCTTATAATGCAAGTTACTCCAAAGGAAAAAGGAATTAGCGTTGTGCATTGGGTTCTGGAATATGAGAAACAAAATGACCAAATTCCTGATCCTCATGCCTTATTGCAATTGATAATTTTGGAGAGCCAAAGAGTCGAAGCTTACCTTACTAAGGATCAGAACTAAATAAATGTCAATATGAAGCTTAATAAAAATTGATGTCTTATGGGACATGATTGCCTTTTAATATCATCAATTATATACGTATAAAGAAAATAAAGATACTGCACTAAGAGTATAAATCGACATTGTAATAAAGTTTTATACGGTCTTACAATTATAATCATTCATGAGTGTCTTATCAACATCACTCATACTCATGATATGTGTGAACGGGCATGTATGCTATGTTATAGTATTATTTGTGTATTGTGATTTAATTACAACAATATCATTAACGAGTTATCACTTTCTTATTATATGTGCAATGTGATTTAATAGGCTCTTTTTAATGTTAAACTTGGTTTTTTTTTATTAATTAATGTCTTTTCTGCTTTAAGATCATTATTATTAATTCACTCAAAATAAATATTTCCCTATTTTCTAAACTCTTAAGGTATTTTACATACAATCATTTTATGAGTTGTGATTTTAAAGATACTATAAGCAAAACGGGACACAAAAGGGTTGGTTTCAAGATAGTAGAGACGTATAGTTTCATGTCTTACATCAATCAATAAACGTGTACAACGTACGGGTAAAAAAAAATAGACATCAAAATGTCTTTTAAAAAATGTCACAAAATAATTTAATTAATGACTTAGCTAATTCACTTATAGAAATTAAAAAAGCAATTTGTGAATTTGTGGGTGTTAGGAATGGTAATATGTATAGTTAGGGCAAGATCTTACTTGTTCGCGTATTAGTGTTTGAAAAAGGGATTCATCTTCGATTCTATTCTCATGTAAGTAATAATTTTGATCTTCATCCTCGTATCATATATATCTATATCCATAACACACACATTATTTATATATAAAATTAAAAATCATTAAAAATATTCATATATAATATTAAAAACAAGAAAATATTGATTCAAATCATAAATTAACAACATTATAAAAATAATTATCCAACATTCTAATCTTAAAAAAAAAAACTCTAATTAACCTTGCAAAATTCTAATTAAACTCAAACATTAAATGGTGACATGGTACAATAGTACTTTTCAAGATTTGTAAAAAAAATAATATATTTAAATTAATTAGTTTATAAATATATATTATAAATGAAAAAATAAAACACATAGATATAATATCTTTCAAGATTATATATTGTTTTGGTTCACAAATATCAATAGAAACTAGAACATGACAGCAGATCAAGATTATCATATATAATACAATAATTAAAATTATTAATAGATGATAAAAAAAACTTTAATTAAATAATTAAAATAATAAAATATTACATTGTTGCTTATGTTTCAACCAATTTTGTGCATACATAAGTGCTTCCAAAGTAAACTTATGAAGTCAAGAATGATGATGACTCGTAGGGATGATAATATGAACTCAGACCCTATGGACACCCACAAAAATACTCATACGCAGATAGGGTAATAACTCACACAATAGGGATGGGAATGAGGTGAGTATATACCCGCAAAATCTCATGGGAATGAGTGCGGTTACGGGTACTATAGTATCCATTTCGCCTCGCCCCGTACCTTATATATATACATATTAATTAATATAATTATAATTTTATTATTTAAATTATTCAATTAAAATTGTTTAATTATCTATTTGTTATTTTAATTATTCTTTTTATATGTTAATTTTGATATTCTATCATGTTTTAATTTTTATTTATATTAGTGATTTAAAGTAATATAGAAATTATGGAGATAAGCATTTGCAAATATGGAAAAATTGATTTGGATGATGAAGTCAAAATATTATATCTATTTGTGTTTTATTTTTAATTTTTAATATATAATTATAAACTAATTAGTTTTTAAAATATATTAGTTTTTCCCGTCTAATTATAGTTTTTGTTTAGATTAGAACATTTATAATCTTTATGTTGGATGATTATTTTTGTAATGTTATTTATTTATAACCTAAGTTTTGATAAATCAATGTTTGTTTCATTTTAATATTATATATGAGTTTTTTTTTTATAATTTTCAATTTTATATATATAGAAAATGCAGGTTGTGGGTACGGGTACGGGTATGGGTATATAGATACCCAGGGGGTATGAGAATGAGGATTGAAATTATTACCTGTACGGGTATGGAGCTGAGAATGGGTATTTTTTTCAAACATAGGTATGATGATGAATACTATAATATCTTACTCATATCCTACTCATTGCCATCCCTATAACTCAACAATTCACCTCTCATGTTAAAAGCAAATTTTGATGCAAAAGTTAAAACTAGGATTTTCAAAACATCCTTAACAATTTTCTTCCATTTGATCCCATTTATTTTCCACCCATCAAGAATTTCTCTAGTATTTCTAATGTGGCAATTAGACGTCTATGGTATTTCTAATATGACTTAAAAAATAGAATTTCTAATAGAGTGGCAATATTAATAAGTGAAAATAATATTAGTTTAGCACTAATAACTAATAATAATAGATATTATAATTGAAATTACTTAATATTGACCATTAGTAATTTTTCTGCTTTTTATATATTTGTGACAATCTATTATCATCACTATTTATGTATAATTATTAGTGATAATTTTTCTTGTCATAATTAACAAAATTATTTATAGTAATATTTAAAAAGATTGTCACTAGTGTACTATAGTGAGTACGAGTGATGACATTCAAAATATTGTGAAAAGATATTTATGGTAATAAGTTTATAGATTTGAGTAATAATTATTGTTATCATAAAAATATATATATTTTCTTAGAGAGAGGAATATCATTGAAAGCACTCATTTGTATATATTGGTTGAAATTGATAAAAAAAATCATTTACGGTAGATAAATGTTCAATATATAAAGAGCTTATTTCTAACTAGCCAATATTACTCTTTAACATATTCATGTTATATATAATATACAAGTCACAAGTTCAAATGGAGTACAATCAAAGTCATATATATAATATACAAGATACAAGTTCAAAGTCATATATATAAATATTACTCTAACAATATTTCTCTTATTAACCCAGGATGTGTCTAAATGTGAGGTAGTAGGTTGTGTATATGTATGTTCATAAATTGAATCGGTTATACGTGAAAACACATAAGAAAAGTTAAACTAAATCAATGGTTTAGGACTTTGTTTTCTCTGCAGGTTTGATGAATAGCCCTGACTCCGATAACGAATCACCAGATGGCGGCGGCAGTCATCCCTTTCCTACTCCACCTCCACGACCATCCTTCTGTGATATGTTCATGGAAGATAGACTTATTTCGGCACTCAGGCCCAGGGTGGACCTAATCTAATAGCAATTGACAAGGATTGAATATGAAGATGACAATCCCCTTAAACCAATGGTTCATATCTCTAACAAGGTGTTCGATGGGCTATGTGCTCCTTGGCAAGATGCATTAGTGGTGAAGCTTTTGGGCCTCAGGCACGAGTCCGATGAAGGATAAACTTGCTGGTTGCTGAGGACCAGAGGGAAGAACACCTAGGGTGAATCCGTTACAGTTGCGGAATGCGATCACCCATTAGAAGCCTACGTCTGCTGGGCTTATGTATGTTGAGATAGTGCTGAATGAAATGGCCACTCTGCTCGTGCGATGGTCGATACCGGCGCAACGAGACTAGGCTACTTCCATCCAAGGATAAGTTACATAGACTATAGAAGCTGGTTGCAAACTTCGAAATTATGGATATTGGCAATGGTTATTTCATGGTGAAGTTTGACAACGCAAGTGATCGCCAAAAGGTTATGGATGAAGGGCCCTGGATGTTATTTGATCACTACCTTATAGTACAACGTTGGTCTCCTAAGTTTATCTCTCCATTTGCGAAGATTGAAAAAACGCTAGTGTGGATTCGCTTCTCGGGTCTCAACCTTATTTACTATAATGAAAGCATTTTGCTTGTGTTAGCAGCGACCATTGGGAAACCAATTAAGGTGGACTCATATCAAGGGTGATTTATGCACATGGTAGTTGAGATTTTTGCCACAACTATTGTCCCACCCCGAATGACTAAAACTTTGATAGTTCCCATTCCTAAGTCAGAAAATCTCATGTCCATTAGGGACTTCAGACCAATCAGTGTTTGTAATGTTCTATTCAAATTGGTCTCCAAGGTCCTAGTGAATCACCTTCGGCCACACCTAGATTCTATCATTGGTCCCCTTCAAAGTAGCTTCATCCCCAAGAGGGGAACTTGTGATAATGCCATCATTGCCCAAAAGATTATTCATAGTATGCATAAGAAGATTGGGAAGACTGGCTAAGTTATGTTTAAGATCGATTTTGAAAAAGCCTATGATAGGGTTGATTGGAACTTTTTGAGATTGACTCTGAAGGAATTTGGGTTTTCAGACAGCACGATAAACTTGGTTATGAACTGCACTACTACTATGTCCTTGTCCCTAAAATGGAACAACGAGAGATTGCCCTCTTTCTCGTTGAGACGTGATCTTCGTCAAGGAGACCCAATGTCACCTTATCTCTTTCTTTTGTGCATGGAAAAGCTAGCACTTCTCATTCAGGAGAAAGTGGGTAATGGGGATTGGCAACTAGTTACGGTCTCTAAAGGTGGCCCTAAGATATCACATTTATTCTTGTTGATGATTGTCTGTTGTTTACTAAGGCGTCAACAAATTAAGTGCAGTTGGTTCAAGATGTTATCTGGCTATTTTGTCTTACTTCTAGCTTGAAAGTCAACAGCCAGAAATTTAAGTTCTTCGTCTCTAAGAATGTTCTGCGTAGCAAAATCTAGCAATTTGTCACTATATTAGAGTTCCAACACACTCATAATCCAGGCAGATACTTGGGGTTCCCTCTCTTGGTAGGTAGGACCATTGATCCGCTGTCGCGCACGGATCAAAACGAGTGATTTTGAAAATATAGTTATGGTAACGACAACTCGAGTATCATTCTCAAGGATTCTTGTATTATTATTAATCAATGCAGTAACGATTAATGGGGGGGTTTCGATTATGATTTCAAGAAAAAGGAATTAAAATAAATTGTAATTATCGAATAAGCTAAAGCGAATCAACCTACTGTATCAACTTCCGACTTATCATTGATCCCTATAAATTCCGATTCCCTAAACGGGTCTGATCCTATTCGAATATAATAACCACTGACAAGCGCAATAGAAATTATAAGGCATATGTTCTTGAATTTCGAATTAAGCAAATGGATTAAAAACTATTGCAAATTAAGCAAACGCAATCTGATCAAACGCGATAATGCAAAAGCTACGTTAACGCGAAATTGATTCAAGATCAAATAACCAATTGAATTTAAGAATTTTATCCTATAACAACAATCAAATTAAGCAAATAATTGAGATTATTGGAATAAATCAAAGGAAACAGATTGACATGGAATTTATAAAAGAACCTCAAAGTGGAATCCGATTGTAGTAGATCGATTCTTCGGAAATTAGTTCTCCATTACAATTGCTCAAAACTCTCCAAATAATTTCGTGAATAATGAGTGAGTGAAGAGTGAAAATGTGCATAGTAGCCGGCCCTAGCGTTTTAATAGAATAAGAGTTTCACTAACAATCTGAACAGGGTCGGAAAATACAAACCAAGCCCATAAAATTGACCAAAAACAAATTATTTCCTACGGTCTTCAACTTCAACGAATTATTCAAGCCTTCTACAATCCGAATCAGCTTCTGACTCCAACATGAAAGTTGTAGCCCTTTCTCTTATCTTTCCAACGAATATTAGAACGCCTCAATTTGATTCCTGTAGCTCCAGTTATGAATTTTCCATTGAAAACTGCTAATGCTGAAAATAAAATACGAAAATTAAATAAAGCTAGAAACAAACTTAAATATGAAAACACACTAAAATGGTGAAACTAATGAAATAAACTAAGGAAATGCTTAAGAATAACAGTAGAAGAATGTGCATGAAGATGCACTGATCAACCACTAAGGGGGATTTTGCCTCCCTCACAGATCGTGTCAATAGCCGCATTGCAGGTTAGAAGGGCCAGCTCCTTAGCCGTGTTGACAGAGTAACTTTGGCTATATCGGTTATATCTACTATCCCCTCCTACTCTATGCCAAACCTGTAGATCCCGAAGGGAATTTGCAATAAAATTGACTCTAGATTAAGGTGCTTCATCTGGGGAGGGAATCACAATCATTGGGTAGATTGGTCTACTATCTCTAAAACTCGTGCCAAAGGAGGTTTGAGCATTCGTTGATGCTGCCAAGCTAACGTTTCCCTACTTGGCAAGCATGTGTGGGATCTTTTGCACGGCAAGGATAAGTTATGGGCTATATGCTAAATATATTGGCCAAAAGAATATTCTTCACCTTAAGAATTCCACAAGTAGCTCGTATGTTTGGTCCTCTATCATGAAAGCATTATCTCATCTCAAGCAAGGTTTCACGTCCAGGATTGGGGACGAGGATTGCTCCTTTTGGTTTGATCCTTGGTTAGAGAAGGGACCCTTGTATGGCATGGTGGATAAGGTTCATGAGAGGGACATGCAATTACACGTTAAGGATGTTTATTTTGATAGCTATTGGCACCTTGACATCCTTACTACAACCTTGTCCCAAGACATTTGGAACACCCTTCCGTTCTTGTTCCTTAATCCTTCTATGCTGGATACTATAGGTGGAGTGCGTCTAGCTCGGGAAGGTATGATACCAAGTCCACCTATGCGTGGTTGAGCCGAGAGCCTACTTTTCATCCTACCTGTGTTAAGTTTTGGTCGTGGGTGTGGAAGTCTAAGCTACTTGAGAATGTTAAACACTTTATCTAGCTCACCTATAGAGGGAGCCTTCCTATTAACTCTTTCCGCTTCATGTGGCATATTACTACTGATTCTTCTTGTTGCGGGTGTGGAGATGTCAATGAAACATGGATTCACATCCTTCGCGATTGTCCCTATGCATGTAAGGTGTGGCAATATATCCAGTTGCAATATGGTCCTAATTTCTTTGTTGATGATGTTGCATACTGGCTCAAAAGTAACATTCAAGGAAATTTTTAACTCTTATTTGGCATCACCTGCTGGATGATTTGGTGTGCGAGGAATGTGATGGTTTTTAACGATATAGTTTGGCTAGACTAGTATATGCATAACTAGATAAGTTCTCTTCTACATCTAGCCAAAGAGACAAGCTCGACCAGCTCGTCCATGACAAATAGGATACTGGTTAATTGGGAACCTCCTCTGCAAAACTACATCAAGATCAATACAGATGGTAGTTCCTTTGGTAATCCTGGCTTGTCAGTTTTGGTGGCGTTCTACGAGATGTTGCAAGCAATTGGATCACGGGTTATATGGGTAGCTGTGATTTTACTTCAAACACCACTACTGAGCTGTGTGCCATTTTCCATGGCATTAAACTTGCCCACACAAAAGGTTTCTCTAATGTTATTTGTGAGACGGATTCCACCACTTCTCTGAAATTCATCATTGAGGGCATCGATGTTGTTCATCCTTATGCAAGTGTGGTCTTAGCCATTCGTGGTTACATACAACTACCTTGGAATATTAGCTTCAAGCATACGCTTAGGTAAGGAAATGCTATGGCGGACATTCTTGCTAAGTCAAGGAGTCAAATCCTCCTCCTCGTTTATTTTATTAAATTCTTGTCCAGCTTCAACTTTTAATTACTTAGTTGCTGATGCCTCAAACACTCTCTTTTGTAGGCTTAGTGCCATTTTCTAATTTCTTTATTCATAAAAAAAAAAAAGAGTACAATCAAAGTCGTAGAATATATTCGGGTTATTTGTCTGATCTCAAGACAGTGTTTGAGCGCGAGAACACGGCTTGAAGATGAACCCGTAAAAATGTGCATTTGGCGTAACAGCAGGAAACGTCCTAAAGTTCTTAGTGCACAACAAAGGGGTTGAAGTTGACAAGAATAAATCGGGCCAGAAGTGGAAGAATGCCTCTCACACAGATGGACAACAAAGAAGGCCTTCTAAGGCAGACTTTGGCTCTTTCATTTGTATGTAAGAGTCCTCCTCAGGCACGAGTCCGATGAAGGATAAACTTGCTGGTTGTTGAGGACCAGAGGGAAGAACACCTAGGGTGAATCCATTACAGTTGCGGAATGCGATCACCCATTAGAAGCCTACGTCTGCTGGGCTTATGTATGTTGAGATAGTGCTGAATGAAATGGCCACTCTGCTCGTGCGATGGTCGATACCGGCGCAACGAGACTAGGCTACTTCCATCCAAGGTAAAAGTGAAGTCCTGGTAAGCAAACGAAACAAAGTTTAAAGTGGTTATTGAATTTAAAGTGGTTAGAATAGTTTTAGCAGTTATTTAGTTAAAGTAGTTATTAAGTTTAAAATGATTATAGCAATTTAGTGATTATTTGTTTAAAGTGATTATTAAGTTTGTGTCTTTATTAGTTATTATATATAGTACGATGCAAGTTTAATGATGTACGTTTCATTTTCTAATCAATGAGAACATCAAATGTCATCAGTTTCTTTATTTCTCATATTATGTGTAACTTTGATATGATATCAGAAGTTTTTTTTATTGCTGCGTGAAGATTTTCTTTTCTTTATAGTTATTATTGTTTCCACATTGATCCAACATTTCTTTTATTGTTGTCATGGATGAAAACTCCTTTTTCCTTAAACCCTTTAGACAATCCTGGAATTGTTCTAGTTTCTCAAGTTTTGATCGGTGACAATTATGTCTCATGGCATCGTACTATAGAGATGGCTCTTGGCGCCAAAAATAAACTTGGCTTCGTCGATGGTTCGATCATGGATCCAACATCGAATGATCCTTCATATCCACTTTGGCTTCGCAATAACAACATCGTTGCATCTTGGATTCTAAATTCTGTTTCGCATGCTTAAGCATGTCAATCATTTGTTTTTGCCTCTTGGGTAGTTAAGCATATTTATTTTTATCCATGGTGATTAAGTGATGTGTCAAACTTCTGTCATGAATGGTTAAACATTTGTCATTGGTTTGCTTTTATCTCTTGGGTAGTTAAGCATATTTGTTTTTGTCCATGGTGGTTAAGCAATGTCAAGCTTCTACCATGGATGGTTAAACATTTGTCATTGTTATCATTAAAACTTGTTTTCTCAGGTTGATGTTCATTCCAACTTTCTCTTTCTAGCAATATTCCCTGATTTTACCAAGATTATCAAGTTGTCTTTGAAATATTGTTTTTAGTTGAACTCAATTTTTATGTTTTGAGTAAATTATCTTCTTGTAACAAGCTGAAAGCTTAGTAGACTTTGGCTTAAGGGGAAGTGTGTTAGCCGTGTTTCCCAACCAATAATCAAAGTTTGTAGTATTTAGAATATCATTGCACCTTCTTCAGAGAACTCGTCAACTAGTTGATATCTTTACCAAGTTACTTAGAAGACCAAGAATATCCTACATTTGTTCCAAGTTGAAACGTACGTATGATCTATATGTTCCAATTTGAGGAGAAATATCACGGAGACAAAATTTTAAATGATTATTAAATTTAAAGTAGTTATAGTAGTTTAACGATTATTTGTTTAAAGTGATTATTAAATTTGTGTCTTTACTAATTGATTATATATAATCTGATGAAAGTTTGATGACGATGTTATTAGTGTAGTTTCTTTATTTCTTAAGTGTAACTTTGATATATACAGAACAATCAATTCATTTGGGCAAACAATCTTTTTTTTTTTTTCTTTCATGCCTTCTTTAATGTTATTGGTTAGCAAGGAATCATAGAATATAAGCAAGTCATTCTCTTCACACTGAACACGAAAATTCAGCATGGCATAGGTGGATGCCAAGTGTTACTCAACCTGCAGCCACGTGAGACATTTTGTTTAAAGTAACTTAAGTCTTCTAAACTCAAAATAGTGTCAGTTAATCAAATTAGTAATTAATCAAGTTCTAAAGTGACTCATCATTATTTACTTGTACATCAATCCCACTTTTTTTTTCCATACTTGAAGTACTTTAATGTGAGCCCTCAGTTATATTATTGCCAGCATCTTTATCCTACAGGAACCTGGAATGGAAAGAAGATGCATTAATTTGCTAGTGGTAGAATTTTTGTGACATCTCCGAGCATATAAGTGACAATGATTGAGTTAATATCCAGTCTTTTTTTTTTTTTATGTTGGGTTCTTCTTATATGCTAAATTCCTCAGGGTTAAATAATTTTTTTTTCCAAATAAATATTTGAATTTTGTTGTGAGTTTTTAATAAATTTTTTGTTGTTTTAAATCTGTGATATTTTAAATTTTTTATTTTAATTAAGTTCCTTCTAATATGTAGTACCATCTCAATAGTTATGGTGAGAAAATCTATTAAAATTATGTCACATCATCACTTAATTGAAATTTTTCAGAGATTCAAAATAAAATTCAAGAAGTATTTATCTTATATCTAAAAGTTACTTAAGTGATTAATAACATAATATACTTTGATACCTCATTCATATAAATTAAAATAACCTAATGTATACTTCATAAAAAAAACACACACCTAAAAGTTATTTAATTCAATTAATAACATAACGGGTCATTATGTTTATAAAAAAATTATTTTATAAATAAATAAGATTTATTTTTTAAATAATTAAAAAATAATTTATTTTAAGTAGAAACAGTTGAAACAAACATACAAAAATATAAATAATTATTTATTTTATTAAAATAAATGATTATTTTACTAAATAAACTTATACATAAATATCCGTATTCCACAAATATATAAATACAGCCTGTATTGTACACATTTTCCATAGCATCTAAGGAGTAAAAGAAAAACATACAGCAAATATGGGATCAACACAACTTCAAAAGGTGGAAACTAATGTGCATATTGATGCATCTGCTGAGCATTTCTATGATCTTATATGCAACAAGACACACCATATACCCAAGATTTTCCCTGAAAAAGTTCATTCTGTTGAAATTCATGAAGGTGAATGGGGCACCGAGGGATCCATCATCTCCGCGACTTATTTACTTGGTATAGCAGCTTCTACTTCAAAATTTTATCTACAAAACACAAGATTTAACCTTGGTTTTCAATATTTACAAAAAAATACATTTCAACTTTTAAAAGAAGTATGAATTATTTTACTGCCAAGTTACATACATATATCCTTTATATTATCAACCTATCATTTTTTTATAGTGCAAAATATATATTTTAATTCCTAAAGTATTAAACATTTTTATTTATAGTCTCTAATGTTTCATTTGGTTAATGTTGGTTCCTAAAGTATTTTTTGGTATAAGTGATCCCACAATGATAAATGTCACATGTTTTATTAATTAAGTGAAACATGTCATTAATTTTTTTTTTTAATATCACGTGTAAGTTAATTAATGAGACACTTAATATCTATCAAAATCAAATCACTTATTAATGGAATTAATTGATGGAGGGAATAAAAGCAAAACTGAGAAATATTTTAAGGACTAAGATTGATTTCCTATATTAGAAATCTTTTTTAGAGTTATATATCCAAATAGATTGGTTAACTTCATTCAGTTGGGGTACTTAGTAAGGTAAGCATCAACTTTTTTCATCACCTCAGCTGAAAATTGCAGCATGGTATTAGGATCAGGAATGTGGTCTTGTTGCTTCACATATTCTAGGACCAAACGAGCAACACCTCCTTTTTCCTTTGGAGTAATTTGCAATATATACTTGAAGCTTTTGTAATGTTGCAGCAGGTCTCCCTCTATAACCTTGAAGGTCACTTTATTGTTTTCCTTGTCTATGTCTTCGATCACCTCCTTAGCCACGATTGTTTTCCCCTCTGTCATTATTGTATGTCCAAAACCAACAAATTAACAAAAAGATTATTAATTTAACAGACTTTTTTAAACACTTTTAACGTATTTTTTTAAACATACTCTTAAAATTTTCTGAAAATTACAAAATGAGAAGAAAGTTATTAAATGTGAAATATGAGATCACAAAATTTTGTAATGTCTAAAAAATCTCAACCAATAAAAGAAAGTGTGATAAGAAAGTATGTTTCAAGCATTTCTATTATTTAATTTTAAGAGTTTAATATTCATATATTACGTGTAAAATAATTTTATAGTAAATCACAGTTATTATTTAAATAATTTTTAAAATAATTTAATAAAAGTCAATCTAGTTATAATAAAAGGTTATAATTAAATGATGATGTAAAATTATTTTATCATAACGGATCCTTTTTCTCTTAATTTAATTTATACGACAGATTTACAGTAGTCATCTAGTTTTACCAACACTAATTTAGCCGCTTTACCACTTTAAAGTGAAGATGAAATCAACCCTTTGGGCTGCAATAGACATAATTGATATTGATACCATTATTCTATATATTCAAGGACAATAATTTGGTTTAAAAAGATTAAAAATGAATTTATAGTCAAGTGTTGTGCTTAATGTGGTTTCTATTTTGAATTCACAGAAAAATACTTCACATCACTTAATCAATTAATTGTGATTCAGCTTATTTTCTCCCATTTTTATTTATTTAAAAAAAACTTATTTTTCTATGTAAATGTTTCCAAACAAGGACTAGAAGCATCCAAGAATTCGTAATTAGTTAACTAACACCAAAGCCATAATTATAGACATAAATTTACTGCAAATAGTACTTCCTTTGAAAGTTGAAACGTATTTTTGTATAAATGCAAAAGCAAATAAAAACTTCGAAATTTTGAAGTGGAAGATTCCTTACCAAATAAAAACTTCCAAGAGATGATGGATCCCTCAGTGCCCCATTCACCTTCATGAATTTCAACGGATTGTATTTTTTCAGGGAAAATGTTTGCAATATGGTGTGTTCTCTGCAAAAAGACATCATAGAATTTCTCAGAAGATGCATCGATATGCACGCTAGTTTCTACCTTTTGAAGTTGAGAGTAGTTGGCCATGTTTGCTTTCACTCCTTAGAAGGCATGGAAAATATGTGGACAACACTTGTATATATATTTGTGGAAAAAGGTATGTTTGAATTAAAGACAGTAAACTAAAGTTGGATTAAATTTAAGTTTGTAAATTGAGTTCGTAAAAGCACTCCAAATTTTACTTTTAAGAAACAAAGTTTCTAGCCAATTTTTTTATGTGTAAATATAATTTCAGGGGTAGCAAACATATCACTAAAATGATTTTACTCTATAAAATGAATGAGTTTGAGGCAAACCAAACATATTCTAAAATCGATTATATACAAGTAGAGTTTAATTAATTTATAAGAACTATTCATGTGTATATATCTATAAAAAAATATGCATAAAAAAATATCAATAAAAAGAAGAATGATATATTATCAGTTCATCACCATTAAATTTTATAAGTTACTTTGCTAATAAAAAAGAAGAAAAAATAATATCCATATTATCCATTTTTACATAAATATATAGGAATCATTCTACTTAGATTAAATATAAATTAAGTCAATACAAATATTTACATTTTTATAGATGAAAATGCATTGTCGATGAAGCACTAATTACCCTATTATTATTATTGTAGTTATTTTTATTATTAGAAAGAATTATCAAATCACACACCGTTGTGACAGCATGACATGCATTTGATTGGTTAGTTGTTTAAAAAATATGTGTGCAATATATTGGAAACGTCACACCACAATTAAGCAGAGGTATATAGAATAAGATGATGCTCACATATATAGAAGAAAGAGACTTGAACGGTTGATATTGTAATTGCTATTAATGATTTTAAACAGAATTTAATTAATTCCTAGTTTTACTAACACTATTTTTATTATTCTTGAGTTTAGAATACGTTATAGAAGTTTGTTTTAACAAAATGTCCTTTACTTGCCACATTGAGCAACATCTTAATTATAGCATCCACCAAGGCAGGACTAGCAAAATTGTGTGTTTTTTTTTTTTTGTGCCTTTATATATCAATAATTTAAGTATTGATTTAGACATTTAGTACTTGACTGGTGAAAGAGAAATGAGTGAGAAATAATATTATAAAGTTAAAAAATATTATTTTACTCTTTTATATAAAATCATTTAGGTGATAACAAAATAGACAAAAAATAAATAAAAATAAAAATATCATTGACTATGACACCTTTTAACTTTTGTTTTGTTGTGATTCATGCAATTATCTCTAACAAACCCAAAAAGTTATTTCTGTTGCGACTGAATTATTTCTATCGTGCCTAACAGACACATACCGTAAGAAATCAAACACACAGCTTAAGAAATATTGATGGTGTATTTAATTTAAAGTTCAAGAATTGATTAGTTCATAATTAATTTTAAATTATTTTTAATAAATATTTAATTTCACGTCGAATTAAATAATTTAAGATTAATTATGAGTTAAAATAATTAATAATAATTTTTATATTAAATTCATAATTTTTTACTAAATTTTATTTTAAAATTATTTATAAATAAAATTAACATCACTTCAAAAATTAATTATAATCCAAATCAGAATAATTCCTTTAATGGTCATCGAAACACGGGACGGTTGCATGGTGATGTTTGGACGCGTGACGTGTCTGTTACATGTGTCTATTCATGCAGGGAATCGACATTTGATTGGTGTCATGTGCTTGGTGTTGGTCTCGGAGTACGTACTGCACATTCATGAGTTATGAATTTATTATATATATGCAGAAGTATTGTTGGGTGAAGTAAATACTTGTTAGGTGAAATTGGATATTTAAATATTATGATAGTAAATGGGCACTTGGTGGGCAGCAGTTATTGCTGTGTGTGGTGGTTATTTTGAATTTATGGATACTTGCATTAATGTCTCTGAACCACCATGGAGAGTACTCTGTTTTAATTTCATTTGTGTAATTCTTGCACGCTGACAAAGGATAACATAGTTAAAGTTCTCATGTATTGATTAAAAAAAGTTTTACATATAACTATTTTACTTAAAATAAAATATATTTTTTCGATAAATCACTTTTAAGTCTCACATAGTTAGATATCGTTAGACAGGCGGCCCCTGAATTTTTGCTAGTTTTAATACTTCTAGTAATGATAGCTGAAACAAATATATATATATCTTTGTCAATTAAAAAAAAAAATACTTGATAGTATTGTTGGTGTTTTTATCGTGCATTTAAAAATCAGATCAATTTAACTAGTCGGATTGGTTCAATTAAAAACTAATAGTTTAACTAGATTGATCTAATCATCAAACTGTGTATGACATTAAATTGAAATAACCCGCGAGAGATCAAACCTTGCCACAGAAGCAAAAACATGTTAAGTGTTTTGTCATTAGACTTAAGATAATTTATTATTATCATTTTATTAAATATTATATTTATATTATATACGCAGATGAATCAAATTAATATTAATAAAAAAATATTTCATGATTTGAACTTGCAACAACAACACAAAATTATTATCATTAAGATAGAGTGAATTAATTTATATAATTTTAATAAATATAATATTTATAATATATTATATATATATAATTATTTATAACATTATTATCAAGTCATCTAATTTAATAAGTGATCTATTTATTTAATCATTGATTTAGTGATTCAATATGTGTCCGATTTAATTTTTAAAAACTTAGTTTTTATTAATGTTTGGTGTTGTTGTTTTTGTCGCTTATAACATCCAGAGAACAGATGAAATAGTAGTTATTATGCATAGGAATTGTTAGGTGAAATAAGGACAAACTATCAAATTGATCCTCAACTGCGGTATGCGGTGATATAATAGTTTGGTCCCTAAAAAAAAATGTCACATGGTTACTTCAAATTGTAATTTTTATATTATTTTAATCTTTGGTTGATTTTTTTTTTAAGAGAAAAAGGTTTATACATCGTTAATATAAAATTATTTTATATTTTCAGTCAATTACAATCTTTCATTTATAATGAGATAATTAATTTTTATAAAATTATTTCAAAATTCATTATAATGTGAATTATGATTAACCAATAATATAAAATGATTTTATACTAATAATAATATATAAATATTTTACTTTTTTTTTAAATGTAAACTATTATGTATGCATTGATTACTAGGGGTGCACGTGCATGTATGTATCTGTGTGTCTATATATATTAGGGATGTTTCAAGTTAGAACAATTTTTAAATGAGAATAATGAAAACAAACAATAATAACTCTTGGATTAAAATTAAAAATAATAAACGCATTAGATTAAAACCTCAATTTTAAGTGCATCACCATGAGATCCTATTCCTTCCTCTCTCACTCTCTCAATTAGTTTTTGTCTCTACATTTTCTCCCAACAGCACAAGCAAAACACTACCCTCATTATCATGATCACCGCCCTGTCGCCACCACCACCACCAACAACAACATGATTACTACCGCCATTTTTGCCACCATCATGGTCGTCATCCTTGTTGTTGTCGCCACCACCACCATCGACGGCAGTGGTGGTGACGACAATAACAGGGACGATGACCATGATGGTGGCAGCGATGGTGGTCCTGGCAGTTTGCAAGAATAACGATAGTAATCATGCTAGTGGTAGTGGTGGCGACGGTGACGAGACGGTAGTCATGATGATAAGGGTGGTGTTTTGCGTATGTGCTGTTGGGAAAAAATGCAGATAAAAAAACTAATTGAGAGAGAGGGAGGGATATGATCTCATGGTGATACACTTAAAATTGAGATTTTAATCTAATGCGCTTATTATTTTTAAGTTTAATCTAAGGGTTATTATTATTTGTTCTTATTTAAAAGCTATTCTCACTTGAAACGCTCGCTGTAAAATGAATCAAATTATGTAAGTATAATTTACATCAACTATTACATCATTCAATAATTTTTAATTGAATAATTTTATTTTAAGATTTATCGTTAGATTAAAAGTTTATTTTGTGAAGATCATATTTACCAACAAATTTTATATCAATCAAATATGATTTGCTATCTCATTAATATGGATCATAATATAAAATATATAAAATATTAATGTTCAATTTTTATAAAATTTGATAGATATAATCTACATGAAAGAAACTTCTAATCCCACAATAAATTTTGATATAAAATTATTCAATTGAAAGCATGACATATTCTCTTTAAGGGAGAGTGATGTGAATATATATATGCATCAAATGTCATAATTTTATCGGGGGAATGAATATGTTGGATGGTGTAATCATTGCTAATAAAGTTGTAGATGAGGCTAAGAGAAAAGAGAAGTAATGTTTGATATTCAAGGGTGATTTTGAGAAGGACTTTGATTGAGTTTCATGGTATTTCCTATATGCTAGGAAGACTTGGGTTATGTCAAACATGGATTAGGTTGATGAAGGCATATATGAAACAGGCACAACATTAGTTCTTGTCAATGGATGAAATAGGGAGACCCACTGACTCCATTTTTATTTCTAGCTGTTGTAGAGGAATTGAATGGATTAATGAGGGAAGTAGTGAAAAATTGGATATTTTAAAGCTATGAAGTGGGAAGGAAGAAGGTGAAGGTAACTTTACTACAGTTTGTAGACAATACACTGTTTGTTAGTAACTTCAATATAGAATGTGATGGTGTTAAAAACTATTTTGAGGTGTTTTGAAATGGCTTAAGGATTAAAGGTGAAATTTTTTAAGAGTAAAGTGGGAGGGATCAGGTTGTGTGAGGGGAACCTAAGAAGGTATTCCTTAATTCTGAATTTGGATATGGATTGAAAGTCTCCCATACTTGATCGAGAGTCGTCTGTGCTCAATTACTCTTAATCATGTTGTTGCTCGAATGATTTTACAATTTTGTAAGTTCTCTTAAGTAGAGGGGTCAAGTTGGACTGGGGTGGGGATGAGCTCTGGTGATGATTAAGGTGAGCCCCAGACGAGAGTGATTTGGGGGAAAGAGGAGGGTAAAAGGTAAGGGGAGATTTGGATTGGGTAAAGGTGTCTCACGTAGAAGGAGGGTAAAGAGTGGGTTTAGGGTTTGGGTTTGTGGCATTAAGTGTGCAATGCCAAATGCTACTGAATATGTTTTTATGTTTTTGTATTGTAGAGGAGTGGTAAGTGTAATGTATTTCTTATAGGAATTGATCTTGAGTTGTTGTTACTAATTAGGTAGGATTTGGTGTTGCTAGTTTAGGTATATATTACTTGTATTTTTACTGTTTTTCTATTTTTTGTGTAATTGTGGTTGATTAAGTGCATCTTATGTTAGATTATTTAATCTAATAATGACTCATGTAATTATGGAATGACTTTAATGAAAAAAAGTCTAATGTGATGGTTGTTAAACTTGAAATTATGTTAAAGTTATTGGGAATTATTTTTAAGTTATTAAAATAAGTCCCTCTCTTCTCACTTCGTTAAGGGTTATTTTCTGCATTAAAGAAAAATGAAATAAGTTAAGGAAGTTGGAGAAGTTATAGAAGTTATTGTTGTCTCAACAATATAAAAGGATGACTTCTCTCTCTTCTTTTGACACTTCCTTTATATCTTTTCTCAACTTCTTCTAAACTTCTAAAAAGTTTCTCACATAAGGAAATTGTGGAGAGAAAAGCCAAAAAGTGATCAAAGATATTTCTATACCATCAAAGAGATTAAGTAAAGAAAGTCAGAGAAGGGAAAAACTCTTGTTAATATTTCTGCAAACATTATGGATCCAGGTAAGTCTTTTAAACTCTCTTAAGGAATTAACAGACCATGATTAAAGTGAAAAATAATAATATCCAAGATCTTATAGTGTGATTTCTTATACGATGACTCTTAAAAAGCTACACATGAGAGTAATATTATGCTAACATCTTATGCTTCAATCATTATCAATTAAATCTTATTTTATATAAAAAAAAGATTAATTTTTTTATTTTTTTTTTAATATCACATGTTAGTTAACTAAAGAGACACATGGCATTTATCAATGTCATATCATTCACTCACGGAGTTAATTGACAGAGGAACAAAAAACGAAATAGAAAAATACTTTAAGGATTAAGACTCATTAAATGAAACATTAAGGACTATAAACAAAAATACTCAATACTTTAAGGATAAAAAATATATTTTACCCTAAAAAAAACTGATAATGGTTTTTGAAATGATAAATGTATTTTGTTTTTGAAATAATACAAAAAATTAATTTAATTAAAAACCACCTAAAGATTAACATCTTAACTGCATGAGTCTCATGTTAAAGCATCTATAATGTAAAGTTGTTAAAGGGTAATTATCTTATTTTTGTGCGTCTTGCCATTCCACATAGGTTTAAATACTATATACAACCATTCACTCTAATTATAAAATTGTTAAAGGGAGTGTTTAATTTAATTTTACAAGTTCTACAATAGTTAAAAAAAATGTTATTTATAATGATATTTTTTAAGCAACAATGCTTATATGATTAAGAAACTCTATAATTTGCTCAATGGAGAAAAAAAAGTTAAGCAACATTGCTAAAAAATAAGCAACTCATTGAACACTCCATTCAAGATACTCTTAAATGAATGAAAATTATTTGATTGAGACATTTTTAAATATTAAAGGACCTAATTAATTGTCTTTTTAAAAAAATATTAGGACCTATACATGATCACTTTGAAATAATTAAAAGATTAAATTGAATATTAAGCCTACCAAAAATTATGTAAGAATATTGAACCAACAAAAGTCATTCCACATTCCAATGCTTTAGTCTGAATGAACCAAAACATTTAAAATATGTGGAAATTGTGGTGTGATTAATCTTATTGAAATGTAGTCCTTGAAGTACTTCTCCTCCTATTGATACTACATTCACTCTACTCCCAACTACAAGTGTGGGATAAAAGGTAAAAAGTCATATATATACACACACATGCCTAGGGATGAGAATTGATAGGTTAATATTTACCATTAAGAGGAGTGCTAACAAGTAACAACATATTTTTTATTTATTGGTTAAAATTTATTAAAAACTATAAAATCATGAGATAAATATTAAATAGGATATGTGATAGACAAAAATTGCAAATGTATAGTGTCATTAAGTAATAAATCATTCTTTTCACATGGACTGTGGGTGCATTTAGCAAAGTAATTATTGATAATTAAATATAATTAAAACGAGAGAAATCAAAATTGAAATAAGAATTCAGTTTAGGAAACTCAAGGTTTAAAATTTAAATTATAAAAAGAAAGTAATTAGAATAGGATGAAAATCAATTTATATAAATTTTCAAGATTAAGGTTTACGCTATGACAATAAACAAAATAATTCAATTACCCCTATGTTCTTACGAGTTTTGATTGAAGGTGAATAAACTTAAGGTGTTTTTTGTTCCCTTTTGAAACACGAAGAAATATCTAATTAAATTGACCTATACTCTCGTAGCGGCAACTATGTTCAATTAGATTCATTATGTTCTATTTTAATTTGTTTGATCCTCTTAAGGCTCAATATACTCTTATGGTTTTACACCTAAGTCCATTCCTGTGATTCAGAAATTATAGGTTCACCTCTCGGTACATCCCAAAACCCCTATGATTATGTTAAACGTTGACGAATTCATTTAACACATAAAAGCAGTATAAAGAAATTGAAAGAGAACAAGAATAGCACAAGGATTACAGAAATCAATTCATTCAAAGTTCATATGGCTATGCCCTATCTCATAAATAAAAGGGACTACTTGTAAGTAGCCATGAAAGCAAAAATAGAAATTAAAGAAGTTAATGAACTGGAAGAGAGAAAGATAATCAGAATACTATCTCTCTTTGTAGTCATCAAATGCAAAAATGTAAAACCATATTCTAAAGTTCAGAAGGACATTTAAAGATAATGGGCTAAAAGATTCAAGCCCAAATACAAATGAAAAATCATAAAATAAAAAACACTAAAAAAATAAGTTTGTTGTGCGTCACAGTTGGGGAGCACAAAAAGGAACTTCAACGCTTATCACGAGCGCGATCCTTGTTGTATCCTCCAAAGCTTATTCCAAAAAGGTGAGTCATAGGTGTGAACTATGTCTCATAGAAGTTGTGAAAAGTGTCCTCCAACTCTCAAATTGATAACTGAAATCACAATAACACCTAAAGTGCAACCAATTCCACAAAATATAGAAAAGTAGAAAAACTTATCCTAAACTAAATCCTAAATACCAAAATATATAAACAAAACTAAATGAAATGCAATTAAAATGTAATATGAAATGTGAAATACACAAGAACACACTAGAAGGGGGGTTGAATAGTGGGTTATGAAAGTTTTTGGCAAACAATATTAGTTCATAAATCTTTTCGAAAGAGCACAGTATGCAAGACAAATAAATGTAATCACAAGACAACAAGTAGAAGCTTGTTTTTATACTGGTTCAATCTAATTGAGCTACGTCTAGTTCTTCTTTAACAACTGTTAAAGGATTCCACTATAATCAACTGATTACAAAACAAGTATTTTTTACTGCCACTACTGACTATAAGTATTTAAACCATTACTGGTTATAAGTATGAATCTCCCTTGAGATTATACTTCCCAAGTATTCTTTTATTACTAAGCCACTCCTGATTTTCTATAAAAATATGTATAAGATTCAGATGACTCTCAAAGAGAGGATATGAACAATTGTTGAATCAGTATGAGCTTGTAGAAGATAGATATTCTCTTTTCTCTCAGCTCGTGTTTCTTTGGCTTTTTTGAAAAATGTTTTGCTTGTTGTACAAATTGTTTTGAATGGATTCTTTCCAGTTCATTAGTCTTCTCGTTGCATAGAAGCTTTTATATGTAGTGAGCTTCATGAATTTGAACGTTGGAGAAGATTAGTTTCCGTTGTCTCAATTGAGTGTTGAAGTTGCTTTAGTTGAGCCTGATTTGATGGGAGCAGTATTTTATCTTTTCATAGCTTGCTTTTAGCTTTTAGTTGAGCTTCTTAAAACTTATTAGTTCTTTGGTTGTACCTACAAACTTCACACACATTTCGAGACATACAAGCAATACGAGGAATAGAAAAAAGTAGATTAGAGTATCTTCCTTTCTTTTTGTTACATACAGTGCATTGTTAAATGATAGAGATATTAAGTCAATGCATATTCCTTAGCACGTGCAACAGATTAGTTACAAACTTAGTTTATATCAAAACAAACATTGTTTGGCTTGACAATCATGGTCTAATCTGGCTTCAAACATGGTCTGGTCTGTTCCAAGACTGCTCGTAAGTCCTTCTATGACTTGTGTGATCTGTTCCAAAGCTTATTTTAGTCTGATTAAAAGCATTACCGATGCTTGATAAAATATTACGAGTTATCAGACAGTTAAAGCGTAAGTGAGAGTTTGAGTGATTATACCATTATCTGTTCTCACTTTGATTTCCTGAAATCACTTAGTCTAAAATCATTAGTTGATCAATTATTATCACATTTGTTATCATCAAAATCCATCAAAGAATTATGAGTCAAACATCATCGAATGTCTTGGTTCTAACAAAATGCAGCACATCAATGTGAGATCTACAAATTTGTGTGATTTTTAATAAATTTTAATCCAGGAGAGTGTATTTAAAAAAGTGTATTAAAAAGTATATTTCTAATATTTATCTTACCACTAAAACAACATCATACTCTATCTTTAAAGGTAGACAAATCATGGACGAGATGTTAAATTGCAAATGGGATCATGCACTAAGCTATGAGATAAGGAAAATTGTTGCTATATTTTTAAGGCTTTAAAGGTAGACAAATCATGGACGAGATGCTAAATTGCAAATGGGATCATGCACTAAGCTATGAGATAAGGAAAATTGTTGCTATATTTTTAAGGTTGATTTTGAGAAGGTCAATAATTCCGTCAATTGAAAATGTTAAATGATCACTATGAAAAACATGTGTTTTGACAAAAATGGAGGGAATAGATATTAGAGAATGTTTATCTTCAATTTCTACTTTCAATTTTAGTCCATGATAATCCGACTAAGGAGTATAGAATGAAAAAAGGGTTAGGCAACGCGACACTTTGTCACCGATTCTTTTTTGGATTAGCCAAAAATATATTATATATAATATAAATAATTTAATGTTCATATGTGTAAAATAATTTTATATCGTCGGTTAATCATAACCTACTATTTTATGACTTTTGAAATAATTTTATAAAAGTCAACTTATTTATTATATAAGACTGAACCCTTGGGGTCCTAGTTGAAGATCGAACCCCTAAGGTCTAAGCTGAGAATAGAACCCTCAAAGTCCAAACCGAGGAAGTGTTTAGTCATGTAAGAAGGAAGAAGGCAGGACCAAGACCAAGGATAATGAATTTTCGACTCATCAAAGCTAAACATGGACATCACACACCACCACAAACGATAAAGAAAGTTCGAATAAGGTGATTACCTTAACATGGAAAGGTTAATAGAAATTAACTTATCCTAAAAAATGTACGGACGAAGTGTTAACCAAGGTTAAGGTAATGGTAATTATTGGAGAAATAATAGTTAGTTTGCATTTAGATAAGGCCCAATATGAACTAATATAAATAGATGAATAATCATTCTTGATTTGACAGCATTCTTTAACATTGCATAGACCTTTGGTACGAGCTCTTAATTGGGCATTGGAGTGCCTTTTACATGTACCCTCGGTTTGGCACATCCAATTGAATAGCCCAGTAGACCGAAGTGTCCTAACCAAAGGAGGATCTAAGTGCAAGTCTTGTCGAAGGAACTAGAACCGAAGAAGGGAAGATCTGACATCTAAGAGGGCCATACCTTCGGTGTAGGAACACTTATTATAAATGGAGGATTGTGATTGACTAACAATGTAAAATAGTTTTACACTGTCAATGCATCACCTTTTTTCTCTAATATAAAACAGCTTAAATAAGTTTTTGGTTCCTAAAAATTACTCATTTTTTAGTTTGAGTTCTTGAAATTATTTTACATTGTTTCAGTTCTTGAATTTTTTTTTTAAATTTTTTTTTGAGTCCCTATCGATAACGTGATACCAACTCAACATACCAACAATTAAGATGATATACCATGTCATATGGATTCAAAACAAAATTAAAAAATTTTCAAGGATCCAAAACAACGCAAAAAATTTTAGGGACTCAAACTAAAAAGTAAATATTTTTTAATAATCCAAAACTTATTTAAATCATATAAAACATTGTAAATGGGTATAAGTAATGATACTCAAACCTTTTACATATGGTGTTATAAAAATATGACGTTCTTAAAGATAAAACTTAATGGTTATTATGAGTGTAAATTACACCATTAAACTCTATAAAAACATAATATGTAAACTTTATTAACAAAAGTGTAGTGTACTAAGAGTACAATGTAACAAATAATCATAACTGTTTTTTTATTATAAATTATTTGACTTTTATAAAATTATTTTAAAATTCATATAAAAGAGTTATGATGATCTTATAATATAAAATTATGTTACCCATTTTGTGAACGTATTAATGAGTCTTTAAAAAAAGCTCAAGAATAATGTAAAATTTAGGCTTAATTGCAGTTTTGATCCCCCTATTTTCCTAAATTTGTAATTTTGGTCCTCCTAGTTTAAAATTAGCAATTTTGATCATCTTCTTTTCAAAATCAAGTACTTTTGGTCCCTCCATTAGATTTGAGGCATTCATAACCACTAAATCAATGATCTAATTAATAACTACTATGAAACATTTATATATATATATATATATATGAATCTTTCACATAAATTTTATTTATTATCATATATTTATTTATTGTTTCTTGTGTTCTTAACAAGAATTTAGTATTTTGAATAAAAATAAAATAAAGGAAGTGATTTATAAAATAAAAAAGTGAAATATATAAAAAAAATTACAACTAATAATAGGCGATGTTTAAAAATATATAAAGGAAGAATAAATTAAATAACTTTTAATAATATTAAAGATTAATTAAATAAACTTTTATAAATTTAAAATTTGTATATAATAATTTTTTTTTTCAATATAGACCGGATCACGCGGGTTAACTAGTGACTTACTGGTTTAAACAATGATCTAGTGATACAGTGTTTTGACTAGTTCGATTAGCGATCTAAATTTTAAAACTATGGTAAAGACATGTAGAGATACCGAAATTATTTAAATTATTCTTCCTTTATTTTTTAATATATCTTGTTATTAGTTATAATTTTTTTTATATATATTTTATTTTTTATTTTATAAATCATTCCCTTTATTTAATTTTATTCAAATTATTAAATTCTTATTAAAAATATAAGAAACAATAAATAAATATATGATAATAAAAAAAATTATGTGTAAGATTTATATATATAAATATTTTATAATATTTATTAATTAGATTATTAATTAAGTGGTTATTTTAAAATTTAAATACTAAAAGATTTAAGTTCAAATTATTTTTGATCGCTTATTATAAGTCTCAAAGACTGAGAGTAGCTAAACATCATTTTAATCCCCTATTAAAACCAGAATTTTGTACCACTTAATGTTGATGCCACCCATGCCCACAAGGTATTTACTAATTAACCTAAGAATTTCTTTGTATAAGAACTACTATTTCAGTGTTTCCATGTAGGGTGTCCATAATCCGATCTAATCTAATAATAAAAAAAAGAAAGAAAACGAAAGCCAAATAAACCACATGACACCGAGAGCAACACCAAGCACATGACACCAATCAAATTTGGATTCCCTGCATGAGTCAGGAAACAACATCAACATTCAACATGGAGGCTGCAGCATCGCATGCAAAATCCCATCAAAGCATCGACGTGTGGTTTAGAGCAACACCTCTAACAGACACGTCACACGTCTCAACATCACCATGCAACCGTTCAATATTTCTTAATGATTCATTCTCTTACCCGTTCAAGCAAGGGTTACTGATATTTTATGGTTGATGATAAAATAACATACAAAGATATTTTTATTCTGAAAAAATTGAAGATATTTTTAAAAGATTTATAATAATATTCAGATATCACGTTCAATTAATTGAGTTAGATTTTTTTTTTTTTTTTTATGTATATGAGTCTTTTCAGAAGAGAAAAAATACATACACTTTTATTAAAAATAATATATTTTATTTTTTATATACTCATTGAATTTTTTTTCTGATACTACAGTTATTATTTGAAATTTTTTTAGAACCCTTCCATTATGAGCCCTGAACGGTCATACCGAAAAACAATTATCAAAAGTCAATCCAAACCGACCCATGATGTAAAAACCTTCCATATCTTTTAGAAAAGTAAGTACTATAAAGTATCAATTCCAATATCAAATTCTAAAATCGTTACTGGCCAGCAGTTACTACAATATCAGCCATTCAAGTCAGTGTTATGCACTAGTACATCACATTTTTCAAAAGGTATCTTTCTGTCACACACTTCTGCTAAAATCCAATCTTGGTGGATGTTAATTAACATGTTGCTCAATGTGCCAAGTAAAGGACATTTTGCTAAAAGAAACTATAACGTATTCAAAACTCAAGAATAATAAAAATAGTGTTAGTAAAACTAGGGATTATAAATTCTAAAATTGTTAGTATAGCTGTTACAATATCAACCATTCAAGTATCTTTCTTCTATATATGTGAGCCCGCAAAGCCTTATTGCTAGCATCTTATTCTTATCCAACCAGTATTTCGAAATGGAAAAAAGATAGATAGATACATCTGCTTGTGGTGTGACATTTTCAATATATTGCACACATATTTTATAAACAATGCTTTGTCCTTTTTCTCTAGATATTTTTTTTTATGTAGATTTTCTCATAAATATGGTTACACAGAGCTGATTCAACGTTGAACGAATTCTAAAACAAATTTTAAGAAGAACAAATTACTTTAAAAAGAGATAATTATAGTAAGTAGGTTTTTGTTTTTTTGTCAACATACATACCTAAACTTTTTATTAATAGGTGACATTTTTATTTCATAAAAATTAACAATAAGTATTTTTTTTGTTGGGGCCTAATGGCTTAATTAAGTTGTTTTATCTTTACACTATAGTTCTTATAAACTAATTAAACTCTATTTGTATATAATTGGTCTTAGGCTATATTTGTTTTTTTGTTTGGATGGGAACATTTTAGTGATATGTTTGTTTACTACCCTAAAAGTATATTTACACATAAAATCACTGTCTAGAAAATTTATTTTTTTAAAAGAAAATTTTGGGATGCTTTTACATACTCAATTTATCAGCTTAAATTTGACCCCAACTTAAATTTACAAATTTTAATCCAAATATACATTTTCTCTATTTTATTCTCACATTGTGAAAAATTTTCTTGTACCAACAACACCCATGCATTGTGAGCAAGATTAATCGCTAATCTCGTCCTGAAACAAAATTACCTTTTCACACGAATATATATACCATGTATACTATTCACGTATTTTCCATATCTTATAAGGAGTGAGGCAAATATGGCATACTCTCAACTTCAAAAGGTGGAAACTAGCGTGCATATCGAGGCATCTTCTGAGAAGTTCTATGATGTCTTTTTGCAGAGAACACACCATATTGCAAACATTTTTCCTGAAAAAATACAATCTGTTGAAATTCATGAAGGTAAATGGGGCACTGAGGGATCCATCATCTCCTGGAAGTTTTTATTTGGTAAGGGAATTTCTACTTCAAATTTTCAAAGTTTTCATTTGCTTTTGCACTTACACAAAATACGTTTCAACTTTCCACAGGAAGTATAGATAGATTATTTTACAGCCATATTTTGCAGTAAATTTAAGTTACTTAATGTCTATAATTATGGCTTAGTTAATTACGAATTCTGCGATGCTTTAGTGTTTGTTTGTAAACATTTACAAGGAAAAATAAGCTTTTTTAAGAATTTTTTTAAACTATTTTACATTTAATCACAATATTTTATTTATGATAATATAATTAATTTTTATAAATTATTTCAAAAATCATTATAAGGATGGATTATAAAAAATTAACAGTGTGTAAAATGATTTTAGGATATGTATGAACATTTTATTCTAAATTAATTGCCAATCTTTTAAACCAAACTATTGTCCTTCAATATACAAATAATAGTATCAATATCAATAATTATGGGTGTTTGGGTAATTTTCTTTATAAACATTCTTAGGAAAAAAAATCCATAAGCTAAAATTGCTCTATTTCAATAGTTAATTTATAAAAATTTTACAGTTTTTTTTAGATAAGCAACAGGAGAATTCAATTTTAGTTTATGCAAAATTTCATTTTATTTTTTTTTATATTTTTTTCTTCTAAAAAATACATCTAGAAAAGTTTATCCAAACAAATTTCATGTCAATTGCATTGCAGTCCAAAGGGTTGATTTCATCTTGACTTTAAAGTGGTGATCGAGGGGGTAAATTAGTGTTGGACAAGTTTAATATGACTGCTATGATCTAAAATAAATCTCTGTTTTTTTTTTCTTTGTTTTGGACAATAACAATGACACAGGGAAAAACTTGTGTGGCTAAGCAAGTAGTTCAAGGAATAGACAGAAAAAACAATAAAGTGACCATAAATATACAGGATATTTTAGGAAAAACATTAGTCAATAGGTTTTAAAAGTCAAATTTTACTTATAAAAAAGAAAAAAAAAGTAATTTTTGTTACTTATAAATGAGAATAGAGGCAGTAAGAATGTGTTTGAAGAAGTACATTAAAAAGTGTTTGAAAGACTGTGTTTGAGACTAACTTACTATTATTCCTAGTTAAATAATATTTGTGTTTGTTGGTTTTGGACAATAATAATGACAGAGGGGAAAACAATCGTGGCTAAGGAGGTGATCGAAGACATAGACAAGAAAAACAATAAAGTGACCTTCAAGGTTATAGAGGGAGACCTGCTGCAACATTACAAAAGCTTCAAGTATATATTGCAAATTACTCCAAAGGAAAAAGGAGGTGTTGCTCGTTTGGTCCTAGAATATGTGAAACAACAAGACCACATTCCTGATCCTAATACCATGCTGCAATTTTCATCTGAGGTGATGAAAAAATTTGATGCTTACCTTACTAAGTACCCCAACTGAATGAAGTTAACCGATATATAACTCTAAAAAAGATTTCTAATATAGGAAATTAAATATAAATAAAAAATAAAATTAATTTCTCAATAAGTTAAAATTGTATTCTTTATAGTTAATTAGTAAAAATTCACTCATTTAAAATATGTGAGATTTTTATTTATTAACTATTAGAAAAGATAATATTAACTTATAAAGAAATTAATTTTTTTTTTTTTTTTACCTAAAAGTACTTTTAGAGTAGTGCTTGTGTTCAAATAAGCCCATGAACTACCATGCTTAATGCAAGTTGTTGGTATTTGAGAAAAGATTGATGTCTTAATTATGTGGGCTTCATTGTCCCTTAATGGCATCAATTATATATGTCAAATGCTAAATAAATTGTCTGCATCTAGCTAGCCATATCTATCGTGAGCTACGTACCTTATGTGATGTTATCTTTGATGTATTAATTGTGTACTGTACGACTGTCGACTGTATCTTTTTGTAACCTATATGGGATTGAAAGTCATTGATTAATTGTGCTTATAACTTGTCAAATTACGTTTCCAATCTCTTTTAATTTAATTATCTTTGTGTGTGTTAACTTATTTGACAAATGTATGAAATTATCAAGTTATACAACGGAAAAATATCTTATCCCCATAGATTTGTTTGTACTAAATTATTGATATTGTATTTAAACTAAGCATGAAATAAATTGGGTTTTAAAATAAGGTTATAAAATTTAAATGTTCAGAAATTAAATGCAATAGAAAAATAAAACACACACACATATATATATACTAACTATTCAATAGTTCAATTCAATATCACTCATCAACTTTCAAAAGTACTCTAACCTTGATTTTTTACGTGAAAGAGTCTCAGATACTTGATTCAACTCAAAATTTCTTAGCAAGTTAAGCCAAACAACTTGGTTCAAGAGCAAGAATTTTCACAAGGCTAATAGACGTTATTTTATGTTTAGACATAACCTCCATTAATAAAAAAAATTTAGTTCTTAGTCTAAGAACATTTTCCAATGACAATTAGGACTATAAAACATGCATATATGAGTGGCTAACAAGGCTAACAAATATTATTATATGTCTAGATATAACTTTCGTTAGAAATCAGTTTCACTTCTTCGCCTAAAAGCACTTTATATGAGTGACCAACTACACAACAAGTAGTAAAGTAGAAATTGGTAATGATAAATATTAAACCTTGAATAGATAGAGATAAATTACATGAGAGTTTGCCTAATACACCAATTCCCCCAACAATGGATAAAACTAACCTCTCATAAACATGAGAGACCTAAAAAGTGTAAAAGAAGCGTGTTTGGATGAAGAACAATGGAAGGAATGAAGGTAATTGCACTCGAGAGCTCCAGCCATCAATAGCACATAACCAAATGATGATTGCCTCCAGATCCCAATGAATGGTCCCCTTAAATAGGATGCAATTGTTTGTTTTGTCCTACTACCTAAAAGTTTGACTCGCTTAGTGAGCAGATGTTCACTTAGAGAATCCTTCAAATCTTCATAAATGTGCAAAACAAAGATGTTTTCTCGCTTAGCGAGCATTTGCTTGCTTAGCAAATTCTTTCGATTTGTTCAATTGAGAGAGTTCTAGAAGCTTTTGCTCTTTTAATGAGTAAAATGTCTCACCCAGCTAGTAGAATGTGTTGTTGAGTGAGCTAGTGAAAACAATAATACTTCAAATGATTCTTTAATATAACTTTTTTTAACTGACTAATTAATATAACATAACAACTCTAAGCTAAGCCAAAAACTAAAATTAATTGGGGAAAGCAATGATATGATGAATTTATAAATTCTAATTAGGGAAATTTCTCCAAAGTTATCTCTAAAACATTGACCTAAAATTAATACAAACACCTATGCATTAAGTTAAAATGATCCACAATCAACCTAACTTTAGTCTTACATTATCCAAATCATCATAAGCAAATACCAAATAAATATATTAGTTCACTTTGTATAATTATCAAAACAAACAAGAACAATGACGAACGTATTGGGCCAAGCAGGGCTTGAGCCACAAGCCCCTCCTTTTGCAACCTAGTTAACATAGGTATATTAATATAATAATTAAAAAAATATAGTATATTATATTATATAATTATATTAACATTAATTAATTTATTCATCAAAAAAATATTAACATTAATTTAATTATAAGATATATATTTAAAAAATATATAATTGTAAATTGTGATTTTTTTATTGATATAGTACAAGATTGATAGATTGATGAATGAGAATGATATATTTTTTAAAATTTTAAAACAATATTATTATTTTTTAAAATATTATATATATTTTTCAAATTTATGGAATAAGATATGGTAAAATATGTATTGTTTGTGATTTTTTTTAACAATCTTGCTTTTCTAATTGCCACACGCGTTGCTTTGCCAATTTCTTTATGCTAATAACATTTGACATTGCTAACCTTGTCAATTGTGCAATTTGTTCATGTAAGTTATAAAGTTTAAAACTTTGTTTTTTGTTTCCAGATTTCATACTATATTTGTCAATTATTTTTCATTCTTCTTTGTTTAAAGTGTTTTTTTTTTTGTGATTTATTGTAGAGAAAATTATGGAAAAATCTACTATTCATGCTTATTTTAAGAGATAAGCTAATGAAGTTGAAGCTCTTCAATCTCAGACTATTGAACAACAACTCAAAGTTCCTAGGATTGAAGAAGTTGAAGCTCCTCAATCTCAGACTATTGAACAACAATTCAAAGTTCTTAAGATTGAAGAAGTTGATATTTCTTTATTAGAGAAAGATTCAGGAAAACATTGCTCTATTTGGCAATATCATAATGATCAACGTGACAAGATTCGAGAGCTTACATAAAAATGAGACCATATTAGCCTACAAATATAAAGTTTCCAGCTTTTACACTTGAAAGTCTTTGTTGACGCTTTCAACTTTCTTGGTTTAAAATGTTTTCAAGTTGATTAGAATATTCACCTAAGAAGGATGCTGCATTTTGCTTGCCTTGCTACTTATTCAACAACAATCATGGTGATTGAAATGATGGAAGACATGCTTTTGCTGAAGTGGGATTTAAAAATTGGAAAAAAGTCAATGATGGAAAAATTGTGCATTTTTATGTCATGAAGAAGTTAATCCCAATTCATTTCATAAAAGATGTCTTGAAATTTTGCGATGACTTAATTGATTAATCTCAACATATTGAGAAAATATTTGATAGACAAAATGTTAATTAAAATTATTGTCAACAACCGCTTGCGGCTAAAGACTTCGATTGATGCAATATAAGATGACTCACACTTCAAGTATATGCCTTTAAAGGTAATGATGAAAATATTAACTCATTAAATAGAGGGATTTATTGAGTTAGTACAACTTTTGTCTTCTTATAGCAATAATGTTTCTAATGTTGTCCTTGAAAATGCACCTAAAAATGCTAAGTATATCTCCCTCAATATTCAAAAAGAAATATTGTATATTTTTGCTAGAAGGGTACGTGCTGCAATAAGTGGAGAAATTGATGATTCTAAGTTTTCTCTTATTATTGATGAAGCACGAGATGAATGAAAAAGAGAACAAATGACTATAGTTTTGAGATTTGTGGATAGACAAGGGTATGTTCAATAGCAATTTTTTTTTTATCTCATTCATGTTACTGATACATTTTCTTTAACTTTAAAGAAAGAAATTTCAAGTGTTTTTTCTCGTCACTGCCTTGATATTCAAAATCTTCGTGGTCAAGGGTATGATGGAGTTAGCAAAATGCATGGTGAATGGAATGGGTTACAAGCTTTGTTTTTGAAAGATTGTCATTATGCATATTATATTCATTGTCTTGTTCATTGATTACAATTTGCTCTAGTTGCTCCGGCTAGAGAAGTTAGTCATGTTCATCAATTTTGATCAAATTTAACATTGATTGTGAATGTTGTGATTGCTTCTCCTAAGAGACATGACCAATTATAGGTTTCTCAAGCGTTAATCATTACAAATTTGGTTGCTATAGTGATGATATTGAAACGGGGAATAGATTCAATCAAATAAGCACCATATAAAGAGCTATGGATACTCGATGAGGATCTCACTTAAATTTAGTTCAAAGCCTATTACGCATGTTTGATGCTACATGTGAAGTTCTTCAAAAGGCTATAGAAAAAAGAAATTATTCTCTTCAAGGCGATGCTAATAGTGCTTATGATATTCTCACATCTTTTGAGTTTATTTTTATGTTGCATCTTATAAGAGATATCTTATCAATTACCCATGAGCTTTGCAATGTAAGAATCAAGATATATTGAATGCCATGTTTTTGGTTTCCAATACTAAATGTTTGATTCAAATAATAAGGGAATCTGGTTGGGAAAGTTTTTTCAAGGAAGCCATATTATTTTGTGAGAAGCATGAAATTAATTATCCTAATATGACTACCTTGTATGTTCCTAGAAAAGGGTGAGCTTACAAAAATGTTGATCAAATTACAGTTGAGCATTATTATCATATTAATTTGTTCATTGCTACACTTGATATTCAGTTACAAGAGGTTAATAGTATATTTTTTTTATAATATGGTGGAATTGATTATGTTAAGCTCATCTTTAGATCCAAAAGATCATTACAAATCACTTAATGTGAAGAAAATTTGTGAATTGACAATAGAGTTTTATCTTAGTGACAAGAGAAGTTGCATCTTAAAATACAAACTCAGCATTATGAACTTGATGTTCCTTTTCATTATGAATTAAAAAAAGACTTAATTGCAGTTTTGGTCCCTCTACTTTTTCAAATCCGCAATTTTAGTCTTCTAGTTTAAAATCCACAATTTTGATCCCCTTACTTTCAAATTGATCGTTAATTAGGATAACCACTAAGTCAATGATCTAGTTAATAACTATTATGAAACATTTATATATATAAATCTTTCACATACATTTTATTTATCATCATATATTTATTTATTGGTTCTTGTATTCTTAACAATAATTTAGTAATTTAAATAAATTTAAATAAAATTAAATAAAGAAATTGATTTATAAAATAAAAAGTGAAATATATATATAAAAAAAAATTACAACTAATAATAGGAGATGTTAAAAAATAAATGAAAAATAATTTAAATAAATTTGGTGACTCGACATCTCTCAACATTTCTTTATCATAGTTTTAAAATTTGGATTGGTAATCAAACTAGTGAAGAAACTAGGTCATTGTTTAAACTAGTAGGTCACTAGTTGACTTGCATGACTCGACCTATACTTAAAAAAATTAAAAACATTTATTATATACAAATTTTAAATTTATAAAAATTTATTTAATTGATATTTAATATTATTAAAAGTTATTTAATTTATTCTTCTTTTATTTTTTAACATCTCTTATTATTAGTTGTAATTTTTTTTTATATATTTCACTTTTTATTTTATAAATCACTTTCTTTATTTTACTTTTATTCAAAATACTAAATTCTTCTTGAGAACACAAGAAACAATAAATAAATATATGATAATAAATAAAATTTATATGAAAGATTTATATATATAAATGTTTCATAATAGTTATTAATTAGATTATTTGTTTAGTGGTTATTCTAATAGTTGAAAACTAAAGAAAGTTTGGTTCAAATCCTAGCTTTGTGAAAATTTACTTTATTTTTTATTTAAATTAACTAATTAAATCAAAGGGTAATTATGTTATTAGTAAAAAATTAACTAATTAATTTTATTTAAATAATTATTAATTACAATTAAAAAAAATCAATGTTTTTCTGAGTTATGTCAAGGATGGGTGAAAACAAAATTTGTTTAGTATTGATTCTTTCTATTTCAACTACCACAGTTGAAAGATCATTTTCAATTATGAAAGATTGTCAAAAATAGGATTAGAAATAAGTGGAAGATGAATTTTTAACTAATTATTTGATTACATACATGGAAAGAAAGATTGTTGAAAAATTTGATACAAATTCTATTATTGATAAATTTTATTATATAAAGAGCTAAGTGCATAACTTAAATAAAAGGTATGATACAATTAAATGTTAATCTATTATTTTTTTAGAGGATAATTTAATTTAATTTTATTATTAAAAACATTTCAACCCCCTTGAGGTCTGGTTCCGTCTATGGTCATAACAAACTCTACTTTGTAAAGATATTGGAGTAATTATGAGAATACCAACATAAAGAATTCAACCATGGTATAATCATTACAAGGAAAGTGTAATTTAACGAACGACACTATCCATCTCTAAATTCATAAAATTTGTTGTTATAAACAATAGCAACTACCAAATCAATTGATAAACCTATTTAGAGACGAATTTGGTTATCGATTAAAAAGAAACATCAATGTTTCACCACTATATCCATAGGCGACAATTGATAGAGTATGTGTAGTATCTTATAATACTTGTTCTTGTACCCGTGTTTTAAAAAAAAAACCCATTTTTAACTCATACTTGTGTAGGTAACAACTTTAATCTTTATTCTCGTACTCTCTTGGTATATATATATATATATACTTATATCCATACCCACGACCCATAATTTACGTATGTATAGAATTAAAAATCATAAAAAAATATTCATATATAATATTAAAATCAAACAAACATTAATTTGTCAAAACCTAAGTCATAAATAAATAACATTACAAAAATAATAATCCAACATAAAAATTACAAATTTTTTAATCTTAACAAAAACTCTAATTAAACAAACAAAAACTAATATATTGAAACTAATTAGTTTTATAATTATATATTATAAATTAAAAATAAAATACAAATAAATATAATATTTTTTGACCTCATCATCTGAATCAATTACTCCATATTTTTTGCAAATGTTTATCTTCCTAGTTCATATATTGTTTTGATCCACTAATAACAATAAAATTAAAACATGACAAGAATGTCAAAATTAGCATATAAAAAAAATAATTAAAATTATAAATAAACTAAAATAACTTTTATTAAATAACTTAAATAATAAAATTATAATTATATTAATATATATATAGAGAGAGAGAGAGAGGGGGGGGTAATTATCCTATATGGGTATGATTATTTTTGCATTTATCCATAGAGTCTCCATCAATATTATCTTCCCTATCCATCACACATATTAACAAAAAAATTCTCTTACAAAATTCGTCGCTAATTTGTGAGCAATAAATAAAATCCCAAACAAATTAAAAAAATATATATATATAAAAAAGCATCAAGTGTCATAGTCTCAGTTTGAAATAGATCATTCAGGTTAGTTTGTGTGATTGTGTGAGGTTTGGGCATGCAAGTGGGTGTCACGTGAGACATTTTGTTAAAAGAAACTAACGTCTTTTTCTAAACTCAATTAAGGAATAAAATAAAGTGAGGAAATCAGGAATCTATTAAAATCTAAAAATAAATTATTCGAGTGACCGTATATTATACACTTGCACATCAACAACACTTTTTCTTTTTAACATTCCAATAAAAATTATACGATGCTTATCTTCTATATATGTGAGCCCGCAGAGTATATTATTGCCGATCAGCATCTTTATATCTGGAAAGGACAGAAGATGATGTTATATATGCAGCTCTGTCGTGGTAATTTGATTGTTCATTCTTCGATCTTCTCATAATCACTAGATTTTAAAAAAATAATAATTTATAAAACATTTAATTTATATTTATTATAAATATAAATTCTCTAATACAGTTTCGATTACTATATATTTTTATATAATGTAGTTAATTATTAATCTTATGCTATACTTTAAATTAATTTAAATCAAGTTTAAAAAAAGTATAAAAAAAAACACATAAGTAAATATTATGTTTTTATTATGTTCATTAACATAATAGTTAAAATAAATAGTACAATATAAAATTATTCAAAAAATAAATCTAACTATTATTATGTTCAATTTCATAAAATATAACGACAAAATAATAAGTTTAATATTACAAATAGTATAATATAAAAAATCTATAAGAGGAATGAGGGAAAACAAAAATAAATAAATAATAAAATCATGTTTTATTTAAAAATAGCAATAAAAAAAAGTTAATGAATATTGTATGGATAAAAAAAACTAAAAATTTACTTAAATAACTTGCCTAATAGAGTCTATATTGAAATGATATACAATTTTTTTTATTTGAATAATAAACTACGTCAAAATAGTGTGGGTTTAAATTTGAAATGTTTTCCATTGAAATATATAAATAAATATAAAAGATTAAGTTTTTAATTTATTCTAATTGTACAATTAGTATAAGTTTTTTTTTTTCGATAAAAAGAAATTATACTAATTGCACAAGTTGTCATAATTTATTTATTTTTTAGAAAAATTAGTAAACAATGGGGTGGCAAAATGGATGGATTGAATAAATCCTAATGAGATTGGATCAAAATAATTCATTAATTCATTTTGATCCATTAAAATTTTATTTAAGAGATCTGATGAATATGATAAAGATCCAATTCTATCAATCAATTAACACTTTTTTATGAATGGATATTCAATCCATCCAAAAAAAAAAAAATTAGAAATTTTTTTAAAATTTTTTTAACATATTTTCTCGCTTCTTTACTGTCAATAATATTAAGATTCATTATCATTTTGTGAGGGTATGTAATAATGCTAAAACATATCAAATTAGTTTTGTTCATCTATTCTCTCATTTTCATATGTGTAACATTTGCTCTCCTATGTATTTAAAATATATCAAATACAATTTTTTGTGTTTTAGGAATTTGTCTCTGAATACTCTCTCAATATTGTGTAAAGTTTCTTATTTTTGTGATTTCATTTTTATTTTTAAATTTTTTTTAACATTTGTTAATTATATATGTACATATTGTTGCTCTCATGGTCAATGAAAGATATCTTTTTTTCTATTTCAGTTTCTTAATGTAAATATTTAAAATATAAATTTAAGAAAAATTTAAATATAAATTGGATTAATTTTGATTCATTAAATATTGATTAATAGATTTATTGAATTTTAAAAATGAGTGAATGTATCATTAACCATCTGTGAAATTAAATGGATAGATTATTGGATCCAATCTATTTGATTTTTCTTTTTTATAAATGGATGAATTTAAATGTAAATGGATAAATGGATTCATTTTTCACCCTGTACAATATGATTGTAACTTTAATATTAATTTGAATTCAACTCTAACAAATTAAGATTTTGCATCACTTTTTTTTTTTAAGATTTTGTTATTTTTTTAGGCAAAAAGGTTCTTTTACAACTTAAAATTATAATGAATCTAGTATTAAATAAATTATTAACTCCAAAGTTCCCAACAAATATTTTATGTCTATTATCACTTTATAATTTATTACAATATATCTTGGTATACGTATTTTTAATTTTTCCAAAATATATTATATATATTTATTTATAAACCCCGCAAGGTGTGGGTCAAAATCAAGCTAGGAATTAAATTCTAAAATGATTAACTTTATATGCACTTATATATCAACCACTCTTTTTCTACATTTTCCAAATATATATATCCTGTGAGCCTGCAGAGCCATATCATTGTCAGCATCTTTATCTTAACAAGATTCTGGAAAGGAAAAAAGATGTCTATGCTAGTGGTGTAAGTGAAATCTCCAAGCATTATTCATATTTGACAACGAACCAATAAATTAATGCAGGTAATGTGATCATAAGGGTGTCATTTGATTATTGATGCTACTAATCATCATTAATCATCTTTAAGGTAATTTATTGAAAAAACAAATCAAGTTTTGCTTTGATTAAAATAAAACTAAAATAAAATATATAAGTAGAGAACAATCTTCATCTCATAAAATAATTTTTAAAATTAAGTTAGATTTAAACTTATATTCTAATATGATATTAAAATCTATTATAGATCCTTTAACTAGTAACTCACCATATTATTTACATATGCATTACAAAAATGTTTTTACATATATTTGTATAAATTTAATGTATATAGTTACTCGGATTTTAAAATTCCTAATAAATTTTATTTATCTTATTTATTTTGTTTAGTTTGATTCCTTAATTATTAAAAAATTTATTTTAGTCATTTATATTTTAAAATAATTTAAAATAGTTTTCCTATTAATATAAATTTAATTAGTGTTGTGGAGAATATTTGTGATGTTGATTCGCAGGGTTGTCAATGACTTCATACGTCACAGTAAGACTGAGCTTCGTGAGTGAAAGTTCGCATGCATTATACTAATGCCTATAAGTGTGAGATTACATGAATGAAATACTATTTGTAGACAATGGAAAATACAAAGAGACACCGATGCATCGAAAAATAGTTATTACCAATGATGTGGAGAAGGTGGTAGAAGATGAGGTTGTACTTTAAGTTGTCAGGGAAACAATATTAACAACGTTTTACGAAATAATTATTTAAAACATAAAAAATTAAAATAAATTTTTTAAAAGATAAATGACTAAATTAAAAAAAATACATAAGATAAAGGACCAAATAATTTATTTCTTTTAAAATTTATCATTTTACCATCACCTGCATTTGCTAACACAAAGTAGCAGTAAAGTGAGTTCTGATTAAATTGTATTTATTTATCATTTTTTTAAAACACAGTATTTGTTTATTATTAGTTAGTTTGAAATCGTGTTGTTACCTTTTTTTTTCACAAATATATATAGAGCTGTATTGTCCACATATTTTCCATAGCTTATACGGAGTTAAGCAAATATGGCATACTCTCAACTTCAAAAGCTGGAAACTGATGTCCACATCAACGCTTCTGCTGAGAAGTTCTATGATGTTTTTTGCAACAGGACACACCAAATTGTCAACATTTTTCCTGAAAAAATACATGCTATCGAAATCCATGAAGGTGAATGGGGCACCGAGGGATCCATCCTCTGCTGGAATTATTTACATGGCATGGAAACTTCAACTTCACAATTTTATTATTTAATGTTATTTTTAGTTCATTAAATTTCATATTTTTTATGTTTTGGTATATAATATTTTAAAAATTTTATTTTAACACTTTAAATTGTATTTTAGTATATAATATTATGAAAATTTTATTTTAATATTTCAAATTATGTTTTAGTTATATTTTGATACGTAAATTTTTGTTCAAAGCATCAAAGTAAGAAAAAAAATGAAATGAATTTTTTTATAAAATAAAATTAATTTTTGTATTGGTTCTTTTATATAATTTTTCTAGGAGTCAAGAAAGTTTATACAAATTGACTTATCAATAAGTTAATGTTAACTTTAGAAAGTTCATTTTAATTTTTCTTCTTACTGCCTCCTATTAGAAGTGTTTGAGAAATTTACCCAAATATATAGACCCATAATGCAATATCATGTCTTGTTATAATTACCTCTTGTTTTGCATTTAATCACACAAAAATACATTTAAGCATTTTTTTAGAGAACATTTCAGCTTTTAAAAGAAGTATAGATTATTTTACACCCATGTTAATTACATGTACTACATCTTAGCCTAATATTCCACTGTCCCTTTAATTTTCACAAACTGTTTTTCAGAGAAATGAAAAATCTTAATTATGTGTTGAAGTAAATTTAAGTGATAATTATGGCTTGTGTTTGTTAATGCACGAGGAATTTGAGAGTTTATTTTACAAAAATATTTATTAGTAAAACAAATATTAAAAGGGAGAAAATAAGTTGAACACACTAAATTTATTGAATACATAATGAGAGTTGTTCATTTTAGGCCTTAACCTCTCTGTCTGTGTTTTTCTTTTTCCACTTTACTGCAAAAAAGTGTAAATGATAAAATTTGTCGTTAAATCTATAAAATTTGTCTCTATAAAAAATAGTGATGGAAACAACAACTATCAAATCAGTTGATAAAATTCTAATCGCTAAATCGGTTAGCGACCAATTGGAAGGACACGTAGAAATATCTATCACTAATTTACCTCAATAATAAATTTTGTAGTGCTTATAGAATAAATAAATTTGTAATGTGAATGTTTGTTCAATTCAAAACAATAACCTCAATAATATGCAAATATATATATATATAATTTCAAACCTTTTAAAATCAAATTATTGCCTTTTTCTCTTTTTTTTGGTGATATCAAATTATTGTCTTTTTTAGGGGATCAAATAATTGTCTTTGAATTTGTATAAAATGGTTCACCATCAGTTATATTTCATCTGGGCTTTATAGTGAAGGTAAATTAGAGTAAGACAAATTTAATGGCCAGTATTCATCCTAAAATAAATGTTGTTCAAGTTGTTTTATATATATCAAGAAAAACTAATAAATAGATAAAATATTATAATGATTTTACAAAACTACCCATAATAATTTAAACAATTGATATTACATTGAAAAATCAAATGCACATATTTTTTTTTTTTAATTGAAGTTGTAGTCCATAACTAATTTGACACCTCTAACACTTTCCATCCTAAATCCTCAACATGTATTATCAAATGCGATATTTATTTTAGAATAATTTTTTTTTCCAAGTAGACACTTATTTTAGAACTGAAAGAGTATCTCATTCTTTGGGATTTGGACAATAACAGAGGGGAAAACCTATGTGGATAAGACAATGGTGGAAGGAATAGACAAGGAAAATTATAAAGTGAACTTCAAGATGATAGAGGGAAACCTGTTGGAAAATCACAATAGCTTCAAGATTAAGATGCAAGTTACTCCAAAGGAAAAGGGAAGTGTAGTGCATATTGTTGTGGAATATGAGAAAAGAGAAGACCACTTTCCTGATCCTCATGCCTTCATGCAAATGACAATTGAGCCAGTGATAAAAAAAGTTGGTGCTTCCTAAACGAATGATAAAAGGATTATGGACGTGTTTGGATTATTCTGGAAGAATTTCTAAGAAAAAAAATGAAACCGATTTCTCTATGGATTAAATATGTCAAAATTAATGCCGAAGCGTAATTATGCCATATGCTATTAATTACTATCTGAGAAATAAAAATTGATGCTCTATGGGGCTTAACATTGCTCCTTAATTGTCATCGATTATGTATGTTTAAAGCTCAATAAATTGTGTCAGTGATAACTAGGTGTGAGCTGGACACGTATGTAACATTGTGAATGTACTTAGAGATAATTGAATTTAATTCATGAAAAAATTAATTAATAAATATGCGTGTTTTTCTTTATTTTGGTAAATAATTTTACTAAAAATGATATCGTATTGCACACTAACCGTGTAAGGATACACGATGTATGAAAATGAGCAAACAGTAAAATAAAAGTAAAGAATTTAATATAATTAGTTTTTAATAATTATAATTATGAAGGGTTCACTCAAGTAAAGAGTAACAAGGTGAGTTTCTTACCAGACAATATGAATTGTTCTCTTTGGAATAGAATGAAACAATATTTTTTATTATGTGAGAAACAAGCGATTGGAGTTATCTAGCCAATTAATATCTTTGTTTTTTGAGGTACTAACTTGTTTAACTTGATATGCACCTTGCTTTTGTAGATATATTTTTATATCAATTAATATTTTTCTTTCTGTTGCAAGATCTCTTTAAGTCAATGACAACTGTGATTATGAATTTTATAGGCAAATTGCCAAAGTATAAGCACAACATATTTAAAGTAAACACTTTTTAATATATAGAATCAAACATCATATGAATGGAATTTAACATTCTTAAATCAAACCCAAACTTGAGTTGCTTTTATACAGTTCTCTATCCATCTATTTCTCTTTACTTTGGGTTGTACAAAATACATTACTCTAAGTTTGGAGAGGACTCACTCCACTGATAATTTTGAAATTAAAAATTTTGAATGGAATGGAAATGAATAACATAAGTTTTATATTATTTCCTTTACATTTTGCCTCACACACCTATGTTAGAACACCCTTTACTTTAAACAAATAATTGAAATAATTTATTTTTGCTAAGTTTAGATTATTATTTGTTCCTTCTATTAAAAGAGAGAGACATAATTAGTTGAATATGATGCTGTGTTGGTGGAGTTAAGAGTTCATTAAATTGTGCACTAATTTTGGAGCATAATAGCTAGTATATTTTAAGATCATTAATTTCTTATATGCAAATAATAAACTCAAATTTTCATGAAATGACAAATTGAATCTGAATTCTCAATTTCATATTATTGTTATCTTCCATCATATAAATAAAGTTGTAACATTTATGAAACACAAGGCTGTTGTTAGAATACTTGTCTAGATTTGATAGCATTTTTAGCACATGTCAGGCTATTAATTAATCAACTAAAGTTATGATTTTTCTTACATACCTTGCCCTTAAAACAATTTTATTTATATTTACATATATAAAAACATTATTCAAGATGTGAACTTATTTTTTCATGGCTTCATTCGAATGATTGTTGGAAAGATGATAGAGCTTCTTGGAGGGAAATCAAGTGTTTTATGTGGTAGGTTTCATTATGGAAGTGCTTTTAGGGAAAGAAATGGTCATGCTAAGAAGGTTGAAACCATAAGGTATATGTACTTTTTGTCTCTTGTATGACATTCATTCTATGATTTACCCTTGTATTCTCATAGTTTTGTTGCTCTTGCAGTAAAACTCTTATGAGTAAAGACTTCAACTATAGTGGGAAAAATTTCTTTTATTCAAGTTTTTTTTTCTTAGTTATCATTTTAGTTTGTGGATAAAAAGGACTTTGTAAATTTCTTTGGAATTGAGTTTATATTACCATTAGATATGTAGGCATACATGATCAAATGTGCGGTTAAGCTTGTCACAATATGATTATGAATTGGATTTTTGGCATGACTTGTGGTGGAAATTGAAATTGCAAATAAAATAGGAACAACTAATTTCAAGTGATAAAATTTATAGTTATTTATGGTAAAGAATTTAACTATGTTTCATAGATGTCAACAAGAATAAGTAGGGAAATGATAAAAGTCGTTAAATACATTATGTGTTTATTTGGAGTATACAGTTGGAGGGAAATATCATTATTTTTAAAGGTACCTCTTTGTTGTTAGATTAGATTTGTTACTCATGGCATGTTTTTGGTTCCTTGTTTGGCCTTGACCAATAAATACATAAGTCATATATGCAAGTAATGTTATTTACCTTATTCTAATTTTCAATCTAAAAGGTGTCCTAATTCACCTTGTTCTAATTTTCAATCTACAAGCAATGAACCTATGATTAAACTTAACATCATGATTTTATTTTACTATAATAGCTTAACTTGTGTAGTGATCATTAAATTAAGAACCTTGAGAAGGAAAGAGGCAAAGCTAATGGTAAGATCATTGTATTGATTAACATTTTCGACAGAAAGATTGTCATTTTTTAAAGAGAGAAAAGTGATTAAATATGTTAAGCGTTTTTCATGTGTGCATCTTTCAATCCAATTCCTCTTTAAAATACTATTAGATTCCTTAATACCATGGTAGAGTATAATGATGCTTATATTAGAAGCACATTTACCTAATTCTAGGAATACATTAATATACTATTTTTTTTTGGCTTAATTGTATTTTTGGTTCCAAAAATTTAATTTTTAACAATTTGGTACCTTGTTAATTTTTGTGTGTTAATTGTTAGTTTTAGATGTTGACTATGGTAATATGTGTTTGTTGATGGGTTATATATGGTAGTGACAACAACAGTGTGTAAATTAAGATTTTGTTCAAAGTAATTGCCATTTTTCGATTTATGATTTTAAAATGTAATTTCAAATCAAAACGTGTTCAGCAAAAAATAGAGCTGAGTTAATTTTTAACTCAATTTTGAAACACTTTTACATTATTTTGTTAATGGAAACACTAAAAGTGCTAGAAATTTAATTTGTGAGCAAAAGTGCAATTCAACTATTTTTGTAATGTTTTATATTTTATGTTGTTTTCTTCTAATTAATGGTTTTAATTGTTTTTTATTGTTAGTTGATTGATGTGACATACAAATGTGGAAGACCCACCTTCTACATCTCTTTTCTTAATAATTGTTGTCAAAGATGTGTCAATTTTGTTAAAAGAATATCATTTTTGGCCCAAGACCTCCCCCATATATAGATAATATTGCTTTATCCATACATAAACATTCGTGGAAAATAATAATTTATAGGCAATTTAGCATTTTATAATGTTATTTACGAATAAATCCGTAGATAATTTTTTTTTAATTTTAGTTTAATAATTATTGCATATTAATTTTAAGACATAAATAGAAAGTAAAAAACAAGAAAAAAATTATTTTAAAAGTTACTTACAGATTTTGTTTAGGTATTTACGGATAATGTTATCCCCAGATAAACTCGTCGATAAATATAATTTATTTTTTATTTAATAATTACGTACAAATGTTTTGGAGTTACCCATGGATTGTAATATCCACACATTTATTTGTGGGTAATTCATAAATAGTTTTGAATTACATAAAGGCTATTGATATATATACCTCTCCATGGTAATAATATACTCCCTCTTTTATTTTCCTTCCAAATATGCCCTTAATTTAAAATTGTATAATATCTTTCTAATTTAGAGTGAACATACCTCCCTTTACATACATAACCAAGAATACACGCACACCGAGTTATGCGCCACAATCAATTTTAAAGTTTTTTCTTCATATATAATATATGATAAAGATCATTTCGACCATGACCCTAGATGAATTAGTGTTCGTCAACATATAGTTAAGGACACTATTATTGACTGAATTCATCTCTTGTGATTTTGAAAAAAAAAATGTACATGATTGTTGATCTTGATCTAATTGCTCCATTATTGTTGTACAGTATGTTTCATGTCTGTCTCATTTTTTCTTGATTTTTTAGTATAATCTCTCTTCCTTTCATGCTAATGGTAGTCACTTTGTCCAATTGAATGTTATAAGAATATTCTCTATATTTTGGAGACCACGAAAATCATACTCAAAGACAAGCAAAAAAGTATAATTAGAATTCTAATAATAAATTGACGTATATTAAGATGGGAAGTGTATGTATTTCATTGGCTTAAATATACTTTCAAATGAAAAATATAATTCATCGACATCACTAGCCAAATAACGTATTTCTTTGTATTTGTGACATTAATGAAGTTTTCTTGTTTTTGAGATTCTGTTCCAATATATGCCTCTGAGATCTATATTTCGTTCTTGATCTTTTCTGCATGTTGGGCTACAAAATAAAAGAGCTTTAAATTAGGGGTATCATACTAGTAACTCAATTTTAAATTGAGGATATTTTTGGAACAAAATAAAAATAGGGAGGTATATATATCACTAGCCTTACATAAATTACCCACATATTTAAATCCATAGGTAATGCATAAATTACCCACGGATTTAAATTCGTGGAAAATAATCCGTAGATAATTAAACTTTTTTTTTGTAGTGTTCATCCACCTTTTAATATTTTATATGTTTCCTACTTTTAGTTTATCAATACCCTACATGTTTTCTACTTTGTTATCAAATCTCATTTTAATGTTAGTTGCTTGGTTTTAGTGAAATTATTACATAAATCTAATATGAAACTATAGGTTATATGTAGTGAAATTATCATATTAAATCTAACTCAAGTGAGTTTGATGTTGTTATGTTGTGGAGTACAAAGCTAATTTTTTGCATAATGGTGAACCATATAACAAAAATTAATTCTAAGTACTAAAATTAATGTAACATAAGGTGTGAAAAGTAATGAGGTACCTTTCAAAGCGTAAAAAACATACCAAGAGTTTATAAATAATATACTAAGATGATGCAAAATAGTTTTATACGGTCAGATAATCATAGTATTATACACTATGAATGAAAGGTTGTAATTGTTTGACAATATAAAATTATTTTATACTATCAATACATTATCTTTAAACTATTAAAAAAACATAATAAACCATGAAAAATAAGATCTATTTTTAGCAACTCCAAGAACTAGATTATGAATTTTGAATTTTAACTTCTATTGATCATACTAATTAGACGGGGAATGAAAATACATTTTGTTTGTGTTTCCTCATGTACTTAGTTGGAAGGGTTTGTTGTCAAACTTAAACAAATTCTTTGTTTGTTTCACTATGGTGGTAGGTTGCTTGTGATACATGAATTTTGTTCCTTTGGATGGACGTTGCGAATTTAACTTATTTTGTATTTTTACTTTATGATGTACTTTATGACTAATTATAATATTTTTTTTATATTTGTTATTTTGGACTTCGATTATATTGGGTAAAACTAACTGAAAGTTTATAAGTTATAACTTAATAGCTAAAAGTTTATAAATTATAAACTAATAGTTGAAAAGTTAGAAACTTATAAGCTAACTGGGTTAATTATAAGTATTTGGTAAGATTTGGTGATAAATGTCAAATGATGCAAATAGACATATTTAATATTTTTAATGTTAGAAATTATTTGTAATAATTTATCATCTTGAATAGTGGGATATTATTTTTAAAAAATGTATCATAAATCGTTTCTTAATAATCTAATATTGTTTTAAAACGAAAATTTCATTTTATTTTTGGAAAAATTAGAATTAAATAAAATAAACTTATATTGTTTAAAATCAATTATTTTAACATTTAAATACTTTGTTAATAATATTATTTTAAAACAAAAAAAAAACATTTTTCTTTATAATTTTGATTTTGTTATCAACTTTTTGTAAAGTACCAAATATAATAAATAAATAAAAATAAACAATGCAGTAATTTATTAGCATAAATTGTATAATATTAAATCAATAAACTAATATAAAAGTAAATCTTCTAACCTATGAACGGTTTAGCGAGGACAATTCAAAAATTTTGTCATGTGTGTCAATGTTAACAGGTTTTTAAATTTTTGAAAAAAAGTAAAAAAAAAATTAAAATTAAATAGTGGACTTTTTTACTATAGAGTTCATTTTTATTTTAAATATATGAATGATCTCCTTTTATATTATTAACAAAATTTGACCTCCTTTCCCTATAATTGAGGCACTGAATTCATGCCTTACCAACCTAATTTTTTTTTGTTAACAAGGTTTGGAATTCGGGTCCCTGTCCCAAATTCTGAACCTTTTTTTTTTTTTATAATATTATTATATATATTATTTATAATTTTAATAAATTATTTTATAATTTTAATAATAGCAATTATATTAATTTCTTTTTTTTTTTATAATTTTTTTATTCTAAACTTGATAATTTTTTATTTTATAAGTTTTAACAATTATAATATTACTATTATATTTTTAGTATCATTTTTTTTTAATTTGAACATAAGATAAGAACATAAATAGTTTAATATTTATATGATAAAAATTATTATAATATAATTTTATTTAAAAATATTTGTAATATTATTTTAACATTGAATTATCAAATACATAAATGTATGGTCATTGTCATAGTGGAAAAATCTTTCAAACTTTCATATAGTAATGTCTCATTAATGTTTATTATTATAATGAATAATTACTTGATTTTTTTTATTTCACAAAAAAAAAAACAGAATCATAATTTTCTTATTAAAATATAATAATTTTCATAAATTAATATTTAACATGCATAATGAGATAATACATGATTGAGTGTATTTTAGCATAGTTTAAAGTTACATTTAACATAGTCTAGACATATTTTATACTTCATTTTAACCATTTTACATGAGTTTTGTGAGATTGAATCATTTTAGGTCCAAATATCTAATATTACTATTTGTCACGTTTTATTGATACTTTTGACACTGTTCCTTGTGTAGTCCATAACTTTCGACATAGGTTTCCGATTTTGATGATTTTTGTCTTTATTGAAAGCTAAGAAGGAAATCTGAAATTTCATGTCTCACAAGGATTGGCTAATTCAGACATTTCAAGGGCCAAATCAGGTATTCAATGTTACAACCTTGCACTTATATAATTCTGCGTTTTAGTTTGTAACTAGGGATCTTTTGAGAATTTTAATTAATTAAAGTAGCATTTTATTTAGTGGGTTTTAGTCCTCTTTTGGAGGCCCACGTTTTTAGTCCATGATATATATATATATATATATAGTTTTTTCCCTTTGTAAAAGGAGACACACCATTTCATTTGATACAATTTCACTTTTAGAATTCAAAGTGTCCTCTTCTCTCTCCTCTCTTTTCTTCTCTTTTCTCCCCTTTCTTCTCCAATTTCATGCAGCCCCATTGCATCCCACATGAAGATCTTCATGGAGGGCTAAATCCATTTGCAACCCAAGAATCATGTGCATGTGGGTAAATATGAGTCCCTTTATTCTCAATTTTGAATTATGCTCATGAAAACACTTTCCCCCCCTTTTTTTTTCAATTTCCTTGTTTAATGTATAATAATGATTAGATTAGGGGATTGAAATATGAATTTGGGTCAATTGCAATCGATTGATTGTAATTTAATACAATACATGCGTGAATTTGGAAAAATTAGGAATACAATAGTAATCTGAATTTTTCTAAATAAATGTGAGGTGATTGTCTTAAATTTCATAGTTTGGAATTTCATGAGCATGAATTTGATCTATCTTTGCTAGAAATGTGATTATTTCTCCATAAGCATAGATTTTTGAGTTGTATCTCTTTGATTATGTTTTCGTTTATTGATTTAAGTTACTCTATTTGCTTAATTTTTTGAAAATCACACAAAATCTCCTTTATTTTGAATTGAATGCAAGGTGTTTGATGAATTGTATCTTTGAAAAAATGACTTGAGTTAGCCTTATATTGCAAAATTTATTGGGAAACATAGTTTCTTTTAACAACGTGTTTATCGCGTGCTCATCAATACAACAATTTAAATAACATGTTACTAACGTTGACTTGATGATCTCAATTGATAAGGACACTTGTTTTTTGAATGACCTAAAGTTCTACATATTGAACAACGTTTTTCTTGCTTCCCTTCTCTTTGGTCCATTTTAGTATGTGTATGACTTGATTTTAGTCTACCTTTTTTTATTTCATTGCATTTTTGGATTGTGACACATCAATGGTCCTTGATTTTGTGGTCAATAATTTGGGTGTCTCATTTCCCCAAATGATTTATTGTACGCATTATAAATATAATTCAACGTGTAGACGTCATCAATGAACTGACTGTATTCCATGTGAATGTACATACACGCAACAATCACATGGGAACACCAAGACATGTGGAGATGTTGAAATTTACTACAATCACACCTTTGTTTTGCAATGTTTATAGCAAATTTTTCTGGTAAATGTCGTTGTCTTAGATGAAAGGTTTCTTCCACTAAGAAAAAAATATGTTCTCGATCAAACTTAAGCACATGGTGAGAGTTAGCTTTAGTCTCCTTACAAATAATGGATTTGTCACTAGTGTTTGTCAATACTTTATCAGAGGTTAACATTGTTTGGCTTCCTTCCCCATTTTGATAAAAAAAAAAAATGTGTTGCATCTTTCATACGTACCATTGACCAATACAAAAATTGGAAGATCTCTTATATTTTTAAACACTAAGTTCATATACTCAACAAGATTTGTAGTCATGTGTCCCCATCGTCAACCTGAGGAAAATGCATTTATCCATTTATCTTTTGGAATCTCATCAAGCCACCTTATTGCTTCGAGATTCTCATTCATGACATTTTTATAGTAGTATGCAAACTTTGGCTCAGTCATGGCATACCCTAATGAGTGTTTAGCACAATATGATAAATAATGTAGTCAGTATAATTCAATTAAGTAAAAACATTAACTTATTTTATTGCAATATATACCCATGCTAATAATGTCTTTCTTTAATGGTGATTTACTGAAATGTTTAGTGAAATTTTGTGCAATGTGTCAAATGTAGAACACATGTAAAGAGTTGTATGTTATCCACCCACTATCTTCTCATTGGTAGGCACTTATGATTAATTTATACTTGTTTGAGATCAAGCACAAGTTGTCTTGATTAGTCACATGCTTTTTTTAAGTTTTACAAGAAAAAAAAAACTATGTATTTGTGGTCTCACCCTCAACAAGGGCAAAAGCTAATGACATTACACGATTGTCCCCATTTTGTCCAATAATCACTAGCAAAGTCCCTTTGTATTTCCTGTAGAGCCAAGTTTCATCGACAAAAACTATTAGCTTGTAGTATGCAAATCCATCAATGCATGTCTTAAAAATCCAAAAAAGTCAACAGTACATTTGACAATCCAGAAGTAATTATCCATTTTCATCATTTGCAATGATTTTTTGTTCCTCTACAATGGTTCTAGAAACAAATTCTTGTAGCATTAACAACAATTTGGGTAAGTCATTGTATGATTTCTCCCAATTTCCATACACTTGTTCAATGACCTATTATTTTGCTAGCCACGCCTTTCTATACATAGTGGTGTAGTTGTGGATTTGTTTGATGTGTGCTATGAAAGTTGGTACAAATACTATCGCGTTGTTCTTTACTAGAGCTATGATGTTTCTTTTGATAACTTTGTTCCTTAACTTAGGGTTATCTTGTGATATTGTCATTGATGCACAAGTGTGTGGTTCTTTAAGGGTTTTGATTTCCCATTGGTTTTGAGAGCGTACCCTTGTTGATGTTTTCAACCTATCTACAAATGCATATTAGACTTTTAAAAAATTAAAATTAAACAAAATTTAATAAACAATGTTAACAATGTTTATATCTCATTTCACATTTATCATATTTATAATGAATCACCCATCTTTTAGAGGTGGACTTTTTCATACTATCATGTTTGTGATAAGATTCTACCAAACAATAAAACCATTATTAAACATATTTGTCATTGTTATATGTGCATTAGGTTTGGGTGTCGGCAAAGTGTATTGAACATTGATATGACATTGTCATTTCCTTGAAGTTTGCAAGGTCTATATTAAAAATATCCCCCGACAAATGAAATTGGGCATCAAAAATAGATTTCAGTGACACATTTTTCATTGCCAAATCTAAGCTTATGTTGAATGGCAACCTTTAAATCATAAAGTATTGTAAATTGACTAATTTTTATTACCCTTGGATAATAGTGACTATGAAATACAAACTGTGCACCATGCTTAATTTTTCTAACCTCACCATTATAGTATACCACTGCAAACACAAGTGGGGAATTCATGAAATTTTTATCATGTAATTAAAGTGACAATTGCTTGCTAAAACTCATGTAATGGGATGTAAGAAACACGACTTATATGTAAGTAGACGTCAAGACCTACATGAATATCAAGCAATGAACAAGATTCCACCGACAATTTTAATGGTGACGATTTTAGCAATTTACATATATAAATAGTAACGCATCAGGTTATGTGTCATTGTGTTATGATGTTGTCAATTTTCCTAAGAAAGAACTAATGGATTAGAATGTACCGACAATTTCATTGACTAAGTTGACATTAATTTACTTCTATAATCAACACCTAGATTAACATTATATGGTTGGGATGAAATATGTGCAACTTATCTAAATTTACTTCCATCAATTAGGGATGTACTTATGGAATCCACGCTTAAACTAAAATGGTTGCAACAAAATATGTTACCTATCATTGAAAATGCAACCCAAGAACAATTAAAGGCTCAGGCCCATTGTTGAGCATACATTTTAAGGCTGATTGGGGGGTATTGATGTTTGATAAAATAGGCAACAAAGTTCACTTAACGTATTTAACTTTATTAGGAGATTTGAATTATACCCATTTATATAGTTGGGGTTCAGCTTGTTTAATCACTATTTACAAAGAAATGTACAAGACTAGTGAACTAGAGACAAAAGTCATGGGGGGATGTTCATCATTGTTACAAAGTTGAATATGGTATCGCATGCCTTTCATTGCATCAAGAGTTCAATGTCCACCCACATATCCATTTGTTATGAGATGGAGCAGAAAGGGCTTACAACATACCAACACGCCACATGGTGATCTCATAGGGTGCAAATATAGATTGGATAATATGAAATCAAATCACGTAAATAAAAAATACTTTGTATACATGATTTAATGTTTTTAATGTTGTGTTAAAATATATTATACTAACAATCAATAATATTATAGTTTTAATAGATGTCGTACAACTATTGTTAACAAATTATCCCATCTGAAGCATTCACTAATTCTAATGTATGGACTATATGCACTACTCTGACTTATTATGCCATTGTAGTGTATCATCAACCAGATAAGGTAAAATTTCAATTTGAATTAAGACAAGAGGTATCAAAATAACCTAGGAATCTTCATAAAGTTTACAAAATTGACATGTGAGGTCATATTAGCAAAAATTAGAAAGAAAAGCATTCTAAGTGGATTGAATTATGGATAAATCATTATCAAATGGGTATAATCAGACATCCTTTTACGGGACCTCCCTCGCATACCCATCAGTACATGGAATGGTATTATATTAATTTAAAACCTTTTTTAACTTTTAAATATCTAGAAGACTCAAGGGACATGGATGTTAGCAATGGGTACTACAACATACAAATCTTAACACATCAAAGAGGGAGAACTTTTCAACAATTGATTATCTCTAGTTCGCACACTATGCCCAATGAAGACTTTGACCCATCTCGTCACTCATTTTCTTTCATTCTATTTTGATAAGAATCATATTTAAATGCTGATACACGTCCACAATTGTTCGCATCCACTCCTAAATAATTTTATAATAATCTATTTAGTGCAAACCTTAGATCCCTAGAGTCAGTTGTTATGTACTCGGTTGCAAATCCATCATTGCACCATAATGAAGTTGGTAGTTCATCAATGGGTGAGACAATGGCTAGTTTTACTCCACCGTTGTTTGATTTAAATATCAATCAACTTATAAAAGAGAAAAATCTCCAAGTTGATGACGATAGAGAAAATTCTATGTAATAACACAACCCAAAAAAAATCATCCACATAATAAAAGACGTTGACAGTGTGAAACTAGGCATCATTAAGGGGACTAGATTGTGCTACTTTGATTTATTGACATGTACTTTAATAAACTTTATGTTGTGTTCATTATAAACGATACAAAATTTCATTTCATGATGATGATTTTTTGCTTCAATTTGTTTATGCAGAACATGTTTTTGTACACCAACAACAATTCATTATTGTAGTATTCATGTAGATGAAGGCAATTGTGTAGCTTTGAACAATTTTTTCAAACTAAAATTACATCAAAATAGTGTCCAAAAACATAAAAAAATTACTTTTGTTACAAAATTTCATTCCATGAACGTCATCTTTTTTCTTCAATTTACTATTAAATTATTTTTTTATTACAACATTAAAAACTTAACAATTTAAACAAGACATTATAATTATTACAATTATCTAAATTAATTAAAATGATAAAATAATTTTTTAATTAAAAACAAGAAAAAAAAACCATTTAGACTTTGTATCAAGAGTTCCCAAATTCTAAACATGGAAGCCAAAATAAAAATTAAAAGGGGGTGTAAATTTGGTTCCTCCAAACCCCAATTCACACCTTGAATAGGAAATGGGGTCATTTATGTTAATAAAATATAATAATAGTTATTCATGTAGATATTTAACTTTTTTGGCATAGTTAAGTAAAAAAGTCAAAATAGTGAGGATGAAATTTTAAAAAAAAAAGTTAAAAGTTAACTTATTAGTAATAATACACTAGAGGAAAAGAATAACATATTTGCACTTCAACTATTTAATTGCATTCACTTAAAATATAATACACTATAGTAATGCTACATATAGGCAAATTTAAGCAAAAATATAATATAAAAAACTTAATAGTTAAGAAAAAAGAAATATAATTAAATTTGAATTTCATGATACAATCCGTTTCTAATGATTTTCCATATGTACATTATATTATTAATGACGAGAGACTTGAGTACATGTGGTTGTCATTGAAGGTGTTGTTAACATAATGAAATAATATGAAAAGAGATGTACATGGTGTTGTCATTTAAATAATTTTTTAAACTTAAAATTGAGGATAATTTTTTCACATATAATATACACTATAAACTGCATCAATGGTTACATGGTATTTATGGTGAATCCCATCTACTATAAGTGAAGTGATGATGATGACTTGAAGGAGGGAAAAATAATTTTCATTTTAAAAAATAAGCATTTGTTCAACTTGTAGCATAAAATTCTTTTGCAACATGTGTTAGTAATTGAAAAAGATTTAGTAACACATTTTTCTTTTTGATAATGAAAACAAGTCCTTTTCAAGTAAAGCCTATTAATATCTTTTCACTACAAAGGTTGGTGCAATATTGATCATCAAATTTGGTTAAAATTAGAGTTTTCTAATACTACCAAACTTTAGTATAAACTTTTATTAAGGGAAGTATTGAGATGAAACTTTTATCAATTCACTATATATATGTGCTTACTATCATATGTTGTAATATGTCAATTTTCAATCTTATAATTCAATATGAATTACTTTGTCACTCTTATGCTAATTTTAGTTTTGTTATAAACACCAACCACCACCTCAAGTTTCGACTACTTCACCTTGGTATCAACATGGCATCATGATTTTTGTGTTACCTATCATTGTTCTCCCAACTTATTGAGTCCTCCTCCTCTAGCATACACCATACATGGGTTGTGGCCCTTCAACAGAACTGGGCCACAATCATTGCAGTGCAATTCTATCGAAGGTAACTTTTTTATTTATTTTTGTACTTTATCTTGTTTACTACATGATATAATTTGCATTTCTATTGAATGTTTTTCTATTATTACTAAATTTCAACATTAATAAGTCAACTTGAAGTTGATTGACTCACTTATACTTTGTCAATGAACTTTACCTTTTAGGAATATGAGTGGAACAAACATGAAACTTGGTTCATGTTCAAAATCAAGGAAGATTATTTTTCACAAGCCTTATCTATCTATGGTAGGAATGACTTTCAAGCCATTCTTTTCCAAGGAAATGTCTGTCTTAGTGGCTCCTACAGTTCAGCTAATATTATCTCTGTCATACAAACAAAGATACATGTTCAACCACAATTAATATGTAACACTCATGACACTTACAATATTTTATTTGAAAAACAAATTATAACTATATAATTGTAGAAGAAAGATGCAATTCCAATGTTGAACTAAGCAATGTATATTGTATAACATGTAAGTGTACATTGTTTGTAAGAATAGGTTGTTTTAGCATTTTAAGAACTCCAAACTTAGGAATGAGGACCCAATTTGTTCACAATCTAAGAAGTTAGATATGATGAAATTATGATATATATTTACACAAGAAATTATGTAAAGTCCAAAAATAGTGGTGTCCCCCACAAGACATATTGTCTATGGTAGGATTAGAACCTAAGTCCTTTTAGAAGGATATGTGAATCTTAACCACTATTACATGTTAGAAACACTTATCCTTGGGGGTTTTGTTTTTTCTTTTGTTTCTTAAGTCTAATGGATAAACTTCTAAGCTAGAATGTATTAAAATAAATTGGAGATCAATGAGAAGGGAGACGAATCATTTTTAGAATTGTTGTAAGAAAAGTTTTCTGTTAGGATTTTTGCTTGAACCATCTTTGATCTTATCAAGAATTCACAAATTCTTGTGGTGATCATTCCTCTTAGCTTATCAAACCTAAGTTTGTGGTATCCCTAAAACCAGCAACCCTCTTGTTCCTCTTTACCATTTTAACTTTGAATTCGTATTTTAAAATTCTATTCCGTAACTACTGTCTGAATTTTTCTGGTTCATATCTCACGATTTACGTATCCAAATTTAGCATTTCTTAAGCCTAATTCATAATTCAGAGTGTGAGTTTTCACTTCAATTTGAAATCGCCGCAATTGGAGTTCTGTACTGCGAGATAAAATATTGTCCAGGCATAGTCTTGATTTAGTGCCCTACAACAGTTCACTTCAAAATTCCTTCAAGGGGTTCCATATCATTAACAAATTGCTTAGTTCATAAATATTTCATTTTTTGTTCTATATTTAATGTAAAGTTAAGCAAACCATGAGTAAAAGTTGCTTATGTAAGCAACTCTCTCCAATTTTAAACAACTCAAAATTCTATATGGCACACTAAAATAAGTAATTCCCAATGTTAAGCATAATTTTTTTTGTTAAGCAACACATTAAACAATTCTCATTGTAAATGCTCTAAGTGAGAGATAGGTGGGTCATGTGAAGAGAGGGTTTCCATGTTTTGCTGAAAAATATGATGATGATGACGAGGATTTTCATGTTTTGTCAAAAAACTAGGTTGATGAGGGTTTATAAGTTTATCAAGAAAACTTATTATGAATGTAGGGATGAGAATTTGGACCACATCAAAAAAATTGAGGACAATTTACAAGTTTATACAGAAAACTTGTTATAGATGTATGATTGTATGGATGAGAGTCCCAACCATATTAAACAAATTTACGTTCATTTCTTGTTTTCTTTTACTATGTTGTTGTCTTAATCATGAAAATTATTTTCAAAAAATAAAATATACCCTGTGAAACCAAACACCATATTGTTTTTTTTTTTTCTTGTAACAAAAAAAAAAATCTTACTTTAAATAAATAGAATGCACTTTGTTTAGATAAGATGTGTTTTAATATTTTTGTTATTTCTTTTGTACTCAATTTAACAACTTGTAATAAAATCGAATTTGATTAAAAGTGCAGGTATAGAAAACATTTTTTACCTTGTGATTTATTTTAATTGCTGTTCCATTATTCTTCTTAGTTTAAGGATCGAAGATGCAATTGGCATGTACTATTAAAATTTAGAGGTGAATACTAACATTATACGATTATAGTTTTTTTTATACAAACAAATTACTATTTAAGTTATATGTGTAAATATAAACATAAATATGATAAAAAAAAAAAAAACGTGAGGTACAAATGAACACTTATATGAGAATGTATTAACAAAAGTAAATTACACAAAAATATATATGCAAAATAAAGATTTTAATGATCATACATTGATAATATCATATTATTATGCACGTTCATATAATTACAAATAACTGTTTATTTGAATTTTAAGGCATTATTATTAAAATCATGATTAATAAACTTATTATAGCTGAATAATAATGTAAAACTATTTAAAGAAAATAAACTTTTTTTCTCTAATAAAAATCATAGAGAATAACATTTTTTTTAAAAATCAAGTAGAAAAATTTACATTCGACTCATAAAAATGAAAAATTTATCTAAAATATCATTAACATATAAATTATTAGGATGATTATTTTTAACTCTGCAGTAATAATAGTAAAATCATTTTTTAAGACTTTTATTTGAATAAATTGAATTTCTATAATCAATTCTTAATAAATTATTATTTTCTCTTCAAAAAAATTAAATTATTTTTTCTTTTCTTTTTTACATGATCTAAAGAAGTAAATTATAAAAGTATCCTTTGTGATTTTTTAAGAAAAAAATTATATACGTACAAAATAAAATTAACAGGTTTATAGCAAAGTTTAATAAGAAAATTTACACTAACTCACGAAGAACGTAACAATTTATTTGAAAATCACATTAACATCTTTAGGGTGATTTATTTTAACTCATTTCTATAATAATAATAATAATTTTTAATCAATTTTTACATAAATAAATTAGCGCCTGTAATAAACTTTTAAGCAGATCATTGCTCTTTTTTTTTTTTCACGTGTGATATGAAAGAAAAAGTAAATTACCCATTCTTTATAATTTTTTTAAGAATTACATGTAAAATAAAATTAATGACAAATAATATTTTCTTTTTTGCAAAATTAAGCCAGACAAATTAGACCCAACTCATGGGGAGAAAGAAAAACGGTTTACTTGAAAATTACATTAACATTTAAATTATTAGTGTAAAAATATTTATTTTTAACTCATTTTTATAATAATAATAATGATTTTTTTTATCAATTTCTATATGAATAAATTAGATTAAAGGTTACTTTTGTTAATTTATATTTTAATTTTTGTTCATTTTTATCTTTTATGTTTTAAAAGTTTCATTTATATTTCTAAAATAAGTTAAAATTGTCATTTTAAAATAATATTTATTTTCAATTTTGTGACACAATTTTAAATTTTTTTTTTTGAAGAATTTAAAATATAAAAGTTATTTTATTAGATTCACTTATATGAAAACTGTGAACTTAATTGATATACGAATCAAAAAGAGAGTCAAATATAATAAAAATTGTGTAAAAAAATAAGTCTCATGAACAACTAAAAAAAATTTAATATTATATTTTTCATTAATTCGATTGTTCGTTGGATATATTTTTTATGAAATTTATACTATGATTATTGTCTTTTTTTATTCAAACATTAGTTAAATTTCCTAGTTTTTATGTAAATGAATATAATAAAATAATTTTTATATCTTGAATTAGTTAAAAAATAGTTCAAAATCGCATCACAAAATGATATTTAATCAATAAATTAATATCTATAATTCATTAAAAAAATCAATTTTAAAGTAATTAATTGTTCATCTTTTTTTACATTATCTAAAAAAAAAGTAAATTACATAAGTATCTAAAAATTAGCAGATCATAATATTATTTTTTTTTCAAAATTAAAAAAGAAAATTTACACTCAACCTAGGAGAATAATTTACTTGAAAAATACATATTATCACTTATCAGAGCGTTTTGTAAATATTATATGTATATTTTCGAAGCGTATGTATTACATTTTCGGTCATTATTATTATCACGTCTCCCAACGCAAGTAAGCAGAAGAAGACCATCTTTTCAAATTCAACGTTACATTTCCCAAACCCACGCTCGCTCCATAGTCCATACTCCACTCTCAAACAATTTCTCTCTCTCTCTCTCTCACTTTTCCCTCTCTCTCGCAACAAAAATGGCGCGGAAACGCAACAGGCCTTCCGTTCCCGGCGTGTTCCGGCGGATCTTCGGCTGCCGAGCGCGAACACTCATGGAAACCATCCTCTCCTCGGTCCCTCCAGCGCCGGCGCTGTGCCGCTGCGGCGGCGGCGGTTGCCTCGGCTGCGCCCACGACTCGAAATCGTATCTCCTCCGACCCGAGGATCCCTCGGAATATAGGAAATTACTAGAGAAATGTTTTGTTGTTGTTGCGAGAGACGCTCCTGATGTTCCGTTCTTCTTCGCACACTCCTCCCGCTTGTGCCAACTTAAGGTACTTAAAGTGCTTTTTTTTTTCCTACCGCGCTTGAGTTTATGTTTGAATAGCAGTTTAAAAAATGCAGCAAGCCATATAAAATGAACTTCTTCGTGAGCTTTCATGAGCTAACATTGGATTTTTCAATGGCTCATTTCGTTTTTTTTTTTTTTTCTCCTAGAAGTGTTTTTATAAAAGTTTACTCAAACATAGCCTTGGTTGTTTTTGTTTTAAAAGTTTTCTTAAACACGTGGAATAAAGTTTTTTTTTTCTATTTAGGAATTATTTTTTCAAATTGTTTAGGAGTTTTCTTTTTAAAGAGAAGTGATTTATATTTTTTTTTAGAATTTAACTAGAATGCACTTTTATTATTTTCTTAATGACGTTCAATTACAGAAGAATGCGATATATAAGCAGATTGTTCAGTTTATAATAATAAATGTTTTAAAAAGTCATACCTAAAATGATTTTCTAATTGGTTAACTGGATACAGATCTTTGTAATGAGTAATGACATTGCATAGTTTTTTTTTTTAACATTAAGAAATAATGTCACGAGTTCGTGTATTCCAGAAAGAGTAAACCTTTATTTTAGTTCTCACTTTAGCAAGAATCATTCACTATGGTTGAAAAGGAAGTGAAAAGAAGACTAACATGAATGGTGTTCTCTAAATCAGGAACTAAAGTGAAGTGAAGTGCTGGTAAAGTAAGTACCAAAATGATTGATGCATACAATATCAGGGAGTAAAGTGAGGGTTTATGATGAGACCCTCGAGTTCAATAATAATTCCAGGGAGAAGGAAATATTACGGTTTCAGCAGGTGAATTGTGAAAATAAGGGGTTAAAAGTATATTCTTGAAGGGAAAAAGAGGGTTCGTTGATTGTTTCCTGCTAATTTCCTTATAGGTTTCTGATACTTGGATATCCAATTCCATCATTTAGTGAGATTAATACACCTTTTTTTCACTTCATTCTGACTATTGTGAATTATTGTTATTAGTGTTTGATGGCCGTTTCTATAAGTCTACTTGTTGAAAAATGTTGGAAATGCTTTTTCCCCTTGTGTTAGGGTTTGACTTTTGGGTAGAACCCTTGAGATAATGACACATGCCGATTTTGACTTTCAGATTCTACAGAAAGCCATTGATTCAATGCAGCTTCCAGGGAAACCTTCCAATGTGTTGCGTTCTGATATTGAATGGGTGACAAATTTCTTCCTTTCTTGTTTAGTGCTGTACAATTTTTTAGGTTATTTGTGTCATGTTTTACTCTCTGGCATTGTTCTTTTTTTTTTGTTATTTCTGTTGGTGTTTTTCCTTTCTGAGGGTATTCGGTATTCCTAATGTTGGATTATATATTTCAAGGAGTTATAATGAAATGGCATTCATTAGGTACTACGTAAAATGATTTGCTTTATTAATTAGGTGCTGTTGACCCTGAAATCTTGAACTATGATTATCCACTGTGAGTTGAGTGTCTATTGTGCTATTGCATGCCTTAAGACTGCATACATCTAGATGGTTTTTGTTAGCACATTAGTTCCGTTATCTGATTTTAGTTTTGAGTGTTGACATAATATAAACTGGTAAATGGAGGATTCTTTGTGATCTAAGTATGAAATAACGTTAGGGTTATAATTGTTATGAAGATTAATATGATTTATTCCTTTATTTTTAGAGGGTGGTTACTGGTTAGGAAGGCATCTATGTCTTTACCTCTCTAACTCTCAACTATTATACACAAAAAGCATATACTTTATGAATTCTATTTTGTATATATGTATGAGTATATGTCTTGTATTTGCTTATTTTGTTCATATGCAGGGTGAATGTTCAAGCCCTAATGTGGAGCTTTTATCGTGTGCATCTTGGTGTCTTCTGTTAAGTAGGGTATGTGATGATATCAAGATTTTTAGGATAATATTTATTTCGATGAGGCTAGTTTTTAATTCTTCTTTCTTTTTAAAATTAGGTAAGATTTTTCATCCATGCAGGTTGGAGATTATTTTATGTTTTACCTACTACAGAATACAGCAATATTCTTGCCAGCTCCCCATGGAAAACACCACCAGGTGGCAGGTCCTCCAATCAGCGATCTATGCTTTAATAAGCTCAAGGGCTCATTGAAGATTCACGATCAGAAATATGGTAATAAGAAATGTCTGTGTATCACACTATGATCAGAAATATGGCTCATTGAAGTTTCTCTGTGAAGATGATTTTTTTTATGGCTATTAAACATGTGTTTACCATGTTTAAATCCATCTGACCTTATTTCTTAAAATACAGAAGGTATTTTTTATTCATTTAGACTTCTAATCCTATGTTCAGTTTGCTATAATGCCAAACTGTTGATTAGTACTATAATCTTAAAATTACTTGTCTAGTCATTAAAATTCTTAGAAGATTTGAATGTAAATTGCCACATCTGAGAAATTGATAAGCATTGCCATATCTGCTGTATATCAGTGATTAGACAAACTCATGAATCAATGAACTGTCTAGTATTATTGAACCAATTTATTGTTATTGCTATCTTGTGTCTTCTTTCCTGACAAGTGACAACTTATTTGTGTCATGAGTCTGGAGAAACATGACATAGTGGGAATATCCTTTTCCCTCTTGATTATTGTTGAGATTTTGCAATAGTGGGTTTTATTTGCAATAGGTGAACAAAAGAGAAAAAGAGCTGATGCTGATGACCCAACAGTAAAGAAACAAAAGTGCCATAATTCTAACAGTACCCTTGATCCTCTGGGATTTTCAAGTAACCTTGACTTAACCAGTAAGTCTTCAATGCAACTGGTCAGGCATCATGGGAGCAGGAATTATGATGTCAGTGTCTCTGAAGTTCCAAAGTCAACTAGAACTGGAACTGTTATAAGGAAGTTAGAGTCAGAAGGGAAACAAGGCTCAAATTGTATTACTCCTAGGCTTGGAAAGCGCTCTAGGCCATTTAGGTCTCAACGGCAGAGTGGCAAAATGCAAAAGCAGTTAAACCTTAAAGAAAATGGTCTAAATACATATTGCAATGTGCTTACTACTAATTCAGATTGCTTGCCTGCTAGTTTTCAGCCCAACACCACCAGCTTAAGCTATCATGAAAAGGTGATCAATTGCTTCTATGAACTATTGTAGAATGCCACTTTCTTTTGTCCTGAAATTTTGGTAGATTCATTTCTGTATTAAACTTGCATTCTTCATGGGCTCCATGCATTTGTAGCTAGCATCAATTCTATGTACTGATATTGTTTGGTGTGATTGCTCTTATAATTGTACTGATCGCTAAGTATGAAGGAAATCCTTAATCTGTTTTACTTTTGGATTTAGTGGAATAATATTAATTATTGACTCTTTGTAACATACAACATTTCAAGTTGCAGCAAAGTGATATATGATTGGCAGATAGAATAAATTATACTTCTAGAGACAGCTGATTGTAATTTTATGTTGTAGGTGATAAGATATTCTGCATTGACTAGGAATGAGTCCTTATGAGACTTGGGCAAACCCTCTTTCATTGAGCTAACTTTTGTGGTTGAGTTAGGCCCAATCCATTTCTAATAGGAAGAAATATCACCTAATCTATTTCCATTATATTTTATAATTTTTTTACCTTTGGTCTTTACTGTTGATGGAGTTGTGTTATATTTTTATGACATGCTAGATTAGTCCAGACTGTCTGCTTCGAATAATTATCTGCAACAATAAGTGGAGTTTGATATTGAAAATTGTAATTCTCATTAGCCCAGAATTTAGCTGGTAGCAATTTGTACTGTGGTTGAAGCTACATGCTCAAAGTAACATACTAATTGCAATGATCGACATGCAATAAATGCTTAAAAAGGCAGCATCATCTACAATAGGCACAAGCAAGTGCTTCATTTTTTGTACTTTTTCTTTGTAAAAGAGGAGTTTATCAAGATAAAAGTAGAGGGGAATATGAAATTGAAGCATAATGATCTGTCTAACGTTACAAAGTAACATTAGAAAAGGGAAAAGTTAAATTGTTTCAATCAAAAGATCTACTCCTTTTGCAAGCATGTCCCAGAAACACCCTTTAAAATCCCATTAGCAAAAAGCTCACAAAGAAGCAAGGAAAACTAGCCTGTTTTATAAAAGCTGTTGATTTTGTGACATAAATTATCTTCCAATATAATTGTTTATCTTTTATTCACATGCTGTTTACATGTTGTTTAGCTGCAGCATCCATGGCAATGTTCTTGCTGTATAATCCTGCAATCTCTTCCAGCTGTTCCTAAGATGACTGATATCAAAAGGCTATCTATTTTCTATAACCTGGAGTCTTCTCATGCAGTACTTCCAAGGAAGCGTATCCACCAATGAGTTTTGAACCTGCATGTTGTACATGTCCATTCTTGGAAATTGTTTTTTTTTTGGTTCACTTCACTGATACTTTATATGGAATTGCCCGTATGAATTTTTTCACAATCACTTGCCCTTCAAGTTCCTGAGACATTATTTTTCCCTAGTGTTATAATGTCATAAGGGCCGATGGTGTTGCTTCCTCTTCTAAATTAAAGATATTATACTTTTCCTTTACAAATTATCCTCAGATATTTTATGTTCCTCTAATCCAAATTTTGCTTGTTCAAAGCGTCTCATTGAAGATATTTTTGGCTTCTCAAGTGCCCATCCAATACCTTGTTTACACAGCAATGGCTCATGTCTCATTGACTCTGGATGCCTGTAAGTTCAGGCAGGCCTTTTAATTACAACACATTCTTAAATGTGAATGCTATTACATTTTTAAATTTAATTATTAATCAATGATAAGGATCCAAGTTCATGTACTGTATTTTGTGCTCATAATATATTTGAAGTTTATTTTATTTTTCTATCCAATTATCCTTTTGCTTTTGAGCTTGAATTTCATGATGCTGCTGCCTGATTTAAAAGTTAAAACCATTCCTACAATTGTTATATAAGATGCTTTGATTTCAAGTTTCAATTTTTTGCTTGATCGGTTTCTATAAAGGGGGTCTTAGAATTTAAGTGCTGTAGCATGTAATTATGTATAAAATGTTTTCTTATTAGATGTAATTAGGAGTATATGTTGATGATACTATTGTTATTATAGGGAGTGATCCAAGTGGGAAACATCTACTCAAGAGAAAATGGTTAGAGTTTGAAATTAAGGCCCTTGGGAAACTCTGATTTTTCCTTGGAATTGTGGTGGCCTATTCAAAGCATCGTATTTTATTTCTCAAATGAAATACATACTTGATCTTCTTAAGGAGATGGGCAACCATTTTTGTTGTAGACCTACAAGTGTTCCCATTAAGCAGACTCATCTGATGAGCCTTTTATATGCGTTAGAAATCAAAGTCAATGATGAAAGATCTAATTTCTTCTATGTTGTACTTATTTTAATTTTAATACTTTTTTGCAGGTATCACTCCCTTGTTAAGTGGTTTAAGCATCTCATTCGTAGGACACAGTGTTGCAAGCATACAAGGCTCTTGAATAAGCATTGTGTTATTCCATCATTGGATTTGGATAAAAATACAATTGGAAGATCTAGTTCCAGGAAAAAGGTTTGTTTTTTTTGCCCCCTTTAGGATTCTAAAGTTCTTCTCTATTGGTTTGTTCAAGAAGTTTCCACTACGTTGGGGAAGTTATATAAAACTATCCCTAGAATTCTCTGTTGATGTGCACAGGTACATTTTTTGTCCCAAGTATATAATTGACACATGCAATGTCCAAAGTAAAGTGCTTTGTAGTTTCTAGCTTTTTTCCTAATAATTATAATGCTATTATTTTTTCATATTCAAAGAAATATTTGGTACCTATACAAATAAATTTTTACTGCAGGACAATGTATTAGAGACAAATGTGCACAGGAAAAATCAGGAGTTTGGTACCAAATGCTGTGCAAATACTGTGGAAGCCATAGATTCACAATCCGAAGCATTTAATTTTAAATCATTCTGCTCAAAAAGTCAAGTTGTATCTTTCATATGGGCTGCTTCTAGGAGTTTACTTCCTTCTGAATTATTAGGTACTCCTTCTACATGGAGAATAATGGTGAGAAATATTTCCAAGTTCATACACTGTCGGAGATTCGAGAAATTCCCTCTAAAGCTATGTATGCATGGACTTAAAATATCATCGTTTCCTTTTCTATCCAATAAATATTGCTTAAATAGTCAAAGTGCTTGTGTTCTTAAGAATATAGATGGTGTCAAATGCAAGCTTCTGGAGAAGTGGATCTTTTGGTATTTCTCTTTTCTGGTTGTACCTTTAGTGCAAGCAAACTTCTATGTTACTGAAACTGAGCAAGGGAAACACGATATTTATTATTATCCAAAACCTGTTTGGGAAAAGTTAGCTGCTAGCACTATTGCTTGCTTTGGAGACTCAAGATACAGTCACATGGATGTTGTGGAAGTACGTAAGATTCTTAGTGATAGACTATTTGGGTTTTCAAAGCTTAGACTTCAACCAAAAGAAAATGGTGCAAGGGTTTTTGCAAATCTGAATCGTTCTTCAAGAATGCCACCGCTTATGTCCACTACGGGAGTTCAAAATCGCAAAACAAAGGGGAATGTAAAACAGCATCTCAGTTCAAAAAAATTTCAGCCTGTCAATACTGTTCTCTGTGATGCCCATATTATTCTTAAAGGAATTCTGCTCAAGGAGCCCAACAAGCTAGGTTCTTCAGTGTTTGACTACAATGATGTTTACAAAAAATTATGCCCATTTTTTGTTGGCCAAAAGAAGGGATCAGCATCTATGCCTAATTTGTTCATTGTTAAGTCTGATGTGTCAAAAGCATTTGATTCTATTGATCAGAGCAAGCTTCTTGACATAATGAAAGATTTTCTGCTGCAAGATATGTATTTTCTTAAGCGATATGATCAAGTTGTTTGCACGAAGAAGTCTCTGTGGGTTCAAAAGCAATATACAATGCTGGATGTCAATGGCCATACACGATTCACTTCATCTTTTCATTCCCAACATGGTGTCTTTGTTAATCAGGTATCATTTTTCTTTGGAGAGTCATCACGATGTGTATACAGTATACTTGCACATTCTGTCATTATCAACAAGTTTACACATTCAAGCATATATGCTTTGTACCATCAATATGATCTTTCTCTTCCTCTTATATATGATTATTTTACATCGTTCAGTGGGTATCAGACATGTATAACTTGAATTGTCTTTTCCTCCCATATTGTTTATTCACCCATATTTAGCTGACAAAGGCACTAAAGTTACACCTATTTTAAACTGAGATTTTGTTTTAACTTTTGATTTAATTATCTTCATATTTATACTAGAGTCCTTGGTCAAGGCAGTGGCTGAGACACAAAAGACAACTTGAACCTAACATTCTTGTATATTCAGCTAACATGATTCAATTAGCACAATTTAGTGATACATTAGGAAATTGTATGTTCAATTCATTTTGTTAATTATGATTAGTGGTCCATTATGCCTTATCTAGGCTTTGTGTGCAATGTGTTAGGGCCTTTATTTTGCCTAGAATAGTATCATCAATCAATATTAACTCCTTGTTGATGGCTTCATTGCTGATAATTTCTATCAATTCACCAATGACTTAAATTCCTAACTTTTGTCCTGTTTCTGTAAGGTCACTTGGGTTAATGTTTGAGTCATGAATCATGATGTATGGGTTATGTGAAGATAGTTTCAGTTTCAGGTCAATATATACACTGCAGATTCAGATTGTAAAGATCAGACTTCTCTTTTCTCTTTTCTCTTTCACTTTTCTTTGTTCTTGGTTACTGTTTCTACTCCTTGTTTCTATCTTGTCACACAACATCCCTATTGTCATTCAATCACAATTCACCATTAATGCTAAATCTGTTAAATTTTATAAAACTATCTTGAAAGTCATGCAAACTGTGGGTTGTGGTGCAACAACAGTGTAAACATTAAACTCTTAAAGTATTGTTACCCTTTTTGGTATATTGGAGTTGTTCCTTTGAAAATTTAGGGTTTAGAAAAGGAAAAAGAGAGGATGGTAGTTGGTATTTAGACATTAATAATACAATTTTACACCAATAGTAACATTAAAAAAATTATGTTTTTCTTATGCCTCATCCATTGTGAATAAAATTAGTCTGTGACCCACTCAATACATTAGGGACACTTGTGATTTTTGACCTTAAGACAAAAACAACACTATAAAAGATCTTCATATTGATTTTTAATATTCAATTTCATAAGAAGTTCATGCAGATTTTTTATGTGCCATTGTATATATACAAAAAATAAACTTTATGGATTTATTATAAAATTTGTCATCTATGTAACTATAAATTCTTACAAAAAATTCCATTAACTCTATGATTATACTAAATAAAAATGAATCATGTATTCATGTTACTCACTAAATATCTTTTATAATAATAGTGGCCAGCAAATATTAAACGAATTGCTTTTAAATTAATAATACTAGAATATTTTATCTAAAAAGACAAATAATTATCACTATCATAATCACTATCAAAAGGGAAATAATATTTTTTTTAAAAAGGGGAAAAATCTTATTGTTTTCACAATAAATACTATAAAAAGTTAATAAGATATTTCATCAAAAAAATAAATAAACAGAACTTAAATACTGTTATTTTTAAAATTAAATTCCTAAAAAATCATTAATATAAAAATGATGATAAAAATTAATTACTTTTTCTAAGAAAACCCTTTGAAAAAAAGAAACTATAATTAATTTCCATGTCATTCAAACTCAAAAAATGTCTTCAGAATCTAAAGATTAAAGGGAATGACCAAGGGGTTTAACTCAATTAATTGAATAGTGTGAGTTGTTGTAAACCTTCTAATACTTGAGTTTAATTCGTACAAATTAAAATAAATTAAGGAAATGAGAAGCAATTTTTCAAGACTCTTCAAAATAGTATGTGATGAATTTAAGGATTCTAAATATACATATTAGATTTACTTTTTAATTTGTTTTGGCTCTCCCTAATTTTTAGTTGAAGCACCACCATTGTGCCTCCCTACTTATAATTTAGGACTATCAAAAGTACATGATTATTTATGACTGAAAAGTTTTTGTAAACCTATACTATACTTAATTTAAACATGTCTAACATCTCAGGAACAGTGGAGGTGTGTGCAAAAGAAAGCTATCTATGCAGACCTTATGGAGCATGTGAAGCGCAATTTGTTGAAGTTTGATGGAAAATTTTACTTGCAAGGTGTTGGTATTCCCCAGGGAGGGATTTTGTCATCTTTGCTTTGCTCCATGTATTATGGACATTTGGAGAGACATGTAATATTTCCATTTCTTGAAAAGACTCTTCAATCCAGCAATTGCAAGGAGAATAATGCTGGGCTAACCAATTGTGATGATAAAGTCTCATCATCTTCCTCTTACATTCTAATGCGATTTTTGGATGATTTCCTTTTTATATCAACCTCAAAGAAGCAGGCAGCATGCTTTTACTCCAGGCTAGAAAGAGGATTTAAAGGTTACAACTGCTACATGAATGAGAAAAAGTTTGGTGCAAACTTTGATGTAGAAAAGATATCATCAGACTCCCAATTGAACAGAGTTTATGTGGGGGAAGATGGTGCTACTTCCTTTCTTCCCTGGAGTGGTCTTCTTATCAATTGTTCCACAATGGAAATTCAGGCTGACTACACTAAGTTAATCTTCATTTAAAGCTTTTTCATTCATCTTATTTTCATAAATGAGGAGTGCTAGCTACACTCTCTCTAGCACTCTTTTTGACACTCTCTACGTAATTGATTGAAATTTATTAGAAATTATCAATTTAGATAAGTATCATCTAAATCAAGAAAAAATATTCTTAAATGACATGTGGAATCTATCAAAATTAATGATTTTGATTAAATTTTAACCAATCATGAGGAGAGTGTCACTAGCATTTCTCTTTTCATAAATAGCATGTTTGATAAATACAATTTTGCCTCTGGATTTATTGATCTTTGATGCTCGGGTGTGGAGTTCCAAATTGTGGTATGATTTTCTGAATTTTATTAGAAAAATTTAATGAACAGATACCTAACCTAAGTTGGTTTTCAATTGATGGAAGACATGAAGCAAATTATTATACACCTTTTTATATATTTGTTTTTCTGGTAATTGGTGTTTAGTTGAACATCTTAGAGGTTGAGTTAGTGGTTTGAGTTAACACTGAATAAAGATTAGTCTCACACTGAAAGGTTGTAGGATGCCAAGAATTTCACAGGCAATGACTTTGCATGACTGAATTGTTATCGATATTCTGTTGATCTGTTATCTGGATTGGGGCAGGGGTTAATTAGATTATTTTGGGATAGGTATAATTTGAGAAGCCTACGGATTATCCTATATCCTACAATTTTCTAAGATATTCATTTTTTGTTTTAAGATAAACTTGTCTGAGACAATTTTCTACTGAAATGTGAATGTTTATTAGATTGTTTACCTGTAATCATAATTGGGACTTCAAATTATTTAAGAGCAATGCTAAGATGACTCTCAAAGATTCTATTTCGGAGACTCACTGTATTTGGTTGAAATTCATTGGAAATCACCAGTTTGGCTGGACCCCACATCTAAATCAGGTGAGATGTGAGGTCCATCAAAATGGATGTTTTTCAATAAATTTCAGCCAATCATGGAGAGAGTCTAGAGAGACTTTTTGAGAGAGTTATCTTAGCATTTCTCATTATTTAATGTAGTCATCTGATTGCTGTATGTGTTTGAAAGCTATTTAGAGTTATGTATTATTTTTATTGTGAAAACTCTTATTGGTTCTTTTCTTGGACTAAGTAGTGCCATATGCCTAACAGGTACTTGGGTAGCCATTTGAGCTCGACACTCACTGTTTGCTGGCAAGGTAAACCAGGCAGTAATCTCAAGGAGAAGCTGCGTCTCTTTCTAAGACCTAAATGCCACCCTATATTCTTTGATTCAAATATCAATTCAGCAGCTGTTGTCAGATTGAATATCTATCAAATGTTTCTGTTATGTGCAATGAAGTTCCATTGTTGTATTCGGGATCTCTCATTTGTATTCAAACTTCCCCACAGATTCTGTTCAAACATCATACAAAGTTCTTTGAGGTATGAATGTAATATGATCTTACTGTTGAACTGATTTTAAGACTGCCTTTTCTCATTGTTGATTTGATTGACTTCTCTCATCAAACTAATGCTATGCATGAAGTTCTCAATCAAATGATTATGTATATCTTTTTGGGCTTAATACTCACTTTAGTCTCTAAGTTACAATTAATCGTCTGATTTAATATTCAACTATTAAAAAGTTTCAAATTTGATCCCTAAATTATTTAAAATGCGTCAATTTGTTCTTTTTTTCGTCTTTGGACTTGACACTGATAAATCTATCACATGTTTAGCCATTTACATCTCCCCTTTTACTAAATACACTCCTTTAAAAATATTTAAAAAAATGGGAGATGTACTTAGTAAAAGGGGGTGTAATTTGTAAATAGAAAAAAATTGTGACAATTTAACCACATCATGCCAATGGACGGAAAATGACAAAAATGATGCATTTTTAACAATATAGGGACCAAATTGAAACTGTTTAAAATTGGGGATCCAATTAGACGATTAATTATAATTTAGGGGCTAAAGTGAGGATTAAGTCTATCTTTCTTAATTCTAGGAATTATAACCGTTAGTCAATTAAATTTTCTTTCATGATCAACTGCCAGATATTTGCACATATTGATAAAGAAACATATGCACTCCTTGAGTCTTCATTCAGATGTAAAGCCGATTCTCGAGTTAGAGAGGGAAGAGGTTGAATGGCTTGGACTTCACGCTTACATACAAGTTCTAAAGAGAAAGCAATCACGGCATAAGAAGTTGCTGACAGTTTTGAAGTCAAGAATGTCATCACATAGAATGTCTGAGAGGGTGTCTCCTGAATTGAAATATGCAATTGATGCCAAAAATTCTTCTTTGCTTTGGAACATCAAGTATTAGCTAAAGGTCAGTAGTGTCAATGATTTTAAGTAGTTCTTCGTGTTGAAATGATCCTGAATTCATCCAAACCAAAAAACATGTGTTAGTTTGGATATTCTTGTTAAATCAGGTCAACAAGAGTGTAACCAACCATTATTAGGTCATACAGTCGAAGCAGTTGAACTCCTGACTTGAACTTTATTTTGTTCTTTTCTTTCTATTTTGATTCTTCAATGAATAATATTTCTATTTTTTTTCAAATACATATTTGTACAATCTGAAATCTCCTCCTTAGTTTTTAATTTTAAACAAAAGTCTAACCTGACCTAAATTTAAATTGGTTGATTCATGTTAGGTTAGTTAATTGTTTCGAGCATTTTTTTGCTTAACCCATGTAGAAGTCTACGAACGCATTGTTCTACACGCCAATATTTAAAATAAACTTGATCAATGTTAATTGCCTTGGATATGTAGTTTTCACATGTTTCATAAGGCAATTAATATAATTTTACCTAATTTTAGAGTGATGTTTACTCATTTTATCTTAGTTTTGTAAATATTAAATTTAGTTTGATATTTAATTTCTTAGGCTGCTTCTTATATTTGTCTACTTTTTGTAGTGGAAAAGCTTTTGAGCCATTTTGAAGCAAACTTTGGTTGGAGCTAGCTAAGAAATGGAGTTGAACTAAAATTTGGTAGCAAGCAGAAAAGATATCTGAACTTGAGCTTAAATTTGGAGTTTGTATATTGTAGTTTGATAGATTTTAGTTTAAAAAATGAAATGAATGAAAAAAAAATCTCTTAATTTGGTATTTTTTAAAATCACAATTTGGGCCCGTAGATCGATTTTTTTATTTGTGGACTTTGTGGACCGAATACAGACACAATGAAAAAAGTCTATTTATTTTTGTAAGCAAACTAGAAGAATCAAAATTACAATTAAGTTGATCACCAGACCCACCTAATAATTTGTGTTATATTTTTTTAAAGCAAATTACAATTATATTCCCTGAAATTTTATTAAATTACATATAATTTTATATTTTTAATTTGAAATCATTACATTAACACCCGTTTTATATTTTAAAATATTATATTGATACCCCTTGAAACATTATATTAACACTTTTCATGAGTAACCAAAGTAATGATTAAAAATCTCATATGCTTGTGTAATATATACAAAATCTCATGGAGTATTATAATTTTATTTTTTTTCTTTTGCTAATAGCAGATTTACAAGTGTTCAATGTTTTTCAAATTCACATATTCAAGGATTTGTCTTTTCTAATAAAACATTTTATTTGTTGAAAAGTTCAGATGCACACGCTGCTATGAAGATAAGTATAACTGTATAAAGCCTAAGAATATGTTAATAAATGAACATTCAAAATGAAAGTATACCTACCAGATAATTATAACATGACACGGATTTAATTAATTTGTATTGGTACAACTAACATTGAGAAATGGATCTAAAGTTGTTTAATCTCATTTACAAATTAGTCAAATCATAGAATTCACAACTTGCGATAAGATGAGAGAAAAATGAACAAGAAAACAAAAATCAACTTGCTAAAAAAACATATTGAATAAAGACGCAGGAAAAGTAAAAGTCTTCCTCTTATTGTAACCTAGTATATCATGAGGATTAGCAGGTTTCGTTTAATTATTATTGATACAACTAACATTGAGAATTACTCAAGCTTTTGCATTGTATGATGTGGGTGGAACTTTTCTAGTGCAAATTTGCCAATTTGCAATGGGGTACGAAAAGCAAAATTGGGGATGCTGGAAACAAAAATTAAGCCAAAAAATAATAATAAATCTCAGTGTATTCTGCAGTCAATGGACAAAGAAAATAGCATTAAAAGACCGGAATCCTTATCACAGGTTTAAAGCAAACAAATATCATTAGTAGTACTCTTCATCATTTAGAAATAAAATTAAATTAAATTAAAACAAAGATTTTTGTAATAGTATAATAGTATAATGTCATGTGATCACTTATTTGTTTTGAAGAATGGTCGAGTTTCAAACATGTTTAAGATAACTAAAATATCAATTATTAATTAATAATAATTAGTTAATAAAAAAGTCTTTATCGTTGACTCACCACGTCAATGATGTCATGTTAGTCACGACATCTATTCTTCATGTCAAAAGTTGACGTCAATGCTAACAAGCAATTTGATGTTGTGTTAGGGACGACACCTATTCTTGATGCCAAAAGTTGACATCAATGCTAACAAACAACTTGATGCCATGTTAGGGACAACACCTATTTTTGATGCCAAAAGTTGAGGTCAATGCTAATAAACAATTTGATGTCGTGTTAGGGACGACACCTATTCTTGATGCCAAAAGTTGATATCAATGCTAACAAACAACTTGATGCTGTGTTAAGAACGACACCTATTCAAGTTGACGCCAATGTTAACAAACAATTTGATGTCATGTTAGGGACGAAACTTATTCTTAATGCCCAAAGTTGACATCAATGCTAACAAACAACTTAATGTCGTGTTAGGGACGACACCTATTCTTGATGTCATGAGTTGACATCAATGCTAACAAACAATTTGATGCCGTGTTAGGAATGACACCTATTCTTAATGCCAAAAGTTGACATCAATACTAACAAACAACTTGATGCCATGTTAGGGACGACACCTATTCTTGATGCCAAAAGTTGACGTCAATGCTAACAAACAATTTGATGTCGTGTTAGGGACGACACCTATTCTTGATGCCAAAAGTTGATGTCAATGCTAACAAACAATTTGATGTTGTGTTAGGAACGATACCTATTCAAGTTGACGTCAATGCTAACAAACAATTTGATGCCGTGTTAGGAACGACACCTATTCAAGTTCACATCAATGTTAACAAACAATTTGATGTCGTGTTAGGGACGACACCTATTCTTGATGCTAAAAGTTGATGCCAATGCTAACAAACAACTTGATGCCATATTAGGGACGACACCTATTCTTGATGCCAAAAGTTTACTCACCACGTTAATGCTAACAAACAAGTAAACTATCAAGCTTATTTATTGTTTTACTTTGTAAAAAGTTCTAAAAAAATTAAAATAAAAAAACTTAAATTATTATTATAATTAATTGTTTGATTAGGTTTCAAATTTTAAATTTTTTAATATATTTTTTAAATTATTTAAAATGTATCATCTTAATTTTTATCGCTATGATTTTGTATTAAGAGGATCTAGTTCAATTGATTGAATAGAGTGTGTGAGTATTGTAAATTCCTTATAGTACTATGATTCCAATGAATAAAAAAAAATCCATATGATTTATTATTTACACTTATGTTCTACTTAATACACTCTCATACGTATATATAAAATACAAGAGTGTAATAAGTAAAAAAGAAATACGAAAAGAAAAATTTAACATAAAAAGACTAACCTTAAACATTTTAAATAATTAAAAAATCAAATTGAAATTTTTAAAAAATTGAAGATTAAATCGAACAATTATCTATAAACTTAAGGACTAAAATATTTATTAAGCCAAATAAAAAACATAGAAAAAGTTCTAAAAAAAACAACTTTAGAAATTTTATTTTTTATATATATTTTTTTAAAATAGACATTATAGTTATAATTTAGAATAAATTATATTCACACTCATGAAAGGAATTTTATAAATTAACTAATTAACTAACTCATTTTATTTTCTAAATTCTAAAAAAACTTATAAAACATGTCTATTATATATATTGATTATAATGTCTAAAATAATCATGTTTTTTTCATCCACAATACTCAAATTCAAAAGTTTGTTTAAGAAGATCGAGTCTAGTAACCACTCGACCAACAATTTATTGATGGATACTCACTTTTATAAACAAAGAATACTCTAATCAACCATGTGAAAAAATCTTCTATACTCCAATAATATAACACGTAATTTTTTCTCTTTTAATGTATGACACATGACATGTGTAGTTATTGTTTGTATTTCAATTTTGTCTTAAAAAAAATAAACTCATAAGTGAATAATACTTGTTTTTATGCAAGGATACTGGTTGTACCAGAGATAATTGTGGATTTGTGGTTTAGCTAGCAAATGTTACTATTATTATTTTTCTGGATGGCTATCAAACGTAAATAGTGACCAAGTAGCTAGAAATTAATTAAGATATAAAAAGGATAAGTTTGAAATTATATTCTTTCAATTCTATTCTAATGTAATCTCGCTCCTTCTTAAAAAGTTTCTTAAATTCTTTCTGAAATTAATTTCCAACTTCACTAAATCAGTTTATCTATGATACATTGGTAGACAAAAAAACCCTTTATTACAACTATGAAATTCATTTCCTCAAACGAACTTAGTTAAAATAAGTCTCAATATCAAAATTACATTACATTAGAAATAAATGGCAAATATATTAGAATGATTCAAATCTCAATTTCGCATGAGGGTCAACCAAAGGAAGCATAAAACATAAATCTAACGAACGACTCTAATAACATGTAGATAAATTAGATATAAAGATAAACAAAATAAGAAGTGAGAGAAAAGCATTATTCCTAACCAAATTCACTTTGGTGCCATTTATTTTTATCATATAAGTTATATTTAAATAAAAGTTTAAAATTAGAGTTTAAAATGATAAGTAAAAAGTTGTTTGTTAATTTTTTTTTTTTAACTTAAAAACTCCTTAAAGTTAAAATATAATCAAATGGAGAGTCTTAGATTCGACTTTCTTGCTAATAAAAATTAAATTATTAATATTTTCTGATAAAAAAATATTAATTATTTCAAAAATTGATTCGAAGAGAGAACATGACAATAAACTCGCATAAGTAGTTTTGAGTGATTTATTATAAAACTCTTTATTTTTAATTTTTCTTCATTAAAAATAAGTAATTTTTATTTTAAGAAATTTTTATAAATTGATATTTGACCTAACTTTTACTTAAAAATTATTTATAAGTTAAAAATAAGTTTGCACAAATTACACCTAAATATATTATTATAAGACTGACAAATAAATAAATCGGTAATACGAGTAATAATTAACTTAGTCACTTAAAACAAATTCTCTGACAAATTTTTTACTAAAGATGGTTATATAGAAATTAATCATCAATAAAATCAATGAATTTCAAATAAAATTTACTAAAAATGATTAGACAGAGATTAATAAATTCATTTTTATTTTATATTTATTTATTTATTTTTAAAAACATAATTATATATATATAATATAAAATTTAAATATTTATTAAATAAATTTTAATTTTAAAATTTAACCCCCAAACATCTATTCCTGTGGGTCTGTCCTCGGAGACAATTATAATATGACAAACAAGTTTAATTAATTTGTATGGTACAATTAACATTGAAAAATGGACTTAAAATTGTTTAATCTCATTTACAAATTAGTCAAATTATAGGATTCACAACTTGTGATAAGATGAGAGAAAAATGAACAAGAAAACAAAAATTAACTTGTTAAAAAAATATTTAATAAAGACTTAGGAAAAGTAAAAGTCTTCCTCTTATTGCAACCTAGTATATCATGAGGATTATCAGGTTTGGTTTAATTATTATTGATACAACTAGCATTGAGAATTACTCAAGCTTTTGCATTGTCAAAAAGTCAAGTTTTGTGGATCCCACTAGACCCTGGACCATAGCATATGAAACATCTCCGAAATATACATGTCATTTACACTCACCAACACAAATTTGTATATTTATATATGTTGTATAATTCTTCCTTCATACTTCAGAAAAATCTCATATTTATGTGCTATAAAAGTTAAATCTGAGTATTGTTCTCTATTGCAAGAAGTTGGATTTGGGGTATATGTGGTAACCGGTAAAGTCTTCGTTTTAAATTTTAGACTTCAATATGTTTTAGGTATCTGATATATATTCTAATTTTATATTTGTTCTGTATAATTTTTTCCTGTGGCTCTCTGATTTATAATTTTTTTTTATTTAGTCTATGCCGTTAGTTAAATACCTTGATTCTTGATTTAATAGTGTTAAGCATGTGATCTTAAATGATTAGAAAGTAGAATCTTGATATGCAAATACCTTGATTTATTAGTTTCTTCCATTTGCATGACTCTATACAGTTGTGAACAAGTGGTTTGCAGATTAAGTTCTTTTCCATTTGATGTCAATGCTTTCTCTCAGAGTCACGGTTGTTTAAGGCTAAATTTTTGGAGTTAGATTTCTAATTGTATTGTTATTCACTTAATCTGAAGCTTATATTCATTATAGTTCTCATGTTACTTGATTTTTTTTTTATATATTTACTAATACACTAAGCTCCTGTTATATTCAAATGAACTTTCAGCTTTTTCCAAGTCAAAAGCAAGCCACTAATCAAGGTAAAAGAAACTTCCAAAGATCACAAAACATCTCAATTTTACTTGCAATTTTGTAAACATTAATTCGTTTACCTATTCTTCTGTAGGTAAGCAAGAGTATGATGAAACTTTGATTTGTTTGATCACATATTAGACAAATTTATAAATTCCAAAGTATAATGGTAAAGACAAGTGTTAAGACTTAAGAATGCATTGAAATATAAAAGTTTTTTCCTTTCTTGAAATGAGCACCAGGAATTCATAATGGATGAGCAGGCAAGGACCAGTGATGTTGCCTCTTCCTCAAACTCTTCTATGCTGTCTTTGAAAACCTATGATGTTTTTCTAAGCTTTCGAGGTGAAGACACTCGATCGAACTTCACAAGCCATTTATATAAAGCTTTGACCGATAAAAAAGTCAAAACCTATATGGACAACCAGCTTCAAAAGGGAGATGAAATCTCACCAACACTCATCAAAGCCATCGAAGATTCTCATATATCTATTGTGGTCTTCTCGGAGAACTATGCTTCCTCTAGGTGGTGCTTGGGTGAACTCAGCAAGATTATGAAATGCAAAGAAGTCCAAGGGCAGATTGTGATACCGATATTCTACAACATAGATCCATCCCATGTAAGGAAACAAACTGGAAGCTACAAGCAAGACTTTGAAAATCATGAGGGAGAACATAACTGCATCAAATGGAAGACTGCTCTGACTGAAGCAGCCAATTTAGTTGGGTGGGACTCTCGAAATAGGTAAATAAAATAAATTGAGTCAATAAATTTTCTACAAGAAAAAATGAGACAAGCTGGACCAAAGGTAAAACAACTAAAGTCTTGGCTTATGGCCTACTAGTAAATTTTTTTTTTTTTAATTTTCATCAAGTAAATAAATATCATATATTAACAAAAAAAAAAAAAGTATCAATGTATTGACAAAAATGCCTCACATATAATTATTTAACTTAAAATAAAATATTTTTCATATAAATCATTTTAAGTCTTACATATCGTTTATCCGACCGAAAGATAAGTAATAATTTTATAAGTTTAGTAAACATACTTACGTAACATAATACCTATCATGATAGTTTACTTAGAAGTTTGTTACATAAAAAAAAAAAAGTCATTCTCCAATTATATTCTTTTGTTTATTTCACTACTATACTACCATATTGACCATAGATCATGTATAATCATTTGTATAGTTTTGGTTTTGGTTTTTGTTTTTTTTTTTCAATTTGTTTGACTTATAACACATCATTTATTTCTTTGTTGCTCGATCTTGTCATATGCTAGGATTGAACCAGAATTCCTTAAGGATATTGTTGAGGATGTTTTGCACAAGTTGGCTCGTAAATACCCTAACCAGCTTAAGGGACTAATTGGAATCGAGGAAAGCTATGAGGAAATTAAATCATTACTAGAAATTGGGTCTAGTGATGCTAAAACCCTTGGAATATGGGGCATGGGTGGTATAGGTAAGACCACTCTTGCAACTGCTTTATATAAGAATTTGTCTCATCAGTTTGAAGGTCATTGCTTCCTCGCAAATGTAAGGGAAAAATTAAACAAGTTCGAAGTTTTACGTAATGAACTTTTTTCTAAGTTGTTAGGTAATAAAAATCATGGTTTTGATAATTTTGATATAACTAGACTTCAACGTACAAAAGTGTTCATTGTCCTAGATGACGTGGCTACCTCAGAACATTGGAAAAAACTTATTGTTGAGCATGATTTCTTAAGTGCGGGAAGCAGAGTCATCATAACAACTAGAAATAAACAAATAGTTAGCCAACTTGATATGAAGGGATTGAAATCTCATCACTCTCTTATATATCCCATGAAGGGATTGAAATCTCATCACTCTCTTCAACTTTTCTGCTTGAATGTTTTTGGAGAAAAACAACCTAAAAGTGGATATGAAGATCTATCAAGAAGGGTAATTTCATATTGCAAAGGTATTCCTTTGGCTTTAGAAGTTTTGGGTAAAAATCTTTGTAAAAGAAGTAATGAGGCATGGGAATGTGAATTGAGAAAATTGCAAGAGATTCCCAATATGGAAATTCATGAGGTATTAAAATTAAGTTATGATGACTTAGATCATTACCAAAAGAACATATTTTTAGACATTGCATGTTTTTTCAAAGGAGAAAACAGAGATTTGGTAACAAGGCTACTAGACATTTTTAAATTCTATCCAAAATCTGGGATAGAAGTCCTTTTAGATAAAGCTCTCATAACAATTTCTTCTTATGGTGAGATACAAATGCATGACTTGATACAAGATATGGGTTGGAAAATTGTTCATCAAGAATCTATCAAAGACCCAGGAAGACGAAGTCGATTGTGGAGACCGAATGATGTGCTTGATGTATTGAAATATAACAAAGTAAGTGGAAGATGAAATTAATTATTTCTATTTGATAATACATGTGTATTTTTAAAATGTAGCTAATAGTCATTTCTAACTACATTTTTAATTTTTTTTCTTGTAGGGAACTGATGTTGTTGAAGGCATAATTTTAAATTTATATACTTTAACTAATGATCTATATTTGAGCTCCGATTGTCTTGCAAAGATGACTAACCTTAGATTCCTTCGCATCTATAGAGGCTCTTATGCAAAGGACAACTTTAACGTGCACCTTCCTAAAGGTCTCGAGTCATTGCCTTATAAACTCAGGTACCTACATTGGGATGAATATTGTCTTGAGTCTTTGCCACCTGACTTTTGTGCTGAAGAGCTTGTAAAGCTTCGCATGCACCATAGCAAGCTTAGAAAGCTTTGGAACACGACTAAGGTATGGGAGAGTCCTAAGTGGCAATTGGTCTAGTGTTGCCTCAATTAAGCTCATGATTATGAATTTAACAATTTTTAAATAATGGGGTGCCTTTTTTTGTTACAGAGTCTTGGGAATTTAAAGGAAATTGATATTCAAGGCTCCAAAGATCTAATTGAGATCCCAGACTTATCTATGGCAAAAAAACTTGAAAGAGTTTATCTATATGACTGTAAAAGCTTGCGTGAGCTTCATCCATCCTTGTCATCTCTTCCCAAGCTTACAATTGTGGATTTAATGAGCTGCAAACAGATTCAAAGCATTAATGTTCATTCAAAATCCCTTGAGATACTTAGTTTGTCTTGTTGTTCATCTCTTAAAAGCATTAATGTTCATTCAAAATCCCTTGAGATACTTAATTTGTCTTGTTGTTCATCTCTTAAGGTAATCTCAATAACATCAGAGAAAATGACATATTTGAAGTTATCTCTTTTAGGTGCATTGTCGTCAGTAACATTATCTCTCCCCAATCTTACATATATGAGGTTAAGTGACTGCAGAGTGATGGAAAGCCTTAACCTTAATTTGGTGACATCAGAGAAAATGTCTTTAAAGGAGCTAGATCTAACTGGAACCCAAGTTAAGAGCTTGCCTGCAAACATCAAAAACCTTTCAATGCTGAGAAAGTTGACATTAAACCGCTGTTATGAACTTGTTGATCTGCCGGAGCTTCCATCATCCCTGGTGTTTCTTTATTTACATAATTGCATGAGTCTCAACTCTCTGCCTGGACTTCCACCTTCGTTGCATGATATGACTGCCTTCAATTGCATTTCTCTAGAAACAAATATCACTCAACAGCTAGTGTTGCAACACATGTTACAGAGCCACATACCCTCCTTACACCAAAAATTTCTTAATGACGATCCTGGTTTTTATGATCATCATATTTACCCCTATAATTTCATATTTCCAGGAAATCAAATTATGGATGAGTGTGGGTTTCGTACTGTACATAGTTCAATAACTATTCCTTATCTTCCAAAATCTGGCTTGGTTGGCATCATTTGTTGTTGCATCGTTCTTTCTAACGAACGAAATTCAAGTATGGATGTTAATGTTTATATTTGTCATGACATGAAGGTCTGCCGGAGATATATCAGAATCGATTGCACGAGCCGTTTCTTTTCAAATCACGTGCTCTTTTCCTATGTTGATGTCAGTCAAATCGATAAAATAAGTGTGTATGATCATTTCAATAACATAACACTTGAATTTGAATTAGAATCCCATGAATTGATTATACAAGAGTGTGGGATCTTCCCGGTATATGACACAACATCAGGGTTGAAGCTGGTCAGCAGTAGCAAGGAAATTGAAATTGGAGTAAGAGGCTCTAATAGTGAAAATGAACAAGAACCGAAACAATCTCTTCCAGCAACCAAGAGGAGTAAGACTTCATAGTAAATGATAATCATGCATGTGGTAGAGAGTATTTAGAAATTAAAGGGGATGATATTATGTATGCTATTCATTTCACTCTCCTTAAAGTACAAATTACATTAGTGATGTCATGTTGTGATCATAATGGGTTTGATGATTGTATTAGTTGTTTGTTTCATATCTCATCTATGTTGAAATTAATTGTGATTTTGGTTTTATTCACTAGAGTACTTTTATATGTATCGTGATGGTATAACAATTTTCAGTGTTTGCCTATTAATTTCTTTTATGTTAGTCATAAAAAATATATATATATTAGCATTACACCTTAATGTAATAGAGAATATTAACCTTGTAAAGAAGAGTCGACTCTTGGCAAAATCCTCAATAGACAAAATGTTGGGGTAACTAGATTCTGACCCAGTGCTGGTTTATAAAAAAAATCTGTGTCTAATAATTTAGAGATATTAATTTTTCAACATATTACATTAAATTATAAAAATATAATTGTAAAAATTTTGTTCAATATATACTTAAAAACATATTTTTCAAAAACATATTAATTATTACTCCATAACCTTTACATTCTGCGTGGGGTTTTGGTACTTATTGACATGTACCGATATATTTAAGTCACTTCGAAATTTTGTGTAATAAATTTAAAATTATAAATTAATCCTTTTTTTTTTTTGTTAATTATTAGGTTTTAATTCCATCCTTTTTTTCTACTTCTTTCCCAAAATATCTTCTCTTCCTCCACTTTCCTTCTCTCTGCCTTCCCAAAATTCACGTCCAACCCTTCCAATCTAATTCAAAAGATAAAAATTCACATCCCCGGTTCTAGTGAATAAAATCAAAATCACAATTAATTTCAACATAGATGAGACATGAAACAAATGTCTCAACTATGTTCGTCGATATTGCACCATTTTCGTAGTTAAATTTAACTGATTTTGTTTCACAAACTCCGAGAGTGATCTTCCTTCCAGCTCCTTCACAGTTAACCTAAAACGTGCTTCCATTTAATAATCGCTTTCCAGGAACAGAGGAAGAAAGGAAGGACGGACATATAAAATATTAAAAATTGAAAAGTAAAAATAAAGTTAAAAAAAAAAACCAATATATTGAATGATATTTGACTCTTTCATTACTTTTATTTTTTATGATAATAAATGTAATAATATTGATAAAACTAATGATTTACAATTAACAGATATTATGGAACCAAAAAAATCACAACAGACGAATGATAGAATTTCTATTCTCTATTTTATAAGTGTTTGAAAACACCTTTAAAAATAAAATCAGCATCCAAAATGCTTTAATCAGACAATTGACTCATCTAGTGATCAAACGGAAAACAATTTTATTGAACAGACGAAACATATTTTCATGTACCGAAAACTTTTTTTGATGCACATGGAGAAACTATTTCCTATGTACAAACAAACAAAGTTATGTTTAATCAGACAAACTGAGTCTTCTCGTTAGACAATACCACATTGGTACAAGATCAGATGATAATATAACTTAATCATTTTATACATTGACCTTAAGACCATTATCACTAAACAAAAAGAGAGGAAGATATCAAATGTATAACTTTTCATTTATTCTCCGTATCTTTATCTATTAGTCTCAATATTGTTGAAATTTGAATAGTTATAATTAAAATTTACTTTCTTCATAAAAAGTACAATAAAGCATACTTAAGAAAAGCTACAACACAATAGTAAAGTGATAGGAATATGTTCTTCTCAAACTTACTCAAGTAAAATTGCTTCAACACTCAACATCTAACAACAACATATCCAAAAGGCTATGGAACTCTCTTATAAATAAAAGTTTCCATGGTCAAAAGAAGAGTAGTGAAGAGAAAAAAAATAATAATCAATGAAAAAGAAAATCAACACTCAAGCTCAAAACATTCTAAAAAAAAGTGAGAAAAGAACAAAGAGAAAAACACACCTAAATCTTTCTAAACTATTAGAGATTCAAGTCATTTGTATATATTTTTTTAGAATTATTGAATCTTATTTATGTATGGAATAAAAAGCTAGAGTGACTTAATAATAAAAGAATTGTTGCTTTAAAAACTCAACTCTTGTTTATATATGCATACGAGGACATTTCAATTGTTTTACTGAATTAAATATGCAAATTAAAAATAAATAAATAAAAAACAAAAGTATAAAAAATGTTCATAGGAGAAGAAACATATTAATTTGTATTACTCTATTCACTACTTTGAGTTAATTCTCACTCATTTTTATTCTCACTCATGTTAATTTGTGTTACTCAAAAATTATGCACACTCAATTATATACAACGTTAAAACTAATTAAAATGATTTTAAAATTATGTTAACAATTAAAAACATTCTTTTATATTTTATTAATTATATATAAATAATAATTAAAATACATTTTTTTCTTTTAACTATATTTTAAGTTTTTGTAATTGTTTTATTTTACCTAAAATTACAAAAGTGACATTTCAACTTTTGGGGAGAAATTTTTTACAACATTATGCATTCTTTTAAATAATAATAAATGATTAGAAAAAGTTGGTTACAATTTTTTAAATTAATAATTTAGTTTTGTTAACTAGCTTTATACCAGTAGAAAATCGCACTACCTTTGAATTTTATGTGTAAAGACCACAAACTATTATATGATTCACATGCACAGTAGTAATGATCCCACTAATCTCTGAATAATGTTACATAAATACCTCATTATTTTAAACACCTTATTAACATCTCTTTTTTTCTTTATATCTCAATCTTCCTATCTTATGATAGAAAAAATATATTTTAACATTCAAATACTAGTATATACCTAGTTGAGAGAAAAAATATATATATATAGATATGATAAATAATATGATAGGATATAAAGAAAAAAATAAAAAAAAATAAGAGGTGTTGAAAAAATTAATGTCTTAATATCACCACTTCCCATCATAAACCATATTATACCTATATTTTTCTATTTTTTTTACGTTTTCACTAGGTACAGGACATATCTAGAGAATTACTGAATGGGAGGCTAGATTTAACTTCTAAGAATATAGTACTTTTAAAAAATTATTTATTAATTTTATAGATAAAATTTATCCTAACTTTTATTTTAAATGATAACAATCTTAATCATTATTGTCATATAATAAACATAATTAGTTTTATAATAATAATAATAATAAATTCACCTAATTTTAGATAATTTAATAGTATAATTTAGCCTTAATCATTAATATAATAATGACATACATGAATCAATTTTATTTTATACACAATTTTATGTTAATTAATTTTAAAATTATATATCTAAATATCGGTGGAGGGGGCTAGAGTCTCTGTCCATTCCCCTTCTATTCCGTCTCTAATTAGGTGTTGAATAACATAATGAGTGTGTATCTAACATTACTCCTTATCTTTATATATGACAGCAAGTAATTGTTTGAGATCATCATCATAGAAATCGGAGGAATGCTAAGATACTCTTTAAAAGACTTTAGACTCTGTTTGGGAGACTCTTTCCGTGATTCACCAAACCATGTAGTAATTTCATGTAAAGTGGCACTTGGCTATATCGCTATCTTACCATGTAAGTCAACTTCAGCTAAGCTATTATGTCCATTCCTTTTAGAACTAGCACTTGTTGTTGTGGTCGTCGTGGATGAACATGTTTGTTACTCTTGCACTATTCACTTTTCACGTTCCTCTTTTCCCCTCAACCGTGGCTGATACCATGTTACGGAGAATCATGGTTGAAGTAACAGTACTGGGAAAGAAGAACCAAAATGACCCTTCTTCTTCTTCTTCTTCTTCCGGGATCAACTATGATAGCTATTGTACCCACCACAGAGTTTGTGGACCCAACGGGAATTGTGACATTGATAGAGCACCAGCATGTGTGTGTTTAGAAGGATTCACACCAAAGTCACTCAGTGGATGGGACTCCATGGACTACTCAAAGGGATGTGTGCGCAACAAAGCTTTGAATTGTTCCAAAGATCATGACGACTTTGTCAAATATGGTGTGTTTCAAGAACCCAGTGGCGCGTATGTTTTGTTTAACCAAAGTTTGGGAGAAGAGGATGATCATGGTTGCAGAGAAAGATGCTTCAGTATCTGTTCTTGTGTGGCTTATAGTTATACCATTGGGGTGGGGAGTGGTAGTTGCAAATTGTGGATTGGTGATTTATTTGATGTTAGAGTCATAAAAGGAGGAGGGGAGGATTTGTATATTCGAATGCCAGCTTCGGACCAAGGTGTTAATTTTTCTTCCTGTTCTTAATCTCGAATTTATGTCATTTTCACATATGATGTTGGAATTATCATTACTGAGACTTTGTTTCTGAATTGGGAATAATGAACAATTCTGTGTTTTTGTTAGAAAAAACAGAACAGAACAGGGGGAGGGGGAGAATAGGAGAACAAAAATAAACATATAAAAGAGAAGAAGAAATGAGCAAAACTGATATAATATATTTCTGATTTATAACTCAAATTTTACACACTTGTAAACTGTTACAACTGATGTTTAAATAAAAAAAACTCAGTTGTAAATTATAAAAGTCTATTTATTTTTTAGGGTTGTGATAAATTATTTTACATGATTTGTGTATCACTATTAAACTTTTACAACAATCGAAATATTATCGGTGGGTTATTATTGTTTATTCTAAAGTTTGTTGTAGGTAATTTTATATTTCTTTGCCTTATTGTGTGAAAATCAGGCCCAGAAGAGGAAAGTAGAGGTGGCCATGGTGAGACAAAGATTGCAAGAGTAATAATTGGGAGTACTGTTGCTATAATTTCTGGGATGATCATTGGTTTCTGTTATTATGTGTACAGAAGGAGGACAACTTTAGAAGGTATATAGATTGCTCGTGTATTAATGCTGAGTGCTGATAACATTTATATTTTGTTAGATGATGATAGTACTGTTTAGTTACCTAAAGTGAAAATTAAATTAACTTCTTATTCTGATTGACAAAACTCAAATTTTCTTATTTGTTAGATAGATAAATGACCTTTCTTCAACAGAGAATGGTCAATTAACAGAACAATGTTTTATGAGTACTTGTTGATAAGCTTACATCAAAGGAAGAATTGGTGATGCAATATATTGATTCACCACGGTGCGAAATGAGGTCATGTGCAAAAATCTGTGTAAATGTAGCTAGTTTATCAAATGAATTTTATCTTATCCTTTTCAAGAAAAGAAAGACAACAATATTAAACCAATTTGGATATAAGGTTAGAAGTTCTTTGCTTGTATATTTTTAATAGAGAAACTCTCAAAAACACTTTTGACTTGTATCCAAGTAGTCTCATTGTTCTGAATGTGCTTGATGGAGGTCTAGAACATCACTTATTGCCCCTATTCCATAAAGAGCTTTTCATAATGTCACTTTCTATAATGAATGTGTTAGGAAACATAAGGACCACTGAGACAATTAGTCATATCAATGAAGAACATAAAGAAGATATGGAGCTTCCACATTTTGACCTATCAAGAGTAGCTATGGCCACTGATAACTTCTCAGTCAACAATAAGCTTGGAGAAGGTGGTTTTGGATCTGTATACAAGGTAAAATCTTCTGTTTTAATGTAGGATTCATGAAATTAACAAGCAAGGATTGAAAAAATAAGAAATTATACTTCTTTTTATGTCATTGTTAATCAGGGTACATTAGAAGATGGGACACAAATTGCTGTTAAGAGGCTTTCAAGTAGTTCCAGGCAGGGGCTAAATGAATTCAAAAATGAAGTAATACTAATAGCCAAACTTCAGCACCGTAATCTAGTAAGGCTTCTTGGATGCTGCATCCGAAACCAGGAGAAGTTGCTGATATACGAATACATGCCTAACAGAAGCCTAGATTATTTTATTTTTGGTCAGGATCCATTAAGCTAAGTTATCGATTCAGTCTCTTTAGTTGATGTAATAGGGTCTGTTTGAATACACTACTTTATAAGAACTTTTTTAGAAAGAAAAAAAATACAAAGAAAAAATGAAATTAACTTTTCCATAAGTTAAAATTGACTTTTCCGATAACTAATTTACGTAGAAGCTCTTTCATATCACTTCTCTTAACTTAAAAGATGTACGACTTTTATAAATTAATTATAAGAGAAGCTAATTTTAACTTATATATAAGTTAATTTCTTTTTTTTTTTCATATTTCTTTGTCCTAAAAGTCCTTCTAGAAACATTTATCCCATAGTTGTTATCCTTTTATGAAAATATTATGTTTGTGATGACATTATCAGTGTTGTGATCAGATGAAGCACAAGGAAAACTCTTGGATTGGCCTCAGCGCTTTAACATCATCTGTGGGATTGCTAGGGGCCTATTATATCTTCATCGGGATTCGAGGCTGAGGATTATACATAGAGATCTCAAAGCAAGTAATGTTTTGCTTGACAGTGAGATGAACCCAAAGATCTCAGACTTTGGTTTGGCTAAAAGTTTTGGAGGAGATCAGAGCAAAGGAAACACAAATAGAGTAGTGGGAACATAGTAAGCAGCATTCTCATTTGATATTCCTTTACTGTTTACTTATAGATTGCTAATCAATCTGTGGTGTTTGCTTTGTTCCCCTGTAGTGGATATATGGTCCCAGAATATGCTGTTAATGGACACTTTTCAGTGAAGTCAGATGTTTTTAGCTTTGGGATTTTGTTGCTTGAGATAATAACTGGGAGAAAAAATAGAAGTTTATATCATCCAAATGAGAATAGCAACCAATTTGGACATGTAAGTGACTAACTGTCATTGATTCTTTATAGATAAAATGTGTTTAGGTCCCTCAAAATTTGTTCAAAATTAGTTTTACTCTATATTTTACAATAGTGATTTTAGTCTCTGTACTTAAATTTCATTTTGACTTGAGCAAGGACACAACTCCCCACGTTTCAAAAATATAAGTATCAAAAGTTTTAAATAACTTTTGGATCTTTATTAAATATCCATTTTGTCTTAATATGTAAGAAAAATTCTAATTATTATGGATCTTATAAATTTTTATTTTTATTTTAAATCTCTATTTATAATATGATATTATCTCAACAATAAATTAAGTGGTAACTTGACATAAAAAAAAAAAAAAAGTTTCAAAAATTCTAACAAAATGAAGATTTATTAAAAATCCAAAAATTATTTAAGCGATATCAAAATTTCTATTTTTAAAATGTAGAAACTACCACCAAATTTTAACCAAATCTTGAGGGACCTAAATTTCAGAAAGTCAGTAACATTGTTAATATGTGTAACAGACATGGAATTTATGGGAGCAAGGAAGGTCTTTAGAACTGATTGATGAATGCCTCAAGGACTCGTGGACATTGTCTGAAGTACAACGCTGCATCCATTAGTTCTGATGTTAGGTAGTGAAATTGACTTGCCTCAACCCAAAATCCCTACTCTTTTCATTGGAGAACCTTCTGATGGCATAAGTTCCTCCTGTAGTAAAAATGAATTGACTATTACAGTGCTGGATGCTAGATAAGAAAGCATCATACGTTGAATAATTTATGCTACGTGCATATATTTTGTATAGTTGTTAGTAGGGATGGGAAAATGGATGAATGAATGGATTTGATAAATCATATTCAGATCATAATAGTTCCAATCAAAATAATTTATTAATTCATTTTGATTCATTGAAAATTTATTTTAAAAATCTAAGCCAATCTGATCTGTTTAATAAAGATTCAAAAAGATCAATCTAAAAAACTTATTTTTTTTAATTTTTTTATCTCCATTTTGCTTCCAGAAAACAATATTGAGATTCATTATCATTTTGTTAGGGATAAAGTTGTCAAGGATAATGTTAAACCTATGTATCTTTATACTTTCATCCGCTCAGTTGACTGATATCTTCACGATAATTTTGGACAAACGACAATTAAAGAATTTATTTTTCCGAGTTGGACATTATTGATCCCATGCTTCAACTTGAAATGAGATATTAGAACATTGAAACACATAAACGAGGAAAGCGATTGAAATAAGTTTTTGTCCAATTTAGTTTTTTGAATAAATATATATTTAAAATATAAATTTAAGAAAGATTTAAATATAAATTAGATTAATTTTGATCAATTACATGATACCTTGAATTTTGAAAATTAGTGGATAATTTCATGGATGGACAGGAGTCAATCCATTTGTTTTTTTTTAATGAATAGATTAGATGGATTTAATTGTGGATGAATTGGATGAGTTAAATAGATAATATAAATGAATTCATTTGTAACACCTAATTGTCACTGGTTACTCGAATTGTCGGGTTACTTGATGACCTCTTCTAGCTAAGGAGAGAAAATGACCGCCCATGATAAAGTCAATAAAGCAACTACATATCTTCATTACAATCTTTTTTGGACAAACTTGCAAACTCTTTCAAGCTTTTAATGATTTTCATTTCCCCTTATTAGTAGTATATGATTTGTAAAATACATTTGATAAAATCATCTATACTAGTGTAATTGTATGAGATTTTGACAAGACATCTAGAACACAAATAATATCGGACACATGCATTGTCTAGTAGTGCAGCATAGCAATAACAACAAGAATTATGGGTGTAATGTTACTATGACTAGTAGACTCCTAGCACACACCAAGTGTTTTGGATTGAATAACTTATTACACCTACTACACTTTGTGTTGTGTCTTACCAGTCTAGGTCTAGTTCAATAACTTTTAATTTTTTTTTTTTCCATTTTCTTGCAAATTTTTCTCTATATTATTTTTTTTCTTAAAATGTTTTCTTTAGCCTTCTGTAATAAGTGGGGATTGTAGTTTTTGAAAGGTGTTGTGGGTGGACTTTTTGTAGTGCAAATTTGCCAATTTGCAATGGGGTACGAAAAGCAAAATTGGGGATGCTGGAAACAAAAATTAAGCCAAAAAATAATAATAAATCTAAGTGTATTATGCTGTCAATGGACAAAGAAAATATCATTAATAGACCCCGAATCCTTATCACAGGTTTAAAGCAAACAAATATCATTAGAAGTACTATTCATTATTTAGAAATAAATAAAATTAAAATGAAGATTTTCGTAATAGTATAGTGTGGTGGTTTATTTAAACTTATTTTATGAAATAAATATTTATTTTAATAAAATAAATAATCATATGTTTTTGGGTAGTATATTTGTCTAAATTGTTTATGTTTAAAATAAGTAAATTTCTACTCATTTAAATAAATAAATTCTATTTATATATTAAATAATCAATTATATAATAATTATTTATTTTATAAACATATATTTTAATTTTAAATAAACTGTTATTAAAACAAACTATCCCAATGTTATGTTGTCGCTTATTTATTCGTTTTTGAAGAATGGTTGAGTTTCAAACACGTATAAGATAATTGAAAGCATCAATTATTAATAATAATCAGTTAACAAAAAAGTCTTTCCTGATAAAGACAAATAACCGTGTTAGAGACAGCACCTATTCCTTCCTGATGCCAAAAGTTGACTCACCACATCAATGCTAAGAAGCTGACTATCAAGCTTAATTATTGTTTTACCTTGTACAAACTTCTGAAAAATTATTTTTTATATATAGTTTTTTAAAATAGACATTATAGTTATAATTTAGATTAAATTATATTAACACCATGAGAGAAATTTTATAAATTAATTAACTAATATAAAATTTAATTTTAGTTAGAGTAGAGAAGCTCATTATTTTTTTTTTCTAAATTCTAAAAAAACTTATCATCAAACATGTCTACTATATTGATTATAATGGTTTATGTTGACGGGTACTGACTTTTATAAACAAAGAACATTCTAAGTCAATCACCGTGTGGAAAACTCTTCTGTACTCCAATAACAATAACAGTATCACACTATTTTTTCTCTTTTAATGTATGACACTTGACACGTGTAATTATTGTTTTTATTTCAATTTTGTCTTAAAAAAAATAAACTCATAAGTGAATTATACTTGTTGTTATGCAAGGATACTCGTGGATACTCGTGGTACCCGTGATAAAAAAAAAAGTAGGATATCATTCTATTAGAATTGTGGTTTACTGGATTAGCTAGCAAACGTTATTAATAATTCTAGGAACATTCACCTTTGTGTGTGTATTGGTATATTTTGTCAGCTTGACAAATAAAAAAGAAGGTAATTCATTTAATGAATTATATAAGTATTAATAGGTAAATTTTTAAATATTTATAATTAAGTCTCTATTTAATTTTTTTTATTATTTCATTTGACACCGTCATATAATTTTATGAATTAAATATTTTATAATTTTTTATATATTTCCAAAAAATTATATTTATTACACCCTGTTTTATTTTCTCATAAAAAAATTCATAATTTTATTCTTTTCATCTCACACCCTTCTTCTCATACTTTCCTTCTCTTTTTTTTTTCTTTCATTTATCTTAAACTCTTTTTCTCACCATGATTTTTCATATCTTAACTTCATTTCACAATTTTTTTTTCTTTTTTCCTCTTTTATATTACATTTATGTTATAATAATTACTTTTTTATTTATATTATATCATTATATTTTTATCAAAATAATATTTAATTTTTAAAAAATATTTTTAAAAATAGCATGTTAAATATTATATAAAAATATGTTATTATTATATTATTTTAATGATAAATTTATATAATTACTAATTAAAACTAAATATATTTATCATTTATAATGATTTTATCTTATTCGAACAAAATTGTTTCTCGTAAATGATACTTATAGTCTCTTTTATTAAAAAATTAAATTAATTAAATTAATAATATTATTAATAAAGTAATTAGTTTAAAAAAAATTATAATGAAAATATAGATTCAATAAATTATTTATAATTATTTATTATATAAATATTAATCAACCAAAATTTTCTTATACAAAGATATTAAACATAGAATCAAAATACTTATCCCTAATAAATATTAACTAATTAAATCTAAATAAATGTTTAGTATAAAAATTTCAACACGATATTATAAATATTATTTAACAAAATATTTATTTATAAAATTATTTTTACATGGTTTCTTAAGTAAAAATAATTTCATAAGATTTAAAGTAATAGTTTTTTTTTACATATTTAAAAGTAATAGATGAAGAAAGAGATTTTATGTTGTTATATAATATATTAAGAAAAATAAATTTGTCACTCATAAAAGTCTTATGTAACTAAAATAAGATTATCTCTCATAAATTATACTTGTTGTTTCTTTCAAAATTAAATTTTAAACTATTTTAATTTATTTATGATATTATTGATGAAATTATTTAAAACTATTTTGTCTTTAAAATATATTTAATAATTTATTTATTTTTTACAAATTTTATTATATATTTATGTATAAAATTTAACATTAACTTTTAATACAGAAATTTCAACATCACAATATAATATTTATATTTATAATAAAAATTAATTTATCATTTAATCAAAATAAATAAAAATAATATTAAATTTATAAAATCTTAATTTAAAAAAATGTAAAAAGAAAGAGAAAAAATGAAGAAAGAAGAAATAGAAAATTAAAAAGAATAACATAAAAATGATTAAAAAAGGAAAACGTAAAATGAAAAAGAAATATATGTTAAAAGAAAAACAAAAAAATGAGTACTATAATTAATAAAAGAAATTTTATTTTCTTACATAGAATAAATATATAATAAAATAAAGGAAATAAAAACAAATAAAAAAGCAAAGAAGAAAGTAGTAGAAAATAAAGAAAAAAAAAATAGAAAGAGTAGGAAAACAAGATTGAGAGATGAAGGGAAAAAAAAAAACTTAAAAACATAAAAGCATGAAAATTTGAAAAGAGAAAGGTGGATTTTAAATGAAAATATAAAGTAATAATATAATATTTTTTAAATAAAAATAAACTTCCTTTGTAATTTTATAAAATATCATACATTATTTATATATATATTAAATGAGATTTTGTGATTTTATTTGGTAGCATCATAAATATATCATAACATATCAAAATCTGAATGTATGAGAGAGTTGTTCTTATTATTATTATTTTTCTAAATGGTTATCAAAGGTAAATAGTGATCAAGTAGCTAGAAATTAATTAAGATATAAAAATGGAAAGATAAAAAAAAAAAATAAGAAGAGACAAATGGATTATTCTTAACCAAATTCACACTTTTATATGTATAGTGTTAGTATGAGTGGTAATAAATTAGGTTTCTTTTAAGTAAAGTTTGTGTAGGAAAATTCACTAAAAATTAATAGATAGGTTCTCTGATTAATCATCAGCAAGTATTAGTTTTTGTCCTTTGCAAAACATGCTAATAGCCCGAGCTCCTTTACGGAGAGTTGAGTTAGTCACAAATTGCAACCATGGAAGGAGTGGGAAGCTTTCACTTTAAACAAATTACCTTTCACCTTCTCTTCTTTTTATCCAAACTCTTAGCTGCAACTGACACCCTTTCTCCCTTGCATCCCCTGAAAACCAAACCTTGGTTTCGAAAACCGGAAAGTTCGAACTGGGTTTCTTCACACTCGGCAATTCCGGCAACCGTTACTTGGGCATATGGTACAAAGACATCAAACCTAAAACCGTTGTATGGGTTGCAAACCGAGAAACACCCACCAAAGACAACACCTCTCTTGTCTTGCACATAAACACCACCACCAAAAACATAGTCCTCCTTAGTCAAAACAAAACAATTATATGGTCTGCATCTGCAACCCCAAAAGCAAAAACAGAATCTCATAACCCATTTCTTCAGCTATTGGACTCAGGAAACCTTGTCCTCAAAGAACACAATGACCATGATGAAGATGACAACGAGGGTTATTCAAAATCAATGAAGTTTCTATGGCAAAGCTTTGACTACCCTGGTGACACACTTTTACCAGGGATGAAGCTTGGGAAAGACTTGAGAACTGGCCTAGATCGGCGCCTCTCGGCGTGGAAGAACGAAAATGACCCTTCGCCGGGGAACTTGACATGGGGAATGCATATCACTGGTTACCCGGAACTAGTGCAGTGGATAGGCTCGATAAAGGCATTCAACAGCGGTCCATGGAATGGAATTGAGTACAGTGGCAAACCAATCGCGAAGCGCCACCCGGTTTTCGATTTTGAATACTTCTCCAACGAGGACGAGGTGTACTACATGTTCCGACTGTGGAACAACTCACTCAAGGCCAGGATGGTGTTGAATCAGATGAGCTTAGTGAGACAGCATTACGTGTGGATGGAGGGAGAGAAAAGGTGGAACATGTACGGTTCATTGCCGAGAGACTTCTGTGATAGGTTTGGTTTTTTTATCAACAAAATGTTAAATAGTTAGTTTATTATTATTATTATTTTTTAGCAAAGGAAATCGAATTCGCAACGTCTCTATTCTTCATTACTAACCTTATATCTCTGCCGTCTGTGATAGGTATGGTGCTTGTGGTCCTAATGGGAAATGTGACACGGGTAAGTCACCGGCTGCCTGCGACTGTTTGAAAGGATTTGAGCCTAAATCGCCAGTGGAATGGAATGGAATGGAGTATTCTCAAGGGTGTGTGAGTGTGCGTGTGCGTGATGGACCAGAACAATTGGAGTGCAAGAATGATGGGTTTTTCAAATACGTTAAGATGAAAGTGCCTGATACAGAGTTTAGTTGGTTGGACCAGAACATGTCTCTGTTGGAGTGCAGAGACAAATGCTCAAGGAATTGTTCTTGCACGGCTTACACAAACTCGGATATCAGAGGAGCAGGCAACGGTTGTGCCATGTGGTTTGGTGGTCTTATGGACTTAAGGGTTCAGCCAAATGCAGGGCAGGATCTGTATGTAAGAGTGCCTGCTTTTGATTCAGGTATGCCAATTTAATGGAAATAAATATAAAGACAATTAATATAATTTTGGACAAAACTTAGATGTAGTTTCTTAGGTGTACTAGTGTTGTTCTCCTATCAGCATTAAACTTTCACATTTCAAATAATACCGAAAACATCTAAGAAACAAAACAACATATAATATATAATAAATAGATAAATTCGTCTCTGATGATAAATTAAAATTTACTTAAAAATTATAACATATTAGTCCGTTAAGTTTCGTTGACTATGTCTAATATTTATTTTGATTTGTGAACTATATTGACACTAAATACATTATTCAAGGTTTATAATGACATTATTCGAAGACTTATTTGTCAATAAATTGTAAATTGTTCTAAGCATCCAATTTATTTGGTTGTATCTTTCATGAGTTAGAAATTCAAATAATACTCTTTCATGTGATAAATTAATGACAAGATGCAATATAGGTGTGAACCATAATGAAAGGAACTTGACAACAGAACTAATATACAACACTTTTTACATATCCAGATATTAAATTTTAATTTATCATCTTTCATAAATGAATTTGTCAGCACATTAAACTTTTAATGAGAATTTTTGGCTATTTACTTGTAATATAAGTTTTGTCCTTTAATTTTTAAGCCATGGCTTCTAATCTTCCAGTTTGGCTAAATGTTTATGTTTTTATGTGAAAATTAACAACAATTCAAGAGAGGGAAAATGTACACAAAGTCAAGGTAGGAATTGCAGTTGGAAGCACCATAGCAATCTTGTGTGTCCTACTCTTGGCTCTCTATTTTGTGTGCAGAAGAATGGCCACTGCAAAAAGTAAGATTACTTTTTCATCTTACATGAGGGTTATCTTTTGGATTATGTTGATGACGCTAACATGCTTAAAAAAATCAGAGAATGTAGCAATAGTGGACCATAACAATGAACAAGAGGAAGATATTGAGCTTCCATTGTTTGACCTATCAAGTATAGCTAGTGCTACTGATAACTTTTCGATCAGCAACAAGTTAGGAGAAGGTGGTTTTGGACTTGTATACAAGGTAATACACTCACAAGTTAAAAATTAAGAAATATGGTTGAAACTGTTAGCAAAATTTTATGGTTTTGGACCTATATATACAAGGAAATTGTTAACATAATTTTATGTTTATGTGTAATTTATTAAGATTCTCATATAAGAAATTTAACAGTAAGATTTTGAATATTATTATTTTTTTCACTTCCTTTACTATCTCTTTGATCATATACAAATTTCTTAGATCATTTTTTATTTTTCTTTAATTCTCTACAATTTTTTTATATAAGAAAATTTTCAAATAATCTATTATTAAATTAAATAATCTATCGGAAACAACGAGAATGAATTCTCGTTAGCTTAACTGCAATTGCTAATGAAATGGCAGGGAACACTGGAGAATGGGCAAGAAATTGCTGTGAAGAGACTTTCTAGTGGTTCTGGACAAGGGCTCAGAGAATTTAAAAACGAAATAAAACTAATAGCCAAACTTCAACACCGTAATCTTGTAAGGCTTCGTGGATGTTGCATTCAAGATGAAGAGAAATTGCTAATATACGAATACATGTCTAATAAAAGCTTGGATTTCTTTATATTTGGTACGGAATCAGTGTCCATGTTAAGATTGTTGAAAGTATTCGTAGTCTTTCCAAGTTTATATAAATAATTGTTTGTTTGTTTTGTTTTTGCTAAAATATGTTTTTGGTAAAGCAAATGCAAAATTTGGTATATATCATAACCTACAACATGTTTTAACCTTTTTTAATTCAATGTGTCAAATATTAATTTGTTGTATGAACACTTCACTAGATCAAACACAGAGAATGCTGTTGGATTGGCCTAAGCGCTTCAATATAATTTGTGGGATTGCTAGGGGCCTTCTCTATCTTCATCAAGACTCTAGACTCAGAATCATTCATAGAGATCTCAAAGCAAGTAACATCTTACTTGACAGTGAAATGAATCCAAAGATCTCAGACTTTGGCTTGGCTAGGATTTTGTTTGGAGACCAGAATGAAGCAAATACACATAGGGTGGCTGGAACTTAGTATGGATCCTTGACATTCCTAATTTTTTTTTATTATATAATGTCTAAACTTTGTTGTTAATTGCTGCTCTGATCATCATTGTTTTTGTTTATTAGTGGATACATGGCACCAGAATATGCAATAGATGGGAACTTCTCAGTGAAATCTGATGTATTTAGCTTTGGCATTTTGTTGTTGGAGATAGTATCTGGAAAGAAAAATATAGGAAGCAATCAGCAAGAGAAATGTAGAAACCTTATTGGATATGTAAGTTTAAATCAACTCAACTACTACTGTTTTATTTTTAGGCTTCACTATATATTTGATTCGGATGTTATTGAAAGTTCAATTGGATTCCTCATTATTAAAATGTTAAATTAGGTTCTCTATTTTAAAATAGTTTAATTAGGTTCCTTGATTATTGAAATGTTCAATTAGGTCTTCTATTTTTTTTAAATGAACTCAATTAGCCTCTATAACTTTCGTAATAGTTCTAATTAAATCTTTTTTTTTTAATATGGGATCAATTTGGTCCAATTTAAAATCAAATTGAAAATAAAAAAATGTGACCAAATTGAACATATTTTAAAAAATAAAGAACTTAATTGAATTTTCTAAAAATAAAGGAAATAATTGAACTATTTAAAAAAAATTAAAAAACCTAGTTGAATATTTTAATAATTGAAGGCTCTAATTGAACTATTTAAAAAAAAAATAGATGACCTAATTGAACATTTTAATAATCAAGGGAACCTTTATTAATAATTGAGGGACCAAATATATAATTAAGCCTTGTTTTTAGGTTTAAATATTTTTTTTATTCCTTCAAAAGGATTTTTTTATTTTGGTCCTCCAAATTAAAATTTATTTTCTTTAGTCTTTCAAATATGATAAATTTTGTTAAATTGCCAAATAGGATATACAAATTTTGTAATTTGTGATAATTTTTTTATCATCAAAGTCAAATTATGTTGGTCAAAAATCATCACAAATTGAAAAATCTAAATACTTTATTTGACAATTTTAGACAAAAAGACTTTATCATATTTTGAATGACTAAAAAAATAAACTTTATTTTTGAAGACTAAAATAAATAATACTTAATCTAATGGACTAAAAACATGTCTAAGCCTTGTTTTAATTCTTATTTACATCTCGATGAATGACATGTTATTTGATGATGTGTTCTAGGCATGGGATTTGTGGTCAAGAAGGGAGGTCCTTAGAATTGGTTAGCGAATACCACATAGATTCTTGCAATCTCAATGAAGCATTGCGTTGCATCCATATCAGTCTTTTGTGTCTGCAGCAGCATCCACATGATAGGCCAAGCATGTCATCTGTAGTTATGATGCTAGATAGTGAAGTTGGCCTCCCTCAGCCAAAACGACCTGCTGTGTTTGTTGGAGAATGTTGTTCACCACATCAAGAACATTCTTCATTGTATAACAATGACTTACATTCTATCAACGAATTAAGCATTACTATTTTAGAAGCTCGTTAGGAAACATTACTCAATCATAAGTCTCACATATACATAATAGAGAGTCTGTTTAGGTACATTACTCTAGAATGACTTATAAGAGAGAAAAATATGAAGAAAAAATGAAATTAATTTTTATATAAGTTAAAATTGACTTATCCAACAACTAATTTGTAAAAGTCCTCTCATATAATTTCTCCTAAAAGATGTGAGACTACAAATTAGTTATTGGAGAAACTAATTTTTATTTTTAAAGAAGCTAATTTCATTTTTTCCTCTTCATATTTTTTTCTCCTGAAAGTCCTTCTAAAGACATTTATCCAAAGAGACCCATATATAAACCATTTTGGATGCAATGTATATGTAATTTCCTTTTTCCATGTCAGCTAGTGTAAAGGTACAAGAGGTTTGTGATATGCAATTCAACTTGGACATTTTATGTTTGACATCTCATGTCAACTAGTATGTTATTGTATTAGGCCAACCAAAGCCCCAAAGTAAAAGACAAACTTCAATTATGTTAAAGGGGTTTGTTTGATTTGGGTCTGGGCATTATCTTGCTATTTGCACCCACTTACATTATTTGTTTAAGACCCATAGACCCTTATCTTTATGTTCCTTTATATTTGAACCCTCTTTGTGGGATAATTAGGTTATTAAATCAATGAACATCCAAAGTTATCTTTATTGTCTTTATTTCTCTTAACCGCCTTTATGATTTTTCTTGTGTTCTTATCTCTTCTTAGTATCACAGTAGCTACCACCTAACAAATTGGTGTTTTCACTATTGTTCTCCATGCCTCGCCTTGCCAAGGATATCAATGACCCACTCAAGGCCATCCAAGACCTCTTAGGGACCATGCAGTCTCAAATGGCCATTGAGGAATCACGTAAACAGCTTTTGAAGGAAAGCATGGACACAGACCATGACACACTAACCTCCATTATGACTACTCTCAAGGACCAGGTGTCCACTATTTCTGCCCAGCAAACGGAGTATGCAATCCCAATAATGTGCACATTAGACCTTCAGATGAGACATACCTCGCCGAGTTCATCCCTAGCCGTGGGAATGTCATCACTACCCCATTCCTCAAGTATGGTACCTGCCTATGGAATGCCACAATCATATGGGTTACAAGTGTCTACCACCCTAGGGATACCTCATACAATGGAAATACCTCACACACTAGTTATGCATCCTCTTCCTCAACACCTAGGTACTCACTAGGAGTGTTACCCTACCCACCTCAAACATTATCCCCCAAATACCATCATTAATACCCTTCTCTCTACCCACTTATCCTTCCCCTCATTTCACAACCATTCCTACCCCAATTGTTAGATCATGTTTTCGCATTTTCTATTACCCTTCTCATCCATTGGACCCACTCAAACTCCCACTATACGATCTCCCATGCTTAACTTAGCCTTGTTTGATAGATTAGAACTGATGGACTGGTTGTTTCATGCGGAGCAATTATTCTCTATGTATCATGTACCCAATGATCAAAGACTCTCTATTGTTTCATTTTATATGAAAGGTGGTGCACTTAGTTGGTTTAAATGGATGTTACAAAATTCTCAATCCACTAATTAAGGGTCCCTTACATGGGCTTTGGAACTACGTTTTACCCATTCTTCATATGAAAATCACCAAGCTGCTCTATTCAAATTGTGTCATATGGTCGGTGAATGATTATCAAGCTCATTTTGAAAATCTTTGCAACCAAATTGTAGGGTTATCACAAGATTCAATTTTAAACTACTTTTTATCAGGACTAAACCAAGAAATTATAAGGGAGTTAGCTATTTAGGTTAGCAAAATTGATTGAAGCCAAAATAAAAGACTCTAAATCGAAGCCTTTCCATAGCTTTACCAATAACTCACTCACAATCCCTTCCATTAATCCTACCCCACGACCACCAAGCCTCCCAACTAACCCATCTCACTCTACCATACTCATCTGTAATATCATAACATCACAATCTAATGATCGGCGAGCTTAAGGCCTATTTTAATTGCGATGAAAAATTTGTCTCTAGCCATAAACTCAACCATAACATATTCCTTTTACTAACAGTGAATGGTGAACTTGATATTCCCCCCATGAACCATCTCAAATAAAACTTATTAATACCACTCATGATTACATTGATGATACAATTAAACTAATCATTTTTCACCTCTCACCACAAGCCCTTCTTAGGTTACCCTCTCCCAAAACCTTGAAATTCAAGGGATTCATCAACAACCTACCCGTCACAATTTTAATTGACTCTAGTAGTTCTCATAACATCATCCAATCTTGCATTGCTAAATACTTGTAACTACCAATTCAACAGCTGACCCATTTTCAGCAATGGTTGGCAATGGTGAATGCATTTAGTGTCAAGGACTATGCTCTAATGTCCTTATTAGCCTACAATTTGCCTCATTCTTGATTCCTCTCCATGTCCTACTTATTGAGGGAGCTGACATTGTCCTAGGGATTGAATGGTTACAAACACTAGGACCGTAAATGTGGATTTTTCAATTCCCAACCTCACTTTTTCTCACAAACAACAGTCTTTAACCATATTTGGAGACCCCTATGAATTACCCACCCCAACTACATTTCATCACTTGTGTCAACTACTACACCATGAATTTATTGTCTTTCTACACCTTCTCACCATTCAGCCTATAGTGGATCCTTCTCTTACCGTTGATCCTACCACCCTCATAGCCCTAAAATCACCTCTCCATTCCCTTACCCTTACCATACAACAAATCATTCTTAACCACTCTTTTATCTTTCAAGCCCTCCATGGCTCACCCCCCACTCACCCACATGACCACAAAATTCTCTTACTCCTCAACATAAACCTAGCTAATGTCAAACCCTATCGCTACCCACATTCCAAAAAAGAAGTAATCACAAAAATCATTCAATAAATTCTAAATGAAGGCATTATTAAACCTAGCAACAACCCCTTTTCTTCCTCAATTCTTTTGGTTAAAAAAATGGCTCATGGCATTGTTGTGTTAACTACCATGCTTTTAATCCAATGATAGTCAAAGACCATTTCCCTATACCTACAATTGATGAATTGCTAAATGAGTTAGGCGTTGTTACTATATTTACTAAGATTGATTTACGCTCAATTTACCATCAAGTGTGTGTAGTCCCTAAGGACATTCACAAAACAACCTTTTGAACTTCAGATGGACATTATGAGTTTTTAGTTATGCCATTTGGGTTAGCTAATGCTCCATCTACATTTCAATCATCCATGTATGACTTACTCAGAACTTACCTTTGACGATTTGTTTTAGGTTTTTTTGTGATATCTTGATTTACAGTCTCACTTTATCTACTCACTTAGATCATTTACAAGTGGTTTTTTGCATTACTCTATTCTAACAAATATTTTGCTAAATTTTCTAAGTTCACTTTTACTGCTAACTTTATGCATTATTTGGGACACGTGATTTATGAAAAAAGGTGTAACCCTTGATCTGGATAAAGTCAACAACATCCTCGACTTGTCGGAGTCATGTTCACACACGACATTAAGAGATTTTTAAGGATTAATTAGGTTTTATTTCAAATTTGTGCATTATTATGTTACACTCGTCCCTCTCATCGTTCTTCTCAAAACAAAGAAATTTATATGGACATTAGAGGCATCTATGGCCTTTATAGAATTAAAAAGTAAAATGACAACTCTTTCAGTCCTAACTTTGCCAGATTTTGCTGAGTAATTCATGTTAGAAATTGACACTTCTTCTGCTACAGTTGGCATTGTGCTGACCCAGAAAGGGCACCCTTAGCCTTTTTCAACAAGAAGATGAGACCTTGCCTTCAGGCATCCTCTATCTATGTCTGGGAAATGTATGCCATCATAAAATCTATAAAGAAGTGGAGATTGTATTTGTTAGGAAGACAATTTCATAACTAAATAGACCAAAAAAGCCTAAATACTCTGCTAGCACAAACCATTTAGACCCTAGAACAACAAAAATGGACAGCCAAACTCCAAGGTTTTCAATTTGAATTTTTTTACAAACTTGGAAAAGCTAACGAATTGGAAAATGCTCTGTCCAGAATTCAGTAAGGATCCACCAATCTTTGCCTCTATCTCCTCCTTCATTCTAGAGATGATCTGCCAGCTTCAACACTTCTATGCAACTCACGAAACAAGGAAAGAATTAGTAAGAAAATACATACAGATTTGGAAATGAATGAAGTGTTTTCTTTCACTAACAATCTTTTGTATTTCAAAACTAGATTATGCATACCTAAAAATGTAGATTGGTGCCATAACATTCTGCGTGAATTCCATTCCACCCTTATAATAGGACATTCAGAACTAAAGCCTACCCTAGCTCATATTGCAGTCTCCTTCCATAATTCGTGCTTATATTAAGAGACCAAAGAGTTCATCATAAATTATACCATTTGCCAACAAAGTAAATATTTACCAATCAATAAACAAGGGTTGTTACAAGTTGCAACCATTTGGGAGGAGTTGAGCATGGACTTCGTTACCCACCTTCCATCATCCTTCGATCACACAATCATATGGACCATCTGTGATCGTCTCACCAAGTATACTCACTTCCTCGCCCTTCCCTCTTATTACACGACTTTAGCACTGGTCGCTCGATTCTCCATGGAAATCTACAAGCTTTATGGCTGTCCCAAATCCATCATCTTAGATCGTGACCTATTGTTCCTAAGTTCATTTTATAAAGAAATTTTAAAGCTTCAAGGAACAACATTCAAGTACAACACATCATACCACCCAAAAAGTGATAGACTAATAGAAGTGATAAACATGGCTTTACAAACTTACCTTTGCTGCTTTGTAGGAGATTAACCTCGTTATTGGTTCAAGTATATGCACTTGGTCGAGTTATGGTACAACATTACCTTTCACTCAGTCATTCAAATGCTGCCTCTCCAAGCTCTCTATGGTCTTCCTCCTCCTCAGATTTCGGATTTCGTCCCAAGCAATGCAACGATCCAAAAGGAAAAGACATCCCTCACAAACCATAAGTAGATTTTAGAAGAGTTAAAGGAATATTTAAAGAGGGCCAAACTGAGAATGAAAGCTCAAGCAAATAGCCATCACTCAGATCGTACCTTCAAAGTTGAAGCATAGGTTTGGCTGAAGCTTCAGACACACTGGCAACACATGGTGTCTCGCCATGCCTTTCCAAAGTTTGCACGTTGCTAATTTGTCCCTTTCCGCATCTCCCACCACATCAATGTTGTGGCCTTTGAGCTTTGACTTCTTTTAGAGTCTCATATCCACCATTTTTTCTATGTCTCCCTACTACGGCCGTTTCATGGAACACTGCATGATGCGCCTCTTCGTTTGTTACCAGAAATGGAGATGCTGATACCTTCGTCGCTAGTTCCAACGAAAGGTTGCAATGATGAAGCTCTCTTTCACTCAACTCACTTATGACACTAACTCTCCCTATACTAGTTAACAGAATTATCTCTCACCCTCACATGCTTGGTTAACCCAAGTCCCTCTTAAGATCTATCAAAATTCCCAAACCCCATCTCACCATCCAATCTTTAAACCAGACACTTCCCAAAACCACCCCCAACCTTTAGATACGCCTTTCCCTACTGACCCCATCACTTCAACCCCTCGTACCCCAACTAACATCAACTCACGCTCCAATTCCCCTCAACAAACACAATCACAACCCTAAAAGCCCTTCCAATCGTTGGATCAACCCTCATCCACATATCTTCCTTATGCCACCCAATCTCATTTGCCAACTCCCCACTTTGAGGACAAAGTGGCTTCTCGAGCGAGTGGTATTGTTACTATATTGGGCTAACCAAGGCCCTAAAGGAAAAAACAAACCTTAGTTAGGTTAAAAGAGTTTGTTTGATTTGGGCTTGGGCATTATCTTGTTATTTGCACCCCCTTACATTATTTTATTTCTTTTATGTTTGTTGTTGCTATAAGGTCCATAGGCTTTTATCTTTTTGTCCCTTGTATTTGAACCCTCCCCGTGGGAGAATTAAGTTATCAAATCAATGAACATATGAAGTTATATTTATTGTCTTTATTTCTCTTAGGCATCTTTATGATTTTCTCTTGTATTCTTATCTCTTCTTATCACAATAGCTACCCCCTAACATAGTATGTAAGAGTTTTGCAAAGTGCATTTAAACTTGGACATTGTATGCGTGTGTATTTTCCTTATTTCTAATCTTTATTCTATCCTTGTATTTTTCTTTTCCTCGGTTAAGTGACAACATGTTAACATAAAAGACTAATGTAGGGAGTTAAATACTAGGAACACTTAATCTAACATATTTTTTTTTGACACATTTTTTTTAATTGGTTTAAATTTATTAAAAATTACAAAATCGAGTGGATCTCAAATCTATTTAATGACTCTTTCTCCTTATTTTTGTAATTTTTAATAAATATTAACCAATGAATGAAAGTTGACTGATAGAAGTGTGTTAGAAAATATGTTGCTAATATTCCTCTTGTTATGGTTACAACCATGCGCCTATCTTTTTTAATATTGAAAATATTTAGTAGAAAAGATACACACAAATTAAGAATATAACCACTCTATAAACTCTTTCGCTTTTGTCTCTATTCTACTGAAAATGCAAGGATCCATACTCTTTATATATAACCATCAAGCTCATTGAGCCAGGACATTATTGGATAGAGTATACACACAATTATATATTAGGGTAGCACACAAGCATTTTTCACTTCAAGTTGAACTTTTTGCCCAGACGAAGATCATGTTCAGAGAAGAAGGTGACGTTAATTTCTTCATCTGGTTTGGCATTGTCTTTGTTGGTTGAATTGTAGACGTCAATGTCTATCCTGTTGTTGCCTACCTTAGCATGACTTCTTCTCCCCCCTACATGAGCTCCATTGATATAATTTGATGTAGGGTTCATCTTGGAACATTTGGAATCATACTAAAATTTTACTTAACGTGATTTTTTTAAAGTAAATATATGTATATTTAGAGGAGGGATCAAATGACATTCTAGGCTATACCATTTAATAACTTTCAAATTAACAATTTTAATTTATCATAATTCAAGACGAATTTGTCAATGTTTTACACTTTCAGTTACAAATTTAACTATTTATCCAAAATAAAAAAATACATATGGACTTGTTTTTTAGATTAGTTATTGGTGAAGTCGGTAAATACTTTATATCAATAACATGGGTAACAAAAAAAAATACTATATATAAAATTAGGCTAGTTAAACTAAAAAAAATACCAGACTACGTAAGATTCCATAGAGATTCAAGCATGGGAGTGTTAAGGCCACAGGGATAGCCAATATTCTTTGGCGAGTAGTGATGCTTGGACGACATGGCATCTAAGGAGTGTAAGTTGCCGAAAATTTCCAATTAAAATATATAAAATTGATCAAATATTTTTTTCCATATGTATCATTGCATATTAATTAGGAAATGAAAAAATATTTTTCTTCTCCAAAATATAATTAAGGAATTCATTTTAGATAGAAAAAAAATTCATATGTAAAGTTAGAAAAGAACTTATTTTCTTAATTCATTATATAATTAAAGGGATGATTATGTTTCATTTTTAATCTAATTCTTTCTATTTAAAAGAGCTAATAATCCAAGGAATTTCGTAGTCTCGTATATAGCAATATTTTTTTTTGAGCATGCACATGCGTGAAGGAAGAAAGTTTCAGATAAATAATATATATGCTATATAAGAAGCCTTACTTTTTATTAATTAAAGTGTGTTTGGTTTAACTTATATTGAAGAAATAAACCATTAAGCAAAGGGATTTCAAAAAAAAAAAAAGTGCTTTTTCTTTGAATTTAAACATTTCTAAGCAAGCATTCAACTAATTAAAGAGATATACAAACTTACTAGGAAAATAGCTGCAAGAAAACCTAGCTGACGAAACTTCATTTTTTAAGGCTTGGTAGATAGATTACATCTAGAAGAATAACTTATAGAGACTTTCAACTTCTCTCACTATGCTTAGTCCATAAAAGAGGAGTCCAACTGTTGATTGTTTTTAATTATTACTCCTTTTAATTATATGGTCCTTTCATTCTATTAATTAAAATTCAAATACTTTTAGTATGCATTCTTTTTTATGTATAATTTTTTTGAAAAATAAAAAATATTAAATTAAATATATTAATTGTCAAGGGATAATTATTATAGTAATACAAAAAAATTAATCTATCAATCTTTATCTATCCTTTTCCGCGTTCTATAATTGTGTTTAATTATTCCAAAAGAGATGACCAGATTCCATGTATTTTCTATTCGTTTTCTACAATTTTTTTTGGAGTTTTCCACTTGTAGGACCAAAATGAACTTGTATTTCTCATATCCCTTTCAATCTATTTTATCAGTTATTAGTTTTCTCACATCCTTTTCTCTTACATCTTTTTCATTTTTATCTATCTTTTTCTTACTAGCTTTTCATCTTTTTTTTTTTTCTATTTCTCTCTCATTCTCACACTAATCTCACACCTATTGAGAATGAAAAGATCATTAATTAATATACAATGAAAATCAAGCTTAGAACACTTTGATTAGACCATTTTGAAAGCAATTCTCATAATCTTCATTGACAAGTCTTTAAGAAATCAATAGGAAAAAATGAAGAAAATGAAAAGATGGATTTAAAATGATGTCATGATCTCAATGAATCGATAAGTTAGATGAGGATTCGTCACAAAGGATAAACATCCTTGATAAGAATTAATTGTTGCACTCAAACACCAAGAAGAGAAACTATTCTCTTAATTAAGCAAAACTTATTTTTCATTCAAATTCAAAGTTGTTTACAAGTAATTGAGTCAAACTATTAATAAACCCCAAAAATTAAGACTCCATAAACAAGTTTAAAGACATATAAGACTTATTAAATGCACTTTAGGACTTAAACAAACTCTAATTGAAATTCAATTCTGAAATTCACAAATTTGAAAAACTAAAAAAATAGTATTGTGTGCAAATAGCATGGGCGTGCCATTGATCTATAGGAGCATGCCATTGGTCCGCACATGCATGTTAGGTGCGCCCAACACTAGAAAAATCCTTGCACATCTGACAAGGCATGCCATCTTCAAAATTCATCAAATATGCTCCAATTGAGCTCTTTTGCTTCCCTTCTTCCTTGGCTAGCATAAGCACTTCATCCTTGATCCTTTTGGCCAATTCTTATTGAATAAGATTTCCTTAGAACTTTGTTATTGGACCCTTCAATCCATGTAGCTCCTCTAGTTCTTTGGTCTTGCTAGATAAATCTCCATCATCTCCCCCTTCTTGAAAAGAATCTGACCTCAAAATTATTTCCAAGGCACCTACATCACAAATGAAACAATGATTATGGTGTCTTCCCAAGTCAATCTCAAGACTCACAATATCATGGTCTTTCAACTTAAAGGAGTCACAAAATAAGCACAAGTACACAAAGCATCATAGGCACAACTAGAGTAATAAAATTTACCATATGCTTTACATGCTTAGGTATTTTATTATGACCAAGTTTGCATTAACACTACTATTTGTCAAGAAAAATTCATCAATATGGTCATGTTTCAAATATTGTGCATTAATATTCATTTTAATGTTCAACCTACATGACTCTATAGTTAAAGCATGCATGTCACTCACATTTTGTGTCTTGCAAACATTGTACAAACTATCAATAACATGCAAGTCATTAACATAAGGCATGAACATAGGGGATACAACAATTAAGTGATCACAAGACTTAATAAATAGGGAAAACAAAACTTGTTCCCTTCTTGAAACTACACGCACCATTGACTCATTCAACTTTTCCCCCAAGTGATGGGCTCCATTAAGTGCCTTCAATCCTTGAAACACTTGTGTCATGGAAAGATCAAGGATTCCTAGGGTACTTTGATACCCTCATCCGACAACTCCAATCCAAAGTCGCTTAACAAGGTCTTCTTGCTTATAGACAAAGGAAGTGCAATGGATACCAAACCAAAATCATTAGAAGTTAGAAAATCCAATGGTTGCCTCACCATCAACACTCTCTTCACTTTCTGTTGTTGTCAAGCTCTCATTTTCTTACTTGCTTTTCACCTCTCTTCTTCGTATCACTCTTTTTACTCTCTTTTTTCTTTTTGGCTTTTCTCTCCCATTGTCCTTTTTCATCTTTTTCTTTCTTTTCTTGCTCTCTTTTAAATCTCATTTTTATTTGATCCTCACACACCTCACTTGGAAACAAAGGTGAGAGAACCACCATATTTCCCTTATGCACAAAAGAGTATCTATTGGTTACCCCATTATGGACAACATCTCTATCATATTACCAAGGTCTTCCAAGTAACACATGTCCAGCCTCCATAGGAACCATATCACACATCACATTGTCAACATATTTTCCAATAGAGAAAGTAAGTAAAACTTGCTTATCTACAATCAATTGTCCATTGGTACTCAACCATTACAATTTGTAAGACTTAGTTAGGGTAAGGGATAGTTTTGAGGCCAAACTTCTTCACCAACCTAGTGCTTCCAACATTTGTACAACTCTTTCCATCAATGATTAGATAGCAAACTTTTCCATCTACCAAACTCCTAGAGGGAAAGATGTTCTCCTTTTGTGTATCATCCCTCTCCTTGCATAAGCTTCCCATGAGCCTTCTTATCATTAAAAGATCTTCCTCTTCGAGTGAATGAAAATCACCACCCTCACCTTCACTACAAGAACTATGAGAGCTCTTGGTTAAGTCATTATCAACATTCCCATTTTTCAATACTATCATTGTCCTCTTATTAGGACATTGAGAAGTAGTGTGACCTTTTCCCAAGTATATAAAACATTTAATAGAACTAATACTTAGTGAGAGAGAATTGAGTGTTAGAAGTGGATTTACCACTTGAATTTTGGATAAATATTAATATATAGATCTTATTTATTAAATTATGTATGTAGATAATGATTATTGAATTGACTCAATTGATAATTTTTAATGGTTAATATTATCTTAAATTGTCAATTAGAAATTCTCAAGAAAATATATTATACTCTATAGTTAACATTGAGGTGTAGATGATAAAATGAAATATTATTCTACATTAATAAAAATGTTATTTTATACTATCTGGATATTAAAGAGTGTTACTAAACACCTACATTAATTAGTAAATTAATTATGATTAATTTATTACTAGTTTAGTATTAAACCTACAAATTTGATCTATATGAATGGAGTATAAATGATATTTAATTGATTTAAAATTTGGTTAATATAATCTATATGAAAGAAACTTTCGATCCAACAATGAATTTTGAAAAAAAATTATTTGACCAAAAGTTATCAAATAATGTAACAATTGATGTAAGTTACATTGATGTTAATTTTATTTTGATTGTGTAGTTGATAGGTAGCTTAGTGGACGGGTTAGTTTATGTTTGACATATTAAATTGACTATTTATTTTTGCTAAATTAATTTTGAATGGTGATGTGTGAAATTTTATGTCAATTGATATGTTTCAATTTTATATGGATTAAAAACATACAAAATTATTTTGCACGAACCAAAAATGAACATTTCTAATTTTACAAGAACAAAAAATATGTTTTAATCTAATAAAAATCTAAATGTAAATAACATTACTTTTTTTTTTCTAAAGCTCATAAAAAATCACACTTAATATTTATATTTTTTTATCTACTATTATTTATATAAAAAAATGAAAAAAATTTATATTTATATATTTATTTATGAGGAGGGATCAAGTTACACCAAGTGTAACTCTTTCCTCACCATTTATTTTCTTAAGATTTAATGGTTGTAATGAATAATTAATTTTAATCATTAAATCCTAAAAAAAAATAATGGCAAAGATAAATCTAGTCAGACAATCACAATCTTTTAATTATAATATATCGGTTGAGTCTTCTAAAACTATTTAAATGAAGAATTATAAAACTATATTGATGCATCACCTTTAAACTCTATTTATATTTATATATATGTTAAATTGTAATTTTGGTTTCTTAATTTTTTAAATACATAATTTTGGTCCTCTAATTTTTAATGGTAACATTTGGTTCCTATAGTTTTAAATTGATTTAATTGTAATTTTGGTTCCCTAATTTAAAAAATTGACAATTTTAATCCCCTAATTTTTAATCGTCAAATTTGGTCCCTTTAGTTTAAAAAATTGATGATTTGGTCTCATTGATTGATGATTAACTAATAATTTGATATTAATAAAGTCATTAAATTAATTAAAAATAATTTTCACGTGAAGAAAAAATAATTTTAACATTAAAAAAATTGTTAATTACCCATTATTAAAAATTTGTTTTTAATATTAAAAATAAATATTTTTTTTAAAGAAAATCACTATTAGTCCATTATAATAATAATATTTAGTGAATTTATATTTAATTTAATAATTTTATTAATCATAATTATTAATTAATAATTGAGTAAATGGACCAAAATTGTTAATTTTTTAAATTAAATGGACCAAATATTATGATTAAAAATTAAGAGTCAAAATCGCTTATTTTTTAAATTAATGAGACCAAAATTACAACTTAGCCTTTTAAAAATTAAATATTTTTGCCCATACCAATTATTAACTAAGAATTATAATTAATAGAGTTATTAAGTTAATTAAATATTATTTAAAAACTGATAATTTTTTACACAAAGAAAGCATAATAAAAAAATCATTTTTAACATTAAAAAAATCGTTAATTACAAACCATTAAAAAAATCATTTTAACATAATAATAATAATAATAATAATAAAATTTAATCTCTTTGAATAATTAATATTTTTAGTTATTTTATAATTAACTTAATAACTTTGTTAAGGATTATTATTAGTTAATAGTCAATTATGGGATCAAAATTGTCAATATTTAATACCAGAGGAATCAAATGTTATAATTAAAAACTAAAAATAATTTTTTAAACGGTTAGATTCACGGTGTAAAACTATTTATTATTTTGCACCGTCAATACATACCTGAACATTAAGAGTGAAAAATGTAAAATGTTGATATTTTGACAATAAAAATTTTAAAATCTGCATTAAGAGAGAAAAATGTAACCAGATAAAAAAAAGAAGTGAACGAAAGAAGGAAATAAGAAATTCATTGATCTTATGGTATAAATTGGAAGAAAAAAAGAATGAAAGAAGAAAAATAGGCCGAAAGCGTGAAAATTGAGGAGGGGAGGAAGTGTGTTATAAATTGAGAGTGAAATCAATTTTCGATAAATGATTATATAGGGGAGTGGGGATAAATTTGCAAAATAAAAATATATTTGCATATAAATAATTTATAAATAAATATTACGTAGATATAAATAAATAATTTTAATAATAATATTAGTTTGAATATTAAAATTAATTTAAATATTTAACGTATTAATTTGTTAAAAATATTTTTTATAATATTATATAAATATATAAATAATATGAGAAAAAGATTAATACGATGTAAAATAATATAATAAAAATAATTTTATATCATCAATATAAAATAATTTAATAAAAATAATTTTATATTATCATTTAATTATAATTTTTTTAATAAAATAAAATTATTTTATAAGTTATTAAAATCGTAGATTATATAGATTGAATATATAAGACTATTTTATAAGATACATTGATATTAAACTTTATATGTATATATAAGAGAAAAAAAAACTTATGTATTATTTTTTATACTATTAATCAATTATAATAATCTGATAACACTTTTATAAAATTATTTAAAAAATTAATGGAAGAATATTTTACTCTTTATATAAATAAAGAAGGGTAAATTTATATTTATATTTTTTTATTTTTTATATAAAAAAAAGAAGGTTAAACAGTAAACATAACGAGCCACGTGTTCAAATTTACCTCTGCATCACCGGGGCTTCATTTGCCCTATTCAGATTCATCTGCTCTTTTGCGTACTCTCTCCAAACCAAAACAAACAACAAAACTCGCTTCACTGAAACTAGGGTTTTCTTTTCGCAGTGATGGCACTGTGCAACCGCGTCAGATCGGGAATCTCTCTCGTCACCAAATCAGCGTCCCTCACTTCCCAGCGATCCCTCGTCGCCCCTTCCATTTCCCTCGTAAGAACCGAATCACGAATCCGAATCTCTCTCTTCCCTCTGATTTCACTTTCGAAATCTGCGATTTTTTTAACTGTTCTGCTTTTTTTTTTTTGGAATAATAATTTGTTCGCGGCGTCGTTTCGTCTTGTGCAGGGCTCCAGAAATTACGCCAACGTGCCGGGGCAAAAGGATAACAAAGTTAAGGTAATATAATACATTGGCCTTGAATTGGGATTTTTTTTTTGTATGTGATTCGTAGAAGAAAAGATGTATGCAAAATAGTGTGTGCATTCATTCAATTGAATAAAAGTGTAAAACTGCAAGGACTAAAGTCGATTTCATTTTGGTTAAATTGTTATATGAGCAGTGCTAGATATTACGAAACAATACATACACGAATTTTGAATTGGACGGTCATAGATTTTTTTGAAGTAAATCTTAATTAAATGTTTTGAAAATATACAAGAAATATATTGACAGAAACCAGCGGTCGCGCAGTTTGACAAAAATCAATTTTGTAACAAATGGCATTTTTCTTGTTATATTTAGTGGAAGGGGTAAGTCATTCTGACAGTGTTTCGAAATTCGAAAAGGATTTCCTCGGAAGGGGATACCTGTGGGGGAACCAAAAGAATATTGTTTTTTCATCATATAGTGTATTTCAGTTAGGGCTGATTGAATGTTTGTAAAAAGTTTTTCTGCCCTGTTTTGATTGTTGTTATGGATGGGTTGATCTGGTTTTTCTTTGTCTTGTTCTTTTTCGCTGGTTTTTAGGTCCCTCTGGCTTTGTTTGGAGGTTCAGGAAACTATGCCTCTGCTTTGTACATTGCATCTGTGAAAGCTAGTTCAGTGGAAAAGGTTGAGTCTGAACTTCTGCAATTTGTTGAGGCCGTAAAGAATAGTGCCATATTTTCACAGTTTATAAAGGACATTTCTGTGGCTAAGGATGTTAGAGTAAATGCCATCCAGGATATCTGTGGTGCTGCTAAGTTTTCAGACGTTACAAAGAACTTCCTTGGTATGATAAGCTTTGTAATTTAGTATAACTGTTACAAAGTTATACTCATGTTTACATTGCTAGAATAAATTTTGAGGTATTATAATCTTTTGTGGTTTTAATGGCTTGAGTGAGATAAAATATTCATTTTTTTTTGTCAATGATGTCGGCATCTACTTCCATCTTTTGGATGTGGATATTTAATATAAATTGTAAACCTATATCCTCATTAGGTTAATTTTCCCTAGACCAAATATTTTTTTTGTTCTCGTGTATTTTGTTGAAATGGAATACCCAAATTTCCAAGAATTTATCCGACCCTGTTATATAGAGAAATAGTTTATTTGTCATGCTGAGATTGGATAGTTTTTCCTTGCATTTAGAGCCTCTCTGGCACTTTGTTATATTTAGTTTTTTTAATTTGAAAGATACCCCTTCCTAGTTGCATTCATGTTTCCTTTCTTAGCCTTACTGAACTTTCTTCTATTGTTGCACTTGAAAAAGAATTTCCTTCAAATGAGAGGAATTGTTTGTTTGCACTGATGACCCCTTAAAAATTTCACAGGACTTTTCAATTAAACTTCTTTTGAGAATTCCTAGTTGTTTAGCATTTAGTGGCTTCTCAGATCAGTACTACTGTAACTTAGATATATCATCATTGCAATGTGACCTATTTTATGGTTATCCTAGACACAGGTATTACATAAGCCTTAATATAATGAAACAGAAGAGTAATGTGTGTGGATCTTTAATCCACTAGTTGGCATGGCACATGTGAAATTGCTTCTGACTTAGAACATAAATCTGAAAGAAGCAAAGTTTGTTTTCTCTCATCACCTATTCACATGCACATAATATTGTACATAATTTCCCTTTAATCATTTTTAGCTAATCTACATCTCTCTTGTTCTTCTATATGTCTATGTTTGGACATGCTATGCAAGTGTCGGCTAATTATTGGAATTCTGCTACTATTATTATATTTGTAATAATTCTCATGTTACTGTGGTACCTACCTCAGCTCATTGTTAAGCACACACATCTTTCAGTGGATTTTCTTATATTTTTTATGATTGTATCTTCTTTTTACTTCCCTTGATTAGAAATTAAATTCCAAATATACCTCCTTATCACCCAATTAGCTTCAATGTTGATTCCAGTCATCTGAAACTTACTTTTAATTGACCGTATCTGTGAGTCATCTGAATTCTGAGCTACCTTTAGATTTGTCTGCATGTGAATTATAATACATTGAAAAATCTGTTATTGCTTTTCAAATACTAATATTTAACTAATATCTATAATCTACAATTCTATAATATTCCATAATAATATATGAAGGGAATACCACTCTTTGTTTATCAAGACTATTTTACCATCTAACACTCCCTCCCATTTTCTTTTCAACTTCTATTCTCTCTTCCTCTTTTATTTTATTTTATAAAGAATAGAGTCATGGAGTGCTTCTCACTTTTTCCTAGTATATAATAAATTTAATAGCAGGATATTTGTTATAAATTTAATATGCAATACATTTAATAGTAGAATATATTTATTATAATTTTAATATTATTTTATTATGATATTAAAATAATAGCCATCCCGCTGTCCCACTATAGCATTTTTGGAGGTGGCCACTCTGCCCCATTATCCACCATTGACTACTATGCCCACAAGTTACATTTTCCCCACAACCCATGTATCCTCTCTTCCATTCCAGCTTCATAACCTTAGTACTGGAAATTGCTTCTTTAGTAAAGATCAAATAAAGCAATTTCATAGTGTGTGGTTTATATCTCCTGGTGTCTGCCCATTGTTACCCTGTAGTGGTAACATAACACCTTTTTCATCAATGAAATAATCCTCAGCTAACAAAGAGAGTCTAAGTTTCTTATTTAGGGGCATTTTGATGCAGTGGGTGGTACTGTTGAGCGCACTGTCAACAACAAAAACTTAATCCCTTCTTTCTTCTGTCAAACAACTCCAGTGCTGGTTAATGTTGAGTTCCTTTGCTCTTAACCTCCCCTGCTCATCTATTATGAGCTACTGGTCCAGGTCCCTGTGTTGGGGACTCGCTTTCTCTTTATAGATTGGTGACCTCTCCTGAAAAGAATGTTAGCCTGTGAAGCAGTATAAGCAAGACCCCTGGCTCCATCAAATGAAGGTGGATATTCTGTACTTGAAAGTAAGTTTCAGCTTGGGTCACGTATCCTTGCAAATTGTTCCATCAAATGAAGGCAATTGCACCTTTATTCTATTTGAAGGTCATCTATCCCCTCCAACTCCATAAATCTAGAAGTTCCTGATTTCATCATGATTGATACTAACAACAATCTTCCCTGAGCTATGTCACATCCACTGCTTCATTTCAGAATAGTTTTGCAATGCTGTTACTGAAAGTTGCAACTCATGAAATTTAGTTTCAAGTGCTGAAACCTCGGCTTCCATGACATCTCCTTTGGACACTGTGGTATCTAGCAGATTGGACCAAAAATAGAGACCAAAGAGAAAAAAAAAAAAGTGTAATTTGTATTACTGACAGATGGAAATAAGGGAGAATTACAGCAAGACTATAACCTTAGCTGAAAAAATGTAAAACAGTGAGAATGCCCAGATATCCCTTCACTTTCCAAAACCGCTCTATAACTAATTGTCACCCTTTTTGGTACTAACAATCATGCTAAAAGAATAAGGAAAACTTAAATAAGAAGTCATGTGCTCCTTTCTTAATTAACTTATGTATTTTTCTTAGTGTAGACTGCAAGCGTTAGGTCATTTCCCTGATCCACAAATTGGGACCTATTAGAGTCACCTGAATTCAATGCTCTTATTCTACTTGGGTGACTTGACCTATTTTAAATGTTTGACCAACTAGAATAAGACCATTAAAAAATTATGCCAACATTTTTGACATTCCATGTTTTTCCTCCCATGGGTGTCAAGCTGGGTCTCAGACAGGTGGAGTGGCCCGGATCATTCCTCCAGGGTGCTAGATTATTGGAGTGGTGTGCAAAACATGTGCCATGAGTATGAATGGCGGCAGGTTGGGTTGTGCAACCTGGTTTGCAAAATTAACCAATTTCTGCCTATGTTGTGCCTTAATTGCTGCACAACCCTTTCCTAAGTCATTATTGTCTCTCTGCCTCTGGGTGCTGGCTTCCCCTCTTTTCCCTTGTGCCCAACCCTTACTAACCCATGCTCTCCCTCTCTTACCTAACTGACAGCACATTGTTCCCTCTCTGTTTACTGTTGCTGCTTCACTTCTTCCCTTGTGCTTCTGTATGGCTGTGTGCATGCATCTCTCTTTTCTTCTCTGGTTATGTTGTTTGCTTTGTTGTGTTATTAGGTAGTTGCTGCATGCTCTGTTGTTGAGTTGCTGTGTTATTAGGTTTCTTGTGTGTGCCTGTGTTTAAATATAATTTTGCATGTCAGTTGAAACTTATAGTACATAATGTTGAAACTCAACTTTGACAGCCTTGATGATAACGTCATTTATTGATAATAGTGTTAGTCTTCAAGGTGACATGTCATGGTATTTGGATGTTAAAACTCTTGTTGTCTTGGAAGACTGCTAGTTACTTTGCTGTCACTTTTGTAGCACTTCAAATGATTTCAGTTATCTAAAAGTAATTAGATGCTAGCTACATTGTTTTCTGATATTATGGTTCATTGGTTTTTTGTTTTTTTTTTGTGAAGTTATTGTTGCTGAGAATGGAAGGCTTAAAAACATACACACCATTGCAAAGAGGTTTAGAGAGTTGGCAATGGCATACAAGGGAGAAGTGAAAGCGACTGTCACCACCGTTGTTGTAAGCAGTGTTACACCTTTTAAGAGTATTTTCACAAATTCAAGTTGTAACTTACTAAATACCCATTCTGAAGCAAGAACTAGTATATTAGCATACCCCTACACACACACATGTTTTTGTTTTTGAACTTTCTGCTGCCTACAGATAATTTCTGTTTTGCTTCTTCACATTTCCTGTTATAAACTGTCTAAATGTTCATGCTTATATTGGTTGGTGGTTGTGTATGCTGGTGTTTTGGAAATTATATTAGCATTGGCTTTTGAATGATTAGTTGGATACGGGATATGAAGTTATCTAATCGAACAACAGTGTGATTAGTTACTTACTCCATTACCTGACTATATTTTTTATACCAGCCTCTTCCCGCCGAAGAGGAAAAGGCATTGAAGGAGACTCTTCAGGAAATAATAGGTTCTGGAGCAAAGGTTTATCTTGAACAGAAGGTACTAGTGTGATCTCCTTTCGACCTGTGATAATGTGCATGTCCTGCATCTTCTGAGTGTTAAAGTTGTTAATTTGAGATTTTTCTTTTTTGGTTTTTCAGATTGATCCAAGCATACTTGGTGGTATTGTGCTTGAATTTAGCCAGAAGGTCTTTGACATGTCTATTAGGACCAGGGCACAACAGATGGAGAGGATCCTCCGCGAGCCCATATCGATTTCCAACCTCTAGAAGAAGACAACAGTTTTCTCCTAACAATCCGTGTTATCATCATCATCATCATGGTTTAAAGAAAGAAGTATTACATTCTTGTTCATTATAAATTGTGTGGGTCTAAATTTTTATGGGATGGGAATGCCATCATTTTGCAAATAAAGCTACTACCTCTTTCCAACTCTTATTGTTTTGCTTCATTGCCATTTCGGTGTATCTGAATGTATTTTCATTTGGCATTCTGAGGTTTTAATTAGTGGGTGTTGCTTCTGTCATAATCTGGATACTCAATAATAATGATGCTTCCTAATACCAAAGAACGATGAAGCTGTATGTAGCCGTTGGATGGGTACTACTATTAATCAGTATCAAATTAACAGCTAGTTTTTGCTATTATAAACTTTTGGGATGATTTTGTTCAACTCACATTCTTCTTTACAGTGAATTGTATAAATTGAGAAATTATGTATCCATCGTTAATTTGAAGCTTTTTAAGTCACAAGTGCACAAGTTTGTAAGGTACTATTTTAGAGAATAGACGGAGTATACTCGATATATTATAAAGTCTTTATTCTTGAGGCGCTTGCTACTTGCTAGCTTGTAGGATTATGTATCTATCTGGTTAAATTTTCTTTCCATGTGAGTTCTATTAAAAAAAACGTCCCTTATTTGAATTTTTTTTCACTTCAAGGTAAACTAAATAAAAATAAAAAAGAAATTAGAGAATTTAACATGTGGAATGGGTTGGCAAGTAATAGGACCCAAAATGAACCGTGGATTCAAAGTGTTTTGGAGTAAATGTTCATTTCATACTTGTAAAGGTGACATTGCTTTCATAAAGCAATATCAACTTGGGAGTAATTGTTTCAGGATAAATATCGATTGAATATTCAAAAGGCATTCTAAGTCAGAGATCTTTGGAAGATCCTACTTAAGGGACAAGAACCATAAGGATGATAAATTAGATACAACCAGACTAGAACATTAGAACCTAAATGATGATCAACTCTACTACGAATAAATAGGGTTTGTTTGGACATATTACTCTAAATTATTTCTAAGAAATAAACATATAAATAAAATAATGAAATTAACTTTAAATTATTTAGGATTTTATAAATGAAACCTTATATTGAAACCCAAATTTTTTAGGATTTCTACAATTTTAAAAAGTTGACAAAACAAGAATAATTTCTTGAAAATTGGAAAAAATATTTTTAAAAAAATGAAAAACCAAATGTAATGTCTTGAAATTTTGGAAAAAAAAATGAAAGTTTTAAAAAATGTAAAAAATAGTGCAAGGTCTTGAAATTTTGAAAATAAATAAAATATTAAATCAAAAAAATAAATATGTAGGTTTTAAAAATGAAATCCCAAGTTTCACCCAAAATATTTACCGTTTTGATAAATGAAACCCAAAATGTTTAAGGTTTCATTAACGGAAACCTCATTTATTTAGGGTTTCATTAATGAAATTTTAAATTAAAATAATAAATATTTAGAGTTCCATGGATGAAACCTTATATTGAAACTCTAATTATTTAGAATTTCTAAAATTTTAAAAAAAATTGACCAAAAAAGAATAATTTCTTAAAAATTGGAAAAAAAAAAAAGTTTTAACATAAATGAAAAATGTTGGAAAAAATGCAAATTTTTAAAAATGTGAAAAATAGTGCAAGGTCTTGAAATTTTGAAAATAAATGAAATATTAAATCAAAATCTTAAATATTTAAGTTTCAAAAATGAAATCCTAGGTTTCACCCAAAATATTTACCGTTTTAGTAAATAAAATCTCAAATTGAAATCATAAATGTTTAAAGTTTCATAAACGGAACCTCATTTATTTAGGGTTTTATTAATGAAACCATAAATTAAAATACTAAATATTTAAGATTTCATTAATGAAACCCTAATAATTTAGGATTTCATGAAACCTTATATTAAAACCCTAATTATTTAAAATTTATGAAATTTTAAAAAATTGAAAAAACAAGAATAATTTATTGAAAATTGGAAAAAAAAAACAATATTTTTAATAAATTGAAAAACCAAGTGAAAAATAGATGAATTTTAAAAAAAAAATTAAAAATGTGAAAATAGTATTCCCTTTCGGTAACCCTTGCTATGTCAAGATCGAAAATAGACGAATTTGAATTTGAAGACATCAAATCAAATTGATTTTGGTTAGATCTTCATTTTGATGGTTGCTATGCATATCTTTCCTGTAGGATTCAACACATGTTTGAATGCTATAATATTTGAGGCAAACATGTTTTTAGTATGCAGTCCAATGCTAATTACTCATGTTTCTTTAAGATCTTGTCATTATTAGGAATAGAAATCTCTTATCCCTCTTTAGAATACTTTGAATGTTGCGTCCATTGTCAATTACTAAGCTATACTGATGAAGAAGATAACCGGCCAAGTGTGTTTCCCCACATTTGAAAGTGACCTTTTTAATGATCAGGTCTATGAATTTCGACATTTTAATTTTTTTCTTCTTCTTATTCTAACAATATTATTTGTTTCTGTATTTGATTCTAATTTGTTTATTCTATCATGTATCGGATATGTAGACAAAGACAAGAGCCATCGGTTGCATACGCGTAAAATGGCATATTTTGGGACTATTGGATACTACGTTTTATTTATACGCAGAACATTTATATTGATGTGTACTTACTCTTCAAAAATATTTATGATATATGAACTTAGTTATTCACTTGTCAGATCACTCTTTGGGTTGGTTTGTTTGACTTCTTTAATTGACACTTTATGTACTTGATTAATTGTTTCTAGCTGCTATATTATTGTTGTTATTTTATCAATGTTTTATCTATTATCATCAATGCGTTGGCATGGGGGTGGTCGATGGTGGAGAGGATCGCGGTGGTTAAGGGTCGTAGTGGTCTGGGGGTGGTCGGTGGAGAGATCTCAATGACGTTAGTAGAGATTGGGGATTGGAGAAGAAAGAAGATTTTGGGATGAAGGATTATACATTAGAATCATTCTCTTAGTAGAGTTTGTGTGATTTAGCTGAGGATTTTTATGATTAGAAGTGCTATTTCCAATATAGTTTTTTTATATTAACTCTGCTTTGGGTAGTGGTAGGCTCTTGTGGCTTTTTGACTTTTTGTCTTTTTTTTTTTGTTTTTTTTTATATTTTTCTTTCATATTGGTTATTTTTTGTTTGATACTTTTTTTTTTTCTTGTTCGCTTTCAATAAAATCTTTGTTTATAAGAAAAAAAAATTAAATTTGAAGCCCGATTTTTCTATTTTTCATTTGGATTCATTTTGTTTACAATCATGTAATCAGTAGCACTTGATTTCTCTACTATTCTTATTATTCGTCTTACTTTATTTAATGTCATTTATTTTTCATTAAATAAAAAGTTTATTTTTAACTTATAAGCTATTTTAAGTAAAAGTTGAGATAAATACCAATTAATAAAAATTTCTTATAATAAAAGTTACTTATTTTTAATGAAAAAAAATTAGAAATAAGAAACTTTATAACTACTTATATGAAATTTATTTCTATATTTTCTCTTTGAATTAAGGTTAAATTTTGAAATAATTAGTATTTTTTTTATCAAAAAATATTAGTGATTAGTTTGTTAATTTTTAAGCTTTAAAAATAACTTATAAATTAAAAATAAGTTAAGTAAAACTATTTCTAATAACTTAACAACTAAGTCTAACAAAAAAAACTTCATCAAAGTAAATGATATTTAAATAATAATCATTTAAATAATCAATTATTATTATATTATTCTTAATTAATTTGTTGTTATAAAATATCATAAAAAATTATTAATGCATCATTTATTACTAATGTTATTGTTTGATGCATTTTAAATTACAAAATTAATCTTAGTTTTTGGGAGAATTTTTTCAGAGTATTACTTTAAGTAATATATGAGTATTATTATTATTACTATATTGCTGTTATAAAATATCATTAGTGCTTCTTTTATTATTAAATGTCATTTTTAATGCATTAAAATTTACAAAAATAACCTAAGTTTTGGGGGGAATTTTTTCAGAATTTGTATATTATTATTCGTAATTAATGTATTGTTATAAAATATCATAAATAGTCATTATTGTTTCTTTTATTATTAAATATTATTTTTAAGGCCTTTGAAATTACTAAATAATCTATTATATAATAGTTATTACTTCGTAATTAATATGTTATTATAAAATATCAATAATAGTTATTATTTGCATCTTTTACCAATGTTATTTTTTAATGCTTTCAAAATTACAAGAATGACGTCAATTTTGGGAAAAATATTTTTAGTAGTTATATAGGTTAAATATCACTTTTGATCATTTATATTTTAGTTTTTATTTAGGTTATTTTTTTATATTTTTATAAGATTCATATTAATCTTTTATGTTTTAAAAATGAGTCAAAATGTTCATTCTAAAAAACAAAAATAATTTTCATGAAAAATGTATCTAATTAACAATCGAATTGGGAAAAATTCTAATATTAAATTATTTTTTAATTTATCATGAGACTCATTTTTTCACATGATTTTCATTATGTTTTGTTCCCTTTTGATTAGAATATTAGTTAAATTTCATAATTTTCATGCAATTGAATCCAATGAAATAATTTTCATGTTTCAAATTCATAAAAAAAATATTACATCTTTTATCATTAAATGTTAGACATAACTGACCTAACATTTTTTACACATGAACTAAATTTTAATCATTAATAAAAAGATAAATAATATTAATATCTTAACAATGCAATTAATAATAAATAAATAATATTAATTATTTTGTATGGAGAAAGATAAAGTATTATTGTCATGCCCTACCCTTTACCACTATATATACATGTATTTGACAGTAAGCTGGGTAGTAGTACTCTTCTCTATCTCCATCCATCCCTAGCAAGGGAAAGAGAGAGTGTGTGTTTGTCTCAATGAAGCTCAACATGGCGGCGGCAGCGGTTCTGGTGTGTTATTCTCTATTTGCAATCACAGTCGTGGCCGAAGATCCCTATAGGTTCTTCAACTGGAAGGTTACCTATGCAAATATTGCTCCACTTGGTGTTCACCAACAGGTTGTCTGGTCATTCCTTGTTAATTAATTTCTTCTACTCTTCATTTTACTATTATTATTATATATGCTCTCTATCTTATGGATTTCTTGTTCTTGTTCTTGTTCTCACACACAGGGAATACTTATCAACGGTCTATTCCCAGGTCCAAACATTTTTTCTGTTACCAACGACAACCTCATCATCAATGTCTTGAACGGCTTGGACGAGCCATTTCTAATCTCCTGGTTCGTACTCTCCCTCTCTCTGTTGCACTTTTGTTTGGCGGGTTTTATATTATTAATTAGTATTGATACATTATTTAATTAACATATACATACAACTATTTTATGTAATTAAAATTAAGTTAAATTGTAATTTTAGTCTTCTAAATTTAAAAATTAACCTGGACGATTATTATAGATTATTAGTTATACATATTTTGTTAGCATTTTTCTGTGTATGATGTTATGATTAACATTTGTTTATATTTTCAAAAAACAAATATCTTACATGATAAATTGAATTAATCTAACCACTATTAAATATTTTTAAAAAATCATAAACTTGATTTACTTGATAACTAATTTTAATTTAAGATTAGAATAATATTTTACTATATATAATTAATGAGTTTTAAAATGAATAGTTTTAGATACACACATAATTTATTTTCATTATATATTAATTAAATTTCAATAATCTATTTGTTAAATTAAAAATTCTTATTAAATACTAAATCAAGTCTATATTTTTTTATGAAAAAAAAAAAACTATGTAATTCTTCAAGTAAAGGATCAAATTATTTAATTCATGAAGTGAAAAAATAATCTATGATGATGTTATAAACACAGGAGCGGGGTCCAGCAGAGAAGGAACTCATACGAAGATGGGGTATTTGGAACAACATGCCCTATCCCACCAGGAGGGAACTTCACATACAAACTTCAAGTGAAGGATCAAATTGGAAGCTTCTACTACTTCCCATCTCTTGCATTCCACAAAGCTGCTGGTGGCTTTGGAGGCATTAAGATTTTGAGCAGGCCTAGAATTCCAGTTCCTTTTGATAATCCTGCCGATGATTACACTGTCCTCATTGGAGATTGGTACAACCTCAACCACAAGGTATAAATTTATATACGAGATATGATTGTCCGAAAATGAAAATGTAAAACTATGTTATACAGCCAATGTATCACACCTAACTAGCAAATAACTAACAACGGATTAATTTGTTTGACAGGTTTTGAAGAATATGGCTGATACCGGTAAAGAGCTTCCTTTTGCTGATGGAATCCTCATCAATGGTCGTGGGCCTAATGGTGCAATTTTCAATGTGGAACAAGGAAAGACTTACAGGCTTAGAATATCAAATGTGGGGTTGGCGAATTCCCTTAACTTCCGCATACCAAACCACAAACTAAAGCTGGTGGAAGTAGAGGGAATACACACCGTTCAAACAACGTACACGGACCTTGACGTACACGTGGGGCAATCTTACTCTGTTCTCGTAACTGCGGACCAACCCGCACGTGACTACTACATCGTGGTCTCCACTCGTTTTACGTCCAGAGTTCTCACCAGCACCGGAGTACTTCGCTACAAAAACTCTGCAGGCCCAGTATCAGGCCCGGTCCCCGGTGGACCCACCACCGATATTGCTTCGTCTTTGGCCCAGGCCCGCTCCATCAGGACCAACCTCACAGCAAGCGGGCCTAGGCCCAACCCGCAAGGCTCCTACCATTACGGTCTCATAAACATAGCCAGGACCATCGTACTGTCGGGCTCGGCTGGTTTAGTGAATGGCAAACAAAGATACGCAATTAACAGCGTCTCGTATGTTGCTTCGGATACTCCTCTTAAGCTCGCCGACTACTTCAAAATCCCCGGCGTGTACCGCGTCGGAAGCATTTCCGACAAGCCCACCGGCGGTCCCATCCACCTTGACACATCGGTTTTGCAAACTGATTACAAAGCATTTGTGCAGATTGTGTTCCAAAATGACCAAGACACCGTTCAGAGCTATCATCTCGATGGCTACTCTTTCTTTGTCGTTGGGATGGGTGGAGGACAGTGGACACCCGCCACCAAGAACCAGTACAATCTTCAAGATGCAGTTGCGCGCAGCACCACTCAGGTGCGCTCATCTATAACCAACATTTTTTTTTTTTTTTGTTATCATGATACTCTTACGAGGTATTTATCTACTATGTGAATGATTAATCTTTCGTCAGAAAACTGATTAATTACTTTTAATGAATTCTCACCTTCCAATCACGTTTTTATAATCTAGAAGAGTCGAACTTAAGAAATTATTTAAGTGGACCAATTCCAATGATCACTCGAAGTACATGACTAATTATTAATTTCGTGGTGCAGGTATATCCGAAGTCATGGACTGCTATATATGTTGCGCTCGACAATGTGGGAATGTGGAACTTGAGGTCTGAAATTTGGGCACGGCAATACCTTGGCCAACAGTTTTACTTGCGCGTTTTTACAACATCAACCTCACTCAGAGATGAATTTCCTATTCCAAAGAATGCACTACTCTGTGGTAGGGCAAGTGGGAAACACATTCCACCCCTTTCATCATCGATCCACTATCAAAACTCACTTAGCTACTTATCTCCTTCTGAATTCTGAGTTTATTTGTTTCGGCACTTTCAGTAATTTATGCTATGCTCCCATGGACATGTATGAATGATTGATTTAAATTACAAATCACCCCAGCTTGAGATCACATTCTTTATCAGAAAAAACAGAAGAAAGAAAGAAACAATATTTTATTTTCTCTATATGTAATAATAAATAATTGGAACTCATTGTTTGGGCAAGTTTTTTCACATGACAAGTTCTCATCTCTTCCTTCTCTTTAAAATCTAATTTTCAAATTCATACCATTTTTAAGTCATTTTTTTGAAATATGTGATATTTTATACTATTTTTTCAAAACATTACAATTATTTATTTTTGTTTAGATGTTACAAAAATAACTCACATATTATTAACTTAATTAATTTTATATTTATGATTTTTTAAAGGAATTTTATATTGATGATTACAACTATAAAAAAAAAAAAAAAACACACAAATGTCAAGTTTTTTTCCTTCTAAATTATACATTAAAAAAAATCTCTAAAATCAATTCTAGACAATGAGTTTTTACTTGATGAGGTTTTAATAAATACAATATTTAAAACTATATAATTACTTATTTTCTTTTCAATGCTTTATAAAATCTCACAAAAAAATTAAAAACATTTCTAAAATAAATTCTACACAATGAGTTTTTTTATTTGAAGATGCATTATAAAAAATCTTAATATTAAAATTACGCAATTATTTATTTTCCTTTCAATGATTTAAAAGATCACACAATAAAAATAAAAATAAATATCTATGAATAAATTCTAGTCAATGAGTTTTGGATTTTAACTTTTAAAACAAGGCATTAAACCAACTTCAATCATAGGAATACCAATTTTAGTTTCAAAATAAATATAAAATTTTAACTAAAATATAAAGTGCAACAAGTTACGTTCAGTAAAGGAAAACTTAGGTGGCTGCTTTATTACTACTTTGGAACTTTTCTTACAACAAACCATACGAATCACGAAAATTATAATTTTCTTGAATCAGACCACAGAGAGGCTTTGCCTCTACCAATGTTGCAAAGGGTGGGTAAGCGGACTAGTATAGTTTGTTTAAATTTGATATGCGAAGTCCATGTTTGATTGAATAAGTTTGGTCTATGAAAATAAATGATTATTTTTAAGTCATTATCCGGTCTGTAAAATTTGGGAACGTACTAAACTGATGGATTCGCGAATTTGTTTAATAATTTTTGAAGAAAACAAAACGAAAAAAATGCAAACTTAAGAAAAAAAATTGTTTTTTCTCTTTCATTTGACTTTTTAAGGTATGAAACTATACCAGTATTCTTAACAATAAATATTCAAACTTTAACCTAGCAAATTAGTAAATAGCAATATTAGAAAAGTTACTCTTATACATTGAAAGTCTTTAACTTTTAATATTTTATACATTCAAATAATCAATCTTAATTTGCATATTAAATAGTCTAAATCTCATCAAATATTATGAGGGAAAAAAAAATAGGATCAATTTATCCACAAATTTGTAGGTTATACGAACTGATCCATGGATTTACACCCTAATACCCACCCCTAGTTGCAATGGAAAAAGAAATCAACACCTGCTTGTGGTCTTGTGCTCTGAATGAATTCAATTCAAATTTGATTTCAATTTAGGGTATTGAAAGCGAGACTTTGAGGGATTTTACCCGGTTTTTTTTTTCTGCAGCAAAAAGCTCCCTACATAGTAGAGGTGCTTACGAAAAGTGGTTCGGTGCTTCTCATCTACATTTCCCCTAATTTTTTAGTTTTTTTTTATTAAAAAAACACAACTCTTTTCTCTTCTCCATAACTCTCAAGATCATAGTCGCAAATTCATTGGGTCATTTTTCCTTTTCAGGATAAGCTTTTGATTTCCTTTGCTTTCCTCCTTTTCAAGATGCATTTTAATTTTGTGAAATTGATGATAGTTTCGGGTGTTGTTTTTCCCGAATGCAATTTTTTACTACAATGTTATGGTATTGTCTTTCTCACTTTTATTCCTATGCCAAAGGAACTTTGAAATTACTTTTGAGATTTTTTTTTTTTATTGTTCTTGACTTATTTCTGCACTAGTGTAAGAGCCCGTGCAATGCACGGCTCTTAATTAAAATTTTAATATATTTTTTTTTTATAAATATTATGTTTTTGTAATATCATATATTATATTTTAAATATTTATAACAAAATAATCTTATTTAAAGATTATTAATTTGATGTAAGTTCTTAAATTATGTATTATATATTTTAAATTTTTATTTTAATTATATCTTGATCTATTTAATTTCAAATATGTCTGGTCTATTATTTTTTACTTGTTTTAATAAATTGTTTTTTTAACCAAAAAATTTACACTTATTCTATTATTAATTTTTTATATTTAAAACTCTTAAATTTACATCTATTAACAAAATATTTGATTAATTGATTAGGTTGAAATGTTTTATTTTTTTATTTAAATCTAGTTAAATTTAACTCAAATTAAAAAATATATATTTTTTCATTTAATTTAGATGAACAAAATCAACCTAAAAAAAAACAACACGACGAAATCATTGATATAATTTGATACTTAGATATTTGCATAGAAATTTCAAAATCCTTAAAAAGTTTTGTTATTCTTTAAAATATATATATTTTAAGTAACATAATATATAATAAATGAGAATAAAAAGTAGAATAATTGACTAGTATTAAAAAAATACTACATGATTACCAATAATATATAATAAATAATAATTTCTACAAACATAAAAAAAATAAAAAATTACCAATCATAAAATAAGTTTGGGATGATATTTTTTTTTATTGTAACTACATAGATAAATATTTGTTCATAATATAAAAAGATAAGATAAGTAAAATATTTGAAGTATAAAATAATTTTTTTCATATATAAAGTTATTATACCATAAGTTAAAAATATTATTTTATAATAAATATAATTAAATTAATATTTAATATAAATTTTTAAATTTATAATTTATGTCACTGATAAAAATAAAAAAAAAAACTTACTCAATTTAGAATATGTAAAAATAGAAAGAAAGCATAAAGACCTTAAAAAAAATATAGGAAAGAAAAAAAATAGAGAAAACAAAATAAATAAAAAAAGAAAGAAGAAAAATAGGCCAGAACCTTAAAAAAAAATATACGAAAAAAATGAAAGAATAGAGAAAACAAAGAAAAAAAAAATAGTGCATATACGGAAGAAAAGACAGAAAAAAGAAGGTTGAAACCTGATAGTACGACATGTGTAAAAACAAAAACTTAAATAGATAGATAGATTTCATAAGAAACTTCTTAGATATTTTAGACTTTTACCCATGTTTTACGCCATAAGAAAGATTTATACCATTAAGGCATTAACTAAAATATGATGTGGAATAAGTTAACGAAAAGTTAGTTCTTAATGTAAAATATGTTTTTGGTGTACCAACTTTTTCAATTTTGAGATTTTGGTTCCAAATTTTTTGAATATTGATTTTAGTTTCTAATGACAAAAAATTGATTGAAATGTTAAAAAAAATACATTTAATTAAACTTGGACGAAAAAAACCAAAACTCATGAAGGAATAAAAAAATAAAAGTCTGAGAACTAATATCTATCTTTAAAAAGTTTGGAGACAAAAAAATAAAAAATTGAAAAAGTTGGAAATCAAAAATATACTTTACTCTATTAATAATAATAATAAGAATTGGTTTCCTTTAATTTATAAGCCATATGTAAGATAATCAACCATGTTTATTATTAAAGTCCGCCGGTTTTCTTCACTCATTATTAGCTTATTATATATTTGTTATATGCATATATTTAGAAGGATGATTGCTTATAATTATAAATCTTTGTGCAAGAAAATGAAATTAAGAAATGGCATATGTAATTAACAATTTTTTTCATCCCATTAAAAAAAGCTAACTACGAGAGAAGTTATGATTAAGTGTGTGTTTAGATCGTGTCCTTATCAATAAACATGTATAATTTACGTGAAAAATATAAATCATTATTTCTAACTTTACATATTTTATTAGGTAAACGTGGAAAGATAAAGTATGATTCATGTTTTTGAATTTTTTTTCCAAACACACATTGAAAGAGGTTATGATTAAACGTATATTTGGATTTGCTTATTTGTCAATAAACATGTGTAATTTACGTGAAAAACAGAAGTTATTATTTCTAACTTTACATATTTCATTAGGTAAACTTAGAGAAAGTAAGTATGATTCACATTTTTTTTCCAAACACACATTTAAGAAGATTATGATTAAACATGTGCTTAAATATGTGTCTTTATCAATAAACGCGCATAATTTATATAAAAAATAAAAAAATCATTATTTCTAACTTTACCTATTTCATTAGGTAGACTTGATAAAGAATGATACACCATTTTGAATTTTTTTTTCCAAACACACATTGAGTTAAAGGAATATCAAAGCTAATATATCAGAATAATTACCTTCAAGTTGAGTAAGATCGTCTCTTTAACTCGACCGAAACATAGCATCCTCATTTACGTAAATTTGAATCGAACAGGTACTATTAGAATTAGTGTAGTTTAGAAAATGATGGAATGGATGTGGGAGAAGAACATAATATGAGGAAATGAAGAATTTTTTCTTCAATAGGAGAGGGTAATTATTCTAATTTTCATGGTGGAATCCCACTTTGACGAGTAGGTAGTTATTTTTTATGATTAAGTTAATGGGTAGAATTTGGAAATGAGAGTGGTACGTGTGGGAATAAAAGAGTGTAAATGCAGTTAATATTTGAATTAGTTTCACATTTTCTGTACTTATTTTTCTATCTCATTTTATTATAACATAATTAGATTATATTAAATAGTACTTAAAAATATAATTTTTATACTTTCAAATTAAAAAAAAAATGTTTTGATATAAAAAAAAATGTTTTGTTATAAAAAAAAAATACCATTCATATAAGATTTATATACATTAAATTTAAATATATAAGAGACTTTTTAAATAAAAAAATATTAAATGAAAAATATTTTATTAAAAAATAAATTTAAATATCATTTATATAAAAATTGTTTACCATCGATCACAATATTTTATTTACTTAATTTTTAATGATAATTTCATAAAAGTTATCTAACTTACCTTCTAATTGAGTTACCCAAAAAAGATGGTTATAATTATTACAACATTGAAGTCTTATTAAATAGTACCTTACTAATTTCACATCATCAATTAAAATTCCAAACAATATGCACTAATTAAAATAAACTAAGCTCACAAGGTAACAATTTTTTTTTTTTTGGTGATTACACAATCTTATTATAACTGCAATAAATATGTTATGATCATGTCTTAATTTATCTTATCTTTAACTTACGAAAAAAAATCTATCTTATCTTATCTTTTATTTTATATTTTAATCTATCTTAAGCCAACGTCCTTTTATGACAAATTGATGCATAACAAAACTCCTATACTTAGGAATGAGAAAATGAACATATACTCAGGAATGAGAAAATTAACAATGTGCTGGACTAGAGCGTAACACGTGTACTGATTATATCAATTAGTAATTATCTTTTTTATAATATATTAATATTGATAAACTTTCAAATAAATTTAATTTATTATGATATATTTATTTATTGTTTATTGTGTTTTTAATAATAATTTAATAATTTGAATAAAATTAAATAAATGGAAAGGTTTATAAAATAAAAAGTGAAATATATATAAAAAAATTTACAAGATGTTAAAAATTAAAGAAAAAATAATTTAAATAAGTTTGGTGTTTTGACATCTCTCTTATAGTTTTAAAATTTGGACTGGTGATTGAACTGGTCAAATGGATCGCTAGATAATTGTTTAAACCAATTAGTTACTAGTTATTAGTTGATTCGCATAACTCAACCTATATTGAGAAAAATAAAAAATATTTATTATATACAAATTTTAAATTTATAAAAAGTTTCTTTAATTAATCTTTAATATTATTAAAATTTATTTAATTTATTCTTCTTTTATTTTTTAACATTTCTTATTATTAGTTATAATTTTTTTTATATATATTTTACTTTTTATTTTATTTTACTTTGATTCAAAATATTAAATTCTTGTTGAGACTATAATAAATAATAAATAATAAATAAATATATAATAATAAATAAAATTTATAAGAAAGATTTATATATATATATATATATATATATATATATATATTTTATACTTGTTATTAATTATTATTAATTTAGTTGTTACTTTAGTATTTAAAATTTTTTAAAAATTAAAAAAGGTGTGAGTTCTAATTAAGAAAAGTGTTTTGATTTTAAAAATAAAATATCAAAATTTTAAATTTTAAACTATGAACAAAAATTATAAATTTAAAAAAGTAGTAAAATAATACTACAATTACAATTAGACTTTAGCTCAGAGAAGGTGAAGAGGAAAAAATCAAAATTAGAAAGTAAACCCTCAGCTAAAGGCGAAACTCTAACGCTTGTTACGCCGTTGAAGCTCTGCCTCTCAATCTCACGGCTCACGCCGTCAATCTCGCCGGCGCCTTCACCTCGCCGGCGCACCAACCTCGTCGGACCACTAAATCTCGTCGGAGTTGGAAGCCTCGCCGCGGTTCTTCCTTCTTCTCGCTGCGCCACCAATGACCACCGAGGCACCGACGGACTCTAGGCCTGCTCAACTAGGGAGTATGATACAAACACTTTAACTTGCTTTGTTTTAGTTTCCCCCAAAGAATTGATTTTCAAACTAATGAGTTAAGGGAAGCTTGTTAATTTCTTGTTATCCTTTGATTTGAAGTTATTGTGGGTGTGAGTGCAATTATTGAGTTCTATTGGGAGTTTGGGAATGTTAAATAGTTGAAAGTCTTTATATTGTTTTTGTATTTCTTTCATAGTACATTAATGGATTTTGTCGTTGTGGAAGTGAAGTGTTTGTATGCTTTTGTTTTCTGGTTACTTGACCTCCAGTGAGGACTTAGGGAAATACTTGCAGATATCGTGCATTCTTCTTTTGCCATGTGTTGCTGAGAAGAAATGGAGTTTTAGGATAACTATTGTGTTGGAAATGTTAGTATGAAAAAAACTTAAAGGGGAATTGGCAGATTCCTTTGTGACACCTGACAGTAGTGAAAACTGAAAATTCCATAGAGATATGCTAATAAATTGAAAGATCATATTCTTTTTAGTAAGTGTGATAACTGATAAGAGACTATTTCAATTATTATATAATTTACCAAGTGTCCATGCCTAAAATATGCCTTTGATAATTATATCATTATCATGTTGTATTTGTGTATGTATTGGCAAATGAAGAAAAGATAAAATATTAGGATAGTCTAAACCTTGCTGTTTTTTCAGTTTTAAATTACTGATATAGAATCTATATTGCACTGCTGCTTTAGCCTTGAATCTTACTGATATAGAGTGCTATTTTGCTGCTGTCTCATGTCCTAATTTTACAGTTATAAAATGCTATTTTGCTGTTGTTTGATGTCCTAATTCCACCGCTGTTTCAGTTTTAATTTACTGATATAATATCTACATTCTATTGCTGTTTTCGGTGTTCATTAACTAGTATAAAATCTAAATTCCTCTGCTGTTTGCATTACTAATTTTCTGATATACAATCAAATTCCTTTGCTGTTTGGGGCTATTATTTTCTTCTCATGTGAAATCCAATTTCCATTGCTGTTTAGAATTATCATTTTCTGTTGTGCAATTCAACTTCACTGTTGTTTTAGTATTAAACTTACTGATATGGATGCTAATCCTTGCTGCTGTTCAGTTTTTAATTTTACTGACATGGCTAGTGTAAAAATATTTGTTATGTTGTTATGTTTGTGTAACATTTGGTGGAGTTTGGAATTTTTTTTGTGTAATTTTATGTTTTAAGTTAAGACTTTGAGTTAATTTTACATGTTTTGAAACTTATGTGGACATATTTGAATTATGACAGCAACTTTGAGTTTTAAGATCCCTTAATTTTATGTTTGAAGACTGTGAGTTTGTACCTTTTTTTTTTTTTTTGAGTTTACAAAAACCGAACTGAACCAAATTGCAAAAGTTTGGTTTGGATTTTTTATAAATAGAAAACCGAACCAAAACAAACCGCATGTATTTTTTGTGTTTAGTTTGGATGACTTTTTGCTCAAAAATCGAACCAAACAACACTACGAACACCCCTAGTGCTACATTCCAATTTCACAGACCCAATCTTTGATTCCCATCAAACGAGCTCTCTCCTTGATCCACCGTGAGAAGGTATAAACTTTCCTCATTTGAAACCCTAATTCTGATCGTGCTCTTTAACCTGCCAATTTCCAGTTTTCATTTTGCTCTCTCTATATAGGGAATTACAACGATCAAGGGTTAGTGTCTACATGCGACAGTGACGCAGTGTTCTTAAAGAGTCCCAACAAACCTCAGGTAAGGGGGGGAGTGAGGGGGTAGCATAGAAAACAACACTAGGAGGGAGTTAGGAACTCTCCATTCCTAATGTTCTTCGGTGCTCAATGCTGTTGAGTCACCAGATTTTGTATTTGTGTGTTTCTATAATGTGATGTTTAAATTGGTATGATTGAGAGATTTTAAATATTCTCTCATTGGTGAACCCCAATTTCATGAGTCATTAGTGTAATTGCCCAAATAGTGCATTTTTGGCTTGGATAGATTATGCATGCTTGAGTTAGTGAAACTAATTTCGTATGAGATTCAAATATGTAATGATTTTAATCCCTTCAATCTCCGTGTTTGTGTGATCCTTGTGAATCAAATGGGAGAAGTCTATGAAATGGGTAATTATTATGCTTATTGATTTATAGTAAGTCAAGGAAGTGTATTCAAGTATTTGATTATGGTCACCAAATTATAATCAAGAATTCTATTTTTATCTACTTAAGTGTATAATGATTGTTTTTATACCAAGGCATGCTTTTAAATACTGGGTGAGATGAGGAGAGTTGGAACTAAGTAGTATTCTAAAATTTGAAGATTAATTGCTGAAATTTGGGACAGATTCTGTTCTGTCTTAGACTAGAATCTTAAAGGGGAATTGGCAGATTCCTTTGTGACACTTGACAGTAGTGAAAACTGGAAATTCCATAGAGATATGCTAATAAATTGAAAGATCATATTCTTTTTAGTAAGTGTGATAACTGATAAGAGACTATTTCAATTATTATATAATTTACCAAGTGTCCATGCCTAAAATATGCCTTAGATGATTATATCATTATCATGTTGTATTTGTGTATGTATTGGCAAATGAAGAAAAGATAAAATATTAGGATAGTCTAAACCTTGCTGCTTTTTTAGTTTTAAATTACTGATATAGAATCTATATTGTACTGCTGTTTTGGCCTTGAATCTTACAAATATAGAGTGCTATTTTGCTGCTGTCTCATGTCCTAATTTTACTGTTATAAAATGCTATTTTGCTGTTGTTTGATGTCTTAATTCCACCGCTGTTTCAATTTTAATTTATTGATATAATGACGGTGATGATAAAAGATTTAAAACATTCTAGAATGTGATAAATTAAATATTTATTAAATCTTTTAGATATTTTATAGTTAAACGAGGTTTTAATTTGAATTTTAAATGATTTTAATTTAACGGTTGAGATTAATAATTTTATTTTTATGAAAAATAATCATTTAATTTAATGATTGAAATTTGGTGTCAAAGTTCAGTTTGACACCTTGGTGTCAATTAATCCTGACTCTCTCTCTCTCTCTCTCTCTCTCTATATATATATATATATACTTGAATTGGATATGATGTCTTGAATTGGAACTAGTTTATTTCCCTTGAGGACCATGAAGAGTTGTATGTAACCTTCATTATGCAACAGATTCAATTCCATTGGAAATTGTATGTGAATTGTGAGAAGAAGATAAACTTAGTAGTCATGATGAAATTGGCCTTATAATAACTTTGTAGTAAAAAATTGCTATCTTACCAACCTATAAGGTATTTTGTTTAAATCCTTTTAATATAGTACAGAGTTAAGTCTTAGCTTTAGAATCCTTTTAGAATCATTCCATTTCAATGTTTGTATGTTTTATAGGAACGTTTCTAATGCAATGAGTTCAAACTAGTTTTTGTTGAAGTTTGGTGTGCATAGTGTGTAAACTGTGAACTTGTAGAGTATGTAACTCGTGTACCAATCCAGTAACATGTGTCATGTTTTGTGATATATTTAAAGGTTCTTAACTTACCTTAAAACAGGTTAGAAGCCATTGAAACTATATTATTGTAATTGCCCTGTTTTACTTGAGCCATATTGATGGCCTTACTCTAAGTGGCTTGCTGAGATATCTTGCTATATTTTAGTCCTATATGTCTAGTTTATGATGCAATTCACGACATAACATTTTGAATTCTGTGTGATTTATAATGAATTTTGTTATGGAAGCTGTTCTGTTTGCATTTTTCTCTGGACAGTGACTGCAATTAGTGATTTTTGTATTTCTGTGGTGGTGATTGTGATTGATTTATATTTTCATCTTAAACTAGACATGTCTATTGAACTTTGAAAGTTGGAATTACCCCATTTTCATTTTTAAAGAATTCCCCATGAACAATGTAAGATGAGATTGGAGATGGACTTGGCTGTTGAGAAATTAGTTTTGAACTATGGGAAGAGTCTTGTAATTATGGCATAAGTACTTAGTGTACAAATTTTGGGGAAATACCATTAGTCCGTCCAATCCATCTCATCTTTATAATCAAAAGATAAAAGATTGAAAAGGGATTCATGCATATGGCATATTGGACTTAGTGTCCTTCCTATTCATTTGTGGGTCTTGGCTAGTTGCGGATCCTTGTAAAGTCATTACACCATTTAAGGCTGGATCTATGCTTAGTGCTAGATCCTACTAGGTCCAAAGAATCCCATTGGCTAAGTGCCAACTATTGGGCTCGTAACGGCTTGGTGCCATATAAATTTGGATATTTATACACATTGCATGTAATTGAAAGAAAGATACTAACTTGCATACATGCAAAACATGACATGCGTTAAGAATGTGTGACTAACTCCATGTGATTGAGATTGAGAATTTCTATTGTCATGTGCTTGAGTATGAATATCATGTGATTGATGCGTATATTGTCTAAACTTGAAATGTTGTAGTTGATCCAGAATATAAGTAAACCCTCGAGTATTGAGCTTTGATTTGTGATATTGGCCTAACATGATATAAGAGTATATGCGCATAGGTTATGTTGTTATTATTCTCTCCTGCATGTTTCTATATGTTACTACAACCTCACCCTCCTTCTCTTTGTGTTGTTTGAATTCACTACTTGTTGGCTAGTAGGAGTAGACAAAATGAAAGAGTCGCAATCTAGTACAACAAGAGGATGTTAAAGGCAAATGTAATAGTTTGGGAACCTTCCCTTTATTTTGTTTGATTGTTGTACTTGCCAGGTTCTGTATATGTATATATATTACTTTAAGGGGACTAGCCTTGTTGGAAGTTGTGATTTGAAGTTGTTTTTGTTTATGTGATAGAAATCTTCATCACCTTGTAGTAATAAGGCTTTTGAACAACTTACTCTATGTTTTGAAGTTGTAGAACTCTGAAGTTTGAAGTTTAACTAATACTCACTAAATTACTTTTCTTATATGCCTCTATTATGAATTTTAAACTATAACTTCTCAATTATGTGTGTGTTTGCCTTAGTGTTGAGTCTTTCGGATCCACATTCCTTAGATGCATATTATTCTTGCTTTTGTGTCATTATGGTGTATTCAATGTGATTTTGGGGTTAGATGTGGTTTATGAACGCTTTTCCAAACATGCTATATAATTGTTCCACCTGGTACCTAAAAGCCACTAAATAGTAATGTCATGAGCATTTTTATTTTGTAAGTTGATAAACCATTTGATTATTAACTTTTAAAATCATATGAACTTATGGATACCTAACTATATTAGTATTTAATAAGTGCTTGTTGACCCCTCCTGCTTCATATTTTACGTTGCAAAAGTTTTATAATATGTTTTAGAGCTGGTTTTATTAATTGAACTATGAAATTCTTTTACAGGAACACCTTTCTTAGTTTTTAAAGATAAACATCTTTGCATCCAAATGCAAAAAAAATTCTCGCTATCTCTCTAACTTTTTCCTTAGTTGGTTCAAAATTATTAATCTAGTTTTTCCAAAGTTAGTTTCAGCTTCGACTTGGCGGGTCCCTACAATTCTCGCTTGTACTTACTTTCCCCATCACTGTTTTCATTCAGGTTGATGCTTGAAGCAATCTTAAAATAGAGAAGAGCCATAGAATTTCGGTGTTATTAAACCCAAGATGGTTCAGAAGATGAAGGTTTGACTCATTTACATTGACCATAATTTGTTTGTTTGTATTTTTTTCGGTGTATTGTTTGAGTTTAAGTTTTACACTATCATTCAATCACAAATCAAGATTAATATCACTTTATTGGATAATAAAAGTCAACAAATTTACTGGTGTGTTATGATTGGATAATGGTGTAAAATTATATTATATTGTCACTCTGCATAATCTATTTTCTCATTGTTTATTTTATGTGGCAGTATGACATGGGCTTAATTTGTTTTTCTACTTCATTGGTCATTTTGTGAGACTGCTAATTTAGTAATTTTGTATGGATTGGGTATGTAACCATTGTGGCTACTTGAAAATTTTTGAATTCTTTTGGCTAGGTAATTAAAGCTAATTTACTCTGAAAAATCTTTGATGGATGATATGTGGCTTGTAAATGTGTCATTCATGATCTGAATTTTGACTGCAGTGTACAGTTTTGAAGATGATTTTTTGTCACTAAAGATCGTGCTCTAGTGTCTCTTTACTCATTGTTGAATGGACACTAGAAAACTACTACCCCTTTTGAGAGCTTGTGTGAATTCCAAGTCACTGAAGCATGGCAAGCTCATTCATCAAAAAGTTGTAACTTTGGGCTTGCAAAATGATATTTTCTTGTGCAAGAACCTGATCAACCTATATCTTTTTTGCCATTTGTATGATCATGCAAAGTGTGTTTTTGATACTATGGAAAACCCATGTGAGATAACCTTGTGGAATGGCCTAATGGCAGGTTACACTAAGAATTACATGTATGTTGAAGCCCTCGAGCTTTTTGAGAAGTTGGTACACTACCCTTACCTAAAACCTGATAGTTATACTTATACTTACCCTAGTGTTCTTAAGGCTTGTGGGGGGTTGTGTAGATTTGTTTTGGGAAAAATGATTCATACATGTTTGATAAAAACTGGTTTAATGATGGACATAGTTGTTGGAAGCTCTCGTGGGTATGTATGCAAAATGCAATGCATTTGAGAAGGCTATACGGCTGTTCAATGAAATGCCTGAGAAGGATGTGGCATGCTGGAATACGGTGATTTCTTGTTATTACCAAAGTGGAAACTTCAAAGAGGCCTTAGAATATTTTGACCTAATGAGAAGATTTGGATTTAAGCCTGATTCGGTGACAATCACAACTGCTATTTCATCCTGTGCTAGACTTTTGGATTTGAAGAGGGGAATAGAAATCCATGAGGAGTTGATTAATAGTTGGTTTCTGCTAGACAATTTCATCCTGCTCTTATTGACATGTATGGAAAATGTGGTCACCTAGAAATGGCCATAGAGGTTTTCGAGAAGATGCCTAAAAAGACTATTGTTGCTTGGAATTCCATGATTAATGGATATGATCTAAAAGGTGACAGCATATCATGCATTCAACTTTTTAAGAGGATGTACAATGAAGGAGTCAAGCCAACTTTGACTACTTTAAGCAGTTTAATAATGGTCTGTTCACGATCAGCCTGACTACTAGAGGGGAAATTTGTACATGGATATATTATACGGAACAGAATACAGCCAGATGTTTTTATTAATAGTTCACTCATGGATCTTTACTTTAAATGCGGAAAGGTAGAGGTAGCTCAAAACATCTTTAAATTAATACCAAAGTCCAAGGCAGTTTCTTGGAATGTTATGGTTTCTGGATATGTGGCTGAAGGGAAACATTTTGAAGCCCTTGACCTTTTTTGTGAAATGAGAAAATCTAATATTGAACCAGATGCTATTACTCTTACCAGTGTTTTGGCAGCTTGTTCTCAACTAGCAGCACTAGAGAAAGGAAAAGAGATTCACAATCTGATTATTGAAAAAAAATTGGACAACAACGAAACGGTTATGGGAGCTCTCCTTGATATGTATGCAAAATGCGGTGCTGTAGATGAAGCATTTGGTGTTTTTAAATGTTTGCCAGAAAAAGATTTGGTGTCCTGGACTTCCATGGTTACTGCCTATGGGTCCCATGGTCAGGCCTATGAAGCTTTGGAGCTTTTTGCTGAAATGTTACAGTCCAATGTGAAACCTGATAAGGTTAGTTTTCTTGCTATCTTATCTGCTTGCGGCCATGTTGGGTTGGTTGATGAAGGATGCTATTACTTCAATCAAATGATCAATGTTTATGGCATTATGCCTAGAGTTGAACATTATTCATGCTTGATTGATCTTCTTGGACGAGCTGGAAGATTGCATGAAGCATATGAGATTCTGCAACAAAACCTAGAAATCAAAGATGATGTTGGGTTGTTAAGCACATTATTTTCTGCATGCCGTCTGCACAGAAATATTGATTTGGGAGCTGATATTGCAAGAACGCTTATTGATAAGGATCCTGATGATTCATCAACCTATATTCTCTTGTCAAATATGTATGCTTCTGCACATAAATGGGACGAAGTACGGATGGTGAGATCAAAGATGAAGGAGCTTGGATTAAAGAAGAATCCAGGGTGTAGTTGGATTGAGATTAACCAAAAGATCCAACTAAATGCAAGATTCCTAGCCAAGGAGTCTATATAGTTTAGTTGGTTGAACAAGACATGAGTTATTGTAAACCTTTCGGTACCTGTCTAACTTCAATATACAAAAATGCAAGATTCCCAATGGTTTGAGTAACTTTTATGACCTTGTTTGTGGCAAGTTATGTGCAGTTCACTGTTCCAATTCTTATGCAGTTATGCAACAAAATATCTTTCTCACAAAACGACGGCTATGAGTAACTACAAACCCAATACCATTAATAACCCATTAGCAACCGGATGGCATATCCAAAATTGTTACAAATAATTAGAAAACTAAAAAGTCATGTAATTACTAAACTACTTCTAATACCATGCACTAACAGTCATTTCCTTATTACATGAAAAGTCATCCATATATCATTCATGGAACCTAACATTTACTAGTTCCTAAAAATAATGCAGAGTATTAATGTGTGGTAATGTTTAGAAACTTAAGGGTCACCTTCAGTTAAGTGTGCCAACAATTAGAAATCCTCTTCTATATAATTTCTCTTCAACAAAAGCATCAGAGATACAACTATTTGTACTAAATCTGATATATATTCCATAGTTTTGTTTAGGATTTTAAAAACTTTTTTTCTTTTAAAAAAATGTCATGAGTATTCAATTAAGATTGTTAAATGATAAAAAATAATTTGATGTTATTCAATCAAGATTATCAATATTTTTTTAGAGGACAGCAAAATCTTGTGGTATTCGATTGAGATTTTGAATAACTTAAAAAAAGTCATCTATTGTTTAAAATCATAAAGATTTCGAAGGATTTTTTAATTGGATTTTGATAAGGTGATACTTTTCATATCACCGTCACTGTCACCATTATAATCACCACCACCATCAATAGGATCACCATCATGGTTGTCGTTCCCTGTTGTTATCGCCACCACTACCGCCATGGTGGTGGTAGCGACAACAATGGGGATAACGACCATGATGATAGTGGTGATAGTTGTCCTGGTGGTGGCAACAAAAATGGCGGTGGTGACCATGTTGGTGGTGACAGTATTGGTCATGGTGATGGGACAATAAATGCACAATAATTAAGAAAGATATGATTGTATAAGGTAAATATCACATTTAATTTTAATTCAAAATTATATTTAGACCATTAAGATTTAATCAATGATTGTTATTTAAACTTTTCATCTCTCATAATAAACATGTCCTCTCACTATGAACATGCTTTTGTTTCTCTACTTCCTTGGCACTTTAAGTAGTTAACACTTTCATCTTCTTCATCGTAGGCAGTTATGAGAAGGGAAATTTTGAGCAGCTAAGCGAACATATTGTTTCTTTGAACAACGAACAAGAAGGAGATAAATTGAATAATTTTTCAAAAAAACTACAAGGGTGCACACTTATATAAAACTTCAAATTTTCTAGATATTAGAATAAAATTACCATATTATTTATCTATTGATTCTATTATATAAATCTATATATTAAATAAGTTTATCTATCTATTGATTATATTCTATCAATCTATATTATATATAAAGAGAGAAGTCTATATATTAAAAACAAAATTCTCTCTCTATATATGGGGTGATTCGTATGAAAACTGTGTTTTTATGTGAGAATGAGAACAGACATTTTCATCTGTTATATTAAATTAGATGGTAAGTATTAACACAGTCATTTAAAAATTAACATACACCTACTTCATTTGATCTACTTCCCTTTTTCATTGCATACAAAATTAAAAAAAATTACTAAATATTCAAAAGAATTATTTTATCACATTTTAAAATATCAAAAACTTATCATCACCGTCATCAAGAGTTACCTTCATCACTATGACCACTGCCGCTGCCACCACCACCATCATCATGATCATTGTCCGCGTTGTTGCCGTTAGGGCCACCACCACCGCCATCGCCATGGTCACCGTCGCTAGGACCACTGTCATCGCCACCCGACGGTAGTGGCGACAACAATAACGAGGAAGGAGATAGATCAAATAAAGTAGGTATATATTAATTTTTAAATAATTGCGTTAATCCTTACTGTCTAATTTAATCTAACGGATGAGAATGTTTGTTCTCATTCTCACATAAAAATGCAATTCTCATATGAGTCTACATAAATGTTTCCACAAATATTATCAATCATACCATTGACTTAGTAGTTATTTTAGCCTTTTGGGTTAGAATCCCAACTTTGCCAAAATTCACCTAACTTTTTAAAGATAATCTAGGGGTAACTTAGAAATAAAAAAGGGTAATTGTGTCATTTAAAAAAAATTAACTGATTAATTTTATTTAAATAATTATTAACTACAGTAAAAAAAAATAAAAGTCAATGTTAAAGATAACGGTCAATGGTTATAAACTAAGGGGGGTGTATTGGATTAGGATTTTAAAACACTATTTTGGCATAAAAAATCTTGTGGATTTTTAAGATTTTGTAGGAATATAAAAAAATTTTAAAATTTTTTTAAAAGACTTTTATGATAAGGATTTTGTAATTTGGATTTCAATGGATTTAGAACATAAGATTTGAAATGACTTCACAAATTTATAAGATTTGAAAGGACTCTGAATTTTTAGAAAAAAAATATTTAAAACTACTGAACACAAACCAAAAATAGTGTGCTTGAAAATATCATTCAACACGGACTAGTCACAAGTCATCATGAGTTGAATCCTCCACTGCTAAGTACATGAATTCCAACTCAAAGTTACAAACTTTTAATACATTTTGAGATTTTTTTTTTCACGACGGTTACGATAATGACTTACTTCTAATCACAAATTTTTAGTAGAATTAGAAAGTTTTGATTGTTTGTCTCAATTGAGTTAGAACTTCCTCAAGCTCATATCTACTTCTCTTATGAAGATTTTCATTTCATTAGAAATTTATGAGCCTAATGGAGAATGAGATGGTGGACTACATTGGTCAAGTGATATAGGCTTGTAAGGTGATTCGTAGTGATTTGGAGGTATGAACACATCACTATTAGGATCATATGGAAAGTCTCACCTTGAAGAGAAAAACGTGAGTGAGAGATTGGGTGGAAGATTATGTCACCATCTCCAAATGAAAGATAATGAAATAAAAAAAGTTTGTGATGAGAATGAAAAGTCTCTTGAGGTGGGATGAGATTGTTTGCTAGGTATGATATTTATGAGGTGTATTGGATTAGGATTGTTTAGGATTTTAAAGACTTTTTTTTTTTAAATGTCTTGGATATTCAATTAAGATTGTTAAATGATAAAAAAACAATATGATGCTATTCAATCAAAATTATCAATATTTTTTTAGAGGGCAACAAAATCTTGTAGTATTTGATTGAGATTTTGAATAACTTAAAAAAAGTCATTTGTTGTTCAAAATCATAAAGATTTCGAAGGATTTTTTTTTAATTGGATTTTGATAAGGTAATACTTTTCATATGATCATAATAGTGATGTGTTCATACTCTCAAATCACTATGAATCACCTTACAAGCCTACATCACCTGATCAATGTAGTCCACCATCTCATTCCCCTTTAGGTTCATAAATTCCTAATGAAATGAAAATCTTTGTAAAAGAAGTAGATCTTAGTTTGGAGAAAATTCTAACTCAGTCGGAACAAACAATCAAGTTAAAGTTTTAAAAGACTTTTCTAAATTATTATAGTCAATTTTGAAAAAATATACAACTTAATAGAGAAAACAAAAAACAATGTTTGAGATGTTATAAAAGAAACCCCAAATCTATTCATATATCATTGGAATAATGTTTATTTTGGATATTCTTCAACTTACGCAAATGATTAATGTTTTGATCATCATGTCTTTTTTTGTTGAATTATTTGGTTTATATTTTGATGACATTATTGATTTTATGGGTTAAATGAAACATTTTATATTTTTTTACTAATGTTTTATTATTATTTTTCACTATCACTTTATGAAAATTTGTGAAAAAGATATCTCAAAACGTATTAGCAACTTGCAACTTTGATTTGGAATTTATGTACGTTATTAACAGGTGGAAAGGTTCAGCTCATGATAATTTATGACTAATCTGAATTCAAATTATATTTTTAGGCATACTCTTTTGGTTTGTGTTTAGTAGTTTTCAATATTTTTTTTTTAGAAATCCATAGATTCCTTTCAAATCTTATAAATAAGTGAAGTCATTTCAAATCCTATATTCTAAATCCATTAAATTCAAACTACAAAATCCTAATCATAAAAGTTTTTTTAAAAAAATCTTAAAAGTTTTTATATTCCTACAAAATCTTAAAAATTCACGACTTTTTTATATGCCAAAATAGTCTTTTAAAATTCTAATCCAATAATCAACTAAAAAAATCTAAAAAATCCATCAAAATTTAATTAAAAAGACAATCCTTCGAAATTTTTATGATTTTGAATAACAAATGATTTTTTTTTAAGTTATTCAAAATTTCAATCGAATACCACAATAAAATCTTGATAATTTTGATTGAATACTATCAGATTATTTTTTATCATTCAATAATCCTGATTGAATACCCTAAGATATTTTCACAAAAAAAAAAGTATTTTAAAATCTAAACAATCTTAATCTAATACACCCCCTAACACTTGAACTAAAATTGCATGATTTAAAAGTAGGGGATCTAATTTTTGAATTAGAAATTAGAGGATCAAAATTCTAGATTTTTAAAAGTAGAGATCAAAACTGCATTTAAGCCTTTTTTAAATATCGAGTAGGGATATTTTTGCATAATTCACAGGAATAAACAATTTACTTGAACAATAATATCTAAATTATTAATATGAAATTCTATTTTTTAATTCATTCTTATAATATTTTTTATTAAAATGTTTTTTTTATCATTTTATCTTTTATGATTTAAATAAATTTTAAAAAAAATCTAATTGCACATTAACAACTAATTATTATTATAAAATACATATAACCAAAGAGAATGAGCAATTCTCATGAAAGTATGAAAAAAAAATTTAGACATAATGTATAGAATAAACATGATATTTAAAACGTTTACATATATAGATAAGAGAAATTAAAATTAAAATTTTATTTCAATTTTTCACATGATATTTGAAATCTTAAAAATTATTTTATTCTATTATTTTTACATTAAAAATTTATATAAATTAATTAGCATAAAAAATAACACAAGAAATAAAGGAAACCGTGCATTGCACGCGTACTAAAACCAGTTGAGTACATAGATCTATCCTATCCTTTGTGTAAAAAATAAAAATCTATCCTTTTCCCCCACTTGCACACACCCAACATTTGCCTAGAAAACTCCAAATTTGATTGAAAAATGACAATTATCAAAATTACTAATAAAATATATACACACTCCCTCCATCCTAAAATGAGTGAGACATAACTTCCATACGTGGAATGTGGATAGTTACTAGAAAATGACAATGTTATAAACAAAAAATGACCCATGCTTGTAGCTCTTAAAAATATTATAAGAGAATAAGTATGTTGCAATTTCAAACAATTTTGCAATGACAAATATTATTAGAGAATAAATATAACAAAATTAACAAAATTTTATATTGTTGTCAGTGGTCGTATATCATAATTTTTTATTTATAACAAATTAATTGATTTTTATTTAATTATTTTAAAAATTATATAATACATCATCCTTATTCTCACGTCATAAACACTTGAAGGGATTCATGACTAAATTAATCAAAATTATCTTTTTCGATCATTTATATTTTATTTAGCCTTAATTTATAGTTTTTTAGTTCAATGATGACTAGAAAACTCTTTAGAATGAAAAAAAAATAAAAAAATTCCTTCTTTAAGTCCGTCGCCAAAACAGGAATTACTTGTTAGCAATAGTACTAATTAGCCCACAGCTATGTGACTTGGTAGACAAATTTTCACATAATCAATTATTAATATTTGACTTAATTACATTTTTAGTCACTAAATTTTTAATTTTCATAATTTTGTTTTCTCACAATTTATTTTTATCTAATTTTTTTCATTCAAGTTTTGAATTTGTGCAGTTTTATATCTTTATTAAAAAAAAGTATATTCACTGTTGATAAATGAAGTTAACTTTCACTTAAAGGTGTGTTGAGAGTTAAAAATCTAACATAAATTTTTAATTATTAACACATTTATTTTTAAAAGAAATATTATATCCGATCTTATATATAATCAACACTTTCATTTTTTCTTTGGTTCTATTTATAAACAGCAAATACTAAGTAAAATTTATTTTATACCCTTACTTTATTGTTGATTTTATCTGTAATATACTTGCTATATTTAAAGTAAATAGTATTTTAGAAATAAAATTTAAATTTATTATATAATTGTATGTAATTATTAATCTTCTTGGTCTTAATGATAAGTCATGTGTTATTTATAATTATGATTAGAAGATAAGGTAATATTAAAATTACACAAATTCAAAACTTGGAGATCAAAATCGTTATATATATATATATATATATATATATATATATATATATATATAAATCAAAATTACAAAAATTGAAAACTTTTTTGAAAAAAAATGCTATTAATTAAGCTTGGCTAAATGTTACTTTTATTATTTTATATTTTGTTCAGATTGGTCTTTTATGTTTTAAAAGTCTCAATTTAGTTATTTACATTTTTAAAATGAGTTAAAATGGTTATTTTAAAATAATGTTTATTTTCAATTTTGTGATGTAATTTTGAATATTTTTTTTGAGAAATTTGATATTTAAAAGTTATTTTATTAGATTCACTTAATGATGTACGAATCAAAAGATGGTCAAACATAATGAAAATCATGTAAAAAAATAAATTTCAAAACTTAATATTATATTTTGTATTAGTTTGGTTGTTCGTTGAATATATTTTTATTGGAATTTATATTATATTTATCATCTTTTTTTATTTAAATAATAGTTGAGTTTCATAATTTTCATACAAGTGAATCTAATAAAATATTTTTTTACGTAAGTAAAAAAATATTCAAAATCATATTATAAAATTAAAAATCATATTTAATTTTAAATAATCATTTTTATATATTTTTAAAATATAAAAAATTAAATCGAGTTATTTTAAAAACATAAACCACCAAATTAAAATTTTTAAAACATAAACAACTAATACGTGGACAAAAATTAAAATATAAAGTAACAAAAATAATCAAAAGTAACATTTAGCACTAATATTTCTCTCGAATAAATCTCGTTATCTAACAATTTTACGTTGAAAGATACATTTGCTTGAATTAACCCGTAAAAGGATTTATTGAACGCGTGACTCGGGGGCCACGTTTGTGGCTCTGCGGCTCCCACGGGTGTAACCCGTTGCCTTTGTTTCGACACGTGGTGCCATTCCAGCCATAAACTTTAACACCGACTTTTCTTTTCCAAAACTAAAACAACTCGTGAATGGGGATAGACCTAACCTAAACTAATGCCATCAATCATCGTTATTTTGCCCTTTGCAAAAGCCATAAAAAAAGTCTTGAATCTATGAAATAATAGAAATGTACTATTTTTGTTCGAGATTATTTGTGTCATTAAATTTAGTGAAATAGAGAAGATCTTGTCGGTGACGTGTGATTTCTAATAGTTCAAACAAATTTTGTAATATTGAACATGATTTTTTTTTTTAAAAATAGATCGTTTTTTCATATATCAATGTATCTCAACAATGTAGGAATTTACGTTAATATGTTAACATTTTAGATTATTTATGGGAATGTATATGGCATTATGCAGTAAAAAAAAATTATATATTATTAAAAAAAATACTTGAAATAACTTTTAATTAATTGATGATATAAAAAAATTATGTTAATTGTATATGAAAAATAAATTCTAATTTATTTAGTTGAATTTGTAACATTTTTTTTTTTTTTTTTTTTTGCTTTTGAGAGGTTCTTTTGTTAGCCGTGTCAAATTTGCAGAATTATTATAAACAATAAAATTCCATATAGAAAAAGGATTAATTCAACATTGATGTAATCCTCTCGCATTGTAGATAATAGAGAGGACGAAAAGGATTGGATTTGATCATTGTTTTGAAATGTCAAAGGTAAGATTTAACACGTTAACCCATTTTGACTCGTCAGAAAGTATATTGGGGCAAGTCAACCTTTTTTTATATATAAAAAATATAATTAATATTTTATTTTTATTTTGTAAGTATATTGTTAAGAGTTTAATATGCATGTTAACGTAAAATAATTTTACGTGGTTGATCAATTAAAATCTATAATTTTAATGATTTTTAAAATAATTTTATAAAAATTAATTAATTTATATTAAATGGAGGATTTTGATTAAACGACGTTGTAAAATTATTTTACATTTTATATTGTCTGATATCACCATTTTTCTCTATTATTGATATTTTTTATTTATTTTAATCTAGATAAATTATTATTCAAGATTTAAGGTAATACATTTAATTTTTGAACACGTATTTATTATTTAATATTATAAAAGATAAACTTAACTAAAATCAATTATAACATATTAGAATTCTCATAATTATCATGTGGGTTATAATTCTCATGTGAGATTTTAAATTTCAACTGTTAGATTAAAATATTTTAAATTCAAATTCAATTTTTTTTTTTTATAAAATCTTAAAAGGATTCACCAAATAGAAAATCAAATATCTAATATCTATTACGTTTTAAAATATTTTAAATTTTTTATTATTATCATAATTACAATAAATGTCATGAAAATTAAATACCATCATGACCTTCGTTATGGTCATGATCCTTGCCACGCACAACCATCATCCTTCCTTGTTGCTAGTGCCAAGAGCAGTGGTGATAGTGACGATCATGGTTGACGACAAAGATGGTGGCAATTAAGATTGACGTCAAAAGCAATAATGACAATGACACTGATGGCAATTATGGCTAATGGTGAGGATAATGGTGGTCATGGTGGTAGTGTAGTAGTGACAGTCATAATGGTGGTGTTGTGATGAGGACGATGACAGTCATGATGGTGGCAGCTGTATTGTTCATAACAAAAAAAAATATTAAGATATTTTAGGTTTAATATATATTTTAAATATTTAATTTCTTTAATAATTAATTTAATTAAAATCATTTAGTTTTATCTTACGCTCATAATTAGTATCAAAGAAGAGTGTTGTTCACACTATTTTTCATATATGTTTTTTTTTAATTGATTAAAATTTATCAGTCATGGAGGGATTTATCGAAATTGTTGATTTCAAATCAATTTCAACTTATAATATAGAAAGTATCCAAACTCCCAAGGATGTGTTAGTGTAAGCTTATCCAGAAGCTCTCCTAGACAGATAAAGTAACAAGAAAAAATTAAATAAATGTTTTCCATCTAAAATCTAAATACTTAATATAGTTGCATATCTAAATCTGAAAGTAAATATCTCTAATTTAGAACAATTCCACATGTACACTAGCTAACCCACATTGATAAGTTGTAACCGTTTTTTTTTTAAAATAAAAACTAATAACTGAACTAAAAATAACTAATACTTTTGTATTGAGACTTAAAGCTTGTTTTAAGAACTATACCTTTAGGTGAATCATCGAGCTACATGCTCGATGGTGGTACAACTGTACAAGAATCATACATGTATAAAATTTATAAATATATTGATATTGATATGTGAATTCTTCACGACATACATGTATAATGGAACCAAATACAATAATAATACCAAATTAAACAAGAAAAAATGGAAGGTAGTTATAAGAATATAAAAATTGGAAGGATGATAAAGAAAATATAAAAAAAAAAGAAAAGATTATGCATAGCGATTTATAAAACTATTTTATATCATTATAACGATAGATTATAATTAATCGATGATATAAAATAATTTTACATTGACAATATATAAATATTTTACTCAAATAAATAATAGGTAATAAAAAAAGTAAGAGAAAAAAGATGATAAATACTTGCGGGTCACTTTAACCACTAAACTATAAGTAATAATTATTCTTATCACTAAACCATCATTTTAAAAACTAATATTTTATCATACATGTATTATATATATCCTACATTTATTTATTATCTGAGTTATATTAATTTATGTGTATCAATATTAATTAAATAAAAAAACATAATATCATGAATAATTATTCTTATCACTAAACCATCATTTTAAAAACTAATATTTTATCATACATATATTATATATATCTTACATTTATTTATTATGTGAGTTATATTAATTTATGTGGATCAATATTAATTAAATAAAAAAACATAATATCATGAATAAAAGAATAATAAAAATTTATTTAATAAGTTTTATAATAAAACTATATTAACGTTTGATGTATTTTTCTTAACATCTTTCATAATATAATATGAAATCTCTTTTTTTTTTTTTTTTTTTTCAAGTATCAAATCATGTTGTTTAATTAGTTTAATAAGTGGTTCATTGATCTTGATTGTTAATCCAATTATTCAATTACTTTGCATTTGTGTTTACGGGATTTTATTGGATTCCTACGAACATTACAAACCTGAAGATAAAAATATATATATTTTCATATTTGTAAGAAAGTAATTAAGAAATATTTCTGGACATAACTTAATTATTTCCAAAAATACGTTTTACACATGCTTTTCATCTTTCTATTTTCATGTAAAATGGTAAAAATCTTATATTTTCACGGAAATGTTTAAAATAAATTTTCACTTTTAATTCAATTAATACGTACTTAATTTGTCTTCAAATTAAAATAAAATTTACAACGTTCACATTAATTAAAAGTATTTATCAAATATATTTTTATTTTATAAAAATTACTATTTTTGAAAGTATGATGTATGGTGACTTGTATGAGAATTGTATTTTTATGTTTTTACGTAAGGATTAATGCAGATTTTTAAAAATTAATATGCATCTACTTTATTTGATCTATCTCCTTCCTATCTTCATTACATCCAAAATTAAAAAGATTTACCAAATATTAAAAAAAAAATTATTTTATCACATCCTAAAATATGAAAGACTTATTATTACCGCCACCAAGAGTTGTCTCATCACCATGACCACCGCCACCACCATCACCACCATCATTATCACCACTATCATTATGGTTATTGTCCTTGTTGTTGTCGTCAAGGTCATCGTCATCACCACCAACATGGTTACCACCACGATTCTTGCTGCCACTAGAGCCACTATCACTGCTACCATCATGGTCGTCGTCCCCGTTGTTGTCGCTACCACCACTGCAGTGGTGGCAGTGACAACAATGGGGACGACAACCATGATGGTGGCGGTGGTGGTGACCCTGACGGTAATAACGTGGACAATGATCTTGATGGTAGTGATGATGGTGATGGTGGTGGCGACGACCATGGTGATGGGGACAACTCTTGGTGGCGATGATAATAAGTCTTTAATATTTTAGAATGTGATAAAATAATTCTTTTTTGAATATTAGGTAAATCTTTTTAATTTTTAATTTTGGATGCAATGAAGATGGGAAGGAGATAGATCAAATAAAGTAGGTACATGTTAATTTTTAAAAGATTGTGTTAATCCTTACCGTCTAATTTAATTCAATGAATGAGAATATCTGTTCTCATTCTCACATAAAAACGTAATTCTCATACGAGTTGCTGCATATATATATATATATATATATATATATATATGTGTTATTGATGTGATTTTAAATATTTTCTATTTTAAATAATTTAATGTTTTAGTATTTAAAAAATTCATATAAATTAACATTTTCAACTTTTAATAAAATATTAAAATTTTCATTTTAGTTTTCCTGCAAATAAATAATGTGGTTGTGTATCTTGGAGTACTTTTTTTTTTAGGGAAGTGTATCTTGGAGTACTTAATAGTTAATAATGTGTTTATAGAAAATTAGAGAGAGGATGGGATTTTCTTAGTAAAATCATTTCACTGTCTACATGAAAAAAATAATCTTAAATGTCAATTAATATGAAATGAAAGTATCACTAATAGTTGAATATGTGAGAAGAGAAAAAGCTTTGTTTGGTTACTTTGTTATTTTGGATAAATCTAATCAATCCAATTTAATACATTTTTTCTTCTATTTTTGATGCATAGCCATAAATTAAATGATACTAAATACATACTTAAATACTTTTAATTGCTTAAAAAATAAGTATTTAACAATTTTTGTTTAAAATTTAATAATATTTTTTTCTAATAAAAAATACTCTTATTTCCTTAACTTAAACAGATGATGTATAAAGTTATTAAGACTTATGAATAACAGATGTAGGGGTGTACTGTGTACAAGACCTTCCCCATTCCACTAATTATTCGATGAGTTTGGTTTTTAAAATTATACCTTTCCATATTTTGAATATAGATTTGGGTTACATTTCAAGTAATTCTAACCCCCGATTAATATCTTTTATATAGATATATTTTAAAAAGAGTAAGTTCTTATAACAATTGTATATTAATAATAAAATATTTGTATTTAATAGATAATATTATGTAAAACATGTTATTATATTTATATTTGTTATGTTATACATGCATCACCTTTCAACACTTATATTATCTTTTTTAGAATATCTTTTAATTTAATTTTTATACTTCTTTTATCTTACTGTTTAACTATATATATATATAATATGTTATTATATATAGTGCAATGCATAAGATAAAAATTTATCTATATAATAAATTATAATAAAAGTGCTTTTAAATGTATGAATTTATTGTTACGTACTGTTAGGGATAAAAAATTTAGGCTGTTAACCCATTAAAGTTGTCTTTAGTAACACTTTTAAGAGAGTTATGGTAAAGTTAAAAAGATTTATCATACATGATCATTTATGATTCCATTATAAAGTGTAAAATTTACACTATTACTTAATTTAATGCATTGATTATTTATGATATTGTGATAGAAAGTTATTTTTAACTATTGATAAAAAAAAATTTAAAACAATATTTTTTTGGTGAAACAATATTTTTACCTAAATTTTTAACACATAAATATTATTTTAATTTTTTTTATATCAATAGTTAAAAATAACTTTCTATCACACTATCATAAATAATCAATTCATTAATTAATAGTTTAAAATAATTTTACACTTTATGCTTTAATCATAAATTTATCATGTGTATGATAAACTTTTTAACTTTACAACAACTTTTTTTTTTAAGTAACAGTAACTCTCATAAAAGTGTTACTAACGACAACTTTTAAGGGTTAACAATGTAAAAAATTTAATCCCAACAGTACATAACAATGAATTCATCAAATTTATATGTTAAAAGTATTTAATTATTATATATGTTAATTATAATATAATTTATATACATTTAAAAGTACTTTAATTATAATTTATCATATAAAATAAATTTTTTTATCTTATGCATTGCACTACTAAAATACTAGTTTTAATATAAATATTGATATTATCTAGTCTAATGATAAATTTTATTAAGCAACCTTACTTAAATATATTGAAACAACTCTTATAAACGTACGTGTTGAACATCATAGTATAAAAAAATATATAATATCATAGTCAATTTTTTATTTATTAATATGACTTTTAAAATTAGTAAAATTTATTATATATATATATATATATATATATATATTAATTTTTAATTAATAATCAAATAATAAAAAAATAGTTTACATAGGAGATAAGTATATAAACAACATTACTTATATATAAAAAAAAACTCTTATAAACGCGTTGAGCATCTTAGTATAAAAAAATAAATATTATCACTTAGTCAATTTTATTTTATTAATATAGCTTTTAAAATTAATAAAATTAATTATATTAAAAACTATATATTATCAATAAGTCAATTTTTTATTATTATGGATTTTAAAATTAGCAAAATTTACTACATATAATAATTTATAATTAATAATCAAATATAAAAAAAAAACATTTTACACTCAGCAAACAACTATATAAACTAGTTTCTCTCTGTATATTTCTCTTCACTTTTGATTTAGGTGATTGAGCATATTGAGTATTGAGTATTGAGTGTTGAGTATTGACACTTTTTTTTTTTTTTTTTTACTTTCCATATAATTTGCTTTCTCTTTTTTTCTCTCTCTTTGTTGACATTCATATCCCTCTCTCTCATAGTCTCATCCCTTTATCTCTTCTTCCTAGATTCTGAGTTTCAAAGTTTGTGAACCTTTTACATTAAAAAAAAAAATTAAAAAAATCACAAATCACCCAAAATCCGAATACCCTTTTTCTATCTTGAATCAAAGTCTTCAACTTTGGCTATATATCTTGGTGGGTGTGGCAGAATAATCCCAAGGAGAGGCAAAAAAAAAAAAAAACACAGAAAAAACTATGGTTCCTCTGTTTTTCTCAGTGGCTTTCTCCGCGGTTCCTCTGATGCTGTATATTCCACCACTCAGAAGCTTGAACCTCTTTGTGGAAACGATTGAAGACATGGCGAGAGAGTCGAGAATCCACACCAACAGGATCTACCCGCGTCTGCGTGTGGCTTGGTCAAGAGTCATGAATTGTATACTATGCAACACAACAAGAAGGTAGATTCATTCATTTTATTTTTTTTTGAAGAATGAATGGTCTTGAAGAGGAGCCAGATCTTGATGTAAAAATTTTATTCTGTTTTGTTTTTTTTTTCCAAGTCTTTTTGCTCTTTGATTTATTTGCTTTGGATTCACATCAAGGAGTTGTTTTGTTTGGACCATGTTGAGGAAAATTATTGTAATAATTTAGGGTATGTGGATGCCGTTTTGTGATACTCTTTTTAAGTTCTTCCCCTTTTTTGAGGAAGCATTTTGTGATTTTTCTTTGACGGTGAAATGACCAAGAATTTTCTGGGGCGTAGTGGATTGTTGAAGAAATGTGTTATTTTTAAGAATAAATAATAATCTGGGTTCCTATATAATTTGGGTGACTCGAGCTTGATATTTTTTTTAAATATTATTATATTTCAACGGCTAAGGCAGCGTCACATGTGTCTACCTGAGTATACCAGCCTGATGATAGGTTTTTTTTTTTTTTATTCATAGAAACTGAACACGATAAGGATTTATAATAATTATGCAACCAATTCATCCTTTTCAACCAATTCAGTTAGATACATTCGTACCTGATGATAAGTTTAAATCAAAATAAAGAACAATTTCGTACCCTTTTTGAAAAATATCTTTTTGGGTTTGCAAAAGATAACCAAATCATGTGCTAGAAGGATATGGAGTTAATTCTATGTCGTTTTCTCTTTTGGGATTTTAAGAATAAGCCAACGAGGCCGCAACATATTTTGGATGCTCAGTCAGAAACTTTGTCTATTTTTCATTGGCAATTTATTTGCATTAGTTTTTGCTGGTTTTGGCTGTTTCGGTCTCTCTTATCTGCAATCCCTTTTTTTTTTTTGCCAGATCTAGAAAAAGAGCTAGCTATGGTAGGAGAGAATATCTTTGTCACGTCTCCCACCGTAAGAAACTAATATTTTATAGTTGGATATAATATTAATTGAATTACTAGATTTCTTTTTTTTTTTTAAGTTTTTAAATTTTCCTAAAACTATAATGCATCAGTTTCTCTCGGTCCAATATTTTCTTCTCAACGTCCTCTTCACCTCAGTGTTTCATTCGCTAAATTTTTGTTTAGATTGACTCCGAAATGAAGCGGTTGCAATGTTGTCTTCTTTGTCGTCATCGCTCTTACCGTCTTCCTTAATTTTCAACGGTGAAGATTGTTGCGATGCTGGCGGGACTGTGTGGGCGAAGAGGTAGGCGTGGTGGTGGGAATAAGAGCAACTTTAACGGGCCAAATTTGTTGATTGCTTCCGTTGCTTCCCCTGATTTGCCGTTGCCGCATAAATGGAAAATTGCTTCCCGAAGCACCGGTGCTTCAATCTTTCAAAATTTAAAAAATAAATAAGAAAGAATTTTAAATAATATTTTAATAATATAATTTACAAAAATTAGATAATAGTTATTTTTTTCAAATTTTAATAACATAATAGGATATAATATAATCGTCGGTTTAATAATAGAGGACACTTTAATTTTTTTTATAAAATTATAATTAATCAAATTTCTTTTATTATCACTCTTAAATTTTTTTTTTTATGAGTTTAATGCTCATGTACTAGTAGTATAAAATAGTTTCACAATACTGTCAGTCAATTATAATCCATCGTTTACATGATTTTTAAAATAATTTTATAAAAATCAATTAACTTATCAAAAATGAAAAATTATAATTGACTAACGATGTGAAAATTTTTATATGGTCAATATATCATATTTTTTTTTCTTTTTTAATTGTTTCCATTCACTCGAAGAAAGATGATGCTTCACCATTTTAATCCACATCTTATATAAAGTATTATTTTCATCATTTTAAATAAATATAATTTAATTATGTTTTTATTTACATTTAATTTTTATTTTTACTGCCCAAATTTTTTAAATAATAGTATTAATCTAAAAAAAATTTAAACATTAATTAATTTATCAATAAGACATTTATAAAATAATAAATAAATTATTAAAAAAATATAATGAAATAAGTTTATGGTAGGATCCATGGGGAACAATGAAATAAGTGTTTGTGATGGGAAAAGTAAAAATAAATAATGGATCCCATTTGAAGCAATTAAAATGAGTTGCACCATTAAGAACATCATTAAGGGTGCAATTTATTTTAGTTGCTTCAAATGGGACCCACTATTTTTTTTTACTTTTCTCATAATAAGCACTTATAAGACATAATCCTTACAATGGAATAACTTTTTTTTTATTGCGTCCCATGCGTCCTACTATAAACTTATTTTGTTATATTTTGTTAATAACTTATTTATTATTTTATAAATGTTTTATTGATAAATTAATTAATGTTTAAAAATTAAAATTTTTTAGATTAATATTATTATTTTAAAAAAATAAAAATATATGCATAACTAAAATATATTTATTTAAAAAAATAAAATTCATTAATCCCACACAAATAACGAAACATAGAAGATATTAATTTAAATATTAAAAGTTACATAATAAAAACAATAATTAATTTTGCTGATTATCACGTTCAAAATGTTTCCAAATATGTTTTACTAAGTCCGCTTGAAGTTGATGATGACATCTTCGATTACGAACTTTTCCTCTTCTCTACAAGTATGATTCAAGGGCTGGACGTTGACCAATATTTATGTCAACTGTCAAGACATCATCGTTATATGTGTGTCGTTCATCTTCAACAATCATGTTATGCAATATGATGTATGCATATAGTATATGCTTCATTGTGTCCATATCTAAAACACGTGCAGGACCATGTACAATTGCGAATCGAGATTGAAGTATTCCGAATGCGCGCTCCACATCCTTTCTTGTAGCTTCTTGATATTAAGTGAACAATTTTCTTTTATTGCCTTGTGGCCTTGGGATGGTCTTCACAAGTGTCGCCCATTCTAGATAAATACCATCTGCTAGATAATATCCCATGTTATATTGAGTTTTATTCACTGTAAATTGTGCTGTAGGGGCCTCTCCCTCCATAACTACATTAAACATTGGAGATTCATTGAGCACGTTGATGTCATTATTTGAACCTAGAACACCAAAATATACATGCAAAATCCATAAGTCTTGTAAGGCCACAACTTCAAGCACAATTGTAGGTGGTGCATTACCACGACAAAATTGACCTCTTAAGGCTACGGACAATATTTACATTCTCAATACATACAATCAATACTATCTAACATACCTGGAAAACCACGTTGCTCACCCATTTGTAGTAAGTATTGAATATCATTATTGTTGGGTCTTCTTAAATACTCAGATTGAAATATATTGTAGACATCCCTGACAAACTTATCTAAGCATTGTAATGTTGTAGTTTCTCCCATTCGAACATAATCATTGAGACTATCAGTAGGTGATCCATATGCTAGTATGCGAATAACAATAGTAAATTTCTGTAGTGGATAAAGTCCTATCCTTCCGGTTGCATCAACTCTCGACTAAAAATATGGATCTTCAATGCCAAGGGTTTCTACAATGCGAAGGAAAACATTCATTCACATTCTAAATCTTCTTCTGAATTGTGCATCTGTGTATACTACATTGTTGGAGAAGTAGTCATTAAACAATCATTGATGCCCTTCTTCACGATCTCTTTTGATGTGTGTTTGTCTACGCCTTCTTCTTGCAGTAGCTTGTTGTTGTTGTTGTCTTTCCATTACCAACCTTATGTAATGTTTTTCGTACTCATCATTTTGCAAATCTTCAATGAGATCATCTTTAAGAGATGAATCAGTAGAATCCATCTTTAGCAACACTAGGATGGTGTATAAGTTACAATTTTATTCAACTTTGACACAAAGTTGAGATGTGTAATACAAATGTTATAACAATTTAACTATATATAGATGGAGTTTGTAGTAAACAAAATAATGACTAGTTTTTTACAACAACTAGTTTTTTTTTATTTTTTTTTATTTTTATAACGGCTAGTTTTATTCGATAAATAAAATAAATAAAACATAATTAAAATAATTAGTAAATACTACATAATTAAAAACAAATACATAATAAAAATTATATAATTAAAACCTACATAATTAACTAAAGTCTATCATCAGTCATACTAGTAGTTTCATTGTAGAAGATCTCTATCTCCCTTAATCTATTGCGTTCATCTCTAGAACGTGTAAGGTCTTGTAATGCTTTTGCTCTGGTATTCAATACCTCTTTCATATGCATGAGATCAACATCAGAAGATTTTTCCTTACCTTTTAATTGTGCCTTCCTCTTTGTTGCTTTTGTCCCAATTAGACGTTCCATTGTAGCTAATGTTGGCTCATAATCTGATTGCGTATCTGGGTTAGAAGATGATGTGTAAGTTCCAGAAGTAGAAACCTTTGATCTCTTGCTAGAAACTTGTATTTTTATCTTGTAAATAAATCTGATGTGCATCTCCCATGATGTCAAACTCAGAACTACCACTCTTTTTTCTTTGACAAGCTTGTTTATAGCATGTTGAAAATTTGACACAATTTCCATTGATCCTTTGTCATCGATATTTTTATTGTGACATTTCTTTGGGTTTCATATGTTGCTCACGAGAATTATTATAGTTTTTTGTAATTTTTGACCAAAAAGTTACATTTTTTTGATTGGTTTCCACAATTGCATTCTTTGAAACATTCAACCATGAGTCGGCAAGAATTTCATCTTTCTTGCTAGAAAAATATGATCTTTTTTGTGTTCCGGTTGCTTCTTGTTGTTGTTGTTGTTCTTCTCCTTGTTTTTCATTAACTTGGGTGGAAAATGGTGGAATTTTAGATTCTGATGTGAACTTCAATGGTGTGTTAACACCTCTTTCATTGCATTGGTTGGCAATAGTACCCATTGAAGACCCTTGATCCATGACATGATTAATTGGTGGTAACTGAAACATAGGGAATTAATAGGGATGAAATGGGACTATGACATATTGATAATTTTCCATATTAGCATTGTTTTGTGGGTTAGATAAATCTGAAGAATTTCAAAAATTTGGATTTGTGGGAGGTCGAAAATTTGATATAAAATTAAACCAATGATTCATATTGAATGAATTTTGATTTGGATCCATGGAATGAAAAATAATCAAAGAAGTTAAAAAAAATTTTAAAGTAAAAATAAGAGAAGTTTGGAAAATTTTAGTTGTGTAAAAAAATGTTAAAATATATCTCTATTTATATAAAATTATTCTAACGATAAAAAAAAAAGGTCATCTTCAGTGAAAAAAAATATTAAAAAAATCAAGTAAAAAAATATTAAAAGGTAATATAACGGTAATATAATTTTTTTAATATTAAAATTTGTTGAATGAGCGAGTGAAACACTTTTATTTTAGTTGTACATAGAGGAAGTAGCTTCACAAGTTACATTGCTTGTTATCTTTACTGCTTCCCAACACACCCGTTGTGGGTGGCCTAATGATGCTCTAAGGAGAGAGGAAGAAGGCGATGGCAGTGTGAAGTACGTTAAAAATATGATTTTTAGTGCATATTTGGTTTAATGTTAAAAATTTTATGCGCACGTTACAATATAAATTTAACAGACAAAAACAAAATGAAATGAAAAGCAAGGGTTTTGATCATTTTACAAAAGTACTTTTGGCCTAAACATATTTTTTCACCGCTTATCTAAACATGCACTTATTCTTTGGTTTTTGTCATTTCCTTCTCATTGCTTTCCGATTTTCATTTGGTGTTATTACTATTGGGATTTGCCGATGATGAGGGGGGCGTGGTTCAATTCAAGTGAGTTCTTTTCTTTTTGGTCTTTTATGGGTTTGGTTTTGTGGTTTGGTGGTGGCGATGGGAAAGGTAGCTTGTGGTGGATCAATGAGAGGTGATGAGTAGGGTTGTAGGGGAGATGAGAAAATATGAAAAGGTAGAAAAAATGTGTCATTGATATAAAAATGGTTTTATCCAACAAATACAATTAGTTTCCCATGATGGAAGAATTGACATGTCTCTCACAATAGCTAGCAATACCAAAAGATTAGGTATTCAAAGTTTGATAGGAATTTTATGTTATTATTATTAGGGTTAAATTCAATATTGGTTCCTTATTTTGTTCAATTTTCAATTTTAGTCATCCATTTTAAAATAAAGACTTTTTAGTTCGATTTACAGATTTGGTGTGTTGTGCTAGTATGTGTGTTTGTTTTTTTGCAAGTTTGACTTGTGTAGAGAGAGGTGGGGTGCAAAGGTTCAACAACGACAATGGGAGAGATGTGGTAGTGATTCTATTACGATGATGGAAAAGGTGGGGGGCGGTGGCTTGATTCAAGTGGGGTTCCTTTCTTTTTGGTCTTTTATGGGTTTGGTTGTGTAGGGAAAGGTGAGTTGTGATGGTTCAATGGTGGTGATGGGAATGATGAGTTGTGGTGGTTTGATGAAAGATGTGGTGGGTGGGGTTGTAGGTAAGGGTGGACATCAAACAGTTTTGGGTAGTTTAGGGCCAAAATATATAGAATTGAAGCAAATTGACCATGAAAAAATCAGTCTGCTTTTGATTGTTCAAGCTATCGATTATGTTGGGTGTGGGTTAATTGGGTAATTGGCTAAATTGAGTGCGTATATGCAGGTTAATCTTCATTTAGATTCCAATAACATGAAACAAAGACTAGCGAAAGAATGAAAGAAAATAATATACAACTACAAGATCGAATCTATGAAGGAGCACAATGACAAGTGAACGAATATAAAGGCTAAAAGCCTACAACCACTTCAACATTGTGATTGCCTTCAAGTTTTATTACAAGCTCGTGATGTTGAGATTTAAGCTATTGCGCAAGCAAGAGGGATTGAAGCCACTTCTACTTACTGTTATGTGTTTTACATCTTTACAAATTTTAATCTTATATAACTTAAAAAGTACTGAAACCAAGTAAATAAATGTTATTAATATTTTAATTTTTAACCAAGTTTGAAATATGGACATGTTCAATTGCTCACTGCTCTAGGTGAGATGAAACGACTACGTGACGTGAAAGAAGACTGAATTAAATGATAGTCAATAGAAAATGATGGTAAAACTCTATGCAATGTGCATTTATCAATTAGGTGCAGGTTTCGATGGATTGTTTTTTTACAATCCACACCCGCTTGATGTTATTCATCTTTAACCATTTTTTGTGCTCCATTTAACCTGAGCCCTAACCTTATCCACTTGAAAAATATATTTATTAAGTTGGATTATTCGGATCTTGATTGGGTGGCATTCATTTGCCTACCCTTAGTTGTAGGGGAGATATGGGAAAATAGGGAAAGCTAGAAAAAAGAAAAAAAAGTAATACGAGCTATTGATTTAAAAATAGTTTTATCCAATGAACACAATTAGTTTCCCATAATGGAAGACTGGGTATGCTCTCCCAACGTAGCCAACAACTATTAAATATTAGGCATTCTAGTTTGATAGGTATTTCATGTTATTATTATTATGGTAAATTGCAACTTTAGTTCCTTAGTTTTCAAAAATCTACAATTTTAGTCAAATCTTCATTTTGATTATATTTATTTCTTTTTTAGTTTAATAGTCATGCACCGAAAATTCCCATTGTCAGTGAATCACAAGCTAAAGTAGTTATTATAAAAGTTAACAAACTTAATATACATGGTGGGTTATGATTAGTTGACGGTGTAAAATTGTTTTATACTGTTAGTGCATACCCTATTTTCTCTTTTTTATTCTTATATTTTATATACTATAAGAAATTCATTAAATATTGACTGATTTAGAGACTGAAATTTTCAGTCACAACAACAACTACTTTAGAGACTATTTTAGAGATTAAAAAATAGTTAGTCTCTGAAGTGGTTTCTAATGTCATTAAATTAGTCACTAAAATTATTTAAAATAAAACATGGTCATTAAATTGGTTTCTGAAACAGTATTTAAATCAGTCTTAACAATTAGCTACTAATGTTTTAGCTATTTACTAGACTAGATTCTAAATCAGTTTCTGATTGTTTTATAAACTAATTTCGTAAAGTCAGAGATGAATAAATTGGTCTCTAAAATCATTTTTTCTTGTAGTAGTTAAATTATTTTTTTATGGTAGCTTAAATGAATATGTTAGAATTAAAGTTCAATTGGACCACATAAAAGAAACAAAGCCTATGCAAAATTCAAGATTACACAAAAATGATTCATTTTCAAAAACTTGGGGTTGAATATCTTTATTTTAAAATGGAAGAACCAAAATTTTGGATTGAACAAAGAAGATAACAAAAATTGTATATTAGATTTATTATTATTAGAAAATTTTTAATTAATGTCCTTTTATAGTTAAGGTAAAAAAATGTTTTTATATAAATGGAATATTTAATGTTATTAATTTATTTGTTTGTAATATTTTTTATTTTTTATTTTTTTATTAGTGTTCTCAAGACATTAGGATCCTTATAACTTCTTTCATTTGTTTTTATCTATTATTTAAGTTTTTTTGTATAAAGATTAAAAAAATTAATTAATATATAATTTTTTTTTGGAAAATTTATAATATGTCCTTAGTTTATTTTATTAAAGATAATAATTAATGCTATCTCTTTGAGATTTTTACTATTTTCGTTCTTGAGATTGTAGGATAATATCAATCGAGTCCTTGTAATTATTAAAATTTCTAAATAGTGCTTAAAATTAAAGACCATGGGTTAAGGTAGTCCTTCTATCTCCCTTCGGTGACAAATTGACATTAGGTATGTAGTAATAATGAACCTAAGTTCAAATATTGTACTTAGGTTCATTATTACTACCTACCTAATTAAATGAGAAAAATTTTACAAGAATTCATCTCATGATGTTTCTTGCTCTTTGGTTCCCTAAGAAATTCCCAATGTTCAAAGAAGGTAAATTAGAAAGTATGTAAAAAAAGATTCCAAAAAAGTAAAAGTTAAACTATTTATATAGAAAAAAGTTATTATTATCTCTCAGGGTATGTAGGAGGATATACATGGGGAAGTGCATACTATGTAGGGGTCATGCACTGAGTTGTGCAAACTTTATAAAACAGAGTGTCTTATGCATGGCCCTATTGATAGGACCATGCATAATTTACGAAACAAGAGTGCATTATGCACGACCCCATACATGAAGTTGTGAATACTTTACGAAGTAGAGTGCATTATGCATGATCTCATGTAGGGGCCGTGCATATTTATCTGAGGTCAAATTCATACTTTTTAAGATCTTTTTCTACTTCTCTGAGGTTTCACATATCTTGCATCAATCAAATACATATTTAAATGAAAGAAATTCATTATGATGCAAAAAATGGATAAAATGATGCGAGAAACCCCATAAAAATAAATACCAACATGGGATTTATCAATATGTTAATGTGATATGTTAGGTGCTTTGTTGGTGTACATATTAATCCACACATGACCGTTTCCCACAAAAAAATTAGTCCTTGAAATTAATTACAAGAAATTGTCAACGTATTCCCTAACTTTATTAAAAATCCAAAACAAGCCCAAATAATTTAATATAGACAATTTAGTCCAATTGGCACATTCAATTAACCAACAATGTCAAACATGCTAATGGAGTATATTATGTGTCTTACTAACTCTCATAGCCCAAACATGATATTTAAATTATAAGGATCATTTTGGTAATGTTATTTTCCCCTTTACATTTACCTTCTTCCATGCTCTTCCTCATTCTATTAGAAAAACATTCATAATGAACCTGGATGATACCATCCAAATGAACCTACAGATGAGATCTCAAACTGCTCTTCCTTGACAAACTGCTAGAAAACTATCTTGAGAATGAACCTGGATACTCACTTTAGAGTAGATTCTAGAAAAAAAAAATGTATTGAAAGCCTCTCCTGGAGTACAAAAGAGGCATAAGTAGGACTTTTAGAGTTTCTATTAGTTCAAGGGTAGATTGCTGGGAAAACAAGAGTAATCATTTGCAAACTTACTATTACGATTTAAGAGCAGTTATACAAGTGTGTAGAAAGATGTGTAGTCTAAAGATTCACATGATGACTTTTAAACTAAAATGATGAAATGGTGACCATTCAAACTCCCATTTGTACTTATTTTATCCTTTGTGATGTTCATCTTGGAACTTTGATTCTATAGATTCATAGAAATATTTTCAAATAGAATGAGAAAAAAGGGCAAATTCTACGGTGGACTTCCAAAATAGGTGGTTCACCCGTGAATCATTGTCTTCAGAAACCTTGGTTCTAAGATTGAAGATAGATCAAGTCAACAAAGCTACTCAAAACTTCATTAGGATGATGCAGAACTGTTTATGGTTTATGATCATAAATATTCATATCAAATGAAGATCCGAATTCTGCATCTTCATATGACTTAAGCCAAGATTAGAATTTGCATCATAGTCTTCATCAATTAAAGATTCATATGAATCTTTTTTTTTTTTTTTTTTTTCTGAAATACAACTTCAGAATGATATGTTCATCTGAAATCATATAATCAACAATAATTTGTTCATCAATAATCTATCTCATTGGAAGATCAAAGTCATGTTCTCTACCAAGTCATGTCTAAAGTTTTATGAAGTCAGAATGCATTATCACAATGTACCATCAGAAAGCCTTATCAAAATGGCTCATTAGAAAGGGTCTTTAGAATGAATGCCACTTTAGAACAACAGTGTAGAATACTATCACATCATGAACAATGTATGACATGCCCACAAAGTAATGGATCACTGCCCTTCAACGACTAGTTTTTAAGTTTTAAAAGAGCATCCATGCCTATGCATTCTTAACCCAACTTAATCAAGAAATCCTAAGTTGCAAATTGATCATTCTATTGTGTACTTAGAAACTCTTAGTGAGTTTTAGTTGCTTCACCTCTTACGAAAGAGAGACCCACTTCTATTGTAATTGTTCCTCAGAGAGTATCCAAAACAAAAAAGTGAGATAGTAATTTCTTTAGAGGAAATTTGCTTCTTGATAAGGAGAAATATGTTTTCTTTGCAGTAGATCACAGATCCACTTGTTTATTGTACTGTGAAAGTCTAGCAGTTGGCTAGCATTCTGAGAGAAAACCTTGCAGGTAGTTGGTCTAACAGATGGCTACATTGTGAGTTGTTGAATCTAGTAGTTGGCTAGTTTGTGATTGGATTCTTATTCCAGTGGATCGTTGGTTGATTCTTTAGTGAAATATCATTTGTTAGGGTGAGAGCTGGACATAGTCAAAGTTGTGAGTGAACCAATATAAAATTCCATGTGTTCATTTTCTCCTTATCTCTTTTAATATGTGATTTATTAACTGTGTATTCATACTTTACAAAAAAGTCACCACATAACCTATCTATTTATAAAAAAAAATTTAATTAGTTAAAAAGATTGATTATAAAACTGTTTTGATAAAACTGCATTATTTCATTCTAGTATAAATTGTTTCTTCATAACATTAAACCTTTTGAAACAACCCAATTTCATACTTAGAAGGATACTTTCGTAGGAGGTTGTAACAATTACTTTCATTTTGAAGCCCATAAAAGAAACTTGTTGAAAAAAAAACTAAGACTCCTATTGTGAACTCAGGAAGATGATATGAATAACTTACATAAAAGAACTTGTTCAAAATAACTTATCTATTTGCTTTTCTATGCTTATGGCAGGCTAAATCCCCTTTTCTAGGTTTTAGGGTTAAGATGTAATTGCGGATGATGAACCCCAATTGTTCTTAATTGATTTTTTTATTTGTTCAATCTATTATTTTGTTCTATTATGTTTAATAATTAGAATTGATTGCTTTAAATTTTAGATTTTATGTGTTTGTGGCCAACTTTGTATAATTGATAGAATTGTAAAACAAATAGGTAATTTAAAACATCAAATTTATTTTAGGAGCTTGACACATTACATTAATTTGTTATTCTCTATGAAATTATTCATTCTCATAATTTAAATCCCAAGTTGATGAAATAGGATTTGAATTAAGAAAAAAATGATTGATAGTGTAGTGTTTGATCAGACTAGTTAAGAGAAGTCAATAATTGAACAATAATTTAAATTTAAATTAAATAGATAATTGGGAAATTCGATTACATGTTATAATCATAACCCTAGATTTCTTTTATGTGTTAATTTCTCACATTGTTTCCACTTGCTTTGTGAATTTTATTTTCTTATATGTATGTAATTGAACTTTTTTTTTTTTTTTTCTCAAAGTCATTGATTATTTTGAATTGTTTAGTTATTGCAATTTAAATTAATTACGAGCACAAATAGTCTTTAGAATACAATATCAAGACTTTAGTCCCCTATAACTATGTGTAGGATACACTTGTCCAGTTGTCCTTGTATGAACGCATTTTTACGCATAGAATTAAAGTGATTGAATACCATAACACTTTGTCAAAGTATTCAAGTATTCGGTTGCTGAATATTCGAACACTTTGTCAATAAATAAGTAGATTTCTAGAAAGGTGCCACACATGTTGTCTAAGCATTCAGATTATAATAAAACTTGGTTAAAACACCAATGATAAGTTAATAACAAATTACCAAAAATGGTAATTAGAACAAAAGTCCATAAGATTCAGGGCCCAATAAGGTATGTAAAAATACTAGGGAGATTTTCTAGGAAAATACTCTATTGATTCTTAATTAATTCTCACATTTATGGCTTTCCTCCGAATACTTACTTTAGCATTGAAGTATCTTATGCATATTCCATTCTTCTGTGAAGGTGCAATAATGAAATCAATTTTACCCGAGACGAATTGAATTTAAGTGATATTTGGCGCATCAAGATCTTAATTTTAATATTGAATTAATATTTTGACTTCACTACATATCATTCAACTAAAAGTTAAATGTTGTTAGTTTGACTAAAAAAGAATCCATAAGAGATATTTTAATTCTAAGTTCTGTACATCAAGATGTGGAAAACAAATCATCTAAATATTTCGAGTTCCATCTCATGTATTTATTATAAAAATATTTCAACTTAATAACTATTTTTTTTACAATGTTATTGGTATAAAGTATAACTATCTTTAATTGGATCTCTTATCTAAATCACATGTTTTCATCCACAATGATACATTGTTTAAGGAGTCTAAACCCAATTTTACTCAAACCAACTACTTGTGGGCAAGCTTAATAATTATTTTATGAGGAACAAGAAAATTTATTGTATTTCTTAATTCTTGTACAAAAACCTTAAACAACACTTGAAAAAGAAAAGGAAATAGTATTAACAAAAATTTTGTTCCAGTACATGTGTATTGAATCCTCAGTTTCATATTTTTCTATCAATGGTACAAACAAGAATATGGAAAAACACATAAGACCACAAATTAATGAATAATAGCTACAGTTATAAAGAATGACTATCGACCTAAATAAAACAGTGTTGTTTTATGAGGATTTCATTAAAAATTACTTATATATTGAAAACAAATGAAAGAATGAAATAATCGTTTCAATAAATTCATTCAGCCTGACAGTGTGCAAGGCTTCAGGAACCAAAACATGTCCAAGGCTTTTGTTTCTCTTCCATCAACTATTGTAGTGCTTCTGCTTTTCTCTGCAGGAGATTCCTTCACAATTTCCTTGGTTGGTTCAATTTCTCCAAGTATTCCTCTCTCCTGCAAAAGAAGAAAAAGAAAAAGCTATATCAGCAACACTTCAGTGGTATTATTAAGTTAAAGAAGAGTGCAAACACTTCACGTTCTCTCAGATTCCTGTACCATTCAGAATTTAACTTTTTTAAAAAGAAAACCTATGCCTTAGCACAGTAGGACTGAAAGAAATTTGTTGAAGTTAAATGCATCAGTTTGCACCAAAACAAAAATAATTAAGTGATCTGCATCTAAATTGACACCATTTAACACCGAAAGAAGTGTTTCATGATGTTTGCTAATCAGGAGAAGAATGTATGCAGAACAAAACACTATGCATGAATTGGTACATTTTCATGATCCTTTCAAGTATCATTAGATGATACCTACCTTAGAAGTGATAATTCATGAAAATCTATCAAAAGAACTACATAACCCTTTTATCCTAATCCATTCAAAATCTTTGTTATTTAGCTTGATTTTGTCTAATAATCAAATGTCCGCATTGTCTTGTCAGTCTTCTATCAATCTGAAAAAAGTTCAACCATATAAATGCAGCTACAAACATACCATTAGCCGGGATTTGGAAGCCTTTGAAAGGGTAGGTTTGTTGAATCCACGTGCCGCAGAGAAGCACTGAGGAGAGGGAGGATTCGTTCGAATTTGTTGTAAGCTCTCCTCCCTCTTGTGCTTTAGATTTTCCAGGTCAAGAGTTATAGGCATGTTCTCTTCCTCATCAGGCCTTCTGCAGAATACAGTAATACACAATTGATTAACTCGCGAAATGCTAGAATGGGGTGGTAAATCAGTTTTTGACAATCAAGTTAGAAAATAGTTTACAATCACTGGACTACAGATAATGCTGTGTGCTAGGTAAAAATCAATGGCCATCCTATGATTTTCCACAGAAGGGGATGCTTATGAAAAATAGTTACTCATAATCATGAAAAATAGCTATTCATAATCATGAAGCACAAGCACAAGTGAGGTGTGTCCTAGGTAGCTTTTTCTTTTGTGAGAAAATTGACCCTCCACCAAACTTAGGATAATATGAATTACACAGCTTCCTATAATAATTGAGTTACCAGTTAACTCTGTAGGCCCGGTTCCATCTTGTAGCTAACTTAATCATCACATTTATTGGCAATGCAGATTAAGCAAGAATAGGGTACCTGAACATAAAGTAGTTTTGTTTTCCAAGATTGAGGGTGAATTATATAACTTCAACATTGTTTATCACTGTTCAAAGCATTGATTACCACTGTAATGCTTTGACTTTTGATCAACATTGCGATATCACTTGGCATTATTTATCACTGTTCTAAGCATGCTAGTGATTAAAAACAAAAAAACATCAAACTGACAAACACTTATACTAGTTATACTATTGCTCAAAGCACTGTTTTTTTTTTTTCAACACTAGAATTGGTGACTGCTGAGAAGCATAAATTAAAATTTAAGTCCCCAAACACAGTCAACCGCATCACGGCAACAATTACAACTTGAAATTTTCCGAGGACCACACATTTACTTGTAAATTTCTGTGGACCACGTGTAATTTTCTAATGTGTTTGTTGGTGTGGTGTTCTGTATGCTTGTAAATTGATGCATTTTGCATCAAATTATTGAAAAGACACAAGCAGCTTTGCAGTGCTTTAGTGATTGCACTGCAACTGCAACCACAATTTACATGTTTCTTACTTTTCTATGCAGTTGCTTGTAAGTACAACCAAAGCACAGTGTACAAGTGTCGTTTTGCAGGACTCCCTCCCTTAACAAAAAAACTAACCATTAACATTTGTCGATATAAAAAAAAAAAAAAAGTGTCCTTTTTTGCCGTTGTAGTTTAAGTACATATGGAGATTTTAGTCCCCAAAAGATCTTTTATTTTGAAAAATATTTTCTATTTTTTTATTTTCACTTTTAATTCAATATTAAAAGTTTTTTTTATGTGTTTTCTATACAGATCTTTAAAAACAGAAAAATAATGACGAAATCTTAGCAACTGAAAATGAAAATAAAAAATAAAAAATTGTCAGCCCAAACGATCCTAAGGGTTTTGTATTCTTCATGTAATTCCTAGAATTTCTAATAGGGACAATTGATTACTTAGACTCAAAGGGAGAAAGAATATGCTTACTTTTTTCTCTGTTGCTTCCCTTTAACAACACACATCCCTTCCAATCTTTCAGCCTTACTCACTTCAAGCAGTGGCTTTCTTTCTTTCTCTTTTTTATCTGACTCAGCCAAAGCTTGAACAGAACAAGGGGTCTTCTGCTCCACTACCTCCTCTTCACTCTCTTTTGGGCTCAAATTTTCAGTATTTTCTCTTTCCCTAGCTCTTATTGCCAATTTCTTCAATTCATTGCAGAATTCCGTGATTTGATTCAGAATCGGCCTCCCCACGAACAAATTCTTGGTGGAAAGAGTTGATCTCAATGAAGGCGTCTTGTGATCCTGGAATGTGTCATTAACCACTGTCTTCTTCTCTTCACTAGACTTGATTGCTTCCTTCATGGGGTTAACTTTAGTAGTAGGAGGAGGAGGAGTAAACAAATTGGGGTTTTGGTTTTCACTCTCTGGGTTGAATCTGAATTTATCAGCTTGGGGTGAAGCTGATGATAATGCAGGCACCCTTCTCTTGATTTTCACATCTCTGTACCAAGATACAAAAATTAGTGAATTTCAATCTTTTTAACACACAATCTTGAATTGCAAGTTAAAAGAAAGTGTTGTTTTCAAGTAAGTATGTACCTTCTATTTTTGTCACTACTTGGAAAATTCTCTGAAACATAACCTGGGCTAAAACCCTTCTACAAAACACAAAAGATTAAAAGAACCTCAGCACAATATCATTAAGAAAGACCATAATGAAAACCTCAGCATGGGAAAATCAGTTTCAAGGTTAGCTTTTTTTTTTTTTTTTTTATCAAATGGGGTGACACCCAAGATTGAGAATCTCACAGTTAACAAAAGAGGGTACATAAGAGAAAAAAAAAGGAAAAAAACCTTGGAAGGAGTTCTTGATCTGAGAAAATCCTCTGCTGTCTTGGGATGTATGCAATCTGCAATGCAACACCCACCAATATTAGTAAGCCAAATTTTAAAAAATCAATTCGCGAACGATTTCAGCCACAAAATTGCTACTGCAATTAGCTACATTTTTGTCCACAAATTTCCCACAATATCAAGAATCGCCACAAAACCACGCAGGCAATACCCATTTGGCTATACCCATTTAGAAAGAGAAGCAAACTTTGGCAAACCCAGATGCAAAATCACGACCACAATTTTTGAAGACTTTGGCTATACCCAATTACCCATTTAGAAAAAAGAAGCAAACTTTGGCAAACCCAGATGCAAAATCACGGCCACAACTGAAGACTTTGGCTATACCCAATTACCCATTCAGAAAAAAGAAGCGAACTTTGGCACACCCAGATGCAAAAATTCTAATGAAAGAAAGAGAAGAAGAACGATACCAGGTTTGCAGAACCAAGCTTCATCAGCATTATCATTGAGGGAGTGGTCAAGGGACAAGAAGTCAACCCACTTGGGCGCGTTGATGTGCTCGTAGAGTTCGTCTTCCACGAAGCTCCACTCTAGTCTCTTCCAATCAATTTTCGCGGGTTCCATTGATGAGAGAGAGAGAGAGAAATGAGTGACTGCAAACCCAGAAAGCGTTGAGTGAGAGAGTGTGTGTGGGCACGTGATAGTGAAGATTGCAAATGTTACCGTTATGGGTGGGAATGAACGTTAGAAAACGACGTTGGTTTGCTCCAAGCATATGCTGTTGACCGTTGGAGATGTTGTTCGATGATTAATTCATTATAATCAATTAGTTTTACAATATAAAACTCTTTTTTTTTTTACACTTTTATTATTGGTACAAAACAACATCACCTTCTTAAAAAAAAAAAAACCATGTAAAAGTTAGTCAAAGAACACAGGTATATGTGCCACTCATACCGTGGTTGTTATAACACATTAGACATTAAAGTATTTATATTTGTGCAATTATGAGATCCACATTTATATATCACTTATTTTTACTTTCATCATTATTTTTACTCTAACAAATACAAATATTATTAACTCTTAAATTTTTCTAATGGTGGAACGTGTTTTAAAAGTTGCTTCTAAACAAATTTAAAAATAAACTTAAATTATTTTTTTTTTAGAAAAATCATTAATAATTTTTTTTTTGCAAACTAGAAATATGCAAAATATTTTTTGGTGCAATAAAAAAAATATACATATAACTAAAATATATTTATTTAAAATGATAAAATATATTTAATTTCACATAAATAAAAATATATACATAACTAAAATGTATTTTTTTTACAAATATTACATAATTAAAAATAAAATAAATAAAACATAATCAAAATAATTAATAAATATTTCATAATTAAAAGTTACATAATTAAAAACTAATAAATATATAATTAATACCTACATAATTATCTAAAGTTTATATTTTTTTTTATTATTTTCTTATACAACCTCTCATGAATTTGTAATTGAATATCAGTTATACCACTAGTTTCCTTGTAAAAGATCTCTATCTCCCTCAATCTATTGTGTTCATCTTTGGAACGCGCAATGTCTTGTAATGCTTTTACTTTGGTCTTCAAAACCTCTTCCATATGTGTGAAATCAACATCAAAAGATTTTTCCTTACCTTTTGATTATGCCTTACTCTTTACTGCTTTTGTCCCAATTGGACGTTCCATGGTAGTTGATGATGACTCGTAATTTGATTGCATATCTGGATTAGAAGAGGATGTATAAGCTCTAAAAGCAGAAGTCTTTGGTTTCTTGCTAGATTCTTCAAATTGTGCCAACCATTTAGATTGTTTCCTCACTATGTGTCATACACTTTTTAATTTGAAATTTGTTGATTTATCTTGTGAATAAATCTGATATGCATTACTCATGATGTCAAACTCTAAACTACCACTTTTCTTTCTTTGACAAACTTGTTTATAGCATGCTAAAAATTTAGCACAATTTCCATTGATCCTTTGCTATCGATATCTTAACTATGACGTTTCTTTCGACTTCATATGTTGCTTACGAGAATTATTATAGTTTTATGTAATTTTTGACCAAAAAGTTGCCTTTTTTTTGTTGGTTCCCACGATTGCATTCTTCGAAACATTCAACCATGAGTCAATAAGAATTTCATCTTCTTTGGTAGAGAAATATGATTTTTGTTGTGTTCTGAGTGCTTCTTCTTGTTCTTTATTGATTTGGGTGGAATTTTGAAAATTTGGATTTGTGGGAGGTTGAAAATTTGACATATAATTAAACCACGGATTCACATTGAATGAATTTTGATTTGGATCCATTGAATGAAAACAAATGAAAGAAGCTAAGAATTTTTTAAGTGGAAATGAGAGAAATTTGAAAATTTTTAGTTGTGTAAAAAAATTATTGAAATGTATCCTATTTATATATATAAAAAAAACGTTAGACTAGTAAATATTTTAGTTCAACTAAAACTAATTATAGCAAAATGTAAAAAATTATAAAACTTTCAACAATTAGTGTAAAAAAAGTTTAACAAGTTGGCCTGAATATGTAAAAAAAATGTTTTATTAAAGAACAAAACATAATATGTTTTTTTTTTTTATGAAAAAAAAAGGAAGCAATGTTGCTTGAATAAACATCATGTTTCACAAGCAACAAATATTTATTACTATTTATTATCCTACAAAGGTAAGTGTTTGGCAAACATGATGCTTCCCCACACCAATGCTTGGCAAGCAACCCATTATGGATGCTCTTAGCAAAGCCCTGAAGGACAAAACCACATTGCTGATGAGTATAATTTAATTTCTCAAATTATTGTCTAGTAAATTCAATTTTTTCTATTTTAAAAATTAGATAAGTTAATTTTTTTTAACCATTTTTTTAAAGACTTAAGGATATAATTTTTTTTTTTTACTTTTATATCTTTTCATTAGAACATCTTTAATGGTAAAATCCAATTTGGGTTCTTACTATTTTTAAATATATTTTTTTAGTGACACGTGGATTTAAAGAATTGTGAGAATTTTTTTCTATTTATAGAACCAAGATTCAAGTTCTAAAAGTTAGTTTCAAGGGTTTAACCATAATATTTATTTCTGTTTTCACATGGTTGGTTAGCTTACATCTATGTTTGTTTTCTTTTCAGGTAACACATTAAAAAATATTTTTTTTTATTGTATAACATATGTTTTTTAAGAGTTCTTACACAAAAACAATTTTTATATGTGGAGAACCTTTCTTGGACTCTAGTGGTGATTCTTTTAAAAATTATCTAAAACACATAAAAATTAGTGTAAGAACTTCCACTAAAGATGATTTTAATATTCAATTGTTGAATACAAGAGATAGAATGATAAAAAGTGTAGTGACTAGGAGACAATGATGAAATTCTAACTATACCATTAACCTCTCTTAATAAATTTCACTACAAAAGATGGGTTATGGATAATTATTTGTCTGCACTCACTAATAATTGAACCAAACTTATAATCGTCAAACCCTTTCTTCAGCATGTTAACACAACAAACATATTGTCCACTTCAAATTTAACATTTTGGATGCCTAATTCTTGAACAAACTGCATAGCTTTCAATAAACCCCACACTTCTCCTTCATTGACATTCATGCATGGTTGTCTTTAGGTCGTTCTTGCTGCAACAAGTTCACCATGATGGTCCCTAAAGCACATCTCGTAAGATTTTGCTGGTGGAAGAAGCCAACATCCACTAGAGCAGTCATTTTGGCCTTGGGCCCTAGGGCTAGCCCTATTTGGCCCTACTAATTGGCCCTATTTGGCCCTTTCTTTATTAACCATTTTTAAAAAAAAAAGCCCTAGTAACTATTTAAATGCTTAAAGGGCTGGGTCAAGGTCGAGTGAGGGCCAACCCACACACCCTTCTCAAGCATGAAACTGTGTTGTCTTTCTCCGACCGTAGTGTGTGCGTAGCATGAGCGTTGTGTTTGTGAGTGTCATCTTCTTCTCTGAGTGTGAGTGTTGTCTTCTCCCAACATGAGGTCGTGAACATCGTCTTCTTCTCTCTTTTTTATTTGCAAGTTCGCAAGGTAAATCTGATGTACCCATTCTATTTTGAATCTTTAGTACTATTTCTTTCTCTCTTTAGATGTTGTTTTTGCATTTGATATGGCTTGATTGGACTTAGCTTTTGGCTTTGATCAAATGAGATTTTCGTGGTTTCAGCAACTGCTAGCAATAGGGAATTTTGATGTTTTGATTTTTATAGTACCTAAATTTGTTGCATCGATATCTTGACGGTTTTGGTCAATTGGGGGGTGAAAGATTAAATTTTTTAGTTTGTTATGATGGTCTTGCAATTGGGTGATTATGATGGTCTTGCATTTGTAATGTTGAAGTAAATGGGCATGCAACATGCTTGAATCAATACAGAGTAACAAGATCAGTAACAGAGTAACAAAACAGTCCAACTTGAATCACCTAGCATTTGTCCAAAAACATTTTTCATAGCTATTCTTAATCAAGCATGACTTTTAAAGTTTTAGAGTAACAGAGTAAGACAAACATTCTAAAACTCTTTTTCTTAAACTATTTACCAAAAGTTTAATTAGAAAATCTGTTAAATAATTGCTGAAGTGAGACTATACTAGTTTTGCCAAAACAATTATTAATCTAAAATTACACAACAAATTAACAAATACATCATACAAGGAAGATAATCAAGAACAATGCTCAAAATTCTAAGAATTTATCTAAGGAAAACAAAAGTTTGTCATAATCATTCATAATAATACATAAGATGAATTTAGCAAACTTCATTTGAACATTATATGACCAAATGTCAGAATTGCTTGAAAATTGATGGTTCACAATGTAAGCAGTTTGAAGGGAAAAAAATCATCAAAATAGATGGTCTAAATTGCCTCAAAGTCAAAAGATGTCAAGATGCAGACATATATACCTATGTAGTCCTTCATTAGTGGGTCATCTATAATTATTAACTAGCATTTTAAGCACTCCCTGAGTATTGTGATTGTCCAGACCTTGGAAAGAGGCAAGCTCTCTTCCCCTAAACTTCTAAGTTTTCCAAGTTGAAGTAAATGTTCACCTTCTAAAGTGCAAATGAATTTCTTAGAATACAAGAGTTTTACTATTTTTTATTCCAACTTTAGAAACTTATCAGATTCAACTACTTTCCTACAATATGTCGATGCTATTATTTTCATTGAAATTAAAATTAAGGTACTAGTTATTTGAGTATGATAAGTTTATGCTATCATGTATCTGAAGCTTTTTTTTGCCTATTCATAGGACATTTCTTAAGCATATTTAAATTTATTGTAGTTGTAGTTGTAGATTTTGGTGATTTTGATAAACTAGTTGATCCCTATTGGTCCTCAAGAGCACTAGCACTAGACACTAGTCTTTATAGGGTTGTGTCATATTACTAAAACATTGCATAGTCTTTACAGAGTCTTTAAAGCATTACATTATAATTGCAGTTCAATTTTTTAACTGTAGAGAATCCAATTCTCACAACAACTAGTTTTTTTGTGTCTTTGTTTTATTACTTTGGAACTATTGAAATTGCATAATGGAATCTTCAAGTGGGACTTTAAATATGAATGATGATATTGTTTCTAAAACTCCTTATATGTGTGAAAGTGTTGATATGACTAAGAAAGAAGGGTCTAATGTTTGGAAATTCTTTAAAAAAACTAGTAAAGATAAAGATGGTGTAGAAAAAGTTGTATGCATTTTTTGTGATCGTGATTTTGCAATTGGTAAGAATCCCAAAACCAACAATAGTAATGGAACTTCCCATTTAAGTCGTCATCGATGTAAAGATATTCTTAATGCAAAAGGGATGGTAAGAGATTGAAGTATCAAAAAATTTAATCAAGAGATTTATGAGGAAATGCTTGTAGAAGCACTAATTATGCATGATCTGTCTTTTAGTTTTGTTGAATATGAAAAAAATCAGAGAGTGGGTATATCATTTGAATCCTAATGCTAAAATGCCTTGTAGGAATACTGGTGTGTCAATAGTTGAGAAAATATACACCAGGGAGAAGGACAAACTTAAGCAAATGATGGCTAGGATTCCTAATAAAATATGTCTTACTTTTGATGTTTGGACAACAACAACTAGTGAATGATATATTTGTGTTACAGCTCACTTTGTTGACAAAAATTGGTTATTGAATAGTAAAATTCTCAACTTTTGTTGATTGAAGCCTTTGCACACAAGTGTTGAGTTGGAAGTTGCTTTGTTTGATTGTTTAAAAAAATGGAGAATAGACAAGAAAGTTTATTCCATTACATTAGACAATGCTTTTGTTAATACTAACATGCAGGATATTTTGAAAAAACATCTTTGTGTACAAAAGAATTTGTTGTGTGATGGGGAGTTTTTGCATATGCATTGTGTATACTTAACTTAATTGTTCAGGAGGGATTGAAAGTGGTTGATAATGCGCTCTTTAAAATTCGAGAAAGTGTGAAGTATGTAAAAGGCTCAAATGGAAGGATGATTAAATTTAAAGACTATGTTAATGATGCATGTATAGACACAAACATTGGTTTAAGATCAGACGTGTCTACTAGGTGGAATTCTACATATTTAATGCTTAAGAGTGCACTCAAGTACGAACGAGCTTTTGAATACTTTCAAGCAATGGATAGAAGTTATAAACATTTTTCATCTTCTAAGGAATGGAGAATAGGAGAAAAAATTTGTGAATTTTTGGAACCATTTTACGAGATTACTAATATGGTCTCAAGTTCATTATACCCTACTTCGAACTTATATTTCATGCATGTGTGGAATCTTGGTTGATAATATAAATAATGATAATGATGATGTAAGAAAAATGTCTTTGAGGATGAAAAATGAAAAGTTTGATAAATATTGGAAGGATTATAGTGACTTGCTAGCTTTTGGAGCTATTCTTGACCCAACGTTGAAGACTCATTTTCTAACTTATTGCTACAAGAAACTTAATCTGGAAACAAAAAAGAAAAGGTAGAAAATTTTAAGAAAAATCTTGAGAAACTTTATAGTGAATATGTAGAGAATTTTCCTATCTTTAATATTTCTCTTTCTCAATCACTCATTCAATCTATTTCACTATGTAAGTCAAATTCAAAGAAAAATAGGGCCAAGAGACCAAAGATTTATTGTGTAAGTTTCTTACAATACCTTGTTTATTATTTTCTTCTTTTATTTTTAGATAATTGATATATTATATACTACAGGACTATAAAATGCGTCAAATTGAAGCTAAATCCACCACTGGTAAAAGTGAGTATGATGTGTATTTGGAGGAACCTCAAGTGGAGTATGATGGCTATGAGTATTTTGATGTGTTTCATTATTGGAAGGTTAATGAGAAAAAGTTTCCTACACTCTCTATACTAGCTTGAGATGTGCTTAGTGTTCCTATTATCACAGTGGCATCGAAGTTTGCTTTTAGCATTGGTGGACGTGTTCTGACAAAATATAGAAGTTCTACTCTTCCTAAACATGTTCAAATGCTTATTTGCAGTAGGAATTGGTTGCATGACTTTTCTAAATATCCGAGTGGTAATCCTTTACTTTTTGATTTTTTTGTTTTTTTAATGTTATCTTATTTAATTGTCTTATTATATTTCATTTGGTTGAGTTTTAGATGAAGACAAGACAACAACAATAATAGAGTCCCATATGCATGAAGATGGAGATGAAGATGAAGTTATTTGATATGGTTCAAGTGAGAAGGAAAGACAGACTTAATTAGCTTTTAATTATTTTGGAAGGAGGACTATCATATACTTATTTTGGATGAAGTTTATTTATTGAATTTGACACTTTTTATCCTAAATATAAAGTTTTGATGAAGTTCTTAATTTTAGTTGTTATTTTATATTATTTAAGTATTGATCAAAATTATATGAGTGAGGTAGGTACTTAATAAAGGCCTAAACCAAACTTATTATTTAAAAAAAAATACTAACTTGTTAGAATTTAAGGCTTGTGAGCCGACCCTAGCCTATAGGGCCTAATAAGGCTTTTTGGCCCTATGGGCTTTTTATATGGATCTTTTGGTCTTGTGGGCTTTTTTTAAATTTTGGCCCTGTGGGCCAGGGCCAGGCCGAGCCATTTTGACGGCTCTAGCATCCACGCTACACTTCATTGTTCCAAATATGGGTGGTGACCAATGTTCTTTGATGTAACTGTGCCAGGCATGGTTGGATGTTTGTAGAGTGGTTTGAGATTGCCACCAATCTTGGAAGAACTAGTCTCATCTATCAATTACCTTTGACTCATCTTTGAACATATGGGAAAAGGAATCAGAGTCACCAACAATCTCTTCCATAATATGGCTTAAGTTGAGCTTATACCAGCAACCTTTGTTTTCCTAGCACATAAAGAAAGTATGGACAGTTTTCGATATCAATGAGGTGCCCTACGTTGAAGTTCTCCCTTCCCTCATGCATTGTGGTTTTGATAAACTTATGACACATTGGCGGATGTAGGTAGTATAGTAAGGGTGGGCAAGTGCACCCCTCAAATTTTAACAACCATTAGTAAAAAAAAAAAAATATTGATAAAAAATTATAAATAAAATCTTATAACTTTGTATTTACTTCATCTAATTTTATATATTTATGGTTAATTTAGATTTTATAATTTGCACCCACTAACTAGGGTCTTACATACATCATTATGAGAGTCCCCTCTCAACCATGATTATTCCCATATACACCGGTGTACCTACATTAGGGTGAGGGTGGGCAATTGCACCCCTCAAATTTTAAAAATCATTAGTAAAAAAATTTTTGATAAAAAAAATATAAATAAAATCTTATAATTTTATATATTTGCACCCGCTGAATTTAGATTTTTAAAATTTACATCCATTAACTTAGGGTCCTAGATATGTCAGTGCCCATATATCAATCTTCTTGCCACTTCCATGCTTCCATCTATATCCCTCCTTTATCACCATTTTAGAAGAAAAAAGGCTACCCCAAGTGAACGATAGATTTTGTCCCAAGGCCACATCTATGACATCCCCTCTTGGAAAGTATTTAGCTTTGAAGACATGTGATGACAGAGCATTGGGTGCATAAATAATTTTTCAACCCTGTTTCCTTAACATGATCAAATTAAAGACGAAAATATTGTGGAAACCCATCCCACCATTATCCTAAAATGAACACATTTTTTCCCACCTCATCCAATTGATACCTCTCCCCTCCCTTCTATTAGTGTCCTACCAATGGGAATTCATCATTCTTTTAATCTCATGTCTCAAGGATTGAGGAATTTGGAGCAAGCTCATGTACTAAGTTGAAATATTCTCTACCTACCATTGAAAGTGCCCTTCCTCTCCATGAACTAATCCTTTGCCACACTCTATTTCTTATGAAGCTAAAAATAGATTTCTTGTGCCTATTGATGATGGTGGGGAAGCTTAAGTACTTTGCGCCCCCGCTCCCTTCTCTCACCCCAAAACCATAAGCATCATGTCCTTTGTGGTTGTATTGACATTCTTGCTAAAGGTAACTTCGGATTTCTACAAATTGATTAATTGACTTGAAGTGTTTGCTTAATTGTCAAGAATTTGATTGACCATAATTCCTAGGATCTAAAAAATAAGAAGGAATCATCTGTAAAAATAAGTGAGAGATTTGAGGTGCCTCTTCCCAAATCTTGACTCCATGTAAATCTCCCCTTTTTCTTTGAGTCTCTAATTAATGCAAACAACCCTTCCGCCACACAAGATAAATAGGTAAGGAGATAGTGGGTCTTCTCTCTGAGATAACAAGCCCTACCACATTTTCATTTACATTGATGAAGAACTTTATAAATGTAACACAGCATAATTGAATTGACAATTTTTCATGGAAACCAAGCTTAGTCATCATAACTTGTATGTATGTCAATTGTATGGAAAGCTTTGCTAATATCAATATTTATATCAACCTCTCATAGCTTCCCTCTCCTCTTACATTTTATATAGTGCAAAATTCCAAAGGCCATCAGAGCATTGTCAATAATTGACCTACCAGATACAAAGGCAGATTGCTACTCAAACACACACTAACCGATGATTTATTTTAATATTTTAGCAAGTACCTTAGTATTTTGTAGACCATCTGTGCTTCCAAAAATCTTCTTCATGAAACAATAACTTATGGTATGTTTGGTAATTGTTATTTTTGTTGTGCATGAATTCCAAGATAAAATCCAACGATCCAACAAAAAATGAATGCAAAAAGAAGGATGAGAATCCTTTTGCAAAATGACTTTTGCCTGAAAAACCAAACATCCACTTAGTGAGCACCTCATTCTCCTTTTGGAACTCCTTTAGCTACTCTTCATATGTAACTCCTCTAATCTCCTCTAGCTTTCTTCTACTATTTCTAATATCATCAAGGAAACAACTCCACATATGAAAAATTGTTATAAACTTTTAAAAGATGTTATAAATGTTTAATTGAATTTGAGATTACTTTCTTTGTTTAAATATTGTTAAAAGTATATTTCTTGAATATTATCTTATCTGATAATGAATATGATATTTCATCAAGATTAACACAAACTAACATGAATATAATATTATATTGACTTTTACTCATCTGAGAATGTGTTATTAAATTTACATTTTTCATTTATTCACTTTTTTTTAAACATTTTCTTAGATTAATGATCTCCATAAAATTGACTGTAATAGAATAATCTATGAGTTATTTTTTTCTATAAAAAAATAATTTATTAATATTTTCATTTGAGTTTTGTTAAGTAGTTTCATTTATTTTTTGGAGAGTAATATTGTCAAAATTAATTTTATAGTTATATTGAAATCTAATCACATTGATTTTTTTCTTCTTAACATCAAATCAAATCCCATTAACAGAGGAGTCCTAAGAGAAGTATATCCCTAGAGGACAAAAACAAAAATAGAAAAAAAAAAAGCATGTTAGTTAATATTTCCAAGCTAGGGATGACAAAATGAGCTCAAATCTATCAGTCTGTTAGTCCCCATAAAATGATGGGGTGGAGCGGGGTGGTGGTGCCAACTCACCCCACCCTTAGCTTGCAGCTTGCCTAGAATAAGTAGTTTATTTATTTTTTATTTTTTTTAGGAATGATTAAGTAGTTAGTTAATCTTTCTAATTTTATTATGTTTGTAATTGTCAAGGTTTTGGTTATTTATTTTCAAATATTTGTTTTTATAAACTAGTTAATTAATTAAATTTTTTAATTCTTATAGACTTTGGAGTAATATTTTTTGGTGCTAAATAAACATTCAAGATAAAATCATTGTCTACCTACATTCATGTTTAAATTACACAAAAAAATATTTATGTAATAATTTTTTTTTATATAATTTTTCTTAATATTTTTTTACTTTTTTCAAAGATGGGCAGGCCAAGGCCTCTAGCCTGTTCCAATCATGGATGGACCAGCCCATTTTCGATGGGACATTGACACATGGATAGACTTGTAATTGCAGAAGTGCGACATCCATAACCTACGAGTGTGCATAAAAAATCAATTAGATTTGAACAGAAAATCGAACTGATTTTTTTTAAATTGATTTAATTAAAAAATCAATTCGAAATCAAACTTTAAAAATCAACTCAAACTCATTTTAAACTAGTTAAACAAAATTCAAAACTAGTTTAACCAATTAAAAAAAAAGCTGATTCTATCTCAAATCAATTTCCAAACCAATTCAAAAAAAAAAAAAAATTCAAACTAATTTAACTAGTTGAAAAAATCGATTTGTTTCGATTTTTTAATGGAACCAGTTTTATACATGCATGACCAAATGTTTTCCATAGCAGCTCCCATCTTGACAAACACATTGGCATCATAAAAATAGTGCATTAGTATACCTTAACTTTTTTTTCATCAATTTCATACTTAGATACATCTCATTACTGCAACGATGAAAGCTCAACATCACATTAAAATAATAATATTGTTCTATGATAAATTATATCTTGTTTTTTAAATTATACACCAACGCGGGATAACATTCAAATATTTTTGAGATATCTCAATACAACAAATATAATCTATTAATATTTATAAATGTGGATAAATTGATTAGACATTTTTTTTAGAGAAAAATATTAATAATAGTTACATAAAATATAAAATAAATGTAAATATAAGATATAATATTTTAGAATAGAACATGTGAAAAATCTTAAAATAACTATAAGATTAACTTATAATCTACTGCAATTCCCTATCATAGTTATTGAAATAAGCAACTTCATTACTAACACACCATAAAAAAAATAAGGTCATTGATGAAATTTTGTAGAGAAAATAAAAAATGAACAAAAGAATGAAACTTAATATGCATAAGGAGAGGAGAGTGATGGAAGCTTTTGGATGCAAACTTTGATTTATACCCAAACATCAAATATGACAATCACAATAAGCACACCCTTAGTGACTTCAATGAAACATGAAAAGTAATTAATGGTAAACATGGAATTGACCATTTAAGTGGTGTACTCCATCTTTAAGTGATGAATTCTAGGATAATATATGAGTTTGTTTGGACACATTACTTTAGAAGTATTTTTAAAATAAAAAAATATGATAAAAATAATAAAATTAACTTTTCTAAAATTTAACATTGTATTTTCTAATAACTAATAGTTATCGTAGAAGTTCTACATTTTTAATGAAAAAAAGAACTTCTACTAATTAACTATTGAAAAAAATAATTTTAACTTATAAAAAAATTAATTTTTTTTTTATATTTTCTTCTCCTAAAATCTTTTTAAAGTAGTGTATCCAAAACTGGACATACTAAAACACATCAATAAAATTCTCACCCAAACACTTAGAAAAATCATAAGATACATATGAATGTTTACCTTAAGATGAAGGACTGTTTTTCTAAGAGGTAAAGTATCATCCATTGTTAACTGGAAATCTGAAGTATGTGTCCATCAAAGCACAAAAAATAGAATTCAAGCCAACGTGTTCAAAGTTCAAAGTTGTAACAATTATGTTAGCTAGTAAGACAGAAATTAGTTATTCCTGTTATTTGTTATTTCCTATATTCTTTTGTCATCAGTTTATTCAGTTTTCCATTCCTCTGTAAATAAGCCCATGTACTCTTTTCATATAGGGTTTGTTTGTATAAATTTCCTTAGAAATACTTCTGAAGAAGAAAATATGTAAAGGAAATGAAATAAGTTTTTTCAATAAGTTAAAATTAACTTCTCTAAAAAAAAAAAGAAATTTTTATAATTTAATTATTGAAAAAGTCAATTTTAATTTAAGAAAAAATACATTTCATTTTTTTCTTCTCCTTAAAACACTTTTGAAGAAGCTTATCCAAATAGAACATAGAATCATTAGGTTATTCTCCTTCTAGCTACTGTAACAAAGTATGTGTGTAGTAGTGCTGATGACATGAGTAACATGGCTGAGCTCCAAATTGGGTTGCCTTATGAGTGACACAATTGAGAAATTTAAGAGCCAATTTTCCATGGACAAGACCTAGGGAATCCAATCTATATTTCGTACAATTTTGTGACTCCCAGCTGTGCACGTACCGTAAGAAAAGAGTATACAGGACTATTTGGATAAACTTGTGTAAAATAACTTCAGCAAGAAATTTTTTTTTAAAAAAATGAATTTTTAAGTTAAAATTGTTTAGAGTTAGTTTATAAAAGTTTTACATCTTCTTGATAAATTAATTTTAATTTTAAAAAAATCATTTTTTTTTCTAAAAATTCTTTTAAAGAAGTTTATCTAAATTGATTCTTTATATTCTCAATGTCCAAAAATCATCCAATGATTCCAAAGGTACAAATTTTATACTGAAAACCATAGGGGAAACGAAATGGGGTTAATTTAGAGAGGGAGAGTAACAAGAAGAGAAAGAATGAATAGGGGGGCTTACCTTGAATGGCAATATATAGAACCAATTAGTGAAGGATGGTTATCTTCTACAATACACAAAGATTGTGAATAACTGAAAGATGATTATTCCTGATACTATTGAGAATGAAGTTGAAATCATTTCAACATGTTTCCAGTTTTGAAATAAAATAAAATTTTTGACAAACAAGATGTTGGTTTCACCAAGTGTCTTGTTGGCTTGGAGCTTGAATGCCCACCAACAAGTTCCTGGTTCGAAACTAATAGCAGGAAACAAAGCATATACATGGCTAATACAACAATATTGAGGTATTCTAAAATAACCTCTCTTTTTTATATGGTTTTAGTTCTAAAATCTTAATTAAAAGAACTTTACAATAAAACAGAGCATATACATGGCAATATATTTCACAAATTTAGGTATTCTAAAATACCTCTCTTTTTTATACGGTTTTTTTTTTCTAAAATCTTAATTAAAAGAACTTTACAATAAAAAAAAAAGTCTTCATTAAAATAAAAATTGTTTTGACACGCTTGGCTCATTCACTTATAGGGTTGGTAAAAAAGAGGCCAACTCATAAAAAGTGGGTATGTTAGCCAAAAATGAGCCGGTTGGTTTATTTATGGTCAATGCAGTCGCAACAGAGATTAAATAATAAATATAAAATATTTTTTTGTTGAAGGACCAAAAATCAAGAAAAAATATATTTTATTCTCAAAATATGATAAGAAAAAATAATTAAAAATATACTTGAAAGAAACATATTTAAGTTTTTTTTTTTTTTATAGAAAATGAAATATTTAAAAAATATGAGTCAAGCATATTTGACTTTGTGACTTTTATTTTTTTTTAGTGCAAATTAAGTATCAATTGTTAACTAATCTAATTTATTTGGTTAAATAGAATACGTAAATTGTTATAAATTTTTTGCACATGATGTCTTTGGAAAATTTTATGGAAATTTTTTGGACAATAACTTTTTTGGATTAGCAGGTCAGGGTCTAGGTCTGGACACTATCCCACCCCACCAATTTTTGGTGGGTCAACCTTTGAGCCCAAATCATTTTCTCATCCGTATACACATACTAGTATGGTAGCGCACGCAATTGTGTTGATTTTAATACATGTTTGAAAATTGTTTGTATATATAATTTAAAACAAATATTATTACATTATTATATATGATGTTTTAGCTTAACTTAGTTTATCTTAAATATGATAAGAAAAAAGGAATCTATCTATTTAATAAATAATAAGCTTACCATTCAAGTTTTATTTTATTTTTTCGTATTTTTATAATCCAAGTTTATTTTTGCAAATTTTACCATTCTAAGTTTTCAATTTTTGTGCATTTTACCATTACGTTGGTAACAAAACAATTCCTTTTTAAATTTTGAAATAAAGCTTAGATGGTAAAATGTGCAAAATTAAAAATTTGAGTGGTAAAATACATAAAAATTAAAAACTTAAGTGATAAAATCTGCAAAAATAAAATTCAGATAATAAAATTTGTAAAATATTGAAAGTTGAGTGGTAAAATATGAAATTAAGTAAAAAAAATAAATACTAAAATACACGATATTAATTAAAATTGGTTAATTAAAAACTTACTATTTCAAATATTTAAATAAATTATTTTTAATTAATTTCCTTAACTTATGCCTAAATCATATTAATAAAAAATGGCAATACTATTTTTTTAAGCCATAGATACTAATTTTTTAAATAGTGAAAATAAATGTTTTTAAATTTAAATTATTCTTATGATAATTATTTATATAACATACTGTATCTTAAGTGTTGTTATTATACACTATCAAATTAAGAGTACACATTATTATTATGAAAGTGATCAATGACATCAATGTAAAACATACTTTCTAAGTTTTAATATCAACGACTACAAATATGTCTCATATTTATAGAGATACTTTATAATTTGAATGGAGTATTTCTATTAACTTAAGTATTAGAGGGTGTTTGTTTCATGGAATTTTTTGTTCATTTTCATAAATATAACATGAGAATGTTACATATCCACGTTTGTTATAAGTTTTAAAAAATTATTTATAGATATTATTAATTCTTAGGTGTGTAATAACTTTCATTTTTATTATACTTTCATATGTTTTTATTCTCTTGAAAAGAGGCCGGAATGTAATATTTTCATGAAAATATGGGAAATTATTTCTTAAAATAATTAAATTTTTTTTATGTATTTTTATTTAAATTATTTTGAATTTTAAAAGATATTTCCAGGAATATTAAAATGCAACTAAATATTTTTTTAAAATATTCGGGAATGATATTCTCATATCATATTCTTAGGAATAAACATTTATGAGAATGAAAAAAGTTTCTGTGGAACAAATGTGACTATAATTTGAAAAGAGTAATCCCATGTTTTATAGTCTCACGCTTCTAAAACCAAAAAGTATTGTAGTCACATTTCTACCGAGATAGTTTATCAATTTTTTTTTGTCTGGGTTGGACAAAAGTCCCAAACCTAAAAAATGGATTATATAGAATTAAATATAATATTACTCATTTTCTCTATCACAATAATAGTAAAAGAATGAAGTGATTGAAAAAATATACAATCTCAGTTTAAAGAAAAATCAAACTTTACAAATTTATTTATTAAACAATTATCATCTTTGCCAATATGGTCAAAGGTGCAACTTGTGAGACTCCCTTTCATCTTCCATATTTCCGAGATTAGTTCATGGAACTGATTCTCTCAGAATGTATAAAATCATCAATAAGCATCACGGCTTGGAGACTATCAGTAGAAACATGCAAATGTTTTATTTTAGCCTCAGCTGCCATTTGGAGGCCATGCATAATACCCCAAAACTTAGCATTAAGCACACTACAAAAACTCAATCTCCTGGAGAAGACCTTTATAAACTTGCCATTTGAATATCTCAAAACAACACCACAAGAAGCCACCACAGCTTCATTAGATACAACCACATCACAGCTGCCATTTGGAGGCCATACATAATACCCCAAAGCTTAGCTTTAAGCACACTACAAAAACTCAATTTCCTGGAAAAGGCCTTTATAAACTTGCCATTTGAGTCTCTCAAAACAACACCACAAGAAACCACCACAGCTTCATTAGATACAACCACATCACAGTTAAGAGTAATATCCCCATACTTCTCATTTCTCCTCTACCAAAGGCGGTCAAATATTATCATACAAAGATTAAAGGCATAAATTATTTGTGTTACTTAAAAAAAAATTATTTATATAAATAACGATTCCTGATAAAACATCTTTTATCATATAATTTTTGTTTAAATTAATAATTCTGAATATACATTAATAAACAGATTCTTATTATTATATCAATAATTATACTTAGTTACATGCCAAAAAATAAAAAACAAATCAGTATAGTTATTTTTTTTTAATTTAATTTACTCAAATATTTTACAAGAGTATATAGTTGTGATTTTATTATTATTATTATTATTATTATTATTATTATTATTATTATTATTATTATTATTATTTATTAAAAGTGTTATTTATAAATAATTTATACTCAGATTTAAAATATTTTATAAAATTAAATTAAGTTCTTTAAAATTATTTAAGCACAATTAAGTTAGTATATTTTTAAAACTCTTGATAGTCTTTTGGTCTAATAACTTTTGTTTTTTAATTTGCAGCATAACTTCTCTTCCGTAATAGTCATTAATTAGCAATAAAATGATATCTGTAATAATCAATTTGCACACCACTTCCACGTTGTTGTTTTGTTGTGCTGGTGTTAGGAGAATTTTTTTTCATTTTACACTAAATTGTTGATTAGGTTCTATTACACTGAACTTTGAATCTCATCATCCTTTCCCTACTCTTTTTATAAATTTTATATATCTAAATTTTCATTTTATTTATCTATTAAAAGTTAAAAGTTTTTTTTTTTCTTTTACCTCCTCTCTCTAAGTAATTCTTTATTCTTTATCTAAATATGTATCTTATTTATCTTTTATATATATATATATATATATATATTTTTTTTTTTGTGTGTGTGCAGGGTACATCTTAAAAAAAGAAGAAAATTCTTTAGTTGGTGATAATGATTAATTGATTGTTTAGGAGTTTTGAAAATGAAAACAAAACCATAGAGAAGAAATTGGCATGAATTTCAAGTGAGAATATATTTCAATCTTACATATGCTTGTTCTTCTATTAGATCGCTTTTGCATGATTTTTTTTGTCTTTTTTCATTAATATAATATGTTGTGATGTGTCTTATAATGATGTATTTTTATTTTAAAAATAAATTAAATTTGACTGAATTTTAATTTTATCAAACAAATGAAGGATATTTTGTTTCTTATTTTATAATTTAAAATCTAAAATCAACTCATGTTACTACTTATTATTTTTTCTCTTGGCTTAACAGTTTTTTGCTCTCATTGTGTTAGTTGTTATTTGAGAGAACTAGAATCAGGTTCACTATATCATACTTAACTATCGATGACACTTTTATGTTGATAAAAGATGACCAGACGCACGCAGAAATTTGAGAAACATATACATAGGACAATTATAATAAGCATGCAACATATGTATCTAGAATCGAATAAAAAAAAATTCTTATCACAGTTTCAAAGGTACGAAACTTTAACCACTCCTTATAGTTTTCTCTTCTTGCTTCATTTTGCTAATCATTTGTTGGGTGTTCGTATATACATGACAACCTCTTCATAATATTATTGACTATATTAATTTATATCTATATATTTATGCAAATAATCAAAAGATAATTAAGTTAACAATATTTTTTTTACCAAAATTTATATTGAAGTTATCTTTAATATTATTTTAGGTTTTTGTTAATTGTGCTAGATCATTTAATCTAATAATGACTCATGTAATTATATAATAACTTTAATGAAAAGAAGTCTAATATGATGGTTGTTAGACTTAAAATTATGTTAAAGTGAGAATTATTTTTAAGTTATTAAAATGAGTCCCTCTCTTCTCACTTCATTAAGGTTAATTTTTGTATTAAAAAAAATTATGGAAGTTAGAAGTTATGGAAGTTATTGTTGTTTCAATAATATAAAAGGAGGACTTCCCTCTCTTCTTCAAAGACTTCCTTTGCACCTTTTCTGAATTTCTTCTAAACTTTTGAAAAGTCTCTCACATAAGAAAACTGTGGAGAGAAAAGCCAAAAGTGATCAAAGAGATTTTTATATCATGAGATCAAGTAAAGGAAGTCAGGAAGGGAGAAACTCTTGTAGATATTTCTACAAACATTATGGATATGAGTAAGTCTTCTAGACTCTCTTAAAGAATTAACAGAGTGTGATTGAAGTGAGAAATAATAATATCCAAGATCCTATGATGAAATTTCTTATATGATTACTCTTAAGAAATTACACATGAGAGTAAAATTATGCTTATAATTGGTATCGGAGCACTGGTTACGGATATCATTTTTCTCCATTAAAACAATACTTTGATTTATTTCTATTGCAAAGAAATTTTTCATGGAACCCAATACATATTGACATTACTTGGCTTTTTCGTTGGATTGCCTTTATAAGTTTGGATTGGTTTTGTAATGTGTATGTGAAAAGTGAACACATAATGGTTCTCGCAATATGTATATCAATCAACAAATAGTTATGGCATTTTGATATATATATTTACATAAATTGAAAAGTTATGGCTATTGTCTATATGTGAAATTTTACATAATTCAATTTCATGAAGGTTCCTTTATGTGTTATTTTAAAATTTTAATTTGTAAAATTGTTTTACAGAAATGAATTATTTTGGAATTACATATTAAAGAAGGATTTGTTAATCACCAAAGTGATCAAATCTATTGAGTTTTATATTTCCAAAATATATAACTGATTGGTATAATGATACCATAAAATATTTCGGGTGCTTACTTCAGTACCTTTACTAATAGATGGGTATGGTACATTTGGGGTATATTTTTTAAAACTTAAAAAATAAGAAGGACTTTTATATAAATTTTAAAATAATAAATCTATATTTATAAATATAATTAAACTATTAATAAAAAAATATAATTAAAATATTTTGATTTTATTATAAATAATTTATCAAAAAATGAGTAACAACTCGTCGGACAATTCCTTCTCCTTCTTCTTCTCTCTCGTTTTTCTTTCATAACCACCGCCAACCACTGCTGTCCACCATCACACCACCGCACAACCCTTCTTCTTCTTCTTTCTCATTTTTTCCCATAGCCACCACCGTCCACCATCATGCCACTACACTACTCATTTTTTCTCTCATCAACAATTTCTCTAACCCTAATTGTTCATAGAATTGGTGTGCTTTCGTGGCAGCAGTGTGCATGAAGAATTGGGGAGCATTTCGCCCTAGAGAGAAGGATCCACACAAGCAGTGCTGGACGAGGTGGAAGCGAGACACCAAAATCCAATTGCTACATCGTGTAAACAAAGAGGAATTATTGTGCGAATTTTGGATACGCATTGCACCTCCAACCACTATATCCTCATCCACACGCATTTTGACATAGAAGGTACGTAGAGCCTCTTCATCTATCACAATTTTCAAGTTATCAACACAGTTTAATTTGATTTGGGTTTGATTTGGTTTAGTTTTGTTGTTATTTCATGTGTTAAATTTTCTGATATAAGGTGCAATCTAGCTATTGCCTCATGTGCTAATTTTACTAATATAAATTGTCATTTTGCTGTTGTTTCATGTCTTAAATTTTACTGCTATAATGTTAATTTGTTGCTTCTGTTCCAGCCTTCATTTATTGTTATGGAAGTCGGAATTTCCTGTCGTAGAGCCTTATTCTTGTTGCCACTAATGTTATATTCCTTTGTTATAAAAATTTTAATTTGATGTCATTGAAGTTTATTCTTGTTGTCATGAGACTCTTAAATTTTTATGTCATAGAACTATGCTCTTAACTATCCTAACATTCTAAATTTTGCTGCCATATCTACTGCTGAAATTCTTCAGAATATGTCGAAGTTCCATTTTTCATGTGTGAGTAATTTTCAAAAATATATTGACAAACTAACATTCCTGCTGCCTTTTTTTTTTTTTTATTTACTTACTTTATTACACTAATGGATATCTAAACATCTTATACTGGTCCACTGAAATTTTAAAAAGCAATAATGCAAGGAAATCTACTCTTACAAGTTTTTCTTTATGAACTTTCCTATCTTCATGTTAATAATATTTCTTTGATTTATCTCATAGGAAATGAAAACTCATGATATTTTTTTCATACATGTCAAAGTGATGTAATAACACCCAAACTATGGAAAAATAAAATTATTTCTTCACAATAGAAAAACTCCCATAATGAATTATCTGATTCTTGGACCTAAGCTCAAGGGTAGGTTTAAGCATGAGGCTTCCTATCTATTAGGGTCTGTGAGTGGTAGATGTATGCTACCTTATCTCTGCAAGAGACAGGTTGTTTCTAGAATTGGAATTGGTAGCCTCTAGATCACAAGGCAACAACCTTACTATTGCACCAAGACTTCTTTCAATTGTTGAAGTCATTCTAGGAAAAAAAAATAAAGCAACTCAGCAATGAATCTATAAATATGACAAAATTTCCATGCACAAATTTTATTCCTTTGGTAGATTGTATAAAGACACAAACACAAACAAAGCTAACTACTAAAGTGTGATTCTTCCTTTAATGGAGCTTTTCATGGACGAATCTTGAATTGATTTTCAACCTCAATAAAAAATGAAATGGGTACAAATTTTGATAAATAAGATTCATGCATGATTTTGTGGCAAGTTCAATATTTACAACCTCTATTTACAGGGGACATATATTTAGTTTTTCATGTTTCACTGCCAACCCCTTTCCTTACCTTATGTGACTATTCTTGTGGTTGCTTTTAGTAATTCAAACTGTAGGGGGGCTTCATGACTTTGTGGCAAGTTCACTTTGGCCTTTTTGGCCTTGTTATCATATGATTTTTTGAATTCATGGATGGCAAAAATACTAGGAGCTTTTTTGGATGTCAATTTTTGTTTGTTTTATATACACATAATATAATCACTCTTCCTATCTATTAGAATAAACATTTTAGAAGAACTTTCTTTGGCATTCTTTTACTTTATTATGCACCTCCTTTCTAGCTTTGTGTATGTTTTCTTGTTTATGCATTTTGATTTAGAAATACTGTCCTAGAACTTTTGTTTTACATAAAATCTTTCTGTTTGAAAGTAATGTCTTTCTTTCAGATCATGCTTTACTTTTTATTTTTACACTACTGTGCTATATAAGGTCATGCACAATGATGTGTTGGAGAATGCTTGTAGTGAGCAAGGAGTAAGAATGTCTGTAATGGACAGTTCTAGTAGGAACGCTGGGGAGATGCTTGATCATCTCACTCTCGCCTATAACAGGTCTCCTTTTCTTTCTCTTCTTCTACATGCATGTCTTAATCACTAATGTTTTTGTTGGAAAATGATGTGTACTCTACTATACACTTAGAGAGATTAAGGTGTTTAGGTATGAAATAAAATAGAGATAAAGAGAAAAGATAGATGAAGAAAAAAGGTCTTGCTAATCTGGTGTATGAATTCAAAATATAAACATTTATTGGACTTCACCTCATGAATGATTGGAAATTGGAAACTACAATAAGAGTAATTACTTGATTCCTTCTCACCTTCACACATGGTTAGAAAGAGTTTCTTTTATGGCTTATAGTTTATTTGTTATAGCCTTTTTATTTAATTAGGAATCTAACACATTTGCTAACTATGACAACCTATCTAATATTCTTCTAAGTTGGAAGAGTCCCCCACCAATTTCTAATTATAGTTTTCTATTTTTATGTTGCATGTTGCTTAACATACATTTTTACACATAGAACTGTTTTGAAAATTACTCTTTCACAACCTTTGTGTAGTTAAATCATGTGACATTTGCTACATTTTAAACACCAAAGATAAATTGGGTCCATTTATACTTCCCATTTAAAAAAATTGTTTTTTTTTTCAATTCACTAAAAATCGAAGCATTTCAATGGCATAAAGATAGATACAGAGCTGCTGAGAAAAGTAAAAGGGTTGCTTGCTAGTTATCGTAATATATATAATATATAATAGGAGATAATGACTTCACTTCTTTTTTTCCAAGAATTAGCAATAAATGTTGTTTGTGTTTATAAAATGCTATGTTGTACCGATTTACCCTACTTCAATGATATTTTGTACTAATATTATTATTTTTATTCTTGTTAAGTTCATTTCTAATGTATTCAAATCTTTTGTCACATTGTTCAAGATGGAAACCAACACACAAGAGTGCAATAATTGGAATGAGGATACAGAGATGAATGAAGTTGATAGTAATGAGTGTAATAATGGAGTGATGAAGGAAGGAATGATGATGTACTAGAAGGTTATACAAAAATAATAGACTTGACAACAGAACAAATACTTGGACTCAAATTTGATACCGAGTTAGAAGCTTATGAGTTTTATAAAGACTATGCCAAATGTCAAGGCTTTGTTGTTAGGAAAGATGATCTTAGACGTGATAAAAAGAGTGCTAACATTGTGATGTGTCAATTTGTTTGCAGCAGAGAGGGTCAAAAGTGAAAAACATTTGGATAGAGTAGACCGAATTCGAGATCCTAAGCCCATGACTCGAATAAATTATGTAGCAAGGCTTCATGTGATATTAAATTAAAAGACCTTAAAATGGGGAGTTTCTGTTTTTGAGAGTGCCCATAATCATGAGCTGACTCCTTCAGATAGTGTTCACTTATTTTCTGGATACGAATACGTTCAATGAATGAATTTGATAAGGCACAAATTGATAACTTGCACTTATATGGTGTGAGAACATGTCATATGATGGGCTTAATGCTAGGATAGAAAGGTGGGCATGCTGATCTTGGGTTTTGTAAGAAAGATCTCTATAACCACATAGACAAGTAAAAGCGGGCCATGATAAAAGATAGGGATGCTTTTCTAGCATTGTGCTATTTGTAGGCAAAGGCAGATAATGATCCCACATTGTTCTTTTGTAAGTTCACTATAACAAGTGATCACAGACTTCAAAAATGTTTTGGAGATGTTGTGGCTTTTGATACTACATATAAGAAGAAAAAATACAACAAGCCATTGGTAATTTTTTGTGGATATAATCATCATGGTGAGACTATAATATTTGGTTGTGCTTTAATTGATGATGAGACAACTGATACATATAAATGGGTTTTAGAAACATTCTTTGAAGTAATGTTTGGCAAACATCCTAAATGTGTGGTGACAGATGGTGATAATGCAATGAGAGAGGCTATTAGGTATTTTTTCCAAACTCTTCACACATATTATGTTCATGGCATGTCCATCGAAATGCATGTGAGAATGTTAAAAATAAAAGTTTTTTGCATGAGTTTAAAAGTTTTATATATTCTAATTTTACTCAAGATGAGTTTGAATTGAAGTGGAGGAATGTTGTTGAAAAATATGGGCTCGGTGACAATAATTAGGTGAAAAGAATATATCAGATGAAAGAAAAATGGGCAACCATTTACATGGATGAAAAGTTATTTTGTAGAATTAGAACTGTGTCAATTTGTGAAGGGATTAACTCATTAATGAAGAGGTATGTTGAGAGCAAGAATAACCTTGTTGATTTCATGCATAATTTTGAGAGAGCTATCAAAGAATATAGACATAATGGACTAGGTTCTAATTTTAAGTCCAAGTTCACTAAGCCTGTACTGATAACTGCTCTCCATAAACTTGAAGATGAAGCTTCAAATATTTTCACGAGAAACAAGTTTCGAGATGTTAAGAATGAGCTTGTACTTGTCAGCGCCCTAAATGTTGTTGAGCGATTATAATATGATGAGAAGGTGATGTTGAAGATGAATATAATTTGCAACCTTAATATTCATTATGCTGTCATATTTGATAAGATTGAGAATACATTTGAATGTGATTGTCAAATGTTTGAATCTTGTGGTATTCCTTGTTGTCATATATTTTGTGCAATAAAGATTGAGTATGTGAATGTTATTCCAAGTAGTTTGATTTGCAAGCGATGGACAAAGTCAGCTAAGGAAGATTTTGTGTCCTTAATTTCCGTTGAGGAAATTGATTCTGAAAGGCTATCTATGTTAAGAAGGGGATCTTATGCTTGCAACAAGCTTTGTGAAGTTTTTGCAAAACATTTGGATAAATTTTCAGAGATAAGTAAAAAAATTTACAAGCTTACAGCTAAAATAGAAAAAATAGGTGATTCTAGTGATGACCAAAGTACTCCTTTAGTAATCATTTGTGATCTCGTTATAATTAAGACCAAAGGTGCCCCTAAGAAGAAAAAATATAGTCAAAAGGGTAGACATTGTTCTCATTGCCATCATAAAGGACACACAATTAGGATATGTGAACAATTACTTTTGTAAGATCGTTTATGTAGTGTCGATGAACAAAGTTCTTCTCCAAATTTTCATGGTGATAAAAGAGTAGTTGATACTGTAATTATTATATGTTGTTATTTGAAAACTTTACATGTTTTGTTATCAATACCTTTAAAATATTGTTAAATGTGTAGGTTGATATTTTTTTTGACCACGATGATGAAGAGCAAACTGGTTCAATGCAAAGGGGGAATGACAAAGAAAAGGTTTGTGTATATTGTTAAAATTTGTTTGAGTGTTTTAAAGTAATATTTTATTAAATAGATGTCCATGTTTGGTTTATGCAAAGGTTTGTGATAGTAACAATGCTTTTGCATTAAAGAGAAAGCCTGATAATGATGCTTCCTCAACTCAAATTCATGTCGAAAACAAAGTAAGTATAACCTTTTTTTTATATTATAGTAATTTTGTTAAGTGTACCTATTTAATTAACTAACAAAAGTTATTGATATTTTATTTTGCAAGAGTAAGCATCAAAAGACAGATATCGTTCATAGAGATTTGAACATGACAACAAATGAATCTAATGGAGCGATTAATCTGATGGTTTGTTTATGTAACCAATAAATTGTGAATTTTATAACTTCTTCTATGCATGTTATCCCTTATTTTTTATTTTTTTTTATTTTTTTTAAGAATACAATGACGCATAGTGGGTTGAATAGAGATGATACTACTTACAAAAGTAGTCAAGGACTAGTTATACCCCCTATTTCAATTGTTGGACATCTGTGTATCCCCCAAACCCAAGATGCAACTCATTCTTCATTTCCACAGGTTTGTTCACTTGTTATGTACATGAAAAATATTGTGTTTAAAACTAATTCTTAGTTATGTCTAACATTTTTTTACTACTTTTCTTTTTTTAGTTACATGCAAAGGAATTAAAACACACAAGTTCTAAGGAAATAAGATGTTTTAGAATCATATTAATTACAACTTAGATTACCATTTGTTTTACTATTGTCTATTTCAAATTCACATGTTCCAATTTTATGATGTTTACTTTCTAACATTACCCATTTACATGGATTAATTTTATTTTTTATTTTGTTTTGGAAGTTGATTAAATATTTGAGGCCAAATCTTTTTTTTTTTTTTGTTATGATTTGCCATTGTCAAGGCAAAGTGAAATGGCGTACATATTGTTATACTCACTATGAACATTAAAATGTTAATGAATAAATATTAAAATTTGATATAAACAAATTGTATCATTAAAACATTAATGAATAAGCATTGAAATCCAAAATATTTAACAAAAATAGAAGGCAACATCTGATCAAATGTGTTCATGAAAGAAAATATTATCATTAAAATTCACGGTAAGATCACATGCATAAGTGATATCACTCAGAAATCAGGTGTTCAAGTGATCTTGTAATCAAGTTTGTCCGATTTTGGTTGTAAGGCTTCAAAGTCAAATCCAACGCTAACCACATTCTTGTTCCATGGTCCACCTATAAGTAATTTTAATAAAATATAGTTATAAAAATAAAAAATAAAAAATAAAATAATACAATATTAAATATAAATTGGATTTATTATTAATTACTTGTATCTTGTCATCATTGATACCCATTGCCATAATCCAAGTAGCCACCCAAATACCACAATCATTCCTATAATTATAAAATCACAATTTTTTAGTTAGAATATTAATTAGTATATAGATTTAATGGATTAAATACAATAAATAAACTTATGAGCCATATTTTTGTTTGCCTCTTCCTTCAAGCTACACAATCTCATATTTGCCCATTGTAAATTTCTTTGTTGAATCAAACGTGTAAAATGATTCATGTTGAAGTAACATTTCTATAAATATAACCTACAAAACCCAATTTTTTTTTATTACATTAACAAATGATGATTCAATTAAAGTCATTGTTTTGGGTAATATTTATCAATAGCATAACATTGTGTTCTCATGAAACACTTAATTTTGTTGCAAGTGAGTCAAGCAAGACAACTTGTTTTTTCCGCACGTTAAGAACCATCAAATACCGGTGGGATTTGTTTTTCATTGATAGGGACAAATATCTACAAAAGTATTCTCTCTCTCTCTCTCTCTCATATATATATATATATATAATAGCAACAAAAATTTACAATTACGTTACTAAAGCCAAGAACAGATTGCTAACAAATTAAAAAAAATACATTAATATTGTTTTTATTTTAATAAAGTCAAGTAAAAATCATATTCAAATTAACATAATTCAATTATGTTAGATAAAAAATAAAAACATACTTGAACATGGGTAGGCATGAACCAAACTGATGGGTGATTGGATTTTGATCTTACTTCGTATGTCATCATATAGGTCACTAGATCAAGTATCTATAAAAAAAAAAAATTACCTCATTAGTAATGTTAATAAGAAAAAACAAATGGTAGCAAATAAAATAAAGATATATATATGATATATGATTACTTCTTGGTGAATCTCTCTTTTGGGCAGCAAATCTTGTAATGTTTCCCTACTACTACTTGTCTAGTTTCCAGATGTAGAGATGAGTATCTCTTTGCTGAAATATTACAAATAAGTAAATTAAAAAAAAAAATAACTATGCAATTTGTTTAAAAAAAAAGGAAAAATATATTTTTGTAGTTGCTAAAAAAACAAACACTCGGACATATCACGTAAAGTTGATGTTCCAAATATATATGATAAAACACCAAGCTGGTGTGTTTTGAGAGTCAACATTTGGACTAGGTTTACTTCAAGCAAACTACTCAACGACTGCATGCACACAATTAAAAGGAATTGTTAAATATATGTTTCAATAAAAAAAAATCACAAAAAATAATATTTTTTTTTAACAATTTTACTTACTGTTTGTGTAGACTTTATAGCAGTCGTATCATTGATGCGGTACCCTTTTGAAGTAGTTGTGGTCCGCAAAACCTTAGTAGGTTTCATATTTTTTTTTAATGGGTGACAACAATTTTTTCCTACTTGGTTTTTTCTCCAAGAGTATATTACTATCGGTTCCATAGAACAATCTATGTCCCGTTTTTTGACTTATAGATGGTGTGTCAAGATTAACAACTTTTGTTAACCTAAACACCAATTCACAAAGTTTGGCAATGCTTTTCTTCATCTCTTCCATCTCCTCCTTGTAAGAGCATACAAATTCAAATATTAATTACTCATATTTTAATTTAAACATTATATCAATTCATATTTTTGACACACAATTTGAATGAAATATAGCAATAAAAAAAGATAAAACATTTTTTTATTACCCGATGTTTGGCAAGGTCAATATTTTGTCTAGGAATTGTTTCAACACAATTTTTTTCCTCAATCGACATACTTTCCCGATTTGATAATTTATCACCTTTTATGAACAGTACTTCACACACAAATTGTACAAAGCTGAGTGAATGTGAAATCCTATTAGATTCAATAAACAAAATTTAAAGTACAAAAAAGTCATTAAAATGTAAAATTAATTTAATTGGAATTTACTTGGAAGATGTTGATACATTGACTACTGGTATTTTGTTTGGACCTCCCAAATATTCTTGGTTAACCATCTTATAAAAAAAACACTATAAAAAAGACAATGTTAATGAGTATGCTATTATTGGCTCAACAACAATATTGGAATAAAGAAAGAGGGAGTTGTGAAACTAATTCAATTTTTTTATATCAAGATATAAAAATAAATTGATTTGAGAAAATACATTGCAAATATAAAAATCCATGTTAAAAAAAAATTAATAGATAAGTTTTATGAATTCCAAAATTTGAGCATATTTTCTTGTGCAGAATCTTGTGGATATTATTGTTAACACCATATACATACGGGGATTCCACTTTTAAAAAAAATAATTCATCTGAAATTAATAATATATTTAGTTAATTTTGAATTACAATTAATAGTATTTTTTTTCATCTTTTATATATAGTCAGATAACCTTAATAAAAGATTCAAATTAATAAATTAAAATAATAATAAAAATATGTAATAGTATTATTCATGTAAAATTCATGTAAAGTAATTAATGTTCTTCAAATAACATAATATACATTAAAAGTATATTAGAAACAAAATAATTCTAATATCAAATGCCTATCATAGCAATAGTAAAACATGAATTTTTATTGCATTGTTTAAGCTTGTCTCTTTTTTATTTTATTTTTACTATGTTTATGCTTGTGTCTTTGGAAAATAACTTGAAATACTTTTTTTCCTCTTTTATATATATATATATATATATATATATATATATATATATAATTGAATATTAAGAAAGAAAAAAAGGCAATAGTTATTCATACCTTCCCTATTTAATTATATATCTCCATTTTTTAATTTTTTTCCTAAATTAACCTCACTTTTTTCTCTCAGAATTCTTGCCTAGTATAAAAAATTAAAATAAGTAAAAGCTAAATAGAAAAGCAATAGATTTTTGTTGTCTCTTAGCAATAAAAATATAAAATGCACCCCACCCCCATAGAAAATCACAACGCCTATCAATTATACTTAATATCATTATTTTGGTGACTTTATATTATTTGTTGTTCATCTTTTGCATAAACAACATGAGATAGTGAAATATTGCAGCAAAAATTAATTTGACAAGAAGGTGTAAATTTGTGATTCAGTCAAAATTAGAAAGAGTAACAATATATCAACTGGGGTTTAAGCAACATATTATGAAAATTTTAACTATTTTTGGATTTTTCTTTATTATTTTTCCATGGCTTCTCTACCAAAGAGGGGGTATGTTTTTCTTAAACTGATGGGAAGTATTAATAAAAGAAAAATAACATATAAAATGAACAAAAAAAATGTCATATAAAAACATTAAAAAATTCATATTATAAAACACATACTTGGCACTAACAGATCGTGTACTAAGCACCATTTGTGCTTAAAATAGTACAATTTAGAATGATGTGGACATCAAAGTCCAAGCCCAAGACAACCACCAGACCCAAGCCCATGAATAGATGGAATCCCAAGACCCAATACAAGGCATAGGAGGGCCCATGACAAGAGCAAGAGCTAAAAAGACCCAAGAAGCTTTGGAACATATGGTGACTAATCTAAGGACAGTCCAAATGCATGAAGGGGCCCAACACTTGGAGGCCAACAAGGGAGAGTTGCTAGTCTTGTGTGTTGATTGCTTGGAATGAAGGCCCAATTACAAACTTAGTCGTTTAATTAAAAAATAATAATAATAAAGTATTTGCAACCAATTTTGAGCCCTTGACCTCAAACTAAACTATGCCTCGCTTAACCACTAAGACATATTAGCTATGCTTGTAGTGTTGGGATTTTACATTTCTCTTATTTTGTCTCCAAGCGATTGAGAACTAATTTGTATAAATCATTTGGAACTGAATGAAAATGCAGAACTTTGTTGTTCTATCATAAGCATGAGAATTGTCTCTGCTAGGGTTCTTCCTTGAACTAACTGATCTTATCAAGAATTTACTCAATTCTTGTGGCAATCCTCTAGGCTTATCAAACATCGTTGTTTGTGGCGCCTAATTGATTTCTTGTCTTTCACGTTTTCTCAATCCTTGTTCATTCTCGTGTTCTCGAATTGTGCCTTTAGCCCAAATTTTCTCAGGTTTGTTATGCCCATGTTTCTTATCCTTTTTTGGTGTTTCTTGACCCTAAATTGCAGTTCAGAGTGTCATCTTTCTTCTCAATTTGGAATCGTTCCAATCTGAGTTCTGTAGATTGAGATACGATCCAAATTTAAAATTCATTCTGGGTTTCTTTTGGTGTGCGAATTCCATCCTAGAAGATCCAAATTGAATCAAGCAAGTGATTTTCCCATCATTTGACATCAGAGCTTAGTTCTAGGGTTGGAATTGAGTTACCTTTTCGCCATTCTCTTCATCAATTCTGGTTCACACCATTGGTAACCTTAAACCCCTAAATTTTGTGTGCTAAATTTGGATTATGCAATTCTATTCTAGTGTTTGTGTTTGTACTAATTGGTTCTCCCAATCTTTGGTTGTTTGCTGTCTTCAATTTCTTGTTCTGTCCATACTTTATTGCATATTTGTTCTTGGCGTTTATAGCGGTTGGGTGTTAAACATGAGCTTGTCTTGTGGGGAATGTTAGTCAAGTGACTCAGTTGCTGCAACTTAAAAGTTTTGTTCCAAGATTACAAACTTCCTTATTAGAAGCATTTTGAGTTAAAAAAAAATTTGCACAAGTTGTAGCCGTTGTTTATTGAATTCAATAGCAAAAAAAAAAGTTTAAAAAAATAGAGCAAAAAAAAAAAAGAAAAGGAAAAAAAAAGAGTACAACAGTTGTGGTCATTAAATTCCTTGCCCACTTGTTTGATAAAATTCCTAAGTGTCAAGTGTCTTCTCTAACCTTGTTTTCCATAGAATTTGTTCTTGTTTGTTGGTAGTGAAATTGTTCTTTGCTACTTCCCTTTTGATAGTGTTCAAAATTCTGTTTCAAGCCTTGTGATTGCTACCCTTGAAAGTGATTCTTGATCATAGATTGTTGATTCTTGTAAGAACCTTAAGTTAGAGAACGAGTGGAAAAAGGCTAGAGAGTACATTTGCTTAAAAGCCTAATTGTGGGAAACACTTTGAGTGAAACACTTTGGTGAGGTCTTCTTTACTTCAAATTCTATCCATGGCTGAGAGAGAGGGACCTCCATCCCCTACTAGAGATCATAGGGTGTTGTTAGACGCCTTAACTCAAAGGATGAACCAAGTTTTGAGGGAGCATACGGAGGGAATTTATGAGAGGCTTCAAATTTTTGAAAACCAAAATCCGAATAAGGAGAATGACCAACATGGAGACAGGGGGAGACATGAGAGGCATGAAGGGATAAGAAGGAGAGGAAATGAGGAAGAACTAAGAGGAAACCGAGATGAGGGAGTAAGAGTTATCATTTCGCCATTTAGGGGTAAAAGTGATCCTGAAGCCTATATTGAGTGGGAGTTGAAGGTAGAACAAATTTTCTCTTGTCACACCCTAATTGAAGAGAGGAAGATCAAGCTAGCTACCTTGGAATTCACTGACTATGCCTTAGTTTGGTGGGATCAATTCTAAAGGGAGAGAAGGAGGTATGGAAAGCCTATGTTAGAGACTTGGGAAGAGTTAAAAAGAGTGTTGAGAAGGAGGTATGTTCCATCTCACTACCATAGAGGGCTTCTCAATAAGCTCTAAAGAATGACCCAAGGAGTAGGAGTGTAGATGAGTTTTACAAAGACCTTGAAATAACTCTGAATCGAGCCAATGTTGAGAAGAATGGGGAGGCAACCATGGCAAGGTTTCGTAATGGGTTGAATGGAGATATATGGGATGTAGTGGAACTGTAAAATTATGTGGAGATAAAGGATATGAAAGTGAAGCAGCAATTAAAGAGAAAAAGTGTGAGGAAGAGTTCATCTAATTTTGATAACTCTAGGTGGAAAGAGGGGTTTAAGAAAGAGGGAACTTCATCCAATAGGACCCTAAAGGCTGCACCACAGCTCACCTAAAATTGGGGCAAAGAAGTAGCCAACAACTCTCAATCTAGAGATATAAAGTGCTTTAAGTGTTTGGGTAGAGAACACATAGCTTCTGAGCATCCTACTAAGAAAGTTATGATATTAAAAGATGATGGGGAAATCACAAGTGAGAGTTCTCATTTTGAACCATCAAGTGAAGAAGAGAGTGCGGAAGAGGAAGAGATTCCTAAAGGAGACTTGTTCATTGTGAGGAGGATGTTAGGAGGGATAGCCAAGGAGGGTGTGCTCTTTGATCATAGATGGAGGGAGTTGCACAAATGTGGCTAATGCTAGGTTGGTGAAAAAGATGAACTTAGAGAATAAACCCTATCCTAGACCTTATAAGCTACAATGGCTTAGTGAGGAAGGTGAATTGAGGGTGGATAAGCAAGTGGAGATTCAGTTTTCTATTGGGAAGTATAAAGACAAAATTTTGTGTGATGTGGTTCCTATGGAAGCTAGCCATATGCTTCTTGGGAGACCATGGTAGATAGGAAAGCTCACCATGATGGTCACAAAAATAAATACATTTTTTATCATGAAAATTGTGAGGTTACCTTGGTTCCGTTATCTCCAAAAGAGGTTTGTGATGATCAAAGTATCATGAGAGAGAAAAGAGAGCAAGAGGGAAAAGAAAATGAAAAATAGAGAAAAAAGAAAGAAAGAGACCCACAAGATAAAGAAAAAGAGAAAAAAAAGAAAAAGTGGAGAAAAGAAAGTGAGAAAGAATGGATTATTTGTGAAAAGTGGAGAGGTGAGGAGAGCTTTAATGACAAGGAAGTCTATGTATATACTTTATAATAAGGAGATTGTTGCCCTTGATTTAGATCTTTAACTTCCTATTTTTTAGGAATTTCAGGATATGTTTCCAAAGGAGATACCACAAGGACTCCCACCATTAGGAAGCATTGAACACCAAATTGATTTGGTTCTAGGAGCTGTGTTGCCTAACAGGCCAGCATACAGGAGTAATCCTTAAGAAACCCAGGAGATTCAAAAGCAAGTCACTGATTTGATGACTAAAGGGTGGGTAGAGGAAAGCTTGAGCCCATGTGTTGTTCTTGTCATATTGGTGCCAAAGAAGGATGGAAGCTGGAGGATGTGCTCAGATTGCAAAGCTGTCAACAACATCACCATTAAGTACAGGCATCCCATTCCCAATGACCATGAATCTTTAAAGTATTTGAAAGGGTAGGGCAAGTTGAACAAGAGACATGCCAAGTGGGTGGAGTTTCTTGAGCAATTTCCGTATGTGATCAAGCACAAGAGAGGTAAGTCCAATGTGGTTGCTGATGCTTTGTCATGCAGGTATGCTTTACTATCTACTCTTGAAGCTAAGTTTCTTGGTTTTGAGTGCATTAAGGAATTATATGAACATGATGCCAATTTTTCACATATTTACCAAACATGTTCTCATACTGCATCTGATGGGTATTTTAAACATGATGGTTATTTGGTTAAGGATAAGAGACTTTGTGTTCCTAAGAGTTCAATTAGGGAAGTTCTTGTTAAAGAGGCTCATGAAGGGGGGTTAATGGGGCACTTTGGAGTGCAAAAGACATATGATATCTTGCATGAGCATTTTTACTGGCCTCACATGGAATCTTGATGTGCATTCATTGTGTGATAAGTGTCTTGTTTGCAAAAAGGCTAAATCTAAAGTTCAGCCACATGGTTTGTATACTCCATTACTTGTTCCTGAACATCCTTGGATTGACATCTCTATAGACTTTGTTTAAGGTTTGCCTCGGTCCAAGGGAGGAAATGATTCAATTTTTGGTGGTTGATAGGTTTTCTAAGATGGCTTATTTTATACCCTGTAAGAAGGTGGATGATGCTTGCCATGTTGTTGAATTATTTTTCAAGGAAGTAGTTACCTCGAAGTATTGTAAGTGACCGTGACTCTAAATTTCTTATCCATTTTTGGAGGACTTTGTGGGGGAAAATAGGTACTAAATTGTTGTTTTCAACTACATGTCATCCTCAAACTGATGGGCAAATCGAGGTGGTCAATAGAACTCTTTCTACTCTTCTTAAGGCTGTTATTAAGAAAAATATTAAGACTTGGGAAGAGTGTTTACCACATGTTGAATTTGCTTATAATAAGGTTGTACATAGTACTACTCAATTGTCACATTTTGAAATTGTTTATGGTTTTAATCCTTTGACTCCTTTGGATTTGTTGCCTTTACCTACCATTTCTCAATTTAAAGATAAGTCTGGGCAAGTTAAAGCAGAATATGTCAAGAAGATGCATGAGAAAGTCAAGTCCCAAATTGAGAAGAAAATGGAAGGGTATGCAAAATATGCAAACAAAGGAAGGAAAAAGGTAACATTTGAACTAGGTGATTGGGTATGGGTACATTTCAAGAAAGAGTGGTTTTCTTCTCAAAGGAAGTCAAAGCTCATGCTAAGAGGAGATGGTCCTTTTCAAGTATTGGCCAAGATTAATGATAATGTCTACAAAATTGATTTGCTAGGAGAGTATGGGGTAAGTGCTACTTTTAATGTGGCTAATCTAACTCTTTTTGATGTTGGTGATGACTTAAGAGATTTGAGGGCAAATGCTTTTCAAGAAGGAGGGAATGATGTGGACATCAAAGCCCAAGCCCAAGCCCATGACAACCACCAGACCCAGGCCCATGGCTAGATGGAAGCCCAAGACCCAATACAAGGCATAGGAGGGCCCATGACAAGAGCATGAACTAAAAAGGCCCAAGAAGCTTTGGAACATATGGTGACTAATCTGAGGATAGTCCAAATTCATGAAGGGGCCCAATACTTGGAGGCCCACAAGGGAGAGTTGCTAGTCCTGTTGATTGCTTGGAATAACGGCCCAATTACAGACTTAGTCATTTAATTAAAAAATAATAATAATAAAGTGCTTGCAATCGGTCTTAAGCCCTTGACCTCAAACTAAACTATGCCTCACTTAACCACTAAGACATATTAGCTATGCTTGTAGTGTTGGGATTTTACATTTCTCTTATTTTGTCTCCAAGCGATTGAGAACTAATTTGTATAAATCATTTGGAACTGAATGAAAATGCAGAACTTTGTTGTTCTGTCATAAGCATGAGAATTGTCTTTGCTAGGGTTCTTTCTTGAACCAACTGATCTTATTAAGAATTTACTCAATTCTTGTGGCGATCCTCTAGGCTTATCAAACATTGTTGTTTGTGGCACCTAATTGATTTTTTGTCTTTCACGTTTTCTCAATCCTTGTTCATTCCCGCGTTCTCGAATTGTGCCGTCAGCCCAAATTTTCTTAGGTTTGTTCTGCCCGTGTTTCTTATCCTTTTTTTGGTGTTTCTTGACCCTAAATTGTAGTTCAGAGAGTCATCTTTCTTCTCGATTTGGAATCGTTCCAATCTAAGTTCTGTAGATTGAGATACGATCCAAATTTAAAACTCATTATGGGTTTCTTTTGGTGCACGAATTCCATCCTAGAAGATCCAAATTGAACCAAGCAAGTGATTTTCCCATTAGAAAAGACCGTAATTTCAAACATGTTAGAGTCTGATTTAATCTTGTCATTTTCACCACCATGGATCTTATTTTCTAGCAACATATCTAATGTCCCTTCCGCTTTGCTGTGATTTGAAGCACTTGACAAATCAAAGTAATCATCATTATGCACAAAAGTAGGATCGTGTAGCATTTGGCTATCATATGTTGCTTTGACAATTAACTGATTTAAATCTGCAATTGTGAAACATATATAACAAACACAAAAAGAAAATATGATCAATGAGTTTAAAAAATAATTCTAAGTATAAATTTCATATTTTAATTCCACTAATGTATACTTGTTTCTCAATATGGACAATAATCTTCACAATAAGCAATTCACTTCGCTTCACTTCAGTTAAATTTACTTTGCATCTTACCATTAAAATTAGAAGACCTTAAAGAAAATTCTTGATTACCTATTTCCACATCAGTAGTTGAGACCAAGCTATCTGGAAAAGGTTGCTTAGTTCCTCGACTTGGTGCACCATTTGAAAAGGTTGCAATTACAATGGCCAGTGCCACACATATTTTTCTAAATAATCCAGAAATAATAATGAATTCAACAAAATTAAGTAAGTTTGCATGGAAGGTCACGTCTTAGATCATGCTGAAAACATCTTTGATGGCTAGCGGTATGGTACCAGGGGAATTTTAGTCTCCCTACAAATATCATTTTTGAAAAGCAAATCAGAAACACAACTAAAGAGATCACATCAATTCATACCGTGAAGAAAATAAAGTTTTAAATGAAAATACCGAATGCATAAGTAGTAGTTGGATTATACTCATTCCTCACAATCTTATCACCATCCGCATGCTGAGCAATCTCGTCTCCTCTCTGGTACTCTCTTTCATTGCAACAAAACAACACCATAACCTCACATTTGATCTCATATAACTCAACAGATAAAAATAGAAACAAACTGCATGATTCGGTATATCTAAAATCCACAGTAATGGATCTGATTCCATTACCACAGATCTAAGCATTACCTCAACGGTCTAAACCGAATCATGACCGAAATGCTATCTCGAGCCCTAGATGAATCCACAGACTCCTAGATAACCTCCTCGTCCATCCCAAACTCCATCGACAAAGGATTACCGTAACTGTAGCAGATTGACTTGCTGTAACTCTGCAACTTGGAGTCATGGATTTTCCACCATCACCACCGGAGTTGTAAAACGACAATGTAGAAGAAGAACAGGAACAAGGCATTACACATCCATTCGTGAAGGAGGAAGTAGATGAGGAAGCAGAGGAGAGAGGAGGGGAGTCATGGATTTTCCACCATCGGAGTTGTAAAATGACAACGTAGAAGAAGAATAGGAACAAGGCATTACACATCCGTTTGTGAAGGAGGAAATAGATGAGGAAGTAGAGGAGAGAGGAGGGGAGGGTTTGTGGTGCGAAAATGGCTTCATAGAAATCAAAATCAGAAGTGAAGTTTCAAATTTTGCAATTTAATCTAGGATTCTTGAGCAAATATGTCAATTTTTTAAATTATATTTGTAAAATATTAAAATTAAAAATTAAAAAACAAGTACACGTGTTGTAGTATTATTGGTGTATTCATGAAGGTATTGAAAACACTTCAAATAGAAACGGCACCATAAAATTTACCAAAATTTTGTGTTTGGGCTGAATGAAATTTTTAATTATAAGGCACATATGGATTATCCAAAGGTGAACCATTGCTTATAATTAATGATATTAAATATTTGTTTTCATGCTTGTTGAGTATGTGTATATCCAAAGATATCAAGTATGTCAAGAATAGCATGGTTTATTGCCCATTAAAGTATATTTGTTTGGTATCATTATTGATATGGAAATGTATTTATTTATCACCCAAAGGTGAACTTAGATGCATGATTAAAGTCTATATAGTTTGAATCCATTGGACATACTCAAAACATTAATGTGTGAGTTTGTTTGAATGTATCAACTATGGCTAATATGTTTGCTTTGTGAAACTTAATGATCAAGTTCAATGGGTTGAACTATGCTGATTGGTTCGAAATGATCCATTTTCAATTAGGTGTAACGGATTTGGACTTAACATTAATAATGGATGAAAGCCCTCCAATCATTACAGAGACCAGTACTAATGTTGACAAATCTCTATATGAGGCTTGGGAGCGATCTAACAGATTGTGTTTGAACTTGATGAAAATGTCTATGGCTGCATATGTGAAGCCATTTATGCCCAAAACAAACAATGCAAGGGAGTTCATGAAATTGGTGAAGGAGTACTCAATCAAACATTATTGAAACACGTCAATTGTGGAGAACCTATCAAGTGACCTAATAAATAAAAAGTTTGATTGGTCTCAACTGATTCATGATCATGTAACTAAAATGGCAAATCTGACAACAAAGTTGAATTCCATGGGAATGGAAGTGAGTGAGATCTTCTTAGTACAATTCATTTTGAACTCTCTTCCTATTGAATTTGGCTAATTTCAAGTGAACTATAACACTTTTAAAGAAAAATGGAATTTTTAAGAAATAAAAGCCATGTTAATTTAGGAGGAAAGGAGATTAAAGAAAATGAAGGACAACTTAATCCATCTCATGACTCATGATGGAGCCAGTAGTAGTAAAATCAAGTCAGGTAAGAAGGATAAGAGAAATTCTCAATTAGAGGTTAAGGATGGAGGAGTCCGCAAAGAAAAGAAGTGCTACTTCTGGAAAGAGTGGTCACTTCAAGAAGGATTGCCCGAAAAGAAAGAAATGGTTTGAAAAGAAAGGTATATTTTATATATTTTTAAATTTCGAATCAAATCTTGTTAAGGTTCCTAATAATACTTGGTGGCTTGATTCTAGAGCAAATACTCATGTGTCACATATTATGCAAGGATTCCTTTCGATCCAAACCATAAGAGGAACTGAAAAGTTTCTCTACGTGGAAAATAGAATGAAGGCAAGGATATAGGGCATAGGGATGTACAGATTAATCTTGGACACTAAGTGTCATGTAGATTTGGAAGGATGTCTCTATGTACTTGGATGTGTTAGGAATTTGGTTTCTGTTGCAAAGTTGGATCAATTAGGTTTTACTTTCAAGATTGGGAACAATGCATTTTCTTTAATTAAAGTTATGTACTATTATGAATCTGGTACTTTAAAGGATGGTTTATATTGTTTCAATCTTGATGTAAAGTTTATTGAATTCTTGTTTAATGTGGAATGTCTTGTTTGTAATAAGCGAAATGTGCATGATGATAGTTTTATTTTTTTGTGGCATCAAAGGTTAGGTCACATATCTAAGGAAAGCATAATGAGGTTAAAAAATGATATTTTGCCTCAATTGGATTTTGGCGACTAGGATATATGCTTGGATTGTATTAATGGAAAACAAACCAAACAAATATCAAAGAATTATGCTACAAGAAGTAATGAACTTTTAGGATTGATACACACTGATATTTATGGACCCTTAATGTTCTATCTTGGGGTGTTGAAAAGTGTTTTATCACCTTAATTAATGACTTTTTACATTATTGTTATTTGTATCTTCTACATGAAAAATATCGTAAGTGGATGTCTTAAAGGTATTTGTTGATGAGGTAGAAAGACAGTTGGACAGAAAAGTGAAAGTTGTAAGGTTTGATAGAAGTAGTGAATTTTATGAAAAATATAATGAGAACGGACAATGTCATGGTCCATTTACAAAGTTCCTTGAAAGTAGAGGCATATGTGCACAATATATTATGCCTTAGTTATTTAGGGTACAATAATGAAACTCTTAAAATTTCACCCTAAATATTTAGGGTTTCAAAAATAAAACCTTAAATTGAAACCCTAAATATTTAGGGATTGATAATTGAAAAAGTCAATCAAAACCTTAAATATTTAGGGATCCATAAAAGAAATCTTATTTATTTAGAGTGTCATTAATTAAAACTTATATTTCACCAAAAATTGAAACCTAAATATTCATGGTTTCAATAATAAAACTTTAAATATTTAGGGTTTCATTAATGAAATGCTAAATTAAACACTAAATATTTAGGGTTTCATAAATAAAATCCTAAATTGAAATCCTAAATCAAAATCCTAGATAATTATGTTTTCATTTATGAAACCCTAAACTAAAACCCTAAATCCAAAACCATTAATGAAACAATAAAATGAAACCCTAAATTCAAAATATAAATATTTAGGATTTCATAAATGAAACCCTAAATTTCACATAAATATTTAGGGTTTTATAAATGAAGTCATGAATAAAAACTCTAAATAATTATGTTTTCATGAATGAAACCTTAAATTTCACCCAAAATATTTAGAATTTCTTAAATGAAATTACAAATTAAAACCCTAAATCTTAAACCATTAATGAAACCATACATTTCACCCTAAATATTTAGGCTTTCACAAGTGAAATCTTAAATATTTAGAGTAATATAAATGAAACCCTAAATTTCATACTAAATATTTAGGGTTTTATAAATAAAATATTGTTTCTTTAGGGTTTCATTAATAAAACCATAAATTTGACCCTATATTAGAACATAAATATGTATAGTTTCAATAATAGAACTTTAAATATTTAAGGTTTCATTAGTAAAATACTAAATTAAACCCTATATATTTATGGTTTCATATATAAAAGCATAGTTATTTGAGGTTTCATAAATTAAACTAGAAATACTTAGGGTTTGATAAATAAAACCATAAAACAAAATCCTAATAAGTATATTTTTATTTATGAAACCCTAAATTGAAACCCCAAATCCAAAAGCATTAATGAAACCCTAAATATTTAGGGTTTCATAAATCGAACCATAAACTCAAAATCTAAATATTTAGGATTCATAAATGAAACCCTAAATATCATCATAAATATTTAGGGTTTTATAAGTGAAACCTAAATATTTAAGGTCTCATAAATAAAACCCTAAATGGAAACCCTAAATCCAAAAACATTAATAAAACCATAAATTTTTAAGGTTTCATAAATAAAATTATAAACTCAAAATCTAAATATTTTGGATTTAATAAATGAAACCTTAAATTTCACCATAAATATTTAGGGTTTGATAAGTGAAACCTTAAATATTTAGGGTTTTATAAATAAAAGCTTAAATTTCACCCTAAATATTTAGGATTTCGTAAATAAAACCTTAAATTAAAATCCTAAATATTTAGGGTTTCATAATTGAAACAATAAATTGAAATCATAAATATTTAGGTTTTAATAAATTAAATCTTATTTATTTAAGGTTTCATTAATGAAATCCTAAATTTCACCATAAATTAAAACATAAATATTTAGGGTTTGAATAAATAAAACTCTAAATATTTGATGTTTTATAAATGAAACCCTAAATATGTAGGGTTTGATAAATGAAACCATAAATCAAACCTTATTTAATTATGTTTTTATTTATGAAACCCTAAATCTAAAAGCACTAATGAAACTCTAAATCCTGAGGGTTTTATAAATAAAACCATAAACTCCAAATCTAAATATTTAAGATTTCATAAATGAAACCCTAAATTTCACTATAAATATTTAGGGTTTTATAAGTGAAACCTTAAATATTTAAGGTCTAATAAATTAAACCTTCAATGGAAACCCTAAATATGTATGGTTTCATCAATGGAACCATAAATATTTGAGGTTTCATATATGAAACCCTAAATACTTAGGGTTTCATAAATATAATCATAAATTAAAACCCTAAATATTTAGGATTTTATAAATAAAATCATAAATCAAAACCTTAAATAATTATGTTTTCATTCATGAAACCTTAAATTTGACGAAAAATAGTTACAATTTCATAAATGAAATCACAAATTAAAACCCTAGATCCTAAACCATCAATAAAACCTTAAATTTCACCCTAAATTGAACACTACATATTTAGAATTTGATAAATATACCTTTAAATTAAAAACCTAATTATTTAGTATTTCATAAAAGAAACCTTAAATTTCACCCTAAATATTTAGGGTTTTATACGTGAAATCTTTAATATTTAGGTTCATATAGGGTTTCATAAATAAAATATTAAATTGAAACTATATATTTTGGGTTTCATTAATGAAACCCTATATTATTTCATCCTAAATTAAACCTAAATATTTAAGGTTTGATAAATGAAACCATAAATCAACATCCTAAATAATTATGTCTTCATTTATGAAACCCTAACTAATTAGGGTTTCATAAATTCCAAATCTAAATATTTAGGATTTCATAAATGAAACCCTAAGTTTCAGCATCAATATTTATAGTTTTATTAGTGAAACCTTAAATATTTAGGATCTCATAAATGAAACCCTAAGTGAAAATCCTAAATATTTAAGGTTTCATAAATAAAACCCTGAATTTTGTATATTAAAAATTTAAGTTGATATTTTTTTAAAAAAATATACTACTATTGTTTTTTCATATTCCTAAAATTTTTATTTTTTTTTTATAATTTTCAAGACATTGCTCTTATTTTTCAAATTTTCTTTATATTTCTCTTATTTTTTCATAGTTTTTTTTTTTATATTTTTCCAAATTTTCAAGACATTTCTCTTATTTTTTCATATTTTAAATATTTTCAAGATATTACTCTTGTTTTTCATTTTTACAATTTTTTCAAGACATTCCTCATGTTTTTTAAAATTTTCAAAATAATATTATTCACAACCCATATCCAAGTGATAATTAAGATTAAGTGAAAAAATAATTTGTATGATCCTCATTAGTGAAAACTAATTTTCTAAAGAAGTGAAACAAGGTAGAATGTAGGAGATGGAAACTCACTAACTATTTCATAAATCACTTATTTTAGTAGTTATGATTTGTGGTTTTAGTTGTACAAGACAAGTGAAGACTCTCATATATGATGACAAAATTAGGACAAAAATCTTGGTGCCAAAGCATCAATATTTGAATTAATTCTTCATATTATATAAAATTTTATTTATATATTTTAGATGAATTAATTATCGTAGTTAAATTTTGATCCTCCTCCCTTCAAGGTCTAGGTCTGCCCTAATGTAGGTCCACATGTACAACTTGATGACCATTTTTGGGTTAGCATGAAATTTATAATTTGGTAAGGAGTATTCAATAGCTTGTGTTTTATTGATAAATAATTTTCGTCGAATAATCAAGTTGATCACTTTTATAAGTGACATCTTTTTTTCTAATTATATTTCTTTCATCACAAACTCGAACTGGAGACCTTGTTCACGAGAATCAAGTATTGTATCAATTGAACCAATGAGTTGTCGTTACAAAGATGATCCAACTCTATAATTCATTTAATAAAATTAATATAACACTAATACATTAACTAACATTAATTATATGTTTTATAATACTTCATACAGTAATAAAGTCTTTTTTTATACATAAATTTGACACTATTTTTCGCCAAAAATGAGGGTACTTTAGACAAAAAAAATTACTTATTTATTTATTTAATAAATGTATAATATTAATTAAAAATATATTTAATATAAGCAATACACTGATATGTCAATATTAGTAATACCATTATCACCGTACTGTCTTGTTGTGGCTATACCTAGTTATCTAATGTATTTTGAATCATTTTAAGAAACAAATTATTTTTAATGTAATATTAATTAAATTATTAATTATATAATTATGAAAACATGATTCTCATGAATGTGATACAAGATTTGTTTTTCTCACCCATTTAGGATTTTAAAAATAATTAAATTTATTTTTAAACAAAACAAGATTTTATTATTATTTTTCACTCATTCCTCTTACACATTTATAATATTACACTATTTATTTATTTATTACTGTACTATTTATAATATTTAATTTATTATTTTAATATCATAGTTCAGAAAATTCACAATGATAAATGTTACATATATTTTTTTGAATAATATTTTAGTTTATGGATTTATTTTATGATCTATTTAAGAGTGTGCATTTTTTTTTACTTTATTTTAAGTTTGATTAAAAATATTTTAAGATATATTATAAGAATAATAGTAGAATACCTTATATGAAAAAAAAAATCAATAATTGAAAATATCTATTTATAAAAAAATTAAAATTGTAACACCTCAAAATTAATTTCTATCCATAAAATAAAATTAAAATTTAGAACACTTATGTTTTAATATGCTAGATTAACGGATAGTTTTACAACACTTATGATTTATGATTTAATAAGTTTGATTAAAAGCTTACAACTTTATTTTCATAGAGGTAGCAAAAAATTACCACATTTAAAGAATTTACACACACACACACATATAATACCATATTTTATTATGATTAAGTGATTTTGATTAGAATGCAATAAAAATAAATTGATTTTATGTTATTCAAAAAGATAAATTAAATGGAATTATTATGTTATTAGTAAAGAATTAGGTTAAGTAGTGTTGGGATTTATTTATTTATTTTGCCTTAAAATGGGTGATTGTGGTCAAATGAAAGAAGTCTCTAGAAACACTGTGAAATCCCTAAATCCTATCTTAAAACCTAAAATCTTTCTCTCCATCTCAAACCACTACAATCACCTTTTCTCTCTAAAGGTTGAAGCTATGGATCCTTCCCTCTCAAGATAGAGTTACTTCTTTCCCCCTTAGATTTGAAGATCTTTTTATGCTTAGTAAGTCCTTCAATTTCCTTCTTTTCCCTCTCTTCTTCCCCTTCCATGGATCGACCAAGGGGAAATATTTTGACTAAAAATCCAAGGTAGGGTTTTTGTGATCTTCTAGTATGCAATTATACTTGGGTCAATGGATAGCTTGCATATTTGGCTCAAGTGTCTACCTTTCTCTTCTCTCCCTAAGCTTGAAAATAGTAAGGGATACTTAACATTTATAATTAAATTTTATAATTGTTAGAAATGATTGAAAAATAATTAATGGATTGAGATTTTTTTCACCAGTAATTGATTTTAGGAAAGTATTTACCAAATTGGATTAACTTGAAAACAATTTACTTTGTAAGGGTGTTTTTACCGGCTAAGATTCATGAGGTGTTAGGCAGAGTGGAACCTCCCTCACCTCTACTTTTCTTTGTACTGAACAAGCCACCCAGTTTGGCACCTTCTATTCAGGTCCTTTACTAGTAAAGGAGGCTCCTAGACCTTTTAACTTGAAACGCATCGTTTTGAAACTCAGGAATATTCCTATCCTTCGTGCACCCCATAACTTATCCTTCACGCATCCCATAATTGTCCCAAAATCCTCCCTACCTATCATTGTCGTGATTGTCCCAAAAAAAAAACTTAAGGAGGCATGTGAGTTGCATAGAAAGGTGTTCAGTACCAGAGAGAACCCCACCCCCTACAAAGTGAGTAAGTAAATCTTTTTTCAATTTAGACAATAGACCATTTACTAATTCATTAATTCATTATTATATCTTCATTTGTTATATTTATAAACTTTAATATAAAAAATAAAAATATCAAATTTTAAAAATAAAATAAAAATAACTAAGGAGTGTTTGGTAAGAGAAATTATTTTAGTTTCTTGGAAATCATAAGATGAGAGTCTTAGTTTCTCAGTTTGATATTCATTTTAGAAAAAATAGCATTGTTGTGTTTTTCATAAATGGTATAATTTTAACTAGAAAACTTTTCACAATAATGTAAAAGTATAACATTTTCGAGTAGGAAGAAAGTTTTAATTATACAAGTAGCAATCAAATAAATTAGTTTTTTTTTTAAAGTGATTTAGATTATCCAATTCTTTATTTTTACTAAGGATACATAACTTTAACAATTGTGTGGGTATATCACCCCCTTATACATAAAGATTTTCAATTATTCTACAAGCAACCTCAGATAATTCCTTATATATTTTCATATCCTCGAAAACCTGACTTGGCACTTCATGATAGAAACCACTCTTCATCAAATCTGAGTGGCAAGTAAGTTCAGTAGTTTGGGCTCTAGCCACAGCAGATTTAGCTTCGTCATATCTGTGGTGCCTCAAAGAATTTTGCGTTGAATTAAACTCCTTATTGGCAATGTGGTAGCCATAGTCTCTTGCACATTTTTGAGAAATGGACTTAAGTTTCATATGTGATGTAGTGGAAGCCAACTTTGCCATGTTGAGTGCCAATGTATTTGCCTTTTCCTTGATGCAATACACAATAATTTTGGCTATTCCAACACTATTATTAGCCTCCACAGCACCACCTTTGAAAGATTGTACACACTTCATGTAAGTTTCAAGTGTCTCAGAGTTATGGCACAAAGTTTAAATCAATTTGTTGTTTGCTGCAACAAAGTTTTTAGAATGGTTGATGAAGAATTGTGGTGACAAAATGAGAATTAGAAGAAGAACATTTACTCCACCCATATTCATTGTATTGTTGTGAATTTAAAATATTCTGATTGTAATGTATAAAACTTGTAGTAGTATACTGTCACTTATATGAAAAAATATCAATACTTATTTATTTATTTATTGTACAAAAAAAAACGAGTTATTTTTAATTAATAGTTATCATCCAACCATTAACTTGTACTTTTATATTCACAAGTAAAATCATTTATATTATTTTGGGAGATGAAAATTAAAATTTCTAGCTTCTTTGAAATAATAAAAATAAATATATTCATCAACTAACTTTTAATTAAATTCTTCAATTAGAACTTCATAACAAACGAACTTCTTCAAATTATACACATAACTTGTCTTTGTACCAGCCCCATAATTTTTTTTTATATTAAATGTGAATTAAAATAGTTATATAAATTACAATTTGGATTTTTTACAAATATTTTAAAATGAATTTTGTAACTATATTATTGATAGAAGTTAAAGAAATAATCTTTTAAATATTTTACATTCATATAAATATATGTTTATTTATATTGACTTTTTTTAATTGATTATTTTTTTATAATAATAATACTAATTCTTCTGGTTATAATATTAAGCCAAAACAGTTTGAATTGATTTTATAAAAAAATATTATTTTCTATCATATAATAAATTAATGCTCAATAACAATTAATGAATACATGAAATCAAATATTCATTAATGATATCATTAAAATTTATTATTTTTTTCTTGATATCTAATAATACATGTGAATTTATTAAATAATTAAATAACAAAATAACTAAAAAGACCTTGTCTATTGTGCCCTTGTTTTAGCTTTTCATTGTAATATTTTTTTTACTATAATATCCCTAATAAATGTCATTTAGTTTTTTAATATAATGTTAATACTAAAATAAATTTCTTAAAATTATCCCTTTGATCTATACCAAGCTAATTAAATATACCACACTTATCTAGGAACATGGATACAGGGGATAGTTGTTTTTAAAAATGAGTGCATCAAAACATTTATTCATTTATGATACCATTTTTGTTTTTGACAAAATTCATTTATGATATCATTAACACTTACTAAGTATTAGGCTTCCTTCAATATTTAATAATAAATGTGCATTTAAAAGTCATTACTTATATAATTAAATGCCATGTTATATATTTAATACTATAATCTATTGCATCCATTCTAAAAATATACGACGAGAAAAAAAAATGTTTTAAAATATATGATATTTTATAAAATCAATGTTGTATTAAATATTTTTTTCCAAAAATACCCTTAATTAATACTTATTAAGAGTAGTGTATAGTAAAAATAACATAATAATTAATTAGAGAGATAAATGATATATTAATAAATTACCTATTATTTTCTAGAAAATTTAACATATTAATTGCATTCCTAAATACCCGTGTATAGACCTAAAATGTCATACATTTTAGAATAAGGAGTATTAAATAATTTGAGGAATGGGGGTATTGGTTAGAAATCTTACGTTCACACGTTGTGAAAAATACCACATGATAAAAATGATTTAGCTTTTCAATATAATATTAATGTAAAATAAATTTTGTAAAATTATTACTCTTTCATCTAAAATGACACACTTATCTAGGGATAGAGGGAGTACTTCTTTTCAATATTTATAATACTATTAAAACTTACTAAGTGTTATCCTTCTTTCGATATTTAATAATAAATATGCATTGAAGAGTCATTACTAATATATTAAATTCCTTGCTATATATTAATACTATAATCTATTAAATAACTCGAGGAATTGAAGTATTGGTTAGACAATTTGTGCTCACATGTAGCGTAATGATCTCTTGAACAGGAAGTTATGTATTTGATCATGTCATGTACTGAAACTTTTCAGACCCGTGATAGTTATAGTATTATAAATGAGATTAGTATTTGGCTTAATGTAAAAGATACATGCGGTATGACAAAAAAATACTATAATTTATTAAATAAATAAAAAATAAAATAACTAATAAAAAATTGTTTAAGGTGTCCTTAATTTTTAGAAGGGAAAAGGTGCCTAAAACTTTCTTACTAGTTTTTCACTTTATCTCAACCTTTAAAAATATTTTCAAACCTTTCAAGATTTGAATTTATCATCTTTGAAAATTCAACAATAATAAAATAACAAGTTTTAGTGATACTGAGTAAAAATAAAAACCCTAAAAATTAAACTCAAACTATTTGAAATTACTAACTTGCAACATTTTATGTGCCTTGTGTTTAAATAAGATAAAATAAAATATTTGACTTTCATTAATTACATGTTGGGTGAAAAAATGTCTGGGTGCTTGACAGGTGTCTATGATCTAGTCTATATCATATTTGGCTAGGCTAGATTTTTTTTTTAAAATAAAAAAAAGTAAAGGATAAGTCTTAGGCCATTCAAAAAGTCTTTTAGGCCTAATAATCTAAAAGTCTTTTACACACTATATATATAAGCGTGTAGTGTGTTGTCATTTATATGAGACTAAATTAGCATGTTCTTAAAATAAAATTAGTTATTTTTAATATTTATCGCTTAAAAGTTGAACTAATTTTATTAAATGAATTAAAGCATCATTACTAAAGTTTAGGTTTAGGTCATTAACACTACTAGGTGGATATAACATAATTATTTCTTGTTGTCTTTTTTTAATTTGTGTTCCCACATGTATTTCAAGCCCACCAAATTATAAACTAGGGCTCACTCAAATTCAATGTTTATTTGTTTTAGTCAGTGAAATTAAAATTTATTTTTTAATCATTCAAATGTGACAAATGTTGTTTTTAATAATTATGTCCAAATTGTCAAACAAAATATATGGATTTTATAATTTTTGACGATTTTTTATCACTACTATTTGACTTTAATAGTAAAAAACCATCACAAAATGCAAAATTTGTATACCTTGTTTGGTAATTTTTGACACTAAAAATAACAACATTTAATTTGAAGAATTAAAACAAAAGAGCTATATATTTATAATATTTGAAGTACTAAAAATATATTTAAACAAAAAAATTTAATCATGTTGAGGTAGTGTGAATACCCTCGATACAAAAGAGGTTTCAAATGCTGTGAGGGATCAAATATTGGTAATGGAGTGTCCTTGACCACCACAAAATTTCTTTTTACGAAACACCTCTCCACACCAACACATACCAACACATATATAGCATTGATAGTATAAACTAATTTTATACTATAAGATAATAACCACCCTTTATTTAAAAGATTTTTAAAATAATTTTATATAATTAAGTTAATAGACATATCATAAATGAAATATTCATATTTAAATTGAGTATGTAACTATATTATATATTTAGATGAAGAACTTCATTGCTCACATTAATATGTATTTATTCTTTCCTTATAAGAATAGTTGTGGTTAAAAAAATGATATATTTAATAGTTAAATTTCTTGCATTCATTAACATATCAATGCTCGAGATTATTTTTTATTTGAAAATGATTATATTTGGGTAGTATTGAATAAAATAATTAATAATTTCTTCATTTTGTTAATCGAGATGAAAACATTGTGTAACTTTATTGTATTTGATAAAGTTTTTTTTTTTAAGAAGTAACTAATGAATTTTATTTAATTACGCAAGAAACTATTGAATATTTTCTGTTATTGACAAAGTTAAACAAATTTAATTTAATAACAAGGGTTAAATAAAGAGTAATAAATAGATTATGAGTTAAATATAATTTAGGCTAAATTATACTTTTGTTCTCCTAATTTTTCAAATCCATGATTTTGATCCCCTACTTTTCAATTATAACATTTGATCCACCTAGCTTTACAAAACTATAATTTTAGTCGTCTAGTCGATTATTAACTAATAATTATGATTAATATAATTATTAAACTAATAATAAATTAGCTAAAATTTATTAATTATTAAAAAGGATCATAAGTGATTTTTTTAAAAACAAATTATTATTTTTTAATGTTAAAAATGATTTTTTTAAGTGTAAAAGATAATTAAATTTTTTAAATTAAATTAATAATTCTATTAATTACAATTATTAATTGATAATCAATAGGGGACCAAAACCGCGAATTTTTAAAACTAGTGTCCAAATGTTATAATTAGAAACTAGGAGGACTAAAATCATGTATTTAAAAAATTAGTGGACCAAAATTACAATTTAGCCTATAATTTAAACAATATATATATATAAATGCTTAACTTTATTTCAAAGACAATAATAAATAATCAACGTAGGTCCACATACAAGTTGATGACCATTTTTGGGATAACATGACATTGATAATTTGGTATGTAGTATCATCGATTTTGTTGATGACTGATCTTCGCTGAACAATCATGTTGGTTACCTTGTTCTCTTTTGTTAATCAAAGATCTCTTTTGTTAATCACATTTTTTTCATCACAAATTATAATAAGAGAGACCTTGTTCACAAGAACCAAGTCTTGTATCACTCGAATCATCGACTTATCATTACTGTTACTTTAATTCACTTTAAAAAAATTAGTATCACATTAATAGTGATACATTAATGACTTAAATAAGTTTTTGGTCCCTACAAAATACATCATTTTTACTTTGTGTCCTTATAAAATTTTTGTTGTATTTTGGGTCCCTATAATTTATTTTTTGGTTTTGGTCATCTGAACCATTAGTTAAGTAACGATGTGACACCATCTCAACATATATCAATGGTTGAGATGATGCCACATCATTGGTAGGGACCCAACCAAAATATATATATTATAGGGACTCAAATCATAACAAAAGTTTTATTTAAACCTACATTAATTATACCTTTTTATAATACTTTATAAAATAATAAAGTATTTTTTTATACATAAAGTTTGACATACTATTTCTCACCTAAAATAAGGGTAATTTAGACAAAATAGTTACTTATAAATAATATTAAGAACAAATTACACTAACACCCCTACAATTTTCATCAATTACACGTGTACCCCCTAATTTTTGCATTTATGTTACAATGGCACCCCGCTATCTCAAACAGTGTTAATAAATTGTGCATGTGAATGACACATGATGTTTTAATGATTTTTTTTTTTTACCAAATGTCATTTTCCTCTTACTCATTGTTATTTCATTTTTTTAGAAGATACATGAACAACTAAAAAACAAATGATTGCAATTCTTCAAACATAATTCCTACAACAAAAAGCACCAAAAAAATGAACTTTTAGAAAGAGTGTAAAGCACTTGCAAGCAATTAAATGTCGTAATGTTCTAATCCAACTCTATTTTTTTGTAAATGGTTTAACACTTTTATGACACTAGAAAAAAAATTATTGAAGAAGAAAAGAAACACGTAATGGTGTCACCATGAAATTCTTGAGCTTAATTCGTATGACTTCATTGTTCAATTAAAAACCAGCTCTTGCAATGTGAACATTTTCTTTTGCACAAATTGTAACAATAATATTAAAAATTGTAAGACAATAACATCAATGCAATTTAGAGAAGATGAAAGATAATCTTCATAGGCCTCCACAATGACAACGAGGGTTTTAGGAAGGAGGACCATGAGATGCTCAAGTACAAGAGTCTCAGAAAGTCAATGGACGAAAAATGGGTCTGCATTGAAACCCATCACTGGATTCAATGAAGTCATCTCACGAGGTCGCATTATTGGAAGGGTTCACCAACAACATCACTAGAACCAGCGAAACCACCCCAAATCTAAAACATAGTCGGACCTCTCACCATTGTCACCCTCTACACCTTAGTCGTCACTCTAACGGATGAGAATTGAGACTAGAAACAGATTTGTCTTGGGAACAAGAAGGGGGCAGTTTTGGATTTACTGAAAAAGATGATGATGTGAATTAATAGTGTTAGAGAAGGGAGTGCAAAAGTAATGTGAAAAAAAGGAGGGATGCACATGTAATTGGTAAAAATCTCAGGAGGTATTGATGTAATTTGCTCAAGTATTAATTAATGATATAGTTAATGATATATTTAATATTGGCTATATCTGTTATCTAATGTGATCTACATGGGTGTACGTACCCTGAAAATAAGCAATTCTTGTTGTCCATTTATATTATCTTATTTTTTATGCAAGAATGATTCTCACTCCCTTTCTTTGTGTGATTCTTGTTGTGTGTGTTTGGGCTGATTGTCATTTGCAGGTGAGGATTGTCCAAGCATCGAATAGGATGTTGGAGGAGAGGCTTAGCTATTTAGCTTAGCTTATATCTTTTTTTTGGGACTTGTGCTTTGATAGCTGTGACATCGGGGCAGGGTTACTTGTTTACATCTAGTTCTTCTTGTTAGATGTTATACTCTTGTGTGGCCATTTGGATGTCAAATATTTTGAATTTACATTATGTACTTATAAGCGTGGACTATTTTGAGGATTTGAGAATGTGAACCTTTTACTCATGAAAAATTTCATGGAAAGTCTATATTCCCTTGTATAACGTTTCATTATTTTCGCACTTTATTTTAAAACCTAACTTTTGGGGTAAAGGGTGTCACATTTAGTGGTATCAGAGCCAAGTCGGTTCATCCGACCAACTGTGTTATGTGCCTATTATGTTTCCTATGTGTAATCTATGACTTGTATGCTTTTATTGTTGTTTGTAGTTGTGTTCATTACTTGCTTCTTCTAGTACTAAAGTTCTGGTTTATGCAGGGAGTCATGGCTGGTAGGAATGATCGTGCCATAGCTGATGCTCTACAAGCCTTAGCTCAGGCTGTGGGGAATCAGAATGGAGGTGGTGGAGCTGTTGAGTTCCATGGGTTGGATAAGTTCCAGAGGAACAATCCGCCAACATTCCGAGGAGGATTCGACCCCGATGGTGCATAAAACTGGATTCAAGAACTTGAGAAGATCTTTCGAGCCATGGCGTGCACTGATGCATAGAAGGTGACTTTTGGCACTTTCATGCTAACTGAAGATGCTGAGCATTGGTGGGAGAACACCCATCAACACATGGTAGCAGAGGCTAGAGAGATTACATGGGACATCTTCAAGGAAGTGTTCTTGGAGAAGTATTTTCCAGAGGATATTCGTAACAAGAAGGAGATGGAGTTCTTGGAACTTAAGCAAGGGAGCATGACTGTGGCTGAATACACAGTCAAGTTTGAGGAGTTGGCAAGGTACTTTCCTCACTACCACCGTGAAGGTGGAGAACGCTCTAAGTGTGTGAAGTTTGTGAATGGCTTGCGTCCAGAGATCAAGATAGCCATCAACTATCAAGAGATTAATCAGTTTCCCATACTGGTTAATAGGTGTAGGATTTATGACGAGGATAACCAAGCTAGGGCAACGCACTACAAAAATGTGGGTCTGACAAGAGAGAAGAAGTTTGGCAACCAGAATCGTGGGAAGCCGTATTCAATTCCACCTAGTCAACATGGTAATCGTTTTATGAATCAAAAGTCTATCGGAAGCCAATCTAAGAGTAGTAGGAGTGGGGGATCAGTTCTTTCCACCCCACAAAGGTGTGCCAAGTGTGGGAAGTATGGGCACTTTGCCCGTGAATGTCCAGACAAGGAGGTGACTTGTTTCAATTACAGGAAGCTAGGACATATTAGGAAGGATTGCCTTAATCCCAAGAGAGAGTGGAACAGCGTTGGCCAGAGGAGTACTAGCGGCCAAAGTTCTTAAGGTAGTAGGCCTAAGACCATCGAAAGGGTCTTTACTCTCAGTGGCGTTGAAGCCTCAAAGTCTAACAACTTGATCCAAGGTACATGTCTCATAAGAGGAAATCCCTTAGTATTTTTGTTTGATTCTGGTGCAACTCATTCTTTCATATCACGTGCTTGTGTTAGACAACTGAAGCTTCATGTGTCTCCCTTGAGTTTTGAATTGATTGTTGATACACCTGCTAGTGGTTCTATTGTTACATTTAGTGTATGTTTGCAATGTCTATTGTCTATTTCTAGTAAGGAGTTCTCAGTGGATTTGATATGTTTACCTCTTAGTCAACTGGATGTTATTCTTGGTATGGACTGGTTATCTTCCAACCACGTCCTCCTGAACTGTTTTGATAAAACCATTGTCTTTGGTGAGGCTATTGAGGGAAAGGATGCGAGATTCATGACTGTCAACCAAGTTGAGGCATCCTTGAAAGAGGGTGCCCAAGTATACATGATAATGGCTTCCTTGAAACTTAAGACCAACATGATAGCTGAGAATATGCCAATAGTGTTAGATTTCCCTGAAGTGTTTCCTGAGGATGTTTATAGTTTACCCCCTGAATGGGAGGTTGAGTTCTCCATAGACCTAGCACTTGGTGCAAGACCTATATCCATAGCGCCTTATAGGATGTCTCCTATAGAGTTGGCTGAGCTTAAGAAGGAATTAGAGGGGTTGCTAAAGAAACAGTTTGTGAGGCCGAGTGTGTCACCATGCACTTGTATTGTTAGTGAAGAAGAAGGATGGGAGTATGAGGTTGTGTGTGGATTATTGACAACTGAACAAGGTGACTCTTAAGAATAAGTACCCTTTTCCTAGAATAAACGACCTTATGGACCAATTGGTAGGAGTTTATGTGTTCAGTAAGATAGATTTAAGGTCCGGTTACCATTAGATTCGCGTAAGGTCTAAGGATGTTCCAAAGACTGCTTTTAGGACCCGTTATGGTCACTATGAGTAATTGGTTATTCCTTTTGGTGTGACCAATGCACTCGATGTGTTCATGGACTACATGAACAGGATCTTTCACCCCTACCTCGACACCTTTGTTGTGGTTTTCATAGATAACATCCTAGTATACTTTAAGACTAAGGCAGAGCATACCGAGCATTTAAGGATTGTGTTGCAAACCCTCAAGGACAAACAACTTTACGCTAAGTTGTCCAAGTGTGAGTTCTGGTTAAAGGAAGTGAGTTTCTTAGGACATGTCATATCTAGAGGAGGGATAGTTGTAAACCTATCTAAGGTAGAAGCCATGTTAGCTTGGGAATCACCTAAGTCAATTTTTTAGATTAGGAGTTTTTTAGGTTTAGCAAGATACTATAGGAGGTTCATAGAGGGTTTCTCTAAGTTAGCTTTGCCTTTGACACAATTGACCCATAAAGGTCAAGCTTTTGTGTGGAGTACCTAGTGCGAGGAAAACTTTCAAGAGCTTAAGAAGAGGCTGACCTCTACACTTGTTTTGGTTTTGCCTAATCTTAGTGAACCCTTTGTGGTGTACTACGATTCATCCAAAATGGGTTTATGAGGAGTTCTCATGTAGGGAGGTAAGGTGATAGCTTATGCCTCCAGACAACCTAAGACCCACGAGAGGAATTACCCTACTCATGATCTGGAATTGGCTGTAGTGGTGTTTACACTAAGGTTGTGGAGACATTACTTATACGGTTCTAAATTCGAGGTCTTTAGTGACCACAAGAGTCTTAAGTGTCTGTTTGACCAAAAGGAGTTGAACATGAGGTAGCGAAGGTGGCTAGAATACCCTAAGGACTATGATTTTGAGCTTAGTTATCATCCAAGGAAAGCCAATGTAGTGGCTGATGCCTTAAGCAGGAAATCCTCACATGTGTCAGCTTTAATGGTTAGAGTTGGACCTCTTAGAGCAGTTTAGAGATTTGAGCCTAGTGTGTGAAGTGACCCCTCAAAGTCTGAAGTTGGGTATGCTTAAAGTGACCAATGGCTTGCTAGACGACATTAGAGAGGGTTAAAGTGCAGACTCATTCCTAGTTAGACAACTCAAAGCCATAGCCCAAGGGAGAGAGAGTAGTTTCAATTTGGGAGTTAATGGGGTTTTAAGACTCCATGATAGGATTTGTGTACCTCAGGTGCCAGAGCTTAGGAGGTTAATTCTTGAGGAAGGCCATAGGAGTGGGTTGAGTATTCACCCCAGAGCCACAAAGATGTACCAGGACTTGAAGAGGATGTTTTGGTGGCCTAGTATGAAGAAGGCAGTGGTTGAGTTTGTGTATGCATGTTTAGTTTGTCAAAAGGCTAAGGTAAAGCACCAGAAACCCATAGATAAGCTGCAACCTTTAGACGTTCCTGAGTGGAAGTGGGATAGTATCTCTATGGACTTCGTTGTGGGCTTGCCGAGAACCCCCAAAAACTTAGATTCAATTTGGGTTATAGTGGATAGATTGACTAAATCTGCTCACTTCATTCCAATCAACATCAAGTATAGTTTAGACAAGTTGACAAACTTGTATGTTAGTAAGATTGTAAGGTTGCATGGAGTGCCATCTAGCATAATTTCTGATAGAGACCCTAAGTTTACTTCTAGATTTTGGGAGGGCTTGCACAAAGCCTTAGGAACCAAGCTAAGATTGAATTCTGCTTACCATTCGCAAACAGACGGTCAGACTGAACAAACCATCCAATCCTTAGAGGATCTCTTGAGAACTTGTGTATTAAAGGAGAGTGGTAGATGGGATAACTTTTTATCCCTTATAGAGTTCACTTATAACAATAGTTATCATTCTAGTATTGGGATGGCACCCTATGAAGCTCTGTATGGGAGGAGGTGTAAAACACCCTCATTTCATTGGACCCTTCCAAGTCTTGGAGGAAATTGGTCAAGTTGCTTATCGTATTGCCTTACCCCCGTATCTTTCAAACCTCCATAATGTCTATCATGTGTCCCAGCTCAGGAAGTATGTTCATGATCCTTCACATGTGGTTGAGTTGGACATTGTACAAGTAAGGGATAACCTAACTTATGAGGCATTACCGTTGCAAGTTGAAGACCGTAAGGTGAAACAGCTAAAAGGAAAGGAAATTCCTTTGGTCAAGGTTGTTTGCGGAGGAGCTTCCATGGAGAGTACGACTTGGGAGTTAGAGGGTCAAATGAGAAACTCATACCCTGAGTAATTTGCTTCAAGTAAATTTCGAGGACGAAATTTCTTTAAAGAAGGGAGAGTTGTAACACCCCACCATTTATTTTATTTTATTTTATTTTTAATTTTTTGATATGTCATTATAAATAATTATTGTGAACATGTTTGTAACCAACTAGATAAATGGTAATTTGGGAATATGGTCATAGTTATTAAAAAGTAGGTTATCCAACTAAAATGATAAAAGAAAACTAGCATAGTATTATAGCCAAGTGATGGGCTGAGGTGGGTAGTGCAAAATCCATTTTTCTTTAAAATACTCTTTTATTGGGCCTTATGCTCATAGCCCAAAGGTGTATATAAAGCTGTCAATGTCTCCTCCAAAACCTAAAAAACTTCTCTTCTTTCTTTTCTTCTCTTGGCTAAAACGTGACAGCGATGAAAAAACTCTAGCAAGAACAGTTGTTGCATTGCAAGGTTTGGAAAAGGGTCGTCACGTCATCTCCTTCCCTTGCTGCATTTTCTACTTTTGAGGTAAGGGGGAGTGGGTCTATTCTTATTGATTGGAATGGCATTGGCCATTGGTAGAAGGGTTATCTAAAACCTCAAAGCTGTTAGATTTGTATGTTTCCTCTATTTTGGATGAACTACAAAGGTCCTGGAATGCTTAGGTTCTACCATTGAGTGACTACAATGTTATAGTGAGTTATTCCTTTCTTGTGTTCTTGGTGATTTGGGAATGTTTGAGAGTTTCCTTAATGAAGTTGTATGAATTTGTGATTGTAATGAATTATTTTTACCATATGAGAGCCTTATAAGTGTTAGATAATATTCTAGATCCTTTTTGGAGATTAATTATAGTGTGAGAAATCCATTGGGAGGCTTTAGATTCTATAGAAAAGTCATTTTCGGCATTCTGCAAAATATTAGTCTTAGGATAGATGACGTCTATTCAAGACAAACAGTGTTTAGCCTACATCGTCTGGCCTGGTGTTAACCGTTGACCGTATGATCTAACGTTAATCATTGACCATCTGGTCCAGCATTCACCATTTGTTGACTTTGGTCAACTTTGAATTTTTCCTAGAAAGTGGCTAGAACTTATATTTTGATGTGCAAATGTTTAATAGTCATTTCTTATGTGAATGCTTACTTCAAATGCATGATTTACGTTGTGTGGGGTGTGGTATATGAATAATAAGATGTGAATGTGTAATGTTTGAGTATGTGATATGAGGTGTCATTGAATGCTACTAAGATAAGTGACCTAGCCTATGAGTTGACGAGGATGGGCCTAGGTGGTATTCTAACTGTGAGTGACCTAGCCTATGAGAGGCGAGGATGGGCTCATTAGTGCATGATATTAGGTTCATTGGAATCATTGTTTGTTTGAATGTTTTGAACAAGCATCATAACATTTGAGAGTTATTGAATAGTCGTGAACCAAGAAGGTAAGGGTCATGACAAATTTAGCTTGGACCTTGGGGGCTACCTGGTGTGGAAACTCTGTGAGCTCATGTTGATCCCATGAGTTGGAGTGTACTTACAAAGCTGGATAACCCTGACAGCCACATGCGAATCATTCTAAGTGTTGTAGTATATGCCGAAGGCACTACATCGGTGACACTTCTGGGTAGACTGCAATCCTAGACTATTCTCCCGAGCTAGATATGGTACCACATGGCATATGAGGTAGAGTCTAAGAGGCATTGCATTACCTGTACATTGTGATACTATGAAGAATTGTATTATTGTTATGTGATCTACATGGGTGTACGTACCTTGAAAATAAGGAATTCTTGTTGTCCATTTATATTATCTTATTTTTTATGCAAGAATGATTCTCGTTCCCTTTCTTTGTGTGATTCTTGTTGTGTGTGTTTGGGCTGATTGCCATTTGTAGGTGAGGATCATCCAGGCATCGAATAGGATGTTGGAGGAGAGGCTTAGCCTATCTAGCTTAGCTTATATCTTTTTTTTGGGACTTATGCTCTGATAGTTGTGACATCGAGGCAGGGTTACTTGTTTACATCTAGTTCTTCTTGTTAGATGTCGTACTCTTATGTGACCATTTGGATGTCAAATGTTTTGAATTTACATTATGTACTTATAAGCATGGATTATTTTGAGGATTTGAGAATGTGAACCTTTTACTCATGAAAATTTCATGGAAAGTTTATATTCCCTCGTATAATGTTTCATTATTTTCACACTTTATTTTAAGACCTAACTTTTGGGGTAAAGGGTGTCACAACACCATTCAATTGTTGTTACAAAAAGTACTACTTAATACCTACAATATTCATTGTCGTTGTTAAAAAGTGTTTTCTATTATGTTAATGTTATGTTGTCGCTAGAAAAAATACTAATTAATGACAACAATATTAAAACATTTTCCACAAACTCATTTTTGAAATTCAAATTAATTGATATCCATGATTTATTTGATTGTTTTTTTATTAATAGTAATTTATTAGACTATTTATTTCATTATTTTACATTTTAATAATATACAATATATTAAAATAAAAATATACTTTAGTTAATCAATACAAAAATATATAAATACTTTAGTTAGACAAAAGTAAAAAGTATATATCCATATGTTTACAATTTAATACACAAGTATGCCTTTTAGTGTAGTGGTTAATGCCTTGCAAACAATCCAAATGACTTTACTTTGAGCCCCAAAACAATTTTTTTACTTACATAAGTTGTTTTTGCAGCTTTCATATCACCACCTATCACAGACTTCATAAAGAAGTTGAAGAAGAACAATGGTGGTGACAAATTGAGAAGTAGAAGAATAATACTAGTTATTTTTAATATTTATCACTTAAAATTTAAACTAATTTTATTAAACAAATTAAAGCATCATTATGAAAGTTTAGTTTTGATAACCATGATTGGTACAAAGTAGTCACGCCAAAAGTAAAGATCGATGTTTGATCTTTCTCAAAGACATTGAGTGTACACAATGTGGGTAAACCTTTTTATTATTGCATTTGATAGTAATGTTAGTTTTTAACGTTTAAATAATATTTCATTTGAAACTATTCATATTCTTTATATTTAAATCATGTTGATAAAATTACATCTTTTAAACTTTATAAATATAAATGAAATATTCAAATTTCATTGTTTTATAATGATCATATCAATTGATTCCTTCGTTTAAAAGATAGTTGTGGTTAAAAAAGTGATATATTTAATAGTTAATTTCTAGCATTCATTAACATATCAAAGCTGAAGATTATTTTTTATTTGAAAAATGGTTATATATGGTAGTATTAAAAAAAATCCTCATTTTATTAACTGTAGTGACATATTTTGAGACAAATTCACTCTATAGTAAAAAAAAAATTAACTTTTTTTTTGCTTTGTTCAACTTTATCATATTTGGTAAAGTTTTTTTTTTTAAAGTAACTGTTGAATTATATTTAACTACAGAAGAAAATAAAGAGTAATAGATATTTTATAAATTAAATATAATTTAAACAACATATAAAAATACTTCAATTTATTTCGAAGGCAATATTAAATAATCAGTGTAGGTCCACATGTTCAAGTTGATGACCATTTTTAGGTTATCATGAGATTGGTATGGGGTATCTATCGACTTCGGTGATAACTAATCTTAGTTGAGAAACCTAATTGGTCATCTTTAATTTAGTGAGACTCTCATTTTCAATTATATTTGTGTTTCATGCACAAACTCAAATCCAAAAACTAGGTCACTAGGACCAAGTCCAATACCACTCAAACTAACGACTTATTATGACAAATTGATAATATAAAATTATAATACATTTAATAAAATAGTATAGCACTAATATTAATATATTAATTATATTTTAATAATATTGTATACAATAATAAAATATTTTTTTATATATAAAGTTTATTGACACACTATTTCCCGCCCCGCCCAAAATAAGGATACCTTACACAAAACAATTACATATTTATTCATTTTATCAATAAATAATATTAATTGATGATATATTTATTGATATATTTAATATTAGTAAAGCACCCTATGAATATTAGTAATACCATTCTCACCTAACACATGTCTAGTTTTGGCTATATTTATTATATCTAATGTATTTTGAAATCTTTTTTAAGACAAAATTTATTTTTGATGTAATGTTAATTAAATTTTTTTTTAGGGAAATATTAATTATAATATTCTCCAAACATGAATCTCATAAATGTGATACGAAATTTCTTTTTTTTCTCATCCATTTAGGATTTTAAATTTAATTAAAGATATTTTTAAAAAAAACAATTCTTCACTCATTCGTCTTCCACATTTTGAATATTACACTATTTATTTTATTCACTGAACTATATAATATTTAATTTATTATTTTAATATTATACTCCAAGAACTTCACAATGATAAATGCTATCCGTATTTATTATTATTATTATTATTATTCACTCATTTGTCATACACATTTTAAATATTACAGTATCTGTTTTATTCACTATACTATATAATATTTAATTTATTATTTTAATATTATAATCCAAGAACTTCACAATAATAAATGTTACCTTTATTTATTTTTTTATTATATTTTGAATAATTTTTAGGTAGACGAATTAGTTTAACTATTAGTTAATTAACCTAATAAAAGTATAATGACTACTTTTTTTTTTTACAGCAAGTATAATGACTATTTAAGTGTATGTTTTTTTTACTGTATTTTAAATTAATTACAAATATTTTAGGATATGTTATAAGATTAATAGTAGAATACATACTATGTAAAAATAAAATAAAAAAGTTGAAAAACTATAGTTAAATAAAAAAAACATACAAAGTTTAAAATTCATAAAAACAAACACTAAAATCATAACATCTTAAAATGAATTTGTATCCTTAAAATAAAATTGAAATTTATATAAAACTATCTTATAAATATTTTATTTCTGTCATTTTACATTTTCTTGCTAGTTCAAGTGTTGTAAGACTCGGCTCAACCTGGTCAAGTCGACCCATTGGCCCAGGTACCGGGCACCCAACTGGGCCGAGCAGTGCATTAGATCGGAAATGCAAGCAACCCGGTGCAACTTGGCAGGTTTAGGGGTTGAATCCGTGACTCGGTGAGACATGCATTTTTTTTTTTTTACTTTAAAACAACGTCAATTTATGGGGTAAAATTTCCTAAATTGAAAATTTCAATTTTCAATCCTTAAGGCTAATTGCATTTCATTATGCTGGAAATGAGAAGTAAGAACTGAGAAGAGAAACAGTCATGATCTCTCCTTGCTATCACGAGTTATGATCTTTCCTCACCATCATGACCTTTATTGGCGGCATGGTCCCCTCGATCCCTCACTGCCTTACCCTATGCGTTAACATGCATTCAAGAATCAAGCCTCTTCACTCTTCAATCTTCTATACAACGTGTGTTCGAGCCTCTATTATCTTCTCAGCTTCTAAAATCGCATTGTTCTGCTCTCATAGAGGTTTGAACTTCAAATTTTTAACCTTGCAATTTTTGGCCTCTCATATTTTGTTTTTTGTTTTTTTTTTTGCTTCTAATTTCTAAAAACTCATTGCTCTGTCTATTATAGTTACTATCTTTCTGAAATATTTTCTTACCAAATAAAAAACAATAATTTATTAATGACTATACTATACCAGGAAGGAGAATTGAATAGGAAACTACTAGCACTCCCATAAGAAACTAATTGCCTTGGAAAGATTAAAATAAAGTATAATTATGTTATAAGTTATAATTGTTGTCTTATTAGATTAAGAAAATAAAAGCCAAGAAGGGAAAAATTATCATTACAAGGAACACAACATTTATAAATTATAGGTCATGACAATTATATTATAGCGATCTATATAAATTATATAATGTAAACTTCATCATTGGAAAGATAAAACTATACTGCGTAAGAAGTTGTTGTCTTGCCAATTTGATTAGTTTGTAATCAATTAAATGAAAGTTCACAGGTTGAAGAGAGTCTTGTGCACAATGATAATTTTTTTTATCATCTTAAGCTTTTTACCTTTGCTTGCCCCAGTGGAACTGCGAATTTTCATGTCTTGCAATTGACTTGCATTCTTCATGATGTATTTTTGCAATCTTTATGTTGATTTATTATAGTGCTCTGAAAATGAATTACTTTCAAATTGTCATAGTGTTTGATCATAGATTGATTATAGTTCTCTGAATTTATGATTTGCTTTGAACGAATTGCAAACTCTAAAGTTATTAAGGGAGGTGGAATTAATAGATTGAAGACTCACTTGGCTGGGGAAAAGGGGTAAGTTGAAGCATGCAGAAAAGTGTCCATGAATATTTGCTTCAAGAAGAGGACCAAGAGGATTGTGCATTGGATAAAGATTATTTGGGAGTAAATGTTGATCCTTAACCAAGACCAACAACTCCTACATCTTAAAGGGGGAATAATACCAATCACATATGTGATTATTTTGCTCCAAGAACAACTGTGGGTGCTCAACCAACCTTAAAAAGTGTGTTGCAAAGTAAAGAAGTGGTAGAAAAGTGTGACATTGCTTTTACAAGATGGATGCTTGATGTTGTTATGCCTTCTAATGCAGTTAATTCAGCATATTACCAGCCTATGGTTAATGCCTTTTGTAGCACGGGTCCAGGATATAGAGGTCCAAATTTTCACAGTGTTTATGGTTATTTGTTAATAAGTGTGTTGGTGAGGTGAAGAATCTTATTGAGAAGTACCGTGAGATTTGGAAGAAAACTAGTTGTACTCTTATTGTAGATGGTTAGACTGATCAATGCAAGCAGACTCTAATAAAAATTTTGGTTTATAGCCCTAAAGGTACCGCTCTTTTAAAGTTCGTGGATGCTTCTAATGCCTCTAAAACTTCTGAAAATTTGTATAAGCTTTTAAAGGATGCAGTGATGTATGTTTGCCTTGAAAATATTGTTCATGTAGTCACAGACAATGCTTCAAATTATATTGCTGCTGGTAGGTTATTAAAAGCTAAGTTTCCAAATATATATTGGTCTCTGTGTGCAGTACATTGTATTAGTTTAATGTTGCAAGATGTTGGAAAATTACAAGAAGTAAGTGATACTGTCTCACATGCTTCCAACATTACTGATGAAATATTTTGGCAAGTGTACCAAATATCGCACAAGTAATATAAAAGGGAAGATCCCAGTATCGAATCCATAGGGATTTGTTCGTATTGACTATAAGTAAAGTAATCAATTCCGAAGCACTAATTTGATTTTAGAAATTTTTTGTGTTGTAGAACATAAGTAACAATAAAAATTAAGCTAAACACTACAAAGAAAACAAGTAAAGTAAATAACAAAACAAGAATGTTGATTCAGGACAATGATCAAACAGATGGCGTGCGTGAGTGTGAAACGATAATGATGGATATGTTAAGGATTTGGTTCAACCGGTTTGCTTCCCATGTAAACATACAAAATATATTCTCTATTCAAAGCAATATGTCAGATTAACTTTGATCTAGAAGTGCTCAAAATGTGATGTCTCATCAAATCAAGCCTAAATTGCTCAACCTCACTTCCGATGTCTTGGTAAGTTCAATTGAGTGGTTTGGTGAAGCTCGGAGATCTTTACGAAGCTAATGGAGTCTATCCTATGTCTAGAAATACACTCCACTAGAATCCAAACTCAGTTCCAAGTTCAAAAGCATTTGTCAATGACATTTAAACTCTAAAACATGCATATACAACTAATCAAATCATATAACAAGAGTAAAGATAGAGATATGGATTTTAAACTGAATATTCAATTAATAGATATGAAGGAAAGCGTTTACATGTTAAGCACCTAGTTTCAAGTCCTCAACACAAATGGACTAGCCTATCATTGTCATGAGAAGCTTACAAAATGGAAAGGAAGAACAGAGGATGAAAGAAGCAGCTCAAAATCTAATCAAAGTCTGAATGCCCATTAAAAATTACAAAGTAAAGCTTATATACTATAAGTGGAATTTCACTTAGTGCGTATGTTCGCTAAGTGTAACTTCGCAATTCTATAGAGGCCCATCTCAGATACAGAACTTCTGCTAAGCGCGCATGTCCGCTAAGCGAGTCTTCAGTTCGAAAGAACACTTCGCTTAGTGCAATCTTGCGCTCAGCGTTGCATAAACTGCCAATCTCGCTCAACGCGAGGTGCGCTTAGCGAGATGTGGCGCTAAGTGCAAGCTGCCTCCATTCTTTGTCTTCCCTTGTTGTTGAACATAGGCTTGCAAACATGAATTGGAGTATATTTTTTTATAATTGCTTTCTAGGGTTAGAATTAGCAAAACTATAAGTATCTAGATTAAATGAATTCAAACTAAGCTAAAAATCCTAAGACATTGGATAATCGCTACAAAATATGATTTAATATTTACGTATATAAAGCGATTATCAAACTCCCCCAAATTAATGCTTTGCTTGTCCTCAAGCAAAAGAATATCTACATAGCAACAAAGTGGATGTAGAGGAATGATTGACAAGATCAGAATCAAGCTTAAAACCAATGACACTTGGAGCAAAAGGTGTTCTCAATTGAGATTAAATGCATTAAGGTTACAAAGAGAGTTTTCAACATGCACACAAATTCAACAAACCAACAAAGGAGCATTTAGCAATTGAAGTTCAAGTGAACACCATGACCCTCACAAGGCTAGTGTTTCACTCAGCACTTAGGTATAAATAATATGAGATGATCAATTTATTCCAATTGAAATTGCACACTTAGACTTTTGAATTTCTTCTCAATTCCTTACACATGTACAAACAATGTGGATCACTAAGGTCTTAATCAGATTTAAATCGTGGTTGGGCTACAAAGAACATTGGTTTTTCTTAAATTAAAATTCCTATGGGTTTAAGAAAGCATATCTTTATCTCCCTTCTTGATTACCAATTTCCCTCATATGCCTCACAGTCATTGCCATAGTTGGACAACAACTACGTTCTGCTTGAATCACAATTTGATTGAATTTTCAATTATTCAATATTTTTTTTAGATGGAGGCTTTGCCTCTTGTGATTCACATTGCAATAGGAGTGTTGCTATCATATCTTCTCTTTAGTGTGGATCTTCACCCGACTCCCCCAAATTTGGAACAAATTTGCCTCAAATCATAAAGATATGCTCTCTTATTCCCTAAGGTAAGGTGGGAAATTCTTTCTTGTTTAGGTTCCAGGATTACAAGATAAAGTAGTTATCTATTAAGCTCAAGGATTTAGCAGAGGATTCTCTCAACCTTACTGGGTTAGCTTTTTGGCTCCGGGAATCACTCTAAGCAAACAAGGCCTTGATCATTTCCACATTAATCATGCACACAATAATTTAAAGAATCATTCAAAAATTAGTGCAACAACTCAATGGTTCTCTCATAATATAATTCTTACACTGATTGGTTAATTTTCACAATGTTCACAAGTCCTTCAAAAGTCAAATGCTCACAATTTTTTATTCCCCAAACTCACATGCATACATCGTCCTCAAAACTAAGCAACCTAAAAACACGCTCTCACTCAATTTGAAAACAAAAGGTTTGTGCCAAAGGTTCAAAACAAACAATAGTTTAAACAAAGAAACTGAACCAAATGTTCACAAGACATCCAACGTTGCACAAAAAGATGAATTACCACAATTGCTAAATTATAAAACTGTCAAATAAGAAAAATAGAAATAAAACAAAAACAATAAAAATTGTTCAGATGACAAAATTTTTAAAACACTTGGCCTCTTGTAGACGGCCATCATGCAAATCCGAGCTAGTCCTCCTACAGGTCATCCTCTAGGTTGTCATCTCTTGCAGCATCCTTTGGGTTCTCCTCTTCACCACCTTCATGATTTCCCTCTTCCTCTGGTCCTTGATGACCACCACCACCCCCTTGTGAAAAAGAAGGCTTGTCCTCAGGCCATTGCATATGGGCCTAGAAGGCATCCAAAGACATGACAAGTTGTTGAAGGGAGAGGTGGTGTAGATTTTCAATGATCGTACATTGACCCCGATATAGTGCATTGGTCCGCTCTTCTATCTACTGACTGAGTGTAAGTTGTAGACCATTGAGAGTGGTCTAAAGCCTGTCTTTAGTGACGACTGAAGTAGCAGATGAAGAACTCCTAGAAACAATCTTGATGCGAGGTCGCTTTTTAGTGTTGGGAGGAAGTTCGGGTCTATTAGGATCAACCTCATTGTAACAAAAAGTACAAATGTACTTAAAGGTGATTAGGGGGTTCAGCTTTAGGAGGACTGGGGTATTGGAACTAACCCCTTTTGCATTGCACAACGTAGAAATGAGAGCCAAAAAACCCAATAGACTAAAGTTAGAGTGGGACATGGAGGCAATCTTATTGGATATGAAACTACCCACATTCAAATCCATCTTCATCATGAGAACATATATCCATTCGGCCCTTTCCACTCTAACATCAGAAGTGTGCGAAGTGGGTGCCAGTGTGTAGTAAGAGAGAGCACTCAACGCTTGAGTTAAGGTGGTCATATCTAGCCGCACGATCTTCCCCCAGACCTTGCAATACCAGTTGGCCACCTAATAGTCACCCTCCAGATCATAAATGTTGGCATAGAATTCTTTGACCAGGGGTTCATCAATGGACTTGTCTGGAAGAGAACATAGCTTTTTAAGCCAACCACGGCACTCCAACTCATTGCGGAAAACATCAATCGCTCAAAGAAATTTTTACAGGACGCTCTGGAATGAGTCCCCAACCCATGACTTCATTCTCAAATCATTCTTGGGCCTTAGGAGGAGAAATGATCGGTGTCATATGGATAGATGACCCTCATGTGGGAATTGTGTGTTGCATCAGGTACAGCAGGTGCAGCACTGGAAGAAGATGCGCCATGCGTGTTGTGAAATTAGGAGCCATCTATACTTAAAAGGAAATTTAAGACAACAAAGCAAATAAGTGCGAAAAAGAGGTGTTTGCTAAGCACTACATCGTGCTAAGTGAACACCCAAGAAACACCAAAAGGAAAATTAGAACACAAAAAGGAAAGAATACATAGTAAAACAAAGCATAGAAGGAAAGAAAAATAAAGTAAAAACAGAGCAGAGAAAGAAAGGAAAACAGAGCACATGCACTAAGCGCAACCTTGCGCTTAGCGAGTAACCAAAATGCCTCAGTTCGAGGTAAAATTTCGCTCAGCGCGAAGTTCTGTTTAGCAAGTCAAGGACACCAAGTGTGCTTAGCAAGAGGTCTCGCTTAGCGTCACTAAACATGAAAATAAGCACTAACAGAAAAATAGAGTATGCTCGATGAGTGCCATCTTGCACTTAGAGAACCCCTTAACTACTAGTGTTCGAGGTAAAAATTCGCTCAACACAAGTCTTCGCTGAGCAAGACAACAAAACAAGCTCACTTAGCAAGAGTTCTTGCTTAGCGGCGCTAGGATCTAGAGATTTTCCATATCCATGAACACATAGCATCACAAACATGAACATCACAAGACTACGTGTTTAGCGCGAGGACGCGCTTAACGGCGCTTGAATTTGTAATCCAGATTCAAGAACATGAAGAACAGAAACCCAGAAATCGCATACGTGCACTTAGCACAAAGATGTGCTTAGCGCGGATGCAAAAATCCTAGATGAAGAAATCATAGAAATAGAGAAAATGCTAAACCCAAAAACGAAACGAAAATTAAAAACAAGGGTATGTGTGACTTACTTGATTGCAAGGTAAAGAAGAAGACTAAGAAAGGGAAAATGTAGTGCGAGGACGAAGAAGAATGCAATGACTGAGTGAGTGAGTGTGTGACGGCATGAGAAGATGAGAAATTAGGGAAGAGAGAGGCATAGGATTTTGCAACTTAGTGCATGTGAGAGAGTAGGAAAAAAATTAAAACATAAGTGGGAAAGAGGGAAAGTGGGCAGTTTTGCAACTGCCCACTACATTTACGATGAATGTGCTTAGCGCAATTGGGCACTTAGCACACGCTCTCTCCCTCCCTTCCTTGTTTTTTTTTTCTTTCGCTGAGCGATGATATGCGCTTAGAGGTGCTCTGCAAAATGTTGCAGAGCCAGCTTAGTGTGATCTTGCGCTTAATGAAATTTCAATTCAAGCCAAACAGCCGCTAAGCGTTAAATCGTGCTTAGTGAAACAACACTTCAAACTAAAATGTCATTGAGCAAAGAAACGTGCTTAATGTGCTCTGCAGAATGTTGTAGAGCTAGCTTAGCGTGACCTTGCACTTAGCAACATGCCAATTCGAGCCAAATTGTTGCTAAGCTTGCGACGGTGCTTAGCACGATAGCACTTCAAGCCAAATCCTCGTTGAGCGAAGCTACACACTTAGCACGCTCTGCAGAATGTTGTAGAGCCAACTTAGCGTGAGCTTGTGCTTAGTGAAACAACAATTCAAGCCAAATGGTCGCGTAGTGCAAAGTGGCACTTAGCGAGTAATTTGAATTCCAAATTTGTTTAACGAGATATGTAGAGACTTGAAACTTTCCAAATTTGTTTTCAAACTCTAGCTCTTATTCTTGTCAAAATGATAAAATGAAAGAGAACAAACTTGGGTTGCCTCCCAGCAAGCGCTTCTTTAATGTCACTAGCTTGATAGTTGATAAGATCAAGGATCTTGTAGATGAATGATCCGCTGTCGCGCACGGATCAAAACGAGTGATTTTGAAAATATAGTTATGGTAACGACAACTCGAGTATCGTTCTCAAGGATTCTTGTATTATTATTAATCAATGCAGTAACGATTGATGGGGGGTTTCGATTACGATTTCAAGAAAAAAGAATTAAAATAAATTGTGATTATCGAATAAGCTAAAGCGAATCAACCTACTGTATCGACTTCCAACTTATCATTGATCCCTATAAATTCCAATTCCCTAAATGGGTCTGATCCTATTCGACTATAATAACCACTGACAAGCGCAATAGAAATTATAAGGCATATGTTCCTGAATTCTGAATTAAGCAAACGGATTAAAAACTATTGCGAATTAAGCAAACGCATCTGATCAAACGCGATAATGCAAAAGCTACGTTAACGCGAAATTGATTCAAGATCAAATAACCAATCAAATTTAAGAATTATATCCTATAACAACAATCAAATTAAGCAAATAATTGAGATTATTGGAATAAATCAAAGGAAACAAATTGACATGGAATTTATAAAAGAACCTCAAAGTGGAATCCAATTGCAGTTGATCGATTCTTCGGAAATTAGTTCTCCATTACAATTGCTCAAAACTCTCCAAATAATTTCATGAATAATGAGTGAGTGAGTGAATGAGTGCAGAGTGAATCTATGCACAGCAGCCGCCCCTAGCATTTTAATAGAATAAGAGTTTCACTAACAATCCGAACCAGGTCGGAAAATACAAACCAAGCCTATAAAATTGACACAAAACAAATTATTTCCTAACATCTACAACTTCGATGAATTATTCAAGCCTTCTACAATCTGAATAAGCTTCTGACTCCAACATGAAAGTTGTAGCTCTTTCTCTTATCTTTCCAACGAATATTAGAACACCTCAATCCGATTCCTGTAGCTCCAGTTATGAATTTTCCATTGAAAGCTACTAATGCTAAAAATAAAATACGAAAATTAAATAAAGCTAGAAACAAACTTAAATATGAAAACACACTAAAATGGTGAAACTAATGAAATAAACTAAGGAAATGCCTAAGAATAACAGTAGAAGAATGTGCATGAAGATGCACTGATCAATGAATGATTGTTGTAAGCCTCTCAATTTCTCCACCATGATAACCTTTGAGTCTTTGCCCATTCACTACCCATCTTGCTTGTTGGTCTTCCATTGGTGGATCCATGATCTCTATTGCTCCATAAGATTTGACATCTTTGATTGTGAAGGGCTCGAACCACTTGGATTTCAACTTCCCAAGGAAAAGCCGGAGTCTTGAGTTGAACAGGAGCACTCACTGCCCTACATGAAATTCCCTCTTCAACAACTTCTTATCATGATATCTCTTGGTCTTCTCTTTGTATAGCTTGGAGGACTCATAGGCCTGAGTCCTCATTTCCTCTAATTCTAATAACTGAAGTTTTCTCTTGTCGACCGCCAATGTTGGATCAAAATTTAGCAACTTAATTGCCCACCAAGCTTTGTGAGCCATTTCCACTAGAAGGTAACAAGCCTTACCATATACCATCTGGAATGGTGTGAGACCAATTAGAGTCTTCAATGCAGTCCTATAAGCCCAAAGGGAATCATCTAGCTTGTGTGCCCAATCCTTCCTTAATGTTGCCACTGTCTTCTCTAGGATTTTCTTGATTTCTCTATTGGAAACTTTTACTTGGCCATTGGTTTGCAGATGATAAGGTGATGCTACCTTGTGTTAAACTTCATAATGTTGGAGGACTTTTGAAAGGGCTTCATTACATAAATGTGTTCCTCCATCACTTATCAACACGCGAGGTACTCCAAACCTTGTGAAAATTTGCCGCTTAAGGAATTTGATGAGAGTTTTGGCATCACTCTTTTGACACGCCATAGCCTCAACCCACTTGCTCACGTAATCCACGGCTACTAGGATGTATTCATTTGAGTACGAAGGAGGAAGAGGGCCAACAAAGTCAATGCCCCAACAATCAAAGACCTCTACTTCAAGGATATTTTGGAGAGGCATTTCATGCCTTTTTTATATGCTCCCTGTCCTTTGGCATTTATCACACGCTTGAGCATGTTCAAAAGCATCCTTGAACAAGGTCGACCAGTAGAAGCCTGATTGAAGTATCTTGGCAGCTGTGCGTCCACCATTATAGTGGCCTTCATAAGGTGAGTTATGACAATGCCACCAAATATTTTTAGCTTCTTCTTGTGAAACACATTACCTTAAAAGCTGATCGGCTCCAATCCTAAACAAGAAAGGATCATCCCAGACATAATAAGTGCAGTCCCTCAAGAATTTCTTCTTTTGATGTCAATTCAACCCTTCTGGCATCACATGGGTAGCTCTATCATTGGCGATGTCCGCAAACTAGGGTCTTTCTTGCACCATCATGAGGAATTCATCACGAAACTCCTCTTTAATCTCTAGCTCTTTATTGGTAACTTCTTCATTTATTAGGCGAGATAGATGGTCTGCAACCGAATTTTCGCTCCCCTTCTTATCTTTAATCTCAATATTAAATTCTTGAAGAAGTAGCACCCATCGAATCAGTATGGGTTTGGAGTTTGGCTTGGTAAGGAGATACTTTATAGCCGCATGGTCAGTGTAAATACCCACTTTAGACCCTACCAAATAGGATCTAAACTTTTCCAGAGCATATACTATGGCCAGCAATTCCTTTTCTATAATGGCATAGTTGAGTTGAGCATCATTGAGCACCTTGGAGGCATAGTGGATGGAGTGAAAGACTTTATTCCTCTGCTGTCCTAGAATAGCTCCCACCGCATGGTCACTAACATCGCACATCAACTCAAAGTCTTGACTCCAATCAGCAGCAATTATCACTGGTGCAAAGATAAGCTTGTCCTTCAAGGCATAAAAGGCAGTTAAGCATTCTTCGCTCATGCTGAATTTGATGTCTTTTGCCAACAAGGAACTGAGCGGTATGGCTATCTTGGAGAAATCCTTGATAAACCTTTTGTAGAACCTAGCATGACCAAGAAAACTCCTTACCCCCTTCACATTTACTAGTGGTGGTAGCTTGGAAATCACATGAATCTTCGCCTTGTCCACTTCAATCCCTTTTAATGAAATTTTGTGCCCAAGCACAATTCCCTCTTACACCATAAAGTGACACTTCTCCCAATTCAGTACCAAGTTACTCTCCTTACATTTCTTCAATACCAGCTCAAGGTTGGAGAGACATAGTTCGAACAAAGCCCCAAAGACAAAAAAGTCGTCCACTATAGGATTTAAGGTTTCAATTCATGGTTTAGGATTTATGGCTTCATTAGGATGTATTGCCTCATTTCATGGTTTAATGTTTAGGGTTTGATGGTTCAAGATTTAGGGTTTTATTTTGTGGTTTAGTATTGAGGGAAACCATAAATGAAACCCTAAATTGAATCCCCAAATATTTAAGATTCAAAATCCTAAGTACTTAAGGTTTCATTAAATATTCAAGATCATATAAATAAAACCATAATTGAAACTTTAAATATTTAGCATTTCATAAATAAAAGCATAAATTAAAACCTTCAGTATTAAGGATTTTGTTAACAAAACCCTAAATATTTAGGGTTTCATGAAACCCTAAATATTTAGGGTTTCATGAAACCCTAAATATTTATGGTTTCATAAATACAACACTCAATATTTAGTGTTTCATAAATAAAACCCTAAATTGAAAATTTAAATATTTAGGATATCATACATAAAACCATAAATTGAAACCCTAAATGTTTTGGGTTTCATAAATAAAACCATAAATAAAAACACTAAATATTTGGGGTTTTTGAAATGAAAACCTACTTATTAACTATTTCATAAATGAAACCCTAAATCGAAATCCTAAATATATATGATTTCATAAATGAAACCATAAATCGAAACCCTAAATATTTAGGCTTTTATAAAAGAAACCCTATTTATTTAGGGTTTCAATAATAAAATTCTAAATATTTCAAATTTTATTCAAGAATCCTAAATTTCACCCAAAATATTTATGGTTTCATAAATAACCTTAAATCGAAACCAAAAATATTTTAGATTTCATAATTGAAATAATAAATCAAAACCCTAAATATTTAAGGTTCCGTTAATAAAACCCTAAATATTTAGGGTTTGATAAAAAAAAATGCTAAATTGAAACACTAAATATTTAAGGTTTCATTATGAAACCTTGAATATTTATGGTTTTATAAATGAAATCATAAATCATAACCTTAAATAATTATGTTTTCATTTATGAAATCCTAAATTTCATCCTAAATATTTAGGATTCCATAAACGAAATCCCAAATTGAAACCCTAAATCCTAAAGCACCAATGAAGCTCTAAATTTCACCCTTGATTAAATTTTACATATTTAAAGTTTCATAAATAAAATCCTAAATTAAAAACCTAATTATTTAGTGAAACACCCGAAAAATTTACACTAAATTACTAATTGTAAAGGGGGATGCACTTAGTAATTTTTATTCATTGTGTGCGTAATTAACATTTATTGTTCCCAGAGGATGGTAATTATAATATTAATGTTTATTGTGTGCTTTATTTGTGTTTTCGCTTATAAAAATTTGATTTCAATTTTGGTCAGACCATTTTCGCGATTTTCATGAAAATGGCCCGTAATGCAATTTTTATCGTTTTTTCATTTAGAAATGGTATTTTAATGATTTTAAAGCATAGAAAATTTAATTAAAATGATTTTTAAGTGGACAACTAGTTTTGAGAACCTTTGGAACACAGATGGCGAAAAACACGAAAAATGCCTAACCCGGGCCCAAAAACCTAACCCTAAAGCTAATGGGCCTTGATTGGCCCAACTTATTTTCCCTAAGGGAGTTGTGCACGAAATTGAGGGACTGCAGGCCCTAGCTGCTCAGCTACATCTCCATAACATGAATATTTACCTTATATGGAGGGAGAGAGAAAAGCAAGCCATAGTTCAAAAAAAGCATTCCTTCTTTGTGCTTGCTCTTGAAATTCTCCATCTTCTCTCTAAAACCTCTGCCCTTCTCTCTAATTTTCTAATTTCATTAGCTTAAATCCACCGTTTAAATTCTAGTATGTAATAGAGGAGGATACAAGCTTCAATCTAAGCTCCATTTTATGCATTTACAAACTCTAGAAATTAAGGTATGGAGGAGTTATTCCATTCCAACCTTAAACCATGCTTTCTTGTTGATTTTAACTATTGCATTGAGCTTATTGAGCTGATTTGGTGATGAAATTGCTTTGAAATACTTGTTTTGGATGAGAAATGGTCATTTAGGTATTTAGGGCTCAAACTGTGTTTCCATTTTTTTAATTTTTTTGTGCCATTTTATAGTGTTGAGAGACCAACTGGGTACTCTAGGATACCTCTGGATGCTATGAAAAAAGTTTCAGAATTTTTATATTTGAGGAAATATTTTTAAAAGACAACTATTTGATTTAGGAAATAGTTGAGTTTAGGACTGTTTCGTTCTTGGAAATTAGTTAGAGACACTTTTGAAGAAATCTAGAAACACCATGTTGTTTTATAAATCAGTGGCAACGTCCATGATTTTATTTGGAATTTTAGAAAGCCTCTAGGTATGTTTCCAAGAATTAATTAGTAAAACTGAGCGTAGTCACTCAGTAAGGTTTTTGAATGGTTAAAATTATATTTTGTGCATTTAAAATCTGATAAATTTAATATAGGTACTACTAGTGATTTAGGATATGTGATATTTTTTCCTGAATTTTATTGAAGGTTTTCATAATTATAAAGGATTATTTTGTCCAAATCATGTTGTTGTGTATTAAGGACTATTTAATTCAAAAAGGAACCTCAGGAATGTTTTAAAATTCTGGAAAATATATGTGTTACATGAGACCTATGGGGATCTCCTTGTGCAAGGATTTGTAAAAATGACTATTTTCACTTAGGTAAATAAATAGAAAATCGTGGATTCTTGAGTTGGTCCAAAAACACTTTTTAAATTAAATAAAATATTTATACTTATAATTCTCAACTGAAAAATTTATGAGTATAAAAAAGGGTGAGGAAGAGTGTTTGTGCCAAATTTCATGACATTATGAATTCTATAAGTATGTCAAATAATTCTTGTGCTAGTAGTTTCCGCTTGAATTGTTTGATGAATATGACATGATTTGTTGGAAATACAAGTAGGAGGGGATGTCCTACCTTAGAAGGAGAATACCCCTAGTTATTGTGTATTATGTGATGTTGATATGTAATTAAATATTCCTTGTGAATCATGCATTTTTATAACTGGCATCTGAGACCTGAGGAGTGTGAACCCTAGGCACCAACTACTGGGGTTGGTTATATTCGTGTGATTGGTTGATAGGATTGTGTGATTGATTGTTTATTTTGGGGAAGCAAGGATGGTGAGTCCTTGTGGGGAGCAAATGGACTCCGATGAAGTGCATTTGTAAGATTAAGACGTAGTCTTAATTAATAAATGAGTTAATTAAGAAATTAATGAACAAATTAATACTAAGAGTGAGAATTTGATAACAAACTAACGTAATGAGATAGAAGTAAATAAACCATTGGACTTAGACTTAAAAGTATGACCCTTACAATGGATTAGAGTAGTATATTTAATTGAAGCATAATACTTGAGTGTATGTGAGAATTACATAAGCCTCAATAAAACTTGATAAGGTGGGGTTATGAACAGTGTTCATGACAGGCGTGCGATGCTTAATGCACGCATTGCTTTGCTTAGTGTGTTTACTGTTTAGTGAGATGCGAAAGGAAAGGATTTCCTTCGACATCAGTACAAGTGAAGCTGACGTGTTTGAACGTGATCACAATGTTAGTGACACGTTTTACGAGAAAGGAGTTCTCAGTGAGAGTTAGTCAAAGGAACCAACTGGAATGGGATGTGCATTAATACTTCCTACTACATGTGTAGTGATGACGAGGCAACGACAGTTACTCAATTAGTGTAGTGAGGGAGACATGTTGGTGTTGTGGATGAGAAGTTCACGAGGCACTTGGTAGACCATTGTCCAGTGCTTGCAGTAGTGGGAAGCGCACAACCCATTGGAAACGTAATTCTTGCTGAGGGAAACATTATTGAGGAATCAGTACTCAGAGTATGGATGACCATAGAGTGGTATTTGAGAAATGGTCACAGGCATGGTGTCCTAAGGGGTATAGCGCTAGGTTGTGGCTTTGACTCAGCGACCTCGACTAAGCACGATGCTTTTTCAGTTGGTGAGAGCCCTATCAACCAATGACGAGAAGGGTGTACACCCAGCAGTCATCCACCTAAAGTGTAAGACCATTATGTTCATGGAGTTCTAGTGACAGTGGGCCCAAGTTGTTTGAGAAGTTATACAAGTGTAGAAACGCATAGGTTTTCAATGAGATCGTAAGTGTACTACTGTGGTGTGGATGTTGTTTGTGTATGTGGCCGAAAGGCCGTTTGATTGTTGGTTTTAGGAGGAGCGAAAAACTCACTCCTTACACTTCATTTCAGATCACAATGGATCAGGACCAGGCATTGTGGGCCTGGATTTGGATTGAGACCATCCGAGGGTATTGGTTCCATGACGTCTATTGGAGCCAAGACGTTTGTGGGATGGATTCGCATTGGGCTCTCGTCTGCGGAATTCGGACCTTATCGTCGTCCTGTGTTTTTGAAACTACCTATCATTCTGTATCAAGATCAAGCACCTGGCTACTACCGTAACACCGACACTCCACCACCATCTCCGGCTTCACCACCAAGCTATTTAGGGGACATTAAGATGAGCAACACAGAGTATGAGGAGATCATGTCCTTGCTCGCTTCACCCGCAAGCGTCCTACGCTTGCGTGACACAATGGTGGGCACAGAGTTAGAGGAAGACCCTGAGGAAGACCCGGAGGAGGACCCTTCTGAAGGTTCTTCTTAGGATGTCGATAGGGGAGTTGGGGTATAGGTCGCAAGTCAACTATACATAGATGGCTACGCTAAGCCCTAGTTTATACCTTGGTGTATTTTGTTTTGGATTAGTCTAGGGTTCACTTTTGGTTTTTCAGCATTTATGTAATCTAACTAATGGTACTCATATTTTAGTTTTAGGCGATGTATTTGAGACTAACATATTCCACTAGATGTACTTAGGTTTAATGTACTCATGTTAGTGCTTTTGTGATATTTCAATTAGGAAGTACTTATATTATTTCCATCTATGTGACTATTGGATATTTTACCAACAATGTATGGTTTATTTACATTCCACACAAAAGTCATTTGAAAATGCTTGGAGGTATATTATTATTATTTTTATTTCTCGAGAATGGGTTTTTAATTGTTGTGGAAATCTTTTTAGTATAAAAAAAAAAATACGTTCCATTTTCCAATAAATTATAGCATTTTGGAACATAAATTGTGCATTCAGTTTTAGGGCGTCACATTTAGGATTTCATAAATGAAACCCTAAATTTCATAACAAATATTTAGGGTAATATAAATGAAATCCTAAATTGACACCCTAGTTATTTAGGGTTCAATAATTAAACCCTTAAAATTTCACCCTAAATATATAGGGTTTCAAAAATAAAACCTTAAATTGAAACCCTAAATATTTAGAGATTGATAATTGAAAAAATCAATCGAAACCCTAAATATTTAGAGATTCATAAAAGAAATCTTATTTATTTAGAGTTTCATTAATTAAAACTTATATTTCACCAAAAATTGAAACCTAAATATTCAGGGTTTCAATAATAAAACTTTAAATATTTAGGGTTTCATTAATGAAACCCTAAATTAAACACTAATTATTTAGGGTTTCATAAATAAAATCCTAAATTGAAACCCTAAATCAAAACCCTAGATAATTATGTTTTCATTTATGAAACCCTAAACTGGAACCCTAAATCCAACACCATTAATGAAACAATAAAATGAAACCCTAAACTCAAAACCTAAATATTTAGGATTTCATACATGAAACCCTAAATTTCACATAAATATTTAGGGTTTTATAAATGAAGTCATGAATAAAAACTTTAAATAATTATGTTTTCATGTATGAAACCTTAAATTTCACCCAAAATATTTAGAATTTCATAAATGAAATTACAAATTACAACCCTAAATCTTAAACCATTAATGAAACCATACATTTCACCCTAAATATTTAGGGTTTCATAAGTGAAATCTTAAATATTTAGAGTAATATAAATGAAACCCTAAATTTCATACTAAATATTTAGGGTTTCATAAATAAAATCTTGTTTCTTTAGAGTTTCAGTAATAAAACCATAAATTTGACCCTATATTAGAACATAAATATGTATAGTTTCAATAATAGAACTTTAAATATTTAAAGTTTCATTAACAAAACTCTAAATTAAACACTATATATTTATAGTTTCATATATAAAAGCATAGTTATTTGAGGTTTCATAAATTAAACCATAAATACTTAGGGTTTGATAAATGCAACCATAAAACAAAACCCTCAATAAATGTTTTTATTTATAAAACCCTAAATTGAAACCCCAAATCCAAAAGCATTAATGAAATCCTAAATATCTAGGGTTTCATAAATAGAACCATAAACTCAAAATCTAAATATTTAGGATTCATAAATGAAACCCTAAATCCAAAAACATTAATGAAACCATAAATATATAAGGTTTCATAAATAAAATCATCTCAAATCTAAATATTTTGGATTTAATAAATGAAACCTTAAATTTCACCAGAAATATTTAAGGTTTCACTTATGAAACCTTAAATATTTAGTGTTTCATAAATAAAAACCTAAATTTCACCCTAAATATTTATCATTTCGTAAATAAAACCTTAAATTAAAACCCTAAATATTTAGGGTTTCATAATTGAAAGCATAAATATTTAGGTTTTAATAAATTAAATCTTATTTATTTAGGGTTTCAATAATGAAACCCTAAATTTCACCCTAAATTAAATATTTAGGGTTTGATTAAATAAAACTCTAAATATTTGATGTTTTATAAATGAAACCCTAAATATGTAGGGTTTGATAAATGAAACCATAAATCAAACCTTATTTAATTATGTTTTCATTTATGAAACCCTAAATCTAAAAGCATTAATGAAACCTTAAATGCTTAGGGTTTTATAAATAAAACCATAAACTCCAAATCTAAATATTTAAGATTTCGTAAATGAAACCCTAAATTTCACAATAAATATTTAGGATTTTATAAGTGAAACCTTAAATATTTAAGGTCTAATAAATTAAACCTTCAATGGAAACCCTAAATATGTGAGGTTTCATCAATGAAATCATAAATATTTGAGGTTTCATATATGAAACCCTAAATACTTAGGGTTTCATAAATAGAACCATAATTCAAGACCCTAAATAATTATATTGTGTTATGAAACCCTAAACTTCACCTTAAATCCTAAACCATTAATGAAACCATAAATTAAAATCCTAAATATTTAGGATTTTATAAATAAAATCTTAAATCAAAACCCTAAATAATTATGTTTTCAATTAATATTTATAATTTCATAACTAAAATCACAAATTGAAACCCTAGATCCTAAACCATCAATAAAACCTTAATTTCATCCTAAATTGAAACACTACATATTTAGAATTTGATAAATATACCCTTAAATTAAAAACCTAATTATTTAGTATTTCATAAAAGAATCCTTAAATTTCACCCTAAATATTTAGGGTTTTATACGTGAAATCGTAAATATTTAGGTTCATATAAATGAAACCATAATTTTCATACTAAATATTTAGGATTTCACAAATAAAATATTAAATTTAAACTCTATATATTTTGGGTTTCATAATTGAAACCCTAAATATTTAAGGTTTTGTAAATGAAATCTTATTTATTTAAGGTTTCATTAATGAACCCTATATTTTTTTCATCCTAAATTAAACCTAAATATTTAAGATTTGATAAATGAAATCATAAATCAAAATCCTAAATAATTAGGGTTTCATAAATAAAATCATAAATTCCAAATCTAAGATTCACCATAAATATTTAGAGTTTTATTAATGAAACCTTAAATATTTAGGGTCTCATAAATGAAACCCTCAATAAAAACCATAAATATTTAAGATTTCATAAATAAAATCCTGATTTTCATATATTAAAATTTAAGTTGATATTTTTAAAAAAAAAAAAAAATATACTACTATTTTTTTTTATATTCTTAAAAAAAAAAAAAATTTATAACTTTTAAGACATCAATCTTGTTTTTTTATTACATTTAAAAATTTTCAAGACATTTCTCTTATTTTTCAAATTTTCTTTATATTTCTATTTTTTCACTTTTTTCATATTTTTCCAAATTTTCAAAACAATACTCTTGATTTTTCATTTTTTAAAAATTTTACATTTTCTCAAATTTTCAAGACATTTTTCTTATTTTTTCATATTTTTAAAATTTTCAAGACATTACTCTTGTTTTTCATTTTTACAATTTTTTCAAGACAATCCTCATGTTTTTTAAAATTTTCAAAACAATATTATTCACAGCCCATATCCAAGTGATAATTAAGATTAAGTGAAAAAATAATTTGTATGATCCTCATTAGTGAAAACTAATTTTTCAAAGAAGTGAAACAAGGTAGAATGCAAGAGATCAAAACTCACTAACTATCTCATAAATCACTTAATTTAGTAGTTATGATTTGTGGTTTTAGTTGTACAAGACAAGTGAAGACTCTCATATATGACTACAAAATTAGGACAAAAATCTTGGTGCCAAAGCATCAATATTTGAATTAATTCTTCACATTATATAAAATTTTATTTATATATTTTAGATGAATTAATTATCATAGTTAAATTTTGATCCTCCTCCCTTAAAGGTCTATGTCTGCCCTAATGTACGTCCACATGTACAACTTGATGACCATTTTTAGGTTAGCATGAAATTTATAATTTGGTAAGGAGTGTTCAATAGTTTGTGTTTCGTTGATAACTAATTTTCGTTGAACAATCAAGTTGATCACTTTTATAAGTGAGATCTCTTCTTTTAATTATATTTTTTTATCACAAACTCGAATCGGAGACCTTGTTCACGAGAATCAAGTATTTTATCAATCAAACCAATGAGTTGTTGTTACAAAGATGATCCAACTCTATAATTCATTTAATAAAATTAGTATAACACTAATATATTAACTAACATTAATTATATGTTTTATAATACTTTATAAAGTAATAAAGTCTTTTTTTACACATAAATTTGACATACTATTTCTCGCCCAAAATAAGGGTACTTTAGACAAAAAAAATTACTTATTTATTTATTTAATAAATGTACAATATTAATTAAAAATATATTTAATGATATATTTAATATAAGTAATACATTGATCTGTCAATATTAGTAATACCATTATCACCATACATGTCTTGTTTTGGCTATACCTAGTTATCTAATGTATTTTGAATCATTTTAAGACAAAAATTATTTTTAATGTAATATTAATTAAATTATTAATTATATAATTTTGAAAACATGACTCTCATAAATGTGGTACAACAATGAGGACGACGACCATGATGGTGGTGGTGACGGTGGCCCTAACGATGGTGACCACAATGGCCGTCAAGAGTTGCCGCCATCATTATGACTACCGCCACCACCATCAACATGGTCACCACCGTCAGGGCCACCATTGCTGCCACCATCATGGTTATTATGTTCTTAGTAAAGAATTAGGTTTAGTGTTGGGAATTTTTTGCCTTAAAATGGGTGATTGTGGTCAAATGAAAGAAGTCTCTAGAAACATTATGAAATCCCTAAATCTATCTTAAAACCTAAAATCTTTCTCTCCATCTCAAACCACTACAATCACCTCTTCTCTCTAAAGGTTGAAGCTATGGATCCTTCCCTCTCAAGATAGAGTTATTTCTTTCTCCCTTAGATTTGAAGATCTTTTAATGCTTGTAAGTCCTTCTATTTCCTTCTTTTCCCTCTCTTCTTCCCCTTCCATGGATCAACCAAGGGGAAATATTTTGACTAAAAATCCAAGTTAGGGTTTTTGTTTGGGATTTTGTGATCTTCAAGGGTGCAATTATGCTTGGGTCAACAGATAACTTGCGTATTTGGCTCAAGTGTCTACCTTTCTCTTCTCTCCCTAAGCTTGAAAACAATAAGGGAAACTTAACCTTTATAATTAAATTTTATAATTGTTAGAAATGATTGAAAAATAACTAATGGATTGGGATTTTTTTCACCAATAATTGATTTTAGGAAAGTACTTACCAAATTGGATTAGCATGAAAACAATTTACTTTGTAGGGGTGATTTTTACCGGCTAGGATTCATGAGGTGTTAGGAAAAGTGGCACCTCCCTCACCTCTACTTTTCTTTGTACTGAACAAGCCACCCAATATGGCACCTCCTATTCAAGTCCTTTACTAGTAAAGGAGGCGCCTAGACCTTTCAACTTGAAATGTATCGTTTTGAAACTCAAGAATCTTCCTATCCTTTGTGCACCCCATAACTTATCCTTCGTGCATCCCATAACTGTCACAAAATCCTCCCCACCTATCATTGTCGTGATTTTCTTCGGCACCATATGCAACCTCCTAACCTTACACCTAGAGCTTCAAAAAGTGTCTATAATACCATGCGTCATTGTGCCAACATCGAAACCACGCGCATTACTACAATGGCAAATGGCATCGTCAAGGATGCCAATGTCATAAGGATATCAATTAAACATATACAAATAGTATAGCATTTAAATACCTTATTTTTCTTTTATGAATATCGGGCATATAACTCAGTAGAGCTCGCTCTTGCAATTGGGTTGTTACTATTATGAGTTGGATGTCTAATTGTCAAGGCCATAATGATAGTATCTTGTATCTGAACCAATGGATCACTTTTACTGAGTAATGGGGAAGAGGACCAAAACCTACCACTAAAGACTCTATACTAAGACAAAGACAAGTTGTCAAGAACATAGAGTAGGTAGGATGCGCATTTAGTTAAATCTAGTATGGACCGTACATGGATGGTAGTTGGAATCGATCCCAAAGAAGAATAAAAGGGTATGTGGGTGAAGTAAAGGGAGAGATAAAGGGAGTTAACAAGAGAAATATGATATTTGTTGTGTTCTGGGTGCTTCTTGTTGTTGTTCTTCTCCTTTTTCTTCATTGATTGGGTGAAAAATGGTGGAATTTCATATTTTGATGCGAACTAGGATGATGTGCATCCCCTCTTCAATTACACTAGTCACCACTAGTACTTATTGAAGACCCTTGATCCATGACAAGATTAATTGATGGTGATTGAAACATAGGAAATTGATAGAGATGAAATAGGAGTGTAACATATTGATAATTTTCCATATTGGAATTACTTTGTGGGTTGGATGAATCAAAAGAATTTTAAAAATTTGGATTTGTGGGAGGTTAAAAATTTGACATAAAATTAAACCACACAGATTCAATGAAATGGAGTAGTGGGTTATGGGGAGGAGGTTATAGGAAACTGATTAGTTTTGTGGGTGGTTTAAAAAAGAATTGCGTGTAGTTATCTGGTTAAATAAAATATATTTTTTAAAATAAATTATAATTGAGGAGATCGGTAGGAATTTACTCATTTGTGTATAGTTATTATTATTTTTGTTTTAAAAATGCAAAAAAAATCGACATACAAAAGTGGAAACCAAAAACTGTATCCCCTTTATCTATTGTTATAGATATCAATAATTATACTTAGTTAATTACATACTCAAAAAAAAATCAGTATAGTTTTTTTTTTAATTTAATTTAATCAAATATTTAACAAAAGTATATATATATATATATATATATATATATATATATAGTTGTGATACTAATAACAAAATAATAATATTATTATGATGTGTATTAATAATAATCTATAACAATAGATAAAGGCAATACCATTTCACCAAAAAAAAAAAAAAGATAAAGGCGATATTACTTTCGTCTCCACTTTTAAGAAACGATTTTACCCTTAGTAAATTAAAAAAGTTATACAATTTTTATATTAATATTATCCTTTTAATTAAAAAATATAAATATAAATAAAAAAATTATAAATTAAAAAAAAAAGTACCTGAATAATAATTGTACTAAAGTTAACTCTCCACCACTTTGTCACGTAGTGTTGAGTATCTTCAATTGTGTAGCTGTTGCATTCAAAATTTCTCTAATTTGGTTGTTGAAATAAGTTTTTTTTTTTTTTGAAAGGCAGTGAAGACAGAGAAATCGATTACTTCTTGCTTTTTTTTTCACTTAAAATGTAGTCATTTGTATGTATTTTTTAATACTCCTGATAATGTATTTACCATCTAATTTAGTTTTTTGCATATCCAAAAAACAAATGATGGTGAACCCCTAAGATAGAATTATGCATCAAGAAAACCCCATGGATTGGTGAACCTCCTTTTTTTTTTTGTATTTTCTTTTGAAAGCATTTTGCCTGGTGTGATTATTTTAAATCATTTTTATTTTGTTTGATTTTTTTTTTTTATGGTGGAATGGATTAAGGAGTGTAATTACTTCATCTCATTGTATGGTTAAGCATGTTTTTCATGTCAATGTTATTCTTTCCCTCTTATTTTTTCATATGGATATTTATATTCTAATTTACCTTTTTTTTATTTTATTTGCAGAACGAAGAAGAAATCAACATTTTGTTCATTTTCACTTTGTCTCACACTTTTCATAAAATATTATAGTTTATTAACCCTTTCACCGTTTTAACATGTAAAATTTAATTTCTTTTTTTTATATTTTTTTCTCCCACAATGTATTGAAACAATAAATATAATGGTCACAACCCATGAAAATCCAAAGAGTTTCTACTTTCATGTTATCCACTCATTTGTTTGTTTTATAAATTTAAAATTTATAAAATAATTTATTATAACAAACTTTGTTATTCTATCCCTTAATTTACTCTAAATAAAATCATCATATACAGTTTGTTTTTTAATTTCAAATTATTATAACCAACTTTGTTATTTTATTCCTTATTCTTTTTTATATTAGTTTAAAACAAAATAATATCCTAGGATATGGGGTTGTCCAATGTCATTGTGAAATTGTCAATGAGCAAATGTTATTACATATTTTTGTGTTGAACATTTAATTTTAAGGAAATGCATTGACTTATACAATAAGTTCTAAGAATTTGGCCTCTCTAAATTTTAATTCCTTTTTTTCTAATTTTTTTTCTTAATTTATACCATTTTTTCTCTCCAATTTTTGCTTATTTACTTTTCTTAATTTTACAGTTGAATTGAGGAATTAGAATTCAAATTGGAGAAGGACATCTTTGATTTCAAATTTTTTGTTTTATATTAATTTATAAACCTTTTTGTATTATTTTTCTCCCATTATCAGTTTAATTCTTTTTCTTAATTTAAAATCCTAAATTTTAAATATTATAAAATTTTAAATAAAAATAAGTTTTAAAATTAAAAAATAACAAGAAGGAAGCTTAGTTTAAAATTATTTTTCATTTTATAATTTAGAGTTTTGTTTTAAAAATTATTTTGTTTTTATGCTGTTACTTTTCTATTATTTATATTTGTTACTTTATTTTTACAAATTTCTTATAATTATTTTTCGTTCGATTCTTTTGTTTCTCACATTTAAGTGATTTTTTTAAAATAAAATCAAATTAAGAATATTTTTTTTTTTATTTTAAAAAATATTGGGGGATTATATTTGAAATTATATTTGAGTATTCTAAAATACTTGATGATTTATTTTATTTGTTCATTAATTCTTATGGTTATTAACTTATTTTCTTATTATTTTTCAATCAACTTTATGATAAAGAAGATGAATAATATTATTTTTTGAATTTATTATTTAATAAATATTCATAATTTTGAGTGAGTGGTAAAAACAGAATAAAAAAATGAAAATTTTGTTTTAGAAAGAAATTTTCATATATACTTACAATATTTGTAACTGCACACTAATAATAAATATCTACAATTTTTTTTAGTGCAATAGTAAAAAAATAAAAATAATTATAAGAAGCTGGAAACCAACATGATAAATATTTAAAATATGAAATAGATTTTATAAATGTCATGTACAAAAATTTAAAAATCAATTATAAATTTGAAAACAAAAAATAGTCTATAAAAATTATAAAATATTTTAATTAGACAAATAATCAACCATTAAACCAACCATACACAATAATAAAAAAATAGAACTAAAGTAATTAATAATTTAATTTATATTAATATATAATAAAATGAATAAAATATCATAAAATATATATTAATTTTAACATATAAAAATATAAAAACCGCATAAAAATCCAAAACACAAGCGCTATCGGGTGACGAGGCTCAGAAGTACAATTCTTTTACTCTTTTGTTATCAAAAGTCATTAAAAAAATATTATAATTTTTTAAATAGTACGTCGTAATTTTAAAATAAAACAAAAAATTTATAAATAATAATGATTTTTTTTAAAACAAAAACAATAAAGTAATTAAGATAATTTAGAATTTTAAAATTAAAAAAAATGCTTTGTTATAGAAATATTTATTGAAATGATTTACCTGTGCGTACAAAAAAAAATTATTTATAAAGATTTTATATAAATATTAACTGAAAATTATTAATATAATATTAAGTATAATTGATGTATTTTAAATATAAATGATCATTTTGCGATAGCGATTGTGTTTCTGCTAATAATAATAATAATAGTTATAATGATTATTATAATTACTTTTGAAAATAATAAAAAATACCGTTTAAAAAACAAATAATTATAATTGTTGTTATGATTAATATTTTATTTTAAATGTAGAGTATTATGCTTTATCCAATCAAAAGACGAGGAAACTGCTCTGGATAATCGGAATGTATAATTGTTTTAAGGCACTCGCTGAGTTGCACCCTCAGGAGAGGAGGATGTGACTCCTCGGGAGTTCTTTGTCCATGGAAGATATCATTTTGCTCCAATTCTTCCCCATGAAGTTCTTCAAATGGATGGTGTCAACGATGATTTGAAAGAGGAGATATAAGGAGGTTCGATGGTCCTTCAAAAAAGTGAAGGGAGAAGGGAAAAGGATAAGTGGTGTGTTAAAATCTCTTCCACTAATATTTCTAACAAAAAAAAAAAACTAACAAATTAACATTTGTTATTCATCTTATCTTCTATGTTCTCCTCTTCTCTCACTAGGGTCTGTTGTATTGTATGGGTTTAGCCACGCCACGCCGGTGCCAATTTATGTGTTAGGGTTTACCCCTTTTTTTCACTTTTATACCTCCATCTCTCCACTCTTTTTTTCATCCCACAAATCTTTTATACTAAAAAGCTTTTAGTTTTTAAATTTTATATTTTTATTCGTTGATATATAACTTCACAACTCTATATTGAAAAAACAAGCCTAATATTTATGTCTTAAATAAATAATATTATATGGATAAAATTAGTCTTTTTTAATATAGATAAAAGAACATATATTAGACAAATAGGTTAATTTACCATTTTGATTCTTTTTTATTTTTTATTTACGATTTTGATCCTTTTTTTATTTTTTATTATTCTAGTCCTTACATGTTAGAAAAATCAACAATTTTAGTCAAACTTTCAATATTTCTTATATAACTCAATCCTATATTTAACATATTTTTATGGTATTATGTATAGATAATTTAATTAATTAAAACATAAAAATAAAATAAATAAGTGACTATATACAAAATTAAAGATGGAAGTAAAATTGTAGAATTTTTAAAGACTAAAACTGCAATTCAAAAATTAAAAGATGGTTAAAATTATAATTTAGCCAAATTTGTACACTCTTTTACTGTTTTTATAGGGTAATGTTTTGGCCCTTAAATTTTTGAAAGACCAGTCAAAGTTATTAAACTTTTTTTTTTCTGTTCAGTATTTGATCTTTTCATTAATTTGTAGTTAGGGCACTAATGAGAATAACTTCTTGCGCCCCTTTGTTGTTTCTTGAACTTCCTTGTTGTTTCAACCAGTCGTTTTCTTGCACTCCTTAAAACTCAAACAAAAAATAAATGGGTTTCAAGTGGGGTTTCGATGAAAGTAGGAAAAGGCGAAGGTGCATTTCATTTCTTCCTACACCCCATTCTTTTGCACATGAATGAGCTTTCATCGAAATCCACTTATTTTCATTTGAATTTTATGGGGATGCACACAACAAGAAAGGGATACAAAAAGTAACAAGGGAGTGCATGAAACAACAAAGAGGTACAAGAAGTAAGTCTTAGTATTTTAACTACTTAACCTTGAAATTAGACAAAAATAACCAAAATATTTGACAGAAAAAAAGATTGAGGAAATTGACCACCGAAAAGTATTTAATTGACCAATTGTAATTTCTAAAATACATTTAAAATAGGTTTTACTATCCAAGGGTTCATATTAAGAAATTAGAAAGGATTTTTTTTTTTATTGAAAATATTGAAAATCATATGTGACGTATCCAAAAGTCATCGAAAAATACATTCTTATACATTTAAATAAAAACATTTTTATCTTTTTACTTACTTTAAGGTATTGATGAACATTTCTCCATTAATATATTAATATATTATTATTTTAATATACATGTACACCGTAGTCAATCATAACTCATACTGTTTTAATGATTTGTGATTTTTTTTTATTAAAATCAATTAATTTATTATAAATGAAATGTTATAATTGACGAACAGTGTAACACCACCATTGTATCAACCTTTTTCTCATATAATATTTCAAAAATAAGTTTTTTAAATGTATTAAATATATCTTGAAATTAATGCATTCAAGGAATTCATTTAATGGTTTCCATAAATAATTACTTAATGTATTAAATAATTATTTAATGTATTATTGAAATAAGTATAAGTATTAATGTATTAAATAACTATTTAATACATTTAAAAAATAAATATTTAATGTCTTAAATACCAACATCACAAGTCCCAATCAAGAGAGTCACTCAAAAAATGGTAAGTTATACGTTGCAGTAGCAATAAACGAGGGTGCAGATCTTCGGTATGTGGAGGGTGGCATATAAGGGACGCTCTCACCCCCCAAAAGAAGAATATAACAATACTAGACTAGCTAGGTAGTGAAGTGAGTGAGAGAGCAAAAAATGTATCAGAAGGAGCAGATGATGATAGCATTGGTGGTGGTTATGTTGATTTGGGGCAATGTGAATGGGCAAAGCATATGCAACATACCAATATCAGATTTATTGACATGCAAAGAAGCAGTGACGCCTCCAAATCCAATGCCACCCTCTCAACAATGCTGTTCTATACTCTCAAATGCAGACTTGCCATGCCTTTGCACTTACTTGAACTCCCCATTGTTGCCTGATTTCGGAATTGATCCTACCCTCGCCCGCCAACTTCCTGCCAAGTGCAAACTTCCTAATCCTCCCATGTGCTAGTGCTACTCACTCTCATGGCACCAAGGATCGATAGGATTATTATCTTTCTCTCGTCTCCTTCTTGTCCCTGGCTATAAAAAAATTTTGCTGCTTACTTTGAGAAAATATTGCATGATTCCATGTCAAAAGCAAAATATAATAAGATTGATCCACATTGATATTTACTAATCTCATCTAACGTATGAGCTAGGCCGTGAATAATTCTTTTACATAGAGTAATAAAACTAAACGAGAACCAAAATGAATGCGTAAAGATTAGAAAAAAATATATATATCCAATCTTAATTTAATTTTACCATATATACTAGGTTTTATACTTGTAAGATGCAAGGTTTCTATTAAATTATTATTTTTAATTAATTTTTGTCTATAAAAATATATGTATATCAATCAACTTAATTTTTAACATGCAGTTAAAATTAGTTTTAAATATTTAGATGGTTAATAAATATAATTATATTAAAATTAAGAAAGATAATTAATTAAATTTATAATTAAGATGATGTCGTCTTAAAAAAAATATTAGGTATTGAAGTTTATTTGGAAATGTATAAATTAAAAATATTTAAATTTAAATATTTATTTTTGTTATTATGAATACTATGTTTACATATACTTAAATTTTGTGTGTTTTTAATTAATAATTTTATTTAATTTACAAAATTAAATTTTATCTTAACATAATATTTAATCATTTTGAAGATATAAGTAATATTTATTTGATATTGTTGAAATTTTGAATTTGTTAACTTCATTATCGCTTAAATTGAATTATTATTATCAATATAATGAAATTTGTATAATAAAGTAAAGGTGGCAAAATAAGTTACAGTTCGCAAGTCGACCATCAACCTGTCAAAAAATGGCAAGGTAAGGGAGTACTTCTGATCTGCTTAACTCATCAACCCGTCAACTCACCTAACTCATAAAATTCATTTTTAATATATTATGTTCATAACTATTTAATTAAGAGTGTCAATATATAATAAAAAAATCATTACGTAGGGGTTGAAATTATGCATGAATAATGAACCAAATAATAACATGATAAAAAGTCATCTAAAGAAATAAACATATTAATAATCTTTCTTATAAAAAGAAAAAGTAATTAATTAAATGAAGCGAAAATCGAAAAGCGACATAGTCCTTTAACAAAAAAAAATTATTTTGCATTTACTATTTAATCTCTCTTGTTTTTATAATAATTTGAAATTAAATAATTGAGAATAAAAAATATATAGATATAAGTATTATTTCTTTTTAAAAAAAATCAATTTAAAAAAAAAACAAAAACTTGAAGTTGGTGGACTAATTGACCCTTTTGACCCACACCCACCTGTTTTTGACGGTTTGAGCTATTTTGTCACACCTAATCAATAGCTATGAGATTTAATTAAATTTAATTCTCCTAATTGTATTTAATAAAAAAAAATTAAGTTGTTAACATCAAAAAAAAAAAAAATATATATATATATATATATATTATAATTAAATATTAATTTTCACAATTTTAATATTAAGCCGTATGATTTTTGTTTACTATACAATTTTCTTTTACATTAATAATTAAAGCTAAAAGTTAAGTAATATCTAGTTTGTTATACTATTTTTAATAATATATATATATATATATATATATATATATATATATATATATATAATAAACACACAAATTTAAAGTACATGTACACATATTCATAATATCTCCACACAAAAAAATAGTATTCATAATATAAAAAATATTTGTTATTTCTTGAAGTAATAATAGTGATAATGGTAAGAAAACAACGGTAAAAAAGAAAAAGTCATTGCAGTGATACAATACCTGTATCACAAATATATTTATTTTAATTTCATTGCTTATTGTTTTAAAGTTATTTATCTATAAGAATTATTATACATTTGAGACTTTATATATTTTATTGTAATTATTATTAACATTATTTAGGTTTCATTTATAAAACTTTAACTCGTTTAGAATCATAGATATGATTTAGGATATCATAAATAGGATTTAAGGTTTCTTAAATGTTTAGAATTTTATTTAAGATTTTAATTATTAGATGTTAAATTTAATTTATGAAACCCTAAATAATTTAGGGTTTTATTTATGTTTAGGTTTTCATAAATGAAATCTTAAATCCTAAACAATGAAACTCTAAATTATAAATCATGAAAGAAAACCCTAAATCCTACACCATAAAATGAAACCCTAAATTCTAAACCATTAAATTTTAAAATCCTAAATCATGAGATCCTAAATCTTAAACCACGAAATCACAAACCATACAACACGAAACCCTACAATCTTAAAGCATAAACACTAGACCTTAAACCTTAAATGATAAAACATTGCACCCTAAAATCACAAATCATAAAACTTTAAACATTAAATCATGAAACTCTAAATCTTAAAAGTATAAATCATAAAAACTTAAATTGTAAACCATAGACACCCATCTTTAACCATAAAAAAATATTAAACCTTAAAACATTAAACATTATAAAAGGTGGGGTCATTAAATCTTCACTTTGGACCCATATAAAAACTTTACTATGTTTTGGATCCTATGATATATATATTTTGGATCTCTATCGATGACTTGACATCATCTCAACCATTCATATATATTGAGATGGTGTCACGACATCACTTAACTAACAGAGTTGAAATGATGTCATGTCATCGATAGGAATTCAAAACCAAAAAAAATATTGTAGGAACCCAAAGTAAAAAAACAAATATTTTTTTCCCAATCCAAAGAATGCCTTGGTGTATTTGCCACGACGCTCTGTGAGACAAGTTAATGGTAACTTTGTGAATTCGGGGAGTCATGCCCTTAGGACTGTTTAGTTTCCTTCCCTTTTTGTATAATTTTTTGTTCTACTTTGTGCACATTTTTCTTTTACAAATAGGGTTGAACAAATCCACACTTGCACAATTTAAAACAAAAATGAAGTATTTTGATTTCAGCAGATGATTTTGGAATATTGTTTGGTGTTTTCCCCTTCTGTTTAAGTCCCCATCTTTTAAAAAAAAAAATGGAAGCCCATTAGATGTTGGCTTAAATTGCCAAGAGTGAAGTTGATTTGTAAACGTAAGAAGTTCCCTCTTAATAAATCTATTACCAATAATCTCTACAAGAACAGAATCCTTCCTTAAAAAAATGATACCTGTTATTGTCTCTAACTGTAATTTCCCTATTGTATAGTTTTGACACTAATTTTGCAAATGAATGACAATCAGAACACATTCGAAGATTTTTTACTACCCGTATAGGTACACCTCGACCAGAAGCGACTAATCCATAAGCCATGGCTAGTTTCTCACTATGTCTGCTGAGTAGATGCTCTTTCTCCTGTTCATCAACATCAAGTAGAACATTGGTTGTATCAGGAACATACCCTGCCCCGCTTAGCCTGCAGTTAATTTCCTCTAGCATTAATCCAATCTGGGTGTTCTCTGCATGTGATTCATCACCTGAGGTGAACTCATGAATCAATCCGTGAACCTCTATTAAGCTTGATCCTGGCACTTTCTGGGCCCCTTTCTCCTTCATTTGCAACCTCACTCTTGCTACATCAGTCCATTTTCCAGCTGATGCATATATGTTAGATAACAGCACATGAATCCCAACTCTTTCAGGGCCCAGTTGTGTTAACTTTTCAGCTGCATAATGTGCCAATTCAACATTTTTGTGTTTCCGACAAGCTGCTAGCAGAGATCCCCACACAATATCATTAGGTTCCATTGGCATACTTTGTATGAGATCAACAGCTTCTTCCAGCAGCCCAGCTCTACCAAGCAAATCAACCATACATCCATAGTGGACAATCTGATGACTTACTCCGTGGGTTTTTTCCATTGACCAAAAAAGTTGCCTCCCTTGATCCACAGAGCCACCATGGCTACATGCTGTCAATAGTGCCACAAAAACAACATCATCTGGTTTCACCTTTTTTTCGAGCATCTCGTTAAAAAGCTCAATAGCCCCTTCTGTATTTCCCTCCATTGCCATAACTCCAATGGCAGCAGTCCAGGCAGACACATCCCGTTTTTCCATTCTTTTGAAAACATGAATAGCACTTGAAGGATCACCACATCTTGAAAACATGTCAACCAAAGTTGTGCCAAGCTGCAAGTCCACGTGAATGTCATTTTTCTCAATGTAAGTACATACCCACTTAGCAAGATCAAGAGCTCCTAAATATCCACAGGCAGAAGCAATGCCCACCATTGTCACTCTATCTCCTTGAATCCCCTGGTTTTGCATCTCTCTGAATAGCTCCATTGCTTCCTCAAACATGCTCACTTGAACCAATCCACCGATCATAGTGTTCCAAGATACAAGATCCCTCTCAAGCATCTCATGAAAGATTCTCCAAGCTAATTCCATGTCACCATCTCTAACCAAACCTGCAATTAATGAATTCCAAGTTACCACCGTCTTGTTTGGCATATGCTCAAAAACTTTGCAAGCTGCTTCTCTTTTGCCACATTTCATGTACATGTCAATGATCGCATTGGAAATGTTATCCCAAGCTTCAAGTCCATTCCGTAAGACATAAGCATGGGATGACTTCCCAACAGAAAGATCACCTAACTGTGCACAGGCTACAATCGTAGATAACATGGTTACCTTATCCGGCTGTGGTCCTTTTTGCAGCATTTCATCCAAAATTACTAACACATCACTGCCCCACCCATGGTGCACATAATTTGACATGATAGTATTGTACATAACTAAATTCTTATCAGTACATTCATAAAAAATTTGCCTTGCAGCATTTATATCCCCACATTTCATGTACATATCAACCAGTGCATTGACCATGAGTGTGTTAAGTTCCAGACCCAATTCTCTGATATAAGCGCAGACTTTCTTACCCAATTCAAGATCTTTCAACTTGGCACAAGCAGATATAACGCAGACCATGGTAACCGGATTAGGTTCGACACCAGCCTCAACCATCTGAAAGAAAAGAGAAAGAGCCTCCTTGGCCAAGTCCCTCCCAGCATAACCATTGATCAAACTAGTCCAAGACACAACATTTCTCTGAAGCATTCTGTCAAACACCTTTTGTCCCAAGTCAAGCTTCCCACACTCGGAATAGAAATGTATCAAAGAGTTACTGACAAATATATCTTCCCCAAAACCCATCTTGACAACGGAGCCATGAATTTGAAGACCCTCAGAAAGTGCCATAATCTTGGAACAAGCACTAAGCAAAAATGGGAAAGTGTAGTTGTCAGGCAGAATGGGCATGAGCAGCATGTGAACGTAAAGCAAGATAGCTTGGTCCCCTAACCCTGCTGAAGCATATCCTCTAATGAGAGAGTTGTAGATGAACAAGGAGGCGATGTTTTTCTCAAAAGCATTTCGAGCATAATCCAAACCCTCAAGGGTACCTATCTGGACACAAGCAGCAACAAGCTTCTTGTGATTGTGACACATCCCTTTCTTTATCATGTCGCAGTGCAACTGCTTCAGCTCCTTCAGGTTTTTGCAGTTTACAAGTAATAACTTCGGGGGTGACTTTGTTGGAACCAAAACAAAGGTCGTCGCCATAGTTTCAACTTTGAACCTTATTATTTCAGTTAAACGACTTTAATCAGTTAGACAATCATATAAAATTATAATTCCATTGTTATTGTTTAATGAACAAAATAAACATTAAATTATAAAATTCTTAATGCTTAAAAAATATTAGTAAAAAGTACTGCTATCATTTCCATAAACTAATTACTAAATATACCTGCACTTGCCCATTATTTTATGCCAAGTATCGTGTGGGTTATCTTGATCAGTTTTCAATTCAATCATTCTTCATTTTTTCTAAAATCAAACAGTTTTTTGTTCTAAACTAGCACAATACCCATGCCTTCGCACAAGTACTTACTGTTTTTGTATATTTTATAAATAATACATTATGTATTTAAATTATTAAGGTTATTATTGTTTAAGAAATAACTATATATGTGATAAGTATATTGTTTACCATCTAAACTTTTTTTTTGTGTGGACAATCATAATAAGATACTTACCACTAAAATACTCTCTCTGTTGTAGAAACTTCTAGAGAACCTTCTCTTCTTTGTTTCCATCTTTCTCATGATATCTCTCTGCTTCTTTTCTTCCCCAACCTTTCTTTTTCTTGGCTCTTCCTCCCTCAATGCGTCTTCTTCTCTTTCCGGTTGCACATGCTCCTATAAGCTTTCGTTTCATTCTTTTGCTGCTTCCTTGTTACTGGCGTTACGCACAACACAACCTAACAGAGGACGTTGCTTTGGGTAAGTTTTTGTTTTCCTCTTTTGCCATTCTCATTTTCTCCTTTTCAGAACTCACAATTAATAATATAGTGCCTTTCATTATTCCTTTAATTATCCACATTACAAGTGTTTAGATGTTTTTAATTTCAAGACGGTGGGGAAGGTACTCGGTTTCCCCTATTTGGGTAAGTTTTCTCTGTTTTGCCCAAAGTATGGAGTGCTTTTGAGTTTGATGCTTACATAGATTGTAATTTTCGTTTTTCTCTTTCTCTAATTTCATGTTCTCTTCTTACACAAAGTACATTGCTTTGGGTGTTCACAACTTTCATTTTTTATGCTTTGATTCTTTTCATTTTGATATTTTGCTCTTCATATTATATATTAGAATCATGTTGATTCTCTGTTTTCAGATCTCAGAATCTTCAGTGTAAGTCACTATTCTCTTCTGCTTGAGTGTTTTCAGTTGTTAATTAATGGTGTGTTATGCAGTGTCAAGTATGATTTAGCTTCAATTTTCAATGTAATTTTCTGCTTTTGTTTCTTGGATTTTAATCTTCTGCTTTTGATATCTATTGTATATTGAAATCATGTTCATTTTATGTTTTTCAGAACTTAGAACCTTATCTTTGCTTATTTTGTTACTCCTGTTTATGCACTGTCATCAGTAAAGAAGAATACTTTGTTATTAAGTTTTGGTTTTCATGCTTTGTTTTTTTCATCTTGATCTTCTGCTCTTTATACTGAATATTAAAATGATGTTGATTTTCTCTTTTCAAAACTCAGAAGCTTTAAAGGTAAATATAATCTCCTTTACCCGTGTCTTTTGTTAGTTTCTTAATTATTCATGTGTTATGCAGTGTCAAGTTTGATTCTATCTTCAATTTCCCCAATTTTATCAAACTTCAAATGTGAGGTAATTATGTTTAACACATTGAGATTGGTTCCTGTTTTATTCTTTTCTTTTCTTTCCTAATTTTTACATTTCTATTTTTATGTATCTATTGCTGCTTTCAATAAACATGATTTCCATTACTTTTCTTTGTCTTTGCAACTCTTTTTTTTCATTTTCATTTCTCAGTTGGAGCTAAAGCTTGGACTAGGGGTGCATCTTATTCAGATTTTGTTTTTTTAAATGTACATCTGCCTATGCAACCTTTTCCTGGTCTGTTGTTGCCTTATATACTTTTTTCCTCAGAAGGAACAATGTAAAATAGCGTTGTAGTCCCAAAATATTGCCTTATATGTTGAATTTCTATACTTTATAGGATACTAGCCACAGTAATGTTTCACACCATATCATCTTTAGTTAATAATAGAATATATGATTAAATTTGAAAAGACTAATTAAATAAACATGATTATGAAAAGTTGATTATCAAACACATTATCTAAGCAATGAAAGAAATTGTAATCTCTGGCTTTTGAAGAATAGCATAACAAAACATCTTTTTAAGTTCTTACATATGTGCAAGACCTACCATTGAATCCCATAAAAGTACTTAAGTATATTGAGATTATTCTAGCTATAGTAATCAGTTACACCATATGTCCTTTATTTAAAAATTAAAATATGTGATTACAACATTCAAAAAGACTAGAAAATAAACATAACTATATAATGTAATCAGTACCAATAGTGAGCATATATAACTAACTTGGAGTAAAAGGTAAAGTTGAGTTAGAAATACTAAAAAAAGAGAAGTGTTTTTTCTCTTAATTGAAAAACAAAGAAAAGAACATGCGACTTCTTCCCCCTCCCTATGAAAAATGATTATAAGATATACTATACTACGAAGGGATAAATAGGAGAAAGACCATCTCTGCCTTCCCTGGCACTTAATAAAATGTTATATGTTATATCCTTGAGATTGATATTATTATTTTCGCGTATCAATTTGATTGACAGCACTAACACCATGATTTAGTATTGTTTCTGCTTTTTCTATGTTAGATTGGCAATACAGCACATTGCAATTTTTAGTGAATGGTCCCTTTACTCAAAGTTTGGTTTGGCTATGTACGTCAACAATTTTAAATGAAAGGAACAGTTACATATAAATGAATTACTACTCAGCTTAATAAATGAAATCAACAGCTTACTAAGTACATCTACCTTCCTAAGTCCTCTTTTGACCATGAAAACAAAGACTTCAGTTCATCATTAACAAAGACAAACTGGTGAAAAGACACCCTTGGGTCTACATTCCCCATTTTGAATAATGCCATCTTTTAAACAATGTTCAGAAATTTTGAGCTGTGTTTTGATTTGATCATTTGAGTCCCAGTAATTTTGAAAATCAATGGGTCCTCACAACCAGCCTATGGTCAGAAACTTATAACACACTTCAATTAGAAAATTCCCAATTAGTATAGCGAAAATTAACCTTGAATTTTCAACTACCTCATTTGCTACTAGGGCAGCATCTAAAATCTGCCTACAGTAACAAGCCTAAACTCAAATGTTGGAAACTATTTACTAGCCTAACCATAAAATCCTGCACAGCATTTTCTTTTTCATTAATTCATACCCTAGCCATATCAAAATAAAGAAAAAAACAAGTTCACATTTCTATACCTCAGTGCAAAGGCAAAATTCAGGGCATTTACTTTCTCCACACCTACTACTGCAGGGCATGTAGCCAGCACAACATGTGTATCTGGAACAAATTGAAAGGCAGATATATCGCACAGACAGACCATGTAAATCATTATGGAATCTTGGGAAAACAGAAATAGTATCAATTACCTTGACATCTCATCATAAAGAGCTCATTTGCGAAGAAGGTATGACACACATGGTGCACTGCAATGGAACAATAGAAAATAAGATTACTTAGTGCGGAAAATAAACAGAAAATAAATTAAAGCAGTGACAGACAACAGATCCTAAAAATATCACTGCAACATAGTTTCCTTAGGGACACAAACTAGTTTCCAATATTTCACAACCAACAAACTGTTATAACCTTAACCGTGATAAAATAACTGAATTCTCATAAAACACTTCATGTCTTGAGGTTTATCATATACTAAGAAACAGTGATGATAGGGAACCTAACCTTCACTCAGGATACGATACTGCAGAGTCAAGGACACCTTGAGGAGGTCTAAATTTACTTTGCTATCCAGATTTTCATATAGACACCTTGAGGAGGAAGGTTGCTATATATGTTAGTTTTGATTAAGAAATTATATTAAAAAATTATTTACTTCATTTTTTAAAGTAATTAAAAGTTGCTAATGAGATTATTTAATGTTTCTTAACCAACACCCACGAGCACACATTAAGAAAACTGAAGTAGTTAATTATTAAATTAATCCTCAAAACACACTAAGTATATTAAGGCATGGTAAATGCTTTTAACCAAATCTAATTCTCAAAACTTAAGTAGTTACTTTTTTATTAATAATTCAAAATGTTTAATTTAATAGTGTGGTAAAAATTTTAACCAATAATTAAAAGTACTCGTTATTAAAACCTTGTTTTAATATTTCTGATACAATAAACCATCAGACAATTTAAAGTTAACCATATTCGTTTTCTCTTTCAAATGAATGATATGACTACTTTCTAACTGAATAGTATTTGGTCTGTTTTCTTAATGTCTAAGAAGGATAAGAATATTGAATTTCAACCTATTTTCTGCATATTTTTATGGTAATCCGTAATCATATATAGAATACCAAATCTTTTCATGAGACAGTTAATATATAATAATAAAGTATGGCATGAATCACCAAAGGTAAAAAAAAAAAAAAATTGAACATGCAAGTGCTTCTGTACAATTAAGTTGTTTGCTGCAAGTTAATTCTTCAACCCGCAGCAAATTCTAATTTCATTCATTTCAACTTCTTTTCCAAAGTGAATCCACAGTCAACAAGAAGATTCATAACCACAAATGAAAAATTCCCAAACACAGAGCACAAAGCATAAATTGTAAGTAAAGAACCAATCCAGCAAATCACAAGCTTTCCAACCATCAAACAAAGGGATGAAACCAAAGTCTCAGCAATCACCCAACATCAGTAAAAACTGAAACAATTAAAAACTTATAAGCACCGAAATTCACACTCACAAATTTAAGAAGCTGCAAAGATTGATGCAGAAAAATGCAAATCAATTGCAAACACTGTCTGCATAAACAAAGTGAGATGATTATTAGAAATAAAGCAGAAGTGAAATTGGAAACAAAAATACCGGATGTTAAAGTTAGAATAACCTGCATTTTTATTTTTGCAATGAAAAACAGAGCAATGCTGTAAGCCTAGCAAATAACATTCAATTACAATCTATGTTAGTTAGAAGAATGACTTTCAATTGACATTTGCCTAGATTTCTTCTCCTGCTCTAAACCAACAACAAATCTCAATTTCCTACATCCTACAAATATTCTATGTAATCACTTCATGTTTTATTCTTCTCTCATATCTATGGTTCACTAGTTCTAGACCAGTTACTATTCTTAATTTAGAGTGTTTTACTCTTATTCACTTAGGATCAAGCACTGTATTAATCACTTTCATTTATTTCCAGTTCACTAAAAAGTTCTTTCTTACATAGCTCCTGTATTAGTATTCAATTGATCTCTATTTACTGTCAGTCACCTTTCCTTTCTAGTGTCATAACATATTAACTTTTAATAGGTATTCAGACTCCTAACTGAGAGTAGGGAAAATAACAATTTTTTATTCTAAAATAACAATTTAAAACAAAAGCAGGGTACTAAAATACAACTAAGATACTTCACTGAACATTTTGGTGGAAAATTACTAATTTTAGTGGGAATCTCTTTCAAGCATCTTCACTTGATTTTCCATAATGTTAAATACAAATTTGATAATTACAATTATCTCATTTATAGGTGAAAAAATCACATTGCTATAGAAAAGAAAAAACTTAAGAGAACACCAAAAAATGCTGATATGACAGAAATGCCTGCTGATATTGTTGAAAAACAAATGATACATTTGAAGGAATTACTTCAACAGAGCATGTTCAAGGAAGGCAGTGAGTTATTGACTACATGTTTCATAAGCCCTTGCCAAATTATGTGTAATCCTTCTAGACAATGTCAAAACTCAACCAAATTTACAACATACATATATCTTTAGAAAAAGAATTACTAATTATTTGGGTCAGACTTCCCCAAGCCAAGTGAAAATTTTACCAATTTGTGACAGGCAACAGCTTGACCTTAACTTACTAATTTGATCATATCTAGAGTTGTACATAATATTTTTGAGTGAATCCAAGGTCATTTGTTAGTAAACATCCATAACTACAACTTTCCTGAAGACAACTTTTTTCAAATTTAGACCCTAAGACTGCGTTTACAGCTAAAACAGATTCAGAACCAAAAAGAAACAGTCCATAAAATTCCAAACTTCAGGGCACGGTTTTTGGACCAAGATTTTACTTTCTTACAATAACATAGATTCATTTTCAGGCAAAGTTCCAAGACAGCAGAGACAAAGTTCTATGGCAGCGAAATTTAGAATCTCAGGGCAGTTAAGAGCAGAGTTCCATAACAGAAAAATTAGGAGTCCCATGGCAGCAAGAATAAACTTCAGTGACAGCAAATTCAGACTTCCATAACAGCAATAAATCAAGGCTGGAACGGCAGCAGGAAATTAACATTCATAGAAGTAAAATTTAAAACATGAAACAGCAGCAAAACTACATTCTATATCAGTAAAACTCAATGCCAAAACAGAGCACAAACACATATCAACAATTTAAATCAGAGAATAGAAGAGAAATTAACAAGCTTCCCTTACCTAATTAGCTCGAAAATCAACTCTTTGGGGGAAACGAAAACAGAACAAGCTTGATAACCAAATGTGAAGGCTCTCCTCTAGGAAACCATAAACACCCAAACACTTCCAATTTCAGAATCTCAAACCCTAATCTAGGGTTTTTCTCACTTTGGGCACTAGGGATTAGAGGAACTCACCGAGTCAAAGGAGAAGGATGGGTCCTTGCCAAGAGTGTTGATATTCACCACTTCGGGCTCCCTACGTGCTTCGTCCTTCGTTCTGTTTGTGTTTGGAATTCGATATAGAAGAATTTTTAAATTTTAAACTTTTCTATTTGTGCCAGGTTCTTTACTAGGATACTCTTTTACTAAGAGGCATGTGAGTTATTAATTGGATTGAAAATACATTTGATTTAATTTGAACTAGTTTAATTCAGTCTGACCTAGTGTTGAAGTGTTGAATTGGTGATTCGCTGGCTCAATTGATTCGATGAGTCATGCATTTATATTTTTTTTTACATTTAAATAAGATTATTTATACGAGATAAATCAATTTATACTTTATATTTTATGTTTAGATTTTTTTTATCTTAAAATTAAAATAATAAAATTGTTGTCACATTTCATTTTAACTTATTTTTCTTGACTTATATAGTTATCTACAAATAAAACTTGTATTTATTTTATCTCAGACAAAGTATACTTGTTAATTTAAAAATTATTATTTGTTACAAGAAATAATAATATAAATGAAAAAAAAATGATATTGTCTTAAATAAATTAAGTTTTATTAAATCTTCTAATTTCAATGAATTTGTTACTCATATTAATATAATACATTTTAAATTATTTGTTAGTCGATATATGCTTAATGCTTAATTTTGAAAATGTATATATTTCAAAAAAAATTACTCAATCATAATTATATTTATAAATTTGTTGAATTGTGTTAAATATTAAATATTTAAGTGTATAAATTTATAAATTATAATTTTTTTTTATAGATCGAATCATACAAGTTAATTAGTAATTTATCGAGTCGATCCTTGACTTAATGACCCTCGATCGAGTCAATGATTAATCTAAGTCTGATAACACATTAAAAAGAAGTATAAAGTATGAAAATATATGAAGTTAAAATATTGAAAAAAAAAAATAAAAAAAATGGAAATGAATAAGAAAAATGAGTGATTGATCTAACGGATGTATGGGACACCCCTCCCTCGTACTTTAATATAATAATATATTGTTACTTTCCTTTTTTACTTATATATACTACTACTTTTTTTTATTACATATACAAGTACAACTACCTATTAATATAATAGGAAATTTGAATTGCTTACTAAAACGGTAGTAAGAATTAAATGTTTAAATAAAATAGTCCAAGTGTTAAGTAAATTTGTTTAAATATATTATAATTTTATTTTTAAAAATTAACATTATTATATATATGTTATTCAATAAAATTAAAAAAAAAGAAGAAAAAAAAAAAAAGGTATACATAAAAATAAAACAAAAGTAAAGGGGAAAAGAGGAAATAGAAAAAAAAAAATATACACCAGTGAATCGATGAAGAGGAAAAAAAAAAAAAAAGGATGAAGAGCAGGAAGTAAGAGAGAGTGACATATAATCAACATATTAATCTTCTCAAATTAAGCGAAATAAGATATTAAGTTTTATTGTTTTACTAAGTTTTTTCTACACCAAACAATCATAGGAACAAGCTTTTGAGTTTTACTTACATTTAATTTTTTAGATAAAAGATGTTTTTGTAGGTATAACATATATATGAAGTTTTAAGTGAAAATAATTTTTAATACGAGAACATAAGAATAAATAATTTTAATCTTTAAATTATAATTAAAAATAATATATGTATCAGATTAAAATCTCAATTTTAAATGCATCACTATAAAATTCTACCATCTCTCTCAATTAGATTTTCTCTATGCACAATTGAATCTCTCTTTTGAATGTTGGGGTTTTTCTCCATTCTTCTTCCTTCTTCTTCCCACTTCTTTTTTTGCAACACAATTTGTTAGACATATTATTCAAACATATTAGTGACTTTTAGGAAAATAAAATAGGAAAGAAAAAATAAAATTAAACTCTCTTAGCACTAAGGATCGATAGGATCAGGGACGGATCCAAGAATTTAACTAGGGAGAGACTAGAATTTTTTTTTATAAAAATTAAAGATAAAATTTTGAAAAAAAAATATTTAATGTAAAATTTATATAAAAAAACAAAAAATGACTATAAAATTGTCATCTGAAAAAAAAAAGAGTAAAATCTGTAATAATGTGATGTAAGAGTAATATAATAGAGTAAAATTTATAAAATTTTAAAAAATTAAAGATGAAAAGTATCAAATTAATTTATTAAGAATAAAACTTGTAAAAAAAAAAAATCAAATATTTATTAGGTATAAAACTAAAATATCATCTATTAATTAAAAAAAATTTAAATACATACTAATTTAAAAATTTATTTTTTTTTATTTCCATAAATACATTCTACCTGTAATCATATCTATTAATTAGTATATTATATATTTTTAAGATAGATTATTTTTTTAAAAATAAATTAGATTATATACCAACATATATTATTAAAAATATTATTAATATATAAATAATAATAATAATATATTTATTATTTATTTTTATTATTATTATTATTATTATTTTTACTAAAAATAATTTATATATATATATATATAAAGGAGGAGTGAGAGAGGACGGGCTGAACCCCTGCTTGCTTCCCCTAGATCCGTCTCTGGATAGGATTATTATCTTTCTCTTGTCTCATCCCTATCCCTAGCTATAAAATTTTGTTGCTGCTTACTTTGAGAAGATATTACATGTTTCAATGTCAAAAGCAAAATAAAATAAGATCGATCCACATTGATATTTATTAATCTCATCTCATGTACGTGGATAATTCTGCTACATGGAGTAATAAAACTAAAAGAGAACCAAAATGAATGCGTAAAGATTCGAAGATGAAAGCCAGTGTGATCCGATCTTAATTTAAATTTATCTTATATGCTCGATTTTAAACTTGTACGATACAAATGCACGGTTTTGATTAAATTATTATTTTTAATTATGAAAATATATTTATATTAATTAACTTAATTTTTAACTTATAGTTAATATTGGTTTTAGAATATTTAGATGGTTAGTAAATGTAATTATATTAAAATTAATTAAATTTATAATTAAGAAGATTTCGTCCTAAAAAATATTAGGCATTGAAATTTATTTGGTAATGTATAAATTAAAAAATATTTAAATTTAAATATTGATTTTTGTTATTATGAATATTATGTTTACATATATATACTTAAATTTTGTGTGTTTTTAATTAATAATTTTATTTAATTTTCAAAATTAAATTTTATCTTTAACATAATATTTAATCATTTTGAAGCTACAAGTATTAGTTGTGTGATATTGTTGAATTTTGAATTTGTTAACTTCATTATCCTTTAAATCATTTTGAAGTTATAAGTATTAGTTATGTGATATTGTTGAATTTTGAATTTGTTAACTTCATTATCACTTAAATTGAATTATTACATGAGTCGCTTATGTTATTTTACATAAATTCATAGACTCGGGTACTGTACAAAGAAATTAATTATAATGCTAACATTCTAGAGTTGGATAATCGGGTTGGTTAGAGTTTTTTTTTTTTTTTTTATATAGATTAAAACATGTTTAATTTATATAAATTTAAATTAAACTATTCTCATTCATTACGGTGTTTATAAATTTTTATGAATAGATTTTTTATGAAATGGTTTTTTTTTTATTTAATGTAAAATTTATTAAAATTGAGGTTATTGATTAAGGAATATTCTTAATTACTCTACTATTTGTAAGAGTATAATTGGAAGAAAAAAATGCACAATTACATTCTAAAATTTTTAAAACTCAGTTTTGAAACAAATGAGTTAAAATGCTAAAACTACAAAAGATTAAAAATGGAGAGAGTATTTGTTTAATTAAAAAAAAGGCTAAATAAACTTTACAATAATAATTTAAACTTATGGAGGAAATTTTAAACATTTTTTTAAATATTTGTTATTTTCTATTAAAATAATACTTCCAAAAAAAATTATGAAGAAATAAATTAAGCCCGAGACAATCTACTGATAAAGCAAAATCATACAGTATCAATCAGTGAAAAAAAAAAAGAAGCTAAATCAATAAATTACTTTGACTAAGATGCGGAAGTCCAAGCTACTTAATTGATTGGCTCTTTGTATAAATAGTATCATTTATCAACTGTTTTTAACTTATTTTACAAGTATTATAAAAATGTGAATTTAACTTCTACGTGGATGTAAAACTCTTATTATATTATATTTTTTTCGTTTCATTCGACTTATTTTTAGTTATAAATTACTTTTAAGTAAAAATTAAATTAATCATTAGTAAAAATTTATTTTTAGCTACTTCTATTTATTTTTAATAAAAAAAATTAAAAATAAGAAATTTTATAATAAGTTATTCATAACTACTTGTGTAAAACTTGTTTATTTTTATGTTCTTTCTTCGAATCCCATCAAATTTTGAAATATTTTTTTTCACGTGAATTATTTCAATTATTCAAAAAGTTTCTTTTATACTTTTATTCAACTTGTTTGGTTATAAAGAAAAATATTATTAATTTTAATAAAATAAAAAATAATATTCCAATTAATAAAATTATTAATCAACTATTTAAAACATTGTCAAACATCACGGTATTATTAAAAATTTTATTTATATTAAAGTTTTATTATCCTTAAAATATTTTTATATAAATAATTTTTTTCTACAATATTTTATTTTATAAATATATTTTTTCATTATACAAAATAATTAATATTTTTTTATAAAAAATTATTAGTGATTAGTTTATTAATTATTTCAACCTCATCTGATTATATTTTAACTTTAAAAAACTTCTAAGTTAAAAAATAAATAAATATTAACAAATAACTTTTTATTTATTTTTTAAAATTCTAACTTTTAACTTTAACTTAAAACTAATTTATAAATTAAAATAAGTTGGACCAAATAGAACTTTTATACTTTTGTAAGTCTTGAAACATGTCAGGTTGGACACATAAACTTTTAATAAGAAAATTATGAAAATAATTTTAATTTGTTTTCTATTTTTAATTAGTATAAAAGCAATTTCTATGAAAATATTTATAGAATAATCTCTTATTTAATAAAAACTTAATTGAAAAATTTATTTAAGTGCACTCAAATATTTATTTATAGGCTTAAAGAAAAAATAAAAATTTATTAAGAATCTGTAGTGATGCAAAAAAAATAAAATTCAAAGACTCAAACTCAAAAATGAATATTTTTTAGGTACCAAAAATTTATTTAAGCTTTATTTATATATATAAAATCTTAATTTACCATTACTTTATATTATTAGACCACAAGTTTTATCGGGTATAATAAGTTATCCGTTATTAATTTTATTAGTAAAATCCCTCCTTTCAACTCAAGTTCTTATTCCTTCAAATGTACCAAAAAATGAAGAAATAAATGTTTTTGAAGTTTTCAAAAATTACAATTTGCTTCAGCTTGAAGCTACTAGCTTCACCAATAATCACCACAAGAGCATATACCATCCTTAAAATGGTGGAACCTATTGGTGTCCCTGATGACAATTTCACGTTGAACAATCTTGGAGATAAGCTTGGAAGCAATATGACAATCTCCACAAACACGTAGATTTTTGGTGATTCTAATTGGAGATTCAACAGTATTCAAAATAGCAAACACAATAGCTAACTTCTCACTGTGAACAGCTAAATGGCATTCTTTATCCTCCTCCTCCACATCATGAAGTGCAGAATCAGTCTCAGGGACATAACCTAACTCTTTCATCTTCCCCACCAACACATTTAACTTTTCATATATCTCCTTTGATTGAGGGTGGTATGTGTCACCTGCAAGGAAGGTGTGGACCTGGTTATTCAGCTCAACATTGCTGATTCCGGGCATTTTCCGAATTCTTCGTCTCTTCATTAGTGACCGAATGGATGTTACTTCTGTCCATCTACCAGCCTTTGCATAAATGTTGGATAACAACACATAGTAGCCTGATTCCTCAGGAGACAACTGAAGTAGTTTGTCAGCAACTAAAATCCCAATGTCCATGTTGGAGTACACCCGGCACGAGCTAAGCAGTGCCCCCCAAACTCTTTCATTAGGCTCCATTGGCATTTGTTTGATGAAATTATAGGCCTCGTCCACTTGTCCAGATCGTCCTAAAAGATCCACCAAACAAGCGTAGTGTTCAATTATTGGTGTTATTTTGTAGTCATCCGTCATCTGCTTAAAGTAAAACTTCCCTTCGTTGAGTAACCCCGAATGGCTACAAGCTGAGAGGATTGCGACAAAGGCGATAGAATCTGGACTTTGACCTGAATTTTGCATTTCAGTGAAGAGTGCCACAGCATTATAGCCTTTTCCAGTCATACCATAGGCAGATATCAATGAAGTCCATGATGCAACATCACGAAATTTCATTCTGTCAAACACTCTTTTCCCATCTTCTAAACATCCACACCTAGCATACATATCTATCAGTGAATTCTCTAGAAGAATATTTGGACATAGCTTCTTCCTCTCAACATATTCATGAATCTTCCTTCCTAACAACAAAGCTGAAAGATCCCCACATGCTCGAAGAACACTCGCACAAGTGATTGCATCTGGTTCCACTTCACATTTCTCCATTTGTAAATATAGATCTACAGCTTTTCCAGGCATTGAGTTTTTCATATATACACTTATCATGACATTCCATGAGACCAAACTTTTCTTCTCCAAATTCATGAACATATCCTCAACATACAAAACATTTTCTAACGAAGTGTTAGTTGTGGCTGGCAAGAGACTAGCCATTGTACATGCATCTGGCTTCTGCCTCACACCATCCATTTCTCGGCAAATCTCCAATGCATCATCAAACCGCATATTCTGTGCATACCCGGCAACCATTGAGTTCCATGAAACAACGTCCTTGCTCTGCATTTCATCAAGAACACACCGTGCCTCAGGCAAGCAACCACACTTTCCATACAAAGCAATGAGACCATTCCCAACAAACAAATTCAAATCAAGCCCAACCTTAAACACAGCTCCATGAAGCTGCAACCCAGTCCTCAAATTGTCAGAGCAAGAGCAAGCCTTCAAGACACAAGGGTGTGTATAATGATCAGGGCTAAAACCACAACCAACCATATCCCTGAAAACAAGCAATGCATCATCGTACAAATGGTTATTCATATAGCTTCTGATCATGACATTATAGAAAATAACATTCCTCTCAGGAATTTCATCAAACACCTTGCGTGCCAAGCCGGGTTCTCCACAGGCTGCATAAGCCCTCATGAGTTTGATCCCCAGAGATGGGTTTTCGTGAAAACTGAAATTAAAAACCTTGGAATGCACATTTTTCAAGGTTTTGATATCTGGGTATTGGTCTAACACTTTGCTCAGAAGCTCCAAAACAAGAACGGGGTTTTGTGGGGACACCAACGATTTTCGAATTGAAGAAACCAAAGCTTGTAACTTGGGAAATTGGTTAGCAAGAGGATGAAGAGGTTTCATGAATTTAAAACAGTTACTTTGGTTAAGTTTGATGACACAGCATTGTTAACCAAAACCTTGATATTTTACTCCGTTTCCCTGCTGTTGTTGTAGAAAGAGTAAGATTGAGTGTGAAATCAAAATTAGACAAAAAAATCCACAGATAGAGGTAAAAGAACAAGTATTGTGTTGTTTACGACTTTATGCTACATAATTATAATTCTGCTCCAAAGTTCCCTCAAATAAAAATAAAAAAACCTTCTCCGAAGCCCTGTGTTAATTTGTGTGTTTTTTTTTTAAACTTATGTCCACCTTGAATTAACATGCTAGATTTAATGAATTTGTCTTCTTTGCCGTGAGAAACAGCAACACATGAAAACGTGAAAAACAAACAAAGTACAAAACATCCATTACAGCTACATCTTACGAGTTAGAGAAAAGGGGGGAAATGGCATACCTTTCTATGATGATCAAGGTTTGGATCTTTTAGGGAATTACTTAATGCTACTTCAGATTCCGGGAGCCTATTCTGTCATATATAACAAAGTATGTTTCAAGTTAATTCTTAAACAAAATAAATATTAACTTATTTCTATTTTCTTTTTATAAAAATTAAAAATTGCTGAAAATTTAACTTTTTAGAAATTGAGTAACATAGACTCATTTTCAGGCAAAATTACAAGACAACAGATATGGCAACATAGACTCATTTTCAGGCAAAGTTCTTATATCCTAGGATACAAATGAAGCAAGAGAAACTACAATGTCCTGTGTCTCAGCACTATTTTTAGATTCTCAAAGCTTCAAAGATACCTTCAATAATTTTAACTATGGTTTATTAAAATTAAAAATCAAAACTTAAAAATTAAAAAATAAGTAAAAAGTTGTTTATTAATATTTATTTATTTTTTTTAACTTAAAAGTTCCTCAAATTTCAAATATAATTAGATTGAAAACTCTTGATTCGACTCTCTCGTTAATAAAAATTAATAAATTAATCACTAATATTTTTTAATAAAAAAAATATTAATTATTCTAAAATTTAGTATGAGATTCAAAAGAAACAACATAGCCTCTTTATAAATAATTTTCGGTAACTTATTTTAAAAATTTTTATTTTAAAATTTTTTTTATTAAAAATAAATAACTTTTATTTTAAAAATTTTTATTAATTAATATTTGATGTAACTTTTACTTAAAAATAAATTACAAACAAAAATTAGCCTAATCACGTACTTTTAAAATTCCAAAAACTGATAACCAAATAATTTATGCACTCCTGAAAGAACTTTTGGGATGACTTTCGCAGAAACATGTGGAACAGTCACATTAATTAAATTCAGTGCATGAAAGACCTCCAGGTATGTTTCAAAACCTTTTCTTCTTTACATTCATCAACAGTGCTAAAAAAACAAAACACTTGATTCCGTTGCCAAAGCACTGCAACTTTTCTTCTCTGACAGAAATTGCAATCACTGTTGCAGCACCAAAATTACAGTTCACCATGGCTCTCGAGGATTGTGACGAGGATTTCCACTGCCTTATGCAACTTCAGCACCACAATGCCACTGGATGCATGGACACCAGAAATCTGGAGTTTAAAATGAATACAACCTGGTTTATTTAGTATTTTGCATGCTCTCAGTTATGGGGAAAATCTGTTGAACTTGAATTCGTGATGCAGAAACCAGAGCAAACTATTTAGTCAAGGAATGTCTGTTGGTTATTTAAATTAACCAAATAAAATAACCAAATGAAAGAGTAGATCGTATTACGTCAAATTATTGAAAAAGAGAGATTTAGAAATACCTAATTTTATAAAAATTGTGTGGAAGTCTTTTGTTGATCAATAACTATTGATTGATTGATCTTCCTCAACTAAATCTGCTTTACTCCTAATGGGACTTTCGTTTTCTGTGAGATGGATGGGGAGAGGGGAAAACCGTTTTCTGATTTGGTATATATTGGAGACCATTACCGTACTTTACGTTTTTAACTCATTAGAGTTCCCATTATATTCCAATGGGTAAAATTGACAATTCACTTATTAATTCCATATTATTTTCTATTGACAGTCTAAGGACTCTTTAAATTAGATCACTTAAATTGAACCATTTAAATGTGAATAACTGATATAGATATTAAAATTAATATTTAGTCCATATTAATTAATTAAAAATAAATAAATTCCTAACCATGTCTTTCTGACTTTAGTTTATTTCTTCTGTGTTATAGTCATGCATTTTATTTTGATGTACTTTACTCTTCTTCCTTGCCCTGTGAAAACTGTTCAAACTGGATCTGGTAGCATTTTCAATGTTGAATCAGACTTTATGTTTGGGTAATGAACCAAAGTGTGGTTAACGTTGTCATTGTTTTTGGACAGGATTGAAGTTGAATTTCGACATCATCCATGTTTATCTAAAGAAAATTATTAATTGACGTGCCAGATTAGTCTTAAAGTATGTATAAAGTAAAGATGAACTGCAAATAGCAATTGTCTTTCATTTTCATTCAGCTTAACAAGCCAAAATGGGCTATGTCTGGATTACTTCGAAGTCCAAGCTGGATCGGAGAATTACTTGTAACCTCTTTTCTTCTTGCACCACCACAATAATAACGGAAGAATAAATTTATTTTCACTTAATAAGAGTAACAATAATCACATCAATACCAACAAGTGGTTGGTCCAGTGATTACTGGATTTGATCCCCTAAAAAGTAAAAATCGTCACTGGATTAATTATATGCAAAAAAAAAAAAAAATCAAAAACAAAGTGTTGTTTTGTCACTTTTGTAGTAGATTTTAGCTATATATTATTTTTTCTTTTAAAAAAAGCTATATATTTTAAAATTCTTAACCGTGTCAATTGTAATTTAACGGAATGATCACATTGAATCATTTTTAAGAGCATTTGTAACTAGTGAATGGTTTGATCTATTTCCTAGAGCTACCTTAGAAATTTGGTTGCTCCAATTTCTGATCATAGTCCAATTCATTTGAATCTATTTTCGGTGAATAGAAGGTTTGGAGGAAAAAGAAGATTCAGATTTGAGAACATGTGGCTTAAAGAAGATGATGTAGAGGAGATTATGAAGGCAAGTTGGGATAATGCAGCTGGTGAGGGACTCCTGAGCAAACTTCAAATATGCTCGGACAGACTTGAAGGATGGGGGAAGACAGTAAGCAGAAGGTTTAAAGAAGATACTTCAATTTTGAAGAAAAAGATTGAGAGTCTACTACCAAGGAATGATGCTACATCAGTAGCACAAGTCCAATCTTTGAAGAGTAAGCTTGCTTGCTCATATTATAGTAAAAGAAGACACATATTGGAGACAGAGCAAAAATTCACTGGTTGCAAGAGGGAGATACTAATTCAAAGTATTTCCACTCTATGGCAACTACTAGAAAAAGAATCAACGACATAAAAAATCTTCAGTTCGTCAATGGAGAAATCATCCAAGACCAACAAGGTATGACATCTCTAACCAAAGATTATTTTGACAACCTCTTTAATAAATCACAAGGAACATATTTGGAAGTTGTCGAGGCTATTCTCCCTGTTGTATCTGTCGAAGATAATACCATGTTGAGTACTCCTTTTGAAAAAGAGGAATTCAGATCAGCTTTATTCCAGATGCATCCAAACAAATCGCCAGGTCCTGATGGCCTAAATTCAGCATTCTATAGAAGATTTTGGAACATTTGTGGTGATGCAATAATTGATGCTTGCTGCTCTTGGTTGAACGCGGGTGCTTTTCCACCAGGGATTAATGACACCTCAATTGCACTAATTCCTAAGTGTGATAACCTGAAATCATTGAGGGATTTCAAACCAATAGCTCTCTGTAATGTTATATATAAGATTTTGTCAAAAACCCTTGCCAACTGACTGAGACAGATATTACTACACATCATTGGTAAGGAACAATCCGCCTTTGTGGCTGACAGATCAATCATCGATAATGTGCTCATCGCTTCAGAAGCCATTCACTACTTGAGATCAAAGAGAAGGGGAAAGGTTGGAGAATTGGCTTTGAAGGTAGATATCAGCAAAGCATACGATAGAGTGGATTGAGGCTATCTGAGAGTAGTTATGATCAAGATGGGGTTTAACCATGATTGGGTGAAGTGGGCTATGCTTTGTGTGGAGTCAGTGCAGTACAAGGTCAAACTCAATCATGATCTAATAGGGCCTGTCATTCTGGAAAAGGTTTAAGGCAAGGAGATCCACTATCTCCCTACCTGTTTCTTATTTGTGTGGAAGGCTTAAGTTCATTAATCAGATTGGCTCAACAACAGAATCAATTGCATGGAATCTCAATTTGTAGAGGGGCTCCCTGGTCTCACATCTGTTGTTTGCAGATGACAGCTACATCTTCTGCAGAGCAACAACAAATGAAGTGATGGAACTTAAAAGAATTTTGGAGGTTTATGAACTAGCTTCTGGTCAAGCTATTAATCTTAGCAAGTCTAAAGTGTTTTACAGTTCTAATACAGTAGAGGACAGACGCATAATGATATCAGATCAGCTTGGTGTGCATTCAAGAATTGGCGTAGGAAAATATCTTGGAATGCCATCAATCATTGGAAGAAATAGAAGAAACACATTTAGTTTTGTCAAGAATAAAGTGTGGAGGAAGATTAATTCTATGGCTGGTAAATTCTTTGATGCAGAGAAATCCACAAAGCTGACCATTATATTATGGAGCCTTTGGAAGAGGAGAAACGAAAAGCTATGGAATGATGCAGATGAACCTATGAATGTTGTTTGCCTTAGAGCTCATACAATGCTGCAAGACTGGAGGTTAGCTCATGAATCACAAGAAGCTTTCAACAATCTTGTTTCTGATACAGTGCCAGATACTACAACTATTTGGAACAAACCACCTCCGGGATTCCTCAAATGCAACACTGATGTTGCTATTTTTGATGATCTGAATGTTATGGGAGTAGGCTGTTGTATCAAGGATGAGAAAGGCCTTTTTGTTTCGGCACGGTCCAACTGGTTGAAAGCAAAAGTTCATGTGCAGGAAGGAGAGGCAGAGGCCTTATATCAAGCTATCCAATGGGTGATTCAATTATCTTTACGAAGTGTTATTTTTGAATCTGATTGCAAGGTGCTGGTTGATCAGGTGCAGGGCTCGAGCAATATTATTACTGAATGTGGGATGATTATCCAATCCATTAGAAATATTCTTAAGGTCTATAATAATTTCAGAGTAGTTTTTGTAAGAAGAACTGGAAATCTAGTGGCTCATACAATTGCTAGATGTTCTTTAGAGAATCCTGAGAATTTCATTTTCCAATATCCACCTGCTTGTATTCATCATATTCTTGAAATGGAAAATGTATGATTCTCTTTTTGTAAAAAAAAAAAAAAAAAAAAAAAAGCATAAAGAATTAAATTGAATTTTCTAAAAATAAAATTAAAAAACATAAAGGATATGTATTCAATAATATATATTAGTAGTATATAAGTAGAATAATTTGCCTAAAACAATAATTTTTATATTTTTTACATTTTGATACATAATATTTTTAATTTTTAATTTTGGTATTTTAAACTATGTGTTTATACTTTTATTCACATTTGGATACATTTTAAGATTACTATTTTGTTTTTTTTTTATGTATCAAAATATAACTAAAACATAATTTAAAATATCAAAATGAAAATTTTAAAATATTATATATTAAAATGTGATTAAAACATAATCTAAAGCAACAATAAACATAAACAGATATAAATGTTTATTTTATATAATTAAAATTTATAATAAATTAAATCAAATCATTTTTGAATATAAAAATTACATTATTATTAATTAAAATTCATAATAAATAAATACTTTTGAATATATGCATATTATATTTTAGATGTAGGATAAATTATTTCTAAAAACAATATTGTTAAGAAAAACTATTAAAATATTTTTTTAAAATTAACACCTAAAATTGTTTAAATTTTTTTAGAGAAAAATATGTATTGATAATTTTGTTTTATAGCTCTAAAGTTTAAATTGATTAGTCTTTGTCTCTAATATTTTCGTTGTTTAAAGTGGTTTGTCTTTTAAAAGAGTGTCACATAATTTATTAATTTATACATCACAATATTTATTTATTTTTTTTAAAATAAAATTAAAATCCATAATTATTAAAAAAAAATTACATATTTTAAAATTCAAAATAATAATAATAATATTTTTTAAAAAATATTATCATGTATTAAATGTATTAATTAATGAGTCACGTGACATATATAAAAGAGATAAATCACATAAAATAATTTAACGATAATGAGATTGAAAATCAAACAAAAGAAAACATTATGAAAAAAATATTAGTCCATTTAAACTTTAATACTAAAATTATATTTTGTCCCTTTATAGATCACAAGTACACTAAGCTATCAGAGGTACTCCTGTTGAGTTTTTAAATAGGGTTACTGTAGAAGACAAAACTCTTTCTTATAGTATTTAAGGTAACTGCATCAACAAAACTTGAATTAATTAAAAATGTGAGTAAACGTGTTTAATGAATTAAAAATGTTTTAATTGAATGTAACTGTTTTAATTTATATATAGGGTCACAACACTAGTCATAACAATTTCTAGCAGCTTTTACTTCACCAAAAAAAAAATTCTAGCAGCTTTTTGAGACCAATAAAAAAAACGACAACCAGTAATTTAATGCAACTTCATGTCAGTAATTAGTTTCAAAACATTTTTCATTTTAGTAAATAATTTGTAAAAAGGAGCCTAAAATTGGTCAATCACCGCTGCTATAAGCTCAAAATGCTACTTTTAGAATCTAACAAGTTAGTAATAATAATAAAAAAATAAAAAAATAAATAAAAACGTTACAAGCTATAGCGAAATAAAGGTTGTTATCAAACATCTCTTAACTAAATGAGCTTACTTGCTATAAACTATCGATCCATTATAAATTGATTGCAATTAAGATTTCTCATTCATACCCTTACCTAACGAAAATTAAAATATTAGAATAAACATTACAAATTAATACTAACAGCATGATACATCTTCAACACAATTTCATTATAGAATTGGCATATCAACAATTCTTAGACCACGCTAATAAAGTTAATCCTAATGTTAGACATTTTTTATCCAATACTAAACAAACAACATTCTATTGTGGTGAATAATTTAACAATTGAATAATTTAACCGAATTAATTTTCAGAAAGAAAAAAAATGATCAACTTTATATTACGATCAAGCTATTCAAGGTATAAACACAAAATTAATTAGAGAATGAAACATCTTTTCTCTTTTTATTTAACACGAAAAAATCTTGAATTTAGAGTCTTACAAGAAATTCGATCAAACAATGGTGACTTTCCTTAAGAAAGTATCAAATGTCAAATAAAGTCCATAATTTTAGCAAATCTGATCATAACAGAATTCAGCAAGGGCATTCACTAAACCATGAGCATTGACTATGAAAAAAGCACAATTAATCAACCATTTCAATAGTCAATACTCAATACTGATAAATCCAGCACGTGGTTTTCTATTGGATTGACAAAACAAAGGTAAGGCGTGCAGAAAATTTGAAACAGAATACACTGACATCGAAAAATATTCATCCAAAACACAGCTTCAACTACCAATAGTACAATAAGCCTATCAACATCAACATCAGGATACAAGCAAAGCAACCATGGTTCAGAATGTTCATTAAAGATTATGTATGAAAATAAATTGTATTATAAAGCTTTTAAGCAATGACAATCCAAAAAAGGTAGACTCCTATTTACTTGGAATACAAATATTCTGTTACAATTTGCTAGTATTGTTTAGAACTAGTATAATCAATTATTAAAAAAGCAAATCTAATGAATGAGTAAAAAGGAGGCACTAATACCATTCATAATCGCATAACCACACAAAAAAAAACAAAAAATTATCAACTTTCGTTCGTTCCTCACAAATAAACAACAAAAAACATAAATCGCCCTTGAAGGAGTACAAAAGGAACACATCTCAAACGCCAGAAAACTATGAAACCAGAACCACGTTGAAATTTTTAAAAACACAAAAAATCACAAGACAATATAGATCTACAAATCAAACACTTTTTTGTCCAATACTAAATAAACAACATTTTATTGTGGTGAATAACTGAACAATTGAGGCAATTTAGCCAAATCAACTTTCAGAAAAAAAATAAAAATTGATCAAGTTGATATTACGATCAAGCTATACAGTGTACAAACACAAAATTAACTACAGAATGAAATATCTTTTCTCTCTTTATTTGATGCAAGAAAACCTTGAATTAGGAGTCTTGCAAGAAATTGGATCAAACTTGCACCTGCAACCGGAGCACGTGATTAGTAAAACCGTTTTTGCTTTAGGCCATTCTCCATGTTTGTGTGCATTACATGAAGAAACCGTAGGAACTTCGAACTTGCACCACTTTCTACACCGAGGACATGCCTTTTTGGTAACTTTGACATTGCCACACGATCCCTTCTTCTTATTTACTCCAACAAAATCTCCATTTCGTTTATTTGGGTCACATAGGTTACTCCGAGCCTTGAAAATGAGTCTAAGTGCACCCCAAGTTGCAACCGAAGCGTTCTTGGTTGGGTTCACCATTTCCACCAATTTGTTGCATTGCTTTTTGATGCTCTCAATGTCTTGATCAGAGCCATCTCTTATTCCAAGAACCTCGTACCAATTTGTTGCACCAACGTTGCCATGTTTTTTCGATGCCGTGAGGTGGATTTTGTACGCGACTAGGATTTCATCAATGCCATCAACGTCGGAGTCTAGCGTTTTGGCCATGGTGGCACAAACTATGGCATCTTTTATGTGTCCTAGTTTGAATTTTTCCTCGGCATTTTTAATAGCAAACATTGCTAGAGAATCTTGCACCAACATGGCTTGAAATAAAAGCCTAGTGAAACGAGAACAATACAAGAGATTTTTTTTTTGTGAAAAAAACAATGCAAGAGATGATCAAGTGGTGTTATAATAAAATTCAAATCCTAAATCTTTTAAAGATAGATTTTTTTTTATCAGATGTTCAAAAGATAAGATAAGATAATTAATTTAAAAAGATATATAGCATAATTAATTATTTTATATATAAAAAAATAAAATTTATCCTATCTTTTGTGATGAGTATCTAACGGTGGAAGGATGAAGGGAGAAGGGCGGGAAATCATGATAATATACACGAAATAGTTTTTTTTTTTTTTTCAAAAGAGTGTAACTTCGAGCTTGTGATTAACAAAGCCTCATCACTATGACGATTATTATCATTATTTATGCATTGAAAGCGAATGTTTAACGCGCGCGAAGCAGATATGGATCTTCAGTGCAACGCGTATTCGAACGCCTCAGAACCAAAACGGCAGAGAGTATCACTCTCTTCCACTAACCCGCCAAAACGACACCTTCCTTTACCTTCATTCGACCACGAAACGACAGCGCGCATTGATGGGTCCCACCCCTGCCCCTCTTCCTGTTCCATCTCCGTTCACGCTTTCTGGTACTCATTTTCTCTCCCTTTTTGTGTAACCAAATTGAACTGTGTGTTTTTTTTTTTTTGTTCAATTTTGTAATCGTTGAAACTGTTCCAGTGGCACTTCACTTCACTCGCATTCAAATTTCGCGGAATTTACTGGGTTCAATTTTGATTTCTTTTATTAAAGTTCAATTTTGGAATTATGATTATAGATTAGAGTAGTCAAATCCCAAATACTGGCGCGTAATGCTGGACTCTAAACACGCTATAGTGGGATGATGATATTTTGAACCTTAAACCCTTGACTTAGATTTATACCACTGTTATCAATGGTGGATGGTTGTGCCGGAAAGCCAAAATCCCGCCATAAAAACACAAATTACCGGGCGCAACTAATCAAAAGTTCAAAATGTATTAAAATAAAAATAATAATAAAGTTATCTCGAGTTTTTAATTGGCTGAGCTTATGCAACAATCTCTTGGCATGACTAGTATCGTAGTTCAAGTTCTACTTCTCAATTAAGGTCCTCTCCACTTCTATATCTATGTAGTGATAGAAATTAGAAAATAGCTTCTTAAGTTTGAAGCATTCAGCAGATGCATTTTTGTATGTTATAATCAGTGTCTGGCTGAGTGATGAGCTTGCATAAATTAAATTTCTTTATTTCCTCTCACACTTTCTTCATTCATAGATGTCCTGCATGTTTAATGATTGTATCCTTTCCCTTGCTTCTATATTTTGTCTTTGATAGACTCTGACCTTCTTCTTGTTCATAAACTTAGGGAGTATTTCGGATGCTGATATACACCATAATATTTCATCATTGTTGAAAAGTAAAGCAAAGGGTCATTAAAGCCCGAACCTGATATCTGAAAAGCTATCTGTGACTCTATATGGGCATACAAAAGCTGTCAATGCTATACATTGGTCATCAACTCAGGGTAAGTTCTATTTGTTGACAAACTATTGCCCTGGTATGTGTGTGATATACTATTAATAAGGAATAGTTTTCCTAAACTGTTTCTTAGTGATAGAAGGTATTGCAATTGTATTATATTTTAATGTATAAAGCATTTGTTCACAGCTAGATTAAATTTGAAATCAATGTATTGAAAAGTGTTGTATGTGTGCGTGTGTTTGGAAAAGAGAGAAAGAGGCATATGCTTGTTGTGTATACTAGTATTTATTTGTTCATCAGAGTTAGCTTACAGCTCACCTCCTTGCATCTGCTGGGATGGATCATACGGTTTGCATATGGAATGTATGGAGCAGAAATCAGAAGAAAGCATGTGTGCTAAACTTCCACAATGCAGCAGTCAAGGATGTGAAATGGTCTCGGCAAGGGCACTTTCTACTTTCTTGTGGATATGATTGCACATCAAGGTTGATCGATGTTGAAAATGGATTGGAGACTCAGGTTTTCAGAGAAGATCAAATTGTTGGAGTTATAAAGTTCCATCCAGACAATTCAAATCACTTCCTTTCTGGAGGGTCAAAGGGCCATATCAAACTATGGGATGTAAGAGCTGGCAAAGTAGTGCATAATTATAATCGAAATTTAGGTCCGATTCTGGATGTTGAGTTCACAATGAATGGGAAGGAATTCATTTCTTCTAGTGATGTATCTCAGAGTAATGTCAGCTTTGGGATGTGTCAAGAGAGGTACCATTGTCTAATCAGGTGAGTAAGAGAATTCTATATACTGTCTTTCATATTATGTTTTTACAGGCTAAAGGACTGTAGTTTGCTTATTGTTAGCTTAAGTAGCATTGCTGATTGTTGATTACAACTCTTGAAACAATAAGTCATTCTAGCTAGAGGGAATAGAATGACCAGATAGTCTAGTAAAAATTATAGCTTACCATTTCTATTTTCTAAATTAGTTAATCAATCAATATATTATATAAAAAAAAAGTTGTTGATTGAGCTGGTTAGCACATATGTCACACTATGTGAGCTTTAACAAGTATTCCTATTAATTCAAATTTAAAAATTTATTCTAATCAATAGTTATATAAATATGGATAATTAACTCTAACTGATAAATATAAATATCAATATAATTTGATAATATCAATAATATAATCAATACATAATATCAATCAATCAATATATTATATAAAACACAATTGCTAATTATGTTTATATTTCATAATTGGTAATTAATTTTAATATACCTTTTTTTTAATTAATACTCATATTATTTCTTTTATAAGTTTTATTTAAGTTTTAAATATAAAAATTCTATAATATCTGAATTAAAATAATTTTAATGATTTTAATTTATTCAAATTTTGAAATTATTATTATTGCTATTATTATTATTATTATTATTTAAAAGTTTATATTGAATATCCTTTATAGAAAAATTATTTTTTTGTTGAATAATATATAGTTCTACAATTAATTAATTAGTACAATAAATGTGTTTCTGATGAATAAAAATTTAATAATTATATGTTGGATAATATAAGGGACTACTTGTATGAAACTGCATTTTTATGAGAATGAGAACAAATATTTTCATCCGTTGGATTAAATTAGACGGATTAAGGCAATCCTTCAAAAATTAACATACATCTATTTCATTTGATCATCCAAAATTAAAAAAAAAAAGATTTACCAAATTTAAAAGAATTATTTTATCATATCTTATAATATCCAAGATTTATCATCATCGCTACTAAGAGTTGCTCCATCACCATGACTACCGTCGCCAACATGGTCACTGTTGTTAGGGTCATCGTCACCGTCATCATCATGGTCATTGTCTCTATTGTTACTACTGTCACCATCATGGTCGTGACCCTGGTGGTGGCAAGAACAGTGGTGGTAACCATGTTGGTGGTGGTGACGATGGCCCTGGCGACAACAATGAGGACAATGACTATGATGGTAATGATGATAGTGGCCCTAGCAACAGTAACCATGTTGGTGGTGACGGTGGTCATAGTGATGGGGGTAACCCTTGGTAGCAATAATGATAAGTCTTTAATATTTTAGGATGTGAAAAAATAATTCTTTTCAATATTTAGTAAATCTATTTTTTTTTTAAATTTTGGATGCAATGAAGAAGGGAAGCAGAGAGATCAAATGAAGTCTCACATAAAAATGCAGTTCTTATACGACGACCATGATGATGGCGGTGACCATGGTGATGAGGCAACTTTTGGTGGTGATGATAATAAGTCTTGGATACTTTAAGAGGTGATAAAATAAATCTTTTGAATATTTGGTAAATATTTTTTTTTTAATTTTGGATGCACTAAAAAGGGAAAGTAAAGAAATCAAATGAAGTAAATGTATGTTAATTTTTAAATGACTACGTTAAATCTTATCGTTTAATTTAATCCAAAGGATGTATTCTTACATAAAAACACATTCCTCATAACAGTCACCCCCAAAATATACATATATATGTATTTATAATATAATATATTGTGTATGTTTAATCACACATTAATTTATTATTATTTGTAATAATAATAATAATAAAAAAATCAAATTGAAATACTGAATGGTTTCCATTTTTTTAATTAATGTATGGTTATATGATTACAACAAATTCAATGGATATTATAAGAAAATTGAAGAATTATTTTCGTATTTAATTTTTTTGTGCAAATTGAAGTGTCCTTATTTTCTTATTTAGTTTCTTAAATGCAAATATTCGTGTTCTATTTATATCGCCATTGTCTCGAAGGTTTGCTTCCAAATGTTAAACTGTTTTTGCAAGAGTTTTATATTATTGAAATTATATTCATTTTAAAAGAGTGAAGTACCATGTGGTATTGTAAATGATTTAGCTTGGTTTTATAAACTCATGATTTATATTTTTAAGCTTTGAATAATATTTATTGATTTTAGAAATAAAAAAAAATTTCACAGCCTTTTTTATAAATAGTTTAATGAAAGAGTTTTTAAATTAAAATAAAATTCAAATCTTTCTTTGGTTAGTTATATAACGAAAGTGGGATGTTACAACGTCTCCCCCGAAATGATTGCAAATGCAATGGACAACACATAAGTATTCTCATCCTGGGTTGTGGTAATCAATAAAGTTCCTCGATAGTGCTCGTACAAGAAAGTCTCATCAAGTTGTGTTATCAACTCACAATATTTGAAAACATCCACCATAGATTTAAATGTTTAGAACACTTGTTCAAATTGTTGAAATCAGGCGTGACTAACATCATTGATATAAAATGGAATCGTCTCTAACTTATAAGCAGAACCTCAATATTTAATCAACATCCAATCCAACCATCTTTTCAGGAGATCATAAGATTCTTCACCATCGTTGTAAATGGTTGCTAAAGATATTTGTTTCATGAGCCAAGCCTTTCTATAAGATACTTGAAAATGAGTCTTGCTAAAAATTCTTTCTTATATCAATGAAATTGCAAAACATACATCATGTTTAACCAATCTTGATACATAAAACAATTCAATTAGGTTAGTTTGAGAAACTTTATTTGCTTATAGAAAAATTAAATTAAATTGGAGTATTGTACTTAGAATGTAAGAGCTTATAATTTGTGAGGACAATGCCACATGATTGTGTGTTAAGTTAGTATTCACACATGTATGGGAACCACCCCATTTTCTTATGCACCAGACTCATGTTTTACTAGATAAACTAGGTCTCATTCTCCATATGCAACCCTTAACATTCTTTGGACATATCAATTCAAGTACTTTTGGCCTAGTTTCAAAAGATACATACCTCTGATGCATTCTCATGAAGTAAACCGCAACAACACTTTTAACTTTGTCTCTAGTGTTGAAACATAGTCATTCATAAAGTTCTTGTCTGATTCTCCACAAATCATGATTATTAAGGCATTGAAAAATCCATTTCTTGGTCAAGATGAGCCCAATTGATATATGACATATGAGGCGCTTCCAACCATTGTGGCGCTTGGGTTTGACCTATGTATATTAAACAAACATAGAAAGGATTGGTTGTACCTTTAAACTAATTGCAATAATTGTATTTCAGACCAACCTAAACTAATTGCAATGGCCTTTGATGTAGCATAGGCTAAGTCTTCATCATCCTCTAAGGATGAACCATCTCTATCTGACTTGTTTAAGTCTTCATCACAATTATCATCATCATTATTTTCTACATTATCAACACGATCTGCCTCATTGTCGTCATCATCACTAAATGAAGTAGGCATATTAAAAGGTCTAGCTCCTCAGTTCAATTTTGAAGACCTAACTCCCCAATTTGTTACTAAGGACCCAGCTCCTTAATTTAGTGCCGATCGAGGATCCACTTGCCCAATTAGGTCTCGAGGATCCAAGTCCCCAGTTAAGTGTTGTTAAGGATCCAACAACCCAATTAGCTGTTAAGGATGTAGTTGTGCAATTCGGTGTTGCATTTTGATTTGCAAAGGAAGTTGTCTGCTCTATCTCCACATAAAGCTCAATTGCCTGCAAAAAAGCTTGTTTCTGAAAAGTAGTTATCATACATTGAACATGTCCATCATCACAAACTTGAACTCCCTCATATTGTGGAGGATTTGAATTAACCAGATATCTACATGTTAAATTACTAATTATATAATTCAAGGAAAGTTTTAATTTGGTGTGTGCTTGTGCTTTCAAACCATCAAAAGTTACATTAAGGTTAATTCTAATCATTTTTTTACTCCCCTCAAATGTTATCCCTTTAGTACCAACAATTTTTCTACCATTCAAATAAATAAATGCACTACAATATGTAGGATTCATTTTAAATAAAAAAGAAACGAACAAATTCTAGTAAGAAAACAACAAGATTAAAGTAAAAACTCAACAAAAAATTCGAGAAAAAGCTAAAGTACAAATTTGTGACAACTACTGAATATAATTTTGGAGACTGAATAATTTATTGATGGTATGGCGTCTTCACACTAAGGGAGATGGTTAAAGGCTTGGCTTCTCCCTACAAGATGGTTAATGGTATGGTGTCTCCTTGCTAAGGGAGATGGTTAATGGTTTGGCCTCTCCAAGCTATTTGTAGGTGGTTTGGCGTTTGCTGCTTCAATGTGTTCCTCACACATATCATGTTTTGCTTATTTAAATGACAAAATTGGTAACAAAAAAAACTTGCAAACTAGAAAGGAAAACTCATAGCGTTCCAAATGGTGAAATACTATGTTTTCGTTGGCATATTGTTCATTTTTGGCAATCTGTGTGGCGGAATCGTAGTATCTCTAGTTACATATTTGCTAAAAAATTAATAACTATCATGTTGGTAGTAGTTATGTAACTAGTTTTACTTAGATTTTTTTTTTTTTTTAATTTTACATCATGTTGGAAGCCATTTTCCACTATGGTAACCCTTTCCTTCCACTGGATGTCTTTTATCCTTTTTGGATTTATTTATTTTCAACATAAATATGATTGTGACTCGTTACAATGTTGAATATTCGATTATTTGTTGTCATTATTTTTCTTATTTCCCTTAATTGTAACTTATTTTTCATATTTTTCTTTATTTGTGACTCGTGGTGCAAGGATAAACGTTCGATTAAATTACATTAAAAAAATTGAAAATGTAGCAACAAAAATAAATATATTTAAATTACAAACAAATAAAAATGGATCCTATCTAATGATGGTTTTCACCATCATCGTCAATTTCTTCATTTAAATTACATGGAAAATTAATTCTAGGTGCTGATTGTTGTTGGAACGGATATGAATATGAAATGTAATTCCCAAATTGTTGATTTGGGGTACTGTAAAATGTCTAATCAACAAGTGGGGGTGGGATCGGTGGATGCCAAAGTGTTTGATGTTGAACAACTCTCCTACGCCACTCAAGTCCACGTCCTTCCAGTGCCAATATTTGATAGTTGTGGTGGATCTAGAAATTACGGCCCTAAAAGTGGTACATCTTGGGTTGGCATTGTTACCCTATCAATCTCCCCCAATGCCTGCAACACACTTGCGACACTCGTTCTAACATTGTCACTTGAGTCATTTACACCCCTTTGATATGTCGTCAAGTGATATATTTGTTGCAATGCCTTTATCTATAACAAATGCAAAACGTTCAAATGTCATTAATTAATAAAATATATTAATCACATAATATTAATGTTATTACTCACCGTAAGTCCTTGGATTGCTGCAGTTTTTGTTAACCATGGTTGGGTTCGTGCAGAATACCATAACATATAAGAGGAAGAACTTGACAAATGTATATCATTTGGACCAACTGCAACAGTAGTACACACCCTAGAAAATCTATCATTCCAGACTTGAATATAGGGTTGGTGAATGTGGACCCAATTTTTCTTTTCCTTTCCTTTGAGACTAATGCCATGAAGTTTGTTTTCTTGTAGTGGTGCATTCAGAATATGTTGTATCATATTAAATTGGCGAAGCACCCTATTAGGTTGATGCCATTCAATAGCTGTAAAAGTGATTAATGGCATAATAGATCTCCAAAGTACTTGTGCCTTTAAACAATAAGGGGGGAACAAACTCTGGTATTGTGTGTAGGGATCCCGCAAAAACTGTTTTACAATAAAGGTTTTATAAATAAATTTATAAATATAACACAAAATTATGTAAAAAAAAATATAATATGCGTTCATCTTACATAGGTGCTCTTCAATTTGTCCAATTGCTCTTGGTAAAAGGTGATACTTTCCCGACAACACACAAAATTTGGACGTCGAGCTCCCATGTACCTAATTATTGACAAGTAAAAAATAATATAAAATTAATTTACATGAGTTGAAACAAAATAATAAATCAATAATTTAAAAACTGTTACCGAGCACCAAGAGGAAGACTAAAAACAAGTGATGATCTTCTTTCTAGCGCAATAGAAGGAAATCGTTCCCATGCCCACAATTGTAATAACAACGATGCTCCACCAATTTCAATCAGGTCATAATTGGTTGATTTACATAATTCATAATAAAAACATGCAAGTATAACTGATCCCCAACTATATTTTCCACAATCCTTAAAATTTTCAAGCATAGGAAGATACCTAAGTGAGATCATGTTGCCAGAATGGTCGGCAAACAACAACCCTCCAAACATTCACAAAATATAGTCTTGAGTAAAACGTACCAATTGCCAATTCACTATTTAGATGAAGATTAACATCTTCAAAATGTGTTTTCAACCAACTAAGTTTTACATGAGCACCAACTAAATCACTACCTTTAGGATAAACTCTCAAATACTCATTGCACAAGGTCTTCCAATTGTAATCCGTTTTGCCAGTCATAGGCAAACCATCAACAAATAGTCCAACTAAAAGACTGACATCCTGAAGAGTGATAGTGCACTCTCCAAAAGGTATGTGAAACGTGTGTGTTTCAATAAATGCATATATATATATATATATATATATATAAAAGAGAATTATCATAACTAAAAAAGGATATGCTCGCCACACCAATAAAACCTGCTTGAATTAACATCCTTTTTATTTGTTCAGGTACTACTTAGCGTTTGTTTATATTACTTTGAACTTACCTGGCTCTTAAAATCCGGTTACGATATCCCCGCCATACGTTTTCAGAAATATGCACAACTTGCAAATAAAGCAAGGACGGATCACGCGACCAGGATGCACAGTGGTACCTTGATCCATAATAACAATTTTTTCTCCTAAAAAAAGTTAATCAAATGCATAGGCAGTAATAAACAACTCTAACTCAATACAATGGTTACTAAATTATTATTTTTAACATAATTATTATCATTTTTCATATCAAGTATCTCTGGTTACAAAATTTAAATAAAAATTTAATTTAACTTCAAAAATATCTACAATTAACTTTAACTTTAAATTTATCTAAAAAAGAAAAATTATATATAACATCAATGTTTTTTTTTATCAAACTTATATAACAAGTCACATTTTTAAATAAAAAACCATTCATTAGAATAAAATTTCACTGATAAAAATTTAACATATAACAAAAAAAAAAAAAACTACTATGAAGAAAGTTAAATATTTTTTTTATATTTATTTTACTACTATTATATACTTTTTAATGAATAACTAAACCTTTAGAATTTTTTTCGTAACTAAGTCTAAACAACATTAGCTAATTAAAAAAAGGACTTAATTCCACTTTTTGTTCCTCTACTTTTCCAAATCTGTAATTTTGGTCTCCTAATTTAAAATCCGCAATTTTGATTCCTTATTTTCAAAATCAATCACTTTTTATATTGATTGTTATTTTTAACGTTGACTTTTTTTTTGTAATAATTATTTAAATAAAATTAATTAGTTAATTTTTTTACTAATGACACAATTACCTTTTTTTATTCATAATTTATCATTTGATTTAATTAGTTAATTTAAATAAAAAATTAAGTGAATTTGAACCTTACTCCCTTTAGTTTTCAAATGTTAAAATAACTACTAAGCCAATTATCTAATTAATAATTATCATAAAACATTTATATATATAAATTTTTCACATAAATTTTATTTATTGTCATATATTTATTTATTGTTTCTTGTATTCTTAACAAAAATTTAGTAATTTGAATAAAATTAAATAAAGGGAGTGATTTATAAAATAAAAAGTGAAAAATATATTAAAAAAAAATTACAACTAATAATAGGTGATGTTAAAAAATAAAGGAAGAATAATTTAAATAACTTCGGTGTCTCGACATCTCTCTATCATAGTTTTAAAATTCGGACCGTGATTAAACCGATCAAGTTACTAGGTCACTAGGTCATTGTTCAAACCAGTGGGTCACTAGTTGACCCACATGACCCGACCTATATTAAAAAAAATTAAAAGTATTTATTATATACAAATTTTAAATTTCTAAAATTTTATTTAATTAATCTTTAATATTATTAAAATTTATTTAATTTATTCTTCCTTTATTTTTTAACATTTCCTATTATTAGTTGTAATTTTTCTTTTATATATTTCACTTTTTATTTTATAAATCACTCTTTATTTTAATTTTATTCAAAATACTAAATTTTTATTGAAAACACAATAAACAATAAGTAAATATATGATAATAAATAAAATTTATGTGAAATATTTATATATGTAAATGTTTCATAATAGTAGTTTATTAGATAATTAATTTAATAGTTATTTTAACATTTGAAAATTAAAGAAAAACAGGTTCAAATTTAGTTTTGCTGAAATTCATTTAACTTTTTATTTAAATTAACTAATTAAATCAAATGGTAAATTAGAAATAAAAAAAGGATAATTATATCATTAAAAAAAATTAACTAATTAATTTTATTTAAATAATTATTAATTATAATAAAAAAAATCAACGTTAAAGATAATAGTCAACGCCTCAAAATTAATGTAGAGATAAAAAGTATTTGATTTTGAAAATAAAGGGATCAAAATTGTAAATTTTAAATTAGAAAAATCAAAATTGAGGATTTGAAAAATAAGAAGAACAAAACTACAATTAAGTATAAAAAATATATATACAAATTCAAAACATATTTTTTGGAAAATGAAAGCAATAATGGTGACATTGTTTTTCTTTCTTTTCTGGTACGGATATTTAATTACAAACGGCACACGGATAGAAAAATACAAAAATTAAAAGACTGCCAGCTTAAGGCACCTTAGTTAGGACGTGGTGTTTATTTTTTAAGGCAAATGAAGGATCATTATTTTTTTTAATAAAATTAATTATGCATTAATGTGATTTATGTTTAAATGTTATACTATAAAATTAAGTTATGAATAAAACTTAATGTAAAATTTTGGATCAACACAAAAATAAATTACTTTTAATAGCATGATTTAAATTCAAGTTTACTCACTAAATCACAATGAAGAAAATGTTACAAACATGTTTGACAAAACTAAAATTAAGTTTACAGTATTCAAATGCTAAACCAAACCAAACACACTGTAAAAACAAAAAAAAAAAACTCATAAGCCAAAAACACTATTCAGAAAGCAAAAACCTGTGTATCCTCTTCGGAGTCTACTATTGTGTGCATATGCAACACATTCATGATATTTAATTTTTAAAACAAATTTGATTTAACTATAAATATATCCACAACACAATCATTTTTATTTTATAGATCTACAACACATTCATAATATTTAAATTTTATAACAACAGATTAATTTTAACTATCAATATTTCTACAACAAATTGAATGTAATAATTCTTTTATAAAAACATATTTAATTTAACTATCAATATATCTACAAAAAATTCAAAATATTTAATTTTACTAATTATTTTTAAACTAATAAAAACATATAATTTTAACATAGTAAATACCTCTACCTTCACCTCCAACTGCAGTTTCACCTCCACCACTTTCACTTCTTCAGTATATCTACAACAAATTCAAAATATAACAACAATTTTTATAAGAACAAATTTAAATAACAATATATTTAATTTCATTAACTATTTTTAAACTAATAAAAAATATAATTTTACCTACACCTTCACCTCTTAGCTACGGTTTCTTCACCTCCACCACTTTGGCTTCTTGAACTCAACTTCTTCCTCACAAACTCTCTAGACCAGCGCCACCAAAACCAAATCCTTCCTTCATTTTAAAAGGAAAAGACGAAGTGCCTCGTAAGTCATGCCCCTCCCGTAAGTGTGCTGGTGGTTGGGCATCACAAGGACAATTGAAAATTGCTTTCCAGGGTTGGTTTGGCGCCTCGGAGGTGACACATGTCATCCATACATCGAAAGTTTGAAAATGATCTTCCTTGATTTTTGTTACAAATCACTTTCAAAATCAATTACACTAATTAATAAGAATAATTTATCTAGTTGTTTTAAGGTTAAAGGTCACTTTTAGTATTTTATGTTTTAATTTTTATTTACTTTTGATCATTCATATTTTAAAAATTTTAATTTTAATTTTTTATATTTTTAAAATGACTCAATCATTTATATTTTTAAAATAATCAGATCTTTCTAAAAACAAACAATTATACGAAAACTATAAAACTTAATTAATGTTAAAAAAATAATAAACATAATGTAAATTTAATAAAAAAAACATATCTAATTATGTTTTAAAAACATTATTTTATTTTAAAAAAATCATTTTGACTCACTTTAAAAATAAAGAAAAAAATACCAAAAAATAACTTTAACCTAATTTTAATGAATTTTTAATATTATATTAATTATATCTTCATTAATAATCATAAAAACATAATTTATTTAATAACAGTAAGAAAAAAAAGGACAATAAATGTTTCTTAAGACTCTAAACTGCCTTGTAGTATTATAAATCCCCCGTGAGGTTGGACGCTTCTAAAAAACATATTATAAAAAATAATAATTCTGTGTTAATTTATTGAAGTACCGTATCTTGAAAATAAAACAAACTTCTAAAACTTAACGATAGAAAAAATCAATTTTAACATAAAATTTTCATCAATTTTTTAATATTTTTTCACCTGAAAACACTTCCAGAAAAAACTACCCTTATCTCCCTTCATGCATAATTGACAAAGATACATTTTCACCTCATACCCAAAGATGCACTTAATTTTCACCTATAATAACGATAATCATATAAAAGCAAAACATTCATTAGCACTTTATTGTAGAAATATGATAATCATGAGCAATACGTATGACATTTTAAACTCGTAAAAATTGGAATTCCAAGTGACAGCTACTTATCCCTGCCACTCAAATAAATCATATTCTCAACGTAAAATTTCCACCACCATGAAATTTAAAAACGGTTTTTGGGACAACTTCCCATCTAGTAAATTTATTAAACAAAATTTGCGGCAGCAATTATAGTCTAAACTCTTAAAACTCAAATGGTTTTTTTCATCGCCATCTAAAAATAATAACAGACTCAGCATTTGAACTTAAGCACCACCAGATCCGTACTTCTTGCCAAACACAATAACCTGCAACTTGTCATACCCGGCAAGCACACCAGCACCGGCAACAGCTCGGAGGATGTTGGCACCTGCACCCTTGAACAAGGACTTGGCACCCTCATTCTTGAGGATCTGTTGGAATGCATCCAAGGAGCTCTTGTACTTGACAGCCTCACCGGAGGTCATCATCATTCTTCTTCTAACAGTGTCAATTGGGTAGGATGCAAGACCTGCACCATTGGTGATGAGCCATCCAAGGGCAAAGCTGGCAAAAAAGCTATCCTGCAATCATCAAGGGAAAAAATTACATTAGATTTCAGGAAAAGAGTAAGCATCAGATGAAAATCAGAAGAACATTCACAGTAGCATTGACATAATTAAGATAGAATATAATGTCTTTGTAAAATGGTTTTAATTCGGATCCTGCAAATTAGGGTGAATACTCAAATTTGTCCATAAAAGAAATTATAGATTGACCCCCTAATTAAAAAGTAACCATTAGACCAACAAGTTTTAGAGATATGCAACATTATAGTCACATTACATTCAAAGAATAGAAGGAATAAAAAATCTCACTTGTTATAACAAGGATTATTTTATTTGGCAACTTCATTTTTTCTAGGATTAAATTTAAGTTAAAAGAATTAGAAAGAATATGGGTATTTAGTCATTTCTTAAAATAACACATGACCACTTAACAATGATGTAACATACATCCTTATAAAATAAGACATGTCAAATTAAGTTATGTTAGGTCACACGCCATATGCACCTCAGAATGGTTAATGACACCACACAACATTATTTAAATAGTTGATATATCATCACTAAGTAAACTAGATAAAACTATTTAAGACTAAAATCAAATCAAAACCATGTGAAGAAGAAAACATTTATAATCAATTAAAAACATACTCCCGACACTTTTAAGAATTAAAAACACACTCACATCACTTGAAAAGTACAAGAATTTGATTAAAACTGAATATCACAAATATCAGTTATTAAGTGGCAAGAGAACCAACCTGCAATGATCCAGTGAGGAGAACTGGTTTGACAGAATCATACAATCCAAAGTACAGACCACGATACACAATGATTCCAACACAGGAGATGTTGAAACCACGGTAGAGACCAGCAACACCATCAGATGCCAATGTCTTCCTGTAGACATCAACAAGACCATTGAATTGTCTCTCTCCACCCTTCTTAGCGGCCTTTGCATCATTGGCAAGACGGGTACGGGCATAGTCAAGAGAGTAAACAAACAAAAGGGATGATGCACCAGCAGCACCTCCGGAGGCCAAGTTGCCAGCAAACCACTTCCAGTAGCCATCCTTATCCTTCTTGAAGTTGAAAAGCCTCTTGAAATAGTCCTTGAATGCAAAGTTCAAAGCCTGGTAGAATTCAAACAGCAATTGGCATCACATATTAGAATTGAAGTTTCACATAGGTTAACAAAATAAAACAATAATTCTGATTGGAAAACAAACACCAATTATATCTATGATCCAGTATCTAAGCTTAGTCCAAATCAAAATTACAAAATAACTAACCTGGGTAGGGAAATATCTGATGACATTTGCAGTGTTTCCTCTCCATAGAGCAACAACACCCTCATCTGCCATTGTCCTCTTGAAACAATCACCAATACCCTTGTAGGGCTCAGAGAGTCTTCCAGTTTTGATCATCTCGTCCTGGTTCTGGATCAAAAGCTTAACACGTTCAATGGGAGCAGCAGCAGTCTTGGAGACAGCAGCTGAGACACCTCCCATGAGAAAGTCTATAAGAAAATGGCCTTTCTCAGCTGGAGCAGCAACAAACACAGGGGAGGTAGTTGTTGTGGCAGCAGACAAATCCATGGTAGTCTTGCATGGATACTGGAATGCAGCATTCGAGTAATTCCCAAAAGAGGGCCTTTGGTACATAGCAGGGTGGCACACAGCTCCATCATGACTCCTAATGCTAGATGAAAGACCAGAACGGAGATGGAGCTGGCCAGCGACCTTGTCCATGATTGAAGGGTGATGGACCTGATCAACCATGGTGGCTTTCCTGAAGAAAGTATCAAATGTCAAACTAAGTCCATTTTGGCAAATCTGATCATAACAGAATTCAGCAAGGGCATTCACTAAACCATGAGCATTGACTATGAAAAAAGCACAATTAATCAACCATTTCAATAGTCAAAGGTAAGGCGTGCAGAAAATTTGAAACAGAATACACTGACATCAAAAAATATTCATCCAAAACACAGCTTCAACTACCAATAGTACAATAAGCCTATCAACATCAACATCAGGATACAAGCAAAGCAACCATGGTTCAGAATGTTCATTAAAGATTACGTATGAAAATAAATTGTATTATAAAGCTCTAAGCAGTGACAATCCGAAACAGGTAGACTCCGATTTACTTGGAATACATATATTCTGTTACAATTTGCTAGTATTGTTTAGAGCTAGTATAATCAGTTATTAAAAAAAGCAAATCTAATGAAGGAGAAAAAAGGAGGCACTAATATCATTCATAATCGCATAACCACAAAAAAAAACAAAAAATTATCAACTTTCGTTCGTTCCTCACAAATAAACAACAAAAAACATAAATCGCCCTTGAAAGAGTACAAAAGGAACAGATCTCAAACGCCAGAAAACTATGAAAACAGAACCACGTTGAAATTTTTTAAAACACAAAATCACAAGACAATATAGATCTACAAATCAAACACTTTTTTTGCATACGAAAAAAAAAGTCATCAAACTAAACCGAAAGAAGAAAAGACCTTTACTCTAAAACCCCACTCACAAACCGATTCTGCTTACAGATCAAGTCAATCGGAACCAGGACACACAATAACAAACCGACACAGATCTATCACTTCATCGGACTAAACACCAAAACAAACAAAACCAAAACGAATCGGATCCAACAGTAAACAACACTTAACAGAAAACATGAAAGCAAAAACAACATAAAAAATTTCAAAACTGAAGAACATAATACAGCAACAGCATCATACATCGATAGATCTGAAGAACAAATTGAGAAAAAAAGCAGCAAAAAATTTCAGATCATAGGAAAGTGTGAAAGAATGCGAAGAACCATAGAAGAGAGTTTACCTTTCACAAAATCAAAAGGGTATTGAGAATGCGAAAGGATGGGAGAAACAGCGAGACACGGCGTGCTTTGAACGGAGTGAAATAAGGAATAGTTGAGCCTTTTTTTATATGCGACCTAGGTCTATATGGAACCGAACACGTGGACACGTGTCTTGTTTTTATTGGTCAACAACAAATTGGGCCTTGATTCTGACCCTATTCACCGTCCAAAGAGTCGTGAGGGCGCTTGGAAGCTTCCGAAGTCTAAAAAAGTGACAATTTGTTGAATTAAAAAGAAAATAAAAAGAAAAAAAATTAAAGTCTACCATTGATATTTTTATGACCAAATATTTTTTTATTTATGTTTGAATTTTTTTTTTAATAAATAAAATATTTTTGGGTTAAGTAAAATCTAACCTTAACTGCTAGTTTTGTTTGAAGATAAATGAATTTGATGGCTTATACTCTTGTTAAAGTCTCAAATTCTTATGTAACCTCATAATTTTATTTCAATTTAATTTTCTGTTATGTGTCTTGCACAACAACTTTTACATAAAATAATACGAGTTTGTTGCTATAAAATAAAATAAAACCATTTTGGTCTAAGTAAAATCTAACCTTAAATCTCTTTAATAAAATCTCTAATTTAAATTTTTTGAAAGGAAAACGTAATTAAAAGAAAATATAATGTTAAAAGTTACTAGTCAAATTTGTGAATAGATTGACATAATTAAAAAAATGATTAAAAAAATATTGTTTTCTTTCTTTTTTTGGTAAAATTCAAAATTATAGATGTTGAAGATCAAAATTTTAAAAATTTAAATTTAATATAGTCATTAAATCTCAGATTAATTTAATAAAAATCAAATTTGATTTATATTATTTTATCACAAAATATATCAATTATCACCGTTGCCATTATTACACTTTATTCTATTAGTTATTTTTTAATATATAACAGTTGTAATAAATCATTAATTTTAATTAAAAGGAAAATCAAATATGATTATCTTATTGTTACTTTTAGTGTAATGCCAAGAAATACTATTTTTGTTTATATATACACCGTTAGCATGCATGGTTATCTTCTTGGAAAATTTTGTTCTATGAACAAAGATTTGTACTCAAGAAATGGTTAGTAGGTGGGTTTGTGGTATGATTCAAAAACGGAGGCCCGATGACTCTTCCCATATCTAAATGGGATTTTCAAATTACACCGCTCCTTATACTTTACCTTAATTTTTTATAATAAAAACATAACAAAAATAGTAAACTATGGTTTTATTTCGTAAACTTTTTAAAAAAAAATTATTTTAGTTTCTGAATGTTTTATTAATTGGCCTTGGTCCTATAACTTAATCTTTGTTTGATTTTTGGTATCTGTTATTAAATTTCTCCGTTCACAATGACATAATAATTATATTTTGTGGTGACTTTTTTATTGCTACAAAATATTTTATTAAATAGTTTATTACCCATTTAACAACCAAAAAAGATGGAAAGATTAAAAATCAAATGAAAAAATATTTTAAGACTAAACCCTAAACGAAAAATTCAAATACAAAAATTAGAAGTTTCAAAAAGTGTAAGGACTCAAACCATATTTTACCTAGGAAAAAAAATTACATACGTTAGTTGCACAATAATGAGCATGGTTTACCAATAGGTTGTTGGTTTGAGTGGTAATTGACTCAATTTCTTAAAAAATGTCTTATGTTCAAATATTGTGGATGGAAAAAAAAACATAAATAAAAAAAGAGAAACTCATTAAAGGTAGTTAGTTAGATTCCTTGACTCAAATATTAGTCATAGGAGAATTTTGTGAATATTTCGTACCAATAATATGATTAAAAAAAAATAATGAGCATAATTTATTTTTTAATGATTTTTTTAAATGAAAATATCTTCTTACACACATAATACTTGGAGATATTTGGTAGGGGAGAAGTTTTTTCATATTTGAGAATCATGATTATTAGAAAAGTCAATTCATCTGAATCTCCTAATAATGATTAAAATACATTTGGTTAATAATAGTATGTTTCCTAAGAATTAAAAATTATCATGTTTGATTACATTAGAACTTTCTCAGGTATATAAGAATGTTTTACCAATATATGTTTTTTCATATGTTTAAATTATTAGAAAAGCATAAACGAATACAGATAATTTGACAAACATTTTCCATACAAAATAACTAATATGTTTTTTTTTTTTATGAATAAAGAAATTAAAAAATGGCACTAAGGCTTACAAAAGAGAGTGCTTGAGGCATCAGCAACTAAGTAATTTGAAGCTGAAGCTGGACAAGAATTTAATAAAATAAACGGGGAGGAGGATTTGGCTCCTGACTTGGCAAGAATGTCTGCCACATTATTTCCTTGCCTAAGCGTATGCTTGAAGCTAATATTCCAAGGTAGTTGTACGTAATCACGAATGGCCGAAACCACACTTGCATGAGGATGAACAACGTCGAGCCCCCTCAATGATGAATTTTAGAGAAGTGGTGGAATCCGTCTCACAAATAATATTAGAGAAACCTTTTATGTGGGCAAGTTTAATGCCATGGAAAATAGCACACAGTTCAGCAGTGGTGTTTGAAGTAAAACCACAATTGCCCATATAACCCGTGATCCAATTGCCTGCAAAATCTCGTAGAACGCCACCAAAACCTGACAAGCCAGGATTACCAAAGGAACTACCGTCCGTATTGATCTTGATGTAGTTTTGCGGAGGAGGTTCCCAGTTAACCAATATCCTATCTATTGAGGATGAGCTGGTCGAACTGGTCGAGCTTGTCCCTTTGGCTAGATGTAAAAGAGAACTTATCTGGTTATGCATATACTAGTCTGGCCAAACTATATCGTTAAAAACCACCTCATTTCCAGTCTTCTTATGCATACTATGAACAATCTCTTGGGCGATGATGACATTCTCACAAGTTCCCCTCTTGGGGATGAAGTTACTTTGAAGGGGACCAATGATAGAATCTAGGTGTGGCCGAAGGCGATTCACTAGGACCTTGGAGACCAATTTGAATAGAACATTACAAACACTGATTGGTCTGAAGTCCCTGATGGACGTGGGATTCTCCGACTTAGGAATGAGAACTATCAAAGTGTTAGTCATTTGGGATGAGACAACAGTTGTGGCAAAGATCTCAGCTACCATACGTGTAATATCATCCTTGATATGTGGCCAGAAGGTTCTGAAAAATATAGGTTGAAATCCATCTGGCCCAGGGGCTTTGTAAGGGTTCATGCTAAAGAGGGCATCCTTCACTTCCCGTAACGTGACGGTAGCGGCTAGGCCGAGGGAGACATGATCCTCTAATCGAGAAACATGCACTAGTTGTAAGCAATTGGGAAGACATCTAGCAGTAGATTGGAAGAGACCTTGGTAGAACGATTGAGCTTCCTTCTTAATAAGGGATGCATCAATGCACCAAATATTATCGATAAACAGGTTAGAAATGTTATTCTTGCGTCTTCTGATAACCGTTTGAGTATGAAAGAATTTGGTATTCTTGTTGCAAAATCTTACCCAATTCTCACGGGACTTCTGGAACCATAACATTTCTTCGCGAAAAAGGATCTGGTTGTACTGGTCCTGCAAGGCTTTCTCGAACTGAATCAAGTCGGAAGTAGCCCGAGTCTCTAGTTCTCGGTGGACTCCTTTGATACGAACTTCCAACTTCTTTTTGTCCTGAAAAATATTCCCAAAGACCTCTTTGTTAAAGGTAATAGAGCTGTCATGAACCTTATTAAGCTTATGGAAAGTGTCTCCGGGGTAGTTTGACCCCATGCTTGTGTCACAATATTTGCATACTTTGGGTGGGAAAGCCAAGCTGCTTGAAAATGAAAGGAAGGGTTTATGCGAGAGTCAGCTTTTCAACAAGAAAGAAGGAGAGGATTGTGGTCCGAGTTGTGGGGAAGAAGAGTTTCCAACAACGCATTAGGGTAGGTAAGACGCTAGTCAGCATTAGCCACGCACCTATCGAGTTTTTTTTGTATGAACCCCCTTGCTTGAATATTCCTGCGCCACGTGAAGAAGCTCCCTGTGGTTTCCATATCAATAAGGCCACACTGGGTGAAAACGTTGTAAAGAGCATTGGCCCTAGCTTGGTGGAAGGCTCCCCCTATGACCTCCGATGGTTGAGTAATCTCATTCCAATCGCCAATGACTAGCCACGGTCCTTCCATGTCATTACCAATCTCGATCAAGTGGTCCCAAAGAATAGCCCTCACCGTAGAAATAGGGGAGACATACAACGCAGAGCAGTTCCACCTACTATTCGCCTTCTCTAGCCTGAAGGTAATACATTGATTCGTGGAGTGTAGAAGAGTAAAGTTGACATCCAGCCTTTCTGACAAATATGTTTAAATCATTAGAAATAATTGTACAAATATTTTCCATACAAAATAACTTTAAAATAAATCATTTTAATCTATTATCTATTATATATTTGTTATCTATTATAAAAGAAAGTTTGGTCACGTTGTTAAATGTCACATGACAGCATCATATTAATTTCTACAATTTTTTATGTTAAATAATAAAATAATATTAACAAATTAATATGTTAAATTTTGAAAATAATTTAAATATTCAAACTAATATTCTTATTAAAATTATTTGATATTACTAATTCATGTTTTAAATACAAGATAATATTAACAAATCAATCTGTTAAATTTTAAAAATTAGTTTGATTTGATTTCATTTAGGATTATAGTTTTTCTTTTATATTGTTTTCAACAAACTTTATTATCTAATTTAAATAATTTTTTTTTAAAATTTGTCTAATAGTTATTATTTTATGACATTTTTAAGTTGTTATTATTATTGTAATGATCTTATAACTATAATATTTTATTTTAGAAAAAATTATATCACAAAAATAGGTATGACTTTTATTTAGATTTGACTTACAATTTGTATTTTTAATTTCTCTTATTGCTTTTCTTTTTTCTTTTTCCTTTTCCTTCTTTCACTTATTCTTAGTTTTTTTTTTATTATTTATTCTTATTGACAATTTTTTAAAATACTAATCATCAATCACTTTTTTTTTTCCTTTTTGCATATGCTTTTTGAATCTAATTATAAATTTCTAACTACCTTATTTGTACTGCCTTCTTTAAGTTTAAAAATACAATCATTTTGGAATTTTTTTAATTTAAATTTTCACAATTAACAATAAAGAAATGTTATTAAACAATTATTTTTAAATTGATATTTGTTGTCTTCTTGATTGAATAATCATAATTTTTTTAATTTTAAACTTCATAGTTATTTTCAGTAAAAAAAAATTGCACATTTATTTGATTTTAACAACAAAGCAATTTTAGAGAAGAAATATATTTATTTTCCTTTTAAAAAATAAATATATTTTTTTGATTTAATGTCACTTCAAGTTGTTAAGTTTTGTTATTTGATTTTAATGTTTTATATCAAACATGTAAAGGATGCAACATTATATTAATTGTTTTAGATTAACATTTGCTTGATATTTGTTTAGATGTGCTACCATATCGATTACAAGTTAGTATATCTTAATCATATTATGCTTTGCCTTTAGGATAATCGATTACATGATTTAGCAATAGATTGTAATGACTTCTTTATTTCTCAAAATTTGCAATTGATTAATTGATTACAACAATTCATAATCATGTTTTTTGAAACATGAGATAATTGATTAGTGTTATATCCAATTGATGACAGCAACTCATAACAATTACTTTTAAAGATATCATATTTGATTTGTTTCTTTTAATCTTATTTCTCTTCAAATCTTATCTTATATCCTTAATCATATCTTTGAATCCAATCATATCTTTGATGGATTGATTTATTTCTTTTAATCTTATTTCATATCTTTTACCCAATCTTATATTTAATTGGAAGATAAGATTTTGATCCTTCAAAATACTATAAAAGAAACCTTTGTGATTGGTTTCAGCAACATAAAGTATTACATCTATTATTTTTCTATTGTGTTCAAGCTTCTTCTTCTTATGATCTTCATTGGTTAAATCTTTTTTTAAGAAGAAAGTTCTTTTCTGGCTATATCTGCACATTAAGGTACTTGTGTTCAAAGCCTTTTCTAGCTACATCTGCACATTCAAGGTGGTTTCGTTCTAAACTTCTTTACAACTATATTTGTACATTAAGTGTTTTATTTTTAAGCTTTTCTCTAGCTAAATCTACACACTCAAGGTGCTCTTGTTCTTTACTCTTTTTTCTTTGCTTGGTTGTTATTGGCATTCTAGGATAGGGTTTCGTAAGTTTTTGGTATGCTAGGATAGGGTTTCCTAGAGTAGGTGCTTATGCTTAAGTGGTGATAGTGTTTCACACTCTTGCATAGTTTCTTGTTCCGGTTGTGAACAAGAATAGGTTTATGTGATTTTGATGTGTTATTGCGTTTGTAATTGTTGCAAATCATAATGAAACTCCTCGGAGTGAGGAAGAATTGATGTAGATCAAGGTGATTGAATAGTATAGATTAATGTGTTATCTTTCTTTTCCCAACACTCTTTATCAATCATTTTTTACACTATATTTTTAGTAATTGAATCTTTAACTATAAATTGGATAAAGTTTGTTAATCTAATCATACTTTAATTTTGATTCCTTTTATGCTTGCTATATACAAAACGGGCCCACACATAAATTCTAGCAAGTTTTAATTACATTTTTTTATATTTTGGTCCATAATGTTTTTAAAATGTCATTTTGATATTTTAAATTATGTTTTTGGTACATTTTGATTAATTTGGGTGGAAACATTAAAAAAGTCAATTTGATTTATCTTTTGGTTGGACTTCGAATTAATTTGATAGTTTCATATCAATATTACATGTCCAAAAATTGATTATTATTCTTTGAAACTTGATGGACCAAAACAGACTAACTTAATAGACCAAAATGTATTAAAAAAAAAACAAACTTTTTAATGTTTCCTTCAAAATGGACTAAAATGTGTAAAAAAAAACATAACTTAGGGAGTGTATTAGATTAGGATTATTTGCAATTTTAAAAGACTTTTTTGTGTGAAAATATTTTGGGGTATTCAATTAAGATTGTTAAATGATAAAAAAAAAAAATTGATGGTATTTAATCAAGATTATCAAGAATTTTTTTAAAGGACAACAAAATCTTATGATATTCAATTGAGATTTTGAATAACTTAAAAAAATTTATTTGTTATTCAAAATCATAAAGATTTCGAAAGATTGTCTTCTTGATTAGATTTTGATGGATTTTATAGACTTTTTAGTTGATTATATAAATACCAAACCCAACAAACAATCTCATTCAATCTCGAGAAATTTTTCCTTCTCATCATAGACTTTTTTATTTCATTCTTTCTCCTTTGGAGGCGATGACATAATGTCCTACCCAATCTCTCACATTTTTCTACTTCAAGGTGAAACTTTCCATATGATCATAATTGGTGATGCGTTCATACCTCCAAATCACTATGAATCACCTTACCAGCCTACATCACCTAACCAATATAGTCCACCATCCCATTCCCCTTTAGGTTCAGAAATTCCTATTGAAAAAAATATTGTTATAAAAGAAGTAAATTTGAACATGAAGATTACTAAACAGAAAAAATTACCCACAAATTTACAAAAGAATACATCAAATTTATTTGATAAAATGGTGCAAAAACACACTTACAAAGAGTGCAATGAGGTTGTATATGTAGCCATAGAAAATAGTTGCAGAGATATGAGGCAAGAAAATAATAAAGGAGAAATACAAAGAATAGAGAAAGATTTACAAAAGATATAACTAACAATATCTAAACTAAAATTAATCATTTATTACACCCTCCCCCCCCCCCCAAGTTGCAGCGTGTATGGTAAGGAGCTAAAGCTTGGAGATCAATTTTTGAAATTGTCCAGTATCAAGGGGTTTGGTTAAAATGTCAACCAGGTGGTCAACATAAAAAATGGGAAGAAGATTGAAAAGTTTGAATTGTAATTTTTTTGCGAACCACATGACAATCAATGTCAATATGCATGGTTCCTTTCATGGAAGGAAGGATTGACAACTATATGGGAAGCTAATTGATTATCACAATAAAGGGTGGCAGGGGTGATAAAGGATAATTGGAGTTCAAGAAGAAAGTAAGTCAACCATTGTATTTCACAAGTGGTTGAGGCCAAGGCTTGATATTCACCCTTGGATGAAGAACGAGAGACGATGGATTGCTTCTTGGATCTCCAAGATATGAGAGATTGGCCAAGGAAAATACAATAGCCAATTGTGGATTTTCTAGTATTAACACAATTGCCCCCAATCTAAGTTAGAAAAGGCTTTGAGATGGAGAGTGGAGGAGGAAGAATAAAAAAGGCTAAGGGCAGGGTGGGCTTTTATGTATTTAAGGACACGGATGGCAGCTTGGTGGTGGGTTATGGTGGGACAACTCATAAATTGGCTGAGTTGTTGAATAGAGTAACTAAGGGGGGTGTATTGGATTAGGATTTTAAAAGACTTTTTTGGCATAAAAAAGTCTTGAAGATTTTTAAGATTTCGTAGGAAACTAAAAACTATTAAGATTTTTTTAAAAAGACTTTTGTGATTAGGATTTTGTAATTTAGATTTAATGGATTTAGAATATAGGATTTGAAAGGATTTCACAAATTTATAAGATTTGAAAAGATTTTATGGATTTGTAGAAAAAAAAATTCAAAACTACTAAATACAAGCCAACAAGAGTGTGCTTGAAAATATCATTGAATACAAACTAATTATAAGTCATCATGAGCTGAACCCTCTCACCTACCAATAACGTACATGAATTCCAAATCAAAGTTATAAGCTGCTAATGCATTTTGAGATATCTTTTTCACAAATTTTTATAAAGTAATAATGAAAAATAATAACAAAACATTAGTCAACAAAAAAGACATAATGATCAAAACATTAATCATTTGCCTAACTTGAAGAATATACAAAATAAACATTCTTCCAGTTACATATGAATAAATTTGGGATTTCTTTTTATAGCATCCCAAACATTGCTTTCTGTTTTCTCTATTAAGTTGTATATTTTTTCAAAATTAATTGCAATAGTTTAGAAAGGTTTTTTAACTTGATTGTTTGCCCAGTTAGAATTTCCTCTAGGCTCAGATCTACTTTTCCTATGAAGATTTTCATTAGGAATGAGATACTAGACTACATGTAGGCTTGTAAGTTGATTCGTAGTGATTTGGGTATGAACACATTAGTATCAAGATCATATGAAAAGTCTCACCTTGAACATAGTGTGATGTGGACATCAAAGCCCAAGCCCATGACCAGATGGAAGCCCAAGACCCGATACAAGGCATAGGAGGGCCCATGACAAGAGCAAAAAAGGCCCAAGAAGCTTTGGAACATATGGTGACTATTCTGAGGGCAGTTCAAATGCAAGGAGAGGCCCAACACTTGGAGGCCCACAAGGGAGAGTTGCTAGTCCTGTTGATTGCTTGGAATGAAGGCCCACTTACAGACTTAGTCATTTAATTAAAAATAATAATAATATTAAAGTGCTTACAGCCAGTTTTGAACCCTTAACCTCAAACTAAACTTTGCCTCGCTTTAACCACTAAGACATATTAGCTATGCTTGTAATGTTGGAATTTTACATTTCTCTTATTTTGTTGAGAACGAATTTGTATAAATCATTTGGAACTGAATGAAAATGCAAATTCTGATTGTTTTGTCAAAAAGTGAGAATTGTCTCTGCTAGGGTTCTTCCTTGAACCAATTAATCTTATCAAGAATTCCCTCAATTCTTGTGGCGATCCCCTAGGCTTATCAAACATCATTGTTTGTGGCGCTCATTCTAATTTTCGTTTTTGTCCCAATTCGTGCTATTGTTCATTTTCGCATTTCTCGCATTGTGCCTCTAGCCCATTTTTCCCAGGTTCGTTCTGTACATTTTACGTATCCATTTTGAGTGTTTCTTGATCCTAAATTGCAGTTCAAAACGTTATCTTTCTCCTCGATTTGGAATCACTCCAATCCGAGTTCTGTAGATCGAGATACGAACGAGAATTAAAACTCATTATGGGTTGCTCTTGGTGCACGAATTCCATCCTAGAAGATCCAATTTGAACTAAGCATGTGATTTTCCCATCAGAGTGGGTGGGAGATTATGTCACTGTCTCCAAAACAGAAAGAATGAAATAAAAAAAGTCTATGATGAGAAAGAAAAGTCTCTCATAGTTGGATGGAATTGTTTACTGGGTTTGGTATTTATATGATCAATTAAAAAGTTCATAAAATCCATCAAAATCCAATTAAAAAAAAGTCCATAAAATCTCTATGATTTTGAATAACAGATGACTTTTTTTAAGTTATTCATAATCTCAATTGAATACTACAAGATTTCATTGTCCTCTAAAAAAAAATATTGATAATCTTGATTGAATACCTCCAGACATTTTTACCAAAAAAAAAGTCATTAAAATCCTAAACAATCCTAATCCAATACATCCCCCTAAGGTCAAGTCTAGTGTTAGTAAGATAAAGCAATCTACCTATTAGTCTTCTACAGGCTGGTGGGTCATCAAAGGGTGGATCATCGTGTTTATGCAATTTAAGGTTGCGAATCATGGGGGTGGCAGCAGGTTTAGAAGCTAAGAGAGCGCTGTTAGAGAGAATGTATAAGGCATATTTTCTCTAACAAATGTGAATACCTTTCTTTAAGCGAGCAACTTCAAATCCAAGGAAGAACTTCAAGTCTTCAAGGTCTCGGATCTGAAATTGATGGTGAAGGAAGTCCTTTGTTTTATTGATTTCTTGTTAATTATTTCTTGTAATAATTAAGTCATCAACATATACTAAAATAACAATAATGGAACATGAAGTATTTTTGAAAAAAAGGGAGTGGTCAGAAGAAGACTGAGAAAACCCATTGTTGGTTAAAGAAGAAGACAGTTTAGCAAACCATTGTGCTAGACTATTTTAAGCCATAAATGGCTTTCTTTAATTTACAACATTGGTTAGGGTAGGATGGTGATCTGCTAGGGGGAAGCTCCATGTAGATATCTTCATCCAACTGACCATGAAGGAATGCATTATGGACATCCATTTGTTGAAGTATCCAATTTTGGGCAGCACCTATGACAATTAACAAATGAAGTATCCAATTTGAGTGAATCCTTTTGTTACAAGTCTAGCTTTGTGCCTTTCAAGTGATCCATTTGCTTGAGTTTTATTTTATAAACCCATCGGCAGCCAATGGCTTTCTTTCCTGCAGGTAAAGGGGTTAAATCCCAAGTGTCATTTCTATTTAAAACATTGATTTCAGTTTTCATAGCTTGGATCCAATCATTAGATTTAGAAGCTTCTTTATAGGATTTAGGTTCAATAAGAGTGGAAATGGTTAAGGTGAACTATTTGTGAGAAGAGGAAAGGTTTTGGTAATCAAGATAGGCGAATAAAGGGTAAGGGATAGTGAATGGTTCAGCAATGGTGATGTTATTGTCTATTTTCCAATGAAAGTTTTCTAGGTAGGAAGGATGGGTTTTAATTCTGGTTGATCTACGAAGTTGGTTTTCAGTTTCAGGTGGAGTAGGAGAGTTTTCAGGTTCAATAAGAGGGTTTTCAAAATCAAAAGTGAGTGAATTTTCAGTGATTTGTGGTTTACTAATAGTAAGGTGAGGTATATCATATAGGAGACTATCATAATTGTTTATGTTCTATTTAAGATCTAGAAATAATATGATAAGGAAAAGTAGATTAATAAAAAATTGTATTTCTACTTATGAAAACAGTCTTAGAATGTAAGTCAAAGAGAATATAACCTTTGGTGGCGGGTTTATAGCCAAGAAAGATGTATTTTCTAGCACGACTGTCTAGCTTAGATCTGTTCTGAAGTAAAGTAGAAGCATATGCTAAACAGCCAAAGACTTTAACATCTAAAAAGGTAGGAGATTTATTGTAAAACATAAAATATAAGGATTTGTAGTCAAGAACAACAATGGGTAGTCTATTAATAATGTATACAACATGACATATAGCATTTGACCAAAAAACTTTTAGGTAAATTGACATGAAATAGTAATGTACGAGTAATATTTAATAGATACCTATGTTTTCTTTCAACTTTAGAATTTTGTTGTGAGGTTTCTACGTAAGAAGTTTGATGAATAATGCCAAAATCAACATAAAAGTTAGGCTTATTAAACTCTTGACCATTATCTGAATGAATAACTTTGATTTTATAGTTATGTTGGGTGAACACAAATTTAATAAATCTAGAAATGCAAAATCTAGTATTAGATTTAGGTTTCGTTTGACCCAACTTATTTTTAACTTACAAGTTACTTTTAAGTTAAAGTTTAAAATGAGAGCTTAAAAAAACAAGTAAAAAGTTATTTGTTAATATTTTTTTTAAACTTAAAACTCCTTAAAGTTAAAATATAATCAGATGGAGAGGTTTGAGTTCAACTCCCCTCGCTAACAAAAACTAACAAACTAATCACTATTATTTTCCAATAAAAAAATACTAATTATTTTAAAATTTGGCCTTATTGATACTCAAAGAGAGAACATAGAAATAAGCTCCGCATAAGTAGCTTTAGGTAGCTTATTATAAAGCTCCTTATTTCTAATTTTTCTTCATTAAAAATAAGTAACTTTTACTTTAAGGAGTTTTTATTAATTAGTGTTTGCCCCAACTTTTACTTAAAAGTAGTTTATAAGTTGAAAATAAGCTAGGTCAAATGGAGCCTTAGCCTTTAACAAATATATCAAAGTATGCCTACTATAATCATCAACAATAGTTAGAAAATATTTATATCCTTAAAAAGAAGTGACATTAAGAGGACCCCAAATGTCCATATGAATAAGTTGAAAATTGTGAGTAGATTTAGAATTGCTTGGAGAAAAGGGAAGTTTAGTTTGCTTAGCCAAATGATAAGGGTCATGAATGAACTTTTTATTGAATTTGATATAAGAAAATTAAGTACATATATGTTGGCTAATAGTTTGAGAGGGATGACCTAGTCTATAGTGCCATGCATCATAAGCATCAGAAGCAATAACATCAGAAACAATATTAATGGAATTATTGGGAGGGGAAATTTTTACATCAAGGGAATGGGAAATTATGTAAAGACCATTCTAAATTTAGAAGTTCCAATCATCTTCAGTGAGTGGTTCTCCTGAATAATGCACTTGGTAGAGGAAAAGATCAGTTTACAATTTAAGGATTTGGAAATGGTGGGTAGAAATGAGGTTAAATTGGAAATCAAGGACATGTAAAACATTAAACAATGTAATAGACTGAGTAATGTGAACAATTCTAGAATTATGAGTAAGAACAATGTTACCATTAGGTAATTTTATTGAAATAGGAGATATGATCTTATAGTTAGAAAAAAGAAACCTATGGGGGGAAACATGGACAATAGATCTAATGTTAAGAATCCAATATAAATAGGGTAATAGTTTGGTACTTGATTGAGTAACATTGGAAATCATTTGGCTAGTGTTGGCCTCAAGTATATTAAGTTTATTGTGAGGAATGGTGTTGGCGTGTTGATGGTTTTTGGATTGTTGGAGGAGTTAAATGAGGTGGTGATATTGATTAGGGATGAATTGGAAATTGTAGGTAGTATTATTAGAGTTGGGGATGGTGGTGGTGTTGGTAACTATTTTAGGAGGTTTCTGGCATAAACTAGGTGGAAAACCATGTTTAAGATAACATGTTTCTATGGTATGGTATTGACAGCCATAGAAAGTACATTGTTTAGGGTTAGGGTTATTACAAGGGTTCTGGCCACGACCTCTACCACTAGAGTTGTTGTTACTGCCTTTGCCATAGCTATTGTTGTTGTGGGTATTGGAATTTCTAGGATGTGGTTCCAAGAGGACTTGGCAACAGTAAGAGAGGATGAATCATTAAAAGGGAGATCAACGATTTTGCATTCTTGTTATGAAATAAAGGCAAATGTTTTGTTTATGGATGGTAAGGGATCAAGAAGCAAGATTTGGGTTTTAACTGTGTTAAAACTATCATTGAAGCCTTTTAACAAACAAATAACATATTCGTTATCCCTGTATTGTTTCATGATGGTGTTTAGGTTACACGTACATGATGGTTTATAGGTACAAGCAAGGGTGGGTTGAAGGGATTCCAACTCATCCCATAAAATTTTTAAATTAGTAAAATAGGTTGAAATAGAATGATCCCCTTGCTTAATGTTATGAATATCTTGTAAAATATCAGGGATTTTAAAATAGTTACCTTTGGAGAACCGCTCAACAAGATTTGTGCATAAGGTACTAGCATTGTTAATGTAAATTGTGCTCTAGGCTATGTGCGGTGTCAGGGTGCGATTTATCCACTCAATCATGATGTTGTTGCACCTTTCCCAAGCTTCGAATAGAGGATCCATCGTGGATGGTTGAGCAAGGGTTCCATCAATGAATTTGTGCTTATTTTTGGTTAGTAGAGCACGACACATGACGCGGCTCCAAGAATGATAGTTTTCACCATTGAGTAGTGGTGTTACGAGGGTGGTTCTAGGATTTTCTCCTGGATGGAGGTAATAGGGGCTCATCGAGATAGGGTTTGATCGATGATGTCTGTGCTGTTAATGGCCATGAGAGGTGAGTTTGTGCAAGAGAGAACAAAAAAGGGGAAGGAGAATTGCGATCAAGATCGCACAGGTGCAAAGTAGATCAAGGACGAAGAAGAAGGTGAAATGATTCAAAGACATAAGAACGGGGTTGCGGAGGTGGTGATGGTGCAAGAGCGATGCAAGGGCGGCGTAAGAATGGCACAAAGGGGGTGGCGCTAGGGTTGGCTACTAACGGCACAAGAGAAAGGGGAAGAAGAGGTGCTCAAGGTTTCTGTTGTTGTTTCGATTGTAATTGAAAAATGGGTTTCAAGAATGGGTTCAAGTGGTATTTTGTGGAAGCTTTGGGCTTTCAAAAAAACAAATCACTAATACCATATTACAATGAAAACTAAACAGAGAAAATTACCCACAAATTTACAAAATAATACATCAAATTATTTGATAAAATGGTGCAAAAACACACACTTACACAGAGTGCAATGAGGCTGTATATATAGCCATAAAAAATAGTTACATAGATATGAAGCAAGAAAATAATAAAGGAGAAATATAAAGAATAGAAAAAGATTTACAAAAGATATAACTAACAATATCTAAACTAAAACTAATCCTCTATTAAAGGAATTTATAACTTAGTCAAGATAAACAATTAAATTAAAGTTTTAAAAGACATTTCTACTAGCATAAAAACTATTACAATTAATTTTGAAAAGATACACAACTTAATAGAGAAAAAAGAAAGCAATGTTTGAAATGTTATAAAAAAAAAATATTAGATTTGAATGACACAACTCGTTACATGATGGGTGATTTGCTTAATACTAAAGCAAAGAAAGAATTGTTCGTTCGGATGTCACTGAAAAATAACTTTTATCTTGAATATTCTTCAAGTTATGCAAATGATTAATGTTTTGATCATCTCTTAATAAAAAAAAAATTCATAAAATCATTTTAAATCTTATAAATCCATGAAGCTCTTTCAAATCTTATTCATAAATCCATTAAAATTCAAATTGCAAAATCCTAATTACAAAAGTCTTATAAAAAAATCTTAAAAGTTTTTACATTCCTACAAAGTCTTTAAAATACACAAGATTTTTTTAATGCTAAAATAGTATTTTAAAATCATAATACAATACATCCCCTTAAAGTACCAAAATGACAATTTTAAAACATTATAGATCAAAATGTAAAAACTAATATATTTAATGGAAGTGGCATTGAGTTTATATCTTACCATTTACTTAACATTTACTAAAATTAAATAAAAATAAAAAAACAAAATTGAAAATCGATTCAATCCAACCAAAATAAAGGTTGATCTAGTTGGTAAGGACTAAACTTGCATTCCACAAATATGTAAGTTTGAATCCAGTTATCGATGTGAAAATCTTATTGGTGAACAATTTGTACGTACCTTTGTAAGCAGTTAGTAAGCCTTGAGGCATGTCTTGTTCTTGGTGAGTTCCGTGACCCAACTCACCTAAACTCTTGAGTAATTAAAAAAAAACACAATTCATTCCAAACTACTTTAAATTAGATCATATTGAATTTTTTTAACTAAATCGATTAGATGATAAATTAAGAAAATCTAAATGATTGGATCGAATGATTTTTTCCTTCAAAATTGATTTGATCCAACATAGATTTAAAGATCAAATCGGTGATCAACTCAATTAAACCGTTGGATAATTGAGTTAATGATCAAACTAGTAAATTATTAGTTGAACCACATGATTTAGTCTCTAGAAAAAAATTAAACTTTTATAACCTTACTCAAAAGAAAGTCTTTAAAAATTTTAAAATATTTTTTTGATAGCAAAACTATTTATTATAATTTTTATTTTGTCATATAGTTGTTAATAAGTAATTATTATTATTAATAATGTAAATATAAAATTAGAATACGAAACTTGATAGTTGTAATTGAATAAATCCTCACTTATAGTATAAAATATAAATAAATAAATTATAATAATACCCTCTAAGTGTTTTTTTTTTTTTTACATGGTGTTGCTGTAATATAAATATATAATTTGTTGGATGCGGTTAAATGCTTTATCTCTCATGTAGGTTAATTGTTTCGAGACAAACATGCTGCTTTTTATCATTGATTTTCAATAAAATCAATGCAGCGTTTGTATGATCTGGAACCCGCGGGTCAGCAGTTTATTAAAAATACTGGCTGATTTGTAGTCCGTTGGCACCGGGTTGATTGCCATCTTCGATGGTCAATCTCTTTCAATTTTTAGAAATTCTGTTTAAATTTCAGGGTCACTTTATAAATATCAATTTTAATAGGATATTATTTTTTTTACCTTTCTATTTTCTTTCTCAATTTTGAATCCGGAACTCCAAACCTAATTTTGTGAAAATCCTTCGGCATTTTTTCTTCTTCACCACACCTTCTCCTTTTCAGATTTGTGATTTTTTTCATCACCTTCACCTCCATGTACGCGCACGGCGACTTCAGAGCCGTAGTTTGCTCGTGAAGAAGGAATCTGTCGTTAAGTTGCAAGTACTTCCACATTGAACATATGAAAGAGGAGATCCTTTTATTTGAAAAAGGAATTTTGTTGTGTAAGTCATGGATGGTTTGTTTATGGTTGTTTTCTGCGAACCCGATGAAGGGTCCGTCCGTCAAATAGGGTTTTTGAATGTGTTTCTCTCTCCAAAATCTTGAATTAAAAAACTGCACATGTATACCAGACGTAGTAGAAACCTTGTGTATAAACAAAGATAGCCATGGATTTCAGGGCAGAAGATACAATTTCAGCAACACAGATACAGTAATCAAACAAGGGAGAAAGTGCATTACATTCTCCCATCAAAGAATCCCTCATCCATTTTATGTAGTTATGTTGCCCTTTGTTTTCTGGTTCTAGTGCCTTTGCAGTCAATGTGCACTTTTTTCTAGTAGAACATAATTGTAGCGGTTAAAGAAAAATAAGGGTGTCATGTGTTTTTGTTGCACCTTAAGTATTCTCAAAATATTCAGCAAAATCCTGTTCTGTGTTCTCCCAATGTGATAGGAGCTTGAATACCATGAACTGGGAGGCAATAGTTTCAAGCGAGAAATTCCAACGCGCACCAAAACTCAATAGTTCGTAAGTGATTTTTGGCTCATAAAGCCCATTTTCATTTTAACTAGGCCTTTGTTTTTCAGCTTCACTCCCTGGCGTGGTCGAAGGATTTTCCACCAACGCTGCTTCTTCTTCCTTAAATGTTTCATCCCATCAAGCTTTGAAGGCTTTGGTTTCTTTGAATGCCGGATGTGTCTCACGACCCCTTCCGCAAGTCTATGAAACTGACCAACCTGGTTTTTCCAAGGAACCACTCTTGCGCTTGCAACACCCCCTCTCCTTGTCTTGTCTTTATGGTGGAACACATTCTGCAACTGATTCCACATACTATGTTTATAATCATGAACACCATCATCATCATCATGATGGTGATGATGATGGTGGTGGTGGTGGTGAAAGATTAGTCCCAACTTATTTTTCAGCCTCCCCAGTCTTCCAACTGTCTCCTCAGAATTTCTTTCGTGGTGGTGTCTATGAGATTTGAAACTGCCAAATCTACGCGAAGGGCCGCCATCCTTCTCGAGATATGAGTTGTTACTCTCTTCTGAACTGCCCTCATATGCTGCATCCACTACCATCCTTCCGGATGAGGGACACTGTGTTCTATCTGGTAAGGAGTAGTCCTCAGAGTCACTACTACTATTGGCACTGCCTTGCTGAGAACTCCACTGAGAAGAGTCCGAGTTTGAGTTTGAGTTTGCCTCTTCCAATATATGATCTTGTGGTTGAACCCTTGTCTTCTGTTGTTCAAGATGACCAGTCTTGTGATAGTGAGTTCTTCTTCTGTCCAAAACTGGAGAGTCTCTGTGTTGATGGGAATTTATCTTAATCTCACTGGATCTCTGGTCCAATAGAGTTGGTTTCATCACCATCTGATGAAGTGGTGGCTTTTCTCTCCTTGCAATAATGGCCTTTGATCCTGATCCTGCTAACTTCAGTGCATAGGAAGATTTAGAACTCACTGGATTTTTTCTGACCAAACTTTCTCTATTTGTTTTACTTACTAACATGGAATGTGTCTTACTATGATTGTCTTGATTCAAAGGGACCCTCAAACCTTGAATACACTCACTTGCTTGACTCCCAAAATAGGCATCACCAATCATTAACCTGTTCAGTGACTTAACTCTACCTATCGTAGCTGTGTTTTGTACTGAATTTTGAGTCCTACTCTGACTTCTCAACCACTCTCCTCCTGATGCCATCTTGGCACCAATCTGCTTTGGTACATCAATGCTCTTTGCAGATTCTGCACTACTCTGAAGCCAATGATTCTGATTTCCCATCTGACTCTGACTCTGACTCAACGATCCATTTACAGCACAAAAGGGTTCCACAGATGCATTTGCTGAAATCGAATTTTCACCCTTACAATTCATCAACCTATGTCCTTCCCAGAGGGACTTTCCACTACTCATCTGACTTCCTGAAGCCCCATTGTTTCTGTCTGAATTTGCTGCCTCGTGTGTAGTATGATGAGCTGCACTGTTCTTAGTGGAATCACTTAAATTTGAACAAAGTTGGAAAGCCAAAATCCGAGACTCAATTCTTTTGATTGCATTAACCAAGTCATCAGAGAAATCACCCTTCTGATCCAGATGTTTGGCCTCTCCGGCAGCATTAGAATTGCTTTGACCTTCATGAATTCTATTCAGCAATGACATATTATTCTCTTCATTTTTCTCACCAGCTTCTGCATCAAACATTTGTAATGATTCTTCTGCATGCACCCCATCACCATATAAAGCATTTACATCATTATGACTACTCTCTGTGTTGGACAAAATGTCATTGTCATTACATAGGTTTGTTGCCTTGACTGAATTATGTTGCATCATACTGCTCTCCTCACCTATACTGCATACTGTTTCACATTTTGTTCCTTCATCATTTGAGATGCTAAACTTTGACAGCTCTGGAAGTTCTTTCTTTGATACTAATTTCATCTTAGGCTTCTCATCTTTCTCTGAAGTCATTTTAGTACAAGTTGGATATTTTACCGAGTTTTGAGAAATGTTGGCTGCCACTGGAGACTTTGACTCCTGCACAGCCACAAGTTTTTCTTGTTGAAAGGATTGTCTTAAGTAAAAGAAATCACATTCTTTATACTGCTGATGGGACTGGGTTCAGTGGATGCTAGAATTTGAAGCATTACTGTAAAAGTGCATATTATTCCTTTCATTCAGGTCAAAAATAGAAGAAAAGACGGGAAAAAAATCATGATCCATATGTAAAATGATGAACCATATGCACCTTTAAATGGGTCTCAAAAACACTTTCAACAGCAACATCCAGCAAACTTTTCAATAAAGCTCGTGCCCTCTCAACCAACTGCCACAAACAAAAGAAAATATGCATCTCAAGATTTACCAATCAAGAAGCACTCAGATTTCTCTAAGTAGCTATAAATACTAATAGTAGAATAGAATGCAGCAACAAGAATGCAAAAGAGGATCCCAAAGCAGAAAATCTTTCAGATTCTGTAACCAGTCACATTAAATTGGGAACAAAGCTCTCAAAACTGAATTTCAAAACTATAACAATCTACTTCCAAAAATAGTTACACCTTATTAAATACTTTTAACTAATTAAAAATATTAAATTATTTGCATACTTCCAATGTGATGCTTATTTTCCATTTTGGAAAATATATTCTTGGTTTAATTTTCATGCACTTTAAAAATCACTCTAAGTATGACTTATAAAGTAATTATAACAAAAATCTATCGGTCTTTTCATACAGGATAACTTATTTATGATTAGTTTCATAACTGGTTCAAAGAACTGAAATCAAAACCCATTATGGTAGTTACCAAAGAATGACAGTTTGAAAAAAATTTATACTACGAGGACATTTGAAGTAAATTTATATTATTTTTTTATCTTTGTTTTCTTATGGAATCACACTAGTCAGCAATTGTCAAAAACAAAAAGAAAATGCAAGTATAAAGCACTGACATCCTTTGAATTTGAATTTTGCAATGCAAGGCTATTATCTTCAAGAAGTCTATATAAGAGTCTTATGGCACGGAAATTGTTGTGCGCTTCCTCAAATTCCATCGCAACTCAACGTGCTTCTGGTTTTTGAATTCGAGCAAGCACTGTTGTTTTGGCTTCTATTTTTTTTTGTCATAAATTGAGCGCCTGAAAGTTGAGGAAACTGGGAGCGTGACAAAAACGAACAGAAAATGAAAACAAGGAAGAAAAATGCAAGAGTACCTTCATTGCAGAGAATAATTTGTGGATGAAACAGAGGTAGAAAAAGAAACTAAGAAGCATACACGAACGTGGAATGAAAATGAAGGAAACAAAACGCGCGTAACTTCAAATTTGGCAGCAGTTGCAAGTTGTAACCGCTACAAATGATATGGTCCCAATAAAAACTTGACACCTCATTAAAATATTTACCTTGAATTAGACTTCTTTTTTTTTTTTTCCATGTTACCCTTATAGTTAGAGTGTGTTTGGATGAGATATTTGAAGAGGCTAATTCATTTGGAGAAAATAATTCAAATTATTTGAAATAAAATGAATTGTTTGGATAAAGTATTTAAGAAGAAATTAAATTGTGCTCATTTTTTTTTATACTTAAATTGTTCATTTTGAAATAATATTTTTGTTAATTAAAAATAATAAATTTAAAATTTTTTTAAAAAAGTTGAGAATTTAAAATTTTTCATCACATCTCTCATTCTCCCTCTCCTCTCTCTCATATATTATTTTTAGAAATTTTCAAAAATTATGTAATATTTTTAGAAATTATTTTTTAAGTTTAAACATTATGTATAAGTTTACAAATTATATAATATTATTTTTTGAAATGAATTCAATTTCTAATAATTCAAATGTTTTACCCAAACAAATAATTTATAAAATAAAACAGATTCAATTTTTAATAATTCAAATGTTTTATCCAAACACAAAATTAAGGCCTTGATTATTGTCACTTGAACCGGTGAGTCGCACACTAAGCATAGCAAGACTAACAATATGAAATGGATTCATTTTTGTTTTTTCAGTCGTTTCAATCTTATAAAAGTGATGATTTTGGGAATCAAAATCGAGTAATTTTTCATATGCTAGGACCTTGTTCGATAGACTAGCTAACAATAGAAAATCAAAAGCAGTGTCGAAAATAAAAAAGTTGTGTGCAGATAAACTATATTTGGCTAAGATATCAGCAGGTTGGTTTTCTTAACGAAGCGTGAGTCCACTAGAAAGAAACACCTCTCATTGTCCAAAGTTGGATATGCCAATAATTAACATAGTTGTGAAGATGTTTACATTATTTTGATGTAAAGCATAGTAGTCATAGCCATTAATTTTGCATTTATCTTAAAAGAGCTTGACAAAATATAACAATTTAATTACGTAGATGAAGGGAAAAAATCCTGAGGTGTTTGTTAAACTACTGCATTTAATACGCAGAGCACCAGCTTTAGACATCTGCCATGTGTGATTCAAAAAACAATGATGAAGAAAAAAATCCAACCTCTAATTACAATATTAAAGGCAGCAAAAGTTAACGAAATGATTATAAATCGTATCCTTATCAACCCCAATGAATGAGTCTAGTTGAGGAAGATACTTGAGTGTTGTAAATCTCCATATCCTTATCAATTAAGGGTCAGTAAAACAAACCCCTTCACTCAAACAGTCTCGTTGCTGGAAAGCCTTGATCGTACTGAGTCCAAATCTGACACTTTATTGATGCTGCAAATGTTCAGGGTTCAGGGGATTTCAATTCAGAATAACACCAAGACCAAGAATAATGTGCAAAGAACTAATTAACAGTAAACAGAAAAGAGACTCACCAGTACACAGTATCTCCAGTAGGAACCAATTTCTTGCAGATCCAGTCTGGCACCAACTTTTCCAGAGACTCAATTTGTTCTTCAGCTTCTCCTATAGGGATTAGAATATTAGTTAGCTACAGTCTATATTAATAACAATCAACAACAAACCATGTATGTTGTAAACAACAGTGCTAGAACATACTCATCTCCACAAAATCCAAACTGTTCATAAGTATCTTATGCAGGAGCTCCTCTTTTGTGATTGGAATTCTTTGGACAGATTGAAATATAGAGTGAATCACATTAACCAGATCCACCAATGGTGAAGATTTTTTATGTTGTGTCTCTAAACCAGCTTGCTTTTGGATAATTTTCTCAAAAGCATAACTGAGGCTCTCTTCTGCCTGCATTGAAAAGCCAAGTTACAAGGGGAAAAAAAAATCACTTTCATGAGAGAGGAAAAATCACAGGGAAAATAATTGAAAATTTGCTCATGCTTTGTCAAAAGGAATCTTTAAGACCACTGAACAGAAGGATGATATGAAGAATCACTCAAAAATGAAGACATTTGTGAGATGGCATACCTCCATAGGTACAGAAACAGACCCAAAAGCATTGCAATCCTCACAACATCCTCTGCTAGATTCAGGGAAGCTATCAAATTCATGCAGAGCACTGCTAGATTCTAACATGTCTACTCCAATGCCCAAGCCATCATTGTCCTCCATGAGTGAAAAGTCAAGCACTCTTTTCGCTGCCTTTTGAGAAGATGTTGACTTTTGGGTAGGCATGTTCTGAAGCTTAACATCAGAAATGGGCAATAATCTCGCAGGTGCTGACTGGGCAGGTGTCTCTGTAATAAAACTATCAGCAGCACAGGAGATATTTTTCATATCTGGGCTTTCAAAATTAGTGCACGTAACAGAATGTGGAGGGCGGATCATATGTACTGGTGTATTAATAACACTAGGTTGAAAAGACAAAGAAAATGATTCCTTCTGATTCCCTCTTTCCATAATCGGATTAGCCAAATCATCAGTCGGATTAGCCAAATCATCAGATAATGGTACACATTCTTTCAGCTGTGCTTTTTCACTTTCTTCATTATCCAAACAATCAGATGCATGAAATGATGGAGAAGTTTTTGTGGGTGAAAAGCATTGAGCCTTTTCTGCCTGGTTGGTATTATTCTTCCGAGAAAAGTGTCTAGTTGGATACAATTGCAATTGCTCTGGCAACATTTTGGTTTGATTGGAAATTGACAAAACTTCCGTTGAAGAATTTACATGCAGGGATTGGCCAGTAAATTCTTCAATATGTGAATCTTCACAATTCAATCTACAAGTTTGTTTGCCAGAGGGTTCAGGCAGTGGGGCCTCTGGAATGTCAGCAACCTAATCCACAACAAAATCAAAATAATTCTCAACATGAATTCTTTTGGATCAATCACCCTTTCAACTTTTTGTAGCTAACTAAATATAACAAAAGCAAATAGTCAAGTCTGACCCAAGTAAAACCAGTTATACAAAAGTAAGCCTTCAAACCATAGAATCTCATATAGCTCCTCTCATACTACCATCAACCCATTTTTAAATGAGGATAACATGATACCACACAGTATGTCTACATCATAGAGTAGAATGCAAATAATCTAAATGTCCACACTAGTAATCTTTGAGTTCAGCAACCAATGAACTCCAGAGCATACTCACATTAAAGCTAGGACTGAGGACTCCAAGCACTTAAAATAATAACACACGACAGCTAGAGATTTAGATTAAATTGATAAGATGGCATAATTTGTTGCTTCAAATATAGCCATGTAGCAAATAGCAAATAGCAAATACAATTAACAAGGATAACTAAAAATTGAAAAAATTACCTCAGGATGCATATCAAAGAAATCAATCAGCTTAGATTTAAAATATCTCCAGAGAGCCAGATCAGCCGATTCACCAGAGCAATCTTTCACAACCTCAAATTTCAAGGTGATCTTCATATCGGGCACCATACACAAGCTTTTCTTATCATGAACAAGCACCTTATCTATACACACACTTTCAGGGAGTATATACTTCATCTGCGCAACATGGGCATGGGAGAGTTTCCTGAAAACAAAACACACTACACTCAATTCCTCACCCATCAATCAAAAACTCCAAGAGAATGGTAATTGGTAACCATTAATTAATTTGGGGCATTTAGAGAATTTAAAAAAATACGAAACAATTACCTCTTTGAAAGAACTTCAACCTGGCGGCATACATTTTGAAAATTTTGAGGCTTTTTACACAGATGCAGTAATCTAAGTGAACAACTCACGTGACCAAACAAATATGCAAGTGTAGAGTATCTGCAAAAATGAAAATTAAAGTATAACTCAACTTACAAAAACTACAAAGCAAAAATTCTACATTTTTTAAAGAAAATGCAAAGTGTCGAATTAGGGCGCGCACTTTTCAGGAAGATTGGTTTGTCCCTCTCTGGATTTGACGGTTAAGGGTTCCGCGTTCTTTTGTGGAGTGGGGCATACGATTGATTCATCAACTGTTTCGAGAACCTTCTCGCACTTGAAATCCGAAGCACTTTTCGGCAATTCCTCGCACGCTGTTTGCTCCATTCTGCTATAGTGGTGAAAACTGTAATGCGTCGAAGGAAAACAAACAGTGGATGAATTCGAGGAGATTTCAGCAAGGTTAGATTGGGACGAATCGGCGAATTGAGAAAAAGCGATTACCTAAAGCAAAACCCGAGGGAAAGTGTGTATTTAAAAATCGTATTTTGTGTTATTTATATAGGACTAAATATGACCGTTAATCGTCTAAAGGGTAAGTTTTTTTTTTTTTTTTTTCTTATCCAAGGGTAAGTTTATTTACTTTACTTTCAGGCATGTTTAAGATATGGTATGATTAATTTAAATAAATAATAAGTTGATTGATTCTATTATCAATTAACGAGTCTTCCTTGATTTATTTGATAATTTTTTATATAATTAAATATAGTTTAATTAAAAAAATAGAATTTGTTTAATCCAAAGACCACTTAATTATAAGAAAAAAGCTTAAACAAAGGGATTAATTATTTCAAAGCCATAATAGCTACTACTAGTATACTACCCACAAAGCTGAGTAGAAAATATTAAACCACCATTCGCCGAACGAATCAAGATGGAGTAGATGTCCTAAACGAAGAACATAAGCTTAGCTCAAATGAGTTTGTCTATAAAACTTCAAGAGATCCCAAATTAAGGAGGAATGATAAATTTATTTGCAACGTGACAGTAACAATATGGTGAAAATGTTTCGTTTATAAAAGACGTTAGTAGCAAAGTTATTGAAGTGTCCCTTAAACTAAGTCATAACTTTACTAATTCCTAATTGAACTAAATCTTCTGTGGATAGGTGTATCAATTAGAGAGTACAAAAATAATGAAATCAATGTCAAAAAACAAATCAATGGAATCAAAACAAACCCTAGATCTGATGAAGATGAGGTGAGAGAGCGAAAGAGACGAACCAATAAGAGGAATACTCTGAAGTCTAGACCGAGAGTGAAGAGAGTGTATGCGACTAAGGATAGCGAGTGCGTAGTGAAACGGAATTTGAATGTTTATTACGAGCAATGTTCCTGTGAAACAGCAATGCATATGGTCAAATCAGCAAACCAAAGCTTGGAATGGTTGAGGCTCGTTTTGGCATATCATCAACCATTTGCCTTATCCCACAAGTCATTATTGCTTTTCAAAACTATATGTACCTTGTCTTATACTAAACTATGCCTCTCACTTTTTTAAATCACTTTAATTCAATTCAACTCACAAGATGCTATGCGCAGGGTTCAATTTGATGAGAGTTGAGACCCACACAGGGAGGATTCCATTTAGGGATCAATAATAGTTTTTTTTTTTAATTCAATTCATATGGTTATTGTTGTGGTATTGTATCAAGTTACCCTGCTAAACTTGGGTCATGTATCAAGTTAAACCAAATCTTATTTTATTTAATCAAAGTTAAACTGAACCATGTGCAATTCAATTTGTTTTATTTCCAGGCCTGATGAGTAGAGTTCAATTCGTGATTGTGTGATGTGAAATGATAAAATTATTATTATAAGAATGGAATAATAAAATGGAAATTTACTTTGTGCCATTATAAAATATCCAAATAGAATGAAACTTTTATTTTTAATTTTATTCTCAATTCTGTTACCATCCCATTCCATTCCATTCAATTCCACTTGCCATTAAATATCCAAACATAGCCATAACACTTTGAGAACATATATCTCAGTACTACAAAAAATCTGAGATTGGTTAAAACACTGACTACTTCAGATGGTGCTCGAACAAAGATGCCATCTCAATCTGTACCACAAATAATTTAAGTACATCAAGACAAATCTGTGATTGGCATTCCATGAAATCAGCCGTAAAGGGTAAGTGCCAATAAGCTTGTAGATCAACTAATACCAGTGCCAACAATCTTTTAATTCACTATGCATTGTAGAGAAACAAAAGTGCAACTAAGCTGATTTTTTAATAGAAGAAGAGATTTATTAATTAAGATAGAAGAGATATACTGTTGGAGATGTAATAAAATCATTCACGAGCCTTAGCCTAACAGTAACAGCTTATGTTCTTGAGATAGCTAGCTCATGACATGGTATCAACAAGAGCATGTTAGAGATAAAATCAAATCATTCATGAAGCTTCACCTAACAAAATCATAACATACAAAGATAGGAGATTAGATCCATGAAAACTTACAGCAGTCAATGCAGCTTCAGCACCCTTATTCCCAGACTTACACAGGTATTGCGTTATCGATTTAAAAATAATGGTCATTTATAAAGTATTAAAAGAATTCTCACATTTCAAGAGGCTTGATTCTAGATTCTACAAAAATAAGTTGTCATAACAATGTTGCATGCATATTTCATTTCAAGAAAACTGCAGCAGTTGAATACTCAAGCATGATTTGTTCGTATCTGGAGATTAAGATCAAGAATCAACATTAACAGAATACCACCTGAGTTTAGACCGGCTGAAAGCACTCCTGATGCTGCTGAATTAGCAACTGCATCATAGTGGGTTGTGTCTCCACGTACCTGTTAATAACAAGATTGGTCACAGTCAAGCTCAAATTAAGTACACATAAATACAGATATTGGGTACCCATTAACCATAAAATTTTATAAAAGAATTTCATCTATTTGTCGAGATTTATCATACCACAGCTCCTATGCATACGATTGCATGATATTTGCCTGATTTTCCTAGTCTTTCTGCAACAACACCAATTTCAAAACTACCAGGTACCCACACAACCTAAGGGAAAAGGGAAAGCAACAAGTTTCTGTCAGCATTCAACTCCAGAAGAAAGTGATGTGAAATTCTGAACAAGGCAAGTCTTCTCCAATTCAAATATTATTGAGCATTTGTTAAGTGGAAACAATGGCACATAATCTTTTTGTCTACAATCATGACCAATGGAGACATAATTCACTGACTACAACTGGATAAATAGTAGTAGCATTTTATTATGTCTACTATGACTCGTGCTCATTATTAACACATTGATTCTCTCTTTTGATTTAAAATCTGATTTTTATGTTAATTTATATTTTGTATTATATTCACATCATGTCCTATCATTTTAAAAATTTGTTGTATTCTCATATTCGTGTCATAATATATCATTCTACTATGTCATATCGGTGTTTTTTAGTTTTAGCCTATTTTGAAAAGCACATATAAGTTTGCTTTACTTCATATTTGAATAAAGCAGAATAGTTTTTACAGAACAAAAAAAGTGAGAAAAACAAAATAAAATTTCAAAAAGGATTCTAAGAGGAGACTCATTGCAAAAGAAGATAATTATTAAAGTCACATAATGCTAACCAAATTACAAAAGCAGTACTGTATATTACAAATAATCAATATTCCAAGAATTTGTAAGACAACTTACATCAATATCCTCATCTTGAACTGAATAGTTCTTGAAAGCGCCCAAGGCACCCTCCAAGAGTGGCTTGGTAACAATTTCATTAAATCTAGCAACAACCTAAAATAAGAGCAATTAGAAGTGAGCAAAGAAACATAAAAAATAAGAAAATCTCATGAGTACTATCTAGTTTGAACTTTGAAGTAGAAAACAAATGCAAAAAATTGAAGCAGAATATCATAACTTCCTCATGATTGACTACTACTATGTTGTTTCTCTATTTCATATATCCCCATCTTCAATGTTTATTCTATCTGCAACACCATCCCATTTGCATCTTCCATTCTCTCCAAAATTGTTCCACTTCTTTGAATTTTCATTATTATCAAAACCTTAATCAATCACCAAGAAGCTTTAGATTGGAATTCCCCCTTGCTGTGTTTCACTAATTTATCATCTTCATCTATGGAAAATAGGATTTGGGCACTACACTCTATAGGAGTTCCGTACTTATAGAGAATATTATTCTTGCAATCCAACTTAAGAAGTCCAAGATTTCCTCAAAGGGGAAGTCTTTCATTGGGCCTAATGTGTTTAATAGTATTGATACAAATTATTTGTTACAGGTTTGCAGGCTACACAAAGCTCTCCAAATGTTTGTGTTGTGTTGAGCCATTTGGATTAATTTCTAATAAACCAATTTAGAGGCTCTGGGAGGAATAAAGTTGGCAACATCCTTTCACGGTGTAATGTACTTCTATGGAATAATTGGTCTTAGTTTTTGTGATCATTGGCTAGTATGAAGTGAGTATAGCAAGACTGGTGTGCTCAACTCACTCAATATGTTCTTTCATGTTTTTCTCATTTTATATTTTTGGTGTTTTCTTTAAGATAATATCTTATCCTCTATCCTTGTACTTTCTTTCTACTTAGTCTTCTCTAATGATTTTTTTAATACAACAATAAAAACTTTTACCCACTAGGTAGAGTTAAATATGTGCTGATTCTTTAAACCCATGACTCATCCCCGAGGTTCCAAGTCCTCCGTATCCTCACATGCCTCTAATGAACCTTCACTTTGCCTATACTTTTACCACAGATCCCAAAAATAAAATACCCTAACTCTGACACAGTAAATTCTAACCTTCTTGCCGTTCAACGTCAGGTTTTGAATGTAAAGGGTTTTCAATCAACTAAAATTAAAATGGCAAGCCCTAAGTCCAAGACTAATACATCATTCATGTTGCTCATTTTTTTTTTTCAAACATTATGTGTACCAAACACACTCCCTGACTGAAAAACAAAAGGCAGTAGAATATAAGACCAACAAAGATCATGGTCTGTAAAAGAACATTGCATGAGACGAAAGCACAAATTAGTTTAGCATTAATATTTGAGTAATGCATACCACAGCAAAACGAAGTCCATTGGTTCTGGTAACAGAACCTGTCAGATGCCTCACAGCAGCTGTCTGTGAAAAAGACAGTCGACCCTTGCTCTGAACAGCAACATGTGGCTTAATTCCTGAAGTTAAAGAAGAAAAGAAAAGAATCCTTCAGCAACCAAAACAGGTTGAATGCAGGAAAAGAAATTACCACAATTAAGAGTGGGATAAAATCCTGAAATTATGTATTCCTTGATGAAGACAGCATTAAACAAAACTTCAAAAAATTGGGCAAATTGGCCACCATGGCATTGATGAAATCCTAGTCGCGTACAAAATCCACTCGCGGCATAAAAAAACATGGCAACGTTGGTGCAGCAAATTGGTACGAGATTTTTGGAATAAGAGATGACTCTGATCAAGACATTGAGAGCATCAAAAAGCAATGCAACAAATTGGTGGAAATGGTGAACCCAACCAAGAACGCTTCGGTTGCAACTTGGGGTGCACTTAGACTCATTTCCAAGGCTTAGAGTAACCTATGTGATCCAAATAAATGAAATGGAGATTTTTTTGGAGTAAATAAGAAGAAGGGATTGTGTGGCAATGTCAAAGTTACCAAAAAGGCATGTCCTCGATGTAGAAAGTGATGCAAGTTTGAAGTTCCTAAGGTTTCTTCATGTAGTGCACATAAACATGGAGAATGACCTAAAGCAAAAACGGTTTTGCTAATCACATGCTCCGGTTATAGGTGCAAGTTTGATCCAATGTCTTGTCAGACTCCGAATTTAAGGTTTTCCCGCGTCAAATAAAGAGAGAAAAGATGTTTCATTATGCAGTTAATTTTGTGTTTGTACACTGTATAGCTTGATCGTAATATCAACTTGATCAATTTTTTTTTTTTTTTGAAAGTTGATTTGGTTAAATTGCCTCAATTATTGAGTTATTCACCACAATAGAATGTTGTTTATTTAGTATTGGACAAAAAAATGTTTAACATTAGGATTAACTTTATTAGCATGGTCTAAGAATCATTGATATGCCAATTCTATAATGAAATTGTGTTGAAGATGTATCATGCTGTTAGTATTAATTTGTAATGTTTATGATAATAGTTTACTTTTCGTTAGGTAAGGGTATGAATGAGATTTCTTAATTGCCACCAATTTATAATGGATCCATAGTTTATAGCAAGTATGCTCATTTAGTTAAGAGATGTTTGACAACAACCTTTATTTCACTATAGCTTGTAACGTTTTTTTTTTTTATTACTAACTTGTTACGTTCTAAAAGTAGCATTTTGAGCTTATAGCAGGGGTGACGGTGATTGGCCAATTTCAGGCTCCTTTTGCCAAATTATTTACTAAAATGAAAATGTTTTGAAACTAATTACTGCACGAAGTTGCTTTAAATTACTGGTTGTCGTTTTTTTTATTGGTCTCAAACAGCTGCTAGAATTTTCTTTTTTGTGAAGTAAAAGCTGCTAGAAATTGTTATGACTAGTGTTGTGACTCTATATACAAATTAAAATAGTTACATTCAATTAAAACATTTTTAATTCATTAAACACGTTTACTCACATTTTTAATTAATTCAAGTTTTGTTGATGCAGTTACCTTAAATACTAGAAGAAAGAATTTTGTCTTCAACAGTAACCCTATTTAAAAGTTGAACAGGACTGCCTCTGGTACCTTAGTGTACTTGTAATCTATAAAGGGACAAAATATAATTTTAGAATCAAAGTTTAAATGAACTAAATAATGTTTTCTTCCTTTTGTTTTTCTATCTCATTACTCCTATATTATTTCATTAACTAGTGATTTATCTTTTTGATAAATGTAACGTGATTCATTAATTAATATGTGATAATATTATGCATGCCAACTTAAGAGGGGATGTCAAAGTCTGTTAAGAATTAATACTTAGGCCGTTTAGGAAGATTATTAGTTGGAGTAAAATATGAATTGCTGATTGTTAGGTAGGCTGTTTTTATACCTTGTTTTGCCCCTTTATTTTTCCTAATATTATGTAGCAAGTGAGCTACCTCTCCTAAAACACCAATTCTGACAATAAATCATACTATGCATGGAAAAATAGTTGATATGAGAATATATATGTTTTCTCTCTAAAACTGCAGCCATCTTAATTTTTTTACATGATAATGCTCTGCGACAACAACTACAGCCCTATCCACTAGGATGATAATCCTATAGCTTAAAAATTATAGGGGTAACTTAAAATATTAAAATTTCACATTTATTGTGAATACAAAATAATATTAATATTAAAAGCAGCACAACAATGTTGATACATTAAACATTAATTCCATTTTTAGCACAATTTGACTACAATTGAACCACTAAATCATGAATAGGTCAATTTATCAGCTAAGTTTAGAAAATAGAAATGGTAAGCTATAATTTTTACTAGACTATTTGATCATTCTATTCCCTCTAGAATGACTTATTGTTTCAAGAGTTGTAATCAACAATCAGTAATGCTACTTAAGCTAACAATAAGCAAACTACAGTCATTTAGCCTGTAAAAACATAATATGAAAGATAGTATATAGAATTCTCTCACTCACCTGATTAGACAATGGTACCTCTCTTGACACATCCCAAAGCTGACATTACTCTGAGATACATCATTAGAAGAAATGAATTCCTTCCCATTCATTGTGAACTCAACATCCAGAATCGGACCTAAATTTCGATTATAATTATGCACTACTTTGCCAGCTCTTACATCCCATAATTTGATATGGCCCTTTGAATTGTCTGGATGGAACTTTATAACTCCAACAATTTGATCTTCTCTGAAAACCTGAGTCTCCAATCCCTTTTCAACATCGATCAACCAAGAAAGTAGTAGAAAGTGCCCTTGCCGAGATCATTTCACATCCTTGACTGCTGCCCGGTAATTTGTGAAGGGAAGCTCACTATGGTGGCGCCATAGGCCACAATGGCGTGTTTTTATGGCGGGATTTTGGCTTTCCGGCACAACCATACACCATTGATAACAGTGGTATAAATCTAAGTCAAGGGTTTAAGGTTCAAAATATCATCATCCCACTATAGCGTGTTTAGAGTCCAGCACTCCGCGCCAGTATTTGGGATTTGACTACTCTAATCTATAATCATAATTCCAAGGGATAGAAAATGAGTACCAGAAAGCGGGAACGGAGATGGAACAGAAACGGGTGGGACCCATTAATGCGCGCTGTCGTTTGGAAATGTATCTCCCGGGCAAGGGAGCTTGCGTTTCGTGGTCGAATGAAGGTAAAGGAAGGTGTCGTTTTGGCGGGTTAGTGGAAGAGAGTGATACTCTCTGTCGTTTTGGTTCTGAGGCGTTCGAATACGCGTTGCACTGAAGATCCATAGCTGCTTCGCGCGCGTTAAATATTCGCTTTCAATGCACAAATAATGATAATAATCGTCACAGTGATAGGCTTTGTTAATTACAAGCTCCAAGTCTCTTTTTTATTTATTTATTTATTTTTTATCGGAGTCTCTCACCTGAGATTTATGAACTCCCTGCCATTCCTAAGTACGGAGGGCGGAGGGATTCACGGTGGTCTTCGGTAGTAGTCACTGAGATGTATTAAAATGTACTAGCCCGAAGACGGAAACAGACCAAACTATCCCTGTAGGAAAATATCAATCCGGTCGAGCTCATCACAGGTGGGTGAATTAGGAATTTAAAATAAAATTTATTATGAAAAAAATTAAAACACTAAGAATAAAAAATAAATATTTTATTTTATTATAGATTCAACTCATTTTTTTTTTATGAAAGACCTAATTAAAATTTACTAATTTATCATATATTCAAATCATATTTATCTTTAAGCCTTTATTTAATTACAAAAATCAATTTCCAACTAAACATCAAAATAAAATAAAATAAAAAATAGAACATATGAATTTAAAATCTTAATTTAACAATATAAAATAATTTAGGGTCATTTTTTAGGGTGGTTGTCAGCTTTTGATTTGTAAATAAAAATTTCAAAATTTAATCTGTTTGGCAAATTTGGAGCTGAAATTTGCCCAATTTTAAAACACTTATGGGTTAGTTTTGAAAAAAAAAAAAAACAGAGTTTTCATTATAATTTCCAGTTTTTAAAACTATTTCGTGTATATTATCACAATCTCCCGCCCTTCTCCCTTATTCCTTCCACCATTAGATACTCATCACAAAAGATAGGATAAAATTAATTCATTTGATATATAAAATAATTAATTATGCTATATATCCTTTTAAATTAATTATCTTATCTTATCTTTTGAACAAATGATAAAAAAAAAATCTATCTTTTAAGGATTTAGGATTGGAATTTTATCATAACACCACTTGATCATCTCTTGCAAGCATCACTTGCATTGTTCTTTTCACAAAAAAAAATCTCTAGCATTATTCTCGTTTCACTAGGCTTCTATTTCAAGCCATGTCGGTGCAAGATTCTCTAGCAATGTTTGCTATTAGAAATGCCGAGGAAAAATTCAAACTAGGACACATAAAAGATGCCATAGTTTGTGCCACCATGGCCAAAACACTAGACCCCGACCTTGATGGCATTGATGAAATCCTAGTCGCGTACAAAATCCACCTCGCGGCATTTAAAAAACATGGCAACGTTGGTGCAACAAATTGGTATGAGGTTCTTGGAATAAGAGATGATTCTGATCAAGACATTGAGAGCATCAAAAAGCAATGCAACAAATTGGTGGAAATGGTGAACCCAACCAAGAACGCTTCGGTTGCAACTTGGGGTGCACTTAGACTCATTTTTAAGGCTCGGAGTAACCTATGTGACTCAAATAAACAAAATGGAGATTTTTTTGGAGTAAATAAGATGAAGGGATCGTGTGGCAATGTCAAAGTTACTAAAAAGGCATGTCCTCGGTGTAGAAAGTGGTGCAAGTTTGAAGTTCCTAAGGTTTCTTCATGTAGTGCACACAAACATGAAGAATGGCCTAAAGTAAAAACGGTTTTGCTAATCACGTGTTCTGGTTGCAGGTGCAAGTTTGATCCAATTTCTTGCCAGACTCCAAATTCAAGGTTTTCTCGCTCAAATAAAGAGAGAAAAGATGTTTTATTCTGTAGTTAATTTTGTATTTGTACAATGTATAGCTTGATCGTAATATCAAGTTGATTATTATTATTTTTTTTTTCTGAAAGTTGATTTGGCTAAATTGCCTCAATTGTTCAGTTATTCACCACAATGGAATGTTGTTTATTTAGTATTGGACAAAATATGTTTAACATTAAGATTAACTTTATTAGCATGGTCTATGTTAGAAGCAAAGCAAAGCAACGCATAGTGTGTGTATGTACACATAACATAACATACTATAAAATGAAACACGGCAATACTATAAGTTAGTGTTGTTGGCCAATATTTAAAATTAAAATCAAAATACATTTTCCTACTTTTGTTTCCACGGAAGGTTCTCTCTATTATCTGTCTCTGTTGCTCTCTTTGAAGCAAAAGCTTTTGAGTCCCATTCTTTTGAATTTTGGTTGCGCGATCTTCATCTTCACCTTCAGGGTGGTTGTGCTTCTGGGAACTTTTCAAAATCTCTGCTTTCTTTGATTTTGAATTTTGAATTGCACTCTTGTGCTTTCAATTGACTGACTGCCTTAGCTTCCTGAATTTGCCAACACTGTGCTGTTAATGGTAAAAGTAAAAGGCTAATTAGCATGTATTCTGGGCATGGTTTTGTGTCTGATTCTGTTTGTCCTTTTTTGTTGGAACTTGGAAGTGATAAGTTTAAGGTTGGAAAGAGTGAGGAGAACAAAAAATGATTGCAACTTTGGAAATTGTTCTTAAAAATATATTTTTTTTTTGGGGGGGCGGGTTGGTATCATTATGGATTATCCCAATTTGGAAAATCTGGTCAACCAAGTTAAAGTTTGGTATTTGGGTGAAATTTGGAAATGGTTTTTTGGATATTTTGTGTGGTTTTTCATCAAATCAATGGAACATTTTTCTCATTTGTTTCAGAAAGTTTTGAACTTTTAATTGAGTTATCTTATCCATTTATGGAACATTGCTAAATTTCTGGCCTTTTTTTTTTAAAAAAAAAATCTGAAGATGTTAACAGACATATTGTTTCATGATTTGAAACGAGGAAGAGATGAAATGATGATGAATGAATGCGAATTTTCCTTTGTGTTTATGGAATTGTTGCTTGTTCAGTTGTTTTGGTTTTCTTTGGAGACCCTTTACTCACAAGAGTTTCAGCCGTTTTCTTCTTGAAATGTAGAATCTAATAAAAGCTTTTACTTGATGCTACTTTACCTTTAAGTGTTGTCACCGTGTAAGCATGGTGCAACCTTTTGAAGCCTTTTCTCTTGTTGTCACAGTTAAACGTTGATACGGGCACCACTTTTGTCATGTCTCATGCTGTTCTTGTGATGCTGTTACTTTATTTAGCTCTATTTTTCTCAAACTCAACTCTACCTGTGAATTTCTTGTGCAGAGAATACCAGAACTGTTGACTTGACCAGTCAACAGCCAGGGCAAAGGGCAAGGTTAGTTGGTTAGAATTTTGATTATTTTTATGCTTATTTTTAGCTAAGGATTAAGACTATGAAGCTTTTTGGCTTATTTAGGAAGTGGATAACAAAGAAGGAATCATTAGTACTGCTGAAAACAAACTAAAAAAGGGTATACAAATAAGGCTACTGAATAAAATATTGTCAATTTTAAAATAATGTGAACAGTCCCAATACATGTTAAATGTAATGGTGCTCGTGAGTAACCTACTACCACTTTTTTTGTTGGTTGGCAACTTGCCATTTAATTAATCAAGTTAATGCCTTTTTTAGTGTTAATCTCTCAGCTTCCTTGTATGTGTTCACTAGAACTTCAATACAATGAGCAAACATTTTGGTCATTGGCATGTATCCCTTCCTCAGCAGCACTTCTTTTTTAAGTTTGTACTGGCTGCTTGATGTCATGGACAATAGAAACTCACTAAAGTCATCGAAATAGAGATTTTTGGGGTGATTCACTTTATCTTATTTGTACCAGAATTGATTCCGCAGATATAGTGTAGTGAGCCTTCAGACATGGACTGTGTGGTGTCAACACCAAAGGACTCTGGTGGAAGTTGTCAATAGGAGATTTTATTTTGTTTCTGTTTTAAGTTATTTATTAGGAATAGACAAATCTGTTCTATATCATTAGTTTCCTGATTTAAGTTGTATAAATTAGGAAATAGAATTATTCTGTCTTTTAAGGGCTGAATACATCTTTAATGACGTGGACCAATCTGTATTATAAATAGAAGAATAATTGAATGAAAACAGGACAGATATTCAGAAATTTTGACATGGTATCAACGGGCCTTTCGTTGGACCTGTGATTCCTTCGCGGCAACATTTGTGGTCACTCGTCTTGTTACTCCTGGCTCTTGTGCTTGTCGGCTGCTTTCTCTGGCTTGTGTTCGTGGGTTTCATGTGTTTTTCGATTTCGTGAGTTTACGCTTGTTTTCATCCATCTTAGTTTCATGGCTACGGAGAGTTTCGGTGTTCGTTTTACAGGCAAAAACTATCCCGCCTGGGCATTTCAGTTTCACATGTTTTTGAAAGGGAAAGGATTATTGGGTCATCTTGATGGGTCTTCTACTGCTCCCGAGGCTGCAGCTGCGTTGGCTACATGGGAAACCAAGGATGCACAAATTATTACGTGGATTCTTGCCTCCATTGAGCCTCAAATGGTTAATAATCTGCGCTCCTTTTCGACTGCCAAAGATATGTGGGATTACTTGAAGTGTATTTACAACCAGAACAATGTGGCCAAACGCTTTCAACTTGAGCTTGATATTGCGACTTATCAACAAGGGACTATGTCCATTTAGGACTATTATTTTGGTTTTTTGAATTTGTGGGTAGAACATTCTGCCATTTTACATGCTGATGTCCCTAAGGAGTCGCTGCCTACTATTCAACAAATTTATGAGATTGACAAACGTGATCAATTTCTTATGAAGCTTCGTCCAGAATTTGAAATTTCTCGTGTGGCTGGATTACGAATTGCAACCCGGTCCCTTCTTTGGAGGTATGTGTTGGGGAACTTCTTTGTGAGGAGCAATGATTACTCACTCAAGGCAGCATGTCTCATGATCGTAGTGCTTTTGATGCTATTATGGTTGCCTATTTGGCTCAAAGTACTGGAAAAAGTCGTAATATGAGGCAAGTGCAGTGTTATTCTTGTCAACAATTTGGTCATATTGCGTAATTGCAATAAGAAATTTTGCAATTATTGCAAGCAACGTGGCCACATCATCACTGAGTGCCCCACACGACCAGCACAACACCCAACACAGGCCTTTCATGCCACCGTTGGTTCTGTGGGTTCTCTTGGTCAACCCTTCCATTCTTGTGGACCTGGTTCTGATATTTTGACTCCTGAGAAGGTGCAGCAAATTGTTCTATCTGCTCTTTCTACCTTGGGTATTCAAGGTATGTCTACTAGTGCTTCTACACCATGGTTTGTCGATTCAGGGACTTCTAATCATATGACTGGATCCTCTAACCATTTACATAATGTACATGCTTATGATAGCACCCAAAACATTTAGATTGCCGATGGTAACACTCTATCTATTTCTGCTGTTGGTGACATTAATTGTGTCTTCTGAGATGAGTACATGTCTCGTGCCTTTCAAGAATACCTTCAACAAAAAGGCATCCTTTCTCAGTATACGCCTCAACAAAATGGCATTGCAGAATGGAAAAATCGGCATTTGCTTGATGTCACACGTTCTTTACTTCTTGCAGCCTCTGTCCTGTTTAAATTTTGGGTTGAGGCTTTGTCGGCAGCTGTCTTTCTGATAAATCGTCTTCCTTCCCAGGTTCTTGGGTTTGATTCTCCTTTCTTTTGCCTCTTTCAACTTCATCTTGCTTATATTGATCTTCATCCCTTTGGTTGTGTTTGTTTTGTTCACCTTCCACCTCTTGAACGTCATAAGCTTGGGGCTCAATCAGTCATGTGTGCATTCTTGGGTTATAGTACCACTCACAAAGGGTTCTTGTGTTATGATGCCACTTCCTGTTGCTTTCGTGTCTCTAGAAATGTGGTTTTCTTTGACCATCAACATTTTTTCCCATCTTTTAACTCTTCTAATGATTTTGTTACCCTCCTTAAATTTTCTGATTTTTCTAAATCTATAGAATGTTTCAAATCAGGTCATGTTTATGTTAGATGTCAACCTGCTTTGTCCCTTCTCGCCGCTGATCCGCCACTTGTGCCTGCGCCTGCACCTGCACTTGCACCTGTTTCCTTACGTCGCTCGTCTTGAGTGCCTCGTCCCCCAGATAGGTATGAATTTGGGCCTATTTCTCTTATTGCTATTTTATTTGGCACATCTATTCCTACATGTGATTCTCAGGCTGTTAAAGACACTCGTTGAGTCAAGGCCATGGAGGAGGAGCTCACTGCCCTCCAAAACAATTTCACTTGGGATATTGTTTCTCGACCCCCTCATATTAAGCCCATTGGATGCAAATGGGTCTATTCGGTGAAGCTAAATTCTAATGGCACTCTTAATCGTTACAAGGCTCGATTAGTTGCATTGGGTAACAAACAAAAGTATGGGTTGGATTATGATGAGACTTTTGCACCCATTGCAAAGATGACTACTATTCGAACCGTCCTCTCTATTGCTGCCTCTCAAGGATGGTCACTAACACAAATGGATGTAAAGAACACATTTCTTCATGGTGACTGGGCAGAAGATATTTACATGACTCCTCCTCTAGGCCTATTTTCCTCAACTGGCGATGTGTGCAAGCTGAATCGTTCATTGTATGGCTTGCAACAAGCTCCACGAGCATGGTTTGAAAATTTTCACTCTACTCTTCTTGGTTTTTCTTTTACTCAAAGTCAATATGACTCCTCCTTGTTCATTCATCGAACAACCACTGGTATTGTACTTCTTCTTATCTATGTTGATGATATGATAATTACTAGTTTCGATCATGATGCCATTCGGCATCTTAAGCAGCAACTTTAAGCTTCCTTTCAGATGAAAGATCTCGGCTGCCTTCATTACTTCTTGGGCCTTGAGGTTTCTACTGATTCCAAAGGTATCTTTCTTCACCAGCACAAGTATGCAAGCGACTTGATTTCCTTGGCTGGTCACTTCAGCCATTCCAGTTGATACTCCTCTTGAGGTTAATGTAAAATATCATCTTGATGAGGGAGATCTTTTGTCAGATCCTTTATTATATAGACAACTGGTGGGTAGTCTCAGTTATCTGACAATTACCTGTCCTGACATTTCATTTGTAGTCCAGCAAGTAAGCCAATTTATGTGTTCTCCTCGTCATCTTCATATGGCAGCGGTTCGCCGCATCATTCGTTACTTAAAAGGCACTTCTACTCGTGGCTTATTCTTTCCTACTGGGAAGCCTATTAGTTTGACTGGTTACAGTGATGTTGATTGGGCTGGTTGTCCTAATACACAGAAATTTGTCACTGGTTGGTGTATGTTTCTTGGTACTACACTAATATCTTGGAAGAGTAAAAAGCAATCACGTGTATCAAAGTCCTCCACTGAATCAGAGTATAGAGCTATGTCTACAGCTTGTTCTGAAATCATTTGGCTTCGTGGACTCTTGGCTGAGTTAGGCTTCCCTCAAATTGCTCCTACACCTAGGGGTGTCAAAACGGGCTTGGGCCCGTCGGGCCGGCCCGCCAATCCAAAAAAAATGGCGGGGCGGGGTGGGGGTGTCAGCCCGCCAGCCCCGCCCGCCCGCCCCGCCACCAGCCCGTGACCGTGCGGGCCCAGCCAGTGACCGTGCGGGCCAGCCCGCCAACCCGTCGGGCCAGCCCGCGGCCCGCCAAAATAGAAATACTTAGAAACATAACCAAAAATCCAAATAGAAATGCTCTTCTCCTCCTCCTCCCTCGCGTTCTCCCTTTCCTCCACAAAGCTCACCACCAAGCCGCGAACCCCACCGAGACCCCGTCAGACCTCGCCGAACCCCACCGGGACGGCAGCAGTGACTCGATCTGCTCCTTCTTCTCCCTCGCGCAATCGATCTGCTCCTTCTTCTCCCTCGCGCAATCGATCTGCTCCTTCTCCTCTCGCGCAATCGATCCGCTTCTCCCTCTTCTCCTCGCGCGGATCGATCTGCTTCTCCCTCACGACGCCGCCACGACCTCACCACCGGGACGCCTCGACCTCGTCGGGACTCGCCGTGCCTCGCCGAGACCTGTCGCGCCTCGCCGAGACCCACCTCGACCTCGCCGCGACCTCTTCGTCCCGATCTGCGATCTGCGCTTCTTGCGGTCCCTTTCCCACGCTGGTCTCCTCGCCGGCTCACCACCACGAATATTTTGGTATGCTCTGTCTCTCTCTCGATTATATCATTTTAGTATGCTTTGATTATATCATTTTGGCCAACTTTTGTGAAGGAAAACGATTTGAAAGGAGGAGATGCTTGCTTGGTGATTTTGATTTTGATTTTGATTTTGAAATTTTGATTTTGCTATGTTCTCACTTGTCTCTATCTTTGATTATATCATTTTGGCCAGCTTTTCCAAAGGAAAACGATTTGAAAGGAGGAGATGTTTGTTTTAGTTTACATGGTGATTTTGATTTTGTATCATTTTGGTATGCTCTGTCTCTGATTATGGTGATTTTGATTTTGAAATTTTGTTGTGTATGATCTACCTATGTTGTTGTGTTGAATTTTTGAATTTTGATTTTGAAAGTTTGTTTTTTTTAATGTCTGCACAGGATTTCTAAATTCAAATGGATGAGTCCATTAGTAAACCCCTTTATAATGCTTTGAGTGATGATGATTCTGAACATGAGAATGAGGATGAGGATACTGAAAATGAGGGGGATAATCATGATGTTGAATCATTGAAGCTAAAAATAAAAAGAGCAAATCTTTAACATCGAATGTTGGAAATTCTTCACTAAAATCGGTGTGTGTAAGGATGGAAAAGAAAGGGCAAAATGTAATGCATGTAACAAAAAATATGTAATTGGTGGTAAAAGATATGGAACTTTTCATTTAAAACGCCATATTGAGAAATGTGACAAAATCAAAACTGAAGATGTGGGTCAATTGATATTAGACATGCAAGGAAAGTTAAAGACAAGAAAGATAGATCAAATGGTATCACGTGAGTTATGTGCTAATCTGGTTCTTAAACGTGGTTTGCCCTACAAATTCGTTGAGTACCCGGAGCTTAGGGCTTGGATTGCTTATTTGAATCCTGATTCTATTCCAATTTCTAGAAATACATCTAAGAGTGATATAGGGAGATTACATGCAAAAGAAAAGATCATACTTAAAGGAGTGTTGGCTAACATTCCTAGTAGAATTTGCTTAACGACTGATTTATGGACTTCTTGTAATACTGAGGGTTACATCACTTTGACTGCTCATTATGTTGATTTAAATTGGAAGTTGAATACCAAGATTCTTAACTTTCATCATATGCCTCCTCCTCACACTGGTTTTGAGTTGTCTAGGAAGATTAATGATTTTTTGCATGATTGGGGAATAGAGAAAAAGCTTTTTTCTATCACTTTAGATAATGCTTATGCCAATGATGTTTTGCAAAAAACTTTAAAAAGTCAACTTGTGTTGCAAAATGGGTTGGTATGTGACGGTGAATTCTTTCATGTGCGTTGTTGTGCTCATATTTTAAATCTAATTGTTCAAGAAGGATTAAAGGTACTTGGTAATGCTTTAGATCAAATTAGGGATAGCATAAAATATGTCAAAGGTTCGGAAAGTAGAATGATAAAGTTTAAAAACTGTCTTGAAACCTTTAGTGACATTGATTCGTCAAGTGGGTTATGTTTAGATGTGCCTACAAGATGGAACTCAACTTACCTTATGCTTCAAAGTGCTATTAAGTATCGACGTGTTTTTGAAAGCTTGCACTTGATTGATGAAAATTACAAGTACAATCCTTCTTTAGAAAAATGGGATAGAGCGGAAAAGATTTGTAAATTCTTGATGCCATTTTATGAAATTACAACCTTAATCTCTGCCACATCTTATCCTACTTCCAACTTGTATTTTTACAAGTTTGGAAAATTCAGTGTCTTTTAATAGAAAGTTTACAAGATGAAGATAAGGTTGTAAAGGATATGGCTGAAATGATGATGGAGAAATTTGATAAGTATTGGGATGAGTATAGCATTGTGCTTGCATTTGGTGCTGTTTTGGACCCAAGGATGAAGTTGGAAATATTAGGTTATTGTTTTGAAAAGATTGATCCACTTACTTGGGAAATGAAATTGCAAAAAATAAAGGATAAATTGTACATGCTTTTTTCCCAATATTCTAGCAAAGGTGAAGCATCAAACGTTCGAAAGCGTAAGCGTGTTCTTGATTCCTCACATGCTTCCAAACCTAGTCTCTTTGATGTAAGTTACTTACTTTGTTTTAATTCAATTTTTAATTTTTTTTTCATGTTGTATAATTCTAACTTTTTTTTTTTCTTATTATATTAGGAATTAAAATTGCGTAAGCTTCAAGTTGCTAATAAAACGGGACGAACTCAACTTGATACATATTTAGATGAACCAACATTGGATTTGGATTTTACTGAGCAATTGGATGTACTACACTTTGGTGGAAGATTAATAGCCAACGTTTTTCATATCTCTCTTTAATGGCTAGGGATTTGTTAAACATTCCTATTACTACAGTTGCATCTGAGTCTGCCTTTAGTATTGGTTCTCGAATTCTCAACAAGTATAGAAACCGTCTCTTACCTGAAAATGTGGAAGCAATTATTTGTACTTCAAGTTGGAAGCATGGATTTTGTGATGGTATTTCATTTTATCTAACTATAATTAAATTGTTATTTTTAACATTATTTAAGTATTCTAACTTTAAATTATTATTTTTTTCAATCTAATGTGATGTAGAAGATGAATTGGAGCTAGAGGGTGAAAAAGACGGACAAGTGGATGGAAGTTCTTCTAAGGCTGGATCTAATATGCCCGAAATCGAAGGCTGACGTAATGATTTGTAGTTTTTTTAAGACATTTATTTTGTTAATGTTTACTTGTTTTGTAATGAACTAAGTTTAGGTTTTAAGATCTCTTTTGGAATTGAATGTTTACTTGTTTTCCAAGACAAAATTTGTATGAACAAGTTTATTTAAGACTTTTGAAATTGAATATTTATGAACTTATGTTTTTAAAGACATGGATTACGCGAATTGAAGTTATGTTTGCATATGAACTTTTTAATTTTGTTATGTCTGCAACTGTTTGAATTTTTGTTATTTGTATTTAAATATTTGTTTTTTATAAACAAGTGTAGCTAATTAAATTTCTTAATTTTTATGAACTTCAGAAGAATATTTTTTATGCTATAAAAATATGTAACACAAAATCATCATTTAATTTTATGTTTTTTATATTATATTTTTACAAATTATAGTGTTTAAATTAAATTATATAAAAAAAAGATAACAACATTTTATAAACAAAATATTTATATAATAATTCTTTTAAAAAAATTTAGAAATTAACTTTTCTTTGGCGGGCCGGCCCGCCAGCCCGCCAGCCCGCTTGCTGGCGGGGCGGGCCAAGGCACCCAGCCCGCACCGGCCATGACGGGCCAGCCCGGCCCGGCCCATTTTTGGCGGGCCAATGGCGGGCCAGGCCCAAACGGGGCGGGCCGGCCCGCTTTGCCATGGCTACCTACACCTTTGTATGCTGACAATACTAGTGCCATCCAGATCGCTGCTAATCCTGTTTTTCATGAGCGAACGAAGCATATTGAGGTGGATTGTCATTCTATTCAAGAGGCATTCGATGCTCATGTTATATCTCTTCCTCATGTCACATCACAACTTCAGCTTGTGGATATCTTCACCAAGGCTGTACCTTGTCCTTGACATCAATTTCTCAGCACCAAATTGATGCTTCTTGATCAGCCGCATCAATTTGAGGGGAGATGTCAATAGGAGATTTTATTTTGTTTCCTGTTTTAAGTTATTTATTAGGAATAGACAAATCTGTCTATTCATTCTTTAGTTTCCTGATTTAAGTTGTATAAATTAGGAAATAGAATTATTTTGTCTTTTAAGGGCTGAATACGTCTTTAATGACGTGGACCAATCTGTATTATAAATAGAAGAATAACTGAATGAATGAAAACAAGACAGAAATTCAGAAATTTTGACAGAAGTATTGGTGAAGTTTCAGTATATGTTCCTGGTCTGAGGATTCCTAAACCTGTTGATTTTGCTCAATCACTTGGTGATTATTTGTCTAAGAATATAGTGGAACGCCTTTCTGCTCTTAGAATGCGTATCTTTGTAATGGCTGGTCAAGAAGGTCCTACAATTACAAGAATAAAAAGAAAAACTCAGCATGGTGAGTTTTAACAACAACAATTATTTTATTATGAATAAGTTACTCTAATTTATTGATTTATTGATGCATCGGCATCGATCGTTTTGATTTCTTCTGCAGGCTCTTGAAGATTACTTGCCTGTTCTTCTGGGATTAGTTAAGGATGGTAAAGCTAGTGCTAGTCCATTTGTATTTGTATATGATGTATTCTCTCTCTGCAAGACAAGTATTGTTTATTATTGCCTATGTTTATGGTGCAGGAAGCCATTTACACTGCAAAGTACAATTTGTTTGGGTGAATCAAGAGGACGACAAAGAGGCAATCAAAACTTTATTTTTAAAGTCCATACATGTTTCTGGATTTGATGTGAATGTTACTTTTGTTACTGAAGAATGCTGATTAATTTGATTGGCACTCCTCACAGGAAACAACCATGTCTAATGCTTGGTACTTGATGGCAATGCTATCACTATCAGAGGATGATGGTCATCTGCCAAAAGTATCAGAAGGTTGGTATAAGATTTTAGTATATGTCAACAAATTTGTTACTGCTTTATATATCAAACTGAAAAAAAAAATACATTGGAATAGATTAGTTTAGACTTCAAGAACATGGTTAATACTTTTCATATCTACTAACAGAAAGCAGACGAACCTCTGTTGATATCTTCCCAAAGGCTGCTTGGTATTTGGATTGTGCAGTCAAACATGTTCTTCCACAGTTGCCTGTGGAACTCAGGCTTGTACATATCTTATGTATGCAATGAATTGAATGTTGTACTTTTTTTTGTGTACTCTTAGTGGATGCCTTCATTCTTTTGATGTTTGTTACTTGGTTGTGATCTTAGGAGAAATTTACCCGTAGACCTAGCACTCTGTCTACAAGCATTAGGACAGGTATTAATGTTTCTTTAATATGGACACACTAATTGAAATGTCCTTTATCTACTTGAAAAACTGTGTATTGTTTAAGGAGAATATACATCAAGTTGTCCTTCCAAGTTCCAATACCATAATTGTATTTATTTTCTTATAAATTCCTATGGATTTTATTTCACATGTAATAATAGTTGAGATGTTTTGGGTCTAATAGTGTCTTGTGTCACTTTAAGAATTTGTATGGTGAATCTTCCTGGGAGAAAAGTTCTGTGTGTAGTGGTACCAATATTGAATGAAAGCTTGGAGAAGGAAAATGTTCAATATATAGATACCTTTACTCTCCGTCAAATCTATTTTGAATGAATATGTTTATTTCTTCCCAAATACTTTTATCAGGGTATAGACCACTCTTGCAGTGAAGCGTAGGCTTGCATGTGAGATGGTGAAATGTTGGCAACAGGTCTGATAACTTGTTTTGTGTGGTAACATGGGTGCAGTTGGTCAGCATACATCGAGGTGATTACATTGTTTACTTTACAGGCTCAAGATAACATTATGAATCTTCCATTAGCAAATGGTTGGGCTGAAAAACATTGTCTTTTTGTGAAATGGAAATATGTTGAAGCAAAGGTATGTCCTTTCCCCTCCAGTTATTTGTTTTTGGTCATTGGTTTTTTGTTTGTAATAATTGCATTGGATGGCATAAGCACCACCATAGGTACATATGTCTATATGTTTTCTTCTGCTTTCAGCATATTCATATATAGTTTGGGAATGAGTATAGGGTATGCATTCTGCAGAAGCAAGTGATATTTTTATTCTAATGATTTACTAGGCTGCGGCATATTATTATCATGGTTTGATTCTTGATGAGGGAAATACAGAAAAATCTCATGGGATGGCTGTAGCTGCTTTGCAAGCAGCAGATGAGTATTTCAAAGAAAGTAAGAAGTTGTGAGGCATTCAACGCAGCATCTCCATTGTCAAGGTTATCTTTTGTCTTTTACACACTTTTATGCTGTTATATGCACTCAGAAAACAGCGTTTTAGCCTTCTTTAAGAACTTGTTGAACCAACAGTTTAGATGTAATGTACATGTTTTCTAAATAATATAATTCCATCTTCTTGAAATTCAGATAAATGTGAGTTATGTTCTCTAGTCTTATAGTCTTTTGAGGCTATTCCTTAAAAAATCTTAGGTGTTGCATCCTTGTAATCTTTTAAATATGACTAAATTTGGGTTTTAGTCCTCAATTTCTTTTGTCTGATTGGATTCTCATAAATTTTAAAATTTTAGAAAATGATTTCTACTTTCTATTACGAGTGATTTGACATGCATCTAGACACATGGTTTCTCGACCACCTCAAAAAGGGTTACTGATGTAGCATGCCTAGATGCATGTCATCATGTCACTCCTAAATGATGATATGGACATTTTAAGAGTTTTTCAAATTTAGGAGGATTAAAATTAAATTCAGTCATACTTAAACTAAAAATGTGTTAAGTGTTTATTTTAATAAATTTCATAGAAAATTACTGTGATTGTCAAAGGAGTAATTCACTCTCTGTTTCCTTGAAATTTAATAGCATGCCTCAGAAGGTAGAACAGGTTTATCATATTCTAACATGTGGTGTGGTGACATAATATGCCATTATGATCTATCATTTCCTACTGTACTTCCACTTTCTTCCTTATCCTATATTACTTTAAGAGAGATTGAGTGATAAGTTGATTTTATTTTAATATACTTTCAACTCTCCGTGTGGCCTTTATTATTGTTTTTGAAGAACATTTATCAGCTATGGTTTATGTCTTCAACCTAGTTAGTTCATTGAGATTTATCATGGCGATGGCTCTGACATGCTTTATCATTTTACTTTCTATTTCTCTTCAAGAAGAATACTACTATTGATGGTCATTGGTTGCAGAAATACACCACCTTGGGGGACCATGAAATATCTCTCTGAAAAAATTCCTAAGGATACTTCAAGCAAGGTGCGAATAAACCGTGATTTGTAATCTTATGAAAGGTTTGGAGAAAGAAATAGAAAGGTGATTTCCTTTTTATGCCTTAACGTCACTTTATTTTATTAAATTTTACCCCCTTTTTTTTTTTTCATTTTGGTATATAATGTTTCAAAAGTTTCAATTTGATACTTTAACATATATTTTAGGTATATCTTGGTAAACTTCGCTGAAAACATTTAAAAGTTAACAAGAGTTAACTTTAACACAGTTACGGTAAATATCAACACGGTTGTGCTGATCCTAATTTCTTATAACATGATCGTGTTACTTTTTAATATGGTTGTGGTAAACTTTCAAAGAATAAATACATCTTTTCATATAATAAATAAAAATTTAGTTAGTAGTTTTTGGACTATTCCATCTTAAAATGTAGAATATGGATATTAAATATCAAACTAATTAAATACATAAATATTCAATTTCTTCTTCATCATCTAGCTAGTTGGTACTCAGTTCGTCGAATTTTCGATTAAAAAAATCGAAACCTTGCCTCTCTCTATCTGGATAGGATTCTTCTTCATCAAATATATATCACACTACTAATTATTATGGTCAAACTAATAGAAAATCCCATGAACTAACAAGTACAAAGAACTTGTGGGGAAGAAAATTATTCTGATTTTCAAGTTGTACAAAGTTATGATTGAAGATGAAAAAGTTGATAACTTTGTTAGTGTGTTGATGGAAGAATGTGAAAAATAAAATTGAATTTGTTGATGTTTTTAACTAAGTCATTGAGACTGAAAATTCACTGTTTCATGTGACAACAGATAGAGAAAAGAGCATTGCAGAAATGTTAAAAAGTAATACGGTCATGTTTTAAAAAATAATACAATCGTGTTACAAATAATCAAGGTCAACATGATTGTGTTGATATTTATCATGACCGTGTTAAAATAATTCTATTAATTTTCAAACATTTTTTTAGTGGAATGTATCAAAATATACCTATAATTTATACTAAATACCAAATTGAAAATTTTAAAACATTATTATGAAATAAAATGAAAAAAGGTAAAACTTAATGATATTAAACCATTTTTTTTAATTAAAATTGATAATTATAAAGTAACCCATTATCAAAATAGAATTTCCGACAATTGATAGAGGTTGACCAACCCAGCATGCAGACGTGGATGGCATGCCTATGTGACACAATAGGATTGGCTAACAAATTGGGGCATTTATGCCAAAAAAAAAAAAAGGACATACAATAATTTGCCTAAAATTATTCATATAGAAAGTCTATACCTCCTTTTGCATTTTTCACTACATGTTTTATTTCTGGCTTTGTATACATGTGTGGATCACGTTAATATATACTCTGTAAATAAGTTACATAACTAGTGTTGTTTTAGGCCACAGCCTATCTATCTGTCTATGTGAGAGGAGGAATCGTTTGTAGTGATTAGTGAACACATGTTAGTGCTAGACTTAAGCAATCAAAGGTAAAGGTAGAGGTGGAGATGTGTGTGTTTTGTAAAATTAAAAATAGAAGAATGATAAGGTGATTGGAATTCATATTGAAAATGGCAAAAGAAAAGAAAAAAACACACACAGAAAGTAAATATTTTGTATAAGATTAAAAATTGAAATAACACAACATAGGAAATGTAAGTTAGTAAGTATATATATAATGAATTTAGATCCTCTCTCTGGCTTACACTTTATTTTTATCTTTTCCTTGTAAAAAATTAATGAATGACAATTAAAATGTTTCATAATATAGCACAAAAAGAGAATTCTTATTCATAATACATTTGTGTTTTGTTATTGTGTTCTTTTCCATCTTTAAAATGAAATTCAATTACATTATCATTCTATATAGTGGCAGAATAACAGGACTTGCTCTATATTGAACGAACAACTTTTTAGTAAGACTTATTTTCACTAAACATAGAAGTCCAATATATCCCATCCTATGTAATAAAAAAATACGTCAAGAGTAGATAGGCATACACATTATTATTATTATTTATGAAATTCCATCACTCCCAAAGCAGTACTAAAGGCACGATAGAGAATATGGAAGCTAGAAAACTCAGAACATTGGCATAAATTCATGAATTCTTGTTCCGTTCTTTCGCTCCTCCGTCAAGAAACATGAGGTTGTCGAAGCTAGTAACCATCTTATCTGCTTCCCGTAACTAATATTACAAAGAAAAGTTGTTATTCAGAAGTGACTTATTTACGATGATAATTAAATTGTTGACACTTGATAAAAATAGACATTTAATAACATATTTTATTATCGTTAGGATAAATATATTTATTCTAGTAACAAATTTATTATTATGTCAATAACGTTGATTATTATTATTAAAAGTGATAATTATAACAATAACATTCAATTGTGGTTGGGATAAAAACATTTATTCACCAACAGATTTGTTGTTACGATTTTTTTTTTAACTCAACGACGTTAATTGTTACTGTTAAAAGTGATAATTAATAACAACATATTCAATTGTTGTTGTAAAAAATACTACTTAATGCTTACAATATTCATTCTCAACTTTCATTTGTAAAAAAAAGTATTACATTTTAATAATATATAATATATTGAAATAAAAATATAAATAGAAAGTATATATCCATACATTTATAATTTAATATACAAATATGTTTTTGGTGCAGTGATTAATGTCTTCCAAACTATCCAAATAACTTACAAAAGTTTGACTAGTCAAGTTCTCTTAATAGAAAAAAGGTTAAAAACCATCAAATTTTTGCTCAAAGACTTAAAACTAAAATTTCAAAATGTATTATGACTAAAAACTTTGGGCAAAATATGTTTTTAATTTTGAAGTATGGAACATGTTAGATATGAAGTGAGAAATAACATTATTAATGGATAGAATGTTAACGACTTTATCTTAAAACTTTTTATGTGGTTAAAATTAATTAGATATCACTAATTTTAATAGCAAAATTTATATATTATTTAATGATTTATTTCCCTAATTTAAAAGAGGGTAGTTATCACTTATACTATTTGTACTATGATACTATCAATTTTTCTAACATGTGGAAAGTGACCCCTCTCTTCCTATTAAAATAATTAACACTTTTAAGATAAAATATATATATTACTAGTTCCTATTAAAAATATGGGGGTGATATGGTGGGAGAGATTGATCGGGTTTCAAATAAAAGCACCAGAGATTAAAAAAAAAAAACCTACATTTGTAGTAATAAATGTTACTTACAAAGCATCAATGATAGTTCGATGACTTATAAATGTTGAGAACAAGGCCAAATTAGGATCACCATTGACAAAGTTCTTGACAAACTCTTTCAATCCAGTCCTTGTTGTCACCATCATCATTGTCATTTTCGCGACATGTCGTAGATGAACAAGTAAGAATGGAGTGACAGGTGAGCAGGCACAACATGCGATCAAGCCTTTTGGATAAGTTTATGTGCTAATTGGTTATTGGAAGCTGAGAAGCCATCTTTGAGGTGGACACATCGGACGAGCTTGCCTTTGCTATGATCTCGAAGAGGTTGAGCTCTATGGCAGCTTTTAGCACGGCAGTGTAGACCATTAGGCTGAAGCTGAGTAGCATGGTGGATAGGCATGCCTTGTTGTCTTATTCATCTGGTGGTGGTGGTGAATGTTTTGGAAGAGGAATCTCTTCATTGTTAGTACTTGTGCTTTGTGGTTTGTTTTCTTTTGACTAACTTTTGTCTCTCCTTTGCACGTTGCTAAGTTGTGTAGCATATATATACTATAAAGGTTATGAATAAAAATGCTTCTGATCTACCATTCATGAAGGTGTACAACTCTTCTTATATAGAAGAATTAGTTACAATAGAAGAGAAGATAAGCTTATAGCTAAAGATAAAGACAAATAATTTAAACATTCAAATTTATCTATTCTATATAATTATTAAATGATAAATGCTAGGAGATTAAAAAGCTGTTGTAACTAAAGTGGTTACTCTCTTTATCTAATATGCTCCTTCAAGATAAAGTCACCGTTTGTGACTTTTATCTTGGTTGTTAATTCTTGAAAGTGGTTAGCTGCTAATGGTTTGGTTAGGAGATCCACTAGTTGATCTCTTATTGACACATGGGATACTAGTAACTTTCCAGATTAGATTTGCTCACGGACAAAGTGATAGTCTAAGGAAATGTGTTTTATCCTAGAGTGTAGCACTGGATTAGAACAAAGGTAGGTTGTGCCAACATTGTTGCACAACAAAAGTGAGGGACGATGTTGGTATCTTCAGTTCCATTAGAAGATTTTTTAGCCACATGAGCTCTACTCGTGGCTGTGGCAACAGCCCTATATTCTGCTTCAGTAGAGGACCGTGCAACCATGCATTGTTTTCTGGATAGCCATGTGTCGCAACTAGGGTCACGGTGGAACGACGAGGAAAACGTAAGTATGGATCAGAGGAGTCGCTACCAATGTTTATTAAGGAAAACATCGAAAAAACCTTTTTTAGAAAAAAAAAATGGTCTTTGAAACTAGATTTTGAGTTCGGAAGTCCATTACGTGTAGGAAAAATATTAACATCCTAAAATGTTCGTTACAAAGATGGTTACCTTTAATTAAATAAGCAAAATCTTTATAACTTTTTAAATATTTATTTCACCAAAACATTACTGGAAAAAAATCATTTTTTTTTATGAAGATTTAATTTTATTAAAGGAGAGAAGGAGAGACATTATTTTATTTTTTTATTTTTATTACCTTAGGACTCTTGAGCTGTCGCAACTCATTTATCCTAAAAAGATACTTGAAAAATTGACAAAGGTGTACACCCAAGTCAATTCATCTTTATTTTTTTTTTAAATGATTTTAATTTAGACAACTATTGATAATTAAACAAAAAAAAAAGAAAAAGAAAGTGCAACTTAGTAATTTTAAGTGTTGTTGTAAGTAAAAGGCTGGCCCAAAACAGATATCTTGCAACTTAGTAATAATGGAGGTGTAAATAGAAAAGGGTCCAAAACGCGAAAGTTGTAATTTAGTAATAGGGAGGTGTAAATAGAAGGTTGGGCTAAATTCCTTTTTCTTCTAAAAAACGATGGGCTTAAGCCTAAATGACACATAGCAAGGAAAAAAAAGGGGTTTATGGCAGAGGAGGGGAAGGTCATTGGGTGTTTGGCGGAGGGCTTGGCGAGGATGGTGGTTGGGTTCTAGGTCGCGGGGTGGTTTGGGCGAGGAGGTTGCGATGCTTGGGCGAGGGCCGAGGGGTGAGGTTTAGTGGTTGCCATGGCTTTCGGTGGTGGTTTCCGGTGGTTTCTCTTCCTCTTTCTTTTCTTCCTTTCCTTTTCCTATTTCTATTTCTCTTTTTGTCTTGAACTAATTTCTCTATTTGATTGGTTTATCTATTTGGCATCTTTGATTTGCTCCTTTTGTTATAAATGGATGGTGATTCGATTTTGGTTTTTTATTGGTGGCTTTGTTTATGCTTGTATTTGTTAGGTCTCTGTTTAGGGATTAGGAGATTTGAACTCAATGATTTTGATGATTCTGGTGTCGGTGTTTTGGTACTTGTCTATGCTCATGTCTCTGATCACGCTTATGATTCTGATTTATCTTTGATAGGTTTGATTAATTTAAACATGGTATTTTCTTCTCAAATTCATATCTCTTTATTGTTTTAAGCAAATAGATCACAAGATAGTATGTTGTTTACAATCAAACATAAAGCTAATACATGATGAAGATTACATGAAGATTGAAAAATTGAAAGAAACTTGTTTGCTGTATGCTTTGCTTTTCTGATATTTTCTTGGTGTTCTTGGTGTTTTGTCTTCTTCTTTGTTTTGTATATGTTCTCTCTGATCTTCTTTGTATTGGTGTGCTCTTTTCTTCTCTGCCTTTTTCTTCTTTTTCTTATCTTCTATGTATTGCTCTCTGATCCTCTATTTTTTTTTTCCTTTTTTGTATTGATGTCTCTTTTTTGCTCTTGTCTTTTTTTTTCTTGATATTGATCCCCCTCTTTCCTCTTTTCTGTATTGCTCTATATATAAGCCTGGGATTTCCTTCCTAGGAGGGTTTGCTCTCAACTTTCCTTCCTAGGAAGGTTTCCTTATTTCATCATTTTCTTTTATCTTCTTGCAGCTCCCCTCTCAAATCAGCCACCTTATGTGTCCTACCTAGTTGGCTAGAGTAACTAGCTAGGATGATAGAGCTGCTTGAGTTAATGAGGCTGCTGATGGAGTTGAGGAAGCTGCTGATAGAGCTACTGTTGATGGAGGAGTTACTAGTTGATTAATGAAGCTGCTGTTGATGAAGAAGCTGTTGAAGCTGTTTGTTTCTTCTTCTTTTTTTCTTTTATTTCTTGTTGCTTCTTTATTTCCTTTTGCCTTGAACAGATTTGGCTTGTACCATTTTTAGATTTTTAGGCCTGCTAAAGCTTCTTTCCAATGTTGTAGTGTTCCAAAATTTGTAATGTTCATCTAATAGTGGAACATGAAAGAAAATGGCAAAAGATTGGGTTTTGCCCAACATGTTATATCATTGTGCATTTTCTTTAATTTGCTTTCTCTTTTTTTGATGTAGCAAGATACTACTTGTGAAACAACAACAACAATAATAATAATAGTAATTAAACGAACAAAATTGGGTGATGACACCATGAAATGGGATTGCCTCCAAGGAAAATAATGTAAGCTGATGTGGAGGTTTTGTCATCAAAGTTCCCCCCCAATCAACATCCATGTAGGCCAATAGGTTGAGAGAGGATGGTTTGCAAAGAGCAAAACCATGGTTTATTGTATTTTTTATGTAGCGTAGTAGATGCTTGAGATGTTGGAAGTGAAATATTGTAGGCTCGTGCATGAACTAAGAGAGTTTATTAATTGTAAAGGACAAATCTGGGTGAGTTAGTGTGAGGTACTGAACAACCTTGATGATTTTGCGAAAGTGTGTTGCATCACTAGTGGTAGTGCCATCATGTAGTTGTAAGGTAGTTGATGGAGAGAGGGGTGTAGGTGCTGATTTTACCCCCTTTCCATTTCAAACTTTTTCAGGAGCTCATGACTGTACTTATGCTGATATAGGAAGAGGCAAGACTTGGTTGGGATAAATTCAACTCCTAGGAAGTAGTGAAGGTTATCCATGTTCTTCAAAGTAAACTGTTGAGATAAATATGTGATGAAGGCATTGAGGAAGTTTTTGTTGTTGCCAATCAATAAGAGATCATCAACATATATTAGAAAATAAGCAGTGATGGTGTTGGTGGAGAAGATGAACAATGAGGGGCCACTTTTGCTAGTGACGAAGCCATAGGCTATGATGAATGATTTTAGGGAATCATGCCATGCACGGGGTGCTTGTTGCAAGCCATAGATAACTTTTTGTAGTTTGTAGACATAATCCGGATGTTGGCTATCTTTAAGGCCTGGTGGTTGAGTCATGTAAACTTCGTTAGAGAGATCTCCTTGGAGGAAGGCATTGTTCACATCCAGTTATGCATTTGCCATTGGTATGTTAGGGCTAACGTGAGGATAACTTTGATTGTTTGTGGGCGTACCATCGAAGCAAAGGTCTCTTGAAAATCTACACCTTCACATTGAGTGAACCCTTTTGCAACAAGTCGGACTTTATACTTGTCAATGGAGCCATCAAGGCGATGCTTGATTCGAAAGATCCATTTGCAATCGACTATGTTTTTGTTTTGGGGTGGTGGTATTAAGGTCCATGTGTCGTTGCAAATAAGTGCATCAAATTCAGCTGATATGGCTTGTCTCCAATGATCATATTTCATGGCCTCTCTTATTGTGGAAGATTCAAGATTTTCATGAGGTGGATATTTGGATGCATTGAGGGCTCTTTTTGGTTTGTGACCATAGAGTGCTTGATCTTAATCATGGAGTTCTCATGTTGATTGTTAGTAGATGTAGAAATAATGGTAGAGGAGAAAGAAGGAATTGACATATTACCTAGTGAAGGAGAATAAGTTGACGGTGCCTCTTCTTGTGTGACCATGGCAAGGTTTTCATTTACGAGAGGTTTAGATGGGTGAGGGATTTTGTGTATTAGTATAGTGGAAGGTGTGTGTTGGGAGATTGGTTATGGTTTCTTTTGTGAGGGTTGGATAAGGAGAGTGATTGTCATGAAACGAAACATGACGAGATGTGTATAGTTTATGGGTTATTGTGTCAAGGCGATAATAAGCATATTGAGAGGGTGAATATCCACAAATATGCATGGTTTTGACCTAGGTTGAAGTTTATTTGTGGTATAAGGATGTAATCACGGAAAGCAAAGACAACCAAAAGAGTGTAAGTGTAGTGGATTTGGTGTAGTTTTATGGAGTATTTCATGTAGGGATTTCATGTTTAGGTTTGGAGTTGGGAGGCGGTTTATAAGATAAGTGGTTGTGGTGAATGCATAAGACTAATATGTTGTTGGTAGTTGTGCATGTTGTAATAAAGCTCGACCAAATTCAATAATGTGTTTGTGGTGATGTTCAACTGTTGCATTTAGTTCGGGTGTGTGTGGTGGGGTGGTGAAGGATGAAATGCCATGTTGAGTGAAGTATTTTTTGAGTTTAACAAATTCTCCACCATTATCAGAGTAGATTGATATCAAAGGTGTATGGAAATATTTTTCAACTAAATTTTTGAATTGCAGAAATATTATAGAACATCAAACTTTAATTTAAGTGGATATAACCAAACATACTTGGAAAAGTGATCAACAAAAACAAGGTAATAAAGAAAACCATTTAAGGACATAACAGGAGTAGGGCCCCAAACATCAATTTAGACAAGTTCCAAGGGTTTTTTTTTATTGCAAATACTCGATGTAGAGAAGGGCAGTTTGTGACTCTTTGAGGTGTTACATGGAATGCATGGGGTACTAGCTCTTGCGTTTATTTTATGCAATGAAATCAAATGTTTGAAAATACGTTCCGAGGGGTGGTCAAGGATGTGGTGCCATGGGGAATGGGTGGAGGAGGTGGAATGAAGTGTGGTTGGTGGGATGGTAGTTAATGGTACATGGTATAGACCATGTTTATGTAGTCCTTTGAGAAAAGGCACCCTTGTCTTTCGATCCTTTACTAGAAAATAGTCAGGAAAAAATTCAACAAAGATGTGGTTAGTTTTGCATAAGGCTGAAACAAATAACAATTTTTATGTAATGGTGGGTACATGCAAAACTTTTTATAATTTTAGTAATTGTGTTGGTGCGTGTAAAGTGGTATCACTAGTGTGAGTAATAGGAAGAGCATTACTATCACCAACAATAAGTTGGTCTTGATCGTGGTAGGGGTTGGTTAGATGAAGGTTATCTAGATCATTGGTAATGTGATGGGTTGCACTAGAGTCCATGATCCAATTTGTGGGTACATGTTGTGCCACAGTACAAGCATGATGCGTAGATGACTCATTGTTCCTTTTTAGATAGCCTTTAATCTTGAAACAAACCTTAGCCATGTGGCCAGGCTTGCCACAATATTAGCAAATGACTTTTCCAGATGTGCCAATAGTGGGCGGTTTGTAGGAGTTTGAGGAGTATGATGTTTTGTTATACGGTTGCTTTCCTTTGTGTGCGGCATGTGTAGTAGCTATTGGTGATAGATCATTGGTTTGCCAAAATAATAGTGTATAGTAGATACAACATAAGAGTTAGTTAGTTAAGCTAACCACTTTTGTAGTTAGAACTCTCTATAAATACCTTACTGTGTAATTCTGTTGTAACTAACTCATTCATAATACAATAATAGTTTTCATAATATTTCAATTTTCTTTCTTTCTTTCTTACCTCCATGGTATTCAGAGCATCCTAAATCCTTCAATGGCAATTCGATCCTAATTTGTTTCCACTTTTGCAAGCACATTCTGCTTGTGTTTTGTTTGGCTCTTCATGTGATTCAAGTGAATCCATGATTTTTCATTCCTATTTGGATTTTGTTCTTGGATCACAATTATGTTCCCTCTTTGATCACGATTTCTCCATTTGTTGCACTCCTTTGGTCTTGATCTCTGGTTGTGTGAGATTTGCTAGTGTTCATGGCATCGGTTTATGACATCTTTGTTCGTTCTTCTTTAATCGCATTTTCTCTTATCGTGGTGTTAGATTCATGTTCTCTTTACTTGCGTTTTTAGAATTAGGTTTTACGCCTTTGGTTTTTGTGTTTGTTATGTCATCATTGTCGATTAATGTAGTTCCGGTGACTGGAGGTTTGGTAAACTCCTCTTTTAGCGCTGCCAATAATTTCACATATCATGTTATGGCTAAACTTACGGATGATAACTTTTTGCTTTGGAAGCAGCAAATTGAACTAGTTCTAAAGGTTCATCAACTTCAACGTTTTGCTGTTAGTCTACTAATTCCCCTATAGTATCTTACACAAGAAGATGCCTACATGGATAAAGAAAATCTAGCATAAGTAGCATGGGAATATCAAGATCAATCACTATTGGTTTGGCATCAATTGTCCTTATCTGAGGCAATTCTGTCAAGTTGTTGGTTGTGTTCATGCATATCAAGTGCGGGAAAAGATACATAATCATTTTCATGCTAAAACAAAAGCAAAATCCAGATATCTTTGCACATAACTTAGGAATACCAAAAAAGGTGAACGCTCCATGGGTGAATTTCTCACTTGCATAAAAAAAATTGTTGATTCTTTACTAACTATTGGACAAACTGATTTTGTTTAGGAACAAATAGATGTTATCCTTGAAGGTTTGCCAAGTGAATATGAGTCACTAGTTACTGCAATTAGCAGTAAGATTGATTAGTTCAAATTTGAGGAGATTCAATCTCTTCCCTTGGCTCAAGAACAAAGGCTTGAAAAGTTAAGTGAAAGTGTTGTTGCTCTTGCATTGAATTTGACTAGAGCTCAAACAGCAAAGGCAGAGGATACTGATTCAGATTTAGCACCTCAAGTGCAGTTTACTCAACACAATGATGGGGGGTAGATCTTCTAATTCTAAAGGTAGAGGTGGTAGATCTGGTTATGGATATAGAGGAGGCAAAAAATATAGTAACAATGATAACAAAAACTATGGAAATAATGATAACAAGAATTTTGGAAATGAAATTATGGAAATACTAATAGGTATAAAATACAATGTCAAGTCTGCTACAAGTTTGGCCATACTGCAGTTGATTACTATCACAACTTTAATCCAAATTATGTAGCTCAACAATATAATCATAATCATTCTAGGAATCAGAACAAAAACTACTCCTATCAGAGGCTTAATTCTCAGCCTCAAAACAATAACTCAGTCATAACACGATGCACAAGCTCCTCAAGCCTACTTAGCCAATGCTAATCCTACTCAGCAGTCACAGAATTGGTACATTGATTATGTAGCAACCCATCATGTCACTACATCTCCTTAGAACTTGATGAATGGAGTTCCAACCTCAGGCAATGAGCATGTTTTCCTTGGCAATGGTCAAGGTTTGCCTATTATTTCCATTGGTTCAACAACTTTTTAGTCTCCTTTTGCCTCTAATGTTAAATTAACCTTAAATAATCTACTACATGTTCCTCACATAACTAAGAACTTAGTTAGTGTGAGTCAGTTTGCCAAAGATAATGTCTTTTTTGAGTTTCACTTATCTCACTGTGTTGTCAAATCTCAGGTTGATGGTTCCATACTCCTTAAAGGTGCTCTTAGCCAAGATGGCCTCTATGTCTTCTCAAATCTTTTGAATTCTTCTATCAAGTCTACTATTGGAAGGGTGCTACCTTTGTTCATATGTCTTCATTTTCAACTTTATCTTCTCAATATCTTAATCAAATAAGCATTCATTATAGGCTTATTTGTCCTCATACTCATCATCAAAATGGTGTAATGGAAAGAAAACACAAGCACATTGTTGAAATAGGTTTGACTCTTTTGTTACAAGCTTCCATGCCTCTTTCTTATTGGGATGATGCTTTTCATATAGTAGTTTATCTTATTAATAGACTTCCTTCTACCTATCATAAAAATACCACCCCTTATGAGATTATCTTTAACAAATATCCTAATTATTCTTTTTTTAAAGGTGTTTGGGTGTATGTGTTTTCCTCATCTAAGGCCTTTTAATAAACATAAACTTGATTTCAGGTTAAGTCCATGTACTTTTTTGGGATATTCACCTTATCATAAAGGATATAAATGTCTTGATTCAAGGGGTAAAATTTTTCTGTCTTGTGATGTTGTTTTCATTGAATCCAACTTCCCTTTTTATGTTGCTAAGCCTCATGTTTCATCCCTTCCTTCTAGTATTCCCTCTCAATTACTTCCTTTTGGTGTCCTTCCTATACCTATTGCTCATCCTAATCCTCCTTCTCATTCTATGGAGTCTATAGAGTCCCTTAGTTCATTGTCTTAACTTGTTGACTTGAATTCTCCTCAGCTAGTTTCCATTGAACAAGCTGCATCCTCTGTTCCAACGAATGATGAGCCTAGTCCCTCTACTTCCTTACTCTCTATTTCTTCTTTTCAACCTTAAAATACACATCACATGCAAACTAGATCAAAGTCAAGTATTGTACGACCTCGGTTACCTCCTACTTTACTTCTAATTACTGCTGAACCTACTTCAGTTAAACATCCTCTCTCATCCCCTTAGTGGAAGGAAGCTATCTAGCAAGAGTATAATGCTCTTATGGCTAATAACATTTGGTCTCTGGTCTTGTTACCCTCAGGCAAAAAAGCCATTGGCTGCAAGTGGGTTTTTAGGGTAAAATAGAATCTTGATGGCTCTATCTTGAAGTATAAAGCTTGGTTAGTGACCAAGGGGTTTAATAAAATCCCTAGCTAGGATTATTTAGAAAAATTTTCACCTATTGTGAAACCTGTCACAATTAGAATAATGTTGACTATTGCTCTTACTCATCATTGGTATATTCAACAAATCGATGTGAACAATGCTTTTCTTAATGGCTATTTGGAAGAAGTCTACATGACACAACCTCTTGGATTTGCTGATTATGATAAAAGTATGATCTACACACTCAAGAAAGCTATCTATGGGTTAAAACAGGTACCTAGGGCTTGGTATGTAAGGTTAACCAAAACGCTACTGACTTTTGGCTTTGTTCAAAGCAATTGTGATCCATCCCTTCTAGTGTTCAATACTGATTTTGAGTGCCTTTATCTATTGATATTATCATCACAAGGTCATCTCTTGTTCTTATTCAAAAATTAATTACCAAACTACATGTTGTCTTTGCTCTTAAACAACTAGGAGATTTGGATTATTTTCTGGGTATTGGAGTAAAACGTTTGAGTAATGGTTCTTTACTGTTATCTCAAGCTAAATACATTCGTGATCTGTTTGAAAAGGCTAAGATGGTTAATGCCAAACCAATACTCACTCTGTTGCCTTTTGATCTTAAGTTAACTAAACATGGTACAACTAAGCTTGTTTTAGTCCCTTTTGTTGATGCCACTCTCTTCGATCAGTTGTTAGGGCACTATAGTACATTACGGTAACTAGGCCATAACTGAGCTACAATGTAAACAAGGTTTGTCAGTTCATGTCAAAACCTGTGGAGGAATATTGGAAGGTTGTCAATCATATTTTAAGGTATCTAAAAGGTAATATAGACTATGGGTTGTCTTTAAAATCTACTCTTTAACAGAGAACCCTATACTTCAGAAACTTTCTGTGATGCTGATTGGGGAATGGATATGGTTGACAGAAGATCAATTTCAAGGGGATGTATTTTCTTTGGTCCTAATCCTATTTCTTGGTGGTTAAAGAAGTAGTCATCTATTGCTCAATCGACTACATAAGCTGAATATCGAAGCTTGGCTATTATTGCATCAAGACTTTTATGGATTCAATCCTTACTAAGAGAACTTTGTATTAAAATTACTACTCTAGCTATCTATTGTGATAATCTTAACACTATTGCTTTGAGTCACAATCCTATTCTTCATTCAAGGACCAAACACATGGAATTAGACATCTTTTTTGTGAGAAAAAGTTTTGGATAAATCCCTACTGGTGTGTCATGTTCTTGCCTATGCTCAACTTGTTGATGTGTTGACAAAACCTCTTACCAAGCAGTCTTTTCTAAATTTGTGATCCAAACTTAGAGTTCTTTCTTTCACTGAGTTTCAAAGCACTCTGCGTTTGAGGGGGGAATAATAGTGTATGGTAGATACAACTAAGTCATTGCTGACTCAGCATAAGAGTTAGTTAGTTAAGCTAACTACTTTTGTAGTTAGAACTCTTTATAAATACCCTATTGTGTAATTCTATTATAACTAACTCATTCATAATACAATAACAATTTTCATAATATTTCAGTTTTCTCTCTTTCTCTTGAAATACACAAGAACACACTAGAAGGGGGGGGGGGTTTGAATAGTGGGTTAGAAAATGTTCTTCAAATACTATTAATTCACAAATTACTTTCTTGGATATATGTAAGTTTAAACCAGAAAATATATCCTTGCAAAGCAAAGTTTGAAAAGCATTTCCAAAAGAGCACGACAGGCAAAATGAATATAGTAATCACAAGATAGCAAATGAAAGCTTGTTTTTATACTGGTTCACTCAACCGAGTCACGTCCAGTTCTCCTTTAACAACCGTTAAAGGGTTCCACTATAATCAATTGATTACAAAACAAGTATTCTTCACTACCACTTTTGGCTATAAGTATTCTAAACCACTTTTGGTTACAAGTATGAATCTCCCCCTAAGATTATACTTCCTAAGTATTCTTTTATCACTAAGCCACTCCTAGCTTTCTATACAATTATGTATAAAATTTAGATAACTCTCAAAGAGAGGATATGAACAAGTGTTGAATCTCTATGAGCTTGTAGAGGATGAGTGTTCTCTTTTTCTCTCAACTCATGTTTCTTTCTTTTTCTTAGAGTGCTTTTGTTTGCTATCTAAATTGATTTGAATGATTTTGTTATTGTATTCTCTTCTATCTTCTCGTTGCATGGAAGAATCCTTATATAGTGAGCTTCATGAATTTGAACGTTGGAGAAGATTTCTTTCCATTGTCTCATAGAAGAGTGTTGAAGTAGCTTTGACTGTGCTTGATGTGACAGGAGCAGATTTTTGTCTCTGTCACACTTGGCTTTTAGCATAAGGCATGCATCTTAATGCTGATTTATCTTTTAGTTGTACCATTGTCTGTTCTCACTTTGATTTCTTGAAATCACTTAGTCTGAAATCATTAGTTGATGAAATATTATTACATTTATTATCATCAAAACTTATCAAATTATTAAGGGTCAGACATCATCAAATGTCTTGGTTCCAAGATCTCTCTCACCTCCATGGATTACTGCATAAAATATGTTTTTCCTATTTGAAATATTGAAGATTTTCATTATAGTCTTTTAAGTCTTAGTTTGAGGTATTCGTCTTAATGTATTTTTCTGTTTCATCTTTCATCCCTCCATTATGGAGGACTGTTATAAAATATATTTTTTTTAAAAGTGATGTCATCAAAATACCATGTGGCATAAGATGAGAGGTTGTTAAAGTGGACACCTCATCGACTCACACACCTCACTCATGGAATGATGAAAAATTAAACGAAAAAATATATTAGGAATGAAGACCAATCAAACTAAATTTTAGGGATTATAAACGAAAATGTTCAGTACTTTAGGGGCAAAAAACATATTTTGTCTAGTATATTATATGGATGAGTTAGGTGGTAAGAGAAAAAGTGAAGGAAAATGGGGGTGGGATAGGTCATGGATTCGAGTCTTTCCATTGACATTTATAACAAAAAAACTAACAAATTAATATTTATCGATAAAAAAAAAACTATATTGATCATATTAGATAAGAAATTAAGAAAATCAAAATGATTTATCCCTTCAAGACCAATCTAATCTAATCCATGAATACTCGAATCCATATCCTACCAAAGAAAGAAATTAACATTATATTGGGTAACTGGAGTGCTACGTGCCATAAAATTATTCATATAGAAAGTTTATACGTCCTTTTGCATTTGTCATTGCATGTTTTATTTTTGGCTTTGTATATATGTGTGGATCACATTAACATTAATATATACTCTATAAATAAGTTACATAAAATGTTTTGGTCGGCCTTTTATGCTAACTACTGTTGTGTTAGGGCCAAAGCCCATGTATAGTGTTTGTGAGAGGAGGAATTGTTTGTAGTGAGCATATGTTAGTGCTAGTGTGGAGCAATCAAAAGTAGGGCAAAATGACCATTGTGAGTAATTTCTTTTAAGAAATTACCCAAATAGCAAAATCTTAAAACATATTACCATACTGGGTGGCATGGATCCACCAAGCGCTTCTTGGGGCTGGGAGATGCTTGGTGGATTAGTGTCTCTTGTCACACATAGATGCTAACATGACACCCCTATGGGAGACACTTGGTGGATCAGTGTCTCCTACAGGGGAATATCAAATTATTATTTGTTGTAATATTTTTTTTTACAAATTGTTTTCTTTTTACAAAGTGTTGTTAAAATTATGTGGAAGAGGAAAACCAAAGGCCATTGAATGATATGGATTGGACAGAGTCATAAAGAAGATAAACTTGGTTCTCGTTGTAGTCAAGAAGGGCACAACAAGGTTAATTGTCCACAACTTAGACATTAATATAATGTTAGACAAGATGATAATTAAAAAAAAAATTGTACTCTTGTAACATCTAAATTATGCATTTCTAAATTACAAAAATTCCTCATACATCTTTATCTTGAATTTTAATTTTATGCATAAATTTATCTCAATGTTAAAAAAAAAAACTACAAAAGTTTAGCTGTAAAATATTATTTTAATGACACTTTGTAAAAAAAAAAATTGTTAATTTAATATTCCCCTACAGAAGGCGTTAATCCACCAAGCGTCTCTTAGTCCCAAGAAGAGCACTTGGTGGATCTACACTACCCAGTATGGTAATATATCTTAAGATTTTGCTATTTGAGTAATTTATTTTTAAGAAATTGCTCACTATCACCATTTTGCCACTGCTACACTATTGATACCTTTCTGCCTATCATTATAAGGACTGCGATAAAAAGCAAATTAACAACAGACAACAAAAGATTTTTTTTTTTCTAACTAGTTACATTATATTTTTAAAATATTTTTTCTAACTTTTTTTTTTTTATCTCTCTAATACACCATTAACTAGCTTATTCGAGACATTCTTTTAATTCTGTTATGAATAATATCTTATAATATAAATAGGCCACACCTATTGGGGAATAATGCACTTCTCAATTTATTCTGACTACTTAAATTCTTCTGCTTCTATACTCTCTCGTTCCCTCTTTATTTATAACACATTATCAACATGAAGCTCTTGCCTCCACTGAGCAAAAGAAGAACTTCTAGGTAAGACTACCCTAATTATTTCTTTATGAATCACATTATATATATGATACATTCCATATGTGATTTCTTTATCTACATGTAATTTACATGTAATATGTCACGAAGATACAATGAAGGATTTGAAAATCTTCTAAAAAAGAATTTTTCTCCCTATGAGAAAATCAAATGATCATGAAAGATCTGAGGATCTTCTAAAAGAAAAGTATTTTTCTTCCTAAAGTGAGAAAATAATAAAGAGATATTTTATAAATATCCATAAGCTTGCATTTTCTCTTTTCTCAAGCCTCCTCTTTCTCTTTTCTCACAAGAGGAATAACAAGATAAAAGTCTATCTATATTTTGTTAGAACCAAGACATTTGATGATGTCTGATCCCTAATACCTTGATAGGTTTTGATGATAACAAATGTAATAATATTTGATCAACTAATGATTTCAGACTTCTAATTTCAGGAAATCAGAGTAAGAACAAACAATGGTAAAAATCCTACGCTCTAATTGTCTAATAACTTATAATGGTTAAATTCAGCACTGAAATTGCTTATGAACTATCTAAAATAAGCTCTTAACAGATCATGCAAATTCTCTAGGCCAAACAATGTCTGATGCCAAACACCAAACGATGTCTGAAGTCAAGTCAAACAATAGACAATGTCTGAGGCTAAAAAAGACCTTGTCTTTTATTAAGAATGTGTTTGTTAAGTCAGACTCTGTCTGTGTAGGAATAGAACATAATCTGTCATATGTACTGAGGAATATGTGCTTTATAACTAATTCTTTACTCGAATAAAGGCTCTGCTGCATTGAAAGAAAGGGAAACTCTCTTTGACATTACTTTCTTTGATTCCTCGTATTACATGTATGTCTCATATTATATGAAGTGTGTAGGTACAACCAAAAGAACCAATTAGCATTGGGATGCACACTTTTAGCTAAAAGACAAACTGTAACAGAGACAAACTTGTTCTTGTCACATTAAGCTCAGTCAAAGCCACTACAACACTCTACTATGTGAGACAACGAAAAGAAGTCTTCTCCAACGTTCAAATTCATGAAGCTCACCTTATAAGGATGCCTCATTGGAATGAAAAGAAAAGAAGGAAAAACTAATGAGCTAGAAAAAAGATGAATGATTAAACACGAACAGAATAACGAAATCAATCTAGAATAATGAGAGAAAGCATTCTGAGAGCAAGTCTTGAACACGAGCTGAGAGAAAAAGAATATCCATCCTCTACAAGCTCACATAGATTCAACATTTGAATATATCCTCTCTTTGAGAGTTATCAGAATCTTATACATACTTGTATAGAAAGCTAGGAGTGGCTTAGTGATAAAAGAATACTTGGGAAGTATAATTTCAGGGGGAGATTCATACTTGTAACCAGAAGTGGTTATAATACTTGTAGCTAGGAGTGACATAGAGAATACTTGTAGCCAGCAGTGGTAGTGAAAAAATACTTGTTTTGTAATCAGTTGATTATAGTGGAATCCTTTAACAGTTGTTAAAGGATAACTGGACGTAGCTCAGGTTGAGTGAACTAGTATAAAAATAAGTCCTTATTTGTTGTCTTGTGTTTACAAATATTTATCTTGCTCACTATGCTCTTTTGAAAAGATTTTCTAAGTTTTGCCTTGCAATGATATATTTGCTGATTTAAACTAACATATATCCAAAAAGGCAATTTGTGAACTAATAATACTTGCAAAAAGTTTAAACCCACTATTCACCCCCCCAACCCCCCCCCTTCTAGTGTGTTCTTGTGTATTTCATATTTTTATATAGATTGCAAAATATATATTGAAATGTTGTATGGTTACAAAATATATATAACGTATATATTTTTGTAAGGATAATGAGAAGATATATGCAACGAAAGGATAAAATCATTATATATTTGCAATCTAATGAATGATTATATTAGATAATTATATTCTAATTATTTGATATTTTTATGATAGTTCTTGAATATGTCAAACCTAGCAAAAATTGAATTGATGTCTCTTGACATAACTGGAAAGAACTATTTTTCTTGGATATTGGATGCGGAAATACACTTGGCTGCAATGGGTTTTAAAGACTCCATTAAAGATAGAAATCAAGCATCTAATTAGAATAAAGTTAAAGCCATGATTTTCCTTCATCATCACCTTCGCGAGGGTTTAAAAGGTGAGTATTTCACTGTAAAAGATCTATTTACGAAAATACACTTGGCTGCAATGGGTCTTGAAGGCTTCATTAAAGATGGAAATCAAACATCTAATTAGAATAAAGTTAAAGCCATGATTTTCCTTCATCATCACCTTCATGAGGGTTTAAAAGTTGAGTACCCTACTGTAAAAGATCCGTTGATTCTTTGGAATCAATTGAAAGAAAGGTATGACCACCACAAAGTAGTGATACTCCCTAAAGCTCGCTATGAATGGATGCACTTACGTTTACAAGATTTCAAATCTGTAAGTGAGGATAATTCTGCAATATTTAGAATCACTTTTAAATTAGCCTTATGTGGAGAAAAATAAAATCACTGATAATGATATGTTAGAAAAACATTCTCCACTTTTCATGCATCTAATGTGTCGAGTTATGTAGCACTAGCTTATGGCCCAAGCGGGGGCATTAAGGGGATGGAATAACACACTTTGGCTTAGCCTAGTATCTTGTGTGTGTATGAGTTTCCACATTTGTGGCCTTTTGGACCTTAGAGAGCACAATGTGAAGGGCCCAAAGTTCCTTCACAGAGTCAGCACAATATGTGTGCATGACTTACACTGTCTCCTTGTGGTTGAGCAAAATAATGAACTTTTAATGAAAAATCACAAGTCTCGCCCAATTGGTTCAGTTCCATTCCTAGAAGTGAATGTGAGAACCTATGAGTATTCTGGGCAAAGCCGTGGTCGTGGTTGTGGTTGTGGTCATGGTCATGGTCCATATCATGGTAAAAGAGCTAGTCATGAAGGAATTTTCAAGAAAACTTCTTACTACAAAAAAAAATGTGAAAAATGAAAAGGAAAAAGGTGGACAAAGTGGCAAACATGTGGAGAATACATGTTATAATTGTGGTGGCAATGACCACTGGTCACGTGATTGTCGTACACCAAAACATTTGGTTGAACTTTTCCAAGAATCCTTTAAAAATAAGAGAAAAATGATAGAAACCCATTTTGCTATGAAGATGGTGACTCAGACTATTGTCAAACAGACACTATGCATCTAGATTTTTCTCCCATCTTGAAATGTAAGAAATCAATGTTAGTACTATATTTGGTACTACAAATATTATTAAAGGCTCTAGAAGAGCCAACATATTGTTACCTAGAGGAACTAAGCTACGCATTGAAAATGCATTATATTCTTCCAAGTCTTGTAAAAACTTATTAAGTTTCAAGGACATTCATTTAAATGGATACCATATTGAAACAAAAAAATGAAGAAAATATGGAATATTTATACATCACGAGTCTTAACTTGGATAAAAAATGTGTATTGGAAAAACTACTATTTTTTTCCTCTAGTTTGTACTACACGTGTATTAGTACAATAGAAACACATACTATTGTAAACTAGAAGTTTACAAACCAAAACAAATTTGTTGTTTGGCATGACCGATTAGGCCATCCCGAATCCATTATGATGTGAAAAATAATTGAGAATTCATGTGGACACTCGTTGAAGAGTCAGAAGCTCTTTAGTTCAATGATTTCTCATGTATTATTTGTCCTCAAGAAAGTTAGAAATTAGGAATAAATTCCTTATATTTTTAGAATGGATATACAGTAATATTTGTGAACAATAGCCAATCATGTGGATCATTTAAGTACTTTATGGTTTAAATTGATGCATCAACCACATGATTGTCAATTTGTTCTCAACTTGCAAACTAGAAGTTTGCAAGATTGTTAGCTCAGTTTATTTAACTAAGAGCATATTTTATCGATTAATCAATTAAGAAAATTCGTCTTGATAATGTTGATGAGTTTACATCTCCTGTTGTTAATGGGTACTAATGACTATTAGATTTTATGTTGACACTTATTAAATATTTAAAAGTGATTACAAGACCATTACTCATGAGATTAAAACTCACAATGTCTTATTGGGATATGCAATATACAATGTTGCAATATTTATTCGCATCTCGCCAACAAGTTAATTAATTAATTCTCCCCTCTTGAAATTGCTTTTAATTAGCAAGCTTATATTTCAATCTAATATTTTTTTAGATGTGTTGTATATATCCAAATATGAATCCAATTGTTCAATCACAACACATTAAGATGACTTCTAGAAAGAAATTGGAAATATATGTTGGGTATGAATCTCCATATGTAATATGTTGAAATCATCAACAATAAATTTATTTATGACTCAATTCGTCGATTGTTATTTTGAATTTGTTTTCCCAACATGAGGAGGAGATCGTAAGCAGTTGGAAAAATGAGATTAATGATAGATAATGAATTATCATTATCTTGATCCTCATACTAAACAAATTGAACTGGAAGTTCAAAAGATAATTCATTTACCAAGTTTAGTCAAAGAGTGACTAATCATATGTATCAATTGCTAATGCTCCAATAAAATTGATGTTCCTATTGAACAATAATGTGAAACAAGTCTTAAACATGCATGAAGCATGATAAACTTGTTGGTTTCAAAGATAAAATCCTCAATTACGAAAAGGAGCTAATAAGTAAGATAGTCAAATTGAGGTTATGAGAATATTGAAAGATTCCTTTAACATAATTATATATTTAGTTTCAGAAGAACTCAGGTACCTGAATTTAGTGAAATAAAAAAGTTTCATATTATGTCATGAATAAAATAAGATGGAACCAAAATAAAGTCAACATTGACAATGTGTTAACACATAATGCAGAACTAAATGTTATAAATAAAAGTGAGGATCAAGAGTCTAAGTCTACAGAGGATTGTAGACAAATAAATGATTAGTCAAAATAGAAAGACTCAATTGAGACAAAATTATATTCGTTTTTTCAAGTGAACAATTATTAGATGTGTAATCTATATACTTGAAGATGTAAAACCTGGTTAGGTTTTTGGACATGTAGTCCATACTAATTGAAAAACTAATTAAGGTTTTTGGACCTGTAGTTCGTACACCTAAAGGTGTAAAACTAGTTGAATATAAATGGGTCTTTGTGCAAAAATGAAATGAAAATGGTCAAATTATGAGATACAAAGCACGTCTTGTTGCTTAAGGATTTTCACAAAGACTTGACATTGATTTTGAAGAAACATATCCACCTGTATTGAATGCAAGTACCTTTAGGTACTTAATTAGCCTGGTTGCACAAGAAGGCCTTAATTTGCATCTAATGGATGTTGTTACAGCCTACTTGTATGGGTCTTTAGATAATGAAATTTACATGAAACTCACTGAAGGATTCAACTTGCCCAATAAAACATCTTCTAGAGAAGAATACTTAATCAGGTTGAACAAGTCCTTCTATGGACTAAAGCAATCGAGACACATGTGGTATAACCGTCTTAGTGAGTATTAGCTAAAAGAAGGATATAAAAATGATCCCATTTGTCCATGTATTTTCATGAAGAAATCTGAAAATGGATTTGCGATAATTGTTGTCGATGTAGATGACATAAATATCATTGAAACTCTTGAAGAGCTTCCAAAAGCAATTGATTGCTTGAATAAAGAGTTTGAGATGAAAGACTAGGACAAAATTTTGCTTGGGATTACAAATGGAATATTTAAAAGACGAAATTCTTGTGCATAAAGAAATGTATACAGTAAAGGTGCTTAAAAGGTTTTATATGGATAAATCACATCCATTGTTTACTCCAATTATTATAAGGTCTTTAGACATGGAAAATGATCCTTTCAGACCTAAAGAAAGGGATGAAGAATTACTTGGTCCTGAAGTAACATATCTCAGTGTTATAGGGGCATTGATGTATCTTATAAATTATACATGACCCGATATTTCATTTGTAGTAAATTTGTTAGCAAGATATAGTTCATCACCTACACAAAGACACTGGAATGGAGTGAAGCACATACTACGTTATCTTAGGGGCACTATGGACATGGGTCTATTTTATTCCAATGCTTCAAAATCAAACCTAATCGATTGCACAGATGCTGGTTATTTATCAAACCCTCATAATGGTAGGTCATAAATGGGATATTTGTTTACATGCGATGGTACAACCATTTCATGGAGGTTTGTGAAACAAACTATAATCACAACGTTATCTAATAATGCAGGAATTATAGCATTGCATGAGACAAGTTGTGAATGCGTTTGGTTGAGATCTATGATCCAACATATACTAGATACTTGTAACTTATCTTCAGGGAAAATGACACCGACAATCATATATGAGGACAATGCTGCATGCATCACTCAATTAAAGGAATGAAACATCAAAGGGGACACGATAAAGCAAATTCTACCAAAATTCTTTCTAACTCAGGATCTTCAAAAGAAGGGTGACATAGATGTTCAACAAGTTCATTTGCATGAGAATTAAGCAATTTTTTTTTACAAAGTCATTTCCAAGGAAGACTATTGAGCAACTAGTTTACAAGATTGGACTCCATCAACTTAAATGTCAGGTTCAACCGATTGCCATCAAGATGGGGGGGGGGGGGGGGGGGGTGGGGGGGTGAATTGATGTTTCATAAAATTTTAATTTCTTTTTGAACAATAAAAACTTTCACCACCTCTCTTGAAGTTTTATCAAAAGAGTTTTCAGAAATATGTTGTTGAAGGAAAATTACAATAGAAACTCAATGAAAATAGAATCTTGTTAGAACAATTTCAACCAAATGAAAAATACAAGACTGCAATAAAGAGATGAAAAGAAAGAGAATACAGCCTGAAAATTTATATTGGTTTGATCAACCACCGATCTATATCTAGTTCTTCCTCTCACCGAGGAGTTCCACTATGAATTGAATTACAAATACAATGCACAAACAATTCACAGAAATCCTGATTCACAACTTGAATAGGAACCTAAACAGAATGTGAAACACCATCACCATTCTCATTCTACCTTTAGAAAATACTTTCCTAGAAACAAGATCAGGAAAACTTTTTCCCAACACGTCACAACATTTAGGAAACCTTTTCCTATAGTTCCAAATGAACAAAATCAAAAGAAAAGATTCAAAGAACGAAAACACCTAAAAAGTGCAGATATAGTTGATATAAAGATCAGTTGAAAACACCAATGTGTGTGGATGTAGCAAGATCATATTTCAAATACCACAGTGTGTAGATTGAAGAAGAAAGAAACTTTCTTTTCAGAAAAGGATTTAGCTGTATATTGCTCGAAAATATGATCTCAAAGGATGTAGTTGTGTAAAGAATGAGTTTTCTAAGTGAATCTCAAAAGTTCAGAACCAAAAGAAATTGTTTTAAGAAAATATCTAATCTAAAGAAAACAAATTATTGATTTGGATGTGACTATATAGGAATATGAGAAAAGATATTGAGAATAAGGTCTCTACATAAAATGACTTGGGTACAAAATATATAGGTTGGGTTAAAAAGATTCGAGGGTTGTTAAACAAAGATCACTTCTTGGAAATCTTTCAAATTGATTGTTATACTAGTTATAATCGACCGTTCACATGTGTAATCAATTATCTTGCGTATCAGAAGATGATTTATACTAGTTGTCATCTATTGTAATCGATTGCAAACAAATGGTAATTGATTGCAATTGAGATAAAGCAAATTCTGAGTTTTGAAAACAACATTGTAATCGATTGGCACTTGTGATAATCGATTAACCTGATACCAGAGATGATTTAAAAAGGTTTTGGCCATCTAGTAATCAATTATAAGTTTGTGTAATCGATTGCAAAGCTCAGAATATATTCTTGAGATAGCAAATCATCTTTTGATGTTAGAAATAGAAGATATAAAAAGATTGCAAGCATCCTAGCATATATGTCTAATTTAGTGTAAAACAAACAATACAAAGTCATCATCCATACATGTTATGGCTTAAAAAGAATAGACTAAGACAAACGAACAAAAAAGACTTAAGGTATGAAAATACCAAAAATCTAGATGGAGAGGTGTCTTATTTTGTTACTTTCTGTTACATTTTGTACTTATAAATAGGTCACACCTATTGAGGAAAAGGTTTACTCTAACTACTTAAATTCTTTTCCTTCTATACTCTTTCCTTCCCTCTTTATTTATAATATTAAAATATTTTTTCTAACTTCTTTTTTATCTCTCTAATACACCATTAACCAGCTTATTCGAGACATCTTTTTTATTCTATTGTCTTTTTTTATTCATTCTTGTTCTAATAATTGTAAAGAAATTTGTAGAAAATGTTGAATTTAAATGAAATTTCCAAGTCAAAAATGTGTTTGTCATTTAGATGGAATAAACACTATGAGTTGAACTATCTTAATAGATTTATTAGCTTAATATACTAATAACTAGTAATTATCAATTAATATGTATCTTATGAAATGAAACAAGTGTTCTAAGAGCAGTAGCTAGAGCTAAGATCTCAACTAAAGATGACAAATCATGTACACACAAAGAGTTGAGAACTGAAATGAGATAGGCCAAACATGGAGATGAAAACGAAAGAGTTAGGACTATCACGTGGAACTTTTCTTAACTCCTAAACCTTTTGATAGGTTCATATATATAAAATGAATATAGTACACTAGGTAATTCAAACATCTCCATCTAAAATTTGTTAAAATCTACTCCAAACATTTTCAAAGTTGCTAAATTGTGTTTGCTTTGTGTTTAAAACTCAAGTTTGCATAATAGTTCTTTTATAAACAATATGCAAAATTAAATATTTTCTTATTACATCGAATAACTAATAAAAAAAAAGGTGCTTAAAATCGAACGTGTGAGAAATTTATTGCAGATCTTTACTAGAAACTCTCTATTGAACATTTCAAATAAAAATATACATAAATATAGTCAAGAGAAGACAACGCGAAGGTTCTGCATTGTTTTATATCTTCACCATTAACAAATAAAGAAATTAATGTGCCAAGATAAAGAAGAAACCTTTGTATAATCAACATGCACAACAATGTATTAAGATAAAAACACAAATTTTGTATGCCAAACTGGTACGATTAAGGCTAGTTGGCCAGTTAGTCATTACACATACTATAAGCACTTGTAATAGACATTGACATTTAAAGTAAAATATTGAGGAATTTAAACAATTCATAGAAATCAAAATCATTTAAAAGTTTATATAAAAAAAAGTTATGGAATTTTACAACTATGGTCATTGGCCATTGCTAACTATATATCTATATGTATTAATTAGTAATAGCAATGTTCCATGTAAAGACAGTACCACCATATATATTAAGCCTTAGTTGTAAACCTCAAATATTCATATTCTTTTGTTAGAACCAAGACATTTGATGATGTCTGACCCCTAATACCTTAATAGGTTTTGATGATAACAAATGTAATAATATTTGATCAACCAATGATTTCAGACTAAGTGATTTCAGGAAATCAAAGTAAGAACAAATAATGGTAAAATCTCTCAACTCAAATCCTACACTCTAACTGTTTGAGAACTTATAATGGTTAAATTTTGCACTGAAATTGGCTATAAACAAATTTAAATAAGTTCTTAACTAATCATGCTATATCCCCAGGCCAAACAATGTCTGATGTCTAACGCCAGACGATGTCTGATGCCTAGTGCTAGACAATGTCTGTGCCTAGTGATAATCGCTTTATATACATAAATATTGCATCATATTTTGCAGTGATTATCCAATGTTCTCAGGATTTTTAGCTTAGTTTGAAATCATTTAATATAGATTTGTATAGTTTGATAATTCTAACCCTAGGAAGTTATTTTGTGAGAAATATACTCTAATTTATGTGTGTAGGCCTAGATTCAACAGTAAAGGGAGAATACAAGAAGAAGACAGATCTTGCTAAGCGACACATTTCGCTCAGCGCTTCACTCGCTGAGTGCAACATCAAGCTACGCCGAGCTAGGCGGTCAATGACGCGTTGAGCGCCATATTGCGCTAAGCGACAATTTCATTCAAACTGAAGACTCGCTTAGCGGGACATCCCGCTTAGCGGAAGTTGCTTTCGAACTAAATCTGCGCTTAGCGGAAGATTGTGCTTAGCGAAACACCTGTTCTGAGATACATTATGCAGTGTCCTGCGCTTAGCGGAAGGTTGCGCTAAGCGAGACTTCGACTATATAAGCTGCACTTGTAATAATTTTGAAGTATTCAGACTTTGGTGGATTTTGTTGAGCTGCTTCCTCTGTTTTTCCTGTTTTCCTCTGTTCTCTTCATCCCATTTTGTAACCTTTTCAAGGCTTCTCATGACAATGAGAGGCTAATCTATTAGTGTTGAGGACTTGGAACTAGGTGCTGACCATGTAAATGCTTTTCTTCATATCTATTCATTGAAATATTCAGTTTAATGTTCATTTCTCTATCTTTATTCTTGTTATATGATTGGATCAGTTATATATGCATGTTTTAGAGTTTACTTGCCATTGACAGATGCTGTTGAACTTGGAATTGAGTTTGAACTCTAATGGAGTGTATTTCTAGACATAGGATAGACTCCATTAGCTTCGCAAAGATCTCTAAGCTTCATCAAACCACTCAACTGAACTTACCGAGACATTGGAAGTTAGGTTGAGTAGTTTAGGCTTGATTTGATGAGAGATCACGTTTTGAGCACTTTTAGATCGAAGTTAATCTGAACTATTAATGTGAATGGAGAATATATCTTATATGTTTACATGTGATATTTGGTACGCTTGCCAAAAATTATCCATCACCTAGCACTAGACAATGTCTAAGACTAGAACAGACCATGTCTTTTCAATAAGAATGTGTTTGTTAAAGCCAAACGATGTCTGTGCACGAACAGACCATACTTAATCAAGACCAGACTATGTTTGTTAAGCCAGACTTTGTCAACCGGTTTGATTCCCATGTAAACATATAAGATATATTCTCCATTCACATTAATAGTTCAGATTAACTTCGATCTAAAAGTGCTCAAAATGTGATCTCTCATCAAATCAAGCCTAAACTGCTCAACCTCACTTCCGATGTCTCGGTAAGTTCAGTTGAGTGGTTTGATGAAGCTTAGAGATCTTTGCGAAGCTAATGGAGTCTATCCTATGTCTAGAAATACACTCCATTAGAGTTCAAACTCAGTTCCAAGTTCAACAGCATTTGTCAATGGCAGGTAAACTCTAAAACATGCATATATAACTGATCCAATCATATAACAAGAATAAAGATAGAGAAATGAACATTAAACTGAATATTTCAATGAATAGATATGAAGAAAAACGTTTACATGGTTAGCACCTAGTTCCAAGTCCTCAACACTAATAGATTAGCCTCTCATTGTCATGAGAAGCTTTTAAAAGGTTACAAAATGGAAGAAGAGAACAAAGGAAACAGGGGAAAATAGAGGAAAGCAGCTCCAACTCTTAACCAAGTCTGAATGCTTCAAAATTATTACAAGTGCAGCTTATATAGTCAAAGTCTCGCTTAGCGCAACCTTTCGCTAAGTGCAGGACACTGCATAATATATCTCAGAACAGGTGTTCCGCTAAGCTCAATCTTCCGCTAAACGCATATTTAGTTTAAAAGCAACTTCTGCTAAGCGTGATGTCCCGCTAAGCGAGTCTTCAGTTCGAATGAAAATGTCGCTTAGCGCAATATGGCGCTCAGTGAGTCATAGACCGCCTAGTTCGCGTAGCTTAATGTTGTACTCAGTGAGTGAAGCGCTAAGCGAGATGTGTCGCTTAGCGAGATCTGTCTTCTTGTATTCTCCCTTTACTGTTGAATCTAGGCCTGCACATAAAATAGAGTATATTTCTCACAAAATAACTTCCTAGAGTTAGAATTATCAAACTATACAAATCTATATTAAATGATTTCAAACTAAGCTAAAAATCCTGAGAACATTGGATAATCACTACAAAATATGATGCAATATTTACGTATATAAAGCGATTATCAATACGTTAGTCCTAATTACATCGCCCAAAAACTAAAATATGAGTACTATTAGTTAAATAACATAGATGCTGAAAAACAAAAAGTGAACCCTAGACTAATCCAAAACAAAATACACCAAGGTATAAACTAGGGCTCAGAGCAACCATCTATGTATAGTTGACTTGCAACCTATACACCCCAACTCCCCTATCGACATCCTAAGAAGAACCTTCAGAAGGGTCCTCCTCTGGGTCTTCCTCAGGATCTTCCTCTAGTTCCTCTTCCTCTAACTTTGCGCCCACCATTATGTCACACAAGCGCAGGACACTTGCGAGTGAAGCGAGCAAAGACATGATCTCCTCATACTCCACGTCACTCATCTCAATGTCCCCTGAATAGCTTGGTGGTGAAGCCGAAGATGGTGGTGGAGTGTCGATGTCACGGTAGTAGCCAAGTGCTTAGTCTTGATACAGAATGACAGGTAGTTTCCAAAAACATAGGTCGACGATAAGGTCCGAATTTCACAAATGATAGCCTAATGCAAATCCATCCCACAAACATGTCTTGTCTCCAATAGGCATCGTGGGACCAATACCCTTGGATGGTCTCAATCCAAATCCGGACCCACGGTGCTTGGTCCTGATCCATCGTGATCTAAAATAAAGTGTAAGGAGTGAGTTTTTCGCTCCTCCTAAAACCAACAATCAAACGGCCTTTTGGCCACATACACAAACAACATCCACACCGCAATGGTACACTCACGATCTCATTGAAAACCTATGCGTTTCTACACTTTTATAACTTCTCAAACAACTCGGGCCCGCTACCACTAGAACTCCACGAACACAATGGTCTTACACTTTAGGTGGATGACTGTTGGGAGTACACCCCTCTCATCATTGGTTGACAGAGCTCTCACCAACTAAAAATGCATCGTGCTTAAGCGAGGTCGTTGAGCCGATTATGTGACCCAAAGCCACAACCTAACGCCATACCCCCTAGGACATCATGCCTGTGACCATTTCTTAGATACCACTTTGTGGTCATCCACACTCTGAGGATCAATTCCTCAACACGTTTCCCTCAACAGGGATTATGTTTCCAATGGGTTGTGCACTTTCCACTACTGTAAACACTGAACGATGGTCCATCAAGTGCCTCATGAACTTCTTGTCCACGGCACCTACATGTCTACCTCACTACACTATGTGAGTAGCTATCGTCGCCTCGTTCATCACCACACATGCAATTGGAAAATATTAACGCACATTCCATTCCAACTGGTTCCTCTGACCAACTCTCACCGAGAACACCTTTCTCGTAAAATGTGTCATTGACATTGTGATCACGTTCAAACACGTCAACTTCACTTGTACCGATGTCGAAGGAAATCCTTTCCTTTCACATCTCACTAAACACACTAAACAAAGCAATGCGTGCATTAAGCATCGTACGCCTGTCATGAACACCGTTCATGACCCCACCTCATCAAGTTTTATTAAGTCTTATGCAATTTTCACATACACTCAAGTACTATGCTTCAATTAAATATACTACTCTAATCCATCGTAAAGGTCATACTTTTAAGTCTAAGTCCAATGGTTTATTTACTCCTATCTTATTACGTTAGTTCGTTATCAAATTCTCACTCTTAGTATTAATTTGTTCATTAATTTCTTAGTGAACTCATTTATTAATTAAGACTACGTCTTAATCTTACAAATGCACTCCATCAGAGTCCATTTGCTACCCACAAGGACTCACCATCCTTGCTTCCCCAAAACAAACAATCAATCACACAATCCTATCAACTAATCAATCAATCACACGAATATAACCAACCCCAGTAATTGGTGCCCAGGGTTCACACTCCCCAAGTCTCAGATGCCAGTTATAAAAATGCATGATTCATAATAAATATTTAATCACATAATATACAATAACCAGAGGTATTCTCCTTTTGAGGTAGGACATCCCCTCCTACTTGTATTTCCAACAAATCATGTCATATTCATCAAACAATTCAAGCAAAAACTACTAGCACAAGAATTATTTGACATATTTACAGAACTCATAATATCATGAAATTTGACACGAATACTCTCCATAACCCTTATTTATAGTCATAAAGTTTTCAATTAAAAATTATAAGTATAAATATTTTATTTAATGTAAAAAGTGTTTTTGGACTAACTCAAGAATCCACGGTTTCCTATTTATTTACCTAAGTAAAAATAGTCAATTTTACAAATCCTTGGACAAGGAGATCCCCATAGGTCTCATGTAACACATATATATATTATAGAATTTTAAAACATTCCTAAGGTTCCTTTTTGAATTAAATAGTCCTCAATACACAACAACATGATTCAGACAAAATAACCATTAATAATTATGAAAACCTTCAAGAAAATTCAAGAAAAGATATTACATACCATATATCACTAGTAGTACCTATTTTAAATTTATCAGAATTTAAAATGCACAAAATATAAATTTAACCATTTAAAAACCCTATAGAGTGACTACACTTAGTTTTACTAATTAATTCTTGGAAAAATACCTAGAGGCTTTCTAAAATTCCAAATAAAATCATGGACATTACCAATGATTTATAAAACAACATGGTGTTTCCAGATTTCTTCAAAAGTGTCTCTAATTAATTTCCAAGGACGAAACAGCCCTAAACTCAACTATTTCCTAAATCAAATATTTTCCTTTTAAAAAATAGTTCCTCAACTCTAAAAATTATGAACTTTTTTCCATAGCATCCAGAGGTATTCTAGAGTACCCAGATGGTCTCTCAACACTATAACATGGCACGAAAAAATTCAAAGAAATGGAAACACGGTTTCAGCCTTAATACCTAAATGACCATTTTTCATCCAAAACAAGTACTTCAAAGCAATTCCATCACCAAATCAGTTCAATAAGCTCAATGCAACAGTGAAAATCAACAAGAAAGCATGGTTTAAGGTGGGAATGGAATAACTCCTCCATACCTTAATTTCTAGAGTTTCAAAATGCACAAAATGAAGCTTGGATTGAAGCTTGTTTCCTCCTCTATTACATACTAGAATTTAAACGGTAGATTTTGGCTAATGAAATCAGAAAATTAAAGAGAAGGGTAGAGGTTTTAGAGAGAAGATGGAGAATTTCAAGAGCAAGACACAAAAAAGGAAGGCTTTTTTTGAACTAAGGCTTGCTTTTCTCTTTCCCTCCATTTAAGGCAAGGATTCATGTGATGGAAATGCAGCTGGGCAGCTAGGGCCTGCAGTCCCTCAATTTCGTGCACAGCTCCCTTAGGGAAAATAAGTTGGGCCAATCAAGGCCCATTAGCTTTAGGGTTAGGTTTTTGGGCCTGAGTTGGGCTTTTTTCGTGTTTTTTTTCATGTGTTCCAAAGGTTCTCAAAACTAGCAGTCCACTTAAAAATCATTCTAGTTAAATTTTATATGCTTTAAAATCATTAAAATATCATTTTCAAATGAAAAAAAACGATAAAAATTACACTACAAGCCATTTTCACAAAAATCGCGAAAACAGTCCGACCAAAATTAAAATCAAATTTTTATAAGTGAAAATATAAATAAAGCATACAACAAACATTAAAATTGTAATTACCATCCTCCGAGAACATTAAATGTTAATTACGCACATAGATGAATAAAAATTACTAAATGCACCCCCCTCTGCAATTAGCAATTTAGTGTAAATTTTTTGAGTGTTACATCGTCCTTCAATGGTTTATGGGTTACTCGATCGATTCCTAGGCATAGAAGTTAGGCTCGAGGTGAGTGTTCCAATAGTTATTTATCTTGTTATCAATTCTTCCAAGTAAACTTGTAGCTATTTCAGACCATTTGAGAAATCATATCTTTTTGCCCTAAAAATGATTATGTGTGTAAAATCGATGCAAAAAAGTGATATCGAGGAAATTGGATAGAATGGGGTGGGAGAAAGGGTGAAAAAGAAAGTGTTTTTGAAGAAAAGAAGTGAAAGGGGGTGTTGAAGATGAAACCTCAAGTTGCTCGACAAGTAAAGGCTCATGTTGCTGCTCCACGGTTGACATCTTGAGAATTGAGATGGTTGAAGTGAAGTGAAGGTGTGGAGAACGAAAATTGTGTGACCTAGGATTCAAAAGCAAAATAAATGCTTCTCTCGAAGCTTAACAATATTTAAACTCTCGGAGCCCATAAAATATCCATTTTTTTAACTTTTGGATCCCTATAATTTTTACTATATTATATTATGGGTTTCTATAATATATAGTTTTTTGTTTTAGGTCCTTACCGATAATCTGGCATCATCTCAATTGTTGATATATGTTGAGATGGTGTCACATTATCATTTAACTAACGGTTGAGATAATGCCACATCATCAGTAAGAACCCAAAACCAAAAAAAAAATATTATAAGGACTCAAAACATAACAATTTTTTTATAGGGACTCAAAGTAAAAAATAAGTGTTTTATAGGAACCCAAAACTTATTTAAGCCTATATTTATTTATTTTTTCTTGTGTTATTAACAAAAAAAATTAATAATTTAAATAAAAGTAAAATAAAGGGAGTGATTTATAAAATAAAAGGTGAAATATATAAAAAAAAAATTACAATTAATAACAAGAGATGTTAAAAAATAAAGGAAGAATAATTTAAATAACTTTTAGTAATATTAAAGATTAATAAAATAAACTTTTATAAATTTAAAATTTGTATATAATAAATATTTTTTATTTTTGTCAATATATGTCAGGTCATGGGGAATGACCTACTGATTCAAACAATGACTCAGTGATCTAGTGTTTTGATCAGTTTGATCATTGGTCTAATTTTTAAAACTTTGACAGAAAGACCCCGAGAGAGATGTCAAGACACCGGAGTTATTTAAATTATTATTCATTTATTTTTTAACATATCCTATTATTAGTTGTAAATCTTTTTTTTATATATTTCACTTTTTATTTTATAAATCACTCCCTTTGTTTTACTTTTATTCAACTGATTAAATTCTGGTTGAAAATACAAGAAATAATAAATAAATATACGATAATAAATAAAATTTATGAAAAAGATTTATATATATAAATGTTTCACAATAATTATCAATCAAATCATTTGCTTGGTAGTTATTCTAGCATTTAAATACTAAAGAGAGCTAGGTTTGGATCCTAGCTTTGCCAAAATTTATCCAACTTTTTATTTAAATTAACTAATTAGACCAAAAGGTAACTTAGGACTAAAAAATGATATTTGTGTCGTTAATAAAAAAATTAACTAATTAATTTTAATTAAATAATTAATAATTGCAATAAAAAAAGTCAACATAAAAACTTAACGGTCAATGCCTTTATATTGACGGCGGGACCAAAAGTACTTGATTTTAAAAGTAGGAGGATCAAAATTGTGGATTTGAAAAAATAGAGGGACCAAAACTACAATTAAGCCTTAATTAAAACACTCACACAAGGAGGCTAATTTTGTTTTCATATGACCCAATACACAAATAACTAGCTTTCTTTTGGCAAGTTGTTATTCTCACTCTTATTTTTTTTACTAAGTTCACCCTCTTACATTTCCACCCCTACCTAAAATCAGTTAAACTTCTCATCCCCTTCTTCTTGTTACAACCTACTTACTTTTCTAAATTATATGTTTTCATTATTTAAATAAATTAATTTGCTAACTCACCAACCTACTATATAAAGTTGTGAGAGTTGACTTCAATTGCTTACTTAAACTCTCTTTTATTTAAAAGTTTGAACTAAATAATCTAAAAAAGGTTAAGTTTCATTCTGTTTATCTTCCACTTCTCTTAAATAAAACAACTTAATATTTCTCTCTCCATCAATTAACTGTTCTCATTATAAAAATGATTTAAGCTTTTCTCTTTGGCATTTTTTTCTAGTGAAATAATTTAAAAAAAGAAAAAACAAGTGATATATAATTTTTTTTTTTTAAAAAAGGCCTTATATATTTTGAGGAAGAGGTTTGAAGTTGATGGTTAAAAAAATAATAAAGTGCCTTAAAATGCTAATTAAAAAAAATCAAAGTAAAATGTATTTAATTAAATAAAAATATTTACAATTTACAAATATTATTCAATAGTCTTTTTCAAGCAAAACACATGTCATTGATTACATGGACAAGTTAATTATATGCTCATTAAAAAATTCTTAACATGTAACACTGATGATTTGATTCTTTATTTACCTCATATTAGTCAAGTTGCTAACAAAACATTTAAAAAAGCACATACTTCTGCTAATCTTGTTGATCAATTGCTTTGTTACCATATATAATATAACATTAACAACACATTGAATGAACAAGATTCACTAAATTAAACTAATAGTTTTGTAATGCCTAAAGCATTACAATAGAGTTCAAAGAAGTAACGATTCTACTCAATAACAGGAGATGTGTGTCGCAACCAGGGTCACGACAAGACAACAAAAAAATTAATAAAACAAAATCAAAGAAGTCACCATCAACGTTTATTAAGGAAAACATCGAAAAAATCTTTTTAATAAAAAATTATCTTTGAAACCAAATTTGAGTTCGAGAGTCCATTACACGTAAAGAAGGTATTAGCACCCTACAACGTCCATCACAAAGATGGTTACCTATACTTAATTAAGCAAAATCTTTATAACTTTTTAGTAGGGGTATCAAAATGGGCTGAGGCATGTTGGGTTGGCTCGCCAGCCCTCAGAAAATGGCAGGGTAAGGTAGGGGTGCCAACCCGCTAGCTTGCCTGGCTCGCCTTGCCCTCAACCCACGGCCTGCACGGGCCAACTTGCAACTTGCCAATTGAAGATCACTAGGTTTTCAAATTTCAACTTTCATTACTATCCTCACTGGTCTGCCTTCTCCCTCACCCTAGCCACCACACCCTTACTGCTAAGCCACCGTGACCTAACCGTCACTATGACCTCGTCGCCACCGCAACCTAACTTCCATGCCATGCAACCTCTTTTACCTCGCTCACGCAATCCACACGGCCATGCCCTCTTCTCCCTCGCTCACATTCTCCTCCCTCGCCTTAGTCACCACGCCACCACAACCTCACTGTCATGCCACGTGACCTCTTCTCCCTTTCTTGCGCAGTCTACACCCTCTTCTCCCTTGTTTGCATTCTCCTCCCTCGCCCTAGCCATTAAGCCACCATGACCTTGCCGCCACCACGACCTTGCCACCACCATGCCGCGTGACCTCTTCTCCCTCACTCGCATTCTCCTCCCTCGCATGTGCTTTTTGCGTCCCCTACACCGCGACCTCATCACTGCCATGTTGTCGCAACCTTGCCGCCACACCACACGACCTCTTTGATCTTCTCCCATGAACTCTAACACTTTCCCTCTCTTTTTTTAAAGTTTGGCAAGCCAACCTGCTTGCTGGCGGGGTGAACCAAGGCCTTCAGCTTGTGTCGCCCATAGGTGGGTCAACCTGGCTCGGCCCGTTGTTGGTGAGTCAGGCTGGCCCGCTTTGACACCCCTACTTTTTAGACATTTATCTCACTAAAACATTACAAGAAAAGAATAATTTATTTTTGATGAAGATCAATTTTATTATAGGAAAGACGAAGAGATATTGTTTTTATTTTTATTTTTTATTACTATTTTAATTTAAGACTCTTAAGTTGTCGCAACTCATTTATCCTAAAAAAATTGAAAGATTGGCAGGGGTGTACACTTAAGTCAATTTAGTTTAAAATTATTCGTCATTAAAGAAGAGATTTTTAAGGTTATCAAGTTGTTGAAACTTTTACCTCAAAATCTCAAGATTAAAAAGATGTCACATCTAAATAATCTATTCTCTAAAAGAAACTCATTTTTATTTTGTTAATTTGTGAATTATTTAATTATAAAGGATTATTTTACTTCATCATATTATGAATTTTAGTAATTATTTTGTTAGTATTATTTTTAATGTAAACGGAAAATGTGCTTGTAGTAAACCTAGAGTAAAGTAGCATTTAAATAATTTTTGAAATATTTTAGTTATCTATTAGTACTAATTAAATAAATAGTATTAATTAGGCAAAAAAAAATCAAAAAGGTCATGAGAGAAGAAAAAGAGAGAAAAGACAACTTGGACTACTAGACCCAATATTGGAAACAACAAACTAAGCTCAAATGAATGTAAAAAACGTTGGGAGAAAAGAGTGGAACAAAAAAATTCAAAAGGAAGCTTTAGGGGTCATGGTATTCAACGTGAAATAGAAAGGGGTTTTGTAACCTAGAAATGCAAATGAGAGCAGCATTGCTCATGTGAAGCACCAATGATATAGACAGCACAACAATGTCAACGCGAGCATGATGGGGCAAGCACGACAACGCGAACACAACACCATAGCATGACCACAACCAGCACTGCGTGGCAGCTTTGGGTTTAGTCGCATTGAATTGATCTCGCTTGGGGGTTCGCGATGATGCACAGTGGCATGGAGGGTTTGGAGTACTTTGTACTGTGGCACAAAGGGGTCGTAGTTCCAACGAATGGTGGTCATGGGTAGTAGCGTAAAGGCGAGAATGTCTAGGTACAATTCTGATTTTCTTTATTTGATTGGGTTGTTGGATTCCAACCTATCCTCTACAAGCTCACTTAAGATTCAAACCAACTTCATATTCTCTCTTTGAGAGTTATTTGAATCTTATTTTGTATTTGAATAGAAAGCTAGGAGTGGCTTAGTGATTAAAAAATACTTGGGAAGTATAATCTCAGAGGGGGAGATTTATACTTGTAACTAGTAGTGGTTTAGAATATTAGTTGCCAGTAGTGGCATAGAGAGTACTTGTAGCTAGGAGTGGTAGTAAAGAATACTTGTTTGTAATCGATTATTGTAATGGAACCCTTTAACAATTGTTAAAGGAGAACTGAACATAGCTCAATTGGAGTGAACCAGTATAGAAACAAGCAGTCTAACTTTGCTATCTTGTGATTACATTTGTTCATCTTACGCCCTTTTGAGCCCACTATTCAAACCCCCTCCCCCTCTTCTAGTGTGTTATTGTGTACTTTAGCTGGTATCAGAGTTTGATCTTTGATAGCTATTTTCACAAATATAGAGCTAAAGATCCTACATAAGAATGGAGAAGGGAAGTCAATCCATCCACAAGCCCCCAATCTTCAAAGGAGAAAACTTTGCATATTGGAAACAAAGAATAGAGACGTACTTTGAATCATGCCACATAGACATGTTGGATGTCATAGAAAACGGAAACTATATTCTAGTTGATGATGGTGATAATGAGATTCCAAAGTAACATTGGAATGAGGAATATAAGCAAAGATTTGTCCTCAACTCCAAAGCAAGGAATGCAATACATGCTTGCATCTCAAAAACTAAGCACGGAAAGATAAGCCAGTTCAAATTCGCCAATGATATATGGGACACATTCATAATGACTTATGAAGGATCCTGACAAGTAAAAAGAAACAAGGTAAGTGTTCTTACTAGAGAGTATGAACTCTTTACTATGAAAGAAAAATGAAACCATTGTTAGTATGATGTCTAGATTCTAGACTATTTTAAATGAGCTCTGAAACATTGGTAAAAATTTTGAAAACTTCGAGCATATTGACAAAATTCTTTGTAGCTTACCCAGACAATGAAGACCTCAAGTCACAACCATTAAGGCTTCGAAGAACTTAGACTTTCTACCCCTCAAAGAGCTCGTGGGGATTTTAATGTTACATGAGCAAGAGCTACAAGGAGGCACTCAATTAAAAAAGGGCAAGTCTTTAGCTTTGAAGGCTCACAAGCCCAAGCAGACAGCACCAAAAGAGTCATCATCATCAAAGAGCCAGTTGTCCAGATCACCCAAAGGACACACGTCCAAAGTTCTAAAGGCAGAAGAGTCAAAAAAGGAGACCACATCCTTAAGTGAAGATGATGAGCTCTCATTCATCTTAAGACGAATCCACAAGATGTTGAGAAAGAAAGGTGGTTTTAGATGGAAGAATTCCAACAAGAAGTTCCCATCAAACCATGAGAAAGAGAAAAATCCTATCGTCTACTATGAATGCAAGAAGCCAAGGCATTTCAAGTCTAAATGTCCAAATCTCAGCAGAGGGAAAGAAAAGGTCAAGAGAAGATTTTCCAAGAAGAAAGGATTGATGTCCACATGGGAAGATTTGGAAGAGTTAATAGACAAAGAAGACTCAAAAGCATCAGATGAAGAAGCCAACTTGTGTTTGATGGCAGATGTCACCTCTCCATCGTCTGCATCTGGTGAAGATGCACCATACAATGGGCAAGGTCGAATGACTTTTCCTCACTTTACGAAGTTTATCAAAAACTTCTTTCTAATTCATCTATTCTTTCATCTATCAATGAAAAAGAAATTTAAAAATGTATAGTGTTTCATCAATGAAAATTTTAAAAAATATGAATAAGCAAGATTAATGTCTTCAAAAATTAGAAAAAAAAAGTTTGAAATTTTTTAAAAGCACGTTAATTATGTAGAGAAATTTTTTAAACCACTAAAAAAAACCATGCGTAAAGTCTTAAAATATTGAAAGAAAAAAATTAAAAATTAAAAAAATATGAAAAATCAAAATTAATGTCTTGAAAAAGTTGAAAAAATTAAAATTTTGAAACAAGATGAAAAACCAAGACAAATGTCTAGAAAAAATTTTTAAAAAAAATGAAAGTGCACGTCTAATGTCTTTAAATATTGAAATAAAAATGAAAATTTTAACTAATATGAAAAAGATTAATGTCTTGAAAAGGTTGAAAAAATTCAAATTGTGAAAAAGAAAGTCTAATGTCTTAAAAAAAGAAACATAAAATTTTGAAAAGATATGAAAAAGCAAGACAAATGTCTAAAAAATTTGAAAAACATGTAATTTTTTTAAAAATATAAAATTTAGAGAGTAATGTCTTTAAATATTTAAAAAAAATTAAAATATTAAAAAAAATGAAAAAGCAAGAGTAATGTTTTGAAAAAGTTGAAAAAATGAAAATTTTGAAAAATATGAAAAAACAAGTGTAATGTCTTGAAAAAGTTGAGAAATGAAAAATTGAAAAATGAAGAGGAATGTCTTTAAAAATTGAAAGAAATTGAAAAAAAATGAAAAATCAAGAGTAATGTCTCGAAAGATTTGAAAATTAATGAAAGTTTTTAAAAATATTCAAAAGCAAATGTAGTTTCTTGAAATTTTGAAAAAAATAAGAAAATATCAAAATATGAAAAGACAATAATATTTTTGAAACACTTAATATTTAGGGTTTTATAAATGAAACCCTAAACACCAATTATTTAAGGTTTCATTATGATACCTTGAGCTTCACCTTAAATTTAAAATCTAAATATTGAAAGGTTTGATAGACGTAACCTCAACTATTTAGGGTTTCATGAATGAAAACCAAAAACTCATCCTAAATATTTATGTTTTGATTAATGAAACCATGAAATTCTCCCTAAATATTTAGGGTTCCATAAATGAAGCAATAAATCAAAATCTTAAATATTAAAGGTATCATAAATGAAACATAAAATTGAACCCTAAATATTTAGTATTTTATAAAGGAAACCATAAATTGAAACTCTAAATATTTAGGGTTTCATAAATGAAACATTAAATGGAAACTTGAATTATTTAGGGTTTCTTAAAGGAAACCCTAATTATTTAGTATTTCTTAAATGAATCCCTATTTATGTATGATTTCTTAAATGCAATCTTAATTATTTTGGGTTATATTAAAGAAATCCTGAATTCAAACCCTAAATATTTTGGGTTTATTAAACAAAACCCAAAATATTTCATAAATGATAACATTAATTGAAACCTTGAATATTTATGTTTCATAAATGAAAACCAAATTATTTAAGGTTTTAAATATGAATCTCTAATTTTTTTAAAGTTTTTAATTCAACACTAAATTTATAAATTAAACCCTTAATATTAGTGTTACATCAATGAAAAAAATTCAAAAATATGAAAAAGCGAAAGTAATGTTTTCAAAATTTTGAAAATAATTTAAAGTTTTGAAATTATTAAAAAGCATGTTTAATATCTAGAGAGATTTAAAAAAAATGAATTTTCTTAGAAAATGATTTTGTTTTTTAAATTATGAAAGACCAAGAGTAATAATATTTTGAAATAGTTGAAAAAATAAAATTTTTAGAAATATGAAAAAGCAAGTCTAATGTCTTGAAATAGTTGAAAAAAAATATGAAAAAGCAAATCAAATGTTGAGAAAAATTGAAACAAAATGTTTTTTCAAAAAATATGAAAAAGAGAGATTAATATCTTGAAAATTTTGAAAATATTAAAATTTTAAAATTATGAAAAAGAAAGTCTAATTAATGTCTTGAAAAGGATGAAAAAAATTAAAATTTTGAAAACATATGAAAAATCAAGAAGAATGTCTAGAAAATTTGAAAAAATGAACTTTTAAAAAAAAACTGAAAATCAAAGTGTAATATATTTATATATTGAAAAAAATGAAAATATTGACAAAATTGAAAAAACAAGAGTAATGTCTTACAAAAGTTGAAAAAAATGAAAATATAAATAGCAAATTACAACAACACCTCATGAGGTTTGCTTCCATTACATGTGCACCCCCTCCTTTTTTTTTATCCCTATACAAAACCCCTTAACTTTTGGTATCCCATTACACTTGCATTCCCTCTACTGTAAACGAAGTTAACTCTGTTAACTTTTTCTATCATGTGATTGGTATATGACTTTTATACTTTTTTTTTTTTCTAAAAAATGCCCTTATATTCTTTTTTTAAACATAGGGGGGTGTGTCTGTAATGTGATAAAAAGTTAAGGGGGTACATGTAATGATTTTAAAAGTTAATGGGGTACATGTGTAATGTGTTTAAAAATTAAGGGGGTACATGTGTGATGTGTTTAAAATTTAAGGGGTATATGTGTGATGAGTTTTTGTCCCCCTATTTTCCCAAATTTGCAATTTTGATCCTCCTACTTTCAAAATCAAACACTTTTGCTCAAGTCGTCAATTTAGAGGCATTGACTATTAAGTTTGATGTTGACTTTTTTTTTACTATAATTAGTAATTATTTAATTAAAATTAATTAGTTAATTTTTTATTAATGACACCATTACCCTTTTTTATTCATAAGTTACCCTTTGGTGTAATTAGTTAATTTAAAAAAAATTGGGTGAATTTTGGCATAGCTAAGATTCAAACCCACACCTCTAAATGCCAAAATAACCATTAAGTCAAAGATTTAATTGATAACAATTATGAAACATATATATAGGGTTACGATCAATTGACACTAAGGTGTCAAATTAAACTTTGATACCAAATCTTATCCGTAAAATTAAAGATTTTTTTTAATAAAAATAAAATTGTTAATCTCAATCGTTAGATTAAAATTATTTTAAATTTAAATTAAAACCTCATTTAACCATAAAATATCTAAAAGATTTGTAAAATATTTAAAAGATTTTTATCACGGGAATATCTTAAATCTTTCATCATCATTGTCATGACAGTCAACCACCTCCATGAGTACCTCCATAACCATCGTCACCGTCACCAACATGGTCGTCATCATTACTATTGTCACCGCCACCATCACTATGACAATCAACTACCACCATGAGTGCCTCCATAACCACCATCGCCGCTAGCAACATGGTTGTCATCATCATTGTTGTCACTGCCACCATCGCTAGTGGTGGTGGCAGCGACAACAACCATGATGACGACCATATTGCTAGCGGTGACAATGGTCATGAAGGCACTCTTGGTGGCAGCTGGCTAGTAGTGGTGACGGTAATCATAATGATCGTGGTGATAGTTATGATGATAATAATGAATTTCTAACATTTAAAATGTGATAAATTAAATATTTTGATGATAAACTAGAGAATCTTTTAGAGATATTATTATTAAATGATGTTTTAATTAAATATTTTGATATATATATATATATATATATATATATATGTATATATGTATGTATCTTTCACATAATTTTTTTTATCATTATATATTTATTTATTATTTATTGTATTCTCAACAATAATTTGAATAAAAGCAAAATAAAGGGAGTGATTTATAAAATAAAAAGTGAAATATATAAAAAAAAAATGCAATTAATAATAGGAGATGTTAAAAAATAAAGGAAAACAATCTAACTAACTTTTAATAATATTAAAGATGAATAAAATAACTTTTATAAATTTAAAATTTGTATATAATAAATATTTTTAATTTTTGTCAATAAATAAATATAGGCTTAAATAAGTTTTAGATCTTTATAAAATACTTCTTTTTTACTTTTGGTCCCTATAAATTTTTTGTTATATTTTGGGTCCTTATAATATATATTTTTTTATTTTGAATCTTTATTGATGACATGACATCATTTCTAAACCATGGATCCCAAATTCTAAATCTTAAATCATGAACTCAAAACAATGAACCATAAACTCTAAAACCTTAAAACAATGATCCATAAACCTTAAACCCTAAACAATAAATCCTTAGACCTTAAACCATAAAATCATAAATCATAAAATCTTAAACCCTTATGTTTGACTTACTTCTACATACATTTTGACTTAATTTTACTAACATCTATTTATATTAAATTTAAAAATAATTAACAAATATATTAAAAAATATAATAATATAAAAATTATTAAATGTAAGCTTAATACACGTTTATAAGATGGATTGTTGTGTTAGTTATACCATAAACAAAAACCTCTAAATTCCAAATCTTGGAGTAAGTGAATGACAATTTAGTATATCTTCATATGGAAAACAAAAAAAATACTTGAACTAAAAATATGGAAATTGAAAACATATTTAGTGCAATTTTTCCATCAAGACCCATTCATTGCTCCACTCATTCCTTAGAAACAAGAAAGTCGGATCATGTCATGTCATCGCATGAAAGAGTGTAAGTCAAGTAATCATTTGCACGACAGCCACAACAACACAGAACTAACGATCTTATAACAAAAAATAATACTTGTGAAAGGCTGTGTAAAATATCAAGGTTTTAAAAATTGAACTAGTGATCAAACCAATCAAGACACTAGGTCACTGGGTCAATGGTTGAATTAGTGAATCACTTGTTGAACCGCATGATTCATTAATATAATATTATAAATAATTATATATATTATACTTTGGTGGTAGAATTTTTTTTTACATCTTGTAGGTTAAGGATTAAAGTTCAATTAATAGAGGTAACTTTTAGTTAAAGTAGATAAACTCGTTTACATAATATAAATTATAACATTGTAATATTTTATCAACAAAATCTCTATAGCATAGTGGTTGGCATGTATGATGCTAAAATGGCCTGTGTGTAGGTCTTAAGCTTGATCCAAGTGGGGGCACTTTTTTAGTATTTTTTATTGAATTAAGTGAGGGTGCAAGATCAACCTACAACTGTTGGTTGAACCGAAAACCTGGTCGGGTTGTTGCGGGTCACACCAGGTCATCACGGGTTGTTGACAAATCCAATCTAATGACCGAACTGCTTGGTCCACCGAGTCATGATCAGATTTTAATACCTTGGTAAATATAGGGTTTGTTGGTGACTAATACAAGGAATATTGTTTTCTATTTTAATTTATGCTCTCATTTAGATATTACATCACTAATGTAGATAATTTTCTACCAGACCACAAGTTGAACAAACATTCAGAAAAATTCTAAATTTCTAATTAGTAAATGACCTACCTTTTAAAAATGAATTTGCTTGGTCTTTTTTAGGACTATTGCATGGTCTGTTCCAAGACTTGTACCGTCTGATCTCATGACCTTCACATGATCTGTTTCAATACTTAACCTAGTCCAATTAAAAGCACTTTGGATGCTTTATATATCATTAAGGCGTTATTAGACAGTTAAAGTAATAGAGTGAGATAAAGATTATACCATTGTCTGTGATCTCTTTGATTCCCTGAAATTACTCAATTTTAGATCATTACTTGATCAAATATTATCACATTTGTCATCATCAAAACCCATTAAAGGATTAGGGGCCATACATCATCCAATGTCTTGGTTTTAATAGTTTGATCAACACTTTTACCTCTCCCATTAGCATCCAAATAGCAAGAGGTTGCCATTGGAGTTTGTGCTTCTTTGCAATTTTTCATTTTAAATTTCTTTAGCAAGTCTTTACAATACTTGCTTTGGTGAAAAAAGGTGTCTGACTTCAAGTCATAGAAAGTATTTTAGTTCACCCATCATAAACATCTTAAACTCCCTTTACATATCTTCCACAAATTTCTCACAATTTTGGGTTAGTGGATTTGAAAATAATGTCACCAACATAGACTTGCACTAAAAGAATATTAGATTTAGTATGCTTAATAAAAAGAGTTTTGTCTACTTGTCCTTCATACCATTATTTTGGGGCTTGCTTAAGGCCATAGAGGGCTTTCTTGAGGCGCTAGACATGGTTTGGATTTATGGGATCAGTGAAGCTAGGAGGTTGAGATGCATACATTTCTCTTCTTCTATGTGGCCATTGAGGAAAGAGCTTTCATGTCCATTTGGAAAAGCTGAAATTCCTTGTGACACGTATAAGCTAGAAGGAGACGGACAACTTCAAGTCTTACTATTGGAGCAAATGTCTCTAAAGTAAATAAAATGGTACAAAAAGGGGAGAAGGGTGGTTGAATTGTTTTCAAGATAAAATTAGGTTCTTTTAAATAAAACAAACCAAGATGTTGCAATAATAGATTGAAGATTAGTAGTCCAAAATGAATATGCTTAGTGCTTCTAAACTATTTAGAAGGAGAGTTATATGCTTTTGATCAATTCTGGATATTTTCAAAAACAATTTTGTTATGCAAGTTTTTAGCAGTTAATATAAGCAATTATAATGAGATAGAGTAAGAGAGAAAGGAGCAGAGAATTTATACTAGTTAACACTTAACCTTGGGCTACATCCAGTCCCCACTTGTCCAAGTGAGTTTTCTACTAAATCAATCAACAATCTCAACTAAGATAGAGTACACCACCTATTGATTCCCAACCCGTTACCTAATGGATCTGAACTTTCTCTTAATCACACAACAAATACCTTAGCAATCTTGTTAGGTTTTAATACTCAGAGTACAACACTGCCAAGATAATGCAATAAATATAACAATAGCTAGATCCTTATAAGATAATGCAATAACGGTTTTTCTCCAACAAAGGATTTTCCTTACAAGAAATACAATTCTCAAAGCTGTTTAGAATATGATCTAAAATTCTAAAGAACAACTATGGATCTCTCTTATATGAATAGGTGAAGCAAACTTAGATCAGTCAGTTTTAATTTCTTTTGTAGTCTCTTCTGGTTGGATGATCCGAGAAGATCAAGAAAGGCTTGTATTTATAGATTGACTTTCAATAAATACTGAAGAATTGAAGAACAACTATAGATCTCTTTGAAATACTAAAGAACAGTTATGGATCTCTCTTCCATGAAGAGGTGAAGCAAACTTAGATCAATTAGTTTTAATTTCTTTTATAGTTACTTCGTAGTTGGATGATCCGAGAAGATCAAGAAAAGCTTGTATTTACTTTTGGGAGCATTTGGGTCCTTTTCTTTGGTGAGTTGTCAAGAGAGAGAGGCTTTAGAGGAAAAAGAATAAAGCCCTCTATTTTGGATAAGGCAATGTGCCAAGCCACTGAACACAGAAGAAGGAGAGGATTTGTTCACAACAACCCTCAAGTACACCCTCCATTTCCACCTTAAGATAAATTCCTGGTAGCAAGGCATCAGATTTGAAAGTGTTTGTTGAGATTGCACTGAATCTTAGCACATATGTTGTAGACACTTTGTCCCATGTCTATGAGCTATAGTTCAATTTTTTTGCTTCCCATGGATCCAACAACAACAATATTTATGCATGGCATTGCTTAAATGACTATGTAGAGGAATACTCGAAAGCCATGGAGAATTTGAAGGACTCAAAACAAGCACTTGCTAATGGAGATTGTGACCAACTGGATATTTTCGTTTCTACTACGATGTCTGATGCTAACACATGTGAGGATGGCTTCAAGGACATGCAAAGTGAGAACAGTGATTCCATATTGTCAACACCCAATTATATCCATCTAATTTACTATTACTATTATTGTTATTGTTATTGTTATTATTAATTTCACAAGTTGTGTCTTGCCATATTTGAAAAAAGAAAAGAAAAGAAAGAAGTAGAATAGAATGAAAATAATATGTTGGACAAGAAATCCTTTTTTGTATTCTATAAAAGTATAATTGAAGATTGTTGCAAAGCCAATACAAAATTGAGCAGAAAGCAAAACATTACAATTGCAATTCAACCCTACAAAAAAGGGGAGGAAGAGAATTACAAATTGCTCTCCTACAACATCAAGAGGTCGTCGTCTCCAAAATTGCACAACATTCACACCTCTTGATAAGTTGCACAACAACAAAGAAAAATAATAAATCTCAAAAATTCTGCAACACCACTTATTCTATTTCCTATTCTACAGCACCACCTACACCTACACCTATGCCTTCCTCAAATTGGCAAAATTATCAACAAGCAAAGGCTAATCTTGTGTCTCAATTGGCAGTTCCGTCATAGGCAACAACTAGGCTCAACACTAGGTGGTGGCTAATCTAGAAAATGCAGCTGCAAGCAAGCAAAATTGATTAAACAAGCAAAACATCTAGGAAGGGAAGCTAAAAAAAAATTGATTAAATAAGCAAAAATTCTCAGGAATGAAAGTTGATGTTGATCCCTATAAATACCATTCAAAGCAAGAGAAAAAAAGGGAGGAGACAGTAGTAATAGAGGACAGCAAGGAGAATGCAATAGTGGGGGGAGGATTTTCTTTGAAAAAAGAGGAGAGAAATTCTGAAAATAGGAGAAAAACATTCAGTTTAAGCATTCAATTCAGGCATCCAATTCAAGCAAGTGAGTCTTGAGAGTAGATTGAGATTGTAATAGGAATATAAAGTTGTTGAAGGATTGACATATCATAGGTAAGTACCTACATTGTAGTCATGTAAAAACAAGAAAGAAAAATAATGTCAATCAAACAGAATGAGAATGAGTAAACTGAATAATCACCAAGTTGAGGTAACTAAAATAAACTATACATTTGTGTGAGACTTTCAGTTCAACCCAAGATAGAAGACCCAAAATAGAAACATAAACAAAGACAAAAAATAGAGAGTTGTTGCACCATTTCTCACGTTTAACCCAAACCCAAATCTTAGACCCAAATTCAAACACAAACCCAGTCACCACAATGCCAAAACTAATCAGAGAACTTGCAATAAACAAATAGAACCCAATCAAATAAAGAAAATTAGAACTGTATCTAGACATTCCCGCCTCTACGTCGCCACCCATGACTACTACTATGTCAAATCCGCGACCCCTCTGTGCCACAATACAAAGCACCCCAAACCCTCTGTGCCACTACGCGTCATCGTGAACCCCCAAGTGAGATCAACTAAACCCAAAGCCACCATGCAATGCCGTTGTAGTCATGCCATGGTGCTGTGCTCGCGTCGCCGTGCCTGCACTACCATGCTCTCGCTGTCGATGTCGTTGGTGCTCCGCATGAGTAGCGCTGCTCTCATTTGCGTTTCTAGGTTACAAAACCCCTTTCTATTTCACATTGAATACCATGACCCCCAAAGCTTCCTTTTGATATTTTTTTGTTCCACTCTTTTCTCCCAACGTTTTTTACATTCATTTGGGCTTAGTTTGTTGTTTCCAATATTGGGTCTAGTAGTCCAAGTTGTCTTTTCTCTCTTTTTATTTTCTCACAGTCCTTTTGATTTTCTTTTTTGCTTAATTAATACTATTTATTTAACTAATAATAATAGATAACTAAAATATTTCAAAAAATTATTTAAATGCTACTGTACTCTAGGTTTACTACAAGCACATTTTCCGTTTACGTTAAAAATAATACTAACAAAATAATTACTAAAATTCATAATATGATTAAGTAAAATAATCCTTTATAATTAAATAATTCACAAATTAACAATATAAAAATGAGTTTCTTTTAGAGAATAGATTATTTAGATGTGACATCTTTTTAATCTTGAGATTTTGAGATACAAGTTTCGACAACTTGATAACCTTAAAAATCTCTTCTCTAATGATGAATAATTTCAAATTAAAATCATTTAAAAAATTAAACTAAATTGACTTAGGTGTACATTTCTATCAATCTTTTATGTCATTTAGGATAAATGAGTTGTGACACTTCAAGAGTCTTAAATTAAAATAGTAATAAAAAATCAAATTAAAAATAATATCTCTCATTCTTTCCTATAGTAAAATTGATCTTCATAAAAAAAAATTATTTTTTCCCTGTAATGTTTTAGTGATATAAATGTCTAAAATGTTATAAAGATTTTGCTTAAGTTGTAAGATGTTAATACCTTCTTACACGTAATGGACTCCTGAACTCAAATTTGATTTCAAAAATCATTTTATTTTTTTAAAAAGGTTTTTTTCGATGTTTTCCTTAATAAATATTGGTGATGACTTTTTTGATTTTGTTTTATTAATCTTTTTGCCATCCTAGATGCGACACATATCTCCTCCTACTGAGCAAAATCATTACTTCTGTGAACTCTATAATAATGCTCTAGCCATTAAAAAACTATTAGTTTAATTTAGTGAATCTTTTTCATTCAATGTGTTGTTAATGTTATACTATATATGGTAACAAAGCAATTCATCGACAAGATTGACAGAAGTATGTGTTTTTTAAATGTTCTGTTAGCAACTTGAGTAATATGAGATAAATAAAGAATCAAATCATCAGTGTTACATGTTAAGAATTTTTTAATGAGCAAATAACTAACTTGTCCATGTAATCAATGACATATGTTTTGCTTGAAAGAGACTATTGAATAATATTTGTAAATTGTAAATATTTTTATTTAATTAAATACAATTTACTTTGATTTTTTTAATTAGCATTTTAGAGCACTTCATTGTTTTTTTAATCATCAACTTCAAACCTCTTCCTCAAAATATATAAGGCATTTTTTTTTATTTATATATCACTTTTTTTTCTTTTTTAAAATTATTTCACTAGAAAAAAATGTCAAAGAGAAAAGCTTAAATCATTTTTATAATGGGAACCGTTAATTGATGGAGAGAGAAATATTAAGTTGTTTTATTTAAGATAAGTGGAAGATAAATAGAATGAAACTTAACATTTTTTAGATTATTTAGTTTAAACTTTAAAATAAAAGAGTTTAAGTAAGCAATTGAACTCAACTCTCACGACTTTATATAGTAGGTTGGTGAGTTAGTAGATTAGTTTATTTAAATAATGAAAACATATAGTTTAGAAAAGTAAGTAGGCTGTAACAAGAAGAAGGGGATGAGAAGTTTAATTGATTTTAGGTTGGGGGTGGAAATGTAAGAGGGTGAACTTAGTAAAAAAAAAAAAAAAGAGTGAGAATAACAACTTGCTAAAAGAAAGCCATTTATTTGTGTATTGGTTCATATGAAGACAAAAGTAGCCTCCTTGTGTGGGTGTTTTAATTAAGGTTTAATAGTAGTTTTGGTTCTCATATTTTCCTAAATTTATAATTTTGGTCTCTTACTTTCAAAATTAATCACTTTTGGTCTCGCTATCAATATAAAGGCGTTAACAGTTAAGTTTTTATGTTGACTTGTGATAATCGCTTTATATACGTAAATATTGCATCAGATTTTGTAGTGATTATCCAACTTTCTCAGGAATTTTAGCTTAGTTTGAAATCATTTAATATAGATTTGTATAGTTTGATAATTCTAACCCTAGGAAGTTATTTTGTGAGAAATATACTCTAATTTATGTGTGCAGGCCTAGATTCAAAGTAAAGGGAGAATACAAGAAGAAGGCAGATCTCGCTAAGCGACCCATCTCACTCAACGCTTCACTCGCTGAGCGCAACATCAAGCTACGCGAGTTAGGCGGTCTATGACGCGCTGAGCGCCACATTGCGCTAAGCGCAATTTTCATTCGAATAAAAGACTCGCTTAGCGGGACATCGAGCTTAGCGGAAGTTGCTTTCGAATTGAATATGCGCTGAGCGGAAGATCGCACTTAGCGGAACACCTGTTCTGAGATGCATTATGCAGTGTTTTGCGCTTAGCAGAAGTTTGCGCTAAGCGAGGCTTCGACTATATAAGATGCACTTGAAGAATTTTGAAGCATTCAGACTTTTTTTGGATTTGGTTGAGCTGCTTCCTCTGTTTTCCTCTGTTCTCTTCATCCCCTTTTGTAATCTTTTCAAGGCTTCTCATGACAATGAGAGGCTAATCTATTAGTGTTGAGGACTTGGAACTAGGTGCTGATCATGTAAACGCTATTCTTCATATCTATTCATTGAAATATTTAGTTTAATGTTCATTTCTCTATCTTTATTATTGTTATATGATTGGATCAGTTATATATGCATGTTTTAGAGTTTACCTGCCATTGACAAATGCTGTTGAACTTGGAACTGAGTTTGAACTCTAATGGAGTGTATTTCTAGACATAGGATAGACTCCATTAGCTTCACAAAAATCTCTAAGCTTTATCAAACTACTCAACTGAACTTACCGAGACATCGGAAGTGAGGTTGAGCAGTTTAGGCTTGATTTGATGAGAGATCACGTTTTGAGCACTTTTAGATCGAAGTTAATCTGAACTATTAATGTGAATGGAGAATATATCTTATATGTTTACATGGGAAGCAAACCGGTTGAACCAAATCCTCAACATATCCATTATTCCATTCTAAAACTCAAGCACACCAACTGTCCGATCATAGTCCTGAATCAACATTGTCGTTTTTATTGTTTATAGTTAGTGTTAACTGTAGTGTTTAGTTAAATTTTTGTTATTATTGATGTTTCAAGAACAACCAACTATAAAAACCAAACTAATGTTTAGGAATTGATTACTTTACTAATAGTCAAATACGGACAATTCCCTGTGGATTCGATACTGGGATCTTCCCTTTTAAATTACTTGTGCGATATTTGGTACGCTTGCCAAAATAGTCCAACAACTTGTTTTTATTGCAATTATTAATTATTTAACTAAAATTAATTAGTTAATTTTTTTTTATTAATGACACACATGCCATTTTTATTCTTAAGTTATCTTTGATCTAATTAGTTAATTTAAATAAAAAATTAAGTGAATTTTGGCAAAGTTAAAATTCAAACTTAGCTATCTTTATTGTTTAAATGTTAGCATAACCACTAGGCCAATAATTTAATCAATAATTATTATAAAATATTTACATATATAAATATTTCACATAAAATTTATTTATTATCATATATTTTTTTTTATTGTGTTCTCAAACAAGAATTTAGTATTTTGAATAAAAGTAAAATAAATGGAGTGATTTATAAAATAAAAAGTGAAATATATAAAAAAAAATTATAACTAATAACCGGAGATGTTAAAATATAAATGAAGAATAAATTAAATAATTTTTAATAATATTAAAAATTAATTAAATAAAATTTTGTAAATTTAAAATTTGTATATAATAAATATTTTTATTTTTTTTCAATATAGGTCAGTCATGCGAATAATTGATCAATAATTGACTTCATTTTAACATTATTAAAATTTTTTATTTTATTTAATTAAATATTTGTATTTTATTTAATTAATTTTTAATATTATTAAAAATTATTTAATTTATTCTTCATTTATATTTTAACATCTCTGATTATTAGTTGTAATTTTTTTTTATATATTTCACTTTTTATTTTATAAATCACTCCATTTATTTTACTTTTATTCAAAATACTAAATTCTTGTTGAGAACACAATAAACAATAAATAAATATATGATAATAAATAAATTTTATGTGAAATATTTATATATGTAAATGTTTTACAATAATTATTTATTAGATTGTTGGTTTAATAGTTATGCTAACATTTAAACACTAAAAAGAGCTAAGTTAGTATTCTAACTTTGCCAAAATTTACTTAATTGTTAAAGATAACGATCAAAGCCTCAAAATGTCTAGAAGGACCAAAATTACTTGATTTTGAAATCAAAGGATCAAAATTGCTTGTTTTAAACTAGAGATGAAAATTGCAATTAAGTCTATTAATAATTATTGTGAAACATTTATATATATAAATCTTTCACATAAATTTTATTTATTATTGTATATTTATTTATTATTTCTTATGTTATCGACCAAAATTTAATCATTTGAATAAAAACATAATAAAAAAAAAATTTATAAAATAAAAAGTGAAATATATAAAAATTAATAATAATAATAATAATAATAATAGAAGATAAAAAATAATGGAATAATAATTATAATCTCAGGCATCGGGCATAGCCACCACAGTCGTTAAGAAGCTTAAAGATTTGAGAATTTGCACTGTTGAATCTGTTGCTTACACTCCCAGGAAAGATCTTTTGCAAATCAAAGGTATCGGTGAAGCTAAAGCTGAAAAGATCATTGAAGCAGGTAAACAAACACCTTCCCCTTTATTTCCCTGATTGCCCTTTTTCTTATAATTATGATGTTCTGTTATCCGTTGTTTATTATTGACAGCTTCTGAGCTGATAGTAAACTCCATGCCCAGCGTCATGCGATCATTCGGATAACCACAGGATCGAGAGAGCTTGACAATATATTGGAGGGTCAGAATCGGAAACAATTAAGACCTTTTTAATGTTTATTATGTATGGATTTGAAACATATCAAGACTCATGAATGTTGGAGTGTCTAACTTGATATGGCTGCTTCTCTACCAGGTGGAGTTGGGACTGGTTCTATCACTGAGTTATATGGTGAATTTCCATGTGGAAAGACTCAGTTGTGCCACACTCTGTGTTACTTGCCAAGTAAGTAGTTTAGTTTCCTTATATTTTCATGCTCCATAACACTTGCTCCAGTGCACATGGTTTTAAAATTTGAGTTTCTAAAACCTTTGGTTCATATCTATCTGTAATATGTATTTGTCAAACCTTTACCAAAAGTTTCGATTTATTGTTCATGTCGTAGTTGCCACTAAACCAAGGAGGCCAGCCCCAGTCCTCACATTTTAAGGATTTAGGACAAAATCATGGTTAATAAGCCCTTACATCAGGGGTATAATCAAGATTATAGAGAAATATTTTGTATTTTTAATTACCTTTATAATGTAACTTTTAACATAATGACCCAAAAGTGATATTAATTCATTTTGAATTTTATGTCCAACATAATGATAATGAATTTCACGATTTTGAATGTGTCTAACATGATCTTGCATTATCAAATCAAATTCTGAAATTATTTCAATCAATCCCAAAAAATTATTATTACTATCTTGATATAATTTTTCATTGGATCCTCGAAAAGCCAATGGTTAGCAAGACATTTCAAAGCATATTCTCTCCAAAGTTCTTTCTTTTTGTAACCTCTTGTTGAAATTTATAAATATATATCACGTAAAGTAATTTAATGTAATCTATTTTTAATTTTTATCATCTTTTTATATAGATAATAAATTTATATCCCTTGCACAAAATATGAAAAATATAATCAATTTTTTAACTATTAGTTGTTACAAATCAGTTTCTATACGTTGAAGATTTTATTTTTTTTTAAATATAATAGAAGAAAGTTAAACTTTTTATGGCCGTTATAAATTGTTAGTGTTTTAAAAATAAAATATTTTGTTTTAATGTTTTAAAAATATTATAACTAGTTAAGCCATGTTCCTATTTAAAATGGTTGATGCATGAGAGATGATTAGAGTGAATGGGAGAATAATAGATACAAAAAAAAAATCAAATTACATCATTTTTTAAATAAAATTAATTAATTATTTTTTTACTAAAATATTAAAAAAAAATAATTTTGGGACCCCTAAAATTAGTGGGCCCTGGGTGGTGTCCCCTCCCACCCCACCCAGGGCCGGCCCTGAAGGAGGCGTGAAGGGTAAAGCTATGTACATAGATACCGATGGCACATTTAGGCCTAAGCGACTCTTAAAGATAGCAGAGAGGTATAAGGAATGACTATTGATATGACTTTGCTGCTACCCTGTATGTGATCTGTGCAATGCATTCAGTATTGATGTTTCTTAGTGTTGCAGGTTTGGATTAAATGGTCCTGATGTATTGGAGAATGTTTCTTCTGCTAAAGCATACAATATTGATAATCAATCACAGCTTCTGCTTCAAGCAGCTTCAATGATGGCAGAAACAAGGTGTGACTTACAATGGTTCCCTTTGCTCAATATTTTTAAGATATGTCAAATTCTACATAACGTACCTTTTAAATATGCATAATGTTACACAAGTGCATAATATCATAATTGTTTGTTCTCATCTTGCTTTACCACTTACCAGCTGAAGTGTTTTGTTCCTTCATGTTTTTTTTCTTAGGCTAGAGCTGTAAGATTTTCCTTAACTAGCGGTATTTGATTGCGGAAACCCTTTTTGTTTGGCTAGCAAAAAAATTTCTTTTTAATCCTACATTTTGATTGGTATATACACAGGTATGCCATAATGATAGTAGATAATGCTAATGCCCACTATAGTACAGAATTCTCCGGAAGCGAGGAGCTTCCAGCTCGGCAAATGCATCTAGCAGGTTCCTGAAAAGCCTTAAGATATTAGCAAATGAGGTAAAACTCCTAGTTGGGCTGGCAGTGCACCTAACCTTTTAGGTTAAACTAATACAAGATACTCGATTAGGATGTTGAATTATAGAACATACCATGTTTGACTTTTCTTGGTAAATATACATAATCAATTTGGAATTTGGAGTTAATAAAATTTTCTGATTCTCTAATTGTAGTTTGGTGTGGCTATTGTCATAACAAACCCAGTAGCTTCACTAGTAGATGATGGTTCTGCAGTCTTTGCTGGACCTCAAACCAAGCCTATTGGAGGCAATGTTATGGCTCATGCTACAACCAGGTATGAACTGCAAAATGAAATGTTTTGGTTTGGTTCTTCTTTGAGCTCATTCTTACCCTAGATGTTAATTAACTTATTGATAACAGGCTAGCTCTCACGGAAGGGAGTGGGGAAGAGATATTCTGTGAAGTGATAAGTTCTCCTTGTTTGGCCAAAGCCAAAGCAAGGTTTCAGATTTCTACTGGAGGAGTTTCTGATGTTATTAAAGACTAACTGAAATCAGAATTTTTGAATTTTTTTTCCTTTTTGCATATAATTTTTGTAACATACCTCGTCGTTATGTTACCTCGGTGGTGCAGTTCATATGCAAAATTTTATTCTAAGTTTTACGCTGGCTTTTGATTCTTTGAACTAATTACATGTTAGTTCTAATAAAAATATAGAATCGACAAAGTATGTACTAGTATGTCAAAGGCATTAAACTGAGAAATTGTTATGCTGTTTAAATCATGGTTGACTTGCCAGTTATTACTACGAAACAAGCAAGCTTCACGGTAACTGTGATTGTTTTAGGCTGAAATTCTATTCTAAAAAACAAAAGAGGTTATATGTTATCTTGTTTTTTCTACATTAAAAAAAAATCAATAATGTATAATTTAATGTGTGAAAATGATAGTCTTTTGTGGTTAAAAATAGTTGAATTATAGCGGTTGGTTTAACCAATAAATGAAAATAAAGTTAATTTTGTTTTATTGTGTAAAACTAAAAAGTGAAAGAAAAGGGAGATAAACTTTTATCTAAAATTAAAAAATGAGGTTAAAAAAACTATATTTTTAAAAATTTTAATTCACCAAAACAATTTAAATAAAATATTAAAATCAATTTTAAAATGCCTTTTTTTTATTAATAAAGAAATTAAAAAATGACACTAAGACCTACAAAAGAGAGTACCTGAGGCATCAACAACTAAGTAATTTGAAGCTGAAGCTGGACAAGAATTTAATAAAATAAACGGGGAGGAGAATTTGGCTCTAACTTAGCAAAAATGTCTGCCACATCATTTCCTTGCCTAAGTGTATGCTTGAAGCTAATATTCCAAGGTAGTTGTACGTAACCACGAATGGCCGAAACCATACTTGCATAAGGATGAATAGTATCGAAACCCTCAATGATGAATTTCAGAGAAGTGGTGGAATCCATCTCACAAATAACATTAGAGAAACCTTTTGTGTGGGTAAGTTTAATGCCATGGAAAATGGCACACAGCTCAGCGGTGGTGTTTGAAGTAAAACCACAACTGCCCATATAACCTGTGATCCAATTGCCTGCAAAATCTTGTAGAACGCCACCAAAACCTAACAAGCCAGGATTACCAAAGGAACTACCGTCCGTATTGATCTTGATGTAGTTTTGTGGAGGAGGTTCCTAGTTAACCAGTATCCTATTTGTTGGGGATGAGCTAGTCGAGCTTGTCTCTTTGGCTAGATGTAGAAGAGAACTTATTTGGTTATGCATATACCAATCTGGCCAAACTATATCGTTAAAAACCACCTCATTCCTCACACGCCAGATCATCCAACAAGTGGTGCCGAATAAGAGCTGAAAATTTCCTTGAATGTTACTTTTGAGCTAGTATGCAACATCATCAACGAAGAAATCAAGATCATACTGCAACTGGATGTATTGTCACACCTTACATGCATAGGGACAATCGCGAAGGATGTGAATCCATTTTTCATTGGAGGTGGAGTAGGAAAGGGATGACGGTCGCTGCCATCTGGTGGTTCGTTCCCGGAGCCAAAGCTGTTCATCAAACCTGTAGAGAAAACAAAGTCCTGAGCCATTCCCTAATAGCACAAAAAAAAAATTAGTGTGTAATTAATTTTAAAATGCCTTGTGGGCATCAAATTCTCCTCTCAAGTTGAAGGTTGCAGAGCGAAGTGTGGTCCGCCTCACTTCCATCCAAATTTCAATCGTTTGGTCTAACTTATTTTTAATTTAAGTTACTTTTAAATAGAAAATTGGGTCAAGCACTAATTAGTAAAATCTTCTTAAAATTAGAAATAAGGAGCTCTATAATAAGCTACCCAGAGCTATTTATGCGGATTTTCATGTTCTCTTTTCAAATCCAGAAATTTTGGAATAATTAGTATTTTTATAAGTTAAAAATAAGATAGACCAAACAGAGCCTAAGACGTGAACATATATGTTATTTCTTCTCTTGTTTTCATATTCACTCAATAAAATTAAAACAAAAAATTAAATAATTAAAAATTTCTTTTTTTTGGAAAAAGATTAATATATATTTTAAGCTTATCAAAATATGTAATTTTTTTATTGACTTAAAATTATATATATATATATATATATATATATATGTGTGTGTGTGTGTGTGTGTGTGTGTGTGTGTGTAAAATAAAATTTCTATATAAAGTAGATATATAATAGAAAAGAAAATTAGAGTTTTTGACAAAAAAAATATAAAATAAATAAAATTTTACACAAATAATATATCTAAAAGATTATTTACCTAAATGATACAAACCACTATTTAATTAACAAATTGGTCCCTATCCCAATTTTTCACTGTTAGGATAAATTATTTTATATATAATAATAAAATATTAAACAATAAATTGACTTAACAAAATCGTGTAATGGATCAATGTACTTTTTAATTTAGAAAAAAACATTAAAATAAAAAATAACAATTAAAAGACAAGATATTTTAATCATATCTAAATATGTAATTATTTTAAACAAAAAAAAAATTATGATGATGATTGTGAATATGTACGACAACAGAGTAAAACGTGAACATATATGTTATTTCTTCTTTCGTTTCCATCTTTTCACTCAATAAAATTTAAAAAAAAATACTTTTTTTCTTGGAAAGATTAAAATATATTTTAATCTTATCAAAATATGTAATTTTTTATTAAGTAGACATGATAATCGAGTAAAGTAAGAATGAATATGTTGTTCCGTGTCTGGTCGTCTCTATCCCAATCCTCGTCATTATTTCCAGTGTCATCTCTTTCTATTTGTGATTTTCAACATGAATAAAATTTTATATTTGCCTAGTACTCATTTAGTGTTGGGTAAATTCATCTCGTCTTCAGCCTATCCTTATACACAATATTTCAGAACAAAAATCATAAATCTTGATGGTGAGAAATTAGGGTGGGGATCAATTTCTCAATTGAATAGTAATTTGTATCATTTAAAAAATAAAATAAAAATGTAAAAGAAAGATAAAAAGGAATTCAAGCATTTTGTAGAAAAAAGAAAAATGAGAGGGAGAACAATAATAATAATAATAATAAAAAGGAGGGTGATACAAGGAAGGAGGCAATAGAGGGAGAGAAAGATGATGAAAAAATATTTTAATCTTTTTTAAAAATTCTGTCTGAATTAAGAGTGAGAAGATAATAATGAAATAATAATAATAATGAAAAAAAATAACTTATGAGAGGATGATACTTATCTTGGTGTACATCATTTTACTAATAATAATAGATAGATTGTGTTAAGAAAAAAATGCAAAAGTAATAATTATGAATAAGCATGATAACAGAATACGACAAACATGTATGTCATTCCTCATTCTTGTTCATGGTCTTGTCTTCAACTCTTAATGACAATAATTTTTTTTACATGTGATTTTTATTTTTAATTTAGAAAACCAAAAATAAAATAAAAGATTAAAAGTATATTTTAAATATAAGTGTGTATATAAAACATAAGAATAAAAAAAAGTAAAATATTTAATGATATAAGGAAAAAAATTAAAAGGGTAAAAATGATAATTAAATAAAAAAAATCTAAAAAATAGTCATAATTTTAAATGAATAAAAAATAATGGAAAAACATGTTATTATTGTTAGAACCAAGACATTTGATGATATCTGACCCCTAATACCTTGATAGGTTTTGATGATAACAAATGTAATAATATTTGATCAACTAATAATTTCAGACTAAGTGATTTCAGGAAATCAAAGTAAGAACAGACAATGGTATAATCTCTCAACTCAAATCCTACGCTCTAACTATTTGAGAACATATAATGGTTAAATTTAGCACTGAAATTGGCTATAAACAGATTTAAATAAGTTCTTAACTGATCATGCTATGTCCCCAGGCCAGACGATGTCTGATGCAAGCGTCAGACGATGTCTGATGCCTAGCGCCAGACGATGTCTAAGGTTAGAACAAACCATGTCTTTTAATTAAGAATGCATTTATTAAGTCAGACAATGTTTAAGGCTAGAACAAACCATGTCTTTTCAATAAAAATGTGTTGTTAAAGCCAGACGATGTTTGTGCACGAACAGACCATACTTAATCAAGACCAGACTATGTTTATTAAGTCAAACTTTGTCTATGCAAGAACAGAATGTAAACTATTATAAGTACTGAAGAATACGTGTTTTATAATTAATTCTTTACTCAAATAAAGGCATTGCTGCAACTGAAACAAAGGGAGATACCCTTTGACATTACTTTCTTTGATTCCTCGTATTACTTGCATGTCTCATACTATGTAAAGTGTGTAGGTACAGCCAAAAGAACCAATTAGCATTGGGATGCACACTTTTAGCTAAAAGACAAACTGTAACAGAGACAAAAACTTGCTCCCATCAGATAAAGCACAGTCAAAGCTACTTCAACACTCTACTGCGTGAGACAACGAAAAGAAGTCTTCTCCAACATTCAAATTCATGAAGCCCACTTTATAAGAAAGGAACGAGCTAGAAAAAGAAAGGAACAATTGAACGAAAACTGAATAACGAAAAATCTAGACAGCAAGAGAAAGCATTCTAAGAGCAAGTCTTGAACACGAGCTGAGAGATACAGAACACCCATCCTCTACAAGCTCACACAGATTCAACAATTGATTATATCCTCTCCTTGAGAGTTATCTAAATCTAATACATTTTTGTATAGAAAGCCAGGAGTGGCTTAGTGATAAAAGAATACTTCGGAAGTATAATCTCAGGGGGAGATTCATACTTGTAACTAGAAGTGGTTTAGAATACTTGTAGTCAGTAATGACATAGATAATACTTGTAGCCAGAAGTGGTAGTGAAGAATACTTGTTTTGTAATCAGTTGATTATAGTGGAACCCTTTGACAGTTGTTAAAGGAGAACTGGACGTAGCTCAGGTTGAGTGAACCAGTATAAAAACAAGCTCTCATTTGTTGTCATGTGTTTACAAATATTTATCTTGCTCACTGTGCTCTTTTGAAAAGATTTTCTAAGCTTTGTCTTGCAAGGATATATTTGCTGCTTTAAACTAACATATATCAAGAGGGAAATTTGTGAACTAATAGTATTTGCGAAAAGTTTTAAACCCACACTATTCAAACCCCCCCCCCCCCCCCTCCCCTCCCCCCTTCTAGTATGTTCTTGTGTATTTCAATTATTCAAAATTTTGTATTACTTTTTCAATATAAATAATAAGATAGTTTTTAGAAATAAAAAAACATAAAACAATAAATATATAAAAAGTGTAAAGTTGAAAAAAACATTATAAAAGAAAAAAAATTATAAGAAAATCAAAAAATAAAAAAAAATAAAAAAGAAGAAGAAGAAGAAAGAAGTAAACGTAAGAGTAAATATTTTTTAAAAAAAAACTTGAAAAATAAGAGACAAATATTAAATGATCTAAGGAAAAAAAAATTACAAGGATAAAAATAATAATTAAATAAAGTGTTTGCTTTAATAAAATAATATAAAAGAAAATAAAGAATTATTAGGAAATAAAATGTGTCAAGTCTTTGACCTTCTTTTATTAATAGATTGATATATTAATAGATAAGTATAAATATGATTATTTTTTAAAGTATTGAAATTAAAAAGATAAAATGAAAAAAAAAAAAAAACAAAGAGAGAAGTTTTGGAGGAAAAAAAAATCAACCTAGTGTTGACATGTGTCCCTAGTGGACCTTCTTTTATATATACTTATAGATTGAAACTTCATGTTTCACAGAGATTTTGATTGGGAAAAAATATAAAAGAGAAGAACTTAAGAAGATAATTAAAATTGTTATTGCTTGTGTTGTTTACATGGTTATGCGTGTAGTAGCTTGATTTCATAACAATCATTTTGTTAAGGAACCAGCTCATAATCGGGAATTGGAACGACACAATTACCTTAATCATTTCTTTAGAAGGTCAGAAAGAAATTGTATTGAACAACTAAGGGTTAGTAAGAGTGCATTTTTCAAGCTTTGTAGAATTTTACAAGAAGATGGTGGATTAATTAGAACAAAAAATGTTCCAATAGTTGAAGCCGTAGCAATGTTCAATAATGTCTTGAGAGCTGTAATGAAAGTGAGCAAGGATTATTTCAAGTTTCATACCTATAATCTAGAAGGTGTTAGAACCAAGACATTTAATGATGTCTGACCCCTAATACCTTGATAGGTTTTGATGATAACAAATGTAATAATATTTGATCAACTAATGATTTCAGACTAAGTGATTTCAGGAAATCAAAGTAAGAACAGACAATGGTAAAGATCTCTCAACTAAAATCCTACGCTTTAACTGTTTGAGAACTTATAATGGTTAAATTTAGCACTGAAATTGGCTATAAACAGATTTAAATAAGTTTTTAACTGTTTATGCTATGTCCCTAGGCCAGACAATGTCTGATGCCTAGGCCAAACGATGTCTGGTGCAAGGCTAGACGATGTCTGAAGCCAAGCGCTAGACGATGTCTGATGCCAAGCGCTAGACAATGTCTGATGCCTAGCGCCAGACGATGTCTAAGGTTAGAATAGACCATGTCTTTTAATTAAGAATATGTTTGTTAAGCCAGATGATGTCTAAGGCTAGAATAGACCATGTCTTTCCAATAAGAATGTATTTGTTAAAGTCAGACGTTGTCTATGCATGAATAGACTATACTTAATCAAGACTAGACTATGTTTGTTAAGCCAGACTTTGTCTATGCAGGAACAGAACGTAAATTGTCATAAGTACTGAGGAATACATGCTTTATAATTAATTCTTTACTCAAATAAAGGCATTGCTACAACTGAAACAAAGGGAGATACCCTTTGACATTACTCTCTTTGATTCCTCGTATTACTTGCAAGTCTCATACTATATAAAGTGTGTAGGTACAGCCAAAAGAATCAATCAGTATTGAGATGCACACTTTTAGCTAAAAGACAAACTGTAACAGAAACAGAAACTTGCTCCCATCAGATAAAGCACAGTCAAAGCTACTTCAACACTCTATTGCGTGAGACAACGGAAAGAAGTCTTCTCCAACATTCAAATTCATGAAGCCCACTTTATAAAAAAGGAACGAGCTAGAAAAAGAAAAGAACAATTGAACGAAAACTAAATAACAAAAAATCTAAACAGCAAGAGAAAGCATTCTAAGAGCAAGTCTTGAACACGAGCTGAGAGATACAGAACACCCATCCTCTACAAGCTCACACAGATTCAACAATTGATTATATCTTCTCCTTGAGAGTTATCTAAATCTAATACATTTTTTGTATAGAAAGCCAGGAGTGGCTTAATGATAAAAGAATACTTGGGAAGTATAATCTCAGGGGGAGATTCATACTTGTAACCATAAGTGGTTTAGAATACTTGTAGCTAGTAGTGGCATATAGAATACTTGTAGCTAGAAGTGGTAGTGAAGAATACTTGTTTTGTAATCAGTTGATTATAGTGGAACCCTTTGACAGTTGTTAAAGGAGAACTGAACGTAGCTCAGGTTGAGTGAACCAATATAAAAACAAGCTCTCATTTGTTGTCTTGTGTTTACAAATATTTATCTTGCTCACTGTGCTCTTTTGAAAAAAAAATCTAAGCTTTGCCTTGCAAGGATATATTTGTTGTTTTAAACTAACATATATCCAAGAGGGCAATTTGTGAATTAATAGTATTTGCGAAAAGTTTTAAACCCACTATTCAACCCCTCCCCCCTTCTAGTGTGTTCTTGTGTATTTCAGAAGGTTCAGATGCAAACAAATGGAGATGGTTTGAGGTAAGTTTATCTATAGCTAGGCTAGATTAACTAATTATAAAAAAAAATTAGAAATTAAATATATTAATAAACTTGTATTGTTTGTAGAAATGTGTTGGAGCACTTGATAGAACACATATCCCAGTACTAGTTTCTCCTGAAGATAGGCCAAGATATCGTAATAGAAAGGGTGACGTCTCTACAAATGTGTTAGCCATTTTTGATTCATATTTAAGATTTATTTATCCATTACTTGAGTGGGAAGGGTGTGTAGGAGATTCTCAAGTATTACGAGATGCTTTACATCGTCAAAAAATTCCAATTGGTAATATATCTTGAAAATATTTTTTTACTTAACTTTTCTAGTTCAAGCCTAAGATTTTTTAAAACTATTGTAGGTAAGTACTTTCTTGTGGATGCAAGATATACTAATGGTCCAAGATTTTTAGCACCATATAAAGGGATTAGATACCATCTCAATGAGTGGATCGAAAATACCCCTCAAAATTACAAAGAATTATTTAATTTGTGTCATTCAAGTGCACGAAATGCAATAGAAAGGTCATTTGAGATATTGAAAAAAAGGTGAAGTATTCTAAGAAGTCTTTCATTTTTTTATATAAAGACACAAATAAGAATTATCAATGTTTGTCTTGTGTTATGCAATTTTATAAAAGATTAGCAGCAAACAGATCAACTTTTAGCGATTGAAGATTTAAAGTTTTTATTTGTTATTGATCAAGAGTTAACTCAATCGACAGAAAGGGTTGAAAACAATGTGACAGATGATGTCACAACTATTCAAGTCACAAAAGAGTGGACAACATTTCGAGATACATTAGCAATGGATATGTTTTCCAATTATCAAGTTAGAAGAAACCTTGCTTAGGGAATTTTTTTTTTTTTATATAATTTTTTATTGAAGAAAAAAATTTATGTACTTGGTTTATTACATATTGTAATTTCCATTTAAGGAAAAACTTTTTGCTTTAAATATTTTGACCTTTTGCAGCTGTCATGTGTTTAAAATGTGGGTTGTATGTGATATTTGTTATACACAAACTATATATTTGTGCATTTGAAATGTAGGTTGTATGAGATATTTGTTATGTGTAGGCTAATATATATATGGTATTAACTTTAATGGAGCCACCCAAACAAAAATTGAAGGTGAGAAGAAGGGTGGCAGAAAAAAATGAGGAAACAAGAAGTTATTTTACATGAAATTTAGAGATGGAACGTGCATTGGCTAAAGTACTTACAGATCAAAGAAACTTAGACAATAAGAGTGATGGAGTTTGGAAAAGGGTAGCATACAATACTATTGCAACATTAAATACTAGGTTTAAAATCCAAGTCACTTGGGAAAACGTTAAAAACCAAATCAAACTTTGAAGAACATGGTATGGAATTGTTGGTGATATCCTCAGTCAAAGTGCATTTGACTAGGATGGCACCAAATACATGATTGTTATTGGTGATGAAAATGCATGGAACAAATATGTCATTATGAGTAGGGATGGCAATATGGACCCAGACCCTACAGGCACCCGCAAAAATACCCATACGCGGGTAGGGTAATTACCCGCATATTGGGGATGGGGATGGGGATGGGTCTTTACCCGCAAAATCTCATGGGGATGGGTGCGGGGTATGGGTACTATAGTACCCACCCCGCCCCGCCCGCACCTTTTATAATTATAATAATTAATTTTTATATATATATATAAAATTTAAATATCATTTAACCATAAAATATTTAAAAGATCATAACTCTTATAATTATAATAATTAATATATATATATATATATACACTTTAAATTCAAATTTAAATATCATTTAATCATAAAATATTTAAAAGATCCTAACCCTTATAATTATAATTATAATAATTAATATATATATATATATATATATATATATATATATATATATATATATAGGGTGTGACTCGTGCATTTTATGTGAAAATGAGAATAAACATTTTTGTTCGTTGGATTAAATTAGACAATAAGAATTAACACAATCTTTTAAAAATTAACATACACCTATTTTATTTGATCTCTCTTCATCCAAAATTTAAAAAAAAAAAAAAAAAAAAAAAAAACTTCTCATTTCCCTCTTTAGTGCACCAAAATTAAATAATAATAATAATAAAATTCAAACTCACACCCTCATAAACCTTGTTTCATAGCCTCTCATAATCCTGTTTCATAAAAAGCATGCATATTGTGTATGCACCTTTAAATCTTTTTAACAAATCATGCATATAACAAAAATACAAAAATAAAGTAATAGGACACTTTTTGAGAATTATAAGGGTTAGGATCTTTTAAATATTTTATATTTAAATGAGATTTGAATTTGAATTTAAAGTGATTTTAATATATATATATATATATATATATATATATATATATATATATATATATATATATACTAGGATCTTTTAAATATTTTATGGTTAAATGAGATTTGAATTTGAATTTAAAATGACTTTAATCTAACGGTTGAGATTAATAATTTATTTTTTATTAAAAATAATCATTTAATTTAACGGTTGAGATTTGGTGTCAATTGATCATAACCTTAATTATAATTATAATTTTATTATTTACTAAATAAATATTATAACCTAAGAAATAAAGTGAAACCCTAAAGTTGCTCATCACTTTCTATCTTTACTGTGTGTCCACCGTTGCTTGAAGCCATGAGAGCCTCTGACAACCCTCCACTGTCACAACCACCGTGCAACCAGCCTTTCCTTGCTACAAGATAATCCTATTATTCATATTTTAATATGATTTTTTTTAACGCAATAATGAATAGCGGTCTCTGTTAATATCATTGAACACTTTTAATCCTCAATTGTCCTCATTTATTTGGCGCAACTGTTTTGAGTCTCTCTCTCAAAATCTTCGTGTTCTCCACCTCACCAATATCAATTCTGATGTCTGCAACTGTGGGAGCAAGTCGTTGAGTCCGAGCCACTACCTCTCAAATTTGTTATTGAAGAAAAACTTTTATGTACTTGGTTTATTACATATTGTAATTTCCATTTAAGGAAAAACTTTTGCTTTAAATATTTTGACCTTTTGTAGCTGCCATGTGTTTGAAATGTGGGTTGTATGTGATATTTGTTATACACAAACTATATATTTGTGCATTTGAAATGTAGGTTGTATGAGATATTTGTTATGCATAGGCTAATATATATATGGTATTAACTTTAATGGAGCCATCCAAACAAAAATCGAAGGTGAGAAGAAGGGTGGCAGAAAAAAATGAGGAAACAAGAAGTTATTTTACATGAAATTTGAAGATGGAACGTGCATTGGCTAAAGTACTTAGAGATCAAAGAAACTTGAGCAATAAAAGTGATGGAGTTTGGAAAAGGGTAGCATACAATATTGTTGCAACATTAAATACTAAGTTCAAAATCCAAGTCACTTGGGAGAACGTTAAAAACCGAATCAAACTTTGAAGAACATGGTATGGAATTGTTAGTGATATCCTCAATCAAAGTGGATTTGACTAGGATGGCACCAAATACATGATTGTTGTTGGTGATGAAAATGCATGGAACGAATATGTCATTATGAGTAGTATTATGTATTATTATTATGCAAAATATATTTAAATAATATTTAATTTATGCTATTATTGACATTTTTTTATTTTATTTTCAAGCCACATAAAGATGCTAAACAATTTCAATTCAAGGCGATTCCGAAGTGGGATGATATAATGGATTTGTGTGCTAAAGATAGAGCCACTAGTTATGGAGTTGAAACTGCTTTGGATGTTGATGAAGTCATGAGCACAACAAGGAATGAAGTGGAATTCATGGATTTAGAGGATGCTTCTATATATTTAGAGGAACCAAGCTCAAGTTAAAAAGGAAAGGGACCATCTTCATGTTCAATTAGCTCACAATCTCAAAGGAGGAAGATTGGAGAAAAAGAAGCAATAACTACTTCAATGAAACAAGTGGCTGCCTCCTTTGATTGATTTGTTGAAATATCTACTGACAAGATTGATCGAAATTATATTCAAGTGCTAGATGAGGCGGCCTTGATACCAAATCTTAATAAACAACTATGGGCTAAAGTTGTTAAATGGTTGGCTGACCTTCCATTACAATTAGCTATCATGAAAGAACTTGAATTGAGGAGAAGAAAGCTTATGATTTAACACATATTTCTACAACTTGAAACTTGGTGAGTAATACATGTTCCATTACTGATGTCAAAATGTATCTATACCATATATGTTCTATTTTATTATATTACTTCTTCATTATCCTATGTTCACTTCATTCATTAAAATCTATTATTATATATTATTTTCACTATCCTATTATAGTGAAATTCTTTAGACAAATAGCTTCTAATATAGTATAGTAAAACTTGTATATATTGTTTGGTGAATATGTTAGGATTCAATTACTTGCTAGTTAATATTTTGTAATTGATTATTGTAGGAATTGTGTATTGGGTATCTTGTAGAGAGGATGATTATTGGTTGCTTTTTAACTGGTGATGTCTAGTTTCTTTGTATATTTTTAACTTATTATATTGTCTTAATACTATTTTTTCTTTGTTGTTTATGTTTTTCACTTCATGGTTTTGCATGGTAAGGCAAATGTTGACCAAATTAGCATGATGTTCAAGGGCTTGTGTTGAAGGCTCTTAATAAAAAAAATAAAAAAAAACAATGACTTGAAGTTAGTTTTTTTTTTTTTTTTTAAATAAGGTTACCTTGTTTTGCAAACTATTTTCTTAAAAAGTCGTTTGTGTTTAAAAATTTGAATTGTTATTGGAATATATCTCCCTTATAGTTATTTGATGTTTATGTTGTAATTGTGGGTTGCATTTTTATTATGGGTATTTTTATTGTTGTGAAATGAAATAATTAGTAAATGGTATTATATAGTTTTTAAAAATAATTTTATATTTTAAATTACTAATTTGTCTAATACATCATCAAAGTTATTTTTGAATTATGAAGTATTTAAAAGTTATTTAATATTTATTTTTAATAAAATTATTGAAACATTATATTTAAAAATGAAATATTACATATAGAGAAAATTGAATTACTTTATCTAAAGAAGAAAATTCAAATACAAGGAATTTAAAATGCTTCATCCAAACTCATGATATATAAAATAAAGGAAATTCAATTTTTAATAATTCAAATGCCTAGAATTTTAATTACCTATAATTTTCCAAATGCTCCATCCAAACACACTCTAAATATTTTGGGTTTTAATTTAATGTTTCATTTATGAAATCCTAAATATTTAGGATTTTAATTTATGGTTTTATTTATGAAACCCTAAATATTTAGGGTTAAATTTTGGATTTCATTTATGAAACCTTTAATATTTAGGATTTTGATTTATAGTTTCATTTATGTAACCCTAAATGTTTAAGGAGAATTTCATGATTTCAATAATCAAAACATAAATATTTAGACTGAGTATTAGGTTTTCATTCAAGAAGCCTTAAATATTTTGCGTTTAAATAATGAAACCCTAAATAGTATAGTTGATGTCAGTTTATCAAATCTTTAATATTTATGTTTTAAATTTAGGATGAAACTTACATTAATAAAATCCTAAATAATTGGAGTTTAGGGTTTCATTTATTAAACACTAAATATCTAGAGTTCCATACATAAAACATTTAATCGAAAATTCAAAATATTTAAGTTTTCATGTAAGAAACTTTAAATATTATTGTCTTTTCAGATTTTGATATTTTCATTTTTTAAAAATTTTCAAAAAATTACATTTGTTTTTCAACATTTTTTAAAATTTTCATAAATTTTCAATTCTTTCGAGACACTCCTCTTAATTTTTTAAATATTTTAAAATTTTCATTTTTTTCAACATTATCATGACATTATACTTGCCATATTTTTCAAAAAAAATTATTTTTTCATGACATTATACTTACTTTTTCATATTTTTTAAAATCTTTATTTTCTCAAGACATTACTCTTGCTTTTTTTTTATTATTTTTTCAATTTTTTTTGTACATTTGTCTTGCTTTATATATATTAATTTTTTTCAACTTTTTCAATACATTAGTCTTTCTTTTTCATATTTTTAAAAAGAATTATTTTTTTCAATATTTTAAGATATTACTCTTAATTTTCATTTTTTTTTAAATATTAGTTTGATAAGCCTCGTATATGATTTGATATTTTTCTCTTGATTTAATTATGTAATCTATCAAAATTAATATTTTTTAATAAATTTTAATATGAAAGAGTGTTACAAGATAATCCTATTACTCATATTTTAATATGATTTTTTTAAGAAACAATAAATAGCGGTCTCTATTAATATCATTGAACACTTTCAATCTCCAATTGCCCTCATTTATTTGGCACCACTGTTTTGAGTCTCACTCTCAAAATCTTCGTGTTCTCCACCTCACCAATAGCAAGTCATTGATCCCGAGCCACTACCTGTCCAGCAACTCGAGGTTTCACTTCTTTTCATACAAAACCTCTTTCTTTTTCACCATTTCTCCCATCCCATTCTATCCAATTTTTCATTTATGATCATCTTTAAGGCAAGAAAACCCTCTCTTTTCATGTTCTTTTGTATACCTTATGCTTAATTATAATCTCAGGCATCGGGCATACCCACCACGGACGTTAAGAAGCTTACAGATGCTGATTTTTTTACGGTTGAATCCATTGCTCACACTACGAGAAGAGATCTTCTGAAAATCACAGGTATCCGTCATGTTGACAAGATCATTGAAGCAGGTAAACAAATACCTTCTCTTTATTTCCCTTATTGCCCTTTTTTCTTACAGTTGTGATGTTCTGTTGTTTATTATTGACAGCTTCTCAGCTGGTGCCTGTGGGTATCACCAGTGCCATGTATATTTAAAACATGGTATCCGCCCCTGGAGAAAACTCTATCATGTCTTTCAAAGTTGTATCTTTGTTTAGAGTCTGCAGTTTTCACAGGTTTAGCACATGTATTAGAGGTTTCACTTTAATTATTTTTACCCCCAGTATTCTCTTCCTAATATTTTATTAACGATCGGCTTTTGTTATTTCAATCAGGAAGCAGTGGAAGTTTGTTCAACATCTATTCAGGTAAGGCAAAAGTAAGCTATCTGGTCTATATCATGATCATATTAATGTAATATTTAAGGAGTATATATCTGATTACCTTTATTCAGCATGGTTATTTAAGTTTGACAAATTTGCGCTGCCCTCATTTCATTGTTTGTTACCATCATGTAATGTGAGGAAAAAGAAAGAGCCTGGCAAATAAGTCTCAAATAAGAAGCACATGAATTCTCATCAGTTTGTTTCACATAATTCATAATTCAACTTCATTGTAATGAAAAAGTGTTTGGAATTGTTGTAATTATTTCTACTGTTATGTGAAGGACTCTGATATGATGCTGCTTCTTGTATGGTCAGGATTCTTAATTTCTTATCAAAGGAAGCCTATAACTTTACATAGAGGACCGGGTATTATTGTAATTTTGCCTGTGCCTGGAACCATTGACTAAATGTACTAATTGCTAAGAGGGTGCTAAAAAGCATGGATCATTGGTATATCTCACATCCACAAGAAAGTACTTACCTATAATGGTTTAAAAAAATCTTAGGCTTGAACTAGAAAAGTTAAGTAAAAAAATATTTTCAAGAGATATTACTAGTTGGAATTTCAAGTTTATGTTGACGACGTAAAGTATCTCGTGATACTTGAGAATCTCTTGAAGACTTTTTCCATCCAAGTAACGGATAAATAAACCTTAAATATGGACCACAAACACCTAACACATTTGTAGAGACGTCACCCTTTCTATTACGAAATATTGACCTATCTACAGGAGAAACTAGTAGTAAGATATGTGTTCTATCAAGTGTTCCAATACATTTCTACAAATAATACAAGTTTATTAATATATTTAATTTCTGAAAAATGCTTATAGTTAATTAATCTAACCTAGCTATAGATAAACTTACCTCAAATCATCTCCCTTTGTTTGCATCTGAACCTTTTAGATCATAGATATAAAACTTCAAATAGTTATTGCTCACTTTCACTACAGCCCTTAAGACATTATTGAATTGCCTACTTATTGTTTCTTTAGATATGTAATAATTAAACTGCACTACTCTATACTTAAGGTGTGAGCCAAGATATGTAAAAACATGGCTATGGCTTCAACTATTGGAACATGTTTTGTTCTAATTAATTCACCATTTTCTTGTAAAATTCTACAAAGCTTGAAAAATGCATTCTTACTAATCCTTAATTGTTCAATATAATTTCTTTCTGACCTTCTAAAGAAACGATTAAGGTAATTGTGTCATTTCAATTCTCTATTATGGGTTGATTCCTTAACAAAATGATTGTTATGATATCAAGCTACACACATATGACCATGTAAACAACACAAGCAACAACAATTTTAATTATCTTCTTAAATTCTTCTTTTTTATATTTTTTCCCAATCAAAATCTCAGTGAAACGTGAAGTTTCAATCTATAAGTATATATAAAAGAAGGTCCACTAGGGACACATGTCAACACTAGATTGATTTTTTTTTCCTCCAAAACTTCTCTCTTTGCTTCTTTTTTCTTTTTTTCTTTTTAATTTCAATACTTTAAAAAATAATCATATTTATACTTATCTATTAATATATCAATCTATTAATAAAAGAAGGTCAAAGACTTGACACATTTCATTTCCTAATAGTTTTTTATTTTCTTTTATATTATTTTATTATTCGATCCTCACTCTGTGTAAAAGCAAATACTTTATTTAATTATTATTTTTATCCTTGTAATTTTTTTCTTTAGATCATTTAATATTTTTCTCTTCTTTTTCGAGTTTTTTTTTTTTAATATTTCCTCTTACGTTTACTTCTTCTTTCTTCTTCTTCTTCTATTTTTTTTATTTTCTTATAATTTTTTTCTTTTATAATGTTTTTTTACCACTTTACACTTTTTTATATATTTATTGTTTTATGTTTTTTATTTCTAAAAACTATCTTATTATTTATATTGAAAAAGTAATACAAAATTTTGAATAATAACATATTTTTTCATTTGTAAAAAAAAATATTTTTCCATTATTTTTTATTCATTTAAAATTATGACTATTTTTTAGATTTTTTTATTTAATTATCATTTTTACCCTTTTTAAAAAAAATCCTTATATCATTAAATATTTTACTTTTTTTTTATTCTTATGTTTTATATATACGGTTAGATTTAAAATATATTTTTAATCTTTTATTTTATTTTTGGTTTTCTAAATTAAAAATAAAAATTACATGTAAAAAAAATTATCGTCATTAAGAGTTAAAGATGAGACCATGAACAAGAATGAGGAATGACATACATGTTTGTCGTGTTCCGTTACCATGCTTATTCACAATTATTACTTTTACATTTTTTCTTAACACAATCTATCTATTAGTATTAGTAAAATGATGTACATTGAATCAAGTATTATCCTCTCATAAGTTTTTTTTTTTTCATTATTATCTTCTCACTCTTAATTCAGATAGAACTTTAAAAAAAGATCAAAATGTTTTTTCATCATCTCTCTCTTCCTCTATTGTCTCCTTCCTTGTATCACCCTCCCTTTGTTTTTTTATTTTTATTTTTGTTCTCCCTCTCATTTTTCTTTTTTCTACAAAATGTTTGTATTCCTTTTTATCTTTCTTTTACATTTTTGTTTTATTTTTTAAATGATACAAATTACTATTCAATTGAAAAATTGATCTCCACCTTAATTTCTCACCGTCAAGATTTATGATTTTTGTTATGAAACATTGTGAATAAGGATAGGCTGAGGACGGGATAAATTTACCCAACTCTGAATGAGCACTAGGCAAAAATTTTATTCACGTTGAAAATCACAGATAGAAAGAGATGAAAGTGGAAATGATGACAAGGACTGGGATAGAGACAACCGAACACGAAACAATATATTCATTCTTACTTTACTCGGTTATCATGTCTACTAATACAAAATTACATATTTTGATAAGATTAAAATATATTTTAATCTTTCCAAGAAAAAAAAAGTAATTTTTATTTTTATTTTTTAATTTTATTGAGTGAAAAGATGGAAACGAAAAAAGAAATAACATATATGTTCACGTCTTGCTCCATTGCCATACATATTCACAATCATCATCATAAATTTTTTTCACTTAAAATAATTACATATTTAAATATATTTTACATAATAATAATACATAATACTACTCAGAGTGACATATTCGATCCATGCATTTTCATCACCAACAACAATCATGTATTTGGTGCCATGCTAGTCAAATCCACTTTGACTTAGGATATCACTAACAATTCCATACCATGTTCTTCAAAGTTTGATTCGGTTTTTAACATTCTCCCAAATGACTTGGATTTTGAACATAGTATTTAATGTTGGAACAGTATTGTATGCTACCCTTTTCCAAATTCCATCACTCTTATTGCCCAAGTTTCTTTGATCTCTAAGTACTTTAGCCAACGTACGTTCCATCTCCAATTTCATGTAAAATAACTTCTTGTTTCCTCTTTTTTTTTTTTTTGTCACCCTTCTTCTCACCTTCGATTTTTGTTTGGGTGGCTCCATTAAAGTTAATACCATATATATATTAGCCTACACATAACAAATATCTCATACAACCTACATTTCAAATGCACAAATATATAGTTTGTGCATAACAAATATCACATACAACCCACATTTCAAACACATGACAACCACAAAAGGTCAAAATATTTAAAGTAAAATTTTTCCTTAAATGGAAATTACAATATGTAATAAACCAAGTACATAAAAGTTTTTCTTCAATAACAAATTACATAAAAAAAAAAAAAAAAAGCATTCCCTAAGCAAGGTTACTTCTAACTTGATAATTGGAAAACATATCCATTGCTAATATATCTCGAAATGTTGCCCACTCTTCTATGACTTGAATAGTTGTGACATCATTGTCACATTGTTTTCAACTCTTTTCGTTGATTGAGTTAACTCTTGATCAATAACAGATAAAAGTTTTAAATCTTCAGTCGCTAAAAGTTGATCCGTTTATTGCTCATCTTTTATAAAATTGCATAATACAAAACAAACATTGATAATTCTTATTTGTGTCTTTATATAAAAAAAAAAAAAAATGAAAGACTTCTTAGAATACTTCATCTTTTTTTCAATATCTCAAACGACCTTTCTATTGCATTTCGTGCACTTGAATGACACAAATTAAATAATTTTTTGTAATTTTGAGGGGTATTTTCGGTCCATTCATTGAGATGATATCTAATCCCTCTATATGGTGCTTGGACCATTAGTATATCCTGCATCCACAAGAAAGTACTTACCTACAATAGTTTTAAAAAATCTTAGGCTTGAACTAGAAAAGTTAAGTAAAAAAATATTTTCAAGATATATTACCAGTTGGAATTTTTTTACGATGTAAAGCATCTCATAATACTTGAGAATCTCCTGCACACCCTTCCCACCCAAGTAATGGATAAATAAACCTTAAATATGAATCACAAACGGCTAACACATTTGTAGAAACGTCACCCTTTCTATTACGATATCTTGGCTATCTTCAGGAGAAACTAGTACTGGGATATGTGTTCTATCAAGTGCTCCAACACACTTCTACAAACAATACAAGTTTATTAATATATTTAATTTCTAAAATATGTTTATAATTAGTTAATCTAGCCTAGCTATAAATAAACTTACCTCAAACCATCTCCATTTGTTTGCATCTGAACCTTCTAGATCATAGGTATGAAACTTCAAATAGTCCTTACTAAATTTCATTACAACCCTCAAGACATTATTGAACATCACTACGGCTTCAGCTATTGGAATATTTTTTGTTCTAATTAATCCACCATCTTCTTGTAAAATTCTACAAAGCTTGAAAAATGCACTCTTACTAACCCTTAGTTGTTCAATACAATTTCTTTTTGATCTTCTAAAGAAACGATTAAGGTAATTGTGTCATTCCAATTCCTGATTATGGGCTAGTTCCTTAACAAAATGATTGTTATGATATCAAGCTACTACACACATGACCATGTAAACAACACAAACAACAACAATTTTAATTATCTTATGAAGTTCTTCTCTTTTATATTTTTTCCCAATCAAAATATTTGTGAAACTTGAAGTTTCAATCTATAAGTATATATAAAAGAAGGTCCACTAGGGACACATGTCAACACTAGATTGATTTTTTTTTCCTCCAAAACTTCTCTCTTTGCTTTTTTTTTTTTTTCCTTTTTTTCATTTTATCTTTTTAATTTCAATACTTTAAAAAATAATCATATTTATATTTATCTATTAATATATCAATCTATTAATAAAAGAAGGTCAAAGACTTGACACATTTTATTTCCTAATAATTCTTTATTTTCTTTTATATTATTTTATTAAAGCAAACACTTTATTTAATTATTATTTTTATCCTTGTAATTTTTTTCCTTAGATCATTTAATATTTCCTCTTACGTTTACTTCTTTCTTCTTCTTCTTTTTTTTTCTATTTTTTGATTTTCTTATAATTTTTTTATTTTATAATGATTTTTACAACTTTACACTTTTTATATATTTATTGTTTTGTTTTTTTTTATTTCTAAAAACTATCTTATTATTTATATTGAAAAAGTAATACAAAATTTTGAATAATAACATTTTTGCATATGTGAAAAACAAACATATTTTTCCATTATTTTTTATTCATTTAAAATTATGACTATTTTTTAGATTTTTTTTTATTTAATTATCATTTTTACCCTTTTAATTTTTTTCCTTATATCATTAAATATTTTACTTTTTTTTTATTCTTATGTTTTATATACACACTTAGATTTAAAATATACTTTTAATCTTTTATTTTATTTTATTTTTTCTAAATTAAAAATAAAAATCACATGTAAAAAATTTTATTGTCATTAAGAGTTGAAGATGAGATCATGAACAAGAATGAGGAATGGCATACATGTTTGTCGTATTCCGTTACCATGCTTATTCACAACACACACACACACAAAGTTATCATGTCTACTCAATAAAAAAAATTACATATTTTGATAAACTTAAAATATATTTTAATCTTTTTCAAAAAAAAGTAATTTTTAATTATTTAATTTTTTGTTTTAATTTTATTGAGTGAAGATGAAAACAAAAGAAGAAATAACATATATGTTCACGTCTTAGACTCTGTTTGGTCTAGCTTATATCCCAAAATTTCTTATTTGAAAAGAGAACATGAAAATTCGCATAGACAGTTATGATTAACTTATTATAGAATTCCTTATTTCTAATTTTAAGAAGCTTTTACTATCTTTCCCTACAACATGCAACTTGAGAGGAGAATTTGTTGCCCACAAGGCATTTTAAAATTGATTTTAATATTTTATTTAAATTGTTTTGGTGAAGTAAAATTTTAAAAAATATAATTTTTTTAACCTCATTTCTTAATTTTAGATAAAAGTTTATCTCCCTTTTCTTTCACTTTTTAGTTTTACACAATAAAAAAAAAAAAACTTTATTTTCATTTATTGGTTAAACCAACCGCTATAATCCAACTATTTTTAACCACAAAAGACTATCATTTTCGCACATTAAATTATACATTATTGATTTTTTTTTTAATGTAGAAAAAACAAGATAACATATAACCTCTTTTGTTTTTTAGAACAGAATTTCAACCTAAAACAATCACAGTTACCGTGAAGCTTGCTTGTTTCGTAGTAATAACTGGCAAGTCAACCATGATTTAAACAGCATAACAATTTCTCAGTTTAATGCCTTTGACATACTAGTACATACTTTGTCGATTCTATATTTTTATTAGAACTAACATGTAATTAGTTCAAAGAATCAAAAGCCAGCGTAAAACTTAGAATAAAATTTTGCATATGAACTGCACCACCGAGGTAACATAACAACGAGGTATGTTACAAAAGTTATATGCAAAAAGGAAAAAAAAAATCAAAAATTCTGATTTCAGTTAGTCTTTAATAACATCAGAAACTCCTCCAGTAGAAATCTGAAACCTTGCTTTGGCTTTGGCCAAACAAGGAGAACTTATCACTTCACAGAATATCTCTTCCTCACTCCCTTCCGTGAGAGCTAGCCTGTTATCAATAAGTTAATTAACATCCAGGGTAAGAATGAGCTCAAAGAAGAACCAAACCAAAACATTTCATTTTGCAGTTCATACCTTGTTGTAACATGAGTCATAACGTTGCCTCCAATAGGCTTGGTTTGAGGTCCAGCAAAGACTGCAGAACCATCATCTACTAGTGAAGCTATTGGATTTGTTATGACAATAGCCACACCAAACTACAATTAGAGAATCAGAAAATTTTATTAATTCCAAATTCCAAATTGATTATGTATATTTACCAAGAAAAGTCAAACATGGTATGTTCTATAATTCAACATCCTAAGCCAGTATCTTGTATTAGTTTAACCTAAAAGGTTAGGTGCACTGCCAGCCCAACTAGGAGTTTTACCTCATTTGCTAATATCTTAAGGCTTGTCAGGAACCCTGCTAGATGCATTTGTCGAGCTGGAAGCTCTTCGGTTTCGGAAAATTCTGTACTATAGTGGGCAGTAGCACTGTCTACTATCATTATGACATACCTGTGTATATACCAGTCAAAATGTAGGATTAAAAAGCATTTTTTTTGCTAGCCAAACAAAAAGGGTATCCGCAATCAAATACCGCTACTTAAGGAAAATCTTACAGCTCTAGCCTAAGAAAAAAAACATGAAAGAACAAAACACTTCAGCTGGTAAGTGGTAAAGCAAGATGAGAACAAACAATTATGATATTATGCACTTGTGCAACATTATGCATATTTAAAAGGTATGTTATGTAGAATTTGGCAGATCTTAAAAATACTGAGCAAAGGGAACCATTGCAAGTCACACCTTGTTTCCGCCATCATCGAAGCTGCTTGAAGCAGAAGCTGTGATTGATGATCAGTATTGTATGCTCTACCACAAGAAACATTCTTCAATACATCAGGACCATTTAATCCAAACCTGCAGCACTAAGAAACATCAATACTAAATGCATTGCACAGATCACATACAGGGTAGCAGCAAAGTCATATCAACAGTCATTCCTTATACCTCTCTGCTATCTCTAAGAGTCACTCAGGCCTAAATGTGCCATCGTATCTATGTACATAGCTTTACCCTTCCCGCCTCCTTGGTCTAGTGGCAACTACAACATGAACAATAAATCGAAACTTTTGGTAAAGGTTTGACAAATACATATTACAGATAGATATGAACCAAAGGTTTCAGAAACTCAAATTTTAAAACCGAGCGCACTAGAGCAAGTGTTATTGAGCATGAAAATGTAAGGAAACTAAACTACTTACTTGGCAAGTAACACAGAGAGTGTGACACAACTGAGTCTTTCCACATGGAAATTCACCATATAACTCAGTGATAGAACCAGTCCCAACTCCACCTGGTAGAGAAGCAGCCATATCAAGTTAGACACTCCAACATTCATGAGTCTTGATGTGTTTCAAATCCACACCTAATAAACATTAAAAAGGTCTTAATTGTTTTCGATTCTGACCCTCCAATATATTGTCAAGCTCTCTCGATCCTGTGGTTATCCGAATGATAGCATGCTGGGCATGGAGTTTACTATCATTGGTGAGAGGCACCAGCTTAGAAGCTGTCAATAATAAACAACAGATAACAGAACATCACAATTATAAGAAAAAAGGGCAATAAGGGAAATAAAGGAGAAGGTGTTTGTTTACCTGCTTCAACGATATCGATACCTTTGATTTGCAAAAGGTCTTTCCTGGGAGTGTAAGCAACGGATTCAACAGTGCAAATTCTCAAATCTTTAAGCTTCTTAACGACCCTGGCGGCTATGCCCGATGCCTGAAATTATAATTAAGCATTAGGGTATTACGAAAAGAGAGGGTTTTTTTGCCCTAAAAATGATTATGAATGTAAAATCGATGCAGAGAATGGGGTGGGAGAAAGGGTGAAAAAGAAAGGGTTTTTAAAGAAAAGAAGTGAAAGAGGGTGTTGAAGATGAAACCTCAAGTTGCTCGTCGACGGGTAAAGGGTCATGTTGCTCCATGGTTGCCGAAATCGCAGAGAATTAAGATGGGTGAAGTGAAGTGAAGGGGCGGAGAACGAAAATTGTGACCTAGGATTCAAGAAACTTACACAATATTTAAACCAAACATTCCTAAAATTATTATTCCATTATTTTTAACATCTCCTATTATTATTATTATTATTAATTTTTTTTATATATTTTATTTTTTATTTTATAAATTATTTTTTATTGTGTTTTTATTCAAATGATTAAATTTTAGTTGATAACACAAGAAATAATAAATAAATATATGATAATAAATAAAATTTATATAAAAGATTTATATATATAAATGTTTCACGATAATTATCAATAAAATCATTTGTGTATAGTTATTCTAGCCTTTGAATAATAAATCAAAATTTATTCAATTTTTTATTTAAATTAACTAATTAGACCAAAACTAACTTAAGAATAAAAAATAACATTTGTGTCATTAATAAAAAAAATTAACTAATTATTTTAATTAAATAATTAATAATTACAATAAAAAAAAATTATTGTAAAAACTTAAGGGTTAACGTCTTTATTGATAACAAAACTGTAATTTTAAAAATAAGAGACCAAAATTATAGATTTAGGAAAATATGAGAACTAAAACTACAATTAAACATTAATTAAAACACTCACAAGGAGGCTAATTTTGTCTTCATATGGCTCAATACACAAATAAATGGCTTTCTTTTGGCAAGTTGTTATTCTCACTCTTTTTTTTTTTTTTTACTAAGTTCACCCTCTTACATTTCCACCCCTAACCTAAAATCAGTTAAACTTCTCATCCCCTTCTTCTTCTTGTTACAACCTACTTACTTTTCTAAATTATATGTTTTCATTATTTAAATAAATTAATCTACTAACTCACCAACCTACTATATAAAACTTCAATTGCCTACTTAAATTCTTTATTTTAAAGTTTAAACTAAATAATCTAAAAAATGTTAAGTTTCATTTTGTTTATCTTCCACTTCTCTTAACTAAAACAACTTAATATTTCTCTCTCCATCAATTAACGGTTCTATTATAAAAATGATTTAAGCTTTTCTCTTTGACATTTTCTTTGACATTTTTTTCTAGTGAAATAATTTTAAAAAGGAAAAAAAAAGTGATATATAAATAAATAAAAATGCCTTATATATTTTGAGGAAGAGGTTTGAAGTTGATGATTAAAAAAACAATGAAATGCTCTAAAATGCTAATTAAAAAGATCAAAGTAAATTGTATTTAATTAAATAAAAATATTTACAATTTACAAATATTATTCAATAGTCTCTTTCAAGCAAAAACACATCTCATTGATTATATGGACAAGTTAGTTATTTGCTCATTAAAAAATTCTTAACATGTACCATTGATAATTTGATTCTTTATTTACCTCATATTACTCAAGTTGCTAACAGAACATTTAAAAAACACATACTTCTGTCAATCTTGTTGATGAATTGCTTTGTTACCATATATAGTATAACATTAACAACACATTGAATGAACAATATTCACTAAAAAAAACTTTTTTAAAAAAATAAAATATCTTTGAAACTAGATTTGAGTTTGGGAGTCCATTACGTGTAAGAAGGTATTAGCATTCTACAACGTTCGTCACAAAGACAGTTACCTTTAATTAATTAAGTAAAATCTTTATAACATTTTTAACATTTATCTCACTAAAACATTACAGGAAAGACTAATTTTATTTTTTATGAAGATCGATTTTACTATAAGAAAGAAGGAGATATATTATTTTGATTTTGATTTTTTATTACTATTTTAATTTAAGACTTGAGTTGTCACAACTCATTTATCCTAAATGACATAAAAGATTGATAGAGGTGTACACCTAAGTCAATTTAGTTTAATTTTTGAAATGATTTTAATTTAAAATTATTCATCATTAATGAAGAGATTTTTAAGGTTATCAAGTTGTTGAAACTTGTATTTCAAAATCTCAAGATTAAAAAGATGTCACATCTAAATAATCTATTCTCTGAAATAAACTCATTTTTATACTGTTAATTTGTGAATTATTTAATTATAAAGGATTATTTTACTTAATCATATTATAAATTTTAGTAATTATTTTGTTAGTATTATTTTTAACGTAAACAAAAAATGTGCTTGTAGTAAACCTAGAGTAAAGTAGCATTTAAATAATTTTTTGAAATATTTTAGTTATCTATTATTATTATTAGTTAAATAAATAGTATTAATTAAGCAAAAAAGAAAATCAAAAGGGCTGTGAGAGAAGAAAAAGAGAGAAAAGATGACTTGGACTACTAGACCCAATATTGGAAACAACAAACTAAGCCTAAATGAATGTAAAAAACGTTGGGAGAAAAGAGTGGAACAAAAAAATATCAACAGGAAGCTTCGGGGTCATGGTATTGAACGTGAATTAGAAAGGGGTTTTGTAACCTAGAAATGCAAATGAGAGCAGCGTTGCTCATGTGGAGCACCAACGACATCGACAGCACGAGCATGGTGGCCCAGGCATGGCGACGCGAGTAGAGCATCACGGCATGACTGCAACGGCACTACATGGTGGCTTTAGGTTTAGTCGATCTCACTTTGGGGTTCACGATGACATGCAGTGGCACAAAGGGTTTGGGTGCTTTGTATTGCGGCACAGAAGGGTTGCGGTTCTGACGTAGTAGTGATCATGGGTGGTGGCGCAGAGGCGGGAATGTTTAGGTACAGTTTTGATTTTTGATTGGGTTGTTGGATTGTGTTCTGTTTGTTTATTGCAAGTTCTCTTATTAGTTTTGGCATTGTGGTGACTGGGTTTGTGTTTGAATTTGGGTTTAGGATTTGGGTTTGGGTTAAACGTGAGAAATGGTGCAACAACTCTCTATTTTTTGTCTTTGTTTATGTTTCTGTTTTGGGTCTTCTATCTTGGGTTGAACTCAGAGTCTCACACAAATGTACAGTTTATTTTAGTTACCTCAACTTGGTGATTATTCAGTTTACTCATTCTCATTCTGTCTGATTGACATTATTTTTCTATCTTATTTTTACATGACTACAAGGTAGGTACTTACCTATGATATGGCAATCCTTCCACAACTTTATATTCCTATTACAATCTCAATCTACTCTAAGACTCACTTGCTTGAATTGGATGCTTGAATTGAATGTTTTTCTCCTATTTTCAGAATTTCTCTCCTCTTTTTTCAAAGAAAATCCTCCCCCCACTATTGCATTCTCCTTGCTGTCCTCTATTACTACTGTCTCCTCCCTTTTTTTCTCTTACTTTGAATGGTATTTATAGGGATCAACATCAACTTTCCTTCCTAAGAATTTTTGCTTATTTAATCAATTTTTTTTAGCTTTCCTTCCTAGATGTTTTGCTTGTTTAATCAATTTTGCTTGCTTGCAGCTGCATTTTCTGGATTATCCACCACCTAGTGTTGAGCCTAGTTGTTGCCTATGACGGAACTGCCAATTGAGACACAAGATTAGCCTTTGCTTGTTGAGAATTTTGCCAATTTGAGGAAGGTATAGGTGTAAGTGTAAGTGGTGTTGTAGAGTAGGAAATAGAATAAGTGGTGTTGTAGAATTTTTTTAGATTTATTATTTTTCTTTGTTGTTGTGCAAGTTATCAAGAGGTGTGAATGTTGTGCAATTTTGGAGACGACGACTTCTTGATGTTGTAGGAGAGCAATTTGTAATTCTCTTCCTCCCCTTTTTTGTAGGGTTGAATTACAATTGTAATGTTTTGCTTTCTATTCAATTTCATATTGGCTTTGCAACAATCATCAATTATACTTGTATAGCATACAAAAAAGGATTTCTTATCCAACATATTATTTTCATTCTATTCTACTTCTTTCTTTTCTTTTCTTTTTTCAAATATGGCAAGACACAACTTGTGAAATCAACAATAACAATAACAATAATAGTAATAGTGAATTAGATGGATATAATTGGGTGTTGACAATGTGGAATCATTATTCTCACTTTGCATGTCCTTGAAACCATCCTCTCACGTGTTAGCATCAGTAGGGATGGCAATGGGTAGGGTATGGGTAGGGTACTATAGTACTCGTCCCCATACCCACGTTTGAAAAAAGTACTCGTCCCCGGCCCACTAGCAACACGGTCGTCATCATGGTTGTTGTTGCCACCACCACCACTGGCGGTGGTGGCAGTGACAACAACGATGATGACAACCATGTTGTTGGCGGTGATGGTGGTCATGGAGGCACTCATGGTGGTGGTTGATTGTCATAGTGATGGTGGCGGCGACAATAGTGATAATGACGACCATGTTGGTGACGGTGACGATAGTTATGGAGGTACTCATGGAGGTGGTTGACGGTCATGACGATGATGATGAAAGATTTAAGATATTTCAGAACGTGATAAAAATCTTTTAAATATTTTACAAATCTTTTAGATATTTTATAGCTAAATGAGGTTTTAATTTAAATTTAAAATAATTTTAATCTAACGATTGAGATTAATAATTTTATTTTTATTAAAAAAATTCTTTAATTTAACGGTTAAGATTTGGTATCAAAGTTTAATTTGACTCCTTAGTGTCAATTGATCCTAACCCTATATATATGTTTCATAATTGTTATCAATTAAATCTTTGGCTTAATGGTTATTTTGGCATTTAGAGGTGTGGGTTTGAATCATAACTTTGTCAAAACTCACCCAATTTTTTTTAAATTAACTAATTACACCAAAGGGTAACTTATGAATAAAAAAGGGTAATGGTGTCATTAATAAAAAATTAACTAATTAATTTTAATTAAATAATTACTAATTGTAGTAAAAAAAACATCAAACTTAATAGTCAATGCCTCAAAATTGACGACTTGAGCAAAAGTGTTTGATTTTGAAAGTAGGAGGATCAAAATTACAAATTTGGGAAAATAGAGGGACAAAAATTACAATTAAGCCTAAGGTTTTAGAGTCTAATGTTTAGTGTTTTTGGTTCATCATTAAGGGTGTATGTCTTCATGGTTTAGGTTCTAAACTTTAAAGTGTCAATGTCGGGCTTCATGGATCAATGTTTTAAGGTTTCATGATTTAGAGTTTAATAATTTTGGTTCATGGTTAAGAGTTGGGGTCTAGAGTTTATGATTTAAAGATTTATGGATTCAAGGTTTATAGTTTTATTATTTAAGACTTCATGGTTTAGAGATTATATAAAAAATAGGGAATATCATGTATTTTTCTATTTTTTTCAAATGAATTTATATTTAAAAGTTCATATATATCAACTAATAGTCATTTGATATATGGTAGTAAGGATACAAAATTGTCTTGCCAATAGTCTCAATAACAAATAGGCTTGAGAAATGGTAAAAATGATGTTTTTAACATTTTAACATATATCCCTCGACTTTTTTAACTTATCACTCATGTATCCCCTTGACATTTTAAACTCATCACACATATACCTCTTAAATTTTAAACACATCACATATGTACCCCCTTAATTTTTAAACACATTACACATGTACCCCATTACTTTTAAAATCATTACATGTACCCCCTTAACTTTTTATCATATTACAGACACACCCCCTATATTTAAAAAAAGAATATAAGGGCATTTTTTAGAAAAAAAAAAATAGTATAAAAGTCATATGCTAGTCACATGATAGAAAAAATTAATAGAGTTAACTTCGTTTACAGTGGAGGGGATGCAAGTGTAATGGAATACCAAAAGTTAAGGAGTTTTGTATAGGGATAAAAAAAGGAGGGGATGCACGTGTAATGGAAGCAAACCTTATGAGGTGTTGCTGTAATTTGCTATTTATATTTTCATTTTTTTCAAATTTTGCAAGACATTATTCTTGCTTTTTCAATTTTGCCAATATTTTTATTTTTTTTCAATATATAAATACATTACACTTTGATTTTCAGTTTTTTTTTTTAAAAGTTCATTTTTTCAAATTTTCTAAACATTCTTCTTGATTTTTCATATGTTTTCAAAATTTTAATTTTTTTCATCCTTTTTCAAGACATTAATTAGACTTGTTTTTTCATAATTTTCACCATTGTAGGTAAGTAAGTACTTTCTTGTGGATGTGAGATATACCAATTTTCATACATTTTTTACATTCATTTGGGCTTAGTTTGTTGTTTCCAATATTGGGTCTGGTAACCCAAGTTGTCTTTTCTCTCTTTTTCTTCTCTCACAGCCCTTTTGATCTTCTTTTTCGCTTAATTAATACTATTTATTTAACTAATAATAATAATAGATAACTAAAATATTTCAAAAAATTATTTAAATGCTACTTTACTCTAGGTTTACTACAAGCACATTTTTTGTTTATGTTAAAAATAATACTAATAAAATAATTACTAAAATTCATAATATGATTAAGTAAAATAATCCTTTATAATTAAATAATTCACAAATTAACAATATAAAAATGAGTTTCTTTCATAGAATAGATTATTTAGATGTGACATTTTTTTAATCTTGAGATTTTGAGATACAAGTTTCGACAATTTGATAACCTTAAAAATCTCTTCATTAATGATGAATAATTTTAAATTAAAATCATTTCAAAAATTAAACTAAATTGACTTAGGTATACACTTCTATCAATCTAGAAAAGTAAGTAGGCTGTAATAAGAAAACATATAATTTAGAAAAGTAAGTAGGCTGTAACAAGAAGAAGAAGGGGATAAGAAGTTTAATTGATTTTAGGTCGCGGGTGGAAATGTAAGAGGGTGAATTTAGTAAAAAAAAAAAAAGAGTAAGAATAACAATTTATCAAAAGAAAGTCATTTATTTGTGTATTGGGCCAGAAGACAAAATTAGCCTCCTTGTGGGTGTTTTAATTAATGTTTAATTGGAGTTTTGATTCTCATATTTTCCTAAATCTATAATTTTGGTATCTTATTTTCAAAATTACGGTTTTACTATCAATAAAGACGTTAACCGTTAAGTTTTTACATTAACTTTTTTTTATTGTAATTATTAATTATTTAATTAAAATTAATTAGTTAATTTTTTTTATTAATGACACAAATGTTATTTTTTATTCTTAAGTTAGTTTGGGTCTAATTAGTTGATTTAAATAAAAAATTAATTAGTTAATTTTTTTTTATTAATGACACAAAATGTGATTACGTACAACTATCTTGGAACATTAGCTTCAAGCATACGCTTAGGCAAAGAAATAATGTGGCAGACATTCTTGCTAAGTCAGGGAGCCAAATCCTCCTCCTCGTTTATTTTATTAAATTCTTGTCCAGCTTCAGCTTCGAATTACTTAGTTGCTGATGCTTCAGGCACTCTCTTTTGTAGGCTTTAGTGCCATTTTTTTTTAATTTCTTTATTCATCAAAAAAAAAAATTGGATAAATTTTGATTTATTATTCAAATGCTAGAATAACTACCACGCAAATGATTTTATTGATAATTATCGTGAAACATTTATATATATAAATCTTTTATATAAATTTTATTTATTATTGTATATTTATTTATTATTTCTTGTGTTATCAACCAAAATTTAATCATTTGAATAAAAATACAATAAAAAATAATTTATGAAATAAAAAATAAAATATATAAAAAAAAATTAATAATAATAATAATAATAGCAGCAGCAGCAGCAGCAGATGTTAAAAATAATGGAATAATAATTTTAGGAATGTTTGGTTTAAATATTGTGTAAGTTTCTTGAATCCTAGGTAACAATTTTCGTTCTCCGCCCCTTCACTTCACTTCACCCATCTTAATTCTTTGCGATGTCGGCAACCGTGGAGCAACATGACCCTATCTTCAACACCCTCTTTCACTTCTTTTCTTTAAAAACCCTTTCTTTTTCACCCTTTCTCCCACCCCATTCTCTGCATCGATTTTACATTCATAATCATTTTTAGGGCAAAAAAACCCTCTCTTTTCGTAATACCCTAATGCTTAATTATAATCTCAGGCATCGGGCATAGCCGCCAGGGTCGTTAAGAAGCTTAAAGATTTGAGAATTTGCACTGTTGAATCCGTTGCTTACACTCCCAGGAAAGATCTTTTGCAAATCAAAGGTATCGATATCGTTGAAGCAGGTAAACAAACACCTTCCCCTTTATTTCCCTTACTGCCCTTTTTTCTTATAATTGTGATGTTCTGTTATCTGTTGTTTATTATTGACAGCTTCTAAGCTGGTGCCTCTCACCAATGATAGTAAACTCTATGCCCAGCGTCATGCGATCATTCGGATAACCACAGGATCGAGAGAGCTTGACAATATATTGGAGGGTCAGAATCGGAAACAATTAAGACCTTTTTAATGTTTATTATGTGTGGATTTGAAACACATCAAGACTCATGAATGTTGGAGTGTCTAACTTGATATGGCTGCTTCTCTACCAGGTGGAGTTGGGACTGGTTCTATCACTGAGTTATATGGTGAATTTCCATGTGGAAAAACTCAGTTGTGTCACACTCTCTGTGTTACTTGCCAAGTAAGTAGTTTAGTTTCCTTACATTTTCATGCTCAATAACACTTGCTCTAGTGCGCTCGGTTTTAAAATTTGAGTTTCTGAAGCCTTAAGATATTAGCAAATGAGGTAAAACTCGTAGTTGGGCTGGCAGTGCACCTAACCTTTTAGGTTAAACTAATACAAGATACTGGCTTAGGATGTTGAATTATAGAACATACTATGTTTGACTTTTCTTGGTAAATATACGTAATCAATTTGGAATTTGGAGTTAATAAAATTTTCTGATTCTCTAATTGTAGTTTGGTGTGGCTATTGTCATAACAAACCCAATAGCTTCACTTGTAGATGATGGTTCTGCAGTCTTTGCTGTACCTCAAACCAAGCCTATTGGAGGCAATGTTATGGCTCATGCTACAACCAGGTATGAACTGCAAAATGAAATGTTTTGGTTTGGTTCTTCTTTGAGCTCATTCTTACCCTGGATGTTAATTAACTTATTGATAACAGGCTAGCTCTCACGGAAGGGAGTGGGGAAGAGATATTCTGTGAAGTGATAAGTTCTCCTTGTTTGGCCAAAGCCAAAGCAAGGTTTCAGATTTTTACTGGAGGAGTTTCTGATGTTATTAAAGACTAACTGAAATCAGAATTTTTGAATTTTTTTTTCCTTTTTGCATATAATTTTTGTAACATACCTCGTTGTTATGTTACCTCGAGTTCATATGCAAAATTTTATTCTAAGTTTTACACTGGCTTTTGATTCTTTGAACTAATTACATGTTAGTTCTAACAAAAATATAGAATTGACAAAGTATGTACTAGTATGTTAAAGGCATTAAACTGAGAAATTGTTATGCTGTTTAAATCATGAATATCTTAATGCTTTTCAGGAACCCTGCTAGATGCATTTGCCGAGCTGGAAGCTCCTTGCTTTCAGAGAATTCTGTACTATAGTGGACAGTAGCACTGTCTACTATCATTATGGCATACCTGTGTATATACCAGTCAAAATGTAAGATTAAAAAGCATTTTTTTTGCTAGCCAAACAAAAAGGGTTTCCGCAATCAAATACCGCTAGTTAAGGAAAATCTTACAGCTCTAGCCTAAGAAAAAAACATGAAGAAACAAAATACTTCAGCTGGTAAGTGGTAAAGCAAGATGAGAACAAACAATTATAATATTATGCACTTGTGCAACATTATGCATATTTAAAAGGTATGTTATGTAGAATTTGGCAGATCTTAAAAATATTGAGCAAAGGGAACCATTGCAAGTCACACCTTGTTTCTGCCATCATCGAAGCTGCTTGAAGCAGAAGCTGTGATTGATGGTCAGTATTGTATGCTCTACCAGAAGAAACATTCTCCAATACATTTTTACTAAAATATTAAAAAAATAATAATTTTGGGACCCCTAAAATTAGTTGGCCCTGGGCGGTGTCCCCTCCTGCCCCACCCAGGGCCGGCTCTGAAGGAGGCCGGAAGGGTAAAGTTTTGTACATAGATACCGATGGCACATTTAGGCCCGAGCGACTCTTAAAGATAGCAGAGAGGTATAAGGAATGACTGTTGATATGACTTTGCTGCTACCTTGTATGTGATCTGTGCAATGCATTCAGTATTGATGTTTCATAGTGCTGCAGGTTTGGATTAAATGGTCTTGATGTATTGGAGAATGTTTCTTCTGCTAAAGCATACAATACTGATCATCAATCACAGCTTCTGCTTAAAGCAGCTTCGATGATGGCAGAAACAAGGTGTGACTTGCAATGGTTTCCTTTGCTCAATATTTTTAAGACCTGTCAAATTCTACATAACGTACCTTTTAAATATGCATAATGTTGCACAAGTGTATAATATCATAATTGTTTGTTCTCATCTTGCTTTACCACTTACCAGCTGAAGTGTTTTGTTCCTTCATGTTTTTTTTCTTAGGCTAGAGCGGTAAAGTTTTCCTTAAGTAGCAGTATTTGATTGCGGAAACCCTTTTTGTTTGGCTAGCAAAAAAAATTCTTTTTAATCCTACATTTTGACTGGTATATACACAGGTATGCCATAATGATAGTAGACAGTGCTACTGCCCACTACAGTACAGAATTCTTTGGAAGCAAGGAGCTTCCAGCTCGGCAAATGCATCTAGCAGGTTCTTGAAAAGCCTTAGGATATTAGCAAATGAGGTAAAACTCCTAGTTGGGCTAGCAGTGCACCTAACCTTTTAGGTTAAACTAATACAAGATACTGGCTTAGGATGTTGAATTATAGAACATACCATGTTTGACTTTTCTTGGTAAATATACATAATCAATTTGGAATTTGGAGTTAATAAAATTTTCTGATTCTCTAATTGTAGTTTGGTGTGGCTATTGTCATAACAAACCCAGTAGCTTCACTAGTAGATGATGGTTCTGCAGTCTTTGCTGGACCTCAAACCAAGCCTATTGGAGGCAATGTTATGGCTCATGCTACAACCAGGTATGAACTGCAAAATGAAATGTTTTGGTTTGGTTCTTCTTTGAGCTCATTCTTACCCTGGATGTTAATTAACTTATTGATAACAGGCTAGCTCTCAGGAAGGGAGTGGGGAAGAGATATTCTGTGAAGTGATAAGTTCTCCTTGTTTGGCCAAAGCCAAAGCAAGGTTTCAGATTTTTACTGGAGGAGTTTCTGATGTTATTAAAGACTAACTGAAATCAGAATTTTTGAATTTTTTTCCTTTTTGCATATAATTTTTGTAACATACCTCGACGTTATGTTACCTCGGTGGTGCAGTTCATATGCAAAATTTTATTCTAAGTTTTACGCTGGCTTTTGATTCTTTGAACTAATTACATGTTAGTTCTAATAAAAATATAGAATCGACAAAGTATGTACTAGTATGTCAAAGGCATTAAACTGAGAAATTGTTATGCTGTTTAAATCATGGTTGACTTGCCAGTTATTGCTACGAAACAAGCAAGCTTCACGGTAACTGATTGTTTTAGGCTGAAATTCTATTCTAAAAAACAAAAGAGGTTATATGTTATCTTGTTTTTTCTACATTAAAAAAAAAATCAATAATGTATAGTTTAATGTGTTAAAATGATAGTCTTTTGTGGTTAAAAATAGTTGGATTATAGCGGTTGGTTTAACCAATAAATGAAAATAAAGTTAATTTTGTTTTATTGTGTAAAACTAAAAAGTGAAAGAAAAGGGAGATAAACTTTTATCTAAAATTAAAAAATGAGGTTAAAAAAACTATATTTTTTAAAATTTTAATTCACCAAAACAATTTAAATAAAATATTAAAATTAATTTTAAAATACCTTTTATTTTATGAATAAAAAAATTAAAAAATGGCACTAAGGCCTATAAAAAAGAGTGTCTTAGGCATCAGCAACTAAGTAATTCGAAGCTGAAGTTGGACAAGAATTTGATAAAATAAACGAGGAGGAGGATTTGGTTCTAATTTAGCAAGAATGTCTGCCACAACATTTCCTTGCCTAAGTGTATGTTTGAAGCTAATATTCCAAGGTAGTTGTACGTAACCACGAATGGCCGAAACCACATTTGCACGAGGATGAACAGCGTCAAGGCCTTCAATGATGAATTTCAGAGAAGTGGTGGAATTCGTCTCACAAATAACATTAGAGAAACCTTTTGTGTGGATAAGTTTAATGCCATGGAAAATGGCACACAGCTCAACAATGATGTTTGAAGTAAATCCACAACTACCTATATAACCTGTTATCCAATTGCTTGCAAAATCTCGTAGAACGCCATCAAAACCTGACAAGCCAGGATTACCAAAGGAACTATTGTCCATATTGATCTTGATGTAGTTTTGCGGAGGAGGTTCCCAGTTAACCAGTATCCTATTTGTTGGGGATGAGCTGGTCGAGTTTGTCTCTTTGGCTAGATGTAGAAGAGAACTTATCTGGTTATGCATATATCAGTTTGGCCAAACTATATTGTTAAAAATCACCTCATTCCTTGTGCACCAGATCATCCGCAAGTGGTGCCGAATAAGAGCTGAACATTTCCTTGAATGTTACTTTTGAGCCAGTATGCAACATCATCAACGAAGAAATCAAGACCATATTACAACTGGATGTATTGTCACACCTTACATGCATAGGGACAATCGCGAAGGATGTGAATCCATGTTTCATTGGAGGTGGAGTAGGAAAGGGATGACCGTCGCTGCCATCTGGTGGTTCGTTACAGGAGCCAAAGCTGTTCATCAAACCTGTAGAAAAAACAAAGTCCTGAGCCATTCCCTAATAGCACAAAAAATAAATAAATTTAGTGTGTAATTAATTTTAAAATGCCTTGTGGGCAACAAATTCTCCTCTCAAGTTGGAGGTTGTAGAGCGAAGTGTGGTCCGCCTCACTTCCATCCAAATTTCGATCGTTTGGTCTAACTTATTTTCAACTTAAGTTACTTTTAAATAAAAAATTTGGTCTGCACTAATTAATAAAATCTTCTTAAAATTAGAAATAATGAGCTCTATAATAAGCTACCCAGAGCTATTTATGCAGATTTTCATGTTCTCTTTTTGAATTTAGAAATTTTGGAATAATTAGTATTTTTATAAGTTAAAAATAAGATAGACAGCCTAAGACGTGAATATATATGTTATTTCTTCTCTTGTTTTCATATTCACTCAATAAAATATATATATATATATATATGTGTGTGTGTGTGTGTGTGTGTGTGTGTGTGTGTGTGTGTGTGTGTGTGTGTGTGTGTGTTTAGAGAGAGAGAGAGAGAGAGAAGAAGAAAACAAAAAATAAAATAAAAGATTAAAAATATATTTTAAATATAAGTGTGTATATAAAACATAAGAATAAAAAAAAGTAAAATATTTAATGATATAAGGAAAAAAATTGAAAGGGTAAAAATGATAATTAAATAAAAAAAATCTAAAAAATAGTCATAATTTTAAATGAATAAAAAATAATGGAAAAATATGTTTGTTTTTTACAGATGCAAAAATATGTTATTATTCAAAATTTTGTATTACTTTTTCAATATAAATAATAAGATAGTTTTTAGAAATAAAGAAAACATAAAACAATAAATATATAAAAAGTGTAAAGTTGTAAAAAACATTATAAAATAAAAAAATTATAAGAAAATAAAAAAAATAGAAGAAAAAAAAAAGAAGAAGAAGAAGAAAAAGAAATAAGTAAACGTAAGAGGAAATATTTTTAAAAAAACTTGAAAATGAAGAAAAAAATATATTAAATGATTTAAGGAAAAAAATTACAAGGATAAAAATAATAATTAAATACAGTGTTTGCTTTAATAAAATAATATAAAAGAAAATAAAGAATTATTAGGAAATAAAATGTGTCAAGTCTTTGACCTTCTTTTATTAATAGATTGATATATTAATAGATAAGTATAAATATGATTATTTTTTAAAGTATTGAAATTAAAAAGATAAAATGAAAAAAAGGAAAAAAAAAAAAAAAAGCAAAGAGAGAAGTTTTGGAGGAAAAAAAAATCAACCTAGTGTTGACATGTGTCCCTAGTGGACCTTCTTTTATATATACTCATAGATTGAAACTTCATGTTTCACGGAGACTTTGATTGGGCAAAAATATAAAAGAGAAGAACTTAAGAAGATAATTAAAATTGTTGTTGTTTGTGTTGTTTACATGGTCATGTGTGTAGTAGCTTGATATCATAACAATCATTTTGTTAAGGAACTAGCCCATAATCAGGAATTGGAATGACACAATTACCTTAATCGTTTCTTTAGAAGATCAAAAAGAAATTGTATTGAACAACTAAGGGTTAGTAAGAGTGCATTTTTCAAGCTTTGTAGAATTTTACAAGAAGATGGTGGATTAATTAGAACAAAAAATATTCCAATAGCTGAAGCCGTAGTGATGTTCAATAATGTCTTGAGGGCTGTAATGAAATTTAGTAAGGACTATTTGAAGTTTCATACCTATGATCTAGAAGGTTCAGATGCAAACAAATGGAGATGGTTTGAGGTAAGTTTATTTATAGCTAGGCTAGATTAACTAATTATAAACATATTTTAGAAATTAAATATATTAATAAACTTGTATTGTTTGTAGAAGTGTGTTGGAGCACTTGATAGAACACATATCCCAGTACTAGTTTCTCCTGAAGATAGCCAAGATATCGTAATAGAAAGGGTGACGTTTCTACAAATGTGTTAGCCGTTTGTGATTCATATTTAAGGTTTATTTATCCATTACTTGGGTGGGAAGGGTGTGCAGGAGATTCTCAAGTATTATGAGATGCTTTACATCGTAAAAAAATTCCAACTGGTAATATATCTTGAAAATATTTTTTTACTTAACTTTTCTAGTTCAAGCCTAAGATTTTTTAAAACTATTGTAGGTAAGTACTTTCTTGTGGATGCAGGATATACTAATGGTCCAAGCACCATATAGAGGGATTAGATATCATCTCAATGAATGGACCGAAAATACCCCTCAAAATTACAAAAAATTATTTAATTTGTGTCATTCAAGTGCACGAAATGCAATAGAAAGGTCGTTTGAGATATTGAAAAAAAGATGAAGTATTCTAAGAAGTCTTTCATTTTTTTTTTTATATAAAGACACAAATAAGAATTATCAATGTTTGTTTTGTATTATGCAATTTTATAAAAGATGAGCAATAAACGGATCAACTTTTAGCGACTGAAGATTTAAAACTTTTATCTGTTATTGATCAAGAGTTAACTCAATCAACGAAAAGAGTTGAAAACAATGTGACAATGATGTCACAACTATTCAAGTCATAGAAGAGTGGGCAACATTTCGAGATATATTAGCAATGGATATGTTTTCCAATTATCAAGTTAGAAGTAACCTTGCTTAGGGAATGCTTTTTTTTTTTTTTTATGTAATTTGTTATTGAAGAAAAACTTTTATGTACTTGGTTTATTACATATTGTAATTTCCATTTAAGGAAAAATTTTACTTTAAATATTTTGACCTTTTGTGGTTGTCATGTGTTTGAAATGTGGGTTGTATGTGATATTTGTTATGCACAAACTATATATTTGTGCATTTGAAATGTAGGTTGTATGAGATATTTGTTATGTGTAGGCTAATATATATATGGTATTAACTTTAATGGAGCCACCCAAACAAAAATCGAAGGTGAGAAGAAGGGTGACAAAAAAAAAAAGAGGAAACAAGAAGTTATTTTACATGAAATTGGAGATGGAACGTACGTTGGCTAAAGTACTTAGAGATCAAAGAAACTTGGGCAATAAGAGTGATGGAATTTGGAAAAGGGTAGCATACAATACTGTTCCAACATTAAATACTATGTTCAAAATCCAAGTCATTTGGGAGAATGTTAAAAACCGAATCAAACTTTGAAGAACATGGTATGGAATTGTTAGTGATATCCTAAGTCAAAGTGGATTTGACTAGCATGGCACCAAATACATGATTGTTGTTGGTGATGAAAATGCATGGATCGAATATGTCACTCTGAGTAGTATTATGTATTATTATTATGTAAAATATATTTAAATATGTAATTATTTTAAGTGAAAAAAATTTATGATGATGATTGTGAATATGTATGGCAATGGAGCAAGACGTGAACATATATGTTATTTCTTTTTTTCGTTTCCATCTTTTCACTCAATAAAATTAAAAAATAAAAATAAAAATTACTTTTTTTTTCTTGGAAAGATTAAAATATATTTTAATCTTATCAAAATATGTAATTTTGTATTAGTAGACATGATAACCGAGTAAAGTAAGAATGAATATATTGTTTCGTGTTCGGTTGTCTCTATCCCAGTCCTTGTCATCATTTCCACTTTCATCTCTTTCTATCTGTGATTTTCAACGTGAATAAAATTTTTGCCTAGTGCTCATTCAGAGTTGGGTAAATATATCCCGTCCTCAGCCTATCCTTATTCACAATGTTTCATAACAAAAATCATAAATCTTGACGGTGAGAAATTAAGGTGGAGATCAATTTTTCAATTGAATAGTAATTTGTATCATTTAAAAAATAAAACAAAAATGTAAAAGAAAGATAAAAAGGAATACAAACATTTTGTAGAAAAAGAAAAAATGAGAGGGAGAACAAAAATAAAAATAAAAAAACAAAGGGAGGGTGATACAAGGAAGGAGACAATAGAGGAAGAGAGAGATGATGAAAAAACATTTTGATCTTTTTTTAAAGTTCTATCTGAATTAAGAGTGAGAAGATAATAATGAAAAAAAAAAAACTTATGAGAGGATAATACTTGATTCAATGTACATCATTTTACTAATACTAATAGATAGATTGTGTTAAGAAAAAATGTAAAAGTAATAATTGTGAATAAGCATGGTAACGGAACACGACAAACATGTATGTCATTCCTCATTCTTGTTCATGGTCTCATCTTTAACTCTTAATGACGATAATTTTTTTTACATGTAATTTTTATTTTTAATTTAGAAAACCAAAAATAAAATAAAAGATTAAAAATATATTTTAAATCTAACCGTATATATAAAACATAAGAATAAAAAAAAGTAAAATATTTAATGATATAAGGATTTTTTTTAAAAAGGGTAAAAATGATAATTAAATAAAAAAATCTAAAAAATAGTCATAATTTTAAATGAATAAAAAATAATGGAAAAATATTTTTTTTTACAAATGAAAAAATATGTTATTATTCAAAATTTTGTATTACTTTTTCAATATAAATAATAAGATAGTTTTTAGAAATAAAAAACATAAAACAATAAATATATAAAAAAGTGTAAAGTGGTAAAAAAACATTATAAAAGAAAAAAATTATAAGAAAATAAAAAAATAGAAGAAGAAGAAGAAAGAAGAAGTAAACGTAAGAGGAAATATTAAAAAAAAAAAAACTCGAAAAAAAGAGAAAAATATTAAATGATCTAAAGAAAAAAATTACAAGGATAAAAATAATAATTAAATAAAGTATTTGCTTTTACACAGAGTGAGGATCGAATAATAAAATAATATAAAAGAAAATAAAAAACTATTAGGAAATGAAATGTGTCAAGTCTTTGACCTTCTTTTATTAATAGATTGATATATTAATAGATAAGTATAAATATGATTATTTTTTAAAGTATTGAAATTAAAAAGAAAAAAAGAAAAAAGAAGCAAAGAGAGAAGTTTTGGAGGAAAAAAAAATCAATCTAGTGTTGACATGTGTCCCTAGTGGACCTTCTTTTATATATACTTATAGATTGAAACTTCACGTTTCACTGAGATTTTGATTGGGAAAAAATATAAAAAAGAAGAATTTAAGAAGATAATTAAAATTGTTGTTGCTTGTGTTGTTTACATGGTCATATGTGTGTAGCTTGATATCATAACAATCATTTTGTTAAGGAATCAACCCATAATAGAGAATTGAAATGACACAATTACCTTAATCGTTTCTTTAGAAGGTCAGAAAGAAATTATATTGAACAATTAAGGATTAGTAAGAATGCATTTTTCAAGCTTTGTAGAATTTTACAAGAAAATGGTGAATTAATTAGAACAAAACATGTTCCAATAGTTGAAGCCATAGCCATGTTTTTACATATCTTGGCTCACACCTTAAGTATAGAGTAGTGCAGTTTAATTATTACATATCTAAAGAAACAATAAGTAGGCAATTCAATAATGTCTTAAGGGCTGTAGTGAAAGTGAGCAATAACTATTTGAAGTTTTATATCTATGATCTAAAAGGTTCAGATGCAAACAAAGGGAGATGATTTGAGGTAAGTTTATCTATAGCTAGGTTAGATTAATTAACTATAAGCATTTTTCAGAAATTAAATATATTAATAAACTTGTATTATTTGTAGAAATGTATTGGAACACTTGATAGAACACATATCTTACTACTAGTTTCTCCTGTAGATAGGTCAATATTTCGTAATAGAAAGGGTGACGTCTCTACAAATGTGTTAGGTGTTTGTGGTCCATATTTAAGGTTTATTTATCCGTTACTTGGATGGAAAAAGTCTTCAAGAGATTCTCAAGTATCACGAGATACTTTACGTCGTCAACATAAACTTGAAATTCCAACTAGTAATATCTCTTGAAAATATTTTTTTACTTAACTTTTCTAGTTCAAGCCTAAGATTTTTTTAAACCATTATAGGTAAGTACTTTCTTGTGGATGTGAGATATACCAATGATCCATGCTTTTTAGCACCCTCTTAGCAATTAGTACATTTAGTCAATGGTTCCAGGCACAGGCAAAATTACAATAATACCCGGTCCTCTATGTAAAGTTATAGGCTTCCTTTGATAAGAAATTAAGAATCCTGACCATACAAGAAGCAGCATCATATCAGAGTCCTTCACATAACAGTAGAAATAATTACAACAATTCCAAACACTTTTTCATTACAATGAAGTTGAATTATGAATTATGTGAAACAAACTGATGAGAATTCATGTGCTTCTTATTTGAGACTTATTTGCCAGGCTCTTTCTTTTTCCTCACATTACATGATGGTAACAAACAATGAAATGAGGGCAGCGCAAATTTGTCAAACTTAAATAACCATGCTGAATAAAGGTAATCAGATATATACTCCTTAAATATTACATTAATATGATCATGATATAGACCAGATAGCTTACTTTTGCCTTACCTGAATAGATGTTGAACAAACTTCCACTGCTTCCTGATTGAAATAACAAAAGCCGATCGTTAATAAAATATTAGGAAGAGAATACTGGGGGTAAAAATAATTAAAGTGAAACCTCTAATACATGTGCTAAACCTGTGAAAACTGCAGACTCTAAACAAAGATACAACTTTGAAAGACATGATAGAGTTTTCTCCAGGGGCGGATACCATGTTTTAAATATACATGGCACTGGTGATACCCACAGGCACCAGCTGAGAAGCTGTCAATAATAAACAACAGAACATCACAACTGTAAGAAAAAAGGGCAATAAGGGAAATAAAGAGAAGGTATTTGTTTACCTGCTTCAATGATCTTGTCAACATGACGGATACCTGTGATTTTCAGAAGATCTCTTCTCGTAGTGTGAGCAATGGATTCAACCGTAAAAAAATCAGCATCTGTAAGCTTCTTAACGTCCGTGGTGGGTATGCCCGATGCCTGAGATTATAATTAAGCATAAGGTATACAAAAGAACATGAAAAGAGAGGGTTTTCTTGCCTTAAAGATGATCATAAATGAAAAATTGGATAGAATGGGATGGGAGAAATGGTGAAAAAGAAAGAGGTTTTGTATGAAAAGAAGTGAAACCTCGAGTTGCTGGACAGGTAGTGGCTCGGGATCAATGACTTGCTATTGGTGAGGTGGAGAACACGAAGATTTTGAGAGTGAGACTCAAAACAGTGGTGCCAAATAAATGAGGACAATTGGAGATTGAAAGTGTTCAATGATATTAATAGAGACCGCTATTTATTGTTTCTTAAAAAAATCATATTAAAATATGAGTAATAGGATTATCTTGTAACACTCTTTCATATTAAAATTTATTAAAAAATATTAATTTTGATAGATTACATAATTAAATCAAGAGAAAAATATCAAATCATATACGAGGCTTATCAAACTAATATTTAAAAAAAAATGAAAATTAAGAGTAATATCTTAAAATATTGAAAAAAATAATTCTTTTTAAAAATATGAAAAAGAAAGACTAATGTATTGAAAAAGTTGAAAAAAATTAATATATATAAAGCAAGACAAATGTACAAAAAAAATTGAAAAAATAAAAAAAAAAAAGCAAGAGTAATGTCTTGAGAAAATAAAGATTTTAAAAAATATGAAAAAGTAAGTATAATGTCATGAAAAAATAATTTTTTTTGAAAAATATGGCAAGTATAATGTCATGATAATGTTGAAAAAAATGAAAATTTTAAAATATTTAAAAAATTAAGAGGAGTGTCTCGAAAGAATTGAAAATTTATGAAAATTTTAAAAAATGTTGAAAAACAAATGTAATTTTTTGAAAATTTTTAAAAAATGAAAATATCAAAATCTGAAAAGACAATAATATTTAAAGTTTCTTACATGAAAACTTAAATATTTTGAATTTTCGATTAAATGTTTTATGTATGGAACTCTAGATATTTAGTGTTTAATAAATGAAACCCTAAACTCCAATTATTTAGGATTTTATTAATGTAAGTTTCATCCTAAATTTAAAACATAAATATTAAAGATTTGATAAACTGACATCAACTATACTATTTAGGGTTTCATTATTTAAACGCAAAATATTTAAGGCTTCTTGAATGAAAACCTAATACTCAGTCTAAATATTTATGTTTTGATTATTGAAATCATGAAATTCTCCTTAAACATTTAGGGTTACATAAATGAAACTATAAATCAAAATCCTAAATATTAAAGGTTTCATAAATGAAATCCAAAATTTAACCCTAAATATTTAGGGTTTCATAAATAAAACCATAAATTAAAATCCTAAATATTTAGGATTTCATAAATGAAACATTAAATTAAAACCCAAAATATTTAGAGTGTGTTTGGATGGAGCATTTGGAAAATTATAGGTAATTAAAATTCTAGGCATTTGAATTATTAAAAATTGAATTTCCTTTATTTTATATATCATGAGTTTGGATGAAGCATTTTAAATTCCTTGTATTTGAATTTTCTTCTTTAGATAAAGTAATTCAATTTTCTCTATATGTAATATTTCATTTTTAAATATAATGTTTCAATAATTTTATTAAAAATAAATATTAAATAACTTTTAAATACTTCATAATTCAAAAATAACTTTGATGATGTATTAGACAAATTAGTAATTTAAAATATAAAATTATTTTTAAAAACTATATAATACCATTTACTAATTATTTCATTTCACAACAATAAAAATACCCATAATAAAAATGCAACCCACAATTACAACATAAACATCAAATAACTATAAGGGAGATATATTCCAATAACAATTCAAATTTTTAAACACAAACGACTTTTTAAGAAAATAGTTTGCAAAACAAGGTAACCTTATTTAAAAAAAAAAAAAAAAAAACTTCAAGTCATTGTTTTTTTATTTTTTTTTATTAAGAGCCTTCAACACAAGCCCTTGAACATCATGCTAATTTGGTCAACATTTGCCTTACCATGCAAAACCATGAAGTGAAAAACATAAACAACAAAGAAAAAATAGTATTAAGACAATATAATAAGTTAAAAATATACAAAGAAACTAGACATCACCAGTTAAAAAGCAACCAATAATCATCCTCTCTACAAGATACCCAATACACAATTCCTACAATAATCAATTACAAAATATTAACTAGCAAGTAATTGAATCCTAACATATTCACCAAACAATATATACAAGTTTTACTATACTATATTAGAAGCTATTTGTCTAAAGAATTTCACTATAATAGGATAGTGAAAATAATATATAATAATAGATTTTAATGAATGAAGTGAACATAGGATAATGAAGAAGTAATATAATAAAATAGAACATATATGGTATAGATACATTTTGACATCAGTAATGGAACATGTATTACTCACCAAGTTTCAAGTTGTAGAAATATGTGTTAAATCATAAGCTTTCTTCTCCTCAATTCGAAGTTCTTTCATGATAGCTAATTGTAATGGAAGGTCAGCCAACCATTTAACAACTTTAGCCCATAGTTGTTTATTAAGATTTGGTATCAAGGCCGCCTCATCTAGCACTTGAATATAATTTCGATCAATCTTGTCAGTAGATATTTCAACAAATCAATCAAAGGAGGCAGCCACTTGTTTCATTGAAGTAGTTATTGCTTCTTTTTCTCCAATCTTCCTCCTTTGAGATTGTGAGCTAATTGAACATGAAGATGGTCCCTTTCCTTTTTAACTTGAGCTTGGTTCCTCTAAATATATAGAAGCATCCTCTAAATCCATGAATTCCACTTCATTCCTTGTTGTGCTCATGACTTCATCAACATCCAAAGCAGTTTCAACTCCATAACTAGTGGCTCTATCTTTAGCACACAAATCCATTATATCATCCCACTTCGGAATCGCCTTGAATTGAAATTGTTTAGCATCTTTATGTGGCTTGAAAATAAAATAAAAAAATGTCAATAATAGCATAAATTAAATATTATTTAAATATATTTTGCATAATAATAATACATAATACTACTCATAATGACATATTCGTTCCATGCATTTTCATCACCAACAACAATCATGTATTTGGTGCCATCCTAGTCAAATCCACTTTGATTGAGGATATCACTAACAATTCCATACCATGTTCTTCAAAGTTTGATTCGGTTTTTAACGTTCTCCCAAGTGACTTGGATTTTGAACTTAGTATTTAATGTTGCAACAATATTGTATGCTACCCTTTTCCAAACTCCATCACTTTTATTGCTCAAGTTTCTTTGATCTCTAAGTACTTTAGCCAATGCACGTTCCATCTTCAAATTTCATGTAAAATAACTTCTTGTTTCCTCATTTTTTTCTGCCACCCTTCTTCTCACCTTCGATTTTTGTTTGGATGGCTCCATTAAAGTTAATACCATATATATATTAGCCTATGCATAACAAATATCTCATACAACCTACATTTCAAATGCACAAATATATAGTTTGTGTATAACAAATATCACATACAACCCACATTTCAAACACATGGCAGCTACAAAAGGTCAAAATATTTAAAGCAAAAGTTTTTCCTTAAATGGAAATTACAATATGTAATAAACCAAGTACATAAAAGTTTTTCTTCAATAACAAATTACATAAACAAAAAAAAAAGCATTCCCTAAGCAAGGTTTCTTCTAACTTGATAATTGGAAAACATATCCATTGCTAATGTATCTCGAAATGTTGTCCACTCTTCTGTGACTTGAATAGTTTATGGGGATGTTGTTGGTACAATAGTCTGAGTTATGGGATCAGACTGTGTCTCAGAGTGAACAGTGGGTTTAGTTTGTTGGGTGATCGTCTGTCCAGTGGGGGTAGATGCAGGTTGATCTTTTGTTTGAACAGTGGGTTCAGACAATAGCTCTTGCATAGTCTGTGCTTGGGCATCAGACTATGCAGCAACCGTTTGGTTTACTATGGTCTGTGTAGGTGACACAGACGATAGAGGTTCAACAGACGGTTTGTCTGTTATGGCTTGTGTTTGGGCTAAGACGGGGATCGTCTGAGGAATATTCTTCCTTGGACGTTTGTATGTAAAGTGAGGGTGAGTGGGAAGAGTAAATGCAGGTAAAGTAATACCTGGATTGGTGGTTGTCTGTTTCGGTGTGTCTTCTTCCATCACCGTTTTTCTCTTCACAATTAGCTTCCTGGCTGTGGTGCTGGGTGGTCTGATGGTCAGCCCCTCTGACTTAGTGGTATGTTGTGCACTAAGTGATCTTCTGGGGTCTCTTGAAGACTAGTCCTTCGTTTGAGTCTTCTTCTTCAGCCTCAACAACTTTGATGGCTTGCAGACCAATGTCTGCTACCTCCTTCAAAAACACTTGAGGTTTAGCAATGATTCTGGCAGCACCTTACCCTTTTGTTGGGCTCTAAACTTGACCCTTTGAGTAAGTGGTCTGGGTGGTGCTTGTTGGACTATCTGCTTTCCTCTCTTGGCTGGTGGCTCTACAGCAAACTGTGCTACAGCCTTGCGTGCTGTCCGAACTGTTTGCTAGTTCGCAACAGCAAGTCTCCTCATCTTACTTGCTAAGGGTTGGATGGATGTAGCCTCATCATAAATCACCAGGCTTTTTCCTTTTCCAACCTTCTTTTTCTGAATCTTCTTCTTCTTTTGACCTTCATTTTCATCATCATCAGTCAATATAGGGAACCTTGCAAGTGATCCCTTAGTGATTTCAAATCCCATGTTCAACTTAAGTAGACTTGAGGAGGTCAGTATCCTCTATTGAATGAATGGACCTTCCACTCTCACATACTCCAATTTATCCAAATTTCCTGATTAGATTTCTGTGTATAATCTGCTATAGCAACTAGTATCCCAAAGGATCTTGTTTATCAGAACTGTGTAGTATGTTGCCATAGAAGTTGATAGGCATTGAATGTGGCTAATCAGGTTGTAGAATAACGTGTGTAGAAGGTTGAATGAAATCCCTCTGATGATGTGGTAAATGATGAACTTGTGTAGAGCTGATACATGATCTCTTGACCCTATCTTGTGTAAGATGGTCTTGTTGACAATGTTTAGCATCAACTTGGTCAGAGGTAGGAAGTTGGCTGGGTGCAACTTCTTGACGTCCTTAGCTAAAAGTGTGCATCCCAATGCTGATTGGCTCTTTTGGTTGTACCTACACACTTTACATAGTATGAGACATGCAAGTAATACGAGGAATCAAAGAAAGTAATGTCAAAGGGTATCTCCCTTTGTTTCAGTTGTAGTAGTGATTTTATTTGAGTAAAGAATTAATTATAAAGCACGTATTCTTCAATACTTGTAACAGTTTACATTTTGTTCCTGCATAGACAAAGTTTGGCTTAACGAACATAGTCTGGTCTTGATTAAGTATGGTCTGTTCGTGCACAAACATCGTATGGCTTTAACAAACACATTCTTATTGAAAAGACATGGTCTGTTCTAGCCTTAGACATCGTCTGACTTAATAAACACATTCTTAATTAAAAGACATGGTCTGTTCTAGCCTTAGACATCGTTTGGCTTAACAAACTCATTCTTAATTAAAAGACATGGTCTGTTCTAGCCTTAGACATTGTCTAGCGCTAGGCATTAGACATCGTCTGGCGCTTGGCATCAGACATCGTCTGACGCTAGGCATTAAACATTGTCTGATGCTTGCATCAGACATCGTCTGGTGCAGGCATTAGACATCGTCTGGCTTGGGGACATAGCATGATCAGTTAAGAACTTATTTAAATCTGTTTATAGCCAATTTCTGTGTTAAATTTAACCATTATAAGTTCTCAAACAGTTAAAGCGTAGGATTTGAGTTGAGAGATTATACCATTGTCTGTTCTTACTTTGATTTCCTGAAATCACTTAGTCTGAAATCATTAGTTGATCAAATATTATTACATTTGTTATCATCAAAACCTATCAAGGTATTAAGGGTCAGATATCATCAAATGTCTTGGTTCTAACAATAATGTCTTGTATTCCTTTTTATCTTTCTTTTACATTTTTATTTTATTTTTTAAATGATACAAATTACTATTCAATTGAGAAATTGATCCCCACCCTAATTTCTCACCATCAAGATTTATGATTTTTGTTTTGAAACATTGTGAATAAGGATAGGCTGAAGACGGGATGAATTTACCCAACTCTAGATGAGCACTAGGCAAATATAAAATTTTATTCACGTTGAAAATCACAAATAGAAAGAGATGAGACTGGAAATAATGACAAGAACTAGGATAGAGACGACCGGACACGGAACAATATACCTATTCTTACTTTACTCGGTTATCATGTCTACTTAATAAAAAAATTACATATTTTGATAAGATTAAAATATATTCATGTTTTAATTTTATTGAGTGAAAAGATGGAAACGAAAGAAGAAATAATATATATGTTCACGTTTTACTCCCTTCACATGTGTTAGCATCAGACATCGTAGTAGAAATGAAAATATCCAGTTGGTCACAGTCTCCATTAGCAAGTGCTTGTTTTGAGTCCTTCAAATTCTCCATGGCTTTCGAGTATTCCTCTACATAGTCATTTAAGCAATGCCATGCGTAAATATTGTTGTTGTTGGATCCATGGGAAGCAAAAAAAATTGAACTATAGCTCATAGACATGGGACAAAGTGTCTACAACATATGTTGTGCTAAGATTCAGTGCAATCTCAACAAGCACTTTCAGATGTGATGCCTTGCTACCAGGGATTTATCTCAAGGTGGAAATGCATAATTGGAAATGGAGGGTGTACTTGAAGGTTATTGTGAACAAATCCTCTCCTTCTTCTGTGTTCAGTGGCTTGGCACATTGTCTTATCCAAAATAGAGAGCTTTATTCTTTTTCCTCTAAAGCCTCTCTCTCTTGACAGCTTACCAAAGAAAAGGACCCAAATGCTCCTAAAAGTAAATACAAGCTTTTCTTGATCTTCTCGGATCATCCAACTACAAAGCAACTACAAAAGAAATTAAAACTAATTGATCTAAGTTTGCTTCACCTCTTCATACAAGAGAGATCCATAGTATTTCAAAGAGATCCATAATTGTTCTTCAGTTCTTCAGTATTTATTGAAAGTCAATCTATAAATACAAGCCTTTCTTGATCTTCTCGGATCATCCAACCATGAAGAGACTACAAAAGAAATTAAAACTAACTGATCTAAGTTTGCTTCACCTATTCATATAAGAGAGATCCATAGTTGTTCTTCAGCTTTTAGATCAAATTCTAAACAACTTTGAGAATTGTATTTCTTGTAAGGAAAATCCTTTGTTGGAGAAAAACCGTTACGGCATTATCTTATAAGGATCTAGCTAATGTTATATTTATTGCATTATCTTGGTAGTGTTGTACTCTGAGTATTGAAACCCAACAAGATTGCTAAGGTGTTTGTTGTGTGATTAGAGAAGGTTTAGATCCATTAGGTAACGGGTTGGGAATGAGTAGGTGGTGTACTTTATCTTAACTGAGATTGTTGATTGATTTAGTGGAAAACTCACTTGGACAAGTGAGGACTGGACATATCCCAAGGTTAAGTATTAGCTAGTATATATTCTCTGCTTCTTTCTCTCTTACTCTATCTCATTATAATTGCTTGTATTAACTACTAAAAACTTGCATAACAAAAATGTTTCTAAAAATATCCAAAATTGATCAGAAGCATATAACTCTCCTTCTGAATAGTTTAGAAGCACTAAGCATATTCATTTTGGACTACTAATCTTCAATCTATTATTGTAACATCTTGGTCTGTTTTATTTAAAAGAACCTAATTTTATCTTCAAAACAATTCAACCACCCCTCCCCCCTTCTTGTACCATTTTATTCACTTCATAGACATTTGCTCCAATAGCAAGACTTGAAGTTATCCATCTCCTTCTATCTTATACGTGTCACAAGAAATTTCAACTTTTCCAAATGGATGTGAAAGCACTTTCCTTAATGACCACATAGAAGAAGAGATGTATGTCTCAACCTCCTAGCTTCACTGATCCCATAAATCCAAACCATGTCTAGTGCCTCAAGAAAGCCCTCTATGGCCTTAAGCAAGCCCTAAAACAATGGTATGAAAGGCTAAGTAATTTTTTAACTGAGAATCACTTTGTAAGAGAACAAGTAGACAAAACTCTTTTTATTAAGCATACTAAATCTAATATTCTTTTAGTGCAAGTCTATGTTGCACTGAAATTTGTAGATAAAAAAGATATTAAAAAATTACATTCTAAACTAAATTATTCTAACATCATGTTAGATTCCATAGCCAAACACCTAACTAGAATAGAACTACAAAATATACAAGATAAGCCAAGTACCTCTACATCAATAGTTAAAACCCCGGTTAAGCCAATATATAAACTGATAAATGTTTCGCAAAAAGAATTAGAATCATTAAGGTTTGAAATTAATACTGATATAAAAATAGTAGAGATAAGAAACAAATTAGAAAAACTAAATCTAGAAAGATTTACAATAAATACTTTAGAAAAAGATTTAGAAGTCCATAGATTAAAGGGATACCCAAAATTAATAAATTATTATTCAAGACCATCACCCGCAAATGTTCAGTTTGAAGAACGGGGTGAATATGTATCAAGTTCCTACTTAGGAAGTGACATAGTAGAATGAAATTTAGATGGGTTTAATGAACAAGTAATATTAGATTTAACTTGTCAAATGTTTATGGCCACAACGGCCTACAAGACCAAAGGATGTTCTGACAAAAGTGCTGCAATAGCAATAGTACAGGGTTTTACCAACCAACTTAAGGGATGGTGGGATAACCTGTGTACAAAGATAGATAGGACCTCTATTCTCAACAGTATTAAAGCAAAAACCCAAGAGTCTGATGCTGTATCAACATTAATATACAAAATTTTATAGGAGATCCAATGTATTTAAAGAAAGAGCAACAAATCAATTAGCCAACCTATACTATCCAACTATGTTAGATTATAGGTGGTAAAGATACCTTTTTATCAAAGATAACTCTGAGGGAAGATGGATTTGCATGTTTTTGGAAAGAGCGATTCATTGCTGGTCTTCCAAAATTATTCTCAAAAAAGGTTAAGACGAATTTAGAAAAACACTATGGTAAGATAGCTTATGATAGTTTAACTTATGGTCAAATACATAATATAGTTATAGACACCGAAATACAAGTCTGCACAGATTTCAAATTACAAAACAAACTAAGAAAAGAAAGTGTAACAAACAAAAAAGAAATAGGAACTTTCTATCACCAATACGGTGTATAAGTGATTAGGGCCCCTAGTGCCCAGTAGAAAAGCAAAAAGAAAAAACAAATAAGTAATTACAAAAAATTCTATAGAAAAAGATACAATAAACCTGAATTTTCTCTTACTAGCCAACAAAACAACAAACCTTATAAATACAATAAAAAATTAAAAAAATCAAATAATAAGAAAAATAATTCGTGTTGGAAATGTGGAAGAATAGGTCATTATGCCAATAAATGTAAAGTACAACAAAAAAATAAATGAATTAGAACTAGATGACAAATTCAAACAAAGTCTATTAAATGTTCTTATCAACTCCAAACAAGAAGATTCATCATTCTCAGAAGAAGAATATGAGAGTGATGGTATAAATCAATTAGCCCAAGAAACAACTAGTTCTGAGTCTTCCAATGAAGACTTTTTACCTGTACAAACTATAAAACAATAAACGTACTAACAAGAGATCAAACTACAACACTAATCACAATAATAGAAAAATTAGAAGAATCACCATTAAAAAAATGAATTTATACAACAGTTAAACAATTTAATTCAAAGAGACAAAGAAAATAGATCAACTATAAACAGACTTACAAGAAGAAATTAAAAATCTCAAAAGAAAAATTCAAGAATTAAAAAGAAGCGATATAGAATTAGAATATAAAATATTAGAATTAGAAGGAAAAAATAATTAAAAATCAAGAGAATTACCAAAAAGAATACAATGTAGATAACGAACAATCATTAGAACCTTTAACATCAAATCAAAATTATATAAATTTATTAAGCTTGATCACCACCCATAAATGGCGAAGTGAGATTACAATAATTGTTAAAAATAAAGAGTTTAAAGTAATAGCTCTAATAGATTCAGGAGCAAGTGTTAATTGTATTCAAGAAGGTTTAATACCTACTAAATACTATGAAAAATCGCAAGAAGGAATTACTAGTGCTAATGGAACAAAAATGAATATTCAATATAAATTATAAGAGACAAAGATTTGTAAAAATAAAATTTGTTATAATACATCTTTTATATTAATCAAAAACATAATTGAACCAGTAATATTAGGGACCCCCTTTCTAATACTCCTATACCCATTTCAAGTAACTGAAAGAGGATTAGTAATCTCAACATTAGGTAAAGAAATATGTTTTGATTTTATAAAACCTCATAGAACAAGAGAATTAAACTTATTAAAAGACTCTTCAATAAATCAAATAAATTTAATAAGTAGAAAGACAACCCATATAAATATGTTAAATAAAGAAATTCAATATAAAAGAATAGAAGAACAGATAAAACTCTAAAAATACAAAAAAATAATTAAAGGCTTCGAAGAAAAGATAATAAGTGAAATTTGTGAGTTAAATCCAACAGCCTTTTGGCATAGGAAAAAATACGAAGTAGAATTACCCCAAGAAACCTTTAATGAGAAAGACTTTCCTACTAAATCTAGGCCAATACAAATGAACTAGCAATACTTAGAATATTCTAAAAAAGAAATCAATGAATACTTAGAAAAAGGATTAATACGAGCCTTAAAGTCTCCTTGGAGTTGCTTTGGGTTCTATGTTATGAAGGCATCAAAATTAGAACGAGGAGCTCCTAGATTAGTAATTAATTACAAACCATTAAATAAAGTTCTAAAATGGATTAGGTACCCATTACCCAATAAAAATGATTTAATAAAAAGATTAAGTGGTTTAGCAATATTTTCAAAGTTCGATTTAAAATTAGGATATTATCATATATCGATAAAAGAGGAAGATAAATACAAAACCGCTTTTGTAGTATCTTTTGGCCATTACGAATGGAATGTAATGCCCCAAGGACTAAAAAATGCGCCAAGTGAATTTCAAAATATTATGAATGAAATATTTTACCCTCACATGGATTTCATAATAGTATATCTAGATGGTGTATTAATTTTCTCAAAAAACATTAATCAAGATATTGGACATCTAGAAAAATTAAACTCAATAATAAAAGAAAATGGATTAGTAATCTCAGAAAAGAAAATGATATATATTCCAAACAAAAACAAGATTTCTAGGATTTGAAATATACCAAGGAGCTATAATGCCAATAATATGTGCCCCTTTGTATACAAGACTCAGAAAGAATCCACCAACATGGTCACATGATATGACACAAGCCATTATTACAATTAAATAGGTTGTTAAGAAACTACCATGTTTAGGTATCCCAAATATAGATGCTTCACTCATGGTAGAAACGGATGTGTCAGAATTAGGATATGGGGGAATACTCAAACAAATTACTCCTCAGTCTTCAAAAGAACAAGTCGTCAGATATTATTCTGGTATCTAGCATCTAGCTCAACAAAAGTATTCTACTGTTAAAAAAGAAATTCTTTCAATAGTCTTATGTCTTCAAAATTTCCAAGATGATCTATTTAACAATTTTTTTATATTAGAACAGACTACAAAGCAACTATAAGTGTTTTATAAAAAGATGTGCAAAATCTAGTTTCGAAACATATTTTTGCTACATGGTAGTCATTATTATTATGCTTTGATTTTGAAATAGAACACATTAAAAGAAGCTCAAATTCATTATCAAATTTTTTAACAAGAGAATTCCTACAGGCTTCAATATGAGTATAAAGCCAAGCAGCAAAGATCAATACGGTCCCCCATTAGGAACCCTTAAAGCTACAAGTTCAATACGGCCTCCGGCCCCTAATGCCCATGAACTCAATACTAGGGTCAGGCATCCTTCCATGAGGCCTACTGCCTTAGAAGTTCTCAATACTCCCTTACCTCCAAGATTGGTAACCCAAAATCCTTTAACAAATTTGTCCAATAGGTATACCCCGTTACAATACACCAATACCTTAGTAGGACCAAAAGATTTCCAAAACATCAATAAGCCATCTTCATCAATAGACCAATATGTAGAATACGTAGATAAAGACCAAGACCTACCAATATTAATATTAGATAATGCATGGACAAAAGCTTCTCCCAGACAATTAGCCTCTCACATCTTCCCAAAAGACTTCCAATACCCTCTTATACATCCTGCCAAGACTTAATTATTCTACAAACTTATATTGGTAGATACAAATTCCATAGAAATTTCACACAGCAAAGATACCCAAGGAAACATCCAGTTTTCTAAAATAAAGATACTACACAAGTATTGACTTCTCAAGATTGGAGCCAACCATGGTATCAACAAAAAAAAATTTCAAGATCTTTTAATCCTCAACAATACTCCAATTATGATTACATGGCATGTCTTGTATCTCAGTCCAGAGAATCATTCATGGTTTATCAAATGGTTTTTAGATTTTGGTCCAACATCCGCTATCTTCCTAGAACTAGTTGAAGAACTATATCACTTCTTGAAAGAAAAGTCAACATTTCTACCTGGATACCGCCTTATATCATTTGTAGCTTCCCAAGGAATCACATGGATAACTGCTTGGGAATTTATATATGCAAAGTTATATGATAATGTAGACATCAAGATGCTTTCAAGATAGGTTAAAGTCAAATGGTGGAAAAAATTCAACATCAAATTACTAAATAAGGCAAGAATTACTGAGTGATTACAAAATCATCAAATCCCAAAATCACAATTAGATAAAGACTTTGAGAGAGAGACCATCTTTCTAGCAAAGAAATAAAAAATCATGGCAGAACTAGCCTCTGCCACCTCTCATGAAGAATTCGAAGACAGATTAAAGAAGGTTAGGTCTAAACAAGATCCAACTGTCCAAGAAGAATCTGAAGAAAGCACTTCTCAGTCTAATCCTTATCTTCTCAATGAAGATATGTTTGATTAGAACAACCAATAAGAAGTGTCGGTAAAAAACAACAAAAATGTAAGGGCTCAAAATTATTAGAGATCTCGACAAGACTAAAGCGCTGAAAAAGAAGCGTCGACAGAAAACAACAAAGATGGAAGAATCAAAATTATTAAAGCTTGTGACAAGACTAAAAACATTGTAAAATAGTTATCCGCATTGTAAAATAATTATATCATAGTTGTATATCAGTAAGGGTTTACTCTTCTAGACTACCCCTAATAATGAAGGGTATAGGCTACCCTTGAATGTAGAATATGTATCAATCCTCAGATATATAAGACTCCTTTTGAAGTCTTAAGAAACAAAGGTTTTTTATGAGATAAAAAGAAAGACAGTTTCATTTCAAAAACTTTGCAACTTTTCTAAGTTTTCATTTTTTTCTTCTCTACTGCTATGTTGTTGTTGCCTACCAGCATCTTCAGTCGTGTCTTCTAACTTTGTAAGCTTCCGTTGTGTTCATTATTTTCTTATCTATTCCAATATGTCTTTATACATGATCCTGTTAAGCTCTAGTATCAGAGCCATGTTGTCATATCTGTTTTAAATTTGTAATTCTACTATTATTTGTAGTTTGATCTTCTTTGGGGGGATATAGTCATCATATAATAATAATAATAATACACATTCATGTGAACCTGTCAACTTGTTTATCTTCCACACCTTAGACTTCTTTTAAAAGTGTACTCTACAATACCAATCACAATCATTGGAACAATACACAATTAATCGTGATTTGTCATACTTGTATGTCTTGTACTCAACATGTTCCTTTATGGCAAATTCTTGGATTGTAGATATAAGTGCATCTTTTGTCAAGAATTGCATCCCAACTTGTAGTGTACTAGTTGGCTCAGTTGGAATACTTTCATGATCAAAGAAATGATTGTATTCTGCATCCTCCTCGGTTTGATCCAAGTTTAAAGTAAGCATGTGTTGTGGAGGGTTGTGGGCAAATGAAGCAAATAAAGGGTTTACACTAGCCTCATTGTTGTCATCTTCTTCATCAGCATGGGCAAGCAATATGTCATCTTCGTGTTCACTAAATGACCCTACGAATTCTTGATGTATTCCAATCATTGGATCTATGAATTGTTGATGAATTAACAAGGTAGGTTGATGTGTTGGTAATGGCTCGAATTGATGTGAACTAGAATGAGGAGGCGACACAATGTAAGGAAAATCATTTGATGATGAAGCCAACATTTGGGTAAAAGGTATGTTTAAGTCAAGTGATTGACAAGTTTTAGGTTATGTAGGTTCAAAAGAAAAATTAGGTTGAGAAGAATAATACCCCTGTGAACAATGGTTAGGTTGATAATATGATTCCTTAGGAATATCCTCCAACTTCACATATAGTTCAACTGAACGAAGAGAAGGGTAATTAGATATAATTGTAAACATATGATGGATGTCGTCATCATCACAAAGGGGTGACGATCCATAGTAAATATAACCATCTCCAATGGATAATGGGTGGCAAAAATATACGGTTGCAACTCGTTGGTGTGCAACAATGTGGATTCATTGCTGGATCTTCTGTTTCAAGACACTTAATGAAATGTTTCTCTTAATAGAAAATGCCATTGGTCGAGGGCATCTATACACTGCCCCAACACTTTCATGTAAAAACATGTCTCCATTGTAGTTAATGAATAAATATATCATATTGGAATTAGAACTGGCCATGATTTGAGAAGATTTAACAATAAAGAGGGGTTTTGGAATGAATCTAGCTTAAATGAATGTTGAGAAAAAAATTGTGTTGTGTTTTGAGTTTAAACATACCACTCATATATATGTATACATGCTCTGTCATCTGTGAAGGTTTGGTTCCAAATAAACAAAAAAACATGCACGTTTGTTCATGCTCTATCATGGCCCAATTGCAGATGCATTAAAGACAAGCACGTTTACTCATGCTCTATCATGGTGGCCCAATTCCATATGCACAAAAGCCAAGCACGCTTACTCATGCTCTATCAAAACTCAATTCCAAATGCACAAAAGCCAAGCACACTTATTCATGCTCTGTCATGGCTCAATTCTAGATGCACAAAAGCCAAGCACGCTTACTCATGCTCTGTCATGCTCAATTCCAAATGCATTAAAGATAAGCACGCTTACTCATGTTTTGTCATGGCCTAATTTTAGATGCACAAAAGCCAAGCACACTTATTCATGCTTTATCGTGGCCCAATTCCATATGCAATAAAGACAAGCACGTTTACTCATGCTCTATCATGGCCCAATTCCATATGCACAAAAGCCAAGCACGCTTACACATGCTCTGTCAAGGCTCAATTCCAAATACATAAAAGCCAAACATATTTATAAATGAATATGTTTTAAGTGCCCATAGTTACACACCAACTCACATCTTCAACTTCAAACTTCTCCAACTATTTAAACACATATATTATTTTTGTTGTAAATTACCAACATCACAATGCAACCTCAACCTTTACCATGGAAACAACATCAACATAAATCTGGGCATATACATAATATGGTATGCTTTACTCCACTTTTATTTACATTCACGTTTTATAAATGTCTATATATTATTGGTTAACAAATATAGGTTTTTCTTTATAGGGAACTAATTAGCAATTAATCGAATCATATTATCATTCAATGCCCACTCCTCATCCAACAATAGAACCAATGTTGGAACAAGTTGGATTTGCCCAAGTTGCAAAAATTAGACATTTAAAGGTTGATCATCATTTGATTACTGCTATGGTTGAAAGGTGGAGACCTGAAATACACACATTTCATCTTCTTATTAGTGAATGCACAATAACCTTAGAAGATATGGCACTACAATTGGGTCTAAAGGTTAATGGAAAACCAATTACTGACCCAACATTATTTGACTAGGAAGATATGTGTGAAAAATACTTGGGTGTGGTTCTGCCAAAGGGGGAAGTATTAATAGGATTGACACTCAAACTTAAATGGTTACAACAAAATATAATGTCTCTCCCAACAACACCAACAATACAACAGTTAGAAGCCCATTGTAGAGCGTATATACTAGGGTTGATTAGGGGAGTATTGATGCCTGATAAAATAGAAAACAAAGTTCACTTAATGTATCTACCTTTTTTGGTTAATCTTCAACATACTCGACGTTATAGTTAGGGTTATGCTTGTTTAGCGACTCTATACAAAGAGATGTGTAAGACTATTAATCCAAATTTTAAAACAATGGGTGGGTGTGTATCGTTGTTGCAATCTTGGACATGGTATCGCATGCCTTTCATTGCACCAATGGTTGATCGTGACCCAACTTATCCATTTGTTGTTAGGTAATAAAAATTGTTATTAATTTTGTACATACATATACACCACTTATGCTAACTTTGACATTTTCTAGATGGACTAAAAGGGGACTAAAGTTTTCTAAAACTCCACATGGTGATCTTATATGGTACAGATCAAAGAATCGATCACATGCATCTTGAAGAGGTTAAAAACTAATTCATTAGTCATGGATTAATTTTATTTTCAATTCATGTCTTATTATTATACTAACTATGTTAAATTTTACAATTCTTGTGGATGTCATATGTCCCTTATCATACAATTGTGCCAAGAGATGCATCTAATGATTCCAAAATTTGGAGTGCATGTACTACTTTAATTTGTTTCTCAATTGTAGAATGGCAACAAACAGACAGAGTAAAGCTCCAATTTGGACTATGGCAAGAAATTCCCAACCCACTTCATAATCTAGATTGATTACACAAAATTGACATGCGAGGGAGAACTGGCAAAAATTGGAAAGAAAAACATGCAAAATGGATTGGGATTTGGAATGAACAACAAGATAAGGCCTTAGTAGGGCAACCTATTAACGGCTCACCTCATGATCACCATAATTACCTAGATTGGTATTGTGGAAATTCACATATATTCTTATCTATGCAACAACAATTACAAGACCCAAGGAAAATTTCAACACAATAATGTGCACAAATGGGGAATACATCTTCACAACCCAACCCACATGTTGTAGACACCATGGAGAATGAAGACATGGGACCGTCTCATCATTCATTTGCATTCACTTCGTCTTAACAAAATCCTCATTATTTTGACAATCCTTCACAATCATTTGAATGCACTCTATACCAATTTGTCAGTAATCTATTTGGTGCACACATTGGAACACCTGAGTTAGCTAATGCATATATCCATAATATGTATACAACCAATATTCCAACATTTCATCATAACTCAAGTGGCAACTCTTCAACACCAAACATTGGAGACTTTACTCAACCAAGTTATGATCTAAATTGCAATGAGGATGATTTCAACCAAACGGTGAATCAAAACCATCATTTTCACGAGGAAGGACATGAACCACAACCACAACAACATGCACAACTTCGTAAAAATCATGCATGTAACAGAAAACTTACACGATGTGGAATTGGTTTTCACTATGTGGGTTAATTGTTAGGGTTGATGTAGTTTGAATTAATTTTAATATCGCTTTAATGCTAATATATGTATTGACTCATGAAATTTGTTATTGATATAATATTGTGCAAAAAGTGACAAAAAAAATTAAAGACAATCCAAAGGAATTCATTAAGTTCAAAAAAATGGTTTTTTTTACCTTTCAAACACGATTTTCAAAACATGGAAGGCCAATTCAAGATGTAAAATTTCTACCATTGGATTCATCTACATAAAAAAATATGAGGCTCAATTATAGTTTGAAAAAAAAATCACAAACATAACCAAAACTGCTAAAAAAAGTATCCCTCTTAAAATCTTAAAAGAAATTTATTATGTCTATAATATTTTTTTTTTATTTTGAGACACTTTTTTGAAACTTTTTTAAACTGGTTTATGATGTAAAATTTGTTCTAGTAGACTCATCTACATAAAAATTATAAGACTCAATTATTGTTCGAACATAAAAACAACATAAGCATGAACAAAATCGCTAAAAAATATCTTCAAAAAAATGTTGAAATGAATACAATAAGTCCACAAAGTAATTATTTTGTATTTTGAGATATTATTTTGAAACATTTTAAAATTGATTTAATATGTGAAACTTATAATATTAGATTTATCTATATAAAAACTATTAGACTACATTAATATTAAAACAAAAAAAACAATGTAACCATAAAAAAATAATACACAAAATCACCCAACAAATAACTTTAAAACTTTAAATAATTTATTAAGTTTAATTTCATAATTAAAAAACAAAAATAAGTATTAATAAATTGATAAAAAAAAATTAAAAAAAAAACCTGTTAAGAATTCGAGTTTTGAAAACCCGAATTCTTAACGGCAAAACAAAAAAACATGCTAAATAATAGGTGTGAATTCGACTTCTTAGAAACCTAATTCACACCTTCAAAAAAATAATGGCATATTTGTATATAAAGTAGCATCGATGGTATCCTCATATATAAAATAATTTACAATGGTGCAGTAGAAAAAAGTCCCACAAAGGGGTTACAATTCTGATGTAGTGGTGATCATGGGTGGCGATGCAGAGGTGGGAATGTCTAGGTACAGTTCTGATTTTCTTTATTTGATTGGGTTGTTGGATTGAGTTCTATTTGTTTATTGCAAGTTCTCTAATTATTTTTGGCATTGTGGTGACTAGGCTTGTGTTTAAATTTGGGTCTAGGATTTAGGTTTGGGTTAAACGTGAGAAATGGTGCAACAACTCTCTATTTTTTGTCTCTGTTTATGTTTCTGTTTTGGGTCTTCTATTTTGGGTTGAACTTAGAGTCACACACACACAAATGTACAGTTTATTCTAGTTACCTCAACTTGGTAATTATTCAGTTTACTCATTCTGTTTGATTAGCATTATACTTTCTTATTTTTACATGACTATAAGAGTTAAACTAAATAAACAACCAAAAAAATGTAAATGTTTAGACATAATGAGAAAAGAACAATATAGACAAAGCATACATCATAAATTGCAATAAGTAACGGAAAGGAAAAAAAATTGCATAGCTGTAGTATAAGGTAGGTACTTACCTATGATATGTCAATCCTTCCACGGCTTTATATTCCTATTACAATCTCAATCTACTCTCAAGACTCACTTGCTTGAACTAGATGCTTGAATTGAATGTTTAAACTGAATGTTTCTCTCTTTTTCTAAAGAAAATCCTCCCCCCACTATTGTATTCTCCTTACTGTCCTCTATTACTACTGTCTCCTCCGTTTTTTTTCTTGCTTTGAATGGTATTTATAGGCATCAACATCAACTTTCCTTCCTAAGAATTTTTGCTTATTTAATCAGTTTTTTTGAGCTTTCCTTCCTAGGATGTTTTGCTTATTTAATCAATTTTGCTTGCTTGCTTGCAGTTGCATTTTTTGGATCAACCACCACCTAGTACTAAGCCTAGTTGCTGCCTATGACGGAGATGCCAATTGAGACATAAGATTAGCCTTTACTTGATGAGAATTTTGCCAATTTGAGGAAGGCATACATGTAGGTGTAGGTGATGCTGTAGAGTAGGAAATAGAATAAGTGGTGTTGCAGAATTTTTAAGATTTATTATTTTTCTTTGTTGTTGTGCAAGTTATCAAGAGGTGTGAATGTTGTGCAATTTTGGAGACGACGGCTTCTTGATGTTGTAAGGCTGAATTGCAATTGTAATATTTTGCTTTCTTTTTTGCTTTCTGCTCAATTTTGTATTGGCTTTGTAACAATCATTAATTCCACTTGTATAGAATACAAAAAAGATTTCTTATCCAACATATTGTTTTCATTCCATTCTACTTTCTTTTCTTTTCTTTTTTCAAATATGGCAAGACACAACTTGTGAAATTAGCAATAATAATAATAATAACAATAATAGTAATAGTAAATTAGACAGATATAATTGGGTCTTGATAATGTGAAATTACTATTCTCACTTTGCATGTCCTTGAAGCCATCCTCACATGTCTCGGCATCAAACATAGTAGTAGAAAGAAAAATATCCAGTTGGTCACAGTCTCCATTAGCAAGTGCTTGTTTTGAGTCCTTCAAATTCTCTATGGCTTCCAAGTATTCCTCTACATAGTCATTTAAGAAACGCCACATGTAAATATTGTTATTGTTGGATCCATGGGAAGCAAAAGAATTGAATTGCAGCTCATAGACATGGGGCAAAGTGTCTACAACATATGTTGTGTTGAGATTCAATGCAATATCAACAAGCACTTTCAGATATGATGCCTTGCTACCAGGGATTTATCTCAAGGTGGAAATGCATAATTGGAAATGGAGGGTGTGCTTGAGGGTTGTTGTGACCAAATCCTCTCCTCCTGTGTTCAGTGGCTTGGCACATTGTCTTATCCAAAATAGAGGGCTTTATTCTCTTTCCTCTAAAGCCTCTCTCTTTTGACAGCTTACTAAAGAAAAGGACCCACATGCTCCCAAAAGTAAATACAAGCTTTTCTTGATCTTCTCGGATCATCCAACTCTGAAACAACTACAAAAGAAATTAAAACTAACTGATCTAAGTTTGCTTCACCTCTTCATACAAGAGAGATCTATAGCTATTCTTTAGTATTTCAAAGAGATCCATAGTTGTTCTTCAATTTTTCAGTATTCATTGAAAGTCAATCTATAAATACAAGCCTTTCTTGATCTTCTCGGATCATCCAACCATGAAGAGACTATAAAAGAAATTAAAACTGACTAATATAAGTTTGCTTCACCTATTCATATAAGAGAGATCCATAGTTGTTCTTCAATATTTTAGATCATATTCTAAATAGCTTTGAGAATTGTATTTCCAATAAGGAAAATCCTTTGTTGGAGAAAAACCATCACTGCATTAATTATTTGTAAGGATCTAGCTACTATTATATTTGCTACATTATCTTGGTAGTGTTGTAGTCTAAGTATTGAAACCCAACAAGATTGCTAAGGTGTTTGTTATGTGATTAAGAGAAAGTTCAAATCTAGTAGGTAACAGGTTGGGAATGAGTAGGTGGTGTACTCTATCTTAGCTAAGATTGTTGATTGATTTAGTGAAAAACTTACTTGGACAAGTGGGGACTGGACGTAACCCAAGGTTAAGTGTTAAAAGTATAAATTCTCTGTTCCTTTCTCCCTTACTCTATCTCATTATAATTTCTTGTATTAACTACTAAAAACTTGCATATCAAAACTGCTTCTAAAAATATCCAGAATTGATCAGAAGCATATAACTCTCCTTTTGAATAGTTCAGAAGCACTAAGCATATTCATTTTGGACTACTATTCTTCAATCTATTATTGCAACATCTTGGTCTGCTTTATTTAAAAGAACCTAATTTTATCTTGAAAACAATTCAACTATCCTCCCCCGTTCTTGTACCATTTTATTCACTTCAAAGACATTTGCTCCAATAGCAAGACTTGAAGTTATCCATCTCCTTCTAGCTTATGTGTGTCACAAGGAATTTCAACTTTTCCAAATGGACGTGAAAGCACTTTCCTCAATGGCCACATAGAAAACAGGTGTATGTATCTTAACCTCCTGGTTTCACTGATCCCATAAATCCAAACCATGCCTAGCGCCTCAAGAAAGCCCTTTATGGCCTTAAGCAAGCCCTAAGACATTGGTATGAAAGACTATGTAATTTTTTAACTGAAAATCACTTTGAAAGAGGACAAGTAGACAAAACTCTTTTTATTAAGCATACTAAATCTAATATTCTTTTAGTGCAAGTTTATGTTGGTGACATTATTTTCAGATCCACTGACCCAAAATTGTGTGAGAAATTTGTAGAAGATATGTAGGGGGAGTTTGAGATGTTTATTTAATCACAAGCACAAATTAAACATATATATATGTTGATCGATCAAGTGTGTTCTCTTAATCTAACTGATCAAACATTGTTTGGTTAGAAAGTTATTAGTATTATACATATATATGATGTGAATGTGACACTTTAATAATGACAATACAGAGAACTTGGTTTGTTCATACTTGTTTCCATGTAAGCTATGAAGGTGAATGATGAGGTTAGATTCTTATTCAGTGAAACTCCCTTTTTGGGATCAGGTTTTAGGTAACTCACCCATCTAAGTCTGCAACTTTTGTCACATCAAAGGAAGCTTGTGCATATATATAATCAATCCATAACTTATAACTATATATATGTTGATCAGAAATTCTTTTTTTGTATGTGAGACTAAAAATGTCCTTTTAATTAGGACTAGAATTCAAGACAAAACCTAGAAACACTTAAATGTTTTTGAAATTTTTATCATATCATAATTGAAGTTTTATCTTATTAATTTTTTTATATAGATTAAGAAAAGTAAATATTCTAAAATATATATTCTTATTCTCTTCATTTGCATAAATGTATCATTAAGTTTTCTAAATTAATAATATTTATTAAAAATGGAGAACATAAGTAATTTTGGATCATCTTTTAGAGGTTAAAATTTTACTCATTTTAAAACCGATCAAAGTAGTAATAATCTATGATGGATCATCTATGTAAATTCTTACTACAAGGTCATCAAAATGAAATTTTAATTAATTTTGATAAAAGAAAACACGCATGAAGGTATATCATTCTGATTTAGGCAAAACGACCATAATGGGTAATTTCTTAAAAGAAATTACTCAAATAGCAAAATCTTAAAACATATTACCATACTGGATAGCACAGATCCACCAAGAGCTTCCTGGGTAACGATCCGACCAAAATCGAAATCAAATTTTTATAAGTGAAAACACAAATAAAGCATACAATCAATATTAGAATTGCAATTACCATTCTTCAGGAACATTAAAGGATAATTATGCATAAAGACGAATAAAAATTACTAAATGTACCCCCTCTACAATTAGCAAAAAGGTGTAATTTTACGGGTCTTACAACACTCCCACCCTTTTAGGAATTTCGTCCCTAAAATTCAACTTCGTCAATCTATCAGTATAATCTATCTCTAACTATTCTTAGGTTATTCTATTTACTTCACCACTTGATCTTATGCAACTTCCCTATGATAATATTCTTCTTAACAAGGTTCCTTTCTAAATTTCTACTCCTCTCAATGTATAGTCACAAGTAAGGTTCGTTTGTAAGGAAGGAACACTAGGTCTATATATGCAATTTCATTCTTAAACTAGTAGCTCACTAGCATAGATCAGGTTTCGATAGGAAACCATCCAACTACTAGCTAGGTAGGACACTTAGTTATCTTTCAAAGCAAGACTTAATTCTACTCAATGTTGAAAATCTAAACTTAGATTATTACATATAGGTTACAGGTAAACCTTAAGTATATCTAGATATATGGTTAAGTAGTCACACTATACTTGCTAGCTTTATCAAGCTGGGTCGCACATAATTACTCATCACCTTAGTATGGAACAACAACCACAATTCTTATCTTAATAATACATTTAACACTCTTAATAAATATTTGAACAACAACTTCCTAAATTCCAACAATACTAACAACTTCTTCTATCTCTCCCACACCTTCACCCCTTCATCTTAAAGAGTATTTTAGACATGAGTTAAGTTTCTAAATCCACACTTCACTAAAGAACCCTATTTATAACAATTTTATCATAAAATGCCTTCTAGATTGCCTCTAAATAATCCATTACCCTATTGCTCATTCTTTAGCTCAACTTTTCTCATCTCTTCACACTCTTAGACCTTTCATTTTCTTACCTATCCATCTACCCGAATTTCTCAAGACAAATACGACTTGTTCTATCTATTTCATCTTATTTCCCTTACTAATCTCAAATCTTCAAAAGTACCATGGAACTACAATTAAGCACACTAGTGGTCAAGGTATCAATCCTGTATTAAATATAAAATGCCATACACCACTTCAATCATTCAAACATTGCAAAAATTCATTAAAACAATATGGGTAATAACTACACTCTCTACATTCAGTCACAAGTCTAGGATACTTCAACTCCTTCTTATCTCTATTTTCTATACCCGACTTCAATCTATAACCTCTAACTTCCGAATTCTCCTTCTCCAACTGACTCAAAGACATAGACTCATAAGCTCGAATTGTGGAACAAGGACGGATAGTACAATCCAAACAGTATTTCAAGAAATATGATATTAGGAGGGAAAGTCATTCTAACGGAGTCCTGAGTATGCATCTCACAACTCTATCATGAATAATTTCTTCCTTGAAGGTATTCATCTTGCTCAAAAGTGAGCATGATAACAAAAAAAATAACTCATTTTCACGGATCAAGATCCACACAAAATTGGAAGTAATTTATCCTCATTGAATGAACAACTCTCACAAGGAATTAACTTTCTCGCTACCTCCAACAATGTTCCAAAACACATTCCCCAAGTCATTTCACATAACTTAGTGACATGGAGGATTCATGTCACCACACAACTCGAAAGAAGAGACATGATATGTAAGACATTCATACACATGAAATCAAATGACTATTTTAAGAATTAAGATACTTATTCACAAGAAAAGCAGGCTACTCAAAAGTAGACTACCCCAAACATGTCCAATCGACTTATGTTTCAAAAAAAGATAGTGATAGGAAAATATTCACTCAACAAGAAATGAGACCATTGCATATTAGAAACAGGTAACTTCTTCATGTTATATACTACTCCATCCTACTTAACCCATTAACCCTTTATAGATGGTAATGTCGTGGGAACTACTCAAGATAAGGTATAATCTAAGGGAAAGGTTTCTTCTCTTAGCTTAGTGGAATCTAGATAATCTCATACTATTATTAACAATTTACTCTAACACTAATACATCTTCTAAGTGTTAACATCCTTTTTTAACGACGTCGTGACCAACTAATGCCCATATAGTTTAACTAATACCACATTGCTAATCTAGTATTCCAAGCAAAAATATAACTTAACAAACAAATTTAAGTTCATCACACTTATCAATGAAAAAGTTGATGCAACCACACAACATACAATTCAACATTTCACAACTCCATCTTTTAATGGCAGATGTGAAAGCAACCAATCCAAACAATTTTTATCTCACATCACAGTCATTCCATAGGTGACGTGAGAGCATGCAACATGCAATTCCTTCACACCACTATCAAGTGACGGAGAAATTAGATCACATACCAAACCAACCATGGTAACGTCCATACTCTAGTCTTGAAAGGACCAACCAGGCTTTGATACTACTAATGTAACCCCCTAAACTTATAAATTCCTAAACTTTGTATTTTATCCTTAAAAATATGAAATTAATTAAAAACTTGATCCATTAACACATTATCAAAATATGGAATATATTTTTTTTCTTTCTCTTGCCTCGAAACTTATTACAAGTACAACGAAACTTACTTTCAATACACCTATCATTCTCTTAAAAATAAGTATTTATTAACAAATATAATTTATAAGAATCCTCATACTTTTTATAACATGTTTGATTCCAAATGATACTAAAACACCGATAAACATGAAATAATACCAAAATATCGCCTTAAAACAATTCCATAAAAAGAAACATGATTACACATTTACATATTTGGGAAAGAGACATAAGTCATCTGAGTCGCATACAACAACATAAGAACCATAAAATGAATATCTAGGCTATCATCTATTACACAAGATACCATACTAAGACTTAGGTAGTAATTAAAAGAAACTAACTCCCAATCCTCACTAAGAACTTGAAAAGTAACTTCGAAGGCCTTCTATTTTCAAACAAGTCTTTCCACATCAACAATGTTGGTCATAGCCATTCCATTCCATCTTAGTCGTTTACATGCAACATTTGTCCTCATCTGAAAACAAAAATATCCATACCGTAGTGGTACACTCACGATCTTATTGAAAACCTATACATTTTTACACTTGTATAACTTCTTCAAAAACTCAGGCCCGCTGCCACTAGAACTCCACGAACATAGTGGTCTTACACTTTAGGTGGATGACTGTTGGGAGTACGCCCCTCTCGTCATTGGTTGGCAGGGCTCTCACCAACTGAAAATGCATCACACTTAGTCGAGGTCACTGAGTCGATTATGTGACCCAAAGCCATGACCTAGCGCCATATCCCCTAGGATACCATGCTTGTGACCATTTCTCAAATACCACTCTGTGGTCATCCACACTCTAAGAATCGATTCCTCAACACGTTTCCCTTAGCAAGGATTACGTTTCCAATGGGTTGTGCACTTTTCACTGCTGCAAACATCGAATGATGGTTCACCAAGTGCCTCGTGAACTTCTCGTCCACAGCACCAACATGTCTACCTCACTACATTAAGTGAGTAGCTGTCGTCGCCTTGTTTGTCATCACACACGCAGTTTGAAATATTAATGCACATCCCATTCCAGTTGATTCCTTTGACCAACTCTCACCGAGAACACATTTCTCGTAAAATGTGTCATCAACATTGTAATCACGTTCAAGCATGTTAGTTTCACTTGTACTGACGTCAAAGGAAATCCTTTCTATTCGCATCTCACTGAACACACCAAACAAAGTAATGCGTGCATTAAGCATCACATGCTTGTTATGAATACTGTTCATGACCCCGCCCCATCAAGTTTTATTAAGTCTTATGTAATTCTCCATACACTTAAGTATTATGCTTCAATTAAATATACTACTCCAATTCATTGCAAGGTTCCTACTTTTAAGTCTAAGTCCAATGATTTATTTACTCATATCTCATTACATTAACTTGTTATTAAATTCTCACTCTTAGAATTAATTTATTCATTAATTTCTTAATGAATTCATTTATTAATCAAGACTACGTCTTAATCTCGTAAATGCACTCCATCGAAGTTCATTTGCTCCCCACAAGGACTCACCATCCTTGCTTGCCCAAAACAAACAATCAATCATAAAATCCAATCAACCAATCACACAAATACAACCAACTCTAACAATTGGTGCTCAGGGTTCACACTCCCCAAGTCCTAGATGCCAGTTATAAAAATGCATGATTTACAATGAATATTTAATCACATGATACACAATAACCAAAGGTATTCTCCTTCTAAGATAGAACATCTCCTCATACTTGCATTTCCAACAATTCATGTCATATTTATCAAGTGATTCAAGTTGAAAATACTAGTACAAGAATTATTTGACATACTTACAAAACTCATAATACCATGAAATTTAGTACATATACTCTCCATCACTCTTCTTTCAACTCATAATTTTATCAGTTAAAAATTATAAGTATAAATATTTTATTTAATTTAAAAAGTGTTTCTAGGCCAACTCAAGAATCCATGGTTTATTATTTATTTACCTAAATAAAAATAGTTCTTTATATAAATCCTTTCATAGGGAAATTATCATAGGTATCACATATATATTTCTCATAATTTTAAAACATTCATAAGACTCCTTTTTGAATTAAATATTCCCTAACATTCAGCAACATGATTTGGACAAAACAACCATTTATAATTATGACAATATTTCAGAAAATTCAGATAAAAATATCACATACTATAAGTCACAAATAGCACCTATTGTAAATTTATCAGAATTTAACATGCACAAAATATAATTTTAATCATTTAGAAACCCTACTGAGTGACTAAACTCAGTTTTACTAATTAATTCTTAGAAAAATACCTAGAGGCTTTCTAAAATCCCAAATAAAATCATGGATGTTGCCAATGATTTATGGAACAACATGGTGTTTTCAGATTTCTTCAAAAGTTCTCTAAATAATTTCCAAGGACGAAACAGTCCTAAACTCAACTATCTTCTAAATCAAAGATTAGCCTTTTAAAAATAGTTCTTTAACTCCAAAAATTTTGAAATTTTTACCATCGCATCCAAAGGTATTCTAGATTACCCAGATGGTCTCTTAATCTCATAAAAAAGCACAAAAAAATTTTGAAAATTGAAAACATAGTTTCAGCCCCATATACCAAAATGACCATTTCTCATCCAAAACAAGTATTTCAAAGCATATTCCCCCCAAATTAGTTCAATAAGCTCAAGGAAACAGGGAAAATCAACAAGAAAGCATGGTTTAAGTTTAGAATGGAATAACTCCTCCATACCTTAATTTCTAAAGTTTCAAATGCACAAAATGGAGCTTAGATTAAAGCTTGTTTTCTCCTCTACCACATACTAGAATTTAAACAAAAGATTTGAGCTAATGAACTTAGAAAATTAGAGAGAAAGACAGAGGTTTTAGAGAGAAGGTGGAGAGCTTCAAGAACAAGGCACCAAGAAGGAATGCTTTTTTTTTAACCAAGGCTTACTTTTCTCTCTCCCTCCACATAAGGTAAAATTCATATTATAGAAGTGCAGCTGAGCAGCTAGGGTTGGCACTCCCTCAACTTCATGCATAGCTCCCTTAGGAAAAATAGGTTGGGCCAATCAAGGCCCATTAGCTTTAGGGTTAGGTTTTTGGGCTTGGGTTGAGCCTTTTTTCGCATTTTTTCGTCAACTGTGTTTCAAAGATTCCCAAAACTAATCTTTCACTTAAAAATCATTCTAATTAAATTTTCTATGCTTTAAAATCATTAAAATACCATTTTCAAATGAAAAAAAAACGATAAAAATTGCATTGTAGGCCATTTTCATGAAAATCGCAAAAACGGTGTGATCAAAACCGAAATCAAATTTTTATAAGAGAAAACACAAATAAAGCATACAATCAATATTATAATTGCAATTATCATTCTCCGAGAACATTAAATGATAATTACGCATAAAGAAGAATAAAAATTACTAAATGTACCCTCCCTTTACAATTAGCAAAATGGTGTAATTTTATGGGTGTTACATTTTGTTTGATTGACATGATATTTATGGTTTATTATGAAATAAACTTCTATTGATAAAATAAATTAAGCAACTCTATTTATTATGAGAAATTGAAGTATGTTATACAGGGTTTCACGTGTAACATTTGAGACGATCATGTGTATCAATTTATGTTATAATAATCTTTTTATGATTTGAGATTGTCATGTGTATTGGGGACAGGGCAAAACTGGGAAACCCGATTCCTGACGAGGACAAATCTTGAGTCAAATTTGTAAGTTCCGATGAAAAATGAGGACAGGGGTGGGGATGATTTGGAATGTTGGGGGCGCGAAGTGGGGAGGCTAACCCGCCCCCCCCCCCCCCCAATTGCCATACCTACTCAACAAAATGTTAAAACATGTTACCATACTGGGTAGCACAAATCTAGCACTTCCTGGGACTAAGAGGCGCTTGGTGGATCAGTGCCTCCTATCACACAAATGTTGACGTGGCATCCATACGGGAGACGTTTGGTGGATCAACACTTCTTGTAGGAGAATATTAAATTATTATTTTTTGTAATATTTTTATTTAGATGTTACAAGAGTACAATTTTTATTTAATTCTCATCTTGTCTAACATTATATTAGTGTTCATGTTGTGGACAATTAGCATTGTTATGCCCTTCTTGACTACAATGAGAACAAGTTTGTCTTCTGTGTGACTTTGTCCAATCCATCTCATTTCTAATTCTGGTGCCCTTTGGTCTTCCTCTTCCACGGAATTTTAACTACACTTTGTAATAGAAAATAATTTGTAAAAAAAAGTAACAATTTAATATTCTCCTGCACGAGGCGCTGTTGATCCATCAAGTGCCTCCCACAAGGGTGCCACATCAACATCTATGTGACCGACACCAAATGCGCTAATCAGCCACCAAGCACATCTCAATCCCAGAAAGCACGCTTGATGGATTTGTGCTACCCAATATAGTAATATGTCTTAAGATTTTACTATTTGAGTAATTTATTTTAAGAAATTACCCACTATGGTCGTTTTGCCCAAAAGTAGAAGGTGGAGATGAGTGTGTTTTATAAAACTAAAAACAGAAGAATGAAATGTGATTAGAATTCATATTGAAGATGGCAAGAAACACAATAACATTTCTAACATTTACAATAGATTGAGTGGTTTTTGAAAAGTAAAGTAAGAAGGGAAAGAAATAAGTCACGAGTTTGAATACCTCCTATCCAAATTCATGATACATGGATTTTTGGCCCATCCAAATTCGTGATTCATGTATTTTTAGAACATGTTTAAGTGTAATTCCTTCTTTGATAAATTAAAATGAAAGGAAGGATTGACAAATAATACACTATGCTAGTTTCAAAATCATGGTCACATTTAAACTATAGTAATACTAAATTTATTCTAATTATTTTTTTTTTTGAAAAAGATGTAATCTGAATGATTAGGATCTGTTAGAGTTATGAATGAATATAACAAAGTGACACAAATGAACAAGTTATTACAAATAAAATATTAAATATATGTAATAATTACCTATTGTGATGAATTAACTACCTAGAATGGCTATTGTTTGTTGTAATGAATTGTGTTACGTTATTTGCTTCTTACCATTATCCTTAGCCAATTAGCCATGCTTAAAAGTATGGCAACTTACATAATTCTTGTTAGTTTAATTATATGTTTTTGTAATATTTATTATATGAAGATGATATTGTGTAGCTTGAGTTTTTTTTCCCCCTTTTATTAAATCAAGTAACCTGATACAAGTTCATATAAGATTGTCTATGGCTGCCTTCATACATTCCATCTCAATCAGGGACGGCTTCCTCCTTCTCTTCTCTGAACTCGAATATGATCATTTTAATGTGTATGAATTAGCGTTAACAAATTGATTTGATTAAAATTGATTTTGCATTAATGTGATTTATGTTTGAATATTTGTAATATAAAATTAAAAGTAAAATTCAATGTAAAATTTTGAATCCAACCCAAAAATTACTATCAATAATGTTAACTTAAATTTAAGTATATTTCTATATTACTTTAAATAAAATTTGTCAAACATTTTAGTCAAAAATAAAATCACGTTTAGATTCAAAAGGTAAATCCAACACCCAATTAATTTATAAATTCAATGCACTGTTAGAGTGGGAAATTTTCGGCCAATTGCTTTAGCAAACTATCATCAGTTTAAGATTACCTCAAAGATCTTAGCTGATAGGCTTGCTAGTATTGCTCCAAGATTTCGGAAAACCAAAGAGAAAAAAAGTGTCAAATTTAAAATGTAATTTTGTCTCACTGTTAATTTAAATGATTTAATTTTATCCCATTATTTTTAAATGATTCAATTTTATTCTATTATTATTTTAAATACTCAATTTCAACTCACTTTTTTAAAAATATTCGATTAATAATGAAACGAAATTAAAACTTTTTAATTAATAGTAACAACATTAAATCTTTTAAAAATAATAAGATAAAATTAAACATCTTTAAATTAATAATAAATGAAATTAAACATTTTAAAAATATTAGGACCAAAATAGTAATTAATCCTATTTTCTTTCCTTTCATTTCTTAAAAAATCAAACAAAGTGAAAGATAAATGTTTATATTCCATATGAAACGACGTCGTATACCTAATGTAAAATAATAACTTTCCCTTTCTTGGTCTGCTGGCGGAAACTTGCAATTACGAACACAACCACAGACAGTAACACACACTACCGCCGCAGAACAGAAGAGACCGAAACGCCGTCGTATTCATCTCCGAACACCGAATATGGAAGAAAGAGGAAACCAACACATACACGAACAAGAAGAAGAAGAAGAAGAAATCGTTTGCTTAGACGCATCGTTCTTCGTCAATGACAAGTAATTCTCTCTATATCTCTCTCCACCTCGTTCTCAAATTCACGATTCTGACGATTTTTTTTCTTTCTTTTTTATTGAATTTGAAGTTACCAGCTGACGAAATTCACGTTCGGTTCGCAAGACATTCAGCTCTTCTGTCTGCATTCTGCTTCCAGTGAGTATTTATTTAATTTTTTAAGTTTTAAAAAACAACACGTGCTTGGTTATGGGTTATGAGTTTGATTAAAAGGTTTCATTTTTTTAGTTTTTGATTTGATGAGTAAAAGAATTTAACGGTGATGACAGAGTTAGTTTTACTCCACCAGTCAATTAGAATCCATAATTTTGATGACTCGTGTTGTGAGATAATTTTATAAAAGTCAAATAACTTATCATAAATGGATGGTTATGATTAATTGATAATGTAAAACTATTTTACATTCTCAATGCTTCACTCTTTTTCTCTTAGTTAAGATCGGAGTAGGAATGTTGAATGGGTCTATTTGGACATACTACTCTACTTTAGAAGTACTTCTAGCAGAGAAAAATATAAAGAAAATAATGAAATTAACTTCTCTAGAAGTTAACATTGTTTGTTCCAATAGCTAATTTGTAGAAGTCTCACATCTTTTTTATAAAGCTATATGAGAGAGCTTCCATAAATTGATTATTGGAAAATACAATTTTAACTTTTAAAGAAGCTAATTTCATTTTTTTCTTCATATGTTCCTTTCCTAGTAGTATTTCTAGAGTAGTGTGTCCAAACATGTCCAATATGTTAAAGGGACTACATTTCAATGTTCTCATTTTTAATGGAATCCTAATATTGGTGCTACTGTGCTAGTGTTTGTTTCTCATTCTTAATGGTCATTTATAACAGGGTTAAAATAGACCAATAATGGTTATAGGAAGTAAGACCTTGTTTGTATAAACTTCAACCACCTATAAGAGAAGAAAATAAGATCATATAATGAATTAAACTTGTGTCCTAAGTTAAAATAAACTTATTAGTTAAAGAGTTTAATGATGGATTGTGATCTGACAGTGTAAAACTGTGTAAAACTATTTTACAGTTTACAGTGTTAGTGCATCACCATTAAACACTTTAGTTAAAACCATTTTATGCACGTCAACTTTGATTGAAACTATCTGAGCCTAATCCGGAGGTTCATAAGTTGATTCTAACTTGTGCAGAAATTTAATTCATTTTACCTTCTTATTTCCTTCTCGCATGCTTCTAGAAAAGTTGTTCCAGACAGAGTTTAAATAAATAAAAAACTAATTGTTGAAAAGTGGTGCTTTGAGAGAAACTGTGTATCTTATAGGCTGCAAATTGTTTCTTACTTGTAGTGTAATCATAATCAATCAATGAGTAATCAGGAACTAATTTGTAGCTTAATTGTGCCTAATTACTAGCTAACAGTTAGGAACCATTGCTGTTAGTTACAGACTTACAGGCTCACAAATTGGGAATGACATCCACATCATGTAGTGAGCCTCACATGAATTTCAGTAATTCATTTCATAATAGATAGTGTGCTAGAAAGAGTGTGTTACTTGCATTTCTTTTCTCACAAATTGGCTTAGATTGTGAATGAAAACTGATTCTTGATGTAGCCTTTCTATGGAAGACAATAAATCAAGACATGCTTTTCATCTGCTAGAAAAGTTCTCTTCATCTGAAATCATAATAAACCCCTGAGCACCTGTTTTGCTTTTTGAATCTTCTATTTGCTTCGGTCACAATGCTAATTATCTTTTGAATCAGCTGATTTTGATTTGACAGGGCAGCTGGTGTGGCCTGGAGCCATGTTGCTGAATGATTATCTTTCAAATAATGTTAACTTGCTTCAGGGTTGCACTGTCCTTGAATTAGGTTCTGGTGTTGGTATGTATCTCTTCACCTTTAAACGTAAATTTCATTTCTTATATGTGGATTCTTTGATATTTGTAGAAGAAACAATGTATCCTTAATTACCCACTGCTCATGATTACCTTGTTTAAGGTAATGAATTGCTTATCTTTAAGTTATGTTGTTATTTTCCCACATCCAAAATATTACAAGGTACCAAACCTATCATAGTTGTAATTTGGTATGAATGAATACAAACTTGAAGCAATAAAGCAATATTTCATTCTTTTTAATTTTAATTTAACCTTTTTTTTGGTTTTGGGATTTTCAAACAAAAGATCTTTTTTAAGTCATGTCAAAGTCTTACAAGAGGGTTTTATTTTTAAGATTTGGCAGGGCAGCCTGCCGGCCCACCTTTAAGCGGGACAGGCCAGGGTTTTCCACCTACCCCATTTTGGCAGGCTAGCCCGCCCCACTTTTGGCGGCCCATGCCTCATTGCCATCCCTACATGATACTGTTTTTCATTTGTTTGGGTGAGATTGGCTGGGAATTTTCATTTGATTGTGGAAATGGTGGGATTGGATTTATAAACAATACGTCAATACCACTATGTTGGCTTAGTTGCAGTTGCCCATTTCTTACAATAAAACCCAAGCTCATCCAAATTCTAAAGATCTCAAAGCCATACAACCTCTTCTGTCATTCATGGAACTCCTATCCTATGACCTGTGGTTCTGTCCAGGATTGCTTGATCTCCAATCTGTGGGAGCTTCAGTTGTGGATGACGGACCTCTAGTGGTGCTTTGAGTCTTCAACTTCTTCTCTCCTCCAATCTGCTTCTGCTTATGGTGCAGAATCATGCTGGTTTATAGTTGCTGCTTCATCTTGTTTGTGTGCTTTGATAATCTGGTATGGACTTTGTTCAATGATTTTTATTGTGAATTTGTGATCATGTGAAAATGTTATCTTTTAGTTTTGTGTGTGGTTGTCTTTTATTTACAGATCTGTAAATTACTTGCAAGTTTTGACATTTTTCCAATTGGAGTTTTAATTTTTAATTAAATTTTAGTTGTGATATTATCATATTAAGGTTGTTTTGGTATACATACACACATACATAATTTTAGTTGTATAATGTTACCTTGATGCTATGGATGGTTCGTACTTTGATCCCAGGTATTACTGGAATACTTTGCAGCAGATTCTGCCATAAAGTTGTGATGACAGATCATAATGAAGAAGTGCTAAAGGTAGTGTAGTGAAAATCTGTTCCTGTGACACATGGTAAACATGTCCCTGGTTATCTGCTATATAGTTTAATTTAATTATATTGTCTCCTCTCAGATCTTAAAGAAAAACATAGATCTACATTCATGTCCTGAGGATATTACTTCTGTTTCTCACGGTGAGTAAAAAACTTCTAAAGGAAGAATGAAAGGTACATGCTTGATCCACTGAAACTTACATTACTATCCATGCAGGATTAGTAGCGGAGAAACTAGAATGGGGGAACACTAATCAGATAAATGAAGTATTACAAAAACATCCTGGAGGTTTCGACTTCATACTTGGAGCTGATATCTATATCCTTTACATATTTATTCCCACTGTTATCATACTCAAAGAACTATGCATAAATTCCAGAAAAAATGGCAGCAAGATATCATGCACTATTTGACCTCTTTACATTCTTCTTCTTCTTCTTCACCTTCATCATAAATCATAATTATAAATTGTGCTAGTTGTGATTTTTTTCTTAAATTCCCATGGTTCACGTATTAAATGTCAAAACTATATTGGCATAGCTTTATGAGGACTGATTCCAGGTGTTTACTGAAATGAATATGAGGATCAAATAACAGACAATGCAGAATTTTGTGATACTTGAAGTTGAAAATATGTTCATTTTATCAAAATTTTGTGTAATAGTATTTCAATTTCACTGAAAAATTGATTTCAAAATCCTTGACAATTCATAAGCTTTCAGCAGTCAAGCATTAGTATGCTTTTTGATAGTGTTAAACAGCTCCTGCGGGCTGGAGAAGGCAGAAAGTGCAAATTCATTCTAGCCTATGTATCAAGAGCTAAGACGTATGTAACCGAGCTTGTTATTCTTGTGTTTTTTTATGTTTATTTTCTTGATTAATTGAATATTCTGTGCTACTTTTTTTGTTTCATTGACATCATTCTCTTCTAATCTAAGATTGACTGCATTCAGTTTTTTGTCTTATGCAGTTGATGTGTCTAAAATGTATAATACGAGAGCCTAGGGAATAGATATTAAGGGCGTGTTTAGTAAATATTGTTTTTTAAGTGAATATTCTTTGCTGACTTTTGTTTGATTGACAGCATACTCATCTCAGAGGTTGGCACATTCAGTTTTGCCTTTTGGTTTTGACGTGTCTCAAACGTATAGTATAAGTTAGCCTTAGGAATAGCTAATAAGAATGTGTTTAGATAACTCAAACAGGTTCAAAACTGATTTATGTGGTAATTAGATTTTTAAATCAGTGCAAATTTGTGTTGTTTCTAAATTATTCTGAGTTGGTCAGTTATTTCCATTGCATGTACTGTTCTGTAATTTTTTGTGACTTAGTATTTCAAATAAGAACTGGATCTTTTCAAAATTTGGCTGGTTAACACAGCCCTGCTGCTACAATTTTATCAAACCAGAAAAGGTAAAAGAAGCATATCAGATTTTGAAAATAATGTGAATTGTAGCTTTCCCTGCCTCCTGCTTTGTCCCCAGTTAAAGTTTCCATTGTCTTCCAAGTTCCAACCATATCTCAAATCCAACATATTATTTACCATAAGCACTGCACTATCTGATGATGATATGATTGGTCAGAAGTAGAAGCATTGTTCTCACTTATTTAAAACTTATCTCCCTTCAGCATGGATTCAATGATTATTATCGAAGCTTCTAAGCTTCAGATGCAGATGAAAGAAGTGCCTGGAACTCGGTGCATCATTGCGAATCTCGAAGGAGTCATCTTTGAAGTTACTCTTGAGTAGAAACATCAAATATAGTTGAGTTTCCAGGAACAGACATTGCATTTGATGACAAGGAAAAACTGATAGGGGCTGAGCAATGGCTGGAATTTCTATTTCCATTCAAAGCTACTCCTTTGCAGACAGACAGCATGATGTTGATGACTCATGAAACCCATGGACTTTATATGGGGAAAGATAAAGAACATGCAAGAAAGAGAGCTTATCTTGTAGAGTTTATCTTCCAAAACATAGTTCTCTATTTAAAGGATACAATGATACAATTTTTTATTTATTTTATCAATGAATGTTAGTTTGTTAGTTTTTGCTAGAAGTGTCATTGGGGGATTCAAACCTATGATCTCTCCCCCTTCCTTCTCCCTTCACCCTTAAGCCCCCTTTCCTAGTTACTAAACCAATCTTATATCTCTGGATACAATGATACATGATTAACCACAAGATTTTCTAGATAGGTTTGGTTGGAATGAGTGGAGTCTATCATCCCAAAGGTAGTCTATGGGAACTTTGAGGGTCATGTGGAGAAATGAGGAATTCATTTTGTTTACCATCAAATATTATCACACATTTTCTACCTTATGATTTTCTCAATGAAATAATTATGTTATGTCTTAATGAAACCAATATTCTTAGAGAAAAAGGTTGAAATAAGTGTAAAATAGAGTCAATCACAATCCACAGTTTAAGATAAGTTTGTTAAATTGTATAAAATTACTTTAAAAATCATGGTCAATAAAAAATTGTGATTGAATAACAATGTAAATGTGTCATCATTCAAGACAAAAAAAAAAAAAAAAAGGACAAATTTGATCTTATGCAGTCTTTGACAGTAATTATTATAGAGATTCTTATAAGTTTTTATCATTGGAGTTTGGTGAAGTGCATGTTAAGTGTGGAACTGGGTTCTTATATAAGAATTATGTTTTCAATATTAATTTATGGTCAAAACTAAAATATGAAGGCGTGGGTCTGTTATGGAATTCATTTTAAGTACTTATTGGAGTAATTCTACACATTATTGAGAGCACCGAAAACTTTGTTTTCTCTACAAGTACATAGGTGGTTTGGGTTATGGCAATGAGCCACCAAATAGTGGTGCCGATAGCAGTTCACATAATATTTATTTTTGTTTAGAGACAAAGTTATGGGAAACAAAGAGAAAGCCACTACGCATGCAATAATACATTTGCTGAAGCATAATCTTGCTAAGATCCAGTTTGAAAATGGTAACTCTCTTAAACCAATGATGCATATAGACAATTTGGTGCTCGAGGGATTATGCACTCCGTGGCATGATGCACTGGTTGTTAAACTGCTTGGCAAGTGTGTTTGTTACAATATTTTGAAGGAGAGACTAGTAAGGCTATGGAAACTTATGGCGATTTCAATATGATTGATCTCTATATAGTATGACCGTTGTTCCGCTATTGGTAGATTATGTTCATTATCAAGATGTGAACCTGTGTGAAAAGGTATGACCGTTGGCCACTTGTGTGAAAAGGTAGATTATGTTCATTATCAAGATGTGAACCTGTGTCTACGTGATATTTATGTGGGAGGGTCTTGGCAATGGAATATTTTAGTTACACCGATTAACATAGATGTCAAGAATGCTATCTAAAATGTCTTTATTTTTCACACAAATAATGAAATTTGTTGGAATGCTGCTCCTAATGGTGTTTATTCTGCTCAATCTGCTTACCATTGACTTAACAAAACGCAAGTCACTCGTGGGAACCCTGAGTTTTCGTTAGATTGGATGTGCTCTCTCCAAATTCACCAAGCAAAGGCACATTTCTTCTATTTATGTTTGTTGCAAGTGTGGTGTAAATGATATATATAGATTTTTCGATTCGTGTCAATATTTTAAGGTTAAAAAATCTAATACAAATTGAAAAAATTATATAATACATGTTTGTTTGTGTGTTAAAAACGCATTTATTGATTCATTTCCACGTCCAAAATATACAATGACACAAAAACGGAAGTATTGGATTGGCTGTGGATCCAATTGGTTCAACGTCTTTTTCAAACACTTTCATATTTTATTTAGAAACTTGTGTGACAGAAAAAATAAAAATAATATTTATTTTTATATATGAAAAATTAAAATAGAAATATTTTATATTTGAAAGATTAAAAATATATTTAATTTTTTTAAAAATAATTTTATAAAACTCATCATATTTAATTATTTAACATGTTTGCTATGATATACACACCCCGCTGTCAAATAGTTTTCTAGTCATATTTTCTCATGAAGAATATATTTTTAATTTGATTTTGTTTTGGTCCCTTTTCTTCCCTCCCTTCTATTCTATCTCTCAAGTCTCAACCCATTCATTCATTTCATTCTGTATGTATGTTTTTTCATGGAATCCCTACAATTCACAGCACACTCCCACCACCCCCAATTCCATTCCATGAACAAACTCTCTTCCAAACTCAAACCCACACTTTCCTTCATTCACTTCAGAACCTTCTGTGCTTCTTCATCTTCTTCTCATTCTTCTCCTCTTTCAACTACACTCACCCCGAATCCGAGTGACCCTCAAATCATAGTTCCTAAAAGAAAACGTACGGTGAAGGCTTCTGATACTATCCAATTCAAAGATAATTGGTTGGCTTCACTCTCTTACCCTTTTCCAGAAAAGACCCATCTTTTGAACGGAGAGCAGCATGAACAGACCCACCAAAGTGACGGCTACAAATGGGTCCTTGGAATCGACCCAGATGTCTCTGGCGCTGTTGCACTGCTGAAAACACGCGACTATGTTTGTTCAGCTCAGGTACCGTGCTTCTCTTTTTGTCTCTGTTAGTTAAAGTTCTTTCCTTTTTGTCCTTTGTTACATGGTTTGATAGCTAGCGTCAGTGTTACTCTAGGTTTTTAAGTTGCTGTTGGGGTCACATTCTTTTTGTGATCCTTGGTATTGTAGGAAATTGTAGAAGTTAGACCCACATTCACATTTTAAGATGGTATATCAAAGCCTATTTTAGATTCATTAAAAAAGGTCATTCACCATGTTATGCACGCACTGAACAAAAGTGCTCAGTGTGGTGGGGGGTGGGGGGTTTGTATTAGGAAAAACTCAAGTCCCACATCACCTAGAGATAGTGTCAAGATAGAGTATATAAGTGGGGGCAACCCTCATCCTATGAGCTAGCTTTTAGGGTTGAGTTAGATTCAAATTCACATTTTAAGAGTAGGCAAACATGGCTAACGTGGTTGCAATTGTGGGTGTGGTGACCCCCCAAAACTTCAATGTTGCAGCTGAAATTGTGGTCACGGATCATTTTTAAAACCTTGGGCATTACTTTATCAGTATTCAGTAGTGAGAAACTTTAGGTGGGGGAAAAATGAAATTTTCGAAGTGCTACATGTGGTTGTGGTCATGGTATTAATCCTTGATATTGTGGGAAATTGTGAATAAATGCGGTCAATGCGGCTGCAATTGTGTCACGGTGACAGGAAAATCTTGATGTTGGTCACGGACCTTATTTTGAAACCTTGGTGTTAATCAGTTGTGAGAAACTTTAGGTGGGAAAAAAAATGAAATTTTGAAGTGGTGCGTGTGTGCTGCACAAGGGTTTTTGCCTGAAGAATTTGTTGGGGTTGGGATTAGTTTAGGATGTGCTGAGATGGATTTTGCACAGTTTTGAATGCATGGAGGGGCTGTATTTTACAGATGAGGTTAGGTTCTAAATGTGTCTGTTTTAGTATAGAAGAATTGCAGTTTGGTCAAATTTTGTTAACTATGGGAATTGTGTTTATGACAGTGAATGGGATGTTGTGGAGTAAAAGCAGTGTTAATGTTAATGGATGTCAATAATGTCATCTAAAACCTATATGCTGTGTTCCTCATGTTGTGATGGTAGATACTGTTGCATTTTGACCAGTAGAGGATTGGATTTAGATGGAATAAGTCTGCCTGTAGATGATTGTGCTTTAATCTTTATGGTGTTTGTAACATGTGTCTTGTTATGCTATTTACTTGCTCAATTGTAATTTCCATTGAGGAAGAAGATATTCATCTAAAAAAAATAAGTGAGTTCCAATGGGAGTAGTACACTAGATTTTTATTGGCACATTTTAGCTAAAACCGTTTACTGAAGGATCCTAGATGCTTAAGGTAAGCATTGATTGGATTAGGGCTTTGTGCTTAAGTATTTGAGGCTTGCACAGTTTTAAGCTATGCACAAGCACGTATGCATATCTGGTAATCTAGATAGCAAGAAGAAATGGAAGTGATACTTACATGGGTATATGAAGAACGGAGAATGCTGATAGTAGTTGAACTGTTGTTTGGTAATAAATTATAAGAGGTTGCTCTGTATTAAGGTGGTAAGTGCAACAGTGCATAAAAACCTGTATCCTTTTTATTGTGAATGTAAATCATATTTTCACAACCATAGTAGGAGCCAAAATGAGCAATCTTTTGCTATCATCATAATGAAAGAAACTGACAGGAAATTGTAGTCTACCCTTTGCTAAAAAAAAGCATCTCATGAAATGAAATATGAATTATGGGGAGTAATTGATAAATTACAATGTTGACTGATGACTGATGGTGCATACAGTATTACTCTACGCTTAGGTTTCTTCATAACAAAGAGGCAACAGAATCTGGATGAGGATTGATCTTACAGTAAATTGTATTCCTTTCCACTTTTGTGAAGTGGTTTGGCATTAGATCCTCTAGGCCACTTGATTCTTATTTTAAAATCGGCTACTATATTATGTTCAGAATATTGTCTCCATATTTCAAAAAGATGTTATTATATCATTACTCCAACATATGCAGGTGTTTGACTCTCCTCATGTGAAAATTCTTGTTGGCAAGAACAAGAGGACCCGAAGACGCTTAGATGCCAAGTCCGTTGTTGAGTTGGTTCGTAGTTTTGATGCTCCAATTGGTATACTACATTTATCTATTTTTATCTCTACATAAATGTGCAGACCTTTTTTCTAAACTTCCTCTTCTAGGCTATGTGCTTCAACTAACTGTTTACTTCTTTTTATACAAATGGTGGAAAATGAATTATTGTAGAATTTGGTTCAATTATCTGTTTTGTCATTTTGTAATAGCTGTTAGTCTTCATGGTAAAGTTCTTGATTTCTTATATTTTCTATTTTCTTCTTATTTAAGATTATTATGATATGTTGAAACTTATATTATGATCTTGTAAGAATCTTATTATGATCTGTTGAGATTGTGACTATAATATATTGAGATAAGGCTACTGTTAGGCCCATTTCACAAGTATATAGGAGAAAAGGAAAGAAAAATACCGAAGGGAGAGTGGGAGAGGAAAATGGGCCCAAAGGCAATGTGGGCTTGATTATGGCAGCTGAGGTGGAGTTTGAAAAAGGGAAATATAGAGTTGTAACTGAATGTATAAGCAAGGAGAGGGAAGGAGGTGCATAAATCATGTAAGGAATCTAAGTGGGAAAATAACAGAATGTGGCGGAGGAATTGAAGGGTGGTGGATGTTTGGGTGAGTTGAGGGGTATCTCTCTCGGTCTCTTTGTGGTTTTCCTACATTATATTTAAAAATATCTGGGTTATTTGTGGTTTTCCTATTTGTTCATTTCTGTTTTCACCATTGTAAGGAGTTTAGCTCCATTCCATCACTGTTCTTTTCAGATTTCACTCTTATACTCCATTTTGAGAAAATATCACTATTCATCCTATTTTGTTGTTCAATCTTGACGGCTAGTAAACTAAAGACTTGATTTATGATAAGAATCTTTATCTACCTGTGTGTGTGTGATTAATATTTTATTGATCTATGCTGATAAAAAAAAAAATTTTATTGATCTACTTCTTTAATGCAAAATGTGGATTTCAAGGAAACTGTGGATGGACATAAAATAGTTAATAAATAAAAACAATCTGGGAAATCCACAGTATTTAGGATTGAATAATCTTCGTTCTAAAGTGTCAATGTTGTATTTATTACTCTCCACGTGACTGTCATTAGTTTTGAGAAGATTTGTCGAGACTTGAGATTGTGAAAGATTGTTGTAGATTACGTTCTGATTATATTTGTTTGTTATTATGGCTGTAAAGATTTATATTTTAGGAAGTATTACTGTATCATAGGAAATCTGATTGATTTCTACTAGATTTAGGATAATCCTTTTCCTTTCCTCTTTCCCTTGTTCCTTGCTTCTATTTATACATGGATCACTGTTTTGCATCAAGTCAATAATAATCACAGAATATTCAATTTTCATCTCTGCTTTTCTCTGATTTCTAGTAGATCTAATGTAAAAAGTCACAAGTTTACCATTTACATTTGATAAGCTAAATTGATATTGCGATTTCTCATGTGTATTATCTGAAAATACTATTGGACAAAGTATCAATTGATGGTATTTCACATTTCTGAATCTGCTGGTTTGTTAGTTAGCATTTCTGAGATCATGATGCTTACTTATTCTTTTCTATCCTTCCCAATGTAATTTATAGACTCAGTACTAATTCTTCAGTTTGCTACAGTAAATTTTGAATTATTGTTTTGCCCTTTTCATATTTCTTTTGAAGGTTGACACTGTTTATGGTTGGCTATTAGCAAATTGACTCTTGATTTCACCAGGAACCACTGCGTATCTAGAGCAGTCACTCCCTTATCCACAAGATGGGAAACAGGTTGGTATGCTTGGTTAAAGTAAAACATATTTTGTAGTTTTCTAAAGACTTCAATTTGTGTCTGTTTGTTAAAAACTCTAATGTCCTTTAGGCCATCATAATTTTTATTTAATTATGTTGCAATTATATAGTTAGAGACAACTGTCAGTCTGTCTTTTAGCTGTCATTACTATTTAATTGGATGTTGCAATTGTATAAAGAAAATCTTAGGAATTTATTTCCTTTCCTGTAAATATCTGTAACATCTGAAATTTCTATGCTGTCATTATTATTTAGGAGTTGTGGGAACTTCTGAAGTTTGCCAAGATTGATGCTAATCAAGTTTAAGTGAAGTTCATAAGCTTGCTAATAATGACTGGAAGTGTGATCCGGAAATTGGCAATAGTTTTTAATGTTTAAGCTTTTTATTTAGGTGATTTTTCTACGACGAAAAGCATGTAGTTTGGTTTGTTCTATGATCTATTTTTGAGTTTTGAATTTTGATCTTTTGATCATAGTTTTAGTTTTGTTGTATTAATATTTTGTAAAGTGTGTTTTAGTTTTATTTATCTCAAATTAATATTTTGTCTCTCCATCTTTTGCATTCTAGGGGTGGTGGAGTGGAGGATTTGGGTATGGGCTGTGGATTGGCATCTTAGTTGCCTCAGGATTTTCTGTTATTCCAGTGCCATCTTTTACTTGGAAAGCAAAATTTGAACTCTCTGGAAATGGGACTACAAAGGTTTGTTTGATCCTAACTGTACAGTTTAGAGTGGATGTTACCAATTAACATGCACAAATTTTCTTCCAGTTTCAAAGTTTATTTATTTCCAAAAATGTGATGTTAGTTATTCATGAAAGAAAGAAAAAAGATTGATAGCTGAAACTAATAATTTAAGCAAGTACTTAATATTTTGCATACTGTGTTTCTTAGAAATTTGGGCTTACTGCCCAACTCAACCTAGAAATTGGCTTGTAAGTTGAGAATTGCTCAAGCGTTATAAGGACTACATTGGCCAAATCTGTAATCAATATGGGATCTTGACACTCTTTTTGGCATTCCTTTAATTCTAGTCACAACCCCTTCTGTTTGCAGCTTTTCCATATCTTATCCACTGAATTATGATCTGACTTACCATGTCATCCATGGTCCATCCTGCAAGTTTCACCTTTCACAGTCATCGGAGTCTTCACAAGCCTACACTATTTTTCTGTGGTTGCTCTTGCCAGTGCATGTGCTTCATGCACGGCCTTCTCAACATCTATTGTTGTCTCTTCCAGTCCCATTGAGTTTGCCAGCCTCCTCTGGTCTGTTTTTGATGATTACTTCTTATTTGAGTTCCTTGTTTGATTCATCTCTTGGATAGTTTTTATTATTGTTCTCACTAGTGTTGCCTTGTTGTCAGTTGTCACCTCTTTTGCGCTGGTGGTTTTGTTGTTTGTTTGTGGGTGAAATGCTGCTCTTTGGTTCTTATGGGAGCCTTGTTTTTTTTGGTAGCATTCCTTTGTAGTCATTGTCACAATTGCCAAACTCACTTCTTTGTCCTTTTTAAGACATGTGAATGGTGAATCTAATTTTGAGGCGGAGAAATTGTCTAGCCTTGTCTTTTGTCCCAGACACCATTTGGTGTGTGTTTGGATACACATCCAAACCATGTTCAATGGAGAATTCTCACATTCCAATGCAAAAATCCTAAAGCAACTCAGGTGTTTCTTTTGCATGAACGCCCGTTATGTTTAACTCAACTTTTTCACAAGCATAGCTTTGGTCCTCTAGTCTATCTCAAAGCACTTTGGGCCCATGGCAGTCCCTGTGAATCATCCTTCGCCCTGCAGTCAATCTAGAGATTCAGACCAGTAAGTCCCAGAAAGTCGTCTTGGCCCCATTGGTCTATGTCTAAATCGATCTGACCTTGGCATTTGTTCAGGTTTTTATCTCAGATGTGATCTTACCTGAACTTTTGTATTAATTTTAGTCTGACCCAAATATCTCAGATGTCTTCATCTCAAAGTTTCCGTGTCTTTTTGATGGAGTCCATATTATTGAAAAAAATAAAAATAAAAGGGGTTTATTTGTAATAAGCTTAAAACTTAGTAAGCTTTAACTCTATGGGGAGTGTTAAATTATATGAAAATATCTTATCACATCTTGGAATATCATAGATTATTCTGTAAGATTAGTTTCCCTATTTCCTTATGAGGATTTGTTTTTCAATTTAGCTAGGATTATTATTAATATAAATAAGGGTTAGTGCTCTAGGTTTTATGAACATATCAAAGAATAGATCAACACATTGTAATACATCTCAAACAACATTCTCCGACATACTCTTTCTAATAAAAACTTTATTGTTGATTAAAAATTATTGAAAACTACAAAATCATGAGACTCATTAAATAAGTAGGTCTCACAAAAAATTGTAATTTCCATTAAATTTTAGCCAACAGTAGAGAGTGTTAAAAAAGACTGTTACATAGTGTGTTGTTAGCATTTATCTTCCTCCTTCTCTACCTAAAACTCAAATTTTTTGACATATACACCATATATATCCCTTCACTGTATATTCTGCAATGCTTGTTCTACATGGATACTTTCTAAATATTTTTTACTGCTCTTTGTTTTTAATCACTTTTGGATATTTTACACTGCAGGATGATAGCAGGAGACTTGCATCCACATTATTTCCTTCACTGACTTCCATGTTAAGTAGGAAAAAAGATCATGGTACTTGTCTTATGAGATGAATGTATCTGAAATGAGAATGAGATGATTAAATCTAGACTATATAACCATACATGAAGACTACTTAAAAAGTCACATTACAGTAAATCTTGACCCTCCATGTGTGCTTATTCCTTATTGAATTGAAGAGGTTTTCTACACATGCTTTATTACCAAATTCAAGGAACCCTTACTCTGTAACCCCTTGATTTCATATAGTTTAAGCCAATATATGGTTCTGTTATGTATACAGATTACTCATAGCTTATCCAATTTCTGAAAATTTGTTGAAAAAATATAGTGTGTTTGTGGTGATTGGTTTCTGTTTGTTACTATACATCTTTTGAATGTGCTTTGGTTTTAATGAAATTTGTCATGTTTCAGGAAGGGCAGAGGCTTTACTAATTGCAGCATATGGCCAAGACCAAACGAAAGGCTTGGAACCTTCTTGTTGTGACACCATCCTTGACAATTTAGAAAATTGAAAATTAGAATATTTAAGAGCTTCTGCCTCTCCTTTCTCTCTCTCTCCATGTAATTTGACTACCATTTGTAATTTGTCCCAAATAGTGTGATACAGCTCAGGAATTTAGAAATAAACTCGAGAGATGTAAACTTGTAGTGTAAGGTTAGCTAAGAAGGAAAACCAACTGAAAAAGATGATGAGATGAGTATCAGAGAGAGATTAGAATGAGTCTGAAATTGATTATTTGAATGCCTCTAATTGTGGTTACAAATGGGATTTATACTTCTATTAGATCTTCCATCTAACTAACTAGCTATTAGTTGCAGCTAACAAATCACATGTACGGTTATTTTAATAATCAATTATATGTATAATCGATTATAATCAAAATAAGTTTTTGTTTGATTAAGTTTTCTGAAAAATGGTTTGAAAATAATTAGTTTTGTTTGAATACAACAAAAAAAAATAGATTTTACATAGTAAGAGTGTAAAAAAAAAATAAGTTGTTAGAAAAATAATTATAAACTATAAATTTTCAGTTTTATCAAAACAATTTATATTTTTAAAAAATAATCTTTTTCAAATTTAAACTATTGTGTAAAACGTTTAAAAATTATTTTGCAAATAACTTATAATTTAAAAATAGCTTAGACTATGAACTAATTTGTTTAAGCTTATTTAATAAAATAATCACTTATTTTAATAAAATAAACAATTATTAGTGTTTTTAGTATGTTTGTTTGAATTGTTTCTGTTTAAAATAAGCTATTTTTTGCTTATTTAAATAAGCAAATCTTACCTACTAATGAAATAATCAATTATCTAATAATCACTTATTTTATAAATATTTATTATAATTTTAAACTAGTTTCTCAAACAAGCTCAAAATGTAAATTTACCATGAAATACAATTACAAATGTGACACCGTGAATCAGTGTGGTAACCAAGTTAAAGGCAAAGGAAGCATGAGAAAGGATAATATGGAGAAAATGGAGTTTTCTTCCATTTGATGTAAGAGAAAACTAACGTAATGAAAAATCTGTCGTGGTTTCATGCCTTTTTTTTTTTTTTTAGTTAAATGTTCATACACCATTAGTATAAAATTTTATACCGTCGATCAATTATAACTCATCATTTTAATGACTTTTAAAATAATTTTACAAAGTCAATTGACTTAACATAAATGAAATGTTGTGACCGACAATGTAAAATTATTCGTTCATCACCATTTTTCTCTTGTTTTTTTCATCCCTCCCATTCATAAAAATGCAGTAAACGAAAACACATTTCTCATTTTGCTCCTCTGCTTCATGCCTTACTTGTTAAGGAAGGTTTCTTTCTCTTCTCAAACAAAAGCTTGAAACACCAATCCTGTTTAAAAAAAAAAAAACACTTTTTCAGTGCATTCCAAGCTGACCAAAGTACAAGCATTTGTGGTGTTGAATTTTGTTCTTCTATAAGTTTGTTCATACCGAGATCTTGTGCAAGTTCTTTGTGTTTTTGCCAAAGGATGTAGCAATGCCTGCAATGTTTTCACCATATTTTTTCCCAACATGCTGCTTCAAGTGCAAATGCTGCATCCAATGTTAATTTCATATGTTGTGAATGTTGTAAATTTATCTTCGCTTATTATATAATCCTTCCTTTACTTTCATACTTTCTCTCGCTTTAATCTAATCTAATTAATTTATATTATAAAATCCATTTATTTTTATTACATTTCATATAATAAAAAGAGATTAAAGGTATGCATTTACACCATCACAATCACAACTCTTTATTTATAATAAATTAATTGACTTTTATAAATTATTTTAAAAGTCATATAAATAAAATGTTATAATTGTTTGAGTAAAACTAATTTACATAATCAAGTGCATTACCTTTAAATTCATAACAATATTTAAAAATTGGATAAAATTAAAATTATTATTCTAACATTTGTCAATAAAGATTTATTTTCCCATAAAAAAATATAAATCATTTGATATAAAATGTCAAAAGTGATAATTATTTGAAAAATACACACTTTCAATATCTCCTTATATATAAACGTGTAAGTCTAACTATGCATTCATTGCTCCATTTGAATACTCTTTTCAAGTAAAGTAAGTGGTAGACTTACTATCTTAATTAACATGTATTTGATTTATCAATTGAGTAATTTAACTAATGATTTAAGTGTAGCTAAATATTAGAAATCAATTTCAAAAAAATATTTTATCTTCAAAATTCAAATTCATAATTAATTTATTTAAAAAAAATGTTAACAAAGGAAGTTGAATTCACAATCCTTTTCTTATTTCCTTCTTTTCTTAACTATTAAACCAACCTTATGTATATATTGGTAGTCTAGTGGTGAATGGTGAAAGAAACGAGAGAAATGTCATGAGTTTGAATTCTCTAACAATACTAACAATTAATATTGATCGAATAAAAAAAAAAATGGGGTTACAAATATTGTAGAGAGCATAGAAAAAAAATTTAATTAGGTATGGGCTTCTATGTTTAAATGATATGGATTTTGTTTTAGGCTTTTAGCCCATTGATGAAATTGATAATTCTCAAGGTAAGAAACAAAATATTAAAGGAGAGGTTTTTTTTTGTTTTTAAAGTACTAAAGTAGCTAGCATTTACAAGATTGTAAAAATCAAAATAGAACCACCACAAAGTTGTGAAATCATATTCAAGTGTTAAGTATGCAGAAGAATTGTAAACTAAACATTGGTACAGTAAAAACTTCACAGGGAAATTGTGACAAAAGTATCACTGTTTTCGAATCTAGAATCCAGCGATCATATATTAAAGCTAAATAATTCTCCTAAGGATATGCTGCAACTTGAAAGGTGTACGTTTCAAAACCTAATCAACACAATAATGGAGAATTTTATCTGTTGATGCTATCTATACGTTTCTCATCATTATAACAATTATGAGAATATGGATACGGCAGCAAAAATGTAAATAAGTTCTATCAAGTAATTACAATATTTTATTTATAATAAGTCTATTGACTCTTATAAAATTAATTTAAAAGTCATATAAATGAAAGGTTATAAATGAAAGGTTATAATTTTTTAAGAGTGTAAAACTTTATTATAGTATGAGTGCACACTACTCCTATTCTCAACAATTATTTTATACTTGACCATGCACCATGGAGCTTCTGGGATCTTGTTTGCTATAATGTGTTGAACACCAGTAAATATTCTGTGACATAGCATATCTTGAAAAAAAAAAAAAGGATAGATGAATTGAAGTCTATGAGAATTTTGAGGGAAAGCTAATTGCCAAAAAGTCTTTAATCACAGTCCATACTTAAATCTGTGTCCTACATTATGAATGAACTCTGATTACATAACTAATAAGACTATTTTACATCGTAATAAATTATAAAAAATGAAATCTAAAAATTTCAAATTAAATACTAAAAATCTATTTATTTATATGTCGTCTATTAATAAATATAAAAAATAGAGAATATCTATCTGTATATCTATCTAGATAGATATAATTTATTAATAATTAGAATTTTCTTTTTTCTTAAATAAAAATATTTAATAGAATCATAATTTTTGATTATATAGTATAGATACATAAAAAAAAGAATATATAATAATAGAAGTAGGAATTATTAATAGAAAAGAATAGTAATATAAAATATTTTTTTATTTAGAAGAGAATATCTATTATAATAGATTATATCTATATAGATATAATCTATTATATACATTTCTTTTGAATTACCCCTAATAGAGTATTAGGCCTATCTCTGTATCATCATTTTTCTTATATTTACGTGTAACTATCTTTCTAGAATTATTATTTAAATTAAGAAGCTGAACCCAAGAACTTTTATTAACACCCATGATCTAGTTATGTTCAGGCACCAATGTAGTATTCTACTTTATTTATTTACGTAGTAAATGAGTTTCTTGATATTGAAAATTGAAAGATTGAATATACATCAATTTGCTACTTCAAAATTTTTATTGATTAATTCCCTCAACATTTAAATTTCACTCCATGAAATTAATCCTATTAGGAAATAAATTGAAGAAATCATTTTTTTAGTACTGTTGAGGATTATGTGTCTTGATGCAAAATTAAAGAATGATGTTATAGTGAATTTATATGAATTGATGTAAATAAATATCATCACAAAGTATCAGTTTATTCTTTATAATTTTTTTATAAGAAAATGTTTTATTTATATAATTTTCCTCTTCACTTACCATTACTTATTGACAATAAGATAGTAGCCCTCTTCTGGAAACCACATTGCTACATGAATTCTTAACTACATAAACCCATTTGATATTTTTTTCTTCTAGCTCCACTTGCACATCACACACCCTATTCCAAGTTAATTTAAATTGGACAATCCTGTTCAATCAGGAAAATATTAAATCTAAAAGTGGTTAAATAACTTTTAAATACCTAATAAATACTTTTTTTTTTTTTTGTCTGAGCTCTTGATTTTGTTTACATTATTATGAATTTGTTATCCAGGTCTAGTAAATCTTTATTTTTGTATTAGAGTCCTTAGTGATGTAGTATTATCTCAGCCATTAATTAAGTGATGGTGTCATATCATTGATAGAGACTCAAAGTAAAAAAAATATTTTATAATAACACCCCTCAAATTTAATATAATTACACAAGTATCTTTACTTTTAAAATCATTATTTTTGCCTCTCCAAAAGACGGTTAATATAATGTTTTGAAATATTTAGAAATATTAGTATAATGATTTTAAATTTAAAGGTGTTAATGTATGAAAAAAAAAAGAAGATAAAATCATGTGTAAATTTAATATTAGGAGTGTCATTGTTCAAATAAAAATAAAATTTTAACACAAACTTATAAAAATAATAAAAAAAAAATCGACACTTAAAAAGTTATTTAAGCAAATCTAAAAGTAATTTCCACTGTTTAAGGTTTTTACTTTAGCACCTAATTCAATTGATCTCCACATCACTTTACATTTTAGAAATTTAGGGTCAATAGTTGTGTTGAAAAATGGAATAATTTTCTTTCCCATGAAAGGTCAAGTTATGTATACAAGAATTTGTCAAAGTGAAGCAACATTAAGAATATTCTCTGCTTTCACACAAAACCAAAGAAGAATAAGGACCCCCTAGCTACTACTACTACCATTTAGTATTTGTATGGTCCCACCCAATCGTTTAGTAATGCTTTGTTCTTTAAACTTCTTAACTTCTTAAAAGGGGTCAATTTTTCTCTGGATTTCCGGGATATGCCTATTTATATATATCTTTAAGGGCAAAATTGGTATATATTTGGTGTCGGTAACTAAAATTCTTCCAACTCGTGACAGAAAATATGCATTTACCCATTTATTAGTTTGAAATTTCTAATAATGTTTTTGTGAATATATACTTTCACATGCTAATAATAATATACACCAGGAAACGAGAGAATTGTATATATTACAGGAGATATCATGTAATAAAAAGAGATACATGTAAAGAAATAAGAGATATCGAATAGGTATTATATGGTTAAAGTCTCCATGTGTCATTGTTGTATAGATTTTCATTTTTTTTTTTTACTGTTATACGAAATAATTCTTATTGAAAATAAATTTTTATCGAAAAATGTAAATATATGTAATGTAAATATTTTTTTCTAAATCACCTAATTAAGTGACACAAACTACTGTTTACTTGTATAAACAGTTATTGATTCATAACAGGACATGTGCAAGTAATTATATTTATATTTATTATTATATCATTAGAAATATTTATTAACTTTGTCATATGGAGGACAATATCAAAGGGGCAGGATACACTTATTTAATCATCTATTTTTTAATAAATAATAAATTTATCAAAAATATTTATTATTAATTTTATATAAAAAAAATTAGAGATAAAATTTACTACTAAAAGAAAATTAATCAAATATTAATTCAAAATCATACTTTTCTTATTAATTTTTTCCTATTCTTTTTTTTTTCCATATAAAATATAAAGATCAGTGAGGGTAGGGAGGGGGACTAAAATCCATGCTTGCTCCCTCTAGATATGTCTCCTAACTCTATTCATAACTAATTTTTTTAATTAAAAAAAATTATTTATTATTTTATTGGGATATTTCTTCTCAACCATACTTGTCATATTGTTTCTATACATATCTTACATGTAATTATGGGTTATTAATTTCCTTCTCTGATAACCGTTATGAGCTGACTAATCCTTGATAACAAAGTTATCAAATTGACCTTGAAGTGAATGGATCGAAGATGTCTCTATCACCTTTGCACTAGTGCTTTTATTTCAAGGTTCATTTTCTGCCAAACTTTGCTTCGGATACTCTTTGAAGAATGTTGCTATATGCTTTCATACAGACAAATAGAAGTCATGCCCATGCCTATACTATTTTTGGGATAGATTTTCAAAGATGAAAAAAAATAATTGAACAATTTTGGTTTGCCATATATACATCCAATGTTTCCTAACAAGTTATCTTTATCTTTAGAATTTAATGATAATATATAAAATTTAACTCTCTCTAGATCACAACTTATTATTTATATGACTTTTGAGATAGTTTATAAAACTTAATAAACTTATCATAAATAAAGGATTATAATTGACTCTCTTTTACTTCATCATTATTCTCCCCTTATATTTAATATTCTGCATCTATCTAATTGGATAAATTTGTTGGAAAATCATAGGCTAAAGCCAATTTTATTCATAAAATTAAGGGTGTATTTGGTTTTAATATAAGGTTGAATGAACATACATTCCAATATATATTATACAAAAAATAAGAATTCAAACCTTTTAATTTAAATTTTTTTTGAAGCCACTCAACACATTAATGTTTGCATTAATGTATTATGAAAATCCATGGCAATGGAGAACAAATATAATATACTAATTAATAAATATGATTACAAAATATCTTATAATTTTTTATCAATTGTTATTGTCTAGACTAATTATATTTTGTAAATTATTACTTTTCTATCTATATATTATAGTTGTTATAAGATTGAATGAATTTGCTTAATTTTTTTAAGTGTAAAATTATTATTGTTAATGTATTATCTATTTCAAAACTTAAAAAAATAATTTAAAATTATAAATGCATGTATTTTCTTCTTTGATCATTTAAAATAAAAAATAATTTTAATTTTATAAATAAAACTAATAAATAATTTTATAAAATTTATTATTTAATAAATATATTTTTTAGAAATTATATATTTAAATAATTAAAAAAAATCTTGGACCCTTGATCAGATCCGTCCTGCATGGGAGACTAAAACGTTCAAATATGTTGACAGATCCAAGGGCTGAGTTAAGGTAATAAGTGACAGATCTAAAAATATTATGTTGTTGGGACATATATATAAATTTGCGGGGAACAACATGTTATGGATTAGCTTTCTTTACTTTACCGTATTTTAAATTATGGATACAATTCGCAATTATAGTAGCAAGACGTACATGAATTTAGTTATGAGAAAACAAAGATTTCGGATAATATAAAATCATTTTATATTATGTTGAATTTTTTAATAAATATTGTAAAAGTTATATCAATATTAATTTTTGATTGATTATTTATATAAAATTATTTTACCTCATTAATCTATAAGTCTAAACTTTATTCTTTTGTTTAGGACGATACAATCTTCAATTGGGATGAAACCTACCAATCACTACATTGTCACAAAGACAAGACGCACAATCATGCGAAGGTCACTTATCCCAAACCATTCAAAATCCCATACTATGATAGGAACGAGGATCGACCTTGATTTCAAGAACTACACGTTAACCTTGCCATATCCAAGTATGTGAGACTAATAAGAGTTTTTTTTTTTTTTTTTAATAAATATTAGTTGTTAATAGTTAATTTTTATGGTGAGAGTAAGTGAAACACACTATCTCTCTTCTCACTTCTCTCTTCAACCACTAAGCCACCTTATATTATCCACAATGGTGACTTCTAAAGCATCAAAAGCATACAGGAAACAACATAGTTTTTCAAGCAAGTAATCTCCATGGTCAATTTTAAAAAGTTGTCACACCAAGTAATGTTGCTTCTGCAAGCAGCAAGCTTCACTTTCTAGATTTCAAATTTTTTTAATATGAAAATAATATAATAAAATAGTCATTAAAATATTACCATTTAGTTTTTTTTTTCTGAAGATATTATTGTTTAGTTATAGCTGTTAAAATAATTTTGTATAAATAAGATATATTTCAACATTTTTTTTTAGACAACTAAAACTTCTCAAACTTATTTCATTGTCTCTAAAAAAAATTATCAACTTCTTTTATTATTTTTATTCTATGGATCCAAATCAAAATTCATTTAATATGAATCCTTAGTTTAATTTTATATCAAATTTTCAATCTCTCACCAACCCAAATTTTCAAAATTCTCATATTCATCTAATCTACACAATCATGCTAATATGACAAAAATCAATATGTCACACTCCCATTCCATCCCTATTTCAATAACCACAAATTAATCCTGTCATGAATGGTTTTCAATGAATACTAGTGTTAACCAATACAATGAAAAACATGCTGACACACCATCCGAGTTTACGTTAGAATATGAAATTCTAGTATTTTCCACTAAAGTGAAAAAGAACAAGAAGAAACACCTGCAACAACAAAAATCATATTTTTCTAGCAAGGAAGATGAAATTCTTGCCGGATATCATCATCAACTTCAAGCGGATCTAATAGAACATATTTAGAGACATTTTAAACACGATAATCAGTAAAATTAATTATTATTTTTATTATGTAACTTTTAATATTTAAATTAATGTCTTCTATATTTCATTATTTGTGTGAGATTAATGAATTTTATTTTTTAAAATAAATATATTTTAATTATGTATATATTTTTATTTTTTTTATTGTGCCAGAAAATACTTTACATATTTATACTTTGCAAAAAACAAGTTATTAAAAAAATTTAATGATTCTTTGGGGAAAAAAAATATGATTTAAGTTTATTTTGTAAAATTTATTGGAAACAACTCTTAAAAAGCAACATTAGAGGTTAATGATATTTGTCTTTAATAAAATAAAAATGAGTAATATATACATGTAGAACCCATTGCAAACAACTTAAAGTAGTTGTCTTGTGATTTCATGAACAACATACATGGTGAATATAAAGAGCGATAGACAAACACTCAAAAAGATTATTGTTTAAATGATAATTGTATATATATTGGGAGGAAAATATTCATGTTGTGTATGCTTAAGGTTTTTGAAAAAAAAAATACTTTCAACTTTGTATTAATATCATGGTAAAAAAAAATCTTTATTGACTAAACTCTCTCAATAAAATAACAAGAGTTAATCACTTTTCAAATGAATTACTCTTTCCGTATTGTCACTTTACTAAAATTTCAGGATATAAAATGGGTGGGGCGATAAAAGAAAAAAGGAAGAAGAATAGATAGCAAGTTCGAATTATTTTTCTCAAAAAACAAAACTTTACCAAAATTTCTACTAACACGAGTGTTGATGTATTTTCTTACAAGAACACCCTTAGCCCCTATCAGTACCTAACCCATTACGAGGAGTACTACCTCAATTCTTTTGATAGTAACTACCTACATACTTTTCTTTTCTTACTTTTACGTATTCATTCAAGATGTGCGTGTGATAAATTAATGCTTGTGGAAAATTCAGTTAGCAACCCTTTCCAACAAAATATGAAAAATGCATCGGATTTGATTGTTATCTAGATTGATTGGTAACAAGTTATTTGATTGAGGGTCCCAAGATGAAGACTTATATTTGTCTACCAGGGATGAATTTTGGCACCGTCCATCGTTATGGAACTTATCTATTTTCATCTATAAATCCATACAAGATCAAGCATTGGGGAGTTTAGTGATTCTTAGGATTTTGAATTTAGGTCTAATTCAATTTTATAAAAAGGATTTCTCCTCTTATAGTTATATATTATATCTTAGTTTTATTTTCAAAAGGTAAAAATTTTTAACATACATCTTATCACGTTGAGGAAGAGATGCGTCAATATCACTGTATCAAATGAGAAAGAGGATGATTTGACTCCTTTCAAGATTGACTATTTCAAGATTAAAGATTAAACGTGTCAACATCACAAGAAGAAGAAGATGGTGCGACACCTCATAACCTCAAAGATATAAAATGTAACTATTAACAACATTCATCAATAAAATGGATGTATGCATGCTAGTTCATAACATTTTATGGGTCCCATGACCAAAAATCAATATAGTCTCTTCTCTATACAAATATTATAAAAGTTAAATATATGTATTTTTAACAAAATTAATTATGGTTTTGGTTTCTTAAGTTTATGTTATTGTTATTTTTTCTCTTCTAAATTTTCTAAGCCCATCATTTTTTTTCTCTATCCTATTCTTAAAAAAAAAAACTCACAAATTATACATCCAAATTGCCGAAAATCAATCAAGAAAAATTAAAAGGAGTTTTTTTTTTATTAAAAGAACCAAAAGATTAAAAATAACAAATTTAAATTTATGAAAAAAATAATGTTAAATTTAAATTACCAATACATATTTAAGTCTAATATTTTTTTATCCGTAAAAATTAAAAATAATATCAAAAGATTTACCATACTCATGCTTATCCAATTAAATTAGACCCTTTTAGTGAATTTGTTATCATTAATGCTTGAATAAGTTAAAATTAGTAATTGAAAAATAATTTTTAAAAAAGCCAACAAAATTAAATTATTATTAAAAAAGTTAAATTTTTATTTTCTTCACATTAAAGTTTTTTTTTAAAAAAAATTATTCTGTCATGGAACTCAGTGCAATTGCACCTCTAAACAACCCTAAGGTCTCGGCATGGGTGTGTGAGAAGAGCCTGATGAACGGGCGTTACCCAGCTTGGTAAATTGTTACCATGTCTAGTCATTACGTATTTGTTTTTTTAATAAAACACCTAATTTGATCGTTGTTATAAAATGTCACATCAATATTTATTATAAAATATTAAATATCAACTTGACATAAAAATATATATATACTATTAAAATAGTGAAAGATTAAATTTGAAAAAGAAAATGTTCTCTTGATATTTGTCAAAACCAATCTCATATCCACGTCAAACATTTCAACAAAGAAAAATGCTGGGAAGTTATAAACGCCCTAACACAAGTTTGTATATTTAGTTCCGTTTGTTGGATCTATTTTTTCAAAAGAAAATATATTTAACTAAAAGATATGTTTAACAAATAATAATTTATAATCTAAAAAGAAGAAGTTTTTTTTTTTAAAGAAAAAAGAAGAAGTTAATTTCAATAAATTTTTATGAATCACCCAAAAAAGTGTATTAAGCTTTCGTTAGAAGGATCCAAGTTTTGGGTTCTCACAAAACTCTTTCTGAGTTAGAGAAGAGTGATAAACTAAGTATAAGAGAGCAAACAAATTTTACAAAATAGCAAACTGTTTTTATAAACAATAAACAAACAACACCTAAATAACCACTTTGTCTTTGACCTAAGTAAATGACAATGGGAAATTACATGATTTGTATGCGCTATAATTGAACACAAGCCCTTGAACAATTAGAAATCAAAACGCTGGTGCACTATTTCAATAGGACAGTTTTACATTACCTTAGGGTAATAATTAATAACAACTATGAGGACAATATTTTTTTGTTTTCTGTTTCTTCATCCACGTATTGTACCTTTCAAGCAACCTAGCACGAAATTTAATTTCCTTGAAGCTTCTGATGAAGATGTAGAGACTTGAAAATACGGTAAAGACAAGCCACTGAAAGTGAAACTCATCCATCGTTCATTTCCTCACGCCATTACTTTACTTAAAGAGCAGCCACACATACAAAAAATAATTAAACAATATTTTTAGGGAAAAAACTAAACATAATACATTTACTTTTTCTTTCATCCCACTTTCATTCTATTTTTTTTATGGTATGATTTTTCACATTAATTATTGGTTGAAATATATTTTTAATCTCTGAAATGGAGAGTTAACTTTGTTTTCTAGTCTCCAAACTTTTTTTAGTTTCTTAAATTTGAAAAATGATTTTTTAGTCTTTTAAATTTGATAAATATTTTTTGACTAAAATATGTTTCAAATCCATAATAAATCAATAAATTTTTTCTTTACTTTGGATTCATAATATATCAAAATATTAATTTTTTGTCCTTGATATTATTTAATCCTTGATAAATTAGTAAATTTAATTTTGAGTCTCTAATAAAATTTTTAAAGTATTTTTTTTTAATTTATCAGGTACTAAAACAAAATATTAAAGACAAAAAATATAAATATTTTGAAATATTTTTTTTATTTGAACATAAATTTTTTTTATATTAATTTATTATGAATCTAAAACATATTTTAGTCATGTTAAAATTGTCAAATAAATAATATTAATTTTATAATTTATAATAATATTTTAATATAAAAATTTGATTTGACAATTAAAAATTTATACAAATTACAAAATTAATATTCTCTTTTTAACACACTAAACTAATAAGTAATAACACATGTGAAAATGGATTAATTTTTTTTAAAATTTAAAGAAATATAAAAAATAAATTTTAATTCAGTGATTAAAACAGAAAATCTTATATTTAAAAGATTAATTAAAAACATATTTAAACTTTATTTTTATTTTTATCTTTCTTATTTCTATTGAGTTGTATATCACTCATCCCTGTTCACTGCTCATATTTTTAACACTGACATCTGCTCATATTTTTAACACTGACATGAGAATCATGACGTTTTGTGAACAGTAACCTCCAATGATGGTTCCGTTGATATCCCCATGCAATGTTCTTCTTCATACGTCAACGTCACTTCATGAACCCACACACACTTATGGCCACTTTTTATTTATTATTTTTTTTATACAACGAGTTTTCTGTTGTCTCCATTGTTCCATCGCTTTCCCTCAATGTTAAGGGGGACAAAGCAAACTAATAAAGCTAGAGACAATGCATTTTTTCTTTTTGGTTCTCTTCGCTACATATTCTTTAAAATAAACATAAGGGTTAACTGTTTTTGTTTTTAGTCATAAAATATTTTTGCAATTCCCATTTTTAGTTGCTGATATGACATTTGTTTGATTGATCAAAATTTTTAAATTTTTTTTTCAGTTAAGATTTTTAGTTTTTAAATTTTTATTTTATTGATCAAAGTTTCTAATTTTTTTTATTAAGATTTTTAATCCCTAAATTTTTTATAAATTTAATTTTAGTCTTGAAAATCCATTAAATAAATAGAAAAATGGAATTTAAATTTTTTGTCAAGGGATTAAAAACCATTTTAAAAAAAAATTTAAGGACTTTAACATGTTAAACAAAAGTTTAGAAATCAAAAACCTTAAAAAAAAATGTAAAAATTCTTACTAGTCAAAAAAGAGTTTAAAACTAAAAATAAAAATTTCACCAAATTTAAAGATTAAAAACATAATTAACTCTATATATAAATATAAATAAATGTGGTGGCGTTACCTTCTTTTTTTGTGATTTTTAATGCAATTTTTGTAAGTTTTTGTTCCAACATGTGAGTATGTAACTTTCAAGAATAACTTTGTGAAAAACAAGGGTTATCGTTAATTGTAGAAACTGAATGTACATTTTCTATCAAAAGTAAATTAAATTGGAATAATTCTGCGTTAGTTGATTCATGAGTTTGGGGATAGAAACGTTATTGTTATTTACCTTTAAATAATAATAATAATAATAATAATGGTATTTTTTTAATTAATTTTTTAATAAGTATGTGATTTTTACACAAGTTTCGTAGCCTTTTATCCGTAGCTTCTTTTCTCCCTTTCTAACATATTTTTCTTCTTTATTATCGCCTTCTCATTCTTTCTCTTTAAATAACCCACAATTCAAAATCACTATCTTGTATTATGGAAAAAAAAAAAAAATACTAGATTTCAATTCTATTAGAAAGAAGAGAGAGTAATAATAGAATTATCTTGAAAAATTATAAACTCCCGAGAAAGAGACATTTTGTTTTGTTAAAAGTTAGAGTTATTAAAAAAATAATACTATCATACATACTCCTTTTTGAGAGAGCACAAAATATCATCAACTCATTGATTTGAGTTAAATTGGATTGAACTTTCTTACATAATGTGTAAATTTTGATCTCATTGATAGAAATGATGTTACTAAAAATGAAAAAAAAAATCTTACTAAAAATGATCAGTTTCTAGATCTTTTAACATAATTTATGTCATATGCTAACAGAAAAAAAATATACAAAATTCAATAATTTTCCATTTTTTAATTGAAGTGTAGATATATATTTTTCACGTTATGCTAATGGTTGTGTGAGAAACTTGAGGGTATAGCAGCGGGAATATAGCATCTTGTACACAGCCAACATTTTCGGAATCGATATTGTGTCTATTCTTCATTCATAATTCATAATGATGGCTTCTATATATCAACAACTTTGCACTGGTATAAACTGATAATGATTCGTGTCTCTTAATCAAGATAAAATTTGAATTTTGAATTTGAATATAAAATTAATTATATTAGAAGAAAATATTTAGTTTACACTTATAATATCTTTGATGAAGATTAATCATGTTCTGATGAAACTATTTCATACCAATATCTTAGTTAACAAAAAATAATAACAAAAGCATCAATGTCAAAAGTAGTTTTGGGAGATGGTTAATTCACATGCAGGGACGGAGCCAAAAATGGCTTCCTGGACACCAAATTTGACTCAACTGAAAAGAAATTAACAAAATGTAGAAATAATATATATATTAAAAATTTTTACGATAATAACTTATCAAAATATATACTTTTTATTCATAATTATTATAGGATAAATTAAAAAGTTTAAAATTCAAAATTATAGATTATAAATATTAAATTTCATCACTAAAATTTTCATAAACTTATAATAAAAATTAATAAATTTAAAATATTTAGATAAATATCCTATTCCAAAAATCTAATAAATTAAATTGAATTATGTTAGTAAATGATAGTCTTTGAATCATAAATATAATGTTTTCAATTTGTTCAAAACTAGAAAATAATGTTGTTATACAGATAATGAGTATTTGAATTCATATGTATTTAGTTTAAAACACACGTAAAAATATTATAACCAAGTATCAATGTACCCAAAATATAAAAGATAATTAAAAAAAATATACAAAAAAGTTATAGGAAAAAATGAATATTTGTTAGTATATTTGAAACTTTAACGAATCAATTTATTATATAATGTTCATAATTAAGCTTAACACGTTAACAAGAGATTAATACAAAAAAAAAGAATTATAAAAAAAATTAAATTATTAAAAAAATTAAAGTAATATAAATGTAATTATCCATAACTTTTAAAATTATAATTGATAAAATAAAAATACTAGTCACAAATTAATTATATTCAAATATTTTGTAAAAAAATAATAGAGTATAACTATATCTAAAATATTAATATAACCATTTTAAATATATTTATATAAAAAAGATAATAAAATATCATTATCTTTACAATAATAACTATTAAATAAAAAAAATATTTTTTCAAAATTAAAAAATTAAATTACACCTAAATATATTTATCTAATAACAAAATATAATTAATTATTATAATATTTATTTAATATTATTTTAATATATATATATATATATATATATATATATAAAATAAAAAAAATTACAAAAAACCAGGGGTGGCCATTCCCCCCACCCCCACAACGTCCCTCCGTCCTTGTTCACATGTGCTGTGCATGTAAATCCAATTATCCATAAATTAATGTTTATCTAATAACATATTATTCATTTATTTTCTATATTGTTTAAAATTAAATTTACCAGTCTTATGTAGAAAATAAATAAAATGATTTTACTAGCCTAATCCAGTAATCAGTCATCTAGAAAAAGAAAAACTATGATTATGAACTCTCTATCAGAAAGAATATATACAGAAATGGATGCAATAACAAGGAAATTGGAAAATGAGAAGCCGAATATATAACAATTTTTTTCGATATATATACATATAATACATCTAAACAAAGTTAGTTTTAAGTTTGTGAAAGTAAAATGATGCACTCATGTGTAAAATTATTTTATACCATTAAACAATCACAATCCTCTATTTATGACTTAGTTATTACAACAATAAATTATGATTGAATTGATAATATAAAATTATTTTATACAAACTTTGCATGCGTATTAAACTTTTTAATTTTTTTATACATACATCTATGGAAAAGATTGGTGGACACCAAACTTCATAGAAACTTGGAAAGATACATAAATAGAAGATAAAAATATAAGGATTAATTGGACTTTTACTTCTCAAATTTTAATTAATTTTCCAATTTAGTCTTTTAAGTTATAAAAAGTTTCAATTTGATCATCAAATTATTTAAAATGCATCAAGTTGATCATTTTTTTTTTTATCAGATTTTACTATTTACGTGCTCCTTTTATTAAATATATTCTCTTAAAAAAAATGAAAGATGTACTTAGTAAAAAAGAGGATGTAAATAACAAAATTCGACAAAAAAATAATCCAATTGATGCATTTTATATAATTTGAGGATCAAATTAGATAATTAATTAGAATTTGAAGAAAAAAAAGTACAATTAAGTTAAAATAGAAATGTGACAAATGATATGTATATATAGTATAATAGAAAATGAGCATTGAAGTATAGAAAAATAATAGAAATGGTATTTAATATAGAATTGGCTTAATATTCATTATAGTCCTCATTTATAATTAGTTGTTTAATTTGGTCTCTAAATTTCTTTTTTCGTATGATTTTGTTATTTGTATCCTCTTTTTATTAAGTATATCCATATTTTTTAAAATATTTTTAAGATAGTATATTTAGTAAAATGTGGGTATAAATAGAAAAATTAGTAAGAAAATGGTCAAATTAACGCATTTTAGATAATTTAAGGATTAAATTAAAACTTTTTAAAACTTAGATAAAATCAAACAATTAATTATAACTCAGATACAAGTATTTACCTTATATAATTTTATATATCATCACTATATATGCATTTGTGTATTTTTAATCCATTAATACCCATATCATGAAATAAAGCAACCGAATGGCTTGTTTGAAAACCATATTATATGCTTTTGAAATTTTATAAATGGACTGCAATCTCGGTGTGACGATGTATCAAATATACAATAAGAAAATAATATATTATAATTCCTTTAACTATTTTAAAGTAAATATATAGAAAGAGTAATGTATGTGTATGGAGGGTATTTTAGGAAAAATTTAAAAGGTATAAATAAAAGTATTTAAAATAATAAAGGATATTATGTCAAAATAATAATAAATGTAATGTATAAATACTTTAAATAAATATGCATGTAAATATATAAGTGTGTAAATCCATGATGGTCCTATATGCATCATATATCATATCATGTTATGTTTTGCAAGAGATGTTGTTGAGTTATAACTAAGGAGGGCATGAATCGGTTGAAGTATGACTCTTTAGGATTGTTATTTGGTTTGGAATCTTCATGTGTCTCATGTTGATCCCATGAGTGGAGTATCCTTGCAAGATTGGGTAACCCTAATGTGCCATCGACAACCTCATTTTAGTAAGTGTATTGGCAGATTTTTCTTGGGTATGGCTTGTGGGCTTCTTTTACAAGTATTTTATTAATACCACATGTATATAAAGTCTTAAGTGAAGTTTACATCATAAAGCATGTGTGTCAATGAGAATGTTAATAATTGTGTGATTACGGGACAAATGAATGCTATGTGTGAAGACAAATGTTTCTAAATGCTCTTAGCATTGCTTTATGTGGTGAGATGTAACTATTCCCCATTTCTTTATCTTGTTTGTGTTTGGGTGAATGTCACTCCTATAAGTGATATTTCCCATGTCTTTATCTTATTTGTGTTCGGGTGAATGTCATCCCTATAGACGAGTCTTTATCAGGTTATGATGATAGTGCTAACGGAACACTACAAGAAAATCGTGGATTAGCAATAGATATTCTCTTGATAATTGAATGCTAATTCCTCTTAATATGTTTAGCAATAGAATAATGAATGATTATTTCTTTGATAAATTGAAGTCACTAATTAGCGATGAATGCATATCACTTGTCATATTGTTGCTAATTTTCCTCGCAAACTTTGTCGCTAAATTGTCACACCTTATTCTCACTATTTCATCGCTATTGTAGAACAAATGGCCAATTTTCCTTGGTAAATGACATCGTTAATGAGTTGCATATGCCTTGCAAAGTTCTTGCACTCGTTCCCTTGCCAAGTTGTCACTAGTTGTCAATATTGTTTTATTAGTTCTACGTTATTTTGTCACAATATTTACTCACTAATACATCACCACACCAATGACACCATCGTAAAAAAGCTTTACCATAGTGTTGCTAATTGTGTGCAATTTTTTTTTTGTTTTATGTTAATGATGTTTTCACTAGTCCCTCGCAAATCTATTGCAACATTTATAATTATCCACCTTTCCCAATTCCTTGCAATATATATATACACATACATGTCCTCTTTATCCCTTTGCTAATCATTTGCAATATGTATGTTTTTTCCCTTTGCAAAATGCATACAAATCCCTTGCAAAATACATGTTCACATTGAGTTGCTAATCCTTCGCCAATTCCTCGCAAAAGACTTGTTGTGATTCATTGTTAATCCTTTGTCAATTCTCCTCATGATACAACTACAAGATTACTAATCTTTATTTGTGAATATTACTAAGCCTTATCCAATCTGTAAAATTTTGCTAAAAAAAATCAAATTATTTGTTATATATTCAAAGAAATTTAGCAACTAAATTAAATAAAATGTTGAATATACTAAAATTTCATTTAAAATAAAACTTGCAAGTGGCATCTTACAAAACCAAGTTGGTGTCTCACAAAAACAAACTATTAAATAATGTCTTCCAAAATCAAACTTGTCAATGTTTTGCAAAAAAAAAAAAAAAAAAGAAACTAATGTGTAATCAATCTAAGTTAGTAAAATCTTTATCATGATCTTAATCATCAAAAGGCTAATTAGTTGATGGTTGGACTACCTCAAGTATCTATTTCACCATCCTTGGCAACGTTATCTGCAAGAAAAATTGTAGCGCATCTATATAAAATATAATTTCTAAAATACAGTTTGTGACATTGACATCTCAGCATTTAAGAAAGTATGAGAACCCTCCATTTTAGCATTTAAGAAAGCATGAGATCCCTTAATTTAAGCATTTTTGCTTACGTGTCATGCTCTCCTTATTTTACATGCTCTCATCATATTTTACCATTTCAATTCTTATATTTAATTGTCATTAACACTTTTCCATACTAGTTCCAAATTTATAGCATTAGTTACTAAAGTTTAAAACAAATTATATTTTATTAGTTACATGTAATATATCTCTACCCTTCTTCCCCTATAACATTGGTATCTCCTCTTTCTTTCTCAATAAAAAATAGAATTTTATTAGTTTGTATTCATACGCATTCAAGGTCTTGGGTTATCATTCTATTTGTGTCTGCACTTATGAACAAATGCTTCCAACTAACTCTACGTAAATATATTAGCTAATTCATTTTGTATATTATGTTTCAGGTTGAGTGGATGGCTCCTGAGATGTTGAGAAATTTTTTTACTCTTGGCTTTCACATTGGCTTTGCGACTCTTTAAACCTTCTTGGTTTCATCTAATGTACTTTTGCTCTGAAATTCATGTTTTATTTATAAATCTCAAACCATATTCAATATTAATTCATTGAATTGTAGAGACTAAAGAAGAGTGATGATAATGAAGTTGTATCAGTACAGGGTTTGCGAAGGAGTCAATATGTGACACAAGGATATTTGCTTTCTACCATAAAGGTAACCCCTGTACTATATAGTAATCTTTTTACTTATTTTTTTTTTTTTTTTTGGAAAAGTTAACAAACTGTCAATGTTTTATATAGTTAATTATCTCTATTAATTTTTAATTTACTCACTTTTCTCCTTCTTCGTCTCTTTTTTTAAGGTTCCATTTTTTCCTTGTCTCAAACCCTTTGTTATGATGTTTTTTATTCTCATTTCACTCCCTTTCTCTTTCACATTTGTTCTTTTTCACGCAAAAATGGTTTGTAAGAATCATTGGTGATAAACATTAACATAACCTTTAAATATTAACTATTATTAAATATTATTAAACATATACTTGTATTCCTCTATGTATTCTTATTTTTCTTTTTATTTGCACAGGAGGAAGAGAAGTTGTGGAAGTAGGAGAAGAAATGTCACGAGAGGTTTAATGTGAATGTCATTTGGGCAAGTCATTGTACCAATTCTTTTAATCAATGTTATTATTTTTTCTTTATGTTGATCGGTTTCAACTGAAAAGAAACTATTGATTACTCTTCAACTTGAAAACTTGCTCTTATATGGGTTTTATATAGCAATGTTTTCTATTATTGTATGAGTTTTATATGACAATGTTGACTATTGCTATAACCATAAAAAAGGCAAAAATTGTTATAACTATACAGTGTCCCATAATTTATTGTCCCATGATTTGTATTTCATATTCAATACCATATCTCTCCCCTCCTACATCTCTCACTCTAAAAAACTCTTCCTCTCCCACATTGGCAACTCCTCTTTTTTTTCTTTCTCATATCCTTCTCTTCATTTTATTTTCATGTCAATATTTTAAAATACTTTTTTACATGACATAAAAATAGATGTTGATGGAGAACACTCAATGTTTCCCTCCCCAGTTTATCCACATAGTACATTGATTCACTTCTATTATCATTTAGGACAGATCAAAACAAGATCTAGGAGTTGTTCCTTATTTTATAGTTTTTTTTTTTTATAATATTGAAAGGTTGATTTTTTTTATTGATAATAAGCTTCTCCATATGAAACATCTTTATTGTGAAGTATTGCTTGAAATGAATACTTGACCATTTTCTTTCTTTCTTTCTTTCTTTATGAATTCATTACAATTATATAATTAGGTTGGAGAAAAAAATGCAAAAACTATACAAAATTAAAATATCTTCAAAATCACTTTTGATTGAAGTCTCGAATTGAGATGTATTAATCAAATTGTCTCTTTTAATTATAAATTAATTATTATTATATAACTGATAATTAAAATTTTAAATTATTAATTATTGATTGTAATTATAACAATATTAACATGGATTATTAAAATTTAAAATGTCAGTTACTTAATTCAAATTCAAATTAATTCTAATAAATGTATAATATTTCATAATGACACAATTTTTTTAAAATAAATAATATTTATAGACTTTAATATAATTATCATTCTCTTTAATACAGAATTTGAACATGTATTTTCTCTTTTATTTTAAACATATATTTCATTTAATCATCTTTGAACATATTTTTATTATTATTATTATCCCCAAACATATATGTAAAAACATATGTTAAATTTAATTAATACATCAGTTATTAAATTTGATTAAAATGTCTTATATGGAAAAATAATAAATAGATTAGTAAATTGAAATGTTATATAAATAAAATTATTTTACACTAAAAATATATAACCATATTTCTTTAAAAAAAACACATTTAAAATTAACATATTAATTTATAAAATAATATATTTCATCATATTTTTAATCATGACAAATTAAAATATATAATTCAATTATTTAACCTTGTATCACATGGGTGAAAACCTAATTATTTATAACTACAATGACTCTTTCTTCTATCATAGGTGCATGAGCTATGGTTGAAGGTACATGCATCTTTTAACCAAAGATTAGAGTCAACCATAGGATGGGTTGAAGTGTCTTCTCCATATTTTTGTGTCATTGAGACTTGAAATGATTCTTGTAACAAAAAAATAAAAAAAAACAAGTAAAATAACAATAGGTTAACAAAAGTAATCAATCTTAAACTATAAAATCACATACAATAAAATTCTTTTCCTTGTGAGAGACAAATTCTCCATCTTTCACTCTGTGAACTTTGCTATAAATTTCATTATAAGAAACAAGAAGGTTCTTTTTAGCTTCCTATAATAACATTATAGTGTAAATTGCAAGTAATGATGAGACTTAAATAAAGTAATAAGTTACAAACAAAATCAATACATAATTTGGAAATCAAATGCACAATCAATCAATAGGCATAATAAACTACACACACATATCCAAAGCAACATATATGAAAAATGAACTCCACGACATGCCAAAAATCACACCTATGCCTCTAATGCCATAACTGAATTTGATATAAAATAAGTCACACAACCTAGATATCAACCAAGTACTTTAAATAAACTTTAGAAACAAATACTTTTACAATGAATGAAGTCCCCTTTGTTTTATCTTTGTGTTTAATGTTTATGTGTTACGTACACAACAATAGTTTTGATTGAGAAAGGACAATAAAAAAATGTTCTTCTCATCTCACATAGATAAATTGTGCACACTTAGTATTCAAAGTAACATATATAAAGCAAAACCCCATGACATGTAGAAAATCACACTTGTCTCTTAAAACATATATGCAAGTAAGCAATATATCTAGAAGATCCATTATGACATATGCATAAGCAGCATCTTGAATCAAATTGCTATAAATTTAGTGAATAGTAACATGATTATGAAATTGATGTGAAATAAAAAAAAAATAGAACATAATGAAAATATAGACTTTACTATTTACATGTACAAACCTTGTCAATAGAGTTCAAACATAGGAATACTATTTTCTTTAAGAGTAACAATTTCTTTTTCATAAAAAAATGTAATTAGACTAAAATACAAGTAGTGTTTAAATCTGAAACATCAACATACCATCACTATATACAAAAACTGAAAATAATGATGACAAACTTCCTTTCTTACACAGCTATCTAAGACTCTCCAAATGTCGTTAACAACAATACCATTAAATAGTTAAATTATTTTTACATTTAATATAATTATTGAACTCTTTTTTATTTAAATACTTAAGTAATTATTTTCCTTTTTAATATACATAATAAGGAAAGGAATAAAAAAAATGATATATATGGGAATCATCTAACAGGGATAAAATACCATACTCATTTTATCTTATTTCAAACAATAATTACATGTAAATAAGTAATAAAAGAGTAAAACCTAAGCAAGATAGTAGAGTGGTAAGTGTAATTTTTTGATAAAGAATTATGAGCTTGATTATTATTAATTACATGCAAAGAAGTAATAAAATGGAAAAAAAAACCTTAGCAAGATAGCAGAGTGCTATGAAGCGAGATAGGGATACAACACGAGTTTGACACAGATACGGGGATATGATAAAAATTTAAAATTAAGGATACAATATGGCTGGGATACGTTAGTAAAAAAAATTATAAAAAACTTATACCATATTACTTTATTCAATCAAAACAAAAAAATTGTAAGACTTTGTCATATGAGATCCCCAATACCTTGATCATTGTCAATTGTCATTAATTTATAACTATAATAAAGATCACAATTTACAAAATAAATACTTGTGATCATAAAAAAAAATATACAATTTCTATCCATATATATCATAAATAGTCTTGACAAACTGTATTAATAAAATTATAAGGCATCATAACAAAAACTCAAAACATGTGTTGGATTTATATAATAGCCTATTCAAAAAGATCATTTCTAGTTAGTAGCTACTAAATTACTATCAAACTCTAACTATATTAGTTTCTTCTCCTTTAATGCCATCATCCAAAAAAAGCATAACTTCTAACTCCAATTCATCAAGAGACAAATCTATCATTTCAAGAATTTCAACCCCATTATCAAGTGGATCATGTGCATCTCCACTAATGTCCCACAATCTTGTCTCTTCTTTATACCCTCTCTTTCCTAAACAAAAGTCAAAGATTGGAGTGCACATAAACCAAATTTTAAGCCTTTTTTGGATCTATTTTGTTTCTCTTCACAAAATAAATAAAGGAGTATGTACTCTAATTCCTTTCACAACATGAGGAAGAACATGGTTGTACAAGAAGCTTTAAGGCAAGCTTTTGGAGTATAGGTATAGAAGATTCATGCATCACCCACCAAGTTTTTGGATCTAATTCTCATCTATCTTCAATTGAATCAAATGAACCAAAGTCACCCACATAAGATGAGAATTTAGAGAATTCTTCATGAACATTTTTCATATCATCAACATGTGAAAAATATATTTATAAACACTTATTTCTCTCTCTAGAAACTTCATCAAGTGATGAGGAGGAACTCTATTTGGAACCTCACTAAGTCATGCTTCACTATAATACTTATAATTAAATAAAAAAATATTTTAGTCAGACTATGATTGAGTATAAGCTAAGCTAAGTCATATATCATCATTGAAAAATTGACATAAAAAATTACCTTGGATTTAAAGAATGAGCTATAATTGAGAATTTCATTAACAACATTGTAGAAATTAGAAGCTTCATTTGTTTGCAATTGATTATGCTTATAGATGGTTGCCTTCACCCTTTTTTTTTTTTTTTATCATAGAATCCCACATTTCATACACCAAATGAAGAGTGGAAGCATCGGTGTCACATGTTCTACTCATGCAATATATAGGATCCATGAAAGAAAGAATGTAATCTACTTTATCGCATCATATATCATTCAAAATCAACTCTTTCACATGTGCAACTTTTCTAACATCATATTTTCTATAACTATTCCATTGATCACTAATGACCATATTTTGCAAACATCATTTCAACAGTTTCAATCTTTTTAACATGATTATCATGGAAGCAAAACAATTTAAGTGAAAAAAATTTAAGAGAAGAAAAGTCATTAAAAATAGCTAATCTAATTTAATGAGTCATGATAAAAGTCTTGATAAAAGAAGTGTCATCAATTACTTCACTAATCCACCCACATTCATTGAAGACATTTTCATTACCATTAACATTCTTCACAACACAAATATTTTTTACTTCTAAATTCAAAGTATGAACCACAAATAGGGTCCAAAAAATATGAGGAAAATTAGCTTTTATCATTAACCCAGCTGCTTTATAAACAAGAGCATTATTCATTATGATTTGAACAATATTTTGTGGTCTGACTTCCTTGATTACATCTTTTATTATGCTAGCCATGTAATGCTTGTCCTTATACTCCTTTGACCCATCAATAGCTTTTAAAAATATAGGTCCTTCTTCACATACAACCATGAAATTTATCAAAGGTCTTCTTTGAACATTTGTCCAACCATCAACAACCATTGTAACTCCTTTTAAAAGCCATAATGACTTGACAAGTTGAAGTAACCTCTTAATATGAGACCTCTCTCGCTACAAAAGAGTAGTTCTTAAAGCATTATACCTAGGAGGAAAAAAGACATTAAGACTATGGCTAGCAACAAATGAATAAGAATTGACAAAATATGGATTTCTAGCAAGATGAAATGATAGACCACAAAAAAAAAAAAAAAATTCTTGCTATTAGAGTTGTAAGTGTATTCCTATCATCTGCATTGAAGCAATCTTTTATATTGCTAGTGTCATTGCTAGTGCCCATTCTTCTTTTTAGAGGCAATGTTGGTATTATTGGAATTCTATTGTCAGTAGAAAGTGAAACATTTTTTTGGCTTTAATCTATTTTCAGCCTCTTCACAAATCCTTTTCAAATCAACTAAATGTTCACTACTAACTTTAGGAGAAATAGACACTCCTTGACTAAAATTCTAAAAAGATGTGCTCTAACCCTAGAATATGAACCTTTGACAAATTTTTCACAAAAACTACATGTCCATCTCTTATTGTTACTCCCCTTTCCTCCCATACCATTGATTGTAACAAATGCCCATAGTGGTGCATGATCATTTACAACTTCTAAGGAAACAAATCTACAGTAACATTAGAATTGATCCTGGGAAAAGTCAGCAATGGTGAACAGTAGCTTCGCAGAGGTGCGATATTGTTCACGCTATATTCACGATGCTTTGAAAAAAAAAATTTAACCTAGGGAAGAAGAAAGGATCGCCTATCATACGAGGAAGTGAGGATTGCTGAGAAGTAAAGAAACAAAGAGAGGTCGTGGAAAGAAGATCCATCAGAGATGTCCACTGAGGACAAATTGTCCTCAGTGAAGCACGATTTCCCTGATTCCCTCAATCAGGTTTTGATACCATATTAGAATGATGTGTTTACTGAATATGTGTTTTAGAAAACCATACCTCATCTCTATTTATATTGAGGAAACCCTCAGTAATTGATTACATCATATAAAGATAAAGATAAATAATAATTAACAAGATAATATAAAGATAATATATATTCTAATAGATTTAAAGCTTCTCCTCCAACAAGTGTATCCATTTTTTCAAACAACGCAACTACAAAAATAACAAGAGCATGTACCAATGTCAAAGAACACTTAAAACAGAACAAAGAACAAAAAACAAAAATCAAAGTTAAAAAAAAAAAAGAATAGAGAACAAGAATAGAAAGCAAAAATCATAAATTAGAAAATCGAAAATAGAGAATAGATAACAGATAACAAAGAACAAGAACAAAGAATAGAGAACAGAGAACAAAACACTTACCATCCAGAACCGCCATCAGAGAACTCACCATCTAGAATTTGCTATCTAGAACTGCCATCGAAGAACTTACCATCTAGAAGCGCCATAAAAAAATAGAGGAGGAGTACTGTGGAAAAGAAGAAGCAACATAAGTACTGCATGAAAGGGAAGCACCATGCGTGATGAAGGAGAAGCAATGAAGAAGAAGAAGCATGGAGGAATAGCAGGAGAAGCATCACTCTCTCGTGCGTCAAAGAAAAGTAGTTGTGCTTTCTAAATTAAATCCCTAATTTGATTATATAAAATAATAAAATTTATCATTTTTTTAATAAATTTATAAAATGGCTCAATTTGTTTTGAAGTTGTATCCCTTTAAAGCAAATCGTGTCCAAGATATTTTTTTTTAAAAAAATTGGATACTTCCCGAATTGTAATAGGGCGTACAAGGTTGTTAGTGTTCGACACCGATACTTTTACTATTTTGGAGTGTCCCAACTATACAAGCAGAGTGGTAAGCATAATTTTTTAATAAAGAATTATGAGTTTAGTTACTATTAATTATATGCTAAAGGACTAGACTTTGGCTCAACAAATTAGGAATAGGCTTCAATTTCATTCACTAACTACTCCAACAAACCTTTCTTGGATAAAACCTCCCCCGAGCTTTGTTAGTTGCAATGTTGATGTTGTTGGTTTTTAGGAATCGAGCTCCATTGAATTTGGATGTAAAGGGATGAATTTGATAGTTTCTTACAAGTGCAATCTAGTTGCTTGAAGTCTAGTTTAAAAGTGAAAAAGGGTGAGGCTTATGTGTTGTGACAAGTTGTAAGATGGGTGAGTGTAGTTTCGAAAGGCTTAAGCCTCCACCTTATTATTTGTAATTTATGATTGTGGATGCTTTGAGACAATGTAACATCGAAACATGATTTTAATGATTTATCTAAGTTTTCTATTCATAAGCAGTTTCCTCTATATGAATTATGTTATTTATTAAGTTATTTTATTTAAGTTTAGTGTTTGGCTGGGAAGATGAAAATATAAGGGATATTTGAATTAAAATAAAGTGTTGTAAAAGGTTGTGGGACCCACATGAGACCTACTTTATTTCCTCTCTATTTCTCTCCTTCTATCTTTTACCAAACACACCATAAGTGTGAGAGCCCCTAATAAGTGAGGTCTGATGTGCCTTCTTGAGGTTAAGTGATACTTTAGCTTTGCTAAGAAAGAGTTACCCCTAAAAATGTTGTCAAAAGGTACAAAGAGGTGACACTAAGCATTGTAAAAGATCATTGCTGAGTGAGAACTCTTGAAATAACAACATGATTCCAACCTCAAGTAAAGGTTATATGTTAGGATCAATCGGTTACATCAAGAGGAGGGGGGAGGGGGGTGAATTGATGTTTCATAAAATTTTAAATTATTTTTCATCAATAAAAAGTTTTCATCACCTCTCTTGAAGTTTTAACAACAGAGTTTTCAGAGATATGTTGTTGAAGGAATAATACAATATAAACTCAACGAAAATAGATTCTTGTTAGAACAATTTCAACCAATTTAAAAAGTACAAGACAGGAACAAAGAGATGAAAGGAAAGAGAATATAGCCTGAAGAACGATAACACCTGGAATGTGCATATATAGTTGATATATAGATCAGTTTGAAAAACACCAATGTGTGCACATGTAGTAGGTAAAGAACAGATTTCAAACACTTAAAAGTATAGAAGAAAAAGAAAGAAACTTTCTTTATAAAAAAAAGATTTAGCTATATAGGCTCAAAGATATGAACTCAAAAAGATATAGTTGTGTAGAGAATGAGTTTTCTATAACTAAGTGAATCTCAAAGATGCAAAACTAAAAGGTTGTTTATCTAATCTAGAAAATCAAATCAAAGATTTGGATGTGACTTGTAGAAGAATATGAGAAAAGATATTGAGATAAAAGTCTCTCTCTGCACTAAATGACTTGGGTTCAAAGTATATAGATTGGGTCAGAATTCAAAATATATAGATTGGGTCAAAAAGTTTCAAGGTTGTTAAATAAAGATTAGTTCTTGGAAATCTCTCAAAATGACCGTTATACCATATGTAATCGATTGTTCACAGGTGTAATTGATTATCCCATGTATCAGAAGATGATTTATACTAGCTGTCATCCATTATAATCGATTGCAGGAAAATGCTAATCAATTGCAATTGAGATAGAGTCAAATTCTGAGTATAAGAAATTGAATTGTAATTGATTGCAAGAGAATGGTAATTGATTGCAATTAAAACAGAGCAATTTCTGAGATTTGAAAACTTGCATTGTAATTGATTGACACTTATGGTAATCGATTAATATGATGCTAGAGATAGTTCTAAAAAGGTTTTGGCCATCTGGTAATCGATTCCAAGTTTGTGTAATTGATTGCAAAGCTCAGAATATGTTCTTTAAGATAGAAAATCATCTTTTGATGCTAGAGATAGAAGATTTAAAAAGAATTGCTAGCATCTTAGCAAATATGTTTAACTCGGTCTAAAACACACAATACAAAGTCATCATTCATACATGTTATGACTTAAGAAAAGAATAAACTAAGATGAACGAATAGAAAAGACTTAAGGTATGAAAATACCAAAAATCTAGATGGAGAGGCGTCAATCTTCGTTATATACTTGCCTTCTATTTTCATCCCTTACGTAATTGCCATTATTCAATGCCTTGCTATGTTTGTAACCATACTAGCCAACTTATTGTTGAAAACATGTAACTATTATGACATGAAATGGTTGATGAATTTAATATGTAAACTTGTGTCATGAGATGTATGTTATCACTTGATATCATAGTGACAAGTGACCTAGTTTGTGAGAAAAGAGAATGGGTTTAAGTGATATCTTGTTAGTGAGAGGTCTAGCCTATGAAAGATGAGAATGAGTTTCACTTGTGTACAAAGAGGAGTCCAATGAGATATTTGTTTGCATTGAGTATGAGACATTCATCAAAACATTTGAGTATGTTATGTGTGATATAAAATATGTAGAAATCTAGATGGTTAATGTCTATGACAAGATTAGCTTGATGATGGAGAAAACACTTTCTAATGATGACACCGATGCTTTATGGTGATTGTACATCGCATAACTTGTCCAACATTCAATTTGCATAATATATAACAAAATGCATGAATCAATAGAGGTCACTTCAACCTATTAGTTAACCAATTTTAACCACAGTATCAATCAAATCGCACCTATTCACACCTAATCGATGGCATGGCTGGTCCAATGTCCTTCTCGACTTGGTTGTTCCTCTAATTTCTCAATCCGACCAATCGATTCGAGTTAATTTTTAAAATTATGAACTCGCTATTATGTTAGAATAATTACTTCTTATTATAACAAAATAGTTTTATTTTTATAATAAAAATATTTTAAATTTAAAATACATAAATCAAATATATATATATATATATATATATATATATATATAATAATTATTACAAATTAAAAAAAAGTTATAACAAACTATTATAAAAAAAAAAGTTAGCCATAAAATCAGTCAAATGAACCAAAAGAAAACTATTTCTTACTAGTTCATTTTCATGAAAGTGTAACTAAGGTTAAAAAAGTTGTCCTTGATGTAAGTACATATTCTGATTAATTTGTATGAGATATAGGTACAAAATTTTCATGACTTATCATTTTGTTTTTTTTTTTTTAATGAAGTTTAATATTATAAATATGAGCATTCATTCTTGAATATGAAGACTTTTTTTTTTTTATCACGCATTAATTACTTAATATCATATTTTGTATTATAAAATTACTAATTATAATATTAATTTTAGGTTAGGAGTTATTTTTTCATGAAATTTTAGCATTAGTTAAATTTAGAATATTATTTTTTATTTGAAATATTAATTATTTATAATATTCTCATATTAAGCTAGTTCTATAATTTTTTATTTTATTTTTATTAATTAACATTTATTTTTCTCTTATACTTTTAAGTATTTTATTTATAATTTCTAATAATATTTAATTAAATTAAAAAATACCTTGTATAATGTGTTAACATTAAATATTTATTTGTTGTATAATAATTGATGGATTTCATCTTACAAATACAAAAATTATATAAATATGAAAGTTTTTGGCAATCCTTTAATTCCCTGAAACATGATTTTCATTTATCTGTTTCCCTTTATTTAATTAGTGCATAAATTTAGCTATTGTTACACTTGTATTACTGATTTAAGGTAAGGATTCAAAACTACCTTAACCTTTGTCTTTCTATTCTTTATTTTTTTCTCTCATTATAAAAGTTAGGCCATAGTTTGACGCAACAACTTGAACAAACTTCCAAGTCCTAAACAATTACTAACCACTTCAACTTCTATAATACCAATATATGTCACTTTTTCTCCTTTAAAATTCATCCAACTTGCTAGCTTCCTTGACATCCCTTTTTTCTTCAATAATTCAGTCAATTATCTAGCAAATTGGAATTAATTCAAGAAAAAAGTATAGTGAACCATGACTTATCAAGTCATCAATTCTATCCTTTGGTGCTTTGTTTTAGCTGTTATGAGTGCCACCATTTTCACTCCAAAATTTAGTTTTGCCCGCAAAGAATCCAAGATAGAAGGCTTGGAAATGAATGAAATCGATCAATGTTGGAGATTCAATCCTGAATGGAGGAAAAATCGTTCACAACTTGCCAAATGTTCAGTGGGCTATACAGGGAAGATGACAAACAACATTGGCAAGGACCTCATTCATTACGAAGTTATTGATCCCAATGACGACCCAATAAATCCCAAATATGGCACCTTAAGATATGGAGCTTCTAGGATTCAAGACAAAGTCTGGATCACATTCTAAAGAGACATGCACATTAGGCTTGAGAAACCCCTTCTCATTAGTAGTTTCACCACCATAGATGGTCGAGGTGTCAATATTCATATTGCTCATGATGCATGTTTGATGATATTTAAGGTAATCATTAGATCTCATTAATGTATAAATTCCACAAGGTTTATTACTAAGTTTTTTTTTTAAAATTAATTAATTAAAAACAATTGAAATTATAATGTTTTATAAAACAACTTATTTCAAAGAAAATTAAGCTACCAAACACTAACCTAAACTTCATTAACATTTTAATTGTTTTTGTTATTTTGTTTTTCATATACACCAATTTGCAACTTAACTACGTTCTTATTTGTTTATAGGCAACCAACATAATCATCCATGGCCTTAGAATTCATCATTGTCAACCTCAAGCTCCTGGAATGGTAATGGGTCCTAATGGAAAGGTAATGCCTTTAGGTCAAGTTGATGGGGATGCAATAAGATTAGTTACAGCTTCAAAGATTTGGATTGATCACAACACACTTTATGATTGCCAAGATGGTCTTCTTGACATCACACGTGGTTCCACTAATGTGACTCTCTCAAACAATTGGTTTAGGGAGCAAAACAAGGTTATGCTTCTTGGGCATAATGATGGGTATTTGAGAGACAAGAACATGAAAGTTACGGTTGTGTATAATTATTTTGGACCTAATTGTCATCAACGCATGCCAAGGTAATTAATTGATTTACTAACCCTAAATAGCTCAATTGAGTCATTATAAAATACATGTGTCAAAGGTTTTAAAAGTTATATTAATTAAAAACATTGCAGAATTCGCCATGGGTATGCACATGTTGCAAACAATCTTTACATGGGATGGGTGCAATATGCCATAGGTGGAAGCAAGGAACCTAGCCTTAAAAGTGAATCAAACCTCTTCATAGCACCAACATCTGGGCGTAAGGAGGTAATTTGTTTGAGCAACTAAATTGACTAATTAGCAAAATGGTTATATTTTTTTTTATATTTTCTTTAATATTAATAAATGAAAATCAATATTAACAAGAATAATATAGGTATTTCACTTAACCCAATTTAATGGCTTTAAAAGTCAAAGTAGTTTTTTACTTAATTATAGTAGGTTAATGAAATATAACTTGTGTAGGTAACATGGAGAAAAAATAGTAATGGTACTGGAGACTCATGGGAATTTCATTCAGTGGGAGATGCTTTTGAAAACGGAGCTTCTTTCATGGAAACACAAGGTGGACAAGTGCCAAAGCCAAATTATAACCCTAACCAAAGTTTTAAAGTTGCGATGTCTAATATGTTAGATCGTTGACAATCTCATCTGGAGTGTTACGATGTAGTAAAACATCTATATGTTAAGTATCTGCCTGGATTAGGGGTGAGCACGGATCGGTTTCGAACGAATTCGAGTTCATTGGATGCGGGTCGAATGACGATTTTATGCTCAACCCTAGTTTGGTTTGGCATTAACAACATAAATATACCTACATTTTCACATTTTATCAAATAAATTTATCCAAGCTACAGAAACAAGGAGATGACAACACAGTCTTAGATATGTAACCAAAAACACATTAAGAAAAACAAGGAGATTAAAACATGACTAACATAAGCAAAAAGAATGTGGCATTGAAACAAATGAAGAATTTTAGTTTCTTTATGTATTGAAACTCCATTATTTGTTGTTTTGGAAATAGAAAAATGAGTGTTGTACGTACATGCAAAAATATTTTAGCATATATCGAAAAGTATGATTCAAGAACATGCCTATGTTGTATAATAGGAATTTGTGTTTTAATTAAGTTAAAATGTTTATTACTATTTATTAGAACTAAAACATTGGACGATGTTTAACCCCTAATCTTTTGATGAGTTTTGATGATAACTCATGTCATAATCTTGATTACACCAATGAGAATGTACTTAAGAGTTTCAGAGAATTAATGTTTACATGGAACATTGAATAAAAAGTCAAGAGTGGCTTAGTGATAAAACTATACTTGGGTTTATAATCTCATGGGCAGATTTGTATTAGCTAGTAATGGTATAGAGAATACATGTTAGCCAAGAGTGTCAGTTTAGAATATTTATTTGTAATCAGTTTGATTATAATGTAACCCTTTAACAATTGTTAAAGGAAAACTATATATAACTCAAATTGAATGAACCAATACAAAATAAGTATTTTATTTGTCTTCATAGCTTTCCTGTATTTATCTTAGCATTATGTGCTCTTTATGAAAAGCTTTATAATTGTACTGATGGGATGATATACTTGTTGTTTTCATATCTATCTATTTAAAGGTTTCACATCATTCAACAATCAATATTGTTCATCCTATTTGCAAAAGATTTATTTGTTTGCAAAAATCTATTTATTGACATCGATATTCAACCCTCCATCCAATGTGTCTTTGTGTATTTCATTATTATTTTCATCAAAGAAAACAATTTATTAGTATAAGGACATTTGTTTACAATGAACATTTTTTTATTAATATTACTAGTACCAAAAATACTCACAAAGTAAATACAATGTCAATCAAAAGCTTAAGAACATCTAAAAAAGATAACATTAACCCTGTTACATAATGAAAAAAATACCTTGTGCTCAATATTAAGTTTACACATGTGTGTTGTGATTTAATTTCATCACTTAGAGGTTATGATCATATCACTACGACTTATATGTTTTATATGTGATGTATGAAATGTATTGGTTGTATGTTTTGTATATGTTATATATGGTATATTATACAAATGTTAATGAGATCACCTTACTAATAATTCTCTCATTCAATATTAAGTTTTATGCCTCCTTGATGTGTGACACTCATCAAGGCTTGGATTGTATCAATATGGGTCATGTCAAAACTTGACATGTACCTTAATCAATATTAGGAGGAGCAATGGAATAATTGTAATATTCAATTGGTAACTTTTAGGTTTGACTTAACCATAGGATTGAGAAAACTAAGGCATGAGTTAGACATAAATTTAAATGATAAATTAGAATTAGGAGTTATTCACCTAATTGATCTAAGAGTTATAAAAAGATACAATTGAAAATCACTAAAAAAACACAAATTAGCAATGACTTTCTTCTATTGGCATGTGCAACGGATTTAACGATTGAAACATTATATTTCCCACAATTCAATCACAAAATCGGTCGCTAGTCATGTTTAATAATTAAGATTTTATTAATTGATTTTGTGGTCATTGTTTCCATTGCTATGGTTAATAACAACGGATTTTATGAATTTAACAACTAATTTCATTCATCATTAAATCACACTTCTTTTTTTGTAGTGAATGAGTTTGTTGCCTAAATTACTAAGTCCTACACAATTGGCCAAAGCTAACTCGAGATGAAGTGAAGTATGGATCTTAGCCAATTAGAAAATCTTCCTATAGGATTTTTCAAGTCAATAAGTGAGGGTTATTGATTTGAGTAAAATAGTGGGAGCATATTTAATAAAAGTCCTTATTAAATTTGTTTTAAGTTTGTGATACTTAAAATCTGCATGTTTAATATTTTAGAATTGACAAAATATGTTTTTCGTTTTTTTATTGGGAATTTCACTTTATAGTCCTTAAAATTTAAATTGATTAATCTTTGTACTCAATGTTTCCTTCCATTTATTTTTCTATCCCACTGTTAGAGTGTTATGTTATTAAGTGATTGATCTTTTAGATGGGTGCCATGTGGCAATATATATTTTTAAAATTAAAAAAAAAAATCCATAATTATTTAAATATAAATAAAATTTAAATTTAAAAATTTTAAAAAAAACATTATCACGTGTCAATTATTTAAGTTATGTGATACCATCAAAGAGACAAATCACTTACTAATGAAGTGATCTAATGGTGGGATAGAAAAATATACGGAATGACATATTTAAGAACAAAAACTAATCAATTTAAAATTTAGGTACTATAAATCATATTTCTCAATATGTGAAGGACGAAAAACATATTTGTTCTTTATCTTGGAGTATTTTATTCCTTTCATTTTGAGTTTATTGCAGTCATCCAAGTGATTGAGTTTGTTGTTCAACTTGGTTAGTCTAAATTTAGGCTTGAATGTGATTTTATAGTGGATGCTTTTTAAGACTCCTCATATTGTCCCATGGAAACTACAAACAAAATGGGAGATTTGTCTTGCTTAGGTCTCTTCTATGGACTCTAGGGTGTCCTACATTTTTATAGAAGGTAACCGTAGTGAAGGATCTTCCCCTCTTGTTTTTCTTTTTCGTTTAATAATATCCATGCTTGATGTAGGTGATAAGGTAGTGTCTTTGGTGCCTATCTAGTTGGGATCAAGGGTTCTATCTTGATGTTTGCTTGCTTTTCTCGTATAGGTTAGCAAGTGTTTAAATATATCATTGAGAATATAAAATATTATATGTCAATTTAGAATTTTTTCTAAAAAAAAATAAAATTGTAGTTATTTTGGGACGTAGGAAATATTGAGCATTCAATGTAAGCTTCTTAATAGATGTGAAATTGTAATGACTTGGTCTCAACAAATGAAAATCTCAAGGTGTGATGAATGCGTTAGTTGTCCGTAATTAGCACAAATTGAAAACAACAATTATGGATCAAATAAACATCTAGAATAAGAATATTGCATAGAACGGTAACAAACTTTTATACGGTAAAACAATAAAAAAATTTTATTTATATAATTTTTAAAATAATTTTATAAAAATTAATTAACTTATAAAAAAATATAATTATATGATAATATAAAATTTTGTTAATAAACTACCCATATTCTAATAAACATTTGCATCGATCTATCTTTGCAGCAACTAGATTTTCTCGCTACATATTTTGCTTTGTTTATTGCACGAGTGGCTTTGAGATAAGTGCAAATGACTTTTCAGGGAAACGAGTAATGTTTCATGGGCAACAAAGTCTACTAATGAATACTCCTAGGCCAAAATCTGAATGGACGTTGGGTTATAAAGAGTTTCTTTTTAATAGGTAACTTTTTATCTATTAAATTTTATATTTTATATTTTAATACATTATCTTTTAAAAGTTTCATTTTAATATATTTTAGTTATAATTTAATATTTAAAATTATATTTTAGTCATTAGTTATTTTAAAATTTAAAATATTAAAGTGTTAAATGTTTTTAACGAAATTTTTTTAAAATATATCAAAATTAAAACATAAATTAAAGTATTAAAATAATAATTTAAAAATATTATATGTTAAAATATAACTTGAAATATTAAAATAAAATTTTTAAAACATAATGTATTAAAGAAAAAAAAATGAAACATAATACGCTAAAAATGACCTTAACTCTTTTCGTTCTTATACGCATTAGTAAAACGAGTTTGAATTTTTGAATTCTACAAGATTTAATTTTTGACTCGTGCGAAAATTCTTGAGATCTGACATCAACGAGAGTAATATATGATATACCATGAGCGAAATTAATTTTTTACTCATTGAAGTCTGATAGGACAAAAACCAATATCAGCAAAAAAAATTAAACCGCAGGTACAAATGTGTTTGGCTTTGGCGTCTTTGCTCAGCTATTGAAAGTTGGACTTCAATATTTAACAAAATCTAGATTCAAGGCGATCGCATTCCAAGTTTCCAACTACTATAATTAATAAGGGTAATTTTGATGCATGTGTTAAGAAAACAAAATAGAAATTGAGTAGCACAACACGACTAGCTAAATCACATGATCAAGATTTTGTGTTGTTAAATAGCTTTATTATTATTATTATTATTATTATTATTATTATTATTGATATATGTGTTGTTAAATAGCTGTTTTGAATAACAATGCATAGGATTAAAATTTTGTGCTTCCCGCTGGCCAAATCCCAAGAAGATTGAGAATGCTAACAAAAATAGTGCCGACGGTGACAACAATTATGGGCGTAAGTGTTTTGAATTAGGTTGTATTTTATCTATTTTTATCCTATTAAATTTAATTGGGTTGGATTTAATTGAGTTTATCTTTTTTTTTTTCAATCCAATCCTATCCAATTTTAATTAATTAGATTAAATTTAGTTGGTTATCGAGTTAGACCATTAAAAAATTGTTTCCTATTTGAGTCTTGAAAAAATTACAAAAATCTTTAAACTTAAAAATAATAATGGATATTTTTAAAGAAAAAAAAAGGTGATAAAATGATAGTGTAAAGTTATTTTATATTATCAATCAATTGCAATCCTTCACTTATAGTTACACATTTGACTTTCATAAAATTATTTTAAAATTCATTAAAACGGTAAATTGTGATTAATTGATGGTGTAAAATTATTTTACATGCATGAACAATTTTTAAAAGTTAGTATCCATAACATTGTTTTACAATTCAAAATATTAATTTAATAGTAATTATTAATCATAAAAAACATAGAAGTCTTACACGAACGAGTCAATGATGAGAATGAAGGCAAACAATATGAACAATATGGCGACAATGATGTTTATGTGTTATGATGCTAGGGTTTGAGGGAGAAACTCGTTTTGCCTCTATTACGATTTGGTAGAGTAAGAGTCAATATGAAACTCAGTGTGATCGAGAATAAGATATTTGTATAAGGTATACGACTAATTTTAGAGTTTTCTATATTTTTAATTTACTATTCAGTATATAATTAGTATTTTATTATAAGTTTATTTAGTATATATGTTGGTTAGGTTCAAAACATCAAACATGTCACATAATCCGATCACAATTGAATTTATTAAAATAAAATCATTCTAACCTAATGATACAATCCAATCCACCAAAATCTAGTTGGATATGACAGATTTGCAGATTGGATTTAATCCACTTATAATTAGAGGTGGTAAAATGAGACAACCTATCAAAAACTGGGTAGGGTGAACCGATCTATTTATAGCTGACATGGATCAAAAGGACCAACCCACTCTATCATCGGGCGAGTTGACAAGTTAACCCGCCAACTTCAAGTTTTATTATTATTTTTTTAAAATTTGATATTTTGTAAAAAAAAAAAAAAAAACTACTTATATTTACATATTTTTTATTTTCAATTATTCAATTCCAAATTATTATAACAACAAAAGAGATTAAATAATAAATACAAAAGTAATTTTTTTGTTAAAAGACTATGTTGCTCTTTGGCTTTCATTTCATTTTAATTAATTACTTTTTCTTTTTACAAGAAAAATTATTAATATGTTTATTTTTTTGGACAATTTTTTACCGTATTATTATTTGGTTCATCATTCATGCATAACTTCAACCCCTACGTGATAATTTATTTATTATTTATTGATACTCTTAATTAAATAATTATGAACATAATATACTAAAAAATAATTTTAGGGATTAGGCGGGTTAGGAACACTCCCTTGTCCCACCATTTTTTGGCGAATTGGCAGGCTGACTTACGGATTGCAACCCGTTTTGCCACCCATACTTACACGCCTAGCAACGATGGTCATGGTAATAAAGGTGGTGACGATCATAGTGGTGACGACGTGCAACAGTAGTCACAATGTGATAGTGGTAGTGATGGCGACGATCACAATAGTGACTGCAATGGTGGTCAAGACAATGAAACGATCATAATTTTATTACTAGTAGGTTAATTGAAATATTTTAGGACGAGATAATATAAATCATATTTGATTTTTATTTTATTAATCTCTTAAAGATTTGATAATTATATTATATTTTAATTTTAATTTTTAAAATTTTAATTTCTCATTTTTGTATCATTTTGAATCTTAATCTTATAGTTATTATATTAATATATATATATATATATATATATATATATATATAATAACAAATATTAAAAAATGTTAATAAAAAAATAGGTTTTTAATTTAGTATTTATTTAAATTTTTTTTATTAGTAGATCATATCTTAGTTTTATATCTAATAAATATTTGGTTTCATTACATTTTTATTTATTTTTGGCAAGTTTTACTCTTAACAAATTAATTTGACACTTTTTATCTACAATTTTTTAAAATCTTATAAATTTTACTCTATTATTTTACTCTTATTGTAGATTTTACTCTCAATTTTTTAAAAAAAATTGGCAAATTTTATACCCATTTTTTTTTTAATAAATTTTACATTAAACATTTTTTTTTCAAAATTTTATTTTCAATTTTTGTAAAAATATTCTAGCCCCCTTACCTAAATTGTTGGATTCGTCCCTAGTATTAAAAAAATAGGTTTCTAAGTTAGTATTTATTTAAATTTTTTTATTAGTAGATCATATCTTAGTTTTATACCTACTAAATATTTAGTTTCATTATTTTTTTTTTGCAAGTTTTACTCTTAATAAATTAATTTGACACTTTTCATCTACAATTTTTTAAAATCTTATAAATTTTACTCTATTATTTTACTCTTATATTACATGATAGCAAATTTTACTCTCAATTTTTTAAAAATTGACAAATTTGATACCCATTTTTTTTTTTTTTTATATAAATTTTACATTAAATATTTTTAAAAAAAAAAAATTATCTTCAATTTTTGTAAAAAAAATTTTAGCCCCTCCCTACTTAAATTTCTAATGGTAAAGATTAACATATATCTATTTCATTTGATCTCTCTACCTTCCATTTTCATTGCATCCAAAATAAATAAATAAAGATTTATCAAATATTCAAAATAATTATTTTATCACATCTTAAAATATTAAAAGACTTATCATCACTGCGACCAAGAGTTGCCCCCATTACCATGAACACCACCGTCACCACTATCATGGTCGTCATCCTTGTTGTTATCGTCGTCACCACCACCACTGTTGATGGTGGTGTTGGTAGCAACAATGGAGACGACGACCATGATGATGGTGATGACGGTGACTTTGACAGCGATGACCATGTTGGCGATGATGGTCATGATGATAAGACAACTCTTGTTGACGGTGATGATAAGTCTTAGGATATTTTAAGACGTAATAAAATAAATCTTTTAAATACTTGGTAAATCTTTTTTTTTTAATTTTAAATACACTAAAGAGGGAAAACAAAGATATCAAATAAAATAGGTGTATATTAATTTTTAAATGACTACGTTAATCTTTACCGTCTAATTTAATCCAATGGATGAAAATGTTTATTCTCATTCTCACATAAAAACGTATTTATCATACAAGTCACCCCCTATAAATTAAAAGAGGATTAAGTTATTCAAATAATTACTAAAATAAAGTCTTTTTTTTTTGTCAATACATTAGATTTTTTTTTCTAATATATAATATTTTTTACTTGATAAAAATAATAAAAAATATTTTACATCCTTTGTTTTCTTATTACGACCAAGTCAATTTTATAATCCGAGTAAATCATACATGGTATAGTTTTAATTTGTCCATTGCTATGCATCACATACTTCACTCCCAGCCACTATCTTCACGCTAGCTCGCATCTCATTTTCATGCTTCGATTTTGTCCTCCACGCATCAAACAGTGTCCATGCCATGCCAAGCCAACGAACACTAGCTATCTCCAAATATTGTGCCTAATATATGCTCCACGTCTCCAAAACGTGTTACCACTGGAAACTTCTCTTTAGGACATTTTTTAAAAATATAGAATAGAATTCACAGGAATACGATCGAGCAGACTTGAATTATAGTAACAAAACGACAACGTATACGTCATTTTCTACAGGTTGTATGCTTTTGTCCATTCACTGTGATTTAAGGGACAGATGAATTTAACGGTTATGCACCAAGTTTTATAATATCGTTGCATTTAAGTTTGATCTTAATATTTTATGGTCCATAACAAAAGATATACGAGGACCATTTTACTATGCAAAAATTGAAGATATTGTCAAGAGATTTATCATAATATTCCAACATTATGCTTAACTACATAAGGTAGACTCCCATAATATATAGAGTTCTTTTATAAATAAAAAAAAACATACATATTTTCATTAAAAATAATATATTTTATTTTTTCCACTCATGAATTTAATTTTTTTTTCTCACGTTATAGTTATTTGAATTTTTTTGAGTCTCTTTCAATTATGGGAGCAGTCACATTGAAAAACAATCTTTAAAATCATACATCATAATTCATAATTCATAATTCATAATTTATCATTTATAAAATTTTTAAAATAGTTTCGTATAAATTAATCAACTTATTATTAATAGAAAATTATAAGTGAATGATAATATAAAATTCGATAATATCTTTTCATCACCCATTTTCTCTCAAAGTAATAAGCTATGTTTACCAGATTATGTGGTATTTATTGGTATGGGTTGTATATTCTATAATTATTTTTCTCATGAGTACTCATTACCAGTTCAATCTGATCCCAGACTTAGGTGTATTAGCTAGTAAGTATATCGATAAAAAAAAAAAAACAAAAACAAAAAAGACTTAGGTGTATTAGAGAATTAAAAATTGATTAAATTCATGTACTATATTAAATGAATTTGACTCAGAAAAAAAGTGTGCTCATCGTATATAAAGCATATGAATAATATAGTAATCCTACTTACCAAACTGCTAAAAATCATTATTGTACAGGGAAGGATCCAGGAACTTAAGTAGGGAGGGTTAAAAATTTTTTTACAAAAATTGAAGATAATTTTTTTTAAAAAAAAACATTTAATGTAAAATTTATATAAAAAAAAATAAAAAAAAATGGGTATTAAATTTGTCAATTTTTAAAAAAATTGAGAGTAAAATCTGCAATCATGTAATATAAAAGTAAAATAATAAAGTAAAATTTATAAGATTTTAAAAAATTGTAGATAAAAAGTGTAAAATTAATTTATTAAGAATAAAACTTACAAAAAATAAATAAAAAAATATAATGAAACCAAATATTTAGTAGGTATAAAATTAAGATATGATCTACTAATAAAAAAAATTTAAATAAATATTAACTTAAAAATCTATTTTTTAAATAAAATTTTTTACCTTACCCCCCAAAAAATCCGTCTCACAAATGCTTTTACAACACTTACCAGGATTAAAATTTAAAATGATTAAATAAAATTTTAATGTCAAGTACTTATGAATGTTAATAAACATTATGTTTAAATGCAATTTTGTCCTTTTATTTTGTTCTATAAGTAATTTTGGTCTCTATTTTAAATAGAAATATTTATTCTTTCTATTTAAAAAAAAACATTAATCTCATATTTCAAAATAGAGAAAAATTGTAATTTGGTCCAATTTTTAATTTTCCCTACATTTTATTTCTTACATTGTAATTAATTAAATTTTTTCTTAATAATAATTTAAATAAATATGTTAGGTCGTGGGTTCTGGACCAAAATAAAAGAAATAAAATGTAGACAAAATCAATTATTTGATGAAAATTGTAATATTTTTAAAAAAATAGAACAATCAAATATCTTTATTTTGAAATAGGAAGACTAAATTCATGATTTTTTTTTTTTAAATAGAGCTATCAAAGTTACATTTAATCTTAAACTTTAATGTTAAGCACATAAAAAAAAAGAAGTAAAGTTAGTCGAACATACCATCACTCTTTTTTTTTCTCTATTTAATGTTAGATCAACTTTATATTTTGAATTCCATACATATTAAAAATAACTGAAATTTCATATATAAAATTAATAAAATATGTGGCGCCGAGGAAAAAAGTACAATAGCATGAACCATGGTAAAACTTGGAATAAACAAAATGGAATTAGTGACTTAGAAACTATCAAAATCAAACTAATAAATGAAGTCTTTGACTCCAAAATCAACTGTGCATTTGATATTTTGTTGACTGATCAGACAAAACGCCAGAAAGTGAGAATGATAGAATGAACAGTGCGTAATTATGCGTGCAAATGTATGAAACACTAAACACGCCCAACCAAGCAAATGCTGGACATGGATGAGAGAAAATACGAAGAAAGAGAGAAAATATGAAAAAAAAATGATTTTTTTTATGTTGAAATTTGCTTTCGTATGAATTAATTGGTAAAAAATATCGTATCTTTTAAATAAATTATACGAGATAATATTTTTACAAATTAATTAATATAAAAATTAATTTTAGGTTATATAGTCTGATGGTATCAATTTAATTGAGATGATTATCAATTTAATTGAGATGATCAGTTCAAGTGCGACACTATTTAGGGTAGGTTTGAGTAAATTTCTCAAGATGAATTTATAAGGAAAAAAATAAAATAAAATAAAATTTTTAAGACGATTTAACTTACTTGGTTGAACAGGATGTGCGAGTACTGTAAACTCTCTATGATATTGTGTTTGATTTGTACGAAATAAACACTTATAAAATTTAAAATAAACAATTTTAAACTTATTTAAATAAATAAATTTTATCTACGAAATAATCATTCACTTTATAATCATTTATTTTATAAATATTTGATTTAATTTTAAACAAACTAATCTAATAGTTAATTTATAAAAATTTCACATATTTTATAAAAAAAATTATAATTTTTTTTTTTACAAATTAACTGATAAATAAATCAATTTTAACTTAATTTTCTCCTTTTAGATCAGTCCTTGGAAAACTTACCAAAACATACTCTTAATTTCTTCTCCTAGAAAAATGTTTACAAAAATTTACCCAAACACCCCATATCCGTTTATTGAGGAAGGAGAAAAAGCAAAAAAAAAATTAAAAAAAAATAACAGAATGTTTTCCCTCTCTCCACTATTTTGTGTACGTGGTTTTGCCACATCTCTATCATTTGTCTAATCAATGATTCCATCTTTGGCTAGCTTTTAAGTTTTGACTTCTCTTATTGGCTTTTAACCGGTGGGGGTAATTTTCTTGAGCATGTACTTTCACACACACCTTTGCTTCCGTTTTTGGTTCTTTTACCTTAAATTTACCATATGGTTATCTTTTCTCTCCCTCTCAGAAATCAGAATCCAATCGCTTTTTAATTTACTTGATCAAGTCTGACAAATCATACAGACATGGTTTGGTTCTTTTAAATGTATTTATTACGATTTATTTAGTTTATTTTTGTATGTATGAGTAAAAATTTAGAGTTTGTGATGGTAACTTTTGTAAATCTTATCTATAAAAAGAGATGAAATTAAATAACTCATCTTATAATCATTATTTCTATCAAGTATTTAGTGATAATTTAGTGATAATTAATCTTGAACTTGAGACTTTATTTAAGAGAATTGTATCAAATAATTATTTAGATCAATTATTTATTGATTATATATTATTAAAAATAATAATTATTTTTTTTTCATACATTTTCAATAATATTCTTAGATGGATTGTTAGATATATAGATACATATTAGTTGATAAGATACAAAAGTGTAACATATAATTTCAATCCAAAAAAGAGAGGTATTATAGTACTTTTGGAAATCTAAGAGTTAATTTTAGAATTACACAAATAAGTTAATGAGTTTGAACATATTTTAAAAAGAAAAAAGAAAAAAAAAATCTCAAAATCAATATGAAAATTCTTAATTTTTTTAATATTAAAAATAGGTATATTTTTCGTTGAAAACAATTTTATTCTAATTTGTTAGAATTACATGTATTTTTCATTAGAGATAATACACATTAGAGTTGGATAAGATTTCAAGTATTCTGAGTATTGATTTTTGTTTAATAAAGCTATTATAAGCGATAAAGTTTGTCTAATGCAACCTGATTTCAAAACTACAAATCAAACTAAAATCACACCCTAGTTAATTCACGTACTAGCGTTGTACAATATTCTTAAATTTCTGAAAATATTATAAAATTTCTCTTAAAATAGTTTATGATAGTTGGACAAGCATAATTATTTAATGCAGCTGTCTGCTTTTCTTTTGTATTTTTTTTTTGTCTCGCAATTAAAATATAATCTAAATTAAAAGAAAAGACTAATAAAGTAATACATGTGAATGTTAGCGAAAATTTCTCTTACCAATTTTTTTCATATATTGAAAATTATTCATGGTTGTAAATCTCATATCGTATTATTTAATGATTTTTTTTATGGAAACTACAAAATTAAATAATTTTTAAATTTCAATTGATACTGAAAGATATATTAAAAAAGAATAAAGATAATGTATTGACATTTTAATCAAGTTTTATATAATTAATCACAATTTTCTATTATTTAAATAATTTTTACAATAATTATATAAAAAACAATTTACACTATCTTTATTCTCATATTCAAAAGAGATTTAAAAAAACAGTGAAACTAAAATTCCTCGATAATAATGAATAAAGAAAATGCTATCTACTACTTTATAATCAAGAGAACAATGAGACGACCAGGACAAAACAACTAGAACAAGGTGATTTCAATATCCCTCCCTCTTTCTCTCTCTTCACATGCTCTCAATATATTTATACATCCACACACACCACTCTATATTATTATATAACTACTTGCCAAATATCAATCCATAAAACCTTATTCTAAGCCTTATTCACTATGACAGATCCTAAGTCCAATTTATACAATACTGCAAAAAGCTTCAACTTCATGCCCCTCTATTCCCACCACTCTCAATCAAACCTATTATTCTCTTCTTCATCATACCCTCTTAACAATATTCAATCATCTGAAACAATCTCTTCTTCCTCTTATTGTGCTCCTCCTTCTCCTCCTCTCAGAGAAGCCCTTCCTCTCATCAACAACATAAGCCTCACAAAAAAACAGAAGGAGAAAAATGATGATGAACACTCAAAAAATGATGAAGAAGAAGTTGAAGAGGAAACTAAGAAAAGGGATATGATGGATAATCATGAGACCCTTTTGGATAACACTGGATTAGATGGTGGTGGTGACGACGACGATGACGAAACTGTGACGGTGGCACTTCAAATAGGGCTTCCTAGCTTGGCTTCTGCTTCCTCTTCTGATCATCTTCATAGATCAAGGAAGAAGATGATCTCATCACAAATGGGTGAAAAAGGGGATGTGAGTGTGATTTCTGGACACCCTTTGGATCATAGATTGAAGAACAAGGTTCAGTATTGGATTCCAACCCCTTCTCAGATTCTCATTGGCCCTACTCAGTTTCTGTGTTCTGTCTGCTCTAAGAGCTTCAACAGATATAATAATCTTCAGGTATGCAATAATAGGTTATTGTTGTTTTCCTCCTTTTGTACACTTTCTTTATATGTAAAAATAAATAAAAATTAAAAGTGTAACCTTTCCTTTGTAATAAATTAATTATTTTTTATAAAATTATTTTAAATATTATTAAAATATAAATTATGATTCATTACGTTATAAAATTATTTTACATTAAAAATACATTATCATTAAATTAAAAAATAAAGTGTTTAGATTTCTTTATGTTCTCTTTTCCTTGTAAAGTCGTAAGTTTTTTTTTTTTTTTTCTTTTTTCACGCTACTCTCTTTCTCTCTCCCCCAACCTCTCTCTCTATATATATGAACATGATTATAGCTATTTGGTGTTAGATACAAAAGCTGGATTAAATTTGTTTTCTCAAAAAATATTTTTTAAATGAGTTTTTAATATTATGCTGTGCAGAATTGAAAAGGAATGAAAAGTAAAACAGATAATGAAATTATTAATACAAGTCTTTTATTTTTATTTTTATTGATTATTATTATTATTATGTTCTCTATCAACAGCTGACCTCACTCCAGTCGTATAAAACAGTGTAAAATTAATGTTCAGTGCCATGTTTGTGAAGAATTGAGAAAACCACGTGTTAATGTCTATGCCCGCAACTGTTTTTTTCTGCATATTGTAAGCACGGCGTTGTTGACCATCTTACCGTGAAAAAAATACTATTATTTGAGTTTTAATTTCTATTTGTCTAGCTTTTGCTTGTTGATATTCTAGTGTTATTGCACCTTGTGATCATTTAAAACGCAATTTGAAAGTTGAAAATAATGTAAATGAAAATTATGTAAGTTAATTACAGAAAATGTTGTATGAATTTGTGACATGAATAATAAGTGATCTATAAATTTTATTTGCATCCCCTCTCTCAATGTCTATTTCTTTCAACTATAAAAAAAAACTAAAAATATACCCTTCATCTTGCATCGTATAGTTACTTAATTTAATTCAAAACTTTTCTTTTTATTGTATGAAGGGATCAAGTTTTAAATTTATGGCTGTTTTACTATACCTCTAGTAATTGAGTTTATTGGTCATATATGATTTTGGAGTGTTGTTATTGTTCAATCACATATGCACTATTTGTATGACTTTTATAATAAGAGAAATGTTAGCAACACTTTATTTAACATTTTTTTAAATATTTTTCTTTTTTATTGGTTGAAATTTAATCAAAATTATTAATTTTGATGGATTTCACATATTATTTATAGATACTCTTTCCTGATTAGTTAATACCAACCAAAATTATTAATTTTCAATAAATTTTAATCAATCACGTAGAAAGTGTTAGAAAGAGAGTGGTATAGAGTGTGTCCCTAGCACTTCTCTTGAAATAATTGTATAAAAGTCAACAAACTTATTATAAATTGTGAGTTGTGATTGAATGATAATGTAAAATTTATCACTATAGTCACTCACAACCAACCCACCATGTATGGTGAGTTTGTTGACTCTTATAAAATCATCTTAAAATTCATGCAAAGAGTGAGTTGAGATTGAATGATGGTATATAACTATTTTACCCTGTCAGTACATTACCATAAATTTTATGTTCTGGTTTGCAGATGCATATGTGGGGACATGGATCTCAATACAGAAAGGGTCCAGATTCTCTTAAAGGAACACAACCATCAACAATGTTAAGGCTACCATGCTTTTGTTGTGCACCAGGTTGCAAGCACAACATAGATCACCCAAGAGCAAGGTCTCTCAAGGATTTTAGAACCCTTCAAACACATTACAAGAGAAAACATGGCATTAAACCCTACATGTGTAGAAAATGTGACAAAACCTTTGCTGTGAAAGGTGATTGGAGGACACATGAGAAGAACTGTGGCAAAATTTGGTACTGTTTATGTGGATCTGATTTCAAACACAAGAGATCTCTAAAAGATCACATAAAGGCCTTTGGCCATGGCCATGGAGCTGTTGATCATGACATTGATTATTGCATGCAAGAAGATGAAGCGGCTTCTGAAATTGAACATGGTGATGAGGATTGCTCAATGTGATGGAATTGATTGTTATATAAGTTGGAAAATGAAAAATTGATGAAGTGACTTTTCAATGTAATTAATTAATTTCACATACATGCTTATTAGTTGTAATAGATATTGTATAAGATGTATTTTATATACCTTTCTTCCGTGTCTTTTTTTTAACAAGTGTCATCCGAGAATATTTTAAGCAAGAGTTATAAAAGTAAAAGTAATAATATTCACTATCTAATAAGATTTTTGACATATTATTGAACAAAGAAAATGTCAAAGATATTGTAAATATCATAATGTTTTTGGCCATTGGATTAAAAATTGTATACATTTTAGGGATCTGATTCAGAAAACAATTGTTGATGGTAAGCTAAGGTTGATGAAAAGTCGATGAAGGTTTGCACTAAACCTCTTGAAGCTCATGAAAATTACACAAAATTTTGTACATTTTTTTTTTATGTTTGGGAGTTCAACTAGCTTAGGCGATTCTCTAAACTCAAAATCCTTGACATCTGTGGAGGATTTCGATAAAGAGGATTTGGAAAAAGAAATCTTGACCATCATATGCTATTGTGGTTTTCAGTCTCAAGATTGATACTTTATCGCCTTAGATACGAACAAATATTTTGAAAACACAATAGAGGAGACATTGAAGACAAAAGAAAACAGTTGTGTAGTGAAAAAGAAAGAATCCAAGTGTGAAAGATATAATCAACCACCAAGTCGAGCAAACTCCTCAGAATTTGAAGGATGGTGAAGATGAAGTGATAAAAATTTGTTTTGAAGATTCTTTAATGGCAATTTATGGTGCTTTTACATTATTTCTATAGACTATGAAGAAGAGTATCAAACTTGTCGAGAAGTGAAAGATTGCATGAAGAGGATTATGATAAGTTTTTTTTTGTAATACACCAAGATAAAATGTTGTATTGTTTTATCCACCATTTGACATAATGAAAACTCATATTAAACCATTGATGGTAGAAGGACAAAGGTTAAACATGATTCTAATTTATGACAATGCTTGCATCAATAAGATGAATCAGGACCTATTGAGGATGCATGGCCAAATAATATTATAATGGTCAATTTTAGTGGAATGTTGTCTAATACGTATAGAGTGGTTGCATTGGGTGTTACTATAAGAAGTTGAAGATGACCAAATGTTTTTGTGGTTGTTGAGTCAAAAAACAAATATCCTTCCTAGTCAAAATGATGCATATTGACAAATTTCAATTTCCACAAAATGGCTAAGCTTCAATTTAGGAAATGAGGCATATTGACAACATTTTGATGTGCATCACACACACATAAACGCATATACAACAAAGACACATTTTTCAAGACAAAAACAAACTCATCACAACTTAAGCCATACCAGTATAAACAAAACATATCCATCACACAACAAAAACTTTAAACATTTAAAGATATGATCATATGTTGAATATATTGATTTTGTATTTTTGGTTGCTTTTTTTGGAATATGTGTCAAATGCAAGGTTGATTAACAAGTTGGATCAGTAAAGTTAATGTTGACAAGTAGTTTGCTTGATAAACATATTGAGATAATACATTTTCTTAAAATGGTTAAGCTTTAGTTAATCTTACTTCTTGTATTGACACTTAAACTTGGTTCAACAACATTCACATGGTGAATTGATGCAACTATACAATTTGGTCGAGTTTAGCTACTTTTTGAAATGTTACCACACTCCTGACAGTTGCCTTCATGTTGAGAAGATAGGAGTCTCACATCATTGTAATAACTACAAGGAATGTGAAATAGTTTTATCTAGGCTTCACACTCTGTAGAACCACATAAAAAAATATTGTGTCATTGACGTTTGAAGCAAGTTGGAATGAGTATTAAAAAAAGAAGTATACTTGTTATTGACCATGTTGGTGAAGATCAATTTAGGTGTTTAAGTGAACATAATTTGTACCAATTCATATTTAAGCAAGGATTCAACATGCTAATGGAGGTGATTCTTGTCGGCGTTCTTGACAACAGTTGCAACAACATGGAGTGCTCGATTGATCCATACAATTCATTGCGATGACAATATGATTATTGTATTCAATTTTTCTTGAATAGACTAGATTACAATATCATTTTTGTCTAGTTGTGTGGAAAAGGTGTTGACATGAAGAATGAAAAACTTATTCTTCTTGTTTTAATTTTAATTTTGCATGCCAAACATATAATGGATGTGACATTGTATTGATTGTTTTAGATTAAGCTTTGCTTGATATTTTCTTTTATGTGTTACATGCAAAATGTTTTAAACATTTTCAAAACTTTTATCTTAGATGATTTCAATATCAAGATTATGCATTCTTAACTTTGCAATCGATTACAATATCATGTAATTGATTACAATAAAGTACATCTATATCAGATTGCTATCTTTTTTTGAGATAATCAATTACATGATTTGACAGTCGAGTACAACAATTTTTTTTATAACTCAGAATTGCCTTTGTCTTTGATGCAATCGATTACTAAGCTGTTGCAATCGATTACAATGTATGACAACAACTCAAAATCATCTTCCGAAGCACAGGATAATCAATTACTGTTATATCCAATCGATTACATTTGTTATAACGGTCACTTCTAAAGATATCCCATCTATTCTTTGAGTTTCTCATAATGGGTTTCTATGAGGTAGTCTCTTTTTTATCTTGTGGGTTTCAAGATGAGAGAAGGTTTACGTTTTCTTGCTTGTAAGGTTCAAGTTAAAAGATAATGTTGTGAAATGTCTGTATGTGGATGATGCTTGTAACTCATAATTTCATAATAGAACTCCTTAGGTTGAAGAAGAATTAGATGTAGATCAGATTATGATCAAAGTAGTATAGATTCATGTGTCATCTTTCTTTTCCCTACACTCTTTATCATTCAGTTTTTACAATATATCTTTAGTAATTGAATCTTTAATTATGAATTGGATAAAGTTTGTTAATAGTAACGCAAGTTACATAGTTAATGGTAGGAAAGACAAACATTACTATGTGCATTGTTGGAATTGTGGTGGATGTTGTTGTTTTGTTTGCTCATTCTAATTCCATATCATCTATCCCAAATTTAGGAGGTAAATGAAGATAAACAACAAAGTAACACATTTTTAGTCCCTCAAAGTGTTTATATTTTTAATTCTGTGATTTTTTTTTTCGATACTTCAAATGTTATAAATGTTGTTTTTTTTGTCTTTCTTCCCAAATTGCAAAAAAAGGTTTATTGATTTTACAATTAGTAGCGGTTTTTCAACGTTACAATTTGACTTTGACGGTCAAAAACCACCACAAATTATAAAATTTATATAATTTGTTTGACAATTTTGATTGAATGACTGAAAATAACATTTATCATATTTAAATGACTAAAAAAATAACTTTTAATTTGAAGGATTAAAAAAAAAACTCTATATTTAAAAGACTAAAAACATATTTAAACCATAAAACTCTATACTACGTATATAAATTGTAATCATTTGATAATTATAAAAATAAATAAATAAATAACATAGTTAATAACAAACTTAATTATGTTAAAATATGTTTTTGGTCTCAACTTTTTCAGTTTTCTATTTTTAGTCACCAAACTTATTTAAGTCTAGTTTTAGTCCTTAAACTTTTATTCGTTTTAGTTCTTTTCATCCATACTTCATTAAATATCTATTTTTTTTTACATTTTAATTAACTTTTTGTCACCTATACATTTTTATAGTTTTTTTTATTTTCCAAAATTTTTTAATTGAAAAAAAAAATATAAACGTGGATTGATTATGTTTGTTTAAAATTAACTTTTTATAGTTGTTAATAAACGTGTAAATTTTTAAAATAAAATTTCCAATTAAAAAATTGAAAAATTTATTAAAAAATGAATATAAATGTATACATGACAAAAAGTTAATTAAAATTTTAAAAAAAAAAAATAATAGGAACTTAATGAAACATTGATAGAAATGACTAAAATTGATGACAAAATAAGAATGTGGGATTAAAATCAGACTTAAACAAGTTTGGGAACCAAAAATAAAAAAATTTAAAAAATTGAAGGATCAAATAAATACTTTATCATTATTTTATTAATAATGAACTTAATTAATAAAGTGTTGCTGTTTCAACCGATACTTGAAAAAAAAAAAATTATTGATATCATTAGTACTATCTTGCTGAGTTCGCCCGTACTATCTTGCTCCACAGGTTTTTGATTAATTGTAATACATTGCTAATGATAAGTTAGATATTGTTTTACTTGTATTGATATATGATAACGTCTAATTAACTTCATTCTTAAGGAATTTTTCTTTTGATTTCATCTTTCTTCTTCTGGTTTAGCTCCTTATGATTTTGCAGTTCACACTACTGCTATATTTGATGATTAGTGTTCAAGTTTAAACTGGTAAAGCCACATCCAATAGGAATCAAACAACATCAAGATCATGTACCAGAAATCAAGTTTTATCTCAAATAAATGCAACCAAATTTAAGAGGATTTGGTCAATAGCCAAAAACCTTACCAAATTTAAAGTAAACTGGTTTAATTAGCAGCTACTGAGTAGCCATCCATATTGTTTTCAAATTTGAATTCAAATTATAAACATCAGTGATCAAAAGGATCATGGAAATGCAACACTCAGAATTTCATTTCAATGATCCTAATTTCATAAGTGTGAAAGTAAAGTCTCATATAAGTCGCATAACAATAACTCTAATTTTGAAATCAAAAACTGAATTTTCCAGGAAAACATCTCCAAAAACTGCCACAACTCAGCTCAAGAGTTTTCAAATTTCAAGCTACAACATGCAACCACTTGTCTCTACTTTCCAAATCAAAATTTTCACATGGGGGGTTCATGAAAGTTTCAAAGAGAAGCCAAATTGCATCAGAAACACAAGCATGCTGACATCTAGTAGAAATTTCTAACAAGTTCCAGAGGAACATTTCTAATTCCAGCCTTCTCCTCAGCCTACTCGAGTTTTTATTAGTCAATTCCAATTTAGAAATCAGAAATTTTCCATGAAAAAAGTCCAAAAACAACAGAAATTGAATTCCTAAGCAACAAATAACCCTCACAGATTCAACCATAAACCACACACAACTGAGAGTTGTAAAAGCTACACTCTATTTTCCAAATTAACCACATAAAAAATTGAGGTTCCAAATCAAAGCCAATTCATATAGCTTCTCTAAAAGATAAGAAAAAGCTTCTACAAATTAGTTAATGTAGAAGAAAACTTTAACTTATGGAAGCTCATTTCATTCTTTTTTTTTTTGTTTTCTTCTCTTAGAAGTTCTTTTAAAAAAGTTTATCCAAACAGAAACCTATAACAAAAATTCATGCAAGCTGACAAGCAGTATCAATCCCAAATTTATCAAAAGAAGTCATCCTAACTCCTATGGACACCATCCATCTGCATAAAACAGAAGAACATATAATCATTTTCAGAGGAATATTTCTAATTCCATCTTTTTCATCTGCCTAGCCAGAATTTCTTTAGTTAGAATTCTAATTTACAAATCAGAAACTGAATTTTCATTTTTCCATGCCAAGGTATTTTGAAAACCCAAAAATTTGAATTTCCATGAAAAGTCCAACAGCATCATTCTTTAAGCACAATAACACTCACAAATTCAACCACAAACCACACACAACTTAGACTTGCAAGTTGCAACAACAGCTACACTCTATTTTCCCAACAAACCACAATAGAAATTGAAAGTTCCAAATTGAAGCCAACTATAACACCAAAAATTGAATCAAGCAAGCAACACAAGTAGTACAAACTTCAAAATTCATCAAAAGAAACCATCCTTATCCTCATAATACCATCATAAATACAAGATAATCATCCATTATTACCTCTACAAAACACTATAAAACACCACAATCCAACTAAAAAGACCCCACAGTCTTAAAAGACTCATGAACATGCTTCAACAAGTCCTTATCTCTATTCCACTCAGGAGTTGGAGCATTGACAAAATGTGCATAGAGCTTGTTCTTGGCACAAGTCACTGAGATCAAGCTGTGAGTTCCAACCCCATTAATCTCATACACATAGTACACCTGCCCCTTGTCATCCTTCACCTCCTCCGACGTCACGTTGTCAGCATCGGCAATCAGGTCCTGCAAATTCACGTCTGACAGTGCCAAGTTGTTCAAAATCACTTCCTTTGGCGCAAGCTGGCGGATCCCCGCCAGATATGTCAGGTACTCTTTCTCTGCCTTCTTCTTTGGGTTGTAGAACTCACTGTCCGTTCCGTTGGTACCTATGATGCACAGATACAATACATGTATCAGACAGAAAGATTTGGGGTACATGATAAAAATATAATTGCAATTCTATGAATCTAAATAAAAAAACATACTTAATTATCATATCAGACATCACTAAAACCAAAAAATTATAAATCTTTGTCAACATACATTACTTTCTAGTTTCTATTATGCATATCAATAAGAATAGTACTATCATTTTCATTCCTTTCTTGGAACCATCCATATTAAGAATAATCTTCAATTTTTGGTTCATCAATGGACAATACTTCAATGTTTCTATATTATACATGATTATATCTCTCATGGAAGAGTCTAGATAGGTAAGCTTCTAAGAGAATTTTTACAAATTAACTAATGCAAAAGCTAGTTTTAGCTTATGATGATTTCATTTTTTCTTTTTTCTTTTCCTTTTGTAAGAAGTGTTTTTAGAGAAGTTTACTCATATACAGACAGGTGAGGCAAATTGAAGTATCGGTGCATCATAGAATGGTACCCTTCTCGACTTTAGACACCAACCGTTCCTTCCAGCCAGCAGGCACGTCGTAGACATACTCAGCAGAGTCCTTCTTGCTGGAGTTCCCCCCATACCCGCCGTAATTCGCGGCACTGGCGGCGGTGCCATAGTAGACTTGGAAGGAGGGGGAGGACTCCTGTGCTGCCAAGGAGGGTGTTGGTGCAGTGGTTAAAATGGCGGCGATGGCGGCGGCGGCAGTTAAGGTTGTTAAGGGCTGTTTGAAGGGTAGAAGAGGCTTGCATGATGGTGGTGATGGTTTTGGTGTGGTGGTGGTGGTGGTGGAGGAGAGAATGGATGATGATGGTGATGAGAACATGGTGGTTGTGGCCATGGTGTGGTGGATGTGTAGATGAGGAATTGTTTTTGTGCGTTATTATTGTTGTCCATTGAAACGTGGAAGTGTTTGGATCTTTTTCTTATCCAGTAGATTGATGAAGAAGCATAGGATTGGGCTTACGTGGAGCCTGAAAAATTGTGTAATCTTTGGTTACTACCAATAGGAGTTTGCCATGTAATGTAAGGCATATATTATTCCCGGAGGACTTTGAAAAAAACCGGTTCTGTAACAAAATCAAATTGAACCGGTTAAATCGATTCCATTTTATAACCAAACTTTGGATCTGATTTGAAATTAAAAAAAAAACTCATTTGAACCAGTTTTGAATGAACCGAATCATTTTTTTTAAAAATCGTGTGATTTTTCTTTTTCGAACTGAGTTCAGACAAAAATCAATTTGATTCGAGTTTGGTTCTGAATCGGTTTGATCAGAATCCATTCTTTTACACATCCTCGGCACCAAAAAATATAATGTTTTATTTTTATTTTATATAAAAGGGGCTAGGCTCCAAAAAATTTGTTACACTTTTTTTTTTTTACGTATAAGAGAGAAGAGTAAAAATAGATAAATATAGTATAATAATGTGAGAGCTAAAAATTTATTTTGAGGGTAAAAAAACATATAATTTAATATAAAAAATAGAATAAATTATTAATTTATTCTCTAAATTTATATTTGATTGTTATTTTAGTCATATTTTAGGAGCCATAAAAAAATTAGAGTACCTTAAGTACACTTAATTTTTTTGAAAGAACCATGGGCTCGACAAGTTTCTCTTCCCTCGGCCTCTTACTATAATGTTATAGAAAAAAAAATAATAGTGATATAAAATTATAAAATATTTAAATATTATTGCTCAAATTATTTTCACCTACTTACTTTTTCCTATTTCACTTTATATTTTATCTTTTTTTATTATATTTTTTTTTCTTGATATGTTTTTCTTCTCTTCTCTCCGCCTACTACTACTACTACACATATCCCAAACCAGGTGTATCTATTATCAATTTCTAATAACCACCTTCTTTACACATCGTGTCGTATACTTAGAGCTTCTTTGGGATCCATGAATTTAAGTTGTTTTTAATAATTTAAGTAGTTTAGGAAAAAAATTAACATGTTTGAATATCTAAATTAAATCCAAAAAAAGATTAATTTTTAAAAAATAAGTTATGTTGAGGAAGCTGGAAATTTATAGTTTAAAATTATTTTTAAACCACCTATTTTTTCTTTCAGCTATTTTTATACTATTTTACTCAACAAAAACTTACTTTTTGTTGCATTTAAATGAAATTAATTATTTTTAAACCATTTTTCAATAAACTTATCCAAACAAAAATAAATTATAATTATAATCAATTATAACAATTATCAATTATATATTATTAAAATAATCTAAAATTTTCAACTATCCCCAACACATCCTATATTTATATTTGGATGCATATCGAAACATCTCATTCATGCGTCTTTCGTAGTTAAACGTGAGAAACGGCAATGCTTGAATTTTTTTTTGTTTTACGTGATTCAGTGCCTAAAAATCAATTCTGAATCGAAGTTGCTCAGCGTAGCTTCGCATATTGGTAAAATTGATTCCATATATAATATATGTCTATTTGTTTTCTCATATTTGCCCTTCAATCTTCCTCAATCAATGTGTTGGTTTGCAATTAGTTATTGGATATTGTCACTCCTCCAATGGTGTGTTTTTAGAAGGTCTATGTTATCAATAGAGTTGTTAAAACGGTCTAATTCGATACATTGGGTCTGACCCACCTTGACTCACCTTATTGGTGGGTTAGGCCAACCTAGTTCACTCCTTAGGGAATTCTAAAAATGAACTCAAATAGGCTCACCACGGGTTGGTGGGTTAAACGGCCTAACCCACCAACTCACTTAAAAGTTTTTTTAAAAAAAAATAAAATTTGAACACATTATATATTTTTCATAAAAAAAATACATTATATTTTTTTATACGAAACATGCATTACTAACAAAGAACAAGCTCAAATTCGTCAATGGAAGCCTAGCTCCTCCAGCAACAACCAGTTTACTATACGATTCATGGGAGTGTTGCAACATGCTCCTCATCTCTTAGATCAATCGGAGCCAAACATCTTATATTTCGCAGATCATAGTTTACATTGAGAATGCTTGAACACTTTAGCTGGATTTAGAGGAACGATACTTAAAAGGGAACCATTTTCAAATCTTCGACATACTTTAGGACATTCACTCGATTCATTAAGGTGATGGCTTTGTCTCTATCTTCTTTACGGATTTAAAAATTCTTTGGGAAGAATTAGAGTTTTTATGAGCTAGCCCTATCTGTACCTGCAATTGCGATTGTTCTTGTAACTTAAACAAGAAACTGAAACAGTATAAAGAAACTGAGTGTGTTATTTGTTTCCTAAAAGGGTTAAACGATAACTTCAATACTATTAAGGCTTAAATTCTTCTCCTTGATCCATTACCATTTATCAATAAAGCCTTTTCCATGATTTCCCAACAAGAAAGAAAAAATTCTAATTCCCCAATACAAACACCACCACTTTCAGTGCTGCCAACACAAACTACCCTTGGAACCCATAAAATCATAACCAAAACTCTCAAGGTCGTGGTCAATCCTAAAATTTTTGTGGTAGAGGCCATGGTCGAACCACAAACAATAAGCAATGCACGTACTATGGCATACCCTTCCATACCATTGAAAATTGCTATTTCAAACACAGATTCCCTCTTGATTTTCGTCGTAAGAATTATGAGACCTTTGCATCCACCATAGTCACCACTAATAAACCCGACAATTCCACAACTCAAAACATCAACTCAGGCTCAAAAGTTCAACTTACTCATGCTTATTACCAATACCAAATCACCCTTCTACAAGAATCCAAAATACAACCGAGTCACAACACCAACAATGCACAAAGTAAGTCACCAAATCAGGTACTATTTTTCTAAATTCTTTAAATTGGATCTTGGACACTAGTTCTACCATTCATGTATCTCCTCACAAATTTATCTTTTCCACATATAAATCTATAAAACTAATTTCTATAAAATTATCTAATGGAAATCTTATAACTGCTTATCATTTTGGAAACATTATAATATATGAAAATATTACATATTTGATGTCCTGCATATTCATGAATTTCACTTCAATCTTATTTCTATTAATCATTTGTCAAAATCTTCACATTATAGTCTAACTTTCTCATCTACAAATTGTCTCATACAGGAGAACCAATCCATGAGGACAATTAGAATTTCTAAAGTGCATAATGGACTCTACATTTTACCACACCAATATGCTCTTAACATGCTTCAGTACAAGCTACTAAATAATCATACTGCCTTTGTTAACTCTGTTGATACTTGGCATATGAGGTTAGGTCATCCTTCTCATATTATTAGCCAATACCTCTTTAATAATTTCTCTTACATTCAAATAAATAAATCTATCATATGTGATTCTTGTCATCTAGCCAAGCAAACTAAACTTCATTTTCAAAATAGCATAAATACTACTGATAAAATCTTTGACTTGGTACATATGGACATTTGGGGTCTTATGAATGTTACTTCTCTACAAGGTTTTAAATATTTTTTTACTATAGTTGATGATTTTTCTAGGCATACTTGGATTTATCTCTTAAAATTCAAAGTTGACACTAGGAATTGTATTTTTAGATTTCTACAATATGTTCAAAAGCACCATAATTGTACTGTCAAGACTATACGTTCTGATAATGGTCAAGAATGTAATATGCCAAATTTTTATGTTGATAATGGCATTTTGCATCATAAATCTTGTGTGGAAACCCCACAACAAAATGCTATAGTTGAACATAAACATAAACATAAACATATATTGAATGTTACTCGTGCTATTCTATTTCATTCTAAATTATCTAGAGTTTTTTGGTCTTCTTGTTGTCTACCATGTTGTTCACATTATAAATCGCCTTCCCACCATTGTACTTGATTATAAATCCCCATATGAATTACTTTTTAACTAATAGAATATATGTAATTATTATAAATCTTTTATATTTGGTAAATATCTTCCATATTAAGTTAGACATTATTCTGTTGTAAATTAGTCAAAGACTCTCATAAACTCTAGCCTAACTTGTAGCCTTGACATTAGCTTGTATCAATGTATATTACACAAACAAAGGAATGAGAATAAGTACGGAACATATTCCTTTATGGTATTTCCTCTCTTCTCCTCCACCTAGCCACCATTCCTACTACCCCTCTTTACTTTCTTCCACTCCCCTCCTCCCTAATCACCACCCTTAATGGCTGACCAACCTAAGTTTCACCTAGCTTTAGCAATCACCAATGTGAAATCCCTCCTTCTAGTCACGTTAGACAATGATTCAAGGCAATACATTTCTTAGGTAGCCCTCTTCAAAGTTCAAGCAGGAGTCCATAACGTGCTTGATCACATCATCCCTCCTATGGATGAGAAGGCTAAGAAGGCGACAGATGATGCGAAAGCAGCAATCCTGATCTTTGGCATCGTCTTGTTACGACCATGTTATAATGGATGTATGCCACTGTATCACAAGACATTCTCAATTCAATACTTGTGATAAATGACTCGGCTGAGAATTGTTGCCATTCTCAGCCGAGTCATTTATCACAAGTATTGAATTGAGAATGTCTTGTGATACGGTGGCATACATCCATTGTAACACAGCTGCATCAAGACAATGCAAAAGATCAGGATCGACTGCTTTTGCATAAAACTCTCGCCTATCAATCTCCTTTGAAAATTCTATATCAAAAAGGCCTATCATACTCTCACTTACGAGTTTTCGGTTGCTTATGTTATCCTCTTTTTTCTTCCACTACAATAAATAAGCTTCAACCTTGTTCCACACCTCGTCTCTTTTTAGGTTATCCATCAAATCGTCGAAAAGATGCTATGATTTATCCTTAAATAAAATCATCATTAGTCATCACATATTATTTGATGAAAATCAATTCCCATTCTCAAAATTGCATACTCCAACTTCCTCCACTTATGATTTCCTAAATGATGGACTTTCACCTCACGCGATCCATCATCTCCACAATCAAGCTACTCCTCAAACAAATGTGCCGGCCTAAATTGTGGACAACCCACCTATTACTCCTTCACATAACTCCACTGCTTAGCTCAACCCACCAAGAAGCCCCATTCCCCTTCCTATTTCCAGCGGCCCAGGCCCAGTAATTCCTTAGCTAGCCCAGACAGCTTAAACTTCTCCACAACTAGCCCGATAATCACCCTCAAGCCCATCATCTTCTTCTTCCACAATGGGCCACTCATCTCTTGGCCCAGCCACAGACCAAACACTACATTTACCCCTCCCTCCCATTTTCCAGCCCACTTCGACTTCAGACCACAAACTTGTTAGGAGGAGCCAACATGGTATTTTTATGCCAAATAAAAAAAATACTACCATGGCCTTCTAACTCATGTCACAAAATCACCTTTACCTCATAATCTCGTGTCTGCACTCAAAGACCCGAATTGGAAAATGGCCATGGATGATGAATATAAAACTCTTATTAAAAATAAGACGTGGGATTTGGTGCCTTGTCCACTTGATATTAATGTTATTCGATCTTTGTGGATTTTCAGACATAAAGAAAAATCTGGCGGTTCTTTTGAGAGGCATAAAGCCTGTCTTGTAGGTGATGGTGCAAGTCAACAAGTTGGCATGGATTGTGGAGAAACTTTTAGCTCGGTAGTCAAACCGATGACCATTCGCATAGTGCTCAGTCTTACCCTTTCTAAGGCATGGCTCATTCATCAAGTGGATGTTAAAAATGAATTCTTGCACAATGCATTAAAAGAAACAGTGTACATGCATCAACCCTTAGGTTTCAAGGACTCAGATTGTCCTAATCGTGTATGTCTTCTACGGAAATCGTTATATGGGCTCAAGCAAGCTCCTAGAGCCTGTTATAAACGATTTGTTGATTATGTTTCTTTTATTGGGTTTTCTCAAACAAGTCTGCCAACTCTCTTTTCATTTACTAGAAAGGTATTGCTATGGCTTACATTCTTCTATATGTAGATGATATCATCTTAACTGCTTTTTTTGACACTCTTCGCAAGTCTATCCTAACTTTTTGCAGCTCAGAATTTGCTATGAAAGACTTGGGTCCACTAAGTTACTTATTGGGTATAGCTATTACTCGTCATGCAGGTGGCCTATTTTTATCTCAGAAAAAGTATGCAGAAGACATTATTGAACGTGCTGGCAGGTCCACTTGTAAGCCTTGTCCTACTCCGGTTGATACTAAACCGAAACTCAATGCTAAGTATAGCACTTCGTATGAGGATCCATCTCACTACCACAGCCTTGTAGGAGCTTTACAGTATCTCACTTTCACGAGACTTGATATCTCTTATGCGGTACAACAGATCTGTTTATTTATGCATAATCCGATGAATGAGCATATGCAAGCTCTAAGGTGCATCTTGTGTTACATTCAGGGCACACTTCATCATGGGTTGCATCTTTATCCTTCTTTGATAAGCTCTTTGATTCCTTATATAGATGCAAATTGGGGTGGATGCCCAAATACTAGGAGATCTACTTCTAGTTATTGTGTGTTTCTTGGAGATAATTTGCTCTCATGGTCTTCCAACGTCAAGCCACACTTTCTCGCTTTAGTGCTGAAGCAAAATACTGAGGCGTTGCTAATGTGGTTTCTGAGTCATGTTGGTTATCAATCTTCTCCTAGAGTTACATTGTGCTATTCATAAGGCTACATTGGTTTACTATAATAATGTTAGTGCAATATACCTTTCTAGAAATCCAATTCAACATCAACACACTAAACACATCGAGATGGATATTCATTTTGTTTGCGAGAAAGTTGCTCGTGGACTAGTACGTGTCCTACATGTCCCCTCACACTATCAAATTGCAGATATTTTCATAAAAGGACTTCCTTTGGTGTATTTTAGGATTTCAGGGACAGTCTCAGCATACGAGAACCTCTCGCTTCAATTGCATGGGTGTGATAGAATATATGTAATTATTGTAAATCTTTTATATTCGGTAAATATCTTCCACATTAAGTTAAGAATTATTCAGTTGTAAATTAGTCAAAGACTCTCCTAAACTCTAGCTTAGCATGTAGCCTTGACATTAGCTTGTATCAATGTATATTACGCAAACAAAAGAATGAGAATAAGCACGGAACATATTCCTTTATTAACAAACCTCCTACCTTTCTTGATTTGAAAGTGTTTGGCTATCTTGCTTATACTTCAACAATAAGTCAAAATAGATCCAAACTTGATACTCGTGCTAGAAAGAGTATGTTTTTAGTATTTAGACTTGACACAAAAAGATATATTTTATTTGATTTTTTCTTAGCAGAAATTGTATTTTTTATGAAAATTAGTTAGCACTACCCAAAACAATCTTGATGCCATCACTAGGGGTGCTAAAATAAACTAGTTATGAAAAAAAATAACTATAACTAATAATAACTAATTATATAAAAGTGATTATAAAACTATAACTAGTTTTATAGTTATAGTTATTTCAAATAACTTATTTTTATTTAAAAACTAGTTATAGTTATTTTCTAATAATTTATTTGTCAAATACTCAAACAAGAAAATAACTAGTTATAATCAATTATTTTTCTTTTATAACTTGTTTTAAATATAATAAGTGATTATATATTTATAACCAGATTTAAAAAATAATAACTAGTTATTCTAAATTATAATTACTTTTACAAAATTAGTTATAGTTATAGTTATAATAACCATTTCTAAACTAGTTATTCTTAATTATGGTTATTAAAATAACCAAATTTTGAACACCCCTAGCTAGGGATGGCAAAATCGGCCGGCCCAACCTAGTCCACCAAGCCAAGCAATCAAATCGAGTTGGCCCAGGCCTAGTCCATATTCTTGTGGGCCTCTATTTCCTAGGCCCAGCTCAGTTCTATACTGGGCCATCAAACCAAAATGAACTATTTTAAAATTTAAAAATAAATAATAAAAAAATAAGTTTGATAAAAAAAATAAATATCAAAATACAAATTTATAATTTATAATTTATTTATAAAGAAATATGATTATATTCAAATTGTTGCCATATAATAATAAGCATTTAAATTCAAGTTTCACACTGTACACACACAACAAATTACACATAACATACCCATGTCGCTTTTTTCTTTTTAATTGAACATTGCAATTTGCACAATGCACACACACAACACAAATTACACAAGAGGCATTACAATTTACACATAACATACACGTCGCTTTTTGTTTTTTTAAACACTGCACTTTATATTTTTCTAAACGGGCTAGTTCAGCCTAGGTTTATTTTTTCCATCGAGCTTGACAGGCTAGGCTAAAAAGGCTCGCTTCTATTTGGGCTGCAATTTTTAGAGTCCGACCCAACCCTAATTGTGGGCCAACCGGGTTGGCCCATCAGGCTTGGTCCATTTTGCTATCCCTACCCCTAGCCATCACTAACCAAGAACCAAAAAATTCACACATTGATATTCCCACCAACATCGACACCACCCACTAACCTGAAATTTTTTTATCTCATCCTAAACCAACACATCACTAATACTGAGCCTAAAACTAAATCAGAAACTATTACTGAGCTTGAAACTAAACCATTCAATAACCTTAGAAAATCCACTAGAAATTAAACCACACCTATATACCTAAAACACTACCATTAACAACTTACCAATTCCAACACCTCTAATGATAACGCCAAAATCATCTACCCTTTATCCTCTCATCTTAGATATCATCACTTATCTACCTCACAAAAACACTACACCTTAACCCTCTATTCTATTGATGAACCCAAAACTTATAAACAATACAAAACCTTACTTGGATCAAAGCCATGGAAACTAAAATTTTAGCCTTTAATGATAACCATACTTGGGATATTATTTCTTTACATGTAGGAAAGAAAACCATTGGTTGTAAATAGGTTTATAAAACCAAATTATAAGCTGATGGTTCCATAGAGCATCATAAAGCTCGCCTTGTTGCTCATGGTTTCACATAAACTAAAGGAATTGATTATTTCTCTACCTTCTCACCAATAGCCAAACTTAGCACCATCCGCTATTAGAACCAAGACATTTGATGATGTCTGACCCCTAATACCTTGATAGGTTTTGATGATAACAAATGTAATAATATTTGATCAATTAATGATTTCAGACTAAGTGATTTTAGGAAATCAAAGTAAGAACAAACAATGGTATAATCTCTCAACTTAAATCCTACGCTCTAACTATCTGAGAACTTATAATGGTTAAATTTAGCACTGAAATTGGCTATAAACAGATTTAAATAAGTTCTTAATAGATCATGCAATGTCCCCAAGCTAGACGATGGCTGATGCCAAGTGCCAAACAATGTTTGAGGCCAAGCCAGACGATGTCTGAGGCTAGAACAAACCATGTCTTTTAATTAAGAATATGTTTGTTAAGCCAAACGTTGTTTGTGCATGAACAGACCATACTTAATTAAGACCAGACTATGTTAAGCCAGACTTTGTCTGTGTAGGAACATAACATAATCTGTCATATGTGCTTTATAATTAATTCTTTACTCAAATAAAGACACTATTGCAACAGAAACATAGGGAGATACCCTTTGACATTACTTTCTTTGATTCCTCGTATTACTTGCATGTCTCGTACTATGTAAAGTGTGTAGGTATAGCAAAAAGAACCAATCAGCATTGGGATGCACACTTTCAGCTAAAAGACAAACTTTAACAGAGACAGAAACCTACTCCCGTCAGATAAAGCACAGTTAAAACTACTTCAACACTCTACTATGTGAGACAACGGAAAGAAGTCTTCTCCAACGTTCAAATTCATGAAACTCACTTTATAAGGAAGTCTTTTTGAAACGAGGGAAGAGATGAACGATTGAACGTGAATTGAATAATGAAATCAATCTAGACAGCAAGAGAAAGCATTCTGAGATAAGGTCTTGAACTCGAGCTAAGAGAAACAGAATACCCATCCTCGATAAGCTCACATAGATTCAACATTTGATTATATCCTCTCTTTAAGAGTTATCTGAATCTTATACATATTTGTATAGAAAGCCAGGAATGGCTTAGTGATAAAAGAATACTTGGAAAGTATAATCTCAGGGGGAGATTCATACTTGTAACCAAAAGTGGTTTAGAATACTTGTAGCCAAGAGTGACATAGAGAATACTTGTAGCCAGAAGTGGCAGTGAAGAATACTTGTTTTGTAATCAATTGATTATAGTGGAACCCTTTAACAGTTGTTAAAGAAGAACTAGACGTAGCTTAGGTTAAGTGAATCAGTATAAAAATAAGTTTTTATCTGCTATCTTGTGATTACATATATTTATCTTGCTCACTGTGCTCTTTTTGAAAGACTTTCTAAGCTTTGCCTTACAAGGATATATTTGTTGATTTAAACTAACATATATCCAAGAAGGCAACTTGTGAACTAATAGTATTTACGAAAAAGTTTTAAACCACTATTCAACCCCTCCTTCTAGTGTGTTCTTGTGTATTTCAGTTGGTATTAGAGCTCAGTCTCTGATAACTATCTTCACAGATACAGAGCTAAAGATCCTACACAAGGATGGAGAAGGGTCTACATAAACCTCCAATCTTCAAGGGTGAAAACTTCACATATTGGAGACAAAGAATGGAGACATACTTTGAATCATGTCATAAAGACATGCTGGATATCGTAAAAAATGGAGATTATATTCCAATTGATGATAATGAAACTAAGATCCCAAAAGAACGATGGATTGAGGCACAGAAGAACAGATTCGTCCTCAACTCCAAAGCAAGAAATGCAATACATGCATGCATCTCAGAAACTAAGCACAGAAAGATAAGCCAGTTCAAATATGCCAAAGACATATGGGACACATTCATAATAACTTATGAAGGGTCCTCACAGGTAAAAAGGAACAAGGTAAGTGTTCTTACTAAAGAATATGAACTCTTTGCATAGCTAATATGTTGTCTAGATTCCAAACTATTTTAAATGAGTTTTGAAACCTTGGTAAAAGTTTCGAAAATTTTGAGCATGTTGACAAAATTCTTCGCAGCTTGCCCAAATAATGGAGACCTTAGATCACAGCCATTAGAACTTCCAAAGATCTAGATTATATGCCTCTCGAAGAGCTAGTGGGAATTCTAATGCTGCATGAGCAAGAACTGCAAGGAGATGCCTAACTAAAAAAGGGTAAGTCTTTGGCTCTAAAAGCTCACAAGCCAAATCAGACAACACCTAAAGAGCAATCTTCATCAAAAAGTCAGTCTTCCAGACCATCCAAAAGACATACCACCAAGGCTTTAAAGGCATGGGAGCCAGAAGTAGAGTCCACTTCCTCAAGTGAAGAAGAATTAGAAGATGACGATGAGGTATCCTTTATCTTAAAAAAATCCATAAGATGTGGAAAAAGAAAGGTTGCTCGAGATGGAAGAACTACAACAAGAAATACTCAGCAGACCGTGAGAAGAAAGAGAAAAGTCTCATCGTCTGGCTATGAGTGTAAGAAGCCTAGATACTTCAAGTCAGAATGTTTTAAGCTCAGCAAGGGAAAAGAAAAGGTCAATAAAAGATTTCCCAAGAAAAAGAAAGGACTAATGTCCACATGGGAAGATCTAGATGACTCAACAGATGAAGAAAATTTTGAAGCATCAGATGAAGAAGCCAATCTCTGTCTGATGGTAGACGCAACCTCCACATTGTCTGCATCTGATGATGAGAACACACCAAACAACATCCACTCTACGTCTGTGTTTGAGGCTTCAAATGTTGAAGAACAAGAGATAGACCTCAATGATCTTATTTGTCTTCAAGAAGCTTATCAAGAACTTCTCTCTAATTTATCTATTCTTTCCAAAGCCTATTTTTATCTATGAAAAAGAAATTAAGAAAACTTTCAAAAGAGTATGAAGAACTTGGGTCTTCTTTCATTGAGATATCTGATAAATGTTCTACATTAGTCACAACCAGTAATGCTCTAACAAATGATTTTCAAAAACTAACCATTGATCACCAATGCTTAATTAAGAGCAAAAGTGAACTCTGGATAAAAAAGGAACAACATAGAAGGCAATTGAATGAATTGATTAAGGAAACTGATGAATTAAACAAGGTAAGAGCCTTGAGCAAAAATGAAGCTGAAATTGCTCTATTACGCAAAGAGGTTGCATCTCTCAAGAGTACTTTAAGCAAATTTGTCAATGGGTTTGAAAATTTAAAGAAAATTCTTTTATACAACAAACGTCCAAATGACAAATTTGGCCTTGGATTCACAGGAAAGAAAGAAGCAACCAAGAAGAAAGCTTCTTCTAATGGACCACATTTTGAAAATGGACATGTAAAGTCTAAAAGCAAGAAATTGCCTACAAGAAGCAAGTCATCTACCTCTAAGACTAACACCAAAGGACCCAAAAGAATATGGGTACCTAAAAACAAAATAATTCTTGTTGTAGATGTCTTTGATGGAAGGAAAGAAACACCAATCATGGTACCTAGACAGTGGCTACTCACATCACATGATGAGCGCAAGGTCTATGTTCCTAGACCTGACACCAATGCATGGTGGTACAGTCACTTTCGGAGGTAATCAGAAAGGGAGAATCAAGGGTACTGGTAAGATAGGTATTCCTCCTAATCTCTTTATTAAGAATGTGCTATTTGTTGAAGGGCTAAAACACAATCTACTGAGCATAAGTCAATTTTGCAATAGTGGATATGATGTTTCCTTCAACAAGGAATCATGCATAGTCAGAGACTCTAAAGGTTCACATCTCTTCTCTGCAAAGAGACAAGGCAATCTTTATAAGATCAATCTTGGTGAACTAAAGGATCAAAATGTATCATGTTTACTGTCTGTCAAAGAAAGTCATGGTTATGGCATAAGAAGCTTGGCCATGCAAGTTTGAGATTAATCTCAAAATTGCAAAGATATAGCCTCGTAAGAGGATTGGCAACAATGTCATATAAGTATAACTTACTTTGTGAGGCATGCCAGAAAGGGAAACAAGTGAAAACATCTTTTAAAAGTAAAAACACTATTTCCACTTCCAGACCATTAGAACTATTACATATTGATCTCTTTGGTCCAACAAGGACAGCCTCTTTTAGAGGGAAGAGATATGGACTAGTAATAGTTGATAACTATTCTAGATGGGCATGAGTTATATACCTCACTTACAAGGATGGGGCTTTTAAGGAATTCTATAAATTCTGCAAACGTGTTCAAAATGAAAAAGGAGTATGTATAACTTTTATCAGAAGTGACCATGGAGGAGAGTTTGAAAACGAAAGTTTTCAAAAGTTCAGTGAAGAGAATGGAATTCTTCACAACTTCTCAACACCTAGAACACCACAGCAAAATGGTGTTGTTGAGAGGAAGAATAGGTCATTATAAGAAATGGCCAAAACCATGTTGAATGATAACTTGACTCCTAAGCACTTCTGGGTAGAAGCTATAAATACTTCCTGTTATTTGCAAAACAGAATTTATATTAGGCATGTTATTAAAAAGACTCAATATGAACTGTGGAAAGGAAAGAAACCCAACATATCATACTTCCATCCCTTTGGATGTCAATGTTTCATTCTTAACACAAAAGACAATTTGGGTAAGCTTGATTCGAAGTGTGATACAGACATCTTGGATATTCTGAAACATCTAAGGCATATAGAGGTGTTCAACTATAGAACCAAAGTTGTTGACGAAGCCATTCATGTAAGATTTAATGACACTCAACCTAATAGGAAACCATCAAGAGTTACAAGACTCATTTGCAAATATCAGACTAGAAGATGCAATAACTAAGACTATATCATCAATTTGACACACCATCGTCTACGTCTGGCACAACATCTTCTACTCCCACATCGTCTGCTACCAGATCGTCTGTTCACTATCAGACCATCTCAGATGATGAAGAAGAAGTTAGAGAACCACAAAGCAGCAACAGAATGATGATCAACAACCATCCTCATTCTTAGATCATTGGAGAAGTTCGAGCTCCAATGAAAATAAGATCATCTTTCCAACAAGCAGCTCTACTATCTGAGATAGAACCCAAGCACATGATGATGCCATGGAAGATGCAAGCTGAGTTCAAGCAATGCAAGAAGAGTTAGATCAATTTCAAAAGAATGATGTTTGAAAATTTGTGAAGCTACCAAACAACAAGGAAGCTATTGGTGCTAAGTGGGTCTTCAGAAACACATTATATGAGAATGGTAAGGTTGTGAGGAACAAGGCTAGATTAGTGGCCAAAGGTTACTCACAATAGGAATGTATTGATTATATGGAGACATACGCTCCAGTAGTTAGACTTGAGGCAATTAGGATTTTGCTTTCATTTGCTGCTCATAGAAATATAAGACTCTATCAAATGGATGTAAAATGTGCATTCCTCAATGGTGTAATTAAAGAGGAAGTTTATGTAGAACAACCCCCTAGGTTTGAGAGTACTATCTTTCCAAACCATGTATTTAAACTAAACAAAGTACTGTATGGTCTTAAACAAGCTCCTAGAGCATGGTATGAAAAACTCAGTTCATTTTTAATAGAACACAATTTTACAAGAGGAAAGATAGATACTACATTGTTATGCAAAAACTACTCTTTTGATTTTATTATTGTTCAAATCTATGTAGATGATATTATCTTTGGTGTCATTAATGAAAAACTCTGTGAAGAGTTCTCAAAATTGATGCAGACTGTGTTTGAAATGAGCATGATGGGAGAACTGAAATTCTTCCTAAGATTGTAGATCAAGCAAACCAACAAAGGAATCTTCATACACCAGACCAAGTATGTGAAAGAACTTCTGAAAAAGACTACAATGCATTCAACAACATCACTTGAACCTGATAAAGATTCAAAGAAAGTAGATGTCACTCAGTTCAAAGGAATGATTGGGTCACTACTCTACTTGATTGCATCCGGACCAGATATAATGTTCAGTGTCTGCCTCTGCTCCAGATTTCAATCTGACCCAAGGGAAGTGCATCTATCTACTGTTAAAAGAATTTTTAAATATTTAATTGGAACTTCTAATCTTGGTCTTTGGTTTAAAAGACAGAAAGAGTATAAGTTGACAAGCTATTGTGATGTTGACTATGCTGGAGACAAAATTGAAAGAAAAAGCACCAATGGAGGCTGCCACTTCATTGGAGGCAACATGGTGTCATGGCTTAGCAAGAAGCAAGGAACAATAGCACTATCAACAATAGAAGTAGAATACATCTCAGTTGTAAGTTGTTGCTCTCAGATATTGTGGATCAAGAATCAACTTGAAGGCTACAACATATTTGAGAGTAACATTCCTATCTTCTGTGATAATACTGTTGCTATATCTCTTTCGAAAAATCCTACCATGCACTCTAGAGCCAAGCATATAGAAATAAAACATCATTTCATATGAGACCATGTTTAGAAAGGGACCATTAAATTGTAATTTTTCAAGATAGACGATCAGCTTACTGATATTTTTACAAAACCCCTTACTGAAGACAGACTAATCTTTTTGAGAGAAAAGATTGGGATGGTCTGGGTGAATTAATGTTTTATCATTGTTTGCTATTCACTAGTATAACTAAGGACACATCGTTTGGTATGATACTTAAGTGAGGCATGTGCATGTCACGTGTTTCGTGCTTTAAATATGAGCTAGACCATGTGATTTAAAAAAAAAAAAACTATTTTATAACTTAAGCATTCATTTGGTTCTGAGTCATAAAAACTCAAAACACACATTCAAGTCTATCATAAATATGTTGTTTCAATCATTCCCTAACCGTACTGATGGAATATTTTGGCAAGCATACCAAATATCGCACAAGTAGTTTAAAAGGGAAGACCCCAGTATCGAATCCACAGGGAATTGTCCATATTTGACTATTAGTAAAGTAATCAATTCCTAAACACTAGTTTGGTTTTTAAAGTTGGTTGTTCATGAAACATAAGTAATAACAGAAATTAAACTAAACACTACAGTTAACACTAACGATAAATAATAAAAACGACAATGTTGATTCAGGACTATGATTGAACAGTTGGCGTGCTTGAGTTTTAGAATGGAATAATGGATATGTTGAGGATTTGGTTCAACCGGTTTGCTTCCCATGTAAACATATAAGATATATTCTCCATTCACATTAATAGTTCAGATTAACTTCGATCTAAAAGTGCTCAAAACGTGATCTCTCATCAAATCAAGCCTAAACTGCTCAACCTCACTTTCGATGTCTCGGTAAGTTCAGTTGAGTGGTTTGATGAAGCTTAGAGATCTTTGCGAAGCTAATGGAGTCTATCCTATGTCTAGAAATACACTCCATTAGAGTTCAAACTCGGTTCCAAGTTCAACAAAGATCTCACAATGGCAGGTAAACTCTAAAACATGCATATATAACTCGATCCAATCATATAACAAGAATAAAGATAGAGAATTGAACATTAAACTAAATATTTCAATGAATCGATATAAAGAAAAGCGTTTACATGGCCAGCACCTAGTTTCAAGTCCTCAACACTAATAGATTAGCCTTTCATTGTCATAAGCTTTGAAAAGGTTACAAAATGGAAGAAAGAGAACAAAGGAAACAGGGGAAAAATAGAGGAAACGAGCTTCAACCATCCACCAAGTCTGAATGCTTTAAAATTATTACAAGTGCAGCTTATATAGTCGAAGTCTCGCTTAGCTCAACCTTCTGCTAAGCGTAGGACACTGCATAATGCATCTCAGAACAGGTATTCTGCTAAGCGCAATCTTCCGCTAAGCGCATATTTAGTTCAAAAGCAACTTCCGCTAAGCTCGATGTCCCATTAAGCGAGTCTTCAGTTCGAATGAAAATTTCGCTTAGCGCAATATGACACTCAACGCGTCATAGGCCGCCTAGCTCGCGTAGCTTGATGTTGCGCTCAGCGAGTGAAGCGCTGAGTGAGATGTGTAGCTTAGCGAGATCTGTCTTCTTCTTGTATTCTCCCTTTACTGTTGAATCTAGGCCTGCACACATAAATTAGAGTATATTTCTCACAAAATAACTTCCTAGGGTTAGAATTATCAAACTATACAAATCTATATTAAATGATTTCAAACTAAGCTAAAAATCCTGAGAACATTGGATAATCACTACAAAATATGATGCAATATTTACGTATATAAAGCAATTATCACGTACCATCATATTTAATGCACACTCATTACCTATTCTAGCCTACTATTTCCAAATGTATTCCCCAAGCTTTCGAAACCTCTCATCTCTCTCACCCATTCTCTCTACAACCAAGAACCTCAAGAAACCCTAAACACAAACCCTCACCATGGCCAAACATAATCTGATCAAGGGTTCTTCCTCCTCCTAACTACCAACCTCACCCTCATCCTCTCAAGCTTCTGATGAGCATCTTATAGACGTAATGCTTGAGTCTACCATAGACACCAACAGTTCTGCGTCCAATATTGACCTTGAGGTCATGAAAGAATGAAGACTTAATAACATAGAGAACATTCTGATCAAGCCACTAGGTTCCTACACTTAGAACATTCACGTGGAATACTACATTGATATACCCTACCTTAAGGAACGTGACCTTAACATCTCAAGGTACTTCGAGTTTGTTGGGATCAAGGACTACTTTAATGATTGCCAGAAGATCGCCCCTCGACTCATTAGAGAGTTCTGGACAAATGCTACAATCAAAGGAAACGAGGTTGTCAGCAACGTCTTTGGGTGTGAAGTTATTGTCTCTCCCTCCTCTATTGCTCAAGCCATAGGGTACAAACTGCACTCAAACTACTTCATAGAGGCATGGGACAAGGACCTTGAGAAAGATACAGTAGAAAGGTTCATTATTGGACCTAACTACGAGGTGGTCAAGGACGTTAAGAAGTTGCACCCAGCCAACTTTCCACCTCTGACCAAGTTGATGCTAAACATTATCAACAAGACCATCTTGCATAAGATTGGGTCTCGAGATCATGTATCTACTTTACACAGGTTCATTCTCTACCACATCATCAGAGGAATCCCATTCAACCTTCCACACACTCTTTTTTACAACCTGATTAGTCATATCCAATACCAGTCAACTTTTGTGGCAACATACTACACAATTCTGATAAACAAGATCCTTTGGGATGCTAGTTGCTACAGCAGATTATACACAAAAATCCAATCAGGAAATCTAGATGAGTTAGAGTATATGAGAGTGGAAAGCCCATTCGTTCAATAAAGGATACTGACCTCCTCAAGTCTGCTTAAGTTGAACATGGGATTTGAAATCACCAAGGGATCACCTAGAAGGTTCCTTGTATTATCTGATGATGAAAATGAAGGTCAGAAGAAGAAGAAGAAGATTAAAAAAAAAGAAGGGTGGAAAAGGAAATAGCCTGGTGAATTATGATGAGACTGCGTCCATCCAACCCTTAGCTGGTAAAATTAGGAGACTTGCTATTGTGGATTAACAGACAGTCTGGACAACACGCAAGGCTACAGCACAGTCTGCTACAAAGCCACCAGCTAAGAAGGGAAAGCAGACAATCCAACAAGCACCACCCAGACCACCCACTTAAAGGATCAAGGACAAAAAAGAATGGTTAAGACACTAAATATCCATCTCGTTCATATTTTGGATACCCATATAACCATCAAAGATTATTGAGGTGACTAATTTCGCGAAATTAAGCAACATTAAGGATAAAGAAATTAAGTCTAGAGCCCAACAAAAGGGTAAGGGTGTTGCCAGAATCACTGTTGAACCTCAAGTGTCTTTAAGGGAGGTAGTAGACATTGGTCTGCAAGTTGTTAATACTGTTGAGGCTGAAGAAGAAGACTCAGATGAAGGACTAGTCTTTAAGAAACCCAGAAGACCACTCAATGCACAACAGACCACTGAGTCAGAGGGACTGACCATCAAACTACCTAGCACCACAACCAGGAAGCTGACTATGAAGAGAAAAATGGTGTTGGAAGAAGACACACCTGGACAGACAACTACCTCAACTACCAATCCAGGTATCACTTTACCCACTTACCCTCGCTCTACATACAACTGTCCAAGGAAGAATATTCCTCAGACGATACTAGTCTTAGCCCAAACACAAGCCACAACAGACACATCGTCTATTGAACCCCTATCATCTGTGTCACCTACACAAACTATAGTAAGTCAAACAGTTGCTGCACAGTCTGATGCCCAAGCACAAACTATGCAAGAACCATTATCTGAACCCACTATTTAGATAGAAGATCAACCTGCGTCTGCCCCCACTAGGCAGACGATCACCCAACAGACTGAACCCACTGTTCAGTCCGAAACACAGTCTAATCCCACAACTCAGACTGTTGTACCAACAACATCCCCACAAACTCCACCAGACACTACCATTCCTCCCTACCAATCTCCCTCTCCAGTGACAATCTCGAATATGTCAAGACGTAGTGGTTTCCTACCACCACATTGAGTCTATAATCATCTCGTCTAGGTTAAATGAAGAGATAGTTGCTCTATCTCCTGAAGTATCTGTTGTTCCCTCATGAGACAACAGACCATTCAGTCTAGACAACAACACTCCTCTGTCCAAATTTAGAGAAGAGACTCCTCCTCCTCCTCCTCCCTCTGACTCCTAGCATCAGAAGATGATGCAACGTTTCTCCTTGTTTTATGTAGGAGAAAATGCTAAATCTGTAGCGTACAGAGAAGAGACTCAGCTAGAGCCAGCTGCAAAGGACTCAATTGTTGTTGTTGTCAAGGAAGCACCATTGAAGAAACTTTCTCCTATGCAGATCAATCAAGGAATCATCCCTTACCAGAGGCCAAATCACAACACTCACCTTCTGGACACTACTAAAGATGATGCACATCTAGCTAGAAGGCTACAGCAAGAAGAGTATGCCTCTACCATCCCTCTGATGCGTCAATTAGTGCATGAGATTGCACACTGATACAACTACATGAGAGAGGGATTGGACTACTTTGTAGTGGAACTAGCCCTACCAATTGAGCTAATAAAAGATGAGAAGAAGCAACTAGAGGCCACTGTTAGAACAATGCATCATGATGCATTATACTATCTATTGAGACCAAGGGTCTCTATTCGACCTCCTCAGCTGATTACATGAGGAATTGCTCCCAACAATCCAACCTTCCAAGTCACGTGTGCTGAATACAGGGTTCTGTGTCACTTGAAGTTTCAAGGCACAACCCCCAAACAGTTGTATCCACCTAGCTTGCATATCTTTGAAGACACTGATATACATGTTGCTCCAAACCGTATAGTCACCAGGCTCTCAACTGTCAACCCCAACAAGTTGAAAGGGAAGAAGATTGCACGAACAGACAATCTTCTATAGCACACACCAAACATTGAGCCATTGCCTCAACAGGAGCATATTCTGCCACCGAAAAACAATGAAGCAAATGTTGGCATCTACTAGCAGACTATGATAAGTAATATGCTTCACACCACAGGGTCATCCAATCTTTTAGATGAAGAAAAGCAAAAGATTGACACTGTAAGTGAAGGCTCCTCCTCCTCCAATAGTTTCATTCATGTGTCAAACATAGTGGTTATGCCCACTTTGCTGACCCTTCATACCCCTAGAAATGAAGAGGAAGCTAAGAGGATGCTTGCTGAATACTATGCTGAGTTCAAAGCTACTCAAGCACTAATAGTTGATAGTTGTAGCTAAGGCAACAGAAGAAGCAACTGAAGAAGCAAGAATCCTAGAGGAGGCCGCCAGACTGAGAGCTATGTTAGCTGCTTAAGAAGAAGAACAACGACTCAATGATCTGGCTCAAGAAAAGAAGGCCAAGGAAGAAAACGAGAAAAATGTTTGTGATCCACTGTCTGTTAAGTCAAAATTATAACATGTGTTGTCATCATAAAAAAGGGGAAGATTGTTAGAACCAAGACATTTGATGATGTATGACCCCTAATACCTTGATAGGTTTTAATGATAACAAATGTAATAATATTTGATCAACTAATAATTTGAGACTAAGTGATTTTAGAAAATCAAAGTAAGAACAGACAATGGTAAAATCTCTCAACTCAAATCCTACGCTCTAATTGTCTGAGAACTTATATGGTTAAATTTAGCACTGAAATTGGCTATAAACTGATTTAAATAAGTTCTTAACGGATCATGCAATGTCCCCAAGCTAGTCGATGTCTAATGCCAAGCGCCAGACGATGTTTGAGACTAGAACAGACCGTGTCTTTTAATTAAGAATGTGTTTGTTAAGTCAGACGTTGTCTATGCATGAACAAACCATACTTAATCAAGATCAGACTATGTTTGTTAAGGCAGACTTTGTCTGTGCAAGAACAGAACATAATCTATTATATGTGTTTTATAATTAATTCTTTACTCAAATAAAGACATTGTTGCAATAGAAACAAAGGGAGATACCCTTTGACATTACTTTCTTTGATTCCTCATATTAATTGCATGTCTCGTACTATGTAAAGTATGTAGGTATAGCCAAAAGAACCAATCAGCATTGGGATGCACACTTTTAGCTAAAAGACAAACTATAACAGAGACAGAAACCTGCTCCCGTCAGATAAAGCACAATCAAAGCTACTTCAACACTCTATTGTGTGAGACAACGGAAACAAGTCTTCTCCAACATTCAAATTCATGAAACTCACTTTATAAGGAAGACTTTTGAAACGAGGGAAGAGATGAATGATTGAACGTGAACTGAATAATGAAATCAATCTAGACAGCAAAAGAAAGCATTCTGAGATAAAGTCTTGAACTTGAGCTGAAAGAAACAGAATACCCATCCTCTACAAGCTCACGTAGATTCAACATTTGATTATATCCTCTCTTTGAGAGTTATTTGAATCTTATACATATTTGTATAGAAAGCCAGGAATAGCTTAGTGATAAAAGAATACTTGGGAAGTATAATCTCAGAGGGGGAGATTCATACTTGTAACCAGAAGTGGTTTAGAATACTTGTAGTCAGAAGTGGCAATGAAGAATACTTGTTTTGTAATCAGTTGATTATAGTGGAACCCTTTAACAGTTGTTAAAGGAGAACTAGACATAGCTCGGGTTGAGTGAACCAGTATAAAAACAAGCTCTTATCTGCTATCTTGTGATTACATATATTTATCTTGCTCACTGTGCTCTTTTGGAAAGACTTTCTAAGCTTTGCCTTGCAAGGATATATTCGTTGATTTAAACTAACATATATCCAAGAAGGCAACTTGTGAACTAATAGTATTTACGAAAAAGTTTTAAACTCACTATTCAAACCCCCCTTCTAATGTGTTCTTGTGTATTTCACGCCTCATTTTGGCAATAACAGCTACCTAGCAATGATCTATTTTTAAGCTCACAAGGAAATTGAAAGCACAATAATCCATCAATAAGTCCCCAAACTATGCCACACACAACCTATAGTCATTCATATACAAGATATCAATCGTTAACTTTTAAAAGAATAAGCATAATATAATTAAAAATAACATCATTTTTTGAACCTTGTTTTTTAAAAAAATAATAATAATTATCTTTCAAAGATTGATGGGATTATATAAAAGGCAACAAACAATTTAACCACCCTTGTAGTTGTTTCCCAAATTTCAAAACAACAATAGAAAGTTCATCACCATCCGAGGACAAAAAAATCATGCAACTTCCTTTCACAGTCATCAAACAAAGAACATTTTATCATGCTCCTACATACAAACCAGAATAAATTTTATTATTTATCTTTATACATGCCAAAATTAACACACAATGATAAAAGAAAATTAATTTATTTTATCTCACTTATCATCTGACAATTCCATGTGAACGGTAGTCCGTTGGAAGAGTTTTCTATGCAAAGAGGTATTAGACAATGTGATTTGCTAGTGCCATTTTTATTTACAGTAATCGAGGAAGCTCTTAGTGGTCTAACAAGGGAAGCAACAAAAAATGAGTTATTTAAATGATTTATAGTGGGAAAGAACAATGTGTATATTAACCTACTACAGTTCACGAATGACATGCTATTTGTTGGAGAGGCTTTGGTAGAGAATTTCATAATAATCAATAGCATGTTGACTTACTTTGAATTGGCCTCGGGAGTTAAAGTTAACTACATCCAAAGCAAGATCGATGCATTTGGAGTTCAAAGCCACATGGGTGACAGGTTTGCAAGTATTCTCAATTGTAAACTCATTTTCTTTCCTTTTGTGTATTTGGGCATGCCTAGTGGTACCAATCCAAGGAAAGAGGTTACTTGGAATATTTCTTGTAAGGGAATTTGCAAAAAAAACTTCATCTTGGAAACATAGGAACTTATCTATTGCTGGAAGGATATGTTTGATTAACTCAGTAATATCATCATTATCGTTGTTTTTCTTATCTTTAAAATCCTAAAAAGTGTAGCAAAATAGATAACCAGTATTCAATCAAAATTCTTATGGAGTGGCAGTAAGGTGAATAAGAACATATGTTGGTGAATTGGGGGAGAGTATGTGGCCTAAAGATGTATGTGGGATTGGGAGTTAAGGAGATGTCAACATTTAATGAAGCACTATTAAGGAAATGGAGATGAAACATGTTTAATCAAGAAGACAAGTTAGGGTAGGGTATAAAGTGCTGGAATCGAAATATGGGGAATTGAAGAGCCTTGGTTATTGGGGATAGAAACATTAATGAGTCTATAAGGTGGAAGGATCTCAAAAAGGCATTAGGGGGGGATAATGCATTGAAGTGGATGGATAATCTAACAGAGTGGAAGATTGGGAACAGGATGAAAACATGCTTTTGAAAGGATGAATGGATCAACCATGAAAGTTTGGCACATACATTGGAAGACTATTCTTAAACTTTGTACAACAAGATGCAAAGTGGGTGAATTGGGAACATATCAAAATGAGATATGGTGTTGGGAGCTAGAGTGGAGGAGACGTTGGTTTGAGTGGGAATTACCTTTGGTCAATGGGATGCTTAGTGAACTAAGTGGAATGATGCTTGTTGTAACATCCTAAAGTTATAAATTCCTAAACCTTGTATTTTATTCTTCAAAAATATGAATTTAATTAAAAACTTGATTCATTAACATATTATCAAAATATGAAATGTATTTTTTTTCTTTCTTTTGCCCTAAAACTTATTACAAGGATTTCAACGAAACTCACTTTCAATACACCTATTATTCTCTTAAAAATAAATATTCATTAACAAATATCATTTACAAGAAACCTCATACTTTTATGAAATGCTCAATTCCAAATGATACTAAAACACTGATAAACGTGAAATAATACCAAAATTTTACCTTAAACAATTCCATAAAAGAAACATGATTTCACCTTTACATCTTTGAAAATGAGACATAAGTCATTTGACTCGTATACAACAACATAAAGATCATAAAATTAAGATCTAGTCTATCATCTATTGCATGAGGAACCAGTCCAATACCTAAGGTAATAACCGAAAGAAAACTAACTACCATTCCTCACTAAGAACTTGAAAAGTAACCTCGAAGGCCTTCTATTCCCGAACAAGTCTTTCCACATCATCAATGTTAGTCGTAGTCATTCCATTCCATCTTAGTCGATTACATGCAACATTCATCCCCATCTGAAAACAAAGTGTATGAAGTGAGTTTTTCCGCTTCTCCTAAAAACCAACAATCAAACAACCTTCTGGCCACATACACAAACAGCACCCACACCGCAGTGGCACACTCACGATCTCATTGAAAACCTATGCATTTCTACACTTGTACAATTTTTCCAAAAACTCGGGTCCGCTACCACTAGAACTCCACGAACACAGTGGTTTTACACTTTAGGTGGATGACTACTGGGAGTACACCCCTCTCGTCATTGGTTGACAAGGCTCTCACCAACTAAAAATGCATCGCACTTAGTCGAGGTCGCTGAGCTAGTTATGTGACCCAAAGCCATGACCTAGCACCACACCCCCTAGGATACCATGCCTACGACCATTTCTCGAATACCACTCTGTGGTCATCCACACTTTGAGGATCGATTCCTCAATAACGTTTCCCTCAATAGGAATTACGTTTCCAATGGGTTGTGCACTTTCCATTACTACAAACACCGAACGATGGTTCACCAAGTGCCTTGTGAACTTCTCGTCCAGAGCACAAACATGTCCACCTCACTACACTAAGTGAGTAGTTGTTGTCGCCTCGTTCGTCACCACATATGTAGTTGGAAATATTAATGCACATCCCATTCTAGTTAGTCCCTCTGACCAACTCTCACCGAGAATACCTTTCTCATAAAATGTGCCATTAACATCATAATCACGTTCAAACACGTCAATTTCACTTGTACCAATGTTGAAGAAAATCCTTTCCTTTCGCATCTCACTAGACACACCAAACAAAGCAATGCATGCATTAAGCATTGCATGCCTGTCATGAACACTGTTCATGACCCCACACCATCAAGTTTTATTAAATCTTATGTAATTCTCACATACACTTAAGTATTATGCTTTAATTAAATATGTTACTTCAATCCATTGCAAGGGTCCTACTTTTAAGTCTAAGTTCAATGATTTATTTACTCATATCTCATTACATTAACTTGTTATTAAATTCTCACTTTTAGGATTAATTTATTCATTAATTTCTTAATAAATTCATTTATTAATTAAGACTACGTCTTAATCTCGCAAATGCACTCTATTGGAGTCCATTTGTTCCCCACAAGGACTCACTATCCTTGCTTCCCCAAAACAAACAATCAATCACACAAATACAACCAACCCCAGTAGTTGGTGCCCAGGGTTCATACTCCCCAAGTCTCAGATGCTAGTTATAAACATGCATGATTCACAAGGAATATTTAATTACATATCAACATCACATAATACACAATAACCATAGGTATTCTCCTTCTAAGGTAGAACATCCCCTCATACTTGCATTTCCAACAATTCATGTCATATTTATCAAGTGATTCAAGCTGAAAATACTAGTACAAGAATTATTTGACATACTTACAAAACTCATAATATCATAAAATTTGGTACATATACTCTTCATCACTCTTATTTCAACTAATAAATTGTTTAGTTAAAAATTATAATTATAAATATTTTATTTAATTTAAAAAATGTTTCTAGGCCAACTCAAGAATCCATAGTTTATTATTTATTTACCTAAATAAACATAGTCTTTTTTATAAATCCTTTCATAGGGAGATGATCATAGGTCTCATTTAACACATATATTTCTCAGAATTTTAAAACATTCATAAGGCTCATTTTTGAATTAAATAAGAGAAAAATATCACATACCATAAGTCACAATTAGTACCTAATTTAAATTTATTATAATTTAACATGCACAAAATATAATTTTAATCGCTCAAAAATCCTAATAAGTGACTAAACTTAATTATACTAATTATATCTTGGAAAATATCTAGAGGCTTTATAAAATCCCAAATAAAATCATGGACATTTCCAATGATTTATGAAACAACATGGTGTTTCTATATTTCTTCAAAAGTGTCTCAATAATTTCCAAGAACAAAATAGTCCCAAACTCAACTATTTTCTAAATCAAAGATTGGCCTTTTAAAAATTGTTCCTTAACTCCAAAAATTCTGAAATTTTTATCATAAAATCCAAAGATATCCTAGAGTACCCAAATGGTCTCTCAACTTTATAACAAGGCATGAAAAAATTTTGAAAATTAAAAAGACAGTTTCAGTCCTATATACCAAAATGACCATTTTTCATCCAAAACAAAGATTTCAAAGCATATTCATCATGAAATCAGTTCAATAAACTCAATGAAATAGTAAAAGTCAACAAGAAAGCATGGTTTAAGGTTAGAATGGAATAACTCCTTCATACCTTAATTTCTAAAGTTATGCACAAAAATGAAGCTTAAATCAAAGCTTATGGTCTCCCCTACAACATACTAGAATTTGAACGGTGGAACTAAGTTAATGAACTAAAAAAATTAGAGAGAAGGGGCAAAGGGTTTTAGAGAGAAGGTGGAGAGCTTCATAAACAAGGAACCAAGAAGGAATGTTTTTTTTGAACCAAAAGCTTACTTTTCTCTTTCCCTTCACATAAGGTAAAAATCCTTATTATAGATGGGCAGCTGCTCCAGCTAGGGCCGGCACTCTCTAGGACGTGCACAGCTCCCTTAGGAAAAATAGGTTGGGCTAATTAAGGCCCATTAGGTTTAGGGTTGAGGTTTTAGGCCCAAGTCGGGATTTTTTTGCATTTTTTGCCATCTGTGTTCCAAAGGTTTCAAAAACTAACATTCCACTTAAAAATCATCCTAATTAAATTTTCTATGCTTTAAAATCATTAAAATACCATTTCCAAATGAAAAAATGATAAAAATTGCACTATGGGTCATTTTCACGGAAATCGCGAAAACGGTCTAACCAAAACCAAAATCAAATTTTCATAAGCGAAAACACAAATAAAGTATATAATTAACATTAGAATTATAATTACCATTCTTCGGGAATATTAAAATATTAGTTACGCACGAAGATGAATAAAAATGACTAAATACACCCCCTCTACAATTAGTAAAAGAGTATAATTTTATGGGTGTTACACCTGCAGATGGAGGAGATGTATGGTGGTGGGTAAGGGAATTAGTTGGGAAGTATTATGTGGTTTCAGCCTATAGAGAAATTAAGGGAAGAAACATAGATTACCAACTAGATGAGGTATGTACAACCATTTGAAAACTAGTTGTCCCACCTAAAGTAGCATATTTTGTGTGGAGAGTGATGATTGATAAAATGCCAACAAGACAAAATCTAATGAGAAAAAATATTAAGAATGAAGAGGGAAATTACCTATGCCCATTTTGCAAATTATGTGTAGAATCATGTGATCACTGACTGTTCAGCAGTAATTATACTAGAGATATTTGGCCAGTGTGTTATGGATGGGTTCAACTTACTTTTGTTTTCCCTGGGTTTACACGTAATCACCTTTGGCAACATAATGCACTACAATGTAAAAGATTTGAACTTAGATCAATGGAACATCATCTAGTGTGTGGTGGCATAGAGTATATGGAAGCATGAAAATTCCTACATATTCAATAACAAGCAATTTGACAACAAGAAATTATGCATGAAATAAATTTTACCTCATGGGCATGGATGAAAAACTTGGCCAAGAACTTCAACTACACATTTGATCAATTGATAAGCAACCATGGGGCTTGTCTCATCGGCAGCTGAAGGAATACGTGAAGCTAAAAGGGATTTCAAACTATATGCTTGGAACTGTAGGGGAGTAGATAAAAATAAATAAATTTAGGAAGTGAAATGAAAAGTTTGGCAGAGGATGCATTTATGAGGATGATAGTGGTAAGCATATATTTATCATCACGTATCTGCTCACATCTTTTGAGGAAGATTGGTTTATGTTTTTAATAGAGATTAATTCATACCAATATCATGATTTTAAAAAAAAATACATGAAAAACATATTTTTTTTGTAAGCTCCTCAAAAGCCTTACCAAACACATTCCAAATATATTAAATTAAATTATAAAGCAAGAAAAAAATATCAACTCTCAAATTTTAAATATTAAAAAAGTTAAAAATATATTTGAAAAGAATAAAAAAAATTAAAAGATTGCCTTAAATAAATTAGATAAAAAAGAAGAAGATAATATGCGAATTGAATTATATATAATTACAAGATTGTGCAAGCATTACCAAATTAATATAAAAAATAAATAAACATAGTAAAAAAATAAAAATAATAATAAGATTAATAGTTTTTAGATCTTTCAATCATTTTGGACATTAGTAACTATAATAAAAAAAAATGAGTTAAAATTAAAAGATACGACGTAACAGAGAAAGAAAATGTTGTTCATCTTGCTATTGCCTGAATAAATGATTAATACTACTTGTAAATCTTTTTAAAAAAATGTTGAATGTTCAAATCATTATAAAAAAAATTCTATCAAATTTAATAAATTGAATATTGCATAATATAAAATAAAAATTCATAAAACATTTAAGGATTTAATTGATCAATTTTAAATCAAAATATTTGTTCATTATAATCATTTTAATTCCCATAAATTATATATGTATTTTTATGAATTAAGAAATATAACATTTTAATGATTTGAGAAAACATAACAAACCATAATTGTGCATATTTTTATTTATTTTGGTAGCTATGATTTTGGTTGGAGTATTTATCAATTCGTTATGATTAATCTCTACCATAGAATCTAGTTAAACATTTTTAATGGATCTCTCATTTCAATTACGTTGTCATCATAAGTCTTGAATGTGAGATCGTACTTAAAAGGAATGGAGTCCTAGTAACTTTTAAAACAATTGTTACTTGATATTTATGACATAATCATATTTTACAATAATAATAATAATATAATTCATATAATTGATGATTTAAATTGATATTTTTAACTTAGATTCGTGAATGAAATGAACTAAACTTGAACTATGTATAGTTCAACTTAATTAGTTCATGAAACATAGTAAAAAAAAAAAAAAAAAACCAAATTGAGCTATTTACGTGTTTTGAATCAATTGATTTTGAGCTAACAAAAAAAATATATCATCATGTCCAACTCAAAATGAAATATAGAGTTAACGAATTTTTGTAGAGTTGAAGTAAGGTCGATCCGCAGAAAAATGACGGTGAGAAAATGTTTCTAACTCATCAACCCATATAGGCCAATCCACCGTCCAGATGGATTGGCCCGCCAACTTGTCTAACACCTAAAATTATTTTTAATATATTATGTTCATAATTATTTAATTAAGATTGTTAATAGGTAATAAATAAATTATCATGTAGGGATTGAAGTTATGCATGAATGATGAATCAAATAATAACATGATAAAAAATCGTCTAAAAAAATAAATATATTAATAATCTTTCTTATAAAATGAAATAATAATTAATTAAAATGAAATAAAAATCAAAAAGCAACATAGCCTTTATAATAATTTGGAATTGAATAATTAAAAATAAAAAATATGTAAATATAAATATTTAAAAAAAAATTAAAGTTGATAAACCAACCCGCCTAATGGCAGAACCCTTTTTAAGGAGTCTAATCCTCCACGGCAGAACCCTTTTTAAGGAGTCTAATCCTCCACGGCTATTTTTGACATTTTGCCACCCTAGAAGTAGATACAATTATAAATTTGTTAATTATTTTATTATAATAAGCTTGTTTAAAAAGATCGAGGAACAATTATTTATTGCTACGTGCTATTTACTATATATTCATATAATTGATGATTTAAATTCATTTGTTTCTCTCATAAAAGAAAATGATCTCTTTATCTTGACCCATGAATGAAATGAGCTAAAGTTGAACTATATAGTTCAACTTGTTTAGTTCATGAAACATATTAAAAAAATTGAATCAAATTGAGCTAACAAAAACATAATTCATGTCCAACTCAAAACATATTACAATCTTAAACATTTTTTTATTAATTCGAGTCAAGCTGGATAGAATTTGATTCGACTGAATTTCAAATCTATTTTCATATAGGATAGGTTTGTTAATTCTTTTATTAATAATGACTTAATTGTAATTTTCATCTCTTTTCAAGGATGGGTGATTTTCATCGTTGAAGTTAACGTTAAAGATAACGGTCAAAGCCTCAAAATTAACAGAAGGACCAAAATTGCTTAATTTTGAAAGTAGAGGATCAAAATAGTACGTTTTAAACTAAGAAATGAAAATCATCCTGTTCATGAAACCAGGGATGAAAATTGCAATTAAGCCTTATTAATAATAAACAAATTTGACTCTCTAAAATTAATAATAAAAAGATTTAAATCACTTGAAATTCTTTGATTAATTCTTTAAAATCAATAATAAAAAGACAAGTTTTTTAATTCTTTTATTAATAATAAACAAGATAAGTTTATTAATTCTTTTATTAGCAACCACTTGAAAAAAAAAAAACAGATTTGACTCTCTAAAATTAATAATAAAAATTAAAAAGTCCAAAATAAGTAGTATCAATTGTAAATGGGAAAAATCAACAAGCCATTCATTTTTCATTAATGATGAAGATTATTTCCTTTATCATTATCTTAAAGAAATGTCTCATTTTTAGAAAATCTGGATCCTCAAAAGTCATATCTAAACTAACTTTTAATTAATAAATCAATTAACCTTGTAAAACTAAAATGTTTTACACCAAAATGCATGAAAATTAAACATTTAAAAAGATTTAATTAGTAAAAAAAAGGTTAAAATATAATATATTAACAAATTTGTTCATAGAAGATGATAAATTAAAATTTAGTTACTAAATATATAAAATATACAATATATTAGTTTTGTCATTCATTATATTTAATGTTCGTGTCTATAGTAGATCTTGTCACTAATTTATTATATGAAATAATGTCAATTGAATTGTTAGCTCAAAAAAAATACAACTAAATAAATTTGATGTTCAAAAAATTTATAATTTATTGATAAATAAATAAGTGAATAATTTCATTTGATATCATGATAGACATTGAATAATACAATAATTATTATTAATATACTATAGGAATCAAAGTTTTAATTGATTACATAATTAATATGTGAACGTTTTTACACATTTAATAGTAAATTTTAATTTATCTTATCTGAAGTTACACTTTTAATTTTAATGAGGAATTTGGTTATTTATTAAAAAAAAAATTAGTGATTTGATTGATACGATCACGTCACGTGCGTCGCCCACGTACATATCGTTCGAAACACGTTTTGCGTAAGTGGAGAGAGTGGTGGAGCTGGTTTTACACATTCGCAAAATTTAACGGACCCCGACACAGCGCCAAAAAACCCTCGTACCCGGTTTCAAATGGGTCGCACCTAGGTTTCCACCTTCATATCTTTGTCCCTTCCCCTTCTCTTCGTTTCCCTCAATCCAATTGAATTCTCACTCCATCCACCACCATGTCCAACAGGTAATAATAATTATTATTATTCTGGTTTTTTTTTTTCTAACCCCATTCTCTCGTTCGATCTTCTCTTCGATTTCTCCTATGACTCTCTCTTTTCCATTTCTCCTTCTCCTTCTGGTTTTTTTTTTTTTTTCTGTCTGGTTGGCTCCGTACGTTTTGTTGTTTGGTGTGGTGTTGAGATGATTAAATTTGCTACTCTTTGTGTGTGATGGATCATACATACACACCGTGATCCTGTGAATCTTTTTTTTTTCGTTTTTGTTTTTTTTTTTTGTTTAAGTGATTGGAAATGTGTTTTTTGTGTTAAAAAAACGAAATGTGATCGGTTTTCTGTTAAGTTGGGTTTTGGGATCATTGGTGTTTTGATTCATACAAGGTGAATTTTGGATTTGAAGTTTAGTTTTTGTTTCTAGGAAAAAGAATTGTATGCTAATGTTTCATTTGAAGTGACTTGAATGTTTGTGAGCAATTGAGCATGAGGATTTTGATTTGTTTGATGTATGCACTCCTTGTATGTTAATTTTTCTATTGATTTATTTAATAATTAATTTAGGGATTTACTTATTTATTGAATTTTGTAGACTTTTTCGTGATTAATTTATTTTGAATTAATGAATTGTCTTAGGGTTTGCAAGTTCTATGCCCGTGGAGCATGTTTGAAAGGGGATCAATGTGATTTTTCTCATGAGAAAAAGGATGATGTAAGTTGTAACTCTAATTCTGGTTTTTGTGTACTATGTATAATGGATCTTTTTGTTTACTTTCCTACTTTTGTTTCTTATGTTGAGAACAACAGATTTGCAGCTATTATCAAAAAGGATTCTGTGCTTATGGCAGTAGATGCAGATATAAGCATGTCAAAACTTCTCAACCGTCGTCTAATGGACGCCATGCTCCTGTTCCGGATTCTGCGCTGAATCATCATACCGCTTATGGATTGCCAAGTTGGGTTCCGAAGGCAGCTGTGAAGGCATCTTCGTCGAACAATTGTGCAAGGAGTTCACAACAAAAGAATTTCGCCTCTCTTGGAAACGATGTCGGGCAATCCAGTACCAGTAGTGCTATACTACCGACTGAACATTTGTTTTGTGCTTTTGCTGCTGCCAACTGTCCCCTTGAGGATAAATGTTCCCGCATTCATGGAAACCAATGCTTGTACTGTCGAAAGTTTTGCTTACATCCTACTGATCGGAAGGAAAAGGAAAACCATTTGAGGACTTGCGAGAAAAAGGAAAAATACCTTCTGGCTTTGAAAGATAGTCAAGAAGTGGAATGCAATGTTTGTTTGGAGCGTGTTCTGTCCAAACCTAAAGCATCTGATTGTAAGTTCGGGCTGCTTCCGGAATGCGACCACGCTTTCTGTTTATCCTGTATCCGCAATTGGCGTAACAGCACCCTGACCTCTGGAATGGACATGAATAATGCCAGCAATGCTAATACAGTCAGAACCTGTCCCGTTTGTCGCAAACTATCGTATTTTGTCATTCCAAGTGGTATTTGGTATTCTACCAAGGAAGAAAAACAGGAAATTATTGACAACTACAAGGCAAACTGCAAGTAAATTTCCTCTACTCAACTTCTCCTTCAATTTCCTGAAAATTATTTGTTTTTTTTGGTGACTTGTAACTTTTTGAGTTATGGTTAATTAATCAAAGGTGTTTTAGAGGGTGGATGGTTGGGAAAATAGTTCCCACCCCTATTGCCAACCTCCTTTTACACCACACAAAATCAAACACTCCCAAAACTACACAAAAATGCACGCACACACCACATACAGTACCCTGATATCTTGTGATGTTGATGTGTTCATTCTTCACATGTTCCCATTGATTAGGGAACCTTATGCAGAGTTCAGTTATTTAGGTGACAATCTGATTGTTAATGAGAACTGAGCCAATGTGTGTTAATATTTGAAATTTGAACTTGCCTTTGCCTTTCTTTTCAGACTAATTGATTGCAAGCATTTTAACTTTGGAAATGGGAATTGTCCATTCGGGGCTAGTTGCTTCTACAAGGTACCCAAGTTACCATCTCTTTTGTCTCTTGCTTGCTTTAATATTTTCCTTGTTCAAATTTGATTACCATTGTTGTTGACTGGTTTGAGTAGCTTAATTTTTTGGAGCAATGAATTGCACTCCACAATGTATCTCCTTTCACCTAAAGAATATTTATTAGGTTGAATGGCTCTTAGATAATTCATATGTCATCTCTAAAGCCTTGAATCAATTGTTGAATTTGATTTGATTTATATATAATCAATCATATGTGGGCTCACTATCCATCTTGGTAAAAAAAATATAGAACTATTTTTTTGTCTTATGTACCTATATTAATTTTGTATAATGAATAATTCTAATGATACTTGGAAAGTGGAACATTAATTCTATTCTATTTCCAACACTCCCACTCAAGCTTGAGGGCAGAGATCAAAAGCTTCTAGCTTGTCACAGATATAAGAAATCCTTGGTCCTCAAAGCACTTTAGTGAGCAGATAAGCCAATTGATCATTTGAAGTTAGCAAAAGATGTGCTAATTTCTCTAGAGACTATCTTATCTTCTCAGAAATAAAAATAAAAAAAGCAATTGATCTCTATATGTTTGGTATGCTCATGGAAAACTAGGTTAGATCATAGATGTAATATTAAGAGTTGCATGATTCTCACAAATTGGTCTCATAGTTCTAATCTCACAAAATTTTAGCTCTTTAATGAATTGTTTATTTGTTTTAGACCTTTTAGTTCACAAGTAGTGAGAGTCATAGCTTGATATTCTTCTTCAGCTCTGGACCTTGCAACCACTTGTTTCATTCTTGTGTGAAATGAGATTCCCTCCAAATAGAACAATAAGTATAGACAATAGTCTACTTATGCCTTCTGTTCTCAAACTCTAACCCATCCTTTTACTATTGATCCTTTAAGACATCAAAATTCTGGCAACTGCATTCTATTGGTCAACACTAAGAACTAAGGAATTAACTCACCAGTCACCACAAAAGAGACGTCTAGTCTTTTTACAATTGGATAAGCTCAGCTTTCTTCCAATCTCCAATATCTACTTAGATCAGAAGGTAATTTTCCTTAGTCAGGAAGAAGCTTAAAATCTTGATATATGGGATTATCTACAATTCACCATTCCAGTTTATTCAAGAATGTCAAGAGCATACTTGCTTGGAAAATAGCAATTCCAGACCTTGATTATGCAAATTTTCTACTAACATGCATTAACATTTGTTAGGTATTAGGTACTAGCTCATGAACTACTACGTTGTGTAATACAAATTTGTGTTATGTATTGTCTTTTATTATATTTATAATTAATAAAAATAGAGTATTGGTAGTGATTGAAAAGATAATGAACTATGATTAGGAGCCATACTAGATCAGTCTTTGTGGAGTCCTTTTGGATACTTGTGAACCCGTCTTTTGGAGTCCACGCTTTGATCTTTGATATAAGCTTCGATTTGTTTCTCCTTTGACCTTAAATAATTTTGATATCTGTTGCTTTCAGCACACAGTGAAGCCCGGATCTTACACATGGATACATCACAGGCCACCGCCTCAACGGAGACCAAACCATTTTGATATGTATGAAATGTTGGACATGCTCCAAGAAGTTGATCTAACAAGTGCGGAATATTTTTCCATCATGAGGGACACAATTTTTTTTGATGATATGGATCCATTCGAGATGATGGATATATCCAATAGACTCACTGGTGACTCGGGTCCTTGTTTGGGTCCTTTTGATTCTGACGAGGAGGACTTGGATATTTTCCAGATGGCTGCATTGTCGGAAGCACTGGCTGCTGGTGTTGATGATTTTGGCCTTGACGATTTTGGTGACGAAGATTTCGATCCTATGGAGGCCGCCTTTTTATCAATGATGATGCATTCAAATATGGAAGATGAAGATGATGACAATGATGAAGAAGTAGAAGAATACAGTGATGAAGACTACTAGATTTACTTAGTTCATATAAAAGCCCATCTATAAACACCAGTTATTGAGGTAGTTTTCTTTGGCAGTATGGTATCCTATCATTTGCTTTGAAAATTATTTTCGGCAGGAACTTCAAGATTTATTCAAGTTTTTTGTGCTTATATTCATGCCTATGCCTGGTATTCGTGATCATTTGCCATTTTGTATATTTTCTAATACCACGCTATTGAAGGAGTTTTGGCTTGAGGGTTTTTCGTACTTATGTCTCATTGTATATTTTCTAATACCACGCTATTGAAGGAGTTTTGGCTTGAGGGTTTTTCTTAGTTATGTCTCATTGCATGTTTTGAGTGTGTTTGGTTTCACGTTACTAAATTGATTGAGTTTAGAATTGGTTCTAGAATTGGTTTTACATAGTTTTTGACATGTTTAGTTTTGAATTTAAAATTGATTCTTAAGTAAGTAATAAACTAATAATAGTTTTTGCGTTTAATCAAAAAATTGACATGTTTAGTTTTGAATTTAAAATTGATTCTTAAGTAAGTAATAAACTAATAATAGTTTTTGCATTTAATCAAAAAATTTATACTGAATTTTACTTTAAAATCAATTCTAATCAAATTTCAATTTTTATTTTTGGTGGTTGGGATGAGCCACATAGTTAAAATCATATTGAAAAAGATTGCTTTTTTGAGTTTAGTATGATTTCCACTTTTTATATAAAATGCCATTTATTGAAAGCAAATACTCGAACATGATTACGAAAAAGAATGAGGATCTAGTCTCTTCTCCATCCACAAACATGTGGGGATCTATTTTTTTTTTTACTTTACTTGGGATCCAATAAAAATCACAAGCTTATACCATTAATAGTACCAATGCGATTTTTTTAGAGATAAAAGGGAAAAAAGTATCGTGTCCCCTTTTAAGTTTTACTCCTTTTATGATAAGCACCCCAATTTGGTCTCTATCTTTAAACTTTATCTCTTTTACAAATAGGAATCATGAATTTTAATTTTGTTTAAATTAATTCTTAAATTTTTTTTATTTGGCATAAACATCTTAAATTTTAATGTCTCGATTAATCCTTAAAATTTACTTATATGATAAGGAGAATGAATTTAGTTAGGTTTTCATTTTGAAAGACTTTTTATGATAAAAAAAAAAGTCGTGGTATTCAATCAAGATTTCAAAAGATTAAAAAAAAATATTGTGTTATTTAATCAAGACTTTTTAAGAGTTTAAGTATGCAAATTTTGATGAATTTTTTTTTCTAAGAATTGATTTTAAGAGTCCTTTGGTGAGCAATTTAGAAGAGGATATGATACGATGAATATTCTATCTTGAGGGGAGAGTTATGTTAAAAATTGACACGGATATAGTTTTTCTCTCCCACCTTTAATTAATATTTTTATTTAAATAGATAATAAATTGATTGATTTTATCTATTCAAATTCATAATTTTGTATAAATTTTAATCAATTACGTAAAAGAGTATCAAAAATTGATAATTCTTTTATTTAATTAAACATAATTTATATTGGGTGAATTTGTTTAAATTTATTTTGAGAAATAAACACTTATTTAAATAAAATAAGCAATTATTACAGTATTTTATATGTTTAGGTAAACTTTTAAAATAAATATAAGTTAAAAATAACTTATTTTGATAAGTTACTTGAAATAGTTTATCAAAGCCGTGCGGAGGGGGAAACAAAAACCACAAAATGTCATTTATGTAATTGAAAGAAGTTGAGACTTAATTTATATTATAATGCAATTGCTTTTGAACAGAAGAATGAAACTCTTATTGAGTGACTTATACAACAAACAAATTATGATTGTAGCATGTGTGTAATTGATAAGGTAGCATGTGTGTAAGCATATGGTGAAATATATAAGAAATAACTTATAAAAAGTGTTTTTTTCTTTAAAACAAACATATTATTATAAGTGTTTATAAAGGTCATTTATGTAATTTTGAATTAAAAAAAAAAAAAAACATTTTTACCCGTGTTCAACAGACAAGTTAATGATTACTTTTAATTAAAAAATTTTAATTAAAAATGTACTTTTTATAATTGTAACCAAACATAAAATAATTTCTATTTTTATAAAAATCACTTATAAATTAATCATTTTTTATAAACACTTAATTTTAAGCCTAAACAAACTCACCCATTATATCTAGTTGTTAACATCAAATATTGAATATAATTAAAGTTTATCATATTCTTATCATATCTTATTTTTATCATATCCTATCATACTCGCATATCCTACTATCCTATATATTTATCAAATGGACCCTAATAGATTTTATGTGAAACTTTTCAATAGAAAATATAAATATCACACTCATTAAACAATTTCGATCAAAACCTTGGTTTTTTTTTTTTTATGATTGTCTAACTTTTCTTTTTTTCTATCTCACCTAATCCATTCTCTTTTTGCTAAAGGTGGTTAGAACAATTTTATTTTTTTTTAAATGTCTGACATGATTTTTTAATTGAATCAATAAAAAGATTTTCTTATCTTTAAAATTACCCATTAAATATGATGCTAATACGTATGAGACTAGTATAACATGGTATCTAGCTAGACTATCTATGTTTTTATGTTAGCATCCATGGTTTTTAGCGTATTCCTAGTCGTGCCTTTAATTTTGTTATGAATAAAATACAATAAGTTTGTTTTTTCTAAAAAAAACAGCATGTGGAGATGCGTCTCTATGTTTAAAAACGATCTTATTGAAATATGAAAATAGTGTTTATGAATACTTTAAGAGTGTTGTTAACAATAAATTCTTTAACAAACTTCTACTTACATACTTTTTTTTATTGGTTAAAATTTATTAAAAATTACTAAATCAAAAGTCATTAAATTAGATGTGATTTAAAAAAAAAAAAACTTGAACCAATAGAGAAAGTGTATCAGGAAAAATGTATCCAAGAGAATGTGTAGAGTGATCTTAACATTTCTCTATTTCTCTACTTTCATTGTTGTTAACCATTAAGCATAACTATATGCTTATGTGAATGACATATTCTTGGTTTGTTCTCCATTAATATCTAAATATTATCATTTTCAAGCTTGAAAGCAGATTGCTTTCGCTACTAAAGAGATAATCATGTGTTTCATCTATCAATCATGTGTTTAAGCATGTTTAAAACTTGTTCGAAAGGCTAAATCCGGTTATGGTTTAAAACCAAAACTAATTTCAAACTAGTTTTAAAATCAATTTATTTTATTTGAAAAAAATGGTTTAGAACTGGTTTCAAAAACTACCTTATAATTTAACACTAGTTTTAAAACCAAACCACTTTTAAACCATAAACCAACATTAAGCAGGTTAGTGGTTGCAATAAACCCAAACCAGATTTATCCATTAAATAAATGAGTTTTAAATCCAATCCATTTAATTGGATATGGTTTGAATATGAATTTGATTTTTAAAAATCAAATCCATGCTAACCCCTATAGCTAAGTAGACACATATATGTGGTTGTTGTCATAGAGACGAAAATAACCAAATTGTTAGAGTGAATAATAATCCGTTTTTTCCTTTCTAATGACACTAAAAATATTGTGTCTCTTTGCTTTATTATGGATGTGTTCATATACAACTGGATTTTAAGTAAGGGGTGTAGGTGGATGCTCCCAACTAGTGAACTTGCCCAAACCAAACCAACCCAATTCATTTTTTTTGGGTTGGATGGGGTCATCTAATTAGATTGGTTTTATTTTAATTAATCCAATTAAAATTAGATTGGATAATAAACTTTTAACTCAACCTGCATATACTAAATTAACAAACATAACAAAATATTAATTGTATAATAAATAGTAAATACTAATATTAATATACAAAACTGGTTTATTATTTATCTTTTTCTGTCATGTGTTTGTTTGATTTGCTCAAATTTGAGAGACGCAACAACACAACAATAATTGTTCTATGTTTGATTTGTAAATTAGTCATGGGATTAGACAAAACACATAAGGCAAGTAGGGGTGGATATATGTATCTTAGTTTGCGGGTCAGTCCATTTAGTCAGTGGACTTGCGAATAACAAACCCAATTTTTAAAAATCCACATAATCATATAGTTAATTTGAGTTTGAACCATTTAGTTCATAAGGGTAGGTTCCGTAAATTTAATTTACAGACTCATTGACTATCCGCTTAAGAAATATTGACCCGGACTCAAGTCTTGATTTTCTTTGGTGTATTTGAACTTAAAAGAATGTTTTATGTTTATGTTTAAAATATCAACACTTTAATATTTGGTGGTATATTGTTAACGTATTTAATTTAGTTGGTGTGTAAGATACTAGAACTTTGAATGTGCAAATCCAACTTTGCTATGTTAAAGATTAAGATTACGCCCGCAAACTATATGGGTCGGATACATAAAATGTTATTGTTATGCGTAACAAAACGTGAAAAGACAAAATTCTCTTTAAACTTTAGCATGTTTGTGCCTTGCATTCTTTTATTTTCTTGCAAAATATTAACACGATATAATTGATATGATTAAAATTTGTCTACACTGACTACTAGCATAATTGAGACTACTCTTGTAATTGATATATCTGATTAAAATTTTACACTTTGTTTATTTACTCATAATTATGTTTTTATTTTTATAATAATAATAGAAACTTTATTAACATAGTTAATATAAATTTTATTAAGATTCAAAAGGGTACTATAATAAGTCATACATTCTTTTGTTTGTACTGTCTTGTATTGTTCTACTTGTTGTGACCGATTTCTCAAATTTTAACAATCAAACAAATCCTATAAGAACAATATTATGAATTGTGAGTATATATTTAATATTTAACACGCGTTAAGATACATGTGAATGTGAATGCTTAGGTTAAAAGATTATGATTAACTTTCTCTCTTGGACCTTATTTCAAAGATTAATCGTAAAACTGTTTTTTTAAAAATATTTCTTATTATTTTTTTTAATTTAAGATTTTTTTTAATTTGTTTCCAGACCTAAAGATGTGACAATTTTTTAATGGCTCATTCCAATCCAATCCCATTAAAGTTAGGTTGCGGGGTTGAATTAGATTACAAAAAGAAAAGATAAACTCAAGTCAATATAATCCAATTCATTCCATTGAGTTGAAAAATAAGCTAAATTGAATCCAACTAAGCCACTTACACCCCTGAACTTAGGGCTTACTAGATTAGTTTCTATGCTTTGCACAACATACAATTCATTGTTTTGTAAAAATAAAAATAAAATTTAACTTTGGTGTATTGTGAATAATATATACTATATATATTATTTTTCCTCTAATCATATAGCGATATATGATCTACTTTGTCATGTCACACCTTCAATATTAATTTTCTTCTTTTTGTTATTAAAGTTTAGGGACATTTATGCAAATTTGTTTTTTTAATTTTATATTTTTAAAAGGACAATTTAATCCTACTTGTTTTTTTTTTTTCTCTCAAAAGACCCTTTATTCTCTATCATTCCTAATTTCTAAACTTTAATTTTCATCCCTAATCTCAACTCTTGCTTTGTGCCTAGAGTCGATAATTTGGCCCTTGACTTGCACACCAATCCTATTTGGCCCCTCCTTAAATCCCATTTTTTCTAGCTAACTTAGAGAAGGTCTAAAAATTACCCAAACTTTTTTAAACTTAAACAGTGGGGTTGGGGTCAAGGCCAAGGCTAGGGCTATGGGGGTTAACCCTTCTATTTCACCTTGATGTAAGAGACATGCAGAGGAATAGTTGCGTGTATTCTTTTTTTTTTTTTAGAGTAAGCATGTGGGAGTTTTGCAAAATGATATTTTTTATTTTTTCTAAAATTGTGTTTTATATAAATATGTATAACTGTTGTCTTTTTTTTTTTTTTTGAACAGGAATTGTTGTTTGTTATTTTCATATAAAAATGAGGGGGTTGAGGACACAAAGTAAGAATTAAGATTGTGGATGAAAATTAGGGTTTAGAATTAGAAACGGTTGAGATTAAAGGATTTTTGAGAAAAATAAAAATTAAAAAATCAATGGGATTAAATTGTCTTTTTAAAAATATAAAATTATAAAAAAAACAAATTTGTAGAAAGGTCCCTGGACTTCAATAATAAAAAGAAGAAATTTAATATTGAATGTTTAACATGACAAGGTAGACCACATGTCACTATATGATTGGAAAAAAAATAATATACATATTATTCTAAGTATACACCAAAGTTAGAATCTTAAAAAAAATATATAAATGGGATGAAAAAAATATCAGGAAAGATAGAATAGTGTATTAGTGCAATAACTTTTTGGTGTATGCACATTAATAGTAACAGAAAAAAGCAAAAAATGTAGGTCCAACATGCAGTAAATGGTGATACATTGCAGAGGAAAAAAATATGATGGATGATTAATAACTCTTAATTTCTAAATTCAAATAATTAATATTGATTAATATAATAATAAAAAAGTTAGGATGGCTGAGTGGTCTAAGGCGTTAGACTCAAGTTCTGTGTTGTGTCAACACCGCCCCTCCATGACCATCCTTAGGTCCGAAGTCATTAGACTGAAGGCGCACCTGCCTGAGTGTATTAGCTCAGGAACTATGATGGACAATCCCATTTTCAAGATAAAAAATTTCTAGGATCTTGTTAAGATATTCCTTCCTATTATCAATTCTAAAGGCTTGAATACTGGTTTGAAATTGTGTCTGCACCATTTTAAAAAAATTAACAACTTGTTCAACCTCATTTTTCTTTTAATAAGTACACCCAACAAAGTCAAGTGTGGTCATCTATAAACGTGATGAAGCTTTTTATTGTTGAAGAGTGTCCTTATTTTATTGGGACCCCAAAACTCACTATGAATAACAGAAAATGGTTTTGATGGTTTATATGGCTACGTAGGAAAAGAAGTACGATGATGTTTTGAAAATTAGCAAATTTCAAAATGAAACAAAGAAGGGTCTTTATTACCAAACAACTTTGGAAATAAGTATTTTAAATATCTAAAACTTGGATAGCCTACCTGAAATGCCATAACATGATATCCTTGTTATTATTTGAAACGAGAATAGATTCAAAGCAGTAACTTATTGTTTGGGATTACTATATTGGGCCAAGTCCATCTTCAAAGAGGTAGAGTCCTCCACTTTCCTTACCACTTTCAACCGTCCTCCCCGAGTTCAAATCCTTAAACACACAATGAGAACGAAAGAAGTTAGCTTGACAATTTTTATCTTGAACTAATTTACTAACAGATAACAAATTACAAGACAGGTTAGGGACATGCAAGACATCTTTGAGAGTTAATATTGGGCATAGGACAACAGAACCTTTTCCTGCAATGGTTGAAAAAGAGCCATCTACAATCTTAATTTTTTGGTTACCTGCATAAGGATTATATGTAGAGAAGAAACTGGACTCTCCCGTCATGTGATCGAAAGCACATGAATCAATGATCCAAGTATGATTGGAATTGATACTAAGAAAGGCAGCTAAAAAATTACCTTTTTGAGCTATGGAACAAGGAGTTTGTACATTTAATCTAATCGTTCCTTAGTGAACGAAAGCAAACTTGAGGGATACTACTTTGTTCGATATTTTGATTAACTAAATAAAATAATTAAATGAACATAAAAATCACATTACGTCAAATTATTAGAGAAAAGGTTCTTAGGAATACCTGATTCCATAAAGCAATTATGATTGAGACGCAATGAAAACTTTATTGATTAAAAACTATTGGTTCAATGATCTTTATATGGGGAGAGAAAAAAAACTGTTTCTGATTTGGTGTATTAGGGATCATAATTGTGCTTTATGTTTAACCCATTAGAGTTCTTATTATGTCCCAATGGGTAAAATTGGTAATTCATTAATTAATTTCATATTATTTTCTGTTGATAGTCTAGGGGTACTCTAAATTAGATCCCTTAAATTGAGTCTCTCAAAATGTAAATAACTAATATAAATGTTATAAATCAATACTTACTTCATATTAATTAATTAGGAATAAATAAATTCTTAACAATCTCCTACTTGGACTTCATATTAACTTTAGACATTTATACCACAAAGTTCTTTAGGTATGCAATTTTACGTTATTCACTTTTAGACTATTTTTTAACAGTTTGATTCATTTCATATAACAACAAGGAACTACTGTGGTTTTCATCACAAACTCAATGTGACTAAGCCATAATGATCACCATTATTATTTATACTCGATGACATAGATCAGATATGAATAAGTGGTATGAAAATAACACAAGTTCATAATAAGATGATAAACATCAACTTTATTTCTGCAAAAAATTCAAACAACAAAATGTTTGAAAACCATAAGACATAGAACATAAGCAAGACTTTCACTAAACTATGGTACTATCAAAAATTACACCTATATGAGCAGTGTACTCATGAAAAACTTTAGGTACTAGACCTTTAGTAAGTGGATCAGTTAGCATGGAATGAATCCCTATATGTTCTATACAAATCTGTTTATTCTGAACTCTTTTCTTAACAACTAGAAACTTGATGTCAATGAATTTTAACTTGGCTGCACTTCTATTACTCTTGGAGTAATGAACTACTCAGTTATTGTCAGAGTAAATTTTCAATGGTTTTTCAATGTGATCGACCACTCGTAGACTAATGACAAAATTTTACAACCATATTCCGTGGTTGGATGCTTTAAAACAAGCAGCAAACTCTGCAGTTATGGTCGAAGAAGTTATCAAAGTCTATTTAATAGACTTTTAAGAGACAGCTCCTCCAACCAACATAAATATGTATCCAGATGTGGAGCGTTTGTTATCTTGACATCTAACAAAATCAGAGTTTGAGTACTCAATGATCTCTAAATGATCGGACTTATGATAGGTAAGCATGTAACCTTTTGTTCTCTTTAAGTAACGCATCACGCGTTTTGTTGTTTTCCAATGTTGTATTCCAAGATTACTCAAGTATCTCCCCAAGACTTCTACGATAAATTTTATGTCAGGACTAGTACAAACTTGAGTGTACATCAGACTTCCCACAGTTGATGAGTAGGAAATCTTTTACATCTCAATTCTCTCAAGGTCATTACTTAGGCATTGTTTAAGATTGAATTTGTCTCATTTAGCTATAGGGGTACCTCCTAGATTACTATCTTTCATGTCGAATCTTTCTAGAACCTTATCGATATAACTCTCTTGTGACAAGCTTAAGATACCTTGAAAGCGATATCTTAGTATCTTTATGCCTAACACAAAAGAAGCTTCCCTAAGATCTTTCATTTAAAAAATTTTCGTTAAAAATCTCTTGCTCTCATGTAAGAAGCCTATATCGCTGCTAGCAAGTAGTATATCATCGACATATAATACCAAGAATATGTATTTACTCCCACTGAACTTATGATATATACAACCATCAACCACATTTACCTGAAAACCATATGAGGTAATGATTTAATGGAATTTGTAATACCATTGACGGGAAGCCTGTTTGAGACCATAAATGGATTTCTTTAGTTTGCACACCATAAACTTTTAGTCACCTGACACAGTTTTTTTGTTGCACTATATAAATTGTTTCTTCAATGTTACCATTTAGAAACGCAGTCCTAACATCCATATGATGTACCTCTAGATCAAAATGAGTTATTAGTGCCATTATTATCCTCAAAGAATCCTTTGAAGATACCAGAGAAAAGATTTCTTTATAGTTAATGCCTTCCTTTTAAGTAAAGCCTTTAGCGACTAAACGAGCTTTATGTCTCTCGATATTACCCTTTGAATCCTTTTTGGTTTTAAATATCCATTTACAACCAATAGGTTTCACACTTTTAGGTAATTTGACGAGATCCCAAAGGTCATTGTCTTGCATAGACTTCATCTCATCCTTCATGGCATCAATTCATTTTTTAGAGTTAGAATTGTGTATAGCTTGACATAAGTTGATTAGATCATCCTTTGTTAAACCAACACCATCCTCATATTCTTGAAGAAAGATAATATAATCATTTGGGATTGCACTTCTCCTCTCTCTAATGGATCTTTTTAATGGCACTAGGGAGAACCTCATTGTTGTCTTGTTCTAGAACAATGTTATCAACAACAATTTGAACATTGTCTTCTATTACTAGAGTGATGTCTTGAATAGTAATAGGTATGAGGACTTGATCACTGTCAACGATAAGACAACATTTCTTATGTTCCCTTCCTTCCCAAACTCAACTTCCTCAAGAAATCTTGCATTTCTCATTTCGAAAAACAATCTTGAAGTGGGATTGTAAAACTTATAGCCTCAAGAGCGTTCAACATAGCCAACAAAATAGCAACTAATTGTTCTTGCATCTAACTTTCTTTCATGTGGCTCATAAGGTCGTGCCTTGGCTGGACAATCCCAAATGTGCAAGTGCCTAATGCTTGGCTTTTTACCAATCCAAAGTTCATAAAGGGTTTTGTTAACTGTTTTACTTGACACTCTTTTAAGGATGTAAACTTCACTCTTTAAGGCTTCTCCCCAAAGTAACTATGGCAAAGATGAATAACTAATCATATTGCTTACCATATCCTTAAGAGTCCAGTTTCTTTGTTCTGCTACATCATTCATGCTAGGTTTGCCTGGCATAATGTATTGCGGAACAATTCCACACTCTTTGAGAAAAAACACAAAAGGTCCTAAACGTTGTCCTCCTGATTCGTCATATCTTTCATAGTATTCACCACTACAGTCAAATTTGACAACATTAATTTTATTTCCAAGTTGAAATTCAACTTCAGCCTTGAAAGCCTTAAAAATGTTTAGGGATTGGGACTTCTCATGTATTAAATATAAGTAACTATATTTAGAAAAGTCATTTATGAACGCAATAAAATATTTTTGTCCATTCCAAAAAGCCGAAGGGAATGGACCATAAATATCAGTATGTATTAGTTATAAGACGTCCTTAGCTCTTACGACACCTAATTTCCTTATGTTTGTTCATTTTCCCTTTATGCATTCGACATAGACATCAAAGTCTGATAAATCCAATGGATCAAGAATTTCATCCAACACAAGTCTCTGAATTCTCTGTTTAGAGATATGGCCTAAATGCTTGTGCCATAAAGTGGTTGAATTCTCAATTAATTTTTGTTTTGTACCACGTGTTGTTTGTAGTATTTCATTATAGGATCTAACAACATCAAGCATGTAAAGATTATCAATTAAATAACAAGAACCAACAATATTTGAATTTTGGTAAAGACTAACTTTATTATTTCCAAATGAACAAGAAAACCCAAATTTGTCCAAACTAGAAATAGAAATTAAATTCCGCCTAAAAGACGATACAACAAATGTCTCAAACAAATTCAAATAAAATCAAGTTTTTAACTGTAATATGAAAGTTTCAATAGCTTTTACTACAACCTTTTGTCCATCGCTCACAAAGGTGAATCTTTCATCATCACTTGATTGGTCGACTCCACAAGCAACCTTGCATAGTTATACTTATATGAGTAGTAGCACCAGAATCCACCCACCAAGTATCCATAGGTACAAAAGCCAAATTAATTTTAGAACAAATAAAAGTAAAAAATTTACCTTTCTTTACACGCCAAGTGGCATACTTGAGACACTCTTTCTTCATGTGTCCCGACTTCTTATAGAATTAATAAGTAAATTTTTCAACTTTCTTTGGTTTCTTTTGTTGAGAAAACCCTTCTGCAGCATCCTTAGTATTTTTCCTCTTTTTATTTTAAGAGGTCAAAGTCAATTGAGCACTTTCAGTCCTATCCTTCCGCAACCTTTCTTTCTCTTGCCCACATTGAGATATAAGCTCATTTAGGGACTATTTGTCCTTCTGAGTGTTATAACTCACTTTGAATTGCCCAAAGTGTGCAGGAAGTAAGATTAAAACCAAGTGCACAAGTAGGTCTTCGCTAAGCTCTAACTTTAGTATCTTAAGTTTTCGATGCAAGATAAAACATTTCTATAATGTACTCTCTAACATTTCCTTTAACCCTTATATCTCATGGAGATGAGTTTAGCCAAAAGGCTGCTCATCTCTGCCTTTTCATTCTGGGAAAGTACTGTTCAATTTTTACAAGAAAAATCTTTGCACTTTGACCGTCAATAATAGAGCCTTGAAACGTCTCTGGTATAGAGTGTTTCATGATCATAAGACACATTCAATTGGATCTCTCCCATATCTCAATTTTTGCCTCATTAGAGACTTCTGGAGTGAAAAGCGGTGGTTCCTTCCTTAGTGCTAGATCCAAATCCATACAACTGAGAACAATTTCTACGATTTCCTTCCAGACCTTAAAATTCGTCCCATTCAGCATTGGGATAGAATTCACTTAAGCAGAAACATTTACAGCATTGACAACTAAAAATAAAGAACAAAAATTAAATTAATAATGTGTTTATAAATCACAAAATAGTTCATATATATATATAAAACAAAACATGCAAATATTTCACACAATGGACTCATAGCAAGATATTCAACACAACATTAATTCCTAGTCTTTGGACAGAAAAATTAATTTGTAAATGATACTCTACGCAATGATCAAATATTAACAATCAGTTCTGTCAAATAATAATCTTTCTTTGGGCTGACTATTATTCACATGAAAAAATTACTTTATAATGGTCATACTTATCATCACAGGTATGTTATTATTTTGCCAAATTGTATCTTCCTTTGAGCCGAGCACAATTCGTATAAATAATTTCATACAATCATATATATAATTTTAATGAAATCAGTTTACTATGACATTATATTGTTTTAACCAACTCTCAATTAAAAATTACCAAACATACAATAAATAGGAAGAATCCATAAAATTAACACTCAAAGTAATAATTATATGAAAACAATCATTACTAGTTAAAGAATAGTGAATAAAAAATAGATTTAATTATTTCATACGTTGCAGACCAATTCTAATCACTTTACTAAAAAGAAAAATCACACAGCCACGAATGTGAGCATTGTTTACACCCAGTTGCTAAAGAAAAAAAATGTATATGGCACAATTCCAAATGCAAAACAAATATGCACGAGATTTCACGCACATCACAAGGCACGAATAACTTATGGAGTATGCATAATTGCAAAACAACATCAAATTTGCAAAAAAGTACACGCAATTGGAAAATCAATACGTACTACGTAATGGCAAAATGCAAAGAAATGAATATGCATAGTACACTACGGGATTGCAAAAGACACCAAATGAAAAGATTAAATACACACCAAATTTAAGAAATAACGTCAAAATAGTCGTTTTTATAAACAACACGAAATAATTTTTCCCCAAAAATAAGTTAGGGTTCATGAAATCAAAAGAGAATTCAGATCAAATACAATCTATATTTTAATTCCAATAATATAAAAGTAATGGATGCTTTAATATCATTTGTTGAATATTTTGATTAACCAAATGAATAGAGAAGATCACATTATTAGAGAATGAATTCTTAGGAATACCTAACTCTATAAAATAATTATGATTGAGATGCAGCAGAAATTTTATTGATCAGAACTATCATTTCAATAATTTTCTTCAACCAAATTGTATTGCTCCTTATGAGATTTCGTTTTTTCTTTAGACGGGGAGAGTAGAAAATCTGTTTTTGATTTGGTGTATTGAGACTATACTTTACATTTTTAATCCATTAAAATTCACATTATGACTCGATGAATAAAATTAATCATCCACTAATTCAATATTATTTTGTTATTTTATATTAATTAATTATGAATAAATATATTCTTAACATGCTTCTCTGGTCACAAATACCATCTTGAAATGCATGACCCTCGCTTCCTCCTTTCTTTTTCCAATTTGGAGGCTTCTCGATAATCTTCCAGCAGTTTTCACGGGTATGCTATGGGCGTTTACAACGATCACACCATGGTCTATCAATTGTTTTACCATCTTTCTTCCCTTAGCATTGAGAGCAAAACCTTCGGCTTCTAAAATAGGGGCTGACTTGCTCAGCATGACCTTTTGTCGTGCTTCTTCTCTCCTTACTTCATAGAAGGCTTCACAAATTGTTGGCAAAGGTGTCTTCCCTAGAATTCCGCCCCTTACTTCATCTTCGTTGTTGAGCCTAGCAAGAAACATAAATACACGATCATTTTCTTGTCTTTTAACAAACTCAACACTGCCCTCAATACACTGTCTTTTTTTAAAATTGAGAAGAATTCTTAACAAAGAATATTTTCTTGTATTATTCAAATTATTCAGTAGTAAACATATGGCTTATATAGAAAGATTACATTAAAGGGTTACTCCTTGATTCAAGGAATAATAAAGGAAATAAAATAAAACAAGTAATAAGGCCTATCTTATTTTACAAAAAGAATAAATAAAAATTTTATTAAGAAATATTTCCAATTCCTACGTCCTATTTGTAGAAGGTGACATACTTCAAATTTATGCTTATCACATTCTTCCATGTTTCCTAATCAAGTCTTAAACAACCATTAGAAATATTAAGTCAAGAAGAATTAAATGTGCTTCTTGATAGTCTGTTATCAATAAAACATTTTCTCTTAAAAGAGATTTTGCTCCCTCTAATAATACCATGACTACTTGAGACTAATGCATCATTAACACCAACTGCTAAATAATATATAACCCCTCGCATTGATCAACCCGTCAATCACCCTTTGGGATTTATGTTCTTGAATGCCACATTTGGTATCATGGAATATTATGACACTATTCAACAAAGTACAAAGTTTGAAAACTGAAATAAAGTTGGAAACTTAGAGAACATTATATAAATAGAATGAAGGTAAACAACTATAGTGACAACATATTTTGCAATGAAAAATTCACTTATAATTATTTTAAAACACTTAAAACCAATATTAGGAAAATAACCAATGTTAAAGTAATAATCAATGTTATTTTAAAACACTTAAAACAATACTTATTTTAGTGTGCAACATAATATTTTGAGTTGCTTAAAATTGGAGGGAGTTGTTTGTATAAAGAACTCTTACTTATAAGTTGCTTAACTTTATATTAAATATAGGAGTGAAAAATGAAATATTCATGAATTAAATAATTTGTTAATAAAAACCCCCAATTAGAGAAAAAATTATTTGAGTCGCTTAAGATTAAATGACAAAAACTAAACTACTTAAAAATTTTACTATTGGAAAGGTTTTTTCTTGAGTAGGTACATATTATGTACAACATGTTGTTTAATGACCAATAAAATTATGACATGTGTATTGTCATGACATATAATTATTTGATAAATAATTTATTTAATATTTATAATTTAATAAAAATGATATAATTATAATTGTTTCTCTTCATACTTTATCACTTTTTTTTTTCACCCAATTCTTTCTTTCTCTCTCCAATTTTTATATTTATGTTTCTTTTTCTTTTTTTCTTTTTTACTTTTTTTTTCTCTTTGTACTTTTACTTTTACTTTTTATTTTTTATTTTACAAGTTTCCTTTATTTTATTTTTCTTTTCCTATTTTTTCTCTCTTCTTTTTATTTTTTATTTTTTTTGTTTAACCATTTTTTTACTTGAAAATTCTATAAAATCATCTCACTAATAAATTTTATAAAATAATTTCAAGTAATTTTATATATGAATATTTTGTTAAACAATAATTATAATTTGAAGTTAAATTTTTAATACAACATTAATTTATATCTAGATGGTTAATTTATTTACTACAAAATAATATATTGACTTCGTGTTTAATAATTTTATATATGAAAATTTTGTATATTAATATTTATATAATAAATTAAATTTATTTACATAAATATGTAATAAACACATTAAAATTAATTTATTAAATATATTTCATTATAAAGTAATTTTTAATTACTTCATCAATAATATCATGAATTTAGCTAATATTAAAATTATTATATATTTTGTAAAAGTATATATTAATCAACAATTTTTTGTATATGATATTATTAAACATATAGTTAAATATTATTTTATAACAAATATATTAACTAATTATATTTAAATTAAGTTTAGTATAAAAATTTCAACTTCATAATATAAATATCATTCAAAAAATTATTTATTTATGAATTTATTAAAAAAAATTATGTTTTATAATTAAAATAATTTTGTAGGAACTAAAGGTAAAAAAAAAAAATTATTCATCTTTATGTATGAAGTTGTATTAAATATTTAGAGAAAGATATATCGCTTATAACAGAACTAATTAACTTGAACACGATTGTCTTTTGTAAATGATATTTATGTTTTTTATCATTAAAAAATTAAAATTTATTTAATTTATGACATTATTAATGAAGTAATTTAAAATTATTATGTGATGAAATTATATTAATTTAATTTAAATATATTTTATAATATTTTTATTTTAAAATTGTCATATTATTATCTATTTTTTTATGTATTTTAAAAATAGATTAATAAAAATAGATTCACAATATTACTTTATAATATATATTAACTAATTATATTTTAATTAATGCATATTTGTTTAATTTGTAGAAATCGAAGACAAATACTTCAAAATTTAACAACCCACATGCCCTACTTAATCAACTGAGGTAAATCCTTTGATAATTAATGTTTAGTATAAAAAAATTAAACTTGATAGTATAATTACTATATAACAAAATATTTAGTTGTGAAATTATTTAAAACAAATTTATTTGATTTTTAAGTAATAATAATTTATAAGATTTCAACTTAACAATATTTTCTATCTTAGATGATGTTCGTGATCTTTGCCACAAAAAAGTAAACTAACTCAATTCATGATAATATTGATGAAGTAATTAATATTTTAAAATAAAAATAAAATTAATGAATTACTTTTAATATGTTTATTAGGTATTTATGTAAAAAATTATAATTATTATATTAATATTAATATATAAAATTTATATATAAAAAATTATTAAACATAGAGTCAAAATATTAATTTCTAGTAAATATATTAACTAATTAGATTTAAATTAATTTTTAGATTAAAAAATTTAACTTCATATTATAATTATTGTTTAACAAAATACTCATATATGAAATTATTTAAATTGTTTTATACAATTTCTTAGTAAGAATAATTTTATAGAATTTTAAAGTAAAAAATTTGTTAAAACCAAAAAAAATGTAAAAAGAATAAAAGTGTAAAAGAAAAAAAAATAAAAAAAAGGAAACGAGTAAAATGAAAAAGAAAACAAATAAAAAACATAAAAGTGAAAAGTGAAAACATAAATGTAATAAAAAAAAAAACCTAAGTATAAAAATTGGATGGAGAAATAAAGAAATTAGTAAAAAAATGAAATAGATAAAGTGAAATAATTATAAATATATATTTTAGATTAAGTTATAAATATTAAATAATTCTATTAGTTACTAAATAACATGTTCTAAAACATTTTATTCATAACATAACATGTATGGAAACAAAAACCCAAATTTAAATATATGCATTATTTTTGGCTTATTACCTAAATAAGTATTTCTATTTTTTTCTTAATTATTAACTAAGTCCATTATTTTTATATGATAATACAATAAGACGGTACATTAAGCTATAAAACAAAATTCCATAAAAAAAAAAATTAACAACTTATTTCTACCTTTTTTTTACTTTACTTTTTAAGGTTAATTGGTTTTGATTTTCTCTATTTTTAAAATCAGTATTTTTTTAAATCAAACTTCTTGTCTTCAAATGTCAGAATAACCATTAAGTCAATGATGTAATTAATAATAATTGTGAAACATTTATATATATTTCACATAAATTTTATTTATTATCATATATTTATTTATTATTTCTTTTGTTCTCAATAAGAATTTAATAATTTTAATAAAAATAAAGTAAAGGGAATGATTTATAAAATAAAAAGTGAAATATATATAAAAAAAATTACAACTAATAATAGGAGATGTTAAAAAATAAAGGAAAAGTAATTTAAATGTTTCATAATTATTATCAACCATTATTGACTTAATGGTTATTTTGAAATTTGAAAATTAAAGAGATATGAGTTCAAATTTTAACTTTACAAATTTTGAAAAATAAAAAGATAAAAACTACAATTAAATCTATTTTTTATTTTGAACTTTAATTTAAATGTAACTTTTAAATATAAAATAAATTGGTTTATAATCACCTTGTAGAGTAAAAATTGATAATTTTCAATCAATTTTAACTAATTTTTTCAGAGAGTCTTTAATACATAAAAAAAACTCATAGAAAGTATAGCTGAACCACTTTTTATTGTATTATTCTCGTCCTATGCATAAACAATTCTTTCACTTTTTTCTTTGATGCTGTTTATAAGCCATAAACTCTACTTTTTTTAGTAAAATGTTTTTTATGTTCTTATTTTATTATTAACTTTATCTACTTTACATTTATTCTATTTAAATTAAATGATTTTTTAAAAATAAAATCTAAATTTATGAAATAATCAAATATAATAATTTATTTCTTTAGTATGGATGATTTTCCCATATTTCTTATATCATCTAAAGGACCAAATAAAACCCAAATCTCCTCCTAGAGAGCCATTTCTATTGAATTTTGCTATCCCTAATCCATCAAATTCGTCCAATGGAACAAGGACACGTGATCACATGACCAATCAACAAAACTCACGTACACGTGATACAGGAGTGTGATGAAACCAGACAAGACTTATGGGTTGGGGAGTTTTTGTTTTGGACATCAAAACCAAGCTAGCTGTAATGTAACAACATTGTGGTTTTTCTCTTTCTCTCCTATATTTTTTGTTACCATCCAAATCCAATTCCAATTTCAATTTCCTATCTTTCCTATTATTACCATCTTTCCTATATTATTGCTCCCAACAACAACACCATCACCGTTTCTCAATCTTCTTTTTTCTTAATTTTTTTTTTTTTGAGTGGCTACAAAACCCCACGTGTTACCTCCTTCACTTTTTTGGTTGCCCCCCGTTTTTTTGTTCACCTCTTTCTTCTTTTCAACCAATAATCGCTTTGAGGTTTAGGGTTTTGATCCCTCTCTTAATTTAAGGATATTTTTTTCTTTTTTTTTTGTTCTTTTTCAATAACCGCCAGCCATGTCTAAGAGGTGAGGCTGATCATCCATCGTGTGCGTGTGTCTTCTGTTGGCTAATTGGCTTCTTTCTTGATGTGGGTTTTTTTTTTCTTCTTTCAGTTTTTTTTTGTGTTCTGCAGTTTCTCCAATTTTTGTTGATTTTTTATTATGTTTTTTTATATGTTTGTGTTGTTGTTTATTGTTCTTATAATCGTGCTTTGTTGATCTTTGATCCCCGAGAAAAAAAAGATTGTTTTTTTTTTTCCATCTGGGTGTGTTATTCATTGAGCAGAATTGATAAGAAAAAGGGTTGCAAATTGCTACTTTTTTTGTTTGCCCCTTTTGTTATCGACTTTGGAAAATCCTTATTTGATTTAGATATCTTTTGTTAGTGGAAAAAACTCAAATCAGATTATAATTTTTATGGTCATGTCAGGCAATAAACCGTTCCTGGATGCTATGAAAATGGTGAATTCTGTAGTAGGTAGAAGCGTGAAATTCGCCATTGCTATCTTGTTTGTGGATTCTAATTGACACTTGATGCGATTTAGCTGTGAAATCATTTGAATTGAGCCATTTGTTTTAGTTTGTGGAATTATGGATAAAAGGTTTTCAATTGGGGACCTTGGTTTTTGATACTTAGGACAAGTGTTGTGTGGAGCTTTTTTTCTTTTTCTGTTAATTTGTTCTCTAATTTCTGATGCAACCTGAAGATTATTTTAGTTTTGTAATTTCTTATCTTTTGATTCCTCTAGGGTTCTTTGCAAGTTCTTTGCTCATGGAGCCTGTCTGAAAGGGGAGCATTGCGAATTTTCTCATGACTGGAAAGATCCTCCAAATAATGTTTGTGATGCAAACTCTCCTTTGCTGCAGATCCTACTAATTGATAATTATTTACATTTCTCTGATCATTTTATTTTTTCTTGTTTGTCTCATTACGACAGATATGCACATTTTATCAGAAAGGAGTCTGTGCTTATGGTAGTCGCTGCAGATATGATCACGTCAGAGCTTCTCTAGAGCAATCTTCCTCTCCATCTTCTTCAGTAATTGAGCCCCAAACTGTGGTTTCAGATACCGTTGCTTTTGGAAATACTAGAACTACATCAAATGGTGTTGCTATATCTGCAGAGTTTTCTCCTTCTGGGAGTCCTTACCTTCTTCCAAGTGAACCGGCTTGGAATCAAGAACTGGTTTGGAATCAAGAATTCAGGTATCATGAACCACCTTTAGGGGAAGACAATGTTGGTCAATCCATGATCACTTCACCTTCTGAGCTTTCAATTTGTTCATTTGCTGCTGCTGGAAACTGTCCACGAGGGGACAAATGCCCTCATATTCACGGGGATCTATGTCCTATCTGCGGAAAGCATTGCTTGCATCCCTTCCGACTTGTGGAAAGAGAAGAACATTTGAAGAGTTGTGAGAATAAGCATAAGCAACTTGAGGCATTGAAACGGAGTCAAGAAATTGAATGCAGTGTTTGCCTGGAGCGTGTTCTGTCAAAGCCTACAGCAGCTGAACGTAAGTTTGGGCTGCTATCTGAGTGTGATCATCCTTTCTGCATATCCTGTATTAGGAATTGGCGTAGTAGTAATCCAACATTGGGGATGGATGTTAATAGCACATTGAGGGCATGTCCTATTTGTCGTAGGCTATCATACTTTGTCATTCCAAGTGTCATTTGGTACTCAACAACTGAAGAAAAACAAGAAATCATTGACAACTACAAGGCAAAACTCAAGTAATTTCTTCATCACTTACAAAATCTTATATAATATTTGCTTTTCCCATCCAATTAACTTTGGGTCACTATTATATGCCTGCCTAATTGATGAGGGACGACCCATTTCCCTTCCCCCTTCTCTTTATTGATCAGCGCAGCTGATGGTGAACCATATAGCATATATTTCACAAGAAGGAAACATAAAGCTCAGCTGAGTGAAATAGTGAATGACTATCTCTTTTTCTGATATTCTTTTTGTAATTTTTAAATCCATTTGTAGGTCAATTGATTGCAAGCACTTCGACTTTGGGGATGGGAACTGCCCTTTTGGAACTAGTTGTTTCTACAAGGTAATTCTGTAAATAGAACTAGTGCTTCTCTAACCCCTCCCCCTGCCTGGGCCATTTTTCTTTTATCCTGCTAAACCGATATGATTATCTTCTCTCAAGGCATATAGATGTTTTCTTATACACTCTTGGAATTTATTGCATTAGTAAATTATTTTTCATACTAGAGTCCTAAGTGTGTGCTAAATTTGGTTTGCTATAAGCCAATTTCAGTTGTCCTAATGACTTGAATTTTCTATAAAATTAGCATTACTGCATTGAAAACAATGGCTGCAACATATTTCTGCCTTTCTGATAGCTAAGTCTATTGATATTTGCAGGCGCATACAGTTTTTATTCCCCTACCTTGTGTTGAATTATGATGTTTAGATAGTGGTTTTAGTTTTTGAACTGTGTTCAAAGTGAGGCTTGATTAGTGTTTTGACATGTATCTATTAGCAAAATTGACTGAAGATTGGTTTCTTCCATCTTTACTCGCAGCATGCATATCGAGATGGCCGTCTGGAGCAGGTAGTTCTGCGACATCTAGGGGCCGCAGATGGTGATACCGTAATTGCAAAAGACATCAGGTTGCTCTTTGCCTTCCCATTATTTCTGTCCTTGACCTTTCCTTTGCTCTTTGTTTTTTGTTCAGTTCGCTAACCTAAAACATGATGCTTTCAGGTTGTCAGATTTCCTTTCTAACATGCATTTAAGATGAATGGTGCTGTTCGTATGCTCCAGTAAGTTTCAAACTTGTGTTTCCTTTTACTTTATTTGAGGGTGACTTTTGTATATGGATTAATGTATGATAATATTTCTTTTGTATCCTTTGCTTCATTATGGTGCTTTGGTTTGATGAATTTTATGTTCCTCTATCAGATACCCAAAGGGAGTTTGGAAGGAACTCCCCGTTCTTAAACCAACAAAATTACTTAGGCCATGTTTGAAGAAGCTTCTTCATAAACACATGAGAGAAGAAAATAAGAAGGAATAATGAAATAAGCTTCTCCCATTAGAAGCTTATTTCATTATTCCTTATTTTCTTCTTCTGTAAGTGAATGGAGAAGCTTATCCAAACATGACCCTAATGTGATTCTGGATGTTTGATGCATGATTTTATTTCTTATTTGGTGCTTAATTTTTTTATTGTTAATTTCTATTTTTGAAGTCTCAAATGTGATAGTTCTTTGGGAAGCATCACCATTTGTTCTATTGTTGACAAGCTGAGCCAAACTTTTATGGTATTTAGCCAAGTTTGTGATCCCATGAATGGTGATTGGTTTTATGGCTATTTAGAGGCCACATCACATTTAGTAGTCTGGTCATATTATCTTTGCGTAAACAGGTTATGTTTTGGAGTTATTCTGGGTTGAGGTTGAAGAAATGAATATGTTTAGTGTGCTTCCTTAGGGCTTAAATGATCAAAGAAAGAGAAAGATCAAATGATTGTCTAAAATTGGTGAATGATTATGCAGGGTTTATTTCTAATGATCTCACTTTCCAACCACCATTAAATGAATATTTCTTATAGAAGTGCAAAGAAAAATCTGTTTTTATCTTTCTGTAATTGGTCTTTCTTTGCTTTTTTGGTTAAACTAATCATTTGGTCCCTATAGATTACGCTCATTTAGGAATCTGTTCATGTATGAAGAAAGCTTAAATTTTAATCCCCATTCACCCTTATAACATTGGTTCCTGCCGTTACTATGTTTTTAACTTTTAGTCTTAAAAGACTTCTGTTTTAGTTCCTGTATGCCCTTATAGGGATTAAAGTTAAAAAAAAAAATTTGGTATGGGGACTGATTCCCTAACGAGTTTCACCTATAAGGACCAAATGTTTAGTTTAACCTTGTTATTATACCTCATTTTTTATTCCCAAAACATGTAGCCCTCATGCCTGGTTTTTTACATCGAGGCATAGTTGTTTGAATAGAACTGTTGTTAAGCCGCCTCTGTTTTTCTTTGTTATCCCTAGTTGTGTTAATTGCTTCCTGTGTGTTATCTCTGCAGGATACTTGCTTAAAATGGCATGCTTCAATGTCAAAAGTTATTTTTATATTGCAAGTCAAGCTCCTCTTCTTGTTTCTATGATAGGTGCTTTTTCAGTAAACCATATGCACTTGATAACCCCAAAGTTTTCTGAAATGTAAGTTTTGTTTCTGATGCTGATACCCACAAAGTATTATTTATCACTTTCAATCATATTATATCATGTATGCATGTATACACATTATTTTCACACTTTCATTGAGATTGTTTGTGTATTCAATATTTGATCCCATTGCCCCACCACAAAAAGGAATCACATTTCCTTGAAAACTAAATATCCTTTCTTTTGGTGTTACTTTGTTCTGTTGCCATTTGTCACAGAATTTATCAATGTTATGTTGGTAACATTTGTTAAGAGATGTAACAAAACCGTTTTTTTTTTGGGGGGGGGTGGTTGCTTCTTGTCTTCTTGACTTGGTATGAGAGTCCCAATAACTAGGGTGTGTTTGGAAACCACTTGTATCTAATGCCAACAGAGAAATCACAAGTTCCAAGGCAAGAATCCAAAAGCTATGTGAGGGAAGTTTTTTTTTGAAAGCTGGTTGCATTTTTTCCAACAGGTATCCAAATACACACCAAGTAATGGGATGTAGTTGAACCATCTCCAACCTCACTGCTGCTATTTAGCATTAGCCAAATGAAGCAGTTTTCTCCTTACAGGTCTCCATGGCTTCCTCCCCAGAAGTTTATCCTCCCCCTTTAATAAATTGAAATGCAATTGGGCCTGGTACTCTTTAATCAAGAAAGGATCTCGACCATTGCAATATTTCCTGACCTCATCTCCAAAAGTAAAATCCTTGTATTTACCTCATTCAATTGTAAGGTGACTCTCTACAATTGTGGCCGCCAAATGTATAGTAAACTGACCTAAAAGGCTTGGTTGGTTCCCTTTGAAGCATGTCCTTCTTTTAGGATAGTCTCAATATTTTCCTTTTTCATGACCCCCATTCCCTTTCATTAGTGAGTTTGGTTTGACACTTTGACCCATTAAGTATAGAAAATAGTTTCCTTTTTCAACATCGTAGTCATTCTCTCTACTGATTTAGACTTGGCCCATAGGTCAAAACTGATCTTAGGTGCTGCAATTCAAGTCATGTCCTTCCTTTCATACCACTTTTGGTCGTAGTAGCCATCTTTGCTAATGTCTTGTCTAGAATCATTCTATCTGCCTTAGTGTTTGTGCACACACACATGTGTAGGGTTTTGGGGCATAATCAGAGTAAAAAGAAAGGCGGCAGCAGATAAACACAAACAAATAAAGAAACCCAATAATGAATTCATGAAGCCATAAAATGTGTTGTTGAGACAATCGAGTGAAGATTTAAATGAATTGTATCTTGATTCTGCATCAGAGACTCCTATTTATAGTTGTTATTTATAGCACCTAGGCCACAAAGGATAGTGCTAGCAACACACTTTCTAACACACTTCTACCAACACATTCCTCCTTATTGGTTAAAATTCATTGAAAACTACAAAATTAGGAGTCATTAAATAAGATATGGGCCCCACCAAATTTTGTAATTTTCGATAAATTTCAACCAATTAGAGATAGTATATCCAAAAGAGTGTGTTAGAAAGTGTGTTCTTAGCATTTTTCAGTCACAAAAAGGCTAGTGTTAAAATGATTTATTTGATTTGAATACCACTTGTGGATTTTCTTAGCTTATATATTTTCATGTAAGATTAGTGTTAAGTGGGGTTCTATGTTTGAGTGTTGTTGACTAGCAGTTAGTAACACAAGAAAGAGTGCATTAGTAACATACTGCTTGTGAATTAGTATCAGCACACTTTCATCAAGTTGTGGTGTTTTCCCCCTTGCCCTTATTACATTTTTACTTTAGAACAATTGGTTTCTTGTCCAAGTTGTAAAATATATTTGTAAACTGTGTTGTTTGCTAACTATGGTTTCTTTATCTTGTCTTTTAACCATTTTTTCAGAGGTACCAAGAGAAAAGAAGCTGCACTGTGCATTTCTGTCGTTGTAATAAAAGTGCATATGTTAAAATGGTAGATGGACATGCTACACATGGGTATAAACAACTTAAAATAAAAGTTCATTTTTAAAGCATATAAATCCAAGTAATGGATTTTGATTGATGGTGGTATACTCTATTAGAAGCATGGTGGAATGAATGCACACTTCTTTTAGCCATCAGGGAGACTTATACAAGCATTACTTTTGTCTGGTGGGATTTCAAAGTGTTATATTAAAAAAAAAAACATTGATTGATTGATTGGGGTGAGATGAAGTTTTCCTGTCGTTCACATCATTATTGAGATCTTAAGATATACAACATACCTTTTTATTGTATACTGGATTTTTCCTTACCAAAGAGTGTCTTAGGAAAGGGTTCAAACATATGTATCATCGGTTGTTATATTTTATTATTATAGGACTTTGTCATACCACACATCACCCCTTTTGGGGCTCATTGGTAAAATCTGTTTCCTTTTTTTGGTGAATATACCAACCAGTACAATCATCAAAGTTTCACCTGGTGAATATACAATACAACACTCTTTTTAGTAGTAGCTGGTGAAATTTCTATCAATCTTTTATTTGATCGTTAGGAATTGAGCATAGTATCACAGTGAGTTTATAATACTCTTGCATTTTTTTCAACCAATTGAGTTAGATTTCCTTGGTAATTTCTTTCAATTTAAGAAGCCACATTGTTTATGGAAAAATTTCGTTATTTAGTTTAGGTTTTACATAGTTAAGTTCTGTTAATCTTATTTCAGTTGCAATAAAATGAAATAAGTTTTTTAGAAGACATTAATTTATTCTAAACAAATTAATTGAACAGCCCTCCAAAATGGAAATAAAAAAGCCTTAAAGGACAGGACAGGAGTATTGTCACATTTTACTTGCTTTTCTTTTTTCTTTTTTTTGTTAAATATATCTTTTCGGTCATTGAAAAATGAGTGAATTTTGATTAGGTTCTTATAAGTTTTTCTTAGTTCTCATTCATAAAAGATTTTAAATAAATGTTTTTTGGTCGTTATGATCTTATGACACTTTGTTAGCTGCATGTATTTAACAGAAGATTAAGTAATCGTCTTTTTTTTTACAAAGTAATCATCTTAGGTAATACATAATATACATATTGTATATGGTATCATGACAGCATTTGACACTTAAAAAAAACATTACATAACGAAAAAATATATTTCAAATTTTGAAGGGATGAAAATCAAATAATTTTTTTTAGAGACTAAAATCAAAATTTGTTTATTTTATAGGGATAAATATTGGTAATTTTAAATTTTGTAGCACAATGAAAGTAAAAGAAAATTATACAAGGATCAAAATTAAAATATTTTGTATAGTTCTAAGAACTTTTATAAATTAACGTGTATTTGGATAAGTGTCTCAAGAAAGAATTGATTCGAGTGATGTGAGTTATATTTGTTTTGTTTAGAATTGATTTTGAAGTAAAATTCAATGTAAATTTTTAGATCCAACACACAAGTTATTATTAGTTGTTTAAGCTCATAATCAATTCTATATCTAAAATCAACTTTAAATCATTTTTCAAAGTGAAATCGAACATTAAACCAAATACATATTTAAGAAAGTTTTACTGCATAAAGTATGAAGGTAAGAGAGAATGCTTCTTTCAAAATTTGTCACTTGGACACTTCACAAAATTTATGGTATTTAAAGGATTCTTGAGCAAGGTATTGATTGTTTTGATCTTGCCTTGCATCTCTATTCCCTTTTTGAACATGTCTCTCTTACTTATCGTTGCGATCACCTCGGCCCCCTGTGTAACCACCTCCTCGATCTCTTTATCCATCGTGATTGTAATGAATGCATCTAATGAATTGATTTAATCACCCCTTCTGAACCAATTCTTTAGTTTTGTCTTTCAAGGCTATACATTCTTCAGTAGAATGACCATAATTTTGATGATATCGACATTGTTTATGTGATCAAGATTGTCAGAAGAATATGCATAAGGTGGGAATGCAAGAATCTCTACATTAAAAGCTTGTTCAAGGACTGTTGCTCTGCATTCAGTAAAAGAAGTGTAAGTTGTATACTTTGGTTGTTGTTGCCTCTTGAAATCTTTGTCCTTGGCCAGTTTGATCTTCTCCTTATGATTGTCACTTTTCTTATCTTTTGGTCTCCTTATCCCACTTTGTCGCAAATTCAGACAACTCCTCCCACTGCTTGCTACCTCATCTCATCCATATTGGTCATCTTCGTTTGCATAATCTGTCTGGCAAAAGGGAGTTATAAGGTTGGCTTGTAGGTTGAAGGATGGAGTGGGAGTGAGTTCGTGGTTCGACTCCCTCCCACTAACAATTAATAACTAAAAAAAATCTGTCTACAAAAGGTCTTGGTCTAATAGTTGCTATCATGGAGTGGAGAGCGACTCCAAGGTCAAGATTTCAAATCTTGACAAAAACCTCGTTAAGTGGGATACCCGTAAGAGAACGGTATTTGAAGTAGGAGGAAAGTTATTGGTCAATCTAAGACTTATATCATAGACTTGCTCACATCATATTACACTTTTCTTATATAAAACTATTGATCTCGGCAGATTTACAACCTTACAAAAGTCAGTTGTTTAAATGTAATAGGAAACAAATTTGCCACACTTAGAACTGTAATAGGAAACGAAAAAAATCACTGTCATTCATTAAGTTAAAACAAACTTGGAGATAAATGTAACAAACTTCGTGAAATTTAGCAATTGGAGCATGCTACTTCATCTTTTTGGAGTAAATGTAAATGTGATAGGCATTTCTAACTCCTGCTGGTTATATTTTCCCCTATAACATTTAGAAAAAAAAAACCTATGGTAAAGTTGCAAAACTGGCAGTATAGGGATAGTAGTTTTATGACTTCAGAATTTTTTATATAAGAAAAGTGTAATATGTTGTGATGGAGTTTATGGTGTAAGTATTAGATTGATCAACAACTTTTCTAGTGATACAAATACTGTTCAATTTTACTGTAAAGAATCTACAGTTATTAAAGTCGAGGTGTTTCTATAATATCAAGTTATCATTTACCTTTTTTCTTATAATGTCTTCTTTATAATATGTATTACATGCGTGTTTGAATAAACGTTGAGAAAATTGATTTTGGTTAGAATTGATTTTGAAGTGGTGTGAATTATGTTTAAATGATTTTTACATTTTGGTTAGAATTGATTTTTACATTTTATGAGTGTCTCTCAACCCACTAGATTGAAAACTAATCTCACTCGCGGTTTGTGCTGTCACTGACCTAAGGGAATTTTGTACACGGTGGGAATCAAACACGAGATTTTCCACTAAATAGATCACTCCCACTCTTGTGAACTCAATGAGGTCTTACACCACTGCACCAACCATTTGAGTTACATATTTGGTTGTTTACACCCATTTTTAATAAATACACTTCATTAAAAATATAAAAAATGAGAAGTGTATCTAATAAATGAGGAGCTATAAATAGCAACATCTATGACATATTTAACCAAACAATCAAAAAGTAAATAAATTAAATTGATACATTTTAAATAATTTAGAGATTAAAATTAAAAATTTTAAAATTTAAAGACCAAATTAAATGATTAATTACAATTTTAGAATTAAGTCACATATTTAACTTTATATCTTCTCAACTTAAATAAGTTTTGAATCCCTATAAAATATTTATTTTTACTTTAAGTTCCTATAAAATTTTTGTTATGTTTTGGATCCTTATAATATTTTTTTTTTTGTTTTGACATCATCTCAACTGTTAATTAAGTGATGATGTATCACCATCTCAACATATACCGTTGATAATGTCAAGTCATCCGTAGAGATAAAAAAAAAAAATATTAAAGAAACTCAAAATATAATAAAAATTTTATAATAATCTAAAGTAAAAAAATAGATATTTTATAGTTACCTAAAATTTATTTAAAACTATTTTCTATGACTAGAATACAAGGAAAAAAAAATCCCTTATACTAGTCCAAAATATTAGCAACATTTAATACAATCATCCCAAAAATCTATTTATTCCGTTCAGACTTTATTTTCAACAATTCCTTTGATTCTCATTATGTCAACTACGAATCATTCAAAATAGATAAAAGAGTAGTCTCATTTTAAAAAGTTTTCGATATAATTAAAGTCTTCCATCAATTTCAATGAAGGGTAATTTAGAAAATGTGTAGTAATGCGATTGAAAAAATCAAACAAAATTAACATTTCCAATTAGTGGTGAATAGAGAAGGGACTGAGGAGAGGTCATGGATTGAATCTCCCTTAACTTAACTAACTAAATTAGCATTTTCAATTAAGATGTTTGTATAGTGTGGAAATTAAATTCTTAATAAAAAAAAAAAAACTAACTATACATTTTCAGTGTTTTAATTTCCGGAGAGCGATCTATATTTTATAGCCATCTTGTGTACGTTTTAATCTCATTTCTTATTTCAATCATAAAATTTGCGAATATTTATATGATCACACTGAAATGAAAATAATAATGATCATATATTATTAATCAAAGTCGACGTAACAAAATCAAATCCTTATTCCTCATCACTAGCACCTAACTATTCATCAACTCATATAATCACCACTCCCTAACGAAACATAAAGCGAAACATAAAGCAGCAATAACAATAATATGCATGTGCATAATGAATTAATAATAATGTTCATCACACGAAATCCACAAGATAATGAAAATTCGAGAATCGTGAGATTTATTGCTTGAAGATGACCAGCATAGACAGCATAATCGAGGCTCCAATCACCGTCATTGAGCTTGAAACGGATCCAGCTGCTCCGGCATTGGGTCCCGGTGCCGGTGCTAATGTCGGAGACAGAACTTGAGCAGTTGTAACAGTGACAACGAAAAAAAGTGTCACAACAAGAACGACGATAAAAGATTTGAAGGAGATTGCTTGAGATGCCATGTGTGTATGAAAAAAAAAATGATAGAATGAATTTGTAAAGAGAAAGAGAAACAAAGAAAGAAAGTTTGGGAAGGTTTGTTAATTAGGGTTCATTGTGTGAAGGGAAATGGGATATTATTTATAGGGGAAATTATACATGTGAAATGGCGCGTGGGGCCCACGTATTACATGTGTGAGTTGGTGTATTGAGGTGTGAATGAATGGTTGAGTTGGTGTTGATTCGATGGTTTCATAATGCTTTACGATTTTCAAATGATGGGTGGTGCATTAAAGAAATAGATCATAGTTTTAATAAATAGTTTTAAACAGAAGATATTTGGTATCAAAGTTAACAGCTACTATACTTTTCTATATATAACTAATTAGGTGTTTGGTGAGTGATGATTCTAGTTTCATGTGTGGCTGTGTCCAGATAACGTGAATAAGAAAATTAAAGCACATAACCAAATAAAATGATAGAATAGTTACTAGATTTGAGTTGGAGTAGATTGAAAATAAAAATAAGAAAAAATTGAAAATAAGCAATATAATTTTCTTTGTATTCATGTTTTTTTTGGTTAGTGTTTGCCCCCTCGAATGTAGTTTTGAAGGTCTAAACTCAGTTTGTTCACGTGTTTGGACGGTTACAAAATTAAGTTTTCTATCTCCGTTTGTGTTCAACTTGAATTTGATTCAAAAACAACTCATAGCATGCTTTTCATTCTTTTATTAACTATGGGATCATTAACTTCCAATTTTACCCATTGTAATATAGGAATAAAATGAGGAATGTCAATGGAAACAAGACCAAGGCACAATGAAAAAAGGATTGACTCATGATGCAATACAATATTGTGAGTTAATATTTTTAAAATTTATATCTGGACCATATAATTTTTAACATGTTAGTTTGTTGCGTATCTTAATTTGTGAGTATTTAAATTTTACTTATTAATATGTTTAGAGTCTTATTCTTCATTAATAAAAATATTTAATATTGTTTAATGATTTATCCATTATTTATTATTTTTAACAACATATTACTAATTAATATCTAATATTACATTATAAACTTTATATCTTTGTTTGTAATTACACATTTAAAAGTATTTTTTATTATTATATTCAAACAAGTTTCATTTTATCAAACATACCTTTGAACAAAAAAATAACCAAACATAAATCGAGTTGTGTAAATTCATTTTTAGTAAACTTAAGTTTTCAACATACTTTTGATTCAAAAATAAATTCACCAACTTTAATCCAAACAAGTACTTTATTATATACAAGTTCTACTCATATTTTTCATATGAAGCAGTTGAAGAAATAATAATAGTAAAGTGTTTGCAACCAGTTTTGAACCCTTAACTTCAAACTTAACTATGTTTCACCTTACCACTAAGACATATTAGTTATACCTATACTATTAAGGTTTTACATTTATCTTATTTTGTCTCCATGCGATTGAGAACTAATTTGTATAAATCATTTGAAAATGAATGAAAATGCAGAATGTTGTTGATTTATCATAAGCGTGAGAATTGTCTCTACTAGGGTTCTTTCTTGGACCAATTGATTTTATCAAGAATTTACTCAATTCTTATGACGATCCTCTAAGCTTATCAAACATTGTTGTTTGTGGTGCTTAACTAATTTCCTTTCTTTCACATTTTCCTATTTCCTGGTTCATTTCTGCGTTCCAAAATTGTCTTTAACCTGCATTTTCTCAAGTTTGTTCTGCATGTGTTACTTATCTATTTTCGGTATTTCTTGACCTAAATTTGCATGTCAGAGCGTCATCTTTCTTCTCGATATAGAATCGTTCAAATCCAAGTTCTATAGATTGAGATACGATCCAAATTAAAAAAAACTCGTTCTGAGTTTCCTTTTGGTACACGAATTCCAACCTAGAAGATCCAAATTAAACCAAGCAAGTGATTTTCCCATCAACTTCAATGTGAGTTTTATACGTAAACAAGTGAACAAGTCATTCATTCCTTTGTGGAACATCTAACTTCTTTGCTAGTACACAATTTTTCAATTATCCTCCTACTTGTATTAATGCCCTTCTTATAAATAAAATGCTATAAGTTTCTTCTCCTAAGAAAAAAAAACATATGATAACTATCATTAAAGTCATATTCAGTGTACTTTATAATTGTTTATCTAAAAAATGATACTTCATAATTGAATGATAATGTAAAAAAATGTTTTATACTGGTGAATGTATCAACATTAAACTTAATTTAATACTAATATTTCAATATAATAAAAATTACAATTTGAAACCATTATATCATTAGAAAAAATAATGGTTGCACTAACTGTATAAATTATTTTTAATTGGTTATTTAATTACAATCAATACATGACTCAGGACAAAAAAAAAAATCATGTATGATAGTTTTTTATTTTTATAATTTATACCTTAAATATTATCTCAACAATGATTTTTATTTGACTCAAAATATGTAAATAAAATTATGCTAAAAAATAAAAATGCATAAACATAAAACTCTTTTCGCAGTATAACAAGGGTTAGGATCATCTCCATTTTCTTTTCCTTCATTTCTTTCATTTTCTAATTAAGGTTTTGGGTAAATAAATAAAATAGATATAATACACACTTCATAATATTAACATTTACTTTTTTAAAAGCTGGATAGTAAAAGAAATTGAAAGAAAAAGAAATGAAGAGAATCCTAACTTGAATAACAAGTAAACCATAATTTTTATTAGCCATCGTTATCAATTAAACTTAGTTTAGTTGGTTAAATAACAAAGCGTGTGAATTATTGGGCTATTTGACCCAAATGAGTCTTTTTTACAAAATAACTATTAGTATGAGTTTATGAGTTTGAGTTTGTATGAAAAATATTTATCGACATAGATGATTAGTAAGCATACTTAAATTCTATTTCTTTCTTAATATTTCTAGATAGTAGATACGAACAAAAACTAAAACATTATAGAACCTACTCAGATATAGTTATTAAATGGCAGTGTTGCATGAAAGCATTCCTCCCAGGGTAATATTGTATTTGATTCAATCTATAAGAAACAAATATTCAATTTTTCAAATAACAATAAAAATAATTAATTTAAATTAATAATATAATAAATTTAAATTTTAGTAAACAAATAGTCATAAAATTAAATTAGATTAAGTGACATTATATTAAACCACAATACTCATAATTAAAAAAAACATTTTTTTTAACTAGGCTGTAAAAAAATCTAATGAGTATGATTTGTTTGGTTTAAACTGTAATAATTCCACATTAGTTGATTTACCTTCAACGGTGAGTAATTAAATTTTAACCGACTATAAGAGATTATTAAAGAAAATATCGCTTAACATTTCAGAAGCTGGAATTGGATTGGAACAACCCCTAGTGCTATTTGTAATATATGTGAAAAAAAAAAAAGCTAAATTAATCATAAAATTCGCAAACATGTATATCAGAAGCAGAAATCAAAACAGTAATAATGATATAAAAATCCTTCGATCTTATTTCTCAGTAACACTAGCAATAAATGATTCTTTACATAAACAGTGTAAAACTCTCTTTCTCCAGTATACAGTAACCATCACTCCGCAACGAATCACAGTATAAATCAGCAATAAATATTAATAAATGCGTATGTGTAGAACGAATCGACACCGTTCACAAGAAATCCAAACGAAAATGAAAAAAAAAAAAAAAATCGGAATCACGAGATTCAGTTCTTGAAGATGGCGAGCATCGACAGAACAACGGAAGCTCCGATCACGGCGACGGAGCTCGAAACGGATCCGGCTGCTCCGGCATCTGGTCCCGGCGCAGGCGCCGACGCCGGAGGCAGAACCTGAGCGGAGGCGGCGGCGAAGAAGAAAAGCGCCACCGTAAGAGCAACGGCGAAGGACTTGAAAGAGATCGCTTGAGATGCCATGTTTCTAGAGAGAGAAAGTGAATAACAAAGAAATAAGAATTCTAGAGAGAGAAAGAGAGTGAAGAACAGCGTAGAACCAAGAAATGAAAAATTTGAAGGTATTAGAGAGAGAGAGAGAGTGTTTGAATCTGTGTGAGTTGTGAAAATGAAGGGAGGGGTATTTATAGTGAGTGAGTATGGGAAGGCGCGTGGGGCCCACCGCGGAGACGTGGACAGCTGGACGCGCGTGTAGTGAGGTGTGAATGTGAATCAATGGCGGTGATTTGGTGAGAGAGATGGTTCGGTTTCTCTTTTCTACGGTTCGGGGATGTGCGTTTTGATTTCGTTGAACAATAACAACGACCCGATGTTATTGCTTCTTCTTTCCCTTTGATTTGATCAAGTTTGAAACTTTGAATTGAACCTTTCTCGTTGAGCCTCTCGCTGTTTTGAATTTTCTTATTCATGACTTGAAATTTTCTAACTCAGTATTACACTGTTACATTACAGAAACATAAGTCAAATTTAAGTGACTCATGTTTAAACTCATCGAAAATATTGACCCATTTTGATAAAATAAAAAAAATATTAATGATAATACATTGATGGTGCAAAAATACAAAATAATATTATAACAACATTCAATCATAATTCATTTTATTATTTAAAGTAATTTCATAAAAAATCAACAAATTTATTATGAATTAAATATTATAATTAAACAATAATATAAAACTATTTTACATTGTTATAAATCGTTATTAATCTTAAATAACAATAGTACATAGTTGTTATGCATTTTTACAAACATACCTATTTTGCTTTTTTTTTTTTTGGTAAATAATTAATTTTATCTTTGAAAGTGTAATAGTTTTATTTTTAAAATATGATAAATTAAAATTTAATATGTGTAAAAAGTTAAACAAATTAGTTATGTCATTAAGTTCTGTTTGTTAAGTCTAACAATTGTACCTATGTAGCATTATAATTAACTTGTCACATAAAAAAGTGTCATTTGTATTACTAATTCAAATAATTAATTTGTTAACAAAATATTGATAAACTAGTTTATCACCAAAATATTAATGGACTAATTTATCATTTTAAAAATTGACTTTTAATAAATATATATTAGTGTAGGAACTTATTGTACTTTGATTCGTAAACTATATTGACAGTAAATATATTATCCCAAGACTATAATGAGACTTTGTTCATGAACTCATTTATTAGCAAATTTTAAATTTTTGAAACATCAATATTACTTGATTGCATAAAACATTATACAAATGACTAATAAAAATTATAAATGATCAATATAATTAAAAAGTTGAATAAATCGCTATATGACAACAACTAGAGTTATCATGCTGAATAATTTCACTATCTATCCCGTAGTGAGGATCATAATAGTTTGCTTATTCTTTTAACAACAATGCACATTAAATCTTTCATGTACATCTTCTAGCTTTTGAGCTTATCAAAGTGCTCAAAGAAGATCGGAACATAAAACGATGGAGGACTTGACAATTATGAAACGATAGAGGACTTGACAATTAGTGAGAAAATATAATGAATGAGATTTCTTTATATGTTATTCAAGTCGTCAAAAACCAAACTTGCTTCTAACAAGTTAGTTATTTGTGTAATGTTTTTATGGATACACAATGCAAACAAGTAATTTATTATCTGAAAAATTTACAATTTAATGATAAATAAGTCAATGAATAAAGTTACTTAATGTAATTATAATCTTTGAATGATACAACCTACTACTAATATAATATAGTAAAAATATCAATTTTCAAAATGATAAATTAATCCATTGACATTTTTGTGACATATTAGTTCTTCGACATTTTACGACAAATTAATATTATGAGTCAACAACAAAAGTGATACTCTTTTGTGTAACAAATTAGTCTTGAGATGTTACATAAACACAGATGTTAAACTTGACGAATGAAACTTAAGAGTATAACTAATTTGTCACATTTTTTACACATTCAAGAATTAAATTTTAATTTACCATCTTTTAGGAATGAATTTGATAATGCATTATACTTTTAAAAACGAAATTGACTATTTAGTTTTTTTTTTTTAATGTTTGTTACCCAAAGAAAGTTAGGAAAGCATTGTATATCATAGTATTTTTTTTTAATACATTTTTTGATTGTTGTTTAAAATTTATTAAAAATTAAAAAATTGTTAGTGTAACTTATTAAATAAGAAAGAGCAAATTACAATAATATCCTATGAGTTTTTAGTAATTACACCAACACTCCTTTAATCATTATTTTTGTCACCCTAAGAAAATAATAATATAAAATTTGAGAGGATGATAATGTAATATTTATTTTGAAACATAAAGAAGGTATTAGATAAAAACTTTAAATTTAAAGGGATGTTAGTAGGAAAAAAAGTAAAATTATGCATAACTTCACTAATTTGATAAAATCTTAATGATATCACTGAAATTTGCTCAATAAAAAAAAATGAAACTCACAACTTTTTATAATTTTAAATAAATTTTATTAATAGTAGATAGTGTATTTAAAAGAATATATTAGAGGACGTCTTGTTAATAATTTATTTATTTTAAATTTAATTTAATTTAGTTTCTCCTTTATTCTCTTTTTCAATTTAGTCTCTATACTTTAATTTTTGTAATTCCTACTTAGATCTCCTGATCTAGATTCTAGGCTATGTGCTTTATTAGTAGCTCAGGCTTGGACCACATTTAAACAACTCTCCATGTCTATGCCTTGGAACTCAAAGAGTTGTGGATCCTCCCAACCCAAGCAGAGTATTTTATTAGTAGTTCAACACAATGATCTCACTTAGTTGGTAGTTGTCTACAAGAACTTGGAACCTTTCTCAAAGGATTGAGTTGTCTAATTTCATATATTGGATAGAGTAATGGTTGCACAATCATTATCAGTCTCAACTTTATCCCATCAATCTCAGTCGAATTTAATGGTGTTAGATACCTTCTTTTTTTTTTTCAATTAGGATAATCTGGTACATACTTTGATAAACGGTAAAAAAATATGTTTAAATTAAAAATATTTCTACAAGAATATTAAAATTATTATTTTTACTTTATTTATCAAATTTACATTAAAATACATATACAATATTTATAACTTTAAACCAAATTTGTACCTAATTGAGAAATAAATCTCCTACTTTTATTTTTCACATTAGAAAGCAAAAGGGAATACAAAATTAGCTCCTAATCAAGGAAGAAATGCCCTTTAATCGTCAATTCGAATCCCCACTAACCACTAACAAGGAACATTTAACTATAAGAAAAAAAATGAAGGAATGTTCATACTTCATAGCATATGCGGTTAGCCGCTATTGCTCATGGAGTCATGGTAATTAGTAAGCATGTCTACGACTACGTACAAGAAAAAGCTTTGAATTGAAACAAAATTTAATTAATTAATGATTAAGAACAAAATAGTTAATCAATTCTTTCGTAACGGTAAGAAGCTAACTACACCATTTTCACTCCAGTGTCTTCATTTCTCGGAGCTCCATAGCCGTTATCTGTCATCATCATTAGATTTTTTTTTTTTAACCCATTCCTGATTTCAGTTTCAATAAATTAACAGCTACTATTGCTTGTGCTACCCTCCTTGGTTAATTTCAATGGATATCAACAAATTTAGTTTAGGTATTTGTTATGAGAGTGTGTTCCATTCTTGTTGATAAAAATAAATAAATAACTAAATATATATATATATATATATATATATATATATATAACTGAAATTTGTCGACAAAACAATGAGACCAAAATCAATCAATCTTAAAATTGGAGAAACGTGTATATTACGCACGGAATCAAACATGATAACAAAATCTCTCTTATTTCTCAGTAACACTACAATAAATGGTTCAATATATTATAAATGGTGTAAAATCTCTCTTTTCTCTTTCTATTATACATAGATCAACTCATAATAATCATCACTCTTAACGTATCATAAAGAAGCAATAACAAATCTGTGTGTAGAACGAATAAACGCGAAATCCACAAGAAATTGAAAAAAATCGGAACCGTCAGATTCAGTGCTTGAAGATGGCGAGCATGGACAGCACGATCGAAGCTCCAATCATGGCCACGGAGCTCGAAACGGATCCGGCAGCTCCGGCATCGGGTCCCGGAGCCGGTGAAGACGCCGGAGACAGATCTTGAGCGGCGGCGGCGGCGATGAAAAGCGCCACAATAAGAGCGACGAAGAAGGACTTGAAGGTGATTGCTTGAGATGCCATGTCTAGTGAGAGAAACTGAATAGCAAAATACAAGAATTCTAGAGAGAGAGAGAAGTGAATATTAGCAGAGAAACAAGAATTGAAAATTTTGAAGGTGTTTGAGACTAGAGAGAGATTTTGATTCTGAGTGAGAATGAAAGGAAGGTGAGTGAGGGGTATTTATAGTGACTACGGGAAGGCGCGTGGGGCCCACGGAAACGTGGACAGCTGGATGGGGACGAACATGTACCGTGAGTAGTTTTTCTTTCTTTAGAGTTTTTTTTTTTTTTTTCAAATATAACATTTTTATTTATAGTTTATAAAATTAATTTTTAAAATGTATTTTTTTTCCTGAAATTCAGCTCTGTTAGTGAATTTTGGTCTCATCAAAATATTTTTTTAATTTTTTTTAATACGTGATTTTTATCAAACTTATATTATTGACTGGTGGAAGAATAAAAACAAAATAAAAAAAAATACATATGAAAATCAATCTAATAAAATATTAACAACTAAAACAAAATATATATATATATATGTATTCCCTTTTTTTTATCTCTACGTTTCGGTGCTGTGCGTTTTGGTTTGGTTAAGCAACGTTATATGAATGCTTCGCGTTCTCTCTCCTTTTGAAACCTTTCGCGTTGAACCCGTGGCTGTGGCTGTGCCTGTGCCTGTGCCATAACGTTGTTTCTGTTTGGATTTTTCTTTACTCGTAAATTGAATCAGCTTAGCATTTTTCCAACTCATTACGAATATAAGTCAAATTGAAGTGACGCGTCTTTAAACTCAAGTGTATACAGGATTAAGTAAGTGAAATTTTTTTATTTTGAATTAGAAAAATATATTTGAGACTAAAGTACTTGGATCAAGACTTATATTAGAAGTTTTAAATCAAAAAACGCACTAACCCATTTTTAGAACACAATATAACCAAGATAAAATAGCAATTACACACAGTTGCTAGTCAGCCGATATTAATAATTTGTAAGTTTGTATAGTGATTTTATTATTTTACTTATAACTGAATACGTTGTATATTGTGTTGTTAAAAAATTAAAGTTGAGGATTTATTAATTACCATTAATTTAAGTATGATAAATTTATTATTGTTATGTATTGTTTTATGAAGTTGATAAATTTATTAGGGTAATGTTGAAATTAGTAGGAAATTAAAAATTATATGAAACATGTTATTCAATTTTTGTATAAATTAATTTATTATTTAATTTTGTAATTTAGTAAGATTGATTTAAAAAAAAATTAAAAATTAGTAGACCAGTTCGTCGATCCGCCAACTAACCTGTCGATGGGGTGGACTGATGTGTTTAACTTGTCCTGATCATAACAGGTTAACTCAATCAAACTTATTTTTGATGAACCATAGACAGGATGGATTTAATTGGGCCAGGTCGGGCCGTTTTCCACCCGTAATTGGGAATAGATTTATTTACGTTTCTATCTTTCTAATTTTGATAGAAATAATTTGATAAACATGAATTAGATATGATAAAATTTGGGGTGAAATTGGATCAATTCAATTTTTCGGTACAATATTCTAATCCTAACATAATTAAATCATAAATTTAAAGAAGTATATAATTATAATTAAAGAATATTTTGTAATATTTATTTTAATAATATAAATATAAATATTATATCATATTACAAAAAAACATTATTTATTATGTAAAGAAATTGTATTGTTAGCATATAATTATTTAAAAACTTTGCATAAAAAAAATTATTTAAAAACTTGCATTTTTTTAAGAAAACATATGAGATTAGACCAGGTTGAGGTCACTAATCGTATAACCTAAACCCATGCTAAAATTGTACCAAGTCTAATTTTTAACTTTGAACCTTTCAAAAAGTGCCTTCAGGTCAAGCCGAGTTAGTAGAACAAGAGAAATCATGAACACTAGTAATTAATGATTGTCACATTCCACATATGTTTTTTTTGGCATGCATATATTTATATACATGCCTATTTTGTATATGTTTTGTGATGAAGAGTATTAGTAGCATGTTTTTAATATAGTTTTTGTAATATATTTGCTTTAGTAAAACAACTTATAATATAATTTTCTTAATACATTTTTTTTTATTGCTGTTTAAAATTTCTTAAATTTTTTCTTAAAATAATAAAATTATTAAAAATTATAGAATTGTTAGCGTAACTTATTAAATAAGAAATGGGATTCACAAATTTTTATAATTTAAAATAATAGATAATATATTTAAAAGATGAAAAATTCAACCTTGTACCACCATGACAATAGTCTACGTGGTGAAGAGAATTGTAAAAAAATTCTCAAACGTTAGATTGAAATTTCTAAATAAATGAATGGTTTAGATATCTTATTTCAATTTATGAATTGTTTTGAAACTTTTACAATTGATGTAATTTATCATTCTATCCCACATCCATCTCTCATTTATCCATACTTCCCGTGCCACCACCAAACTCTCATTCACTAGATTGGCGTCACCACTATGTAACCACTGGTCTCCCCTTCACTAGATTAGCGCCACCACAGTGCAACCATTGGCCTCCCCTTCACTAGATCTAGGGTGGGTTGCACACAATGGGGGAACGCAGATTTGGACACCTTCGCGGTTGGATTGCAAGTGATGGGCGATGGTTGCATGGGGTGGGGGGACATGGTGAGGGAGGGTGGACACGAATTTGAGCACCTTCAGGGTTCGATTGCACGGAGGTGGGGGTTGCAGTGGAGGTGGGTAGCCCACAACGGAGGGACATAGATATGGGCACCTTTGTAATTTAGTTACATGCAAGTGGGCTATGGTGGGTTGTGCACGGTGGGGGGTGGATGGCTCGCAGTGGGGTGGTGGATGTATGTGAAGGGGTTGTTGCTCGAGACAGGATCGAAATGCACAATGAACACTTTCATTTTATTTTTTAAATGATATTTTAGAATTTCATATATATAGAAATGAGAATTGGATTTGCATTTTAAGTTTTTGTCCATTGAATTTGAGTGATTCATTGGTGGACTACCTATTAAACTTTCTCATCCTAGAATCCTTCTGAAATGATTATGAAACAAAATTTTAATTAATTAATGACTAATTATTTAATGATGAATAACAAAACAATTAATCAATGAATTTCTAACGGTAAGAAGCTAACTACACTATTTTTTAGTGTCTTCATTTCTTGGAGCTCCATAGCCGTTATCTGTCGTCATTGATTTTTGAACCCATTCCTGATTTCAATTTCAATAAATTAGCAGCTATTGCTCTTGCTTGCCCCCTTAATTAAATTATTAACACGAGGTTAAATTTACGAATACATCCAAAATTTGCTACGCCATTTTATACTGTATTTCACCATATGAACAACTGAAATTTGCGACCCCATTTTATCATTCTAATATCTTCCAACTAGACTTCTGTAGCTCTTTTTATTCAATAGATCATGTTGTTTTTTGAGTAAAAAAAAATTAAATTAAATTAAATTAATTTTTTTAGGTGAAAATTGAGTTGTGTAATAGTTAATCTTTAGAAAGTTCTTTCGTATTGTTTTTCTTAAAAAATATATATAAAAATTCTACAAAATAAATTAATTTTAATTTATGAACATGTTAATTTTATTTATATTCATATTTTCTTTTTGAGGAAATCTTCTAAACACATTTATCAAACCAAATCCATGTTCAAATTCACTTAATTTTTTTAAATAATTAAAAATTTAGTTGAGTTGGGTTTCAAGTGTTCATTAAGATAAGGACATGCTCACTGATCACTTACAACGATGTTATTATCCAATTCATTTGATTTTAACCAAAAGAAAAAAAAACATCCGAAACATCTTCTGTAGTTTCTGTTAGCCAACAAAAATAAAACCAATATTAAGGAATTATTCACATTATCAGTAATCTGAAGAGAAAAAAAAATATTGTTTTTGTACCAAACTATATGTATTCTCTTGTGGTAAATCACTGAAAATATCCGGTATAAAAAAAAACACACAAACCAATCACAAAATTGAAGGAATATGTATATTACACACTGAATCAAAACAATGATAACTGAGGATAACAACAAAATCTCTCTTATTTTTTCACTAACAACTACAATAAATGGTGTAAAATCCCCCTGTGTCTCTATTATACATAGATCAAATTATAAATTCATAATAATCATCACTGTAGCATATCATAAAGAAACAATAACAAATCTGTGTGTAGAACGAATCAACGCGAAATCCACAAGAAATTTTAAAAAAAAAATCGGAATTGTCAAATTCAGTGCTTGAAGATGGCGATCATTGAAAGCACGACCGAAGCTCCAATCATGGCCACCGAGCTCGAAACGGATCCGGCTGCTCCGGCATCGGGTCCCGGCGCCGGCGCAGACGCCGGAGACAGATCTTGAGAAGTGGCGGCGGCGGCGAAGAAAAGCGCCACAATAAGAGCAACGGCGAAGGATTTCAAGGTGATTGCTTGAGATGCCATGGTGAATACAGAAAGTAATAGAGTGAAATGGAAAATGAGTAGTTACAGAAGATGGATAGTTTTCAAAGGTTTAGTGTTTTTTCTTTTCTTGTATGAGTGTGTCGGTATTTATAGAGATTGTGGAAAAGCGCGTGGGGCCCACGGCAACGTGGACAGCTGGATGGTGAGGAACATGTGTGGTGCATCGAGGTGTGAACGAATTCCAGTGAGTTCACGCGAGAAATTTTTTTTCTGTTTTTGAGAAAGATTTTTTGGTAAAAAGTCTTAAAGTTGATAATAAATTAAATTTAATGCTTAAAGGAGTGTATTAGATTAGGATTGTTTAGGATTTTAAATATTTTTTTTTGATAAAAATGTCTTGAGGTATTAAATTAGGATTATTAAATAATAAAAAGTCGCCTGTAATTCAAAATCATAAAGGTTTTATGGACTTCTTTTTTTTTTAATTGGATTTTGATAAATTTTATAGACTTTTTAGTTGATCATATAAATACCAAATCTAACAAACAATCTCATCCAACTTTTTTTATTTTATTCTCTCTACTTTTGAGGTAATAGCATAATCTCTCATCCACATGATGAGACTTTTCATATGATCCTAATATAAAAATTTTCATAAGAGAAGTAGATCCGAACTTAGAGAAAGTTTTAACTCAGCCGAGACAAACAATCAAATTAAAGTTTTAAAAGACCTTTCTAAACTATTGCAATCAATTTTGAAAAAATACACAGTTTAATAGAGAAAACAAAAAGCAATGTTTGGAATGCTATAAAAGAAATCCCAAACATTGCTTTTTATGAAAAATTTATAGGTTAAATGAAACATTTTATATTTTTGACTAATGTTTTGTTATTATTTTTCGTTATCATTTTATGAAAATTTGTGAAAAAGATATCTCAAAATGCATTGATAGCTTGTATCATTTTATGAATTAGTTTGTATTCAATTATATTTTCAAGCACATTCTTGTTGGCTTGTTTATAGTAGTTTTGAATGTTATTTTTTTATAGAAATCCATGGAGTCTTTTCAAATCTTATAAATTTGTGAAATCTTTTTCAAATCCTATATTTCTAAATCCATTAAATTCAAACTACAAAATCCTAATCACAAAAGTCTTTTTAAAAAAATCTCAATAGTTATTAGTTTCCTACAAAATCTTAAAAATCTTCAAGACTTTTTTATATCAAAATAGTCTTTTAAAATTCTAATCCAATACATCCTCCTAAATATATAAAATGTAAAATATATTAGTTGTATTTTCAAGTTTTATGTTATATTAGGTATGTTTATCTTATATTTTGACACTAATCTGTCATACAGAAAAGTATTACGTGAATGGCTAACTTACTAAAGATTCAATTAAATAAATTTGATACTTTTGAAAAATTTATAATTTATTAATAAATAAGTTTTTGAATAATGACATTTAATGTATATCATTACATAACCTAAATGATACACTTCAACACAAATGTTAGATATAATAAAAATAATTTGACGACAAGACTAACATGTATGTGGTTCTTTTTACACATTTAATTATTAAATTTTAATTTATCATTTTTTAGAAATAAATTTGTCAATATTTTACATTTTCAATGACGAATTTAACTATTTATTTGAGATTTAATGTTAAATTTAATTATTATTTTTTTAAAATATTAATTTGGCTTCAAAAGCTTTAAAAATTTTAAATATAATTATTAAAAAATACTCAATTTGATTATTATTGCCAATTCAGTGTTAACAGCTAAGTGGAAATATACACATAATAGCGTGAGAGAAGATATAGAAAGGAGGAATGATAGGTCGTGATAACGTGAGACATCATGCATAAATGAGATAGCTGTAATGATCAAATTTTAAAATTTAAAACTAAATTGACATTTTTAAAATAATATAAAAACTAAATTGATTATTAGGTTTTTCTGTTTTTTATTTTACTGTTTCTGTGCTGTGCGTTTTGATTTGGTTAAGCAAAGTTAGGTGGATGCTTGTTCTCTCTCCTTTTGAACCCTCGTTGAACAACTCGTGGACATGCCGTAACGCTGTTTCTGTTTGGAATTTTCTTAACTAATTAAATAACAGTTTAATGTTCATATGCAAATTGTAAAATAATTTGATATTATTAGTCCATTATAATTTATAATTTGAATAATTTTATAAAAATTAATTCACATGTCATAGAGACTTGTAATTGAATAACTTAATTTTATATTATTAGTCAATTATAATTTGTAATTTATAATTTGAATAATTTTTAAAATAATTTTATAAAAATTAATTCACATATCATAAATAAGGACTTGTAATTGAATAACTAATGATCACCATTTTTCTTATGAAACAAAGATATTTATTAGTTAAATAAGCTTAATGTAATTTTCTAAGAATGTTAATATTCTTATACCTCAACATTATAAATACTTATTAGATACCTATTTTTTTTTCTCTATTTCTTTCTTTCTATCAAATTATATAACTTATCATATCTATATTTATTTTTTTAATTTTTTTTTTCAAAATATATACTAACATAGGGTGTCCACGTATCTTTTTTTTTTTTTTTCTAACTTATCAAGGAATATAGTCAAATTGATGTCACGTATCTTTAAACTTAATCCAATCCAACCCAAGTGTATAATACAAGATTAACCTATTTAAATTATTTTTTTTGAAATATGAAACATTCTACGTATATTAATATTCATCGAAGACCTTGAACAGACATAATGTAAGTATTTTTTCTTTTATATAATTTTTTTCATACTCAATCCAAATAAGATTCAAATCCTAAACCTTTTTGTTAAAATACACAAGCTGGTATCAATTTACTTATAGTTGTTGCTGTTGCTGTTGCTGGTTTAACCTATTTAATTTTAGAACACAACATAAAATAGCAATAATACATAGATGCTCCACGTGATAATTGTTAAGAGTGTTCGTGGAATGAGTTGGGAGTTGCGACAAGTTTATTTACGTTCGTATATGCTTTGTAATTTTGACTGGAATGATTATATAAACTTGAATTCGGTATGATAAAATTTGGGATAAAACTGGGTCAATCCAATTTGTTGGTACAATATATTAATCTTTGAATTAAAGTTGGTTTTTTTTTTTTTTTTCTGAATGGAATTAAAGTTGGTTAGTAAGTAAGAAAAAAAATAATGAAAAAACAATATAAAATAAAGATATTTTATTATCATCATCACCAAAAGTGCAACAAATTGATCATTCCATTAACGTTCTCCATTACCGTTAATGATTCTGTCTACATGACAGTTCACATGTGTCATGTCACCAACAATTGTAATAGACTAATATGCCAGTGTATATGTTTATCTCGGGATTATCTAAATAACCTCATATAAAAATTGGGTTATACTATCCAATTTTATATATGTGACATCATTTGATTGGATATTTTATCTTATAGTTTGGCTTAATTTTTAATATATTATTTTATACACAAAATTTTAATAATCATATATTCATCCCATTATTTTTATTAAATTTAAATTTTTTCTATTTTTTATTTGATTTTTTATTATAATTATATTTATTATGTTTGTTTTTATATTATTATTTTACTTGTAATTTATGCAGTATTTTTTATGTTCCTTAGCATTATATTTAAATACTTTATTGAAAAAATAATAAATATACTACGACATTAATTGAGTACTAAAAAATAATATTAATTTAAAAATTCAGTTTAACTGAACACTAATAAATAATATTATTTGTTAACTATAATGGATATCAATTCAAACAAATCTAATAACTCAATGTATCGTATCTGAACTAATTTAAAATAAAAAATTAATATTAGTTTGAATCGAATTAAAAAAATATAAATTTAATGAGTTAATTTAATTTTTAACTCGAATTATAACATGTTAATAGGCAAGTATATAAAATTATATTTTAGTTAAAAATGTATAAAATTATATAATATATAATTTTCTCATATTATTTGATTCAAATTTTTTAATTGAAATTATTAAGTTGAAATCTAAACTAGATAACATTTGATCAAAATCAAACAAATTAAAATAATTAAAATGGATTAATTGGATATAATAATTTGAGCTTTGTTTTGAAGTAATTTCACCTAAATATAACCTAGAGTATCTTTATTGATGTCATGATCAAAATATCTTTATCTCTGCCTCAATCATAGTGTCTACAAATTTGCTTTAGTTAAACTATCTTTAGGTCAATCTTAGCCAAGGTTTATAAGTACTCTTTTAAAAAATGAGTTCATTTTTAATTAGAATTAAATGGAATTAAAATAATATAAATATTAAATTTTATAAAAATAATACATTCATTAAAAATAATTTGATGGTGAAGTGTTTGTGAAACGATGTGCTTTGATAAATAAAATTGAAGGAAATAAAATATCAAGTCTTAAAAAAAATAATTACAAGTAAAAAAAAATCTAAAAACAGACATAATAAATATAATTGTAATAAAAAAATATCAAATAAAAAAAGTGGACATAAATTAAATTTAATAGAAATAATGAGATGAATATATGATTATTTAAAATTTGTATATAAAATAAAATATTAAAAATTAAGTCAACTTATAAGATAGGATATCCAACCAAATGATTACACATAGGATTGTGTTTTACAAGAGATTATCTAGACAAACCCTATCTTCTAAATTGTCAATAATAAAAATTTTGATTGTTTTGCAGCATCATCTCTCATTTTGGGTATTATCCATTTTAGTACTCGATGAACTTTACGATTTTGTAATTATAAAAGGCCACTTAAACGTGCGATGATCGTCACGATACTTTGTAAAAGACATCTTGATGAATTAAGGAAAAGAATTGTATATAAATTTTTCTTAATCTCAACTCCTAAGTGATGTTGAACTATATGACATATCATAATACATGTAAATAAATTTAATGAAATATATTTTAAGTCTTGAATCAATGAAATGTTCAAAATCAATTATTAATAATAAAAAATATTATGTTTTTCAAAATGATCAACATGTTATGTTATGAAAACTATTCATGCAATTGTCATGATAGAACCAACTTCTAAAAACAATATATTTTAACATATTTTAGCATATACTTTAAGAGAAGTTAACTTTTGTGCAAATTGGATTGCTAAATATGAAGTTAATCATGATGAGGTTTTTATTACTCGACACAGTGTCCTTCCGAGATCACTCCTCCCATGCTTGCGGATGTAATGAGGGCTATCCATCTTAAATTTTTTGTTTTTGCCTTGTTTTTCTTTTTGAATGTATAAAAAAAAAATTCATATATATATATTTTACACATCGAAATTGAAACAAGGATAACCGTGGATAACAAAATTAACCGCTCTTATTTTTCACTAAGATCTAATTGAATATTTTAACAACTAGAACTCAATTGAATTGTTTTATTTTTTCTTTTTTTTTAGGGAAATTGAATTGTTAATATTATAATAAGTGGGACACCAAATGTATAATTAAGAAAAAAAAAAAAGGTACAAACAATACAAGGAACAAGAATACTTAAAAACTAAACCAATCATAATTAAGATTGGGTGATTGTTTATATATATATATATATATTAATATTAACATTGTAAGAGTGACAAAAGAGGATAACAAAATTAATCCCTCTTATTTTTCACTAACACCTACAATAAATGGTTCAATATATAATAAATGGTGTAAAATCTCCCTCTCTATATATTAGTAGTATAAACACTGTTCATGCAAAATCCACAGGAAAATGAATCACAAGATTCAGTGCTGGAAGATGGCGAGCATTGAGAGCAAAACTGAGGCTCCAATCACGGCCACCGAGCTCGAAATGGCTCTGGCAGCTGCGACATCAGCGGGTCCAGCGGCTGCAGTTGGTGTGGTGGCTCCGGCAGCTCCGGAGGCTTCAGCAGCTCCGCCAGCTGTGGTGGGTGTGGCGGCTCCGGCGGCTCCAACAGCATCAGCTGCATCGGCTGCGGTAGGTTCCATTGCCGCCGTAGTCGCTGCCGCAGCAGCCGCAGCCGCAGCGGAGACGGTAGTGACAGCGGTGATGACAAATAATAGCGCCACGATGAGAGCATATGCGAAGGACTTGAGTGCTGCCATGGCTAATAATAAAATGTGTTTTGTTGAGAGAAAGAAAATGTTAAAAAGATAATAAGATGATAGTAACAAATACAAATTAAAAAAAAAAAAAAAACAGAGATACAATGAAAGTTATGAAGGTGTTGTGTTATTATTTATTATGAGGTTTTTTTTTTGTGTTTTTGTTTTTGTGATGTAAAAGTTAGGAAGGGTGTGGGGGTTTTATATTACGAAAATGTGGACAGGTGTGAGGTGTGTGAATTAATGGTGGTGAGTTTTGCGAGAGATCGTTAGTTACGTTTGTGCTTTTTTTTAGTGTTTTGGAAAAGTGTTAAACCAACGAAACATCCGAGATTTTTGCATGTTCTCTCTTTTTTCTTTTCCTTTTGAATCTTTCCTTCACGCTGGACCCGTCATTGCTCCAAAAATTATTAGGTTATTTAGATAACCTCATATGATCCAAGTGAAAATTAAGGATGATCTATTCTTCATTGAGAATCACATCATTTATATCTTAATAAATAATCACGTAACACGTGGATAATTAGATGTAATCATTAAATTAATAAAATCATAGATATACTCATTAAATTAATGATATATCTATTAACAATATAACAAAAAATAATAAAATTATCCCTATCCATATCAATATCATGCATGTTATTTAAATAAATTGTTTATTTTATTTTTTGTCTTATAATTTCATATAAACTTAGGCACTCTATTTTAATATTTACTTTAATGTTGAGATTGTTAGAATAAGTGGTTAACTTAATTTTGTGAATCTTATCATACCTATGTTATTTATGATATAATTTTGTTATACAACGGCTTTTTAAATAAGTAATGTTATATAATTTATTCCAATGGAATAAAAAAAAAGTTAAGTAGCGTTTATTAAATTTAAATAACTCATTAATGTCTTTATTGGAGATACTCCTAGGAGTCATTTGAAAAGGATAACTTTTTATTGGCGAGATTGGGAAAGTTTTAGTTAGGTTTCTCACAAAAACTTTCTCACGAGAGAGGGTGGGAACAGGGATAAAGCGAGGATTCACCTCTGGAGGCCAATATATATATATATGATATTGTTAAAAATATAAAAAAAAAATCTTTTTGTAATAAATAATTTTCATTATTAGAAATAAAAATAATTAATAAATAGTAAACATAAATCAAAATAAACACTATCTTTAATCGACCTAACATACACATTAATTGGCAAAAAAAAAATGGTATATTTTTTCAAATTACGGGTTAAACAAAAATTACAATTTTTTTTTTAAAACTAATCCAAAATCCTTTAGTCCATTCAAATATAATTCAACAAAAAAAAAAAAAAACACGTTTGAAGAGATTTTTTTTTATTAAAACTAGTTAATTAAGATTTTTTTTTTTTAGATTCATTAACGACACTTAAAAAAGTTAAAAGAAAAAAAATCCAATTCATAATAACTTTCAAATTTGTTATATATGTTTAAGAATTTATGTAGGCATAATTAGCACAAATTACATTTATAATTTAACATAATTAAATGGGACATAAACAATAATCACTTTCAAATTTTAATACTTATATAAATTAAAAAGAGAAATTTTACTTGCATGATCAATTTTTAAAATAATTATAATTTATCTATAATATCTATAAAATTCTCAATACTTAAGAGATGAAAAATATATTTTTCATTGATGAAGGTTGTACTTGTGTACATGATTATGTTTTTCTAGTCGAAATCCAAGTTTATTTTTTTTAATTATTTTTTCTTCTTCTTTTCATTCTAACGTATTTCTGCATGCATATGATTCATGATTTATGTATTTTCTTACGTCGTCCGCAAAATTCCCATAGCAAAACACATATTTTTGCACCGCATGACATATTTGTGTGTAGTTACGATGTTTTTCCTTGAGTTTCACTTATACTTATTGTGTTTGTTTGATTAATGGTTTATTATAACAAATATTTGTAATAAAATTACATTCATAAATGTTTTTTTTATATGAAATTTATTTAAATATTGTAAATAAATTTCGTATGTGTCATATTTATAGTAAAATTTGAGTAAAAATATTTAATATAGCTATTTTAATGATGAGTATATAAAAAAATCTTATATATGTGGGAAAGTTCTAATGTAACTAAATGCGAGAATGTTTCGATAATGACAAATTTTAATTACTCACATCTTGCAGAAGAAAACCAATGCATAGGCTTATTCACAAAGTATGACTTATGCGGTTGAAGTTTTGTTTTTTAAATCTTAATTGTATGTTATATTTCTCAATGATTAAAAAAAAAATGTAGAGAAACTTCAATTCATAGGAAACATGTAATCGAATGTATTTTATCTATTCCTAAGAATCCTGAATTCATGATTCACAAGAATCGGCTTTCCCATGAATATGATTTCGGAGTAGGAAAAAACCTAATACCTACCAACGTGACATATTTATTGGCCAGGTAATGTATAGGGAAAGGATTCTCTCTCGACATATTCACTCGATGGGATCCTTACCCTTAATTTTTTTTATTACTTTTTTTTTTTTTATAAAATCAATGGTCAAATTTGTCCACCACACAATCCCGATCCTAATGTAAAGGATCTTATGAAATTTAAAATTATCCATAATGGATTTAAATAAGAATTTAATGTTTATATAATGACGGTAAAATAGTTTTACATCGTCAATCAATCATAACTCATCGTTTGAATAATTTTTAAGATAATTTTATAAAAATTAACTTATGACTTATCATAAACGGAGAACTATGATTAACTCACGGTGTAAAACTTTTTATACCGCTCATGTATTACATTTTTTTCTCTTAAAATAATAAATTATCCATATATTACTGATTTTTATCTTAGATCACAAATGATATTGTGGTCCTGTTTTAACGAGTTATTGGTCCGAGTGATAATAAATTTGATTTTCTTAAGTAAGATTTTGAGTTTGAAACTTGTGAATAAAAAAATATGATTGAGAATGAATAATTCCACTAAAAATGATCGGATAGTTTTATGACATGAATTAATCATCGGCAATAAGGAAATCAATATGCAGATTGGTTTGTGAAACATAATTCATCAACAATTAGTGAATCCTTGTATATATGACACTGATATCCTATTCAATTACAAACACTTTATGTAGTTGAAATTTTGTTTATTACAATTGTTTTTTATATTTCTCAATGATAAAAAAAAAACACATGAGAATTTTTAATTCATAGGAAACATGTAATCAAACGTATTTTAACTATTTCCAAGAATCATGAATCATTCATGATTCACAGGAATCGACTTTCCCGTGAATATGATTCTGGAGTAGGAAAAAGCTTAGTCCTTACCAAACGTTCCCGTTAATGTATAGGGAAAGGATTCTCTCATGATTATTGGCCCGTTAATGTATAGGAAAAAGATTCTCTTCTAACATATTCACTGGATGAGATCCTTATTTCTTACCCTTAATATTTTTTTTATTAATAAAATATAAAATACTTTTTATTTATTTATAAAATCAATGGTTAGATTTGTCCACCGCATAATCTCAATTCTAATGTAAAGGATCTTATGAAATTTAAAATTATCCTTAATATATTAAAAATAAGAGTTTAATATTTATGTAACCACAATATAAAACAATTTTACATTGTTAGTCAAATCACAACTTATTGTTTGAATGATTTTTAATATAATTTTATAAAAATCAACCAATTTATCATAAATGAAGAGTTGTAATTGACTGACGATATAAAACTTTTTATACTGTCGGCATATCACATTTTTTCTCTTAAAATAATAAATTCTCCATATATCACTGATTATTATTTGAGGTCACAAATGATATTGTGGTCCTCTTTCAATAAGTTATTGGTCTCAGTGATAATGAATTCAGTTTTCTTAAGTAAGGTTTTGAGTTCAAAACTTGTGAATGGAAAAATATGATTGAGAAGGAATAACTTCACTAAAAGTGGTCGAACAGTTCTATGACATAAATTAATCATCGGTGAAGGCTGATGAATATTTCATACCAATAATATAGTTATCAAAAAAATATTGTGACCCTATATTACTTGAGAGTGTTTGATATGGAAATATTTTTTTTTATCCGAGAATCATAATTCCTGAGAAAGTCGATTATCGGGAATCATGATTCTTGAGAATGGTTAAAGTACATTTGGTTAATCATGACATGATGCATGTGATCTAAAGATTCTCACGTTTAGTTAGATTATAACTTCTAAATTTCATAGGTATATATTGTTTTTTTACATGTATACCCTTTATTAAAATAACTTTATTATATATTTTTTCTCAATTTTTTTTATAAATATGACACCTGCCTAATTTAATTACAAGACATAAATAATTTTTAATTAAAAAATATCTATGATTATAATTTTATTACAAACATTTGTTACTCAATAAAAATGCACTACGTAATCCAAATATGTCTATAAAACATTAATAAAATAGAAACAATATGTATAAAGCGGTGAAAAATATGTGTTTTACTTTGAAAATTATGCGAAAGACAAAAAAAAAAACAATTACATGAATCATATGTATACGAAAATATATGAAAAAGAATAGAAGAAGAAAAATAAACAATAAAAAAGCTAAATTTTGACCAAAAAAAGACAGAATCACGTAGATAAGTGCAAGTTTAAAAGAGGAAGATCCAAGTTTTATTTTATAAAGATATGATGAACCTAGCTGAAAATAAAATGGGTAATATTAGTCTTTTTATCTTATTAAAACTTTCCCCTAGTGGAGAAAGTTAGATTCCTACACCCCTCCTAAACATTGGCGGAAGCACGTTGGCCCTTGTGAGGGCAATTGCCCCCACAAGATTTTTTTATTGGTTAATATATATAAAAAAAAATTATCTACCCCCATAAAATTTTAGATGTTGTCCCCATTAATTTTTTTTTCTAAAACTTTGATATAATCATTAAACATAACAATTTGTATGTGCTCAAAGTCCAAACAAACATAATATATTTAATATAAAAACTGCATGGTTAACAACTCAAGCCTAAATCATTTAGTCGAATTTCTACTACAGTAAGTGACACAGAAGAGAGCCTAATGTTTCAACTTCGGAAACTTACAGTACACTCTAAAAGCTCTCATTTGATTACCTGCCATTTCCAATTCCATTTGATTACTTGAGGTGTATCATGAATTAATGATCAATGTGCAAAACTATAAAGGAAATAAAGATGGAAGATGAAATAGTTAGTAATATACTAATATGCATATGGAATCATGATGCATTTGATGTGGATTGGGATGGTGGAATTGGAGAAGGGACAAGGCATGAAGTAATATACTTAGTATAGGGGAAGGGATTGACATCTTTTGTTTTTATATTGACTGTTTCTAGAAATTATATTTTTTTAGCTACTTTATTCTAGTTTTTTTTTTTTTTTTTTATCTTAATTAGCTTTATATTTTCTATAGTGTGTTAGAAATGGAGAGATATTTGAAAAGGAATTTCACAACATCGTTAGAATCATTTCATTTGTTAACCAAGAAAACATTATTTTTCAAAACAACAATTTGGGATTCCATTTAGAAAGTTTAATTCTAACTAGTTTTCAGAATTTGGCAATTGGTTGGAATATAATGTATTAAAAGATGCCGCAACCAATGAAGTCTAATTTAGTTGGTTTAGCAGGTGTGTGAGTATTGTAAATTCCTTATGATACTATCTTCAATTTGTCAAAAAAAATGTTACATTTTGTTTACATTCTTATCTTATGAGACATGGTATTTGAGAATAAAAAAGGGATGATACATTTTCGACTTATGATTTTTTAAATTGGAAAAAAAAAAAGATAGGTTTAAAACACATATTGGAGATTTTAATAGTGCTCAAAATCAAGTAAAAAAAAAGTTATGAAACATTAATTAATAGAAAACAACATATTGAAGTTGCTATTAGCAAGCAATCAGACTTGATGAAAATGGACTATAGGATTCATTTGATGACAACAATTGACTGCATTCGGTTTCTTTTTAGGCAAGGATTGGCATTCCGTGGTCATGATGACACAGTCCATTCCCAAAATAAGGTCATTTCCTTGAGCTTTTACATTTTTTTGGCCAGTCTTAATGAAGAGATTGATAAGGTTTTAAAAAATGTTCGTGGAAATCTCAAACTATTGACATCTAATATTCAAAAAGATAGTGACAGTTGTAGCATGTGAGACCACAAAAATCATTATTGTTGGTGTTAGAAATGAATTTTTGCCATTTTAATTGGTAAATCTCGTGATATATCAATTAATGAGCAAATGTCTATTGTTTTGTGTTACGTAGATAAAAATTAAAGTGTCGTTGAGAGGTTTCTTGATCTTGTGCATGTTTAGGATACAAGTTGCCATATCTTTAAAATTGGCATTGGAGTCATTATTTGCAAAACATAGTTTAAGCATATCAAGAGTGCGTGGACAAGGATATGACGGAGCTAGTAATATGCAAGGTGAATTCAATGGGCTCAATTGGCACTTGTGGCACTTGCAAGAAGAAAACAAGTTCAAAGTGCTTGTTTTTTTTTATTTAGAACGTTAACTATGCTAAAAAAAAAAATTAACAAAGAACCAAAATTGCTAGAAAATAAATTTGGAGATCATTAAAAAAAAAATTTAGAGATCAAAATTGTGAAAAATAAAATTTTGGGGACCAAAAGTCAAATAGATGAAACATATTTTCATGTACAGACGAAAACTTTTTTTGATGCACAAATGAAAACTATTTCCTATACAGAGACGAAAAAAGCTTTAGAGGTATGAACAAAGTCTTGTCTAACTAGACAGACTGAGTCTTTTCGTCAGACGATACTATGCTAGAACCAAATGATAATATAACTTAATCATTTTATATATTGACCTTAAAATCGTTGTCTCTAAATAGAAAGAGAGGAAAATATCACTGTGTAACTTTTCACTTATTTCTCATATCTTTATTTGTTAGTCTCAGATATTGTTAAAGTTCAAATAGTTATAGCTAAAGGCTACTCTTTAGAGAAACTACAATAGAGCAGACTTATGAAAAGCTACAACAGAGTAGTGAAGTGACAGGAGCGTGTTCTCCCTTAACTTACTCGAGTAAAGCTACTTCAACACTCAACCATCACACAACCGATCCGAAAGGTTTCAATGTTTAAATCTATGAAACTCTCCTATAAATAGAAGTTTCCATGCTCAGGAGAAAAAAAGAAAAAAAAAACTAGCAAACAAGCATACCAAAACACGAGCAACCAAGAGAACTTCAAGCTCTAAATATTTTGAGCAAAGTGAGAAAAGAGCAAAGAGAAAAATTGAGGTGAGAAAACCACAAGTGCACAGTTATGTGGTAAGTAATTAAAAATATCAAATCCACAAGGACTGCTTTTTGGCTTAACAATTATCACAATTAGAGTAAATAACTAGAAAACTATTAAAATTGATTTTGAGAAGATTGAGATTGAGATTTAAAACAATAAAATAAAACAAGGCAAGATAAAGATAAAGATTTTGGTGAAATTCAAATTTAGAAAATTCTAAGATCAGGGTCTTGCACTAAGACTCTTGCTCAATCAATTCAAGGTTCTCGAGTCTTACTTTTAATGTCAAATTAGTCTAAAGTGATCATCATTCTCCTCAAGTAACAAGATGTGCCTCATTAAATTAGTCTCTACTTTCGTGGTGTTGTGTTCAATTAAACTCATTAAGAACTTTACTAATTTGTTTTATCTACCGAGGATTAATTTTACTTTCGTGAATTAGAGCCTATGTTCCTCTCTTATGCTTCCAACGTTTAGGTTCTCCTTTCAGTTCATCCTTAAATGTCTAACGCATGCAAAACGATGATAAGGTGTAGAATAAGAATTAAATGCGATAGAAGAATAATTAAAATAAAGAACTAAAGAAACCTTGAATTAATTAGTAGCATCAACAATTGTCAAGAGTTACACCCCAATCATAGAATAAAGGACTACTCACACATAATTATAAATAATCCTAAACAAAATATAAAGAGAGTACCAATAAAGAATACAAAAGCTTAAGAAATTCCCTTGCTGTTTCCCAACCTTCAGTTTCTCAAAATTCAGAACTACTAATCCTAGATAAAAACATTATATTTAAAGAGAATAGACTAAGAAAAAGATAAAGATATGGGCCCAAATTAATTTAATAAAAATCAATAAAGATAAGACAAAAATTTGGGCTCAAACTAATAAAAAATAACAAAGATAATATTTTAAACTTGATAATAACATGACACATTGTTTTTCTTCTAATCTTCATATATCTTTATGCTCCTAACTTCAACACTTGAAGTCACCTTGTTTTTCCTTAATTTGATGTCATAAAGCTCAAGAAACAACATTTAAACATGAAAAATAACAAAAGTATAACCGATTCCAAAAAATAAAAAAATGCAATGAAGATGAACAAAAACAAAAGTTAAATGGGACCTAATTGAGACTAATCCTAACTAAAATAACTCCTAAATGTATATTAAATGCAACGCATAAAAAATATACCTAGATCTTTCGAAGTTCTTAAGAGATTCAAACCATCTCTATATCCTCTCTTTGAGTTATTGAATCTTATTCATTTATTGAATAGAAAGTCAGGAGTGACTTAATGATAAAAAAAAAATACTTGGGAAAGTATAATCTCAATAGGAGATTGATACTTGTTACCAAAAGTGGTATTGATAATACTTGTAGTTAGTAGAGGTATAGAAAATACTTGTAAGCCAAAAGTGTTAGTTTAAAATACTTATTTGTAATTGGATTAATTATAGTGAAACTCTTTAATAGTTGTTAAATGAAAACCAAAAATAATTCAAAGTTAACTAAACCAGTACATCTTTTGAAGAGAATTAAAAAAGTTATCTTGAAAAAATATATTTGTTGTTGTTAGACAACATATTTCAAAATCATATTTGTTGCAAAAAAATTTATAGTATTTTAGTAACCCACTATTTAATCTACTTCTAGTATGTCTTTATATATTTAAGGAGACTCTTAAAAGAAAATCAAATTCCAAAAGTTACTTAAAAAAAAATAAAAATTAAAGAGTGGAGAAATTTTTAGTGGTTATGGCTTGAATCAAGAAACTACGTTGAAATGAGTTGGAGATACAAGATGAGCTCACATTATGATAAGCTACTTAGCTTGATTTCTTGGTTTACTTGAGTGATTGATGTCCTTGAATTTATTGAGGAATATGACATAAGTTCAAAGCAACTTGGTGAAGCTTGTCATTTATTGAAATTTGTGCATTCTTTTGAATTTATTTTTAACTTGCACTTGATGAGGCATATCCTGGAGATCACTAATGAGTTGTCTCAAGCATTATAAAGAAGTGATCAAGATGTTATAAATGTTATAACATTAGTTAGAGTATGCAAAAAAAAAAAAAATATTACAAAGCATGAGAGATGATGGTTGGCATACTTTATTGAATGAAGTATCACTGTTTTGTGAAAAGCAACATATTAACATTCTAAATATGGATGATGATTGTTTAGTTACATACATATACATAGAGAGATAATTTTTTATAGTATTCACAATGAAAAAATCATATAACATTTTCAAAGTGTAGAGGACAATTTTAATTTGTAGAAGTAGTATTTTAGATTTTTTTGTTACAACATTATGTATTTTGATGAACCTCGTAATATTTTGCTTTTGTGATTTTTTTTTCTAAATTATTTCTTGTTCCTATTAAGAAAATTTTCTGGTTCCGTCACTGTTTCCACGAAAAACCTCACTGAAAACATTCGCGAAAAACTTTCTTCCGAAAATTTTAGTTGGCGTTTGATTTTATGAGATATTTTTATTTTATTTTTTTTAAATAGTTTTTATTTTCATACTTTATTTCAAATATTAAAAATCTTATTTATAAAAATGAAAACAAAATCCTTAAAGGAATGAAGATTTTTATAAATGTAAAAATATTGAAAACGTCTAATTTTTATAGTTTTCAGTCTTTTTTATAAAAATATTTTAAAAAATTAAAATAAAAACATTTTCAACTATATTTTCTACCATAAAACCAAGCTGTCACCTTAAAATTTTAATAGATACCAAACATTGAAAATCAAGATTCCCAACCTAAAATTCTAAAAAAAATACAAAATTTTTCCCGTACCAAACGCTGTCTTTTTAAGTCTTAATATTAATCATTTCTACCCTGAGAATCTGAGATGTAACGCTATTTTGGACCTTTTCTACGTAGCTTCCCAGAGTGAATAACGTTTACATTACGTGGTCAATGATGCGAAAGTCGAAACGACTAGTTGAAGAATATTCCCGTAAACGTTGGGGTTTGTTTACTGAAGTTTGTATTTAATTCTTACACATAAATTTCGAAGTTTGTTTGTGAAGAAAAAAAATGCGAGATATTTGAGTTTTAGAAAAAATAAATAAATTATTTAAGATTACTTTTTAATCTTGTTCGTCTCTTTGAGTAATAATTTTAGGAATTAATTTATATAGTGATTTTTTGTTTTTCTGAATGGGCACAATTTGTATGTAAATTATTATTATTATTATTGTTATTGTTGTGAACATTGCTTTGATAATTTGGGTGGCACAAGAAATGCAAGTGGAAAAGTATTTTTTGAAAAAGAGGTGAAAACATGTATAAGACTAGAAGAGTAATTAACAATAACTTCATTTATTATCATTTTTAAAAAAAATATATAAATTGGTTTATAATAAAATATGAGGGGGTATTTTTATTTGATTTATAGAGTAATTTGATCATTTAATATTTTAAAATTATAAGGCAGAGCTTTAATTCTTTCGTACGTTATATTTAATATTTTAGAGATTGGTTTATATGAATAATATCTTCTAGGAGTCACTTGTGGTTTGCTAGTACAATTCAATATGTTAAAAATGAAAAGAAAATAATTGAGTAATGAAGTTGCCTCACATTCATAAGTTTGACATATCATTTATGTAAAATGGAGAGCAAATAATAAAATAACTAAATTATTCCACGTTATGATGTTGGGAGATTATTTAAATACTCCATTTTTTAATTCACACGCTAAGTTAGGTGAACTGAATTTTATATCATTTCTTTAGACTATTACATAACTAAATTATACATCAAGTAACATCAGTTCATTGCTAATTTGCTATCTTAGAAGTTTTTCGTAATAATATTATTTATACAAAATATCAGTTAATAATTAATCTCTGTAATAAAATTTAATCATTTTAATAAAATTCTCTCTTTCGAACCATATTTTTTTATTCACGTTATTCGAATCCGAAACCTTATAAAAAATAATTGAATCCATTACCTTTTAAACCAGTAACTTAATATTAAATCATTTTATTTTATTGTATACACTTCTAAATCATGTGAATTATGCTGTGTGAACACTGTACGATAATTTCATGGACAGTTAAGAGTGCTGACATAAGAAAAAGAAACGACAACGCAGCATGTGGAAGGATCTTTTTGACGAAAGCGCCGTAAACAGACGAGGCGACATGTTAACATGCGTGGATTGCGGTGCGCTGTGCGTTCATCAGTTTCGTTCATGTTCTCGCTGTCGGTTCGGTGTTAGTATTCTATTTCTTCTTTGCTTTCTTTTATTATTATTTTTTAGTTTAACAATAATACATATAGACACGAGTAAAAGAAAAATAGTAATCATAAACTATGTTGACTATTTTTTTTTAGTGGAATTTTTTTCTCTCCATCACAAATTCGAACTCAAAATATTATTAGAGGAAAAGTTCAATTATTAAATTTATTATTTTTTATTATATATTATCTGTGTTATCATATTTATTAAAAATATTAAATTTAGACATGTCTGACATAAAAATAAAAAATAATATTAAAGAAGATGACATGATTTAATTAAATATTTTTAATAAATATTACGATTCAATTAAATATAATAAATAAATCTAATTAATTAAATAAATAATAAGTGGACTTAATTGAAAAATAATAATAAAGATCTTAGTTCATTAATAATTGAAGTATATTATTATAATCAAATTTAAATTTAAAGAGTTTACATAATAATGTAAAATTGTTACATACTTATAAAATTTATTTGAAACAATTATAATTAGGATCCACCAATGATCCTCCAACTTAGACAAAAAAAATTATATTCTAATCAAATGGCCGTTATTGCTGGAAAGCTCCCTCACAACGGCATCATGAAAAACAACCTATACCTACGCAATAATGCAAACGGTAAACAGCTTTTTCATGTTTTCAATATTTATTTATTTGTTTATTTTTCTATAGAAGCACCCATCTTTTCCCAAAATAATTCTATTCAAGTTGAATATAAGATTATTATAAACAGAAAAGATTTCTCTATAACTATTTAACGCGATTAAAGTTTAAAATTTGAACTCAAAATCACCCACTAATTGCTTTTGCTTATTAAATTGATAAAATATTAATTAAATATATCTTTATATTTTAAGATGTTAACAGCTCAAGAAACAATAACAGCATCAAGAAAATAACGTATACCTTACCTTACAACCAGGAAACAGCTCAAGACAACGGTGTGGGATTTGGAGAGATTTGGTGCTTTTCATATTTTACATGAGATCATATTAAAAAATTCTAAAAAAAAAAAAAGCATGGGGTAATGATTATTGCAGGAACAATACTATTTTCAATAATTTCAAAATTTTTCTTACAACATTTTATTAAAAATTGACACACTTCAGAGGCACTCTCTAACTCTTAATGTGATTGATTATTTTATAGAAAATTATCTTTTAATGTGTTTCAGCTACATAAGGAGGAAATTAAGATAACTTTTAAATGATATATATGTAGAATAATCCTTTAAAATGAATGATTTTTATTAAATACCAATCAACAACAGAAGAATATCTCATAGTAAATTAATTTTTTAATTAAACATTGAATATTGTTTAAGATTTAAAATCTTCTTGGTAAAAAAATATGGAGAAAAAATGTGACATAACCTCAATATTTTCATGATGTGTCACTGTATCTGGATTAAACATAAAAATTGAGAAAGATTAACTCAGCTGAGTGAGTCGGGTATTAAACATAAAAAAAAAAAAATCTTTGTTTCTTGTACTTTCTACATTTCTACTTTTTTTTTTTTGTTGAGGAATTCTACCTTTCTTTTAAGTTACGAAAAGTTCTTGTTTAAATAATTTGAAGGTATGTAATATTCAATTGAAATCACAACTCGATTTTTCTTTAGTTAAAATTAGGTTTAATTTTACTTTTTATCCTAACTATTTATTTAATTTTTTGTGAATTTTATTTTAACAAATTAATTTGCTACACATTTTACCTTTAACAAATAGCATGAGATAAAATTTGTCCAAAAATTAAAATATTCAAATAAAAAGTGAAATTAAACCTTAAAATTACAAATCGATTTGTGTGTCCCTTGGGCACAAAATTAAAATTACTGTAATTAACGTAAAACAACAATTACTATGACGCAAATAAATAAACAAGTAATAGATTCATATAGTAAGAAAAAATATATATATAAATCGTCAATCACAGTATTTTATTACAAAATAAAGAAAAAGAATACCGGTCCATGTAATGGTAAAGGATATCATATAATCCTTCTTATTCTCCCTAAGTCCTAAAACAAATACTAGTATCAATAATAATAAGTATATTAAATAATAAATACGGTATAATCTCTCTCCGATAAACTCATAATACACCACTCGATATATATTTTGTACACAAACTCAACCAATTTCACGAACTCAATGCTTCAAGAAAGCCATCAATGACAGCACAACCGAAGCTCCAATCATGACGATGGAACTTGAGACGGATCCGGCTGCCCCGACGTCAGGACTCGGCACCGGGGACACGTCTTGGGCATTGGCGGCAGCGAAGAAGAGAGCGACGACGACGACGAGAACGAAGGCGAATGAGGTTCTTGTTTGTGATGCCATGGCAAAGAAGCTAAAGAGAGAAAAATAACAAATTGGAAGAGTTTGTTTTGAGAGACAGAGAGAGATAATTAATAAATTGAAGTTGTAATAACTAAGGAGTGGATGAAGAAATGGTATGCATTGGGGAGGGTATTTATACAGTTGAGAGTGGGTGTGGGACCCAGGGAAAACGTGGACACGTGGCATGCAAGGAAGGGCATGTCGGTTTTCTCAACGTTTGTGTGCGTACGAATGGACAATGGTATATTTTGGTCAATTTCAATATAATGAATGAATTAAATACTAATCTTATTCGTCATAAGATAATTAGGGTGAGTATATGGATGATTCTAGTACGTTTAAGTTTGATATGTGAAGTAAGAATTTTAAATGTAACTAGGTTCACGAAAATAAATAATTTTTTTTTATGAAATTCATATATTTGATTTGTACAAATTAAATAGATTGGTCTGTGAATCTATTTAATTATTTTTGAAAAAAAATATAAAATTAAAAAAAATTTACTTTTTTCACTTTCGTTTAATTTTTTAAACTATAAAATTAATCAAAGTATAAATATCATGTACTAATATTTTTAACAACAAATATTCAAATACTAACATAAAAAATTAACCAATAGAAATATTAGTAAAGTTATACATTTTTAACAAATATTTTTTTTTTTTAGAGTTTGAACGAATTAAACAAATACTTTTGACGAATTTAATTCGTTTAACATGTGTTAAACTGGTCGGATCTAAATTCCCATAAATACTATTAAGAAAAAAAAAATTGAATTCGTTATCGATGAGTTAAGCAATCCCATACGTGGACTCAGTTACATATATCCACCTAATGCTAATTTTCGTTGACACAAAGATTTTGTGCACAAGATAATTCCATGACGTGTTTGGCTTAGGTAAACAACCTTCTTCGCTTACTGGTTAGAGTTCTTAGCTTCCAAGTTAAACCTCGGCACCTGTTAAATTTGGACTTTTATTTCACCTGATTTTTTTCTTTTTCCTACGCTGTTTTTGGTGTTATTCAATTATTCTGCTATTGTATATTAAGTAAAAGTAAATGATTTGACTAAGTAATGATCGCGTTTGTGTGTGTTTGATACGTTGCTTATGGGAGCGACACGCAATCAATATGTTTTTTTTTTTTTTACACGTAATCAATTGTTAGTATTGTAATGTTAGAGCAACTCTAATTATCAGAAATGTTATTTTGACAATTAATTGTAAGATCAAATACATGAAGTAATAATAATATACTGTACTACGTAATAATATAAGGTAGAGCTTGTAACGTTTACAAATTTTAAGCAATTTTAACGTTGGACTGTGGCGAATTTAACGTTGGAGCTTGCAACGTTCAAATTAACGTTGAAAATTTGTTACAAATTTCCTGTTTCAATTTGGATAATATTGTATATTTTATCATTAAACTTATATTATTTTGTAAATTTTATCATCTCATTTTTATTTTTTGTAAATTTTATCATCTAAATTTTGAATTTTTATGTATTTTACGATCATGTTGCTAGTAAAATGACATCATTTTGCAATAAAAAAACATAACTTTTTTAGTGAAAAATCAAAATTAGTAAAATGTGTAAAAAAGTTAAAAACTGGAATGATAAAATCTCGAAAACTTTTGTGTTTAACAGTTTAAGTTCGTAGAAAAATCTACATCAGAGACTAAAATCGAAAAGAATTTTTTTTAAAGACTAAAATAGAACAAAAAAATGACGAGGACTAAGAGCTACAAAAAATGAGAGAGCAAAAAGATAATAAATTTTAGGCTGATTGCATTTTTTATCCCAAATACTTTTGTTTTTTTTTAGAATTTTATTCCAATAAATTAATTTAACGTATTTTATTTTTAATTTTTTTAAAATTTGATAAATTTTATCCATTATGTTATTTGTTAATTAACAAACACAAAAGTTTGGGATGAAATTTGTCAAAAAAAAATTAGGATAAAATTTGTAAAAAAATCATAAAAGTTGGAGATAAAAATTGGCAAAAAAAAAAAAAATGAATAAATTGTATAATCATGTGAACAATAAAATTTACTAGATTTTAAAAAGTTTGGGGTAAAATGCATCAAATTAATTTGTTAATATAAAATTTATCAAAAATTAAAAATTTGGATAAAAAGTGCCATTAAACCTAAAGTTTATTTTTTTTCTTAAAAAATATAATAAATTCAACAAATAAAATAAAATAAATAAAAAAATTATCATACATAGTAATTTATAATTAAATAATGAAAAAAAAAGCTATTTACAAAAAAATATAACATAATTTTACACTATCATTCTAAATATATATGATAAATTTGCTATTTTTTACAATAATTATCTTAAAATGATAAGCAGTGTAAAATTATTTAGTACAATTAAACTCTTAACTAATTATATAAAAAGTCTTTACATTACATATTTTTTATATTTACTATTTATTAAATTTTATGTTTTGTTTTTTTTTGCTCAGCAAAAGAATTTATGAGTAATTTGAGAAAATTAAAACATGACCGTTCCCTCATTATAGAAAATATTATGTGCTTATTTCTTTAAGCTGGATTAGTACCTATATATTTTTTTGAAAAAAAAAAGATGCTTGCTAAATAAAAAACATCACGGTCAAATTTTTAAAATTCTCATAAAAAGGATTTAGAAATAATTAAAAAGTGTCATGCCGGGCGTTTAGGGAAAACATGCCTTTATTATTACGCGTAAGTGCGTTTGCTTTTTCCTTATATAAAGTCGTCTCTATGCCTTTATTATTGCGCGTAACCATGGGGTTACGATATGCAATGTATATTTTTCATCATTCAATTATCTCCTTTTCTTTCCCGTTTTGAATCACAGTTGTTTTTTCTTTAATGGGAAGTCATGGTATAGAAAGTTTTAAGAAGAGACGGGGATGCTCGATGTTTCCAACTAAATTGGTAGCTTTTAGTGAGGGTTTTAAAAATGAATTGGTTAAGGTAATAAATCACTGGATTAATGGTCGAATCAATGGAGGATTGGTTAAATCGCATGATTTGTATTAAAAAAAATACAATTTTTATATTTGTCTCAACTCTAAAGATTTGAAAACATCTAAAAATTTATATATATTTTTCACATATATGCCCAGCTCTGTCTCTATTTTTAACCAATCATTTTTTTTTTAATAAACTTTTTTTAATGAAGCAGTAGAAGAATATGAAGTGAGTGTCAACTGTCAAAATATTAATCATCTCTTTTTCTTTATATTTTGGCATTGTTTTCTTTCTTTCTTTCTTCCTTTTGTGACTTCACAGTTTCTTCTTCTTATCAAAGGTGTGGCGGAGGTTGTGCTTGGTGGTCAAAGGGCATGGCTTGGCACAACGGAGACAGAGTATGGTGGAGGGCGAGCGTGGTGGGAGGCAAGTGGCGAAGAGTGCATGAGTAGGTAGAGAACGCGCACGCAAGCAAGAATAACAAAAAGGAGGGTGCCACGTAATGAGTGATCGTCACAGGCAGCAAACACAAAGAAAGCACAAATTTAGGACTTGGAGAAGGGAGCACAAAGCATGAAGAAGGGACTAGGACAAGGAGATGAAAAACAACGTCGTTTCGTGGTATAATTTTTTTTTTAATTGATCTAGACTGGGTTAGTGAGTTAGTAGTTTAACTACAAACCCAGCCGAGTCATACAGAGTTAAACCAGTCCGATTACATAGCCGATCCAACACTTGAATCGACCACTGATTCCTAATCTGACCGATTGGGTCGGTTTGGTTTTTTAAACCTTGATCCTAGCAGCTTCCATCATAAACCCTCAAACTATGTATTATTAATAATATAAAGAGAGAAAAAATGATTTAAATAGGTTTTAGGTCCCTAAAAAATACTCATTATTTATTTTGAGTCCCTACAATTTTTTTATGTTGTTTTGGATCGTGAAATTTTTTTAATTTTGTTTTGAGTCCCTATCGATAATATAGTATTATCTCAATCATTGATATATTTTGAGATAATGTCATATTATCACTTAACTAACTGTTGAGTTGATGCCACAACATTGGTAGGGACTCAACAAAATTAAAAAAAATTCCTTAAACTAAAAATTGAGTATTTTTTAGGGATCCAAAACTTATTTAAGAAAAAAAAAAAAGAAGTAAAACCGGGGAACTTGGCTAAAATCCATGATCAAACTAAAAACTAACAAATAAACTTAATGAAACTGTGAGGCAGTACTAAAATTACAAGTCTTTTCACAATGAGCTATCCTTCCTTTTTTTTTTTTCTTTTGGATTTGTCTTCTATCTCCGACATGTTAGTGGAGGGAAAGACCAGGACCTCTTTGGAATCACTAATTCACTTTGGGTGCGATGAAAAAGAAGGGAGAAGACGTTGTGGGGGTGTCGTGAGAGAAGATTGTTAGGGAGGATGAGAAAGGGTGAGAATAGCAAGTTTGGTGGTGAGAATAGCAAATCCCAAACTATCGGTATACCAATGTGCATTCTGCGGTAAGGTTGAATTAAAAATTAGGGGACTTATTATTGTTTTAGACTTCTAGTTTCTCCATTTGGGATCCTATTTCTTTAGTTCCTTATTTACTTTTTTTTAGACCTTAAATTTTGAAAATTATTCTCTTTAATCCCTCCCATGCAAGGGGGAGTATATGGATTGAGTCCACATATTGGTTTGTTAAGCCTGCTATTCATGAGTATAACGGGCCTAAAATATTTATCCTTGTCTAATTGTTATAAATTTTGAGTTCGGTTTGTTATGTCCATGAAACTCGCAAAACTAAAAATTAGAAGTTAGGATTGATGTGTAAGGTAAATATTATTTTGATATGGAGGAAGTTACAGAAAGAATAGAAACTAAAATCTAACAAAAGGGATGCCTAACACATCTACCAGACAACATGAACATAGTAGAGACGAGCAGAGATCCCAAACATGGCAAAGAGAAGAAGAATTTGCTCCATGCTTGGCCAACCAATTTGTACATTGATTGGCTTCTTTATTGTGCTTAAAAGAGATGTTCGATATCTTTGATACAGCTAATGAGAGCATGATGATGATGAAATCTTTGCAACTCATTGGAAATGAGATGAATAGAGTTGAGAGAATTAGGGCCCGTTTGTTTTAAAATTTTTAAAAATAGTTTTCAATTTTTAAAAATTATAAAACTTGTTTGGTTAATCAATTTTTAAAAATTATTTTTAAAAATCAGTTTTATTTTCAAACAGCCCTTAGTTTCGCAAATGATATTTTTGAAACCAAGCTCCCATGTTTTCTGCAATCCCTAATAAATAGCAAACAAATTTGCATGTAGGTTTGTTGTATGGCCACACATTCCTGAAAACCATGTTAGCCATTGGCCACAGTCATCATGAAGAGGACTCCATAACCTGATCACCAAGATTCCCAAAGAAACTTCCATCGGTGTTGATCTTGAAGAATAGTAGATCGAGAAACCAGTGTAGACAAGATGGCATTGTGAAGAGAATAAATTTGGCTAATGGAGAACTAGATAGAACAACTATCGTCTTAAAAAACCGAGGCATTTATAGACTTCCATATATTCCAGCATGTTGCCATAAATAAGGGTCCATTGCTACTCACAGAAATTTGCTTGATTCACTATCGAAAATAAGAATTCGTGAAATTAGGCAAGGATAAAAGGCCCAATGCATCCCAAATTTGAGAGGATAAGAAGATGAAGTATGTTTTCTTACAAAGCATCGAACTTGTTAAGAGTGTGTTTGGAACAGTTGAAAAACTTAGACTATTTCAATAATTAATTATGTTATAATCGATTATATCATAATTTGTTTTTGTTTGGATAAGTTTATTGAAAAGTGATTTGAAAATAATTAATTTCATTTGGATGCAACAAAAAATCAACTTTTGTATTGTAAAAGAGTGTAAAAACAACTCAAAGAAAATATAAGTGGTTGAAAAATCATAAGTTATGAATCTTCAGCTTTATGAAAACAACTTATTTTTTCAAAAAACAATCTTTTTTCAAATTTAATCTAACATCCCAAACATTATGCTTTTTTAAAATCAGCTTAGATTATTGATAATCGTCTTGTGTATGTAAATTCTTGAGTGTTTTTCATGACGATTATCCAACATTCTCATGATTTTAACTTAGTTTGAACTCATTTATGATAGATTTCAATAGTTTTGTTAAAGTCTAACCTTAGGAAGTCATTTTGTAAGAAATGCATTAATTTTCATGTTTTTCAAGCCTAAAGTCATCATCAAGTGAAGATAGGAAGAAAAGTTGGATTTTGGAGTGGCTAACCTCAACTTAGCTCAACGCGTGCTAAGCTCAACTCGTGGCTAAGCTTAACTTAGCTCAACCCACATTAAGCTCAACTTCGTGCTAAGCTCAAACTTGCGCTAAGTGCAATTTTTCCACTGTTTCCAATTTTTGAAGAATTCTTTGAAGAATTCGTTAAGCACGACTTGGCATTGAGCGACCTTAATTCATTGTTTCCCAATTATTGAAGAATTTGCTAAGTGTGCATATGCGCTTAGCGAGCTGTCACTTATGAGAACAAAACGATAGAACATGAATTTTTGTATAAAAGCCTTAGTGCCCCTTAAGGATTGTATCACTCATATTTTTAGACCTAGGGTTTCGTGCACATTATTCCATTGCCTCTTTCCTTTGTTTCCATTACCCCTTTTCTCAATTGTAATCCAATTGATTGCTTCTCATGACTTTGAGAGCTAATTCTCTTGTGTTGAAGGATTGGGGATCTAGGCTACTCATATATAAACTCTTTTCTTTATGTCTATTTAATGAAATATTCAATTTAAAATTCATTTCTCTATCTTTATTGCTTGTTATGTAATTTGGCTGGTTATATATGCATGTTATGGATTTAACTATTATAAACATATGCTTTCAAACTTGGGACTAAGATTGAGATTTAATAGAGTGTATCACTAGACATAGGGTGGACTTTATTAGTCTTGTAAAATCATTTTCTTTATTTTTATCATCTGTTATATGGTTTGGCTTGTTATATATGCATGTCACAAGGTTTGAATGTTATAGACATATGTTTTTGAACTTGAAACTGTGAATGAGTTCTAATGGAGTGTCTCATTAGACACAGGTTAGACTCCATTAGCCTTGTAAAGACTTTCGAACTTCATCAAATCACTTAACTAAACTTACTATGATATTAGAAGTGAGGTTGAGTGATTTAGGTTTGATTTGATGAGACATCACGTTTCGAGCACTCCTAGCTAGGTCAAGGTTAATCTGAAATATTTACTTGAATGAAGAATATATTTATGTATTTATATGGAAGACACGCCTAGAAAAACCCAACCCTCGACATGCTTGTTATTATTATTTTAAATTCCTATTTTTCTATTGCTTTGTTATTAGTTTCACTTGTCATTATTCTAGTTTTTAGTTTTCTTTACTTTCGTTCATTTAAATTTTGCACAACAAATTAACTTTTAAATCCAATTAGTGCTTAGGATTGATAATTTTACTAGTAGTCAAATATGAGCAAATCCCTATGGATTCGATACTGAGATTTTCCCTTTTATATTACTTGAACAATTTGGTACGCTTGCAAAAATTTCAACAATTACTAAATAACAACTTAAATGTTAGAAACCCAAACATGCTTTAAGTATCAAGAGAAAGATGATGAAATTCAAGAAAAGTGTTAGTAGGAATGGCTCCATGAAGAGTGAGTCATAAGAAGAATTTGATGTTCTCTAGTATTTGTAAAGACCACAACCAAAACCACGAACTCTTACAGGTAACTTGAATGGATTCATCGAGGGAAAGCCATAGTATGACAAATTTGGCATTATAAACACCATCATAAGAGGGACTCCAAATAATGACATATATCATTAGTGGTGTTGTTAATGAGGAGTGAGATATGAGATAGAATAAGATTTATCTTTTTTTTTTTTTATCGACAAATATTAATTTGTTAGTTTTGTTAAAATGTTAGTGGTGATATTCGAACTCACGATCTATCATTCTCCCTCCCCCTTCACTTTATTTACCTATTGTTGATGGTGGAAATTTACAATAAGTTTTGAAGGCTTTACGAAAACTTATTAGATATCTTCTTACAATGATTTTAAACCAACAAATAAAAATAGTTTCGAGCGTGAGACTTATAATCACCAATTCAGGATGTCAATTCTTTTTATTTGAACTAGCAGCTTCTTGTAATTCAATTTGTGAAAACTCAAATTATTTGAATTCCACCATAATATTAACGAAAAGACAAGTACTTGAGACTAATCTTTTGAATTGTAGATTGTTAAGAATCCCTTTTGTTTATTTAGGTATACCTGTCGGTGTTAATCCTAGGTTAGTTGACACTTGGTCACTTGTGTCATCTAAATTATCTAAGAGATTGGGTGGGTGGAAAAAGAAAATGTTATCTTTTGTTGGGAGAGTGTGTCTCATTAAGTCGGGTCTTTCTTCTTTACCTATTTTCTTTCTCTCTTTCTTTAAATTACCAAAATATGTGGGAACAAAAATAATTCAGCTTCAAAGGGATTTCTCATGGGGTAGTGAGGAGAGCAAGAGGAAAATTTGTTGGGAGAATTGGGACAACATTTGTAGGTCTAAAAAGCATGGGGGGTTAGGTATTAAGAATATTTTCAAATTTAATAAGTCTTTATTGGGAAAGTGGAGGTGGGAACTAATGGGGGAGAAGGTGAGCCTTTGGAGTGAAATTTTAGTGTTTAAATATGGAGGTGGAAAGAGCTTAATCATGAGAGGGTGACCAACAACTCATCCTTGAAATACACAAGAACAACCTATAAGGGGGGGGGGGGGGGGGGGGGGGGGGGGGTTGAATAGTGGGTTAGAAAACTTTCTTCTAAACACTATTAGTTCACAAATTTATTTCTTGAATATATGTAAGTTCAAACCAGCAAATATATCCTTCTAAAGCAAAGTTTGAGAAATCTTTTCAAAAGAACACAACAGGTAAGATGAATATAGTAATCACAAGACAGCAAATGAGAGCTTGTTTTTATACGGTTCACTCAACCTGAGTTACATCTAGTTCTCCTTTAATAACTGTTAAAGGGTTCTACTATAATCAACTAATTACAAAACAAGTATTCTTCACTGCTACTTTTGGCTACTAGTATTCTCTATGCCATTGTTGGTTACAAGTATTTTAAACCACTTCTGGTTACAAGTATGAATCTCCTCCTGAGATTATACTTCCCAAGTATTCTTTTATCATTAAGCCACTCCTGGATTTCTATACAATTATGTATAAGATTCAGATAACTCTTAAGAGAGGATATAAACAAGTGTTGAATCTTTATGAGCTTGTAAAAGGTGGATATTCTCTTTTTCTCTTAGCTCGTGTTCAAGGATTTTACTTAGAGTGCTTTTGCTTGCTGTTTTTTATTTGAAATAGTTTCGTTGTATGCTCTTGTTTTTCTTCTCATTGCATGGAAGCATCCTTATATAGTGAGCTTCATGATTTGAATGTTGAAGAAGACTTCTTTCCGTTGTCTCACAGTAAAGTGTTGAAGTGACTTTGACTTTGCTTGATATGACAGGAGTAAGTTTTTGTTTCTGTCATACTTGGCTTTTAGCATAAGGTGTGCATCTTAATGCTGATTTGTCTTTTAGCCGTACCTACACACTTTTCATAATTCGAGACATGTAAGCAATACGAGGAATAGAAGAAGGTAATATCAAAAAGCATCTACCTTGCTTTTTGTTACAACAGTGTTTTTATTTGTGTAAAAAATTAATTATAAAACACGTATTCCTCAGCACATATGACAGACTTCATTTTGTTCCTGCACAGATAGCGTCTAGCTTAACAGACATAATCTGGTCTAACTAACTAAGATCTGAATGAAGAACATGGTTTGTCCTAGCCTTAGACATCGTCTGGATTAACTTCAGACATCGTCTGACTTAACGTCAAATATCGTCTGGTCTGACTATGCATTGTCTGACGAGTTCCATACATTGTCTGGTCTAGTGCATATACATAGTCTGGTCCAAGACTCGTGTTGTCTGTCCCAAGACTTCACATAGTCTATTCGAGACTGTTTATATGGTCTAGTCTTAGACTTTGCATGAGTCTTTCCAGAACAATAACTTTTGAGCTTATGAACTATGCATGGTCCTTTCAGAGCTTATTTTCAGTCTGATTTAGAAGCAATTTTAGTGCTTGATTTAACCATTACGAGTTATTAGACAGTTAAAGCATAAGATAGAGTTTGAGTGATTTTACCATTGTCTGTTCTCACTTTGATTCCCTGAAAATCACTTAGTCTTAAATCATTAGTTGATCAAATATTATTATATTTGTTATCATCAAAACTTATCAAAGTATTAGGGGTCAGACATCATCAAATGTCTTGGTTCTAACAATCCTTGTGGTGGAGAGATTTGTGTAAGTGTTATGGGGATAGGGACGAATCTAGTTGGTTCATCTCGCAGCTAGGTGGCAGGTTAGTAAATGGGACAAAATTCCTTTTTGGAGTGATATTTGGGTGGGTCAGGAATCATTTGCAGTCAGATTTCCTTGGTTGTATTTGACTTAATTGCAAAGGGGTTGTAAAGTTTGTGAGATGGGGGAATGGTGTAGGGATGTATGGACTTAGAACTTTATCTGGTGCAAGGATCATTTTCAATGGGAAGTGGAGTTGTTGAATCAAATGTCAACGAAACTAATGCAATGTCCTATCAATAATCATTCTGAGGACGTCTAGAAATGGATAAGGGAACCTACTGGTTGTTATTCTGTAAAATCGGCATATGATGTAATATATACCTCTCACGGGAATTTGTTGGAAAATGATACTTTACTGTCAACTTGGAAGTTGAAAGTTCCTCCAAAGATAAATTTCTTTTTATGGAGAGTATTTAAGAATAGACTACTTGTTGGGGAACTTTTGCTAAGAAGAAACATTATTGCGGGGATGGGAATTTCAACTGCAAATTTTGTTCGTTAGATATTGAAGATGTTGCACATTGCTTCTTTTGGTGCCCTACTATTTCTAAAGTCTGGAAGATCTACTACAATTTGATTCATTTGTCATCTATACTTCCTCAATATGTTGATTTACACTTTCACCAACATGTGTTGTAACGTGTTAATAGAATTAAGCAAAATCAATGGAGGATCATTTAGTCCATGGTTGTTTGGATGATTTAGAAAACTAGGAATGACATCTTGTTTAATAACACTGTTTTTAATTTGCAACTATTGTTATAGGGAATTTAGTTTCATGCTTGGACTTGGTTAAAAGCTGAAGATGTTACTTTTTGCTACTCTTTGGTATAGTGGAGCCTTAATCCAACGGCATGTAATTCTTTTATAGGAATAAGGAACGAGTTTGATGTTTTTTTTTTTTTGGTAGATGCTAGGTTATAACCAATTTATGTTCTCATTAATTTGTTATGAACAGTTTTGTTTTCAATGTGGGATTTAGTGAGGTATTGCTGGGGATTGGTCTAGTGTAATTAAAAAACTATTGTATAACATATAATTCTGTTACCATTATATATAATTATTATTTTGGTGAGAACAAAAAAAAGTACTTTGAGACTAGTTTCCAGTTACAAATTCAAAGAAACATAACAATTCCACGTTTCTTAACGAAAATGAAGACTTGTATGCAAAACATGTGATTTTTCGATGAAAAGATATTCAAAAGTAATTTAAAAAAACAATAAAATAAATTATTTTAAAAGTCCATCAGAATGACGAATCTTGAGAAACTTAAAATCACCCATATGAACAGTTTTTATGCTGATGCTACCTAAATATTTTGTTGGGTTTATTTTTTTTAGCCATCGAGATTGAATATTTTAGGCTTAATTATTAATTTAATTATTTTAGGATTAAATAAAAAAAATAATTAAAACTTTTAATAATAGAAAGATTTAATTGAACATTTTAAATAAATGAAAAAATTAATTTAATAATTAATTCAATATTTTATGGAAAATATATATTTTTTGTGTATAATAGTCGCACTGAAATTTGAAACTATGAACTTATGCACACTTTCTCAAACCCTGAATTACTAGGCCGACTGTAGTGATTTTATGCCAAATAATCCTTAGCACATTTTTTACCAAGATGGGTTAATATTTTTAGTGTAATTAACTCATTTATAGAAAATAAACAAATATCAATCGTAAACAATTTTTTAAATATAGTTAATATTCTACACAAAAAAACTATTGCATTAAACCGTTATAAGAAATATGTATATAGAAAAAACTAGAAAAAAGAAATAATCATTAAAATGAACAAAATTACAAATAACAATATTTCAATATAATATTGTACAATACAAAAAAGAAAGAAAGAATAAACGTAGGAAAGGATAATAAAATCCTTCTTATTTTCCCCTATGACCTATATATATAAATACCGTAAAAAATTTCTCATTGTGTCACCGGTATACACTATATACAAACATCAAACTCACGATAAAATAAGATGTATAATTAGAAACGGATAAGTTTTGAAAACAAAACCACAACACAACAACACGAATGGACTCATCTTCAGTGCTTGAAGATGGCAAGCATGGAGAACACGACTGCGGCGACGATTGTGGCGGCTGAGCCCGAAGCTGATCCGGCTGCTCCGGTGTCGGGAGATGGCGTTGGTGGGACTTGAGCAGACACGGTGGCGGCGGAGAAGAGGGCGAGGAGGAGGAGGATGGCGAAGGAAATGGACATGGTATTTGTTGATGCCATGGAGAAGTAGTGAAAGTGAAGGTAGAGAATAAAGAGAGAGAGAGAGAGAGAAAATAAGAGGTTAAAGATAGAGGATTGAATAGTGGGAGATGGAGAAGCTCTTGCTGAATGATGGTGGTAGGAGAGGGTATTTATAAATGGAAAACGCTAGGTAATAGGTATGATAGCATTCATAATCATTTTAGTTTTTCAAGTTATAATTAATTTTCTGGTACTTAAATTTTAAAAAAAATTAATTTGTTCTCTAAATTATTTAAAATACATTTGTTTATTTTATTTTTTTGTTAAATTTTGTTATTTACCCCCTTCTTTTTATTAGTTACATCTATCAATTTTATTTTTTTTTTTATATTTAGGAGAAGTATATTTAATAAAAATTAGATGTAAATAGTAAAATTTGATGAAAAATAATCAAGATGATGCATTTTAAATAATTAGGGACTAAATTGGATATTTTTTTTAAAATTTAGAATCAAATCCAACAATTAATTATAATTTGGGACTAAAATAAATATTAAGTCAATTATTTTATCCTTGAAAATTCAAAAAATCCAAGAATGATAGAAAAAAAATTCAATAATTTATGTACTTTTATTCAATCAATTCAGCTGAATCCACTCAGAACATCTCCAATAAATATAATTTAAACAATCTATTTTACTCATTTATCTCATGTTAATTCAACTCCACAATTTCATATCATAGTTGAGTAATTGATACACATTTTGTGTCAATAATATAATTTTAAATAACTTTAAATTGTAAGAAAATATTTTTTTAGCTGTTTATATAAACAAAAGAGCTTAAAATTAAACAACCTAACATAAAAAGAAAAGTTAAACAACAATATCTAAATATAAAATAAAATATTATATTATATTAGAAATTAATAAATCTAAAAATGAATTTATGTTTCTTATAATTAGAATAAAAAATACATCCATTTGCTGTTTATATAAAGTATCAGCTGGAATATAAAAATGGGTAGTTTATTTTCATGATCAATTTTTATATAAATTTAGTCGTTTTCACTTTACGTATATTTTTAGTGCTATTATCGGTACACACCAATTTGCACATTGTACTACTCTTACATGTGAAAAAAAAAAGTTTTAGAATGATTGCCATTTTAACTTTTTCAATGTAATATTAATTATTATTTTTTTATTTATTCCTCTAATAATATTAATGATAGATAACAAAAGCTAAAAATGAATTAATGATAATAAAGTTAAGTTTGTAAAATTGTTAGTCTCTTTTATTCATTTATTAGTTTTCACTACAAGTAAAAATTATTTTATGATCAATTTAACTATTTTTTATTTTTTCATATTAGTATCTAGATCAAAACAGAGACTAATTTAAAATTTAATTTTATAAATAATTAAAATATTAATAGTTAATTTTTAAAATCGAAAAGTAATTTAAAATATTGAATAGAGTATACTCGTAACACCATGTTTCAAAATCAACAATAGACAATTTATTAATTTTATTGTACTTTAATCCATTAGTTTTTTTATTGGAAAAATTAGAAAAAAAAAGGGGGCGTTGGGACCGAGGGAAAACGTGGACAGGTGGAGCATGTGGAAGAAGCAATGGTTGGTGAATGGTGATGATTTGTCTCTACGTTTCTGTGCTGTATTTCTAAATTATTGGAGTATTATTAAACAAGCTGATTTGTTCGACTACTTATCGTCCAAGTAACATATATTATTAATTACGGCGTAGGGTTCTCTGCATTCATAATTGTGAAACAATCTATTTAACATAAAGTTTAGAATTTAAAAATCTTGCATCGCGGTGAAATTAATTTTTGATTTAGTAGGTTGAAGAATACCAATAATATCTGAACTAAAATAAAAAATTGGTGAGGAAAGATTCTAATTCATTACTTGATTCTTTTTCGGCATAGGATACAACTAACCAATGAAAATTATACATTATGAATAAAATTAATATCTGATTCAATAATTCAAAGAAAATCAATAATCTCATACCTAAAAAAAAAAAAATGAGTGAGGAAAGATTCTACGTCATTACTTTACTTGGTCCTTGTTTCGGGGTAGGATACAACTAATATAAGAAAATGGAATGATGATTTAGTTGGTAAGAATGAAACTTAAATAATATTTTATAAGATTTTGATGAGTTGGATTCTTGTAATTTGTTAATGTGGAAATTTTGTAGTTGAATAATTTGTCTACATTTCTATACGTGTTAGTTGAGTTGTAAGGCTTGTCTCCACTCTAGTGGGTCTTTACACCAACTCATAATTTTATTAGAAGAAATAAATAAAATAGAGACTTCTTGGTTTTGGTTGGGGGCCTTTTAGCTTGAAAAATAGCATAGATTTTGTTTAAGAAAATGTGAATAAAGGTAATCCACGTGTAATATAACCAAATTTTATATTGTTAAATAATTACCATTATCTATTTATGATAAATCAATTGATTTTTATAAAATTATTTTAAAATATCATATAAATGGGAGATGGTAATTGTTTGATAGTGTAAAACTTTATTATTTTAAAAAAATTACTTAGGAGTGTATAACTAAATTCTCTCCTTGGATTAGTGATAGCTATCAACGTGAGCAAGATTAGCCTCTTTTATGAGCTGAGTGATATACGTGATTTCTAACCTAAATAAAAAAAAATATAACAAAAATCCCTACTAGTAAGAATCAACAACTGAGATTCATAACTAATAAAAAAAAAAAAAATCACACAACGTTTACACAAAATTTGCGCCAGAAGAAAATGACAAAACCCGTTAACACAGAATAAAAAGTAGTTGGGTGTTTTATATATTTGCCAATTCTTAGAATTACAAATATGCTAAGTTAATATATATCAACATTTTGGTAGATGGATACTAATTTTATAACAGATAATTTTATTTTTTTTTAGCTGAAAAGAAAATTCACAAAATAACTTGATACTATCATAATTTGTAATCGCGTTTTGCACTTTGTATTGAGGATATTTCTCAGCTTCGAGTAGAAAATTAATTAATATATTTTTTAAATGTAAAGATTTTCGAATTAAACTTCAACCTCACTTAAAGTTTTTATATACACATGATAAACAAACAACCTTAGTTAATTTTTGTTATTTTATATTTTTTTAACTATTTTAATAGATAGTTTTATCAAACACTTATAATTTAATAAGATAATTTAAAAGTTTTCGATTACCAACTTTTAACTTTCAACTATTAGTTAATTTTTTTAATAAAATTTTACACTGTAAAACAATTATAATTCTCTATTTATAATAAGTTAAATAGATCTTATAAAATTATTTTAAAACTTATTATACTATCATTGTAGTATTTTTATTCTAATTTTTTAAAAAGTTTTCAACTATTTTTTTTTTAGCTAATTTTGCAACATATTCATTCTTTAGATTTGGTCACCTGAAAACCTACGTAGAGTTGATTGGCAAGTAATGTTTAATTTCATGACAATCATTTTTTTTGGGCACCTGAAAAGCACTTTTTTCCAATGCTTTTGCTTGATGATTGCTGAAGACGTAAACTTTTTTTAATCCAGAAGTCAGGGGAACATGGCCCACAATGAACATATCTTTAGGGATTTTAGTTTCTCATTGAACACGCTGTGCATAATTTGTCTATGCATTATTGAATTTTCTAGCTACGCCATCTTAATCATATTCACTTCAACCCTTTTTCTTTGGCTCCAGGCCAAGGCTGCTATTTTGTAGTTGTAGGTTGTACCAAACTAGCAAGAAAGTGACACAAAAAACAAAGGGCACGGCTGAAATATTGTGTGTTGATTGATGCAAAGTACAATTAAGTTATTAATTCATCATTGGTAATTTGAAATTAATTCCGTTTGTGGTAACCTAATCATGATTGGCTCAAAAAGTTTTTTCATAGGAAGAAGATAGAATATAATACTTTTCGTTAATGGTGTTTTTGATTTTATGTTACAGAATTGATTTTGAGTTTATAATTAAATTTAAATAGTCTTTTTATATATTTGGTTTTATTCGATCGAATATTTAAAATTGATTATAAATTTAGAATTTATTTTGATTTAAAACGACTAATAATAACTTTTATGTTAAATCCAAAATTTTATACTGAATTTTATTTTAAAATTAATTTTGTTTATATTTTGTCAACTCATCAAAACACACAATCAAATCCATCGTAAAATATTTAACCAAATATTTGAATTAATTCATCGTTAGTATGAAAACAAAAATGATATAGTATGACAAGGACAATCACCACAAGTGAAGACGTTCAAGAAACCATCTTTGATTGGTTGGAATTGTAATAATATTGAAATGGACTTGTATTAGGAATTTAGTATGTCAAGAAAAGTATAACAAATTATTACATACCTTTTGATGAGAACTTTTTTTTATACAATGCGGTATCTAGAGTCAATTTATAGAAGAATACGACACATTTTTATAATCTCATCTGCTTGTACACGTACGTTAAGAATATAATTCTCTATCCTTTATTTATATAACTGAACTTTTGATGGGAAGTATACCCAATCAAAGACTTAACAGCTAGTAGATAGGAGATTACAACTTTGTATAAAAATAATATAGACATTCCTTAGAACTTATATTTTTTTTTTTTTTTGACAGAAAGTGATTTCTTTTATTTATTTATTTATTATTATTACCATGATATTGGTATAAATTACATAGTATCCAATAATTTTATTGAAGATTAATCTTTGTCGGATCTGGCATACAATTTAATTTTTTTTCTTGACTTAACTCGAGATATTATTTAAAAATATCAACTTCAATATCATTCAAATGAATGACTTATTGACATAAACATATACAAGTGGTGCAAGAGGGTTTCAGCACCCTTCCCTTGAGACTTTTATAGTATATAAGAAAAAGTATTAATTAAAATTAAAAATATATTAAAAAAATGAATTTAAGTTAAAAATTTGTTTAATTTTTGTTTAGTAATAAATCATATATCTAATTTTATATATAAAAGTAATAATAAATATTTTTGTTAAATTTATTATTTATTAATTTTTTTTATTAGAAATTAAATATTTAAAAAATTGTGCAAAAGAAAAAAATTACGCCTCCCTCTTCTACAGCCTATTACAGTGTGGATCCGTCATTACTTATTGGTATGTATTCCTAGAAAGAATTTAAGATGGTTTCAAAATTAGAGTAACAAATTATGGATAAGTGTAATTTGTAGGAAGAGAGTTTTCCCTTAACTAATATTCTTTTTTTTTTCAAAAGATTAATCTCATCACTTTCGAGTGTAAGATACCTTGCTATGAGAAAATGAAACAATTAATAGTAAAATTTAGAAGTTTGACCATTGATTACCTCTTATATTATTTATAGCAAAAAAAGCCTGCCTAAATGATTAATAAATGCTATTCAAGAAAATAAATTTTTTTTTGAAAAGAAGAAAATAATCATTTTTAATAATAATGATTAGGATATTATCCCGATAATTTTATTTTTGAACATTGATACTTTAGGTTTTAATTTTTTTTTAGCTTGGTGATTTATATTGTACAAGTTTCATTTTGCATTACAAGAATTATGGATTAGTGACAGATATTTGTGAGGGAATAATTCTGTTGCTAATAATAAGTTCATTTTCAAGTTAGATTGTTGTAAACATTATTAATTATATAGTGAGGGATTTATTCCCACACCAATTTCTTGCTAATAAGAATAAATTAATTTTAAATAAAATGTATTATAGAATATATATATATATATATATATATATATATAATTTTTAATCATTGGAAAAAATGTGCCAACAAAAAAGAAGAAAAAACAAAAACGCAAGCACTAATTGAGAATTGAATTCACCTCTATACACACAAAAGGACAATATTTTACCATTAGACCACTGATAAAATTGTTTATAAGTTTTTAAATCAATAAGTTATGTCTTGAAACAAAATGTAATTTCAACATCAGTTAATTCTATTACTGACCCACTTTCATTTCTCACTTCACCGTTTTAGATGTGATTTCTTCTTTGACCACAAATTTCTTACTCACATACTAGGATTTGTGGCAGCGTGACACCACCACTTGGTTTGCGGTAGCGCGTCAGTGGTATTGTCGTCGCGTTGTGGTAGTAAGGGAAGGATTAAAATCGGAAGAGATGCTTACACTTTCTTTTCCAATCCGAACCTTTAATTTCTTTTGATATTTTGAAACCCAACCAACCACAACTATTCTATTAAATTCTTCCCTCTCAAGTACTACCATTTCTCAAATCCTCTTCTTACAACTCTTGTTTTCGTTCTTTGGTTAGAGTTTGAACACTAAATTTTAAATTTGAGAATAAGAATCATATTCCTTTGTTATAGTTTGGTTTGGAAGTTGGAATTGTTATTACGTTAACTTCAAGGTCATCTTTCTCATTTTCAAACATGCTTCGTCATCATTGGTGAATCCTAATTTACCTCCTACTCACTTTTATAGGCCTTGTTTCATAATGATCCCAACATTTACTATTTGAATTAGTACAAATGGATTCAACTCATATGCAGCATCTTAGTGTTCGTGAATTTACATATGTTGTCTTGTAAAGAATGCTTTTAATTTAGTAGATTTATTGGGTTTTTTTTCCTTCAACAGTTCAGTTCTTGTAGGAATAATTAATTAATTAATTTAATAGAAATCTATATGTGGATATGGTTATGAATGCTACTTGTGATAGATTAAATCCACAAATGGAGGAAGTCAAACAGGATCCGAATCCATCAACTTCAAAGTTTTATAACTTATTAAGTGATGCTGATGAACCTTTATGGGATGATTGCAAGAAGCATACTAAATTGTCAATTGTAACACAACTCCTAAACTTGAAGTTGAAGTTTAATATGAGTGAGAGTTATTATGATCAAATGGTTTCCAAAATCAAAAGCATGCTTCTAGAGTTGGAAAGGTTACCTAAAAATTTTTATAGGTCAAAGAGGATGGTAAATGAGTTGGGATTAAGATATAAGAAGATAGTGCATGTCTTAATCATTGCATGTTGTATTACAAAGAAAATATTGACAAGAAAATTTGTTCTATATGTCAAACCCTGCGATTTAAGCTAAAGGGAACCCACTCTACGCGATATTTCCCCATTCTAAGATTCCAACACCTTTTTATGTCCAAAAAATACTTCAAAATATATGCGTTGGCATGTGGATGAAGTGCAGCAAGATGAAATAGTGATGACCTATCCAACTGATGACGAGGCTTGGAAGCAATTTGACCATATTCATCCAACCTTTGCACAAGATCCAAGGAACGCTAGGCTTGGACTTTATATTAATGGTTTTAATCCATTTTCTAATTCACATAGTCTATACTTTTATTGGCTTATTTTTGTCACACCATACAACCTCCCCCTAAGTATGTGTATGAAAAGGGAATATATATTTCTTAGTCTTGTCATTCTTGAACCAAAGTCAACTGATAAAAGTTTAGATGTCTATCTTAGGCCTTTAATTGACAACTTAAAGATGTTATGGGACATTGGAGTTAACACTTTTGATGCGTAAAAGAGACAATTTTTTTTTTTATGAAAGCAATATTATGGTAGACCATTAATGATTTTTTAGCTTATGGAATGTTGTGTGGATGTAATACTTATGGGAAATTTTGTTGTCCCTATTGTATGGAGAATATTAAATTATTTAGATTGAAAGCTAGTAGGAAACCTTGTTAGTTTGATTGTCATTGCTAACACTTGCCTATTAATCATCCATTTCGTCGTGATCAATACTCATTTAAGAATTCAATAGTAGAAACTCCTCGCCCTTACCACAATTGAGTGACACAAATGTCTTTAACAAAATCAATCAACTTAATAAATTTACTTTTGGCTTGAAATTGGACAAACAAAAGCAACTTGGCTTTGGTAAAATCCACAATTGGGTGAAGAAAAGTATATTTTAGGAATTGTCTTATTGGTCCACGATTTAATCCAGCATAATTTGGATGTTATTCATGTTGAAAAGAATGTATTTGATAATATTTTCAACATTGTCATGGATATAAAGGATAAGACAAAAGACAACCTAAATGTGAGACAAGATTTAAAGAATATATGCAAACGTCCAAGGTTAAAGTTGATAGTTGAAGATGTGAAGTATAAAAAACCAAAGGCAACATATGCCTTGAATTCTGATCAAAGAAGGACAATATGTGAATGGATAAAATAATTGAAGTTTCTAGATGGGTATGCTTTCAACATATCACGTTGCATTAATATAGATGAAGGGAAGATATATGTTGCCAAAGCCTATATGGAGAGTATTAACAGAACTCAACTTGTTCTTCAAAGAAATTTGTGTAAATGTTTTATGTATTTCTGTCATGGATAAAGCTAGGTTTTCCATTATCGAAACAATTTGCAAGCTTAAAAAGATTTTTCTACCAATATTTTTTAATACGATGGAACATTTAGTCATACATCTCCCATATGAAGCTAAAGTTAGAGGACCTATGTAATACAGATGAATATATCCATTCGAGAGATGCATGTTGTATTTAAAAAGAAAAGTATGTAATAAGGCAAATGCTAAATGATCTATTTATGAAATATATATTTTGGAAGAAATTTCAAATTTCGTTTCTATGTATTTTGATCCAAACATTCGTACAAGGTGGACTCAAGTTCCTCAGAATGATGGTGGTGGTGAAGATACGATTAATGAGAAGTTGTCTATCTTTAAACACCCATGTCAACTTATTAGAAGAGGTCAAAATAAAATTTTAATAGATGAAAATCTCCACATTGTTAAGACATATGTTATTGTGAATTGCAAGGAAGTAGAACCCAATATTGAGTAAGTTTGTTTCCTAATTTATCAATTTTACAATTATATTAGTTGGATTATTAATTAATAATTACAATTATTATATCTATTATTAGACAATTTGAGCATTCACTAAGAGAAGCAAATCCCAACATCTTTGAGGATGAATATTGGATGTTCAAGATAAAGATTTCATAAAGTGATTGAAATGTCAAGTGAGTCATCTATAGTTTAATTGTATATATTGTAAAATTAAAAAAATTATTAGGCTAAATTATATAACTATGTATTTTACTATTTATAATCATGTATAGGTGATTACAGGACAAGTTAAGGATCAAATGATTCGAGAGTTGAGTTATGGTCCATTGAAAATTGCAATTTCCTATAATAATCTAATAGTTAATGGGTATAGATTTCATACCAAGAACTATGAAAATAATAAAGTCACTATGAATAGTGGAGTTTGTGTTCGAGAAAATATATATGGTGAGAATCATTTAGATTACTATGACATTATTGAAGAGATATTAGAGTTGTCATATCTTGGAAATCACAAAGTAGTTGTTCTACGATGTCATTGGTTTGGTCCAATTAATGGTGTTAAGGTTGATAAAAATTATGGCTTGATTGATATCAACCATAAATCAAAGCCTTAATCAATTGAGCCATTTGTATTAACTGCACAGGTGACACAAGTGTACTATACTAGATATTCAAAAAGCAAGGAAAGAGGTAATGGTGATTGGTGGGCAACTTGCAAGATTAGAGCAAAGTTGTTTATAGCAGAGAAATTCAACAATGAAGATGCATTTTCAAATGAACGAATTGTTATGGATTATTTTCAAGATGAAGGATTTGTAGGAATGCCCAATGTTGTTGCAAATAATGAGGTGATATAATTGTTTGATACAAATGCTCCAATGGAAGAAGTAAACATAAATGAAATACATTTTTCATTGAACAATTCACATCATGTTGAATTTATAGATGACAATGAAGATGAGAGTCCATTAAAGAAGATGATAATAATGAGTTCATTAATGAAGATGAGAATAACGAGTTCATTAATCAAGATTAGGAGTTAGATGATTAAATTTTAGTTAATTTATGAAGATGAGAATAATGAGTTCATTGTCTTAATTTTATTTCAATGGTAATAATTTTAACTTGGAATTTCTCTTTTATATTCTTATGTTATCGCCCTATGGTTTGTTAATTCATTGAATTTCTATAAGTAGAAACTCAAGATGCCTAATTGAGGAAGAGGTAGAAGTAGTCAATATGTTGCTAAATATCTTGCTAATCAACTTGAGGTTACTCAGCCTCTCATTGAATTTTAATAATGACTCTTTTAAGTATCAATTATTAATTTGTATAAATATGATGGATGCGAATTTTTTTGAATGAGTTTTTTTTGTTTAGGGAATACTTCCAGCAATAATGATGTATCACTTGATGGTGTTCAATTGGATGGTGGTGGTCACAAATGTCTCAAATGCAAGAACAAATGTATCAAATGAGGGAGGAGATGAAGGTTCAAGAAGAGATGAAAGAACAATTTAAGGTAAAGATTAGGGCAAACTTGAGGGAAGAGATGTAAGCACAAATGCAAATGCAGATGGAGTTCTTTAAGAAAGAAATATTATCTATCATTTAGAAAAAGTGAATTATTTTCTAGTTTTTTTTCACTATAAATTAAATCAATTTTTCATTATTATGATTTGTAAACTTATAAATAATTCAGTTGTCATACATTTACATTTTATTTGGATACTGTAGGTTCAATAACATTTTCAATATTATTTGTGTATAACTTTATTACAGATTTAATTATGTACGTCTTATAAGATACTAAATTATATTATGAGCTAAATATTTCAAATAATAAAATAGTTTGATTTGAGACGAGATGAAGAAGGATGCTGGCAAGGGAATATAATAGGATTCATGAGGGAATAATGATGGATTTACGAAGGACGAGAGTGAGGGAATGACGAGGGATTTATTGCAAAAGATATCGAGGGAATAATGAAGAATTTGCGAGGGAAAGATTGCAAAGGATTTGCAAGAGATGGATTAGGAAGTATTTGCGAGGAATGATTGAGAGATTGGCGAGGCGAGAGATTGACAATGGATTGATTTGATACTAATTGCGAGAGACTGGCGATGAAAACTTTGTGAGGGATTTATGAGAGATTTGTGAGATATTTTTAGCGAGGGAATTATCTTTCTCTAATCCCTTATTATTCCCTCACAAATCTCTTTTGTGAGGGATTAGTGAGAGATAATTCCCTTGCTAATCTGCAATTTTCTTGTAGTGTTGGTCATTTATATTTTTAATGTGAGTTAATATGATCCTTCTAAAACAAAGATAATTTTTATATAGGGTTTTGAACCATTTTTTGACTAATCTGAGATTTGAAAATTATTTTATTAGATTCACATACATGAAAATTGTAGAATCCAACTGATGTACGCATCAAAAGAGGGTCAAGCATGATGAAAATTGCGTGAAAAATTAAGTCTTATGAATAACTAAAAAGAATTTAATATTAGATTTTCTATTATTTTGATTAATCATTATATACACTTTTCACATGAATTTTTCACTATGATTATTGCATTTTTTTATTCAAACATCAGTTGAGTTTTATAGTATTCATATAAGTGGATCTAATAAAATAATATTTCTTGTCTCAAATAAGTAAAAAAAGAAAATGATTTCAAATCGCATCACAAAAATGAAAAAGATATTTGTTTAAGGAGGACCATATTGATTCACTTTAAAATTTCTAAAAAACCAAAATGAGGCTTCTAAACATAAAAGAGCAAACTAAACAAAAACTAAAACAAAGTACTAAAAGTGATATTTAACCTTAATTTAGTAATTTATGTAAAAACAAAATAATAGAAGAAGATGGATTAAATTGTGTTTTGTATAATTTTTGCAAGTTTTTTTAAATGACTTAATTAATCGTTTGTTTATAAAAGCATATTGAAAGGCAAAATAAGAACAAACCATAGTCATAGACTGTCAGTGTAAAATCATTTTACATAGTTGGTTAATCATAATTCACTATTGTAATGACTTTTAAAATAATTTTATAAAAGTCAACTATTTTACCATAAATGGAGGATTGTGATTGACTGACGGTATATGGTTAAGATCAATTGACACCCATAAAATATCAACCGTTAAATTAAATAATTATTTTTAATAAATATAAAATTGTTAGACTAAAATTATTTTAAATTCAAATTAAAATCTTGACAAAGCCTATAAACATATAAATATAGTGAAAATCATAAAGTGTGTCACAATAGTAATAGAAAAAAAAAATGTGATTCACTTTTCATGCATTTTTCACTTGTTTATATATATATATATATATTTTTTTTTTTTTTTAACATTAGTCAGTTCACTTTCCATAATTTTTATGTAGATGAATTTATGAAATAATTTTTTTTTTCTTGAATCAATAAAAAAAAAAAATTCCAAATAGTGTCCAAAAATTAAAAATAATATTTTTTTTTCAAATGACGAACTTGTCACAGATTAAATAAATAAGGAGAACGTGTGTATATTAGAACCAAAAAATTAGTTGAGACTATTTGTATATTTTACCAAAAAAAATATAATTAATTCAATTGTCGATCTAAGTTACTCCCTATTTATAAGACATAGATTTGAAATTTTTTTCTTCTTTTTTATAAGACTTCATCTCTGTTGTTTTTTTCATTAATTATTTTTTGACTAAAATTAATGTCCTCAATTATCTATTTTTCTCTCTTATGGAGATTGAGAAGATGAATAGGCTCTCAATAAAATTAAGGTAAATTTTAAATATACTGTAAGTAATTGTAGACAAATTTAATGCTATTACTTAAATTAATTAACTTTCTAATAAGCATAAATTAGTCATGTATGTCTTATATAAAGATCGGAGGAAGTATTTTTTTTTTTACAATTAATAATATCTAATTATTATAATTATGATACAGATTATCTTAATGACAACACACATTACCTTTTAAAAATTAGAGGACAAATAATTTAGAATAAAAAAAATAAGTCAAGGGACTATTTGTATATTTTAGCAAAATTTTATAATTAGTTCAGATATAAGTTATCTTAATGACAACACACATTTCCTTTTTAATAGTAATTATTTGTGATATAATTTTTTTTAAAAATTTAAATTTGAATTATTGATGACATTAGCTACCCTTTTTATTTTTTTAATTAATTATGATACAAATTAGTATAATAATTAATTCGATTACTATTAAAAAATATAATTTGTACCTTAATTAATTTTATTTCAACTAAAAAATAATAATTTATATCACCATTAGTTTGACCAATTTTTAAAAAGTAACTTATATCTCTAATTGATTAATAAAATCACAAAAAATTAATACAACGCAAACGCATTTTTGTTGAGAAAAAAATACATAACGGAATCAAATTTTTGTTATGTATTTGATCAATGGAAACATGTTTTGTAAGGGGAGGTTGTGCAAAAAAAGTATAAACATAAACGTGATTTTATTGACAAAATAAAAATAAAATCATGTTTCTAATGTGTATTTTTTTTCACCATCCCTTTCACAATAGAAACACGTTTTGTATGTGTATTTAGTCAAAGAAAATGTGTTTGAAAAACAAAATTTTAAGCAAATAAGGTTGAGATAGCAAATTTGGGGTTTAGAGTAGCAATTTCTTAATTAGATTCACCAAATTCATTTTCCAATTGGGCCATGAAAATCACGAGTCTTCCTTCCTTCGTCGTATACAACTCGTCTCATAACTCCTTTTTGTTTCATTATTTTTAAAATCCCAATAATACCTATTTCTCAATCTTCTAGATTAGCAAATTCGAAATGTAAATCGAGAGTATTTTTTTTTGTCCCATATCACAGACCATGGGTATCCTCCAACCCATTGGTCCATTGATATTTTATACACATTTATCCAGCTAAATAGATTAAAGCATGAAGTGACGTGTGGGTTGTGATGGGTTGCAATGACGTTTTTTTGGACATTGTATTTTGGGGCTTTCGTGTGGGTTGTTATATTTGCACTTGTAACATCTTGAATGTTCACGAGGACAGAGTGGTCGATGGTGTCGAAGAGATGTGACGTGAATAAGGATCTCACTCATGGGAAGCTTTCAATGAGAACAATACATGAATGAATCATATACACAACCGGATTGAAGGGATCCAACGGCTCTGCAAGTATGGGATTGTATAGTTGAGGATGCCTAAATGAATTAATTGGTATTATTTATATCAATAAGATGCATTTATTTTTCAGTAGCCCATCACTACTTAAGAACTCAATAGTTATGGACATGTAACATTCGGGATGTTGGTAAGGGTATCGTCGGTGCACAAGAGATGTGACACGAGCAAAGTGCAACTCTTGGTATGCTTTTAGCTGGAGGGATACATGAATTAATCAAATTCACACCCAAATGAGAGGGGTCTAGATGTTGTGTAGGTATGAGACTCTTCTATAGAGGATGACTTAAAAGGAATTAGTTGATGTTATTAATTATCACGTTTGTTGCACAATAATAAATTAAAGAATAAAGATATCTTTACATTCAAAATGTTAGTTGATACCTAGTTAGAAAAAGAAAAAAAAAATATAAATACAATAGATGAGATAATAAGATATGAAGAGAGATAGAAATAAACAAGAGTATCGGTAGGATGTAAGAAAAAAAATCTGAATATAAAAATATCAATTCTCTAAATTAAATAAATAGTTATCAATGTATTTATTCACAGCCAAAGGGTTGGTAACATTTACTTCCATGCAGCAGTGATTATCTTTACAAATAAGAATACATACATACCCTCGTTACTACTACTACCCTATTAATTATGTTTTAATTATTTCCACTAATTTTGTTACATATTTTATTCCACCGAAATTAATAATATATTTGTAAAAAAATGAATGATTCTATTACACCAACTAAAACAAGACTATAATATTAATTTCATGACATTTTTCTCAATCTTGGTTTTGAGTATACCTCCATGACATAATTAATAGAATATTTGGGTAGTTATATTTTTTAAAAAACTTTAAGATAAGGCTATTTTAGTAATTATTAGACATATTCACAGTGTAAAAATGTTAAATAAACACATATTTAAATTATTCTCGACATATAAAATTATTTTCAATCATTACTAAACACATTTTAGTATATCCGAAAATAATATTCTCATGTTTATTCCTCGGAATAATATTGCCGAGACTAACAAGATAGTTTGTGAAATAAGCGTGATGATTGGCTTTGAACAATTATGCAATCCTTTAGAAAGTTTCTCTATAAAGGTGTAAGTGTGGACAAAATACACTAAAAACCGTTTCTAAGTTGGAAACATTTGAAATTTCAATAATTAATATATATGTATTCCTAGGAAAAAAAATGACAAACAAACACATGATTAAATTATTGATGAGCATATAAAAAATATTCCCAATCATTTGTAATAGATAATCAAACACATTTTTTTTTTTATAATATACTTAGGAATAATATTCTCGTGACTAAAAAATTAATAGTAAAGCAAACACCCTTAAAAATATTTATACAAGTTTTTGGGGAAATGTTTTTAAAAAATCCAGTTAAAACATCTCATAAAACATTCAACCATAGAAATTATGGATATCCTTCAAATCTATTAAATAAGAAACTAATTTTGTTCGTGAGATTGTCATTGACCTAATACAATTTTACACACAATAGAAATAAAATATAGAATCTCTTGTTAAATAGATCGTTGTTTCACATGTGAACGAAATCTCATATTATTAATAAGTATACAATTAATTATAAAGTAATTATTTTCTAATAGATGTAGTGCATTAAGATAAGATTCATTTTTTCACTCTTCCTTATCCACATCCAAATTCTCAAATGCGAAGTTGTATGTGAAGACTACTTTTTCAAAAATGAAAAAAAAAAATCCCAATTTTAAATAAAATTTGTAGGACCTCCTTATTGTTTTCATAAATCGTAGTCACCTCTTGTCATGAAACCCTCTGAACAAGTCATCACGACTATGTTAAGGAATTTAAGAGTCAAGCCAAATATTAAAAAAAAAAAGTGTACTTTATTGGGTTAAATTTTGGCAGTCTTTTTTCTTCTTTTTATTAGCATATGAGAATTAATTTTATCATGAGGCTTGATTTTAATTTTTTTTTTTAAGGAACTTGATTTTAATTTTAAGAGGCCTTTAATTGGGTTAAATTTTGGTAGTCTTTTTTTTCTTCTTCTTCTTTTTTTTCATCTTTGGTGGGCCCTCTCTTTTTAGATTTTGAGTTCCCCTATTTAGTAAGTGTTCCCCACTCCCTTAAGCTTTTAATATTTTTTTGCTCAAGGTATATATATCACTTAAACACAAGAAATCCTTCAGAGTGAAGAGGTTGATAAACTATCAATTTTGTCTATTAAATTACCATAATAACCCTATGGACATGAATCATTCAAAGAACAAATTTGCTGCAAATGGAATAAGCATCCATAATTGGCATATCCACCTACCTCAATTCATTTGGTCCCCATTTGAGCCTCTTCAAACCACAATTTGATTCCATGTAATTAGTAATTAAAGAAGCATATACCAAAATTAACTACGCGTAACTAATAAGAGGATCAAATGATATCGGTGTAATTTATATCAAGTGTTATACCATTCAATAACTTTTAATTAAATAATTTTATCTCAAAACCTTACATTGGATTGAAAGTTCATTGTATGTAGATCATATCTACCAAATTTTATATCAATCAAATATGATTTAATATCTCATTCATATGAATCAAAATCGATGTAGTGTATATTTCCTAAAATGTACTAAAATATAAATTATTTATTCAACTTCTTATTAATATTCAATTTTTACATAATTTTGTAGATATGATCTACATGTTATGAACTTTCAATCCAATAGAGGATTTTAAGATAAAATTATTCATTTAAAAATTATTGAATGGTGTAACACTTAATATAAGTTACATCTTCAACTAATAAATAATAAACAAAAAAAGAAAGAAAAATGTCACAACCATCGATAACATATCACAAGAATCCAATTAATGACATAATTTTATTTTATTTCTCTTGTGCTAATAAAAATTAATTTAAAGGTACCCCACTATAAATTGTAAATTCATTTTACATTATTAAATTATAAAGTAATCACAATCATTCATTTATGACAAGTTATTTGATTTTTATAAAATTATATTAAAAATTATAAACGAAATATCATGATTGTGTGTAAAATTAATTTACAATATCCGTACATTATTTTTAAACTCATGAAAAATTTGCATCATTCTTTATTCTTTTTTCCTTCTATTCAAATGGACATCCGACCGCATAAATGCAACCACCTCCGAAAATAATAAAGCATCTCAACAACACAAAAAAAATAAAATAACGAATCTAAATGAAGTAACAAAGGCCCTCTCCTCTATAAAACACTCACTCCAAACCTATTTTTCTTCAAGACAAAGGCATATTTCAGAAAAGAAAATAATAATATATCTTTCTTTTACTACAAGAAGTCCAATTCATTGTTACCAAAACAGCTAGGGAGATGAAGAAGGCTGCTTGTGCCATCCTCTTTGTCGCCGCCTCAATTACTACTGTCATGGCTCACGGCGCCGACGGTCATGACAAGGCTGAAGCCCCTTTTAGTGTCCCCGCCTCAGCTCCGACACACCAAGGTAGTGGCGTCGCTGCTCTTGTTCCCTTCCTTGGTGCCTCCCTCCTCTCCTTTGTTGCATACTATTTGAAGTTCTAAGTCATGATAATAATTTGGAAGAGAAATGAAGTTATGAAGGGAAACAAAAACATATAATATGTGAAAAAAATTGTTGGATGTTAGATCTAGCAACAACATAAGCTCTTTTTGAATTATTCCTTTCGGTTTTGTTTTTGGATTTGGTTTGCCTTTTCTTTTTCCCTAGAGAATGTATGTTTTCGGTCCAAAATGATTGTATTATGTCTTAATTAATAAAATGATTTCATATAATGTAATAAAGTTTAGTATTTGTGCATTATTACATGCTTGGTTGGTTTTTTATTCTACTTTTTGGATGTGTTTCGTTGGATATTTATGATTCCATCCATTGCAGATAGGACCATTTATTTTGAATGCAACCATTTAATAATTTAGTCCTTTATGGATGTGTATAATTCCGAATGATCAAGCTATGTTTTGCTCTGAAAATTAATCATGTTATTTCAAAGTTTATACAAAGTTGAATGTGATCGAAAACTTATGCCAAGAATTCATGCTTTACATAAATTTACAACACCAATAATATTTAAGATTACGTATTTGGTGAAGTTATATACATATAAGAATTGATAATTGCTAACACAAGCTCCAAGCTCTAGAGTTCTTAATGTGCCAAATTTTAGCCAGCAATTGAATGTTATGAAATTAACTAAATGAATTTATTAATCATCGACACCTTTCATAATCTAGTGGTACTTACACTTTATCACACGAATTAGAATAGGTGTCCAAAATCGATAAACAATTAATAATGATCACAATATTAATATATATTTTTTTGTCGCTGTTCAAATATATATATATATATATATATATATATATATATTGTCAAACAAAATGTTACAATTAATTTTTTTTTTCTGAAACATGTTTGGTGCTTTAAGATCATATAATTTAACTTAAGGATGAATTAAATAACTTTTGACATTCGATTTATGGAGCGGAGAAAAAATTGATTTGAGTGAAAATTATTGGATTAGAGAGAAAAATAGATTCGTAACATTTTGTGTTCGTCTGTAAAGCAGATATGCCATAATAAGATGAAATAAAATCCTCTTTTTTATTTTATTTTATAAAGGTACATATATTAATTTTGCTATATTAAAAAATTAAAGTTTGACTTGTCTTTGGGCTCCCAAGCATAATGGCAACACATGGTTGCAATCTTCCAAATTAATTGGTTTTAAATGAAGTGGGCCGTTGACGTTGACTTTTAGTCCTCCAAGTGGGACCGACATTCTGACCCAAATAAATAAAATAAATAAATAAAGTGGCCCTGGTTAGAACTTGGAGTGTGAATTATAGTGACTTTTTCAACATTATTAATCTTTTTATTTTTATTTTTAATTTCATTATATTTATTATAATGTATTTTTTTTATAATTGATCTTATTATTTTAATTGTGCAATTTTTATGCATATAAACAATTTTTTTTTAAATGTCACGTGATAGCAAAATTTAATATCACATAAATATAATTACGTTAACATACATTATGGTGTCCTATAATTTTACATAGTAAAATTATTACAACAGTGAATTATAATTAATCGACAGTGTAAAATGATTTTACATTGACATGTATGAGCATTTTACTTGTCCTATAAATATATTTCGGCTCCCTTATTTTGTTTTTTCAATTTTGCAAATTTCACTCTTTATTTATTCTTTATTCTTTTTTTTTTTCGAATTTGATCCCTTACTCTAATTATACATATTTGGTTGATTAATATTATATAAATTTGATTTTTTTAAATACTCATTTTTATAAAATTGAAATTTCAATTAGGATTCTCCGCCCTCCTGTGTTATTCCTTATTTATGATAAGATGAATTAGGATATAAAATTTCATAATGAAATTTGGGAAATTGTCCCAACTTTATTAAAAAGCTATTCAATATTTTTTGGATTACTTTAGTATTGGTCTGAAGTATATATTGATTTTGTAAATAATTAACGTAGGTTAAAAGAATCTAATTAGCTATCTTTAATGAGACTCATCTCTCAATCATTTTTTTTTCATGTTTAAAGAATCCAAACACACATTTTTTCAAACCAACAAAATGTTTAATATAAATTAGAGTAAATTATACTCACTAATTTACCCTTATAAAAAATTTGCTGTAAAATGTAGAATTAAAATTTTGGCTACAAAGCGATTAGTGGTGCTCCTTCATTTTGTCCCTGGTATACAACTATAATACAAGTGGACAGTGGAGTAATCAATTATTGTAGCAATTATTGAATTATTGAACACTATATATATTGTCAATGTCAATCTGGTGTATATATAAAGTGTTGGCAATAATTTCCACACATCTCTGACCGTTAGCGTGGGAACTGTATTAGCTTGAATTAATTTTCCTCTAATGAACTCCAAAATTTCCTTGGAAGCATAAAAGGTGAATGTTTGACAACTTATATAATGTTTGAATAGATTAATCTAGAATAATTTTGTGAGAATAAAATATGAAAAAAAAAGAAATTAATTTCTCTAAATATTAAGATTGTCTTCTTTGTTAGTTAGTTTGTAGAAATTTCATATATTTTATAAAAAAATTATATAAGAGAATTTTTACTAATGCTTGATGGTTGTTGGAGAAGATAATTTTAACTTCTAAAAAAATTAATTTCATTTTTTCTTTATATTTTCTTCTCTTAAAAGTTCTTATGGAGTAATGTGTCTAAACATGTCATCAATGGCGGATGTAGATACAATTGAGGGTGGGCAAGTGCACCCTCTCAAATTTTAATAGTCATTAGTAAAAAAAAAAAAAAAAAAATTCTATAATTTTGTATTTATTTCATTTAATTTTATATAGTTGCACCCACTGACACAAGGTCTTGGATACGCCACTACATGTCATTATTCCTTAATATTGAAATACACAAGAACACACTAGAAGGGGAGTTGAATAGTGGGTTAAAAAACTTTTTCGTAAATATTATTAGTTCACAAGTTGTCTTTTTGGATATATGTAAGTTTAAATAAACAAAGCAAAGCTTTGAAAGCCTTTTCAAAAGAGCACAGTAGGCAAAATAAATATATGTAATCACAAGACACCAAATGAGAGCCTGTTTTTGTACTGGTTCACTCAATCTGAGCTACATCCAGTTCTCCTTTAACAACTGTTAAAGGGTTCCACTATAACCAACTAATTACAAAACAAGTATTCTTCATTGTCACTTCTAGCTACAAGTATTCTCTATGCCACTACTGGTTACAAGTATTCTAAACCACTTCTGATTATGAGTATGAATCTTCCCCTAAGATTATACTTCCCAAATATTCTTTTATCACTAAGTCACTCTTAGCTTTCTATAAGATTCAGATAACTCTCAAAGAGAGGATATGAACAAATGTTGAATTTGTGTGAGCTTGTAGAGGATGGGTATTCTCTTTTTTTTAAGCTTGTGTCTCTCACTGGGTTTTTATCAAAGTGCTTTGCTTGTTGTACAGATTGCTTTGAATGAGTTCGTTTTAGTTCATTAGCATTTCATCATCTTCTTCTCGTTGCATGGAAGCATCTTTATATAGTGAGTTTCATGGATTTGAACGTTGGAGAAGATAGGTTTCCGTTGTTTCACAGAAGAGTGTTGAAGTTGCTTTGACTGTGCTTGATGTGACTGGAGCAAGTTTCTGTCTTTGTCACAATTGGCTTTTAGCTTAAGGTGTGCATCTTAATGCTGATTAGTCTTTTGGTTGTACCTACACACTTCACACAATTCAAGACATGCAAGCTATACGAGGAATAAAAGAAAGTAAGATCAGATAGTATCTCCCTTTCTTTCTGTAACAGCAGTACTTTTATTTGTGTAAAGATTTAATTATAAAACACGTGTTCCTCAACACTTATGATTGATCATGTTTTGTTCCTACACAGACAATGCCTGGTTTAACAGACATAGTCTAATCTGACTAAGCATGCTAAGTTCTATGTCTGTTAAGCCAGACATTGTCTGGTCTAACTAAACATGGTCTGTTCCTGCACAAACAGCGTTTGGCTTAACAGACATAGTCTGATCTGACCAAGCATGGTCTGGAATGAAATATATGGTCTGGCCTAGCTTTAGACATCATCTGGTCTGGCTTGATCATGGTCCGTCTTGACTATGTGTTGTTTAATCGTGTTCTATACATGGTTTGGTCTAGTACATATGCATAGTCTGGTCCTAGACTTGTGTTGTTTGTCCCAAGACTTCACATAGTCTATTCGAGACTGTTGCATGGTCTGGTCTTAGACTTTGCATGAGTCTTTCCAAGACTTAGCATAATCTGTTTTAAGACTATACCGTCTGATCGTATGAACTTAGCATGGTCTGTTCCATAGCTTATTTTAGTCTGATTAGAGGCAATTATAGTGTTTGATTAATTGTTACGAATTATTAGACAGTTAAGACGTAAGTGAGAGTTTGAGTGATTATACCATTGTCTGTTCTCACTTTGATTTCCTGAAATTACTTAGTCTGAAATCATTAGTATATCAAATATTATCACATTTGTTATCATCAAAACTTATCAAAGTATTAGGGGTTAGACATCATCAAATGTCTTGGTTCTAACAAATATTTTTATAAATGGTAAAGAAAAGAAGCAAATATATAATCCTATAACCTTAACCTTAGAAAGGCTGGATGTGTAACTTACTTTATTCTCCACTTGATCAATTCTATAAGAGCATCTTCAATGGGAGTGTTAAATGAGTTGTTTAACTCTAAGCAACGTTACTTAATCATTTTTTTTTAATCATTAGAGTAAATGATATGGAGGTGCATATTTAAGCACCGTTGCTTATACAAGCAACCGTTATTTAAAAATTATTACCATAAATAACATTTTTTTTTCAAATATAGTAGGACCTGTAAAATTAAATTAAGTGAGCAACCTTATCATTTGAGTGAATTTTTGAATTGAGGGTTAAAATCTACATAGAACTTAAAGGCCAAAAAAACTCATCTAAGCAATCGTACAGTGTAAATGCTTTAAGGCCACCCACAACAGGTGGCTTGGGAAGCAATAAAGGCAGCAAACAATGTAGCTCGTCAAGCTACTTCCACTCTGCAAATTTTAAGAAATTGCTCCACCAAGCACTGTTGCTTCACTCGGTCATTCAAAAAATTTTAATATTAAAAAAAATATAATACTGTTATATTTGATCGTTTGATGCTTTTAATATTTTTTTAATATTTGTTTGGCTGATGACCGTTTATTTTTTTTTACCGTTAGAATAATTTTATATAAATAAGGATACATTTCAACATTTTTTTACATAACTAAAATTTCCCAAACTTCTCTTATTTTGACTCTAAAAAAATTCTCAACTTTTTTGATTATTTTTCATTCCATGGATTCAAATTAAAATTCATTTAGTTATGTGTATATTTTTTTTTAAAATAATAATATTAATCTAAATTTTTTTAATTTTTAAATATTAATTAATTTATTAATAAGACATTTGTAAAATAATAAATAAATTATTAACAAAATATAATAAAATAAGTTTATGGTAGGGCCCATAAGAAGCAATCAAAAAAAGTTGTTCCATTGTAGGGATTATGACTTATAAGTGCTTGTTATGGAAAAAGTAAAAAAAAATAATGGATCCCACAACTAAAATAAGTTGCACCCTTAATGATGCTCTAAGGATATTTGTGTTTTCAATTTTCATCGTAAAACTTGCCTGTGTTAGAGAATTATGATGCTTTTAATTATGATGATGTCACCATAAGTTGTGTGATCCCTTAATTATGAGGATATTTGTTATTAATTATAGAGATATGATTAAGTATCCAATCTTGTATATTAAAGATAGGAATATTTGCTCCCTTTTTAAAGTAAGATGTTTCTTTATTTCCTCTTTAATATACTACCATTGTCACTGTCCCTAGAGGTGCACTTGCACCCCCTCAAATTTTAAAAGTTACCAACAAATTTTTTTAAAAAAATTATTAATAAAATTAAATTTTTTGTATTTTATTTCCTCTATATTTATATATTTGGCCACACTAAATTTTATTTTTATAATTTACCCTATTGACTCAGGGTCTTAGATCCATTGTTATTGATAAATACGTATCGTATTTTCTAAATTCTAATAATACTTTCAGTTTTAAAGTTTTAAATACAGGAACAGATCCAAGAATTTAAGTAGGGAGGGGCTAAAATTTGTTTTACAAAAGTTGAAGATAAAATTTTAAAAAAATATATATTTATGTAAAATTTATACAAAAAAAAAAAGAAGACAAAAAATGGGTATACAATTTGTCATTTTTAAAAAAAATTGAGAGTAAGATATGCAATCATGTAATATAAGAGTAAAATAATAGAGTAAAGTTTATAAGATTTTAAAAAATTGTAGATGAAAAATGTCAAATTAATTTATTAAGAGTAAAACTTGTAAATAAATAAATAAAAATATAATGAAACCAAATATTTAGTAGATATAAAACTAAGATATGATCTACTAATAAAAAAATTTAAATAAATACTAACTTAAAAATCTATTTTTTTAATTAATATTTTTTTATTTTTTATATATATTAAAAGAGGGAAGGGGGAGGAGGGGGGTTGAAGCCCCTGCTTGCCCCCCATAAAATTCATCTTTGCTTAAATATAAGCAATATAAAAGCATCTCCAATGCTGCATCTATTTTGATTCATTTATCTCATGTTAATTGGTTCTCACAATGTCACATCATAATTGGTTTTCAAAATATTAACAATTGGAACTTATAATTTTAAGTAACACAAATGACACAGATCACCTCCAATGGTAAAAAAATAAAAAAAAAGCAACAATGTCTAACTATAAACAACTCGTTTAACAACTAACATTGAAGATGCTCTAAGAGCATTTATAATAGGAGTTGTTTAATGTGCTGCTTAACAATGAGAGTTACTTATTTTAGTGTGACATGTGATGATTTTGAGTTGCTTAAAATTGGAGGGAGTTGCTTAGAGAATCTCTAATGATAAATTTTTAAGCAACTTAGTTTTTGTTATTCAATTTTAAGCAACTCAACTAATTTTCTCTCCAATGGTAATTTTTATTATTATTAGAATGATGTATTTACTGAATGTGTGTGGGAGAAAACCACACCTCATCTCTATTTTATATTGAGGAAACCCTCATTAATTAATTACATCATATAAAGATAAAGAGAAATAATAACTAACAAGATAATATAAAGATAATAACTACTAAGACAATAGAAAGATAATATATATTTTAACACCCCCCTCAAGCTAGAGCATATATGTTATGAGTCAAGCTTGTTACAATTGTAGTTAACCCTGGGATCTGTGAGAGACTTAGTGAACATGTCTACAAGTTGATCTTTAGAATTGACAAAATCAGTGGTAATTGCTCCTTAGAGTACATTCTCTCTCACAAAGTGACAATCTATCTCTATGTGTTTGGTTCATTCATGGAACATCGGGTTTGATGCTATGTGAAGAGCAGCTTCATTATCACAGATTAGTTTAGTGGCTGTAATGTCTTCAAATTTTAACTGTTGGAGAAGTTCCCTAAGCCATGTAATCTCACAAGCGACTACTGCCATCGCACGATATTCAACTTCGGGCACTTGATTTGGCAACTATCTTTTGCTTCTTGCTTTTTCATGAAATTATATTCCCTCTAATAAGATTACAATATCTAGAGGTGGATTTCCTATCTGATGGCGATCCTACCCAATTAACATCAGAGTAAGAAATAATGTTGATATTGCCTTTGTCTTCATACAATAATCCACAACTTGGTGTATTCTTGATATATCGAAGGACACAAGTGACAGCATTCCAATGACCTTCACAAGGTTCTTTCAAGAATTGACTCAGCACGCTAACAACAAACGTAATGTCTGGTCTAGTGACGTGAGGTAATTAAGCTTACCTACAAGATGTAAAGATAAAGAGAAATAATAACTAACAAGATAATATAAAGATAATAACTATAAAGTAATATATATTTTAACAATTATCAAGTTGCTTAATTCCTAAATATTTCCTTTTTCACTCCTATATTTAATGCAAAGTTAAGCAATTCTCTTCCATTTTAAGCAACTCAAAATCACATGTAGCATACTAAATTAAGTTGAGTTTAGCCTTTCATATTGTTAAGCAATTTTTTTTAAGCAACTCTCATTGTAGATGCTTTAGAGCATCTAAGCATCTACAATGCTCGGTTGCATAAATGAGTTTTGTGGGCCTTCGAGTTCCATGTATATTTTAATCTTTTATTCAAAAATTCACTCCAATGGTAAGGTTGTTCAAAAAAATGCTTAATTTAATTTTACAAGTCCTACAACATTTGAAAAAAATACTATTTATGATAATAATTTTTAAGCAACGGTTGCTTATATAAGTAACGATGCTTATATAAGCACCTCCATGTCATTTGCTCCAATGGTAAAAAATATTAAGCAATGTTATTTAGAGTTAAGCAACTCATTTAACACTCCCATTGGAGGTGCTCTTAGAGCATCTACAATGCACGGTTGGTTAGATGATTTTTGTGGGCCTTCGAGTTTCACGTAGATTTAAACTTTTTATTCAAGAATTCACTCCAATGGTAAGATTGTTTAGAAAATTGCTTAATTTAATTTTATGAGTCCTACAGTATTTGAAAAAAATGCTATTTATGATAATAACAATGGTTACTTATATAAGCAACGGTGCTTAAATAAGCATCTCCATGTCATTTGCTCCAATGGTAAAAAAATGATTAAGCAACATTGTTTAGAGTTAAGCAACACTAAATTAAGAGTTGCTTAATGTTAAACAACTCTCATAGTCTCATTATATAAGCAATTCTTATGAGTTGCTTAACTTTCCATTAAGTGTAAGAGTGAAAAATGAAATATTTATGAATTAAACAATTTGATAATAAAAACTCTCATGGAAGAGAAAACTAATTGAGTAGCTTAAAAGCATCTACAATGCATAGTTGGTTACTTGCGTTGCTTATCTTAGTTTTGTGGGACTTGCAGTTTCATGTAGATTTAAACATTCTTTCTAGAAATTCACTTCAATGACAAGGTTGATAAGGAGAGTGCTTAATTTAATTTTGCGAATCCTACAATAATTGAAAAAATGTTATTTATAGTAATAATTTTAAGCAATGGTTGTTTGTATAAGCAACAATGCTTAAATAAGCAACCTAATATCATTTGCTCCAATGGTAAAAAATGATTAAGCAATGTTGCTTAGAGTTAAGCAACTCATTTACTTTCTTGATTTATCATATTAGTGAAATGCATTTTTTTGTAGTTCATGGAAGCTTCCCACAAAATTAATAATGACATTCAAGAGTAAAGTGTAGTTAAAATTCTACTTGTTAGCTGGAATGATTAATATCTTTGAAAAGTTTTTTTTAGAAAATCTCTTTCTTGATAATGAAATAAAATATAACAAAGTTAGTATTTTATTATTTGTAGTAAGTATGGTAAGAAAAATAATGAGACAGAGAAAACATAAATTATGTTTTTATGAATCATGTACCATCATGTGATTTTAATATTTTTGATATTTGAATTTATAACCTCTTTATCAACGTTTTTTTATATTTTATTTTGGGGTTTCAATTGAGTTTAATATTTTTTTATTTGAATTTAGGAAAAATGACATTTTTGGTCCTTTATCTTATTTATTGTGTTCAGTTTGGTCCTTTATCTTATAGAAAGTTCATTTTGGTTCTTTATGTTTTAAAATAGTTCAAATAGTCCGTCTATCAATATAAATTTAACGTTTGTGTGGTGCGAATGACGTTTGTGATGTCGATTCATAGTTGTCAATGACCTCATGTACCATAGTGAGACTAAGCTTTGTGAACGAGAGTTCACATTATACTAAAGTCTATAGATGCGAGATCATGTGCATAAGTAACTCTTTATGGTTAACGAGGAGCACGAAGAGGCATTGGTGCACCAAGAAATGGTCCTCGCCAATGATGTAGAGGTGGTGGAAGAAAATGAGGTCGTATTTCTAGTGTATCAAGTTATTGAGTGGAACTATATTAACAATGTTAATTTGGCACTAACAAAAGGACTATTTTGAAAAAAAAATTAAAACATAAAGGACTAAAATGAATTTTTTAAAAGTTAAATGACCAAACTGAACAAAATAAATAAGATAAAGGACCAAATAGGTCATTTGGCCTTGAATTTATGATTTTTAAAGCATAAACCCTAGACCTTAAAAACTAAATACCAAAATATTGAACCCTAAAACTCTAAATCTTAAAATCATAAACCATAAACCATCAACCTTAAAACCCTAAAATTGCACACACTAAATACAAATGTAGGGTTTTATTTATGAAACTCTATATCTTTAGGGTTTCATTTAAGAGTTCATGGTTTAAGATAGGGTGGTGTAAATTAAACATTAAGGATTTAGGTCTTGTAAATAAAAATCTAAGGATTTAGGGCATCGTATATAAAAACCTAAGAATTTAAGGTTTTGTAAATGAAAAACTAAGTATTTAAGGTTTGTAAATGACCTAAATGATTAGCAATTACGTGAATGAAACTCTAAGGATTTGGGTTTTCATGAATGAAAACCTAAGGATTTAAGGTTTCGTGAATAAAACCCTATGAATTTAAGCTTTCATGGATGAAACCCCACGAATTTATGGTTTCTTGGATGAAAACTTAAAGATTTCAGGTTTCATGGATGCAACCCTAAATATTTAGGATTTTGTGGATAAAATCCTAAGGATTTAGGGTTTCATGGGAAAAACCCTAAGGATTTATAGTTTCATGAATGAAATCCCAAGGATTTAGTGGATTAAATCCTAATAATTTAGGGTTTCATGAAGGTAGCCTTAAGGATTTAAGGTTTTTTGAATAAAACCCTAAGGAATTAAGGTTTAGGGTTTCATCCATGAAACCCTAAAGATTTAGGATTTAATGGATTAAATCCTAAGAGTTTAAGGTTTCGTGCATAAAATCAATAGGATGTAGGGATTCATGAATGCAACCTTAAGGATATAATATTTTGTGGATGCAACACTAAGTATTTAGAGTTTCGTGGATAAAATCCTAAGGATGTAGGGTGTCATAAATGCATCCTTAAGGAATTGGGGTTTCTAGGATTCAACCTTAAGGATTTAGGATTTCATGGATAAATTTGTAAGGAATTGGGTTTCATAGATAAAATCGTAAGGATTTAGGGTTTAGGGTTTTGTGCATGAAAGCCTAAAGAATTAGGGGTTTGTGGATGCAACCTTAAGAATTTAGGGTTTCATGGATGAAATCCTAGGTATTTATGGTTTTGTAATTATAAACCTAATAATTTGGGGTTTTGTGGATTTAACCTTAAGGATTAGGGTTTTTGGATAAAACACTAAGTATGTAAGGTTTCATGGATTCAACCCTAAGAATTTAGCATTTCATGCAAGCAATCCAAATGAATAAGGATTTGTAGATGCAACCGTAAGGATTTAGGGTTTCGTAAATGCAACCCTTAGGATTAAAGGTTTTGCGAATGTAACTTTAAGCATGTAGAGTTTCGTGGATGCAACCCTAAGGATTTAGGGTTTCGTTAATAAAACATTAATGCTTTGGGGTTTAAGGTTTCATGGAAGAAACCTTAATGATTTAGGATTTAGTGGATGAAAGCATAAGGATTTAGCGTTTTATGCATGTAAGCCTAAGGATTTAGGGTTTCGTGGATGCAACACTAAGAATTTAGGGTTTCTTTGATGCAACCCTAATGATTTAGGGTTTCATGGATGCAACCCTAAGGATGTTGGGTTTCATAGATGCAACCCTAAGGATCTAGGGTTTCATGCATATAACATTAAAAATTTAAGATTTTATGGATGCAACCCTAAGGATTTTAGGCTTTGTGGATGCAACCTTAAGGATTTAGGGTTTCATAAATGAAACCTTACATTATGATATATGGTTTATGCCTTATGGTTTAAAATTTATAGTTTTAAAGTTAAATATTTAAGGATTTAGTGTTTATGGTATAGGGTTTCGTGTTGCTTTATTTATGGTTTTATGATTTAGGATTTGGGTTTTCATTTCATGGTTTATGATTTATGATTTATTTCCATAGTTTAGGATTTAAGGTTTCATGGTTTAGAATTCAAGGTTTTATTTAAGATATAGGTTAGGCTTTTATGGTTTATGATTTAACATTTCATTTCATGTTTTTGGATTTAAGCTTTCATAAATGAAACCTATGTTAGGATTTAAAGTTTCATTCACTAAACTCTAAATCCTTAGGATTGCATCAATGAAACCTTAAATCTTAAGGGTTTCACCAACGAAACCCTAAAATCTTTATGGTTGCATCCACGAAACTTTAAATCCTTAGGTTTGGATCTATAAAACCCTAAATTCTTAGAGTTGTATCCATGAAACCCCAAATACTTAGGGTTACATCCATGAAAACCCAAATACTTAGGGTTGCATCAACAAAACCTTAAATCATAAGGGTTTCTTCCATGAACCCTCAATCCTTAGGGTTACATCAACAAAATCCTAAAATCCTTAGGGTTGCATCGACGAAACCTCAAATACTTAAGGTTGCATCCACAAAATCTTAAATCTTAAGGTTGCATCCATGAAACCCTAAATACTTAGGTTTGCATGCACAAAACCTTAAATCCTTAAGCTTTCATCAACTAAATCTCAAATCCTTAGTGTTTCGTCCATGAATCTCTAAACCCTAAATCCTTAGGGTTTTAGACACAAAACCCTAAATCCATAAGGTTGAATCCACGAAACCTTAATTTAAGGTTGCATCCATGAAACACTGAATCCTTAGGGTTACTTTCACGAAATCCTAAATCCTTAGGGTTACTTCCATGAAACCTTAAATTCTTAAGGTTACGTCCACAAAACACTAAATCCTTAGGATTTGATGCATGAAACCCTAATTTCTTAGGGTTTTATCCATGAAACCGTAAACCCTAAATGCGTAAGGCTTTATCCACGAAACCCTAAATCGTTAGGGTTACATCCATGAAACACCCAATCTTTATTTTTAATTTTTTTCATACTTTTTAAATTTTCATTTTTTTGAAATTTTCAAGACAATAATACTCTTGTTTTTTTTTTTTTTTTTTGGAATTTTCATTTTTTTTCAAATTTTCAAAACATTACTCTTGTTTTTCAACTTTTTTTTTAAAAAAAAAATCATTTTTTTCTTAAATTTTCTAGACATTACTCTATTTTTTCATATTTTAAAAATTTTAATTTTGTTTTCATTCAAGACAATTCTCTTATTTTTTTTATTTTATTTTATTTTTTAAAAAATTTATTTGTTTTTAAAATTTTCAAGATAATACTCTTGTATTTTCATAAGTTTTAATTTTTTTCATATTTTTGAAACTTAAAACCTAGGGTTTCAAAGTTTATGATTTAGAGTTTGGTTCATGAAATCCTAAGGATTAGGAATGCAACCCTAAGGATTTGGGGTTTTGTAAAACTTTAAGGATTTATGATTTCGTAAATGAAACTCTAAGGATTTAAGGATTTTGGGTTTCGTAAATAAAATCCTAAGAATTTAAGGTTTCATGAATGAACCCATAAATCTTAATATAGGGTTTCATTTATAAAATCCTAAATCGTAAATTCTAAACCATGAAACCTTAAATCCTGAAGAAATCCTAAATAATAAATCTTGGAATAAAACCCTAAATCCTAAAACATGAAAGCTTTAACAATGCAACATGAAACCTTAAAATCTTAAAGCATAAACCATAGATCCTAAATCCTAAAATATTGAACCTGAAAACTCTAAATCTTAAAATCATAAACCATAAACTTTAAAATCCCAAAACTCTAAATGCTAACTACTAATGTAAGGTTTCATTTATGAAACTTTAAATCCTATGGTTTCATTTAGGATTTGATGGTTGAAGATATGGTTTGAAAAATGAAAGCTTAAGGATTAAGGGTTTCGTAAATGAAAGCTTAAGAGTTTATGGTTTCGTAAATGAAATCCTAAGGATTTAGTGCATAAATGAAAATGTAAGGATTTAAGGTTTCGTAAATGAAACAATAAGGATTTTGGGTTTAATAAATGAAACACTAAGTATTTAAGGTTTTGTAAATGAAACTTTAAGGATTTTGGGTTTCATGGATAAAACCCTAAGAAATTAGGGCTTCATGAGTGCAACCTTAAGGATTTAGTGTTTCGTCAAAGCAATCCTAAGGATGTATGATTTCGTGGATGCAACTTAAGGATGTAGGGTTTTATGGATGTAACCCTAAGGATTTAGGTTTTTGTGGATTCAATCCTAAGGATTCAAGGTTTCATGGATTCAACATTAAGGATTTAAGGTGCCACGAATGCAAACTTAAAGAGTTAAGATTTCATGGATGCAACCTTAAGCATTAAGGGTTTCATGGATGCAACCGTAAGAATTTAAGGTTTCATTGATCTCATGCTAATGATTTAGGGTTTTATTGATGCAACCCTAAGAATTTAAGGTTTCGTGGATCTAACCCTTTGAATTTAGGGTTTCATTAATGAAACCTTAAGAATTTAGGATTTCATGAATGAAGCTTTACATCCTAATATAGGTTTCATTTATAAAATCTTAAATTTTAAAGCATGAAATGAAACCCTAAATCATAAATCATGAAAGTTTAACCTTAAATCTCAAACCATGAAATGAAACATTGAATTCTAAACCATGAAACCTTAGTCTAAAAGAAACCCTAAATTCTAAACCATAAAACCACAAACAATGCAACATAATCCCTAAAATATTAAAACATAAACCCTATACCCTAAACACTAAATTCTTAAATAGTAAATCTAAAACTCTAAATTTTAAATCATAAGCCATAAACCCTAAAACTATAAATTTATACATTGCTATATCAGTTTACTAATTTTGACACATAAACTTAATTGGTAAAATGTCATTTGACTATTCAATCTCATACTTTCATTCAATCTTCAAACATTCACCCTAAAACACATCCTAGAAAATTTATGTTCCAGCCGTCATTCTCCAAGTTAATGAATGTCTTTGATCAATTACTATTGAACTTATATTTGTATTATCATCAGCCTTTCGCTATTTACACCTCCCAAATTTGCTAAGTATGCCCCCTTTTCATATTTTTTCCCACCTACCCTTGAATACACTCCACTCATCTATTTCTCTCTCTTTTAAGTTATTCTCTTCCAGAAAATACACCCCCTATTCATTTGAAGATGAACATACACAATTCCGAAATCTATGCAAATTCACAACGGCAGGACACGTAACGAGGTTGTCTTTGCACCATCCATATATAATATTAGCATACACAAACAATTTTCTCGTCATTAGTATTATTACCTTTCTCCTTTGTCTCTTCTTCCCAATTGGTTTGATTATCTTGCAACAGCCATTTCGAAAAAACGATTGTAGAGGGGGAAAAAACGGTAGAAAGGGGGTTTATTAGCAAAACGGGGAGGTGTAAATAGCAAAAGCATTATTATTGATCTTTCAACTAGGTTGTTATTCGAAGTATTTTTCGTATGACCCAATATTCTGTATCCCCTAACATACTAATGAAATATTGATACGAATTTTGCTACATCAATTACAAATAATACTGAGGTGAATCCTACGAAATAAGGCATGTTAAAATGCTAAATCAATGAATCTAGTGCTACCATACAGAGCATCGAACCTAAGGATTTTCCTGAAAACATTATGCAGGTTCCACAAAGAATTTGATAAGGGAAAACGGTACGAAATAAGAAAAGTACTGTGAAAGGAAAATAATAACAAAGTACACAACTACAAAATTACAGAAAGAATAAAATATTTAATTTTCTCAAGTAATTCTGAACAGTGAAGATAATTAATTAATTACGCAGTCTAATGAAACTCAACTTTTCCCCTTTACCCCATTTTTTTTTATTTAATTTCATAGGTAATAACACTTCGCCGAAAAAACAAATGCAGAGAAACACGTTAACCAAGACCACCACCACAGGATCCACCTTACCCTACACTTCATCAAATGTATGGACAATAACTCCATTACATTCTTCTCATCTTCACTCCAATAAAATCAATGACCTCCCTCTGTCTGTAGCTTCAACCCAAGACAAAAAATAAACATTATTAAACGTCATCTACTACCTCTTTTTTTTTAGAAATGTCATCTACTACCTCCTACATAGACTGACACCATGTACATTCGAAAAATCCAAAATTTAGGGTAGGCATCTTCTTACATCAATAATTTTTTTTTTACCATCAGACATGAAAACACTCTGATGCAACCGCGAAGTCTAACACCATCTTACGAAATAAACTAGGTCGTGCCCAAGCTGCCTTCTGGCTTGGATTCTGTTCTGACGTAGGTGAATCCACGAGCAACAGGAGCAGCGATACTACTGCCTGTATTCGCAGATGAACTACTGTCAGATCCCTGAGCATCACGCTTCCATTGCATGCTCCTGGCACCCAGTTTCATTGGGGGTCGAGCTCTAAACGCACCAGGAATGCCTCGAGGAAAAGGATGTCTGGAAAACCTAGCAGAAGGGAATGGAGAACCCCTAACAATGCGTGGCCATGCCATAGCTGGAGCTGATTCTTGATGTGCAGCACTTTTCTTAATAACCTAAAATGTCATTGCAAAACAAATTAGTTCACCAACCTTGTCTTTAGCTTAAAATCTACAAAAAGTGAGCTCATTTTGTGCATTATTATGTGCATGTATTTTTGTATCAAACCAGTAAAGTTACTTATCCTGAAACAATTTATTTAACTAAAAATGCATGGGAACCACCAATGCATGGGAATCTACTTTTAACCGGGAGTTGACCAAGATCAGCTTCTTCCCTAGATATAATTCCAAGAATTCCATTTTGATGCCAAATGTTAGTCTGGGTTAAGTCAAATAAAATTTACAATGCTTAAGGCTGGCTTATTTGTTTTTTTTAATCGGCAAATGTTAATGGTTAGTTTTTTGTTAGCAGGAGAATTCAAACCCACAACCTATCACTCCCTCTCTTCTTTTACCACCAAGTCAACCTTAAGGTACACTACTATACAAAGGTTTGCTATGGTTCTTAATTATCAAACTGTCTATTCCCTTCATGTATTTGGGTTTGCCCGTAGGTGCAAATTATAAGAGTGTAGTTACATGGAGCCAGTTTTGGACAAGTTGAAGAAAAATTAGCAGCATGGAAACATAAATGTGTTCTTTGGTGGGAGGGTATGTCTAGTGAATTCAGTTATTTCATCTTCACCCTTTTTTTCTTGCTTCGAAGCACTGGTAAGGTAAAGGTTGTAAAGGAAATTACTAACATTCAACATAATTTTGTTTGGGGAGTTAACGGGGATGAGAGGAAGCTATGTTGGTACATTGGAAGAAAGTAATTACGTCAAAGGCAGTAGGGGGTTTAGGAGTTAAGGAGATCGTGATTTCAATAGAGCCTTGCTTTCAAAATGGATGTGGCAGTTTCTAACAGAAAAAGAAAGTTGTGGATGCGTATCATTTAGGAAAGAGCAAAACAGAATGAGGATCTGCTGCACAATCCATCAACATCAGATTGGTGGAAAGATATTGTAGTGTCTGCACTGGGAGAGGTTCCAAACTGGTTCTGGACTAAAATTAACAGAAACTTAGGTTTGGGTGAGGACATTCTGGACTGATTTATGGATGGGTAAAATGATAGTTTGGCTGTCAAATATGCAAAGAATATTCAATCTCCCTGCAGCAGCCTTGCTTCATTAATCAACTTGGATCCCAGATCAATGGGGTATGGACATTGTGTTTGTCTTGGAGAAGGGAGCTCTTTGTTAGGGAAAAGGATCTACTTAATAATTTGTTGCTGGAAATTGAATCAGTTAAACTGGAGATGGTACTTCCCATTTAGCAAACAGAGCAAGGAGATGGTCTCACATCTGTTCTTTGTTCTTTTTCATCAACAATTTGGTACAAATGTTATGATTGGCTTGGGATTTGGACTGCTATGCAAATACAAACTCAGGAACATTTTTGGCACCATTTGGGTGCATCCAAATGATGTGGTATTCATTGGGGTTCAGATGGATTTTGAGGGAGTGGTGGAATTGATTAAAGTCAGGTTCATTGCAGTGTAGTAGCACAAAAATGAAGTTAAACTCATGTTCCTTCCATGCATGGTCTTCTAATTTGAGCTCAGTCCTGACTTAACATTCCCACAACTGTGAGGCGCTAAACAAAGTTGAGATGCTATTTGGGGGTTGCTTTTGTCATAAGGACAAATCAGTAGGTAGTCAGCTCTCATATACCTACTCGGCTGAGGAAATTTGTTTGTGATCGTTGGGTCTTAATGTTGTGCATATGGTTTATTTATCGACCTAGGTTGTTATCAAGATGTTCTTTGTCTCGTGTTACATTTTTTGTTTGATATGGCTAACCTGTTTTGAAAGGCCTTTCCGGTAGGTAATAGTCTCAGAATGGTTAGATTTAGATTTATAGGCAGCCAATGGGTATTGTTTAGTTATTTATTCGTGTACTCTGACAGGTGTTGATTAGGGTTCTGCTATGCATTATACACTTGCAGATCTTATCTTGTATTGTTCTTGGCACCACTGGTGCCATTTGTTATCTATATAGTTTTCTTTGGCCTATAAAAAAAAGAGAAGGTACTACAACACAAGGATGATATAAAACCCAATCAAACCAACAAAAAAGTTCTTTATCTAATGAGGTTTATATATGCCAGAAACATCAATAATGATTAGAAGTTTAAAACTACAAAATGAAAGGAAAAGGAGGAGAAAACTGCCTGAAGCAAATTAAATATATAATTGAGGGGAGAAACCTAAAAATAACTTTTGAGTACCAAGCTGTGATAAATACCTTGAGAATTCGTGACATGAAAGAAGTGTTATCCAGTGATAATGCATTATCTGCCGCTTCTTTTCGCATGAACTCAACATAAGCTGCCCTGCTCAAGTAAATGTGAAAATATAAATTCCCCAACAAAATATACTGAATATATAATGAATAAAACAAAATTCTGACAGTTACCCTTTTGGTTGCCCTGTTGCTGCATCAGTGACTATAATCACTTTTAAAACTTCCCCAAATCTATTAAAATGCCGAGACAGGCCATCTTTGGTGGCAGCAAAATGAACCTGTGACAACCATCATCAGAAATCAAACACATTCAACCTATATCCCTGAAGCCACCCTCCCACACAAACAGAGGAGTAAGAGTTCTTACATTGCTAACAAAAATGGTTCTGGAATCAACATCTTCTGAAGGACGACCAGCAGCATTAGAACCTGAGAATACATAAGATGCAATCAATTCTACACCTGATAAATACCCAAGGTCTTCAAATGATATATTAAAAAAAAAAAAAGAATACACTGTAAAATGTGTCATTTAATAATAGCCATCCACCATAACAAAATAATTTAAACACCCAGTAATACTTAAAAGATTTCCAGTAGAGAAGACTTAAAACTAACCAGAAGCAGTTAAGTGTGCCTTGCTAGACTCTTTCTGAACATCAAGAGCAGGGTTTGCCTGTTAAATGACAAGATGTCAATGAAAGTGATCTATAGTTAAACACTCTACCAGGTTATATTTATTAATTTTTAGGTAAAATACATTTTTTTTACCACATGTAGTTTTTAGGTACCCCTATATTTTAACAGAAAATCAATATCACAGGATGTAAGCAAGCATTAAAAACTCACATTCCCATTACTAACTTTTAGAGTGTTGGTATTCTCCTTCACCAGCCGCATACTAGATCTGGGATCTCCTCTTTCATTGTAAAAAGTTCTATTACCATCTATTTCAGTAACCTCTCGTGGTTCCTGATGTTGTGGTGGCTTCCATGTATTTACATTAACAGAAATATTCACTATCTTATGAGATGTATTGGGTGAAACAGCAAGTTGCTCCTGTTCTCGATTCCATTTTTGGCGCAAACTGTCATCAACATTTTTTGCTACACTATACTGCAACATCAGTGAATTATTGCCCCTGTTTCCAATAGAGGGGCTGATTTGAGAAGCTCCAGACACCCTACGATCCATGACATTATTATCATCAAACCCTTCATTATCTGAATTAGAATCAGAAGGATAACCAGTTTCATGTCCCATCATAGTCATATTTGCAGCATACTGCCCATTGTAGTCTGTTCTTTGAGGATGAAATAAATGAGTTTGCTCCAGATGCTGGTAACTATCTTCAAGTTGCCTGTTATCATCTAATGTATCCATACCACGACCAAGTCTATCAAATACACTTCCAGAGGGCTTGGATTTTATCACATCTTCAGCAGCTTCTGCCACGGCCTTAATAACTGTAGCCATTGGATTTGTCACCCTGGAAGCAAGTTGCATCCTCTGTGGACGTTCAACCAAAGAGGAATCACCAGTGGAGGTAGAAACTACAGAACGAAGACGTTTTAAGGAAGGCTCCACCGACATGCCTGAATTAGATGTCCTGGAAGTAGCAACTGCATCTCGCACTGCAAATTGAAGCAGCCTTCGTGGAGCATTTACTTGTGAGACAACATCCCTCTGTAGAAGTTAATCAGTTAGATGTTTGAAAGCAAAGGATCAAGAAGTACTTTGTTGTTTTATTGAAAAAATACAAAATAGAGAGGAAATCTCCACAAGATGACATTAGTTTATCCATTGGTGATGGAAATAAACACATACGATCCTTCTAAATGTGTATCAATAAAATATAGGAGCTAAAATTAATGCATTTATATTTGACATATTTCATCAACCTAAGGATCTTTCTAAAAGGCAAGCATACAGCATTGACATCAAGTAAAAAATAAAATAACTAGATCAATTACTACTCCACATCCCAACTGTATAAACCCATTCCCTTCTATTAGCTTATGAGTTGAAATCCATTGGAAGAACTTGTGTTTAATAAAATGTCTGTGTAGAAAGTAAATTGAGCAAATATTTGTAGCAGTTGAAACCTTTGTCCTCTGTTTTTCCTCAGCTCGCCTCCTTTTCCTCTGAACTGGTGACTTAGGAGATAGGGACCTTGTACCATGATTGGCTTCAGGTCGGGCTTTTTCCTCCAAATGAGCATTGTCAACCACAGAGCTTCGAATGGGAGGTGGTTCTCCTTCTCCCCTCATCAATCCTTTCCAATCCTTGTTATGCCGACTTCTAGTTAACTTACTAGATTTTACTCTTTCCGACTGTGAATTTAAATGCTGAGAATCATCAGCCACAGCTTGAACCTCTGATGTAAACTGTTTTTTAGGAGCATCATCCAGCAATGCTTCAGGTTGTACATACAAATCTAAATACATATCAAGATGATCCCACAGCCTGTTAACAAGATGTGAATACATGTTAGCACATAATTATGGGTGTAAAAACTATATTGCTTCAATTAAATTAAATTAAAGCTATCTATCAAAGAGATAAAATTACCAAGATACAAATGAATCACTGTTTTCTCCCAGAAAAACATTCAAATCATTCCTTGCTTGTTCTTTGCGCCTACCATTCCTCAATAACACAACAACGTAATCCTGTCATTTCAAAAACTAAAGTTAGTTTACTAAATAAAGTCATATTCATCATAAGAAATTTTTACTATCTCATTGTAATTGCCTATATACTCCATAGTTCATTCCACTACAGCATATCTACTATTAAAAAGAAAATGAATAATAGAAATACAATATCCTCATGCAATACTAACATGTAGAATGACAATTACAACAGCAACAATAATGACTTACAGATAATAATGAAATTCTGAAGTTAAGAAACATCATTTTGCACAACATAAATGAATGTTAAGCATTGATGCAACAACAAGCAAGAATTGTTTCACTAGGCATAGTTGGCCATGCGAAGCAAATAACACCATTGGTATATTGGAACTATAAAAAAAAATAAAAAATTCAATGAACTCTATTTAGGTGAATTTTTCTTTAATGGTTTCTACTAAAACATTGCAGTGTATGGTTTTCCTCTATATTCATTGTTAATCAGATTATCTCCAATTTGATCTATTTTTCTCACTAGAGTCTAGAGGGTCTGTTGCTCTTTGTTAGGATCCAATTGCAAGGTATGGTACTTGATACTTTGAGTTCTACATTGGATGTATGTGATTCTAGTGTGGGGTTCATAAGGCCTTGGGCTTTCCAACTACAACAGCTAGCATCTAATGACATGATTCTCCCAAGGTTCTTATCAGTCTCTTCCTCACATGTCCAAATCACCCATGAACAGTTTCTATTTATTCACAAAGTCTTTTTATCCCAATTAATAAAGGCTCGCCTCATCTAAGACAAATATAATCCCCCAAAAGTTACCTATACTTTCCAAAATGGGATAGGGAATGATGTGTGAGTGCTCAATGTCGCACATTTTATAGCATAACTAGAAGAAGCTCATTCTGCATGCTCCTGCCAAACATGCAGGCTGTGTTTGTAAACTCATTGGAGCACATTCGACGCCAACAATGTTAAACAAACACACTTGTAGATAGAAGTGTGCATAATACATAGTGTATCCACATCAAGCTTTTTGGCTGCAATGTCAAGGCTTTTGGAGCATTTGCCAGCAAAGTCAAGGATGTGACGAAACCACAAACTCTACCGCAGTTTAAAACCATGGATTCACCCAATCATAATATCAACCAGCAGGACCATGAACTCACACAACAAAAGCAATCATCCTAACATCTCCACCGTACATTTATCCATACTCCTAACACACTCCATAACATGCAGACAAAACCCTAACCACACAGCATTCACAATCAACAATACTCCACAGATTTCAAGAGAAAAAAAACACAAACACGATTAGTTCGTCACAGGAAAACCACTGGGAGCCAACTTATCAGGCATCACAAATTCGAAAGCAACGCCATACTCTTGAACAACAACAACAACCAAGAAAAATGCACAAATTATTTCTTTCGTTCGTACCACAAGCGTATCATCCGTGTAATCCCCCATGAATTCCTTGAGCTTGTCCATCACACTCTCCTTCAGCCTCGCCGCTCCATCGCCGGTGAAATTCGCCTTGATCATCCGGTTATCGTCTCGATCGTCGCTCCCCATCGCCATTAGAAACACGCCAAACAAACAAAACAAAAAACCCTAACAAATACTCTCTCTCTCTCTCTCGCTCGCTCTCGCTCCCTCTCTTTCTCTACCGAAATCGCTTTTCCTATCGAAACCCTAACCCGCTCTCGAACGCAACAAAATCGGAGAGGAATCGGAGAATGCGAAGGGGATAGAGAAGCGTGCGTGCGTGGTGAGAGTTTCTTTTTCTCGGGAAAGTGTGACGGAAAATGTTCACGCAGTCATGGAAAAACCGCGCGGTTCCGTCTTCTCGGAGAACGAAGAACGCTGGAATGTCGAAGAGAGAGGTATATATAAGAGGGGGAGAGGGGAGAGGGGAGAGGGGGAAATAGATTAGCGGAAGATGGAACCTAATACACTGTCTGAGTCGGTTAGTGTATTTTTTTTGTCCGTAGTACGCACCAAGATTCACATACGAAAGATTGAGTTTTTTTTTTTTTCATTTATAAAATTTATAAAATAATTTATGAAATTTAATTGATATAATATAAATAAAAAGATTATAATTATCTCATTATGTAAAATTTTATTATAATGTTAATGTGCTATCCATATTCTCTCTTGTTTATGGACACAAAAAAAGTATTATATGTACGAAAATTAAGAAAAATAATTAAAATATTGTGCACATACAAATACAATTTAGGGAGGCAAGAGTCCCTTTAAGTAATGTAATTTTTAAAAGATAAAAAAATGTGAAACTAAACAAAATAAATAAGATGTGTCACAACTAATTGAGACTCATCTTATTTCACTTTTTCCCCTGAAGTTTCTTTATTGTTCTTTTTTTATGGGAGTGAACCAAAAGGGGAATAAAAATATCAAAAGATGCATTGGTTTATCAAGAAGCAAGAAGATCAAGATTAGAAAGAAGATAAAGTCATCAATCTTAGGGGAGTATCTTGCAATTCCTTTTTCTTCTTGTTATTTTACCATTTACCAAACAACACATCATCTTAATGTTGAAATCATTTATAAATAAAAACAAGATGCTATTGAGACTTTAAGCAAAAGTCTATTGTTTCTTTTTGGATCTTCTATTAATGCCTTTTTTGTCTTAAAGTTTTTTTTATGCTCATTCTTATATGTTGTATATTTTAAAACTTGTATATGTTTGACATCATAAAAAAAGGAGATTGTTGAGTCATAACATGAATTAAGATCCTCAATCATTTTGATTAAATGCAAATAAATACTAAGTTGTATAAAAGTTGTGTTTTATATGCCAACAAGTGATAGCATCACATTTGCGTCTATTGGATCAAACAATAATAAACAATGCTAGTTTTGTGAAGCATTTAAAACAAGATTAATGGTTTAATTGTTTGATCATGTATGTAAAGATGTTTGAATATCATTCTTAGGTTCTATTAAAATAAAAAAAATTAAAGAAAACAAATCAAGTTTAAACTCTCTCTTCACTTAAAAAGACGTGTCATAATTATGCATAGTCCTTCTTAACAAAAGTTGATGTGATTATTGAAGATATCTAATTATGTTGAGTGTAGTGGTTTTTCAATTTGAAGTGGATGTGCATTTAATGATCTAACAAACACCTCTTTTAGACGATGCATCAAATGTAAAAACAATGTCATTTACTCATAATGGTTACTTGTTGAAGAAGTCTAGAAATATGTTTGAAGAGCTCTATAATGAAGTTTTGGAAATTGTATGTTCATTCTAAGCTTTCATTCTTCTTGCTCTCATTTTTTTAAGTGTTGAAAGCTCTTAAAACACCTTGTAAATCATCAAAGAAATAAACTTAATCCTTAATTTATAAATTCATATATGAAACGATAGCCAATTTGTGTGCACCCTTACCTTAACAAATTTGTTGATTTGTTTAGATCCATAAGTGGTTTGGTAGCAAAAATACTTGGATCTAAAAGCTTGGGAATAAACTTTAGTAAAAGATAGAAGTGACAGTAGACAATACTTATAACTTTGTTAGAAGTTAATGGAACTTGGTGGGTTGTCAAGAATTAGATGTAATTTTAGCAATAGAGATAAACCAATATAAAAATTATTGTGCATATGCTCTTCTCTAATACTACCTTTGTTCCTATTTATAATAAATAAATACCTAATTCATCAAGACTAATACAAATAGTTAATTCGATTAACTTTAATTAATAATATCATAAATTTGAATTTTATTCCAAAAATATACACTGAAATAAATGGTTTAAGTGGTGGTTTTAATTAATGAAACTACTCAGAGATCACTTTTTCATCAATAGTATGATTTATCACATTAATAGTCTTTACAATAAAGAAAGGTAAATAAGACAATTAGTAATTAATGCACTTAAAAGTTGTCATTTTTTTTTGTTGAAATAGTCATAAAGGGAGAATAATATATGTGTTGAATTAGCACTCAAATCACTTTGAATATAGTCTAGAGTTGAACTAAAAACAAGAAAAACATGTTTGTCTCCAAGCTTGTTTAGCAATTCCATTCACAGCTTGGTTAGCATATCTAAACACATGATTCCAAGAAACCTTCCTCGTAAGCCTATATACTTCATGAATCTCCTTCACCAACAAGAAACAAGGGTGATCTCTACTATAGTAATCAAGCAAGAGCTTGATTGCATTACTCAAATCAAAATCACTATGAATGTACCAGAATCCTTTCAACCATGTCAGCTTGATCCCAAAATGAATAGTTAAGAGTTCTACATAAAGAAACATTCTCCAATATTAGCCTAAAAACCGCACACACACACATATATAAACACCAACATGATCTCGAAGAATCCTACCACAAGCCACAATACTATTGAACTTAGTAACTGTTGCATCACTATTCAAAGCTACATAGCCAATTAAAAGGGCTCTCCAACTTGTGTTTGGGTCAGCATAATAAGCCATTGAGAAATTGAAAAAATCTTCAAGAATGCCCAATAAGGTGTTACTCAATAGTAAAAAATTCAATTATCATGTCAGAACTTAATAAAAGAGTCATCACCCACTCTACAAGTAATACTACTATTGAAAAGGTTCCAAGTGGAGCATAATCGCTTCCAAAAGTTACTTATAAGTCTTTTAGTGTTAACAGGTGAAAGTAAATTAAAACCTCAAACATACTTACTTTGGATAATGGATGACCAAAAAGGAGGTTCCCTCAACTTCACACAGTGACACTTCACTCAACTTCCTCGTTGGTCAAAACCCTTGACTAATTAGAACCCTTTACAGTAGCCCTTTCCGAGACCTCAATAATCAACTTCTCTTACTTTTAGAATTGATGATTATCTCTACAAACCAACACGAGACTTTTCAACATGTTTTGTTCTCACTTGCGCACTACCTAGGAAACTTCACAGGAGATCACCCATCCAATAATTGTCCAAGCTAAACACACTTAAATATGGATTTCTTAAGTAAAGGACTACCAAAAAGTATATGTGTCTTACTAATATAAGTCATATTAATCAATTCCTTTAAGTCATTCTCAACTGTACAGTCTCACACCTGTACTACCTCTAGATCCCTCTTATTTTAATGTTATTCGTTTAAAGTGTTACATAAAAGGTTGTTGATAAAGTAAAAAACAACACATCTAAGTTTTTTGCATGGATGAATGCAAATAAAATTTTCTCTGAAGCGAAAAATCTTTTATATTCAAATCAATCATGCTTTTATCTAAGTCCAAAATTACAATGTCCATTAGTTAAGAGATTTTTTTGGTAAAGATTATTTGCTCCGTTAGATTCCATGTCTTCTTCGATTTCAACACTAAGAACTTTTTTAGATCAAATGCTTGTTTGAACTTGCTTGCAAATGCTCCATCTTCAATCCCCGAATCATTGGATGGTGAGAACTCACCTCATCTTCAAGCATAAGACCATATTTTACTTAGTCTTCCTTATTCAATGAGTCTTCAACAATGAGCCCTAACAAATTCTCTAACTTTGGTTCTTTATCTTGTGACATCTCAACTACCACATCTTTTTTTAGTGACTTGTATATCATCATATTATCATTAAAATCATCTTTGATGCCCAAGTCAAATGAGGATACATAAAAGCACTTGTAGTGGTATTGCCATTTTTTTCGACACGCCCATTTTTTTCATATAGAAGAAGATAGTAAAGTGAAAGAGGAGCCATATGGAGTTGATATATAAGAAAGGATTATATATATCATATCATATCATGATTATATATACATATGCTTAATTTAATTGTATTTATATGATATGATTATTAATCTATCTTAAAAATTATTTGAAAGCTTTTTAAATAGATTAGTATAATTATTAAATAATTTTCTATTTATAATATACAAGAATAAATCATTAATAGAAAGTTTTTTAATAGTCATTAAAAAACATTTTAGAAGTCAAGCATAGTGTGTACCAAAAAGGAAGAAGCAAGCCACGATTTACACTCAGAACAATGGTTCTCTATTAAGGTTCTGGTATACCCCAACTTCCTTCTCCAAATTGTCACCACATGTGTACACTAGGCCACCACTCACGTCCTCCTGATCGTCACTCATGTCCACTGGGCTATCACCTACGTCCGTTGCACTACCACCAGTGGTCATTGCATACCATCACACTATGCCACCACTTGCATTGGTCGTGTTGCCATCTGAGTTTGCTACACCACTATTAGTGTTTCCCTACATACTACTTTGTTGCATAACGATGGGTCTAAGTCTGATTATCAAAGTGAATTTCTTATTCTAATTAGACTAAATTAATTTTATCTTTTACAATTTCTTTTGATTAGCTAACTATAGTTTATCGATGTAGCAGTTTACAAATGGTTGTGAATGTCTAATTTGCATTATTTGTTAGTGTTCTTGCAATTGATGTCTTACAATACGTGATCTATAGGTATAGTGGATTCCTTGTTGCCATTGAAATCCACTATCAATGATTTATCTCTTTCTCATAGGCAATTGTGTTATTTTTATCTTGTGTGATCGATTGCTTGAATGTATATGCTTATAGTTAATGAAAGAACTATTGATCTTGGTGCTTTAGAGTTGAATATTTACAGAGTTTTGTGTTGTGGTATTAAAATTAGTAGTTTTCATATTGGGTCATCACTGCATTGCTCCATGACATCAATTGTTGTGATTGTTAAAATTGGATTATATGATTAATGAATATTATGATTATATATGATAATAAATTAAACATCTACTAGTTGTTATTACATATTTTGCTCTTATGTCTTTTAGTCTTCTTACTTTTCTTATACCTTGACTCTTCTTTTTCTTTTTTGTTATTTCTCTTATCTTTGCTTACAAGAAGCTTATTAACCCAATTCTCACATCAGTTTGAAATGGCTGCTATGTAATTATGAGCAAAGTTTGACTACAACAAATTGACTATAAGTAGTAGGATGCATAATCAATGTAATTTCGTTCAATTGTGCTTTTAAATAACCTTTTCAAGTTGTAGATATTAGTAGTTAGGGTCGTGCCTGTGGAAAAGTCACTTAGGCATGGTAATTGAACAATCATATAGATTTAACAATCCTCTACCTCTAGTTCCAGAATAGTTGCTTGTAGTTGTTAGGTACAAGATCAATAAACATTATGATTATATATGATAATAAAATAAATATTTACTAGTTGATATTACATGTTTTGCTCCTATGTCATTTAGTCTTCTTACTTTTCTTATACCTTGACTTTTCCTTAGCTTTTTTGTTTGTTTCTCTTATCTTCGCTTTCGCTAAATAGACTTGTGGTGTCCATGCAAATCTATTTACCATAATTTCAAGGCTTAAATTATATTTTCAATACCTAAAATAATCTACTATATGTAGTATTGTTTTGATGCATAGATAAAGTTTATCTGAAATAATGTAGTACATGCACATAATGCGTGATAAAGAAATCAAATATTAGTGTTAGAACTCAAGAACACTATCTTTGACTTCTCTATTATTGGTAGAGAGGTCAATTTGTACTCTATTTTCTAAAAGCATGACCAATTTAATGTATTAAATCAACTATTAGAGTCATGAGACCTAATTGAAGTTGGTTGTTATGAAGAAATGATTGCTTTGACCTTATAACTGAAGAATTCAGAAATGGAGTTGATGATTTCATTCAAGTTGTTGCAAGAGATCTGACAATTGTTGATGTATTAGGGCACATTCCATGCCCTTATGCAAGATGTAGGAATCATTATAGGGAAAAGTCATTTTGGATGGAAAAACATTTGTATGACCACTAAATTATGGATGGTTATGTAAATTGGACCATTCATGGTGAGGAATGATGAAGGGATAGTGTATCAACGTCTATTGTCCAAGATCATGTTGAGAAGAGTATAAATCCATATGTGGATATGGTTATGGATGTTGCCCGTGATGGATTTAATCTAAAAATGGAAGAGATTAAAGAGGATCCAAATTTGTCAACTTCAAAGTTCTATAACTTATTAAGTGATGTTGATGAACCTTTATAGGATGGTTGCAAGAAGCATATAAAATTGTTTGCAATAACACAACTCATAAACTTAAAGTCTAAGTTGAACATGAGTGTGAGTTGGTATGTCGAATGATTATCATAATTAAAGACATGCTTCTAGAGTCAAAAAGGTTGCCTGAAATTTTTTACAGATTGAAGAGAATGGTTATTGAATTAGGATTAGGATATGAGAATATAGATGCATGTCCTGATCATTGCATGTTGTATTACAAGGAAAATATTGACAAGAATATTTTTCCAATGTTCCAAAACTCCAACGCTTATTTATGTTTAAAAATACTTTTAAATATATGGGTTGACATGTGGATGAAATGCATTAAGATGAATCAATGATGATACATCCAATTGATGGTAAGGCTTGGAAGCAATTTGACCATACACATCCAATATTTGCCCAAAATTCGTGGAATGTTATACTTGGACTTTGCACAAATGATTTTAATCCATTTGGTAATTTAGGTACCAATTTTCCCCCGAGTATGTGTATGAAAAAGGGAATATATATTTCTCATTCCTGTGACTCTTAAATCAAAGTCACCTCGTAAAAGTTTAGATGTTTATCACTGGCCTCTAATTGACAAATTAAAGATCTTATGGGACAATGAGGTTAACACTTTTAATTAGGGGTGGTAAAATGGGTTACAGCTTGTGGGTCAACTCGTCAACCCCATCAACCTAAACCCAACCCTAAGTTCCCTTCTCACCCCTTGCCTTCGTCATGACTTCTCCAAGCCAAAATAGAAACCAAGAACGAGCAACCTCTTCAAGTCATCGTCTAATTGTCTCTCCCAGCCTTGCCAAACTGCCATCCCCTCCATCGTCGGCCCGCGCACCCACGTGTGGCACGTTACTTTTGTAACACCCTCGCCCCCTCGTTGCCATCGCTGCCTTCGTCGCCCTCGCACCTCATTGGAATCACCATTCTAAGTACTTTGCTCTCCATCACCCTCTTCTCATCTCACGGACTTTGATTTGATCTATTGTGTTGTTCTCAATGTTTGATCTATTAGTTTTGTTAGTGTATTTTGTTATTGTGTTCTGTTGTTGTTGTGTTATCTTGAATGACTCTGTATCAAAAATGCCCGAGCCATTGTTATAGTTGTCATTGCGAGGAGGCTTTAAAGGTTTAAAAGATTTATGAGAATGTGAATGCTTATGTTTTGTATGATGAGAATGATGATGCCTAGCTTGGATGAGAATAACTAAACTAGTTGTAGCAAGGAAAAATATGCACAATGCTAGTGGTAAAATCTAAGAATGCTTATTCTAAACAAACTAGTTGAAGCAAAAAAAACCAAGAAAGAGAAGAAATCTATTACTACTGTCTAGTCTCTAAGACTTAAAAAACTTGAGTGAGACCAATTTCGCTTAGTAACTACTATAGGAGAATATAACAAGTATTTTCTCGTTGTTCACTAATTAGACCCTGAGTTTGGGGAAGTAGAAAGAAAAGAAAGCTCTTTTAGTAGTACAAGTAAGAGCACTATGAGCACTAGCTAGAACACAAGTTACAATAAGTTTAAGTGAGTTTGGCCTTTAGAGTTTAAATGTCGTCTGTTATCTTTCTATTAATGTTTCAAATCATGTTGGCTTTGAAATCTATGCCATATTAGATAAGGATGTTTACTTTGTTTTTTTTTTTTAAAACAAGATTTTAAAATAAATTGAAATGGGTGAGTCGATTAGTAAACCACCTTTTAATGTTAATGTTATTGATGATGTAATTGAGAATGGGGATGAGGATACTAAATGTGAGGAGGAGAATGGTGATGATCTTGAATCTGTTGAACCATCAAGTAAAAAGGCCAAGAGTTTAACATTGAATTGTTGGAAATATTTCACTAAAATTGGTGTGTGTAAGGATGGAAAAGAAAGGGCAACGTGTAATGCATGTAACCAAAAGTATGCAATTAATGGTAAAAAAATATGGAACTTCATCTTTAAATCGTCATGTTCTACAATGTAAGAAAATAAAAAATAAAGATGTGGGTCAAATGATATTAGACATGCAAGGAAAGTTAAAGGCAAAAAAGATAGATCAAATGATTGCGCATGAGTTGTTGGCTAATCTAGTTCTTATGCATGGGTTGCCCTATAAATTTGTTGAGTACCTGGAGTTTAGGGGTTTTGTTGCTTATTTGAATCTTGATTCTACTCTGATTTCTAGAAATACATCTAAGAGTGATATTGGGAGAGTTTATCAGAAAGAAAAGATCATACTTAAAGGGGTGTTGGTTAGCATTCCTAGTAGAATTTGCTTAACTTTTGATTTGTGGACATCTTGTAACACCAAAGAATATATTTGTTTGACTGCACATTATGTTGATCTAAATTGGAAGTTAATTACTAAGATCCTTAACTTTTGTCATATGCCTCCCCCTCACACTGGTTTTGAGTTGTCTAAAAAAATTAATGAATGTTTGCATGAATGGGCAATTGGGAAAAAAAGTTTTTTCTATCACTTTAAATAATGCTTCTACCAATGATGTTATGCAACAGACTTTAAAAAGTCAACTTGTTTTGCAAAATGAATTGGTATGTGATGGTGAATTCTTGCATGTGCGTTGTTGTGCTCATGTTTTAAATCTGATTGTTCAAAAAGGATTAAAGGTACTTGGTTCTACTTTAGATAAAATTAGGGATAGCATCAAATATGTGAAAGGTTCAGAGAGTAGAATGATAAAATTTAAACAATGACTTGAAAAATTTAATGATATTGATTCATCAAGTAGGTTATGTTTAATGTGCCTACTAGATGGAACTCAACTTATCTAATGCTCCGTAGTGCAATTAAATATCAACTTGTTTTTACAAGCTTGCCCTTGATGGATGAAAATTATAAGTACTATTCTTCTATGGAAAAATGGGAAAGAGCTAAAAAAATTTATAAATTCTTGATGTCATTTTATGATATGACAACCTTGATTTCTACCACAAGTTATCCCACTTCCAACTTGTATTTTCTACAAGTTTGGAAAATTGATTGTCTTTTAATTGAAAGTATGAAAGATGAAGATCAGGTTGTAAAGAATATGGTTGAAGTCATGAATGAGAAATTTGAAAAATATTGGGATGAGTATAGCATTGTGCTTGCATTTGGTGTTGTTTTAGATACAAGGATGAAGTTGGAAACATTAGGTTTTTTTTTAAAAAAAATTGATCCACTTACTTGGGAAATGAAATTGCAAAAGATAAAGGACAAATTGTACATGCTTTTCTCTCAATATTCTAGCAATGGTTCAACATTAAATGATCATAAGTAGAAGCATGTTTCTACTTCTAATTCCAAACCTAGCCTCTTTTATATAAGTTACTTTGTTTTATTTGAATTATTATTTATTTTTTCCTGTTGTATATTTCTAACTTTTACCTTTTCTTATCATATTAGGAATTAAAAATGTGCAAGCTTCAAGTTTCCAATAGAATGAGACAGACTCAACTTGATATATATCTAGATGAACCAACTCTAGATTTTGATTTTACGAAGCAATTGGATGTTCTAAAATGGTGAAAGAATAATAACCAACGTTTTCCAAATCTTTCCTTGATGGCTAGAGACCTGTTATCCTTTCCTATTACCATAGTTACATCTGAGTCTGCATTTAGCATTGGTTCTCAAATTCTCAACAAGTATAGAAATCGTCTCTTACCTGAAAACATGGAAGCAATTATTTGTACCCAAAGTTGGAAGCGTGGATTTTTTTTATGGTATTTCATTTAAATTTATTTTAATTATTTGTTATATTTATGTTATTTTGATAACCATTTTAGTATTGTAACTTTGAAATTTTTTTTTCCAATCTATATAGAATATGAGCTAGAAGATGACAAAGAGAGACAAGTAGTGGAAGGGAGTTCTTCCAAGGCCGGATCTAATGTGGTTGAAATTAATGATTCAATTGTAATTTCTAATTTGATATTATGATTTAAGACACTACTTGAAGGATATGAGTTTTTTTTTTTTTATTTAGTATTTTGATTTAAGACTAATTTGTAATTTGGTATTGTGGTTTAAGACACAAGTTTATGAGACTATGAGTTTACTTTTTTTGTATATACGATTCTTAATTATTTAATTAAGAGTGTCAACAGATAATAAACAAATCATCACACATGAATGATAAACTAAATAATAACATGGTAAAAAATTGTTTAAAGAAATAAACGGATTAATATTCTTTATTGTAAAAAGAAATAATTAATTAATTAAAATGAAGCAAATATCGAAAAGCCACGTAATTTTTTAACAAAAAAATTACTTTGTATTTATTATCTAAACTGTCTTGTTGTTATAATAATTAAGAATAAAAAATAGAAATAAATATTTTTTTTTGAAAAACAAAATTGAAACGCGCCAACCACCCTGCCTCGCCCCGTTTTGGGTGGGTTGACCTGCTTTGCTACCCCTACTTTTAATGCATAAAAGAGTCAAATTTTCATTATGAAAGCAACATTGTTGTGGACAATAAGTAATTTTCCAGCTAATAAAATGTTATCTAGATAAAGTACTCATGGAATATTTGTTTGTCCATGTTGTATGGGGAATATTAAATCATTTGGTACAAAAAAGGTAAGATACCTTGTTGGTTTGATTGTCATAATTGATTTTTGCCTATTAATCATCCATTTCGTTGTGCTTAAAACTTTTTTAAAAAGTCAATAATGGAATATTTTTTGCCTCCACAACAATTGAGTGTGACAAATGTCTTAAATTAAGTGAATCAACTTAATGAAATCACTTTTGGCTTGAAATTGGGCAGACAAAAGTAACATAGATTTGGTATAACCACAATTGGGTGAAAAATGACATATTTTAGCAATTATCTTATTGGTCTACTAATTCAATCCAACACAACTTGGATGTTACACATGTTAAAAAAAATGTGTTTGATAACATCTTCAACATTATCATGGACATAAAGGACAAAACAAAAGACAATACAAAAGCAAGAGAAGATTTACAAATGATATGTAAACATCCCAACTTAGAGTTGATAGTTAAGAATGAGATATATAAAAAACTTAAGATAACATATGTCTTGAATTCTGATCATAAAAAAATGGTGTGTAATTAGTTAAAACAATTAAAATTTTCAGATGGGTATGTATCTAAACATATCACATTACATTAATATAGAGAAAGAGTAAATATATAATATGAAGAATCACGATTGTCATGTCTTTATGCAGAGACTAATTCATTTGGCATTTCGTGATATGATGTCAAAGCCTATATAGGTTGTATTAACAAAATTTAGTTTATTCTTCAAAGAGATTTGTACAACTACAATACATGCTTCTTTCATGAAGAATGTTAGGCTATTCGTTATTCAAACACTTTGCAAACTAGAAAAGATATTTTGCCAATATTCTTTGACTCAACGAAACATTTAGTTATATATCTCCTTATGAAGCTAAGGTTGGAGGACATGTGCACTATATATGGATGTATCCATTTGAGATATGTATGTTGTATTTGAAAAAAAAAAGTTTATAATAAGACAAATGTTGAAGGATTTTTGTATTTTGATTCAAACATCCAAACAACACACACTAAAGTTCCTCAAAACGATGATGGTGGTAAAAATACATTATCTATTTTTAAATTCCCATGTCGACTTATTTGGAAAATATCAAAGTAAATTCTTAATAGAAGAACTTTAAATTGTTGAGACATATGTTATTGTAAATTACATAGAAGTAGAACCATGTCTCCAATAAGTTTTTTTTAATTTCTCAATTTGTGTAATTTAATTTTATTAGTTCCCATGCTAATTATTATTTTTAATAGAAAATTTGAAGATTCACTAAGGGAAAAAAAATCTCAATATCTCAGATGATGATATATTGGAAGCTCGAGATAGAAACTTTAGTAAGTGGTTGAAATATCAAGTAAGTCGTCTTCTCTTATAATAGGAAATAATATAATATAATGTAGGATTTAATACTCACTTGATTGGTTGTTCAAAAAAAAATACTCACTTGATTGAGTGATTTAACTATATATTTTTTCTTTGTAATCATTTTTAGGTGAGTATAAGTTGAGTTGATGATCAATTGATTTGAGAAATTAGTTATGATTTATTAAATGTAGATAATGACTCATCGAGGTCACACCATTAATTTATATCAACCAACTTAATCTCTCATTAACTCTTAAGATCTTATTTCACACGCATCAAGTATATTCCTACTATAACATTTTAATTTATGAAATATTATTTTATTTAAAGGCATATGCTCATTTTTTTTGTTTCATTGTTCTCATCTTAGATGTTACATTTAACAATGGTTTACCCATTGATAATGGTCAATCAACAGGTGATGGTCAATCATCTGTTACCACCCCATTGATTGATGATGCTTCCCCAACACCTAGTGCCTTCAAGTGTATATGCCCACAAAGAAATTGATAGAAAACTTGTTTTAAGTTTGGAAGATATGACTATTCTGTAAGTAAAAGTGAACTTAATTCATTTTTCAAATTAATGTTATTAATTCATGATTTATATTATTAATTATGTGAATTTAATGGACTTACACAAGAAGAAAATTGAATCATATGTGACACGGGATATTATAGTTGATTTACTTATGAGAATACCCGAGTTTGAAAAAAATGGGAAAAATTATTGTCTTAAAATGAAATATCTCTTATTCAATAATTTTATGGTAAACAACTATGTTTCTAGTATTGTCTATTATATGATTATATAATATCTATCTATGAATTTACTTGACTTATATTAATGTAGGAAAAATATTAGATTCATGACAAATGATGTTCGCAATATGGCAAGAACAATTTGGTATCAAACTTGTAAGTATTGATTCTCTTATTCTTTGGCTAAAGCAAGAGAGAAGGCAAAACAAATGATAAGGGCCATGAACCAAGAGTAATGAGGTCTAAGATATGGGATGGTTTAATTGATATTTGGAATACACTAAAGTGGAAGAATAAGTTTGATAAAGGAAAAATGAATAGGGTAGCCAAGTCCAATGCCATGGTGCACACTAGAGGATTAGGGAGTTTTGGGAAAACCTTGAAAAATATGGTAATCAATTCTTTCCTTGTATGATACTTTTCTTGTTGTTAAGTGTAGGGTTTTAAAAATTGAATCAATGATTGAACAAGTCAAGGCATTGGGTCACTAGATCAATGGTCGAACAAATGGATCACTGGTTAAACCGCATGACTCAGTAATATTGTGATATAAATAATTATATATACATATTTATATAGTATATATATTATAAATATTATATTTATTGAAATTATATAAGTTAATTGACACTTTATCTTAATAGTAATGGTTTTGTGTTGTTGTTCAAGGTTCAAACCATGAAGTGACTTTTTGTTAATATTGATTTGATTCATATGCATATATAATATAAATACAACATTTGGTAAAAATATGACAATAAATTGCCTTCAGCCTAATGACAAAGCACTTAGCATGCTTTCGCTTGAGTGTAGCACGAGGTGAAGTTGAAAGAACTTCAATGTAAGTATTATAATATTTTTATTTATTGATGTTTTTGTAATCTATTTTATTATTACTATTTCACTAAATATTTTTTAATTTCTTGTAGAAATCCTATGAAAATGTTGTAACAAATAAATATGAAGAAAATAAATCAAAACATCCTAAAGTTGACTCTAACAATTGCTTACAAGTGGCGAGTGAGAACAAAAATGATAGAATTCATGGCATAGGTTATAACTTGAAGCCTATTAATAGTTCTTTACATTGTTTATCTTCAACAATTATAGACTCATCTTCCACAAATCATACACGTTCCATAAAAGATATCAATGTAATAGCTACACAAATGTCTCAAATGCAAGAGCAGATGCAAACATATTTACAAGTACAAACACAAGCACTCCAACAATTGTTGCAGACATAAATGGCAGACATGCAATTACAAATGTAAGCACAATTGCATATGTAAATGCAAGTACAATTGGAGTTTGAAAATAGATATTTTCTGCCTTCATGAATTCAAGACCACCATCAGACAAAAATAATGATACAACTTAATTTGATGATTGAATTTCTCTTTTAATATGTAGTAAGATTCAACAATAGATGAGATTTGTTGAAAATATTTATTTAGTTGACTTGATTTGTTGACAACATTTAAATAGTTTTTGTAATTTTTAATTTTAATTATGTTACCTTGATTTTTAAATTTCAGTTAAATTCAGTCATCACTTTTCTAAATTCCTTTTTTGTTGTATTAACATATATATAATTATTATTTTGAATATACATGTCAATAATTATTTATAAAAACATTGAATTTAAGTCGACGAGGGAGTTGTGATAATTATGAGAGAGATCTAGTTGCAACAATAATAAGAGAGTAACAACAAATTAGTGAAGGTATATTTGTGAGAAACTACCGACGAAGAACATAATTGGAAAAACATTGGATTTGCGATGAATTAGTGAAGAAAGCTAGTGAAGGAATTGTGATAAATTAGCGAATGTACATTTGTGAAAGATTCATGAGAAATTACTGTGGAAATGCATAAATGAAATAGCAATGGATTTGTGGCAAATTAGCAAATGTATATTTGCGAAAAACTATCAATGGAGAAGAAGAATGCAATAACAATAAATTTGTGGTGGATTAGCAATTAAAAGTTGCAAGGGGAAACTTGAATATAATAGTGATGGATTTCTAACAGATGTGTAATAAAACATCTTGCGAGAGAATGATGAGAAATTTGCAAGGACACCATTACGACTAAATTACAACAAATCTGTAAGGAATCTAGTCTCACAAATTAGCAGTAGAATAGTTCATTCGAAGTAATCATTTTTGTGAGGAATTTTGTCGAAATAATTACAAAGGATGCTTTGATATTAGGGTAGGAATACCGAGAGAATTATTCCCTCATGAATCAATGGCTTGTATTTAATGACATAAATTTTTCTCGCTAAATTGTGGCAAATCTATTGCAAATGTTATTAGTAGGTTTGCGATGGAAATCAACAAATTTCTTATAGTGGTTTAGGTTTTGTTATCAATAAATTATTATTTCTATTTTTATATTTCAAATATTCTATTCATTTATGATTTGTGACAAATGACTGTATAATCTAAATTTTGATTGGATTTATAACCATTTAATGTGCCTTCGTATGGTTTAGTAAGGTACTGAGGTGGTTCCCTTTGTTGGTTGAGTTTGCAAGTGCCTTAACATTTCTAAATTTTGTGGGGTACAAATATAATAGGGCTACATATGTGAATTCATGATTATGTGTTTATGTCTCTATCACCCAATTAAAAGGAAAAACATGTTATTTGAGTGATTCATTTGTTTAGCTTTTCTAATTGAAATAAAACTTAGTATATTTTATAATAAAAAAAGATAATAAAAAAATAATACAATCAAATAGGGAGCAAGAATAAATAAGGTAGATGCCTGAAAATTCAATTCTTAGCTTTTTAAGTCTTTTGAATTTGTGTCATACGCAACGTGTTATCATTATGTCATCAGCATATAAGAGGTAAATCTCAAATTTTAGTTCTTAGTTTTTAAGTCTTTGAATTTGTACTATGTTACATGTTATTATTATGTCACCAACATATAAGAAGTAAATGTAGTCATTATAGTTCAACTCACTAGTTTATGTCACTTTAACTATTATTCTATCATATAGAGTAACACCACATTATATCCATGTCATTGTGTCAATGAGTAGTTTTTCTCTTGTTGAACACATAATGAATAAGGAAAAGTAATAACAAAAAATCAATTGGAAGCTAAAAAAATCCAAAGTTCAAACCATACAAATACATTAATACATGTAATTGTAAATATCCTTGCCTTAAGTCTGTAGTTTTTAGACTGTCCTCCTCCAATTTGTGGTATCAAGTTATCTCATGATTAAATGTTTTTATCCTACATCACGTTATTTTTTCTATTTCATGCTTGTTGCTTACACTTGTTCCATTTCTCTTTCTTTTTATTACCACTCATTGCTTTCACATTTTGGCTGCCAAATAGAAAACCAAAGGTGATCTTATATCAATCTTGAAGGTTGAGAAACAAGAGTTGGAATCATCAATCAACAAGGAGAAGCAACATGCTCTTCAACTAAAGCAAGATCTAGTGAAAGCTAAGTATTCTAACTCTAAACTTTACAAGGTAACTACTTTTGATAAAAAAAAAAAAATTTAAAAAGTAACTACTTTTAATAGTTGAAGTTTCTTTTCTATTTTAGAATTAGTTAGGATTACATAATTATGTATTTTCTTTATAATTATAATCATCTTATATAATAATATACTTTGTTGTATATATTGACACACAAATTCAATTATGTCTTTGTTTTGTTTTCTTTTCAACATTCCCTTACACTTGTTATGTTGATAATGTAGGAGCTACACTTAGTTCATGGTCTATTAAAAAATCACATAAAAGAAAAGGATATTAGGCTATTAATAAATGTCATTTAGAAATAAAAGGGAAGAGTAAGCTAAGTAGTAATATAAGAAATAAAAGACCATGTTTTGCTCATGTTTTGTTCATGTTTCTGCTCTGTGGCTCTGTTTGCAGGTTTATCAAATCAATCTATTTCAAGCTCATATCTATTTAAGGATATAATATATTTTCAAGTTCATATTTTTTTAGGATAATTTCATTAAAGAGCTTATAGATAAAGGGTAAAATGTCATATTGCATATATTAAAGAGCTTACAAATTCAGAGAAAACTAATACATATAAGAAATTGAAAGGAAACTTGTCATGAGCAAGCTAAGGTATTTTGCTCATTGTTGTTCTTCCCTCTGCTGCTCTCTTGTTGTTCTGCTCTATTTTCTTTTTCTGCTCGATTATCTCTTTTTACATGTTGTATGCTCTGAACTCTTTTCTTTCTTTTTTCCTACTGTCTATTTGCTTATTTTTTCTCTACTCTGTTTTTCTTCTGTTGTTCTCTCTTTTTTTTTTTCCTTGCTACTGCCTTATTGCTATATATAGGCATGAGGTTTCCTTCCTAGGAGGCTTTGCTTATTTAATCATTCTTTAAGCTTTCCTTCCTAGGAAGTTTTCCTCATTTTAATGCTTTTGTTTTCTTCCCTTGCAGCTGCATTATTTAATCAACACCTAGTGTTGTGCCTAAGTAGAATGGCTGCCTACATGATGATGGAGCTGTTGATGGAGTTGCTACATTTTCTTCTTTTCCTTTTGCTGCTTCTTTTTGCCTTGAATTGATTTGGCTTGTGTCATGTTTAGATCAATTTTATAGTGTTTCAATTTTGTAATGGTTATATAATAGAGGAACATAAAAAAAAAAAATGGCAAAAGATTGGGTTTTTCGCCTTAACATGTTATATTATTGTGTATTTTTCTTCATTTTTCTTTCCCCTTTTCTTTCTTTCATCATTTTTTTATTATGCAACAAGACACAACTTGTAAGATAATAATAATAATAATAATAATAATAAATATAATAATGTAATTAAACGAACAAAATTGGATGTTGACATACTTCATAGTTTTAAATACAATTATTGTATCTAGACTTCTTAATCATCAATTGTAGTTGAAGGTCTGTGTTCCCATCATGCTATATCAAAAAATACATATCAGTCTTTTAGTTTGTGTAATGGAGCTTGACTCATTGTCACTCAATTAGGCAATCATGTTCTGGAAGCTAAAGTAATTTTTGGCAGCAACATTAGAGAACAAGTCTTTATTCCAAGATTAGCATTGATTCTATTTGATCCTAAAACTCCCTTTAAATTTTAGCATAAACAATTTCCAGTAATTATTTCTTTTGCAATGACAATAAAAAAAAAGTCAATGATAGTTTCTCAAGTAATAAGTTGTGGTCAATTTTCATGTCATTAAATAATTATTTTATTTTTTTAAAGAATTCTTCTTTAATTGACCACAGCTTTATTGAACCAAAATATTTTTCCCTTTTATGTCATTGTCAAAATTTTGAGGTGAATAGAACCAGATAGAGTCATCGTTGTCACGTGGTTGAGGTAATCACACGAGAGCAAGAGGTTGGTGATCTACAAGCTCTTCAACATTAAGGAGTGCTTTTCAATGTGAATGCGGAGACACTATTGTGTTGTTAACCTCAAACAATGATAGGAATTCTTGTAGACTATTCTGGAGATGTAGAAAATGGCGTAAGTTAAAGGTTTTGTTGATATAATGTTTATGTGTAGTGATGTTATTTGTGGAGTTTACATTGTACTTTACTTTTGTGTGAAAGCCCAATAATTGTAATTTTTTTCAATGGGTTGATGAAAATGTGATTGAAGAAGATATGATCCTATGTTATGCCTAGTGTTATAATGTTGAACGAAAGTCTGCATAGAACTTATTAGAGAACTCAAGATTTGGAATGTTAGGATCAGTCGGTCACACCAAGAGGGGGATGAATTGATGTTATATAAAATTTCAAATTTTTTTTCACCAACAAAAACTTTTTACCACCTCTCTTGAAGTTTTGACAAAACGTTTTTCAGAAATATGTTATTGAATGAATCAACTAATACAAACTCAATCATGACATATTTTATTAGAATAATTAAGCTAATGATAAAGATCAAATCTGAATCAAAGAGATGAAGGAATAGAGAAATATAGCATGCAGATTTTATACTGGTTCAATCAACCACCGATCTACATCTAGTTCTTCCTTATAACAAGGAGTTCCACTATGAAATTAGTTACTGATGAAATATTTTGGCAAGCGTACCAAATATCGTACAAGTAGTATAAAAGGGAATCGATTCCACAGGAAATTATTTGTATTGACTATTAGTAAAGTAATCAATTCCTAAACACTAATTTGGTTTTAGAAGTTGTTTGTGTCATAGAACATAAGTAACAGCAGAAAATAAACTAAACACTAACAAATAACACTAAAGATAACTAATAAAACAATAATGTTGATTCAAGTCGATGATCGAACAGTTGGCGTACTTGAGTGTGAAATGATAATGATGGATATGTTGAAGATTTGGTTCAACCGGTTTGCTTTCCATGTAAACGTACAAAATATATTCTCCATTCAAAGCAATATTTCAAATTAACTTCGATCTAAAAGTGCTCAAAACGTGATGTCTCATCAAATCAAGCCTAAATTGCTCAACCTCACTTCCGATGTCTTGATAAGTTCAGTTGAGTGGTTTGGTGAAGCTCGGAGATCTTTACAAAGCTAATGGAATCTATCCTATGTCTAGAAATACACTACATTAGAATCCAAACTCAATTTCAAGTTCAAAAGCATTTGTTAATGACATTTAAACTCTAAAACATGCATATATAACTGATTAAATCATATAACAAGAGTAAAGAAAGAGAAATAAACTTTAGACTAAATATTTCAATAAATAGATATGAAGGAAAGCGTTTACATGTTAAGCACCTAGTTTCAAGTCCTCAACACTAATGGATTAGCCTCACATTGTCATGAGAAGCCTTAAAAAGGGTTACAAAATGGGAGAGAAGAACAGAGGATGAAAAAGCAGCTCTATTATATCAAGGTCTGAATCTTTATAAAATTACAAAGTGAAGCTTATATACTATAAGTGAACTTTTGCTAAGCGCACATGTCCGCTAAGCGCACGTTCGCGATTCTGCAGATCTTTATCTCAGATATAGGGCTTCCGCTAAGCGCGCACGTCTGCTAAGCGAATCTTCAGTTCGAAAGAAAACTTCGCTTAACACAATCTTGTGCTCAGGGTTGCATAAACCGCCTGTCTCACTTAGCGAGATGTGGCACTAAGTGCGAGCTGCCTTAATTCTTTGTCTTCCTTGTTATTGAACCTAGGCCTGCAAACATGAATTTAAGTATATTTCTTACAAATAGCTTTCTATGGTTAGAATTAGCAAAACTATAAGAATCTAGATTAAATAAGTTCAAACTAAGCTAAAATTCCTAAGAATGTTGGATAATCGCTACAAAATATGATGCAATATTTATGTATATAAAGCGATTATCAATTACATACACCATGTACACACAATTCACAACAAATCCTGATTTTACAACCTAAAACAAGAACCTAAAACTGAATGTGAAAACACCACCAACATTCAATTTCTACCACTAGAACAATACCATTCTAGAAACAAGATTAGGGAAACCGTTCCCTAATACAACACAGCATTTAGAAATTCTCTTCCTACAATGCTAATTAAACAAGATCAATAGAAAAAGATTCAAGAACGAAAATATCTTAAAGTGCTAATATATCTTATGTAAAGATCATTTGAAGAACTCCAATTTAAGTAAGTATAGCAGGAAAGATCAAATTCTAAATAACCTCAATTCATAGAAGAACAAGTGAGAGATATAGTTGTATGGGCTCAAAGGTTTTATCTCATAATGGGTATAGCAGTATAAGCAAAGTGAGTTTTTAGAAACTCAAAAGAGATTATTACAAGTGTAGAACTAAAGAAAGCTTTTTTGAAAAATATCAAATCTAAGAAACAAATCAAAGGATTTGGATTTTAACAAGTGAGTGAAAGATAGAAAAGATATTGTGAATTCAGGTCTCTCTTCATGAATTGCTTTGATAATCGATTGCAATTGAGACAGAGCAAATTCTGAGTTTCAGAAAATGAATTGTAATCAATTGCACCTAGATGGTAATCGATTGCAATTGAAACAGGGAAATTTATGAAATCTAAAAATAGCATTGTAATCGATTTGCACTAGTGGTAATCAATTAACCCGATACCAGAGATAGTTCAAAAGAGGTTTGGTAATCGATTCCTAGTGTGTGTAATCAATTGCAATTCTCAGAATATGTTCCTAAGATAGCAAATCATCTTTTAATGCTAAAGATAGAAGAAAGTAAAGCAAATGCAAACATCCTAGCATAAAAGTTCTAACTTAGTATAAAACAAACAATACAAAATCATCATCTATACATGTTATGGCTTAAGAAAGGAAAAGACTGAGACAAACGGAAAAGACTAAAGGTATGAAGATACCAAAAATCTAGATGGAGAAACGTCAATCTTCATGGAAAAGATATGAAGAAAATTTTTGAAATTGTAAAAGAAAGTTTCAATGGAGAGGCGAAATTTGTTTTTACTTATGGTTTTTCTTATTGTGTAATGGTCAATATTTGAAATCATGGCTGTGATGTTCAACAAATGAGTGATGGGTTGCTTTTGTGTATTGGGATTAGCTAGTTGTTAGTTTGATGTGTTTGTTAGTTTTTTGTTTGGCTTTGGTTAGAATTGGGGTTGGTGTAATTGCACTTGTTCAATTGTAGTGGTCAATTTTTTTGGTAACATTTGTCATTGTCTATTGAATTGTGACCGTGTTTACGAGTTATTAATAAATTAAAGTGCCTATTTGATTACTATGACTTATTATCTAAACTATTATGTAATGAATCCTTAAATGACATATTGAGAAAGAAAAATTTGGTCAACTTTGTAAGAAATTATTCAATCCAACTTGTACAATGTGTAATCAAAAATAACAAATACTAATGTATTTAAAAAAGTAGTCCATTTTCATACTTTAATAAAAACAAAACCCACTTTCCATTCACATCCTTGCATATTTGTGAGACATCAAAAGACTATAAAAGTTTCTTCAAAAGTTTACACCATTTTTTGGCTTTTTTTTTTTTTAATCAAACCATTCATATGCAACTGAATTCAATGCCTAAATTTGTTTCATTTTTTTCTTCATATGCTTAAACATAAATTTTTTTAAAAGCTCTTATATGTTCATGAATGATTCTAGGAGAGGGGGAGCTTTAGCCCCCCTTGCCCCCCTTAGATCCGTCATTGACCTCACTTTCCTTGTAATGCAATGTTGATTCAATAATTCATTTACCTATGTGGTGCATTACACTAGTGAAGGCTATTCCTACAACAACCGCAAAATATACTAAACAAATTAGTAAATACCAAGCATACGTACCTACTATTCACCGTATAGCAACGTGATGATGATTTTACCATTCACTCCAATGACATGAAGACAACTTCTCACTCCCTCTAACGTTATTTAAACAATGGCATGAAGACAATTTACTAGTTTCCTCTAACGGAGTCTCAATACAACAGCAATGATAAGACAAATGGAAACTCAATTTCATAATAAAATTATATATGTTAATTTTATTACAATTTAATATTTAGTTGTTGTTCTTTATTGACATACCAATGCAACATGATGATCAATGTAAAGAGAAACTTCTACAATTTTTTCCAATATATAACTAGCTAGATTTTAGGTACAAGCCACTTGTGAAGAAAATATTTTGGTTTTTCATGTCATGATCATCATCTAGGTGTTGTTACATGTTATTATCTTATATTTATTTTAATTATGACAAATTTAGAAAAATTGTATGAACATTTTGTTTTACAATTATGAATTTATTATTAAACATAAGATTCACAATATATTGTTTCAATTTTTTTTTAACTTTTTCTTTTATGATTTTCAAATGTCTCATGATTAAAGAATTAAAGTATCAGTTAATATAATAATTATTTGAGTAATTTCTTAACTTATGAAAAACAAAAGAATGGTCAAATAAACAAAATACCATGTATTTTTATTTTATCATCAATTTTAGATGTTTTATTTTTTCTAAAAATACATTAACTTTCTACAAATTATTATTTGTTGTTGAAAAACATATAAATAAAAAATTTCAAATAAAATTTTAATCTCTTGTATCACATAAGTAAAAAATATATATATAATTAATATAAAAGCACCAAATGTGTCATAATACAAGATCTATAACAAAAAAAAATAGTATTTCCCCTAAGTATATACTACTATTAACTCTACTAATTCGATGACAAATCTCTACCCAAATAATTTCCAGCAAAAACTTTAAAAAAAAAAAAAAGATTAACATACAAGATTATGTTGCATGTAACAAGATACCTAAATATTAGATTTTACCATAGCAAAAAATGAGACCCATTAAAAGTCAGATTGAACACATAAGAATTAATCATAAAATGCATACTTTGCAAGTTTTGTTTCCTCCATCTCTTTTTTTGCCATAGAACTCTCAATAGAGTAAAAGACCCAAATAAATCAAATTACCACTCCCCAACCACCCAACAACAGTGTGTCCCACCTCCACCCAACCACCATTGTTCCACCTAAATACAATCACAATTGCAAACTTTATGCAAATAAAAAACCGCATATGAGAAAACGACGATAAAGAGATGTAAAACGTATTCCATTTTGGATAACAAATCCAAAATACAATATTTTTTTATACTTTTGGAACTGTCTTTTCGGAAGCATACTGACTAAGGTAGGTATATGGGTCTAAGTTTGCAGTCCAGCCTATTTAACCCGTGGACTCATGGATAGCAAACTCAATTTTTAAAAATCCGCATGACCATAAAGTGAATTTGGGCCAGCCAGTATAGCCCATAGGCTTCACGAACTTAATATGCGGGTTCATGGACTACCTGCATATAAAAATGTTGATTGGGATTGATATTTAGTTTAGAATGTTTAATAGATTAAGATCATGATATTGAATTTAGAATGTTTGAATATTTGATGTTAAAAATATTGGTATATTATAGTTTGATAAAGTTTAGCTTAAAAAATGAAATGAAAGGGGAAAAAATTCCTCTTAATTTGGTATTTTTTAATTTTTATATTATTTTTTTAAAATCATTATTTAGGCTTGCGGACTGGTCTATTTATCCACAAACTTCGCAAGCCGAATACAAACTTTACAAACAAATCCATTTATTTTCGTGGATTAAACTTATCTAGCCCATAAAAAAATGCGAGTTTTGTGGGTTGAACCAGTCCACATATCCACCCTAATACTAACATGCTTCTAGAACAACATTTTCGAAGCATATTAACATGCTTCCAAAATAACCTTTTCAGAAAGATGACATAAAAAAAAACACGTTAGTTTCCTTTTGGAAAGAAGGTTTTGAAAACATGTTAATAGGCTTCCGAAAAGATTATTTCAAAAGCATGTTATCCTTCTAGAAAGGTTATTTCGGAAGCATGTTAGTATGCTTTCGAAAAGGTTGTTCTGAAGGTATAAAAAAACATTATATTTTAGATTTGTTATTCCAGAATGGAACACATTTTACACCTCTTTGTATATGCAATTTGCACAACGGACATCATCACTATGACTATGCAAGATAGCAATTATGCATACTGTAATCTTGTAATGTATATGCCTCAATGGACTGATAACTGATGACTGTCAAGAACAATTAATCATTCGACTAATGAATAAGAAAATGATTTAAGCTCCATTTGTCCCAACTTATTTTTAACTTATAAGCTACTTTTAAGTTAAAGTTAAACATGAGAGCTTAAAAAAATAAGTAAAAAGTTGTTTGTTAATATTTTTTTTTTAACTTAAAAACTCCTTAAAGTTAAAATATAATTAGATGGGGAGGTCTTGGGTTCAACTCCTCCCTACTAACAAAAACTAATAAACTAATCACTAATATTTTCTGATAAAAAAAATACTAATTATTCCAAAATTTGGAATTACTAGGTTTCAAAGAGAGAATATAGAAATAAGTTATAAGTAGGGGTGGGTATACGAACTAGTTTAAGTCCAGTCCACAAAATCCACTTTTTAAACGGACTGAATTAATCCGGTCCACGAAAATGAAATCTGTATTCGGTCCACAAAAATCGCGGACTAATCGGACCAATTCGTTTAATCCATTTAAGCATTTTTTGAAAATTAAAAAATAAAAAAAAATATATCAAAAATTAAGAAAAAATTATTTATTTCACTTTCATTTAATTTTTTAAGCTATGAAACTAATCAAAGTATAAATATCATGTAGCAATATTTTTAACAATAAATATTTAAACATTAAATAGAAAATTAACAAATAAAAATATTAACAAAGTTACACACTTACAACAAATTTTTTTTTTTTAGGATTTAAGTGAGTTAAACAAGTAGTCCGCGAGTCCGCAGATTTAGTCCATTTAACTTGCAGGTTAAGCGGACCAGGCCTAAATCTCAACAAGTATTATGAGGAAGGAAAAAAACCAAGTCCATTATCTGCAAGTCCGCAGGGTTAAATGGACCAATCCGCAGACTCGAAACCATATACTCACCCCTACGCATAAGTAACTTTGGGTAGCTTATTATAAAATTTCTTATTTCTAATTTTTCTTCATTAAAAATAAGTAACTTTTATTTTAAGGAACTTCTATTAATTTTGGCCCAACTTTTATTTAAAAATAACTTATAAGTTGAAAATAAATTATACTAAACAGAGCCTTAATATTAGAGTGCAACCACATTCAAAGATTTCTATTAATTCTGCAAGGAAATACCCATCATTTACGGGCATCGGTGAAAAGTGAAAAAGGGTGGTATGTTTTACCATCTAAAGAAAAATGGATAAAGAGAATAATTAGAATGAAACATAAAAAAGGATAAATTAGGAATTAAAAAAAAAAGGTATATAATTAGATACGGGAGGTAAAAATATCAAGCCAACCAAATTCGTCCAAGTAATGCAAATACCTGCTTAGTTAGGCAATTGCTTCCTGCACCTCCACTGTTGTTTCCTTCACCTTTTTAAGCTTTCTGAACATCTATTTTAAAATGTAAAATTACATTATGGAATAGCTTTCTTCAAAATCTAAAAATATATGTAAAAAAATTACAATCCGAAAAGGCCACTCCGAAATGTAATTTTACATTCCAAAATAGGTGCAGGAAGCAACTAAAAAGGTGTAAGAAATATTTTTTTGTTGGTTATCACAAATAGGTGAATGCTCCACCTTGTCTTTTCCAAGGCATTTACTTCCTGCACCTCCACAGTGCCTCCTGCACCCCTAAGTTAGTGTGTTTCAGGGTGCAGCAAGTAAATGCCCTTTTCCAAAATCCATCAAACAGAAAATCCAACTACAGACCCACCAACAAGCTAGACAAACAATAGCTATAAAATACAGGCCTCTGTTTCAGCCTTCCACTGACCAAATGAATAATTGAAGTTACCACAACCATACAAAAAAAAAATTGTTTGTCATCCATAAGTCATCAAACGAGTGACCCTGAAAAACTATGAGGTGAAAATATATTCATACTCCTGCAACTTTCATCCTTTTATGGGTGATGAGTAAATATGAATTGAAAAAAAAAAAAAAAAAGTAATACATCAATATTATAAAATAATTTTATACTGTATCAGTCATCACAACCTATTATTTACGATACGTTAATTAATTTTTATCAAATTATCTTAAAAGAAATAATACAAACATTAAGTTGTGATTAAACGATATTGTAAAATTAGTGCATTGTTATTAAGCTCATAAATTTTAAAATTAAAAAAATAAAAATGATTATATGAATTAAATGCTAGCAGTTCCTTTTTAAAAATAAAAAGTCAAAAACTATTTTTTTTCTTAATACATTATAAACACATTAATGTTTAACCTGAGATTAATATTAAGAATAATGTGTGACTTAGATTAAAAGTTAATTCAATATCAAATTTTAATCTCCATCTCATATTTTTTCAATTATAATTCAATAATTATTATAGTTTGTTATGTTACAACAGTATTCTCACTTATATATAAACATAAAAAGATCAAAACATCAGAAACGGAGGACATGGTATGCTCTTTTTGCTGCTGTGATCCTTGTGAAGATAGTCTAATGTTGAAGCATAAACAATAATGTAATCACTGTTGGAACAATTCCAAAAATCTCGGATTCTATACATATTTTTAGCATATCATTCATTATTATTTTGTTGAAACTGATTTTGATCTTTGGGCTCAGAGTACAAAATAAATGTGGAATACACATGTTATCCTTTTTTTCACAGGCTACAAAATATAATCCTTTGAATGTGATTTTAAAGTGGAGGTAATATATAAGAACTATAAAGTTATAATTTATTCCATTCCGTTCTTTATTCAAAATAAAATCTTCCCTTTATTCACAAAACCAGGGCAAATTAACACAGTTGATGTGAAAGGTAGGGTGCTTCTTAGCAAGAATTCTTGAATAGGCATTCATACCAGTTTTAGATATCACTAGCACTTAGGATATATGTATGGATAAGTTTATGCAGAAGCATTTATAAAAGAAAAAAATTTTAAAAAATGAAATAAGCTTACTCATAAGTTAAAATTAATTTTTACAATAACTAATTTATAAAAATTATCTCGTATAATTTTTCAAAAAAGATAAGAGTTTTTACAAATTAATTAATACATAAGCTAATTTTATCTTATAAAAAGTTTCATTCCATCTTTTTTTCTTTTTATGGAACGACTTATAAAGAAATTTATCCATACAAGTCTTTGAGGGTAAGGCCAACCTTTGTTATATAATGAACCTCTTTGAAATCATTGAGAAACCTCTTCAATACTTCATCCACGGTCTCTTATGTAAGGTTATCAAGATCACTGAGTACACCTTTGGCCCATTTGTTTGATAAACCCTGAATTTAGCATTACTGTTAAGAAAATATCTCTGGAAATTTTGGTGAATGGGAAGGAGAAGTTATCCAAAATGTTCTCTGCATCTAATCATTCTTAGTTTGTTTTAACTTTCCACAAAAAAAAATGTACTTTTGACTCTTCAACCTACATTGTTTCGCCGAAGTATGCATGGTGTTCAAGAGAATTAACGGTCTATTTTGATAAGTTTATCCAATAACATTTCTAGCATAATACAATAAGAAGAAAAAATTGAAATAAGTTTTTCCATAAACTAAAATAAGTTTCACTAATTAATTTATAGAAACCTATCATATAGCTTCTTTAAAATATGAAAGAACTTTTATAAATTAATTAATACAAAACTAACTTTAACATAACTTTAAATCATTTTTTTTTTCTTTTCACATAAGTGTTTCTTTTTTGGTTACTATGTTATTGGCATGGAATATCCATTAACTTTGTCGATAAATAATCTCCTTCAAAAAACTTGTCTGACCACCTATAATGAAATTCTCTCCTTCCAACCACATCTTAGAAGTGTTTCTAAGCTCCATAAACTCCTGCATAATTCACTTGCATTACATAGCTATCATTTCTCAATGAACAAAGATCGAGGTTAATAATTAAAAATCTGTTTAAACACATTACTTTAGAAGGATTTCTAGAAAAAGAAAATACAAAGAAAAAAATAAAATTAACTTTTTAGAAGTTAAAATTGTTTTCTTCTCCAATGGTTATTAGTAGAAACTCTCTCATATACTCTTTATAAAAGATGTTAGACTTTTACAAACTGCTATTAAGAAGACAATTTTAACTTTTTAGAGAATTTTATTTTATTGTTTTTTCTTCATATTTTCTTTCATAGAAATTCTTTTAAAGTAGTGTGTTTAAACATACCTTAACATTATATAAATCATTTATATTTTATTTTTAAACTCTTAAGTAGTTAAGTATGACTTTGTTATGCAAAACTAGCTAAAAAGCTAGCCGTAAGTTGAAAAGCTAGATGGTAACTGGAAGTTTTAAAACTAGATTTTTTTAAATTATAAGTGTTTCATAAACTATTTGTTGAAATAGTTGAAAAATATTAAATAACAAAAATAGACATACATATATGACATTTGTATATAAATTTTAGTTTTATTCATAAAATAAAATATATTTTGAGGTGTTATAATTTTAATTTTTTAATAAATTTTAAACTCTTGTAATTTTTTATTTACAGATAAATTATTTTTATTAGTTTTTTAGTTTCACATATTGCATGTTTTTATATCATGCATTCTATTATTAATCGTATACTATAATTTAAAATATTTAAATAAACATTATACTTTTGTTATGTTAATTAACATAATAATTAAAATAAGTTTTCTAATACATAAAATTATTCAAAAAAAAAATTTAAAATCTTACCATTATCATTTTTAATTTTGTGAATTATAATAAAAAAAAATTAAATATCATAAATATTATAATTTTTAAAATAAATAGTGTAATATAAAAATTTATAAGAAGAATAGTGAAAACAAAAACAAATAAATAATACAATATAGAAATGGATAACAAGAAAAATTAATAAATGTTTTAAAGATAAAAATGAAATAAATATAAAAAATTAGAAGCTAACATTTTTTAAAAAACATTATGCTAGGTAGCATTTTAAAAAATGCTAGAAGCTAGTAGAAAAAACTCGTTTACCGACCATCCAAAATAGTTGAAAAGTTACTAAAAGAAGCTAGAAACTAACTGAAATAACTTGTCAAACACTACATTTTAGAGTCCTAGGACAAACTAAAAATAAGGGGCCTGGTATAATTTAAAATATATATATATATATATAGTTTCATTTTAATAATGAGAAACGTTAATGATATTCTCTTATCCCAAAAAAAAAATAGCATATGTAATATATTTTTAACTAATTTTATATAATATGTTTAAAATGAAGATATATTATTTCATTGAAGCAAAAATATATTATTCTTATTGTTTTTAGATAAAAATAAAATTTAATAATATAAAATAAAATATGATTATACTTTTAAAACTTTAAATATGATATCTAAATAAAAAAAAATTATCATTAAAATTGCTATCATGAATTTTAAAAATTAAATGTCTTTTTTCAACTTCAATTTTATACTCTTGTATTTATTTTTTAATTTATATAAATTTAATTTTTATGGTACATGAGTAATTATTATGGTTATTTTAATTGTTGGTTAAATTTAATATATTAATTTTTAAATTTGATCCCTCGAAAAAAATGATTTAGCTATATTTATATAATCTCATATCAATAATAGATTAAAACTTACTTATACTTTTGTTCTTTATTAATATACTAACTTCTAGTTTTAATTCCTTTATAATTTAATTTTTTTTTTTGTATTTCTATTAAAAAAATGCCTAGATCAATTACATGTTGATGTATCGTAACTAACTAAAAATTTATTTAATTTTAATTTATAAATATTAAAATTAAAAAAAAAACTAATAATCAAAAGAATGATACTTTTTAATCACATGTGATATGTTAATTTGAACAAAAGTATATATAAAATAAAATGTTAATTTCAATATATTATTTTATTTTTTTTACCACATAGTACATACTTATCTATTTTTTAAAAATTTGGAAACCCTTTTTATTTATGGGCTATGTAGTCTGTACTATCGCCCCTTCTATTCAGGCCTGGCCCGGGCCTGCCAATAGTTATTGGTGTTGGTGCAACTAAATACAATCAGTATAATCCACTAAGAAGATGTTCAAGGAGTCAAGTAACAACATTTTTAGTATCAAAGTTGCATGTTAATTACCAGAATATCAAGTTTTCTAAATTTTTAGATTTGACAACATCTGTCACATAAGCTACACTTGTTGCATTAGCAGCCACATCCAATTGATGAAAAAATACAAGATGAGATAGATGTGAGGCTTTGAGTGTTTCCAATGCTTGAAGACCCTCTTCTCAATTCTTGATAAAGTCAACCCCTCAAGCCACCCAATTATCATATATATATATATATATATATATAAAGGAGGAAAAATAGTGAGATTTAATTACCATTTAATTGTTTTCAATATTTTGATTTTCATTAAAAATAAAAAAATCCAGTTGAAAATATATTTATTTTTATTTTTTTAAAAAAATCCAATGAAAACATTTCTTAAAAAGGTTGAAAATTGAAAATAAAAATTTGATATTTTCAATATTTTTACTTTTATAAATATCTTCATCTTCAATGTCTTCATTTTTAACATTTTTTATTTTTATAAACAAGTTTTTTAATATTTAAAAATCTAAAAATAAAAATTATTTTCTAAAAATGAAAATAAGAAATATATTTATAATTGTTATTCGTTTTCTCTCGTTTCGGGAGCTTTTGTTTCCTATGCTAGTTCTACTGTCTCGGAATATCTCAAAGGATCATGTTATATTCTTGAAAACTTGCACAAGATATGCTGATAAATTTTTAAGGATAGTGTGTTACAGGTCTCACAAAGGTTACTTGTTTGGGCTTGACGACAACATCTAATTACTTTGATTGCACTTTGCACCACTCACAACTGCATACCTGATAAAGTCAACCCCTCGGACCACATAATTATCAAACGATTTTATCCAAAAAAAAAAATGGAAAATGATGAGATTTAAGACTATGGTTTGGAAGTAGGAATAAGAAAAGAAAAGAGAAAACGACTATGGTTGTGTGCTAGTAGTACCTTTGTGCAGCTCCCGTCATCTTCAGTAGTTAGAAGTCAATGCTTGTAAGGTTAGTTTTATAAGTTTAATCAAGCCTACCTATTTTTTGGTTTCGGGTAGGAGATTATGATTGTCCCTAGTTTATTAGATTAGAAATTAATTTTGTTTGCTATGTATATCCAATAAAATTTTATTTACAATGAAAATTGAATATGAAATTTCTTGTTAAATTGATATTTTTACTAGTATAAATAAGGTCATCAATCTAATTATAATAGTAATTTTTTTTTTTTTTTTAGAGCAATGGCATTTCTTTCTACTATTTTAACAAGATGGGCTTGAACAACTAAAGATGTCTCATTAAATGTATTTTATCTCTCCATTATTGTTAGGTTTAAATGTGTTTATTTTATGTACGTTCGTGTTTTTCTAATTTTAGTTGTTGTAAAAAAAAATTAATCCATGCAAGTATTTTTTTTTTTAATAACTTTTGTTGTATATTTATTTTAGTCTCTATAAATTTGTATTGTTTTCTTGTAAATTTGTTTTGTTTTGTTTTGTTTTTTCAGTTTTGGTCTTTTTGTAAGTGCAAACTTATAAGGATTAAAAAAACAACATATAATCTTAAGGAATTAAAATGGCAAACTTACAAAATTAAAAATAAACCATTTTTCTTTTACAAAATCCAAAATTAAAATAGTGCAACTTTAATTTCAACATATTTATTAATCACTTTTCTATGGTTAATTACAACTTACTGCTAAAATTTATGAAATAAAAAAAAAACTATTCAATAAAGAATGTGAGAATGTCCTACTACTTTCTGAATACAAACCCAACACTATGAGCATGGTGACTTCAGAACTTCTATTTCCAATTTTAATATTTTCACTTAATTTTATCGAGAAGGTTGAAGAGGATGGTGGTGGGACCCAGCAAACGTAAGCCACACTCACTGTGTCCGGTGAGCACACGCGTCGGCGATGCGCTGGACCAAACTTGACGTCTCCAAATGAGAGAGTGAGTTTGGTCAGATAGGGCGGCTGGCTGACCTCCCCTTACTTACAAGGTGTACTGTAAGTTACAACATGCCCCCTATTTTCACCTTCCACTTTTCCCATTTTGCCCTAATAATTAATGTACCAAAATTTGGAAACAAATATAGTATAACTAGATAAGCATTCATCTTTTTTTATTTGCATCATTTTTTTCAAATGCTTAATCACATATTTCCAACATTAAAAAAAATATTAATTCGGTGAATGTATAACATAATTTTATATTGTCATATAATTATATTTTTTATTTATGATAATTCATTTAATTTTTATAAAATTATTTTAAAAATTAAATAAATAAAATATTAGGATTGTTTGAACATATAAAATTATGTTACATTACACTACCTTTCAACTCAAAAAAAAAAAAAATCACTTGTTGGTCTCATTATAAGAAAATCATCACTAACTTTATGCGATTTAATGTTATTATCTCTTGGATATCATTCATTTAATTGAGTTTTAGTTTCAATGTGTTAAATGAAAGCCGAATCATGATTCTAACTCTATCCTAATTAATACTATGATCATTTTGCAGAAAACATTCCAATATTCTGGAAAATAAGAGCAATAAAAAATTTTAGTTATTACCAACTTTTCATCTTAAAAGACACACTCATCCTACGATACAAATGTTGTAATCTATGTGATGTTGGCAAGTACTAGAATTAGATGAGAGTGTATTACTTAAGAAAGATAAAGGAAATAAAGTATCATAGTTGAATAAATGAATATTAAATGCAAAATAACTTTCCTCAATAGCCAACTCTAACAGACTTAAAGAGGAAGACTTGTATCTAAATGATAATAATTTTCAAGGTTTATAAATGCATTAGGAGTTGAAGTTTTAAAGACAAGGAAGTATTCAAATATTCAAACATTCATTCTTTTTCGTAATCTTTATTCATTAATTCAAAAAGGTTCTCAAAATATTTTGTAAATCTTGAAAGATTTAGACTTAGAAGCTTCAATGTCCATTTGTCTCTGTTAAACGTTATTCTTAATAGCATGTGAATCCATTTTTTCATAAAAAATAATTTGATTGTTTTTTAAGAGCCAAAAGTGATTTGGTGTTTAAACAATATTTGATGAGGTAAAGTTTTTTTAATAAAACTTATTATAGAAACCAAAAGTGTTGTATGATACTTGTATTTTTGTTGTATCTTTGGTAGATAGTGAAACTTAGAAGATTAACTCGACATAGACGAACGAGTATAATCTCTTTGTATCTTATCTTAGCTTTCAATATTATATGTTTGTATTTTAACTAAAGGGAAGAATCTATTTAAGCTAAGATCTATATTATATGTCCACTCTTAGATAGACAATAGAAAAACATTTGTGAAAGTCATACGAAAATTAGTTTAAAAACAATTCAATCATCATTCTTGTGTTATTTCACTTTTACACATTGATTATTTCTTATTTTTAATATCAAATTTTAATGAAGAGTAAGTTATAAAAATATTAATTTTTAATTGAGATTGGTTTAACTAGATATGGATAAGTTCAAACCTATAACCTCAGGTATATCATTCCAAATCCCCCATCATTAGTTCAACCAGGGCAAATACAGAAAATTTGATTAGTGAGATCAAGAATATAGCATAATATATTTTAACAAATGAAAAATATTATAAATTTTTATAAAACACATAATTTTATGATAAAAAAAAATCCAAATTACTTATACGTGTGTTTGTGTCACTTACTTACTCTATGTATTTAGTATTATAGGTGCAAATTAAAATGGTAAAAATTATAAGGATAAAATGACAAAATTAGTACTAATTATTCTCTATTTTATTTCTTTATTATAACTTTTTACATTCATCTTAAAAAAAAAATTCTGCCCATGGGGCCAACACATGTTTTCTTATGGGGATCAAGTATGTATAAATAAAAAAAATTATATTGTGGGGGCAATTGCCCCCATAGTCTATCACCTGCATCCGCCATTGAGGCCGACCCTAGTGGTTTATATCTAATGATCTTCTAACAAATATTTTTAAACATTAATTAAAGAGTTAAGAATAAAATGAAATGACACCTCATACAAGTGTGTGAATAAAATTTTGCATCGCATGTATGTTTTCTCTCCCCACGATTTTATAGTTTTTAAATTAAAGAGTCTATTTAGATGACTTTATGGTGGAAATGTTGTTAGAAAAGAGATAGGAAGGAAATAATTTAAAATTCTTGTGAGATCCAGAATTATTTATCATTTATTTTTATTGTTCTTTTTATCTCTCTTATCATCTTCAATGGAATATATTTAATTATTATTTTATTTCTCATTTATTTTTGCTCCTTCATTTTAATTTTTTTCTATTTTATTTGTCTAATCTAAATCAAACACAGTACAAAGAAAACTCATTCACGAGTTATTTATAAGGGTAAGTTTGGTTAAGTGGAATGGAATGGAATGTTAAATTAAAGTTAAAGCGGTAGAAGTGTGGGATCTTCATGTAACGGTGTCATGTAACGGTGTAACTTTTTCGTTCCTAATTTTGTATTTTTTTATACTACTTTTATCATTTAGAAAAAAAAAATACCAAATATTATAATCAATAATATATAGCAGTTAGAGCAAAATAATATTGTTGAAGTAAAGTTTATTTGTATCAATAATTTAACCGATTAGATTAATAAAATACGATTTTAAAGCTTTCACTATGTTGACTTTGGTCCCATTTTTTAAATTTAAAAATAAGATTAAACTGTAATTTTGATCAACCTAATTTAAAAAATTAAAGATTTTGATCTTCTTCATTTTTAATCATAATATTTGGTCCTCTAATTTAAAAAAATTGAAAATTTTGATACTTACTTTATTATTAATTAATAATTATGATTAATAGAATTATTAGGTTAATTATAAATTTATTAAAAAATATTAATCATTAAAAGTGATTTTTTTAATATAAAAACAATTTTTTAATTATCGGTAGTTAACTATTTTTTTAATGTTAAAAATAATTTTTTTTCTTAATTATTTTTTCTTCTTGTGAAAATTTATTTTAATTAATTAATAATTTTTAATTAACTTAAATTTATTAATAAAAAATTATTAATTAATGATCGATCATATGATTAAAATTGTCAATTTTTTAGATTAGAGAAATAAATATTACCATTTAAAACTAAGATACTAAAATAACTAATTTTTTAAAGTAAGAGAAACAAAATTATAATTAATTCTAAAAATAATTATAATAACTTTCTTTTGAAAATACTAATAATTTTCACACTCAATTAAGGCTTTTAGTACAATTTGTAAATATTGATGGTTGTCGACATAACACACTGCGACAACTTTTATCTTGATGATAATAATAATAATAACTAAATATAAACTTATCGATATATAAAACAACATAGAGAAAAGTATCGAATTGGTGAATTATTAAAGTTGAACACTTGTCGTACAATACTATTTAAAAATGCTACAGATACATCAGTTATCATCTAAATCTAAATGATAATATATGTGGCTCTAAAAAGCAAACATTTTCATCATAATTTCGCCCAAAACTTTAATAAAATGTATATTTCATTAATTTGAAATGAGTTATAAATAATAAATGAATAGGATTTAATAAACATCTTGCATGTGGGCTTATTTTTAAGAGAAAAAAGAATATGAATAATTATTTGTGATTGACATCAATAGATATAAAATATCATTACATCATTGTTAAATTCTATTTTAAATAATAATTTAATTAAAATTTTATTCTCAAATGTATAAAAAATGCTTATTTTTTATTTGATACCTATATAAGAAAAAGGTTTTGATTTCCCCTTATGAGAAGTGGTATGAATACACTTCTTAACATACTCTTTTGGACACACTATTTTTTTCTTATGGGTCAAAATTTATCAAAAATTACAAAATTAGATAGATTTCATATCTTATTTTGGTAAAATTGTTCCTAATTAATCATTACTAGCTTAATTATAAGCTTAACTATATTTGTTAAAAATGCTAAGGAAACTCTATGGAACTTACAACTTATCTCTTCCTTTTTTCTTTCACTTTTTTTTTAACCACCCAATCCATCTTATATCTCTTGTATAGATTAGTTACTCCAACCCACCTTATATAATAATAAAAAAAATGAAAAGGATCTGCACATATATATAACAGCAATCACAAAAAAATGATTGATTAGTTGAAACAGGGAATTAGGGAAGATGAACTGGATCCCGATTTTGCGCCCAAAAGGGCACATTGTTGTGAAAAGCAAAACTAAATCACCAAGTGGATGCTTTTTTTTTTCTTTTTTTTTTAAATTATAATATTGATACGAAATAACTTTCCTCGAAAATAGAAATTAATCTTTGTCGAAGAAGAACTTTTTTATCAAAGAAGACAGACCACTGTCACTTATATTTTAATTTGAAGTTATAAATGATATGCACAACGTATTTCAATATAAATCTTCATTTTGTTGGTAAAATTATTCTGATCTCAAACATATTTTTTAAACTGTGCATTGGACTTTGTTTTTAACGATGATAAACATAAAACAATACTATTAAACTTCATTACTAGCAATTAAAATATTAATGACAATTTTTATCTTTAATACTTGTGTCATTAAAGTTTTAGCAATAATTTTTCAAAAATCAAACGTAAATTGCTTTGTTATAAGTTTTTTTTTTAGTGTTTGAGCCTGCATGCGTACGTGATTGCCAACCAGCACCGAACCTGTTATTTCGGAACAGTAAACAGGATCACTTCCATGTGAAGTCATCAGCTTGTTGATGATCATCATCGCCCACATTTTTTTGGTTCCTAAGGTTCATTGTTCCCTTCACCAAATCCACGCGTTCCCCACATGTTTCTTAGTTTCTTTCTTACTTTTTTTTCCTTTTCTTTTTTATCGGAAGGTTGACGCATCACTGTAAAATCTTATTACATTTACAATAAAGAAATGATCTCTCTGATAGAAAAAATCATACTCGATTCTCCACCTGTGCAAAACTCATTTGAACAAACGGTATTATTTACGAGCAGAATTAGTCTAGTGGATTGGAAGACAGTCATGATTTTTTACCTAAAACAAAAAACAGTAACATTTATTATTTACACAAGATAATCCAGCTTGAAATTACTATAAGCAATCAAATCATCTCATCGAGTATTTAACACAGTTATAGATAGTGATATTAATGCAGATTAAGGTAATTGCTCCCACGAGTCTTAACCAGCATCCTCTACTAGTTTACAGGTCAAGACTTAACTTCAGACCAATGATTAAACAATTGCAATTCTGCAACCCTACATCTATTAATTCAACGTGTTTTTTAGTTTTTAATTTTATAAAAATACTTAAACGTGATTTTAGTCCCTCATATAAAACATATATATATTTTTTTAGTCTCCTAAATTAAGTTTATTTTTTTTAGTCTTTCAAATGAAATAAATATTATTTTTAATTTTTTTATCTAAATTTTCAAACAAAATATATAGATTTTACAATTTTTTATAGTCTTTGACCATCAAAAATTAATTTTAACTGTCTAAAATCAGTCCAAATTGTAAAAGTTATATATTTTGTTTGACAATTTTAAAATAACATTTATTATATTTGAAGGATTAAAAAAATAATTTTTAATTTAAATGATTAAAAAAATCATATATTTAAAGTTGTTTTGGTGTAGAAATTCTTGGATAATAAAAAAAATTAACCAATAAAATCTATTTGACTTCATGATCAAGCTTTATTTATATCGAATGTGATTTTATTTTTTTATTTAGAGATAAAGATATTATTATTATTATATATAAAATAACAAATTAATCTTAAAGATAAAGATAATATCTTTATCTTTTTACAATTATCATATAAGATTATTCTCTTAATTATTTTTATGATATTATCTCTCGACTAGAGTACGATTAGGATCTCGTTCGATAATAAGTAAACCAACAATCGTCTAATCGACAAAATGATCGGATATTACAAAAGTAATCAAAATATATTTAAACCTAAAATATAAGCATCATACACTGTCAATAGACAATAATCATGTTTAAGTTAAATATGATTACTTTACTATAAATAATAATAAAAAAAATCGACTGTTTAACGAAATTATATATCTAAATCTCGAATTCTAGAGTAATTAAATCGATATAGCCTCACACTTTATGTTCAATGGAAAAAAAAACATGTTCGATGATTTATTGCTTTATAAAAGTTTGATTTGTTTCTTAAAATATGACAAGGAAATTCTATTTGCAGGGATCCGATAATATTCTAATCAAAATGATAAGAACATTCACCAACACGTTAACTTTAATTTATTTATTTTTTAGTATTGTTAATTTTTGTTAGTTGATTAAAGATGGTCTTAAATGTGTACAAAATGAGACCACATGTTTATAATAATTAATTTAATTTGTGTTTTAGATTTTATGATTTATTTTATAATTATGGTATTGATACAAATAGTCTTGTTTGAAGTATAGACTAATTTTCATAGAAGATCTTGATAGCGTACAAAATATTGATATTCTTCTCTCTATAATTTTTTTTTATACCTAAATTGAATATGATTTGAATCCTGAACGTTAAAAAATATTTCAGAATCACTTTTCCTGAATTTGTTGTTGGTTTTAGATTTTAGGATTACCAACCTAACCTAGTAAAGAAAGTTTTAAAATGCTAAATGATGAGGTGTGTAACTTTTAAGGACAAATTTTAGAAGCTTACTTTTTCTTTTCACATGATTCAAATATTTTCACTTTTATCCTGTGGTGTGTATTTTTAGCAGCTTACTTTTCGTTTTAAATGATTCAAATAGTTCACCTTTTTCTCTTGTCCGATATTTTATTTTCGAAGTAATACATTAAATTAATTTACAAACTCACGCACATTAGTCAACTTAATCCTTTAAATTAATTATAAAAAATAATCATTATACACTGTTATATAATCAACTTAACTTTTTGTTGTAAAATAACTTTTTTTTAATAAATTTTTATGTTTGGCAAACTATTTTAGTTAGCTTTTTTATTAATTGAAAAGTTTGTTTAACTTTATAAAATAAAATAAAAAGACTTTAAATATTATTGGACAAGATATCAAGAAATATTAAAAGTTTTCCCTAAAAAAAAAGAAATATTAAAAGTACTCTTAGAATTAACTTACCTAGAAAAATCTCAAAAAAATAAACTTACCTAGAAAATAACTACATAATTAACCTGAACCACAAATAATAATTTTACATAGTTAAAAGTTACTCAACTAATTTTTAACTGCAAACAAAACAATATTTTTTCACAGTTACATGATAAACATTTACCAAACTTTAATGATGCATTCACGGTATAAAATAAGAGTGGAGATCCTCTGCAGTAAAATAGAACAATTTTTAGAAGAATAATATGTTCATTAGTTAATACAATGAATATAGTGTGGTAATATGTCCAAAAATTACTTTATTTGATTGTAGATGATATGAACTCATAGAATAGTTTTTTTTTTTTTTTAGTGTTAGTCAATTATAACTTATTGATTATATAATTTTTAATTTTTTTTATAAAAATTAATAATATAACTGACCATATAAAACTATTTTTCACTCTTTTATACTTTCCATGCATAGATATTAAACTCAACATTGATTTCATTTTAACTACGACAACAACCTTAGAATTTATCAGGTACTTATAAACACTAAGGCAATAAAAAAAAACTGTAACTCCAACCCACCCAACCTAACAAATAAAATGAATCTCAAATACACTATTAAGATTTAAGGGCAACAACAACCATAATAATAGCAATAATAATAATAATAATACATAATAAAAGCAAAAAAGACAGAGACATATGATTTGGATCATGCACTGACACGAACACGTCACAAACCTGTGAGACAAGAAAGGGGGGGGGGGCAGCACATCACAGCAGGCAGCAATTTGCAAATTGCAAATTGCAAATTGCAACGCAAAAGTTGCAAGAACGAAATCGAAACCCACTTGGACAATTTGGTAATTTCCGTCGCCACACCACATGAAGTAAAAAAAAAAGAAAAAGAAAAAGAAAGAAATGTTTGATACGCGTCTCTATGAGGCCCATATTCCATTGCCATTACCGACCTCACAACACATCGATCCATCTTCAAATCCTCCTCGCCTCTCTCTCGTCCCTCTTCGCCCTCTCTCTCTCACATCACAATTCTTCGAACCTTTGATTTCTTTGGTTCTTTCTATCTCTCGAATTCTCTCAGAAACACTTTTTTTCGGTTTCTCTGTAGTTTTCCTTTCTCTCTCTATTTATATCTGAATCCGCAGAACCTATTATCGTTGTTGTTATTATTATTATTCTTTTCCATGGCGCAGAAAACTGAGAAAGAAGAAACCGAATTTAAGGTACCTGAAACGATTACGCTTTGCGTTAACAACTGCGGCGTCACTGGAAACGCTGCCACGAATAACATGTGTCAGAAGTGCTTCACGGCCTTTACCACCGCCACCACGTCCGGAGGAGTCGGAATCGCGTCTCCGGTGGCCAGATCCGGCGTCTCCGCGCGTCCTCAGAAGAGATCTTTCCCCGAGGAGCCTTCGCCGGCGGCGGATCCTCCGTGCTCTGACCAGACGACACCGTCCGAGGCGAAGCGCGTGGTGAACCGCTGCTCCGGCTGCCGGCGGAAGGTCGGACTCACCGGATTCCGATGCCGCTGCGGCGAGCTCTTCTGCGCTGAGCACCGGTACTCCGACCGCCACGACTGCAGCTACGACTACAAATCCGCCGGAAGAGAAGTCATCGCGAGAGAGAATCCGGTGATCAGAGCCGCGAAGATCGTCAAAGTCTGAATAAAATGAAAAAAAAAAAAAAAAAAAACGGGATCTCAAAACGACGTCGCTGACCCGGTTTCTCGCGATCGGGTTCGGATTGCGGGTTTCGGTCGCGGGTTTCGCTTTTTCTTTATTTATTTTTTCAGATCATATATATAGATAAGAAGAAAAAAAAAAAAATAGTAGCATAAGACAGTTTAAGAGAGAGCGTGTGTGAGGTTTAGATTGAGAGAGAGAGAAAAAGAGATTGTTGCTGGAAAAAAAAAAAAGATGAACAAGAATTTCTCTGAATTTCTCTAGTGTTTTTCATCGATCAAACTCTGATCGTTTCATTTTTTTTTTCTATTTTTTATTTTCTCTTAATTTTTATGTTTGATTTCTTTCTGATTGATCTTGAAATGATAATTTATTGTGATTTACAGTACCATATTCTCTCGTGGATCTGTTTAATTTGTGTGATTTGATCGAAGGATTATGATTTTTGTATAGTTGAGAAGTAATCTAATTATCATTCGAATGTCTTAATTATAAAAATTTGAGAAAAAATGAGTACAAACTTTAACATTAATTTTAAACTTGTAGCAGTAATCAAATTTTCAGAATTAAACACGTGATTTGAACTAAACCCAATTTTGCAAGTGGAAGGCGTTGAAATTTTCGTCATGGTTGGCGATGATGATATTTCTCAGAAATGGGACACGGCGTGGGCGTTGTTGTAATTTCGGTGGTGGATATGGGGCATTGTGGTAATTTTCATTGCACTTTGGAATTTTCGGTAACAGCGATGATTGAGAGTTGGGTGGGGCCCACATGAAATCGACAAGTGACGATATATTGAGTTGCGATATATCATATCGCGAGTTTTTTGAGTGCGAGATTTCGTGGTTTTTTCGTCCTTTTGTGACAGTGACTGGTGCCTTTTGTGACCCAATAGAGTATCGCCAGGTGTTTTGCTGCATAAAGGTATGTGACGTATGACACGAAGCATTTTTTGTTCTTTTAATTAATCGATGAATAATAAAATAGAAATAAAAAGGTATCTTGAATAAGAATATTTTTTTTTGAGATATTATTATTAGTATGATATAGTGGGGATAAGGTAGCTGGCGAATTGTCTATTGGGTTGTTGATTTTCTGCTTCTTTTCGGGGATTGTTCTGGAGCTCATAAATGGGTATCTAAGGCTAAGCATCTGGTGAATATTTATTGTGTGTTTTAATTAAGTTAGAATCAGACTTTTAGATACTCTAACAAATGATTCAATAACATATCTAAGATAAGTTCTAAGCCTATATTATAATTTGAAGTTAAAAACTAATCTAATTCCATAAAATTTGTATGGATAGAGTTTTGGAGGCATGCACTTTTGAATGTCTCTGCATGTGATTAGAGGCATTAAAAAGGGAGATATATATCAAGTTGCGTTTGATTTTACTATTTTCTATTTTTATTTTTATAGAAAATATAAAATACAAAATACAGTTAAAATGAGTTAAGTGTATCAAGTTGAAGTCTTGCTCAAGCAATTTGTCCGATTCTAAATTGGGATATTGGTACGTTCAAGTGTTGCACACTTGACACTTGCACGTCCTTTGGAGAAGCAAATGTTTCAGCAAATATATGGCATTTGAATTGGGATCTAATCTAGTGGTCTATGAACAAACTCTTGCTCAACTTAGTTGCTAGTTTATGAGCTCTTGAGAGGTCTTGCTCCCCGTTACTTTCTGAAAAACAGGATAACTTGTATAAAATAAAACACACACAATAATGCATGTATATATAAATATTTATTATATAATATTTTTGTAATTTTTTTTTATAAAAATAGTTTTTAGATAATAATGTTGGATGTATAGTTTATAAAAAATAGAACTAAATTGATGTCTTAGTTTTGATAAAATATATAAGTGTCCTTTGTTTGAAATAAAAAAAAATTAATGAAAACTCTTTAAAATTACACCATCTTTCAAAATAAGTGTAGTATTTGAGGAAAAAAAATTGGGAATGTTAAGATGAGTCTCATTTTTGCATATTCTATGTTTTATTTAAAAAGAGTAAAAAAAAAGTTAATAAATATTTTAAAGATAAAAATAGAATAAAGTAAAATGTAAGAATCTATGATTTTAAAAAAATCGTTATTCTAGGCAGCATTTAAAAAAAATGATAGAAGTTACTCAAATAACTCGCTAGCTAACAGTTAAACAAGATGAAAAACTACAAAAACAAAACTATAAATTAATTGAAATTACTTGCCGAACATCATCCAACTCTTTCAAGACAATAATATCTATTAGAGACCAAGATTGGAATAAATATTTAAATATCTCATTAAAAAAAAAAAGTTTGCTCTTATAATCACTCAAATTAAAAAAAAAAATAAAAATACATTTAAACCTTAAAACTACAATATTTTGAAACAGAGTAATTTTTTTTTGTTCTACGTAAGAGCAATTAGGACTAACATTTATTTTAGTACGAAGGAAGTACATTTTTTTTTCCTTAAAAAGTTACGTGTTTCATTTGTTTGTTACTTTGAAAAATTAAAACTTCAGTGGACTTTGTAGGAATCATTAGGCTTAGTAATGGGACACGTGTTTTTTTAACGCAGCATCGGTGCGTCTTAAGGAATTCAAATTCCGCATTAACACGCACTTATCATACTTTATCCGTATTCATAAATATTTTGAATTAAATTTATATAATAATCATTAGAATTCTAATATACACAATTTAGGTGTAATATTTTAGATGCTTTTGATATAGAGTTTTATCTCGATCACTTATGTAATAAAGATTAAAATTAAAGGTTGATGTTGATTACGAAACAAAACTTTGATATTAATTAAAAAAAATAACACGAAAAAGTAAAAATACACAAATTGTTCATAACTTTTGTTTTTTTGGTTTTGTAAAATTTACATATCAACTCACATAAACTTAAAAATAAATTGAATAAATATTGAATCTATAATGATAATTAATAGAACTAATTTCATTATTAATTGAGCTAAAGGTGGCATGTTATTTGTTTCAAAATAATTATAATTTACACGTGTGGTAAGTTCGTACAACTACAATGTTTACTCATGAAAAATGATTTATTTAACGAAATAATATTTGTATTCAATTTTTATTGTATATAAAATTTTGTTAGATCAATGACATATTATGGCAATTATGAATGATAAATAAAATTATTCTATGATCCTAATAGGTTGAGGGTAGGAATGACAAAAAATTTGCATTCGTAGACATTTGCGGATTAAATGCACCATGAGTATTATAAATAGATATCAGTAACAAGGATGAGGCAACTTTTAAAATTAGGGCCAACTTAAAAAATAAAAATCATATAATCATAATTTATAAATTTTATAAAAAAAAATCAAATATTTCTAATAAATATATGATTATATTATTATTTTAAATTTATTAAAATATTAATATATAAAAATATATTTAAATAAAAAAACATTTTTTTAGCATTCAAGATTGTTAACCATCAACTATACATGTCAAAAAGAAATTTTATGATTAATATATAATAAAAAAAATAAAACTCATTCTATAATTAAATATACAAAATTTAACTAATTTCACGCTAATTAAAACAAGTAATTTAATATAATATAATTTTATCAAATTTATTAAAAATTAAATTTATTTTTAAAATGTTTTTTTTATTAAAATTTGATTTCATGAATAAATAAATAATTAATATATATGAATGAATTACTAATAAAGACTTGTAAATATATTTATCTATAGTTTTAAAAATAGATGAGGAGAGAAAAACATTATTAAAAATAAATTATATTCAAATATTTTATCTAAAAAGAAAATAATATATAATTATCTTCATAATAAATGTAATAAGAAAAATAAAATATTTACCTAAAGAAATAATATATTATTATTTTTACAAAAAATATTATAAAAGATGATAAAAGATACATCATAAAAAAGAAAAAATAACATCTAAATTATTTAATTGATTCCAAATTAAAAAAGTTACTCAAATATTAATATTAATATTAATATATAAAAAAATAAAATTGAAAATCCATGGGACCTTGGCTCCAACTCCGTCCATGTGTATGGATCATGGTTCAGATATTTTCACTGCCCGCGACTTAAATCGGTAGAAACGAGTATTGTGGTATTGTATCCGCGGATAGCCACCTAAAAAAAAATATGAATTGAAAATTTTTTAATATATTTTTTTTAATTTTTATTTAAACTTAAATAATTAAATTACTAGTTTAACTCTTATTTTTTTTATTTAGACTAAGATTATTTGAATTTGTGTTCAAAAGTTATGCAATAAACATATATTTTATTAAATAATTTTTTTTTATTTAAATGTTTTAAAAAAAATATTAGTTAATAAGATTTATATCCTCTTTAATTAATAAATTAATATGATATCTGTGATCCCTAGATAAATTTGATAAATTTTTCTTGTTGTGCGTTATATCATCTTAAAAGGTGAGGAATATGTTTATTTTAGATGTGTGTGGTGGGCAAGTTGGCCTAAACTTGCAGCTATCATGTCTCATAGTCATAGCAGATCAAATTTACAACTCACCTCGTATGGGATGAAACATAAATATATGTTGGGTAGCTGCAAGATGAGACGATCACGAGGATTATCATTATCATTATCCAACGGTTGTGGTTGGTGGTTGATGACAATTCATTGTTGTGTCCAATCGAATTGACATTATTAGTATTTTGGGATTTGGATATTATTGTGTTTTGTTATTTATGACTCGTGCCTATATTTGGACCAATTCTTCATGGGGTTCATTTTGAGTGAATTGTTTGTTTTTTTATATACATTTTTGAGTGAATTGTTTAAGTATACCCATTTGCGTGTTAACCTTTGTAATTAAATCAAGTTATATATCACATCATTTTCTACTCCAATTTAAATGTTTATTTAACTAAACATGAAATACCGAATGATACTTATAATATAAAATAAGTTTATATTTTCGTTGATTCACACTTTACCGTTTACATAATTTTTAAAATAAATAATAACTATTATTAATAAAGGTAGTAGTGGTTTGTACTTCTTAATTAAGAGATTTAAGATTTCAATCATGATCGATTTTGGTATAGAAAATTATGTTCGAAGAAAAATAAAGAGAATATTCACATTATGTATGTCAAGGTTTCCGACAAAGATTTATCTCATCTTCGCACGAGATTACTTTATACAATATCATGGTTATTCAAAAATAATTTTGTAGAGTATAATCATATATAAGTTATAATCCACCAAAGTCTCAAGAGAAGGGTCATAGAGAATCTAATAGAGTTGGAAACCGTATGACTCTCCATCATGGACAAAAACAGTTGTATTTTATTGAAAAGAAAAAAAAACAAAATAAATGTGGGGGGACTAAGTCAAAACCCACAGAAAGAAAACATTAAACAACATGGGAGGGACTAGGCCAAAACTCATGATTAAAACCAATGCTAACAAAACAACTTAGTGAGCCTGTGATGTAGTGCTATCTCGAAAATTGTAAGTCTTCTAATGCACTTTTACTCATTTTTTTTCTTCTTTTTCTGAGGCTGATCCTCCATTCTTATCATGTTCATGGAGGGAGATTCCTGGTCGGTTATATCATCCTCACTGTTAAGGAAATGCGAGATAAGACTCATGTTTGCTTGAATCTGATGGTGTAGCTCAGGGAATCTAGCCTCCTCTTCATATAATTTCTCTGCCCAATTTCTTACATGTCTAGTGCTAGGACTGAGATTCTAAGAGGCAGCAGCTAAAGTAGTATGAGGAACCTCTGAAGAAACATCATTAACATTCGAAATTGGTGTCTTTAAACTAATTTACGTAGAATCTTCTACTTCATGAACAACATCCTTTGTTGCTTGATTTCCCTGATCCTCATTCCTGTCCTCATTAGCTATGGTATCCTCGCCCTCATCTCGGGGGCTCTCATCTTCGTAGAGGTTATATGGTATCCCTCCCTTTGTGTTACCTGTCGTACAATGGTGCCTCTTGGAGTTATTTTTCTTTGTGGATTTGGAAACTATCAACTAGAATGGTTCCTTTTTGTCTGGTGAATGTTGTTCAGAATCCTCAACTATGTTTGCCCATGCCTCATGACATCGAATCTGTAACCAAAGATAGAGGAATATGAATGCTCCACCTTCGCATCCAAAACAGGGGAGTTGGGGACAAATACCTCTTCACCATTAGCACAACCATGCTCTGCATCACTATGGGTGTGTTTTGCTTCAACACAGCCGTGCTCTGCTTCAACATGGCCATGCTCTTTTTTTAGCATGGCCGTGGTGTCTTGTTTCAGCGTGCTCTATTACAACAAGGTCGTGCTCTGCTTCAGCATGGTCATGCTTTGCCTCAACATGGTCATGTTCTGCTTCAGCATGATCGTGGTCCACCTGAGGTTGTGTTGGTTTAGGCACAAATTGTGACTTTGCCTTAGGTGTTGGTTGTGGTCATTCCTCCCTACCCTTGGCCAAGGGTTTAGTGTGTCTACAGCTTGCCAAAGAGTGGCCAATGATTTGACAATTGCTACAAAATTCTAGAAGACGTTCACAAACCAAATCAACATAAAAAGCAAAACCGTTTCTCTCCACCATAATCTTGTTTCTCAACGATTTTTTCAAGTCCATGTCAACAAGGACCCTAGCAAAATGTCCAAACATTCTAGAGGTTGTAGCCTCATCAACAGTCAAAGGAGAATCAATGTCTGTGGGCAATAGCAAACTGAATATGTTGTCTCCAATATTCTTGCGGCAAACCAAAAATACGTACCTAGCATTGTGTGTTGGTTTGCTTGACTAAATGAGGGTTGAAGACTAGTGTCCAAACAAAGAGTCTGAGAATCCTAGGAGAAAGGTTCCACGATCCTCCAGCCAGAAAGCGACGCATATCCTCCAAATTGGCAAACGAAAACTCAAAGAATTCGCGACCTAGGGAGACCAATTTCCAATTGTCCGGTGTATGCCAAACCTTGAGTAGTTTATCCTTTAAATCATGAGTCCTAGGGGGTGTGAAACCCTTAGGAAGGATCAGCCGGTCATGGAGGTTGTGCTTGCACTCAACCAAGCCAACAAGACACTCCTCCTCTGGAATTTTGACGGTAAGGTCATCTCCTTTGATGCAGGGTAGAGAAAATTGGTTGAGCGAAATGGTGCAAGTGTTTTTTAGGGCTGTAGGAAAGGATTGGTGGCAGCTAGGGTGTGAGGCAGCATGGAGGGAGGCAGAAGGGTGTGACAGCTGGGCGGTGGGCGGAGCCAAGCAACTCCATGGTAGGGTTGCCGAACATGCTACCATCTCTCAAAGGAGAGAAGGCAAAGCGTTTTTCCCACCAATGATAGGATTGTAGAGTGTAATTGACTCACAATATAAAATTATTTTATACTAGGATTCCATAACATTTTTTTCTCATAATGTATTAATTAATTTTAACAATTTGCATATATATAGTTATTGAAAACTCTTTCTTCTAGCCTTGCATTGTTATACTTAACTATTTAAAAAAAAAAATTGAAGTATTATTAACATATATTCTTTTCTACACCATGTCTTGATTATATTGCTAAATCATTAACAAAATAAAGTTTTGGTATAATTCTTGGAGGAGGCAAACTTTTTAATGTTTTGTTAATCATAATACTATGAAAAAATGTTGCATTCTAATTAACTGTTACTGTGTTACATACTTACATTAGATTAATAGTATTAGATTGTCTTTGTTAATATAACAATGATTCAAAACCATTAAATTATTAATCTAGACATATTATTAATTAATGTTAATATAGGTTACCCGAGTGCATGAACTAACTACGACAATATTATTTTGGTTTTTTTTTTTTCTGATAAAAAAATCTAGTTTTTTTATACATCAAGGTTATTCTAATTTAATTATTGATTCTGACTTTGAGATTTATTTATAGAGAAATTAAATATTTAGATAGAAATCAAATTTTACCATCTATAATAATTCTATTAACTCGACTCAAGTACGATTTACTTGATGTGAAAAATGTTAGAGACATCTTATGAGAAAATCTTGTTACTAATATAATATAATATATTATACTAGTAAATAATTTTATTAGTACAAATTAATAAATAATAATAAAAACGTCATATTATTAACGTATGTCCATAAAATTATAATAATGATTTATGTTTTAATTATCAGGCAAAAGTCGTATCAATAGATTAATTTATATTTCCAAAGATATTTTTCTCAGTCTAGTGCATATATAACATTATTTTTATAGTGTAAATATTAGTGGGAGTCTAACATTATTTATACATAGACACCAAAAATAATTATTTGTAAAGACAAAATTTAGATGAGCCCTTTATATATGCATTTTTACTATTGTTCTCCAAATGAGAGTTAGAGAGCATGCTTAGGAAATAATAATTTAAGCTGTTTTCTAATAATCTAAGTAATTTTGGTATAATATAATATGTTTGGGGTTGCAGTTTAAATTTTAAAAAATATTACTTTTTGAAAAAAATAATTGTTTTAATGAATTTGAAAATTTTTAACTTATGATTATTTGTTAATAAATTATCTTTTCTTTTAACTATTTTTACACTCTTTTATTATATAAAAAATTAATTTTTTATTTCATTTAAATGAAATTAATTACTTTCAAATCACTTTTTAACAAATTTATAATCGATTATAACAATAATTAATTATACACATAATCGATTATTAAAATAATCTATTTTTTTTTTAGTTATCACATACATATCCAAGAGTTTCACATCTATAATCACCATATTACATGCATATTACTAACGTGAAACTCTAATTAGAGAACAGTATCAAAAGTACTTAAGTAATTGCGTTTAAGTTATTTTTTTAATTTACCAAAAGTACTTAAGTAATTGTGTTTAAAGTTTTTTTTTTTTTAATTTAAGAACAATGTAGATCAATATTGAGTGAAACTTAAAACAATATTCTTTAAAGGAGTCCCATTTCCTTTTCACCGTATGTCTCTTTTATATTTCAACCCTAAATGACGTTAAAATGTTACAATTTTCATGAACAAAAAAGTAAATTAGAAAAGGTATAATTTTTTCTTTTCTTTTAAGATTCAATGTTACCATAAATAGAATGAAGAACATAAAACTACCATTTTATGTAATCAAGTGCACTGGTCTGAATATTGAAATTCAGTGGGTGACAATGATGTGGTTGAAGAGGCAAAAGAAAAGTAAGTATTAAGGAACAAATAGTTAATCATCTTCTTAAAATCGTTGATTTAATCACTTCAAATAATGTCTGTGAACAAATGGATTGTTTAGTTATTTAAATAGCAATATGATGCTCAATCAGAAGAGTCCATTTGAAATCAGTTATTATCTTTAATAGTCTTTTCATTCTAGTTTACTAAGAAGAAACAGAGGTGAGGAAAATACAGCATATGGGTAAGATTCTTGGATGAGTGTGGTAATTTTTATTTTTTATTTTACTGAGAAAGAAGTCTCATTAAATTCATTCTTAACAAAATTCATTAAAATTGAAGTATTTTTTAATACTTTTTATAAAATAGAAAAAACCTTAATCGAATACTAATGAATTTCATTATACTATTAAAAGTCTTTCAAAATTCAATAAAATTTTAATTAAATGGACTTTTTGAAATGTTATTTATAATTGTTTATTACTAAGAATAAAATTTACTGGAGTGGTAAGGTGGGTGAATTGGTTAGAGAAAGAAAGTAGAATGAGAGATTATGAGTTTGATTTCTTCTAAGAACAAAATTAACATATTAACTATTAACATTTACTGATAAAAAAAAATTTAGGCTTCGATGATTTTTTTTTAGTCTTGCAAATCAAAGCTTATGTCGACTCTCTCTTGTAACGTGTTAATAGAAAAAAATGTTTTTAGGATTAGTAATGAAATTATATTTATTTTGACACTCATACAGGAAAGCGGTGATTGGTGAGTTGTGAGAAAGGGGTGAAGGATTTAGAATTGAAATTAGGGATAAAATTATAAGGATAATTTTTGGACTAAATATTTTAAAAAATGAGGTATATTATTATTATTATTTTGGTGAATTGTATATTATTATTAAAATTAAACAGGATATATTTAACATTTAACATTTCGCTTTAAAAATTCTAACATTTATTAATTAACATATCTTTTATATAAAATTTGTTTCTATTCAACACGTGTTGATGCATCATAAAGGAAAAAAAAAAAAAAGAGTCTAACTTTTCAATAATGAGTTAGCATGCATGAATTAAATTTCTCTGTATTTTTTTTTTCTTTTAATAAACCTTTTCCATAACTAAAATTATAAATGCAGTAGCTGGTAGACCATCATCTCCTGAATAAAATTTAATTTATGGGATGAAAAAGAACCATATATTATTAAAGGTGTGCAGTGACTTTAGGTAGGTAAGTATATGAAAAGGAGGACTCCACTTGTGGCAAGGTATTTTATTTTATTATATTATATTTTGTCCTTTCATGTTAATGAAAAGGCACTCACCAACCATTATTACCAATGAAATATTAATTAAATTATATTTTAAAAAACTCAAAAGAAAGTCCCCACGTAAAAGGGTAGCCAGAAAAGAATAAGACGTGGAGTGTATTGCAAATTACCAAAATACTTGCGACGTATGCAAGAATATTCGAATACCGTATCAGCAAATATCTTTCCCTTTTTCTGGGCTCTTCTTACCAAAAATAGTATTTTTAATTTGTTTGTTTATATGTATGAATTGAAAAAGATACCGTGAGATTTAAGGCATGTTTGGATCCATTATACTAAAAGTATTTTGAAAAATAAAATATAAATAAAAAATAAAATTATTTTTTAAAAAATTAAAATTATCTTCTTTCAATTAGTAAAAATTCTCTTATATATCCTATTTTTAAAGATGTGAGACTTTTATAAATTAATTATTAAAAAAAATAATTTTAATTTTGAAAGAATCTAATTTTTTTTTCATATTTTATTTGTCTAAAAGTGATTTTAGAATAATGTGTAAAAATAAAATCTTATCATACTTATCATATTTTACTAACTGTAGACCTTTATTACTAGATCCCTTTAATAGATATTTATGGGTTAATTCCAAAGAATGTATATTCTTTATTTTTTATGAAAGACATTACTAATTAATATGTTATGTTAGTGGAATGTTTTCGATTTTATGAACTTATCATTCTTTTGTTAAGACATAATGGCTGTTAGTTTCACAAAATCATCTTATATTCTTGCTAATCATATTTTTAATCATATTTGAATTTGAGATGTTGCTTAATGGAAACTAATTCATTACCATTTAAATCAATAATTTGTTGGTTAAATAAACATAAAGTTAAAAATATGATCTTAAATATATTGGATTTGATTTTTTTTTTCAATAAAATCATATACTCCTATATAAATAATTGAGCAAATTACAACAATATCCATTAAGGTTTTGTTCGATTACACATACACCCTTTCCTATTTTTACCCCTATATTAAATTTCCTAACTTTTGGTATCTTATTACACTTGCACTCCCTTCTTTGAAAATGAAGTTAACTCTGTTAACTTTTTGTGTCATGTGACTAGCATATGACTTTTATAATTTTTTTTTTCTAAAAAATGTCTTTATTTTCTTTTTTTAACATAGGAGATACGTATGTAATAGATTAAAAAGTTCAGGAGTACATGTGTAATGCGTTTAAACATTAAAGGGTACATGTGTGATGTATTTAAAATTTAAGGGTTATATGTGTGATGAGTTTAAAAGGTTAAGGGATACATGAGTGATGAGTTTAAAAGCTTCAGGGATTTATATGTTAGAATGTTAAAAACATCATTTTCATCAGATGGGGTCATCATCGCCATGGATAAGGTCATTGTTGGGTTGAAAGTCATTGCGAACGAGGTCGTTGGGTTGAGAGTCGCAACAACGGATGTGATTGTCGAGCACGAAACAGAAAATTCGTGTACAAGAATAATATCCATCATTTGGAAGAACACTAACACGAAACAGAGAAAGAGAATAATTCTCTCCCTTTGGAAGAATAGTAGCACGAAACAGGGGAAGAATAATAGTTCTCTCCCCCTTGGAAGAACAGTAGCACGAAACAAAGCAAGAACAACCGTTTGGATCACTTAAGTATAAGGGTAATTACCGTATTTTAAATAATTCAATTAAAATTAAATATAAATTTATTTAAAAAATTAACAGCAATTTAACATCGTTAAAGCAAATGATGTCAAAGTAATGGTAAAAAAAAAAAAAGAAGAAGTATATATGTAATTGAAGCAAATCACTTTAATCTACTCTAAATAATTTGCAGAAGTCGAGAATTGAACATACATATATATTTTTTTTAATTTAAGAAAGGTTAGGGATCATATTTGCTTATCAATTTTTTTTTTTTTTATTGTTTCATATGTATAATAACAAAAGAATTTAAAGATAATGTATAATTTTACACTATCAATCTATTACAACTCATTGTTTGTATGACATTTAACACTATCCAGATCCAGGTACAAGTTGGTGTTGTCAAAATGCATGAGTTGATAAGTTTTATTTCTTTGATGTTAGTTTAATTTAATTAAACTATATTTTTTTTTATAATTGATACGTTAATTAATTTTTATAAAATTATTTTAAAAAGTGATGTAAAAATTATTAGATTATAATTCACTTACAATATAAATTTGTACATTCGTTAAACTCTTTTGTTATTATGTACATATGAAGCAATAAACAATTTCCTTGATGAGCAAATATGATCACTAACTTTTCTTAAATTAAAAAAACATTAGTGTATATTCTCGACTTCAACAAATTATTTGTAGTAATTTTTTTATTATTGAAGAAAAAACTTGAAAGGAATAATTATGACATATTAACATAAATCTATTTTAACTTTGCCATATATAATAAACAAAGAAACAACCTCTTAGTACAAAAAAATAGTGTTAGCATATAAATGATTGTTTGTCTATTTATTATTATAAATGCGTAGAATCATAAATATATAATGCATGATAATAAAAAAAATTAATAATTTTTGGATCCACATGACATTAATGTAGATATTTAACAACTTTTGTTGATATCTAATCTAACATATATCAAAAAATTTGACAAATCATTTTTAATAATTTTTTTTTCTCTTAATTATTTTATTTTTTTCATCTATAAAATTTGAATCTTAACATGACTTAAAGATGACTAGATTAGGTTCATTTTTATTCGAACTAACCACATAGTTTGAATAATATAGAACATAAAATTTCTCTACCATGAAAAGAGGAAAAAATAAATAATAAAATACAATTGTAGAAATTAACAACATCAAAATATATTTTATTAATTATTTATTTATTTACTTCTCTTTCTCGATTTTTGATGTTATAATAGTATTTATGTTTTTCATGTTTTCCTCAAATAATTATTTAATATTTTCATCTTTGATGGTTAAATATTTATCATAAAGATATAAATGCTTGGTTGATTATTTATTAATGAAAATGCACAAGAGAACCATCAAGATATAAATACGTATTTTTGCGCTTTTATTTATAAATGAAATGTGAGAAAGAATCATAAATATGATAAAAATAAATAAATTTGGATGGACATAACATTGACGTAGATATTAAACAATTTTTTGTTAATATCTAAGAGCATCTTCATCCCAATACCATTATTTAGTTTTTTTTTTTATTGGATTTCACACACACATATATATATATATATATATATATATATATATATAATATTTATTTTTCATACTTTTCAATATAAACACTTTAAAATAAATTATTTTCTCTATCCCAATTATTCTATTTGAATTCTTAATTGGTCCCACTTCAAAAAAATGAGCATGCCCTCCTTTTTGAGATTAAGAGAAACTTCAAAGAGAACCAATATTGATATAATACCGTTGCATCCTTGATACCAAAGTAGAGTCAATGCTTTTTTCCTCAAATACCGTTATAATACTCGCGATGCAGATGGTCTAATCTAACATCTGCCAAAGAATTAGACTGGTCATTTTTAATGAAGTTTTTTTTTTTTTCTCTTAACTATGTTTTTTTTCTAACAAACCACATGGTCATAGTGAGTAATTTAGAATGAAAATTTTCTTATGGTGAAAAGAGGAAAAAATAAATGATAAAGTATAGTGTAACAATGAGTAACATCAAAATATATTTTATTAATTATTTATTTATTTATCTTTCCCTATTCATGATGCTATTATAGTATCTATGTTTTTCCTACTTTCCTTAAACAATTATTTATGTTAGGTACTAAAGTGAAAAATAATAACTTATAATTAAAATAGAGATAAGAAAATATAGGAATTGACACACAATATTTAACGTGGAAAACCCTCAACGAATAAGGGAAAAATCACAGATAAGATCAGAGAAATATTTTCACTAAGTGGAAGAGAACTTACAACCTCTCTCTAAATATAAGGAGAGAACAATTACACACTCTCTCTTATAATAGGAGAAACACTCACTTAGAACACTTATGTGCCTAGCTCTTGGTTTTGGAATGCAAAATGTGATGGAAGGAGTGTGCTATTTATAGCCAAAGCCTTGAACCAATGTATTAAATGCAATGTCAAATTTTCTACCTTTAAGTCACATTTTACCAACCTAACATATAAAGTTTGAATTTTAACTTAAGCCTTTTTAACCTTTGCCATAAAAGTCATAGAAAGTGGCTTTATGTTTTCACAATCTCCCGCTTAAAGCTATTTTTGTATGCTTTCAAAAATCATCTCTTTATCTTACCATTTCCTTGTTGCTTACGTTTCTAATAGGCCAAATGAGGATCGACACCATGCAAACTTGTTTGCATTGATTGGCTTGGTCATGACATCTGCTAGGTTATCTTTAGTGTGAATCTTTTGCATATCTATGCTTCCTTCTTCCACTACTTCTTTGACAAAATGATATTGAACACCTATGTGCTTTGTCTTTGAATGAAAGGCTAGATTTCTTACAATGTGCAAGGCACTTTGACTGTCACAATACACAGTAATCTTCTGTTGATTGTGCCCAAGTTCCCCCAATAGCCTTTGTAACCAAATAGCCTCCTTGCATGCCCGGGTAGCTACCATGTACTCTGCTTCTGTAGTAGACAAAGCTACAATAGTTTGTAATTTGGACAACTAGCTAATTGCCCCTTTTGCAAGAGTAAACACATAGCCAGTAGTAGATTTTCTCTTATCAAGATCACCTGCAAAATTTGAATCAACATAACCCTTGACAATATATTCTGATCCTTCAAAACATAATGCAACTTTTGAGGTTCCTTTGATGTACCGAAGGATCCTCTTAACAACATTTTAGTGCTCTCTGCCTAGATCTGCCATGAACCTACTAATTGCTCCCACTGCTTGTGCAATGTCTGGTCTAATGCATATCATGGCATACATAAGGCTTCCTACCGTTGATGCATACGGTACTCGAGACATTTCCATCCTCTTTGCTTCATTGCTGGGACTCATACTTGAGGATAACTTACAATTGATAGGAAGTGGGGTAGAAATTGGCTTACAATCTTGCATGTTAAAGCGTCACAAGACTTTCAGTAAGTAATTCTTCTGAGAAAGCCAAAGCTTCCTATCTTTTTTGTCTCGGTGAATTTGCATCCCTAAAATCTTGTTTGCAGGTCCCAAGTCCTTCATATTAAACTCCCTAGCCAATTGTGCCTTTAACTCTTGGATGTGATCTTTGTTAGGGCCTACCACCAACATATCATCCACATACAACAGTAAAATGATGAAATCATTATCATCAAACCTATTGTAGTACGTACAATGGTCTGAACTCAATCTGTTGTAACCAAGGCTAATTATGAAGGAATCAAATCTCTTGTACCAACACCTTGGCACCTGCTTTAGACCGTACAGAGATTTGGTCAACCTACAAACCAAGTTTTCTTTTCCTTATTCTTTAAAACCTTCCGGTTGGAGCATATATATCTCCTCTTCAAGTTCTCCATGGAGAAAAGCAGTCTTTACATCAAGTTGCTCAAGATGTAAATCAAATGCAACACACATAGCTAGAACAACTATGATTGTGGTCAATCTAACAACAGGAGAGAATATTTCATTGAAATCAATGCCTTCTTTCTGCGCATACCCTTTAACCACCAATCTTGCACAATATCGCTCCACTTGATCGTTGCCATCTCGTTTAATTTTAAAGACCCATTTGCTTCCAATGGCTTTTCAACCTTGTGGAAGTTCAACAAGTGCCCATGTCTTATTTCTATGCAAGGCTTCCATTTCTTCATGCATTGCTGTCATCCACAGAGAAGCATTTGAACCACTCACAACCTCTTGAAAAGTTAATGGTTCCCCTTTTTCAAATAAGAGACAGTACGCATTATGAACTACCATGACACAGTCTGAGAACCGAGCTGGTGTAAACTTCAGTCGTGTTGATCGTTGAAGTACCTGTCCACCATTGGCTTCATTTGGTTCTTCTTCTTCGTGTTCTTGTTCAGCTTTAAAAGAGTCATCATCATCTCCTGACTTCTTCTCCATTTCCACCATAATAATGTCTTTCTTAGTGTTGTCATTTTTTTGTTGACTCTACAGTTCCTTTTCTCTAAAAACTACGTCCTTGCTAACAACAACCTTGTGGGCAGTAGGATCCCACAAACGATACCCCTTAACATTGTCAGCATAGCCCAAGAATATACATTTCTTGGATTTTGGATCCAGCTTTGTTCTTTCTTGGGAGTTGTACATTACATACACAGGATATCCAAATATATGTAAAGAAGAATGATCTGCTGGTTTTCCTTTCCACAACTCCATTGGAGTCTTCAAACCAATTGATGTCGACGGTGATCAATTTATCAAGAAATAGGCGTTTTTAACTGCTTCAACCCAAAAAGATTTGGCCATCCTTATTGTTCTCAACATAGCTCTTGTTCTATCTAGGAGAGTTCTATTCATTCGCTCTGTCACACCATTTTGTTAAGGTGTATGTGGAACTGTGAATTGTCTTAAAATACCTTCTTGTTTGCAGAATGCCAAAAATTCACCATCTACATATTCTCCTCCATTGTCTATCCTCAAGCACTTAATTCTTTTTCTAGTTTCAAGCTCTACTCATGCTTTGAATTCTTTGAATACTAGAAACACATCTAACTTCTTCTTGATCTGGTACACCCACAATCTCTTGGAATAATCATCAATGAAAGATATAAAATACTTTGCACCTCCTGGGGATACTTCTGGCGATTCCCACACATCTGAATGGATCAAGTCTAGTATGTATTTACTTCTTGTAGTTACTTTAGCAAACTTCAATCTATGCTGCTTACTCATCATGCAGTGCTCGCAGAACGATAAATTAACCGTTTTGAGCCCAGGTAAGAGATTATGTTCCACAAGAACTTTTAAGCCTCTCTCTGACATGTGACCTAGTCTACGATGCCATATCATCGTTGCTTCTTCTTGACTTGTTGTTGCAACTGATGCATCTGCTTCTTGCAACGTATCTCCCAAAAGCATGTATAGATTAGCTGTGATCTTCTTACCTTTCATCACTACAAGATTGCCTTTCACTACCTTCAAAATTTCACCTTCAAAATGGATCTTGCACCCGAGGTCATCCAATTGTCCAACAGACAATAAATTCTTCTTTAAACCTTTCACATGTCGTACCCCTTGAACCTTGCGTACAGTACTATCATACATTTTTAATTGGCTAGTACCAATTCCAGCAATTTCCAAGGCATGATCATTTCCCATGAACACGGATCCTCTCGAGATAGGCTCATAAGTGCAAAACCATTCTTGACGTGGAGTCATGTGCCAGGTTGCACCTGAATCCAATATCCAACAATCATGGAGTTGTTTCCCACCTCTATAACTAATTGCTGCTTCACTATATAGAACTTTCGCATCATCTGAGGTACTTGCAACGCAACCTTGAGAGGTTGATGCTTCAAAATTATTTCCTCCACTCTTCTTGTGCCAACAATCCTTTTTCAAGTGCCCTTTTATGCCATAATTGTAGCATTTAAGGTTCTTCTTTCTCCGAGACTTTGATCTACCATGATTATGACTCCCACTAGAGCCACGTTCCATTGATCTACCTCTCATCATCGTTAAAGCTTATACTTGCTTAGAATTTTCCATCTTGTCCTCCTTATTCTTTTGTCTAGATTCTTCTTCAAGAATAGCTCTGGCAACATCATGAAAGGTTAGACGACCAATAATATTGTTATTCGTTATGTTGATGATGAGTTGATCATACGAATCTGGTAAACTCTGAAGTAGAAGTTCCACTCGCTCATTCTCTTCTATGTTGAATTTTGATACAAAAAGCTGAGCAAACAAAGTATTTAGATTGTTGATGTGGTCTGTCACCGAAGTGGACCCACTCATTCGAAGAGTGTAGAGTTTCCTCTTCAAGAATATTTTTGTGTGAAATGATTTAACCTCGTACAATTTGTTGAGGGTATCCCAAACCTCCTTTGCGGTCTTCTTCTCCGCAACACTAGACAAAATCGAGTCTGCCATTGCTAAGTGTAAATTGGCAATAGTATTTTCGTCCATTTCTTTCCACTTTCCATCAGTGACATCTACAGGCTTGCCTTCAATTGCATCTAGGCAATTATCCTTCCTCAAAATTGCTTTTATCTTCAATTTCCAAAGAGAGAATTTACTCCCACTAAATTTCTCTATCTTGTATTTTGCTGCCATGGTTTCACACTAAAGAGAACCGATTTACACAGCTTCAACCGTGAATAGTACCGCCTACTGGAATAGTGACCATAGACCGTGAACTAGTACACCGGGTAAGTTCCCAGGAAAGAAAGGTGGGTCACCAATGGACACACTTAAGTACCAAGTCTTTCTTTAGCCAGAACTTTCTTAGATATGCACTTTCACACTACGCACTATATATCCAGTAATAAGAATAATTCTTTTCTGATGTGACAAATCAGACTATACCGCAGTCACAGAGCATACTAAGAATTTTCTCCGGCACTATTCTAGCATACCAGTGTGTTATTGCAGCGAAATAATATCAACAACCAATAGCTTTGATACCACTATTAGATACCAAAGTGAAAAATAATAACTCGTAACTAAAATAGAGATGAGAAAATATAAGAATTGACACATAATATTTAATGTGAAAAATCCTCAATGAATAAGGGAAAAACCACAGACAAGACCAGAGAAATATTTTCACTAAGTGGAAGAGAACTTACAACCTCTCTCTAATATAAAGAGAAAACAATTACACACATTCTCTTATAATAGAAAAAGTACTCACTTAGAACACTTATGTGCCTAACTTTTGGTTTTGGAACGCAAAATGTGATGGAAGGAGTGTGCTATTTATAGCCAAAACTTTGAACCAATGCATTAAATATAATGTCAAATTTTTTATCTTTAAGCCACATTTTACCAACCTACCACGTAAAGTTTGAATTTTAACTTAAGCATTTTTAACCTTTGCCATAAAAGTAATAGAAAGTAGCTTTATGTTTTCACAATTTAATATTTCCATCTCCCATGTTTAAATATATATCATAAAAATATATATGCGTCTTTTCCTAACTATTAATGGAATTATACGAGAGAACCAATAAGATATAAATGCGTGTTTGTGTGCCTATTTATTAATGAAAATGCACGAGAGAACCATAAAGATGGTAATAAAAAATGTAATAGTTTTTTTTATCGACATGACATTGATGTAAATATTCAACAATTTTTTGAAATGTAATAGTTTTCTCGTGAAGTTTTAACCCGTCGTTATTTGAATCTTAATAAGATTTAAGATGATTCAATTTTGCTAAAATCAACCATGTGGTCAAAGTTTGAATAATTTAGAATACAAAATTTCTTTATTGCGAAAAGAGGAAAAAATAAATAATAAAATATACGTGTAGCAATTAGTAACATCAAAATACATTTATTTATCTCTCTTTCCTCCTTTATGATTTTATTATAGTATTTATGTTTTCCACATCTTCCTTAAACGGTTATTTAGCATTTTCATCTTGGATGTTTAAATATTTACCATAAAATTATATATGCGTGTTTGACTATTTATTAATGGAAATGCGTAAGAGGACCATCAAGATATAAATGCAAGTTTGAGTGCTTATTTATTAATGGAAATACCTTAGAGAACCATAAAGATAATAATAAAAAAGTTTAATAATTTTTCAATCAATATGACATTGATGTAGATAATCAATAACTTATGTTGGTATCTAATCTAAGATAGGTTAGATAATTTGATTTTGCATTTTTAGTGAAATTTTTTTCTTAACTTTGTTATTTTTTTTATCTACAAAATTCAAATTTTAAACTGACTTAAGATGATTAGGTTTAGGTTCAAGTGAACCTACCACATGGTTAAAGTTTGAATAATTTATAACAAAAAATTTCTTTATCACGAAAAGAGGAAAAAATAAATGACCAAATATACGTGTAACAATTAGTAACATCAAAATATATTTAATTAATTAATTATTTATTTCTCTTTCCCAATTTATGATGCTATTATAGTATTTATGTTTTTCACTCTTTTCTTAAACGGTTATTTAATATTTTCATCTTCGATGTTTAAATATTCACCATAAGTATATAAATGCATGTTTGCCTATTTATTAATGAGAATGCCTGAGAGAACTATCCAAATATAAGTGCGTGTTTGCATACCTATTTATTAGTATAAATGCATGAGAAAATCATAAAGACGACGATAAAAAAATTTAATGATTTTTGAATCGACATGACATTGAGGTAGATATTCAACAACTTTTTGTTGATATCTAAGAGCATCTCTCGTAGTAAATTTGTAAGACTTAATTTTGGCTATTTAGTTTTAAATAATTTAACTAATTTTTTCTTAAATGGTAATTTTTACTAACAAATTGTTTAGTTTATAGATATTTCTTTTTTTACTTATATATTTAATGCAAACTTAAGCAACTCATGAGTAAGAATTGTTTATATAAGCAACTCCTTCTAATTTTAAGCAACCCAACATATGTGTGACCTACTAAATTAAGTAGCTCGTATAATTAAACAATTTATTTTTTACCAAGCAACCTATTAAGTAATTCTCGTTGTAAATGCTCTAAGAGGATCTTCATCCCAATACCATTATTTAGTTTCTTAATTGGGTCCCACATGTATATATAAAGTTTAGTTCTATTTTTTTTTTTTTATATAAGCACTTTAAAAGAAACTATTTTTTTCATCCCAATACTTCTATTTGAATTCTTAATTAGGTCTCACTTAAAAAATTCACATTTTTTTAAACAAAAAATGAGCATGATCCCTCCTTTTTAAGATTGAGATTCGATGCTAGAAAGAGAAACTCCAAAGAAAATCAATACTAATACAATACCGCTACATCCCCGATATCAAAGTGGAGTCAATGCTTTTCTCTTCAAATAACGTTTTAAGTATTCGGCTCAATCTTTTAGTGGTACGAAGTCAGATGTTGCAAAATTCATTTCTAATAAAAATTGTTATGAAAAAGCTTGATACAATAGTTCCAATTATTTCTCTAATTAGATCATTGGCTAAAGCAAAATTTTGTAATGTATTTGGTCATCCCATTAGAAAGCTGGTTTGGACCAATTTATCTGATTTTGATATTATTGATCGATTTTTGCGGATATGCAGAAATTTTTATCATTATTACAATGGATCCACAAAAAAAAAAAAGAGTTTGTATTAAATAAGATATATACTTCGGCTTTCTTGTATAAAAACTTTGACTCGTAAGCACAAAAGTACTGTGCGCACTTTTTTAAAAGATTAGGTTCGAAAAAATTATTGGAAGAATTCTTTACAGAAGAAGAAGATATTTTTTCTTTGATTTTTCCAATTCCAAAAACTTCTTTTACTGTGCAAAGGTTATATAGAGGTCGGATTTGGTATTTGGATATTCTTTTCAGAAATGATTTCGTTAATCATTTATAATATAAAATAGGTTATGATACTTTGTAAATTGGGGTAAATAGGGAAATCTAATTTATTATTAAATTAAAAGAAACAAAAAAAATCCTTTTTAATTTAGTATTCGATATCTATAGGATTTTGAAATGCTCATGGCATAAGAGTCAAGATTCGGGGTTCATTAATTGAATATTTTACTTTCTTAGAGTCTCTTTTCCTAGGGAAATAATTCAGGTTTAGATGTATGTAAAGGGAAAGCCGTGTGCAATGAAAAATGCAAGCACGGTTTGGGAGAGGATTTTTTCTTGTTTAATTGTTGAATTTGATTAAAGAAGAAATTATCTACTTCATTTGACTAGTTTCGGGTTCAAATCCCAGGCAACCCACTAGAATTAATATATTGAAGTTCTATATAGATAACTATAGGGATACATGGAAAATCCACTTTTTTTTTATGAATCAAATGAGGTAAAAAGGGAAATTAAGATAAATCGAACCAAATAAGAGCATATTTACTATGGATATTGGTATTGGTTGACACTGGTATATAAGTCATGTTATACTGTTGAATAACAAGTCCTCAAATTTTCTAATTCTAGATAATTTTTGTGCTTGGGAGTCCCTAATGATTAAATGAACCAAGATTTTACCATGACTGCAATTTGAGAGAGACGTGAGAGCGAAAGCCTATGGGGTTGCTTCTGTAATTGGATAACCAGCACCAAAAATTGTCTTTACATTGGATGGTTTGGTGTTTTGATGATTCCTACTTTATTGACCGCAACTTCTGTATTTATTATCGCTTTTATTGCTGCCCCTCCAGTAGATATTGATGGGATTCGTGAGCCTGTTTCTGGATCTCTACTTTATGGAAACAATATCATTTCTAGTGCCATTATTCCTACTTCTGCGGCTATAGGTTTGCACTTTTATCCTATATGGGAAGCGGCATCCGTTGGTGAATGGTTATACAACGGCGGTCCTTATGAACTAATTGTTCTACACTTTTTACTTGGTGTAGCTTGCTACATGGGTCGTGAGTGGGAACTTAGTTTTCGTTTGGGTATGCGTCCTTGGATTGCTGTTGCATATTCCGCTCCTGTTGCAGCTGCTACTGTTGTTTTCTTGATCTATCCTATTGGTCAGGGAAGCTTTTCAGATGGTATGCCTCTAGGAATTTCTAGTACTTTCAATTTTATGATTGTATTTCATGCTGAGCATAATATTCTTATGCATCCATTTCACATGTTAGGTGTAGTTGGTGTATTCGGCGACTCCCTATTCAGTACTATGCATGGTTCCTTGGTAACTTATAGTTTGATTAGGGAAACCACAGAAAATGAATCTGCTAATGAAGGTTACATATTTGGTCAAGAGGAAGAAACCTATAATATTGTAGCTGCTCATGGTTATTTGGTCGATTGATATTCCAATATGCAAGTTTCAACAATTCTCGTTCTTTACATTTCTCCTTAGCTGCTTGGCCTGTAGTAGGTATTTGGTTTACCGCTTTAGGTATCAGCACTATGGCTTTCAACTTAAATGGTTTCAATTTCAACCAATCCGTAGTTGATAGTCAAGGTCGTGTAATTAATACTTGGGCTGATATTATTAACCAAGCTAACCTTGGTATGGAAGTAATGTATGAACATAATGCTCATAATTTCCCTCTAGATCTAGCTGCAATTGACGCTCCATCTATTAATGGATAAAATTTTTATCTTAAATTTAAAATTCAAGTAGATGGGTTTTTGAAAGTAAAGGAGCAATATCAATTTTTTTGATATTGCTCCTTTACTTTTATTTTATTTGATTAGTAATCTTTATTATTTATTAATATTTATACATACGTTATAGATCATTTTTACATAGTATAAGGGCGGATGTAGCCAAGTGGATCAAGGCAATGGATTATGAATCCACCATGCGCGGGTTCAATTCTCGTTGTTCTCCCATTTATATAGATCTAATATATAAGTTTATTTATTTTTCTTAATAAATGATTCGCTACAAAATGATTTTTTTTCAGTGAACGGGTCACAGTTAATTACTCCTTTTTCTTGTAAAGACGAAGAAACAATTTCTATTTTCTCTACTATTTAGTACGACGACGAAGAATCAAATTATCACTATATTTCTTCCTTTTTATACTTCTTCCAAGTGCAGGAAAACCCCAAGGAGTTGCGGGTTTTTTTCTACCAATTGGGGCCCTCCCTTCACCACCCCTATGCAGATGGCCTACGGGATTTATAACTACTCCTCTTACTACAGGACGCTTACCTAGCCAACATTTAGATTCGGCTCTACCTAAATTTTTCTGGTTTACTCCAACATTTCCCACTTGTCCGACTGTTGCCGAGCAGTTTTTGAATATCAAACGGACCTCCCCAGAAGGTAATTTTAATGTGGCCGATTTCCCCTCTTTTGCAATTAGTTTCGCTACAGCACCTGCTGCTCTAGCTAATTGTCCACCCTTTCCGAGTGTGATTTCTATGTTATGTATGGCTGTGCCTAAGGACATATCGGTTGAAGTAGATTCTTCTTTTTGATCAATCAAAACCTCTTCCCAAACTGTATAAGCTTCTTACAAAGCATACGGCTTTCTGGATGTAGATGATGATATCTATACAGATGGATCTTATCTATCTATATATCTATAGATAGATATATAGATATAGATCACACAATGAAGTACCGCACGAGTGGGTATATAGGAATCCAAATCTGCCGAATCACTCATGTTATGATCTTTTACATCCTAAGTCTTCCCGTTCCTTCATCTGGCTTATGTTCTTCATGTAGCATTCAGACTGAATGACTCTATGAAATTACGTCGCTACTTCCACATGGTACGGGTAACATAGGAGACATCTCTATTTTTCTCGGGGGGAATCCTTAGAATTACCACAGCTTAGCTTTCAATTTGCCTCTAACCATCAAATGAAATGTGAATAACTCGTCCTCCCCTCTTTGAAACTTTGAAACAAAGGGTGCTTCCGGTTCTGTCGGTGCTTGAAACAATTTTGTCTACTCCATATTACTATATCTCTAGAGTCAATAATTTTATATGAGGAACTACTGAACTCAATCACTTGCCGCCGTTACTCTTTAGTTTTCTGTTGAGGTCTATCCTGTAGAGGTACTCCAATTGGATCAATGATCGATTTCTAAGTTTCGCCGTAAACCTAGTTGGTTACTTCCAATTACATAAATCAATAGTTCAAACCGCACTCAAAGGTAGGGCATTTCCCATTTTTATAGGAACTTCTGTACCAGAAACAATGGTATCTCCAACTATAGCCCCTCTGGGGTGTAAAATATATTTTTTTCTTACCATCCCCATAGTGTATGAGACAAATGTATGCATTTCGATTAGGGTCATATTCTATGGTTATGATTCTACCATATATGTTTTTTTCATTCCGTCAAAAATCAATTTTACAATATAGACGCTTATGACCTCCCCCTCTATGCCCTGCGGTAATAATTCCTCTGGCATTACAAACTTTACCACAACGATGCTGTCCATAGATCAAATGATTTTGTGGATTGGATTTTACTTGACTGTCAACGGCTCCATTGCGTGTGCTTGGGGTAGAAGTTTTGTATAAATGTATCACCATGCTATTAAGTATTTTGATTTAAGTTCTTTTCTTTCTAAGAGGTGGAATAGAATAACCTGGTTGAAGTGTAATGATCATACGTCTGTAATGTATTGTATGTCCCATAATAGGTCGTACTCTTCTACCCTTTACCAAGAGTCGATGACTATTCATAACTATTACTTTGACATCAAAGAAGAGTTCGACCTAATGCTTTATTTCTGTCCTAGTTGATCCCGATTCGACATTAAAAGTATATTGATTTTTCCCTAATAACCGAATACTTTTGTCTGTAAATACTACATATTTTATTCCATTCATAAATCTATTTTCTTCCCTATGAGTTCTAGTCTCAATTAAAATACTAGTTTTTACTGTTCATATGTTATGATTTGAATATACCACACCAATTCGTTATGTATGGATGATGAGATTCCATTGATATAGAGCTACTCCTTCTTTTTTCTTTGACAGATGGTCAGAACTTCATCTGGGTTTGAATCCTACTGAGAGGTCTACTAGAGATAAAAAATTGTTGAAGAAAGAACAAAAGAAACATCTTGTTCTTTCCAAGCGATCGGAAAATAAAGAAATAATGAATTTATTCAAGATAATTATGTACTTACAAAATACCGTCTCAATTCATCCTATTTCATCATATCTGGGATGTGATATGGTTCCAAAGGGTGAATTGGACAGTTCCAATAAGATCTCATTCTTGAACAAAAATCCGATAGACTTATTGGAGGGAGGGTCCCATTGGCGTGCATCCAGTAGGAATTGAACCTAAGAATTCACCAATTATGAGTTGGGCGCTTTAACCATTCAGCCATGGATGCTTAGCGGGAATCCTCGTACATGGTGAATAACCAAATTCCAATTGAAGTGAAATCTTTTGGATAAATCAATGCAATTAGGAGGATTCGATGAAAGGACATCAATTCAAATCCTGGATTTTCGAATTGAGAGATATATTGAGAGAAATCAAGAATTCTCGCTATTTCTTAGATTCATGGACTCAATTCAATTCAACAGGATTTTTCATTCATATTTTTTTTCCATCAAGAGAGTTTTATAAAACTCTTGGACTCTTGAATTTAGAGTATCCTACTTTCACGCAATTCACAAGGTTCAATAAGCAATCGATATTTCACGATCAAGTATGTAATACTCTTTGTAGTTGCGGTCCTTATCTATCGTATTAACAATCGAAAAATGGTCGAAAGAAAAAATCCCTATTTGACAAGGCTTCTTACTATACCTATGAATTCCATTGGACTTAAAAATGATACATTGGAAGAATCATCTGAGTCTTCCAATATCAATAGGTTGATTGTTCCGCTCCTGTATCTTCCAAAAGGAAAAAAGATCTTTGAGAGCTATTTCCTGGATCCGAAAGAGAGTACTCGGGTTCTCCCAATAACTAAAAAGGATATCATGCCTGAATCTAACTGGGGTTCACGGTGGTGGAGGAAATGGATAGGAAAAAAGAGCGATTCTAGTTGTAAGATATCTAATGAAACCATCGCTGGAATTGAGATTTCATTCAAAGAGAAAGATATCAAATATCAGGAGTTCCTTTTTGTATATTATATGGATGATCCGATCCGTAAGGACCATGATTGGGAATTTTTTGATCGTCTTTCTCCGAGAAAGAGGCGAAACATAATCAACTTGAATTCAGGACAGCTATTCAAAATCTTAGTGAAAGACTGGATTTATTATCTCATGTTTGCTTTTCGTGAAAAAATACCGAAGGAAGTGGAAGGTTTCTTCAAACAACAAGGGACTGGGTTAATTATTCAATCAAATGATATTGAGCATGTTTCCCATCTCTTCTTGAGAAACAAGCGGGCTATTTCTTTGCAAAATTGTGCTTAATTTCATATATGGCAATTTCGTCAAGATCTCTTCGTTAGTTGGGGGAAGAGTCCTCACGAATCGGATTTTTTGAGGAATAACATGTCGAGAGAGAATTGGATTTGGTTAGATAATGTGTGGTTGGTAAATAAGGATTGATTTTTTAGTAAGGTATGAAATGTATCATCAAATATTCAATATGATTCCACGATATTTAGTTTCATTCAAGTAACGGATTAGTTGAATTTTTTCCCTTAACTACGTTAATTTTTCCTTCTACACATTTTTAATCTTAATTTGACTTAAGATGACTAGGTTAAGTTTCACTCGAACCAATCAAATGGTCATAGTTTGAATAATTTAGAATGGAAAATTTCTTTATCGTGAAAAGAGGAAAAAATAAATGATAAAGTATAGTGTAGCAATTAGTAACATCAAAATATATTTTATTAATTATTTATTTATTTCTCTTTACTTATTCATGATGCTATTATAGTATTTATGTTTTTCATACTTTCCTTAAACATTTATTTAATATTTTCATCTTCGATGTTTAAACATATATCATAAAAATATATACATGCGTATTTTCCTATTTATTAATGGAATTGCGCGAGAGAACCAATAAAATATAAATGCGTGTTTGTATGCCTATTTATTAATGGAAATATGTGAGAGAATCATAAAGATGGTATTAAAAAATGTAATAGTTTTTTTTTATCGACATGCATTGGTGTAGATATTCAACAACTTTTTGAAATGCAATAGTTTTCTTGTGAAGTTTTAATTGGTTGTTATTTGAATCTTAATAAGACTTAAGATGATTAGGTTATGTTTTGCTGAAACCAATCATGTGGTCAAAGTTTTAATGATTTAGAACATAAAATTTTTTTATTGTGAAAAGAGGAAAAAATAAATGATAAAATATACGTGTAGCAATTAGCAACATCAAAATATATTTATTTATTTATCTCTCTTTCCTCATTTATGATTTTATTATAGTATTTATATTTTTCACATCTTCCTTAAATGGTTATTTAGTATTTTCATCTTGCATGTTTAAATATTTACCATAAATATTTAGTATATTTACTAAAAATTCATACACGTTGTTTCTTAACCTTTAGTGATGCTCTAATTGTGATGTCTCACATGAAAAAGTCTAAATTGCTTAACTCAAGCTCTAATTCTTTAGTAAGTCAAGCTAAATCACTTATCAAGAACGGAGGTTCATGAAAAGACTAATAGAAGTTACTCTATATCTAGCAATAAAGTCAATTAGAAAACTTCTTTTAGATTGTAGTTTAAAAGCATTTTTCAATGACAATTAAATCTATATAACATATTCAATTATATTAGGCCTAACCATAAAGCAAGAATTAAAAGTATAAATAAGAACAAACAATTAAATAAAAACTAAATAGATAATGAAAATGAATTACATGAAAGTGTCTAGTTTACCAAACCCCCAACAATAGGAAAATTAGCCCCTTATAGACATGAGGGACTTAAAATAACATATAAGAAAGGTGTTTGGAAATTGGAAGAGTGAAGCGGTTGATTGTAATTACACCCTTCAGCTTTAGCCTTCACTAGTGCAAAACTCTTTCTCCAAAAATGTGCTTGATTCTAGGTGTTTGATAAGCTTATATAGGGTGCATTCCTCTATTTAGGTTAACTGCGTAAATCCCAACTCGTTGAGTGAGTAAATGCTCGTTGAGCGAATTCTTTTAATTCTTCCAATACTTCAAAATAGAGGCACTTCCTCGCTAAGCGAGCATTTGCTCGTTAAGCGAATTCTTCAACTTTTTTTTAGAGGGTGTTCCAAAGGCTTGTGGTCGCTAAGCGACAAATGACTCACTAAGCGAGTTAGGAAAACGGCATTATTCCAAATGTTTCTTCAATGTATTCAATCCTTAAAAATACATAAAAGTAATAAAATCATAATAAAATAAATATATGAAGTTAAATCCTAAAATTTGGTTAAATCCTGATTAATCAAGGTTAAACAAAATATCAAATAAGAGAAAAGTGAAATAACGCTATGAATTAAGAATCAACTATAAATAACATCAGTGAAAAAAATATTATTTATGTTTTTCACACTTTCCTTAAATGATTATTTAATATTTTCATATTCGATATTTAAATATTTACCATAAAGATATAAATATAAAAATACATGTTTACATATTTATTAATGGAAATGTGCAAGAAAACCATAAAGATATAAATATATGTTTGCCTATTTATTAATGAAAATATTTGAAAGAATCATAAAGATGGTAAAATAAAAAAATAATTTTTGGATCGACATGACATTAATATAGATATTCAACAACTATTGTTGAAGAGCCATTTTTAATAATTTTTTATATTTTAACTACGTTATTTTTTTCATCAACAAAAATTGAATCTTACCCATACTTAAGATGACTAGGTTCAAATTAATGAAGTTTGTTTTTTTTTTTTTTTTTTGTACTTTTAGACAATTCATCATCTATAACTATCTATAAAAGAAGGTCTACTAGGGATACGTGTTAACACTAGGTTAATTTTTTTTTTCTCCAAAACTTCTCCTTTTCCTTTTTTAAAATTCTTAACTTTTTTAAAAATTAAAAATTCTGTCCATTGTAGAAAATTCTAGACAACTTCTCTTCTTAGTCTCCATCTTTTCTTCCCAAACCTAATACTCTCTGTTGTAGAAATCTCTTTTTTGCTTCCATCTTTCTCCTTTTCTTTCCCAATGTTTCTTCTTCTTAGCTCTTCCTCCCTCTCCGCCATTTCTCCTCCTATGTCTTCTTCTCCCTGTTACGCACAACATAACCTAACAGAGGACGTTGGTTTGGGTAAGTTTTCGTTTCTCTTTTCTTTTGCCATTCTCAATTTCTCTTTTTTAGAACTCACAAAAACCTTTTTTGGCTCTTCCTCCCTCTCCGTCATTTCTCCTCATGCGTCTTCTTCTCCTCCTGTGTCTTCTTCTCTTTCCGGTTGCACATGTTCCTATAAGCTTTCATTTGGTTCTTTTGCTGCTTCCCGGTTACACACAATACAACCTAACAAAGGACGTTACTTTGGGTAAGTTTTCATTTTTCTCGTTTGTCATTCTCATTTTCTCTTTTTCAGAACTCACAATTAATAACATAGTGCCTTTCATTATTCATTTATTTATCTACATTACAAATTTTAGATGTTTTTAATTTCAGGAAAGTGGTGGAGGGTACTTGGATTCCCCAATCTGGGTAAGTTTTCTCTATTTTGCCCAAAGTATGGAGTGTCTTTGAGTTTGATGGTTACATAGATTGTAAATTTCATTTTTTTTCTTTCTCTAATTCCATGTTCTCTTTTTACATGAGTACATTTCTTTCTTTACAAAGTTTAAGTTTGTATCTTTTATTTTTTTTTCCTTCTTTTTGTCATCTGCTTTCCTGTAGTGTGGTTTGTATTCTATTTTGTTGATATTTTGAAATTATAGAAATATTTTTCTGACAGCTCTTTTTAGTTTGAGAAGCAAGTTGTTGATCTTTAGGTTTCACATTATTTTTTTTTACAAGTTTGTAACTTTCTTCTTTTTCTTTTGCTGTTATTTTCATTTATCGTTTTCTTTAAATCACAACATTATAACGGTTTTGTGTTATGAGTCTCCTCTGTGTGTCCCTTTTTTTCATTTTCATCTTCTATTTTTTATAACATAAATCTAAAGTATTTGCATGTTCTTTGTTTCAATGATTGGAACCATTTTTGTCGAGTATGTTTTTATCATTTTGTTACTTTCTTTACAAATTTTGTATCTTTTATTTTTTCTTCATTTTCCTTTTGTCATTCTCTATTTCCTGTAGCGTGGTTTGTATTTTATTTTTTTGAAATTCTGGATATGTTTTCCCTTTTCTATTTTGAAATTCTAGATATGTTTTTCCTTTTCTATTTGGTATTTTCAAATTCTAGATATGTTTTTGTTCTATTATGCCCTTTGGAACAACCAGTAAGGATGGCCCGTCAACTAAACTCCATTAAGGACATTGACGATTCCAAAGAAACTTGGAAACTAGTTATTAGAATCATAAATATTTGGAGCATTCAGAGATCTCCCAAGACAACAATTGAAATGATTTTGATGGACAAAGAGGTAATTGTGTTTTTGATTGCACTCAAATTTTATTTGAAGTTTATTTAGTAATCTATTTTGTTGGTGACCTAGAGGGACAAAATAGTTGCTAAGGTTAAGAATTTGGAGGCTGAAATATGGAATGGTCAACTGAAAGAGGGTAAATCTTACATTGTCCAAAATTTTAAAGTTCAGACAAATAGTGGACAATACAAGACATCGAATTATCAATACAAGTTGATTTTTACAAAAGGAACCATAGTTAAGGAACAAGATCCACCGGATATCCCTCAAAATGTTTATCATTTTCTTGAGTTTGAGGCAATCAACAATGGAAGTGCTTGTGTTGATGTCTTAATAGGTAAAATATTAATACTGCATATTTAATAAATGTCTTTTAACTAAATTGGGTTTTCAGTGCTTGTGTTAATGTCTTAATAGGTAAGATATTCATACTACATATTTAATAAATGTCTTTTAACTAAATTAGGTTTTCAATAATTTGTTTTCATATATTTTTTTTCTTTTTAAACATATGTTATTGGTGAGTTTCTTGATATAGTCCAATGGAAACTTGATAATAAGCCCAAAAAAAAAAAGTAGTTTTTACCATCAAGGATAAATGGTAAATGATAGACAAAAATTTAAATTATCATATGAAACTCCTGGTCTTTATATATTTGCTCAAGAAAATTTAAATATTATATTTCCGGCTATTTTCATGACAAGGGTAGTATAGTAACATGTACTTTGTGGGAAGTATTTGCACTTCATTTGAAAAGTTTTATGGATAAGTATGTGGTTGTTTTGCTACACTTGGCCAAGATCAAAGAGCCCAAAGGTTCAATTATTGTCACATTATTTATAATAGTTTTGTTTTTTTTTTTTAAATCTATCTATTTTAATATGTATTTAGGAAAATTTCCAGTATCTATAGAAAATTCAATATATGGTTCCAAGCTTTTCATTGATGAAAAAATTCCAGAGATTAAGGACTTCAAGAAGAGGTATAAATTTATTCTTACAAACTGAACTTTGTCAACTACATGGATAAATTATTGATTGTTATAGGCGCTTGTAGTTTGGGATCAAGTCAGATAAGTGGTGCTTTATGTAGTTAGAGAATTAGTAAATTGTCATCATGCTCCCAACTTTCCTCATCAGACAAATTTCTTAATAATGTTGAAGTTAAAAGATTAAGTGAGTTATGTGAAGTTAAAGAGGTATACCTATTAGAAATTTTGTACTATGTCAGTTGAAGAATTCAAATTTGATTTGTGTTGTTCATAATGTGTCTCCTTTGTTAATTTCAAGCAATGTTTTTGTGTGACTATTGCTACAATCAAGGTGTTATTAGCAAATGGTTGGAACTATGAAGGATGTCCTCAATGTAGCAAGAAGATTGAGGCAACAACATCACCATTCAAGTGCAAAGGATGTGACAATGAATTCTCAACACTAACAATAAGGTGTCAAAATGTCTAAACTATTAACTTATATTTATTTATTTATCTTTTTTGTTATGTATGCAATTATGATGATGTATTCGTAAACAAATTTAGATTGGAGGTCATGGTTTCACATGAAAAAGACACTTTAATATTTGTACTATGGGATCAAGAATGTAATGACTTGACCAACCAAAAAGCTAATGAAATTAAAAATCAAGTGATAGTAGAGGTATAAACAAATCTTTCAACACTTTTTTACCTTTCATTTCATAATATTGTTATTTTCAATTCTAATAATATCATCCATATACAATATAAAGGAGGGTGTGTTGATCCGAAGTCTATTCCTGAGGCCATTGATAATGTGTTGCATAAAACAATGGCTTTCAAAGTAAAAGTGGCACTTGGAAATCGTCGTTTTTCTGTTTCTCAAGTATCTCAAGATGTAGATATTATTAAATCAATTGTTAAAATAATTTCCACTGTTGAGGTATAGATAAACTTTGTACACATATACATTATGATGATTTATATATTATATTCAAATTCAAGATTTAATTCAATTATTTACATAGGAGTTGCCTAGTAGTTCCCAGTAATTTACATTCCTCGAATGTCATTATCTCCTTCCCAATCACCATGGCCTTTTAAGCTTGTGAGGAGACAATTTATTTTGATTGTCTCATATGCTATGACTATTAACAAATCTTAAGGTCAATCATTGCAAAGCATTGGCCGAGACCTGTCTTTAGTTATGGCCAATTATATGTAGCATTTTTAAGAGTGCAAAGTAAACCAGGATTGAAGATTTTAATACATGATACAGGAGGAAAAGCCTTAAAAACAACTACCAATGTTGTCTTTAAGGAAGTTTTCCAAAACTTGTGGTTAGTATTTAGTTAATTATGTATAATTTATAAGTTAATTTTCTAATATAATGTTAATCACATTATATTTTGTGCTGCAGACTTTTTTATGACAATAACTATTTTTTGCATTTCAGGAGGAAGAAATACAATATTTTCGTATATTATACCCAATTTTACCACTTTCGTATCCATCAAATCAATATGATTTAAATTATGTTAAATATATTATTATTTATCTTTTAATATTTCTTTCAAGTTTTAAAGGTTGTTAACATTGTATCATGGCCTTAGTGATATATTTCAAACAATCTTCCTATTATTAATGTTCTATTTCAATACTAAAAAAACTTTGGATGAACCTAGCGTTGTATTGGGATACCACCATATAATTGTATTTGATTTAGATTTTTAAATTGGAAGAGATTGACCTTTTGAGTGGTTTTCCTATGGTTACTTATTATTGACGGTTAAAATATGTATGTATTGTGTGATTTTATTATGATACCCAATGTTGTAGTTTTGTAGACTTTCCCTTCTATTCCTCATATACTATTTTTATAATGTGCAACTACATAGTCTTGGTTAAGCATCATCCAGATGTCGCATCTAGAAATATCATATTGTTGTAGTTGTTATAGATTCTACAATTCCAATTCCAATTTCATATGTTTGTCAAATTATTTCAGGATTTTGTTTTTTTTTTTAAACTAAGTTACAATTTACATAAGAAAACATTTCTAACATTAATCCTCTTAATCAATAATTATTATTATTGTTTAATTTCCTTTTAAAATGTGTGATATTCATGTGTTATCCTTGCAAAAGCACGGATACCATACTAGTTATGATGAAAGATAAGTTTAATTATGATGAATTAATAGTACAAAACTACTTCAGAAATTTCATTGCGTCACAACTAAACTCGTAACAAAATTAAACACGTTACAATATCAATTTATTACAACACAGGAATTGTTGGTTTTTCACACGTAACCTCTACTTGACTAATGGTCTAATGCCTTTTGCATTCATGATTCCTCCTTCAATTTAATTTCATCAGTACACAGGTTATGTCATCCATAAATTGTGTTGTCAGTTTCTATGATTCCAAATGCATTCTGCAGGATTTAAAATTATAGAGGATGATTGGTTATAGAAAGATGTTGGAGTATCATTTAGTGGCTGATCGATGCTAGGGATATCTCCATATTAAACGCTTTTGTTGTTGGAAGCATTGTTATGTGACCAGGAATGGTTTCAGGATATTGAGTCACTTAGTCAGGTCTTGATTTGGGGAAATATTATTTGATGCGTATAAATCGGTATATATTAAACAAAAAATTAATATGTAAATTTATATATTTAAATATTTAAAGTTTGTCGGTATATATTAAACAAAAAATTAATATGTAAATTTATATATTTAAATATTTAAAGTTTAACAAATTTAAAAATATAGTTATGATTGTTTAAAATTTTTGAACTAAGTATATTTTCAAAATTCGACGTATACCAACAAACAAATAATTTAAAATATATTATTACTAATATGAGTAGTAAATATATAAGTATATTCATTCAAGCTAGTATATTTAACAAAATTTATTTTATTCAAGATAATATAATTTTTTCATTTATCTCATTATTTTTCAGATGAAAAATAATCACTTTTAAAATAATAAGTGTACTCTGGTTGAAATGAAATAAATACAAGTTTTGTTGATAACTATATAAGTTAAGAAAAATAGAATAAAATGGAATGTGACAAAAATTTTATCATTTTTTAATTTTAAGATAAACAAATCTAAATATTAAGTGAAAGGTATAAATTGATTTATCTTATATAGATAATTTTGTTTAAATGTAAAAAAAATCTAAAAATACTTGATCCATCGAATCAATCGATCCACTGGATCACCGATTCGATGTCAAGTCAAACCAATTTAAACCGAGTCATATACATTTTCAATCTAAATGATAATGCAAATCAATTAGGTGTTTGAGTCTTGATCTATCGAATCGATCCGGTTGAGTCAGTCAATCTGAGTCTGACAATTATGTTGGGAAGAACAAAAGTTTTTTTCAAGGAAAATAAAGAGTTATGCGCGACAACCATTGAAAAAAAAAAATACACCCCGCCAAAAATCTTAGATTATTATGAGTATCGATTTCTTAAAATAATTATTTTAAAAGTTTACAATATTATTATTTACTGAAATGACGATATAATTTTTAATATATATTTTATCATGTTGTTATCAGTTTAGAGTATTCATCAACTTTTTCAACTAGTTTTCATAAGATAATTTGTTTGATCATCTTTAATATCATTTTTTCATTTCAATCATTTTTTTTTTCATTCATAAGATTCAAATTCGTATCATTAATGACCTGGTGATAATATATTTTTAATTTGTGCATTTTAGTTAAATTTATATATTATATTATATTCTATTGTAGTAATTTTAAAATTTATCCTTTTAAATATCAATATATTTTCGTGTTTTATCTTTATCTTGTGCTCCTACTACCATTCATTTCCCCCGAATTTTTGTTCGTCGACGAACGAAACATGATTCTTGTCCTTTGTATTTCTATTTCTATGCATGTCAACACTTTTTCCCCTTCTTTTGCAATTTGGATGAATAAAAGCATGGGCAATTAATGTCAACGTATGTAACAAAATAAAAAAGTAGTTACTTACCTGCATTCTATTGAATAGAGATGAACTTCTTTATTTTCCTTTTTGCACTCTCTTCATTTTTCTCTTTTTCTTTGTTTATACATGCATTATTAATATGGTATCTACAACTTTCACAAATCTAACCATCAAGTATCAACCATCTATAGTGAAGTTTGCGTAGTTCGCACTTCATCATATAACAGTCTTTTTATTTGTTATTTTCGATTCGTTCTCCGTTAAATCAGACTAATTTTTTAACAAAAGGTGCAGTAGATGTGGTTTTTCGTTTTGTATAGATAGATCGTCGAGACAAAGTCTATAGAGGAAGAAATATTGTTCACACTATCAACTTTGTTTTGGAGGTTTTCACTTTCTTTTGTGAACTTTTGCATAAGTTGTTGCAATGGTAGTTGCTTGAATAAACCATTTGTAATTTTCTGTTGATTCTTTTTCAAGTTCCACACCTAGGGTTTTTGCACGAATCAGGTTCTTTAATGTTCTTTACTGGTGATTGTTAGCGATGACTAATGAAAGTGATGATTCTTTTGAATCCATTAGTGTACATGCATGGAAACACTTCTTTCGTTGAATCTCCAGTGTCTGATATTGCTAAACAATTTTAACGTTCTTGTTTCAAAGTCTTGTGTCATGTCTGATTTTTCCAACATAGTTATATATAACTTTTATCCAAAATTATATATAACAAACTTTTTTTTAACAATTTCTATATTTTTAGGTAATTTTTTTATGCCCCACATAATAACTTGAGACTGCTTTTTATTTAAAGAGCTTTGGGTTATAGTTCACTTAATAATATATAAATATATATTCAACATAATATTGAAAAGAGTTGCTATTACTTATTATTATTATTTCTCAAATTTATAATGTTTACTTATATTGTTTTAAATGATATTGATAAGATGCAAAGGCTATGCTACTGTTACTCCTAAAAAAAACTACTATTTTTTGTTTGATAAATTTAAATAAGAGTTGATTTGAATGCATTTGTCATAAAACGTTTTCTTCAAAGTAACTATAGAACTAGTTTTCCGTTGAACATACATTAATAACGGTGCTAAAGGTGAAAATTTATGATAATTATTAATAAAAGTGCTTTTAAAATAAAAATACTCCCACATAAAGTTACACAAAACTTACTTTTTTTTTAGTTTAAAAGCTTCTTATAAATAAAAGTTAGATAAAACATTTATTAATAAAAGTCTTTAAATTAAAAGTAGCTTAAGTATATTTACCTTCTATCACCATTTTTGGTGATGCAATGTAGGTTTTATATTATCTAACCAATTTTTTGTTTACAAGTAACCATTTTTGTAGAAAAAATGTTTAGTATTTGAAATTCAATTGATTGTTGCTTTTTTTTTCTTAATTTTTTTTTGTCCAAATTCATTTAATTAAACTTATTAAAATAATTTTATAGCATACAGTGGTCTGTAGCCATGTGATGGTTGATATGGGATTTTTTTATATCTTATTAATAATTATTTAATATGATTGAAATCAAATGTATCTAAATAATTTTTTTTCTTAAAAAATACTACTTAATAATAATAATATATTGTGACTTAAGTATTTTATAAAATTACCTGAAAAGTCATTCAAATGGTAGGTTGTAATTGACAAACAATGTAAAACTATTTTACATCATCAGTGCATAAGTGAAGGAAATTGATTCCGTGTCTATTGCATTACAAATCAGAGTAATATATATAAGATACAAGCGCCAAAATAGGTTACAAATTAGCTAACTAATGGTTGAATATATGGTAATAAATATTGTCTAGCTAAATAAAGATATATACAAATAATAAGAGAATATATGCTAAATATATTCTAACACTCCCCCTCAGTTGAAGCGGGAGGCTCTCGTATGCTTAGACTGTCCCTGAAATCATTAAATAGAACGCGGAAAGCCCTTTTTATGAAAATATCAGCAATTTGGTAACGGGACGGCACATGAAGCACACGGACTTCGCCACGAGCCACTTTCTCACGAACGAAGTGAATATCCATCTCAATGTGTTTGGTGCGCTGATGTTGAACAAGATTGCCGGATAAGTATATCGCACTTACATTGTCACAGAAAACTAGAGTAGCCTTTTGAATGGGACAATGCAACTCTAGAAGCAGGTTTCTGATCCAGTAGGAATCAGAAACAACATTAGCCACACCCTTGTATTCCGCCTCTGCACTGCTGCGGGAGAGAGTAGGCTGTCGTTTGGAAGACCAAGATATCAAATTATCTCCGAGGAAAACACAATACCCAGAAGTGGAACGACGGGTGTCAGGACACCCACCCCAATCAGCATCTGTATAAGAGATTAGTCTATCAATGGTGGATTTGTACAAATGCAAACCATGGGATAAAGTACCTTGAAGGTAGCGTATGATACGCTTGAGAGCACTCATATGCTCATTTGTCGGAGCATGCATATGAAGACAAATCTGCTGCACGGCATAAGATATATCGAGTAGAGTGAAAGTAAGATATTGAAGATCCCCTGCAAGACTGCGGTATTTGGTTGGATTGTTAAAAGGAGCATCGTCGGTGGCACTAAGCTTGGACTTAGTGTCAACGAGAGTAGGACATGAACTGCAGTTAGACATGCCAAGCACGTTCAATAATTTTTGCAAGCATATTGTTTCGAGATAAAAATAGACCATGGGCATGACGAGTAACAACAATACCCGAAAAAGAAACTCGGGGGCCTAAGTCCTTCATAGCAAACTCGTAACCCAAAAGAGTCATAAAATACTTACGAAGACGATCGGATGAAGCCGTAAGTATAATGTCATCCACATACAACGAGAATATAAGCGAAGTGTCAGAACCATTCTTGTAAATAAATAAAGAGTGATCTGACTTATTGTGAGAGAACCCAATGGTAGCAACAAAATCAGCAAACCTTTGATACCAAGCGCGAGGAGCCTGTTTCAAACCATATAAAGATTTCTTTAAGAGGCAAACATGATTTGGATGATTTTTGTCTCGAAAACCCATGGGCTGATGCATATAAACTGTTTCATTAAGATGACCATGTAAAAAAGCATTCTTGACATCCATTTGATGGATAGGCCAAGATTTAGAGACAGCAATACTGAGAACTGCTCTTATGGTAGCAGGTTTAACCACGGGGTTAAACGTCTCATCACAATCAACACCTTGCTCCTGTGTTTTTCCATTTCCTACAAGACGAGCCTTATAATGCTCAAAAGAACCATCAGATTTATATTTATGGCGCAAAATCCACATAGAATGAATAACATTCACATCCGGTGGCCTAGGCACTAATACCCAAGTCTTATTATCAATTAAAGCAGTAAATTCATCTAACATTACACGATTCCAATTTGGGTCACGGAGTGCACTAACGGGATTTTTTGGAATAGGAGAAATGTCCTTAGTGGTGGTCGCGTGACAATTGGTAGAGTACTTAGGATTTGGCTTATGAATGCCACTCATAGAACGAGTTGTCATGCGGTGCAGCATGGGGTTATTGGGCCTAGGAGAGGAGTGTGGTGCTGAGGCTGGGACTAGGCCATGTGAGATGGGTGAGGCCAAGATAAGAGAAGAAGTTGGAGGGGGCTGCTGCAGCGTCGGTACTACATGAGGAGTGGGCCGAGATTGAGCAGCATGAGAAGTTGGGTCAGGCTGTGGAATTTGTGGTGCTAAATTCTGAGAAATAACATGCATGATTGATGGATCAATATTATCACTCAGAAAATCATAATTTGTAGGAGTGGTTTTGTGGAATTTTGAAAAAGGAAATTCAGTTTTAACAAAACGCACATGACGACAAATTATTATTTTTCCACTAGACATATCATAGCATTTTGAGCCACGATGGTTTAGAGCCGGACCAAGATAGGCACAAGGGGAAGACCGTTCCTGTAATTTGTTTATAGTAGTGGAGGGAAACAATGGAAAACATAAACAACCAAAAACACGCAAATTTGAGTAAGAAGGGTTACTTTGATAAAGGATTTGTGTGGGTGATAAATAATCTAAGACCTTAGAAGGAAGGATATTAAGAAGATATGTCGCCATAGATAGAGCATGATGCCAAAAGGACGGTGGCATAGAAGCATGAGCTAGAATGGTCCGAATGATATTATTGATGGATTTTATGTGTCTTTCGGCTTTACCATTTTGGGACGATGTGTGAGGACAAGAAAGACGAAAGACTAAGCCATGATGATCAAAGAACTGCTCAAGAGTGCCATTAATATATTTCGTGCCATTGTCACGTTGAAAAGATTTTATATTACGTTCAAATTGAGTTTTGACTAAAGCATGGAAAGATATGAATAATTGTTTTACCTGTGATTTCTTTGCAATAGGAAAAGTCCAAAGAAATTTGCTATAGTCATTAAGAAAAAGAACATAATAACGATGCCCGAAAGAGCTGGCAATTGGAGAAGTCCAAAGATCACTATGAATAATATCAAACGATAGAAAAGTGTATGATAAAGAATCATAAAAAGGAAGTTTAGCATGTTTTCCAAGAGGACAAGATGAGCAAAAAGTCTTACAAGCCTTATTACATTCAATAAATTTATTACTACGAAGAGAATTGATAATAGTATCGCCAGGATGACCTAAGCGATTATGCCAAATATCATGAGACATAGTAGTAAAAGCTGAATGTTTGGGTGATGTGGCTTGAGAATTTGAGAAGAGTGGATATAAGTTCCCAACGCTGTCACATCTCATTAGTCTAGTCCCCGTCTGTAAATCATTTACCGAAAAACCAAAAGGGTCAAAAGAAATAGAAACCATATTGTCAGTGGTAAATTTACGAACAGAGATCAGATTTTTAATGAGTTTGGGAGCATGTAACACACTTTGAAGAACAAAGGGAGGATGAGGTGGGGGTAAATTAGTGCTACCGTGACCGACAACCGGAATTAAATGACCACTACCAACAACAATGTTATGATTTTTAGTGCTTGAATTGGAATAAGACGAGAGAATACCTGCATCTGCCGTCATGTGAGATGTGGTGTCGGTATCCATGTAGTAGTTTCCATCAGGTTGAGAGAAAGATAGAGCATGCATAGCGGCCTCAATATCGGTTAGGCGTGTAACTAGCAAGAGATGGAGTCATAACATTGAAGGCTTGAGGTTTGGGCCCAAGCACGCCGGAGCCCAAAGAGGTGGTCGTTGGGCCGTGTAATTGGGTCGTGGCTGCCAAGAATAGGCGGGGAAAGGACATGGTGGAATGGTCCACCCTCCCCAATTTGGCTGCCACCGTGGCCATTGAGACCGAGCTTGAGGACGTGGCTGCCACCGACCGGGCCGACCACCACCGGCCCCACCTTGCCGACCGGGACGCTTTTCCTTTCCCCTTTTTTTTGTTGTTGTTGCACCCTTTGTTGTTCTTGTTGTTGCATTTAGGAGCAGAGGAGGAGTCATTGCTAGTTGCTTGCAACCATGGCTATGCCACCGCGGTCCGCAGTTCACGTGCGACACGTGCTTTGATGGTGCGTTCTGCCATTTTCAACCGTGATCGACAGCTTTCGAAAGAAGGTAGGGGCTCTTGATTTTGGATGAAGTCAACCGTACCACTGTACGCCTCTGGCAAGGAACCTGTGAGACGTAACACGAGCCGCCCATTTGACATCGGGCATCAACAACACATGCAAGCCGGTCTGCAAGAGATTGAAGGTAATTACGGTGAGGTGTCGATGGTATGGTGTTCCTCGAAAATGGCACCCGTGAAGTCTTCTTCGAGGAGGGTTGCTCGCGAAGCCTTATTGTCTCGAAATAAAGCTTGGAGTTGTGTCCATGCTCCCTCGGCTGTGTCATCACGTCGTAGGATAGCAAGGAGAAGGTCAAAGGAAATGGTGCCATATATCCACTGGAGAATCGCAGCGTCAAGACGTTTCCACATGGCAGGATTGACTGTTTTTGCAGCAAGGTATGCTGCTCTGGCAGGTTCCTCTGTGGGTGGGACAATATGATCGTAAAGATCGTGAACTCGAGTAAGATTGGTAAACAAGGCAGCCCAAGAGTGATACAGAGCCTCTCGTTATCTAATGTGACAGGAACAAGAGATTTCACATTGGTGATAGTGAGGGCAGGGTGAAATTTGGCGTTTTCTGCCATGTTTGAGAGTGAGAAGAAGAATGGAGGAAGAAGAAGAAGATGAACGGCTAGGGTTCAAGAGATAGGATTAAAACCGTCTATGATACCATGAAGGAAATTGATTCCGTGTCTATTGCATTACAAATCAAAGTAATATATACAAGATACAAGCGCCAAGATAGGCTACAAATTAACTAACTAATGATTGAATATATGGTAACAAATATTGTCTAGCTAAATAAAGATATATACAAATAATAAGAGAATATATGCTAAATATATTCTAACAATAAGTATTAAACTCTATATTTAATATTTACAAATAATCATTAAAATAATTTCATGTAATTTAAATTAATTATATACCTCTATATTTAATATTTACATATATATATATATATATATATATATATATATATATATACCTCTTTATTAGACAAGATAACTAATTTTAAATAAAAAAAATCTTGTGAATGACACTTTTTGACATTTTCATATATACCACAATAAACAATTTCCTATGTATAACACTAGAAAAGAAAGAGATAATAACAATTTTATTTATTAGTGTACATGTAAATGACAAATAAGTTCAAAAAAAATCCAAGCCACGGGACAATATGGTTCAACGTGAATAAATTGTGGATACATGAATAAACTATGGATGGTAGAGTTGTTCGCTTGTTGGACCCAACTCACATTGTTGGTGGATTGGCCCAACTCGACTCACCTCTTGGTGAACCTTATAAAACTTGTCTAGATTGACCCACTATATGTTGGTAGGTTAAATGGGTCGACCCACCTAAAATTGAAAAAACTAAAAATTATTATTTTTAATTAAAAAATAAATTACAACAAGAACAAATCATTCTATAATAAGTATTTCGTGATTACAAAATAAACAAATAGGCTAAGTAGTCTTAAGAGATGAGAGTTGGATTAGGTTGGAAGCTAAAGTTTAAGTGGCTTTCATGGACTTGTAGATTAACCTAGTCTACCACAGGTCAGCTCACAATAAGTCAAGTTGTAGGTAGGTTGGGTCCCTTTTTGGAACCCATAAAAAATCTCTCTTTTTTCCCAACCCAATTGTACCAAATTGTGATGGGATGGGTTGCTTTGTGGATTTTGACCCATTTTGATAGCTTTAGGGGATGTGGATGTTGTATGTCTTTGGAAATGGTTTTGCATCACCACAATCACAAGGAAAAAAGTTGTCACATGGATGCGAAAATACACGTTTAAAATTAGTAAACAAAGACAATATTGTATATTTAAACATATAATATATTATTAATAATATACAAGACCACCAAATTAATATAAAATGTGGTTATAGCTCATATGATGGAGTGCTCGCTAGTATTTTATCGTCCTTTAAATTTTTTGAAATTTATAGTTTTGTCCCTGAACTTTTTTATGATGGGCCTTCAACTTTTTTTTACCATGTTTTGGTCGCTGGTGTTTAATTTTAATGTACCAATGCTGTTACGAAAATTACATCCCGCACCCATTTTTTGCTTCACGCACTCCCCTGTTGCTACTTGCACCTTTTTTTTGCTGCATGCACCCTATATTTTATCCTATATTTTTTTCTTCTATTTTTTTTACTGAATTATAGTTGAAGAAGATAGTTGTTAGTTGTGCCATCACAATTTCTTTTATATCCTGCTATCTTTGGATCTATTATTTCAATTTTTAAGCGAAATTGAGTCAAGTTAACAACTCATCCTTGAGTTTTACTCGTAAACAAATTAATCTAGTCACTCACATTCTCACTTGAGCGAATGTCAGTTTGCTAGTTTGCATTCGTTTGATTGACTCGTGATTGTATTGCATATGTTCTTTTTAATGATATGAGATCATCATTATTTTGTTGTCAATTTTTCTTTTTAATCTTCCTTTGGTCATCTCATTCTTACGTTACTTAAATTTTATGAAAATTTTGTGTAAGTTTAGTTATCTTTGTTAAGGAAATTACTTATAAAAAAAAATCTTATTTTGTGATTATTGAATTGTAATCTAATGAATAATGATAGATTTTTTATCTTATCATAAATCGTCCTGTTAAGATTATTAAATTTTATCATATTTATTTTAGAGTTATACTTGTGCTAATTTGTAAATGATTGAGTGTAAAACACTAAAACTCATTGTGTTAAAAGTGAAAATATCAATCAATTTCTGTTTAAAAATCTTAATTGAATGATTGATTAAAGTTTTATTTAAGAGACTCAATGAGGCATATGACATTGAATGAGAGTGAAAAAATTACAAGTATATTACATTTTTATTAGTGGATTACATCGTATCTTCTAGAATCAATGTGGACAGAAATAAAAACTTCTTTTAGGGAGAAATTTTTTCTGTTTAGAAGAACGTGGAATCTGACAAAATTTTATCACAGAAATAGTTGAAAGGGAGAAACATGTGGTTTGTTTATCCCCTTACTTCATGGTTATTAAACTACTCAAATTCTTTTATTTAATTTTTTTGTTTTTTAATTGAGTCATAGGAAGTGCCAACTGAATAGAGAAGAATAAGAATTGTATATCGATAGAAATTTTGAGTTTTGGAATCCAACTCCACGACTTCGGGTGGTCGTGGGACTACATAACCAAGCATGTACATTCCGTGTAGAATTAGTGTTGAAAAAATCGGACCCGACATGACTAGTTGGATTGGTAAGATCGTGATCTGGTAATGGGTTCGGGTTCGATTGTAACATTGAATTAGTCATGTAATCAGATTTCTTTATAAAAATTACAAGACTTTTATAATTTTTAAATTATGGACGAGTCATAGAGAGAACTAATGGCTCAGGACTTTGTTTTCTCTACAGGTTTGATGAATAGCTCTGGCTCCGGCAACGAACCACCAGATAGTGGCGGCGATCATCCCTTTCCTACTCCACCTCCACGACCATCCTTCCGTGATATGTTCATGGGAGATAGACTTATTCTAACACCCAAACCTAGGGTGGACCTAATCCAATAGCAATTGACAATGATTGAATATGAAGACGGTAATCCCCTCAAACCAATAGTTCATATCTCTAACAAGGTGTTCGATGGGCTATGTGCTCCTTGGCAAGATGCATTAGTGGTGAAGCTTTTGGGCAAAAGTATAGGCTACTCTTTGATGCGGGATAAGCTACATAGACTATAGAAGCTAGTTGCGGGCTTTGAAATTATGGACATTGGCAATGGTTATTTCATGGTGAAGTTTGATAACGCAAATGATCGCCAAAAGGTTATGGATAAAGGGCCTTGGATGTTATTTGATTATTACCTTACAGTGCAACGTTGGTTTCTTGAGTTTATCTCTCCATCTGCGAAGATTGAAAAAACGCTAGTGTGGATTCGCTTTCCGGGTCTCAACCTTATTTATTATGATGAAAACATTTTGCTTGCACTAGCAGCAACCATTGGGAAACCAGTTAAGGTGGACTCCAATACCAAAGACATCAAGCGAGGCAGGTTTGCATGAGTTTGCATTGAAATCGATCTTACTAAACCAGTTGTTAGGAAGGTCTGGTTAAAAGGTTTTTGGTACCGAGTAGAGTATGAAGGTCTCCATCGTATATGCTCCACATGTGGTTGTTACGACCATGTTACAAGGGAGTGCACTAAGAAGTAACTAGAATCTTCGTTGGAAACCCCACTATCAACCTCGCAAGGAACGGTGCCGCCAATTGCTCCAGCAACCACCGCAACAACAGTAGATATGTCTCCAATTATTGAAATTAATGCCCCCATTAATTCAAGAGAGTAGGTGGAAACCGCAACAAAAATAACAAATGCCAATCATGATCTTGTTCATGGTGATTGACTTGTTGTGTAACGAATGAAAAAACAGAACAACAATAATTCAAATTCAAAAAAGAAAAGAATATGATGGCTCGGGATTTTATTTTTAAAAAGGATAAGAATAAATTTTCTCTCCCACAACAGAATCCCAATATTCGTGGCAAGAAAGAGAAAGTGTGAAATTTAAAAAGCAATCATGCAAATCAATCTAGCCACGTGGCCCCACTTGCTCATAAAAGATCACATTCAGATTTTTCTACCCCTATTGCACAATTAATTCAAAATGCTGCAAAGATTAACATGAATTCACGTGAGACAAATAAAAAGGTACTACCTCCAGCTCATACTACTTCACCGGACCCCACATCAACGCCATCATCGTCCATGTTCAATATTCATACGAATAATCATGTAAATCAAAATGAGGTTAACACCACGGTACCTGGTGTGCATGCTAATGCTATTGCATCGAACCTTAATATTGATGTGGTTATGGTTGAAGATTCTTAAGGTAAGAAGGTGGCCAATGTGGCTTAAGAGTTAGTCCCTATAAGCCAAGCCATGCCAATGTAGGGCCATGGCTCAGGTTCCCCTCCTTTTTTCATTATGTTGTCATGAATTGCTTACAAGATATATTAATCATATTATGGAACATAAAAGGAGCAATTGGCCGTTGTACGAAACGACACGTCAAACATATGATTAAAACCCATAAACCTTCCCTTTTCTTCATCTACGAAACTCATGTTCAATTCCATAGGGTTGAAAATTTTTGGAAGTCATTGAGGTATGAGAAGGTATTTATTCAGGAGGCTAGAGGACATGCAGGAGGTATTTGGGTCTTGTCAGAAAGGCCGGATGTCAACTTTACTCTTCTACACTCCACGAATCAATGTATTACCTTCAGGCTAGAGAAGGCGAATAGTAGGTGGAACTGCTTTATGCTGTATGCCTCCCCCATTCCTACAATGAGGGTTGTTCTTTGAGACCACTTGATCGAGATTGGCAATGACATGGAAGGACCGTGGCTAATCATTGGCGATTGGAATGAGATTACTCAACCATCGGAGGTCACAGGGGGAGCCTTCCACCAAGCTAGGGCCAATGCTCTTTACGGCGTTCTCACCCAGTGTGACCTTATTAATATGGAAACCACAGGGAGCTTTTTCACGTGGCGCAGGAATATTCAAGCAAGGGGGTTCATACAAAAAAAACTCGATAGGTGCGTGGCTAACGCTAACTCGGCGTCTTGCCTACCCTAATGCGTTGTTGGAAACTCTTCTCCCCCACAACTCGGACCACAATCCTCTCCTTCTTTCTTGTTGAAAAGCTGACTCCCGCATAAACTCTTCCTTTCATTTTCAAGCAGCTTGGCTTTCCCACCCGGAGTATGCAAATATTGTGACACAAGCATGGGGTCAAACTACCAGAGACACTTTCTATAAGCTTAATAAGGTTCGTAACAGCTCTATCATCTTTAACAAAGAGATCTTTGGGAATATTTTTCAAGACAAAAAGAAGTTGGAATTTCATATCAAAGGAGTCCACTAAGAACTAGAGACTCAAGCTACTTCCGACTTGATTCAGTTCGAGAAAGCCTTGCAAGACCAGTACAACCAGATCCTTTTTCGTGAAGAAATGTTATGGTTCCAGAAGTCCCATGAGAATTGGGTAAGATTTGGCAACAAGAATACCAAATTCTTTCATACTCAAACGGTTATCAGAAGACACAAGAATAACATTTCTGGTCTGTTTATCGATAATATTTGGTGCACTGATGCATCCCTTATTTAGAAGGAAGCTCAATCATTCTACCAAGGTCTCTTCCAATCTACTGTTAGATGTCTTCCTAATTGCTTACAGCTAGTGCATGTTCCTCGATTAGAGGATCATGTCTCCCTCGGCCTAGCCGCCACTGGTCACGTTGCGGGAAGTGAAGGATGCCCTCTTTAGCATGAACCCTTACAAAGCCCCTAGGCCAGACGGATTTCAACCTATATTTTTCAGAACCTTCTAGCCACATATCAAGGATGATATTACACGCATGGTAGCTGAGATTTTTGCCACAACTGTTGTCCCATCCCAAATGACTAAAACTTTGATAGTTCCCATTCCTAAGTCGGAGAATCCCACGTCCATCAGGAACTTTAGACTGATCAGTGCTTGTAATGTTCTATTCAAATTGGTCTCCAAGGTCTTAGTGAATTGCCTTCGGCCACACCTAGATTCTATCATTGGTCCCCTTCAAAGTAGCTTCATCCCCAAGAGGGGAACTTGTGATAATGCCATCATCGCCCAAGAGATTGTTCATAGTATGCATAAGAAGACTGAAAAGACTGGATATGTTATGTTTAAGATCAATTTTGAAAAAGCCTATGATAGGGTTGATTGGAGCTTCTTGAGATTGACTCTTGAAGGAATTTGGGTTTCCGAACAGCACAATAGACTTGGTTATGAACTGCACTACTACTACGTCCTTGTCCTTAAAATGGAACAACGAGAGATTGCCCTCTTTCTCGCTGAGACGTGGTCTTCGTCAAGGAGACCCAATGTCACCTTATCTCTTTCTTCTATGCATGGAGAAGCTAGCACTTCTCATTCAGGAGAAAGTGAGTAGTGGGGATTGGCAACCAGTTACGGTCTCCAAAGGTGGCCCTAAGATATCACATTTATTCTTTGCCGATGATTGTCTGTTGTTCACTAAGGCGTCAGCAAATCAAGTGCAGTTGGTCCAGGATGTTATCCGTCTATTTTGTCTTGCTTTTGGCTTGAAAGTCAATAGTCAAAAATCTAAGTTCTTCGTCTCTAAGAATGTTCCGCGTAGCAAAATCCAGCAATTTGCCACTATATTAGAGTTCTAACACACTCATAATCCAGGCAGATACTTGGGGTTCCCTCTCTTGGTAGGTAAGACCACTAAGGCAGATTTTGCCTCCCTCACAAACCGTGTCAATAGCCGCATTGTAGGTTGGAAGGGCCAACTCCTTAGCCGTGCTGGCAGAGTAACTTTGGCTATGTCAGTTATATCTGCTATCTCCTCCTACTCTATACAAAACTTATGGATCTCGGAGGGAATTTGTAATAAAATTGACTCTAGGTTAAGGTGCTTCATCTGGGGAGGGAATTACAATCATTGGGTAGATTGGTCTACGATCTCTAAAACTCATGCCAAAGGAGGTTTGGGCATTCGTCAATGTCGCCAAGCTAACATTTCCTTACTTGGCAAGCATGTGTGAGATCTTTTGCACGGCAAGGATAAGTTATGGGTTCGCTTACTATATGCGAAATATATTGGCCAAAAGAATATTCTTCACCTTAAGAATTCCACAAGCAGCTCGTATGTTTAATCCTCTATCATGAAAGCCTTATCTCATCTCAAGCAAGGTTTCACGTTTAGGATTGGAGACGAGGATTGCTCCTTTTGGTTTGATCCTTGGTTAGAGGAGGGACCATTGTATGGCATGGTAGATGAGGTCCATGAAAGGGACATGCAATTACGCGTTAAGGATGTCTATTTTGATGGCTATTGGCACTTTGACGTCCTTACTACAACCTTGCCCCAAGACATTCAAGAACACCTTTCCGTACTTGTTTCTTAATCCTTCTATGCTGGATATTATTAGGTGGAGTGCATCTAGCTCGGGAAGGTATGATACCAAGTCTGCCTATGCGTGGTTGAGCCGAGAGCTTGCTTTTCATCTTACCTGGGCTGAGTTCTGGTCATGGGTGTGGAAGTCTAAGTTACCAAGAATGTTAAACACTTTATTTGGCTCACCTATAGAGGGAGTCTTCCTACTAACTCTTTCCGCTTCATGCGGCATATTACTATTGATTCTTCTTGTTGCAGGTGTGGAGATGCCAATGAAACATGGATTCACATCCTTCGCGATTGTCCCTATGCATGTAAGGTGTGGCAATACATCCAGTTGCAGTATGATCTTGATTTCTTCATTGATGATGCTGCATACTAGCTCAGAAGTAACATTCAAATATATTTTCAGCTCTTATTCAGCATCACTTGCTGGATGATCTGGCATGCAAGGAATGAGGTGGTTTTTAACGATATAGTTTGGCCAGACTGGTATATGCATAACCAGATAAGTTCTCTTCTATATCTAGCCAAAGGGACAAGCTCGACCAGCTTGACCAACTCATCCTCAACAGATAGGATACTGGTTAACTAGGAACCTCCTCCGCAAAACTACATCAAGATCAATACAGACGGTAATTCATTTGGTAATCCTAGCTTGTCAGGTTTTGGTGGCGTTCTACGAGATTTTGCAGGCAATTGGATCACGAGTTATATGGGCAATTGTGATTTTACTTCAAACACCACCGCTAAACTGTGTGCCATTTTCCATGGCATTAAACTTGTCCACACAAAAGGTTTCTCTAATGTTATTTGTGAGACGGATTCCACCACTTCTCTGAAATTCATCATTGAAGGGCTCGACGCTGTTCATCCTCATGCAGGTATGGTTTCGACCATTCGTGATTACGTACAACTATCTTGGAATATTAGCTTCAAGCATACGCTTAGGCAAAGAAATATTGTGGCAGACATTCTTGCCAAGCCAAGAGCTAAATCCTTCTCCCTGTTTATTTTATTAAATTCTTGTCCAACTTTAGCTTCCGAATTACTTAGTTGTTGATGTCTCAAGCACTCTCTTTTGTAGGCCTTAGTGCCATTTTTTAATTTCTTTATTCATAAAAAAAAAAGACTGCTTTGACCCAGCTCCCTAATGAGTAACAAAAGTCCTCTGCTCGCCGCCAGCCGCACCGCCCACCAAGCTCGATCATGACTTCTACACAAATACAGACAAAGAGAGTAAGAGAGAAAAATCTTTGTTTTATTTCAATGGCATGAATGAGGGGGGTTTACATAAGTGAGCAAATACTCCAAAAATTTCATATCCTCCTTCATTTCCCCATGATAGTGGCACAGTGCACTTGTTCCACATTTGGAAGTTGCAAACATGTTCAGAAGCCGCAAATGAAAAAAGAAGGGAGAGGGAATAAGATAAAGTTTTAATTTTTTTTCTTAATTCAAGAAATAAATTAAGATTATTACTTAAAATAAAAAGAAATAGATTCTACTTTACCAAAATAAATAAATAATTCGATTTGTGGATGAAAAAAATAAAATAAAAACTTAGTTAAAATTGGAAAAATTAACTAAAAATTATCAGTTAGTTATCATGAAAATTATTTATCCACAAAGTCATATTTATTATTAACAAAAAATTTAATCTTGAGACAAATATAAAAATTATATTTGATCATCCAGTGCAATCAGTAATTCATTTGTTTGAATATTGATTTGGTACCTCTTCAATTTTTAAAATTATGGATTGAATAAGACTCTAGCACCAACGCCAAATGCACTTTTGCTTTCTCTATTTTGTGTTCATGGATGGATGTTGTATAAGAGGAATGGAAATCGTAGCTCACAAGTTGTCAATTTTTATTTTTTTTTGTAGAATGCATCATACACGTGTTAGGATAGTCCAACAAATAATGCATTTTAATTAGTTGGGGACAAAAAAAGTTTTTTTTTTCAACGATTAAATCTGAACATTATTTATTTTATACCAAAGAAAAATATATATTAATCAATATTTTAATACTATAAAGAATTTACAAATAAAAATATGTATTAAACATGTGATATGATATTATGGAATCTATATATAATTATGTATGACAAATATATAAATGAGTTATTATTGTCGAGTTTGTAAAGTTTTACCATGATTTATTTAGTTTATTTGTTTAACTAAATAAACGAACTTGATCGAGCATTTAACAAATCAATTTTTGAATAATTCACAAATAGTTTGTTGCCTCATTTACATACTACGAAGTATTATAAAAGGACTAATTTGAAAAACTTATATCTATATGTAGTCATAATTTACTTTAAAAAAAAGTAAACAAATTTATTATAAATAAAACATCGTGATTTTTCATAAAATTTTCATATTTATGGATAGTTCATCGTCATTTTTTTAATCAAACTATCGAAGAAAATTATTGTTTGACTCTTCAACTTTTCAAGCTATTTAATTTAATTTAAGTTATAAATAGACGGATAAAAAGTTCTCGTACCCTCCTTTGAATTCGTGTAAATTCTTGCATAGTGTTTTCCTAACATAACATAGTTTTTCCAGGACACGTGACACAAGATTTGCATGAGCCTAATATGTTAAGGTTGTTCCATGCAAAATTGATATGTCCTAAGTTACATTCACAAAAGCCTCTAACGATCCAATTCTTGTTCCCTCTTTCTAAATGTTATTCCTTTTTTCTCTTTGAAACCTCTCTTCAGCTCCATTCCATTTCATCATACCCGCTAATTTCCACTCTACTCCTTGCTCTCAAATCTTCATCATCTGTCTCCTGCTGCAGGGTAATTCATGCCCGAGTGATCAAATCACTGGATTACAGAGATGGGTTCATTGGTGATCAATTGGTTTCATGCTACCTTAACATGGGGTCCACCCCAGATGCACAGAAGCTGTTTGGTGAAATGCCCCACAAGGATTCCGTCTCTTGGAACTCTTTGGTTTCTGGGTTTTCAAAAAGGGGAGACCTTGGTAATTGTTTGAGTGTGTTTTCTACAATGAGGTCTGAAATGGGATTGGAATTGAATGGGTTTACACTCATATCTGTTATCTCGGCTTGTGTTTTCGCGAAAGCCCAAGACGAGGGATGGTATCTTCATTGTTGTGTGGTGAAATTGGGTTTGGAGTTGGAGGTTAAGGTTGTTAATGCTCTTATTAACATGTATGGGAAGTTTGGCTGTGTTGATTCTGCTTTCAAGTTGTTTTGGGCAATGCCGGAGCAGAATGTGGTGTCGTGGAATTCAATGGTGGCTATTTGGACACAAAATGGGATCCCTAATGAAGCTGTTAATTATTTCAATATGATGAGGGTGAATGGACTTTTTCCCGATGAAGCCACGATGGTGAGCTTGCTTCAAGCATGTGAGAATTTGCCTTTAGGAAGATTGATAGAGGCCATACATGGTGTGATCTTCACCTGTGGTCTTAATGAAAATGTAACAATTGCAACCACCCTTTTGAACTTGTATTCAAAGTTAGGGAGATTGAATGTTTCTCATCAGGTCTTTGCAGAGATAAGCAAGCCCGATAAAGTGGCATTGACTGCAATGCTTGCAGGGTATGCCGTGCATGGGCATGGGAAAGAAGCGATAGAGTTCTTTGAAAAAAACGTGAGGGAAGGCATGGAACCTGATCGTGTTACTTTTACTCATTTGTTAAGTGCTTGTAGCCATTCAGGGCTTGTCAAGGAAGGAAAGTACTACTTTCAAATCATGTCTGATGTTTACAGAGTTCAGCCCCAATTGGATCACTATTCATGTATGGTTGATCTTCTTGGCCGCTGCGGTCTGCTCAATGATGCTTATCAGCTGATAAAGAACATGCCATTAGAGCCAAACTCTGGAGTTTGGGGCGCCCTTCTTGGTGCTTGTAGGGTTTATCATAACATCGATCTTGGGAAGGAAGCTGCAGAGAATTTGATCGCATTAAACCCTTCAGACCCTAGAAACTATATCATGCTTTCGAACATATATTCTTCTGCAGGTCTGTGGAGTGATGCATCGAAAGTAAGGGCTTTAATGAAGACTAAAGTTCTTACTAGAAATGCTGGATGCAGTTTTATTGAGCATGGGAATAAAATACACCGTTTTGTGGTAGATGATTATTCTCACCCTGATTCAGACAAAATACACAAGAAGTTGGAAGAGCTTATGGGAAAAATTTGAGAGGTTGGCTTTGTGTCTGAAACTGAATCCGTTCTCCATGATGTTGATAAAGAGGTGAAAACAGATATGATTAACAAGCATAGTGAGAAGATAGCACTTGCATATGGACTTTTGGTTAGTAGTAGTAATGACATGCCATTAGTTATAATAAAAAATCTCAGAATATGCCGGGATTGCCATAACACAGCAAAATTTGTCTCGCTGATAGAGAAGCGTACTATCATTATCCGAGATTCGAAGCGATTTCACCACTTTTCAGATGGATTATGCTCTTGTGGTGATTATTGGTAGTGATATCCAAAGGAGTTTAGCATTGCAAGAATGACATTGCCACTGAATGTAACTCATAAGAACCGATGCGGTAGTAATTCCATCTGCATATTCATATTCAGTTCTTCATTCTAACCTAAATGTGCCCCCTTTCTGTAAGTTGCTCACCCAATACCACATGGGAAACCAACTTGAAAGCTTTTAATCAAATTCATTTTCTATTTAGTAGTATTAATTAAAAACACTTGGGCTAATCAGCATTTTACCTTAGTTATTATATTCCTCTACGACTCATTCCTGATCTTCTTTTCTCACACTGTTATGCTTTTATATATTTAATTTTGACATCTTTCAGAGACCAATTGAAGAGAAGAGGTATTGATATTGATCCCCTTTGCCCCAAATGTGGGGATCAACTAGAGACTATCACTCATGCCCTCCTCCTTTGTGGAGAAGTTAGAAGAACTTGGTTTGCCTCCATGCTAATTCCGGCGTCTCAAGGTCTTGGACCAAGCCGAGGGAAGGAACAATAAAAGGCCAACTTTGATGCTTCCATTGTAGTGGCGGCAGGAACAGGTTTCGGGGTCATTTTCGTGATCATTGTTGGACTGTTCTGGCAGCAGGTGGGCAATAGAGTTGTCTGGACATCTAAATCTGAATCCCTCGATGAATCGGATTGCCAGAATTTGGTTAGTGCTTGGAAGTATGTCAACTAATGTTTTATTCCATGTTAATAGGGAAGCTAATAGAGCTGCTGATAGATTAGCTTTTTCGGATAATGAGTTTCATTGGATTGAGGACATTCCTCCTCAATTAGTGGACTTTGTTTTTGAAGATGTAATGCCTCGGGGCTCTTCTATTACGAGGAATTCTAAAATGAATCTCTCATACTCTCTTTAGTCTACTCTCCTTATTGGTCCAAATTTATGAAAAATCACAAATTCAAATGAGAGAATTATTAAATGTAAAGTGGGGTCCACTTGAATTTGAGATTTTCAATAAATTTAAATCGAACAGAAAGAGAGTAGGCCAAAGAGAGTATTTGAGAGACTCATTTTAGCATTCTTCCTTCTAATACACATCCATACTTTCAAATTATCTTGTTAGGTTCTACTGTAAGAGGGAGTTTTTTGGATTAGCGTTAACAAAATTGATTTGGAATAGAATTGATTTTGTAGTGATGTGAGTTATGTTTAAATGATTTTAGTTAAAATTGATTTTGAAGTAAAATTTATTATAAACACTAAATTTTTGGATTCAATGTAGAAGTTACTATTAGTTGTTTCACTTGATAATCAATTCTAGTCCAAAAATCAATTTTGAGTTTTTTTCCAATGTAAAACCAAACATGTTAAGGATTATCTCAAATCAATTTTAGAATCCGAATAAAGTTTTCAACGCTCAACCAAACACATTCTGAGAGTTTGAAACTAAAAAAGAAAATGATTTTAAGAAGATACACCAAATGAACCTAAAGTACAAAATTACTAATTCTCATATCATATGTGATACTTTCTGATTAAGATAGCTGGAGTACTTTCATGTTTGATACGACTTACGTTTTTAAAAATTAAATGTTTTTTTTTTCAAAATCACTCACAAATTTGTTTTAAAAAATAAGCTTAAATATGTTATGTATCTTTATAAAATACTTTTTTTTTTTTTTACTTTGAGTTCTTAAATTTTTTTATTATGTTTTGATTTTTTATAATATATATTTTTTTATCCTTATGATGTGACATCATCTTGTATATTAAAATGGTGATACGTCATCATTTAATTAATGGTTGAGATGATTTTATGTCATCCGTAGGGATCCAAAAAAAAAAATATTATAGAGACTCAAAGTAAAAAGATATTTTACAATGACTCAAAACTTATTTAAATCTAAAAAAATATAAGTAGTTTTCAAAATAATATTGCATGATCCGAGACAAGATTTTAAAGAAGAATAAAGAATGACGGGAAATGGTTTTATGGGACAAAAATCTAGCAACTAGGAACTAAGAGGAATTGAAGTAGCAAGAACAACACTATCAGCAGAATGTACACAGACAAAAATGAAGAAGATAGCCAATAAAACAGCCAAAATTGTATAGCCTAGTTTTTCTTTGAAATAAGTATGCTTCCTAGTTCCTACTCCAATGAGCTTTGTTTCCTCTAGATACTTTGGCATTAAAGAACAAGATTGAGATTGGAGAATGTAGGTGAGTGCTTGAGTTGTGTGAAATGAATGAAGTGCTGAAAATGGTATTTATAGAAAATCGGCTTAAACACCTTTTTCGTTCTTGCAATTTAGCGTTTTTTGTTATTTGTTCTTACAATTTTTTTTATTGTTTTTTAGTCCTAACAAATTGTGTTTATTTTATTTTTATCCTTAAAGTGATATAGATAGTGCTTCGAACAAACAAATATAATTTGTAAGACTAAAACTAATAAATAAATAAATCACAAGATGAAAAGTAGAAAAGTGTCAAATTGCAAAGACGTAAGAGTTATTTAAACAGAGAAAATTTCTCAATTGGTAGCTTTAAGATAGAATAAAACCAAGTAATTTAGAACTCAATCATATAGGAAAACAATTCAAACTTTTATTTTACTGAACGTGGCTTAGGATTTTGTTTAGTTTTAAAATCATATTATTTATTTGTAGCATTTGTTTAGAATTAAAGATAATATTTATAAATTCAGGATTTAAGATAAGGATGTAAGGTATGAGAAAAATATCCTAGAATGAAGAGAGGGTCACCACCCTAAGTGAGAGACCCTAAGTGAGAGATAGGGAATCATGTGAAGATCGAGAGGGTTTTTAAATTTCGCCAAAAAAATTTGCTAAAGAGGATTTTCATATTTCATCATAAAACTTGTTAGGGAAGTAGGGATAAGGATCCCAACCGCATTAAAGAATTTTATGTTCTTTAGGGTGTTGTTGTCCAGTTTATTTTATGGTGAATTTTTCTTATTATTTATATTATGAGTTTATTTAGTGAAGATTTGTGTGTTTTCCCCAACAAATCATTCCCTTGTACCCATTGCCCCGTTACAGATTACAGCTGCTGCCATGCAAAGTTGCTCATGATGAACATGTACTTTCAATCAACATTCATGCAAATGAGGTGTCTAGTATGGCAACTTTGCTCTTGCATTATTGCATGCAAGACTTAGAGGGCAAGATTACCGACGATGAGGATAAAGATGACAACAATTACAACCACGGTGTTTCAAGTCTTTCTTTTAGTTTTAAGCTTTCTTTGTAGTACTTTTACAATTGCCCTTGTTGGTTAGGTGACATTTTGTGTTTTTATATTACAATTGCTCTTGTTGTACTGGGCTGAACCTCTTTTGGTTTTTTTATGGTTGGTATAACTAATTTTTAGTTGTTCCATACCATAAAAAAAAAAAAAATATATATATATATATATATATCCAAAAAGAGGATTAACTAGGTTATTTCACAAAAGAAATTATATTTTTTTTTGATTGATTTAAATTTATTAAAAATCACCTGATAAAAATCAAAATTAGCCAGAGTGTGACTTTCACTTCTCTAAATATACTTTCTCTGATCTCAAATAAAAATGGGAAATCAATTCACACTTTACATATTATAAGGATATTTGAAATATACTTCCACTGATTTCAAATATAAGGATATTTGACATAAAATAGCATTAAGCATTAAATATTAAGATGAAACTAATTAAGATTTTCTTACATTTAAGATCAAGAAAAGGTGTAGCCAGTGAAGATGGTTGGAACTCTTAATGCTTACACTGACTGGATCATGATCATCCTCACTAAATAGGCTTTGTCCTGAATCAATCGGTCATGGTAATATGGTATTGGAAGTGCACTACGGATCAATAATATTCACATGCACAGAGGGCCACTTAGAATGTGATGAATGCCAGAGTACTAGGGATGTGGGGTCCACGTATTCATTTTTGCTAGGAAATTATTGGACCAAATTTATGGCATGTCTGCTGTAGAGTAATAAAGGCATGCACTATAGCGTGGAGAAGTGATGGTGCATTCTCTTTTTTAAGATTTAAGAATAAGAGCTGACACGAATATAACGAATATAATGTATTCTAACATAATTTTATATTGTACGACAATTTTTATTTATATAATTTTTAAATAATTTTAGTAAAAATTAATTAATTTATCATAAATAAAAGATGATAATTATCCATCAAATAAAACTATGTTACACGGTGTACTAGTTCTATTGTTTTACATGTTACACGGATTTGAATGGCATAAAGACTTGGCTCGTAGTAGTTAATGCATATGGGAAGGGATGAGATACAGAAACATGTGCCTCCCAAGTGGTGGTTGAGCTGCATTATTGTTCCCTCATTTTGAAATTCCAATCCTTCATGGATCTAAAATGGTTAGACATTGAGAACTAACGCGAGAAATTAACTTGAAAAGAAAAAGGGAGAAACTTTTGTTATTGATAATGTTATTATTATACTCAACGTGATTTTTTTAGTAGATGGCAAATGTTAATCCATGTCTTTGGGAGTCTCGATTAAAGAACTAAAAGTAGAAAAAAATTATTGGGAGACGAAGAATTGTCTTGTTCATCAATTTTTTTCATGTGTTTTTTTATGATTTTTATAATAAATACTTTCTCATTTTAACTTTTTAACTAATGTCTTTGGAATATTGGTCAGCAAGACCCTTATATTAAGATATAAAGACCCTAAAGTAAAATCTTGTTATCCTTAGCTATATAGAAATGACTCATAAGAAGTATTTAGAGGGTCTAACTTAATAGTTTCAGCATGACGCATATATAATTTATAAACACTCTTCAATATTATCTTGGATTTTTAAGTAAGCATCAATTATTATACATATATAGCCAACCATTTGTTATATACTCAGTTTGGAAAATTTGTATCTGGATACGTTTATATTTCTACTTTAAATATTGAAACTATAAGGAAATATCTTATCTACTATGCAAAACTACAGATCCAGAACTCCTCAAGTGGTCCTCATTATCTTAAGACCCAGAATGTCATCACGTGTTCATCAACTTTAAATAATGCCACAACTTTATAACTGCATAAAAAATATCACTTTATTGACAATTACATCATCTTATAGCACATATAGAATTTTTGTATGTGAACAGAACCAAACCCTTAAACGCAATAAAGTAGAAAAAAAACACAATAAGAGATCATTATATCCATGTCTTTTTCATTGCCAAACAAGGAATAAGCTCACATGCAGCACAGGAACAACTTTCAAATTATCTTGACCTCCCACACAAACATGAATTCCTTCCTTGAAATGCGTCAACATCGATCACTTCTTTATATTTTTGTCTCTTTCATCTCTTTAGTTTCTCACTAAAACATTACTGGTATAAAATAATAATAAAAAAAAACTATTACACCAAAATTCACAACTTGCCTTCATCATAAACGAATCGGGTATTTAACCGGATACTTATTCGGGTCCCGGGTCACCCGCCATAACTAGCTAGCTAGCTAGCAAGTCTTCAACGGGTTCCCGCACAAGCAATCATTGTTGCTAAACGACGACGCTTCGAGGTGATCAAACGGTGCCCCGAGAGGAATGGATCCGCACAAATGGTTATGGCTAAGATCCAAATGCCCGATGTACTTCGCCGATGCCAACGAAGTGGGTACCCGACCCTTTAAGTTGTTGTAAGACAGATCCAAAGCCATGAAATACGAGTGTGACCCGAACACGTCGGGTATGGACCCTTCGAACCCGTTTCGGCTAAGGTTCAAAATGCCCATTCCACCGTTACCCAACAAACTAGAAGGTATTAAGCCCCCAAAAGAGTTGCTATCCAAGTTGAGAGTGGATAGAACCGGCATTGTGCCGAGTTCGAACGGGACAGAGCCGGACAGCCGGTTCGCGGACAAGTCCAGGTCCGCGAGCCGGTATATCTTGGAGACAGAGACCGGTATCGTACCGGTCAGCTGGTTGCGACTTAGCAGCAACCGGCTCAGCATGGTGAGTTTCCCGAGGTCTTTTGGAATCTCACCGTGAAGCCGGTTGCTGCTGAGGTCGAGGTGTTTGAGCGAGGCGAGGCGGGTGATCGAGGCTGGGATTTTCCCGGTGAGGGCGTTGTCGGCAACATTGAGGACGGTGAGGCGGGCGAGGTTGCCGATGTCGGCGGGGATCTCGCCGGAGAGTTTGTTGCCGATGAGGTCGAGGATGTGGAGGTTGGGGAGGGCGGTGAGGCAGGCGGGGATCTCGCTGGAGATGTCTTTCCAGTCGGCGACGACGAGGGTGGTGAGGGTGTCGACGCCGCAGATCGCCGGCGAGATTTTTCCGGTCATGTAGCCGGAGCGGCCGGATTTCACGAAGATGGGGTCTTCGGACTCGCCGCGGAGGTTGACGTCGGTGACACGGCCGGTGGTGGCGTCGCAGCTGACGCCGTACCAGTCGAGGCAGCAGTTGGAGCCAGTCCACGAGTTGAAGAGGCCGAGGTAGGGCTCGTTCAGCGCCTCCCGGAAGGAAAGAAGCGCCGCCCTGTCTGACGGCGAGCAACCGTTCGCGACGGAGCACGCGGCGGCGAGAATGGCCGTCGCTAATAAGAGGAACGAGTGCCAAGCCATTGAGTGAGGGGAGAGTGTCAAGTTAAGTGTGTTTTAGTTATTCCAGTGCATGGTTATGAGTTATGTTATATATATAAGGTGTTGAGTGACCAAATTGCCCCTGGTGTTGTGCTTTTATTACAGTCGGTGGTGGTTTTGTGAGTGTTTGTTTCAGACTCTTTCACTGTTATGCACATGCCATTGCTTGGGGCATGACATGGTGGGGATAAGCTTGAAGAGTTGAAGGTTCGTTTGTTTTCTGTAAATTAAGGTTTTATTTTTATTTATTTTTTAGTAAAATTGATTTTTTAGAAAAGTGATGATTATGATTAATGGTATTTGGTTCAGGAGTGATATAATTTTTAAAAAAATTTAATGATGATGCAGATAAGTGAACCAGATCGTTTGAATAATATTTAAGATAATTTAAAAAAATGATTTTATTTAAGTAATAAATGAAAATAATTCTTTTACGATATATAAATGTGTAAATGATTTTTAAAATGTTGTGAATATCATTAGTTATTAAAAAAAAATTACAAAGTTCTAACAAAATTAGTTTTATAATCTAGATTAATGTAACTTATCATCTTGTTTTTTTTTTTTTTCTGGTAAAATACCATGTTGAATTCATGCAACACGACACATTGGCTTTTTAGAGAAACCGAGAAAGTACTCCTTATGGTGTGTTTATGTTTGTTAATGGACTAGGATTCGTTACTTTAATTGGAATCATCATCAACATTAATATATAAAACTAATTAAAGTAATGTTGATAATAATGTTACATTATCATCAACATTGCTTTTTTTTAGAGTACGTAATGGGGGAATGTAACTACAGGACCGTTTTGCATTAATAAAAGTGGTATAGGAACTAATTAAAGCATATAATTTATTTCATGCAATGACTAATTTCTGAAGTAGATGGCACCTATAGGAATCAAGTAATTTAATTTTAATTGTATCATTTTTTTTCTTACTGAAAAGGGACCAATGCCATTTCATTAAAAAAAAAAACTTGCATTGATACAATAAGTATTGTTTTTAAAAGCATGTGAACTACCCTAGATGAATCTAGTAACTCTAATTAATGAGTGACTAATTAGATTATAACTTTTCTACTTACTAAATTAGGAATGACAAATAATTATGAACTCACAGGTATATCCAGTGAGGGATCTAGAAACTCATAAAGGGGGCTGAGTCTTCTTTTTTTTCTTTCTTTTATAATTATTTAAATATATCATTTCTATGAATAATTATATAGTAAATAATGATTTTCTTAAAATTATTTATTACTTTATAGGTATTTAATGTCATAATTTATTGGAATGTTAAAAAAAAATTAATATCAAATTCCAATAATGGAGACTAGAACACTTCACTTATGAAACAATAGAAAGAGACTAGCTTTTTTTTTTAAAGAAAAAAGAGACCTACTAAGAATAGGTTGAGTGAACATGTTGTTGTTACATGGTTAGAGTGTTCTTAGCAAATAAGGCAGTGTCAAAGCAAAAACAATTCATTATATTTAAAATTTTTAGTGCAGAGATGAAATTTCCTATTGTATATTGTATGAAGAAGTCTTAAGGGAGAGAAGGGGCTAAAACCATGTTTGTCCCCTTGTGGATCCATCCCTAAGTATATGGTCAAACCTGTCCCAACTTCCAACTTTGATAAAAATTATTTGTTTTGATTTGATATGGATATGAATACGAATACGAGTACTATCCAATTCTTTTATATGGGATGAAAATGAATATCAAATTATATCCTACTAACTATTATTATATATATTTTTTATAAGTTTTTTTTTAAAACATAACGTGTGTGTATATATATATATATATACCAAATATTGCAGAAGGTAAGGGTAAGGGTAACAAATAAAAAGGAATAGTTATTTAAGCAGTTCATTGGTATTGACAAAACATTTATTAAAAAAGACAGACTTACAAGAGAAATAGCTTTTAAAAGTTACAAGAAGGTAGAGAGAGAGAAGAGAGTTTAAGGCTCAGGAGAGCTGTGTCTCTCAACTTTTCAACTCACCTATTTATAGCATGACAACCACAGGTGGATGCCAAAATTATAAATTACAATTTATTGAAATCCAATCCGAACACAGATTTCTTAGACGGATTTCAATCTATAATTCAAAAGCATTTATTTGATTGCCGCCTTTGTTGTTTTGTTGAAGACAGAAGTGACGTTGTAGGCCCTAATATTTCTTTTAAAGAAGACCTTTGATGGAAAAGACTGCCAACTGCCTCTGGTTGGGTAGCCGAATTGATATTTTCTTAATATATACGATAGTATTGCCAAGATGATCAACTGTTGTAGTTATTATGTCCACTGCCCCTATTATTTTTCCAGGAGCTTCATCAATTACTTTTAATGTTGTCTTGGATCCTAGTCATGGCTGGTCCAAGTCTGCAATTTCTTGAATTCCGAAGCAGTCATCCTCATTATTCAAATGCAAATTACTGCATTGGGTTTCTCCTTCTAAGACATCCTGCTCTTCATCCGAGTCTAAAGAAGACAAGGTCGCCAAAAGGTGTTGTCTTTTCTCTTCTTTGGATTTTCCTGCTAATTGTAAAGACATTGTAGGATGCTGGAGTGCCTTCTTTTCAGGAGTAGGGGGAAGAAATGATTTTCCAGTCTTCCAATGAGAAAACTTATCTTCCAAGAATTTAACTTCGAATTTCTTCCACCAAAAAACCTTTACCTTGCGGCATAAAGCCTTCGGATAAGGAGCTGAATTATGCTGGTGGAATTCATAGAGATGCTGCATTAACCAGCTCACTCCCATTATTGAGCAAAAACTAATTAATTTTTCATGTACTGGTAATTTGGGAGTTAACCTTTTATAGTTTTCATATATTGAGACTACCTTGGTAAGTAGAATGGCTTTTACATGCCCTACAAGCAGAAACCAATCTTGAAACTAGGTCAAAATTTTGGCTGGAAGGGCATATTTAAAGGTAATGTACCAAGAATGGCGATGGTTAGGTTCAAGAAGGATCTTAAGCCATGCTTCTTGATAATCAAAATAATTAAAGGTAGGAGGGTCAAAAGGTCGGGAAAACCTCTTTTCAGTAATTGGGTTTTGGTTCCAATCCGTCAAGGTGAGAACTTTTAAGATTTTTAATTTTGAATAATTAATGACAGAAGGATCCCTTTTGTCTTTTTCTGGAGTTATTTCAGCAAATCCGGTATCTAACAAGATGAGCTGATAAAACATTTTGTTCTTCTTTAGATCTTGGTCTTTTGGCATCCATCCCCATCCTTCAGGAGAGAATTCAACTAGAATATCTGTAGGTGTCATTTGATCAAATTCAAGCTCTATGGAAATTATCCTTTGACATGACTCTTTTATGTGTTGATCTAAGGGTTTATGAATTTTAGGTTTTTGAGAATTATCAATAATTTGGTTTTTTTGAGGAGGAATTAATGGGGAAAACCTATTGGAAGAGGAAGGAGCATTTAGGGATTTAGGAAGGATTCTTAGGTTATTTAAGGATTTATTGGCTGCCACCTTGGAGAAGGAAGGGGCCAAATCATCAAGGGACAGGGTGGATGAAGGGGCCGAAGGCCTCATGTTTGGGGGTCTAACCCTGTAAAAATTCTCGTGTTAGAAAATCAGGGATATAATTATGTTTTCCTTTTATAAATTCAACTTTGAAATTCAAACAAGATAAAAGACTTTGCCATCTAGCAAATATCTATTTTGAAACGATATTTTGAACATCTTTTTTTCAAAATTTCTTTTCCAGACTTACACTCTACCCTTAATAAAAATTATTTATTGACTAAGTCACTTTGAAATTTTGTGATACATAGCACTATAGATAAAATTTCCTTCTTTACAGTGTTATATTTAATCTAGGTTTCACTCCACGCCCCTGAATGAAAATGAATTATTTGTTCTTTAGATTGAGGGTATTTTTGTTTAAGGATTTCTCCGAATCCGACCTCTGAGGCATCGATTTCGACTATCATAAAGGCATTTGGTTGGGGTATTCCTAGACAAGAAAGGGTTTTTACTAGAGATTTTACCTTGATAACTGTCTTAGTCAATTCAAGAGTCCAAGGCTTGGGGTTTTTCTTAAGCCTATTAAACAAAGGTTTACAAATAATTCTAATATGGGGAATGAAATCAACTACATAGTTTAGGCATCCTAAGAACCTTTGTAACTAAGTTTTATCTCTTATTTCATTTGGAAATTTACTAGTAAACTCAATGCTTCTAGCTATTGGAATTATTGTGCCTTGATTTATTTCATGCCCTAGAAATCTTATCTTAGTTTGAGCTATTTTCATTTTCTTTTCAAATAACACAATTCCATTTGCTTTAATTATATTTGTAAAGGTATTTAAGTTTTTTATGTGTTGTTCCATCGAAGAGGAGTAGATTAACACATCATCTAAATAGACCAAAGCAAAGTCTAAATAGGGATTTATGATTGAGTTCATTATGTTTTGAAATTCTGATGGGGCATTTTTAAGTCCCATAGGCATCACATTCCATTCATAGTGATCAAATGGAACTGTAAATGCGGTCTTATATTTATCTTCTTCTTTAACCTTGATTTGATAGTATCCAGATTTCATATTGAATTTAGAGAAGATAGTGGCTTGATGAAGTCTTCCAATTGAATCTCTTTTATTGGGTAAGGGGTACCTAATCCATTTTAGCGCATTATTGAGTGGTTTATAATTAATAACCATTCTAGGCTCGCCTCTTTCTAATTCTGAAGCATTTTGTACATAAAACGCTCGCACAACTCCATGAGGACTTACTAGGCCTAATAAGTCCTTTATCAAGGAAACCTTGGATTTCTTTCTTACAATATTCAAGGGTTTCTTTGTTCATTTGAACCGGACGAGCTTTTGTGAAAATTTTACTTTCATGAAAGTCTTCCTCATAAGGTAAACTTACCATAAATGAGTTTCTTTTCCAGAAGGCGGTTGGGACTTTCGCACAAACTTCTTTGGAAAAGATTTCAGTTAATTCTTTAAATTGGGTTTTTACCTTTTCTGTCTTTAATTGTTCCTCTATTTGTTTATAGAGAATTTCTTGCCTTAAGAAGGTTATTTGATTTGATTTATTTTCAATTTTATTAAGAAAATCGGTTTCATTTATTTTTAAGATGCTTTTTCTCTTGGGTGGTTTTATGAATTCGAACATTAGATTATTTGTTTTAATTCCTTCCTTGGATACTTCAAAGGGGTAGATTTGTGTAAGGAATGGAGTTCCTAAAATCATTTCCTCTAATATATCTTTTGATAGAATAAATGTATTTTTGAAACATCTTCCCTTATTACAAATACTTGCAGTTGGTAATTTAAACTGGACTTGTAAATTAGAGTTATTAGCCGTGAATAGTTTTTGCTATGTTTTCTCATAATATTTAGTAGGAATTAATCCTTCTCTAATGCAGTTTAGATCAGCACCAGAGTCTACTAACACTGTAAAATCTTTGTGAAATGTGTTTCCTATTTTTAGAGCGATTTTAACATGCCATTTCTGTTGTAGTGTTTTAATCATGTTTACTGTTGTGATTTCTTCATCTTCTCTATCGGAATTTTGATTGCTAGTTTCCTTAAGTACCTGACCCTTTAGTTCTTGAAGGTATAATCTTATTGATTTAATTTCTTCTTTTTAATCTTTTATTTCCTTTTGTAGATCTTGTATAGTGACCCATTTATTTTGATGTTCAGCTTGTTTTAATATCTTTGCAAAGTCATAACCTTGAAAATTATTCTAGTTCTTACTACTTCCTTCTTCTTTTTGCTCTAGAAGCATTTTTTTTTATTAAGTATTTCATTCTTTCTTCTTCATCTAGATCTTATCAATCATTTCTAAAGCTAATCTTGTGTCACTCTTAATCATATTTATTTGAAACTGGCACTGATAAGTTTCAGAGTCACAATTTTCACAACTTTCGTCCTCTTCAGAACTAGTACTTGTGTGTTTGATATCACTAAGATTTTGAACTTTTTCTTCTGACTTACTATCTGAGTCTTCTAGTAGAATTTTAGCAATTTGTTCTCTTAATTCCTCACTCATATTTAATTCATTAATTTTTTGTTTAACTTTACAATCCTTTTTCATGTGTCCTACTCTTCCACATTTGTAGCAGATTATTTTTTATTTATATGGTTCCTTAGATTTCTCTACTGAATATTTAGGTTTTCTTGAGAATTTTCTTTTTCTAAAAGGGGTTGTTTTGTCTGACTTATAAAAGTGTTGTTTCTTAAATTGTTTTCTTTTAGTAGAGGAGGGAGGAGAAGGTTTTTCATACCCGTATTGGGTGCAGAAGTTACCTAGTTCTTTAACCCCATTAGCTTCATTTCTTTTTATTCTATTTTCTAGTTTTAAGTTATTACAAAGTTCTAGGCCTATGTTTTTAACCACAGACGCTATTCTCCCATATGTTAATTCATGGATAGATAAATTAGGATATTCTAAATCTAATCTTTCTTTTACTTTGGTTGCAAAGACTTAAGGAAGTCCTACAATAAACTTTTCTTTCTAAAATGGTTCTTTACAATCTTCTCTGGTAAGAACCATTGCCATAAAATTATCTGTATACCATCTAAAATCTCCTAAGGTAGAACATCTTAAATTATGTAACAACGTTGAAGTCCTTTCATTGAAAAGTTTAGTGTCTCCAATAAAATTTTGAATTATTACTACAATTAGCGTTTCTACCATTATAGGTATAGCCATATCTCCTTCTGTCTTAACAGTCGTAGAGATATATATTTTCTGTTCAGGGGTTAGGTAGTTGTCCCACCAACCCTTGAGAATTCCCGTAAAACCAACTATTATTAATTTTATAGTTTGTTCCTCGATATTTTTACCCTATAGGCCGAGGCGGCCATTGTCATTTCATTAGTTTTTCGTAGAATTTGATGGTCGGTCATACCATCAATATTCCACTCAGTGATGCCCGATCCATCAAAGGCTGAAGGAGTATCCAATTCCCATTCTTCAAATTGAATGTCTGGGAGAGTTGGCCTTTGATAGAAATTTCTAGTTGTTGGCGCTGGGGTAATGCGTTTTACTTGGTTTTTTCCTTTTAACTTCAAAATTTTATCTGAAGGGGGTATTAATTCATGTTCATCTTCTTTTACTATAGTCAGAATCTTATCTTTTAAAGGTATCACAATTTTATGTTCTTGTGCGATCTTCTTAGGTTTTTTAGTTAAAGTGCTGATTTTAGATCATTTTAGCTGATCTAATTTTCTGTTTATCTCTTCTAGAGCTAAGTCAGTTTCTTTTCCTATTTTTAATTCTTTAAGCTCAGCTTCTGAAAATTTAAATGGTTTGGTTAATGAGTGTTCTAGTCTTGAGGTGGATGTTATACTATTAGAAGAGCTTTTATCAAGTTTTCTTGATCCAATTATTACTTCTAAGGCTACTTGATGTAATATTTGATTTGTATAATTTAGTTGTTGGTGCAAATTTTTAATATCTTTTAAAGTTGGATTTTCAGTTTTGATTCTATCTACACTAATCATTTTAAAGGGAGAAGCAGTTACCTCATTATTTTCAATGTTAGCAAAGCTAATTTCTTCTAAAGGAGGAATTTCTCCATCAACGGTTCCTTTAATAGTTTTCCAACTTCTTTTAGCACTTTTAATCATTTTTATAGAGTTTATCTAGACAATTTTGTTTAAACCACTCAAAGAACGATATTTGAATCTGAAGTTCTTCTAAGTTTCTATAGTAATCTTCTCTATAATTTGCTAATTCCTATTGCAAAAAGGTTGCAAAGAACCAGTCTCTCCTTTTCTTGTTTTCTTTACTAAGGAATTCTTTTCTCAATAATTCTTTATTTATTTGGAAAGTTCTTATCATATTTAATTGACTAAATTCTGACAGAGTTGGTGAATTGTGAGTTCTAACTTACTCAAATTGTATTGAAGGGGGAGGTTGTTCTTCTTCATATTCTGGGACAGGTATAGTTGGATCTGTCCTTATCCTTCTGAAATTTAGGCTTTTTGGTATGGAAAAGTTAGATCGATCCACCGATTGTCTAGCCATACTAGGAAAAGGTGATTCTAGTATTCTTAAGGAATTAGTTCTTATTAAAGATGTGAAACTAACCTCTACTGCCCTTGAGTTATATTCTACTATACTGTCCAACATGGTAGGTACAAGGTCTTCTGGGTCTAAGAGATCTTCCAATCTCCATTTTAACCCACTGGTTATTTCCTTATGTTTTAAGGTCTTTGGAACTGATGCACTTACCTTTTCTGGATTTACTAATAAGAGGGTCATCTCATCAGTAGGGGATAATTGCAATGCTCCAGGGGCTAATTGGGTTTTTATTACTTTATAGTATATTCTATAAATTATAGTTATGGGTATTGCATTAGGATTCCAGGTTTTTTCTAACATCTTTACATCTAACATGAGATTGTAAGGAGTATTATGGAAACTTGATAATGCTATTGAGTAATTGGGATAGTTATTAATATAAACTAGACTATTATGCAAGTTGGTTTCGAATAAAGCTAGAATCTGATCTTCAAGCTTTATTGGTCTATTATCTCTTAAGGAGGCAAGCATGGGTGTGTCTAGACCTAGTCTAAACAATGGTTTGATTGCTATCTGTATAGACCCTATATGAAGGTACCTATAGTTCTTAATGTGATTGGCAATTAATTGTTTTGATATTAATGGTATAGTTTGATGACTATTTTTAAGATCAATTTCTTTTTTCACTGTCTTAATGACATATTCTCATGTGAACATGTCTTTTAACGAGATTTTATATAATGATGATATTTCGAGTTTGGGTATGCTTTATTTTTGGATTTGTTCTTCTATTTCTGGGATTCTTAATTCATGGTGTATTGTGTGGAATTTAGCTTCTTCTTCTTGTAATTCCAAATCTTCCACCTTTTCTTTTCCCTTTAGAGATAACATTCTAATTAATCTTGACATTAAATAAAGCTTAGTATTAACCTTGACCGGGACTACCAGGCTAAACCAACGGTTTCACTGCCTCACTCTAGGACATATTACTGGGACCACCCTTACCGGCTGACCAACGCTCAAGGTAACGCCTTACTTTACTTAAGGTGTAAGATTAATTAAACTGAAACTCTTAATGGAAAATTAAAGTATAAATTTGGATTTAACAAGTTAAAGATAAACACAAAATACAATATGAAAATAGAATCATAAAACAAGATTTCTGATGTGAATGATCAGCCTAAGCCGCATCCACATAGCATACTTAATATAATATAATAAAAACTTTTTTTTTGTTGTATAATTTTTAGAGATATAAATTAATTAGCTTAATAATAGTTAAATAATTGAATTAAAATATAATTAATAATTAAGAGAGAAAAATATGAAAAAAAATGAAATTAATTTCTTTAGAAGTTAAAATTATTTTTTTAATAGTTAATCAGTGAAAGTTCTTTCATATAACTTTATCTAAATGATATGTGAAGACTTTCACAAATTAATTGAAAAATAACTTATAGAAAAGTTAATTTTATTATTTTACTTATATTTTCCTATCTTAAATTACTTTTATAATATTACGTCTAAACATACTCTAAACTCACAGTAGAGTTGTTCATCAAAAGAGGCTTATATCATTACACAAAGATACAATAAAATAAGCTTTTGTGTTCTTGTTGGAGGAGGACAACATCATATCATATATTTGATGGTAGTCAAGTTAAAAAACTATATATATATTATGAAGATGCAATTCATAAATTTACCCAAGAAATTGCAGCCAAAAAGTACAAGTCTCAACCTCATGCACAAATGATCGAACTTAAGTTAAAATATTTTTTTCAATATCTTTTACCAATTAATTATTAAAAAACTCATTTTACTTTTTTTTTCTATTATAAGTATTTCTAAAAAAAAATTATAAAAAAATTCTATAATCTATAATCTTTTGTTACATTGACACTAAAAAAAAAGTTAAATTATTTATGAATTATTTTCCACAAATTTAAATTTGTGAGTAAATTATATATTATTTTCTATGAATTTAAATCTATAAATAATTTACGCAATATACTCTTGAAATCATATATGATTCATGATATAGCAATAGACTTTTGAAATCCCTCCGGCCCAAACACGTTCATCACCATAAAAATGCTACAAATTCAGTTGTTAATCATGATTAAGGTATTTGAGCAATGAATTATGAAAAAAATATTATTTATACAAAAAATATAGAGTATTATTTAATAGAAAAGCTAAGAAAAACACTTTTAAATTGTATCCAATATATATATATATATATATATAAAACTCCAACATCTAGGTACAACCAAACATCTATAATGTGAGTCTTTTAAAAAAAAAAATAGAGGCTCCTTAACGATATGATCTTAAGAAAAACTTTTAATAGAGACTCAACGCAACTGAATTCTTTTTTATGAGGTAACAAAAACAAAAATCACTAATTTATCATAAAATTAAAATATATTTAAACCAACAAAATCATTCAATTTATAGGTTAAATTCATTTTTTTAATTAGTATAAAAATATTTTTTATATAATTTAATTTTTTTTTCACTCTTTTTATACTCTCGTTCAAACAATAGAAATATTTTTTATTTTATTTTTCTTCCTATTTTTGTCAATCTAAACAATATATCTTTCCAATTCTATTTTTTCCTTTTATTTTTTACTGAATAAATAGTTAATCATCCTAGAAAGTGTGAAACGCCGTCATTTAAGTCCTTAAAAATAATAATATTCAAAAAAATCCCTGAAAGCGCAACTCACTCATTTTTATCCAAAATTCAAAAGGTTATTTGACTTAAGTAATAACATTAAGGATATTTTGGGATAAAATGATTTTTAGGACAAAAAAAAAAACAAAGAAAAAATAAAATTTGTTTCTCAATAAGTTAATATTGATTATTCTCTAATAACTAGTTTATAAAAGTTTTTCATATTTTAGAAGAAGTTATACGAAGTCTTTGACAAATTAATTATTGAAAAAGTTAATTTTAACTTTTAAAAAAATTAATTTAATTTGTTCGTATTTTTTTCGCATCAAATTTCATATAGAATAGCCTATTGAAAATCAACTAAATGGAAATAAGTTTATAGACTTATTTGACAGCATAAAAACTTATTTTAAGTTCTTATTCTTAAAAGATTTAATTTAACCACACTTTACATTTGTAGCGATTAAAATGGTTATTTATCTAACTTCTCTTATTCTATATTCTGCTTCACATCCAATCATAACATTAAAGAGTGAACTAGGAAGTACCAGAGAATCGTGATGAAAAGCATGGGAAGATCATAACAGTACTTTTCTTCTCCACTTATTAGTTATTATCATATATTAAGCAGATATGTAGATAGATAGCATTGTGATATATAGACTTTATTAAAAAAAAAAAGTATTGTGATAGATAGACATGGACTTTATAATAAAGGTTGCTCGACAAGGCATATTTATATACACATGACACTATCCTTTCCTTTGTGTGGGTCCAAATTACACTAAAATCATTACTTCCATTACCCTGTCAACGTGACCCTGTTGGGTTGAGTTGAACAAAGAGTTTTCTAAACCACATGTATTTTTTTTACGTGAGAAATAGAATTATTATGGACAGTAAACATATATATTTAAACTCGAATCCAAATTTTTTAGTTAAGCTGAAACAATCTTATACCAGTTGATTCATGTTTTTTTTATTGGTCTCATCTCTCTTTCTGCTTGTCCCCAAAAGAATATTAAATTAATCAGCTCATTAATTCTTCAGTATTCTTAGACAAGGGTAATAAATTTCCAGCACAAATTTTTGGGATTATTTTTGTGTAAGACATCTTTTAATATTGACTGAAAATAAACATCATTTAATGTTTAATACAATCGTATTGATTTCAGGTATATATCCCTATCACCATCGGCAACATGATAAATGTTTAACTAAATGCGGTAACTTCAATTATTTTTACTCTAAATCTAAACCCAAAATATAATGGGGTATTCAGTCAGCCTCAATGTACAATCAAAAGTAAAGGACTTGATGTAAAAAAAAAAAAAAAAAAAAGTGAAGGACTTGTACCAAAAAAAAAAAAACAAACGTAAAGGATTAAATGAATGATTTAAGTTGACACATATATCATGCACGATTTCTTAAATCAACTGTTTATCCTAAATTTATGAATTTTACTATATTAGATGAATTTAAGAAATGTACACAAAAGTTCATTCTAATGTCATGTTGTTAAACTTTTAACTTCTTTTTTTTTTGTTTTCTACGAATTCTTGGCTTGAAAAGTACATTTTATTCAAAAGAAGAAAAAATAGTGACAAATGTTAATATTTCAAAGTGAATTTAATATAGTGAATCACACTTAAGTCATGATAGGAAAAAAAAAAATGTGTATGACGAAACTTGAAAGTAGGAATCGTGGTTGATGAAGACTTTGAAAAACAACGAGTTAAAATATATTTAAATAGAGAGGTAAAAGTATTTTTTAAAAGTATTTCTACTACACTAAAAAGAGATTAAGGAACTATTTATTTTTAATTTTTAAAAACAGTTTTCAGATTTTAAAAATTATAAAATTATAAAATATGTTTGACTAATGAATTTTTAAGAACTGTTTTTAGAAACTATTGTTTATTTTAGTTTTTAAAACTAAAAAATTAAAACTAAAGAATCCCACATCTATTTATTAATAATTTTAGATACAAGTTTCATATATTTTATTTTATCTTTTTCACAAACAAATTCCACATATTCTAGATTTATTTTCTTTAGAAAATTTACTGTTTCTAATAATAATACCAAACACATTTTCTTTTTTTAAAAATTGTCCTAAAAAATAATTTTAAAAATAGTTTTAAAAATAAAAACTAAAAAGCCTTTCAAACAGGCATGATATTTTAATATTTTCAGCAAAAAAAAATTCTCCAAAATTACTTTTGACTTGCATCCAAACATACCCTTAAAGATTCTTAAATTACATGAATGAGTGACATTTTCCTTCCAACATGTATATGGGTTGGCTCCAATTAACTTCCACGTTCTAAAGTTCTCAAGTTGGATTAATGGTCCATGAATGAGTACTTAATACTTAGATCGTGACTCATTTGAGGCTAAGTATTGTCGTGTTTTGTACATCTTTTAAACTTTTCATGTGCAAGAGACCAAATATGAATGAGATTAGGTGGATAGAAAGGAGCTAGTGCATGGAAATGATTGAAGCTCGTGAGCATTAATTAGATTAATTTAAATCATTGGATAAATATTAGGTTTAAATGCACGATTGTTATTCTCTCGATTATTTTTGTTCAAATTGCCTATGTTGGAGTTTATTTTTTCAAAAATATTATTCCCCCGATAATTACTTTGAGTTTATTCTTTAAAACAAGACAATAAGGAATGAATTACAGTTATGGAGATTTATGAAAGTGACAAGATAACTTTTTGCAAATCCAATTGAATTATGTGAATATTGAGACATTCTATTAATCATAAATAAACGAAACACCACATTGGGTTAAATACAATTTTAACCACCAAAGTTTCAAAATATACAATTTTTGTTGAATCTTCAATTTTTTTTCTATATTTATTATTTTTTCTCCTACATTTTAATTAATTAAATCATTTATTCATGATTTTAAAATGGAGAGACCAAAATTACATTTAAGCCTAGATTTAATTTATATGTGCAGCTAGTATAAACATTAACATTTACACGAATATTCAATCAAATTTGAGGACTTATCATATCATCTAATTAATACAATATGGCAGTAAGAGAAACTTTTATTAGATATGAAAATATTTTATGCTAACAATGTATATAAATTACACTCTATAAATTGAGCACAAAATTGCTCAAGCAGTTAAATGGACTAAATAAAAAAGCAATACTGTAATTCTTTGACTTTTCTATTCCCAATTTTCCACTACATCAATTTGAAGTTGAAAAAATATTTAAACCTCCATGATAAATGAATGACACAACTATTAGAAATATTACGTGTTGATTGGTACAGAACAACATTGGTGGTATACAATCTCTACAAAATCTAGTGAGTGCCACATGTAATTGAGTTCTATGTGTGTGGAATTAGGTGCAGATTTGAGATTGACTTCTGAATCTGAAACAGACATTTTCCATCTCAATTAACTAAGAATTATGACAACCCCCCACTGAGTTGGATTGGTTTTCCATCTTAATTAACCAGACTAGGAATGCTAATATGACTCTCTCAAAGACTCTCTTTCACATATTCCCTCCGTTGGTCCAAATTTATTGGAAATCACAAATTCAGGCGAAAGAATCATTAAAGAATCATTAAATGCAATGTGGAATCCACCAAAATTTGTGATTTTCAATAAATTTGAATCAATCACAGAGAGTATGTGAAAGAGAGTCATATTTATGAGATTAACCAAAAATGTCTTCAGCAATAAATGTTTCTTCAGTAGTATCAATACAGCTTTCTGAAGGTACCTGAAGTGACTCATAGTTGAGTTGTCTAGAAGCTTCATATAAAGCTATGCCAACACTTACAGAAAGATTCAAACATCTGACATAAGTCTCAACCATTGGGATCTTGATAGTTCCACCACCAAATGGTTCAGTTTTGCAGTCTAACAAGGCTTCAGGAGGCAAGCCACTAGTTTCAGAACCAAATAAAAGATAGTCACCTTTTCTGTAGGAAAAATCCTGCAAGGTAAAAAAGGAACCACAATTATAGGCCAGTTCACAATTTCCTTACATTTCTTTGTTTAGGATGCAAAGGGACACACTACTTTTAAAAGTTCAAAGGTGATGCACTGATTGTGTAAAATAGTTTTATACTGTTAAGCAATCACAACTCTCCGTTTGTATGACTTTTAAAATAGTTTTATAAAAGTTATCTGACTTATCATAAATAGAGGATTGTGATTGTTTGACAGTGTAAAACTATTTTACACTATAAATGCGTCACCTTTAAACTCTACTTTTTAATACATAATAATAGGTAACCTTGCTCATATTGCTTGCTTCAAGGGACGTTCAAAACCAGAAAAAGAAAAAATAGCCGAAAAAACAAAAGAATAAAATTGAAAAACTGAACCAAATAAACCAAACTAAAAATCCGTAGAAAATAAAAGCAACTGGTCTTATTAGTTATAGACATTGTAGAATATGAAGGTTGATAGTTGATACAGGGGATCCAAATATTTTGTAGCAGTAGTTTTATGAGTATGTCATTTGTTTCTTCATTCAACTTCTTAATTCTCTGAGTTTCAATACTATAGATGAGAAACTACTAAGGATTGAGACAAAATCTTGGATTTTTGTTTTTCAGATAAAATAAGAAATTTGTTAAGATAAGGAAAAAACCTAAGATGTAATGGTGTTAGAGACATCAAGCATCATCAGGAGAAATGCTGTAATTAAAGGAACTATGCTATTAAAATTAATGGTGTGCAACTCACAGAATGAATTTTTGTTCCCCTCTTTGTAAATGCTAGCAACCGCTTTTCACCCTCCTGTTCAAGACAATGACGACATGTCACGTGGAATCAAAGGAGATGATGATATATGGAATTTATCTCTGAGAACAATAATAATAATAATAATTACCTGTTGCCTAAAATAATTACGAAAATCTTCCCAAGAATCATGAATTTTAACAACCACATAACTGCAATTTTGTGTTAATGATGGAAAACAAATGACATGCAAAAATGCAATTACATTAATGTTTTATCAGTTTTATTTTGGACAAAACAATATGAGGAATGCTAAGATGACTCTCCCAAATACTGTTTCGGATACTCTCTCTGTGATGGGTGTTTTCCAATGAATTTCAATCAATCAAGGAGAGAGTATCCAAAAAAGAGTCTTTGGGAGAGTTATCTTAGCATTTCGCAAACACTATATGGGAGAACTTCTACTAATTGACTATTGGAGAAGACAATTTTGACTTCTAGAGAAGTTAATTTTATTTTTTCTTCATATTTTCTTTTCCTAAAAGTCTTTCTAGAGTAGTGTGCCCAAACAGGCTCTAGATCAATTGAAACTACTATACACATTATATTTGAAAAGCATCAAACTTCATACAGTCAAAACAAGCTTTAGAGGAGGTAAAAGCCATAGTCAGGCATAACTCAATTTAAGATAAACAGTGATAGACAATTGCACACTACCCTGCATTGTAGAAGAGTTGGTCAAGAATAGCTGGATAGATTAGACCAGAAAAAAAATCTAAACTTAAATAAGCATATGTCCATGGATACGGCCAGTAATCCAATCCAGCACGCTTTAGTTTAGTATCATCCACCTTAAATCCTAATGGCTGAAAAGATTAAAAAAAAATACAAAGGCTACCATTAGTATTTTGCAATAAATGCAAAAATAGATGCCAATCATCTCATCAAATGTAAAAAGATTTAGAAAGTAAAACTCACCCCAACTAAGTGTAATCCAACAGCTGATGCTGCACATGTTCTAGCAATGCACCCAGTGTTTCCTGGAATCTACCAAGGACGACATAAATCCCAAAACAACCTTTAGTAATTAAAATTCTAATCTAAACTAAAAAAAAAAATGTTTACTGAGGCGAATTTTATTATGCAGAGGTTTAACTTCATTACTTGTTTAAATTGATTTGAACTTTAATATTCACTCAAATCAAAATGCTAAAGGCTCGTTCTAGACCAACATTAGCCATTTCACTTTTCTTATCATTGTTTATCATTTTTAAGTTCATATCTATTGTCCCATTACAATATTCTCAACAAAAATATATTAAATTGAAAATTAGGTGATAGATCATAAGATCAGTAGTTGTCAAATCTATAGTTAGACCATCATTTTCATAAATGTTGGTCATTCTTTTGAACACGAGCCATTGTCAGAGGAATAAGGAATTCATCAGGAAAATGACATAAACCATTCTTTCTGGTAATACATTTGGGTGGAGCTGTTAGGATACGAGAGAAAGATACAAAAAAGATCACTATTATTGAATCAGATGGAGCTTCAAGTTCATATAGAGAAGAAACTCTTCCACTGAAAGATCTTTGCTAACTTTTCATATCTCAAGCATAATCCCGCATGTAGCTCCCAAACTCTCTCCCTCTGAGGCTCTGACCCCATTGCCCAACAAAATAACTATCTGCCACCTCCGTAATATTGAAACTATACAAAACTGATTAACAAAGATAATAGAGTGATGCTCTCCCTCTTGGAAGATGAGTCTTCTCAGGTCTAACACACATGCCAAATTAGCAAGCCTAACCTCCCTCACATGCTACCACTACTTTTGTATCCAACCCACACACACATACATTCTCTATGTAACAAACAACAACACACACTCATGCATTCTCTCCACAACTAACAACCTAGGTAATGATGAGAGGGCCGCACATTCTATTTCAATTTCCCTAGTGACTTGTTGTGCCTCATAGAAGGTCTAAATAGTCTTTGTGTTAGATTTCAACTTAAAACTGATTGACATTAAGGGAAGTTGCGAAACAGATATACAAGCTACACCCAAAAACTTGAGGCAGGTGATGTGAGACTTCCTAACATTTTGGCCTAGCGATTTCAGACTGGAATAGATGGTCTTCACTCCCTGTATGACCCTGAGCAGTAGTGCTGACGGTCTTGGAACCACAGGTTCTATCAGATGCACACACAAGTATGACAAGTAACCTTTTTTTTAAAAAAGATAAACAGAATAATCTCTTAGCATTCAAACACTACAACAGAGTACTAATCAAGGGGGTTTGAATTTGAACTTGGATTTCCACCAACTCAAATGCAATATGCAATTTACGCTTGTTACACTAAGTTGCTTAGAAAGCAAGGTTATTGAACGTTGATAAATCATTGACATTTGACAACATATCCAGTGTTTTTCAATAGTCACATGTAGTAAGCAGAGAAAACATATTTGCATATACTATCAACAAATGCTCCACACTCATCTAGCATGGTAAATTGACAAAAGGATCAACTTGTTCTAATAAAGACACTTCTAAGGTCCAGTTCCCTTTGCACAGAAAGAGAGTGGAAGAGGAGTGAAATGTAAATGACATGAGACTCACACTTTTACACTCTATTTTAATTCAAAATTTCCATCTCAATTCACTTTCATTCATTTTCATTCTACACAACTGAACGGACCCTAAGATACCAAGGTCAATTTTTTTCAACCAGTTAAAAATCAAACTGAAACATAAAAAAGAAAACAGTAAATTACAGCAACTCGAGGATTTATCAAATTACACATAGTTTTATTTTTTTTATTTTCATACACTAACAACCTTTAAGTTTGAAATCATTAATACATGTTTCAAAATATTACACTTATACTCCCTCCAAATATTGTGTAATTACATTAAACCTGAGGATGAGGAGGGTGTTACTGTAATTTAATTTGTTCTAAAGAAAAAGTATTTTAGCCTAATAATATGAAAAAAAAAAATGTAAGTTTAAGGGAATGTTAGTTACCTGAGGGGACACGAGCACAACCTGAAGAATCTTGGAACGTGACGAGCCTTCATCATTCACTGCCTCTCCAACGCCGCGAGGCAAAGCACCTTCTTCCTTGCTTGTTGTTGTTATTATCTCAGCTGACCCATCTGCAACACAAGAACGAAAAAACAACATTGGAATAAGAAAAACCAACCAAATTACCCGCAAATAAATAATGAAGGGAGGGAGAGAGAGAGAGAGTGAAATTACTGACTGAGAGAGCAAATGGGTGAGGAGGAAGAAGTAGTGAGGGAAGGTTTGAAGTGAAAGAAACTAAATGGACGAAAAGTAGAGAGTTTGGATGATAAGTGAAGAAAAGGGGTTGTTGGAATGTTCAGGCATTTCAAGGCAGTGATGTCCATTGCTATTGCTCACTCTCTCACTCACTCCCCTTTGCTTCTTTCTTTCTTTCTTTCTGCTATGCTGCTCTCTCTCTATCCGTTCTTCGGTTGTTTCTAGATATCAATAAAAAAAAAAAATTTCTATACCATAATATATATACATAACTTAGATGACTAATTAAATTATATTTTAAGTAAAAAAAAAACTTAGATGACTAATTTTCTTTAGAAAACATGTCTTGTTATTTTCAGTGAGAATTTTTCCTCAATGTCATTTAATTCTTGATCTATAATTTTGGTTAAATTTTTAATTTTGCATGTTTTTTCTTTTATTTTGTTTGAATTGAATCTTAAACTTAACATATTTACTTAAAATACCATAAAATATAATTTAATTAATTAAAATGTAAAAAAAAAATGAAAAATAAAAAAAATTGGATTTTTTTTAAAGACCAAACTTTTGTATTAATTCATTGTGAACAATGTTTGCAATACAAGTAGGAATGAAATCAAAAGTTTGTGAATAAATCTAGATATCCTTGCCAAGCAGTAAACAACTAAATTAGTTTGTATACTTTGAATCTTAATACTACAATTGTTAAGGTTTGTTAACTTAGAAGCACAATCCTTCATAATAAACCTTGCTTTCGAGTTTTTGAAATTTTTGTGGTTGATGTTATCTGATGCTGACTTGCAATATGTTTCCAGCATAACATTGGACAAAATGAAGATGTCTAACCCAGCTTACTGCTACAAAATGATGTTGGTGTACCACTAAACCATGATGTTTTTGCTGCTACAAAATGACCATTTGAGTTTCGGATGCAGAGGCAACACCAAATCTGTTTTCATCATGGAAGATGGTAAGGGTGTAAGTGGCTTGGTTGAGTTGAATTTTGCCTATTTTTCAACTCAATCTAATTAGACTCAATTGGGTTGAATTGGATTGAGTTTAGATTTTTTTTTAACCTAATTCAACTTTAATTAAATTGGATTGGGTTGGTTATCAGGGTTGAACCATTAAAAAAAATGTCTACTTTTTTAAATCATGAAAAAATTATAAACATCTCCAAACTAACAAATAATAAAAGATAATTTTAAAAGTCAATATTCATAAAATGTTGTACTATTAATAAGATTGTTTTACAACCTAAAATATTTATTCAATAGTAATCACTAATCATAAAACATAAACATAGAAATCTTACACTATATGTGAATGTTTTTAGCATTTAAATATTAACAATTTATTATTTAGTATATTAGATTATTAGTAATAATACAATTATTATTTTATTATAGGTTTGTTAGTATATGCAGGTTAAGTAGGATTTTGATTGGTTTTAAAACATCAAACCCACCACCTAATCCAATTGTAATTGAATTTACTAAAACAAAACCAATCAAACCTAATGACCAAATCCAACCTGCAAAAATCTAATTGGGTTGGATTGGATTGGGCGAATTTGTGGATTAGGTTTGATTCGCTTACACCCTTAGAAGATGGCAGCGTCCAAATTGCACTCCAGGAAGTCATGTGGTGGCTTTGTATAAAGGTGGGGGTGTGATGTACTTGTAGCAGCTATGGTTCTTTTATGAATGGCTTGCTAGTCCTATACATGTTGGAGAGCATGTTGAAGTGATAAGTTAGGCTTATGCACTCCCTCCTATATTCTTTCATTTCTCCTTCTCCAATTGCACCACATGTTGAGATAATTTTACTGACACTATCACCATGGAAGCTATCCAATACTAGGAAAATGAAGTCACGCATGTCACTCACAGAATTGTAAGCAGTTCAAATCAATTGCCATTGAGCAGCTTCAGACTAAACATATTGTACGTGAGAGAAACACAATAATGTGTGCTAATCGTCCTCAATGCTAGAATCACATTGAGGACAGGTTGAGGGACATGGAACTCCTCTACAAATAAACCACTCTCTTGTGGGAAGGCAACCTCTTGCTAGTCTCCAAAGAAATATTTTTATTTTGCTAGGAATTTTCAAGTTCCATATGGCCATCTAATTTCCTTGCTTACGCAAATGATTAGTTTCTAGCATTCTTTCCATTATATGGAAATAAGCTTATCGAACTTTGAAGTGCCCTTCCTTGCTTAGCTTCCAAGTTACCTTGTGATGAAGCGCGCATCGAATATGTTGTCAAAAACAATTAAATTTCCCAATAAATTTTACAATATAAGGCTAACTTAGGTCATTTTCTCAAAAATGCAATTCATCAAACACCTTGCATTCAATTTAAAATAGGGGGGATTTTGTGTGATTTTCAGAAATTTAAAGCAATAGAACAACTTAAATCAATAAACAAAAACAAAATCAAAGAAATACAACTCAAGAATCTATGCTCATGGAGAAATAATCACAATTCCAACAAAGATAGATCAAATTCATGCTTATGAAATTCCAAACAATACGAAATTTAAGGCAATTACCTCACATTTATTCGAAAAAATTTGGATTACTATTGCATTCCTAACATTCCCAAATTCACGCACGTATCGTATTAAATCACAATTAATTAATTGCAATTGACCCAAATTCATATTTTAATTCCCTAATCTAATCATTATCATACATTAAACAAGGAAATTAAAAATTAGAAAAAGGGAAAAAAATGTTTCATGAGCATAATTCAAAATTGAGAATAGAGGAATTGATATTTACCCACAAGCACATGATTCTTGGGTTGTAAATGGAGTTAGCCCTCCACAAAGATCTTCATGTGGGCTGCAAAGGGGCTGCATGAAAATAAAGAAGGAAGGGGAGAAAAGAGAGGAGAGAGATGATAGCACTTTTGATTCCCTAAGGTGAAATTTTATCAAAATGAAGTAGTGTATCTCTTTACAAATGGGAAAAATTAGACTAAAAACGTGGGCCTCCAAAAGATGACTGAAACTCACTCAATAAAATGTTACCTTAACTAATTAAAATTACCAAAAGGTCCTATTTACAAACTAAACTCAAAATTGTTATAAGTGTAGGATCGTAACATTGAATCCCAAATTTAACCCTTGAAACGTTCGAATTGGACAATCCTTGTGAGATAGGAAATTGTAGATCTCTTCCTTAGATTTCAAACAAGACAAAAATCATCAAAATCAGAGACCTTTGTCAAAAGTTATGGGCTACACAAGGGACAATGTCAAAAGCATCAATAAAACGTAACAAATAACAATTTCATATACTTGGACCCAAAATGACTCAATCTCACAAAACTCACCTAAAATGATCAAAATAAGGTATAAAAACATGTCTAGACTATACTAAATGCAACTCTAGACTATACTAAAATACACTTTATCACCTTGCCTAGTTCATTGAGGTGGAGCAAAGGAATTGACATTATGTGTTGCGCATCAGTTGGTAAAATGTCATGAATGAGTGCAATATTCTAGGATTTAGTGGTAGTATTAATAAACGTGTTAACCGTGAGGCCCTCCAAGCCAACAATGAGGGTAGATTGCAAGTAAGAGTTACTTTCTTTACATGGCCATAGGTCATTCCAAACATTAACTAATTGTCCGTTCTCGATACTCCATCTTACACCTTCCTTGACCACTACCTGTGAAGTGTGGATGCTTCTCCATGTATATCTTGGGCTATGTCCTATAGAGGAACCCGAAAAATCACCTTGTTGGAAGTATTTGACTTTGAAAACTTTTGTAACTAAAGCATTTTGATTTGAAACTAGTTTCCAACCTTGCTTCCCTAGCATACCCAAGTTAAATGTAGATAAGTTGCGAAATCACATACCACCATGTTCCTTTATCATGGCTAGTTGCTCCCACTTGAACAAGTTGATACTTTTACTCGAATTTCTATTTGTTCCCCACCAAAAAGAATTCATCATAATTTGTAGCTCATCATGAAGGGTTAAAGGTAGGAGGAAATCACTCATATAATAAGATGGTATCGCTTAAGTAACAAATTTAATAAGCACTTCTCTCCCTCCTTATGAAAGGTGTCTCCCAAACAAGTGATGAATCTTGTTCCAAACTCTATCCCTCAAATAATCAAAGATCGTTTTCTTCTTATGGCCAATCAAGGATGGCATGCCAAGATACTTGCTCGTCTTTAGGCTTTTTGAAATCCCTAGTAAACCATAAATTTGCTCCTTCATCTACTACGTGGTATTTCTACTAAAGAAAATGGCAAATTTTACAAAGTTCACAGGTAGCTCAAATGAAGCTTTAAAGACACCAAGGATGTATTGAGGTAAATTACTGCCTTTCCTAATAGCCTTACAAAACAAAAAAAATCATCAGTAAAAGTAAGGGTCTGTTTGATTACTGTTTCCAAAACAATTTTTAGTTTTCAAAAATTAAGAACTTGTTTGATGGATAAGTTTTGTAAATTTGTTTTTAAAAACTCTTCTCAAAATTTACTTTTTAAAACTAAAAAACAAAAAGAGATTTTAGTGGTTTTTGTTTTCCGTTTCTCTTTTATTTTTATTTTTAAAGTAACTAAATTTGAAAAGATGCAGAGAAGAGGTGTTTTTAGTTTTCATTAATGGAAAATGATAATATTTTATAAAAAAATTATTAGGTTGGGATTCTTTGGTCACACACTTTTGTTCTTGGTAGTTGCAAGCAAACGAGGGCGATCTTTGTGCACAAATCAAAAGTTTAAACGCATCTTTGTTCCTTTCTCAAGCATTGTTACCTTCAACGGAATTTATGGAGTTCTCGACTGTGAAGTTTGAATGGTGAGCGACAAAGATAGTGGACTCGTACGAGGCTGAGGCTGCGAGTCACTCCTGTGTTTTACTACAATCCTCAATCTCAATGTCCAATCGAATCCCCTCTTCAAGTAGTACTTTTCTCCTAATTGTTTTTTGTTGTGTTTGCTCATGTATTAAACTATTGATGTTGTTTTATGTTGTGTTAATTGTAATTCTTCATTTTCTAAATGAGTACTTATGGGGTTAATAATTGTGCATTCTGAATTGTTGATGCTAGTGTTGTTTGAAAGTTGAAAGTGAGAGTGAAGAGAAAGGAAATATTCCCAAATGTGGGAAGTTGAGTTATACACTCAATTTGTTTGACAAAATGTCACCTAAATGGTTTCTTGGACACCCTTTAAAAATAGCATTGGAAAGGCAACTTCTACTTAGTTAGGTACTATCCTAGGTTAAATTTTTTTTTTTCAATTTTTTTTCAAAGCGTCATAAATAATGTGTGAACAGTACCGCATCTCTACAAAGTTACTGTTCTTCATTGCCGACCAATCTTTTTCTCAGCACAATCACACCAGATCAAGTGCCAAAGCTAAATATCGAATAGTGCGTGCACACTATCGCATATAACATTTGTAACAAGTTTAGCTCATATGACATATATGTTCCAGCTTGAGGGGGAGTGTTAGAATATATATTATCTTTATATTATCTTGTTAGTTATTATTTATCTTTATCTTTATCTTTATATGATGTAATCAAGAGGATTTCCTCAATATAAATAGAGAAGAGGTGTGGCTTTCTTCAACACACATTCAACATACATTCGTTAAATATATAATTCTAATAGTAGTATTTGATTCATTTTATAAAGTTTTCTTAAAATTACAGTATTGTTTAATTCAGTGATATAATAGTATCTTTAATTGACGAATATTTAATTTAATGAGAAATTACTATGTAAGTTGTTTAATTGAGCTCACCTCAACTTGACTCATTTATAAGTTATAATCATGTCTTCTAAAAAAAAAAAAAATACACATTTCAATAGCAATTAAACTGTCGTAACAAAAAAGTAATGTTGAAGGAAATGCATAGTACATATTATGGACAGACACACATAAATAAGTTAAAATTTCAATTTCTAGCAAACCCAAAGAATTTTTTGATACTGCAAGATTGTATCATTCCACAGTCTTTATTTTTATTCTTTCACATTATAAGTTTTTCCTACAATGGTGCATTGTACAACTTTTCTTTGTGCATGCACTTAAAAACACTCTAATAGATTAGATTGTCCCTAGAGTCCTCAACCATTTCATTTGCTTCCATTTTTCTCTATTTTAAACCATGACCCTCGAAAATTTCCATTGTGTTGATAACACAAAAAACAATGGATGGTCAAGTTATGTGAGAATTTTCTACACTTCCTTTGTATATGTCGATAATTCTCTATCAATGTAGTTGTTGGTCATTCTTAGGGATTGGATTTAATAGTATTCTTTGTTTTTTGAGTAATTTTAACTAATAGTTGGGGAGCATGCTAGTCAAGTAAGGTTGTTGGGTTCGTTGGGATTGATTGGTTTCCTATCACAACTTATTAGATTTTCATATTAGAAGACTATATTAGTTTTCAATTGTCTTTGTTAATAAAGTTAGTTATAGTTGTTGTTGTTGTTGCTATTATTATTATTATTATTTCTTCTCTCATTTGCAATGATGCATTGGGTGTAGTTCAATAAATTTTTGTTGAGTGGACATGAGGATCATATGACTTAGTTATTACTTTTATTACTTTTCTCACTTACAATAAAGCTATGTGAGGAAGTTCAGTGAATAAGTGTTGTGTGGGCATGAAGATCAAATGATTTGGAGTTAGGGCTTTTAAAATTTCATGTTCTGTTGTTTTGGTGTTAAATAGTAGGTAGTATATGTTGTTGTGAGACTATAAATGTTAGTTGTGCTAGTTTCAGCTGCTATTGAGATGCGAGGATGTGTTATTTGCATTATAATTTGTTTAAGTGAATGTTGGGTTGGACTTTGTGGTCACAGTTGTTCTATTGTATTTGTTTTGATTTTGTATTTGTTGTTATGTGGTTAAGTGCATCTTGTGCTTCAACTAGTATTAATGAAATCTTTTGCTTATTAAAAAAATGTTACTGAATTTTAATTTGTGTTTTATAGATTATAATCATAATGGATATTGATGGAATTAATGATTCTTCTTTTGATTTAGATGATGAGGTAGTAGAGTTTCTAACATCATGTTGTGCTATTCATAATTACATACGTAAGTGAAATTTACATGATGAATTATTTAAGATATGGGAAGAAATAGATTTTGTAGAACTTGAGGGTGGATGAAGGTTTAAGCATAGAAGGGACAAGCTCTATTAATGACAATTTATCAAGGTTATCTAATTAAAGTGCAGCTGAAATGACAATGTGTAGGGATCAAATTGCAGATTGGATGTGGGTACAACATAACAATTAGTTGAACTAATTTGACTTCTTATTTTATTATGTATGTTACTTTAAACAATTTGAAATTATGTTCCTAAGCTATATATGAGATGATATCATTTATTTGACCTTTAATGACATGATATATATAAGATGATGATAATTTATTTGATCTTTGTAATAAGTCAAACCACTCCTTTGTAGCCAAAGCTTTATCAAGCCTTTCATCTATTACATTGATTGTGCCTTTACTTCTCCACCAAGTCAAAGGATACTTATGGATTGGAATATCAATGAGTTATGTGTCTGTAGTTTCATCTCTAAACCCTCTCTCATAAGCCAAATTGGGTGATCAACACATCCTTTTTTTTTTTTTTTTTTATCACCAAGTGACACTAAATCATTAAAATCTTTCATGATACATGCATGGTTTTTAGGATAATGAACCTTCATATTAATGAAATTTTGGGAAAAATTTACAAGACGAAAATAATCAAAATGCAACTTAATTTTTATTTCTTCAATCCTTCTTACCTGTACTAATGTTTCAAAAAGGAAAATGACTTTGGTTTATGGTGTTGAGACCTCAACCATTCTAGCTTAAATAACTTATTGGTCCCAGTAAGCTTGATTGTCAAGGCCTACCATTAAAAAAGGGTCAACACTAGGTGTTGAGATTTGTTTTTCAAGTGTGGTAGTAGCCATGTTTTCCACATGCATTGTGGTCTTGGTTGTAGCCACTATATTGATGATTTTTCTTTTTTTGTCACCCACAATTAACTACGTGTCCATGTCATTCACATTTGTTGCATCGTTAGTGGGATTGGCATCATTGTCATTTAATTCGTTATTATTGTCTTCCTTCTCTTCAATGACTTGATTGCTTGCATGCGAAACTAACGTTGTCATGCTTCTAAATGCGTGAAGGAGGCGTTCATCATGCTTCTTACTGTCTAGAATAATTGCTATTGTTGCATATTGTGAGTGGCCACCATCGTCGCTAAGTCTATTTTGATTGCGGAGTTTGACACGAAGGTTCGATCCTCATAAGAGGCTACCATCATCATCTTCCATGGAAAACAACAATTTACATAAGTCCTATGTGAGCCCAAGATGACCACAAAGGTGACGAAAATTGCCCAACCTCTCATACTTGAAGTTGATTACCATTGATTCCCTACCAACCTTCTTAATTTTCTTCAAGCGTCCATGGACTAGAATTATGCTTGTCATCATAGTCCTAATATTCACCAAGGAAGTTAGCTACATTTTGGCCCACAACAATCTTCTTGAAGCTCATAGGGAGGTTGAATATCTGCACCTAGAATGCAACCTTAAAAAGAGGGACTTGAGTCTGAACCTCTCCATCATTGATGATGCTAAGGATAAGGAGGTGTTTTTCAAAGGACCAAGGACCTAGCTTCAAAATCCTTTGCACATCTTGTTTGTGGTAAAATTGGAAAATAAAGATACCCTTATCTGCTTCCATGATAGAGACTCCATGTACCAAACTCCAAATTTCAGCCATTTTCCCCTTCATAAAGTGAACACAAATGGATTTGTTTGTAAGAAATCTCCCTAGAAGGCAGATGGAGAGGTTTAGGGACTCCTCAACGTCAACATCATTTGAAAGTACTAGTTCTCCATCCTCTTCTTCCAATGACAAGCCTTGTATTTTAGGTTGATCCATAATGGTAAAGAAGGAAAGGGATTCAATGAAATAAAACTTCTCACCTGTTAGAGTAAACCCTAAAAGGGAGAGAGCCATCTCATGTAGAGAAATAAAAGTAGGCAAACTTATATGAGTGCAAATCCTCAACATGGAAATGGAGCAATATTTCCTACAGTAAATAGTTCATTGGTCAATGTAACATTGTAACTATACATCTAACCACACTATATCTTTTTTTAAATACACATTCATCATCTCACTCACTCAAATATCTTTGATCCATCCAAGTACACAACATCAAAATTCAGAAATGGGTTCTCTTGCTCTTCAATATCTAATTAACGAGAACCCATCTTTGAATTTTGGTGTTGTGTACTTGGGTGGGATCAAAGATATTTGAGTGAGTGAGATGATGAATGTGGACAGTTGGAAATGTATTGAAAAAAGATATAGTGTGGTTAGATGTATAGTTATAATGTTACATTGACCAATGAACTATTTACTATAGGAAATACTGTTCCATTTCATTGCTGAGGATATACACTCAACTTATATTTTTAAGTTAACAAAACTCACTATATATCAATATTATGAAAATCGGACCAGAATGGCTGGTCGGACCGATTCAATTGGGAATTGGTAGTCTGTTTGGTCCAGGAGAACCTCTTAACTGAGGAGGTACCAAACCGGTGAGAAACCGATAAAATCGGGAGGGAACTAGGAAACCGGTGAAAACTGACAGATTAAGTAGGTAAAACGATTCTATGATATTATTTTATTTTTATTTTTTTAAAACCAAAATGATGTCGTTTTATTATTTTTTTTTTAATGCTAAAACGATGTTATTTTAGTACTTTATTTGAATATGATGGATTAAATATTAATCAATATTATAGTAATGGCTAATTATATCAATTATTTTTAGTTGTAGTTGCTTTTTTAAGAGTGTTGTAATTGCTAATGAATTTTATTTGGTATTGATTTAAGACTAACTTGTAATTTGGTATTGTAGTTTAAAACATAAGTTTATGAAACTATGAGATTACTTTTTTTTTTTTTTCATATATACGATTCTTAATTATTTAATTAAGAGTGTCAACAGATAATAAACAAATCATCATGCATGAATGATAAATTAAATAATAACATGGTAAAAAATATCTAAAGAAATAAATAGATTAATATTCTTTATTGTAAAAAGAAAAAATTAATTAATTAAAATGAAACAAATATCGAAAAGTCACATAATTCTTTAACAAAAAAATTACTTTGTAGTTATTATCTAATCTATCTTGTTGTTACAATAATTTAGATAAAAAAAATATATAGAAATATTTTTTTTAAAAAAAATAAAAAAATAAAAATTGACGAGCCAACCCACTTGATGACGGGACAAATTTGACCCGTGCCAACCACCCCTACCCTGCTTCTGGTCCAACCCATCTCATCTCACCCCATTTTGGATGAATTGACCTACTTTATCACCCCTACTTTAAATCAATATTTTTATCAATTTATTGACCGATCCAATTTTAAAAATCATTGTTATATATTAACCTAGAGATTTTTCTTGTCTTAATGTACAATATGATTATCAAGAGATTCAAACTCCGTTGATTAAGCAAAAATGTAAGTGTTTATGGTCTCCTGCTTTCGATTTTGTGGAAAAGAAAAACAAAAAACCTAGATGGTTATTGTTCACCAATCCTAATTTGGTTCGAAGAAAAAAAAAAACCCACCCAAAACATTAACAGTATTTTAAAAATATTAACTAAAGAAACAAAATATATATATTTTTTGACAACCAGAAACAAAATATTTATTATTAAAAATTAAAATTCGTCACTCATCTTCGGTAGCCTTTTATTTATTTATTTTTTCATATATAAACGAAGCGAGAGAGAGAAGAGACAGAAACCTATCAATTTCGCTAAGGGCGAAAAGTTCAGCCTTTTTCCGATTTGCATCAATTTCGACAGAGAAAAACAACATCATTTGGTCAGTCTTCTATGCTTCTGCTTCCAATCTAGGGTTTCCTTTTTTTTTTTCCCCCCAAATTGTTATTCTCTTCAATAGACGCGGTTCGATTTCAAAGGGATTGAGGTTTTTTATATGGGAATTGGACTCAAAATTAGGGTTTGCGTTTTGGGATCCTCTCCTGTAAATCGTTTCTGTTAGAAGACGGAGTTGTGTGCTTTTCGATTCGGTGCGTTTTCGTTGTCGCGAATGTTTTTCGATCAAATCGATCCCCTCACAGCATGATAAATTCATCGTCGTTTTTGTCTTTTGCATGTAATAAATGATAATAGACCCTAAAAATTGCTTCTTTTTGTTAATTTTTTTTATCCTGAACTGAATCTGTTATGTGAGACTTGGGTTACGTTGTTGTATGCTGCTGCTGCTGTGGATCATATATGATGGCAACTGTGTAATTGGTGTGGCAGTGGTTTTACCTCTGTTATGTTATAGGGATTCATATGCTGCTGTTAAATGCTGAAAATTCTTTAAAAAATATCAACTAACATATATGTAAGAGAGAAGCTGTTATATATATAGTGAGAGTGTATGATGAAGAGAAGAGTAAATCTTGGCCATAAAATTGTATACGGATGATCGAGGTAGTTTTAATTAGTTTTGATCTTATCCATCCATTATAATTATATGGCTGAGATTTGCTTCTCTCACGCTCTCATCTTTCATCTGATTCGTCCTCTGTGCCAGTTCTTTGGGTCGATGAACATGTGGAAAATGTATGGTGTTAAGAATTTTCTTCAGGTCATTGGAAGGGGCTCTCTTTGTTTTGTTTGTGGATTAATGGAATGTATTTGTTTTATATTCAGTAGAATCTGTTACCTTTTTTGGTTCACAATCTGCATGTTAAACTGGCCATTATATGGGCTTGTATGTCTTGTTTTGAATGATTATGGTTGTGTTTATCATTGAAGATTTTGCATTGAATTTATAATTTGTAACATTAGATTTATAGCATTTTCGGCTACAGCTTTTTATGAGGAAAAAATGGCCTATTTTTCAAAAGTTCTCATCAGAAGCTGACAAGAAATAAAATAATTATTTTTCTAAAATAAATTGATCTAAAAATGTACTTAAATTATATCATGTATACGTGTATTAGAAAATAACAAAGCCAGATTTAAAAGTCAACTACATAATCTAAAAGGCTTTAAAGCTTGCTTGTCAAACAGTGAATTGCTGTAAACTGCATTATTTGGCTGTTAGCTAATGGAGAAGGGGGTGCCACCTAGCCTCTTCGTCAATGATGGTTCTTTCATGGAGAGGTTCAAGCAACTTCAACAAGAGCAGGAGAAAGGGAAGAATGGAAAATTAGGGGATTCTAAACCAATAAAGGTTATTTCAGGGTCTTTGTCTCCCAATCCCTCCATTACCAAAACGTCTGTGGACTTGAAGGTTAATGATACAAGGAAAACCCAGGGTGGCTCTGCTGGCAAGCTAGCTTTCAGTTTAAAACAAAAGTCAAAGTTGGTGCCACCCCCGGTTAAGTTGAGTGCCGATGAGGATGAAGAAGAAACAGAATCTGGGTATGTTTCAAATGATGCACCACTAAAACGGCAAAAGTTGGGCCAGGAGGACACCATGGACCAAACATCAAGACAACTTGATGTTGGTAATTACTTCTTAAACTTTCTAGTTTCTACTGATAGCTGGCTCATGAGTATTCTTGTTGATTACAGTTTTTAAGTCGGAATAATCAAGTAGTAGCATAAGTAATTTTTTAATGTTCAACTTGCAATCTATTATACTATGCCTTTATGTCATGCTAATTTTTCATTAAGAACTTATTTTATCCTTGTTATTCCCATATTCAAGTTTTTAGTTCATTAATGCATTCTGTAGACCTTCCAAGTGTATGTCATCAAGAATATGAATATAATTTTCGTATGCATAATTGCTAACATTCCTTCTGATTCTCTTTCCTTCTCTATATTTTTTATTATTTTGTTTTCCATCCAAATCTATCTACTGTAACTTTCTAGAAGATACAAACTAGAAGCTTTGAACTTTTGGGAGTGATGGTCCTTGACATAGTATCAGAGTCTTTAACAGAGTGATTGACAGATCACTCCGTACTAATTCTAAATAAAAGTTTGAATTCAGCACATGGTAAGGTGCAGCGACCTTTGCATTGTTCATGTGTCAGGCCCCAAGGGAGGGCTTGTGGGAGGGGGCATTAGATACACAAAACAACATTATGAGCCTTTACGTATGCTTTTAGGAGAGATGGTTGTTGAAAGTTCTGTTTCTGTTTTCCAACTCAATCTGTGAATTATGTATTTCTTTTTTTCCTTTAATGAGAGTGCAAGGTTGTTTGCATCTTTAATAATTTTTTTTTTTTTTTTTGCCTATCATAAACTCTCATTTTTCAATGTTACTTGGAGCCAATTTGTTTCAGCTTTTTTTCATGAAAAATCAATTTAACTTTTTTTATTGTGCTTGAATAAACTTTTGAAAAAAATCAAAATCCAATTTTATTTTTTTGGGCTATTTTAAGAAGTTGTTGAGTAGCTTCTAAACAAAAGCTGAAATTTTAACTACCTTTTAAAATAATAAAAAATGCTTTTAAAGTTTTTAACCAAGAAAAATAATCTGCTTTTCATAAAATTTATAAAAGATAAAATCTCTACTTTATACATTCTTAAAACCAATTTTTTAAAAGCATAAATAAACAACTGGTCCTTATTTTGTTCATATGGGAATGGTGTAATAGCATTGAAATAGGGACTTGCCATTTCATTTGTACTCATCCTTTGGCTCACTAAAAGGAAGTAATGGAGGAATAAGAAGGGTTTAAACTCAGGTTTGTTTGTGATACATGTTCAGAACTCCCATTATCTTCTGTGACAACATGAGCATTGAGCAGTCTCCTTGGCTCACAATCCTGTCCTCCATGCCAGGACCAAGCACATAGAACTCGATCTTTTCTTTGTTAGAGTAAATGTTCTGAGTAGGCAGCTGCAAGTCATTCATGTTCCTGCTTTGGATCAGTATGCTGACATTCTGACCAAAGCACTTTCTCCTACAGCCTTTGCTCTTATGAGAGGCAAGCTCACACTGTGAGTCCTCCATCCTGTTCAGCACTCACCCACCATGAACTTGTGGGGGAGTATTAGGGAATAGTAGTCTTACTACATCAGACTTTTCTTTTCTGTTGTATTACTTTATGTATAGAGTTCTGACTCTCTGTATTCATTTGTCTTTCTGTTTCACAAGAGATGAATAACAGAATTTCCCTCTCATTCACAAACTCTATTAAGAACTTCCCCTGCAGATATTTTGGTGATGGAAGATGCCAGTTTTGGCATACAGCTGAAATTACACCATTCCCCCCTTCCTTTTTTCTTCAAATGAAAATAGAGTCACCCTCTAGACATAACGTGCAGTTTCATTGTAGAAGAGGTCATCTCGGTGTATACCTTCTTTGCTCATTAAAGTGGCATGCAAAGAAGAGAAAATGTCTTGAATATTTTTGTCTCATGAATGCAGCTTATTCCCCAAGTACCTATCAAGAAATGGTGTATTGGCAGGCCTGCTACAAGACTAATTTGCATTCCCTTGTTCATGCTCTTGGTATTAATCAGTTTTATAAGTGATATGCAGCCCCTCCTTCCCCAAGTGATCCTACAGTGAAGAAAGTTGCTGACAAGCTAGCAAGTTTTGTGGCTAAAAATGGAAGGCAATTTGAGGATGTTACACGTCAAAAAAATCCTGGGGATACACCTTTCAAGTATATAGAGTCAACTTTTAACCCTTGTCTATTGATATCCTTTGTTTATGCTTCCTGGTTATGATTATGTGGTGCATTTTTTTAACTTGCAGGTTTTTATTTGATGAGAGATGTGCTGAATACAAGTATTATGAATATCAGCTTGCTCAAGAAGAAAAGGCTCTTGCGCAATCATGGGAATCACAGGTGCCTCATAATGGTTAGTATTTCAATATATTTTCATATTTTTAAACCAAGTTATTTAGATGTTTTAGCTGTTTTTTGGTCTAGAAGTTGTAAACCCTGGTTTTGTTTGTTCATTTAAAGTGTTTTATGGATAAACTTCTCCATCAGCACTTCTAAGAGAAAAAAACTAGAAGAAAAAATGCACCTTCTTTCCAACCCATTTTTGACAGGAGCCTGTGGCCTACATTACCAAGAAAAAATGAAATAACCTTCTCCATAAGCTAAAAGCGTACGCATAAGTAAAAAATCATCTTTGGAGTATATATGTTGATTTTGATTTGTATTTTAACTATATCTGCAATGTGTGATGTTTGAAGCAGTATGTGATATGTCTCTTGGTAATGTTGCTGAGTTCATCAACCAGACCATAGATTTGAGCAGTTTTGATCTCTCTGATGTGTGGAACTCATCTACCTACTATTTTATATTTTAATTTGCATGTGATGGTTTTATTCAGGGGGTACAAACACTTCACCTTCCAAACAGACCAGTGGTCATCAAAGATCATCTCAGCAGCATTCATACCAAATTCCTGCATCTGCTTTATATGAAAGTGCCGACAATCCAAGAGCTTCTGGATTTTCAATACAAACAGTAGGAAGCAGTGGTAATTGTTATATTGCCGTATTCATGTTTATTGTTTTCACAGTTTGTCTGTTTGATCCATTTGTCTGTCAATTTGATAAAGGTGTGTTTGAAGCAAATTATCAATTTGTTCCATTGCATTTCATTTACTCCTAAAAAGGGGAGAAAAGCTATCTGAGCTACAAATTAAGTATTATTTATTATTACACTTCTCATGGACTTTTTGTGTGCAACCATTTTTTGTTGGTGTGTGCTTTGTGTATTTCTGCTGCAGAAGAACCCAGTGGTTCATCAAATGCTGATTCGCTGGCACTAATGGAGTTCTACATGAAGAAAGCTGCACGGGAAGAGAAGTATAAACAACCTAAGTACTCAAAAGATGAGATGCCCCCTCCTGCTTCTCTTCTAGGTTAGTATTCATTTAAGCAAAACTGTTACTTTTATGCATTTCTCCTTTTAATGGAATAATGTTTTGATTCCTTCCTTTTGGTGACACATTGCCAGGCAAAAAAGGCCATCATATGGGTGATTTCATTCCTCCAGAAGAACTTGAGAAGTTCATGGCTAGCTGTAATGATGTTGCAGCACAGAAAGCTGCAAAGGAGGCTGCAGAGAGGGCTAAGATTCAGGCTGATAATGTAGGCCACAGGCTCCTGTCAAAAATGGGTTGGAAAGAAGGTGCATTGTGCTTTTTTTCCCAGTCTTATTTTCAAGCCCTTGCTGTATTTCATCGAGACATGCTTAAAGAATTTGTATTCAAGCCTAAAGCTCTGGTCGTTATCTTTGATGTGCAATGTAAAACACATTAATACCAGGAAGAGGAGTGCTAGCAACACACTCATTGATTGGTCAAAATTCATTGAAAATTACAAAAATCAAGAGAGTCATTAAATAGGACGTGGGCTCATCCAATTTTGTAATTTTCAATAAATTTCAACTAATCAGAGTATCCAAAAGAGTATCTTAGAGTGTGTTCCTAGCATTTTTCATACTAGAAATCTGCTTCAAAGTTTTTTTGTCTTGTCTGAGTACCATAAATTTGTTTTCATTTTTTTTTTTTTATTGTTCCTTGTGCTAACAATCATTGATTTCCAGGTGAGGGTCTGGGTGGCTCAAGGAAGGGTATTGCGGATCCAATCATGGCAGGTAATATTAAGAAGAATAACTTGGGGGTTGGTGCTCAGGAACCTGGGGAGGTGTCTTCCGAGGATGACATATACGAGCAGTACAAAAAGAGGATGATGCTTGGCTACCGTTACAGACCCAATCCTCTGGTAAATACTAACAATGGTTAACCTTGCTTTCATCATGGTTTTTTGTTTATTTTTTCATCATAAGCATAGTTTTCATGTTCTGTTTGTTTTCGCAGAACAATCCCCGCAAGGCATATTACTGAACTAGTTGACAGTGGGAGCTTCCTGAAGTCTTATTCAGGGGGGAAAAGTGAACTTCTACAATGTTGGCTGAATTGGTGTGTTGATAGTAAACAAGCTTTTTTTGTTTTGTGTGTGCTGCACTGGTTGTAGTCTTTTTAACTTTTTTAAGATTTGGGGGAGAAACAAGGGGAACAGTGGTGTTTTATGTTTTCATTACAACAATTGCATTTTTAGCCGTCAAAGAATAACGTGCTTGTTATTATTCTTATTACTTGTTTGGAGGATTGTTTTCTGTTTTTAGCATATGGGGATATCATGTTTTTAGCATATGGCGATATAATGTTTGGTTTTGTTGTTTTCTTTTTTTATTTTTATTTTTATTTTTATAGAAAATGTTTTAATTTTTGAAAACATTTTCAAAGAAAATATTCTCTAAAAAAGATTGAAAATTGAAAAAAAAAATTTGACGTTTTCAACATATTCACTTTATAAACATTTTCATTATTTGATATCTTCGTTTTCATTTTTATAAACTAATTTTTTAATATTTAAAACTTCGAAAATGTAAATTGTTTTCAGAAAAAAAAAAAATCTCTCGAAATCAAATGGCAAAATTGTGGTTGTTATGAAGTGGTTCAAGGATAATATATTGGGATAAGGTTGTGGTTTTCGGGTGAAATGAGGAACCTTCCTGGTTTTATTGTGTGATTTAAGAGTTGTCAGTGAATAAAGGGAAAAGTAGAGAATACATTAAATAATAAGTATTTGACAGTTAAAATAACATGGAATAATGAAAAAATATGTAAGGCGTTCTTGGTAGAAACCAGTTACTAATTCTAGTTTGCTCTCCAAGTTCTGACTTGTTAATCAAAGGTAAAATCAAGTTTGACTAATTTTAAATTCAAGTTTATTGATTCTAAATATAGATAATATTGATTTATTATTGGGAGTTCGGTTAACTGAATAAGATATGTTATTGTTAATGTCGTACTATTGACATAGCAGCCTAATAAATAGTCGGGAAATACTATTTGTTTTTCTATTTTCTTTTCACACTCCCTTTTAAAAAGAAAAAAATAATTATGTGCTGTAAAACAACTTTATGCATTTAATTACAAATTGGATGATTATTAAACTTTTCTTTTTCTTTTTAACATTTTGGAAATTAGTTTTCGAAGAGAAAACAATTATGGAAAATAATTTAGAAAGACAAAAAATAAAAGTAGGTGTGAAAAGAAAGAAGTCCCTGGTTGGAAAAATAACTCTAGGCTTCAAAATGTGAATGGGATTTCCACCAATAATGAATTCCACTGAAACAAGCCTAAGAAAATCTTTATCCAATTATGTGGTTCAAATTCGAATGTTCTATGCGCACTCCAAACAAAATACACCAAGAAAAAAATTATTGTATTTATTTGTACAAGTTATTGCTTCTTCGAATTTAAAGATAATGCATCAATATTATAAAATAATTATCATTCAACGTTATAAAAAAAATCAACATATTTATCTTAAATAATGAATTGTGATTAATTAATAATAATAATTTGATATACTTATATGAGTTCACGAACCTGTCCATTTAACAAGCTGAGTCATACACAACTTTACCATGATCATCACTAACTATTACTTTGTGGTTAAGGTTCTCTATCTCTGCATACATGCTACCCAACATCCAACAATTTTTATTTTGCTTTAATTTCCATATGGATAACATTATACAGCTAACGCTCAAAAGGGGAATCGATCGATCTTATGAAATCTTGGCTTTTGTTAGGGATAGGGATAGGGATGGAAAAAAGTGGGGAGCAAAGTGTTTGTGCTGCTTACCTCAGACATATTGGAATAAAATAAAAGTGAACTGATCAAGCAACTAAAAAAGAAAATGTTTTTTTTTATTGAAATTCATAAAAAAAAAATCTTAAAAGAGTTTTTTTTTTTTTTTTTACTATTATGTAAAATTTAGGTAAGTTGGATTTCGGATTCATCATGAACATAACATGTCTTAAGGTTCATTGAATGCTTACAAAAATATTTATATATCGTATACTAATAAGATTCTTATATCGATGGTGAGATTTGATCTTGCGTCATAAAAATTAAATATTTGTCAACTGGATCAACCTTTATTTGCTTTTAAAGAGTTTAATGATTCTACCTTAAAAAATATTTTTTCACTTCAATTAATCATAAATAATTATTATCGTGTCTTTTAAAATAATTATTATATAAAATAATAAATTTATTATACATTATGAATTGTGATTTGACAAAGGTATAAATTACATAAGCTAATTTCATAGCTATAACACCAAATAAAATATGATTGCAAGATAACTTTTCTGTATTCTTTAGCCTCATAATGTGGCATATTCTTGCATGCAACCTCTAGATTTTGGGAAGAAGGAACTTATCTAATAAGTATACGATTGCAAGAGAACAGACTCCAGTCATCCAAATACTGCTTTTTCGTCTGCAAACCTAATCTTATCTTCTATTCTATTGGAGACTAAAGTGATCGACAAGTGCACGCAGTAAAAGTCTACAATGCTGAATTGGTTATTATTGATGCAAAATGCAATTTATTTATTAGTTGAAGTGAGGGAAACAAACAAATATGTAACTTTTTTTTTTAAATATAAACAAAGATTTCATTGATAACCGTTCAAGTACAAGATACACTTAATCGAAAGTAAAATCAGTACAATAATACACAGATGTAGATAAGCCGCAAAATACCCAGCTCTATTATTGTATGTTGCTAATTCTGCTACACAGTTCAAAAAAAAATAAAAAATTCAACTCTCCTTTAATGAGTACCAAACCAATATAAAATTGATGGACAAAGATCAGCTTCCCAACCAGACACAAATTCACCACTGTTGATAAGTATTACTAATTTTGATCATCTGATTCCAAATAGGTAACATGGTTTGTCGTTTTGTTGTATCCTAAATCATACTATGATTTTGTACTTGAAATAGGATTGCATGAACTCGTTAAAATAAGTTTAAATATATTTTTTAATCTTTTAAATATGAGTTATATTTTTTTTTACTTTAAAAACATTTTTAAACCTTAAAAATAACCTAAGATCCTCAAATGATATAAAAAATGTTAATATCAAAGAGTACGTTGCTAACCTTTCTCGTTTAATTAACAACAAATTATACTTAACCCAGAACTTCCATCTTATCTTTTTTCTTAAGTAACATAATAGGAGCCCCATGACGACACACTGACAAAATACAAATGAATTATTTCTCAGCAACTCTTCTAATGGTTTCTTCAATTCAACTAAGGTTGCATATAAATTGATCTAGTAGGTAGTATTAAATCTATGGAAAAATTATTTTTTCTCTTAGGTGGCAAATAAGAAATATCCTCTGGAAATATACTTCAAGACAAATTTGAACAGGTGTTAAGTCTTTTGAACAGTTGTATAGAAATATCCTATTAGACAATAACAGATATTTTTGAACTTCCTTTATTAAAGAAGCATTTATTTGGCTGGTATCATGGGTGGTAAAACGCGTCAGGCTGGCTAGTTTAGGCCCTTCAAAATGGGTCGGATTGGGTTGGCCCGCTATGATAAAGGCGGGCCAGAGATCCCTTGTAGGCGAGCTGTTCCTTGATTTTTAAATTTTTTTTTTTTTTTAACTAACCTATTAAACTAAATTATAAAATTAAATAATAAATTAATTTATACAAAAAATTGAATAAATTTTTTTTAACTTCTTATTTTTTTAATTTCATACTAATTACAACATTAACTTAATAAATTCATCATTTGTGTAGAACAAAACATAACAATAACAAATTTATCTAATTTCAATCAATTAAAATTAATAAGAATTCAACTTTAAATATTTAACAACACAAATTACAAGATCTTCAATTATAACTAATAAATTTATCAAATATGAAATAACAAAATCACAAAACAAATTATCAATATTAACAAGACAGTTCTACCAGACTAAGGTGAAGCGAGCCAAGTAGGTTGAGAGACCTATTTCATCCTGTCATTTTAGAATGGACTAACGAGTCGGGTGGGTGAGATGTAATCTGCTTTGTGACCCCTAACTAGTAAAATATTTTCTATCCAATTGAATTGAAAATTTGGTTATATTTATTAATATAGTTGTTTTCTAAAATTAGTTCTTTATTTGTATTTTATGTTTCATTAATTTTTTAGAATTTAAAGGTGAGGTAATGATTACTTAAAACAAACGAAAAAGGTGATGCAGTGTATAATAATTTATGTGAGTTGCATATAAGGTAAAATTATTTTATGTCAAAAATGTTTGAATTTAAGATTTTAGATAAGTAAATTAGAGATCATTATCACTCTTATCAATGATATGTTATTTGAAAAGAAATCAACCAATCCTTTTAAAGTTATTTCTTATTTTTAATATTTATTTTAAGAATGTCCATTCGTTTAGATTAGTTACTCGTTACTATTAGTATATTTTAGAAAAAAAAAGAATTTATAACTTGATATAATAATAAATGAAAGTGAAAGAAGACAAAGTACGCGTTTGTAGTTGAAGAGTTGAAGGTTGAAGTTGTGGCCCTTACTTTAAAACAAGGGATCTCTTAGAAAACTGCTCTCATATTGAATTGAATCGAATCAGCGGTCTTAAAACCTTCACGGTTTTGGTTTTCCTTCTCCTTCTGTTTTCTTGTCCCTTTCATAGCCTTTTTGAGTTCAATATTGTTTTTTGTCTTATGTCGACAACTTGAACAATGTCAAATGCTTTTTTTTTTTTTTTTGGTTATTTTTATTTATTATTTATTCCATCCCAAAATAAGTGTTATCATCCATGAAATAAAAATATCGTGATAGTTTTACCATGTCAATGTATAATTATTGAGCTCACGAGAGGAAGTAGTAATTTGCACGTTATTTTAGCTAAGCCTTCATACACGACACTTCCAAATTCCAATTTCCAAGTGAATTCAAACTTGAATCTACAAATTTGGTTGCAGCTCACACACTTTGACTAATTGAGAGCCGTCAAAGACTATTTGAATCTCAACGGTTTGTAGTGTCCCAATTCCCAAATGCTAAATAATTTGTGGGCCATCTTTTTGTCTTTGTATACAAAGAAAGTTTATAATTTGTGGACCCATCTTTGTCTTAATTAATTTGCACCCCAAAAATTAAAAATGAGTAGTAGATCTTAGGAGAAATGGGATATTTATTTTAAAGATAGGTTATAGACACACACATGCATACATGCCGTACATAAAATGTCCGTTTAAAATTATAATAAATATTTATAAAATAAATATTTATTGAATAAATGACTATTTTATAAATAAATAAATAAATAATTTTAAATAAATAAAAAAAACATCTAATCTTAAGTAGAAATAATTCAAACAAAAATAAAAAAAATAATTAAACTTAAATAAACTGGCACAATAGCAACTGAGTAGAAAGGGCTAGTATTTTTTTTCTACTTATTTGACTCTAAAATTTCATTATATGTCAAGTTAAAGTAATTAACTAGAAAATAATATACGAAAATGAAAAATACAAGATAATGTAATTTATAAAGTTAATTAAGATGTCTCTCCAAAAATAAAAAAGGAAAAGGAAAAGGAAATTTTAAATTAATTAGAAACAATTTTAAAGGCTTGTAACAAAAAAGGCCAACTAAAGCATATTGAAATAAGGTTAAAAATGCTACACCAATATTTTTTTAATCTCAACATAAATACTTCATTTTTCTTACATCAACATAAAATACTTTTAACAACCCTCCCTTCACTTTCCTCTAAAAAAAAAAAGCCCTTCACTTAAATATGAAAAAAAAAAAGAAAAAAATTGTGTAGTCTAGATTACAAAATACGATTAGCTAGGTTTTATTTTCTATTCCATTAATATAAGAGATGACCATATTATAATTTAGTTGAAATACTACATACCATAAACATGTTAAAATTAGTATTGTCAGTCAGTCATAAAACACAAGAATAGAAGTTATAAAAACAAGACATTACAGAATCATATTCAACTTTTTCATGTGAAAATTCACCATGTTATGGGACAAAATTGAGGATTTATTATTTATATATTAAAAATAAAAAAAGACCAAAGTCGGTTATAAAATTGATGAGGTTGAAATGAGAGCCAAAGTCATCGAAAGGGACCAAAGTAGGGTTAGAAAGAAAGTATGACTGGCAACAAACAAATTTACGTAATATTTGGGTCCAATTTTTTCAAATCCTTAAAGAGAAAATTGGTAGATATATACGTCGGTCATGGAAACTTCAAGACCTAACAATGGCTAGTTTGATATGACTGGTTAATATGAATAGGGAAAATAAACTGTTTACTTTTTCAATTGGAAAAAAAAACCTACACGAAATTTTGGTATGAAAGAAATACATTTGCAAATTTTGTTAGTGATGTTTTTTTTTTTTTTTTGAAATAGTTTAATAGTAATTGCATTGTTGGAGCATTTTATAAAAAAAATTAAGCTGTAATCTGACAAATTAAATACTTTTTTTAACTTATTAATATATATTTTTAATTTATTTTTAAAATAAATTTTTTTATAATACTGTTTATATTATACTTTTAAAATTTATAAACGAAAGTACATCATTATACATAAAAATATATTTGAGTGTGGAGGCTCCCATAAAAATAAAATCAAATTAGAGGATGTGGAGGTTGAACAATTTGAGTGTGACATAGATATTATTCATTGATTTTTTTTTTTCCTATCACATGGATTTACATAAAGAATGTGCGAATTATCACTATCCTTAACTTTCATATAGTTATAGTTATTATTATTATTATTTTAAAGAAATAATATTGCATGAAATAAAAATGGGCCAATCACACTTAGTAATAATAATAAACCAATAAAAGTAAAAAGTGTCATTTTAATTTTTTCACCAACGTTTGTATTAATTTTTCAGTTTATCAACTTAGAATATATTTGAAGATATTAATTAATTAATTAAATACAAACCTTTTACAAAAAATTCTTCAAAATATTTAAAAAATAATTAATATAATAAAAAGGATAAAACACTGGTAGCTACACTTCAAATTACTACGAGGGTTCTTCGTTCTTATCCATTGCTTTCCGAGGGGGCAACGAATTAAAGTTATTGAAGACTTGTGTGTGTAGTCTTTTGCACCTTTCGAAGGGAAAGAAATTAAGGTGCATGTTCTTATCCACTTCTTTTGTCTTTTTTATTATTTATTTATTTTTATCAAGGAGTTGACATTTTTCACTATTTATAATATCTAAAGTGTTTGATAGTGTCTTGCAACACGAGATATGTATGTAATTAATAGCTTTCCAATAATTAGGTTCAATCCTCTTCAGAAAAGAACAAAAAATATGGAGTTAGGTTCAGTCAAACTAAGACAACTAATTAATTACACATCCCTCGGTTTTAAGTAATTGTTTTAGAAAATAAATTAGATATTTTAAATTAAGAGAAAACATTAATAGAGTATGAAAATGCTTTAGTTAAATATAATTATTTTAATTAAAAATATTTATTTTACTCTCTAATTTTATGTAAAATTGAAAATAATATGTTTTAATATAACTCTTGTATACAGTAGCCTTCTAATTATAAATCACTTATTGACTTTAATAATAATTATTTATAAAATTACATTGACTCTTGAAGTATTTATAGGAAAAAAAATTAATAAAATTAATTTATTTAAAAATTAATATGGTTTTTTCTATGATATTAATTTTTAAAAATCTCACATCTTTTAAATAAAATTATATGAGTCAATTTTTACGAATTATTAGAAAAAATAATTTTAACTTTAAAAAAAAAGTTAATTTTTTTTTATATTTTTCCTCCTACTTACAAATTTAGCACTTATTTTCTCTTATTGATGACCACAAATATTGCCGCCGCCGCCAAGGGATTAATGAGTTCTTCTTTGAGTTTCTTTGGGGAGTCATGTTTTGTGGATTTGTTTAGTTTAGTTTATTTATTGTTAAAGCCAAAGGGGGTAACAATAACAACACAGCTGGAACTTGGAAGAAGCTTAACAAATAACACCTTTGTCTTCTTATCTTTATTTCAATGAACATTGGCTGGTGAAACTTGTGGCCCTAAATGAATTGGGGGCATTCTTCTGACATCCTTGACTTTATTTTCATTTAAAATGTCCTTGTTCACACATAAATAATAATACCAGCCACCCTTGAAACACTGTACATGTTAAATGTTTTAACTGAAATAATACTGAGGAAAATTAATTGATATACATAAAAACTCTTAATGTAAAAATATTTGTAACTATACTCTGGGTCTCTCAAATTTCGATCAAAATTAGTACTCTTAATCTCTGTATTTAAAAATGATGATTCGTAGTATTTTTCTTATAATTGGTGAATTTTGGCTTCATTCTAATACTATAAAGAAAATATTAAAAGGGATTTAGATGATGGAGCAAACTATGTGAGTATTATAAAATTGTTTATATTCGATTTTTATAGATAAAAAAATACTATAAAAAAATAACTTAACTTTTCACACAATACAATATTATGTTGTATTTATGTGTTGAAAATAATTTATTTTACAAAAGAATTATGTTCAATTCATATTATATGTAAAAAAAATTTGATTAACGACAACCACGTATTACAAAGAAAGATTAATTTCTGACCCAATACATACCCATCATGTTTAACCCAGACCAAAATAAAAAAATATAAAATTCACCTCTATAAATACTAAAAGGTAGTTGGATGGTTCAAGAATGAGTGAATAGAGGGAACCACTGATATTTTATGGTAAGAAAAACTAAAATTAATAATATAAGATTTTAAATATAGTTTGCTCGTTATTTTATATCGTTATATAATAAAATTGAACTATTTTACCACATCATAAATTTAATAATATATACGGTCTGTGTAAAATTTTACTCTAATATGGAACTCTGACAAGAAAAAAAAGTAGGTTTCCCATAGCACACGCCTCAGACACTTAATATGTTTTCTTTGGTTCTACATTCTGGGATGCAACAATTAATAAACAGGTCTTGTTTCTTTGTCCATACTTACATAAATATAAAAATATTATCCGCAATCTGAATACCAATACAAGCTACTATACCAATACCACCCATAGTTTTTATTAAACAAAAAACCTGCCATTTTTTTTTTAAACTCATCCTAAGAATTGTACTCTGTTTCCCCTTTGACTAGCAAGTTCAATGAACATTTTTTTTGAATAGAAATAAAATGAAGTTTTTTTTTTAATCAACAATGTACAGTTCCAAATATGGCCTACATGATTCCATCCCAATCCATAGAATAATATCCTTTTAAGGATAACCAATCTCTTCCAAAAGTACCTTTCTGTGGCAACCTACAAATCCGTTCTTGAAGAAAAGGACAATTTTAAATTTTAAATAAAATAATAGGAATCGTTAGGATAATGCATGAACATGAGAATTAAGAAAAAGTAAAAGCTGGTGTGTCCTTTGCTGCAACCAAAGAACACCAATAGCACAATTTCCTTGGCATCATCACAATAATAATAACCCCTAATGCATAGACAAAGGTCGCTTGATCCATAAGCAAAGTTATTATTGTTCCTACTATTAGCAAAGTGAAATGCAATTTTTCATATGATTGAGTCTCTTATACGTAAAGGGATTCAAAATGTTAATCGTGTATATTGAGGAAATTTGATTAGAAAAGATAAAAGTTATTTTAATAATACAAAGTGCAATAAATGTTAAAGTGACGTAATTTATATAGAAATAATGTTGATTATAATTAATTTAAAAATAAAATTTATTATAAATTTTTGGATTGAATGCATGAATTATTATTATTGTTTTTGCTTACCATCAATTCTAAATCCAAATTCAGTTTTGAACCATTCTCTAATATAAAATTAAATGTTTGACAAACTATCTAAAATCAATTACTTAAATCAATTTTTCAAACATGAAACTAAACATACATTTCTAAGTTAAGTTAAAGAATACTCTTTTCAACATAATTAAGCATAGGTAACCAATGATACATAAAAGTGACGTGACTGCATGCTTCTCTAAATTAGAACTTCTATGTCTTTATTTTCTACTTTAATTTTATGAAATTAGAAAGTCTAACCGTAAGAAAAAAAAGTATGTAATTATAATCCACTTTTACTATTCAATATGCAAAGCCCAATTTACATATCCCAAGACTAAGATTTTGATTATTATTTCCACTTGAAGGACTTTAGTGGTCAACGGCAAGAGAATGAAAAAAAAAAAAAACCATGGCTACTACAATGGACCCCCTTGTGTCATCAAGGTATAATCGTTATTATTGTGGAATCACAAGGGTTGTTACTCAACATGAAGCTGCATAAATATGTCACATGTGCAAGACAAAATAATAATCTTCACTTCCTCTTCTCATCTGTGAGTTCATAGCCAAAGACAGGAACAACAACCTTGGACTTGAATCAGCCAAGATTTTTGAGTTACACAAAGTATGCGCTTTATTTCCTTTCATGATTTTCTGAGCTTTCTTGTACTCAAAAAACTACTTTGATTGAAGTAGGCACAAAATTCAAGAATAATTCTCATCTGAAATGGTGTTTTATCATTAGAGGAATGTTGATGATATTTTCTCTTACACTCTATACACACTTTATACTTTTTACTTTTTACGTAATTGATTAAAATTTATTGAAACTTATCAATTTTGATAGGTATTTATTAAATTAGAAAATAGTTTGATTAAATTTTAACCAATTAAGAAGGAGTGTAGGTACGTAATTAATGAAATAACATGTTTTTTTTTCTCAATTTTTAACTCTTGAAAAGATGTTGGCTCCTTGAAAAAGGTTGAGCGTATAGTTCGATTTTCCCTTTGGAAGCATAAACCCAATTACTACCACACTACCATGTCTAGAAAAGTTGCTTAGCTAACTATGCAGATAAATCATAATTTACAATCATAATGATGTTTTTTTTTTTTCAGGTAATTGCAAAAGATAAGATGAGTGTTATGTACAGTCCTGTTCTAAAGTACTCAGATTATGTGGAGCATCATCACCAGCTAAGAAAAAGCCAAGAAATGGATTTAAGCATTGGAAATCCACAGCAACACTGTCACCAACCAAATTCAGGACTATTGAGGTATTGTTCTGCTCCAAGCTCATTGCTTGCAAGCCTTATTGAAGAACAACAGCCATTCACAACAAGTGAGAATCATTATCTTCCATCATCCACAACATGTTCAGAAATGGAGACCATGTTGTGCAAATTGCTACCATCATCATCATCCAACAACAATGGATGGAGTAGTAATTCAGAAGAAGAGGCTTTGCAAGAATTTGGAGGCAAGCCTGTGAAGCAGGAAACAGGGGACTCTGTTTCTGTTCCACAGCAACAGAATGGTGGTTATTCTTCTTCTTATGGTGGTGGTGGATCTCAGATAATATACCACCAATCTCAGGAAAATCATGGCTTGCCAAATGGTTCTTCCAGAAGTGCTTTTGATGATGTATCTTTTGGTGTGGTGGAATCCATGGCTTCTGAGAACTCCACTCAATCTAAAATTGGTGTCAGGAATTGCTCCAATCTCTTTAGGCAAAAGAGCTCCCCTGCTGGATTTTTCTCCATTGAAAATGGTATGCATTTTCTCTTGCTTGCTAGTTTTTTTTTTCCCAATGGTTTAGGGCTTGTTTGAATAAACTTTTCTAAAAGAACTTTTAAGAAAAAAAATATAAAATAAGCTTCTCTATTAGTTAAAATTGATTTCTTTGTAACTAATTTATAGAAGTTCACTCAATAAATTTAAGTAAATCATTGGTGTGATTGTCTTGTCAAAATTGACTTCTCATAACCTCTCATTAAATATTCTCCTTACATACATATATAAGCACAAGCACTTGCTCATAATAATAAAAAAGACTCTGTTTTTTACGTTATGAAATTATGACTAATGGACACTTTTTCTATTTATTATAGATCTTGCAGCATTTAGAGAAGTAGGAAGCTTTAAAGCCAATGATGTTTCAAATGGACAAGCTACTGCATCAACTAGTGGATTGAATGGCACTCTTACTTTCTCATCTAGGCCATCTTCATGCTTGAAAAGGATGCCACAAATAGTTGAAAATGGAAATGAAAACATAGAAGAAAATTGTGACCAAAGTAGAAACCTAGTAAATGACAATGGTAGCTCAAAATGTTACATGCCTAGCTTCACCACTGAATTCTGGAACAGTTCTGCATTCAATGCCCCCAAAACAGAAAATGAAGATGAGATCATGTTTTCCAATTCAAATGGTTTGGATTTGGAATCTCAGGTACGTAACAACAAAGTTTGTGAATTTACTTTCATCCAATTGACCAATTAATCTTTTAGTTTATGAATTTGCTTTCAACCAATTGAACTTTTTTCACTGTTGATCACTGAAAATTGCTGTTGTCATCTATCATCATCAGGAAGCAGATTTCAGCTATCAAAATCATGGTTTGACTCACCATTTGAGTCTACCTAGCTCTTCTACTAAGATGTCATCATTTGAGAAGTTTCTTCAAGTTCAAGGTTCTGTTCCTTGTAAAATTCGAGCCAAAAGAGGATTTGCCACTCATCCAAGAAGCATTGCAGAGAGGGTAAAATTCTTTCACAACTAGCAATTATAGAACAATAAGCAGTTAGGGCCTGTTTGGCTAGATGTCTCTTGAGGAACCTTTAGGGGAAGGAAATATGAAGAAAAAATAAAATTAATTTTTTCAAAAGTTAAAATTGATTTTTCCAATAGCTAATTTATAAAAGTTTAACATTATTTTATATTTTTTTCCTAGAAGAGAAATTTATTCAACTAAACTGTTACATATTTGTTATCCTCAGGTAAGAAGAACAAAAATTAGTGAAAGAATCAAGAAATTGCAAGACCTTTTTCCAAAATCAGAAAAGGTACTTATCCACTTTGATTGAAATTTCCTACTTACGCTTTGAAAAAATTGATGATAACTTGATAATTCTTTCCCTTTTGGCAGCAAACAAGCACAGCAGATATGTTAGATTTGGCAGTTGATTACATTAAGGACCTGCAGCAACAAGTTAAGGTACTAGAGAGAAGTATAAAATATAAATCTTCCCATAAATTTTCTGAAGAGAATATGCACATTAAAAAACTCTACCAAAGTCGTATTTACTAACTAAATTTCTTTCACCTCATGCAGATGCTCTCAGATTGCAAGGCAAAGTGCAAATGCACAAGTAATGAGAAGCAGTGCACTAGAACTTGTGCTTGATATTTATTTACATGTAGATAGCAAAAGGATGGAAGATTTTTTAGTGTGCCAAAGTTAGCAATTGTAATTATATAAAAATAATGCTACCATTTGCCTGGTGTGAGTTAGGGCCAGGTGAATTTTTATTTTTTTTTCACTTTTGTTTTTCATTTTTTCCCCCTTATTTTCTTTTTCTTCATAGTTTGACTTAAGGATCATAAAATCCTAGCATGTTTAGCAGGAGTCTTGTAGCTCTTCATTTTTACTTATAAGAAGTTTTGTTGCATTCCTCTTCCTTGTAAGAAAGGACAAAAGGACAAAAGACTAGAGCACACAATCAATATATGTTGAGTACAAGTGTAGAACCCTTCACCAATTACTTCTCTTTTTAGTTCACTCCTCCTTTGACTTTCTTTGGAGTTCAATGCAGCCTTCATTCTTGAGGTCCAAGATGATTCCACTTGTTATGCATCTTATCTTTGGAGAGATTTCACCAATGGGCTCTGAACAAACCATATAAGTAAACTAGACATCACACTTTAACCTAAAACCTTAAGACCAGGTTTATAAGTCATTTTTTCACTTATATGATGCTCAACTCTTTCATTCTTATCCGATGTAGGACATCATTTTCACACTTGTACTCAACAATATATAATATAATAATTGAGACACAAGCTTAGAAGATGTTATCTGAATTGTTTTTCCATTTTCCTATGATGTCATATCAGCATAATTGCTCACGTGTTAAGTTCTTTGCGATACTCTTTGTACCTAATATGTTTCTCTCTTATTCTTCTAATATCTTTGTTTACTGTTACACTTTTAATAAAATTTTTTTTGATAGTTACACATTTCATAATGAATTATTCTACATACATAAAAACACATGTCATTCCTCTTATATGTAGCATATTCTCAATACACAAAAATGCGGCTTGCAAACAGGAATGAGAATATGCTACATAAAAGCAAAATCATTTTTGTGTATTGTTCATATTTTTGGCAAGCTTACCAATTACTGCACAAGTAGTATAAAAGGGAAGATCCCATTATCGAATCCACATGGATTTGTTTGTATTGACTACTAGTAAAATTATCAAATCCTAAACACTAGTTTGGTTTAAAAGTTGATTTGTTATGTGAAACATAAATGACGAAAGTAAAGTGAGCCAAACACTACAAAGACAACAAGTAATGATAAATAATAAAACAAGAAACTTGATTCAAACCAAATATCAAACAATTGAGGTGTGTGATTGTAAAACAATAATATTGGATATGTTGAGGGTTGGGTTCAACTAGTTATGTTTTTCATGTAAATATAAAAATATATTCTCTATTCAAATATATATTTCAGATTACCCTTGACTTAGAAGTGTTCGAAACATGATGTCTCATCAAATCAAGCCTAAATTGCTCAACCTCACTTTCGATGTCTTGACAAGTTTAGTTGAGTGATTTGGTGAAGCTTGGACATCTTTACGAGGCTAATGAAGTCTAACCTATGTCTAGTGATACATTCCATTAGAATATATTCTCAGTTTCGAATTCGAAAGCATATGTCTATGACATCCAAACCTTGTAATATGCATATATAACAGACAATAAAAATAGAGAAAGGATGGAGTTTACCCTATGTCTAGTGATATACTCCTTCCTAATCTCAGTTCCAAGTTCAAAAGCATATGTTTATGATAGTCAAACTCTACAACATGCATATATAACAGACTGAATCATATAACAAGCGATAAAAATAGAGTAATGGATTTTAAACTGAATATTTCATTGAAAGGATATGAAGAAAAAGTTTTACATGTCAACAAGCTAGTTACCAAACCTTCAACACAAAGGAAACTAGCCTCTCATGGACATGAGAGGCAACGAAAATGAGTTACAATGGAGGGAGAAGAGAAAATGGAAGAAGAACAATGCCCTAATGACAGAGCGCAAAACACGGTTTCATTATCCTCTAATTTGGTTCGAATACCTTAAAAATTATGGAGTGGAGGCTTTTATGGTAAGTGGAGGCTCGCTTAGCATGAATGCTCGCTCAGCTCGCTATCACGATTCTTCATATCTCCACCTCAACAAATTAGGGACTTCTCGCTAAGCGCACATATGTGCTTAGCAAATTCCTATAGTAAACTCGCTTAGCGCAATTTGGCGCTAAGCAAAGTCTTGATGGTTGATGCGCGCTTAGCGCCAAGTTGCACTCAACACCTTCAGGAAGCTCCAAAGCATAAATCTCTTCTTTCTTTCTTCTTTGAATGGTGACTTAGGCTTGCAAAACATGAAACTTTGGTATATTTTTCTACAAAAATAGTTTTTTTCAGTTAGTATTAACAAAACTACTAAAATTTATACTAAATAAGTCCAAATTAAGCTAAAATCATGAGAATGTTAGATAATCGCCACAGTACATGATGCAATATTTACATATATCATGCAATTATCATGTATCATTTTAGAAGAATAATTATGTAGCATGTCATTTTTGTGTATTAATTTAAGGTTATAGAAAGCATCTACTCAAATGAATCAATTATGCATGGAAAATTTACAAATGAGAGAAAAATTGTTGTCAAGTGTAACATTGTGATTTTTCATAATGTGTGATTAAGTGTTTGATTTAAGATACAAAGTAGATTTAAATTGTAATTTATGTTATTTAATGAACTAATAAATAAAATAAAGTATGTTGTTAGTGTGTTATTGGATGTATAATGAATTTTAATTATATTTAAACTTTATTGTTAAGTAAGAGGGGGTATGGTTAGATAATGTATAAGGGTAAATAGAAAAACTCCTAAACACTTTTAATGTTTAAATATAGACAACTTATTGTTTTCAATTATCTCTTAATTCTCATTCTCCTCTTCCAAGTTTATCTTCTTCCATAAGAGAAGTTGATCTCTTATTCTTGGTAACATGTTCTCTTCTTCCTTAGAGCTTCTTTGACTATCATAGAGTGGATAAACTTTTCTTCTTCTTCCTCTAACCTCCTATACACTATCTAAAAATATGAAAAACAAGAGTAAAGTCTTGAAAATTGAAAAAAGTGAAAATTTCCAAAATATTAAAAAACAAAGAGAATAGAGGTGCACTGAGAATGTAACAAAGTTTTACATTGTCGGACAATCAAAACCCTCTATTTATGATAAGTCAATTAATTCTTGTAAAATTATTTCGAAAGTCATATAAATGGAGGATTGTAATTGTCTGAGAGTGTAAAACTTTGTTACATTATTAGTACACTATCCTTATTCTCAAAACAAAAGTAATGTCTTGAAATTGGAAAAAGATGTGAAAATTTTAAAAATATGAAAAGAAGAGTAAGGTCTTGAAAACTTAAAAAAAAAAAAAAAGTTAAAAAAAAAGGAGAAAAATGTTTTGAAAATTTGAAAAAAAAAAACAAGAATAATGCTTGAAAATTTGAAAAATATGAAAAAACAAATAAAATGTCTTGAATTTTTTTTTAAAAGTGAAAATTTTAAAATTATTAAAAATAAAGAGGAATGTTTTGAAATTTTGAAAACAAATGAAAATAATAAAAATATGAAAAAACAAGAGCAATGTCTTGAAAATTTAAAAAAATTAATTTTTTTTTAAAAATATATTTAAAAAACAAGAGGAATGTCTTGAAAATTTGTAAAAAAACAAATCAATCTCTAAATGATTAAGGGTTTGAAAAATGAAATCCTAAATGATTCAGGGTATCTAAAATGAAACCCAAATTGATTTAGGGTTTCACAAATGAAATTTCAATAATATATGGTTTCACAAATAAAATCCTAAATTATTTAAAGTTTCACAAATGAACCCACAAATATTTAGGGTTTTAATAAATGAAACCTTAAATTGTAGTCATAAATATTTAGGGTTTCGTAAACGAAATCTAAATTATTTAAGGGTTTATTAATGATAGTCTAAATTGAAATCCTAAATAATTAAAGTTTCAAAAATAAAACTCTTAATTGAAACCATTGATAATTTGTGTTTTATAAATAAAACACTAAATCGAAACTAAATTACTCAAGGTTTCTTTAATGAAACCCTAAATAGGGTTTCATTAAAGAAACCTTAAAACTCGCCTTAAATTGGAACCTTGAATATTTAAGGTTTTGTTAACAAAATCTTAAATATTTAAGGTTTCATAAATTAAAACCTAAATTCAAAACATAAATGTTTAGGGTTTTATTGATAAAATCTTAAATTTCATACTAAATTGAAACCCTAAATATTTAAGGTTTCATTATTGGAACCATAAATCGAAACCCAAAATATTGAGGGTTTTATAAAGAAATCCCTAAATATTTAAGGTTTTGGTAAATGACACTCTAAACTAAAACTATAAATATTTAGGGTTTCATAAAAAAACCTCAATTATTTAAGGTTTCATTAATGAGAGCCTAAATTGAAACCCTAAGTAATTAAAGTTTCATTAATGAGAGCCTAAATTGAAACCCTAGCTAATTAGAGTTTCATAAATAAACCCTAAATATTTAGGGATTGATAAATAAAACCTTCAATTGAAACCATTAATAATTTAGGTTTCATAAATGAAACACTAAATCGACACCCTAATTACTTAAGGTTTCTTTAATGAAATCCAAAATTTTAAAGAAACCATAAAACTCATCTTAAATTGAAAGCTTGAATATTTAAGGTTTCATAAACAAAATGCTAACCTAAATTCAAAACATAAATAATAAGGGCTTCATTGATTAAATCCTAAATTGAAACCTTAAATATTTAGGATTTCATAAATGAAACATTCAATCAAAACTTTAAATATTTAGGGTTTTATTATTGGAACAATAAATTAAAACCCAAAATATTTAGGGTTTCATAAAGAAACCCCTAAATATAGATAAATGACCCTCTAAATTGTAAGCATAAATATTTAGGATTTTATAAACCAAAACTCAATTATTTAGGGTTTCCTTAATGATAGCCTAAATTGAAACCCTAAATTGAAATACTGAATGATTAGGGTTTCATAAATAAAACTCTAAATTTAAATCCTAAATATTTAGGAATTCATAAATAAAACTCTTAATTGAAACCATTAATAAATTGTGTTTTAAAAATGAAACATTAAATTGAAACCCTAACTACTCAGGATTTTTTTTATGAAACCCTAAAACTAACCCTAAATTGAAAACATGAATATTTAAGGTTTTGTAAACAAAATCCTAAATATTTAGGGTTTAAAAAAAGCAATTTTAAATTTAAAACATAAATATTTAGGGTTTCATTCATTAAATTCAAACCCTAAATATTTTGAGTTTCATAAATAATATCCTAAATATTTAAGGTTTCATAAATGAAACATTAAATCAAATCCCTACTTATTTAGGGTTTCATTATTGAACCCTAAATTGAAACCCAATATATTTAGGGTTTCATAAAGAAAACATTAAATAATTAAGGTTTTGATAAATGAAACACTAAATTGCAAACATAAATATTTAGGATTTCATAACAAAATTTCAATCATTTAGGGTTTCATTAATGATAGCCTAAATTGAAACCCTAAATAGTTAAAGTTTCATTAATAACGCACTAAATTGAAACCTATAATCGAAACGCTAATTATTTAGGATTCCTATAATGAAATACTTAATTATTTAGGATTTCATTAAAGAAACCCACAAATTCAACCTAAATTGAAATCTCGAATATTTAGGGTTTCGTAAATAAAATCCTAAATATTAAGGGTTTCATAAATGAAACCCTTAATTGATTAAATTCTAAATTTCATCATAAACTGAAACTTTAAATATTTAGAGTTTCAAAAATAAAACCTTAACTACTTAAGGTTTATAAATGAAACATCAAATCAAAACTCTAAATATTTTGGGTTTAATAAATGTAACATTAAATTGAAACCTAAAATATTTATGTTGGATTTTATTAATGGAACCCTAAATGGAAACCCAAAATATTTAGAGTTTCATAAATAAACCCCTAAATATTTATAGTTTCATTAATGAAACCCTAATTATTTAAAGTTTATTAATGGAACTGTAAATTAAAACCTTCAATATTTAAGGTTTCATAAATAAATCCCTAAATATTTAAGGTTTTGATAAATAAAAGCTTAATTTAAATTGTAATATTTATGGTTTCATAAGTGAAACCTCATTTATTTAGGGTTTCATTAATAACCTAAATTGAAACTCTAAATAATAAAGGTTTCATGAATAAAATCCTAAATTTAAAATCTAAATAGTTAGGGTGTTATAAATAAATCACTTAAGTGAAACCATAAATGAAATACTAAATTGAAACCTAAATTATTTAGGGGTTCATTAATGAAATACTAATTATTTAGGTTTTCATTAATGAAACCCTAAAACTAACCTTAAATTGAAACCTTGAATATTTAAGGTTTCGCAAATAAAATCATAAATATTTAGGGTTTCATAAACGAAACCCTAAATTGAAAACATAAATATTTAGAGTTTCATTGATTAAATCCTAAATTGAAACCCTAAATATTTAGTGTTTTAAAAATAAAACCATAAATATTTAGGGTTTCATAAATGAAACATTAAATCAAAACCCTAAATATTTATAGTTGCAATTTAGGATTTCATTTATCAAAACCCTAAATATTTGGGGGTTTCTTTATGAAACCCTGAATATTTTGGGTTTTAATTTACGATTCCATTAATAAAACCCTAAATAATTAGAGTTTCATTAATATAACCTAAATATTTAGGGGTTTTGGTTTAATGTTAGATTTATGAAATCCTACATATTTAGGGTTTCGATTTAATGGTTTATTTATGAATTCTTAAATATTTAATGTTTTATTTATTAAACCACAAATATTTATTTTTTGAATTGAAGATTTCATTTATGAAGCCCTTTATTTAGGATTTTAAAAATGTTCAGGGTTTCAATTTAAAACGAGTTTTTAGGTTTCATCAATGAAACCTTAAATAAGTAGGGATTCATTAAAGAAACCATAAATAATTTGGGTTTCGATTGAGGGTTTTATTTATTAAACCCTAATTATTTAAGGTTTCAATTTAGGCTATCATTAATGAAACTCTAAATAATTGAGATTTCATTTATGAAACCCTAACTATTTATGATTTCAATTTAGGGTTTCATTTTTCTAAACCCTAAATGTTTTGGGTTTTTTGTATGAAACCCTAAATATTTTGGGTTACATTAATTAAACCATAAATGAAATCCTTAATTGAAATTATAAATATTTAGGGTTACATTTTAATTAAATCTTAAATTGAAACACTAAATATATAGGGTTTCATAAATAGAATTAAACTTTAAATATTTAGGATTTTATAAATAAAACCTTATATACATAGGGTTTCATAAATGAAACATTAAATTTAAACCCTAAATATTTAGGGTTTCATTAATGAAATCCTAATTATTTAAGGTTTCATTAATGGAACCAAAAATTATAACCTTAAATATTTATGGTTTCATAAATAAACCCCCTAATATTTAGGGTTTCATAAATGAAACCTCAATTATTTAAGATTTCATTAATGAAACTCTAAATTTCATCATAAATTTAAACACTAAATATTTAGGGTTCTATTTATAAAACCTTAAATATTTATGGTTTTTTTAATGAAACCTTAAATATATATTTATGGATTCATTAATAAAACACCAAATTTTACCCTAAATATTTAAAGTTTCATAAATAAAATCATAAATAGATACCCATTAATATTTTGGGTTTCACATATGAAACCCTAAATTGAAACCCTGAATATTTAGGATTTCGTAAATAAAACCATAAATTGGAACCATTAATTTTTAGTGTTTTATTAATAAAACTTTGAATATTTAAGGATTCATAAATAAAATTCAAAATATTTAGTGTTTCATATATGAAATATTAAATTGAAATCCTAATTATTTATGATTTAATTATTGAAACCCTAAAGTATTTAGAGTTTTGTAAATAAAGTTTTAAATATTCACGATTTCATATTGAAACTTTAAATTGAAACCTTAAATTTTATCTATAATTGAAACCTTGAGAATTAAGAATTTCATAAATGAAACTATAAATCAAAATCCTAGATATTTAGGGTTTCTTCAATTATATAAGGTTTCATAAATAAATCCCAAAATATTTAGGATTTCATAAATGAAAAAAATAATAGTAATTTCTTGAAAATTTTAACAAATTTGAAAAAACAAGAGTAATAATTTAAAATTTTGAAAAACTTAAAAATTTTAAAATATGAAAATAAACAAGTGTAATGTATTAAAAATTTTTTAAAAAATTGAAAAACTTAAAATAGGATAAACCAAGAGTATGATAAATAAGAAAAAATGTATTGAAAATTCGAAATTTTTTTTAAAATAATATGAACAAACAAGAGAGTAATGTCTTGAAAATTTTGAAAGAAATTATTATTTTTTAAATATATTAAAAAAGCAAGAGGAATGTCTTGAAGTTTTTTAAAAAAATGAATTTAAAAATATTAAAAACAAGAATAATGTATTGAAAAATTTGAAAATAAAAATAAGAGGAATAACTTGAAAATATAAAAAAGAAGATGATAATTTAAAAAATATGAAAAACAAGAATAATGTTGAATTAAAAAAATATTAAAAATAAGAGGAATAATTAAGGGATCAAATATATATAATTAAATCTTGAATTTATAGGGGAAAAATGAAAGAAAAAAGATTCTGGTAAAGAAACATCACAAAAAGTAGTTTAAAATTTATTCATTGATAAATGTGAACTTATGTCTTGTTTTTCCATGATTATCTTCTTTTTCAGGCAACAAAATAAGGGATGAAGCACTTAACAGTTTTCCCATATCTCTTCACATGCATCAAATGATAGAAAAAATGATAGACCAGTTAGTTAGCTTTCTGCTCAACATGATTTGTGATTATATTTAGAAATTTATGTTGATAAGCAATTTCTAACTTCAAACATTTCAAACCTTCAAATGTACCAAATGAAGGTTATCATATAAAATTTTACACACATACAAATAGTCTCAATATCTAACCCCAAATGATAAAAACCCATACATTTTAAGTCAAACAATATGGATCATGTAAACATAATTAATTTTATGTAGTTAAAGTTATAACTTAGTCCATATATTTGGTCCCTAAACCTTTTTTTTTTTTTTTTATTAAATTAGTTCCTATGTGTGTAAATGTTGTCGGTTTGATATTTATCATCGTAATTCACCGTTAGTTCACTTACATTGTTGGTCCTTACACATGTAATACATGATTAATTTGATTTATATTTTCAATTAGAGACGAAATTAAGAATGCAATATACCTATAGAGACTAAACTAAGGATGTTATGTGTGTAGAAACCAAATTAACAAGGCATAAGAAGGTTAATGGTAATAGGAACCAAAATAGATAAGGATGTTATGTGTGTAGAAACCAAATTAACAAGGCATAAGAAGGTTAATGGTAATAGGAACCAAACTAGATAATAAATATGAAGATAATATAAAGATAATATATATTCTAACACTCCTCCTCAAGTTGGAACATATATGTTATATGAGTTAAACTTGTTACAAATGTCATATGTAGTAATGTGCATACGTACTATTTGATATTTAACTTCGACATTTGATCTGGTGTGATTGCACAAAAAAAAAAAATTAGTCGATAATGATGGTGTGATTGCACTGGAAAAAAAATCGGTCAGCAATGAAAAACAACAGCTTTGTAAAGATGCGGTACTGTTCACGCAATATTCACGATGCTTTAAAAAAAATTGAAGAAAAAAATTGGTCAACAATGGTGAACAATGGTATCGCAGAGCTGTTCACACAATATTCACGACGCTTTGAAAAAAAAAATGAAAAAAAAGATTGCCTAAAAAAAAATAATATAGGAAGGAAGAAAGGATCGCCTATCATGTGAGGAAGTGAAATCGCTGAAAAGCAAAGAGACAAAGAGAGGTTATGGAAAGAAAATATGATGTATTTATTGAATGTGTGTGAAAGAAAGCCACACCTCTTCTCTATTTATATTGAGGAAACTTTCTTGATTACATCATATGAAGATAAAGATAAATAATAACTAATAAGATAATATACAGATAATAACTATGAAGATAATATAAAAATAATAACTACCAAAATAATATAAAGATAATATATATTCTAACGCTAATAATAATGTTGGTAGTATAAGGACTAATTTATAATAAATTTGTACAAACTAAATTATATATTTATACATTTAACTAGTTTCTTTGCCAGTTTTGGTGGTAGAAAGTAAAAGAAAGAAAGCAAATTCAATGATTGGTCTAAAGAGGACAGTAGAACCAAGAATCTAATCTAAGCACAAATACTTGCAACTAAGAACTGAAAATATTGTGCATAAGGAATAATTTATTAATGATAATATCATACAAAAGTTGCAACAAAATTCTACTGGTAGATTATGCATTGAATTTGCCTCAATTCAGCAGTCAATTAAATTTCTTACAGATACAAGGGTTCATTATCAAAATGACAGTTGTTATTACCCTTTATCCCCAGATATATCGTTTACTGAAAGATCATCAGTAATTGGCCAGAGAAAAAATAAAATAATGCACTTTATCACCATCACTTGCATTCACTCAGGGTGTTTAAATCTACCAAAACTACAAAGAAAGAAAGAAAGAAGAAAAAAAAAAAGGAAAATTACTTCAGATCGCTACACCACTCTTCAGAAAAGAACAAAAAAAGTGAACAAAATACCTGGTCAACCAAACCATCTCAAAAAGAATATTTGTCATAAATAAACCTACCATTGCCAACTACCGGAGCTTACAAGTTCAAAATTTCAAGCCCCAGCCTTTGGTTTCGATTTTTGTTTCTTAGCATCCAATGATGACAGGCCCTTGCCTAATCCAACTGGAGCCTGTGATCCAACCGGGGCCTGTTCTTGCGCAGGCATTGTTTGACCTTTTTTGTCATCAGTTGGAGCACCTGCCGGAATGTCATTTGCTTCCTTCTTTGCTCCATCTGCATTACCATTATCCACAGCATCTGGAGTTGTACCTGAATTAATAATATTCAGAAGTTGGGTAAGAGGTGGCAAGGCTGGGACCGGTACACCATGTGGACGTACCAACAGGCCCCTTGCTGCAGCCTTTTTCCTAACTTCAGCAGCTGCACGCGCAGCCCTTTCATCGATTCCCCTTCCTCTAGGTAGGGCCTCACTCATTATTGCAGCATTGAGAGATTTGTTTGCAGATGCACTTGCACTTGAACTTCCAGATCCTCCCGCAACTGCGGCAGCTTGGAATGCATGTATCAAATCAGGATGTGCCTGTAATGTAAAAATCCTTTTTTCAGTGGGAAATGACAATATAGAATAGAAAACCAACTAGAACAAAATGTAATAATATCTAACACCTTAGGAGGCTTCTTTACGGAAATAAAATTCTAAGAAAAAGAAACTACAGCCAGAGATTGTTATAAAATTGTAAAATGTGTAAGAATAAAATAAAATGATGGGGTACGGTACCTTCAATATATCAATAGCCTTCTGAGTTGAAGCTGCATTCAGAGCTTGACCCTTTTGCTTTTGAGCATTCATCTGCGAAGACAAGTTGTGAAATGTCAATAGTCAATACTATAAGACTATTGTCAGGTAATTCAACCTGTCTGCAAAAGCTCACAAAATATGGGAATGCTGATGAATACATAGTAATATGCTTGCCTTCATAAAAGTATAACACCTAAACCCACTCTTCTTGGTCATTGAGCCTCCTGCCATCTATCATTGTCATTCCCTAGAATCTCTCTACCTCACTCTCTCACACCCAAAACACTATCTTATCTTCATCTATCTTTCTCTTCCCTCCATTGTTTGTTATCTGATCTGATGTGATAATTGCCTAATTCCCCCTATTACAATATATTTAGTCTCTTAAATTTTCCAAGTCTTTCTTGAGGAATACATTTTTATGTACTGCCAGTAAATTGATGGCATGTGGGAATGTATAATTCTGTGAGTTAAGGGAGTGTACAGATACCTGTAGCTCACGCATCTTAAATGTGTTCATCCAATTCTGCGAATCACGTGTCCTTGAATCATCTTCACCAAGTTGTTTGACAAGTATATCATATGTTTTCTTCTCATGCTGTCAAACCAAATGCCAAAATCAGTTAACCACCTACTGTTACTACCATAAATCAACTTTACTGCCACACGTACCTGGTGAGAGAGCTTGAAAGCACCCATACAATTAAATGCAATAGCAAGAGCATGATAACAAACAGCAGTTTGAATATGTTCCTCGCCAAGAAGCCTTTCATTCTTCTTTAAAGCTTCTTGCAGATAACGAAGAGCTGTGTTCATCTTTCCTATATCCTGATACATCATTGCAACATTGATATATGTTGCCGCAACATCAGGATGATCTGGCCCTGATGACAAACTTAATAATAGCAAAGCACGGGACATATGGCGAAGGGCAAGTTCTGTCTGGTTAAGTCCGTGGTAGAACAGAGCCATATTTCCATAACTGCAACAACAGCATTAAAGATCACAAAATGTTCTAGACCATACTGTCTTACAACATACACTTAATGGTTTGAAGACTGGCCCAATACTTGAACTGATTACAGGAGAGGTTCAAGATTTTGTGGTAAATCAAGGGCAGAACTAGGTTTTTGAATATACATATATAAATATAAAAACAAAAGATAGATAAAAATAATGTATACACCCACACACACATCCATATATGGTAAGAGTAAGTATATAAGAAAATCATTCACAAAAACTGAAATTTATCTCTGACCTAATTAAATTGCCTCAAGACTCTGGCATAAAATCATGAAAAGCAATTTAAAAAATTGAATAAAAATGAAGTTAACAACTTTCATCAACCAGGAAAAGGAAAAGGCTGAAAAAACCAAATAATGTCAAAATAGGTTCAAAACATAAAAAAATAACCTGAACTTGTTCAACAATGATCAAATGGTTCAAAAATAGCCTTGACACTGGCTTTTAAACTCAGTTATAGAGGTTGAACGTCACTTTGGTTCCCAATCTAGTCTAGTTTTCAAAACCATGTGCACATCCCATTTTTTCTGTAACTTGATTATCCTAATTTATATTTTTGGCATATTCCAATACACAACCCTAAGATATTATGGGAAAGAACCAAGAAGATCAATAGATTGGGGGAATGCCTGTGAGCGGTGTCAGGATGGTCTAGACCAAGACAACGTTCATTTATAATTAGTTCCTTGTGTTGTTGCATAATAGCCCCAGCCATATCTCCAGCATGGTACAAAACCATGGCAAGATACCTGAAACACAATAATTTCAATACGGATTAAATACACAACATACAAATATATCAACTGAAACTTGACAAGCACAACTTTATAAAAAAGGACAGAGATGTTGGCTATAAATCTTCAATTTTACAAGGCATGGAAACTAAAAATGATGAGATTCAATTCACATTCATTATACAGGTCTAAATCAGCACAGCAGGCAGAATTCAATATCATTATTAAAGTATGATTTAAGTAGAAAGGCTTTTAGGATCATGCCAACATGATAGAAACAAATATTGACATACCGACAGCAATTAGCAACCTCCCGATGCATGGGACCCGTAACCTGCAGCCCATTTAACAATAATTATTTTATGCACAAGTCATCCAAGAAAAGACAACAAAATCAGAATTCATGCCTGTTGTAGAATTGAGAATGCCTCTGAGAATAAAGTGTAGGCCTCACTGAGCATCCCCTGCAACAAACAATAAATTACACATTAACACATTCAGTCAGGAAAACGGATAAATAAATAAATAAAGCCTCCAAAATTTATAAACTTATATCACAGTATTGAACACATAAGAGTGAAGCATAATTACTTCAACTAGTGAAGTTATTCCAACTCTTAATGCAACTTCAAGATAGCCCACTAGTAACAAAATGTTTAGAATTCTGTTAACCTTAACAATACTTCACCCAAAAAGTAAAATCAATATTTAACATCCAAAAAAGAATGCCACAGATATCAATAACATCGTAGCTTATAATAGGCACATAAATGTGTATTGTATTCAATCCCTTTTTATTGTTTGTTACAATGGCAGCATAAAGGTTATGATCTGCAACAAACTACCCAAACTGTTTATTAGTAGTAGTTTTACTCTCCAGTTTTATGTACAGCTGTGAACAGCTTCTCTATTGTTTAGTTAGTCTAACCATTGTTGTTAGGTGGTTAGAATCACTGTTAGTTAAGTTGGTTAGTTTCTGTAACTCTACAAATAGAGTTACTCTTCATTGTAACAACAGTCTTTCTGTTCATTCAATAAAATCAGTAACTGAATTTCCCAATCTATCTCTGAATTCTAAAATGGTATCAGAGCTAGTTTCAATTCTAGGTCTTTTTTTTTATTAATTCATGTTAAGGTAAAAAACAATAGAAGGCATGGTAATACCTCAGCCAATTGAAGTTTTCCAGTTTCCACAAGTTCCTTGGCTTCTGAACAGGAAGGAACTGAATGCTTGACCACCGGACGGAGATCGAAGACATCTGATGTTTGGAAGGGTGTTGTGGAACTAAGATCATATTTACGAGATCCAACAGTTATACCAACCTGAAAACCAAGTATGGAAAAACCCACTCACAAGTTTAGCAGCTACAAAATTGAAGGGGTTAATGGCAAAATGGTAAAAGCACTATATTCAACATAAGAGTTCTAATAACTATTCACAACACACAAGTATTACTGATACCACAACCATTAAATCTAAAAATATTCGTCAGCGAGTGCGTGCGTGCATGCATTGAACACATGAGCAAAGTCAGAGAGATTAAAATATCAAATGTATTGTAAATTTAGAAAATTATCCCCATTTTTGCAACATTAAAAGGAAAAAATAGTCGTAACATATCCCAACTTTTTCTAAAATGTATCAAGGAATATAAGGTTAAGATGGGGAATATTTTACATGATATAAAGATTTTCAAGAGCTTCATGCTATTGGAACTCTTTAAAGATTAGAAAAGTCAGAACATGAAAAATCCGTAAATATTATTTATACCACAAACAATCAAATTTGTACTGACTAAATTTTAAATAATCCTGTGCTTACCTTCAGACAGAGATTACGTATAACAGAAATTTTCTTAACACGCGACCTTGCATCCTCTGGCAATTCAAACTGCAACAAATTGATTTCAAGTTCAAATGTATAGCAACAGAGGTACGGGTGTAAAAGATAGAAACACAAAGCCTAAAAAAGACATTGCTGTTTATATTATAAAAGGCTAGTTAAAAAACACATTTTTTTCCAAAAGAAATTACATGTGAAATGGAGAGAATAAATAAAATTGGGGGATTCAAAGAACACATAGCTCTGCCCATGCTAGTGGGTCTGAGAAAGGTAGATACATGCAGCCTTACACTCCCGCATGCACAGAGGTTGTTTCCAGGATTTGAGCACAGGACCTCTAGGTCACAACTCACAATCCCACATCCTTACTATTGTGCCAAGGCTAGTCCTCATTCAACTAAAAACAGTACAAATAACAAGGGGGTGTTTGTTTCAAGGTTTTGATTTTACATTCCTTGGAATGCTATGCCTGGGAATATTATTTGATCATTTCAGAAAATTATTAAATAAAAAAACTTAAAAACTTAAAAAATAAAAGAAACGGGAAAGAAGATAGCGGGAATGGGTAGTTATTACAGGAAGTAACTTACATTCCCATCCTTCATGAAGGGCATAAGAAGTTAGACAAGTACGAGTAACAAACATAGAAATGTGATATTCCCATGGTCACATTCCCGAAAATATTTTGTGATACCTTAAAACAAACAACCAAAATGTACATACTTTCAGACTTATTTTAAATGCATAGGGAACTCCTAACCTCAATGTCCTGGTTAATATTATATATTCAGGTTAGCTAATAGTTGATACCTTATATTTAACCATTGCGAATTCTTGAATGTCTGACCAAAGAGCTTCCGAGCTGATACTAGTATACAAAGGTTGAGTCTTTCTTAAAGATGCCCTGCCTTTCCACCGAGCTTGCCCTTTGGAATGTTTTCCTGGAGACCGTTGCCCTGCATGTTCCTGTTAATTAAAAAAGACAGGATCATAGATTAATTAAATGGAACTTAAAAGTTTATAAAATTAGACAAGAAAACAAAATGTGCTTTGTACAGCCTAAAAGGAGAAGGAAAAGTTCACAGATTGAATGAAGTGATCATAACACAAAAGAACTAGCAAATTAAGTTGCAGTTATCTTGATAGACAGCCATAAAGGACATGCCTTTTTAGGAGTTTTGGACATGCTATTAGCAGGAACTTTTCCACCAGGAGCTTGATAAGTTCCAAATAGGCAATTTAAGAAATGAGATGCTGCTGGTGCAAGATCATGGTCCTCTGTCTCTCTCAATAAGTCCTGAATATCAGAAACACAATCTTAATATTATTCATGTTCTCAATGCAAGTGGATTAAGAAAGTTATTTTCAGAGTATGTTGTCTACTCTGAATGATCCATCATGTCAGCATCAAAATATATCATGTTTCTCATGCTCAAGTAATATCTTATAGATAAACAAAATAATCATTTATCAGCTAAAACATGAATAAGATATGTGCACAGTTGATCAGGACAAATGATAAAGATAAAATATAGAACTAGCAAACTAAAGTCTCAAGCACTCACAAGTTATACAAATCATGGTTATCAAATCAGGAGTCAAATCATGATGATGAATTGGATGTCTATTTTGAAATCATAAATCATATAATTACAATGAGAAAAAGGGTGATACACCATCGGTGTAAAAGAGTGAATTGACTTTTATCAAATTATTTCAAAAGTCATTCAAACAATAAGTTGTGATTGACTGACGGTGTAAAACTATTTTAAATCGCCGGTGCATGAAGATTAACAAATAGCATAAAATATATTTTTCACATAATAGGGCATTACAAACATTTAGATATAGAATTTTTAAGTCAAATAACTCATCATATAACTAACAATTGTAATATAAACCTTAAAGCATTATTGAAGTCAAAATAGTAAAAAAGACTTTTAACTTTCAGGGCATGGTAGTGACTGCATGATTCAGCCCCTCCAGAAAACATAAAGCTACCACCACTATTTCCTAGCATATTTAAAAACTGACAAAAGAACATTGCTTTAAAAAAATTAGTGTTGAGTGTTGTGGTTATGTTCTGTGCCTGTATCGGAAAGCTTGCTGAAATTGGATTAAATTGCATGAATTAAATCAATTTTCATATTATTCTGACTACCATGATACAAATACAGACAAACATATGAATGGATCAGACTACTCATGAGGGCAGGCAGCAGGGGAACAGAAGTAAATTAAGTGCTAAATGTAAAAGAGCTTTTCTTACCTTGATAATATGCTTAGCAGATCTGACAACAATCTCATTATTACAAAGATCCCACAGATGAGGTAGATGTTTAGTACCTCCAGCCACCTTTACAGAAAAGCGGGCAAATTAGGAGTAATTAAGAATTATCAAAAGACAAGTATGTAAGCAAACCACGATATATTAAACTGCACATAATTCGCTAGACCAGCTCCAAAAAGAATAATTACAGCAGTATTTCAATTGACTGAAATACACAGCTTACTTGGCCAATATAGCGAACATTAATTCCATGAGCATGCAATGCTTCAGTAAATGTCTGGCCATCCATTGGCGAAACTTCAAGTGTACATAGATCTTGTATAAACTTTGGAAGTACAACATTGGTAAGATATTGACTAACTTTTCTAACATTATCTTCGTCAGCTGCTATTTCCTGATGAGTGTGATCAAAAGCAGTAATGTAAGAATATTGTGCTAAGAGGCATTTTGATTTTTTTCAACACATATGCACCAGAAATAAATGGGCCAACCCAATGTTTACAGTGTTGGAGAGAGAACGTAAAGTTATACTTAGATGTAGAAAAAGACAAAAGGGGAAAAAAACCTCTGAACTCCCGGCAAGTTTGAACTCAGTGAAGACATTAGGATTAAAAACAATATCCTCACAACCATCAGAGGCTTTGGGAATCACAGAAGCAAGTTCTTTGACATCCTCAGTTTTCCCTTCCTTTGTTGAATCCTGCAAAAAGCAAATAAAAAACATAGCCACAGTCTACACATGCAATTATAGGAACTTAATCACAGACAATATTCCTACCAGACATAACTAATAATCAGTCAAATACAGAAAACACCATACCCTTACCAGCATTACTTTTGGTTGTTCAACCAAACAACTAGTCAAGCATAAAAGCACAACCATTTTTCATCAGAACCAAGGGCCGGATCATACAGTTAAAGAGAGCCATTTTAAAAAATAAGAAAAAGATAAAGAAGAAATAAACATAAAAGGGGAGCAAACAAGAATATTCTCAAATTTAATGCTTGACAGATATAAACATAAATTAGAAAAGGACAAGCATATGTAACACTGCTATAACACCTACCGGCTTGTCAGCATCAGCAGCATTTTGGGAATCATTTACTAGCTGGCCAGCATCAGCAGCGTTTTGGGAATCATTTACCAGCTGGTCAGCTTCAGCAGCATTTTGGGAATCAGTTGCCAAATCGTCTCCCTCTTGAGAATTCTTCTCCTTAGATTTCACTCTCTCTGCTGCTTGGGCCTGTTCCCACAAAGAGCCAGCTGTGTAAAATTGTAAATACAAAGAAAACCCCAAATACTCTAAACATGATAGTGTACTTACCTGGCAAAAGGCAGTAATTAATTCTGGTCTCAAGATACAAAATCGAGAACCAGGTCCAGTATAGTTGGCATCACGAGGAGTTACCCTCAACAAATCAAGAAGATAATGTCTGATTTGGTTACAAAAAGAGCAAAGCATCAGTGCATAACAGTAGCAGAACAGGCCATAGAGATTACAAAAAGAGCAAGATATGATAAACTAAACTAGGAACATTGCAACAGATAACATCTTGGGTTAACTTCAATTGTACTTGCATTCAACAACAAATATACAACAAAAAATAGCCAGAATGGAGTTAAAACTTAAAAAGGAATAAAACATATTAGTGATGTTTAAATCAAAATCTTCCTGTAATTGGAAATTATGCCTTTCAAATAATGCATTAGGGAATCTGCAGAGAGCATGTCACCAACAAAGCACACAAACTGTAAATAACCAACTAACTCAAAAATAATTACCGGTCATCACCACCAACAATACCCTTGCATTCCACTGGTGCAGCTAATTTGAAAACATTTCCAGATCCATCAAGGACTAAATGTTCCTTCAAATGAAGGCGCTTGGCAGCCTCTGATACCTTATAACATAATAACACAAGCTTAGAAGACAGAAAAAAAATCCATCTGATATGGAACACAGGAGATACAGAAAAAAAAAAAAACCAACTGATAAAGAACAGGCAAAAGAAAGTGTAGTTACACTTTACAGATAATGCAATTTAAAAGATACTTATTTTCTTTCCCCTAGCAACAAATTTGCATACAATTTAATTTTTCACCCACAGTAAGTATTCAGTAAATACTTAAAACTCAAATCAGACACTCCAGCTAAAGTTAAACTGCCGCACTCTTCTTCCTTACCTTAGAATGAAAATCTTCATTCCAGCAAATTTTCTTTCCATTGTCAACAGAGCCATACAAGAGAGAGTCTGACTTGTCCCCTTGAAGAATGCCTGGTAAGACACTCTGCAATACAATATACAATTTGAAATCAAAACAACAATTTAAGTTGAGAATAAAGGTTCACCAGGTTTTAAATTACAAAACAATAAATTTAGCGGATTTTAAGTACATATCCAGCACATACATATCCAGCACATAACTCAAGTGAAACAATATAAAACTTCTATAGGCTTCATAATCAATCTAGAATTATTAATAGAAAGCAATTTGGGACATCACAAACATTTATCCTGCACAGTTAACAATACTCACAATATAAAGGGGAACTTAAAAAAAATATTGAAAATATATTTATCTACTGAAATGAAAAAAATCATTTCATACAATAATTAAGAAAATTAACCAAAGAAAAATAATATACAACGTATGTTCATCCTATAAGCTAATAGAGACAAGAAATTCAAAATGACTTGCCATTTTTTAAAACCATCTTGACACATTTCAGCATGTCCTAATTCTTTTTCTCACCATTGTGAAGCTGTTTTGATAAGTTCTAATCCATTCTATTGCATTTCAAAATATTCAGAGCAAAAAATCCAAAAGAGAAAGGATCTGTTAAAACACCAAATAGCCATATCTATGTTTCTTAGACAACCATACACCAGTAGTAAATTGATGTTATGACCTATAACCACACTTTAATGAAAAAAGAGAAAGTCAGCAATAGGTATATTTGTGCTTCACTACACACCTGAGCTACCACTCTATGACCCCTGTAGTCGATTATAGCCATAGCAAGATTATAAAGTCCAGGAACATCAGCTTCTTGGTAAGCCTTTGTGCCCTTCAAATCATTGTTTGCAGAAGCATATGTGGCTTGCTCATTCTCAGCCAGCTGGGCTTCTGGAGAAACATCTTCAGAAATTTCTGTGCCATTAAGATCTTCTGAACTTGAACCGTCATCTTTTCCTCCATTAGGAACCTGACTTTCTCCATGAAGCGTAATGGAAGCTTTATCAGAAGAACTTTGCAGAGTGCCTGAGCTCCAAGTTTTTGAATTAGCATCCACACGTTTCTTTGACAGCTTCTCCAGGTCAGCATCAATAGCAAAACTGAAGAATATATTGTTGTGCACATACCTATCACATAAATTTCAGCAATGAGCCAAAAGGAATTCCAAGTACAAAGAAAAACTCATGTGGGTAAAAGAGCAATATCAAAGATACCAACAAAGTATATGATCTATGACAACAATAATCTGAACAAGATTAATAAAAAAAATAGGCTTAAATATGTTTTAGGTCCCTGAAAAATACCCAAATTCTGTTTTAGGCTTAAATATTTTAAATTTTGTTTTAAGTCCTTACCGATGACATGGCACCATCTCAACCATTGAGATGGTGTCACATCATCATTTAACTAACAGTTAAGATGGTGTCACGTCATCACTTAACTAACGGTTAAGATGGTGACACGTCATCAGTAAGGTCTCAAAACTAAATTTATTAGGGACTTAGAAAAACGGAAAAATTAATTAGGACTCAGAACAAAATTCATGTATTTTTCAAGGACCTAAAACATATTTAAGCCAAAAAATATTATTACATCATATAACGTGGGACAGCCACTTCATGAAGACATGAACACTTCCTCTAGACATTACTTTTCAACATTTTAAAATAATATACTACTAGAAGCAACTCCTGTGTATTGCACAGACAAAAAAAGTAAGAACATAATTTAAAAAGTGAACCCATGTTATAAGGAAGATGGAGGCTGGACAGTTTTAATATTTCTATTGATTAAAATGCAGGAATAACTATTTAGAATTTTAAGAAAATAAAGTTTCAGGATTCTAAAGACCCACTAACATGTGAAAGCATTCTGGGTCAGTTGGGTTTATTGGAGGAATGCAACCACTGATCACTCCAATAGCACCATTAATAGCTGCATCAACAAAGTCCGACGTCACTTTATAAAGTGCCCTATCCCGCAAAATCCTGCAGTAATGAACAAATTACACAAGAAACAAAGATAATCAATGATAAGAAGTTATTGACAACCAGCCAAAATAAAGAACAGGACTAGTTCCAAAGCCATCTATACAAATGACAGAAAATAAAGGCACCTCTCCTGTGGAGTTGTATGAGGAAATTCTCTACAAGACTGCAGCTCTTCATTCCAGTCTCTTTGCATGCCAATAGGCTCATTTCCATAAAGAAGAGTCAAAGCATTCTCAGCCCTGGCTGCATCACGTCTGTGGTCTGCTAACACATGAAACCAAATTAAGAATACATCAAGCCAGTCTAATATTCACATATTCGGAACCTAATTACAAGGTTCTCCGATAATTTTATGCCCTTTTAAAGGTAGCTACCAAATCATAAAAACAAAACAAATAAAAAAACAAAATCCCTTTTTTCCTTGAAGGCAGTGATAGCTATGTGGGTCAAATGACATCATGATGTTCTATAGAAAACCAAGTCTCCAAAGGTTCTATATAGATCTATATCCTTGATAACTTTTTCTTGGTCTCCTTCAAACCTGAACTGTTGAGTTATTCCTAATCTGCTGAACACTTTTTTGCTGCCTTTTTGGTCTTCTTACATGATCAAATCATTTTAACTTTTTCTTAACAAATTCATTTTGGATTATATAAGCTTGTATGAAAATCATTCATGACATCTCATCTTTGCAACACTCAGCTTAAGCTCTTGTTAGCATTAATAAAAACACACCAACACAAATCAATGTGAGTTTCCCAATCATTCTTTATCAACAGTAAATTTTCAGATCCATAACAAGTTACAATGTAGGACCCTTTACACAAATGAAAGCTTCAAAAGTTTATTTCTTCGGTTATTCTGTTTTGACTCATTGTTATAACACAATAGTTATGGAAATTTATTCATCAAGAAAATATATGATAGTAGCATCCTGTGCCAAAAATGGCTGAATAACTTCCTTGCTTCTGATGAAGTAAATGATAACAACAATGCATGAAAACTACCTAGCCAACAAGACCAAACTTTAGATGTGCCAAAAGAAAGATGCTCAATTAACAATGTGCTCTCACAGAAAACAAACAAAAAAAATATATCACCAATCTATCACAAAAGTAAAGGCAACACTATCATCAAATCCAGATAAAAAAATACTACAACATAAAAAATTGAAAAGAAATGCTGATGAAACAAAATGACAGAAGCTAAGCTCACCAGGAACAGGGTATAATCCAAGCCAAGAATTAGGTGGCAACAAAGATTGCACATTTTCAAAAGGATGAGCAGCTGCTCTACCCTCCAATACTTCACGGAAAGCTTCAAAATTGGATAAAATGTAATAAGTTTTAGGTGTTGAAGCAATTTTTTGAAAAATTTAAGCCTAAACAATTTGTTATCACACTTCATTACCTTTTTTGAACTTGGGGCTAATCTTCTGTAAGAGAGCAACAAGAGTTGTTGCTTCAAAACTAGCTTTACTTGGCCTTGGGTCAAGATTGTTCGCTGAGCTTGAGTTGACATAAAACATTTTTGTACTCCCCGTAATACAAAATTTATTACTCTCAAGAGTGATCACATCCAAATAAATTAAATCTCCAACAAGCCTACAGACCACAGATGGCCCCATTAGATGCATATAAACTACACAAGAAAATGAAATTACATTAACTGAAGATGGTGCTACCGTGTTACCTTCTATAGCTCGGAGGAGGATTGAAGGATGAAAACACTATGCTCTCAACACATTTAATATCCTTCAATGGGGACGATAATAAATTACCCAATGAACCAGAGATGTCCTCCATATAACCAAGCCCATCAAGCTCAGGAACTTCAGGTTTCAAGGTATCTGATACTTCCAGGAAATGCAGCAGACTAAGTTACTATCTCATACCTCCTGATTTATACCAAATCAACAATTTACAGCAAAATTCAAGAAAGGGAAGAGAACTATCCCATACCTCCTGTATTTGCAGCTTTATTTTGTGCTATCTCATTCTGTAGGGCAAGTGATGTTGATAGTGAAGCATGGAGGTTAGAAAGGGAAAGCAACTCCCTTGTACGATGAACATGGGCCCTTATAGATCGATCATCATAAAATGCTGCAAAGAAGATTTATCATATTACATAATCCACCAATGTTTTTCTTTTAGAGCATATAGTCCACCAATGTCATATTACCATGAGTTCATAAACATACCAGGAACCATTTCCAAGGAGCAGCCACCAGTAGTAATATCAGCTACTTCAGAAATTTCATTATAATCTTCCAGGTGATGAGTGGATCCATCCTTTGTATGCAACAGTAAATCATAGCATGTAATAAAACATGTCTCAGGAGCATCAAGGAGGAACTGTCTTACATCCATGACAGAGTCTCCAGGATTCAACTGTGAATCAATTATACAAGTTAGAAGAAGCCTGATTTTTCAGTTCTTCTCCATGTGAAATAGTAACAGATGTAAACTGATATGATGAATAGTCAAATGTTCAAACAAATTTACATCAGTGAGAATGAATGAAAATAGTTAGATCTCTGACAAGATCATCTGGGAAACACTTGATTCCTCAGTTTCTCTCAATGTGAAATAGTAACAGTCAAAAGTTTCAGAGATGAAGTTAACTCACCTGAAGCTCAAGCTTCTCCCCAGTTTGTGTTTTAACAGAAACAGGGTAAAGTTGAAGATCACCTACACAATCAAGTTGGGAAATGTTGGTCATTAAACATAGTTGAAGTTCTGGCATATCCATTACCAAAAAGAATGAAATCAGCTTGACAAAATTGACAGTTTTTTAATAGAAGACAAAATAACTGCAATTGAACAACATAAATTTTCAAATATAATGCATAGCAAGACAAAACAGGAGAAAACTTGCACAATCACCTAATGATTGGTAAAACAAAGGATCACATATATATGGCAATGCATATATTCTCATGTATAAACAAAGGAACAGAAGCTGCAAAAAATCACAATCACATTATAGATAACCTTAAACCTTAGTAATTTTAAATTTTAAAACATATGAAGAAAAATATTTAGTAACACGGCAAAGGAAAAGAACAAAACAGGACAGAAAATACTAGAAAAAATAATATCAAGATTATCCATATCAAGACTTTAATATTTTCACATTATCCATAACAATTAATAAGGGTAAAATGGATACATTAGTAACATTTTTTTTTAAAATCAACTGCATTAACTCTTTTTATTGGTTTGTGTGATTATGTCCAAAGTGTCTTATAATAAGGACCAGAGAGAGTAGTCACTAATTTGATTTCCTCTTGCAAATAAAAACTACTCAAATTGAAAACGAAAATAAAAATGACTTGGCATGTGTTTAAGATTGCTGATATTTTAAATTTCAAAGAGACTCAAGTTTGCAAGTATTGGTTGAGTTTGACTTTTGAATTTGGAATAACCAGTTTTATGGTTGGGGATATCCACAGGTTAAATTGCTGTCCCACTAATAGCATAAATTATTTTCTGCAGTCATTTAAAAAATGAAATGGAAATAATAACATTTTTTAATAACCTTGGGACAAATTCAGTTACTCCCATAATATGAGGGGGGATTGATGCCATTAATTTTTTGATTCAGTTTTGTCCAATGTCATGGCAGCTTATATAGTTGAATTTCAAGCATCCACTAGTAAAGCACCCACTTTTTGGCAGCTAGCACCGCAAGGGAGGGTTTCACCTTCCAACTAACTTAACTACTAAACATGCCAAGGCTACTGTATAAGCAGTACACAGGTACACTTCTCAAACCCATTTCACCTTGCTTTTGTTGGCTCCCTTCAGTTGAATCGCCTGCAGCTGTGACTGTGACTTCATTCTCCTTCACCACAGGATTGGCACCAGCAGAATCACCTGCAGCTGCAACTTCAGCAGCTGCATCAGCTTTTGCAGATTCCAAAGGGACTTCCACCACATTATCCTTCACAGGAACATCAGAAGGGACTGCGGGTTCTGAAGTGGTCGTGGTCGCCACATTATGGGACCCTTTTCTGTTCCTCCCCTTGCCTGATTTTCCAGCCATTTCCTCCTTCTAAAATCCAAACAACCAACCATGTCAAACATATCACAGAAAAACCAGTAATATAAAACCCATACAAATGGGAACGTTTTATGCATCAAACAAAAGATGCAAACAATCACAACCCATTTCACAAAATCACCATCTACCTAATCCAAAAAAATGTAAACCACCATAACTGTAAACTCAAAAACTCCATAGACAATTCAAAACACAGTAACAAATGCAACTAATGCCACCATCCCTCAAACAATTTCAAAACAGAATTTCCAAAACAACCTCATAACCCCAACAAAAGAAAAGAAAAAAAGATAATAATAATCAGAGAAAACAATTGAAAGGCCTCAACTTTCACCACAAGCAATAGAAAGGCCTCAACTTTTACCACAAAAGCAACGAGAAGATATGAATTCAAAACAACAGCATTCATTACGTCCTTAATCCCCACAAAACCCACATCGAAAAACCATCAAACGCAAAACACAGTTCCGAAAATTCGACATCTCAAGGTTCCATTCCATTTCTTTTCATTGTATTGCGAGGGAGTGAAGAGAAAAAAATGAATAAAAGAGAAAGGTTTGTTACCAGCGAGAATAGGAGTCTAAGCAATTAAAGATGAAGAAGTACGGATTATTAGATAAGAAGAAGAAGATGCATAGAAATAAGAAAAGGGGTTTTAGAAGGTTTTGAAAAAAGAGAAGGTTTTTGAGGTTTTCACAGAGCGAGAGAGAAAACCCACGAAGCAGTAGTAGTGTGGCTGAGGCGGCTTCTCCCTTGCGCAACGAGGAACAGAGGAAGGAAACGGAGCGTGTAATAATTTGGAACTAACCAATGGGCTTGGCCCATTTACTCTCTTTTTTTTTTTCTTTCTCTACTCTCATTTTGGGAAAAAAAAATAGGTTTAAATATTTTTTTTTTATTTCTTGTAGTATATGTTTAGCACTTTTATGTTTTCCTCTTTAGCAAAATATATTTTTTTTCTTTAATCCTTAAAATAAAACAAACATAACTTTCGAGGACTAAAAGCAATAAAAAAAATATATTGACGAAAAACAAAAAAAAAATGTTAAATTGGAAGGACTAAAAAGTATTTAAGCCAAAAAAGTGTGTACAAAAACGTTTTAATATTTTTTTTTACATTCTTTTATTGAATGAAATTTACATAAGTCGGCTTTTATTTTTCATTTAGTTGTTTTTTTAATGAAATTTAGTTAGGGTGTGTTTGGAAAAAAAATTCCTTTAAGAATTGTATTCCCATTTTTTTCATATAGGAAAAGAAAAAATGTTTCTTTCATAAGTTAAAATTAATTTCTCTAATAATTAATTTATAAAAGTCTTACAAGATCTTTTAAGAAATTTTTTTTACAAATTAGCTATTAGAATAATCAATTTTAACTTATAGACAAATTGATTTTATTTTTATTTTTATATTTTCAAAATAAAAGGACCGGTATAATTTTTAATTAATAGAAAAGGGTATCTTCAATATAGTGTTAAAAAATATGACTTTTTTTATTAGCAATCTTCTTCTTTTATAAATGTGAATGTTTCTTCCTTCAAAATTTGCACAAGTACATAAAAAAGGTTTAAATATAATTTTTTTATTGTTTTTTCAATCTTGGTTCATGTATTTTTTTTATTTTTTATTTTAGTCATGTAAATTTGTGTTTTTTTTTAATTTTTTGGTTGCTATAAGTTTTCTTTATCATTTTTAGTCTATGTAAATGTGTACTTTTTTAATTTTAGTCCCTTTAAGATTTTATTTTTTTGTTTGCATTTTTAGTTCCTATAAATTTGCATTTGTTTATCGGAACCAAAATTGTAAACCTGCAAATTTAAAGGGACCAAATTCGTAAAATTGCCTATTTACATGGAATAAAAATGATAAAAAGAAAACTTAGAGAACCTAAAATGGAAAAAGAAATACAAACTTACAAGAACTAAAATAAACAAAACAAATTTACATAACCAAAACAAGTTGTTCATTTTTAAATTTGTAATTTAAGAATTGTATTTCCATTTTTTTTCATATTGTATGGGTTTTTTTTTTTTGTAACCACACTACACTTTGTAAGAAGATAGATGTTTTTTTTTTTTTATTGAACATTTGTTAGTATGTCTTGAAAACACGTTTTGTGTTTTGATAAATTACAATATTGCGGAAAAAAGTTTTCAATTTTATTTAGAATAATAGACCCTTGAAACCTTTTCAACACAAGAACATCACTAATATTTTTATAAGAATAATGTATTGAATGTAAGAAAATCACATCCCATCTCTATTTATATTTAAGAAACCTTAAATAAAAGAATTAGTAATTGATTACATAATCAATCAATTACTAGTTATGAGGATATAAAGAGAAATAATAATTACCAAAATAATATATATTCTAACAAAAATAAAATATATTCTAACACCCCCCTCAAGCTGGAGCATATATATCATATACAAATGTAATTAACCCTAGGACCTGTGAGAGACTTAGTGAACATATTTGCAAGTTGATTTTTAGCATTGACAAAATTAGTGGTAATTGCTCCTAAGAGTACATTCTCTCTCACAAAGTGACAGTCTATCTCTATGTGTTTAGTTCGTTCATGAAATACCAGATTTGATGTTATGTGAGGGGTAGCTTCATTATCACAGATTAGTTTAATGGTTGTAGTGTCTCCATATTTTAACTGTTGGAGAAGTTCCCTAAGCCATGTAATCTCACAAGCGGCTATACTGACATCGTACAATATTCAACTTCAGCACTTGATCTGGCAACTATCTTTTGCTTCATGCTTTTCCATGAAATCATATTCCCTCCAATAAGAACACAATATCCAAAGGTGGATTTCCTATTTGATGGTGTTCTTGCCTAATCAGCATCAAAGTAAGAAATGATGTTGGTATTGTCTTTGTCTTCATACAACAGTCCACGACCTGGTGCATTCTTAATATATCAAAGGACAAGTGTGATGGCATCCCAATGACCCTCACAAGGTTCTTTCAAGAATTGGCTCAACACACTAACAGCAAACATAATGTTTGATCTAGTAATAGTGAGGTAATTAAGCCTGCCTACAAGTTGTCGATACTTTCCTAAGTCTTTCAAAGGCACCCCCTGACTCGAAATAAGCTTAACATTAGGTTCCATAGAAGTGTCACTTGGACAACAATCAAGCATTCTAGTTTCCATCAGAATGTCTAAGGCGTATTTTCGCTAGGAAAAGGCAATACCAAATGAGGATTGGGCAACTTCAATGCCCAAGAAGTACTTGAGTGGACCCAAATCTTTGGTTTGGAACTGAGTGTGGAGGTGAGACTTGAGGCAAAGAATTCCAGCTAAGTCATCACCAATCATGACGATGTCATCAACATATACAACGAGACAGATACATAAGTCAGACAAAGAATGGAGGGAAAATATTGAGTTGTTAGCTTCACAACGAATCATACTAAACTCAAGCAGAGTTGAGCAGAAACGACCAAACTAGGCATGAGGGGATTGCTTCAAACCATAAATGGAGTGACAAAGCTTACAAACAAGGTGTGAGCCACCAAAAATAGTAAAATCGGGTGGTTGATCCATGTACACCTTTTCTTGCAACTTACCATGCAGGAAGGCATTTTTTATGTCCAATTGGTGAAGATGCCAATGTTGGATGGCGGCCATAGCAAGAAAAAAGATGAACAGAGATGATTTTGGCCACAGGAGAAAAAGTGTCACTTTAATCTAGACCAAAAATATGAGTATAGCCCTTAGCCACCAAATGAGTTTTGTAGTGATCAATGATGCCATTTGGTGCTATCTTCACCGTGTAAACCCAACGACACTCAATAATGGATTTGTTGGGAGGCAAAGGAACAAGCTCCCATGTGTTGTTGGCATCCAACGCAACCATTTCTTCCAACATCATCTGTTGCCAATTATGGTCAGCCATGGCTTCATTTGTAGACTTAGAAATAGACACAAAATCTAGAGAAGAGATAAAAGAGTAATAGGAGAGAGATAAATGGTCACAGTGAAGAGTAAAAGCATATAAAAGATTAGTATTACGAGTGGATCAAATACCTTTGCGAAGCACAATGGGAAGTTCAGGTGTAGGAGATAGTGGTGGAAGGACGTTTGGAGCAGGAGATGATGCTGGAGGATCCGGTGGCACTGCCAGTGGTGCCTGTGTCTATCGGTGGTATGTGAGTAATGGAGGTGGAGTGGAAGCAACAAGTGGTGTTGGAACAATAGGTGGGACCTCTAGATGGACATTTTCAATGGTGGAGGAAAAGAAATGAGTAGTCTCAAAGAATGTAACATCAGCAGAGACAAGATATCGCTGAAGTTGAGGAGAGAAACATTTATAACCCTTTTGAAGGCAGGAGTATCCCAGAAAAATAGATCTTAAGGACTTGGCAGAGAGTTTATTTTTACCTAGAGTGAAATCATGGACAAAACATGTACTCTTAAAGACACGAAGAGGAACATGATGAAGATTTTGTTTAGGATATAAGATGCGGTTAATCAGATGACAAGCAGTAAGGAGAGCATCACCCAAAAAATGAAGTGGGACATTATAGTGAAGAAGTGTGCGAGCTATTTCAACCAAGTGACGGTTTTTGCATTCAGCAACACCATTTTGTTGTGGTGTGTGGACACATGATGTTTGATGAAGAATCCCCTAGGAGTTTAAAAAAGACTGAAACTAAGACGACATATACTCTTTTGCATTATCAGTTCATAAAAGTTTAATTGATGAGCCAAATTGATTTTGAATCTCAACAAAAAAAACTTTGAAAAATAGAAAAGACATCAAAATGATTCTTCATCAAGAAACACTCAAGTACAACGAGAAAAATCATCAATAAATGTGACAAAATAAGAATATCCTAATGTGGAAAAGACTCGACTAGGACCCCAAATGTCAGAGTGGATTAAAAGAAAAGGTGACGTGGCACACTTATTGACACGAGGACTGTAACTAGTACAAGTATGTTTACCTAGTTGACATGACTTGCACTGAAAAGAAGAAACTTTAGAAAAACTAGAAACTAAAATACGCAATTTTTCCAAACTTGGGTGCCCAAGGCATTGATGTGCGAGAGCTGAAAAGACAGAGGAGACACAGGCAACCAAAGGCATAAGATGATAAAATCCTCCAGACTCATGTCCTGCTCCAATCGTTCATCCATTGCATCGTTCCTTTACAAGAACGAAGTTATTTACAAACAAGACAGAAAGATCAAGAGTGTGGGTGAGTTTGCTAATAAAAATTAAATTAAAAGGACAAATAGGGACAAAAAAGACATAGTGTAAAGAAAGTTGAGGAAGAGGATGGGTTTGTCCGATGCCCCAGACTATAATCTGAGAGCTATCTGCGAGAGTAACAAAAGGCAAGGAATTTGAAAAGGTTAAGGAAGAGAAAAGGAATTGGTTACCAGTCATATGATCAGAGGCATCGAAGTCAAGTATCCAATGTCCAAGAGAAGGGGATTGAGAAAGAAAAGCCATAGGATTACTAGACTAAGCCACAACAGTAACAGGTGATGTAGGTTCATTGGTTGCTTGAAGTTGGAAAAACTCATTATATTTCGCAACAGAGATAGTAATATCGAAAGCAGAAGAGGTGACGGTGAGAGGTGCAGCCATGAGAGAACTTCACCAAAAATGCCTAATAGGGGGTTGGGAAGGTGTGCTGAAGCGAGGCGAGCATGGATGAGCAGTCGTTGGCGAGTGGGAACGCCGGAAAAATGGTCACGCATCGATTTGGTGATGGTGCGTGAAGTATACACGCTAGAGAGTGGCGGCACATCTGACGACGGATAGGGGTGAGTCCGGTGGGGTACCATATAAGAATAATGTATTTATTGAATGTGTGTTGGAGAAAACCATACATCATCTCTATTTATATTGAAGAAACCCTAAATAAGAGAATCAGTAATTGATTACATAATTAATCAATTACTGGTTATTAGGAGATAAAGAGAAATAATAACTATCAAGATATTATATATTATAACAAAGATAATATATATTCTAACAATTTTCAACAAATGTACTAGTTAAGCCAACCATACTTTCAACTAAACATGGCAATGGGGCGAGGCGGGGATAGGTTTGTGGTTCCCTATCCCTGTCCCTGTCCCCGCATACCAAAACCCATCCTCATCCTTGTCAGGTATGAATTTTTATCCTCATCCCTATTCTTGTTGGGTATCGAGTATACCCAACTCGCACCCATACCCATTTATAATTTTTTTAAAAATATAAAAAAATAATTTTAAATCACAATAAGCTTTAAAAAAATTCAATTTTTACAATTGCTTAAAGTCATAACAAGTTAATAATAAACTAAAAGTCTCACAATAAAAAATAACTTCATAACAAACTAATAATATGTTAGTAACAATTGTATAATTATCTATTATCTAATAAAATTATATATATTTTTGTCAAAACTATATAAAAATAAATTGAAACAACCTAAAACTATAATTTAGTAAGTATAAATTGTAAATCATAAAATAAGTATAAATGCTTAAAATTTATTAAGTAAAATATATAACATAAAATAAAGATAATTTAATAAATATATATATCGGGTACCGGGTGAGTATGCACATCCTTATCCCTATACCCGTTTTTATAATCGGGTATTATTCATACCCATACTTGTGTCAGGTCAAAGCGGGGATTACCCATCAATATCGGGGCAGAGGGTGGGGCGATACTCACAAGTATGGGTTTAATTGATATGCCTATTTTCAATATTAACATCTTTCAATAGCATCCCATCATCAGCACCACCAGCATTGATGACATCCACATTATTGGTCTCATTGATAACTATTTGGTCTCCTTGATTAGTCATGGTAATTTCTCCTCCGTTGTTTTCGACAGCGAGTGATAGTGTCACGTCAAAAAGTGGTAAATTAATCCATGTATACCGATTATTTAATTATTGGGATTCTACAATAAAATATTTTTTAATCATCCACCATACGTGGAAGATAAAGGAAATGATAAATTTTAAAAATATTTTAAAAAACTAATTTTAAATTGTGAAGAAGATGAAAAGGTTAATGAAACACTCTTATATTAAAAAACACATAGCAACAAGTTTTAGTTATTACTATTTTAAATTAATTATTTTTAAATTTAAATAATAATAAAATTTCAATGTTATTAAAAAAAAACTAATTTTTTTTTTAAATATATAAAAGATCAAAATAACACTTTTAAAATTTAGGATAAAGCATAAGAGTATTCCCTTAATTTTTAAATATATAAAAGATTAAAATAACACTTTTAAAATAACCCTTTTAAATTGATCTGATAAACTTTTAAAAGTTCTAAAATGACCTAACTTATTTAAATAATGACAAATAGGTCATTTTGAAAAATTTACCCTTTTCGATTTTTTTTATCACAATTTTGAACTCTTTTTATTATTATTTATTCAAGACGAAACATGTTATGAAAATCAATTAAAAATTTGACAAAAAAAAAGGAGTATAAAAAGATGAAAAATGCAAAAGTGAGTCTCATATGCAACCAAAAAACTAAAAAAAAATATAATATCATATTCTTTTTACTACTCATTACCTCATTTTTCAATAAATTTTTACTATGTTTATCATCTTTTTTATTTCAAGTTTTAATTGATTTTTATAATTTTCATGCATGTGAATATAATAGGATAAATTTTACATCTTGAATCAATTAAAAGAAGAAAAAAAAAAGGTTCAAAATCATGATGTAAAATAAAAAAATGATAAGTTTTTCAAAATACCAATTTATCATGAATTAAATAAATTAGGGGATCCTTTTTAAAAAATTAGGAAACTAATTTAGAACAAAAATATAAGTTCAATAGTTAACGGACCACCATTATATTTTAGCCTAAATTTTAGGCTTAATACATATTTTGATTCCTAGGTTATGATTAATTGTTTGATTTGGTGTTCAAATTTTAAAAAGTTTCAATTGGTTATCTAAAATGATTGAAGCAGGTCATTTTATTTATATTTTACTATTTATACAATCCTTTTACTAAATACACTCCTTTAAAAATATTAAAAACAAATGAAAGATGTATTTAATAAAAGAAAGAATGTAAATAACAAAATTTGACCAAAAATGACCAAATTACAACATTTTAAATAATTTAAGGAACATAATAAAAGGACCTATTTAAGTATCAATAGCTTTTTTTCCAAACATCTAGATGTCTTTGTTAATTCATTCATCCAAAGTATGTATAATAATGTATACTAGTGACATATTTTGCATATATAAATGGAAGATATATAGTCAAATCCTTAAAATATTGCGAAAAAAAGGTTTTCAATTTTATTTGGAATAATAACATTATTGTGTCTAAGCATGAACACAATTAAAGACAAAAGGAAAACATAACAATCAAACAGAGAACAGTTCAAACAAGCTAAGACAAACCTTAAAACCTTGTCAATGCAAGAACATCACTATTTTTTCCAACGGATGCACTCGTTAAGCCAACTACTTTCAACATTAACATCCTCCAATGACAGCATCCCATCACTAGTACCACCAACATTGATGACATCCACATTATTGGTTTCATTGACAACTGCTTGCTCTCCTTGATTAGTCATTGTAATTTCTCCTCCATTGTTTTCAACTGCTAGTGGTGGTGTCACATCCTGAGCTTGGTGCATTTTGATTTTCTTTTCAATATCCTCCAATTTATTATCAAGGAAAAATGTGATATCTTGCAAATCAATGGTCTTGATATTCTCAAGGTTGTTCTTGTTCCCAACATTAGCAAGGCATTGAGACATGAAAAGGTCAATCTCCTTCACCCTGTTCTCATTCCTCAGTTTCATCAACTTCCCTTGTTCTTTTTTTATATTCTCCTTTAAGAGACTCTCTTGACATAACATTTTCTTCCCTTGTTCCAATTCAGAGACTCCTCTAAACTTGGAAATCACTTTTCGGACTCCCTCCTCAGATGGCCAAACCCCAAGTGGCTCTAGATCTACAATTTCATTTGGAGGATAGATAATGGCACATGCTTCAATCCCACAAAGGGTGCTGATTTCATAAACCTTTTTCAATAAACCTGTTGGGAAATATAGCAATTGAAACTTGATGAGAAGGTAAAATATATGCACACTACAAAGGATAACAAAACATAGTTTAAATGAATGAATTAAAGATAAACTAAGAATCCTTGAACCATTTGTTTGTTTCTTCAATGCTGCCTTCCTCTTCACATAATCACTTATATATTTAATCTCGACCTTCTTTCTAGCCATGACAAAGAAATGATAGTGGTTTCAATGACTAGAAAAGGATTACAAGAAATGAGCAATAAGCACGAATTTCTGAATGTGTTAAATAATGTGATGTTGTGTTGTTTATATAATAAAAATTAAGATGTAAACTAGGTTGTGTTTATGGAATAATTACTGGGACTCAATTAGTGATTCTCCGTTACCTATTAAATTAGCTCCATTTGAGTTGTATAAGCACAAAAAATAGTAAATTAATCCATGTATACTGATTATTTAATTATTGAGATTCTATAATAAAATATTGTTTAATCATATACCATGTGGAGGATAAAGGAGATAATAAAATTTAAAAATATTAAAAAAAATTAATTTTGAGCTGCAAAAGAGATGAAAAGGTTAATGAAATACCCTTATATTAAAAAACACATACCAATAAGTTTTAATTATTACTATTTTAAATTAATTATTTTCAAATTTAAATAATAATAAAAAAATATCAATGTTATTAACAAACAAAAAAAGAGAGATGTACTTAATAAAATATCAAAATAACACTTTAAAAATTTAGGCTAAAATATAAGAGTGGTCCTAATTTATTTTTTGTTCTAAATTGGTCTGGTTAACTTTAAAAAGTTTTAAAATGGACTCTAACTTATTTAATTAATGATAAATATGTAATTTTGAAAAAATTATCATTTTTGATTTTCTAGCACAATTTTCAATTTTTTTATTGTTTTTTCAAGACGTCAAATGTGTGTCATTAGATTTATCTCAGTAAAAATAAAAAAATATGAAAACCAATTAAAATTAGGACAAAAAAGGAATATAATAAAAGATGAAAAGTAAGTCTCATATGCAACCAAAAAATTAAAAAAAAATCTAATATCATATTTTTTTATTACTTACTTTTTAATCCATTTTTACTATGTTTATGATATTTTTTGTTTCGAATTTTAATTGATATTTATAATTTTCATGTAAGTGAATCTAATACAAAGATTTCACGTCTTGAATCAATAAAAAAAAAATTCAAAATCATGGTAAAAAATTCAAAATAATATTTTTTTTTTAAAATGACCAATTTATCATTAATTAAATAATAAATCAGGGTATATTTTAAAACTTTAAAAAATTAAGAAATCAATATTGAACTAAAATATAACTTTAGCGGATAACTATTGTATTTTAGTCTAAATACATATTTTATTCTCAAAGTTATAATTAATTATTTGATTGGTTTCTAAATTTTAATTTTTTTTATTTGATCACTAGATTATTTAAAATATCTCATTTTAGTCCTTATTTGTATGATTTTATTATTTACACACTCCCTTTAGTAACTACACTCTATTATAATATAAAAATATGAAGTGTACTCAGGAAAAGAATGAATGTAAATAACAAAAATTGATAGAAAATAAAAAATGATATTATTTTAAATAATTTAGAGACCATTTTTAAAAAAAAAATTGAAAACCAAATCAAACAATTAATTAGACTAAAATATATATTTAGCCTCAATTTTAATAGAGAAAAAAAAATTTACCATATAGAATAATTTTACTCCATTAGTCAATCACTTTTTACATACTCCATGAATAGTAAAGTCATTTTAATATAGAAAAATAGTAAAAAAAAGGTTTAATTGTAGTTTTGATCTCTTATTTTTTCAAATTTGCAATTTTGGTCAATCTACTTTAAAATCCACAATTTTAATCCACTTACTTTCAAAATCAAATACTTTTGATTCATTTAATTTGGAGGCGTTGACCGTTATCTTTAATGTTAACTTTTTTTTTATTATAATTAAAAATTATTTAAATAAAATTAATTCGTTAATTTTTTTCACTAATGACATCATTATCATTTTTTTATTCCTAAGTTACCTTTGGTTTAATTAATTAATTTTAAAAAAAAAAATAAGGTGAATTTTGGCAAAGTTATGATTTAAACCCACAACTTTTTAGTTTTCAAATGACAAAGTAATTACTAAGCCAATAACTTAATTGATAATAATTTTGAAATATTTATATTTATTTTATTTATTATTGTATATTTATTTATTGTTTCTTATATTCTTAACAATAATTTAATAATTTGAATAAAATTAAATAAAAGGGAGTGATTTATAAAATAAAAAGTGAAATATATATATATATATATATAATTTACAACTAATAATAGGAGATGTTAAAGAATAAAAAAAGAATAATTTAAATAACTTTGGTGTCTTGATGTCTTTTTGTCATAGTTTTAAATTAATGATCGAATCGGTCAATGGGTCATTGAGTCATTCTTCAAACTAGTAGATCCCTAGTTGACTCACATGACTCAACCTATATTAATTTTTTTTTGTTATATACAAATTTTAAATTTACAAAAGTTTATTTAATTAAACTTTAATATTATTAAAAGTTATTTAATTTATTCTTCATTTATTTTTTAACATCTCATATTATTAGTTATATATCATTATTTATTTTATAAATCACTACTTTTATTTTATTTTTACTTAAAATACTAAATTCTGGTTAAAAACACAAAAAAATAATAAATAAATATATAATATAATAAATAAAATTTATGTAAAAAATTTATATATATATATATATATATAAATATTTTATAGTTGTTATTAATTAGACTATTATCTTAATAATTATTTTATTAATGAATTGAAATTCTAACTTTGTCAAAATTTATTTAATTTTTATTTAAATTAAATAATTAAATTAAAGGATAATTTAGGAATAAAGTTTATCTTTCTTTATTACATACAAAGGTATAACGTAATACTAAAAAAAAACGTATAAAAAATTTCATTTGGAAAAAGAATCTGCCAATGATTTTGCGTTTGCAGAGAGAAGAGAAGGGAAGAAAAGAAAGATGCCGTTGAAGGTGTCAGAGGCGACGGTGTCGAGCTTCGATGGCGTTTTTGAGAAGTTCCGATCAGAGGCTCCTCAAAACATGGTAAATCTCATCCTCTTCTTGGCTGATAATGATCCTGCAACCTCTCTCAGCTGGTGCCCCGGTATTATTTCTCTTCTTTAGTACTTCCCTTTTTCTTAAAGTGCTTCACTTTTTAGTTTTTACTATGTTCTTGTTCTGTTTCCTCTTTTTGCTCTTACCCTCATGAAATTCTCTTCATTTAACGGTTCTGATTAATAACTACTGTGAGTGTGTGAGTTTGGTGACGGCACTGAATTGATTTCCGTTCTTTCAAGGGATTTTCAGGTTGCCTTTTTTTGGGAAAAACTGTAATGCATCAGATTTTGTGAAGCATTTGGTAATATCAATGGGAATTCTTTGCTGTCATAACACAACAAAAAAAAGATTTTTTTTTGGAGGGGGTTAAGGAAGAGTTTTTTTTTTTTTTTGTGTGGGTAAATGATCGTTTTTTTTGTGTCGTGTGTAAATCGGTGACAACTTAGTCCAGACAGAAAGAAAATTCTGATTTAGTCCTGAATTGGTAAAGACAATTTTTAGTAGTGACCTAAATTTGTGAGACCATTCTGTTGTATTTTTTCATATGATCAATTTGACATCGAGTTGTATAGTTTAGAGAGCGATTTGTTGTCTCACTTTTTATACATTCATGACTAAATTAAAATTTTTGTTCTTTCAAGAACTAAATTGTCTTTAGTTTACACATTTACACATTCAGGAATCAAAATTGTCATTTATCCTTTTTTTTTTATGCCAATATTGGGGAAAACAAGTATATCGGTTATAACTTGTGGGAAGAAGAGCTTCTCACATATTGATGTTGTGTGCATGTTTTAATTTATTTATTTCATTCTATGGTGGTTAATGTAAATTACCAATGAAAGTATTATACTAGACAAGAAAAAAAAAAGGCAAAGGTGGGATCTTTTTTGATGCATAGAAGAAAACGGTGAGATTGATTTTGGTATCATATTGTTAGAATTAGGTGATAGTTAGAGAAGCATGACTGACTAGTTTATCAGAATCCACGAACATGACTTGTTTTTCCTTCTTCTTAGATTGTGTGAGAGCAGAACCTGTGATCTACAAGAAGCTGGAGGCTTCACCTGATGAGATTGCACTTTTGAGAGCTTATGTTGGAGACAGACCAACATGGAGGAACCCCCAGCATCCATGGAGGGTGGATCCTCGGTTCAAGCTCACCGGGGTGCCGACGTTGATCCGTTGGGAGAATGACACTGTCAAAGGTCGCTTGGACGATCATGAAGCTCACATTGAAAGCAAAATTGAAGCTCTTGTTGCTGATAAGTAACAAATGATATTGCCAGTGCAGTGTCATAGTTGGTTGGTATGACATAGTTTAAACGATGAATGCTGTACTCTTATCAGACTTATAACTTTGCTTCTAAAGCATATAATAAATGATGAGTACCAATGCTGACAAGGGAAGTCTATAAATCAATGGTTGGTGGTTCTTACATTGTGCTTTTTTGTTTGTTTGTTTTTGGTTTTGGGCATCATAAATTTGCTGGCTAGTCCTAGATAATCTCGATAACATTTCTCCTGCACCTGAGAGAATGTTAGAGAGTCTCGCTAGCTCTTGCACCAGTTTTCTTTGTGGTGTTTTTGCAGACTGAAAAATAGTCCACTGAATTTTGATTAACCTTCATAGTTCATAGTGCCTAGTTGAGAGTAAGAACCATATTTATAGTAATTTTGGGACAGCTGAAATTTTAACATTTTAGCATACTTTTCAGAGAAAAAAAAAAGAAGCTTTTTGCTAAACATACTGCTGCATTATCACTGTACACTACAGTCACTCCTTTCATTCCCCAGAGTCAACTCAGAGAAAGTTGGGTCAGTGGTCAAAAAATGTTAAATTCAAACACATTGTGTAAATGATGAGCTTTAGTGATAACATTGTGCACAATCCTACTAGAGGGTTTTACTGTTTCTGTTACACGACCTTCATTCACATTTAACATCAATTATTATACATTAAAGACAAATATATATGAATAAATCCTCATTTTTGGTTCAATGCATAGTTGTTTATCTTATTAAAGTAAATGTTTAACTTAATTTTGCATGTCCTACCACACTTGAAAAATATGTTACTTATGGTATAAATTTGTTAAGCAATGCTTGTTTATATATAAGCACTCTTAAAACGACTTAATTATATGTGGCACTTGCTTATTAATTGGATAAATAAAATCAGACCAAACTACAAGGTGGAAAGTCAAACTTAATCCTAAATTATGTTCATTTTTTGGCCAACTATATTGAATTAAATAAAAAAAAAAAGTCAATCATTATAGTTTAAACATGATAATTACACATGCAAAACAAAGTGACAAAAAGCCATGTCTTCAAGCTGGTCATAATATCTGCCTTGTGTCTGCCATACACACCCAACTGCATTTCCGTTCTCTGCAGGAAATCCAACTGCAAAATCAGAAAAGAAAAACTGTGAGAACTACCTTTTAACTTGTGGATCAGCAAACAGAGACATTTCAAACAATATTTGGGTTGTACAGTAAGTGTATCCTCTAAGCAAAGAAGCTTCAAGTTAAAAACATTCTTCACAGAGAACTTTTATTTTCCTCTCATCCTCGGATTTCTCCAGAGAAGGAATATGGTAGTGGAGTATCGAAATTGAAAAGAGAAGGCATCAGCATACAAAGGAACAAAAATATCAGGAATATTGAATAAAGTGACTTTAAACTTAAGGGCAGATTTGAACAAAGCTAAAGTCCATGATGATATAACTTATTATAACCGATCAAATTAAACTTTTTCATTTAAATATTTTATTGGTGGAAGTTAGAAGTCACATGATATTTTTAAGAACACAAACTCTGAATCATTACACAAGTGTTGTAGTGAATGTTGCATGGATATGAGTACAACACCAATATCTGAGTATTATAAATATATACCATTATATCATATTAGATTGTTCAAGATTAAAAGAAAAATACCAATGACTTTAAGTGGTCATGTGATTCCTAATTTTTAATCTTGACCATTCATAGTTGTATGATTTAAAATTATGGTTTTTCATTTCACACAATAAAAAAACTTTTCTTCATATCTAACAAGTAGGATGAAAATGGATTTTAATGAGTAGCGAGGAGAAAAAAATGGGAAAGAAAGAGTTTCCATGTGTTGGGTTTTTATGAAGAAAATGACAATAACAAAAATAGATAATATTAAATATTTGGAGAGATACAAATAGTAGGAGTTATATTATTCAGCTACCAATATACTACATTTATAATGCTTAATTAAGATAAAACAAAAATATTTTCTCCTAAAATTTAGGAACAATAGTAACAACTACTTTGACTAGGAAGTTTTATTCAACAACTAAAATAATAAGAGATAAGATTGTTACGTACAGTCCAAAAACTGAGCAACAACAAATTCAGCTTCAGTTGTAAACTGAGCAACAAACTCTTCATATCATCAATTGAACCACCCTAATCGCTGTCTGAGAAACCTGTTAGCTTGAACTTTCAATTCTTTTGAACTTTATGCCAAAATTGCTAGTGCCTTTGACATATCTGATCACCCTTTTAACAGCCTTGAGATGCATTTCATTTGCACAATTCATAAATCGAGACAACTTTCTTGATGCTCTCCATGCTGTCTTTGGAAAAGGTTTTCTATTTTGCTTGCCAAATTGACATGCTTTGCAATTTGAAGTATTATGCTCAAGTATAGGGACATCAAGTGCTAACCCTTTTTCTTTGAGAGAGAAAACCGCTTGCTCCTCCTCCTCCAATGGATTTAGAGCAAAACTTCTTCCTTTCATTTTCACCTTGAAGATTTCTTGACCAATTGCATCTTTAATCAAGTAATATTTGTCTTCAAATACAACTTTAAATCCTCGTTCAATTAGTTAGTCGACACTTAACAAATTTTGGTCAATTTCAGGAACGAATAGGACATCAGCAATACATTTTGTGCTTGCAGAACTTGTGATTGCAATTGTCCCCTTTCCTTTAAGGGAGATATAATCACCATTACCAATTCTAACTTTGGTGACATTTGTTGGCCTCAAATCTTTGAAGAGTGTCTTGTCAAAGGTCATGTGATTGGTACAACCACTATCAATCAAACAACTTTCACTTGATTCACTACTCAAGAAACATGTGGCCATAAACAATTGGTCATCCTCTTCTTGATTAGCCATCTAAGCTCCCTCATCATGGTGATTTTTGTTGGGGCAAATCACAGCTTCATGCCCCATTTGGTTGCACTTGCTGCATTTTGCATCTGGTCTCCTCCAACATCTGAAGGGTGGATGACCTTTTTTGCCACAATGTTGACAAGGTGGAAAGTTTTTCTTTCTTCCCTTGTCTTTAATTTGGTTGTTTGTTATGTTTTCGCTTTTGTTTTTATCATCTTCATGATGCTTGGCGAGCAAAGCACCTTCAACGACACGATCTTGTCTCATCAACCTTCACAGCTTTTAAGCTTGTAGGGCATGTAGCACTTTTGCCAAAGTAATTTTAGATAGATTCTTTGTGTTCTCCAACGAAGCTATAGAAGCTTCATACCTTTCTGGCATTGTTACTAGAATTTTCTCTGCAATTCTAGAATCAGGAAAATCATTGCCCAACAACTTTATCTTGTTGCCAATATTCAACAATTTGTTTGAGTATTCCTTGATTGTCTGTGACTCTTTCATCCTTTGGAGCTCAAATTCCCTCCTTAAATTAAGCACTTACATGCTTCGTATTCTGTCATCTCCAGTATATTCCTCCTTCAAATAATCCCAAATTGCTTTGGGTGTTTTGAGAGTCATGATTCTGGTGAATATCATTTGTGAAACACCAATAAACAAACATGACCTTGCCTTTGCCTTCTTCATCTTTCTTTCCTTGTGATTTTTAATTTAGGCCATGGTAGGATTTTCACGCAGCGGATATACTTCATAATCCTCTTCCACAGCATCCCACAAATCCAAAGACTCCAGGTAGGTTTGCATTTTTACTTCCCAAAGATTCATCAAAGACTAGAAGAATAACGTGGGAAAAACTTGCTTCACCTTCCATGTTACAGGTTCTGAAAGAATCAAGCTCTGGTACTAATTGTTAGGTTTTTATGAAGAAAAAGGCAATAACAAAAATAGAGAGAATAATATTAAATATTTGGAGAGAGATAGATAGTAGGAATTATATTATTCAACTACCAATACACTACATTTATAATGCTTGTAGTAGAACAGAAAAACTAATTAAGATAAAACAAAAATATTTTTTCCTAAGATTTAGGAACAACTTTCCTAGAGTCTAGTAACAACTACTTTGACTAAGAAGTTTTATTCAACAACTGAAATAATAAGAGATAAAATTGTTACATGCAGTCTAAAAAGCAGTTTTCTCAACACCATGTCAGGTACAACTTGCAATGAGGTACTTGCATTTAGATAGCTATGCCAAAAAACCAATTTATTTATGCTATACTATTCTATATAAAGAAGATTTGTCATGGGTGTCTTGAATAATTGAATATATATCAAGAAGTTACCATTAAAATTAATAACAAATTTATAACTCAATTAGTTTCTATTATCAGCCTCAAGTTATAAAAGTCTTAAAAAAGTATATGGAACTCTTACCTATATGCAAACGATTACAAGAAACTTAATAAAAATTTCAACATTGTGAATTTAAACCCATAATATAATTTTAGAATAACCTTCGGGACTAATTTAATTATTCATTCTAACCAACATTAATACAATCCAATAATTTATAAGATTAACATAATGTTGTAATGTCATGTTGTGTTCGATTCTTTAGTATATAAAATATTATTATATTCGCGATAGTCATGTATCGTAATCGAGATTAGTATTTGACCTAATGATGGATTAGAAGACAATTGTGATATAAAAAAAAAAAAAAACTTATCCAATCAACTGATGGTGTGATGTCTTCTGGATTCGTCATGTGAAGATCCTAAGCCCTGAGACACCCAATTATCAAAACTTGCAATACAAACTACCCCACACAAAACAAAAAGTTAAAAAAAAGGCTAACAAAACATTACCCGCTATCATGTATTTGGTATTTGGTCGTATATGTTTTGCGCGTCGAGGTCGAACGTTCCCGGGAGGGTAACGGATTGAAACGGCGCCGGTCTCGCCTCCTCCGGTGGCGCAAATTGAAGGGTAGCCAACGCTTTGTGGAGATCAGTCACCACGTCTTTACAGTCCTGGTGAAGGCATTCCATTTCTTGAAGTATATCCGAACGACGCTGAGGAGAAGATGCCCCGACATTCGCCGCGCGATGGGAACTCCGGGGTCCATGATTCGCACTGTAATAAACGACAACGACATGAGGAATCAAGAAAAAAATAATAACGGAGTGACAGTCTCTTTCAGAACTCTCCTAACAACACCTTCCTTTGGAGACTCTGGTATTATTAATTGAAATTTATTGGAAATCACCGATTTTGATACATGAGATCAATCAAAATCAGTGATTTCTAATAAATTTTCAACAAATAAGATAACAGCAGGACCGTCTCCCAAAGAGAATGTCGCTAACCTCTAACAAAACGATGGTGGCGTTTACTTACGGACGGTGGAGGGGATGTGGGTGCGGTGTAGTGCGATTTCTTGAGGCGGTGTTGGAGGTGTGCAGCGATCCATATTGTTGAGAGAGGACCCTTTTGCGCCAAAAACGACTGATTATAGAACATGTTCTTCTTCTTGTTCGTTTGTTTTCTCTGTTGTGGTTCTTTGTTAGTGGTTCGTTCTTGCTTGATTTTTTTTTTTTTTTTTATGAAGTTCGTTCTCGCTTGATGATGATGATGGGAGTGATAAATTGGGAATGTGCATGAATAATGTGAGATACTTGACGCGGGAACTATCAAGTATGAATTGCAAGAATGAAGTGGCACGTATCGTGTGAAGGATGTTCCTGTCACGTTCCACGTGGTTCTTAAAAATTAATTATCAAATTTTCGAATTAAAAATTAAAAATTAAACAAATTTACAAAAATATGGGAATCAAAATTCTCAGGTTATCTTTTTTATTTATTTATGATAATTTAGTTAATTTTAATAAATTTATTTTAAAAATTCTTATAAATAGAAAATGTTTTAAAATGTAAAAGTTTGTTACATAGTCACGTATTTTCTTTTCTTTTTTACGCCGAACTTTTAAAATTATAGTAATAACTTTTTCTAAAAATAAATTAAAAAATGTAAACTACGTCGTTTTGGATTCCTCAATTTTTACTACTCACTCCCGAAAGAACGCTTTGGACCTCCGACAGCGCCGTTCTCAATCCGCGCTCAACCTCGCCGGTGCACGAACCTTGCCGGCGCCTTCTCGCCGAGTTGGAGTCTTCTCTGTTTTCTGACCATTGAATCTCGTCGGAGTTGGAAGCTTCGCTGCTGCGCTGCGTCTTCTCTGTTCGCGGAGCCTTCATTCTTCCGTCGTTGTCTTCTCTGCGTCTTCCAACGACCACAGCGGTAAGTTGAATACTTTCTCTGAAATTCACATCTTCTGAATTCTGATAGTAGGATACAGTTTCATTATTGGCATCTGAGAATGGTGCAATTTGGTTTTAGGAAGTGATTAATCCGAACCGAAAATTTGAAATGAAATATAGTTACAGTTTGAATTTGAAATGAATCAGATGATTAATCTAATTCTGATTTCTGAAATGATAGTTATTGTTTTTTTGATTGTTAATGTTTACGTTTAGACTTGAAAATGTGAAAATGTCATCTGCTGAAGCCTCATCATCTCAAGAAGCATGGACTCCAAATGCTTCTCTTGTTATGAACTTTATTTAGGTATGTTTGAACATACTACTCTAAAAGTACTCCTAGAGAGAAAAATAGGAAGAAAATAATAAAATTTCTTCAAAAGTTAATTGTCTTCTCCAATAACTAATTCGTAAAAGTCTCGTATCTTTTAGATAAAGCTATATGAGAAAAATTTCATTAATTAATTATTGGAAAAGACAATTTCAAGCTGATTTCATTTTTTCTTCATATGTTTCTCTCCTAGAAGTCCTTCTAGAGTAGTGTGTCTAAATAAACCCTTATTATTTGGAATATTAGGGACTTTAAATTGAAAGTATATACATATGGGGATTGCTAATATGCACACACTCATTTTTCAGTTGGTATGCATTAGCAATGTGCACCAAAATATTAAGGACAAAAGAACCATTTTTCAGTTTTCTTTCAATATAATAAATATCTGTTATCCTGCATAGACCGCACCACCTACATACACCTCCCTTTGAATCTCAAACCACTTATTGCCCCTGTGCTATTTTGACAAGTTTCCAAACATGCCAATGCTGCCTGAAAGTTATCCAGGCACATTCCTGCATTCAATACCATATGAAATATGTCAGCAAAAATAGCAGCCTTCTTGTCTGTTACTTCTTAGGCTCCTCAACACTCCCAATCTGATACAGTTATGCAGTGTAATCACATCTTACCAGCCTGCCATAATCAATAATCCCCTGCACATACAAAACTGTACTCTATGTGTATAGTATTGCATACTTTTGTGTGTATACTCTTTGGGGATTGTGTGTATACTTTTGCATTCCCAAGTGTGTTTAGTTTTAGAAGATTGGAAATTTTCTTTGCTTGCATGATATCTGTCTTCAATCTTAGAAGCTTGTTTAGACTAGTTCCATAGCCCTGTGCCTGGTGAGACTAGCCTTTCTTTAAATGTTTAGGAAAAAATGTTCCAAATAAAATTAGCCTTTCTTCATTCATGTGCAGCGTTTCTTTCTTCTCTTTTTTTTTTTTGAAAATTTACATGAACTGGCTCGGGTCACTTTAACCTGCTGATTTGCCAGTTTAACCATATAACTGGCCGGTTCACACTGGTTCGATTGCATATTTGATCCAATGCCCTGCTTGATCCGGTTGGTGTTCCGATTCTCGGTCAGACAGATCTGACCAGCCAGTCCGGTTTTTTAAATTATGCTGTCAATCATATACAGAAACAAAGAATTTAAAATTGTATGGGTCCTATCTATTCAAGGAGATTGTGGTGTGGGTGATTGGGTGTAGCCAATAAAAAGCTTGGGTTTTATTTTCTCCATTGTTTTCGTTAGTTTGAGGAATCTTGAATTATCCATGTTTACTGTTTAGACTAATGTTCTTTTTCTTGTTCTTTTCTTAATGATGCAAAGTTAATTTTGATCTTTTTTGACAACTTGCTGGTACAGAGTTCTCTGGCGCAAATTAGCATTCTTAACCATGAGTATTGATTATGTCAAGAAGGACATTGATGAACTTATCGGTGAATTCACTCAGGTATTAATAACATCTATGACTAATGATAGATTCAAGGAGCTTGCTTCCCATCGTCTGGATGTTAACAGTCCACATTTTCTGTTCAATTTGGTGAGTGACAGGATGAGTCAACAACTTTGGCTGATATGAAAAGAGTATGGCTTTCTAGGAAGTTTTCCTACATTTATGAAGCTTGCCCTTCTACCGACCTGGCCTTCTTTATGCAATCACTGTATGCTCATTGTATAGGTAATGTAAAATTCATAATATATATTTGTGAAAATTTAACAGGATCTGATGATTATGTGATATGCCATTATAGGGATAGGAGTTTTACTTAGCCTTTTCTTTATTTCAGTATAGCAACTCCTTTAAGTTCCTATGCAGGTTACATAGTTGGTACTACATCTTTATCTCACAGATTGGGTGGCCTCTATTGCCTCTACTGTCTTTACGAGACTCAACGATTTAATCCTTCTTTTAAGGTCTATCTATCCCTTGGTATGGCAATTTTCCAATTGAAAAAAACAATGTCTAATTATACAGTTATTAGATAATTTTTGTCATGCTTACAGGTACAAACACTTTGGGGTGTGTATGGAGGGAATAAGATTATTTGATTTGTTCATAATTGCTTTAATTTTGGTTTTGTGTCGATTCAATTTTGCCTTTTAATGCTATAAATGTATCCCTCTGTTTGAGCATGTGCTTTCATAGGGCTAACCTCACAAATTTGTGATTCAGTATTTGCAGTCAGTCCATAGTGTCATTGTCTGATAGGCCCAATGAGGAGGCCAGGCCCAAAAGGGCAGTCAAGACACCCGTTAAGTTTCAAGAATTTGTGATGAATTAATCCTATGCATGCATCATGTGTTTAATCTACTTTTTATAGTTTGGGTTGTAGAATGTCATACACATGCTTTTTTCTTGCATCTCCTTCTCCAAATGAAAACATTCTACATCACCGAACCTAGCCATTCCAATTTAGAGCATTCTTGTCTCAATAATGTTACAATTTAGTGACAGACACAATTCTTTTTCCATGTCTACTTTTGTTAGGCAAAGACATGTTTGGCATGTACTGATGCTTGCTAATGTGGGTGTCTGGTGAAATGAAATTATATATTGATCAAATGTCCTCACATTTGTTATTAGTGTTTGACATCAGACATGCATATCATAGGGATAGTTTATCTTTCTTAATATGTTGTGCAGTGTCACTATTGGACCATGCTTCATAGTGTCAGTAGAGTGGTTATTGCTGAAAATTACTTAATTTTTATATTGTCATGTGTTATCCCAGCTTTGATGCTTCATATTTTTCCAAATGTAATGTCGGCTGTCATGAAAAACCTACATTTATGTGTTTGTACAGGAGAACTAAAGAAACTTAGAATCCTTGTTGCTGATGCAAACGCAAATAATATTAAAGTGGCACCTGCTTTAGTAAAAAGAATGCTTGAAAAAAACGCATTCCTTTTTGGTTCTGTCGACTTGATGGAATGTTCTGTCACAGAGACAGTAAACGAACTACAACAATTACAGAATGCCCGTATTAAAGTTGCATATGAAAAGTAAGCCATCACATTACACTTATATCCAAGATCCTTCTTTCCTACTTATGTTATCATGATAAAGTAATTAGCTCAACAGCTTATTGTTTTCATCTGTCAATGTGGATGACAGGTTATTTGATAGCACTTCAATTGACAACTACATTCAGATGGACCTTGTAAGCATCCTAATGCTCTGTGACTTACAAAATGATTGATTATTTTTTTTAATTATACTTAATTACTGTCAGATTTCTTAAGGATTAGTTTTTGTGAAACTTATTTTAAATTATTAATCTTATTCATCTTTACAAGGCTTCTGATGGTATTATACAACATGAAATGTTGTTGTGTAAATTATAACAAGCCTTCAAAATTTGTGAACAAGACTTGTTCAAAATGCTACTCAATCCTTGCTTTCATCTGGGTCTATGTAGATTTTGATCTAAATATTATCAGAAGCTAATGAATCTGTCAGTGAGATGATGCATTTCGGCATTTCCAGCAATCTCCTACTATAGATTGTATTCTCAGTAGTTTGTGATTTTGTTGCATTTAACTTTCTTTCTCCTTTCCACATGCCAGGGCTTGGAAGTTGACCTCAATTTGCTGAAGAGTAAGTCATCTGGATATGCTGCGGCCAAGAATTTGGCTATTCAAGGTATTTATTCAATTCCTATTCTACATCACAAGGTGCTTGGGAGTTAAACTATTTTTCTATTAAAGTGGTTTCTGGTGTTTGAAGGCAAGTTTTTTCTTTTTTCCTGTCACAACCTAAAAGGTCAATGCAGATATCCTGGGTTTTTTTTCTCCTTTTCTCAACTTGTTTAATTCCAAACTAATGTTGATTTTTCTGACTTTTATAACTAGAAAGAATTTGTCTTCCTATTGTAAGTTAGAGCATGCATATTTTGAACATGTCATTTTGTTTTGGCTTAATACCCATATAGGTCCTGTTATTTGTTTATTGTGATCAGTTGAGTCCTGATATTATTTGTCTAATCAATAAGGTTCTGTTATTTATTTTTTATTCTCAATTGTGTCCTAATATTTGTTAAAAATGCTCAATTGGGTCTTGTTTGGCATCTCCTTTAACGTCGTCCCCTTAAAGGAGTTAACAGACATGACTCAATTGGGTATTTTTAACAAATATTAGACTCAATTGAATACAACAAAGCAAATAACAGAACCTAATTGATTACACAAATAATATCAAGACTCAATTGAGCATAAAAAACAAATAGCATGACTTAATTGACTAGACAAATAATATCAAGACCCAATTGAGCACAAAAAAAATAATAGGATGTAAATGGGTATTAAGCCTTTTGTTTTTGAACAATGACAACTTTTATTTCACCAGGTTCATGGTTCTCCAAATGCTGCACATTTTCTTTTTAGAAAACAAATGACAATATTTTGTATTTTGTCCTCATAACTTTTGGAATTCTTGAACTTGGGGAATGGTTTTTTTTGGATGTTACTGTCTGGCTGGAATTCTTGAACTTGGAAAACACACGATTCATTAATTTTGTCTACAAAGATTTTATCAAATTACACATAACTCCATCTTTTGTTTTTTTTTTTACACTAATACTCCTTTAAGTTTGAAATCATTATTCCTGACAGTCCCTATATGTTTCAAAGCATTAAAGAGACACCTCCTCGAAACATTACATTAACATTCCCTAAGGGAAGACAAAAGTAATGGTTAAAAAAGCAGGAGATGTTTGTGTAATTATACAAAATCTTAGGAGGGATTGATGTAATTTGCTCTTTTGTCTACTATCTAATTGTATTTGTCTTCTTTCCTTAAAGAGGCAAGCATTATCTCAGACGTTGAAAGCATACAGCACATACAAAAAGATAAGGAACTGATAGGAGATGCTGTGGAGAAGATTGCTAATGACTGGCATGCCCAGAAACAAACATTCTGCAAACAAACAGGATTTGGGAAGAATGATGATTCATATGAAAAGGAGTTGGAGCAATTTCTTCTAGACTAATGATGGAGAGTTGGAGACTCTAACCAAGATTGAAGATCATAATTATGTATACGGAATTCATAATTAATATCCCTGTTTAGATAGTAGGGAGTTTAAAAGAAGTAATGTGTTTTTTTCTTTTTCCAGTTGCTGTTTTAAACAACACAATGAAAAAGAGAATCCACCGTTTATTTTAGATATCTTATCAACATTTCTTATTTCTCTCTATCTCCATCTCTCTATCCATTATTAACCCTATCATATCTATATCTTTTTCTCTTTTGTTTTATCTCTTTCTAGGTGTTGAATGACATTTAGATTCATTTCATGTGATAATATTTAAATCCAATATTTCCTTTAACAACATTAAGACAGGGATATGGTCACTTCTTTTTTATTTCGTTAGATTTGGGGCTAAAGTGAGAGTTTGTTATAATTTTAGGAATAAAATTGGTCATTTACTTTTTTATTTTCTCTAAAACAATATTTAAAATTCATTTAATATAATCTAAAAAAAAATATTTTCAATTTGTTAAAATGTTCCCTTTTAAAATATTTGGCAAGTTATGCCCCCATAAAGTTTTAATGTCAAGTCTATTGAACTTTTTTTTTTTTTTTTTTTTATGAATTAAACTCAAATATAAAGAGATTTACATACCATACACATGTTAAACTTAAATTTGACTCATTTGTGTAAATCATGTCTAAATTCATATTTAAATTTATCACTCTAGTTAAACAAATAACTTTCAAACTTTTCTTCAAAAAAATAAATAAATTTCAAACTTAAATAATTTATCAATAGTTTTAATTGATTTATGCCGTTAACCTAAATGGTAATGTATTACAAGTGATTCTTTCTTTCTTAATATTTTTTTTAGAATGCCATGAAAAATATATGTTAATACAATGAATGATTTGATTGACCTGTGATGAACAAAACTAATTAAACAAGTTTGGAAACAATTCAACTTCACATTATTTAATACTCACACATCATACTTAATCAAGTGAGTTAGATCCTTTGATGAAGTGATTCTTTTTTAAACATCACAAGATATGTATTTTTATAACAAATGTCAATGTAAGGATTAGGCCGATTAAATAAACATCTTAATTGCTGACCCCTTATGAAATAGGGTTACACTTACACATAAGCAATTTTACAAATTTTCATGGGAGGAGAAAATAAACCACGTTATTCAAATCTTCTAACTGAAAACACATTAGTTAGTACATGTATCATGCATGACAATTGGCATGAGCATACACATCATGTGTATAAATAACCCCAAAACCCTAGTGACACTACCAAGTAACATAGCAAAAAGCAAAAAACGAAGAAAGTTTCACATAATTAACTAACTAGCTATTAGGATGAAGTATTCTAGTTACAAAGCAGTGTCAATGTTGTTTTTGTGGTTTTTGTTAGTGGCACAAGTTAAAAGCACTCCTTGCACAAACACATTTTTCTCAGCACTAGTGAAACTGATTCCTTGTAGGGAAGCAGTGGCTCCATTTAGCCCTATTGCACCAAGTGATGTTTGTTGCAATGCCGTTAGGACATTAGGGCAGCCCTGTTTGTGTGTCCTTGTCAATGGCCCTCCAATTTCTGGGGTAGACCGTAACATGGCCTCTCAGCTCCCACACAAGTGCACTGCTAACTTTGAACCATGCATGTCATCTCGTGTTCTCTGTATCTCTTATCTTTTAATTCTCATTTTTTTTATCGGTAAATGTTGGTAGTTAATTTGTTAATTTTTATTATTAGAGGGAGTTAAATTCACGATCTCTTTCTCCTTCCTTCTCTGTTCACTAATTGAATTACTTTATATCTAAATACAGACAATGGATTAATATTTTTTATCTCTTTATTTATGCAGGTGAAATCATGTGATAAAGTGAAAGTGAAGTTGGAGCATGAAGTTGGAGTTTTTTATTTTAATTTTTAGGAGTAATTTATGTAGTGCTTCTCATAATAATGTTACATGAGGTGAGATGAGACTGTGTCGGTGGGACTAGGTTTTAATCTATGTTCTACTTTCTGATTGATTGTTTTTAGTCAGTTAATTTATTGAAGTAATAAAATATGGTCAAGATTTATTTGGCCAAAAATTTATCCAATTCTTTTCTTCTTTGCATGATATTTTAAACATGTTCTATGTTTGGTGACAGAGTAGAGAAAGTGGGAGAGATAAAATAAAAAATTTGAAATTTGAATTGAAAGATAATAAAAAATAAGAATTTAAATTTGACTTTACAAATTTTATTGCTAACTTTTATCATTTTGTGATTTTTATCACCAATTTTGGTTTCACAATTTCTACCACCAAACTATCATCATTTCACAAATTTACAACTAATTTTTTTAATTTTTGTGCATTTTATCATGGCGTTGATAATAAAAGTGGCAACAAAACAATGTTTTCTTTCCCACATCCATGATGCTAAAATATACAGAAATTAAAACTTAGAAAGATAAAATTGAGTTGATAAAATTCACAAAATAATGAAAGTTGTATGGTAAAATTTACAATTAAATCTTGAAGTTTTTATTTCTAAAAGTCAAACATTCTCCTTTTTTTCATTTTTACTTTATTCTCATTTAAATAAATAAAAATGGGTAAATAAAAAAATCCCGGGAGCAATAAATACTGACTTTTTTGAGACTTGGATTTAACTTGATCCAATGAAATATGCACATAATATAATAATAGAGAAAGATAAAAAAAAAAAAAAAATCGTATAAATTGTCCTTAAAACTTAAAAGTGTCACCGATGACAATTTGATCCCTTAAAAATGAAAAGTGAAAATGTTTTTAAAGATGATTTCATTCTCATTAGGTTATGTGATTTCTCTGATATCGAGTATTTCATTTTATGTTTTATTTATAATTTTTATTCCTTTTAAAAATATTATTTATTAAACTTATAATTTGATTTAAAATTTAAATATTAATGCACTGTTAAATTGAAGTTATTTGTGTAAAAAAAGACAAATAGTTATTCCGGCCCAACTAATAATCACAAATTTGAGTGTTAGATACGTTAATTCTTTAAATACCCAAAAAATATTATCACACATAATAATTCTACCTAATTTGAGTAAGGTTGTTTTTTCATAAAAGATGCCTATGCCTTTTTTAAATAAACTAAATTTTAATTAATTTTCAATAATTTCTTATAAATGAGAGTTTATTCACAGGATTAACAATGAAAAATGTCAAAAAAGTTATAGAAAAATCAAAAGAAAGTCATGAGCTACTTTTATATTCTCAAATATCCCCAGTTCGAGTTTTGATTTTTAAATATAAAATCCATTTGTATTTTAATGTCAAGTTGATTGACAAACCAAAGTGAACTAGTCCACGAATAATATTATTATAGAAAATATTAAATATGTTTTAGTAATTTAAGTATAGAATTTTTATTTATTTAATCTTCAAATTAAAAGTTATTTTGGTTAATCATTCAAATTTTTAAAACTTTTTTAGTCCTTTTCTCTGTCTATGTTATTAGTTATACTAAACAAAAAAATATTAATTTTATAATTTATGATGATTTTTTTTTACTATCAATCAATTATGACAATAAAAAACAGTCACACATTATAAAATCAATATTGATTGTTTAATAATTTTTTTATAAAAGATTAAGAGCATGTTTGGGTTTCTAACATTCAAGCTGTTATTTAGTAATTTAAGCTCATTTTAAAAAAGCAGTGTTTGAGATGTTAAATTAAATCTGAAAAGAGATTATTTTTTGAAAAAATAAGTTATTTTTATGAAACTAAAAATTTATAACTTATGATATTTTTAACCGTTTATTTTTTTTTCCAACTGTTTTACACTATTTTACCCTATAAAAACTTTTTTTTTTATTCCAAACGAAATTAATTATTTTTAAATTAATTTTCAACAAATTTGTCTAAACAAAAATAAATTATGATATAGTCAATTATAACAATAATCAATTATACATATAAACAATTATTAAAATAATTAAATTTTTTAACTATTTCAAACACATCCTAAAAGGACTAAAATAAATATTGATCAAATTTAAAAACTAAAAAAAATATTTTTATTTCATGGATTAGAAAAAATAGAACCCAGTGAGGAAACAAAAATATACTTAATCCTTGTAAAAATACTAAATTCAACAACCTATACCGAAAGGTACACATGTAATTGTAAAGGAAGAAAGATCATAATTTGCCCTTGTGGACCCCTTAAAACTGAAATCACAAACTTTAAATTATCACCACACCATCCACGTCTTTGCAACAAATTTTTGTTATTTTCTGTAGGACCCACATGTACACATAATTCATATTTAGTTTAATCAATTTAGACATCGTTAATTTTTAAATCTCTCAAATGGTGCAATAAGTTATTTTTAATAAATTTTAAAAATAAACTTAAATTATTATTTTTTTTCAAGAAGAATCATTATAATTTTTTAATAATTTATTTTTACAAACTAAAAAAATATAAAATATATTTTGGCTCAATAAAAAAAAATATACACATAACTCAAGTATATTTATTTAAAATGATAAAATATATTTAATCTCACAAATAAAAATATGTACATAACTAAAATATATTTATTTACAACAGTTAGATTTCTATAACGGCTAATTTTTTTTTTTACAAATATTACATATTTAAAAAGAAAATAAAACAAAACATAATCAAAATAATTAATAAATATTCCATAATTAAAAGTTATATAATTAAAAACTAATACGATAACAATTATATAATTAAAATCTATGTAATTATCTAAAGTTCATATTTTTCTATTATTTTCTTACATATCTTCTTATGAATTTGTAACTGAATATCAGTTATACCACTAGTTTCTTTGTAAAAGATCTCTATCTCCCTCAATCTATTATATTCATCTTTGGAACGTGCAATGTCTTGTAATGTTTTTACTTTGGTTTTCAAAACTTCTTCCATACGTGTGAGATTAACATCAAAAGATTTTTTCTTTTTATTACCTTTTGATTGTGCCTTACTCTTTGCTATTTTTGTCCCAATTGAATGTTCCATGGTAGCTGGATTAGAAGAGAATGTGTAAGCTAATGATGGCTCATAATTCATGGTAATTGGATTAGAAGAGGATGTGTAAGCTTTAGAAGCAAGAGTTTTTGATTTCTTGCTAGATTCTTCAAATTGTGCCAACCATTTAGGTTGTTTCCTCACTATGTGCCATACACTTTCTAATTTGAAACCTATTGATTTATCTTGTGAATAAATTTGACGTGCATCACTTATGATGTCAAACTCAGAACTACTACTCTTCTTCCTTTGACAAACTTGTTTGTAACATGCCAAAAATTTAGTACAATTTCCATTAATCCTTTGCCATCAATATCTTAACTGTGATGTTTCCTTCGGTTTCATATGTTGCTCACAAGAATTATTGTAGTTTTCAGTAATTTTTGACCAAAAAGTTGCATTTTTTTGGTTGGTTCCCACGATTGCATTTTTCAAAACATTCAACCATGAGTCAATGAGAATTTCATCTTTCTTAATAGAAAAATATGATCTTTAAAGGTGTGTCAACTCCTTTTTCATTACATTGATTGCTACTAGTATCCATTAAAGACCCTTGATTAATTTATGGTGATTAAAACATTCTGAATTGATAAGGATGAAATTGGGTGTAACACATTGATAATTTGAGATATTGAAATTATTGTGTTGGATGAATTTGAAAAATTTTGAAAATTCAGATTTATGGGAGGTTGAAAATTTGACATATAATTAAACCACGAATTCACATTAAATGAATTTTGATTTGAATCCATTGAATGAAAACAAATAAAAGAATTTACAGATTTTTTAGAGTGAAAATGAAATAAATTTAAAAATTTATAATTGTGTAAAAAAACTATTGAAATATCCTATTTATAAAAAAAAAAAAAAAGTTAAACAACTAGTAGATCATTTAGTTTATTTAAAACTAATTATAACAACTTTCATAATAATAATAAAAAAATATTAAACAACTAGTAAATATTAGTTCAACGACTAGTAGATATTTTAGTTTATTTAAAACTATAATTATAACAACTTTTATAATAATAATAAAATACAAAAATTCAAAGGCTTTTAAATTTTTTTTATTAAAAAATGAAACATAATATATTTTTTTTATTATTTTTATAAAAAAAAAAAAAGGAAAGCAACGTTGCTTGCTATTTATTATCCCACAAAAGGTGTATGCTCAAGAAATATCATGCTTCCCTCAAATAGTGCTTGCAAGCAAGCTGTTGTGAATATGCTCTAATAATCTAATAAGAGAACAAATAGCATTGATCTAGAGACAGATATATATATATATATATATATATATTGTTTAATGTTTGATACTAAGCAGAAATTATGGTCTAGTTTTATCCGTGGTTTCCTCTTTATGTGATGTATAGTAGGAAAAAGAATGTTATAAGGAAAATATATACAGCAGTGACTAGAATACTAGCGTAGAGGGATTGCCTTCTAAGTTCTAACAATAAAATTTTGAATTATGATCATCCTCCCTTAGGATGAAAAATAATAAATACACTTGAAAAAAGTGGAAGGAAGGACAAAAATTACCAATCCTTAATCCTACAAAACTTCAACACCCGTCTAGTTGAGCATGATTTGATCATTTTCAACCAGAAGCAGATGCAACTCTCTCTTTATCAAAATCTCCTTGCTCTTCCTTGCCAAACTCTTCAATCAACTCTCGCTGTCTCTCTGTCAGATTGCTGCAGAACATCACACAAAAAAGAGGTCACTAAATATTCTAAGCATCCATCAGCCCTTTCAAAGAAATATATCTTTCCCTTAACACTCAGAGCCTACGCTATTTTTATTTGTGGGGTCAGCAATTGGAGTTAATTTCCCATTTGAAGCCTCCAAATCATGGGTCAGTTTGTTTAAATTTATTTGACGAAATAAACACTTAAAATCAACAACTTTCTATTTGTTAGTGTGTTTGTCTAAATTGCCCTACTTAAAATAAGTAGTTTTATGCTTATTTAAAGAAGCAAATCATAATTGCTTATGAAATAATCACTTATTTATAAACAACTTTTTTAATTTTAAACAAACTGACCCCATGTCTTGGTCTCTTGGACAAAAGTTGCAAGACAAACTTTTACTCAAACCAAGGTTTTGGAGCTCTTCCAAATGGTAATCCAAACACACACTTAGTAGTTTATGAAGCACAAGCAACAATATCAAATGTAACACTCACTTTGGAATGCTGACGTTAAAATGAACAAATTGATCCCCAAATGTGTAAGAATTTTTTGTCTTGATCCCTGTTAAGAGAACAAGCAAGTTAAATAAAGGTGTAGATCACCTTAAATTGAACACTTTTAAAATTGCATTCAACAGGTTCATGGAATTTCAAGTATATTTTTTGACAACACTTTCTGAAAAATACTCTCAAATTAGCCAAAAACAATATCAACTATAGCTTACCTTTCTTTTTCAGAACCACCTTCTGACCAGGTTGAGTGCCAGGACGAACCTGCCAAACAGGACCCATCATCAAATTTCATCGGTCACTAAAACCAAAATGCCATGAGTAATTATATTTGCAATAGCAATACAAACCTTAAGAACAACATCTCCAGTAAGAGTTGGGACCTGAATGGTTCCACCCAAAATTGCCTGAAAATGCAAGTGTTTAAATTATTTTCAAGTAATATTTAGTACCCCCATAATGCAACACAAACAATTAGCAAGATGTTTGAGATCCTAAACAAGTACAAAAATAAAATAAAATAAAATTTCCTGAAAAAGAAAATAGTGTTTAAGATGATTGCTAAGTGTATGTTTGGATTAAAGTTTGCAAAAGTATCCTAAGTCTTACTTCTCCCAAACTGATATCCATTTCATGAATAGAGTCATGAGTCTTTTACTATATAAGGGGTTCATGTGAAAAAGAAGAAGCATCCCAACCAAAGCAAGAGAAGAGAGCAAGTGTGCGAGTCTCTTGTAATGAGTGTGTTATCATTTCTTATAACTCTTGAGTAGGGGTACTCAGGTTTGTAGAGTGATACATAATTTCAGGTGGGTTACAAATTACAATTCTTGTTATATATTTGAGATGGTTTCATACATTAATTATAGTGTGTTCCATCTTTTGGACGTGTGGGTAATTCCGATGGTGTGTTTTTCCCCAACAGTATTATCAGAGCTATGGTGGGGAAAACACGATTTGAGATTTTATTTGCTGTATAGCCTGTTTGCATTTGTGTTTCTGATCTACATTACTCTATAAATCTGCGTCAAAAATAAGGAAATGACACAAGTAACTGAATTCCTTCTGACTGATCTGCATATGCAGGTTGTCTTACCAAACACCATGTAATGCTAGGTTAAGGTGATTTACACAAGAGGTTACTTGGGTAGAAAGAAAAGGTTATCCGCTCCCAACCCCAACAAAGATGTCTCAACTCCATATTTAGACTAGGTGGAGGATTTCACATGATTTCAAATTGACAAATATACAAAAAACATGTGCCCAACATGGTCACAACATTTTCTCTATCTAGGCCATGACCAATTTGCCTCCCATGAATTATAAACTAATAGTACTACCAGAAAATAAGTTAATCAAAACCTGAAAATAACCAACCAGATATAGGCTCAAAACTTTTTCATTAAGGAACATTACCTGAGTGATACTTAAGCCAGCATCTACATGAATATCAGATCCCTCTCTACGGAAGACAGGATCTTCCCTGACCTGCGCAAAGAAAGACAATAAAAAAAATGATTGGGCTTATGACAAGATTTAGAAGAAAAATGGAAATGATCACCAAGATATGAATAGATTGAAGAGTTACCTTGATAGTAACATAAAGATCACCGGGGTTATCTCCATCAGGATCTGCACCACCACTTCTATAAACCTTTATAGTTTCATTGTTGTCAATCCCTGCAAGCAAAAGTACATACATGTAAATGAGAATCGTCAACCCTTTCTACCTTTTTCTATCCCATAATTGATTAAATCCAATTTATCAATAGAATGATAGTCACCCAACATTGCTCCAAATTATTAAAATTAAGTGATCAAAAGCATCAGTTACAATATTTTTAATATGCTAAAAATTGGTAGCTTCTTTCTGTTGTTTTTGTTGACAGATTAATACTAAAATATAATGGTAAAACTCATAAGGAAAATCCTAGTTCCTAGTTCCTAGCAAACAAATTTTAATCTGAAAAGCAGGATAAGGAAAATCCACAGGGAAATTGCTCATTCATTTGATTTTTTTTTTTGTAAGCCATATGAACATGATTCACATAATAACAATGGATTGCAAAATTTCAAAAATAATGTTTACCAGCCATAATATCCAATTTGACTGATTTTGTTCCTTTGATAAGCTTTAGACCTTTGCATGACTTGCAGAAATTCTGGCACCAACAAGAAAAAAACAAAATTACTAGTGATTGGTATGAAAAACCAGCATAACTGCATGCATATGATGAACCTACATTCATTGTATAATTTATTTATAAAAATCAATGAAATTGGAGAAAAATCACCAAATATGGATTACTGCCAAATAAGAAGGAAATTTGTATCAACTATAAGCAAGTTAGATGAATCACAGTCAAATGCAACATATCCAAACTTAAAATAAACTAAAAATGATACAATTAATATGAAAAAATTGAATGTTTGAATCATACCGATACAATTTTGCCAGTTCCCTTACATGTACTACAATTAGTTTCCATCCTAAACACACCAGTTTGTACAAATGTCTGCACATATAACAAAGCCATCAGCTTAACATCAACATCATCATCATCATAATAATAATAATACATTATTAAAGGTTAAATTTAAGACAATACTGACCACTCCTGACCCTTTACAGCGCTTACAGGTTTCAGGTCTTGTACCAGGAGGAACACCACTCCCGCCTGCAATAGTCAAGCAAGAGAAAGAATGTATCACCTTCTTGGTGCACAGGAGGCCTTACAAACTAAATTACATATAGTAGAGACAGCTAACAATTCAGCATATAAATGTTGATTAAGTCATGAGCATACCACAAGTGTTACAAACCACTTCTGTTTGAAACGTAATAGTTTTGTTGCATCCCCGGACAGCTTCCATAAAAGATAGTTCAATGAAAGTCTGAAAAACAGAACAAGATGCATTTCCTCAAACAAGTCCTAGCATACTTAAAGATGTCCAGAAGGTTGAACGGAGAAGGGGGGAGGGAGAGGTAGTGGATTCGACTCCCTCCCACTAACAAAAATTAACAATTAACAACAAACATTTGCCTATCAAAAAAAATGAAGAGAGAAAGAACCTTGACATCTTCTCCACCAATATTCTGATGAAAAAAGCTCTTGACAAAATCCTGGTCACCATTGAGATTTGAGGCAAATAACAGAATTAAAAAAAAATATATATATATTAGTCTTCAAATGTTGGACATATAGCTCGAGCAAATTTCATAGAATTTTGTGTTAAATTATAGAGTAAATAATTTATAAAATTTCTAATTTCTGCTACAATTTAAAACTTAAAATTCTTGATTGATATTAAGATGCTTAATTGATTGTATGATTGTTGAAAGCATGCACATTTGTACACTATTAAAATCTAAAGAGATTGTTCTGCCTTTGGATTTAACTAGTAATTGATACAGTTGGATGATTAGTGTTTGAACATCACACATTAACATTATAACTACATACAAAGTTGACTATTATTGCCATGAAGCATAATTCCTAATAAAATTTCTACAACAATGCAGACTATACTATTAAAAAAAGGAAATAGGATCAACTAATATACAAATAGTCATGACCAGTAAAAAAGAATAAATAAACCAGTAAGTCGTTACCTGATCACGGAACATCTGCTCAAATGGATTAAAGCCACTGTTGCCTCCAAAACCACCAGTGCTTTCTTGGTTTACATATCCATCATGCCCAATCTACATATCCATTTTAAACTAAATCAAATCAAAGAGATTGGTGATGAATAAGATAAAAAAAAAAAAAAACAATGAACTCAGAAAAAAGAGCCATTGTTCTCCAATCCCTTCTCCCACTTTTTTTTTCACTCAATATCTCTTCTCCAATCTCCATAAAACAGACATCTTCTGCTTAAGTCCAACTATTATTTCGTTGTATGCTCTTATGATCTACAATTTAGGTCTCTAGTGCATAAAATCAGTTACCTTTTCTATAAATTTATCTCAATATAGTATAATAACAAAATGTTCAGTAAAGGAGACAACAAAAACTATCTGGAAAGACACGAGACCTGATCATACTGTTGACGTTTTTCCTCATCCTTCAAAACCTACAAGTTATTCAAATGGGGGAAAAGTCAACAAACTAGAAGCCAGTTCACTCATCACATAACGATTTCAAGTAGATCTCTAGGTAGTAACAAGCACAACAACAACAGTCAACCTCATATGCAATTGAAACTTCTTGAAACTTCTTCTCAGCCTCGGGATCATCTTTGTTTGTGTCCGGATGGAGCTTCTTTGCAAGCTGCAGAACATGGAAAAAAAGACAGTAGAAAAGGCAAAGAGAATGAATTATTTCAGACAAACAACTATTGCTTATTAAGTGTGTTTGAAGAATTTGTGTCAAGAGAGAATAAAGGAAAAATTAGTGAACTGCATGGAATATGTTCACAAACACAACTTGTGCAGACATTAAAATATCACAAGAAAATATATTCTGAAAAAGAAAATCATAAAAGAGGTAGCAAGTAAAAAATTAAATTAAAAAAAAAACAATGTTTGTTGATACAAAAAATGCATGCATATTGATACTAGTTAAGCAAAACCTACCCCATAGTATGCTTTCTTTATTTCAGAAGAACTCGCATTCTTATTCACACCAAGCACGTTGTAATAGTCTCTTGCCAACGATGCTGAAAAGGAGTTAAGGGGGAAAAGAAAAGAAATCATTCACATGCAAGGGGCAATAAACTTCAGGCCACTTCTACTTCATCACCAAAGGAAAACAGTAGACAAAAAGCAAGCCATGAATAACTGAACCAGCTTTCCAAATGCATTTCAATGTGACTTCAGGAAGAATGAAAAGTAAGACAAACACACATTTTATACCTGACCCATGAATGAATCTAGATGTTCCCCAATAGGTATTTGCAGTTCCAAACAGCAACCAGTTCTTCAAATTAACACCATTTCCAACTACAATTGAATAGGGAAGAAAAGGATCAGCAAAAACAACACCAAAAAAATATAGCCTTCATTTTTTTTTTAATAAAAAACTCAATATAACATCACATGAAAAACAAGAATAAGACCAAGTAGAGTGCTAGCGACAATCTCCGTGACACTCTCTATCTGAGACTTTAGTTGTGATTGGTTAAAATTTATTGAAAATCATCAATTTTGATGAATTTCACATATATCATTTAACAATTCTATTTCCTAATTTAACCAGTTTCAACCAACATGGTGAGGAGTCTCTGGCAGAGAGTGTCCGAGAGTGGTACTAGCACTCCTCATAGGACCAATAATTGCCAAACTAACTTGTTCAAAAAGTTCTCATTCCTCTGTATAATAGCACAACCAAATAAAAAAAAAAAAAATCGAAACTTGACTAAGTAACTTTAACACGTACCATTTGGAAAAAAATTCCCAATAACTCTGGATGGATTACAAAGTCCTGAACTCAATGTCCTATAACCCCTCTGGCACACTCCTTCATATACCTGAGATTCACCCCCCAAAATAAATCAAAGAAACAAAACAAAAACAAATTCCGACAAAATTGTTCAATCAAACATGACACGGAAAATGTCTGGGAAGTGAAAGTTAATCAATTAATTAATGATAAATCAAGCGGCGAGAGAGGGATTGTTGAGTACGAACGGGTTCGTTGGCGTGGCGGAGGAGTTTTTCGGGCAGCGATCGAAGGAGTCTAACGCCATTGGAACGAACCATTTGGAAGCTCTTTCGATGAGAAAGGGAGAAGCTTTGGGAGGAGAATTGGGGGGGTTTTGGTTGCGAGAAAAAATGCCCTAAAACCCCTTCCAAAAACCCTAATTGTTTTTAGCAAGTGGAAGATTGGAGTTGCGAGGGACAGAAAAAGTTAAGAGTTTTTTTTTAATTTTTTTTTTTTTTATATTCATAAGAGAAGGAAAGTGTTTTTTTTTTAATATATATATATAAAATAAAAAAAGAGTAAAAGACTTAGAGAAGTGTAGCCCAGTATTTTGGGAGAAGCAACGCTGGCTATAGGCTATTGCATGGAAATTTTGAAATTTATGTTGTAAATAATTCAATTATTTTATATTTACGTTGATTTTTATTAATTCTATAATACTTATAGTTAGTATATTAGAAAGGATAACTTTAAAATAAAAATAATCCATCCTACATGTGAGTTTTTTTAATGATGGTTATATAGTTTAATTTTTTTAAAATAATATATACTAAAAAATATTTTTTATAGTAATTTTTTTAAAGTTATAATTTAAATTTATAAAAAATAGTGGCTATTAGAAAAGTGAGACAAATAATTTAATTATGATTTTTTTAAAATTAAAAATGTAAAGTATAAGTTGGATAACATGTGTTCGACTATTATTTAAAAATATATATTATTTAAATTTTAACAAAATAAAAATATTTATTTAAATATTTTAAAAAGGTTGTATTAAAACAAAAAGTTTAATACTCATTTATTATTAATGTAAAATAATTTTATACTTTTTTTATCTTAACTATACCTCTGATCAAAACATGTAATTGATCTAAAAAAAAAAGTTAACAAAAATAGCTACAAAATTATTTATATTGAAAGTTTATATTTTTCAAAATAATAATTTATTTATTGATAAATATATATTTTCAAAATAATAATCAATTTGTAGATAAATATATAATTTGAAAATTATTTTTTATTTAAATTAGATGATAAATTTTATTGAAAATAATATAAAATAAAAATTATAACTCTAAAGAAAATAAAAAAAAAATTAACAAAAGAACAAATATTATAATCTTAAAACCATTACAATAATCCTAAAATAATAAAAAAAAACATTATAATTTTAAGGTAATTACATTATCAATTTAAAATATACTATTACACTTTATTCAGTTTTTTTTATTATCAACTATTATTTAAAAATCATAATTTCTTTTTGAATTTTAAAATTTCACCCTAATATTTTTTTAAAAAAAATATAGTTAAAAACAAATGAAATTAATACCAAATAATTGATTTAAATTTAAAATGATATTTATTTAAATTTAAATCCATTTAGATTTGTTATCTTCCATCTTTAAATTTGTTATATTCATAATCTTTAAATTTATAATATTCATAAGATAATTACAATAATAACTTAAAAACGTTAAAAAATAATAACAACTGGGAAAATTTGAAAATGATTTTTTATTTAAAGTAGATAATACATTTTATTGAAAATAGTATAAAATAAAAATTATAACCTTAAACTAAATTAAATTAACAAAAAAACAAATATTATAATCTTAAAACAATTATAATAATCTTAAGATAATAACAAACATTATAATTTTAAGATAGTTACATTAATCAATTTAAATTACTTCATTACACTTTTTTAGTTTTTTTTTACTATCAACTATTATTTAAAAGCCATAATTTCATTTTGAATTTTAAGATCTCAAACAAATTAAAAAAAAATCAAGTTAAAAAAAACAAAATTAATACCAAATAATTGTTTAAATTTAAAATAATATTTATTTAAATTTCAATTTATTTACACTTGTTAAATTTAATCTTACAACTTGTTATATTCGTAATCTTACAATTTGTTATGTTCATAAGATAATTACAATAATAACTTAAAAGTATTATAAAATAATAATAACAGAAAAAATTTTAAAATCAATTTTTATTTAAATTAGATGATAAAGTTTATTGAAAATAATATAAAACAAAAATTATAACTCTAAATCAAATCAAACTAACAATAGAACAAATATTATAATCTTAAAACAATTACAATAATCTTAAGATAATAATTGAGTAAAGGGAAACATGTATTAGAAAATAGATGAGGAATTACTCATTTATTGACAATCAATGAAAAAATATATGTTCACCTTCTAGTGTATGTGTGGAGATTGGTAATCAATTTTGCTCAAAGTCAATTCTTTCATTTACAAATGATAATACAAATGACATTGAACCTTTGGAAGATTATGAAGGTATTGTGCACCTTATATTAAGATTACCATTTGAATAATTAGACATATAAAATCATTAATTATATTCTAACGTAGGGGAAGGTGGGTTTGATGATGCAAATTTGGGTGAAGTTGAAGATGATGATCCGTTCCAATGTGATCAAGATATACATGGTATGTGTAAATCATATATGTGTAATGTTTTTTTTTTTTCTTAAATATGTTTCTTAAACATTCTTTGTCATATGTATAAATAATCTAAATATTTATTATGTTTCTTCTTGATAGATGAGAATCTAATTCATGATGTGGTTCACACCACTCAAAATAATTAAGGTATCTATATTTCTAATATGAGATTTGTGAAACTTCAATTTTTATTGACACTTAGTTAAATCAATGTTGACATATTTCTATGTGATATTAAGACATGGGTGACATGGGAGATCCTACTCATCAATGTGAATATTGTGGGGCTAACATGTGGTATGATGAAAGATTGAGGAAGAATGTATGTACATTGAGTTTAAAGTTTTCTCTTTGTTGTATGCAAGGAAAAGTACAACTACCTATTCTAAAACATGCTCCCAAAATACTCCAAGACTTGCACAACAATAAAGAACACAAAAGTTGTCATTTCTTGAAACACATCACAATGTTCAATGCGATGTTTGGCTTTACATCAATGGCTGGGAAGGTTGACAAAATTTTAAATATTGGTGCTACTCCACCCATTTTCAAGCTTGGAGGAGAAAATTTTTCATTCTATTGGAAGTTTGCTACCTCCAAAAAAAGGTTCTCCCAAATTTGCACAACTTTATATATATATATATATGACACTGATAATGAAGTTGTTAACAAGATGCAAACTCTTAGGTATTCACTAATTTTTTTGTTATAACATGTTATTCTTTGGAATGTTTCATGTCTAAGAATGTTAATTATACAAATATTAAATATCAAATATTTATTGCAAGTTAGCTAATGACATTGACGAAATAGATAAAGATATTGTTAACGATATGAGAAAAATGCTTGATGATAATAATGTTTGGGCGCAATTATTTAGATTTGCTAGAGATCGGTATAAGGATGAGGAAATTTGTTATGTGAAAATGCAATTAATTCGAAAGAGAGACAAAGATGGAAGCACATACAACTTACCAACAACATTTGAGGTTGCAGGATTGATTGTTGATGATATTGATAAATACATCATTGAGAGAGATATCATTCTAGAGACACAATCAAATTTACTTTAGTGTATTGATCCTTTACATCCTCTATATCTTTCCTTACAATATCCATTGTTGTTTCCCTTTGGTGAAGACGGATTTAGGCCTGATATTTCATCAAGAGAATCATCATGTCATGGCAGAAACAGAAAGCGAACATATATTAGCATGCACGACTTCTTTGCATATAAACTACAAGAGAGAAGCCATGAATCTTCTATTCTATTAATGTCAAGGAGACTATTTCAACAATTTTTGGTGGACACATATACAATGGTCAAATTAGAAAGATTGCAATATATTCGATATAACCAAGATAAATTAAGAGTAGAACACTACAAAGGGTTGTAAGAGTCTTTGGTGCGTAGGGAAACAAGTGCTATAATAATTGGAAAACGGATTGTATTGTCGGGATCATTTACTTGACGGCCAAGATACATGTTCAATAATTGCAAGGATGCATTTGCCATATGTAGATATGTTGGGTATCCAAGCTTCTTTCTTACAATGACATGTAATCTTGAATGGCCTAAGATCAAGAGGTTTGTAGAAATACCAGATCAGAACACAAATCTTGAGTTATTTACCATGGTAGAAAGGTATATGATTCACAAACCATGTGGAGTGCAAAATATGAAGTCTCCTTGCATGAGTAAGGGGAAATGTACAAAGTATTTTCCCAAGGAGTTTAGAGAGAGAACCGTTATTGATGATGAAGGTTTTCCAAAGTATAGAAGAAGGGATGATGGAAAAACAATCACAAAGAAGAAATGCATAGTGGATAATAGATATGTTGTTTCATACAATCCATGGTTGCTTTAGAAATATAGAGCTAACATTAATGTTGAATACACATGTCGGGCAAATGCTATAAAATATATTTTAAATATGTCCATAAGGGTAATGATAGAGTCATAGATGCTTTTTTCCATCCTAATAAATCTGATGATTCTTCTATGGTCGTTGATGAAATAAAAAATTACTATGACTATAGATATATTTCTACATGTGAAGCGACATGGAGATTTTTTGGATTTGATATCCATTATAAAGAGCTTCCAGTTGCTAGGTTGTCATTCCATCTCCCTCATGAAGAGAATGTTGTCAACAAAGATTATGAGACCATTAAAGATGTTATGAATAGAGTTGCTATGAAGAAATCCATGTTTTTAGCTTGGATGGAGGCTAATAAAATGTACACGGATGGGAAAAACATTACTTATGCAGACTTTCCTACTAAGTTTGTATGAAAGTCTAACTTGTGCCAATGGTTGCCTAGAAAGTAGGGATTTTCTATTGGTTGCATATCACATATACCTCCATCAAGCTGTGAAGACTTTTACCTAAGACTCCTATTAAATGTCCAAAAAGGATGCATGAGTTATGAAGATATTAGGACTGTGAATGGTAAAACTTACAATATTTTTCAAGAAGTGAGTTATGCACTTGGTTTGCTTCAAGATGACAAGGAATTTATTGAGGCAATAAAGGAGGCAAAGTTAGTAGGCATTAGCATATTATCTTAGGAAATTATTTGTGGTGTTGTTGATATCCAACAATATGACTATGCGTGAGATGGTTGGGAATAAATGTTGGCAAGACTTTTCAGATGATATTCTTTATAAACAAAGGAAAATACTAGCCTATAGAGGTAATACTAACTACTTCCATATCCTAGCTAAATTCCATTAGATCTTTTTTTTTTTTTAACATTATTATTTTCTTAATTTTTTGCATGAATCTCCTTATATGCATTTTTATTTATGTATATGTGAAAATTTTTGGATTGTCCAATAGGTATAGTGTTAAGGACCCTTTGGAGGGACCTTTCATGGTGTGACTTGATTTAGTTTATAAAAAAGTGTTACTTTATGCTACTATAATTTTATTACAATACATTAAGTTTAAAGCATTTATTTAATATTAATATAGTTTTTTTTTGGGGTAGAATTACTACTAACTGAAGATCAAATAAAAAGTCTAGCACTTATGGAGATTGAGAAACTACTTCAAAATAATGGTAGGAGTTTGAAGCATTTTTTAACTATGCCTTATCCATCAAACACTATTATGGAGAATGTCGAAGAAAGATTGATTGTTGAGGAGTTGAATTATGATAAAAGTGATCTAAATGATTTATCACATCAATATCTCTCTTCCTTGACCATTGAACAAAGACATGCTTATGATACAATTGTCAATGCTATCTATGCAAAAAAGGGTGGACTTTTCTTTGTTTATGGATATGGTGGAACAGGAAAAACATATATTTGGAACACCTTGTCAACGTGTAAACGCTTGAAAGGTCATATTGTTATAAATGTTGCCTCTAGTGGAATAGCTTTCCAGTTGTTGCCAGGAGGAAGGACAACACATTCAAGGTTTAAAATTCTATTATCTATATCAGAGAATTCAACATGTAACATTAAGTAAGGTAGCCTTCATGCAAAGTTATTGATAAAGGTTAAATTAATCATATGGGATGAGGCTCCAATGATGAATAAGTGGTGTTTTGAAGCTTTAGATAGGTGTTTGAAAGAAATTTTAAGATATTCTGAATCATATAACCCAAAGTTGCCATTTGGAGGAAAAGTTGTGGTATTGGGTGGTGATTTTAGACAAATTTTACCAGTTATTCCTAAGGCATCCAAACGAGATGTGGTGAATGCAACAATAAATTCTTCTTATCTATGGCCTTTTTGTAAAATTCTTCGCTTAACAAAGAGCATGAGACATGAAAATGGTTCTTCAAGCTTAAATTAATCAGAAATATTAGAATTCTCACAATGGTTGTTGGATATAGGTGATGGTAATATTGGAAAATTAGTGGATGGAGAGTCAAAAATACAAATACTTGATGAAATGCCTATCAAAAACACCTTATCAGGGTTTGATGACTTGGTTGATTTTGCTTACTGATAATCACTTTATTTACGTAAATATTGCATCATATTTTGTAGTGATTATCTAATGTTCTCAAGACTTTTAGCTTTGTTTGAAATCATTTAATATAGATTTGTATAGTTTGATAATTCTAACCATAGGATGCTATTTTGTGAGAAATATATTCTAATTTATGTGTGCAGGCCTAGATTCAACAGTAAAAGGAGAACACAAGAAGAAGACAGATCTCGCTTAGCGACACATCTCGCTCAATGCTCCACTCGCTAAGCGCAACATCAAGTTATGCGAGCTAGGCGGCTTATGACGCGCTGAGCGCCATCTTGAGCTAAGCAACCTCTTTGTTTGAACTGAAGACTCGCTTAGCGTGACATCAAGCTTAGCAAAAGACCTTTCGAATTGAAGTTGCGCTTAGCGGTCCACCTCGCTTAGCGTAAGTTCCTTTCGAATTAAAGATGCGCTTAGCGAAAGATTGCTCTTAGCAAAAGCCCTGTTCTGAGATGCATTATGCAGTATCCTGTGCTTAGTGAAAGTTTGCGCTAAGCGAGTATTCGACTATATAAGCTGCACTTGTAATAATTTAAGGGGGGGGACTTGGTTGGATAGTTTGAGTTGCTTTTCCTTTGTTCTTCCCCTATTTCCTCTGTTCTCCTTCTTCCATTTTGTAACCTTTTCAAAGCTTCTCATGACAATGAGAGGCTAATCTATTAGTGTTGAGGACTTGGAACTAGGTGCTGACCATGTAAACGCTTTCCTTCATATCTATTCATTGAAATATTCAGTTTAATGTTCATTTCTCTATCTTTATTCTTGTTATATGATTTGATAAGTTATATATGCATGTTTTAGAGTTTATCTGCCATTGACAAATGCTGTTGAACTTGGAACTGAGTTTGGACTCTAATGGAGTGTATTTTTAGACATAGGATAGACTCCATTAGCTTCGCAAAGATCTCTAAGCTTCATCAAACCACTCAACTAAACTTACCGAGGCATCAGAAGTGAGGTTGAGTAGTTTAGGCTTTATTTGATGAGAGATCACGTTTTGAACACTTTTAGATCGAAGTTAATCTGAACTATTAATGTGAATGGAGAATATATCTTATATGTTTACATGGGAAGCAAACCGGTTGAACCAAATCCTCAACATGTCCATCATTCCTTTCTCAAACTCAAGCACACCAACTGTTTGATCATAGTCGTGAATCACCATTGTCGTTTTTATTGTTTATTGTTAATGTTAATTGTAATGTTTAGTTATTTTCTGCTGTTACTTATGTTTTACAAAACAATCAACTTTAAAAAACCAAACTAGTGTTTAGGAATTGATCACTTTACTAATAGTCAAATACGAACAATTTTCTGTAGATTCGATACTGGGATTTTCCCTTTTAAACTACTTATGCGATATTTAGTACGTTTGCCAAACCAGTCCATCAAGTTATTTGGCGTCGTTGCTGGGGAATTGTTAATAGTATTCGGTGATTAGTATTCTTGTCAACTCTTAGTCATTAGTTCAATTTTGTCTATTGTAAAAATTTTACTTAGAATACTCATTTTACATATTGTATAAATTTTGTTATTTCAAAGAATCAGCCTCTGTTCTACATATTTTTTGTTGCATAATTTTGCAGCACTAATTTTGCAGAACTTGCTTCAATTTTTGCATAATCTGGAAATACATTGCTGCATTTGTTTTGCTGCATAATTGGCATTTCTGCATAATTTTGCAGCAGAAAATTCTGCATAATTGGCTGAAAATTCTTACAGAACCTACTTTGCATTGTGCCTGTTTAAATTCTGCATAATTGTCATTCTTGAGTGCTTGCTAACCTACTTTCGAGTACTTGAAGTGTATGCGAGGTAGGATTCCAGAAGCTAATCTAATCACATTGGATTCGGAGATAGAAAACATCTGTCGGAAGAACAAAGCCATAAGAAGAAAACGAGAAAGACAAGCGGCTTAGAAAGCTTCTTCTTTTCAACCACAAATTGAGACTCCTTCCAGTGCCGAAGAACCAGTCATGGCAGACAATCAACCAAAATGCACTCTGGAAGACTATGTGGCTCTTACTATTCCACCTTACTTCACGAGTATCATGAGGCAGGAGGTACAAGCTGCAAGTGTCTCATATCCATCTTCACTTATCCAGCTCATACAAGCCAATGTGTTCCATGGCTTGCCTAATGAAGACCCCTATGCTCATCTATCCACCTACATGGAGATTGGCAACACTGTTAAACTGGCAGGGGTTCCTGATCATGCAATCCGCCTCAATTTATTCTCATTTTCTCTAGTTGGAAATGCCAAGCAATGGCTCCATTCCTTCAAAGGTAACACATTTTAGACTTGGGATGATATTGTTGCTAAATTCCTCAACAAATACTTTCCAGAGTCCAAGACTGCTTAAGGGAAGATAGAGATTTCCTCTTTCACTCAGAGGGCTGAGGAATCTCTAGGTGAAGCGTGGGATCGCTTTAGAGGATTGTTGAGGAAAACACCAACCCATGGCTTTGAGGAGCCAATTCAAATTATCATGTTCATTGATGGGTTGAAGAACCATACCAAGCAATTATTGGATGCTTCAGCCGGAGGGAAGGTCAAGATGAAGACCGTGGAGGATGCCATAGCACTGATTGAAAATATGGTTGCAGGCGATCATTCTATCACTCATGATAGGACTTATAATCCTCCAAGGAAGAGCATTTTGGAGCTGCATTCTCAAGATGCCGTTTTAGCTCAAAACAAAATCCTAACCCAGCAAATTGAGGCTCTTACAAAGCAATTGAGCAACCTTCCACAACAACTAAAGAGTCTTCACAACCAAAACCCTTCTCTAAGGAATTTCTACTGTCAAGTATGTGGAGGAGACCATGAAAACAGTGTTTATATGACCTCAGAAGGGTCACATGAAGAAATGAACTACATGGCCAACAACAACAGCAATCGTGGAGGTAATTACAGTGGGTACAATCAGGGTCAAGGGGGAAACCAAGGTGGAAGCTACAACCGAGAATGACAATCACATCTTAGTAACAACTATAACAAGGACTCAGGAGGTCCATCAAATAGACCTCAGCATCAAGGACCCTCTATGTACGAGAGGCAGAACAAGCTGGAAGACTCCTTCGCTCGGTTCTTAGATGCGACTGCTTCCAACCACAAGAGCACTCAAGCCTCCATTAAGAACTTAGAAGTCCAATTGGAGCAGCTAGCCAATCAAGTGGCCGAAAAATTCAATGGGAAATTCATTGCCAACACGGAGGTGAACCCAAAGGAACAATGCAATACTGTAATGACTAGAAGAAGATGCATAGAAGACATTACCCTTGACACATTAGAACCAACAACAGTAGAAACTAATGCCCCCAGTGGAGTGATAGAAGATATGTTAAGTGAGAAAAAAGCTGATAAAGGTCAAGAAGAAGGAATAACAACTGACCAGGAAGATGGCATAAGCAAAAATGATGGAATTATGACTGAAGAGGCATTACCAATGCATGAGCCCAAACACCAATTAGCGAAGAAAGCAATGGAAGCTCCAAAACAAGAGGTCACCAAGAATTTACCTTACTCTCTGATTCCGTCAAGGAAAGATAAGGAAAGGTATTGTTAGAATATATATAATTTTTATATTATCTTGGTAGTTATTATCTTTATATTATCTTCATAGTTATTATCTTTATATTATCTTGTTAGTTATTATTTATCTTTATCTTCATATGATGTAATCAAGAGGATTTTCTCAATATAAATAGAGAAGAGGTGTGGCTTTCTCCCACACACATTTCAACACACATTCATTCTAACTACATAATTCTAATATGGTATCAAAGCTTGGTTGAGGGAATCAAGGGAAATCGTGTTTCACCGGGGACATCCCCGGTGGACATCTCCGGTGGATCTTCTTTCCACGACCTCTCTTTGCTTCCCAGCAATCTTCACTTCTTCCCATGACAGGCGATCCTCTCTTCCTCCCTAGGTTAAATTGTTTTTTTTTTCCTTTTTTTTTCAAAGCGTTGTGAATATTGCATGAACAATACTGCACCTATGCGAAGCTACTGTTCACCATTGTCGACCAATATTTTTCTTCAATTTTTTTTCAAAGCGTCGTGAATAGTGTGTGAACAGTATCACATCTCTACAAAGTTGTTGTTCTTCATTGCCGACCAATCTTTTTCCCGGCGCAATTACACCAAATCAAGTACCGAAGCTGAACAGTACTGCATCTCTACAAAACTGTTGTTCCTCATTGTCGACCAATCTTTTTTTTTTCCAGCGTAATCACACCATCATTGCCGACTAATCTTTTTTCCTGTGCAATCATACCAGATCAAGTGCCGAAGTTAAATATCGAATAGTGCATACACACTACCGCATATGACATTTGTAACAAGCTTAACTCATATGACATATATGCTCCAGCTTGAGGGGGAGTGTTAGAATATATATTATCTTTATATTATCTTCATAGTTATTATCTTCATAGTTATTATCTTGTTAATTATTATTTATCTTTATCTTCATATGATGTAATCAAGAGGGTTTCTTCAATATAAATAGAAAAGAGGTGTGACTTTCTTCCACATACATTTCAACACACATTCATTCTAACTACATAATTCTAATAAGTACTTTACTAGATTCCTAGAAGTCTTCAAGAAATTGGAGATCACCATTCCCTTCAATGAAACGCTACAACAGATGCCATTATATGCTAAGTTCATGAAGGATTTGGTTACTAAGAAGAGGAAGTACATTGAAGAAGAGACCATCAATGTTCAGGGCAACTGCAGTGCCATCATTCAGCGGACCCTTCCACCAAAGTTCAAAGATCTGAGTAGTTTCACAATTCCTTGCACCATTGGAGAAATTTCCATAGGGAAAGCCCTAATTGACTTAGGTGCTAGCATCAATTTAATGCCGCTCTCAGTGCTTCGGAGGATTGGAGACTTGGAATTGAAGCCAACTTGGATGACTCTCCAACTTGCAGATCGCTGCATCAAATATCCTCATGGTGTCATAGAGGATGTCATAGTTAAGGTAGGTGAATTCACCTTTCTTGTTGATTTTTTCATCATGGACATGGAGGAGGACAAGGAGGTGCCCTTAATCCTAGGAAGACCCTTTATGATGACGGCTAATGTGGTGGTAGATATGGGCAAAGGACATCTCCAGCTGAGCATGGCCAATCAAAAGGTCAACAACTGACTTTACACTCTCCTTTTGAGCGAGTCCTGGCTAATTCCATGGATTGCCTTACTATAGAGGAGGAAAATGAAGCCCAAGAGTACAGACATCATTTGGAAAAGCTAAAAGAAATTCCTCTAAATGATAATACCTATGAAAAGTTGAAGAATGACAAGGTAGAGAGGCCCAAGCTTGAGTTGAAGACCTTACCTTCTCATCTTAAATACATTTTTTTGGATGAGGAAGGCAAACCAATAATCATCAGCAATTCTTTGTCTTCTAAGGAAGAAATGCAGCTAGTGGAACTTCTCAAGCATTATCAAGAAGCTGTTGGTTGGCACATCTCTGATCTCAAGGGAATTAGTCCATCTTATTGTATGCACAAAATCATGATGGAAGCCAACTACAAGCTAGTGCGACAACCTCAGAGGTAACTTAACCCCACCATGAAGGAAGAAGTGAGGAAAGAAGTGCTAAAACTTTTGAAGGCTGGGATGATTTACCCCATCTTCGACAGTAGTTGGGTGAGTCCAGTCCAAGTAGTGCCAAAGAAAGGCAGAATGACAATGATTTGCAATGATAAAAATGAGTTGATACCCACTTGGACTGTCACAAGGTGGAGAATGTGTATAGACTACAGGAAGTTGAATGACGCCACAAGAAAAGATCATTTTCCTTTGCCTTTCATGGACCAAATGCTAGAAAGGTTAGCTGGGCAAACTTACTATTGTTTTCTTGATGGCTACTCTGGATATAATTAGATAGCAGTGGACCTAGAGGACCAAGAGATATCATGATAAGAAGTTGTTGAAGAAGGAATTTCATATAAGGCAATGAGTGCTCCTATTCAACTCAAGACTCCAGCTTTTCCCTGGAAAATTGAAATCCAAGTGGTTTAGTCCCTTCACAATCAAAGATGTCAAATCTTACGGAGCAATAGAGATCATGGATCCATCAACGGAAAAACCACAAACAAGTTGGGTGGTGAATGGCCAAAGACTCAAAGGCTATCATGGTGGAGAAATTGAGAGGCTTACAACAATCATACATCTACAAGATCCTTGATCTTGTCAACCGTCAAGCTAATGACGTTAAAGAAGTACTGGCTGGGAGGCAACCTAGGTTTGTCTCTTTCATTTTATCAATTTTGGCTTAAGTCTCTACATATTTCGCTTAGCACTACCCTTTGTTGCGCGCAAATGTGGCTCGAACTGTTTTTATGCTAAGCTCACATTCACGCTTAGAGAAACCTCAATTCGAAGTGAATTTGCGCCAAGCACCTATTCACACTTAGTGAAAGATTAATTCGAATTGAAATTGCGCTAAGCACATATTCAAGCTTAGCGACAGCTTCATTCGAATTGTTATGTCGCTAAGCGTTTTATGCAACTCAACGCAGTTTTGGCTTGACTTATAATGTTGCTAAGCGCAGGGTCACGCTTAGTGTTTCTTTGGCACGAACACATGATTCACTACACGTAAGATCGCGTTAAGCTGGCTCTGCATAATTATGCAGATCTCGCTAAGTGCGCATTGTCGCTCAGTGGGAAAAAAATAACACGGGAGAGTGCACTAAATGCGTGTCTAGTAACTGATGGGCAGTTTTGAAACTGCCCACTTTCCCTCTCTCCCACTCACCTAAACCTAATCGCCTTCCTCTCTCACGCCATCCCCTCTATTTTTATACCTTTCTTTTCACTTTCATTTACTTACTCACACACACTACATCCGTTCCTACTGCATCTTCTTCAATCCCATTCTTCTTCACTCTCCATGCCAGGTAAGCACTCCTCTTCCTTTTTAATTTTGTTTTTTGTTTTCTATTGTAGCATTGTTGTTGTGTTTAGTATTATTGAGTCTAGGTTGTTTGCTAAATAGATTAGGTTTCGTTTTCGTTTTAATTTGCATTTTTGGGTCTAGCATTTTCGAGGTTTTCTTGTTTGGGAGTTTTGATTTCGCGCTAAGCGCATCTGTGCGCTAAGCGAGAACATGCAATTCTAGGTTTTTGTTCTTCATCTTCTTAATCTGCGCTCAACGCTTATTGTTGCTCAGCACGAACTCATTGGATGTTCTTCGTTGTGATGTTTCTGTGTTCATGGATTTGGGAATTTTCCAAATCCAAGCGTCGCTAAGCGAGTCGTCTCACTAAGCGCGCATGTTGTTTTTGTAATTCGCTCAGTGGGACGTCGCGCTGCGTGAAAATTTGCTTCGAACTGAAGCATCTAGGTTCCTCGCTAAGCGCACACATGCGCTTAGCAAAATTTTGCTTCAAACTGAGGCATTTTGGAGGCTCGTTAAGCGCAAGTGTGCGCTTAGCGCTTGAGCCTTATTTTGCTTTGTTTTCCTTTTCCCCTCTACTCTATGTTATTATGTATCATTCCCTTTTTTTTTGTGTTCAAATTTCCTTGTAGTGTCTTGGGTGTTCACTTAGCACAACATAGCGCTTAGCAAACACCTTTGTTTCTAATTGATTTGCTTTGTTGTTTTAATTTTCATTTTGAGTACAAATGGCTCCTAAATTTCGCAACAACCGCAACGCTTCTTCTTCTAGAGCACCACTTACATCACCTGTGCCACCTACATCTCCTACACCTGCTGCAACACACGAAAGGGTTATCTATCCATATGACACCGACCGTTTTTCCTCCTTTAAAGCCCAAGAGAGATTTGAGAATGAACTCATGGGTCGGGGACTCATTGCAGAGCGGCCTGTAAAAATTGCTCCGAGTGACTATGATGTCTTCCGCAATGAGTTGTAGTGTCGTGGCTAGCTCAAAAGCCTGTGTTCCCTGTCGGATAAGTCCATTGATGAACCTCTGGTCAAGGAATTCTACGCCAACATTTATGAACCGGAGGGAGAATACAAGGTGGCCGACCGGTAATGTAAGGTTTGGGGGAAGACCATCCACTAGGATGGTGTAGCTATCAACTGCCTTCTGCAAACCCCTCCGATCCTCGTAGGCGACACCGGGAAGACTCAATTTGACATTTTCCTCAGCTAATACAAGGACCCCAAGGTTATCACAGCGCTGTTGTGCATACCGAGCAAAGGATATGTCAAGAATAGGGAGGGAGTCATTATGAAGATCGTGCGGCAAGATATGACCACCTTGACTCAAGCGTGGTCTGCTTTCTCCTACTATACATTAATGCCCACCTTGCACACCTCTGATGTTACAGTAGAGAGGGCTGAATGGATATATGCCTTAATTATGAAGATGGATATAAATGTGGGTAGTATCATATCCAATCAGATTTCCGTCATGGCTCACTCCAACGTCAGTCGATTGGGTTTTTTGGCTCTTATTTTGGCATTGTGCAATGCAAAAGGGACCAGCTCCATTACTCCAGTCCTCCTAAATCTGAGCCCTCCAATCACTTTCAAGTACATTTATACTTTCTGCTACAATGAGGCTGATCCTAACAAACTTGAGCTCCCTCCCAACACTAGGAAGCAACCCTGCACCAAGACAGTTTGTAGGAGTTCTTCATCTGCTGCTACAACTGTCACTAAAGACATGCTACAGATCGCTCTCAATGGTTTGCAACTATCACTAGTCAACAAATAGAAGAACGAACCAATGCACTATACCGGGGTCAATGTACAATCATTGACAATCTACACCACCTCTCCCTTCAACAACTAGTAATGTCTTTGGAGGCCTTCCAGGCCCATATGCAATGGTTTGCAGACAACCTTCCTTTTCCCAAGGGGGTGGTGGTGGTGGTGACAAAGGAGCTGAGGAAGAGAGGAACTAGGAGGGTGATGAAGAAGAGAATCAGGAAGAGGCCACAGGAGATGACAACATGGAGGCCAGCCTGAAGGGGGATTAGCACAGATGTGAATCATGACCGTCTATAAGAGGCCAAGTGTTTTAAATGTTTTGTCATCTAAATAATTTTACTGTTTCTATTTATTTTTACTTTACATATTTAACAGTTTTATATAATTTAGCATTTCTATGGTAATTAATCTTTTTGTGCAACGTTGGATGTCTTGTGAACATTTGGTTCAGTTTCTATGTTTGAACTTTTGTTTGTTTTGAACCTTTGGCACTATTGTTTTTGAATTGGGTGAGAGCGTGTTGTTAGGTTGCTTAGTTTTGAGGACGATGTATGCATGTGAGTTTGGGGAATTAATAATTGTGAGCATTTGACTTTTGAAGGACTTGTGAACATTGTGAAAATTAACCGATAAGTGTGAGAATTATATTGTGAGAGAACAATTGAGTTGTTGCACTAATTTTTGAATGATTCTCTGAATTGCTGTATGCATAATTAATGTGGAAATGATTAAGGCCTTGTTTGCTTAGAGTGATTCCTAGAGCCAAAAAGTAAATCCAGTAAGGTTGAGAGAATCCTCTGCTAAACCATTGAGCCTAATAGACAACTATTTTGTCTTGTGAACCTAGAACCTAAACAAGAATTGCCCACCTTGCCTTAAGGAATAGGAAAGCATATCTTTTATGGTTTGAGACAAAATTGTTCCAAATTTTGGGGAATCAGGTGAAGATCCACATTAAAAAGAAGAAATGATAGCAACACACTTACTGCAATATGAATTATAAGAGGCAAAGCCTCCAAAAAAAAAAAATTGAATTGAATAATTGAAAATTCAATCAATTATGATTCAAACAGAAAGTAGTTGTTGTCCAACTGTGGAAAGTACTATGAGGCATATAGAGGAAATTGATAATCAAGAAGGGAGATAAAAATATGTTTTCTTCAATCCTTAGGAATTGTAATTCAAGAAAAACCAATGTTCTTTATAGTCCAGCCGTGATTCAACCCTGACTAAGACCTTAGTGATCCACATTGTTTGTACATCTGCAATAAATTGAGAAGAGATTCAAAAGTTAAGTGCACAATTTCAATTGGAATGATTTAACCATCTCATACTTTATACACTAAGTGCTGAGTGAAACACTGGCCTTGTGAGGGTCATGGTGTTCACTTGAACTTCAAATTGCTGAATGCTCCTTTGTTGGTTTGCTGAATTTGTGTGCATGTTGAAAACTCTCTTTGTGACCTTAATACGTTTAATCTCAATTGAGAACACCTTTTGCAAGTGCCATTGGTCTTAAAACTTGATTCCGATCCTACCAATTGTTCCTTTACATCCACTTTGTTGCTATGTAGATATTCTTTTGCTTGAGGACAAGCAAAGCTTTAATTTAGGGGAGTTTGATAATCACTTTATTTACGTAAATATTGCATCATATTTTGTAGTGATTATCTAATGTTCTCAAGACTTTTACCTTTGTTTGAAATCATTTAATATAGATTTGTATAGTTTGATAATTCTAACCCTAGGAAGCTATTTTGTGAGAAATATACTCTAATTTATGTGTGTAGGCCTAGATTCAATAGTAAAGGGAGAACACAAGAAGAAGACAAATCTCGCTTAGCACTCCACTCGTTGAGCACAACATCAAGCTACGCGAGCTAGGTGGCCTATGACGCGTTGAGCGCCATCTTGAGTTAAGCGACCTCTTCGTTCGAACTAAAGACTCGCTTAGCGTGACATCAAGCTTAGCAGAAGACCTTTTGAATTGAAGTTGTGCTTAGCGATCCACCTCGCTTAGCGTAAGTTCCTTTCGAACTAAAGATGCGCTTAGCGGAAGATTGCACTTAGCGGAAGCCCTGTTCTAAGATGCATTATGTAGTATCCTATGCTTAGTGAAAGTTTGCGCTAAGCGAGTATTCGACTATATAAGCTACACTTGTAATAATTTAGAGGGGGGTGACTTGGTTGGATAGTTTGAGTTGCTTTTCCTCTGTTCTTCCCCTATTTCCTCTGTTCTCCTTCTTCCATTTTGTAACCTTTTTAAAGCTTCTCATGACAATGAGAGGCTAATTTATTAGTGTTGAGGACTTGGAACTAGGTGCTGACCATGTAAATGCTTTCCTTCATATCTATTCATTGAAATATTCAGTTTAATGTTCATTTCTATATCTTTATTCTTGTTATATGATTTGATCAGTTATATATGCATGTTTTAGAGTTTATCTACCATTGACAAATGTTGTTGAACTTGGAATTGAGTTTGGACTCTAATTGAGTGTATTTCTAAATATAGGATAGACTCCATTAGCTTCGCAAAGATCTCTAAGCTTCATCAAACCACTCAACTGAACTTACCGAGGCATCGGAAGTGAGGTTAAGTAGTTTAGGCTTGATTTGATGAGAGATCACGTTTTAAGCACTTTTAGATCAAAGTTAATCTGAACTATTAATGTGAATGGAGAATATATCTTATATGTTTACATGGGAAGCAAACCAGTTGAACCAAATCCTCAACATGTCCATCATTCCCTTCTCAAACTCAAGCACACCAACTGTTCGATCATAGTCCTGAATCACCATTGTCGTTTTTATTGTTTATCATTAGTGTTAATTGTAGTGTTTAGTTATTTTATGTTGTTACTTATGTTTTACAAAACAATCAACTTTAAAAAACCAAACTAGTGTTTAGGAATTGATCACTTTACTAATAGTCAAATACGAACAATTCCCTGTGGATTCAATATTGGGATTTTCCCTTTTAAACTACTTATGCGATATTTGGTACGCTTGCCAAACTAGTCCATCACTTACCTTGATCTCTTGAGTAACATGTCAAATATAGAGTACTTTAGAGAAAGAACAATTGTGGCCCCAACTATTAAATTGGTTCAAAAGATAAATGATTATACAATGTCAAATATATCTAGAGAAGAGAAGATTTATTTGAGTTCAGATTCAATATACAAAGAAAGTGAGTTAGATACATTTTCTCCCAAGATGTTAAATGCCATAAATTGTTCTGGACTGCCTCCACATAAATTATGTTTGAAAGTTGGAGTCCTTATAATGCTGATGAGAAACATAGACCAATCCAATGGATTATGTAATGGAACAAGAATAAAAGTAAGAAGAATGGGAGAGCATGTATTTAAGTGCATAGTACTGACTGAGACTTCTATTGGAGACAATGTTCTTATTCCAAGGATGAGCATGATTACAAACAACTCAAATTTGTCAATCCAATTTCAAAAAAGACAATTTCCAATATGTGTTTGTTTTGAAATGACAATTAACAAACACTTTCCTTTGTTGGATTGTATCTTCCTCGACCAGTGTTTAGTCATGGACAGTTGTATGTTTCTTTTTCAAGGGTTAAAAACAAAAATGGATTAAAGATATTTATTGAAAATGAAGACAATTATGATCTTAATACCATAGTCAATGTTGTTTATAAATAAGTGCTTGAAAATTTAATTTAGGTAATTATAATTTTTCTTTTGTATATTTAATGACATGCAATTTAGTATATATTTTTTAGCCATTTTTGTTAACTTTTTTTTGTTTAAGTCAACTACATGTCTTGTTCAGAGATGTAATTAACATAAAAAGAGTATAAAATTATTTTATACTAATAATGTATGAGCATTAAACTTTTTTTTAATACAACCTTTTTTAAAATATTTAAATAAATATTTTTATTTTGTTAAAAATTAAATAATATATATTTTTAAATAATACTTGAGCACATGTTATCCAACTTATATTGTACATATTTCAACTTTTAATTTTAAAAAAAAAGTATAATTAAAGTATTTGTCTCACTTTTTTAATAACCACTATTTTGTTTATAAATTAAAATTGTAACTGAAAAAAAATTACTATAAAAAATATTTTTTAGGTATATATTGTTTAAAAAAAAATTAAATTATATAACAATCATTAAAAAAACTCACCCGTATTTAGCACGGGTTAGTACACTAGTTATTTTAAAGATTGAATAGATTAATTTTTTAAAATTATTTTTTTTATTTAACATAAGTATATGTAGAATAAATGTGGGACTGCCACGTGACAAAATCTTCTTTTAGAATAGATAATAGACTAGCTTCTTTTTTTTGCTCGTGCCATGCTGACTATTTCTTTAGTCATTATTATGTATAATATCTATTAAATAAATATATAAATATGAATTTATAAAATAATTATTTTGTATTTTAAATATAATATATGAAATAAATAAATATAAAAATATGAATATAAATAATAAATTTGATCTATTTGTATTTAAATAAAAAATAAAAATTAATTTTTAATTAAAATAATTTGCATTTATTTAATAGATACATATTAAAACTTAATTTAAATGAAAACCAATAAAAATTAATAAATTAAATAAATAAATATCAATTTTTAAAAATGTAAATTCAATTTTATAATAAATGAATACCAACCACAACTTGAAAATAAATGTTTTAGAATTATTTAATTTGAAGAATTATAATTCTCTCTATTTTCAAAAGGGCAAAAAAATATTTTTTGAAATGTACAAAAAATATTTTTAGCAACATGTACAAAAATTTTAAATATTTTTAAACAACTAAAGTCAATAAATAGTAATTTACTTAATGTTAAGTGTTTTCAATTTCAATTAAACATTAACAAAAAATTTAAAATTATTAAAATTACTTAATTGGCTTAATACCTTTTTAGACCCAAAGTTATATTTAATTGTCGGTTTTGGTCTTCAAGTTAAAAAAAAAAAAAAAGTGGTCCCCAACTTATTTAAAATGCTCAAATTTAGTCTTTAACCATTAATTTTCTTAACGACGTTAAATCTTGTATGCGGGGTGTGTCACCTTACACTATTATAATCTTATTTTTGTTAACAGTTATTTAAACTTATTATTATAATCTCAATTTAGTTCTCAAATTATTAAAAATATTTCAATTTAGTCTTTGACCGTGAATAATTTTAAATTACATTACTAATTTACGCTCAACTATTCTTAATTTCAAAAAAGTATTTATAATATTTTTAAAATATTAGAATTTTATATTATTTTAAGACAATTGAAAATAATAATTTGAATATAATTATTTAATCTTAATTGTTTTATTAGAACCAAGACATGTGATGATGTCGGACCCCTAATACTTTGATAGGTTTTGATGACAACAAATATAATAATATTTGATCAACTGATGATTTTAGACTAAGTGATTTCAGGAAATCAAATTAAGAATAGACAATATGTGTAGGTACAACTAAAGGACAAATCAACATCGATATGCACACCTTATGCTAAAAGCCAAGTGTGACAAAGACAAAATCTTGCTCCTATCACATCAAACACAATCAAAGCTACTTCAACACTCTACTGTGTGAGACAACGGAAAGAAATCTTCTTTAACGTTCAAATTCTTGAAGCTCACTATATAAGAATGCCTCCATGCATCGAGAAGACTAATGAACTAGAACAGAATAACTCAAATCAATCTAGATAGCAAAAAAAAAGCACTCTGAGAAAAGGTCTTGAACACGAGCTGAGAGAAAAAGAGAATATCCATCCTCTATAAGCTCATATAGATTCAACATTTATTTATATCCTTTTTTTGAGAGTTATCTAAATCTTATACATATTTGTATAGAAAGCCAGGAGTGACTTAGTGATAAAAGAATACTTGGGAAGTATAATCTCAGGGGGAGATTCATACTTGTAACTAAAAGTGGTTTAGAATACTTGTAGCCAGTAGTGGCATAGAGAATACTTGTAGCCAGGAGTGGCAATGACGAATACTTGTTTTGTAATTAGTTGATTATAGTGGAACCCTTTAACAGTTGTTAAAGGTGAACTAGATGTAACTCAGGTTGAGTAAACCAGTATAAAAACAAACTCTCATTTACTGACTTGTGATTACATATATTTATCTTGCCTACTGTGCTCCTTTGGAAAGACTTTTAAAGCTTTGCCTTGCAAGGATATATTTGCTGATTTAAACTAACATATATCCAAGAAAGCAAATTGTAAACTAATAATATTTTCGAAAAAGTTTTAACCCACTATTCAACCCCCCCCCCCCCCCCCCCCCCTTTCTAGTGTGTTCTTGTGTATTTCAGTTGGTATCAAAGCAAGGCCTCTGATAACTATCTTCACAAATACAGAGCTAAAGATCCTACACAAGGATGGAGAAGGGTTTACACAAACCTCCAATATTCAAGGGTGAAAACTTCACATATTGGAGACATACTTTGAGTCATGCCATATAAACATGCTGGATGTCATAGAAAATGGAGACTACATTCCAATTGATGAAAGTGGAATTGAAATTCCAAAAGAGCAATGGACTGAGGCACAACAAAATAGATTCGTCCTGAACTCCAGAGCAAGAAATTCAATACATGCATGTATCTCTGAAACTGAACATAGAAAAATAAACCAGTTCAAATCTACCAAGGACATATGGGACACATTCATAATAACTTATGAAGGGTCCTCACAAGTAAAAAGAAACAAGGTAAGTGTTCTCACCAAAGAGTATGAACTCTTTACCATGGAAGAAAATGAAACCATAGCTAGTATGATGTCTAGATTTCAAACTATTATAAATGAGTTTCGAAACCTTGGTAAAAGTTTCGAAAATTTTGAGCATGTTGACAAAATTCTTCGCAGCTTGCCCAGACAATGGAGACCTCAAGTCACAGCCATTAGAGCTTCTAAAGATTTAGATTATATGCCTATTGAAGAGCTTGTGGGAATTCTAATGCTACATGAACAAGAACTACAAGGAGATGCTAAGCTAAAAAAGGGCAAGTCTCTAGCTCTGAAGGCTCATGGGCCAAATCAGACAACACCTAAAGAGTCATCTTCATCAAAAAGTCAATCCTCCAAACCATCCAAAAGACTGACCACCAAAGCTCTAAAGGCAGAAGAGTCAAGAAGTAGAGTTCACTTCTTCAAGTGAAGAAGAGTCAGAAGATGATGATGAGCTATCCTTCATCTCAAGAAAAATCCACAAGATGTGGAAAAAGAAAGGTGGTTCGAGATGGAAGAACTACAACAAGAAATACTCAGCAGACCATGAGAAGAAAGAGAAAAGTCTTATCATCTGTTATGAGTGTAAGAAGCCTGAACACCTCCAGTTAGAATGTCCTAAGCTCAGCAAGGGAAAAGAAAAGATCAACAGAAGATTTCCCAAGAAAAAGAAAGGACTGATGTCCACATGGGAAGATCTAGATGACTCAACAAATGTAGAAAATTCTGAAGCATCAGATGAGGAAGCTAATCTCTGTCTGATGGCAGACACAACCTCCACATTGTTTGTGTCTGATGATGAGAATGCACAGACAACACCCACTCTATGTTTGCATCTGAGGCCTCAGAAGATGAAGAACAAAAGGTAGACCTCAATGATCTTATCTCTCTTCAAGAAGCCTATCAAGAACTTCTTTCTAATTCATCTATTCTTTCAAAAGCTTATTTATCTATGAAAAAGAAATTAAGAAAACTCTCAAAAGAGCATGAAGAACTTGAGTCTTCTTTCACTGAGCTATCTGACAAATGCTCTACATTAGTCACAGCCAGTAATGCTCTAACAGATGATTTTCAAAAACTAACCATTGACTATCAATGCTTAATTAAGAGCAAAAGTGAATTCTGGATAGAAAAAGAATAGCATAGAAGGCAATTGAATGAATTGATTAAGGAAATTGATGAATTAAACAACATGAGAGCCTTGAGTAAAGATGAAGCTGAAGTTACTAATTTACGCAAAGAAATTGCATCTCTCAAGAGCACTCTAAACAAATTTGTTAATGGGTCTAAAAATCTAAAGAAATTCTGCACCTTGTTTGGAGTGGATCTGTAGACATGTAGCAGCTTGGCATGCCAAAAACATGATCATCAATGTCCCAAAAGTGTGTTTCTCCATGTTTGACAAATTTAGTCTAGAGTCTAGACTATATGATATAATTTGAACAGAAGGAAGAAAATGCTTCACTTTATTATGGTTGTATTGAAGATCCATCTTTATATACATTGAGACACGAGAAAGAGAAGAAAGAGTTACTGTCACATTTAATTGGGCACCTTTATGATATAGTTACTATAGTTTCTTTCTTGGTGATGCATATAACTTACATGAACGGCCAATTACATGTTGCACAATAACTCTTTTTTGCAGTTTGGTTGTAATAAATATGGGGAATCCTTTGAAACAAGTTAAAGGAATTGTTGACATAATAAAAATAAAAATGCATTTTTTTTTGTTTTGTGTGTGCCTAGGATATTCTGTTCGAAAGTCAGAGATTAATCTCTCATGGTACCAAAATTCATCTATGGGACTAACCTCTCCTAACAAACACTTAGTGATTGATTCTTTTTTAACTAAAAAATTCACACTCTTTATATTTCACACTCAATATTTTTTTACTACTGCATAATTTTATCAGCAATGATATGAAGGAAAACATCAGCAACTCTAAAACATAAGATAACTTTAACTCAAATGATTCAAACAAATAAAAAAGAAGTATTTAAGCCTATATTTATTTAAAATTTGTATATAATAAATATTTTTAATTTTTGTTAATATATGTCGGATCATGGGATCAATTAGTGATCCATTGATTCGAACAATGACTTAGTGATCCGGTATTTTGACAGATTCGATGTTCGATTTTTAAAACTATGAGAGAGACTCAAGGGAGATGTTGAAGTACTGAAATTATTTAATTTATGTTAACTATTGAAAATGCTCTTTTATATTTTAATAAATGTACATAAATGATACTTAAAATACATTTTATTTCTTTTAATTGTAATTTAAATTTTTTAACTATTTTATTTTACCTAAAATTACTAAAATGACATTTCAACTTTTTGGGAGGAATCTTTTTAAAATTACATTTTTATTCCTAACTTTGAACGGATAATCTTATTCTCATGGATATTATTTTATCCAATATATTAGAATAGTTCAATAAACTTTTTTAAATGTGTTAAAAGATTATCTCTCATATGTTTTTTTCATAACAATCTTTTATATTTTTATTCTCATCTTTAAATGATTATCACTTATATCTAAAGCAAAAATAGTAATAATTATATGAAGAAAAGAAGTAGATGAGATCAAATATAAAAAATTAAATAAAAAAGAGGAAAAAGTATTTAAGATGATTTCAAAACCATTGAAAATGAAAATATTATTTTATATTTTATTAGATATACATAAATGATACTTAAAATACATTTTATTTCTTTTAATTGTATTTTAAATTTTTTACTATTTTATTTTACCTAAAATTATTAAAATGACATTTCAACTTTTGGGAGAAATGTTTTAAAAATTACATTTTTATTCCTAACTTTGAGCAGATAATCTTGTTCTCATATATATTATTTTATATAATATATTATAATAGTTTGGTAAACTTTTTTAAATGTTTAAAAAAATTATCTTATATGTTTTTAATAGCAATTCTTATATGTTTACTCTCATATTTAAATGATTATCACTTATATATAAATAAAAAATAATAATAATTTTTATATATAAAAAAGTAATAATTATATGAAGAAAAGAGGTAGATGAGATCAAATACAAAATTAAATAAAAAGAATAAAAAGTAATTAAGATGATTTCAAAATTATGTTAACCATGGAAAATGTTCTTTAATATTTTATTAAATGTACATAAATGATACTTAAAATACATTTTATTTCTTTTAATTGTATTTTAAATTTTTGTCACTGTTTTATTTTATCTAAAATTACTAAAATGACATTTCAACTTTTTGGGGGAAAATCTTTTCATAACATTGTATATTACTTTAAATAATAAAGGATTCTTATACACTTGTAAAATAATTTTACACTGTTAGTTAGTCAATCAAAATCCATTGTTTGAATAACTTTTAAGATAATTTATAAAAGTCAACTGACTTATCATAAACGGAGAATTGTGATTAATTGATGGTATAAATTTTACACTATCAATATATAATTTTATATGAAAGTGTAAAATTTAGGCTTAATTATAGTTTTGGTTCCCTTACTTTTCCAAATCTGCAATTTTGATTGCCCTACTTTCAAAATCAAACACTTTTGATCCACCCATCAATTTAGAAGCATTGACCATTAAGTTTGACGTTGACTTTTTTTTACTGTAGTTAATAATTATTTAATTAAAATTAATTAGTTATTTTTTGTTATTATGACACCATTACCCTTTTTATTCGTAAGTTACCCTTTAGTTTAATTAATTAATTAAAATAAAAATTTAAGTAAATTTTGACAAAGCTAAAATTCAAACCCACACCTCTTTGGTTTTCAAATGCCAAAATAACCATTAAGTCAATGGCCTAATTATATATATATATAAGGGGCGACTCGTATGAGAAATGCATTTTTATGTGAGAATGAGAACAGACATTCCCATCCATTGGATTAAATTAGACGGTAAGGATTAACACAGTCTTTTAAAAATTAACATGCACTTACTTCATTTAATCTCTTTGCATCCAAAAAAAAAAAAAAACCTTCTTCTTTCCCTCTTTATTTTCTAGAAATATGAACATGGAGACAATTGTTACATTAAAAAAATTAAATGATTTTATAGACACAATTATATGAATTCCAAAATGTGATAAAGAACTCATGAGTCTGAGATAATATGTCGCTTGCGACACTAATGTGGTATTATGATGATAGGAATTATGATTAGAGCGAGACTTGGTTATCATGTATTCTAAACTTTATAACTTCTTGTAAGCCAAAGAATATTATTAATAATATTTTATCTTAACCTATAAATGTTAGATCTCTAGCATGTGTCTCATATTCTTTGAAAGAGCATTTCATATTTACTCATATTATTGATAGGAATTTATTTATTCCTAATTAATTAATATGGAATAAATATTAATTTATAACATTTATATAAGTTATTTATATCTAGAGAGGCTCAATTTAAGTGATCTAATTTAAAGTGTAGGGTTTAGGGTTTAGGATATGAGGTTTAAGACCGCTATGAAATAGGTTTATGAGAGGGAGAGTGAAATAGTGTTTTTTTTTTTAAATTTAATTTTGGGAGTAGTAAAGAGGGTAAGGGTGTCAAAATGGGCTTGGGCCCGTCGGGCCGGCCCGCCAACCCAAAAAAATGGCGGGGCAGGGTGGGGGTGTCAGCCCACCTGGGCCCGCCCTGCCACCAGCCCGTGACTCGTGCAGGCCAACCCGCCAACCCGTCGGGCCAGCCCGCGGCCCGCCAAAATAGAAATATTTAGAAACATAACCAAAAATCCAAATAGAAATGCTCTTCTCCTCCTCCTCCCTCGCGTTCTCCCTTTCCTCCACAAAGCTCACCACTAAGCCGCCGGAACCCCACCGAGACCTTGCCGGGACAGCAGTACTTGATCTGCTTCTCTTTCTTCTCCCTCGCGCAATCGATCTGCTTCTCCCTCACGATGCCACCACGACCTCACCACCAGGACGCCTCGTCTTCGCCAGGACTCGCCTCGACCTCACCGGGACTCGCCGTGCCTTGCCAAGACTCATTGCACCTCGCCGAGACCCACCTCGACCTCGTCGCGACCTCTTCGTCCTAATCTGCGATCTGCTTCTTGCAGTCCCTTTCCCACACTGGTCTCCCTCTTCATTGTTGGTCTTCTCCTCGCCGGCTCACTGCCACGAATATTTTGGTATGCTTTGTCTCTGATTATATCATTTTAGTATGCTTCGATTATATTATTTTGGCCAACTTTTGTGAAGGAAAATGATTTGAAAGGAGGAGATGCTTGCTTTAGTTTACTTGGTGATTTTGATTTTGATTTTGCTATGCTCTGCCTCTCTATCTTTGTCTTTGATTATAACATTTTGGCCAGCTTTTACAAAGGAAAACGATTTGAAAGGAGGAGATGCTTGTTTTAGTTTACATGGTGATTTTGATTTTGTATCATTTTGGTATGTTCTGTCTCTGATTATATATTTTGGACGGCTTTTGCAAAGGTAGACTATTTGAAAGAAGGAGATGCTTGCTTTAGTTTACTTGGTAATTTTGATTTTGAAATTTTGTTGTATATGATCTACCTATGTTGTGTTGAACTTTTGAAAGTTTGTTTTTTTTAATGTCTGCACAGGATTTCTAAATTCAAATGGATGAGTCCATTAGTAAACCCCTTTATAATGTTTTGAGTGATGATGATTTTGAACATGAGAATGAGGATGAGGATACTGAAAATGAGGGGGATAATCATGATGTTGAATTTGTTGAAACTAAAAATAAAAAGAGCAAATCTTTAACATCAGAATGTTGGAAATTCTTCACTAAAATCGGTGTGTGTAAGGATGGAAAAGAAAGGGCAAAGTGTAATGCATGTAACAAAAAATATGTAATTGGTGGTAAAAAATATGGAACTTCTCATTTGAAACGCCATATTGAGAAATGTGACAAAATCAAAATTGAAGATGTGGGTCAATTGATATTAGACATGCAAGGAAAGTTAAAGACAAGAAAGATAGATCAAATGGTATCACGTGAGTTATGTGCTAATCTGGTTCTTAAACGTGGTTTGCCCTACAAATTCCTTGAGTACCCGGAGCTTAGGGCTTGGATTGCTTATTTGAATCCTGATTCTATTCCAATTTCTAGAAATACATCTAAGAGTGATATAGGGAGATTGCATGCAAAAGAAAAGATCATACTTAAAGGAGTGTTGGCTAACATTCCTAGTAGAATTTGCTTAACAACTGATTTATGGACTTCTTGTAATACTGAGGGTTACATCACTTTGACTGCTTATTATGTTGATTTAAATTGGAAGTTGAATACCAAGATTCTTAACTTTCGTCATATGCCTCCTCCTCACACTGGTTTTGAGTTGTCTAGGAAGATTAATGATTTTTTGCATGATTGGGGAATAGAGAAAAAACTTTTTTCTATCACTTTAGATAATGCTTATGCCAATGATGTTTTGCAAAAAACTTTAAAAAGTCAACTTGTGTTGCAAAATGGGTTGGTATGTGACAGTGAATTCTTTCATGTGCGTTGTTGTGCTCATATTTTAAATCTAATTGTTCAAGAAGGATTAAAGGTACTTGGTAATGCTTTAGATCAAATTAGGGATAGCATAAAATATGTCAAAGGTTCGGAGAGTAGAATGATAAAGTTTAAAAACTGTCTTGAAACCTTTAGTGACATTGATTCATCAAGTGGGTTATGTTTAGATGTGCCTACAAGATGGAACTCAACTTACCTTATGCTTCAAAGTGCTATTAAGTATCAACGTGTTTTTGAAAGCTTGCACTTGATTGATGAAAATTACAAGTACAATCCTTCTTCAGAAAAATGGGATAGAGCGGAAAAGATTTGTAAATTCTTGATGCCATTTTATGAAATTACAACCTTAATCTCTGCCACATCTTATCCTACTTCCAACTTGTATTTTTTACAAGTTTGGAAAATTCAATGTCTTTTAATAGAAATTTTACAAGATGAAGATAAAGTTGTAAAGGATATGGCTAAAATGATGATGGAGAAATTTGATAAGTATTGGGATGAGTATAGCATTGTGCTTGCATTTGGTGTTGTTTTGGACCCAAGGATGAAGTTGGAAACATTAGGTTATTGTTTTGAAAAGATTGATCCACTTACTTGGGAAATGAAATTGCAAAAAATAAAGGATAAATTGTACATGCTTTTTTTTCCAATATTCTAGCAAAGGTGAAATATCAAACGTTCGAAAGCGTAAGCGTGTTCCTGATTCCTTACATGCTTCCAAACCTAGTCTCTTTGATGTAAGTTACTTACTTTGTTTTAATTCAATTTTTAATTTTTTTTTCATGTTGTATAATTCTAACCTTTTCTTTTTCTTATTATATTAGGAATTAAAATTGCGTAAAATTCAAGTTGCTAATAAAACGGGACGGACTCAACTTGATACATATTTAGATGAACCAACATTGGATTTGGATTTTACAGAGTAATTGGATGTACTACACTGGTGGAAGATTAATAGCCAACATTTTTCATATCTCTCTTTAATGGCTAGGGATTTGTTAAGCATTCCTATTACTACAGTTGCATCTGAGTCTGCCTTTAGCATTGGTTCTCGAATTCTTAACAAGTATAGAAACCGTCTCTTACTTGAAAATGTGGAAGCAATTATTTGTACTTCAAGTTGGAAGCATGGATTTTGTGATGGTATTTCATTTTATCTAACTATAATTAAATTTTTATTTTTAAAATTATTTAAGTATTCTAACTTTAAATTATTATTTTTTTCAATCTAATGTGATGTAGAAGATGAATTGGAGTTAGAGGGTGAAAAAGACGGACAAGTGGATGGAAGTTCTTCTAAGGCTGAATCTAATATGCCTGAAATTGAAACTGATTAATGATTTGTAGTTTTTCTAAGACATTTATTTTGTTAATGTTTACTTGTTTTATAATGAACTAAGTTTAGGTTTTAAGATCTCTTTTGGAATTGAATGTTTACTTGTTTTCCAAGACAAAATTTGTATGAACAAGTTTATTTAAGACTTTTGAAATTGAATATTTATGAACTTATGTTTTTAAAGACATGGATTACGCGAATTCGAAGTTATGTTTGCATATGAACTTTCTAATTTTGTTATGTCTACAACTGTCTGAATTTTGGTTATTTGTATTCAAATATTTGTTTTTATAAACAAGTGTAGCTAATTAAATTTCTTAATTTTTATGAACTTCGGAAGAATATTTTTTATGCTATAAAAATATGCAACACAAAATCATCATCTAATTTTATGTTTTTTATATTATATTTTTACAAATTATAGTGTTTAAATTAAATTATATAAAAAAAAGATAACAACATTATATAAACAAAATATTTATATAATAATTCTTTTTAAAAAAATTTAGAAATTAAATTTTTTTTGGCAAGCCAGCCCATCAGCCCGCTTGCTGGTGGGGCGGGCTAAGGCATCCAGCCCGTGCCAGCCATGACGGGCCAGCTTGGCCCGGCCTGTTTTTGGCGGGCCAAGCCCAAACGAGGCAGGCTGGCCCGCTTTGCCATGGCTAAAAGAGAGGAAGAAGAAGGTTTTTTTTTTTTTTTAAAAATTTTGGATGTAGAGAGATTAAATGAAGTAGGTGCATATTAATTTTTAAAAGACTGCGTTAATCTTTACCGTCTAATTTAATCCAATGGATGAAAATGTCTGTTCTTATTCTCACATAAAAGCACAGTTCTCATACGAGTCACCCCAATATATATATTTGTTTTGTTATCATATATAAATAATTATAAGAGAATATGAATCTTCTTCTTGTGTTTATATGTCTGTAAATTAAGATTCAAAATTTAAAAATTGATCAGGATTTAGAAAGAATAATTAACAATGTTCGATTATAACTAAAGATTTGAAAAAGATTATAACATATTAGAAAAACTCGATATTTAAAAATGGTTAGTGATGAGATTGTTTATTACTCGTAAATTATTACATACAGTGCTTTTTATTTGTAGGATTAATATAGACAATGCTTATGAATGCTCGTTTAGAAATTCATAAATTACAATTTTGTCCCTTTTGACACTTGACAGTACGTATATATTTTTGGCTAAACTGCACATTTGATCCCCTATTTTTTCAAATTTATAATTTTGGTCCCCTAATTTAAAATCCGCAATTTTGATTCTCTACTTTTAAAATCAAGTAATTTTGGTCCTTTCGTTAATTTTGAAACTTTGACCGTTATCTTTAACGTTAACTTAGATAATTTTTTTTACTAATGACATAATTATCCTTTTTTATTCATAATTTACCCTTTGATTTTAGTTAATTTAAATAAAAAATTAAATAAATTTTGACAAAGCTAAGATTTGAACTTAACTTCCTTTAGTTTTTATATGTTGGCATAACTACTAAGCCTATATTGAAAAAAATTAAAAATATTTATTATATACAAATTTTAAATTTATAAAATTTTACTTAATTAATTTTTAATATTATTAAAAATTATTTAATTTATTATTCCTTTATATTTTAACATATTCGATTATTAGTTGTAATTTTTTTTTATATATTTCACTTTTTATTTTATAAATCACTCAATTTATTTTACTTTTATTCAAAATACTAAATTCTTGCTGAGAACACGAGAAAAAAAAATAAATATATGATAATAAATAAAATTTATGTGAAATATATATATATATATATATATATAAATGTTTCATAATAATTATTGATTAAATCATTAGTTTAGTGGTTATGCTAACATATAAACAAAAAAGGAATTTAGGTTCAAATCTTAGTTTTGTCAAAATTCACTTAATTTTTTATTTAAATTAATTACTTAAATTAAAGGGTAAATTAGGAATAAAAAAAGTAATTATGCCATTAGTAAAAAAAATTATCTAAGTCAACGTTATGGATTTGAAAAAATAGGAGGATCAAATGTGTAATTTAACCTATATTTTTTTAAATTAAATGTTTATTCTATGGGTATCTATCGTCATTAGCTAGAATGATTAATGAAGTTTGGAGTGGACTGTTAATTGGGGTGTACTATTGTTTTTTCGCTCAAACACATTGAACGTGAATCTAGTAATTCGTCTCTTTCACGGTTCAACTACTTTGAAAAGTACACAAATATTAAACTAAATTAAACATGCTTGATTATATACATGTGTTTTGTATTTAATGTGATATAATTCATTATTTGCCTAATGTCAATTTTAATCCATTAAGTTTTATCTTTTTTCATTTTGATACATAATGTTTTAAAATTTTTAATTTGGTACTTTAACATATGATTTAGGCATATTTTGGAAAACGTTTGAAAGTTAACAAAATTAGCTTTAACACAACCATATTGATCTTAATTCCTTGTAACACAATTGTGTTACTTTTTAACATAGGCGTGTTTAACTTTTAAAGAGAATAAATGTGTTTTTTTATCTGATAAATAAAAATTTAGTTAATGCTTTTTGGTTTATCCCGTCTTAAAATGTAGAAGATGAATATTAAATATGAAATTAGTTAAATACTTGAATATTCAATTCCTTTTTCACTATCTAGTTAGTCAGTACTTGGTTCGTCAAATTTTTAATTCAAAGAATCGAAATCTTTCCTCTCACCATCTAGCAATATAGTTCCTTCTTCACCAAATATTCTTCTCTTCTTTTGGGATAACAATCAATTATATATGAGATATATATATCGCACTACTAATTATTATGGTCAAAACAACAAAAAATTCGACGAACCAACAACTATAAGGAACTTGTTGGGGGAGAAAATTCACTACAAGAAAAGTTATTATTCGCAGTAACTTTTTGCAATGACAATTAAATTGTTGACATAAATTGATATTTGACAACGCAATTTTATTGTCGTTGGAATAAATATATTTATCACAGCAACAAACTTGTTGTTATGAAAAGGGTTTTCTTATGTCAACAATATTGATTGTCGCTGTTAAGAGTAATAATTAATGGCAACAACATTTAATTGTCGTTGTAAAAAGTACTACTTAATACCTACAATATTCATTCTCGCTGTTAAAAAAATGTGTCAATACTATTTTGTTGCTCTAAAAAATATTTTTCATATTACTAACATGTTTGTTGTAAAAAAAAAAAAAAAACTACTTAATGACAACAACATTTATTATCGTTATAAAATGTACTTAATGCTAATAATACTCAATCTTCACGTTATATTTTTCTTCTCTCACACACTTAACTCTCTCTCTCTCATGTCTCTAACCTTCTCTCTCTCAAAAAAAGTTATATCCTACATAAACAAAGATTCTTCTTCTTCTTCGAATATTGTCCATGCATAAAACTTAATGTCTTGTTTCTTTCTTTTTTTCTTCCTTCTTTTACACCAGCATTAAAATTTTATTTTCAACCATTACACTAAGCAAACATGCATATACCCATTTATACATATATAGAATATTTATTAATTATTGCACAATTTCTTTCTATTCTATGTTGGTTTTAAATTTTCATTAAATTGAACTTAATTGTCTTTGATGTTGCAAGTTGTTGTTTTGTTATAATGGTACTAAGTACCACCACTTCAATTATGACATTTTTCAAATTCTGAACTTTGACACAGTTACTTTCCATAAACCATATCACATCAGAAGTAGCGGCATAGTACCAAACCTTCAACACTTTTTCCCTACTTAAATGAAAGCTTCTTCCTTTCAAACACAATTTTTAAGAACTATATTAACCCACCTAATGATTTTCTCCATCTTAGGATACCTTCACTTCACTCACTCATCATGGTTATGAAAATTTTCAAAGTTATGAAAATTACATTAATCTTCTCCCACATTCTAACCTTTGAAAGTGCTTCTATAAACAACAACAAATTAAAAAAAAAGTTATAAAAGATAATTAATTTCTATTTTTTTCATGAGAATTAATTTTAATTTTATTTATTTGTACTCATTTTTACCAACAAAAAATAAAGATTTTTCGATGTTAATAAAATAGTAATAATTTAAAAAAAAAACCCACCAATTAATTTTAATTAAAATTACCAAATTTTTAAATTTAAAATACCAATTTATTATAACAACAGTAAACATGTGGAAATGATAGTAACAATTATGATTGACAAAAATATAAGTAATGACAGGATATTAAAAGTCGCTGCAAAACTTTTTGCATCAACACTTTTGCCAACGACCTTTAGCGACAAATATTTCGCTGTCATAAGTTTTTTTTGTAATAACAATTAAAATATCCCAACAATAAATGTCAGTGAGAATAACAACTTTTCTTGTAGTGATTGTTTTGATATTTGAGTTGTACAAAGATGTTAATGAAAATGAAAAAGTGAACAACTTTGTTGGTGTGTTGGGGGAAGAATGTGGAAAAATGAAATTAAATTTGTTTGATGTTCTTGACCAAGTCACTGAGACCTCGGAGATTTATTGCTTCATATGATAAGATAGGAAAATGTAGAAAGTTTAAAAAATAACACGGTCATGTTAAAAAGTAACATGGCCGTGTTACAAGGAATTAGATCACACATGACCATGTTAATATTTAACACAGTCGTAGTAAAACTATCGTTAACTTTCAAACGTTTTCAACGAATGTACCAAAATATGTTTAAAACATATGTTAAAATACCAAATTGAAAATTTTAAAATATTATATACTAAAATGAAAAAAAAAAGGATAAAATTTAATGAACTAAAAGGAACATTAAACCTTCGTTATTTAATAGAATGTTTATTGTTTCACTTGTTACAACAAGCAAAGTGTAATTCTAAAACTTATAATTTTCAGGAAAGATGATATAATATGTAACTATCCCAAGAATACCATGCTGAGAAATTTCTTATATAAAAGTTGTAATCTAACATAATTAGAGAGTTCTACCAAGAAAATGGTAGCAGCTTATAATAGACAGCAATATTCTAACGAAGCACGTAGAGACTCGCCTTATAGTTAAAGATCTACGAATGCAGAGACTTAAATCTTCTAGAGTCTAAACCAAAATCATCCCTTGTATTTAATAATCAAATCATTTTTGTGAATCCCTTCATTTTGTTCAGAATTGCTTCATAAAGTATGTGGAGCCTAATTAAGATGAGAGATACAGGTTGAATTATTTTGTAACTAGTTTAATTTCACCTTTGAAAAAATTTACTCTTAAATTTTGTCAACATTCATGACTATTTTCTCCTTCTGACTTGTCTATATAGCGCCACGTACCCTTTGTTTTTTTTGTTTTTTTGATAAAAGAGAATAATACTTCTTCCATTTCAATAATTTGTTGAATACAAATAGGTGGCAAATAGAAAATGTTAGCACTAAAATTCTCAGAAGCTTGTTTAGCTAGAGTATGAGCCACTGTATTAGCAGATCTCCTAATAATCAGAAGCTAAAGGTACCTATTAGCCTTTAAAATTATTCTAATCTATTTGATAATTAAACCGGATTCAGAAATTAACTCTCCTGCACATGCTCAATCAAGAATTTACAATCTCCTTCAAAAATAACTTTATGCGAAGATAAATTGATTACCTACTGCATAGCCTGTAGTAATGCGCCATGTACCCTTTGTTCAGAACTGTAATTCTGTAGCATACATATGCATGATAGATAAGGATTATAAGGTGATATATTGAAGATTTTAATATTACTTTTTTGCCCTTCAAATTCAATAGTTATTATCTTATTACATGTACCCTTCTTGTCCTATAAAGAGATCGATCGAGGAATTCGTGGCCCAGCTTTAAACATTGATATATATGGACGGGTATCAAGATATTTTTCCATCAATTGATTTTTTTTTTAAATTAGATTTTTCATTCAAGTTAAAATAAGCCCATTTATATATTTTTATTTTGAAATAAAAAAAAATGCTAGATCACTTAGGCTCCATTAAAAGGAGAGGAGGGGTGGGAAGGGAGTAAAAAACAAGATCCCTTAGGTTAAGGTGGTTGAATGTTTTTAGTTTTGAAATTTTAAAAAATTGAAATCATTTTTAATTTTGAGTTTTGAGTTTTAAGTTTTAATTTATTATTGTTTTAAATTTTTAAAAATTAGTTACAAAATGAAAATGAATAGAATTTACAAAAGAAAAAAAATAATTAAAATATATTTAAATGAAGATGGTAAGGTTGATGGTGATTGAATAATAGTGACAAAGACAACGACAATGATAATAATGGTAGTGACAACGATGACAACAGTATAGTGGCGACAATGATAGTGGCATTGATGGTGAAATGGTGGTTATGATAGCAACTATGATTAAATGATGGTGGTGAAGACAATTACGATGGTAGTAGTGGTGGCGGTGGTAGTGACGGTGGTGGCAACAGTAACAATGTAGTGGTGGCGGTGATAATGGTTGTGAAGGAATAGTGGTTGTAAAGATAATGATAATGGTATGGTAATGGCAGCAGTGATGTGGTGGTGAAAGTCATGGTGATGTCAGTGACAATAACGATGTGGTGGTGTTGACGATGGTGATGGCAGCAATAACAATGTGATGGTGGTTAGTGCTGGTGGAATGTTAGTTGTAAAAATAATGATAATAATAATGGTGATGTTGATGATGAAGTGGTGGTGATGGAAGAGGTGACAATAGTGTGATGGTGACAGCAATGTGGTGAGAGTGTTGATAATAATAAAAATATATTTTTTAAAATTAAAAATTAAATTTATAAAATATTTTTTATTATTTTAAAAATAATGTCAAAAATATTTTGAAAATAATGTCTAATTAAGACGAAGGGAAGAGGAATATTTTAATGGAGAGGAGAAACAATAACTGTTTTTTTTTTTTTTTGAAATAACTATTTTATTATTTAGTTCACAAAAGAAGAGAAAATTTAAAATTAATTTATCAACTATTCTTACATGTTATCAACTTACTTCACACATGTTATCAACTTTAGAAATGAAGTTATAAGCATTAGGGGGGGGTTTGATCGATATTGCAAAACTTGTTCAAATATTACAAACATTTTTAAAGACGGTTCTAATTTAGAAGTGAAGCACACCAAAATTATAATTTTTAATAAAAGAGTGTTAGTAGAAATTAAGAATATATCATAGAAAGTGTCAAAAAGTGTATCATTAACCATTTTTTTTTTTTATAAAAGTTAATAATTTTAAACTACCAAAAGACATTTTTTTTTTGCTTAAATGCAATTTTGATCCCCTAATTTAATCTAATTCGAAAATTGGATCCCCAACTTTCAAAATCATGTAATTTTGGTTCAAATACTAATTTTTAACCATTAACCATTAGTTTTAACAATTGACTTTTTTAATTGCTGTTAGTAAAAATTTAAATAAATTAAGACTAAATTATTTTACTAATCACATTATTAACTTAATTAGAAAGGATTTGTTAGGTCTCTTTTACCATTACCCTCAATCACGTAAACACTGTACCTATGTTCCCAAAATCCTCAAATTGACAGAGTCTGAATTTCAATTGACTGTGAGAGACAAGTTTTCGACGAGCAACGTGAGCGAGGGAGATAGTGCAAGCAAGGGCGGACCCAGAAATAAATGATAGGAGGGGCCAATTAGAAAAAAAAAATTATCTAGCAAAACAAAATATTTAATCAATTGTATATAAAATATTCATAAATTGATCTACAATATTAATTATATTAATAATACATCAAAATGCATCAAACAAAAAAAAATATCAAAATGCAGAATGTCTTTTTTGCATGTCATGAAAATCATTTATAATTATATCTATACTAAATTTTTTAGCAATTTTGTTTTCAACGTACACTAACAAACATACAATAATTTATCTTTCATCTTGTTGTGAAGTAAAGTTAAATTTAAAATATAAAAATTAGAAATACATTTGTTTTATATAATGATGTCTTTTAACTTTTGTCTCTTATTGACTATGGTAACTCATGGCTATGACGTCTTATGCGATGTGCAATTTGAGAAAAAAAAATCATTTGCTTGCAAAATAAATAAAATTTGACAATTGTAATTTTAGATTAAGAAATAGCTAATTATATATGATAAAAAAATTAATCAAATATAATATTTAGATAAGATTTATTTACAAAATAAAATAATATTACTATTGATTTTATAATTTAAAAAGTAAGTTAAAAATTGATACTTAAATAACTAAAATTTGATACTTTATAACATTAAAAAGCCATAACATGATGATTTTATAATTTAGAAAAAAAATCAAAAGATAAAAATATCTATATAATAATTAAAGTTAATAAAATATTAATATAAACTTCATATAAGATTTCTAAAAAAAAAAAAAGAAGATAAAATTACTATTAATTTTATCATTTTAAAAAATTAAAGATAAAATTGATTGTATAATAATTAAAATTTAATATTCCAATAAAATTTTCTAAAAAAAATAAGAATGATATTAATTTGATAATATAGAGAAAAATAATTAAAAATAAATAAATTATATACTATTAATAATAAATCTAGTCAAATATAACATTTATATAAGATATTTTATAAAATTAAAAGCATAATAAAAAAATAATGAATATTAGAATTCTAAAGCATAAGTGAAAAAAAAAACAAAAAATATTTAATGCATTACAAAATTTCTAAATACACCCTTTAGATTACTTAAATGCACTTTGAAATTACTAAATACACCTCTTAAAATTACCTAATACACCCCCTTGAGCCTATGATAAAAAAAAATTCCAAAAAGTCAGAGGGGGCCATGGCCCCCCCAAGGACCAACATAGGTTTGCCCCTGGGTGCAAGTGAACTCAACGAGAAGCGTGAGGGAGGGAGACGATGCGAGCTGAGCCAGGCTTCAAAATCACGAAGCCTTCTTCGTTCCAAAGCTAATGCCCAAAATCATGAAGCGTTTTTCGTTCCATTCCATCTTCTTTATTTCAGTTCCAGTTCCATGGTGAGATTCATCTTTCTTCTTTCTTGAACCCATTCTCGAACCCTTCTTCCCATTAGCCTCTTGAAAACCCTAGCCACCATAGCATCGGCACACATGGAGAGCAATGCTACGTCTTCTAGTTTGGAATCCATAGATGTCATGGATTGAGAGGATAATTTGTTTTTGTAATTGCAGTATAAATTTTATTGTATCTGATGGAGCCATTATTCAAAGGGATAAGGAAAAATGTTATATGGGTTGTTATGACTGTGTTGTGGTGATGGAATTCACAATAGGTAAGGCTATCTCATTGACATTGTTCTGTTTAAATCATCATTTTGGTTTTCCTTTGATTGCATTTGCAGTGGCAACATTATCTAAAAGACTAAATTGAGGATTGGAGACTTTGTTAGCAGGATCATTGACTTTTCTTATTGAGTATGTTTTAGATTCCCTTAGTTAGATTTTTCACACAGTCTTCATTGGTGTTGCAATATTTATGTTAGGTGAGCATTTACCATTATAGTCATGAAAGAAACTTGCTTTGTAATTTAAAAATAGTTTGAAAGGTTTTCACAAAATTACCAAAACAGAGATAACCTCTTTTGTAGTAGTTTTTCTGTATTTTGGTGAATTAGTTTCCTATTTCTTATCCATATAGTTCAAAACGTTTTCATTTTTGGTTGGCAGGAGCAATGACTACTTATGTGAGGTTCATCCCTTTATCAAGAAGAATTATGACTATGGTGCTTGATCTTTCTCCTGACCTTCAATTTGATAACTGTATCATGCTATTGCATTGATGATGTATGGAACATTGCAAAAGATTACATAGTGACTCAATGGCCCTTTCTTATTATGCGAAACTGAAACATATAGAAACTACTAACTAGTGCTTTGTGATAGAAAGTTGAAATGTGGAATTATTGTGAAGGCATTACAAGGATCTTGTTGCTTTGTTAAGAAAAGTTGATGAGCTAAAGAATGCAAAAAATGAGATGAAGAATAAGGAACCGGAGCTGAAGAGAAAGTTGAATGAAATGGAAAACAAAAGACAAATATCCTCATGTGTTTTTGTAATGTTGTTTTTTTATGCTTGTAGAATAAGGGATTTTGATTTGGTAGGTGTTTTGCTTGTGAATTGATGGTCGTTATTGCTTTGTATGAAGTGAATTATGAATGAGAAAAAATATTGTTATTTTTGGTTATTTTAAGTGAATTCAGTTTATTTTAGCCTATTTTTCTTTTTTTATTGGCAAATCTATGTGAGTCTAAAATGGTAACAAATGCTTTAAAAAATAATGGTATCACAATGGTGATAAGAATAGTATGAAGCTATAGTGGATCAATAAGAATACTTTTCAAGTTGAATCAATGTAGTAAGCATTATGCATGTCATATATAGAAATTATACTAAATTATGCAGATACTTTCAACATGTATAATTAAATGTGTTTTACACTTTTCTTTTTTGCACTACCACTATGAATAGGGACTATGCATTTTGTAAGAATGTTACATGGTTTAACAATTATATTATTATTATTATTATTATACTCTCTTTACCTACATGTGATAATGTTTTCCCGAGGTTATGATTAAACTTGGATTTAGTTTCTCTAATGTGACAAATGGTATGTTTAGAGGATAAAGTGTAAAGTTATATAACCATTGATTAAAAAAATCAATGGAATAGGTAACTTTTAACAATTTCATAAATCAAGGTTCTTAGATAAATTTAGTAAAAAAAAGTGACATTTTCAACAATGGCCACCAAAAATAACTAAATAATAGATTCATGCAGAAACAGCAGAATGTTTCTTAAATACAAGAGAAAACAGTGGCAAAAAGTGAAGTGTGAAACCAATACTAAAGAAGCCCAACAACAACAATCCTGGATCATTGAACAAGAAACAAAACCATTACTTTCATTGACAATAAAGCCACTGCTTTCATTGCTCAATACAAGAAACTCATACTTAAACAAAAGACATAAAAGATACCATCTTAGTGGTCTATGATACATAAACAAAAGACATAATAACTACCATAACAATTTGATAGAACAAAAAACATTATATCCTAGAATCATTATATCAACTAATCACAGGTTTGGTTGTAGTTGATTGTTGGCTTAATGGTGGTGCTCCTGAGGCTGAGACAGTGCTTCGTGGCGAAAAAAATGGTACTCTTGAACTTGCAGCTGGTGCCCGGGCTCTTGCAATTGATTGAGTAGTTGAAGCCGATACTTGTACAGATTGGCTAGACTGAGTATTTGTAGCACCAACAGTAGCAGGAGTTGGAGCATGTGAAGTAGTAGCAAATGAAGTTGCTCTTGGACTAGATTTTGATTTCTTCGATACCTTGAGTTGAGAATTCTGTTTTGGGGTTGATTTCCTTTTCAAATTCTACCACAAAACCAAATTGTAAGTTGAAACCCCATATGAAATTATAAAACCAAATATAAGTGATTACATGTATAATTTACCTTATTTCCACCCTTTGGAATGTCTCTATTCACCCTTGCTTTACCTTTGCATGTTCTAATATTATGACCAATTTTCCCACAACCTTTACAAGACATGATGTTTGCCTTGGTAATTTGTATTTGTTTTTTGGCTCATCATTGGCCTTATTCTTGGCCTTTTTCGGTCTGCCAGGTGCTCTCCTCTTCTCAGGTGGATTAATTTTGGGTCACCTTTACTTTTAGGTCACAATAATGGACCAACACATGATTTAATGTAATATGAGTAAGTGTTCATATATGTGTCTTTCTTGTATCAATCAAAATTTATTAACAGACATTTCAACAGTGAATTTCATAGCATAATAATAAACATTTTAATAGTGCATTTTAGAGCATAATAACAGTCATTTCAAGAGTATCTTTCATATCATATTAACAAAATTCTTAACCAAAAGTTTCTTACATTCTAGCACAAATTTTCATACAATTCAACGGTCAACTTTAAAGCATATTAACAAAATTCTCAACCAAAAATTTCATACATTTCAAAAGTGAATTTCAGAACATACCAGCAATGTATTTCACATTTCAACAATAAATTTAGAACTAAAGTTCATAAAAAAATGTTGTAGTTACATAAAAGAAATTATAACCTATAGCAAGATGGAACATAATTTTCAGGTTGATAGTTGTTATGCCATAAACATGCTACGGCGTGGCAGCAAGGAATCCTTGTCAAATCCCATTTTCTACAGTTACAGCTCCCTTTGATGATGTCCACGACATGCTTGTGGTACTAATTAGACACCTTAAACTGTGAGTATTGGTCATCACTTGACCATATAAGACTCCATCCCTCAGCATCTTTTTTGTTTTTCTCGATTATCAATTGTATCTTAGGACAAATAGAACCCCTATATCTAACCATAAGATCTCTTAATCTTACAATCCTTATTGTTAGATAAAATTTAATCCCTTCAAGTAAATTGATAATAGGTTTCTCCCTATACTCTAATATACTTTTGTTGAATGCCTCACACATGTTGTTAACTTGAATATCACATTGACTATTGGTATGATATGCTAATTTGGTCCAACATGACGGTTGTAAGACTTTCAACTCCTTCCAAGCATTCTCATTAGTCGTCTTTATCCTCTCCATAACTCTATCAAATTTTGGCACCGTTGTGGCTCTTGCAGCTTGCCACATCATTTCCTTTAGCTAAGCACCTGGGTGTCTTTTTCTGAAATTGTTGTATAAATGCCTAACACATACACAGTGTTCAACTTTTTCACCCAATTCCTTAATCACATTTAACAAACCCTGTATAAATCAATACTTGAATTAGTTTATTCAATTCCAACATTATGAAATATAATATCTTACAAATACTATAAAAATACCTTTTGTTGATTAGAGATGAAAGACCATATCTTGGTTTGAATACTATTCAGATCATTCAAGAGTAAATCCATGAACCAACCCCAAGACTTTGTAGTTTCAGCTTCCACTACTGCATATGCAATTGGTATCATTTGTTATTTGCATCTTTTCCAATAGTTGCCAAGAGATGACCACCATAATCACCTTTTAAAAAATACCTATCTAGACCAATTAATGGTCTACAAGTTGTCACAAATGTAGACTTGACAGCCTCTAGACAAACATAAAATCTCTAGAAATTAGGCCCTTTATCACTCATGTCACAGTGAATTATAACTGTGCTATTTGCATTTTTATCTAACACTACATCTCCATAACTTCTTAATTGTTTATATTGTTCTTTGATAGCACCATCAATTTTCTCTAGTGCCTTGCAGTTGGCCCTATAAGCTTGGTCCACACTAAGCTTACAACCCCATTCATCTAATGCAAAAGCCATAAGAGCATTAGTCTTCATTTTTTGTGTATGTCTTAAAAGACACATGAATTTTTTACTCAACCATTCTATCTTAGCTTGTCGATTTTTAGCTATCCTATGACAAGTGTGATCATCCTTCAAGGAAACAACTTGCCATACGATGTTGAATTTAGACTTACTCACCCTTAGATGAAAAAGACAACCTTTAGTACATTTCACAACAACTCTCCTCAGATCATTTTGCTTAATGACTAAATTTTTCTTCTTCACCATTGCAAAAGTTTTGACAGCTTCAGTGATTTCCTTCTTATTGTTGAATATCAACCAATCTCAAAATTAATCTTAACATCATCATCAGGCAATCTGAATCTTGGGAATTTCTTCATAGGATTGACTTCATCAACACTTCCTGGTGGTGTGTCCAAATAATCACTATCATCATCCTCATCCTCAAAATCAACTATTGTTATCGGTTCATCAAAATCCCAGGTGGTAGTATAGTCATCATCATAATTTGATGGAGGTGGATAACGATTAGCATCAAAAGTTTTTGGATCTAACAAAACACTCCAATCACAATCTTCTTCATAGTCGCTATCATCCAAAGATGTGTACTCACTTTCACATTCACTATCATCCTCATAATCCACATCCTCACTATCTTCTTTATGAACACCAACACCCTCACCCTGTTTGCCCTCACCAACACACTCACCCTGTTTTCCCTCACCAACACCCTCACCTTGTTTGTTCTCAGCATTGCTCTCACTAACACCCTCACCATGTTTTCCTTTACCAACACCCTTACCTTGTTTGTCATCCTTACCCTCATTATGAACATCAGCCCCTTCACTATCCCTATCATTTAAGACAACAACTTCAACATCAGTTACATAAAATTTTTTCCCACTCCCTTTTGGCTCTTCATGAAGTTTTGGAACATCAACTAGATACTTGAGATATATGTCCACCACTTGAAACCCTTTACAATCCGTAGCAAGTTGTAACACATGAGCATCATTATTCAATGATTTCAAACCGCAATTAAGAGACAATTTTAGGTGTCTGTACCAAATACACTTGACATTTTTGAACCTTGAACTATTAATAAGTTTTGTCATGTCAATATAGGACATCTCATCCACATCCCAACCCCAATCTTCTTCATGTATAGTGCCCCTCACATATATCTTATAAGGTTCATCAATAAACATTCTAGAGTGATGAATCCTTAATCTTATTGTTTGCACTTCAGTAGGCCTAAGTATAAATGACAACCAACACAAATACATGCACTTAATAACTTAACTAAAATATGGTTTGGTTTTGCAAATATGAAAATTTACATATATTAATTGTAATCTATCAAAAATTGTAGTCCCAAAAATAAACGAACCTTACCCCACCCCAAACAACATACTACACATCACATATGTATTAAAAGTTAAAAATTGAAGTATAAGAAAGTTTCATATCAATATAATACATCTAATCCAAATACATCATATAAGAAAGTTTCATATAGTTAGTTTATTTGGTGAAGTAGCCGTCTCAAAGGATAAACGTTATGTTGGTGCTGGTGTTGATTCTAGTTCTATCAAGAGAAGATCATCAGAGGTAAACATCAAATGTAACATTTTTTTTAAAAATAATTCTAGGATAAAGATTCAAGACTCAGACCAGGAAAATTCCCATTTTGTACTTGGAAGTTTGAATGCTTCATGCCAAAGACATGACCCTGGATGCTTGATACAAGAGTCTGGTTGAAAATATGCCTAAATATTTGTAATTCCCTGGTTTTTACTAACTTTCATCACATTTTAGATGTTTGGGATATTATTTAGATAATTTTTTATCATTTAGACTTAAGGTTTAAGATTAGAATGTTGTTGTATGTTGATATTTTTTGAATTTTGTGTTATATGCAAACCTCAAGAATATAAAAGTTTAATAAGTTCCTTTGCCTAACATACATATCTCTTTTTCTTTTGAAATTTTTTCTTCTAATAAAAACCAACAAGTTCTTATTGTCTTTGAAAGACACACAACTTGAGGAGATTTCTAAGTTTGCATAAGTGCTTCATTTACATGTCATTTTTCATTGTTAAGTGTCATTCTTTGAGAAGATAGACATGTTTGTTCATGGTTAGTAACATGTGTGATTTGCAGAATGTGCTGGAAAAGGAGACTCAGCTTCTCTTGGCCCAAAGAGAATTAAACAAGATAAAAATAACTGCTGGAAAGTGCTGAGACCACAAAAGGCAAAGCACTTACGGAGCTAAACAAGGTCAATGTGACCCTTCTAGAATTGACAAAGAAGCTCAACAGTATGAGGGAATCTAAGCAATCAGCAATAGAAGCTGCTGAATCTGTGAAGAACCAGGCCAAAGAACTTGAACAGGCACTATCCCAAAAAGCTATAGGATATGATGCATGGAAGCAAGAACTAGAGCATGCAATTCTATATTATCAGTTGATCGAGGAGGAAATAATAACAATTCTATATCTTACCATTTTCCTACCATGATTAGGAATATAAATAAGTCGAAAACTGACTTAAGTACATGAAGTTTTTTGGTCTAACGTACACCAGTCTCTTTTTTCTTCCTATTCCTTTTTATTCTCCAAAGATATAAATATCTTAAAAATGGAAAAAAAAATATTTAACTAAATTGGGTAGCTGCTTCAAAAGAATATTGAATATCATATGGTTGATTTAAAAGAACATTATATCATTATATCATTTCTGTACTTCAAAGTTCGAACACAAACTATTTTATATTTGAATTGAGAAGGCAATATGAAGATAAATAAAAAAAAATGCAACTATCAAGCTTAGAAGAAACATGATGTTAATTATCATATTTAACAGCATTTCTCACTTGCATCGTGGCATAATTCAAGCTGGGATCTGCTTTATTTTGACTACTCCCTAATCCAATATAATTACAATTGCAATGCTGAATACAACTAATAAAATTTCAATGACACAAATAATAATAGCTTTGATTCTTTGCAATTAATTTGATGTTGATAATCTAGTTATTCTATTTGTTTTAGGCAAGCTTATAAAAAGAAAGGGTCTTTGAACGTGACCCACTGGATATATTATTTTCACCTTGAGATTTAAACTTAAATTAATTTGGGTAACTACCATATGAACACTATTTATCCAATTATTGTATTTGTAAGCTATATGTAATTGTTTAATTTATTCATATGCCCTACTTAAAAGGAAATGCAAGCTAAAATACACCCAAATCCTTTTAAACAAAAATCAATTTTGGGATGGAGTTAAATCAACCTTTATAGACATTATACTATTCTTTATATTGCAAAAGATGTTGGTAGCAAGAGAATTGATTGTGCATTTGTTAATGCCACTGTGTATGAGCTATATCTTCAAATTTTTCTCTTTTTTTGGTATATGAATCAAAAGTTCCCACAACCCCACGAGTTCCATTATTATAATACCTTAATCCCTAAACCACATGATATAAATAAACCTCAATCCTACACTAGTTCCAATCAACTTTATTCCAGAAACAGAAAATACCCTTTAAAGTGTGTTAGGAATCTAACTTGAAACAGTACACCGACTCAACTGACTCAGGACCTTTTCTCCTCATGTATGCTACGTGAGAGTCACGCCCATAACCACAGACGTCTCCAACCATCGATTTCGAAGAGCTTCTCTCATGACCTTCGAATCACCGTTGATTTTTCTATTGTAGAACACGCGTCTTTCTTGCTCGTCCCACTGCCTTGAGCCCTCAACTCGTGTCCTTGTCTCAATGCCATGACTCACATCCTAGCTAGCTCGATGGCACACCTCGCTCGCCTCATATGTGTCCCTCGCTGGCTCGCTCGCATTGTCTCCCTCACTTGTGCTTCTCGCCTGGCTTAGCTCGAGTCATCTCCCTCACTCACGCTTCTTGCCTGGATCACATTATCCCCCTCACTCACGCTTCTCGCCAGGCTTGCTTGCGTTTGCTCCTTTGCTTGCACTACTCGCTGGAAGCTTGTCTCTCCCAATCAATTGGAATTTGAGCTCTATCAATTTGGGGATTTTGGAAATATAGGGTACTGTTTACGTGATTGAGGGTAAGGGTAAAAGAGACTTCATAAATCCTTTCTAATTATGTGATTAGTAAAATAATTTAGTCTTAATTTTATTTAAATTATTATTAACTACAATTAAAAAAAGTCAATTGTTAAAATTAACAGTCAATGGTTAAAAATTAGTATTTGAACTAAAATTGCATGATTTTAAAAGTTGGGATCAAATTTTCGAATTAGAAACTAGGAGGATCAAAATCTTGAATTTATGAAAAAAAGGGATCAAAACTACATTTAAACCTTTTTTTTTTTTTATTTGCACCAAAGATATCATTTTCTTTTGTATGCGTGAATAACAAATATCTTTCACTACAAACAATTTTGTTCGAGTGAAATAGACTATTAAGAGTAGGAAAATGTTATCGTAGTACATTAAAGAGATTTCAATATTTCAATTGAAGTCAAATATTATTATATATGATTTTTGTATTAGATATTATTATATACTATTGAATGATGATGCAAAATATAATATTTACATTATAGTGTATCTAATTAAATTCGTTTAACAAATAATATTTTTTTAAAAAGAAAGGGATAAATTTAACAATCAAGCTTCAAACACATGATATCTAAATTAGTTAGTGATGAGATTGATGAAAGTGAAGAATAGCAATATCCCAAACAAAATTAATTTTTTCTTAAGGAGAATCTTCAAGAATAGGTTACTTACTATGCATTCCTATATTTTTTTTTATTAATTAAATATTCAAGACAAATGCATCATTTATTTATATTCATGTCCTATAGATTATATTTTCACAAAAATTATAAAATTAAAATTAAACTACACCTAATCAAATCAAGTATAAGATAAACTACACCAAGAAAATATCTATATATATATATATATATATATATATATATATATATTTATTTATTTTTAAGATTAAGGACAAGCCGGCTAGCCTACTGATGGGGCAAGCCAGCCCCCCAGCCCGTTTCATTTTTAAAGGGCCAGATGAGATTCAAGTAATTAAATATTAGACTAGTGTGACACTTAGCAATATTTAGATCTGGCATAATATCTTTTTGCGAAATATTGAATTCTTAATTTATATTTGATTAATTATTACATTGAGAAGATTTGGTTAATGGATTAGAATAGACAATCTAAAGATATGATTGAAGTATAGACAAGGAGAAAACCTAGGAAAATTGAACGACAGTTGGTAATAAAAGGACAACATTGTAGCAATATCGAAACATTCTTCTGCAGTGATTGAGTCTTGTTCTTCTTCTTGCAATGGCTTCTTCTTCTCGAGCAAACACAAAGAGGGGAAAGACAGAGATAAAAGAAGTTGAGCATACGAACAGACGCTACGTGACGTTCTCGAAACGCAAACTAGGGCTATTCAACAAACTCACCGAGCTCTCTCTTCTCTGCCAAGTGGAAACCGCTCTCGTCATCACTTCCCCAAACGGAAAGCTCTATTCTTGCGGCTACCCGGACCCCGCCGCGGTGGTTCGCCGCTACCTCGCCGGAGGGGCTCCCGCGCGCCGCAACCGCGCAAGCAGGAAGGAGCAGCTGGAGTTTGTGGAAAAGCAGAGGCTGGAATACGAAGCCATTCAGAATCAGCTCAAAGAACAGCAGAAGCGTCTTCAAGAAATCAAAGGGTCAACGACAGAGAATAATAGTAACAAGTTATTCTCGTGCTGGTGGAACCTTCCCACTGAGGATATGGGTTTGGAGGATGCTGAACTGTTCAAGACTTCTTTGGAACGTTTGAAGTTTAACCTCGTTGGGGCGCTGCAAGAGAAGCAGATGAATAATTCATCAACATCAACAATGATAATGCAACATCCTCCTCCTTCCATGGTTATTCCACCGCCAATGCCATATACTATGGTTCCACCGCAACAACAGTTTTCAAACATGCCGCTGCTTGATTTCAGTACTAGTGTTGCTGATCAATGTTTCGGTGCAAATCAAGTTCAAGATTATCATCAGATGAGTGGTGATTTTGGTCTTATATAGCATGCATGCATATATGGATCATCATGTGTACTATTAACAGTATTAGGGAGATTACCGTAGTATATTAACATTACTTATACTGGATTGCTAGCTACTTTCAATTCGTCTAGGTTTTTTCTTTTAACTGTTTGATGTTGAGATTATTATATGGTTTATAAATTGAAATGTCGAATTCGTTTTCTTTTTGTTCATCAAGATTTATAAAAGAATAGCGTACACGGTACACTCCTCTTCTTTTGTCTGTGCGACTGCGCGTAAAGATTTAAAAATTGATTTAAGATTTATGGATTTAAATCACCTGTTTCGAGTATGTGTCTCAAATCCTATTCCACAATTAAAAAATTGAAATGACATTTAAAATAATCACTTTATTTTTTTACATTAACCTTAATGCTCTGGTCTCTCTAATTCCTTTCTCCGCAAACCATCCCAATGGATTAGTATTTTATTAGGTCATTTTTGTCAATGTTATGTTATAATACCAGGTGGAGGGAGTGGGACTCCACTCATGAAATCTGCTAGTGTTATTTTAACAAGGTTAGCTTCTCTCTCTTTTCCTTTTCCTTTTTAATTAAGAAAGGTTTTCTCGATTTAGCAGATAAGCAGGCTCATATCTATATATGGATTCTTACTTTTTGCTGTAAAATTTATATTTGTTAACTTTGTTCACCCTTTGCTAGCCTTTCTAATAATGTTACATGTATATACAATCATGCTTATGTCATTAATATTTTTTGTACCTCTTCTAAATTTCATGTTAATGAATCAGCTTGTAGTTATGATTTGGAGGTATATAATTATATCATTAAATGTTCTTTATATCTTTCCCAATTTGCTACGACTCTGCTTTAGTCATCTAGTGCCTAACACAGCTGCATGGTAACTCTACCTCTCCTGCCCTTCTTTGTTTTTGTATCTATTTATTAGCTCGTTGACATATATTCTGGAGTAACTCTAACCTGTTGAATGATCTGTTTCTCTTTTAGTAGTGAACATACATATAAATTTGGCATTGACTGACCTACCAAGACTTAAATTAATAGTATATGAACTTGTAAAGTAATTTGCAAGATTATATAATGATATGTTTAATTTGTATTTCTGAAGGACCGGAATCGACTGGTGCTAATTTTGTACTATTCTTGTTGCTTCTCTCTATTTCTTAATGTGTTATTTAATGCATAGTCTTTATGAAAACATTATTTATTTAGGTCATATGAGGCTCTACAAGGAAACCCTATTTTGCTTAGATTGATCCTAGCCATTGGTATCATTGCCTTTGCTGTTTGTGGTCTTGAGCCACTCCTTCGTCTCAGCAGGGTTTTGTTCCTTCAGGTAGTTACCGTTGATTTTCAACTATTCATATGTCCCACACTCCCAAATCTGATTGTGTAATACATATAATTAATACTTTTTCTGTTTATAAAAAAATATTTCCAGAGTACGGACTGTAGTTGGAAGAAAAGTAGTTCGCGATATATTCTGGCATCTTATTTTCAGCCATTGCTGTTGTGGACTGGGGCAATGCTCGTATGCAGGTTTGTTTCTGGGGCCAATGTTAGACCCAAGAGTTTGAATACAAACTAGAAGATTTTATTGAAAAAATTTGCAGTACAGAACACTAACACCGGCCTAAGCCTAAACAAGGAGTCTCCTCCTTCATACAAACATCAGCAATTTAACACACAATAATCAAGAAATTGTTACACAAACTATTTGAGAAACTGCCATACATCACATCGTATAACTGTCCTACAGTTACTAAAGATGCATAACTTCCATTCTACACATTGCATAACTGTCCTATCAGCCGATGAGTATATCTCCTGAGAAGCTGTATTGGTATTGATCATAGAATTATTTGTTTAAGAGCATTAGATCCACTAGTCCTACCATCTGAGTCCAGCCAGGTTGTGAAGCAGCGGTTGCTGAATTTTGTGAGATCTTTGTCAACAGTGATTTCATTTGCATACTGTTTATCAAGGTATTGATACCTTGAAGATGCATGACCAGCAGAAATTGGAAATGTTTTTTATAAATGGATTTTTGTATTTTATTGTTATATTCGACTTTAATTTAATGGTATGCTTCCCCCTGCCCCCCTAATGTTGTACCAGTCATGAAAAGATCATGTTTTTATTTCTTTTCTTTTTTTGCTATTTTCCACTATTGGGTCCTGTGTTGTTATATGGTTGTATTTCTTTTTTTTCAGCTTAGTTCAGCAAGCTCAAAAATTCTTTCTTGAGGGAAATGACTCCAGTGGTGCAAGAAATGTATGTTTCTGTTACACATTCATGTATTACTTTCTTTGTTCTTGTCATTTTTCAATTGCTGTGTCGATAACATTTTGTTGCAATAATACTGATGACCTAGTTATTTTTGTTTTCAGAAGTTGTGAAAGAAGCCTTCGATCTTTTTAATATAACTACAAATTAAAATTATATATTACCCTTGTTTTTCAGTATATGGATTGAATGTGTATTATCAAATCCTTCTTCATTCTCTGATTTGTTTTGTTTGGTTTTTTTTTTTTGAGGGAACCCAAAATTGTTAATCTTTATCAGCTTCTCATTTAGGAAAAATTGACTACAGATGGGTAATAAACTGCCAGTTTACTTATTTTATAAGTACTATATATAGGCTTGTTTTCTACCCTTTGGACTAAATAGATAAATGAAATGTCACTCCAAATCATGATGGAAGTAGAAGTTTTTAACTGATGGGGAATAGACTTTATGGGACCCTTGCCATCTTCACAAGCTAATGAGTACATCCTAGTGGTTGTTGATTATGTTTCAAAATGGGTTGAAGCTATTGTAGTCCTAAAGAATGACTCCAAGACAGTTATAAAATTCTTGAAGAAAAACATTTTTGCTTGTTTTGAAGTTCCTAGAATTCTGATTAGCGATGGGGGAATGCATTTCTACAACACTCAACTCAACAAGGTTTTGCAACATTATGAAGTGAAGCATAAAATTGCATCTCCTTACCACCCTCAGACCAATGGCTAGGCAAAGGTGTCAAACAAGGAGGTTAAGCACATTTTGCAAAAAATAGTGTCAAATTCAAGAAAGGATTGGTCCTACAAGCTAGATGATGCCTTATGCACCTACATGATTGCATTCAAAACTCCCATTGGTCTAACTCCTTATCAAATGATCTATGGTAAGGCTTGCCACCTCCCAGTAGAATTGGAACACAAGGCATTGTGGGCATTGAAATTTCTTAATTTTGCTAATCACTCGGCATCAACAGAAGAGAGGAAGGTCCAATTGAATGAACTTATTGAATTGAGACTCAATGCCTATGAGTCAGCCAACATTTACAAACAGCGTGTCAAAGCCTATCATGACAGCAAACTTGTCAAGAAGAAGTTCAAACCAGGACAACAAGCTCTACTCCTCAACTCCAAACCGCAACTTTTTCAGGAAAGTTAAAATCTAAATGGTCTAGCCTCTTTTCAATCAAAGAGGTCAAACCTTATGGAGTTGTGACATTGGAATATCCTTCTTCAAGCCGCACTTGGACTGCTAATGGACAGAGAATTAAACTTTACAATGAGGGTGAGATAGCAAGAGTAACCTCCACATTGTGCCTTGAGGTCCCACACGTCAAGCTAGTGATGTTAAAGAAGCGCTGAATGTGACACAACCCATTTTTCTAACCCTTCTTTTGATTGTCTTGGTTTTTAAAAATTTTCTGGTTTAGTCTTGTTTTATGTGATTTGAATTTGCTACAATTAGCTTGTTGTGATTTCTTTACCTTAGAAGCATGGTGTATTCAAGTGATACAGCTGTTGCAACATAAGACATCAAGTGAAATGTTCTAGGAGTAAATTTGATAGAAATCGTAAGCGAGCCATGTTCTTGATTGTAAAAATTTGAAAGAACTAGCTTAGCGAAATCCTTCGCTATGCAAATTTTTTTCTCTGACTTTAAAAATTTGAAGAATTCTCTTAGCACGCATTTTCACTAAGCGTGTTTTGGCTTGTAGCCAAAATTTGGCTTGAAGCGAAAAGCCATTTACTCCATTTAACAAATGTGCAGTTTTTAAATTTTTTTTTATTTTTTTATTATTTTGTTTCCCATGTTTTCTAACTTGTTTTTTAGTTTGCAACCACCATTTTCTACACGTTTCCCTATGTAATCTCATCATTTCTATCTCCTACCTTTTTCATTTAAAACAAACTCAACTTTTCAATTTCTTATACCCTTTTTTTAGTTTGTTCTAACCTTTTCAGTTTCTATCACTTTGATAATTGTCACATACCTTTTGCCTTTCCATTTTGCCCTATCTGCCTTGTCCTGTCACACTTCTCTTTCATCATTATTGTCTCTATCTCCATCATAGCTTTTCTCATTACCCAGTTTCTTCTCCATCACGCTAAGATTGACCCCTATCATGGCGTCTATCACAGCCTCTATTCTCTTCCATCATCGTCCTCATCCTTTCCACATCCATCCCTATTAGTCCTTGCTCTGCCGAGCTTGATTTTCGCGTAAGTCACCATTTTCGTTTTCTTCTCCATTTGTCTGTCATTGTTGGGGTTTCCATTGTTCTTTTCCGTTCTCTCTCAAACAAGAGGGTTTTTCAAACTGCTCTGTGAAAAAGCTTTCATGACTAGTGCTGCACTTAAATTTTTACTGTAAAATTTAATCTTTCACTTGATTTTGTGCTTTTTGGGTAGGATATTGCAATCTGTGTCTGTAGTTGCTATTTTAGGCAATGTTCTTAGGTGACACCCCCCCCACCTTTCCATTTGTGTGGATGGTACATTCGTACCCATTCACCACGATCCCCCTTTCACCACACGAGTTTTGCTCATTTGAGGACCACAAAACATTTGGGAAGAGTGGGTTTTCAATTTGTCTTTATTTTCTACCTTTCCCTGTGCACTATCTTTTTGGGTATGGGATGCTTTCCTCATGGTTCTCTTGAAATGTGGTTGACATCTTTTTTATGGTACAACATGCCCCCTCAAAGGAAAAGTGTAGCGTGTAAGGTTCTGGGCGAGAAAAAACGTCGGGTCACGCGGCTTGGTGCTACTTCGGAGAGCCCCCTTAGTCAAATGGACACGCCTCTTTCGATTCCCTTTACAAATCCAGGAATCGATTGTTAAGGAGTTCTATGCCAATGCCAACCCTAGTCCACCTGACGCCACTCCCAAGCCGCGTGACTCGACGCTTTTTCAAGCTTAGAACATAAAAAAGACGTGAGCCACATTTCAAGAGTACCATGAGGAAAGCATACCATACCCAAAAAGACAGTGCATAGGGAAAGGTAGAAAATAAAGACAAACAGAAAACCCACTCTTCCCAAATGTTTTATGGTCCCCAAATGAGCAAAACTCGTGTGGTGAAAAGGGGATCGTGGTGAATGGGTACGAATGTACCATCCACACACAAATGGAAAGGTGGGGGAGGAGGGGGGATCACCTAAGAACATTGCCTAAAATAGCAACTACAGACACACAGATTGCAATATCCTACCCAAAAAGCACAAAATCAAGTGAAAGATTAAACTTTACAATGAAAATTTAAGTGCTTTACTAGTCCTGAAAGCTTTCTCACAGAGCAGTTTGAAAAACCCTCTTGTTTGAAAGAGAATGGAAAAGAACAATGGAAACCCCAACAATGACAGACAAATGGAGAAGAAAACGAAAATGGTGACTTACACGAAAATCAAGCTCGTCGGAGCAAGGACTGATAGGGATGGATGTGGAAAGGATGAAGTTGATGACGGAAGAGAAGAGAGGTTGTGATAGACGCCATGATAAGGGTTAATCTCAGCGTGATGGAGAAGAAGTTGGGTAATAAGAAAAGCTATGATGGAGATAGAGACAATAATGATGAAAGAGAAGTGTGACAGGACAAGGCAGATAGGGCATAATGGAAAGACAAAAGGTATGTGACAATTATCAAAGTGATAGAAATTGAAAAGGTTAGAGCAAACTGAAAAAAGGGTACAAGAAATTGAAAAGTTTGGCTTGTTTTAAACGAAAAAGGTAAGAGATAGAAATGATGAGATTACATTGGGAAACGTGTAGAAAATGGTGGTTGCAAACTGACAAACAAGTTAGAAAACATGGGAAACAAAATAATAAAAAAAAATTTTAAAACTGCACATGTGATAAATGGAGTAAGTGGCTTTTAGCTTCCGAGCTAAATTTTGGCTACAAGCCAAAATGTACTTAGCGAAAATGCACGCTAAGAGAATTCTTCAAATTTTTAGAGTCAGAGAAAAAAATTTGCATAGCGAAGGATTTCGCTGAGCTAGTTCTTTCAAATTTTTACAATCAGGAACAGGGCTCACTTAGGGAAAATTTGAGCTAAGTGATTTCTATCAAATTTACTCCTAGAACATTTCACTTGATGTCTTATGCTACAACAACTCTATCACTTGACTACACCATGCTTCTAAGGTAAAGAAATCACAACAGACTAATTGTAACAAATTCAAATCACATAAAATAAGACTAAACCAAAAAAATTTAAACAAACAAGACAATCAAAAGAAGGGTTAGAAAAATGGGTTGTCTCTCATTCAGTGCTTCTTTAATGTCACTAGCTTGACGTGTGAGACCTCAAGGATCATCAAGGCACAATGCGGAGGTTACTCTTGCTATCTCACCCCCATTGTAAAGTTTAATTCTCTGTCCATTAGCAGTCCAAGTGCGGCCTGAAGAAGGATATTCCACTGTCACAACTCCATAAGGTTTTACCTCCTTGATTAAAAAGGGGCCAAACCATTTAGATTTTAACTTTCTTAGAAAAAGTCGTAGTCTAGAATTGAAGAGTAGAGCTTATTGTCTTGGTTTGAACTCCTTGACAAGTTTGCTGTCATGATAGGCTTTGACACGCTGTTTGTAAATGTTGGCTAACTCATAGGCATTGAGTCTCAATTCAGTAAGTTCATTCAATTGGACCTTCCTCTCTTCTACCGATGCTAAATGATTAGCAAAATTAAGGAATCTCAATGCCCACAACGTCTTGTGTTCCAATTCTACTAGAAGGTGGCAAGCCTTACCATAAACCATTTGATAAGGAGTTAGACCAATAGGAGTTTTGAATGCAGTCCTATAGGCCCATAAGGCATCATCTAGCTTGTAGGACCAATCCTTTCTTGAATTTAACACTGTTTTTTCCAAGATGTGCTTAACCTCCTTGTTTGACACCTCTGCTTGGCCATTGGTCTGAGGGTGGTAAGGAGATGCAATTTTGTGTTTCATTTCATAATGTTGCAAAACCTTGTTGAGTTGAGTGTTGTAAAAATGCATTCCCCCATTGTTGATCAGAATTCTAGGAACTCCAAAACGAGCAAAAATGTTTTTCTTCAAGAATTTTATAACTATCTTAGAGTCATTCTTTGGGACTGCAATGACTTCAACCCATTTTGAAACATAATCAACAACCACCAAGATGTACTCATTGGCTTGTGAGGATGGCAAGGGTCCTATAAAGTTTATTCCCCAACAGTCAAAAACTTCTACTTCCATCATGATTTAGAGTGGCATTTCATTTCTCTTTGTAATTCTCCCAGATCGTTGGCAGCTATCACATTCTTTGACATAGGCATGAACATCCTTAAATAAAGTTGGTCAAAAGAATCCTGATTGAAGGATTTTGGTAGCTATTCTCTATCAACTGAAATGTTCTCCAAGAGGGTAATTATGACAGTGCCACATGATACTTTGAGCTTCAAATTTTCCCATACATCTTCTTAATAAATTATTAGCTCTAATTCTAAACAGATATGGATCATCCTAGACATATCTTTTGGCTTCTTTGAGAAACCACTTCTTTTGATGCCAATTGAAGTCAGGAGGGAGTTGGCCTCCAACCTTGAAATTTGCTAAATCAACAAATCATGGTCGATCCTCCAACAAAAGCAACTTCTCATTAGGGAATTCCTCCTGAATTTCTGTCTCACCAGTAGTTACCTCATCATTAATCAATCTAGACAAATGGTCAGCCACTTGATTTTCAGTTCCTTTCTTGTCTTTTATTTCTAAATCAAATTTCTACAGCAATAACACCCAACGAATCAGTCTTGGTTTGGAATTTGGTTTGGTCAACAAGTAATTAATGGCAGCATGATCAGTATAAACTATGATTTTAGAGCCAACTAGATAGGAACGAAATTTCTCAAGAGCAAACACTATCGCCATCAATTCTTTTTTAGTTGTTGCATAATTAATATTGGGAAAACTCCAAGTCCCACATCGACTAAAGTTAAGACCAAGATGGAGTATATAAGTGTGAGATAACCCTCACCCTATGAGCTAGCTTTTGGGCTTGGTGCGTGGATAACATGGTGGGTGGCCATTTTTAAGGGATCTAGGATAGGCTCTAATACTATCTTAAAATGTAGGTTTAGGCCTAACTCAAACCTAAAAGTTAGCTCTTCCCCTCACCAACAACTACTAAAGCAACATCTTTCCAACCCACCATTTACATTCTACGGCAAATGACATCAAGGGGGTAAACCACTTGGAATAGCTCAAGACTCTAAGTTAAGTGTGATGACAAGACTTACATGTGGGGATGTTGCTTCAGTAATTGCTGGTGAGGGGAAGAGCTAACTTTTAGGGTTGAGTTAGGCCCAAACCTACATTATAAGATAGTATCAGAGCCTATCCTAGATCCCTTAAAAATGGGCCACCTACCATGTTATCCACGCACCAAGCCCAAAAAGTGCTGGGCATGAGGGGGTGTATTGGGAAAAACCCAAGTCCCAGATTGGCTAAAGTTAAGGCCTAGATAGAGTATATAAGTGTGAGGCAACCCTCACCCTATGAGCTTGCTTTTGGAGTTGAGTTAAGCCTAAATCCACATTCTAAGAATTAATTTGATGTTCATTGAGCATTGAGCACCTTGCTGGCATAGTGAATGGGATGGAAAATTGTGTTCCTTCTTTAGCCAAGAACAGCCCCAACTGCATAGTCATTGGCATCACACATTAATTCAAAAGTAAGATTCCAATCATGAGCAATTAAAATAGGAGTAGAAATCAGACTAATTTTTAGAGAATTGAAAGCAATGAGACAAGAGTTATCAAAATTGAAGGGAGCATCTTTGTTGAGGAGATTGCTAAGTGATTTAGCTATTTTTGAAAAATCTTTAATGAACCGTTAGTAGAAGCCAGCATGACCCAGAAAACTCCGGATTCCATTGACATTTGTTAGTGGAGGCAATTTTTCAATAATGTCAATTTTTGCTTGGTCCACCTGAATTCTTTTGGCAGCGATTTTGTCCCAAAACAATTCCTTAATCACCGTTAAGTGGCATTTTTCCCAGTTCAATGTAAGATTAGTTTCAGTACACCTTTGCAGCACAATTTCCACATTGGCCAGGCAAGAATCAAAAGAATTCTCAAATACTGAAAAATCATCCATGAAGACCTCAATGCATTTTTCCATCAAATCTGAAAAGATTGTTAGCATGCACCGTTGGAAGGTAGTTGGGGCATTACATAATCCGAAAGACATTTTTCTATATGCAAAAATACCAAAAGGACATGTAAAAGTTGTCTTCTCTTGGTCTTGTGGGTCTACAGTTATTTGATTATAGCCAAAATAGCCATCCAAAAAGTAATAGAATTTTTTACCAGCCAATCTTTCAAGCATCTGATCCATGAAAGGTAAAGGAAAATAATCTTTCTTGGTTGCTTTGTTCAATTTCTTGTAATTTATGCACATATGCCAACTCGAGACTGTTCTGGCGGGAATTAATTCATTCTTTTTGTTCTTCACCACAGTCATTCCTCCCTTCTTAGGGACAAACTGTACCGGACTAACCCAAGTGTTGTCCGAAATTGGATAGATCATTCCTGCTTCAAGCAATTTTAGAACCTCTTTTCTCACTTCCTCTTTTATAATTGGGTTCAATCTTCTTTGCGGTTGGACAACTAGTTTGTCATCTTCTTCCATGAAAATTTTATGCATACAGTATGAGGGGCTGATTACTTTTAAATCAGAGATGGACCAGCCAATTGCTTGCTTATTGGCTTTCAAAACTCTAATTAATTATGTTTCTTCAGACTCTGATAGCGAACTACTGATAATAACAAGTTTGCAATTGTGATCTTCTAGAAAAACATACTTCAAGTGTGTGGGAAGAGCTTTCAAGTTAGTTTTGGCCTCCTCAAATTTTTCTTTGCCACCAACCTCCTGCAAAATTTGATTTTTGTCAAGGTTGATTTCTGTATCATCCAGAAACTACAAGCAGTCCTCAATCTGTCTTCCCTCCTCTTCTCTCAATGCTTCAACCTCGTTGATTAATGCTTTTTCAAGAGAGGTGATGTTTTTGAATTCCCTCTGAGAATAGAGTTCATCCAAGACATCTACTCTAAAGCATGAATTACTTTTGCTGGGGTGTTGCATGGCTTCAAAAACATTGAAGGTTATCTTCTCATCTTGCACTCTAATTTTTAACTTGCCATTGCTGACATCTATCAAGGCTCTGACTATCATCAAGAATGGTTGTCCAAGAATGCGAGGTACTTCTAAATCTTTTTCCATGTCAATTATAACAAAGTCCGCTGGAAAAATGAATTTATCAACTTTGATCAGCACATCTTCAACCACTCCATGAGGGCATTTAATTGATTTGTCAACTAATTGGAGAGTCATCTGTGTGGGCTTGACTTCAACATCCCCCACTCTTAACATGGACAGGGGCATGAGGTTAATGCTTACTCCCAAGTCCAACAGTGATTTTCCCACAGTAAGGTTCCCAATAGAGCATGGAATGGTGAAACTCCTTAGGTCCTTATGTTTAAATGGGAGTGGTTTTTGGATGATAGCACTACAACCAACTTCCAGCACAATTGTTTCCTCTTCTGTGAATTTTCTTTTCTTGTTAAGGAGTTCCTTCATGAACCTTGCATAGGTAGGCATTTGCTCTAAAGCTTATAAAAAAGGAATATTTATTTGCATCCTTTTAAAGATGTTTAGAAAGTGAATGAACTGCCTTTCTCAATCTTTCTTTGTTGGCACTAAAGGATAAGGTAATTTTACTTGAGGAATTGTTTCAACTGGGTTCTCTCTTCCCTCTTTGTTTTTCTTCATTTTTTTTCTCATCACTCGGCTACTCTTGTTCTTGTGGTTTTTCACTCATGTTCTTTTCCTCACAAGGTTGTGTTGGTGTCTCACTCGACTTATTTTTTCTCTCTTTTTCTATTTCTTCTTCTATCACACTCTCTAATTTTTCTCCTCTCGAATCTCTCACAACTGTCCCTCTCCTAGTTGTGATTGCTTTGCAATTTTCTTTTGGGTTTGGTTCAGTATTGGCTGTGAAAGTTTCTGTTTGACCAATCTGCACATGTATGTTCTTAATAGAAGTATCATGATTTTTAAGGGTTGTCTCTGTATTCTTTTGATTGACAGCTGGAGCTTGAATAAAGTCCTACAACATCTCTTGTATGGTCTGGTTTTGATTGAGTGATTTATACTCATGTAGCTGCCCTTGATAAGGTCTGTTGGAAGAGGTTGCATAATTGTTTTTGTAATGCTAATTTGGATAAGAGTTGTAGTTCTGATTTCCCATGTAATTGGCTTCCTCCTAAGAGCTGATCATAGAACATTGGTGTGTGAGATGACCTCCTCCACAAATCTCACATTTAAATGAGGGTTGGTTGTCTAATTGATTATTCTGAATTTTTTGCACTTGCTGCATTTGGGACAAGTGCTTGGTGAGAGTCTCCACCTTTTCCTTCAACAGCTTGTGATTAGCTCTCTATGCATCATTTTTGTTCAACTCCAAGACTCCTTTTCTTGGTGCAAGGGCAGCGGTTCAATCATGATGAACATCATGTTGTGCATCTGAGGGGGTTAAACACCGGGGAGATTTAACCAATGGGCTCGAGCACACCACATAAGTGAACTAGACACCACACTTCAACCCAAAACCTTAAGGCTCAGGTTTATGGGTCTTTCCCTCACTTATATGGTGTTCAACTCTCCCATTCCTATCCGATGTGGGACTTCACCTTCACACTTGTACTCAACAATCTCCCCCTCAAGTGTAAGTCTCTTCCACATGATAGCTCCCCCTCAAGCGGAAGCCACGAGTATTCAATGATGGCCTCTAGAGCTGCATGCTCTTATACCTTGCACCGCCATGCTCCATCGTTCCACGGCCACGGGACACGCTACTTGGCCTCCATGTATGGACCTACTGCCAAGAAGACTTTCGTTACGAGTATTCAATGATTCAATGATGGCCTCTAGAGCTGCATGCTCTAATACCTTGCAGTGCCATGCTCCATCGTTCCACGACCACGGGACACGCTACTTGGCCTCCATGTATGGACCTACTGCCAAGAAGACTTTCGTTGCAAGGGATCCCCATGTCCATGTTTGGATCCATCCATCCATCTAACTAGTCTGAGCCGGTCCAAGTCGAACCTGGCTCTGATACCATTTGTTGTGCATCTGAGGGGGTTAAACACCGGGGAGATTTAACTAATGGACTCGAGCACACCACATAAGTGAACTAGACACCACACTTTAACCTAAAACCTTAAGGCTCAGGTTTATGGGTCTTTCCCTCACTTATATGGTGTTCAACTCTCTCATTCCTATCCGATGTGGGACTTCACCTTCACACTTGTACTCAACACATCATAGTCATTTGTTGCCATGTTCTTAATTATTTCTCTAGCTTCCTCAGGCGTTTTGTCCATGATTCTACTACCTACAGAGGGATCAAGCATTAGTTTAGTTTGAGGTCTCAAACCTGCAAGAAAAGTGTTGATCTTTGCTGTCTCATCCAAACCGTGAGCTGGACAGCTCCTTAGCAAACTTTCAAAGCGTTCCCATGCTTCACAAAGTGCTTCATCAGCTACTTGAGTGAAGTTAGAAATAGTTGTCTTCTTCTGATTGATCTTTGATTGGGGGAAAAAAAATTTTAAGAACTTCTCACACAAAGTGTCCCATGTGAGAGGAACATTTAGTGGAAGGGCTTCATACCAATGCTTGGCTTTGTCCACAAGAGAGAATGCGAAAAGAGAGACTCGGATATAATCATCTCTACTTAATGGAGTTTAACAGTGTTGCAAATTCGCACAAAAGTGGCTAGATGAGCATAGGGATCTTCTCTGTCAAGTCCATGGAACTGGTTCTACTAGATGAGTTGAATCAAAGAAGCTCTCTTTTCAACATTATTTGCCATAACATCAGGACTAGTTATGGTGTTGAAATGTCTAGGTCATTTAGTGTTCTTTGTGGCTGAACGTTTTCGACACGTCTAGCTTCTCCCTCCATGGCTAAATCTTCTTGAATTGTTGAAAGAGGGAGATTTGGTGACACTAGTATGTGTGGCTCTTGTGCAGCAAGTCTTTCTAATGTTTCTCTTCTCTTTATTGTGTTATTATTGCATTTGGCTAATCTTTCAATTTCAGGATCAAAGTACAATGGATCAGCTGACCTCCTAGTGTGCATAAACAAAGATAGGCAAAGCACTAGAACAGATTGTTAGCACAAAAACTTATACACACTCCAAGTGTTATCAGTAAAAATAAAAATAAAGGAAAGCAAGTTTAAAACAGAAAACTTTGGTTGTTTTATATTTAGACGCTAGTCCTCGGCAACGGCGCCAGTTTGCTTGAATACTAATTGTTGGCAAGTGCACCAAGTTGTATCAAGTAGTAAAATGGACAAGTCCAAGTATTATTTTCCACATGGACTAGAGCAATATAAATAATCAATATTTTCTACTATTCTAAATTGTAAATAAAGGAACAAAAAGCAATTAAAACAGAAACTAGTTGTATGTGATGAGGGCTAATGTTCTCAACCCAGGACAAATTTGAGTATGCCTTCAAAATTTCAAAATAAACCAGTAGCAGTAACAAGCAACAATTGTAATAGTTGTGACAGATCGTAAAGTGATGTTGTAAGAGGGTTGAGTTTCACCAAAGCTAGCACTCTTGTACATGAACGTTTTATATGAATTCCTTCTACATTTATCAGTTAAAATCAGCCAACTAATTATAAGGGGGTTGAGTTTCACCAAAGCTAGCACTCTTGTACATGAACGTTCTATATGAATTCCTTCTACATTTATCAGTTAAAATCAGCTAACTAAACTATCCTTTGTGTCGATCCCTCACACTCAAAAAAACTAAGTTTTTTTCCTAAGTCTCTTACCTCTTAACAAAGAAACCAGCAGTAAAATCAATGACTATGTGATTCAAACAAACCAAGTTTCAATTCCTCGCACCCCCGATTTATTGGACATTTGTTTTCAATTCAAGATAATAATCCCCGTTTTCGAATCAAGGTTACTATCCTAAAATCATGCTATAAGTGATCAGTTTACAAGCATTAAACAAGGAAAAAGATGCTAACACGAAATATAGAAAGTGGAATTCATATATTAAAAAATATCAAAGATACACTAAGAGTGTAGCTTTGGTTACATTCATCCCCTTACAGCAATGAAGAGCTTAACTATTGTGATCCATGGATAGCAATTCTGGTTCCAAGGGTGGATAATGGATAATGAGTACAATGGATACTAATCTAGTGTTACAATGGGTTTTTTTTATCCTAAAATTACATAGGAAAACACTTTTACTCAACCCAATGTTCCCTGTCCCATCAACCTCCAAAAGCAAAGAATATATTCTCGGTCCAAATCAGAAAAAGTCATTGTTCCATTGTTAGTGGGTTTTGGCTCCAAGTCAAAATTTGGCTTGTAACCAAAATCTCATAGTTGACTTTTGAACAACTGTTGACTCTGCCTGGACTCTTGGGATTGTGCACTCAAAGATTCCTCTTTTCTCTCTTTTATCATCGTTATCTTGCAAAAAAAAAGGTGAAAAGGGTGAAAGGAAACCAAAAGCTCACTCAAGCTGTCTATCAAGGAAAGACTTGATGAAATGATAACAATCATAAGATAAACAGTACTCTATTTAGTATAAATGGTAGAAAACAAGCCTATATATTACTTATAAAATAAGTAAACTCGTAGTTTATCAATGGGTCTTGATTTTACTGGGAAGGCAGTATATTCTGCTGTATGGGTTGCTGCTATGTCATTGTTCATGGAGTTGCTAGGTTTCTCCACACAGCATTGTTTCTTTTATACTAGCTACTATTATTGTGTGTTGTTCATTGTTGTGAATCCATCTTCAAATCAACTTAAATTCTGTAAGAGTAAGACTTGTAGGTGTAGCCTGTAGCTATATTCCATCAGTAATTTATGATTTTGTATACAATTTCTTTTTTTAGCACCCTTTTTGCTGTTGCCATTCTGAGTTCATGTTTATGATTAATTCAGATATTTACAAACTTTCTTTCATGCATAATGATCCATGCAACTCGGCCATTTATTGTGAACGAGTGGATTCAAACGAAGATTGAAGGATATGAGATTTTTGGCACACTTGAGGTTTGTATCTCTACCTTAATTATGATATCTATACAATTTTTTTTATCTCCACAATCATGTGACAAATAGAAGAATCATTACCAATGGCAGATTTTCTTTTTTGTGCAACAACTTCGATTATGGTGTATTCAAATTTTGTTTTTTCTCCAGCATGTAGGTTGGTGGCACCAACCATTGTGAAGGGTGATGATTGCGAGGCAGTTCATATTCCTAACCACAAGCTTATGGTAAATGTTGTGAGAAATCTGACCCAGAGATCTCATTGGCGTATCAAGGATTACATTGCCATCAGTCAGTTGGATGTTAACAAAATTAATGTGAGCATTGTTGGTTCACATGCTTAAAAAATGTTCTTGGACTTTCTGATGTACAATTTTTCTGATTAGCATGTTTCTTCATGTAGAATATTGTAGCTGATATGCGCAAGGTTTTGTCTAAAAATTCCCAAGTAGAGCAGCAAAAATTACACAGAAGGGTCCTTTTGGAGAATGTCGATCATGAAAATCAGGCTCTTATGTTTAGTGTCTGTTCTATTTTGATTTGTTTATATTCCACAAGTCTTCAGCTTTTTGCTTGCAAATTTTTCTGTTTTATGTAGTGGCTCAAGAAGCATGATTCTTCAGAAGTCTCTTTTTTTTAATTTTCCTTTCTCAATATACCATTCTCTTACTAATTGTCCTATTTGTTGCAGATATTAATATCTTGCTTTGTGAAAACTTCTCATTTTGAAGAGTGCCTTTGTGTTAAGGTAAAATGATGCCCACAATAGTTACAGACTTACAGTTGCTTATGGTGAAAACTTTAAGTTTTCTGGATATCAGCAAGTCATTAGTGTAAGATCACTACTCTTTATGTACATAATATTTTCTTTTTGTAATGTGATTTACATATTAAAATAATGGGAGGCAATCCTTTTGGATCTTCTCAGAGTTGTCAGTCATCATCGTGCAGATGAGGAAAAAGACTCCAAGATTGATGAAACCATGGCATCTGACACCAAAGAAGATGAGAACTTTTCAGCAACATCAACCTCAACCTCCTCACTTGATGTAAATTCATGGTAGAACACCTTTAACCAGCTGTGCTTGTTAGAAGGACCTGTCATGACAAAAGAGCAAGCTTCCTCACTCACTGTATGGTCTTTTACGGGGCATTGGAACTACATTTTCTGTCAAATGATTGGTCGGCCAAACTTATATATATACCTTAGATTCAATGAGAGTTACACCTTACTCTGATTTTCACCTCTTGTATATCGGAGTCCTTGAGGTAACTCCACTGTCCTTGTCGGCGATTGACTTCACTATTTTTTTTTATTTTAACATAGAAATTGGATACTATTAAAGAAAATATTTTTTTGACCGAGTTTTGTTATCTTAACTATTAAAGAAAGAAAAACAGTCAAAATCTTGTGGTTTGACAATACTATTTAACTAAAAATTAGAATGCACTAACATGTTTTTTCACACTATCATTCAATCATAAATGGATACATGATACATGGCAATAAATAATCATACTGACTTTTGTAATTATTATTTTAAAATTTATATTCAAAGTAATTTTTATTGGTTGAGATGTAATTTTTTTACTCTAACAATATATATGAAAATGAAATTATATATATTTAAAATATTTAATGTGATGATTTAAAAACTATAAGTATACATATAAAATTTGCTACATGCTAGGTAAACATATAAGCTAAAAGACAAAATTGGATATTTTCATAAAAGAAAACATCCATGGACAAATATTAAAATAAAACATCATTATGAATAGTCCGGATTTATCTAGCACCTCCTAGATGGATTTATACCTCCTAGATTTGCGATAGCGTGACACCTTATAGGAGGCACATATTGGATAAGCGCCTCCGGTAGGAAGCATATAATGAAAACAACTTGAGTAAGACTGTTTACATTTTTTTTTTTTTACATGTAAATACATCTCCATTTTTTTAATATATTTGTCTTATTTAAATCAATTTCAAAAAATTATTTATTATGAAATAAAATTAATTGAACGGATCATGAGATTGCTGTAGTTTTAAACTTTTAATATGACTACAGGTAGATACACATTCTAAATCAATGAGACAAATTATAAAAGTAAAATTTAGTGGTATATAAATTTATATGAAATAAAATACAAAATTTTAAATTTTATTAATAATTTTATGATAACAGTAGTAACTTTTAAAAATTAAGGAATGCAAGTGCACCCTTGAATACAACGTAGGTAAGCCACTGAATGTATATGCATATGCTGAATGTATATGCATATGCCACAAACTCTAGTAAGCAACTACACGCAACAAAGTACGTGACTATGGATGGAGACTACATGACACTATTTGAACTCTTCTTATGCACTTGCCACACCTTCGTTATGCATGTTATTAAAATTAGCTATTGTTTTGTTATAATTTACTAGTTTTTGTAAATTAAATTTTAAATATGTTTATGCGTAAAAAAATGTGCAAACAATCTTACTTGAGTTGTTTTCAAATTGAGTTTTGAGTTTTATTCCATTTTTATGAATTATTTATTTATTTGAATTTTAAAAAAATGAAAGAAAAATACTAAGTTTAGAGTATTTATCAAATACTACTCCTTAATTTTATATTATAAAAGAAGGTTTTGTCACGTTGTTAGATATCACGTGTCATCCCCATATTAATTATAAATTTAATTGTGTTAAATAATAAAATAATATTAACAAATTAATCCTTTAAATTTTAAAAATAATTTAAATATTCAAATTAATATTATTATTAAAATTATTTGATATTTCAAATACAATATAATATTAAAAAATCAATATGTTAAACCTTAAAAATAATTTGAATATTCAAACTAGTATTCTTTCAATATATAAATATGCAAGTCGATGACAATTTAAATATGCCTATTTCTTATTCTAGGTTCTTTTATTGTTAATATTAAACTTTGCATGTTTCTTATTTTACATTCTTTGTTCTTTTATCCAAGTTTATTCTGGAAACATATTCATACCTCTAAACAAATCCTTCTATCTCTATTTTGTTGGTCCATTGATAAGTTTCAATATATATTTTATAAATAAAATTAAGAATTTATCATTCATTTAGATGCATAACGGAGAGAAAGAATCAAGAATCAAATACTAAATCGAAGATGATGCGATGCACAACAATTTTGGAGCGCAAGGGGTCGATGGTGTTTTGATTGAGATAACTAGGTGCATTGAAAGCAAAATAATGTCATATGCAAGTCAATAACAATTTCACACTATGAGGTATTTCTTCTATTTTCCTCTTTTATGATATTCTTTCTTTTTTCTTTTTTTCTTCTAATTTTTTTTTCTTTTTACCCGTTTCACATTGTTTTCTATTTTCTTTAAGTTATGTATCTTTTCAAAATTTAACTTGTTTACCCTGGTTGAATTAGAACTTTCTCCATACTTAGATCTACTTATCGACTTTCTTTTAAAGGGAAATGAGATGGTAGACTACATTGGTATGGAGGCTTGTAAGGTGATTCGTAGTGATTTGGGGTATAAACGCATCACTATTATGATCATATGAAAAGTCTCACCTTAAGTAGAAAAGCGTGAGAAATTGGGTAGGAGATTATGCCACCACTTCCAAATGAGACAATAAAATAAAAAAAGTCTCTTATGAGAAGAAAAAGTCTCTCGAGATTAGATGGGATTGTTTGTTGGGTTTTGTATTTATATAATCAAGAAGACAATCCTTCGAAATCTTTATAATTTTGAATAACAAATGACTTTTTTTAAATTATTCAAAATCTCAATCGAATAGCACAAGATTTCGTTGTCCTCTAAAAAAATCTTGATAATCTTGATTGAATATCATCATATTATTTTTTATCATTTAACAATCCTGATTGAATACCCTAAGACATTTTCACTAAAAAAAAAAAGTTTTTTAAAATCCTAGATAATCCTAATCCAATACACCTCCTTATTGTTAATATTAAACTTTTCATGTTTCTTATTCACACTATCAAGTATTTCTTCTATTCTATGTTCTTTTTTGTCTTTTTTTTTTTTCTTCTATTGTCAATATATAAATATGCATTTTTTTTTAGGTGTTGATATTAAACTTATACCTCCGAGCAAATATTCTCACTGACCAAATTCATTGATAGTTTCACTTGAGGAGTTGGCCAAAATTTTGTTATACTTGGGTTTTGCTCTTTTATGTATCAATTTGTTTAGGAAGGTTTATTACTATATTCAAGGGGTTTTATTCATATATGTAATATTATTCATATTTGGTCTACTTCTTCTATCGAATTACTTTTTCGTGCTAAATAACACAATTACAATATGGAATCCAACTATTTTTTAAATAATAGGATATTTGGTCTATTTCTTCCATCGAATTACTTTTTTGTGCTAAATTGGTTTTTTTTCTATTGAATTATGCCGAACATTATTTTTGTTTAATTTTGATAACATAACTCCATTAGTATAACAAAATTTGGGATCAAATTTTGATATTTTATTTTTTCTTATCTTTAAAATTTAATTTATTTATTTTTTAAATAATTCGCATCACTTTTGTTAACAGTTTTTTTTCTTTTTCACTTAAAATTTTAAATACATTATGAATATAACAAATTTAAAAATTAAATGTAACAATTCTAAATGGATTTAAATTTAAATAAATATCAATTTAAATTTAAATCAATTATTTGGTATTAATTTACTTTTATAAAATGGAATTTTTTTTAAAAAAAATATTAGTTTGAGATCTTAAAATTCAAAAAGAAATTATTGTTTTTAAATAATAGTTGATAATTTTTTTACTTAAAGGCTTAGACCACACAAGTCTTAAAAAGAAAAGTGTAATGAGGTAGTTTAAATTGATTAATATAATTATCTTAAAATTATAATGTTTGTTATTATCTTAGAATTATTGTAATTATTTTAAGATTATAATATTTTTTATTTTGTTAATTTAATTTCATTTAGGATTATAATTTTTCTTTTATAATGTTTTCAACAAAATTTATCATTAATTTAAATAAAAAATTATTTTCAAATTTGTCCCGTTGTTATTATGTTATACACTTTTAATTTATTATTATTGTAATTATCTTATGAATATAACAAATTTAAAAATTAAATGTAAAAACTCTAAATGGATTTAAATTTAATTAAATATCAATTTAAATTTAAATAAATTACTTGGTATTAATTTCATTTTTTTAAAATGGATTAAAAAAAATATTAGTTTGAAATCTTTAAATTCAAAAAGAAATTATTTTTTTAAATAATAGTTGATAATAATTAAAAAAAATAGAGAAAAGTGTAATGAGGTAATTTAAATTGATTAATGTAATTATCTTAAAATTATAATGTTTGTTACTATCTTAGAATTATTGTAATTATTTTAAGATTATAATATTTGTTATTTTGTTAGTTTGATTTTGTTAAGGGTTATAATTTTTATTTTATATTATTTTCAACAAACTTTATCATCTAATTTAAATAAAAAAATAATTTTCAAATTTGTCTCGTTGTTATTATTTTATGACGTTTTTAATTTATTATTATTGTAATTATCTTATGAATATAACAAATTTAAAAATTATGAATTTAACGAATATAAAGTTTTCTAACAAGTTTATTACTAAAAAGCAAGAATTTAAGAGTAGAAAGAAGAACAAACAATGGAATAACGCATTGTTTCCTAACCTATAATGATACTTTAACCATGATGTCTCACATGAAAAAGTCTAAGTTGTTTAACTCAACTCCTAATTTCTTAACAAGTCAAGCTAAAACAACTTGGTGAATAATATGAAGGTTCATGAAAAAGGCTAATAAGCGCTACTCTATGTCTAGCAATAAAGTCATCAACATGTTAGATTCTAAAGCTCCAAAAATTAATCTTGACATCAAATACGATATCCACAAGACTTTTGATACCCTTGACTAGTTGTTTCTACTAAATGTTCTTCATCAATTTGGCTTCAATGCAACATTTTGTTCTTAGATCCACTCAATTCTTGCTTCAGCCCGATTATCCTTTCTAGTGAATGGTGATCCGATTGGTTACTTACAATGTAAACAAGGTTTTAGGCAAGGGTATCTTCTCTAGTACAGAAAGGTCATCTACTTCTAGTGGTGGGCCCCAAAAACAGCTTTGTTCCATCACATGTTCTATATGCTGATGATGTGATGATATTTTGCAAGGGGATAAAATCTAATCTTGAGAACTTGCAACAACTGCTCAATATTTATGGGGAAGCTTCTGGTCAATGGATTAGTCTAGAGAAAAGCAGGTATTATATTGATCACTGCCCATTAGCTCAGCATACTATGCTTAGGAGTTGCCTTGAATTTGGTCCCGGGTTCTGTGCCCTTTACCTACCTAGGAGTTCCTATCTTTGTGGGAAAGCCGCATAATAGGCATCTGCAACCCATTGTGAATAAGATTAAAAATAAGCTTTAGTCTTGGAAGGGAAAGCTTCTTTCTTACATGGGCCGAGTTCAACTACTTAACTCGGTTATCTTTGGAATGTTGCTCTATAATTTTCAGGTGTACGCTTGACTTGTCTCTTTACTTAAGACCATTGAAATGTGGATGTGAAATTTCCTTTAGTCTGGTGACATCAACATTAGGAAGCTTGCAATGATTGCTTGGGATCAAGTTTGCAAACCTTTAAAGGAGGGAGGTTTGGGACTAAAATCCATTCTCAAGTTAAATGAAGCTGCACTTTTAAAGCTATGTTGGGGAATGAAATATTCAAACACCTCAGGGGCTCAACTTTTGCATGGTTGATTTATCCATAATGGCCACTTAATTACTACATATAGACACTCCTCTATCTAGACCTCCATCAAGAAATTTTGGAATATTTGCTCTCTTCCCTCGAGATGGATTATTAACTCAGGATGGAATACCAATTTATGGCTTGACTCCTAGTGTTTTGACCTCCCTATCTTGGATCTGCTTCAACTGCCACGACGCATTAGTATACACCTTCAAGCTACAATTTGTGATTTTGTGGTTAATGGAGTATGGCATATCCCTAAATCATTGTTAAGTAGGCTCCCGCAGTTAGCTCCTACTTTATCTCGCATTGTTTCGTCTTGTGATGGATATTTAGAACTTGATCAATTTATTTAGCAGCCATCCTCTATTGGAACCTTAACTTTTAAGGAGGCCTTTCATTTTATGCATCCCCTTGACCAACAGCCGATTTGGATAGTGGATTTATGGTCTAGCCACACCTTTCCCTCTAAAGCATTTGTTCTTTGGAGCATCATCCATAAGAGACTTCCTACTAATGATTTACTCCAATTAAAGGGTTATATCGGTGTCTCCATCTACAGTAATTGTGGTGTCACTGGAGAAACACTTGAACACTTATTCTTGCATTGTAATTACACTTCCAAGATATGGAATTAACTTCAGACCACTTTTTCATTACAACTTGACCTCAACTCCTCACTTTCGATCCTGAATGTACTTCAATCCTATCACAAAGTCCAACTTTAGGATTTTCTCCAATTTGCAATTCTCCATTCATTCTAGGCTATATGGCGTGCTAGAAATCACCTTTGCTTTCGCAATGTGAGTATTAAGTTTGAACATGCTACCTCGTTGATCAAAACTAGTGTTATGCTTTCAACTCAAACTTCATCCAATTGCTCCATGGACTCTGCCTTCCTATAGTCTTTTAAGATCTCCCCTCATCTTCCGAAGGCTCCTAAGATTAGGTACGTCCTTTAGCATTTCCCACAGTTGGCATTTTACAAATGCAATACTAACGGCATTGCTCGTGGTAGCCCCGGGTGGCATTTTACAAATGCAATACTAACGGCATTGCTCGTGGTAGCCCCGGGTTGGCGGGGGCAGGTGGAATATTTCAAAATCATCTTGGTTCCTTTATTGGTGGCTTTGCAGTGTTTTTGGGTACCCAAAGTGCATTCTATGCTAAATTATATGCAGCTCTTTGTGCGATTGAACAAGCATATGCTTGTAGCTGGTCTAATCTTTGGATTGAATGCGACTCTTAACTGCTGATGAATGCTTTTTCTAAACCGAAACTTATTCCCTGTAGTCTTAAAGGACAATGGAATCGTATGAGATTCAACTCTAATAGAATGTATATAGTTATCACCCATATTTTTCGAGAAGGCAATCGATGTGCTGACATAATTGCTAACTTTTGAGTAGATTCTAGAATTGATTTTGTTTGGTGGGATAACCTCCCTACTTTTCTTTTAGCTAATTTTGCCCGTGATTTCTATGGACTTCCAAACTTTCGATTTGTTAAACTCAGGGACGGATTTACGGGGGGGCAAGCAGGGGCTTCAACCCCCCACATACATACATACATACATATAAAATAAATATTAATAAATAAATTATTAAATAAATAAATTTTTAAGCTAATAATTTTTTATTATTAGTAGATGATATCTTAATTTTATACCTAATAAATATTAGGTTTCATTATATTTTTATTTATTTTTGGTAAATTTTACTTTTAATAAATTAATTTGACACTTTTTATCTACAATTTTTTAAAATCTTATAAATTTTACTCTATTATTTTACTCTTACATCACATGATTGTAGATTTTATTCTCAATTTTTAAAAAAATTGTCAAATTTTATATCCATTTTTTGTTTTTTTTAATAAATTTTATATTAAATATTTTTTAAAAAAATTTTTATTGTCAAAAAAAATTCTAGCCCCTCCCTACCTAGATTCTTGGATTCGTCCCTGGTTAAACTTAATTGGGTTTTAGCCTAGTCCCCCCCAACAACAATTGTCATTTCTTTTATCTATTTATATTACATAGCCTGACTTTGGTGATGGGTGGTTGTGGGGGTATCAACATGGTTGAGATGCCCTCAGCTTCTCTTGAGGTAGTCTAGGTCTGAATTTTATTAAAAAAAAGTATAAATGAATTTAAATTTAAATAAATATCAATTTAAATTTAAATCAATTATTTGGTATTAATTTCATTTTTTTAATCTAGATTTTAAAAAAAAGTATTAGTTTGAGATCTTTAAATTCAAAAAGAAATTATTATTTTTAAATAATAGTTGATAATAATAAAAAAAAGTGAAAAAAGTGTAATGAGGTAGTTTAAATTGAGTAATGTAATTATATTAAAATTATAATGTTTGTTATTACATGAGGATTATTGTAATTATTTTAAGATTACAATATTTGTTAGTTTTATTTCGTTTAGGGTTATAATTTTTATTTTATATTATTTTCAATAAATTTTATCATTTAATTTAAATAAAAAATAATTTTTAAATTGTCTCATTGTTATTATTTTATGACGTTTTAAAGTTATTTTTATTGTAATTATCTTATAATTATAATATTTTATTTTAGAAAAAATTGTGACAAAAAAATAGGTATAACTTTTATATAGGTATGAGATTAGACTTGACTTTTATATATATATATATATATATATTTTTTTTTTTTCTCCTATGGTTCTTTTTTTTTTTTGTCTTTTTTATTCTTTCCCTAATTCTTAGTTTTTTTTTTTTAAAATTTCTTTTTATTGACAACTTTTTTTTAAATACTTCTCATCAATCAATTTTTTTTTTCTTTTTGCCGATATTTTTTGAATCTAATGACGAATTTTTAACTAGTTTATTATTTTAAAAATAAAATTTTACATTAATATTTTTTATTTTCTTGATTTGATAAACCTATTTGATTTTAATAATACAATCATTTTAGAGAATTTTTTTTATTTAATTTAAAAACTTCACAATTAACAATAAAGCAATTTTATCAAGCAATTATTTTTAAATTGATATTTGTTAGTTTGAATTAGTTTGTATGTTAACATAATTTATTTATTTTTTAGTTTTACATGTGAAAAAAAATTATAATTTCAATTATTAAGATAGAGTAAAATACTTTAAAAATGAAAAAAAATAATATTATAATTTAAAAATATTTTACATAAATAATTTTATAATTTTTATTCATAACAAGAAATTAATAATTATCAAATAAAAAGTATTGATTTGGATGAATTTAAATTGAATTGGAATAGAATTTATTAAAGTGGAGAAAAAATAACTTCATATTTGTTATTTTGTTAGTTTGATTTGATTTTCAACAAAATTTATTAGTTAATTTAAATAAAAAAATATTTTTTAAATTTATTTGGTTATTATTATTTTATGATACTTTTAAATTATGATTATTGTAAATATCTTAGGATTATAATATTGTTATTTTGTTACTTTGATTTGATTTCATCTAGGATATAATTATTCTTTTATATCATTTTCAACAATTTTTTTGAGTTAATTTAAATAAAAAATAATTTTTAAATTTGTTTAGTTATTATTATTTTATGATGCTTTTAAGATGTTATTATTAATGTAATTATCTTTTTATTTGAGAGAATTAGTATAAGTATCTTATGATTATAATATTTAAGTTTAATGTCTTTTTTAATTCATTAAGTTTATCATTTTTACATTCTGATCCTTAATATTTTAAAAGTTTCATTATGATACTTTAAATGAATATTCATTGTGATCCTAAGTTTATCTTCATTTCTGTCTATTATAATATTTGCTCTATTATAAAAGTTTCAATAGTGTAAGTATCATAGGATTATAATATTTAAGTTCGATAAGAGGTATCTATAATACACATAAAAAAATCAATTTAATTTTACTATTTTTTAAATAATATAATTTAAATCAAATAATTTAAAGTCTAAAAAAATATTCTTTAATTAGAATGGAAATTAATCAAAGAATGTTGAACAAATAATTTAGATGATATTTCTAAATTATTTATTAAAATAAACTAAGTAATTTGGAAACAAATTAATTAATAATTTTTTTTAGCACATTTCATAAATTCTATATTAAAATAATATTAAATTATAATATGTTAAAATGTTTAACACATATTATTATAAATAATTTATTTTAATTATTATGTTATTTTATAAATTTAAAATTTATTATATATATAAAAATATATTTTATTTTAAATTATTTAACATTTTAATAAATAATATTATTAATAACTAAAACAACTCGCTAATGTTTAACACGCGTGAGCTAGTTAAGAGGTATATTGGATTATGATTTTAAAGTACTATTTTAGCATAAAAAAATTTAGATTTTGTAGGAATATAAAAACTTTTTAAGTTTTTTTAAAAGACTTTTGTGATTAGGATCTTATAGTTAATATATTTTGAGATATCTTTTTCACAGCGATGACGATAATGAATTATTTATAATAATAAATTTTCATAAAGTAATAGTGAAAAATAATAACAAAACATTAATATTGATTTCAAAATTAGAACTTCCTTAGATCTACTTGATTTTTCTTTCATTAGGAATTTAAAAACCTAAAGGAGAATGGGAGGGGAAACTACATTGATTAGGTAATATAAGCTTGTAAGGTGATTAATAGTGATTTTGCTATAAACGCATCACTATCAAAACCATATGAAAAGTCTCACCTTGAAAAAAAAAAAACGTGAGATTGGACAGGAAAGTAAAGTGAAAAATTTAACAATTATATTTATAGATTCCTTTTGTAGAGCACATGTAGTTTTGAACCTTAAAAAAAATCTTAATCGCTGGATTTGATATTTATATAATCAATTAAAAAAGTCCATAAAATCCATCAAAATCCAATCAAGAAGACAATCCATTGAAATTTTATAATTTTGAATAACAGATTACTTTTTTTAATTATTCAAAATCTCAATCGAATACTACAAGTTTTCCTTCTAAAAAAAAATATTGATGATCTTGATTGAATACCATTAGATTATTTTTTATCATTTAACAATCCTTATTGAATACTCCAAAATATTTTCACAAATTTTTTTTTTTTAAAATCCTAAACAATCCTAATGCAATACACCTCCCTAAATTAAAAATTCAATTCCAATTTTTGCTAAATGCATTTTGTTTTAAAATTATATTTCAAAATCATAAATTGAAAACTAACTACCACTCTCAAACAAGACCTAATTTATTTGTTTTTTTTTTCGAATTTAAATTAATGTTTACAGAGTGGTTTATGCAATTACATGAAACCTCACGTAATGTCAATATAATTTGTTCTTATTTTATAAAAAAAAATTAAAAGAAAGAGAAAAAAGGAAAGGTAGAAATAGCGAAAAGGACAGTGTAAATCGCATGGGCTACTCTAGTCCTCAGTTGAGAGAGAGCGAGTATTTCCACAAAGCCCGGCCCAATAGAAACAACAACACGGTGCGTTTCAAGCGCATATATAAACCAGTGTTTTAGGGTTTTGCGTCACCAGCCTCAGCAGAAGCAGAACGAGAAGAATTAGAAGGAAAAAAGCAATGGCGCCGAAGAAGCTGAGAAGCGCGTCGAGGAACCCTGATTTGGTGAGGGGCATCGGGAAGTACTCCAGGTCCCAGATGTACCACAAGAGGGGCATCTGGGCCATCAAGGCCAAGAACGGCGGCGTTTTGCCCCGCCACGATCCCAAGCCCAAGCCTGAGGCCCCGGCCCAGAAGCCCCCCAAGTTCTACCCCGCCGACGATGTCAAGAAGCCCCTCGTCAACAAGCACAAGCCCAAGCCCGCGAAACTCAGGTGGGTGATTGGTTCGATCGACACTGTTAAATGTTATTTGAGTTCGTTGTTTAGTAAGACACATGTGAATTTGTGCGTTTAATGATTTGATTTGTTGGGTAGAAAATGTGGAAAAAAATGGAGTTTTTATTTGTTTTGGGAACTTGTTTTATTGTTTGAGTTTGGGAAGTGGGATTAGGTGCAGACAAATTGAAATTAAAATGATTTGAATGCGAAATGTTAACTGATAAAATGTGTATGTGTGTGTATTTTAATATTTTGATTTGTTTGGCTATGATGGGTTTTTGATGGTTCTATTTCCATGGTTGGAAAATGTGAAGAAAAAAATATTTTTTTTTGTGATTAATTGTAAAGCTTGAGGGTTGAAGGAATGAGGTGCAGATTGGGGTTAAGCTTGTGTGTGTTTTATTAATTTGATTTGGTTTGTTAGATTAGATGCATTGGCAACGTTTTGGTTTAAGATGTTCTAAAATTAGAAAATCTTTAAAAAAAAATTTCAATCTTTTTATGCTTAGGAGGTTGAGTGAGGTGCTGATTGGGGGAAGGTAAACATGTCATGTTAATGCCAGTTTTTAACTGATAAATCATCAGAGTGTGCGTGTCAGTTTTCTTGATTTTATTTTTGTCATTTCATTGTGTTTTACTGTAGTAGTATGATTTTATGTTAAGTATTGTTTTACTTGTTTTATGGCAAGAAAATGTAAAGCAATGGGTGCTTCTGTGAATTTGTATTTTATGTGTTTTTAATCATTTGATTTGTTACCTGCTGGCCTTAAGGGGGGTTTTAAGCCTTAAGGGAGTTTTTAATTTTTGTGATTTAGTGGTTGTGGCTTGGAAAATGTGTAAAAAATATATGCTTTTGTGATTTTTTTGTTCTGTTCATATTTTTAGCTTGGAAAATGTTATATGAGGTCTAGATTGGATTTTAGATAAGCAATGCCAAAGTTTTAGTTTTTGAATATAAAATTCACAGTTTTATGAATTTTTATTTTTCTTTTGTTTTATCAAGTGGGTTCTTATATTTGTTTTGCTTTGGTCTTCAGGGCCAGTGTTACTCCAGGGACTGTGTTGATTCTGCTTGCTGGGAGGTTCAAGGGAAAGAGGGTTGTTTTCCTGAAGCAGCTTCCATCTGGATTGCTTCTTGTGACAGGTGTGTGTTGTTTGCGATGAGACTAGTTTCTGTTCAATTTTTTTTGCATGATGAGCTTTGTTGGTGGGAAGTTATTCATATATTGTGGATCTTTGTTGGTGAAAAGTTATTCATATGTTGTGGTTATCACTTCATCGAGTTAAATCTAATTGCTCTAGTATAGGACTATAGGTTCTCATTTTAATCTGGTTGACAAAAGGTCCCTCTTATGTTTGTTGGTGCTTCTTCAAAATGCTTAGTTCTGTTTTGTAAAACATAATGTCTAGGATACAATTCTTCTGCTTCCTCCAAACTGGTACTTGATGTTGCCCCTCTAGATAATTTTTCTTTGAGGAAATTCTAGTGATTATGTCATTGAAAGTGTTTTAGGATGTATTTTCTACTAAGGTTTAGGTAGTCGTTGATTAAGGTAGTTACTAATTTCCAACTGTTACTAATATGCTTCACTTATTGGTTTTTGTATCGCCATGTGATTTGTACATTTATTGAAATTGAAATATGATCTTTTTTCATATCCTGATGATGATTTTGCATTTATAGGTCCCTTCAAGATCAATGGGGTTCCTCTCAGAAGGGTGAACCAAGCATATGTCATTGGTACATCCACAAAGGTGGACATCTCTGGTGTTAATGTCGATAAACTTGATGACAAGTACTTCGCCAAGGAAGCTAAGAAAAAGAAAACAAAGGGTGAAGGCGAGTTCTTCGAGGCAGAGAAGGAGGTTCGTTTGACTAAGTTTCTTGTTTTGTCAATGTTGTTTCCCTTGTTATTATGAATCACTTCTGCAGTTGCTGATCTCTGTTATCGTTTTCCCATTGTAGGAGAAAAATGTGCTCCCCCAAGAAAAGAAAGATGACCAAAAAACCGTTGACACTGCCTTGTTAAAGGCCATTGAGAGTGTTCCAGACCTCAAGTCTTACTTGGGTGCTAGGTTTTCTTTGAAGGCAGGAGTGAAGCCCCATGAGCTAGTCTTCTAGAGTGCCAAAATTATTTTCCTCATTCTGTTTTTTGTTGAGCTTGTTCCCGATAGTTGTACTGTTTTCTCATCATGGTAATGAACATTGTTCAAGAGTTTTTTCTTCCAGTTTTGGTTCTAGTAGTTTTATTCTTCTATAGTTCTACCAAAAATGAAATAACATTGATATGCAGTGCCTTATACATTATTCGACTGAAGTTATTGGAGTTTTATAACGCTTTTTTTCATATATGGTGCAACAATGCATGTATGTACTTCAAAGTTCACCATTTGTAGCTTGGCACCTAGGCTCTTCGTTTTTCTTTTTTTTTTAGCAGAGGGCTTAGCATAACGTTATTTTACTGTTGAATGAAGCTAACAATGAAATTCAAGCAAACATGAAACTTCGACGGCTGCCACATCAATGATTTAGAATTTTGTTGGATCAATACACTAGTGAATAGGTGCAAATATGTTCTGGATAAATTTTATTCTAAATGCAGCGATGGTTGTTTCAGGAGTTTTAATTCCACTAATATACACAAATAATACTGTTAAAACTAATGATGTTGGACCAAGAAAATGATGCTATATGGTTTTCATTAGTATTCCTTAAACGTATGTCAAACTTACAAACAAGCAATTTGCATAATTAGATCTGAGTTATCATTGAATATTGATATTGTCTAGGATAAATTTACAGAACTGGCAAACTATGATACATATAACCATTTCAACTTTTTACAAAGGATAAATTCAGTGATGCACAGTGCACACAATCTTAATCTGGGGTCTAACATTTATTATGTCAAGTAACATTGTGAAAACACTGATCTAGGACATCAGAAATACCATGAAGTTACAGGTTAAAAGAAAACTAAACGAACTGAATATAATATAATCCATACTGAAGCCTTAAACTATGTCGTACATCACAGCATGCTATCTGTTCTAGCTGGAAGCCTCTTGAAGAAGTTGCTTGGCACAGAAGGTAGCTTGCTACGAAACTTCGGATGCCGGAGATAGTACAAACCTGCCACCATAGCCACCACTTTTGGTGGTGTTGCATAGAGAACCACAGCAGAACAAAGGCTGAACACAACAAAGAGACTAGTTGCTCTTGTGTCTCTCCAACTCAGTAGAGACTGAAGCCTCTCTCCCTGTGTTGCTATGTCCCCAACAACTGTTTGAATCCTCCCTGCAACACTCCTAAGCCTGTCATACCTCATTCTCACCACATCATGTGGCCTAGAAGTCGGGAATGTGTCGAACTCCTCGTCGAGTTCGTCGGGGTGGACGGCTTCTGCCCATGAGAGTTTTGTGTCCATGTGGGGGGGGTGCCTGGGCCTGAACCTGTAGTTCCACAGGCCAATGAAGAACATGTAGAGGAACAAAGTTGGAAGGATCAATTCAGGGTAGAAAATGAGTATCAGGAAGAGAATGTGAACTAGGACCGATGTAACAGGGTTCTTCCAATGGGAAACTTGTCTAAACCATTGTCCTATTGTGATGAATCCAGAGAAAAGTGACATGATTCGGAAGAAATTTGCTTTGCTTCTTCTCATGCTCCACATATGAGAATCAACATCTAGCATGTACTCTACTACCTCCTTTCTGAGGGGAGGTTCAGCTCTTCCGAGCCTCACAGCAACAATGTTCATTGCCTGGTACCTCAGATTCTCTACTTGGTTAACCGTGAAAGGCCGCAAGTAGTGCAGCTTTGGAAGCAAAGGTTGGCCATAGATGTAAACCATGTTAGCCACTGAGAGGTTAGTGAACCTCACTGCTAGCTGAAGCTCCCCCATTTTCTTCACACCATGAGGGTGCAACACAAGAAGTGGATAGCTATGAGTGTATATCCTATGAGCCTCAAGTGTTGAGAGCCTAATTCTTACTTTTCCAATTCTTGAATCCCTGGCTGCAATGCCAGTGGATTTTTCACCTAAATGGCAATTGTCAAAGACACCAAGTGTTATCACAGTGCAAGGATCGTAAACCTCCCATGTGTATTGCTCATTCCATTTTGGACTAAAAGTGTCAAGAATTGTTCTTGTTCTGACCCACTTTTGGCCATACTTGGCAACACAGTATGCATCAGTGCTGCCGCGGCCGTCCCCCGTCTTCATTGGGAGGAGTCCTTCTGCTCCTAAGATGCCTATTTCCAGCACTCCAATAGGCTGCTTCCATAGCTGTCTAGCCGTTGGCCTTTGGTCACTCGAGTACAAAGTGGACTCATCAAGGACATGGTATCCACCCTCAAGGGAAATTCTCAGATGAACCCTGCTTGAAAACTTAAGCTCGTTTCTCCTATCAGCCTCCATCATTCCAAAACCAAACCTCTCAAGATTGAACCATCGCGAATGAACCGGCCGGTGATCCAGCCTCTTCTCAAAGAGTGTCAGTGGCAAGACTATCTTCCCAAGCACTTCGTCTCTCGAAGGGTGCACGCGATCCTCCACGGTGATTGTCAAATGTTCCTCGAATGGCTCAGCTGCCACAAACACCAAATCTTCATTCCAGAGTGGTGTGGTTGTTCTAGTTGCACATATCTTGGTCCTCAACACTTGGCTTCCCATTTGAGCCTTGACTAAAACCTCTGGCAACCTGTTTCTGTCACTTGCTATCACATCTTGTGCTTCAATGACATTCACCTTGAGATACCAAAGTTTTGGTGACACATAAACCTTTGATCTTACATTGAAAACACCCTCTCCATACACAGTGGCAGCATCAGAGTGCCAAGCCTCTGAGAAGGCTTCGTCAGCCTGAGTTCCCATCCATACTGCAAGCATGATATCACCTCTCACCTTCCCTTCCCCTCGTCGCTCCTCGAGTCTGTACCATTGAGGAGCCAGAGGACTGTCTGGGGGAACTCTAGTTGGAACCTCATTGAGATCGAACGCCACTCTTCCAATGTACTCATCTCTTCCCAACATCTCTTTGTCTTTCACCATGACTTCCAAAACAGAAGATTGGATCCTGTCTTTGGAGAAAGCATAGACTTGGTTCCATTCCGGGTTGGTTTTCTTCTCTATGTGCTTTGTTCTTCCTTTGTAGTTCCCCAGCTTCACTTCCACGTAAGGGTCACAGCTTGAGGTGAGAGTGCTTGGGGAAAGATCTTTGGCTTTCACCACTTTAACATATAGATAGAACATCTGCTCAACGAGGTCATGTGTGCTTGAGAATCTTTCGCCACCGCTCATCCACCCTCTTCTGGCATTAGGCCACCGCTCCCCACTGAGGTGTGGATCGGTCTCCCTCAGATTGTAGTCTTCGTCGCGGCTGCTAGGATGGACTTGAGGGCCAGCTGAGTGCTGCATTGTGACTGGACCACCTCTTTGTCTTCTCTTTATTGATATCATTGGTTGCTGGTGAACTTGGTGTTTGTGTAATTTCTGTGTTTGGATTCTTGATCAGTATCAATTCCACTAGACTGAGCTTCTGCAGAATGGAAAGTTGTCACTGCAGCTGAGTTTACTTTCTCAGCTTCTGATGTTATGTAAGTGAGGTCTATAGTTTCTGTGGTTGGGGGTGGACAATGAGGAAGATTAGTAGTGTTGGATTTGGATTTGGATTCTGGTACTTTTGGTGAAGTTGGAGATGAAAGTTTTTCTAATTCTGAAGTAACAAAGAAACAAGGAGCTTTGGTTTTGGTTTTGAACTGTTATGATGCAATATATACATAGAGAGAGAGAAAGTAAGAAACAGAAGAGAAACACCACTTCTTCTCTGAACAGTTTGATAATTTCCTCACTTTCCTTAACAAGATTAGAGCAAGGAACTCTTACCCTTGTAAAGAAGTTTATGTCTAGACTAAGAGATTTCAATAGTTTGGTGATGTTAAGGTTTGGTGGAATCCAAATGGAATAACAGTTTGTGATTCCAAGTGGGGTGGTTGAGGTTCTTTGGGACAACTCTGGTTCTGCTTAGTGTTTGGTTTTCAAAGTGTACTTTCACAAATGCACTTGCTGATCAATGATCATGAGCATCAATGATCTCCACAGCCACCTTTCATACCCTTTTCTTCCTTGTGTCATAGATGACACAGGAAGCTAAAGCTTATGTGGCTATGCACAAGTAACCCAATATTCGATTCTGAAGCAACCAAATTTCTACTTGAGAAGGCAAAAGATGGAAGAAAACACAGTAATGCTTGTTGTCTCACTTTCCTACACAATAGAAAGTCCTCACTACATCTTTGGTGTAAGAAAGGAATAATTTGATGAAGAAGCTGCATGACCTTTAGTAATTAGAGTAGTATCTTAATGATTATAAAATATGAGACAAGTTACTTGGTACTATGAAACATGGAATATGCCAAATGGTAAATAGTTTAATAATGCTGTTTTTACCAATGTTTCTGTTAAGGTAATGATGTAGTTACTTAATGAATAGGGTTATATATTATATGCTTAAAGGGACTAGTTGAAAGGATCAGTTCTTTCTTCTGTGTTCAGCAATGCCAAAGTAGAGAGAAAAAACAAAGTGAGTGAAAGGCAGATTTGAAACTGCAAAGAAAGCAAAGGTGGCTTAGCTGCAAGGGCTTGTGCTGTGAGCTGTGACATTGCACAAAGATGCTTTTCCCTTATGCTTTATTTTCCATCTCCTTTTAAGAGTGTATATTATTATAATTATAATTTCTAAGTTCTATCTTCACATTACTTATATTTTTTTATAATTTTTTTTTAGCTTGCCAACTCAACAATCTGCCAAAAGTTGTTCATAGGGTGCTTTGGTGTCAATTTCTGGGTCAGGTACAACATAATGATACTTTTTGAAGTTGTTCATTACTTCCTCGGATGAATATTTTTGCCTCGAGATTAGAAAGTTTTCCTAGTTAAGGAATTTATCACGTGTACAAATGTAATTAGATTGAACTCACTTTTTTGAAATGGCTTGAGAAATTTGAAATGAATTTTATAGAGATGCATACAATGATAAAAGTTTTAATTTGATAGCAAAATATTTTCCTTTATCATCAATTTTAGATTGGTGTTTTATCTTTTAAAAAAATCATTTTAGTTATTTATGTTTTAAAAAATGTTTAAAATAGTTATTTTTGTTAATATAGTTTCTCTTGACAATTCGATACACTAGAAATATAATTTCATCTTTTATTATCGTTTTTACATTGTCGACGATGACCATTTCTTGATATATCAATGTCTCATTATACTTTACATTGTCACGAAGAATTATTTATACACGTGATCTTGTATTTATAAATCTTATTATAATGTAAAATCTCACTCACAAAACTCAACTCAGTTGACAATGACAGCCAACAAAATTGTGAATTCACATCGCAAACATTCTCTACAATAAGAAGACATTAAATTTATATCGATAAAAAGACTATTTTAAACCAATTTTAAAACATAAGTATCAATGAACTTTTTAAAAGATAAAATGATGAAACTAAAATAAATAAATAAATAAATAAGATAACGTAATTTGATCTAATTTTAATAATTAGTAAATTGTCCAATTGAAAAGTGATAGCTTTTAAAATAATTATTTTAATGTTTTGTTTGGATTAGTAGAGAGAAAACAAATAAGAAGAAAGAACATTGAACTGATAGAAATATATATATATATATATATATATATATATATATATAAATTAAAGAAAAAAAATGTGTTTCCACTTATATAGATAGATAGAACAAGAAGAAAAGAATTCAAGATTTTTTTTTTCACTTATTAAGATGAACATAAAAGAGAATGAAAAAAAAAATAAAGAAATCATCTTTTTATATCAATAAACTGATAATTTTTTATTCTATTATTTTTTAACAAAATATATTTATTATTTTAAAAAATAATATTATAAAAAAGTTATTTAATTTTCAAGTAACACCTCAAATATACTTTCCATTATGTGTTAGAGGTACAGTTTTGTTGGGATTTTAGAAAGAAAAAAAATCATTAGAACCAAATAAAAAAAAAAAAAAAATGTCGGTCGATTTGGTTTGCCGTAGATAAATCGACCATGTTTAACCAAACCAAACTAATCTATGGCCGTTTGTATTTGTATAATGGTTTGGTTTGACAATGTTTTCTTTTAAAAATGTATTATCATATTTTTAAATTTATTAATTAAATTTATATTATTATTTTGTTATATCATTTTAAAATTAATTAATTCTTTTATTAAATTTTGAAAAAACATATTTTTATTAAAAATTATTATTTTTACTTTTATTTAACATTATTATAAAATGATATTAACGACTCTTTTAGTAATACTAATAAATTATGGATTACTTCATATTTAACATTAATTTTTAATAATAATAGTACATCCTTTTTTAACGTATAGAAATAATATATACTTCTTGATTACAAAACAAAAGAAATTCCATAAATTATTTAATACTTATTATTATTTACCACAAAAAAATTACATTAAATTTTTTTTTAAAAATACTTTATAAATCACATACTCTAATCACTAAATATTTAAAATAAAACTAGTTACATAATTCTAAACATTCATTAAATAAAAGCAATATAATGATAATATGTAGTGAGAGTTATGGTGATGTGTTCCTATGTACGATGGTTGGTTTGCTAGAGGAGTTATATGCAAGCAGCTTTGTGATATTAATTTTGACATGTACAGGAGAAATTATGATTTTGGTGCATCATTGTTACCTGTTAATTAATTAGAGACACATAACTTGTATTAGAGTTTAAATTATTTACTAATGGGACAGAAGAATAAAAAATCAAATAAAAAAATATTTTAGGTATCAAGGTCAACAAAATAAAATATTAAAAATTATAAATAAAAATGTTCAATACTTCACGAATTACAAATATATTTTATCCAAAAAAAAAAAAAAATCAAACTTCTAATCCTAAGTAAACACTTCCCTGTGAAGGTTAATCTCTAAAGAAAAAAAAAAAAAAACATAAATAAAACTCATCTTGGATTACGAGAGGAAAAAAACAAGGAAGAAGAGGAATTCAAAGCGCAATAAAAAAAAAAAAAGGTTGAACAAAAACACTCACATATTTTATTACCAAAATTACTTAAACCCGTAAGTTTTCTGGGATTAAATTTCGAATCTTTCCATCACCTATTTTTCGGGGTATTATTATTATTTTAACGTAACAACGAATGTTGTGTTAAAAGGAAACTTTTTCATCATTCTTGGGTGCCTTTGTTTTTTTTTTTTTTTGAAAAAATGTGGGTTTTGTTGATTCGGTTTTTTCAAGAAATCAAGGTTCATAATTGCTAGTTTATGTATTGTTAAGCTCCAATATTTCACGTATCGGTGAAAAATGGTGATTCATGTGTGTACCACCTATTTAGGTACTTGACCCTAGCAAAAAATATGAGGTATATTAGGCTTTTGAGGGACCAAGCCCGCCCCCCCCCCCAAAGTTTAATTTTTTTAGTATAAATAAAATAATACTAGTATTTTAATATCACAATAATTACATTTATTTGATGGATTGAGTTTGATTTTTTAAATAATAATACTTAATTTTTATTTTTATTCTTACTTTGGATATAATATTTTTTTATGCTTTTATAATTGTCAATATCAAAGATAATGATTTTTTATTTATTTATTTATAATAAATATTTATTTTCTTTTTAGATTATTCATAGAACAGATAATTGTATTTATTTTTCTCTTTTTAAACCAGATATTATAATTTCATTTATTTTTTATTTTAATAACTTTTTTTATAATTTGTTAATACTATATTTCAAAGATAATAGTAATTGATTTACAATCGAGTGACTTTAATGACTTTAAAATAGTAATATAAAATATTTGTGTTTCATAATTTGAAGATTATAGATTTTTATTAATCTTCGACAAACCTCTTAACATTAATATAAAATATTCTCTTCTTTTTTTTTTTTATCATAATTCTTCATATATTATCATTCATTCTTATCTTTTTGATAAGTAACAATCTAGGACCTAGTGCTAGTGGAGATAAATTATATTTTAAAAACTTAATAATATTTATTATCATAAAAATGATATATAAGATAAGATAAAATATCCAACCAAATAAAATGTAAAAGCATCAAGACAGAGGAAAAAAAAAACTAGTAAAAATGAATGAAACCAAAAAATAAAAAATGTAAAAGGATCAAGACAGAGAAAAAAAAAAACTAGTAAAAATGAATGAAATCAAAAAATAATTAAGGTAAGGTACAATTTAAAATTACAGGGTGCAAAAAGTAAAAGTACTCTACATTATATCTGCCCATCCCTTGAGTCAACTGTCATGGACAGTGTTTGTGAGACTCGAATATACTTTTTAACTTGAGTGAAAAAATATAAACATGTTGAAGTATAAACTTTGGAAAAGTAAAATATAATTTAGTTAAAACAATTTACTTATTCATTTTCAATTTAACTTTAATTAATATGTTAAAATAATGTTTGTTATACTAACTTTTGTTTTATAATTTTTTTTACTAAAACTTTTAACAAAAACTCAATAATAGATAAGTTTTGTCATATGCCAAAAGATGTGTTGATAAATTATTTATATGATTAATACTTTAGAATATATAATTATTAATATTTTACATGAAAATGGACAATGTATATTTATTAAAATATCTATGCAAAATTAAAAATACTTATTAACAAAATTTTAATTTGATACTCAACCCCTATTATTAGTGGAGTTTAGTTCTTCCCTGCAGGCTGGTGAAGGAGTCTAAGATAAAGTACTGTTTTAATGGTATATTGGTATACCACTTTTTTTTTTTATTATTATTAACAGTTAGATATAATAATAAAAAATTAAATGGTTGGGATTATTGACTTGATAGAGATTAATGACATGAATATGTAATATAGTGTATTTTAGTATAGTTTAAAATTGTATTTGACATATCTAGAGTTTTATGAGATTATGTCGTTTTGAATCCAAGTATCTAATATTGTTATTTGTAACATTTTATTGATATTTTTTTTTATACTATCCCTTGTATAATTCATAACTTTTGACAAAGGTCTTCAATTTTGATGATTTTGTCTTGTTTGAAATTTAAGGAGGAGAACTGCAATTTTGTGTCTCATAAGAATTTTCCAATTGATACATTATAGGGGTTAAATCATGGATTCAATGTTTCGGCCTTGCACTTGTATCATTTCGAGTTTAGTTTATAATTAAGGACCTTTTGGTAATTTTAATTAATTAAGGTAACATTTTATTTAGTGGGTTTCAGTCTCCCTTTGGAGGCTTACGTTTTTAGTCCATCATATATATAATTTTTTTCTTTTATAAAAGGAGACACACTACTTCATTTTATAAATTTTCAGTTTTAGAATTCAAAGTGTTATCTTCTCTCTCCTCTCTTTTCTCCCATTTCTTCTTCATTTTCGTACAATCCCATTGGAGCTCCCATGAAGATCTCCATGCAGGACTAAATGCATTTGCAACTAAAGATATGTGCTTGTGAGTAAATATGAGTTCCTCAATTTTAAATTTCGAATTATGCTTATGAACTCCCTTTTTTTCTTTTTCTGATTTTCAATTTCATTATTTAATGTATAATAATAATTGGATTAAGAAATTGAAATATGAATTTTGGTCAATTGCAATTAATTGATTGTGATTTGATACTAAACATGCATGAATTTGAAAAATTAGGAACGCGATAGTAATTCGAATTTTTTTGAATAAATATAAAGTGATTGTCTTAAAATTCGTATTTCTATATTTCTGAGCATGAATTTGACTTATCTTTGTTGGAACTATGATTGTTTCTCCATAAATATAGATTCTTGAATTATATCTCTTTGATTATGTTTTCGTTTATTGATTTAAGTTGCTTTGCTTAATTTTTTGAAAATCACACAAAATCTTTTTTTTTTGAATTGAATGTAAAATGTTTGATGAGTTGTATCTTTAATAAAATAATCTGAATTAGTTCTATATTGTAAAATTTATTAGAGAACTTAATAGTTTTTTACGGCATATTCGACACACTTATTAGTCAATATGTTTTTTTTAGGTTAATCCTAGTATGAATAGTATAAATTTGCACATTTTATTTCTAAGGTTTGTGAGAGGATGAAAACCGTCAGAGACTTGCGGCTACATCGGTGCCTCCTTCACCCTAATTGATTGTTCTTCATGGAACAATGACATAATCAAACACAAATCACAATTGGTCTTTACTAGCGCCTCCTCCACCCCTTTGTGGGATTTATTGACTGTGAAGTTGTGCCTTTCTTCCTCGTTGTGGAAACTTCATCCATTCCTCTTTGTGATTTGGTAAGTTATTTAGAAATATGACTTTTGGAGATTGAATCATTCTACCATTTTTTTTCTTCTAGCTATTATTGCTAAAAAATAAATGTTGGGTTAAAAGGGAACACTTTTTTTTATTAGTTTTCCGGCTCCTTCATTTTATTGAAAAAAAGTGGGCTTTGTTGGTCCAAATTTTTTAACAAATCCTCAAGGTACGTTCATGATTGTTAGTTGATGTATTGGTAAATATTTAGAACATAAACCCCATTGTCCATGTAAATTTACAGGTTTCTGGTATTTATTTATTGTTTTTAATTTGAAATAATATTGTTGTTTGGAAAAAACAATTTGAGGAGTAGTGGTCGACGTCAAACAATAATAAATATTGCTAATTCCTTTTATGTCATAGTTGAGATTGACATAAATTATTAACATGATATGATATGGTATATGCATTGTTATCGGCTTAGAGTTGAATATTGTTATTGATGTAATCTTTGTTATTTGGTATATGAATGTTGGTGTTTAAACACTTGCAATCGTAATTTATATGTTTGATAGATAAATTTTTATTACACCAAATTTGAGTCGTATATTGTCCCTTCCTTTTTTCTTGGCATTGCAATTTAATCAATACAAAAAAACACAGTGACTCCCATATTTGGTCACAAATACCTTCAATTTGTTCTTATTTAAATTTGTAAATATATATGCCGATTATTAGAGTCCATTCTATTGTGTTATTTTACTAAATAATTTTTCTTTCTTGATTTTGGATTACTTTGACTATTTGGTTTCAATTCTCAATCTATTAATTAATTGGTTTAATTCTCAATGTGTCTATGTATAATATATTTAACTTAAAAAGCTAAGGCCAGTCTTTCAATTTTAGATTTTTAACATGTTATGCTAGTATTAATTTTTTTATGTTTCTAATTTTCAACTACAAGATGTAATAATGGAAGGGAATTTTTTATAAGTGTTCTAAATATCAAATCCTTTGACAGTGGAAAGAGGAATTTGGTAATAGTTTTGGGAGCTACTGGGTGTTGAAAAGAATAAAAAACAAGCAATATTTACTACAATATTCAAATATGGATATATGTCTAACGTGTGGCATGTGCAGAGCCTCCGGGGTGTATATATATATATATATATATATATATATATATATATATATATACAGGGACGGATATTAGGGACAGGCAGGTGCTTGAGCTCCCTCCTTCCATCCCTTTTATTTATATATATATCTAATAAAAAATATTAATAAATAAAAAATTATTAAAAAAATAAATTTTTAAGTTAGTATTTATTTAATTTTTTTTCTTAATGAAACATATTTTGATTTTATATTTATAATTAATAATAAATATTTAATTTAATTATATTTTTATTTTATTTTAGATATGTTTTATTTTTAATAAATTAATTTAATATTTTTTATCTTTAATTTTTAAAATTTTGTAATTTTTATTCTATCATTTTACCTTTATAGCATATGATTACAGATTTTTTTTCAATTTTTTTTTTAAAAATTAACAAATTTTGTATCCATTTTTTTTTTTACGTTTTTAAAAAATTTATATTAAATATTTTTTTTTCAAAATTTTATCTTCAATTTACACACACAGATATTTTTTAATAAATCGAACCAAATTAAACTGTGTTAAAATAGTTTGGTTCTTAAGTCAAATATGCGAAATGATTTAGAGAATGAGTATTGATCCAAACTGGTTTTGAAGAACCAGATTTGAATTGATTGTGTAAGCTAGTTTCAAAATGATTTAAAAATCAAGTTGTTTAAGCTGAATCCGTTAAAATTGGTTTTTATTCATACCTTTTTTTTTTTTTTTAAGAATTTGACATGAAGTTATTTTCACCTTTGACAACAAATATATGATATTATATAATAAAAAAAAAAAACGACAGTAGTGAATGCAATTAACAATTTTGATTTGAATGTCTATGAAGGGAGTGACATAATGGAGAGTGTAATTACACAAGGAATGGATGGAATAGTTATTTTGCATAAGGAAGGAAGCAATAATAAATAAATAAAATGAAGTAAACCCCAAAAGCAGATCCATAATCCAACACAATCCTTAACAACAGACTAACTCATTACTTTTTTTTATTATTATGAACGTCTTTAACTCATCCTTCTATTATTGCTATCAAAATCACAATAATAATAAATAGATAAGTTTAAGCTACATTTATTAAACTTATCAATTATTTTCAATTGAATTTCCATTGCCACAACTTCCAACACTAGCAGTAAATCCACCGAGTACTTGATGATTGTGATTTTGATAGCAATGATAAAAGAATAAGTTAAGTCGTTCAGAGTAATAAAAAAAATAAAGGATGTGTTAGTCTATTATTAAATGTCTTGGAATATGGATCCGTTTTAGGATTTGCATCAATTTTATTATTGCTTCCTTTCTTCTGCAAAGTGATAGTTCCATCCATTCATTTGTTATTCACTCTCCATTATGTGATTCATTTCATAGACATTCAATTAAAGTTGGTAATTGAATCTCCTCCCTTCAATTTTTTTATATTTTATAATACCATATATTTGTTTTCAGAGGTAAAAATAATTGAATGTTAAATTTATGAAACCAACGGTTTGAAAAACCAAATTTAGCGGGTTCAATATGTAGAATCAGTTGAAAACTAGTTGGATTTTTTAAATCGATCAAATCTATTTTAGTACATAATCAGTACAGAACTAATTCTTTAAAACTAGTTTGATTCATAACCAACTCTCTTATCAAATTTTCATATTTTAATTAAAATCAAACTATTTTAAAACAATTTAGTTTGGTTTAATTCATTTTTTTATGCAAAATATTTTTCCTACCATGACTAACTTGTTGTTTATTTTTATTTTAATTATTAGTATTAATTACTAATCTTTTGTCAAAACCACAATCTCATACTTATTTCAAGTATTCTTAGTAGATTTTCTAGTGGTGCTATTGACAATAATTTAATTGGAAATCGAATAAGCTTTTAGATTAAATTTTGTTATAAGGTTGACTTGTTAGTAGAAAGTGAATGAAGAGAGAGTCAGGGATTAAAGTCATCTTGTTAACAAAAATTAACAATTAATATTTGTCTATAAAATTAAAATTTTAGATTAAATTATTTTATTTTTTTTACTATTGTATTGGTACAAAGTAATCATTGTCAAAAACATTGACTAATCTTTGTTGGAGATCATAAACACAAACAATATGAATATTCTTGTCAAAAGCATAGTCTATTTCATATTTAAACTGGTCAAAATTTGAATACTAAACCACTTGGTTAAGAGATACAAGTTGCTACTACTTGTGTTAACCATTGTTGATAAATTAAATTACTCTTACCACCCAAGATAACAATTAATAATGCAAAGAAATGACACTGAACATATTATAAATGCATATTAGGACTATAATGGAGCTCAATTTTTAGTTTAGTTTAAATATATTTTTAATCCTTTAAACATAGATCATATTTTTTTAGTCATGTTTTTTTTAGTCCTTCAAAATCAGAAAATATTTTTTTTTTAGTTTTTCCCCAGTTATATGAGATTTGCAATATGTGATAGTTTTTTAGTCGTTACAATTTGATTTATGTCATTTTTTATATTTGTAGTAGTTAAAAACCGTTACAAATTGTAAAACTCTTATTCTTTATTTGTCACTTATTAGGGGAATGATTAAATAAATATTTTTTTTATTTTAAAGAACTAAAAACTTATTTAAACATTTTAGATTTCATTTTGCTAGAAAAGAGAGCATCAATAACTCAACATTGGTTTAAGTTTCTTGTTGAATCAATTTCTCTTAATAGCTAGTTTATTCATGTTCATTATGGATCTATCTTATAACAGGCACATTTTCATCTACTTGTTGTTGTGTATTTAGGAATCTCTCCTATATGAGCACTATATTTATAAAACAATGATTTTAAAGAAGACTTTACCTTTTAACTTCAACCATGTGCCATGTCCTCATCAAAAAGTTTTTCAATTGCCCAATTCATATATTTTGTTTTAGACCTTGGATCTAATATAACAACGGGCAACAACATATTCAGTGTGTGAGGATGATCCCAATATTTTTGATATTTTTCTTTCCTATTTTTAGCCATTTTATGTGTAGCACTATCTTCATTATTGACATAAAGTAAATGGTTAATCATACGCCAAATTTCTACCACCTCTAACCTGTACATGTTACTAGTAACATAAGAGGTACTAGAGATTTGTAATGTAGCTTCATAAAAAATGCTTAAGAATGATAGAATATCCTCAACATATTCTCAATCTTCATAAGAAGGTAAACCAACCCCTTTCCTAACTCATTAACATACTTTGGGTCATGAAACTCAAACTTCTAAAGTGCCTTCTTGTTTTTCAAAGCAACGCCTATCATCAAATAGGTGAATTCCACCTTGTTTCAACATTCAAGCAAATATTATCCTTATATTTATAATTTTGTTTGTTCGACACATTCTTTGAATTTCATTAAGTCTAAAAGGATATGATCTAATATATTTCATTGCAACACAAATTCTTAAAATCGAATTGTCAATCTATTTTAGCCCACTTCTCACAATTAAGTTCAAATTATGTGCATAACAACGCATATGAATATAATTTCCTTTTAAAAATAAATCATTCCAACATAATAGCATTTTCTTCAAGTGTTGAATTCCAAAGTTATTTGAAGTAGCATTATCAACTATCAAGCTCAAAACTTGATTCAACTCCCATTCATTCAAGCACAACTCAACAAATTTGGCCATGGCCTTTCTTGGATGACTTCTTGATGAAAATTCAAAATTTATTTGTGCAACTTTCAATTATCATTGATGAAGTGGGCTGTAAACACATGTAGCTTACATTTTGAGGTGAAGTCTAAGCATATGTAGTAAGACAAACTCTCTTACAATGTTGCAAAAGAAAAATCTTCAACTCCCCCTTCTCTTCAAGCCATAGTGCTACAATGTTACAATATAAGATATAACACGATCGGATCTTAAACCTTGGTTGCAAAGTATAAAAATACCACATAAAAGTAGGATGTTCAAGAAATCGAAAAACAACAGTTTGCACAAACACCTTTACTAGTTCTTTGTCACATGAATCTTAGTCAAATTTGTCATACGAAGGAGAGGTAATACTCCCATCAGTAATTGTGGGTGAAGCTAGTTTTAATAGAACTAGTTTTAATTGTGGGTGAAGCTAGTTATTTAAGGATAATAAAACCTTTATACAAATAAAACTTTTAATAGTAACACGATGTTTAATAATATTTTAAATAGTTGATTAATAATTTTATTATTTGAAATATTATTTTTTATTTTATTAAAATCGATAATATTTTTATTTATAATGAAACAGGTGGAATAAAAATATAAAAGATAATTTTTTTGAATAACTAGAATAATTCATATTAAATGAGAAAAAGTATTCCAAAATTTGTTATATATATGTTGGTAATTTGGCTTTAGTGGTATTTGAAGAAAGAGTATGAAAATAAGCTCTGCACAAATAATTCTGGGTAGCTTATTATAAAATTCTTTATTTATAATTTTTTTTTATTAAAAATAAATAATTTTTATTTTAAGAAACTTTTACTAATTGATATTTTGACCCAACTTTTACTTAAAAATAATTTATAAGTTAAAAATAAATTTAACCAAACATACCTAAATAAAATGAATAATAGAGTGAATACAAGCCAGACTAAAATCAAAAACCATTTATTCAAATTTATTTGACCCAAGTTCTAAGAAAAGAAAAATAAAGTAAATAAAAAACACTCGCCTACTTCTTTAAGCTTGTAATCCTAAAGATTAAAGACTTATTCAATCAATTTCATAAAAAAAAAAGACTTATTCAATCACATTTTCTTTCCTTTTAAAAATTAAATCGAAGTGAGTGAATTTTTATTTTTTTTAAAATCTGAATTACCTTGTATCATTAATAACTAGTGTCTCATCCGTAAATAACACAAATCATTAAATATTTTAAACATTACAATAAAAATTGTTATATTATCGACGAACGGAATTAATAAAATATTGTTAAAATCCAATTAAATATAAAATTCAGTTAATAACATTTAATTTATTTATATATATATATATATATATATATATATATTTGTATGGTTTTTTTTTATCATTATTAATATTTTAGAATATAATTTGGCACTATATATTATAAAATCAAGATTGTGTAACAAATTCAACATTATATTTTTGAAATATATAAGTTTTTTTTAATGATGTTTAAGGTTTTTACACATTTATTAAGGAATATAATTAATATGTTAAATTTCCTAGAAAAAATTATGTAGTTTACTAATATATCATTTATTTCTCTAATTAATTTTTTTTCATTTTTACTATACACTACTCTCAATGTGAATTATTCCAGTTATTCATAAAAATTATCTTTTATACTTTTATTTAACTTGTTTTGTTATAAAGAAAAATATTATTAATTTTAATAAAATAAAAAATAATATTCCAATTAATAATTATTAATCAATTATTTAAAACATTATTCAACATCACTTTACTATTAAAAGTTTTATTTATGTAAAAGTTTTATTATTCTTAAAATATTTTTATATAAATAATTTTTTTATAATATTTTATTTTATTTTATAAATATACTTTTTTTATTAAACAAAATAATTAGTATTTTTTTATCAAAAAATATTAGTGATTATATTTTAACTTTAAGGAATTTCAAGTTAAAAAAAATTAGCAAGTAACTTTTTACTTATTTTTTTAATATTTTATTTTTAATTTTAACTTAAAAGTATCTTATAAGTTGAAAAAAAGTATTTAAAACAACATTGATTTTTTAAAACTTCATGTATAAAACAATTTTTTTCTCTAAAGCTTTATATATTTTGGAACCGAGGTAGTATTCTATACATAAAAATAATTCTTTCAAACTAAAACTTAAATAATTATGACTAATAATTGATTAATTTTATATTTATTAATTTAAAGTTAAAGTTAAATAATTTTTTTTATAGTTTTATTATAAAAATAAAAATTAAGTAAATTCTTTTTTTAAGTGAATTAAATTAGAGAAAAATATATTTTTTGCCCCAATTATTGAGAGTTTTTCTTTATAGTATCTAAAGTATTATTTGATTAGTTTTCATTTCTCAAGAATTGTTCCGTTTGGTTTTTCCGTGGGTTGAAAAATCAAATGAAATAATAGCCTATTAAATTAACATGAAAGGCTATTTTCTTGAGATGCACCAAGAATAATACATTAATAAGATTTTGATAAGATTTGAAGTAGAGGTTTGTTTCAATTACATATATATTTCTTTCTATTTTTATCATTATTTTTTCACCCCTTGTTTTAATATTGTTAAGTTGTTGTTAGTTTTTTAAATAAATTTATATTTATATTTAATTTTAATTGATTTATTTAAAATATTATAATTACTTTTATACTTAAGTTATCCAAAGAGGAAACGATTTTTCTATTTGTTTCATGTTATTGTTCTTTTAAAGGGGAGAAAATTATTTATCTTCCTCTTCATGCTGCTGTTCTTTCAAAGGAAAAAAAACTGTTCTTTTTTCTCTTCGTACTACTGTTCTTCCAAAGGGGAGATAACTGTTTTCTTCCTTTGTTTTGTGTTATTATTCTTCCAAAGGGAGAGAACCGTTCTTCTTCCTCTATTTTATGCTATTGTTCTTTCAAATTAGGGATATTTTCTTGTATGCGAATTCTCTATTTTGTATTCGACAACCATGTTCGCCGTCGCGACTCTTGAGTCAACGACCCCATTCGCGGTGACTTCCAACCCAATGAAGACCTTGTCCATAGCAACAACGATCCCATCTGTTGGAAATTATGTTTTTAATATTCTAACACATAGATCCCCGAACCTTTTAAACTCATTACTCATGTATCCACAACCTTTTAGAAACGCAATACCCCCTATGTTTTAAAAAAGAAGATAATGATATTTTTTAGAAAAAAAATATTATAAAAGTCATGTGCTAGTCACATGACATAAAAGTGTAATGAGATATCAAAAGTTATGAAGTTTTATATAAGGGTAAAAATAGGAGGAAGTGCATGTATAATTAAAGCAAATCTCAAATCTCAGGAGATATTATTATAATTTGCTCTAAGATTTTATACAAAATGTCTAAATCTCCAATAATTGGTTATTTTTTTTGTTACCTTTCACGAGTATCCCCAAACTCACTGAATTGGTGCGTGGTTGTAGTTAGCCCAAGAGAATTTTGCATACGGTGAGAATCAAACACGGGACCTCCTACTAAATAGATCACTTCTACCCTTATGAATACAGTGAGGTCTTACACTATTGTATCAATCCTTTCATTTCCAATAGTTAGTTATGCCCATTTTTTATAAAAAAAAAAAAAAAAAAGCAATTCATTAATGGTGTTGTAACATACTTTTTTTTTTTTTTTTATGTTTTATCTCTTTGTAAGATTTTACCTTTATTCTTTCTTGTTAATTAATTTCTTCCATTCAATCTTTTACAATATATATGTTCTGTGTTTGCTAGTACATATACACTATACATCCAAATATATATATATATATATATATATATATATAAACCTTCGTAACCATCTTAATTAAGCTTGAAAAGATTCTTTAAATATGTGATGGTCAACACAACCCGTGTGCATCGCACCATTATTTTTATATCCTATTAATTTTCTTACATAACGAAAATGACTTTTAGATAAATAAAATCATTTCAGTGCACATATCCGGATGAAGCATCTTCCGCTGTTCATGTTCTGCCTTTAGGGGGATAACATGAAGAGAATTCTACCTAAAGCATTCTTTAAAACCTGCACAACAGCTTATCTTTTATTTTGGAAACTCATTTTTTTCTAGAGTTAAATATGTTTTGAATCCCTTAAATAAGGGTCATGTTAATTTTGATCTCCAAATTAAAAATAATTTTTTTAATTTAATACAAGTTTTATCAGATCTCATAATGACAGATTACAAACAAGTCATTTGTTTATATAGTTGTACACAAATTTTATGGTGCTACATGAAACAAACCATAACAACAACATCTTTTGGTCATGTTGAAATTTTACCTTTAGAAATATACATTGACATCAACAATTATAAGTGAATACAATATTGCATGTATTGTTTGGTTGAAAGAATGACACACAAGATAAAATAGAACAAAAGTATATTCTATCAAAAAATAATTTCACTAGTAATCTCAATTAGAATAATGATATAAATGTTCAATAAATTTATTCGTGTGAGAATTTTAAAAATTTCTTTATCATCATTATCAAGGAAAACTATTGAACAATTAAATCACAAGATTCGACTTCAACGTTTTAAATATGATTGTATACACGCTGTACTTTTTCTTTTCTTTTTTTTCACTTCACCATGATTTTGTCCCATTAAGCTTTAATATTTTTGATGAGACAAATTATAACTAATTAAAGGATGATGTACTATTTTTCTTTGCTACTAGTAAGATTTTAACGAGTCACGTTCTTAAACAATGAACATCTGAAAAGGAGAGTCTTATAAATAATCTATGTGATTGTACATACCAATTATATGGACAATCTTCATTTTCTCTAAACTCCGTCTTTTCTTAGTTTTTACTTTTTATGCTTCAAGTTATATTTTATATTTGACATCAGTTATATTTTAAGGATTAATATCCAATTTAATCTTTTAATTTAATTTAAATGCTAAACTGAATCTTTTAATTTATTGGATATACAATTGAGTCATTTTATTTTTAAAATTTATTAAATTAGATCGTTTAATTTTTTAGATATGCAATTAGGTCTTTTTATTTTTAATATTTTCTTAATTGAGTCATTTGATTTTTTGGATATGCATAGAGTAAAACGTTGTTTAAACCATCTAACAAAAAAGACTCAATTAAACAAATTTTAAAAATAAAAGGATCCAATTGTATACCCAAAAAATTAAAAGAACTAATTGAGTAAATTTTAAAAAACCAAAAGATCCAAATGCATATTATAAAAAATAAAGAATTCAATTGAACACTTAAATTAAATTAAAGAACAAATTAAATATGAAATCATATTTTAATACTAGTTATAGTTATAATTTGATGTTGTACGTCTACAAATACTAAACAAATGTTCCCGCACATGTTAAACACTAATAAAGTGTAATATTGACCAATAAAAATTGGTCCCATAAATCATAAATTACATGAGTTTGAAAATATTCTTATATCATCTTTAATGAAAATTCTTGACATTAATTCTTATGTATTTTGGACATTTCTTAAAAAAAATCATCATTAAGTGGAATAATTTTTAAAAGAACAAATCTTATACAATAAAAAAAATATTTTTACATGAAAAGAAAATAATAAAATGGAGGTGAATTAACTAGAAATAAGAAAGAGAAAAAAAAAATATTACTATGGAATTCCTGGAACTGACCTTGAATCTTTATTCCATTAATAAAGAAAAAAACTTTTAGAATACTTTAAATCCACGTGTAACCCAAAAATACATTTAAATGTAATAAAAACCTAAATTGGACTTTACCATTAAATATGGTATTTAGCATACAATAATTTTGTAAGTGCGGGAAGAATCAGCCTGAGACATAACCTGATCTTACGAGTCTTTCAAATCCAACTCACTTAAATTTTAATTAATAAAAGAAATAAAAAAGAGTAAAACTGGAAGGCGTACATCGGATTGAATTTGAAAAGAACTCGGTGAGAGAGGGTGTGAAGGGACCGACAAAGCATAAATTGACCACACAGAGCTTGGTATCCATCGATTTCTTATCTTCCATGCTTAAAAAAATCTCATCCATTTCCCCCTTTTAGTGACTAATAGTTTTGTCTTCATATTTGTTATTTGTTTTTTCTTTTTATGTTTATATTATTTTTGTTATTTGTGTTTTTCTTTTTATGTTTATATTATTTGTATAATCAATTAAATTTTGTTAAAAAAATGATAGAAAAAATCTAACTGAACATTTTTATCAAATATTAAGTTCTAATTAAAAAAAGAAAAACAGAACCTAAGAAACTAATTGATTACCCAAATAATAATAAGATTCAATTAAACATTGAATCTAAATAGTTATTAAAATCATAGTTTTTTCTTTTCTTCCATTCATAATAAGCTTAATTACATTTTTTTTTCTCCCAAAATTCTATTTTTGCGTTGGTTTCTATTTGTTTTCATCACTTTTAGTCCCATAAACTATTTTGTTAAAATTTTATTACTTTTGTTAACAAAATAATGTAAATTTATTTTGAAATTGAATTAAAAATTAACTTATATCTATTTTTTGTCAAACACATTTTATTTAAAAATTATATTTAAAATTATAAATTAAAAACACTGACACTCATCCAAAATAAAATCTTTAAAATATACTCTTGTCATCGTTGCCATATTATTGTTACCCCTCGTTTTCGTTATGTAACCAAAAAGACAAAAGTAAAATAATTGCAGCACGAAAGAATGACATTTTTTTAATCATTGTACTGAAATAATAACTTAGGATACCAAACAAAGTTATGTGTGACATAAGTTAAAATTTTTAACTTCCCTGTAACTTCTATTATAAGAAGTTAACTTTTCTAAGAATTAAAAATAATATTCTCCAAACAATAGTGATTACCATGTAACAAAATAATATTAAGTAGTTTGGAAGATATAAGTATATGGGTTGATTAAAAAAGTAATTATATATAGGAATAAAAAAAGATTTGAGATGATATTTTTTTTTTCAAGTTGATGAACTTGTATCAGTACCAACTCGTCGAATTAATTTAAAATAATATAACTATATGAAAAAAAATAATACAATAACAATATAAAATATAATTTATATCAAAAGTCATTAAAATATTATAGTATAAAACTACTCAAACCATAAAATATCATTCCCTTATAGTTATAGATAAATAATATCCGTCAATTCATTTTTTTTATTGTCCATCATTCTCCTGTGCTGGCTATATACGTAGGGTTGAATCACAAGAGCAAAAAGCAATCACACCTCCTAGCCCCATACAATGCTACTCATAATCTTGATCTCCATCTTCCTCATACTCTTTCTTCAAATCCTATGGCATCACTTCAAATATTCAACAAAAGACAAAACCTCACCCCCTTCCCCTCCAAAATTTCCCATAATAGGAAACTTCCACCAACTTGGCTCATATCCTCACCGCACACTCCAATCTTTAGCCCAAAAATATGGCCCCTTGATGCTGCTCCATCTCGGGAGAGTCCCAGTTCTCGTTGTTTCATCCGCTGATGCCGCACGTGAGGTAATGAAAACCCACGACCGCGTCTTCTCAGACCGACCCAATAGTAGAATGTTCGACATCCTCTTATACGGTTCCAAGGACGTTGCCGGGGCACCTTACGGAGAGTACTGGAGGCAGATAAGGAGCATCGCCGTCCTGCACCTTCTCAGCACCAAAAGGGTTCATTCGTTTCGGGCGGTTAGAGAAGAGGAAGTTGAAACAACGATGGACGACATAAGGAACTCTTGTGCTAATTCTTGTTCGATCACTCCGGTTAATATAAGCGAAACACTGTCTACTATCACCAACAACATAGTTTGTCGGGTTGCTCTGGGGAGAAAGCACGACGGAGAGAGTGGGAGGGGGTTCAAGAAGTTGTTGATGGAGTTTACGGAGTTGCTTGGGACTTTTGTTGTTGGGGACTATGTTCCTTGGCTTAGTTGGTTGAGCAGTGTTTATGGAGTGTATGGTAGAGCAAAGAGAGTGGCCAAAGATTTTGATGAGTTTTTAGATGAGGTGATTGAAGAGCATATAAATAGTCACAAAGGAGTCAATGAAGAGGAGCATAGTGATTTTGTGGATGTTTTGCTTTGGATACAAAGAACAAATGCAGTTGGTTTTCCCATCGACAGAACCATCATCAAGGCTTTGATTTTGGTAAATATTTCATCTATCTTATCCTTTTGTGGGTACCATATTCTTTTATTAGCTATTGTGTTGGTAAATTTTTGAGTGATGAAAAATAGTAATAGCAAAACATGGATGCATAAAATAAAATAATGCCTAGTGTTGTACATATCTATTTTAAGAAAAAAAAAACTAAATTCACCGCCCTTTCTTTTTCATATTTATTTGTAGAAAGGATGCATATAAGATTAACATAAAATAAAATTACTAATTTAAGTTAAGGTTTAATAGTTTAACCATGGTCGAATCTATAATGATTAAATAATATTTATTTATTTAAGGTCACGAAAATATGCCTCAACACATTCAAAAAATGACCTTCCACATACACTGTGTATTAAAAAACCTGCACTTGTGGCACTTCTGAGTTTTGACTATAATATGAAACTCATTTCTTCCATCGAGTCTACGTATGATCTGGATTAGAAATTCTATAATTGTACAAATCATCCATTATGTAGAATTTGGGCAAATTAATTTTTCATAAGAAACCATCAATTCAGATACTAAAACACTCAAAATTAAACATCCACATATAACTGCAATTAGGTTTGAAACCTATAATTTCAATTGTTACCAATTTTTTTTAAAAATCGTAGTTGATTTGTATAATTAAAAATCCATGCGTTTTGGGGTTTGGAAATTGGCTTAGGAAGAAAAGTTGTTAGCAACAAAAATATGTGATTTGGGGTAGGGAGTTTCCGTGACCATTTTGTGGGCAATGATATTTACTAAGGACATATGTTTTATTAGGCATGCTAGTCAGGTCAGACTTTAACGTGTCTGAATCTGATTTACACTATATTTATTAATTTTGAGTCTGATTTGTTATTTGTGATAGACCTTTTTTTTAATTTCGAATCTAGTAGTATGGTTCGAAAACCTGTTTATACAATCTGTTTTATTCAATATTTTCTAAACAAGCTAGTATGTTGGATTTAATAGATTTTTTTAAAGCTTAAAGTCTAACCTTTTTAACTAAAAAAAAACTTTTTAAAAACCTAAGTTTCAACATTTTAATAAACAAGTCAGGCTAGACTTTTGACGGGTTAGGTCATAGGCCCAGACAAATATAGCTTGGCCTATTCTCATCCCTACACGTCACTAATTTTAGTAACTTTAGGATGTCTGGTTAAGATTTGGTGTAACTTTTTTTAAAATTAATTTGATATCTTCTTTCTATATATAAGTAAAAGGTATTTTTAGTCTTTATCTTTTTAAATAAAAATTGATATTAGTCTTCGTACTTTTACTTTGATTCATTTGGTCTTGATCTTTAGAAAAAATAGTAATTTTTGTCCCTGATCATAGATAATTTTCATTGTGAAAAATTAAGGATGAAAACATAGTCTTTTGTAATGCTCAAGACCAAATTGATCAAAGTTGAAGTTCAAAGGCTAAAAGCAAGTTTCATTTGAAGTATAAGACTTGAAATCATAGTTTAATGGTTGTAATTCTAATATAGTTATATTCTAAATTTCTTATTCATTTTCTTATAATCTAAAGATGATAATAAGTTATTAATTTTAGAGTTACTTTTTGTGTAACTTCGCTCCTCTCTCCAATATAAGAAAATGATTTTAGAGATCAATTTATCTGTCTCTTATTTTATCAAATTAGTCTCTAAATCAATTAGAGACTGATTTAAAATTTAGTTTATAAGTAGTTAATTGTTGAGATTGATTTAAATTTGTTTCAAGAGAATTAATTTAGTGACTATTTTTTAAAAATTATTTTAGTGATCGATTTAATGATATTATAAACCATTTTAAAGATTAATTATTTTTTAATCTCTAAAATAATTTTTAAAATTGATGTTGTGACTAGAAATTTTAATTTTTAAATCAATTAATATTTAATGAATTTCTTCTTCTCTCACTCTCACCCTTTATCCATCTATTGATCTATCCGTCTGTCGATCTATCGATCTATATGTGTGTGTCCGTCTATCTAAATAATAGGTTACATTGATGACCAGTGATGGATTTAAGGGGGGGCAAGCAGGGGCTTTAGCCCCCCCTCCTCCCCCTTCCCCCCTTTTTTTATATATATATATATAAAAAAATAAAATAAATATTAATAAAAAAATAAATTTTTAAGTTAATAAATTTTTTATTAGTAGATGATATCTTAATTTTATACTTAATAAATATTTAGTTTTATTATATTTTTATTTATTTTTGGTAAGTTTTACTTTTAATAAATTAATTTGACACTTTTTATCTACCATTTTTTAAAATCTTATAAATTTTACTCTATTATTTTACTCTTATATCACATTATTGTAGATTTTATTCTCAATTTTTTAAAAAATTGTCAAATTTTATATTATTTTTTGTTTTTTTAAAAGAAATTTTATAATAAATATATTTTTTAAAATTTTTATTGTCAAATTTTTTGTAAAAAAATTCTAGCCCCTCCCTACTTAAATTCCTGGATCCGTGATGACAACATCAAGTAACATTACATTGTAAAAAACTATCATAAATGATAAGCTTGTTAACCTTTTACAATAATTGTGTACCTTAATAATCATATCAATTGTGATATTTTTATTGGTTCACAGTGTAAAACAATTTTGAATTATAATGCATGACCATTAAATCCCTCTCTCTATACGTGTCTAAAATATACTTTTGGTATTCATCATTTTATCAACATTAGTTTTCGTAATTTTATGCTTTAAAAATATTCATTGAACCTTCAACTCTCAACTTCGAGTTAATGTCGTTCGTCTAAAATAATGTTTGTTTTTCATTGGATTTGAGTTATTCTTGGAATCATTTGATCCCTCCTTTATATATATATATATATATATATATATTATTTTTTGTTTTTCTCACAATACTTATCTCTTGCCATATGATACTAGGATATATTTGCAGCAGGGACAGACACTACATCGACCTCTCTAGAGTGGGCAATGAGAGAACTCTTAAGACATCCAACTGTGATGAAGAAACTACAAGACGAAATTAGGAGTGTGGTTGGTGATCATAGAAAGCATGTAACCGAAGAGGATTTGGGTCGCATACAATACTTAAAGGCAGTGATTAAAGAAACTTTTCGCTTACATCCTCCAATTCCATTACTTGTTCCTCGACAAAGCATACAAGACACCGAATTGAACCATTACCATGTTAAAGCTGGCACGCGAGTAATTATCAATGCTTGGGTCATTGCAAGAGATCCCATGAATTGGGATGAACCTGAGGAGTTCAAACCTGAGAGGTTTTTAAATAGTTCAATAGATGTTAAAGGGAATGATTTTCAATTGATTCCATTTGGAGCAGGGAGAAGGGGGTGTCCAGGAACAATGTTTGCTACTGTTGTTAATGAGCTTGTTCTAGCCAACCTTGTTCATCAATTTGATTGGGTATTATTAGATGGAGGCAAGACTTTGGATATGTCCGAAACAGTTGGCTTAACCATGCATCGAAAGAGTCCTCTCATGGCAATTCCAAAAAAGAAGTGATCACCAAGGAAAGAATTAATTTTTATATTATAAATTAGACAAATCATTAATATATTATATAAGACACAATATTAAGATGGTTAATACATGTGTCACAGTGTGGTGAAAAGTTTCTTCCATTTCTTTCTTTCCTTATTTTAATTATGTTAAGTGATTACACCATCATTTGTATTAATATTTTATGTTGATAAGGTGTATAAATTACATGCAAAGGTAAAAATAAAAAACTTAAAATATATTTTTCATCAGTATAATTTTAGTGTTTTTTCATGTTAATGACTATCATTCTTAACTTTTGATGATGTTCAAGCAAAGAAACATTGAAAAGAGGATGAGGGAAGATTTGATGATGTTCAAAGAATCACCCAAGAGTTGAGTGGGAGGATGGAGGACATAGAGAGAGGAGACATCATAGATCACCTCATTTTTTCTTCCGAGAGTGATGATGGCTATGATGGAGAAATGAGGCAAGGAAATAGAAGGAATAAGGATGGCATGGAGGATGTGAAGGTTAAGATGCCAAAGTTTGAAAGTAGATATGATCCAAAAGTATATCTAAGTTGGGAGATAAAGGTTGACCAAATCTTCAATTATCATAATTATAGTGAAGAAAAGAAAATCAAAATGGCAAGCATGGAGTTGGAAGGCTATGCTCTTGTTTGGTGGAATCAAATACAAATAGATGTGAGGAGAGTAAGAAGACAAAGAGTGCCCACTTGGTTGGATATGAAGAGGACCTTTAAAGAGAAATTTGTACCTCATCACTATGCAAGAGAAATGCATAATAAGTTGCAAATGCTTTATCAAGGAAGAAGAAGTGTGAATGAGTATAACAAGGAGATAGAGCTTACCTTAATAAGAGTTGAAATAGCATAGCCTCAAGATGTAACACCCTAAATTCTAATTTTGAAATTAAAATGTTGATCATAATTATGAAACAAGTTAATTATTTTATTTGCATAAAACTTTTTAGTGAGAACTTAAATAAATTTATAAAAATGATAGGAATTTGCAAAAATTTTAAAACTTTTAAATACTTTCCTTTATTTCTAAAAGGGATAAAATATTATAAAAAAACGTTGCGTCCTGTTTAAAATATGAATCATAATCTTGAAAGAATATATAAGCATATGTTAGTTATTGGTAGTTTAGATAGTTACTGGCAGTTATTGGTAGTTAATGGTGGTTATTGGTAGTTATAGGTAGTTACTCATTCAGGTAGTTAGGAGTTAGTTATCAATTCTAAATGTATACATTGCATTGTTTCTCATTGAAATAAGGTGATTGAATTTGATTCATTCAACTCAATCTTTTGTTTTCTAAACATAATTGTGCTTTTGATATCCATTCACAACAAGTGGTATCAAGAGTTGCAATTTTTTCCAATTCTTGGAAGATCTTGATCATGGCAATGGCTTGAATGGAAATCGAAAATTTTACTAGTGACAGTGAAGATTTCAATCTATGGTGTGTGAAGATGAACTCCCTACTTGTTTATCAAAACCTAGATGCTGCACTTTCAGAGGAAGCTATCTTAAAGGTAGAAGAGAGAAAGTGTATAGAGGTGGAAAAGAAAGCCCACAATGCAATCGTGCTCAGCCTAGGAGATGAGGTCTTGCGTGAAGTTGGCTGAAGAGAAAATCGCCATCAATCTTTGAGAGAAATTAGAAGGCTTGTACTTGAAGAAATCCCTAGCCAACAGATTATATCTCAAGAAGCATCTTTATGCATTACTAATGGATGATGATAAGCCCTTGAAGAGACATCTAGATGATTTTAACAGAATCATTTTGGACCTCAAGAGTATTGCGTAAAGGTTGAAGATGAAGACAAAGCCATTATCCTATTGAGTTTCCTTCCCAAAATATTTGAACATTTTGTTGATACAATGATCTATGGGAAGGAAACTCTATCCATGGAAGACGTGAAGGCTGCATGAACTCCAAAGAAAGTTAGAGGGGGAGTGAATTGAAAAGAGAAGAAATTGGTAAAGGGCTCTACACAAGTGGCAAGCATGAGAAGAAAGATTCAAAGGGAAAGAAGCCTTTGAAATCGAAGTTTAAGAAGAAGAAGAAGTGCTACATATGTGACCAAGAAGGGCATTTCAATAAGGATTGTCCAAACAAATCAAGGTTCCATGAATGGAGTAAAAGCACGACAGATGTGGCAGTGGCTTTTGATGGATATGATAATGCAGAGGCACTTGTTGTAACTGATGAAGATTCCCAAAAGGAATGGATCATGGACTCAAACTGCTCATTCCATATGTGTCCTAATAAAAGTTGGTTTGAAAATTACAAGCAAGTTGATGGTGGCATCATGTTGTTGGGAAACAATAAGGCTTGTAAGGTTGTTGGGACTAGGTCTATCAGACTCTAAATATATGATGGGACAGATTGAGTATTGGAGAATGTTAAGCATGTCCCAGAATTAAAGAGAAATTTGATCTCTTTAGGCACATTGGACAAAAAAGGTTGTGGCTACAAGTGCGATCAAGGTAGCCTTCAGATTTACAAAGAAAGATTGTTGATCATGAAAGGAGTAAGGAAGAATAACTTATATTTACTGGTAGGATAAACACTAGTTACAAGCTTTGTGAATATTGGTGTGGAGGAAGAAATTACCAAGTTATGGCATCATAGACTAAGTCATGCAAGTCAAAGAGGGTTGGAGGAGTTGTCTAAATAGGGTGTATTTGGGTAGAACAAATTGAAACCACTAAAGTTTTGTGAACACTATTTGTTAGGAAAAACAAAGAGGCTTAAATTTTCCACCAGCACTCAACTAAGCAAGGAAGCTCTTCACTATGTCCATGCTGGCTTATGGGGACCATCCAAAACTAAATCACATGGAAGGGCAAGGTATTTTCTATCCATAGTAGATGATTTTTCCAAGGTTTGGGTTCATTTTCTCAAGCATAAGAATGATGTATTTAAAGTATTTGAAGAATGGAAAGTTCTTGTTGAAAACCAAACTGGAAGGAGGATTAAAAAGCTAAGGACAGATAATGAACTTGAATTTTGTGATAAAAAGTTCAAGAATATTTGCAAAGAAAATGGAATAGTTAGACACTTGACAGTAAGAGGTACACCTTAGCAAAATGAGTTAGTTGAAAGATTCAACCAAACCATCCTTGAAAGAGTGAGATGTATGTTGAATCATGCTGGATTGCCAAAGTCCTTTTAGGCAAAGGTAGTCAGTAGTGTTGCACATTGCATTAATAGGTGTCCTTCAACTGCTCTAGGCTTCAAAACACATAGGGAGGTTTGGAGTGGCAGAGTGTCAGATTATAACAAACTCAAGACCTTTGGTTGTATTGTATATGCACATGTGAAGCAGGATAAGCTTGAGCCAAGGACCTTGAAATGTATATTCATTGGCTATCTAGAAAGAGTGAAGGGATACAAATTATGGTGTTTAGTGTTTGGACACAAGAAATGTATTATCAGTCAAGATGTAGTGTTTAATGAAACACAAATGGCAAATTTGATTGTACTTATTAGACCTATTAAAAGCCAGGAAGTTCAGACTTAGGTGAAGTCTGAAGCACATGAGCTTATTCAAATGGTTAATGCACTTGCAATAATCAATCATCATAAAGAAGGCTCTAGACAAAGGCATGAACCTGATCAGGGAATTGATGAGTCAAATGACTACTATTTGGCCAAAGATAGTACGAAGGACTATCAAGGCCCTTAAGAGGTATGGTCATGCTAACCTAATCTCATTTTTCTTTGTAGTTGGAGAGGATATTAAAGACCAAGATGAACTTGAATCCTATGAAGAGGCCATTAATAGTTCTCACAAGATCAATTGGATTAAAACAATGGAAGAAGAAATGTCTTCACTATAGAAGAATCAAACATGGACTCTTGTTGATTTCCCTATAGGACATTTAGTTGTTAGTAGCAAATGGTTATTCAAAAGGAAAGAATGCATTGAAGGAGTTGAAAGTGTTAGGTTTAAAGCTAGGCTTGTAGCTCAAGGTTTTACACAAAAGGAAAGGATTGATTTCACATAAATCTTTTCTCTCTTAATAAAACATAGTTCAATTAGAATTTTTGGCTAGCTATCACTATGTTGTAATTGTTAAACCAAGGTGAAGATTGTTAGTTATTGGTGGTTTAGGAAATTACTGGTAGTTACTAGTAGTTACTGGTGGTTATTGGTAATTACTAGTTTAGATAGTTAGGAGTTAGTTACCAATTTTGAATGTATGAATTGCATTGTTTCTCATTGAAATATTAAGGTGATTGAATTTGATTCATTCAACTCAATTATTTTGTTCTCTAAACATAATTGTGCTTTTGATATCCATTCACAACAACATACACTTCAAAGGATAAAATAAAATATACATAATTGACAGAGCTTCCATGACTATTTACATTCATAACAAATTTCAAATATACTATATAAACATGAAGTTCTTATAAGTAAAGTAACATGAGTAGCCTCAAAGTAAAAGAAATACATGTGATAGGAAAAAGATGCTTAAATACATATAAAACATATATATATATGAATCTAAGCCTACCTGCCCAAGTACATCAAATGAAACCTAAATTCAAAACAATCAACTTTATAACCCAAATTATACATATAACTATACCCAACTGATATACAATGACATAAGGTGATGATGATGATGGTCTTGGTGCTAAAGATGAGGACGACGAGATCTTCACTATTCTCACAAGGGCTGCCATTCAAACCCATAGTTAAATGTAAGGGTGAGTCCTTCTTGATTCGCCAAAGCAACACACAACAAGACTATTCAAGATTATGTACAAATACGTATCAACCACGACGTAGTGGTTGTCCATCGGATCTCACTCGCATCCTAAACATGCAGGGTTTTAAAAATCAAATTGGTGATCGAACCAGTCGAGGCATTGGGTCAATGTTGAATCAGTAAGTTACTGGATGAACTGCATGACCTAGTCCTTATTAAAAAAAATTAAAGATTTCATACCTTATCTTAAAAAAATTAAAAGGAATACACCACAAATTAATATAATTCCACAAATTCTTTATTTAAATTTAAACTCAGTGATATAATAAAATTTAAATAAAAAATTATATAAAAATTATTCAAAAAACCAAAAAGAAATCCAAAAAATTTGAAATAACCCACTCTATCTCTTCTTCTATTTTTTTGTAACCCACAAAACAAAATTTCAAAAATTTAAAATAATCCCACTCTCTCTTTTCTTTTTCTCAATAACCTACCCCCCTCTCTTCTTTTTCTCGGTAACCCAACCCACCCCACTCACTCTCTCTCTCTATCTCTCTCCCGATTTTTTAGTTTTCTTCTCGTAACCCCACCCCACTCTTTCTTTTTCTTCTTTTTCTTCTTCTTCTCCATACCAACCTAGCCCTGAGATCTAAACCACCGAACAAGTTCATTCCTTTTTCTCCTTCTCTTTTAACTCTTTTCCTTTAACACCATTTCTCATTCCAACATCTTGCTACACTATTGGAGAACTACCATGCCTCCTCCAATGGCTCGCATTTCGTCTACCACAAACCCTCCGTCTCTGTCTTTGTCTCGCTCTACTCGTCGTCCTCTTCTTTGTGCATTTTTTTTAAGTGATTTAGACTGAGTCAGTGGGTTAGCGGTTTAATTGCAAACTCGACTGGGTCACATCGGGTGAAACTTGTCCAATTACACGGTTGATCCAACACCGAAACTGACTTGGACCGACTACCGAGTCCCAGTTTGACCGGTTGAGTCAGTCCGATTTTTAAAACACTATAAACATGTCTAAAGTTAGTCTCTGAAATACATCATTTACTAGCCAGTTGCCACTAAAACTCCCAAAACTCAGTGGTCTTACATATTTTGAGAATTTAAGGATGACTGAAGGGAGTACATCTTTCTCCATAGTACAATGATAAGACTCTCACCAATTGAAAATGTCTCGTATGCAGTCAAGGTCACTAAGTTTGGAATGGGCCCAACTGGTCCAACCCAAGACTGCACCCCCAAGGATCATTGGATTCGTGAGATTATTTCCCAAGTACCAATCTATGGTTATCCAACCTCCGAGGATCAACTCTTCAATACACTCCTTATCAGGATTTTGTGTTCTCCATCATTGTAAGGTTTTCGTTGCACATGGTACAAATGGTGATGACTTGGCAAACGAGCTTAAGACCCATTCTTAGCTCAAAATATAATAATTTGAGGACCTTGTCCTCCCACATCCTCAGTGTGAACACTACCAATTGTCCACATCCCTCAATTTTAACAAAAAAACCCAACTATGACCCTATAGGATGCTTTACATCTCACCCTTCCAGCATTCCACCGCGTACTCATGTTCACATGCTCGCGTCTTATGTCACCCAGTCATTATCGTTACGTACTCGCATTTTGACACACACACATCGATGCATTATATTAGCCCTTACACAAATACATATTTATATAAATTCATATATCATAGGAATTTGTATTCAAGTTCCTGTAACTACCACACATTAATCATCATATTGACAATTTCACACCAACAAGCCTAACACATAATTTCGAGCTCGTGAGTCTAACCCACTAGGTTTACTCACACAATATGTAACATGCCTATCATATTCAATCATTGGCCTAGGGTTCAACATTTCAAAGATTCACAAATAATTGATATCATGCACAATTTACACATATAAACACTTTAGTTTAATAAAATTACAAATAGAAATCACTTTACACATGAATACTTGTGACAGGGTCAAGACAAATTTAATTGGCATTCAACCTTGGTCCAATGATTTACACTTTTATAAGTCTTCAAAAATCCAAATTACATGAAACTTTTTACCAATTAAATCTAACATAATTATCTTTTTAAAAAAAAGGTATAATTAATTCAAAAACAACTTCTGTATCATTCTTTATAAAATTTCTATAAAGCCTTGTTCCAACACTTGAAAATTAGTATTTTGTTTCTTTGACTCATTAACAGTGGCATAGTAAAAATATGAGTTAAATTTAGAAAATTATGTATGATACATGATTAGAAAGCTTGTTTCCCTAGTTTAATAAACGATAATCACATTTCCAAAAATATTATTATATAAGTACATAATTGAATAAATTCTAACACTACTAGCCCCCAATTGTAAATCAGGGCAGTTTCTTTGTGAGTTATGAATGAACATGAATATGAGATAATCTAAAAAAGTTCTTAACATAAAAAAGGTTGAATTTTAAATAAATTTTAATTTAAAACCAATTTGACAGAAATCCATCAGTTAGATTTTTATAAAAACAGATTACACTACAACTGATTATGTGGAGTCCGAATCTATCAATGTTTTCTCTTAAGATTTTGGTTTAGTTTTTATAAAAAAAAAACTTCATCAAAAAATTCTAGGAAAATTTTGGCAGAGTCTCCTTTGCATTTAAAGCAATTCCCATTTTCTAATTCAACCTAAAATCAACATGCAACATAACATTTATCCCTAAAACAACCATAGTTTTCAAAAATTTCACACAAATTGCAATTATAGTCCAACCTCACATTTGCATGTGTGGTTTTCAACACACAAGGGACAATCATGCATGCTCATGGTTGAGTCTCCCTCAACTTAACCATGATTTGAGTCCACACAAAGAAGAGTACCCCTTACCTCTGATTTTGAGAAAGAACGAAAACCCTAACAACTTTCTCCTCGCTTGTTACTATTCGTTTGAAACTTGAAAATAGAAAATCTAACACAATCGCCATGCTCTCAACCACCACGCTAGCATCAAGCTTCGCCACGCCTTAGACCACCTCGCATCAGCCCTCCATAGGTGTGATTGAGCTCTCGGCCTTGAAGAGGATGAAAGGGAATTGGGGCTTTGATCTACTAGCTTGCATGAAGATGATGAAGTGAATTGGGGATGTTTTGGTGCTTGGAGGTGGGTGGGACGGTGGCTGGAGTTTCTTTCGGAAACAAAAGAAGAGAAACAGTGAGAGAAGAGAGAAAATTGAAAAGAGGAATTTGCATTTGTTGTTGATGTTGTGGTGGTAACGATGAGTTTGAGAAAAGGGGAGAGGGATTGCATGTTCAATTGCTTATGTGTTATGGTAGAGTGGTGTTGTAGTAGGGAGAAGGAAATTTTAGTGAGTGAAAAGAAAGAGGGATGATTGTGAGTTAGGGAGAAGAAAAAGAGTGTGTCGCAACCAGGGTCACGGCGAGACGCGATTAAAAATAAAAAATAGAGATCAGAGGAGTCGCCACCAATGTTTATTAAGGAAAACATTAGAAAAACCTTTTTTAGAAAAACATGGTCTTTGAAACCAGATTTGAGTTCGGGAGGCTATTACGTGTAGGGAAGGTATTAGCACCCTACAACGTCCGTCACAAAGACGGTTTACCTTGAATTAATTAAGCGAAAATTTTTTATAATTTTTAGGCATTTATCTCACCAAAACATTACTAGAAAATAATAATTTATTTTTCTATGAAGATTAGTTTTATTAAAGGAAAGAAGGAGATATACTATTTTTATTTTTTAATTTAGGACTTTTGAGCTATCACAACTCATTTATCTTAAAAAGACACTTGAAAAATTGACAGAGGTGTACACCCAAGTCAATTCATCTTTATTATTATTTTTTAAAATGATTTTAATTTAAATAACTATTGATTGTTAAAGAAAGAAAGTGCAACTTAGTAAAACAGGGGTGTAAACAGAAATATGGCCCAAAAATAAATGCATTGTAATTTAATAATATAGGAGTTGTAAATAGAAATCTGGTTCCAAAACGAGAGTTGTAATTTAGTAAAATGGAGGTATAAATAGAAATCTGGCCCAAGACAAATGTGTTGTAGTTTAGTAATAATGGGGTGTAAATAGTAAAATTGGCCCAAAACGAAAAAGTAAAAAAAAGGGGTTCTCGACCTCCTCCCTCAGTTTTCACAAAAATGGGATCTAGGGCTCAAGAGAGGGAAGAAGGGAATGGGGTGTGGCGGCCGCGATTTGGGTGTTTGGCGCGGAGGAGGTCACGGCGCGAGGGGGGGTCGCGGGTGGCTCGCGGAGGTGGCGATGAGGACGAAGACGCCTCGGTGAGGGGCGAGGGTGACGATGGCGGCGCGAGGTCGTAGGGGAGGGAAGGAGATCGCGGGGGTTCGTGGAGGTGGCGGTGAGGACGAAGACACCTCGGTGAGGGGCGAGGGCGACGATGGCTCGAGAGGGTGGTTGCGAGGTGCGGCAGCGGCAGCGGTGGCGCGAGGGGGTCGTGGTGGCTCCGGTTGTAACTCTTTCCCTTTCTCTGTTTTTCCTTCGCTTTCTTTTTCCCTTTCTCTGTTTCTCTGTTTGATTGGTTTATGCGATTGGGTTCTTTGATTTGCTTCTCTTGCTATAAACATGTGTATGGTGATTTGATTTTGTTCTTTTGGCAGCTGTGTTTATGCTTGTATTTGGGATTGGATTCAATGACTTTGTTTGTCTCTATTTTGGGTTTTGTTTGGGATTTGAGGGATTGAGCTCAATGATTCTGGTTTTGGTGTTCTTGGTATTTGTCTCTGATCATGTTTCTTTATCTGTCTCTGTCTCTGCTTAGTTTTTGGATTTCACCATGAATGTCCCTGTTCCTGGTTCTGATTCTTATTCTAAGGCCAGCCTCATATCTTTGATAGGTTAATTAAATTAGACATAGTATTTTTCCTTTTATATTCATATCTCTTTATCGCTGTTTTGAGCAAATAGATTTGAGCAAAATATTACGTTGATTACAAGCAAACATAGAAAAGCTAATATTCATGAAAATTACATGTTGAAAGGAGAGAAACCTGTTTGCTGGATTGCTATGCTATTCTTGTTGCTCTATCCTCTCCTTTCCTTTCTATATGTTCTCTTTTCTGATCCCCTTTTCTTTGATGTCCTGCTCCTTTTCTCTGTTGCCTGTATTCTCTTTTTGTTTCTGATCTGAGTCTTTTTTTTTTCTTTGATGCTTGCTGTCTCCTATATATAGGCATGAGGTTTCCTCCTAAGAAGCTTTCCCTCCTAGGAGGGTTTCCTCATGTCATCATTTTATTTTATCTTCTTACAACTGCCTTTTTCAGGATCAGCCACCACTAGTGCCTATCTTAGTTTGCTGGAGTGACTAGCTAGGATGATTGAGCTGCTAGTTGATGAAGCTGGTGATGGAGCTACTTGGGATGAAGCTGTTGATTGATTTTTTTGCCTGCCTTTTTTTAATTGATGAGGCTGCTCTTTTTTCTTCTTTTTCTCTTACTGCTTCCTTTATTTCTTTTTGCCTTGAATAGATTTGGCTTGTACTATTTTTAGACTTGTAAGCTTTTCTGAAACTTCCTCTCAATTTTGTAGTGTTGCAAAAATTTGTAATAGTCTTGTGACAGAGGAACATGAAAGAAATGACAAAAAATTGGTTTTCTTGAATCTTTCTTCTCTTCTTTTTTTTTGGCAACATACTATTTGTGAAACAAATAATAAAACAAATAATAATAATAATAATAATAATAATAATAATAACAACGATAATAATTGTAGCAACAACAATAATAATAATAACTATAATAGCGTAATTAAGTGGACAAAATTGGGTGTTGACAGAGTGTATAACAATTATGTTCTCTAAAATAATTGTATTAGTAGGATAATATATTTAGTTAAATATTGAGGTTATAACAAAATATAAAATTCATGTGTCAATTTAAAATTTTAAATGAGACTTGAATTTATTTTCTCGATTACCAAAATTAATTCTACTATAAAAATCAATAAAAATAAAATAAAATATATTAATTAAATTAATTAAATTACTATAATCACATACACATAAGTTACTAATCACACCATGTTTATTATTATTATTATTATTAAAACACTTCAATTTTAATTACAAACATTTTTTATAATTATCTCCACACAATATATTCACAAATAATTAATCCTCAAGAAATTAATTACTAATCATATATTCAATTTAAATACCAGTTAATCTTCTAAAACCCTTATTTACTCAATTGTAAATTTTGGGGTGTTACACAAGAAGCCACCATGGTTAGGTTTTTGCATGGGTTGAACAAAAACATTCAAGATGTGGTTGAGCCTCAAAGTTACGATAGCATGAATGATCTCTTACATAGAGCCATCAAGGTGGAATAACAATTAAAGAGGAGGCAAGTTGATAAGCATTCATCTTATCATTCTTCAAGTTGAAAGGACAAAGCCAAGAAGGAAGAATCCCCTTCCAAATCTCATGAGAGAGAAGCTAGTAAGGGTAAAACAATTTCTAGACATACTTCTCCTTCCAAAAGTAGTCCCATAAAATGTTTTAAATGTTTGAGGAAGGGTCATATTGCTTCTCAATGTCCTAATAAGAGGACTATGGCTGTGTTGGAAAATGAGATTGTAGATCATCTAAAGGTTCCCATAAATTCTCTAGTGAGTGTAAGAGTGATGGTCATCTTTCACCCGAAGCGAGTGATCTTTAAATGGTGAGAAGACTTTTTGGTAGCAAATGTTGGGATATAGACAACACTCAAAGAGAGAACATTTTTCATACTAGTTAGTGTTAGGCAAAGTATGTTCTCTAATTATTGATAGGGGTAGTTGTTCAAATGTTGCTAGCTCTTACATGGTTGAGAAGCTTAGGCTCAATACCACCAATCACCCTAGTTCTTACAAGTTATAATGGTTGAATGATTATGGAGAGCTAGTTGTGGATAAACAAGTATGACTTCAATTCTTTAATGGTAACTATGTTGATAAGGTGTTGTGTGATGTTGCTCCTATGGAGGCTGACCATTACTACTTGGTAGGCCTTGACAATTTGATAAGGAAGTGGTCCAAAATGGTGTAACCAATAAATTCTCTTTTGTACAAATGTAACATAAGGTGACACTTAAGCCCTTGTCTCCAAGAGATGTGAGAGAAGATCATATGAAAATGAGGCTTAAAAAAGAGCAAGAGAGAAAAGTCAAAGAGGGAAAAAATAAATTTGGAGAGAAAATCCAAAAAGAATAAAAGAGAGTACAAATAGTGATAAAAAGAAGAGAGGTGAGAAACAAGTGAAGAGGAAAGAAAATAAGAGCTTGAAATTGCAAAAGAAAGTGAATAGAGTGTTGATGGTGAGGCACCCATTAGATTTTGTAACTTCTAATGATTTTGATTTGTTATCCATTGCACTTCCTTTGTTTATAGATAAGAAGACATTGTTGAGTGATTTTGGATTGGAGTTCTCAGATGAGGGTATCAAAGTACCCCCATAGAACCCTTGATCTTTCCATGACACAAGTGTTGTAAGGGTTGAAGACACTTGGTGGAGCACTTTACTTGGGGGAGAACATGAATGAATCAATACCCTTGAAGTTCCAAGAAGAAAGTAAGCATTTCTTTCCTTATTTATTAGGCATTGTGATTTAATTATTGTACCCCTTGTGTTTATACATTCTATTAATGACTTGCATGGTAGAGCTAATTTGTATAATGATGTAAAGGACATGCATGCTTTACCTTTAGAGTCTTGTAGGATGAACATCAATTCACAACATTTACAACTTGATCATAATGGTGATTTTTTCTTGACAAATAGTTGTGCAAAACTTGGTCATAATGAAGTACTTAGGCTTAGTAAGGCATATGATCAATTTCTTTACTCAATTGTGCCTATGATGCTTTATGTATTTGTACTTATTTTCTTTATGTGTAACTCATTTGAAATGTCTAACCATAATATTATAAAGCTTGAGTTTGATTCACTAGGATACCATCCTCATTGCTTATTTTGTAATGTAGGTGTCTTAAAAACGAATCTAAGGTTGAATTCTTTTCAAGAAGGAAAGGATGACAGAGTCACTTTTATTAAGGATCTTTAATTTATGCATCCTATTAATATTAATGTAAAATATTAAAACAAAGGGTGATTAAATTTCTTAACAAGTAAAATAATCACATCATTTTATATATTTGTCTAACAAAAAATATAAAAAAAATATTTTTGTTTTCCTTCATTATTACTTGTTTTTTGGCACTGCAACCGCCATGAGGGGACCCTTTCTATGCATGGTTAAGCCAAATGATTCAGACATATCCAAGGTCTTATCTCCTCTTGGTAACTCCCAATCAAATTGATGGACGAGGTTGGCTAGAACAAGCTCAATAACAACCATAGCAAACATTGTGCCTGGGCACCCCCTCCTCCCAGCTCCAAATGGGATCAATTCAAAATCATTTCCTTTAACATCTATTGAACTATTTAAGAATCTCTCAGGTTTGAACTCCTCAGGTTCATCCCAGATCATTGGATCTCTTGCAATGGCCCAAGCATTGACCATTACTCGCGTGCCGGCTTTAAGGTCATAGCCGTTCAATTTAATGTCTTGCATGCTTTTTCGTTGGATTAGTAATGGGACTGGAGGATGTAATCTAAAAGTTTCTTTGATTACTGCCTTTAAGTATTGCATGTGACCCAAATCATCTTCAGTTATATGCTTTCTGTCACTAGCCACACTCCTTCCTTCGTCTTGTAGTTTCTTCATCATAATTGGATGTCTTAAGAGTTCTGTCATTGCCCACTCTAGAGAGGCCGATGTAGTATCTGTACCTGCTGTAAACATATCCTAAAAAAAAAAACATACATGGTTCATGTATGTGAGGCTGTTATACACTAAGAACATAAGCTTTCATATATGGCTTCTTAATGTGTATCGTATTTTGTTCATTTAACTTAAAAATCTTGTATTCACAACTTCTGGAAAGTTCTTTGAAGTGGACTTGGAATTTGATTAAGGAACATAATCCCTTCATTGAGTCAATCGCTTTGGTTACAATTAATTCGTGTTAGCTAACACACTAAATAATCATATTTCACACCAACAAAGATAAATTTGATTTTGGACCCCAAATATAAATAAAGATAATTTTAGTCCCAAAAATTTGAAAATACGTGTTTAGTCCCAAAACACTAAATATGAGAGATTAAAATAGTTACTATAAAGAATAGTAAAATTATGAAACCAAAATAATTTTTTTAATTATTGAGGGAACAAAATCAAATTCACCTCAAATTTTATGAATTAAAAACATAATTAATATAGATAATCCGTAAGATTAAATTATTTACTTGATTGTCCCTTATATGATAATGATTGCAGATAAAAGAGGACTTAAATATATTCTAGGTGATACTAATATATATCCAAATTTTCCATCTGCTCCTTGGTGTAAAAAAATATTATTTTAGCTCTTTATCTTCAATTAAATGATGAAGTGTGTCCTAAATAGTTTAAAAAACGATGTGTGTCCATTTTTAAACCACCAATATTAAACTAAAAATCATTCAAATCAATTACAAAAATAATTTATGATAATTTTAATCATTTATTTGACTACAAGTATTTAAATCAAAAAATTTTATATGGCAGGAACAATAGAAAGACAAAATTTATTAGGGAGCATGTATATATTAAGACCCAATATGATACACACATGCACAAGGGTAAGATAGACGAGATATATACTTGTATCATAGCCTTGATGACGATTTTGTCAATGGGAAAGCCAATTGTATTTGTCCTTTGCATCCGAAGCAAAACGTCCACAAAGTCACTATGCTCCATATCCTCGTTGGCATCTTGCTGACGAATTGTATGCTCTTCAATCACCTCATCCAAAAACTCATCAAAATCTTTGGCCACTCTCTCTGCTCTACCGTATAATCCAGAAACATTGCTCAACCACCCAAGCCAAGGCACATAGTCCCCAACAGCAAACGCCCCAAGCAACTCCACAAACTCCATCAACATCTTCTTAAAATCCCTCCCACTTTCTCCCCCGTATTTTCTCCCCAAACAAACCCGACAAATTATGCTGTTAGTGACACTAGAAAGTGTTTCACTTAAATTCACTTGCGGCAACAACGACGGCGAAGAAGAAGAGTTACAATGGTGTCGCCTTATGTTTTCCATCGTTATTTCAACCTCCTCTTCTCTAACCGCGCGGAATGAATGAACCCTTTTGTTGCTAAGAAGGTGCAAGACGGCGATGCTCCTCATTTGCCTCCAGTGCTCTCCGTACGGCGCCGCAGCAACATCCTTGGAACCGTAGGTAAGAATGTCGAATATTTTAATGTTCGGTCTGTCCGAGAAGACGCGGTCGTGGGTTTTCATTACCTCACGCGCGGCATCAGCGGACGAAACAACGAGAACTTTGACTCTCCCAAGATGGAGCAGCATTAAGGGGCCATATTTTTGGGCTAAAGATTGGAGTGTGCGATGAGGATGTGAGCCAAGTTGGTGGAGGTTTCCTATTATGGGAAGTTTCGGAGGGGAAGGGGGTGAGTTTTTTTCTTTTGTTGAATATTTGAAGTAATGCCATAGTGTATGAAGAAAGAGTACCAATAAGATGGAGAAGATTATAAGTAACATAATGTGGGGTTGTTTCTTGCATTTACGATTCAACACTGCATATAAATAGCCAACATGTGGGAAAGGAAAAATAGTTAATGAATCGTCAGGCAAATATTAAAAAATTAATTTTTATTTTTTATTAATATAAATCAAATATGATATCATATGAAGTTTTCTATATTCATACAATTCTGTTCAATCAACTAAATTAGTCCCTTAGTTAAAAAAATTAATTTTAGTATTAATATTAGATTAAAAAAACTAAAAGAACACTTATTAGAGATAAGTAATAGTGAAAAAACAAATTAATGTTATTTTAAAAAGTGAAAAAAATAAATTAATGTTATTTTAAAAAGTGAAATGCGATGATTATTTTGAGACGTGGGAGAAATGCAATCCAATAAAGAAATACAGTGTTAATGATGTTTTAGTCTATATATGTCATTACTTTTTTTTTTTTTGCCTAATGTAGTTAAGTTTTATATTTTCTTTTTGTGTTTTGTTACGTAATACTTTAAAAGTTTTAATTTATTATTTTAACTTATAATTTAATTATATTTTAATATGTAATATTTTAAAAATATTATTTTAATAATTTAATTATATTTTAGTCATATTTATACTTTAATATATATTTTAATCATATGATATATTTTAAAGTATTAAAATATGTCTAATTTTTTTAAAAATATATTAAAATACTACTAAAATATATTTTAAAATATAAATATAAAAATTTTAAAATATTATAGAATAAAATGTAACTAAATCATAACATAAAATACTAAATAAAACTTTTTAAAAATATTATGTAAAAAAAAAAATCTACTAAAATGTGAGGTGGTAAAAGAGTTTTAATCTTTATATATCATTTTTTTTTATCAACCAAAATAATAATAATATAATTAGTCTAACCCGTCCTACACACCTACCAACCATACCACCCGTGTCAACATTAAACTCCTCCACGATCACCCACAACCTTATTATCCTTATCCTAAGCTGCATAAATCTCGGACTATACTAGATCACGGCATAAAAAAGATAGAAGACAAAACAATCTTTGCTTGGCACTTATTCTATTGTTAACAATTAATTCTTTTAAATTAAAATATTCTTTTACCTGGGATGATATAAGCGTAGTTTTCACCATGACGACGCGTATGAATAAACGGATAAATGTACTTTTTAAAATTAAAACAAATAAAAAAAAATTGCATTGAATAATGGTAATCCTAATTGTCTTTGATTTAAAAAAGAAAAAATGCCAAGATCATTTGATGTGTTAAAACTTACGAATCCACCTCTCAATAATTATTTTGCTTGCATGCATATATTCTCACAAGTTTTGCAAAAACCTCATCCCTACCACACAAAACGTTAATGGTTCTGCGCTTGAAATAAAGAGGGACAAAGAAGTTTGATTAAGACCTTAACCCCACCAGTTAGAGCCTGTGTGGTTGTGACTTAGAAGAATTTCTAGGAGTTTTTTTTTTTTACTTAGATAAGCTCTTTATAATTTAAAAGTGGTGTTTGGATGAATATTATTTTTAATTTTTGGAAAAGTTAACTTCTTGTAGTAGAGCTTATAGGGAAGTTAAAAATTTTGAGCCTATTTGACAACACTATTTCATTAGAGCTTTTAATAGAAGAACTTATCCATAAGTTCTATTATGAAAAGCTTCTATTAGATAAGTTAATTAGATGTTTGTACATACACATTCAAGTGTTTTTTTAGAAGAACTTATAAGAGAAGTAGTGTTTTGATCATTTAAAAAATACTTTTATTTTATTAAAATTACTAAAAAAGTCATAAAATTAAATTCAATTAAACATCAAAGTTAAATTTTAAGTAATAATAATAATAATAACAATTCTCTTTTATTAAAGAAATTAGTTATTATTTATTTATTTAACCTTTTTTTTAAAGTATTATAGTGACATCATTTATTTATTTCTTTATATATTTATTAAAAGGTTCAATTAGATTCTATCATTTTTAAAAAAATAGTTCAATTAGATTATTTATTCTTAAAAGATTTAATTATACAATTTTTTACATCAATAATTATAACATAAAAATATAATTCTTACCTTATTTTTTTTAATGATCTAATCACTCACATTCCTGATAATAATTTGATCATTATCTATGCAATTATAATTTATAACATATAAAATATAACCATGTTCATTCAATATAAAATTGTCTAAACAATCAATCTCATAAACATGCATGTAACCTTGTCTTTCAATCATAACAAAAATATAAGTATTGTAGTTAATTAAAAGAAACAAAAAAATTAAATACGCGTTGGAAACATATTTTTAATAGAATCTCTAACTTGTTCCATTTATAAAACACTTTGAGTACTAGGTTCTTCCCATGTGGTTGTACTAGGACCAACTTCATTTTCTTCTCCATCATCATCTTCATAATCATAGTTTTCATCAAGTAGATCAAATTCCCCATCACATTTGCGATTTCTTATAATAAAGTTATGTAATGACATGCAAGCAACAATAACTTGAATTTGTGTTTCTAAAACAAAAGGGACCATATTACTCAATATCTTTCAACTCGCTTTACATAAACCAAATGCATGTTCAATAGTGCTTCAAAGACTAGAATGATAATAATTGAAAACTTCAACTTTCCCCTAATTCTAGGTCCATTAATGAATTGTGGGAGATGATACCTATTTTTCTTGTAAGGCCCTAGGAAACCTGTAAAAGTAGGGTAGCCAGCATCAGCAAGATAATATTTCCCTAAAAAAATAAAATACCTTCATGTTATTATACAAGTTTTTAAATGATATATGTAAATGTAAAGGTTAAGTACCTTGAGGAGGATGTGGAAAATGCAACGTAGGCTTACGCAAAGCCTCCATAAATATCTTAGTATCATGTACAGAACCCTCCCAACTTGCCCAAACAAAGGTGAAACACATGTTAAAGTCACAAATAGCCATGACATTAGTGGTAGTATAACCTTTTCGACCAATAAAGCTTGCTTGAAGATGAGGAGGAACACAAGCTCATACATGAGTACCATCTATTGCACCAATACAATCCTTAAAATAAGGATGATATCTAGTATCTGTCTCAATCTTAGAAGGAACATTTCTAAATGTTGGATCAATAGGTTTAATTATGTCCTCTACAAGCATACACAACTTTTAAGACACTATGGAAGTGTCTAGATAAACAATGTTTTCTTCATTCTAAGCATTTGATAACAACACATTGGATGACCATTTAGAATTTTATTTATCCAACGAGAGCTTGTCATGCTTGAATCTCTACATGGACTTTTCAATACATAGTTTAGAAAGTAATTCGTAACACTAATTACAACCAACACCAACACTTTTTTTTGTCAGGTCATCATTTAGATTTGATGAAGATGAGTCATTTGATGATAATGAAGAGTCATCACTAGATGAAGACATCTTGTAAAATTTAAATAATGAAACTAAGATTCATAACACAACAAATTTAAGGAAAAAAAAAGATTCATAACCAAAATAAGTAACCAAGATTCCTAATCAAAATCCATAACACAAGCAAAATTAGAAATCAAGATCCATAACACAACCATGATTCATAGCACAACTAAAATTCATAACACAACCAAGATTCCTAATCAAGATCTATAACACAACTAACATAACAAAATTAAACTTAATAAGTATCATTGTCTTCAAATAGAGAAAAACTAGGGAACTTAGTGTCAGATTGTGAGACTTTATCCATCCAAGTTGCAATTCAGGATCCTTTAAAACAACAAAGGTAACTCTATTTTCCCTTTTCTTCATAAGTTTAGTGGCCGTGAAAAATATATCACTTCCAAGCACAAGTCTTGGTACAACTTTCAACTTTTCTACACACGCATTGATGCTAGTTGGATCATTAAGAGATTCACCATCAAATTTTTGAAGAACTTCACCTAATTGAGATGAAAGCTTATTAGCAATCCTACTTCTTTTGTCACTATTTCTTCTTCTCTTCCTTTGCCTACTTTCAATTGGAATAGATGTTGTTTCTATGTCATCATCATTCACTTCCATCTCAATCTCATTATAAAGTGTCTCTACTGTTCTTGCGTTGAATCCTCCATCTTGTACTAAATCTTCAAATAGTGCATATGTTGCAAAATCGGTAGCAACACTCCCTTTAAAGAGGCATTCCATCTCATCCTTGAATTTTAGGCCTTGGTCTTTAAATTTTGCTACATCGGGATTCTCCTATATAAAAAAAAAAAGAATTAATTAATATTGTATGGAGTAACAAATTTATTTTAAAAGCAGATATTATACATATACATACCTGAATTTTGGCCCCCCACCACGCATCACTAGCCTCCATAGTATTCTTCTCTACATTCCAACCAATACCAGTGTCCTTTACCATAAGTTTAGTCCATGTTTGCCATTCCTTTTTTAAATTATCCCACCTATTTTTGAATTGTCTAACTTTGTTGCCAAATTGAATTTTTCTTTGATATTTGTCCAACTAGGCTTATTGAAGGGAGTATGAGGTTTATTTCCAAATGAACCTCATCAATGCACACTTTTAGAAAAACTTCAATATTTTTATCATTCCAATTAGTTTTTTTTTCCTTTTCACAGAAGCTTGATTGAGAGGCATTCTCAAGCTTAAAAAATAAAATTTAATAATTGCAAATCAATACTAAGTATAAATAAATCCAAACAAAAATAATCTAATCATATATAGACTATATAATTACAAAGATGAAATAGACTATACAATTACAAATCAATGTCCATCATAATTGGCCTAAATTGCAATTTGAAAAAGTGTCATCACATTTCACAAAAATTGGCAATATAAGGGAACTAAACTAGGACTATAAAGTTGTTGTTCAGTTACTAACCTGTTATAAAAATAATCACACTATACTTGGTCATAGATGAATTTTGGAAGCTAAGTAGGGAAAAATAAAAATCACTAATGAACACTCATCCACCCAACAAAACTTAATGAACACATAAGGTTGCAAAGCATGCAGAAACACTAAATGTGAATGCTATAAGGGGAGAGGGCCCTAAAGTGTAAATAACTTTACAAAAATTAGCACTTGTTAAGAGATTTTCCAAAATTCTAACCAAGTTGTCCTAAAACTTGAATTCGAATTTAATAAAATTGTATACTCAGAACTCGAATTCGAGATCAATGATTAAATACGAACAACTTTGTGCCCATTGATTCAGGTACTTAACGATTTTCAAAGTTTAATTTGAATAGAAGTGAAAAAAAAAATAAAAATATTTCTCCATTATGCCAAAGTAGTATATCTTGGAAATTATAAAACCAAACACCCCTTAAGGGATTTTTGTTTGTTCTATCCCACTTATTAAAGTAACTTACTCCAATAGTGTTAATGTTAAGTGAAATGGACAACTATAACTAGACAAAGGACTACTCCTTGGAATAGATACCCATATGTCAATTATCATCATCTGCTAAATGAGTGATTGATGAAATATTTTGGCAAACATACCAAATATCGCACAAGTAGTATAAAAGGGAAGATCCTAGTATCGATTCCATAGGGAATTATCCGTATTGACTATTAGTAAAGTAATCAATTCCTAAACACTAATTTGGTTTTAGAAGTTGTTTGTATTGTAGAACATAAGTAATAGTAGAAAATAAACTAAACACTAACAAATAACACTAAAAATAATTAATAAAACGATAATGTTGATTTAGGACGATGATTGGACAGTTGGCATGCTTGAGTGTGAAATGATAATGATTGATATGTTAAAGATTTGGTTCAACCGGTTTGCTTTCCATGTAAACATACAAAATATATTCTCTATTCAAAGTAATATTTCAGACTAACTTTGATTTAGAAGTGCTCAAAATGTGATGTCTCATCTAATCAAGCCTAAACTGCTTAACCTCACTTTTGATGTCTCGGTAAGTTCAGTTGAGTGGTGTGGTGAAGCTTAGAGATCTTTACGAAACTAATGGAGTTTGTCTTATGTCTATAAATACACTCCATTAGAGTCCAAATTCAGTTCCAAGTCTAAAAGCATTTGTCAATGACATTAAAACTCTAAAACATGCATATATAACTGATCAAATCATATAACAAAAGTAAAAATAGAGAAATGAACTTTAGACTGAATATTTCAATGAATAGATATGAAGAAAAATGTTTACATGTTAAACACCTAGTTCTAAGTCCTCAACACTAATGGACTAGTTTCTCATTATCATGAGAAGCCTTAGAAAGGGGTTACAAAAATGGGAGAGAAGAATAGAGGATGAAGAAGCAGCTTAAAATTCTAATCAAGTCTAAATGTCTTAAAAACATTATAAGTGCAGCTTAGCACGCCATTCCGCTAAGTGTAGGTTCGTAATTTTGCAGACGTCATCTTAGATATAGGGCTTTCATTAAGCAAGCATGTCCGCTAAGCGCATCTTTAGTTTGAAAGAACATTTAGCTAAGTGAGCATGTCCACTAAGCGAATCTTTAGTTCGAAAGAACAATTTGCTTAGAACAAGCTTGCGCTTAGCGTTGCATAAACCGTCAGTCGCATGCAACACGATGTGGCACTCAGCGCTATATGCGCTTAGTGAGATGTGGCGCTCAGTGCTATCTGCCTTCATTCTTTGTATTCTTCCCTTATTGTTGAACCTAGGCCTGCAAACATGAATTTGAGTATATTTCTCACAAAATAACTTCCTATGGTCAGAATTAGCAAAACTATACAAATCTATATTAAATGAATTCAAACTAAGCTAAAAATCCTAAGAACATTAGATAATAGTTACAAAATATGATGCAATATTTACGTATATAAAGCGATTATTAGTAATACATCCTTAATCCTTCACAGGAGTCAAATAAAGCAAAATTCATAGACTTGGACAAAAGAAGAAGAAAGTTGGGACTCGCCTCACACTGTTAATTCACTTAATTGTTAAAGCAAACACAAACGAAGATGTGAAAATCACACATTCCAATCTATTAGCATTTCTCCAATTTATTATTAAATAAATCACACATTCCAACAGGTTCTGAACTAAAGAATATGAAAATTATCCAAATTCTCGGTAGCAGTAAATTGATAGTGTTAACTTTCACTAGCAAAAAAATGATGAATGTGAAGAACAAATTAAACTCGTCATATTCAGTTGCATCACTTTGTGTGTACCATATCAACGTCGTTGTTCAATATGTTATACAAGAAAGTGAGAAACCATAATCCAGTGTACGGTATCCTACCTTTTAGATTATGTTGGAATATTAGTAAAAAGAACAAAGTCAACACCCACTATCAGATTAATAACCCTGAAGAGTCAGTCTATTATATTTCCTATGGAATATATTTTTTTGTTTTCTAAAAATCCCAAAATGATATTGTTGACTGAATAAAAGAAGATATTTGAGCCATCCCATTATATGATTAAAGGAATCATTCCTATTATTTTATTTAAGACCTAAGTGGGGCTTTCTTTTTTATAAGGAAGTTGTGACTAATAAGATTGAAGCAACAATTAAAACTGCCTAATAACATGCATATTGATCAACAGATAAAAGCATGCTTTTCTTTATTGATTAGAGGATGCTTTAACAACTTAAGAATGAACCTCGGTTTTCTTCAATCCATAATAGAGACATATATGTCTCGTGAATTTGTAGCCAGACCAAAATGATAACTTGACAATGAAAATTCACAAAAAAAACTTGGAGAAGCTAGAAAATTTGCACTATTCTAATATTCTAACTTGTAATTTGTAGTTTAGCCCAATAGATAAAATTAGTGCCACCTAACTATTCTGGTTTGAACTGTTTTAAGTATTATCAATATACAAAGATCATTGATGTTATACTTTAGGCATACCCTACCAAAAATTGAGATTCTAGTCATGAATACTCATGATAATATCATACCCTAGCTAGAAAATCAAAGTCTCAACTCAATGGTAGCTTTCTTTGGTGTTCTACAAACAAGGCAAGCCTCAAGGAAAGCATTGCAAACTTTGTCTATTATTAGCAGCATCATTTTCACACAAGGCTTAATGCTTACTAAACAGAGTGCATTCACATATAACACAAACCAAACACATATGCTACGCTCTTAACCTTTTCCTTTTTTTTCACCATGAAAACCCATCAACAATCAAAATTGAAAACGAAAACTAACAAAGCAACACAAGAGAAAGATACATACCAATCATTCAAATAACATCCAAATAAGAGGAAAATGAAATTACAAAATATTAAAAATTAGAAAATGGGTTTGAAATATCAAATACCTTAAGCAAAAATTGATTGGAGAGGAAATGAGTTTGAAGAAATGAGATTGCAACCCAAAACAAGGAGATTGAATGGCGAAATCAAGATCCCATTGGAGAGAAGAACAAAGAGAATGCTTTGAAAGGGAAGAACTAGAGATTGAATGGCGAAATCAAGAGCCCATTAGAGAGAAGAACAAAGAGAACAAAAGTGAAGAAGCAGAGAGAAGAACGAAAGAGAAGAATCTAAAGAACGTGAAGATGACTGAGAGAGAAGAACTTGAAGAAGAACGAGAGAGAAAACGTTGTGAAGAACGAGAAAGAAGAGAGAAGAATGTGAGGTAGGTTAGATTTGTATAGGACATGATGGTAAATTTTTATTTTTCATAAGGATATTTTTGTCTACTACAAAAAAAATAATTCTTCTTCCCGAAAAGTTAAGTCAGATAAGTTTTGAGCCTATTTGGTTGTGACTTAGAAGGACTTTAGGAACTTTTCTACTTGGATAAACTTTTTATAATTTAAAAGTGATGTTCGGAGAATATTATTTTTAATTTTTGGAAAAGTTAACTTCTTGTAGTAGAACTTACAGGAAAGTTAAAAATTTTAACTTATGTCTCACATAACTTTGTTTGGTATCCTAAATTATTATTTCAGTACAAAGATTAAAAAATGTCATTCTTTCATGCTGCAATTACTTTACTTTTGTCTTTTTGGTTACCATTTTGCTTTGTCCTTAACTCTTCCCATAGTTGTTGTAAAAAAGAAAAAAAAAAAACTCTACATATAGCTTTTATGTGCTTTTGCTATTTTATTGTTTTATTTTAGAGTAAATATTCATTTAAGTATTTGAAAGTGGGAGGCCTGTGAGGAGTGGATAGATGGGTCTTTGAAAAATAAAAAATTCAAATTTATTTCCTAAATGTATACAAATATGATAATTTAATCCTACTATTAACTAACCTCTGTTAACTCTAGCGTGCACACCTACATCACATGTATTGGACTTTTTTCTACTGCACCATTATAATTTTTTTTATGTACAAAGATACCACTCATACTATTTTATATAAAAATATGCTACTATTTTTTTTAAGGTGTGAATTTGGTTTATAAGAAGCCGAATTCACACCTATTATTTAACATGTTTTTTTTTGTTTTGCAGTTAAGAATTTGAGTTTTCAAAACTCGAATTCTTAACGATTTTTTTTAATTTTTAATTTTTTTTTTATCAATTTATTAATATTTATTTTTTTAATTATGAAATTAAAATTAATAAATTATTTAAAAATTTAATGTTATTTGTTGGGTGATTTTGTATATTATTTTTTTTATGGTTACGATGTCTTTTTTTTAATATTAATGTAGTCTAATAGTTTTTATGTAGATGAATATAATAATATAAGTTTTACATCTTAAATCAATTTTAAAATGTTTCAAAATATAAAATAATTATTTTGTAGACTTATTGTATTTATTTCAACATTTTTTTGAAGATATTTTTTAGCAATTTTGTTTATGCTTATGTTGTTTTTGTGTTCGAACAATAATTGAGTCTTATAATTTTTATATAGATGAGTCTACTAGAACAAATTTTACATCATAAATTGGTTTAAATTTTTTTTTAAAATGTCTCAAAATGAAAAAATAAATAAATTATGGATATAGTAAATTAAAGCGATATTAAAATTAATTCAAACTACATCAACCCTAACAATTAACCCGCATAGTGAGAACTAGTTCCACATCGTGTAGGTTTTTTGTTATGTGCATGATTTTTACAAAGTTATGCATGTTGTTGTGGTTGTGGTTCATGTCCTTCCTCGTGAAAATGATATTAGTTTTGATTTACTGTTTGGTTGAAATCATCCTCATTGCAATTTATATTATAACTTGGTTGAGTAAAGTTTCTAATGTTTGGTGTTGAAGAATTGTCACCTGGGTTATGATGAAATGATGGAACATTGGTTGCATACATACTATGGATATATGCATTAGCTGACTCAGGTGTTCCAATGTGTGCACCAAATAAATTATTGACGAATTGGTTTGGAGTGCATTCAAATGATTGTGAAGGATTGTCAAAATAATGAGGATTTTGTTGAGACGGAGTGAATGCAAATGAATGATGAGACAATCTCATGTCTTCATTCTCCATGGTGTCTGCAACATGTGGGTTGGGTTGTGAAGATGTATTCCCCATTAGTGCACATTGTTATGTTGAAATTTTCCTTGGGTCTTGTAATTGTTGTTGCATAGATAAGAATATATGTGAATTTCCATGATACCAATCTAGGTAATTATGGTGATGATGAGGTGGGTTGTTAATAGGTTGCCCTACTAAGACCTTATCTTGTCATTCATTCCAAATCCCAATCCATTTTGCATGCTTTTCTTTCCAATTTTTGCCAATTCTTCCTTGCATGTCGATTTTGTATAGTTGATCTAGATTATGAGGTGGTTTGGAAATTTCTTGCCATAGTTCAAATTGGAGCTTTACTCTGTTTATTGCCATTCTACAATTGAGAAACAAATTAAAGCAGTACATGCATTCCAAATTTTGGAATCATTGAATGCATCTCTTGGCACAATTGTATGATAAGGGACATATGGCATCCACAAGAATTGTAAAATTTAGCTTAGTTAGTATAATAATAAGAAATGAATTAAAATTAAAATTAATCCATGACTAATGAATTAGTTTTTAACCTCTTCAGGATGCATGTGATCGATTCTTGATCTGTACCCTATAAGATCACCATGTGAAGTTTTAGAAAACTTTAGCCTCCTTTTAGTTCATCTACAAAATGTCAAAGTTAGCATAAGTGGTGTATATGTATGTACAAAATTAATAACAATTTTTATTACCTAACAACAAATGGATAAGTTGGGTCACAATTAACCATTGGTGCAATGAAAGGCATGCAATACCATACCTAAGATTGCAATAATGATACACACCCACCCATTGTTTTGAAATTTGGGTTAGTAGCCTTGCACATCTCTTTGTACAGAGTTGCTAAACAAGCAGAATCCTAACTATAACGTCGAGTATGCTGAATATTAACCAAAAAAGGTAAATACATTAAGTGAATTGGGCCATGACAGAGTATGAGTAAGCGTGCTTGTCTTTAATGCATTTGGAATTGGGTCATGACAGAGCATAAGTAAGCGTGCTTGTCTTTAATGCATTTGAAATTAGAACATGATAGAGTATGAGTAAGCATGCTTGACTTTTATGCATATGGAATTGAGCCTTGACAGAGCATGAGTAAGCGTGCTTGTCTTTAATGCATATGGAATTGAGCCATGATAAAACATGAATAAGCGTGCTGGTCTTTAATGCATATGGAATTGGGCCATGACAGAGCATGAGTGAGCGTGCTTGGCTTTTGTGCATATGGAATTAAGCCTTGACAGAGCATGAGTAAGCGTGCTTGTCTTTAATGTATCTGGAATTGAGCCATGACAGAGCATGAATAAACATGTTTGTCTTTAATGCATTTGGAATTGGACCACGACAAAGCATGAGTAAGCGTGTTTGACTTTTGTACATATGAAATTGAGCCTTGACAGAGCATGAGTAAGCGTGCTTGTCTTTAATACATCTAGAATTGAGACATGATAGAACATGAATAAGTGTGTTTGTCTTTAATGCATCTAGAATTGGGCCACGATAAAGCATGAGCAAACGTGCATGTTTTTTGTTCATTTGAAACCAAGTCTTCACAAAGCATGTATACATATATATGAGTAGTATGTTTGAGCTCAAAACACAACACAAACTTTCTCTCAACGTTCGTTTAAGCTAGATTCATTCAAAAACTCTTCTTTATTGATAAATCTTCTCAAATCATGGCCAGTTCTAATTCCAATATGATATCTTTATTCATCAACTACAATAGAGATATGCTTTTACATGAAAGTGTTGGGGTAGTGTATAGATGCCCTTGACCAACGACATTTTCTGTTAAAAGAAACATTTCATTAAGTGTCTTGAAACAGAAGATTCAGCAACAAATCCACATTGCCACACACCAACGAGTTGCAACTGTATATTTTCGCCACCCATTATCCATTGGAGATGGTTATATTTACTATGGATCGTCATCCCTTTGTGACGATGACGACATCCGTTATATGTTTACAGTTATATCTAATTACCCTTCTCTTCATTCAGTTGAACTATATGTAGAGTTGGAGGATATTCTTGAGGAACCATATTATCAAGCTAACCATTGTTCACAAATGTATTATTCTTCTCAACCTAACTATTCTTTTGAACCTACACAACTTGAAACCTTCCAATCACTTAACATAAACATACCCTTTACCTAAATGTTGGCTTCATCATCAAATGATTTTCCTTACATTGTGTTGCCTCCTCATTCTAGTTCACATCAATTCGAGTTATTACCAACACACCAACCTACCTCATCAATTCATCAACAGTTTATAGATCTAATGATTGGAATACATCAATAATTCGTAGGGTCATTTAGTAAACACAAAGATGACAACAATGAGGATAGTGCAAACCCCTCATTTACTCCATTTGCCCACAACCCTCCACAACACATGCTTGCTATAAACTTGGATCAAACCGAAGAGGATGCAGAATAAAATCATTTCTTTGATCGTGAAAGTATTCCAACGGAGCCAACTGGTACACTATGGGTTGAGATGCAATTCCTAACAAAAGATGCATAAAGGAACACGTTGAGTACAAGACATACAAGTCTGACAAATCACGATTAATTGTGTATTGTCCCAATGGTTGTGATTGGTATTGTAAAACACACTTTTCAAAGAAGACCAAGGTGTGGAAGATAAAAAAAGTTAACAAGTTCACATGAATGTGTGACAACAATGCTTTCTCAAAATCATTCTAAGCTTGTCTCTAAGAAGATTGCAGAACAAATCTTGTCATTCATTGGTGAAGATCCAACCATTTCAATATTAGTGTTAGTTGAAGAAATAAAAAAATTCTACGGCTACACAACCACCTATAGAAAAGCATGGTTGGCAAAACAAATAATAGTTGAACAACTATATGGCAATTGGAAGGAATCATACAAAGAGTTACCAAGATGCCTCCTAGAAATGGATAAAAATCTTCTTGGAACAATCATACATTTTGAGACACAACCGGTGATTGAAAATAATCATCTCATTCCTGGTAAGACAAAATTCCATCAACTTTTTTGGGCTTTTGAACCATGTATCAAAGGGTTTGCATACTGTAAGCCAATTGTCCAAGTTGATGGAACCTGGTTGCATGGAAAATATAGTGGGACTCTATTGATAACTATGGCACAAGACGGGAACAATCACATATTTCCAATTGCTTTTGCCATTGTCGAGGGTGAGACGGCAAAGGCTTGGTTCTTCTTTCTCAAAAACTTAAGAACTCATGTCACACCTCAAAGTGGAATCTATTTAATGTCAAATAGACACAAATCTATCAAAAGTGTCTATAATCAAGAGGATAGTGGGTGGGGGGGACAACAAACAATGCATGTGTATTACATTCGACACATTGCACAAAATTTCGTGAGGAAGTTTAAAAATGTTGAAATGCGCAAACAAGTTGTGAAAATGGGTAAGTCCTTTTCATGTCAATTACATATTTTTCCTTTTATATGTACCAAACTTGACAACTTAATAGTTTGCACTATATAACCTCTCAGGATATGCATATACGGAGACCATGTTTAATCGCCATTATAATGATCTTCAGTCAAATAATGCAGAGGCTGCAAATTGGCTTGATCGCATCCCAAAGCAAAAATGGGCTCAGGCATTTGATGAAGGTCATCGATGGGGACATATGACAACCAATCTTTCTGAGTCCATCAATTTAGTGTTAAAGGGTACACGATCTTTACTCATAATCGGAGTAGTCAAAGAAACATGTTGGAGGTTGGGTAAACTATTTGCAAGGAGAGGGATGGAAGCACAAACAATGTTCGCATCTAACCAAGAATTTAGGAAAATTGTCACAAAGTCTATTAGTGAACCTGTGGCAAAATCCACCACTCATCGCGTTGGATCGTTTGATCGCCAAAATAAAAAATTTATTGTCACTAAAACAATAAACCCACGCAAATTTGGACGACCAGTAGAAACATTCAGGGTCTTCTTTGGAACACTAAAGTGCGATTGTGGAAAATTTTAGGCATTACACTTGCCTTGCACGCATGTCATTGTTGCTTGTGCACATGTTCACATAGATCACAAGTCATTTGTGTCTCCCATCTACAAGTTAGAAAATATTTTCAATGTGTACAAACATTCGTTTGGGTTACTTCCCGATGAATCATTATAGCTAGAAAACATCGGAGATCAATGTTGTCATGATCTAGAGATGCGCAGAGATCCTCATAGTCATCCAAAATCAAGTCGCATACGCACTGAGATGGACATGAGAGAAAGGGGTCACCCAAAAAAGTGTAGTATTTGTCGAATTGTTGGTCATTCAAAAAACAAATGTCCTAACAAACTAGGAGGACCTTGAAGCCAACAACATTAAATTCTCTTATATTGTTGTATGTATGTTTGTTATTTATTTTCTTCTATTGTGCTATTCTATATTTTTTTATTTATTTAATTTCAAGTATGTTTATTATTTATTATTTTGTATTTCTTTTATTTATTTAATGTGTGTTTTTTAAATATAATTTCATGTGTAATAATACAAATAATCATAAATAAAAAATAACAATGGATGAAAATAATAATAATAATAATTTAAAATAAGTTGGGTATATTATTTAAAAAAAAGGCAATTAAAAATTCAAATTTGAATAAATAAAAATGTAAACTTATACTATTAAATTATACTAAGATTAAAATCATAAAATATCATAATTATAAAAAAAAAATATTGCACAAAGTCTCTTTAAAAAAAAATAACATAATTAAAATTAAAATATCTTTAACAAATTAAATTTTATTATTAAATTTTAAAAAAAAACTATTAAAAATTCGAGTTTTGAAAACCTGAATTCTTAACAGCAAAACAAAAAAACATGCTAAATAATAGGTGTGAATTCGGCTTCTTAAAAATCGAATTCACACCTTTGAAAAAAAAAAATAGTGACATATTTGTATATAAAATAGCATGAGTAATATTCTAGTATATAATTTTTTTTATAATGGTACAGCAGAAAAAAGTTCCACATGTATTGGTGTTGACGTGACAATCGTCACGTGTTTAAAATTTAATTTTTTTTTATTTAATTTTTCAAATTAATAATTTGTTTACATTTTAGTACATTCTCGAGAGCTTGTCACTTTTTGATATTTTAATCCATAAATTTAACTATGAAATGTTATTTTGGTCCTTAATGTACTTTTAAATATTTAATTAAGTCTCATGCGTGATGTAATTATTAGCACATAACACCATGTCCCTTACTTTCAATTCAAATCTCATATTTCTCACCTCACTCTTCTAGGTTTTGTAGTTCTTCACTCTCACATCCACCATTTACATATAAAAATTGTAGAAAATTATTGTTGATATTGACTTTCACATCCACCATGTATTTGTATGCATACAAGATAATAACTTGATTTGAGTATAAAATTAGGTTTGGAACCTTATAATATTAATTTTTTAAGTATAATTTCTAAGTTTAAATACCCCAAATATTTTTAATAAGTAATGATAATAATTTAATTATTTATTAATCGCTTAATAATCTTCTATGCATAATTTTAACCTTTTTTTTTTTTTTTTGCAAATTTATCATTCTCTTCACATTTCATATATGATTGTAAAAAAAAAAAAAAAACATTTCATATATATACTTTGATTTCTTGTGATATTTATTAGAGGTGTCAAAATGAACCACAACTCGCAAGATGGCCCGACCCACCATGGGTCTAGGTTTGGCTAGACAAAAAAAAATGACATTTTTTTATGAGTCCAAAAATTGAACCCAACCTACCACAAGTTGACCTGTGGTGGGCCAGGCTAACCCGCGAACCCACCAATGGATAACCCTAATTTTGACTACTCACAATCATGGCCTCATGCACTCAACCACTTACTGTCTCACTCAAGCTTCACCACCGTTCTCCTCTCCCCTCACTTACCTTCACTATTCTCACTCACTCACTTCGACATCCGCCAACGTGCCCATTGTGCTTGTCGACGCTTCACCGTTCTCCTCTCACTCATGCTTCGCCATGACTCTACGAACAGAACCTTCAGACCTTCACTCTTTGCCATGAACACAATCATGCTCCGAGAGTGACTACGTTGACCCTAGATCCGTAACAATCTTCCTGGTGGGTATCAAGTCACGACGGTGGGAGGGTGTCAACAATGACGTAAAAGGTAACGACACGTGGAGTGAAGTGAGGGGTTCTTTTGTAAGAGATGTACCAACTTTCAATGCATGTTTCCCCTCCTAAATTCTTCACCTTTCTCCCTCTTTGGGTTCAATTTTTTCAGCATCCATGCCATATTGTAACAACAAACTAGGTTTGTTCCTACAAAAGAAATTGAATTTGGGCAATTGAAGTTATGGTTGTCTTTTGGTTTGGGATCCGATTGAATTAATTAATTTTGCACTTTGATTAATTTGAGTTGTTGGACTAAGGAATTGAAAAATCCCAATTTGTTAGTTTGTGGAAACAATTTTAATTTTTTACTATTTTTCCTATATTTATATCTTCATGGGCATAATTTGAGTCTCATACTACTTGGGGTTTCAAAAAATGTGTTCAAATTTATTTATTTATTTTTTTAAAAAAATTTTAAGTAGATTGATCGGTTAGCCCATTTAACTCACCAACTTGTGGTAAACCGATCCAAACTCGTTTTTTAGAACTCACTAAGAAGTGAGTCGGGTTGGCTCAGTCCATCAACTAGGTGGGTCAAGGTAAGTCAAGCCAATGGGCCAAGCCAGCCCATTTTAACAGTTCTAATATTTATGGTGAAAATTTATTTAAGCTTAATGATGAAATATTTTGGCAAGCGTATCAAATATTGTACAAGTAGTATAAAAGGGAAGATCCTAGTGTCGATTCCACAGGGAATTATCCGTATTGACTATTAGTAAAGTAAACAATTCTTAAATACTAATTTAGTTTTAGAAGTTGTTTGTGTTGTAGAACATGAGTAACAACAGAAAATAAACTAAACACTAACAAATAACACTAAAAATAACTAATAAAACGATAATGTTGATTTAGGATGATGATCGAACAGGTGGCATGCTTGAGTGTGAAATGATAATGAAGGAATATGTTGAGGATTTGGTTCAACTAGTTTGCTTCCCATGTAAACGTACAAAATATATTCTCCATTCAAAGCAATATTTCAGATTAACTTCGATCTAGAAGTGCTCAAAACATGATGTCATATCAAATCAAGCCTAAACTGCTCAACCTCACTTTCGATGTCTCGATAAGTTCAGCTGAGTGGTTTGGTGAAGCTCGGAGATCTTTACAAAGTTAATGGAGTCTATCCTATGTCTAGAAATACACTCCATTAGAGTCCAAACTCAGTTCCAAGTTCAAAAGTATTTGTCAATGGCATTTAAACTCTAAAACATGCATATATAATGATCAAATCATATAACAAGAGTAAAGATAGAGAAATGAACTTTAGACTGAATATTTCATTGAATAGATATGAAGGAAAACATTTGCATATTCAGCACCTAGTTCCAAGTCCTCAACACTAATGGACTAGCCTCTCATTGTCATGAGAAGCTTTAAAAAGGTTACAAAATGGGAGAGGAGAACAGAGGATGAAGAAGTAGCTCAAAAATTATAAATCAAAGTTTGAATAAAATTCTTAAAAATTACAAGTGCAGCTTATATACTATAAGTGGACCTTCGTTTAGTATGCCATTTCGCTAAACGTAGATTCATGATTTTGCAGACTTCATCTTAGATACAGGGTTTCCACTAAGCAAGCATGTCCGCTAAGCGCATCTTTAGTTTGAAAGAACAGTTCACTTAGCACAAGCTTGCGCTTAGCACTGCATATACTACTAATGGTGCGCAATGCGATGTGGCGCTCAGCGCTTATTTGCCTTCATTCTTTGTGTTCTTCCCTAATTGTTGAATGTAGGCCTACAAACATGAATTTGAGTATATTTCTCACAAAATAGATTCCTATGATTAGAATTGGCAAAACTATACAAATATATATTAAATGAATTCAAACTAAGCTAGAAATCCTAAGAATATTGGATAATCATTACAAAATATGATGCAATATTTACGTATATAAAGAAGTTATCACTTAAATACCGAAAATTGCCGCAAATTGTTATGGATCTTCAAGTGTTCATGAATTTAGCTGGTGAAAATAAAGAGTGTGCTCAATCACAATAAGAACCAACAACAAACAAATAATTGTTAGCACAAGTGGTAGCGGTTTAAGCTCCTTAATCAAGAGATTTAGGATTCAAGGTCTTCGCCTGAAGATAAGTCTCCGGCTACTTACCCGAAGTTATTTTGGATTTATTTTTGTCTCTTGGAGTTTAATTAATACAAATTATGTAAAACATAAATACAAAGATGGTGTAATTTCTTTACTACTAAAATAATCACATCTTATTATATATTTGTCTAAAAATATTTTTCATTTCAAATATAATTTTAATTTTATTTTTGTTTCCCTTTCATTATTACTTTTCTTTAGGGATGGCAACTGCCATGAGAGGACTCTTTCTATGTAAGGTTAAGCCAACTATTTCATACATGTCCAAGTTCTTGTCTCCACTCAATAACTCCCAATCAAATTGATGGACGAGGTTGGCTAGAACAAGCTCATTAGCAACCATAGAAAACATTATTCCTGGACACATCCTCCTCTCAGCTCCAAATGGGATCAATTCAAAGTCATTTCCTTTAACATCTATTGAACTATTTAAGAATCTCTCAGGTTTGAACTCCTCTGGTTCATCCCAAATCATTGGATCTCTTGCAATGGCCCAAACATTCACGATTACTCACATGCCAACTTTAAAGTAGTAATCATTCAGTTTGATGTCTTGCATGCTTTTTCGCGGAAGTAGTAATGTTTGAATAAAAAAAAAAGTAATAAACATAGTGAAAATTTCATAAAAAGTGTATCCAACGAACAATTGAATTAATAAAAAATATAATATTAATTTTTTTTAATTATTCATGAGACTCATTTTTTCATAGGGTTTTCATTATGTTTAACTTCCTTTTGATTCATATATCAGTTGAATTCCACAGTTTTTATATAAATAAATATAATAAAATAACTTTTATATTTCAAATTCTTCAAAAAGTGATTCAAAATCGCATCATAAAAATTAAAAACAAACATTATTTCAAAAGAACTATTTTACTCATTTTAGAAAGATAAAATATAAAATTTTGACTTTTAAAACATAAAAGATCATGAATAAAAATTAAAACATAAAGAATCAAATAAAAATAACATTTATTCCATAAAAGGGAATGAGAAGGTGTGAAATTATTTAATAATATAAGGAGAAAATCCATTATCATTTAAGGGGACGTTTGTACCTTCATTAGGAGGGACGGAGCCAAGTAATGGGTAGAGGGAAATATATAGCATTTAACAATAAAAAAAAAATCATATATTTATATAAACTTTTATAATCATATATTTTGAAATATTAATTAAATAAGTAGTTATTGATTTTTTTATATATCCAAAAATTCATTTATAAATAAAACATTAAAATTCAACATAAAAAAAAATAAAACATTAAAAATTTCAACTATTTTCTTTTGAATATTTTTTTATTATTCAAAAAAAATTATAGATAAAAATTAAACCATAAACATTATAACACATAGAAAATGATTTAAAATAAAAATTAATAATCAATTATTTTAACTAAATGCCAATTTGCTTTTCCAATATTAAACAGTGATTGTTTAGACTTATAATAACAATTATAAATTTTAAAAATAAAAGAATGAAATAAAAACAACACTCGTTATGTTTTGTCTAAAAAGAAAATAATACAATTATCTTTAAAGTGATAACTATAAAAAAAATATTTATGTAAAAAATGACATTATTTTTATTATAAAAGGGAAAATAAAATATTTATCTACAAAATATTATCATATAAAAAAACTATAAAAAGATAATACAATATTTTATAATTAACATTTAAATGTTATAAATAAAGAGGTAACGAGGAAGTATAGAAGGAGAAGAATTCAAGTAGTCAGAGTAAAGTGAGAAGTGTATTATTCTTTAATAGATATATAGCTTATTTATAAGTACAAAATGTAACAGAAAGTGTAACACGGAAAATAACAAGATAAGATTACAACAGAACATTCTAATAGATATGGACAACCATAAAGATATTATTCATAACACTCTCCCTTGGATGTCCATTACTTTAGTTTATGTCTCATTAAAACCTTACTAAAAAAAATCCTATGGGATAAAAATCTAGTGAAGGAAAAAAGTACACATCTTTCTGTACATCATAATCTGCCTCATTAAAAACCTTGTCCAGAAAACCCATTAGGATAAAACCATGACGAAAGGAAAAAGAGTGTAGAACAAATTTATTTCTTCCCCTCTCACTGACAATCTTTAAGTCGACGGAGTCCAATCTTGTGAACTAGTTGTTCAAAAGTCTTCCTTGGAAATGACTTTGTAAAGAAATCTATTAAATTCTTACTCGAACAAACTTGTTGAACATCTATGTCACCCTTCTTTTAGAGATCCTGAGTTATAAAGAATTTTGGTAGAATATGTTTTGTCTTATCCCCTTTGATGTTTCATTCCTTTAATTGAGCGATGCATGCGACATTGTCCTCATATATGATCGTCGGTGTCATTTTCCCTAAAGATAAATTACAAGTATCTAGTACATGTTGGATCATAGATCTCAACCAAACGTATTCACGACTTGCCTCATGCAATGCTATAATTTCTACATTATTAGATGACGTTGTGGTTTGGCTATACCACTGCATGTAAATAGATATCCTATTTGTGACCTACCATTATGAGGGTCTGATAAATAACTAGCATCTGCGTAATCGATTAGGTCTGATTTTGAAGCATTGGAATAAAATAGGCCCATGTCCATAGTGCCCCTAAGATAACGAAGTATGTGCTTTACTCCATTCCAATGTCTTCTTGTAGGTGATGAATTATATCTTGCTAACAAATTAACTACAAATGATATATTGGGTTGTGTATAATTTGCAAGGTACATCAATGCTCCTATAGCACTGAGATATGGTACTTCAAGGCCAAGTAGTTCTTCATCCCTTTCTTTAGATCTAAAAAGATCATTGTCCAAGTCTAAAGACCTTATAATCATCGGAGTAAACAAGGGATATGATTTATCCATATAAAACCTTTTAAGCACCTTCGTTGTATACATTTCTTGATGCACAAGAATTCTGTCTTTTAAATATTCTATTTGTAATCCCAAGCAAAATTTTGTTTTGCCAAGGTCTTTCATCTCAAACTCTATCTTCAAGCAATCAATTGCTTTTGGAAGCTCTTCAGGAGTTCCAATGATATTTATGTCATCTACATAGACAACAATTATCGCAAATCCATTTTGAGATTTCTTCATGAAAATATATGGGCAAATGGGATCATTTTTATATCCTTCTTTTAGCAAATACTTACTAAGATAGTTATACTACATGTGTCCCGATTGCTTTAGTCCATAGAGGGACTTGTTCAACCTGATTGAGTATTCTTCTAAGATGTTTTATTGGGCAAGTTGAATCCTTCATAGAGTTTCATATAAATTTCATTATCTAGAGACCCATACAAGTAAGTTGTAACAGCATCCATTAGATGCAAATTAAGGCCTTCATGTGCAACCAAGCTAATTAAGTACCTAAAGATACTTGCATCCAATACACGTGAATATGTTTCTTCAAAATCAATGCTAGGTTTTTGTGAAAATCCTTGAGCAACAAGATGTGTTTTGTATCTCATAATTTCACCATTTTCATTTCGTTTTTGCACAAAGATTCATTTATATCCAACTGGTTTTACACCTTTAGGTGTAAGGACTACAAGTCCAAAAACCTCTCGCTTAGAAAGAGAGTCTAATTCAACTTGGATTACATCTTTCCATTTTGGTCAATCATTTCTCTGTCAATAATCCTTAATGGACTTTGGTTCTTGATCCTCTATTTCATTTAGCACAATATTATATGGAAATATATCATCAGCGTTGACTTTATTTCGGTTCTATCATACTCCATTCATGACATAATTTATTGAGATCTCTTCATTTTCAATTATTTTAGGTACCTGAGTTTTTTTTTTTTGAAACTAGAAAATCTAAATAATCTTTTGGAGTTTTAATATCCTCAATTTGACCATCAAGTCTTTTAGCTCCCTTTTTTGTTCGAGGATTTTTATCTTTGGAACCAACGGGTCGACCACATTTCATATGTGTTTGAGACTCATTTGCAATGTTAGATTGTCCAACTGGAACATCAATCCTTATTGGAGCATTAGTAGCTGAAACATGTGACTTAGTCACCCCTTTTGGGTTTGTGAATGCATTTGGTAACTAGTTGGCTACGTTTTGTAAATGAATTATCTTTTAAACTTCTAGTTCATATTCTTTTGTTCGAGGATCAAGATGAGATAAAGATAATTTATTCCAACTAATTTTATTTTCCAACTACTTAGTCTCCCCCTCTAATGCTGGAAAAACTTATTCATCAAAATGGCAATCGGCGAATCGAGCTATGAATAAATCTCGTGTGGAAGGTTCAAGGAATTTTATTATAGATGGAGATTCATATCCAATATATATTCCTAACCTTCTTTGAGGTCCCATTTTGGTTCATTATGGTAGGACTATTGGGACATACACAACGTACCCAAAAATTCTTAAATGAGATATATTTGGCTACTAACCAAAAAATGACTACATATGAGAGTACTTGAGATAATTTATTGGCCTGCAAAATTGCATGTCCCCAAGTAGACATTGGAAGTTTTGATTTCATAAGCAATAGTCTTGTAATCAATTGTAGGCGTTTAATAAATGATTCAACAAGCCCATTTTGTGTATGAACATGTGTTATAGGATGTTCAACATCAATTCGAATAGACATGCAATACTCATTGAAAGCACAGGATGTAAATTCACCAGCATTATCTAAACAGATTTTCTTAATTGGATAATCTAGAAAATGAGCTCTTAATCTAATTATTTGAGCTAACAATCTCGCAAACGCTTGGTTGCGAGTTGATAATACACAAACATGCGACCATCTAGTTGATGCATCAATTAGAATCATAAAGTATTTAAATGGTCCGCATGGAGGGTGTATCGGTCCACAAATACCACCCAGTATCCGTTCTAAAAATGTGATAGATTCATTTTCAATCTTTTCTGGTAATGGACAAATTATTAACTTCCCTTAGGAACAAGCAGTACATAAGAATTTATTTGATTGAAGAATCTCCTAGCTCTTCAATGGGTGTCCACATGAATTCTCAATTATTTTTCGCATCATAATGGATCCGGGATGGCCTAACTGGTCATGCCAAACAACAAATTTGTTTTGGTTTGCAAACTTCTAGTTTACAATAGTATGTGTTTCTATTGTACTAATATACGTGTAGTACAAACCAAAGGAAAAAACTAATAGTTTTTCCAATACACATTTTTTTATCAAAGTTAGGACTTGTGATGTATAAATATTTCATAGTCTTATTTTTTGTTTCAATATGGTATCCATTTAAACGAATGTCCTTGAAACTTAACAAGTCTCTGCAAGACTTGGAAGAATATAGTGCATTTTCAATGTGTAACTTAATTCCTCCAAGTAACAATATGTTGGCCCTTCCAAAGCCTTCAATAATATTTGTAGTACTAGATATAGTACTAACATTTATTTTTGCATTTCTAGATAGGAGAAAAACTTGTTATTCTTGATAATTGTATGAGTTGTTGCACTATTAGCAATGCACATATCTTCATGATTGATGCTAGTGCCAAAATTCATTTTTCAAAAAAAAAAAAAAAACAAGGAGTAAAAAAAATTGAGGGATAAAGAGATAAATATCAATTTATTTCTTTGAGAAAAAATATGCATAAATTCCAAAACATCAAGAATTCAATAATAATAAAATCCAACGATAATAATAAAAGTTCAAGAACGTAAAATCCAAAATACTATGTTAAAGCATAAAATTCAACAACATAATACAATAAAATTATTTCTTAACACTCTCATCACCAATACAGTGATCAATTTTTCCATCTGGATCAGCAACATATAAGTGCATAGTATCTGTTTGACAATAATCCGAATCATCATCTTCATAAGCAAAATGGGTTTCTATCATTTTTCCCTTATTTTTAAAGGATTCTTGGAAAAGTTTGATCAAATGCTTTGGTGTACGACAATTATGTGCCCAATGGTTGTTGCTACCACAATTATAACATGTATTCTTCACATGTTTGTCACTTTGTCCACCTTTTTCCTTTTCATTCATCACATTATTTTTCCTTTTTTAGTGGTAAGAAGTTTTCTTGAAAATTCCTTCATAACCAGCTCATGATATGGACCATAATTATGACAATAACCATGACCATAGTCGCAACCGCGACCACGAGTTTGTCCAAAATACTCATAGGCTGTTGTATTCACTTTTGGTGGTCATACCTTTCTTTCAATTGATTCCAAAGAACCAATAGATCTTTTACAGTGAGGTACTCAACTTTTAAACCTTCATGAAGGTGATGACAAAGAAAAATCATGGCTTTAGTTTTATTATGATTAAATGTTTGATTTCCATCTTTAATAGAGTCTTCAAAACCCAATGTATTTCTGCATCCAATACCCAAGATAAATAGTTCTTTCCAATTATGTCAAGAAACATAAATTCAAGTTTTGCCAAATTTGACATTTTCAAGAACTATCAAAATATCAAATAATTAGAATATAATTATCTAATATAATCATTCATTGCATATATTTTTTCATTATCCTTACGAAAAAATATAAGTTGTATATATTTTGTAACCATACAACATTTCAATATATATATATATATATATATATATATATATTGTAGTCTATATACCAATATAGATAAACTTTTATCTCGTTATTCTACCGGTGAAAAAGTGAAAATGCAAACTTGAGAAAAGAGAAAATGCAAACTTATGTTTGGTAAGGTATTCAGGATATTTATAAAATATCTCTTTATTTCCATATCTGTCATGATTATTTGTTTTCCTTACATCAAGAAAAAAAAAATTTCTTCTAAAAGATTTCCAATCTATCATAGATCATTTGTTTTCCTCACATAAGGAGGAAAAATTCTTTTCTTTTAGAAAATTTTCAGATCTAATCATTTGTTTTCCTCATATTAGAAAGAAAAATTATTTTCTTTTAGAAAATCTTCAGATCTGTCATGATCACTTGTTTTCCTCACATTTGAAAGAGAAATTCTTTTCTAGAAAATGTTCAAATCTTTCATGATGATTTGATTTTTTCATGGGAAGAAAAATTCTTTTCTATATTTCATGTTGTCTTCATGACACATTACATATAAATTATATGTAAATAAATAAATCACATATGAAATGTATCATTTTATATATAATGTGATTGATAACGAAATAATGAGGATAGTTTTATTTGGATTGTTGACTCACAAATAAAAAGTCAAAGGAGAAGAAGAAGAAGAATTCATTTTTTAAGAAACATTTAAATACTATTATCGCTAAATTTAAATCCTTTAAGGTGGCTCGTCACTTACCATTAGAACCACATAAGCCATGATCTCCTAAAATCTAGGGATAATGCTTAGGCACTGAGGATGATCTATAACTTTTTATCAGTCAGGGACGGATTTACGATGGGCAAGCACCCCCCCTCCTCCTTCCCTCTTAATATATATATATATATATATATATATAATATAAAAATTATTAAAAAAATAAATTTTTAAGTTAATAATTTTTTTTATTAGTAGATGATATCTTAATTTTATACCTAACAAATATTTGATTTTATAAAATTTATTCTATTATTTTACTCTTCCATCGCATGATTGCAGATTTTATTCTCAATTTTTTAAAAAAAATTGACAAATTTTATATCCATTTTTGTTTTTTTAATATAAATTTTACATTAAATATTTTTTTTTCAAAATTTTATCTTCAATTTTTGTAAAAAAAATTATAACCCCTCCCTACTTAAATTAATTACTAGATCCGTCCCTAATCCCGCTAAAGAACGGAAAGCACGATATAAAGAGTCAAAAACCATCATCAATTAAACATTACCTTCCTTTTGCTCATTTTTTTCAATTCTTCTACTGCTTCCAAAGCATTTATTGTTTTTTTTTTTATATTTAGGCGATTATAACCTTTATTTATCCCAAATTCACATAAGAGTAGTTTAACTTAGAAACCTCGTATTCACAATTGTTGGAAAGTTATTTGAAGTGGACTAGGAACTTGATCAAGGAACACAATCCTTTTATTGACTCAATCGCTCAAGTGAGAACGATTCGTGTTAGCCAACTCAACGGCTAATTAATCATATTTCACACCAACACAGGTAAATTTGATTTTGGTCCCCAAATTGAAGTAAAGATGATTTTAGTCCCTCAATGTTGAAAATACATTGTTAGTCCCAAATATCTAGCTGAGGGACAAAAATGGTTATTATAAAGTCGTTTTTACTCCTTGAATAGTAAATTTGAGAGACCGAAATTATTTTTTTAAAATTTGAGAGTACAATTATTTTTTCTTTTAAATTTAAATTTAAGAGACCAAACTCAAATTCACCTCAAATTTCGTGGACTAGAAACATAATTAATTCAAATGTTGAGTCGACAACAAAAAATTGTTTAATATATTAATATAGATTATTGATAATACAATAGTTACCTTAATGGTGTGATCGTTACTATTATGATAATAGTTGATAAAGAATATGGTATGCATATAAGTAGCATGAAAATAATACCAGTATTCATGGATATCCCACTTTAAATTTGATGAGAATTTTTCGCTTTTTAGCATGTATTAGTACGAATAATATCAATTTTTTAGAGTGTCTTTTTTGTAAAAGGTCTATAAGAAATCTTAAGGTTTTGAGAGCATAAGATCTCTCACATTTTCTACTTTGGTAGTACATCTTACATGTAAATCTTATGATATTTTTGTAGGTCTCGTTATAAACTCACTTTATAAATTTTTATTTTAAAATGAAATTAATTATTTAATAATATAATATTTAATTATGAAACCATTAATATTAAAAAATAGAATAAAAATATTTATTTATGATTAAATATTAAACTAATAATTAATACATAATATGAATAAGTAAAAAATACAAACATTGATATTGGAAAAACAAAATTGATAATTAATGCATGGATGGGTAAAAAATACAAGCATTGAACCTTAAAGAAATGATTAATTATTTTTTTATTTTATATTATTAAAAAAATTAATTAATTATTTTTTATTTTATATTATTAAAAAAAATTAATGGAAAATCAGAATCCACATAAGAAATTTAGAGATTTTGATAATTAAGACCTTCAAACTCCCACCCTCAAATTGGGGACAGCCATGTGGAAAAGAACTACCGTTTAATATAATTATTAAATTACTTATATTTTAATAATTTTCTATATACGTAGCCTTGAAGATACTAGACATTCACAACCTTGTTACTACACATAAGAAAATTAAAGATATATGAGATATTTACCGATATCAAAGCCTTGATGACGGTTTTGTCAATAGGAAAGCCAATTTCGTTTGTCCTCTGTATCCGAAGCAAAACGTCCACAAAATCACCATGCTCCTCCTTGTCGGCTCCTTTCTGACTATTTGTATGCTCTTCAATTACCTCGTCCAAAAACTCATCAAATTGTTTTGCCACTCTCTCTGCTCTACTATAGAATCCGGAAACCCTACTCAATCACCCAAGCCAAGGCACATAGTCCCCAACAACAAAAGCCCCAAGCAACTCCATAAACTCCGACAACATCTTATGAAAATCTCTCCCACTTTCTCGCCCATATTTTCTCCCCAAAGCAACCCGACAAATTATGTTGTTAGTAATTTTATGAAGTGTTTCACTTAAATTCACCGGCGACGACAGTGAAGAAGTAGAAGAGTACTTACAATGGTGTTGCCTTATGCTTTCCATCGTTGTTTCAATTTCTTCTTCTCTAACCGCACGAAATGAATGGACCCTTTTGTTGCTAAGGTGAAAGACGGAGATGCTCCTTATTTGTTTCCAGTGCTCTCCGTACGGTGCCCCAGCAATATCCTGGAACCGTAGAAAAGAATGTCGAACATTTTACTATTGGGTCTGTCCAAGAAGACACGATCGTGAGTTTTCAATACCTCACGGGTGACATCAGCAGATGAAACAATGAGAACTGGGATCCTCACGAGATGGAGCAGCATTAAGGGGCCATATTTTTATTGGAGTGTGCGATGAGGATATGAGCCAAGTTGGAGGAGGTTTCCTATTATGGGAAGTTTTGGAGGGGAAGGGGGTGAGCTTTTGTCTTTTGTTGAATATTTGAAGTGATGCCATATTGTATGAAGAAAGAGTACCAACAAGATGGAGAAGATAATGAGTAGCATGGTATATATGTGGTTGCAGTCTTGTGGGGATAGATGTGCTTCTCCTTGCATTTGCGATTCAACACTACATATATATAGCCATCATATGGAAAAGAAAAATAATTAATGTCCACACTAACTCTGTTTGTATTGTAAGTTTGTACGTGAATGAACGAAGTATAGATTAATTAACACAGCATTAAAAAAATATTTTTTAAAAAGAAAATTATTTTTTATTTGTTTAATAGTATGTGTGAATTAATTAATAAGATCTATGACATTTATTATAATCAGATCACTCATTAATAGATATGTTAAAAAGTAAAAGAAAAAATATTTTAAAAACCTAATCAAAACGAAAGATATTTAATACCAAAACATATTTTGTCCTTGTAAATTTTAGGAAGAAATGATTAATGATTTCGTTTGGTGATTGTCTAGCGATAGATTGCCTTCGAATTTTGAAAGTTGATTTTTTTTTTCTCCAACTCACTGCACCACATATTAATCTCACTCATAGTACTCTAATCTAAAGAGTTTTTGCATATGGTGGATTATTGAATACAAAACTTTTTACCAATGGCATACCTACAACCTAAGTCACTCAGTGTAAATTTTAAAATCTGAATTCAATAAGTGTAAATATATAAAATTATAAGATATAAATACAAAATTATAAAATTTTATTTGTAATTTTTTATAAAAAAAAAAAATTATCAATGAGTTTAAAAATTTGAGGGGGTGCCCTGCCGAAATTCCTGCTAAACTAACTTTCATTAGCTTTAAAAAAACCTTCAAAAGCTAATTCGAAAGTACGTAATATTGCTATTCCTAACATGGACTATACGTGTTGTTGCTGCCATTTTGAGGAGGAAAGTGGTGGTCACCTTTTTTTCAATTGTCATTTCTCTTGTAGAGTCTGGCAATTGTTACACCACAAAGGACCCCAAACAGCACTTAATTCTTATCTCATAATTGTTTTTGGTTTTTGATTTTACGACTGGTATGTAAACCCAACTTTCTGCATTAACACTGTTCAGATCTCGGGTTGAATGGCTCATGTGAATTGAACATGCTCCTGTTTAAAAATAAATTAATGGATTCAGAATACCTTACATTTCGAATGAGATATTAATGACCTATTTGGATATATTATTTTAAAAAGATTTATATGAAAATATAATATGAAAAAAAATATATTTTAAAAAATAAATTATATTTTTTATTAACTAATTAGTAAAAGTTATCTCATAACTTTTTTTAAAAGATGTGAAATTTTTATAATTTAATTATTGAAAAAAATAATTTTAACATTTTATATAAATAAATTTCATTTAATGGACAAATTCATGTCCGTCTTCAATTCTAGCATCTACCTTAGGCAGATTAGACAAAATCTTGACACAACGTAATAAAGCCAGTCGTTAACCATCTACATTATATGCCTGCATTTTAACTAATTAACAAAACACTGAATTTGGAAGATTAGGTGCAAGTACTTAAATACTTTAATTAAATAAATGCTAGATTGGATGCCAGCATATATTTTGCATGAACTGAATACTGCATATCAAAACACTTATATACCTCAAAAAAAAAAAAAATTATAGCCAAAAGAAAAGAGAATAAGGGTACAAACAATCACAACTCTCTCAATTTATGATAAGTCAATTAATTTTTATAAAATATTTTAAAAGTCATCTAAATAAAAGGTTATAATTATTTGATAGAATAAAATTTTATTACATTATCATTATCAATATATTATCCTTAAAGAAAAATAAGTAAAAAAGGGAGATTATTTCTTATTTAGGCATAATATTCCTGATGACCTATTTGCTCATAACTAATGTCTCAACTTTTGAAGTCTTTTGGACTAAGCAAATTATAATTTTCCGCATAGCATTATGTAAAGACTATAGTAGTATTCAAAGTAACCACTAGCATGTGTTTCAAAAAATGTAAATTACTCATTTATCTAGGGGCTGATGGCATAGAATATATAGATAGATTAAGGACATGTTTCAATAAGACTCTCTAGAAATACTTATAAGAAGAGAAGAAAAAAAAATGAGTTCTTAAAAAACTAAAGTTAGCTTCCATATTAATTAATTTGTATAAGTTTTCTCTAGAATTTCTCTAAAATATGAGAGTTTCTACTAATTAACTAATATGCAAACACTAATTTTATCATATGGACAAACACATTCCATTTGTCTTCTCCTAAAAGCATAGCTTACACAAACGCACCCTAAATCATTCTATATATCATTGCATGTGATGAAATGAATATTTATGCCATCGGTGCCTAAATGACTAATGTACATTTATTGAAACACATGCTAATGCTTACTATGAATACTACTACTCTTGACATAATACTAGGTGGAAAATTAGATTTGCTAAGTCCAAGACTGCAAAAGAAAGTTTTAGTTATTTTTAAGTTTATAAAAAAACATTATTTTTTACACATTAACCATTTATTTTTAGAGAAAAATGATAATATACCGATAGTATAACATAATTATACATTATCAAATAATTATAACCTTTCATTTATAATAAGTCAATTGAATTTTATAAAACTTCTTTAAAAATTTTATAAATAAAATGTTACGAGGAATTGTTTAACAATGTAAACCTATCTCATTACAAAATTTTATATAAGAAATAAGATTTGTTTTCAATTCCATTTAGAATTATAGTCGAGAATTAAAATAATAAACAAAAATATTTAATGAGGATTAAAATAAGAAAAAATCAAACAAAAACAATAAAGAATATGCACTGTACAGTTACCATCTTCCCATCACATATGGATACGGGTTACTGCTTTCCTCAAAAAATGAAAGAAGTTTAAGGTTTTTATACATAATTAAAAACAACAATAAATATAACATTTTTTAATAATTTTACTAAAATAACCTTTCTCTCAACAAATATCTTGTAAAAATAATCAATGTTTTATGTAAGGGCATATTAAGAAAAAGAAATTAATAATACATTAAAAATTGAAAACTTCAATCATTTTGAAACAATTCTAAAAAGTTAAACGGAAAATTAGACATTTTGCATTGTAACATTTAGGCTCGGTTTGATCTGCTAAATTTGAGAGACAGGATAGAACAAAAATATTGTTTGACATTTGATTTGTAAAATATCAAAGGATAGGACAAAAAAGTAAACACAGACAAACACAAAAAACCCAATTTTTGTTACTTGCTGAATCAGAATCAGAGGACAAGGTTTTATCCTGAGTAACAAAGTCTAAAAAGACAAAATTTTCTTCTTTATTTTTTCACTAATCGGGTCTCCGCTTCTTAATCTTTTTTGCAGTAACATAATCAAATCTGGCGCAGCCTGCACTGTATCAGTATATGCCTTCCCCAATGTTCCTATTTCCCCACCTCATTATAAAGCTACTATCAGTCCTCTGGACTGCAGCAACGAACCATTCTAGCTTAACCAATCATCAAACTCAATTCAATTAATTGTTTTTAAAAAAAATAATCAGGAATCAACAGTAGAAGCAAGGTAGAGGGAAGGATACAAACACGAGAACACAACAACGTAAAAAGCCTCTCTATCGAACGATGATAAGTTAAAAAAGGATAAGTTTGTAAATTTCACATTATTATATGTGTGTTGTCCTTGTTTCATCAAACAACATGCAAGATAAAAAAAAAAAATTGTCCTTTGTTCAAAGAGTTGTTCTATTATGTTCTTCTTAAAATGTACAAGAAAAGAAATCGAACGAAGCTTTAATTAATAACACCGGTAAAAATGCTATTTTTTTATACTGTGGTAAAAATTTTCTATTCCTTATTATATAATTTTTTTTTCATTTGATCTTTCACCTCTCTATTAGTGAAGTGTCCCCTTTGATAGCCTCTAACCTTATGCAACATGTTATTTTAATGATGTCACTTTTTTTAATTAAAGAAATTAGTTTTAAAAAATAGTTTAAAAAAAAAGACATGTCATCAAAATGTCATGTGGCATAAGTTAAGACACTGGCAAAAGTGGACACTTTACTAATTAACATACCTTACTAACAAAAGGGTGAAAGACCAAATAAAAAAATACATTAGAGACAAAGACAAATCAAACTAAACTTTAAGGATTATAAACAAAAATCATCGATACTTCAAAAATCATCAATCACCTTAGTCATTTTGATAAAATAAAAAACTTTGATTAAAATTAACATTTACGAATAAATTGTGCGCATGTCATTTGTCTACATGCCAAATGACTTTGCGCGTGTAAACAATACATGACAATCTAGTACATACATAGTAGTTGACATTTTAACAGAAAAAAAATAACGAAAGGACTAAAGTGATAGAATAATTACACTTTCATTAGTACAAAAGCTATCTTATAAGTTGGCTTATCCAAGACGGTTCATTTAAAATTGTCTTGGTAACTAATACGTTGACAATTTTATAAATAATGTTATAAAATCAAAGACGGTTTATAAATAACCGTCTTAAAATGATATCCTTTCAAGACGGTTTCTTAGGACTATCTTAGAAGAGTATCATTCTAAGACAATTGGTAAGAGATTGTCTTTAAAGCATCCCCCTTTTAAGATGATTAAATTATAACCATTTTAAAAGGACTAGCTTTCATGACGGTTTTTATAGAACCATCTTCGAATGTCCCTTTACCTAGGTTCAATTATACGAGACTCTTCTTCACGCATTACTTCTGCTCACTCTCTTCGTGCGTTATATTCTCCTCAGTCCTCACTCTCTTCGCGAGCATTTTCTCTCCTCACTCTCTTTCGCACATCGTCACTGGCGCCATGGCTACTCTCGCACACTGTCGTCAACACTGTCACTTTTCTCGCACACCGTTGCTGCTCCCTCCTTCTGCATGTGTCATCGTTCTTGCTACTCATGTCGTCATTCTCATTGCTCACGTCGTCGCACCGTCATTCTCACATTGTCGCTCTCTCCCCATCGTCGTCGTTTGCCACTGTTGTCCATCGCGAGAGGTTAGTGAGGAATTTTGATTGCATCAAATCTGTCTTTACTAACTCTTAATCAAAACTTGCTTATTCAAAGCTAGATTGAGCTTCCTTATCTTTGACTTTCGAATGGAAAATGCATTTGACTAAAATTTAATGGAGTTAATGTAATTATGTTTGAATTTTATTTTTTTATGGAATGTAAGATTTTTTTAAAATACACTACATACTTCTTGAGAAATAATTTAAATTTTAACATTTTAGTTGATTAAACCAAGGGAATTTTGAATTCATTATAAAAATAAAGATACTAGAATTCCTGGCTTCTCTTGTCTTTGTAGTATATGAGCACTCTCTAGAGTTTACTTGGATTTTGGTTTGATGAGGTTGGAGGGGACTCAATTTGGTGAAATAGGTCATCGCTTTTACTTGGTGGGCATGGGTTTTGATCAGTTTGAGATTGAGCTAGGTGATGAGCACCATGTGTTTGTGAATATGTGTGAAAGAGAATTAATTAATAGATTAGTGGTATTATTAAATCTGGTTTAGGAGAATGGTGTTGCGATACAATTAATATAGTATTTCACAGGTTTAGACTAGTTTCGAATTGAAGATCAAGTTTAACAATTGTTTATTTGTTTTTCCTTTGAGTATTGCTTTTGAATGTGCATAATCTTGTTATTTTTGCAACTTTTTAGAGTAGCTTTGGGGATTAATTGAGACATGAGGAGAGAGCTGTTAAATTCTTTCGCTTTACAAAATAAAAATTAACCATTGGGTTGGTTGAGTCAAGTTACTTACAATTGAAGCATGGGAAAAAAAAATGTATACACTAAGCATCAAAGATTTTTGAAACCTTATCACCCATATCATAAATTGAAAAGAGATTTTAATGGTAGACAAGAGCAGGGAGTTGTACCAATTCCATTAACAGGGAAGCAGGTTTATGACCGAGTCAATGGCATATACACTATTTTTGGAAAAACATAAAAGAATGATGCAAGAGAGAAAAACATATGGAAGAAGAAATCAATATTCTTTGATCTCCCTTATTGGTCCGATCTCGATGTTAAACATTGTATTGATGTTATGCATGTTGAGAAAAATGTTTGTGATAATGTAATCGCCATGCTTCTTAACATAAAAGGCAAGACAAAGAATGGGTTGAATGCTTGGCAGGATTTCTTTGAGATGAGAATACGCCAACAATTACATCCAAGGGTTAAAGGTAAATGAATATATTTGCCGCCCGCATGTCATACTTTATCAACAAAAGAGAAAGCAAACTTTTATTAGTGTTTGCAAGGTGTGTAAGTGCCATTAGGATACTCTTCAAATATTAGGAGCCTTGTATCAATTAAAGATAAAAAAAAAAAAAAAAAATTAGTAGGCTTGAAGTCCCATGATTGTCATGTATTGATGCAACAACTTCTTGCTGTGGTGATTTGTGACATTTTGCCTATCAAAATCAGGCATGCCATAACTCGCCTTTGTTTGTTTTTCAATGCTATATGCAACAAAGTAATTGACCATCAAAAGTAGGATGACCTAGAAAATGAAGCTGTTAGTATCCTGTGTCAATTGGAAATGTATTTTCCCCATTCATTTTTTGATATCATGGTACACCTAATTGTCTATTTGGTGAGGGAGATACGACTGTGTATCCAATTGAGCGCTACATGAAAATCTTAAAAGGGTATACCAAGAATCATTATCACTGAGAAGCATTCATTGTTGAAAAGTACGTTACAAAAGAAGCCATTGAGTTTTGCTCGTCTTATGTTGCAAGGGCAAAACCAATTGGAACTCATGTGTCCCGTCCCGAGGAAACATGGGAAGGAAAGGGATCACATGGTTTACATGTTATTACTAGGGATCGAGAGGAATTAAATAAAATACATTTGTATGTGTTGAATAATCTACATGTGGTGGTCCCAAGCATAACTGCTCACAAAGCCTTTGTCAAGGAAACACACCCAAAAATGAACAAAATATCATTGGCACACCAGCATAATAAAGGTTTTTTAAAGTGGTTCAAGGACACAATCCTTCATGAAGATGATCCTCTTGATATATTGAAAATGTAAGGAAGTGGTCCAAAGTTAAATGTGGTGACTTGGAAAGGATATGACATCAACAAGTACTCATTTTACACAAAGTCACGGGATCATAAGAGTATAATGCAAAATAGTGGCATAAGTGTTTGCTTGATTAGAAATTGTTGGCAAGTGCACTAAGTCGTATCAAGTAGTAAAATGGACAAGTCCAAGTATCATTTTCCACAAGGACTAAAGCAATATAAATAACCAAGAATTTCTACTATTTTAAACTATAATTAAAGGAATAGAAAGCAATAAAAACATGAACTAGTTATGTGTAATAGGGGTTGATGTTCTCAGCCCAGAACAGAATTGAAAATGCTTTTAGAAATTCAGAAATAAACCAGTAACAACAGCAACAAGCAGTAGTAGCAGTAATAGTTATGACAGATTATAAAGTGATGCTATAAGGGGGTTTGAATTTTACCAAAGTTAACACTCTTGTGACATGAACATTCTGCAAAAATTCCTTTTATGTTTATCAGTTAAAATCAACCAACTAAACTATTCTCTGTGTCGATCCCTCGCACTCAGGAAAACTAAGTTTCTTTCCTAAGGCTCTCACCTCTTAACAAAGAAACCAGCAGTAAAAAACAGTGACTATGATTCAAACAAACCAAGTTTCGATTCCTCACACCCCTGATTTGTTCTCTCACGTGATTACCAATAAACCAAGTTTCGATTCCTCGCACCCCTAGTTTATTGGACATCTATTTTCAGTTTAAGAAAATAATCCCCGTTTTCCAACCAAGGTTACTATCCTAAAATCATACTATAAGTGATCAGTTTACAGCAAGCATTAAGTAAGGAAAAAAGATGCTAACCCAAAATATAGAAAGTGGAATTCATGCATTAAAATTTTCAAAAATACAAATAGAGTGTAGCAGTGGTTACATTCATCCCCTTACAACAATGAAGAGCTTAGCTGCTCTATTCCATGGACAGCAGCAACTCAGGTTCTAAGGATAGAGAATGGGAAGTGAGTATAATGGTGGATGATGGATCTACTCTCATGTTACAATGGGGTTTTTTTAATCCTAAAATTACATAGGAAAACACTTTTACTCAGCCTAATGCAACAGTGCTCTATCCCATCAACCTTAAAAAGCAGAGAAAAATAATCTGCAATAGCAGACTTCTTTTTAGAGCAGAAAAAGGCATTGTTCCATTGTTAGTCAATTTTGTCTCTGAGCCAAATTCATAGTTCAAATTTTGGCTTCAAGCCAAAACTGCAGTTGACTTTTAAACAACTGTTGACTCTCTACTCACTATTGGGACAGTGTACTCACAGATTCCTCGTTTCTCTCTCTTTTATCATCATTATCCTGCAAAAAAGGTGAAAAAGGATGATGAAAGAAAACCAAAAGCTCACTTAAGTTGTCCATCAAAGGAAGACTTGATGAAATGACAAAGCAATCATGAGGTAAACAGCCCTCTATTTAGTCCAAAGATAGAAAACAGCACCCATATTTTACTTATAAAATAAGTAAACTAGTAGTTTATCAGTGTTCAGTCTCACTTCAAACACTACTCTAGTTCAAAAGACAACAACCATGTCTTGACTTCTCTAGCTTACTTTGGAGTTATTAAAGAAATTTGAGAGTTGAATTATACATCATTCACAATGCCACTTTTTAAGTGTAAATGGGTTGATAGCAATACCGGTATGCAGACCGATGATTTCGATTTTACTCTAGTGGACCTTTAAAAGGTAGCTTATAAAAACGAGCCTTTCATTATGGCTAAACAAGCAAAACAAGTGTTTTATGTCTAAGATCTATGTAATGCAAGGTGGTCAATGGTTTTATAGGGAAGAACTATCGGTGTTTGTCATGAAAAAGATGATTTAGCACTTGATATTTGTGGGAGTCTTTATTTATCCACACATATGAATACTATCATTGAAGAAGATGAAGTAGACGAAGTGCATGCAAATCATGATAATCATAATGAAGGGTTATGGGAGAATAATCTTACTTGAAGACATTTAACAAGTGTAATGTTTTTATTATTTTAAACATATAATTTGTATTGAAAGTCTTTTACATTCATTACTAAGCTTGTATATTGACGGAACGCATCGAACACGCTGTCAAAAGCAACTAAGTTCCCCAATAAATTTTGCAATATAAGGCTAACTCAGGTCATTTTCTCAAAGATACAATTCATCAAACACCTTGCATTCAATTCAAAATAGGGGGATTTTGTGTGATTTTCAAAAATTAAAGCAACAAAACAACTTTCTAAACAATAAATGAAAATAGAATTAAAGAGATACAACTCAAGAATCTATGCTTATGGAGAAATAATCACAGTTCCAATAAGGATAAATCAAATTCATACTCATGAAATTCCCAACAATACGAAATTTAAGGTAATCAGCTTACATTCATTTGAAAAAATCTGAATTATTATCACATTCCTAATTTTCCCAAATTCAAGCACATATTGTATTAAATCACAATCAATCAATTGTAATTGACTCAAATTCAAATTTCAATTCCATAATCTAATGATTATCATACATTAAACACGGAAATTGAGAATTAGAAAAAGGGGAAAGGGATTTTCATGAGCAAAATTAAAAATTAAAAATAGAGGAACTCATATTTACCCACAAGCACATGATTTTTAGGTTGTAAAAGGGATTTAACCCTCTATGAAGATCTTCATGCTGCAAGGGGCTGCACGAAATTGATGAGGGAGAAAGGGAAAAGAAGAGAAGAGAAAATAGAGCAAAGGTGAGATTTTTTTTCAATGTAGTAGTGTTGTGTAGTGTAATGTTGTCTTGCAAAAGGGGAAAAGCTAAAAATAAAAGACCAAAATCGTAACATTGAATCCCAAATTTGACCCCTGAAAAGTCAGAATTAGCCAATCCTTGTGAGACATGAAATTGTAGATATCCTCCTTAGCTTTCAAAAAAAATACAAGAATCATCAAAATAGGAGACCTTTGTCAAAAGTTATAGCTGGACAAGGGACAGTATCAAAAACATCAATAAAACGTGACAAATAGCAATTTTAAACACTTGAGCCCAAAATGACCCAATCTTACAAAACTCAGCTAAAATGGTCAAAATGAGGTATAAAACATGTCTAGACTATGCTAAATACAATTATAGACTATGCTAAAATACACTCTATCATATATATAGTACAACATTAATTAATTTTCTTTTTTTATTCTTTGGACATGTAGATGGATTCACCACCGAGTCCCCCTCCTCCTATTGAATCTCTTGCAAAGTCAAAGTCGATGTATAGGGCTAGAAGTGCCACACGACTGAGGGAATTAACCGTGAAAAGAATGAGGGGAGAGAAGCTACATGTGGTTGTTGATGTGGAAAATGGCCAAGTTTTAGGTCCTTTGGGAAAGAAATTGAGGACCTACTTGGGGGTAATTGCTAGAGAGAAACTTTCTATATTATATACTACATGGGAAGATGTTCTAGAATGTAAAAAGAACTTGATATGGAATGACATTTTGGTATTTCAACTAATTTATCAGTTTCTTCTAATAATTCATCTTTTATTTATCTTGTTCTTGACTAATGTTTTATTGTTTCTTTTTTATGTAGTCATATTTTGATATTCCAAATGCATCTCAATGCAAGAGGAAGATCATGCAATCAATGGAAACGAGATGGAGATCATTTAAGTCCTCCCTAACTAGAGATTACATTTATGAGAAAAAGAAAGATGTTAAGAGGATTGATTACACTCCATGTAAGAAATATGGTATAGACTATAAAGGAGGATACATGGAAGAAATTTGTTAAAAATTGATAAATGGTAGGTTAGTGCACAGTTGCCTTTTTTTTTATTTGTAAAACAAATCTTTTTTTTAGTTTCATGTATATTGTTGAATTGATTCTATTTTTTTTTATATAGAAAATTAGAAACAAAACTAAGCAGATTCAACAAATAAATAATACCTCTCATATATTGTCTCGAGGTGGTTATGACCATCTTATTGACCAGTTGATGGAAAAAAAATGAAAGAAATTAGAAGAGCAATCACTATTATCTAGAAGTGATTCTATTATTGACCATCCATCTCCTCCTTCTCGACATCTTAAATGGAAAATGGCCCGGACAAAACGATCTAAGGAAATGACATCCGAAACGACGCATGAGATTGCTAAAAGGATTGTATGTTGATTTATTTTTCATTTAAATATAGTTAATAAGTACAAAATTTGATGAATGTATCCTTAACTTGGTTGTAGGATTCCCTGTAAGAGCAATCATTTCAAGGGACTTTTGTTGATAATGGACGTATTGATATACTAACTACTACCCTAATACAGCTAGAGCATCTTGGTCGTGTGCATACTATTGGACACGATGTCACCATCAACCAGTATTGGGGATCATGTTCGACAAACTCTCAATCTTCTGATTCATTCAACGCACAACAATTGTCTATACTAACACAACAAATCACAACTCAGGTGACTAAGGAAGTGATCAGTAGGTTTAGCCAAATGCATTCTGAAGGTAGTTCCCAACAACCATTTCCTTTTGTGCACCCTGACACAGGTCCTTCTGGTGCACATGTTAGCACAAAGGGAAGTTGTGCTGCTAATATCAATGATCCCTCCGTAGATGGTCCTCACAATGAGATGTCAAAACAGTGTAGGCTATATGTTGACGAGCAACCTCTTCGCCTAGTGGCCCATGGGAAAGTGTATGAGGATGCAACAATCGTACACCTTGTATGTTTGACAAATCAAACAGTAAAGGTTGAGATTCAAAAAGGTCTCAATGTCAATGCTCTAGTACCCATTCCTACGGAAGGGGTTCAATTAATGGGACAAGCATTAAACACTTTCCTCGCTTGGCAGAGGAGACTTGTGAAGAGGACAAATGAGATATTTATTTCAATTAGTATTTTATTTGCATACATTTCTTAACATAATTAAATTGTGTATATTGATTGTGTAGGATTGTCAAGAGCCACTAAAATCGATCTCAAAGAAAAAAAAAAAAAAAAAAAAGACAATGATGGTGTCTTATGTAGATTGATTATAATGAGTAAGTCGTACTATGATGAGCCATTTGAGTTGTCGTGGGATGCAACCATTTTGGTTTAAACCACCACCACTTGCCATTGTACATCACCCACAATGATCTCCTAGATCTTGCTGTGCGCAACCAATGTTTAAACATCTCTATTATACAATTGTCAATTTAATTAAATTCATTGTACTTCATTTACAAAACCATAGGTTTATGCACAAGACAATGATGGATCTAGACTTGAATTCTATGTATGGTTTCCTTGAGCCTCAAAGTATTCAGAAAGCTGGATGCAACAAAGTTGAAGTTGAAAGTTACATGGAAAGTTGGATGCAAGAATCAGGCAAAGAGATTTACAAGGCACCTTACTTAGATGGGTAAGTAATAATTATATAAGTAAATCTAGATAATGTGTACATGTCATAACTAACTATTCTCAAATTCAGTCAACACTAGCAACTGGTAGTCATTTGTCCTAAGGACAATAATGTGATGTTGTTTTATTCCGTGCAAAGGAAAGGTGATCCACAGTTTAAATCCATTTGTCAAAGGTAAGCTTTATATATATTCATTCCTTATTAAAACATTTTTTTTCATTCAAAGTTGATATATCTTGATTTTTCTTTTAATCAGTGTTGTAAAGAAATTGAATAAGGGCAAAAAAGACAAAACAAAACCTGATTAGATCGTTTTATCGGTAAGTAATTTTTAGAGAAACTTAAATTTATCAAACTACAAGTTATTACTTTGTATAATATATGTGGGGGTAAATAATTAAAATATATATTTCAATTAGTGTAATGTACAAATTGGAAGCACTAAGTGTGGCTATTATGTCATGCACGGGATGGAAACCATAATAAAAGAACATTTCACGAAGAGTTGGACAAAGGTAATACAATATTTATTTACTTTTAACAGCATAATTACATGAAATATTTATTATTTGATAACCACATGTCTCACTAATTGTGATTATCTTATATTGTTGCAGTTCTTTAAAGATAAACATCTAATTAAGCCGACCAGCAATTAAAGAAATTCGCATCATGTTGGCATTATATGTTTTAAGTCTTTATGATATTTAGTATAGAATGCTTAGAATAGTATTAACATACAATGTTTAGTATAGATGGTATCTTAACTGTTTAGTATAGCGTAATACATTAACATACAATGTTTAGTATATGTGGTATTGTGTTATATTGTTGGACAACTTTTAAACATTTGACTGTAACTTAATATATTTTTATTAAATTTATATTTGTTGAGTCTATTTATATATTGTTCAAAATAGTTTTCAATTTACAGGTTGTGTTCAAGTATAAACTGAATGCATTAAAAAAAATAATACTCTTTTAAGACAGTTATGGAAATAACTGTCTTTAAAGGGGGCTCTTCTAAGACGATTTTGGCATTAACTGTCTTGAAATAGGGGATTTTTAAAGATGGTTTAGACCATAACTGTCTTGAAAATGGGGTCTTTAAAGATTGTTGTTGTTGTAACTGTCTTGAAAGGGGTGTCTTTAAAGATGATTTTAAATATAATCATCTTGAAAGGGGGATTTTAAAAGACTAATACTGAAAAATCGTCTTGAAATAACAGTCTTTAAAGACAGTTGAATCACCCTTTCAAGACGGTTAAACTATTAACCATCTTTAAATCATAGGCTTCTAAGACGGATGCTAATTGTATTGAAAGGGTGTCCCTTAAATGATGTCCTTATCAAAGACGTCTAGGAACCATCTTGAAAGGGCTTCTAGAACCGTCTTGGAAGCCCTTTTTGTAGTAGTGTTTCAGTTACCTAAATGACATTTTTATTCTTTCAGAGAGCCAAAGTAAAAGTTAACTGCACTTTTATGGATTAATTTGGTAGTTTACCCTTGCAGTATCAATTGTACAAGTGGCAACCACAGAGCCACCCACACTAACTATAAATATAGAGACACGACTATCGTTGACAGCAAGTGTTAGGGTTTCAATTGCCTCCAAAAACATCACCTTGACCTAGTGCTAGGGTTTGGATTTGTGGCAGATTTGTAATGGCACGACATTCAAGACCACCTTACCACATAAGTAAGGATGAGGTTGCTTCTTCAAACATAGGTTTGACCATTCCTACTGATAATCCAAACATGCTCCTAATCCATTTGTGTCCAAATGGTGAAGGACACTACTCAAGGGGCTTTCTCTCACCAATTACAATTGCATAGTCCTTTCCCTATCTCTTCACCTCAACACAAGATCAATCCTTCAATCTCCATTAGGTAACCTTCAAATCAATTCTCTATTTGATATTCACTTTCCATTTGTTATGATTCATTTGATATTCATTATTGTTTTGATCAATTCCATTAAAATACTATGCATTGTCATGACACAATTCGACAATGCAAGAGATTTCCTCAATCATTACTCTATTGCATTCCACTATTTGTTTTTTGTCATTTTTTTCTCTCAATGGAACTTCATCGATGCTTTCGAGACAATGTTCACAATTCTAGTTTCAAATCATTATAATGAAATCGTAACACTTGTGAATCAATTTCAAATCAAGTGTAACTTTTAGGAAAATCCTACTAAAGGTTTGTTGTTAATTTTAGGGTTTGAGTTTCAAATTGTTTTGAGTAAAACCGTAACATTTTATCGTTCAAGGTTCATTGCTAATTCAAGTGTAAATTTTTATCTCCATTTGTTTTGTAGGGATCGAAGGTTCTTTCAATTTGAGATTTCGTGAATTTACCATTGGTATGCAATTTAAAGTTTTTGCCCATTCATGTTTGTTGGACTTCATTTCATGGTATTAACAAGTCAACCCAATGATATGTAAGGCTTAAGGCAATTTATAAAAAAAAAAAAAACATTTTATTTTAAGTGAAATAGCTAAATGTGAGACATTTTTTTGTCAATACATAATACTTTTTTGTTAATATATAATGCCTTTTTACTTGATAAAAATAATAAAAATATTTTTCTTGTTGGTGCCTAAAGCGAAGGTTTTAGTTGTCTTAGTCTTGGATCAACCATGGATATTAATCCACAAACCTCAATTGAAAAGCAAGGATTTTAGTTGATTTATCATTGAATAGGCCTTGCCTCGCCATTGATGACATTCCCTCCCATTGTTGTTGCATCGACGAGCTCTGCCTACTTCAAAGAACCTCGACGGTGATGCTGATGAACCACCACCAACAACCCTGAAGCTAGGTATAATGAACCTCCACCTTTGTTTCTTCTTTTTCTTTGAATGATTCATTTTCTGACTCTGCCATTGTTCCAACTCATGTTTCCTCCTACACCACTACCATTGTCAATGGTGTCACCATTGGTTGTCATTTTCGTGTTAGTACTTTTAAACTAAAATTTCCTATCAAGGCCAATCCACCTATACATAGAATCTAAAGCAATTTATAAGAAAAATATTTTATTTTAAATGAAATAGTTAAATGTGATGTTTTTTTTTATCAATGAGATTTATTTTTTTTTGTTAATATATGAGACCTATTTAAATAATAAAAATATTTTTTTTTTTTGTTGGGATGCCTAAAGCGAAAATTTTAATTATTTTACTCTTGGGCTGGCCCAAGTTACAAAATCTATTTTTGTAAAAAATACACGAAATAAGATGTTATCATTTGTGTTTGTCTTTCCATTCTTTGACTTTTGGTTATATGTAAAAAAATCAATAAGATGTTGACTTTTGATAAATATTTTGATCTAATATATTTAATAAATAATATTATTAATGGAATGTGTTAAGAAATTATTTATGTATTTCATTAAATTGATCAGTTTAAAAAATAATAAAAATTTTACATAAAAATTTATTTTTTTAATTTCTTAGCATGAAATAAAACTTTAATTCTGAGGAGAAAACGTGTCATTAAATTCTTTCTAAGTAAGCATCAAATAAACAATTGTTCAAAAGCCATATAAAATGTAATATTATTACATATTTTAATTATATTTAATTTGTAATAAGCATTTTTTTATCTATTGTTTAAAATGATTATCATAATCATATTAATATTGATTTTTATTGAGTTTATATAGTAAATAATAAAAAAAATATGATTGTTAGTAAAAGAATTTATTATATTAAAATATAAAAATAATGTGCCAGGTAATTTGAGAAATGCATTTAATATTTTTATGCCATGTAATTTTACAAATACGATTTTGCGTGCTGCCATATCAACTCTTCCTTAATCCTATCCTAGTCATTTTAGAGCTATTTATTTATATTAATATTAATGCGATTACTTAACCGAATTGTTTATGTGTGATATAAAAGTACATGGCATCTATAAAAATATTAAATGCATATCTTAAATTACATAAACATGATACATTGTTTTTATATTTTAATATCATAGATGCTTTTACTAATACGATAATATTTTTTTATTATTTATCTATATAAACTTAATAAAAAAAACTATATTATCATGATAATCGTTTAAATAATAGATAAAAAAAAACGTTCATTACGAAATACAATTAAAATACGTTAACAAATATTACATTTTATATTGCATTGAGCAATTATTTATTGAGAAATGTTAAATCACACTTCACTTATTAAAATTTGATGAAAATCATAAAATTAAGTAAGTCTCATCATAACTCTCTTAATTTTACAATTTTTTATAAATTTTAAATGATGAGAGTGTGTTGGTAGGAATGTGTTAAAGAGTAGTGATAACATTTTTCTTATTTATTTGATACTTAGAAAGAATTTAATATCAGTTCTCTTCTATTTTTTTTATGCTAAGGGATTAAAAAATAAATTCTTAAGTAGAATATTTATCTTCAAACTGATAAATTTAATAAAATGCAGTGAATAGTTTCTTAACACATTCCATTAATAATATTATTTATTAATTAAATATATTATACCAAATGTTTATAATTTGGTACTGGTTCACCTGCATGGTATTCTTTTCTTCTTCTTTTTTTAAGTTTTCACCGGTTTATCTAAGTATTCTTTCGAAATGCTTCTCCAATCTCCAGACTTCGCACCCTTAGTAAAAACATTAAATTTGATTACTTTCAGTGAAGTTCTACCATTTTAATCACATTTTTTTCATTCACAAAGTTTAAATGTGAGACATTGTTTAAGGGTATGAATCCATTATTACTCAGATTAATTACTTGTTGGTGTGTTCACTCTGTAATTCAAAAGCAAATCCATGGCTATAGAGCTTCACATTGTTTCCATTTCTGAAAGTCTGATACTCCATCTGTAAGTAAGTCTCTGAATCTAACGGATTATTAAAATGACTTTTGTTGCATTATTGATGAGTGTCTAAATTTTCTCCATATATTCTCATATGACTTGCTTCAGCATACAATAATTTGTTTCTACAAACTTTAATGGTGAGATCGTACTGCTAAAATATAATAATCATCTCTTAACTTATTTTTTGTTATAAATTGTTCTCCTAATTTTTAAAAGTCCTAAAATGGTTCTTTAACTTATTTAATTTATGATAAATTGGTTCTTTCAAAAAAATTATCATGATTTTTTTTTTTTATTGATTCAGGATGATGTGAAATTTGTTTCATTAGATTTATTTATATGAAAATTATAGAAATCAATGTTTCAATAAAAAAAATCATATAAAAAATGAAAATCACTTAAAAAAATGAGTATCAGAAGTAATAAAATTGAATATTATATTAAAATTTTCAGTTTTTCAAATACTCATGAGACTGAAGAATTGGTTGTAGTATCATATTTATGCTTCCACGTCTCTCATTCACTCATTTAGTAACAAGCTTCAAGCATTTTAAATTCCTCTCTCTTATATGTTAAAATTGTATGCCCTTTTACGGATTACAAACTAATTAACAACCATTCAATTTATTTATTTTTAACTGCAATGAACAACCATTCATAATAGTATATTATCATTCTCTCAAAAAAAAAAAAATAGTATGTTATCATACTTTCATGCATAAGCCTTGGCACAAATTCATTATTAATGTTAAACTGCTAATTCAAATTGTAATGACATTATGAAATCTCTTAACTACAATTTAATAATATATAACTACTTCATAAATATAATTTATAAATATACTAATTATAAAGGTTGACACAGTATAAGATCTTATTGCTTCACAGTAGAGCATCCATTTAGGTTAATTTCCTAAGTATTTGATTCCAAGTCTAGCTAGTTGTTTAGTTTATTGGTTGCATTGTATTAGTTCTTCCCAATTTTTTTTAGAAAATGGAGATTAAAGTTGTAGAACGCAGTTTTGAGATGGATTGAAGTTCTGAAGCTTCGAAGACTCACCTGAGGCAAAAATTTGATGAAGAAGCAGAATCTGCCAGCCAGGATCAGTGGCTCAGCGAATTGTCACCCATAATAGAAATTCTGCTTTTGTATTTATAGGCCTGATCCTTTGTTAGGGAATATATTCTCCTACATTCTTATATGTAATTAAGAATCCTGCATTGTTCTATTGGAGAGAAGTTCTCTCTTTTGTTTCTTAGTGTGTTCTTCTTCATCTTCTTTCCTTCCATATGTATTTTGGAGTTGCTCATGGATATGAGTGGCTAATTAAGTTCTTCTGTTGTAAAGGGTTAAATGTAACCATTTCTGAACTCTCTAGTATCTTATGATATTTATGTAATCAAGTTCTGCATATTTGTGTTCTATGTTAGTATCTTGTTTCTTTACTTAAAGCTTGTTGTGGAATGACCTCCCATGGCATGATATTTTATGCCGATGTTCGGAAACACTTTTATGGTCTCGAACAGGAGCAAGGTACCCAACAGACTCAATGTCTAGGAATGGAGTTGAGTGTGTTGGTGATCTTGTGAGCTACTAAGCGTAAAGCTGACACCTTCGTTAAGTAGTTGAGGTATCATGGCTTAGGGAAGGTTCTTAGACTCTTTTTACCTAAGGGATTAGGATTAATAATACATTTTTTGTTGATCTTAACATTAGAATTCAAATGGAACTTGCATAATGTGTTAATGCAAGAAGAGAGTGAAGAAATGGTGAAATCTACCCTTCATATTCTGTTAAAACCTTCATCACTGCTGTTTTAGTTCTGTTTTGCTATAAAATCACAAAAACATCTTTTAAAATACAGTGAAGCACTTGATCTCCCAAAACCAACTAAAGTTTATGTTTTTATTGTTTTTTTGTGTTATTCTTTAGTTTGAGTTAATATAAATAAATGTGAAAGTTGCTTATATTACACAAGTCTCTTAGGAAAAGATACTTGAACTTGTGCATTTTATTTTATTACTTGACACCATTTGGTGTACTTGTATCTTAAACAGAATTCATAAACCTATTAAAGGCATCAATGTATCCTTCTTCCTCGTAACCTTTTCCTTAACTTCTTTGGCTTAATGATCCAAGCAGCACAGAATTCATAATATATCTGAATTAGATTCCATGTCAGCAACTCTTATAAAAGTAAAGCACAGAAAGAACATGTATACACATATTACTCAAGCTAATGCTTCACGGTTTAACTTTCCAATTTGTCCCTTGTCCATGCTAACTATTCAAGTAACATTCACTTGCAGAAACCGATCAGAAAAAAATAACAAAGGCCTTAAAAGACTAGGTTGTGAAAGTTATGCAGAAGAGTTCATAATAATTAGGAAAACTAAGAATTATGTCTCAGATCTACGTTATTGATGCGTCATGATTTTCTTTAATTGTCGGAACATTTTATGCGTATTCATACGGATATCAATATTTGTCCAATAAAATATTTTGTTTTTGTAAAGATTGAAAACTAGTTTGTGTGATCCCATAAGTTCAGCATTAAGTTGACACTAAATTAAATTAATCATAATTAGTTCACTAATGATGATACGAAGTAATATCTTTTAAGAACTTTATTCCATCATTTACTGAAGTTAATTACAAGAGTATAATTTTATTGTCACCAACTAATAAGTTAACATATTATATTTAATTCCCTAAAAAAACACATTATATTCCATTTTCTTAACCAAAGCGATTGGTTTATTATTTTATCTATCCACGCCTTGTTTCATCAATTGCTCCTGGCCATGTCTCATCCTTACTGTGAAACACAAATTGAAGCACATAGGGTCTTCTCTATGGTGCTTAGGCCATCCATGTTTTCTCACAAAACAAAGATTGCTCCGAAGGCCATAATGACAGCTTCTCCACTAAGCATGAAACTTTTTTTGGAGCTGGAAACTTGAATGGGAAACTGGAAGAAGGAAAGCCAATAGCCAATGTCAATGTGAAGAAATATGTGATTCATCCATATCGTGACTACAGCTTTATTCCAAAGAAAAACAGCTCAATGATTTTTTTTTTTCTTTCTTTTGTGTGCAATGAAAGGGAATATTAATTACTCTCATTATGGCACATAAGCTAATTTAGGTATTTTGTAATCATTTTGTAGAGGCTTGTGATTTGTAACTGGTATTACTGAGAATACTCCCACCATCCAAGTAGCTGCAACCTCTCTTGAAGCTCCATTGTCTAATGCATTATTTTTTTTTTTATTAAATTTAATAATAGAAAGTAATTAAAATATATTTAATTTAATAATTTGATAAAAAAAAAATATCATTTAACAAAAAGAAGAGTTTTTTTACTATATGGGATTTACTTATAGTTGAAGAGTGTAGGTAAATTAATGATATTTACCTACCTTTAAGGATTGTAGGTATTCATTAATATCATTTAACTACACATTATTAATTTATAAGTATTATCAGGGACATAATATTTACCTCACTATACAACTATCAAAATTGACATAAAAAATGTCGTGACAAAAAGTCCAATATATATTTACCTATATAGATTTTAGACTTATGAGAATTTTTCTCGTATATGTTATTATTTTTGTAGTGAGGTCTTAATTATAGAGCTTAAACTTGTTATCAATTATTCATAAAAAAAAACTTGTTATCAATTTAAATTAATCTTAATTATTTAAAATTCTCAATTGAATCAATTATGTATGTAATTTAATAAAATGAGATTTATCCATCATTATCCAATAAAAATAATTGCATATACATTAATTTATCATGATTATTGATATACCATGAGTCTGTGATCAAGAATAATTTATATTAAAATTATAAAATACTTCTTATCATCATAATTTCTATCGTAATAGTAAGCTTCTAATTTTAACTAATACCTTATCAACTTAACTATTTTTAATAGAATATGATAATGAAACTTGGACATACATACTTATTCTTTAGAGGTTGCACTTACGCATAGTTTTACAAATCAATCCAGATGTCAAATTGATCAAAGTACTAAGTCATTCGATTAATGGTTGAACTAGTGAATCATTAATTGAATCGCATGTCTTTATTAAAAAAATGAAATTTTCATTCTCAGTCTTAAAAAAAACAAAATAAAATATCATAAATTAATATAACTTTATTATAAAACTTATTAGTTTAATTTTTATAATTTTTTTATATGATATTACATTTTTTTTTATTTAATTAATTTTAAACTTCGTGGATTAATATAATTGAAATAATAAATATTATTTTGTGGTTAAAGAAATATTTTAACGTGAATAAAATATTAAAAAGTATAAAAAAAATTGTCTTTAAAATTGGTAGGGAATAAAACCCTTATGTTTTACATTAAATAAAAGAATATATATATATATATATATAATATTTTGCATTAAAATACTAATTGATATCTCTAGCCTAGTGGTTAATTATCTAGGTTAGGTTCATGGTTCAAAACCTACTTATTTTTTTCTTGTAAGAGAATGAGACTGAATCAACGGTTAGACTTCAAATCCGATTAGATCATACTGATTAAAATGGGTCAATCACATATTCGATCCAATACTCAAACCGACCACCGGTTAATGGTCCAACAGTCTCACATTACACATGTCTTTCTAAATTGTGTGTAACAATAAACAACCCCCTTTTAGGATAAAACAACCTTCTAAGAAATGTTAGGGCCTTGAGGTTCTTTGTAGCTATGATGGCACTAATCCCGTGTCCGAAAGGGATTAAAAAAAAATGTGAGGAGGACTTTTTATAATAATAACTTAATTTTAGCATTTTTTTTATTTGAAAACCTTTCAATAATTAATTCCAATTTATCTAAACATTAAAGGTAACAAAAATAATAATTTCTTTAAAAAAAAGTCTATTTGCATGCAATATTTAATATTTGTATATTTTATTAGTAAAGAAATATATTATATGTAATAAAATATACTATTTTAATAAAATTATATATGTGTGTGTTTATTTTTAATGAAACATATATTTATATTTTACAATAGCCTTAAATATATTTTTTATTCTCTAAATTTGGACTACTGTTGTGTTTGGTCCCCTAAATTTAAATTTGTTTATATTAGTCCTCAATTTTGAAAATGCTGAGTTTCTCTTTAATGATTTTTTTCCAGTTTGAATGTACAATGTGTGACCATTTTTTAATCATAGAATAGACTAAAAAAGTTTTTTTTTTTTTATCAGCAAAAAATGATTGGTTGCTATTTTTATTTTTGTTAGTGGAGAAATTTCAAATCCAACACTTTATAAATCTAAACTTTAAAATAGGTTTAAGAAACTTTAACGTTAAAAAAAGATTGAGGAGTGTATATTGAAAACCATGTATTCAATTCAAATCACGTCAGACCATTTCTTAAAGAGTTATTAAAACCAAATTAAAGAGTTATTAGTTATTACAAACAAAATTGAAATTTTCTGTTACAAAACATTAAAGCATATTAGTGTCTTTCAACGTTAAATAGTTTTAAACCAAGTTATAAGTTATAACTATTTAACATTCAAATAAAAATAAAATAAATATAATTCAATTTAAAAACCTTAACAAATCCTTTCACAAAATCATACCCACAACTTATTTTCGCAGAGCTGTCCTTGTTTAATCATTCAAAATCTATTCATTTGTGAACCCCTGTAGAACCTTTTTTAATACAAAGCTACAAGTGTTTTTTTTTTTTTTTCAGCTTTTAAGCTTCTTTATCAAAAAAAACTTTATATTTTCAAAAACACTTATAAGTTGTATTCAAACTGACTCCAAATTACATAATTTTGTATAATGAGAGATATAAAATAATTGTTCTCTTCTTTATCAATTATAAGATAGAGATACTTTGTAACTTGTAATTTGCTATTATTATGATCTTTATTCACAAGGAGACGCCCCTGGATTCAAACATCAGAATGCAATGATGGTATACTAAAATAACAAAAATTCTGAAACACTTTGGTATATATTTTTTTTTTTATTTGTAGAAATCGAAAACAGTATTATTAGGTTTACAATATTCACACACCATACTCAACCAACTGAGTGAACTCTCCTAATTCTGAAACACTCAAAGTAAAACAAACTACTGAACATAATTTTCATCCTGCCTTGAAACAAAATGAAAAGGAAACAAAACAAAGCTTATTTTCCAAAGAAAAGGAAGACAAATCAATAAACTCATAGCATGGCATCTGATTTTGCAGGCATCCTCCTGAGGAAGTTTTGAGGGATTGCAGGCATATCAAAGCGAAACCTTGGAGGTCTTAACAAGTAAGTGACCCAAATGAACATCATAATGTTAAAAGGAACAAAATAAGTCACAATAACAGCCACTAAGCAAAAAATAACAAACAAAGCTGTTGCTCTTGGATCCCTCCAAGATAATAGAGACTGAACCCTCTCTACTTGAGTTGTCAAGTCACCAATCACTTCTAGAAACCTCCCTGCAATGCTTCTTAATCGATCGTACCGCTTCTTCAGATTATCACCGCCAAATTTCGATGGAAAGGGATCAAATTCCTCTTCTAGTTCCTCAACAGTGGCTGTGTCAGCATGAGACAGTTTGATATCCATGTGGGAAGGATATCTTGGCCTTGTTCTGTAGCCCCAAATGCCAACCAAGAGAAGGAACAGAAATGTTGATGGCAAAATTATCCATGGACAGAAAAGAACAAAGAGAAACATGAAGTAACTAAGCACTGTGGTGATTGAGTTCTTCCAAGCATGTATCTCATGAAAATGTTTAGCAACAAAAATGAAAACATTCAGAAGACTAGCAACCCTGTGAAACTGAGCTCTCCCCCTCCTCATGCTCCACACATTTGCCCCCATGTCTAGCATGTACTCCACAACCTCTTTACTAAGTGGCGGCTCAGTCCGTTTGAACCGCAATGTGGTGATTGCAGCAGCTTGGTTCCTCAAACTATCCAACTGAAACATAGACAGTGGACAAACATAGTGCATTCTTGGAAACAAAGGTTGTCCATAAGTTTGCAAAACATTCAACATAGATAGACAAGAGAACCTCACAGCCAATTGAATTTCCCCCATCTTCCTGGCTCCTTGTGATTGCATGTTTATAAGTGGATAAGAGTGAGTGTAAATCCTATTACTTTCAAGTGTGGAAAGCCTAATCCTTACCTTGCCGATTCTCTTATCCACTGCTCCTTCATTTTTTTTCCCTCCAGCATTTTTTCCTCCATGCAAGTTTCCATTATCAAACACAACAATTGTGATCACAGTGCAAGGGTCATACACTTCCCAAGTGTATTGCTCATTCCACTTTGGAGAAAGACTACTTATAATAGTCCTTGTCCTCACCCACTTGGGACCATACTTGGCTACACAAAACGCGTCGGTTCGGTTTTCCTTCTTCATTGGAGATAGCCCCACAGCACTCAAAATTCCCAATTCCAGAACACCGATACTTGGTTTGCTCAAATACTTTGATGTTGGCCTGAGATCACTAGTGTAGTGAGTGACCTCATCAAGAACATGGTACCCCCCATCCAAAGAGATCCTCATGTTAAGTTTACTAGAAAACTTGGCCTCCTCTCCTTCATCTTCATTTTCCTTTTTTGGCTTCTGAAGGTTGTACCATACACTAGCTGCTGGAGTGTTATCAATTCTCTGCTCAGCATTCTTCAAAGGAACCACACAACTTCCCAAGCTTTCATGCTTGATGGAATTGGAACTCCCTTGCTCAATGCTCACAAGCAAGGAATTGTCAAAGGGTTCCGCCACAACAAACATCAAGTCCTCATTCCACACGGGATTCGTGTTGCATTTTACCGAACGGCTCCTCAAAGCCAAGTTCCCCAAAACTCCTTGGATGAAAATCTCAGAGTTATTGTTCTTGTTTTTGAGCAACAAATCCTGGCTTTGAATCACAGTAACTCTGAGATACCAAAGCCTTGGAGAAATATACACCTTCGAACGAGTGTGAGCAATGTTTTCGCCACTAGCCTCTGTTGCATCTGAATGCCAAGCCTCAGGAAAGGCTTCATCAGCCTGAGTTCCCATCCACACAGACACCATCAACTCCCCTTGAAGCTTCTTCACCCCTTCTTGATCCTCAAGATTGTACCATTGTGGTGCCAAAGGGCTATTAGGAGGAACCCTCATGGGAATATCACAAATTGTGAACACAACACGCCCGATGAACTCATCACCAGTGTCATCATCACCGTCACCAGTATCCTTTTTTCTCTTCACCACGATTTCCAAAACCTGTTCCTGAATCCTATCCTTGGCAAAAGCAAAGACTTGGTTCCATTCTGGGCTACTAGTGCTGTTCTCCAAGCATCTTGTTGTTCCTGTGAAGCTTCCAAGCGTCATTTCCACAAAAAGGTTGCATGCACAATTTTCAGGAAAGTCTTTGATCCTCACCACCCTTGCAAACAGAAATTGCATTTGTTCAACAAGATCAAATGCAGTTGGGAGCCTATCACCACTGATCACTCTTCCAGCACTGATGTTTGGATTTGTCTCCTTCAGAGAGAAATCCTCTTTGTTCTTCCGTTGGTTTTCAATGTTTGGACTTTTATCTTCTTTGTTCTTCTTATTTTGGTTTTGAGTGTCAGGATTTTTGTCCTTCTGAGACAAGTCCTCTTTGTTGTTGTTCTTTTGGTTTTGCTTTGCCATTGTTTTACTCTACAAAAGTGAACACAGAATAATAACAAGTTAGTCACAAACATTATGCAATTAACATGAACAACTTACATATGCAAAATGTCAAATAGTAACAAAATGGAAACTACCTTTGATTTTGAAATGTGTTGTTTCCTTTTTTGAAAAGAAAGAAGAAGAATGTGAAGCCTTATAATGTAAGAGTGTAGATTTGGAGAGAAAGAAAGAAACATAAACAACGGTTATCAGTTATGAAATGAGAATGTGTAACTGATATGGTGAATATTGTTTTGTAAAACCGTAACATGTTCAGATTATTACTCCTATTATTTTGGCAATAAATACACATTTAATTTAATTTAATTTTATTAAATTGTTATAATGTGTGCGGATATGTGTAATCATTGGTTTTATTTGTGTTTAAAAATCGGATATGTTAACTCATGAACATTGTCCAACTTAATGTCATTATTGAAATTTGAGTAACATTTAAAAATATCTATACCTATATTTTTTATTTTAACTCTATTCTAAACAATCTTGTTCAATATGATAAAGTTTTAAGTTTTCATCGAGTATTAAACCAGGATTTGAACTCGATTGAGACCACTCGTTAAATTAAAAGAATAATCTATGTCAATTGATCAAAGCGTGCTAAGTTAATTGAAAACTAAACATTAAAAAAAAATAAAGTTTGATGAAATCTAAAAAATGTCCCAAAAGGAATTTTGTCTTGATTAAATAAAAAAGAAGTGATTCTAAAAAAGTTATTTTTAATTTTTTTTTTTTCATCATAAGATTGATACAAAGTAATCTTTCTCAAAAATGATGATTAATTCTTTGTCAAGAAATATAAGAAATATAAATATACATAAGATTGAGTATTCTTCTTTTAATATAATTTATTTTATTTTGATGACCGGAACTCAATTATTATACCACTTAGTTGAAAACATAAGATGCTACCAATTCTGTGAAACTTTGTTGGTAAATTGATTTTTTATAATCCTGAAGATGTTGCTTCTTAACAAAAGTATAAAATAAAAAATAAAAATGCTTATTTTATTAAAAAAATATTTTCTTAGAAAAACTTAAGTAAATCTTTATCATAAAGAGATAAGAAAATGAATAATTAATAGGTGTTTTGTGAATATAATTTTTTAAAGGTGATTAATAGATTGACTTAGTTGTACTTTTAGTTTATCTACTTTCACAAATTCATAATTTTAATATCTTACTTTTTAATTCAATATTTTTTTAATGTGAAAGGTAATGTTGACTTTTTTATTTTAAAAAATTATCTATTTTTTATTAATCACAAAATTAATTTTTTTAATTTAAAATTGACTCAATTATTTTTTTTATTATTAAAAAAAGTAATTAAATTTAATTAAGTTAATAATTTTTTATTATATTTTTGTGATTTAAAAATTAATTAATAATTTTCTTTGACGTCAAAAACATTAATGACAACGTTATATTTGACCGTTAACTCATTCTAATTTAGCGGTTGCACAAAATTACAAAATTTGAAAAGTAAAATCAAATTTTTAAATTAAAAAGTATCGTATCCAGATAGCGAATTTGTAAATAGAGAAATCAAAAATTCAATTAAAGCTATTAGATTATACATATGATTAATTATTGAAACAATCTAAATAATTATACTAGAGTATCGAGTTGGACACACTTTGTATTACTCAATCTAAACGATTTTATTAATAATCAAATTAAAAAAATAAAACAGCAGCAACATCAACAAGAGAGTTCTATCTTTTGCAGCAAGACATGATCGATCATATATTACGTAGAGGATCAGCTAATTTGCAGCAACATTCTCCCCCAATACAATCACTACCCAGTGAAAAGTGAGCAGCTATGCAAGCCTTGTTACAGTCATTGTTGTTTGGACAATTTCCTCTGGGTTTTGTCAAACAATACCACCAGTGATCTCCATCACTCGTCGTCGTCGCTAGCCCTACAATCAAAAGGAATGTCATAGTAAAGGATTTAATATCTAAATTGATTTTTTACTAAGTTGTTTTACGTGTTTTGCTATGTACAGTCTTTTTTGCTTCCTACATCCCATTTTGTTGTATGCGGCGCCATCAAACCACGATGCTCTCCTTTCCCTTCCCATGATTTCATGGTTTAGGTTTTATGAGGGTGCAAGAAGAAAAATAGAGTATATGGAGCAGTATAGGAGGTTCAAAAAGTGATTATTTTATATCCTTTGTCTCAACCAACCTAAATGATACATTTGGATAAATTTCAAAAACAAAAGGACCAACTACATATTCAAAACAATGGATTCAATTGAGTACTTTAACATCTTTCATTTTCACTAACTATTTTTTTTATCTATAAGAATCGGTATCATAAAATATTTATCATACTTACGTACATTATTAAATAAACTCGTATATAAGCCTTACGAATCACTTATATATCAATTACATGAAAACCATAATTATTGTTCATAAAATACTGCATGATCGGAATATGATTAATCATTGTTCATAAAATACTAAAGATTTAAATAGAATGGACAAAATAAATAAGGATAAAATTAAACAAGATTAATATATTTAAAATTTTAAAATAATTAGAAAATGTTGACATGAAACAATGTCAAAAAAACAATACAACAAAATCAGATTTGTGAGGAACTTCGTAATTATCATGAAAACAAATACTACTAGTAAGATAAACAACGGTAAATTTAAGAACACAACAATGAATAAGTGTGCTGAAACAAATTTTGGACTTCATTATAATTTCTAGTTATTGTAATGGAATTTTAATGTCATTCTTCTCATAATACACTAAGCTATGTTATGAATAAATTTCGTTACCTGAAGCCAAAACGAAAGCAATGCACATAATTGCCAACAAAATGTTTAGCTTGATCATCTTAGAAGCCATTCTGGGAAGATCTTATTTTCTCTTGTTTTCTGGTTCTGAGATGATGGATTAGCAATACTGATCAATGGCTATTTAAAATGCATAGAAAATCTAATTCATTTAATATAGCAACAAATGAGATAAGCAGGTAAGGTATTTTATTTTACCAATTAAGTACCGGAGTATGCGTTATTTTTTACTTTTCATTTTCATTCTTTAATTATTAATTAAAAATATTAAATTATTTAATTTAAAATCCTAAAAATATATTAGACTTAAATTTGAATGTTATTTTTCATTGACAAGAATTTCAAATTTTAATAAGAGTTTAACAACGACCATGCACTAATAACATAAAACTGTTTTTTTTTTTTTTTTTTTTACATTTGTAAATTCAATCACAAATCATCTTATATTATAAGTTTCTCATACTCATCTACGTTATTAGTGTAATTTATACAAAATTATGAATTTGGGTATGTATTAGGTAAAGTAGGAAAGAGAATCCTTAATTGATAAGTAGAATCGATTATTTTTTATTTATTTGAATAAAAATATTAACTAGAGAGTGAAATAAAAATTATATCATATACTATTGATTATAACCTAGATCCCTCAAAAATATATTGCACAAACAAGATATGATAAACGATGAGATATTACTATCATATCTTATTGGTGCATCAAACCAAAAATTATGTTTGGTGCTTAAGGGCCCTTTTGTGTATGTTAGAATAAGATATAATAGAATAATAACAAAATATGATAAGAACATAATAAACTTCAATTATGAATCATGTTTGATGCGCATTAGATAACAAACCTGATAACAAATGTATATAAATTATGTTTAATTAAAGAAAATAATTATTAGTTTTTGATATTCCTCTACATAATTGGTTGAAATTTATACAAAATTATGAATTTTGGTAGATATCAAATAAATTAAGAAAATCTTTAATTGATAAGTAGAATCAATTAATCTATTATTTATTTGAATAAAAATGTTAACAAGGAAAGAAAAATTTTATGCTAAACTATCGATTCTAACCCAATTTCCCCACAAATAGAAAATAACTACACAAAAGCATAGGATAAGCAATGAGATATTGCTATTATATTATGTTGGTGCATCAAATAAACAATTGTCGAAGAATATGATAGTTATCATATTCTATCCTCTTCTATCTTGTCCACTAAACGAGCTCTTGAACCTGTTTGATGGGCAAGATAGGATACGATATACAAATATGATAAGATACGATAAGAACATACTATGATAAGAATATGATAAACTTCAATTATATCTTATGTTTAGAGTGCACTAGATAACAAACTTCATAATTATCAGTTTTTAGTACTCTTCTCCGTGATAGGTTGAAATTTATACAAAATTATGAATTTTTGTAGATATCAAGTAAATTTGGAAAGAGAATCCTTAAATGATAAATAAAATTGATTAATTGATTATTTATTTGAATAAAAATATTAACTAGAGAGAAAAATCTTATCATATCCTATCGACCCTAACTCAGCTCTCCTTTGTTGGCACATCAATCAAAATCTTATGTATTCTATCTTATCCTCTTCCATCTTTCCCAACTAAATGGGGACTTAATGGTTCGTTTGATGGATATGATACAATAGGATATGCAAGTATGATAGGATAGGATAAGAACAAAATATTATAAAAAATGATAAACTTCAATTATATCTTATATTTTATACGCATTAGATAACAAATCTTGATAATGAATGTATATAATATAAAAGTTAATATATGTTTTTTTTCCTTGTAAATATTGAAAAATTCACTTTTAGTTCTTATAAAATTTTTCGTTCTTGCACTTGTAATGTATTACTTTTTTGTTTAGAAATTAATTTGGATAGTTGAATATATGTGTTAAATATAACTTTGTTTCTTGTGCTCTCATTTTACTTATTGCACCTCCTCATTTGCTTATTTCACATGTACGTTTTTCAATCTTTAATTAAAAATTAAAAGAATTGAAATTTATACAAAAATTATGACTTATTGGAATTTAAACAAAATTATAAATTTCCATAGATAAAAGGTAAACTAGGAAAGATAATCTTTAATAGAATAATAGGTATTCTCACTCTGACTATTCTTTCCAATCTCACGTAATAATTATTCTACATCCAAAAATTCCAACATATCCGATTAATAGCATGATCGTTGGTCCCTTCATCTTGAGGTTAAGGATTCTCGGAGTTCTTCGTCGCACAACTGGTCCCTTCTTCAGCTTCGGCATCGGCGCACAGACATCATAAACCGTATCTGACGAATTAGCTTAATAGAGCGCCAACACCAAATAACGGAAGATAATTGTTCTGAGAAGAAGATGCATTGTCTTTGAGAAAAAAAAAAAAAAAAACCATTGATTACCGAAAGAGGAGAGAGGAGAGAGATTTTTAAAAAAAGAATAACAATTAATTACTTTATTGTCCCTAAAATAAAACAAATTAATTAATAAAAGAGATAATTGGGCTTTTATGTCAAAAAAATAATTGGTGTAGGATGTTAACACACCCCAACTTAAAAAATGGTGTGATTATGTTAACAAATCCCATTTTATTTTAATTATAATAAAACAAAACCATTACAACTAGTTTTGAAGTTTAATTATAATAAAATAAAAAATAAATGATAAGAAAAAAGTATTACGTTTTGTTAGTGTTGGGTCATAACTTAAGTACTCCTTCTGTTACTTTTTAATATTCAGATAAATTTTATTTCTATTTATTTGTCATTCGTGAAGTTTAATATTATATTAATTACTATTTTATTAATTGTATTTTTGTTTGTTTTTTAATCTTTAATTAATTTATACAAATATTTATTATAAAGTGAAAATAAAAATAAATAAAATAGTAAACTCTACCATTATAACAACTATTGAAAATGAATATTATGTTATAAATAATTATATATATATATATATATATATATATATATATATTATAAATATTATATTTATTGAAATTATATAAGTTAGTTAACTATAGAATTGGTAATCTCCAGACGAGTCATTTCATGGTTTGAACCTTGAACATGTAATAGCAACACAAAACTATTATCATTAAGATAAGTCAACTAATTTATATAATTTCAATAAATATAATATTTATAATATATATATATATATATATATTATTTTATAAATATGTATATATAATTATTTGTAACACAATATTACTAAGTCCAATACACTATTCAATTATGTGACATCCTATTTGTACACCTGGAGTATCATATAAGCATAAATAAAGAAAGTTAACTATAAAAATTTTAACACTTTTTACATTTTTAATGACTAAATTTGTATTTTTCATCTTTAGGGATTAAGCTGTCAACATTTAACACTTTTAAGGATCTAATTGGTCATTTACCCATATATATACTTTGGCTATGTTGTGCAAAACTATCTGAAAAACTAATTAGAAACTGGAAGCTTTAAAGCTAATTTTTTTTAAATTATAAGTGTTCGATAAACTAAGTATTGAAATAGTTAAAAAAAACTCAAATGATAAAAAGAGACATACTTATATAATTTTTTTTATATAAATTTTAGTTTTATTTTATGAATCAAAGTATATTTTAAAGTTTTATAATTTTAATAAATTTTACACCCTTATAATTTTTTATTTACAGATAAATTATTTTTATTGCATTCTTAGTTTCACATATTACGTGTTTTTATATAATATATTCTATTATTTATCTTATACTATAATTTAAAGTATTTTAAATCAAATTTTAAATAAAGTAAAAAAATATTTAAATAAACATTATATTTTTATTATGTTAATTAACATAATAATTAAAATAAATTGTTTACTACGTAAAATTAAAAAAATCGTATAATTATTATTTTTAATTTTTTGAATTATTATAAAATATAATAAATTAAATATTATAAATATTACAATTTTTAAAATAGCGTAATATAAAAATTCGTGGGAAGAATAGTGAAAACAAAAACAAATAAATAATACAATCTTGTTTTATTTTAAAAAGGTAACAAGAAAAAAGTTAATAAATATTTTAAGGATAAAAATGAAATAAATGTAAGGTTTAATGGTAATTTTTATTCTCTAATTTTTTGAAATAACGATTTTCATTCCTGTTTTTAAAGTGTACAATTGAGTTCCTAATTTCAAAAACGATCAAATTTGGTTCTTTTGGCTATTTTAAAAAGTTAACCGTTAGTGTTTTAATGTTGATCAATTTAGTTACAATTTTCATTCCTTTTGTTTTAAAAACTAGTGATTTTCATCTTCTTATTTTGAAAACTGACAATTTTCATTCTTGACTTTTTCAAAAACACGATTGATCCTCTACTTTTATATTTGTTATCAAATTTTGTAGTTGTTATTGTTAATTTTTTTTTCATTACCTTACCTTACATAAAAAAAAATGTTACTAATATCAATTTTTAAATGGAATTGAAAAATACGATTGACCATCTATTTTTATGTTTGCTATCAAATTTTGTAGTTATTGTTGTTAATTTTTTTACATTACCTTACTTTACATAAAAAAAAAATGTTACTAATTAGTAACATTTTTTTTTATGTAAGGTAAGGTAATGTAAAAAAATTAACAACAATAACTATAAAATTTGATAGCAAACATAAAAGTAGAAGATCAATCTTGTTTTTGAAAAATCAAGTGATAAAAATTGTTAGTTTTCAAAGCAAAGGGGGGAAAAAATCGTTAGTTTTCAAAATAAAATGGATGATAATTGCAACTAAATTGGTCAATATTAAAATATTAATTGTTAACTCTTCAAAATAGACAGAATGATTAAATTTGTACATTTTTAAAATTAGATAACCCATTTATTCACTTTAAAAACTGAAAATGAAAATCGTTATTTAAAAAACTAAGAATGAAAATTACAATCAAGTTTAAATGTAAAAAGTTAAAAACTAACATTTTAAAAAAATGCTACTTTAGATAACATTTCAAAAAATACCAGAAGTTACTAAAAAAAAAAAAAAAACTAGCTTAACGAATACCCAAATTAGCTGAAAAGCTACTAAAAAGTCTAAAAATTAGCTAAAATGACTTGTCAAGCATGGCCTTCATCGCTCGTAGTAAAAAAATACCCTTCGTACTTTTAAAAATGGAGTTAAAACATAATCATGCAATTATTCACTAAATCCTTTCAAATTGATATTTTAATAACTTCGAAAACATAGTTCTAAATAAAATAAATAAATCATTTTTTTTTTTGTTTCAAAAAGCAACATGAACAAGTATCATCAAAGTGAAGAGGATCTACCTAGAACAACATCCCAACCCTAACGATCATTGTAACCATGTGAACATAAAAATATAAAATTTGAGTGTACAACTTATCAAAAATAAAAAATAGAAATAAAATATGCAATCATGTTCAGGTAAGAAGTAAAATAATAAAAAATATTTTTAAAAGTTTTGGACAAATGTATCAAATTAATTTGTTGGATAAAATTCACCCAAATTAAAAAACTTTAAAGTAAAAAATACAATTGAGTCTAATTTTATTTGAATATCTGAGTTGGACACACTTTGTATTACTCAAATTGAACAATTAGAAAATGTTGACATGAAACAATGTCAAAAAACAAAAAAAAAAAATTGTGAGAATTTCGTAACCATAAAGAAATGAAATACCAGTGAGACAAACAACTAAGAATATTCAAAAATAAAATAAAATATGTCGAAACATTTTTTGGACTCATAATTTCTAGTTATTGTAATGGGATTTTAATGTCATTCTTCTCAATTCTCATATTACCACTGAGTTGTGTTATGGAATAAATTTCGTTTATTTTCTCTTGTTTCCTGATCCGAGATTATGATTAGCAACACTGATCGAAGGATATTTAAGATGCACAGAAAAACTAATTCATTTAATATAGCAATAAATGAGATAAGTAGGTAAGTTTTGTTTTTTTTTATTGAAGAGTAACCAATTTTCAAATCTCACTAGTTTGATTTTTGACAAATACTAATTTTTTTTTTAGTTTTTTAGTGGAGAAAACTAAATCACGTGAACTATCATTTTTTTCTTCCTTTTCACTTTTTCTTTTACTACTAAATCCATATTATAACTAATCCATATATCGTTTATTGAGATTGAATGAGAATTTTAAAAATCAAATCGATAATCGAATCAGTCAAGATACTGGGTTAATGGTCGAACTAGTCGATCATTGGTTGAACCGCATGACCCGATCTTTAATATAAAAAATTAAAAATTCTATATATTGTCTTGAAAAAAATTAAAAGGAATACATCACAAATTAATATAATTTCATAAATTCATTCTTTAAATTTAAATTCATTGATATAATAAAGTTTTAAATAAAAAATTATTCATTAACATTTAATAATAGTAAATATGAATAATAAAATTATAATAAGAATAAAAAATACTATATATTGTATTTATGCTTACTTAGGTCACCCACAACGGATGGCTTGGGAAGCAATAAAAGTAGCAAGCAATGTAGCTTGTCAAGCTACTTCCATTGTGCAGATTTTAAGAAATTGCTTCACCAATCACTATTGTTTCAGTAAGCAATACTGCTCCACTTGGTCATTCAAAAAATTTTAATATTAAAAAATTATATTACCGTTATATTTGACTGTTTGATGCTTTTAATTTTTTTTTTACTTTATTTTTTTAATATTTTATTTGGCTGAAGATGTTTATTTTTTTTTACTATTAGAATAATTTTATATAAATAGGGGTATACTTCAACATTCTTTTACATAATTAAAATTTCCCAAACTTCTCTTATTTTAACTCTAAAAAAATTCTCAACTTCTTTGATTATTTTTTATTCCATGGATCCAAATCAAAATTCATTCAATATGAATCATTAGTTTAATTTTATGTCAAATTTTCGACCTCTCACAAATCCAAATTTTTAAAATTCTTCAGTTTCATCTAACCCACAAAACAATGTTAATATGACAAATTATCAATATGTCACACTCCTATTTCATCTCTATCAATTCCTTATGTTTCAATCACCACCAATTAATCATGTCATGGATCAAGGGTCTTCAATGGATACTAATGCCAACCAATGCAATGAAAGAGGCGTTGACATACCATCTGAGTTCGCGTTAGAATCTGAAATTCCACTATTTTTCACCCAAATCAATGAAAAATAAGGAGAAGAAGAACAAGAACAAGAAGAAGCAATCGAAACACAACAAAGATCATATTTTTCTAGAAAGGAAGATCAAATTCTCGCCAACTCATAGTTGAATGTTTCGAAAAATGTAATTATGGGGACCAACCTAAAAAATGTAACTTTTTGATAAAAAAATTATAATAATTCTTGTGAGCAACATATGAAGCCCAAAGAAATATCACAATTAAAATATCGATGGCAAATGATCAATGGAAATTGTGCCAAATTTTCAACATGCTACAAACAAGCTTGTCAAAGAAAAAAAAGTGGTAGTTCTGACTTTGACATCATGGGAGATGCACATAAGATTTATTTACAAGATAAAAATATAAGTTTCAAATTAGAAAGTGTATGACATATAGTAAGGAAACAACCTAAATGGTTGACACAATTTAAAGATTCTAGCAAGAGATCAAAGGTTTCTACTTCTGAAGCTTACGCATCATCTTCTAACCCGGATACGCAGTCAAATTACGAGCCAATATTAGCTACAATGGAACGTCCAATTGGGACAAAAGTAGCAAAGAGGAAGGCACAATCAAAAGGTAAGGAAAAATCTTCCAATATCGATCTCACGCATATGGAAGAGGTATTGAATATCAAAGCAAAAGCATTACAAGACCTTGCATGTTCTAGAGATGAGTGCAATAGATTGAGGGAGATAGAGATCCTTTATAAGGAAACTATTGATATGACTGATGCTTAATTAAAAATTCATGAAAGGTTGTGTAAGAAAATAATAGAAAAATATGGACTTTAGTTAATTATGTAGGTTTTAATTATGTAATTGTTATTATGTATTTGTTTTTAATTATGTAGTATTTACTAATTATTTTGATTATATTTTATTTATCGAATAAAACTAGCCGTTATAAAAAAAAACTAATCGTTGTAAAAAATTAGCCGTTATAAAAAAAAACTAGCTATTGTAAAAAAACTAACCGTTGTTTCGTTTACTACAAACTTCATCTATATATAGTTTGATTGTTGTAACATTTGCATTACACATCTCAACTCTGTACCAAAGTTGAATAAAATTGTAACTTATACACCATCCTAGTGTTGCTAAAGATAGATTCTATTGATTCATCTCTTGAAGATGATCTCATCGAAGATTTGCTAAATGATGAGTATGAAGAACATTACATAAGGTTGGTAATGGAAAGACAACAATAACAACAACAAGCTATTGCGAGAAGAAGGTATAGACGAACACATATCGAAAGAGATCGTGAAGAAAGGCATCAACGATTGTTTAATGATTATGATGAAATATTTTGACAAGCGTACCAAATATCGCATAAGTAAATTAAAAGGGAAAATCTCAGTATCGAATCCATAGAGAATTGTCCGTATTTGACTATTAGTAAAGTGATCAATTCCTAAACAATAGTTTGGTTTTTAAAGCTGATTGTTTTGTAAAACATAAGTAACAACAGAAAATAAACTAAACACTACAATTAACACTAACGATAAATAATAAAAAACGACAATGATGATTCAGGACTATGATCGAGCAGTTGGCGTGCTTGAGTTTGAGAAGGGAATGATGGATATGTTGAGGATTTGGTTCAACCGGTTTGCTTCCCATGTAAACATATAAGATATATTCTCCATTCACATTAATAGTTCAAATTAACTTTGATCTAAAAGTGCTCAAAACGTGATCTCTCATCAAATCAAACTTAAACTGCTCAACCTCACTTTCGATGTCTTGGTAAGTTCAATTGAGTGGTTTGATGAAGCTTAGAGATCTTTACGAAACTAATGAAGTCTACCCTATGTCTAAAAATATACTCCATTAGAATCCAAACTCAGTTCCAAGTTCAAAAGCATTTGTCAATAACAGATAAACTCTAAAACATGCATATATAACTGATCAAATCATATAACACGAATAAAGATAGAGAAATGAACATTAAACTGAATATTTTAATGAATAGATATGAAGGAAAGCGTTTACATGATCAACACCTAATTCCAAGTCCTCAATACTAATGGATTAGCCTCTCATTGTCATGAGAAGCTTTGAAAAGGTTACAAAATGGGAGAGGGAGAACAGAGTAAATAGGGGAAGAACAAAGGAAAAGCAGCTCAAAATATCCAACCAAGTCTGAATGCCTAAAAATTATTACAAGTGCAGCTTATATAGTCGAATACTCACTTAGCGCAACATTTCGCTAAACGCAGGATACTGCATAATGCATCTCAGAACAGGGCTTCCGCTAAGCGCATCTTTAGTTCGAAAGGAATTTTCACTAAGCGAGGTGGACCACTAAGCGCAACTTCAATTCGAAAGGGTCTTCCGCTAAGCGTGATGTCACACTAAGCGAGTCTTCAGTTTTAACGAAGAGGTCACTTAGCTCAAGATGACACTTAGCGCTTCATAGGCCGCCTAGCTTGATTTGCACTCAACGAGTAGAGCGCTGAGCGAGCTGTGTCGCTAAGCGAGATCTGTCTTCTTCTTGTGTTCTCCATTTACTGTTGAATCTAGGCCTGCAAACATAAATTAGAGTATATTTCTCACAAAATAGCTTCCTAGGGTTAGAATTATCAAACTATACAAATCTATATTAAGTGATTTCAAACAAAGCTAAAAGACTTGAGAACGTGACTTTCTCCGCTGTAGAAATGTACTGCTGCTATTCGCATACTAGCATATGGATCACCTGTTAATAATGTCGATGATTATGTTCGAATGAGAGAAACCACAGCATTACAATGCTTGGATAAGTTTGCCAAGGGTGTCTACAATATATTTTGATCTGAGTACTTAAAAAGACCCAACAATAATGATATTCAATACTTACTACAAATGGTTGACCAACGTGGTTTTCCAAATATGTTAGGTAGTATTGATTGTATGCATTGGGAATGGAAAAATTATCCAATGACCTGGAGAGGTCAATTTTGTTGTGGTGATGCACCACCCACAATCGTGCTTGAAGTTGTGGCCTCACAAGACTTATGGATTTGGTATGCATATTTTAGCATTCTAAGTTCAAATAACAACATCAACGTGCTCAATGAATCTCCGGTGTTTAATGCAGTTATGGAGGGAGAGGCCCCTACAACACAATTTACAGTGAATAGAACCCAATATAACATGGGATATTATTTAGCAGATGGTATTTATCTAGAATGGGCAACGCTTGTGAAAATTATCCCAAGGCCACAAGGCGATAAAAGAGAATTGTTCGCTCAACATTAAAAAGCAACAAGAAAGGATGTGGAGCGTGCATTCAGAGTGCTTCAATCTCAGTTCGCAATTGTACATGGTCCTACACATGCTTGGGATATGGACACAATGAAGCATATACTATATACATGCATCATATTACATAACATGATTATTAAGATGAACGACACACATATAATGATAATTTTGATCACCATTATGAACATTTTAATGATGATATCTTAATAGTTAACATAAATATTGGTTTACATCCAGCCCTTGAACCATACTTGCAGAGAAGAGGGGAAATTCGTGATCGGAGACGTTATCATCAATTTCAAGCAGACCTAATAGAACATATTTGGAAACATTTTGGACGTAATAATCAGTCAAATTAATTATTATTTTTATTATGTAACTATTAATATTTAAATTAATGTCTTCTATGTTTTACTATTTGTGTGGGATTAAGGAATTTTATTTTTTAAAATTAATATATTTTAGTTATGTGTATATTTTTTATTTTTTTTAATAATAATATTAATCTAAAAAATTTTAATTTTTAAACATTAATTAATTTATCAATAAGACATTTATAAAATAATAAATAAGTTATTAACAAAATATAATAAAATAAGTTTATTGTAGGGATTATGTCTTATAAGTGCTTATTATGAGAAAAGTAAAAAAAAAAATAGTGGGTTCCATTTGAAGCAACTAAAATAAGTTGCACCCTTAATAATATTCTTATATGCATAGTATATTACACTATTATAATATTTAATATTTAAATATAAATAAAGATTATAGATTATATATATTATTTGTAATAACATAATCCATTAAACATTGTGCTACAATTATTTCACTTTCAATATTGTATTTGATTTTTATTTTCATTGATTTCGTATTTTTTAATTAAAATCTAATATTTATTTGTGTAGCAGGTCAAACCGGTCCGACCAGCCGAGCCAACCAGTTCGACCAATTGAATTAATCAAGTTTGATCAAATTGATTATGTGACTGATCAAATGTGTGACACAACTCAAACCAACCACAAATTCATAATCAAAATAATCCGATGACCTGATCTATCCGAATTTTAAAATCTTAGATTGAATGACTATTAAATTTCTATCGAGTTGGACACACTTTTGTATTACTCAATTTAAACAATTTTATTTATTAATAATCAAATCTCTTTGTTACAAGAAAAAGAAAACAGCAACATCTAACAGAGTTAGTTCTATGATTTGCAGCAACATATCTTCCCACGACACTGACCACCTGGAAAAGGAATTTTTAAGCAAAATTGGTTACAAGCGTTGTTATCTGGACAATTTCCCTGACCCGGATTCTGGCAATACAGCCAACCTTTATTATTCGTTGTCGCCGTAGCTGGCCCTACAATTAAAAGGAAAAAAATTGATTGATAAATGTTAATTTATTAATTTTAAAAATATCAAAAGGAATTTAAACTCATGATCTATTTTTCCTCTATTTTATTTTCACACTTAATGGTTAAACTCTTATTTTCTTATTACCGAGTCACCCTTATATCTCGTGAGATATAATTATAAATTGTTTGCACCACATACTTTCATTTTCAATAAACTCGTACCTAAGCGTTACCAAGAAATGAAACACTAGTTAGATAAACAACTGTGAATAAGTATGATGAAATAATTTTTGGACATGTAATTTCTAGTTATTGTAATGGAATTCCATAAATGTCATTCTTCTCATAATACACTAAGCTATGTTATGGAGTAAATTTCGTTACCTGAAGCCCAAACGAAAGCAATACACATAATTGCCAACAAAATGTTTAGCTTGATCATCTTAGAAGCCATTCTGGGAAGATCTTATTTTCTCTTGTTTTCTGGTTCTGAGATGACGGATTAGCAACACTGATCAATGTCTATTTAAGATGCACAAAAAATCTAATTCATTTAATATAGCAGTAAATGAGATAAATATGTACATTTATTGCAATGCGTTTTTTTTTTTTAAATTTTCATTCCCACTCATTAATTATTATATTAAAATGTATTTTAAAAAACTGAACTATTCAATGCCAGCTTTAATTAAATTGATAGACGTTTAATAGACTTAATAGACATTTAATGACAAAAATTTCAAATTTTAATTAAAAGTTTAAAAAAAAAATAGTGATATACAAACATTTAAAATAGTTTTACACATAGATTATGTCAATTAAATTTTATAAAAATAATATTAATCAAATATAATTTGATATTTCATTCATATAGATCAGATCATAATGGATATAATATATAGATCAAAATGGATATAATGTATACTTATTTATCATTTACTTAATTTTTTTTTATTGGTGTTTAATTTTTATAAACTTTTATAGATATGTTATTGAATCCAATGGTGGATTTTGAGACAAAATAATTCATATAAAAGTCATTGAATATCATAACATAGGTCATCAAACTAGAAATGCTACAAAAGAACTAAATGAGAGATTATAAATAAAACCTATTACATAGAGTTATAGAAGAAGATTCATCTATTCAATCTCAAACCAAACATTCCTATTATCTTTAGTAATTTTACATAAAACCTATTACAAACCAAACATTACTATTATCTTTAGTAATTTTTCTTTAAAAAAACATATATTATAAGAAAAAAATTACTAGTTGGCTAATACACCCCGCAAATAATAGATTGGTTGCTTTTATTTCTAACTTGTTCAATTAATAATATCAATTGCAATTTACAATTTTTTTTGTTACACAAACAAATTTTTAGATGTGTTATTATTAATTAATTGACATAAATTAAAAGATAACTTAAACCAAACTAAACATATTATATTATTATTATTAAACAAAATAATTAATAATATTAAAAAATTATAACAATATCAATTGCTTTGAGTATATAAACTGATTGCTCGTTATAACCAAGTTTACTTCAATAAAAACTAATTTTTGATTATAATGGATTATTATAATTAATTATTAAAACAATCTAAATAATTATATTTGAGTATCGAGTTGGACACAATTTGTATTCAATTTAAACAATTTTATTTATACTAAAATCTTTTGCTTGTTCCAAGAAAAAGGACCAGCAATATCAACAACAGAGAGCTTCTATGTATAGCAGCAACATTGATAAACTTTGAAACACTCACCACCATTTGGAAAGGTGGGAATATTTAAGCAATATGTGTTGCAAGCAGAATCACTTGGACAAAACCCCTTACCCAAGGGCTGACAAATCAACTCACCACCACGTCTATCAATTATTGTTCGCCCTACAATCAAAACAATGTCATTGTAAATTGTTTGGCAAAATGAAACGATGACCTCATTAGCAGGGTCATCAGACTGGACTAAAAACTGATGGTCTAAATAGAATCAGTTGAGTATGGATAGGTCTGTCATATCAGTTTAGACTAAGCAAGTATAAGTCTGAAATCAACTGAGTTTATTTTGGCTGGATATTTTTTTTCTTAGGAATATAAATAAAAAAACTTAATACATAATTTGTTCCCGAAGTTATAATTATTCTATTTGTTCCCTACATTATTTAAAATGTTTTAATTTGGTAATTATTTTTGTCAGAATTTTCTATTTACATCCCTTTTTTTTTTTTTTTTTACTAAATACACTTCTCATTTAGGGAATTGTATTTAATAAAATAGGAGTGTAAATAAAACAATCTTAAAAAAAAAAAGACTAAATTTAGTCCTTTTAAATAATTTATGGACTAAATTAAAACTTTTTAAAATTTTGAGATCAAATCTAACTATTAATTATAATTTAGAAACTAGAATGTGTATTAAACTAAAAAAAAAAAAAAAGAGTAAATGGATCAACATGAACTGGTGTGACGGGCCATCGGGTCTGTCTAAGTCAAAAAAAAACGACGAAGCTTGCCAACCCGCTTTTCACGCTTAGTTTAGGTTTATTTACCTCAATTTATAAGTTATTTTTAAATAAAAGTTAAAAATAAAAATTTTAAAAAATAAATAAAAAATTATTTATTAATATATTTTTTTTTTAACTTAAAAATTTTTAAAGTTAAAAATATAATCAGATTGAAATGTCTTAGATTTGATTCTTTCCGTTAACAAAAATTAATAAATTAATCATTAATATTTTTTGATAAAAAAAATACTAATTATTTCAAAAGTTGATCATGAGATTCGAATAAAGATATAAAAATAAGTTCCACATAAATAATTTTAAATAACTTATTATAAAAATTTTTATTTTTAATTTTTCTTCATTAAAAATAAATAACTTTTATGTTAATGAACTTTTACAAATTAATGTTTAATCCAACTTTTAATTAAAAATTACTTATAGGTTAAAAATAAACTATAACAAATAATACTAGTTAGTCCGATGGATTAAGTAGCACAATACCGTCCATTTTTTCATCTCTAATACCTTATCAATCACTTATATATCAATCACATGAAAAACATATTTATCTAGCGAAATTAGAACAAGAAATTACCAATGCTTAATGGGATTACATATTTACAGCATGAACTGAATATGATTAATCATTCTTCATAAAATACTTGGAGATTTAAATAGAATGGACAGAATAATTAAGGATAAAACTAAACAAGATTAATATATTAAAATTTGTAAAATAATTAAAAAATGTTGACATGAAATAATGTCAAAAAACAATAATAATAAAAAAAACCAAACTTGTGAAAAACTTCGTAATTATAAGAAAATTATAGAAATACCTGTAAGATAAACAACGGTGAATTTTAAGAACACAACGTACAATGAATAAGAATGCTGAAAAATATTTGGACATATAATTTCTAGTTATTGTAATGGAATTTTAATGTCATTCTTCTCATAATACCAGAGTTATGTTATAGAATAAATTTCGTTACCTGAAGCCAAAACGAAAGCAATGCACATAATTGCCAACAAAATGTTTAGCTTGATCATCTTAGAAGCCATTCTGGGAAGATCTTATTTTCTCTTGTTTTCTGGTTCTGAAATTATGGATTAGCAACACTGATCGAAGGCTATTTAAGATGCACAGAAAAACTAATTCATTCAATATATCAATAAATAAGATAAGCATGTACAGTACGCTATTTTTTTATTTTTTTTTACCACTTATGTACTATTCATTTCAGACCTATATATAAATAAATTTAACTAACTCACAATGATATTAAAAAAGTTGATTAATGTGATTTAATTTGGCAAAAAATATTTTTTTCCTAAAGTGGTCATCATTTGAATTTGGTATCAAACACAAAAGTCATTAAAACTAAAGTCACCATCGATATTGAAGAATTTTTTGGAATGACATTATTAAAAGGTAGTTAAATTTATTTATATTTAATTTCAACTTTTTTTGTTGTTGCTTATATATTGGTACAAATGGAGTTATTTTCTAATTTTCATTCTCACTCTTTTATTATTATATTAAAAATATTATTTTAATAGATGAACCGTTCAATGTTTACTTTAATTTAAATTCATATTTAGTGGACTTAAATTTGAATTTTGTTTTTCATTGACAAGACATTGAATGAACCATTTTAAAAGATGATTTTTATTTAATAAGAATTTAATGACTGAACTAAAAATGTAAAACGGATTTAAACCGTCATCTAATCATATATTAATGCTAAGTTTAATTTAAATTCATATAAAATTAATAGACTTAAATAATTTAGTTTTTTTTATGACAAGACATTCAAATTTTAATAAAAGTTTAATAGTTATATAGTAACATTTATAAGAGAATAAGGGTACAATAATCTTTATGATAAGTTAATTAATTTTTATATAATTATTTTAAAAATCATAAAATATTGTGATTATTTAGGATAAAACTTTGTTTCATGCATTATCCTTATTAGTGGGTAGAGAGAGAGAAGCACTTCGTATCTTTCTATATTATTAAATAGTGGATAATTATAAAAAATAATTATTTATATTTAATGGGATAGTTACTTAACCAGTGGATTAATTTTTTGTGGATGTATTTTTTTTATTTTATTTTATCCTTTGATAAAAATATTAAATGAAAATAATTCAATATTATTTAAAAATAAAACTATCTAATAAAAGTAGAGAAAAAAAATAATTACCAAAAACAATATTATCTTTATTTATCTATTGTTATAAATATTATAGAAGTAAATAAATTTATGATATACTTGGATAATGATTGGATCACCATGTAAAATTATTTTATTCTATTAAAACATAACCATTTTTCTTTTTTTAATAACATTGAATATTAATATATTATATAAAAGATAATTATTGATTGGACTGATTATACATGCTTTGATGAGACTTCCAAGATTTTATTTTATTTTAAAATTTGATTACGTAAATATGGAAAGAATAATATAAATTAATATATTAATTAAAATATTTTGTGTAACATTATAAATATAACTATATATATATATAGAATCAATATATAATTATAAAATATAAAGTATATTAAGATTTTTTTTTATAATTATGGGAACATTGTAGCATTTTAAAAATTAATTATATATTAGAAAAAATTCAATTATGTTCGATTTTTATTATATGTAAAATTCTCTTGGACCAACAGTAATCACGTATCCCAAACAAAATTAATCTTTAACCTAGTGAGTTGGAAACTCATGACTTAAAAAAAAAAAAACTAATAAATAAGGGATCAACTACCACATTTTGATAAAGGCATTCATTAGTAATATATTATGGAATTGGCTTACTAGTTACTACTACTATGGATAGGTATATATATTGGTAGTATCTAGGACTGTATAGACTGTGTAGGAAAATATGAGTTCGGTTTGTATCGGAGGATGTGTGACTGTTTACAAAACTAGTTATTATCATGATTAGTAATTTTCTTTTTCACTATTAGTCTTTTTTGTTGTTGTTACAAATATTGCAGATTTTAATATGAAATAAAGTTTTCAATTATATAAATTAAACCATCCAATAAGTAATTTATGTTAGTATGGATTCTTATCTTTAATTACGACACAGAAAAATTGAAACTCCTAAATCATATGCATGTTTGCTCTTGTAACTCTAAAGCTTGTTCCCTCATTGATTTGAAAAAAGGTTCTTCTATTGCAATCAGTTTATCTATGCACATTTCTACCAATGCATTGCACAATGCACAGACTTCAAGTTACTACTGAAAACGGGTTTCTTGAGTGAATTCAAACACACATTTTTGTTTCTTTTTACGAGATTGCTCTTTCCGTTACTTTTGAGTGTTAACAATAATCCAATATAATTAACCTTTTATAGACAAAGAGAAAATAAGCTCATAAATTAAAGGTAATTTATTCATAAGAGAAACTACAGAAGATAGATGTTTCACCAAGAATGAAATAAAGCAAGGTGTTTGAGACAGAAATTCATAAGACATGCCAATCCAATATAGCGTGCAAATGATTACAACTCTTCTCTGCATAATTATGCAGAGGCCAAACTGCTCTGACCACCCTCTCCCCTTACCTCAAGTGTCAAGATTTTCCTGTTGAACACCAAACCTGAAAAGTCAGAGACATCAATCAGGTATCATAGTTTCCAGATTCTATTATGAAAAAAGAAGGTGATTACCTAAATATTCTTCTACTCTTTCACATCACAAACACTTGTAATTATCATTATTCAATGTTTATGAAATGAAACTTTATTGATTTCTATTATCATAATCCTAACTCCTCAAAGTCAAATTAAAACAAGTTCAAAAATAAGATTAGAGGAGTTCAGAATCATAATGATGAGAAATAAATAATTGTTAAATGTATACTTTCTTCATTTTTATTTTTTTTGTACTTATATTCCTTTCTTGTGAAGAAGTATTTCACAAGAAATGAAGAATTGTTCTACAAGAAAGATATAACATTTTAAAATCATATATAATTATTAGTCAATAATTTTTTTTTAATTAAATAAGATTTGTAAAAATTATTTAATATTTTAAAAAAATGAAAATATATTTAAAAATATAAAAGATAAAGATAAAAAAGTCATCTTGTGGTTAATCTATTATCTACATATAAAATTTTAACCATTCTACCATTTTACATCTATTTCTCCCATTCACATAAGTAATATATATGATCATGGTTGGATGAAAAAGAACGAGGAAACTAAGTTTTTAGATGTCATTGATCTTGGTTGCATTTGTGTCACTTCAAGAGGACCAAAGAAAGAAAGCTCTTCCTTTTTGGTTGTACTCGTTGACTTTGCACGTGGATTATTGCCCTCCTAATATAGTAGGAATAGGATATATCATAACAATCTAAAAAGTAAAAACTATTTTATATGATGAATGTTCTTGTCCATATTACAATTCTGTGTTTAAAATATGAAAGATTTGATTCTGCAATTTGTACTGCTTCCAATTTTTTAAGGCCAAACTTTTTCTCACTCTTCTCCCCACCCACCTTTATATGCGTGTACTCCATCAAATTGTGCCATTAGTACTCTTTTATCAACATTATACAAGCTCCTTTTTTTTTTTCTCAAAAAGAAGAAGAAGAAGAAGAATTAGTGGGTGTGGATATACAAGGAAAGCTTCGTTTAGCTCTTGGCTCAGTGAAAGACCATGCCTCTATTGGCAAGGCCATGATGTACCATTACCAACATGATCATGGCTTTTCCAACATAGAGATTGCAGTCCTTCGTGCCACTGGCCATGATAATGGCACCATTGATGACAGACACATGCATGAAACCCTCTTCCTTGTGTCAAACTCTCCAGGGTCAATTCCCTTTCTAGCAGAAAGGATTTCGCGGCGCCTAGGCAAGACTAAGGATCATGTTGTAGCCCTCAAGACCCTTGTCTTGATCCATCGCCTCCTTAGAGGGGGAAACAGGACCTTTGAACAAGAGCTATGCAAGGCACATGTCTCAGGTCATCTACAAATTATTAGTACAAGGTGGTGTTTCTTAAAGAGTTCTTCAGTTGTTGGATTCCTACACTCATCGATGTCCAAAGGGTTAGAGTTTAGGCGCTATGATGAGAAATCCATTGATATGGCATTCAGAACATTGCCTAAATGCCAAGTTCTAATTGATAAAGTGTTGGAATGCTCCCCTAATGATGTCTTGTGCTCAGATCGTAGCCTGGCTCAAGCTTCCATGAGCAACACCTTGAGAGAAAGCTTCCAAGTTTATGACATTTTCTGAAGGAATTGCAGCTCTTGCCAGTGGCCTAGCCTGTGAAATACTCAAGAAAGCTTCTCTTCATAGCCAAAAGCTTCATGATCTGTATGAAAGTTGCAAACTAGTGGTTGAAAACAGGAATTTGGATTACCCTTCTGTTCAGATAATCAGCATGAATCATGTAGTGGCATTGGAAAAACTTGCAGTTTCACAACATGTCTCTCTCTCTAGCATCTCAAGGCCACCTCCAATTTCAGGCCACTTTACAAAACCAAAAGAGATAGAGTTGCAGGCAGTGGAAGAAGCACCACAAAGCAAAAGGAATGAAGAGAATATTGGTATAAATTTGTCAGCAACAACCCCAACAACCCTTCTTTCATGGACACTAGAGACTAAAATAAGCATGGTGTGGGTGGTGTTTGAAGATTAAGTACCCAATGAATCACAGGTTCTTCCACTTCCAGCTCAGCAAAAGCTTGGAGGTGTAGTTGATGCTGTTTCATGTTTGTGATATAAAAAGTGAATATGGTAGTGTGCTCCTGAATCCTTTTTCATTTAGTTTTAAAACAAGCATGTCTTCAAAGGTATGAGCCTGCTGAATCAACAAGGTTGGATGCATGAGTTCTTCAATTGTTTTGGTAAACCAAATAATACTGTCAATGATTTTCCCTGTTCTACGCCATATTGTGAAGGAAAAGTATATGGTGCTATAGTTTCTGCAACTTCATAAACAACTGTAATATGTGAGTATATGCTGCTGTGAGAAACATGGGAGCAAAAATGTTTAGAAGGGTATTAAAATAGAATAGGTTATTTTCAGCTGTGTGTAATATTGTTTTTTTTTTTTAATTTTTTTCTGTAGGTACAATGTTTTGGATAAACATAATTAGAGGGAGGAAATTATTAGTGTCATCTTTTGTGGGTCATGTTTTAGTTCAATTACTTTCTTTGTACAATAGATATATAATTATATTGTATATTGATTATTCTGGTGCAAAGAATAATCATTTTTTAAAAAGTGAAAACTATAGTCCTCGAATATAGAAGACAATAATGAAAAAGTTGATATCAATATAATCCCTTAATTATGAAAGGTGACATAAAAATTATTCTTTGTTATGATTTTTTTAGAATGCTAATGATGGAAACTTTGCTTGAGAAACTAAACATATCATCTTCCATAATTAAGGAACTAAACTAATGTTATTTTCTATGATGAATTAAATTGATGTTAACTTAATTATTAGTTTATTGGAGGAGCAATTTTTGTATGTTTAAATGCAATGTTAATTTCCTAAAAATAAATGTCAATGTTAATTTTCTTTAAAAGATCAAATTAATGTAAATTTCAATGGGTATATGGGGGATGATCACGGGTAAATAATCCCTTGTCACTTATTCTATTGGATGAAATTTGTCCTATACTTATTATCACATACCTACATGGATATCTATTAAGTGAGTAGGTACATATTAATAACTATATTAATATAAAATTATTTTTCATTATACATAATTTCTTTTAAAAAATGTTGTAATTCAAATTATTTTTTTTTAGGGATAATTCAAATTAAAATTAAAGACTATGAAAATGATATAAAAGAGATAAAAAAAAAAAAAAAGGTTAACAAAAATATCTAAAAACGCTTGCCATGAAAATAGTTAAAAACCTTATCAAATCCCTCTCATCAATCTTATTCAAGTTCTAATCAATTTATTGATAAGATATCTAGTTTAACAAAAGTTAAATTTGATTAAAGATATATTTGATGCTTAATTAAGATAAGATTTTTTTTCTAGAATTTGATTATGGTTGTTAATTGTTATAAATATCCTTTGAGTATCTCATGTATCTCACAGTTTATATTTCTTTTACTTCAAATTTGTAACTTGATACACAACGCGAGATCTTTTCTTTTCTACGTTTTTTCCTTGAGCCAAAAAAGAATAACATGGTTCCATCATCACTTTGTGTTAATGGTTGTGGATTCTATGGTTGTGGTGCCAACAAGAACTTTTGTTCAAAGTGTTACAAAGATTATCTCGAAGAAAACGTCATCACCAAATCAAATGAGTGTGATGAAACCAAGAACAACTTGAATGACAAAGTTTTTGTTATTGATCAGTCATCTACACGTGCCTTTGATTCTGAAGGTGGTTCTATCACTGATGCTATGATTGTTGCTCTCAACAATACCAACAAGAGAAAGAGGTGCAAAAGCTGCAACAAAAAGGTTGGACTTTTAGGATTCAAATGTCATTGTGGGGATGTGTTTTGTGGAACACATAGATATCCTGAGAAGCATACATGCAATGTAGATTTTAAGGAAATTGGTCGTCAATATTTGACTTAACAAAATCCTCTATGTAATGGTGATAAGTTAGAACATAGGATTTAGGATTGGGTTTGGTTTCATCGTTGATTTTTTTGTCGATTTGTGTAGGAAAAGATAAGTATTTTCTTACTCATTGTTTGTCATTTAACATATTTCTTTTTCTATTAAGTACAAGTGTGTTTTTATTTTTTACACATGAGATATTTTACCCATTGTTTTATTGTTTGATGATCTATCTATTAGGAGTTATCCTTGTCACATCATCTTGATCAATCTATTCCGATCAATCTATTTCGATTACATTTCCTGTGTTTGTCTTCTCTTTGAGAGTAATGTGATTTATATTTTATTAATTTTAATTAAAATTAATTTTAAAATAAAATTTAATATAAATTTTTGAATCCAACGTATATGAAAAAAAAAACTCAATTAATTCTGATTTTAGAATCTATTATAATTTTTTAAACTAAACATGTAAAAATTTACATAAAATTAATTTCGAATTTAAAATTGTGTCGCATAATCTATCAAATGTTAAATAATTCGAGAATCCGTGAAGAGATAAAAATATTATTTTTATCTTAGAGATGGAAGAATAATCTTATAAGATAAATATGAAAAGATAAATATATTATTTTTATCTTTTAGATTAATGGGTTATCTTATATATGATAAAAATATTTTTATCTCTAAGATAAAAGATACAAGTAATAAAGAAAATCAAATACACATAACAATAATTTGAATTAAGTTTTTTTTTTTTGTGTGATGAGTTGAATTAAGTTAGTAACTATGAGCTCATTTTGGTTGACCTATAATTAAGTTGAGCATCACTATCATGTTAACGAATTCCTTACCGTTAACCCTATATACATATATTAATAATAAAATAATAATTATTCTAATTTTATCATTATGTTATGCGAGTGGTCTAATCTTAAGAAAGACAAAACAAAATTGTTACCATATATGCAGTCATAAAAAAAAAATGTACAATGCAAGTGTTTCTTATCAGTTGATACAGTCACCATAAGAAATTAGTATCATAAACTTAATACCAATTAGAAATGGCAATAAAAAAAGTCATCTGTAAACTCATCCCAGAACACCAATACATTAATCTTCACAGCAGAGGCCTTAACACAATATTCAGGTGTGCTAGCCGTTGGGAAGTAGACCTCAAAGGGCCTTCCACTAATTAGCAGCCAACACAAGTCACTGCTTTAACAATAGATTTGAGTGCTATCTTTGTACTAACCAACTTGTTTCTATTAAAATATAAGAAACCAGAATGCCCACCACCAAATGTTGATGTTAACTGCAAGCAGATACGAGAGGAAATCAACAAGGGAACTTGGTAAAGATTTGAATTTCAGAGTAAATAAAGTATCTTCCTTGTGTGCTGATTGATAAGAAGCTAAACAGGAAAAACATGGATCTTTTCATGTTCATACACTTTCATGCCAAATAGAATAAACCCAGAAAGACACCACCACCACAAAAAGTGAAATGTTCTCACCGATTGTGGAATTAATATAAGGAAAATGGTGAAAAAAAATCATGATCAGAATCTGATGTCAGCAGAGCAGAAGGATGAAGGGTATGGAATGGGTTGATGGGTGGAAAAAAAAAAAAGGTAGAAAGAGTTCAAATGCTGTAAGCTTAGGACACTGTTAATGCTCGTATGTACTTCATACACATGGTGGAGTTCAACAGGTCAAATTAAAACTATTGAATACAATTGTTTGGGAAAAGTGAGAACTGGGAATTCTAGGTTCTTTTAAGTATACCTTCAACTGTGTGGATACCAAACATAAAATTATGTAATTTATGTTTGTACCAGAATCTTGCGACTGTAAGCTAGAAAAACAAGGCCTTCAATTTGTTGAAATTAAATTGGGTTAATGTCGTGGCAAAAACATGCAGGCTTCTCTGAATTCTTGGATGATATACCTTCAGAGTTCCATCATTGTCATAATCCTTGTTCGAAATCATAGAAGCCATCATTCCGTGCTCTTCCCTGTACTTTCTACCATATGGTTATGAAAGATGGGGCAGTTGAACCCACAATTGTCTAAAGGATGGAACCCACCATTAAGGGGCTTGGTTGACAATCTAACATTAAGACTAAACTGGTTTCCAAAATTGATATGAATCCACATCAAATAATTAATAGATGCTTAAATTCAAACAAACTTCAGATCTGCACGAATTCTTGAAATGCATTATCTTCTTCATTAGCAGATAAGAAACGTATAGGCAACTCAGGATGTGGTGGCATCAACTGGAAAGCCTTTGCGTTTCATTATTTGAAGATATTTTCTGGCCCTTGAAATATCATATTTTCGCACCAGTCCCTGGACTATGACATTATACGAGCATTTATTAGGCGGCGGGCACCCATTCTCTTCCATTTTCCCAAGCAACTCTTCAGCATCATCCAGCAGTCCTCTACACAGACCTTTAATAATTATGTTATAAGTACATGAATCAATTTACAACCCTTTAACCAGAACACGAGAAAGAAGTTTCCTTGCATCATTCAGTTTTCCCATCTTGCACATTCCATCAAGCATAATATCGTAAATCACAATATCAAGATCTGGGCCTCTCTTCTCCATTGTCCTAAACATCAACACAGTCTCAGAATCAAGCCAGCACTTGAACAACCCATCCAACACAACGGCAGGGTCTGGAGATTGGGAACCAGGCCATGCTCTTTCATTGAAAAAAACAACTCCCTGGCAGCCAGTGGCTTTCTCACTTTACAGAATCCACCAATAAGACTGGTGCAAGTGAACACATCAGGATCCAACCCTTTCCCAACCATTTCACTCAACAGACTCATAGTCTTATTCACCTCCTTAACCATACACAATCCATGAATCAACGAATTATACGTCACAACACTCGGCAAACACCACTCCCCCTCGCGAACCATCAAACCAAACACCCTCATTGCCTCCTCCATCCGATTCTTCAAACAATACCGGCCAATCAACGAGTTATATGTCACAACATTTGGCTCCACCCCAATCCTAACCATGAAACCCACCACCCTCTCCCCCCGCAAAAGCAACCCCGCTTTGCAAAAACCATCCACCAAAATCGAAAACGTCTGCACATCCGGCGCAATCCCCTTCTCCGCCACCATCTCATTGAACAAACCCACCCCCTCCCTCCACCCACAATACTCGCCACACAAACCCTGAATCTAGCAATTGTAAGTCACAACATTAGGCTCAGCATTAGCAACGCCCATCTCATGGAACAACCCCAAAGTCTCACTCATCAACCCTCTCTTACAAAGCCCACCCAAAATCGCATTATAAACCACAACATTGGGCTCCATATTTCTCTTCACCATCTTCTTCAAACACTCCACAGCACCAGAAGTATCCCCAACATCAGAGACTTCAAGAGACTTCAACGTCAGCCAACTTTTTTCCTTAGCATAATAGATCTACAAGAATAACGTGTTTAGACTTCAAATCCAAACACATACACAGAACCATGAAAGATATAAATCGAAGATCATAACTCCAAGAAACGCTCACAAACCTAAGTCACAATGCAGTGATTAAGTCATGCAACAACGGCTTCGCTCCTCGCTTCACCAAGTTTGGAAACGTAGGATCCCTAAAACCCCAATATCTTGAATCAAAACAGTAAGCAATTAGTGAAACTCAAAGTGAAACCAACAAACCCTAAGAAATTGAATGAATTGCTCAGGGTTGAGAAAGGGAGACAGGAAGTGAGAGCATGAGACACAAAACGAAACGGAAAGACGCGGGAGAAAGAAAAAAAAAGGGGGAGAATAGTTGTGACGGTTAGTTATATGAGTCAGAAATCGCATTACAAAAATTAATATAAAAACAAAAATATTTAAATGACTAAGATAAAAAAAAAATTATTTTATAGGAAACAAAAAATTATTTAATATATATATTATTTTTTTACATATCTTAATGAATCCCATTATTTTATATCACTTATTTTTTTCATCTCATAAATACATCTTATTTTTATCTTTTTACTATATAAATATTAGTATTTTATTATGAAAAAATATTTATTAAGATCCGGTGCTTAAAAAATTGTGCTCTAACAGTGAGAAATAACTATATAAGTTGGAATGATATTTAAAAAAAAAAAAATTAATGGAGTAAAGATATTTCATTGGAATTGGAGATGCTCTTATAAAAGACAACGTTAGAGATGACAATATGGACTCAAATCCTACGGATACTCGTAAAAATACTCATACGTGGATAGCGCACAATGGACATGGGATGGGACGAGTATTTATCTGCAAAATTTCATGAGAATGGATGCAAGTACAGGTGCTAGTACCCACTCGTCTCGTCCCACATCTTTTATATATATATATATATATTAATTAATATAATTATAATTTTATTATTAAAATTATTTAATTATCTATTTATTATTTTAATTATTCTTTTTATATGTTAATTTTGATATTCTCGTGTTTTAATTTTTATTTATATTAGTGGTTTAAAGCAATATAGAAACTATGGAGTTAAGTATTTGCAAAATATGAAGAAATTGATTTGAATGATGAAGTCAAAATATTATATCTATTTATGTTTTATTTTTAATTTTTAATATATAATTATAAACTAATTAGTTTTAAAAATATATTAATTTTTCCCGTTTAATTAAAGTTTTTGTTTAGATTAGAATATTTATAATTTTTACGTTGGATGATTATTTTTGTAATATTATTTATTTATAACCTAAGTTTTAATAAATAAATCAATGTTTGTTTAATTTTAATATTATATATGAATTTTTTTTTTATAATTTTCAATTTTATACATATGAAAAGTACAGATCGTAGGTGCAGCTATGGGTATATAGATACCTAAAAATATAGAAATAGAAATTAAAATTGTTATCCAATGAAATCGAGATAAATACTTTTTTCAAATTATGAAAACAAGTAATATAGTACCCTACTCATTCATTTTCATCCCTAAACAAGGTTAATAGAATAAGCTTATTCATATCAATTACATTGTTTTCTCGAAGTATTGTTCGCTAATGTTACAACTTGACTTGACGTGGTTTCCTCCTGACAAATTTTACAACTTTATTGGTTCATCCAAGTTAGCTACATTATTTCTTTTAATTAATAAATTAAATAAGTTTTAAGTACCCGTAAAGTATTTCTTTTTTGTTATGGATTGAGTATCTATGATATTTTGTTCGATCCCCTACTCATAACGTCCAAAATATATTAAAGTGTAAACTAATAGTGTACCAAAACTAATTAGCTCTTAAACAAATTACACAAAGTTATGAATATTATTGATGAAGTCTATCGCCCTACATGTAATAACTCTTTATTTAAGATAGAGTTATAAGATTGATTTAATGGTAAAAATTAAAAAGAGAAGTAAGTAATGAATAAACGTGTGTTCGAATTCGTCAGCTAACAAAACTCTATTACGTTAACATAAGTTTTCATAAATAAATATATAAAAAAAAAACAAATCTCTGTTCAACATATTTTGCATCACATAAGTTTGTAACACTATCCTACGAGCGCGAGAGATAAGAGTTAATTGGAAAATAAGACATCACCGGTGCTCCCTTTGATTTTGATTTGTGCTTTTGCTTCTCTGAAGAAGGTGCTTTGGATTCACACACACGTTCACGAACATCGGAGACACGTGGGGATGATGGTGAAGAGGGAACAAAGCAATTGCAGAAGGATGAGAACCAATACATTGTGGTTTATAATTTTGCCCTGTTTAATGTTTATGGAAGTGTGGTTTGAGATGAATTGAAATTGATACATTTGGCTGGTCTATTTATAGGACCATATGATTATAATAGTTGTTAAGTTTATTATCTTTTCTATCTTATCTTTATATTTTCTATTTAATATTTTTGTTTAGCTAAATCAAATTGTATTATGATAAGTTATCATTATCTTTATTCATCTTTTTTAGATTTATTTGTTTGTTATTGTTGTTTTTAAGTGCTTTATTATAAAGGTCCATCTTTTATTAAATAAAGCAATTCATTTTTCAATTTGAGACACTTGGTCATTTTAAGAATAATTAATAAGAAAGTTGCTAATTGGATTCATATGGGTGAGGTGCAAGAAATTTGCCGGAACACTTGCTACTTTTACATTTGATCATAAACTATTTTATATTGCGATTATTATTACTAGATGTTTCCTATATATAGTAAAAGAAAATTTCATTATTAAACACGTGGTGTAGAATTATTCAAACTTAATCCAAGATATCGAGGTTATATCTTGTATTGTTTGACCGTTTTTGACCAAGACCCATTTCATAATTAAACAAAACTAAGTTTTTTTTGCATTTTACGTTAAGATTGAAGAATTGTGTCATTTTATAATTAAGGTTGATCTAACAAATGAACAAGACTTATAATAGTTTTAAAATAGATTTGTCCTGGTTAAATGTAAAAATTATAATTTGATCGTTTATATTATGATTATATTTTATTCCTAATTATGGAATAAGATTTTGATCATCTCCAATGTAAACAAAGTCTGATTTAATAACCAAGTGGCAGATTTGACTCTTATGCTTTAACTAGACTTTCTTACACAGTAAAATTTCTAAACCAAAACAAATATGCAATTTCTTAAATACTTAAAAAGGATGAGCTTTGCCTTCAATGAAAGTCTCTTGATTGAAAAGAGAATTATATCTAGTAGAGTAGAGGATACCTAAAATTTATATTAAAAAAAAAAGAAGTACTTATTTAAGCATCAATGTTGAATCATTAGTAGCAATTATCAGGCAAAGCTAATTGTTGTCTCATTCAAAAACTATTCAACCTTAAATTGTAGAACCTCCCTCCGCAAAAAAAAAAAAACTAATTAAATAAAAGGTACATCAGAGACAAGCAAAAATAAAATCTTAGCAACCAGAGAATTCTCCAACAACTAAGCTAAGTTTTTTTTTGAAGACTCATATTATCATCTCAACAACAACAATTGAAGACACACTAGAGCAGTTGCAATCGTTGCTTTAGTCCATCAGAGGTAGCTTCAAGATTTCAACCAGAGCTACACATCTTCACTACAGAGTTCAAGAAAAATCAATGTTGTAGATTTACATAATCAAGTGTAGGAGACTAGCCTAAGGGCAAAAATAGCAATACAATTCATGAAGTACATGATGATCTTGCTATCTAAGAAATGCAACTTTAGAATAAAACATGTTATCTTAAGCTCATCTAAGGTGCAGGGACAATGAAATTTTGTTTGCAAGTTTAAAGGAAAATGGCCACTAACCTCATCAAATGAATGGAGTTCTAACCATTGAGCAATCAAAGATTAAGAAGAAACAAAGTTTTTAATAATCAAACGAATTACAGGTAGAGAAACATCTAACATCTCAATGAAATGGAAACCAAACATAAAATAAGTGCATCCAAAATTTAGAGAGAAACCATGAAAAAAAATTCATGTTTTAGAAAAACAAAGGTTAGAGGCAAACTCATAAATTTCAAAGAATGAAAGATGAGCTAAAGACCTTTTGCAGACTAGTTCTTGCTTTGGGATATGATGAACCACAACTGTTAATTGTATATTGATATTGTTTGCATGAGATTAGAAGTTAAGTATTGGAATAACACCAAAAAATTGGTTTGCTTCAAGCATCCTAATTGGAATTTTGAAACCTTTTATTCCTTTAAACAGGAAATAGTGATAATTTGCTTCTGCATTTTTAGATTTGTATTCTTGAAGGCAAGATGACAATCCAGCACAAACCTGAGCATCATTAAAAAATATCAATCAAGAATAAATTCTTTTTGAGGTTCCAAAAATAATCTTATAGAGAACTTAGCTAATCAAAATATTGGTTTAACCAACAATTTAAAAGAAACCAAAAAAATCCTAAACAGAGAATTATTTATTGAATAACTTAAAAAAGCAACCAAGAATTTTTTATTAGATACTCTCAACCTTTACATTTATCTGGAGGGCCACATTTTCAAAATATGTAAGCCATATCCACAAAATTTAATTGCTAAGATCCACCTTTAAAAATCCACTTGATTGAGAAAATTCACAAGTCACAAACAACACTTAACCCCAAAGGCAGTGCTAGACTTTTCAATCAACAACCGAGAGATCTATAAGAATACAGAATATCACATCTGGTTAGATAGAGACTAGATGGAATAAAATAAAATAAAAATATAGGAAGGGGTGCGACAATTAGAAAAGAAACATTTATTTTCCTATCCCTTTTTTTCTCAATGAAACTAAAATTATTTGTCATGATATCACAAGTTGATCAATTTTATTTGGGTCAGAAGATGATCTTTTCAAAGATCAACAGACATGACAAAATGCACTTGCTTCCATTAAGGAATTTGAACTTTGAAAAGTTCATTGGAGTTGAAAACTACAAGATAAGACCAGCACACATCAACAATCATGCCTTAGAAAGTAAAAAAAAATTGAATCCAAGCTTGTATTCAATGGAAAGATTTTGATTGCAAAAAAGGATGACACAAGCGCGCCTATCAGAATTTGCTTAGAATGTGACAATTGATGCATCGTTGACTATGCAGGAAGTAAATTTGAAAGTTAATAGAGATTCTTGATGGCATACCTCAGCATTGGTTACAATATGTGCACGTAACGGGTTTTGTAGGAAGTAAATTTGAAAGTTAATAGAGATTTTTGATGTCACATGAAATTATCATTTTGTAAGTTAACATATTTATGAAATGAAATTTTATTAGTTTCTATCGTCATAATCTTGACTCCTCAAAGTCAAATTGAAATAAGTCCAAGAATAAGTTTAAGGAGTTCAGGATTATGACAACGAGAAACAAATAAAAGTTGAATGTGTATTTCCTTTATTTTCTTTTGCACTTGTATCTCTTTCTTAGAAAGAAATGTTTTCCAAAAAATGAAGAATTGTTTTATAAGATATAACATTTCAAAATCATATATAATTATTAGCCAATAAAATTTTTTTGATTAAATAAAATTTGTAGAAATTATTTAAAATATTTTTAAAAAATGGAAATATGTTTAAAAATATAAAAGATAAAGATAAAAAAAGTGATTTTGTGGTTAATTGGTTATAATATATGATCAATTGGGCAAATCATGGATACTTTCTAGAATATCGGTTTCTTTAATCATCTTAAATGATCTTATGGTTAATTGCTTATACTATATGATCAATTGCTCATTTTCCACACAGAAATGGATGAAGATAGTTAAGGCAATGCTGAAATACAAATACAAAATAGAAACACGGGAAGAAAAAGCCAGTTTCTATTGTTATTCTGAATTGAAACAAAAAAAATTATTGTACATACAATGATTTACAATGGAATCAAGTTTATTGATGCTTCGAAAATACAGATTATCTTATATTGTATTATTAATTGATCAAAAAATGAAATATTTTTATGCAAAAAAATACATACCAAAAGTGGACGGACTAACATAAATCATAATTGTTTACTTCTTTCTTCTTAAACAACGAAAGAAAAAATTGTTGACTTCTTTCTTACTAATTGAAATTGAAAACACTTAAAATAAATTAAATTACTATATACTTACTTTAGTTGTTTAAAAAAATATATTTTTGTACATGTTATTAAAAATAATTTTGATACATTTCAAGATATTTTTTATTTGCTTTTGAATTAGAGAAAATTAAAATTCTTAAAACTAAATAATTCTAAAACATTTATAACTTGTGGTTGATTGACATTTATTATAAAATTAAATTTACCTTATTAAAAATTGATATTTATTTAATTAAGTAATTTTTATTGATATTCATTTAAATTAAATTTTGATTTGTATCTATTAAATAAATAGAAAGTGTTTTAGTTAAAAATCAATTATTATATACATAATAAATAATAATGACTAAATAAATAGTCCGTGTCTTCACGAGTAAAAAAACTAGTTAGTAATTAAAATAGGATAAATTTACTATATCAAATATTGATAACTATTGAATGCTAGCTTTAATTTAAATTCATATATATATATATATATATATATATAAAATAGACTTAAATTTGAATTTTATTTTTCGTTGACAAAAATTTAATGGTTATGCGTTAATAATTTTATACTATCATTTACTTTTATATCACCATTTATTATAAGAGTATACTTGATAGTTTGTAATTGGATGGTAGAACTATCTGATTATGTCCTCATCGCGATTTTTCTCCCTCTTATAATAATATTTTAATATTTGATATATAATATATCTTTATATTATTAAAAGTAAAGAAGTTTTTGAGAAAATTCTTGTTGAGTTGAGTTGGTAATTTTTAGCGATTTTTTTAATATATTTTTAATTCATAATTACTCCAAGTACATTCCCCATTTTACTAGTTCAATGAAGGGAGAATGTGCATATTGTGTGATGGTTACGAGGTGTTCTAGACTAGATGAGGTTGTTAATCGAAGATTTGAAAAAAAATTAGTGTTTCAAAAAGTACCAATTGTGTGTGAGAAGGCATGAAAGAAGAAATGGAGGGAGTGGATGAAGGAAGAATGTTGTTTTGGAAGGAAAAAAAATAAATACAAAACCACTGGAAAACAAAATTGCAACAAATGGATTGTGACATTATTATTTAATAAAAAAAAACTTAACGGTAGGACTCAAAACAAAAAAGAAAAAATAGTTTGAGAAAAAATAATATTAGTCAACATTTATTTGGGTACTAAAAACAAAAACTTTAAATAGTTGAAAGATTAAAAATATATTTTATCAAAAATATAAAACATTGTTAGTGTATGTAGTAAAAGAGACTCAATAAATAACAAAATTTGTGCCCCATTTATCATCGTCAAGCCTAAATAGACGAAAGGAACAAGTTGATACATTTTAAACAGAGAAAAAAGATAATGTACTAATAATAGTTTTATACTATCATTTAATTATAACTTTGTTATCTTTATAACACTATCCTAAAAGTTATGCAAATTGTGGGGCATGATGCAATGATAGTGTTTTATACTATAAAAAAAAATAATGAGATATATAAATATATATGTAAGCGCTCAATAAGGCAAATGAGCCTTAAGGTATAATGCGACTGTGATAAATATCTGAAACTTAATTCATCTAAACTTTTTTTAACCAAAAAATATATCCTAATTAGATTATTTGAAGATAATTTATTTTGGTGAAAAGATTATTTAAAGATACGTAACAACTAAATTTTAGAAAAAAAAAATAGACAATAAATAGTTGGTCCAATTGAAATTGTACCCAAATCTCTTAAATATAATCTTAAGTTTGAACTATATAAATAAATAAACATGATTGAGAAGAAATAAACTATCTCTTATTTAGGTTTCTTCGATATAAATAAAAATGAGGTGTGGTTTTCTTCTACACACACATTCAGTAAATATATTATTCTTATATGGTATCATAGAGTTAGGTTAATTTTTTTTTCTCCTTCAAAGCGTCATGAGTAGTGTGTGAACAGTACTGCACCTTTGCAAAGCTGCTGTTCACTACCACCGACCAATCTTTTTCATGGTTGTGACTCCTACAACTCCCATAGTGACATTTACTATTGTTCCGTTGATCCCGTGCGAAAAATTAACTAAGACAGCGAACTATAGTACTTGGGTTGCTTCTGTTTAATTGTGGTTCCAAGGTTAAGGTTGTGTTACCCACTTGACCACTCCGACAACGTCGGTTCCCACCACGGAGCAACCACATTGAAAGCAAATTGACCCCTCGTTATGTAGCGTTCTTTGGTTCTCTCTTGCCCCCAACCTTTAAGCACAATATTAGGCTTTTACCACTTGTTATGATGTGTGGAATAAGGCCAAGAAAGTTTATTCCAACGATGTTCATCATTTCTACAATGTACTCATTAGCTCGATGAATATTAAGGTGGAGAACATGGACATGCAAACATATCTTGGTAAACTTGATTGCTTGATTGCGGAATATTTCACTTTCATGCCTTTTACTAGTGATACAAATACCTTTTATAAACAACACGAGCAATTCTTCATGGTGGTTGCTCTTGCTGGACTTACACGGACCTTGAAGCAATTCACAATCAAATTTTATTGGGTCCTATAATTCTTACCTATGACATGGTACATGAACATCTGCTGTGTATCTCAACTCCGCATACTTTTGGACACCTATCCACGTCTATTTGGGATTCCTTTGCCCTTGTCTCACTCCTCTCATCGTGGTGGTCGTGGTGGAGGACGTGGTAATGGTTCCAGACGTGGTAATTGTTGCACCTTTTGCGAAATCTTTGGTCACATTAAAGACAAATGTTGGATAAAAGCTCGAGTGCAACCTTAGTTAATTAATGTAGCCATAATCACCCCTTCTGCTTCCGATATTACTATCTCTACTGGGGAATGTAATGAGTTTCTTCGGCTTTGAGCAACCAATGAACCTATATCACCTATTATCGCCATTATGGCTCAGTTTGGTAATCTTATGGCTTTTATGTCTAAGTCCCCCTTTGTTGGACCTTGGATACTTGATTTTAGTGCCTCTAATTATATGATTGGTAACCAATCTCTATTCTCTTCCTTAACCTTTTCAAACTCCTTGCCCTTTATTACTTTCGCAGATAGCTCTCATATTAAAGTCTAGGGCATCAGATAAACCCATCTCATTCCTCAACTTTCTTTACACTCTGTCTTATTTGTTCCCGGTTGTCCTTTTAATTTAATTTCTATTAGCAAACTCACCTGTACTCTTAATTTTTTTATCTTGTTTGTAAATAATTCCGTTCTCATACAAGATCGACGTAATGAACAGACGGTTGGAGTAGGACATGAGTCTGAAGGATTATATAAGCTTACACCTCTGGTTGCCTGTGTCTCTTTAGCTCTTGCACATCAATATGCCTTGGGCGTCCAAGTCTAGAAAAATTACGTCTTTTAGTTCCTAGTCTTTCTAAAGTTTCGTCTTTTCAGTGTGAGTCGTGTCAACTAGGCAAACATAGTCAACTATTTATAGTCCTTGCGTTAATAAGTATGTTGCGTCACCTTTTACTATAATTCACTCTTATATTTGGGGTCCTAGTCGAGTCTATTCCACATTAGGATATTTTTATTTTGTCACATTTATTGATGATTTTTCTCGTTGTACTTGGGTGTTTCAAATGAAGAATCGTTCGAATGTTTTTTCTATTTTTCAAAGTTTCTCTACTGAGATTCAAAATCAATTTGGCTCATCAATTAAAATTTTACGAACTAATAATGCAAAAAAATATATGTCATCTCAGTTTCAGTCTTTTTTAAACTCCCAAGGGATTTTTCATCAAACATCTTGTGCGCACATACGACAACAAAATGGTGTTGCTGAATGCAAAAATTGCCACTTGGTGGAAACCGTTTGCACACTTCTTCTTCATTATAGTGTCTCGCTTTGATTTTGGGGTGATGCTCTCCTTACTACCTATCATTTGATTAACCGCATGCCTTTATCGGTTCTCAACAATCAGATTCCTTATTCCATCTTATATCCCAAACAGAATCTTCACCATGTTCCTCTTCGTGTCTTTGGGAGTACATGTTTTGTCCATGATCTCACTCCAAGTAAAAATAAACTTTTTGCCAAGTCCTTAAAATGTATTTTTCTGGGATACTCCTGCCTTCAAAAGGGTTATAAATATTTTTCTTCTTAACTTCAGCGATATCTTGTCTCTGCTAATGTGAGACTACTCATTTCTTTTCCTCCACCGTTAAAAATGTCCCTCTGGAGGTCCCACCTATTATTCCAGCACCACTTGTTGCTCTCACTCCACCTCCATTATTCACATACCACCGATGGACACAAGCACCATTGGCAGTGCTGCCGGATCCTCCAACATCATCTCCTGCTCTAAACGTCCTTCCACCATCGTCTCCTACACTTGAACTTCCCATTGCGTTTCGCAAAGATATTCGATCCATTCGTAATGCTAATCCTTTATATGCTTTTACTCTTCACTATGACCGTTTATCTCCCTCCTATTACTCTTTTATATCTTCTTTGGATTTTATGTCTATTCCTAAGTCTACAGGTGAAGCCATGGCTTACCACAATTGGCAACAAGCAATGTTGGAAGAAATGGCTACATTGGATGCTAGCAACACATGGGAGCTTGTTCCCTTGCCTCCCAACAAATCCATTATTGGGTGTTGTTGGGTTTACATGGTGAAGATCGCACCAAATGGAACCATTGATCATTACAAAACTTGTTTGGTAGCTAAGGGTTATACTCAGATTTTTGGTCTGGATTATAGCGACATTTTTCTCCTGTGGCCAAAATAACCTCTGTTCGTCTTTTTCTTTTTATGGCTGCCATCCAAAACTAGCCTCTTCACCAATTAGACATAAAAAACCTGCATGGTGAGTTGCAAGAAGAGGTATACATGGATCAACCACCCGATTTTACTATTTTTGATGGCTTACACCTTGTTTGTAAGCTTCGTCGCTTCCTTTATGGTTTGAAGCAATCCCCTCGTGCCTGGTTTGGTCGTTTCTGCTCAACTCTGCTTGAGTTTGGTATGATTCGTTGTGAAGCTGACCACTCAGTATTTTCCTTCCATTCTTCGTCTAGCTTGTGTATCTATCTTATTGTATATGTTGATGACGTCGTCATCACTAGCAATGACTCAGCTAGAATTCTCTGCCTCAAGTCTCACCTCCAAACTCAATTTTAGACTAAAGATTTGGGTCCACTCAGGTACTTGATGGGCATTGAAGTTACCCAATCCTTATTTAGTCTTGCCTTTTCCCAGTGAAAATACGCCTTAGACATTCTAACAAAAACTGGAATGTTTAATTGTCATCTAAGTGACACTCCTATGGATTATAATGTTAAGCTTATTCTGGGTCAGGGGATGTCTTTGAAAGACTCGGGAAGGTATCGACAACTTGTAGGCAGACTTAATTATTTCACTGTCACTAGACCAGACATTACGTTTGTTGTTAGTGTGCTAAGCCAATTTTTGAAAGAACCTTATAAGGGTCATTGGGATGCTGTCACAAGTGTCATTCGATATATTAAGAATGCACTAGGTCATGGACTGTTGTATGAAGACAAAGGTAATACCAACATCATTCTTACTCTGATGTTGATTGGGCAGGATCACCATCAGATAGGAAATCCACCTATGGATATTGTGTTCTTATTGAAGGGAATATGATTTCATGGAAAAGCAAGAAGCAAAAGATAGTTGTCAGATCAAGTGCCGAAGCTGAATATCATACGATGGCAATAGTCGCTTGCAAGATTACATGGCTCAGGGAATTTCTCCAATAGTTAAAATTTGGAGACACTACAACCACTAAATTAATTTGTGATAATGAAGCTGCCATTCACATAACATCAAATCCGGTGTTCCATGAACGAACCAAACACATAGAGATAGACTGTCACTTTGTGAGAGAGAAGGTACTCTCAGAAGCAATTACCACTGATTTTATCAATTCTAAAGATCAACTTGCAGACATGTTCATTAAGTCTCTCACAAGTCCTAGGGTTAATTACATTTGTAACAAGCTTGACTCATATGACATATATGTTTCAACTTGAGGGGGGTATTAGAATATATATTATCTTTGTTAGGGTATATATTATCTTGGTAGTTATTATTTCTTTTTATCTCTTCTTTGAATTCTATGTCTATTCCTAAGTTTATAGGTGAAGCAATGACTGACCACAATTGGCAACAAGCGATGTTGGAAGAAATGGCTGTGTTGGATGCCAACAACACATGGGAGCTTGTTCCCTTACCTCCCAACAAATCCATTATTAGGTGTCATTGGGTTTACATGACGATGATCGCACCAAATGACATCATTTATTGCTACAAAGCTCATATGATGGCTAAGGGTTATACTCAGATTCTTTCTTTAGAAATTAGAATCGCTTTCAGAGTTCAAACTTTAAACTCTCAAGTCAATGCCCCTAAATAAGTGTCGCTATAATCCATACTAAAAATCTATAAGCCTCAAATAAAAAGTCTTAACCTATTGTAGTAAATCTATAGTACTACAATAGCTTCTACCAATTACTTTGACTTCCAAAGTTGTTATCAAAGTTTCCAAATCCAATCATTGGATGAGTCAACGACAGCATTGCTTGTTGTGTTTGTTGCATTTCATGAATTTGTTGAATTTCAGGAGTTGAATTTTGTGGGTCAATGTAGTGAGGAACTACATTTATGTCTTGTAAAGTTATGTCATGAATGCTTCTTCTTTTACTGTTTTTAGATGATGAATTCTTTTGGCGAATAAAATATTTTTTTAGCATGACTAGCAATTTGAGTCAAAGATTTTGTTGGAACAGCATATCTTGAAATTCTTTTCCAATCTCCCTTGCCATATATCAACATCTTGTATAAGAACGACCTGTGTTCTTCTTCAGTTCATGGTTTTCCTCTCCCTTTCTTGTGCTGAATTGATGAACCACCACTGTTCTGTGCCACCATTGAACCACCCTCGCTATGCATCGATGCTTGATCAACTGAGTGGCTTGGTGGCAACTCGATTGGCGAAGGAGCCGACACAATGTGGTTCGCCACATGTTGCTGGGTGGCTTCCGGCGACAACTCAACCGGTGGAGGAGGAAGCTGAGAAGCAACACCCCCTAAAAATTGATTTTGATACCATTATAGTTATAATTATAATTGTTATAACGTTGCTGAGGAAACACAGACATTCTTTCTTTAGCAATTAGAATTGCTTCGAGACATTCTTTCTTTATTAATAGTGGTTAAGAATCACATATCTTCTTAAATAAACTGAAATGATCAATTAAAATTTTCAATAGGTATATATTTCTCATCCAAAATATAATAAATCCGCTGGAAGAAACTTTAGTCCCCTTAAGATTTCAAATTTTGTTTTCAGTCATTGTAAGCTTACTTTTGTAGGAATTAAAATTAGAAAAACATGTACTTGCTAAACTATAAATTAATAAAACAATTTAAAGGAATTAAAATTAAAAAATCACAAAATTTACCATAACATTGCAAACAAAAATTCAATAACCCAAGAAAAACAATGAGTATGATTCATAAATCCAAAAATTATTTAAACCATAAATTTTTCTAAAATTCCAATGTTATCCGAATCTGAATCCGATTAAAAGGCCAACCCGACCCAACAATAGACTTGTATTGTATCCAAAACCAAAACCAAAATGGATATCCAACAACACCAACACGATTTAGATAACAAGAAGATAAACCTCTGTCCCTGCAAAACCAAAAACAAAAACTCTCTTCATTGTTCCTTTCTAACATCATCATCATCACACAGCAACAATGGCTTCTCTTCACTCTTCTCTGCTCTTGCCACCGAATCTCCTCTCCCTCACAACAACCCCGTCAAGTTCCTCCACTCATATTCTCTTGAGACCCTCCGCCGCGACCCACCTGCGACGACCCCTTTTAGCCACGCGCCGCCGTTTCGGGAGCAGACCACCCTTTGCGGTTGCTGAACAGGCCACCGTGATGGCCGAGGCCGCCGCAAGGAGGCTCTATGTTGGCAACATTCCCCGCACTGTCACCAACGACGAGCTCGCCAAGCTTGTTCAGGAGCATGGCGCTGTTGAGAAAGCTGAGGTATTGTATTTCGATTTTCAAACTTTTTTCGCTTTTTAAGTTCTTGTGCTCCTAATTTTCTGTTGCCAATTTTTTCTTGTGTTGGGTTGAATTTTTATTGAAGAACCAACCCAATGCGTGTGGCTTGTGGGGGTTGGAGCTGGATTGGATTCTCACATAACACATCCTTAGGTAGAAGCAGAAATTTAAGTGTGCTGAAGTTTCGGACCGAGAATTAGTGTCTGTTTGGATAAAAGTTAGCTCTCAGTGCTTGCGACAGCTTCTCTACTAGAGATATAGAGCATTTTTCGGTACGGTGAAGCTGTAAGCACTCCAAACAGGCTCTTAGTGTTTGTTTGGATATAAGTTAGAAGTGTTTTTGAGACCTTCTCTACTAGAAATATAAAACATTTTTCACCAGAGATGCTGTCAAAAGCACTTATTAATATTATAGACTTGTATCCAAACAGTCCAAACAGGCTCTCAGTGTTTGTTTGGATACATGCTAGAAGTTTTTTTGAGAGATTCTCTACTAGAAATATAAAACATTTTTCACCAGAAGCTGTCAAAAACACGTATAGACTTCTATCCAAATGGTCCATACAGGCCCTTAGTGTTTGTTTGGATACAAGCTATAAATGTTTCTGAGAGCTTCTCTACTAAAAATATAGAACATTTTTTGTAGAGAAGCTGTCAAAAACACTTATAGACTTGTATCCAAACTGTCCAAACAGGCTCTTAGTGTTTATTTGGATACAAGTTATAAGTGTTTTTGAGAGCTTCTCTACTGGAAATATAGAGTGTGTTTTCCTGTAGAGAAGGTGTCAAAAATACTTCTAGTCTTATATCCAAAGTACTGAAACTTATGGGTGTCAGGACTCAGGAGTGAAAGGCTCCACTTATGGTGGTCACAGAGAATTCATTGACGAAATGCATTTGGGTTTTTGCTTACTAAATGAATTTGAAAATGGGGTGTTTTATTATTATTGTTATTATTATTTGGAATTTGAGGGAATGCGGTGTTTTATTACTAAGGGATTTGGATCAGCTTATTGAATCTTTCAAAAAGATAAAACTTGTCTTTCTAACAAAAAATAATACTAAACATGCACTAATTCTTGTCAAAGTTTTGAAATTTTCCACTCTACATCCAATTTTGGTGCTGGTAAGTGGTGGGTGACCTTTAAGAAAAAGTTGAGGAAATTGGAGTGTTTTCAAGTTGATTCTAATTTAACATTGAGATGTATGTGCTGTATGTATTGTGCTGCTACTTTTGTTGACAACCCTGCTTCAGTAAAAAATACATGAAGCTTTGCCATTTTAAGTTTACTGTTGATTATCCCTTTGTTTTTTAAGGCAAGTAGCATAAGGAAGAAATTTGAATTTGGCTAACATGAGCCTTAATTGGTACATTAATATAAAGATAGCAGAATTTTGATTACATGAGCATGAGTAAGGTCCTTTATTTAAAAAGTTGAAACCTCAAACAAACTTCTCTTTTATGCTAAACTTCTCAATGGAATGATTATAGATTTGTATCAATAGAGTATAAACATGAACTGACCAAATAGTATACTGATGACTGCATTGTGTACAATGTACATCCTTCTAAAATATGTAACAACTTGAGTTGTATGGTTATCATAATATATGGGAATCCATTATCTTTTTTATTTTTTTAACATGATATTGGTGAGAAATATCTACCGACTTTGTCGATGATTAATCTCTGTCGAGAACTTGGCTGGCCATCTTTAGTTGGGATCTTTCCTCCCAACCACATTTTTTCCATCCATAAGGCTCGAACTCGAGACTTTGCTTAAAGAGACCGAGTCCAATTATAATTGGGAATCCATTATCTGTGTACCACATAATATAGTATTAGTCAAGGATACTACTAACATTTCTTTATGAATGATTCATAGGTTATGTACGATAAATACTCTGGAAGGAGCCGTCGCTTTGCATTTGTTACGATGAAAACTGTTGATGATGCAACTGCTGTGGTGGAGAAACTTAACGGCACTGTAAGTTTAGTTGCAGAATTTACAGGAACCCACAGAAAGATTGCTAATGTTCATTCAGTAGTTTGAAGTTTAAACTTTAGATCTCTTTAAGGACTTTTGTGAACTTCATGTTTTCTATGACAGGAAATTGGAGGGCGTGAGATCAAAGTAAATGTAACTGAAAAACCTTTGTCGACGCCAGATTCACCTTTACTCCAAGCTGAGGAATCTCAATTTGTCGACAGTCCCCACAAGGTGTATGTGGGAAATCTGGCCAAGACAGTAACAACTGATACTCTTAAAAGCTTTTTTTCTGAGAAGGGAAAAGTTCTCAGTGCCAAGGTTTCACGGGTCCCTGGTACATCGAAATCCAGTGGGTATGGTTTTGTTACTTTTTCATCAGAAGAGGATGTAGAAGCTGCAATCTCATCTTTCAACAATTCTGTAAGTTGTTTTCACTTCTCTTTTAGTTTACTTGCAAGCTGAGGCATCCAAATATACTTAAACTACACTGCACCTTAAATATAATGCCTAGACGATGGATTCCAATGTTAGACCCTAGGACTCTTGAAATTCCTGGGCAACTATTGCATTCTGCTGTTTCATCTTCTTTGTATTTGAGTTCCTGTGAACTTCGATTGAAGAAAGAATCTAGATCAGTAAAAATTTCACTCTTCCATTTCAATTGGTGTTTTGATATGATTTTTCACTAGTTTTGAATTTTGTAGACAGAAAATAATGAGACTTTAAACGAGTAATTAGTTTAGTTCTAAATGTTGTGCTGAAAGTGATTTGTTATTTGTCTGATAACCTGTTGTTGACTGCAGTTGTTAGAAGGGCAAACAATCCGTGTGAACAAGGCAGCATAGAGAATTAGCATGTCACAAAGCATGTGTCGTCTAGCCGGAACAAAGCATACTTTCTATGAGGCTGAAACCACTAACAAATTTCCTTGTCTCTTGTATAGCATAAACCTATAATCATTTTCAGTTGAAGAGGTTCTGTGAAAAAAATAGTGGTTCATGCTTCTGATGCAGACATTGTTGCACCTTTAGTCCAGGATATTGGGACCTCACTGGCTATTTCTTCATGATTATGTTGTTGCACCTTTTTACTCTGCTCCAATGTTGCAACTATTGTTGATATATGCATGTATTCAATTCCATTTTTTTGTCTGAATTTGAGTTACAATGAACATACACGTGCAAATCTTGGAGTGGTTATTATGCAAATGTTTGTCATTGCATCAAGCATGCCTCTACCAATTTTACCTGGGTATTGCCCTTTATCAAATAATATTTTTTTATCATATGAATCGAACACGATATTAAGAAATTTATAACACTCCGCGCATTTTATCCAACTAATCAATTGAGTTAAACCCCTCTATTTGATAATATCAATCTACCATATACATAATTCACATGTGTTTTCTTACAATGCAAGTAATATCCATATCATAAGAAAAGAAAAGTGAAGGCATGGGAAAATATATAATTTTACACGTTTATATATAGTCTTATATATATAAAGAGGGAAGGAATGAAGGATGATGACTTCTATTTTTTTTTTTTTTACAGACTTGTTCTGTTATTTTATTTTATTTTTTGTTGAATTCAGACTTTTCTGTTCTTGATTTTCTATATTCTCAACATTCAACTTTAGTTGGACAATCTAATATGTTCATATGATTTTTTATTTTTTTTAAGATACTCGTGTAATGTTTCAAAATGACTTATTAAACAACACCATGAAAATAGAAGACATAGCAACATGAAAAGAATTTGACTTATTTAAATTTAACAACAAAAATATGTGGTCACTTTTTTTTTTAGCGGGGTTTCAAAACTTAATTCACCATTTAAAATAAAAATAAAAATATACAATTTTTTTTGGTGAAAAAAATAAAAATATACAATTATCACATATACTTATTTTAATTACATATAACTTTTGTTCAAAAATACATATAACTTAAAATTATATTTATAAATTTAATCATCTAGTTTTATATATGTGTGGGGGAGGGGAAATGAAAATGAACAATTATAAATGCTAAATTAAAATGGTATAACTAGATTAACAATATTTTAAATTCAAATAAAACTCACTCCCATTTAAATATAAAATCTCTAAATGAGTTAACAAAATTGGTTTTATAAATCTAAAATATAATTTATAATTTGTATATTTAAAAATATTTATATATTACTTTATTTAGGCTAAAATACTAATGATTCCTTTCCCCAATTATATAAAAAAAAAAGCTTAATATATAATTTAGGAGATTTAAATACACAATAAAAAAAAGTGTATAAATAGAAAAATCTTTAAAAAAAAAATACCATATCAAATCAATTTAAATAACTTAAGAATCAAATTAGAATTTTTTAAAATTTAAAGAATAAATTTAACAATCAATTATAACTAAAAATATATTAAACCAAAAAAAAAAAACAAGTAGACAAAGCATCGCATCATATCACATCACACTTCTCAGTTATTATGAGTTACGCCGTTTAAAAAAGCAAATGCAATTAACAATTCATACGGACAGTTTCCCGCGTCAAATATTTCACAGTATTTATTTACGCACCTTCCCAACTTATCTCTCACACCGTGATCAATCAATCAACTGCATATCTCTGCCTGTGAGAAAGAGAAACCATGGAAATGGAAAACAACAACAATAACGCGTTCTGTCCCCAAACGTTTTTGGCGCGAAAGAACCCACACTCAACGGTATGGGTCGCCACTCGCCTCCCAAACCACCTCACAACGCGCCGCTACACCGCCGCCACCACCGTCCCCTCCACCGTTCGTAAGTACACGCGCGCCGTTCCGTCAATCCCAAACAAGCTTCAAATCATCGTTAATTTCACGAGTTTAATGATCATGCATGCATTGATAGTTTATTGGTTTGACAGTGTCGTCTAATCATATAACATGGCTTTTAGGGTAATTAGTTAACAAACTTAGGAACAGTATAAAAGCCTATTTGACGCTGTCAGTGCGTAAACTATTTTTTTTCTTTTTGTTGTATTGCTGATTTAGTTTTTGGTTTCACTCATGGTTTAGAGCGGATCAGGGTCCTCATGGACCCGCCGCCGAGAGTGTCACCGCACGTTCTCTTCGGCGATGTTCGGATATACTCGAAGAGGATGGAGCACGAGTGCAGAGAGCTTCTCATTGTTCTCCGCAGAACGACTCGAAGAGCGCCGGCTCAGTCCATCAATCTGCAAGAAACGTTCCAAGATTGTAACAGGTAAAGTTTTTTTTAGCCTTTTTTTCTTTATTATGTTTGATTTGTTTGTGATATTGTTTAATAAATTGGGTGTGTCTCAGGGATGAGGATTTTCACTTGAAGAATCCAGAAGAGATCATACTAACAGGTTATTATATGATTGGATGAGTTGTATTATTGTTGGTTAGAGCATATAATTAAAGAGAAATGCTATTAACACACTCTTTTTGAACATTTTTATTTTGGTTTTTCAAGAAATTTCAACTAACAAGTCTATCAGAGAGTGTGTTGTTAGCATTTTTCATATTTAAATTACTCTGAGAAGGTAGTTGTGGTTTTGTCGCGTTTCTTGATATTGCGGGAAGTTACGGATAAGTGTGACCACAGTTTTGGTTGCGTTTGAAGTCACATACCCTCAAAAACCTTGACATTGTAGCTGAAATCGTGATCCTGTGCCATTTTTTAAAACCTATGTTGCATTAGTGTAGGGGGAAACATTATTTTAGTCCTTGAGAGATTTGGAGTCGGTTAGGTTAGTTCCTAAATGATGAAAGTCATGCTTTTATATTTAAAAGATGAAAAAGTTCATTAATTTAATGCATGTTTGATTATAAGGCTAGAAATGCTTATGAGAGCTCCTTTACTTGAAATTTTTTTTATATTTTCAGTGGAGAATTCCTCAAAAGCACTTACGGTTTGTATCCAAACATGTCTCCTTGGAATAAAATTAGTTTATTACATTTCCATAAAACTGGTGATTTGGGACTAATGTGACTTCCGCCAAGTCTTCTAGGGTCAAATGGAGTTTCACTCATTGAATATGCATTTAGTCATTGAGTTAGAGTCTGTTTGGATACAAGTCAGAAGTATTTTTTAGAGCTTCTCTACTTAAAATATAGAGCATTTTTCAGTGGAGAAGTTGTCAAAAACACTTCTAGTCTTAGTAGGCTTAGTTCGTGTATGTGTATTTTGTCGATCAATGGAAGTTTGTGATGTGAGGACTGAGGACTCATTTGACCAAAGAAATGCAAATTGAGGGACCTTGAGTGGTAGTTTCCATTGTTTAGGATTAGTATGGCCTGCCGTATATTGTAAGTTTAATTTGTGAGCACATGAAAGTTAAGGATCTTTTAACACTTCTCATCAATTTGCAGATCGAATTTCTGCCCCAACAGAACATTGTGAGGTGAAACCTTATTCCCTTCATCTTACCTGTGTGTAAGCCTTTTTGTTCTTTTAGAATGATGTGCTTTTGGAATTGCTAATTTGTTTCATTTATTACTCTTTTTTTAGGATATAACAACAGCGGATTCTTCACCAACAGAAGTGCTGCCTAATTCTGGAACTATACCAATGGGGGAGTAAGCTTGCAGTGCATTTTGCTTTTGCTTTGTAACTTTAGTACCTGTTTGATTAACTGTTCCAACGGAGATTTGCACTTTCCCAGACAACGCTATGTGAGGGTAGCTTTGCTACGAACATTGGTTGGCGTTTATTCTAAAGCTTATACAAACATAGCTCTAGACTTGTGAACTAACTGAATAATGCATTGTTTTGTTCCTACAACAGTATTCCCCAATCGCAATTGAGGAATGTTGTGGCTGCTAATGATCATGCTTATCCAAAAAGCCCTCCAATTTTTCCAAATCTTGAGGCTAATGGCTCTAAACCAAACAAAGTTTTTGACCAAGGAGGCACCTCAAATGCACAAGTATGTGCAGGTCAGTGTATGCCCATGTCTCTTGCATTGCATACAGATCCTAGAATGGTAAAATATGTTTTTAGTTAGTGTACTTTCACCAAAAAATGGTTTTAGTCCTTGTACTTTTAAATAGACTATTTTAGTCCTCAAACTATGATAAACATGATCTAACATGTCGTTAGTTTGAGTGGTAATAAACTCGGTCCCTTTAAACAAGATCTTAGATTTGAGTCTTGTGTATGAAAAAAAATGGTTGGGAGGAGAGAACTCCATTAAAAGTCGCCAAACAAGTTTTTCGACGAAAATTAGTCACCAACAAAGTCGATGGATTCTTTGTACCAATAACATGTTTACCAAAAAACAAAACTATGATAAACACGTGGATTTAGTCCCTTGACAGCACTAACATTGTTAAAGGAAAGGGACTAAATTCACATGTTTTCCAAAGTTTGAGAACTAAAATGGTCAATTTAAAAGTACAGTGACTAAACCAATCTTGAGTGAAAGTATTCGGACTAAAAACATATTTTACCTTATAGTAGAAATATGAAACTTTACTGTCTTCCTTACAATGTTTCAGAGAATAAATCTCCCAATTCTGTGCTTCATGGAAGTCCACCAAAACAGAAGCCACAACGGAGAGGAAGAAAGAGAAAACAATGCTTTGATGAACCAAAAGTGTTAACAAACAGGTAATAATTTAAGAATTGTTTTTGCAGAACTGCTTCCTCCTCATGCAACAACTTATAGTTCTTAGCTGTATAGTTATAAGTTCCTATTTCTTTCTATGCTTGTTACTCATTTGTAGACGTGTCTTTGTAGATTCGTGACTCCTCCACAAGCAATTGAGGTTCGCCATGGCCTTCGTCACTGTTGCCATGATCCCAACAATGATTATAATCTAGAAAACCCAGCAGTATTTCAAAATCTTGAGGATATTGATGCTGAATCAAAAAGAGTCCTTGACCAAACTATGAATGAAATGGATCATGTTCCTGAAGGGATGTTTGCATCGTCTCAGCAACATTTTGATATGCCAACTCCTCTTACCAATCTAGGGGGAGCCTCATATGCACAAGCTTGTGTAGGTCAGTGTAAGCCTGTCTATGCCTCTTGCATTAGAGTTTAAGGATAGTGCATTGATAGTGTAAACTAGTTTTATACATTTATCTTATCATAAATGAATGATTATTTTATATAGATCCTTGAAATACAAAGCTTTACTTAAGTCTTCCTTACAGATACAGAGAATAATCCTCCTCCCAGTGTTCACAGTCCTCCACAAGCAACCCTAGCCGAGTCAATTGAGCGTGTAGAGAATGCCAACAATGACTATAATCTGGAAAATCCTCAAGTATTTCCAAGTCTTGAGGATAATGATGCAAAGACAACGGGCGACACCAACAATGATTCTAATCCGAGAAATTCTCAAGCATTTCCAAGTCTTGAGCGTATTCGGGCTGCCAACAATGATTATAATGTAGGAAATTCTCTAGTATTTCAAAATCTTGAGGATAATGATGCTGTATCAAACAGAGTTCTTGACCAAACTACAAATGAAAGGGATCATGTTCCAGGAATGGTGAGTGATTTGGATAATGAAGGGATGTCTGCACCATCTAAGCAACCTTTGAATCTGCAAACTCCACCTACCTCTCATGAGAGCACCTCAAATGTACAAGCTCGTGACGACGGTTGGTGCATGTTTGTCTATGCCTCTTGCATTGCATATTATGGTTTGTTTGAGTAAATTTTTCTAGAAGTACTTCTAGGAGAAAAAAAAAAATGAAATGAAGTTCTTCATAAGTTAAAATTAGCTTCTACATTAGTTAATTTGTAGAAGCTAATTTTAGCTTATGTAGAAGCTCATCTCATTGTTCTTCTTCTTATTTTCTGCTCCCAAAAGTGTTTCTAGAGAAGCTATAGATCCTAGAAATACAAAACTTGACTTTTGTATTCCTTTCACTGTTTCAGAGAATAATCCTCCCATTGAGCTTCATGAAAGTCCACCAATACAGCAGCCACAATGCAGAGAAAGAAGAAGAAGAAGAAGAATACAACTCATTGATGAACCCTCGATGTTAACAAATAGGTACTAATTTAAGATTTGTTTTTGTTGAACTGCTTCTTCCTCATACAACTTATAGTTCATACCTGCATAGACATAATAAGTTCCTGTTCTTTCTATGCTTTTTACTCATATGTAGATGTGTCTTTGTAGATTCATGAGTAACGCACTTCATAACACCCGTGATATAAAGCGGAAAAAAAGGAACAATAGGCGAGGAAAAGAACACATTTTTTACCAGCCATTGTTAACTGGTAGGCTGATGATGTCTATCTTTTGTTTTGCTGATTGTGGTTCCATGAAATGTTTTTGAACATGCGAACTAAAAAACGTATGCTGTGTTCAGGGCTTGCCAAGGATCTTTTGAACATATCCAAAAGTGAATATGTAAGTTCAAGGCCACACTTGGTCATCTCTAAGGAAGATCATGCAGCAAATGCGACTAACCAAACCTCTGAAGAGACAATAGCTGCTACATCTCCTGTTACTGCATTTGATATGCAAGTTGATCACGCTCGAAATGTTGCTGTCACTCCCCTTGCTTCTGTCACTGCATTACACGTTCGAAATGTTGTTGTCACTGCACCTGCTCTTGTTACTGCAGTGGATATGCAAGTTGAACATGCTCAAACTGTTGCTGTCACTCCCCTTGCTTCTGTTACTGCATTTGATATGGAAGTTGAACACGCCCAAAATGTTGCTGTCACTCCACCTGCTCTTGTTACTGCAGTAGATATGCAAGTTCAACATGCTCAAAATGTTGCTGTCACTCCCCTTGCTCCTGTTACTGCATTTGATATGGAAGTTGAACGCGCTCGCAATGTTGCTGTCACTCCTCCCCCTCCTACCTTCCCAGCACACAATGTGGTTGGAGGTAATAGGAGCCCTGATAGAAGAGATGAATTGACTATGGCTTCAGCTCATAACGCATCAGTTGCTTCTTGGAGAACGAATATTGCATCCGAGGGAATGCAGAAACCAGATTTAACAGCATCACATGGTGCTCACAGATCGGAGACAATGCAAACACCAGATTCAGATTCAGATACTCAACAATTGATCAATTCTGCTAAAACAGATGTAAGCTTTTAAGTAATGCATAATGGAATTGCATATCAATGGAAGGATTTGAAATAAAATTATTCATTTGAAAGTTATTGAATGGTGTGACACTTGGTGTAAGTTATACCGATGTCATTTGATCCCTTCTCACACACACACACACACATATCCTCTCCTCTACCTAGGTGATTTCACTATTCGTGGTTTCCCTTCTTGTTGGGGAGCAGAAAATTTGCTGCTAGTAGTCTTACCTTTAAGGCTCTTAAAATGGTTGAATTGAAGCATTGCATCTAATAGCTTATAAAACTTGTTTTTGTAGGAGCTTTGGTATCTGACAATGGACAGCAGCGTCACAAGCAGTAGGTTCTATTTCAATGTCATGTCAATTTCAATTTGATTTTTCTGTGAAATACCCTTGTTTTACTTATTATTATGGCATTACTTGTATTATACGATGCTCAGATTATACTTGATGGTCACTTTCTATTATTTATTGGCATCATATTCGTAGTAGATAACACGAGTAATTTATGCAGGTTCACGAGGTACAAGTGGAAGAATTGACATGACTTGGTACTTATTCATTTCTGTATACTAACTATCATAGAACATGCATGATTTTGTTCAAGTTGTTCATATAAGTCAATTAAATTCTTCAGAAGAAGTTGATATTGCTATAAACACTCTGCAGTTATCCCTATTCCCTTGATGTGAAGAACTACTGTAATGGATTTTACTTGTTTATGATCAACAATTGAAGCTAACAAAATTTGACTTGTAGGATAGTCTATTCAAATATCATTATTGTGACTTTTTTTTCCCTGAAGCATGGCATTATGATTGATTTAGGTTGTACATTACAAATTTGAGTTTAACGGAGAGTTGTGATTGACTGAGGTGTAAAATTATCTTTTATATTGTCATTACATTACCATTAAACTCTACAAATTTACTTCCATTTTGCAGTTTCGTTTTCCTTTTCAATTAACAATATATTTCTAGGTGTTTCTAATAGTTTATTTTACATATAGAACCTAGGGACTTGCACATTGTGAATTTTCCTTCTTCCTTGGACGCGAAAAGATTAATCGTCTGATACATCATAAGACTCATGCATTAGAGTGAAATCTTAAAAATCAAATAACAAGCAAGACCAAGTAGGAAAACGTAGTGTGATAATTATTCTGGTAAAATGGATATAACTAGAGGAATGATAGGTGATTGGTGAGGAAATCCTTAAAGAAATCTTAACAGTTAAAACCATTTTCTTCAAGTTGTATTTTTTCCCCAGAAGTTAGATTGTGCTAATATTCATACTACTTTTTGCTCCTTCATTGTAGTTCTAATGTTCTATAGTGTCTTAACATTGCTATTATTCTTCACATGTAATTCCAGGGATGCAGCTCAATATTTGAAAAGACTCTCTCCATTCACCCCAGAGGACCCTGCTCTTATGTTCTTTGAAGTATTGGTAGGTTCCAGTTCTGAAACATTTCCATTCAAAAGAACCTCAATTATGTCCAAAGAATTCAAATATTTGTTCTCTGTGGCTGTATGTTTTTGTACATAGGAGATATATCAGATGACAGGAATAAGTTTTAACCATTAAATCTTGCCATAAATGAATAAGATTAAAACATAAAAGTCATGTGTCATTTTATCAAAGAAACTGTGATTAATTGTTTATTTCCGACAGAAAAAAAAGGATGGTTAAATATTAAACAGTTGTAGTTAAGATTTATTCGTCTGTCTTGTATAAAAATTGCTTTCTCACCAGATGCAATCCCTATATCTATATCTGTCTGTCTACCTATTATGTTTGGATAATTCTGTTTCTTTTGATCAAAACAATTATAGCTTTGAATCCTGCTTACAGATTTAGTTCTGCTATTATTTGCTAAAATAAATCTGTAGTCAATTCAATTGTAAAATTAAGATATATATATATTTATATCATACTTGAATTCAATACTACAAAATTGTGAACACTTCACACCACCAACTAATTGCAAATTTTATCTTTTATGACTGATATGGAAGTTGAATTACAGGTTTTGAAGACTAATGAACTTGCTAATGTACAACAAGAAGAACCTTATGGTGATGCCAGCTTCAAGTTGGCCCCTACACCTTGAATGCTCAAAGTTTTTTTTTTTTTTTTTGACAGAAAAATGCTCGAAGTTGATATTTTCATTAAGTTCCTTGTCATTTTGAAGATCCTTATGTATATAGCCATAGTTAAGAGTTTTGTACATTTTTAAGACTTTTATAACTTGAGACTGAGAATAGAAACTAATTGGGTGGGAAAAAATGATGGTTGAGGATGTAATTAATTTTAATGGTAGCTTCAAAAAAAAATGTGGTTATTTTTGTTAGAGGATTTAAGTGAAAATCTAATATGGTATAGATGGCCTATTTGAAGTTTTGGGTGCAATTTATATATTTGTTGAATAACTTTTCTTAATGTCAATTGATTTTGGGTGTAGTTCATATATTTGTTACATAATTGTTTTTAATGTCAATTAGTTTTAAGTGAAAATCTAAATGTTTTGGTTAAAATTAGTGACCCTCCTTTCTCCCGATCTTTTTCCCATTTATGACCCTGCAACTTGATCAAAATCCATCTACTTGTTATGAAATGAAAATCATAAATGAATGGTTAAGATTAAAGGATAGGGTCACATGCCTACTGAAAGTCATTTGAATTTTTCTTTTAATTTTGACCTTTCAAAGTTGATCTAATTGTGTATATTTATTGTTCTCATCTCTCACAATCAGAAAAGTATATATATATATATATATATATATGTTCTCTATTGGCATTGTGTAATTGTATCCATGCAGCGTATAGCCACTACAAGACTTGTGTAATCAATCAATCAGAGTTTGTGTTCTTAGTTTTTACTAATATCAGGTGTGTTCTTAAAAATAAGGGAGATAAAAATCATGCTCCATTAGCCAAATGGGTCAACCTAATTTGCTTGCCAATGGGTCTGTAAATGGGTTTAATGTGCTCAGCTCTGAAGGAACTCTGCAATTCGAAACCATAAATAGTTTTAGTACAATGTAACTGAGCTCATCAAGTTTAACATGGCACAAACAAACATGGCATAAAATAATAATACCTGAGAGAAAGTAGGAGAGAAACAGTAATTTGAATATGCTATTTTTATTTTTTATATAAAATATTTTAAAATTTAATAATAGTAGAATACAGAATATGAAAAAATATGATAATTAAAAATAAAAAATAAAATTAAAAGAATTCATTTATAAATAAAAAAATTTAAATTAATTAAAAACTAAAATTATAGATATAAAAAACATATCATGATCAATAAAATAAAGAGAAAATAATATAAAAAAAACTATATAATTACAAACAACATATTCAAATTTTTCCATTTTATATTTATCAATTATTTTAATAGATAATTTTATTACATCTTTTCACCTTCTTAATATAAAAACTAACTAGTAACTACCACTACGAACGAAGTCATAATTTTTCCGGTCTTTGTCTTTCCACTTTGCAGTTTGCCAGTTTCCACCTTGAAGTTGGCAGTGGCAGGTCGCCACAAATTAATGCCACGTCACTTCCAACGTTACAAAACCCGATGGCAGTGATTGTAAATATCGGCAGAAAGCAAGGTTCTTTTCAACGAAGCCCGAAACCTGAGAAAATCCCAAATCATAAAGCTTCCCAACTACGACATCGCGCCACTTCACTCTCGCAATTCATATTTTCCCGCGCCAATTTCTATCTTTCTTCCTTCTTCCTCACATTAACCCTAACCAAACAAGCCCCAAAGCCAACCTCCCCCTCTCCGAAATCCCAATCCTCGTCACCATCAAACAACCTCAGAGAACCCGAACAACAACAACAACATGTTCTATTCCCAAACCTTTTTGGCGCGAAAGGGCCCACTCTCCACCGTGTGGATCGCCGCCCACCTCCAACACCGCCTCAAGAAGTCCCACTACACCGCCACCGACATCCCCTCCACCGTCCGTAAGTAAACAACAACACCGCCGCATAATAAATTAACCGTTTTGTTTTGTTCCCAATTACTGTTATTTTTTTTCTTGATTCTTGATTCTTGTTTTCGCTCATTGCAGTGCGAATCATGGACCCCGGAGTTCCCATCGCGCTGCGAATGTCGGGGCACCTTCTCCTTGGCGTCGTCCGGATATACTCCAAGAAAGTGGAATACCTTCACCAGGACTGCAAAGACGCACTGGCCGGCCTTCACAAAGCGATCGCCACTCTTCAATTGGCGCCGCCGGAGGAGGCCAGGCCGGCGGCGTTTCAGTCTGTTACTCTCCCGGGAACGTTTGACCTCGACGCGCAGAACATTGACGACCAAATAGAGTATAGCGGGTAATGCTGTGTTGGCCTTTTCCACTTATTTATTGGCTAAATTGCGCATTTTACCATCCAAAGTTTTAACTTTTTGCGCATTTTACCACAAAAGTTTTCAATTTTTGCAATTTTACTATTATTTTGGTTACAAAACAACGTCATTTTGCAAAAAATTGTAACTTTGTCTTAGTGACACATGATAAAATGCACCAAAATTAAAACTTTGGATGTTAAAATCTGCAAAATAATGAAACTTGGGTGGTAAAATGTGGAATTAAGCCTTCTTTATTTTGAGTTATTAATGCGTAATATTTTGTTACAAGTGTGGATTGATAATTGGGTGTGTGTTTCAGAGCTGAGGATCTTCACATGAGGGATCCAGAAGACATCACGCTGACAGGTTATATAATTGGATATGCTAATGTGTTGGTTAGATAAATGATTAAATTAGTACCTGAAGGATTTAAGTTATGGTTAGTCCTAGAAAGATGAAAATTGTTGTTTTGGTATCTGAAAGATGAAAAAGTTGATCAATTTTGTCTATGGAAAAGACTAAATTTATTGACTTTTTGATGAAGGCAATATTTTTCGTCATTCGGGCACCATTGTGACTGATGCCAAATCTTTTAGGGCAAAAATGACGTTTCACTGACTAAATGTTTCAAGTCCTTGAGTTAGTCCATGTATGTGTATTTTGTTGGTAAGGTCACTGATGTGGGGACTCATTTGTTCAAAGAAATGAACATTGGGGACCTTGAGTGGTGTTGTTTCTATTTTTTCACACTTGGAAGTCTAAGATCTTTTAACACTTCTCAACATGCAGATCGATTTCCCGTCACAATGGATCATTACGTGACTGTATCTTTTGACGAGGTGCAGTCTTATTCCCTTCATGTTAACTTTGTGTAACTCCTGTTATTCTTTTGAATGCTGTTGTTCTGGATTTGTTAATTTGTTTCATTTACTGTATCATTTTTTGCACTTAGGATATAATGGATTCTGTGCATACAGTAGTGCTGCCTGATTCTGGTGGGACTGTACCAATGGAGGAGGGGTAAGCTTGCCTTGCATTTGTTTTTTCTTTCTTATTTTGGGCTCATGAACCAATAGGATAACATGTGTTGTTCCCACAGCGTTATCCCCCAATCTCCATTGACCAATGTTGTGGGTGCTGAAGAGCATGGTCCAAGTGCCCAGAGAGAATCGCCAATTATCCAGCATGCTGGTGGGTCGGGTCCTAGTGTTCACCCTTCACAGGCAACTCAACCCGATCCATTCGAGATTCTTCGTCGGGATGCCACCAATGATAATAATCTAGTATTTCAGCATACTGGTGGGTTGAGTCCCAGTGTTCTCAGTCCTTCACAGGCAACCCAAGTTGAGATTGGCCGGGATGCCAACAATGATGATAACGTAGAAAACACTCAGGTACTTTCAAATCTTGAGGGTAATGATGCTGAGCCAATCAAAGGTCTTGACCAAACGACGAATGAAGAGGATCATATTCCTGGAATGATGCATGATTTAGATTCTGAAGGGATGTCTGTGCCAAATCCGCCATCTTTTCATCCGCCAACTCCACCCACCTCTCAAGGGGGTGCCTCAGATGCACAAGCTCATGAAGGTCAGTGCATATGCCTGTCTGTCTTGTGTCTTTTTGCGTTGTATATAGATCCTAGAAAATGGAAATACAAAACTTTAGTTCTGTCTTCCTTACGCTGTTTCAGAGATTCATGTGTCCCCTTATAAAATCCTTGAAAGTCCACTAATACAACAGCCACAACAGAGAGGAAGAAAAAGAAAACAGTTCTTTGATGAACCCATAGTGCTATCAAATGGGTAATAATTTATTTGTTTTTGCTGAATTGCTTTCTCCTCATGCAATTTATTGTTCTTACTTGTGTAGTTATAAGTTCCTCTTGTACTTACTATGCTTGTTACTTATATTTAGATGTGTCTTTGTAGATTCATGAGGAGAGCGCTTAAGAACACCCGTGATATACTGCGGAACAGAAAGGAAGTTCCTTCATCTAGTTTGCGTACCTGGAAATTGAACAATAGTCGAAGAAAAGAACACTTTTTTGACCAGCCCTTGTTAACTGGTAGGTTGATTTCTATCTTTTATTTTGTTGATTGTGGTACTATGTAACTTTTTCCAACATGTGATCTGAAATCTTATGGCTGTGTTCAGGGATTGGCAAGGATCTTTTGGACATATCTGAAAGTGAATATGTACGTTCAAGACCTCATTTGGTCATCTTGGAGGAAAATCATGCAGATGCTAGGATGGATGAAACTCTTTCTCCAACTAACGAACCCCCTGAAGAGCCATTAGCTTCTATTAATGAACCCCTCGAAGAGCCAATGGGTGCTACATCTCCTGTTACTGCATTCAATATGGGAGTTGAACACGCTCAAAATGTTGCTGTCACTCCCCCTGGTCCTGTTACTGCATTGGAGGACATGGAAGTTGAAAATGCTCAAAATGTTGGTGTCACTCTCCCTGATGTTACTGCAGTGGATATGCAAGTCGAACGTGGTCGAAACGTTGCTTTCACTCCCCCTGCCACTGTCCAAGCACACAATGTGGCTGAAGATGACTATATGAGCGCTGATGGAAGATATAACTCAACTGTGCCTTCACCTCAGGACATATCAGTTGCTTCTTTGGGTACAAATATTGCATCTGAGAGAATGCAGACACGAGATTTATCAGTGTCATCTGGAGCTCATGGATCGGAGACAATGCAAACGCCATATTCAGATGCTTATCACTCTATAAATTCTGACAGAACAGATGTAAGCTTTTAGGTTTCATTATGAATGCTTTCATATAGTTTTTCGATTAATCACATCCTATTTCATTTCAGTACAAAGTGTCTATTCTGATTACTTTTTTAGTAGAAGGAATATGTGAGGAGGTTAAATGTAACTCTAACTTTTAACTCCCTTAAGATAGATATTGTTGTATATGTTTGCAATATGACGTTGAGTCTTTCTGATAGTCAGGTGCTTCAGTCATCAGTTTTAAATTTTTTAGGACTTAGTGCTCATTATAATTTAAATACTTGAGTGACACGTTCTCTTCTGATCATATTTTTCAAAGTTTGAACTAGTAGTAATAGCATACAACCTCATACATTATACTCTGCATATGGCTGACTTCACTTATATGGTTTTGCTTTTGGTGTGTCTATTTTGCAATAGTTTTTTTTTTTTATAAATATATACTTGCCTCTCCTCTGCCTAGTCTGTTTTCATCATCCATGGTTTCCATTCTTGTTGGGGAGAAGAAAATTTGCTTTTAGTAGTCTCACCTTTAATGCTCTTAAAATGGTTGAATTGAAGCATTATATCTGATAGCTTGTCAAACTTGTTTTTGTAGGAGTTTTGGTTTCTGAAACTGGACAGCAACACACCAGCCACAGCCAGTAAGTTTTATTTCAATGTCATCTTCAATTTGGTTTTTCTGTGAAATACGCATGTTTTACTTATTTATTGTGGTATTGCATGTATTATATGATGCTCAGATGATACTAGATGGCCAATTTCTATTATTCAAATCAGATTTATAGTAAGATAACATGAGTAATTTTTGCAGGTTCAAAAGGTACAAGTGGAAGTAACAAGACATTGTCTGAAAGGACCAAGTACGCATTCATTTCTCTATATTAACATAGAATATGCATGCTTTTGTCCAAGTTGTTCATATTATGTAAGCTAATTTTTTATGAGACAGTTGATATTGCTAAATAGGTAGCGATAAACACTCCACACTTATTATGGATCTTAATTCTTAATTGAAGAACACCTATTATGGATCTTGATTCTTAATTGTTTCTTATCAACATTTGGAGTTAATAAAATTAAACTTAATAGTAATGTACTAATAAAAATTGTTTGTAGGATTGCTGTTCAAGTATCATTTTGTGAAAAATTTTCTGAAGTATCTTACCATTATGATAGTTGTAGGTTGTACTTTACAATTTTTACTACAGTTGTGTAATTTTCTTTTTCTTTTCAATTACCAATATATTTCTTGGTCTTTTTATGAAAGAACACCAATTGATAAAAGTAATAAAATGTAATATTGAATACTGAAATAACACACATTTGCTGTCCCAGAGACAAAAGTCTCATAGTGGGAGTATTCTCTATTCACAAATTACAAATAACTCCACACTTCCTAATAATACAATCTAGAATCAGATAACTCAGATAACTACTTAGTATATAACTGATTTCTAAAGCAGCTATTTTCTACATGGTAATAACTGCCTCAAACTCTCAGTTCCCATCATTTAAATAGTTTATTTTTACACATAACCTGGGGACTTGCACATTATGAGTTTGTCAGGTACTCTACTCCACAGGAACTGTTACCTGACTTTCTTCCCATCTGATACAACATAATTCATAAGACACTTGTATAGAGTTAAATATTAAATATCAGATAACAAACAAGACCAAGTGTGAAAATATAGTGTGGTGATTATTTTCTGGTAAATGTATATAACTAGAGGAATCATACGGTGATAGGTGTGGAAATCCTATAAGAAATCTTAGCAATTAAAACCATTTGTGCATGCATTTTAGCTTCTTCATAGTACTTTTTTGCTTCTTCATTGTTGTTCTATAGTGTCTGAACATTGCCAGTATTGTCCACATGTAATTCCAGGCACACAGCTCAATATTTTGAAAGACTTTCTTCAATCTCCCCAATTTTGGAGGAACCTGCTTCAGATCTCAGCTTAAACAAGATCTTGAGAGGGAAAACTAGACATATTGCTGCTCGTATGTTCTTTGAAGTATTGGTGAGTTGACTTCTGAAACATTACCATCCATGTAAAAGAACCTCTAATCTCCAAAGAATCTGAATATTTGTTTCTGGGTGTATGTTTTTATATATATTGAGATATGAAATGAGAAAACTCTTATGTGAGAAGATAGGAACCAATTTTAACTAATAGATCTTAACATAAATGAACAAGATTAAAATATAAAAGTCATGTGACAGTTTTAAACTCACTTGACTATTTAAACTACTCATGTGATTTTAATTAACCTTCAATCTTATTGTATAGTTAATGTTTATTCTTCCCATGCTCGTATAAAGTTGCTTTTGCACTATATAGAATCCCTCTATCTATATCTCTCTATCTGTCTACCTATTAATTTTGGATGATTCTTTTTCTTGTGATCATCATAATTATAGCTTTAAATCCTGCTTACAGATTTAGTTCTGCTATTATTTGCAGAAAAATGTGTAGTCAATTTGATTGTAAAATTAAGTGATATATTTTTATATCATACTTGAATTGAAGTCCTAAAAAAATGCTTTTTCAAAAAAACAGTTATAGTTCCCCTCCCCCAACTTTTCTTTTATTATGACATGTAAGTTTTATTTTATGTCTGATGTGGAAGTTGAATTACAGGTTTTGAAGACTAATGACCTTCTTGATGTACAACAAGAAGAACCTTATGGTGATATCAGCTTGCAGTTGGCTCCTACGCTTTCAAATGTCCGAAGTTGATACTTTCATTAAGTTCCTTGTAATAGTTTGCAGGTCCTTGTGTATATAGGTAAGAGTTCCTTACTTTTTTTTAAGACTTATATAACTTGAGGCTGATAGTAGAAACTAATTGAGTGGGATAAATTATAGTTGGGGTTGTGATTAATTTTAATGTAACTTGATAAATATTTAATTCAAGACACTCATAACAAATTTTGTTTATATAAATAGCATTGATAGCATAAAATAAATTGCCTCTGAACTCTGAAGCATGTGTACTTCATTTCAAGGTGTACCTGACTTGTAAATTCCAATACAATATTTAAACGAGACAAGTGTGGTAAACAACATATGGTGTTCTTAATTCAATTAGTTATAATATTTTATGAGAATAAGGGTAGTGCATTGACAGTTTAACAAAATTTTACACTGTCGAACAATAACAACTCTCCATTTATATTTTATAAAAGTTAATTGACTTATCATAAATAGAGGCTTGTGATTGCTTGACACTGTCAATGCAATACCCTTTTTATCATATTTTATATCATGGTGTGCTTGAGGATGCTTGTCCCACATCACACCCTCCCCAAGTCATGTAATTGTAGATTTTATTTTTGTTCAAATCTATTTTTAAGTTTAAAGTCACTATTCAATATTCTTGATATTGTGTCAAGGGTCTCATTGAGTAAGCTTTTCCAAAACACTTTCAGGAGGAGAAAGTAAGAAGAAAAAATGAAATCAACTTCTCCATAGGCTAAAATTAGCCTATGTTAGCTAATTTGTAAAACCTCATTGAAATAACACTTTTTAGGAAAAGTTCATTTCATTTTTTTCTTCTTACTTTCTTCTTCTAGAAGTGTTTTTGGAGAAGTTTACCCAAACAGGCCTTGTTGATGTTATCTCATTCCTTTCTCTGGAGTAATTTGGGGATAGGGGGAAAACAAAAGGATACAAAGAACAGTTCTCTGTAGAGAATGCTTTTAACTTGGAGCTTCTTTATGTTACTTTTATCCGTTTGAAATATCTTTGATTGCCGATCCAAATGTTAAAAGATAGTTATCTCAATTTTTCTTTGATTTGCAGATGGACTTCTTCCCTAGAATGGAAATGCAGTTGGGTGTGTATAGCAGACTCAAGGCAAATATGATCACCTCGAAGAGATTGTTTGTCACTGCCTTGCATGTATATTTGCATCCTGTTTAATTTATATATTAAACTGTAATGGTTGAGTTTTTTTTTATTTAATCCATATATATGTAGTTGGAAAATAACATAATTTATGATTAAATTTTATTATCCACCTTGTTGTTTGGTCTGATTTTGTGTCAATGAGCATCTGTTGCATAAATTTGTCAGGCATGTACAAAAATGAGGATTTTTTTATACTTTGACGTTTAATTTATGTTAATTATGAATTGAAGGGTGGAGATCTCAAAAACACGATCATCCTTTGCAGTATTAAATCCAACCATTTATTTTTTAAAACACCCATTTTATAATAAAAAGTATTATATTAAAAAGATTGGCTTACATATGTTTTTAAGCCACATAAAAAATATCGGTTCTTTATTTTTATTACGTATTTTAAAAAATCTTTAAAAAAAATAAATAATAATATATTATATTCAATTTTTAGGTTAATTAAAGATTTTTTTAAATATATAATAAAAAAAAGTTGAAAAAGCAAAGGTCTAAAAAAAATTTAAGTAATAAAATTAAAAAAAATGAAAGTTTAGATAATAAAATAAAAAATTAATATTTTATAAATATAAAAAAACATATTTAAATAAAAAAATTTAATGAAAGGTTAGAATTTTCTGCATGTTATCGCAGAAGATCTGTTATCGGTATGTAACAAAGAATGGTACGGTAATCATAATCAGACATAGATACAAAATACAATAGACCATCTAGTAGGGCTGTACAAGATAAAAATAAAAATAAAAATGGGAGATAAAGATGATGTTCCATTAGCCAAGTGATTCTACGTTTACTTCTCAATGGGTCTGATTGTGACTTGTGCAGGGTCTAAAGGAATTCCATCATTCCATGCAATTCAAAACCCTGAATAGTTTTGGTATAATGTAACTCAGCTGGACTATTTTTCATTGGGTCTGATTGTGTCTTGTGTAGAGTCTGAATCAAATTTTTTCGTCTGCAAATACATCACATAGGTAACTAGTGCAAAATTCAGGATGACTTAGGTTATATACACAGCTAGCTGAACATTACCTAGGATTGTCCGGCAATGTGTGTTTGGTTTAAAATTAGCTTGAATGTATACAAGGTAAGAACTAACCATTGTTTTATAGACTTTCCTTGCACCATTGGTACACTATTTTTTTATGCTTGACTAAAAATTTAGTTGAGTTAGATTTTGAAGATTCACGGAAATTGAAACATGCCTTAAGGTTTAATGATTACTTATAAAAATACTTATTGATCTCTGCTAGTAAAATTCTTATATCACTAATGGGATTCGAACATGTATTTTGTGAGATACGTATTTGATCTTATCAACTTGATCAACCTTTGTACGCACAACTCAGTCATTCATTATATGCTTCAGCAGCAAGTTTATAAGGTATGAGAGGGATACAATGCTTATAAGAGTACAGCATACACAGTTATACCAACTGTATATCTAAGACACTGCACTGGCAATACCATTTGTTACTTGTCAGCAACAATTAGAGCTTCAATTTTGTTTTCAAGGTGAGCTTCATGATCCTCCAAGCGACCTTTGACAGTGTCATTCTCCCAACGGATCAACGTTGGCACCCCGGTGAGCTTGAACCTGGGTTGCACCCTCCATGGATGCTGGGGGTTCCTCCATGTTGGTCTGTTTCCAACATAAGCTCTCAAAAGTGCAATCTCATCATGTGAAGCCTCCAGCTTCTTGTAGATCACAGGTTCTGCTCTCACACAATCTAAGAATGAAAAGGAAAATATTGAAAAAAAAAAAAAAAAGGAGAAAATTAAGGTAACGTTTGATTTCAGAAGATATTTTTTATTTTTATTTTTTGAAACAAATTTTGTTTTTGAATCTTCAAATACTAAAAAATTTGGTTATAAAAGTGAAACCGTTAAAAATAAAGCCGCTGCCTGATAAAAATGTTTATACAAGTAAAAATGTTAGAAAAAACAATGAAACCAAATAATATCAATTAATGTGTCGTCTATAACAATTTTGTTTTCTATTTTTACTTTTTAATTAGAAAATTGCACCTGCCCACCTTATTTTTATTCTATTTTTTAAGATTTGTACATGAAACAATTATGTTTTCTAATATTTGAACATAAAATAAATAAATAAAATATTTCTAATTACAAAACTCATCATATTTTCATATTCATTGATTTTGAATATCTGCATGCTTCTCTAACTGCCACCAAATTCTACAATTTGACACAAGAAGAAGATAGTAGGAGAAGCAGTTTATAAAGAAGAGAGAATGAAGAGTTGTTTGTTTACATTATTTTAGAAGAAGAAAGTAGGAAGAAAATATCAGAAATTAATTTATCTAAAAGTTAATTATGTATTTCTAGATAAATTAATTTTATTTCTTTTTTTCATAATTTTTTCTCCCAAAGTACTTCTATTTGAGAATAATGTGTCTAAATATGTCCTAAGAAAGATACCGGGACACCAGCTGAGAGAGGTAGCAGGATCCTTATCAGCCAAAAAGAGGATGAAATTTGCCTTGTTTTGAGGAGCCTCGGATCTGAACCTCTCAAAAACGCCATCAAAACTCGACACTGTCGACGCCTCTAACACCTTCAACGGCATTTTTTTTTCTTTCTTCTCTGCAAACGAAAGAACTAATTAATATCACACCAAATAATCAAGTGTGGCATGGTTGGTAAATGTATGTGGACATTCTTTTTGTCCAAATACATTCCATAATTTAAGCATATTAATGTAAATAGAAAGAAAATCATGATTGGTTCAACGATGAAAACTAATCAAATTTGTAGAAGACAAATAGAGAAAGAAAAGAAAATTTTGAGAGGACGTTGAATTGTAATTTTTATTTTTATTTTTTAATTACAAAATTTTACATTATTTTTTTAAGACTGGTATTGAAAATGTAGGTCTGGATTCGGTGATGGGTAATATTTGATTTATGATTTTTAAATATAATTTTAAAATAAAATAGGTTTGGCAAAAATAATGGAGTCGAGCTTGTTTTTAACTTAATTTCAAAATAATTTGACATTATTTTCAATATAATAAAAAAAATGTTTTGTCAAATTCGTTTTTAATTTTAAAAAAATATATTTTTATTATGATTACCACTTTCATCTTATTATTGTCCCATTCTCCCACCATCACTGTCCTATTGTTCGTCACTACATCATTATCGTTGTCATCATTATTATCACCATTACTCATCGTCATCATCACTATCATCGTAATTATTTTTACAATCATCATTCAACCATTGTTGTAATTAGGAATGGTAAAACAAGCCAACTCGTCTAAAATGGGACAGGGCAAGTTGGACCCACAAAAAATGGGGTGGGCGGACTGACCTGCCTATGGTTGGCGCGTGTTAGAAGGGTCAACCCACCCCGCCATCAAGCGGGTTGGCGAGTTGGCCCACCCACCAACTTCAAGTTTTTTTTCTTAATTTAATTTTTTGTAAAAAAAAAATGTTTGTATCTACGTATTTATTATTCTCAATTATTTAATTTCAAATTATTATAATAAGAGAGATTAAATAATAAATACAATGTAATTTATTTGTTAAAGTACTATGTCGTTTTTCTACTTTCATTTCATTTTAATTAATTATTTTTTCTTTTTACAATATAGATGATTAATATGTTTATTTCTTTAGACAATTTTTTTATCATGTTATTAGTTGGTTTATCATTCATGCATCAATTCAATCCCTACGTGATAATTTGTTTATTGTCTATTGACACTTTTAATTAAATAATTATAAACATAATATACTAAAAAAAACTTTAGAGGGTAGACAAGTTGGCCTGCATGGGTTGGCGGGAGAGAAACACTCCTTCACCTTGCCATTTTTTGACGAGCCGACTCGTGAACCGCAACTCATTTTGCCACCCCTAGTTATAATCATAATCATCATTCCATCATCACTGTCATCATCACCACCAGGGATCGAACCATGAAAAATTCTTAAGGGACAGAAAATTGATCAACACATAAATAACAATTATCTATTATTAAAATTAAGGCTTAAATAAGATATAGGTCCAAGAAAAATACTCGAATTTTATTGAGTTTTTGAATTTTTCCTTGCATTGCATTGTTCTATATCCTTAATAAATTTTATTTTTGTTTTGAATCCTACGGATGATTTAGCAATATCTCAACCATTGAGATGATATCACATCACTATTTAGCATACAATTAAGACGATGTCATGTCATCGATAGATAATTAAAATAAAAATAAAGATTTATTAGATACCAACAACAAAACAAAAAAATTTGAAAGACCTAAAACTTATTTAAGCCTAAAATTAATTATAAAAGAAACAATGTGTTGTGATATTAAAAAATAAAACATACTTAACGAAAAGAAATAATAATAAAAAAAGGCAACATTCGAGGATACTTCTTAATTACCTACACCTTATACATTTTTAATTGATCAGCTTTAGCATTAGCAAATGTCTTAAAAAAAGTATTTATTTAGTCTAAGAATAATTAGACTTAAATCCCTGAAGTGTTATTTTTAAAAGACAATCTTGAAATTGTGATTTTTTAAAATATATTTATGCACCTAACATGTTTTCTGATAAAAAAAATCCCCTAACAATATACTCTCACTAATACCAGGAGGGGGCGAGGGAGTAATAATAGTTTCAAAACATGAAATGTCATGAATTTTAGGGAGATTGCCCCTTGGATGCTTAACCTAGTTCCGTCCCTGGTCTCTTATGAGTTGTTCATAATTTATTCTACGTTGTTCATAATTTCTTCTTTTATGAGTTATCATTCCATCATACTAATAAAGGAGGTAATAATTTTTCATAAAATTGAATGTGAGATTGTTTGATGGTAAACATAGATAAAAATGGATGATTTTGAGAATTTTTCAAAAAAAAAAGAATTGATAATATAATTGAAGAATAGATTAAATCGATTTGGATATATAACAAATATTTAAAAAACTACAAAAGTGATAGAAAATGGTAAATTAATCTGAACCAAGTCATTTCATTGACTTTTTTGGAAAAATAAAAGTAAAAATCTCATTTTTATTACCCAATCTCACCTTCTTTGAATCTCAAATCACTCACATAAATTATCACTGCAGCAAGCAATAACAAAAAACAAAAAACACAACACCACCGGTTAAAAAAGATATAAAGGGAAAAGGGATTGTCATCAAAGCACACAGCAACAACAAGAGAAAAGGAATCGTCACCAAAGCTAACAACAACAAGAAGAAAAAGGATCGGCACTAAAGCACACAATGCCACCATTGATTTTATATTTTGATTCTAGGTTTGTTCCGTTAATTTTCAATTAAGTGATTTTGAGATTTTAGTTGTGATTATTTGATTCTGTATTTTAATTTTTAGATTTTTAATTAATAATTGATTTACTTAATTGAGATCATGGATTTATTAATTGTGAATTTAATTTATTCTTTATTATTCATCCCTATGATTGATATAGGTTTTTTTGTTCTTAAGATCCAAAATCAACTTATACTCTCCATCTTTAATCTTTTTTTTTTTTTTGAAAATAAAATAATATATATAATTCAACGATTTCCTGTGACGCATTCCAATAGATCAACTATAAAAGAAGAATTCGTACGTCGTAAGAACGAACTCCACTCTGGATGGTCTAAGCTCTCTTTTTTTTTTTCTCTTCCAAGTTATATTTTAAAATCGAAAATTGAAAGCACAATTTCCTTAACGAATGCCTCAAAGAACGCCGGCTAGCATTTTCCAACTAACCATTATCCTAAAGTGGTTGACATGGCAATTTGAAGTTTATCATAATATTATAGATACAGCACTGTATAAAAGGAATATAACTTTAAAATAGTGTATCTATGTACACATTTTTTAATCAATTTTATATTTGTAACCATTTTTAATGGTTAAATAAGTTTTGGGTTGGTAATAAATATTAATTTTTTAGTTTAAGATTTTGAATTTTTTTTTTGTTATTATTACGAGTTATTAATTTTTTTTTTAATCCTACATAACGTGATATTATCTTATCTTAATTTATGTTAAAATGATATTATTTTATTATCGATTAAAATGATGTCACATCATTAATGAAAACTCAAAAGGAAAAATAAAATTTTTTTAAATACCCATAACATAACAAGGCAAGATAAATTCATAGGCTCAAACTAAAAATATATATTTTTTAAGATCAGACTTATTTAAACCCAATTTTGAAATTTACACATTACACCGTTGACTTTTAATAACTATCCATTCTTCTTATATTATTAGTTATTTTTGTTTAAACTTTTTTTTTCTTCTTTTATATTTTTTATATTTAAAATTAAAAATATATAAAAAGAGACACTCCCCCACTAGTTTAATATAATAGTATTATTATAAACGTGCATTTAAGACCAGGTCGTTGTAATTATCCTTCCTACACTTGCGTTTCGCAATTGGGACAGATCGAATTCCAGGTTGGAACCAATAATGTTTAGGCTCACAGCTTTTCTCAACTGCTTCATGTTCTTTTCATCAACTCCATCATCTGTAAACTCTGATGATGTAGAAAGTGTTTCAAATTCAAGTTCAAGTTTGGTTAATTGTTTCATAGTTAACTCGTTCCTTTCACGTGCTTAATTAAGAGTGGTTGTTGTTGGCTATGTTGTGGAAGCTCCAAGGAGAGTTCAAATCAAAGAGAGCTTCATCGGTGGTGGCTTCTTATTTATTTTCCAATGTTCTTGGAAGAAAATAATAATATTCGATCCATGAATGTTTTGTTATCTTTGATGCTATGCTTCATGAGCAGAGTTTTCCAAATGGTAGAACCTGATGTAAGTGTGTACAATCCGTTTGTGTTTTTAGTTTTTTCTTGTTCTTTTGATTTTGTGTGATTATGTCAATGTTCTTACTTCTTAGGTTGTGGTTGTGTTTTATGTTTTTTTTTTTTTAAGAAAATTATGTTCCTTCTCTCCCTGAAGTGGAAATAAAGAATTTATATTGTTGGATTATGGTCACTTTAATGCATAAAGTACAAATTAAATAGTTTATATTTCTATTATTCTTTTAGAAAAAAGATGATGTATTGAAAGTGTAAAATATGATTTCAACAACATCAAATTTAAATGGATGTAATGATCAATTTGAACCAATTTTAAAAGATAATAGAGTACTAATATGCTTTTTTTAAAATAAAGGGTTAAATTGAAAAAAAAAAAAACACAAATGACCACAAAGGCATTTGACATAATAAAATTTTGCTTTTAAATACCATAATAAGATATTTGATTCAAATATGTGTTGAGTCTTTGCAAGACAATTGAGACATTGAAAAAAGGGGGAAATAACTTCAAAAAGTGAATTTTGAGTATGCATGGCTTTAAATACTAGGTTCTGCATAACCGGACGAAGCACGACCTTAAACACGAGACGGTGCATCCTACCCTATTATGCACAGTGTCAACACCCAATTTTTTCAGTATAACTATTATTGTTGTTGTTATTATTATTGTTATCTCACAAGTTGTGTCCTGCTACATCAAGAAAAGGAGAAAGAAACATAAAGAAAAATGCCCGATGATATAACATGTTGGGCAAAAAAACCCAATCTTTTGCCATTTTTTCATATTCCTCTATCACAAGACCATTACAAATTTTGGAACAATACAAATTTGGAATGAAGTTTTAGCAAGCCTAAAAATCTAAAGATGGTACAAGTCATATCAGTTCAAGGCAAAAAGAAGCAGCAAAAGAAAAAGAAGGAAAAAAAAACAGCAAAAGAAAAGAAAGAAGCATAAATCAAATGATGAAATGAGAAAACCTTCCTAGGAAGGAAAGCTTAAACAATGATTAAAAAAAAAAAAAAACCTCCTAGGAAGGAAACCTCATGCCTATATATAGCAAAGAGAACAGATCAGAAAGGAAGGATCGCAAGACAGCAAAGAAAAGAGATTAGAAAAGCAGAGAGGAAAAAGGCACAGCAAGAAAAAAAAAAGACAGCAAAGAGAAAGATTAGAAAAGCAGAGAGGAAAAAGGCACAGCAAGAAAAAAAAAAAAGACAGCAAAGAGAAAGATTAGAAAAGTAGAGAGGAAAAAGGTACAGCAAGAAAAAAATAAAAATAAAAAGGGCACAGCAATACAGAAAAGCAATCAGTAGTGCAGAAAGGAGAGAAAATATCAGAAAAGCAAAGCAATACAGCAAAAGAGAACAGCAAAGGAAGAACAACAAGAACAACAGAGCAAAATAAAGCAAAGGATAGTTTGGCTGGCTCATAACAGGTTTCTTTCAATCTGTATGTAATCTTCATGAGTATTAGCATTTTCTATGTTTGTTTGTAAACAATGTAATATTTTGCTCAAAAATGATAAAAAGATATGAATCTGGAAAGAAAAGTACTATGTTTAATTAATCAACCTATTAAATATAAATCAGAATCATAAGCAGAGAGCAGAGACTGGATACCAAATACAGATATAAAAAACGTGATCAAAGACATGAGCAGAGACAAGTACCAAAACACCAGAATCATTGAGTTCGAATTCCCCAATCCCAAACAGAGACAGAGTCATTGTATTCAATCCCAAATACAAACATAAACACAGCTACCACAAAACCCAAATCAATCACCCCCCACAAGTTTATAGCATGAGAAGCAAAATAGAGAACCCAATCTAATCGCATAAGCCAATCAAACAGAGAAATCAGTTCAAGGCAAAAAGAGAAACAAAGAGAGAGGAAAAACTTCACCTGGGCTCCGACCACTGTGCGAATCACCGGGAGCGCCGCCACCTCCTCCGCACCCGACCCATCAACCACCGCGACCTCACCCCGCACCCACACCCCCTCGCGCCGCGATCTCCGACCAAACACCCACGACCACCTCGACCCAAATCCAAATCGCGTGCCCCTCTCCCTGCGACCCTGCCTCCGCTTCTCGGCCTCTCCAAGCCTCGCCGGACCGCCCTCCGTCGCCGGCCGACCTCGCCCCTCGCCCAGGCGTCGCTGTCCATGGCTTCGCCGGGGAGTCCGAATCACCACCCCCTTTCCCCTTTCTCTTCTCTCGCGCGTGCGCCGCTGCTGCTCCTAGGTTTCGTTTTCGTGAACGATGCTACTGAGGACGAGGAATGAGACCCCTCAAGTTATTTACTGTTGTGCATTTGGGTCAGCCCTTCTATTTACAACACAGTATTACTAAGTTGCAACATATTTGTTTTGAGCCAACCCTGCTATTTACAACACCAGCATTACTAAGTTGCATTGTTTTGTTTTGGGCCTACTCTATGTCTAAAATAATAAATAATAAAGCAAATTTTATAATAGCAAAAACAATTTTTTATAATTAAATAGTTCACAAATTAAAATTACTTTTAAAGAAAAGATTATTTAGGTATGACATCTTTATAATTTTGAGATTTTGAGGTATAAGTTGCGACAACTTCATAACCTTAAAAAAAATTTCTCTAAAAAATGAATAATTTTAAATTAAAATCATTTCAAAAATAAAAATGAATTGACTTGAGAATCATTTTAAATTAAATGAGTTACGACTGCTCAAGAGTTCTAAATTAAAAGGTAATAAAAATAATATCTCTCCTTCTTTCTTTTAATAAAATTGATCTTCATAAAAAATAAATTATTTCTTTTCTAGTAATATTTGGGTGAGATAAATATTTAAAAAGTTATAAAGATTTTACTTAATTAATTAAAGTAACCATGTTTGTGGCGGACATTATAGGATGCTAATACTTTCCCTATGCGTAATGGACTCCCGAACTCAAATCTGGTTTCCAATGTAGGGTGCTAAGACCATTTTTTTTTTTAAAAAAGGTTTTTCCGATGTTTTCCTTAATAAGCATTGGTGACGATTCTTCTTATTCCATCTATCGATATCTTCACCGTCCTGCCGTGACCCTGGTTGCAACATACAGCCTCAAGCTTGACCCCTTGCATACCTTGTGAGACAACAAGAACAACAACTTTATTTTCTATAAATAGTCTAAGTTGTAATCTTTTAAGGAACGAATCTTTTTATCTTTTTGCATACTTTATTTGAAGCATATTGAGAATTCCTAAGGGAACTACATAGCAAGGAACATCGTAGGGATTAATTTTTATAAAGTTCTTCTCCTTTAATGTCTCTATTGCTTTCTTTTGTGGATTGTTGCTTCCCTATGTCTATAGCTAGCTAAATTCATAATCTAGGGTTGTGATGTAGGACTTATTAGTCAGTTTTATTTCTCTATTTTCAATAAAGTTTCTTAATTATTCTTTCAATTATATCTTTGCATTATTCTTACTAGTATTTGGGATCGATTACCCCATAATCCAAATTGACTAATTGTCATGATCAAAACTTTTAATTGATAGATATACGTATAAATTGAATTATAGGGATTTGCATGACCAAACTAATACCTAAATTCCTAATCTGATTAACATTGGTTAATCAACCTCTCTACACTTAAAACCTTTTCTCTGATTTATTCTTTCATGACCAACAAGTGAATAAATTAGGGAGAATAGAATTTTCACTGAATGACCAAACTTTGATTATTATTTTAAGAGGCATGATCAATAATTGAACATATAATTGAGAATTTAATTGAAATAGAAAAATAGAGGGAACATAAATATAGGTCTGAATTCATGATCCTAGGTCTTTTAATCTGTTAGAACTTTCATTATTCTCATGTGCTTTTTGCTTTATTTCTTTTTACAATTAAATTGCAACTCTTGTCCTTTATAAATTTATTATTTGGGAACCACTTCTAATCTCTAGGGTACGATATCTAGACTTAGGTCCACTATTACTGTTGTGTATGTTATGCTTGCCCTTAAGCTTCTGTATTTTACGCATCAATCATCCAATTCAAGAGATGGCTCACGATGGTCACCATTAGATCCCCCCCCGAATGACTACCACATCGTGCTTATACAAGCTCTTACGAGGAAAACCAGACTCGATACCCTCAGAATAAAAAAAATCAAAAGTAGAAGAAGATCGAAGACATTACAAAAAAAGACAATGTACCTAGTCTAAAAGCAAATTGAATTAGGGGGTAGTCAACAAAAAAAAACATGTCAAAGAGAAGAAGAGACTAAAGAAAGTAAACAATAAGAAAATGGAAGTGCAAGAGAAATAGAAAACCATGCAACTTATATACCCTACTCGTCCTTATTGAGGAAAAGGAACAACTCCTCTTAATGAAAGACGAAGCAGTAAGAAAGCAAAAGTCACCTCATTTCTAGAGAGAAACGACATAGAAATCGAGAGCCACCCATACTAAAGACAAAATTTCTAAACATCACTTCATTACTTTCAAATGTCATACTATTTAAAGAGACAACCATAATCAAAACATTACATACATTGCCACGTGGCACCATTTGATCAATAACACATTCTCCATGGTCACATAGCACGGTATACATCAATTCAAATACCAACCCGTATCTTGGAGCAGACCAAAAAATCTGAGTACACATAACCCCCTATTTTAAACCTCAAATTTCAAAATTTGAAATCCAAAAATCCCAAGATAATTGCATTATGATAAAACCTAACTTCATATTCACGCCAAAACACTTTTTCAAACTCGTTCACCCATTTCGAGTTCTAAGCTTGGGGGACTTGTGTACTATCCCCAATAAGATAGACTGATCTACATCCCAACTCGTTTGACTGAGCTCTTAAGCACCTCACCTACTCAACTACCGGAGACAACATCAGGCCTTAGGGCCCAAGTAAGCTCCTTACTCGGATAACACCCGTATATACCACGATCCCTTAAACCACGGGCCAAGTTTGATAACCCCCCACAGACAATGTGGAGGACTAAACAATTACTTTTCAATAACTATTCATCCCTATATACACTCTCATTCAGCAATAGAAAGGTACATTTTCATCCATTATTTATATCTCCCTTAAGCTTATACTGACTTATGCATCAGAGTGCTTTTTCAAGCATCCTTACCCACTATCAAACACCATCATACGACTCAGACTAGACTGAAGACTTCGTGGAAATTTGTAATTTGGTCATACCAATCAACTCAGCGAGAACAATTTTATTTTCAAATAATAATAAAATCCTAATTTAATTCAATATGTCTTGTTTGATTGGTGTCGAACAATCCATTGAACTTTTAGAAACATAATTTTAAGGGTAAAATATATTTTTGGTCCTTTAACTTTTTTAGTTTTTTGTTTTTGGTTCCTAAATTTTTTAATATCTAGTTTTAGCCCTTAGACTTTTGTTTCGTCATGGGTTTTAGTCATTTTCATCCATATTTTGTTATACGTCTATTATTTTTTTCACATTTTAATTAAATTTCTGTCACGTATATATTTTTAATAATTTTTTTATTTGGATTTTTTTAAAACAATTAAAAAAATATACACGTGTACTAACAACTATAAAAAGTTAATTTTTAAAAAGCATAATTAATCAACGTGTATATTTTTAATTTTTTAGTTTTTTTTTACAAAAAACAAAAATTCAATTAAAAAATTATTAAAAACGTAAACATGGCAAAAAAAAAAAATTAAAATGTGCAAAAAAAATGTATTTAATGAAGCATAGATGAAAATGACTAAAACTCATAATGGAATAAAAGTCTAGAGACTAAAACCAAACTTAAAACAATCTAGGGATAAAAAACAAAAAACAAAAAAAAAGTTGAATAATCAAAATTATACTTTACCCTAATTTTAAAACAAAGCTAGAATCGACCGAATTCAATCGAGATTCGAAATAGCAAATGGTTTGATCCATAGATCATATTAGATTAGGGGTGGTAAAATGAGCCAACTTGTCCAAAATGGGGCAGGGTGGGTTGGACTCGCCATAGGCGAGGCGGGACGGGGGTGGTCGGCGTGGGCCAGACGGGCCAACCTGCCCATTAATTTTTAATTTTTTTTTTCAAAATAAAAATTGAAAATTTATTTCTATATAATTTTTTTTTATTCTCAATTATTATATTCTAAATTATTATAATAACAAGACAGATTAGATAGTAAATACAAAATATTTTTTTTGTTAAAGAATTATATGGCTTTTTGATGTTTGCTTCATTTTAATTAATTAATTTTTTCTTTTTACAATAAAGAATATTAATCCGTTTATTTCTTTAGACGATTTTTTACCATGTTATTATTTAATTTATCATTCATGCGTAATGATTTGTTTATTATTTGTTGATACTCTTAATTAAATAATTTTTTTTTATAAAATCTTAATTAAATACTTAAGAATCATATATCACCTATTATACACATATTTCTTTTTTTTTTTCTTTTTCTCATTATGTGTCAACTAACATTTGAATGTAAAAATATCTTTATTCTTAATCTTAAATTACAAATACTAAAAAAAAATAAAAATAGACAAGTGAGAAACACTCTCCCTTCCCACCTTTTTTTATAGACCAACGAGTTGATCTAGGAGCTCCCATCCATTTTATCACCCGTAGATCATATATGTAAATGGTCCGTGGAATCCGATGAACCGGTTAAGAACTCATCGAATCATTTTAAATTGGTTAGATTCCGAGCCGTGGGATAAGAAATTTCAATATTTTTTTAATTTTGAAATCGTGAGTAGTGGCTTTTAATTCACGTGAACCAAACCAAGAATGGAAACATGCATCTGTCTGCACGTGACCCAGGGTTGGGAGAAGGTGTCTGCACGTGGCCCAAGAGGAGAGAAGGTGTGTCAAGCTTCTTCCAAATCAAAGAAAAAATGAAAAATCGTTGCCTCTTACAAGAAATACTTAGGTGAACACAAACCAAACACCTTATAGTTACACATAGTCAATAGAAATTTAACAGCTAATTAAAAAAAATGACAACATGTAAAATAAAATAAAAAGTAATATTTAAAATAAATAAATAAAATCCATAATTTTCCCATGATTTTTGTTTAGATGTCTTTTTGTTATCTTTTATTTCGGTATCAAAACTTCACGCATATGACCTATGTCTATTTTTATTTATCAATACTGTTATATCTTTTAAACTATCTCTAACAGCAAAAACAATGTGAATGTTTGAATAATTTTTTGTTGGTTGTGTAAATATGAGGTGTTTGATTTGTGTTCAGGTAAGTATTTCTTAAGTTTATGAACTTTTTGTATCGAACATTATTCAGAAATGAATCCTTCATGTGATATTATGATCACGTGGAATTATAACCTTTAATTAAAGGAAGAAAGAGAAAATTTAAATAATAAATAAACATATATAGACATGAAGTTTTAATGGTTTAGATTATTTTAACATGAAAAGATTTAAGTAAAAATATCAGTTTCTTATAATATTAAAAATTTGATGTAGGTGAATTTAGTAGAATAAATTTTATGTTTTGTATCGATTAAAAAAAGTTTGAAACCGTATTCGAAAAAAAAAACATCTCGATAATTTTATTTTTTTTTTTGAAATAATCAACTTGTTATGACTTAAATAAGCAAAAGACCATTTTATAACATTTAACATTCAGTTGATCAAATTAAAATAAAAATAAAAATTAAGATAAAAGACTATTTTATATTTTAGCCTAACTAATTTTTAAAATTGAATAAGGATAACACACGTTAAGAAGGAAAATTTAATTAGCATATCTTAGCTTAAAGCTGATAACTAATAAATCTTATCATTAAAAACACATTGGTTTTCTACCTATAAAAATAGGACATATGTTAATTATCACGTTCGTGATGTAATTAAGATAGAAAATTAGAAACAAACTTTTTTTGTTAGATCCGATTAACTAGGAACTAACACTACTCAATTTATGGAAAGATGACAACCTAAAAAACGTAAACGAGAGCTATAATGATAATGCATTCAAAATCATATCAAAGAGATCACCATTCTTCCCATAAGAGAGAGTTGATAATTGTTATAATTATATGGGAAAGTTATCAATCATGTTGTACGATAGGTGCAGGAACCGCAACAAGGAATCATCATCATCATCATGGCAATTAACAAAGTGTTTTCACCATAATAGTGGAAGAGATCTTGCGATTGGAAATAGTGCACAAGAATGGAACAACGTTGACTTTTCCGATCTCTGCATAGGGCACAAATTTTCCCATGGTGCCCATAGTCAAATCTACCATGGCATATACAAAAATGATCGTGTTGCTGTCAAATTCGTCAAAGTACAAGATAACGATGAAAAGTGTATCCCAAAATCCCTTTTGGAAACACAATTTTCAAGAGAAGCAACGCATCTATCTCGTCTCTGCCACCAAAACGTCGTGAAGTTCGTAGGCGCGTACAAAGACACGGATTTATGTTGCATTCTCACGGAGTATCAACAAGAGGGGTCCCTAAGGGTGTTTTTGAACAAGGTGGAGTCAAAGCCAATTTCTCTTAATACGGTTATAGCTTTTGCATTGGACATTGCACGTGGAATGGAGTATACACATGCAAAAGGGATCATTCATAGAGACCTAAAACCGGAGAATGTTCTTGTTGATGGCGAAACTCACCTCAAGATTGCTGATTTTGGCATTGCTTGTGATGAGGCTTCAAAGTATGACTCATTGAGAGGTACCTATCGTTGGATGGCACCAGAGATGGTTAAAGGAAAACGCTATGGGAGAAAGGTTGATGTGTATAGTTTTGGTCTTATTTTGTGGGAATTGGTGAGTGGAAAATTGCCATTTGAGGGCATGAGTGCTGTTCAGGTTGCTGTTGCTGTGGCTGATAGGGATTCTAGACCTGTTGTTCCTTCAAATTGCCCTCATGTTTTGGGTGATTTGATGAAGCAATGTTGGGCCTGGAAGCCCGAGAAGAGGCCCGAGTTTGAGCAGATTGTTCAAGTTTTGGAGCAGTTAGAACAAGGTCGCGACTTCACGCATTCCAAGAAACTCATGCAACATCCCGTTTCATAACGGCAACGATAATCTGGAGTGTATGTAAAGCATTCTGGATTATCGTTGTCCCAGTGAAAGGACTGTTGCTAGAGTTGTTTTGGAATGTAGAAAGAAATGCCCTTAGTCCTTATATCAATCTTTTGTTAACATGTAGAAGGTATCCAAAATGCATGTAGTGTAAAGGTCTAGTAGCGAATTAGATCATGCATATATACATATATCTTTAGATTGTGATTCTTTGTTGTATTCATAAACTTGGTTGTGTGCATTGAGTAATTAATGGCCTGATTTTTTGTAATTTGTAAAACAACCATTCCATTGTAATTAGAAAGGAAGAGTGTTGTTTTAGATAATTATATATCATCATGCATGTCAACTATTTCATTATGTTTGAATTCTGGAGTCAATTGTTCAATAGAAAAGAAGTTATGAATTGGTCGGCTATATGTACAAAAACAAAAGCTAATGGATGGTGTGAAACACTATATGTACGTTGTTCACTTTTATTCATTTAATTTCATTATTTCTTTCTTTCTCTCTATTTATATTTTATTTCATCTTTGTTTATCATTTTGATTTTGTTGCACTTTTATAACACCATCTGATTTTCTGAAACAGGTTATATTATAGTAATCCAGCCATTTAATCCTAGCTAGTAGTCCCCAAGAATAACTAAAAACAGTTATTTTTGTTTGTTTTTATTTTCTATCAGTAGTATCTTGTATGTTTATTATAACAAAAACTGGAAATGCTATATAGGGATTAGAATGTTTGCACGGGTTCATTAATCTAACGATTGATGTATACTTGTGTTAGGCATTAAGGTGACTTTTCCAATACTAGCTAGGTTATATGGATTGTTCTTAAATCAATTTTGATCTAATAGAGGATTACAAATGTATGATTCTGTGCTGTCTTTTTTTTTTTTTTTTGATGATATGTGATTTAGGATTTATTTGGATAAATTTTTATAGAAGAAAAAAAAATGAACTTCTCTCTAAGTTAAAATTGACTTATCAAATAATTAATTTATAGATACTCTATAATAGTTGTTGGTAGGATTCAATCCCTCAAATGATAGCTAACCTTTTTGTGTATGATAGGATTGGTTTATCTAACGATAGGTTTAGGTAGATTTTGTTCACCTTTGATCATATCATGGGTTTAGGTAATCTCTTCATAATTATTGAAATTCTCCTTTCTAACTCTCCTGTTACTTAACTAAGAAATTTAAATTGGTCCTATAGAGAAATGACCTTTGTATTTTGTATTACAAGTTATCTTGTAAAACCTAAATTAATTTTGACTAATTACAATACTAAAATATAATACCACCCTTCACTTAATCCGCATCTCCTTCTCTTGAGAAAAACAAAAAAAAACTTTTAGGAAGGGACTAAGCTAAGATCCTTCCCTGACATTTCCTTGACTTTTTTTTAAAATATAAATTTTAGGTATCCTCTACTCTACTAGATGTAATTCCCTTTTCAATCTGGAGATTTTCATTTTGACGGCGAAGCTCATCCTCTAAGTGTTTAAGAAATTGCATATTTGTTTTGGTTTAGAAATTTTATAAAGTAAGAAAGTCTAGTTAAAACATAAGAGTCGAATCTATCATTTGATTATTAAATTAGACTTTGTTTATATGGGAGATGATCAAATTTCATAATTAGGAATCAAATATATTCATAATACAAAAGATTAAATTATAATCTTTACATTTAGTTAGAAGAAATTTATTTTAAAACTATTATAAGTCTTGTTCATTTGTTAGATCGGCTTTAGTAATAAAATAAACAATATACAATTCTCCGGTCTTGAGTAACGTAAAATGTGAAGAAATTAAATTTTATTTAAAATAACAAAATGTCTTTTGAAAAAATTGGAGAAGAATGAATTGTTTTATTGAATAAAAGATAGACTTTTATATATGCAATCTAAAAGGATAAATATAAAAAAGATGAATAAAGATAATGATAACTTAAGAATATAATTCGATTTAGCTAAACAAAAAGATTAAATCATATGCTAACAGAAAATTTAAAGATAAGATAAATATGATAATAAATTTAACCAATATTATAATCACATGATCCTATAAATAGACCAGCCAAATGTATCAATTTCAATTCATCTCAAACCACACTTCCATAAACATTAAAGAGGGAAAAATTATAAACCACAATGTATTGGTTCTCATCCTTCTGCAATTGCTTTGTTCCCTCTTCACCATCATCCTCACGTGTCTCCGATGTTCATGAACATGTGTGTGAATCCAAAGCACCTTCTTCAGAGAAGCAAAAGCACAAATCAAAATCAAAGGGAGCACCGGTGATGTCTTATTTTCCAATTAACTCTTATCTCTCACGCTCGTAGGACAGTGTTACAAACTTATGTGATGCAAAATATGTTGAACAAAGATTTGTTTTTTTCATTATTATTTATTTATTGAAAACTTATGTTAACGTAATAGAGTTTTGTTAGTTGAGAAATTCGAACACACATTTATTCATTCCTTACTTCTCTTTTTAATTTTTACCATCAAACCAATTTATAACTTTATCTTAAATAAAGAGTTACGGACGATAGAATTCATCAATGATATTCATAACTTTGTGTAATTATCTTTTAAGAGCTAATTAGTTTTAGTACACTATTTGGATAATAACTTTTACACTTTTTTAATATGTTTTGCATTCCTATAATAAATAAATAAATAATATAAGGTGACATTATCTAATTATTGATATATATTGAAATAATATTACATCATCACTTAATTCATTAATTAAAAAAAATAATATAGTTAACTTGGATGAACTAATAATTTTATTGTAAGATTTATTTGGAGGCAAGGACGGATCCAGAAATCAGGTAAGGGGGGGCTAGAATTTTTTTCATAATAAAATAAAACAAAATAATCTTAAAAAAATTTATAATAGACCAACATTTAATTGTATCGTTTATTTAAGCTGTGTACATCGCTCCTTTATATCATAAAATTCATCAATAATAGAATCTGTATCAAACTTTTCAACAATCCTTCTTTCAATGTATGTAATCAAACAATTAACTAAGAATTCATCTTCCATCTTATTTCTGAGCCTATTTTTGACAATCTTCATAGCTGAAAATGATTTTTCAGTTGTGGTAGTTGAAACAGGAAGAGTCAATACCAAACGAATTAGACGATTGATCAAAAAATAAGTCAAGTGTTTTTTTGTTTTCATCAATCATTGACATAACTCAGAAATTATTGATAAATTTCTCAATTCAGAATGAAAAGGAACATCAAGTTCATAATGTTGAGCTTGTACATGCAACTTCTCTTGGTCAGTGAAATCACCAAGATAAAACTTTATTGCCAATTCACAATTTTTTTTCACATTGAGTGATTTGTAATGATCTTTTGGATCTAAAGCTGAGCTCAACATAATCAATTCCACCATATTATCACTAAATCTACTATTAACCTCTAATAAAGAGACATCAACTTCTTCAATCTTATGAACTTTGAATTGTTGTTCAATGTTCTTAGATTGAAGAACTTCAATTTCTTCAATCCTAGGAGTTTTAAATTGTTGTTCAGTAGTGTGAGATTGAGAAGCTTCAACTTCATTAGTTTGTCTCTTAAAATAATCATGAATAGTAGATTTTCTCATAATATTTTCTACAATAAATCACAAAAAAAAAAACACTTGAAATAAAAAAGAATGAAAAAGTAATTGATAAGTATAAACATATAGTATAAAATTTGAAAATAAAAAACAAAGTTTTAAACTTTATAATTTACCTGAACAAATTGCACAATTGACACAGTTAACGGCGTCAAACATTATCAGTGTGAAGAAATTAAGAAAGTAATGACGGTAGCAATTGGAAAAGTAAGATGATAATATATATAATATTTTAAAAGATAATAAAATTGTTTTAAAATTTTAAAAAATATATTATTCTCTTTTATCAATTTATCAATCTCTACTATATCGGTAAAGAATCACAATTTACATTTATATATTTTTTAAATATATATCTTATAAATAAATTTAAAAATATATATATATATATAATATTTTAAAAGATAACAAAATTATTTTAAAATTTTAAAAAATATATTATTTTCCTTCATCAATTTATCAATCTCGTTCTTGAGAAAACAATGTAACTAATGTGGATATATTAACGTTCTCTTTTATAAGAGCATCACTCAATATCTTAACTCCATTATTTTATTTTTTTTAAATACCGCCCCAACTTATATAGCTATTTCTCACTGGTAGAGCACAATTTTTTAAGCACCGGATCTTAATAAATATTTTTTCATAATAAAATACTAATATTTATATAGTAAAAAGATAAAAATAAGATGTATTTATGAGATGAAAAAAATAAGTGATATAAAATAATGAGACTCATTAAGATATTTAAAAAAACAATATATATATTAAATAATTTTTTGTTTCCTATAAAATAAATGTTTTTATTTTATTTTAGTCATTTAAATATTTTTGTTTTTATATTAATTTTTGTAATGTCTTCATTTTAATTTTAGTCATTGTTATCAAATAAAAGAATTTTAATAATGTAATAATAATGTTAGTAATGGTGATGATAAATCTTAAATATTTTAGGTTAATAAATTAAATATTTTGGATATTTAGAAAAAAAATATTAGAAATATTTTTTTATTAAATATTATTTTAATTTGAATTTAAAATATTTTAACATATATATATATATATATATATATATATATATATTTATTTATTGTCATGTGATACATCCCTTTATGTATATAATTGTGATAATTAAATTATATAATTTTCATAAGAAATTTCTCATATGTGAGATTAAATATAATTTTGGATCGTTGAAATACGATAATCTTTTTTGTTTTAATTTTTATAAAAATATTTATTTTTGATTTTTATATTTACGAAAAAATAATATAGATTTAGTTTCTCATTAAAGAATAATCATAACTAATAGTTATAAACTAAACTTATAATATGTAATAGGTAAAAATAAATACATTTATTTATTAAAAATCGTTTTGTTTGAAGAAATATTTTTAATTTTCATTCCTTTTTTTTATACTTTATTTTATATATTTTAACTTTATATAAAAAAAAATCATTTTCACTATTAAGATCAAACATTTTTTTTTGAAAAACACATGTAATAAAATAGATTTTTTTAAAGAATTAAATGAGTTTTAAATTCTTATAAAATATATTTTTTTTTATTTTTAATTCCTATAAATTTTGATATATTTTGAATTCTATAATATTTTTTTTATTTTGAATCTTATAAATAACGTGATATCATCTCAATCATTAATTAAATGATAATGTGAGATTATCTCATTATATATTAATAATTGAAGTAATAATACGTAATTAGTATTGGTAGTAAAGATAAAAAATAATAAAAAATGTATATTACAAGATTCAAAATATAATAAAAAATTTATAGAAACTCAAAAAAGAATTACTGACAACTGAAATTTATTTAACCCTTCTTTAAAAATCTACACCTTTTTTTCCCATCTCAAGTATTTACACGTCCACACGTTAAGCAGAGCTTTGTGCTATGTATTATCACTTGTCATGATAAAAAATAGATATACGAACAGTAAGAAAACTTATGCCTATCACTTGTCACTATCAAAAATAGATGCATGAACTGTACGAAAACTTATGCCCAATAATATCCTGCAGATAGACTTTTCCACACTGATTGAAGATTGAATTGAAGTTGTGTTTTTGCATTGATATATAAAATTAAGGAAGAAGCCAAATCTTTCTTTTTCGTGTTCATATTCAACGGGATGAATCTAACTATATAATTAAATTTTGTGAGGACAAAGAGAACTTAGACATTTGTGGTTCATAATATTTTCTACATAAATACGTGAGAGATGAGGTGGAAGAGATAATAAAATAAAAAAAAGCCTATAACAAAAATTGAAGTTTGTGTTTTTGTATTGATATCTAAAATTAAGAAAGAAGCCAAATCTTTCTTTTTGTGTTCATATTTAACGGAAAAAATCTAACTATATAATTAAATTTCGTGACCACAAAAAGAACCTAGACACTTCTAATTCTTATTTGTAGTGCTTTCTACGTGAATATGTGAGAGATGAGGTGGGAGAGATAATGAAATAAAAAAAATATGTAACAAGAAGGAAAGGTTTCTTGAAATTGAATGAGATTGTTTATGGGTTTGATATTTATATAATTAAATAAATAATATTTCAAAATCCAATTAAATAGATAATATTTTGAAATCATTATGATTTTCAACCATGTTTTTTTTACAAGATTTTGTTGTTCTAAAAAAAAAATCTTGATTAAATATTATTAGATTATTTTTTATCATTTAACAATCCTATCTGAATACGTAAAAATATTTTCACTAAAAAAACAAAATCTTTAAAATCCTAGATCAATATACCTGTATGTTTTTGTTTTTATTTATATACTTAATCTTTTTAATTACATATAATTTTTTAATCTACATTTTTTTTAATCTTTATCTCAACCTTAAATTTCAATGTTTTTTCTTTAAATGTTAATAATTAAAAAATATTTCATTTCACAATTTAAATTGTTTATTATAAATTAAAAATATTATTTATATAATCAAATATATTTATTTATTTATTTTATATTTTAATTAAATATAATTTTTACATTAAAAATAGTTATTTTGGAGTTTGAATATGAATTTGGAATTGTGCATACGGTAGAATTTGGATTACGACTATTCATTTTTGGGATATATCAAATTTTGTTAAAGATCTTTCAAGTTATCTAAATGAGTTTTGAACGGTTAGAAAATGAATCGTAATGAAATAAATGTCATCATCATTTAAATAGATAAAAAGAAAGACTAAAAAATATTTTTAAAAATAATAAATATTGAAAAGTTTAAGAATACAAAATATAATTTATATATTTGACAGAATATTGTCAATTTTATAACGATATAAGAATGCACTGCGATCCAAAGTTAGAAATTAAGTTGAGTGAATTGTTATAACAATTCGGTGAGCCATTGCGTCACGACTCACGACTCACGAACGAGTTGCCAGAATAATGAGATGAGGGTCCTTAGGAATTCACTGTGTATGAAAACACATTTGATTGTTAGTTGTGAAAGGTAAAGTAATGGACGCACCGAACAGAGAAAATTGTGGTCAAGGATAAAAAAGAAAAGAAAAAGTCAAGTCAAATACTGTATTATAGTATTATATGAAATGGAGGGGGAAACAGCAAGTTACATCATGCAAGATGACATGAGGCTAAAAAAGAATGCAAAGCCAATTTTGGCATTCATTCATTCATAATTTGGAACACGAGAGGTGGAAAGTCTATATAACAGAGTTGGTCGATCATCATTGCATAATTCAATCAATAATGGCAGATAACGAGTCATCAATGCAATTAGGCACCTTATTTTCTGCATACAAGATGGGAAAATTCAAGCTGTCTCATAGGGTAGTGTTGGCTCCCATGACGAGATGCAGAGCGATTAATGGGATTCCACTGGCAGCGCATGTTAAGTACTATGCTGAAAGATCAACACCCGGTGGATTGCTCATCAGTGAAGCCACCTTGATCTCTCCGACTTCTTCAGGGTTTCCTCGTGTGCCTGGAATATACTCAGATGAACAAGTGGAGGCTTGGAGAAATGTTGTGGATGCCGTGCATGCCAAAGGAAGCTTCATCTTCTGTCAACTTTGGCATGCTGGCCGTGCATCACATTCAGTATATCAGCCTGCTGGGGCTGCACCAATTTCGTCCACGACCAAACCCATATCAGATAAGTGGAAAATTCCCATGCCCGATGACTCCTCTGGCTTGTTCCAAGAGCCACGTGCACTTGCCACCTCTGAGATACCTGAAATACTTCACCACCATCGCCAGGCAGCAATCAATGCAATTCGAGCAGGTTTTGATGGTATCGAGATTCATGCCGCACATGGTTACCTCATTGACCAATTCTTAAAGGATGGAATCAATGATCGAACTGACGAATACGGTGGATCAGTAGAGAACCGCTGCAGGCTCCTAATGCAGGTTCTTCAAGCTGTTGTTTCTGCCATCGGAGCGGAGCGAGTTGCTCTCAGAATTTCACCAGCAATTGATTTCAACGATGCTTTTGACTCCGACCCACTTGGGCTAGGCTTAGCAGTGGTTGAGAGGCTCAACAGTTTGCAGAAGCAAGTGGGAACAAAACTCACTTATCTTCATGTCACCGAGCCTCGGTTCATGGAGAAGAGTAGCGAGTCAGCGAGTGAAGAAGATCATTTTATGCAGAAATGGAGAGAGGCTTATGAGGGAACATTGATGTGCAGTGGTGGCTTTACTAGGGACTCGGGAATGGAAGCTGTTGCTAAAGGCCGTGCTGACTTGGTATCCTATGGTCGTCTTTTCATCTCTAATCCAGATTTGGTTTTAAGGCTCAAGATTAATGCACCTCTGACAAAGTATAACAGGAACACGTTCTACACAAAAGATCCTGTCATAGGATACACAGATTATCCTCTCCTGAATCAACACAACAACTGATCCAGACAAATCTAGCTATGGCTTTTTGTAAATACTAATAATGCTCACAACATTCAAAACTCTTTGGTTGAGTTTATTGGGAGACAAATTAATAAATTAGTCGTTCATTCCACTAGTTAGTCTGCACTCTGCAGCATTCTTATTTCAGTCCAATTTGTATTCAGTTTTTCATTTTGAATTAAATAATTCTAGTTATTTGCCTTCAAAAAATTAATAATAATGGGACTACTCTTATTTTACTAGACTATTATTTACCTTTCAATTCCTCTGTGAACCACCTGTTATCTTCTTTCAAACTCTTTAAAACGAGGAAATCGTAGATAAAAAAAATGTAGAATCTGTTGTTGTTTATATTTAGGACATGCAGTATTAAAGTTATATTTAACTCCAAAATAACTATTTTTAATGTAAAAATTATATTTAATTAAAATCTAAAATAAATAAATATCTTTGATTATATAAATAATATTTTTAATTTATAATAAACTATTTAAATTGTTAAATGAAATATTTTTTAATTATTAACATTTAAAGAAAAAACATTGAAATTTAAGGTTGAGATAAAGATAAAAAAAAATGTAGATGAAAAATTACATGTAATTAAAAAGATTAAGTATATAAATAAAAACAAAAACATACTAGCTTAGGAAATGTATTGGATTAGGATTGTTTAGTATTTTAAAGATTTTTTTTAAAAAAAATATTTTGAGGTATTCAATCAAGATTGTTAAATGATAAAAAAATAATCTAAAGATTTTTTTTAGAAGGTAACAAATTCTTATGGTATACGATTGATATTTTTTTGAATATGAAATTTTTTAGTTAATTGTATAAATATTAAATCTAACAAAAAATCTTATTCAAGGAGAGACTTTTTCTTTTTATCACATACTTTATTTATTTCATTATCTCTCCCTTAGAGGCGGTGACATAATCTCTTCTACTCAATCGCTCAAGTTTTTTTTTATTTTAAGGTGAAACTTTTCATATGATCCTAAGAACAATAATATCAGTGATGTGTTGATAACCAAATTACTACGAATCAATAAAACATTAGATTTTCTAATGAAAGAATAATCAATATTCTTTATGGTTTTACTTAATCTTCTTCCTAAAAAAAAATTATCGTGGGTTTTTAATTTTTGTTTTAAATAATAACTTTATAATTCTAAGACCGTAGAGTAGTTTTTTCCTTTTAAATTATACTAAATTTTAATACTTCAGTAAAACTTATCAATTAAAATTGAATTTTAAATTTTAAAATTATAAACTTTACATATTGTTAAATGACTTAAAATCAACGTGTTTTATTTGCAATAGTAAAATTATTATTTAAAATAAAATCAACAATCAAAATATATTATTTTAAAATTTGAATAATTTTTTAAAATTCAAACCTTTTATGTATTTAATGTACTTCAACATAGTTTTAGGAACATAGTTTTAGGAAGAAGATTAGTTAAAAAAAAGAAAGAATATCAATTATTCTTTTATTAGAGAATTTGATGTTTTTATTTTATTAGTTATAAAAATTTTATTTGTTGTACCTAAAAATAATGTGTTAGGTTAGTATCTAACTAAGTGTTCCTCTCATAGGTGTCCAAAACGTCTAAATCATTATCAAATAAATCATAATATTAATTACTCCTTATAATTAATTATTGCCCACCTAAATTCATAGGAAAGTTCAAACTTAGGCCGTATTGGATTATGATTATTTGAAATTTTAAAAGATTTTTTTTTTTTGAAAATGTATCAAGGTATTCAATCTAAGAGTATTAAATAATAAAAAAAAATTGATAATATTCAACTAAGATTATCAATATTTTTTTAGAGGGTAACGAAATGTTGTGGTATTCAATTAGGATTTTGAACAACTTAAAAAAAAAATCTATTATTCAAAAATCATAAAGATTTCGAAAGATTATCTTCTTGATTGAATTTTATGAACTTTTTTAGTTGATTATATAAATATCAAATCCATCAAATATTTTTACAAAAATGTTTAAAATCTACAAATTTTTTTTATATCAAAATAATTTTTTAAAATTTTAATTCAATACACCCTTAAACAACTTTTAATTAACGTCTTGTAATAGTGTCCCAGTTAAATAAATCCAAATCAACTATGTATCAAAGGCCCTGAGAAAATTAAAATTGGGCAAGGGCCAAGTCAAAAAGCAGCCACTATAGACAAAGGCTCCGAGGTTGGATATTTTTACAAAAAATATGTGGTCCATTGTTGTTGTTACCCTTCCTTGCTCCGGAAGTAAATGAAACAACATGGTACCTTCCTTTTTCTTATCATGTTATGCTATAAATGTTGTATTCAACCTCAATCATAACACTCACAACACAACACCATTCATTTTTCATTTCAGCTTTGCATACACAGTAGTGCACACTCTTGAAGAGAATCATCCTCAAAAATCACTACTTTGCTTCTTCAGAAAGAGGAATCATCACAACACCAAGTTAAAACATTCTTCACCTGAAAACCCATCATCAAGAAAAATAAAGGAAGAAAGGTAATTAATCCAAAACAGTTTCCAATAATATGGCTTTGATGTCATGTTTCTTCTATTGCTTTGCTCCATCCTCATCAGGTCAAGTTTCTGATTATTCCCAAGGTTCATCTAAATTGAAATCTCCTTCTTCTTCAGAGAAGCCAAAGAACAAACCAAAATCAAAGGGTGCTCCAATTGTTGTTTCCTATTTCCCTGTCAACTATTACCCCTCTCGGTTGTAATCAATATGTACAGAGTCTCTTTTAAATACAAAGTTAGAAGTAATTTTGAAAATTTATTTATAAAAAAAATTCTATAATTTCAATAGACATTAAAACTCTTAAAAATACTTTTAATTTATCGAAACATGTTAATAATATTAATTTGTATTTAATTAGATCGTTGCGTTGCTATGGTCACTGACATGCTATGGCTTTTTGGTGGCGGCCTTTTGCCCGTTTCAGGATGTTTGGTTTACATAGTTGAAATTTGATGTGTTTTATTTGCAGAAAGAAGAATTAGTTTCACCCTATATTCTTTAATTTATTAAGGTGTTAGACTAGTCATTTTTAAAGAATAATTGAAAATTTAATTAAATCTTGTTAAATTCATTAGATGAAGAGAGTTATTTCATGATATTGTGAACAAATCAAATTCTTATAATATTATTACATTTTTGTTGCCGTTCAATTAATTTGGAAAATTGGTACATGCTGCATCCGTGCATAAAGAGTGTTTGGTAACATTTTGGTGGAGTTTACAAATTTCTTTATTTATAAAGTCATTTGACTAAATAAGCTTGTTTGGTATGGGTGTGCGTGTGTTTTAGGTAGAGTAGGAAGGTAATATAAAATGATTGTTATCTAACATATAAACCTCTTTTAATAACTGAATACTTTTTGATAGTTGAAATATGATAATACTTTTTGCTTCAATTTTTATAAATTTTTTTAAAATTCTTATATTTACGAAAAAATAATATAGATTTAGTTTCTTATTAAGGAATAATCATAAACACTTTATAATTTTTAATAACCAAAAAAGATATTTTTTAATTAAAAATCGTTTTATTTGAAGAAATATTTTTAGTTTTCATTATTCTTTTTATACTTTATTTTTTTAATTAAAAATCATTTTCACTGTTTCTTATTTATTCTTTTGAAATTAAAAGATCAAAATAGGGAAACATTTTTTCGAAGAGCACGTGTAAAAACAGAATATATTATTAAAAACCATACCTAATTTGTTGCATCTCAAGTATTTCCACATCCACACGTTTATGCAGAGTTTCGTGCTATTTTCACTTACCATTATAAAAAATAGATAGATGCATGAACAAAGTTCTCATCTCAACGTCATCAAAGTAAAAAAGCAGCCAAATTAAGAAATAAGAATGTATTAAAATTGGCGAGGGCCAAGTCAAAAAGCAGCCACTATAGACAAAGATCGATTCCGAGGTTTTTACAAAAAACTATGCGGTCCATTGTTGTTGTTCTCCTTGCTACAAATGAAACAACATGGTACCTTCCTTTGTCTTATCATATGTTATGCTATAAATGTTGTGTGCAACCTCAATCATAATTCATAACACTCACAACACAACACAATTCAATTTTCATTTCAGCTAATTTGCTTGCACAGTGCACACTACTCTCGAAGAGAATCATCTTCACTTGGGTTTTGCAAATAATTCACTACTTGTTTCCTTAGAAACTACAACACCAAAACACACTTTCATTTGAAGCCACTAAAACCCTAAGCCAATAATATGGCTTTGATGGCATGTTCTTGAATTGCTTTACTCCATCCTCATCAGGTCAAGTGTCTGATTCTGGTGAAGGATCATCATCATCATCATCATCTAAATTGAAATCTCCTAGTTCTTCGGAGAAGACAGAGAGCAAACCGAAATCAAAGGGTGCTCCAATTGTCGTTTCCTATTTCCCAGTCAACAGTTATCCCTCGCGCTTGTAGTCGATATGATCAACAGTGATGACGACTATGTGACCAACAGTGATGACAAACGATGTGCTGCAAGAGAATGATTTTGAGGAGGAAGGAGAAAAGAGAATGGGGAAGATGAAGGAAAAAACAAAAAATAAATAAAAATGAATTGATTTTTAACTTAATTTATAAGACAGTTTTATATTATTTTGAAAATAATAAAAAAGATTGATAATTTAGTTTTTAATTATAAACAATATCTTATCACCATTTTTACTCTACATCGTCATCATTACTATCATTACATTACTGTCAATGTTATTACTATACTACCGTCTCCACCACTATTATCGTAAGTAGTTGTCATTACCACTATCATTCAACCTTGTTATTTTCACAATTATCATTCTATCACCGTCATTATTATCACCACAACCACCACACGTCTTGTTGTTACCGTCATTGCCTCTGTCACCACACCATTGTAGCTAGGGATGCCAAAAACGAATGAGCTCACCAAAATGGGACAGGGTGGGTTGGCTTATCTATAGTTAGCGCGGGTTGGCTTGCCAACTTCAAATTCTTTTTTTTTTTTTGAATTATTCAATTTGATTTTTTTTTAAAAAAAAAATACTTGTATCTATATATTTTTTATTTTCAATTATTATAACAACAAAATAAATTAAATAGTAAATCCAGAGTAATTTTTTTGTTAAAGGACCATGTCGTTTTTTGTTTCATTTTAATTAATTATTTTTTCTTTCTACAAGATCGATTATTAACACATTTATTTCTTTATACCATTTTTTTCCATATTATTATTTGATTCATCATTTTGGTATAACTTTAACTCCTACGTGGTGATTTATAACACAAGTTTGAGAAAGCTTTCCATTAACAACCTATAAAACATAAATTACATGGATTAAATGTTGTCCCTCATAACATTTTTTCAAATTGAAAAAAAATTGCAATGGTTGTTTTAATATTAGTGGAAGAAATGGAAGTTAGCTTTCAAAACATAATACAACTAAGAGTCAAAAATTCTAAAAAATTCTTCCTCAAATACTAAATCACAAAATAGAAGTGAACTCATATCTTTCAACTTATCGCTTCAATCATAATATAAAATTACAAATTAATCTTAAATTATAATGCCAAATCAAAAATACTAAATCACAAAATAGATGTAAACTTAAGTAGGTTGGCAAGTTTGACCTGCACGGGTCAGTAGGTTAGATAGGACAGGTTGGCGGGCCAAAAACACTCTCTCACCCAACCATTTTTTGGTGGATTGGTGACTTAACCCAAGCTTGTTTTGTCACCCCTACATGTAGTTGCACCTATCAGGGAGAGGTTAAGCATGGGGGAATGGCCCCCCTAGTTTTTTTTTTTATATTTTGATTTTTTTATATAAAAAATATATTTTAATATTATATTGAATATTTTTAGTTTTGAAGTTAAAAGATTTTCTATTTAAATATCATTTATTTCTTCTTTTATATTTTATATCAATGACATTTAATATATCTTTTTATAGTATTTACTTTGAAGATAAAATATTTTATTTTTTCAGATAAAATATTCACTTTTCTTTTTAGATAATTGTATTTTTTTTTATAATGTAAATACATGCTAGTGATTTAATCTTGTAATCTCGAGTCTTTAAAAAATGTTTATTTTGAATTTTTAAAATATTTTGTCTTAAAATTATAATAAACTATTAATATAGTTAACATTTTAAAGCATATGAAATTTAATATGATTATTTACATTTTTTACTTTCAATTTTGTTTATCAAATTTTATTTCTAACAATTTAATTTATAACATTTTATCTCTAACTTTCTAAAATCTTAGGAATTTTATTTTTTGTCATCTATCCCTCACATGATTGCACATTTTATATATATTTTTTCTTTTTTTAAAAAATTTTGTACCCAACTTTTTGTTGTTTGACAAATTTTACTCACAATTTTTGTGTTTATTAATGGACAAATGATAGAGGATAAATTTTGCACAAATTTTAAAAACTACCTATAAAATGCATCAAAATAGTTTACTGAAAATAAATTTGTCAAAAATAAAAAATTAAAGAGAAAAAAATAAAATTTAATATATATATATATATATATATATATATATATATATATAAACTACTTACTCTAAGTGGGTCGGCCCGCGTGGGCTGTGGGTGGGGCGAGCTAGGTGGGCTGACACTACCACCTCAACCTGCCATTTTATGCAGGTTGGTGGGTCGGCCCTACGAGTCAGGACTCGTTTTGTCATCCTTAGGCTCGCCCTTGATCATCACTACTATGTCTATCACAATTGTCTTCGTCACCACCATTAATTAACAACCATTGTCATCTCAATCAGCATTTCCCTACCACCAATGTTATCATCGTCATTGTCGTCACCACCTTCGTCACAACCACCACATTGTTGTCGTCACCACTAGAGCATTATTGTCACTACCACTTTTGTCGTCATTGTCTTCGCCACAACCATTCAACCACCATATCCATCACAATTACCATTCCACCACCGTTACCACTACCACCACACCATTATCTTATCACCACCATCATCATATTGTTGTCGCCGCCACAACTACAGTTGTTCGTTGTCTTTGTCATCACTATTCTACCACCACCAATGTCGTTATCATCGTTTAAGCTCACTTTATTTGTCTTCAATTGGCAACAAAATTAAACTGAAACTCAAAATTAAAACTAATTTTTATTTTTAAAATTTCAAAACCAAAATCAATAAACTATAAACTATCCGCGGTAGAAAAAAAACTTTTCCATGAAAGCGGCATATATAGGAATAAAAAGTAAATAATAAAATCCTAGTAATAACTTTGGATAAAATATAAAGGAAGGTCAAATAATTTAATCGAAATTAAATATCTTATTTTGAGATTTTATTTTCAAAATAAAAATAATATATAAATTTCCCTTTACTTATGCTCTTTTATAGAATAAACTATTTTCTATCTGTAAATAAAATTTATTTCCTTTTTCTCCTGCCTCAAAATTTTGAATTTAGATTGTTATAAAACTAGTACAATAAGTGTCTTGAATGGGTATTAAGTTTACAATCTATAAAATTTTTATATAATTATATTTTAAAATATTTTAATATATTTGTCAATTATTTTTCAATAAATTAATATTATAATATTAAAAATATAAAAAAATGCTACTACTGTTATAATTTAACAGTTTGAAATTTAAAATAAAAAATATTACTCATTAATAATTTGTCATTATAAGAATAAAAAAATAAAATGGAAAAAAAAGGTTATATTATCAATGTAAAATAATTTTACATCGTCATCCAATTGTAAATGACTATGTATAATAAGTTTGTTAACTTTTACAAAATTAGCTTCAAAGTCATATAAGCAATGATTTAAGGATTTGGGATTCAAGTTTCACATTTTTAAGTTAGAGTTCATTGTTTAGGGTTTAAGATTTTATGGTTGGGGTAGGGTTTATGATTTTAGGCCATTGAGTTTCACAATTTATTAATTAAGGTTTCATGGTTTAGTGTTTAAAGTTTATGATTTTATTGTGTTAGGTTTCATGGTTTAGGTTTTAGGGTGTGGGATCCATGGTTTATGATTTTATGGTTTGTGATAGGATTCTAGGGTTCAAGGTTATTGGTTTTAGTGTTTATGGGTCACAATTTTAGGGTTTGGAGTTCATTGTTTAAGGCTTTAATGTTTAAGGTTTGGGGTTTATGATTCCATGTTTCAAACAATGAACTATAAACCATAAATCCTAAAACTATAAACCATAAACCATGAACCTAGGACCACATAACCTTAAAAGCTTGAACCCTAAAAATAAACCATGAACTCTAAAGCAAAAACCTAAAACCTTAAATCCTAACTCAAAAAATAAATCTATGAACCTTACAACCTGAACCATAAACACCTAAACCATGGACACCAAACCCTAAACCTTAAACTATGAACAAAACAATGAATCATTAACATTACCATCACTCTATAGATACCCACTCATAAGCAAACACAAACATGTATTAATTAAGTTTTGGCTAAATATCACTTTTAGTCCTTTATGTTTTTGTTTTTATTTAGTTTATTTATTTAAGTTTTAAAAGCATCACTTTGATCCTTTATGTTTCAATACAAACACATGATCTCTTTATTTTATCAAATAAATTAACATACTCCATTTCCTTACAATAGTGGTGGACAAAAAAATTGCCAATAATTAAAAATCCATCGCCTATTCTATGTTTTTAGGAACTATATATTTTTCAATTGTTGACAACCAAAATATTTTGAAATGTTAAACATGTTGTAAAATGTGTTAAAAATTAAGTTGAGATTAATTTAAACAATTCTCAATAAAGTTAAATGTGCCATTTTGTATTTTTACATTGGCAAATCTACATTTGTAAAATAAGGATTAATTACATGTTTAACATTTAAGTTGACTCCAATAATAACTGAGTTATTTCCCATCTTCACCATATGCAAAGTCAAGATCGGTCCTATGTAGTAATAGGTCGACATATTTAATAATATTCAAGTAATTGAAGCATATGGATAAAAATCCACAATTTTGATAAACCACAATTTCAATGTGAAACATTAATCAGGTAAAGTAATATGAAACACTTTTAATTAAGAGATTTTTTTTTTCTAAATCAATATTCAATAAATTGACATAAGAAAAGAAAAGGTAATATGAACATGCTTTCGAATGTCTTTAATTTGATTAAATCTATTATTTCAAAAAGTAATTATTATATCTCTTATAACTAAAAAATAAATAACTTTAAATCACTCATCAATTGACTAAATTTTTTCATCTTGATTATTCTTATTATTTTTTTTTCTAATAACACCGACATTTGCTAGAAGGATAACTTTACATTCACATTAAGTGTAAAACTTTTTAGCAACATCCATACTAGTGGATTTAATTGTTAATAATATTACAATGGGTTTTGCCGTCTTTATTGATCAATTAATAACTCATAATCGTTCAATAAAGAAGGCAAAACCTAATGTAATGTTATTAAAGGCTAAATCCACTATACTCAATAGGTATTACAAAACGTTGAAAAAAATAATAATTTGATGAGAATAATTAGGATGGAGAAATGGAGTGATTTAAAGATAATTATTTTAAAAAGAATGTATAACTAATAATAATAATAATAATAATAATAATTTATTATTATTATTAAATAGAACATAATATTTAATATAATTACCTAAACATACGGGGTTCAGATGTGAAATTTTATGTTATTTATTAGGTATTTTAACATTTTTATATGAATTAATCTCCTGCGGGTATAGACTCTCGAGTTTGATAATGTGGAGGCAACATTAACAATTTCCCAAAACCATTGTTCCATCATATGTTACAACAATGATCACGAGATTGAATGACAAAGTATGCAAGGTTTTCATCATGTACCCACCACAAGCACTATAGATCTCAAAGAACTCTCCATGTGAGGGCAAGGCTGCAGTGCATATATGCTTAAGATCCAACTTGTCTCAGTACATTATCATATGGAGAAGACAACAATGATAATATTATGAGAAAAATGATTTTAGAATGTAGACATCAAAGGATATATTATCATATAGAAGAGACAACTCCTATAATACTGTGGGAAAAGTGGCTTTAGAATGTAGAAATCAGTGGGTACTATCATATGTTAGTTGGACACTAGTTACAATCATTGGTGCATGGTGATACACAATATAAATGGGCAATGTTTCATGATGGTTCATTGAACTTAATCTTTAAAATTTGTAAAATATAGATAGTTTAAAAAAAATTAAGAATCAACTATATTGTTTCTTATTCACACTAAACAATTACAAATTAATTTAAATTTTCTATAAAAGCATATGAATCAAAAGTAAATAATAAGATCCTACTGATAGTTTGGATAAAAAGAAAGAAAAAGAAAAAAAATCATTTAAGATAAGTATTTTCTTTTTATTCGATATTTTATTTTTCAAAAAATGTATAACTTTCCCCTTAATTGTTTATTGTTCTCTTTTAGAAAAGAATTTCTTTTTATTTATAAAAGATTAAAATCATTTCTTTTGCTCTTAATTTCTACTTGAACGGATACCTCGAATACTACTTGTTTTCAGATTGTTAGAAAAGTAATTTATTTACATTAATTAGCTAAAAATAATAAAAGTTTTCTATAAAAGAATAGGAAAAAAAGTTAAATAATAAGAGCCTGGTGACATTTTTGGAAAAGGAGGAAAGGTATAATTTTCATTTACAGAAAATATTCTATTGTTTGAGATTTTTTTTATTATTATATAACTTTCCCCTTTTTTCTCATTGGCTAGTAGAAAATAATTAATTTTATTATAAATAAAAATTTAGCATCTCTTAACTTTTCCTCCTAATTTCTTCATGAAGAGATACAACAACTTTTTTGTTTTTAGATCGTTAATTAGGAAAATGATTTATTTATTAACATTAATAGTTAACAAATAATTGAATAGTTTGCTATATATATTTGGGTTTTCATGGATCGGTTTGATTCGATTTTGGATGAAAATAACATTCAAATGATTTTAATTGATTCGGATTTTAGAAAAAAATTTGTCTTATTCGAACCAATTCAATGATGAACGGGTTAGTTTAAGTTGGGTCATTAGATATCCAATCAATTTAAAAAAATTGAAAAAAATATTATTTTATCCCAAATTTAACAAATAATGTTGTCATAAGATAACATAAGTAAATATATTTGAATATATTTGACTTATATTAACTAAATAACAACATAAATTATAAAAATCACATGATTAATTGAATAAATCATAAAAATCCATCTATAATAATAGAAGGGAAATAAACAAAATTAGCCTATACATACCTTGATTTTGAAGAAAGACGAAAGTGAAACACAATGAAAATCTTTTATAGTTAATTTGACAAAAAAGAAAATAAGTTATGTATTATAAAAATAATAATAGATTTATAGTTGATTTGGTTGAGGTTGATTCAGATTTTCAAAAGTGTAAACCGAACCAAATAACATTGAAATTTCATTAGTTTGATTCTAATCCGAATTGAAAAAAAATCCAAACTAGTTTAGTTGGTTCAGTTTGGATTATCAGATTTATTGGATTAATCTAGACCCATCAACACCCTTAATATATATAAAACATACAAACAAAAAGTAAATAGTAATAAATTAGAGATAATTTTGGAAAATAAAAGAATGGTGAAATTTTAATGTAAAGTAAATATTCTATTATTAGATAACTTTCCTATTATTTTTTATTCTCTTTCAAAGAATAATTTATTTTCATTTATAAGTAAAATTTAGCACCTGGTTTCCTTTCTCCTTATTTCTTCACGAAAATATAAGTCATTTTTTTTTTCTTTTAGATTGTTATAAAATTATTTATTGATTCACAATAATTAGTTAAGGCTAGGTTTAAGGTGGTTTTAAGTATCCAGTTAATGGTTTTGAAATGTAATTTTAAAACAAAACATATTTGACAAAAAATAAATCTAAGTTGGTTTTTAAATTAGTTTCAAAATAATTTTATATTATTTTCAAAACAATAAAAAAAGGTTTTGTGAATTTAGTTTTTAATTTTATAAAACATACTCATTGTTGTTGTCACTACTATCGTCTCTAGCACCACACTACCATCATCGCTACCACTATCATCATAGTTGACTTTACCGCCACCATTTAACAATCGTTGCCATCACAATCATCATTTCACCACCACAAATGTCACTATCGGTGCTGCAACCACCACACCGTTATCATCGCAATCATTGCTAGCACCACATCATTGTTGTCATCATTATTACCATCGTCGTTCTATTTGCCACTACAAGTCAACCATTGTAGCCATCACAACTACCATTTCACCACCATCATTAGCTTCATCACTACCACCACACCATTGTCATCGTTGTCACCATCACTGCTACCACCACCATCACATTGTTATTGTCGCCACCACTACAGTTGTATGTTTTCTCTACTACCACTATTCCACCACCGTCAATGTCATCATCATCGTTTAAGTGCATTTTGTTCGTCTATTTTTTTTTATGAATAAAGAAATTAGAAAGAGGACATTAAGACCTACAAAAGAGAGTGTCCGAGACATTAACAACTAAGTAATTAAAAGTCGAAGTTGGACAAGAGTTTAATATAAGGGTGGCAAAATGGGTTACCACCCACGGGTCAACCCGCCAGCTCGCCAAAAAAAGGCGAGGTGGGAAAGTGTCCCAAACCCGCCATCAAATTTATTTCTTTACTTTTTTATTTATTTAGTATTTGTAATTTGGTATTTTGATTAAGACTAATTTGTAATTTGGTATTGGGGTTTAAGATATAAGTTTATGACACTATGAGTTTACTTCTTTTTTAGTATATACGATTCTTAATTATTTACTTAAGAGTGTCAATAGATAATAAACAACAAATCATTACGTAGGGATTGAAGTTATACATGAATGATAAACTAAATAATAACATGGTAGAAAATCGTCTAAAGAAATAAACGGATTAATAATCTTTCTTATAAAAAGAAAAAGTAATTAATTAAAATAAAGTGAAAATTGAAAAGTGACATAGTTCTTTAACAAAAAAAAACTTTTTATTTACTATTTAATCTATCTTGTTATTATAATAATTTAAAATTGAATAATTGAGATAAAAAATATAAAGAAATAATTTTAAAAAAAAATTGAAAATTGGTGGGCCAACCTGCCAACTTGCCTGATGGCGGGGCGGGTTGGCCCTTCTAGCTTGCGCCAGCCATAGGCAACCCACCCCACCCCATTTTCAATGGGTTGGCTTGCTTTGCCACCCCTAGTTTAATTCAATGAATGGGGAGGAGGATTTGACTCTCGACTTAGTAAGAATATCTATCATAAAATTTCTTTTCCTCAATGTATGCTTGAAGCTAATATTCCAAGGCAGTTGTACGTATTCACAAATGGCCGAGATCACACCTGCATGATGATGAACAACATCGAGGCCATCATTGATGAATTTCAGGTAAGAGTCACTAAGAAGCTACAAGGTGGATCCTTAAGTATCTTTGTGGGGCTGTAAATGTTGGATTAATGTATATCAATCAAGGTGAAGTCCCTATGATTGAGGGATTTGTAGATTCTGACTTTAATGAAAGTGTAAACACCAGGAAATCTACAACGAGATACGTGTTCAAAGTGTTTGGAAATGTGGTTAGTTGGAAGGCAAATTTACTAGTTATGGTGGCTCTATCTACCACTAAGGCAAAGTATATTGCAACTGGAGAGACTGTGAAGGAAGCACTTTGGCTCAGGGGATTAGTTGTTGAATTGATTCAAGAAAAAGAGCTTGAATCCACTGTCATCCACTATGACAGCTAGAGTGCTATTTGCTTGACCAAAAACCAAGTTCACCATGATCATACAAAGTGTTCACGAGTACGAGTAACCTGCAAACCCAACCCGGTTTGAACGAGTTGATAGAGTGTTTAGATTAGACCCAACCCAACCCAAACTACATATAATAATAATACAAAAAACTACTCTCACCCACTCAATACTTTCACCCTCTCAATCTACCTCTTCACTTCATCTTGCTTCCATTGATAGTAGTATGTCTAGTACTTTAGCTTCAAACATTGGCTCTCAATCTAATATGAACATGAGTGATGAGGATGAGGATTGGGATGGTCAGTTTAAAAAGAAAATGAAGGAAAAACAAGGTGAGGTGCAAAAGAATGAGTTGGATAGGTATATAGGTGATGATGTTGAAGATGATAATCCTGGATTTGACATTTTGAGTTGGTGGAAAATGAAAGCAAGCAAATATCACGTTCTTTCTTTCATGGCTAGAGATATATTGGTCAGTCCTATGTCTACTGTGTCATCTGAGTCTACATTCAACACTGGAGGTTGAGTACTTGATCCATTTCGTAGTTCATTAAGTCCCGTTATAGTTGAAGCTTTGATTTGTAGTCAAAATTGGCTCAAATCTCAAAAGCATGTCAATGATTTGCAAGTTGAACTAAATGAAGTAGAAAAGATTGAATTAGGTATAAAGTTTTATTTTTTTCACATTTGTTTACAGTATGAATATGAATTGATTTTGTATTCTAATGAGATTTTATTTAAATTTTTAGAGTTGTTTGGTTTGGCTTTAAATACTACTAATGTTGGGACTACTAGTGCTACTGGGACTACTATTGGGATTGCTAGTGTTGCAAGTTAGGGTCATTGCTAATATAATAATATACTAATATTTACAAATTAGTTTATGATGTAATTTTGTGTTCACCTCTTTAGCGACTTTAGGCATATTTCTTTTTTCTACACTATTTATAATAGACTAATGAATCTTATCCTTTGGCTTGCAGTGCTTCAACAATAGAGCTTATAATTGTTCAACAATGGAGCTTAAAACTAGTCAACTATCCAAGAAAATGCAAATTTGTTTTCAGTTTATTTTACATCAATGTTGCAATGTTATTTGAATTTTCTCAATTATATTAAGTTAAGTGAGTTTTTCTATTTAGATTGGTAACCATTTTATTTTGAATTTTCTGGATTAGATGAATTAAAATCAAAAGGATTAGCAATTAAGTTTGAAAGTGTTATTATATCTAGCTTATTTTGTGGATTAATATATGATTAGGTTCATTTGTGATTGAAAATTATTTTTATTCTAAAAAAAATAACAAAATTTGAAAATTTATTCTAATTTTTTAGAAAATTTTAATTTTAATTTCATTTTAAAAATATATTAGTGACCCGATAACTCAACCCAACCCAACTCGTTCATGATTGAATTGGGTTGAATTTGAAAATAAAATCACGCAAATCCAATCCAACCCACTAAAAATTAATCAGGTTGGATCAAGAATTTATGCAAATCCATCCCAATTCAACCCGTGAACACTCAGTAGCTAAAACTCACAAAAATGTAAAATAAGAATTTAACTTGTTTACATTATCAATAAAACAACACTCCTCGTCTAACGAATCTAACAAGGTAGAAATTATCAAATATTCTTTAAAAATGATAAGTCTAACACGTACATGAATAAATCAAAGAATATAGTGTGAAACAATTTCTTCGATCTTTTTACAAGTGCATCAAGAATGTCTAACTTAGTCGTTTGAGTATATTCGATTTCTACTGATAAGGATAGTAGCTAGATAGCTAGCACTCATCAGAACGATGCAGAATGAATTATATGAACCTACAAACGTGATGGGTAATGGTTGACAGGGAAATAGGAAACAACAATTGGAGCACCCTTTGATTTTGGTTTGTTGTTTGGTTTCTCTGAAGAAGATGGTGATTTCAATTTAGATGATGATCCTTCAGCATAATCAGAGACTTGACCTGATGAGGATGGATTAAAGCAATTCAACAAATATGACATCATCAAAGCCATATTATGGGTTTTTCTTGGTGGATTTCTAAGGAAGCAAGTAGTGAATTATGAAATTGAAGAGGGGATTCTTGTGTTTATGAATGATATGCAAAGCTGAAATGAATTAATCGTGTTGTTGAGTGAGTGAGTGATACGATATTGAATATTTATAGCATGATATTAAGACAGAGGAAGAAGGTAGCATGTTACTTCATTTTTGCTTAGGGAGCAAGGAGAACATGGGACCACATAGCTCTTCATTTGAAAAAATCTTCAAGTCCCTTTAGTTAGTGGCGGCTTTGACTTCGCCTACGCGCTCAATAATCAATCTTGGAGTTCTTCGCAACATTCATTGTTTTGGATCATATTTAACCAGACACGTATTTGTGTTCCATTTTGTATAAGAGTATTATTAAAAATATATAAAAATAAAAATAATTATTTTGAATAACATGATCAGATTTTTATTGGTAAACACGAAATGGGACATAAAATAGACAGGTGATTTCAATCATTTAAAATTAATAAATATTTTTTTTATCAATAATTGTAAATAATAAAAACGTGTCAAGTACTTGAGAAACAACGTAGTAATTCTCCAAAGCATATATTTGACCCACATGAGTTATGATGTCGAAAGGTCCAAAGCAGCCAACCATTCACAAAAATCCCATGATACAAATTTTCAAAGAGTTATGTGTGGATCCCATGTTCTCCTTGCTCCCCAAGAAAATTGACTAAGGTGGAAAGTTCCTTGTACAACTAAAATAATATTTCAGATAATCCTCAACTAATCTACTTCCACTTATAATAGAATCCATCCACGTATGATTTAAAATTAAAATAAATATTTATAAAATAAGTGATTATTAAATAATTAATTATTTTTAAAATAAATAAAATTTATTTCTTTAAATAAGTAAAAATTTATTTATATTAAATAAAAATAATTTAGACAAATTATAAAAATAAATAATTATTTATTTTATTAAAATAAATATTTATTTTATGGTTAATTTATTTATCTATTTATTTATTTTATTTAATTTAATTGTTTTAGAATTGACTATTTTTTAACTCGATGAAGGTATACTTATACAATACACTTTGAACCAACAAGTTATTGGTTCAAGTGGTTATTAGATTTGATCCTCTTAAGTAAATTTTCGAATTTAAGTTTCATCGATAAAGTCAATGGATACTTCATACCAATAATATAATTATTAAAAAATAAACAAAAATATAATACTTTGACACCCACAATAAAATATATTATTTTGAAATGTTCTTATATCCTTTCATAAGACTTATTTTAACTTTTTCTTATATCAATTGTGTTTTTTTTTTCAAAATATATTTAATTAATTTAGTCCATAAATAATAAAATATTGTGCATTTGTTTATTTTTGCTTTCATACGTGGGTTGAAAAATTGAAGAGTTTAGTTTTAAAAATTAAGATTCCACTACTATTATTTAGGTTGAAAGTAATTATGTAGAAAAAAATTATATAGTTAGTCCAAATAACTTTTAGAGTAATTTTGAAAAATATTAAAATAAAATTGAAAGGCAATTTTTTTTTTATTAGAAACAAAATTGGAATATAAAATTACAAACAAAATTAATATTATTAACTAGATTAACCAACTTTTTTAATACATGTAAATTAGTTAAGAGTGTCTTTATAATTAGGACAAAGGGAGTATCTGTTATAAAGAAAATTCTCAAATTATTTAATAATGGAACACTTTACATGTTATATAATATTATTGAATAATATAACATGCTGTAATTATAATTCAAATTCATGTATTATATAAAATTAATGAGTGGTGTAACAATCATTTGGTATAATTACCAGTATTATTTAATCTATCTATATATAATAAATATATTGAGATGACTTATTTTATACGAGTGCATTATAATATTGTATTTGAAGATAATCTCTGGTTATAATTTACTAATACTAAAAATAAATAAATGTGTATACATTAACAAATCCTTATAATTCCAAAAAAAAAAAAAAAAACCCTTATAATGAGTTTTGCCTATAAAAAAGAATTAGAGAGGACATATCAAAAGATAGTAAGATACAGCTCTTGCCACGACGTGATCTCCTACCTTAATGTATTTCAGTATTTCTTTAATTTATAAAAGGCTCTTTATACCATTTTTGCCAATTATCATAGCTGAATGAAATAAATAAAAAATTATCACTTCTTTCATGTTCGATCTTGTTTGTGAGGGAGAATTTGATTTGGGAAGCTTAGCGAGTACATGATGTCACTTTGTTTATTTTGAAAAATGTTTTGTTTTCAGTATAATGTCCTACAGTTTTAAGATAGTGTAAAATCATAACATATTATTTTTTTTATAATTTTTAAAATAATTTTATAAAAATTGAAAAATTTATTATTGTTAAATATATGCCTTGAATATAATAGCATTTTCTATTATGAGTAATTTAATAGAAACCATACATATAAATTATAGGTACAAGTTGCTCACATCCTAGTATAAAAGTGTCATTATGCTTTGTACAAAATCATTTCAACAGGAAACAATAGAGAGTTATATTGTGAGAGAGAAGCGAGTACATGATGTTACTTTGTTTACTTTCTTTTCTCATTAATAAGATAGATTTTTTTTAGTGTAAATTCTCGACGTCAAAGACAATTTGTCACAACAAACTGGTATCAAAACTATGGCATTTGTGAAATTTGACATTGAAAAATTTACTGGCAAAAATAGCTTCAACTTGTGGCGGGTGAAGATGTTTGCTCTCCTCGCGCAACAAGAATGTGAGTTGGCGTTGGAAGGAGAAGAAAAGTTGTCAGAGCTTACACCTACACAAAAGAATGCGATAATAAAAAAGGCATATAACATAATATTGTTATCGCTAGGTGATGAAGTTTTGGGAAAAGTCTTTAGAGAAAAGATTGCCGACACGCTTTGGGCAAAGCTTGAAAGTCGATACATGTTACAGTCTCTACATAATCGTCTCTGTTTGAAGAAACAATTATATACCATGCAAATGCATGAAGACGAGTCCATTCATAAACATATAAAAAATTTCAATCAAATTGTTCTTAGTTTAAAAAATATTGATGTTGCGGTAGATGACAAGGACCAAGCTATTCTTCTCCTTAGTTCTTTACCAAGAGCTTATGAAATTTTGTAGACACAATAATTTTCGAAAGAAACTCACTATCAATGGAGGAAGTAAAACGGCCTTACAGTCTTGGGAATTAAAAAGGCGAATTATTGATTCATATGCTGGTTCTAGCTCGAGTGAAGGTTTAATGGTAAGAGGAAGAATGGAGGAAAGGAAAAAGAGTTTCTAAAGAAATCGTTCTAAGTCATGCAACAAAAATAAGAATAATAATAGATGTCCTAACTGTCAGAGAGAAAGGCATTGGAAAAGAAACTGCCCAAAGCTCAAGAGAGAAATAACAAGTGTTTCAGAGTTTGGTGGAGCAGCTATTGCCTTAGAAGAATCAGATGGTGGAAATGTTCTCTATGTTTTATCTAATGTTAATGATGATGATTGGATTCTTGATTTAGCATGTACTTTCCACATGACTCCTAACAAAGATTGGTTTGTCACATACCAAGATATTGAAGGTGGCAAAGTTCTGATGGGGAATGATGGTGCTTGTAGCATAGTTGGTAAAGGTACAGTGCAAATCAAGATGATTGATGGTATTGTGAGAACATTAACTGACGTGAGATATGTCCTCGAACTCCACAAGAATCTAATTTCTTTAAGCACTTTAAACTCTCTTGGTTGCTCATACCGAGCTGAAGGTGGAGTCTTAAAAGTTTATAGAGGTGCCTTAACAATTATGAAGGGAAAGTTGAACAATGGACTATATATATTGCAAGGCAGCACAGTGGTAGGTGTAGTCACGGTTTCTTCAATTTTTGATCTTGATTAAACTCATTTGTGGCATATGAGGTTAGGCCATATGAGTTAGTGTGGAATGGATGAGCTTAGCAAGAGAGGCTTGCTTGGTGGACAATGGACTGGAAAGCTAGATTTTTGTGAGCATTGTGTTTACGGAAAACAATGCAAAGTAAAATTTAGCATTGGAGTTCATAAAACGCAAGGGACTCTTGATTATATCCATTTAGACCTATGGGACCCGTCAAGTGTTCCTTCTCATGGTGGAGTAAGGTACATGTTAACTTTCACTAATGATTATTCAAGGAAAGTTTGGATTTTTGTCTTGAAACAAAAGAGTGATGTATTCCTCAAATTTAAGCAATGGAATCTCTAGTAGAGAAATAGACGGAAAAGAAGGTCAAACGACTCAAGACAAATAATGGGTTGGAATTTTGCAATAAGAAGTTTAATGAGTTTTATGCAAATGAAGGAATAGCTTGCCATAGAACTGTGAGACATACACCACAACAAAATGGCGTAGCAGAACAGATGAATAGGACATTACTTGAGAGAGCTCGTTGTATGCTCTCAAATGTTGGTTTGCCTAAACAATTTTGGGCAAAGGCAGTTAATACTATATGTTATTTGGTGAATAAGTCTCCTTCTACAGCTATTGACCCTAGAGGAAATGTGGTCAAGCTCTACAGCAAATTATTCAATGTTACGTGTATTTAGGTGTCCAACTTATGCTCATGTTAATGAAGGGAAACTAGAGCCAAGAACCAAGAAATGCATATTCTTGGGCTATCAAGATAGAGTAAAAGGGTATAAGTTGTGGGACCCTAAGGTATCAAAGCTCATGATTAGCAAAGATGTGATCTTTGATGAGACAACCATGCTTAACCCAAGACCACATGAGGACCATGATAATAAAGTTGAAGTCCATGGTGTTAATAAAAAGGTGGAGCTTAAAACTAATGCCCTTGAACGGAATCCAGAAAAGACACATGATGAAGTCACAATAACAAAGCTTGAGTATATATTGGCTAGAGATAGGCCAAGAAGACAAATCAAAGCACCAAAAAGGTATGATGATTTTGTTGCTTTTGCATTCAATATGACAGAAAGCATTGATGAAGAGGAGCCTAGTTCATTCCATGAGGCAGTTAATTGTGATGAAGCATCACAATGGATTGGTGCCATGAAAGAAGAGCTAGAATCCCTCCACAAGAATCAGACTTGGGAACTTGTTGAGAAACAATTGCTCAAAAGATTGTGGGTTGTAAATGGATATATAAGAAGAAAGATGAAACAAAGTTCAAAGCAAGGCTTGTAGCAAAAGGCTTTACACAAAGGCAAGGTATTGATTTTACCTGTTGTGAAGCATAGTTCCATTCGAGTGCTTCTTGCTTTGGTGTGTTTGCATGACTTGAAGTTAGAACAACTAGATGTGAACACTACATTTCTCCATGGTGATTTGGAGGAAATAATTTACATGCAACAACCAGAAGGGTTTGTTTTACCTGAAAAACAAGACCATGTATGCTTGTTGAAGAAATCTTTGTATAGGTTGAAATAGTCACCCAGACAATAGTATAAACGATTTGATTCATTTATTATTGATATTAGGTATACAAGAAGTAAATATGATTGTTGTGTTTATCATAAAAAATTGTTTAAAAACTCTTATATTTACTTGCTTCTTTATGTTTATGACATACTAATCACATGTAAGTACCCAAACGAGATCAATAAGGTGAAGGCACAATTAAGTGGTGAATTTGAGATGGAGGATTTGGGTCCAGCAAAAAGAATCCTTGGTATGGAGATCGTACAAGATCGAAAAGCTGGAAGATTGTGTTTATCTCAAAAGAGCTATATTGAGAGAAAGTTCTAGAGAGATTTGGAATGCACAATGCAAAAGCAGTTAGTACACCTTTTGCAACTCATTTTAAGTTATCGACAAATATGTCACCACAAACAAAAAAGGAGGAAGAGTCCATTTCTCGAGTGCCTTACTCTAATGTAGTTAGGAGTCTGATGTATGCCATGATTTGTACTAAACCAGATATTGCACATGCGGTAAGTGTTGTTAGTCGTTATATGGCTAATCCAGGAAAGGCTCATTGGCAAGCTATGAAATGGATCCTTAGATACTTGAAAGGTTCAGTTGACATAGGACTAGTACTTGGCAAAGGAATAAATGGTGTTAACAATTATGTCACTGGATTTTGTGATTCAGACTATGCAATTGATCTTGATCATAGAAGGTCCTTGACTGATTATATTTTCACACTTGGAGTAGTGTTATAAGTTGGCGTGCGACTTTGCAGTTCACCGTTGCCTTGTCAACTACAAAGGCAGAATATATGGCAGCTATAGAAGCGGTGAAAGAAGTTTTATGGCTTAAAGGTCTTGTTGGTGATCTTGGTATAAGTGAGAAGGAAATTATTGTACATTATAATAGTCAAAGCGCAATTCACTTAACCAAAAACCAAATGTACCATGAAAGGACAAAGCACATGTAAAGATGCATTTTATTCGTGATGTAATAACACAAGGTGATGTGTTGATAGAAAAGATTTCTACTTCTCATAATCCTGCAGACATGATGACAAAAGCTCTTCCAATGGTAAAATTCAAACATTGTTTGGACTTAGTTGGAATTACAACTTGACACTGGAAGCAGGTGGAGCAACATTAATATATAGTGAAAGTTCAATGGCATGGGAAATTCAAGTCAAAGTGGAGATTTATTAAATATGTGCCTTGAATATAATAGCATTTTCTATTATGAGTATTTTATTAGAAACCATGCATATAAGTTAGAGGTACACATTGCTTGCATCCTAGTATAAAAGTATCATTATGCTTTGTACGAAATCATTCTAATAGGAAACAATAGAGAATTATATTGTGAGAGATTGAGAATTCAAATAGAATTCTTCTTTGTAGTTACTTTCTTTTTTCATTAATAAGACGATTATCTACGTCAAAGACGATTTGTCACAATAATTATAAATAAATAAATAAAATTTAATTTAGTCACAGTGAACAAATAAAAAAGTCATTTTCTCTCCTTTTCTTAAGTTCAGATTGAAGCATAAGAAAAACTACGGTCAGCTTAACAATAAGACAAGTAAAACTCTTGTTTTAGTTCCATCAACAAAAAATATTTTTATTACTTTTATTAAACAAAATGACCTTACGTATTGATAAAACAAAAATTTCTCATTTATAATTATTTAATTTAAAATAAAATATTTTACTTAAAAACTATTTTAGGCCCCACTCATTACTCATGTAAGAACAATTTAATTTTTTTTCTGATAAAAAAATATATGTTAGAACAATATTCATTCAATTAATTAATAAGATGTGTAACTAGCTAGGTGTCATTACACGTATTCACTCCATAGTATATAAATATATTTATAAAATAGAAAAGAAAGAACATCGAAACTAATAAACAATATACTCTCTTTCATATAAGGTAAACAAATTAAAACTATAATTTTTTTTATTATATTATTGATGACTAATCCCCTTCAAGAAATTTAACTAATTATTTTTAGTGAGATTTTTTTTTTAATCACACTTTTTTAATCCACGATTACATAAGTCGAAACCTTATTTTTAAAAAATCAAGTCTAATAATCACTTAAATCAATTAATTGGTAGTATACTTTATAAATTAAGTGCAAATTTCCACTAATAGTCAAAGTCGTTGCCTTGCACTTGTTTAGTCCTTTCCTTGCAGAGCAAGGAATTGTTTAATATAAATAATACATCCTCCATTATTTCACCTAACTCATCACTTTTAATAACCCAATAAGACAACACTTTTTCTTCAACACAATTAGATCGAAGATGAGTATTCTCTCAGTCATATTCTGTTGCTGCTCGATCAAGTCCAAGAAAGAAGGAGGAGAAGAAGAAGAAAAAAGTAGCTATGTGGTGGAAGCAGGTTCTCTATCAAGAAAACCCAAAGGAGATAATAATCCTCATCATCAATCTTCAGCTCCTATTGTTGTTTCTTATTTCCCAGTTAACTCTCACCCTTCGCGTTTGTAATTTTGCTTCAATTGAAACATGTGTGTCACAAGTTATATCGTATATTCATTGATGGAGTAACATAGTACTTCCATCCAAATGTTTGTTGGTATAGGAATTTATGATCTCGTGCATACTAAGATTTCTTATTACTTAAGATAATCTTTGTGAGGTTTTTTTTTTTTAAGAGTACCTCCATTCAGAGAGATTAATGGACATGTTTATTTATATATTTTTTTTTCTACTGTTTTCGTTTAAAATAAATAATTATTTATTTATTTATTTAAATAAACAAAATTTATATAGTTATAAAATAATCATTTATTTAAAAATTACTTAACATCTTTTTTTAAAAAAATTTAAACAAACTCGTCCATTGTTCGTTTTCTTTTCTTTTTCACTTCTTTATTTGGATTTTGGCTTAATTCTTTCACTTTTTTTTTGTATTTTTTTTTAAAATAATACATAGGATTAAGGAGAAGGAGTCTTGGAGATATCAACTATCAACCTAGTTGAGATATTCTTAATCCTCTTTAAAACTTTAAAGAGTGCATCTTTAATTAAATAAAAAAATAATTAAGGAGATATTAGTATATATTTTTAAATGACCAAGGGGCCAGAGTAAATATAGTGTATAAAGGAGTGTCGTGTATATTTTTAGATAACTAAGAAGATTAATGTAATAGTAGATAATTATATGGGTGTTTATGTAATTTTATCAAATTTTAGGAATTATAAGTGTAAAAAAATCAAAAATTCAAAAACTTAACTCCAATAACCATTTCTCATGCGGGTAGTACATAAGTTCACGAATTAAGTCCACAAAATTGGTGGACTAAATGGATCAGACTCAAACTTAACTATATAATTATGTGGGTTCTTAAAAATCGAGCATAGTATTATAAGTTTATAGACTAAATGGACCAATCTGCAAACCCAATTCCATATACCCACCCCAACGACAATAAAAGTTTTAATGATCTTTTTTATTTATACTTCATTTATTACTAATTACGCTTCCATTTTTGTTATTTACACTTTCCCTATTACTAAATATATAAATTTTTAATTACTTAATCATTATTATTATGTATGCATTAGGTTATCTATTTTGTTTGGAGGAAGTTGTCGCTTGAATAAGCGAAAAAGATGATAGTGTCATTTTTTTATAGTTGGATGAGTGAAAAATGCGTATATTGGATGATGCTTAGGATGTATTCTATAAAGAAGTGATGAAGTTGTTAATGGAAGGTTTGGAAAAAAAAAAATGGTGTTTCATAAAGTATCGATTGTGTGTGAGAGTATGTGAAATAAGAGGTGATGAGAGTGTTATGGGAGATGAAGGAAGAATATTGTTTTGAAAAAGTAAAATGAAGATTAATGGAGTAATTTTTATTAAAAAACAGTTTAATACTCGTTTTAGTCTCCAACTTATAATTAATCATTTGATTTAATTCCGAAATTTTAAAAAATTTCCATTTGATTCATATATTATTAAAAAAAATACATCAATTTAATTATTTTTTATCTATTGGCTTAATGTCGCTAAATCTATAAGCTTATAAACTTATAATTTAGGCAAGATCTTAATTTATAACTTATAAGTTTCCAAATAACTTATAAGCTAGTTTTATCAAATATAATTAATGTCTCTTCTAATTAGGGCAAAGGGAACATTAGGGCAAAGGGAACATTGATCCAAAGAAAATTTCAAAGTTATTAAATGATGTAATGATTGATATAAGTTATATGTTATATAAAATTATGAGTGCTGATCCTCTTCAATAGAATAAAGTAGTATTTGGAGGAGTAAATTGTTTATTAATTAACATTAGATTTGTATTATACACCTTAGCACACTAAATATCTTATTTATATATTCATAATTAATAATAATTATGTACTTACTCTACACTTGCTGAAACTGATAAACACATTCTCCATGCTATTATGAAATTGTATTTCTATCGAAAGATGACAGTTTCATTATAGTGAGTCTTGTATCTTTACCATATATATTCATTATTTCCCTGTGTCCCAAGAGAAAGCATTTTATGTTAATTTAATATAGGTCGAAATATGTTTTTAATTTGACTGTTTTTTATCCTTGAAGTATTTAGCATTTGTTTATAGTACCTAATTATTTCATTTGATTGGTTTTAGTTGTTAAAATATTTTTTTTTTGTCTTTTGGTCTTTTCATCAATAAGCTTCGTTAATAGGTCAGGTTTATACCTTAGTAGCTTATTAGATTGAGACACATATCATGTTGCTGACGTGAATTTTAATTTATTTTAAAATACTTGTTATTTAATTAATGAGATATGTGACATATATCAAAGTCAAATGCTTAGATCACTCACTGACGAAGGAACCAAAAAATAAATAAAAAAATATTTCAAGAATCAAAACCAGTCAAATAAAACATTTAAGACTATAAACAAAAAATGTTCAATACTTCATAAATCAAAAACATAGTTTGTAATATACCCCACGTACCATTTCCAATTTACACATAATATTTGAATTGAGATTTGTCAGCCTAAGCTAAATCTCAATATTTCGCCAAAAAGCTAGATATGAGTAAACAATGTATCTTCTAAAATTTAAAACAATTACAATTATCACTAAATAATTGTAACCGCTTATCATAACAACTTTAAAGAATATATATATTAGAATTAATTTACGAAAAAATGGTTGCATATTCTATAGGTGATCCCTTTTTTTTAGCTGTGGTGAGTTCGTGCTATTCTTTCTTGTGCTATTCTTTCTTCTTCCTTTTGTATTGTGAAATACCAAAAGACCAAAACAATTAGCTACTCCAAATACTATGCACTCTAGAATTATTGCATGATGTGAGAGTTGCTTTAATTATAATTCAGAGGTCGGGTCAATCAATATGGATCTTGCAACATCATCTGTTTGGTAGAGGTGAATAAAATGGATGAAATAGTAGGGGATGAGAGAAGAAAGAGATATGAAAATTAAGTTATTTGGTATAGATGAATGAGAGATAAGAAAGAAATGAAAGTTTTGAATTAAAATAATTAGATGAATAATAAAAGAAAAAAAAAGAAGAGATAAAAGTAACTTTCATTTATTTTTCTCACACTTTTAAGATAAAAATATTTCATGATGAACCTACCAACTTTCATTTCATTTCAACACTCTTTCACCTGTTTTAAACACTCATCCTCTTCCACTTTCACCTCTCATTTTTCCTATCAAACAAACATACCCTAAATGTTGTTCTTATAGGAGATATAAGAGCTTAAATAAGTTTTGGATTCCTAAAAAATACTCAATTTTTAGTTTGATTCTTTAAAATTATTTTCATTGTCATGAATCCCTAAAGATTTTTAAAATTTTGTTTTGAGTCTCGATATCATTTTAACCATTAGTTAAAAAAGATCAAAAAAATCATGAGTAATTTTTAGAGACTCAAATGTCGTTAGTTTTAGATAGAAGAATACCCCAACAAACATGAACATCCCCTAACATATTTCATATTAATTGCTCATATAGTAATCAAAATCAATGATGTACATGTTAGAACAATTTTCATTCAATACGACGCATAAATAGCTAGGTGCCACTACAATTTTTGAGTATTATCGTTTATAAACTCTAATGTTTAATATGACTAGTTTTGTTTCTTAAAGTATTTTTTCATTTATTTTTTTGTTTTTTCATCGGTGAATTTCGTTAATGAATTATCTAATTCTGATGGATATTACGTATCTCGTTAATTAACTGACATGTGTTTTATTTTAAAAAAAATTCAAACATGACCACTACCAGAACTCACTGATTGAAGGGTAAAAAGACAAACGAAAAAAAATATTTTAAAAATTAAAATCAATCAAATAAAATATTAAAAACTATAAATAAAAATGTTCAATACTTCAAGTATCCAAAACATATTTTTCACTCGTCATAATTCATACTCCACAATAAATATATTTATAAAACAGAAAAGGAAGAACATCAAAACCAATAAACAATATACTTTCTTTCTTTGATAAGATAAACAAATTTAATACTGAACAAATTAAGTGCACCTTTTCTTGCCGAGTAAGGAATTGTTTAATATAAATGCATCATCCATTGTTTCACCTAACTCGATCACTCACTCGCTATCTATCACTTTTCATAACCCAATGACAACACTAAAACAAGAAGATGAGTACTCTCTGCTGCTGCTTGATCAAGTTCAAGGAAAAAGAAAAAGAAGAAGAAAAGAGAAGCTATGTGGTGGAAGCAGGTTCACTATCAAGAAAACCCAAAGGAGATAATAATCCTCATCATCAATCTTCAGCTCCTATTGTTGTTTCTCATTTCCCAGTTAACTCTCACCCTTCACGCTTTTAATGCTTCAATTTATGTATTGAGGGAGTAAAAGAGTGTACTCTTCTTAAATTTTGTTGGTACTGAGATCTCATGCATACTATTCAAATCTTTCACTGCTTAAGTTGATCTCACTGAGATTTTTTGTTTTTTGTTTTTTGATTTTATTTCTAAAGAGTACCTCTGTTAAGAGAGATTATTGTTACTCATATTTGCTTGGGCAGTTTACACACTTTATATGCATTCTTTTTTGGGTCGATTCTTTGAATTTTTATTTGGCTTAATTATACTTTTTATCACTTAATTTTCATTATTTTACAAATTTTATTATTTGACTTTTTTTTTCATATTTTATCATTCTAAGTTTTTAATTTTTACATATTTTATTATTCAAGTTTATTTTTTTCAAATTTTATCACCTATAATTTATTTCAAAAGTAAAAATGAGTTTTTTTTTTTTTACTAGCATGATGGTAAAACGTGTAAAACTTAAAAATTTTGGTGGTAAAATTTAAAAAATAAACTTGGATGGTAAAATATAAAAAAAATAAAAAATTTAAGTGATAAAATCCAAAAAAAAAAAAAGTTAAACAATAAAATTTACAAAAATAATAAAAGTTGGAGGCTAAAATGTTCAATTAAGCCATTTTGTAACTTTGTAAGGTAATCTAAACATTATGGATGGTGAGTTTCAAACGCAAGAACAATGGAAGCATGGAAGTTAGAGTAATTTACACTAAAGGGGTGTATTGGATTAGGATTGTTTAGGATTTTAAATATTTTTTTTGAGTGAAAATGTCTTGATTATTCAATTAGGATTGTTAAATGATAAAGTATTCAATCAAGATTATCAAGATTTCGTTGTTCTCTCAAAAAAATCTTGAGATTTCGAAGATTTTTTTGAAAGAACAACGAAATATTGTGATATTCGACTAAGATTTTGAAGAACTTAAAAAAAGTCAGATGTTATTCAAAATTATAAAGATTTCGAAGAATTGTCTTCTTAATTGGATTTTGATGAATTTTATGGACTTTTTTAGTTGATTATATAAATATCAAACCCAACAAATAATATCATCCAACTCAAGAGACTTTTCCTTCTCATCATAGATTTTTTTTATTTCATTATCTCTCTTCTAGAGGTGGTGGCATAATCTCTTACCCAATCTCTCACATTTATTTTGTTTCAAGGTGAGAGAGACTTTTCATCAATGAAACCCTAAATACTTAAGGTTTCATCAACGAAACTCTAAATTCAAAAGGTCGAATCCACGAAACCCTAAATCTTTAAGGTTGCATCAACAAAACCCTAAATACTTAGGGTGAGATCCATTAAACCTTAAATTCTTAAGACTATATCCACAAAACTCTTAATGCTTAGGGTTGCATCTATGAAATCCTAAATCTTTAAATTTGCATCTATGAAATCATTAATCCTTAGTGTTGCATCCATGAAATCTTAAATCCTTAGGATTGCATAAACAAAACCTTAAACCCTTGACGCTACATCTACAAAATTCTAAATTCTTAGAATTTCATGCACAACACCCTAAATCCTTAGGGTTTCATCTACGAAGTTTGACTTTTTTACTTGAAAGTTCAATTTTATTTTTTTAAATGCACAATTGACCTCCTTCCCATGTTATTCACTAAACTGACCTCCTTCTCATATTATACACTAAATTGACCCCCTTCTCATTGTAGACTTTTTTACTTGAGAATTTCATTTTTCTTTTTTAAATGCACAATTGACTCTCTTCCTATATTATTAATTAAATTCACCCCCTTCTCATATTATTAACTAAAAAAAATTTATCTATTTAATAAAAATAATAGTTAAAATATTAAAAAAATAAAATAAAATTTAATAACAAAATTAATAATTACTAATCTAAAAATTACAAATAGTATAACTAAAATTTTAAATTAATTTAATAACATTAAATTTTTTAACCAATTTTTAGTTTTTTTTTAAATGATATTTATTTACTCATCAAATATTTTAGAAGTTAATAAATTATTTTAAATAATAAAATTAGGCTGAATTATAATTATAGCTTCTTTAATTTTTTTTTAATATACAATTTTGATTTTTGTGATGTTTAATTATAACATTTAGTTTTTCTAATTTTATAAATTGTTAATTTTGGTTCATCTAATATGTTATGAACTAATAATTATGATTAATAGACTTTTTAATTTAATCACAAATTAATTAAAATCCATTAATAATTATGATTAATATAGTTATTTATAATTAATGAATTTTAATTAACTTAATAATTTGATTAATTAGATTGATTAATTGAAAATTATTGCAACAAAATGGATTTTTTGGAGTTTCTTGGCACCGTTTTAATGCAATTTTATATAAAATGAAGTGCTTAAAATTGTGCAATTGACTTCATCTACATAAGTACTATTAAAATGAATCATTGTCGATGTCCAAAAACATGTTTCACATAAGTAAATTGAATCGAAAAATCATACTCTTAAAGAATAAAATTTTGTAATAAAAGTGATTTCTTAATTTTATTGTTTTTTTTGTTTTTGCATTATTTTGATAAGATTTTAGTTTGAACGAAGTGCTTAAAGTTGTATAGTTGGTTTTATCTAAGTCAATACTATGAAAATGAAATGTTTTAAATGTCCAAAAATATGTTTCACATAAGAAAATTGAAATGAAAAATTACCCTAAAAGGAATGAAATTTTGTAACAAAAGTAATTTTATAAAGTTTTTAGACATTATTTTGATGCAATTTTAGTAAGAACAAAGTGTTTAATACTATACAGTTGGTTTCATTTATATGAATATTATAAGAATGAATTGTCAGTGTTGAAAAACATGTCCCACTTAAACAAATTAAAGGAAAAGATGACCTCATGAAATGAAAATTTCTAACGACAATAATTTTTTATTCAATGAGGTGATTAAAATTCATTAATTATAAATAACTATATTAATCATAATTATTAATGGATTTTAATTAATTTATGACTAAATTAAAAAGTCTACTAATCACAATTATTAGTTGATAACCTGTTAGATGAACCAAAATTGACAATTTATAAAATTAGAAAAACCAAATGTTATAATTTAAGATCACAAAAATCAAAATCACATATTAAAAAAAATTAAAAAGACTATAATTATACTTTAGTATAATTTTATTACTTAAAATCATATATTAACTTCTAAAATATTTGATGAGTAAATAAATATCATTTTTTTAAATACAAATAACTAAAACTTGGTTAAAACATTTAATGTTATTAAATTAAATTAAAATTTTAGCTATATTATTTGTTAATGTTTACATTAGTAATTATTAATTTTGTTATTAAATTTTCTTTTTTCTTTTTATTATTTTAATATTTTAACTATTATTTTTATTAAATAAATAAATAAAGTTAGTTAATAATATGGGAAGGGTGTCAGTTTAGTTAATAATATGCGAAGGGATCAATTTAGTGAATAATATGCGAAGAGGATCAATTATGCATTTAAAAAAGAGAAATGGAACTATTAAGTGAAAAAGTCACGAAATTCTAAATCCTTAGGGTCTCATCCATAAAACCCTAAATCCTTAAAGTTAAATCCATGAAACCTTAAATCCTTAAGGTTGAATCTATGAAATTCTAAATAATTAAGGTTGTATCCACAAACCTTACATCCATAGGGTTGCATCTACAAAATCATAAATCTTTAAGATTGTTTCCATGAAACCCAAAATTCTTAAGGTTGCATCCACGAAACCCTAATTCCTTAGTATTTTATCCATGAAAACCTAAATTCTTATGGTTTCATTTATGTAACCAAAAATCCTTAGAGTTTCATTTACAAAACTTTAAATACTTAGTGTTTCATTTACCAAACCCAAAATCCTTATTGTTTCATTTACGAAACCTTAAATCCTTAGGTTTTCATTTATGTTCTAAATCCTTAGGGCTTCATAAATGAAACCCTAAACCATTAAGCTTTCATTTACGAACCCTCAATCATTGAGCTTTCATTTTTGAAACTTTATCTTAATCCATCAAATCCTAAATGAAACCATAAGGATTTAGAGTTTTATAAATGAAACCACACATTAGTATTTAGCATTTAGAGTTTTAGGTTTTTAAGGTTTATGATTTATGATTTTAAAATTTAGAGTTTTCAGGTTCAATGTTTTAGGATTTGATGTTTAGGGTCTAGGGTTTATGCTTTAAGATTTTAAGGTTTTGTGTTGCATTGTTTAAGCTTTCATTGTTTAGGATTTACGGTTTCATATCATGATTTAGGATTTAGGATTTTATTCCAAGATTTATAATTTGGGGTTTCTTCAAGATTTATGGTTTTATTGTTTAGGATTTAGGATTTCATTTCAATTCTTAGGATTTCATGAATGAAACCCTAAATCATAAACTCTAAAACCCTAAAGGAAAACCTACGATTTTAGGCTTTAAAAATATAAAAAAAAAAATCTACAATTTTAAAACATAAGTATGTGTAATGTTTTGAAATTTTTTTAAAAAATGAAATTTTTAAGAATATGAAAAAAAAAAGTATTATCATGAAAAAAAAATTTAAAATATGAAAAAAAAAATAAGAGAAGTGACTTGAAAATTTGATTTTTTTAATTAATGAAAAACTAAGAGTAATGTTTTGAAAATTTCCAAAAAAAAAACAAGAGTATTAATTTCTTGAAAATTTGAAAAAAAAATGAAAATTTAAGAAGTGTGAAAAAAAAATTAAAAATAAGGATTGCGTGTTTCATGGAGGCAACCCTTAAGAATTAGGGTTTCGTGCATAAAACATCCTAAGGATTTAGTGTTTTGTGGATACAACCTTACGAATTTAAGGTTTTGAGAATTAAACCTTATGGATTTAAGGTTTTGTGGATAAAACTCTAAGGTTTTAGGGTTAAGGGTTGTTTGGATGAAATTCTAACGATTTACGATTTAGTTGGTGAAAGCCTAAGGATTTAAGGTTTCTTGAATGCAAGCCTAATGATTTAGAGTTGCATGGATGCAACGCTAATGCTTTAGGATTTCATGGATGCAACCCTATGGATTTAGGGTTTCGAGGATGCAACCCTAAGGATTTAGAATTTCGTGGATGCAACCCTAAGTACTTGGGGTTTTGTGGATGCAACTCTAAGAATTTAGGGTTTTGTGGATGCAACCCTAAGGATTTATGGTTTTGTTGATGCAACCCTAAGTACTTAGAGTTTCGTGGGTGCAACTCTAAGGATTTAGAATTTCGTGCATGCAATCTTAAGAATTTTAGGGTTTCGTTGATACAACCCTAATGATTTAAGGTTTCATGGATAAAACCCTTAGGATTTAAGGTTTTGTTAATGTAACCTGAAGGACTTAAGGTTATTGTGATATAACCCTAAGGATGTAGGGTTTTGTGGATTCAAACATAAGTATTTGGGATTTCGTGGATGTAACCCTAAGGATTTAGAGTTTCATGAATGCAATCCTAAGGATTTAAGGTTTTATGGATGCAACCATAAGTATTTAGGGTTTTATGAATGCAACTTTAAGGATGTTAAGGTTCGTTGATGTAACCCCAAAGATTTAGGGTTTCTTTGATGCAACATCAAAGATTTAGGGTTTTGTGAATGAAACTTTAAATCCCAATATAGGTTTCATTTATAAAAGCTTAAATCCAAAAGCATGAAATGAAACCTTAAATCATAAACCATAAAAGCCTAACATATATCCTAAATGAAACCCTAAATCATAAGTTGCAAAATGAAATGTTGAATTCTAAACCATGAAACCCTAAATCCTTAACCATGGAAAGAAACCCTAAATCATAAACCATGGAATGAAACCTCAAATCTTAAATCATAAAACCATAAACAATGCAACACAAACCCTTAGACCTTAAACAATAAATCCTTCAATATTTAACTCTAAAACTATAAATTTTAAACCATAAGGCATAAACAATATATTGTAATATAAGGTTTCATTTATGAAACCCTAAATCCTTGGGGTTGCACCCACAAAACCCTAAATCCTTAGGCTTTCATCCATTAAATCCTAAATCATTAGGTTTCATCCATGAAACCCTAACCCAAATCATTAGAGTTTTATTCATGCAACCCTAAATCCTTAAGGTTACATCTATAAAACATTAAATCCTTAAGGTTGCATTCACGAAACCCTACATTCTTAATGTTGCATTCACAAAACCATTAATCCTTAAGTTTGCATCCACGAAACCTTAAATCCTTACAGTTGCATTCATAAAACCCTTAATCATTTGGATTGCATGCATGAAATGCTAAAGTCTTAGGGTTCAATCTAGTAAATCCTAAATCCTTATGGTTTCATCCATGAAATCGTAAATCCTTAGGGCTTCATTAACGAAACCCTAAACCCTAATTCCTTAGGATTTTATCCACAAAATCCTAACTCCTTACTATTGCATCCATGAAACCTTAAATCTTTAAGGTTGCATTCATAAAACCCTAAATTCTTTGGATTTTATGCACGAAACTCTAAATTCTTAGGATTTAATCCACTAAATCCATAGGGTTTCATCCACAAAACCCTAAATCCTTAGGGTTTTATCCATGAAACCTTAAATGCTTTGAGTTTTATCCACAAAATCTGAAATATTTAAGGTTGCATCCACAAAACCCTAAATCCTTAGGGTTTCATACATGAAAGCTAAATTCATAGGATTTCATCCATGAAACCTTAAATCCTTAGAGTTTTATCCACGAAAACCTAAATCCTTAAGGTTTCGTTCATATAACTGTAAATCATTTGGTTTCATTTACAAAACCTTAAATACTTAGTTTTTTTATTTACAAAACCTTAAATCCTTAGGTTTTCAATTACAATAACCTAAATTCTTAGGGTTTTATTTACGAAACCCTAAATCCTTAAGGTTTCATTTACATTATCTTCATTTCTTAAGCTTTAATTTATGAAAACCTTGTCTTAAAGAGTTAAACCATGAAACCCTAAGGATTTAGGATTTCATTACATTTGTATTTAGTGTGTAAAGATTTATGGATTTAAGGTTTATAATTTATGATTTTAAGATTTAGAGTCTTACGGTTCAATGTTTTAGTATTTAGTGTTTAAGGTCTAGGATTTATGTTTTAAAAATCATAAATTCAAATAAAAAAATATTAAACTCACTTGTAACCCTAAAATAATAATAAAAAATTGATAAAAATGTCATAGATTCAAATATCAAGAATATTAAAATCACATGATTAGTAGAAACATGATTACCATGTTTTTCTCTCTCATTATTTTTTTTTACCATACTAACCTTGTTTTATTTTATTTCATTATTAAGAATGAGATTTTGTAAAAAGTTTCTCAAATATATTAATCATTACAGCTAACAAATAAAATGTTAACTACACTTTACTCTTGAATATGTCATTGTTTACATGGGAAGTTTCCATAAACTACCAAGAAATACATTTCACTAATATGGTAAATCAAAAAAGTAGAAATCTAAAACGTATGAACAAATTTTAATGCCAATTTAATAGTTTAGTAACTGATTAAAGACATTCATTAGCTTGGAGAATGACAGTTGTAAGATAAATTTTCTAGGGTGTGTTTTAGGGTAGTGAGTGAATGTTTGAAGATTAAGTGAAAGTATGACATTGAATTGTGAAATGATACTTAATCAATTAAGTCGATATATCAAAAATAAGTAAACTGACATGACAACATATAACTTTTCATCTTAAGATTTATATTATATATAGATTAACTAACAAATACTATAAAATTAGTCAACACAAATCTTGATTTCGAAGAAAGATTAAAGTAAAACAAAATGAAAAGAATTAAATGAACCTAGTAGTAAGTTAATTTAGTAAAAAGTAAGTTAAGTATTGAAAAAATAATAATAGATATTTAGTTGGTTTGGTATCGGATTTCAAGATTGTAAATCTGATACCCAAACCAATCAACATTGAATTTCATTAGTTTGATTCGGGTCCAATCCGAACAGAAAAAAAAAAAAAATTGAACCAATTAATCAAACCAATCTAATTAGTTTGATCCAGATTTGTCATATTAATCATGAGTGATCTACATCCGTAAGGCACAACCCACACCATTTCATATATATTATTGATTAAGAATTAAATGAGAAAAAGGGTAATACACGGTGTAAAATAGTTTTACTCCATTAGTCAATAATAACCTTCCATTTATGATAATTTAGTTGACTTTTATAAAATTATTTCAAAAATCATTAAAACGATGAATTATGAATATGACTAACTCACGGTGTAAAACTATTTCACACTAACTAAATGATGTATGAGCATTAAACACTTAAATAAAATAAAAAAGAAAAGGTAAAAATAGATTTGAGCAAAAACACATAGTGACCAATGATGTAAAAACAACCCAGATGATGATGATGATGATGATGATGATGATGATGATGATGATGATGATGATGATGATGATGATGATGATGAGAACAACAACAACGACGACAAAACATGTTTTTGGTTTCTAAAATATTGAATTTTTTTTATGGTCTTTAATATTTTATTTGACTAATCTTAGTCTTTAAAATATTTTTCCATTTCATTTTGTCCCCCCGTTAATGAGTGATATGGCACTGATAGATGTCACACATGTTTCTATAATTAACAGATACGTGACATTAAAAAAATATTTTTCTTAAATATTTTTTAAATAAATATTATTTTTAATGACACATGTAAGTTAATTAATGGTGCATCTATCAAGATCATATCACTCATAGCAAAGCATCTAGGATGTATTGTTATTTATATGAGTTGCATATGTTATTTTGGTGGATCTTACAATTTTATATAGACTTAAACACTTTACAAAGAAATTAACTTCAATGCTAAGGTTGTTAGATTGAGTGTTTGACTTAATTGCGATGGTCTATTTATAGTATAATTTCATTAAAAAACGGTTGCTTATATAAGCAACAACAATATTTATATAAACAATGCACGTCATATGCATGCTCCAATGAAAAAAATAAGTTAAATAACATTCCTTAAACTTAAAGAACAACCCATTAAGCATCCCCAATGAAAATGCTCTCACTAACATAACTACTTACAAAAAAAAAAAAAAAAACTTTAAAAACAAGACCAATCAAATGAATCATTACGAATTATAAATAAAAATATTCAATGATTTATAATCCAATTTTGGTGAATCAAGCTATAACTTTATTTCTTTATAAAAAAAAAAAAAAACTATACATTTTGTAATACAACCTAAAGAGAAAAAGACAAAAAATAAAAAACGCACAATGATCACCTAACACTAAATTTGTTCAAAGGGAACGGAAGCTGTATGAGAAAAAAAGGAATGGTTTCATTTGAGAAATGAGTGAAAAAGACACTTCTTATTTTTTTAGAAAACTCTTGCATTTTTTAATACAAAAATATGATATTTAGAATATAATTAGTTAAAGAAGAAGAAGGGTCTTTCTATAAACTTATTTCTTGCTACAAGATAGTATTTAATTTAATATTTTTTTGTTAATGTAAATATCAAGTCACCAATAAATTATTATGATATTTTTAATATGTGAATGAAATTTTATCATTTGAAGCTTTCAAATTTTAAAAATACTATTGTTTATAATTTTTGAATTTAAAACATTAGCATTTTTGAAAAATTGTCGTTGGATTCAAGATGGATTTTGTAAGTCTAATTTATTACATAAATTTTAAACTCCAACCTATAGTGAAATAAAAACTTTTTTTTAAGTATTACTTTTTGTTTGTTGAAGAAAATTAAGCAATAATACATGTTTCTATCATCTTCCATATAACATGATTGGTGATGACCAATGACATATAAGTTTGAATATGTTTAGGCATATAAACACATTTTAATAATTGAAGTATCTAATGATTCTCATAATTTTTTTTTAATATACTTGGAAAAAAGAACACAATTTCATGAAAAAAATAAATAAATTATGAGACAATTTCAAATAGATTTGGTAGAACATATTTGATAATGTTTTGGAGATGAGAATAATGAAAATTAATTCTTTATTATTATGTTGTTATTTATTTCTCTTTGGTGTATTTCTCCTATTTTTTAATTTATTGACATAAATAATATAAAATTATAGTATTTTAATTTTTTTTAATGTTTATATAATTATTATTTTTATTTAAATATAAATAAATTAATATTTGAAGGTCAAATAAATAAAATTATAAAAAAATATTAATATATGAAATCAACTGTAGACTCACACAATTATGTTATGCACTGACATACACAACTATCCATTACAATAAATTTTTAGATAAAGTACTTAAATCTATTATAGACCCAACAATATTAATATTAAGATAAACAATTAACTTAAACAACCATTATAGTTGCTCTAATAAAAAAAAAATTACTTTAAAAACAATACCAATAAGATGAATCATTACAAATTATAAACAGAGATACTCAATCATTTATGATACAATTTTGGTGAATAAGCTATAACTTTATTTCCTAGAAAAAAACTGTACATTTTGTATTACAGTCTAAACAGAAAAAGACAAAAAGTAAAAAACACACAATGATCACCTGACACTGAATTTGTTGAAAGGGGAAGTGTCGCATTCATCTTCTGCAATGGATTCACCGCCGCCACAAGCGAGCCTGGAATCGTCCCTCTCAGTTCCGAGCGTTGGGGAGTTAGCACTCCAACGCCCAGAGAGAGTGCCACCGCGGTACATCAGAGACGATCAAGATGCCACCTACCCTTCTTCTCATCCGTCTCTCCACGTTCCCTTCATCGACATGGCCAAGTTGGTCAACGTTGATGACCGCACGCAGCAAGAACAAGAGCTTCGGAAGCTGAACCTTGCATGCAGAGATTGGGGTGTTTTTCAGGTATAAATGAAGAGTTGTCACTTACTTTAAACTCTTAATTATGTTAATAGTGAAATCAGAGTTTTCGCTAGTTGTTGGTGTGAAAATTAATGGTCAACTTGTAAAGTTGTATGAAATTACTTCCTTTTTAACCTGATTTCCATTTTTTTTCTCCTTGCAGCTGGTAAATCATGGAGTTCCAAATACATCTCTTAAGAATATGGGGAATCAAGTCAGAAGATTTTTTGAACTTCCTTTAAAACAGAAGAAGAGATCGGCGCAGAGACCAGGAAGTCTTGAAGGCTATGGCCAAGCATTTGTGACCTCTGATGACCAAAAGCTGGATTGGAATGACATGATCTTCCTCAAATGCATCCCAATTCAGAACAGAAAATTGGATTTGTGGCCACAAAACCCTCCTGAGTTTAGGTACATGAATACTAAATAGCTGAACTGCAGAGCATATTGATGATGCTAATAGTACTAGGTGTTAGAATATGGATAAATCAAATAAAGCATTGCTTTGGGACATTTAATCAGTTTATGTCATGATCTGTTTAGGAACACTTTTACTTGATACACAGTTAGCCCTTAGCCAGGAGAATTATTCTATATAGTATCTTCCCATTAATATATGAGTTTAATAGTGATGCACAGACTTTTAAGATCTTTTTATAAAAATTAACGAACTTATTATTATGAAGGGTTATAATTGATTGACTGACAGTATAAAACTTATTATACATCATCATTAAACTTTTAATATAATGCACTACATAGGATCCATTAAATATATTTTACCTGTTTCTTTTCTCTTATTATTCCTTTCATGTTTATTTTAGGCTCTTGATTCCAATGTGAAAATTCTATTCTCATGTTTGTAAGGGTGTCCTATTGAATTTTGTTATCAGGGAAACATTAGAGAGATATTCTGAAGAAATAAGGGAAGTTACAGTTTCAATTGTGAAGTTCATTACTATGTCTTTGGGGATTCAGGATACACAGATATCAGAAAGTTTCAGAGAAGGACTATATGATATAAGGATGAATTGCTACCCACCTTGTCCAGAGCCTGAAAGAGTTCTTGGGATTGTGCCCTATGCTGACAATTCTGGGATCACTCTCTTGCTTGATTGTGCTGATTTTCCAGGGTTGCAGTTCCTCAAAGACGAAAAATGGGTCAATGTTGACCCTATAGAAGGTGCCATTGTTGTAAACATTGGCCAAATTATTGAGGTTAGTACTTGTGACTCCTTAGGAAACACATTCAATACCCGATAGATAATTACGTGTTTGTTATAGATCAATTTAATGGAAGATACAAGGTTGGTCTAGTGGATTGCTGGTTGGAGGGAAAGGTCATGGGTTCGAATCTTTTTAATGACATATCTATCAAAAACAAATAAACTAACATTCATCGGAAAAAAAAAAAAAAACAGATCAATTTAATGGATAAGCCAAAGCATACACTCTTTACACAAAAAATAATAATTTGAAAACATAAGTTTGATATATGTTGCTTGTTTTCCCATTATGCAGGTGATAAGCAATGGTATATACAAGGCGCCAGAGCATAGAGCTGTGGTAAATAAGTTAAAGGAACGGTTTTCAATAGTGACATTCTGCTATCCAAGCCCTCATATGGACATTGGACCTGCTGAAAGCCTTACAGGTGCAAAAAATGTAGCTGTATACAAGAAATTGACAAATGCAGAGTATTTCAGCAAGTTTTTCAACAGAGAACTTGATGAATCGTTTATTGATAGTTTGAGAGTGTGATCAATAATGTTATTTGTACATCATTTTCAATGTTTCATTTCCTTTTGGTATAACATAAATTATGCACATACTTTGTTTCTTTTCCCAATCCAGAAAAGCTAGAAGATGTAGTTTTGTTGTGCTAATACATTTGGAGACTTTGTTTAACATTTTTCTGCCTTTCAGCAGAATCAATCAGCAGTGATAGGTATAATGATCAATTTCATAAAAAGTTTATTTAACAATCCAATCATTTACATAACATAAAAACGCTACCTTTATTAATTTCCTGAAATTGGATCTTTATTTCGTTAATCCCTTGTGTTTACATTTCCATAAATCTTGAAAATCAGATATATCAGTAGCTTTTGACAAATTGAAAAAAAAAATAAAGCAAGGGTTATAATTCTTTTGCAGAAATACTCTTACCTCAAACATAAAGTTGTTGCTGCAGTATTTTTTCTATCAACACTACCACATAGTCTTCAGTTGATGAATTCATATTCAATGCCCACCACGGATTTATCATAAATAGGTGACGAGTCGGATGGAATGCCGACGGATTCCATATTAAGAAATCAGTGATACCCAAACTCCAACAATTGAGCATTAAGAGTATAAATCCTCTGCAAGAAGACAATATCTACTACCGTGTATTCATGGAGTGATGGAGGTGAAATATTAAGCAATGCTCGGCGCCTCTATGTTTATGGAACTAAATTCGTTATCCTCAACTAATTTAAAAAGTCGGTGGTGGTGGGTTGGTGTCTCAAGTTAAATCAAAATGAGATTTAGCAAATTGAAAATCAGAAGCCATAGAAAGTCATTGACTTACATACACATTAATCCCAATACATATCTCACCGGAAATCTCAATAGAATTTTTCATAGGTTGAGTGGCATTTTTCTCCATCTTTCTCTACCTATATTCCAAATTTATTCAAATCTAAATTATAAAATTCTAATCACAAAAATTTTTTAAAAAATTAATTTTTAAATTTTTATAAAATATTTAAAATCTTCTAAAGACTTTTTTAAGTCTTTTAAAATCTTTATTCAATACGTTTCTTAAAATTTATTGTTAAAATCAAATGTTCCATTAATTAAAAAACTTTATAATCATTTAATCAACACCAAATTTGGTCCTCGTGCAAGGGTTACTACTTTTTTAATATTTTAAAGTTTTATTTATTATTTTTTAAGTAAATATTAAACAAACTTCTTATGAGATTTAAAAAAATTACACAATCTGTATATGTATATGTAACATATATAACATATACATTAATCTTCTTTTAGTAAACTTTGATTGTAATGTTTTTCAAAATTTAAAGAGAAGTTAGTGTATATTTTTAAATAATTAAGGGAATAAATACAATGTATAAAAGGGTGTCATATATATTTTTTTAAATAATTAAAAGTGTAGGAATAGATAAAAACATAGATTTAAAATACTAAAATATAAACGTCCTTAGATCTGTGAGATCCGGGAATGTTTATTTTTTAATATTTAAAATATTAAATATTTTAAAATACAGGGGATAAATTTATTTTTTTTTTATATATATATCAATATGGTTTAATATTAATTTGTGACCTTATTGTTGAATTTATATTTGATGCAATGATGTATGAGTATGAACAACATAAAAAAAAATATAATTTAATTATAGTTATAATTTGGTACGAAGGAATACAAACTTGAAACAATAATGCAATATTCATTCATTCTTTTCGATTTTAATTTAAACTTCGTTTTGGTTTTAGAAATTCCAAACATTGATGTTTAAGGAGTGTGAAAGTCTTACAAGTTACTCCCTACATTCCTTTACAATAGGGATGGCAATAGGTAGGGTATGGGTAGGGTACTATAGTACCCGTCCCCATACCCGTGTTTGAAAAAAGTACCCGTCCCCGGCCCCATACCCGTGCGGGTAACAATTTCAATCCTCATCCCCATACCCTCCGGGTACCTATATACCCATACCCGCACCCGCGACCCGCACTTTTCATATATATAAAATTAAAAATTATATAAAAAAAAAAAACAAAAACTTAGGAGATGTATTGGATTAGGATTGTTTAAGATTTGAATAATTTTTTTTTTTTTTTGTAAAAATGTCTTGGGTATTCAATCAAGATTGTTAAATGATAAAAAATAATCTAATAGTATTCAATCAAGATTATCAAGATTTTTTTTTCAAAGGGCAACGAAATCTTGTGGTATTCAATTGGGATTTTGAATAACGCAAAAAAAAAAAAATCATCTGTTATTCAAAATTATAAAGATTTTATGAATTTTTTTTAATTGGATTTTGGTAGATTTTATAGACTTTTTAGTTGATCATATAAATACCAAACCCTACAAACAATCACATTCAACTATGAGAGACTTTTCTTTTTCTTTCTCATCTCAAACTTTTTTATTTATTTCATTATTTTTGCTTTGAAGGCAGTGACATAATCTCTCACCCACACATTTTTTTTTTCAAGATGAGACTTTTCATATGATTTTAATAGTAATGTGTTCATACATCAAAATCACTATGAATCAATTTACAAGCCTACAATGTAGTCCACTGTCTCATTCATTTTAAGTTCATAAATTTTTAATGAAATGAAAATTTTCATAAAAGAAATAGATCCGAGTCTAGAAGAAGTTTTAACTCGGGATAAACAATCAAGTTAAAGTTTTAAAAGACCTTTCTAAACTATTGCAATCAATTTTGAAAAAATATACAATTTAACGTAGGAAACAAAGAGCAATGTTTGGGATGTTATAAAACATAGACAACTTTGGATATTCTTCAAGTTAAGCAGATGATTAATGTTTTGATCATCATATATTTTTTGTTGAATTATTTGATTTATATTTTGATGACATTATTGATTTTATGAGTTAAATGAAACATTTTATATTTTTTATTAATATTTTGTTATTATTTTTCACTATTACTTTATGAAAATTTGTGAAAAATATATCTCAAAATGAGTTCATGTACATTAGGTGAGATGATTCAGTTTATGATAATTTATGATTAGTGATCTTGTTGCACCGGCAATAAACATGCATGAACCATTTCACGAAGTATGTGTCCTGGATAATCCAAAGTCTCGATAATTAGCTCGCGGTCTTCCGATCGAAAAACAACGTCGATGAAGACGTATAGGTGCACTATTACGCGGTAGTGATTCTAATTTTCCATGCATTTCCCATTTATCACTTAACGACGGAACTTTGCTTATTTCTTTTTTTTTGAGGATCGGCGAATCAAATTATATTTCTGTTCCAATTTTTGTCTCTTCTTCTCCCTCCGAATCACACTTTTCCTTGCCATAATGGTTCATTTCCTATGTTCAATAATATTTCCAAGCACACTCTTGTTGGTTTGTGTTTAATAGTTTTGAATTTTTTTTTTTTTAGAAATCCATAAAATCTTTTCAAATCTTATCTTATAAATATGTGAAATCCTATATTCTAAATCCATTAAATCCAAATTATAAAATCCTAATCACAAAAGTCATCTTAAAAAAATCTTAACAGTTTTTAGTTTCTACAAAATCTTAAAAATCTTTAAGACTTTTTTATGCCAAAAAAGTATTTTAAAATCCTAATCCAATACACCCTTATATAATATTAAAATCAAACGAATATTAATTTATATAAATAAATAACATTACAAAAATAATCATTCAACATAAATTTAAACAAAAACTCTAATTAAACAGGAAAAACTAATATATTTTTAAAACTAATTAGTTTATAATTATATATTAAAAATAAAACATAAATAGATATAATATTTTAACTTCATCATCCGAATTAATTTCTCCATATTTTGTAAATGCTTATTTCCATAGTTTTTATATTGCTTTAAACTACTAATACAAATAAAAATTAAATCATAATAGAATATCAAAATTAACATATAAAAAGAATAATTAAAATAATAAATAGATAATTGAATAATTTAAATAATAAAATTATAATATATTAATTAATATGTATATACATAAGGTGCGGGGCGGGGCGGGGTGGGTACTACAGATCCCGTACCGCACCCCATCCCCATGAGATTTTGCGGGTAAATACCCGCCCCATCCCCATCCCCAAATATGCGGGTTATTACCCTACCCGCGTATGGGTATTTTTGCGGGTGCCCGTAGGGTCTGGGTCCATATTGCCATCCCTACTTTACAATAATCTTAAATTTAAGTATCATTCACAACCAACAAAATTATTTTTTATTAGAAGTACTACAAGCACATAATTTACTTTTGTATCATTATCTCACTCCATATTATTATAAATAGTACTATTTTTCTCTCTCGGTATATATAACTTGTATTTGTTAGTTATTTAATTAATTTTCCCCTATTGTTAACCAGAATAAGGGTATAATTTACAAAAGGATATTTAATGTTTACCTTGAAAGATAAAAACAAAAGATAAATAAGAATAATTTTTTTTCAAAATTCTGATATTAAAAAGGAACGGAAGGAGTATAAGAAGTTTTTACTTGTTTTAAGTTATTTGGATCATGTTTAATCACTATTAAGATGATTAAGTACGTCATGACATAAATCAACGACTTATTAATTTATTATTATTTTAAATTTGGCATTATGGACTATTGTTGTACTTGTATTGATTATTTAGTGGCTAATTTTATAATGGATAAAAATAAAATAAATGAATAATTAAGAAGAAAAGCAAAAACAAAAACATTTTCATTCTTATAAATAAGTTTATCTCAAGGCTTCATTTTGAAAATTTTAACTTTTATAAGATCATGACAATGGAACGAAGGTTGAGACGGATATGTCCCCACCTACTAAAACTCATTCTTATCCCTGTCTCCATTTTTATTGGGTATAATTTTTATCCATATTTCTATTTTTATCGAGTATCGAGTATATCCGATCCATTCCCGTATTGATTTATATTTTAAAAAATATATAAAAAATAACTTTAATTCATAATAAACTTTAAAAAATTTCAATTTTTATAATTACTTAAAATCATAACAATTTAATAATAAATTAAAAGTCTCACAAAAAAAATTCATAAGCTAATAATATGTTATTAACAATTGTATAATTATCTATTATTTAATAAAATTATATAATTTTGTCTAAATTATATAAAAATAAATTTAAAAAATCTAAAATAATAATTTAATAAATATAAAGTAAGTATAAATTGTAAATCATAAAATAAATATAAATACTTAAAAATTATTAAATAAAACATATAATATAAAATAAAAATAATTTAATAAATATATATATATATATATATATATATATATATTAGATATGAGTATTAAGTGCTATATAATATAAAATAATCATAATTTAATAAATATATGAATTAGGTATTATCTACGGATTTGATTTTCAAGCGTAGCTTGGGCAGGCCAGGTAGAATGCCCTTCCATGACACCGAAGGGCCCATTATCACCATCACTTGTCGTTCGTCAACAACAGCCGCCGCGTCTAGTTCTGCTCATGCGCCGCTCTTTCCTCACTTCATTCATTCATCACATGCAATTACCAACTCCACCCTCCTGCCACGTGTCCCATGGATCTGGTAAAGGAAAATATTAAAAAAAAATACTTTTTTGAATATATTCAATTTAATTGGTTAAAATTTATAAAAATTATAAAATTTAATAATTTTTACATTTAATTAGGTGGAATCCATGTTTTATTTAATAATTAGTATACTAACCCAGGTTAAGTACAAAAAAGTTTTTTTTTTTAATGTTTGTTATATAATTTAATTTTTTTTAAAATAATATATACCTAAAAAATATTTTTTGTAGTAATTATTTTAAAATTACAATTTGAATTTATAAAAAAAATAGTAATTATTAAAAAAGTGAGACAAATATTTTAATTATGATTTTTTAAAAAAAATTGAAAGTTAAAATATGTAAAGTATAAGTAAGATAACATGTGCTCGAGTACTATTTAAAAAAAATATATTATTTAATTTTTAACAAAATAAAAATATTTATCTAAATATTTTTAAAAAATATTATTAAAACAAATAGTTTAATGTTTATACATTATTAATGTAAAATAATTTTATACTCTATTTATTGATAAATATATAATTTCAAATCATATTTTATTTAAATTAGATAATAAATTTTATTAAAAATAATATAAAATAAAAATTATAACATAAACGAAATACAACTAACAAAAGAATAAATATTATAATCTTAAAACAATTACAATAATTTTAAAATAATAACAAACATTATAATTTTGAAATAATTATATTAATTAATTTCAAATACTTCATTACTCTTTTTTAAGTTTTTTATTATTATTAACTATTATTTAAATTCCATGATTTACTTTTGAATTTTAAAATCTCACACTAATATTTTTTTAAAAAAAATAGTTAAAAAAATGAAATTAGTATTAAATAATTGATTTAAATTTAAATTGATATTTATTTAAATCTATTTATACTTGTTACATTTAATATTAAATTTTTTATATTTATAATCTTTAAATTTATTATATTGATAAGATAATTACAATAATAATTTAAAAACATCATAAAATAATAACAATGGGACAAATTTGAAAATCATTTTTTATTTAAATTATATCATAAATTTTATTACAAATAATATAAAATAAAGATTATAACATAAATCAAATAAAACTAATAAAAGAAAAAATATTATAATCTTAAAACAATTACCATAATCTTGAGATAATAACAAATATTATAATTTTAAGATAATTACATTAATTAATTTAAAGTACTCCATTACATTTTTTTTAGTTTTTTTTATTATCAATTATTATTTAAAAATTATAATTTTTTTTTAATTTTAAGATCTCAAACTAATTTATTTAAAACAAAATCTAGTTAAAAAAATAAAATTACTATCAAATAATTAATTTAAATTTAAATTGACATTTATTTAAATTTAAATCTATTTAGACTTGTTATATTTAATCTTTAAATTTGTTATATTTATAATCTTTAAATTTTTTTATATTTATAAGATAATTATAATAACTTAAAAGTGTTATAAAATAAAAATAATTGGACAAATTTGAAAATCATTTTTTATTTAAATTAAATGATAAATTTTATTGGAATAATATAAAATCATTATCTCATTACACTTTTTATTCTTTTTATTTTATATTATCAACTATTATTTAAAAATCATAATTTGAAAATAATTGAAGTAGAATATTACGAACATAAATAGTTAGATACAAATCTTCTTAATTCATTGAATTTTTTTGGAATAAGTGATAAAATGTATCTAGATGATAAAGTTTATTTAAATTATTTTAAGAAATTTGAAATTCCTAGTTGAATAATTATTATAATATTAAAATACAAAGTCTAGAAATCTGTTGAGCACTTTTTTAATATAATTCAGTTTAATACACAATTTAGTTTCTCAATTATATTAAAATATTTCATTTGATTTCTAATTTTTTCTTAAAGTTCAATTTAATCTTTAAATTTTTTAAAATATGCAAATTTAGTCATTTTTGGTATGTTAATTTGACGGTGTTAAAAAAATTATTTACACTTTACCTATTATTAGTTTAAATATTTTAATATAATTTAGAAACTAAATTGCTTATTAAACTTATGTATACAACATTTAATATGCTTATTTTTTAATTATTTTTTACAATTATTTTAATATCAGTAATTATCAATCCATTGAGCTGGATGTTCATTGTTACTTCAAATAAAACTTTTTAAACTAATTCACACTAATTTAGATAATTACATTAAATTTCTCGATAAATATTATTTTAAAATTATTCTTAATTTTTTTAAAAAAAATTAACCATCTTTTTTATTACTTAAATTGTTTTTTACCTAATTTCTACCCATCTTCCCTAATTCCAAACGAACAAATCATTGACAAGCCGGTAGCACATACAGTTGTATTTGGGCTTGTATCTAGTACCCCCTTGGGATCCATTCTCAAGTAGCAATATTTTTTAATTTTTTTAATCATAAAAAAAAACGAACAAATCATCTCATTCTTTTTTTTTTACTAAAAAAATAATTAATACCACATATAATAATTAGAAAAGATTCTTATAGAGAAAAAATATAATGCATTAATAATATAAAATTAAAATTATTTTAAATTATCAATCAACCAAACACTTCTATTTATAGTTATGGTAAATTTGACTTTCATGAAATTAAATTATTTCAAATCATTAAAATAGTAGACCAATAGCACAATTTTATTCTCAAGCGAGCTACTTGAGCATTAAAATTTCCTTAAAAAAGGTACAACAAACTACTAATAGTTTTTTTTGTTTTTTTCAAAAAAACAAAGGAAAAAGGGGAAAAGCATCAGATTCACACAACACAACAAAGGTATGCCCCTCCCAAAAGCCCAAAGGCAAAGAACAACACACTGTCTCCTCAATCTCCCCAAAGTCCATTCCACAACACAGCACCACTCTCCCATTCAAACACAAACACTTAACACTTCCTCTGTTTTATTTTATATAGTAGTAGTAACATAGAAAGAAAGAACCACACTCGAAGTTGAAGCCTCCACCAACGAACCCACCCCACATGGCTCTTCTCCACAAGCTCTCACCTTTCACCTCTCTCAGCACACCCTTTATCACCAAAACCCCCCATTTCCTCCGCCGCCACGTCATCGTCTCCCTCTCCGCCTCGCCCTTCACCGAGAAGCACTCCGCAGAGCGCTACCAGAGGGACCAGTGGGTGTACGAGAGCGCCGACCAAACGGCGTCGTTTTCTCTCCCGCGCGATTCGGGAGAGTCCATAAGGGAGGACGACATAGAATTGCAGCTCCCGGAGCTGAAGAAGCTGCTTCGGGTTCTGAGGGAAAAGAGAGAGAGCGATGAAGGGAAGTGTGACGGCGGTGGAGAAGAGTGTGTGCTGGGGAACGTGTTTTTGGTTGGAACTGGACCCGGGGACCCTGAGCTTCTCACTCTCAAGGCTGTTAGGGTCATCAAGAGTGCTGATTTGTTGCTCTATGACAGGTTCTTTTTTATTTCATTTTTTAATCAGCAAATGTTAGTGATTAAAAGTATGAGAAAAAAATATGAAAAATAAAATAAAATAAAATAAAATAAAATTACTAAAAGATGAGGACTTCTCCAGGAAATTTGTACAAGCTCTCTCTCATGTAGTTTTCCTAAAAGATTAGGATTTCTACGAATTAGCTTTTTGGAAGAAATTAATTTTAACTTATGGAGTGGTAATTTCATATTTTCTTCTCTCTGAGAAGTCTTACAATGACATTTATCCAAACAAGTCCTATATGTAAATGCAAAAGCTAATTTTAGCTGGAGAAACTCATTTTATTTTATTTTCTTACTTTCTCAGTTTCTCTTCTAAAAGTGCTTCTGGAGAATCTTACGCAAACATATCCTAATTAGTACGTTATGTTAGTGGAAGATTGGAAGCCATGACGTATTTATCACTCAAACCCTTATGACTCTATGACAGGTTGGTGTCCAATGATGTGCTGGATTTGGTTGGCCCTGGTGCTAGGCTTCTCTATGTGGGCAAAACTGCTGGCTACCATAGTAGAACACAGGTAAAGATAATGTTATTTTTTTGTTTTTGGGTTGTGGCAAGGTTTTAAATTGCTGTGCTGTTTGTGGTTTTGTTCTTGATGTGTGGAAAATTGCGGATAAATGTGGTTGTTTGTTGCTGCTGCTGTTGTTGTCGGTCATGTGGTCATAGTTTTGTTTGTAATTTCTTGATATGTGGGAAATATGGATGAATGTGGTTATTGTGGCCGCAAAATCTGCAATTGTGATTGTAATGTAGTCACAAATACTCCAAAATTCTTGATGACGTAACTGCAATTGTGGTCTTATAACCTTGGATTGTGGAGTTTCCGTGGAATTTCTGATGGGTTAATACCGGAGTAAAAAATTTGTGTGTCAACTTTTGTACCTCCTTTGGATGTGTGATCTTTGTTTTGAGACCTTGATGTTGATAAAATGGATTTTTTTGTTGGTTGACTTGTGGCAGGAGGAGATACATGAGCTTCTTTTGAATTTTGCAGAAGCTGGAGCGACTGTTGTGAGACTCAAAGGGGGTGACCCATTGGTGAGTTTTCATTTTGGGATGGTTTTCATGTGGCTGTATTGGTGAAGCAATTCAGTATGTTGTTTTGTCGTGGCTTGTGTGATGAATAGATAGAGATGTCTTATAATGCTTGTTTGGTATCTGTAGGTGTTTGGGAGGGGTGGAGAGGAAATGGATTTTTTACAACAACAAGGTATCCAAGTGAAAGTTATTCCAGGTATGACTCGTGAATGTCAATGATCCAATTGGCACCAATGTTCCATTGTTGTGTGTGTATGAGTAAGGTTTTTTCACAGATAGAGTCATTATGGAAAATGGTTAGTTTTAGAACTTGAAACAAGTATCTCTCAATTGATCAATTAAATGTATTTTCAGTATGCATAATCATCACTTTTTGAGCCATTAGTAGCAAGTCAATGATCAACCAAACTTATGTGGGCATGGAAAGATGCTTAGTCCTAGGACCTAGGCACTATGTACTGCATTGCTTTTCAAGAGGGAAAAATGAAAGTTTTTTTCCCCAATTTTTGTACTGTATAAACAATAGAAGCCAATATGAAGTCCAATGACGTTTGACATCATGTGATCCATGTAGCCGAGCTGACTTTACCTAGTGGGATAAGGCTTTTGTTATCATTTGTAAACAATAGAAGCCAATACATAGTATACTACTGTTATAGGAAAATAATATTTTTAGGCAAGAATCTGACCAAACCTGATCATTTCTTAGTTCTTAGTCTTACATACTGTTTTTTTTTTTTTGTAATTGACCATGTTATTTACCATGTGAGAGACATCAGTGGATATTTTAAAAGAAAAGGAAATTGTGGTGATTCTGGTGTAATTAATTAATTCTCATCACTTGCAGGTATAACTGCTGCGTCTGGAATAGCAGCCGAGCTCGGAATTCCATTAACTCACCGTGGCATTGCAAATAGTGTGAGATTCCTCACAGGGCATTCAAGGAAAGGAGGGTCTGATCCTCTCTTTGTATCAGAAAATGCTGCCGATTCTGATTCTACCTTGGTGGTTTATATGGGCTTGTCAACCTTCCCTTCACTCGCACAGAAGTTAATGCTTCATGGTCTGTCCCCTCAGACCCCAGCTGCAGCCGTTGAGCGAGGGACCACACTTCAGCAGCGCATGGTATGGATGATCTTATCTTCCCTTCAACATAGTTTTCTTTTTGTCACGTTGATTGAGTTGTTAATTGCTTGTCTATTTCTTGTAAACACACGTTCATTCCCAGTCACTGTAGTTTTAGTAAATTAGGAGGACTTTGGTTTAGAATGAAATCATCATTTTTATTTAAACATACTAGTAAAGTAACATTTTTGCTTGTGAAAAAATGAATGAAGGTGGATTTGTTCTAGTATCATATAGAAACTAAATGAATAATTAATATGCTATCGTAAACATTAGAGCAATTTATGAGCTATTGAGCATCAACTTTACATCCATTATACTATGCAATGCCTAAATATTGTTGAAGATTAGCTTTCCATTACAAAAATGAATCTACAGCTGTGAACCAATTTGTTTAAAATTAAAATAAGTGATTATCAAATATCTAATTATTTCATAAGCAAATAGGATTTGTTTCTTTAAATAAGTAAAAGCAATTTAGACAAACACACTAAAATAAACAGATAACTACTTATTTCATCAAATAAGTTTAAACAAACCAGCCCATATTTATTCTAAAAAAACATCTATCACTAAAAAAACATGTGTAGCCAGTTCTTAATTCAACATTTCAGGACCTTTCTGAGAAAAAGAAATGTGTAGCTGATTATTTTGCTATCATGCAGGTGTTTGCTGAGCTAAAGGACCTTTCTGAGAAAATTATATCTGCTCAGCTGGTGTCACCAACACTGATTATAATAGGAAAAGTCGTTGAACTATCACCGTTTTGGCCAATTTCGACAAGAGAAGAATCATGTGTAATGCAGGCATGATGGATGATGTTGTAGAGAAATATTATTGCAAAGCTTTGGTGGAAATGAAGGGTTACCTTGGTGAGGGTTGATTTAGCATGAAAGCTTGCACAGAACAAGGGGTAATAATGAATGTAATTCGGATCTATTCAGGACGGGTGGGAAAGCACGCAAGCTATCTGGTTGGCCACAGCTGGACTGATTCAGAAGTCAGAACCAATCTTGATTTTCCATGTTACAGATTGGGAATAAAACAAAGTAATACACTGATTTACTCTCTTTTTTTTTTTATAAAGAAACAAACACAGGTTTCGGCAGCCGATTTTATCTAAATCAGGTAACTTATTCCTTAGTCATTGGGGAAAACTTGTGCTATAAGCTATTTAGCATCTTTATTTGAGGAAGAAATATAGGGATGAGTGTCAAGTCTGTGATTTCATTTGTTAAAATTATCAATGTTGCTATTCAGAGCCATTGATTCTATTTCTCATTCATCTGTTCTTGTCATTTGATGTTAAAGACACTACCTTCGTCATGTAAACTTGGCGGTTATTATTGGCATTAGTTGATGGTATTCTTCTAACATACTTGATGATATTCTTTTTTCTGAATATAATTTAAGGGCATGACAACAACTTGACAAAGTGAGAATATATACTCTCTCGTCACTTATATATAAGCAAATTTAACTATCTTACAGGTATTAAGAAAGTTTGTTAATGTCATTTAATTTGACAAAAAATTGTTTTTTCTTTCATTAAAGTGTGCATAATTGTAATTCAAAATGCCCTGAAATATTATATATATATATATAAATAAAATAAAATAAAATATTAATAAAAATAAAATTTTAAATTAATATTTATTTAATTTTTTTTATTAGTAGATCATATTTTATTTTTTACATATAATTAATAATAAATATTTAATTTAATTGTATTCTTTATTATTGATAAATCTTATTTTTAATAAATTAATTTGATATTTTTATCTTTAATTTTTAAATATTTTATTTTATTATTCTATTCTTACATCAAATATTACACATTTTACTTCCAATATTTTTAAAAATTAACAAATTTTCTACCTTTTTTTTAAAAAAAATTCTAACGTATCATTAATTTTATCGGAAGATAGAGAGGTTTGTCTCCAGCAATCATCATGCTTATTTACTTTTCTTCACTTCAATCGAAGATGGCAAAACCAAAAGCCACACACTTCTTCAGTCACTCTAATTTTTCTCTCTCTACGTATAAATGTAGTGTTATACTCAACACCAAACCAGAATATTCATATCAGTAGTAGGAACAGAGCAATATTCCAATGAACATGCGAAGATACAACCGCAACCCCACGCACCAGACCCTCCACGACGTGACTTTTCACTCCAACACCATCGCAACCCTTCTCACCTCAAACCCTTCCCTCGTCGACACGTGGCTCTCCGACATCCTCCGAATACACAAACGCCGAAGCAACATCATTGTGGGCCTGGACATCGAGTGGCGGCCCAAAATTTTCAGGGAAACTTTGCCTGATGGGTTTGAATTCTCAGCCAATGCTGCAAGCAAGACTCAAGATCTATACATTAGTAATTTACTTATAAAGCATTATCGATCTCTTCAAATTAGTAAATATTGGTATCGACAAAGCAAGATGTTAATTGAGTATACTTTCTAGAGGAAAGTGTAGTATTATTAATAACTCAACCTATAAAAATCATAGGCATGGTTAATTGATTATCATTATTCTTATGCTGATTCCTAAACCAATTACAATGAACATACGATTTTCGAAGACTTTACAAAATCATTTAACATAAGAAAATAATTAAAAATATTTAAAAATTATTGGTTCACTATATCCGTATTCTCAAACTTCAATGTATATAAATTTAATGTACTGCGATGTAGTAATGTACTAGTAGAATTTTTCACTAATTATTTTTATATTATATTTTATTTTACAACATGACTCATATTGTACTTATTCTAAACTTAAATATATATAAAAAAAAATTGATTCATGTCCGTCAAGAAAATTTATTGATATTATTTAATTTTGATAGTCTAAACAAATTAATTCATTTTTTAAAGTTATCAATAATATTGAGAAAATGTAAATTAAAATAAAGATTCCACATTCGAAAAATTAATTATTTAAAAATTAAGGGGAATAGCACTTTCGTGATTTCTCCCCATCGCGGATTTTAAGTAATTGGTTGAGAACATTTGTCATTGAAACCTGTAATACTCACAAAAGTCACACAAATAATAATAATAATAAATCAATATCCATAAACAAAAGAAAAATGTTACACGACTCCAAATAGTTTTAAGTTTTACCTCTTTCCTCCAAATCGGAAGAAAGAACACCCAATTTAGTGACAAACGAAATTGCAGAGATGGTTGAACTTGGCGTGACCACCAAGTTCGTCTGTCACAATGTACAATGATGGCTTCCTCACAAATCCTCATCCTACATGTTCGCTATATACATTGCCATTTGATGACTCTAGCTCCAAATAGCTCAATGGAGCATATACCTCAGTAGATACTTGAACAATTTTATAGTCTTTGTAAAGGAGTTGGCATAGAATAGAACCATTCTATAAGTATTAAAGTCATTTGGAGTTGATTTATCAGTTCTGATTCGTTTGAATATCCATTCCTTTCTATCAAAATCCCAAGAACACTCAATGATCTTTCCAGAAAAATGCAGGGATTCGAACCTTTTGCTGATTTTAAAATTCCATTAAGCATTTGCAACCAATGCAACTAAGAGTCGTCAAACAAGATGCAGATTTAAAAACAGACAACATGCAAAACAGTATTAACAAAACATTATCCTGCAAAACTGAGACAATACTTCCTATATACACTTTTCCGATGGGTGCTAGAATTTGGTGTTAGTGATAAGAAAATCACCCAACCAATCTAGTCACCAAATTGGCATATGAATATGTACTGCACTAAAAAACAAATAAAGCCATTACTTGATTTTAATAGAAATTTCTATTCTACAATGACGCCTGAAATCTCGTTGTTGTTTAGGTGATGGAAGGGTGGAAAAGAGAGAAAAAAGAATTCAAATAATATTCTATTATATTGAGATTAGGAGTTTTTGAAAAATGTCAAGTGTTCTGTGCACTCAGCAATCTGTATATTTATATAAAGAAGGGTCTGAACAAAAGTACATAGGAATGGAAAGTCAACAATCTATAACAAGTGTACAGATTTGCATGGGAATACTAACTTTCAGGCAAAAGAAAATAGGAGGAGTTTATTTGAAAAGTTCTCAAATCGAGATTCAAATTGTGAATCCTCAAGCTCATTTTGGAATCATGAATTATAATTTTGATCGAATCATAAGATTCAAAGAAAATAAAAAATAACTTCAAATATATCATATAGATGATAATGATTTAGTGTTCCATGTAATAATTTTTAACTAGAATAAATAAACAACTTAACCATAAGTGTTATAAAACAAAATTATTAGTTATAACTGAGTTTGTGAAGCCTCTATTTTAGAGGAATAGAAACAGAGTAATGAAATAGCCAAATAGACTGCATGCAATTAATGAATGAGTGAGTGACAAATAAAGTGGTGGAATAATCAAATAATCAAACAGCTCTTTACAAAAATTATAAATTATATAAATTGATCTTTGATCTTGTATTCTTGTTCCATGACAAATTACAATTTCTATCAAGCATCACCAATATTAAAATTTAGTATCCAGCTTTGCATTAAAAATATAATTCTTCATAATTTATATAACTGAATAGTATAGTCAAGCAATTTAACACTAAAATGACATGTCAAAATGAAAGTAAAGGTTTCAAGTCTCAACAAAACCCGACAAAAACCTATATGGAAGTAACATTAGATGAACTATAGCATTAAATGAGAAACTATCACAGTAGTCGACGGCACGATGAATCAAAGCCAACTTAGGCCACCATGACATAATCAAGTCCAAGAAAAAGCATAAAATTAAAGAAATCGATACCCGGCGAGCAATATCAACTGCAGTTTCCTCACGTTCTTCTGGTGCATGGTACTCTTCGACCTGGCCCCCAAAATCATCTTCATCGTCCTCTGGCACAGGCGAGGCATTCAAATCCACAGCAACTATCATTATGCAGCACCAAGCAGCATTTGCCTGCCACAGTACAATTCAAATAACACGCAACTATCTACATACGGTAGTGCCTATTATCCTCCTACCTGCACCACCATTAAAACAGCAATCCTAGTATTAAGACAGCATGCCTAAACAAGATTTCTCAAAAATAAATGAAAGGCAATTTCTACTAGCTTACTGATCAAACATCAAGGTTTTAAATTGCTGTCAGAGTTTCATCATGATACTTCTGTCACATCCTCTCAACTCAAAGAAGCAACATAGTTTCAACTTTCAACCCAAAGCTTGCAAAATTCAGCTCAACATTCCCAACCAAAGCACAAGTACTCGCAGAATTGAACAAGAGCGTGGAAGAGTAGCAAAACACAACGCACCTCAGCAAGCAAACGAAAACAACAACGAATTCCCTTAAGGAAAAGGAAATTCCGAGCACAAAAACAACAGTCCCTTGCTAGCGCGAGGGTGAAAAACTGCAACTTGTTCGATAACAATGAGCGAATGAAACTCCCTCTGCTACGCGGTGAACGGAATTGGCATGTAGGAAGAGCAACAAAAACCCTACGAAAATTGTGGCGCAAAACGCTTCTCCCTCTTCATGGAGTGCTGGTGTCGGAACTCCAAACCCTAGAGAGAGAGAGAGAGAGAGAGAGAGGTGTTTGTTTTTGTTTGTTCGTTGGATTAGTGAGAGGAGTAAGGTGTTAGCTTTCTTTTGTTTGTTGCCGCTGGGACTGGGAGATAGAAAGAAAGAGACAGACGAAGCCAGGAGGGGACGAAGAAATAAAATAAGCAATTCGAAATTTCTCATTTATACATTAGTACATCATATTTAGAATTAGAGACTCGGGTTACTTCCGACTTAATTCATTTCGAGAAAGCCTTGCATGACCAGTACAACCAGATCCTTCTTCGCGAAGAAATGTTATGTTTCCAGAAGTCCCGTGAGAATTGGGTAAAATTTGGCAATAAGAATATTAAATTCTTTCATACTCAAACGGTTATCAGAAGACGTAAGAATAACATTTCTGACTTGTTTATCGATAATATTTTGTGCACTAATGCATCCCTTATTTAGAAGGAAGCTCAATCGTTCTACCAAGGTCTCTTCCAATCTATTGCTAGATGTTTTCCCAATTGCTTACAACTAGTGCATGTTCCTCGATTAGAGGATCATGTCTCTCTCGGCCTAGCCACTATCGTCACATTGCGGAAAATGAAGGATGTCTTCTTTAGCATGAATCCTTACAAAGCCTTTAGGCCACACGGATTTCAACCTATATTTTTTAGAACCTTCTGGCCACATATCAAGGATGATATTACGCGCATGGTAGTTGAGATTTTTGCCACAACTGTTGTCCCATCCCAAATGACTAAAACTTTGATAGTTCTCATTCCTAAGTCGGAGAATCCCATGTCCATCAGGGACTTCAGACCGATCAGTGTTTGTAATGTTCTATTCAAATTGGTCTCCAAGGTCCTAGTGAATCGCCTTCGACCATACCTAGATTCTATCATTGGTCCCCTTCAAAGTAGCTTCATCCCCAAGAGGGGAACTTGTGATAATGCTATCATCGTCCAAGAGATTGTTCATAGTATGCATAAGAAGACTGGAAAGACTGGATATGTTATGTTCAAGATCGATTTTGAAAAAGCCTATGATAGGGTTGATTGGAGCTTCTTGAGATTGACTCTGAAGGAATTTGGGTTTTCAAACCACACAATAAACTTGGTTATGAACTGCACTACTACTACATTCTTGTCCTTAAAATGGAACAATGAGAGATTACCCTCTTTCTTACCGAGACGTAGTCTTCGTCAAGGAGACCCAATGTCACCTTATCTCTTTCTTTTATGCATGGAGAAACTAGCACTTCTCATTCAGGAGAAAGTGAGTAGTAGGGATTGGCAACCAGTTATGGTCTCTAGAGGTAGCCCTAAGATATCACATTTATTCTTTGTCGATGATTGTTTGTTGTTCACTAAGGCATCGGCAAATCAAGTGCAGTTGGTCCAAGATGTTATCCGTCTATTTTGTCTTGCTTCTGGCTTGAAAGTCAATAGTCAGAAATCTAAATTCTTCATCTCTAAAAATGTTCGGCGTAGCAAAATCCAGCAATTCGCCACTATATTAGAGTTCCAACACACTCATAATCCAGGCAAATACTTGGGGTTCCCTCTCTTGGTAGGTAGGACCACTAAGGCGGATTTTGTCTCCCTCACAGACCGTGTCAATAGCTGCATTGCAGGTTGGAAGGGCCAACTCCTTAGCCGTGCTGGCAGAGTAACTTTGGCTATGTCAGTTATATCTGCTATCCCCTCCTACTCTATGCAAAACCTATGGATCCCAGAGGGAATTTGCAATAAAATTGACTCTAGGTTAAGGTGCTTCATCTGGGGAGGGAATCACAATCATTGGGTAGATTGGTCTACGATCTCTAAAACTCGTGCCAAAGGAGGTTTGGGCATTTGTTGATGTCGCCAAGCTAACATTTCCCTACTTGGCAAGCATGTGTGGGATCTTTTGCACGGCAAGGATAAGTTATGGGTTCGCTTACTATATGCGAAATATATTGGCCAAAAGAATATTCTTCACCTTAAGAATTTCACAAGCAGCTCATATGTTTGGTCCTCTATCATGAAAGCCTTATCTCATCTCAAGCAAAGTTTCACGTTTAGGATTGGAGACGAGGATTACTCCTTTTGGTTTGATCCTTGGTTAGAGAAGGGACCATTGTATGGCATGGTAGATGGGGTCCATGAAAGGGACATGCAATTACGCGTTAAGGATGTCTATTTTGATGGCTATTGGCACTTTGACGTCCTTACTACAACCTTGCCCCAAGACATTAGGAACACCCTTCCGTACTTGTTTCTTAATCTTTCTATGCCGGATATTATTAGGTGGAGTGCATCTAGCTCGGGAAGGTATGATACCAAGTTCGCCTATACATGGTTGAGCCGAGAGCTTGCTTTTCATCTTATCTGTGCTGAGTTCTGGGTCGTGGGTGTGGAAGTCCAAACTACTTGAGAATGTTAAACACTTTATTTGGCTCACTTATAGAGGGAGTCTTCCTACTAACTCTTTCCGCTTCATGTGCCATATTACTACTAATTCTTCTTGTTGAAAGTGTGGAGATGCCAATGAAACATGGATTCACATCCTTTGCGATTGTCCCTATGCATGTAAGGTGTGGCAATACATCCAGTTGCAGTATGGTTTTGATTTCTTCATTGATGATGCTGCATACTAGCTCAAAAGTAACATTCAAGGAAATTTTCAGCTCTTATTCAGCATCACTTGCTGGATGATCTGATGTGCGAGGAATGAGGTGGTTTTAACGATATAGTTTGGCCAGACTAGTATATGCATAACTGCATAACCAAATAAGTTCTCTTCTACATCTAGCCAAAGGGACAAGCTCGACCAGCTCATCCTCAACAGATAGGATACTGGTTAATGGGAACCTCCTCCACAAAACTACATCAAGATCAATACGGACGGTAGTTCCTTTGGTAATCTTGACTTGTCAGGTTTTGGTGGCATTCTATGAGTTTTGTAGGCAATTGGATCACGGGTTATATGGACAATTGTGGTTTTACTTCAAACACCACTGCTGAGCTGTGTGCTATTTTCCATAGTATTAAACTTGTCCACACAAAAGGTTTCTCTAATGTTATTTGTGAGACGGATTCCACCACTTCTCTGAAATTCATCATTGAGGGGCTCGACGCTATTCATCCTCATGCAAGTGTGGTTTCGTCCATTCGTGATTACGTATAACTACTTTGGAATATTAGCTTCAAACATACGCTTAGGCAAGGAAATAATATGGCAGACATTATTGCTAAGTCAGGAGCCAAATCCTCCTCCCCATTTATTTTATTAAATTCTTGTCCAGACTTCAGCTTCAATTACTTAGTTGCTAATGTCTCGGTACTCTCTTTTGTTGGCTTTAGTGTCATTTTTTAATTTCTTTATTCATAAAAAAAATATTATTAGTATTTTAATTTGTGGATAGTATAGAATAATTTTTTTATAGAATAAATAAATATTTAAAACTAATTTAACTAATAAAATATTAAAATTAAAAATATAGTCTTAAGTAAAATAAAATAGTGTCAATTTTTATATCTTTAACTTATTGTTGTAAAAAAAACTAAAAATTATTTTGACTCTGGTCAGGTACATTTTATTTTTGTCCATTTTTAAACTCACTTCCTTCTTTTAAAAAGAAATTTTATGTAAAAATTATAAAATGTAATATTTTTTTATTTTAATAAATTAGTCGTAGAATTTTCAAGTTAATTTTTTATTTTCATTATACAGTAAATACATATATAAATTAATTAAAATTAAGAGTAATAATATAGAATACATATCTTTAAAATAACTATTCTATTAGAAACCTTATTCTGCCCATGACAATGAGAGTGGTTAATGGCTCAGGTGGAATCATTCAAGGATGAATGTCAAGTGAAGGATGAATGTCAAGTGACAGGTTTGTTGGGACCTCAATGTTAGTCTAACTGAATTCGGTTCATTTCATGAAATTGATTTACTTTTTGTTTATATTTTTATAATATTTTTGTAAGGTAGCTTTTAATTGCAAATTTTCTCCAAATCTGTAATAAATTGTTTATATTGTTCTATTTCCTCAACCTTGACTGAGGACTAGGGTCTATTAAATTTTGCAGGGTTCTTGTAATATACAAGTAATTGCTTAGTATGTTTATGCGTTGTTGTTTCATCTCTTCTAACATATATTGATACTTATGTTAATTGAGTATTCCGTATTAACGATAAAATCATAGACATTATTATTATTATTATTATTATTATTATTATTATTATTATTCCTGAGAACTTAAACCAATTACAATCAACACACGATCATCGAAGAGACACTAACAAAATTGTGTAGCATCAGAAAATAATTAAAAATATTTTAGAAACTTCAATGTAGTTACTTCTTCTAAAATACTATACATTATAAAATAGTGTACTAGAATTTTTCACTAATTATTTTTACATTTTAATTTATTTTATATCATGATTCATATTGTACTTCTTCTAAATTGAAATATACTCCGTTAAGAAAATTTGTTAATATCATTTAATTTTGATAATCGAAAAAAATCAATTCATTTTTAAAAGTACCCTTAATTTTTAATTATATATAAAAAAAAGTTGTTAAAAATAAAACTATATTTAAATGAAAGATATTTTGGAGATGATATAATTAAATACAAGAGTTTGTTAAAATTTACTTTAATTAGTCCATTATAAAAAATAATTTTTTTTTATATTTTTTCAGTTTGAAAGGAATATCTAGTTTAGCATATTTTTAAATATGAAAGTATTTTATTTCTTAATGTTTTATAAGTTAATTTTAGCAATGTTATTCCGTGACTTGTTGTGTCCTTGCTACAAATGCAAATTCCATTGAGCTTGAGCACTATTTGGACCAATATCTCAATTATTGATCCATATAAATTTGAAACATTATATTTCTTCTTCTTTTTTGCAATAATCCAATCAAATTTATTCTTTATTATATCTAGCTATAATTATTCCATCAAGCACTAGTCAAATTTTCAAATTAAAACAATGGTTTCTTCTTAAAAAGTTTTCTTTAAAAAGTAATATAAATTGTAGTTGAAATTATGTTTTTCTGTTGTCATTTAAATTGGCCACATGAATTTATTAATATTGCTACTAATAATAGTAAATTTACAAAAAAAACTTTAATGAAAGCAAGCGAAAAAAAATTAATCAAAATATTTACCGTTTATATACATTTTTAAGAAGAAAATATCTATACCAAAAAAACATTTGATTTAAAATTAAAAATATTATACATGTTGACATGCACTTCAATATAAAATTAAAATAAAAATAAAAATTAGAATGATTTGACAAAAATATTTTTGTTTAAAATATGTTATTCTGTTATATTTTCAAACATACACTTAATCCTTATAATCTAATTTTATCCTTGCTGTTTTATTTTAAATTATATTTTATCCTTTTATTCATTAAAAACAAACTCATCATTTAATTTAACATTTTAAATGTATATAATATTTAAGTTATTTATTATTGTCGCTACAATATTATTTAATATTAGAAATTCATTGAATCCTATTAATTTTATAATTATTTACTGAATCATATTAAAATATATATATATATATATATATATATGACCTAATTCATTTTCTTCCCAAAATTGTATAACAACATACCTAAAACAAAAGAGATTAAATGTTACAAAATTTTTCTGATGAAACTATATTTTATTTGTTATAATCCAGCAATATAAAATTCATAATTAAAATATCTTATTTGTAGTATATTTTGTAAATTATATAAGTGAGACATATATAGGGATGGCAAAAGGTTACGACCCATGGGTCAACCCGTTGGCCCACCAAAAAAAGGTGGGACAAGGGAGTGTCCCCAACCCGCCAACCTACCTATTTTTTTTTTAGTATTTGTGATTTAAGATTAAGAATAAAGATATTTTTACACCCAAATGTTAGTTGACACCTAATAAGAGAAAGAAAAAAGAAAGAGAAATATAGGTATGATAAGTGATATAATGGGATATGAAGAGAGATAGAAAGAAACAAGAGGTATTGGTGAGATGTAAAAATATCATTACTCTAAAATTAATTTGTAATTTAGTATTATAGTCTAAGACATAAGTTTATGAGACTATGAGTTTACTTATTTTTTTTATATATACGATTCTTAATTATTTAATTAAGATTTTATAAAAAAAAATTATTTAATTAAGAGTGTCAACAAATAATAAACAAATCATCACGCATGAATAATAAATTAAATAATAACATGGTAAAAAATCGTCTAAAAAATAAACGAATTAATATTCTTTATTATAAAAATAAAAAATTAATTAATTAAAATGAAGTAAATATCGAAAAGTCACATAATTCTACAAAAAAACACTCTCTATTTACTATCTAATCTGTATTTAGAATATAATAATTGAGAATAAAAAAATTATATAAAAATAAATTTTAATATGTTTTTCAAAAAAAAAAATTAAAAGTTGGTGGGCCAACCCGTCAACCCGCCTGATGGCGAGGTAGGTTGGCTCGTTTGGCCCACACCGGCCACCCCCGGCTCGCTCTGCCCCGCACCGCCTATGGCGAGTCCAACCCGCCCCACCCCATTTTGGGCGGGTTGGCCCACTTTGCCACCCTTAAACATATATACATTTAGCAGTTACTCGATTAATTAAAGAGAAAATATAATTAATTAAGGAGATTTTGTAAGGCTCTGTAATAATATGGTTACTTTGTTACTCCATGCGTAAAACACACACAAACTAGAAGATCAACTTCCCTCTCTCGTTCTCCAATGGCGGCGACGGCAACAACGAGTCCAAACTCTTTTAAGTGAAGATCGGCACTGAAAACTTCCAGACATTGGTAACGGCTTGTCCCTTCATAGTCGACAACTGGGTCTCCTACAACACCAGCAACCACGAAAAGCTCATCGTGAGCCTTGCCGTATAGTGGCAGCCCAACATCCCACGCCAAAGATACAATCCTGTGACCATCCTTCAACTATGCATTGATCGGAGCTATCTTGTGTTCTAGATCATCCACGTGACGCATGTGTTCTGCTCCCTCCTTGCAACCCCAATGTCACCTTTGTCGAGGTCGAGGTCAAAAAGGACCCCAACAAGCTTCTTAAAGATGACCATCTCCACGTGGTTGAAGCCCGCAACCTTTGCACCGTTGTTGTATATTGGGCTCGCCTTATAGGGCCTCCACCTCCTAAACTTGAACCATATCAAGCCCTGCGATATCACGAAGAAGAGTCTCTAAGATATCCCCAACCTCACGGAGGAGTAGGTCAAGAACGTGGCCATTTATGCCTTCCTCTCTCCTCATATTGGAAGCCTTTTGATTGGGTGAATTTGTTCTGAACTCTAAATATTACATACGGTGCTTTAGATGCCTTTGTCATCATCATTCACCCGTTCTATGTATAACTCTTGGATCGACGTTGTTGTGTTTTGTTGATCAATTGAAAAATTATGGAAATGCATATGTGTTAATGTGTGATAGAAATTGGTTATATTCTTCAGATTTGGCTCTTTTAACAAAAGGGATAAATACTTAAAAGTATTTCCCCTTCTGAATTAATCATAAAAGTATTTACGGATCTGGGTGATTTTTATTTTAGGTGGTGCCACAAAGTTAAAGACCTTTAGAATGGCGCCATAGAGCCAAAAGTCTTCAACTCCAACATCTATAGGTTGCGTCACACTATAAACAATCTTCTAGGTGGCACCATAAATTACGACACAAACAATTTTCCACATGTCCCCTCCCTATGTAGTGGCGCCACAAGGTCGGTAACCACCACCCAGGTGGCACCATGACCTATGGAGCAAGCCAAGCAAGTCAGTGCTCCTTTCCCAAGTGAACTCATTTCCATACAGGTAAGTGCATCTTCCCAAGAGCCACACAAGTGACGCCACAACGTATGGAGCAACCCACACAGGTGGCGCCACAACCCTTGGAGTTACCAATATAGATGGCGCCATTCCCAGGTGAACCCATTCTCGCGCAAGTAAGAGTATCTTCCCTGTGAGCCATATAGGTGGCGCCATGACTTATGGAGTAAGCCAAGGAGGTCAACGTTCCTTCCCAAGTGAACCCATTCCCATGCAGGTAAGTGCATCTTCTCGAGAGCCACACGGGTGGTGCCACAACCTATGGAGCAACCCACACAGGTGGCACCACAACCCTTGGAGTTACCAATATAGATGGCACCATTCCCAAGTGAACCCATTCCCATGTAAGTAAAGGCATCTTTCTCGTGAGCCACACAAGTGGCACCATGACTTATGGAGCAAGCTAAGCAGGTCAGCACTCCTTCCTAAGTGAACCCACTCCCACGCAGGTAAGTGCATCTTCCCAAGAGCCACACAAGTGGCACCACAGCCTATGGAGCAACCCACATAGGTGGCGCCACGACCCTTGGAGTTATCAATACAGATGGCGCCATTCTCCATGTGGTCAAGCTTGAAAGTGGCGCCATGACCTTTGAAGTGAAGAACGTAGGTGGCGCCAGAATTTATGTGCCTTCTACAAATGGCTCCACAGCTCCTTCATCTTTTATATGTTGTGGTCCCTGCATGCTTCATTACTGTTTGTGAAAAAAAAATGAAGTGAATGTGCTATGCTCTTGTGGCTGTGTGGAAAAAAAATTGTAGAAGGAAAAAAAGACAAGTGGGACTCATGGTAGGACCAAACATTGGTGGCGCCACAATATTTGGAGCAATAGCTTGGTGGGTGACAAAAAAGGAGTAGTGGAACTCGACTTAGTAGTTAGTGAGACTCGTGGTAGGATCAAACATTTAGTATGTTTTTATATTTTATACTAATTCATATAATGTTAATTTTTTTTTGTATATTATTAGATCATGTTATAAGTGTGTAAAACACTAATCACTGGTATAAAGTGATTGTTAAAAAAATATTTTTTTTATTTGAAATTATTTTAAAGAATTTGTATGTAATTGTAGTTAAAGTTTGCTCTAAGTATGTGAGTGTGAGTTGGTTGTTTTGTTTAGTTGTAGTATATAGTATGTAATTATAGTATGTAGTTGTAGGTTGCTCTAAGTGTGTATAAAAGTTTAGTTGTAATTTTTTTTTATATTTTTTTGTTTTCATTACATGTTAGTTAATTTCATATTTAAATAGCTATGGAATGTTGAAAAATATATTATACATCAAACTTATAAGAAAGAAGTAAATAAAGCAAGGTTGCCTCAAATAATATATATATATTATAATATTTTTTTATAACTAATTTTTAATATAATTAATTTTAATGAAGCGAATGATAATTTTTTTTAAAAAATATAAATAATTACAATTTTAATAATAATATGAATATAGTTTCATTAGATTTTTTACGAATATAATTTGATTATGTTTTATTTATGAATATAATTTCCATTAGACTTTTTTTATTAATATAGTTTGATTATATTTTTTTTATGAATATAGTTTCCCTTAGAATTTTTTTTTATCAATATAATTTGATTTGACATTTTGTATCAGTATAGTTTTCTTATATTTTTGTTATGAATATAGTTTTCATTAGATTTTTTTTTATGAATATAGTTTTCTTATATTTTAAAATATGAATATAATTTGCTTTGACTTTTTTTTTTTTATCAATATAGTTTGTTTAGATTAAATTCTCATTTAATATTACACTTAGATTGTTTATAGAATTCTAAGGTGTTTCTATCAAATTAGGTTGTTTAGATTAAATTATGAATTTATATTACTTTAATGTAACTAGGTTTAACTAGGTTATTTATAGAGTTTTAAATTATTTTTATAAAACTAGTTTGTTTGTACAGTTTCAAGTTGTTTTTATAAAATTATATTTTTTTATCGCGATATTTGTGGTATTTATTTTAACCAATCTTCATGTTTTAAGTTAAGTTCAATAGAAAATGGAGCAACAAGGAACGCCTTTAGATCCCGATCCTCGAAGTGCCTCGTTATTGAGGTTACAACAAGTACATGTATCAGAACATATATGGTAGAAAAAAGGTGACTATCATTTGAGAGCTCGTCGTTCTTAAAGAGATTAAAAAACCTAGACGCCTAATTGTTCAAGAAAAAGAACAACAACAACAACAAGTAGCTCCGGATCGTCCTGAAGGTGTTCTGCAAGAAATTCATCATTTATTGGACGCTGCTAGATTTCTTATTGTGGCTAATATGCCTTTCTTCAACTATGACTTCAAGTTGATTTCCGCATTAGTTGAGCGATGGCGGCCTGAGACGCATACATTTCACATGCCCATAGGTGAGTGCACCATCACCTAACATGACATGTCCCTGATGTTAAGGCTTCATATTGATAGTGAGCCTGTCATTGGGCAATCAACAAACACTTGAGCACAACTGTGTGTAGAGCTCTTAGGAATAGAGCCACCTCCTTTTACTTTTCATGGGAGTAGATTGAAGATGAAAGTTTTGAAAGAACACTTTAATAACATTTGTCTTCATGTATGAAGTTAAATCCAGTTGGAGAGGTACACACATGCATATATTTTGCGCCTTTTGGGAGGAGTATTAATGTCAGATCATTCTGGTAGTTTTGTCCCGCTAAGATTTATCCCGTTCATGCAAGACTTAGAAAGTGCGGAAAATATTCATGGGGTTCAGCTGTTCTTACATACCTTTATTGAGAGTTATATAAGGCCACCAATCTTAAGGTGTCTGAAATTGGAGGGTCCGAAGTGCTACTAATGGTTTAGGCATGGAAAAGGTTTCCCACAATTGCACTATTAACCCAAGCAGACCCTCTTCCAAGATTTCTTTTAGGGGCAAGGTATGTTGTTATTACAATTTTTTTTAGGGTATCTGAAATTTTCTTAATAATTTTTGTTACATTATTAAACCATTGTAAATATAGGTACCAAGGTGGAAAGAATTCCAACTTTACTCCTCATAATTTATCATTGTCTACTTTGCAGCTTAAATTTGACACAATGGAGACCTATGATGTATGTTCTTAATCCCAAATTTTGTCATTACTATTTTTTGTTTCCCTTGTATATTTTGATTTTATTTTCAAATTAAATAGGTTATCTTGGATCCGTACACCCGGCGCGTCAATCTTTTTCCTCCTGGATTTTTTGAAGGGAGTGCTTTATGGAGAGCGGTGGTGCCACTAATCAACTTTTACATCATTGAGTGGCATCATCTCGACTGGGTCCTAAGGCAGTTTAAACTTGCCCAACACGTTCCCAACCCACCATTTCAACAGGACAGTCACCATGATCTTACCTTGAGAGATAAGGAAATAAAAGATTGGGCTCAAGTGCACTCTATTTTTATTGAATTATGAAATGCACGATTTGGTAAGGTCATTTCTACCATCCCCATTGATGATCCTTTCCTGTCACCCACACACAAATACATAGCATGGTACTGAGCCCATACATAACGGTGGATTGGACATTTTAGGGCAAAAATTTATTTTGCGGTAAGTGACTTTTATTTGTACTATTATTCAGTTTATTAATGAAACAAATATTTACATATGTAGACTGACACTGTTGAGCGGGTGTATCATCACACTATTGATCAACATTGGAACATGAGTTCCAATGAAGAAGTCAAAACTGGATTGGCTAACATGTTGCATGTATGGGGTGGCATTGAATGTGTTATTGTGCCCCTCACAACAGGCATATCGCCTAATTGAACATGTGCCTCCACCTCCCCAAAATGTGAACGTTGGGGCTGAAAGCAGAGAGGGAAGAGAATTAGGTCATAGAAGGACGGTTCTCCAACATGAACCGATACGCTTTCCATTACCTCCACCACAACCAACAGGTGGTACATTTTAAGTTTCACCATCTCAACATTATGGTGATTACACTCAGTATATCTATCAATCGCAACTAGCCCTCCCTTCATCACAACCACCTCCCTTTAGTTTAAATGATTGTTATGTACCACAGGCCACCCCTAACACCCCTACCAATTTTAGTTAGTTCATGGATTATACACCCAGTCCGTATGTACCAAGTTTGGTAACGCCTGGTGCACTTGCTCCCCATCCTAGTAATTTCTATGATTCATTAACTTTTTCACCATTCATGTTCTTAGGACAAGGACCATCTTCGTCCCAAAATCCTCATTCGGGAGTTTACTTAAATGAGATTTTTCGGAATGAGAGTGATGATCCTTAGAGCATTAAACGTGTAAAATTAACTTTGTTTTAATTGTTGGACAATCAATTGCATAAAATTTTAATGCTTCAATTACCTTTTATGCACATGTTTTCTTTTTTAGCTAAAATTTTTGAATTGTTTAAACGAAAATTAATTATGCGATTACATTTTTGAATTACCTTTTATGCAAAGTTAATTTAAAGTATGATTACATTTAAAATAAACTAAACTATAATTACATTCATAATAACAATGCGATTACAATTAATTTAAACTATGATTACAATAAAATAAAGCTATGGTTATAAAGGGAACAAAAAAAACTTTCACCATTTAACCACATTTTTCGAGTGAAGAAAGTTAGAGAATGAACAAATCCTAAATATTAATGATATATTCAAAATTTAATCCGATTGTGGAAACGGAGAAGACTTACCATTCCTCTGCGTGACCACCACGAGACTTCTGTGATGTGTGACCTCCGCGATGTCTTCTTATTCAACCTCGATGGCTTACGCAACAAACACCAAAAGGAAAGAGAAAAGGAGAGGAAAATGGATGCGGGGTCATTGGGTCTCAAATGAGAAGAGGAGAAGAGACTTTAAAACAGTGTAGGAAAAAATTTAAGATTCTAAAGAGGAAGAGAAAAGTGTTAAACCATTATTATTAATTCAAAAAATATGGGTCATTATCATTAATTCAAAAAAATATGGATCATATTGTTAATTAAAAAAATATTAAGTAGACAAAGTCAATGTTAAAACTAACGGTCAACTCTTTAACATAGACGAAGGGATCAAATTTATGCATTTTTGAAATCAAGAGGACCCAATTGTTTACTTTTAAAACTGAGGATGAAAATCGTCATTTCAAAAAATTAGAGGAATGAAAATTATAATTAAGCCAAAAAATAAATATAGGCAAAATTGATAATTGAGTATGGGAGGTGCAGGAAGTAGCATGTGGAGGTGCAGGAAGCCCAAGCCGAATGTTTTTAACCCAGGATCAACCCAACAAGGATTGTTGTAGTTGCTATCATTCGAGCAAAACCAAATTAAATGGAGCTACTATTGGCACCCTTTATTTGCTATTTAAACCCTCCAATTCAGTGGAAATACCATCCTTTCCTCTCTCTCCCCTTAAAACACCCTCACCCCCTCACTTTTCAGCCTCTCACCCACTCTTGCTCTCCACAATAAGTGCATGTTTGAAAAAATACTTATAAGATAAAAGTTTCCTCAATAGAACATGTTCATTGTTTTTGCTTTTATTTATTGAATTTATATTATAATGTTTGTACAATATTTTCTACTTCAATCTTTATAAAACTTTTTAAATCACTTTTGCTCAAATTAAAGTTGATGCAACTAAACTTCTAATATTTAAGAAGAATATAAGAACTTAAGGATTTTATCTACATTTTAAAATTTGAAGGACTAAATTCAAGTAAAAAAATTATTAAGGGGCAAAGATTACAGGTTGGTTAAGAGAAATGATATAAAATGCAATTAAGTTAAAAGTTTAACTCTCAGCTATTTATTAGTAACAAAACAGTACATATATTTTTCCCCCCATATCATTAATTTGATTAAAACATTTCAATATTTACTAATAGCAAGTTAGCAACAAAAAACAGTAATTATATGTGTGGTCTGGTCTATTTTCCCATTCTGGCACACTCATCTTTTCTGTGTTACTCAAACTTTTGTCTCCTGTAATTGACAAAAAAAAAATAATGAGTTCTGTGCTTTGTGCTGTGCATACATGTTGTTATTCCTTTACATGTGTGGTTTAGGGGGAATTGATTCGTTGTATTGCATTACCACACTGACAAAAACAAGTGTTCAGTTCAATTATTGTCTTCCTACTTAACTTTTATTTATCATAACTTTTTATGTATGAGGTTAAAGTTGATGTACTAAAATAATTTTATATTTTCAAATAATCCTAATACATCGTTTGTTTGCATGGTTGGTATTACTTTTAAAAAAGTTTAATAAAAATTAACTTACTTATCACATAGTTATGTTCGTATGGTATTATAAAATTTGTCTTATAATTTTGTTTTCCTAAATAAAAATTAGGAGATTTTGGTCTCCTATTTTTTAATCATAATATTTTAATTTTCTAGTTTTAAAAATTTACAATTTTAATCCCTAATAAATTATTAACTAATAATTTATCATTAATAGAATTATTAAGATAATTAAAAATTATTAATTAATTAAAAGTAACTTTCACACAAAGAAAAATAACTAAAAAAAATCATTTTTAACATTAAAAAAATAGTTAATCACCGATCATTAAAAAATAATATATTTTTAAAAAAATCACTTTTAATCTCATTCAATAATTAATAATATTTAATAAATTTATAATTAACTTAATAACTCTATTAATTATAATTATTAATTAATAATCTAATAAAGAGATCAAAATCACAAATTTTTAAAATTAGAAGACTGAATATTACAATTAAAAGCTAAAAGCTAAAATAACCAAAATCATCCATTTTTAAAATTAGGGAAACAAAAATTACAGTTTATTTTGAACTTTTTATTTATATCCTTTGGCATCTTTCCTGTTAGGAAATTTTCACATAATCGAGATTATGTTTAGATTCTTAAAGGGTGCACACCAGAATATAATGCCTACTTGGATGTTTTTTTCTTTCTTTTAATGATACTATAAATTTCCAACAAAAGTTTAGATTTATTGGTCATGTGGGGTCCCAATAATAACACCATGTCACACACTACTCTGATGCTCAATTATACTGCAGGACATGCACTAGGCTACAACCTTGTTATACAGTGTTTTTCTGATTTCTTGTCTCATGGGGACCATTTGGTGATGGTGATCAAGGAATCTTAGGGCTTTTTGCTAGGACATTGTGCAAAGGTACCAGGGTAGAGGACATACCCTTTTATTGAGAGATGATCCTGAATCTGCTGACACACTACAATAACATTTAGAGCAAATTTGAAATACATTTCATTTTTTTCTTCCGATTTTCTTATTTTAAAAGAATTTTTAGAGAAGCTTACATAAAAATTACCTAAAGTTTTATCTTGCTAGATGAGGTCGACTACATGAATCACACAACTTCATCAGCCATGTTTAAAGAAATATTATTGAGTGAGATCTTTCTTGATGATGACTACGTCCAAGTTCCTTTTTGGCCTCCCTCTTCTCCTTTTTACCTGACTAAAAATCATGCAATCTATTATTTAATTTACAATTTTATTTTTTTTTGAAAGATGAACTAGATAATATGCAAAAGAGTTTAATAGTGATGCAAAAGTGTAAAATACAAGTTTAACAAAAATAAAGATATGTAATTGAGTGACAATATAAAAACTATTTTATCCTGTGAAACACGCTTTTTCTCTATGTGAAATCTGCAAAACACTGCTACAACTACCTACAACTACCATTGCATGCAAATGCTGATTGGTGGATGCTGGTGTTCTGCAGAGAATCAAAGAAGTGAATAATGCTAATCTTCAAGTTGAAGAGTAGCAGGAAGATGCAGCAAAAAATACTAAAAAAGTGACCAGTCTCAGAATAATTTTTTAGAAGGTACCATTATTACACTTGGCAGGTTCATTGCTTTCAAACTTTTCAGGTACAGCTGATGCTTGTGGATAACATTGACAAGAAGATAAAACCAATGTTAAGTAGGTCCTGGTGTTGTTTGACTTTGTTTAATAGCAATTAACATTTGAAGTCATTCTCTTATACCCTGAGTCATAACCCGAAGGATTGGCATAGCGGTTAGGCATCTTGTATTCACACATTCTAAAATGATCTATTTAGCAAAAAGTCTCATATTTGATCCCTATTATGTGCAAAAAAATTTCGGATAAGCGACAGTCAAATCATAATACTACAAGTGAAATTAATCTTTAATCTAATAAATTGAAAATATAGTCTTGTTCACGTGAACATGCTTACAAAGAGCGTCACAGTCTCTCAATCTTAATCCACCAATAACATGGTGTGTTTTAATTTTGTTCCAAAAAAAATAGCACTTCAAGCCTTTCTTTCTGCCTTGGTTGGATCAAATGGATTTTGGGAATTAATTTTAGATCTATTCGTTTTGATGCTAAATTTTGTTCTAGTTCATTCATGGAAAAGGGGGGGTTTGTTTCATGCTTCAGGAGATACATGTATATGTCAAAGGTAGAAGTCATGTGAATATATGAGATGTTGGAAGAAATAAGAAAAAGATTTTCTCTCGTACACCATGACTAGTCCTGTTCAAATTTTTATTTATCTAATACCTAATAGATGTTTAATTTTTTTTACTTTATCAACTAATTAAAAATCACTTAAAAATTATTTACCAATTTACTATTAAATGAACACATATAAAACTTATACACCTCTTATATATTCTAATTAAATAATAAAAGGTCTAATTCAATTAGTTGAATGAGGTACTAAATACTTTAAAATCTCTTATGCTACCATATTACTTTATCTAAAAATGAATTAGTTGAATTTCAAATAAAAACCCTAAATAAGTGGATTATGTATATTCTTCTAGTGTAAATTTTTATACATAACAAATTTTCATTGAACAACTGTGAAAAAGATGGAGCCAAAATTTAAATTTGACCTTGTCATATTATTCACGAGAAAAGAAAACATTACTAGAAAGTGTAGAATAAGATAGGTTTCTGACGAGTAACATCCACGGAAATGTGTGATGTAATAACTGCATATATGAATTTCAAATACTGAGTGAGGTTAGACAATGTTTTCAATTGTGTCCTCAGCAATGGTCACTATATCAAATCTCAATCCAGAATAATGCCAAAACAAACATGTAATGCCAAACTTACAATAATGCTATGTTCATGTTCAGCCAATTGGAGTGGTCCTACTTAAATTACTTCTTTTGCTCATTTACAGACTTGTAGCATGCTTTAGTTTACGTACATACAGGGTACTCTTGTTTAAATTTTGAAAATAAAAAATGTATGTTTTATTTTTTCTTTCATAAATTATCACATTTTCTTAATAAAAAATAACAATCATAAAAACAAATTTTACCCTGATAACTAATAAAAATTATCTTTATTGATAAATGTGTATTTGAATGAATGTTCACAAATTTTATTCTGTATAGAATTAATTATAAATAAAATTGATTTTGAAGTGGTGTGATTTATGTTTAGAAAATTATTATTAGAATTAATTTTAAAGTAAATTTAAATTTTTTGAATAAAATTTTGGATCAAGTCCAACTCATATTTTCAATTATGATTGCTTTCAAACTATTGTTTAAGGTCAAGAATCAATTTTGATCCAAAATTAATTTTAAACTCTTCTCTAACTCTACCATAAAATCAAACATATACAAAATTATCTAAAATCAATTATGAACTCAAAATCAATTATGAAACGTGAAACAACAGGCACTCAATGTTTGTGTTTCAAATACAGAATAAACGGTGAGCATACCAAGTTTTAAAAAGTTGTTATTGTCTGAATTTCTGTTATGTTTTACTTTTTATGAGAACTGATTTGTGGTGTTTATTTTTCTAATTTTCAGTTATGCTTTAGTTCTATATTAAGAACAATAACATGCTTGTAATTGTGTGCTTGCTGATATAAAATACAGGGCTGAGTTTCTTTGCCTTTTATATATTGTTTAGTTTTGTTTTTGCTTTGTCCTTCCATATAACAACAATCTTAACTAATTTTTAAAATAATTATTATAAAAATCAACAAATTTAGCATACAAGACAATTTGTGATTGAATTACTGAGTAAAAATCTTTTATATTGCAAATACTATAAACCCCTTTAGTCAAACAAAACTGCTTTTGTTTCAAAAAATAGTTGCTTGATTCTGGAAAACTTATTTAGTTACTTTAAAAACACCTTTTTGGTTCAGTAAACACAATTAAACTGGTCATAATAGCATCATTATTAACTTTCTAATGACAAGAAAAATTGCAGCAGATTTTAAAGCTTTTAAAAAAACTTCTATCAGAATATTTACAATGATTTTCTTCATTCCTGATATTTGAATACCAGTCCAATCACACATTTTTATTTCTTCTAGTTTTTAACTTGTCTTACTTTGGCACAAGATAATAATCTTCATTCTTCAAGATCAAATGACAATTAGAATCCAAAAATTAATGATAATATATACAAAAATATCAATAAGTATTCATCATATTGTGATAACAATTACACAGCTAAAGAGAACAACCAACAAGTATCCTATACAATCTCTTTGTATAAAGAATCAAAGAATTAAGATCTTCTGTTGTGGTGGTATTATTTTGAATCTATCATTTGACTTACGATGGAAAATGTACATTGGCACACAGAAAAAACGTATTTAAGGAATAATGGTACACCTGCAAAGGTGAGATGAGTGCTTGAAACCATATGTAGTAGAAACCTGAAGTAGTTCCCCAAAGGGATCAAAATTTGCACATTTTGTTGAAATGTAGCACTCACTTCATGTCACATACTTTGGTGTTAATTTGTGAATCAGGATTGAGGAGCATTTGAGTCAATATTGCACATGCACTCAGGGATTGGAAACTTGGTAACATCTCTCCCAGCTTTGATAGTTCTGAGTTCTGGCTGCCCCAATGAGTCTTGGTGCAACTCTTTTATGATTCTGTTGAACTCTTCTTCAGAGAGGGAAGAGTTGTGAAAAAATGGAAGCATGTGTCTCTTGTTTGGTGTTATGTATTTCTTGTGTCCAGCAAATGCTCTGTGACCCTGAAAGCGAAACAACTTTTTGAGTTTATGGAAGTATAGGGGATGTTTAATTGCAATTCTGTTTTCTGCATTCATTTTCTGTTTGAGTTTAAAGGTGATGATCACTGTAAAATAGTTTTACACAGACAATCACACCCTACCCGTTGTATGATTTTTGAGATAATTATAATAAAAGTCAACATATGTTACGTTGTAGCACATGATTGTTTTCTAAGATTTGCACACAAAACACTTAAAGCAACTCTTTTTTTGTTTTCTCTATTTTCTGTACAAATCTTTTAAATGTTTTCTATTTTCATAAATAACTACAAAACTCCCAAGTTGTCTTCACTTTGTTTCATGATTTCCTAGAATTGTACAAGAGATGGTGAAAAAAAAAAAGTAAAATGTTGTTTTCACCATTTCCTATACAAATCTTGCAAAACAAGAAAGTGGTGAAAATGACTTGGCATTTGTGCAATTATCTGCAAATTTAAAATTCAAGTGCAAGTATATGTCCTACAAGTCTTGTTCAATTGATGGAAGAATCGCTAACAACTTAACAACCATACCTGAATTGCATGGCCCATGTTTCCCCCATGAGATGGCATGAAAACATCACTCTTCTCAGAGACTATGTAATCTATCGCTGCCATTATAGAAGCCTTACTTGCAAAGGGTTGTAGCTCTCCTGGCAAGGCAATATCTTCCTTGCTATAAAAATGAGGAAACTCTTGGATTAGTGGAAGCAAGGCTTCATTTCCACCCAATGGTTGTCCTCCAGCCCAATAAATTCTTGCATTCTTTGGAGCTCCTAGACCTTTCAATAGCCTATATATAAATTGAATCAAAACATCTATCAGCAAATAAGTTTAATGATGATGCACCAACACTTACACCGACCATGTAAAATCGTTTTACACTGTAGTTCAATACTGTTACACTCAATTTTTGAAAAAAAAACGAATTAAACAGAAGTGTTAGTATATTCACCTGGTAACCTCCACAGCATTCAAGGGGCATAGACCAGACATCTTCCTTTCATGGTAAGTGATGTTGTTTGATCTTCCTGTCAAGAGCTCTGGCCTTTGTATCCTTTCATTGTTAACGATCTCGTCGAACTCAGGACTCAAACCAGGGAGGCAACCAGTCCTTACCCACACATCCTTTTCCATTCTTAGATGAAGAGCAAGGTAAGGTCCCTTGCTCTTCATTCTCTCAGCAATCCTGTCACCGAGTTCTTGAATCGGCTGAGCGAACCGCAATGCATTGAAAGCAACCTGAAACATAAGATGAGAACTAGCTTTCAGAATCTGCAATCAGGTTTCATACAAGTAAATTTCTAAAGGAAGAGAATGAGTTTCAAATACCTTGCATCTAAGCTTTTGAAGATCAGAAGGAAGATCCTTTGACAGCCTTGAATCCAAACTACGCATGAGCAAAACACCTTCTCTGTTGAACTGCAAAGACAAACCAAGACTGAATTAGAAGAGAGTCCTTTTTCCAAACAACATCAACATAAAAACCTTTCCTTAGTTAACAATGCAAATGTAATACATTGTTAGGGCCTATATAGGCCTCTAATTACTTATCTTTAACATTATGTTATATTAAGAATTTAAAGGTGATGCACTTTCACTGTAAAATAGTCTTACCGGCCTACTAGAGCCCTCAATTTATGATAAATATGTTGACTTTAATAAAATTATCTAAAAAAAACATACAAATGGTAAGCTGTGATGGCCCGACATTGTAAAACCATGTGCATCACTTTTAAACTCTTATATTAATGTTGGTGTCATCCATAAAATGCCCTCTATGAACTATTGTAATTAATGGGTCAACACTTTAGGAGGACTCGAAATTTGGAGAAGCTAAACCCCATTAAACATGACTGTTAAAGCAAAGAACAGAACACTTGACGAAAACAGAAGAGGATGAGAAAACATATCCTGGCTGTTTTTGGTATTTGGTCTTTAAAACACTTTTTTTGGAAATAATTTTTCAAAACTTAATAAGATTTTGGATTAGAAAACAGTTATAAAAACCAAAAAGTGAGAAGAGAATCAAAAGGGGTCCTTACTCTTCTGAGATATCTTGAACGGATCCAACTAGGGGTGACATGAAGGGGAGGACTTCCCTCCACTGGCTTTGTCATTAGGTGAGTTGATGGCAATGCTGAAACCACTCTCACATCATTTGCAAGAACTCTCTTGAAATGCTCCAAATCAAATATATCACCAAACTCACTGCAACCAAACCAAACCAATGGAAAAATATCACAAATAAGGAAAAATAACATCGAAGTCACACCACACTCTCTTCCAACACACAAAGTTAAGGAAAGAAACCTAAGTAATGCAGAGAAATACCGACGAAACTCTCTTTTAGACGCTCTCCACGATGCGATTTTTTAAAATTTAATTAAAATTGATGTATTCCAGATATCACTTAAGTCTTCTTTCGGGATTTAGTTGATATTTACCTAAATTGATAATTTTCAACAAATATTTCAACCAATCACATCGGAGAATATCAGAAAGGAAAGAGAAGAGAGTGAGAGAGTCTTCTCATACCGGATCAGTATCAGGAAAGGAATTCATTTCTTTAAGGCTAAACATAACTAAAATATCTTGAACCAAATTTTAAGAATATGAATTCATTAACAAGCTAAACCAACTATGTATTTTGAAATATGATTCAGCATAGAATAATATGTATGTACCTTTCATCACCCCAAATGACATTGACTTGCAAAATAGGAACAACCAAAGCAGCACCAAGAATCCTAGCAATGACAACAGCATCAACAATCTGATTCCTCTGCTGATTCAACCCTCCAGAAACCACCACCATGAGGTACTTTCTCCTATCCCTCAGAACCCCTTCACTTGCTCTTCTATAGTCCCTTGTGAAACTCAAGCAAGGCTTGTATCCCAACCCATCTGGCTGCTCCCAAAACCCACTCTTCACAACACCATCATCACTTTTCAATCCCTTTTGTCTCAGCTCCACATGGGAAAAACCCAAAGGCTGAGCCAGCAACAAAGTTTCATCCTTTTGGTCATTATTAGTATTAGTATTCTCTCTCACAAAGGTTGTTGAGATCATGTTCTGAGGGAGAAGGGTTGTTGTTGTGGTGGTGGTGGTGGCACAAGGGTAGGGGGGAAATGGGGTGTGGAGGGTGAGGCCAAACTTGAGCATGCCAAGGAAGCCAAAGAGGAAGAGTGTGAGGAACCATAGCCTTGGCTTTCTGAAGATGATGGTGCTGTTGTTGGAAAAGAAGATGAAGAATCTGTTGTTGGTGTTGGTGTTGGTGCTCCTTGAAGACTTCTTGGGAGAGTCAAGAAGAGACTGAAGAGAAGAGGAAGATATGGAGTTTATGATCTGAGATGGAACTGATATGTAGGAAAGCTTCTTTGCATTGTTCTTTGACTTAGCCATTGAAGAGTTATTGAGAAGAAGAACTTCACACAATGAGAGAGAGAGTGAGTTTGTTACTTCTTTTCTTGTTTTTTTGGTTGTGAACTTCTCTTCCTTTCAGAAGAAGAACATAATGAGAGAAACTATGATGAGTTTGGTTTGGTTCTTAAAAGAGTCTTCTGAGCCACAATCAAGTTTTTTCCATTCAAAAGTCTTCTTTTTTTTTCTAGAGAGAGAGAGAACAGGGTCGACGGGTACACGAAGTTGGATCAAAGAGTCTCAGCGCGTAATCAAAGGTAGAAACTGAGGTTTGGTTTGAACTTTGAAAGATTTGGACACAGTTTTAGTTCTGGTCTTTGGTGCACATCGTTTTTAAAGTGGGGAATTTTATGGTTTAAGACTTTAAGGTGTTGGCAATTGGCATTCATTATATATTATGTTTTTATGTTTTTTTGACAGCATTATACTATTATTATTATAGTTTGTATTATAGTGGCATTATTATTCATCTCCACTTTTGATGGATTGGGTGTGTATGTGGTATGTTTGTTAGAGAATGACCCTTAAGCCCCCCTTTTTCATTATTGAAGTTCGGGTTTGGTTTCTCACCTATATTTGGATGTTTTTGTTGTCCAGTTTAATGGTTATGTTCTTATCAACTCATAATGGAAAATGATTTTATAACCTTATCAAATTAGTCAATTATAATTTGAGTTTAATGATGATGCTTTAATGGTATAATTTATACCGTCTTTTAATCACAATACACTAATTAAATTTTTTAAAATAATTTTATAAAGATCAATTTACTTATATATATTAAAGATTTGTAATTAAATAATAATATAAAATTATTTTACCTCAATATTATAATTATAATTGTTAATACATTATCATTAAACTTCTTTATTGAAAATCAATTTTGCAATCAACTATAGGGGCTCTAAATTCTAATATTCAGCAACAGATAAATCCAAAGCAATCTGGTTATATTTTCAAAGGGAAATTCTATCTTGCCATGTATGGTGTAGCCATAGAGGTGTCAATGTCTCACAAAGCATATGGATTGAGGTTACCAAATATTTTGGAAATCAAACATATATATTAGCTTAATTATTTTGAAATTGTTAATTGAATTAGGTAATAATAATGAAAAGTAAAGGGTACAAACAAGGTTATAAAAAATACTTTGTATATTCAAGTAAGTTGATTCTATTTTAGGTCCATTAATTCTAAATTTTATCATAGTTGGAGAGTATATCATAAATAACAATCTAATAAAAAAAAAATTGAATTGAGATTAACCACGTGTTTGTTTTTATGTCTTTCCAAATTTGATGTAGTCCACCAGAAGCAAAGAATTATTGCTTTTGTGAAAGTAACTCATTTTGAACATAATTTTTATTTCTTATGTTTGCAAAGTGGGTGCATGGAGAAGGAGAATGAGAAGAAAAAAAATAGTATTTTTGTCACAACAAAACCTATGTTACACAGCGTTTGATGTACCGGAATGGAAAAATTACATCTGGGAGGTTTCTGACAAACTGAGTTTGAAAATCCTTAATGATACATTGAATATACTTTTAGTTGTCAGATACGATAAAAATAATGGAGGAAAAGTATAAAGAGGAAGGAGATGAAACTTTTGACGAGAAAAGGTGTATAATACAATTGTGCAACTTGATTAGTCTATTAGATGGTCAATTCTTAAAAAATATTTTTTATATTTGTAATTTGTTTCATGTTTATATTACTAAGTTCAACTAAATTGAGTTAACAATTGCAAATCATTCACACTTTGCTAGGTCAACTATTCACACTTTGCTAGGTCAACTAGCCAAGGGTTATTTGAGAGCTTACTAAATCATTTGACTTGCACCATATGGTGCTCCTTACACTCAACATAGATGATCATTATCACATGTTGATCACATCATTTATATTAGAAACTAAAATATTTGCACTTTGAGACTTTATTCACTTTCACACACAATATCTCACAACCATGTTAGGGTATCCCAACAATGAACCCATATCCAAGCAATGACTCAATCACATTTGAGCCATACAAACCGATCACAGGTAGAAATATCTCTCATTTTCACTCTCAAAATTTGGCTAACAAACTTTTCTTCACCTTATAGGAAAATGATATCCAATAGACTTATTAGTTTTTTTTAGCTCATCTAGATCAATAACTAAATTAACTTGGTGCAATCTTAGCTTGGCTAAGTCTAAGTTATGATTGGGATTTATATCATGTACAATAGTCTAACAAAAAAAAGCTTAGCTAAGACTGATCCTATATTCAACTCATAGAAAAGCTAATTGATTGGTTGGAAAAAGTTATTGTCAATAATGCTGATAATCAATTCATCAATTAATGTTGAGAAAGAATATCTAAATCGTGTGCTCACAATCTATAACAAAAATTAATTATTATTTTTAATAAAAAATACTACATTCCAGTATCATGGTTATTAAAAAAATCGATGTTATTTGATATTTACCCTCCCAACTTAAGTTGACGCCGTTGAAAGAGGCCTTAGTCATTATATTTGTTAGGCCTTGGTTGCTTTTTTCTGTTTTCTAAATTATAAAAAAAATAATGATTACTTGATGCAGACATAATAGCATTAAGAATGTAAAGTTACTTAAATAAATTGTTTTGATGAGTTTTGTAAGTTTTTTTTACGTAAATTTACATTTCCTATTTAAAAATTCATTTTAATGATAAAATTGTTTAAAAAATTACTTAATTTAATTTTATGAGTCATACAGTATTTAAAAAAATATTATTTATGTAATAATTTTTAAGCAACAAATACTTAAATAAACATCTCCATATTATTTATTCTAATAATAAAAATTATTTAAGAGTTAAGTAACTCATTTAATATTAACATATTCACATGCTTTTCTCAAGTGTATTCAAACATTATCAATCATAAATTAAATAGTTGTAATCAATATCATTTGATAGGTAAAGAATTTAATATATTTAAACAAACACATTTTGAACTATATATTAATGATTAATAAAAATAAGCATTGAAAGTTTGAAAGAGGATTAATTATATACGTCTCTTTTAATGAATTAACTCAAATCAACTTATAATACTTTATCAACTAATGCGACCTTTAAATATTGAGAGTAAAATATTTTATTAACCATCTAACTGTAGTAATTTGAAGAATACACATTAAATTATGAAAACTAAATGCAAAGGAAGAATATGGGATGTTGAGACAAATTATTAACCCAGATTTAGTGGCTTATACTCCTTGACCAATAGATTAATCCTAATTAACTTAGATATAAAATAAATTATAATAGAAAAAAATATTTACAATGTGTTTAAGGTTTTCCACAAACATAAGATATGAAGACAAATACATTAATTTATATCATCTTCCTAATTCTAAAAGATAAAAATCCGCTAGGCATGTTAGATAGATATATTTTAGATATTTGTTTGGTACTTATATAAATTGATATGCGTTGGGTAAGCTCAACTTGTATCTCGAGAGGAATATTGCTATGTCATTTTATGATAGAATCCAGCTGCCATGAAAAGAAACAATGAATTACCACTACTTAACGAATGTGAGGAAGAAACAAAAAGGATTTTGTCATGTGACTCTGCCTCCATTTCACTCCACTTTCTTATTTCATATTCATTAGCAATTATTCCTTTTTTTTTTAGTATATAAACACTTCAAGGGTTAAGTTGTGTTGTTAGCATACTTTTGTTTATATTATTATCGTATCATTTTTTTTTCTGAGAGAACAAATATCATCCAATTTATTACACCACAATAAACATTAAATATTCACTGAGATATTAAAATTTTTATTCACAACAACAATTAATTTAGAGATTAAAAACTAACTAGTTTCTAAATTGATTTTTAATTTTATTAAATTAGTTATTAAAATACTTTCTACTGAAATGATTATTGAATTGATTTTTGAAACAAAATCTAAATTAGTTAAAAAAATTAACTATCAATATTTTAATTACTTATGAAATTAATTTTTAAATTAGTCTCTGATTAATTTAGATATCAATATAAAAAAATCATAGACAAATGAATTAGTTACTAAAATCATTTTTTCTTGTAATGTTAGGTCAAGGATTAATTTTATCTAAGATGCATCAATTTAAGTAGAACTTAAACACGAATTATTTTATTAAATAAATTATTATTTACGTGTAAACTTAACAAAATCTTATTAGTATATTTTTCACCTGATTAATATTAATTTTACGTGATGTAAAAACTAAAAAAAAATTGAATTTATATAATTGTTATAAAATTTAAATTATTTTGTAAATGATTAAATTTTAATAGAATTTCTAAAATTTATTTGTCATGATTATGTTAAGAGAGGTTTTGGCGTCTTAGGATATTCCTCTTCACCTTGCCAGATGGGTCATGCATCAGCTCAGCGACAATACATTCCCATTTTCGGATAAGAGAAAACCTAATCATTCAATTCAATTCAATTCAATTCAATGATATTTCTTTTTATATATTATTTATCTTATTTTACACGATTTATTTTTGTCTTATTTGTAAAAGTTATTATTATTGATTTAAAAGCTTTGTATAATGATGATGGGGCCTCGTGCGTTGGGCATTCAAAGTCTCAAACGTCTTGTACTTGCAAAGAATATTTACTTAGGGTAATCATTATTTTAATTATATTACTTTTAATTAAGTATTTAAAAACTAATTTGATTTTAAAAAGTACTACTATATATATCATGACATGACAGATCCAAATATCATATTAGGTCACTTTTAATGTTTTGTTTTATAAGTCAATTTTTTTTTTATTAATATCGATTAAAATAAAATAAAATAAAAACGCTCAATCGTATATAACAAATACAAAAATTACCCTACAAAGAAATCACCTAAAATACTTTTAACGCATTTACCCATAGAGCTTGTACTTTTATCTCAACTTATATATTAATTAGGTGAGTTGATATGGGATAATATTTGAATTCAATTTTTACATAACAATTTTATTTAAAAGGGACAAAACAAAAGGATTTACAGCTTGTGTTTGATCATAACAGGTATGAAGCTCTCGTACGTAGATCTAGCAGAAGCTATAAAGAGTAGCTTATGCATTTTTTATTGGTTTTAACACAAAAAAATCTGATTTTATTCAAATTCAAAATGGATGTATGATCTGACAATCATGTCTCATTTTGCTTAAGAATCAAGATAAATGGTAGCTTACAAAAATCTTCTAAAATCATTTTATAAAGACACATTTTATAATAATAAAATAATAACAATATATCAAATATTTAAATAAACAATACAATATATTATACCGTGAGTCTAATCATATTTTTTGACTTATTTAAAGTCGAAATAATATTTGAACATTACTAATAACATATTTGCTTATGTGTTTATTATGCTCAAAATATGATTAAATTTCAAAGTAAAAACTAATCTTATTATCAATCTCAAAATTAAAGTTTATTTGAGTGTTAGTAAACTTTTGATACTACTTATGATTCTTACATATCAAACAAAGTCCCGGTTAAAAAAATGAAATATCCTAATTATGTGCTTAATTAAAGAACCTATCCAATTACTTATTTTAAAGTAATTTTTTTTAAGAGAATAAGAATAATAAAAAAAATTATTGATTAATATTTATAAAAATTATAAAATTTAATAATTTTTTTATTAAATTGATGAACCTCACATTATACTTAATATTTTTTATGATTATATAATTTTTTATTAATTTTAACCAATAAAAAAAATCATATATCCAATAAAAATGTATTTAAAAGTGTAATTATATATGAAGAGAGATTTTAAAATGAAATATAAAGAGGTTGTGACTTATGAGTGATGTATTGTTGTGTGAAAGGATGAAGTGATGATGAATGGGGGGCTAGTACGAAGACGCCAGCTGGAGTCTGACAAAACCTCGCTGTAAAAAGCTGCCACGTGTGGGGAAAGCGACGCATCCAGCATTCCACATGGGATTTCGGCCCTCCCTTATGTGGGATCCATGTTCCTTTTTCCTTGCTCCGAGGTAGATAGGACCTAAGTTTTTCGAAACTATATATGCACACATGACATAACATCAAGTAGAAACATTAGTGAAAATGTAAATAAGTTGTGGTAAATAAATAATAAGGGTCACTTTGGTGAAAGTAAATGAAATGAAAATTTTGAATAAACTAAAGTGTAAAAAAGTATGGATTCTATCTCGATTTATTTTTCATTTCATTACTTTTTCCTTTCCTTTTACTTCAAGCTAGTGAACCTAAAGGTAATAATTAAATATCGTAAGTTTTAAAAACGTAGTAAATAAATGATTGATTGGTGTAAGATTTTATCACTAAATAATAATATATTTAACAGTTGATTCTCATTATATATGAAATTCTTTTAATACATTATAAGTAAAATTAGTCTTAAATTTTAAAATCTAATGAGTTGAGAAACATTGTTAATCTCTCAATTAAAAAAAATAGTAAACAAAGATAATGTAAAATTATGTAAAAAAGATATTTTGTAATTTCAAATTTGTTTTATATTGTATCTGATGGTATATTTTATCACCTAACTATCATAACCAATTGTTTGACCAAACCGATTAACTTTATAACCAAGTGTTGATGTATCCCTAAAAAAAATAACGCCATTTTGTCACCAATTTTTTTTTTCTATAAACAATGTCATTTTATTAGTAACATGATGATAAAATATGTGAAAATTAAAAAAAATATAATGATAAAATGCATGAAAAAAAATAGCAAATTTTGTAATTAAGTATTTAATTATTATAATTATAAAAAATATTTATTATTCAAAAAGTGATTTTGAGCTTTTTGAATAAAATAGCAGTTTTCATTCTTAGGACATTACAACGAATATTAAAAATCACTTATATTTTGAAACTACAAATTTTGAAATAAATTTAGTAGTGATACACTATCATCCAATTATAAATCATTATTATTCATTAGTATGATTTTTAATATATATAATTTTGTAAAAGTTATACGGGTGATTTTTAATTCTTTTCCTCTTTTGCAATACTAGTTTTCAAAAATAAAAACTATGTGTAAAAGTTCTTTATCTTTTCCACATAGTTCAAAAATACTAGTTTACAATACTAGTTTTTTAGGCCTTTCTATTACAAGTGATTATTTTGAAGAATTGCTCCTGTTAATTTTTTTATATATAAAAACTATTTTTATTTTAATTTTTCGGAAAATGTTTCTAAACAAGAGTAAGGGTCTTAATTTTTTTTTGTAAAATAATACTTTTAAAGATGTTGCTTGTTAATAACTCTACGAATCATCATTCTTCTTTTTCTTTACAACTACTATGTGTCATTTGGTATGCCAACGAAATCAATTTCACGTATATACATTCCAATGTAAAATATATGGTGAAGATTAACTTAGACACACATCTCAATCACATTCAGAATTTTAAAATTAATTCTACTAAAATTTAAATATGTACATCACTATTCTTCTTTCGAATTATTATGAGCATGTTTTATTATCACGTAGGTAAAAGTAATTTTATAAAAGATCATAATTTTTGTTTTTATTTTTATTCATTGAATTTATATTAGAAACGCATATAATATTTGTAACTTTAATTTGAGTTTGATGGTGATATATTATGATATTATAATTTATCGTTTATACGACTGTAAAATAATTTAATAAAATAGTTTCTTTTAGGAGGGGAGTAATAGTTACTAAAAAAAAAATTCATCCCTTTTGACAAGTATAGATTCCTTTTATGAAGAAAGTCGTAAAAAAAACATAAATGTATTAGTTTAATTATTTGACATCTCAAATTTTTGGCCTAAGATTCATCCTTGAAACTGTGAGTGTATCATATTTTTCTCGATCAATTTTTCATGTGATAACATACGTGGCGATGTGAGAAGTGATGGAGTAGAAAATGAATTAAGTGGGGATGTGAGAATAATAATAAGAATTAAGAATGGATGATTAATTATAAAGTGATCAAAGTGAACCAAGCAAGCATAGCTAGACAAATGAAAAGGAAGTTGAAGTCAATGATACAAAAACATCACATTCCAATCTTTCTTAATACTTATGGGATGTTTGGACGAGATTTAATAACGTGTGTGTTTAAACGAATGTTAATGTGATTTATATTTGAATTTTTGTAATATAAAATTAAATTAAAAATAAAATTTAATATAAAATTTTAAATTCAACACAAAAATCCTCTTATTAATATTAATTCAAACTCAAATGCGTGTAAACACCAAACCAAACCCATACTCGATGGCGTCTTCAAAGTGGAAAGATCATAGTGTCACACTGATAAAGACCCTTAGAAATGCTTCTATCTAAATCTATATTATATAATACCGTCTCATTTACGTTACACTCAAACAAACACAGTACTGCACTGACACAACACACCCCAACTGATGAATGACCAATTTTATGGTTCATGTTTTCCAGTCCAAATGTTCATCATTTCTGCATAAGAATAATTTCCCCATAATCGGGGCACCCTCCATTATTCACACCATGCACATTCAATTTTGATCCCATACTGTTGACTAGTCAGTCATGTGTGTTTCAGAGCTATCTTATTTTTGTCCTTACAGCGTATTTTTCGGTTCCAATTCTATTTATAATGCTGTCACATACGACCAAAATCATACAAAAAACAAAAATGTGGAGAGCAAAAATATTATCTGTTATTTTTTTTTTATATATTACTATTGTAAATTCGTGCCAATATATATATAAATAAAAGTTTAAATAAGTTTTATATATTTATAAAAATATATATTTTTTACTTTGCTTTATTAAACAAATTTTGTTATATTTTTTATTCATATAATTTTTTTTTATCCTATCGATAATATGACATCATTTCAATCGTTAATTAAATAATAATGTGACACTATCTCTCTATATATATGAACATGAACATTGAGATGATATTATATCATATAAATTAAGTTTTTTTTTTATAAAAACCTGAATATAATAAATTTTTTATTAGAATTCAAAATAAAAAAAATATTTGATAGAGATGCAATTTTTTTTTTCTTATTTCACTTCTATAAGGCTGTTTTTCATTATTGTCGACCAATTTTTTTCTTCAATTTTTTTTCAAAGTGTCATGTATAATGTGTGAACAATAACACATCTCTACAAAACTGTTGTTCACCATTACTGACTAATATTTTTTTGACGCAATCACACCAAATCAAGTGTCGAAACTAAACAATATCGCATCTCTACGTAGATATAGATATTATGGATATTTGTTTCACTTTGTTTTTTAGAAGTAATTTTAGCTATTTTTAAGAAGTTGATAAAAAAAATTTACGGAAAGTAAATTAATTTGAACATATACTTAAAAATATACATCTTGTGTCTGTATCCTACGAGTAGGTGAGTATTATACTATCATGCCATGGATCATACCTATATTATAATATACCGAAACCTAAATTTAATATTTTAATCTAAAAATTAAATAAACTTCGAATAACTTTTTGAGTTGTTTAATCGATTCTATGCGTATTTCTAAACATTACGCAAGCATGTGTCACTGTATTAATTATTTATTGATTTCTTTTTTGTATTCATATATTTGTTTTTGAAGACATTAGACATGCGTGAGCGTGACAATGGGTACTGTTGATGGTTTTTTTTGGAATTACAATGTAACATGTCAAACAATTGCATTTAATCGGTGTTTTTTTTTTAATCGTATCATTCCATAATTGCTTATAAAATATATAAAAAATTAATATTGATGCATTCATTTTATGTTATCAATTAATCATAAATATATATATAATTTTTAAGATAATTTTATAAAAATTAATTAATTTATCATACATAAAAAAAATTCTGATTATGATTGAACTATAATATATCATGGTTAAACTTTGCGAATAATTCAATCTTAATTGATTTACCAGAGTAGTTTTCTGTTAAAAGTTGTTTAAATATATAAATTTATTAAAAACATACCATTTTTAAAAAGCAAAGAAAAAAAATTAAGCACCCTTTAATCCAATAAAAACATATAAAATGCAATAATTTTAATAAATATAATAGTGGAGTAATGAGTACTACTTTACAAGAATCTTGATCCCGTGCGTGACACTTGCTTTACAGTTTACACCCTTTACGATATTAATTATCAAAATACTTCATGACTTATTAACATTTTTATTAATTAAAAAAAATATTTTGTATACACTAATTCCAGCTTCAATATATAATGGCATGCATATGTATGCATAAAATTTGATTTCAATTGTCAAATGCATGAACAAGCTAAGACAGTTGACATGGAAGCATCACAATTCACAGCATCAATTATATATCTCTTACTCCTAAATTTTAAAATATTATATACAGCACTATATATAATTATATTTCACCACCATATGGCACATTAATGTACCCTGTCTCTCGCATGATCTCATTAAGCTTGTAACAATCATTAATAAACGGTCACAAATATTTGTTTATATTATCACAAGAAACCCGGCCTTATTTTATTGAGGCATGAATCTTCTTTAAATTAGGTTTACTTTAATCATTTCATTATCAATAGTTGGGGATTAGTTAAGGTATTAATGAGTACATAAGTACAACATGATCAAAATTTCTTCTCAAAGTTTTTTTTTTAAGCAACAGAAAAAACGATAAAATGAATTAACGATACTCACATTTTGTTCGGTTAATAGAGTTAGAATTTCTTGGTGATTGAAAATTAGTTTCTAGGTTATCAATTTAGTTTTCTATTACGCTAACTTGATAGTCTAAACGATATTACTAGTGGGAACAAAATTACAAAAACTTGTGTTCGACTTTTTTGTGTGTGAAATTATCTCAAGTCACTTCTATATTAGAAATCTCTTGTCTATGAAAAAAAAAAGATTTAATTGTATTTTTTACTTCTAAATTTTCAATTTTTGATGCATTTTATTTCAATAAATTAATTTGATATATTTTATTTTTAATTTTTTAAAATTTGACAAGTTTTATCCCATTGTCATTTGTCTTTTAATAAACATGAATGTTAAGATTACAATTTGCAAAAAAAAAGTTTAACAGTAATGTAAAAAAAAGAAGAAGATAAAAAGTACAATTAAAAAAAGTCAAAATGACATAACCGGTTCTTGTAGGTGAAAATAGTTGGTCACACATTTTTTTTCTTTTCTTGTTACTATAATTTTTCCACTCTGTTGGTTGGCAACTTCTTTGACACGTTCAAAATACTAATCCACAAGTGACATCGTTTTGTAAAAAACAAGGTTTCTTTCATGAAATTTGTAGCCTTTCTAATTCATCAAATTAATTATATATACCAGCTAGAAATGACAAAAATGTGTAAAAAATTTAAAAACCAAGAATTGATTGTCACTTCTTAACTACATCAGTCGTACTAATATGGTTTGGACCTAAAAAATGAGATTATATTTAGTGACTTATTTGTTTGATTATATAAGTGATTATTGGGTGGTTGTGTATCGCTTCTAACCACTTAACATTAACAACTCCATATGATGTTGTCATTTTTAGACGAAAGTTGGGTGTATTATTAGTTGTCTATATGTTCACAACTTTATACATCTGGTTTATGGTTCTAACTACCAACACCACACACATTTTATATATATATATATTCTAAAATATAAATTAGGTATTGTTTATACAGTTTACTCCATAGAAAAAATATTAAAAGAAAAAATTTATAAATTAAAGTTAGGTTCAGTATTAACTAATTATTAAAAATTCTCTCTGTTTTTGATTTTACATAAATTATATTATTAAAAATTCTCTGTTTTTGATTTTACATAAATTATATAAGAGAACTTTTATAAATTAGTTAACTAGAAACTAGTTTTAATTTATATAAAAAAACTCTTTTTTTCTTACTTTGTACCTAAAAATGATTTTGGAGAAACTTACTCAACTATCCTAACTGAAAAAAACAAATCTGTAATCTGATAATTAATTGGTGAGTAAATACTTTTTTCACAATAATAAGGTGCATGAACTAAAGTGTTTATTCTTTTGCTTATATAGGAAGAAATTTTATAGTGGACCTGACTTTAGGAATATGCTAGATTAGAAACTTACATAATAATCAAAATCAAATTGCCAGAGAAGATATAGTCGTTTAGTTAATCATCATTATTATAGTTATCTTCATTTTGAAGTTGGAAGATATCTTCATTAGGTGACCATATATGGATTTTTTCATTTTGGGAAACTTAAAAAATAATTGAAGCACAAAATGGGTTGAATATACGAAGAGGTAGTTAATTGGTCAAAATCACAAGACTAGTCCATTTGAGAACTATATATATCAATGAAAAGGTTAATAAATATTTTTTAATAATAGCAATAATAGGTACTGAAGTTGTGGTTGGAGATAAGAACATGGTTAAAATACGGCATAGCAACTCAAGTTCTTGAAGCTTTACAACTTTTTATCATTTAAAAAAAGGAAAATTACACAAGCAACCGAGCAAGTTTGGAATATTGAAATATATATAATGGTTATGGAACTATGGTAAAAATATTTAAGATAACATAATATATAATATATGAATGTATTTAGTGTTTTTTTTTTTAATCATGATAACTTTCATTTCACTCAATTTTAAAAATTAAGTCATCGATAATAAACCTACGATGTATTTAGAAGTGTACTTGTTAAAAGTCATTATTTTCAACATAAAATTATTAATACAACTTAAAATTTATATATTTACTTTCACTTAATTTTATTTTTTTTTATAATTTATCTCCACTATTTCAGAATTTTAGATCTGTCACTGATTATAACGGTTAAGTAAAAGAATTTTCTTTGTTAAATAGATCATATCTCAATAATGTGTGAGCATAGTGTCCGAGTTAACCCATTGAATTTATGTCGTTGGCTTTGAATTAATATGCTGTGCATTACTGTCACAATATTAATTTCTTTAGAGTATAATTGAAGAAAATAATGTGTGTCATATGTTCTGCAGGAGAACGCCAATCCCCAAATGATATATATCACGAACTCCAACCCCTCCAAACCAAGAATATCAAAGGGAAAAAAAATTACAGTAAAGTATATATATTGCACTTGCTCACATGGTTTGGAAATTATAATTATAAGAAAGAGGTAAAGTGAGAGGATTTTTATTTTTATTTTCTCCATAGAGATCTACGCGAAGAATTTGTTGAAAATGTTGGGAAGTCAGCCATGTGAAGTGATTAATCCGTTCTGCTCGATCTTGATCAGAACAATAGTCTTGCAAAGGTTTGTACCTTTTGAGATTCCCCTTGGAAGTTAGGTTAAAATTAAATATTGTTCAATTGGGTAGGGATAGAATCATGGGAATCCAAGGCACTCATACATTAATGTGAGCAAAATATATATGTCGTATTGGTTTTTCATTATATATAGTATTAGTTTAAATGTACTGTAAAATGTAAACTAGTTTTATATTCTTTGATGATCATCAACTTTAATTTATATTAAAAAATATATATTATTTTTAAACTTATATGTTATATGATGAGAATTAATCATATTATTTTTAGATACTTTATTTTTTATATAATTAATTAAAATTTATTAAAAATAATAAATTTTAATAGATTACCGATTAGGAGAATGAATTATTAAATATCGATAAAATTCACTAAAATTACAATTTTGTAATAAATTAGGAAGTGTCAAATGATATATATTATCATGTAATTGGGTATTTGGCCATTTGGGTATTAGTGATATCATGAAGAAGTTAAGCTTATCCAAGACAGAGCCCATGTGTGATTGTGTGCCCATCTTGGAGGACAATCAATCAATTGCAAGCTCCTGATCGTACAATTGAAGTTGTGATCATGAGGAAATACTAATCATGGAGTTGCCCTGTATTAATGGGATAGCTAGCTAGAGAAACAACAGAACAAAGTGGGTCACGGATATCAAGCAATTTTCTACACCATATAAGCCCACTATGGGTCAAATTACCAAATAGTCCATGTGAGACTATATTTTCTTGCCCACTTTTCCGAACATACTTTTTTTATTGGTAAAAATTGATTTAAAATGACAAAATTTCATGGATATCACACAATGTATTTAATGTTGGTTGTTTTGACCTCAAATTCACATGAATCTTTAGGATTATCATATGAGATCTTGTTTATTTAAGTATTCGATAATTATTACAATTTTATTATTGTAAAAGAAGTTCGAGTGATTTGAATGAAAAATGTTCGAATAATAATCCTAACTATCTCTACGGATTTGAGGTTAAAACATTTATTTATTCTAATTTTATATTTTTCATTAAATTTTAATCGATTAAAAAGAATGTGTTAAAAATTATCTGTTAAATAATATATTTCAAACACTCTTCTCTTCTCATGGAGGGAGGGCTCTTTGTTTTTAGTAAGTAATTGAATGGCCCCTTGTAGCTTTTATGAGGGCAAACAAAACATATACACAATGGGGTGACCCCATTTGGGGGTATGGAAGTAGTCATTAGGGAATAACTAAAGATGGACAAATAAATGGCTTGGCAAAGAGGATAAGGAGAAAGAGTTAGTTTGATCGAATGCATTATAAGAAAGAAAGAAAGAAAAAACCAAAGTGGGAGTGCTTCGAATTCAGCAAGCACGGCAATGAAGGACCATGTTTCTAACATGTGAGGATTGTCCCTCTTCCATGTGCATTTATTGAATCTTTTTAGACCTTCAATCACATGAGAAAATGGTTACTTCTACAATAAATTTCAACAACATTTATTTATTTATTTTGTATATAAAAAGGAGTACGAAAAGAGAAATAAAGTATTATAAATAAAGAAAAAATGAATTTTTTTTTTCTATCACATAAATTTTTTAACATATTAGACCAAAAAAATTTTGTTCACGGTATTGTAATTGTTGTTGATTTTAAGAGTTTTTACACACGACGAAAATCAAATAAAAAATTTCTTGTTAAATAAATTATTTTTACAACATGTAAGTGTAAAGTGTTTAACCTTTATGTTAATCCTAAAAAAAATGTATCAATAATATAAATTCACTTATGAAAGCAATTTTTTCTTGTTTTGCACCTAAAGTATTAATTCAACTTGTTTAACTTGTTTATGGGGAAAAGATGTTCTAAGTTCTAACATTGTAAATTATTGTAAGTACAATTTTTTGAGATTAAATTGAATTTTGCATATTGGTAATCATATTGTATTTAGCATATTTTTAGATGTGTATGATTTAACTTATTTTTAGAAAAATACTCGCTTTTTTTTTTCTTTTAACTTCTTTTAGATTTGAAAAATAAACTATTTATTTCCTCGACAATAATTTCAACCAAACATGCATGTGATTCTTTTTCTTTCTGAGTAGATAACCAATTGCATAATTTGTACTGCTCAATGCATTAAAAAGATGTGATGTATGTGGTTGAGGTTTCTCTGGATCGTGTTCCCTTAATAAATTCTTATATTACTATACAAAAGAAAAAAAAATACTTGTTCAAAGGCGAAAAATATTGGAGTAGAGTTTAATATTTATAATTAATAATCTTAAAGTAGTGAAATATTAAGCCTTAAGAAGCTGAATAATGATATATAGTTGAACTAGGTTCTTATTCACACATTATGATCAAATGGGTCATTAGGGTAATACTTTAGTTAAATTAATATAGTTGCATGATCTGAACTTATTAATTAAACTAGTCTAATTGAAAAATTCACAACTCGTAGCATGTATGTTTTGAATGTTGACTTCAAAAGCAACTCAGTAATTGTTCAAGATCTGCTGGATAATTTGTTGAGGAGATGCTAATTAATTTGTTTTTCTTGTTGGCCAAGTCAAACCTACACAACCTGGTCTTATTCTAACAAAATAGTGTATGATTTTAATGGTACGGTGATACACATGATATATTAAAATAATTTTACAAAAAGTTGGTTAAACATAATTTATATTACTTTTAAAATAATTTAATAAAAATCTATTTACTTATTTATTGTGATCGAATGACACACCGTCCATCCATCATTATTAAAATTATATTTTATATTTCTTTTTAATATTACAACTAAACAATTAATTTTTTTAAGGTTTAATTATATTTTTTATTTTTAAAATTTTTAATATTCACGATTTTACTCATTCACAATTTTTTTTTGTTCAATTTTAGTTTCTCAAATTTTGAATTTATATAATTTTAGTACTTCTATTAAAAAAAAAAGTGTGTTTGACACGTGATAATTAAAAATTAATGTTGACTTTTAACCACGTATTTTTAAATGAAAGTCAACATTAATTTTTATCGGTTAATATTTTTTTAATGGTAATACTAAAACTGCACAAATTTAAAACTTGCATACCAAAATTGTAAAAATAATAGTGAGTGATCAAAATTATAAAAATTAAAAATTTGGGGATAAAAATGGAATTAAGTTTTAAAAAAAATATATAATATAGATTTCTATGATATTTTCTTTAATCGTTGCTGGAATTTTTCAATTCAACTGTTTGATCATGATCACACCATTACCATTGTATGGGGAATTATCTTTAGAAAAAAAAAGTAAAATAAACTCTGATAAACTTTTGAATGGCTGAGATGAATCAACTCAATTCGCATTACAGTTCATCAAGAGTTTATTATGCGAATGAAATCTATACAGTTATCATTATTTTACTTTTAAAGAAGATGCATCGACTCATTTGTTTGTGCTTTCTAAAAATACCTTTTCTATTGAAGTGCATCTGAAAAAATTAAGATAATTGAATAAGTTCTATAAATAAATAAATAAAATTAGTTTTTAATTAAAAATATAAAATATGAAAGACGATACTTTATTTTGTTCGACAAAGCATATACTAATATACTAAAAACCCTATATCATGTTTGGGTCGAGGATGCCCTTCACCCCCAAAAATTTGCTAAATACACTACCCATTTATTACTTTTACACCTCTTTCCACTTATTTTGTGATGTTTTATTTTTCTCTTTTCTTTTTTGCTTTAAAAAAAAAAAAAAAACTACACTCCCATTCTCCTTTGCAACACAAGACATAATCTTTTAGATACTCTCCTCATGATTGTTCAATTTTTTTTTTAAAAAATCATCAATTTTGATTGAAATAAGTGAAATAATAAAAAAAATCCTTAAATGATAAGTGAGATTCACCAAGATTTATGATTTAAAAAAAAAAAAACCAATCATATGGAGAATTTTCTAAAGAGAGTGTCTTTATGTTAATAAATCATAATCTTTCATTTATGACAAGTTATTCAAACAATTAGTTGTGAATGATTGATGTAAAATTATTTTTACACTATTAATACAATGCATAAACATTAAACTTTATGCAATATACATCTTTTTCATATTTCTACCCAATTTTTTTTTTTCATACTTTTTTATTTGAAAACTTTCGTTTTAATACTTGTAGTTAAGTGCTTCCATTAAGTGATGACATGACAAATTGAGTGAAATGTTAGCAATGTTATAACATCATTTATAAAATAAATTTTGCTTGGCAACTTCAGTTTTATTTTTTACACTCGTATTTTTTAGGATTTACTTTCAGCACCTCCTATTTTACTTCATACACCTATAAAACTTATTTTATAAGTGTTGATGCGACTTTGCTAACGTCGCACTTCTATCACGTCATCATAACTACTTAATAAACTAAAAAATTTCAAACACATACAAATTTGGCAAGCCCTTTTATTAAGCATTATTTTATTTGATATCCACTACGATGTGTTTATTACATTGTCCGAAGCAATTAATCACACGATGATATCTAGGAAATAAACAAGAAAAACAGTGACATGCCAAAGTAACAATAGATTTAGATCACTTGAGAAGAAACTTCTTAAGCCAGAAAGCAGAGAATTTGGGATATCTTTTCAAATTGTCCTTGTAATCCACATATATGAGGCCAAATCGAACAGTGTAGCCAGCATCCCATTCAAAGCTATCAGTAAATGACCATGCATAGTAGCCCTTCACATTAGCACCATCTCTGCAAAGAAATGGAAAAACAAAATCCATCATAATTAAACAATTCATTATGCAAACCAGGACTTGGCTTTTCTGGGAAACACTTTTAGAAAAAGAAAATAAAAATAAATTAATAAAATAAGCTTCTCTTGAGCTAAATTTGGCTTCTACATCATGGATTTGGATAAATTTTTTTAAAATACAGAAGAAAATAAAACAAAAAAAAATGAAATGAAATTTTTGATCATTGATAAAAATTAAATTTCTCTTTAAGAACTCAATTTATTCTACAAATTAACTAATGAAAAACTTAATTTATTTTATTTTTCTTCTCATAAAAATATTTTATTAAGATAAGTGTCTGTATATTATTCTAAAATTTTTTTAGAAAAAGAAATCATGAAGAAAAATAAAATAAGTTTTTCTAGAAATTAAAATTGTTTTATTTAATTATCAATTAATAAAAATTTTCCATATACATTCTTTCTTTAAAAGTTGAGACTTCTATGAATTATTATTAGAAAAGACAAATTTTAATTCGTAGAAAAATTAATTTCATTTTTTTATTTGCATTTTTTCATTCTAGAAATCCTTTCCAAAGTAAACAAATTAACTGACTAACGTAAAAACACATTTTAACTTTTTAAGAAATTTATTTTATTCTTGTTTTTGGAAGTGATTTCTGGAGAAGTGTATCTAAATACTTAAATTTTCTATTAGACTAGAGAGAAACCGTTTTGAGTCTTACTTGATTGCTTCAAGCAGGGATCTGAGATGGCTATCATGGTATTTGATTCGATCACCATCCTTTCGGGCCACGTTGATTGGAATTGAGTCATTCCTTACATCTGCGATGCCTGAAAAAAAATTGATACCAACAAAATAATTGCACTATATTTTAACGATTAGCCTTAAGCTAAAATATGTTAGATTGTTGCTGAAAATAGTAAATATTCCTAAGACATGTAACATATTGTCCTTAAGAATTTATCGGTGGTGTACCGTATAAGTTTCTCAGAATACAGCAGAAACCTCTTTTTTGTTGTTATCGAGTAACACGAACCCGCAGCAAAACCAGAATCCAAGAAGAGAGAGAAGAGAGAATATAGAAAGTAGGTAAGTTGTTCTTCTAAGTGTGTGTTGACTCTTGTTGAAGTGTGAAATGAGGGTTCTATTTATAGGTTTATTAGATTCTTCAAAAAGTTAAAATAATTTTATTAAAATAATAAAATAATGTGAGATTTTTATAAATTAATTATGAAAAAAAATAATTTTAATTTTTAAATAAGTTAATTTTTTTTATATTTTCTTTTTCTAATTATTTTAAAAATAATATGCCTAAATAAACCCATAAAAAACACTAAAAGTGAGAGTTCCTTGTAATAATATCTGATTACAATTGAATTCAAAAGTGCTTCACAACATTATTGCATCAATCTACCATGGAAAGTGGAAAAGGAACCACATAGATCGAAAATTATGTCCTTGTTAAGTAATAAATATAGTGAGAATTTCATGTAAGGATTGTTTTATATATATATATAAAGAAAATCAAAATACTAGTAATATATATATACCATTTTCTGTAATGTACACTGCTGGATTATTGTAGTTATTCTTTATGTATGCCACAAGCTGATGCATTCCCTTCGGATACACATAGAGCCAGCTCAGAGGAGTCTGCACAACCAGAGAAATTTTGCTTCATTAATTTTAGTACAATATGGCAACAATGTTCTCAATACATTAAATTATTTATTTTATGATTTAAATATATTTTTAGTCCAATTGAATATGATAATAATGATTTTAGTCATTATTTGTTTTTTTTTTTTGTATTTAAAGCAGTTTAGAAAACGTTTTAAATGATAAAAAATGTTATCTTAAAAGATAAAATAAACATAAATTGTAAGGATTTTTTTTTTTTTAAAAGTTTAGGATAACAAAAAGCCAGTTTACACTTTTATTATGATGTATAGAGAATATTGTGGATATGGGGTGTGAAAAGAGAAAGCCTGTGCTACATCATCCACAGTGTAGCAATGGCTAAACGCTAAAAATTAAATATCAACAGCGATGATGATGTAAGATAATTTTATAATTATAATTTTTTATTTATAATAAATTTATTAATTTTATAAAATTATTTTTAAAATCATATAAACTAATATTATATGGCATTTAAACTCAAGATTAAAAAGCCCAAAGGGAAGCATGGAGAAATAATTATACCGCTGAGCCAATAGCTAGACCATTCCTCGTAGCTGCAATCAACAGAAAATTGATTATACTATAATTTAATCACAAATTATCGTGTTTGTATTTTGTATAACCTTTAATGCGTGTTTAGAATTTTTTTTTATTATAAATAAAAGTAACAAGCTTATCACAAATAATGTTATGATTGAAAGAAAGCGTAAAACTGATTTACTTACGAGAATAAGTGGCTAGCATATCTGTGTTGTAGGTTATGTTAGTGGTGGCGGGTGCAGCGTGTTCCGCGTAATATGTGGAGTAATAATTGACACCAAGAAAATCATATGAACCTTTGAGACTTTCGGATTCAGCTTTTGTGAATTTTGGGAGTCTAGGACCCACTAAAGTTCTCATAGTCTGGGGATAGTCACCATGTGTAATGGGTTCAGCAAACCTGCCAAAATAAATCTACATCTTCAATGTGCCTTCAAGTTTATCGGTTATACACTCACACTACATCATCATTTATATTTGAATTAAAATTTCTTGAACAATCGATTATGACATGATTGGATAATTAAATTTATCGGAAAGTATTTTTAAAAGAGAAAATAAAAAGAAAAAATAAAATAAGTTACTCTATAAGTTATAACTTTTTACTTTAGTTAATCTATAAAAATTGTTACCTCTTTGAGAGAAATTATATATATTAGAAGTTCTACAATTTCAACTAATGCAAAAGTTAATTTTAACTTATAAAAAAAATTATATTTTTTCATATTTTCATTTTTATATATAAACTTATCCAAACAAACCAAGAAACATGTATGAGTAAGTTTCTCTAAGATAATTTCAAAAAAGAAAAAATATGAAAAAAAATATCAATAAACTAAAATTAATTTTCTAAATAATTAATATGTAGAAACTTTTTCAGGTAATTTCTGTAAATTAATTATTAAAAAAATTAATTTTAATTTTAATTCATAAAAAAATTAATTTTATTTTTTCTTTGTATATATTTACTGTAACTAAAAGTCAAAAGTTTACCCTGACAACCTAGTTAGTCAAAGTTGAATTTCCATTACATACCAGCCGAAGAAAAAGTCCAGAATTCGACTTGCTGCCTTGCGATCGGCATCAGTATTAGTCTTTGGTTCAAAGTAAAAACTCACTAAGGTGATTCCAATTTGTCCTTTCTGATGAGCCTAGGCATTGCACCAAAATAAATTTCGTTAAATTAAACATACAACAAATAAAGAAAAACAATTAATGCCACAATATTTGTTTAAATAAGTTTTTTATCCTTAAAAAATATTTTTTTTTTATGAATTCTTAATTTTATTTTTTTTGCATTATTATGTATCACTAATAAATTTTTATTTTAACTTTGAATTTTTAATATTGTGATATTATCTTAACTATTGATATATGTTGAGATAATATCACGTCATCATCGAATAATAATGAAAAAATTTATCAAAGTAATAACAATATAAAAATATTTCAAGGACTTAAAAAAAAAACCTATGCTTTTTAGGGCAACATTTTTTCAAGATAATTGTGTATATAAACCTGGTATTTCTGCTTGTACAATGTGACTGCTGCTCCATGAGCAAGTATTAAGTTGTGGGAAACACGGTAGGGCTCGGTGGCTGAGTTACCAGCAGTGCAATTTCCGGCATAGCTAGAACATCTATTTGGTGGAAATGAGCCACTACTGTAGCCATTGATGCTATAGCCATATGGTTCATTTAGAGTGACCAATGCTTAACCCGATCACCAAAAGTCTTGAAGCATAAGTCAGCATAGTCATGAAAATCTCCCCTGTTTATTTATCCATACAACATCAACATATTTATTTATTTTTCTTACTCTATCCCTTAGAGTACACTTAGGAAAAAGAAAAATAGGAAATAGAATCATAGTTACACTATTTTTGGACTAAGAAATCCCCCATATTCATCTTCAAGAGCTTGTGGGAGGTCAAAATGAAAGAGAGTGACGAAAGGTTTTAAGCCTGCCCCAAATAAGCCAATATTAGAATCAGTTTTGTAGAATTATCATATTCTCTTTCGATATCTATTTATTAACTATTCTTGATCTACCATCTCGAACAACACTTATTTTGAAACGAAAGAAATATCAATTCATGTTTACCATTTGATACAATCTCATCAATGAGATTGTTGTAGAATTTGACCCCCAAGGCATTAACTGCTCCCTTGCCCTCTGCGTGAAATAATTGAATAATATTTAAATATCTTTTTCAACATTATGAAATAGATATGGCAGGGAGAATGAGTTTGTGTTTTACATTTTCAGTTACTAAAACTCATCCACATTTTTATCTTTTTCGTCTAATATGAATTTTTATTCTCATCCTATTTTTATTAGATATAGATATACCTGATTTGTATCTGTTTATAATTTAATTTTTTTTTTAATTCATAATAAGCTTTAAAAAATTTAATTTTTATAATTACTTAAAATCATAACAAGTTAATAATAAACTAAAAGTCTCATAACAAACTAATAATATATTAATAATAAATATATAATTATCTATTATTTAATAAAATTACATATTTTTTGTTTAAAATATATAAAAATAAATTGAATCAACAAAAAACAATAATTTAATAAATATAAATTATAAATCATAAAATAAATATAAATACTTAAAAATTATTAAGTAAAATATATAATATAAAATAAATATAATTTAATAAATATATGTATTGGATATGGATGCGGATACAGTATGCACATCCATCTCTGTTTCCATATTTAATTTTTATAATTGGATGTATCTGTACCCAATTAAAATGAGAACTACCTGTCAATAAATATTGAGATGGAAACATAACAATATTCATAAATACGGATGTGATTGTTATGCCTGTTATGAAACACGACCACATAATTTCTACTTTGGGTAATTAATTAAAGCATTGGATCGATTATCTTACTGGGGAATAATCTGGGCCATGAGATGGAAAATCTGAATGAGTCCAGCCCAATTTCTTTCGCAATCTTTATGTCGCTCTGTGAAAATATAGGCATTATCAAATATAATATAAATGATTATTTTATAGCTGATAAGATTACTTTTTTAAATAAGCATAAAATTATTTATTTTAAGCTAAAACAGTTTAAATAAACATATCACAAAAATATATAATTACTTATTTTTATTAAAATAAATATTTATTTCATTAAACAAGTTTAAATAAATTGTTGTATCATGTACTTTTCTTAAAGGATTAAAAATTAATTAAATTATCAACGACTGTTGACACACGTAATAACATTTTTCTACTTAACCAAATAATTCAAATTTCGAATCATAACTAGTATGGATATATGAAACAAATCTTGAAAGAAAAATATTTACATGATGTATACTTACACAATCTTTGACAAACATTAATAATTACTCTGTATCAATATCAAAATTTTTTGAAAAAATAATAGTAATTAAATTTGTCCGTAAGTATACCTTGTACCGATGATAAAAATCAACTGCTACACCACCGGTGCTATGATCCCAAATCTTCTCTGCTCAGTACATAAAAAAAGAAGAAAAAAACACGTTGTAAAATAGCAACAAGTTTATTTATTATTTTTCACTAGAGAAGATCCTTTTCCCTCATTAGAATGATTCTCAATAACACAAAAGTACATTTTGCGCATGTTTATTTTCCATAATCATGTTAAAAATTGATTTTAAGTCTATAATTGGTTCAAATTAAGTTGTAGCAACTTTGAATATTTTTGCATTATATAAAAAAATTATATTGAACTTTACTACTAACTTACTTTTATAATAATTAAAAAATACTAACATAAATCACATTATAATAAATTTTATTAATAAATAAATAAATCAACTAACTCTTTTGTTTTAGGAAACTTAATTAAGAGATATTATATAGTAGTTATATTTAATATATTTTAAAATAAAACATATTATTTTTCTATTATTTTTTATTGTAATACGTCTCATTCGTATATTTATTACTAAGATTTTAAAAATCGAAGTGGTGGTTGAATTGGTTGAGATATTGAGTCAATGATCACTGATTGAGTCGTATGATCCAATCTGTATTAAAAAAAATATAATTTTTATATTTGTTTCAATTTTCAAAATAATAATAAAAAGAAAATTAACCCTCGTCCAAGAATTCAAATCGGATCTATAAGTGAGAAAAAAATAAAAATAAACACATATCCTTTATTGATTCCATCCACCACAATAACCAAACCATCAGTGATAATAATAACATAACATTAAATAAATAAATAAAAATTACCCCACAAAACAATTCAATAATACAACAGCTAGAGAGAGGGATACAAAGGCCGCGAGAACAAACCCCAAACAAAGAAAGAAGGAGCGAAGAAGAAGAAAAACGAAAAAAATCGCTAGATCTAGGTAAGGTATTTATTTATTTATTTTTTGTAATAACAAAGATCTAGTGAGAGAACGGAGAAACATATCGAGGAAATTTTGCGAGAGAGATATCAAAACGATGCTACATATAATAGAGATAGTTTCGACTGGCAAGTGAGCGTGGCCGGCAGTATAACTGATGGCGTGATGACGAGTAAAAATATGATACTTTAAAATTGTGTTTTTTTATTTATTATTATTAAGTGACTCGATCTGAATTGATGGATTAGTGGTTTAATCGTAAATCTGGTCGAGTCGATATGGGTTGAAGTGGGTTAATTGTATGCATAGTTCGATAACGAAATCGATCTGGACTGACCATTGGATCCTGGCCCAACCAATCTAACCAACTAGATGGTCTAGTTTTTAAAACCTTGCTTATTACTCTTTGTTTTGTCTCTCTTTCATCTCACGTGCATATTAAATTTCCAAACTCTTCAAAAATAAAAATCTTTTCTGGTTTTGGAAACATGGGAAGATGAAAGAGAATAGAAAAATCATTTTTTTAAGGTAAAATGAACTTTTTATCCTTTATATATTTATAAAATGGTTCATTTTATTTTAGTTATTTTTGTTACAAATGTTAACTCCAAAATTAAAAATAAATAAATTAAATAGTCTTTTTTTTATGACTAATTTAACCAAGATAAATGATAAAAATCATTTAAAAAAAAATAAAAAACCAAAAGTCTATTAGATTTTTTTTAAAGGTTTAATGTTACTTTTAATTCTTTATCATTTTTTTTATTTTGATTTTAAAAGTGTCATTCTAATATTTTTAAATTATGTTTTTGTCATATACTACATTTAAGTTTTTAACATCTTTTGGTCCATTAAATTTTCAAGTGAGTCTCTTTTGATCTATTTATTGGGTTTGTTTTGATCCATTAAGTTTCATGAAAATTATAATCAATTTAGGTAGCATGGTTAAGAAACTATCAAGTCAATTGAAAGATCAACTAAAAGATTGATTAACATATATATTTGTTAACTTTTTTAATGTTTTCACACAAATAAAATAAAATGTGTCAAAAATATAACTTAAAGTACTAAAATAATACTTTTAAAACATTATGAACTAAAATGAAAAAAATAAAAAAATTTAATTGACTAAAAGTTACATTAATCATTTTTTAAAATTAAACAACAAATTATCATAATATTTCTAAATTAAGTTTAGTAAAGCAAAAGAGTTGGTTGTTTTTTTTTTTTTTTCAAAATTTCCAATGTAAGTTGTTAATACACTCTAATTGAGAAAAAAGAAGCCTAAATAACCTGGATGTTGTTTAGTGGAGGTGTCCCATATACTTGGTCCTTTGCCATCTATATTTGCTGCCCCTTCTACCTGAGAATTAGTTGAGAAAAGGGAACACAAGATTGTAGGAAATTAATTTACAAGTTAAACCCCCTCATATGTACTAACTAAGCCAAAAGAATTAATTAATACACATTTTGATTACATGTTTTCTTAATTAAAACATGTTAAAAATCTAATGCACACACTATAAAGGAAAATTTGCCATATAAAGTTTGTGTGGTGGTAAAGGGGTGAAGGGAGATAGGAAAGAGGAAAGAATCGCGTGTTCAACTCCATCTGCTAATAAAAAGATTAATAATTAACATTGTTCGATAAAAAAAAATTACGAATGCTTTATAGGTGTGGTGATTAGAACCTGGTAAGCAGAAGAGCCTATTCCAAACAAAAAACCAGAAGGAAAAAGAGTCCTGTTGAATGGTGAACCACCATAATGGCTAGGCTGCGAACTTGGTGGTGCACTTTCAATGCCACCAGCCAAAAGGGTCACTAGTGTGATAAGGCAGAGGAAGGAGTGGCTTATATCTCTCATAGCTGTTTTTGATATCCAAATCTGAGTGGCAATACTATCTATCTATCTCCATCACTATTTAAAAGCCCAGGAGGGTACTTGCACAATTGCACACCTAAACCTAATTGCACTGTTCAGTTAACGCACATGGTGAACTGTACACCTGCTTATATAAAAGGGATAAAGTTACACCACCAATCATTTTAAGAGAGTTATACTTTGTCTTTATTATTCAATTCCTTAGAAAATAATGATTAAAATTAATAATTCATTACATTACATGTTCTAGTATCTCTCAATAACATTTTTAACAAAAAAAAAAAAAGAAGAAAGTAATTAATTAACATTTATTGATAAAAAAAATGATTTATTCATTATTAAATTTATTAAAAAAAATAAATAATGATAATGAAATGTAACTCTCTTGAATATGATGTTGTAACCATAGCCGAAATTACAAATTTCATGAACAAGCTCGTAGGATTAGAGATAAGTAGGCATCATAAAAGGAAATTAAAAACACAATTGCAAGTAATTGAAAATGTATGTGCTCAAAATATCTATTGGTGTCTCTTATACGAAGTTATACAAGTTTCTTGATAGGGGAAAGATCCTCAATTATTGCAAGTTTTTTGGCTTTTAAAACTGAAGAGGTTACACAAGTTTCTTGATATGGGAAAGATCCTCAATTATTGTAAGTTTCTTGACTTCCAAAACTAAAAGCTTACACAAGTTTTTTAATATGGGAAAGATTCTCAATTATTGCAAGTTTCTGGCTTCCAAAACTAAAGCCTTTTCAAGGTTAGAGTTGAGTTTTCTATTTATAATTTTCAAACGTAATTTCAAAATAAAATATATTTGGCAAAAAAAAAAAATAGAGTTGAGGTAGTTTAAGTTAATTTCAAAATATTTGATATTATTTTTAAAATAATAAAAAAATATTTTATGAATTTAATTTTTAATTTTAAAAATTATATTTTTATCATCATTATCATTTTTGATTCCACTATTGTCCCCACCACATTATCACTATTGTGGTTGTTTTCATTATCATTTAATCACCATTATCATCTTAACTACCATTCTATCACTACCAATATTATTATTGTTATCATTATCTTTTCTACCATCACTCTACCATCACCAATATCACCATCTTCATTTAAATATATTTTATTTATTTTTAATTTTCTTTTCATAAATTTATTTGTCTTCCATTTATAATAACTTTCTTTTTAAAAATTAAAAAAAAAATTGAATCTCAAAAGTCAAAACCAAAAATACTTTCAATTTTTAAAAATTTCAAAACTAAAAATAACACAACATCGTGCCCTAAATTTCTCAAGCCATACATTCCTATGCTGAGGCGAAAACAAATTCGTAGGTCAATTTATAATTGTAACGTTAATTTAAAAAAATAAATTATAACCACATGAATGAAGAATCTAATAACAAAGACATTCCATATTCAATTCTCATACAAAATTTTCTTGTATTAAACCTCCTAAACAATATTAATCTCTAATCTAAAAACAAAATGTTAAAAAGAATAAGCATTTTGTATGTTAATTTTTTTTAATTAAAAATTCATAATTATTTAATTTAATTTTTTTCTTTTATTATTCAATAACTATTTTAATTCAAAATTTTATTCTCATTTTTCTTTCACGGTACCAATCATCCTCCTTTCATTTTATTTATTATTTTTTTCATATCGTTTTCATTTTTTTTTTTCTCTTTCACCGTACCACTGTTTAACCCCTTTTCATTTAACTTTAAACACATCCTTACAATTATTGCACTGCATTTTACACATGTGAAGGGGCCAGAGCTGTCCTACTGTACTAAGTACGAATTAATTACGCCATAACCATGCTACTATTTTTGTTCTCGAGGGTAGTAAAATAATAAAATTATATTAATTTTTACCTTAAATATATTTGAGGTACATGATAAATTAATGTTTTTTATTTTATTTTGGTCCTTAATAAAACAAAACAAAAAAATCCATATAATATTTTGTATTATTTTTTTTAAAAAATATTTTATAAAGACTAATGACAAATAATCTATTATTTCAAGGAAAAAACAAAAAAATTATAAGTACTAAAATAAAATAACAATAATGAACATCAATTTTTAATTTATTTTATTAGAAACTCAACGCAGACGTAAAATTTATTAGGAAGAAAAATAAAATTCATTAATTTATCATAAACATAAAACATATTTAAATCTATTTTTTTTAATAATTGAGGTCTGAATAACTAATTTCTTCTTCTGAAGTTGGAAAACCTTTCCTCCAACCAATTTTATGAGATTTTATTTGTTAAATTAAAGATTTCTATGGACTAAACGCATTTAAAACATCTTTTAATTTTATCACCTTAATTTTCTTTTTCAATTACATTTATTCATTTTTTCTCTTTTCTTCTTATCTTACGAAATATATATGGTCTTTATGAGTTGAAAACCAATAATTTTCCTTTCTAAAATAGCTGTGACAAAAGGAAAAGTTTCTAACACTTAGTTTATTTCCATAAAAAACACTATTAATTTGTTATCATGTTAGTAAAAAACACTTAAAATATATTTTTCATATCTAATAGGCTTAATTAAAGGTTTCGAGATATCGTGCAACTTGTACATTGTATTCAACTGTATATGGCGGCTTTAGGGATCTTAATGAAGTACTAATAGTTGAGGATTTAAACCAATTAAGGGACTCAACTTTAATTTTTCCAATTGAATTTTGTATTAATAAATGGTCAGTAGACAAAACAAATAATCAAATTCTTTTCATGTTCGTAAAAAAAAAATTTAATATTAATGTAATATCGGTTTAAAATAATTTTATACCGTTTGGTTAATAATAATTCTTTTCATTGTTTTAATAATTTTTTAAAAATAATTTTATAAAAATTAATTAAGTTACCATAAACAAAGTGGTAACACTATCACCCTTTTACTTGACACAAAATAATTATAATAACACCTTCTATCACCTTTTACTCGATAGAAAATGACACCAAATAATTATAGTAGGACTTTTCTTTATTTGTGTAGGGTCCATTAATTTAATTTTGTGTCTCTCGGAACATAACATGAAAATTTAATTCTAATGCTACCTAGTACTTAAATTTTTGAACAACAGTCATGCTCTCTAATGTTGGCCATATAAGATGTTAAAAATAGTCACTTTTTACCCCCCAAATCTGTGCCAAGTCAAAGGTTTCGAGATAGATATCATGCAAACACCGATTGAATCCCTCAGTTACGTACGTAAAAGGAAAATGCACAAGACAATAACTACACATAATTAAACCTTGTGGTAGACGAAGACATCATTTGTTTCACTGCTTAGGTAATCATTAGACAAAAATCTCACATATGAAACAGTCTTCCTGTCCCCACTGAAAATATGTACTGGATGGCTAAGGTTGAAATCGTTAGGAACCATTCAATTCTCAAATCATAATAATGGATGTGATGGTATCGAAGAAATTTTCAGCTATGGGACTTTATTGATAGATGGATAAAATAGATTGATGGATGTTTGACTAGCAACATAGTCTCGGTTCTTGTCAATGTAGTCCATCCAACGAATTCTTGGTGTCAAAAGGATTGCATCAAGGTGATCCTTTGGCACCGTTCCTCTTCAACATTGTTGCGAAGGGGTTCAGTGGGATGATGAGGAAAGCTTTACAGAAAGGATTGTTTGCTAGCTTCTTAGTGGGAGTGAAAAAAGTACCAGTCAATCTTCTCCAGTACGTAGATGATACTATTTTTTATCGAGAAACAACTTTTCAAAATGTCATTACCATCAAGAGTTTGCTAACGTGTTTTGAACTGGTCTCTGAACTTAAAGTCAATTTCAATAAAAGTGACTTTGATATCATCGGGGTTATTAAGGCGGAGACGGAGAGGTATGCCAATCTTTTAAATTGTAGAGTCATACATGCCCCTTTCATTTACTTAGGGATTCCCATTGGTGCTAATCATAGAATAGCTGACATTTGGTCTCCTATTATATCCAAAATATCTAAGAAATTGGGGGGGGTGGAAACACGAAACATTGTCTTTTGCGGGTAGGGTGTGTTTAATTAATTTTGTCTTATCATCTCAACCCATTTTTTTATCTTTCTTTATTCAAACTACCTAGATTGGTGGGGAATTCTATCATCAGGTTACAAAGGAACTTTTTATGGGGAAGTGATGGGGTTAAGAGGAAAATGTATTGGAAAAGTTGGGACAATATTTGCAAATCAAAATTTTTTTGGGGGGTTGGGTGTTAAAAACATTTTTAATTTCAATGCATCTCTGTTGGGAAAGTGGAAGTGGTGGCTCATGGAGGAAAAGGAGAGTTTGTGGTGTGAGATTTTAGAATCTAAATATGGTAGGTGGAGAGGCTTGGTGAGTGGGGAGTCACATTCTCACTATTCAGTTTGGTGGAATGACCTGCATAAGATTTGGGGGGGGGGGGGGGGGGGGGGAGGTAGCTGAGGTTAAGTGGTTTGATTCATTGGTTGTGAGAAAGGTGGGTTGTGAGGACAAAATTCTTTTTTAGAGAGATACTTGGATGGGGAGTGAGTCTCTTGTGTTTAAATACCCTCGTTTGTATGCGAATTCTTCTCAAAGGGAGCATAAGGTGTGCGAGATGGGCACTTGGCATGATGGTGAGTGGTCTTGGAACTGAGTGGCGTAGAGAACATTTTGTGTGAGAGTTAGAACAACTAAATAGGTTCACTTCTGATATGTATGGTAACAGTATGAGACAATGTGTTGGGGACTCTTGGATTTGGCATGGTGAACAAAATGGTGGTTATTCTATAAAATCAGCATATGCTAGCATCAATGAATTTATTGGTGATAACTTTGAGAGTGAAATTTTGGTGTCTGCTTGAAAACTGAAGGTACCTCCAAAGATTAAATTCTTATCATGGAGGGTGTTCAGGAATCGCATTCCCTCAGGCAATAACCTATTACGTAGGGATATTCATGTAGGTGACAACAATTACAACTATAAATTTTGTTTTAATATAATGGAAACAGTTGATCATTTGCTATTTGGGTGTTTGACTATTAGTGAGGTATGGAACACATGTGATTACAACTATCCATGGTACTTCCCCAGATGGTTGCTGACCATTTCTTTCAACACAACTTGATGGGAGTCAACAAGGATAAACAATCTAGATGGAAGATCCTATGGTGTGCGGTGGTATAGATGGTTTGGAAAATAAGAAATGACATGTTTTTCAACAACATGGCTTTTAATCTACAAAATTTGATGTAGGAGATCTTATTCTATTCCTAAAGTTGGATAAAAGCTATTGATGCGTCTTTTTGCTATACATTTACATAATGGTGTCTTAATCTTGGTGCTTGTCTTCTAAGCACATAGGATGTGACGTGGGACATTGGAATATTTTTTGATTGCTACATGATTGTTATATAATTTTTGGTGGGTACAAGGACAACATAATGATACAGTAATACATATAGTGGGAGTTACATTGTCTAGGTCTCTGTTGCTTCTGGGTATGGTTCACGTAGCTATAACTAGGACTATTTTGCAACAGAGATTGTCAATTTGAAGGAAATTGATTCTGTGTCTGTTGCATTACAAATCAGAGTAATATATACAAGATACAAGCGCCAAGATAGGCTACAAATTAGCTAACTAATGGTTAAATATATGGTAACAAATATTGTCTAACTAAATAAAGATATATACAAATAATAAGAGAATATATGCTAAATATATTCTAACACTCCCCCTCAGTTGAAGCGGGAGGCTCTCGTATGCTTAGACTGTCCCTGAAATCATTAAATAGAACGCGTGGAAGCCCTTTTGTGAAAATATCAGCAATTTGGTAACGGGACGGCACATGAAGCACACGGACTTCGCCACGAGCCACTTTCTCACGAATGAAGTGAATATCTATCTCAATGTGTTTGGTGCGTTGATGTTGAACAAGATTGCCGGATAAGTATATCGTACTCACATTGTCACAGTAAACTAGAGTAGCCTTTTGAATGGGACAATGCAACTCTAGAAGCAGGTTTCTTGATCCAGCAGGAATTAGAAACAACATTAACCACACCCTTGTATTCCGCCTCTGCACTGCTGCGGGAGAGAGTAGGCTGTCGTTTGGAAGACCAAGATATCAAATTATCTCCGAGGAAAACACAATACCCAGAAGTGGAACGACGGGTGTCAGGACACCCACCCCAATCAGCATCTGTATAAGAGATTAGTCTATCAATGGTGGATTTGTACAAATGCAAACCATGGGATAAAGTACCCTGAAGGTAGCGTATGATACGCTTGAGAGCACTCATATGCTCATTTGTCGGAGCATGCATATGAAGACAAATCTGCTGCACGGCATAAGATATATCAGGTCGAGTGAAAGTAAGATATTGAAGAGCCCCTGCAAGACTGCGATATTTGGTTGGATTGTTAAAAGGAGCATCGCCGGTGGCACTAAGCTTGGACTTAGTGTCAACGAGAGTAGGACATGAACTGCAGTTAGACATGCCGGCACGTTCAATAATTTTTGCAGCATATTGTTTCTGAGATAAAAATAGACCATGGGCATGACGAGTAACAGCAATACCCAGAAAGAAACTCAGGGGACCTAAGTCCTTCATAGCAAACTCAGAACCCAAAAGAGTCATAAAATACTTACGAAGACGATCAGATGAAGCCGTAAGTATAATGTCATCCACATACAACAGAATATAAGCAGTGTTAGAACCATTCTTGTAAATAAATAAAGAGTGATCTGACTTACGTGAGAGAACCCAATGGTAGCAACAAAATCAGCAAACCTTTGATACCAAGCGCGAGGAGCTTGTTTCAAACCATATAAAGATTTCTTTAAGAGGCAAACATGATTTGGATGATTTTTGTCTCGAAAACCCATGGACTGATGCATATAAACTGTTTCATTAAGATGACCATGTAAAAAAGCATTCTTGACATCCATTTGATGGATATGCTAAGATTTAGAGACAGCAATACTGAGAACTGCTCTTATGGTAGCAGGTTTAACCACGAGGTTAAACGTTTCATCACAATCAACACCTTGCTCCTGTGTTTTTCCATCTCCTACAAGACGAGCCTTATAACGCTCAAAAGAACCATCAGATTTATATTTATGGCGCAAAATCCACATAGAACGAATAACATTCACATCCGGTGGCCTAGGCACTAATACCCAAGTTTTATTATCAATTAAAGCAGTAAATTCATCTAACATTGCACGATTCCAATTTGGGTCACAGAGTGCACTAACGAGATTTTTTGGAATAGGAGAAATGTCCTTAGTGGTGGTCGCGTGACAATTGGTAGAGTACTTAGGATTTGGCTTATGAATGTCACTCATAGAACGAGTTGTCATGCGGTGCAGCATGGGGTTATTGGGCCTAGGAGAGGAGTGTGGTGCTGAGGCTGGGACTGGGCCACATGAGATGGGTGAGGCCAAGATAGGAGAAGAAGTTGGAGTGGGCTGCTGCAGCGTTGGTGCTACATGAGGAGTGGGTCGAGACTGAGCAGCATGAGAAGTTGGGTCAGGCTGTGGATTTTGTGGTGCTAAATTCTGAGAAATAACATGCATGATTGATGGATCAATATTATCACTCAGAAAATCATAATTTGTAGGAGTGGTTTTGTGGAATTTTGAAAAAGGAAATTCGGTTTCAACAAAACGCACATGACGACAAATTATTATTTTTCCACTAGACATATCATAGCATTTTGAGCCACGATGGTTTGGAGCCGGACCAAGATAGGCTCTGATACCATGAAGGAAATTGATTCTGTGTCAGTTGCATTACAAATCAGAGTAATATATACAAGATACAAGTGCCAAAATAGATTACAAATTAGCTAACTAATGACTAAATATATGGTAACAAATATTGTCTAACTAAATAAAGATATATACAAATAATAAAAGAATATATGCTAAATATATTCTAACACAATTGATAAGGGAAGGATGAATTATGCCTGTATTAGGATCTTGGTATTCCTGGTACTGTTGAATGTCTCATCTTATTGTTTATCATATATAATATATTTTTTGTTGAGAAAAAAAAAATGAATGTAATGGTACGTTGACTCAACCTGAAAAAATAAGTAGAAAATTATCTATTAGAACATCTTTAATAATATAATTTGTTTTAATTTTTTAAGTTACTCTTTTTAATTTACGGTGTCTTAAATTATAACTCTTGATTTGTTTTAGTGTTAGAATTTATTTTGAATTTATATTTGTGGGTCTCATAATAAATTTACATTTTTAAATTTAATAGGTTTATTTTATTTTAATCATTAAAAATATATTTTTTTAAAATAAGAAATTTCTTTAAGAGTTTTTAGAAAAGAACTGTTCCGAACATGGAAAACTTGAAAAACTTTCTCATGAAAATTTTTAAAAAGACAATTCTTAAATTTAATAACTCTTCAAGAACTCACACTAAAATACCTTTAGATATATGGGATTCCATGCCGCGAAGAATTCACGGTAGAGAGTGCACTGCCATCAAAATCCTGAAATTCTCGTGTGGGCAGAAAGGAAGTCCAATCATCAATCATGTGATATCACCCTTCATATTAATTATTAAGTTTTGGATTTTAAAAAATATTTATTTTTTTAGTTTAAGTTTTTGATTTTTTTTTAATATTATTATGGGTTTCTAATAAAATGTTTATTATTATTTTAAATCTTTACTAATGTGACATTATTTTAATAATTAATTTATGTTAAAATAATGTAACGTGATCATTTAATTGTCATTACTTAATTATCAAACGAGATAATATCATATGTTCGGTGAAGATTGAAAATAAAAATAAAAATTTATTAAGAATTTATAATAATATAAAAATTTCAAGAATTCAAATTAAAAAGTAAGTATTTTTTTAAGAATTCAAAATTTATTTAAATCTAATTATTAATCAACACAAACTATTTTACAAAATAACTATTTCAATTCTCGACGAAATATTATAATAAAGAAAATATAATGTATATTTCTTTGAAATAACAAGCTATGTCACAAGTTGGAAGCTGAGCTCAATAATAGAACATTAGGTAGTACATGGATATATGGGATCAAATCTAAAGTTAACTAAATCTAGATATTCTCTTCTAAGTTTTAACTGAATTAAAGGTACTTATTGCAATATAATTGCCAAATCCAGGATTATATTTGACACAACATATGTTTGCTTTCATGTCTATATTTAAAACACCAGCTTCTTGATTTGTGCACCAAATTGTGACCTGCATAAAGAAAAGACACATTACATTTAGCTCAATAACTTTCAATCATACAACAGATACCATGCCAAGAAATTATAATTTGACTAAGCAAAATGCAAAAGGTGGTAAGCTCTTAAAATATATAACTATGACGTGAAACAAAGGTGTAACGGTATAAACAAAGGAAATGAGAAGAAATAACAAATTAAAACAAGAGTGTGATGATATCTACAAATTAATTTCTAGAGGAACACACAACTAACGTAGCCAAACAAAGAGAAACAATCAAAAATAATTTCTTATTTTGAAGTTTACTGATTGGTGAAATTAGAGTCGAGAATAAACGAATAAGATTTCAATAGCTGAGGTTAGAGATTCTTCAAAACTTGCCTTAGCCAGTAAAATTGGTTTGTCAAATAGAAAGTTAGGGATTCTTCGAAACTCTGATGTAAGAGAGCAACCTGCGGATTTCAAACAAAATGAATTCAAATCGAGTTCATAAATATAAGGAGATTCAAATTAAGTTAAAAATGAGTTCAAATTTGTTAGAAATGTAAAACTAGGGCTTCTATGAAACTCTAATGCGAGATAGGAACATGAAGATTTCAAAGAAAACGAGTTCTAAAACTATTGTTCAAATCAAACGTAGAATGAGTTTTAAAATCACCCTTTGAATATGAGAACTTTGGGTAAGAGAGATAAAGAGAGTGAGCAAGAAGAATAGAGAATGAGAAAGAGAGAGATTTAAATTTGTTTCGAAACTAAAGAGGTGAAGATCGAAGAAAAGAGACCGTGAAATAAAAACGTTTCACAAAAATATTCTCGTTGGAGAGATGCCATCAATTCAAACCGACAAAAATGATTATTTTTAAAATCCTTAACGACGGTTTTCAAAATTGTCGCTAAGAAATCGACCGTCATAAGCATTTTCTCTGTAGTGACGATTGTTGCCAAGAGGATGCAGCTAGTGGTGATGTAGATGAGGAGTTGAGAAAGCGGATGAGAAAAAAAAAATGAGACAATTCACTTTTGAAATTGAAGTCATGAGTAAAGCAAAGTTTGACACCAGAATCATTTTTGAATTTGTTTGTATGAAAGAGAGATTTTTTGTTTCAGTTTATTTAAAATTATAATAAATATTTATAAAATAAGTGATTAATTATTTTATAAGTAGATAGATTTTATTTTTTTAATTAAATAAAAAAAAACTTATTTTAAACAGAAATAATTTAAATAAATATATTGACAGAGCTACTTGTCTAGTCTCGTAGTGCTCTTGCCAGTACTTGCTAAATTGGAATGCTAGCCGAACGGCTACAACCTTTGTAACGGAAGACAAGGCTAAGAATTGCATTGGATGTTGATAGAGATGTTGAATACCTCCATTGCTTTGGAAAAGAAACTTTTATCTAGAGATTTAAAATTATCAAACATTTTTTTGGGAAATAACATGTTGGCCAGAGTATCAGACTTTGGATTGATTCGGCTTCTATCCGAAGGAAAGGTTTCATGTTTAACACACAACAGGTTGGAACCTTTGGATACACGACACATGAGTATGCAATGAGGGACACATTAAGACAAAGATGGATATATATAGTTTAGATGCAATCCTTATGCAGATCATAACTGTAGAAGACAACTTCCTTGTTAAACGTTTCATCAGGAGATTACAAGAAGAGATAGGTCAGAAAAACACACAAGCTAAGTACCTTTGCACAGGAAGTGCAAGCCAAATACCTCAAGTCCCCCTCCTACACTTTTATTTGTTTAAGAAAAGGTATCCCACCAAATAGGGAATGATGAGAATAGAGATATTATCAGCATTTTCTCCTACAAAAAGAACTTTTAAAACTCATGACCATCAATATGCATGAACCGGTTCTATATTACCTTGACAAGCCATTCGGCATTATTTATTTGATAGCAACGATTTATTGATTACATAGGAAACAGGTGATATAGGGTTGGAGATATAAGGTGAGTTAGTTGGTAAGAAAAAAAGTGTTGGGAGAAGGGAAGGGATAGGTTTGAATTCCTTCGTTCATATTTTTAATAAAATTAACAAACTAATATTTGTTAATTAAAAAAAAGTGATATAGGATGAAATTAAGGAATAGACAAAGAAAAAAAGACTAAATATTACTTTTAATTTTTTATGTTTAGTTTTTGTTTATTTTAGTTTTTCATGTTTTTAGAGATTTTAATTTAGTTCTTTATGTTTTAAAAATGATTTAGTTTGGTTTTTATGTTTTAAAAATGAATCAAAATGGTTCTTTTAAAAATAAACATGATTTTTAATTTTGTGATGTAATTTTGAATTATTTTTTGATTAATTTGAAACGTAAAAACTATTTCATTAGATTCACTTACATGAAAACTATGAAACTCAATTAATGTTTGAATAAAAAAAGACGATAAACATAATGTAAATTTCATGAAAAGTGTATCTAACAAACAATTATTAATAAAAAATATAATATTAATTTTTTTTAATTGTTCATGAGACTCATTTTTTCACGCGATTTTCATTATGTTTGACTTTCTTTTGATTTGTACATCAGTTGAGTTCCACAGTTTTCATGTAAGTGAATCTATTAAAATAATTTTTACATCTCAAATTTTTCAAAAAATATTCAAAATTACATCACAAAATTAAAAATAAACATTGTTTCAAAAAGACTATTTTGACTCATTTTAAAAACGTGACAAAATTAAAACTTTTAAAACATAAAAATCAAACTGAATAAAAACTAAAATATAAAAACATAAAAGGAACGAAAAATTTAGACCCCTTGAAAATGATAGGATACAAAATGACATTATTCCAGAGGAGATTGATGTAGCACCATTGAGAAAAAAAATGACAAAAATTAAGTTAAAGTGGTTTGATATGATAAGTTTGTTTAAAATTAAAATAAATAATTATCAAATAAGTGTTTATTTTATAAATAGATAAGATTTGCTTCTTTTTAAGCAGAAATAGTATAAATAAACATACTACAGAAATAAATAATTATTTATTTTATTAAAATAAATACTTATTTCGTCAAATAAATTTAAACAAATCAGTTCTTAAGACCTAATTTATTTTCAGTTTATAAGTTATTTTTAAGTAAAAGTTGGGACAAATACCAATTATTAAAAACTCCTTTAAATAAAAATTACTTATTTTTAATGAAGAAAAATGAAAAATAAAAAGTTTTATAATAAGCTAATCAAAATTACTTATGGAAAGTTTATTTTCATGTTCTTTTCGATCTCAATAAGATCAACTTATGACATATATATAACAAATTTTAGAATAATTAATATTTTTTTATCAAAAAATATTAGTAATTATTTTGTTAGTAGGGGAAGTTGAACTTAAGACATCTCCGTCTAATTCTATTTTAACTTTAAGAAGTTTTTAAGTTAAAAAATAAATAAATATTAATAAACAATTTTTTTATTTATTCTTTTAAATTCTTATTTTTAACGTTAATTTAAAAATAACTTATAAATTGAAAATAAACTGAAACAAACAGAGTCTTTGATGAATAAATGACATGATATCTTGTCAAAAAAAAGGATAAGAGAGAGATAAAAAGTTACTTAGAGAAAATTAGTGAGAGATATCATACTTAATAATATTTGTAAAACTTTGATTTTTAAGTGTATTGAATGATTCGTGTAATCCATATATTAATCAATAAATAACATTTTTTTTTTATAAATTTGATGTGCAAAATTAGAAATAAACTCTATGAAAAAATTAAACAAATATTAATTCAATATCCTATATTTCCCCCCCCCCCCCCTCCTTTTTTCATGTATATACAAAGTATCTCGGGAGAGGAACCTTTGGTTTCTTCCTCTTGAATCCATCAATGTATGTATGTAGTTGACCTCAGCTAATAAGACTTTGTTGTTATTGTTGTTGTATGTATGTAACTGACTTCAACTAATAAGATAAGACTTTGTTGTTATTGTCGTTGTCACTGAGAAGAAACTTTTGCAGCCAAAACACAGAGGACTTGGGGTATCTTTTCAAATTGTTCTTGTAATCCACATATATGAGGCCAAATCGAACTGTGTAACCAGCATCCCATTCAAAGCTATCTGAAAATGACCATGCATAGTAGCCCTTCACATTAACACCTTCCCTGAAATAAGAGAAATTAAGGAAAAACAAAAATTACCACAATTGATCATTAATTATATATGAACAAAATATGCATAACTAACTTCTAGTTAAAGTCTAAACAAAACCATATTTCGCTTTCTCACTTGATAGCTTGAAGAAGGAATGTAAGGTGACTCTTAAGGTATCTAATCCTGATACCATCCATAAGGGCTTCATTGACTGCAATTGAGTCATTCCTGGCTTTAGCAATGCCTAAAAGAAGAACCAAATGAAATTAAGTTCTAATTAATTAACATATCAGTTGTTCACACTTAAGCTAGCAAACCCGTGTTTCTTATAAATGATGCATTTAGACAAGATATTTTAGAAAGACTTCTAAGATAAAAAAATATAAAGAAAAAAAAATTAATTTCTCTAAAAGTTAAAATTACCTTCTCCATTAATAGTCAATTAGTAGAAGTTCTTTTATATACCTTATTCTAAAAGATGTTTGATTTTTATAAATTAGTTATTGAAAAATACAATTTTAATTTCTAGAGAAGTCAATTTTATTTTTTGCTTTATATTTTCTTATCCTAAAAGTTTTTTTTAGAATAGTGTATTCAAAGAGATTCAAATGGTATATTTGGGTATTTAAGATTTTGCAGAAATGCTTCTAAAAAAAAATAAACTTTTCCATACACTAAAATTAACTTTTGTATTAACTAATTTGTAGAAACTGTTTCATCTTTTAAATAAGTTATATGAAAAAAATTTTACAAATTTTAATATAGAAGCTAATTTTAATTTATAAAAAAATTTATTTCCTTTTGTTTTTCTTCTAGAGATACTTCAGGAGGAGCTTACCCAAACATTACATAAGTAAATGATAAAAATAGGTAATTGAATAAGGAATTAATAGGGTGATAAATTTTATGATAGGATTATTGTAAATTGTAATGATCTTACTGTTTCTATTTACCAACCAAAACAAAATTTAATTGTGTAGGATATATTTACCATTTTCGTTGATGTAAATATTTGGATTCTTGTATTTATCCTTTATGTGTGCCATAAGAAGATGAATTCCTTTTGGATAGATGTAGAGCCAATCCAAATCAGTCTGTGCAACAATAAAATTTTGTTTCATTAATAGAAGAATTGCATATTCTCTGCTATTATATTGCATGGTTTTACAGGAAAATACTATTGTTTTTTTTTTAGAAAACATATTTGTAAACTTACAATATTATGTGGAGGAGCTTCATAAATGTTTTATTCATTTATAATATAATCTTCTAAACCTAAATGATAATTTCAAATATTTATCTTTGACTAACAATACCTTACATTTTGAAACATAACGAAAACTTTTAAAATGGTGCAATTAATATTATCAACTAAACAAAATTAAGTAACATATTAATTAGTTTAAAATAGTTTGATTGAGAATTTACTATACCGGGGTCCCAATTGCTACGCCATTCTTTTCCGCTGAGATCAAGAGAAAATTGTCTTTTGTTAGGGTCACCATTCAAAAATAATAAAAAAAATAAAATAATAAATTATTTATTATGAGTTTAAAGGTGATGCACTCAGATACAATGTAAAATAGTATTATATTGTTAGATAAGACAATCACAGCTATTTTATAGTAATACTGCATCACTTTTAAACTCATTTACCATAACCAATTTTACTTAATTTTTCATAATTAAGTACTTACTGCTAAGAGTGACCAGCATATCTGTGTTGAAGGTTCTGTTGGCTCTTACTGGTGCAGCATTTTCTGCATAATATGTGGTGTAATAATTCACACCAAGAAAATCAATCGAATTTTTTAGGCCTTCAGATTCAGGTTTTGTGAATTTAGGGAGTCTAGAACCCACTGAAGATTTCATACTCTTTGGATAGTCACCATAGGTAACAGGATGAGCATACCTAAAAAAAATTATATAGTCATACATGAGAATACACACATAAATAATTGAAAATAAAGATAGTAAAATGACCGTGTAAATGAAATAATATTTTACAGTCATACCACCATAATTTTTTATTTATAATAAATTAATTGACTTTTATATAATTATTTTAAAAATTATATAAATAGAGGACTATGATTTTATGTAAAACTACTTTATTTCACTTTCAATGTATTATCTTTATTTTTTAAATAATTTAGTGGAGAGAGTATTCATATAATAAATTATTTTTTTAACCACATTTCAAATTATAGAAACAATTGATAACTATACACATGCTCCATATTAGATTAGGAAAAAAAAAATAGTGGGAGCAATTGCCCCAAATGTCCCTGTTCATACAAACTTAATATACATGTATAGTACGTAATTTGTGATCATAACAGTGTAAAAATGTTTTTGTTTCTAAAAAATAAAGGAATTTGTACAATTAATGTTTATAATTAATATTCATACTTTTTATTAACTAGATCAAAGTACAATTTGCATATATAGATTTTCTCACTTTGTCTTATTATGAGAAATACGTACCAACCAAAGAAAAAATCCAGAGCTCTATTTGCAGCCTGGTAATCAGCAGCACTGTTAGATTTTGGCAAAAAGTAGTGTGTTGGTATGGTGATTCCAATTTGTCCTTTTTGAAGAGCCTACGAAAACACGATATTCATCAGTTTGCAAATTCCCAATCTCTAATATTTAACTTTGTTTTTAATATTAATTACAATTACAATATGGTGTTTGATATTTACTAAATATGCCATTTATTTCCTAAATTATAATTAATAGTTCATTTTGATTTTTGAATTTTTTAAAGTTTTAATTTGATTTTTAAACTTTTTAAAATGCATCAATTTAATTATATTTCCCTTATTGGGTTGATGTTAAATCTGTAAAATATTTTGCTATTTATGTTTCTCCTTTTACTAAATACATTATCCTAAAAATATTAAAAAAATGAGAGGTTGTACTTATCAAAAGGGTGTAAATAAAAAATATTTTATTTACACCTCTCTTTTTACTAAATACATTCTCTAAAAATAAAATATAAAAAATAGAGGTGTAATTATTAAAATGAGTGTAAATAAGAAAAGAATCAAATTCACACTTTTTAAATTATTTATAGATCAAATTGAAACTTTTAAAAATTCATTGAACAAAATGAATAGTTAATTATAATTTAAAAACTAAATTACATATTTATCCATTGATATAATTATTTATTTTATATAAAAAAAAATAGAGCTAAATACTCATATATTATAAGTGTAAAATAATTTTATATTGTCCGTGAGTCAATCACAACTTACTATTTTAATAATTTTTAAAATAATTTTATAAAAATTAACTGACTTAATTATCATAAATAGATGGTTGTGATTAATGTAAAACTATTTTACACCTTCCAAACACACAGACCTTTTTTTCCTAAAAAAAAACAAGAGTTACTTTTGTGATTTTTTTTTATATAGAGTTGCAAATCATTGAAAAAAAAAAAGTTCAATCAACTAGAGTGATAACTAATCAAATTATCTTGAAAATAAATAACAAAAAAAACATTTTTGCTAAAATTAAAAAATATATTAAATATAATGTAACAATTAACCGATAAGATAACTTTATTTTTAGGTGTAATAGGCAAGAAAAACAAAACATCAATGTTTTTGAATTGAACCTGGTATTTTTTCTTGTACAATGTGGCAGCAGCCTCATGAGCAAGTAACAAGTAGTGTCCAACGATGTAGGGTTCAGTGGCTGAGTCACCGTCACTGCAATTGGCAACGTACTTAGAACATCGACCTGGTGCAAATGTGCCACCATTGTAGCCATTTATGCTATATGAGAAGGGTTCATTCAGAGTCACCCAATGCTTCACTCTGTCTCCAAATGTCTTGTAGCAAAAATCAGCATACTCACGAAAATCCGACCTAATTATCCAACATGACAAGGAAAAACAAAAGTTAATTGGAAATTGATTGTTAGTTAGCTAATTGAGTGAAAGATAAATGTTAGTAACAATATTATTTATCAACCTCTTTTAATTCATGCTTATCATATGATTAGGTTAGATATGGTATAAGTATCTTCATGATATAGTATAATCAGATGTGATCGATCGAATACGGTACAATTTGGACCCGATCAAGCATGCTCTACATGATGGATCAGGTTGGCCATTGGACTCGTCCCAATATAGACGGAAGGGTATACAGTCTTTCAAGCATGCAGTTGTTAACCCTTAAACTCGGTTCAATGTAATTCGGAGGGTACAATTATTAATTTGAAATTTGTCAAGTAACAGTACTAGTCTTATTTTTTTTATTTAAAGACTTTCACTTATATATATATTTTAACAAATTTCAGTTAATAATGAAGAGTGTAATATTTAAAAGAATTTATCAGATAATATATTACTAAGTTTCAAGAAGAATATAACTTACACTACTTTAGGACTACGAAATCCCCCATACTCATCCTCAAGAGCTTGTGGGAAGTCCCAATGGAAAAGAGTGACAAAAGGTTTCAAGTCTGTCCCAAAATAAGACCAAAAATGAGTTAGCAAATTGAATTTGGAGAAATGAACAAATTAAGTATTAGATGTGGTGGAAAGGGTTTTGATTTTTGAAACGTATACATACAAAGTCATAGATTTTAATCTCAATGTTAGTATCATATAAAAAAAAAAAAAAAAAACTTAGGTTTACCATTTGATAGAATCTCATTGATGAGATTGTTGTAGAATTTAACACCCAAGCGATTAACAGCTCCTTTGCCCTCTGCATGAAGTAATAATTAAATTGAAATTACTTTCCAGTTTCCGCACTATATGACATGCATGCATGGATTTTTTTTTTTTTCTAGTACTCATAATAATGTAAAAAGCAAAATTAACATGAATTGAAGAAGAAAGTCAACAATAGTTTTGACTTAGGATTATAGTATCTTACTGGGGAATATTCGTGTCCAAGAGATGGAGAATCTGAAGGAGTCCAGCCCAATTTCTTTCACCAATTTTATATCACTCTGCAACATTAATTAATTGCACTTGCAGTTAACTAAATTATCTATTGGAATATTACTACTATAAAGTAATAATATATAAATTATATTTTATAGTATCTAATATGTTTAAGAAGTAGAATAACTACATGTTTTTTTTTTCTTTTTCTTTTTCTTTTTTTATCTAAAATGAAGCAACCAAGAAGAATGGAACTGATGAAAATTAAGACGGTTACAATTCCAACCCACTGGTACAAAAAATGGCTTTAAAGACGTTTTTGGAGCCTCTTTAAAGACGATTCCTAGAAGTTTTTTATAAAAGCTTTATTGAAGGGGATATTAATTTCGGTACACTGAAAACTATCTTATAAGTTCATAATTTTAAGACCGTTAAATAATACAATTGTCTTTGAAGATCCCTTTTCAAGGCAGTTGTGTTATTAACCATATTTAAAAATACTCATTTCAAGATGATTTTTGTAATGACTGTCTTTAAAAACCCTCTTTCAATGCAGTTAATGTCAAAACCTCTTAAAAGGTACTATTTTATTTTTATGACAGGTGACCAATCATGTTACTTAATTTAGTACTATGAGTTTTTTTTGTTTTTTTTTTTTTTGAAATTTGAGTGTGTGTACCTTGTACTGATGATAAAAATCAGCTCCCACTTCACCAGTGCTATGATCCCAAATCTTTTCTGTTCAAACCACATAGAAATATAACATTAATACTCATTTACACTCAACATTCTTATACAAACAAAAATAGTTCTTTTAATTGTGTTTTAGATAGTTCTTTTAATTTTGATTAGTTAATTTTTATACATATCAAATCAACTTTTGTTTTCTTAACTTGATTGCACTTTTCGTTTCTTTCGGATTTTTAAACTGCAATTATTATCCACCTTTTATTAATTACACGAGTTTATTAGACTCATTTTTTACTAAGCAGCTTTGGTCCATCAATTAGTAGAAGATAGTTAGTTAACTCTAACATAATGTGGTTGACTATGATACATCATGCAGGTGCACTTATTGTCAAGAAGATTAATTCAAAATTCTACGTAAGTTGTAAACTATTTTGACCAGTACAGGAATATTTTATGAAAAAATGAAATAAGTTCGTTTCATTATTTCATTTTTTTTCCTTTTAATTTGTTTTTTTTCCCTTTCTAGAAGTGTTTCTCAGTCTAAGTTTATTGGAACAGATAGTCAAAGAAAGAGGGTAACCAGGATGTTCATTAGTGAAGGTGTCCCATATGCTTGGTCCTCTTCCATCTTCATTTGCTGCTCCTTCTACCTGAAAAATTAATAACAGAACAATAAAAACAATATTAGATGAACCATATGCATATTTCTTGATTATTCAATAAGTTCAAAAGACCACGGGCTTTAATATGGTCTTAAGTCCGGTTTGGATGCAAGTTAAAAGTGATCTTTGAGAGTTTTTTTTTTTACTGAAAATGTATAGTTTTTTTTCAGTAGAAATGCTATAAAAAACATTTTTAGTCTGGTATCCAAGCCGACTCATGATATTAAACAAATGGAAATTAAGGAAAATACTAATAAAATGCAATTGTTATGTGATTATCATTTTCAGAACCTGATATGCAGAAGAACCTATTCCAAAGAGAAAAGTGGAAGGAAAAAGGCTTCTGTTGAATGATGAAGCATGGTGACTTGGAATTGCACTTGCAGCAATGCCATTAGCAAAAAGAATACCAAGAGATAATAGAAGACAGAAGAGAGAAGCACTTTTAGTTCTCATTTCTGCTTTGAAGTCCAAAACCTATCACCAATTCTTTTTATTTATAGAAGAATGAGTTACTATTGTCATGACTTACGTAACTGATTTTGGTTTCTATAAAAAGGAGTATATTGATTTTTTTGTTATTGTAATTTTTCTTTTAATCTTTATATCTCTTAAAAAAAAATTAAAATGATTTTTTTTCATATGTAATAGTTGTTTAATTACTATGAAAATATTTGTCATTATTGTACTTACCGATTATTATTGTTGATGTGGCTGTTAGCATAACCACCACCACCAAACATTATGTTAAATCAAATCAAAAATATATATTATTAATTCTTCATTATCATATATTTTAGTCTTTATATCTCTTAAAAAAAATTAAAATGATTTTTTTTCATATGTAATAATTGTTTAATTACTATGAAAATATTTATCATTATTGTACTTACGGATTATTATTGTTGATGTGGCTGTTAGCATAACCACCACCACCAAACATTACGTTAAATCAAATCAAAAATATCTATTATTAATTCTTCATCATCATATATTTTAGTCTTTATATCTCTTAAAAAAAATTAAAATGATTTTTTTTCATATGTAATAGTTGTTTAATTACTATGAAAATATTTGTCATTATTGTACTTATCAATTACTATTGTTAATGTGATTGTTAACATAACCACCACCACTAAACATTACATTAAATCAAATCAAAAATATCTATTATTAATTCTTCTTCATCATCATATATATATATATATATATATATATATATATATATATATATATATATATAAATAAAAGAAATACTCTTTTTTTCTGAATTAAAAGAGTTACTCTTCGTTTATATTATTTATTTTTTTAAATCTAATGCACAATATTAAATAACAATTTATAATTGAAAAAATCCATCCATAAAATTGAAAAAATAAAACAAAAATTTATGTTCAATATTAAATGTAAAGAGGAGAATATATATAATGAAAAATTCTTTTTTTAATCATGTTATTGATACGAAATATCCATCAATTTGATTGATCACTAATTTCTATCGAATTTATCTTCTTTTTTTTTAATCATATTATTGATATGAAATAGTTATTAATTTTGTTGATCATTAATCTCTAACAATAAATCTTTCTAACTACCTTTAATAAGATTATTTCTTTCTAGTCACTTTTTTCACGTAAAAAAATCAAATCTCAACATTATTAAAAAGTCAAGTCTAATAACAATTTAACACATTCTTCCTTCATGTTTAACTTTAGACTTTTTTTGACTAATTTTCTCTAATATATATCTGGATCTTCAATAATGTCTCTAATAAATAATACTATCTTTGTCAACCCCATTATACATGTCCCTGACGTTGCAACAAGTGGCTGGCTGCGTCAACTTTGTCAACTTCAAATTATTATATATATATATATATATATATATCACGTTTCTAAATTCTAACCATAATCCTTTTGTATGTATCTCATGCTGAATGCCTAATGCCAAGAACTTTCCTTTTACTACTGTTCATTGAACAGTAGTGTTTAATTATTTCATTTTAGATATCCTTCGAAACATACCTAGCATCCTATGATTATACAAATAAATTAAAAATTAAAAATATATATTTATTAAGGATCACTACTGCTTTTACACGTTTTTATATAGTTTGGTGGGCGTTTTATTGGAAGTTGTGCATATTTAGTTTTTAAGTAAAAAAGATTTTTGAAATAAAAGTCATTTTACAAAAAAGGATTCTCAGTCTTCCTTTTACATACATTTTATTGTACACTTGAATTTTATCTTAAAACACATTCATAGCATAAACAAAAACTACCGAAACATGATGTCACGTTTTTCAGTCGGAGCAAAACAGCTTTCCTTATACATTTGGGGCCATATCAATTAATAATATATTTTTTTTTAGATATTTGTATGTCTGTATAATACTTAATCCATAAATTATTTATATTATATATAGAGAGAGAGAGGCGGAACCAGAAATTTTTCTTAGCAAGGACAAAATAATAATATATTATATTTAAAAAAATTATATTGTAAATTTTTATGAGATACATATTTTTATGATAAAAGAAAATCAAAATTACTTATATAAGCTCTTACAAACTACACTTGAAATAATGTGTGTTTATGCTACTCACTTATTGTTTGTGTTCAGTATTATACGAATAAAACAATAAAAGGTAGAAGGATAAACGGTATAATTAGTAGCAATTTATTTTCTATTTTATTTCTTAATTATAAATTTCTATATTCATCTTAAAAAAATTATCTATGGGGCAAGACTTATTTTTTCTGTGGGGACAAAATCTTTTTTTTTAAATCAAATATGTTTAAGTGAAAAAATTGTGTTGAGGCGTGGGGGCAATTGTCTCCATATGAAAGATAAAGTTTTTGTTTTTTTTTTAAGATATGAAACATCAAGTTACATCGTTCAAAATAACTCTATTCACTTGAATTTTTCTTTTGTGATTGATCTATGATATATAATTTTTATTTTATTTTAATCTCTATCATTAATCTATGATATATAATTTTTATTTTATTTTAATCTCTATCATTAGATAAACAACATGTCTTTATATATTTCGTTTGCACACATAATTACATGATTTGATGTTCTTTTTATATTTAAGTAACTCACAGTCATTACATAAACTTTTTAATTAAAACACTAAATGAGCATAATGTCATAACCCTTTTAATTCTCAGTGGTTACATATCTATGATTATCATTTATTTGGTTTTTGCTGCACCAGATAAACCAAACAATATGCACTCTACCATGTAAGTAAGTATGTATCTTCAAGACTCCATATCTATCCTGTAACCAATTTTACTTTTAATAATAAAGTAGTTTTTTTTTAAACTATAGATATAAATTAACATATCTGTTCTGCTTAAAAAAATCCCACAGTAGATTGATTGAATAAGTGGTTTAATAAAATTATGGCAAGAGAAACTAAATTTACTTTAAGTGTTAGAAATAAATTAATTAATGTTAGTGGTGGTTTAATCGTGTCTTTTATGTGTATTTTCTAGCTCTCGTTTGTTTGGGCCTAGAGGAGTAGAGTTTGGGTAATGAGAAGTAGGGGTGGTGTTTCTAGTAGAAACCTAGGTGTAAAAAGGGTATTTTTAAAGTTCCTAAAAACCTTCTATAACCCTCTAACAACATAAACCTTCTCACACTCTTTCCTTCTTCCCTAAGTAAGACTCTCTCTATAGCTAGGATTTGGAGAGCTTATTTTGGATGCTCAAAGGATTAAGGATTTATCTTTCCTCCTCTTGTAGTTTTACCACTGGGCACTGGCCTTCAAGTGATGATTTCTCTTTCTTTTGAAGCAACCTTGATGACTCCATGAGAATCCTTAATTATGTGTTGCATGCCTTTAATCTTGTTATTGCTGGTTGTTGATCAAGTGTTGAAATTTTTTTATTTTTTTTTATAAACAAATATTAATTGATTAGTTTTGTTAAAAATATTAATGAATGTATTCGAACTCTGACTTATTCTTTCACTTTCTTTGTTAACTTTTTTTCTTACTACCCAACACACCTTATATATCCAGTAAGAGTGTTGAAATGTAATTTGTATTTTGAAATGGAAATTAGAGTTGGTGTTTAACTTGAAATTCATTAGAGATGATTATACACAATTTTGTGATTCTTAAGCAATTATGATGAAATTTTGGTTATGAATCGTCGCTTTAAGTGCAGCTTTGATAAGAGTGATAGAATTATTATTAGCACACTTCCCCCAAAATGAACCTTTATAACTCATGGCCACTATTATTCTCGGTCCTTGATATATGCAACATTTATAGTGCATTTTTACAGTATAAATGTTGCTTATAATAAGAACCAAAACTAATATAGTATATGAACCGGTGGTATTTCACTTCGACATGCCATTAGGCATTATTTATTATTTGATAAAAATCAATCTCTTGATTACATCCAACATAAGTGATATACGATGAAATCTAGGGAAATAAGCAAGAAAATTAACACTAGGCATGTCAAAGGAACGATAGACTTAGATCACTTGAGAAGGAACTTTTGCAACCAAAAAGCAGAGAATTTTGGGTATCTCTTCAAATTGTCCTTGTAATCCACATATATGAGGCCAAATCGAACTGTGTAACCAGCATCCCATTCAAAGCTGTCTGAAAATGACCATGCATAGTAGCCCTTCAGATTAACACCTTCCCTGAAAGAAAAAAAATATATATATTACAAAAAATAAACAATTTATGAATTAAATATTTATAAATAAGAGACTACACTCTTTTCTTTTTTTTCTATACTCTCTACCTAATTGGTTGAAGTTTATTAAAAGTTATTAATTTTGATAGGAATCAACTAAATCATCAAGAAGGAGAATCCTTAAATGATATGTAAAAGAAAATAACTATAGTGCACTTACAATGTCAAGACAACTCCATTTATGATAGGTCTTGACTTTTTAAAAAAATGAAAGGTTAAGATTGTTTGACAGTGTAAACAGTACACTATCCTTATTCTCTACCTAGAAGAATCCATTAAAATGAATGATTCTTACTAAATTTCAACCAAATAGAGTATTAAAAAAGAGTAATGACAGTGTCAATAGCATTTCTTTGTAAATAATGAATTGATTTCACTTTCTCACTTGAGTGCTTGAAGAAGGAATTTAAGATGGCCATCATGGTATCTAATCCTAATAGCATCCTTGCGGGCTTCATCAACTGGTATTGAGTCATTCCTTGATTCAGCAATACCTAAAAAAATTATAAGAACCAAATAATTAAATTAAATTTCTAATTAACCTAATCAATTACTTGCAATTAAGCTAGTGTTGCATAAAATTATGTTTCATGTCACTTATTGCATCAGCTATCATGGATGAAGAAACTAGATCAGTACAAAACAATTAGGTTCTTACTGAGTCTATTTACTAACCAAAATGAAATTGAATTTTATAGTATTTACCATTTTCAGTGATGTAAATAGGTGGATTCTTGTATTTGTCCCTAATGTTCTGCATGAGAAGATGAATTCCCTTCGGATAGATAAAGAGCCAATCCAAATCAGTCTGCACAACAATAAAATTTTGTTCCATTAATTGAAGAAACAATAAATGCAAGTAATTCATTGTTATTGCATGGTTTTACTTCACTATGCATGGTTTATGCAGAACAAATTAGATAAACAACGTCACATCATTTGCTCCATTAAAGAAAAAAGGTTAAGCAGTTGTTTAGAGTTAAACAACTCAATAATTAAACATTCTTATTATAGATACTCTAACTGTGTGATTGGATTAACTTTCAATTTTAGCAAAATAAATTCAAAATCAAGTTGAAGGTCAAAGAAACAGATAGTTTATTTAACTCAATTTTCCAAACACATTATTTCATGTTAGATTATTCAAAATCGCATTAAAATGTTCACATGTTTAATTTTACAAAATTGATTGACTGAAAATGGTAGATATATCAACCAACTAAAATTAAGTAGCATAAGTTTAAATAGTTTGACAGAAAAAAATACTATACCGGGGTTCCAACAGCAAGACCATTCCTTTGAGCTGTGATCAAGAGAAATTGGTTATATTTATCAGTTCACTATTTAAAAAATGGTAAAAAAAATATAAAAAATCTATAGCAAAACATACTTAATTTTGCAATAATTAAGTACTTACTACTGAGAGAGGCTAGTATATCTGTGTAGAAGGTCCTGTTGGCAGTGACAGGTGCAGCATGTTCTGCATAATATGTGGTGTAATAATTCACACCAAGAAAATCAATGGATTTTTTTAGGCCTTCAGATTCAGGTTTTGTGAATTTAGGGAGTCTAGAACCCACTGAAGATCTCATACTCTCTGGATAGTCACCATAGGTAACAGGATGAGCATACCTGAAAAACAAAAGAAAAAAAGTAATGTTTCATACATCGATAGTATGAACAATTCTACACTATCATTCGATCAAAAATCATTGTTAAAATGATTTTTGAAATAATTATTACAAAAGTAACAAACTTACCATATACAGTGATCTATGATCAGACAACAGTGTAAGATCATAATTTTTTTTTTCTAAAATTAAGGAATTTGTACAGTTACAATGTTTACAAGAGTTTAACAGTGATGCACCTACTTACACACTGTGAGTCAATCATAGTTTACTGTTTGAATGGCAGTGCATCCCATTAAACTCTGTTTATAATTAATATTAATATTTTGTATTAATTAGATCAAAGTTCAATTTGCATATATAGATTTTCTGACATTCTCTGATTATGAGAAAGAAACACATACCAACCGAAGAAAAAGTCGAGAGCTCTACTTGCAGCCTTGTTATCAGCAGCACTGTTAGATTTCGGCAAAAAGTAGTGAGTTGGTATGGTGATCCCAATTTGTCCTTTTTGATAGGCCTACACAACCACAAAACCACAAGTATTAGTGACAGAAATTATCATTATTCTGATGAAATTTTTGTCGCTAATGTTTCAATTCCGGGTCTACCTGGTATTTAGTTTTGTACAATGTGGCAGCAGACTCATGAGCAAGTAACAGGTAGTGGCCAACGATGTAAGGTTCAGTGGATGAGTCACCAGCACTGCAATTGGCAACATACTTGGAACATCGACCTGGTGCAAAGGTGCCACCATTGTAGCCATTGAGACTATATGACAAGGGTTCATTCAGAGTCACCCAATATTTCACTCTGTCTCCAAAGGTCTTGTAGCAGAAGTTAGCATAGCCACGAAAATCCGCCCTAATTATCCATAACAAGAAAACTTAAGGCCCTGACCACTTAGAAAGATATTTACGTATCGTTTATCAATAAGGTTATCAGATCAGTAACGATTTTAATTTGTATCTTTGTAAGATATGGGTCTGATCCTTACCAAATGAATGGATCTTTATTGTTTATTTTAAACAAATTTTTATAATTTTAGGTTATCTCTACTGCAACAATTTTGTTTTATTGTTTAGGTTCTTAATAAATTTCATCGTTATACATGTTATATCTACCTTTTATAATTTAATTCACTAGAGTTAGTTTAGTAGTGACAAGTTAAAGGAAATATAAGTGGAGTTATATTTGGTCTTCATTGTCACTATTGTACACTAAAAAAAATCATCTACTTTTTTATATTCTTAAGTAATTTTTCTCTTCAGTTCAATAATTTTAAAACTTTAATTACTAAATGAGTCTCACTATTGATTTCATATTCTTATATTTAATTATTTTTAATCCATAACTCATTTTTAATTTTTTTTATTATATAAACATTATTTATAAATCAAAGCTGTTTATTGGGCCCACTAATAATTTTAAGCCCCAGAACTTAAATAAGCACCCCATACTTACAGTTCACAAGATAAGCCAATAATGATTGCATCAAATATTTGGCATCGTGCTTCTTATGGAGTCTCTACTAATAGACCCACCAAATAAATAGCACTGGTTTTGCATTTTATTTAATAAATTTTATTTATAAGTTTGTAGTTCCTAATAAAACTCAATTAATAATAATAAAAAATTGCAATTAAAAGAGTATATTATAAATTACATTGTTAAATCTATTGGAGAGTGTAACTTACACTACTTTAGGACTACGAAATCCTCCATACTCGTCTTCAAGGGCTTGTGGAAAGTCCCAATGGAAAAGAGTGACAAAAGGTTTCATACCTGTCCCAAAATAAAGGCAATAAAACAAGTTAGCAAGGCAAATTTGAGAAAGAAATAGTGAGGGAAAAATAAAAAATCAAGGGTTTGAAGAGTTAGGTTTACCATTTGCTAGGATCTCATTGATGACATTGTTGTAGAATTTAACCCCTAAGGGATTAACTGCTCCCTTGCCCTCTGCACAAAATAATTCAATATATCTTTATATAAAAAAATTCAGTAAAACCAGATTTGATCATCGGGTTATTTTTCGATACAAACGCTCATATTTACGACGGAAGGGAATCCAAAAAAAAAAAAATCAAATAATTATAGTCTGAGGAGGAAAAAAATATCCAATTTCTTTTGGCGACAACTTTATTTTGTTGGCTTTTCTAAAACTCTTTTAATTCCTAAACTTTAAAGGTTAATAAAATTTCAATTTTTACAAAAAATAAATAAATGTTTATTCGCTTATAATATTTTATATTTGTAGAGATTTATGAGTAGAGAAAATATTTTGTTTGTAAGTAATAAAATATTTTACTATTTTCAATGAAAATGTGTCTAAATGTTTTTGTAAAATATATATTTATCATACTTTTACATAAAAGACTCTATCTAATATTTAGTCATAAATTCATAAAATGTGAACAATGGACTCGAGTTAGGATTGTATATATCTTACTGGGGAATATTCTTGTCCATGAGATGGAGAATCTGAAGGAATCCAGCCCAATTTCTTTCGCTATTTTTATGTCACCCTGCAACATCAACATTGTCCCGGCATTAATTATCTATCTATAAAGATTATGGTTATACAATTTTGTCAAATATTGAAAATTATAAAATAAAGAGAATTATTAAATAGAATGTGAAGTCTATCTATATTGATACAAGACTATCAAATTTTATAATTTTTAATAAATTTTAATTAATTAAAATAAATATATTCAAAAAAAATTTATTAGGAAATATGTTTCTACCATTCGATAAATGTCCATAGAAGAATAAAATATAAAAAAAATGAAAATAATTTATACATAAGTTAAAATTAATTTTTTTAATAATTAATTTGTAAAAGTTTTACCACTTCTACGAATTAATATTAAAAAAATCAATTTTAATTCAAAATAGGTTTATTTTATTTTATTTTTTTTCATTTTAAATATCTTTTTGAGTACTAAAAGTAGTATACCCAAAGTTATTAGTAGCATTATTTTATTATTTTGTAGTTGAAAATTGAGGGTGGGGCGTACCTTGTAGTGATGATAAAAATCAGCCCCCATGTCACCAGTGCTATGGTCCCAAATCTTTTCTGTTCAAGTAACACAAAAAAGTAAAACTATAAATAGAGTGAGTGTAGACTGAGTTTTGTGTTTATTTGTATGATAAAATGTAAAATCGATTCTGATTATAATTAATTTTAAAAATGGTATAAGTTATATTGGAATGATTTTAATTAAAATTAATTTTAAAATAAAATTTATCTTGGATCTAGCACGAAAGTTATTAATTATTTTAGTTAATAAAAAATAACTCTTTTAAAGAGGGTAGAACGGTAGGACCTGACAGAGTTGCACTCACTACAAATCAAAATAGAAATTAACTCTTTTAAAGACAGTAGGACGGTAGGGCCTGACAGCTACGCTACAAATAACAGCTAAATGAATAAATAAACAAAACCTCTGACACACGAATTCAATGAAGAATCTATTTTATTGAGTTGTTATGTCATATTATAAAGTGAGATATCTTTTTCTTCGAAAATAATTTTTATTAAAAAAATCTAATTGGTCATTGTTATTTTTAGTGGGATCTTTTTTATATTAGATTTTTTTCTAAATTACCTATTTTATTACTCAATTTTTATTTTGTAAATTTTAACATCTAATTTTATTTTTTGCATATTTTATAGATATTGATGTGTCACAAAAAAAATTAAGAAAAAATAAAAAGATATAATTTTGTTGCCAACGTGATGATGAATAACTATAATAAAAAAATATAGGTTAAATAAAATATGACAATGAAATAACTATAAAATTTGGTTTAAATAAAGGAGAAAAAGAACTTGAATTTGAAATCAAAGTACTATTTGGTTTGAAAAGATAAACTTTTGGCTGCATTATTAAGATTTTTCAGATAATGGAACGTATGGGTGTGAATGTGGATAAAACCTATGAGATCTTAAATTTGATAATCATCATCATTTCTGGAGATCTCAAGAATAAAAGATAATATAATTTTTTTAGAATAAAGATATTTTTATATTTAAATGATAGTTGATATTTAATTAAAAAAAATATAGATATAATAAATGGTATGATGGGATATAAAAATAAGAAATAGAAAAAAAAATAAGAAATATTAATAAGATTTTAAAAAAATAATATAAAAATATCAATATTCAAACTTTTAGAACGATGTAAATAAAAAAAAATATGATTTAAAAAGAAAACCCATAACCCATAAATATTTCATACAATGATATGATGATAACTTAAAATATTAAATTTCACTTAAAAAAATCGAAAGGAAAAAAAGAAAAGAAAAATATGATTTATGAAATAAATAAAAGACACGCATTCCGCAAAATGCACGTGATTAGTGTGCCTTCATTAACTAGTGTCTCAAACTAAACGGGACAAACACGCTAATATAAGAAAGAGAGACAGAGACAAAAAAAAAAAAAGGGTTTAATTATTAATTTATTTTTATTTATATTTATCCTGAAAAGTTATGTATCAAAATATTAGAACATAATTTAAAGTATTATAATAAATTTTCTAAAATATTATATATAAAAATATATAATAAAACAAAATTTAAAATATCAAAATAAAAAATTTAAAATATTACATACTAAGATGAAAAAAATTTAAAATTTAATGTACAGCAAACATGAAACAAACAAAATTAACCAACCAGGATGCTGTCTAGTGTATGTGTCCCATATGCTTGGTCCTCTTCCATCTATAGTTGCTGCTCCTTCTGCCTGAAAAATTCACAAAAACATTAGATCCAAAAATAAAATTAATAAAATTCAATCTAATGCTAAACCAAACACACCATAATAATCTCAATAATTTCTAAAAAAACTAACTGGTACGAGTATGCTGGGATACAATTTAGAAATATAAAACATTTTTCTGTTAAAGAAATTGTCTGGGATATTTTTAGTCTTATAAGTTGGAAGTTTGAGTTATAACATTTGTGAATAAGAAAATTACCTGGTAAGCTGAGGAACCTATTCCAAAGAGAAAAGTGGAAGGAAAAAGGGTCCTGTTGAAGGTTGAAGCATAGTGGCTTGGCACTACTGGGCTTGGAGTTGCACTTGCGGCGGTGCCAGTGGCCAAAATTAGGGTAGAAAGAGATAGAAGAAGAAGAAGACAGAGGAACAGAGAAGCACTTTTGGTTTTCATTTCTGCTCTTAATTCATGTCCAAAACCCTCTTGCCACTGCTTTCTATTTAAAGAAGAAACAGTTGGTTTCTTTTCTTTTCTTTTCTTTTCTTTGACAGGAATAGGATGACAAATATCTAATTCGGACAATTGGATAGAAAAGGGTAGTAAACAAAGAATAGTGAAAAATATGAATACTCGGTTGTAGTGAAAATGAGGTTCAAAAACAGATTCAATTTTCATACGTATATAAAAAAAATAAAATTAAATTAGTGATAATTATTGTGAATAAGATTAATTTTTAATTTAGTGAATTAAAAAATAATTGTAGTATCCGATCTCAAAAATATATATATATAATATATGATAGATAATAAACTGTACTCTTTAAAAATCAATCATTAAATAAATTATTCAAAAATTAATAATAATATCAAAGATTTTAATTAAACTTATATAGGTTTAAATATGTTTTTCCTACTTATCTTAGTATACTTTAAAAAAATCATTTTACTTTTTAAATTTTCATTTTCATATTTGTCATTGTTGGTAATTGTTAAATATTTATGTGACAAACAATTAAGTAATAACATTACATCTCTCATGAAATAAATTTTGAGATAAAAAGAAGTAAAATAGTAGGTGTAGAAAGTAAATTCTAAAAAAATAAGGGATACAAAAATGAAAATGAGTGTGCATCGAGTAAAATTTATTTTAAAAGTAATAATATATCATCATATATTTGACACTTTGTATTACGCCATTGCTTAACAAATTTAACTAACTTAACTAACCGGTAGGTAGCAAAATCAAAAGTTTAAAACAAAAAGGTAGCAAAATGAAAATAAATAAATAATTCAAGTAATAATCTGAAAAAGAGGTACATTATATGTATGAAAAATATATTTAAATATTTTATATATACAATAATTCTACTCAATCTTTTTTTTAATATTTTAATAATAAGATAGTGTGTTTGTTTAAATTAAATTATTTAAAAAATATATTTTATTTTATATAAATTTGATTTTTTTTCTGTACCACATGTATCATTCACTAAATAAGATTACAGTGAGATATATTACAAATAAGAAAAATATATTTTAGTATTTTTTTTATCACACTACTTATAAATAATAATATCTACCATTTCTTCTCTTTATTTATATTTCTTCTTTGCTTTATATCTTTAGTTACATTCTTGGTTTTGTACACTTATGCTTTGTTCGATTTAAGAAGAATATAAGTTAAGGGTGAGATGGTTTTAGATTGTTTGGTAATAAGTAAAAAATGATAAAGAAGAAAGGTAAAAATATATTATTGTTCAATTATGTATAAATAACATTAATATTTGTAATAGAAATAATTTAATATATATTAAAAAAATAACTTATGCACTGATTAAAAAACTAATCATGTGTAAAACTAGTAACAGATGGGGTCAACCCTATGTCAATGGTCCCTTATTTTACATGGAAATTTTATTTTATTTTTTTTATAAAAAAAAGACTAATAAAAGAAAATTAGTAAAAGATAAGATTTTGAATTAATGTTTATTTAATTTTTTTAAGTAGTAGATTTTATCTTTAGTTTTATATATATTATTTATTAAATAATTATTTCTATTTATTAATGTCTGTTTAATTGTTTAATATTTTTATTAAACATATTATTTATTAAAAATAAATAATTAATAATCGTATAAAAACAAAATCGGCCCCATTCCCTCCCTTCATGTCCCATTTGTATTTATATTATGGGTCAGTCCTTCTAAATCAGTACTATAGCTACTACTGTCACCTTGTATTATTTTTCACCCTATCATGTTCCAAAAGCCAAAAGTGGTCCACTTTTGTTAATGCTAGTTTAATTCAAAAATCAAGTAACCTTATCAGCAAAAATCTGCATGAATGTGTATACGTGGGTGGAGTTTTTTTTCAAAATTGTATTCTTTTCTTCCTTTCTTATCATTTATATAGGGTCACATCAATTAAAATTATATAAGTCATAATTAAAAGAGAAAAAAAATTAAAAAGTTAAAAAATTAAATTAAAAGATTAATAGTGATGTAATTGCATATGTAATGTTATAATAATTTATATTCAGAAAAAAAATGTTATAATAATTTATACTATCAATCATCATTGGTAACTTTTGAAGGTGATTATTATAAAAATCAACAAATATATTATTTATGTTGAATTGTGATAGAACAATATGATATAAATTTTTTTACATAATTAATATAATTTTTAAAATACACTTTTAATCTTTTATATTTTTAAAATAAATAAAAAATATCCTTTCAAAATAATATTACAAAGAGAGAGATAGAATATAATTCTACTTAGAACTCTATCTTAGTCATGAGTTTTACTTAAATTAGTACTATACTCGTGAGTTGTGACTCTCCACGATAATCTACACACATTTTAAAAGAAAATTAAATAATACAATAATAATAATAATAATAATAATAATAATAATAAAAAAAGAATTTTCATTTGAAACATCTTTTTCATATAAGAGATGTTTTAAATGAATTTTTTTATAATAAAAACATCACACGTTAATAACTATTGGATCATAATTAAAAAAAATAATCAAAATTAAAATTTGATCTTAAATTAATTTTTAATTTTAATCACATTATTTTTTATGATCATTAGGGAAAGGGACAAGCTCCCTTTTCTTCATCCCCTTTTGTCTCTCAGTGACGTACATGATGGACAATTTTATCAAATTTAAAAATTTTAATGTATTTTTTGCGATTCTATCATAATTCTATTCCGACGACATTTGTAAATCTAAAATTTAATCCTTAATCACATATTTAAAAAATTTTAATATTTATGCATTATAATCATAAAATAAATTTTCATACACAGATTCCAATTTTATTATGGTGACTAAAATGTTCAAAAATGCTGAACTAAACTAAACTATTTGAAAACTAAAGTAAATTGATAGAATGTTCAAAATTCTAAACTGAACTAGAAAAACTCGTCTAAATAGCTTTTGTAGTTCAGTTAATTATATTTAAAAAGGTTGAACTAAACTTTTTTTTTTTTTTTTAGATACCAATTATTTTATTATAATTTCAAATTCATAATATTGTTAGTTGTTATTTTATTATCTTGTTAGTTATTATTTTATTATTTATTTATTGTTGAGCACATCAATAACTATATTTAAATTATTGTTATTAGTTAATGTGCTCTATAAATTATAATAATAAAATAATAACTAACAAAATAATAAAATAACAACTAACAATATTATAAATTTGAAATTATAATAAAATGATTGGTATTTCATTCAATAATAACATGGAGTCAAGGTTTTCTCTTATAGTTAATATTTCACCCCTTTTTCATCCTATGCGGGCATGTTAGTAATTTGTCTTTTTAATTATTTATTCAGAGTCATTATATTTTAATATTATTTTTTCAAACAATCCATCCACACTTCTTTATATCCTTTATCTTTCTCTAATTATAAAATTACATATGAATGTTTTTTTAATGGAATTGCTTATCCTTCCTTTGCCTTATGATCCAACGGTTCACTAACTGAACTAGACTTTTGTACCAAATGTCTAATTCAACTATTGAACTATTTTTTTACAAAACAGTTTAATGTAATTTTTGTTTACAATAGTTCAATTATGTATAGTTTGATGTAATTAAGTTAAAGTTAATTTAGAATTTAGAATTTATTTTTAAAACCACATATGTTCCTCGATCTATTGGATAAAAACTAATTTCACTTACAATAATCATTACCAAAATTTTTTTTACACACTATCAAAATCAAATACAAAACTTTTCAAACTTTTCAATAAATTCTGTTAATTCAATTATACCATTGTCACAATTGTTGACTCGTGATTGAGGACCACGTTGCTTTGGAGATGATAATAATAAGGGATGGCCTACTCAACTGTCCCTCTAATGATGTGAATGTGACTGGTGTGTTGGTTGCACAATCGATGCACCACGAGAATCATAGACCACTTTTGGCTAATCAATTTCAATATCAATACACAATCAACTACAACGTCTTTTTTTTTTTTTAACGACGACGACAAAAAAAAATAATAATAAAAAGACTACTTGAATCACGTTCATGGGCGAATCATAACCCCTTTTTAGTACATTTGCAATTTTTTTGATACATTATAGCCCTGATATTACGCATACTCAACAAAAATCTATTTTTAACAATAATTTTTTTTGAGTTTAATTTATATATATATATATATATATATATATATTATCAATAGAGATTTGTTAAACTGTCAATCAATAAATTTTTTTTATCACATTATAATTTTTAAAATAATTCTTATTAAAATTAAAAAATTATTGTGCATAATAATTTATTATTAAATAATTATATAAAAACTTTAAATACCATTAGTACATAGATAGTTTTCTTTTATACCTTACAAAAGAGACTATGCTCAGTATAACTAGTGACAAATCTAGAAATTTAATATACTCAATTTGTTTTATTACATCTTCCTTTCAATATTTTTATTACATACTAGAAATCGCTAATGTCTTTTTTTTTTTCTCAGAAAAAAAAGTAAATATATAAATGTGAAAACAAATATACAAATGAGTACATCCAACGATTCTGTTTTGTTGCATAAGCACCAGTTATAGTTACAATAATTATACCCAGAAGCAATACAAGCAATTTATACCTGTCAAAATATACCTCCTACAGAGTTATACCCACAATACTATGTCCTATACCAATCTACTTTATACATTATGTGTGTAGAATATTTATATGTAATGAACCTGTACCCACCAAAACTATACAAAATTACAATAATCAAGGAATCTATTCCACCATTCTTAAAGTTACAACTATGATTCCAAAATACACGCATCGAAGTTAAGGCACAATGTATGAGAGCGTGGCAAAAAAAAAAATTTAAATGTTTTAATCCAACTCCAAGAAGAGTACATGTTTTGTATATGGAATTCACAATTATTGAAAGTTATTTCATTTATGATTTTCCAAGTCATTCATATCACCACGTACTAAAGAATTTTTCACCTAGTCACAAGATTGTGTTGATAAAAGTGATCATTGAACATTCGAGAAAGCACAACAAATAGATATAGCCAATCATAACAAACATTCCATACCTTAAAAATAACCGGGTATGAAAGCATTCCAAATACTAATGTCAATAAAAGACATTTCAATAGTTTAATTTACAATAATTTATATTTTATTTAATTTTTTCTTTGGTATCTCTAGATAGATTTTCTTTTATTAATAAACTTCTCTCAAAAGATTACGCATTTAAAAAAAATCCAAGTTAAACACACTTAATTATGAAATTTTTAAGTTATGTAGTACAAAAAAAAAGTAAATGCATCTTGTTTATAAAAAAAGTAAATGTTGGTTATAGGTAACATTAATTAACTTTTTTAAGTCATTTCAATTGTACAATCTCAAACCTATTGAACTTGTGGATCCCTCTCATTCCAATGTGTATTCACTTGGGGTGTTACATGCCTACTTTCTTTTTGGTTTGTCCTCAAACCACATCATACTTAATATGGGGGTGCTTTGACATCATTTTTAACATTCTTGAAAGTCAACGTCTCGACGACTCATACTATATAACACTTCATACAGTGACATTTCTATCAAATTTCTTTTGGTTAGAACCCTTTATCAGTCTGAACCTTTTAAAAATAGCCATTTCTGAGACATCGACAACCAACATAGATATGACTTATATAGTTTGATCGCTTTCTAGATCATTAATTGTCCGTATAAACCAACATGAGTATAGTTTGGCTTCCTTCTAAATTTTTTACTTTCCTTATAAACCAATACAAGATTTTTTAACGTGTTTTGGCCTCATTCACATGCTTCTTGGGAACTTCTCTAGAAGTGACCCATTCCGAAATTGCTCCAAGTTAAAAGCACTTAACCCTAAAAAGTAGATGCATCTTAATAGTATAAGTAATACTAATTAATTTCTTTTAAGTCATTTTCAATTGTATAAACCCAAACCAGCATAGCCTTTGGATCTCTCTCATTCCAGTATGGATTCGTTGGGTTGTTACAAAAACAAACTTAGCCTATCATAAAAAGTAATTCAAGCTTGTTGAACTTTCATTCCAACTTGGACTCGATCAAATTTTAGATTTTTTATTATTATTATTACATCTTATACTCCTTGAAGACAAGAAATGGTTTATTTTCCATTAACACATACATAGATTGATAAACAAAAACATATAGTCATAGGAAAAATGACAATACTATTTAGGAATTGAACATTTATCTTCCTTACTTATAATGTGGCATATTAATTAAGTTTTTTGCACCAAAAAAAAATATTAATTAAGTTTTCATTAATTCTCTTAAAATGTTTCTGCTTCCTCAAGAGCAAAATGAACCTCTTATTAATTATCTGAATTCTAATTAATCACTTGTATCCTTTTCCATAGATCAACCAACATGTTCATTGGGATTCAAATTCTTGATGATGGAGGAAGCCCTTAAACCATTTAGCTGAATCTTTTGGATATCTCTTTAATCCATCTGTAAAGTTGACATAAACAAGCCCAAATCGAACAGTATAACCATCTGACCATTCGAAATTGTCCAAAAACGACCATGCAAAGTAGCCTCTCACATCGACACCATTCCTACCAAAATCAGAAAGTTAAAATTAATCTCAAATTTAGGAAGGAGTAATTGTTTGTTTGGATAACTTCCAGTGAAAAAAACAAGAATAAAAAATGAAATGAACTTTTAGGTAAACTAAAACTAGCTTCTGCATTAGGAATATGCTTGGGAAATTTTTTTTCAAAAATGCTTTATGGTGAAGAAAAAATAAAATGAACATCTCTGTAAATTAAAATTGACTTGTATAATAATTAATTTGTTGAAGTTGAACATATTTTAGAAAAGTTATATAAGAAAAATTTTTCAAACTAATTATGAGAGAAATTAGTTTTAACTTATAGATAAATTCATTTTATTTTTTTCTTTATATTTTTTTTCTATTAGAAATGCTTCTGATAAATTTACTTAATTATTTGCAAAAACTCTGTTATATAATTTATAAAAAAAACTCATTTTATTTTAATTTTCTTTCAAAAATATTTCTAAAAAAGTTTATCCAAATACACCCGAGACCATACCGTTCCTACCAAATTTATAAAACCTTTGCCTATATATACTTACAGCATAGCACTATAAACATAAGAAAGATGTTGAATGTGGCAATCTATTCTGATTTTGTCTTTGAGCTGTGATACTTTTTCATCATTAAAATTATCGTAACCTGCAAATTATGCAATACAATTTCATTAATAGAATTTTAAAACGATTATCGATCTCTCGATCTTATGTTATCGACCAATATATACTACATCATAATGAATAGCATAATTATATATATTATGTAAATTTTGAAATACCATTCTCTGTTATGTATATGATTGGATTGTTGAATTTGTTCTTAAAGTAGAGCAATGCTTCTTCGATTCCTTGTGGATAAATGTATATCCATTCTGAGGCAGCCTGCGAAATTTTCAATACAAGTCATGCTTTCATAAATTAGTGAATTTCCTTTAATTAAAGTGGGACTAGCTATATCAAAAGTCCTCATCATATATATGCAAGCTAAAAAATAGAGTGAATTAGTGTTGTACATGGTAATAAGGTATTTTAAAATTGAGTTTAATAATTACATTCGATGAATATATCTAAAATATTTTACATTCTGAATGAGTCATGAATCAATATTAGAGGTAATATGATTTTTAAGATAATTTATTATAAAAGTAAACAAATTTATCATAAATAATTATTTGTTGAATTAATGTTCTAGATTGTAAATTACAACATATAACTGTTTTACATATTGTAAATATATAATTTTTTTATATTTTAGAAAAAAAAAAGAATTTAATAATGATATCCTGACAATATTCAATCATAACCCATGATTTATATTTTAAATGAATTACTATTAAATTTTAAAAAAATCATAAAAATATCCAATTTTTTTTTCTTGAGAAATCCATTGATTTGGGACTTAATTGTAATCCTCAAATTTTAATTTATTGTTCAATTTGGTCCTTAGGTTATAAAAATTTTTAATTTGATCACAAATTATTTAAAATGTATCAATTTGATCATTTTCTATCATATTTTTTTATTTACACTCTATTTTTACTAATTACACTTGTCACCTTTTTATGTTTTTAAGGGAGTATATTTAATAAAAGAGGGATGTAAATAACAAAATCTCACAGAAAATGACAAAATTGATGCATTTTAAATAATTTGAAGATAAAATTGAAACTTTTTATAATTCTAGAATCAAATTACTATTAATTCAAATTTGAGGATAAAAATCCAATTAAGCCTTAATTTGGATTGTGAGTGTTAGTTTTTAGTTCTTACCTTTGGACCAATGGGAATCCCATCACGCTCATCTGATACATCATGTATACATGCAAATGTAAGCCATTAGTATCAACAACATTAGAAAAGCTATAAAATGAAAGCACATTATTGTAAGCTATAATTTCAATATTTCATGACAATTAATTAACTTACAAGTAACATCAGCACAGAAATCAGTTAGATATGATGATCTATTTTTACTTGGGCATTCAGCATCAGCTGCATAGTATGTAGTGTAATAGTTGACGCCAATAAAATCATAAGAATTTTTCAACATTTCTGATTCCTCTTTGGTAAACTTTGGCAGTCTTTCACCCACATAGTGAACCATCTCAACTGGGTAGGAACCAGAATATAGTGGCTCCATAGTCCTTGTAAATCAAAATGGTCAAATTTATATTTAAAGCCAAATAAATGATGGAAAGAAAATTACATTATACATTCATTTTTATTTTGAATTTAAAGGTATTGCATAATAGTTTTACACTAACAATCAAAATCTTTTAATTTTTTGATTAGTTGATTTTTGTAATACTATTTTAAAAATTATATAAATTAAGAGTTGTAATTTTCTGATAATATAAAATTACTTTATACTATCATTATACTACCTTTAAATTTATAGTAGATTAGTAGAATACCATTAAATTTTTTTTTTTTACTAAATAAAGTTATTTTGGACTCTATTAGTTACCAGTCTAACGTGAAAGCTTTGACCCTATTTGTTGCATCAATGTCTGCTGGGAATTGGGATAATGGTATAACCCAGTCTACGGACTGAACTATCCCAATCTGTCCATTTTGTGTTTTCTGGAAGAATTAAAACAAGCAAAATCAAAAGGAAATTTTACAAGTATAATTTTAAGAAAAAAAAAAACTTTAGTACAAGGACAAAAACCAAAAATGGAGTATATTGCATAAAAAAAACATATTTAAGCTTATTTTCAATATTGAAAATATTTTATGTTTGATTTAAGTGTTTTTTGTTTTCATTTCTAAAAAAAATTAGAAAACAAACCTGAAAATATGAGGTAGAAATTCTGAAAAATAAGTATAATTCTCGTTTTCTGTTTCAAATACATAATGACAGAATTGTAATATTTTTATTTTTTTTAAATCATAAATTAATCAAATCAAATACTTTTCAAAAAATTAAAAAAAAATATTTTCACAGAGCACACGCCACCTAAAAGGTGACGTTCACTTACAATTCTATTTTACATTTTCATTTTTCTGTATTCACTTTTTAATTACAAAACTGTTATCTTAACTTTATTTTATCTTCTATTTTCTAAGATTTATACAGGAAATACCAAAAACAACCAGAAATAAGATGAGTTAAAAGAACTAAAAATACGATGATGTATAGTTTTGTGATTAAAAAGTGAAAACAGATAACAAAACCTAAACAAACGTTCACCTTTTAAGTTAATCAAAATTCAAAACATGCAGAGTTTAAGCAGTGTGACCTGGTACTTTTCCCTATAAACATTGACAGCAGCAGCATGAGCAAGAAGCTGGTGGTGGGTAACAAGGTAGGGCTCAGTGGCAGAATCACCACTAGTGCAGTTGAACTCCGACCAGTTTGAACATCTTCCTGGGGCAAGTATCCCATTTGCATAACCCTGTTGAGAGAAAATCATTGGTCCATTTATTGGGATCCAATGTTTCACTCTGTCACCAAATGCTGTGAAGCACACCTCTGCATAGTCCACAAAATCCTTCCTGGTAATAGTAACAATTCATTAGTGCCAAAGGCTCTTAATTAGGGTTTGTTTGAACAAACAGCTCTCCAGAAAGAATTTTAAGAGAATAAATACAAAGGAAAAAAAAATGAAATTTATTTTTTTTAAATTATCTTCTCTTATAGTTAATTTGTAGAAGTCTTATATTTTTTTTTAAAAATATATAAAAGAATTTCTATTAATTAGTTATGGAAGAAAAAACAATTTTAATGGTTAAAGAAGTTAAATTTTTTTTCTAAAAATTATTTTAGTGTAATGTATCTAAACATGCCATTAATTTGTTTGGTTTATAAGATATTATAACTGGTCATTATTATAAACAAATAAGCAAGTGATAGTGTAGAGTATACTATTACCCGTTAATTATAATAAGGACGAATATTAGGTGTACTTGATTTGGTGACTCTTGGGTTATAAGGAATTGCTTACACTATTTTTGGGCTCAAAAAGCCACCATATGCATCTTCTATGATTTGGGGATGATCATAGTGGAACAGAGTTACAAAAGGCTTCACACCTGTTGCAATAACACATGTTTTTCAATTTTCATTCTTGTTGATTTAATTTGAATAATTTTAAATATGTTTCTAGTTTTCTAAATATGATTTAGATCTTTTTTTCATCCTCCAAGTACATAGTCTTGATAAAAAAAAATTTATTTTTAGTTATTCTCATAGTAAATGTCAAATAAGAAATAAAATATTTAAAATTTATAATAATTTTTAATCGACACAAATATAAAAAATGTCAAATAAGACATAATCCAAATATGCTGAAGTTGTCTATAAACAGTAAAAAAAAAAGAGACATTTTGAACTGCAAAAGTTATAAATACTAAATAGATAAAAAAAAAGATTATAAGATGGGTTTAGAAAGGGGAATATGTTATACGCTCAATCTTTCGACAAACAAAAAAAAAAAATTTAATATTTATTTTTAAAAAAATAGATAAAGAAGTAGTCAATTTCAAATGAATATTCAAATTTAATATGCATGTCATGGTTGATAATCCAAATGATTTAATGTTATACTAAATTATGGGTTTGTTGTAGTATAATATTAGCTTATGCATGAAGATATAAGTTCGAACTTCAATCCGATCATTATTTTTAAAAAAAAACAAAAACGTCTACAATATAACTGATCACTTACAATAGGTGAAAAAGATAAATATGTATCCAAATAAAGGAAAATAAATAAAAAGTAAACTAGGGTTATGAATTTCAAACCTTTTGATAAAAGTTCATCGATAAGGTTGTTGTAATATGCTATGGCACGATTGTTTATTCCACTAGATAAGTTTCCACCTGATACAAAATTGTAAATTAATTAATTACATAATCATTTATTTATGCCGAAACTCAACTTTTATATCACTACAATAAATTTATTGAATAGAAATTAATTTAGAGACCAAAATATTCTGTCATTATATTGACTAATTTAGAAACTACGTTAGATGCTAAAATGTAATAATATGAGTTAGTTACTATTATCAATAAAAAAAAATGAAAATAGAGATTACATTTTCAGTGGCTAATCGTTATAAAAAAATGATTTATTTATTAAGAGAAAAAAATTTCAGTCTCTAATTGAAATATAATTAGAAAAAAAATCTGGTCACTATTATCTAATTTTAGAGACCAAATATTTTAGTATCTAATTATAATAAAATTATAGACCAATTTTCTGATTTCTATTGAAAATATAAATAGAGAATAATATTTTTAGTCACTATTAACTCATTTTAGACGTCAAATCCCCAACTCTACGTGAAATGTGATTAGAGCGTATTTTGTAGTGTCTTGATAAAATATATAATTAAATATTAATATTAGTAGTTGGTAATATTATTAATTTTCAATATTTCATATCGAGATTGCTAACGTCCATTCTTGGAGGAGGTTAACAATCCACACCAAAATATTTGTATTAAAATATTTTTTATTTTTTATTTAAAATAATTTTTTTAAAGATATTATAATAATTTAATACTTAATTAAGAAAATATATTTTCTTTCTTTTTATTTATAACAAAATTTATTTTGGATAAAATAATTTAATATATATGTGGACATTCCACTTAGTTGGTGTTAGTTGCTAACATTTTTCAATTAGGGTAAACGTTAGCAACTCTTTATATATTTATATTTTATATTCTTAGAATATGAGTTTAGGTTTAATTCAATCCTAAAAGTTAGTTCGTAAAGTGAGGGTTGTCTTACACTTTTATATTCTATTTTAACCTTAATTCTAATCGATGTGAGATTTGTATTTTTTCCAATATATATTTATATTTTTTTATTATCTTTTTATGAAAATTAATAAGATAATATGATTATTTCCTATATTCCAAATTTAGATAATAACGTGTAGTTAAATAATAAAAAGAGGTTGAAGGTTAAATAATAACATTTGGGGATTTTGCCAATGTTTGATTTTCTAGTTTTGTCATAAAAAAATTATACTTTAGTATGTGATTTGCAACTTGTATAGTCATGTTGAATAGTTTGTTTTCTTAGATTTTTTCAAGTAGTTTTCTAATTATGTTGAACACTAGGCACAATTGTATTTTATTCATGAGCTTGTAAAGAATGCACCGTTTTTTTTTTAATTATTTATCTATTAGGCTTAATTATACTATAGGATATTTTAATATTTACTTAATTGCAATTTTGGTCCCTCTACTTTTTTAAATATGTAATTTTGATTATTATTTTTAAAATCAAGTACTTTTGTCCCTCTCAAACCTAGCTCTCTTTAGTTTTCAAATGTAAAAATAATCACTAAGTCAATGATCTAATTAATAACTATTATGAAACATTTATATATATAAATTGTTTACATAAATTTTATTTATTATCATATATTTATTTATTGTTTATTGTATTCTTAAGAATGATTTAGTAATTTGAATAAAATAAAATAAATGGAGTGATTTATAAAATAAAAATGAAATATATATATATATATATATATATATATATATATATATATATATATATAAATTACAACTAATAATAGAAGATGTTAAAAAATAAAGGAAGAATAATTTGACATCTTTCTCGACGTCTCTATGTCATAGTTTTAAAATTCAGATAAGATTACTGAGTTATTGTTTAAACCAATGATGAGTCCAAGAAACTTAGGTATAACATTCATTACAGGATTTTACTTATTAAATGAGAATCAATTAAATTATCACATGAGTGATGTTCTAATTTATCTAATTTTTTGATATGGTTCCATGGTTGACTCAACAAGGTTTCATTGTCATTAGACAAAAGTTTTGGCAGAGGAAATGTTCTAATTTTCTTTGTTCTAGCATTAGACAGCTTGATAGTGTGTTTGGATGAGGTATTTGGATAAGGTAATTCATTTAGAAATGGTGATTAAAATTTTTTAAAATAAAATTTATTGTTTGAATAAGATAATTAAGGAGTAATTGAAATCCTATCATTTTTTTTATCAAGTAATTTAATTAAGCTAATTTAGAAAAATTTTAAATACCCTAAAAAAATAAGGAATTTGAAATATTCAAGCTCTCTCTTCCTCCCTCTCTCTCTCCTCAAGGTAACTTTTTTTTTTTAATTATTAAATATTTTAAATATTTAAATACTTTTTGAATTATTAAATATTTAAAATTTCACATTTTGTTAATGTTTTTGTTAAATTTAATTTTGATTTTTATATTTTAAAATAAATATTTTTTTATTGATACTAGGAAATTAAAATAAAAGAACTTTATTACCAATTTTAATTAATTCTTTTGAAATATATTTTAAGTAAATGTATCTATTTTAATTTAAAATGAGCTCATAAATACATTATAAATATTTATATGTAATCTTAAAATATCTTATAAATTTATAGTGAAAAAATAATGTAAATATATTTTTATAGAGAAGAATAATATTTTTTTCATAAATTTTAATATTCAAATATTATATTTAAATTAAAATTTTATAAATAGAAAAAATTGAATTATTCTATCCAAACAAATAAGTGAATTTAAATAAAAAAAATTGAAATATTTCATCTAAACAAATTATTTACAAAATAAAAAAAATTCAATTGTTAAACAATTATCTTAAATTTTTAAAATGCTCCCTCTAAACATTGGAAGATGGAAATTTCCTCTTTTAAAGAAGAGTTACTATGATGGTCTTTATTCTTTCTTTTCTGCATTTTAATATGTTAGCTTATTTTCCTCATTCTTTGATTATATTCCAAATTGCACTATTTCCTATTTCTGCATCAAGATTGCAAGACTTCAACCAGGTTTATTAAATATTAAAAATCTTATACGATCATTATTTAATTCAATCTTTACTACGTCCTTCCAAATTTGTTGCATGCATGTTAGAAAAGTAAAAAAGTTCTTAAAATAATGAAATGAAATACTTGAAAATTGTGATTTTTAATTTTCATATCCATTCCATGTGGTTGTGTCTTAAGTTCATGCGTAACATATGGGGATATCCTACAATGGAGAATTGACATGAGAAGATAAAGTGTTTAATCGTGATATTGCTTTTAAACAAAATTATTTTATAATAAATTTTAAGAACATAATCAAAGGTCATAGTAACAAAAAAAAAACAAAACTATACGTATATATTAAAAAAACAGTTAAATGTAATAAATTTGACTTTTTTTTTATATTATTCTTTTTAGATTATCCTTCAGTTTTATGTAAAATTTGTTGATACTCTCGTAAAAGTTGAAAAGTTTCGTTAAAAAATAAAAGATATGTTTTATACAAAACATCGTTAATTAGATGATTTATAAAAAGTAAAGTTTTACATATAAAAAAACAAAATGAAAAGTATTTTTATTGTTTATAATATAAAACGGAATAATATGCTTTTAGGAGGGTTTTCTTTAGGAATAATTAATTAGGTTGTTTTGACAACTTCTAGAAAATCTGATGTAGGTGGCAAGGTACTTATAGATCCAATGGCAAATATAATCTTATTTAAATATTAAAAAATCCTTGCCATTAATGTAAATTTTGGTTGACGTGATTGAAAATTCTTGAGATTTTAAAAGTTAAAATGGATTCTTTTATAATAGTATATTAATTCTCTGTTCTAGAAAATTGTTCACGACAAGGTAGTAGCAGTTGCCAAATGTCACATGATGTCAAATGTTATATTTAGACCATATGCTAATTTACCACGTGTTTCACTTTTTATTCACCTTCTAGTCACTAATGCTTATCACATCCTTGAAACCATAAATTTAAAATTTAGACAATCCACATTCTGACATATAAACAAGTATTGTTTACAATTATGAATTTTCTTCCCCTGTTATATTAGCATGCTTTTTTAGTGAGTGATACTTTTATATGGATCTTGAAACATATACTCCAGCTTGATTTTGTTTATGAACACGGCTAACGGCACATATAAGCACTTTAATAATGTATCTATAAAATATATAATGGGATATTATTTTTCATAACCATGTTTGGACTTCATTTTTTTTTTATTTCTGTTATATCCTTACATAATATAAATAATTATTTTTTATAATTATTCATTATTTAATAATATTGAGCCTCTCTCCTCACCACTAGTATATATAATAATAATTGTTTATTTTTCCTTTGAGTTATTAACCTCAATTTTTATGATATAAATTTTCCATTTATAGTTTTGGAATCAATTTTTTTTTTTATGAATGTTTTGGAATCAATTTAAAAATGACTATATTCATGATTTTTAAAATTGTATCAGACCGGTTAATTTAACTGGTTTGAAATTAAAAAAAAAAAAAAAACTACTTTAAAAATCACTCAACCACATGAATCGGTGAAAATCATACGTTGGTTCACAGTTTAAAAAGTTTGAAAAACCCTAAACTTTATTGTTTTTTAACCTTAAACTAATTTCATTTGTTAATGTTGAAGCGTGTTTATGGATGTTAAATAAAGAATAAAATGTTTTTACACTGTTAGTGTAAATTTTACACCATCAATTAATTATAATATATCGTTATAATAATTTTTAAATAATTTTATAAAAATCAACTGTCTTATCATAAATAAAAGATTATGATTGATTAACGGTGTAAAATAATTTTACATCAACTGTGCATAAATATTTTTCTCTTAAATAAATTCAATAATTTAATACTGAACAAATTTATATGCCCTTGACAAGAGAGAAAGTCTCACCTGGTAGTAGCCTAGACCATGAGATGGAGAATCTATAAGCATCAAACCCTATGTCATTCATTATCTCCACATCTTCCTAAATAAACAAAACATTTTAAATAAAACAAAACAAAACATTTTAGTAAGTTGACATAATATCGAGTGGTAAGGGTATATGTTTAGATGAACATCAACATAAAATGAAATTTTGGGAATTAAAGATGTTTTTAGTCTCTTAAATGCTCACTCTTTTTGTTATAGTTCCTCAAATAAAAAAAATTAGCAATTTGAAAATGTTTTTTTATTCTTTTGGTCTAAAATTGTAAAACAAAAATATTAAATTTATAATTTGTAATAGTAATTTATAATCAAAATTTGATTATGATGATAAAAAATTGTTACAAATTATAAATTCAATATTATTTATTACACATCCACTAATAACAACATGGAGAGAGATTAAGAAAAACATTTTTAAAATTTGAAATATTAAAACAGAAATGCATTCTATTAATATTTGGATGACTTTAGAATGTATATTGCTGCAATTTTTCTTATAACACACACAAAACAGCAAATAAAATCAAATTGAAAGTTTGCAAATAAAGTTAATTTACGAAAAAATAAATTAAGTGAATAAATTTTATGTTTTCTTGCAAAAATATTATTTAGGCCAGTACTATCTCAGGCTAGAACAAAATACCTTGAAACGATGGTATGAATCGACAGCGATTTGCCCGTTGCTCTGGTCCTTTATTTTATCTGCTCACACCAAAGTTAAAAAGGAGAAATGAAAAACAATTACATAATTAATTATTTTAAAAATCAATACTAAATTTATAATTACAATATATATATACATCCATCCTGGTTAGTACAATTTTAATTTGTGGTTGCAGTTGGATTTCTTCATAAATTATCATTTTTTTAAATCATATTATTAGTATAAAATATTCATTAATTTTATTATAATAAGTGAGATATAATGATATATTATGCTCTATTTTCTAGTTTTGTAATATTGATGTCTTATGGTAACTTTAAAATAAGTTTAAAAAGACTTTACTCTATATTTACCTAATTTAAAAGGACTTTAAGGGTGATATACTGATTTTACAGGTGGACTAATTAATTATAATTTTTATTTATGATAAATTATTTAATTTTTATAAAATTATTTTAAAATTATGTAAATGGTAAATTGTGATAAAGTGAATTATATTGTTTGTCATTAAACTCCTTCAAAAGAACAACTCATTCCACATAAATTTTCAAAGGGATAGATGCCCTTACTTGGGTATTTCTGAGTGAAAGTGTCCCAAATACTTGAACTTCTGCCATCTTCATCCGTTGCACCTTCGTACTATTGAGAAAAGAAAGAAAAGCAAAATTGAAAATTTACATCAAATTAACCTACCTATTGTTGTTTTGATTGAGGTAACTTGTGCTTCAATCATTATCAATAATATTTCTTAGCTTATAAAAAAAATAAAATTAACCTTCAATAGCTTTGATATACATTCCGATATACATTCATATATAACCGATGATAATAAGGGTAGTGCACTAAATAAATTTATATATATGCTAAAGTGGCATTCCAAAATACAAAAACAAAAATCATCTAAAATCTACCATGCATGTGTGTGTTTGAAGTTTGAACATAGCTCAAGTGTAATGTAACTAAGAAGCTGTAGTGGTAAGTCAAACCTGATACGCAGAGGATGATGTGCCAAATATGAAGTCCTTTGGAAAGCTGCTTCGTTTAAGAGAGGCTGCAGTGTCATAATTATCATTCCCACCAAAACCTTCTTCAATGGAATTAGCCAGGGATTTAGAAACGAAAATAATAACGAGGATGAAAGCGATTAAAGATTTGGTTTCCATGACTGTGAATTTTGAAAGTCAATAACTCCTACTAGTTGTAGTCAACATATATATATATATATATATATATATATATATATATATATATATAAAGTTTGTTCATAAGTTTATAGACAAAGTTATATGTTTACCTGGTAATTCACTATCTACACGTGACAATATAGTATATATGATAGTTAGATATTTTAACCGAAAAAAAATTAATGAAAGGTTTAAACTCTAAAGTGACATTAAAATTATACTTTTAGGACCTAGCTAACATTTTTATTATTTTATGAAACAAAATGACAGAAAAATTATATTTTTAGAGAATTAAATGACATTTTTATTTTATTCCTTCTAAGATGAAAGTGAAAATTGATTATGCTTTCATGACTAATTTGATAATGAAAAGGTTAGGAATACATTTTTTAATGTAACCATTTGGATATATTTTATCTAATTGATAAAAATTTATAAAAAAAATTACAAAATTTGATGATTCTTAGATTAAGTTGAATAAATCTTATATCTTATTTAATAATTATCTTCAATTTTTTATTTTATATATTTTAATTAATCAAATATAATATTATTTAATATGTTTAAAAAATTATAATTGATAGTGTGATCATAACGCTCATCTTTTATAGTTTACCATTTTTATCCAATGCTTTCTTCTTTTTTTGTCTTTTCAATTCTTTGTTATTAAAATATTAAAAACTAAGGTTGCATTTTGCACGGGTACAGTAGCCACTACTTCTTTATAACCATTCCATGTCAGAAGAAAACTGGCCCTCATGTGTACCTCGGTTTTCGTGCTAGTGCCCCAGTAATTTAATCATAGCACACCTTCTATGAACATATCTTCTCATTTTAATTAGTGTTATCGAACTCGATCCGAACGTAGGTTAAAGATTTGTTGAATGATCGTTTAATTTATTGTGCACAAGTTTCTGGATAAATTCAAAAAAATAAAAACAGTAAAACCAGATTAGAAATTTATTGGATCCAGATATGACGCCGAGTTATGGGAAAGCTCTCACGCTGTCCAAAGGTGTCACATGCATCTGTTGTTATAAGGTCATTAATAAGGTGGAAAACATTTTACTCAATCCAAGCAAAGGGTAGGTTCGTGGATGCAAGATTTTTTTTCCCTAAATGTTGACAATGATAATCCTTCATATTTTAAAAGTTTTAATTTTATTTTTTATATTTTTAAAATCATTTAATTTAATTTTAGAAATGAGTCGAAATAATATTTTGAAATTAAATTAATTTTTAATTTTATGATGTGATTTTAAATATTTTTAATTAATTTAAGATGTAAAAATTATTTTATTAGATTCATTTACATGAAAATTATAAAATTCAACTAATATTTGAATAAAAAAAACACGTAATGAAAATTTCATGAAAAATATATCAAACAGATTATTGAATTAATAAAAAATTTAATATTAAGTTTTTTTTTTAATTGTCCATAAGATTCATTTTTTCACACGATTTTTGTTATATTTGACTCTCTTTTAATTGGTATATCAATTGGATTCTACCATTTTTATTTTTATGTAAATGAATTTAATAAAATAATTTTTACATTTCAAATTCTTCAAAAAAAAAAAAAAATACAATTTTAACTTGAAAAAAAAAACTAAAACATAAATATACAAAAGTCACATTTAACCTTTTTTTTTTCTTTGATTTAATTATAGTAGTAAATGGTAAGCTTCTACACACAAGGCTATTTTACTTATTAAAATGCTAAAATGACAACGCATAGGACTTAAGAGGCCCTAACAAAGTAACTTACCACTATATTATGATATACTCCTTCCGAATTTCTATATATAAATAAATTTAATTAATTTACTTAAATATTAAGAAAGATGGTTAATGTTATTTAATTGAGTAAGTTTTGCTCCCTAAATTTTTTTAGATTTATGATTTATGCATCTGTTGTTACATATAACTTTAATGCTAATAACTAACTTAACTATTTTTCTTAATAAACTTAATTTAGTCTGTTACCAACTCTGTTAATTCCTATGTATGAGAAACAAATAGGTACATTTTTTTTTTAAAATACAAGAAACATATGAACACTTTCATATCCACCCATTACTAGTTTTTTTCCCATGATAATTATAAAGACTATTAATGAGATTAGTTATATTCATTGGTGAAAAAAGTACGTTTAACTCTTGATAAGTGAGTACTTGAGTAGTGTCACACCATTTAATTCAATGATATTTTTGAAATAAAATATAAATTTATGATATTATTAATTGAAGTTGATTAAATTAATTATTTTTATTGATCTTGATTATTAGACGTATATTTGTTTCTTATAGACATAATACTTTTTTTTTTAATTTAGTTTTTTTTTTTAATTTAGTTTAAATGCTCAATTGAAGCTTTTAATATTTTCGGTATCCAATTGGTTCATTTTGTTCCTTTAATTTTTTGAGATGCAATTAATTCCTTTTATTTTTAAATTTTTTTAAGTTGGGTCATTTCCGTTAGATGGTTTAAACAAGACTAAATGCACATTTTAGTTTTCAAATTATAATTAATGGTTTGATTTGATTCTTAAATTTTAAAAAATTCAATTTATTTCTAAGTTATTTAAAATCCACCAATTTTATCATAAATTAACTATCGAAGATCGAAGATTGTTTTCATGCACTAAATCAAAATGATTTTTTTAAAATATTATTTGTTTTCAATTTTGTAGCGTAATTTTGAATATTTTTAAAAAAAAATTGAGTTGTAAAAAAAAAAAACATTCAAAATCGCGTCAGAAAATTAAAAATAACATTTTTTTTCAAAATGATTATTTTGATTTATTCTTAAAATATAAATGACTAAATTGAATTATTTTAAAAATATAAAAAGTGAGAATTTTAAAACATGAAAGGTGAACAAAAATTAAAATATAAAGGAACAAAATAATATTTAACTTTTTTTTTTTTAATTATAAAGCTCGCACGTTCCATGTGCAGTTGAGCATGCTTAACCGTCAAGGCAGCCATATTCATAGGTCTAATGATATTATTATAAAGTATTAGAAAATTAAAAATAAATAACACGTCTCATATATTTTGCAACGTGAAAATCACAATCCCACCACCCCCAAAAAATGGGATATGGTTCCTTTCCTGTCAGTGGATTTCCCGTAGGAGAGAAAATCACAATATTTTGTTAATAAAAAAAATCACAATATTTTATGTGTCTTTCTCTGTTCTATTGAAAAACTCCACCGGAGAGAGATGGCCGGATCCCCACAAAATGTCATCAATAATGAACTCACACTTAGGTAAGTGGAAAAAGGAAAGAAGAAAAATATGTGAAAAAAATGAAGAGAAATAGAAATTGTTTGATTAAAGATAAATAGAAAAGAAATAAGAAAAAAAAAACGTTTAAATTAAAGTGATTTGGTGGATGAAAAAAGGAAAATAAAAAAATAAAACTATCATGAAAATACATTATTATCCTTTTGATGAAAAAAGAATCAAACTCAATGTTCATACTTCATAGTACCGTCAAGAAAGACAAAAAAAATAAAATAAAAATGGTAGAGCCTCTTATCAAATATATAATCAATACTATGTTTTGATACTGTAAACTCATCTAAATTCAATAACATGTTTTCCTGCTAGAAGAGGTATAAGTCCCAAATAATTATTTTGTGCAAAGCAAAAAGTTCATCTAACATAGTTTATTGTCAAAGGGAATAAGAATAGTCTCTTGATATGAAAAAGACTCAAACAAATTGTGAATGGAGGTTAGAAAAAAAGTAAAAGCAAGAGAATATGTAAAATAAACAAAGTTTGGTAATTGAGTGAACTTACAGAAGCGAGTAAGATAACAAGGAGAAAGATCAACAACTATAGGAGGTGTTTGGGAAATTGTGAGGACATATGAACCTATAGAAGGAGTAGTGTCAACCTTACAAATTTCAATATCAAAGTCATGGAAATCATCCCCATCCAAATGAGAGTAAGATCATAATATAGTTTAAGAAAAATAACATGATGGAAAACATATAGTTTATCGGTTGTAGAATCATAACAATAATAACCTTTCTGACCATTCTTATAACCAAGAAAAAGACATATTGTGGAACAAGAAGACAATTTACTACACTATACATGAGGATGAAAAACAAAACAAGTCAAGCAAAAAACCTTCAAAGAAGAGTAATCATGAATACAACCATACAATTTTTGGAAGGGAGACAAACCTAAGGTAACAGGTGATGAGATTCTGTTAATAGCATGAACAGCAATAAGAACAACCTCATCCTAATATGACAATGTTTTCTTTTAGTAACATCATTTTGTTGAGGAGTAGAGGTTTGATGAAGAGTACCATCAGAAGTAAGTAACTTAGATAATTTATTAGAAGTGTACTCACTACCTAAATCATATCTAACACACTTAATAATAGAATTATGTTGAATTTTGACTAAAGCATGAAACATACAATAAATATAAAAAAAATCAAAACCATGTTTGATATACCAAACAAAAACGTATATAATCATCAATAAAGACACATAATATCAAGATCCACCTTTGATAAGAACCAATGATGGACCCAATACATCAAAATGAATCAAGTCAAATAATGCAAAAGAAGTTAACACACTTTAGCAAGTTTGTAACTACAACAATTAAAAATATCATTAGTCTGCAACTTTCTTAAAACTCTAGTAGAAGCCAAGTATTTTAATTTAGAGAACAAAACATGTCCAAGATAGGAATGTCATAAGTAAAAACTAATGAATAATACTTCAAATGAAAAGATGAAAAATCAACAATGGAAGTAACGACATCTGGAACCTTCAACTCATCTAACATGTATAATTTCTTTGTTTGCGGTCTATCCCAATCAATCTCCCGAAATGAGGATCTTGCACAAAACAATGAGTAAAAGAGAACATAACCAAATAACCTAAATTACATAGTTAACTAATAGATATAAAATTCAAAGTGAGATTGGGAATATTGTAAACATATCAAAGAGTTAAAGTAGAAGTAGAGATAGATCCATTGCCTTTGTTTTGACCACAAAATGTGGGTCCAGGTAAAACTCAGGTTGTGGGTTTTCATAGCTTGAAAGGGATGTGATCGAGGGAAGTACTTGGCTTTATATATTCTGGCCATGAGGGAGTCTTCATAGTGGATAATTCGCGACCATTACTTAGCCAAGAGAGCTTTGTTAAATGCTTTTGCCATTCTAAAACTCAGTTCCCCATCCTTCTTCTGCTTGCTCAATTTATCCAATGCATTTTCTTCTCACATAGGTTTCCCCCCAAAATAATCTAGATGTCTTTCTCTCAATGTGGTTACATATATGGTTTGGGAGTTGGAAACAACCCATAATGTAAGAGGGTTTAGCATGCACTACAACTTTGATTAACATTTCTCTCCCTACACTATAAAGTGTTTTTTCTTTCCCTCCTTTCAGTTTCTTCCAAACTCTCTCCTTCACAAAATTGAAAATCTAAGTCTTGGATCTGCCAAGAATGGTGGGAAGGCCTAGGTATTCATGGGTTTTCTGGATGATGGATTACTGCAGTTTCCTATTTTAATGAGTTCCTATGTTTTCTTTGGTTTCTCTACTACTAAACTTTAATGGATTTTTGGGGTTTTTAATTATTTATTTATTTTATTTTTAGTTTTATTTTTATTTTTTCTGATGTTTATTTTATTTTTGATTCCTCTGAATGGTGGTGGGTTGAATAGTTGGCATAGATAAGTAAAGGTTGAAGACCAGGGACAAAGGAGTGGTATTTTTTTCAATACATTGAATAAGAAATGTGAGAATGGTGGGAGGCTGCAATAGGTGTTCAACCCATGGGTATTGGAAATGATTTTGGACCTCTTTTATTGGTCTTACATTCTACTATGCCCATAAAATACATTGATTATAGAAAAGTCTACATTTTCATGGTTAAATTAAAGTCTATATAAACCATTCCCACGTAACATGCATGGGATGAAAAGCGCACCAATGGTACAACATTCCTTCCATTATTTTTTGGGCCATATCTCTTTGTATTTTTACCAACTTGAGTAAGGGAATACCTTTGTACGTAAGTAACTGGCTTCTTCTCTTGAGTGGAGCAACACATCACAACTAGGAAAATTAAAGATTCAATAATCTTGGAGGATAATAAAGAAGAAACACTTCATGCATGCATGTCTTTACAAAAGCTTTTCTTTCTGAACTATATAGATAAGATGGGTATGTATGGTATGACAACTTGTTTTCTACTTTGCTTTCATTGTTTATTAAACACTTAAAATCTGTTTGAAAATACTACTTTAAAAAGACTTTTGGAAAAAAAAATACAAATAAATCCAAATATAAATAGAAAATATACTTGTTTTTTATTTTATGTTTTTCTAAAAATTCTTTTAAAAGTAGTGTTTCCAAACATAAGAAACCTTTTATATATATATATAATTGAATGAATAGATCCAAAGGAAAACCCCAAAACCAAAGCATGAAAAAAAAGAAGAGAAGATAATAGCAAGAGTGAGGCAGGAAGGTGTTAGATACCAAAATATGCCGCCATCCACAGCCCGTGTCTGCCGTGCCAATATTATTGTCAATTTGTACCACGTGCCTTGATGTGAAAAGCTTGCACACTACCAACACATTCTTTATTCATTGATGAAAATTTATTAAAAATTATAAAATTTGAAAAGATTCATTAAATGATATAAGAGTCTGGTGAAGTTTTGTGATTTTTTAAATAAATTTGGTCAAATTATCTTTTTTTGTCATTTATTTTATTTTTTATTCAGTTTAATAATTTATATTTAAAATATTTATTTTATAGTCCTTTAATTTTTATTTTTTTAAAAATGTTCAAAATATGCTCATTTCATTTATTCAAAATACAACGTTCATAATTTAAAAAATATCGAGCTTATAAGTTTTCCTTTTCTTCATCTCCAAATAGAAATCAAGAATCGCATCCAAATTCGACAATGCATTTACATTGCTCTAAATATGCTCTCAGATACCCTCTCAAGTCGGTTTTAGAGCCATTCTAGATTTGTGGAAGGAGAAGAAGAATAAAAAATTGAGAAACACATTTTGTGGTAGGTTTTAGTAGTCAATATTTTTAAATTATTAACAATGTCAATTTTAAATAGATGAAAGGATCATGTTATACCTTTATTAAAATGTAAATGATTAAAATATTATTTTAAAAAATAAATGATCAAATTGAATAAAAAAAAAAATCAAAAGAGTACGTTCCTATAATTTTTCTAGGAATAATGTCATCGTAACAAAAAAAAAATCAATTATCCAGGAGATTGAGTGCTATAACAATTTACAATTAATTTCTATAAGCAAGATATATGATAATTATTAATTAATTTGCAAAATCAATGTGGATAGATGAAAACTTTTAAACTAGCTTATTAATCACAAGTGTTCAGTAAATTTACATTAAAGTAGTTGGCACCCGTTGCTTTAATGGTATTAAGTTGCTGTTAATTTTTTAAATAAATTTATATTTAATTTTAATTAATTTATTTAAAATACCGTACTTACCATTATTCTTAAGTGATCTAAACATTGAACCTCTTCATTTGTTTCGAATTATTATTCTTTCAAAGGAGAGAGAGAACTATTCTTCATCTGTTTCGTGCTACTATTATTCAAAAGGAAAGAGAACTGTTCTTCCTTTTGTGCTACTATTCTTCTAAAGGGAAGATAACTGTTCAACTTCTTCTATTTTGTGCTACTTCTAAAGGAGATATATTTTTCTTGTATGCGAGTTTTCTATTTCGTGCTCGACAACCACATCCGCCGTTGTGACTCTCAACTCGACGACTTCGTTTACGGTGACTTCCAACCCAACGACGACCTTATCTATGGTGACGACGACTCCATCTGGTGGAAATGATGCTTTTAACATTTAAACACATAGATTCCCGAATCTTTTAAACTCATCACTCATGTATCGCCTGACTTTTTAAATTCATCACACATGTACCCTTTAAATTTTAAATGCATTACACATGTACCCCTTAATGTTTAAACGCATCACACATGTATCCCTGAACTTTTTAATACATTACACACGCACTCGCTATGTTTTAAAAAAGAAGATAAGGACATTTTTGAGAAAAATATATATTATAAAAGTCATGCGCTAGTCACATATGACATAAAAAGTTAACAGAGGTACCTCCGTTTTCAGTGAAGAGGGTGCAAGTGTAATGAGATAGTGTAGGGGTAAAAATAGGAGGGGATGCATGTGTAATTAAAGTAAACCTCGGGGAGTGTTGTTGTAATTTGCTCTATAACTTTTGTTTTTATTAATTTTAAACTTTTGTAATTTTTTACTTATAGATAAATTATTTTCATTATTTTTTTTAGTTTCAATTATTACATGTTTTCATATTATATTATGTATTCTATTATTAATTTTATACTACATCTTAAATTATTTTAAATCAAGTTTAAAGTAAAGTAAAAAAAAAAATTAAGTAGACATTATTTTTTATTATGTTAATTAACATAATAGTTAAGAAATTGTCTAATACAAAGTTCTTCAAAAATAAAAATTAATAAAAAAAATATATCAATAATCATTTTCAATTTTTTGAAATATAATGATGAAATAATAAATTAAATATTAAAAATAGTAAAATGTTTTATAGAGTGTAAAATAAAAAATAAAAATTGTAAGAGGAATGAGTGAAAAAAATAAAAATAAAATCATGTTTTATTTTAAAAAAAGGTAATGAAAAAAATAATAAATATTTTAAGGATAAATAGATAATAAATATAGAAACCTTGAAACTAGAAACTAAGATGACGTTTGGTTTCATGTTTTTTGTTTTTATTTTTATAGAAAATGTAGTTGAAAATACATTTGTTTTAATTTTTTAAAACATTTTCAACAAAAATATTTTATAAAAAAAAAAGCTGAAAAATGAAAACAAAGATTCAACATTTTTAGTATTTTTACTTTTATAAGCATCTTTGTCCTTCAATGACTATTTTTTTTTTTTCACTTTTATAAACATGTTTTCTAATATTTGAAATGTGAAAATGAAAAGAGATCCTAAGGTGCTAGTAGATGGAAGGATTTGGATTTTATCAATGTCCATGAATGATAAATCATAGCATAGATCAAACTATCAAATCGAAAAAATGGAAATGCTATAATATAGCTTTGTATCGACTAAATTCACGAGTTAGAGATAAACAGATTTGAACCGTTGACATCCGTCATAGGGTAAACCACCGCTTCTCAAGTCTCGACTGATTCTACTATAGAGGTCAATGATAGACAATAACTCCCTCCCAAACACAGCTCACAACTTTCATCATATTGTGCTCTCCAAATAGCAATTCTTCTCAAAATCTTAAAAGGTGCACATGAAAATAGAAAATATTTCCCAAAACCAAATGCCACTAACATTTTAAAAATTACTCATTGAAACCGTGCTTCAAAAAATGTTAAAATTACTAGATGAAACTTGTTTACCAAATACAACAAGCTTTTTAATTACTAAAAAAAGAAACTAGCTAAAATGATGGACGAAAATTTGTTGTCCCCTTCCTAGTCCCTCCAATAACAATGCATCACATCATTTAAAATTATCAGTTAGCATAAAAGAGAAATTAACAATGTTTTCATGTTTATCTTTAAATCAGTGTCACGACTGCTTCCTTCCAACGATTCCTTGACAACACCTCCAACCCCTTCATCCTTCGATAACCCATTGCTCTCTGTCACAGTTGTCAAGCCTCCCACATCCTTGACCTTGGGCGGCACAGTGCAAACTGCATAGTAACAAGCCAATGACTAGAGCTATCAAAATGATTCAAAATCCACAGGGCCAACCTTGATCACCATAAGTTCAATATGAGTTGGGCCAAAAAAAAAAAAAAACAGATTTTCGATTGGTTCAAAAAATGGCTGGCGCACCTACGATTTGACCCATCACGGGATAGCCCATGATGGGTCAAGCTGATCCATGAGCCTACGAAAAATTGTTGAAATTGTTATTTTTGTTTCATGTTTAAGATTACTTAAACTATTTGTTTATTTTGTAATTATAAAATATTAAAATACTTGCTATAGAATAATTTGTGATAGTTTTTAACGGAATTTATTTTTCTAAAAAATTGATTGTGTTGAACTTTTTTTAATAAAAAATAGTTTTTAGTTTTTTTTTAAAATTTTAGGTGGGCCGACTTGTTTAACCTATCAACCCATGATTTTTGTTGGTTTGAGCTAATTTGTTAAGGTTCAATAAATGGATGGTTTGAGCTAATTTTTAAAGGCTCATTAAAAGGTGAGTCGGGTTGGGATGACCCACCAGCAAGGTGGGTTGAGTCCAACGGGTCAGCTCGACTTGTTTTGACAGCTCTATTAGTGACCTAAAGTATAAGAAATATCGTAGGGAAATCCAAAACCTCAACAACTTCATATATGAACCTGGGTAGCGCGATGCTAAGGCTAATCTCTTTGGCTCCATCTTGGCCCTTCCGATCAAACCCATTGTGGGCAACCCTGGTCCTAACATTTTAGGGGCCCAGGGTGAAATCATGATTAAGGGGCCATGATTAAGGGGCCTTACATATAAATATTATAAAATTTAAATATGTATTCAATAAAAGATACAAAATAATTAATAAAAAAAGTATGTCTTATTAAAATGTTGTGAATAAACTTTTAACAATTCTTTAAAAAGATGTATTACAATTTATTTTTCAATAAACTCCTATGCTATCTTTTATTGTCAACAAATTATTTTTTTTGAAATTGTCACGCATATCACCTACAAAACAAAACACACAAATGATCATAAAAAATGGTTTCTTTTAGCATTTTGAGGTGCAAAATCATTAATAATAACATCAACATCAATATTCTCCAACATATCCTTCTCAATAGATAAAATTGCCAAATCATTCAACCTTTCTTGTGACATTGAGGATCTCAAGTAAGTTTTTATTAATTTTAGTTTTGAAAAAATTCTTTTAGTTGATGCAACAGTCACTGGCATAATTAATAAAATTCTATAAGCAATTGAGACATTTGAATAACAATTTGCAACTTTGATAAACTCAAGAATTTAAATAGGTGACATTAAGTCATTAGGCAAAGTCATTTTCAATACTTTCAATTTAGAGAAAAAATCATCTAAATCAACATTTGATAAATTGTTATAAGAAAAGGTAGACTGAACTTTAACACAACATTTTCTCAATTCATTATTATTTAATAATTTTAACTTATTTGAATTAAACAAAAATTTAAAAATACTTTCAAATATATTTAATTGTTCAAATCTATCATCTAAAGAAGTAATTGCCATATCCACAACAATTAAAAAATAATTAACTTTAAATGACTCATCAACTGACTGAGTTTCTTCATCATGATTATTTTCACCAAATTGTTTCTTTTTAATAACATGATGTGTTTTTTGGAAGGATAGGTTCTACATCCGTATTAAGTGCAACATCTTTAGCAACATTTATACTAGATATGAAACCTTCATCTCTATACTTTTAAAAAAAAAACAATACATCAATTCCAAACAAATTGAACTGTTGGACTCTAAACCTCCTCACTTTTTCCTGAAAAGATTTAGAGTGTAGTAGAAAGAAAGAAGAAGTTTATAAATGTATACCATGTAAAGTAATCTTCTTTTAATTTTTATTATTTCTTTATATAGATAATAAATTTATATCCGTTGCACAAAGTATGAAAAATATAATCAGTTTTTTAACTATTAATTGTAACAAATCAATTTTTACATGTTGAAGATTTTTAAAAAAAAAATATAATGAGAGAAAATTAAGCTTTATATGTTAGTGCTTTAAAAATAAAATATTTTGTTTTAATGTTTTAGAGATATTATAACTGGTTAACCCCTATTCTCATTTAAATTGTTGTTATGTGTGAGAGATAATTAAAGATGAATGAGAGAATAATAAATAAAAAAAATAATCAGATTACATTTTAAAAAAAAAAAAAAACTAATTAAAATATATTTTTTTAACTAAAATATTAAAAAAATAAATTTGGGGCCCTTCTTGCCTACCCCAAGGCCGGCCCTAACTACAAGACGACAACGATGCCCCATTTGTGCACAATCTTGTTGTGACCTTGGTTGAAGGCCTTGAGAGGGTGGCGTTTGTAAGGGTTAGGTGAACGACATCATATTTGACATCCATGTCTTTGGTATCTTTTAGGAAGGTGAGTTGGACGATGACAATGTCATTTTTATATAGCAACATTAAAATTAGAAAGATCGACATGTATTTTTTTAAGGTTAAATATCACTTTTGGTATTTTATGTTTTAGTTTTTATTCAATTTGATCATTTATGTTGTAAAAGCTTCAATTTAGTCCTTTATGTTTTAGAAATGAATCAAAATGATCCTTCAAAAAAAAATATGATTTTCAATCTTGTGAAGCGATTTTGAACCATTTTAAAACTAATTTAAGACGTAAAAATTATTTCATTAAATTCATATATATGAAAACTATGAAATTCAATTAATGTTTGAATAAAAAAAAATGCATAAACAGTGAAAATCTCATGAAAAATATATCCAAAAAATAACCGAATTAATGAAAAATCTATATTAAGTTTATTTTTTAATTGTTCATAAGACTTACATTTTTACAAAATTTTAATTATATTTAGGATTGGTTTGTAATAATCGCTTTATAGATATAGTTCTGTGAGCATAATTTGTAGCAATTATCTTCTTTTTCCTTATTGATAGCTTTATTTGAATTCATTTGTTCAGTATTTTTAGAGTCTTATAGTTTACTAACATTAGAGAGTTAGTCTTTAGGAATTAGGCAAAAATTTCATGTTTTGCAAGTGAATTTCCTCATTTTTGAGCTAGATTGGAGATTTGACCATTTTGGAGAGCTCGTTTAGCTCAATTCCGCACTTAGTGAGAGCATCTGGATGAAATCAAGGGGTGTGTGGAGACTTGGCGCTAAGCTCGAAGATTTGGAGCAAATGCTGAAGATTGAAGAGTCATTTCGCCCAGATTTGAGACTTAACGAATTTCTTAGACATAGAAGAAAATTCACTGAGTGCTATTTCGTGCTAAGCGGTATTCTCTTTGTTCGCTAAGCGCGAGATGACGCTTAGCGAGAAGACACTTATGCAGCTGAGTCAAATGCGAGATGTGTTGCTTTTTATTGGAGGGTCCCAAGTAGGTCAGGGAGATTGGAGAACATCAACCTAGGGATTGTTGTGCCGTCACTGTTCCATTGCTTCATTTTCATTTTTTGCTTCTTCTTCCTCTCTACCCATGTACCCACTCTCCATGGCTCCTTCCTCCACCCTCATGTATAGCTAAACTCCTTTAGTTGGGGTTGAGGAAACCATCTAAATCTCATGTAAACATCTTTTGAGTTTTATACAAGTTTGAATTTCGAATTTATTGCTTTGTTTTCTTCTCTTAATGCTTTCTTAGGTGTGGTCTACCTTGGATTGATGTTTGGCTATATTAATTGCTGCAAAGCTTTGCTATACCTAGAAATGGAGATAGTAACTAATGATGCTTATGCTTAGGAATGGGATAAGAGTCATTAGCCATTTTTCTAATCTCTGAGCTCCATGCAAGTAGCCTCAACAATTGAATCAAGGAATTGGTAAATTGATGAAGCTACTTAGGCTCTCTCCATCTAAGGAATTAGGATTAGAGTAATTTGGTAGATTTATGGTAAATTCATGAATTCATCTTGTATAATTGTTTGGGTTGTTTATATGGGAGGATGAATGGGCGGATTTGAACCCCAATTACTTCACATCATTGAGTCGACATTTTTGTACACCAAGTGTTTGTTCTACGTTTTGAACCAACTTCCATTGCTTATATTTAGTTTTAATTGCATTTTATTGCTATTCAAGTAATCTTTACACATTTTTCGTTTAGTAATGCATCTTGCATAATTAAATACGTTACGTGAGTCCCTGTGTTCGATACTTGGTTTCTTACTATTTTATTTACTTGAATGATTTTTGGTAAGTTTGTCGAAAATCTATAGTTTGTTTAAGCTTATTTGGTGAAATAATAACTTATTTTAATAAAATAAGCAATTATCTGTATTTTTCGTATGTTTGTCTGGACAACTTTTGCTTAAAATAAGTTGTTTTCTGCTTATTTAAAGAAGCAAATCCTATCAACTTATGAAATAATCACTTATTTTATAAACACTTATTATTATCTTAAAAAAATTGACCCTTAGTCATCTTTTGATCCATACATGTTGAATTTAATGAAATATTTTTTACGTCTCAAAATTCGTCAAAAAATGATTTAAAATCATATCACAAAATTGAAAATAAACTTTGTTTCAAAATGACCATTTTAACTTATTCTAAAAACCTAAAAGATCAAAACTTCTAAAACCTACCCAATTGAACAAAAAGTAAAACATAAATGACAAATAAATGACATATAGCCATTCTTTTAATCGACTTAGCTTAATTTGATTGATGGAACATTAAAATAAATCGAATTTGAAGATATGTGATTTTCATTTCTTTAATGTTGTGTTTGGATGAAACATTTTAGAAATTTAAAGTAATTAAAATTCTAGGCATTTGAATTATTATAAATTGAATTCTCTTCATTTTATAAATGATTTATTTGGATGAAACATTTGAATTATTAGAAATTGAATTCCTATAAAAAAAATAATATTACATAATTTGTAAACCAATACATAATTTTTAAACTTCAAAAATAATGTACAAAAATATTTTTAAAAATATTACATAATTTGTAAATTTTCAAAAGTAATACATGAGGGAGGAGGAGGAGAGAGGAGGCAAAGAGGGAGAAGGAGAGAAGAGATAGGGAATTTTAAATTCTCAACTTTTTTTTTAAAGAATTTTAAATTCATTAATTTTAACTAACTAAAATAGCCTCTCAAAATGAATACATTTCAATTTATTCTTAAATACCCCATTCAAACAACTCATTTTAGTTTAAAAAATTTGAATTACTCTCTTCAAATGAATTACCTTCTCCAAATACCTTATCCAAACATACTTTAAATGACTTGCCAAACTTAAGGTGAGTGATTATCATTGAGTATAATTTTTAGAAGCAAAATGAATTCATTAAATCTTATTTAAAAGTGGTTAAGGTCTTTTATGTAATTTTGAAAAAAAATATAAAGCTTCTACAATTGTCACACCCTAAGAGCATTTTTAATGTGGATCTTGAGAGAAATTAGGTATGACAGTGGGCCTGGGCGAGGGCGGGATTAGCCTCCCCAACTCGCATCCCATATATCCCAAATCCTCCCCACCCCCATTGTCAGGGTTTAAAAATTGGACCCAACCCCGTCCTCGTTGGGGATTGGGTCATCATACACATGACAGTTTCAAATCATAAAATAAAATAATTTACATGACCGTCTCAACACGTGATATCCTCAAATAACACACTTCTATTTCTCAAAATAAATCAAATTGTTTCATTTATTTTATCAATATAAATATTATTTAACAATTTTTTTATATATAAAGTTATTATACAATGAGTTAAAAATATTATTTTATAATAAATATAATTAAATTAATGTTTAATATAAATTTTTAAACTTATGATTTTTGTCACATATTAATATATTATTCTAAGATATTTATATAATTTATTATATTAATAGCGGAGACGGTGTGGGTGCGGGTGTGGGGTGGGGATTACAATTTCCAACCCCAACCTCGTCCCCAACTTTCTTAAGCGGGAAAAATCCAAACCTGCACCCGTACTCGGTCAACTCAGATTTTCCCCATCAAAATCGGATGGGGATGGGGGTATCCCCATGGGTATGGTTCAATTGCCATGCATAAGAGAAGAGAAATCTTAACTTTCAAGATCTTCCACTAAAGAAGAAAACAAATCTCACGTGTAGGAATGACAATATGGACCCAGACCCCTACGGGCATCCGCAAAAATACCTATACATGACTAGGGTAATAACTCGTACAATGAGGATGAGAATGGGCAGGTATTTACCCCGCAAAATCTCATGGGGATGGGTGTGGGTACACCCGTCTTGTACCTTATATATATACATATTAATTAATATAATTATAATTTTATTATTTAAATTATTCTTTTTATATGCTAATTTTGATATTCTATCATGTTTTAATTTCTATTTATATCAGTGGTTTAAATCAATATAGAAATTATGGAGATAAGCATTTGTACAATATGAAGAAATTGATTTGGATGATGAAGTTAAAATATTATATTTATTTTTGTTTTATTTTTAATTTTTAATATATAATTATAAACTAATTAATTTTAAAAATATATTAGTTTTTCTTGTCTAGTTAGAGTTTTTGTTTAGATTAAAATATTTATAATATTTATGTTAGATAATTATTTTTGTAATGTTATTTATTTATAACCTAAGTTTTAACATTTATAATATTTATGTTGAATACTTTTTTTAAATGGGTATGGGGACGGGTACGATAGGACCCTACCCATTGCCATCCCGTGGAGATTCAGATCTCCATGTATTAGATCTAAATTTTCACAAATTAATCAATTTTTTTAATAATATAAAATAAAAGTAATTAACTTATTCTTTTAATAGTATAAAATAAAAAATAAGTATAATAATGTTTAAAACCATTTCTATTTTTTTTTTATTTGTAACCAAATAGGCAAATACAAGGCACTTTTTGCTTATATAAAATTTACTTCAAAATAAATCACTTATTTAACAGCACTTTTTTTAAAGCCCATTGGCTCGTCACTTTCCCATTCTTCTAATTTTTTTTTCCCCCTAACCCACACCCACGCACACACGCAGAGAACACTTTCCTCACGTTTCCTCACTACTCCTCATTCTCTCTTTGTTTTTTCATCACGGTTATGCTCAGCTCCTCTCCCCTCTCACATTTTTCCCTCTCTCTCAATGGCTTCTTCTCACTTTCTCTTTCTAAATTTCAGATCTGAAAATTGAGACGGCGTAGGCCAAGACAACGACACACGACGGTGGAGGAGATCCACAACGGGCGACACACAAGGCGGAGGAGATCCGGGTACGGCAACGATCGGCGCTGAACGACGCTTCAATTGCTGGCAGTGTTTCTTCCCGTTCCAGATCTGCAAAGTTTGATTTTTGATTTTTGATATTTTTTTATCTGTTTATCAATTATATTTTCTTAACTGCTTTATTAAGTAGTAGGTATAATTAGTTATTATAGATGCTATCCCTTTTTGCAAATGTATGATGATGATGATGATGATCTACGATAAAACTCATTGATTTTTGTTAATCCATGTAAGCCTCATTAACAATCTAGCGCGTGTTTGGTTTCACGTTTCAAAATTGATTCGGAGTCCATAATTGATTTTAGATGCTTTTTTGATATGTTTGGTTTCACGTTTCAAAAGAGTTCAAAATTGATTCCGGAACACAATTGATTTTGAGCACAAATTGATCAGGAGCTTCTACTTTGGATCCAGAATTTTAATTATAACCAAAATCATCCAAATATAAATCACATCACTTCAAAATCAATTATAACCAAAATCAATTTTATTCAAAATCAATTTTGCCATCTCTCATTCAAACACACTTGGTTTTACCATATTTGAGAGTGCTCGGGGATTGGGTGTTGCTTTGCTATTGTTATGAAAGGATTTTTTTTTTTTTTTGCATAAGTTTAGTTTTTTTTTCTTTCTTATTTAGGGATCGTTACTTATTAATTTTGTTATATTTCCTTCTTTGGTTTTTAAGAGTGGATAACTTAGATCAGTTAATATGGAGTAGAATCAAATTGTATCATATGCATATGCAGCATCCTTTTCTGTTTTGTGTTCTTTATGATGTGGAAGTTATAGCTTATACTTTAATTTGCATATGCAGCATCATATTCGGTTTTGCCTAAAAAATGTGGAGATTTAAGCCATTTAGCCACAAAGAGCAGTCTGGTCTTGAAGGCCGCACTGTGGATGTTGGCAATCTTAAAATAAATGTCGTTAAGGCCATTGCTGAAGGAGGGTTCTCTTGTGTCTACCTAGCTCGTGATGCTGTACATATGTCAAAGCAATATGCTTTGAAGCACATGATATGCAATGATGAAGAATCACTTGGATTAGTAAAGAAGGAGATAGCTGTGATGAAGATGCTGGTAGGACATCCCAATGTTGTCACGCTTCATGCACAGGCTATCTTTGATATGGGTAGGACAAAAGAAGCATTCCTTGTGATGGAATTTTGTGAGAGGTCTCTGGTTAATGTGCTGGAGAGCCGAGGAGCTGGTTATTTTGATGAGAAACAGGTTATTTTGATCTTCAGGGATGTGTGTAATGCAGTTTTTGCCATGCACTGCCAGTCTCCACCTATTGCACACCGGTAACAACAAAATCATCTAAAACAATTTAATGACTGTCAAAATATGTGATCTCTCTCTTTATATTCTTCTCAATTCTTCAATTTTATTTTTGCATCTGATCGTTTGAAAAGTATGAAGTTTTATGTTAGTATTTTTTTTTTTTTCTATAATTTGTTCTATAAGGAAAATTCCTTGTTATCTGTCTATATATCCCTATGAGTGACTGCTTCAGCATCATTGTTTGCTAATTTTGTTTCTCATTCGTAAGGGCTTGATAGTATGCTCATGGCCCTATGCTTCATAATATATGTACTAACAATGAAATGGTTTTTACATCTCCAGACATAAATGCTCTGCCATTATCTTCTGTTTTTCTTAAGATATAATTTATTCACATGCGATGAACATGTTCATTTCAACTATTTAATTCTGCAAGTTAGACTGATTTTTTTTTTCTTTTTCTTTGTGACATCATTGACAAATCAAATGGAAGTGTATAAGGTGCTTTCTTTATTACTAATAAATTATTTTTTCTTTTATTTTCCTGTGTTTTTTAGAGACTTGAAAGCAGAGAATATTTTATTAGGCTCTGATGGCTTATGGAAGTTATGTGATTTTGGAAGCACTTCCACCAATCACAAACGTTTTGAGAAGCCAGAAGAAATGGGGATTGAGGAAGACAATATCAGGAAGACCACAACCCCTGCCTACAGGGCTCCTGAGGTAAGTTTGTCTTCTCTAAATAAAATTAGGGTCACCACTGATGGTTGTGGTGAAAGCTATCACCCTAGAATCCCTTTTTTGGTCCAAAAAGTTAATGGTCATGTGTGATGCAAATGTTCCTTTCTTTGTGCATTTTAGATGTGGGATCTGTTCCTGAAAGAAGTAATTAATGAGAAAGTGGACATATGGGTAAGTCATGCATGCCTAAAACTCATCTTTTTTAATTATATAAGTATTTGCCAAATCTTTCCATGTTAATTGAGGAATCATGCTACTGGTTGAACGTTTAGGCTCTTGGGTGTCTCCTTTTTCGCATATGCTACTTCAAAAGTGCTTTTGATGGGGAATCAAAGCTCCAAGTCTTAAATGGAAACTACCGCATTCCCGAATTACCAAAATACAATTCACCCGTCACGGACTTGATAAGAGACATGCTCCAAGCTAGACCAGATGACAGACCAGATATCACGCAGGCAAGCGCTTTGCTTGATTGGCCATTCATCTCCATCAGTTTAGGTTGGTCATAGATCATCCATCAATAGCATTCATAGATGCTAGAAATAGGGCAATCAATTATTGACTTTGGATGTTCTTTCCCTGGTCACAGGTCTGGTTTCGTGTTAATGAGCAACTACCTGCTAATCTACAGAAATCGTTACCTGACAGGCCACCTGAATTTTCCTCATTCAACAATCATGAAGGTGATGCAAAATATTACCCTTGATGTAAATTAGACACCAAAATCTCTTTGCAGAAGTCTGAAGATTGGAGCTGTATATACAATTTTCCCCCTAAATATTGACTCAGGAAATTGATTCATTTCAAAATTTTGGCAGGTGTGTCAATGCCCTCAAACAGATCACCTTCAATGCCACGTAGGAACCCACCTCCTCCGCCTTCATCTGTAGAACCCAAAACTTCATCACAGCCATCCCCTGCTTCTACGGGAGGGGGAAGTGGTGGGGCCCTTGGTGCTTTCTGGTCCACTCAGCATGCAAATTCACTTGTTGCTGAGGATAAGAGCAAACCAATTTTTGATGAAGAACCAACTAGCCTCCATATTTCACCGAAACATGATAGAATCCGTCCTGAAAACGACCAATTGCCCAAAAATGTTGGTCCTAACAAAGTGGTTAACACACAAACTCATACCGTGAAAGGCAGTACACATGGAAAATTACCCAAGCCTGATATTGTTTCCTCCAAGGATTTTGAAATAAATTTGTCTAAAGATAAAGATCGTGTGGGTGAGAAGCAAATATCTGGTATGAAGAATGCAGCTAACTTTCCAAACCAGGATTTTAACACTTTTGTTGCTGAGTTCGATGCCACTAAGCTCAACTCTGGTTTTACTGACAAACCCGAAAGGGAACAAGCATTAGAGGCTGAGGTGGAGAAACTCAAAGAGCAGCTGAAGGAAACTAACTTGGAAAAAGCTGAAATATCATCAAAGTTTGAAAAGCTTTCTGCTATCTGCCGATCACAAAGGCAAGAATTGCAGGATCTCAAGCAAGCACTAGCGGCCAGGACTCCTTCCCCAAGTAGAGAGGGTTTGAAAACCTCTCCTGCAGTTACATCATCTGCATCGGCATCTGCGGTAATAAGCATTTTTATAGTTTTCTTCTCAATTCATTTGCCTTGTGATTTTCTTTAGCTTGTGTTTGCGACACATGGTTATATATATGATTCATTGCAACTGCAGAATAAGTCGTCGTGGCAAGCTTTTCCAGAGGAACCGCAACAACAAAAGTCCCTCTCGGCCGAAAATGCCTCCAAATCTGCCAGGGCAAAAAGTGGTAACAAGCAACCTGTTCCACTAGCTGCTAATTTTGATTCATGGGGTTTTGGATCAGATAGCTTCAGTGCTGCACCTGCTGGCAGCCAACAGATGCAAAGACCTAGTGGTGCAGGAGGAACTAAGCCTCAGGCTTTTGGTGAGGCAAACAAGCCAACTTCTCAACCAGCTGGGTGGGCTGGTTTTTAACTATGTGTGGAAAAGTTTCTAAAGAATCTATATACTGTGTGATTGCACTGAAACTGAAGACTTTTTTTTTTTTGGTCCTACATGGAGAAGTAAAATGAATGCAAACTATTATATATAATCCTGTATGTTAAATTCATGTGGTTGAGTTTGTTTTCCTTTTGTGTGGATCATGCTTCGAAATGGTACATGTTTCTTTGGATTAAAACTATTCTTGATTGAAAGTGTTCATTTCCCTTTTGCAAGATTGTGGCAATACTTTTTATTCTATGTTTCTGATACAAGTTCAGATTTCATAGCCTGAATTTAAACTTTTTCTGCTACAGATTTGAAACGAGTGGTTGCATTGCATTGCACTAATGCTATGTATTTTATCTTGTGTTGGATAATAAAGAAAATTATCAAATTCTTAAATGAGTGAAGAAATTGCAAGGTGAATTTCGTCTTCATCTTATGTAGTGTTAAATATATGGTATAAACTTCATTTAGAATTCTACGTAGTTTATCTGGAAGAGTGACATGCTTGAGCTCATTTTTTATTTTTTATTTTTAAATTATAACCAACTGGTAATCCAAATTTTGAAAGGGAACATTTTAATTAACAGAAAAAGTATGAAGTTTTTTGAGAAAAATATATATAATCAATTGAAAAAGTTCTTATAATTTTTTTGAGGAAAAAGAATAAATTTTAAGAGTATTAGAAAAACAATTCGAAATTATAGGTAGCTAGGTTTTAAAATGAATAAATTTTACTAAAAAGAAAAAAAAATTATAAGTAATTTTTCAAGTAATGAATAAATAAATAATAACGTAGTGTTGTAAGAAGAATAACAGTAAAATTCACATTAAATAGTAAAGACTTGTATGAGTAATTCATGGATAAATTATAGGAAAAACACAATTTTCGTCATCTTATTTTTAACATTTATAAATTTAGTTTGTTTTTTTAATTGAGATATTTTGTCTCACTTTTAAATATTTAATCATTATTTTCAACTTAATAGATGATTATTTGATGGTATGGTGACTAATGACACGGATACGATATAGTAACAGTTTTGTATCAATTATTAAAAGCCACCACAAGCTTTTAAGAGAAGAACTAAAGCTACTACATTAAATAATTCACCAAAAAAAAAAAGCTACTATAAAATACAGTATAATGCTTTTAGTTGTCGATTCTATTAAATCAATTAATTCACACATCTCTATGCTTTAAACTATTAGTAATAGTCACCAACATAGAGGGGCTGGTCAAACAGAGACCGAAAAAAAAGGAGAATCCTCCACTTGGAGGATAGAGAAAAAGAAGATTTAATTTAAGATTGAGAGATTTGGGAAAAGAGGGTACATGAAGATTAATATTGGGAACGGAATTATTCTCTCTCTTTTTTTTTTTTTAATTTGTTTGGTGTTTCTTTTTAATTGGTCAAAGGTAACGTTTTTCCAAGAAATATTTCAATTGTTTTTTTTTTTTCAAGTGAATGACATAGAGTTCGTGGTATCAATAAGGTGGTGGTAGTTTTGAGTTAAATATTGGCAAGTCACACCAAGTAACATTCATAACTGATCTGATATAGAGTTCGTGGTATCTATAATTGGGTATCTACTTATAGCATATTTAGTGGGATTTTTTATACTAATTTTCATGTGTTTTGAATAATTTTTAGAAACATCATTGCTAGTGTAAGGGAGGAGGTTCTCTATCCACATGTAAGAACTGTTTTTTTGGAAGAATTCTTAAGAATAGATGTTATATAATAAAAAAATATTTTTTAATGTTTAACATAAAATCTTTTAAGAATAGATCTTATACAATAAAAAAATATTTTTTAATGTTTAACATAAAAATAAAACAAATCCCGATGTAAGCTAACCCTTATAACTTGAATATTAATTTTATAGATAGAGAAAAAAAAATCTCAAAATTCTTTAAATCTATGTGTAAAAAAAAAAAAACATTTAAAAGTGATGAGAGCTCATGTTGGATTCTATCATGAAAGATTCTCTTAATTTTTTTGTTTTTTTTTAAGCCAAACCAATGAAAAGAGATGAGCACAATATATGACAAAACATAACAAATAAACAGGTTATAGGTAAAAGAAAAGAAAAATAATGTTGAATTAGTTATTACAGTAGCATATATCATTCTTTTTTAACACACTAATTTAAAAATAAATTTTGGATAATAAAATAAGAAAAAAATTAAAATTAATTTTTTTAAAAGTTAAAATTATTTTGTCAATAATCAATTAGTAGAATTTTTCTCATATAATTTCTTCTAAAAGATGTAAAGCTTTTATAAATTATAAAAAAATAATTTTAACTTCTAAAAAAGTTAATTTTATTTTTTTTCCTTTATATTTTTTTATTTTATAAGTATTTTTAAAGTAGTGTATTTAAACATATGCGATTTAATAACATACGTAATGCATATTAGTTTTTTATTTTTAGAATAACTAATGCATATTAGTTGAACTGATACCAAACTTAGATTTTCTTATAAGTATAGTCTAAGACAAAAATGATATCCCTGAAAGCGTAATCACGCGCGATTATAATCCTCTATGATAAAGTTTATTAAATTTTATAAAATTAATTTAACAATTATATAAATAATGGATTATAATTGCATCATCATTAAACTCATTAGTCTAATGTTGTTTGCATGCATACGAAATTGTACCCACACTAATTTATAGGTTTCAAAGTTGGTTTCACAAATCAACGTAAAATTAAATCTTTTTTAAAGTTAGTTAAATCTTTATAGTTCAGAGTTTGTCTAAAATGTGATTTTGAATTTAACCCAATTTGTCAAGTTAATGGGTCTTTATTTATAGAAATTTTAAAAAAAAGTAAGGAAAAAGGAAAAAGAATCAAGGAATCAACTTTTCACTAGAGATCACAATATAAGACAACTTAGTCAATGGTAATTTATTTATTTGTCATAAAATTGCATGGAGTCACGGTTAAGTTTATGTATACTTTGTTAACTATGAAAAAAAACATTGCAATTCATTTACTATATACAGGTCCAAAATGTAAATAATATAGTTCTAAAATCGAAATCCATGACCATAATCACACATCTTTTGTTAAAGGTATACCCAAGAAGCCAAGACTATAGAAACATATTTTTGGTTAAAGGTATCTAATTTTAATGTCTATTTCGTCTATGGTTAATTGATAGAAAATAAAGAAATGTCTGTTTCAACTTTTTTTTCATATGCTAAAATTATAATGACATTCCTAAAGAACATCTTTTAAAAGATGAAAGAGATTTGAATGAAAAGGAAAAAGCTTTTAGAGGATATTATCTTCAGTTGAACACTGATGATTAATTAGAAAGGAAAGAAAATATTTTTTTTAATTTGATATAAAAATTCATATGACATGCAAATTCCCTTCTCTTACTCTTTCTGATGAGTATTGATTAAAAAAAGAAAAAAGAAAACAGAAAATCCTCTTAAGGTGGAAATATATATGAAGAGTTAAGTTTATTCTCTTCATTGTCTTCTTTAAAACGAAGTCGATCTCATTTATGTGTTAGTGCTCAAATTAACTCATTAAAAAAAAATATAAAAAAAAAACTAAACTAAACGATTGTGTTTAAGTCAGTGAGTGAAATTATTAAACTCTTGTGTAACTGATCATATTTATTTCTCACACACACTATGAATTTTTGTTACCAAAGCAAGTAATGCATTGAATTGAACCCAAAAATCTTGATCAGTTTCCATTACGTAACTCCCATTCATGCATTGAATTGAATTGAATTGCAATCATTGTTTTCATTCAAAAACCATATCATAATATAATGGAATTGGAAAGGATTAGTCATAATTTTAATTACCAAACTCCAAAATCCTTATATATAACCCTAATTCCATGCATTTCATTCATTCCACTCACAACATGGCAACTCATTGCTTTACTCTCTTTCCTTTCTTAACAATCACATTCTCAACTCTTTACTTCAATGGAATGGCTCTCAATGAAGCACTCAAAGGTGGCTTCAGTGTTCAACTCATCCACCGAGACTCTCCAAACTCGCCACTCCACAACCCTACCAAAACCCCTTTTGAAAACCTAAACAACGCTCTTCACCGCTCTTTCAACCGCGTCAACCATTTCTACCGAACAACCCAACTTTCCCAACAAGAGACGCCACAATCCGTTATAATCTCCAACCAAGGAGAGTACCTTGTGAAGTACTCCATCGGAACGCCGCCGTTTGAGGTCATGGGCATCGCCGACACTGGGAGTGATCTAATCTGGTCGCAGTGCAAGCCTTGCAAGCAGTGCTACAACCAAACCAATCCGTTGTTTGACCCTTCCAAATCCGCAAGTTATGAACCGGTTTCTTGCTATTCTAGGGTTTGTAATTCATTAGGGCAAACTTATTGCTTCTCTGATGCTGAACCAAATTGTGAGTACACTGTGTCATATGGGGATGGATCACATTCTGAAGGAAATCTTGCGTTTGACACAATCACGTTGGGATCTACCAAAGGTTGGGAATGAACCTTAACGTGTCATGCATGTTTGTTTTTTATTTTTAAGAGAACTCAAGGGTCTAGTTAAAACATTAACCAATAGGATTTGTTTTCTCTACTAAAACTTAATATTATTATTTAGAATTATTATGATTGGATGCATAAAAAATATTGTATGTTATACGTTTTAAAAATATTTTCACTTTAATTTTTTAATATAAAATAATATTTCTAAAATATTGGATGTTATATATTTATTATTATTATTTTTTTTTAATATTGGATGCAGTAAAAAAAAATCATAAGGCTTTATTTATTCAATGCTTGTTGGTACTTTTATTTTAATAATATAAAATGTTAAATTTTTATAATTTATACTTTCAATTTCCTAATGTATGTCTTTCAGTAGTTAATTTTCATGATTTTTTTTTTAATTGAAAATCAAATTTATTATTGATAGACAAAATTAGATTCATTCAAATTATGTACCAAATATTTCGTCTTTTATCTGTTAATTAATTATTTTCTTTACAGCTTAAATTTTTCACTTTTTTTTTTATAAACTTTTTGTCTATATTACTTTTTAATGGTTATTAAATTTTTGTTTGTATATTTTGTTTAGGATCAAATGCCTCATTTCCCAAGATCCCAATTGGCTGTGGTCTCAACAATGCTGGTACATTTGACACTAAAGGCTCTGGAATTGTTGGACTAGGAGGTGGTTCTGTCTCACTCATCTCCCAAATTGGTCCTTCAATTGGTTCCAAATTTTCCTATTGCCTGGTACCATTGTTTGAAACCAAAACCACAAGTAAACTAAATTTCGGAGAAAGTGCTATTTTGAATGGCCCTGGAACAGTTTCAACTCCAATTATACGTGGTTCTGTTGACACTTTCTATTACCTTAAATTGACGGGAGTGAGCGTGGGTTCGAAAAGAATAGAGTTTGTTGATGAGGATAACGATGGTGATCAAGGTAACATTATAATCGATTCGGGAACGACATTGACCCTTTTGCTAGAGAAATTCTACACAAAATTGGAGTCAGAAGTTGCATCACACATCAATTTGGAACGTGTTAACAGCACTGATCAAATTCTCAGCCTTTGTTACAAGTCTTTAGTGAATAATAGTGCAATTGAGGCTCCAATTATCACAGCACATTTTGCTGGTGCTGACATTGTGTTGAGTACTTTGAACTCTTTTGTTAGGGTTTCTGATGATGTAATGTGTTTTGCTTTTGCCCCAGTGGCTTCTGGTTCAATCTTTGGAAACATAGCTCAGATGAACCACTTTGTTGGGTATGATTTGGTGAGGAAAACTGTGTCGTTTAAGGCCACTGATTGCACCAAAGTGTAGTGTTCTGTCTTCAATGTTTTGCTTGGTTAGTGAAACAAAAGTGCTATGTTGAATAATATATTGAGCTTATAAACTTGTCCAAATCTATATAATACTGGTATGTTTTGTATTGAATGTGTATGCATATGGAACGTTTTAATTTTGGTTTTCGCTTTTGAAAAATGTTTGAAACAAGAATACTTTATAGATGGATAGGGATCTTTATTTTTGTTTTTATTTTGCTTTTGCTTTTGTATGTTAAATTTATCTTAAATTGAAAAATATATTTGAAACCAAAACACTCTTAATAGAAGGATTAGGACTTTATTTTTGTTTTTATTTTAATTTTGTGCGTTAGATTTACCTTTAAAATGTGTGCAGTATTTTCCAATTTAAATCAAATATTTAGTTGTCAGTTCGAAGAATGTTAAATTGAAGTGAGTTTACGGAATTTGCAAAGGTCATTCATTATACATGTGGCCAATCTGAAAAAAAAAAAAAAAAGATTTTCCTAATGTAAGACTTGTGTCATACACTGATATATGTAAATGTAAGATTAAAACGATTTTTAGAAAAATATTTTACTTTTAAGTGAAATGATTATATATGTGACATTTTTTGTCAATGGATTTTTTTCTTAATATATGATGTATTTTTACTTGATAAAAATAATAAACAAATATTTTTTTAGTGATATTAAAGGGAGGGCCTTAATTGTTTTGACCTTGGGCTGGCTTTGATTATACATGGTTCGAATTTACTTGTAATGTGTCAAATTGAAACCTAAAGCTTAGCTTTGTTGATACTGAATCATAATCATTAGGCTTTTTACGGGTTGGATATGATCGCCGCAAAAATATTTTAATCACGTGAGTGGTATAATTACTTACATATTAGGATTTGGGATCAAAACGAGTATTTATTATAAAATCTCACCACGATACACGTATTATGTTATCCTCACACTATATATATATATATATATATATTTAATTATTTAAATTATTCAATTAAACTTATTTTACTATCTATTAGTAATTTTAATTATTGTTTTTATATGTTAATTTTAGTATTCTTAATTCAATTTTAATTTCTATTGAAATTAATGGATGAAGGCAATATATAATTATGGAAAAATTGATTCAAATCATAATGTCAAAATATTATATCTATTTGTATTTTATTTTTAATATACAATTATAAACTAATTTTTTAATTTTTTTTTAACTAACTTAGTTTCAATATATATTTTTTTAAATATTAGAACATTTTGTTGGATGATTATTTGTAATGTTATTTATTTATTTATAATTTTAAGTTTCAAAAAATCAATATTTGTTTGATATTAATATTATAATAAGTATTTTTTTTTATAATTTTCAATTTTATCCTCAAGTAAAGTATGAGTTGTAAGCATGGATATGAGTATATAAATACTCAAAGAATACAGAATGAGGATAAAGATTGAAGTTACTACTCACAAAGGTAAAAGACTGGAGATGAATTTTTTCAAACATAAATATGAAGATAGATACTATAAAATCCTACTCATATCCTATTCATTGTCATCCTTAGGGTTAAGTGAGAGGTATGAAGCCAAACATACCTTGCTTTTGTCCCCACCCTTGTGTGCTTTCCTATTTCGTGAGACCAAAGATGATTTTTAGATGATATGATATATGTTGTAAATTTTGTTGTGAGTGTATCATTATATGTTGTGTGTGTATATATACGAGAATAAACAATAATAACCTTTGGATTAAAATTAAAAATAATAAACGCATGAGATTAAAGTCTCAATTTTGTTGTAAGAATGATAGTGGTAACTATGTTGATTGTGGTGGCGGATGGTTATAGTAATGATGAAAACTTTTGAATATGATGGTGATGCACTTAAAATTAGGATCTCATGTCAACTCTTGCATAAGATATTATGGTAGTGGTGGTTATTGTTGCCTATGTGCTGTTGAAAAAAACGCAAAAAAACAAAAAAAAAACTAACTGAGAGAAAGAGAGATGGATAGATCTTATGGTGATGCACATAAAATTTAAGTTTTAATTTGATGCGGTTTATTATTTTTAAAAGGTTATTATTATTTGTTCTCATGTTCTCCTATAAAAATTGTTCTGAATTAATTTCAATTTTTCAATAATTTAAGAAAAAGAAAAATAGTTAAGAATCATAGCATTTCGCGATTTATTGGTAATCCATTTTGATTCTCTATTAACCAATAATTTTGGACTATTACCATGGTTAAAGTGAATAGTTTGAAGTCTAGACGCAGTGTTGTACTCTTTCTACCATTATGTTAATACAGAAATGAAATGATTTCGATAAAATTATTAAATTTTTTTTTTTCGATATAGAACACTCATGTCGATAAAATGGTTTGAAATGCCTCCTCTCTCTCTCTATATATATATATATATATATATTTTTTTTTTTAAATTATTATAAAAACTAATGATTAAATAATCTAAAAAAGAGTTACCTATTTTTTTTTTTTTATCCATAAAGAGTTACTATTTACTTGGGCAAGATAGGATCATAGGAGAGAGATCCTCGGTGGTGAAATAACTAACTCAAGAGATATTAGCCATTCATTAAATTTAATTTAATAATATAATAAACAAATAATGATTAGATTTTAACACTAGTATTAGAAAGATCAAGTGCTTTTTATACTTTGAGGATCCGTTACCTATTAAAATATGCGTTTCAAAATATCCATTCAAATTTGTATTTTATATTAATCAAGAAATAAATTAAATTAAGCATAAATTTAAATCAAATAATTTAATTAAAATAAGTCAAACAATCAAAACAAATAATTTAATAATTTAATCGACTAAACGAAATTAATTGATTGATGGTTCACGACGACCTAAGATAACTAAAATTTTTGTTTTAATTCTATTAATAATTTTTTATTATTATTTTTATCAAATAAAAATGTCTCATATATTAAAAAAAATCATGTATATATTGACAAAAAAAAACCCAAATATAACTATTTCACTTAAAATAAAATGATTTTCTTATAAAAGTCTCACATATCATTGTTATTGTCAAAAATGGCATGAGTACATTGACAAGCGAGAACCATAAACACGTGATAATATAATATAAGAATAATTAATAATAATCATGAGATCAAATTTTAAAATTATAAACGTACGCTTGAAATTAAAAATATTAAAAAATTAATATTAAAATCTAGTATAATTAAAAATTTTCTAAAATATTAACTAAATAAATGTTAAATTTAATTTATATTATCTCTTCCAACAATATTTCAATTAACCTACACACACCCAGTACTGCCATCATCTTTAAATGATAGCAATTTTAGAATATATTCTTGCTCTCATTTTACCAAATCTTACCCTCATTAAGTCTCAAAACTTTATCCAATAATTTAACATTTAATTTTATCATGTATATTATTTTTTACAAAAAAAATTCAATATATTTTTTTGAAAAATGATCAATATAGAAAAATAAACCTCAGATCACTTTTTAAAATAATCATTGTAATTTAAAAATATAATTTGTTGATGGAGTGACTTCTTAATATTCTTCCTAAAAAATAATAATATCTCAAAACACATTTATTCATGTACAAATAAATTAGATTCATCCAATGAAAGTGCCGTCTTATATTTTTGTTTGATTATAATTTTTAATCTTTTAATATTATCCAATCAAATATTCCCTTTTCATATTATATTTTGGTTTGGATTATCTGTTTTTGAGATAACGGTATGAGATAGTTATCTGAGAAACAAAGATTACTCTTTCAAGATAGTTTATTCCATATCCTTGAGCGCACCCAAACGACGACTACCATTATTAGAACATGGACCTCTTGGTTGAGAAGCATAAGTCGCTATCACTTTTGTAGTATCTATACATGCTCATTGTTCAAGCGGTTAGTTGGCCATTAGCAAAGAAGATGAATATGGAGGCTGCTGTTAAAGTAACTATCCCTGACGACATAATCATAGAAATTCTGTTGAGATTACCGGTGAAGTCTGTATTGCGCTGCAAATATGTGTGTAAGTCATGGTATTCTATAATCTCTGATCCTCAATTTGCCAAATCCCATCTTGATGTAGCCGCTGCTCCCACCTGCAGGCTTTTACACATCAGTCATGATTATAAAGTTGATTGTCGGGTCGTAGATGCACCACTTCACGATGATTCTGATTCTGCAAAACTAATACTTAATATTCCACATCAAACAAACAGTGTGACCATTGTGGGTACTTGTAGAGGATTTATACTCTTAAGAACTGATTTTTTTACTTTCGTGATATGGAATCCGTCAACCGGTCTTCAGAGACAAATTAAGCATAATATGTGGATGGATCCACCCTTCTTGTGTGGCATTGGGTATGACTCATCTACCGATGACTATGTGGTGGTGGTTGTAACACGTGAGAGACTCAGATTTTTCTCCATTAGAACCAACTCATGGAGCATCTACGAGGATACTGTTCCACATTATCTTTATCAATTCACCTTGTTACATGGGGAGCTCTTGAACGAGACTCTTCATTGGTTTGTTGAATCCTGTGATAATGTTGGTGTAATTATTGCATTTGATGTTAGGGCAAAGAGACTATTCAAAATTCCACTGCCATATTATTTAGCCACTGACTGTTATGCTCCATGGTATCCTTTGAGGGTAATGAGTGGATGTTTGTGTCTCTGTTTCATCAACTTCACTACTGTAATGCTCGAAACGTGGTCGATGAAAGAATATAAAGTACATTCATCTTGGACCAAGTCATCTGTTCTGCCTCTGTATCCTCATCTTTATGTTCCAATCTGTTTCACGAAAAGTGGTGAAATTTTGGCAACAGATGGCAAGAGAAAGTTAGCTAGATTTAACGACAGAGGCGAGTTTCTTGAGATTAGGGCATATGAGCATTACTCAGTAAGTCACTGTGTTTATAGAGAGAGTTTGCTATCACTCCCTTGAGTCACTTGAGGACTTTGAGAAACCAAGTGAAGTTTGCTATCACTCCCGAGTCATGAATCTTAAGCCTGTCTTGTACTCTCACCAATTCCTTGCCAATAGTGCAAGTTATCATATTCTGAACTATTGATGCCTCTGTTTAGGTTTTCACTCATTATTTCCCCTTGAATTATTGGTTGTTGTTACTTTTTTGATTTGAAGTTACACGAAGATATTGATCATGATTGTGTCAAAGCTAGCATAGTTGTAATTTCAAAATTGATTTTAAATAATTTTTAATATTATAAATTGAAATAATTAATAATAACTTGTGTTGAATTCAAAAAATTTATATTAAATTTTACTTCAAAATTAAATCTAAACATCATTTAAACCTAACTCATAACACTTTAAAATCATTTTTACAAAATTGACGTGGATGACAAACCTGCTGTCACAGGTAATTTCATGAATGAATAAATTAACGGTGAAGTATGAAATCGATTTCTCAACTTACTTTTTCACATTTTTGGTTTTGGTCTCTCAATTGTTGACTGGTCTTGGTTTTTCAACTTTTATTCCATTTGAGTTTTAGTTCTTCCGTCTAAATGCTTTGTTAAGTGTTGACATGACATATAATTTTTTTTTGGGTAAAATATGAAATTGGTCTCTCAACTTTTTCACATTTCTGATTTTGGTCTATCAACTTTTTGATGATTGGTCTTGATCTCTCAACTTTCATTCCATTTTGGGTTTTAGTACTTCCGTCATATGCTCCGTTAAGTTCATCCTCTTTGTCAAGCCATTTCATCTTCTCCATCGAGCCTCCTCCCTCCGTCGAACATCCTCACCATCAGACCTCCCTTTCTTTGTCGAACCCCTCCCCTCTATCAAATCACATTCCCACCGCGAACCCCATCCCTTCTATTGACGTCAAACACCATTTAAGAGATCTAGGATTAGCGTCGCGCCACCTCTACCATCGTCGTTCCACCTACACCATCACCACCTCGTGTTGCAGTGTAGAGGAGGTCATAATTGTCTACGAAACTCTTGTGTTCGCGTCTAAACAACAACGAATAGGCCCGCGAGAATATTTGTTTTGTTCTTGCAACTTAGGCAACGAAATCAAACATATGAAATGCGTTTTGATTATTTATCCATGGGAAACAAAACCCCTCATTCAAATTTGAAGACCATTGAACAATGAATGAGCAATTTGGGAAAGTCTAAATCAACTTGTGAAGGGTGTTCAAAATCAACGGAGGAGGGATAGTATGGAAATTAGGGATTTAGGAAGAAAAGAAAAATTATGTGCCACGTCAACACTTAATAGAGTATTTAGATTGAAGGACTAAAACCCAATAGAATGAAAGTTGAAAAGCTAAGACTAGTCAACAAAAAGTTGAGAGACCAAAACCAGAAATGTGAAAAAGTTGAGGGACCAATTTCATACTTTACCCAACAAATTATGTGCTAGTCATGTCAACACTTAACAGAGCATTTGGATAGAAGGACTAAAATTCAAATAGAGGACCAAGACCAGTCAACAAAAAGTTGAAAAACCAAAATAAAAAATATAAAAAAATTGAGGAATCAATTTTATAACTTCACTTTACAAAAACAGTAGTATATTTTTTCCATGTTGAGAAATTATAGTATCATCACGACCTATCTCATTTTTTGTATTCAAAATAATATGACACATCATTAAAATTAAATATATTTATTCTTTTATTTTTAATACTTTTTTTCAATGATATATGAAATGTCAAATTCTTGTTGATGGACACAAAATTGATAAAGGGTGAGACTCTTAAATTCAATCCCAAGCTTCTCGCCTCGGAATCAAAATTAACTTCTAATGAAATTCTTTTCCTTTCAACTTGGCATTTTCAGATTAATAATCCATATGGCTAACACTCCCCTAAGTGATCAATGAACGAGGATCCATGTAAATTAGATTTTCCCAGATCACCATTTTAATATCCACATTCGTTGCCTTAAATTAACACACTCATATAATGGCATCCAATTGTATTCTAATTTTTTTTTAATTTTTTTTGTGAGAATTGTATTATAATTATAATATAATAATAGATTTATAATTTTTATTGCACTCAGATACAATTCATAGATTTAATTTTATATTGGAACATACATTTTAGAAAAACTGAAATTTAGGATCAATGCATTTTTCATCCATCGTAATTTAAATTTAAATTTTAGATTTTCACTCATCATTGATCACAATAAATTTATATAAACAAAAATATATTTTTAAATTGATATATCAATTTATTAAGATTTAAAATTCAATTCAAATCTTATCTTAATATATACAAAATAACACTCAATTCGGTAACAGGTAAATAAAATCTTTATATCTTTAGATATGAAAAAAATCTTTATATCTAAATCTAAATATAAATAAAGTATTCCCTAAAAAAAAAATATAAATAATGTAAAATAGCATGAAATTTTCACTTTTATTTTTATATAAATTTATTTTATACAAATACCGGTGTCTAGTTTGTTTATAATTTTAAATCTTTTATAACTTTTCCAACTTCCATAACTCCCTTAATTTGAGAAGAGAGTAACTTATTTTAATAACTTAAAAATAATTTTCAATGACTTTAATACAACTTTAAGTCTAACAATCATCACATTAGACTTCTTTTCATTAAAGTTATTCTATAATTACATGAGTCATTATTAGATTAAATAATCTAACATTCTCTCACTTGGCTCATGTGATGACTTGAAGATTCAACATTGAACCGTAATCGCATATCATACGTTGAAACCACAAGACACCATCTTTATTTAAATTAAAATGATTGAATCATGACGGTTGCAAGTTATTCAAACAACTTAACTTTAATTTATATTGTAATATGTGTCTTTAATATCCTTTCTAAGACACACTTTGTTATCTCATTAAAACTATAATGTATACCATATAATGTGAATGACATAACAAACAAAAACACAACTGTAATTGAATTCACAAGTGTCATACAATACAAGTATTACATTGTTAACAAGGACTTATCCATAATACCCATCCTTTCAACATGGCCAATGAATGTTTTGGGTGGTAGTCCTCTAATTGACGAATCCGCTATCATCAAACTTGTACCAATATGCTCAATTGACACTCTATGTTTCTATACTTCTTTATTCTTTAAAAAGAAGACAACTGCGGAGTTATCACAATGAATCCTTAGTAGTTTGACTATGTTGTCAATAATACCAAACCTTGAAGTAAAGTTCCACAACCATAATGTGTGTATCCCCTATGCATAGGGAATAGGTTCTATTTCCTTCCATTCCAAAATCATTTATGGGACATTGCATTAGACTAATAGTTGTCCCCTTTTCTAAATTGGAACAATCCTTGTAGAGAACTTTTTCATTCTAAATCTCTCTAATACTTTATTGATATATCCTTTTTAAGACAATCCTAACAATTCTTGTGAATTATCACAGAATATTTTTATTCCTATCACATAGGATGCCTTACCTATACCTTTCATTTCAAAGTTATTAAATAGATACTTCTTTACATCATGTAACATAGCAACATCATTAGTAGCAAGCAAAATGTCATCAACATACAAGACTAAAATTACAAATCTGCTCTCACTGATCTTCATGTAGATACACTGATCAATGATGTTCTTTACAAAACCATACAATGTTATGATATCATTGAATTTAAGATACCATTGTCTGAAAGCCTGTTTTAGTCCATATATTGACTTCTTTAATTTACACACTAGATTTTTCCTTTTTGTAAAAACAAACCCTTTAGGTTGGTCCATATAAACTTCTTCCTTTAAGTCACCATTTGAAAAGGTAGTCTTTACATCCATTTGGTGAAGCTCTAAATCATAATGAGCCACCAAAGCCAACACAATCCTCAAAGAGTCCTTCTTGGAAACTGGAGAGAAGGTCTCTTTGTAGTTAATGCCATCTTTTTTTTTTGGAGTGAAACCTTTGGCAACAAGTCTAGCTTTGTACCTTTCTATGTTCCCTTTTGAGTTACGTTTGGTCTTAAAGACCCATTTACAACTAACTCTTTTTGAACCTTCAGGTAACTCAACTAGATCCCAAACCTTATTGTCATCCATTGATTTCAACTCTTCTTTCATCGCATTGAGCCACTTTTTTAGAATTGTCACTTTCCATGACTTGTCTTAAAGAGACTAGATCTTTATTAATGCTCAAATCACATTCATGTTCAAGTGAATACACAACATAGTCGTTTGAAATAATTGGTCTACGTTGCCTTTCAGAACTTCTTGGTGCTATCTCTTGCGACTTTTTTATCACTTGTTCATTTGTGACTTGGACATTGTCTGCTAGTTCATCATTCTGTGGGTTTTGAATATTAATATGTTGTCTTTGGGTGTTGTTTGACTGTAATACAACCAGTGGAACAACATCTTGATGAGGGACTTGAGGTGAAGAAGATTCACCATGAGTCTCCACAATATCCACCTTTCTTGATTTCTTACTCCCATTGACTTAATAATTTTCAATGAACCTAGCACTACTAGACTCAACTATTCTTGTACTATGGTTAGGACAATAGAATCTATAACCTTTGGACTTTTTAGTATAGCCAATGAAGAAACCACTAATGGTTCTTGCATCAAGCTTCTTTTCATGTGGATTATACACTTTTACTTTTGTTGAACAATCCCAAACATGGAGATGCCTCAAGCTAGGTTTCCTTCCTGTCCATAGTTCATAAGATGTCTTAGGAACTGCCTTACTAGGAACCCTGTTAAGTAGATATAAAGCAGTCTTTAATGCATGTATCCACAAAAGTAAAGGTACAGTACTATTATTCAATATAGACCTAACTATATTCATTAGAGTACGATTTCGCCTTTCAGCCACACCATTCTGTTGTGGTGTGCCAAGCATAGTATACTATGTACATATGCCTTTACTTTCAAGGAACTTTGCAAATGGATTAGGACATTGTTCGTTCTCATTATATTTTCCATAAAATTCACCACCTCTATCAGACCTTACAACTTTCACTTTTCTATCCAACTGTCTTTCTACCTCATCAATGAACACCTTTAAGACATCTACTTATTGAGTTTTTTTCATGCAGAAGATACAAATAAGAATAATGTAAAATGTCATCAATAAAGGTGATAAAATACTTTTCAGCACCCTAAGATGGAACATCAAAGGGTCCACAAATACCAGTGTGTATCAATCCTAGAAGTTTATTACTTCTTGTAGCATAATTCTTTGATATTTGTTTGTTTTGTTTTCCTTTAATACAATCCAAACATATATCCCAGTCACTAAAATCCAATTGAGACAAAATATCATTTTTCATTAGTCTCGTTATCCTTTCCTTGGATATGTGACCTAGCCTTTGATGCCACAAAAAAACAGAACTATCATCATGAACATTTTGTTTACTGCTAACAAGACATTCCATATTAAACAAGGATTCAATAAACTTTACATCAAGATTGAAACAATATAAACCATCCTTTAAAGTACTAGATCCATAATAGTATATATCTTTAATTAAAAAAAAATGCATTGTTTTCAATCTTGAAAGTAAAACCTAATTGATCCAACTTTGCAACAGAAACTAAATTCCTGGCACATTCAGGTACATAGAGACATCCTTCCAAATCTACATGACACCCAATGTCCAAGATTAATATGTACGTCCCTATGCCCTCTATCCTTGCCTTCATTCTGTTTCCTATGTAGAGAAACTTTTTAGTTCCTCTTATGGTTTGGATCGAAAGGAATCCTTGCATAATATGTGATATATGAGTAGTTGCTCCAGAATCAAGCCATAAGGTATTATTAGGGACCTCAACAAGATTTGATTCGAAATTTACAGATATATAAAATATACCTTTCTTTTCAAACCATTTCTTTTCTTTCGGACAATCCTTCTTGAAGTGAACACTCTGTTTGCAGAAGTATTACTTCTTTATTTTTGGACTCCTCCATTCTTAACCTTTAATTGAGAATTTTCCTTATCCTTTTTACTCGACTTGATTTTACTACTACTAGCTCCATCATGAGTCATGAGATGTATTGAGTTGTCCTTCATTTTCTTTAATCTCCCTTCCTCCTGAATTAACATAACCTTTATTTCTTGAAAATTCTATTTTTCCTTAAGAGTGTTATAGTTCACTTGAAATTGGCCAAATTCAGTAGGAAGAGAGTTCAAAATGAACTGTACTAAGAAGGTCTCACTCACTTCCATTCCCATGGAATTCAACTTTGCTGTCAAATTTTCCATTTCAGTCACATGATAATGAATTGGTTGAGACCAATCAAACCTTTTATTTGTTAGGTCACTTGATAGGTTCCCCATAATTAATTTGTTAGTAATGTCTAATTGTGAATACTCCTTAACCAATTTTATGAACTCCCTTGCATTGCCTGTTTTGGGCATAAATGGCCTCACATTTGCAATCATAGACATTTTCATCAAGTTCAAACACAATTTGTTAGATTGCTCCCAAGCCTTATATAGAGACTTGTTAGTATCAGTATCTGGTCTCTGTAATAATTGGGGGACTTTCATTTATTATTAATGCTAAGTCTAAATCTGTTACACCCAGTTGAAACTGAATCATTTCAGATCAATCAGCATAATTCAACCCATTAAACTTGATTATTAAGTTTTCCAAACCAAACATATTAGCTATGGCTGATACATTCAAACAAACTCACACATTAATGCTTTTGATACATTCAAACAAACTCACACATTAATGCTTTGAGTATATTTAATGGATTCAGACTATATAGATTTTAATCATGTGTCTAAGTTCACCTTTGGGTGATAACTAAACACATTTTCATATCAATAATGATGGCAACAAATATACTTTAATAGGCAATAAACCATGTTATTCTTGACATACATGATATCTTTGGATATACACATATTCAACAAACATGAAAACAAATCCTTAATATCATTAATTATAAGCAATGGTTCATCTTTGGGTAATCCATATGTGCCTTATAATTAAAAATTCCATTCAATCTAAACATAAAATTTTTATAGCATCATTATACCAATCAGTTATATATTTTGGAAATACAAAACTTAATAGATTTGATTACTTTGGTGATTAACAAATCCTTCTTTAATATGTAATTCCAAAATAATTTATTCGGTAAAACAATTTGACAAATCAAAATTTTAAAATTACACATGAAGGAACCTTCATGGAATTGATTTATATAAAATTTCACATATAGACAATATCCATAACTTTTCAATTCATGTAAATATATATCAAAATTTCATAACTCTTTGTTGATTGATATACATATTACAAGAACTATTATGTGTTCACTTTTCACATACAAATATTGCAAAACCAATCTAAACTTATAAAGGCAATGCAACAAAAAACTAAATAATGTCAATATGTATGAAAAGTTTCTTTTCAGCGGAAATAAATTAGATTATTGTTTTATGGAGAAAAATGATATTCGTAACTTATGCTCTGATACCAATTGTTAGCATAATTTGACTTTCATGTGTAATTTCTTAAGAGTCATCATATAAAAAATCATACCATAGGATCTTGGATATTATTATTTTTCACTTCAATCACACTTTGTTAATTCTTTAAGAGAGTCTTGAAGATTTATCTAGATTCATAATGTCTGTAGAAATATTTACAAGAGTTTCTCCCTTCTTTGATTTCCTTTACTTTGCTTATGTGAGAAACTTTTCATAAAAGAAGTTGAGAAAAGATGTCGAGGAAGTGTCTGAAGAAGAGAGGGAAGTCATTATTTTATATTGTTGAGATAACAAAAACTTCCATAACTTTCTTAACTTCTTTTATTTTTTTCTTTAATGTCAAAAATAAGATACACTTATTTTAATAATTTAAAAATAATTGTCAATGACTTTAACATAATTTCAAGTCTAACAACAATCACATTAGATTTCTTTTTATTAAAATCATTCCATAATTACATAAGTTATTATTAGATTAAATAATCTAACAATTGGTATTAAAGGGAGTGTATTAATTGTTTTATCCTTGTACCGGCTTTAATCATGCATTATAGTCGAGTGTAACTTTGTATACTGTGACAAAAACATGGTTCGAATTTACTTGTAATGTGCCAAATTGAAAGCCTAAAGCTTAGCTTTGTTGATACTGAATCATAATCATTAGGCTTTTTACGGTTTGGTTTGTTACTTATTTATCTATTAAAAATCCTTATAATAATTTTCACAAAAAAAATCCTTATAATAAATATATAAACACAAAATTTTTTACTTAGCATTGTCAAATTTAATAAATATATTACTTATTTACTAACCATTACTTATTTAATAAATTTAACAACATGACTAACGTCCCTCAGACTAACATGACTTCTCTTCATGTCCAAGCTTTACATCAGCCTAGTTTGGTGCAGTGGAAGATCTGCACTAGATGGAGGAGGAATTGTATTAAGTTAACACATAACTTTAATTTTAGGATTAGCCACATTTATCGTGAAGGCAATTTTTGTGCCGATAAAATTGCAAACTTAGTAGGTTATACTTGGTGGAATTTCCCCCCTCTTTTTATTTCTCATGAGCTACTTCCTTTCTATAGATTTCCCTGGCTGCCCTTGGGTATGGTGTGGTCTTCCCAAGTGTTTTGTAATCATCTTTTCTTTTTCTTTTTTTTTAATTTATTTGGAGCTAGTGTTTTTGGGGTTAAAAAAAAAATCACTCAGTGCTTTTGAGACCTCCAACATTAAAATAACTAGCATAAATAAGTAGGGATCACAATATGGATCTCGACTTTACAAGTATCTACAAAAATACTTTATGTGAGTGAGATAATTACTTACACATTGAAATTAAAAATGTGGACGAATATTTACTCATAAAATCTCACAAAAATCAATATGGTACAAGTATTATAGTACTCATTCTGCCTCGCACATTATAGTATTATATATATATATTAATTAATATAATTAAAATTTTATTAGGTAAATTATTCAATTAAAATTGTTTTATTATCTATTGATAATTTTAATTATTATTTTTATATGTTAATTTTGGTATTTTTAGTCAAGTTTTAATTTTTATTGACATTAATGGATGAAAGAAATATATAAACTAGAGAGATAAGTGTTGACAAGATTATGAAAAAATTGATTTAAATGATAATGTCAAAATATTATATCTATTTGTGTTTTATTTTTAATATATATAATTATAAAATAATTTTTAAAAAGTATTATAAACTAAATTAATTTCAATATATTATTTTTTTAAATCTAATTAAAATTTTTGTAAATATTAAAATATTTATAATCTTTATGTTGGATGATTATTTGTAAAACAAATAGTTATTATAAGACCGTACTCATATTCTATACATTCGCATCCCTAACCATAAGTGAGAGGTATGAAGCTAAACATCACTCCCTTGCTTTTGTCCCCACCCTTGCGTGCTTTCCTATTTCATGATACCTCCCGGCACAAAGATGATTTTTAGATGATATCATATATGTTGTAAAATTTGTTGTAGAAATTGTTGTGAATGTATCATTACTTTTTTTTTTTATATATATAAATTATTATGAAAACTAATGATAAAATAATCTAAAAAAAGGGTTACCTACCTTTTTTTTTTTTTTTTTTATCAATAAAGAGATCCTCGGTGGTGAAATAACCAGCTCAAGAGAGACTAGTCATTCATTAAATTAAATTTAATAATATAATAAAAAAAATAATGATTAGATTTTAACACTAGTATTAGAAAGATCAAGTGCTTTTTATACTTTGAGGATCCGTTACCTATTAAACTAAGCGTTTTAAAATATCCATTGAAATTTGTATTTTATATTAATCAAGAAATAAATTAAATTAAGCATAAAGTTAAATCAAATAATTTAATTAAAATAAAGGGGGTGTATTGGATTAAGATTTTAAAAGATTATTTTGGTCTAAAAAAGTCTTATAGATTTTTAAGATTTTGTACGAATATAAAAACTTTTAAGATTTATTTTAAAGACTTTTGTGATTAAAATTTTTTAATTTGAATTTTAATAAATTTAGAACATAAAATTAAAAAAGACTTGAAAAAACATTTAAAATTACTAAATCCTTCTAACTGCTAAGAAAGTACATTACATTCAAAAGTTATAAGTTAATTTACTTCTAATCACCAATTTTCATAAAGTGATAAAAAAAAATAATAACAAATTTTCAAAAATATAAAATGTTTCATTTAATTCATCAAAATATAAACCAAATAATTCAACAAAAAAGACATCTAAAAAAATCTAGATTTAAGATTTCTTTCACACATCCCAAACATTTTTTTTTTGTTTTTTTAAGTTGTATATCTTTTCAAATTTGACTGCAATAATTTAGAAAAGTTTTTTTAATCTTTAACTTAATTGTTTGTCCAAGTTGAATTTGAACTTCCTCCCAATTCAAATTTACATCATATGAAGATTTTCATTTTATTAAGAATTTATGAACCTAAAGGAAAATAAAATGGTGGACTACGTAATCATGTGATGTAGTCTTGTATGGTGATTCGTAGTGATTTGGACATAAACGCTTCACTATTAGAATCATATGAAAAGTCTTACTTTGAAAAAACAAAAGTGAGACATTGGATGGAAATAAAAAAGTTTATGATGAAAAGAAAAAGGTCTAGCGAGGTTGGATAGGATTGTTTGTTGAGTTTAATATTTATATAATCAACTAAAAAAGTTCATAAAATCCATCAAAATTTAATTAAGAAGACAATGCTTTTAAATTTTATGATTTTGAATAACAGGTGATTTTTTTTTTAAGTTATTCAAAATTTCAATCAAATACCACAAGATTTCATTGCCTTCTAAAAAATTTTTGACAATCTTGATTGAAATTATCAAGTTATTTTTTATCATTTAAAAATCATAATTAAATATTCCAAAACATTTTAAAAAAAATCTTTTAAAATCATAAATAATCTTCGTTCAATTAAATTAATTGATTGACTGTTCAAGCTCATGGATAAGGCAATTAAAGTTCTCTTTATGTCTATGAATAATTTTTTTATTATTTTTATCAAATAAAAATGTCTCATATATTAAAAATAATAATGTATTAACAACAAAAAGTCATGTCTCATATATAACAATTTCATTTAAAATAAAATAATTTTCCTATAAAAGGTCTCACATATAGTTGTAATCATCAGAAAGAGCATGAGTACACTAACAAGTGAAAATCATTAACACGTAATAATATATCATAAGAATAATTAAGTATAAAAAAAATACTATAAGAACAATTAATAATAATCATAAAATCAAATTTTAAAATTTTAAACGTAAGGTATAAATTAAAAATATTAAAAAATTAAAATTAAAATCTAGTATAATTATCAAATTTCTAAAATATTAAATAAATAAATTTTAAATTTAATTTATATTATCTCTTCCAACAACATTTCAATTAACCTACACAACAACCCACCGCCAACACCTCCGTATAAAAATCAGCATCTATCTTCATCTTATCTTCATCTTTAAATTATAGCAATTTTAGAATATACTATTTCCCTCATTTTACCAAATCTTACCCTCATTAAGTCTCGAAACTTAATCCAATAATTTAACATTTAATTTTATTCGTCTCTTCGTCAATCCTTCAAAGTATAGGATGGTTTGTTTTGATATTCTCAACTGAAACATATTTATATATATATATATATATATATATATATATATATATATATATATATATTATTTTTTACAACAAAAATTTAATATATTTTTTTGAAAAATTATCAATATAGAAAAATAAACCACAGATCACTTTTTAAAATAATCATTGTAATTTAAAAATATTATTTTTTTTGATGAAATGACTTCTTAATATTCTTCCTAAAAAATAATAATATCTCAAAACACACTATTCATGTACAAATAAATTAGAATCATCCAATGAAAGTGCCCTCTTGTATTTTTGTTTGATTATAATTTTTAATCTTTTAATATTATCCAATCAAATTTTCGCTTATATTATATTTTGGTTTGGATTATCTATGTTTTTGGGATAACCATCTTATTGGTGTGAGATAGTTATATGAGAAACAGAGATTACTCTTCCAAAATAGTTCATTCCATACCTTTGAAGCTTACGCAAATGACGACGACCATCCTTAGAATATGGACCTCGTGGTTCAGAAGCATAAGTCGTTACCACTTTTGTAGTATCTATACATACTCTTTGTATAGTAAAGCGGTTAGTTGGCCATTAGCAAAGAAGATGAATATGGAGGCTGCTGTTAAAATAACCATCTCTGACGACATAATCATAGAAATTCTGTTGAGATTACCGGTGAGATCTTTATTACGATTTAAATGTGTATGTAAGTCATGGCTTTCTTTAGTTTCGAATCCTAAATCTCATTTTGATTTGGCCGCGGCACCCACCCACCACCGATTTCTTTGTAAATTTGCTGGGAATAACAAAGTTAGTTCCATAAACGTCGAGGCGCCACTTCCTAGTTATTTTGAGGAAGCATTGTTTAATATTCCACCTCCATCACTCCATGGATACAGGGTAGAGATTGTCGCTTCTTGCAGAGGATTTATACTCTTAATGTCCAATCGCTGGCATTTGGGTATCACTGATTTCTTTATATGGAATCCGTCAACAGTTTCCAGAGACGAATTATCCATAGGACACGTGGCATTCCATCTAACTTGCCACTTTATTGCCATGACTGGTTTGGATATGATTCTTCAACTGATGACTATGTGATAATGGTAATAGAAAAGATACTGTAGCAACGTACAGTGGTTGAGTATTTTTCCTTGAGAACCAATTCATGGAGCGTTTCTAAGAGTACTCTTCCATCTTACAATTACGTGTCTCATTTCAGACACGCGGAGTACTTGAATGGGATTCTTTACTGGTTGGCAAACTCCTATGATCGTCCTCCCGTGGTTATTGCATTCGATCTTCAAGAAAAGAGAGTATTGGAGATTGCGGTGCCGCATTATATTTTTACAGTGAGTCGGAGGATTATAATCATGGATGGATGTCTTTGTTTCTGTTTCGTGAATCGATTAACTAAAAGGTTCGAGATATGGACCATGGGAGAAGAATATAAAGCACAATCACCTTGGACCAAGTCATTTGTTCTGTTCACTAAAAGTTTTATCTCCATTGAAAGTTATATCTTTTACCCAATATGTTTCACCAGGAATGGGGAAATTCTGGGAACTAGTAACGATGGCTTATTAGCGAAACTTAATGACAAAGGAGAGTTGCTTGAGCATCACACACCTCGAAAAATTGGACAATCAGTTTTGTATAAAGAGAGTTTGCTATTACTTCCTGAAAATTTCGAGAAAGCAAGTGAAGATGAACAACAGTAGGTAACAACACAGAAGAAGGATGTTCTCCAATCCTTTTCATCTTTTTGTTAGTAATTCATATTGGAAATTTATTGGCTATTTATATATATTTTTACCAACTGGGTTTTGCTTTTCTCTGATTCATACATTTTGAAAACAAAACATGAAACGCCCCGTAATATGGATAAGTTTTAGATCCATAATTGTGACTTGATGTCGTTGTAGAGAGAACTTTGAGTGTGATGTTCTTGAAGTAAAAATATTTTTAATTTGTATGTTCACGGTAGAATTATAAAACAAAAGTATCTTTGGATTTCTAAACAAAATTTATTTGATCAACGTAATTTTAATAAAAAAAATAAAAATAGTATCCAAACATAACTAAATTTATTTTTATCAAACTTATGTTTTAAACATACTTTTAATCAAACTTACATTTACAAACTTTAATTCAAACATGTTTTTTGTTAATCTAAAATCTTATTTCATGACATTTCTAAGGCATGTTTAGTTTAAAATTATAAATGTTGGGTATGTATTTCAATATAAATTTAATGTCATGACATTTCCACATATTAAGGCATGTTTAGTTTAAAATTATAAATGTTGGGTATGTATTTCAATATAAATTTAATGGATAAAAATAAAATGAAAACAAAAGTAAAGAACTTCTTTTATAGAAATATTTTTTGCCTAAATATATTTTTGTATTGTTTATTCAAACATCATGCACTTATGAACAAAAGTACTTTTGTGTTTGAGACAAAAGTATTTTTATAAAAGGATTAGAACCTTTACTTTATTTTTCATTTTATTTTTATTCATTAGATTTATATTGAAATTCGCACACAATACTTTTAACTTTAAATCAAATATACATTTATGTATATGCAATGAACAAACAAATAAAGTATAAGATGAGTATAATTTTATTAATTTTTGTTTATTTATATTTTCTTTTGCTGTGTCCAGATTTTTATAAATAAACTATTACTATTACTTGGTTTTTTTAAAGTGAAAAACTAATCAAGCGTGTATTTATTGTAAATTTGAATTGTGCGTATGCGTTACTTTAATTTATAGCGAAAAGGCAGGTGTCAAGTTCAAAATATTGAGAGAAAGTGGTGAAAAATGCCATAGTGAAAATTATAAGATACAATGCAACCAACCTTGGAAAGGAATCAATGGATGCAATATCCAGAGATATAGCCATTGGTTTCGTGATATTAGCACACCAAAACTAAAACATCTTTTTGCTTATCTGAACTGAGAAAGGAATGAAAGTGTTCACTGTAATAGAACACAACCAGTTCAATTACAGAAAGTTGTGACTTAGAAACTGTAAAATATCCACACCTCATGATTCGATAGAAGAAGAAATCAATTTAATCAGGTTCACTTGGAATTAAAGCGAAATCAATGTGTCTCTTCATTTGTTAAAAGTACTTTTTTTTTTTTTCAATTTGTCAAAAGCTACTGATATATCTGATTTTCAAGATTTATGAAATGCAAACACATAGGATTAACGAAATAAAGATCCAATTTCAGGGAAATTAATAAAGGTAGCGTTTTATGTTATGTAAATGATTGGATTGTTAAATAAACTTTTTTATGAAATTAATCATTATACCTATCACTGCTGATTCTGCTGAAAGCCAGAAAAATGTTAACAACTTTCATTGAAAATAAAACTAGAATTTCTTTCTTTTCCTATTTTTTTTAAACAATACAAGAGCAGTCTCCAAATGTAATTAGCACAACAAAACTACATCTTTTGGCTTTTCAGGATTTGGAAAAGAAACAAAGTGTGTGCATAATTTATGTTATACAAAAAGGAAATGAAACATTGAAAATGATGTACAAATAACATCATTGATCACACTCTCAAACTATCAATAAACGATTCATCAAGTTCTCTGTTGAAAAACTTGCTGAAATACTCTGCATTTGTCAATTTCTTGTATACAGCTACATTTTTTGCACCTATAAGGCTTTCAGCAGGTCCAATGTCCATATGAGGGCTTGGATAGCAGAATGTCACTATTGAAAACCGTTCCTTTAACTTATTTACCACAGCTCTATGCTCTGGCGCCTTGTATAAACCATTGCTCATCACCTGCATAATGGGAAAACAAGCAACATATATCAAACTCAAGTTTTCAAATTATTATTTTTTGTGTAAAGAGTGTATGCTTTGGTAGACATTGTCATCGGATCATCTAATCACAAAATGTCATACATGATAAGTATGTTGACTTTTACAATAACTATTCTAATCGGTTGATAGTATAATGTTTTGCTACACTGACAATATATAGAAATTAAACTCTTTTTTCTTTCCATTTTTGTAAATCTCATGTTGTCAAATCACAAAATGTGGTGGCAATTCTTGCTCAAGTATAAAACAACAATGCTAATGGTTTATCCATTAAATTGATCTGTTTTTTTTTTTTTTTTTTCGATGAATGTTAATTTATTAGTTTTTATTAGAAATGTCACTGAAAAGATTTGAACCCATGACCTCTCCCCCCAACCAGCAATCACTAGACCAACCTTGTATCTTCCATTAAATTGATCTGTAACAAACTCGCAATCATCTATCAGGTATTGAATGTGTTGCCTAAAGAGTCACAAGTACTAACCTCAATAATTTGGCCAATGTTTACAACAATGGCACCTTCTATAGGTTCAACATTGACCCATTTTTCGTCTTTGAGGAACTGCAACCCTGTAAAATCAGCACAATCAAGCAAGAGAGTGATCCCAGAATTGTCAGCATGGGGCACAATCCCAAGAACTCTTTCAGGCTCTGGACAAGGTGGATAGCAATTCATCCTTATATCATATAGTCCTTCTCTGAAACTTTCTGATATCTGTGTATCCTGAATCCCCAAAGACATAGTAATGAACTTCACAATTGAAACTGTAACTTCCCTTATTTCTTCAGAATATCTCTCTAATGTTTCCCTGATAACAAAATTCAATAGGACACCCTTACAAACATGAGAATAGAATTTTCACATTGGAATCAAGAGCCTAAAATAAACATGAAAGGAATAATAAGAGAAAAGAAACAGGTAAAATATATTTAATGGATCCTATGTAGCGCATTATATTAAAAGTTTAATGATGATGTATAGTAAGTTTTATATTGATAGTCAATCAATCATAACCCTTCATAATAAATTCGTTAATTTTTATAAAAAGATCTTAAAATTCTGTGCATCACTATTAAACTCATATATTAATGGGAAGATACTATATAGAATAATTCTCCTGGCTAAGGGCTAACTTTGTATCAAGTAAAAGTGTTCCTAAACAGATCATGACATAAACTGATTAAATGTCCCAAAGCAATGCTTTATTTGATTTATCCATATTCTAACACCTAGTACTATTAGCATCATCAATATGCTCTCCAGTTCAGCTATTTAGTATTCATGTACCTAAACTCAGGAGGGTTTTGTGGCCACAAATCCAATTTTCTGTTCTGAATTGGGATGCATTTGAGGAAGATCATGTCATTCCAATCCAGCTTTTGGTCATCAGAGGTCACAAATGCTTGGCCATAGCCTTCAAGATTTCCTGGTCTCTGCGCCGATCTCTTCTTCTGTTTTAAAGGAAGTTCAAAAAATCTTCTGACTTGATTCCCCATATTCTTAAGAGATGTATTTGGAACTCCATGATTTACCAGCTGCAAGGAGAAAAAAATGGAAATCAGGTTAAAAAGGAAGTAATTTCATACAACTTTACAAGTTGACCATTAATTTTCACACCAACAACTAGCGAAAACTCTGATTTCACTATTAACATAATTAAGAGTTTAAAGTAAGTGACAACTCTTCATTTATACCTGAAAAACACCCCAATCTCTGCATGCAAGGTTCAGCTTCCGAAGCTCTTGTTCTTGCTGCGTGCGGTCATCAACGTTGACCAACTTGGCCATGTCGATGAAGGGAACGTGGAGAGACGGATGAGAAGAAGGGTAGGTGGCATCTTGATCGTCTCTGATGTACCGCGGTGGCACTCTCTCTGGGCGTTGGAGTGCTAACTCCCCAACGCTCGGAACTGAGAGGGACGATTCCAGGCTCGCTTGTGGCGGCGGTGAATCCATTGCAGAAGATGAATGCGACACTTCCCCTTTCAACAAATTCAGTGTCAGGTGATCATTGTGTGTTTTTTACTTTTTGTCTTTTTCTGTTTAGACTGTAATACAAAATGTACAGTTTTTTCTAGGAAATAAAGTTATAGCTTATTCACCAAAATTGTATCATAAATGATTGAGTATCTCTGTTTATAATTTGTAATGATTCATCTTATTGGTATTGTTTTTAAAGTATTTTTTTTTTTATTAGAGCAACTTTAATGGTTGTTTAAGTTAATTGTTTATCTTAATATTAATATTGTTGGGTCTATAATAGATTTAAATACTTTATCTAAAAATTTATTGTAATGGATAGTTGTGTATGTCAGTGTATAACATAATTGTGTGAGTCTACCGTTGATTTCATATATTAATATTTTTTTATAATTTTATTTATTTGACCTTCAAATATTAATTTATTTATATTTAAATAAAAATAATAATTATATAAACATTAAAAAAAATTAAAATACTATAATTTTATATTATTTATGTCAATAAATTAAAAAATAGGAGAAATACACAAAAGAGAAATAAATAACAACGTAATAATAAAGAACTAATTTTCATTATTCTCATCTCCAATACATTATCAAATATGTTCTACTAAATCTATTTGAAATTGTCTTATAATTTATTTATTTTTTTCATAAAGTTGTGTTCTTTTTTTCAAGTATATTAAAAAAAAATTATGAGAATAATTGGATACTTCAATTATTAAAATGTGTTTATCTGCTTGAACATATTCAAACTTACTATTATATATATGTCATTGGTCATCAACAATTATGTTGTGATCATGTTACATGGAAGATGATAGAAATGTGTATTATTGCTTAATTGTCTTCAACAAACAAAAAAGTAATACTTAAAAAAAAAGTTTTTATTTAAGGATAGGTTGGAGTTTAAAGTTTATGTAATAAATTAGACTTACAAAACTCATCTTGAATCCAACGACAATTTTTCAAAAATGTTAATGTTTTAAATTCAAAAATTCTAAACGATAGTATTTTTAAAATTTGAAAGCTTCAAATGATAAAATTTCACTCACATATTAAAAATATCATAATAATTTATTGGTGACTTGATATTTACATTAACAAAAAAATAAAATACTATCTTACAACAAGAAATAAGTTCATAGAAAGACCCTTTTTCTTCTTCTTCTTCTTTAACTAATTATATGCTAAAGATCATATTTTTGTATTAAAAAATGCAAGAGCTTTCTAGAAAAGTAAGAAGTGTCTTATTCACTCATTTCTCAAATGAAACCCATTCTTTTCTTTCTCATATAGCTTCCGTCCCTTTCCAACTAAGGCCGCCCAAGTAGATCAAGACAACCACCACTCCTCCACTCTTCTGTTGGAGCTAATCAAGACCACCACCACTCTTTTGGTTATTCGTCGGTACAAATTTACTCATTCACTTAGCTATCAATGTAGATCTGGTGTTTATGTTTTCATTTTTTTTTTACTTATTTTCCAATTAAGATGATGGGTTGCATGCAAGTCCCAAAATGATCACCGTCTTGTTTATGATTTTGTAAAAAAATTGTTTATTTTCTTATTGTGTCAAGATAATTTCAAAATAATATTTTGTGATTTTTTATACCTTCTTTAACTTTCTGGTTCTTTAGCTTTTTACTGTTGTGCGGGCATTACTAGAATGCTCATTGTTAGACTATTTTGGCAAGTATACCAATTATCGCACAAGTAGTTTAAAAGGGAAGATCCCAGTATCGAATCCACAGGGAATTGTCCGTATTTGACTATCAGTAAAGTAATCAATTCCTAAACATTAGTTTGGTTTTCATAGTTGGTTGTTCTTGAAACATCAATAATAACAGAAATTTAACTAAACACTACAGTTAACACTAACTATAAACAATATAAACGACAATGTTGATTTAGGACTATGATCGAACAGTTGGTGTGCTTGAGTTTTAGAATGGAATAATGGATATGTTGAGGATTTGGTTCAACCGGTTTGCTTCCCATGTAAACATATAAGATATATTCTCCATTCACATTAATAGTTCAGATTAACTTCGATCTAAAAGTGCTTAAAACGTGATCTCTCATCAAATCAAGCTTAAATCGCTCAACCTCACTTTCGATGTCTCGGTAAGTTCGGTTGAGTGGTTTGATGAAGCTTAGAGATCTTTGTGAAGCTAATGGAGTCTATCCTATGTCTAGAAATACACTCCATTAGAGTTCAAACTCGGTTCCAAGTTCAACAAAGATCTCACAATGGCGGGTAAACTCTAAAACATTCATATATAACTGATCCAATCATATAACAAGAATAAAGATAGAGAAATGAACATTAAACTGAATATTTCAATGAATAGATATGAAGAATAGCGTTTACATGATCAGCACCTAGTTCCAAGTCCTCAACACTAATAGATTAGCCTCTCATTGTCATGAGAAGCCTTAAAAAGTTACAAAAGTGGAGGAAAGAGAACAGAGGAAACAGGGAAAAAAAACAGAGGAAGCAACTCAATCAGTTCTCCAAGTCTGAATGCTTCAAAATTCTTCAAGTGCAGCTTATATAGTCGAAGCCTCGCTTAGCGCAAACTTTCGCTAAGCGCAAAACACTGCATAATGCATCTCAGAACAGGTGTTCCGCTAAGCGCAATCTTCAGCTACGCGCATATTTAGTTCGAAAGCAAACTTTCGCTAAGCGCGATGTCCCGCTAAGCGAGTATTCTGTTCGAATGAAAACGTCGCTTAGCGCAATGTGGCGCTCAGCACGTCATAGACCGTCTAACTCGCGTAGCTTGCTCTTGCGCTCAACGACGTATGCGTTGAGCGAGATGGTTCGCTTAGCGAGATCTGCCTTCTTCTTGTATTCTCCCTTTATTGTTGAATCTAGGCCTACACACATAAATTAGAGTATATTTCTCACAAAATAACTTCCTAGGGTTAGAATTATCAAACTATACAAATCTATATTAAATGATTTCAAACTAAGCTAAAATTCCTGAGAAAGTTGAATAATCACTACAAAATTTGATGCAATATTTACGTATATAAAACGATTATCACTCATGCATGCATTGGCCTCTTTATGATGGTTTTATTTTATCTTTTCGTTGAGCAATGAGTGATTTGTGTGTGCTCCAATTTTGGCTTGAATCTCCACTAGAAGTACATCTTTTTTCCAAGATTGATGGGTAAGCAACGCCAAATAATCTACTCCAATGATATATTTACTTAAGCAATGGTGATAAGCAGTTGTGTTGGAGTTGCTCTTAGTAGCTCTATTAGTGAGAGCATCTTCATTGGAGCATATGAAATTATAGCATAAATAGATCATCGCAATTAAGTCAAGCACTCAATTTAGCAACCTTAATATTGAACTTCAAGGTTCTTTAGAAGCACAAGAGCTTAAATTGATTTAGAGAAATCGTCTAAAGTAGACAGATCAGGCACTACAAGCTCAAACCAACAAGAAGGCAGGAATTGATAAGTAGAAAGGAAAGAAATTCAACAAGAATAGTTGGGCTTCAAAACAAGATAAATGCAAGGCTGCAGACAAACCAAAATCCTTAAAGAGAAGAGGAGGGTCTGTCAAAAAATGTGAAAAAGGCAAGAAAGATAAGAAGAACATTCAATGTTACAATTGTGAGAAATGGGGACACTATGTAGATGAGTGCTGACATAGGAAAGGAAAAGAAAAAATAAGTGATGATGAAGCAAATGTAACACATGATAATTCAAACTCGAGATACTGTTATATTAATGACTACAACAAATGAAGGTAATTCTATTTTTGAATCTTGGTATTTAGATATTGGATGCTCTAACCATATGACAGGTCACAAGGAGTGGTTGATTGACCTAGACACAAATAAGAAAAGCAAAGTGAAACTTGCAAACAGCAGGACCTTGGTAGCAGAAGGTGTTGGAAACATTATGATCAAAAGAAAGGATGGCAAAGCAACACTCATAGAAGATGTTTTATTTGTTCCTGAAATGAAATGCAATTTAATGAGTATTGGACAGCTGGTTGAAAAGGGATTTTCTGTCATCATGAAGAATGATACTTTGCAGCTATTTGATCAGAATCAGAGATTGGTATTAAGATCTCCACTCTCAAAGAACAAAACATTTCAGACCAACGTCAAGACTACTGAAACTCAGTGCCTTAGAGCTACTACAACAGACCAGGAAAGTTGGCTTTGGCACCTAAGGTTTAGTCATTTAAATTTCAGAAGTTTAAGTCAATTGATAGTTAAAAATATGGTGATAGGACTTCAAAAAATTACTATGCCTGAAAAAGTGTGTGAAGTATGTTTTATTAGCAAACAACCCAGAAATACTTTTAATTCATATCTACCTATGAGAGCTATAAATGTGTTAAATGTAATGCATTCTGATGTTTGTGGTCCATTTGAGGTCCCCTCACTTAGAGGAAACAAATACTTTGTCTCTTTTGTTGATGAATATAGCAGGATGATGTGGTTATACCTAATAAAGTATAAGCATGAAGTATTTGAAGTATTTCAGAAATTTAAAGCAATGGTTGAGAGACAAAGTAGTAAGCTCATAAAAGTCCTAAGAACAGATGGAGGTGGAGAATATACATAAAAGGAATTTGAATCATTTTGTGAGAAGCTTGACATTTAGCATGAGGTGACAACCCCATATACTCCCTAACATAATGGCTTGGCTGAAAGGAGAAACAAAATAGTGCTGAACATGACAAGGAGCATGATGAAGTAGAAGGATTTACCACATTCCTTTTGGGGTGAGGCAGTCACTACAACAACATATCTACTCAATAGATGTCCTACCAAGAGACTGAAAGAGAAAGTGCCTGAAGAATGCTGGTCTAGAAGAAAACCTATGGTAAGTCACTTAAATATTTTTGGCTCACTATGTTTTAAACATGTTCCTGATGCTAGGAGAAAGAAGTTACAAGACAAGAGTGAGCCTATGATCTTAGTTGGCTATCATGTAACTAGAGCATACAGATTGTTCAATCCAGCAAAGTAGAAAATTGAACTGAGCAGAGATGTGATGGTGAATGAAACTGAGTCATGGGATTGGAAGAAACAAAGGAGTAGCCTAAGTTCAATATTTTCTATTGAACTCAATGATGTAAAAAATGATGTTGAAGAAGGTACAATAGAAGATGAAAGCATAGAAGCTGAAGATACTACTACAACTAATTTTTTACAGCAAAGGCCATAAAGGGATAAGTGCATTCCAACCAAGTTTAACAGAGGGTGATTTGGTGCATTTTTCATTATTGGCAGATGCAAAACCAATTGACTATGAAGAGGCTGTGAAGAAACAAGTCTGGAAGGAAGCAATGAAGGAGGAATTGAGAGCAATTGAGAGGAATCAAACCTAGGAATTAACTGAAAAGACATTGAAGAAAAAGCCAATAGATGTCAAATGGATATTCAAAGTGAAGCTGAATCCTGATGGGTCGATTGCAAAGCATAAGGCCAGATTGGTGGCTAAAGGATTTCTACAAAAGCATGGTATAGACTATACTGATGTCTTTGTACCTGTAGTTAGACTTGAAACAATAAGATTAATTGTTGCCTTGGCTAGTGGAAATGGTTGGTCTTTATTTCACATGGATGTCAAATCTACCTTTTTGAATGGTCCTCTAAGTGAGATTGTGTATGTCACACAATCACCTGGGTTTGAAATAAAGGGTAAAGAGAATATGGTATGCAGATTGAACAAGGCTCTATACGGACTCAAACAAGCCCCTAGAGCATGGAATAAGCAAATAGATTCTTTTCTAACTCAACATTCTTTTTTTAAATGCTCAGTGGAGTATGGTGTATATGTGAAGAAAGGAAAAGAATCAAGTATGTTACTCATATGTCTATATGTTGATGATTTACTGATCACTGGAAATGATATCAAGGAGATTGGAAGCTTTAAAGCTCTAATGATGTCTGAATTCGAAATGTCAGATTTGGGAGAATTGGCATACTTCCTAGGAATGAAATTCATCACTATAGAAAGAGGAATTGTCCTATATCAGAGAAAATATGTTGCTGATTGTCAACACCCAATTTTGTCCGTCTAATTATCTTTCATAATTATTATTATTATTGTTGTTATTATTATTATTGGTATTTTATTAGTATTATTATTATTATCCCATAATTATTATTATTATTGTTATTATTATTATCCCATAATTATTATTATTATTGTTGTTGTTATTGTTATTATTATCTCACAAGTTTATCTTGCTACATAAAAAAAATGAATGAAAGAATGAAAGGGGAAAGAAAAAAATGAAGGAGAACACACAATAATATAATAAGCAAGAAACCCATTTTTTTCTCATTTTCCTCCAAGTTACACTGCTGCAATGCTACAAGTTTCTTTAGAAAAATTGAAGTATAGCTTACAGTAAGTGCCCAGATCAAACACAAGAAAAAGAAAAGGGAAAAGGAAGCCACGAGAAGAAGAAGAATAAAAGAAAGAAGAAAGAAGAAACAAGTAGCTAAGCAGCTCCATCATCAGATAGCACCCAGCAGCTTCATCAATCCACTAACAAGTAGCTAAGCAGCTCCATCATCAGATAGCACCCAGCAGCTTCATCAATCCACTAGCAAATTCCTAAGCAGCTCCATCATCAAGTCAGCCGCTTCTTCATCATGAAGCACAGCATTCAACCGCTTCATCAGGATGGGGGCAGAGCACTAAGGGAGAGGGGATTTGGTCAAAGATTGCAGCTGGAAGAAAGAAAAAGAAGAAAAAAGGGTTTAGAAAATTTCACTATATATAGCAAAAAAAGGGAGAGACCGTGAAAAAGGGGGGGAAGAAAAGAAAGAGAAGAAGGCAGAAAAGCAGAGAAAAAGCATAAAAGAAGATCAGACAAAGAAAGAAAAACAGCAAATGATGAAAGCAGCAAAAAAACCCGAATGCAAGAACAAAACAAGAAGAATAGAAACCAGAACTTAAACAACAATATAGCAAACAGGTTTCTCTTTTTTCAATCATCATGTGACTTTCATGAATATTAGCTTTTTCTATGTTTACTTATAATCAGTGTAATATTATGCTCAAATCCATTTGCTCAAAATGATGTAAAGATATGAGTTAAAAGAAAATGCTATGTTTAATTAATCAACCCACCAAAGATAGATCAAAGAACATAAATAGAGACAAGTTCAAAACACCAAGCACTAACTCAAAACACCAAACATAAACAGGACAGATTTCAAAACATCAGAATAATTGAGCTCAATCCCTAACATAGACCCAACACAAACAGAGCAAAGCATGAGCAAATCAGATGAACCAACCAAACAGAAAAATACTTCATACCCGAATACAACACCATTTTTTACAATCATCCCAAACCCAAAATCATAGCCCGGACCAAATCCAAATTACAAAGCCAAATCATCAGAAAATCAAATCTGGGACCAAGAAAAATCCAAAGAAAGCATAAAAAGAGTATAAAGAGGATAAAAGAGAAAATAGGGAAAGAAAAAACCACCGCGACGCCTCCGCCACCCACGCCACGACCTCCATGCCCTCCCGCCTCCTCCTCTCTCTCTCTCACAAACCCTAGGCTCAAACATAGGGTGAAACAATTGAATGAATGGGGGAAAGGAAACCCCTAAACTTAATTTTGCATTTCTGGCCATTTTGCTGTTTGCACCCTCACTTTTACTAAATCACAGCTTTTCGTTGTGGGCCAGATTTCTATTTGCACCTCCATTTACTAAATCACAACACATTCGTTTTTGGGCCAGATTTCTATTTGCACCTCCATTTACTAAATCACAACACCTTCGTTTTTGGGCCAGATTTCTATTTACACCTCTGTTTTACTAAATTACAGCTTCTTGTTTTGTTTACACCCCCCATTTTACTAAGTTTCTTTCCTTTTTTAATTATCAATAGTTGTTTTAATTAAAATCATATTAAAAAATAATAATAAAGATGAATTGATTTGGGTGTACACCTTTGTCAATTTTTCAAAGTTGTCTTTTTAGGATAAATGAGTTGTGACAGCACAAGAGTCCTAAATTAAAAAATAAAAAGAATAAAAATAGTATGTCTTCTTCTTTCCTTTAATAAAACTAATTATTCTGTTCTAGTAATGTTTTGGTGAGATAAATATCTAAAAATTATAAAAGATTTTCGCTTAATTAATTAAAGGTAATCGTCTTTGTGACGGACGTTGTAGGGTGCTAATACCTTCCCTACACGTAATGGACTCCCGAACTCAAATCTGGTTTCAAAGACCATTTTTTCTAAAAAGGATTTTTCTGATGTTTTCCTTAATAAACATTGGTGGCGACTCCTCTGATCCATACATTTCGATTTTTATCGCCGTCCCGCCGCGATTTTGGTTGCGACACTGATGTACTGAAGAGATTCAACATGATGGACTGCAATCCTGCAATTACTCCAGCAGAGGTTAGAGTCAAGTTGAACAACTTTAATGATGATGATGAATTGGTTGATCCTACTTTGTTTAAACAGATGGTTGACTCATTGAGATATCTTTGCAACGGTAGGCCTAACATTTGTTCTACAGTGGGAATAATCAACAGATTCATGAGTGAACCTAAGAGGACTTACTTATTGGTTGCAAAAAGAGTATTAAGGTATTTGAAAGGATGTTTGAAGTATGGAATATTGTTTCCAAGAGAAACAGAACAAAAATCAATTGAGTTACTTGGCTATTTTGATTTTGATTGGTGTGGAGATAGGAATAGCACTTCAAGATATTCGTTTCAGTTTCTAGGAGCATCTATCTCATGGTGTTCCAAGAAACAACTTGTAATAGCCTTCTCATCATGTGAAGCTGAATATATAGCTGCATCTTATGTTACTTGTCAAACACTATGGCTTGACTCATTATTAAAAGAAATTGGTATAGAAATGAAGAAACCTCTAAAGCTGTTGGTTGACAATAAGTTTGCAATCAACCTTGCCAAGAATCCAGTGTCTCATGGCAAGAGCAAACATATTGAAACCAGATTTCATTTCTTAAGGGAGCAAGTAAATCAAGGAACAATTGAAATCATGTATTGCCCCACTGAATTACAAATTGATGATGTTTTCACAAAAGCATTAAAAGGTGATAGGTTCTTAAAGCTAAGAGATGAGTTAGGAATTGTACCTATTATGAATTAAGGGGGCATGTTGTTATTAATTCATTTTAGGTAGATAATTAGTTAGTTTACAGTTAGTTATAACTGTTTTATTAGCTGATATATCATGTGCATATTGGTGCAATTATGTATAGTTGTATTTTCTCTATATAAATATAAAGAAGCTTACTAATCAATAATGAGGTATTGTTTTCTAAAATTCCTTTTTTGCATCTCTTCTTCTCTTTTCTCTTCATAAGTGTGTGCCAACCTAATAGAATAGTGGGTTAAAACTTTTTCGTAAATACTATTAGTTCACAAGTTGCTTTCTTGGATATATGTTAGTTTAAATAAGCAAATATATCCTTGCAAGGCAAAGCTTTAAAAGCCTTTCCAAAAGAGCACAGTAGGCAAGATAAATATATGTAATCACAAGACAACAAATGAGAGCTTGTTTTTATACTGGTTCACTCAACCTGAGCTACGTCTAGTTCTCCTTTAACAACTGTTAAAAGGTTCCACTATAATCAACTGATTACAAAACAAGTATTCTTCACTGTCACTTCTGGCTACAAGTATTCTTTATGCCACTATTGGCTACAAGTATTATAAACCACTTCTGGTTATTAGTATGAATCTCCTCCTGAGATTATATTTCCCATGTATTCTTTATCACTAAGCCACTCCTGGCTTTCTATACAAATATGTATAAGATTCAAATAACTCTCAAAGAGAGGATAAGAACAAGTGTTGAATTTATACGAACTTGTAGAGGATGGGTATTCTCTTTTTCTCTTAGCTTATGTCTCTCACTGGGTTTTTCTCAAAGTGCTTTGCTTGCTTGTATAGATTGCTTTGAATGAGTTCGTTATTGTTCATTATTCTTTTTGTTGCATGAAAGCTTCCTTACATAGTGACTTTCATGGATTTGAACGTTGGAGAAGGCTTGTTTTCGTTGTCTCACAAAAGAGTGTTGAGGTAGCTTTGACTATGCTTGATGTGATAGGAGCAGGATTTATTTCTATCACAGTTGGCTTTTAGCTTAAGGTGTGCATTCCAATGCTGATTAGTCTTTTGGTTGTAACTACACACTTTACGTAATTCGAGACAAGCAAGCAATACGAGGAATAGAAAAAAGTAAGATCAAAGAATATCTTCCTTTCTTTTTGTAATAGTAGTGTCTTTATTTGTGTAAAGAATTAATTATAAAGCATATATTCCTCAGCACATATGATAGAACATATTTTGTTCTTGCATAGACAACGTCTGGCTTAACAGACACATTCTGGAGTGAAAAACATGGTCTAGTCTAGCTTTAGACATCGTCTGGCTTAGCTATGCGTTGTCTAACCTTGTTCCATATATGGTTTGGTTCAGTACATATGCATAATCTGGTCCAGGACTCGTGTTGTCTATCCCAAGACTTCACATAGTCTGTCTAAGACTGTTGTATGATTTGGTCTTAGACTTTGCATGAATCTTTTCAAGACTATATCGTCTGACCTTATGAACTTTGCATGGTCTATTTCAGGGCTTATTTAAGTGTGATTAGAAGCAATTATTGTGCTTGATTAATCATTACGAGTTATCAGACAGATTAAAACGTAAGTGAGAATTTGAGTGATTTTACCATTATCTGTTCTCACTTTGATTTCCTGAAACACTCAGTTTGAAATCATTAGTTGATCAAATATTATCACATTTGTTATCATCAAAATCTATCACAGTATTAGCGATTAGACATCATCAAATGACTTGGTTCTAACACATGGTTCAATGTCATACTTTCACTTAATCTTCAAACATTCACTCACCATCCTAAAACACACCATAGAAAATTTATCTTACAACTGTCATTCTCCAAGCTAGTGAATGTCTTTAATCAGTTACTAAACTATTAAATTGACATTAAAATCTGTTCATATGTTTTAGATTTCTACTTTCTTGATTTACTATATTAGTGAAATACATTTCTTGGTAGTTCATGGAAGCTTCTCACGTAATTAACAATGACATATTCAAGAGTAAAGTGTAGTTAACATTCTATTTGTTAGTTGTAATGATTAATATATTTGAGAAATTTTTTACAAAATCTATTTCTTGATAATGAAATAAAATAAAACAAGGTTAGTATGGTAAGAAAAAATAATAGGATAGAGAAAACATGGTAATCATGTTTCTATTAATCATGTGATTTTAATATTCTTGATATTTGAATTTATGATCTCTTTATCAATGTTTTTTTTTTAATTATTTTAGGGTTACAAGTGAGTTTAATATTTTTTTTATTTGAATTTATGATTTTTTTTAACTACCAAGATAATATAAAGATAATAACTATGAAGATAATATATATTCTAACAAACCCTAAGACTCTAAATCTTAAAATCATAAATTATAAACCTTAAATCCACAAATCTCTACACACTAAATACAAATGTAATGAAACCCTAAATCCTTAGGATTTCATGGTTTTAAGATAGGGTTTCCTAAATTAAAGCTTAAGGAATGAAGGTGACGTAAATGAAACCTTAAGGATTTAGGGTTTCGTAAATTATACCCTAAGAATTTAGGTTATCGTAAATGAAAACCTAAGGATTTAGGGTTTTGTGGATGCAACCTTAAAGATTTCGGATTTTGTGGATAAAATTCAAAGCATTTAAGGTTTCATGGATAAAACCCTATGTATTTAGTGGATTAAATCCTAAGAATTTAAAGTTTCGTGCATAAAATCTAAAGGATTTAGAGTTTTATGAATGCAACCTTAAGGATTTAAGGTTTCATGGATGTAATAGTAAGGAGTTAGGATTTCGTGGATAAAATCCTAAGGAATTAGGGTTTCGTTGATGAAACCCTAAGGATTTAGGATTCAATGGATTAAATCCCAAGAGTTTAGGGTTTCATGCATAAAACCCAAATGATTTAGAGTTTCGTGAATGCAACCTTAAGGGTTTAAGATTTCATGGATGCAACACTAAGTATTTATGGTTTCATGGATAAAATCCTAAGGATGTAGTTTTTCGTAGATGCATCCTTAAGAATTTAGTGTTTCGTGGTTACAACCATAGGGATTTTAGATTTCTTGAACTCAACCTTAAGGATTTAGAATTTTGTTGATAAAACCATGAAGATTTAGAGTTTAGAATTTTGTAGACAAAACCTTAAGGATTTCGAATTTAATAAATGAAAGCCCAAGGATTTAGGGTATCGTGCATGAAAGTCTAACAATTTAGGGTTTTATGGATGCAACCAGTTTCGTGAATTCAATACAAAAGATTTAGGGTTTCATGGATGCAACCTTGAGTATTATGGGTTTCATAGATGCAACCTTAAGGATTTGGGATTTTGTGAATTTAACTTTAAGGATTTAGGGTTTCATGGATTAAACCCCATGGATAGGATTTCTTGGATACAACCCTAAGGATTTAACATTTCGTGAAGGCAACCTTAAGGATTTACAATTTTATGGATGAAACTCTAAGAATTTAGGATTTACTAGATTGAACCTTAAGACTTTAACGTTTCGTGCATGCAATCCAAATGATTAAGGGTTTTGTGAATGCAATCGTAAGGGTTTAAGGTTTCGTGGATGCAATTTTAAGGATTAATGGTTTCGTAAATGAAACATTAAGAATGTAGGGTTTCATGGATGCAACCTTAAGGATTTAATGTTTTATGGATGTAATCCTAAGGATTTAGGGTTTCATGAATAAAACCTTAATGATTTGGGTTAGGGTTTCATGGATGAAACCTAATGATTTAGGATTTAATAGATGAAAACCTAAGGATTTAGGGTTTTGTGGGTGCAACCCCAAGGATTTAGGATTTCATAAATGAAACCCCACATTACAATATATGGTTTATGCCTTATGGTTTAAAATTTATAGTTTTAGAGTTAAATATTTAAGGTTATTTAGGGTCTATAGGTTCGTGTTGCATTGTTTATGGTTTTATGATTTAAGATTTGAGGTTTCATTCCATGCTTTATGATTTAGGGTTTCTTTCCATGGTTAAGGATTTAGGGTTTCATGGTTTAGAATTCAACATTTCATTTTGCGGCTTATGATTTAGGGTTTCATTAAGGATATATGTTAAACTTTTATGACTTATGATTTAAGGTTTCATTTCATGCTTTTAGATTTAAGCTTTTATAAATGAAACCTATATTGGGATTTAAAGCTTCATTCACAAAACCCTAAATCCTTAAGGTTACATTAACGAACCCTAAAATCCTTAAAGTTGCATTCACAAAACCCTAAACCCTTAGGGTTGCATCTATGAAACCCCAAATACTTATGTTTGAATCCAAAAAACCCTACATCCTTGGGGTTACATCACAAAAACCCTAAGTCATCCGGGTTGCATTAAAAACCCTAAATCCTAAGAATTTCATCCACGAAACCCTAAATCATTAGGGTTGCATCAACGAAACCCTAAAATTCTTAGGGTTGTATACACGAAACCCTAAATCCTTAAAATTGCAACCATAAAACCTTAAATACTTAGGGTTGCATCCATAAAACTATAAATTCTTAGGTTTTCATTCACAAAACCTTAAATTCTCAGAGTTGCATCCACGAAACCCCAAATACTCAAGGTTGCATCCACGAAACCCTAAATCCTTAGAGTTGCATCCTCAAAACCCGAAATCCATAAGGTTACATCCATGAAATCCTAAATCATTAGTGTTGCATCCATGTAACTCTAAATCATTAGGCTTGCATACATGAAACCCTAAATCCTTATGCTTTCATCAATTAAATTGTAAATCCTTAGGATTTCATCCATACAACCCTTAACCCTAAAACCTTAGAGTTTTATTCACAAAACCCTAAATCCATAAGGTTTAATCCTCGAAACCTTAAATTCATATGGTTGTATCCACGAAACATTAAATCCTTAGGATTTTTTTATGCACAAAACTCTAATTCCTAAAGGTTGCCCCCATGAAACACTCCATCCTTATTTTTATTTTTATTTTCACACTTCTTAAATTTTCAAGACATTAATACTCTTTTTTTTTTTATTATTTTTGAAATTTTCAAGACATTTCTCTTATTTTTTCATTATTTAAAAAAAATCAAATTTTCAAGTCACTTCTCTTTTTTTTCATATTTTTTTAATTTTCATATTTAAAAAAAAATTCAAGATAATAATTTTGTTTTTTCATATTCTTAAAATTTTCATTTAAAAAAAAATTCAACACATTTGATGAGTGCCTTGAAAGCATTGTTTCAATTATTATTTTAGAGGCAATTATCTTAATATTTCAATACATCTAAGCTTTGTTTGACCTTGTTTAGAATTAATTTGTGCATAAATTAGAATAGCTTTGAAATTGTTAGTTATGTGATTTTTTTTAATCTAATTTTGGTTTATTTTGGTGAAGAAATAAATGATTGGAGAAGTGCAACAAATTTCAGGGAGTTTTAGTGCACCAACTAGTGCAGCTAAGCTTGAAGCCTTGAGAGCAATTGCTGAAGATTGATGAGGCACTAAGCTTGATTTGAGGATTAGCAAATTTCCCTCTCTGTGAAGAAAAAAAATAGAAGAATTTGCTAAGCCTCATTTGGCGCTAAGTGCGAGACCTATTTCTCGCTTAGCCTCATTTGGCGCTTGGCGCGAAGTCACTTATGCAGAAAATACAAAACACACATTTCTCTTGTATTTAATACATCTCTTATCATTGGACCAAGGGGGGTTTGGGGGGAGAAGAAATTTAGGGTTCTTATCCATTGCTCTCTATGGGTTCTCTTCCAATTCCTTCCCTCTTTAGTTTTCTTTATTTTTTTTTCTTCTTCTTTTAGTTTTGTAGTTTGTTTAACTTTTGTTAGGATTGGTGTAACTTTCAACTCTTTCTCTTTTATGATACTCTAAGTTTCTATTCGAGTTTAGCTTAATGTTATTATTTTTTTCTATGCTTAATGCTTGCTTTGGCTCGATCACCCTTTGCTTGATGTTAGGGTTTGAATGATCATTGGAAAGTGCATTTGAACCTTGAACTGGAAAAGATAACTAATTGTTTGTTTAGCTATCTAATGACCACTTTTCTTAATGCAAATTACTTGGCTAAACTATTCAAGGAATTGAGAGTTTAATCAAGGAACTTAGAATCTTTCCATCTAAGGAATTAGGGTCAGAGTATATTTATTGGTTGATAGTGATGTTAATGCTAGAACTTGGGTATTTAACATTGTTGATACATGAAAGGAAGGTGGAGTGAAATCAAGCCCCAACATTTTCTTAATTTTGCAAAAACCGGTTTATGCATATTAACTGTTTGTGAAAATGCCAAAAAGAGTTCTTATTTCTTTTCTCTTCAATTTTCTATTTATTCATATTCTTATTTTACATTCTCGCATTCAAACTTAAAACCATTTGTTCCGATAGCCATAGTTAGTGAAGCATTGCCCTTTTGTCGAGTGTTACGCAAGTCCCTATGGATTCGATACTTGAACTTCTCATTTTATATTTACTTGTGCGAAATTGGTACGCTTGCCAAAATCCTAACAACATTACACATACTTATGTTTTTAAAATTTAAGATTTTTTCATATTTTTGAAGCCCTAAATCCTAGGTTTTCCTTTAGGGTTTCAAAGTTTATGATTTAGGGTTTTGTTCATGAAATCCTAAGAATTGAAATGAAATCCTAAATCCTAAACAACGAAACCATAAATCTTGAAGAAACCACAAATTTTTATAAATCTTGAAATAAAACCCTAAATCATAAATCATGAAATAAAATCGTAAATCCTAAACAATGAAAGCTTAAACAATGCAATACGAAACCTTAAATCTTAAAGCATTAACCTTAGACCCTATACATCAAATCCTAAAACATTGAACCTGAAAACTCTAAATGTTAAAATCATAAACCATAAACCTTAAAAACCCTAAATACTAAATGATAAATGCTAATGTGGGGTTTCATTTATGAAACTCCAAATCCTTATGGTTTCATTTTAGGATTTGATGGTTTAAGATAAGGTTTCAAAAATGAAAGCTCAATGATTAAGGGTTTCGTAAATGAAAGCTTAATGGTTTGGGATTTCATTTATGAAGCCCTAAGGATTTAAAGCATAAATGAAAACCTAAGGATTTAAGGTTTCGTAAATGAAACAATAAGAATTTTGGGTTGGGTAAATGAAACACTAAGTATTTAAGGTTTTGTAAATGAAACTCTAAGGATTTTAGGTTACGTAAATGAAACCATAAGAATTTAGGTTTTCATGGATAAACTAGTAAGGAATTAGGGTTTCGTGGAAGCAATCTTAAGGTTGTATGGTTTTTTGGATGCAACCCTATGGATGTAGGGTTTTGTGGATGCAACCTTAATTATTTAGGGTTTCATAGATTCAACCTTAAGGATTTAAGGTTTCATGGATTCAACCTTAAGGATTTAAGGTTTCGTGGATGAAACCCTATGGATTTAAAATTTCGTAGATGAAACCCTAAGGATTTAGGATGTCGTGCATGAAATCCTAAGAATTTAAGATTTCGTAGATGTAGCATTAAAGGTTTAGAGTTTTGTTGATGTAATCTTAAGGATTTAAGGTTTCATGGATGCAACACTAAAGCAACACTAAGGATTTAGGGTTTTGTAGATGCAAATTTAAAGATTTAGGATTTCATGAATGCAACCCTAATCATTAAGGGTTTCATGGATGTAGCCTTAAGGATTTAAGGTTTAGTGGATCTCACCCTAAGTATTTAAGGTTTCATTGATGAAAACCCTAAAGATTTAGGGTTTTGTGGATTCAACCTTTTGAATTTAGAGTTTTGTTGATGAAACCTTAAGGATTTAAGAGTTAATGGATCTCACCCTAAGTATTTAGGATTTCATGGATTCAACCTTTTGAATTTAGAGTTTCGTTGATGAATCCTTAAGTATTTAGGGTTTCATTAATGAAACCCTAAGGATTTTGGATTTTGTTGATGAAACCCTAAGGATATATAATTTCATGAATGAAGCTTTAAATCCTAACATAGGTTTCATTTATAAAACCATAAATCCTAAAGCATGAAATGAAAATCTAAATCATTAAACATGAAAGCCTAACCCTAAATCCTAAGTGAAACTTTAAATCATAAATCATAAAATGAAATCTTGAATTCTAAACCGTGAAACCTTCATCTAAAAGAAATTCTAAATCCTAAAGAATGGAATAAAATTGTAAATCTTAAATCATGAAATCCTAGATCTAAAACTATAAAACCACAAATAATACAACACGAAACCCTAAAATATTAAAGTATAAAACCTAAACCCTAACCACTAAATATTTAAATATTGAAATCTAAAACTTTAAATTGTAACTCATAAGCCATAAATCCTAAATCATAATGTAGGGTTTCATAAATGAAACCCTATATCCATATGCAATCACGTGAGTTTATTGATTTTTGACACATTAGTTTAATTGGTTAGGTTTCATTTCATTGTTCAATCTCATATTTTTACTCAATATCCAACCATTCACTCATCACCCTAAAATACACTCTAGAAAATTTATGTTTTAGCCGTCATTCTTCAAGCTAATGAATATCTTTAATCAATTACTAAATTATTAAATTAGCATTAAAAAATTTTCATACGTTTTGAATTTCTACTTTCTTAATTTGTCATATTAGTTAAATACATTTTTTGATAGTTCATGGAAATTTCTCATGTAATTAATAATACATATTCAAAAGTAAAATGTAGTTAATATTTTATTTATTAACTAGAATGATTAATATCTTTAAGAAATTTTTTACAAAATCATTTTTTTATAATGAAATTAGTATTTTGTTTTCTCTCACTAGGTATGTGGAGTATCATTTGAGTGTCTAACAAACATTTTTCTTTTAATTAACTAAGGTAAAATTTAAATTAAAAAATTAAAAAAAAAACAACATTATTTTATATGATGTCAAAGAGTAAAAATTTATTGACTTAAATATTTTTTTAATCTTTATAAAATTATACTATTTTTTTTAAATAAAAAAAGTATTTTAATCTTTTAAATTTACGAAATATATTTTAGTCTCATAAAATAAAAAATATCACAAATTATAAATTCAAACAAAAACAAGAAAAACATTTGATGAATTTAGGGGGGAAAAAAGCAGAGTATGTGAAATTTATTATTCTTGGTATAACATAACGAGTCGCACTCGTGAGTCGTGGGGTCCGATTAAGCGAAATTGAGGAGGCTCTACTCGACAGAACCACCACCCACGATTTCATTCTACCTTCGAGTCCTCTTCCGCTTCAACTTGTCGTTGTTCCTCGTTCGCTGCAATCTTTTGCTTTTGCGTTTTTTTCTCTCCTGAATCTGGGTGCTTCAATTTCGGTGCAAACTGGCTATCGATTACGAACCCTATGATAGTAGTGGTGAGTTTTCATTTCAAAGTTCCTTTCTTTTTCCCTATCTGTGCCAAAATCTTCAACATTTCGGTGCAAACTGCCTATGGATTACGAACCCTACGATAGTTGCCATGAGTTTTCATTTCAAAGTTCCTTTCTTTTTCCCTATCTGTGCCAAAATCTTCAACATTTCTTTTCATCCTGCGGTTTGGGCTTCTTTTGGGTTTCTTTTCTCGCTTGACCCATTTTTTGTTTTTCTTCTTTTTGATGAGTATGGAGATTTCAATTGGTGCCAATTTGTTGGGTTTCGTGATTTGCTCGAAGAATCTAAGTTGTGTTCATTTTGTGTTTTGTGATTTGTTTTGGTAATGTCTCAAGGGACTAAAGGATTAGTCTTTTTTTTCTTGAATATGTTTATTCCATGATGTGTGTGAGGAAATATTACTGTGACATTGATTGAGGAAAAGGTGACAGAAAATCGGTTAAGGAGGAAAAGTGTGTGCCTCTGGCTAAAGAAATGCATTAGAAAGAAGAAAGCAGGAAATTATTTGGTTGTTTTGCATTAATGTGCCATATAATTTAACTGCTCAAGCTTTACATTTTTGATAAATGTAAAAGATTAAAATGTTATACTTTGAAATTCCAAGCTGCTTCCTTCTGCATAGAGTTCCAAGACTGAAAATTAGTCACTTGTTTAGAGAATCTGATGGCAATGAGGCACTTTAGTCATACCTCACCTTAACCAGCAGTAGGTGTTGAACCCTTCTGCTGCCTAGGACTATCCCTATTGACGGTTTGATTGACAATTAGTTTCTTAAAATAATTAAATTTAATAAGGAAGGAACATATGGAAATGTCTATTTATTTGGTTACAGGAAAGTTTTTCTAAATAAATTTTTTATGCTCTCTGGGGCCTTTAATGGCACCATTTTTTTATCCGCTTCCCATCTTTCCTTTTGGCACTATTGTGTACAGTATAATGCTGGTGTGTGGCATACTTCCTGCATTGTACCCATGAGGAAATTTTGGTGCTTTTAATTATTAATCTCCTCATCAAAATAGTATCTCTTATCTAGATAATTACTTAATTGTCTTGGTGAATGGATTGTGTCCTCATCCTGATGCTCAGAATTGTTCTTACAATGTCTTTCTTCATTGGATAGATTTTTCACCAATGCCAAAAAACTTTTGGTTGATGCTTGGAATTTTTTGTTATTCTTACATTACATGCATTCACTTGATGATTGCAGGACTGATGATGATCTTCCACCAACACATCCAAATAAAATCCCCAAAGGAATGGCTCGTCTTGCTGGGAATGGAAGATCTGCAGCAGTAGCAGCGGCAAATTCAATTAGTGATCTAAATTTTGTGTCTACCGATTATTTTTTATGAATTATATATGAATTTAATGAGGTGAGCGTATTCGGTGGCTATAACTATAACTATAACGGATATTATGAATTCAATAAGGTGAGCGTATTCGATGGCTATAACTATAATAGATATTATGAATTCAATGATCCTTCGTGACCTTAAATTTGGTGACAAAAATGGATTTTGTTAATGAATTCTTCATGAATTCAATGTCCCTTGGTAACCCTAATTTTGGTGTCTATAACGGATATTATGAATTCAATGACCATAAATTTGGTGGCTATAACGGATATTATGAATTCTTTACAAATTCAATGACCCATTGGTGATCCTAAATTTTGTGGCAATGAATATTTTTATTATGAATTCTTTAGGGATCCTAAATTTTGTGGCTATAACACATTATGAATTCAATGTTCCTGGTGATCTTAAATTTTGTGGCAACCTTTTTATTATGAATTCAATTACCTTTGGTAACCTTAAATTCTGTGGCTATAATGGATATTATGAATTCAATGTTCCTGGTGATCTTAAATTTGGTGGCAAAAATGAATCTTTATTATGAAATTATTCCTGAATTCAATATTCTTGGGGATCTTAAATTGTGGCAACAATTTTTTTTATTATGAATATTTTTGAATTCAATGATATGATACCCTAAATTTGGTGGCAAAAGTGAATTTCATGAATTCAATGACCCTAAATTTTGTGGGAATGGATTCTTTTTTATGAATTCAATGACTCTCAGTATCTCTATTCAATACTATGAATACTTTATGAATTAAATAATCCTTGGTGACCCTAAATTTGGTGGCAAAAATTGATCTTTATAATGAAATTCTTTGTGAATTCAATGTTCTTTGATGATCCTAAATTTTGTGGTATCGGATTTTTTTTTTATTATGAATTCAATGGCCCTCAAGTGATCCAAAATTTTGTGGTAGTGATGGATTCTTCATTATGAGATTGGTTGTGTGTCTTATCCCTTTCGCTTCACATTCCTCTCATTCTATCAGTACATTGTCTTCTCTTCTATTCCCATTTCTTATAGTTACTTTCTCTTTATTGCATTATTCTCTTTTATTTTAATTTTTTATAGTTAAAAAGTTTTGAAGCTCTAATTTTTTTTACTGCTAACAAGATATTTCTTGCCCAAACAACATAAATTATGGAAACCATTATTGAGTTTTTCTTTGTTGTTATATTTAGTCTCAAAAAAACTTAAGATAAGTTTAGTGGACCATTCATTCACTTTGAATCATCTATAACTCTATTCTTTTGAGTTAAAATTTTAGTCTGCCATAATTATTATTTTTGGTCTAGTTATAAATTTTCTTTGGTTATAAACTAATCAACAAATTTAGATGGAAATCATCTTGATGATGATGACGGAATTGAAATAAATTTAGACATTGAGTCTACTGAAACAGAAGGTTTTCCAAATGGATCTAATCAAGTGAGTAGAAACCTCCCATACTCTTTGGTAGAAGATATATGCATGTTGCTATAAAATTTTGTTAAATTTTGAATTTCTCTCTATCTATGATTTTAATTCATGGAAATTGTGGAGTGCCATGGTCAAGATGAGCAATGGTATTCCATCTAGTTACTTTTGTTGTGAGTATTTAATTTAATCAATTTTACTATTTAGCTATTTTTACTTGGATTTTAAAGAGAGGTAAGCTATAGTATTCCATCTGGCATTAGGCTGGTGATGCATTTTTTTGTTTTTCCTGTAACAGGTTTGTTGGAATTCTTAACTAGGGTGTATACCAAGAAATTGATTGGTGCTTTATCAATTTAATTTATCTTTTTAACAAGAGCTACACAGGACAAGTTTTGTTGCTTTTAATCTGCATCTATATATATAGTTTGGTTTGGCCAAGTTGTTGTTCTCTTCTTTCATTGTTTTCTTCCTATTTTTCTTTTATCTATATCTAGAACAATATAGGCTGTTACACGTACACATTTGGCACAAATATTGATTGTGTGTGCCATTTGCTTCCCATTTCTCTCATTCTTATTAATACATTATCTTCTCCTCTATTCTCATTTCTTATTGTTACTTTTTCTTTATTACATTCTCTTCTCATTTATTTTAATGTCTTGTACTTAAAAAGTTTTGAAACTCCAATTTTTTAACTGCTAGCAAGACATTTCTTGCCCAAACAACATAGATTATGGAAACCACTATTAAGTTTTTCTTTACCATTGTATTCAATCTTTAAAAAAACTCAAGATAAGTTTATATAGCCATTCATTCACTTTGGTTCATCTATAACTATTCTTTTGAGTTAAAATTTTAGTCTTCCATAATTATTATTTTTGTCCATTTGTAATTTTTCTTTAGTTATAAACTGATCTGCAAATTTAGATGAAAATTATCTTGAAGATGATGATAGAATTGAAATAAATTCAAACATTGAGCCTGCTGAAACATAAGGTTTTGCCACATGGTTTTAATCTGGTCTCGATGGTTGGTCTTTTTTACAATTTCCAAGATGATTAGGTGAGTAGAAACCTTTTTGACCAATCCGTCATAAGATAGATGCATGTTGCTGTAAAATTCCATTAAATTTTGAATTGCTTTCTATCTCTGATTTTAATTCATGGAAATTGTAGAGTGGCATGGTCAGATAAGCAATGGTATTCCATCTATTTATTTTTGTTGTGAGTATTTAATTTCATCAATTTTACTATTTAACGATTTTTACTTGGATTTTAAAGTGAGGTAAGCTATGGTATTCCATCTAGCATGGCATTCGATTGGTGATGTTTTTTTTTATTTTGTAACAAGTTTGTTGGAAACTTGGAATTCTTGGCTAGGATGTAATCCAAGAAATTGACTGGTAATTTATCAATTTAATTTATCTTCTAAATAGGAGCTATATAGGTCAAGTTGGTTGCTTTTAATTTGCATTTATATAAATATAGGTTGGCTAATTTGATGTCTCTTCTTCACTTTCTTCCTAAGTTTTTTTTATCTATATTTAGAACAATATAGGTTGCTACAAGTACAAATTTGGCATTGATATTGGTTGTGTTCCTTTTGCTTCCTATTTCTCTCATTCTCATCAGTACATTATCTTCTCCTCTATTCTCATTTCTAATCATTACTTTTTCTTTATTACATTCTCTTCTCTTTTATTTTAATTTCTTATACTTTAAAGTTTTAAAGCTCCATTTTTTTACTACTAGCAAGACATGTCCTGCCCAAACAACATTACTTACAGATAAGTTCAACTAGACATCTATTCACTTTGCTTCTTCTATAACACTATTCTTTTGAGTTAAGATTTTAGCCTGTAATAATTATTATTGTTAGTCTAGTTATAATCATTTTTTGGATATATATATATATATTATTCAACTTCAATACTTGAATCATTGTGCAATGCAAAAATCGTTAGTGTTGCTTGTTTGGATTTGGGTTCATGTGTTCTTCTAGGTCTCTCTCTACCCTTTGAGTTCATGTGTTCTTCTTGTGCTCTCTCTTTCTCTCTCTCAGTTCCAGTTTGTTATATTTGAATTTATTTATAATTGATGGGGAAAATGGTGTCTTCGTTATGCAAATGCCACTAATATCAACATGAATTCTTTATCAAATACTTTTTTTCATTATGAATTTTTATGAATTCAATGATACGACCCTAAATTCGGTGGCAAAAGTGGAAATTTATTATGAATTCTTCATAAATTCAATGTCCCTCGTTGATACTAAATTTTGTGGCAATAAATCTTTTTATTATGAATTCTTTATGAATTCAACCCTTGGTGACCCTAAATTTTGTTACTATGACGAATATTATGAATTCAATGATCTTAAATTTGGTGGCTATAAAGGATATTATGAATTCTATGACCTATCATCAACCCTAAATTCGGTGGCAACAATGGATCTTTATAATGAATTTAATCTCCCTTGCTAATTCTAAATGTTGTGCCAACGAATCTTTTTATTATGAATTCTTTGTGAATTCAATGACCCTTGGTAACCCTAAATTCTGTGGCAAAAATGAATCTTCATAATAAATTCTTCATGAATTCAATGTCCTTTAGAAATCCTAAATTTTACGGCAACGAATATTTTATTACGAACTCTTTATGAATTTAATGATCTTCGGGAATCCTATATTCGATGGCTATAACAAATCTTATGAACACTTTATGAATACAATGATCCTTGGTGACCTTAAATTTGGTGGCTATAATGAATATTATGAATTCTTTATGAAATCAATGACCCATCGGTGACTTTAAATTTGGTGGCAAAAATAGATCTTCATAATGAATTATTCATGAATTTGACTACTCTCAATGACCTTAAATTTGATGGCAAAAATTATATTTATTATGAATTCAATGTCCCTCAACAATCCCAAACTTTGTGATCCTTTTATTATGAATTTATTGACCCCTCTGCGACTTTAAATTTGGTGGCAAAAATAGACCTTTATTATGAGATTCTTCATGAATCAAAGTCTTTTAGTGATCCTAAATTTTTTGGCAACAAATTTTTTTTTTATTAATTCAATGACCCTAAGTGATCATGAATTCAAGGGTCGCAAAAATGGATCTTTGTTAAGAATTATTCATGAATTCAATGTCCCTCCTTGGTGATCCTAAATGTTGTGGTTGTAACGGAATATTATGAATTCTTTAGGGATTCAAAATGACCCTTGGTGATTCTTAATTTGGTGGCAAAAATTTATCTTTATTATGAATTCAATACTCCTCGATGATCCAAATTTTGTGGCGATGAATTTTTTTATTATGAATCCAATGACCTTAGGTGACCCTAAATTCGGTGTTGGAAAAAATGGATCCTTATTATGAATTATTTGTGAATTCAATGTTCCTCAATGATCATTAATTTTGTGGTAACATTTTTTTTTATAAATTCAATGACTCTCAATGACCCTTAATTTGGTAACAAAAATGGATCATGAATTATTTATGAATTCAACAACCCTCGGTGACCTTAAATTCGATGGCGAAAATGATGTTTATTATAAATTCTTCATAAATTCAATGTCCCTCAATAATCCCAAACTTTGTAGCTAACAAATCTTTTTATTATGAATTCATTGACCCTCTACAACTTTAAATTTGGTGGCAAAAATGGATTTTTTTTTTTAGATTCTTCATAAATTCAAGGTGATCCAAGATTTTTTGACAATGGATTTTAGTTATGAATTGAATGAGCCCCGGTGACCTTGAATTCAAGGGTTGCAAAAATGGATCTTTGTTAGGAATTATTCATGAATTCAATGCCCCTCCTCGGTGATCTAAATGTTGTGGTTATAACGAATATTATGAATTCTTTATGAATAGTTATAACATATTATGAATTCAATGATCCCCATCATAGTATGTATAAAAGGCATTCTATGTATCATACAAATTACAATATAGTTGAATTAATTATTTGATTTCTAAAGCAAAACTTTAACTTTAATTGTCTTTTTTAACTTTAGTTTTTTTTATTATATATTTAAATTAATGGTCTTTATTGTTTTATAAATGATCTTCTTTAATTATTATTATTATTATAATCAGGTAAGAAATATCCATGATACACATAAAAAAGATCAATTTAATTTTACTATTTTTTAAAAATAATATAATGAAAATTAAATAATTGAAAGTCTGAAAAAAAAAATTATTTAATTAAAATGGAAATTAATCATTGAATATTGAACAAATATATTAGAAGATATTTCTAAATTATTTCTTAAAATAAGCTAAGTAATAAGAAAAAAATTAATTAATGAATTTTTTTAACACATTTCATAAATTTTATATTAAAATAACCTTAAATTATAGGCTTAATTAAAATTTTCATCCCCTAATTTGAAATGAATTATTTTGATATATATAAAACACATTTCATCGAATTTAATTCTCTTTAGTTTTTAAATGTTAACATAACTACTAAGTCAATAATCTAATCAATAATTATTATGAAAAATTTATATATATAAATATTTTACATAAATTTTATTTATTATCATATATTTATTTATTGTGTTCTCAAAAGAATTTAGTATTTTGAATAAAAATAAAATAAATGGAGTGATTTATAAAATAAAAAGTAAAATATATAAAAAAAAAAAATTACAACTAATAATTGGAGATGTTAAAATATAAATGAAGAATAAATTAAATAATTTTTAATAATATTAAAATTAATTAAAAAAAAATTTTATAAATTTAAAATTTGTATAGAATAAATATTTTTAATTTTTTTCAATATAGGTCGGTCATATGAATCAATTAATCAATAATTGACTCAATTTTAACATTATTAAAAATTTTTATTTTATTTAATTAAATATTTGTATTTTATTTAATTAATTTTTAATATTATTAAAAATTATTTAATTTATTCTTCCTTTATATTTTAACATCTCCAATTATTAATTGTAATTTTTTTTTATATATTTCACTTTTTATTTTATAAATCACTCCATTTATTTTAATTTTATTCAAAATACTAAATTCTATTTAAAAATACAATAATCAATAAATAAATACATGATAATAAATAATTTTTTTGTGAAATATTTATATATGTAAATGTTTCGTAATAATTATTGATTAGATTATTGGCTTAGTAGTTATGCTAATATTTAAAAACTAAAGAGAACTAAATTTGAATCCTAACTTTGTCAAATTTTACTTAATTTTTTATTTAAATTAACTACTTAAATCAAAGCCTAAATTAGGAATAAAAAAGAATAATTATATCATTAGTAAAAAAATTATCTAAGTCAACGTTAAAGATAGTATGCAATGTCAGTGTAAAATAATTTTACATTATCAGATAATTATAACCCATCGTTTTAATAATTTTTAAAATAATTTTATAAAAGTTAATTGTCTCACTATAAATGAAAGTTGTGATTGACTGACGAGATAAAAGTGCTCACGATTTTTCTCTTAAATGTTTAACACATTATTATAAACCATTTTTTTAATTATTATGTTATTCTATAAATTTAAAAAATATTATATATATATTAAAATAATAATTTAATATTTTAATCAATAATATTACCAATAATTAATAAATAACTCATCCGAACTAAGCACGGATCACTATATTAGTTACTAAATAAGACAAAGTTACACATTACTATTTAATGTTTACATTTATTTATAATTAATCGTTAATTCAATGCAGGAAATAAATTAGTTTTCGTGCTAAAACTTTGGGTCCGTTTTACTTAATTTATTTTCAGTTTATAAGTTATTTTTTAAATTAAAGTTATAAATGAAAACTTAAAAAAATAAGTAAAAAGTTGTTTGTTAACATTTATTTATTTTTTAACTTAAAAGTTTTTAAAGTTAAAATATAATCAGAAGAAGAGGATTTGGGTTCAACTCCCTCTACTAACAAATATTAACAAACTAATCACTAATATTTTTCGATAAAAAAAAACATTAATTATATTGTATAATGAAAAATTATATTTATAAAATAAAAAAAATAATGTAGAAAAAAAATTATTTATATAAAAATATTTTAGGGATAATAAAACTTTTAATAGTAGTGTGATGTTTGATATTGTTTTAAATAGTTGATTAATAATTTTATTAATTAGAATATTATTTTTTATTTTATTAAAATTGATAATATTTTTCTTTATAGTGAAACATGTTGAATAAAATTATAAAAGACAATTTTTTTAATAATCAAAATTCTAATTACTTAATGGGAAAAAAATATTCTAAAATTTGTTATATGATGTAATTTAGCTTTAAATGAATTCAAAAAGGGAGCATGAAAATATAAGTTTTCTATGAGTAGCTTTAGATAGTTTATTATTTTTAATTTTTTTATTAAAAAAATAATTTTTATTTTAAGAAATTTTTACTAATTAGTGTTTGACTCAACTTTTACTTAAAAGTAACTTATAAACTCAACTTTTACTTAAAAGTAACTTATAAATTTAAAATAACCTAGATCAAATGCACCCTTACTACAGGACACAAATTTGTCTCTGACTTACAATTATAGTATTTATTTTATATATAAAAAACTATAATAGTTATTCATACCCTTTTAAAAATGTTTTCTTCGACCCAAGTTTTTCAAATAATTATTAATTAATAATTAAAAAATTTAAAATAAATTAAATTTATTAACATGAATAATTAATATTTTTTAATCAAATTCAACTATTATTAAAAAAATAATTTCAAATTAAAATTATTGTTAAAAATAACTACTTTAACAAGAGAAAAAAGGGTGATGCACTACCAATGTAAAACTATTTTACCAATCACAACCCTTCATTTATGGTAAAACAGTTAATTTTTGTAAAATTATTTCAAAAGTCATTACTGTAGGTTACGATATAAAATAATTTTACATGGATGGTATATGAACATTAATCTCTATTAATAATAATATGTAATTTATATGTAGTACATTTAATTTGTTCATGATCCATGATCTTTATTAAAATATTATTTTGAATTCTTTTATTAAAATCTTAATAGGTTATTTGATTTGTATAGATTATTTTTGTTAATTTAATTTTTCAATAATAAAATTTGCTACAGTTTTGCATGATCTTTATTAAAATATTTTTTTATTCTTTTATTTACACATTAAAGACTAATCACTACATTCTCTATTTACATACATTAATAAAATATATTAAATATATTATTGGCATGGTTTTATTCTTCATATTTAAAATATTACTATTATTATGATAATATTTAACACGACATGTAATATTTTTTTGTCAAAAAAAATTTACAGATTCAAGAAATTCAAGAGATAATACAACATTTAGTTTTTGAAAATGATAATTTGATATACTTTTTATAAGAGTATTAAACAAAAATTAGTTTATCGATTAAATAGAATATTTAAATGTTTTCTTTTAGGGAAGAATATTTAAATATTATTTTCAAGTAAAAATGTTTTTTTAATATTGGAGTAAACCTAAATTTTTCAATTTTTTTTAGGCTAAATGTAACTTTTGGTCATTTATGTTTCAAAAACTCAAATGGTACTTTTGAAACAATTTTTTTAAAAAATTTTGTAACGCGATTTTCAATTTTTTTTAGGAATTTAAAACATAAAAAGTATTTCATTCAATTCACTTATATGAAAATGAGTCTCATAAACAATTAAAAAAAACTTAATATTAGATTTTTCATTAATTTGGTTGTTTATTGGATACATTTTTTATGAAATTTTCACTATGTTTATCATCTTTTTTATTCAAACATTAGTTGAATTTTATGGTTCTCATGTAAGTGAATCTAATGAAATCATTTTTACGTATTGAATTAGTCAAAAAATTATTCAAAATTGCATTATATAATTGAAAATTATATTTATTTTTAGAATAACCATTATGACTCATTTCTAAAATATAAAAGACCAAATTGAGACTTTTAAAATATAAAGGACTAAAAGTATTATTTAGCCTTTTCTATGTGACAAACTCTTTATGCTTCTTGGTAGTGCATCATAAGTTTGAGGGACATGTTAAATAATATTAGTCAACACCCCCTTTTCTATGTGACAAACTCTTTATGCTTCTTGGTAGTGCATCATAAGTTTGAGGGGCATGTTAAATAATATTAGTTTAAGCATGTTACAGCAACACCCCCTAAGGTTTGCTTTAGTTACACATGCACTCCCTCCTTTTTTTTACCATTACTTTGGTACCCTTGCTTTAACCGTTTTAAGTTATTGTTAGCTTTTTAAATGAATTTATATTTAATTTTAATTGATTTATTTAAAATCCCGTAACTACTCTTATACTTAATTGACCCAAAAAGAGAACATCTTCCTCTGTTTCGTGATACTGTTCTTCCAAAGGGAGAGAATTGTTCATTTTCTTCTGTTTCGTGCTATTCTTCTAAAGCTTTACTCCCCTGGTGATGTTGACACTTAAACCATCCTTAATCTCATTGAAAGAAAGCTTGATGCCAACAATAATAATGGATTGATGGCACCCTTCACAATGGTCGAATTTTGAAAAGCAATTTTCCAAATGCACAATGATAAACCTCTTGGCCCGGATGGTCTTAACCTCACTTTCTATAAAAGGTTTTGGAACCTCTTAGGGAATGATATATTCCATGTAGCAACTAGTTGGCTCAACCAAGGTGAGTCCCCTAAAAATTTGAATAACACTGATATTGTTTTAATTCTTAAAAAAGACAATCCTTCATCCATGCTTGATTTAAGATCCATATCACTAAGTAACGTTTTATACAAGATTGTCTCCAAAGTACTTGCAAACAGGTTGAAGCATATCCTCACAAAGTGTATTTCACAGGAACAATCCGCTTTCATAGAAGGAAGATCCCTTTTAGACAATGTTCTTGTAACTATTGAGACCATTCAACACATGAAATGCAAAGCAAAGGGTAAACATGGTGAGATAGCCTTAAAGATTAACATAAGCAAGGCCTTCGATAAAGTGGAGTGGAAGTTCCTTATGGCTACTATGCTGAAAATGGGTTTCGACCCTAAGTGGGTCCAGTGGATCAAAATGTGCATCACTTCGATTGATTACAACGTCTTGATCAATGGAGAGGGCATTGGCCATGTAACGCCAAAGAGGGGTCTTAGACAAGGAGATCCCCTATCACCTTACCTCTTTATCATGCATGGAAGGTCTCTCGACTCTATTAAGAAAAGTGGAAGCTCGCAGCGACATTCATGGTGTTAAAGTGTGTAGAGGGGGCTCCCTTCCTCACACACTTATTATTTGCTAATGATTGTTTTCTTTTTTGCAGGGTAAATGACAAAAATCATAAATTTTCTTCAGCAAAAACATTGCACCCACAATTCGAGATCATATCTCCGATCTCTTAGGTGTTTCTGAACACTTGGGACCGGCAGATATCTAGGTCTCTCATCCATGATAGCAAGAAAGAAGAAAGCAATTTTCAACTTTCTCAAAGACAAAATCTAGAATAAAATCAACCATTAGTCCAGCAAGCAACTCTTCAAAGCAAGGAAAGAAGTCCTCATCAAGTCAATTGCACAAGCAATACCATCTTATTGAATAAGCACTTTCCTCTACCATCCTCTTTGGGAGATGACATTCAAAAAATGTTGAACTCTTTCTAGTAAGGCTCTAATAAGAACAACAAAAAATGAATAAATTGGCTCAGCTGGGATCGTTTGACTATGAGGAAGGATCATGAGGGCCTCAATTTTCACCATCTTCATGGTTTCAATCTAGCCATCTTAGGGAAGTAAGGTTGGAAGTTTCTTTCCAACCAAGATGCTATAGTTACTAAAATACTCAAAGCCAAATACTTTCAGACAGGGAATTTTCTTCAAGCTAGATTGAGTAACAATCCTAGCTATTCTTGGTGTAGCATCTATTCTTCACGAGTATTGGTCAAGCTTGGAATGAGATGGAGGTAGGCAATGACCAACATGTGTGATGTATGGCATGATCCTTGGTTGAGAACCCCTAACACCCCCTACGTTGAAACCCAACCAATAGACAGTTTGGAAGACATGAAGATAAGTGAACTTATGGAGCCCGCTAATAGAAACTGGCGTCGGGATATCGTTCAACACTTCCTCTTTAACAAGGACATAGTTGTTATTTGCTCCATGCCTTTACACTTCACTGACTAGCAAGATGTGTTAATATGGAGATTCTCTAGAGATGACAAATATTTCGTAAAGTCAGCATATTACCAAGCCATGGAGACCTTAGTAGATAATTCTGACTTGAAGGTTGGAGGTGAATGAAGTCAGGTATGGAAATTGAACATCTCACAACGCATGAAGACTTTTATATGGTGTCTCCTTCGCGATGTGCTCCCTGTTAGGACTCGGCTAATCACAAAAGGGGTCCAATGCTCAATCGAATGCCTTATGTGCAACAACAAACCAGAATATCTATGGCACACACTTTTCAACTGCCCCAAAGCATTCACAATATGGAATATGATCAGTTGTTGGAATGAGATCCAAGTTGCTTTGGACATCGCCATTAGCATAGAGGCTGGTATATTCTCATTGCTAGCAAGTTTGAATGGCTCAACTTCATAGCTGCCCTCCATTATATTTGGCACTATCGGAACGATAAATTATGGGAGAATATTGAAAAGTCAATTACTTTATCACTACAAGCTGAAAGGGACTCTATTCTGCAATGGAAAGCTACCCGTAACACTACCGATGCACATGCAATAGGCCACTCACCACGTATAGGCTCTGCACCGCAACCAAGATAGAGCAAACCAACTACAAGTCATCTAAAATGCAACGTCGACACTTCCACATCTACAGACATAGGAGCTTTCAGAATAGGAGCAATGGTCCAAGACTCGATGGGGTTCTTGATCGGCGCTCACTTCACGACCTTAAACAGAGTTGTTCCTATAGAGGAAGTAGAAGCTGTGGCCCTCTATGATGCCATCCTTTGGATTATCACATTAGGCATCAACAATGTTACCTTTGAAATAGGCTACAAGCATATAGTTGATCTAATTCACTATGATACCGTTTCTACATTTGAACTTGGTCATATCATATCTGCTTGTAAAAATTCCCTTCTTTTAATCAATAACTTGTATGTGAGTTTTATTCGTAGACAAGCGAATCAAATCGCTCACTCTCTTAGTAGGGCATCTAGATTCTTTGCTAGTCCACAACTTTTTGATTATTTACCACAATGTTTTCGTGCTTCTTTTATTAATGAAATAATGTAAATTTCTCCTTTTCCAAAAAAACAATAATTAATCTTAAATGTAGATTTTTTTTTTATTATAATGACTTTAGTTGTTGCGAAAATGTCATATTACAGTGGTATTAATTGTTGCAAAAAGTTGTTTTATTACGACGACTTTGATTGATGAGAAATAATGCGTTTTGACAATGACAATAGTTGTTGCGACATATAAATATGTCAATGATTTCATTGGTTGTTATTATAATAACAGTAAATGTGTGAAAATGACCATGACAATTATGATTGGTAAAACATAATTAATAACAACGATAATTATCATTAACAAAATATAAGTAATGATAATGACATTAAATGTTGCTGCAAAAATCATGGCAACAACTTTTTTGACAACGACCTCTGAAGACAACTTTTTTCTCTTATAAGTTATTTTTGTAATGACAATTTAAATATCCTAACAATAAAAATAAATGTCTTTCCGAATAATAACTTTTATCTTGTAGTGAATGTAATGACATTAATACAAAGAAAAGAGTTATAAAAGCTAAGATAAAGGCTTATAAGAAGAGAGGTGAGGAACTTAAGCAAGACAATGACACATGGACAAATATATTCATGTGACACTATATGTAATTAGTATCTTCTTTGTGTCTCAACTTTTATATTATATATAAATAGATAAATTGGGATGAATCTTAAAAGTATTTATATGGGATAGGTTTGTACTGAAACTAATTACGGGATGAATTATTTTTACTACGTACAGAAGACGTCTGACCATCATATATTTTCATGCTCGATGCAAACCAGCTCCATGCAAGTTGACACTTGACACGTGGCATTAAAAGGCACAAGACCGGGAACCAATTCGAGAGCAAAACCAAGATTGGATTTTGGGAGGACTGCTGAGGTTCCACATGGGAATGGGGCAAAAGGGGTGTCGAGATTGAGGCTGAACTTGAGCATGGCGAAGAAGACGAGGAAAGAGAGAGTGAAGAGAAAGAAGAGCCTTGGTGTCCTCCTCATGGACTTGAGAAAGGTGAAGAATTTGGAGTGCGCCCATGATGCACACTTCTTGTTGGGGGATTCATCAAGTAGAGACTCAAGAGAAGAGGATGAGATGGAGTAGATGATCTGAGAAGGAAGTGAGATGTAAGACAGCTTCTTCGCATTGTTCTTGGTTGATCCAAAATCATATTAAACAATGTGTTTGCTCCAATCTTCTCTATTTAATTTGTTGGTTTTGGAATGTTCAAAAACATATATCAACACATAATATTATAATGTATTAGTAGACAAAATATATTTTTATTCAATAATGTATCATTGAATATTTTTATTTATAATTTATTTAATTATTCATAAATATTTTTTTATTTAACTTTTAATTTTTTCCGTGAAGAAAAAATATTAGGGACTATAAATAAAAATATTTTATCATTTTAATATAAAAACATTTTTTTGTCTTATCTTAGTTTAATTAATGTTTTTAAATTTGAGTTTTAATTAGAGTGATGATATTTCATCACTCAATTTTTTTAAACATCCCACTAATATTTATCAATATTTTTTATTTTTCTCCTCCTATCATATTCTATCACATATAATATTTATAATTTTTAGTTTTTACTTATTATATTATATCACATATCATATTTATAAAAAAAAATTAGTTTTTACTTCTCTCACTCGGTAAACATTTTTCTTTTAATAAATATACTTGTCAACAAGATTTTAAAAAAATGATTTATGACATATATTTTGATTAATTAACAATAAAATTTGCTAATAAAAAAAAGGACACTAAGATAAAATCTAAATTAAAAAAAACAACACTATTTTATATGAGGTCAAAGAGTAAAAATTTATTGACTTAAAATATTTTTTCAATCTTTACGAAATTATACTATTTTATTTTTTTAAAATTAAAAATGTATTTTAATCTTTTAAATTTACGAAATATTTTTTAGTCTCATTAAATAGAAAATGATCACAGATTATAAATTAAAAAAAAAAACAAGAAAAACATTTGATGAATTTAGGAAAAAAAAACATGTTTATGGGAAATTTATTACTCTTGGTATAACATAACGAGTCGCACTCGCGAGTCACGACTCGGGGTCCGATTACGTCAAATTGAGGAGGCTCTACTCGACAGAACCACCACCCACGATTTCATTCTACCTTCGATTCCTCTTCCGCTTCAACTTGTCGTTGTTCCTCGTTCGCTGTCCATTTTCGCTGCAATCTTTTGTTTTTTCGTGTTTTCTCTCCTGAATCTGGGTGCTTCAATTTCGGTGCAAAGTGGCCATGGATTACGAACCCTACGATAGTAGCGGTGAGTTTTCATTTCAAAGTTCCTTTCTTTTTCCCTATCTGTGCCAAAATCTTCAACATTTCTTTTCATTCTAGGGTTTGGGCTTCCTTTGGGTTTCTTTGTTTTTCTTTTCTCGCTTGACCCATTTTTTTTGTTTGAGTGTGGGGATTTCAATTGGTGCCAAATTGTTGGGTTTCATGATTTGCTCGGAGAATCCCAGTTGTGTTCATTTTGTGTTTTGCATTGTGTTTTGTGATTTGTTTTGGTAATGTCTCAAGGGACTAAAGAATTAGTCTTTTTTTCTTGAATATGTTTATTCCATGGTGTGTGTGAGGAAATATTGGTGTAGCATTGATTGAGGAAAAGATGACAGAAAGTCAGTTAAGGTGGTTTTAATATGTGCAAAAAAGGGCGCTGAAAGCACTAGTGAGGATTGTAAGAGGGGGGAGAGGGAGACCAACAAGAACATTAGAGGAAATTGTTAAGCCGGATTTTATGACGAATAATATTCCCAAGAATTTGGTCTTTAATGGAGCTCGATGGCATCTTGTGATTTATGTAACCGACTTCACCCACTTGGATAAGGCTTTTGTTGTTGTGTTTGTGTTTGTGTTTACTCCATGATAGAAGAAGTCTTGTGAATTTTACTTGTAAGCTTGTCTTCCTATGGATAGTTAAGGAGGAAAAGTGTGTGTGCCTCTCGCTAAAGAAATGCATTAGAAAGAAGAAAGCAGGAAATTATTTGGTTATTTTGCATTAATGTGCCATATAATTTAACTGCTCAAGCTTTACATTTTTGATAAATGTAAAAGATTAAAATGTTATACTTTGAAATTCCAAGCTGCTTTCTTCTGCATAGAGTTCCAAGACTGAAAATTAGTCACTTGTTTAGAGAATCTGATGGCATTGAGGCACTTTAGTCATACCTCACCTTAACCAGCAGTAGGTGCCGAACCCTTCTGCTGCCTAGGACTATCCCTATTGACGGTTCGACTGAGAATTAGTTTCTTAAAAAGGTTAAATTTAATAAGGAAGGAACATATGGAAATGTCTATTTATTTGTTTACAAGGACTCAAAAGTTTTTCTAAATGATTTTTTTATGCTCTCAAGGTCCTTTAATGACACCATTTTTTTATCCCCTTCCCCATCTTTCCTTTTGGCACTATTGTGTACACAATTCTTTATGATACAGTGTAATGCTGGTGTGTGGCATACTGCCTGCATTGTACCCATGAGGAAATTTTGGTGCTTTTAATTATTAATCTCCTCCTCAAAATAGTATCTCTTACCTAGTTAATTACTTAATTGTCTTGGTGAATGGATTGTGTCCTCACTTTGTATAATTAGTAAATGCACATGTGCTACTCCTGATGCTCAGAATTGATCTTGCAATGTCTTTCTTCATCAGATAGATTTTTCACCAATGCCAAAATACTTTTGGTTGATGCTTGGAATTTTTTATGTTATACTTACATTACATGCATTCACTTGATGATTGCAGGAACTGATGATGATCTTCCACCAACACATCCAAATAGAATCCCCAAAGAAGCGGCTCGTCTTGTAGGGAATGGAAGATCTGCAGCAGCAGCAGGTTCAATTCCATACCCCAGGATGTATGGCAAAATTGATATGGAAACTCAAATTCACCAACTTGAGAAGGAAGCATACAGTTCAGTTCTACGAGCCTTTAAAGCTCAAGCCGATGCCATTACTTGGGTATAAATATTCGGCCATTTGGTTTTCAAGTATCTAATATTTTTAAAATTGCTTGATCAGATTTAAATGACGTGTATTTCTTCAGGAGAAGGAAAGCTTGATTACAGAACTTAGAAAAGAACTAAGATTATCAAATGAGGAACACAGAGAACTTCTAGGTCATGTCAACGCAGATGATGTCATACAAAATATAAGGTCTGATAAAACTGTGAAACATGGCTTCTTGTTGATATATCTATGCTTCATAAGTGAGATTGCCATTGCCTTTTTCCATATATGAGCTGTTATTTTGTTAATCAACACCTTTTTGAACATTGATTTTAGGGAGTGGAGACACACAGGAGGCAATCAGCCTGGTGTGCTGAGTACTGGGCAAGCTATTCATGATTCAATTCCAAGTCCAACTATCTCTGCATCTCGTAAGAAGCATAAGATAACTCCATCTGCATCATCACAATCTTTAGGCAGGCCTTCTCCATTTCATCCCCAACCCGTGGCTGCACCCCTTCAGCCATCTTTGGTGGCAAAACGAGGATCTGTTTCTGGATCTAAGGGAAAGAAACACAAACCTGTAAGCAAACAATAAATTCACAGTGCTTCTTCATTTCAGTTTGGTTTAAGTATGTTTTTAGTTCTTCCAACATAAGAGTTTTTCTGCTTTAGCCTTTCAAATTAAAAGTTGATTTTTTTTTAATCCTTCAAATATGATAAATGTTATTTTTGGTCCTTCTGCCCAAAATTGCAAAACAAGGTATATAGATTTTACAATTTGTGCCAGTTTTTTATCGTCAAAGTCAAGTTGTGATGGTAAAAAATCGCCATAAATTGCAAAATCTATATACCTTGTTTGACAATTTTGACAAAAGGACTAAAAATAACATTTATCATATTTGAAGGACTAAAAAAAACAAACTTTAGTTTTGAGGACTAAAAGAAATAAACATCTAATTTGATGGAGTAAAAACATATTTAAGCCTTTCTGTCTATCTTCACTGAGCTTGGGTTTGTCTCTGAAGCAGACGTGGAATCCATTATTTATTGCTAAGGTATAATAAATAATCCACATTGTTGTTTACTTGCAGGGCCAATTGTTACCTGGTGTATCTTCAACAAAGCAATACCCTTCATCAGGACTAGGTGGAAGGAATCAAGTACCTAATAGAGTTACTTCTGGTACTGTCATTGGTGAGGTTGCTGAGGGAGCATCGTTGGATTCATTAGTTGGTAGAAGAGTGCAAACAAAATGGCCTGATGACAACAACTTTTATGAAGCCGTTATCTCCGACTACAATCGAACTAAAGTACTTTCATGCCCCCAAATAACTAAAAATTTGCTTGTCGGTTAGTATGTAGCACAAATGCTTATTTTTATTTCAACTTATCAGGGTCTACATGCTTTGGTCTATGACATGGGGACTGCAAATGAATCATGGGAATGGGTTAATCTGTCAGAGGTATATTTAATACTAATTACTGGAGTGAAATTCTTATGTGCTTATGATTAATACATCAGCAGTTTGGATTAAAAATGTTTCATATTTATAGAAACAAGTAGTTTAACATTACTAAAATAGTCTCTCTCTCTCTCTCTCTCTCCATATACACTTAATAATTTAACAAATCCATGCTTATGCCTTGGCTTTATTATTTATATTTTTAGAATATCAAGATTGAAAACGGTGTGTATGATTGGCATGTATTGCAATCTTTTCATTTGCAGCATTTGAATTGGGAATGAAAACTGGCTTTTATTCTGCTTTTCTTTTGACTATTTTTGTTTAGGAATGCGTGTGTGATGTTTAGTACTTCAAAGTTAATGACTGCAGCTACTGATACCATATGAAAAGAAATATGTACTCAATAAACACAATTTTGACTTGTTTTAAATTTTCATTTTCATTTTCATTACAGCCTAAATTGTGGGGGCTTTTTGATTTTCATAAAATGGAAGCACCGCTATTCCATGTATCTTGAATGTACAACATTATGCAGAATATGGGTTTTCGGTCCATCTGCTTGATATGCTTTGCACTAGATATTTGATAGTTGATAGTACTATTTTGTTTTAGCTTATTCAAATGTAGTATTGCCACTGCAGATCTCTCCTGAAGATATTCAGTGGGTAGGTGAGGATCCTGGAGTCCACCGTTGTGGGGTTTTTGGTGGATCTGGGAATGGGATGAGTAGATCTGTAGGACGTGGCAGTGTTCCAGGAGCTGGAAGAGGTAGGGGAACTGCGAAGGGGCAATCCAGAAAAGACTTCTTACCATCACAGAATGGATTAGGAATGAAGACTCTAGATGATATACAAATACTTCACACCGACACGCTAGTGAAGGAGGTAACTGAAACCAGTTCAATATATCTTCAAGAAATTAAAGTATGAGTGACAAAAGTTTCGTCAGTAATGACAATTTTTGTCACTAATACTTGTGTCAGTGATGTTTTAATGATGATTTTTTAAAAATTACAAGTAAATTGTTTTGTCAATATTGATAAGTTTTTTTTGTAGTAATCAGAGTACTCTTTGAGATTGTTTGATGTTTTGTTTTTTTGACATATGTAAGTATCTGGTGAACCTGACAGGTGGAGAGGGTATTCAATGCAAATCATCCCGATGCATTTGAAATTGAGCAAGTCAGGAAAGTTTTGAAGGTAAGGGACAATTATATATGTCAGTCTGACATTTCTTTTATTTTCTTGTAAATGGCATATGTATGGGTTAATGATATGAAATAAATGGCAGGATCATGAGCAATCTCTTATTGATGCAATTGCAAGACTTGCAGATCTTTCTGATGGCGAAAGTGAAAGTGGTATTTCTCTGTTTTGACTAATACCTTGTTGCAATACCATATGAGATTTTTCTTTTCATGAATAGACCTATGTGGACTTTATGTGGATGTTAAATGGATCTATTTAGTGCCCAATCACAAATAAAATATTAGAATTTGCATTGAGTTCAACTCTATATTTCTGTACATGATTTTAAATTGATATACATGTGATAGGGGTGTTGGCCTAATATGGTTTATAAGTCTAACTACTGAATTTCAACTAATGCTCGGGACTCTGCTAATTTGATTGTAAATGAGGAGAAAACAAACAATGGTTTGGGATGGAAAGGTTTTGATTTTCTGTGATTCTTACTTGGTAAAGTTGAGAATCACATTCAACTCACTTTCATGCTGTAGTAAGAGGGGCCATAAATTGCATTCCATATTCAATCATTCCATAATTTTGTTGTAACAAACTAGGGTGAAGCAAATTCGATTCCAAATTATTCACCAAAAAAGAAAATCATTCCATTCTTTTTACTTCCCTGATCCTCCTATTCAAACAACCATAGCCTATGTATCTAGCGATTTGATACTAAGTACTCCTTTTTTATTATTAAATTTTAATGTTATCACTCAAGCATGAAATGATGAAAATGCCATGTTACTACTACTTGGGGAAATCACCATTTAAATAATAGTTTTTACTTTTTAAGTATGGTGTTTTTGGTTCATTGTTTTTTTTTTATTATCATGTTATTGATACGAAGTATCTATTAACTTTATTGATAACTAGTTTCTGTCAAAGAACCTTGACTCACCACCTATACTGGAATTCTCCCCTCCCAACCATAGTTTTCTTATTCATTAGGTCCAAATTCAAGACCTTATTTAAGGAAATTAAGTCAATACCATTCAAACCAACAACTTGTTGGCATTTTTGGTTCATTATGGTTTATAAAGCATTGATGATCCCTAAATCAATTCTTTGTATAACCTTTCTTGTTATTATTGTTTATTCAGATGATGAGGGTGGTCACCATTTCTCACATGCTCAAGCAATGACTCAATAATGTTGAAGACCACCTTTGTACAATGAGCAGATAATTTCCCTGACAGATTATGCCTCTAGGCTTGGCTGACTCTTCATTTGTCATTTAAATTTCAGTAGATTGAAAATTAGGTAATTCACTGAGATTTTAAGAATTGACACTGGCTGATGCTTGTAAACAAATTCTTGTATTCGCTGTATATTATGTATGGCTCCATTCTTCTATTATGTATTCCCAGAAAATATAACAGTAGTGCCTAGCCCCATTGTCCAATGATCCATCGTGGACTCAAATGAGGAATATTATTCTTTCAACATCTGAACTGTCTAATCCTTTAGTAAGAATATCTGCAAGTTGAACTTGTGAAGATACATATGAAATACAAATCAAACCACTATCCAGTTTTTCTTTGATAAAATATCTATCCACTTCAATGTGTTTTGTTAGTTCATGTTGCACAGGATTATGGGCTATACTAATTACTGATTTATTATCACAATATAGCCATCCCATTTAATCTTCAAGTCTTCTAAGATAATTTTCCACCAAAGCAATTCACAAATACCTCGTGCCATAGCTCAAAATTCAATCGAGCTATATATTTTGTTTTTTACTTCTCAAAGTTACCAAAGTTTCCTCCAAGAAAAGTACAATATCCAATAGTGAATCTCCTATTAGTTATTGACCCTACATAGTCAGCATTTGCATAAGCTTCTAGTATTCCTATTTCTTTTGAATAAAATTCATCTTCCTAGTGTCCCCTTAAGGTATTGTAGGTGACCTGTAAATGGACTTCTCTTGGACAATGCATAAATTGGCTCACCAAACTAATAACAAATGCAATATTTGGCCTTGTGTGAGACAAGTAAATCAATTTTCCAACTAAACGTTGATACATCTCATTATTCACTACTGCGTCATCATCTACATTATCCAATTTAAAGTTTTTATCCATTGGAGTACTCAATGGTTTACAAGTTGTCATACCTGTCTCCTTGAGAAATATGTGATATATTTATATTGAGATATAAAAATACCTTTCTGGGAGTGAGACACTTCAATTCCAAAAAAATATTTCAACTTCCTAAGAGTTTTTATCTCAAACTCCTTTGCTAGATGTTGACTTGAGAGTTATTGTTCCTTCCAATCATCTCTAGTAACAATGATATCATCAACATACACTAACAATACAGTTACTCCCCTTAAGGTTGAGTGCTTGATGAATAAAGTGTGGTCTCCTTGGCTTTGTTTGTATCCCAAAGCTGTCATGACCTTAGTAAATCTCTCAAACCATGCCCGAGGGGACTGTTTCAACCCATATAAAGCTATTTTTAACTTGCAAATTAGTTGCACCTTCATATCCTGGTGGAACCTCCATATAGATTTCTTTCTTAAGCTCCCCATGCAAGAAAGCATTCTTCACATCAAATTGTTGTAATTTTCAGCCATAATTTGCAGCAAAAGATAATATTACCTAGACTATATTCATCTTTGCAACCAAAGCAAAAGTCTCTAAGTAATCTATCCCACAGGTTTGAGTGAAACCCTTAGCAACCAACCTCACCTTGTACCTCTCAATCAACCCATGTGCCCTATACTTTATTGTATATACCCACTTGCAACCAACTAACTTCTTTCCTTCAAGCAAAGAAACCAACTCTCGTGTTTTGTTCTTCTTCAATGCTTCCATTTTTGTATCCATGGCCTACTTCCAATTTTTATCAAATAATGCTTCAAAAACATTGGTGGGAATTGAGAGAGTTTAGGTTTGCAAGAAAGGTTTTGTGGGTTGGAGAAAAATTATGAAATGAAAGGTAATATGAGAGTATAAAGAGGTTTTTTTTGTACATTTTATGGTTCCTTTTCTAAAGGCAGTTGTAAGATAAAGGTCATCACCATATTCAAGGATTTCAGTTTCATTATCATTCAAAAATGGAAAATCAGAGTTTGTAACTTGGTCATTATCATTCAAAATTGGAAAATTAGAGTTCATTACTTGATTTAAAGGAGTTGGATTGGCCTCTTGGGCACATGTTGATTCAAAAATGACCTTTGATCTTCTTGTGTATATCAATTTTTTCCATACCTTGTATCATTTTCATGTCTAATGGGTGAATCCTTGTCGGATTCATTTTTAGCTAATATTTCTTGTTCAGGTTTTTGTGTAACATTACTGGAATTTAACTCAAGAGTGGAAAGGACAAGTGTTTCAAAAAGATTCTTTTTATCTTCCCAAAGACTCTCCCCCTAAAGATAAATTTGACTGAAAAAATTTTGATCCTCATGAAAGGTGACATCCTGAGACACATAAAATTTCTTGGAAGGATCATGGAAGCACTTGTACCCTTTTTGAGTATAGGAGTAACCAACAAAGACACATTTTAGAGCTCTAGGATCAAGTTTACCCCTGTTTTGACCATGAACATGGACAAATGTTGGGGACAGTTTACAAGAAGTTGACAAATTATGATAGAAAGAAGAAAGAGCATCCATAAGACTCTTAAATCCCAAGATTTTATAAGGTAATCTATTGATAAGATATGTTGCTATGAGAACAACTTCCCCCAAAACTTTTTGGAACATTTTTTGAAACAATAATGCTTTGTTTAGTCCAATAGGTGCTTGTTTTTTCTTTTTGCAATGCTATTTTATTGTGGTGTTTGAACACAAGAGGATTCATGAATTATTCCCTCTTTTTTGGCAAAAAGGAGTAATGACTTGATTAAAATACTCATTCTCATTGCTCTTACCTAAGTTTCTTAATGGATACACCAAATTGATTTTGAATCATTGAGAAAAAAAATTGAAAAACATTACTTACTTTAAATTTGTGTTTAAGAAGAAAAATCCAAGTGACTCGAGTACAGTCATCAATAAAAATCATAAACCAGTAAGCTCTTGACACATTTGGAATAGGAGATGACCCCCAAACATCAATATGAATAAGGTAAAAATGAAAAGTACTTTTCTTATTACTTGATGGAAAAGGTAGACGTTTGTGTTTGGAAATTTCATATACATCACATTGAAGGCATTCCTTTTTTATGCCACAAAACAAAAATGGAAACATAACTTTGATGGTTTCAAAAGAGGAATGTCCTAGCAGATAATAAAAAAAAGTAAAACTATTTCTTTTTTTTTTACATTCTTTTGAAATTGATACACAAGACTCCTCAAGAAGATAAAGGTCATTTCTTTCTCTAACATATCCAATCGTACTCCTCAATTCATTGTCCTGGAATACACAACAATCATTATAAAAAATAATAATGCAAGATACATTATTTGTAAGTTTTTTGATAGAGACAAGATTTGTAGACAACTTTGTGTGTAATTGACAATTTAATGTTAAAGCAATATTATCAACACATGGTTAGTTACCGGATAATATCCATTAGTAAATATTTCATTTTTTAAAATATTTGTTTTTATATTTTTGGCTTATTTTATCCCCTGTTTAAGATTAAAACAAATTTAAAATTTATATATTTATATATTTTATATTTAAAAATACCTTAATTATAGATTAAAACAATATTGTATATGATAGGCCTATCAGTAATGATAATAACCCAAGGCCCAAAAGAGAGACCAGAGCCCTGGATGAGTGATTTTGTATCCAAGTGAGATTTGTTGCTTTTATTTCCCTTAGCCAACTGTGCTGTTTTCTAGAAACTTCTCTCCCTCTGATGTTCACCACGTGTAGGGAGATCCTCTCATGTGGGAATTTCATCTATTGTATTTAATTCCTCAAGTTGATGAATGAAAGGAGAGAAGTAATTTTACCACTATAATGTAGCTTGTAGGGTAGTATAATATAGCATATTCTGATAGGAAGAACTAATATCTTATCAATATATAACAACTAGAGAAACCATTCTACAAATTAAATAGTCAACAAAACGCAATGTATATAACGATAAAAACAATTGTTCTAAAATGTAACAGGCATTACATATTATATGTTTGAACAAACATTTGAAAAATGTAAATGATAAATGATCTCCTTATTTAATACCAGCATATCCCGGAGAACCTTGTTGGTCATCGCCATCTTGTTGTTGGTTGTCATCGTCTTGTTGTGGCTGGTTGTCATTCTCCTGCTGCTGGTTGTCATTTTCATGTTGTTGAAGAATGTTTTGCACTGCTGCTGCTGCGACTGGTGGTGGTAAGAATGGGAGGACAGCATTGACAAAAGATTGTAACCAACTATTCAATTGTTGAATCTCCTGCCTCAATTGGTTAATCCCCTGTTGCCGGTTTCTGAGACACTCTTCCTCGGCAAGGTCTAGGGGAGTGCATTCTGGGTTACCAACACAAGATGCAGTAGACATAGTTTGAGAAAGTCTAGTCTCAAAATCTTCCTGTGTTAAGACAGACACTTTAAGTTATAAATATAATAAACATTAATAAAATTAATAAACAAACAAGATTAGGGATTCACATGTGTTCACTTAGATATATAATCAACAAATTGACTAGTATCCTTCCGTGGATTTGTTGAAAGACCTCATCGACACGTACAAGTTGACCCAACTCCTCTGACTGCAAACAAAAAACATTATAAATAAACACTTGATACACAATTAACTTTTATATGAATTCTCAAGAATATTAATAAGTGTTTAATGTACATACCATGTGAATTGTGTGATCATGCATACTAATGGAGTCACCTGAGTGCAAAGTCCCGCCTTTATCAGATCCCTTATTTTCCTGGGCTTGTGACATTTTGAGCCGAAATTAGATGAATTCCATGGTGCTAACAGTTTGTTCCACACACTCTCCAATCCAATATGGCTTCTTACTATCTCTTCGTGCTTTTTTGAACATCTCAGACAGTCTATGAGACACCTTTGAGTGAAATTTTTTCTTAACTTTATCTTCATGCTCAGGTCTCCATGTCACGTTCCGCTATATGAGGAGAAAATGTTGAGTTAAGAAAATATAGACAACTTGTTATTAATATGAAAATCTAAGTGCAGAATTTAAATTCATCGATTCTAGTTAGACATAAATAACTAACTTGAAAGAAGGAAGTCTCTTTATGTAAAAGGCAGAAAAACAATATGAATATTTGTAATGCATGTGTTTTAAGCACATTTTACCCATTTGAAATTCAAATTCTGCAACTTATTCCAGTCAACTTATTTCTAAACCATTATTAGAGTAACATTGCTCATAAAAGGATAACTCCATTTGGCAAAATGCCCATCAATTGAAAATCGGAAATGCATTACTAATTCAGAAACAATAAAACCCACAACTCTAATACATTACATAAATAAATCTAAACTGTCATCATTACCACCAAAGCATAATTTTGTTCTCGGATATAATTCCCCATAGCAATTATATGCCCTATTTATATGTAGAACATTCAGAAAGCTAAACTGTGAATTTAGAAAGCAATTCTATGCCTAAATAAACATTTATAAAGTATAAACCATTATTAGAGTAACATTGCTCAGAAAACTATAACTCCATTTGGCCAAATGCACATGGATTTAAAATCATAAATGCATTACTAATTCAGAAACAATAAAAAGCACAACTCAAACACATTACATGAATAAATAATTTACCTTAAAACGTTGGTAGAAAATCTCCCACTCTCTTAGGAATCGCTCCCCATGCAGCCCAATGCTCCAGAAATTGCTGCTTAATGGTCCATGTAATAGCCTTTGATGCAATCTTGGATGGAGCAAATCTAAAAAGAAAAGCAAGTAATGAAAAATTAAGAGACAATGAGTAGATCTATAAACATATAATGATAATTATTTAAATTTGAAGGATCAATTCTTACCCTGTAGATGTAGGTCGAATCATATGAAGATCACTAAGTGGGGTAGTCCTCCTCATCTTAGTGTGACATGTGCTCCTCATCTAGCTGAAGAGGAATATCATTTTCTCTGATGGTCATGGATGGTGTAGCTGCAGCAGCCGTTGGGGATTCTGTGGCTGAAGCACCTGCTGGGGATGGTGTTGATGGAACACCTGTTGGCAATGGTGTGAATGCAATAGCTGCAGAGGATGGTATGGATACAGCAGTTAGGACTGGAAAGATGATGGTTGTCTATCTCTATGTGACAACACTTTAATCTCATATCATTTTTTCCCCTTAACTCTTCCTTTCTCCTTAGTGCCACTAGGAAACACGGGTCAAGGAGGGTCACAACCTCCTGATGACATATCTATATATAAAAAAAAAAAAAAATTATTAGAAATAACAAATCAATAAAACTGAACTTATTTAAACTAAAATTAGGCAACTACAAACATATATGATACCTTTAATAATGACCATGACTAACTAGTAAAATTGCATAACAAAATTATAATACCAATAATAAATCTAAAAAACTGAACATTTAAATAAAAAATAGACAACTGAGGCATATATGATACTAATAATAATCATTATAATTGACTATTACAATAACATAACAAAATTATAATTTCAAAAACATCTATTGAATTTGCTTAATCCTATTCAGAAATGGAGATCTTCAAAGTCATCTTCAAATTCCTCCTCGTGTGCAATGCTAGCTTCTACCAAATCATATTCCTCTTCATCTACTTGCTTTTGGATTGTAGCTGGAACAGGGATGTCCATTTCTTCAAGATCACCTTGTAAATCTTGCAGCCCGGAAATTCTTCAACTACAATGACCTCAATGACATGTGTCATTTCATTAACTTGGTAAGGCACATCATCTTTTGCATCACTGGATTCTATGCATCCTCTTGGCTTCATTTTGATTGCAACAATCCAACCATGTTTGTCCATTTGTGATGTTAGATACGAGACATAATACACTTGCCTTACATTATGTGCAATAGATAAATAGGTCAAATGCATCATATATTTTATCCATATGAATATCCACAACACCATTCAAGAGTCACTCTTGAAGTATTATACTCATGTTGGATTAAACCAATCACAATAAAATAACACTACGTTCTTAGGAGAGATTGAAGTATTATACTCTAACTCATGTGTTGTATAAATCCATAAAAATCATCTTCACCTCCTTCCATAATGCTCTTTACGTACCCCAAAATGAAGATAGATCCACTTAAACTATGAAGCAAAAACAAAATTCAGTGGGTGACCAGTTTAATCATAATTGTGTTGCAGGTACAAACCTAGAAAAGTAACCATGACATCATACACACGTGGTATATATATTCCAATAAGGAATTATTGAGCAGCAACTTATAGATAAATACTTTAGGTCAAATGAGGCAAGCATGAAAGAAACCATCACTCCTCTTTTTATTACAAACTCTAAAAAAACCTATCACTGCATTCTATTGCTTGCTTTTCATTAAGGGTGAAAAACACAAAATTTAAAACCCAGATACCTTACAACAATAAATTAAACAACGAAAATATATACAAATTCAAGAGCACCAAGTTCCAGAATGGAAACAAGAATTACGAATTACCCCAAAAAAAAAAATTCTTAAAGGAAACAAATTTGCCCAAGAGATATAGTGCAACAAAGGTAGCAGCAGCCTGAAAGTTATATCATCTTACCAAAGAATGAGGACAAGCAAGCAGTACTCCTTTGAGAATTTAATTCTTCTAAAGAAAAAATGATTTTCCAGTAGGAAGAAGAATTATGCTTCCTCCTCCAAAAGATCCATTTGCTGGCCAAGTTCATACACCCCCCTTTTTTTTCTCTTTTTAGTATAAAGATTTGAAAGAAAATAACAAGATCATGCAGATGCAAAATTGAAGCCAGCCATATAATGTCCATGCACACAGAATCCCAAAACAACTAACGCCTAATGAATGGCACTGCATCCCATGTCAAAACAGCTAAAGAGACGATAGTCACTTTGTATGCTAAAGATTAAAGACAATCAAAATTGAAGTAATAAATAGAAGCAACGGAAAGGAGCTTTAGGAACACATGTATTAAAAATTAAAACAAAATGGAACTAACTGTAGAAAAATATAAAAGAGGAGTAAGTTTTTTTTTTATATATATTGCAACCATTTCTTTTTCCGCTAAACTCTCTCATATACTTTCTTCTAAAATATAAGAGACTTTTACAAATTAGCTATTGAAGAAGGCAATTTTAACTTTTAGATAAGTTAATTTCATTCTTTTTTCATATTTTCTCCCACAGGAAGTTTAGTGTGTCCAAACAAACAGGCCCTTAATTAAGTGTGCAATCAATCATAACTAGTCCTGAGGTAAAGTAATTCTCATGCCAAGATGAACTAGAAGAGACTGAGTCTTCTAACCATTATAAAGACAATAAAAAATAATTAACAATAACAAGGATTTACCACATGTATAAGTGCAAACTGTACAGCATAACAATCAACCAGTGTATTAGTGTTATTGAGCAATAAGTCCCACATCAAGGGAAAGAGACGAGGACGAAAACACTGAAGCCCAACTTCTTTGTAACAAATGAAAAGGAAATGAACAGACCTTGCCTTACCTAGTGATTGCTCGGAGCAATGTAGTGGCGCAGTTGTTTCTTGTGAGAACTATGACAACGCTAGGAGAGAGAGTGGTAGTGATTGAAAAGGAGCGTCGAGCGTGCAGCGAGTAGGAAGCAAATTAACCGGAAACGACGATGGTTGTTGGGGACGCTGATGGTGACGACGTCGTAGAGAGTAACAGTGTGCCGGAATGAGGCCACGCCGCCGCGAGGCTTTCGAGTTGGGGTGGGTATGTACCGGACCAGCTCATTTAGGTCCAATCCGCGAATGATGGAGTTTTCTTTATTGCACCTCACGCTTGAATAACTGGTTAAAAAAAAAAACTTAATTAGGTACAAATGCTCTTAATCAATTTTTATAATAAGATTAAAAAATTGAATCAAATCGAAAAAATTTCGATTTATTCGATTTTTTATTTTTTTATCGGTTTGACAATAGCACAATCGATTTGCTTCAATTTTGAACACTCTTAGTACGTCCGTATACCCACTCCCATCGGTCCTCTCTTCTCATTTTCTATGTCTTGTGCACCCCTCTCTTTGTCGATCACCTCCATCGTTGTCCCCTCTGCTCCGCCATCGTCTCTGCGTGTTGTGTCCTTCAACGTCGTTGTCTTCGCGTCGTGGAAGGCTAGAAATGTGCATACTTCCTCCTCCGTGCCAACATCTCCGTAAACTATTTATCAAATGCATTATTAGTTACACATTCCATAAAAAGAAAATACATTACGAAACGGTTAATCCAAAATATAACAAAACACTTACAAAAAGGGGATGTTGTTTTAAGAAAAAAAAAAACTACGGATAGGAATATCCATAATAGAACAAAACCATTAATCAAGGATCAATGAATCATGCTTTTTCTATAAATACCGATCAACCCATCTGTAATTTAAACACCACCATTACGAAAAGGAGTTTCCATATGCACAAAATAACCTTATCGAAAGGATGATATGTATTAAAATCAACTCAATCTTCCGGCTTGTCTTATTCACAGGATTGATCACCATCAAACTTTTCTCTCTACTGTTATAGCTCTCTTTGCTGCCATGCTGCTGTTTTTCTTATATACTTCTAGTTGTGCCTTTTCTAATTCTGTTGAGCTACCCCTTTAGATGTGTTGACTTGTTTAGCTTAACTAGTTTTAGATATGTTTTCTCTGTATCATTAGCTGCTTTTCTTGTTACCTATTTTATGTTATGCTATTTCTATTGTTGTATTAGGTGGCTTCAATCTTTGTCTCTTTGCTATGTAAGTTTGGATATATATCTTAGTTGTATTCCTCGTACATTTTTTCAATTTGAATCAATGAGATTGTCTTGCTGCCAATCACACTAAGATCTATCATTTCTTTGTCTCTAAGATCTTAATTCTTTAAATATGTATCACAAAAAAAATAAAATTATGAATTCTCTTTTTGTTGTAACAACGAAGTTCACTAGATTATTCCAAATTAATCAATCCGTAATGTGTTTTCGTCAACAACGGTTCAACCCATCCATATACTTGCAAAAGGATTCACAAATTTATTATTATTATAGATCTTATAAGTATGAATCCATGTGACCTTTCCAAAGCAACTATCAAAATTTAGAGTCCACATGTAGACTATAAAAAGATTCAGATAACATGTGTCATGATCTCCTGGATCAAATATTAATGAGTAGAAAATCATGACACCTGTCATTCAACCATCTTTGTAGTCAATATCTAAATTTTTTAGAGTTACTTTTAAGACAATTCTTTAAAAAGATGGTTACCTCTAAAACATAATTAATATTTACTAAAATAAATAAAAGAAGCTATAAAATCAGAACCCAACTATTAATGGTCAAATGAGACCAATCACTTAGACCACCTAAATCAACCTTAAATCACACAACCAACCGTAAATAATACCCAAATAAAGTTCAAAAAAATACCACCAATGCTAAGGATATAAAATAAAATCAAACAAGGTTTAAAAGGTAAACGTTTGAAGAAAAGCCAAACCAAATTACTTTTTTTTTAAAGTGATTTAGTTTGAATCGTAAAGTGTTCATAAGGTGGATCAATTCAATTTAGTTTGATTCTTTGAAAAACTTGAACTATACATGTGTATAAAATGATTAATCAAATCAAACCAAACTCAATAAAACCAAAAAAGAATCAAACAATTTAATTTGAAATAAGCTAAGCTATGAGTTGAAAAGTTGGAAGTAATTAAAAGTTTATAAACTTGGAAAAACAACTTAATTAAGATCTTATTCAATAAGTTTTTATTGTGTTATAAGTTCTTAAGAATATTTAAAAATATAAATATGCACTTAATAATGATCATCATAGAAATCGAATCCAGAGCATATTTAAAAGCACCGCATAAGCATAACCAATAAGCATTATGCATCAACTTATTACAAGCTACAGAATATCTTATGGCCTTCCTAAAACATTCTTGTAAGTTGTTCTAAATACTTTAATAAGTACTTAACGGTATAAAAGATAAGTTTCAATAACCTATTCATAAACTCTTCCAAACGTGTCCTATATAAATTTAGCGGAAGCAAAAGTCATATTATAACTTAATTTTTTTTAGTTAAATTTCAAATTATAGAGATAATATAAAATTTTAGTGGGGGCAATTGCCCTCTTTCTCTTTAACATGCATCCGTCCCTGCTTCACGTATTTTTTTATCATTCAAAAAAACATTGTAACCCTTGATGTCTATCATGTTCGGCAGAACCTTACAAAATATGCAGATAAAATAAAAGCATCTGGTCAATCATGTAGCTTTGAACTCTTTCTAAGTTTTTCCTTTTCACAATAATTGTTATTAGGATGATTGCTAACGATGGGTAAGACACAACATATGATAGATGCACGTCTCTTATAGTTTCACATCTATACTTCATGGAATTCATAAATTTCAACTAGTAAAATTTAGAGATAAATATGTTTTTTTTTTTTAGGGAAAATTTTTGTTTATAACCTAAAGTTTAGTTTGATTGGTTTTTTTTTTTTTTTGTTAGGTTTTTCATCTCTTTGTTAATGAGATATTCACTTTTAAGTGTCTTTATGTTACGTGACATTTTAATTATGTAACCTTTTTTATAAACTATTTTCTAAAATTAATTTGTTTAATTAAAAAAACACTTTAATGATGTAACCTTTTTTTATAAATTATTTTCTAAAACTAATTTTTTTAATTAAAAAAAATACATTATCAAAATGACATGTAGCATAAATTAAATGGTTGTTAAAGTAAACACTTCACTGCTAACAGACCTTACTAATATAGGAGTGAAAGAAAAAACAAAAAATACATTAAGAATAAATACTGGTTAAACTAGACTTTAAAAACTATAAAAAAAAATTTCAATACTTTAATAACGAAAAACATATTTTATTCTAAAATTTATTAGAATCCATAAAATTTTATGATGTTACTTTTTTTTTTTTTTTTACAAAATCGATCTTATTTGTTATTTTATAAGTCTCACTTAAGATTTGAATAAAAACACAAAAATATATTACTAACATAAAATTTGATAGATAGAACTTTTTTATTTTTAGTGAATTAGTGCATATTGAGTTTGCAAATGTTTTAGCACACATTCCAATATTCCAATGCAAATCTCACAAATAAAAATAAACTGAACCTAAAAGTAAAGATTTTTTTCCATTGATAAAATTATTTTTACCTCAAAAAGTAATTTGGCATTGGATTGTCAAACATGTCCTTAAAGAGGTTAAATCCAAGTAGAGTGTTTGAACTTAAAAATATTAGCAATCCACACTTTGTATGATTTAAAGTTCAGTACATAAAGATTTACTTGGTTAAACTTCTTCGCAGACACTTATAAAGATAACTCAAATCATGTTATACATTTCAATTTTTATAAAATATGGCTCGTCTAATTTCTTAAAAAACTGACTATAAATCACATTTTATGTTTTTTATTAAATTTTTATAAAGAAGTTTATCCAAATAAAATTATTGTATACAATAAATAGTTGGTTACAATGATAATTAACTCAATTTTATTAAATAAAGTCTCAAAATCAAGTATTATAATAAAAAATAATATAGTTAAAATGAGATAATTCTACTGAAGATTACCGGATAAGTTTTTTTATAAGATTAATCATTAATAAAATCGATAAATATTTTATACCAATTGATAAAAGAAATTAAAATTATTTTAAATAAAAAAATCCATGGTAAACACGGTCTAATTTGTTTATAGAATTCATCTTCATGAGGGAGAGTGACTTCTGAAGCTTAAATTGTGTAACATACTATATGCAGACAATGTAATGTAACTAGTTGGTCCGTGGATAGATTATCAAACTGTATCATGTTGCTGCTACGGTCACCATCCGAATCCAACTGATCCAAACAGTTTTTTTTTTTTTTAATTATGATATTAATACGAAATATCTATTATTAATTTTGTTAATAATTAATTTTTATCGAAAAACCTAATTGATCAACTTTAATGGATTTTTTCCTCTCAATATTTTTTTTTTCATTCACAAAATTTAAACTTAAGAATTTATTTAAAGAAAACAAAATCCAACAATCACTCAAACCAACTATACAGCTCCTAACAATCTAGCTCTATCAATCAATGTACTCATAAATTGAAGTGAGAATACTTGATGTTTTTTTACTTTTTTTTGATGTTTGAGGATAAAAATAAGCTCGGGACTAGGTACAATACTATCTAGGAACTTTTCTATTTACACCTCCAATTTATCCTAAGTACACTCCTATTGCTCCTTTTTATATTTTTGTATTAGATTTATCCTTTTAAACCCTTATCTTAAAAACCTATGTTTGTTAATCTTATTTTCATTCTATTTTTATCGTTCTTTAAACCTTAATTTTAAATCCTATCTAAAATCTTACATCCTAATTTTGAACCTATCTAAAATCTTATTTTCTAATTTTGAATTCTATCTAAAATCTTAAGTTTTTTTGTTCTTTAAATCCGTGATTTTAAACTCATCTTTGTGTTTAATTTTCATCAATATTATATGTAATATTGTACATTTTCTTTCACATGACATTGCATTTCAAGGTATACATGTGTTGATAGTGACTTCTCTTCTTTAAATGCATTCAAATAAACATTTTAATCTAATTCTACAACGTCAATAATTACAGGTTGTAGCAACTCTTAAGTGAATTAGTTTTGACGATGGAGATATTGTACATATTGTCAAGGACGAACATAGAATTTGGAGGACATGGAGATCAATTATTAAATGAAAAAATTATCTAACAAAAATATATATAATTAATTGTATATAAAATATTCTTATAAAAGTTAATTACGTTAATAATCTATAAAAAATGCAGAATAATTTTTTTTGTATGTCAAAAAATCATTTATAATTAAATACATAATATCTTTTTTAAGATAATATTAATTAAAAAAAAATTAATTATATATAATATCAAAATTTATCAAATATAATATTTAGATAATATTTATTTACAAAATAAAATAAAATAAAATAATATTTATTTTATAATGAAAAAAGTAAGTTAAAAATTGATTATATAATAACTATAATTTGATAAATTATAGCATTATCAAAACGATAACATTGATTTTATAGTTTAGAAAAAAATATAAAAATAATTATATAATAACTAAAGTTAATAAATTATTATCTTCGTGTAATATTTCTAAGAAAAAAATATTATTATTTTTATCAATTAAAAAAATTAAAGATGAAATTGATTGTACAATAATTAAAATTTAATATTTAAATAAGATTTATAGAAAAAAAAATATTTTTATTGATCAAGATACTTGGGAGAAAAAAAATTCAAGAAATAAAAATAAATCATATAATATTAATAATACAAAAATAATATTTATATTACAAGTAAGTTATCACAAAATATTTGGAAAGATGCAAATGGTGTAACATTTAAAAAAAATTAAATTATTAAACATACCTCAAAATTATTAACCATACTTCAAAATTATTAAATACACTCATGAGAAAAAAAAAAATTCAAAAAAGAGTCAGGATGCATGACCCAAAGTCAAGCAGGTTTGGGTCCGCCCGTGTCAAGACATTTTGAGGCTTTAGACAACTTAGTCAAACTTAAATGATTGTTACATTTTTAATTTTTTTTCAAAATGAGTATTTTAACAATATATAACTAATTTTTTTTCTTAAAATACTCCCTTTAAATTACATCCACGGTTAAACCACTCAAGTTGTCCCTTTTTTGGGTAGACTTCTATACCCATATGTACAGATAAACAGAAAAAAAATCAAATGAACACAATTAAACCCTTTGTTTATCAATGCATCGCAAGGGGTCACACAGCTAGTAATAATTATACATTACCTATATTATTTGTATCAAATTTTGTAAAAAGTGACAACAATGTAATAAGAAGAAAATCAACTGATTCATTTTTTAAAATATTTTAAAAGCATGTTACATTAATTATAATTTTTAAAATATATAAATATTGTATAATCATTTTATATAAAAATTTAAACTTCAACATTTTTTTTCTATCACAAGTATTTTTTATTCATTAGACTAAAGATTAATCTCATTTATGATAATATTGTGACGTTAATTTGAAGAGTTTTTGTATACGTTATTAATCAAATATTAAATTTTTTATCAAATAGATTATTTTCACGACATGAATCAAATACTAAACTTTTTATCAAATATATTATTTTCACGCTTTTTATCAAATATATTATTTTCACGACATACGACATGATATATAAATACAAAATACCTAACTGTTGTATCAACACCTCAAATTAACAAAATACATTATTAAATGAGTCACATCACATTTATGCAAAATTATTAAACGATTTATCCATTGCTATAACTCCAATCAATATAAGTTAAAAGAAGAGTAAACAGAGGTGGTGAGCAAAACGAGCACAAGCACTGACTATGCTTTCCTGTTAAGCAAAAAAATCAAGAAAAGCAGTCCTCGATCAAGAGAACAATGTTGTTACAAGGTTTTAGCCCAATTCAAAATACTGTTACATGTACCTGGTGGCAACTGACTACAGACTACAGCTGATCAATAAATTAGCAGTATAAAATAAAAATAAAAGAAAGAAAGAAAAAAACACATGGCTTTGACAATATTTAATAATAGTAATCATAATAATAAAAATAAATAATATACAGGGGACAAACAAAAGAGACTAACTATGAAACTTTGGATGGAATATCATCATTTCTTGGAACGTTTCTTGGGTCGCTTATCCTTGCCAGCACTGGCACTACTACTTTCCCTCCCACGCTTTGCGGAACCTGCTGCTGCTGCATTTGTCTCTGCTGCGGCTGCTTTCTTTGGAGGTCTACCAACACTTCTCTTCGAGTTGTTGTTGTTGTTCTCCGTATTCTTATTACTATTCCTTTTATCCGCAGAACCTCCAACGTTATTATGCCTTGATGCCCTTTCTTTCCCTTTATTATCACCCTTTCCATTGTTCACTGTTTTCTTCTGCTCTTTGGCACCTCCACCACCACCCTTGCTGCTGCTGCTACTTCCTCCTCCTCCTCCTCCTCCGCCACCACCACTGCCGCCACCCTTCGATGCTTCTGCTGAAGTGTTTCGCTTAATCCGTTTCAAGAAATCTGCAGCTGCATTCCTTTTCTTGTCTGTGCCTCCCTCTGCCTTGCTCTTCTCCGGTTTGAGGGTCTCTGACAGCTTGTTCCCCGAGGAACCAGCCTTAAGAGTGGAGTTAGAGGATGGTTTCTTATTGTTGTTGTTATTATTATTATTATTATTGAGGTTCTTGTTGCTCCTTCTCAAGCTTCTTGCTCCAGTGACAACAGGCTTTTCCTTAGCCTTGGGAGGAGGCTCCTCTTCTTCTGAATTATCAGAAGAAGAGAGTTTCATGGCTGGCTTTGTATCAGAAGATGGCCTTTCCTTCTTGTCATTAAAGATGGGTTGTTGTTGTTGTTGGTTGGCTGAAGGCTTGGATGACATTGAACTGCGTTTGCGGCACACCAATATAGGAACAGCAGCAGAGGCTTTGCTCTTTGAAAAGAGAGACTCTGGTTTCGCTGACGGAGTGTTCAGAGGGAGTGAATCGTTGTTGTTCTTCCCCTGGGGGATGATAGGATCCGATGATTGCGCCTGGCCGTGGCGGTGGTTCTTCATATCGGCTGTGACAAGGCGGTGCAGCTGCCGTGCTGCCTGCGATTCCAGGGAGTCATAGGGGAAGAACACAGCGGCATTGGTGAAGAGGAGGAGGAGGTCGCGGAAGAATGCACTGGTGCTTGAGGAATAGTGACCCTTTTGGAGTCTCAATTGTATGGTTTCCAAGTCCAGGGGCTGTTTCACCATGTCTTTGTATCTATCCGAATCCTTCTGCAAAAAGAGACCAAACCAAACTTCACTAAAAGAATCTGTTATCCGTCCATGGTTAAATTTTCAAACATTAATTACTGTTGGTAAGAATCTGTTGACTCGTAGATTAAAAATGAATTATTATAATTTTTTGATGTTGAAATGAATTATTATAATTATAATAATAGAGATGAAAGAAAAAAAAAAACATTTGATTACTTTTTGCAATTAATATTTGGGATGTATTTAGCATTAAAATATTCTTTAAACATGACCATATGAGAGGGTGCACATCTAAGACCACGCTTTTGCTGTTTTAACGAGAAAGGACAACGGGCACAGGAACAAAGAGGGAAAGAGCACAAAAAGATAGGGCCCATTCGTAATTCCACTACCGTACAGATTTTCTTTTTTTTATTATAAACATCCAAACATTAGCAGCTTACTGCCAATACGGTAACGTTCCCGTCCCGTCCAATCCACACATTCCATTAGACTAAGACATTAATTTATTATGAAATATGGATTTATAACTATAATTATTATATTAACTACATCTTTGATAAACAAAAAAAAACATCTAATTTTCTATACATGTTTTTCAAATGAATAAATAAATGTTAAATAAATTTATTTCTTTATAAGTGTACAAAACATTTAATATAATTTATTATGTATAATATTAGAAGAAACATAGACGATTTAAAAAAAAAAGATTAATTAATGTAAATAAATAACGCATATATACATTTAAAAGAAAGAAAAAAAGAACACGTAGCATTCACACGAGAATATAAATAACAAACAAATTTACTCTTGGAAACAAAAGGCATTCAAATTTATTATTTCAGAGAGAAGAAGACACAGTTGGATGATTACGACTTCTGGACAAACACGTCACCGCCGCGAAGCATGGGCGCAAGAAAAGGGAAGGAATAAAGAAAAAAGGCTTAATAATAATAATATTTAAAAATAAGCTTTGGTCATGTGGAATTATCTTGGGTCGTGGTGAATAGGATATATAGCCCAAACAGATTAGTTCGTGGGCCTACGGTGGTGGATTCGGTCTGAAATACTAATTTGCAAACACGTTGCATGGAGATGCACGGCTCACAAAAATGCACGTGCTCGGCAAAACAATACTACTAGTAATATAAATACGAAAAAAAAAAAATTATTTATCATCTTTATAAAATTATTTTATATTATCAATAAATTATAATTTTTTATCAAGATAATTAATTTTTATAAAATTATTATAATAATAAATAATAATTAATAATATAAAATAATTTTATATTATCGATGGATAAACATTTTACTCATATATAATATTTTTACTTTAAGTTTGTTTTCAAAAATTAAGGAAAAATAAAAGAATAAAACATTTATATATTACCAGTGTAAAATTATTTTTAACCATTGATTTTTAAAATAATTTTATAAAAATCAATTATCATATCATTTATAAATAAAACATTTTAATTAACTTAACAGTATAAAATAACTTTTTAATTTCGACGTTGCATAAATTTTGTTTCAAAATAAAAAGCATTTTTTCTCCAACGAGAAAATTGCGTGAATTGGCCATTTTGAATTGATTCTATTTTGACCATAGGATAATATGATACGATATATATTGATATTAAAAAAAAACATATATTCCAAATTAATAATCTTGCATGTTTCACATCGAGACACTTGTCGCATCTGTGAGACCCGATAGATTTAGTATTTATACTTAATATAAAAGATTTATGAAATTATCTATGCATATAATGTAATGTAATTAATCTTTACTTTATGAGCTAGATTAGTTAATGATATTGAATATTGTTGATCTCTTTCTTAAAATAAGGGGCAATGAAAGAATAGAAACATGGCCATGTCTCATGTGAACCTACCATTTTCGTCCGTGAGAATTGAGAAACCATCAAAATCCCTCCCTAACTTCACTTAGTCCCTAGAAATAGAAACGGATCGATCCTCACTTTTCTTTCCCCTAATAAAACTTAATATTATTATTTTCATCAAATTTAACACATTTTTTTTATTACCTTTTTTATTCACAAACTCCGTGCCCATAAAAAAAAATCTGTTTCAAAAGTGGTCCCCTTTTGTTGGACAGTCGCGATTTTAAGAACGTATCCGCTTCTTGCTTGCAACTAAATATTTGCAAATAATTATTTATTTATATAAAAAAACATCCACTTAATTTCTTTTTTTATTATTTTAAAGTTTAAACATAAGAAAATAATCATATACATATTTTTCCAACGTGCATGCATGTATTAAAAAATAATTATTTTTTATAATAAAAAACTAAGACATTATTATTATTTAGATAAATGAACATTTTTAGTTTAGTCTTTAAAAGATAAAAAATCTGATTCCATTTAAATATATAATAAGAGTTTAAAGGTGATTTTGGTGTAAAACTATTTTCCTGGGAGCACCTTTACTATAGATAAAAAAATGCAACAATTATGTTATATTTTTTTAATAATAAAGAATTAAATCAGAATTTTTCCACTTTTTGAGTAGTCAATAACTTTTAATTTTTTTAAATTTTTTTGAAAGCGTGTGAAATACCGGTTTTATCCAAAAGGAATACATGGAATACCTGGCTATCAAGACGGCGCTCGAACAATGAGCTGTGCTCCTGCCCCTTGATGAACTCCAAAACCCCAACCAACGGTTCTGATTTCAAGGTTGCCACCTCGTCGTTCTCCGGCGGAGATGATGCGGCGGCTCCGCCGGAAACTTCCTTCCTCAGCCGCGTCTTCCTCTTCCTCGTCAAGCTCGCAGAGCTCTGCACCTCGCTGCTCTCCCTCGTCGTCGCTCCCTCGCCCGAGTGAGCCACCGAGTCGTGCAACTCGGACGAGTCGTCATCATCTTCCTCCACTTTCCTCTCTTCACTCGGAGGCACCGACTCCTCGCACGTTGGCACCTTCGCCAACGCATCGTAGCTTCCGTTATTCGATTCCTCCCCGACCGGTTTTCCCTTACGCGAAGCCGGATCCGGTTCTTGAGAACCGGTCTGAACCGGAATCGAACCGGTTTTTATCTTCACGTCGCCGTCTCCGGTTTTGTCGAACCGCGAACCGGTCGAGTTGGACTCGTTAACCGACTGGTTCTCCCGGTCCGATTCGTCGCCCGTTGTAGGCAAAGTCTTGTCTGTGTTGTTCGCGGTTCTCTCCTCCGGTTCGGAATTCGCCGGCCCTGCCTCCTCAACTTCTCCGCCGGTTTTGTCGTTTTCCGGCCGCACCTCGCCGGAAACCGCCAGATCTGGTTTCTCGTCGCCTTTTCCGTCATTCTCCGTCGCTTTCTCGTCCTCCAATCTCTTAACCTCCAACTGCAACGACCTTCACAAAACCAAAAAAAAAAAAAACATTAGCTCCAAAAAAAAAGTTAAAATTAGATCTAAAACCTAAAAAGAACAAAACATCATCAGAGATTTACAGAATGGAAACGTCGCTGCGCTGGACCTCGCGGCGGAGCTCGTCGACGCGTTGCTTCCGCAATTCGTCGAGCCAGGGCACGTGATCGGAGACGGCGGCGACGCCTCCGTTCTGGCGCGGCGGCGCAACGTCGTCGTTGCATTGGTCGGCGAATCGGCGGTTGAGATCGTGAAACCTCTGCTCGCAGAGGCGCGCGGTGGTGAGGAGACGCGTGGTGCGCGACTGGACCTCGACGGCGACGGCGTCCCAGTCCTTGAAGCCATGGCGGTTCACGGCGCACGCTAGCAAGAGCTCCTCCCACGTGCCCCACGCTTCGCTACGTTGTTGTTGTTGTTGTTGATGGCTCTTCTCTACGTCGGGTTCTGGTTCTTCTTCTGGCTTCTTGTGGTTTTGGTGGTTTTCCATACGCTACGAGAAAGAAAGGAAAAAAAAAAGATATTGTGGTTTAACCATAAACTTTCTCTTCCAAACACCCGCCTCCTCTTCTTCTCACACCTCTTCAAATCCAATCTCTTAATTATTTATTTTTTGAAAATAATATTTATACACACAAATTAAAATTAAAGAATTAAAAAAAAAAAAAAAAAACACTAAAACCAACCATTAGGGTTTGTTTTCACTTTTTGTTCGCGTTATGGCTCCTAACAACACGATGTGTTGCGTTGGGAGAAATCCCGAAGATTCATCATATCATCATGATTCATGGCTTGGCTTGGGGTTGGCGTTTTTTCATTTCGTTGTGTTGCGTTGTGAGTAGTGAAGGTTGAAGAGAGATTGTAAAGTGGTGTTTTAATACTGTGTACTAAACGTTTTATGCTGCACGGGCCTCACAACATTACTTGAATTGAATCGAGCACACACGCAACTACTGATTAGAAGAATTTTACAAGAGTTTTATTTTATTTTTATTGGTTTCGAGTTGCGACGACACTGACCTCAAAATCAAATTGAATCGCGAATTTCCCCCACTCACTCATCGGGTTGGTTCACGTGCATATTGGACTCTTCACTTCAGTCTTGACCCGTTTTGGTTTTGGCCCAATGAATGAAGTGTGTAAAGCCCTATTGTGGAGTAAACCATAATTTCGAGTTCTATAGCTGTGTCCATCTAATAACTTCGAATTCGAATTAGTACGTGTTTGGTTTCACATGTTGATTTTTGGTAGCGATGTTTAGACGACAAAAAATAGTTGGTTTTGGAGAAATAATTACACGTAGATAAAATTAAAGAGTTTTTTTTAATAATAATCTTAACATTTATTTCTATTTATTGTCATTAATATTTTTAACAAAAAAATAAGTTCTCAAATAAAGATAAATAAAAATATATTTTACGAGAGTTGGATAATTATGATATTAGTACGAAATCATCTCGTAGATTAATATTCGTCAAAAACCTTAAATACATATAATATGAATATTCTTTTCTTAACATAGTTTATAGAGCAAATTACAGTAATACTCTTGAGGTTTGTTTCAATTACACGTGTATCTCCTTTTTTTTTTTATCCCTACACAAAACCTTCTAACTTTTGGTATTTCATTACACTTACACCCCCTCTATTGTAAATGGAGGTAACTCTATTAACTTTTTATGTTATGTGACTGACACATGACTTTTATAATATTTTTTTTCTCAAAAATATCCTTATCTTCTTTTTTTTAAATGTAAGGGGTGTGTCTATAATGTGATAAAAAGTTAAGGGGGTACATGTAATGATTTGAAAAGTTAAGGAGTACATATGTTAAAATGTTAAAAGCATCATTTTCACTATTTCTCAAGTCTATTAGTTACTGAGACTATTGACAAGACAATTTTTGTGTCCTTACCACCATTTATCAAATGACTATTAGTTGATATATATGAATTTTTAAATATAAATTCATTTGGAAAAAAGAGAAAAATGCATGATATTTCCTATTTTTTTATATTTAAAAGTTCATATATCAATTAATAGTCATTTGATAAATGGTGGTAAAAATACAAAATTGTCTTGTCAATAGTCTCAGTAATTAATAGACTTGAGAAATGGTAAAAATGATGATTTTAACATTCTAACATATGTATCCCCCGACTTTTTTAACTCATCACTCATGTATCCCTTGACCTTTTAAACTCATCGAGCATATACTCTTTAAATTTTAAACACATCACACATGTACCCTTTAATTTTTAAACGCATTACACATGTACTCCCTTAACTTTTTATCACATTACAGTGCACCCCCTATATTTAAAAAAAGAAGATAATGGCATTTTTGAGAAAAAATATTATAAAAGTCATGTGCCAGTTACATGATAACAGAGTTAACTTTGTTTACAGTAGAAGGGATGCAAGTGTAATGAGATACCAAAAGTTAAAGATTTTATGTAGGGATAAAAAAAAGGAAAGGATGCATGTGTAATTAAAGCAAACCTCAGAGTGTTATTATAATTTACTCTAGTTTATATTATACTCAAACTGGTAATGATTCGAACTCTATATCTCTAGCCAAAGAAATTTATCTCCTATAAAAATATGTGTATATTACCATCATATATTAATTCAAACGTAATATTAATTATTAGTGTTTTTAACCTTTTATTGCTATTTATTGTCATTAATGTTTGAACGGACAAAAAAAATCAGTTCATAAATAAAGATATATTTGGTATTAGTTAATTTTTACAGGAGAACTTTATACCAATACCATGATTAACTTCTTTTTTTTATGCACAAAAAAGAAGAAATAATCATAGTATTGGTACAAAGTTCTCTCATCAAAAGTATAAACTAATTTTCATTAATATTTTTTTTTTAATATAATTTATTTCATATACAAACGGATCAAGATTCAATCACTAGACCTCTTAGACGTGGGGATTTATCTCTAATAAAAAGGGGTGTGTATATTACTATTATATATACATTAATTCAAACATAATATTAACGGCTTAAATAAGTTTTAGGTCTCTATAAATTTTTTTTTTTTACTTTAGGTCCCTATAAAATTTTTGTTGTGTTTTTAGTCCCTATAATATTTATTTTGTTAATTTTATGTCTATGTCGATATCAATGACGTGACATCATCTCGTTAGTTAAGTGATGATGTGATATCATCTTAACATATATCAATGTTTAGATGATGTCATGCCATTATAACCCAAAACAAAAAAAAAAAATATTATAGGAACTCAAAACATAATAAAAATTTTATAGGACCAAAGTAAAAAATATATATATATATATATATTTTATAAGGACCCAAAATTTATTTAAGCCTAATATTAACTATTAGTGTTTTTAACTTTGTATTGCTATTTATTGTCATTAATATTTTCAAGCTAATGTTGTATTGACAAAAAATAGTTCTTAAATAAAGATATATTTTATGGGGGTTGGATAATCATGGTATAATGATTTTCATTATATTGCAACTACTACCTATGTTTTGTTTAAGGTGGAGAATAAAAAGGGAAAAATAAGAAAGAATAAATATTCCATTCGTGAATTTTATTGTATCTTACAAACATAGTTTTGACTAAATTACAACCATAGATGAATTCCTAGTATGTAATAACCATCACAAAAAATAACCACAGTAATCTCATAACATAGCAATTAACATCCTATTAAATATATCATAGGTTTTTTTTTCTCTCTCTAATCACAACTACTTTGTTACTAAAGCACATATTTGAGCTAAAGAAAATTAGTGCATATCATCTTACAATATGCATGCCATTGTTCTCGGGGCTTCATTTCACAGTCAACACATCTAGTATCATAAACATACATATACAGTGAACAATTCAAACTAAACAACTATAACAATTCAGCACAAAGGTTTCCATAAGAAGTTGCTTATAAAAAGCAAAAGGTCTCCATAAGCACTAGGAAGCTTCTTGCATGGTGCCTAGAATTTGCTAATGTATACTACTTTTTAAAAGGAATACGTTAGCAAAGCTACACCCACTTATGCTTTTTAAAAGGTTGGTTTGGTGGTAAGAAGGGGATGAGGGGTGAGATAGGTGGTGAGTTCGAGTCTTCCTTTAATCATTAACAACTAACAATTAAGTTTATGTTTGGATAATTATTGAAAAAATATGTTTAGGCTAAAAGTATTCTGGCAAAAGAATCAATATCCTTGTTTTTGTTTTTATTTTATTTTTATCCGTTGGATTTACATTTGAATGCGTGTATAACATTTACCACTTTAAACTAAATATGCACTAATTTGTTGGATAAAATATATTTTTCATCCTATCTTGAAGTATTAAAGATTTTCGTTTATGATCTTTAAAGTTTAGTTTAACTGGTTTTCGTGCATAATGTATTTTTTCATTTATTTTTTTTTTTCCTCCGTTAGTGAAGTGTGTTAGTTATTGTCTTAGTAAAATGGTCACTTTGACAATTTCTCATCTCATGTCACATATATTTTGATAATGTCACATATTTTTTTAAAACTATTTCTAAAACCAATTTGTTTAATTAAAAAAAAAACGTCATCAAAATAATACATAACTTAAGTTGAGAAGCTATCAAAGTACACATACTTTGACACACCTAATGACGGAGGGACTATGAGGGAGTGGCTATTACATCCAGCACTAGATATTACATTATAAATTAGATATGGTATAATATATGAATATGAATTATTTAAATTTAAAGTTAATTTTCAAATCTTAATATTACTATATCAATCAATTCGAAGAATGTGTCCAACAAATAATCGAAGATAATTTGTTTAAAAAAATCTATTATCTATTAATAATTTATTTATATTTTACGAACTAATATTTGTGTATCAGTCAATTGACATTGCCATTTCTTCTCTATATATATTCAGCAAAAAGAAAAAAAAAAGAAAAAACATTTCCCCACATGAATTTCATCTTTTTTTTTTATTTCATAAAAATATATTAATAATCTTAAAAAAGATCAATATTATAATTAATAGTATAATATTAATATATTTACTTCACACTAAAAAAAATGTTTTTTTTTTCAAACAGCTAATATAACTTAAAAATTAATATGAAATCTATTATTTCAAAATTAAATTTCATATTATTTTCTTTTCAAATAAACTTTTACAAAATTTGTTCCTTACGAAAAAAAATCACAATATTATCAACATTATTTTATGTTCAAATCAAGTATTTAAAGAATTATTTATTTCCAAGCATTAAAATAAATTTTATTTCATAATCTTATTTTATATAATTATCTTATCAATTTAATAAAATGGTTCATCTAGTTAATTATCCTTGATATGATTTTTATTACACTAATACCTTACAACAAATAAGTATTTATAACAGAACAATGATATTTTTAAAAAATATATTCTCAAATAATATTTTAAAAAATTAATGATAATTGAACAATAATGATATGGGGGGAGGAGTGAAACCATGTTTTAGATCTATTCTCAAATATTTAACACATATTTTATAATGGGGCAAACTTGCTAATTTACAACACTTAAATAAAATTTATATATCTAATTAAAACAATATTAGGTATGTAGCTTTGGTTTTGATGGTCTATGTGTAAACCCATTTGAAAAGGTTAAATATCTCCAATGGGTGAATGGATTGATGGAGTGTGGCAATGGAAATTTGAGTGGCGAAGAGACCACTTTGTCTGGGAGAAAGAACAATTACAATCACTACAACGGGAATTGAATGGTTATACATTGAGACAACATTGCAGGGACTCTTGAGAGTGGTGAGGTGAATGAAGTGGCTCTTACTTGGGAAAATCTACATATGATGAATTAATAGATCTTTCTGGTGATAACTTGGATATGGACATACTGTCGGTATCATAGAAATTGAAGGTACCAATAAAGATTAACTTTTTACTATGGAGGGTATTCTGGAACCATTTACCTTATTGGGAAATTTAATGAGCAGGTGACAGAAATTTCAATTGTAAATTCTGCATGATTAATCTTGAAAATGTGGAACATTGCTTGTTTTGGTGCCTCATCATCAATAATCATGGAGGCGTGGAACATCTGTTATGCTTGGCTACACTTATCCATGGTTCTTCCTTGTGAGGTCGTTGATCATTTCTATCAACACACATTTGCAAGAGCCAATGAAACTAAATAAGTAAGATGGAAGATGGTGTGGTGTGCGGTTGTATGGGTGGTATGGAAGACTAGAAATGACATTTTGTTTAACAATATTACATTTTAGTTGCAAAAGATGGTGCAAGATATACTTTTTTTCGCTTGGAGTTGGATAAAGGTCTCTAATGCGTCATTTTGTTATTCTCTCATATAGTAGTGTCTTAACCCTGGTGCTTGCATCATGGGGGCCTAGGTGGTGGTATTGCTTTTTGTAAGCAAGGTCTTTGTATGTATGGTGTATAGCTTTTTTGGTGGGTACAAGGAGTGTGTTCTTACAAGAATATACTTAAAGAGTGGTAATACAATGGTATTGGTATATATATTGAGAGGAAATCATTTTTTGGTGGGATACATATGGGTATGTTGCCTTTGGCTATAGTCATGTTGACTATAGCATGTGTTATTTGCAACAGAGCTTTGTGATCCTATTTGGGGTGGGTTTTGGCTTTACTTATTGTAGGATAGGGACTGCCAGTGCCTTCTAAACCCTTATTCTGTTTTTCATATATATATATATATATATTATCATGTATTTAGCTGAGTAAAAAAAAAAAAAAGTCTAGTAATGAATGCTTTGGGTATCATCCTAATCCATGTATAAGAGCCAAGTCTAGTAATGAGTGTTTTGGGTGTCCTAATCTATGCTGCCCAAATTTCTACTTAGAATAGAAAAATAAAAAATCTGAGTCCACCATGACACCTACTTCACCTTTAAAACCTAGACGTCTGTCACTCACGATTTCTGGCCATGCATCAATGATCACATGTGACATCACATTTTTTTAGTCCATTTTTTTTAACACCCCTTTATACCATTGTTCCTTGTCCACATCATAGAGTTTGATATTAATCCCTTCAATTAACTCATCATCCGTGAGACCCAATTTATTTACAATGAATCTTTTTGCTTTGCTAGCATGGAGGAGAAGGCATCCATTATTTTCACTATTGATATCATCCATGGAAAGCTCCTTCACATTCTCCTCGTGTTGTGGGATTTGGGGGACAAAAGCAACATCCCTATTCATTTGTCCTGTTACAAAATAAAAGAAAAATAATACAATATCAATTTGGTCTGTTTCTTTAAAATTAAAATAAGTAATTATCAGATAATTACTTATTTTATTAAAATAAGTGTTTATTTTATCAAATAAGTTTAAACAAATCAACTCATTAATGTCTTTAGTTTCTTGCCCCAAGATTGTTGGTAAGGGGCCAAATATAAAAATAAAATAAAATAATATTAATGAATTGAAAGTCTTTTATTTTCAATTTTAACTTTTTCTTTTCAAGAGTTTATAAAATAATTATATATTTAGAAGAATTAATTACATCAATATTTTACCAAAACATTTTTTTTTGCATGTTTGAAAATCATTTATGAATTGTGTTTAGTAAAAAAAAAAGAATTTATGGTTGATTTATAGTAATTTTTTAATAACATTCTTTTAAAGAAATATTTCTAAAAAACAATATAACATTATTATAATAAATTCAAAATAATTTTAATTAAATAAAAATATAAATTTTTTTATAAATAAAATGCAATTTATCTTTAAATATTTACCAATCAAACTATTTAGCAACAGAATAAAATATCTTACAAACAATGCTTAAAAGACAAAAAAAGAAAATATATAAAAGGTTATCATAAAAAATAAAATATTTATTGTTAGGTTTCAAAGTTATATGCATGTTGTTTAGTTTAATTTTTAGATACAATGTTATTCAAGCTAAACATAAAACAAAGATGTGATTTGGTTTAGTTTGATTTTAATATTATAGTAGGCCGATCACAAACGCTACAGGTGTGAGACTTGGTCAAGGAAGGCTAAGACGGAGCCTTGCATATGGGTAGCAAAAGGGCGCTTATGCCTCGACGGTGGGGCCTTATGGGAAAGGGCACAGCTCAATAGGGACAGCACACCCCTTAGCCCCCACTTCAAGCGCACCTCTGTATCGATTGAATCACTCTAAGAGTCTAGTTGGTGGAACTGGTGAACCACGCGAGCTGGTTAGATGCGTGGGGTAGAGGGCTCATAGTGCATCCTTTTCTTGATCCAACATTTTGCTTTGGTAGTGAATTACCTATTAAAAAAAGAGGTAGGCCTACACGCCCTATTTGAGACTACTAAGGCAACCTATTTGAGTTGACTAAGGGGACTCTTTCATAAGGGGAAAGGAAGAAGGGGCCTAAGCATATATATTTATATCAAATTTGAATCAAATCAAACCATTTTTTGTAATTTGATTTAGTTTGGTTTGATAATTTTTTTTAAATTTATTATCATAATTTAAAAGTTTAAATATGTTTTTAGTCCTTTAAATATAAGAAATATTTTTTTTTCCTCTAAGAAAAAAGGTTTTTTTTTAGTCATTTAAAATCGAAAAATTCTTATTTTAGTCATTCTCACAAAAGATACAAAACAAAAAATAAGATATTTACAATTTGTGATGATTTTTAATTGTCACAAATATATAAAAATTCTACAAGTAAAATTGTGGCGGCTAAAAAACCGTTACAAATTGCAAATCTCTTATTCCTTGGTATCTTTTGTGAGAAGAACTAAAAAAAGAATTTTCTGATTTTGAAGGACTAAATAAATGACTTTTCATTTAGAGGACTAAAAAAAATATTACTCATATTTAAAGGACTAAAATCATATTTAAACCTAATTTAAAATTTATTAATTAAACTTACATAATGAATATGTTATATTATTTTTTATTAAATGTTTTAGTTAAAAAATATTATTTTGACTACTATTTAGCATTATTATATAAAATGATATTACCAACTAATAATAAATCAAGCTTCCCTTTATATTTAATACTATTTAGTAATATTAATATATCTTTTTTTAAGATATGAAAGTAAAATATGTATAAAATATTACAAATTTATTATAAATAGAAGTCAATTATAAATCACATACCATGATCGTAACAAATTAAAATATTATTAGTTGTATAATACTAAATATCTAAAAATAAATCAATGTAATTATAATATGCGATTTTGTTCGATTTACTTATATTTTTATAACAAAATCTAAAATCAAACCAAATCAAACCGCAAAAAAAGAAGAAGTAATTTTTGGTCTATACAATTTTTGGTTTTTTTTTTTTTTTATCAATTTGGCGGTCCACAATTAATTTTGAACACCCCTAGTTATGTGTCTCTTGTATCAGACTATCGGTGTTCATAAGGTTTTTCTACAATTCTAATAACAAATGTTTATAATCAAACACTAATAAAGCTATTTAAAACATTAATAGTAAAATTATAAAAGGAAGATTAGAAATAAAAATAAATGAGACTCAAATTTAAAAAGATAGACAAAAATACCATCACAACAATAAAAATTATAAAAAGTAAAATATAATATTTATCTAAACACAAAATATCATCATCTTTAACAAAATAGGAAAATACAATAATAATTATTTAAAAAAGATGACATTATCTTTATAATAAAAACTATAAAAATGGAATAAAATATTTTATAAAGCCAACACTTAAATATTATTACTAGGGATGACAATGCGAGCCAACTCGCCCAAAATAGGCGGGGCGGGTTGGACCCGCCAGAATGCGGGGTGGGGCGGGCGGGGATGGCTAGGGCGGGTTAGACAAGCCAACTCACCCTGCCATCAAGCAGGTTGGCCTGCCAGTTTTTTTTTTTTTTTTTTTAATTTTTATTCTAAATTATTATAATAACAAAACAGATTAAATAGTAAATACAAAGTAATTTTTTTGTTAAAAAATTATGTGACTTTTTGATATTTGCTTCATTTTAATTAATTAATTAATTTTTTCTTTTTACAATAAATAATATTAATATGATTATTTATTTAAACAATTTTTTATCATGTTATTATTTAGTTTATCATTTATACATGTTGATTTGTTTATTATTTGTTGACACTCTTAATTAAATAATTAAGAATCATATATAAAAAAAAAAATAAACTCATAATCTCATATACTTATGTCTTTAAAGCACAATACCAAATTACAAATTAGACTCAAATCAAAATACTAAATCACAAATACTAAAAAAAAAAAAAAACTTATATCCTTTAAATAGTGTCTTAAACCACAATATCAAATTAGAAATTACAATTCAGTCATTAATTTCAACCACATTAGATCCGGCCTTGGAAGAACTCCCCTCCATTACTTGTCTCTCTTTGTCATCTTCCAGCTCATATTCTATATCACATTAAATTGAAAAGAAAAAAAAAAACAATTCAAAGTTACAATACTAAAATGGTTATCAAAATAACATAAATATAACAAATAATTAAAATAAATTTAAATGAAATACCATCAACAAATCCACGCTTCCAACTTTGGATACAAATAATTGCTTCCACGATTTCAGGTAAGAGACGATTTCTATACTTGTTGAGAATTCGAGAACCAATGGTAAATACAGACTCAGATGCAACTATGGTAATAGGAATGGATAACAAGTCTCTGACCATCAAGGAAAGATTTGGAAAATGTTGGCTATTATTCTTCCACCATTGTAAGACATCCAATTGCTCCGTAAAATCAAAATCTAGAGTTGGTTCATCTAGATATATATCAAGTTCAGTCCATCCCGTTCTACTAGAAGCTTGAAGCTTACGCATTTTTAATTCCTAATATGATAAGAAAAGGTAAAAGTTAGAAATATACAACAGGGAAAAATAAATAATAATTCAAATAAAACAAAGTAACTTACATTAAAAAGGCTAGGTTTGAAATCTAAAGTAGAAACATGCTTTCACTTTTGATCATTTGATGTTGAACTAGAATATTGAGAGAAAAGCATGTACAATTTGTCTTTTATCTTTTGCAATTTCATTTCCTAAGTGGATCAATTTTTTCAAAACAAAAACTCAATGTTTCCAACTTTATCCTTGGATCTAAAACAACACCAAATGCAAGCACAATGCTATACTCATCCCAATATTTTTCAAATTTCTCATTCATGACTTCAGCCATATTCTTTACAACCAGATCTTTATCTTTCATACTTTCAATTAAAAGACAATCAATTTTTCAAACTTGTAAAAAATACAAGTTGGAAGTGGGATAACTTGTGGTAGAAATCAAAGTTGTTATATCATGAAATGGCATCAAGAATTTACAAATTTTTTCAACTCTTTCCCATTTTTCCGTAGAAGGATAGTACTTATAATTATCATCCATCAAGGGCAAGCTTGTAAAAACATGTTGATATTTAATTGCACTACAAAGCATCAGATAAGTTGAGTTCCATCTGGTAGGCACATCTAAACATAACCCACTTGATGAATCAATATCACTAAATTTTTCAAGACATTGTTTAAACTTTATCATTCTACTCTCCGAACCTTTCACGTATTTGATGCTATCCCTAATTTGATCCAAAGCAGAACCAAGAACCTTTAATCCTTCTTGAACAATTAGATTTAAAACATGAGCACAACAATGCACATGAAAGAATTCACCATCACATACCAATCCATTTTGCAAAACAAGTTGACTTTTTAAAGTCTTTTGCATAACATCATTGGCAAAAGCATTATTTATAGGGATAGAAAAAACTTTTTTTCTCAATTGCCCATTCATGCAAACATTCATTAATCTTCTTAGACAACTCAAAACTAGTGTGAGGGGGAGGCATATGACGAAAGTTAAGGATCTTAGTAGTTAACTTCCAATTTAGATCAACATAATGTGCAGTCAAACAAATATATCTTTCAGTGTTACAAGATGTCCACAGATTAGAAGTTAAACAAATTCTACTATGAATGCTAGTCAATACCCTTTTAAGTATGATCTTTTCTTTCCCATAAACTCTCCCAATATCACTCTTAGATGTATTGCTAGAAATCAGAATAGAATCAAGATTCAAATAAGCAACAAAAGCCCTAAACTCCAGGTACTCAACAAATATATAGGGCAACCCATGCATAAGAACTAGAGCAGCCAACAATTCACGCACAACCATTTGATCTATCTTTTTTGACTTTAAATTTCCTTGCATGTCTAATATCATTTGACCCACATCTTCATTTTTTATTTTCTTACATTGTTCGATATGACAATTTAAAGATGAAGTTCCATATTTTTTACCACCAATTACATACTTTTGTTTACATGCATTACACAATGCCCTTTCTTTTCCATCCTTACACACCAATTTTAGTGAAATATTTCCAACAATTCGATGTTAAACTCTTGGCCTTTTTATTTGATGGTTCAACAAATTCAAGATCATCACCATTCTCCTCCTCACATTCAGTACCCTCAACCTCATTCTCAATTACATCATCAGTCAAATTAACATCAAAAGGTGGTTTACTAGTTGACTCATCCATTTCAATTTATTTTAAAATCTTGTTTAAAAAATAAAATAAAATAAAAGAAAGCATCCTTATCTAATATGACATAGATTTCAAAGACAACATTATTTGAAACATTAATAGAAAGATAACAAACAACATCTAGCATTTTCAGAATTTACCACTAGCATTTTTAAATTGGAGAAGGTAGAATTGGATATTTTGAAGACACAATATTTAAGGACCAAAATAGTTAACAGGTAACAATTTGAAAAGGAATAGCATAGTCATTGTCACTTGTAGAAAATTTAGAGCAAAAGATTAAGGAGAGTGAGTGTAATTGATTGAATCTATATTCATGTTCAAGTTCTAGACATTGTGAGAAATAACATATCTAATGAGGTTGTTTATCATGACAGCGCCATCTACTTCTTTTTGAAACACACCATTCTGTATATTTGTCCTTACTTTAGTTATTCTCATCCAAACTAGGCATCATCATTTTGACTAATTAAAAGTTCAAGATAGATCAAGGCATCAATTATGACATAGCAAGTCAGCAACGAGACAAATTAAATAGATCAAGGCATCATGATAACACAGCAACAACAGAACAATAACACAATAATAGAACTAACAGTGCAAAGGTTTAGAATAGATCAAGGGAACAGATCAAGGTCTGTGACAAGAAGAGGGTGATGGTTTGATGAAGAAAAAATTACCTGTACTTGGTAGGCAACTCCAACGAGGGCAAGGGTGTGAATCCCATGATGGCAACAGCGCAAGGGTGACGAGGGCAGCAAGGGCCGGCGAGGGTGTGAGGCGTGAGGGCTGGTGGTGAGGGCGTGAGGGCCGACGACAAGAGGGGAAGGTGGTCTAGCAGGAGGTTGCTAGCGTGGCTCACATGGGATGTTGTTTTGGGTTTGGGATGCAACGAGAGGCTATGCAAGGTGGTTGAGTGGGATTGGGAAATTAGGGATTTAGGATAGGATGAATTAGATAAGTGGGTTAGCGGGTCAACCCGCCAACCCGACAGGTTGACCTGACGGGTGGCGGGTTGTGGCGGGGTGGGTTGAAGCGGGTGGGTTGGGAACACTCCCTCGCCCTGCTTATTTTTGGCGGGCTAGCGAGTTGACCCGCGAGCCGCAACTTGTTTTGCCACCCTTAATTATTATTATAGGCTTAAATAAGTTTTGAGTCTTATAAAATATATCTTTTTTTTTACTTTGGATCCCCATAATGTTTTTGTTATGTTTTGGGCTCTACAATAATTTTTATTTATTTATTTTGGATCTCTAGGCTATTTAAATAGAATTTCAAGTAATAAAAGGAGTTGATGATGGACATACCTTGAAATGTAGTGTTAGACAGAGAAAAATCGCATGATATTACGTATATTATTGATGAAAAACACAATATATTATATGAGTTAGGATAAATTTACAACAAGGTGTCGTACTAATTCATATTATATAGGTTTAATGTCACTTTTAATCCATTAAATTTCATATTTTTTTTGCGTTTTGGTACATAATGTTTTAAAAGTTTCATTTTGTTACTTTAAACTATATTTTGGTAACATTTAAAAACGTTTAACACCATCATTATTTAAATTTTAAAATAATTACTTTCAAATATTGGCGGCTAAAAATCGTCACTATTTTTATTTTATAAATTAAAAATCACATAAAAAAAAATCACCCTCGTCTTATTCATCATCTTCGACATTCCACTAGCACCCAAAACCTCCACCATCTCCAACTAACCACGATGTCAAAGACCACCGTGGCACCACCCCCTACTCCCATGAACCTAGATTTGCAAGACCATCGTGTGCCACCATGAACCCAGGTTTGCAAGACCACCGTGTGTCGCCACTCTCCCCTCCCTCGAACCCAGATTTGTGAGGCCACCAAGTGCCACCATGAACCTGAATATGTGAGACCACCATGTGGGGTTACCTATAACAACAACAACCAGAACAACAACTCAACATCAAACATTTAATTATGTGTTGGGTAAGTCTCATTTATTATGCCACTATTTGTAATTTATATTCAAATATATGATGATTTGTGTTGTTTTGATTTGTTCAAATGAAGAATTTGAGAATGAAGATTGATGAAAAGAGGAATAGGCACGCAAAGAGGATTATTGAGGTTGGAGTGATGAAAAAAACTAAAAACTAAAGAAGTGTGAGTTTTTTTTTTTTTTTAAAAATAATGTGTTTTTTATTTTTAAAATAAATTAAAGATAGTGACAGGTCTTTTAGCTGTCACTATTTTAAATTAAATATTTTAAAATTTAAAGAGTTGATGGTGATAATATTTTTAACAGAAAATCTTGAAATATATTAAAATGTGATTAAAATTTAACTTAAAGTATCAAAATGACACTTTAAAAATATTATATACCAAAATAAAAAAAAATGTAAAACTTAATAGACTAAAAATAAGATTAAGCCTATTATATATAAGGCTTAATTGTAATTTTCATCTTCCTAATTTTGTGAAATGAATATTTTCATCCCTCTACTTCTTAATTGTAAAATTAGGTCCCACTGATTTAAAAAATGTGCAAATTTGGTCCCTTTGTCTATTTGTTATGGATAACCGTTTGTTTTTTAAAGTTGACCATTTTAATTATTATTTACACCTCCCTAACTTCTAAATAGACTCATTTCAAAAATAAAAAAAAAAACAAACTTTTTCTTTCAACACCTCCCATTTTATTTCCTACACTCCCAATTTTTAATTTTTATAACCATGATTATATTATATGACCAATCATATATGACATTTTTAAAGTTATCAACAACATTTTTATTAAGAAAAAAATTTGAGTAAATTTTATAAATATGAATAAATTGATTTGTAAAAATAAGACGTCATAAATATTCTTATAAAAAAAATTAAAACTACTGAAAAGATTCTGTTTGTAAAAAATTCATACCAATCTACAAATATTTCCAAAAACCATGTCTTGCTTTTTTGAAAGTTATATAAATGGAATTACCAATTTTGATAATATTTCCAAATCTAAAAATAATCATGGTTATAAAAATTAAAAATTAAAAATTGGGAGTGTAGGAAATAAAATGGGAGGTGTTGGAAGAAATTTTTTTTTATTTTTGAAAGGGAGTTTATTTAAAAGTTAGGGAGGTATAAATAATAATTAAATTGGTTAACAGTTAAAAAAACAAATAATCAACCATAACAAATAGATGGAAAAACTAAATTTACACATTTTTTTTTAAAAATCAGGAACTTAATTTTATAATTAAAAATCAAAGGGATGAAAATTACAATTAAGTCAATATATAATATAATGAATATGTTGTGAGGATGGAGTCTTAATTTATGGTTTAAAGAACAATAAACATGACCGGGAAAGATAAGAATTTAAATCAAATAAGTTTTCTTTTATTCTTCAACTTAATTTTTTTTCTTTTTATTTTCATTTTTTTTATGTTACCATTTTTCTTTTTGTATTTTTTTTTCTTTTAAGTATGATTTACGAGAGACATGCAATCTTATCTGATTTAGAATTCCCTTTTATTCTTCAACTTACTCAATTTTTTTTTTTCTTGTAAGTATGCATGCAATCTTACCCAATTTAGATATGATGGTTATGGACGACAAATTTGTTTTATCAATATTAACATAACAACGTATCCAAAACTGATTGAAACTGTTGTTTAGTAACATGTATATAAGTTTATGCATATGTGATCAAATTTGTGCATTTTTTATTAGTTAGAAATTTAGTTAGTAATTGAATGTTGTTAGCTGTTAACATTTTGTTATAGTAAAGTCTGATTTCTACTCTTATGGAATGTTGTATATAACACTTGCAATATTGACACTGAAAAACAATGAAGAGAGGATTCATTTAAGAACTTATGGTGTTAGGTTCTCACTCTTAATTCTCTATTCTTAAAATTCTCATACTTAAAATTCATCTCATAGCTTGATATTAAAGTTTGTTGGTTTCTGTTGTTGGTCAAGGAGATTATTCTCAACAAGTGTTATCATAGAGCTAGGTTCAATAGGGGATCATGTCTACTGCAAGATTTGATTTGGAAAAATTCACTAGCAAGAATGACTTTGGGACTTGGAGATTGAAGATGAGGGTATTACTTGTCATGCAAGGTCTTGATCAGGCATTAGAAGGAGAAAAGGTTTTTCCAACAAAAATGTTTGCAGAGAAGAAAATGTTGATGGACAAGGCACACAACACCACCATTCTTAACCTAGGAGATTGTGTTTTGAGGGAGGTATCCAAAGAGAAGACTACAGCAGGTGTATCGAACAAATTGGAGAGCCTTTACATGACAAAGTCATTAGCCAATAGGCTAATCTTGAAGAAAAGATTACACAATTTTCAGATGGCAACAGGAAAGATGATAGCTGATCATATAGACGACTTCAACAAGCTGGTTCTTGATCTGGAAAACATCGATGTAGAGATTGATGAAGAAGATCATGCCATCATTCTTCTCAGCTCTTTGCCTGGCTCTTATGAACATTTTGTTGACACCATGATGTTTGGAAGAGAGTCTTTTACCATGGAGGAGGTTTAGAGTGCACTGGCCTCAAAAGAATTGACAAGAAAGATTGATATGAAAGAAGGGAGTGCTGAGGGTTTCACAGCAAAGGCAAAGTTTGAAAAGAAGAAAGATAAATATAAATATAAAGATAAAGATAAAGCCAAATCCAAAACCCCACCAAACCAAACTGAGAAGAAGGTGTGTTACCTATGTAACAAGGAAGGTTATTTTAAAAGAAATTGTCCCGAAAGGAAAGATTCTAAAAAATTTCATAATGAAGGTCACACTACCATGGTTGATGGATATGAAAGTGCAGAAGTGCTCACTGTCTCATCCAAAGATGTAGGAAGGGAGTGGATTCTATATTTGGGATGCTTTTTTCATATAACACCAAACAAGGAATGGTTTAAAAGCTACATTGATCATGAGGGAGGATCAGTCCTACTTGGCAATAGCAAATCTTGCAAGGTGATTGGCATTGGGGCTATTCGATTGAAACTGCATGATGGTGTTGAAATGATCCTTAGTAATGTCAGGTATGTTCCTGAATTAAAGCGAAATCTAATCTCCTTGGGTGTGTTTAATAGGAGTGGTTATACTTTTAAAGGGGAAAAAGGTGAACTAAAAATCATTAAGGGAAACAATGTAGTGATGATGAGGATAAAGAAGAATAGTCTCTATTCTTTAATAGGGGGAATTGTTGTGGGATCTGTATCTGTTGTTGTAGACAAGAAATAGTTAAATGCCAAACTTTGGCATATGAGACTTGGCCATGTCAGTAAAAAGGGCTTATTGGAACTGAATAAGTAAGGTTTATTGGGAAGTGAGAAACTTGAGGAACTCAGGTTTTGTGAACACTGCATATATAGGAAGGCTCATAGGGAGAAATTTAGTTTAGGAAAACACACCACAAGAAATTGTTTGGACTATGTCCACTCTGATCAGTGGGGACCCTTCAAGGCAAAGTCAAAGGGAGGAGTTAGATACTTCATGTCCATTGTGGATGATTTCTTTAGAAAGTTATGGATTTATCTATTGAAATCCAAGGATGAGGCATTTGAGAAATTTAGGATATGAAAGAGACTGGTTGAGACTCGAACCGAAAAGAAGGTGAAGAAGCTAAGGACGAGATAATGGATTGGAGTATTTGTCTAGTCAATTCAACAATTTATGCAATAATGAAGGGATAGCAAGGCACAAAACAGTTGTTGGCACACCACAACAAAATGGATTGGCTGAGAGGTTTAATAAAACTATCCTTGAGAGAGTAAGGGCTATGCTATCTAATGTAGGATTACCAAAGAGTTTTTGGGGAGAGGCAACTATGACTATAACCTACCTGATCAATAGGTGTCCTTCTACTGCTTTTAAATTCAAAACTCCTGAAGAAATCTAGACAGGCAAAGCTGCAAATTATGAGAACCTGAGGCCTTTTGGATGCCTAGCATATGCTCATGTCAAGCAGGGGAAGCTAAGTTCGAGGGCAGTCAAGTGTTGCTTCATAGGGTACCCTAAAGGTGTACAAGCTATGGTCACTTGAATCATCCCATGGAAGGTGCCTTATTAGTTGTGATGTTGTATTTAGAGAAATGGAAATGGAAAATCTAGTAAAGAAGGGAAATGAATATGTGGTTCCCTTACCTAAACCAGATACTCATTTATTTGAGGTGAAGTCTTTGGAGGGCATTTCAAGTGTTAAGAAGGGTCATGTTGAATCATAATTAAGTTCTAATTCTAATCCTGAAACTGAAAACTTAAATGACTATCAACTAGTGAGGGACAGGCAGAAAAGGAAAAGCAAATCCACTTAGAGATATGGTTTTGTAGACCTCATTGCCTTTGCTCTAATAGTTGCTAAAGACATTGATCAACATGAACCTCTAACCTATGTAGATGCCATTAGGTGCAATGACAAAGAAAAATGGCTGCAAGGCATGACTGAAGAGGTAAATTCTCTAAATTCCAATCACACATGGGAATTAATTGATAGGCCTAAAAATAACAGGATTGTAGGAAGCAAGTGGTTATTCAAGAGAAAAGAAGGAATATCAGGTGTTGAACTAGCAAAGTACAAGGCTGGGCTGGTTGCTAGGGGCTTCACTCAAAAGGAAGGTGTTGACTACAATGAGATCTTCTCCCTAGTGGTCAAGCACACCTTTATTCAAATGATGTTATCCATTGTCACTTAACTCAACTTAGAGTTGGAACAAATGGATGTCAAAACCGCATTCCTTCATGGTGACCTTGAAGAAAGGATCTTAATGCAACAACCACAAGGCTTTATTGACAAGGGACAAGAAGGTAAAGTCTTCTTGTTGAAGAAGTCATTATATGGCTTGAAACAATCACCTAGACAGTGGAACAAGAGATTTGATGATTGTATGATGAAGTGTGGGTTCACCAAAAGCAATCATGATAGTTGTGTGTACTTCAAATGCTTGCCTAGTAAGGATTATCTCTACCTACTCCTATATGTAAATGATATGTTAATTGCTAGTCAAAACATTGAGGAGATCAACAAAGTTAAGCCCAACTGAGTAAAGAGTTCGTTACAATGGATCTAGGAAAGGCAAAGAAAATCCTTAGAGTAGGTATCTTTAGAGATAGACACAAAAAAGAGCTATTCCTATCACAAAAACAGTATTTAGAGAAGGTCCTACAAAGGTTTGCTATGTTTGATGCAAAACCTGTCATCACCTCATTAGCTGCACACTTCAAGTTATCTTTAGATCAAGCTCCTAAGGTAGATGAAGAGTGCAGGTTTATGAAGAAAATACCTTATGCTAATGTAGTTGGAAGCTTAATGTATGCAATGATATGCAACAGACCTGACCTAGCACATGCCATAAGTGTTGTAAGTAGATTTATGGCAAATCTAGGAAAGGATCATTGACATGCTTTTAAATGGATTCTAAGGTACATAAAAGGGATATTAGGGATAGGGCTCAAATTCTATGGTGGAGACCAAGTTAGGGAAGGACTAATTGGCTATGTTGATGTTGACTATGTAGGGAGCATTGACACAAGGAAGTCTCTATGTGCTTTCGTATTCACCCTATTTGGAGGGACTGTGAGTTAGAGATCAAACTTGTAGTTAGTAGTAGCTTTATCCACTATTAAAGCTGAGTTTATTGCTGCAACTAAAGCTGTGAAGGAATCTCTATGGTTGAGGGGATTGATTAATGAATTGGGGCTTGAACAAACAACTATCTCAACTTTTTGTGACAACCAAAGTACAATTCATCTAGCCAAGAACCAAGTGTTTCACAACAAATCCAAACACATAGATGTCAAGCTTCACTTCATCAAGGATGTGATTACTCAAGGCCAAGTTAGGATGGAGAAGATAGCTACTGAAGAGAACCTTGTAGATATGTTGACTAAGGTGTTATTAGGTAATAAGTTTACCTACTGCTTGAAGAAGATTTTGGTTATCAGTTAAGAGGAACAACGTACTTAGATCAAATTTCTTATATGTAATGTCTAGTACATGTTAAGGTGGAGAATTGTAGGTTTAGTAACATGTATAGAAGTTTGTGCATATCTGATCAAATTTGTGCATTTCTGATCAATTAGAAATTCAGTTAGTAATTGAATGTTGTTAGCTATTAACATTTTGTTACAATAAAGTCTAATTTCTACTCCTAGGGAATGTTGTATATAACACCTGCAATATTGACATTGAAAAATAATGAAGAGAGGATTCATTTCAAAACTTATGGTGTTAAGTTCTCACTCTCAATTCCCTATTCTTAAAATTCTCACACTTGAAATTCATCTCATAGCTTGATATTGAAGTTAGTTGGTTTCTGTTGTTGGTCAAGGAGATTATTCTCAACAGAAGCATCTTAACAATTTTTTAAAGGAACTTGCTATTTATACCGCCACTTTTGCCAAGTACACCCCTTTTCATCCATTTTAGATTTTTATACCAAATTTACCCTTATCTTACACCCCATGTTTGTTAGGTATTATTTTCATTTTATCTTTATTTTTCTTTAAACCTTTTGAATTTTATGTAAAATCTTATTTCATAATTTTGAACCCTATCTAAAATCTTATTTTATAATTTTGAATCTTCTCTAAAATTTTATCTTCATTATTCTTTAACCCTTTTATTTTGCATTTATCTTCATCCCATGTTTTATATATAATATTGTGTTTTCCATCAATATTATATGTAATATTATGCATTTTTTTTATTAACACTATACTTCAAGGTATATACATTGGTCATTAATATCTTATACAGAGGTTTTTTATGGTGGTTTATCTTCTATAAATGCGTTCAAATAATTGTTTTCTTTTTACAATGTCAATGGTTGTAGGTTGCAACATCTCTTAAGTGAATTGATTTTATTGGTTTTGATGGTGACTTCGTTTCCTTAATTGTATTTCTAATAGTTCTACCATATTAATGATTGGAGACTGCAACTCAGTGCGTTAAGAGACTCTTGAATAAAAAATCATCGAAAAGGCACGACTCAAAGTATGGTTTATTATTATCGGAAATGTGTTTCCATAATAACATATATATATACATATACTAGAAATGTGTTTTCGGAACTATGTCATGATTTTGGAAAGACGTTTCTAGTTTTATATATGTTATTCCAAAAACACGTTTTCGATATATGTATATGTCATTCTCGAAACACACATTTGTTGTATAATGATACTAACACTCTCAATCTCAAGACTTATTAGGGTTACTATTTTATTGAGATTTAGTGATTGCGAGAGTATAGTGTAGCAATTAAGGAAGAGAGACCATCACAAATCCAATAGAATAAAATACCAATTAAAAACAACAATATAAAGGATGAGTGCATGTAGAAAGTTACGTTTTGAAACACACTCGTCCCTACGAGAGGAAGAACGTAACGTCGTTAACAGAACTTCGGAATCATGTTTCTAGAAAGAAGAGGTGTGGAAGAAGTGAGGTTAAGGACAACATGTGATGAATAGAGAAGACAAAAACAAACAATCATGAGGCGCAGGCGTAAGGTAAAGGAAGAGAGGGGTTTATGAAGAGAAGAGAAAATAAGGGGTGAAGGAGGGGTGTAAGATATTATGAGGAATATAATTGGGGTGCAAAATAACATTTAAAAAATGGTATTATAGAAAAATAAAAGAGATGAGGGTGTAAATAGCAAGTGCCTTTTATAAATTGGTACTTTTTTTTTATGGGTCAAATGTAATATTAAAAATCTATAACAACTTATTTTATTAGTATCCATTGACGATTCGACCTAGATAGGTATTTTCTTAAAAGAAAATACCAAAATGGGTGTGCTTGCAAACTAATGATCCAAGTGGGTGATTCAGTGTTCATTCACTGAGATATGCTAATCAACATGATGTTACTTGCACGTACTCCAAGACAAGTTGACGTGCTTGTTCTCGATGTACTTGGGAGACAATGGTAAAAGCTCTGTTGGTCCAAACTATGTCTCTCGCAATATTATAATTTATTTATTTTTAAAACCCTAATTTTAGATTTTGCATTAATTCTTTTGCCCTTGTGTTTTCTTTATGGATTACATGCTTTAGAATTGAATTTTAATTAAGCATAACATGATTCTATATATTCCATTGAGGAGTTTAGTCTAAATTACAATCTAAAATGTAGGTCCTAGTAAGGGCTGATGTACTTAGGAAACATTAGTCCAAGCTGTGCTTCTTGCACCTAAAGTTCGTCACTTCTTCTATAACATGAAACACGTGTATGCCAATTGCAATGCAATGTGATCCCTTGGTGAATGATCAAATAAATAAATGAAATATCAACATTGAGAATGTCATAAAGTTCAAGAGATTAAAATTTTAATTCTTATGTACTCTTAACACCCAAGTGAATTGACATTATTTTATATTCTTTTGTTGTACAACCTAGACATTATTATAATGTGAACATGACAAAATAAGTTCAATAAAATTTGAAAATTTTGAATATGACTCGTTTTAAACTATAACTTGTTCAATAATTTATATATAATATGCATGTGTACAACCATTTCTTTCTTACAAGTCAAAACAATGCACTTAACCATCTTCTTTTCATAACCTTACTACTTTGCGGACTGTAAGTCTATTGGGTTTCTAATCATTAATTATAGAAAGCCAAATAGATCTTGCAACCAATGAGTTTCACAACATGAGACAGAGAGAATGTACCTTTCTCCGTAGTAAGAATGTTTCTCTACCGTGTGCTTTGATTTCCTTAAAGAAAGAGGAAATAAGATTTCACTCCCTTTGACTCCTCCTCACTATTCTCTCGAATTTGTGATGACGGTTGGGTTGAGAGAGTACTTTTACATCAAGAAAGGGACTTTGTTTCACGTTAGTTGGTATTAACCCCTTTATATCCACTACTCCCATCAAGTAACATTTATCCTTATAAACTGTTTCACTTAAGCCCATGACCCATTTATAATTTAATCCATAACTATTAATTATTTATTTATTTATCATATAAATCATCCATATCACACGAAACAAAATCTTGCATTCTCCCACTTGGCTCATGTGATATTATCTAACATCATAGACAAATAAATAAATAAACTAAACATACATAATGCGCATTGAAATGACTAAATGATTTTATACATTAGGCACATCATAATTTCATAATTAGGAATAGTAACTAATTTGGATCATGGTGGTTGTACATCACCTAATCTACATAGTCCCTTTCCATGTACCATAAATTAGAGTTCTCCTTAATATGAACATATTTAGGAGCACAAAATGGTCCAACATAATGTCTTTATTAAACACAATACCTATTTACATTACTCATATACAATCATGCATGCAAATATGGAGAATAGGTAATAAAAAAAAACATATCATAAATGAGTTCAAAGTGTCCATAATCCAAAACGAAGTAAATATTACACTTAGCAATCATTAACAATAATAATGCCCATATTTTGAACATGTTCAACAAAAGTCTTGGGTGGTAATCCCTTTGTCAAAGGGCTAGTAATCATGAGTTTTGTGTTAGTAAGTTCTATTGACAGTCTTGGTTTTTGAACTTCTTCTTTCACGACAAAGTACTTAATTCCATATGTTTAGCACCTTTAGAGTACTTGTTGTTATTAAAGAAGAACACTACTACGGAGTTATCACAATACATTTTCAATGGCCTAACAATAGTGTCAAGAATTCTAAGCCTTAAAATAAAGTTCCGCAACCATTTAGCTTGAATTGTAGCCACAAAACATGCTACAAATTCAGCTTTCATAGTAGATGCAACAACAATAGATTGTTTTGCACTCTTCCACGATACCGCTCCTCCAGTTAATAGAAAAACATAGCCAATGGTGAATTTCCTTGTATCCACACATCCAGTAAAGTCTGAATCAGAATACTTAATCACCTCAAGGTGATTAGACCTCTTATATGTAAGCATGTGATCCTTTGTTCCATGTAAGTATCTCAGAATCTTCTTTGCAACTTTTCAATGTTCCATTCTCAATTTACTTTAATATCTTCCTAACATTCCAACTGCAAAGCTTATGTTTGGTTGAGTACAAACCTAAGCATACATAACACTCCCAACAACAAATGCATGTGGAATTGCTTTTATTTGTTTATGTTCCAAATCATTCTTAAGACATTGTGCAAGACTTAACTTGTCTCTTTTCTGAATTGGAACAGGTGATGCTAAACATTTTTCCATCCTAAACCTCTTTAATACTTTATTGATATATGTTTTTTGAGACAAGCCTAACAATCCCCATGATCTGTTTTAGAATATTTATATTCCTATCACATAGCTTGCCTCACCTATATCCTTTCATTTCAAAGTTACTAGAAAGAAACTTCTTAGTTTCATAAAGTAAACTAAGATCATTAGTTGCAAGCAATATATCATCAACATACATAATTAGAAATATAACCTTATTCCTATTGACCTTTAGATATATACATCGATCAACAATGTTTTCCTTGAATCCAAAGGAAACAATGGTATCATTAAACTTCAGATACCATTGGCGGGAAGCTTGCTTAAGTTTGTATATTAATTTCTTTAATTTGTACACCATGTGTTCCTTTCCTTCAATTGAGAACCCCATTGGTTGGTCCATGTAAACATTCTCATCTAAATCTCCATTAAGAAATGTAGTTTTCACATCCATTTGATGTAGCACCAAATCATAATAGGCTACGAGTGCCATGATAATCTTGAAGGAATCCTTACGTGAGACTAGTGAAAAAGTCTCTTTATAATCAATGTCATCTTTTTGAGTAAAACCTTTAACAACAAGTCTGACCTTATAACATTCAAGGTTGCCATGAGAGTCACATTTAGTCTTAAAGACCCACTTACAACCAACTCTCTTGCAACCTTCTGGCAATTTTACAAGGTCCCAAACACCATTTTGTTCCATGGATTTTAACTTTTCTTTCATAACATCTAACAATTTCTTAGAATTATCACTACTTATAGCTTGTGAAAACAAAATTGGATCATTATCATTAATGCTTATGTCAGTTTCTAACTCATGTAGATATACCTCATAGTCATTCAAAATAGCTGGCCTCTTTTCTCTTTAAGACCTCTTAATGCTACTTCTTGTGGTTCTTCTACAATAGGCTCATTTTGAATCATGGGTTCATTATTGTGTTGCTCTTCTTCACTGTTGTTTGGAACAACATCTAGAGGAACACTCACTTTAATGCTAGAGACACAAGTATAAAGGACCGGCATTCTAATTTCTTTAATTTCCACATTTTGTGGAATTGTACTCCCACTGATTTCACCATTTTCAATGAACCTTGCATTTCCAATTTCAACAATTCTCATACTATGATTAGGATAGTAAAACATATACCCTTTTGATTTTTCTGGATAACTAATGAAATATTCACTAATTGTTCTTGCATCCAGTTTCTTTTCATGTGGATTATAAATCCTTAATCCTGCTTGACAACCCCAAACATGCATGTGCCTTATGCTAGGTGTCCTATTAGTCCACAATTCAAAAGGTGTCCTTAGAACTGCTTTACTAGGAACCCTATTCAATAAATACATAGCAATTTTCAATGCATACATCCACATATATAAGGGCAAATTTGAATTACTCAACATACTCCTAACCATACCCATTAATGTTCTATTATGCCTCTCTAATACACAATTTTGTTGCGGTGTACCATATTGTGCACAAATACCATTTTTCTAAAGGAGTTTAGCAAATGGACATGGGTGTTGACCAAGTTCATCGTACCTTTCGTAATACTCACCACCTCTATTAGACCTGATAACTTTCACCTTTCTATTTAATTGCCTTTTTACTTCTTTCAAATAAATTTCTAAGACATTCATTGCTTGATTTCTCATGTAGTAAGTAAATATAATCATAATGTGAATAGTCATCAATAAAGGTAATGAAGTACCTTTCCTTCTTGAAAGTATTAACATTAAAAATCCCACAAATGTTAGTGTGCACAATTTTAAGAAGTTAAGTGCTTCTTGCAGCACCTTTGTTTGTGAGTTTTGTTTGTTTTTCTTTAATACAATCCACACAAATATTTAGATCAGTAAAAGCTAGATTTGGAAGGACTTCATTCTTTATTAATCTTTCAATTCTTTTTCTAGAAATGTGACCTAACCGTTTATGCCACAAGAAAGCAGAACATTCATTCATTAAATTGCGTTTAGTGCCAATATTATGATGTAAAGTCAAAATCGTTTCACCATACAAACTATTTAAATTCAATTTATATAAACCATCACAAAGAATACTAGTACCAATGTGATGATCACGCTTAAATAAATTGAAACATCCATTGCCAAAATTAAAAGCGTATCCAATAATATCAAGTTTAGATAATGAAACTAAATTCACAGATAAACTAAGTACATAAAGAGTTTCCAATAAATCTAAATGATGTCTAGTGTTAAGGATTAAACGATAAGTCTCGACTGCTTCTACTAGAACTTTCACTCTATTCTCCATGAAGACGAACTTCTCATTTGGGCTTATGGTTTGGATTGAAATTACATCGTATTAGAAACAGGAGTTGTACATCCAGAATCAATCCATCATGTGTCATGGGGAACTTCAGTTAAATTTGATTCAAAACATACATAAGCATTAAGCACACCTTTCTTTTTAAACTAAGCTTTACGTTTTGGACAATCCTTTTGGAAATGCCCAGCTTTCCCACAAAAGTGGCAATTATTGCTCTTTGGTTTTTGGATTTGCAAAGATGCCTCATTAACCTTTGTTGGTCATTTTCCCTTATCATGTTTTTCATAAATTTCTTTCCAGCTCCTTGATTCCCTTGGTGGCTTACATAATGGATTGAGTGACTCTTTTGATTCTTAAGCCTTATTTCCACTTGAACCAACATACTATGCAACTCATGCATATTCCATTTGTCTTTCATGGTATTATAGCTCATTTGAAATGGGTCATACTTGGTTTGTAACAAGTTAAGAATAAGCTGTCCAAGGAAGTTCTCATTCACAGTCATTCCTAAGGTCTTAAGCCTTGTTGCAATGTTTGTCATCTCAATGATGTGTTCATGCATAGTACGTGAACCATTAAACTTCATGGTGATCAACGTACTCATTAATGTTCCAACAAGAGACTTATCAGCTGTTTGGGAGTGCTCTCCTACTAACCCCATAAATTCTTTAGCAATTTATGTCGGGGAAAGCTAACTTAATGTTGTTAGTGATAGTCATTCTCAAGAACATTAGGCTGAATTTGTTAGATCTTTCCCAAACTTTCTAATGGGCTTTCGCTTCATTGCTACTATAATCAGTAATAGCAACAGGCTTCTCTTCTAGAATGGCAAGATCAAAATCCAAAATACTAAGGTGAAATTGGACTTGCTCATTTTAGTCAGAGAAGTTAAGCCCATTAAAAATTGGCATAGATGGAAGAGTATGTTAGGATAGATGTTAGCAACCCCTATATATATACCAAATATGGCGGAAGGTAAGGGTAACAAATAGAAAGCAACAATTATTTAAGCAGTTCATTGGTATTGACAAAACATTTATTGAAAGAGACAGACTTACAAAAGAGAGAGTTTTAAAGGTTACAAGAGGGTAGAGAGAGAGAAGAGAGTTTAAGGCTCAAGAGAGTTGTGTCTCTCAACTCTTAAACTCACATATTTATAGCATGGTAACCACAGGCGGATGCCAAAATTATAAATTACAATTTTATTGAAATCCAATCCAAACACGGATTTCAAACTATAATCCAAAAACATTTAACTAAGCGTCGCCTTTGTCGTTTTGTGATGACAGAAGTGACTCTGTGGGCCCTTGATTTCTTCATAGGAGACCTTTGATGGAAAATTCTGCCAGTTGCCTTTGGGTGGATAGCTGAATTAGTATTTTCTTGGTATATACTGTGGTATAGCCAAGATGATCATCTTCTGTAGTAACTATGTCCACTGCCCCTATTATTTTGCTAGGAGCTTCTTCATCAATTATATTTAATGTTTCTATTATTTTCTTGGATTCTAGTTAAGGCTGGTACAAGTCTACAATATCTTGAATTCCAAAGCAATCATCCCCATTATTCAAATGCGAATTACTACATTGGGTTTCTACTTCTAAGACATCTTGCTCTTTATCTGAGTCTAAAGAGGACAAGGTTGCCAAAAGGTGTTGCATTTTTTCTTCTTTATCCTTCTCTGGAATTATTTTAGCAAATCCAGTATCTAACAAGATGAGCTGATAGAATTTTTTGTTCTTTTTTAAATCTTGATCTTTCAACATCCATCCCATCCCTATCCTTCAAGAGAGAATTTAGCCAGAATTTCCATAGGTGACATTTGATTAAATTCAGGCTCTAGAGAAATTATCTTTTGACATGACTCTTTTATGTGCTCATCTAAAGGTTTGTAAATTTCTATTTTTTGAGGGTTATTAATAATTTGGTTTTGCTGAGGAGGAATGAGTGGAGAAAATCTATTGGAAGATGAAGAAAAAAAGGCATTGCCAAAAAGTGTTGCCTTTTTTCTTCTTTAAACTTTCCTGCTAAAAGGTGTTGCCTTTTTTTCTTCATCTTCCAATAGATTTTCTCCACTCATTCCTCCTCAGCAAAACCAAATTATTAATAACCCTAAAAAAACAGAAATTCACAAACCTTTAGATCAGCACATAGAGTCATGTCAAAAGATAATTTCTCTAGAGCCTGAATTTGATCAAATGTCACTTACAAAAATTCTAGCTGAATTCTCTCCTGAAGGATGGGGATGGATGTCGAAAGACCAAGATTTAAAAAAGAACAAAAAATTTATCAACTCATCTTGTTAGATATTGGATCTGCTGAAATAATTCCAGAGAAGGATAAAGAAGAAAAAAGGCAACACCTTTTAGTAGCCTTGTCCTCTTTAGACTCAAATGAAGAGAACAATGTCTTAGAAGTAGAAACCCAATGTAGTAATTCGCATTTGAATAATAGGGATGACTGCTTCGGAATTCAAGAAATTATAGATTTGGACTAGCCTTGACTAGGATCCAAGAAAATAATAGGAACATTAAATATAATTGATGAAAAAGCTCCTAGCGAAATAATAGGGGCAGTGGACATAGTTACTACAGAAGATGATCATCTTGGCTATACCACAATATATACCAAGAAAATACTAATTTGGCTACCCACCTAAAGGCAGCTAGCAGAATTTTCCATCAAAGGTTTCCTATGAAGAAATCAAGGGCCCACAGAGTCACTTCTATCGTCACAAAATGACAAAGGCGGCGCTCAGTTAAATGTTTTTGAATTATAGTTTGAAATCTGTCTAAGAAATCCGTGTCTGGATTGGATTTCAATAAAATTGTAATTTATAATTTTGGTATCCGCTTGTGGTTGCCATGCTATAAATAGGTTAGTTAAAGAGTTGAGAGACATAACTCTCTTGAGCTTTAAACTCTCTTCTCTCTCTCTACCCTCTTGTAACCTTTAAAGCTCTCTCTTTTGTAAATCCGTCTCTTTTAATAAATGCTTTGTCAATACCAATGAACTACTTCAATAACTGCTACTTTCTATTTGTTACCCTTACCTTCCGCCATATCCGGTATTAGAGCCAGAAATTAAAAAAAAGAAGAGTATATAACGTTGCAATAATCATCAATAATATGCACCAAAGAAACATTCATACTTGTAGTTGAAATAATACTCAATAATCCATAATTCTTTAAAATTAGGGTTCATACATGTTGGGAGAAACATCTTTATTGGAAAATCATATAGTTTCACAACCATGTTGTGATACCACATGTAAGTCTATTGGATTTTTAATCATCAATTATAAAAAGCTAAATAGATCTTGAAACCAATGAGTTTTACAACAGAGAGTGTACCTTTCTCTATAGTGGGAATGCGTCTTTACCGTGTACTTATTTCTTTATAGAAGGAGGAAACAAGATTTCAATCCCTTTAACTCCTCCTTACTATTCTCTCACATTCGTGATAATGGTTGGGTTGAGAGAGTACTTTTACGCTAGGAAGGGGATCTTGTTTCACATTAATAGTAACCTCTTTATATCTACTTCTCCTATCAAGTAATAGTTATCCTTAGAAACTGCTCTAGTTAAGCCTATCACCCATTTATAATTTAATCCATAACTATTAATTATTTATTTATTTATCATATAAGTCATTCATATTATACATCATTCATTTTTATTCAAACCAACCCAAACAATATTGATCTTTAAATCTCTCCAATGGTGTAACTTTTTAAAAGTTACTTCTAATCAATTTTAAAAACAAACTTAAATCATTATTTTTTTTTAGAAGAATCATTATAATTTTCTAATAATTTATTTTTGCAAACTAAAAATATGTAAAATATTTTTTGACACAATAAAAAAAAATACATAACTAAAATATATTTATTTAAAATGATAAAATATATTTAATCTCATATAAATAAAAATATATACATAACTAAAATATAAAAATTTCAATAATTAGTGTAAAAAATATACGTAACAATTTGGCTTGATTGTGTAAAAAAAAAAAATTATTAAATAACAAAACATAATATATTTTTTATATTATTTTTATGCAAAAAAAGGAAATAATGTTGCTTGAGTAAGCATCATGTTTCCCAAATAACAAATATTTATTATCCCACAAAAATAAATATTTTACAAACATCACACTTTCTTCACACAATATTTCACAAACAACTCATTGGGGATGTTTTTAGTAATTAGTTTACATGCACATCAATTTGCGAAGTGCTAAAGAGAAAATACCCATCTTAGTGAAATAGCCGTCCATTAATGGATCTACCTACAAAACCGTGCGTAGTGCAAACGCAGGGCAGCTAACGGTTTTTATATTTTTGAAAACAAAAAATAAGGGAATCAGGCCGGTAGGTTGTAGCCCATCTAAGCCCAACTGAAAATAAAGGGTTCCTTAACACCTTATATTTGTGTGCTACCAAACCTTTCCCGCTCTCCGACTTGTTGCTGCTGCTTCACGCTCTCCGGCGGCGACTTCGGCACCAACGGCAACTTCACCGGAGACCTTGTTCGACCCCGACGACTGTCATCACCGGTGTGTTGCAGTTCCTCTGTTTTTTACTGTTATGTTTTTCTTTTCTTCCTCCGGCAACTGCTATTGATCTTCTGTTTTGTTGTTTTCATGATTCATCCCTTTTCTGCAATGGAAGAACCATCTACACATGAGTTTGCTGTTAGGTTACTCAGGAAACTCGTGCTGATATTGTTTGTCTAATCAATAGGTCATTCGTAGTTAAATCTAGAAGATATTGTATGGGCTGTTTGCAAAGATTTAACGACGAAAATGATCTAATAGAGTATTTTTAACAAATATTAGAACTAATTTATTGTATAAAACAAATAACACATAAGTAGTGTGACCTCCTTAATGCTCATGCATTTAAATTTAATGCTCATATAATTTGTTCATACTGTGGTCTCTCTAAGATTTAGTGTTTATTGTATCATGCTCAGTGGCTGTTGCTCTGATCTGCAGTTTGATCAACTGCACTTAATTGGCCTTGAAGGATGAGTGAACTCTTTTTTTATGACATTTTCAAGGTTGAGAATGTAGACCCTGATGGTAAAAAGTATGACAAGGGTATGTATGTGCAACTCTTATTTCTTGTACTTTTCTTTCTCTTTACAAATTGAACTGCATTAAAGTATGGATTCTTTGGATATGCCAAGCCTGTCTTAATGAGTTGATTATGTGATTTTAATACTGGGTGAGTTAAGCAGCACCTTATGATTTTTCTCCTAAAAGTCCTTCTAGAGACATTTATCCAACTGGACCCTAAATCATTGATTATTAATTGCTATGGCTCATGGCTTTATGCTGTTTATTTTTAGCATTGCAGTTGTTTTGACTAGGATTTTATTACTATTATTTGAAATCATAATGGGTTTGCAGATAGGTAAATGAAATGCAGGGTTCTATTTGATTCCTCTGTATTCGTCTGTGTTTCCCCCTCTATACAGTTCTATGAATTAATGAAGTGAAAGTTAGTTTCATGGCTATCTTGTAGTTTCTCGGATTGTGGCACGGAGTGAGAAGTGTGACATGCAAATACTTTTAGATGTAAATACTGAGATTTATCCAATGGAGAAAGAAGAAAGATTCTTGATGGCGTTGTCTCCTTCACTTGTTTTGAATACTAAGGTAAACTTTATTCATCGGTTCTTCCATGCTTTACATAGTTCTACTTCTATTCTTTACTTAACAAGTTGCTTATACAACATTACCACTTACACTATCCAACTCTAATCTATGCTTTGTTGTTTGCTTGATCATTTGTGGACTCAACAAAAAAGAAACATGCTTGTTGTCACTTGCTCTCATATATTATCATGTGGAGGTGCTTTCTAATGATGGTGCCAACTAACTAAACAGTTTCTTATCTTTTATTGCTGATAGATCTTACTTGAAAATTGGATGACTCTATTCCTACTAGCCTGCCTACATTTAGCATGGATTTGTTAGGGTAAATTCAGATTGACAAGGCACTAAGTCAAATGGGATTAAATGGCTTCCATACATTCAAATATAAGTTCATTTTGTAGTTGACTTTGTGGAGAAAAGTCCATGAAATGAACTATTGAATGGTCATATACTCATATCTAATAAAATCCAGTAAGCTCTCTTTGGAACATTTATAAAACCAGTGTGGTTTCTGAGAATCTTACACCCAGTCTCTCAGATTATCTGTCTCCAAATGTGTTTATTTTGAAACTGGAACAAGTAGTTCAAATGCCTGTATAGAATTAAACAAATTATATACGGTTAAGGATCTCTTGGTGTGGCAAGTATAAAGAGAAATTTAGTAGGGTGTTCTAACTTCCAAGTAATAGTCATTAACTACAATCACAATGTTACTACCTGACTATGCAACAATTAGGATAATTTATAGTGTTATCTACAATAATGATATCTGTTAAAATAGTTTGAATGAGTTACATTTATTATTTGTATTGCCTTTATGGTGAATTGATTTCTCTCCAGGATGGCTCAGTGGCAATTCAAGACAAGTTTGAATACATCATGCATGGGAGGTTATATAACATTACAACTGAGGGATGTTCTCAGCTTGAAGTGTATGTAAACATTTACCATGTTATATTATATTGGTGTTTTACTCCATTGTTTGTCTTCAGAAAATATCACCTAGGAATCAAGGATGTTTAATCAAACCATGCTTTACATGACACAAATTGAATTAGCAAACAAGTAGTTTATCTGTATGTTTTGCAAATATTGTGTTTCTTTGCTTATTTAATGGAGCTTGGGTAGAATATAGCCATTGTAGTGTACTTTTTGCTTAATGGAATCATATCTCTACAACAAAAAAGTTGGGCACATTGAAGAATCCTTAGTGATAGGAAAATATTTTTGCAATTTTTTGATATGGAGGTAAATATAGGGTCTGTTTGGGTAAAGCTTCTCCAAAAGTGCTTCTAAGAAAAGAAAATAAGAAGAAAAAATGAAATGAGATTGTCCATAAGCTAAAATTTTCTTATGAATTAGCTAATTTGTAGAAGGTTCCACATCTTTTAGAGTAGTTATATGAGAGAATTTCTACAAAATTAGCCAATGCTGGAGCTAATTTTAACTTATGAAGAAATTCATTTTATTTTTTTAGATTCTTCCCCTAGAATGTGGGACCTATAGTTGTGTATATTGATATGTCAATGAGATTTTGTCTTTCCCAGTTCTACTTTTTAAGTTTATACTTTTGTTCTCGAGATTGGTCAATTCACCAAGTTCTTTTTCTTTCTCCAGGGAGGTATATGCATCGTTTGGTGGGCTTCAGTTGATGCTGAAAGGACATGCTTCCCACTGTGTGAAACTTTCAGTAGATCAGAAGTTGTTTTTGCTATTAAGGAAGGTTGAAAGTTGATGTTGGTGATGGGCTTGAAAAGAAAAAAAAACATGCTAGCATCAAGTTTTAAGTAACTTGTATAAAATAAATTGAATTTTCAGAAGAATGACCACATTTTTTTTTTTGGACATAATATTGGACATCTAAATATGATTTGTGTTATGTCTTTTGATGAAGAGTTGTCCTGTCATTTGTAAAAACCCCTTTCTATTATAAACTCTAGTCTAAGCTCTTGTAATTCAGGCTAGGATATGCATTTCAGTTCATTCATATTAATATCATAGTGCAGATCCATGACCGGGTTTTTTTGAGAATTGAATCTATTCGAAAAATGTTTTCATTATGTTTGGTTTTCAATCCAAGACCAAAATAATTGATTGTTTTTTTAAATTGGTTTTCCTTCGTCAAAGTAAACTAAAGATGAACCTATTTTAAAAATCCATAATTTTAATTTAATCTTCAATTTTATATTTATATATATATATATATATATATTTTTTAATCCAATTGAACTTTATACTTGACATATTAACTTAAAATGCTATAAAAATATGATTTAATTAATTAAAATATAAAAGTAAAAAAAAAAATAGGAGGACTAAAATTATAATTTAATCACTTTTTTTTATTGAAGATTAAATCATTTTTTAAAAATAAATTATCAAAATAGTGAGAAAAAAAAAGGTAGGAAATGAAAATTATGGATTAAAAATTATAGAAGGACAAAAATTATAATTTAATCACTTTTTTTTTTATCAGTGCATAAAAGTAAAGATTGACTGAGCTTTTAAGTTTTAATCCTTAAATTCTTTCAAAATTTGATTTTTAGTTTCAAAATTGTGTTTTTTCTTTTTTCTGGCTGTGATAGTTGAACTTTGCTGTACATGAATAAATTCAATAAGAAGGCCAACGTAATGCCTCTAAAGTCCGATTTCACTTGAAAACCAAACATAAAATATATATAGTTGCAAGAACTTATTAACAACTAACAAGTTGCGTTGCGGTGCTTGTTTTTTTTATTTTTTTGTGTGATACCTACCAACAACAACGCCCTGCAACATATTTTCAACGCAAAAAAAAGCTTCGCTTCGTTTCTTCATTCAGAACAGAAGCCATGATATTCGTTGATGGCTTTCCATTCTCTACCCATTCATCTCATCCTCAGGTGCCCTCTCTCACCCATTTCCCTTCTCGTGATAAAACTCAATTTTTTTAATGCATCTATAGTTACACACTTTTCTTCTGGCTATATATTATCTCGTTAATTTCATTACTTTTTTATTATCTCGTTGCAGTCTATCGTGGGCTTGTTTTGTTTGGATTACACATTCTAAAGTTCAAATAAAGTTTTTTTTTTTTTTTTCAAATCGGTGCTAGAGTGAAGGGTTAATTCTTGCCATTGGTTGGGATTTGACTGAGTAAATGCTTCGAAATGTCAACAGTTTACTTGTTTGAGAATAAAAGTGTAATGAGATCTATTTCTTTAGACACCTCTTCGGAGTAGTGTTTTTTAGTTTTATAATTTAGGGCCTCTTTGAGTAAATGTCTCTGGAAAGGATTTCTAGGACTTCTAGAAGAAGAAAATATTAAGAAAAAATGAAATTAGCATCTCCAAGCTTAAATTGGTTTCTCTGATAGCTAATTTCTTTTAGGAGAAGTTATATGAGAGACCTTCTACAAATTAACAATTAGAGAAGTCAATTTTAACTTGAAACTTATTTCATTTGTTCTTCATATTTTTTTCTCAGTTCTTTTGGAATGTGTACCCAAACAGTCTTTTAGTATCATTTTTTGGTTGTAAAGGTTAGTTTTTAAATTTTAAATGCCAAATTTTAACTCCGAAGTCCAAACCTTGCAAATCACTCAATAGAGCTTGTTTGGTGGAGTTGGTAGTGGTGGGGTGGTAACAGTGATGATTGAGGCTACACTTGGGGCAGCTGTGGTCATGGTTTTAAATTTTGTTTGTGGTTGCGGTTGTGGTTTTTGTCGCAATCCTTGATATTGCAGAGAATTGTGGGAAAATGTGGTTGATATGGCCTCAATTGCGGTCACGATGCAGACCTGATGAGTTAAAAAACCAATTGTAGTTGCGGACTGCAATTTAAAACCATGGCTGCAGTGGCAACAACTATGATAATAATGACTATGGTGGTAACAATAATGATAATGTCAGCTAACTGCTAAAGCGATGGTGGCAGTAGACTGGTAGTGATGGCAGTTTTATGTGGGTCTTTTTCAGAATGATGAAGGAAATTGAATGAATTACAACTAAAAACCAAAAATTGGAACTACTTTTCTTTTTTTAAAAACTTAAAAAAATACATTTGAAAACCAAAAGCTGGAAACTTAAGTGTGTTTGACACTTTGACTGAGCGTTTGTAAAATTGGATGTTTATTAAAATTGATTTTGTAAAATTGATTTGAGTTCAAATTAATTTTGAAACAAAGTGATGTAAGTTTTGGATGTGTTTATTTTAAAAGTAAGTTAGTAGTAATGTTCAGTATATATTTTTTATCCAACACAAAAGTTATATAATCTAAAAGTATGTGTATTTGATTCAATTAGTTTTGCTGAGAACAAAATCTAAGATGGAAAAAGTGAAGGCATGGACATATCAATTTTGTGGATAGACTTTTCAGTCGACCTTCTACACTTAGAAAGCATGTAATGATATAGCTTATTATTTTTCATGCTATGTTTCAATGAATAGCTGGAAAAAAGCATCATATTGTGAGTTGTCTGCATGATTCGAAATTACAAGGTTTGTAATGCAAGTATAAATCTGATTTTAGAATCATTCGATGAGTATGTTAAAGGCCTGCATTCTGTGCTTATGAACAGGGAAAGGATATTCTACTTGCTTTGTTGGAAAACCCCATTCTGGTATCAGCCTCAAGCTCTTTGAAGGCTAACTCAGAGAGGAAGTTCTCAGTATCTGACAAGTCTAGTCCAGAGGCATCAAAATGGGTTTATATATTCCAGAAAGAATATGCTACAGTTGACCCAGCCATCGTTGATGTAACTTCTTAACCCTTTGTAATGTCATTAAGCTAATATATATTACTTGTAAACATTTCCCTTTTACTTTAGTGATGTGTAAGAGATAAATCATGTTAAATTTTAACTTCAATTTAAGCTAGTTCATTGTTGTATGCAACTAATAATCTATTGCAAGCAGGCAATTCATTCGTAATTGGACTCTAAGTGACATAATCTGTGGAATTTCTTTTTCCTGTCTTGAATATTACATGAGTTCTGCCTTGCATCCCATCCTGTCCATTTTTTCGCATTATGTATTTTCTTTTATTTGGGTTCCTGTTGGCCTTTGTTAGAGACACTATTACAAAATAATATGAGCAAAAGCCATGGAGACTCTGTAAAACATGATGCTTTAATTTATGTTTCTAACTTTCTATTAAATCAATAACTCCATGCCGTGACTGTTTTAGTAATCTATGGAATTAGCAAATCTTGTGATTTCCAATTTATATTTCAGTTGAGTTTGCTGAGTTTTCCTGTTCTTTTTTGACATTTTATTCATGTGCTTCTTTCTCCTCTCCCATATCACTAGTTTGTTGGCACCGATGAAGCAACAACATGTGTTGGCCTTGTTATTCGGAACCCAAAGAATGGAAGGTAAAGACTAAGGATTTGTTTCTATATAAATAATAAAAAGTTTACTGTATATAAGTTTTGCAAATGTTTCTTCTACCAGGTGTTCAAATATTGATTTTTATTTTTTATTTTTAATTTGACACTGCAGGACGTCAGTCGCCCATATGGATTCACCAAAAATTGTTGAAACGGGCCTTTCCCAAATGTTATCATCAGATTCATCACTTGTTGACAACAGTTTGGAGACTGAGTTTGATGTGCTTTTCCTTCTCTATATTTCTACTTTGTATTAACGATCTGTTTTGTCGTCAATGTGTTCAATGATTTTTTTTGACTTACATAAATATCTTCTGAAGGAAAAGTTGTGTTGTCCACAATTGTAGGTGCATCTCATTGGGGGTTTTGAAGATGTCTCACTGCAAGTCTGGCCAGGGTCTTCTGCTTTGTTAGTGAATTTTCAATATGTACTTTCCACTTGGTGAAAGAATAATTGTAGCTGGATCTGTTGAACTTTTGTGCAGCATGCTAATGGTAGCACAGTATCCGAAGGCCCTGCAGATTTGGATGGTTATTCCTTTCCTTTGTGTTCAAAGATTGTTCACACTTTATGGTCAAGAGAGGAGAAGTTTCACATCAGAACTATCTGTGTCCTTGGACATAACACCAGAAGGGATTCTGATGGAAACACATACCCCTTTTTCAATGGATTTGTGGTCAGCTTCTGCTTTATAATCTTATCATTACATCTGGTTCATTACTACATTTACAATATGTGATAAACCTCTTTCTTACTTACCATCACTATAAAACATACTTACCTTGTTAAAGAATTCTAGGTTCTGGGTCAGAGAAAAAAGAAAAGAGAGAAATATGAATACTGGCAACAAACAGAAAATTATATTTATATTAGTGTTGTTACAATGCCTTAACCTAATACTCCTATTATAACAAATAATTAAGTACAAGCCTAAGTCCACTAGCAATAGAATAAGGAACCACCTCTTAAATCACTTCCTTAACTGACTAATTGTTTCTTTAATATATTCTAAAGCTATTGTAAGATAATCTCAAGATATCCTAAATATTCTTACATACCTATTATGCATAAGCATATGGAGCTGGTTTTTCGCCGCTCACTGCTCACTGCTCACTTTACCTACATACATGTTTAGCATTATCTTCAGTCATCAATACTCATTTTTTCCCTCATTTTAAAATTTGGTATAATGTGTACAGAGGCATAATATATTTTGAATGGTCTGTTTGAATGTATCAGTCATTAAATTAATGTACTTTTTGTTTAAAAGAAATCTTGAGCTGGATGAAAACACAAATGTCACTTTCAAAATGCTAAGAATTTAGTGGTACAACTACAGAAAATCATGAATTGCTGAGTGCTTACTGAGGATCATTACAAATCATTGCATCCATGAAAACCTCTTGTTAGTACTTAGTATTATCTATTTTAAAATTATATACACCTATATCACAGTAAACGTACTTGTAATTATAACAACATGATATGTTTTTTTGGTTTTATTATCAGTTTGGAAAAAGCTGTTGTACTCCTTTTTGGTGAATTACTTGCAATTTCAAACCTTTAAATGTGATCTTTGACATATTACATCCTACGCATTATTTCAGGTGGAGACTGCAACAGGAACTATAATCCCAGCAATCTTTGACAGAACTTCTAGATGTCCAGATGAAATTGTCAGAAGAATACGAGTATCTGCTTCTTATGAAGATGCTAACTGGGATGGAAAGTTACTAGAAACATATGATGGTGGCACTGACTGTTTCAAAATCGCTCCTTGTCACTGGTAACAATTCAAATTTCATGAACTCATTTTCAAACCCTGCATGTGAAAAACCACTTATGAACCCAATGCAGAAATAAAATAAAATAATAAACAAAGGAAAAAACTTCTCTAAGATTGTCTTTAAAGTGAGCATCTAATATTCCATTAAATTTTAGTGGGTTAAGAATATGATATATTTTTAATTAAATGAAAGGTGTTTTTTTTACTTAAGAGTCAGGCTCTCTTTACTGAAGTCTTTCTGAAAAATAAATTGTGCCAGGACCATGCACATTGGTGCAAATTAATGAATTGTATATTTTTTCTCTCTCTGGTTGACAGTATTTATATTTTTGTACATCCTTTCTCTTCCATTCTGGTATATTGATGCTTGTTGGCCCCTTCTTACCTAGGACTCTTCGCCAAAATCATATTGCTTCATCACTTCTGAATTATTCTGATTCAGAAATTCTTTCAATCTGTTCTACATCACCAACTGCTGAGGCCCCAGATTTTGTGGAAAATTTAAAAAGGTAAACATGCAGTTGATTCTGATTTTGTATATTTCAAGCTATTATCTTATTGAAAAATTCACCATTGTCTTAAAATGATGAGGATATTGGAGGAAATTATTAAAAGGAATCTCATGGTGAATAATATCCATAATAATTTGGTTTTTAGTCAAGTTCAATGGCATCATGTGATCAATAGAGGCATAAAAATATTGTTGTTATTGTCTTATAATGCATTTTTTTAATCATATTTTATTTTATTTTTTGTAAAATATCCCTTGTAAATGCTACCTAATTGAACAGTCTAATTTATACTTTTAGTTTTTGTGAAAAAAAAAATACAAAAATCTTGTAGCTGCAACTGGTAAGGCCGGTTTCCCTTGAGTACTCTAATTTCAACTGTAATACTTCAAACCCTTCCATTTATTTGCCTTGGTTTATCCTCATTTCTCTTCAATGATGAAATTCTAACTTCTGGATCTGATTCTCCTCTGATATATTCTCTGCAAGAAGAGCTAGAGTTTTGTTTTTTTTAAGATTAAGGTCTGTCTGAATAAACTTTTCCAGAAATGAGTTTTTTCATAAGTTAAAATTAGCTTATGCATAAGCTGATTTGTAAACCTCTCTCTTGTAACTTCTAAAAGATGATTTTTAACTTGTGCATAAGTTAATTTTAGCTTACAGTGAAACTTGTTTCAATTTTTTTTTCTTATTTTCTTTTTCTTAAAAGTTCTTCCGGATAAGCTTATCTAAACAGGTCCTAAAATCATTTGCTCATTTTTTATGCACATCTGAGTAGACTAATAGATTTATATCTAATCTAATTCTATATGCTGCTCATTGTTTCCTAGACCTTCATATTTGCTCAAGCATCACATGAGATAATAATCACATTTCCCATCTTTCAGGAAGTGGAATTATTTGATCGAGCATCCACACTGGACCGAAACCTTTGCAAAGAAGCAGCCTCGCACATTCGCAAGGAGTTCCGATGGAAAGTGGAGAAGGTGTTGATGGCATTCCAAGGTTGCTTGGGCTAAATCCTTTTCAATAATATTAGCTTGCCTTATTAAAATTGCCATCTCTCATTGAACATTTCATTTCTCATTCTTCTGTAAGTTATCAAATTGCAGCCATCTTTAGTTTTAAACTAATATGGTATGTAGTGTTAGCATTGTGCTGAGAAAAATTTATGCTAAGTACAACAACACTAGGAATATGGTTAAAGCCAGAAGAACCAAGTTGCTATTCCATGGCTCTCGTCAAAATTGAAAAGCTCTATCATAAGCTTTAATACATTTTATTTTTGCAAACACTAGTTATGCTAGTGATTGAAATTTATTGGGACTTACTACGAGTTATTACTAAAATATTATTGTGTCTCACTTCCTTTTGGAATTTATAAGTACTTAAATGTGTTTGGAATAGTTGAAAAACTTATATTATTTTAATAATCAATTGCATGTATAATTGATTATAATCAAAATTTGGATAGTTTTGTTGAAAAATGATTTGAAAATAATTAATTTTATTTAGATGGAAAAAAAAAGTTTTTATACAGTAAGAGTGTAAAAATAGTTGAAAAAAAAAAAGTTGTTGAAAAATTGGGATAGCTAAAAAAAACTTATATTATTTCAATAATCATTTATATGATTATACATATAATTGATTATAATAAGAATTTAGATAGGTTTGCTGAAAAATAATTTGAAAATAATTAATTTCACTGAATGAAAAAAAAAAAGTTTTTACACAGTGAAAAAATGTAAAAATAGCCGAAAAAAATTATAAGTTATAAATTTTCAACTTCGTTCAAATAGTTTATTTTCTCAAAAATAATATATTTTAAGATTTAAGCCAAGTTTTCTAACATTTTATTCTTTTTAAAACAACTTAAACTATTCAAGAACCACTTAAATTATGTGTTCCCAAACAATTGTAGTTACTACTAAAACCTTATAATATTTCTTCATTTTTTTAAATCTTATAATAGATTATAATAGAGTCTCCAAACATTTTAATATTAGCTTAATTTATTTTTAATCCTCAAATTAGGAAGTCTCCTAAATAAAAATTGTATTTTTCAATCGCTTAAATTTGAAAAATATCTTTTAACTCTTCCTTTCAAATAATTTCTTATATTTTTTTAATCTTTCCTATTATGGCAAAAAGATTGAAAAATATAAATATTTGTTTAAAGGACTAAAAAATAAATTCTTTTGAAGGAATAAAAACATAATTAAGTAAGCTTATCAATGACAAAGTTAAATTCGCATTTATCTTCATGAACGTTGCTTGGTGATAGAAACCTAATTGTTCTTGAGAGGATTTATGCCAACTTTTTCTAGGATTCCATGTAAAACGATTGTTTGGTTACATAAACTGCTACTAACAATGAAAGGATCACTTTGTAAGAATAAAATAATGAAAGGATCATACAATATTTTCAAAATATGTAGAAAACAATTGTAATTTGTAAAAACTGAAGTATTTGAATTTTTTTTTTTTGTGATGAACTTATGTATTTTTATAAAATCTTATAATATTTTTATTCTATAAAAAAATACTATAAACTTTTTATTCTATAAGTTTTGTTTGTTTCAGAATGTGGGGATAAAATCACCAAACAAATAATAGAAAGTGCTAATTAATTCACGTAATATACTTTGAAGTAATTTATTAATTTATTAAATATTTTCATAAAATGACAGTTTGGCCGAGTGGTCTAAGGCGCCAGATTTAGGCTCTGGTCCGAAAGGGCGTGGGTTCAAATCCCACAGCTGTCATTTTATAAAATATTTTATTTTTTGATTTCTAATAGTTTATATATGAATTCTAACTTTTTTTGTGTGCATCAATGTGTATTTTTAACTATTAAATTTTTTTTAAAGATAAAAATTTATATGAAGAAAATATCAACGGCTAATGTTAGGGGGCCAAAGTTTGGGTAAAACAAATATCACTATTGCTAACGTCATATTTGTTAGTATTTCGTTTCCACTTTTTATTAGATAGTTTTATTCTTAAATAATATTGAATTCTTTTCATTGATATTTTTATCAAAGGATAAAATAAAAATACACACACAAAGTTAATCCACTAACTATTCCACTTTCTTAAAGACGTACACTATAACTATCCCACTAACAAAATAAAAAAAAATTATAAATTAAAAAAAAAAGTGAGTGTGTGTAAGTCCATAATTACCCCACTAACAAAATAAAATAAAATAAATTATAAATTTAAAAAAAAGTGAGTGTACTTTGTAACTGTCCATGACTACCCACTAACAAGATGAAATGAAATAAATAAAATTATAAATTAGAATTGTCCACTCTCTTAGGAGGTTTGTTTGTTCACTACTCCAAATTTTGAAGACCCTATAAAATACCATTCTCATGAAATTCTAAAAGATCATAACATTTTTCTTTCTTCCTTTACGTGGAACTCTATTCCTTTTTCATCATATTTTGTAATAAGTCAATCCAAAGATAAATTTGATGAGAAAATATTATCTTCCTCTTCATTTACTATCTTCCTCTTCATTTCTCGTTTACTATTTGTTTTTTAACAAAACTTACCAAAAAGGTTTGTTTGCTTGTTTTGTTTTCTCTCCAATTTCGTAATTGTTGCATTCAAGATTTCTGACAGAAAATTCAAGTACTTCTCTACTTAGTTTTTTCAATGTTGTATATATTTTTTAATAGTCTTGATAATGTATTCACTATCTAATTTTAGTTTCTTGCCTATCCAGGAAAAAAAAAAGAATGATGGTGAACCCCTAATATGGAATTGTGCATCAAGAAAACCTTTCCTATTTACTAATATAAAATAGGTAAACCCCATAGATTGGTGAACTTTTTTTTTTTCTTATAATTTTTCTTCCACATTCATGTTATGTACCCATTTGTTTTATAACTAACTTTTTTATTCTATCCCTTAATTTACTTTAAATGAGATCTTCGGTGTGTTTTTTAATTTCAATTTTAAATTAACTTAAATATTATAGAATTTTTCTCTTAATATATTTCATTTATCCAAAATAGTCGGTTACTGCATAGTTTTAAACTTATATTAGTAAGTAAGATAAAATTAAATAATATAAGTGATTTTTAGTTAATAAAATTGATTTTCTTAAAAGATTAAGATATTAACTTAATATTATTTAATAACAAGATTATTCCACATGCAATATTTTTCTATTACAATCTAAAATCAAAATAAGTTTTAAAATTAAAAAAATAACAAGGAAACTTAGTTTAATTTTTTTTTAATATAAATTTAGATTTTTTTTTTGTTTTTTTTATGCGGTTACTTTTCTATTGTTTATATTTGTTACTTTGTTTTTGTAAATTTCTTATAATTATTTTTCGTACTATTCTTTTGTTTATCACATTTAAGTGTTTCATTTAATAAACTCAAATCAAGAATATATATATATATATATATATATATATATATATATATATATATATATATATTTTTATTTTAAAAATTAATGAGTGGTTTGTTTATTTGCTTATTAATTTTTATGGTTATTGATTTATTATAATATATGAATGTAGGTTCCAATAAAGATAAAGATTGCCAACAAATTAATAACAAGTGAAGTTGTTTTCAATGTGATCATTGTAACATCCAATTTTCTATTAATTTTATAAGATATTGTTAACTATCATCTATGATTATTATTTGTATAAGTTGGACTAATAAAAATAATTATAAGAAGCTAGATACCAATATGGTAAATATTTAAAATATGAAGTAGATTTTATAAATGTAATGTACAAAAATAAAAAAACATCAATTATAAATTTGAAAATAAAAAATATTATAAAATATTTTAACTAGACAAATAATCAACTATTAAATCAACCATAACAAGTAATAAAAAAATTAGTATTAAAGTAATTAACAAAATTAATTTATATGTTAATATCTATAATAAAATAAATAAAATATCATAAAATATATATTAATTTTAATATATAAAAATATAACAACATAAAATATTTATGAAAATGGAAATAGCACACTTCTAAAATTAATATAATAAAAAAAGAATTTGAATTTTTTTTTACATTCAAATTCAATCAAATTATTATGCTTAGCAAGCTAATTTTATTCAATGTTCACATTATAAATCACAATATTATTACACATTTGAATTAGGTATATAAATACGTAAAATTATTATTCATTTAAATCAATGAGTCAAAAAAATATGCGTGAATCGTTGAAGATTATAATTTTATATTACAAGATCCCTCTCTCTCACACGTCCATCCTCTTCAAATTATAATTATTGGAGATTATAATTTTTATAAGATCCTTGACTAAATTACATTCCACATTGATATATTGTTTATATCATGTAATTTTTAAATGGTTATCATAAAATTATATTCAACATGTAAGTGTCACTTTTAAAGACTCTCATTTAAATTAATAAATTGTGTACATTTTTAATAAAATATTTAATGAGTTTAATTTCTAAGAAATCATGGTAGGTATGACTTTTGAAAAATTATGTTAAATAATACACTAATTTTACCTTTTGTAGCTTCCACAAATGCACCTCTATTAAATACAATGAGATTAACAATTAGCTCTGACAATAAATTATCAACAATTTAATGCAGGTAACAATAAATAAATTATATACATTTGCTACTTTTATGTGTTTTATTCAGGGTTTTAAAAACCGAATCGGTGATCGAACCAATCGAGGTACTGGATCAATGGTTTAATGGTCGAACTAGTGGGTTATTGGTTGAATCGCATGAACCAGTCTATATTAAAAAAAAATACAATTTTTATATTTGTTTCAATTTTTATATAATTCCACAAAATCTCATAACATAAAGTTCAAATAAATTCAAACTCAAACATCAAAGTCATATAATAAAACTTACAAATCATAAATAAATTAATTTCAAACATAAGTTTTTAACAAACATAAGTTTCTAAGAAGTTCGTCCATTTTTTTTATGGCCAAGGAGCATAAACTATTTCATGAATTCTTTCATTTAAGAACTCAGAATCTTTCATAGTAACATCCTCAACATTGCTTTCATTTAAATTCCTATTTTCCATGATATTGCTTGGTGCATCATCAACCTCATCATCATCCAAATTTAAAGGACCTATGACATAAAAATAGATGTTAAGTTATAATTAGCACATGGTGATAACAAATATGAAATAATTTAATCTATGATGTAATTAAAATATACCAATATCACTTGAAATTGGTTGGATAGTCATATTTGCAAGGTCTTTACGTAATGCATCCACCTCTTCATTGGTTAAGAATGGTGGTGAATCCACCATTACCCAATCAACATGGTCAACAATTGTTTTCAAATTAATAGGATCATAGTTGAGTTCTCTCTTTTTCCTGTACAAATATTTAAGCATAAGTATTTAAATTTAAAAAGATAAACAATAAAAATAGAATAGAATTAATAATACCTATTTTGTAACCTTAAGTTGTAACGAACAAAAACTAAATCATTAAGTTTCTGATGCTCCAATCTATTCCTTGTTTTTGAATGAATGTGCTCAAATACACTCCAATTTTGTTCACAACCCGAAGCATTACAAGTTTGGCTTAAAACACGAATAGCCAATTTTTGTAAGTTGGGTACACCACATCCATAAGATGTCCACCACTAATCTAAAATATTGCATGTGATGAAATAAATTAATAACACAAAAAGTCACAAATAAATATTAAAGAATAAGGATTACAAGTTATGAAAGTTACCTGGCATGACTGTATTTCGTTCATGCAAAGCAGTTTGCCTTCCAAAATCTAACTCAACATTGTTGTAAATTCTCTTCTCACTAGTTAGTTTGCTTCGCAATTCATTACATTATGAGCAAATTTTTCAATGACATCCAAAAGTCCAGTTGTTGTACACATATGTTTCTCAAATTCTTCTTCATTAAATTGACAAGCCGGATTTAACCAATAACTAACAGCATTGAGATTTTTATGAAGTTGAGAATCCCAACGACGATCTAAGATTTTCAAGAAAGGTTCCACTTTTGATTTATTTCTCTGAAACCTTCTCACCATCTCTTCTCTGCATTTATACATTGCTCGGTAAAGAAAACCCATAGTAGGTTTATCTTCACTATCAACCATACACAACACACGGACAAGTGGCTCAATCAATTTCACTATATCAGCACATTTACTCCAGAAGGTAGAATTTAAGACTTCTTTCACAAATTGTTTTGCCTTGGAAGCTTTGGCATAAGCTGAACTTGTCCATTCTCTAGATGTTACCATGCTTCTTAATGCATCTTTTTTAGCCAATATACTTTGCAATGCAATGAAATTAGTAGCAAAGCGAGTTGGAGCAGGGGACGAAGTATTTCTCTCCCACCTGTATGTTTCCTCATCAAATACAAAGCATAACAATGATTATAAATATATTTAGTAATGTTTGAGGCATGTAACACAACCACACTTACTTCATCCAATTTCCCCATGTCTTGCAACATTAAATTTATGCAATGTGCTGCACAAGGAGACCAAAACAATTTAGGAAACTCATTTTCTAATTTCCTACCAGCAGCAACATAATTTGAAGCATTATCTGTAACTATGTGAACTATATTTTTAGGACCAACATACAACACAACTTCCTTGAAAAGCTCATACAATAACTCATAATTTTTACAAGCATTAGATGCATCAACAGATTTTAGAAAAATAGTTCCTTTAGGACAATAAACCAAAAAATTAATAAGAGTTTTCCTTTTTCTATCAGTCCACCCATCTGCCATAATAGTACAACCAGTTTTCTTCCAAATACAACGATATTCCTCCACAAGTTTCTTCACATCATCAACCCAATTGTTTAACAAAGGACCACGAAGACTGAACATACTTTGAGCCTTGTATCCTGGACCCATGCTACAAAGAGCATCAATCATAGGTTGAAAATATGCTTTGAATTAGCGGCATTAAATGGAACAGATGCATCAAGAAACCATTTAGCAACAGCAAGGTCACACTTTCTTATCACTTCTTTACTTTGCAACACACTCTTCAAAGTAGGTTGAGCTCCAGAGAGTGGTTCTAGGTTGAAAATAATTCCCAATGCGACTACTTGTTTTCACTTTTTGAGTTGATATGGTTTGTTGACTTTGTTCCACTTCTATTGGCACTTCCCTTACATTTTCACTAGATGGAAAACTATCATCATATTCTTCTTCAATTCTTCTTTTCTTGTTATTAGTTTCATCAATATTTTGTTTCATTAAATGGCGAACATCTACAGGCACTTTCTTACACATTTCAACTTGACCTCTTTCACCAGCTAAGTGACCCTTGAACCTATAAATTCCTTCTCCCCTAACAATTTTATTACAATAGATACACATTATAACACTTTTCTTACCCTCTTCAATCAGCTTACAATGTCCCCAAGCTATATCAATTTTTACTCTAATGTTAGGCCTTGAATTTTGAGTTGAGGCTTATTGAGAAGATGGTGCTTCATTAGATGTCATTTCTAATTCTCTATAACAATAACAAACAAGATAACAATAACTATTTATAATCTCATTAAATAGAAAATACCAGACTTCTAGAATAATAGACTCACAAATTAGCCAAATCAACCAGACTCACGAATTAGCCAGACTCACAAAGAACCACAAATAGAATAATAGAATACATTAAGATCAAGATCAGAGAACAATAGAATACATTAAACATACTAAACATCAATCAGAGTTGATAAAGGGCGTGATAGAGATACATTACCTAAGATGTGGTAGATACAGAAGGGTTGTGGAGAAGTCGTGGAGGGAACGTGGCAAAGCACAGAGGACAAGTGACGGCGGACTAAAACAGAAGGCGCGGACGGCGTCAAGGGCAAGCACGAGCACGACGAAAACGAGCGGTATCGAAGGCGCAGACGGCGTCGAAGGCGAGGGTCGCAAGTGAGTGGTGTCGAGGGCAAACGACGTCACGAGCAAAGTCACACACAAGCGACGTGGAGGGTGAGCGTGAGCAGTGTCAAGGGCGAGGATGAGGGTGAGGGTGAGAACGAGGGTGCGCGAGCAACGTCAAGGGCGAGGGTGAGGGTGGGCGAGCGAGAGGCGACGGCGTCGAGGGTGAGCACGAGCAGCATCGAGGGCAAGGGTGAGCACGAGGGTGCGCGAGCGAGAAGGCGACGGCGTCAAGTGGGAGCGGCGGGGGGAGTTCGCAATCTGGATCTGGATCTAGATCAAGGGTGAGTGCGATATCTCCTTTAGGAATGCAAAACGGCGTCATTCTCAACTTGACTGATCCAACTCTCGAACCAAACCGACCTGACCCCCGGTTCCCGGTCCTACTGGTCTGACCGGCCAATCCGGTCCGATTTTTCTTACCCTGGTTTTATTAATTGATTATGTTAATTTTATGTGTTTTATTAATTGATTATGTTAATTATTATGGATTTATAAATGTTAATTGGTTGAAACTTCATGTTTTATGTTTTTAATTTTTTATAGCGAAACAAACTTTATTTTATAGTCTATAACTTTATATAATTTACGTACTAAGTTTTCTTAATATGTGTTAACATTCAATTTTATCCGTTTAATTACACTATTATTATTATTATTGTTGCTGCTATTATTATTATTATTATTATTGTTTCATAAGTAGTATCTTGCCACATCAAAAAAGAAGAGAGAAGGAAAAAAAGAAGAGAAGAGAGATTCACAGAAAACCAATCTTTTGTCATTTCTTTCATGTTCCTCTATCACAAGGCTATTGCAAATTTTTGCAACACTACAAAATTGAAATGAAGTTTCAGCAAAGCTTACAAATCTAAAGATGGCACATGCCAAGTCAGTTCAAGGAAAAAAGAGCAAAAAGAAAAGAGGAAAAAGAAATAGCAAAACAAAAATGAATCAATAGCTTTTTCATCTCAAGCAGCTCCAACAACAGCTTCACCAAGTAGCTTCACCAAGCAACTCCATCATCACAGCTTCTCCCAAGCATCCCAAGCAGCTCCATCAGCACAACCTCATCCCAAGCAGCTCTGTCAGCAGGCTCATCAACTAGCAAGTTAGGCTAGACTCTAAGGGTGGCTGCAAGAAGAAAATGACATGATGACATGAGGAAATCCTCCTAGGAAGGAAAGCTGAGAGCAAACCCTCCTAGGGAAGAAACCTCATGCCTATATATAAGAGGCAGTAGAACAAAAAAACGGGGGATCGATATAAAAAAAGGCAGAGAGAAAAACACAGGGAAAAAGAGAGAAAAAGAGATACTAGAACAGAGGACCAACAGAGCAAAGAGAAAAGAAAGAAATCAGGATTAGAAAGCAAAGCACAAAGGGAAGAACAACAAGAACAAAGATTAACAGGTTTCTTTCAATCTTCATGTAATCTTCATCATATATTAGCTTTTTTCTATGTTTGATTGTAAGCAATATACTATTTTTGCAATCCATTTGTTGTCTGAATCTATTTGCTCAAAAAATGATAAAAAGATATGAATCTGGAAAGAAAAACACCGTACTTGGGAACTCTGGCCACCACGCGAACTACCCGCTCACCCCCTCACGCCACCACCAAAAACACCAAGCGTCGCCACAATCGCGACCACCTTGCCTAGCCATGCGACCCTCAGCCGCCACACCCCCACACGACCATGGCCTCACCCTCCGCCATTGCGACCTCCACCTCAGCCGCCACACCTCGTGGCTTCACCCTCACAACCTCGCCCCTCTCCCTTGCGCTGCGACGCGTGCGCGCCACCCACGCAACTCGTCGCGGCCGCGTCACTCCTTTCCCCCTTTCTCTTCTCTCTAAGTTTCTAATATTCATTTTGGGGCAGATTTCTATTTACACCACCCAGTATTATTAAAGTACAGCTTTCACGTTTTGGGCCAGCCTTCTATTTACAGCCCGCATATTACTAAATTACAACTTTCTCATTTTGGGCCGTTTTCTATTTATACCTCCAGTTTTACTAAGTTGCAACGTATCCGTTTTGGGTCAGCCTTTTACTTACAATAACATTTAAAATTACTAAGTTGCACTTTCTTTTCTTTTTCCTTTTTAATTATCAATAGTTGTTTAAATTAAAATCATTTCAAAAAAATAAAGATGAATTGACTTGGGTGTACATTTCTGTCAATTTTTCAAGTGTCTTTTTAGGATAAATGAGTTGCGACAGCTCAAGAGTCCTAAATAAAAAATAAAAAGAACAAAAATAGTATATCTCCTTCTTTCTTTTAATAAAATTGATTTTCATAAAAATAAATTATTCTTTTCTAATAATGTTTTGGTGAGATAAATATCTAAAAAGTTATAAAAATTTTGCTTAATTAATTAGAGGTAACTGTCTTTATGACGGACGTTATAGGGTGCTAATACCTTCCCTACATGTAATGGACTCCCGAACTCAAATCTGGTTTCAAAGACCATTTTTTTTTACTAAAAAAAGTTTTTCCGATGTTTTCCTTAATAAACATTGGTGGCGACTCCTCTGATCTATACTAATCGATTTTAATCGCCGTCCTGTCGTGACCTCGGTTGTAACAATATGCTTCGTTATTATTTATTAATGTTTATTATTATCTTTACACAAACCACACATCACTTTTTCTTTTGCATGAACATAAACATACATATCATAATTTTGTGGCAATAAGAATTCAAGGAATGAATGACAATGAAGCAGGACCAAGTAATACACATACTAATCAAACTGCCCATGGTTTGTAAATATTTTTCACCATCTATCACAAAATTAATCTTATGTACACTTACTCATATTTATTAATTTATTTTTTTTAATCAGAAATTCATCCTCAAAACAATACAAATTTAATGGAAATAAAAATGTCAAATGTGGATATCTCAAATACAAATAATGATTAAAAGAATATCTTTAATGTGTGTATTATGATCATGGAATAATATGACAATCAACAAGTATATAACAATATGCAAAATTCAAGTCGATAATCAATAAAACAACAATGACAAAGATGGAGGCAAAACTATAGAAATAGAGTGAATAGAGCATGGAGCAAAGAGAACAAGAATTATCTAAAAGGCGAATAGATTACCAACAAATGAGAGAAAGGGGAAAACAAGTGCAAACATCATGTAATTTAACTTTTTTTCAAATAATTATTATATTTATAAAACAATTAAAATGTCAAATAATACACTAATTCTACCTTCTTTAACTTTCACAAATACATATTTGTCAAATATAATAAGATTGACATTAATATAATAATTAACTAAGACAATATCAACATAAAAAATACGGTCAATAAGAAAAATCCATTATATGTTACTTGGGTTTTATAATCAATTTTTTTGCTTATCAATACCATTCACATAAGGACACAATGATACTTTTGTATCTCAATTTAATTTTCTAAACTTATTCTATTTATACTAAACAACTTTATAATATATTTTTTTTGGTGTAAAAAAAAACCTTTATAATATTTTTCCACTTTATTTATCATCTATTTATCTTCAACCAGGGTGGATAAAATTAAAATTAACATAACTTTAAACTCATAAATATTATAAATAAAAACAAAATAATTATATAATATTTTAAATTTTAATAATAAATAATTATTTATATTTTAAATATATAATATTTTAATAATATTATTTTAAATTGTATTAGTCCATCCCTACCTTCATTACTCTAATCTCATCATCCCAACAGTTTCTTCGTTAGTATTACACTTTCGATTACATTTTTTTTTATTTAATTAATTATAGAAGATGTGTTGGATAATAGCACTTTCTTATTAAATTCATTGTTTTTGGTTAACATAAAGTCCTATTAAAAATCTTATTCATGGAATTCATTGTTTTTAAACTTTTAATCAAAGTTTTCAATCAATAATATTACATCAAAGATTTTTTTTTATCAATAGTAATCAAACTTGATACGAAAAGAAGAGGGTTTACAGTACTCACATATTTGGCTCAACTAATTGAGTTAGAATTCCTTCATTTACATCGATGATTATTAAAATAAAAATAAAAATAAAAATTACCCATATGAACACACAAATCACCTCTCTATCAACTTGATTAGTAACTATTATTGATGAGGGATACAAGATGGGGGATTTTGTTTTCCATAAGAAGCACCATTGACCTTAAAACAATAACTTTTCAGTGGTGTTTTTCCCTCACCACCATAACGACTCAAATCAATGTTGTCAAGAGTTATGCTTTGACATGGCTTTTCTGCACTGCAATTGAGATTCACTGCAATATCACTGTTGCTACTTCCTCGAATGTTTCTGTAGGTAACGTTGCGAATTTGCACGTATGAACTCAACTGCAACAAAAGTACTTATAGCTGAGTTTTTTATATCGAAAAAATATATTGCCATAATCTTCTAACAAACATTGGTACATGTATTTCAATATTCTTAATTTCAGGAATGAAAAACATGACTTGAAACAAGGGTTAGTGTTATGGCAACTATCAATATATAGGTTATGTTTTAATAGAGCATGCATATAGTATTTTTATATAAGATTATAAGTGTTTTTGAATGTTTTTCTATTAAAAAAATATTATTCTATATTTTCAATAAAGAAACTCTAAAAAATACTTTTACTTGTATCAAAACATGCTTTTAAAAAAAAAATATTGATTATCTTATGTTAATTGCCTTGATTTTTAACAATAAATAAATAAATCTCATCATGTGAATATTAAGTGATCATAAAATTAAAATATTTATGTTTTAATTACAAATAATTATATATGATAAAATAGGTGGAAGAAATTAAAAGAGAGTTATTAACTAATAATATTAAAATGTGAATTAGAAGCACAAGCCTTAGTGTCGCATTGATGAAATGGACAATACTGTTGATCAATGACAATCGGATTTTGCACATTGTTCATGACAATGTCTTGATAAACAAAATTCGAAACGTTCAAAGTATTCTTCAATGGAGCAGCCCACGTTTTGATTCTAAGACCATTGCTAGTGCCATTGAAAGTGCAATTCCTGACTAATAGATCGTCCACGTCAGTTTCTCCGTCGTTCTTTCCGAGGCTTCCAACACTGATACCATGGCCGGGGCCACAAGTTACATTTAAAATTCTGACTTTCTTCGTGCCGGAGATCATGGCAACACAGTCGTCTCCGGTGGAGATGTTAACGTTCGTGATGTTTATCCCGGTCGTTTGGGATATTTTGATTCCGTCGGTGTTACGGTTTTGCTCCGGGGAGTTTAGGGTTAGGTTTGTGAAGGCCATGTTTTTGCATGCGAACACTATGAAATGGCCACCTTTGCTGTCGTTGGAATGTAGGTTTTGGACATTTCCGTTGGTTATGAAGTCAAACTGCATAGACTGGGGGCAAATGTGGAACCAAATAGATATGTTAGTGTAAATTAATACAACATGAATGTAAAACCATGATTATTATGAAAAAAAATTAAAAATATAAAGAACATGTTAATTGGTGTGTTTGTGTGTGTAAACCACAAACATTTGTGATTCTACATTCATTTTCTAATCATTGCTAAGATTGTGCTCTTTCTATTCCATTTAATGATTATTATTTCTTGTTATGATGTGTATATTATTTTTTGGGATGAAATTTATTGTTATGACATGATATGGTAAAACGTGAGAATCAGTGGTATGACACAATCGTCCCCGGTGGTAAAACGTGAGAATCAGATAAAACGCATGTTTGGATACGTGTTGTATCTCTTAAATGCGAGTAAAATACGTAAAAAAAATTTGATGCTAAGTATTTTGTGCTTCTGTGTAATTCTTTAGTAGACTTGAAAAGATAAATTCATTGAAATGGATCTAATATGATAAATGCACTAGTAAAAATAGTAACATTTTTGTATAGGTAGTTAAAAAAAAGTTATATAGAGTTTAAAAAAAAAGTGCATTTAAGTGTATTTAAAGAGGAGTATCACCTCAAAAAGTAATATGAGAGAGATCCTTTCTGCCATATGGCTATCTCTCTCAAAGTCAAGGCATAAATTTTGGTGGCTTGAGTAGCGACGTATAAGTGACAGAAATGACCTATAAACATATAAGTCTTAAAATTTTATATTGAAGTGTGATGTAAAATTTAATCTATGATATGCTCGAAATACATTAGTGAAAATGTATCTGTGTTTACCTCTCATATATATGCATAACATGGTGGATAAATAAAAAGAAGCACAAGAGGAATATACATACCGTGAAAAGGATTTCACAATTTGGATTGTTATTGCATTTTTGGCGAGTGGCAGAACCTTCACCAACCAAAGTGCCACGTCCATTGACACTGAGCTTGTCAACATATTGAAAATTAATCCATTTTTTATCAGTGAGCAAAGATGGATCAATTGGAGCTTTGAGAAGACCTTCAATTTGGAAGGTTATGGAACCATTGCATGGACCTTTAAATATAACACTGTTGAGCATGTAGGTTCCTTCTTTAGGGATCAAAACCGTTACTGATCCATTCCACTTGCATGCATCACTCCAAGCTTTCAAAAATGCCTGAATTTAAAAAAAGAGTAACAACACACTAATTAGCTTAATAAATTAAAGAATAATGTTATTCTCACAACACTTTTTCGTATCAAAAAATGTTAATTTGTAAGTTTTAATTAGAAATATCATATTCAATCAACAGTGACCTCGATATCACACTCCCTTCTCTCTTAAACCTTAGTTCCCAAACCACTACACAAATCTTTAAAAAAAAAATGAAAAATAGTATAAAATTGAGTAAATGTCATGTTTTATCATATTGATTAGTAAGATATTTTTTTTATAAAAAGATTGTACGGTAATAAAATTCTATATTACGTAAAGGGGTAAAAATTAAAGTTAACAAATATTTCAAAGTAAAAGAAAATAAAATATAAAAAAGTTAGAAACTAAAATGTTACTTAAAATAACAATTAAAAAAATGCTGCATAGTATTAATTTATTACTGGTAATATAGCTAAATAAACTTTTCAACTAATAAAATATTTAAAAAATTAACTAAAAGTGTAAATCAAACATATACTCACAGTGAAATGAACCATTGAGGTCGCGACCATGATAAAAAAAAATACTTGCAGTGAATTATTGTAAAAAATTTAGGCAGAGATAACATTATTCAAAATCAATTTATAAGAAAGAAAAATGGAGAAAGGAAATGAACATCTTAATTACCACAGTGTTATCATCATTGCCATTTGCAATTGCACCGTACTCTGCCACATTGAAAACTTTACTTTGTGCTTCTGCAAAAACTGGCAATAAGCATAACATGAACAAATATTTTGCACTCATTTTGTTGTGTTCTAATTCCATGTAACCTTTCTTCCTTTTCACACAGGTGTATATATATATACAAAATATATGTTCGTAAAAGTCTTTGTCATAATTATTTGTCTGAATAATATCTAATCATTTTCTTTCAGTGTTTATCTGCATTGAATGTATTAGTGCATAAATAAAGGAAATCATAATTGTAAGATAAGTATTAATTGGTGATATTTTGAATTTCAATTGATTGATTTATTTATAATGTTTTAGTAAAGAACATAAATAAAATTATAATTACTCTATCTGTTAAGAAATAATTGTTTTTCTTTAATAGCAAAAAATCTTTATTATGAAACAATCAAAGCACAAGTGGTGCCAGGATTTCATGAAAAGATACAAAGAGATCTGCGAGCAAAAAGACTAAAGCCCCCTCTACCATTTAAAACATAACACACCAACCCCCTTTACATTATTCCCAAAAGTCTTGAGCCACTACCATAAGAATTAATTGTTTTTTAGAGAATATTTAATTGTCAAATAGAAGTCATTTTGACTCGCGCGTGGAGGGAGCGACTCTTATGATAACTACGTTTTTATATGAGAATGCGAATAAATATTTTCATCCATTGAATTAATTTAGACAGTAAGGATTAATACAATCATTTAAAAATTAACATACATCTACTTTATTTAATCTCTCTGTTTTTTCCTAATTACTGCCATCCAAAAAATTTTAAAAAAAATAAAAATTTACCAAATATTTAAAAAAAGATTTTACCAAATATCCAAGATTTATCATCATCGCCACCAAGAATTGTCTCATCAATTGTCACCATGACCATCGCCGCCAATATAGTCATCGCCACTGCCACCAACATGGCCATTGCCACTAAGGCCACCATCATGGTTGTCGTCTCCATTGTTACCACCGTCACTACTGTCGACGACGGTGATGGCAGTGACACCAACGAGAACGACGATTATGATGATAGCGATAACAATGACTCTGGTGGTAACAAGAATGGCATTTTCAATAAAAATAATTTTAAAAAAGATAAAAATTAAAAATAAAAATTTAACGTTTACAACATTTTCACTTTTATAACATCTTTATTATAAAAATTTTATTCTTTAGACTTATTTTTAATATTTTTATTTTTATAATAAGTTTTTTAATATTTTAAAATTTGAAAATGAAAATTATTTTTAAAATATAAAATAAAAAATATTTTCATAAACCAAACGCCACCTAAGATGGTGTTCTTTCTATTCCTTTTAATGATTATTATTTCTTGGGTATATATTTTTTGGGGATGAAATTTCTTTTTTATGATATATAATATGGTAAGATTGTGTTTTTTTTTTCGAGGGAATCCCAAAATTATTAAAATGTATCAATTTAATTTAATTTTATTTTGTCAAATTTTACTTTGTACACCCCGTTTATTATTAAGTACACATTTTATTTTTTATATTTTGAAGGGAGTATATTTAATAAAAATAGTGTAAATAGTAAAATCTTACCTTAATTGTAATTTAGAAATCAAATTGAACAATTAGTAATAATTTGAATAGGAATATATATACCGTGATAAGGACTTCACAATTTGGATTGTTATTGCATTTTTGGCGAGTAGCAGAACCTTGACCAACCAAAGTTCCCCCTCCATTGACACTGAGCTTGTCAATATGTTGGAAATTAATCCTTTTTTTTTTTTTTATCAGTGAGCAAAGATGGATCAATTGGAGCTTTGAGAAGACCTTCAATTTGGAAGGTTATGGAACCATTGCATGGACCTTTAAATATAACACTTTTAAGCATGTAGGTTCCTTCTTCTGGGACCAAAACCGTTGCTGATCCATTCCATTTGCATGCATCACTCCAAGCTTTCAAAAATGCCTAAATTTCAAAAAGAGTAACAACACACTAGTTAGTTTAATAGAATTAAAGAATAATGTTATTCTTACACCACTTTTTTCAGCAAATGTTAATTTGTTATTTCTTATCTTAAATATCAAATTCGAACCCGTGATCCTTAAACCCTGATTCCCAAACCACTGTATTAATCTTATATCTGCAATTTATGATCTTTAATTTTCTTTCTTATAAAAAATAACTCAAACAAATATTATAAAATTGAGTAGATGTCATGTTTTATCATAATGATTACTATGGCATTTTTTTTTTATAAAAATATTGTATGGTAATAAAATTCTATATTACGTAAAAGGGTCAAAATTAAAGTTAACAAATATTTTCAAAGTAAAAGAAAATAAAATATAAAAAGTAAGAAACTAAAATGTTACTTAAAAATTAAAATAATAATTAAATACTTTGTTTTTATTTTTGCTATATTGAGTAATGATATTATTAGTTGAATGTAATGTTATTTGTTTTTTTTTTTTTATTTGATTGAGTTATAATATTTATAATATTTGTTAATAATTGTTAATTGAATCATGTATGTTATCATCTTTAAGGTTGTTCTCTTTTAAAGGAGATGATGAACATGATTCAATTGAGCATAATAAAACAAATAATGGTAATTAATTAGACATATAATATCAAAATATTCAATTCAGAAAAAAAAATAATGAGAATTAAATGAATATTAAATAATTAATTTATTACTGATAATACAGCTAAATAAACTTTTCAACTAATCAAATATTTAAAAAAATAACTAAAAGTGTTTATCAAACATATACTTACAGTGAAATGAACCATTGGGGTCGCGACATTGAACAAAAAAATAAAAATAATAATACTTGCAGTGAACTTATTGTAAAAAATTTCAGGTAGAGATAACATTAATTAAAATCAATTTGTAAGAAAAAAAAATGGAGAAAGGAAATAAACATGCTTAATTACCACACTGTTATCATCATTCCCATTTGCAATTGCACCGTACTCTGCCACGTTGAAAACCTTACTTTGTGCTTCTGTAAAAAATGGCAATAAGCATAACATGAACAAATATTTTGCACACATTTTGTTGTGTTCTAATTCTATATAACCTTTCTTCCTTTTCTCTCTCTTTGTAAGTTATCTTCCCTTTCACACACGTGTATGTATATATATACAAAATATATGTTTGTAAGAGTATTTGTCATAATTATTTGTCGAAAAATTAATACCTTTTATTTTTAGAGAATACTTAATTGGTATTAATTACCTTTAATTTTTTAAAGAATAACTAATTGGTATTAATTTTTTAAGTAATTATTTTTTATTTATAATTGATTTTGATACATGCATATATAATTAATTAAAAAATCAATTAATTAATTGAAACTCTCCGTAAAAAAAAATTGAAAGTCAAAATGACTTCTACTAACAATGAATTATTCTCTAAAAAACAGTTAATTCTTTTTTCTTTGTATCTTTTTATGAAATCCTGGCACAATTTGTGCTTTGAATGTTTTTAATAAATAGTTTTGGCTATTAAAAAAAAATTCATTATAATCTTATAATCATGATTTTCTTTATGTTTATGTACTAAAACATTTAATGTAAGACAAAAACTGAAAAAATATATTAACTATAATTTAGACAAATAATGATGAAATAGAACTGGTAAATATAGAGCCGTCAAAATGTCCGTCCGGCCTTGACTGCATGGGCCAGGCAAAAAACCCACATATTCTAAAAGGTCCAACAACAATAATAATAATAATAATATTATTATTATTATATTTAATTTTTTATATTGAATAGAATTTTAAGATAATCATGTTGAAGTTTTACATGTGTATTTGTTTGGATAAACATTAAATTATTTAGCTTTTATTTTTAAAAAAATGTATTAATAATAAATATGCGATTTGCTTATGTTTTACTATATAAAGTTTGGAAGATTTAGTTAGTAAAGCAATAATAAAAGAATAAAAGAGTAAAATGTTTATATATCGTCCGTGTAAAATCATTTTCATTTTACATAATTGGTTAATCATAACTCACTGTTGTAATGATTTTTGAAATAATTTTATAAAAGACAAATATCTTACCATAAATGGAGAGTTGTGATTGATTGATGGTGTAAAATAATTTTATACCAACGATGTATAAACTTTTTTCTCATAATAAAATTATAGCTTAGTCTAATATAATTTTTTTAATTTATTTTAACTGACAGCGGGATATATAAATATCCAATAACATTAAATAAATAAATAAATTCTTATTAAATAAATTTCTACTCATAAATTAATATATGTTAAATTACTTTTTTAAATAAAAACTAGTTAAAAAAAATTAATGATAATATACCAAAAATGCATTTAATATTATTAATGTGTATCTATAAATGAAAGTAATATATTTTATTTAATTTAATAAATGTAATTTATTCTAATGCTTACTAAATAAAATTACTTTATATTTAATAAATAATTAAATATATTTTAAGCCTCATAAATGACCCATTTTTGTATTGAGTCCCAGGTTAAAAAAAAAATTGTTATACGAAATTGTGATATATTAAAACTTTTATTTTGAGACCCTTATTTCAACATTTGATATATGTTGGAAATATTTATTAAGATATTATTATGTTATCATTTAATTAAGGAGATATATAAATATCAAATTAGAGAATAAGAATACTACATTGACAATGTAACATAGTTTTACACAATAAGACAATCACAACCTTCTATGATAAGTGAGTTAACTTTTATAAAATTATTTTAAAAGCCATATAAATGGAAGATTGTGATTGTCTCACTACCCATACTCTTAAATATAATTTGAAGTCTATCATAAATGACCTTTTGCCTTTGGGTCCTAATAAAAAAAAATTGTTGCATTTGATCTTTGATATATTAAAATATTTTATTTCTAAGTCTATGTTGTTTATAGATAATATGATATAATTTCAACATTTGATATATGTGGTAAAGATTTATTGAAATTGTATCACATCATCGTTTAAGAGATGACATGACATTACGAGATATATAAAGATCCAATTATATTAAATAAATAAATGACTATTCATATAACATACACTAATATATATTAAATTAATATTTTAAATAAAAAATAATTCTAAAAAAAGTCAATGCTTAATATACCAAAAAATGCATTTAATATTGCTAATATAGTATCTATAAATGTAATTACTATATTTTTTAAATTTAATAAATGTAATTTATTCTTATGGTGACTAAATAACAAAAATTATATTTAATAAATAATTAAATATATTTTAAGTTCATCATAAATGACTGATTTTTACTTTTGATCCATGATAAAATAAAATAAAATTGTAGCATTGGATTATTGATATATTAAAATATTTATTTGAGTCTACGCCGTTTAGTGATGATATGACATCATCTAAACATTTGATATATGTTGAAAATATTTATAAATGATATCACCTCATCACTTAATGGAATAATATATAAAATCCAATTACATTAAGTAAATAAATAAATTCTTATTAAATAAATGAATATTCATATAAAAAATACATTAAATTAATCTTTTAAATAAAAATTAATTATAAAAAAGTCAATGCTGAATATACCAAAAAAATGCATTTATTATTACTAATATAGTATCTATAAATGTAATTAATATATTTTTTTAATTTAATAAATGCAATGTATTCTTATGTTGAATAAATAAAATTACTTTATATTTAATAAATAATTAAATATATTTGAAGTCCATCATAAATGGCGAAATGACCCACCAACCCGTCGTAAAATGGCGGGGCGGGGTAGGTCTACCTGTTCGCCAGCCTGCTTGGCCTGCCTCGCCTTATCTCATCATGGGCCAACCTGTCGTCAATGTTGGTTATTTGTAACTTTGTTTCGTGATTTTGTTATTTCACATTTGATATATTTATTAGTTAGGATTGAAGACTTTATAGTTTGTATTTCTAAAGACTTAAATTAAATATTTATTAGTTTTGATTGATTGAAAGTAGATAAATTTGTTATTGTTATTTTTTATTTTACAAAGATAATGAATTTATCATATTAATGTTGTAATTAGTATGAAATTAAAAAACATAAGAAGTTAAGAAGATTGTTATTTAACTTTGGTATAAATTAATTTACTATTTAATTATATAATTTAGTTAATAGGTTAGTTTAAAAAAAGTTTTTACTTAAAAAAGAAATGGTGGGTCAGCCTACCCTTACCATATAGGACAAGCCCAACCTGGCCTATTTTTGGCAGGCTTGTTTTGCCAACCCTAATATGATGTCATCTCCACATTTGATATATGCTGAAAAGATTTATTAAGATCATATCACGTCATCACTTGATGGATCATCACTTAACTTGTGATGGGATATATAAAGATCCAATTACAATAAATAAAAATAAATAAATTCTTATTTAATAAATGAGTTAGGGTTTCACAAATGAAATTGTAAATGATTTAGGGTTTCACAATAAAAACCTTAAATGATTTAAGGTTTTACAAATGAAACCTTACATGAATTAAGGTTTCAAAAACGAAACACTAAATGATTTTGGATTCCACAAACGAAACTTTATATTATTTAGGGTTTCACAAACTAAACCCTATATTATTTTGTGTTTCACAAATGAAATCATAAATGTTTTAGGGTTTCATTGTGACACCCTAAATAATTTAAGGTTTCACAAACGAAACTCTAAATATCTTAATATTTTACAAATGAAACCTTAAATGATTTAGGATTTAAAAAACAAAGTCCTGCATTATTTAACTTTTTCCAATTAAAGCCATAAATGATTTAGGGTTTCACAAACGAAACCTTGAATGATTTATGGTCTTACAAACGAAATCCTAAATGATACAAGGTTTCATAATAGAGACCCTAATTGATTTAGGGTTTCACAAATGAAATCCTAAATGATTTAGGGATTCACAAAAAAACCTTATATTATTTAGGATTTTACAAATAAAACTTTAAATGTTTTAGGGTTTTACAATTAATACCCTAATTATATTGGGTTCCCTAAATAAAACTATAAGTAATTTAGGGTTTCATTAAAGAAACATTAAGTAATTTAAGGTTTACAAATAAAGTCCTATATTTTTTAGGGTTTCTCGAACGAAATCCTAAAATATTTAGAGTTTCACATACAAAACCCTAAATAATTTAGGAACTCCTCAATGAAACCTAGGTGATTTAGGGATTCACAAAAGAAATAATAAATAATTTAATGTTTCAAAAACAAAGTCTTAAATGATTTAGGGTTTCACAAATGAAACTCTTAATGATTTGGGATTCCACAATTGAAGCCATAAATGAATTAGGATATAACAAATGAAACCTTAAATGATTTAGGGTTTCACAAATGAAACTCTTAATGATTTAGGATTCCACAATCAAAACCATAAATGATTTAGGATATCACAAATGAAACCCTAAATGATTTAGGGTTTCAAAAATGAAACCCTTAATGATTTGAGATTCCATATATGAAACTTCAAATGATTTAGGGTTTTACAAGAAAAACTTTATATTATTTTGGATTACATAAACGAAACCCTATATTATTTAGGGTTTCACAAACAAAACCCTTAATGTTTTAAGGTTTCACAAGTGAAACCTTAATTGATATAGGGTTCCCTAAATGAAACCCTAAGTGATCTAAGGTTCCCTAAAAAAACATTGAGTAATTTAGGGTTTAAAAACAAAGCCCTATATTTTTAGGGTTTCCCAATTGAAGCTAGAAATAATTTAAGGTTTCTCAAATGAAACCCTAAATAGTTTAAGGTTTGACACATGAAACCCTGTATTATTTAGGGTTTTGCAAAGGAAACTCTAAATGTTTTATGTTTTCTAAATGAAATCCTAATTGATTTAAGGTTTCCTAAGTGAAACCTTAAGTGATTTAGGGTTTCACAAAAGAAACATTAAGTAATATAGGGTTTAAAAACAAAACCCTATATTTTTAGGGTTTCCCAATTAAAGTCATAAATGATTTTAAATTTCATAAATGAAACCCTAAATAATTTAGAGTTTCACAAACAAAACCCTTAATGATTTTGGTTTTCACAAATGAAATCCTAAATGATTTAGGGTTTTATAAACAAAACCTTAACTGATATAAGGTTTCGCAATAGAAATCCTAACTGATTTAGGGTTTCATAAATGAAACCACAATGGTTTCAAGTTGCACAAACAAAAACATATTATTTAGGGTTTCACAAACGAAATCCTTAATGTTTTAGGGTTCCTTAAATGAGATCATAAGTTATTTAAGGTTTCACACATGAAATCCTATATTATTTAGGTTTTCACAAACAAAATCATATATTATTTTAGGGTTTCCTAGATTAAATCCTAAGAGATTTAGGGTTTCATAAAAGAAATTAAGTAATGTAAGGTTTAAAAACAAAGCCCTATATTTTTTTTAAAGTTTCCCAATTGAATCTAAAAATGATTTAGGGTTTCCCAAAAGAAACCTTAAATAATTCAAGGTTTAAAAAGCAAAGCCTTATATTATTTAGGGATTCTCAATTGAAATCATAAATGATTTAGGGTTTCACAAATGAAACCTAATTGATTTTAGATTCCTCAAATAATGTCTTATATTATTTAAGATTTCACAAACGAACTCTTAAATCTTTTATTGTTTCACATATGAACCCTAAATGATTTAAGATTTCACAAACAAAACCCTAAATAATTTAGGATTTAAAAAGTCCTATATTATTTATGTTTTCCCAATTAAAGCCATAAATAATTTAAGGTTTCACAAACGAAACTCTAAATATTTTAATGGTTTCACAAATAAAATCTTAAATGATTTAGGGTTTCATTCATAAATGAAACACTTAATAAAAATTTAAAAATTTCTTAAAGAATCATAAATAAAATCCTTAATATGAAAAAAAAATAATTTTTAAAAAAAATTGAAAAAAAGAAATATTTAAAAAATATGAGAAAACAAGATAAATGTGATGAAAATTTGAAAAAAAAAATGACAAAAATTGTAATGTCTTGAAAATAAATAAATAAATTGAAAATTTGAAAAAATCAAGAGTACTTGTTAAGGTGAATGTCATGAAAATTTTAAAAATATGAAAAAAATAAGAGTAATGTCTTAAAATTTAAAAAAAAATGAAAATTTTTAAAATATAAAAAGAAAAGAGTAATATTTTAAAAATTAAAAATATGAAAAAAATACAAGGAATGTCTTGAAAAATATTAAAAAAAATAAATTGTCTTAACATTTGAAATAAAAAAAATTGAAAAAACAAGAGAAATCTCTTGAAATTTTGAAAAAGATGAAAAAAAAGAGAAAAATGTCTTGAAAATTTTAAAGCATTGGATTAAAAAAAAAAAAAAAGTAATATCTTAACTTTTTTTCTAAACAATGAATGCAATTTTGTTTTGAAAAAAATGAAAATTTCAAATTATAAAATAAAAGCAAGAATAATGGCTTGAAAATTTTGAAAACATAGATGAAAAAGATGGTTACTTATAAAAAGAAGTTCATAAGTGTAAAAATACACCTAAAAACACAAAACACATAATTCTTACCATGTATGTCAAAGAGAGTAACACAAACAAAAATACAAGCTATGAGTATTATCATAAATTTAAATAATGGATTTAATATTTTTTTTAAAAATTATATAATTAAGAAAAAATATTTAATATTATATAAGAAATAAAAATTATTTAATTTCTTTTATTAATAATTTATATTAAATTTATTATATATTAATTTTAAAACATTTTCGTGTATCATGGATTATCATATTAGTTTGATAAATTTATTAGTCATGATTAAAGACGTTATAATTTATATTTTTAAAGTTGAATGCTTATTAATAATTAATAATTCTGATTATTAGTAATTAATAAAGAATAATTAATAATAAAAAATGTGGAGGTACACATAAAACAAAGTGAAAGATACTATAAACAAAATGGAAGTACAAAAAAAAAAAAGGATTTGAAGGAAAAAAAAAAAATCAAACATATAGGTTCGAATAACCAAACCTACGTCTAGACAAAAAAAAAACATATTTCAAATTTATAAAAATAAGAAATAATAATTAATAATTGATAATTGATAATCAATAATCAATAATTAATAATTAATAAAGAATAATTAATAATTAATAATCAGTAATTAGTAATTAATAAAAACGTTGGAAGTGCAAAAAACAAAGTAGAAGATGCTAGAAGCAAAATGGAAGCACAAAAAATATAGTAGGATTTGAAGAAAAAAAAAAATCAAACATGTAGATTCGAATAACTGAACTTAGGTCTAAATAAAAAAAACAACACATTTCAAATTTATAAAAAAAAAATAAAAATTAATAATTAATAATCAATAATTAGTAATCAATAATTAGTAATTAATAAAAACATGGAGGTGCAAAAAGCAAAGTGAAATGTGTTACAAGTAAAATGAAAGTGCAAAAAACAGAGATTTAAAGAAAGAAAAAAATATCAAATATGTAAGTTCGAATAATCGAACCTAGGTCTGAATAAAAAAATAACATATTTCAAATTTATAAGAATAAAAAATAAACCAAAAATTCTGTAAGACTAAAAATATACATTACCATATTTATAGTTACTAAAAATATATTTTAGCCTAAAATGAAAAACAAATTAAAATTTTAAAAACTTAAATAAATTATAGATCTCTAAGTATATAATTTATCATTTTTCATGATACATAATATACTTTTTTTTTTTTTTTTGGTTTTAATTGGGGCTATATTCCAAAGAAAACTAATTGGAAACTAGATGGGGAGACGTTGCTCGGACATCATCATGACTTCTTCCTCCATCTCTCTTGCCTTGTTTGCTAAGGCATCAGCACACTTGTTCGCTTCTATATGCATGAGAAAACTTCAGTAATAAACAAGAGGAATAAAAGTATTCTAAATTGAGTTTTAAAATAAATAAACTATGAAAAATGCTAGTAACACTCTTTTATAAACCCTCCCGGTCACCCATTAAAATTTATTGAAAATCATCAACAATTTTGATGGAATGCATATATTATTTAAGAATTCTATTTCCCAATTTAGCAGTAGGATATATTAAAATGGATAATTTTCAATATTTTTAACCAACCACAAAATTTCAAAAAGAGTGTTACTAAAGCTACTCATTAAACATAGTAAGCTATTTTATGGAAGTTCCATTGGCTCTCAACACCATTCTCTTCTGTTTAGTAAAAATCACAATGATCATTTTGGGGGGAATCCTTAAACAGATTGGCTAATTAGTGTAAAGCACAAAGTCATCTTAATGATCCCTTGTCCTCCAAATTCTTTTTAGGTTCTTTCTCTTCACTTAAATGAACTTTAATACAAAACCAATAGTCTAACCAACATAATAAAATTGTCCTCACTCTTCAATGGGAGACAACCTTTTATTTAAGACAATGGTTTTACCATCACCAAACATTTTTCTTTATATTTTTTTAAAAAAACTCAACTTATTTGCATGCTATAATTTCTTCTTTCTCCCTAAATATCAATGGTTTATATGTTCAAATTAATTACTGTCAAAATTCCTTTTTACGCTAAATTTTTTTCTCACTCTAAATCTCAGCTTCTAACACACTCAAATTAGTAACTTCCAAGTTTCAAATACCCATTTACCTATTAAACTAGAGTATACTTTTTTAGAATAAATTAGTGCACATTTTGCTTAGCTTATTTTAGAGAAATAATAGCCTGTTCTTATCAACTTTCAACTTTCTAATAAAGCTTTTGAAACATAAGTGATTATTTCTTAAAACTAATCTATTCCCAAACACATGAATATTCATTGTTATCTCCCCTAAAGAATGACAAACCTCATGGTTAATTTCTTTTCTTTTGAATTAAATTCTTTTAGATAAATTACACATATTGTTTTCTATTAATTTTTTTTATTATATTTAAAATTTTGTATAAACTTAAATATACTCATATAATGCACAGAATGCTAGTTAAAACTGATTAAAGGGAGAGAAGAAAAGTTTGCAAGATGTCAACCAGGGTACAAATAGAACATACCTGCAGATGGAATCAGAGTAAGAAGCACAACGTTTGGGCCTAAAAGTCATAACCCTAGATACAAAACATTTACATGTCATTCCAGAGAACATGCTAAAAAAGCAAGATAATCATCAGTACATAAACTAATACATGATTACTGATGTATACAACAACACAACAATAAAGGCCTTTTGCCACTAGGCAGGATCAGCTACATGAATCAATTGAGACCATTCGGTTATGCAAAAAATAAGTCTTTGGCGAGGTCACTGTGATCTTGGTCCTTTTTAATACTAACTTAACACTCTGATTTACTCCTATCCTCCATAGACCATATGATCAACTTCCCTAACTAGGGCTTCATTGGTCTTCTTAGATTACCAGATTCTAGACAAATTCTAACATATTTTCCTCAACTAGTGTAACTCCTACTTTCTTTAGCACTCTCTTTTCAATACTCTCAACATGATTGGTTGAAATTTATTGGAAATTATCAATTTTGATTGTATTAGCTAAATCAAGAAAGAGAATCCTTAAATGATATGTAAAATCCACAAAAATTGATGATTTTTAAGAAATCTCAACCAATCTCATAGTGTCGCTAGCATTTCTCATTTCTAATCTTTATATTCTTGTATGCCCATTTATATATCGCAACATTCTCATCTATGCAACACTCAGCTTATGCTCTCATTGACACCTTACTACCCATCACCTGGTACCAAATAGGTTTGTTGGTCTTATGAATGCATGATAAAATGATCCTCGAAGCTCAACCAGTACCTTTCCAATCGCAAATAACACATGAAGCATTCCTTCATTCATTTAATCCATTTGGGTCCAATGATTTACAATTTTCAACTCCATCACCTCGTAAGACATGACACATGCTGAGATGCAGAGAAAAAAATATCACAATAACACAAGTACAGATTAAATGAGTTTTTATTGCCAAGGACTGAGAATAAAAGTCCCAAGATTAAGAGTGAACAGATTAGCAAAAATTGGATTGGAACCTTGTTTAACAAAGCCATTTGTCAAAATTATAAGGGAAAAATGTAAATTAGAAAACAGAATATATTACTGATAGGACTCTCCAAGTAATTGTGTGGAAGGAATATAAAATACTAGCTTAATAATACTCTGATTTACATGAACAATCTAGATAGTACATACAACTAGCACAAGCTCAGTCTAATAACACTACAAAGTAACATCGTAAAAACCCAGATATTATAAGACCATCAATCTGAAACAAATGATTACACAACTGTGAGGACACCAAGGGGAATTTGGTACAAGGAAATTTTTTAGTTTTCCAAGAATATGAAGTTGGGAATTTTTGTTTCTCATATTTATTATTTAAAAAATAACATTCCCAGGAAATATAGTTTCCCGAGAATGTATTTTACCCTTTTATATGGTAGAAAGGCACATACTTGTTTTGCTCATTTAATACCATTATATGAAGTTTTCAAATAATTTCTTATTAAATGTGATAAATAATCTCTTTGATTCCCAGGAAACATGTATAGACATTTCAAAGAATGTTTATAACCATCCAAATAGATTTTAGTCATTCCTAAGAACCATGATTCATGGGATTCATGAATCTCAGGGATGAAAAAACTTTCCTTTTACCAAACAGCCTCCAACAGTAAGACAAAATTAATTTAAAGAAAGAAGTTTACAAACACAATCAAACTACTATTGTCCTATTTGTTTTACCCCAAACATACTTGTGGTGAACAAAATGGCTTTCAAGAGCACCAATTGTGTTTGAGTAGCCTATATGTTTTTAAAAAAATATTCTTTCAGCATCGTTTCTTTCAAAATCAATTCCACCAAAATAAAAAAAAAAACAAATAGACCTGATATATCTGTTTATCATATAACAATCAACTGCAAATTTTAAAAAAAAATTAAAAGAAAAAATCCAATGAACCAACCACCCCATGCCAGCTCACACCTAATAACGGAAATAAATTTACTCCACATAATTAATATTTATATTTTTCATATACGCGGTCCCTTTAATGTGAACTTTTGACCAGCGATAAAAAAAAAAGGGCGAATGGGGCACATGCCTCTGTGTGTAATATAAAAGAGCAAAGAGAGGGGCCACTCACTGTGAGAGAAACACTGCCAAGCTCCTCCTTCTCAGTGAAAACAAACAATAGCTGAGATGGCAGATAAAACTTGACACTTGATTTCTGCATTTCTTGGAGAATTGGTCTTCAAAAAGAGGGCAAGCAGTGGATTTATGTTCTCTGGGTTTATTCTAGCAGTGATTGGGGCTCTGTTGAAGCTCTTCCTTGTTATGTTTCTGTTTCTTTCTTGTTGACTCTCTTCGTGTGCTCCTGTTGCTGTATGCTACACTGCATTCTGAACAAGAATATTGTAAACCCACCTGTTTCAAGGCGATTGGGGCCAAAAAGGACTTGTTGTGGAGTGGATTGGAGTGTTTTGGAGGCTTTCACATACAAGGTTTTCTCATCTCTTCATATTCTTAAGAGGAGGATTTCACCCGAGACCTTAAGAGATTTTGTTACACTTTTTCAGGTTGGCTTCGTTCCTTTGATTTCCTTCCTTCTTTGATTCGATTTGGTTTCCTTCATAGTTTTCTGGGTACTCTGAGGGGGTTTGGAGATTTGTTTCTGAATTTTTTTCCAACATGCCCAAGTCTCCGAAACAACTGGCTTCTAAGCCAAAGCAAAAGCCTCACTCCTTGCAAGGGTCCCAGGCGATGAGAAAACTGCGCATCATTTACGATGATCCTGATGCTACTGATTCATCCGAAGATGAGTCGGAGAGGACTCAGAACCCAAAAAGAATAAAAAGAAGCGTATGTGTGATCCCTCTTCCCCCTCGTCCTCAAACATTCACCACTCCTGAAACTAGTTCTTTTGAGGTGAGGGTTAGCACTAAAGGTCAACCCCAAACTAAGAAGAGGGTTTCGACCCATACCCCATCAACGAGGAGGAACACTTCTGGACACAGAGGTGTTAGGCAGAGAAAATGGGGTAGATGGGCTGCTGAGATTCGTGACCCGTTTCAGAATACTCGTATATGGCTAGGCACTTTCAACACTGCAGAAGAGGCTTGCAAGGCCTATGAGTGCAGAAAGCTTGAGTTTGAAGCTAAAGCAAAGGCTCAAGCTTCCCAAACTGCTTCTGGTTCTGCTGCTGAACCTTTGGCTACAATTTCTAATAAGAGTAACTGTTGTAACTCTTCTGCTGCTACTGAACCTTTGGCTACAATTTCTGGTAAGAGTAACTGCTGTAACTCTTCTGCTGCAGCTGATGTGTCTGGATCTAAGAAGTTTTCTACTACTCCTGATGACTCAGAAGAAAGTGTCTCGACACACAATTCATTATCCTCAGTGCTTGAGTTGGATACCTTGGCTTCCAAATCCACTGAGAAGGGTAATGTTTCAACTGAGGAAGCTATTGAGGCTAATGATTTGATGTATGATCTTGCAGGGCTAGAGATACCAGATTTGAGTCTGTTGAACTTGCCACCACCACCATCTGCTCCTGGTGCTGCTGTTCACTCTGGGATTGAGCCAAACTTTGACTTTGACTTTGATTTTGATTGGCTATTGCATGATGATTATGAACAGGATTTTGGTGGCTTGGAAGATATTCATATTGCTGGGTTTGATGACAATGAGATTAGTGAGCTTCCTGACTTCGATTTTGGTGATTTTAGTGCTGATGAGTTATCTGCTTGGGCCAAGGCCGATGCTGAGGAGCCCTTCAAGAAACCTCCTACCTAAGTTTTTCAGAACTGCGTAGGAAGAAGGCCAGACCTCTATAATATTATAAGTTTTTTTTTGTGGAATCTCATGAACTGTAATACCAGTTTTTGAGTGAGTGAATGATATATGCATTTATATTTATTTGTTTTTGAGGGAGTTGTTAGTAGAGTTAGAGCAGTGTGATGGGGAGAGAATCCGTTGGTTTTCCTGTGCTGTTACAGAGTCGACCAAGGGATCTCGAACCATGATACTAGGTCGTACTATATGCATTTATATTTATTTGTTTTCTAGGGAGTTGTTAGTAGAGTTAGAGCATTGTGATGGGGAGAGAATCTTTTGGTTTTCCTGTGTTGTTACAGATTCATCCAAGGGATCTCGAACCATGATACTTTGTTGTAATTTCAAGGTTCTTCTATGAAAGAGTATTAATGAAATGAACTTCAATGTTTTGCGTTGTTTAAAAAACACACACACGCATGCACCTCACATTCTAAGATGGTATCTAAGCCTATCCTAGACTATGAAGCATGGACACAGACAGCTAAATTAAAAAATATAGGACACGGGGACACGACGTACACACACATATATCCATATGATAATAAGTCTAATAAAAAGTAGTAAGAGGCATCATATTTCATAATCCAAAAAATCAAGAGAAATCATCGTGATAAAGAGTCTCATAAAAAGAAAAGAAATACTAAATCTGTCAAAGCCCTCCCGCTTGGTCATCGTCATTGAAAAATACAGTTTCTAACAAGCAAATAGAAAACATGAATGGAAAATAAACTAAGAAACATAAACATAACAATGATAACATAATAAAAAATACCTGCGGTGGCCTGTGCAAACGACGACAATGGTTGTGATATGCAAGATGGTGGTTCGACGGCGTGAGTGTTTGGTTTGAAACTTGAGAGTGGAGGTTTTTGTGCAGTGGAAAGGAGAAGACGAAGCATGAGACTCGTTTTCACTATTTTGTTATTTGTTTTTCTAATTATTTTTTTTAAAATAAATAATTGTTGACATGTCTGCATCCCAGATGTGGGCCATATCCTTGGCCGCATGTCTGATGTGCAGAAATGGCACCTCAACAGCACCTTCATGCTTCATAGATCCTAGATCCATCAAAGGGCCCACCCAACATATTATCCACACTCCAAGCCCAAAAGTGTTTGGCATGAGGGGGTGTATTGGAAAAAATTCAATTCCCACATTGGCTAGAGGGTAGTGCCAAGATAGACTATATAAGTGGGGGGCAACCCTCACCCTATGAACTAGCTTTTGGGTTGAGTTAGGCCCAAACTCACAAAATGTTTGTTCATGGCATAGCCATAATTGCTAAAACTGACAAATAAGGTAATTTATACTAATCATTTTCAGGCCCTTCTTAAAACATGCAAGAATAAGAGAGCAAAATGTTATGCAGTGTTTATTTATACTAAGATCAAAGATGACTTGTCATGCTTTTGAACTTAATAGTTAAAAGTTAAAACACCTACTAGGTTCCTAAAAAGAAAAACTAGAATCCTTGATGGGAAGAACTAAAATGTGCACAAATGAAATAAAAAAGTTCACCTCTGAAAAGATTAAAGAATCAAATCATTATGAAATAAACTATATAACATCTTGTTAATAAACCCAAACTTAACACATAAAACCTCAGCTTTAGAGCAACAATATATCCCCTCACACACGAGTAGCTTTGTCCTATTTTATAGCCACAAATATACTAATACTTGGCTATGATTCAAACCTCATCATACCTTGCTTTCAGTTTCTAGTCCACACATTTGCAAGTGAGGAGTACAACATTGCTGAGATATTAAACAAACAAGGACGAAACCAATTAACAAAAAAGAAAATTAACTCAATAAACATACATAAAGAATGGATGGCATAAACAGAAGAGTGGATTTGTCATCGAAACAAACATAAACCAGATCACCCAATCCAAGAAGAAACTAGATCTAACATAGTAAGAGAACAACATTAAATGGGCATAAACTTTTAAATCACCAGAGCAGACTAAAACTACTACACAGAAGCATTAGCATAACCTAAGTTTGGGAGGCCAAAATTGGAAATTCCTACATTCAAGGCCATCATGGGATATGGGAAGGGAAAATAAACAAAAGAATTTACAATTCAGAAGCTGCATAACTTACTCAACTAAAACTCACCAAACTCATGAAGGATAAAATATGAATTGTACTTCACAACTAATGCTTGACTAAATGGAAACTTACCTGTATTGTTTTGCCTCCGCCTTGTGAGCTGCTAGTATATCTATTATAAAAACCTAAATCATTCCAGAACTTCTGTCTGTGCACGATAATATGTAGGCGTAAACAAGCATACAACCAAAAAAGGGAGAGAGAAACACATCCTTTTCACTAGAAAAATAAATTTTATTGGAGAAAAGAGTGACCCGATAAAACTAAAATCACAGCTGCAGCAAGCTCAAAACATGAGCTGTGGATCCTCTACTTTTAATATTTCAGCAGAGTGAATCAAAGAATGGTACGGGAGAAAATGACATTTAACATCCTGGCTAAACAACACAAGAAACCAAGGAAGATGCCTCAACAGGTTTCTACTCTGTAGAACCAAGGGAAAAAAATAAAATATGGCAACAATGAAGGAAGACTTGTGCTGAAGGTGATTTTCTTTTCTTTTCTTTAAAAGAAAAAAAAATATTATAATAGAAAAAGGAATGAGTATAAAATGGAAAATAAATCCTCCTTAGGAAAAACAACTAACAACCAACAGAAATAAAGCATACCTACGAAAATATGAAGAGAGCTCTCCAATTCTGTTCAAAACCTACAATGGAATCCCCATGGGAATAAACCATGTCTTGACAACAACCAGTAGGCCAAGGAAACAATCTTCTTCCATAGCATGATTTGTTAGGCCTGTGAAACCCTCCAAAATCCTTATCACTAGAAATTGCTCCATGTTTTATGACACATGCAAGGTTTACCAAATTCTACAAATGTAGCTTAAGGCTGGGAGATATAGAAAAAACTGTGCAGCTTATGTAATTGCAACATGTGGTAGAGCTAGAACTAGAATGATCATCGGTGGAATTAGAAGCCATTGATGTGATCGATTAGTGAGAAAAGAATAACATAACAAACAACAAAGCAGTAGAACCGAATGTTTGGCAATGCTCATACCATTGGATTTTGTAGAAAATCTTTAAAAGTAGCGAGAGTTACTCGGGAGTGATCAACAGGCCAAGGTGTAGTACTAGAGGAAGCCATGATCAGAAACAAATGGGCAAAAACGCCAACAAGACAGTACCTGGAAGAAATGTTTTAAATCCCGGATAGCAACGCGTAGCGACCAACCCAAAAAATGTAATGCTTTATAAATAGTTTGTTACACTTGTATTACAATAATTGAGTAGTTTATTATAATTTTAGTCGTATTATTGTTTAAATGTTATTATATTATATGTTATGTTTAATGAAAGGAGCAAAGAGAATCCTCCATCGACAAAACAAATAAGGAAACCAACAATCAACAAAAAGATAATAAAATCATAATAAAAAAATGCTCTCCAGTCCCTATGTAAATCTACCAAATTATCAAAAAGCACAACAAAGTCATGAGCCAACTATTATAGACTGAAAGAGCAAACTTGCACCAAAGCACACCTAACACAAGTTTGACCATTGCCTCTGCTCCATACGAATCCTCAAAACAGTTAGGTGATAAAGACTTTTTAGGAAATAAATGGGCAGTAGTTTCTGAATCAGACTATCACATCACACAGATTAGGAGATAGAGTTTTTTACATCTAATCTACAAGATACAATTAGATTTAATCTTATTATGTATCACAGTCCAAATAAGGGACCTTTACTAGGAGAACATTTTAGTATCTAAAGTTTCTTGACCAGGAATTTGTTTAAGTTTGGAGAACAAAAGATAAGACTGGAAGATTTACAAGAAAACAAGAAGGATAAAAGTCCAAATTTCTGGTTTAGAAGACAAAAACAGCCAATTAAAGAAGCATCATGTGGGACTCAAGTTCAAAAGTATCTCTATCAAGCAAGTTTCTAGAAAATAAAGATTCCAAGAAATATTGATGTCCAAGATAGAGCACTGCAAACAATCGAACTCTATCAAGCTAGTCTCTCATAATATTTTCAGATCACTATGCAATTATATAACTGAAATTTTTAAGAAAATGTGTAATAAAAATGGAGACATGGTACTGTGTTCAGCATTGCCACTGGAGATCAGAGAGAATAGGAAACTGCCATCCATACATAGACCTCTCTTATAAACTATTATTTTGATATATTGCATTAAAATTTGTTTCAGATATAAACATAAGAAACCTTCATTCCTTTCATAAAGTTATTTTTTTCATTACGCTCTAATCGTGAATGAACACTCTGGAAGGGCTAGCATGTTTTGCTTGGAGGCAGAATGAGGATAATAATTAATAGTAATCCTGTAACCAAAGATATGGATTGTAATGCATGAAAAAGCCATAAGAATGACAATGTAATAGGGCTATACATATCATTCTATTTAGGGTAGAGGGACAGCTTAATGCTCACTGAATTTGAATTGACTTTTTTTTGTTGGGGTTTTGAGTCAGGTGAAGGGGGAGAGGGAGGGGGACATAAATACAGGACAAAGATGAAAGAAACAGAAAATCTCATCAAACCCTTCTCAAAAAGCTAGAGCAAGTGTCAAAGAAGCATTTCTAAGACTCCAATTCATATCATATAGCCATAAAGAATAAACATGTACAAGATAGAATTTCTCTTGTAAGTGAAGTTATGGCACAATCTAGCAAATATTTTGATAATGAGCAACCTTCAATCAACCATGGCAGATAAGAATAAAGGAAACTCAAGGTGAAGACATAAATTAAAGAGCAAGATTAGAATGAGAGCCACACCATGATAAAGAGATAATATAAAGCAAAATGTCCTTTATTTGACACCATAGACAAACATCTCTACTGGACCACCAACCTACATATGAGCTTTTAAATTGAAGTCCAACTTCAAGGACCATCTAATAGACAAATTCACATGACGTTCATGAGTAGATAACTCTTAAAACTCTGAACCAATCATCTAGAAAGTTGCAACCCAAGATACCAGTTATAAGATAGCTTGACAGGAATCTATCGGTGTCCTTGAGCTCTCTGCATGTCATATGCACCCCAAGCAGCAGGCCCAGGTCCATACTGAGGAAAATTCTCCACTCCAGGCTGTACCTGAAATTTATCAGTATTAGCAAAGAACAATATCCAAATTGACTGAAAGGCCATAAAAGATTATTAAATAACCATATACTCTGTAGACAACAATTTCCACCATATACAATCAAATACTTTTAGGGAAATAGACAAACCAAGCTATACATTTTTTCGCCCACAATAACCAATTGACATTTCCATACTAACCAAACTGAGTGACCAAATGTAGTAATATGCAGGTTAGATCAGGTGGCAGTCGTTGTTAGGAACCCAAAATGAACATAAAGAAATGAAAAAATGATTTTTATTTCTGATTGAATGAAACTGAACAGAACAAGGAGAAAGACTTTTCCTCCAATGGTTTCCACTTTCTTTCAAATCTGCTAATTCTCTGAATGCCTTCTTCTCCCTATTTATCTAATTCTTCTAACTAACTACTCTGCCTGTCCCGAACTATTTTTCCCTTCCCTTCTGTTGTCCTACCTCCTAACAGCACCATCCTCTTTTTAATTCAAGGTAATCCTCAGGGTTAGAATACAAAAAGTGGAAAATACACTTCTCTTCACATTAAAATTAGCTTCTGGTCCACTCAGTTTTGATCCAGACCAAATGCATATTATAAGGTCAACCATACTTAAGAGTTAAGACACATTTGAGATACAGCAAAACTTACTGGATTCATGCCATAAATGCCAGGGTAAGGATTTCCAGCATATCCAGCATCAGCATTGCCATAATTTGCATTATACCCTTGACCTACAAATAAAATCAAAGTAAAGGACGGCAAACAAAGTAAGACCATTAGTAGGCTTAAATTCCATGAATAAACAACGCTAGATGTCACAAATTGAAATTTGCCAAGTCATTAAGACCATATCACACATAAAGTTGCATACCTAGATTCCCAGCCGCTGCAGCAGCCCGTGCTCTTTTCTCTGCATTTGCAATCTCCGCACGAAGCTTCTCCATCTCCCGAGCCATCGCAACTAATTTCTTCTCCATCACTTGACCATGTTCATAGTTTTCCGCAAATCCCTTCTTCTCATACTCAATGGCAGCCCTAAAAACCAATTAAAAACAACAACATTAACATCAACTCAACATCACAGTAAACCCTTTAAAGCCAGCAACATATCTGCCATCCTATACCCTTCAAACATAAAAATTTGCATTTTATAAAGCTCCTCCAACATAGGATTCAGCATTCCCCACAAACCCTAGTCTATAGCAACATACTAATTCAAATATTAACCATAACAGAGTGTAACTTAAAAACATTGATCATAAATAAATTAAGCACAATCCACAGCAATGCCTGAAATTGAGACACAGCCACTACCTTGCACACTGCAACTCTTGTTTCATGGCATCCACATCGGCCCTGAGTGCGGGCACCCGTTTGGCGTCGGCGGTCATCCGGGCCAAGTCCTGCGTCATGGCCTGCACCTGTTCGGAGAGGTCCTGGCGGACGCCGGTGAGCTCCTTGACGTCGGAGCGGACCTGGAGAAGCTCAGCGCGGGCGGCCTCGGCGCCGCGGAGCTCGGCCTCGAGCTGGGCCGACTTGTCGTAGAGCTCGCGCATGCGGGCCTCGGTGTCGGTCCGGAGCGAGTCGCGGAAGTGCGCCACGTGCTGGAGCACGTGCTGGGCCGCCTCGAGCTCCTGCTTGAGGGCCACGTGGGTGGCGGCGAGCCGCTGGTTGTCGCCGAGAAGGCCCTGGATGTCCTGGTGCTGGGCCGCCAGGCGCTCCTCGATGATCATCGCCGCTGGGTGAAGCGGCGGCGGGCCCATCGGTCCCAGCCCTAGCTGCGTGTCGCGGAAGTCCTCCAGAAGGTGGGGATGGTGGGGAGGGACGTGGCCCACTAGATGGTGGTGGTGGTGGTGAGGGGGGGCCCGCGCGCCGTATATTGGATCGTGGAGCGGCGGCGATAGACCCGCCGCGTGCGGCAGAGGAAGGGGTTGCCCGCGGTTTCTACCCGACATCTTTTTTTGACGGTTGATGAAAAGGAGAAGCGAGGGGAATGTGGGATGTGTGTGTGTGAAAGGACAAAGGAGAGAAGTGAAAGAAGCACTTTTTTTTGGATTTAAGGCATTGTTTGGTGCGAAGAGAAAGAGAAGAATGACCTTAAGCGCGATGGTGTTTGTGTTTTTTTGTTGATGGAGGACAGTAGAGTACTATGATGCACTGCACTGTGCCGGTGAGATAGTGTTTGGGCTAAACCGCCAGGAATTGCCTCTTTGGCCCATAATCATCATCAGTGTCTTTTTTTCTTTAATTATTACAGTATTTTGTTAGGTTAAATGACTGATGAATCCTTCAACTATTTGATGATTTCTAAGTAGATTTATGAATTATTTTTTAGGTTATAAAAATCTAGTTTGTACTTTGAAGTCTACTTTTATGGTGGGTTCTAAGGTAGGGGAAATTAAAGCAAATTTCTCATCTTAGAAGTGTCATAATTAGAATCAATATTAAATAAAATTCTAATTATAAAAAATCTTGACAAAAGAAGGGTGCAGTTGCCCAATAAGGATCATAGTTGTCTCATGTGTCATGTCAATGTTGAAACCATGTCTTGTTTGTTTTCTAATTGCAAATTTATTAATGATATTTGAAATAGATGTCTATTGTGGTGTGGATTGAATTTAGTGTTTTATTAAAAATTGGTGGAACATTTTTGGCAACTTAGAGGCATTATAGATGGAAAAGATGCAAGGTTGAGTCAATGGATTGTATGGCTAGCTACCATGTGGTCCATTTGGATGCAAAAATGATATCACTTTTATGACAACAACCCTAATGTTTAAAAGATAATAGATTTAAACAATATTTGATTGTGACAATGGTGAAGGGTGAAAACAAAATGAGTGGATTATACTTTTATGAATGGAATATGTTTATAAAAGTAGCCTTGGAGTAGACGAAATTGTAGGATAGGATTCAAAAAGTGGGAGTAAAGTGTTTTAAGAGTGCTTGAGTGTCAACACATCAAATGTAATGATGACAAATAAGGCTTATGTCTCATGTTAAGCAGTGAATGATGATTATGATGTGTTTGAAGAAATAGATATGATACTTATATATGTATATACTTATGTTCATATGTATTTACTTATGTTGTACTTCATGGGATGTCTAAGAACTTAATTGTTATGTTACTGTGCATTTAAGTTTTGTCATTGACCAATAATATTAATTGTATCATTCTAGTTGTTTCTTTATCATGATTCTTTTTGTTATTAAAAAAATAAAGATCTACCTTCTCTACAACTCCTTCCATCTAAAAGACTCAATTTTTAATTTGAACATTGTGTTTTTCATTTTAGGTTCCTTTTTTTTGTTCTAAAAATAAAAATTGATCATTTTCAGTGGAGAGAATTTTTCACAATGACGCCCATTTTTATTACATTTCTAGCTTTCTTTATATAGAGGACAACAATATTTTTGACAAAAAAAATTATGGATTTTAATAGAGGTGTTGAAGGAAACTTGACAACATCCTAGATATAATTAAAACCATAGTCAAAGTGAGAAATTCGACTATCCAAATGGATGGACTCTATTATAAAGTGATGAGTGTTTAAGTTGATAGTGAAAAATAAATGTGATCACTTGCTTAACGATGATTACGTGAATAGGTTGAGGAGTGGAGATTTGGACTTTAGGGATCAAAAATAAGCCATTGAATGAATTGAAAAGATGGTTTGAAGAGCTTGTTTGATTTTGCATACTCTTTGAAGATTCTATTTTCTATTTTTGCGCATAGTAATGTTAGTTGATGATTGTTTTTCTTCTAATCTAAAAATTGGGTTAATGAAAATCCTCACTTTTGTTTTAAATGACTTTACTTTGAAGAGATTTATTTGAATTTGACGATCTCATTCTCTACATGTGGATTATTCCATGGGTGAATATGAAGTTTTTGAATTTGATTGTTCTGAGGAAGAGCTTCATGTGGACTCAATTGATATTTTTTTATTCTTATTTTGTTAATTTATCCTGGTATATACATACTTACATTAATCCTACACACATCTCACAAAACACTTATGTTTTTAAATTTTAGATGATAAATTTGTTATTTAAATGATGGAGGTGAAAGTCAATATGAACTACAAAAATATGCAAAAAGAAAGGACTAATCTTATAAGGAACAAATGGTAGTAAGTAGTTAAGTTCATGAATCAAAATTATAATAAATTGATAAGTTTATATATTAAATTGAAAATTATATATGTTGTGATGACAAGTCCTAAAAAGTAAAAAAAAAAAAAAAAAAAAAAACTTTCATTTAAACCTAACTTGTTAGATTGCAACATGTCATTCACATGTATACTGTTAACTATCACAAAGGTAAATAATGTGTCATGTAGACACATATGTTGACTTAAAAGATCAAATTGAGATAATTTTTTTTCTTCACTTTTTAGGGGTATTTTTACCATTTTTTCTACTTTTAGAGACTAAATTAACAATACATCACACTATTAAAGACAAATTTGGTTATTTGTAACTTTTTCATTTTCTATTCACAAACACATTTTCAAAAGTGTTGTTGTTTTAAACATGACCTACATGAGCTTTGTCATAAAAGATCATTTACTTGATTGTCCACTTACCTGCTTAACATTGGCATGCTAATCTAAATTACAACAATTTTTGTCACTTAACAAGAGTCCAACTTGAAGACTTCTTGCATATATTTTTTAATTGATATATCAAATCACACAATCTTCTCTATCATATGAATCTTTGTCAAATGAAACTTTAATGTGATTTTAAAGATGAATCTCGTAGTTATCAACTCAATGGTACTAATCTTTATATGATGTCCTCTAAAAAATATTATTAGTTTTTATTATAAACATACAACCTTATACTTTATTTAGGCTTAATACTTAAATATATCATTTTATTTATTTTTCGTGCTCAATTGAATCCTTTTATTATTTAGGTATTCAATTAAGTCTTTTTATTTGTAAATTTATCCATTTTGGTCATTTCTGTCAATTTAAGCTAACTCCGATAGAAAAATCCTAATTTTGGATTCAAAACGATAAAGAAAAAAAAAACAATTATTATCTTTAAAATAATGTCATGCATTTACCGAGGGAGTTAACTTTAATTGATGAAAAAGATCCAATTAGGTAGTTCTTACAAATCAAATGACTCAATTGGGTAGTTTTTATAAATAAAATGACTTAGTTGAATACCTAAATAATAAAAAGATCTGGTTGGGCATGAAAAACAAATAAAAATACCTATTTAGGTATTAAGCCTTTATTATCATTCAAATTAAGGGTTAATTGTCTCAAATCTAACATATACACAAAGAGAGAGGGAAAAAGAATTAAAACATAAAGAAAGACACACAATATACATTGATGGGCTTATGCATCCAACTTGGTACAAATAAACACAATTTTGGTTCCCTAAGAAACTTAGTGCAAATATCAATTAATTGTTTATTATAACTAGTAGTTATACAACCATGAATAAAAAAATATATAATGAAATGACAATACACTTCAATATGTTTGGTCCTCTTTTGAAAATTTGGGTTGAAAGCAATATGAATGTAGTAACATGATTATCACAAACAATTTTATTTGATAAGCATATATGCAAATTTTAATTCATGAATAAGTTTCTTGACCCAAATAAGTTAGTTTCTTGATCCAAAAATAGGCTACATATGACCAAAATCATAACCCAATACTCAACTTCAATGATGTTATATCTAGTTAGAACCTCATACTTCTTATTTTTCTAAGAGACAATATAGTCATTATAAGAACATAGTAGTATCTTGGGGTATAATATAACCCCTCAATACATTAGATATAGTGTATCATGGTGGAGGGTTTGGGTTTAAGGTGACAATAAGTTCAAGAAATAATCTGGGGTATGTGGAAGCATAAGTAACATGGAGTTCGAATTAGTACAAGAACAAAAATAATTCAATATCAATTTTAATTTAAACTAACATTATAATGTTAGTTCAACATCGATTCAAACTAGAATTGATGTAAAAACATTTTTTTTATACATCGATTTTATCAATGATTAATGTTGTAAAATTGTGTTGAATTGTAAAAATTAATACCATTAACATTAAATGTGTTCCATGTGATGGTGTATTGCATTAACCTTTTTGCCAAATTCAATATACCACTTAATCTATTCTTTTAATACACCACTTTAATCAAGGGTGACCATCGGATGGGTTCGGGTGCAAAATGTTTGATTAGTTGTAAATCGAACAGTGAAAAATTTCACCATATTTTTATCGTTCAACTTACAGATTTGATCGATTCGGGTTCATGTTGAGTGCGGTTTTCGTCAGGTGGGTTTCTTTGGATCTCCAATTAAATGTCATCTTGTTAATGAGATCTTAAAGTCAATCATCATATTCTTCACTTTGACTTTGATGAAGAAAAAAGAAAGAAGAAAAGATTTACTCATCACTATCACTCCAACGAATAAAGAAGAAAAAGTTATTTGAAGTGCAATTGAAGGGAAGTAATAAAAGAACCTATTAAAACTTTTGTGGATCATAAAAAATTATCAAACTTGCAATGTTACAACTCTTCCCTTACGTTGACCACCCTCTTCTTTGAGAAACACCAACACATTTTAAGTTGATGAAATTTTGAAAAAACTTTCATTTTAAAATATTATACTAATGAAATGACGTGAAAAATGCTGTACAATTTAATTTTTTTTTTGCTTATTGAAACTCTCAACATCGTCACACCAATCTATATTTGTGTGGTCAATGGTGTTGGTATTGAATATTGTCACATTATTGTGAATGATATCTTTGGCATTGCATGACACCTATTTATAAACAAACTTGTTCATTTGGTTAGTTTTGGATTTCGATGGGTTAGATATTTTAAATTTGAAATTGACTGTTAAAACTCATTTAAATCTATTTTTTTAATCTATCTAACCCACTTATCCAATCGAACTTACCCAAAACTCACTTTTTTCAATCAGTTTTTTGGGTTTTAGTCAATTGTGATTTTTGTGCTCATTCCTAACTCTAATTATATATATAATACCCATCTTTTGATGAATCTATAATCAATTTTTTTATTTTATTTCATACCCACCATGTTTTTGACACATTAGCATCTTTTGGAGTTATTTGTTTATGTATTTTGGTTCATGCATTTAATTCTTTTGTAACTTATATGATGTTTGAAATGTTAGCAATTTTATTTATTCCTAATTAATTAATATGGAATAAGTATTAATTTATAATATTTATATTACTTATTTACATTTAGAGCCCATAGACTGCCAACAAAAAATAATATGAAATTAATTAGTAGATTACCAGTTTTACCCATTGGGGCATAATAGAAACTCTAATAGGTTAAAAATGTAAAACATGGTTATGGTCTCCAACACACCAAATCAGAAACATTTTTCTTTTCTCCCCATCTGAAGAGAGAACGAAGGTCTCATAAGGAGCAAGACAATTTGATTGAGGAAGATCATTAAACCCATAGTTCCTGATTATTAAAGTTTTCGTTGCATGTCCATCAAGACTGCTCTATGAATCCATTTATTCCTAAGAACCCATTCTTTAATAATCTGACGTAATGTGCTCTTCTATGTTCATTTGGTTAATCAAAATATCCAACAAATGGTATCAGAGACTCCATTACTATTAGATTATTGGGATTAAAGTAATGGGAATTTTTATTTACTTGAATTCCCTTTTGATTTTATGAACCCTAAATTTTTATTTTTATTTTTTGGAAAATGATTACATTTTTTTTTCATTTTCTTTTTCTAATACTATATCATCCAGTGTGATAGTGGCAGCGCATAACTTATAGATTTGAGCAATGAGTAGCGTGTAGCGGGGTATACGAAAGAAGAAAAAAAATTGTTTTTTTAGTAACCAATGCCTTCACTTTGCCTTTTCAATTCCAGCGCATATGTGCCTTTGTGTTTGTGCAAGGATACTATGCATTTTTTTTGCATTTGCAATTGTGCATACTCTCACATATGGTTTTTGTGCTTTGTGATTTTTTTTTTCTCATGCACAGTGAAATGATTAGAATTGGTATTTTTTTGTACTGTTCATGTTTTGTTAAAACGGCAATGCTAGCTTGTATATCTAGCAAAACCACATATAGCTGATAGCATTGCATTGCTTATATTGGGTGAAAATTTTATGGATTTTCCCTATTTATTTATATGTCTCATAATTTTTTAATTAAGTTGATTAAAACAATAAATTGCAAAAATAATCTCTATTGTGTAAACTAATTTAATTAAAATTGCATAGATGTTTATATGAGATTATTTATACGAATTGTGTTTGGCCCAACGGAAGACACAATTTAGCCAAATAATAACATACCTGTGATGATAAATATGTGACAATCATAAAGTGAGTTTCATGTGAATAATAGTTGGTCCAAAGAAAAATTATTATTTGATAGAGCTGGTTGTTAATATTTGATCATTGCATAAAGAATACCATTTACAAATTATTATTTTTTTGTCCAAATACTAGGAATTAACGTTGTGTTGGGCATCTTATGATGAGTCTATTATGTGAAATATATGCACGTTTTGTTATATATATTTTTATATAACTTACTTGATTATATGTGAAAGTTGTGTAATTTTAAGACCTCTCATTTACTCTATTAAATTGTCTTGTAATTTTGGTTAAATTGATTGAAACAACATGTTTCCAAAGTAACATCTATTGCGTAAGTTAGTTTGATTAAATTTGTATAAATGTTACATGAAATTATTCATGCGAATTGTGCTCAATCCAAAGGAAGACACAATTTGGCAAAATAATTACATGCTTACAATGGTAAATGTGTGGTGATTATAAATAGTGTATTTTTTCATGTGAATAATGAAATGTCCAAAGACAATCATTATTTGACCGAAGTAATAATCATATAAGTTTTTCATGTGAGCAATGGAATGTCCAAAGACAACATTTGTTTGACAAGACTATCGCCAATGTTTGATCATTGTGTTGAGAGTACCACTTGCAATTAGTCTTTTCAATTCAAAGATTGAGGATTAATAGTGTGTTAGATATCTTGTTTGGATCTTGAAATTTACCATAACGATTAATTATGCATTGTATGTTTATTGTTCTCATCTTTAATTGTTGTTACTACTACTACTTTTATTTTAATTACTCATATTATTGGAATCTCAAAGTTGCATATATAAAATTTAGAGTTTGAAAGGAATTAGTTGAGAATTTTCTCAATTGCATAATTAAACATATCACACATTGATCAATTTTAATTGCAAAAAACTCTAATATGGCTTTATTTACCATAATACATGCTAGATCAAGTTAGGTTGTTCTTCATTATGACTCTGGATAAAACCAAAATATTATTAAGAATAAGAATAGGAAGAGAGTTGAGGATATTGCATAAAGTTTTTTTTTTCTCAATTAGAGAAGAAATAGGAAAATAAGATAAGGAATTTCCTTGTTACTTTTGTAAGATGGGACATATAAAGTAAAAATGTCCCAACTACACTATTTAATGTGTGAAGAAGGGTAAACTTCTCACCTTTTGTTTGTTTTAAAGTTAATTTAGTTTTTGTATCGAAGGACACTAGTAGATAGATTTTAGTTCTACTACTCACATAAGCATGTGATGCGTACAATACGAACGTTTAAGGGCAAGTGTACCCTATGCAGTAATAATAATGGACTTAAGTTTGGATATCGTACCCTAAAGATTAGAAGTGGTTCCCAAATAATAAATCTATAAATGACAAGTGATAGAAAGATTGGTTTAAGTTGCAATTTAATTGTAAAAAGAAATAAAGTAATAAAAAATTGAGAATTGATGAAGGTTCTAACATATTAAAAGACCTAGGGTCGTGAATTCAAACTTATCCCTACATTCTCCCTATTTTTTTATTTCAATTAAATCCCTAATTATTTGTTCAATTACCAATCATGCATTTTAAAATAATAGTCAAAGTTTGGTCATTCAGTGAAAATTCTCATCTCTCTAATTTATTCTTTCATGATCAACAAGAGAATTAACCAATGTTAATCAGATTAGGAATTTAGGTATTAGTTTGGTCATGCAAATCCCTAAAATTCAATCTATGTGTAGATCTATCAATTAAAAGTGTTGGTCATGACAATTAATCAATTTGAATTATGGGGTGATCAATCCCAAATAGCAGTAAGAATAACGCAAAGATATAATTAAAAGAACAAAGGTCTAGTGCTTAAGGCTGTGCATACTTTACGAAACAAAGGTCCTTTTGCACTCCCTCGTGCTGGAGGCCATGCTTCATCAACTTATGGACGACTTAGAGCTTGAGGTCGTGCATACTCAAAATAAGACCAAATTTATTTTTTGAAATTACTTTCCCCCTTTTTCCAATGTCTCAACTATCCTGCAATAACTCAACACACATTTAAATCAAATATCTCATTTTGGTACACAAAAATTAATAAAATAGTGTAAGAAATCCCTTAAAAACAAAGATTAAAAAGGAGTTTATTAACATGTCTATACAATGCTACCTATAGAGTCATCCACCAAGTGATGATGAAAGATTCATTTATGTAGGCGATGATATAAAGTTGCAATTGAAGCTATAGGAACTTTTAAGTTACTTTAAAAGACTCAATTTCGTTTGAATTTGGTTGAGACATGTGTTGTATTGTTTATATAACAAGATTTATATTTCTATTTTGGACAAATTTAGTTATTCTTGTTCAATTAGAAATAATAAAGTTAGTCTTTTCTGTGATTCAAATGTTGTAAATTATGAGTTCTTTTGTGAATATTGAGTATTCTTATTGCAAACAATTTTGGATGGTACAAAATGTGAAATTAAATGAGAATTTCGTCACTTTATGATATAAACGCTTAAGCTATATCTTTTAATAGAGAATTTAGAGGCTTGTGTTAGATGATATTCTTAATCCCTTACATTGGTTAGACCTTAAAGTCTACATTTAGTACGTAAAGGAAAAATAAACAAACAAAAGAAAATTTAGGTGCCGAAAGAGCTACGGATGTCTTAGAACTAATACAAACACATATTTTGTGTTTTATTCCTTATGGATTCATGGGATGGACAAATGTATTTTATTATGTTCATAGACGATTATTCTTTTTTTAAATTATGAGAATCGTTTGCCTCTAGACATTTAGTCTTTCAAAGTTGAAGTCAAACTTCAATTAGAAAAGAAAATTAAAGCTGCTGTCAGATCTGACCGTGGGGAATATTATTGTAAATATGACATAAGGTGCAATGTCTGGAGTCCCCCATGTGTTTTCTTCAATAATTGTGAATTTGTTCTACAACATAGGATGTTAAGTAAACCTAACATGAATAGAGTTATAGAATGATGAAATTAGACTTGTACAGATATGGTAAAAAGTTTGATTCTTCTCTACCAAAGTCATTTTGGGGAAATTTAGGGTGTCAATTAAAGTAGTCATTAATAACCCCTATAGGTGTGAGCTAGGAAAATCCCATCATTAGGCATATGCACATTTAGGGATGTTCAACCGAAGCAATGCCTTATAGGTTGCATGAAGGTAAACTAGACTTAAAGATAATTAGTTACTACTTTTTTTGTTACATGTAAAACTCTCGCATGTATAAGTTTTACAATCCCACTTTAAGATCTTGTTTGAGATGGAAATGCAAGACTCCTTGAAGAAATTGAGTTTGGAGGGGAAGAAAACATAAAGAGTGTTGTTTTCAAAGAATAACCTGTTATTAACAATGGATAAGTCTTTGTACTTACTATTGTTCAAGAAACAGATATGGTAATTAAATAATGATGTTACTCCTAACATCATTAAAAGACAAGACAACATTAAGATTCCCTCTCAAGCATCACCTAAAGTTCAAACTCAATAACCTCAAGAAGTGTCATTAAGAAGATCCATTAGAGAAAGAAAAATGTAAATTCATATGATTATGTTATATTTCTTTAAGAACATGAATATGACATTAGGTTGACTGAGAAAGATCTAACAAGCTTCAATCAAATCATATTGTGATCTAACTCTCAAGTGGATTGATGCCATAAATGATATAATAAAACTAATGGTTGAACATGACATTTGGGATATCGTCAAATTGCCTGAAAGTGTAAAATCCATGAGTTGTAGATGAATATCTATAGCCAAAAGGAATTCAATGGGTAATATTAAGATATATAAAAGCTTGTCTTGTTGCCAAAAGTTTTACAAAAAGGAAGGCATTGATCATAAAGAGAACTTCTCTGTGGTCTCTTAAAAAGACTCGATTAAAACCATAATGTCATTGTAGATCACTTTGATGATTGTTTTGCATAGATGGATGTAAAGATTACGTTTTTAAACAGAAACATTGAAGAAACAATTTATACGGTGCAACTGGAAAACTTTGTTTAAAGTGATCCAAAATCTATAGTATGCAAACTAAAGAAATCCATTTATACTCTTAAACAAGTCTCTCGTCTATGGTATTACAAAATTCATCAAGATTACCTCTTATGGTATTGAGGTAAATTTGGTTGATGATTGCATATATTAAAAGTTTAGTGGGAGTAGATTTATTATTTTGGTATTATATGTTCATGACATCGTACAGTTTATTGCTGCAAAATAGTTACTTTGTAATTTATCATGTATGCTTAAGTTTCTTGTTATTGTACTAAAATAACTTTTAATGGCAGTCTTAAGGTGATATATAAGTAATCTTGGTATGCGGCATTAGAAAGTAGTAAAACGCATAATGTGTTATTTGAAGAGAACAATAAATTACATGTTTTCATATTGAAAGTCTAGAAGTTTAGAGATCATTGGGTATTCTAACTTTGATTCTACAAGATGTCTTAATAGCAATCACTCCACATAACCACATTTAACCATGTTGGTGGAATTAATATTTTGCTATGAAACATCATACTAAAATTTGTGACTGCTAAATTATTGTCACTAGCTTACATGCTATTGCCAACATTAAGAAGTCATTAGGTGTTTATTGGAACAATATCTTAATGGTCTTATTAAGGATTCAACCAAGTAAAAGTTTGTTAACATAAAGTATTTGATTGTTAAATAAAGAATTCAGAAAATACAGATATTGTAGAACATATCGGAAAGAGAATATGCTAGTTTACCCACCTACTAAAGGTCTGGAACTTAAAGTTTTTTTATTAGCACACTGCTCATCATATGGGTGTAATTCTTGATAATATCTTAGTTTAGTGGGAGTCTTGTTTATGTTCTATATCCTATGTTTTTCAAACATTTTGTTGTTTGGATTTTCTACAGAAATAAAGTCGATGTTTATCATCTTATTATGAACTCGTGTTATGTTTTGTATGCAATTTTTGTTGCATTTCCATTCATCTCTATAAAGAATAAAGTTTAGACTAATTGAAATTAAATATGATTAAGATCACATCACATTTTATTTTTATACCACTTATCCATATTTGATCTATGTTATCAAGTATAAGTAACAATGGTGATCTTTGTGGCTTAGTCATGTTGAGTTTGTGACGAAAACCGTAGTAATTCCTTGTTGTTATATGAGATGGACTAGATTGTTAAAGTGGAGTCTAAAAGTAAATGTTAGGAATATGAAGTTAAACCGTAGTAAGGTTAATATGAAGTTCCAAGTGAGAGATTGTTAGGAATTTTATTTATTCTTAATTCATTAATATGGACTAAGTATTAATTTATAATATTTATATTAGTTATTTATATTTAGTGGGGGTGATCTAATTTAGAGAGTCATTAGTCTGCCAATAGAAAATAATATGAAATTAATGAGTAGATTACTAGTTTTATCCATTGGGGCATAATGTGAACTCCAATGAGTTAAAAACGTAAAGCACGGTTATGGTTCTCAACACAAAATCAGTTTTCTCTTCTCTCCATCTAAAGAGAGAACGAAGATCCCATAAAGAGCAATGCGATTTTGTTGAAAAAATCAATGAACCAATAGTTTCTGATTATTAAAGTTTCTATTGCATCTCCATCAAGATTGCTATATGAATCCAGGTATTCCCAAAAACCCATTTTCTAATAATCTGACATAATATGCTCTTCTCTATCCATTTAATTATTTTATTTAGTTAATCAAAATATCTAACATGAAACTTATATAATTTTATATACTATTCGGTCAGTATTTAACATTTTAGGTGTATCAACATTTTTCATTTGAATAAAAGGTGTACCAATAATGCCTAAAACTAATAAGGAAAATGAATATATAATAAAAACATAGTTTTAAAAATTGAATCGGTGAATGAATTAGTTGAGATACTAGGTTACTAGATCAATAATTGAACCAATGGGTCGCTTATTAACTGGCATTACCCGATCTCTATTAAAAAAATTAAATATTTATTATATACAAATTTCATACTTGTAAAATTTATTAAAATTTTCATACCATACATTTAAAAATACAAAATAATAATAATAATAATAATACATTAAAATATTTTCCACAAACTCATTTTTGAAATTCAAATTCATTGATATCCATGATTTATTTGATTATTTTTTATTAATAGTAATTTATTAGACTTCTTATTTAATTATTTTACATTTTAATAATATACAATATATTAAAATAAAAATATACTTTAGTTAATCAATAAAAAAAATTTATAAATACTTTAGTTAGATAGAAATAAAAAAGTATATATCCACACGTTTACAATTTAATCCACAAGAATGACTTTAATATAGTGGTTAATGTCTTGTAAACAACTTAAATGACTTTGATTCAAGTCCCCATACATTATTCCTTATTATTCCACTTCTTTGTAAAAGTGACCCATGTGTTGGCTCAATATATAATTAATAAAATAAAAAATATACTAGTAATAGTATAGTAAATTAATAATATTATTAGTTTATAATACGTAGATATGTGTTTGAAATATCTAAAAAGTTAAATTATTTCAATAATCAACTATATGTATAATCAAAATTAATTTTTGTTTAGATCAATTTGCTAAACAATTGTTAAAAATAATTAATTTTGTTTGGATAAAAAAAAATCAGCATTTACATAATAAGAGTGTAATAAGTTGTTAGAAATAATCATAATCTACATATTTACAGCTTCATAAAAACAACTTATTTAAAAAAAAATGTTTTTCCTAGATTTAATCTAGATTCCCAAACATGTTAACTTTTTTCAAAACAAGTAAAATTATCTTAAAACACTTGAATACACCCTTCCTAAACAAGTTTTAACGTCACTTTTTTTTTTTTCAAGAGTCAAAAAATATATATATACTAATTAATAAATAGATATGATAAGAATATATATACATGACTTTCCATTAATTGTTATTACTTAAACAAGTTATATTTGGTATATTAGTATAAAACTTCATTTATCTATTTATATAAATAAGTATTAATATTAATTATTATTATTATTATTAACATTATATTTTAAACATATTCATACATTATATATAGAGAAATCGTCGTTCAATCACAACCCTCTATTTATGGTAAGATAGTTGACTTTTATAAAATTATTTCAATAGTCATTACAACAGTGAGTTATGATTAATCGATTATGTAAAATAATTTTACACTGACAGTGCATAAGCATTTTACTCTTATATATAATTGTTATATAATTTAATTATTTTTTTAATAATTATTTTAACTTGAAAATTTTTTTATCTTCTTGATTGTGAAACTATTCATGAATCATGTTTAGTTAATATTGTGCTGGTAAAATCAAAAATAATTTCATAACTTAAAACAAAAATTTAACATAAGTTATAATATATGAAAAATTTAACAACAATATTTTTAAACAATTAAGATATGTATTTTTATTTTGTATTATTTTAATTTTACTTTTAAACTATTTTTAAAAAAATTATTATTTATTAAAATTTTAATTATTAAAATAATAAATAAAAAATCCAACCCTCCCTATGTGGGTTTCTAGCGTCATTGCATACATACATATCTCAGACTTGCAATTGCTTTGCTTCTTCACTTACGACTCAACTCCACATTCCTACTTGTTAAATCCCAAAGAGTTTGACTTTTTATTTATTTATTTAATCCATATACAAAGAGTAGTTTTATTTTAAAGAGAATGTTTTGCTACATGAGATAGTCATAATGATGGAAATTATAGTGGATTTTCAAAATATTGAACACGGTCTTAATATATTGTGATTGGCGTGTTATTCATGTTACGAAGTATTAAGCTTAATGTTTTATTTTTTAAAATTGATGGGTCTTGTAATATTTTGAGGCTCTTGCTAAATACATATTGATATTTTCTAAGTTCACCTGCTTTCTTCAAATTAAATTTTATCTTTTTCAATTATACCCTTTAAAACTTAATTATATACACGAATCTGATTTTGCTACTTCCAAACATAATTCTTTGTTCTTCTTCCTCCTTTGATCCCTTCTCACCCATCCATCTTCGACATCACCCCATTGTTGCTACCTAAAGGGTCATTGTCACTACCTAAAAGATCGTCGCATCCACCATTGCTTCCTAAAAGGTCATTAAAGAGGAACCACTCATTCTCGCCATTACCAAAGCAGAACTTTTTTGACAGCTCCCAAGCATCTTTGAACAACGTCAAAACGATTAGTGATTTTCCTCCTTGATGAATCCAAAACTACAAGCACCTAAATGACCATTGTTGACTGCCACCATGAGATTTGACGTCCCTGCTGCGAGATTCAACGCATTCGACTGCCAACTCCTTGACCTTCACCAACTAGCTGTCGCACATGACCACTTTAGTTTTGTTTGTAATAAGTTTTAAATTTAATAATAAGAACTACATGAGTTTCTAAATTTGAATTTTGAGTTTTTTCTTTTGCTTTTTGTATATTTTGGTACACTTTTTATATTTGTGTGTCAGTTTTGACTTATGCTTCTTTTGTTGGCGAAGAAAAGGGAAAGAGGTGGTGATGGTGGTGGAATGGAGGTCATGTGCAATGATGGCAGGTGTAACATCGCACTTCTGTAACTAATCAAAGAAATATTGGATTTTATTTTAATTTAAAAACTCTTTCATTAAACTATTCATGAAAAAGTCTGTGAACTTTTCTCAATTTTTAAAATTAATAAATATTATTCGAAACTTAAAGTATGAACCAAGCTAAATCATTTACAATGCCTCGAGGTACTTCACTCTTTTTAAAAGAAATATAACTTCAGTAATATAAAACTCTTGGAACACAAGCTTATCAACCTAAGCTATTTATACATAAAACGAAACGAAAGGAAAAAAGGAGGAAGAGCAGCTTCAAACTTGTATGCGTTCCTTCTACAACAACTCCAAGAGAACTCCACTTAAGCCCATCTGTTCCCACGTACGTCAAGGTAAAGATCATCACAATCACAACCACACGTGCCACACACAAGGGTAAGCTTACCAAAACAAACATACTTAAAGCAATTTATAATACCAAATAATAACATTTATAAAACAATCAGATTATGCAAGAGACATATCTCAACATTCCCAATAAGCAATCACGACATTCAATCCATCCACTTCAAAATATTATATGAGATAACCATGTACATAAATCTTCAAAATGAGTCAATCAATCAATGAAAGTCACAATTGACACACACCAGTAACCGTTGAACCATATTACTAACTCAACATTGGACTTTGACTCAACTCCATGAAATTTCAACATAATATGAGCGATCCCCCATAGGCCCCATCCCTTAACATAGTCTTACTTCCTGACCATTTAGGGAGTCCCTTGGGCTAATCTTGTGGGGAAAGTATGGTTTTATCGAAAAGAAACAAGTGTACATATTGGTTTACCTCTATAGGTTTACAAGACCTACATCTATAGGGATTCACCCACTCGTCTATTCTATGGGCTCATTCCTCTTAGCCACCACGAAAACCCTCAACATTAGGTTGAGAGTCTACCTTGCACTCTTAACTTACGTGCCTACTCATATGTCCATGCACCAACTATGCACACTTATGCACCAACTGTGCATATAAGGTATATTTCTATGCACCCACCGTATACCAACAGCAACACATATTTAAAATCCTCTATAGTTCTAGATACGGCACCTCCGTACCCGCCATCTCTAGTGGTCGGACTTAAGGATTCAAATACATTTCAACAATCCATATAACAACAGATAGACTTGGATTACTTGAGGTTTGAGATACAATACCACTATACCTGCCATCTCACTCATGGCCTATCTCAAGTATCCAAGGTTCACCAACAACTACCACATTCCATTTCCCATATGCTAAAAGGTCATTAAACCTCTTAGGAAGTAATTCTCACTACTCTGACATGCCATTTAAAGTTAAAATAAGGGGTGGTACTTGAGAAGATACCCCCATTAAGCGAGGCCCCCAAGTCACTTTAATGGGGCAGAGTCCTAACATGGAACTCCCCCTCTCAAGTATGCTATTTTCATTGGCGACAAAGTCTTCCCAAATGATATAGCTACACCTTCTAACATATAGGGATGAATACAAAAAAAATAAAAGATTATCATTCATCATTAATATCTCTTAAACATTTTATTCATATTCGATTCCCACATTCACAAAACATCATACACATTTAAACAACTAATTTATATCACTCATAGTTAACTCAACTATAATGCATTCATCCCATTCCCCATAAATATCGCAACAATACACAATCTCCTCCTTAAGAACATCACCATTCCAATAAAGCATAAACATATCATCAATAAATCACATACATCTAAATAAAAATTATTCAAGTAGGTTCATGATTAACATACCATTCCTAAGTCAAGGTTTATTATCTCTATCAATTTCTATCATACTTCTAAGACTATTATTTATTATAATTGTGATATCTATAAATATACTAGCTCAATTAAATTAAGTAGGTTCTTATCTCATTTTAAAGCTATGAATATTATTTACAACTCTTATGTTGATCTTGAGACCTAGTTTGAAAGTATACTATGCCTAAATTATGAGCTAAGTGAAACATTTACCAATTTGTGACAGCTTGATCATTACTTACTAATTTGATCATATCTAGAGTTTCACATAATATTTTTGAGTGATTCCAAAGCCATTCGTTAGTAGACATCCATGGCTACAACTTTCCTAAAAACTACATTTACGAAATCTGACTTTAAAACTGAGTTTCTAACTAAAATAGATTCAAAGCGAAAGAAGAACACTACATAGGGCACGATTTTGGGGCAAACTTTCATTTTCTTTCAACAACATAAATTCATTTTGAGGCAAAGTTCCAAGACAGCAGAGTCAAAGTTCTATGGCAACGAAATTTAGAATCTCATGAAATTTAAAATCTCAGACTTCCATAACAATAATAAATCAAGGCTAGAACTGTAGCAACAAATTAACATCCATAGCAAGAAATTTTAAAACATGGAACAGTAGCAAAACTACATTCTATATTAGTAAAATTCAATGCCAAAACAACAGCCAAATTAGCATTTCATATTAGAAACTTCTAAACAACAAACACCATCAAGCCAACTAGCCGCACCACATCAACTAAACACCATAACATCACCTCACCCCCAAGTAGAAGCCATGTATAATGAAAAAGCACAAACACATTCAGAACAATTTAAATCAGAGAAAGGAAGAGAAATTAACAAGCTTCCCTTACCTAATTAGCTCAAAAATCAACTCTTTGGGAAAACAAAAATAGAACAAGCTTGATATTCAAATGTGAAAGCTCTCCTATACTCCACTAGCTATGTTACACCTCATAGGAAACAAAAAACAACCCAAACACTTCCAATTTTAGAATTTTGAACCCTAACCTAGGATTTCTTATGAAATCCCTCTAGGTTTCTCTAAGGAGAGGAAGAAATGAAACTTAAGGCACTGGGGCTTAGAGGAACTCACCAAGTCAAGGGGAATGGATGGGTCATTATCTCACAACTTCGAGCTTGGTGGTTTGTCTGTGGAGGAGAAAAGAAAAAGTCGTGGAGGGAAAAGAGAGAACGTGAGGGAGAGTGAAAATGAGAGGGGAGGATTTCTGTTTTTAAAATTATATAGGAAGGATTTCTAAACTTAAACTTTTCTATTTGTACCTAATCTCTTTACTAGACACACCCCTTTTCGCTCCCACACCAAATACTAGCCCAAAGCTAAAATAAATATAAACACCTAATTAAACTATAATCAACACTGATTTATTCATTTTAAACACTCTAAAATAAATTTAATTTCTCATGTAATTTAATTAAATCACTTTTTAACACAATTACTAAAAATCAATGTTATAGCAGGAGAGTTGCTATGCGAGGTTAATGTGGATGGGAGCATAGTTGGATATAAATATGAGAAAACAAAATCAAATCTAAAAAAATAATGTTATTTTTATAATATATGGAAAGATTGATTCTAATTCTATCTTTAACTTCTGAAATATGATCTCGAGGGAAATATGACATTCTTTGTTGCAACTCCCTTAATGATATCCAAAAGGATTTTAGAATATTAATGTTCTTATTTTGAGATTAAAATATAAATATGAGTAATTTTTTTATTCAAATTATAAAATTTGAAATGAATTAAGATTTAAAATTTAATTTGATCATGGAATTGATATAAATTCAGATTAGGGTCTTGTGATTTTAGGAAGGAATTGAACGTAATTAATTGCAAGAGATTTAAAGAAATATCACTAGAGGTCTGTAGAAACAAAGTTAAATGGATAATAAAAAAAATTAATTAGAAGAAATGGGATAAACTTAGAAAACTTTGAAGTGTATGTAGCAAAGAGCCTATTTTGATGGTTTGGCCCAGTGGATTGGACAGGTTCATTTTAACTCTTCTAATATTAATATTTAGTATGTTATATTAGTGAAAAATTAATAAGTTATTGGTTCACATGGTTATTGAACTCAATTCTAGATGAATGACTTAAATTTAAGTATCAAGATACAATTAAGGTTTAATATTCAATTTAATCCCCATATTATTTTAAAACCTTTAATTTGTTCCAGCTTTTAAAAAATTCAATTTGATGTTTATATTATTTAAAATATATCAATTTAATTCTTTTTATATGTATTTTTTTACTTAACTTTTCCGTATATTTGTCGTCACCAAATGAGATACAACATTTTATAAGTACACCCTCCATTTTTCAAAACTTTAAAAGAAAATTGAAGCTTTTAAAATATTTTGTTTTTACTCAATTGAATATTAAATCTACAATTAAGCAAAAATCTTTTTTTTTTGTTAAATTTACATTAACAACCTTCATTTTAGTGTCTGATTACAAATATTTTTAAGAGTTTTTTAATGGCTTCTTTACGAAAATAATTTATATATTTTCAACAGAGAAATCCTAAAAAAAAACACTCTTAATTTGTATTCAAAAACACACCCTAAACCTCTTTACCTCCTTAAAAGAAAAATGATTATATAATCATAAATTACCACATATCCGTAGTTCCAACCAACATTTCTACCATGTATAACCAAAACTTTTATTTTATTTTATTTTAATATATGATAAGTGCATTTTTATGTGAGGATGAGAACAAACATTCTATTCTGTTAGATTAAATTAGACAGTAAGATTAACGCACTCATTTAAAAATTAACATACACCTACTTTATTTGATATATTTGCTTCCCCTCTTTATTGCATCTAAATTTTAATTTTTTTTAATATCAAATATTTAAAAAATTTATTTTATCATGTCCTAAAATATCAAAGAGTTATCCCATCATCATAACTATCGCCGTCAACATGGTTACCGCTATTGCCACCAACATGGTCAACGATGATGGCAGTGGTAACAATAAGAACGACAAACATGATGGTGATGGTGGTCCTAAGGATAACAATGGGGATGATGACCATAATGATAGTGATAATGGTAACCATGTTGGTGGTGGTGACGGCGATCATAGTAATGAAAGCAACTCTTGGTGACGATAATGATAAGTTTTTAATATTTTAGAATGTGATAAAATAATTCTTTTAAATATTTAATAAAAAAAAATTAAATTTTAGATGCAAAAAGAGCATAATAAATCAAATGAAATATGTGTATGTTAATTGTTAAATGACTACATTAATTCTTACTATCTAATTTTATTCAACGAATGAAAATATTTATTTTTATTCTCACATAAAACTAATAAAAACATAGGTATCATACATCATTCATATATATATATATATATATATATATATAATAGGATATTTTTTCCATTAAAAGTCTACATCGAAACTCCAAATCTGAACTGTTATTAATTTTTGTGTTTCCCGTTTTTCTCTTCCAGTACAATTATTACCAATTTCCCCTTTCCCTCCCTTTTTTCTTCTCTCCAAACCAAACCCCCCAAACTCACGCACGCACGCGCACAATTCACTTAAAAAATTCACCACCACCATGCCTCTCGACCCCGCCACCGTCACAACCACCGCATCGCGCCCCATCTCGCCGCTCCCTCAGCCGCAGCAGCACCACCATTACCCTTCGCAGCAACAAACCCTCCCAATTCGCGCCCCAAACCCTCACTTCGTCTACCCCAAGGGCGTTGTCAGAGCCGGCGATCACGGCTTCCCCGCCGCTGCGTTTGCGCCGCCGTCCATGATGTACGGTGGCGGAGGCGTTCGCGGCGTGCCCTTGGACTACTTCGGCCACGCCTTGCACGTGGCTGCCCGGCCGCCGCATCACGTGCCGCTCCCTCACGCTGCTGCTGCCACAGCCGCCGCCGCCTCGCCTCCCGTTAAAAAGGTTACCTTTTTAATGGTTTTGAATTGAGGAGTGCTAGCCACACTCTCTCTAGCACTCTCTTCTCGATACTCTCTATGGGGTTTTTTGAAATTTATTGAAAATTATCAATTTTGGTATGTATTAGCTAAATCAGGAAAGAGTATTTTGAAATCCACCAAAGTTGATGATTTTGATTAAATTTTAACCAATCAAGGGAAGGGAAGGGAAGAGTGACCAAAAGAGAGTGTTTCCATGTTGAATTTGACAATTCTGTTTTTTGAATGAGTGAATAAATGACGGTTATGGTTTTTCCTTTTTGTTTTGGGGTTCTAGATTTTGTCCATTTTAAATGACAGTACTTGATTGGAAGTAGTGTGTATCTTTGGTTTTGGTTGATGTGGTGGAAATAAATATTATGCTGGATTTCAAATTAATCCTTTTTTTTTTTTGTTTGGTTTTAGGCTTCTGCTCGGTCTACTGTTTCTGATATCAATGGTGGTAAAGATACAAGTGCGAGGTAATTTGTATTTAATATGTATTTATTGTCGTTTTCTGTTGTGTTGTGGATTGGCAACAGAGTTGGGATTGATATATCTGATGGGTTTCTCAGGGAAAAAAGCAGAGAGGATTCCTACACCTACATTGTCATTAGAGATCGAAAAGTGAGTCCCTTTTTCTCTTATTTCACACCCTTTTCATTGTATATGCCTTACAGTGGTATTTATTACGAATTAATTACTTTGCAGTTGATATGATGCTCTTCCTTTCTTTGTATGTGTGTGTAATTACATTCTGTGTAATTGCAAGTCCTTTTTTGACTATGCACAATGAGCATATCTTCTGCCTACAATCGTATCTTTCACAGTTTCAAGGCATCACTTGCACAGTATATGCTTGTCACTTCTAACCATATCTATTTTGGTATTACTGTCTCCTAATCTTACTGTGATGACATTCTTGTTTTAATTTCTTTATGGGTTAAACTTGTCTTTTTAAACTTGGTTATGATCTGAGCACCCTTAGCCTTTGGTGCATTTGTTCCTTTCTTTTCATTTTGTTGTCAATTTTGTTCCTTGATGTCATGTGCTTTAGACTCACTTTAATAGATGGGTTTATTCTCAGAAGTCCAACAAATTGTTCCATTAAGCATAAGGGATATTGTCAGTTTCTCCTGTGATTTTTGTAGGTATCATATAGAAATCCAACCATTCTTCTTTATCTTAAATTAAATTCACTAGCCAAGTCAGTTTTGTAACTCTTCATTTAGTCTTTTTTCACCCTTGGTAATATGAGGACAGAGGGCTTTGGCAAGTAGAGTAGTGAAGTAAAGATGTGGAGATTGATGGTTCATTACTCATTAGTCATTACATGGACATTATAACACAATAGATGAGTATCTTCTGTTTGCAGTTAGAGGTGGGCTTAATTGAATAAGAAGGGAGGAAGTGGTTTTGGCTTACTAGATCATTCATTTATTTGAATATAAAGAATAGAGAGATGGATGAAGATTTATCATAGAAGTTATAAAATATATCTATAAGCAGTGTGTTGTTGGATTAGCTTTATAAAAATATAAGTGGAAAATAGAATTTATATGGTAAATGTTAATTAGTTTTTAAATATAACTAATTGAGCCAGATTTTGGTTATTCGATGGCTTTTTACATTTTACAGAATTATGTAAAAGTAAATTTATGTGATAAATTCAAATTGCTATTTTTTTTTAAAAACAATTCATTATTCTGATCCTGGTAAATAGCAATAAGCATTGTTGATAATCTTGGATAATGGTGCAGAGCAGACAACCCCAAAAATGCTGTAGTGGGAGAGTGGTTGGTCTGCTATACCGGCAATTACGTATATACAAGATAAATAATATATACTAGACACTATACATGCTCAAAATAAAAACTACCCAAAATTATCATCATTAATAATTAATAATAAAAAGTCACAGTGACATAATCCAGACAAAAAATCCCCTTAAATCCAAGAAATAATTAACAAGTCAATAACAACAAAAAGCAATTTACATAAGGAGAAAAAAGTACAGCATAAAATAATTAATACTGTGGATTATTGGATCATGATGAGTAAACTACTCAACACGAGAAGAAAAACCCTGAACAAAGGAGGTATCAAAATCCCACTACACAGACCTGTGTAAAATCCTTGAGAACAGAGGTGAGGCAGGTCAAGAATTGCTGTTAAGCGGGCTGCCAGAAAAAAAATGATGAAGCTACTTTCAAATGGAAGAAAAGATTCTGAAATGAATAGCTTAAGGAAATATATCAGGAAACTAGGAAAATAATACATATCAAATCCTAACTATTTATAGGAAGAGAACTCTGAAGAAACTCTGAGAACATCTTTAAGCTAATTACTCGAGTTAACAAACTCAATAGTGATTTCCTTGGAAATAACTTCTTCTCGGAGACTTGGACAAAACTAGCAAATTCTATATGCTTGGTCATGATTTATGAAAGATTGGATTTCAGGCAATATATAAAGCCATTTGATTATCACAGTATAATTTCATATGATCAACATTCCCTGACTGACTATGTAAATACTTAAGTATTTGAATAATTTTAGCCAAATCTTTGGTTTGAAAGTGACTAAACAAATGGGCATTGAAGGAGTAACAGAAGTAATTAATAAAAGTAAAGGCAACTTGAACCCTGTATAAAATAGAATGAATGACATAAAAAGGAGACAGACTCTTGACCTTACTTGGAATGGAAGCTTGAACATGCTTCCCAAGTTGACATGACTCACTTTCTAGTTTCACAAGACTCAAACTTGAACATGCTTCCCAAGTACTGGATAACATTACAATGTGACTAGGGGAGGTCTAAGAATTATAATCTATGTAGAAAGGAAAGATTTTTTTTGCCAATTAATCTGAAGTTAAATCAGAAAAATGATTAAATCATTTTTAGAGTAAACAAAGTTCTATTTATATAATTATAACAAGAGCCTAATTAGTTGGTGCAACAAAATAAGTTGATGATTCAACATCTAAGTTGAAAAGCCTCAAATCTTCTTCATATATTATATCCAACCTTGTCACTTTTTTAACAAGATATTTTAGACCTGATACATAATTGTAGTTATTAAATGAAGAAAGCCAGGTTTGAGTTATATCTTTGTACCTTGAGTTAGTACCTGTACCTTGATTTTATATCTTAGCTTTGTCCCTGGCATTTTCTTTTTAGTTGTGGTAATTATGTTATATTTTAAATTTTTAGGTCAGAATAACGGAGGATGCTTCTCTATATGCACTTTGTAGATCATGGTTGAGAAATGGTATAAATGAAGAAAGCCAGGTTTGAGTTATATTTTTGTACTTACTCTTTTTATAATTTGTCATCTGCTTCTGATTTCAAGCATGCAATGATGACTGACTAAATATTCTTCTGTAATTCTAGTTTGATATTAAAGAAATGGTGCTAATTGCATTGCATGCAATTGAACTTATGCTGTAATTGAACTTCCATTTAAAATAAGTTTGACTTGAAGCTGTACAAAATAATTAATTGATTGTAATTCTATGAAGATGCATGATATTTTCTATCATTTGGCATCTTTGGAATGAGAAAATGATTGATTATTATAAGTAGAAGTTAGTTTCTTTTGGCTCATGCATGCTTTTCCTGTAGGTTCTGCATCAAATAGAGCATCAAGTAGTAATGTGTTGCAGTGGGTTTTATTTTTTTTAAATGATGCTATGAACAAGGGTTCTGTAACCTCCTGTTCTCCAGGTTTAACTAGAACAGAGTCTGGGTTTTAAATCTGTGACTAGGATATACCTTTCTCAGACAAACTTCAATTTGAATCTGATGAAAATCAGCTAGGGGGTGTTTGTTTCAAGGTATGTCATTGTATTCCCAGGAATCACATTCCAAGGAATCTTATTCCCATGAACATGTTTGGTAAGCATTAGTGACTACAGCCAAAAAAAAAATTATTTAATTAAAAATTGAAAAGAAAAAGAAAAGTGAAATAATGTAGTGGGAAGAGGTAGTTAATGAATAAAGTAACCTCTTCTCCCATGGGAATCAAGATACCCACCCCTTGTCATGGGAATGTGAAGCAAGGTAAAGAGGAAGATTTTGTATTCCTGGGAATGGTTTTTTAAGAATTGTACCAAATACGATGATTAGAGTGAGTCACCTTCAATTCTTTAAGTAGATCTAGCTCCATGTGTTTTGTCACAAAATATGATGATTGGAGTGAGTCACCAATTCATTAAGTATAGATTGTATCCACAAAATTGCTGCAGTAGTGTTGGACCACCAAGAATTGGTTTGTTTCTTGGACTGCCTAAAGACAAGATTAGAAGTTTAGAACCACAAAATACACATGAGCCAGGAGTACATCGCCTATTATCATGATTATGACCCTAGTCAGCATCACCGGTATGTTTGAAGAGAGAGGGGTTGGTTGGCAGGTGCAGGCTGCAGTAGTAGGCCAAAGGAAACAGATCCCTGAAGGTGTAGCATACGATGCATTTAACCACTTTCTAAATTTCCAATGCTGCTCCCGAGGTTAAGAAAGAAACTGAAAGATCCTATTAATACTAACTAATCTCTGGTCTGGTAAGTGTACCATACTCCAAATGACCCATCGACTCGATACCCATACCAATTCAATAATAAGTCCGATTTTGACAACACTGCTTTTAAACCCAACCTAGAATCTCATCCTTCCAATGTGGGACTCAAGTCCCATACGTTGCAATTGAATCCTTACAGGAATTTACTAGGTTTTATTTAGAAGCTTAAGATTTTTGGGGATGATCTATTTGCTATGTTGTCTTAAAATTGGTTACAAATATATGACAAATATACAGGAATTTACTACGTTTTATTATCAATGTCTTACTTTTGAAGGATGGAAATTTTATATGGATCTGTTTATTTTTATTTGTTATTTATTTATTATTTTATGTTTCATTGTAATTGGCAGCCACAGCAGAAAGATGGAATGAAGGCACTTCCTAAACCATTACCTGCATCTATGGTGGCTAGTTATCTGTCAAACAAGAAAGAAGATGAAAAAGATGAAGATCAGCAGGAAGAGGTTGGAATTTCTTTTCCGCTTAAATGCCTATTTTTAAAGCAATCAAATTTGTGAAAGTGAAATCCTTATTTGCATGGAAAATAGATATTTCTTTGACACTTGTGTAGTTGTGTTGTTGAATAAGCTTTGTAGAATTGTACTGTTCTCATGCAGATTTCTTAAAGCATTGTTTTTTGTTGAAATTTTAGTTCTATCACTTCTATGTCAAAATTGCAATCCTATTAATTTGTATCCTATGTTCTACTTTCAGAATGAACAGTCTGTTGAGCACTTGTCACCTCAAGATATATTGAAGAGACATATAAAACGTGCCAAAAAGGTTAGAGCACGGTAAGTGTTATTTTTAACCTTTCCTTTCACCTTCTGGTTTATTTATTCATCCTTTATGAACGATGTGTTAAGAACATTGCATGACTGAGTTGACAATGCATTATAAATTGTAACATACAACTATCAACTGAATGAAGTAGATTAACCATATGGTTTATGTGAATTTGTGAATCCATGTGACTTGTGGTTAGAACATTGCAAGGCCGAGTTGACAGCAAGGTTGTCAAAATTACAATTTTACTTGCAAGATTGTTGATCCTATGAATTTTGGATGGTTTACATGCTTGATTTAGTCTAGGATCACTGAGGAGGGGGATCGTACTAGGATTAGTGAGCAAATTTGCTAGCTCATGAGATTGTCATGTTCCTGCAAGTTGGAGACCCACAGCTTTGTCGGCGGGGTTGGGCAACCTAGTGTAGAGAAAATCCATCATGGTTTTTCACCTTAAAAACTATTATTTTCAAGCTATCTCTCTCTTGTCCCACCCTGCCGACTGATTTGTGTCACCTTTCCTCTCCCACACACCACAACTTTTCTCTGTTCTTTGTTTACATTCTCTGTTTTGAGTATGCCACCTCTGTTGTTTCAATTTTTCTCCCCCACTCGTTTTTGACCTTTATGTCTCGGATCACTTTCGTTATTGGGTCTTGTTTCTTTTTCTTTCCTCTTTTTTTGTAGGTTTCTAACCATGTCTCTAAGATCACTTTGGTTTGTGTGGATTATATTAACTTTGTTTTGATTTTTTCTGAAGCTCACACATTGAGCTTGTTCTGGGCCTTTGAAATAATCTCTGATTTTGGTTTCTCTTTCTACACTTTTTCTTCTTTTTTTCCTTTCCATAATCATCAAATATAAAATAGAATTAAGAAATTAATAATACAATGACTTCAAGATAAATATCTAAATTATTGAATTTTATCAAACTTATTACATATTTAAATTATCCTATTTTTATATTATAATAACACACTTTTGTAATTTTAGTAGGATCGTACTATCTGTGTCACGACTTACAATTTTTCACTCCCTTTTCTGTTTTCTTTGAATCAAGGCCTATTTTCATGTTACGTCTGGTCGTCTTGAAAATGGGAATTATCCTTTTTCATGTTAGCTTTTCAGGCTGATAACTTATTTTTTTTGTCTTAATCTTTAATTGTAATATCAAAATAGATGGTTTTAAAGCATATGCATATTTTTATTGCTTCATTTTTTACCCTGCATTGTTACAATGACTTCCCTTTATTTGTTTTCCTTGAATGTCGTGTTTGTACCTTTTGGTATGGATTGCAAAAGAATCATGCTATTGGGATGTTCCTTACACTATGATTCTATTTGGATAAGTTTCTCTAGAAGTACTTATAGGAGGAGAAAGTAAGAAGAAAAACTATATGAGAGAACTTCTACTAATTAATCAATGTAGAATATAATTTCAATTTATGAAGAAACTCATTTATTTTATTTTTCTTACTTTCTCCTCCTAGAAGTGCTTCTAAAGAAATTTACCCAAGCATACCCATAGTATCTTATTATCTTATGGTTTGGAAAGCATGCATTTTGTTGTTGTTGTTGTTGTGATATTCCATGTTTTATAGTTTAGAATGAAATAAGTATATTAACAATGTTGTTATTACTTTCCTTTCTTGCATGTAGTTTAAGGGAAGAACGGTTACAGCGTATCACAAGGTACAGAAGTAGGCTTAGGCTTTTGCTTCCTCCAGCCATGGAACAGTGTAGAAATGACACAGCTGCTGGGAACTGACCTTGCTGACTATATACAGACATCAAGGTTATTATTGCATGACCCTAACTGGCTTGTACTTGATTCAATATTATATTTGTGGTTCATTGAAAACATGTGTTTTTTATAGTAGAAGAATGTATAAACCTAACTGAAAAAAATGGACATGTAGATTTTTCAGCATTTCTCCACAATTTCTACTTTGGCTGTTCTTTGATCAGGAAATTGGCAATAGTTAGAGGTTGAATTAAATAGCAATGACTCGGAAGTCGGAAATCATTGTCTTCTTAGAGAAATGCTAAGTACACGCTCTTTTGAACATGTTCATTCTGATTGGTTGAAATTTATTAAAAATTAAAATTTTCCTATTTAATAACTCTCTCATTGCTAATTTTGTAGTTTTTAATTAATTTCAGCCAATGATGAAGAATGTGATACTAGGAGTATGTTAGAGAATGTGTTGCTAGCACTCTTCTTATTTTGTGGGCTGATATGATGACCAATTCATTTAAGGATAGGAATGATGCATCCGTATCCCCCTTGGAATTATAAATCATTTGTTTTTGTTTTTATTTTTATTTTTGGGAGGATCGTGCGTTTGGATTAATACTTAATATGTTTCCATCCAGAATATTCAGATTTTGATTTGGGTAAATGCAGTGTTTTTGGATTGAATTTGACTTAACAGAAGATGTTTTTTCCAATATGCATTGGCCTTTCGATGAATCGGTAATGTAGTGTCTTGGTCACTGAATCTGTTGCCCATATTATAACTTGAGTTCTTCAAATAGAAAAAAATAAAATTTGTGTAGATAATGTAAAATAATTTTACATTGTGAATCCTATGTATAATAAGTTTGATAACTTTTATAGCAATTATCTTAAAAATCATAATGGTAATTTGTGATTGGATTTATTTAAGTTCTTTCAAATAAAAGTCTACAAACATTTACAAGATGCTTTTTCATGCTTAGATTTAAAATTAAAACATTATATGGGAGAAAGCACTTTGAAGTTTGAACTCTATTCACGCTTATATTATTATTTTTTGTTCTTTCAATTATAAAGGAGGAAGTTTTTAGTTAAGTTAAAATTTTGATCCTAAGACTAAGTTGATAATTTTTTATTTAAATTTTAAGGTTTGATTATTAAATGTAAAATTAACTACTGTAAATGACTTAATATTATTTTTAATTAGTATTATAAATTATTATTTTATATAATTCCAATGAGGTAGATTACCATAATTTATTTATTTTTACTTCAATTCAATTATTGAACTCTTTTATAATTGAGTATTAATGCTATTAAAAACAATCTTATTATTTTATATGCTCCTCTAAAATAAGAAATAAAAATCGTTTGTCGGTGAAAAGTGTAAAAGCAGTGATGCAACATTATGTAAAGCTGCTAATGTTATTGCCATCTGATTCATAGGTTTCTAATAATCATCATCTTTTCCCTAGTAGAACCGTAATGAACTTTTTCTCTTTGAAGTAAATGCAACATTAAGAAGAATTTTTTTTTTTCTTTTTATGGCAAATGGAAATTAAAATGGCGTTAGTAAGTTGACTATGCTCTCTAAGACCTAAGTACACACATAACACATTCATCCTAAAAAGGCTTCCATTTTATTATTGACGAATAAGTGGCACCAACACTCATCATGTCTTAATTGATGCTCGTAAAAGTGAATTGACTTTGTGTAATTGTGTTTGGACTAGTTGCAAATTGAACCAGCTTGACAAATCAAACACGTATCAAACTTAAACAGTTAAACTTTCCATGGGTCAATCATCTCCTTTTCTTCCGATGGAAAATACATCAATGAATGCGAGTAATGCGTACTCTTTAAGGATGTTGGATCACAAATCTTGGTAGTTTCCAAATATTTTTAACCAGTAAGAGATAATGTGTTTGGCTAGGTGGCGTTTGGTTTCCGGTTATATTTTTATTTTTATGTTTTTAACAGTTTTATTTTCAGATTTTCAAATATTAAAAAATTTAGTTTGTAAAATTGAAAACTTAAAAAATAAAGTCGTTAAAGAATGAAAATATTTATAAAATTGAAAATATTGAAAACGTCATATCTTTATTTTTAGTTTTTAGTCTTTTTTTAAAATATTTTTTCTAAAAATGTTTTCAAAAATTAAAATAAACACAATTTTTAACTATATCTTTTATTTTTTTTATAAAAATAAAAATAGAAAACTGTGAAACCAAACGCTACCAGATTTGTTTCGTATCGATGTCTTTTTCAATTAGTACGTGGAGTCTGAATTGGACTTTCTTTTTTTGCAGCCATAAAGGGTCAACTTTGTAGAGGTTGAGATGGGGCAATGGGAATTCAATTGTCATTATTGGCCAGAATACAAAAAAGCCCACGTATTATTTTTTTCCTAATGTTTACTTCAAATCAATGACTAAGATTCACCACCATTACTCGGCAATTTCTCCCACCATAGCTTGCTAGGTCAAGTATTTTGTGGTGAAATTGAGGATTTGAATGGATCAATTTCAAGTGTTGGCTGGACATGCCAGGCAGAAGAACCCAAAAAATGAATATCTTCTTATAAAAGGAAAATTGGTGGGATGGTGGAGATAAAGGAGTTTCATTAGACTAATAAGAGACCACAATTCATGCCGTCACCACATTATCAAAGATTTCATCTAATCTAAAAAGGGCAATGTTATATCTATAGTGAGAACAACTTCCTACGAGATCATGAAAGTAGAAGTGGTATCTTTTATGGTGATGGTAGATTAATGATATTTTTGTTAAAAAAAAAAATCACATCGTAATTCAGATATTTTAGGATGAGATAAATATCAATCATATTTTATTTTTATTTTATTAATATTTTAAATATTTAATTATTATATTATATTTTAATTCTATTTTTTTATGATTATTAGTTGTTCTCACTTGAGAAATGAAGTGCTCACATGGTATCTTTTTTCTCAATAGAAGCTATCTATTAATCTTCTAGAGTATTCTATAGAAAATGTTAAATAAAAAATAAATAGCATCTTATAGTCATAAAAACATTAATATTTTTTATTGAGTAAATAAGAAAATTAGTAAGGAAATATAATGAAATTTATAACTTAAAAAAAAAAAAAACCATTTTCATGCTTTGGTCATGATAGATATAATTATTATACTAATGATGTACACAATTAATCACACCGTCACCTTATAACCACTACCATTTGAATTTTGATTATCCTGAGTTTAATTTTGCCTGCTTCAACCATTTTCCAGTCTGAATCATTGTCTTTTTCTTTTGGATGGTTCACTCTACAATTCAGTAGATAAGAATGAGATTTTGAAAGGTGTCTAAAAGTCAAAAAGTTTTTTTTATTATTTTAAAATTCCATATCTCAACATCTCGATCTGTCCATTTTTCATTTTCCTTTTACGATTCTACAATACTCTAAAAGGATAATCTTATTTCAATTAAATACGTATTATCAAATATGATTAATTTAATCATACAATAATACTACTACTACTTGTTCCTGAATCAGATGGTGCTTAAAATCAACTAACCTAGTTCAGAAGAATCTAGTATGTGGTAACGTAGAATAGGTATAGGCTATTTTTAAAGCTTTGGGACCTTAACTCTTAAATATCATAAATGGATCATTATCAACAAATCTCAAGAAACAAAGAAGGCATGAAATGGTTAATATTAAAGTTAAAAGTGGATTGGATGGTAAAAAAAAAAAAAAAATGAAGAGAAAAAGAAAAAAGAAGAAGAATAGGCTGCAGATTTGAATTTTTTTACTAATATTTTTAACAAAAATTAATATTTATCGATAGAGAAAAATAAATGATCAAGATTATCTCATTTGGTTGACATTGGCGGCATGTACAAAGTAAAAATTTATAATGATATACCATCCTACTATCTTAAACGAAAAAAATAAAAACAAAATCTAAGAGGTCGGTATGATATCAACCAATAGTAGTACACTACTTTATTATAGTCATTATATAATTAAACCAATCATATTGTACGTCACATCATTTAAGGATATGGTAATACTTAGGTACCAAAATGTTGTCTCATTACCCTTCAAATTATATCATTGCTAATTGCGTGTTGAAGATGGCAGCCACATCATGCCATGGAGTATGGTACCACATAACACGCATTAATCACACGTCATTTGTTTTTGGTTCTATTCTAAGTGTTATGTTCATGTATGTACTAATGGTACTACTATTAATCTTTAATAATTAAAAAAATGGTACTTCTATTAAAAATGATTATATTTGTTGTTGAAACTGTTGAAATCATTCAGAATTCCAAGCCACACTAATTCACCAAGTCATGATTAATTGAATACTACAGTGCTGTTCAAACTAAATGAACAAAATAGTTTTTAAATCAAGCTATTGGATTAGAATATTCAATTAATTAATTGATTTTTTATTTTTTTCAAATTAGAAACTATGATTTTTCATAGATCTATCAGGTCAACAAAGACTAATTTTATTCGTAATGAATAATTTTTGTTGGTTTAAATTTTTTTTACACACAATAAAAATTCAACAAGAAACCTCTCATTAAATAAATTATTCTCCATGTATGAATGGAATAAGATCTTATACTAATGCATCAACTTTTTAGGTTAAATCTGTATATTGATTATGTTTAAGAGGCTAATACAAAGCTTACATGATTAAGATATTGTGCTCCATTATTGATGATTGCTTAATTAGCAAGCTACGAAAACAAACTCCAATATGGTGGTGGGTTTGTGTGTGTAAATATACGTAGTTATTGGTTACATATAAAAACTGAAATTTCCACAAATTGAGAAGTAATAGATAAAAAAATTCATTGGATGTATGTTTAGTGTCATAAATACATATATTGAAAGTGGAAAGCTTCATTGGTGTGGTTGCTCATCTTACCAAAAACTTAGAACTTTGAAATCAATGCATTGAGGTAAACCAGGATTGATATTACTTTCTTGGAGGTGAAGGGTGCTATAATAATCTCCATTAATCTCAGGCTCAGGATGAGTGTAAATGATAAAAAATGGTAAACTAAAATTGAAACTTAAAATTAAAATCCATACATAGTTAATATAATATATGTTCCACCATCCCAGAATAACTGCCGTGTAAAAAGAAAAAATAAGTCTCAAAATAAAAGTGATTTTAATTTTTTTTAATATAATATTAATTATTATTTTTATTAATACTTCTCATGAGTGTCATTTTAATTTTTCAATGCAATATTAATAATAAAGTTAGTTTTGTAATATTGCTATTCTTTTTTCGTCTGTTTATTAATTTTTCTTAGTCGGTAAAAAAATCTAGGACTACACTTATTATGAGACAGAGAGAGTAGATTGCAAACTAAACTTATAAAATTCAAATAAATTTAAAAAAGAAAAGAAAAAAAAACTGTATATAATATAAAATAATTTTTTATACAATTGATAAATTTATTTACTTTTTTACTTTAGTTATCTTAAAGTCATACAAATAATAAATAATATGATTGAATTACGATTTTATACGATTAATTATTATTAAACTTAAAATAAAATACATTTTTTTAAGATAAATATAAAATTTATATATATTAATTCAATTTGTTACCAAAATTTTTTATTCCCTTCAAAAAAAATCTTCAAATTTTAGTCTCCAAATTTTTGAAAATCCTGAATTTAGTCTCCTTCACTCGTTTCAATCAATTAATACTAATTTTGGCGGCTAAATATCACCCGAATATGTAAAAAATTAAAAAATTAATGGTACAAACGAATTCCCTCCTCCGCGCATCCGTCCTCATCACTTGCTGCCTCTGCCACTGCCTCCTCCCACCCACCCCACCTCGCCTCCTCGACCGCCGCCACTATCACTAACCTCCAGATCTCCGCGACAACGATGACAATGCAGATCTGGACGGAGCAAACGCAGATATGAACGCGTGCTTCGTGGTGACAACGACGCAGCCTCCTCCACAATGATGATGCGCAGATCTAGACGTTTGCTCCGCGATGAAGACATCGCAGCCTCCTCCGTGACGAAGACGACGTAGCCTCCTCCGCGACGACGCAGATTTAAAAGCTTGCTCCGCGACGGCAACTGTGCGTATTCTTCGTTCGCATCCTCTCGTCTAGATCGCGTCCGCTTCGTGAGTGTCCACGTCCAGATTTACATCATCATCGTCGTCGCGAAGATGTGGAGGGCCGTAGTAGTGATGACGGTCGAGAAGGGGGGAGAGGCAGCAGGGAGGTGCTAAGGGGGACATTGTTTGCATCATTAATTTTTTTTTTTTTACATATTTTGGCGGTTTTTAGCCGCAAGAATAGTTAAAATTGGAAGATTAAAACCTGAAGATTTTTTTTTAAGGAACTAAAAAAAAATTTGATGACAAAGAACTAAAAAATACATAAGACGGAATTAAATGCATTCTTAAAACTTATTTATTAAATACTTCACATACCGATTAAGGTAGCCAAAAGAAGTTGAGTATATTATGCTTATTGAGTAATATAAGACTTACTATACCCAAAAGGATTAGGTAAAATTAATTGCGAGGAGTTTCACCGATTCAATATTTTTTTTTACAGAGAATGATTTAAGATCTTATTGTAGTTTTAAATAAATGCAGGATATTAAAAGATTAATCAGATCTTATAAGATCTCTATGCTATTCTACCAACTAAGGTTGCCAAAGATGTTGACAGAAATAAATGAAACTTAGTTGATTTCTAGTCCTACATTAATAAAAACTCAATCTCGATTTGAAAAGAACATGATATATATATATATATATATCATCATCATGGACATTTGATCTGGAATTTCTTATAAAAAAAAATGAATAATTAATGTAGCATAGTGTATAAGCTCATATTATCTCATTTATGTTGACTAACGAACGTTATATCTAATTCTATCATAATCTAAAGAAACTCGTTATAACATACGTGGAGAGACTAAAAAAATATTTTTAGAATTTGAAGACTAAAATTTTTTATTTTAGGACTAAAATAGAAAACTTCATATTTAAAAGATACTTAGGCCTTTAAAAAAAAAAACACGAGTAACGAAAAACACAAGAAATGCATTAGCAAACTACAAAATGTAACATAAAGATAAAATCAATTAAAAGCAGCAACCGAACCCAAACAAAACCCCACTAAGACCCATAACATGAAACAGTTACATGAGTAGATGCATTATTATTATTTTAATTTTAAAATATCTTTACATTGAAAATTATTTGAAAGTAAATCTAATAATCAAATCAAATCAAATAAATATATAATTCAATTAAGCATTAATCTATGAGAAAAAAAGGTTGAACAACTATATAAAATTATTGTATACTCTGCATCACTATTTTACAAAGTGCTTAATTGTGTTCAAACTAGTTAGATAGAGTAGAAGGCTGTTTTCACAAACCTTTCCGCAACTTGACCTTGTGTTTTTTATTTTCCATTAAGTGATTGCAAAAAGATTGCATTTAATTATTTCAACTTCTGCTGCAGTGGTTTGCACTTTGCAATCGAGATTTATTAATCAATAGTGTTTTAAATATTAATGATTTAAATATATTTTTATTTTTTTAAAGTTTTTATGTTTTAATTCCTTAAATTAAAAATTACTTATTTTAATCATTTAAATATGATAAATGTTATATTTAATCATTATAGTAAAAATTGTTAAACAAAATATATAAATTTTATAATTTGTAACAATTTTTTATCATTAAAGTCAAATTGTAAATGTTAAAAATTATTATAAATGGTAAAGTTTATATACTTTATTTGAAAATTTAAACAAAATGACTAAATAATATTTTTTTTATATTTAATGAACTAAAAAAAATACAATTTATTTTCAGAGAATAAAAAAATAAATATCTTATCTTAAGAATTAAAAATATATTTAAGTAAATATTAATAGTGGTTTGCACGATCAGAGAGGCTAGCCACCTCGTATGATTTAACCCTTCAAGAAACCTTAATGCTTATCCAAAATCAAGAAGCATTACAACAAATAAATCTCATTTTGCTTTTTGTGGAAATTTTGAGAAGGTGAGAGAAAACACAAGAAATGGAAAAACTTGGAAATAGGGAAAAGCTATATCATCATCATCATCATCATCAAAATGAATATGAAAAAAGAGGTGCTTATGATAAGTTGGTAGGTATTGGTATGTTTCTTGGTTGACAAGCTTTTCGATCGATTAAATAAAAAAAAGTTGTCATTCGTGCTTTGACAAATTGCAATGACTACAAAGATCTTCAAAATCTAACTTAGTTTTCTTTGATCATAGTGCACTTAGCAAGAAGCACTTTCACATGGGATAGGACATGTCAAATGATATATATATTTTTTTATTTTTTTTAAGTATGAATATCTTTCGTCCATCAAATTAGAGACTAATTTTATCTATAATATTATAATTATTATTGATCCAATTTTTTTTTACATAAATTAAAGAATAAATATGTAATTACTCATAAAATAGATCGTCATGACGGTATATGAATACAGAATGTTTATACATCACGTCAACTCTCCATTTGTCGAAGAATATACATAATCAAGATTGGCTTATTAGATTCCCCACTTGACTATGTCATTGGTGCCCTTTAACTTAAGCTTGTTTCCCACATGCAATAAAGGCAAAAGATTGGACTGTTTTGTTTTTTTTTTTCCACGCATCACCAGTCACCCATCAAAGTCAGCAAATCATAATCTTTTTCAAATGGTTGAAAACTAAATAATACTATTATTCCGCCATCTTACTTTTATTTTTCTCCCAACATCAATATTAATCGAGATAAGATATGAAATATTTATTGATTATTTATCATTTTATTTATAAATATTTTAAATATTCATTGTCAACAATGAATACCTGATAGCTTATTCAGAAATATAAAATAATTTTATACCGATATTATGTCATAATTCATCATTTATATTATTTTTATGATAATTTTATAAAAATTAATAAATTTATTATTAATAAAAATTTGTGATTAAAGACCAAACATTATCATTTTTCAGGACCAAATTGTATGTTGTGGCCAGGCACGGAATTAGGGGACAAGTAGGAGCTTGAGACTCCTCCTCCCTTTCCTTATAATATATATATATATATATATATATATATATATATATATATATATAATAAAAAAAATTATTAAAAAAAATAATTTTTTAAATTAATATTTATTTAATTTTTTTCATTAGTAGATTATAGTTTAGTTTTATATTTACAATTGGTAATAATATTTGGTTTCATTATATTTTTTTTACAAGTTTTACTTTTAACAAATTAATTTGATATTTTTTATTTTTAATTTTTAAAATTTTACAAATTTTACTTTATCATTCTCAATTTTTTAAAAAAATTGAAAATTTTTATACCCATTTTTTATATTTTTTTTTAAAATATTTGTTTTTCAAAATTGTATCTTCAATTTTTATAAAAAATAAAAATAAAAATTCTAGCGGCAAACTCAATTGAACTTTATGTAGTAGTGTAACTCACCATTAATTTTTTAAACTTCTATTTTACAATAAAAATTATTATAATAAAAATAAACTTCTATTTTAATTTCATTGTAGAGATCCTTTCCCTCATTTTTCTCATATAGTCTACCAAATCAATTTCATCCAGTAAAAGAAAAAAAATACCAATCAACTCCCTTGAATGTTGCTTCCCCTACCTTGCGTGCATGTGGGGTCTTTTGGTCTTCCTCCACTTTTAGAGGTGAAAACCTAGGAATTGAACTCTTCAACATACCACCCTCCTCTTGACAAATCACATCGAACATTTACCCACCTTCTATGTCTATTGCTCTCTATGAAAGCTAATTAAAATGATATATTAGTTATGCTTTATGATACATTACATTGATATACCTACTAATCTTAGGTCAAATTAAGTTAACAATATCCATTTTTTTATCCATAAAATATGAACACAATAGCTTACAGGATTACATCACTCACATACTAATATGTTTATTCAATTGAGTTAAATCCCTTAATATAAATGTTCTCTTTTGTTATATTTTAGAATTCTTTAACTTTTGATCTAGACATGAGACATTTTCGTGGAAAGGTAATCATATAGTGAGGTGGAACTAACTCAGTTAACACGTTTATTTTTCTATATAAAATATTTGAATATGAAGCCTTGCATAATATCTTGTGTAATATACACTCAAGTTTAATGAGTGTAAATAATTTTTCTTATTTTTATTTTAAAATCATCATACGGTTATTATTTTCATAATAATTTTAAGAAGGAGTATTATTAATTTTGATGTATACTGTTAATATTGGTGTTCCTAATTCACAATAGAGAAAAGAAATCAAATTATGACCGTAAATCATACTAGCTAGTATTCTTTATATTCAAAAAGAGGTTTGTGATATAATCATGAGTGAAATATGACACAAAGCATAACACAAATCATTGGATGGCATATAATAATGGCACTCGAACTTTCTATTAAGGTGATGACTGATTAGGTCATGTCTTCATTATTTTTTTTTTTTCATTTTTCCCTAAGAGAGTTCCCAATGAATTGAAGATGTGAAATGAATGGGTCCATGGTCGGTTGCATATTTCAATCATAATAACCTTTTGCTTTTGCATGCTATGTGCTAGTGTGTGTCTACATTTATGTGTCAACTATGAGCAATAATATTTGAGAGCCAACGCATGCCTTGCATGAGTTATCAACAATTTCATCGGTGCTAGCTTAATCATAGAAAATGATGTTCTTGTCTTTTACCCTTTATAAAATTCACTTGTAGTTTCTTTCTGTTTCAATGAATAACCCCGTTTGTGACACGAGAATTGGAAAGGGATAAGGAATAATCATCTTTTGGGATTTTTTTTAATGTATACTATTAATTATATATTACTTGTGTGTGTGTGCGCGCGCGCATAGAATATGGTATTTTATCATTGGAAGCATGTGAGGATAAGCATTTGTATATGTGTACATATCATATTGCACTATATTTTATATCAAAAAGTGATATACGCGTAATTTAGGTTAAGTAGCTAGCCAGATATGTCATTATTATCAAACATGCATTTAGAATTTTTTTTTTTAAATGATGAATTGCATTTTTGCTTTCTCCAAGTAATTGTATGTTTGGGAAACTATAGTTTCAACTGTTTTGAAAAAAGCTAATATGTTTGGAAGTTTATCTTAAATTTGGAAAAATAATTATTTTTGAAAAAAATAAGTTGTTTTTCATAATTTGTAACTTTTAATTATTTTTAACAGCTTATTTTTTCTTTTAATTATTTTTACATTCTTTTACCATGTAAAAAATAATTTTTATTACATCAAAACAAAATTCAATATTTTCACACTACTTCGATAAATATATTTACTCTAATTATAATCAATTATACATATCATGATCATTGAAATCATCTAACTTTTTAGTTATTCCAAACACCTTATGAAATGTCATGAGATATGGGAAACAATTAAAAGGGATACTCTATAGAAAAATGAGAAGTCAAACTTGATGAGACAAATATTGCTCAAGAAGCTGCATTGTCTAGTAAGACCATTATCTCATACTACTGAGGAAGAGTATGCTTTTGAAAGAGTAAAGTAAGTTGGCAAGGATAATAAAAAAAATTAATTAAAAAAATTAAAAATGATTGTTCTCCAACATTAGCATACACTATACATAGGAGGGAAAAGAAATATCAAGACTGAACTATTATCATGACTTAATTATAAAGGTGGTGTTTCTGTGTGTGAGTTTTAATTTTATCATAAAATTAATTTAACGTGGAAAGACGAATAAGAAGTGTTATCTCAATTCTCATCCACTACATCAACTTGATACGGGGAACATTATAGGAATAGAAATATTATTTAATTTATCTTAAAATTGTCAAACACTCAGACATATATATTATTAATGTGTTATATAGCTCAATATATAATTTCGTACTCCACGAAAGTGGTTACTCGACAGTGAATATATTCATTTATTTTGTTCTTTTTATCAATATTTTTTTAATATATGATTATTGGCATTCAAATATTAAGAAAACCGATTAATTTAGATCAAGTTGTGGATAAAATTACTTTAAACAATACAAATATCAAAGCAAAATGTTAATTTAATAGTTTTTCTTTTTTGTTACAAACACTTCTAGTTTAAGATGAACAATACAAATATCAAATCAAAGAAAAATACAATAGCTCATATAAAAAATACATTCGCTAAATGAAATATAATCAAACTAGAACCGTTGAAACCAATAGGCAAAAGGCTCACAACTCAAAGGTTTAATCAAGAAGCAAAAATGCATGCGTGGTGGCTTTTGATTTTGTGTTTTCTGTTTCCTGTTTTAATTTTCATAATAATTAAAAAATACAGTTAAAAATATTCTTTAAAAAATATAAAAAATTGAAAATAAAAATAAGACGTTTTTAAAGTTTTTACTTTTATAAACATCTTCATCCTCTCATATATTTGTTTTCAATATTTTTAATTTTATAAATAATTTTTTAATATTTTGAAAATCTAAAATAAAAACTATTTTCAAAATATAGAAATAGAAAATAAAAACATTAATATTATCATAAGATGTCATGTTTAGGTGCATGTAAGCTAATTATTTTTGTCAAATTTTTCTTTTACTAAATTTCAGCTGATTTTCCGAACAAGCTGCTGAAATTTGACAAAAGATTATTTTCTTCTTAAATTACAGCTGAATCTTAAGGTATAATATTATATTTAAAAATTTCAAAGAGATATAATAATATATTTGAAGGATTATATTTTTAAAAATATTATAACCAAAAACATTATTTTGAATATATTTAAAATAAATTTGGCTTAAATTTACTATTCTTAAATATTTTTATTTTAAAATAGAATAAAGACTATAGTAGAAAATGAAATTTATATTTGAATTGAAAGTAATTTTTCCTATGTTTTCATTTATGCGATGAAAACACAACGCAACACAACATGGTCATACGGAGGCCGTTCAAAATCGAATCAAATTGATTTTAAAGTTTCAAATTGAATAAATAAAAAATAAAAAATTAATTAAATTAAAAATTGTGAAGGCAAAAATTTCAAAAATGAGTTTTTCTATTTTATTTCGTTTGATTTTCAAATCCTATTATAAAAAATAACTAATCATTGTATTATAGTTATATTGATTTATTTTTTAATATTTATGTAATTAATAATATTTTTTTTATAATTATGATATATGATTTATAATATATTTATTTTTATAATAAAATTATAATATATAATACATATTTTACCTTATATAAATTTTATTATTAATGTTATAAAAGGAATTGATATATCATTTTATAATGGTGTTAAATAAAAGTAAAATAATAATTTTTAATTAAAATATGTAAAATAAAATTTAATAAAAAAATAAAAATAATTTTAAAAATAATATAACATAATAATTATATAAATTTAGTTCATAAATTTTAAATTTAAATAATAAATAAAAAAAACACATTGTCATTTATTTTAAATTTGATTGGAATGACTTTCTATTTTTTCTAAAAATCGAACAAAATGGGACACAAACATCCCTGGTCACACATGCACAATATTGTAAGGTAAACGGTTCGTACTCTCATTCATTAATTAACTATAATGAAAAGCGTACTTCCCTCGTGCATACTCATAATTGGGGTACCCCACTTTAGGGGACAATGTTTATCAATGTGGCATTCCTGTCATGTCCCTTTTGGGTCACAGTCCCCATTTTGTTGCCCTCCAAAGTCCCACAACACATCCAAAAGGCATGCAATTTGCACCCTATATTATTAGTCTTTAGTGTGTTCCTTATAAATTCTCACACATACCCATAAATAAAATTTAATGAAGCATTGAACCACAGCCACACCCATCCCTCTTTCTTTTTTTATTTTTACTATTCTCTAAATAAGTCTCTCAAATATTCTTTATTTCAGACTCTCTTGTAGTGCTGTTTATTTTATATTTTTTTTTATGAGAAAGTAATGTAATAGAAAATCCACTTAAATTTGTAATTTTTATTAAATTTTGATAAATTAAAAAAAATCCATTTTTTAAGAGACTCGCACTAACATTATTTTTTTAGTTTTGCTTCCAAGTTCAATGATTAATTTTAATCATGGCATATCGATCTAATTTTTTTTCTACTAAATAGATCATTTGCAAAATATATTTTTTCTATTTTTATTATAAGCAAAAAAAATTATATATATTTTTTGTTTTTAAATATAAATAAAAGTTAATTTTTTTCTTCATTTTTAATTTTATGATACTCTTCAAACAATTCCCTTCATTTGTCAACAAATTTTAAAATTAAATCATTTTTTAAAGATAATATAAGAAAAATATTTAAAATTTAATATGCTCAAATATTTTTCTAAATATTTGTAAAATGTGATTTTTATTAGTTATAAATTATAATAAAGAATATGAACACAGACAGCTAAATCAAGCTTTTGAATTATCTCTTTCTAGTCTCTGGTGTGAACACTCCTTCATTCATAATGAGTGACTGCTGAGGTTTGAAGTCTTCAAGAAATGAAATCATTGAAAAGTAGACCAATCCACTGATTTGAAAGTCTCTTGGTCTTTCTGAAAAAGCAGCCTTGAGACATCCTCACCTTAATATTATTATGACCCATACCTACCTAACTCTCTAATGAATCATCTATTTAATTTTTGCACCAACATTTTGAAACTTCCAATTAAATTACTCTATCAATTTTCAACTTTTTTCCACTCTCTGTGTTGTTCTGTAAGTAAAGAAAATTTCAAAAATTAAATAAAAAAACTATTCACGAGTATTTTAAAGTGTTTTAATTAGGAGAGTTGTATATTAAAAAATAAAAATGAAAGAAGTATTTTAAAAATTATGATAAAAGTATATATATTGAATTTTTTCTTCATAATAAAAGTATTTATTTGTAAGCATTACTAGTAGTTTAAAAAACACTTATTAATTACTAGTATTTAAAGAAAACATAAAATAAGGTGAGAGATTTTCTAATACAAACCAGTATCATTTCCCTTTCTCTTTGATATCTATGATCTTCAATGTCTAAAATTTCCTTATGCCTTTTCTTTCTGATTCCCGCATGGATAAAACCAGAAGAAAAAAAAAAAAGAAAAAGAACTACAGAGATTCAAACAAGAAAAAGAAAAAAAAAGACAATTATCCAAATTCTATGATGACCCACCACCCAAAAAAAATCAGCCTCTAATCAGAATTAATTAACTTTTTCCTATATACAAAAATCAAATCAATTTCCAAGCCTCTTCTCAATATATAGTGCACTAGTCTTGAACAACTTCACATAGTGCACGTTTGGATCACCCTCATGTAAATCCAAACTCAGTTTCAAGAAGTATTTTCTTCTTTGTGTATGCATCAAACGCCATGCTATATCATCAGTTTGGAGCTTCACCAACGACAGAGCAAACACGCACTTATATTCTTCATCAAGATGCTGGGGATTGGTGTTGTTGTTGTTGGCTAGCGTGAACAAATGGGTGAAACCTTGGTTTACCAAAGGGGAATCCAATGGCTTTGGAGGGTGATGACGAGTCATTGTTGATGTTGTTATTAATATTACTTGTTTTGACACTAGCCATGGCTCCTCCTGAATTATTAGTAGCATTGTTTGCACTAGGAAGATTAACATGAGCGGAGGAAGTGGTAGTGGATGTGGAATTTGTGGCCACGCGCTCACAAGAAGGGCACATAGTCAAAGTTGTGGCTGGTAATTGCATGTAGAATGGGTTTGATGAATTAGTCTTCAAAGCCCTCAATTCTTGAAGCTCCTTGTGAAGCCTTCTATTCTCTTCCGTTAGTGTCTCACAACACCTCTTCAAGTACTCACAATCCACTTCTGTTTGCTTCAACTTTGTCCTGCATGCACATGCAGGCACATCGTATTAATTTCTAAAATTTAACAGCATATTTGAATAATAATAAATAAATTATTCTGAATAAAATTGATTTAGTTACGATGTTGTACCTTGCTCGACGATTTTGGAACCAAACTTCTACTTGGCGAGGTTGAAGATTGAGTTGTTTAGCAAGAGCAAGCTTTTGTTTCTGCATCACAAAATTACATGTCCAACTTTATTAAGATAAATTATTGTGTATGATTCGATACTACTATCGTGTATCCATGATCAGATCATAGTATCACGCGAAAACTGATCGGAACTATGAATACACGATCACCATATCTTAAATGACTACTCACAGGGTTAAGAGTGTTGTGTTCCTTGAAACTCTCTTCAAGGAACGCGGATTGATCCTTGGAGAGTCTGAGTTTCTTTCTGGTGCCGCCGTTATTGTCGTCCTCGTCGCTGGCTCTTGAAGAGGCCCTTTGGTGATGATCATAGGCCTCACCCTCAAAGTCCCTCTTGTATGAGGAGCTCCCTCCTCTGTTGTTGTATATGCAGAGATCCATTTGAAACGATGAAGCCGCGCTGTTTGGAGACGAGGAGAGCGCCGCTGCCTCATCCTCTACCGCCGTCGGCTGCGCGTTCACGTCCAAGCCCCTCGAAGAACCTCCCATCTCAGATGATAAACTCCCTGCAAGTGTCCACCACAAGAGACCCCCATATGTGAAGTTAATTACTATCATTGAAATCAAATAATACTAAATAATTTAAGAAAAATAAAAAGAACTAGTCATACAGATACTTTTGTTTTCTCCTAATGAAATTAGAGTTTTGTTTTGATAATCTGAATAATTTTAAAAAAATTTATAGAAAAATAAGAAATTACAAAGAATAATGTCTGCACAACCATATTTAAGTTTTGTAGAATGAATGGAAAGTATTATAAATTTGAGTATAAGAGATTGAAAAAAAAAAAAAAAGAAATTGACAGAAAACAGTTTGAGGGGTAAAAATGGAAAAGTGTGTTTACCGTTTTCAGAAGGAGGGTGCCATGGGAGAGAGAGTTGAGGGAGAAGATCAAGTTGATGCAGAACTGTTTTGTTATTGTTGTTGTTTGACTTTGTTTTTTCTTCTTTTTTTCTTGTTCCTGGTATTCTTCATGTTCTTCTTCTTCATTTTGATGATGTTTTTGTCTAGTGATGATTGGACCAATTGACAACGTTGTGTTGAAGCCTAACCCGAGTAATTGGTTGTTGGGGGCTTCACGAGGAGGCTTTTCCATGAATCCAAGCAAGGGCCTTGAAGAGTCTCCTAAGCTCAAACCAAGCTCCATGGTTTCTCTTTCTCAGCATAGGCTAAGTGAAGAGAAAGAGAGAGAGAAAAAAAATAGAGAGAGGAATGTGGAAGAGAAGTGGGGAAAGTTGTGGTTTGGACTTGAGAATTAAGGAGGAGCTTTGAAAGAGAAGAGTCTTTATAAATTGTAGAGAGAGAATTGGAGTAATACGTGATCATAGGATGACCCAAATGGTCACCTTTTTTTTTTTTTTTTTAAAGAAATTATAAAATAAATATAGACTTAAATACTTTCTTGTAATACATATTTTGACTCTTTCAATAATTTATAAGTTTTGAAAAATGTAAAATGTGTTATTTATAAATTGCATGTATTTAAAAAAATCCGACAAATCAATATTCACACAAAATTTAAAATTATTAAAAATTTAATATTTTAACTACACTAAAAAATGATATTTTTTTAAGTATGTTAAAAACTTAAATATATATTTAGTTCTTTTAATTTAGTATTTTTATACTTAAAGTGATTTAAATAAAACAAATATTATCTAAATGCATTGCCTTGCCTTAAGGACAAAAAAAATAAGACAAACTTAATTTACAAGACTAAAAAGAAATATTTTGTAAAAAAAAAACTCTAAATTATATAAGGATTAAAAGAAAAAAAAATTTGGCAAGAAAATAAATACTAAATTATAAAAATTAAAAATACATTTATATTTAGTGGGTATTCTCTCTTTTTCTTTTCTTTTAAGTTTTTTATATTTAAAAAAATAAAAATTCAAAAAACAGTGAAAGGAGAAAAAGGGTGTTTGACCGACAAAGGATACCAAGGTTGACAAACACACGTGAAACCCTATTTTTAAGATAGGATGTAGATATAGATACTGAGTGTATTACTCCGCATTAGATGCATAGGGTGGTGTAGTAGATTGATGGTATCAATCGACAACATTATTCCTCGAAAGAATTATGCTTGGCGCGTGAGTGACAATCATGTAGGATTGTAGGTTAGGTTTCTGAGCATGGGTTATTGGCATTCATTCACTCGTTCTCTTTGTTGGGGCTGCTATTATGGTTTTATGAGGTTGGGATTTGGGGCTCCTTTAATCTTTTGTCTCAAAAGTTGTGTTGTGTCATGTCATGTGCAGAGGTACATTACATATGAATGGGCATCAATAATATTTTTATTTATAGTTTCATTTTGATATCAGTCTAGAGTGCTTATTAAGTTATTATTATGTTTGTGACGTGGTTTTAGAAGATAAAAAAAAAAATTAAATTAAAGTAAAACATAAATATAATAGGTGTGAGAATGAAAATAGTGTATTGATTTTCATAAAACAATTGCAAGGATTTATTTATAATAAATGAATTAATTTTTATAAAATTATTTTAAAAATTATATAAATAAAATAGGATAATTATTTGATCATATAACATTTTGTTAAATTCTTAATATATTACCTTTATTCTCTTCATATTATATCAATAATTTTTTTTATCTCAAAATAAAATAACTAATTACTTTTAGTAGAATTTCTTGTCTCAATCAATTTTGGTGATCACCAAATAAAAAAAAATAGAGTATAATTCCAGAAGAATTAAGAAAGAATAAAATAACGATGTAATAATAATAATATAAAATAGTTAATTAATTATAATTTTTTCCCAACATTAAGTCGATTAATTTTTATAATTTTTAAAATTATATAAATAAATAATCATAATTGAACAAAATTCTAAAACCGTGAATTTTTGTGCATCACCATCACCACTAAACTTTAAGGTGGTAGCAAAAACTAACAAATTATTCGTACAATATTGATAATCTATGTTCAATTAAGGCTAACAATGTGTGATGACTTTAGAGGGATTCTGCTCATTAAGGCTAGGCTACCCACCACACCACCCACCTGCTTGGGAGAGCCCACAATGTCTGCAAAATTGAATTGAAGTGAACAGCATAACGATATGTTCTGAAACACATCAACCCATGTGGCTCTTGGAGGATAAATTATTTTCTTTCCAGGGAAAATGAGAGAGAAAAAGACATTATAACGATCAATGGTGTTTGATGGGGACATGATTAGCATTTCATATGGGAATATAACAGTTTACAGTCATAGGACAACAGGAGATAAAAGAGAAAAAGTGAAAGGAAAACATGAGGATATGTAGAAAGTTCGAATCCCTTCGTTTGATGTTAAAAAAAAAAAAATTAACATTTTTGATAAAAAAAATAAAAATCATCGCGCACAAGAAACAATAGAAATTAGGAATTAAATGTGATATTTAAATGAATCCTCGTTAGTTTTATACATAAAATGAAAGTTAAACGAAATCAACAAAATTAAAACAAATACTCCTATGTTTCCACACTCCAATTTCAGGTTCATCTTCCTTCTCTTGTATCTCTCTTTTCTTTTACCATTACATGATGATAATGACTTTTATCTTAAAATAAAATAACATTAAAGTCATGGGGACCAGATGATTCTTGATCTGGACTAAAATGGAGGAAGATAATGAGTGTCGTTTCACACTCTTTTGAGATTTAGAGTGATGATAGTTTTACACTTTCTTGCACTAGTCTTACATCTATATTTGTATGATAAAAAATACTAAAATATTTGAAAAAATAAGTGTAAAAATATTAATCTGCTTAATTATGAAATTATTATTTAACGTGATAAATGATTTAACATGATAAAAGGAAGGAATTAATAGAAGAACAGTGAGTGTGAAAATAATAATCAATGCGCTAGATAATTTTCTTGAAATTCTAAAGGCAGACAATGAATAGTGGGAACATTTTGCAATGTCATATGTTAGTAGACAATGGTGGGCACTAAGACACCCACATTAGGGCTCAAAATCATATATTTTCTATTAATAAAATATTTTTTCTGCAAAAAATTAATAAATAATATTTATGTGCATTTTATTAAAACATGTAATTTATTTTTTAATAAATTATATTAAAATTTATACATTAATAAAAAAAATAGTAAATCACCCAATGCGTATTGGATCAATTTGTTTAAGGTTGTTTCAAATTAACTAGTTGTCTAGGATTCAAATGTTAGACATGTGTATTAAATATTTAGAGAAAAAATTTACTATCTTTATTAATTCTATCAAACTTGACTAGGATTGTCTTTTGTAAAAAGTACTTCTAATTGGATTTAAAATAAAACAATATATATACTAAAAAAATAAGTTAACTAACATATTATATTAACATTTCTTCTAGACCCTCTAAGAAGTAAATAAGAAGTAAAAGATGAAATTTTGTGTTGGCATGTATAAAATTCCACATACATTGTTATAGTTCTTAAATACATTCCCATTTAATTTTCAAAATATTTCTATTTAAATCTTTAACCAATATTTTAAGAGTGTTTTTATCTAGAAATTTTGGAGTGATAGAAAGACTAATTAGAGCATGTAAGAGTGAAATCTGTTTAATTTTATAGTCAAACCCTGTTTATATAAAATGTGATTTTATCTTTATCTCTTTATTTAGAGATAAATATATTATCATTATCATACATAAAATAATAAATTAATTTCAAAGATAAAGATAATATCTTTATTTTTTTACAATTATTCTATAAGACTATTTTATTAATTATTTTCACGATATTATCTCTGCACTAAAGGGCAGTTAAGATTTCGTTCAGTAATAAGTAGATCAGGACTTTCTAATCAGCAAAATGATCGGACGGTACACAATCCTTCAACCTTAAGCACGTAATGTGAAAAGATTAAAGTTAGTCTTGTTCAAGTGATCGATTTTTGTTTCTTTGTCTTAAAAATTTGTTTGAATAATGATCGTCCTATTAATAAAATGATTGAACGGTACAAAGGGTATTGATTAAATATTTATTTTTGGAGATTTTTCTCTTTAATATAGGCGAAGACATGAGTTAGTGGGCAAATTCATCAGCATGCTCCTAGTATTCTTTTTCATTAAAAATTATAATTTTTTAGATTCACATCATATTTAATTATTCTTTCACTTAAATTTGTGATTTTCAATAAATTTAAAGATATGTTTGGAAGACATAGAAGGGTTCTAGCAGTAAAAGAAACTAAAAGTGTCTTAATTGTGGTGTTTAAAACAACTAAAATGGGTGAAAGAAGCTTAAATGAGTTGAAAGTTGTTAAAACATGCATAATCCTTAAAAAATGAGGTGTGAAAGAAGCTTAAATACACCATAACACTTTATAATAAATGAAGATTTTATTGATATCCTTCCTAATTCAAAATTTTTATCTCTTTTCAAATCTCATTCATCAATATCAAATAACCAAACTTTTATCTCTTTTTCATACTTTTTCATCTTTATACTTTCATTCATTTTTATTCCTCCAAACCAAACACACCCTAAATCAATCACAAATAGAATATGCGAAAGAGAGTATTTAAAAAATTGATAGTAACTTTCATCTTATTTTTATCGTGGACTGCAGTGGGGGACTAGCTCTCTTGATGGCTAGTGCCGGGGAGAATAATAATATTAGGGAAATCATGCATGCATATTATTGATATGTACTGATTCTGATCCCATATATGCATTATTTGAAGAGAAAAAAGAGTATGATTAATTGTGAGTGAATGTCTCTATTCTTTTAATGAGAGGGCAGAGGTAATTGTTGGCATGGCCCTTTGACAGTGAGTCTACTGTTATCCCTGAACCCCCAATAATACAAAGTGTATATATATATAGAGAGAGAGAGCATATGGCATGTTTTTTTTATGGGGGTGAGAAAGAAATAATAATAAATGAACCTTGTGGCATGTTTTGAGGGAACAATGTTGATGTAACCTCTTTAAATTAACTCATTTATTCACCACAAACTTAATTTTATTAAAAGTATTTATCCGTCACTAATAGTTATTGACACAAGTGTTAATTGTGTCTATTATAACAACTCATACGAGAACTACATTTTTACATGAGAATGAGAATAGATATTCTTATTCATTGAATTAAATTAGACGGTAAGGATTAACGCAGTCTTTTAAATTAAACAGTAAGGACTAACGTATTCTTTTAAAAATTAACATCCACTTACTTCATTTAATCTCTCCACATCCAAAATTTTTTTTTAAAAAAAATCTCTTTCCCTTCTTTACTACATTGAAAATTAAAAAAAAAAAAAAAAAAAACTGTTTCACTCTCCCTTTCATAAACCTGTTTCATAGCGATCTTAAATCCTAAATCCTACACTTTAAATCCTACGTCCTAAACCTTAAACAAACAAACACGATTTCACTTCTCGTGATAAGGGTGTTTTCTCAATACAAGAAAATTTAAGGTTTAGGCCGCTATGAAACAAGTTTATGAAAGGGAGAGTGAAACAATATTTTTTTTTTTTTTAATTTTCAATGTAGTAAAGAGGGGAAGGAGTTTTTTTTTTAATTTTAGATGTGGAGAGATTAAATGAAGTAGGTGCATGTTAATTTTTAAAAGACTGTGTTAATCCTTACCGTTTAATTTAATCCAATGGATAAGAATGTCTATTCTCATTCACACATAAAAACACAATTTTCATACGAGTCGTTCTCTCTCTCTCTCTCTCTGTATATATATAGGGTGTTTCAAGTGAGAACAACTTTTAAATGAGAATAATGAGAACAAATAATAATAACCATTGGATTAAAATTAAAAATAATAAACGCATCAAGATTAAAACCTCAATTTTAAGTGCATCACCATGAGATCCTATCCCTCCTTTTCTCTCAATTAGTTTTTTTCTTTGCATTTTTTCCCAAACATCACAAGCAGATAGACAAAACACCACCTTCATCACCATGACCACCGCCCCATTATTGTCACTACCACCACCACCACCAACAATATGGTTACTACTGCGGTTCTTGCCACCATCAGGGCCACTGTCGTCGCCACCATCATGGTTGTCGTCCTTGTTATTGCTACTATTACCACCACCGCCAACGGCGATAGTGGTGGCGACGACAACAATGGAACGACGACCATGATGGTGACAATAACGGTGGCCCTAATGGTGGCAAGAACAGTAGTAGTAACCATGTTGTTGTTGTTGGTGGTGGTGGCGGCGACAGGGCAGTGGTCATGATGATGAGGGTAGTGTTTTGCCTATGTGCTTGTGCTGTTTAGGAAAAAAACTAATTGAGAGAGGGAGAGATAGGATCTCATGGTGATGCACGTAAAATTGAGATTTTAATCTGATGCGTTTGTTATTTTTAATTTTAATCCAAGGGTTATTATTATTTGTTCTCATTATTCTCATTTAAAAGGTGTTCTCACTTGAAACACACACACTCTCTCTCTCTATATATATATAGAGGACGACTCGTATGAGAACTGCGTTTTTATGTGAGAATGAGAAGTTTAAATAATAGCCATTGATTAAATCTTAATGGTTGAAATGTAATTTTGAATTAAATGTGATTTTCATTCTATACAATCATATCTCTTCTAATTATTGCGTATTTACATACAGTTGCTTCTATCACCATGACCACTGCCACCACCATTATCATGGTCGTCGTCCCCGTTGCTGCCGCTACCACGTGGTGACAATGTTGGTGGTGGCGGCACTGGTCATGGTGATGAGGCAATAAATGCACACTAATTAAGAAATATGTGATTGTATAAGGTGAAGATTACATTTAATTTTAATTCAAAATTATATCTGGACCATTAAAATTTAATCAATGACTGTTATTTAAACTTTTCGTCTCTCATAATAAACATGTCTTTTATATATTATTTTATTTTTTATAGTGATGATAAAAAAAAAAAGTATATATTTTATTAAATATTGTATATGTAGTTTTACTTTTACGCATTATTATAGTAAAATATTTGTGCAGTGCTAATTTATTAAAAAATACCACTTAAGTATAATTTTTAAAGCAATCACTAAAAAGAGTTAACACTTAACAGTCTTATTATTTTAGATGGAAATTAATGACAAGTAATTATGTAAACAATCAATATACTATCAATGCGTTGTAATTAAACTTGTAATATTTAAAAGTTAAAGAAAATCTTTACATTTGATTTGAGTTAAGAATTTTATTATTAAATTTTAATAAATTTATTTTTAAAATAAATATTTTAAATATAAATTATTTATTTAAAACCCTATTTTAATTAAGATGCATCCATTAAATGCACATAAATAATTTAAAACCCTATTTTTTATTTTCTTATTCATGTTTATTTTAAATTATTTATTTAAAATAAACATGAATAAGAAAATAAAAGTTTATGAATAGTGACGTAGATAGTATATCCCGTATAATCAAAATATACAAAAAGAAAAGTTTAATTTATTTGGGATCCATGTATGTTTAAAAGTATAAGATGCGTATTGTTTTTCGCATTTGTCATCATGTTTTAGTGAGAATTTTCCTCCATCGAAGGTGATGGTAGTTGCAGACTTTCTGGTGAATATAGCTTATCGTTATCTTGTGACATTTCACTTTCTGCAATCACCTCCTATTCATGGATTTCTTTTTATTTAGTTGTTATTTCCCTTTTTTATGTATTTGATTTTTATAAAGGAGAATTTCCTAATTCTTTTCTAATTATAGTTACCAATATCACAAATTAGATAAAAATATTAAAATTATAATTAAATAACTTTTAGGTTGCCCAATAAATACTCAAATTTTGGTCAAGATCCTTAAATTTTTTTTTTATTTCAAATCTCCACCGTTTATTAAACAATAACATGATATGACCTCAACGTATCTTTATAAGATATATCAACAAAAATAATGTTTTTGCATCATTTAAGTTACACTAGAGACATGATAAGAAAATTTAATATAAGAGGAACTCGAAAGAATAAAATTCGGATATTTAGAATGATATAAAAATTCTGAGCCTTAAAATTATTATGAAGATTTAACTAATTTGTTTTTCCTTTTCTTTTTAAAAGCATACATGCCAACGAAAAAAAAAAAAAACGCAACAAAATATCTTAAAAATGAGTATTGATTCATGAAGCATATTTTGGATGTCGAACAATATCCAAAAAAATTATTCCGAGCATGCGCTCAAATCCACTACTATTGATTGGAATAATTGCAAAAAATTGAAATGATGATGGTACGTTTTTCTTTTGATGTAATAGTATTTATGGGTCACTCTTGATGTTATTGCCATATTTAAAATGGAAACATGATGAGTTGCTGTCTAAAACTGCCTACCAACTTCCAAACGCAAGAAAAAAAATAAAAATACAAATGACTGTTCTTAAGGTTTAATGTCAAGTGCCACATATTTCAATTCTTTTTTTTTTCTTAGTTGGAGATCACCAATATTTTTAATTCGAGAAGTTAGAAACGTTTAATCTCATTCACGGTGGTGCATGACTGGTATTGATTCAATTTTTTTTTTTTTTACATATGATAAAAATCAAACATAAAATCATTTTTACGTGTGTGAACGCATTCCAGTTTACACCAGATTTCAATTCTTTGCAAGAAACAATTTCATCGTATTGAATTATAATTTATACAACATTTGGTTCCTCCGACACATATCATGCTTATGTCTTCAATCAATATTATTGACCAAAAAGACATTTATGGACGATGATAATAAGTAGTTCAGTGATCATGAATCATGATCATAACATGATGTATCGATACCCACCCAAAGATAGGTGTGTTAAAAATGAGAAGTTGGAGAAGAAAAATAGTACACATATGCTTTAATTCATATAGGTAACACAATCAAGTAATACTATTTTAGAATCCTTTTTTTTTTTTTTTTGTAATTTTGTTTTCTTTCGGGTATTATATCAATATTTTGTAGTGTACATTATTGGTGTACAATAAAGTGAATGTGAAAGCATCTAATAAAAGGAAATGTGCCTCCAAATGTATATAAAAACTTATTCTTTTTGAATGGATTAGTTTTTTTTTTTATTAAAGGCAATTCTATTCCAGAAAAATAGAATGATCATGGAGAATTATCATAGTATTTAACGTAATTGTATACTCAATATTTAGTCTCGAATAAGTTACTTTTCACACTCAATAATTAATCTTGTTTATTTAAATTGTTTGAAAATTTATTTCAAAACTACAAATTTTCAAAAAATATTTATTATATTGAAATAGCGAATTAATGCAACAATTTTTTACCAAAATATATTTTATTTATTCTAAATACTTTTCCAGGGTTGGCTTTATGTTTTCTAGTTTCAACAGTTTTCAAATCATTTTTATGAGTTAATGAGTCTTCCTAAAGACTCTTATCTGCTATATTTTCTATACACATAAGGATACAAATTATTATGATTACGAATAAAATTATTTTTATGGTTATGATGGATATTTATATAGGGCCTTTATGATTTCATAAATAAGTTCATAATATTCAGTGCTTTTTTTTTTTTTTGAAGGAATATATTCAGTGCTTTAATTTAATAGTAAAAGAGATAGTATTATATTTACACCTCTTAAAGTTAAAAAAAAAAATAAAATTATTTGATGCTATGTACGTGTTAACGTGTATATCATTATACGAGGTTTGTTAATATAATTTTATCTAAGTTTGCTAATGTGTTTTTCTATTGTGAAGTATTTTGTTTATGCTACTTAAAGTTTAACCATACATTTTTAATGTATTTTTTCGTTTTATTTTTCACCCATTTTTTAGCGAGGTTTGTTATTGATGTGGTGTCTATTTTGACAGCTTCTCAATTTATGTTATATGTCATTTTTATAATGTCACTTTTTTTTTTAACTATTTTTTAAAACTAATTTGTTTAATTAAAAAAAAAAATATGTCATCAAAATAACATAACATGTATAAGATGAGATTGTTAAAGTGAACATCTCACTAACTAACACACCTCACGAAAGGAGGGGTGAAAAAACAAACAAAAAAATATATTAGACACAAAGACCAATCAAATTAAACTTTAAAGATTATAAATGAAAATCTTTAATATTTTAGAATGAACAATATATTTTATCCAACAAATTAGTGCATGTTTGATTTAAAGTTATAAATATTGTATGTGAATTCTAATGTAAATTCAATGGACAAAAACAAAATGAAAATAGAAATAAGGGTCTTGATCTTTTTGTAAAAGTACTTTTGACCTAAATATACTTTTCCAACTATTATCCAAACATGCATTTAATTATTAGTTGTTAATTGTTAACGAGATACTCGAACTCACCGCATATCCTACCCCTCATTCCCTTTTTATCACCAAACCAACCTTTTAAAAAGCATATGTGGGTGTAGAGGGGCGTTCGTGGTGTAGTTTGGTTCGATTTTTGGGTAAAAAGTCATTCGAATCAAACCTAAAATAAAGTTGCGGTTCGATTTGGTTCAGTTTGAACATAACATCAAATCCGAATCAAACCAAATCAATTTTTTGCGATTTAGTTCGTTCGTTTTAACGTTTTTTTAATCTATTATATAATTAATTTTTTTTTAATTAAACTTATATAATTATTATGTTATATTATTTTTTTATTAAATTTTGATTTACATATTTTAGTTTAAAAAATACTATTTTTACTTCTATTTAGCATTATTATAAAATGATACTGTCAACTTTTTTTTTTAAACATAATAATAAATCATGTTTTATTTGATATTTAATGTTATTTAGTAATATAAATATATCTTTTTGTAAGATATGAAAGTAAAATATGTATTATATATTACAAATTTATTATTAAAAAAAGTATACTATAAATCAAATATTATGATCATAAAAAATTAAAATATTGTTAGTTATATAATATTAAACATCTAAAAGTAAATCAATATAATTATAGTATGAGGTTTGATTTGGTTTAGTTCGATTTTTATAACCAGATTTGAAAACTGAACAAAACCATAAAAAATATATAATTTTTTAGATTTTTGGTTTATGTGATTTTTCGATTTAATCAATTTTCGATTTTTTTGGATAATTTAACGATTTAGTTTGGTTTAGTTTAGTTTATGAACGACCCTAGGTATAGCTTTGCTAACATAATCCTTTTAAAAAATAGTATACATTAGCAAATTCTAGGCACCATGCAAGAAGCTTCCTAGTTCTTATGGAAACTTTTTCTTTTTATAAGCAGCTTCTTATGGAAACCTTTGTGGTGAATTGTTATAGTTGTTTGGTTTGAATTGTTCAGTGTATATGTATGTTTATGATACTAGATTGGTTGACTGTGAAATGAAAGCCCTAAGAACAATGGCATGCATATTGTAAGATGATATGCATTAATTTTCTTTAGCTCAAATATGTGCTTTATTAACAAAGTAGTTGTGATTAGAGAGAAAAAAAGCCTATGATATATTTAATAGGATGTTATTTGATATGTTCTGAGATTATTGTGGTTATTTTTTGTGATGGTTATTACATACTAGGAATTCATCTATGGTTGTAATTTAGTCAAAACTATGTTTGTAAGATACAATAAAATTCACGAATGGAATATTTATAATTGAATATTTATTCTATTCTTTTCCCTTTTTATTCACCATCTTAAACAAAACATAAGTAGTAGTTGCAATATAGTGAAAATCGTTCGAGGAATACTAGAATAGAGAGACAGTTGTTTGACGATATTTGACCATTATGTCTCAACCCCTTTCCTCGGGCATACGTCAACTTTACCTATTATTTACTCTTAAATTGATTTTTTTTGTTGTATGCAATTATTGAAATTAAAATAAAATATAATATTTATTTACATATATTTTAACTTTATTAAAGAAGAGTGAATTTTGAGAGATATTTTATTCCGAGTGAATCTGAGCAGAGGAAATAATATATTATACTAAGTTGTTTAATCACATTAAAATAAAATAAAGTATAATACTACATAAATTATTGGAAATGTATAAAAAATATAATAGGTTAATAAGTTTTATATTAATTAAATAGTTAATTCGTTTATATATGTCATTGTCTTGTTCTACACTAATTGAATCATTAAATTTTTAACTTGTCTTTCTTTGAAGTACATTAACTTACTAAAAAGACTCATAACTACTACTTAACTCATTATAAAGAGGATAAATTGACCATTCCAATTCATGGTTCTAAATGAGTTAAATCCCGTTTCAAAATTGAGCTGCGACGTGCATATTACTCTTAAACACTAAATTATTATTTTCTTTTTGGCTTGATTACTGTTTTAGTCCCCAAATTTGGGTGTGTTTTTTTAGTCCTGAAATTTAAAAATGATTTTTTTAATCCTTGAATTTTGATAAATTACTCTTTTTAGTCCCTAACGTAATAATTAAATTGATATTTGTGAAGGTTTTTAACCGTTGATTATAAATTGAATTTTATTTTTTAGTCGTTAGAATTTGTATTCCAAAATCCTATTTTTTTTTTTTTAAAGCTGTCACAAAGTGCCCATTTATTACATGAGAGACTAAAAATAATAGTTTGTAAAAATTCATAGACTAAAAAAAATTTATAAATTTCATAAACTAAAAAAACATACTTATCAAATTTAGCTAATTAAGCCTTTTGATTTAACCCCAAGTTCTAATTAGTCTGTAGTCTGATTTTTCTTTTTCTTTTAAAAAGTATTTAATATCCATTTATGTCTTGTTATTTATTTTACATATTTTATGTGCTCAAGTTATAAGATATTATTTATCTAATCAATTAAATATTTAATATCCATATAATATCTTTTGAATTTAATGACAAATAGAATCCAATTAAGTACTTCTAATAATATTAGGATTAATAGATAAAATAAATAATTGTAACTAAACAAATATTATTCCCTTTAAAAAAAACACTGTCCTTGGGTGCTGTTGATTTGTTGTTGTCAAAATGTAGCACTGTTCAGATTGGAATCATGTAGAGAGGAGAAAAGTAGTTACACAACTTTTGGGGGAATGTAGCAACAATAATTGAAGAATTAGCAAAACTTTTACTAATGTGCTGACGAAGATGTCAAGCTAAGAAAATTAGAGGGTGACCGTCACCTTCAGCAGCATCATCTGCACCACTAGTCAAAAACAGGAGTGCGACTATACAATAATACTATTACTATGGTTTTCCATTATTCATTTTGAAGTCATGTCCATTTCCTTGTAAAAGATTTTATTGGTATTAATAATGAACTTTATTATTAGGCTGCTGCACCATCATGGTCAAGGTTGGGTAATTTGTAGTTGATCAAGAGGATTTATTTTAGAAAAATAATCATTTATTTTTTGAAGAGTTCCATGGTGATATTCTCAAATATATTATTTTGGATATATATTTTTTCTTATTGATAGAAATTTATTAAAAAATATAAAATTAGAAAATAGAGTATTAAATATGATGTAGAATTATTCAATTTGATATAAAAATTATCGAGTTTTAAATTAACCAATAAAAAAAAAGTGTATAAAAGAGTATGCTAATATAATTTCTCTTTAGTTTTTCCTAAATTTCTTGTAGAACTATTCAAAATAGAAACACTTTTTTTTTTCTCTGAAATTAATCATTACCAAATGTGTATGTTTTGACCTCAACATATGTTGTTTTCTTAATAATATAACCTATTTTTTTTAAAAAAATATTTTTAACATGAATTAATCATAAGGCGGTCCAGATGGTGCAGTTAAAAGTCAATAGATCTCAAAGTGGGTTACATTTTTTATTTTATTATTTGTAATTTAGTGTACATGGATATTTAAAAATTGTAGTATACTTTCTTTCAAAAAATAAATGGTATACGGAATGTTTCAAATGAAAATTGTTTTAAAAAAAAAATAGAACAAATAATAATAGAGTTTGATACATAATTAAAAAAATATACGATCTGATATTAAAATTTATTTTTGAATTAGTTTTTAAGTTAGTGTGACATAATTTTATACTATTATAATTTTTTGTTTTTGTTTATTATAAATTAATTGATTTTTATAAAATTATTTTAAAAATTATAATAAAATGACGTTTTATGTCATACCTTATCTTTATTTTTTTTATATTTATATTTATGGGTTTTAAGTCGCTGTCATAATTAATAAAAAATAAAATTAAGTCACCATCATATTTGTGAATTAGTTTTCTTCAAATGTGTTGAGACAAAAATGTTTCAGAGACAGAGATAATTAAACACGGTCCACTTCATCCACCATGTTTGTTTTCTTCCTCACAAAAACTGATTAAAATCTGATGTGGTACAAAATTGAATGTTGTGATATAATTCAGAAAGATTTGATTTTTGACTTTTCCCTACGCTTTTCTTAGTTTCTATTTGAGAGGTTGCTTTCTGTGGCTTGGATTAATTTTGTAATTTTGGTAAATAACATTAATAATACAGTTAATATAAACCATTGATAATGAATGATTTAGGATAAAACTTCTTTATTACGTCTCATTAATTATCTTGTTTTCTAATATAGATAAGTCATGGAATTCAATTCAACAAACAAAGGATTCAATCATTTTTAAAAGTAAAGTTGTAAGAGATAAAATGACGATTCGAAAGGTTTTTCACTTTTTGTTTTTAAAAATTATTTTTTAGAATAATTTTTAAAAAGAGAAAATTTGTTTGATATTTAAAAATTATTTCTAGAGAAAAATAAATTTAAAAGATGTGAGACTTGTGTGTGAAAAAGATATGAGACTTTGATAAGAAAGATAAAATGAAAGATGTGGAATTTGTGTATAGAATTATTAGTAAAAGATGTAAAATTATATGAAAAGAGAAAATAAAAGATGTAAGAATTTATGAAGATAGAAAATAGAAAATAAAAATATAACAAAATTATTTTAATTTTTTAGTTTTTAAAACTAAAATAGAAAACAACTTTTAAAAAAAAGTTTTAAAAATTGATTAATCAAACAAATTTTATAATTTTATAATTTTTAAAAATTGAAAACTGATTTTGAAAATCACCATTGTGAAGATTCTTTGTGATTTCATTTTTTTTTTTTTATATCGGAGACTATTCTTTATTTTTTTAATTAAATAAATTTATTTTAAAAATAATTAAAAAATGATATAATTAAAATGTTATATGACATAAGTTAAGATATGATCAAAACGAACGACACACCAACTAATATTAATAGACTTTGTTAACTAAGGGTGGAGAAAACAAATAGAAAAATACACTAAAAAACTTATCAAATTAAGCTTTATTAACTATAAATAAAAAATCTTAATACTTCCAGAATAAAAAAAAATATTTTACCAATTTTTAATGTAAAAGATATTTTGGCTTTGGACCCCACACGTAGTAAAATCTTAGCCCCGAAGGATCTCAAAGTTGCATATTTGTTGTTGATAATAATTTACCTCACTTGTTCTTAACTTTAATCATTTATTTATTTATGGCTTTCTTGAAAGTCAAAATAGGCATTTCACATGGTCACTGTTGCGTAGTCTGAAAATTGAAATCATATATAATTTTTTCAGGTTTAAATATATTTTTAATCTTTTAAATATAATATTTTTAAAAAAATTTTAGTCCTTCAAATATAATAAATATTATTTTTAGTTACTTTGTCAAAAATCGTCAAACAAAATATATAGATTTTATAATATTTGATGATTTTGGACCATCAAAGTCAAATTACGACAATCAAAAATTGTAAAAAATTGCATAATCTATATATATTGTTTAAACTTTTGGACAAAAGGACTAAAAATAACAATGATCATATTTGAAGGACTAAAAAAAAATAAACTTCATTTTTAGAGACTAAAAAAAATAAACACCTTATTTAAAAAACTAAAATTATATTTAAGTCATTTTTCTATGATTATGTATTGAAAGAGACTTCAATGAGATTTTAAGCTAGGATGATAAAATTAGTGGGGATCTCAAGACCTTGGTTACAAGCTTTGGATGATTGTGGGTGTTGGTTGATCTAGGTTTTGTAGGCTATTGATTTATCAAATAAATGGAGGTCTTAAGATTTAGTGCAAGAAAAGTTGGGTTGTGCCCATGGATGGATTCAATGATGGTATTAAAAGGGGTTGAAATTTATTTTACATAATTATTTTAAATATTTACTTTTAATAAATATGAGTTTAACAAAAATAATTATTATTAATTTTAAGTGTAAGACTAGACATAGAATTTAATACTTTTTTGAACAAGGCTAGACTAATTAGTGTAGATGTCTACTAACTAGGTTAGCACTAGCACAAAATAATAGGAAGTTTGAAAATGGAAAAGGATGTTCGTGGAGGATGGTAAAAGGTAAGGTTTTGGGAGGATTGCTTGATAAGGAATGAGAAATTGATGGATAGCTTTAATACGTTATATAGCAATTCATTGAATCAAAATTGTGTCAATTTGGATATAGGAAGGTGGAGGGAGGGAATGTGAGAATGTGGCCTATTATGGAGAAGGGAGTGGTTTATGTGGGAAAGGGATTTAGTGACGAATTTTAGAAGGGCAATTGCTGGGTATAAAGGAAGGCCTAGTGAGAGTGATTGTCTGGTATGGAAAATGGATAACGAGCCATATAAATTGGTTGCAGCTTTTACAGTGAGAAGAGGTGGAAAGTCAGGTATTTCTTAAAATGTCACGAGATCAAATCCCTAGAATCTGTGACTCACTTTATGTGGTGATTGGCACTGGATAGGTTGCCTACCAGGGCTAATCTCCTTTAAAGGAATATGTTGTTGGAAAGTTATATGTGCCCTTTTTGTGGGAATGAAGAGGAAACAAAGAAACACCTTTTTTTCTCATGTTTTGTGAGTAATAAGTTGTGGAAACTTTGTTATAGTTGGTTGGATTTGTCGGTGGTTATGCGAATTGATACTTAGGAACACATAATTCAATATTCACACTTCTTAAAAGGAAAAACTAGCTCCCAGGTGTGGAAGATTTTATGGATAGTTGCTTGATAGGATTTCGACAAGCGTACCACAAATCGTTCAAGTAAATAAAAATAGTAAAAAACCAAGTATTGAACATAGGGACTCACGTAATGTTTCAACTATGCAAGTTGTATTACTAAAACAGAAAGTGTGTGAAAAGTGACTTTGGAATGTAATAGAACTCAATTAAAAACTAGAATGTAAATAATGTAAATTTGGTTTATAACTTAGAACAAACACATGGTGTGCAAAAACGGAGATGTAATGATAGGAAGTAGCTGGGGTTGGATTTTGCCCAATCATCCTCCCATATAAACCAACCAAGAAATTATACAAGATGAACTCATGAATTTACCATAAATCTACCAAATTACCTTAACCCTAATTCCTTAGATGGAGAAAGCCTAAGTGGCTTCATCAACTCACCAATCCTTTAATTCAATTGATGAAGCTACTTGCATGGAGCTCAAAGATTAGAAAAAATGGCTAATGACCTTTATCCTATCCCTAGGCATAAGCGTTATTAGTTACTATCTCCATTTCTAGGTATAGAAAAGCTTCCCAGCAGTTAATATACCCAAGCAACGATCAAAGTAGGCCACACCAAAGAAAGCATTAAGAGAAGAAGATAAAACAATAAATTTGAAATTCAAACTTGTATAAAACTCAAGAAAAGTTTACATGAGATTTAGATGGCTTCCTCAAACCCCAACTAGAGGAGTTTAGCTATACATGAAGGTGGAAGAAAGATCCATGGAAGGTGGGTACATGAGTAATGGGGAAGAAGAAGCAAAATGAAAAATGCAATGGAACAATATGATCCCTAGGCTCCACTCTTAATGAATAGAATAACCTAATCTGGCCTATTTGTACTTAAGAGCAGAGAATCTTGCGTTTGTTTTTTTCTACATAAGTGGCGTCGTGTTAAGCGCCAAATGAGGTTTAGTGAGAATTGGGTCTTGCGCTTAGTGCCAAATGATGCTTAGCGAATTCTTCAATTTTTTTCTTCATAGAGAGGGAAATTCGCTAAGCCTTAAATTACGCTTAGTGCCTTTTCAATCTTTAGCAGTTGCTCTCAAGGCTTTAGGCTTAGCGCTGTTGTAGGCTTAGTGCCAGGTCTCCACAAAATTCCTTGACTTCACCTAGGTGCTCTCACTAAGTGCGGAATTGCACTAAGCGAGTTCTTCAAAATGGTCAAACCTCCAATCTAGCTTAGAATGATGAAATTCACTTGCAAAATATGAAATTTTTTCTTAATTCCTAGAGACTAACTATCTAATGTTAGTTGACTATAAAACTTTAAAAACACTAAATAAATGAGTTCAAATCAAGTTATCCATAAGGAAAAAGAAGATAATTGCTAAGAATTATGCTTAAAAAACTATATATATACAGCGATTATCAATAGCTATACCATGGTTTATTTGGAAATTAAGGAATGATATCTTATTTAATGGGAGCATTTTATCGTTTCATGAATTATTGAAAGTTGTTAGATTGGTTAACCCGTGTAAATGGTACTTGTGGGGCGATTTTGGGTACATGGGATTATGTGTCTGGGTTAAAGTGAGTAGTCGTGATTGGGTCGTAGGATTATGGTGGAAAACTAGAATTGGTGGAATGGTGGTTCTTCAGCATTTATAAGTGATGGTCATGGTTCGTTTTGTTGAATGGGTTTAGAGAGGATCATGGGAGGTATAGATTATACACATTTTCAGTTCAATTCATACAAATTAAATGAGCTAAAGTTGGATTAGGCTTACTTGGTGACGATTCAAAAATTGGATATTCGTTATGCTTTGATCACGAGGTTTGTGTCGTGATCGTTTAGCTTGATCGTGCTCAACAAAGCCACGATGCTTGTGAGGCTTCATTTTGAGAGGTGACGAGGGGAAAAGGGGGCGGTGGTCTTAGGTGGGGTGGTGGCTTGGTAAGGTCCTTAGTGAACTCCAATCAAGCGTGATTTTAGGGGTTGGAGGGTGGTGTTTGGGCGAGGGAGGCTCTAGGTGGGGAAGGCTTGTACATGGAGAAGTAGGGTGAGAGAGTGAAAAGTTTTGAGGGTTATGTTTTCTTTTTTGGGTTATGACACTCTTTGGTGGGTTGGTGTGTTTTTCTGCTTGAGGATTTGTGAATTGTGTACATCTTTCTTTATTTAGGCTTTGAAGTTATATAAAAGTAGCATGCTTACTATAGTGGGTGATCATAAGAGGTAGATGAGGTTTAAGGATGAGATTTTGGGGTTACTTGAATATGCAATAATTGCTTGTAGTTTTATTTCTTGTAAGTTACTACTTTCCCTTATTTATGTTTTTTTATAATTGTGATTTGATTGAGCGCATCTCTTGCCACAATCTTTATCAATGTCATCTTTGCTTATAAAAAAACAGGAAGTTTGGAATTTATTTTGCAATGAGAATGAAAAAAAAAATAGAGAAAGCATGGGGCCAAACCAAACCTATGGAAGAAAATTAGCAAGATCTGAAAAAAGATAAACCAATTCCACAAGAATAGTTGTCTCAAATAAACATAGGGACAATTTCCCACCAAATGAAACCATTATGATTAATCCCATGATGCATTATATTAGAGATGCCTAAGTGCACTTATATCTCCAAGGGTTCTTGAGCCATAAAAAAGATTGGAAACTTCTAAAATTTCGTTTTAAGACATATTGAGGGGTCACCAAATTTGAAGATTTGGGAATTTCTTGTTGTAATGGTAAAAGTCATTGAATCATTTTTTTGCATAGTACTAGAACAATTAATCTCCATACTTTGCTAAAACCCTCCCAATCTTATGCATGTCGTTGAGGAAAATAGGAACTAGCTAATTGACTTGGTGTAGAAAAGTTAGGAAGCATGTCCAAATTAGCGTATGTAGTGATTGATGAACAATGATTAGGTGAAAAAATTGGACCATGAACAATAGAAGACCGAGATAGCACTTATTTGAGGAAATCATATTTATTATGTAGAACAATTAGACTAAGCATGCAATAACCTAGAACAAGGTAGTAATAAAGTTATCTACTTGTTCATTGCATTTTTGTTGCATGCAACTTATTGAGTTTTGTTTCCAATTGTTGCATCAATGTCTCCTAGTTCATATACTTCCCTTGTAAACCAACATCAATAAATAGTTGTTTTTTTTATAGAAATTTTACTATAATAGATGCTTGTTCTTACTCATAATGAATCCAAGAACTTAAAATTGCATAAATATGATTTCTAATCAAATTACAAAATAGTGATTGACTCCAGGATCCTTACACTAGTTCGGGAAGGACATTACTTGATTCCTTATGTTATATTGTGTCTTAAATCAAAACCTCTTAATAGAGAAACGTCCAAGACAAATGCTAAAGATCTTTTCTCTGTAAGGAGGTTTTGATTTAAGATACCAATGTTATATAAGGAATAAATAATGTTTTTCTCAGACCAGCATAAGGATCCTGAAGTCAACCATTATTGTATATGTAATTTGATTAAAAATAAAATGTATGCAAATTTAAGTTTTTGGATTCATTAAGAGCAAGAAAAGGCATATGTGATAACTAAAAAATGACTATTTAATTATGTTGCTTTATATGAGAAGTATACGAACTAATAGACATTGATGTGACAATTAGAAACCAAACTCAATAAGTTGCACTATTTTGAATGTGCTCTGTAACTTTTATGCTTTAAGTCTATTAGTTTTTATTTTCCTCAACGACAGACATAAGATTGGAAGGGTTCTAGAAAAGTATGGAGATTAATTATTCTAGGACTATCTCGAAAAACGATTTAATGACTTTTATCACTACGAAAGGAAAATACCTTCAATTTGAATCTTTAAGTGTTTAAGGGGATTTTTAGAAGTTTCCATTCTTTTTTTTTTATGGCTAGAGCACCCTTGGAGATATAAGGCAACATCAACAATAGAAGTTGGATTTTCAACCAAATCTCAAACATTTTATGCAACCATATGTGCTTCATTGACTCCTTCTTATCTTTGCCTCAATATTTCTTAGGTTGACTTTGAAATCTTGAACTAAGTCTTTGACACACCGCATATTTCTTTGTTGAATAGACCACAAATCAACACTTCCATAATTAGAAAAAACAAAAGTGTACAATATGAAGATTAATTATAATTTTAAAAAAATGTGATTAAACTACAAACCCATGTTATTGAAAAAAACAAAAGCTAATCCAAAGAGAAATTAATACATTTTATATTAATTGTCTATTTCAATTTATCTTTATTTAACAAATTAAAATAGTTGCAGACTTTGATTGAAAAACCAACATTGCTTTGATGTAAAGAAAACATAGAACAAAAATATGAACGTTATTATTACATATTTGATACAAAATTAATCATCAAAAGATAAAAAATTAATTCCCATCAAATATGATATTTGAATGCTTACTAAGCCTAACTCTCCAAGAATCAACTATTTTATGTGAGCCTTATTTTTTTTTTTTCTAACAGGTGTCAAATTATGGCTAAAGATAAATAATCAAATAAAAAATGATATTGAGAGATTATTATCATACATTATTGTGTGATTAGGTAAATATAGAAAATTACATTTTGTTCTAAAAATGATGTACAAACTATACAAGTTTTGTTGCTACACTAAATTAGTTTTATTCACGTTAAAATAAGTGATATAAGAAGTACTTGTAAAATATTATCCAAAAAGCACAAATTTACAATATTACTTTTGGTGTTCAAAGAAAAAGAAAACCCAAGAAAATAGGTAAGGATAAATATTATTCTCATTGTATATCTAACTTCAAATTCAATTTTGGTGTTGGTTAATGGAAGTTTGGCAGAAGACTTTGTTATGAAGAATGGAATTAGTTAGGGAGATGTGCTAGCCCTATTTTTATTTGTGTTGGTTGGTGAAGCGCTTAGTGGGTTGATGACGGAGGTAGTAAAAAAATGAGATGTATAAGGGATATCTAGGAGGAAGCAATGCGGTGGATGTTAACCTAATACAGTTTGTAAATGACACACTTTTTATTGGAGAACCATCATTGAAGAATGTATTGTAATGAAAAGCATGCTAAGGTGTTTTGAAATGGCTTTTGGATTGAAAGTTATTTTCTTCAAAAGCAGGATTGGGGCAATCGGAATTCAGAGTCTTGAGGTTGTGAGATTTGTGAACATTTATAAGTTGATGTGCTTACCCTTTATCTATTTAGGAATGCTTATCGGTGCGAACCCTAGGAAAGAGGTAACATGGAATAAGATAATGAACAAATTTTCCAAGAGGCTTGTGAAGTGGAAGCACAAAAAACTATCTTGTACTGACGGGATATGTTTGATCAATTCAGTGTTATCCTCACTGCCTTTATTTTATCTTTTATTTTTCAAAATACCCAAATCCGTAGCTAATAAGATCAGGAACATCCAATCTAAGTTCTTATGGGGAAATGAGGAGGGAAGGAAAAATGTTGCTTAGGTGAAGTGGGAGAAAGTCTGTGCCCCAAAATCTAAGAGCGGATGAGGTATAAGGGATGTCATAACATTTAATGAAGCTCTATTGGGAAAGTGGAGATGGAATATGTTTGAACCACAACATAGTATCATAGTATATGGTATAGAGTACTCGAGTCTAAAGGTTTGTGTGTGTGTGGGGGGGGATAATATGCTAAAATGGATGGATGGAATGATAACTTAAAAGTTGAGTAATGAAAGAAAATCAAGATTCTGGCATGATGAATGGAAAAGGGGATGAAAAACAAACTCATAGATATCCAAGACTATATCTCAACTCAGAACAACAAAATGTGATGGTTGTAGATATGTGAAGGAGGATGGATGGAAGATGGAAGTGGGAATTAGTATGGAAGAGACCCTGGTTTGTTTAGGAGGTTGAGATAGTAGAATCATTGATAGCCAAGTTAAGGGAAGGTCCTAATGCCTTAGATGTGCTAGATAAATAGTGGTGGAATGGAGAGGCTTGCGGTAAATACTCGGTGTTTTCGATATACAACTTGATCAAGGGATACAATTACCATACATAGATATACGAACTTTGGAAGTTAAATGTACTTGGGAAAAGAACATGCTTTGTTTGGAAAGCAGTTATGGATAGACTCCCTTCGAGGCAAATCTTTAGGGAAGAAATATAATCACTATAGAAGATCATTACTTGTGCCCTTTTTGCTAATTAGTGATGGAATCGAGTGACCACCTACTCTTCCACTATAAGCATGTTTGGAGCATTTGGACAGAATGTTATGCCTAGGTCTAGTTAAGCTTGATTTTCCCCCTAAAGGCCCATGACCACTTGAAACAACATATCTAGAGCAGGGTAGCAATTTCATGTCCTATGAAATGGAACATCATTTGGTGCACAATTGTTTAGGTGATCTGGAAACACTAAAATGTATGTATTTTCGAAAACAAAACTTTTGATAAAGGACAGAGTATGTAGGAGATCAACTTCCTTACCTGGTGGTGGATGAAGAACTTCATTGTCGATTTCAATATCTCCTATTCTTAGTGGAGCCATAATCAAAGGGCTTGCTTGGTTGAAGAATGATAGCCTCATTGAGGGATTGCGTTGATCTATTAAAAGTCATGTTGGTACAAGTCCCAAATTATGTTAATGTTGCTCTTTGTGTGGTTGGCTTTTCTTATTGTTGCTTTGTGTGGTTGGTTTTGGTTTTTGTGCATTTACTTAGTGGTGGTTAATAGGAATTTATGTTGTATCTATCCGCATTAATTCCTAATAACCATTACATTTAGAGTAGTAAATGTTGTAATTTTTATGGTATGGGACATGACACTCCTAGTGCTGTTAATGACAATTTAATATACATGTTTTCTTGGACGACATCAATCAATACGTTGAACAAAATCACATGAAACATGAGAGAGAATTACAAAAAAAGATATACAAGTAATTTAAAATTTAATTAATTATAAATAAATGGATGGAAGATAGAGGAGAAAGGAGAGAACAAGCTCATCTTTGAACATGAGGCGAAGTTGGCCAACATTGAAAGGGGATGAAAATGTTCCCAGAACCAAAAAATAATAAAAAATGAAATCTAACCAAATTTAAATTCAATTTCTAAAACTCAAGTGAAATTGTAGGAGACCAAGAAATGGAGGACGAATTTGGAAGATGATATTATATTAAGAGAGAGGAAAAATTGAAGAACCTTAGACTTAAGAGAGGTGGGGAAAGAATCGAGTGAGAAAGAAGTGAGAAGTGAACAAATATATATTCATGTAGGAGAAAATTAATGTCTACGTTTTAAAAATATAAAACCCTAAAAGCATGGGTGTACACTTTCATTTTGCTTCCTACACCCCATTTTTGTTGCCCACACTCCTATAAAACCCAAATGAATAACAAGTATGCTTCGAGTGGGTTTCGATGAAGACACAAAGAAAGAGATCTTTATGGTTTCAATTCTTTTTTCATGAATTGAATTGAGAAGGAGAAACACACCAAAATTATGAAGAATTGAGAATGACTTGAAGTGTTGAGTTGTGGTTGTGGAATTGGGTGGTTGGTTGGAGGTGGGATGCGGTGGTCCCTTCCTCTTCCATAAAACCCTAGCTATCAAGCCTTCATAACCATTGTGGCCCACTTCCACCCAACCATCCAATCACCCACCCACCACTACCACCACTACCACAACCACAACCACAACCCAACACCTCAAGCCATTCTCTCTTCATAATTTTGATGTTTTTTTCTTCTCGATTCAATTCATGAAAGAAAATTTGAAACCATGCAGCTTTACTTTTTCATGCTTCATAGAAATTAAACCCCACTTGTTGCCTGTTTGTATTTTATAGGAGTACAAACAGCAAAAGAAGATACAAAAACAAATAGAAAGTATAAAAATGAAAGGGTACAAGAAGTAATTTTTTAACGCTATTTGCATCAATACAACATATAGGACCCATTTGACCCAATTTTTTTTTTTTTTATATTCCGTCAATAATTTTTATTGGAATTTCTTCTAGAAGTTATTCGTCAGTATCAGAGACATTTGAAAATTATAAGAAAAGCACAATTGGAAACGGGTCACATGCCATTCAGTGTCATGATTATTCTCTATTTTAATTGTAATGATTACCAAGTCCAAAAACGTGGTACCGTGAATTCAATCTTTTTATTATTTAACGATGATCGAATACTAATTAATTAGGGTTTTCTCCAATCAATTATGAAAATGATTCATATTTAACTGAAGCCTCACAAACATGGGAAGGGAAAACACAGCAAAATATGCACTGATTTCTTTTAAATTATATAATAAGATACCCATATTAACACAAACTTACTAGGTCTGTTCACTAGGAGTGAATATCTATATATAATGCTTATCAATGACGAGTTTAAATTGCAGCACATAATTAATGTCAAATCAAGAAACATGTTTATTAGCTTAGGAATATAGAACTGTCATGATATTTCAACATTGTATATATGCTATGCCAAATTGGAAATGTTTCTGCATAACTAGAATCAAGTTTTCAGGGCTTCCAATAGTCTCCTAAAAGGCTAAAGCTTAAACACATAGTTGACTTCAAGGTATAGTAGCAAGAGATATTTTGTAAGTTTCTAAGGAAAGAACAAATTGCAAGAACATTTAAATTTTGACACAAACATAAAATTAAGGAAAGAACCAAACAAACATTAGTCAAACAAGTAATTGTGCGTATCCTTATCCAATTGATTTTTTGTTATAATGGACCATGATTCCGTTGAACCGAGGATAAGGGTTTAATAAAATATCCAAAACTAACAACATACTGTTATTCTCAAATTTGGAGAAGTAAGTTGGAGAGGAAGGAATTAGCAAAGTATTATGAACAGAGTGAAGGTGTCCGGTGTAACACTTGAGTGAATGACACTAGAGTGAGAGAGATGTTGAGGTTGTACAAGTATGAGATGGTACAATTGAGGATGACTTAAAGGAATTAACTGTGCTTAACTATCCAAATATATAGGATGTATATATTTCCAGTAGCTCATTGCTTAAGAACTTCATAATTAAACATACCTGACTTGGAGCAACTATGAAATGAGTGACCTTTTCAAATTTTGCCAATAAGTGTGAGTGATGTTGACAAATTAAGCACCCTGAAAAGTCTGGGGATGTAGGTTTGTAGATACTGTCTGTGATCCTTAAAGAATTTGGACGTTAGAAGTGGTATCAAAATTGCTTGTCAATATTCTTAGAAAGTGCTACATACAAAGGGGTTTAGACTAGTTCTTATCGACGAAAATGTTGAATAAAGTGTTACCATGTGAAATGTCTTGGAGTAAGCTGTCGAGACATTGACTCTAGGAGGTAGGGGTGTTCACGAGTACGGGTAACCCGCAGACTTAACCTAACCCAACCTGGTTTGAACAGGTTGATAGAGTATTTGGGTTAGACCCAACCCAACCCAATCTCAACCCGATGACTTACGAGTTGGGTAACGGGTTCTGTTGTATGAACTCATAACCTGCCTAACCGAACTACATATAATAATAATAATGATGATGATGATGATGATGATGATGATGATGATAATGATAGCAAAACAAAAGCTTACTTTTACTCACTTAACACTTTCACCCTCTATATATACCTCCTTACTTTTAAAAAACCCTTAAAATAGAAACCTACTCTATGCGAGTCACCGTCGCCCTCCGTTGTTGCATCATCGCAAGTCATTGCCGTCCTCTATTGTTGCATCATTGCAAGTCATTGCCTCCCTCTGCTATTGCATCACCGTGGCCATTTGTGCGTAACTACAACTCTCCGCACAACCCTCCACTGTTCTTGCCCTCCGCTGCGTCGTCCTCTGCTGTGCGCCACCCTTCGATTGTTTGTAACATGACAAATAACTTTTAAAACACAATAGTAAGCACTAATAATCTTTTTATTGGATTTTATTTGGTAATTTCTTCCACAATCTTTATAAAGTCAAATCAATATGGTTCATCTTGATATAGTTTGCATTAGTTCCTGCCATTGTTTGTGATTTGACGAGGACTTTCTGAAAATAAATCTAAGATTGCCATATTTTTTTTAAAATTTTCATTTTGTTTCTTTAGAAAGTTAAGTCCATATGGTTCACCTTGATATAGTCTGTATTAGTTTCTACTATTGTTTATTTGTTTGTGGATTTGACAAGGTCTTTTTGAAAAGTTGTTATTGTTGTTATTTTTTAATTTTGTAGAAGAAATTAGAAATATACTTATAGAATATGTGTTCTATTTTGTAGAATGGCAAAAGAATAACAACTCAATCTACGACAAATGGAAATCACAAATTTCATTGGAAGTGAAAGTTTTATTGCTTCAAGTCCACTGCCATCGCTAATTACTCCCTCTCAACATGATACTCAACCTATGCCAACTTAAACTCCATCAAAACTAGAGCAAGAGGGTCCATCACAACAACAAGAAGCTCCAACTGAATAAGCAAAGGTACCTAATCCTTTGAAAAGAAAACCTTCTAGAACCCTTTCTCCTGTTTATATTCATTTTAATAAGATAGATGATGGTGCTTTTTGTAAGTATTGTAAAAAATCTTACAAGGCAATTAGTTCCTATGGAACCTCTACCTTGAAAAGACATGTGATTATATGTGAAAAAAATCCAAATAGGCAGGTTGATAAAAAATAAAAGACAATTGCTCTCGGAAAAGGGATGTGAGAATGACGCTAATGCTATTAGCATGAAGCTTGTTCAATTCAATCAAGAGTGGGCTCTTTTAGCACTTGCAAAGATGATAATTATTGATGAACTTGCTTTTAAGTTTGTTGAAAATGAAGGGTTTAGGAAGTTTATTGAAGAAGCTCAACCTTATTTTAAAATTCCTTCTTATGTCACTATTGTTAGATATTGCATACTTGTGTTTAATGATGAAAAGGAGAAGTTGAAATGCTTGTTGCCTGCAAATAAACAAATGGTTTCACTTACAACTGATACATGGACGTCAATACAAAATGTGAACTACATGTGTGTGATAGCTCATTATATTGATGAGACATTTAGGTTGCATAAGAAAATATTGAAATTTTGTTTGATTGCTGATCACAAAGGTGAAACCATAGGAATAACCTTAGAGAATTACTTAAAAGAATGGGGGATTCAAAAAATTTGTTGTGTAACTGTGGATAATGCTAGTGCTAACAATGTGGCTATTTCATATTTAAATAGAGGTCTTAGTGTTTGGAATGATCAAACTTTATTGAATGGAGAGTTCATGCATATGCGATGTTCTGCTCACATCTTGAATTTGATTGTTAGTGATGGGTTGAAGGAAATTGACTCTTCAATTTGTAAAATAAGGGTTGCATGTAAGTTTGTGAGATCTTCTCCAAGTAGATTGACAACTTTTAAGAGGTGTGCAGAGGAAGTTAGTGTAAATGCTAAGGCAATGTTAACACTTGATGTACCCATTAGGTGGAATTCTACTTATTTGATGTTAGATGTTGCTGAAAAATATGAATACACTTTTTATCGCTTTGAGTATGTTGATCTTGCATATGCATTCATTCTTCTTACTAGTGAAGGAGGATGTCTTAAAGCGGAAGATTGGAAATGTGCTTGTGTTTTTGTTAGTTTTTTGAAGGTTTTCTATGATGCAACTTTCTTTTTCTAGGTCATTGCATGTTACAGCTAACACTTTCTTTAAGAAATTGGTTAGTATTCAGAAATCCCTGAATAAGTGGAGAGAAAATGATGATACAGTGTTACAAAAAATAAATATGCAAGTGAAGTTTAACAAGTATTGGGAAAGTGGTAGGATCAACTATCTTTTGTTTATTGCTATTTTTCTTGGTCCTCGTTGTAAGTTTGATTATGCTGAATTTTGTTTTAAGAAAATGTATGGTATTGAGAAATGTAGAGAGATGATGAAAAAATTGGAAGATCTCATCAAAAAATTATTTAAGGATTATGCAACAAAACATCCTGCTTCCATTGATAGTAATGCGTCTAATACTTTAGCTTCAAACGTTGCCTCTCAATCTAATATGAACATGGGTGATGAGGATGAGGATTGGGATGGTCAGTTTAGAAAGAAAATGAAGAAAAATCAAGGTGAGGTGCAAAAGAATGAGTTGGATAGGTATATGGGTGATGATGTTGAAGATGATAGTCCTGGATTTACATTTTGAGTTGGTGGAAAATGAAAGCAAACAAATATCACGTTCTTTCTTTCATGGCTAGAGATATATTGGCCATTCTTGTGTCTACTGTGTCAATTGAGTCTGCATTTAACACTGGAGGTTGAGTACTTGATCCATTTCGTAGTTCATTGAGTCTCGTTACAGACTTGAAGCTATGATTTGTGGCCAAAATTGGCTCAAATCTCGAAATCAAGATGTCAATGATTTGTAAGTTGAATTGATTTTGTGTTCTAATGAGATTTTATTTAAATTTTTAGAGTTGTTTGGGTTGGCTTTAAATACTGCTAATGTTGGGACTACTAGTGCTACTGGGACTACTGTTGGGACTACTAGTGTTGCAAGTTAAGGTCATTGCTAATATGATAATATATTAATATTTACAAATTAGTTTATAATGTAATTTTGGGTTTATCTCTTTAGCGACTTTAGACATATTTCTTATTTCTACACTATTCATAATAGACTAATGGATCTTATCCTTTGGCTTGCAATGTTTCAACAATAAAGCTTATAGCTGTCCAACAATGGAGCTTACAACTAGTCAAATATCCAAGAAAATGCAAATTTGTTTTTAATTTATTTTGTATTAGTGTTACAATATTATTTGAATTTTCTCAACTATATTAAGTTAAGTGAACTTTGTTATTTGGGTTGATAACCATTTTATTTTGATTTTTTAGGATTAGGTGAATTAAGTTCGAAGGGATCAATAATTAAGTTTGAAAGTGTTATTATATCTAGCTTATTTTGTGCATTAATATATGATTATGTTCATTTGTGATTGAAAATGATTTTTGTTCTAAAAAAATGAGTAAAATTTAAAAATCTATTATAATTTAAAAAAAAAATTAATTTTAATTTTTTTTTAAAAGTGCATTACTGACCTGATGACCCAATCCAACTCAACCCGTTCATGATTAGGTTGGGTTTGAAAATAAAATCACGTAAACTCAACCCAACCCAACCGACTAAAAATTGATCGGGTTGGGTCAAGAATTTATGCAAATCCAATTCAATTCAACTCGTGGACACCCCTACTAGGAGGCGTTACAGCCAGTTTTGAACACCGTAACAATGAAGATGAAGTTCAACGTAACATAGATTTATTTTAGGACAAAATATGTTTTTGTCTATATTGAGTATTTTTGTTTATAATTTATAATATTTTATTTGACTGGTTTTGGTCGTTAAAGTATTTTTCTATTTTCCTTTTGATCTCTACGCCAATGAATGATTTTGCTCTGATAAATGTTATGTGTCTTATTAATTAATTTACATGTGTCTTATTTTTTTTTTTTAATTTTAAAAATATTTTTTTTAAAAGTCCACATCAGCAACATTACACGTGACTCAACTTAATAAGGTGTGCAAACATAACCAACTAATGGAACTCATGATGGAGGGACCAAAAAGTAAACAAAAAAGAAAAATATTTTAGGGACTAAAATTAATGAAATAAAGCATTAAAGACTAAATGCTTAATACTTAACTACCAAAAACATTTTATCATTTAATTTATTATGGAAGGGATATGTATGGTGGTGAAGTTAGGGAGTCAGATCCGAAGCTGAATATGGAACTCCACATTAGGCTTTTGTTCCCACATTGTGTGATTGAAGGCAATTAATGCAAAAATCAGCTAATAAGTCATCATCAACTATAAATAGAGCTTTGATTCAGTTCACACATATAAAATAATTAATTCCATGGTCTTCTGGGGTGTCAAGGATCAAAAACAGTAGTCTAGCAACTTGTGCATGTTGCGGGTCCATCGAGTCAAAAGGAAATATAAGCCATGGTAGATGATAGTGATATAGTGAGGGAATCGATCATAGCTACATTGTGTTTTTTTTTTCTTTACATGATTGCAGCAGACAAAAGCCATAATTGATGTTCATCACACGAGGGTATGCAAATTAACAGACACATTATGCACAATAGAGTGTCCCAAACCAACGCACCCGACAGCTTTGCCTTTTGCTAACTGAGTTTGTTCTCAATCTTCCTTGCTTTGTGCTCTAAAATAATAATATAACTAGATAAGGACAAGTGAGTTGCACGGTTTTATAAATAATAAATGTATATTATGTAATTTAAAAATAATTTAAAAAAAGTTCTAAATGCATAAAATTATTATTTAATAAAATATATTAAATGTGGGATAAAATTAAGAAGTTAGTTTGTTTATTCCTTGCGAAGCAATTTTGATTTTATTATTTTTTTTATTGAAATGTCAATAACAAATACATCCTCACGTTTAAGTGCATAAAATATATCAATAATATTTGAAATAAAAAATTAGATATATATAATTTATTTGATTTTTTTTAATCTCAAAATAATATTATTTTATTATACTTATATGTAAAACTATTTTCATATGACATATTTATCATTCTATTATAAAAAGTACAACTATATCATCTATTTATGATAGAATTTCGAAAGAATTAAACTCAAAATAATTTTATGAGTAATTGATTTTGTTTACAACAATTTTAAGAAAAAATACTCTTTCATGGTTAAATGGATTATAAGTATTATTTGTTAGAACTTTTTTAAAATAAGAATAAAGATAGTGCAACAAAATTTTGATGTTAATGGACTTTTATACCATTATTTTAAAAGTCATATAAATACATTGATGGTGTAAGAAAATGTTGATGTCAATTGACTTTTATACAATTATTTTAAAAGTTATATAAATGAAAGGTTATAATTGTCTAATATTGTAAAACTTTGTTACACTGTTAGTGTATTATCCTTATTCTCTTTTAAAATTTCTTTATGTTAAATAAAAATATTGCATAGTTGAACTATTAGAACTTTAAGAAAGCAAACACAACAATCTTTGTTAAAGGTCTTGAAAAATTGATATTTGATTTTAATTTGTTGGATAAATTGATATTCACTAGGTCTTTCAAATTTAAGTATATTTTAAAAGTATAAATTAAAAAATATATATTTAAAAAATTATTTAAATTATTTTAAATATACGGTCTCATACATTAAAGAAAATGATAATACAATTAAAGACTTGATTAAATATTTTATAAACTAAAACTAATTAAAATAATTTTGTTATAATGAAACCTAATAACTTTATTAGAATTTGTATTCAATGACTAATCATTTGTATTCAAAGAAAAATTGTGGTAATAATTTGTAATTATAATTTATCTTTAATTTGAAATTATCTATGGTAATAAAGAGACTGAATTTTATTTAACTACATGTAAGTTATTGGAAAAATAATAAATAATATGCAAAATTATTAAATATAAATATCATAAAATAATGTTAAAAAGGAAAAGCTATATATATATATATATATATGAGGCGTTTCAAGTCAGAAGAGCTTTTAAATGAGAACAAATAATAATAACCCTTGGATTAAAATTAAAAATAATAAACGCATCAATTTTAAATGCATCACCATGAGATCCTATCCCTCCCTCTCTCTCAATTATTATATTTTTCTTCATTTTTTTTCAACAGCACGAGTACATAAGCAAGACATCGCCCTCATCACCATGACCACCATTACTGTTGCCGCTACTACCACCACCACCACCACCACCAACATAGTTATTATCGCTGTTCTTGCCACCGCTAGGGCAATCGTCACCACCACCATCATGGTTGTCATCTCCGTTATTGCGGCCACCACCATTGCCAATAGCGGTGTTGGCGGTGGTGACAACAAGGGGGACGATGACTATGATGGTGGCGGTGACAGTGGCCTTGACAGTGATGACCATGATGGCCGTCAAGAGTTATCGTCATCATTATGACTACTGCCATCATTATGACCATCGCCACCACCGTCAAGACCACCATGGTCGCCACCATGATGGCGGCAGCAACAACGAGGATGACGACCATGATGGTGGCAGTGATGGTGGCCCTGGCGGTGGTAAGAACGGCGGTAGTAACCATGTTAGTGGTGGTGGTGGTGGCGACGATGGCGGTGGTCATGGTGATGAGGGCGGTATTTTGCCGATGTGCTTGTGTTGTTGGGAAAAAAATGCAAAGAAAAAAACTAATTGAGAGAGAGGATAGGATAGGATCTCATGATGATTCACTTAAAGTTGAAGTTTTAATCTTGATGCGTTTATTATTTTTAATTTTAATTCAAGGGTTATTATTGGTTGTTCTCATTTAAAAGCCATTCTCATTTATGAAAACTGAGTTTTTATGTGAGAATGAGAACATAATTTCTCATTAGTTAAATTAAATTAGATGGTAAGGCAATGATTAACATAGTCATTTAAAAACTGACATACACTTACTTGATCTCTCTGTATTCAAAATTAAAAAAAAAAAAAAAACTTTCTCCTTCCCCTCTTTAGCACATCCAAATTAAAAAAAAAAAAATTGTTTCACCACGCTCTCCCTAAACAAACATTGTTTCAGTTCTCGTGACAAGGGTGTTTGCTCAATACAAAATTTTTTTTCCTTTCATCTTCATTTTTGTAAGTATGATGGTTATTATTATTATTTTTTTTTACTCATGAATATGCTTCATTTTGGGTTAAGATGTAATTACATTTGTTGTTTAGTTTCTCATTTTTCAATTATTTATTTTCTAGGAATATGAACATGGAGACAATTGCTGCATCAGAAGAATTAAATGATTTTACAGACACAACGATATGGATTATAGAGTGTAACAAAGAACTCATGAGTTTGGATAATATGTCGCTTGGGCTCCTACTATGATATTATGTTGACAGGAATTATGATTAAAGAGAGTATAATATGTTGTAATGCTACACAAGAGTTAGTTATCTTATGTATTTATCATTCTAAACTTTTATCACTTCTTGTAAGCCAAAGAATATTATTAATAATATTTTATCCTATCCTATAAAAAAAAGTGTTTGATCTCTAACATGTGCCCCATATTCCCCATATTCTTTGAAAGAGCATCTCATATTACCCGTTGAACCAATAATGTTTTTATAGCATGTTGCTTAAAAACATGTAAAATTGTTTAATGGAGGTTTTAAAGTATAACGATCCTTTATACTTGGAATCATGAATTGTAAAATTGTTTATAATGCAAGTTTTAAAGCATAACAATCCTTTGTACTTTGAATCATTGACCGTCAACACATATATTTTGTATTCATTTTTTAAATCTTTTTAACAAATCATACATATAACCAAAATACAATTAAAAACTATTAACAAAATTGTCCAAGATCCTCTAAATTTAATCCTATATATTCATGGTTTCATAACTAAAACCCTAATTATTTAAGGTTTCATAAATGAAATCTTAAATACTTAGGGTTTACACATCAAATCATAAATCAAAATCCTAAATAAATACGTTTTCATTTATGAGATCGTAAATTGAAAGCCAAAATCCAAAAGCATTATTGAAACCCAAAATATTTTGAGTTTTATAAATAAAACCATAAATTTAAAATCTAAATATTTAGGATTTCATATATCAAACCCAAATTTTCATAATATATATTTAGAGTTTTATAAGTTAAACCTTAAATATTTAAGGTCTCATCAATGAAACCCTAAACAATTAGGGTCTTATAAATAAAATCTTAAAATCATGTTAAATATTTAGGCTTTCATAAATCAAAACCCTTAATATTTTGGATTTTAGAAATAAAATCTTATTTATTTAGGGTTTCATTAATGAAACCCTAAATATCACTCTAAATTAAAACTTATATATTCATAGTTTCAATAATAAAACTTATAAATTAAATATTTTAATAATAAAACTTTAAATATTTGGGGTTTCAATAATGAAACGCTAAATTAAACCCTATATATTCATAGTTTCATAAACAACACCCTAATAATTTGGGGTATCGTAAATGAAAGCCTAAATACTTAGGGTGTGATACATAAAATTGTAAATCAAACCCAAAATAAATATGTTGTTATTTATTAAACACTAAATTGAAATCCAAAATCCAAAAGAATTAATGAAATCCAAAAATTCATCCTAAATTAAAATCTAAATATTTAGGGTTTTAATAATAAAACTTTAAATATTTAGAGTTTAATTATTTAAACCCAAAATTAAATCCCATATATTCATGGTTTCATGAATAAAACATTAATTATTTGAGGTTTCATAAATGAAAACCTAAATAATTAGGGTTTGTACATAAAATAATAATTCAAAGCCATAAATAAATATGTGTTCATAAATGAAACAATAAATCCAAAATAATTAATGAAACCCTAATTATTTGGGGTTTCATAAATAAAACCATAAACTGAAAACCTAAATATTTAGGATTTTATAAGTTGAACTTGGAATATTTAAGGTCTCATGAATGAAACCCTAAATGGAAACCTTAAATACTTAGGGTTTCATAAATAAAACATTAAATTTCACCTTAAATATTTAGGGTTTTGTAAATAAAACCTTAAATTAAAACCCTAGGTATTTATGGTTTTGTAATTGGAAGAATAAATCAAAACCCTAAATCTTTAGGGTTTTAAAAATGAAATATTATTTATATAAGGTTTCATTAATGAAACCATAAATTCCACCCTATATTAAAACTTAAATATTTAGGATTTAAATAATAAAATATTAAATATTTAGGGTTTCATTAATGAATTCCTAAATTAAAGCCTTTATATTTAAGGTTTGATAAATAAAACCTTAAATATTTGAGGTTTTATAAATGAAAATATAAATACATTGGGTTTGATAAATGAAACCATAAATCAAAATCTTAAATAATTGTGTTTTCATGTATCAAACTCTAAATCCAAAAGTATTAATGAAACACTACAAATTTAGAGTTTCATAAATAAAACCATAAACTCAATGGCTAAATATTTAGGATTTCTTAAATGAAATATTTTATTTCACCATAAATATTTAGGGTTTAATAAGTGAAACCTTAAATGTTTTATGTCTTACAAATGAAATCATAAATAAAAACGTTAAATATTTAGAGTTTCATAAATAAAACCTTAAATTTCACTATAAATATTTATGATTTCATAAATAAAATCTTAAATTGAAACCCTTAATATTTATGGTTTTAATAATTGAAGCAATAAATCAAAACCCTAAATAATTAGGGTTTCATAAATGAAATCTTATTTATTTAAGGTTTCATTAATGAAGCCCTAAATTTACCCCAAAATTAAAACATAAATATTTAGGGTGCATAAATAAAACCTTAAATATTTGAGATTTCATAAATGAAAACCTAAATACTTAGGGTTTGATAAATGAAACTATGAATCAAAACCCTAAATAATTATATTTTCATTTATGAAACCTTAAATCTAAAAGTGTTAAGGAAATTCTAAATATTTAGGGTTTCATAGAAAAAATCATAAACTCAAAAAAAATGTTTGGGACTTCATAAATTAAAAAATAAATTTTACCATAAATATTTAAGGTTATTTAAGTTCTTACAAATGAAACCTTAACTAGAAATGTTAAATATTTAATGTTTCATAAATATAACCTTAAATTGAAAACGTAAATATCTAGGGTTTCTTAATTGAAACAATAAATCGAAATCTTAAATGTTTAGGGTTTCATAAATGGAATCATATTTACACTTAAATTAAAACCTAAATATTTAGGATTTTAATAATAAAATTTTAAATTTTTATAGTTTCATTAATGAAACCCTAAATTAGGCCATATATATTTAGGGTCTCATAAATAAAACTCTAAATATTTATGGTTTCATAAATGGGAAAGTAAATACTTAGAGTGTGATAAATGAAACACTAAAACAAAACCCTAAATAATTATGTTTTTATTTATGAAACCCTAAATTGAAACTCTAAATCCAAAAACATTAATGAAACCTTAAACATTTAGGGTTTCATAAATAAAACCTTAAATTTCATCCTAAATATTCAAGTTTCATAAATAAAACCTTCAATTGAAACCCTTAATATTTATGGTTTTGATAATTTAAAAAATAAATCAAAACCTTAAATATTTAGGGTTTCATAAATGAAATCTTATTTATTTAAGGTTTCATTATTGAAATCCTAAATTCACCATTAAATTAAAACCTAAATATTTAGGGTTTCAATAATAAAACTTTAAATATTTAGAGTTTCATTAATAAAACTCCAAATTAAACCATTTATATTTAGTGTTTTAGAAATAAAATTCTAAATAATTTTGTTTGCATTTATGAAACCTTAAATCCGAAAGCATTACTGAAACCATAAATATTTAAGGTTTCATAAACAAAATCATAAACTCAAAATCTAAATATTAAAGATTTCATAAATTACACACTAAAGTTCACCATAAATATTTATGGCTTAAAAAGTAAAACCTTAAACATTTAAGGCCTCACAAATGAAACCCTAACTAGAAATGTTAAATATTTAGCATTTTATAGATAAAACTATAAATTTCATTTTAATATTTAGGGTATCATAAATAAAATCTTAAATGTAAACCGTGAATATTTAGGGTTTCATAATTTAAATAATAAATCAAAATCCTAAATGTTTAGGGTTTCATAAATGAAATCTTATTTATTCAGGGTTTCATTAATGAAACCCTAAATTTAAACTTAAATATTTAGGATTTCAACAATAAAATTTTAACTATTTAAGGTTTCATTTATGAAACCCCAAATTAAACCTCGTATATTTATGGTTTCATAAATAAAACCTTATATATTTTAGGTTTCATAAATGGAAACCTAAATATATTGGGTTTGATAAATGAAACAATAAATGAAAACCCTAAATAATTATGTTTTCATTTACGAAACCCTAAATTGATACCTTAAATCCTAAACCATTAATGAAAATTTAAAATAAAACCCTACATATTTAGGGTTTGATAAATAAAACACTAAATTCAAAACCTAAATATTTATGATTTTATATATGAAATCACAAATTGAAACCCTAAATCCTAAACCATCAATGAAACCCTAAATTTCATCCTAAATTGAAACCTTATGTATTTAAACTTTTCATAAATAAAATCTTAAATTAAAAATTTAATTATTTAGGATTTCGTAAATGAAACCTTAAGTTTCACCCTAAATATTTTCTTTATATTTCTCTTGTTTTTTCATATTTTTTAAAATTTTCCAGCAAGATTAGACAAAAATGACTTAGACAAAAACATATATTTTATGCAATGGTATATTAAACTCCATTCAAGAAAAATAAAAATAATGATAAGAGCATAAAAGCATAAGAAATTAAAACAATTTACAGTTTGTTAACTTTTTTCAAAAAATAAGTAAAACAATTATTGTGTAGTGTAGGGATTACCTTTGAGAGAAACTATATATTGATGAAAATGGTAATTAGCATGGTAACAAGGGCCTTCAACCTATATCCCTTAGGTGTCATACATTGGGTTTTTCCATCAAAATTTAATTTTTGAAATTTTTTCCTTATTTCATAATTTGCCTATTTGAGTCTTTCATCAACCCTATAGTGACACAATTTCACCACGTCACTCTTCTTTTTTTGCAACTCAAGCAAAGAATGAGAGGGTTAATAATGAATATGGTTTTAGATTTGTAAATAAAACAAGAATGTAATGAATTTCAAAACACTGAAATAAAAATAAAATGAAAGAGAAGGACATTAATGAATTTTAGAACAATGAAATAAAAATAAAATGATTGAGAATAAAAAAAAAATTTGGGGGGGGGGGTGGGTGGGGTGTTTAGATTCTTCAAAAAAAAAAATTGTATAATGGATGAATCATAAGTAATTGTACTGAAATAACAAAGATTAAGAGAATAATGTGGCAACTTATAGTTGTGTATGTCATGATTTATATATATATAGATGCCACATGTTTTTTTTTTTTTTTTTAATTTTAATATTTGTAAATGTGTTATGTTTTTATATAGAAAGGGAATCACACTGCTCACAACATTCAAGATCTATTCATCTATTAATAAGCCTAACCAAGGGATCATGCTTTATCTGGATCAATTCATAATCAATTGAATTACCCTTTGTATATTTTTTGTTTCTTTTTTTAACCTGAAATGAAGTCAAAGAAAGGAAGTAAGAGATAGGACATCCCAACTATGTTGGCACCCCCTATCCATACAACCAAACCCAACTCATTTTATTAAAGAAAATAAAAAGAAATTACAAGAGTAGTATTTACAATATTGGGGGGACAAAAGCCAAAACCCAATAAGAGACTAACATGATCCTGAAAGGATTTAGCCAAATCTATAATTTGGCATTATGTTTTGATTTCTATCTAAGTGCCTATACAAAAAACTTGGGGCAGCTGAAAACCATGTAAAAGATAGCTTATGCTTAAGACCAAAACTAGCCAATGCATCAGCACATTGATTCGCCTCCCTATATATATGAGTAACTTTGAAGTTGAATGATTGACACTTGGAAAGAGTGAGATTCCAATTTCTTGTAAGTTTCCAAGGCACAAGATTAGGATTGTTAAATGCCAAAACAGTCGTGCTAGAATCACATTCCAGCCATAAATTGTCCCATCCATTTTCGAGACATAGATCAATAGCCAAAATTGTAGCTGAGAGCTCGACTTCAAGGGCTGACTACATACCAATGTATTTGGAAAATCCACCCATAAAATAGCCCAAATTATTACGAAACAAGCCACCAACAGCTGCATGACCCGGAGCCCCCGCAGCAGCCCCATCCGAATTACATTTGATGCAATGCAGCGGGGGAGGCAGCCAAATGACTGGCAAAATGATCTCAAGACATGCATACCTAGGATAGATACCTAGCTTGAGTAGAAGATCACCTTTGGCTGAATTATGTGAGTTTCCAATGGTGATGATGCTAGTAAAAGTAATGTTGTACTTGAGTTGTGAGATCAGCTGCAGGAAAGGAGTGCGCTAATTGCGAAACCTGATGTTATTTTTGCTGGTCCAAAGTAACCAAACTACATGAATTAACATAGACAGATAATCTCTTTGCATTGTCTTCCATGAAGCCTATCAGTAGATGTTAGTAGAGATGTTAAAGAAGTTAAGAGTGACTGCAGTAATGCAGCTGACCCATTCCCAGAATTTTCTTACAAAATTGCAGCTCAAGAATATATGTGAAACTGTCTCAATTTCAATCATACAATGACTGCAAACAGATGTGATATAGCAGCCCTTTTTCTAAAGATTATCATCAGTCGGAAGTGCATTGTGAATGCCTCTCCAGAACATAAAGCTTCCTGATGGAGGAATAGCCTGGGACCAAACTAAGCTGGCCCATGAAACAGACTGCAGTCTTGGCAAAAAATGCGTGTAAGCATCCATTGTAGATAGCTTTCCTGAAGTGGATGGCATCCAAACAGGGGAATCCAAATCAAAGCCTGAAGGTACAGGAATATCAGCCAGGAGAATATGAAGATCAGGGATCAGCTGAGAAATAAGAGGAATAGACCATTGACCATTCGAAATTATTGAATTGATAGGGGCCAGTAGATTTTTTTCTATACTTGCTGTCAATATTTAGATGATCAGCAATCGAGTGATTCATACACCAAATATCCAGCCAGAAATTAATGTTTCCAGAGCTGATGATCCAACCTGCATTATCACATACGACAGGCCATGAATACTTAATTGATGCCCAAATAGAGGATATACTATAAGTAGTCAAGGGCTGATTATTTCTAAGAAATTTTTTTCTCATGAATCTCGCCCATTCATGATCCGAATGCTGAAACTTCCAACTGAGTTTTAATAAGGCAGCTTGATTCCTTTTGGACAGGGATAATAGTCCAAGACCACCATTTTTAAATTGAGAGCAGACCTTAGCCCATGCAACTGTAACCAACTTTCTTGTTTGTACATCTCCTGACCATAAGAAATTGCGCATCCATCTCTCAACTGTCTTGATCAGACAAGCAGGCCATAAATATACTTGGAAACTGTAGAAAAGCATGCTGGAAATCGGAGAGCAGCAACTGCACCCTACCCATGTAGGTAAGCTTATTCCAAATCCTATCCGCAATAGGCTAAAGATGAACAGTCCTTGGTTTACCCAGAAAAATTGGAACACCTAAATATTTATAGGGAATAACACCTTGTCTAAATTCCAAGACACTAGCGATTCTGCAAATCCTAGAATGAGGAAACTTGCTAGTGTAAAAATGACATTTGTTGAGGTTAATTCTTTGACCTGAGGCCTCACCATATTGCTGAATGAGCTTCTTAATATTAATAACGTTGGTCATGGTTCCCTGACAAAAGATCATAAGATCATCAGCATAAAAAGCATGAGTAGGAAATATGTTACCTTTAGACCCACAAATTGGTGTGAGAAGATTATGAGATACCAAAGAGGTTATCCCTCTACTAAGTGTTTCCTTGGCCAAACAAAAGAGGAGAGGTGAGAGTGAATCACCCTGCCTGATGCCTCTCTTACATTTAATGAATCCAACTATAGCTCCATTTCACTTGGAATGAAAGACGAGCTGAATGAAGGATAATTCTAATCCACCTACAAAACTGGTTACAAAACCCAAATCTAGCCAAAACCGAAAGCAAAAAATCCCAATCAAGAGTATCAAACGCTTTTTTAATATCTATTTTTAATACAATATTTGGGGTCTTGTTGCGCTTTTGCAAAATGTTAATGGCCTCCAAAGTGGTGACCACACAATCCGTGATCTGGTGACCAGCAATAAAGCCATGTTGCTGCAGGGAAATAATCCTGTTGGCAATACTAGACAGTCTGTTAGATAAAATACAAGTAATTATTTTAAATTGAAAGTTACCCATAGCAGTTGGACAGAAATCCTCAATTTTATCAGCCCCAGGAACTTTAGGGATAAGTGCCACAAAATTAGAATTAATTCCCGGAATAACCCAATTATGTTTAAAAAACTGTACTGTAGATGAATAAACATCCTGGGCAATAATGTCCCTAAAATGTTGATAGAAATTACCCCCAAACCCATCAGGGCCAGGGGCACTTCCTTTTTTCATACCAAAGACAGCTCCTTTGATATCCTCCATGGAAGGTATTCGAGTAAGGGTAGAGTTATCCTCAGCTGAAACAAGAGCAGGAACAACATTCAAAACAACAGAGTTAGAGCAGCAATTATTATCAGTGTTATATAATGAAATAAAAAAATTCAGTATGTGGGTTTGAATACTTCCCTGATCTGAAACTAAAACATTGTTGATCAAGCAATGTGAAATTTGGTTACACAATTTTTTATAGTTATCATATTGATGAAAAAAGGCTGTGTTTTGATCCCCAAATTGGGCCCAATGTAGTCTGGATTTTTCAATCCAAAATGCTTCTTCATCTAAAAGAGTCTGCTGAAGTTCAGTGTGAGCTGAAAATTTATCAACAGCCAAATCTTCTGAAAAACCTCCACTATCAATTTGCTGCTGAATGTTGTCAATTTTTGCAGTAGCCTTCCATATTAGATCATGCACATTTCCAAAACATTCTTTGTTCCATTTGATAAACACTTTTTTAGTGTTTTTGAGTTTATTTCTAAGTCTGTGCATAGGGTTGCCTGTAACAGGGTGCTGCCAAGCTTGAACAAGAGTAGAGTGACAATTAGGGTGAGCAATCCACATATTAAAGAAATGAAAGTGACTACCCTTTTGGATATGCTGATTGCATAAGGACACGAGCAACGGGTGATGATCAGAATTATGCCGAGTTAGCACTTGGCAAGACACATTCCTAAAATTAGATAACAAGGCCGCATTGCAAACGGCTCTATCAAGCCTCATTGCAATGTAATGATAACCTTTTCTACCATTATTCCAAGTTAGCTGGCTGCCAGTGGAGGGAAGACAGATCAGCTGCTGCTGATTGATCCAGAGAAACTCCTCCATTGGAATTTTTGGGGGAGTGACTCCACCACTTTTTTCATGTGCACCCATAATTGCATTAAAATCACCTAAGATGATCCAGCTGTCCTGAGAATTACCTTGCAAAGCACTCAATTCCAGCCATAAAGACCTTCTAGTAACATATGAAGTGGATGCATAAACACCCACTACAGATAAAAGACAATTATTACAACTAAATCTAACAAAAATGCACTGATCAGAGACAGAAAATGTTAAAGGAAAGAGGTTAACAGCACATAAACACCAATGAATGGGCAACTTCAAATTTCTATGATTTACTACTAAAATTTTTAGACCAAGTTTTTCTAAAAACCTTATAGGAAATTAAGAGATATTAATCATAGGTTCAACAAGGAAGATTAAACCTGGATTATGAAATTGGCATAGTTTGAAGAGGAATTGCTTAGTATCCAAATTACTAAGCCCTCTTATGTTCCAGTACATAATGTTCATTGGAGATGTTTTTCCTTCAGATTATACTTCCTTTCGACTACTTTGTCTGCACTACTTTGCCTTTTGAGCTGTTTCTTTTTAGATTTAGATATGACAGGTTCAAACCCTTGCACATCATCCCTTGTTGTTGCATACTTAGTGTCTTAGGATCAGAAAAATCTCCTGTTCTGTCTGCCCAGAATTTTCCTAAAAGAACCAAATCTTTATCCATTTGAGTGATGGGCTGAAGCCTGTCCTGAGTATCTGCAATCATATCAGAACCAGCATCTGAAATGGAGTGTGTCATAGAGGCCTCAGGTTCCCTATTTAGTCTACATATATCTGTACTCAGCCCTACACCAGTTGCATCAAAATCTGAGGGTCTCTGCAGGGCCTGCACATGGTAAGCATCTTGTGGAACATCTGTATAAGCATCTTCAGAGTCAGATATATTCTGAATAACAGTAGTTGGTGTAGGAACAGCAGAGTTCAGATCCGATTGCAGCCTATTATCCATATTATGATCTTTAGTTGACTGGGTGGAATCTGGTTCAGGTTGCACCCCCTGATTCAGAGGAGGTGTTGATCCACTATTGGCCTTAGAACCTGGGCTGGGAGGGTTAGATTTCAGCACACCTTCATTGGGTCCCAAAGAGCCACCAGGAATATTGATTTGAATCTCTTCATCCTCAATCCCCACATCTTCAACATGAGGTGCATCAGGCTTACGTTTCACCTCCCATTTAGTCTTGAGTTTGTTTGAAGTTGGTCTGGAAGCAGATTCCAAGTGTCTACAATCCTCAACATTATGCCCAATAATCTGACAATGACTACAAAATGCAGGAAGCTTCTCAAAAGATATGTCAACAAAGAAGGCAAAGCCTTCTCTCTGCACCAAAATTTGCTCTGTCAGCTCCTATTTGAGATCAATATCCACCAAGATGCGTGCAAAATGACCAAAAGATTGCGAAGCGGTGGCTTCATCAATAGCGATTGGCTCTCCTACTCCTTTAGTAATTGAAAAAAATAATACGAGGATGCCAATATTCCAAGGGAAGATTATGTATTCACACCCAGCAATGTGCATTAGATTGCTTGATAGAATGAGGGTTGAAATCTTGAGTCCAAGGGAAAAGTCGAAGGACTCCCAGCTTGAGACTCCAAGAACTTGCAAGAATTCGACGCAAATCATTGGCCTCAGAGAAAGAGAAGTAAAAAAAAAACCCTTACCTAGAGAAACCATCCTCCACTTGCTGTTCATTTGCCATAAGGCTGAGAGCTTTTCATGAATAGCTTTCATTGAAGGAGGCATAGAACCTTTGGGAAGAATAAGACGGCCATGGAGATGCATCTTGCAGGCTTCCACCCCACTTAGATATTCCACTTCAAGAATGGTGATTGCAACCACATCGCCCTTGATACAGGGTGTAGGGAGCTGACTCGTAGAGAAGAAACAAGTATTTTTGACAGCATCAGAGAACAATTTGGGAGGGTCTAACGAAGGATTAGGCACAACGTTTAGGGGAGGAGCGGTGGCTTCTGCAGAGCGAGTGGTGGTACCCTCCGCTCCCGAGGAAGGAGCCAGACAAGACCATGGTAGACCACGAGATCGTTCCATGACACCAGGGCCGCCGTAACGGCGCTAGAGATTAGAGCATAGGAACAAGGATTCAGAACTGCATTTCGAAGGCCCGGCCCAGATGCAAAGATTGAGAGTGCAAAAAGCAATTCAAGCGCAAACGGTTTCTTGGACCAATCTTCAATACTATTTTTTGTTTTTTAATTCATAATATTAATGATAAAATACTTCAATATTTTTTTATATAAAAATATTTATTTTTAAAATATATATATAAAAAAAACACCATAATGGTACCATACCCATCAAATAATGACAGTACCAAAGCAAACACCTTAAGTTAGTTTATTGAATTATAGTTTATGGTGTGAAAATATATAATATGATTTGAATAATAGTAAGGTTTACAAGATAGCTTATTTTAAAGTATTGGGAGTGTGAATGACATTTTATATATAAGGATGATTGAGAACATTATTTTTACTTGAAGATACCATTTTGAAAATTTGAAGAAGAATTAAGAACATTTCAACTAAGTTGATACCCCCACGATCTCCTCTTCTAAATTCTCAAGCTGCATATTATTAGAAAAGAAAAATAATACAAAATAGAAAAGTGATGGGGTATTAGGCCAAAACGCATCAAAAGAAGAAAAGAAAAGTACAAAATACAAAGAAAAATATAAAGAACTAAGCCAAAACTCATGAACAAAACAAAAAATAGATGAAAAATCCAACCAATACGGACAATGCTAACAAAAGGACTTAATGAGCATTAGAAGTAGTACCTCCATGAAGATTATAAATCCTCATAGTCCACACAATATGTTTTTTAATTCAATAAACATAAACTCAAAATCCTATAAGAATTTTTCTCTACAAAGAGTTTTGAAGGAAAAGGATGCTTGCCCCTTGATACATCACTGATTGTGCCTTTGCCAATTCTTTCTGGATAGTGAACAAGGGAAGATGCCAAGCTCCCAATAGAATTCAATAAGATTAGTGACTAAAAAAGACATGAAGAGAATTCAAACTTTACACACACATTGAACTTCAACTAGTGTGTGCTATTGGTTTGAAAGTGACATATGAACCTTTAGCCTCAACTAATGTTCCATTATCCATAGAAGCAACATCAATAAATGAATTCAGCACCCTATTCATCTAATCTGATTAATCACAACTCACTTGAAACTAGTAAAAATGTATGAAAAATAATTTTAAAAAAGATATATATTGATAAATTTGTTACTATTTGGGGAAGCAAGGCTTCAGCCCCCCTCCTCCCCCTTCCCTCTCAATATATATAATATAAAAAATTATTTAAAAAAAATAGGTTTTTAAATTAATATTTATTTAAATTTTTTTATTAGTAGATGATATCTTATTTTTATACCTAATAAATATTTGGTTTCATTACATTTTTATTTATTTTTGGTAAGTTTTACTTTTAATAAATTAATTTGATACTTTTCATCTATAATTTTTTAAAATCTTATAAATTTTACTATATTATTTTACTCTTGCATCACATGATTGTAGATTTTACTCTCAATTTTTAAAAAAATTGGCAAATTTTATACCCATTTTTTGTTTTGTTTTTTTTATTTTATAAATTTTACATTAAATATTTTCTTTTTCAAAATTTTATCTTCAATTTTTGTAAAAAAAATTCTAACCCCTTCCTACTTAAATTCCTGGATTCGTCCTTGGAAACAATTAATCTCCATGCTCAATTTGCTAGAAACAATTAATTCTCAAGGTTGTCGTTTAAGAAAATATTAGAGATATTGATTAAATGTAATTGATATTGGCTGTATAAGAGCCAAAGTGTACTCATTATAACTTGATTATCTCACTTTAAGATTAATCCATTTTTTCCTTTATCCATTTTCTCTCTTTTATGTTTTACTTGTGAACCATGAATCTTAATATGATATCAAAATAAATTTTTTTTCAAAGAAAATCAAATCAAATATTTTCTTTCTCATTTTTATGCAAAAAATCACTCATTCTTAATAGAAAATAGGAACTAATTGACTTGGAGCAGAAAAATTTGGAAGCACATCCAAATTAGTGCATGTAGTGATAGATGAACAATGATAAAGTGAAAAAAATTGGCTCATGAACAAAAGAGAACCAAGATAACGCTTCCTTGGGAAGTCATATTTATTACCTACAACAATTAGACTAAACATGCAATAAGCCAGAACAAGGCACCATCTTAGATGTGCAAGCTAATAATAAAGCTATATCTACTTGTTCATTGCATTTTTGTTACGTGCAACTTACTAAGTCATGTTTTCAATTGTTACATCAATGTCTCCTAATTGATATACTTCCTTTCGGAAGCAATAAATAGTTTTTTTTCCAGATTTGATATAACATATTCTTGTTCTTGCTCTAAATGAATCCAAGAACTTATACAATTTAAGTTCCTTGATTAATTAAGAGCAAGGAAAAACATATGTTATAGCCTTTGTTTTTGAAAAAAAAATTACTATTTATCGAAGTTGCTTCACAAGAGTAGTATATGAACTAGGAGACATTGATATGAAGTTGGAAGCAAAACTCAATAAGTTACATGGATAAAATGCTCTAAGCAAGTGGATAACTCTATTACCAGCTAGCTTGCACATCTAACATGATTTCTTGTTCTAAGTTGTTGTATATGCTTAGTCTAATTGATTTCCTCAACGACATGCATAAGATTGAGAGATAGTCCTAGCAAAGTATGGAAATTGTTCTAGGTCTATGCAAAAAAATGAGACAATGAGTTTTACCACTACAAAAGGAAAATCCCTTCACATTTGTTAGATCGGCTTTGAAGTCATGAACTAAGTCTTTGACACACCAAATATTTCTTTGTTGAATAATATACAAGACCACAAATCGTCACCTGCTTGCAATTGGAAAAAATATATATAAGAAACAAAAGTGTTATTAAACCATGGAACCCATGTTATTGAACAAAAAAAAAGCTAGAAATTATACATGATAAAAGAGAAAAAAGTATTATATATAAAATAATTGTAGACTTTGATTGTATAGCAAACATTGTATTATATATCCAAAATACACAAATTTCTTACATTACTTTTGATGTTCAAAGGAAAAGAAAAAGAAAACATGAGAAAACACATAGAAGAAAGATTGTTCTTGGTATACCTCAAACCATAAGAGAATATTTTACCACAAGAGAAGGAGTAACATTATGGTTGAAAAGATCTAGGCACACTTCCATGCCCAACAACCATCAATCTCTTCCTTTTATTGGCCTACCAAATCCTATTTCTTCAATACTAGGCATCACGACCTTTGCATTCTCCCCAATGGCTACAATATCACGATCTCGCCAGATAACACAAAAAATCAAACAAATTAGATAACATCAATCAACACCTTCAACAAAATCACAAGAAACATGAGAAAGAATTACAAACAAGATATACAAGTAATTTAATAATTAATTAATAATAAATAAATGGAATTAAGATAAAGAAGGAATAGAGAACAAACTTGTCTTGGAATAAGAGGTAGAGTTGGCCAACATTGAAAGGGGATGAAAATGTTTAGAGAACCAAAGAATAATAAAAAAAAATGAAATCTAACCAAATCTAAATTCATTTTTTTCTAAAACTCAAAGGTAAAATTGAAGGAAACCAAGAAATAGAAGATGGATCTCGAAAGGGTTAATGGATTAAGAGGGAGGAAAAATTGAAGAACCCTAGACTTAAGAGTGAGGTAGGGAAAGAATCGAGAGAGAAAGAAGTGGGTAGTGAACAAATATATATGAGTCTAGGAGAAAATGAATGTCCACATTTTAAAAATATAAAACCCTAAAAGCATGTGTCTACACTTTTTTTTTTGCTTCATGCACCCTGTTTTTGCTATTTGCACCCCCATAAAGCCAAAACGGACTACAAGTGAACATCGAGCGAGGCTTTGATGATGGTATAGAGAACGAGATATTTATGAAGAATTGAAAACAACTAGAGGTGTTGTGTGATAACTGCTATTCTTACGGTTCTTAATTCACAATAGTTATCTCACTTTTCTCTTCTTTATGACTTTATTTAATCTCAATTAGTTAGAATTTAATGTTTCTTAGTATTTAGTTTCATGTTTGTTCCCTTGCTAGGATTTGATCACTTTTTGTGTTGTTTTTGCAGAGTTTTAGTAAATAAAAAAATCACTTGGAGTAACGTTGTTTTCACTTGCTCACTAAGTGAGACATTTTGCTCACTGAGCAAGACATTCTGCTTGTTGAGCAAGCAAAAGCCTTTGGAACTCTTAATTAAAGAAATTGGAAGAATTCGTTAAGCAAGTAAATGATTGCTAAACAAAAAGGCATCTTTATTTTGCATATTTAGGAAGATTTGAAGAATTTGCTAAGCAAGTCGAGCTTTTATGCAACAGGCCCAAATAGACAATTGCACCCTATTTAAAGAGACCAGTCATTGGGATACATATGCATTCATCAGAGGGTTATATGCTATTGACGACTGGAGCTCCCAAGTGCAACTACCTTCATTCATTCCATTGTTCTTTATCCAAACACCCTTCTTTTACACTTTTTAGGCCTCTCATGTCTATGAGAGACTAATTTTACCTATTGTTGGGGGAATCGGTATACTAGGCAAACTCATGTAATTTATCTCTTTATTTATTCAAGGTTTAATCTTTATCATTACTAATTTATACTTTATTGCTTGTTGTATTTTTTACATCATAATGAATTATTTTCATTTAAATATGTGTTGGGTTGATATAGGGTATGTGGAACCTCAAAGAAGTAGAAAAAGAACTAAAAAAAAGTGTGAATTTGACCTCAGGCAAGTATGCATAGCCTTAAACACAAGGTCATGCATAACTAACAACTTTTCGGATGAAAAGCACAACCTCAAGCACTAGGGAGTGCATAAGGAACTCTGCTTCATAAAGTATGCACGGCCTCAAGCATTAGGCCGTGCATAACCCACAACATTTTGGAAACTATATTCAACCCCAGCATGGTATGCATGGCCTTAGGCTTGACCCCTTGCATAGTATACATGACCTCAAGTACTAGGCCATGCATAATATGCACAGCCTCATGCTTGACCCCTTGCATACCCTACAAGACAGCAACAACTTTTTTATGTATAAATAGTTTATCTTTTTACATAATTTCCTTTGAGCATTGGGAACTCCTCAAGAAACTAAAGAGCAAGGAACATCGCAAGGATTAATTTTTGTAAAGTTCTTCTCCTTTAATATCTCTATTGCTTTCTTTTGTGGATTATTGCTTTCACATGTTTACGGCTAGCTAAACTCTGAATCTAGGGTTGTGATGTAGGACCTATCATGTGAACCCTATTTTTTCTATTTCAATAAAATTGCTCGATTATTCTTTTAATTATATTTTTTGCGTTATTCTTATTACTATTTGGGATCAATCACTGCATAATCCAAATTGATTAATTGTCATGATCAACACTTTTAATTAATAGATCTACACAAATATTGAATTCTAGGGATTTACATGACCAAACAAATACCTAAATTCCCAAGCTGATTAACATTGACTAATCAACCTCTTTACAATTAAAACCTTATCTTTGATTTAATCCTTCATGACCAACAAGGGAGTAAATTAAGGAAAAGAGAATTTTCAATGAATAACCAAACTTTGGTTATTATTTTAAGAGGCATGATTGGTAGTTGAGTAGATAATTGAGGGTTTAATTGAAATTGGAAAATAGGGGGAACGTTAGGTCTAAATTCACAACCCTAGGCCTTTTAATCTATTAGAACCTTCATTAATTCTCAATTGCTTCGTGTTTTATTTTTATTTTTTATAATTAAATTGCAACTCAAACCAACTTTCGATCACTTGTCCTTTATAAATTTGTTATTTGGGAACTACTTTTAATCTCAAGGGTATGATATCTTAACTTGGGTCCATTATTACTACTGTGTAAGATATGCTTGCCTTTAAGTGTTCATATTTTACACATCATTTGGTTTGACTTGTTAAGGAATTAGGAGTTGAGTCAAGCAACTTAGGCTCTTTCACATGGGGAATCATGATTAGAATACTTTTGAAGGTTGGAGTGATATTGAATTGAATTATTTAATAATGAATATATTTATAATTACATGATTGTGAGCCTAGTGAAGACAAAGCCCTGACGCTTCCATATCATTGTTGCAAAACCAATTGAATACCAACTGCTCAATAAGTTCTCTCTTAGAATTCTGCTTTATTTTTTATTGCATTTAATTCCTAAACATTTAAATTTTGCAATCTTATTGCAAAACATTTATTTCTTACTTAGTTATGATATTACACTGATAATTTAATACTAGAAAATCACTATAGATACGATCTTCAAACTTTGTCGGTTGTATTACGTATTTTGATATACTTGCCAAAAAGGTTAACATTGTGTTGTAATGGTAGTATTGGATAGTCCCTTCCTCTTCCATTAAACCTTAGCTGTCAAGCCTCCATAACCACCATGCCCCAATTCCACCCAACCACCCAATCCATGCCACAATTCCACCTAACCACCCAATATTACCACTGCAACCGAACACCTCAAGCCATTCTCACTTCTTCATAATTTTGGTGTTTGATTTTCTCAATTCAATTCATAAAAGAAGAATTGAAACTATGATGCCATCCTTCTCCTTGCCTTCATAGAACCTCATTCGAAGTTCACTTGTTGTTTGTTTGGATTCTATGGGGTTGCATGCAACAAAAAAAGGATGCAAGAAGAAAAAAAAATTGTAACAATAAAGGTGTATAAAAAGTAATTATTTAACGTTGTTTTCTCCCATTCGACATATTGGACCAATTGTCCAAATTTTAAATTCCATCACTAATTTCCATTGAAATTTCTTTTGGAAAATATCTATCGATAATTATTGAATAACATAATCACTACGACACACGTTCATATAGAGGTTTTTGTTTCAATGTCGCAATGCCACTTTAAGTTAACTGCTTCTTCTCCTTGTTTTACGACTAGTATCTCGTCGCAGCAATGTCAGGGTATTTATATCTTTAGATTTTTAAATTAAAATTAAAAATAAATTATGTTATCATCTTTGTTAAATGAATGCTAATCTTTTTTCTTTAGACATTAGATATACTAGTATGATAACTCGTGCGTGCAAAGCATGAAAATATATTAAAATTAATATATAAAAAATTAAGATAAATCATTATATATTATTAACAAAATTTTAAAATAGTTTTTACTTCTTGTATGCTATTAAATATTTTTCTCTTGATTATATAATTTTAAATCTTTTTAATTCTTGTATCATATTTATTTCAATTATTTCATGACATTCCTCTTGTTTTTTCATATTTTTATAATTTTAAGACAATACTCTTGTTTTTTTTTTCTTCATATTATTCAAATTTTCATTTTTTTTAATTTTCAAGATATTACAATTCTTTTTTCATATTGTTCAATTTTTATTTTTATTTTCAAATTTTTAAGAAATTACTCTATTTTTTTATTTCATATTAAGGGTTTTATTTATGAAATTTTAAGAAATTTTAAATTTTCATCAAGGGTTTCATTTATGAATGAAACTCTAAATCATTAAGGGTTTCGTTTATGAATGAAACCTTAAATAATTAAGGGTTTCGTTTATGAAACCTTAAACTATTTAGGGTTTTGTTTATGCCCCTTAAAGTATTTAGAGTTTCGTTTGTGAAATCATAAACCATTTAGGGCATCGTTTAAGAAATCCTAAATCATTTAGGATTTCGTTTTGAAATCTTAAATATTTTAGGGTCTCATTTGTGAAGCCCTAAATTAATTATTGTTGCAATTGGGAAAACCTAACTAAATAGGACTTTGTTTTTTAAACCCTAAATCACTTAGGTTTTTGTTTGTTAAACCCTAAAGTATTTATGGTTTCATTTTTGAAACCCTAAAACATTTGAGTTTTCATTTGTGAAACTCAAAATAATATAGGGTTTTGTTTGTGAAACCCTAAATAATATAGTGTTTCGTTTGTGGAATCCAAAATCATTTAGGGTTTTGTTTGTGAAACCTTAAATCATTTAGGGTTTCCTTTGGGAAAACCTAAAACATTTAAGGTTTCATTTGTAAAGCTCTAAATATTTAGGGTTTTGTTTGTGAAATCCTAACTCATTAAGGATTTTGTTTGTAAAATAATAAAGTATTTAAGGTTTCATTTGTGAAACCTTAAGTCATTTAGGTTTCACCATGAAACTAGAAAACATTTATGGTTCTGTTTGTGAAACACAAAATAATATGGATTTTGTTTGTGAAACCCTAAATAGTATAGGTTTCATTTGTACAATCCAAAATCATTTAGGGTTTCACAAAGATACCATAAATGATTTAGGGTTTCACAAACAAAACAATAAAAAATCCTAAACTCAAAATCTAAGGCTTGTTTGTTTTTAGTTTTTAAAAATAGTTTTCAATTTTTAAAAATTATAAAACTATAAAACTTTCTTGGTTAATCAATTTTTAAAAATAGTTCTTAAAAACTATTTTCTATTTTAGTTTTTAAAACTAAAATATCAAAACAGTTTTTATGTGTTTTGTTTTTTTATTTTCTCTTTTCACAGAGCCCCACATCTTTTATTTCAAGGATAAAATGTAAGATGTTAATAATTTTACACACAAGTATCGCATTTTCTAATTTATCTTTCTCACATAAGTCTGATATTTGTCTCACACCCAAATCTCACATCTTCTAATTTATATTTCTCTAATAGTAATTTTCAAGTATCAAACAAATTTTCTCTTTTTAAAAATTGTTCTAAAAAATAGTTTTTAAAAACAATGACTAAAAAGTCTTTCAAAGACTAAATGAAACCTTAAATATTTAAGTTCTCACAAATGAAACCTTAAATGGAAACATTAAATATTTAAAGTTTCATAAATAAAATCCTAAATTTCACCTTAAATCTATGGGGTTTCATAAATAAAAAAAATTAAATTGACCCCCTTAATATTTAGTGTTTAACAATTGAAATAATAAATTAAAACCTTAAGTATTTAGGGTCTCATAAATGGAATGTTATTTATTTAGGGTTTCATTAATGAAACCTTAAATTAAAAATTCAACTTTTAGGATTTCAATAATAAAACATTAAATATTTATGGTTTCAATAATAAAATCATAAATTAAACCCTATACATTTAGGGTTCCATAAATAAAATCCTAAATATTTTAGATTTCAAAAATGAAAACCTAAATAGTTGGGTTTTGATAAATTAAACCATAAATCAAAATTGTATACAATTATGTTTTTATTTATGAAACCTTATATCCAAGAGCATAATGTTTAGGGTTTCATAAATAAAACATTAAACTTAAAGTCTAAATATATTAAGGATTCCAGACATGAAAAACTAAATTTCACTATAAATATTTAAAGGTTTATAAGTGAAACCTTAAATATTTAAGGTCTCATAAATGAAACCCTAAGTACATATGGTCTCATAAATAAAACTCTAAATTTAACCTTAAATATTTAAGGTTTCATAAATAAAACCTTAAATCAAAACCCCGAGTAATTAGTGTTTCTTAATTAAAAAACTAAATTGAAACCTTAAATATTTAGGATTTTATAAATGAAATCTTATTTATTTAGGATTTCATTAATGAAACTCTAAATTTTACCCAAAATTAAAACACAAATATTTAGGATTTCATTAATGAAACACTAAATTAAACCTTATATATTTAGGGTTTCATAAATATAACATTAAATATTTGAGGTTTCATAAATGAAACCTTAAATACTTAGGGTTTGATAAATGAAACCATAAATTAAAACCCTAAATAATTATGTTTTCATTTATGAAACCTTAAATCCAAAAGCATTGATGAATCCCTAATTATTTAGGGTTTCATAAATAAAATTATAAACTCAAAATCTAAATATTTAGGATTCCATAAATGAACCATTTAATTTCACCATAAATATTTAGGGTTATATAAGTGAAATCTTAAATATTTAAGGCCTCATAAATGAAATCGTAAATGGAAACCTTAAACACTCAGGGTTTCATAAATAAAATCCTAAATTTCACCATAAATATTTAGAGTTTCATAAGTAAAACCATAAATTGAAACCTTAAATAATTGAACAATAAATCGAACCCTTAAATATTTAGGGTTTTATAAATAAATCATAAACTCAAAATCTAAATATTTAAGATTGCATAAATGAACCCTTAAATTTCACCATAAATATTCAGGGTTATATAAGTGAAACCTTAAATATTTATGGTCTCATAAATTAAACCATAAATTGAAACCCTAAATACTTAGGATTTCACAAATAAAACCCTAAATTTCACCTTAAATATTTAAGGTTTCATAAATAAAACCTGAAATTGAAACCCTAAATATTTAGGGTTTCATAAATAAAATCTTATTTATTTAGGGTTTCATTAATGAAATTCCAATTTTCACCCTAAATTAAAACCTACATATTTAGTGTTTTAATAGTAAAACTTTCAATATTTAGAGTTTCATTAATGAAACCCTAAATTAAACCCTTTGTATACATGGTTTCATAAATAAACTTTAAATATTTGAGGTTTTATAAATGAAACCCTAAATACTTAGAGTTTGATAAATGAAACCAATAATAAAAACCTTAAATAATTATGTTTTCATTTATGAAATCCTAAAATAAAATTCTAAATCAAAAATTATTATTGAAACCTTAAATATTTAGGGTTTCATAAATAAAATCATAAGCTCAAGATCTAAATATTTAGAATTTTATAAATGAAACCCTAAATTTCACCATAAATATTTAGGGTTTTATAAGTGAAACCTTCAATATTTAGGGTCTTATAAATGAAACCCTAAATGGAAACCCTAAATATTTAGGGTTTCATAAATAAAACCATAAATCAAAACCCTAAATAATTATTTTTTCATTTATGAAATCCTAAATTTCACCTTAAATTGAAACATTCAATTTTAAACCATTAATGAAACCCTAAAATGAAACCTAAATTCAAAACCTAAACATTTAGGATTTCATAAATGAAACCATCAATTTCACCTGAAATATTTAAGGTTTTATAAATGAAATCATAAATCAAAACCCCAGTAATTATGTTTTTATTTATGAAACCTTAAATTTCACAAAAAATATTTAAAATTTCATAAATGAAATAAAAAATTAAAACCCTAAATCCTAAACCATCAATGAAACCCTAAATTTCATCCTAAATTGAAACCTTACATATTTAGAGTTTCATAAATAAAACCTTAAATTAAAAATCTAATTATTTAGGATTTCATAAATGAAACCTTAAATTTTACCCCAAATATTTTCTTTATATTTCCCTTTTTTTTCACATTTTTTAACATTTTCGTATATTTGTTTTGAAATTTAAAGGAACTTCTCTTATTTTTTCATATTTTTTCAAATTTTCAAGACAATACTCTTGATTATTCATTTTTTTTTAAAATTACATTTTTCAAATTTTAAAGACATTTCTCTTTGTTTTATCATATTTTGAAAATTTTTCATTTTTTTTTTCAAAATTTTAAGATATTCCTCTTGTTTTTCATTTTTAAAAATATTCATTTTTAAAATATTTTCAAGACATTCCAAATGTTTTTTTTTTATTTCAAAATAAAATTCAAAGCCCATATCCATATGATAATTAAGATTAAGTGAAAATTAATTCGTATAATTCTCATTAGTGAAAAATAATTTTTCAAAGAACTGAAACAAGGTAGAATGTAAAAGATCAAAACTCATTAATTGTCAAAGAAATCACTTAGTTTAATAGTTATGATTTGTGGTTATAGTTGTACAAGGCAAGTAAAGACTTTCATATATGAGAACATCAATATTTGAAAGAGTAAAGTATCATATTAGTGTCAAATTATGAAATAATTAAAAAAGATTTACAGATTGTAAAAATTATACAATACCCTCTTGAAAAAAATTACAGATTGAATTAAAATTGACGGCAAAAGAAAATAATATCATACCAAAAATAAAAAGAAACGATAAACCATATAATATACCAGCGTAAAGATCTTTAATGAAAGATAAGAGCAAACATTACATTACCATAATAGAATGGTAAAACTTGAACACAAGAAGCTTTCATATCCTCTCTAGTTTATTGAATTATAGTTTTTGATGGTAAAAATATGTATTCACTAAATATTTTTAAATGACAAGAAGAAACGAAATTCATTAGAATTTAATTGAAATTTTGTATAACTTAAAAAAAAAAATGGTATTCAAAATCATACAAATTTTGAAAGATTATATGGTTGGCTTCAAACCAAAAAATATCTCACCCATTCTCTTTTCTTCAAAGGCAATAATATTGTTGTTGAGGTGAAGTTATTAGTACAACAACTTTAAAAGAAGAAGAAACAATGATGTGCTCTTATCCGTCAAATTACTACATAGCATGTATGCGTCTCATCAACTATATGATATATCTAATGTAATTAATCATCTCAATTTTGAATAAATATAAGCCCGAAAGAGATAGATAAATGAATAGTAATTCATTACATTTCTATAAAATCTTTTAAAATTCATAAAAGAATTTACACATCCCTAAATTTTCTTTCGTATAATGTCAATGATGAAATAAATAATGAAATTGACGTTTTAATCGATCAAAATGTTGACCAAATCGCATTTCAAGACCATATTACGTTGTAGTTTGGTACAATCTACTATTGTAGGGCGCCAAATTCACTATTCACTAAGGTTGCAAACTCGAAGATTTGGATTATCGAACATAACATATCTGGACCAGTACGATTTATATTTGGGAATAGCAAGATTCAACCATGGCTTGTAGTTTCCATTGTAGTGAATGACAGCAGCATTCTCTATCTCTGTTAGGTTCAAAGCTGGGTCATAGCCAAGTCCCAAAACATGCCAGTCTCGATCTAACGGATACGTCAGATTATAAAAGGTGAGTAGTCCTGGGGGTAAGGTTCCAAGCAACCAGAGGGTTCTATCCTCATTCTGCAAAAGAATAATTATGCATCGGATAATACACTACAAAACAGTACATAGTGATTTCATAAAACGATATTCAAAGTGAAATTTACCATATCTTGCCACCGATGATAGATGCCAGTGATATTTCGTTTCTTCCACTCTTTCAAGTCAAAAAGATTCATGCCAAATGCCCAGCCACACGCCTCAGGACTGAAGTTGTTGGAAATCAGTGGATTACTAAAGTTTAGGTATTTATCAAATCTATGGAAACTCTTCTTGCATGTCTCCACAGCACCATTCACCATACCTTTCAAATCAATTGACCAAAGAGGTGTCATATCTCTCTGCACTACAATGTCATCATCCAAGAATAGAATTCTGTTTAATTTGGGATAAACTTCAGGAAGGTAGAACCTTAAGTGATTTAGCATTGACAGATATTTAGGATTTCTATATTTTAAATTGTCAGAACCAACAGAGAGGGAAGAAGGATGATTAGCTTCGAAGTAATATTCCTTGATTCTTGCTGATTCAAGTTGACGTAGAACAGAACAATATGAGGAATTCAGCCACTTGAAATCATCAATATTCTGAACTTCAATGGTTGCTTTAGAAGGAGGGTTGATTAGAAACCACATTCTCATTGCTGCAAAATTCAATTTATCCGTCACTATATGGAATACATGATTCTCAGGTTCCTTTGCATTCTGCACAGTAGAATTAACAACCACAGATGTAGCCAGTACATTATCAGAAAAGAGGGCATAGTGATAAAGAGATGGATCTTCAATCTTTTCTTTGTCAAGATTTCCTTTCTTATGATAGCCCTGCAGGTAATAATTCGCTGCAAGTTGCAGGGGAAGGCAATGCAATGGTCTAGGCACAGTTTTCGCAGCCAGCTGAATCAAAAATGCACTTCTTTTCTTCTGTATATCCACTCTATCTTCAGTTGATTGAAGCGTCGCCCTTAACTTCCTTGACACCAAAAGGCAATCATAAAGTTGGTCCTTTGCTATGGAAAGAACATGACCCATAGCTTTTGCTCGATCAAGTGCTCTAGCAAATGCAACAAATAGTAACCTTGCATGAAAATTGAAAAAACCTAATAAGCCAGAGAAACAGGACCAAGAAAATAAAAAAATACCGGTGAAGTTTGCTATCAGAACTGGCTTCTCCTATAGCTTGTTGACTATCTCTGGAGTTCTTGATAAGAGCTTCGTATAGAACAGTTTTATTTTTAGACTTGGCAATGTTGGCATAAGCTTTGGCCATTATTATTTGATCTCGCATGAGTCTCAGAGTTGAACCCCTCCATACTCTATACTTTCCCTTGATACTGGTATCAAATCCCCTAGTGTGTTTAATTGCTGCTGATACAATGCGATTGTCAGATTCTCTGTCTTCCTGAGAAAGTTTAGCTGCACGAGCTTTCCTTCTTTCTTGCCGCGTTACCTAAGGCACTGGAAAATATCAATAAAATAAAAAATCAACAGGGAAAAGAAAATAGAACAAACATTCTTCCACTTATCTCTATCCATGCATTATTAGCCTTTTTTTTTTTTCTGAAGGGGCCAATCTCAAAGTTAAAGACAAAATTGGATAATTACCTGGCGCTTGATCTTAGTTGGGGTCATTGATGAGGAACCGGGAATTTCAACTCTGCTTTCTTGAGGATAATGTTCATCTGTAGAGTGCTTGGGATTGGATTCAAATCTTGAATTAGTTTGAAATGATTCCATCAATTCCTGGATAATGAATTAGTTTACCAAGAATTGTTAGATAAATACAAATTAATTGCTTCTTACATTTTCAAAATCACCTCCTTTGATATTGTCATCACACACATATCAATGGTCCTCACCATCCTCTTATCAACACTATATAAATATTACACCTCAAAGTCATTCACTAGTTAATGTTTGGAAATTTTGTATTGTTCATTGCCCCGTAGTTTATGTATTTGGCTAGATATTAACTCCTTCCAAATTACAGCATCGACCTGAGCTGAAGAAAAGGATAAAAGCGAACTAAAGTACCTGGGGGTTCTTTTGATATTCATTGTTTCCATTAGTAGGGTTTTCCCAAGTCCAGGAATCAGATAAATCCCTCGATTTCAACCTAGCCAGTCGAACATGGCCAGAAGCATCACTGTATGTTGCAATTATATCAATGTCCTGCATAAAATCATTTCAAACAATAAAGCATCATTGATGGATCCAGTTGGGTGGATTTAAATAAGCAGAATGTTATTATCACACTTTTAAACATATTTTTTTATGTAAAAATTTATTAAAATTTATAAAATTGAGAATCATTAAATAAAATTAAATAAGATGTGGGGACCATCTAATTTGATGTGAGAATCATCCAATTTTATTTTTCTATAAATTTTAACCATTAGGGAGAGTGTATGGAGAAAAATATGTAAGGGAGTGTGCTTGTAACATTTCCTTTTTAAATAATGATATCGGGTAAAACCTTTCCATGGGGATTATGGCGGCTTCTAGTTGTAGAAATATCGTGTTGCTGCGCGCACAACAATAGCAACAAGGTAGGAAGACATAAAAATAATGGGGTATGCTGAACTACATATTGATAGATGAACAAACCTTGGTGCGATGACATTGGTCACAATCATAGAGGATCCGAGAACCACTGTAAAAGGGAATAAATCAGATTTGGGAGGAGAAAGCTAAAGACCAAAAAAAAAAAAAAAAAATAGAATTGTTACTTGGTTGTTGAAACGTGTGAAGAATCTAGTGCAGAAAACAAAACCTGCGCACGTAATTGAAAGAGTTGAATATTAAGGATTAAAAACTTTAGAGATGGAGGGCGTAAACCCATGCATACCGAAAAGACGAACATAAGTAGTAGTGGACGTGGAGATATTCCGGGATAACTCTCCATGCCAATCAACCTTGTGTGATGTGATGAGAACAACTAATAACTAGTTACTTCATTGCACCAAACTTTGTATTTATTCCTCTCTTTGCAAATTGGGCTGCCCACACTGGTCTATTATCAGATCGCAATCGCATCCTCGTGCATGTTTTCTTCCTTTCACATAAGCTCCTTTTTCTATTCGACTATTCTTGACGCTCATGGGACGTGTTTGGTGGATTTCGGGTCACAAGGTTACAAAAGTGTACTGAGTTTGAGAAGATATTTGGTTATTTTACAAACATAAATGTTCAAAAAACATTTTTTAAGACAGTTTTTCAAACATACACTTCTTAATATTAGTAATAATTTATTTAAAATCATCAAATTGTGAGTCAATGTCCTATTTAATTATTCATGAATTTATAATTAGACTTAAATAAATTTTAAATCCCAATAAAATATTTCTTTTTTACTTTACATTCCTATAAAATAAAAATTATGTTTTGTATCCCTATAAAAAAAAAATATTTTGAATCTATGCGTTATCTTCCTTTTGGGTCATGTAAGCGTATGATGTGTAATGTCACATGTCCATGAATTCATGTGGCATTTTTTTTTATTCTTATAAAATACGTTTTTTTAAGTTTGAATCCCTATAAAATACATTTTTTTAGTTTGGATCCAAAAAAATACTTTTGTTTTAGATCTCTATCGTTTTGGTTCCGATTTGTTTAATAATAATTTTTTTTATAGAAATAAATTACTTGTATGTAGTGTTCTAAAAGATTATTGCTGAACAATTGCAATTAAAAATGGTTTTGTCAACAATGTTAATGGTTTAATGTATTCTAATTCATGTTTTTTTGGGACTTTTATCACATGTTGTCTTTTTGGTATTTTTATGATATGTTGGGATATGTATTTTTAATACATTTGGTTATGATGTCACTAATTTTATATGTCACTAATTAATTTATGTCTATGACACCTATTTTTATGTTTTTTAATCTTCTCATTACTACTAATTATTGAAATAAATTCATAATAACTAACATTACAAGTAATTTATGTCTATAAAAAAATTAGGAGCAAAACTATACGATTCCAAAAAAAAAAAAAAGTATTTTTTAGGAATCCAAACTAAAAAAAATGTATTTTATAGGGACCCAAACTAAAAAATAAATATTTTATAAGAACCCAAAATAATATCATGTGGATTCATGAACACATGGCACTACACATCATACGCTTATGTGGTACACTAATGAACATGTCATCAGAAAATGAAGGAAAGATAATGACAGGGATCCAAAAAAAAAATAAAAATTATAGGGATCCAAAACATAATTTTTTTTTTATAGGAACCCAAAGTAAAAAAAAAAAAAAAGAAGTATTTTGTAAGAACCTAAAATTTATTTAAGCCTTATAATTATTAATAAATTTTAACAAAAAAAAACATGAAAGTGTATTTGAAAAATAGTGTTTCTAACATTCATCTTCCTCAAAATATATGATTGATACTTAGAGTTTTACTTATGAAACTCTAAATCGAAAAGCATTAATGAAACCTTAAATATTTAGGGTTTCATAAATAAAATCATAAACTCAAAATCTAAATATTTATAATTTCATAAATGAAATCCTAAATTTCACCATAAATATTTAGGATTTTATAAGTGAAACCTTCAATACTTAGGGTTTATAAACCTTAAATTGACAAAATATTTAGGGTTTCATAAATGAAATCATAAATATTTTCAAAAATGAACCTCAAATACTTAGGGTTTCATAAATAGAACCATAAATCAAAACCCTAAATTTCACCTTTAATTGAAACCTTAAAACCTAAACCATTAATGAAACCCTAAGTTCAAAACCTAAATATTTAGGGTTTTATAAATGAAATCACAAATCAAAACCCTAAATAATTATGTTTTCATTTATGAAGCCTTAAATTTCACAAAAAAATATTTGGAATTTCATAAATGAAATCACAAATTGAAACCCTAAATCCTAAACCATCAATAAAACCCTAAATTTTATCCTAAATTGAAACCCTACATATTTAGAGTTTCATAAATAAAATCTTAAATTAAAAATCTAATTATTTAGGATTTCATAAATGAAACATTAAATTTCACTTTAAATATTTTATTTATATTTCTCTTGTTATTTAACATTTTTTAACATTTTCATTTTTTTAAAAATTTAAAGACACTTCTCTTGTTTTTTCATATTTTTTTTCAAATTTTCAAGACAATACTCTTGATTATTAATTTTTTAAAAAAAATTTACATTTTTTTAAAATTTTAAGACATTCCTTGTTTTTCATTTTTAAAATATTTTCAAGACATTCCTCATGTTTTTTTAAGTTTTCAAAACAATATTCACAACCCATATCCAAATGATAATTAAGATTAAGTGAAAATGAATTCGTATGATTCTCATTAGTGAAATATAATTTTTCAAAGAACTGAAACAAGGTAGAATGTAGAAGATCGAAACTCACTAATTGTCAAAGAAATCACTTAGTTTAATAGTTATGATTTGTGGTTTCAGTTGTATAAGGCAAGTGAAGACTCCCATATATGAGGACAGAAATAGGAAAAAAATCTTGGTGCTAGAGCATCGATATTTGAAAGAGTCAAGTATCATATTAGTGTCAAATTATGAAATAATTAAAAAAGATTTACAGATTGTAAAAATTATACAATACCCTCTTGAAAAAAATTACAAATTGAATTAAAATTGACGGTAAAAGAAAATAATATCATACCAAAAATAAAAAGAAATGATAAATCATGCAATATACTAGCATAAAATGATCTTTATAGTGAAAGATAAGAGCAAACATTACAGAGGTGTATTGGATTAAAATTTTAAAAGACTATTTTGGCATAAAAAAAGTCTTATGAATTTTAAAGACTTTGTAGGAATGTAAAAACTTTAAAGATTTTTTTATAAGACTTTTGTGATTAGGATTTTGTAATTTAAATTTCAATGGACTTATAACATAAGATTTTAAAGGACTTTACGAAATTATAATATTTGAAATGTCTATGGATTTTTATTAAGAGATGATCAAAATATTAATAATTTGCCTAACTTATCTAAGATAAACATTCTTCCGATAACATTTGAACGAGTTGTGTCATCTAGATTTGAGATTTTTTTTATAGCATCCCAAACATTGTTTTCTCTTTTCTCATTAAGTTGTGTATATTTTCAAAATTGAGTGCAATAGTTTCCATGCTAACAGAAAAGTCTTTTAAGACTTTGACTTTGGCTTGATTGTTTGCCTCGACTAAGTTATAACTTCCTCCATGCTTAGATTTACTTCTCTTATGATGATTTTTTTTTTCAGTAGGAATTTCTAAACTTAAAGGGGAATGGGATGGTGGACTACATTGGTCAGGTGATGTAGGTTGATACGGTGATTCATGGTGATTTTGGATATGAACGCATCACTATTATGATCATATGGAAAGTCTCACCTTGAAGCAACAAAACGTAAGAGATTAGGTGAGAGATTATGCCACCACTTCCAAAGAAGAGAGAATGAAATAAAAAAAAGTCTATGATAAAAAAGAAAAGTCTCTCGAAATTAGATTAAGGCCGTGTCTAGGTAAATTAAGGCCTAAGGAAAATTTTCTAAAAAAGAAATAGTGAAATATAATTTTTTTTAATTTTTAAATTAATTTTCTAGTTTTTTGAATTGCAAAACCATTTATCAATGTTTTATAATCCAATCATTCTTAAGTTTTAAAATGAAAATAGCACTATAAAATTTTTAAACAAAAATATTATAAAATAAATAAGAGAAAATAATGAAATGAGAGAACCGAAAAATGAGAAAATTATATATAATGAAAAAAGTAACGGATCATTTTTTTATTTCAATAACTAATAATTAAACACAATTTTTATGGGAAAGTGGGAAACTAATCAAAAGGAAATACATTGAAAATTGTTGGTTTTCAAAGTGATATTTTCTTTCAATAATCATATTATTTACAAAAAGAGCTCTAATGTTTACAATGACCAATGTCCATTGTTCTAGACATAAACTTGGTACTTGAATTTAGAAAATTAATAGTTGGATCTCATTAGTCATAATTGAGAGTCATTCGAGTTTATAATCCTATCAATTTAGTCAATCAATGTGCATATGACTATATGTGTATACAATTAATATACAGGATATTAGTAATTTTCTTAGTAGTAGGCCTCAATTGCCTTGCAATAGACACGACCCTGCCATGTTTCAATTACATCATTGTTGTAGCACACACATAAATGAACTTATGCAACAATGCTTAAATATCATATGTTTCAACTTCTAAAGCCAACAATAGATAAACTATGCTAGAAAGATATCATATTTTCAATATTGCACAACATGTAAATTTGAGATAAAAATAATGGCATTTTCTTTTATTAAATTTCTCAAGTGAAAAGTTTGAAAATATTTAAACAAGATGATCTTTAAAATGTATCCAACACACTATCCAGTGACCCATATTGTAGTATAAAATGTATCCAATAAGTAAATTTCAACAAAAAACATCCTTTAAAATGTCCTCAGCCTCAAACACAGAATAAAATTTAGAGTTTGAATATACCACCTTATTTCTTAGGTGAAGTGTCCTTCAAAAACACCAGCTCATTTTTATGGTAAAAGAAAGGTCCCAAATGTGATATATGGTTATATGATTATATTCCATTCCATGTCATCAATGAAGAAACGGGGTAACTTAAGCACACAAACATGCCTATGTAAAAATTTCCCCTTATCATGAAATACAAACAGATATCTGAAAGCGTTTCATACAGTGACAATGAAACATAACATTCCTTAATTGCAAATCCTTTCATTAGGTGCTCTCTTGCCCCAGTTACACAACAACCAGCCATGAACAAAGCTCTAAAGGGACCTTTTGATGATGCCCAACATCCTGAACCATAAAAGAAAAGTCCTAAATTGAAGAAACATTGTAACTTAAGCACAAAGACAAGCCTATATAAAAATTTCCCCCTATCATGAAAATACAAAAAGATATTTGAGAGTCAATCATATAGTGACAATGAAACACAACATTCCCTAGTTGTAAAATGCAAATCCTTTCATTAGGTGCTCTCCTGCCCTAGATACGCAACAACCAGCCATGAACGGAGCTCCAAAGGGACCTTTTGATGATACATGCCCCTCATTATCCATACAAATAACCCCAACAGTGTCCACTGCATGATCTTCCAAAGCACAATCTGCATATGATCTTCCAAGCTCCTATACATTGCATTGCAATATCTTTTCTTCTTGTAGAAGTGTGCTATTAAAATACTTGGTATTGTGGTACTTTGACAGATAGAAGAATTGCCCTTAGGAATGTTCTCTGTCTTAGATATAGCAGTTTCAACCATGGATTTGTATTTTATCCATTGTGCTTTTGCTTTTTCATTGACCAACCACTAGCCACTGTTATATAAAGTAACAAAGTTATAATTTGATAGTGGCATGACATGATTCAATGATAAGTAAAAATATGACCTCATTGGCCTCCTCTATACTTGGTGGCAAAGCAATGTCTTTAGACTTGGCCCATTTGTGAGCCCCTTGACCAACCAAGAAGCTGCATTAAGACAAATTCCCATAAGTCCAGCAAAGATATTATTATCACGTGGATTTGTTCATGGGGTGAAAAGTGAAGGCTTTCTCTCAAATATTAATCATGATAGTAAGTCTCATGCAAATGTTGAGTAGTGATCCCATCATTTGCTCTTTGGCCAATAAAGCAGCAATTTGTATGGCATTTCGGACACCACCTGGTAAATAGTGAATGGAATAAATACATAGAAAATTTGGCAAACAATAGTACAATTCCAAAGAACAATTTGATTTCAATCATACTATTATGTATGACGTATCTATCATGGAATCAAAAATTCAAATTGTAATCTATTATGGTAAGCTCCATAGAAGCTCTTACAAACACACTTCCTCACTGCCATTCTCATTTCTCCACAAAACAGAGTATGATTTCAATTATTTAAGTATCTATTATAGAATTGACGATTCTAATTGTTGTTGTAATATGAAAGCAAGTACCTGGCACTACTCCAACAGCGCTAAAAGTAGCATTTTTTCGCACTCCACACCATCATCTTCAATTAAATTAGAGCCTCTATCAATGTCCAAGCGCGTTCTTGAACCCCAGAAACATGAAAAGTGGTGAAGGAGCAAAATTGAAGATGAAGAGCGAAATTGGGTTGGGTTATGCTGGAGAGAACGGAAGTGGCGAGGCAAGCACAATTCATGGCGAATCAGAGAGCTTTTTCGTTGGATGGAGAGTGATAACCAGCACTAACGTCAATTGCCACAAAAAACCTCTTTCCCTCCATTTTCAGTTTCACCCACTTCTCCCACCACTTTCCCCCTTTCGTTAGAACTCGATTTGACATGAAAAAAAAAAGGAAAAAGAATGTAGAAAGTTTTAAAATTTAAATTAAAGAAAAATATTTTTAAAATATTTTTTTAATTATTTTAATTTTAGAGATTTGTTGTATTTAATTAAATCACATGAGAGAACCATAAAATAAGTTATAATATAATCATAGGTTAATCAACATGTAATTTGAAGATACACAATCCACAACATCAAACATGTGATAGCAAGAAAATCCCTACGATTTTAGGAATTTGTTCATGGTTTCAAGGTTTAAAGTCTAAGGTTCATATTTTAGGGATCTGCACATGATTTATATTTTAAGATTTAGGATTCATGATTCAAGGTCTGGGATTAAGATTAAGGGTTCATGGTTTATAGTTTTAGGCTTATGGTTTGCAGTCATGGTTTATGATATTAAGGTTTCAAGGTGTAAGGTTTTATGCATTACTAGAAAAAAAATGATTTAGCGACCAAAAATTAAGAATATTCATCATTATTAAAGATAACGACAGAAACAATCTATCTAAAACCTCAAGTCACTAACCATTAGCGACCAAAAAATTTGGTGGTCAAGTTTATTTCGATATTCGATCGCTATATGTTATTTGGAGTTTTCGGTTGCTAACTTTGGTTGCTATCAGCCACCCATTGAATTCGGTCACTATTAGCCACCGATAATTTCGGTCGCTAAATCGTGATTTTCTAGTAGTAATGGTTTCAAGTTTCAAAGTTCATGGTTTCATGATTTAGAGTTTTATGGATTAAGATTTATGGTTTATGGTTTATTATTTCAAGATTTTGGAGTTTAGTACTTACTTAGGGTTCAATGTTTTAGGTTTACATTATGGGTTGGGGTTCAATGATTAGGGTCTAGGGTTAGGGGTCCAAGATTGATGGTTTATGGTCTAATGTTTGTGGTCCATGATTTAGGGTATAATGTTTTATAAACTATGAGTTTAAGATTTTATGTTTATAGCCTAAGGTTCAGTATTTAAGGTTTATGATTTAGATTTTCATGGCTATAGTTGAAGGTTTATGGTTTGAGGTTTGAAATTTTCTAGTTTAATGTTCAATATTTTAGGGTTTATAATACATTGTTTAAGGTTTTAGTGTCCAAGTTCAAGGTGCATTTTGAAAAACATTACTTGTTTTTTCATATTACTTTTTTTTACATATTTACAATTTTGTCCAGAGTTTTTTTTATTTTATTTCAAAATCTTCAATTTTTTTTTTCGAATTTCTCAAGACATTCTCAAGGCATCAACTATAGCAAATATATTGTTGATATCATCACAAAATATTCTCCCTAATTTAGGTGACTAATTATCATGAGATGTTGCAAAAATGTAAAACTTCTTTCTTTAAATCTTATGTTCATAAAGAAAATATGTACATAGTTTTCAATTCATGTGTATCACATACCAAATTTCTCAATAATCATAATATTTGGTTCCTCTTCTTTAAAAAATTGGTGATTAATTATAAATTTATTAAAATAATTATGTAATTGAAAGGATTAAAAAAAAAATTTACAAAAAAAATTGATTTTTTTAATTTTTTTTAAATATTCAAAATAATTTTAAGTAAAATATATATAAAAATTATATATTAATGATACTAATTATTCATGATACTAATTAATGAATTAAATTGGTAGCACATGAAAATTTGTTATTTGCAACTTCAAATTGTCCACCATGTATAAATAGTAAATGATGAGGTCCAAGCCATGCACGCTTGGTTTGGATTGTCTCGGAAGCAAAACGCAAGAACTCCATTGAAGCAAATTCAAGAACTCAAAAATGGAAAAATGGAGAAGATGATGAAGAAGGACACCACGATCCACAAGGGGGAACGATAAGCCAAGGAGGATTCACCACAAAGAATAGCTTCCTTAATAAGAATCAATTTGGTTTCACTCAAGAACCAAGAAGAGACTAAGCTCTCAAACTAAGCCAAAGCTTATTTCATTCACAAAATGAGTTGTTGTTACAAATGAGGAGCTTCTTATCTATTTATAAAATTGGTCCTAAGAAGAGAACTAAGTAACTAATTACCTCCTAAACACAAAGTATAAGGCCTAGTTACACATGCATGAAGCTCCTTACACATGTAAACAAAGTAGATGGACTAAGCAATAATTTGCTAAGCAAAACATGGTTCACTTAAGCAATCTTCAAGATGCTCCAATTCAGCTCCCTGTGGCCTCTTCCTTCTTGGCCTTTGATGAATAACCTTTCATTTAGTCTCTTGGTCATTTCTTCTTGAAGAATCTTGGCCTTGGACCTTGTCATTGGTCCCTTTAATTCTTGAAGTGCCCTTAGGTCCTTATGTTCATTGGGTAGCCCTTTATCAGTAAAAATACCCATAATTTATATTTCAACTAAAAAATCTTTTATTATGCCAAATAAGTAATCCATTATAGTTTTATAATATTTAATTACTATTCATACTTATTGAAAAAGTACATATTCTGAAAAATATAAATGTTATCTTTTCCTCAATTTGTTTGTCAATTCTCTCTTGGAGTCTTCTCTAACTTTCTTCAAAGCGTGTGTCCATATCATTCCTCATCTGACACTCTTGTTCAAGTTGGTTCTCAACTTCTTGTAATTTCATCTCTATTGTTTAACGCTTTTGACACTCATTTGTTATCTCTTCATGTAAACATGTAATAGATGTTCCCTTGGTTGGTTGAATGCCAGCACCAAGACCACGACCACAACAATAGCCAGATCTCTCTCCTACAACTGATTGAAAAACAAAATTAACAAGTTGATCTTTATTAGTCTCTTCGTTAAGACCTTCCAACTTCTCCAAAGCAGCCTCTTCAACCCTCCCATAGAAAAAATTTAAATCATAATTATAATTAATGATAATAAAAAATCAATTAATGACAATTATAATTTATCATAATTCACATAAAAAAACCATACATGTAATTCCTTTGATGCTTCATCTACCCATTCTCCCTTTCTCGTATGAGTTATTTGCCATAAATCTAGATAATTAGGTTCCTTTTGCGTGTCTCTGGATCCCTCTAAAAAGCATATATCAAAACATTTAAATTATTATTACAATAAACTAAACCATATATGACATGAACAATTTACGAAACTACAATAATAAATAAACAATAATAAAAGTATCTTTTCAAAGCTAACTATCTGGAAAGACTTCCTATCACATACGTGATTATTACATTGTTTTGATTTATTTAATTTATTTCTCGTACTAATTTCCTGAATTTGATACAAATTAAAATATAATTATAATTTTCACATTTAAAACTACTAAACAATTGAAGTATATTTAGAATTTGTTTAATACTAGCATACCTTGAACTTAGAACTTGTAAAGTAATGTACCATGAATTCCTAATATTCATCCTCTAAATCCCTTGGTTTATTTTGTAACGCTATCTAAGGTGTTTCAAATCTTTTGAAATATTGATGAAGTTTGCACCTATGATTTTGATACAGTCTCTTGGCTGTATCAAGAATAACATCCTTAGTATGGTCAATAGTTGTGTCGTCAATGTCAAAAGTGTCCTACACATGACAATTAAATTGATAATTAATATAAAAATATCATTTATTAAGAGAAAACGAAAATTGTAAAACTGGTTTGAAAACAAAAATTTACTAGAACTTTTGTTACTATTCTTTCTTTTACATCATTTGAAAAACCTTTCCACTTTTTTTACATTAAAAGGAGCAAGCTTTAAAATAATGGCAAAAATTTTAGTCACAAAATTTGTCACTCCAAGTCCAACAGCAACCACCTTATCAGTTGGAATCATGACAAACAACTTTTCAGTAGCACTCTTCCTCTTTTTCTTTGTAATACTTAAATATGTGGTCATTCCTCTTATAGCTTTTTGAGCATTTGTACATCATGTTGTGCTTGTCACCAAAAACAATAATTAAATATGACAAGCATAATATGAAATTTTTATTTATAAAAAAAATTCAGAATGAATAAGAAAAAAAAAAAAGAGCAAACTAAGTACCTTCTTGTTGTTTAGTCATGATATTGTTTAAGGAATTTTTGAAGTCTAAAATCAGAAAAATCACTTGAAGTATCAATAAGATAAGTAGCCGAATGATTAAAACTCATAAAATAAAAGATAAACAAAGTAATTCCAAAACTTAGAACATGTTAATGATATAAAAGTGCGTTTAGACTCCATAGTGACCACATATTGAACATGCTAAAGTGTGAAAAAAGCAGAGAAACAGTACTATAATGTAATTAATGGCTGGCCTCTTGGGTGTTATCTACTACTTTGCATGCTACGAGTTTTTGAAAACTGAGAAACAAAAGTGCTTTATTTATTTGCAATCGGTAGTGGAGAAATTATGAGCTTCTTTGATTTGTTATAGCATATATCACTTGTTCATAAGTAATAATCTCCTAAGCTTATCATATTAGTCAATTTGTTTACTCAAGCTACATCAACACAAGATTATTCCTATCCATTTTGTCATGGTGCAAAGGAAACAACAACACATTACATAATACATTTTGCAGCGATAATCAATGTTATTGTCATTAATTAGTATTTTTTCCAACAACAACAAAAATGTTGGTAATAAAAAAAAAACACTTTTCGCAATGGGAACATAACATTGACATAGAAAACACTTTTTAACAGCGACAATGAATGTTGTAGGCATTAAATAGTACATTTTGCAACGACAATTGAATGTTGTTGCCATCAATTATCACTTTTAAAATGTCATTGACATAAACCAACACTTTTCGTAACAACAAATTTGTCGCTGGGATAAATATACTTATCCCAGCAACAATAAAACTGTGTTGCCAAATGTTCATTTTTGCCAACAATTTAATTGTCGCTGCAAAAAAGTTGTTGTGAATAATAACTTTTCTTGTAGTGTGACTTTGAGGTTGAGGAGGCACTATTCTAGACATACCCTGAGCTGTAAGAGTCCTCCGACAGAGACAACAACCTCATTTACCTTCTTTCTGATCATAACACCCCCGACGCCACTGCAACTCAATAGCTTCAATTGGAACCGTGTTCAAAACCAGCCAGCATTCATGATGATGGGACCTAAGCAGAAGATCATAGGTATTATTCATAACTCACTTCTACTCTCTCTCTCTCTCTCTCTCTCAAAGTGTTGTGTTTTCTTTCAAAAGATTTCATTTTTTTCTTGTTTTAGTTATTAGATATTTGCTTCATGAGTGGGACAACACCACCACCCTCATTGATCAACTTCTTCCTCTCCCATCATCCAACACTGTCATCGCTGCCACTCACCTTCTTCCTATGTTGTTGCCACCACAACAGCTGCACAACACACAGTTTCTGGTTGCTACTCTGGTGTTGCAAACCCTGCCCCCACCACGACAGCGATAGAACGATGCTTCGTCTTAGTCGTTGAAGTCCAATAAGGGCAAGAGGTGGAGCCAAGAAGAACACAAGTACGTCTTAAATATGCTTTCAAGTAATTTTTTTAAACTGTTTTGGGATTGGAATGATTTAAAATGCTTTTTTTATGGGTAATGATTTAAAATGCTTACAAAGGTATTTTGAGTATTAAGATAGTTAAGATTTTGAACTTGACATTTAGCTATTAATTTCATGACATTTAGGTATATAAAATTGATGTTTTCAAGCATGTTTTATTGTATTTTTGAGTAGCTATGAGTTGTTCGAAATGATTAAGATTGATTGTCTTAGAATATTGGTAAAAAAAATTTATGGTCATTTAGCATGAATGAGAACATGTATAAATATGTTTTGATGTAGAATTTGATGAATTATGAATGTGTTTAGTTGTTATACTTTTTTTTTCTTCTTTATAACAATGCCTTAGATTTTTAGGTTGTGATAATATTTTTTGACGATTAAATGCGTTATATGTTATTCTTTTATGTTTCTCTTATCGTCTTGAATTGTTTGACGTGGTATAAAAGTGATTTTCTTTTGAGTGTGAAAATATTTCTTAAAGTCCTACATATTTAACTTGAATGCAAAGACTTTAGAGTTTACTTTTATTCATGATTTATGTTGCATTTTCTTTAAATTATACTTATTTACTTGTTTATTTAATTCTTGAACATGTTTTACTTGGAGATGTTTATTCTCTTTCACATTATGATAATTATTTCTTTTATGTGTACTCAAAATTTTATGACCTCGAACAATATATGTGGTTGTATGTAGTTACTCTGTTATGGTATACCTCTATTTCTTTATTCGTTCTATCTTGATTAGAAGTTGTTTTCAAAGTTAGTCTATTATATAGAATTGATATTTTAATTGTAGGTCTCTATTTGCAGTGAGTATATTTTGAGATTGTTGCTTGTTCTTTTAAAACGAAACTTCTTGTTTATATTTGTAACTTGGAGTGATCATGTTTTAAAGGATCTTTAACATTTATCTAAACATGACTAGTCATCTTTTGTTGAATTAAAAATATTTTTTGGAAATTTGAGTGAAGGGCAATTATAGTTTAAAACTTGTTATCTTTGGTTTTACTTGAGTTTCACTTCAAATTTCCTATTAATATTTCATTCTTTTTTCAAATATTTATACAAAAAAATTTTCTTTCACAAGTTGTTTTTGGTGGGACTTGAGAAGTGTGGAAAGGGAGATTGGATCAACATCTCAAAAGTCATCAAAACATGAACTCAAGCTCAAGTTGCCAGCCATGCTCAAAAGTATTTTCTTCGATAGGCCTCAAGCAACAAGGGAAAAAGAAGAAGCGCCTTAGTCACTCACCACATTCATCAACAATAGAATGGTCCATCCTACCACTATTCCTCATCATATTTACCAACAGAATGACCCTGTCTCTAAGCACATTGGTCAGCAAGATAGGCTTCCTTTTACATATCTTACTACAATTGAGCAATTATATGATTATCATCTTCCACTCCCTCCAACCATTTCTTCATGTTGATGATGTTTGTTTCTTCATTAACAATGTTAGGAATTTTTTTTGTATTGAATGCTTAGTTAATTTACTCTTTTGGAATTTTTCAAACGTGTTAAAAGATTATGTAGAAATTTTTGTTTACTATTTGGAGGGGATAGGATATTGTTACAGCATGAAATTCTCCTATTAGAATATATATATATATATATATATATAATGGATAATGGATGCTACCAGTTGTTTCTTGATTTTTTTTTATACTTCTAAAAATTAAAAACAAACAACTAAGGTCTAGCAAAGAGGATGTTAGCTGCATCAGCTGAAAGCAAGGCCTACATAAGGGTTGGACAAGTATCTAAAGTAATAACTAAATTATGCATGTTGGAAGAGTTACTTTTCATAGGTCAATCTGCTCACGTGTTTCATTCGCATAGTGTATTGAAAAGATATATTCTAAGGTTGTTTCATATAATCGTGAATTTTATTGATTATTATTGTTGCATAAGGATGGTGGTCTTTCTTGATTTCTTATGCTATTGTTGACTTAGGAAAATTAAGCACTTGTTAAAACAGTTTTTTTCATTTGATTGGCCTTTTAACAGATTTAATTATGGGAACTTGGAAAATGCTAAAGTGGATACATCTAAATTAATTAAACATGGAAAGTAATTAAATTCTATGACTCGCTCCATACATGTTACAACCATTGACCATTTCTTAACTATCCAAAGTGAATTTTACATCTATTCTATCAAATGTTGATAATCTTAAAAAAAATCTTGATAATCTTAATTGAATAACATCAATTTTTTTTTTATCATTTAATAATCTTGATTGAATACCCAAGACATATTCACAAAAAAAAAATCTTTTAAAATGTCAAATAATCCTAATCCAATACACCCCCTACATTACCATAATAGAATGGCAAAACATGGACCCAAGAAGCTTTCATATCTTCTCTAGCAAGATTAAATGAAAATGACTTACACACAAACATAGATTTTTTGCAATGGTATATTAAACTCCATTCAAGATAAAAATAATAATGATAAGAGCATAAGAAATTAAAACAATTGATAGTTTGTTAATTTTTCTAAAAAATTAAGTAAAAAGATTATTGTGTAATGCAAGGGTTACCTTTGAAGGAAACTATATGGTGATGGAAAGGTAATTAGCATGGTAGCAAGGAAGTGTCATGCATTGGGTTTTTTCATCAACATTTGATTTTTGAAATTTTTTTCTTATTTCATAATTTGTCCCTTTGACTCATTCACCAACACTGTAGTTACACCATTTCACCACCGTCGCTCTTCTTTTTCTACAACTCAAGTAAAGAATGAGTGGGTTAATAATGAATATGGTTTGAGATTTATAAATAAAACAAGATTTATGAATATGGCTAATAATGAATTTCAGAACACTACAATAAAAATAAAATGAAAGAGAAGGACACTAATGAATTTTAGTGAAATAAAAATAAAATGATTGAGAATAAAAAAAACGAGAAAAAAGAGAGGAGATACCAATGTTAGAGATAAGGAAGGACAAATACAACATTGAATTAGATGTTACTATGTTACTTTATATTGGGGCATTGGCATTTACTTTTGTTTCAATTTAATGTTGTGTTCAAATTCTTTTTCAAAAAGAAATTGTATGTAGAATGGATGACACATAAGCAATTGTGCTAAAATGATAAAGATTAAAAAAATGATGTGACAGCTTATGGTTGTGTATCTCAGGATTCATATTATATATAGATATATAGATGTCACATGTTTTTTTTAAATTTTAATATTTGTTAAATGTGTTATTATGTTTTAATATAGAAATGGAATCACACCTCTCATAGCATTCAAGATCTATTCATCTAGTAATAAGCCTAACCAAGGGATCATGCTTTATCATAATCAATTCATAATCAATAGAATTACTTTTTGTATATTTTTTGTTTTTAATTGATAATAATGATATAATACTTCAATACTATTTTTAATTTTATATAAAAGTCTTTATTTTTAAAATATAAAAAAAAATAACACCATAATGGTATGGTACCCATCAACTAATGAAGGTACCAACGCAAACACCTTAAGTTAGTTTATTGAATTATAGTTTTTATGGTGAAAATATGTAATATGATTTGAACAATATCAAGGTTTACAAGATAACTTCTTATAAAGTGTTGGGAGTGTGAATGACATTCATCACGATGATCGAGAACATTATTTTTACTTGAAGATATTGTTTTGAAAGTTTCGAGGAGGATCGAAAACATTTCAACTAAGTTGACACCCCATGACCCCCTTTCTTAAACTCCCAAGATGTGTATTATTAAAAAAGAAAAATAATACAATAGAAAAGTAAGGGTATTAGGCCAAACTGCATCAAAAGAAGAAGAAAAAAAAAACATGGAAAACTAGACCAAAACTCATAAACAAAACAAAAGAGACAATAAATGGAGGAAATCCAACCAATACGGACAATGCTAACAAAAGGACTTAACAAGCCTCAAAAGTAGTGCCTCCACGAAGATTATAAATCCTCATAGTCTACACAACATGTTTTTTTAATTAAATAAAAACTTTACACACACATTGAACTTCAACCAATGTGTACTATTGGTTTGAAAGTGACATATGAACCTTTAGCCTCAACTAATGCTCCATTATCCATAGAAGCAACATCAATAAATGAATTCAGCACCCTTTTCATCTATTCTAATTTATCACAACTCACTTGAAACTAGTAAAAAAATGTATGACAAATATTTTTAAAAGAGATATATATTGATAAATTTGTTACTATTAATCTTAAATGAGATATCACAATATGGATGCATAAAATGTTTGAGATTTTTGTTGATAAAATCTAGTTTCATTGTTGATGTTGCCTAATATCTCCAAGGGTGCACTAGCCAGAAAAAGATTGGAAACTACTAAAAATTCCCTTAATTAAGACATGTTAAGGGGCAACACATTTGAAGATTCAAATTGGAAGGATTTTCTTGTCGTAGTGGTCAAAGGCATCAAATAATTTTTCCCCATAGTCCTAGAAACAATTAATCTCCATACTCAATTTGCTAGAAACAATTAACTCTTATGCCTGTCATTAAAGAAAATATTAGAGATATTGGTTAACTATAATTGATATTGGCTATATAAGAGCCAAAGTGCCAAAGTACACTCATTGTAACTTGATTACCTCACTTTAAGATTAATCAATTTTTTCCTTTATCCATTTTCTCTCTTTTTTGTTTTACCTGTGAACCATGAATCATAATATGGTATCAGAGTAAAAAACAAAAATCCTAGAAAATCAAATCAAATGTTTTCTTTTTCATTTTAACCTAGAAAATTAAATAACTAATTCTTAATAGAAAATAGGAACTAATTGACTTGGAGCAGAAAAGTTAGGAAGCACATCCAAATTAGTGCATGTAGTGATTGATGCGTTGGTGCAAAATTCTACATGGTTGTGCAAAGAATAAAGGCACATACATGTAGAGAATAATAGTGTTTCAACATACACACTGAACAAAAGATGCATGGTTGTGCAAAGAATAAAGGCACATACATGTAAAGAATAATAGTGTTTCAGCATACACACTAAACAAAAGAGAAACGCATACACATAGTAATAGGATTGATTAATGAGAGAGGAAATGGAGAATGGTTATCAATGTATTTATATAGCAATGCATTTAAACAAAAAAATGGTTAATATAGTTAGGTACTAACTATCATAGCTAGACTAACCAACTAACATAGCTAATATTGAATTGCACTTAACACTCCTTAATTCAAATTTGCTAAAGACATAACTCCTAGTCTCTCTTTTAAGCTGTGAAATTTTTTAGCTTTCAAAGCCTTAGTAAAAATGTTAGCTAGCTACTATTCACTGTTGCAGTGCTCTAGTTCCAATTTCCCCTACTTCACTTGCTCTCTAATGAAATGATACCTAGTTTATATGTGCTTGCTCCTTCCATTAGCCATTGGGTATTTTACCATGTCAATTGCAGAATTATTACCAATCTTCAACTTTATAGGTCTTGTCAGCTTCAGGTTCATTTCTTCCAATAATGTTTCAGGCCAAATAGCTTGACAAGCTTCTAGTGATACTGCAATATATTCGGCTTCACAATTAAATAGAGCTACCACTTCCTACTTTTTTAGAACTCTATGAAATTGACCCATCTCCACACATAAACACATACCCTCATGTGCTCTTCGCATCATCCTTATTTCCACACCAATTAAAGTGAGTATAGCCTATTATTTATGTATCTATACTCTTCATTTTACAAGACACAACACACCAAAATTAAGTGTTCCCTTTATATACCTTAATATCCTTTTGCTAGCTGCTTGGTGTAATGTATTAGGTTCTTCTATAAATCTATTGATTAAACCAACTCCATAGGCTAGGTCTAGTCTTATATTGCATAGATATCTAAGAGATCCAACCAACTGCATGTACTCAGATTTGTTTACAGATTCACCAATCCCTTCCTTGGTCAGATTGGTGCCAATCTCAACAGGAGTTGAAACTGGATTGCAATCTAGCATATTGAACCCCTTTAGGATGTTTATTGCATACCTTTCTGGTGCATGAAGACTCCTTTAGTTTTTGGAATGAATTCAATTCCCAAATAGTATGTCAGTTTGCCTAGATCAAACATTTCAAACTTAGCTATCATTCCTTCTTTGAATGCAGTAATCTCTCCTTCATTGTTGCATGTAACCAGTAGATCCTCTACATATAAACACACAATCAACAAGTTAGTTATACTTGAAATGACTTAATGTATACTCCATGTTCATTTGTGCATTGGCAAAATTTTGATTGAGCATAAAAGAGTCAATTAATCTCCACACTTAATTTGCTAGAACCCTCCAATTCTTATGCTTGTCGTTAAAGAAAATAGGAACTAATTGACTTGGAACAAAAAAGTTAGGAAGCATATCCAAATTAGTGCATGTAATGATTGATGAACAGTGATAAAGTGAAAAAATTGGCTAGTGAACAAACAAGAACAAGTTAATGCTTCTTTGGGAAGTCATATTTATTACCTACAACAATTAGACTAAGCATGCAATAAGCCAAAACAAGGCACCATCTTAGATGTGTAAGATAATATAAAGTTATATCCATTTGTTCATTACATTTTGTTGCATGCCACTTACAGAGTCATGTTTCCAATCGCTACATCAATGTCTCCTAATTGATATATGTACTTTTTTTCTAAAGAAATAAATAGTTTTTTTGTTTTAGATTTATTATAACATAATTTAAGTTCCTTGATTCATTAAGAGCAAGAAAAGGCTCATGTTATAACTTTTTTTTTTTTGAAAAAACGACTATTTATCAAAGCTGCTTCACAAAAGTAGTATATGAACTTGGAGACATTGATACGAGATTGGAAACAAAACTCAATAAGTTGTATGCATGCGACAAAATGCAATAAACAAATAGATATCTTTATTATTGGCTTGCACATCTAACATGATTTCTAGTTCTAAGTTGTTGCATATGCTTAGTCTAATTGATTTCCTCAACGACATGCATAAGATTTAGAGATAGTTCTAGCAAAGTATGGAAATTGTTCTAGGTCTATGCAGAAAAATGAGTCAATGAGTTTTACCACTACACAGAAGGAAAATCCTTCCACATATCCCTTACACACCAAATATTTCTTTGTTGAATAATATACAAAACCACAAATCATGACCTGCCTGCAATTGGAAAAAATATATATATAAGAAACAAAAGTGTTATTAAACCATGGAACCATGTTATTAAAAGAAAGCAAAAGCTAGAAATTATATATGATAAAAGAGAACAAAGTATTATATATAAAATAATTGTAGACTTTGATTGTGAAGCAAACATAGTATTATATATCCAAAATACACAAATTTATTACATTACTTTTGGTGTTCAAAGAAAAAGAAAACATGAGAAAAAACATAGGAGAAAGATTGTTCTTACTATACCTCTAACCATAAGAGAATCTTTTACCACAACAGGAAGAGTAACATTATGATTGAAAAGATCTAGGCACACTTCCATGCCTAACAACCATCAATAGCTTCCTTTTATTGGCCCACCAAATCCTATTCCTTCAATATTAGGCATCACCACCTTTGTATTCTCCCCAATGGCTACAATATCATGATCTCATCGAATACACAAAAAATCAAGCAAATTGGACAACATAAATCAACACCTTCAACAAAATCACAAGAAACATGAGAGAGAATTACAAAATAAATATACAAGTAATTTAATAATTAATTAATAATAAATAAATGAAATTAAGACAAAGGAGGAATAAAGAACAAATTCATCTTCGAACAAGAGGCGGAGTTGGCTAACATTGAAAGGGGATGAAAATGTTCACAAAAGTAAAGAATAATAAAAAAATGAAATCTAACCAAATTTGAATTCATTTTTTTTCTAAAACTCAAAGGTAAAATTGAAGGAAACCAAGAAATAGAAGACAGATATCGAAGGGGTTATTGGATTAAGAGGGAGGAAAAACTGAAGAACCCCAGACTCTAGAGTGAAGCAAGGAAAGAATCGAGAGAGAAAGAAGTGAGAAGTGAACAAATATATATGAGTCTAGGAGACAATAAATGTACACGTTTTAAGAATATAAAACCCTAAAAGCATGTGTCTACACTTTCTTTTTGCTTCATGCGCCCTGTTTTTGCTGTTTGCACCCCTATAAAACCAAAATGGATAACAAGTGGACTTCAAGCAAGGTTTTGATGAAGGCCCAAAAAGGAGAACTTTATGAAGAATTGAAAATGGCTTGAGGTGTTGTGTTGCAGTGGTGGTATTGGGTGATTGGCTAAAGGTGGGATGCGATCGTCCGTTCCTCTTTCATTAAACCCTAGTTGTCAAGCCTCCATAACCACCACGCCTCAGCTCCACCCAACCACCCAATACCACCACCGCAACCCAACACGTCAAGCCATTCTCACTTCTTCATAATTTTGGTTTTTTTTTTCTAGATTCAATTTGTAAAAGAAGAATTGAAACTATGAGGACATCCTTCTCCGTGCCTTCATAGAACCCATTCGAAGCTCACTTGTTGTTGTTTGTTTGGATTCTATGGGGTTGCATGTAGCAAAAAAGGTGCAAGAAGCCAAAAAAAAGTGTGACAATATAGGGATACAAGAAGTAATTACTTAACATTGTTTACTCCAATACAACATATAGGACCCAGTTGGCCCAAATTTTAAAATTCCATCAATAATTTTCATTGGAATTTCTTTTGGAAAATAACTATCGGAAATTATCGACCAACATAACCACTACGACACACATTCTTATGACACAGAGGTTTCTGTTTCAATGTCACAATGCCTCTTTAAGTTAACCGCTTCCTCTCCTTGTGTTTTTTACTAGTGTCTCATCCCGTCGATGTGAGGGTATTTATGTCTTTTGATTTTAAAGTTAAAAATAAAAATAAATTATTTTATCATCTTTTTTAAATGAATGGTAATCTTTTTTTTGTTTAGATATTAGATATATACATATATCTATATGAAAAAGTTAACAATATTAATGGTCTATTTGAAATTATTCAAGCAAAATTGATTATAAAAAAATTTTAATGTGTATATAGATAAGTTTTTCATAATATTTAATGTAAATATAATATGTCTAGTAATTAAATTCTATTAATTTTTTTTTATTACAAATCAAGATGGGTATCCCATGAGATTTTATCAAATTACACATAGTTTTATCTTCTTTTTCATATATTTGCACTCCTTTTAAGTTTGAAATCATTACATTAACACATTATGCATACTTCAAAATATTAAACTAACAATCCTTCAAAACATTATACAAAAACTCCCTCAAGAAAGATGAAAGTAGTGGTTTTAAAAGTAAAGGATGCTAGTGTAATTACATAAAACTTTAGGAGTGTTGGTTAGGTTAAACATTTATTAAATAATTATAATTCAATAAGCATACTTAATAACTTATGAGATTTCACTTTTGAACTTATCATTTATTTTTAACAAATATAACCTAAATCCTATACTTTTTCATATTTATACCAATTATGTATAATGTTTACAATTATTATTTCATTCAAGTTAGTCAAAATTGGTCCTGATATACATGAGATTTCAACCTATAAACAAGGTGTATATATATATATATATATATATGATGATTCGATTTTTTTTTTTATAATTCGATATTGATATTGTAAGTCTATAAGAGCAACTTTAACGGGCCAAATTTGTTGATTGATTCTGCTCAAGCAACGCTGCTTCCCCTTGATTTGCCATTGCAGCATAAAGGGAAATTACTTCCCCAAGCATCGATTGCTTTAGAAAGCACAAATGCTTCAATCTTTCAAAATTTAAAAAATAAATAAGAAAGAATTTTAAATAATGTGTTTGTGATCATGGGTAGTATAGTATACATATAAATTTTTTAGGTACAAGTAATTACTATATTTGAGATTTGGTCCCTTCATTAAATAAGGTCTCGAGTTCGAGCCTTGTGAATGAAAAAAAAATGGTTTAAAGGAAAGAATCTCACAATTAAGATTATTTTTAACATTTTTGTTGAGTGGTTCAAGACAAGCAATAGTGCTTCCATTCGAGGGTCCAATGTAAGCATTAATTTTATTTGACTTAGAGCATCATTAAGGGTGCAATTCATCTTAGTTACTTGAAATGGGACCCACAATTTTTTTTTACTTTCCCCATAACAAGCACTTATTAGACATAATCCCTACAATGGAGCAACTTTTTTTTTATTGCTTCCCATGGACCTTACCATAAACTTATTTTGTTATATTTTGTTAATAAATGTCTTATTGATAAATTAATTAATGTTTAAAAATTAATTTTTTTTAGATTAATATTATTATTTTAAAAAAATAAAAATATACACACAACTAAAATATATTTATTTAAAAAATAAAATTAATTAATCTCACACAAATAACGAAACATAAAAGACATCAATTTAAATGTTAAAAGTTACATAATAAAAACAATAATTAATTTGGTTGATTATCGCATCCAAAACATTCCCAAATATGTTCTATTAAGTCCGCTTGAAGTTGTTGATGACATCTCCGATCATGAACTTCCCCTCTTCTCTTCAAGTATGGTTCAAGGGCTGGATATGGACCAATATTTATGTCAGCTGTAAAGACATCATCGTTAGAATGTTCATAATGGTGATCAAATTACCATTATATGTGTGTCGTTCATCTTCAACAATCATGTTATGCAATATGATGCATGCATATAGTATATGCTTCATTGCATCCATATTCTAAGCATGTGCAGGACCACGTACAATCGCAAATTGAGATTGAAGCACTCTGAAAGCACGCTCCACATCCTTTCGTGTTGCTTCTTGATATTAAGCGAACAATTTTCTTTTATCACCTTGTGGCCTTAGGGTGGTCTTCACAAGCGTCGCCCATTCTGGATAAATACCATCTGCTAGATAATATCTCATGTTATATTGAGTTCTATTCACTGTAAATTATGTTGTAGGGGGCTCTCCCTCCATAATTGCATTAAACATCGGAGATTCATTGAGTACGTTGATGTCGTTATTTAAACCTAAAACACCAAAATATGCATGCCAAATCCATAAGTCTTGTGGGGCCACAGCTTCAAGCATGATTGTGGGTGGTACATCACCACGACAAAATTGACCTCTCCAAGATATTGGATAATTTTTCCATTTCCAATGCATACAATCAATACTACCTAACATACCTGAAAAACCACGTTACTCACCCATTTGCAATAAGTATTGAAATATCATTATTGTTGGGTCTTCTTAAGTACTCAGATCGAAATATATTGTAGACACCCCTGGCAAACTTATCCAAGCATTGTAATGTCATGGTTTCTCCAATTCGAACATAATCATCAACACTATCAGCAGGTGATCCATATGCTAGTATGCGAATAACAACAGTACATTTCTGCAGTGGAGAAAGTCTCATCCTTCCAGTTGCATCAACTCTCGACTGAAAATATGGATCTTCAATGCCAAGGGCTTCTACAATGTGAAGGAAAACACTCCTTCGCATTCTAAATCTTCTTCTGAATTGTGCATCTATGTATACTGCATTGTTGAAGAAGTAGTCATTGAACAATCGTTAATGTCCTTCTTCACGATCTCTTTCGATGTGTGTTCGTCTACGCCTTCTTCTCACAGCAACTTGTTGTTGTTGTTGTTGTTGTCTTTCCATTAGCAACCTTATGTAATGTTCTTCGTACTCATCATTTAGCAAATTTTCAATGAAATCATCTTTAAGAGATGAATCAGTAGAATCCATCTTTAGCAATACTAGGATGGTGTATAAGTTATAATTTTATTCAACTTTGACACAAAGTTGAGATGTGTAATACAAATGTTACAACAATCCCACTATATATAGATGGAGTTTGTAGTAAACGAAATAACGACTAATTTTTTACAACGGCTAGTTTTTTTTTTATAATGGCTAGTTTTATTCGATAAATAAAATAAAATAATCAAAATAATTAATAAATACTACATAATTAAAAACAAATACATAATAACAATTACATAATTAAAAACAGATACATAATAAAAATTACATAATTAACTAAAGTCCATATTTTTCTATTATTTTCTTACATAGCTTTTCATGAATTTGTAATTGAACATCAGTCATACTAGTGGTTTCCTTGTAGAGGATCTCTATCTCCCTCAATCTATTGCGTTCATCTCTAAAACATGCAAGGTCTTGTAATGTTTTTTCTCTGGTATTCAATACCTCTTCCATACACGTGAGATCAACATCGGAAGATTTTTCCTTACCTTTTGATTGTGCCTTCCTCTTTGTTGCTTTTGTCCTAATTGGACGTTCCATTGTAGCTGATGTTGGCATGTAATCTGATTGTGTATCGGGTTAAAAGATGATGTGTAAGTTCCAAAAGCAAAAACCTTTGATCTCTTGCTAGAATCTTCAAATTGTGCCAACCATTTAGGTTGTTTCCTCACTATATGCCATATACTTTCTAATTTAAAACTTGTATTTTTATCTTGTAAATAAATCTGATGTACATCTCCCATGATGTCAAACTCAAAACTACCACTCTTCTTTCTTTGACAAACTTGTTTGTAGCATGCTGAAAATTTGGCACAATTTCCATTGATCATTTGCCATCAATATTTTAATTGTGACATTTCTTTAGGCTTCATATGTTGCTCACAAGAATTATTATAATTTTTTACCAAAAAGTTACCTCTTTTTAGTTGGTTCCCACAATTGCATTCTTTGAAACATTCAGTCATGAATTGGCGAGAATTTCATCTTCCTTGCTAGAAAAATATGATCTTTGTTGTGTTCCGGTTGCTTCTTGTTATTGTTGTTGTTCTTCTCCTTGTTCTTCATTGACTTGGGTGGAAAATTGTGGAATTTCAGATTCTGATGCGAACTCGGATGGTGTGTCAACACCTCTTTCATTGCATTGGTCGGTACTAGTACCCATTGAAGACCCTTGATCCATGATATGATTAATTGATGGTGACTAAAACATAGGGAATTGATAGGGATGAAATGGGAGTGGCATATTGATAATTTGTCATATTAGCATTGTTTTGTGGGTTAGATGAATATAAAGAATTTAGAAAATTTGGATTGGTGGGAAGTTGAAATTTTGGATTTGTGGGAGGTCGAAAATTTGATATAAAATTAAATCAATGATTCATATTGAATGAATTTTGATTTGAATCCATGGAATGAAAAATAATCAAAGAAGTTGAAAATTTTTTTAGAATAAAAATAAGAGAAGTTTGGAAAATTTTAGTTGTGTAAAATTTTTTAAAATGTACCCCTATTTATATAAAATTATTCTAACAGTAAAAAAAAATGGTCATCTTCAATTGAAAAAAATATATTAAAAAAATCAAATAAAAAAATATTAAAAAAAAATACAACGATAATAATAATTTAATATTAAAATTTATTTAAGCTACTGAATGAAGCACTGTTGCTTCGGTAAGCAACAATGCTTGAGAGAGCAACTATTCTATTTGTGCACAGAGAAAAAAAGCTTGTGAAACTACGCTGCTTATTATTTTTGTTGCTTCCTAACATATGCGTTGTGGATGGCATTAGAAGCAACTGTAGCTCAAGCATTAGTACATCAATTTTTTTATTTATAAAAATAATTAATACAATAGTTAATGAATATTTTAATAATATATATTTAAAATAAATTGATACAACTACAATTCCCCCCATTTTTTTATTCTCATTCTAAAAAAAATCAATTTCTTTTTTGATTTGATTTTATTCCATGGATTCAAATAAAATTCACTCAATATGAATTCATGGTATAATTTAATATCAAATTATCTCATTCCCACAAATCCAAATTCTACCAATTTTCCAAACCCATAAAATAATTCAAATATGTCAAATTAGTTATTATTTTAATTATGTAACTTTTATTTATGCAACTTTTGTTTATGTTTTAATTTTTAAACATTTTAATTATATTTTTATTATGTTATGTTATTTTTATGTTTTTTATTAACAAAAATATAATTTAATTATGTTTTTATTTATATTCTTTTATTGCCCATTTTTTGAACATATTATTAGTCTAATATATTTTTTTTTAATTTTTAAATTCTAGTTAATTTATAAAAAGTTATTAATAAAATATAATAAGTTAATTTGTTTTGTGGGATCCATTGAAAACAATTTTGAAGAGTTATTTACCATTAGAGAGATTTGATGATTAAAATTGCTTGTATGGAAAAATATAAAAAAAAAATAATGTATAATGATGAGTTCAATTAGAAGTAACAAAAAATGAAACAACAATTGTAGATACTCTAAAGGTGGCCAGCTAGGTTTACGAGATTAATTATTAACAAAATTAATAAATATTAAGTTTGTACTAATATCATGATTAACAAAAAAAAAAAATATATAAAGTTTTAAGAAACAATGCAAGGACACTTATCAGTTAACAAAATCTTCCAAATATTGTATTTAAACAGTTGTTGATATCTACAAAACCTTTGCAGATGGTGTTGATATGGAGAATTCGAGGTTCCAATTTTTAGTGGGAGCATCTCCTCAGCATTAGATGTGGCACTTGACCCTTCAAACCCTTTTCTCCATATTAGTCATAGATAACTCTCTTTTGAGATCACTTAACACAATAACACCTATCAAGAAACTTTTTGTGACCAATATTTGATCTTCTCTTTTAATTTAGTCTCCCATTAACACCATTTATTTTTTGTTGGCTTTTAGTGCTAGGTGTTGAGTGATCCTAGAGAGCAATCTATGACCAAAATTGGGCAAAAAAAAGTCTAAAAGGTTAAGTGTCACCTATTGATGCTGGAGAGATTCTCCCTACTAAGAAAATAATACATGCCGTAGAAATTGAGATCCAATGTTCTAAAAAGTGATATATTTTGATAATAACCTTTACAAGAAGCTAAACTAACCTCTCAAGTGCCAAAGACGACAACTTCAAGAGGATCTAACGGAAGGTTGCCATGAAATGAAACCTATATTATAATAAAACACATTGTCACGTATGCCATTCTTATCGACTTGAAGGATCTTCTAACAGCCAATACCTATGCTTGGAGTCATTTTCATAAAGTAAATATCAATATGGATTTGTATGAAAAATATTTACATGAATAGATGATTTTTGGGGTTAGTAACGCCACTCTGAAAAGTGAACAAGAAAATCATCACACTCATCAGAGTGACACTGCCAGCTACAAGACAAAAAAAAAAAAACAAACAAATAATGTTATTTAAAGTGGCGTCACCAACCCCAAAAATCATTCATCCATGTAAATATTTTTCATGCAAACTCATACTGTGATATTTATTTTGGAAAATTGACCATTTTGATTAAAGAGCAAGGTATTTCTCTGTCAAAATTGGTAGTGTATACTCTCACTTTTCAGACCAACTTACTACCACTCCATTGCACCATAAATCGGTTTTTTATAAGAAGAAACAAAACACTTACCTTCCAAATTATCTTTTTTCCGTAAAACAAAAATCTTTCAAATCTTCTCAAAATCAAAATATTAATATCAATTCAACTTTTTCCTTAATATCTATAAAGAGTATATGAAAAAATATTTTTTAAACATTAATTTAAAAATCATTAATACATAACATATTATTTCCCTTTCGCAAAATTTAAGATTGATAAAGTAGTTTATTGAAACTTTACTGATCTTATCTCTTAATTTATTTTACTATCATCACGGCTTGCATTATCTTTTATTATCATTAATTTTCAGTTTCAAAAAATTGGGTATATATATGAATTGCTAACCTACTCAAACCTGATTTTCTTTTTTCAGTTGGAGTATGTAAACAAAATTTTAGGACAAATATACTACATTCTCATTTGCTTAATAGAATTTTTTTTAATATTAAAATTTGAAACCTCCGAATGATTTTAAAAAATAAATATCGTGGACTTTATCAAGCTACTATAGTTTTCGAAATGGGAAAAATGATGAAGCAAGGAACAACGTTAGTTTTGGTTTTTGCAAGTTGGTGTTTGCAGCTATGGTCAGCAATGACAATAGATTTGCAAAGGCCAAGCTGGTAGGCATTCGTGGAATGAAGGGAGGGGAGGTGGAGAGAGACTCGGGAATGGAGTGTAACTCTCTTAAAGTTATTTTTAGTATAATTTAATCCCTCTTATAAATATAATTTGAAAATCAGTAAAATCCAATGCCAACGAAAAAATCACACGCTCCATTGCAAGAATTCAAAAGCTATGCGTAGGAAGTTTTGTTTTTAAAAGTTACTTGCCTTTTTTTGAACTTGTATCCAAAATACACACAAATAATTGAGACTTTCAATTTAAAAAAAAAAAAAAAAGAATAAATAACGATAAATTGCAAGTCAAATGAAGATTGATCGAGACTTTGATGGTATTGTGGCATGTAATACTTTCTCTCTACCTTCAAACAGTTTTTATATAACTAGAATTTGCTAGCACATTTTGTTTCACACCAAGAAACAAAAACAAAAATGTGGTGTAGCAGATACTTTGTAGAATGTAGAATACATAATAGTAACCTTCTGTCAAACATGATCAATTCCTTTTCAGAAAAGGACCATCATGAAAATTGAAAACCATGTCCTTCTAAGCTCATTTGAAACTTCATCTTAAAACATCATCAGTTCTACTCAAAGATAAAGAGTAAGATGAAATAATCTGCACACTATTTTCGGCTGTTTGGATATTTGTGCATGTCTGTAACAGTATAAATGCCCTCATTCCTACTTAAAGAAGATACAGAAGATGAGGCTGCAAAAGTGGTTGCAGCAACATTTGGAGTATGACTCTGATTGGTTTGTAGCAAGTAGCAACAATGCTAAATGGTGAGTCTCTACTGACACAGTGACAATTTAGGTGACTGATGCTTCACTAGGGACTATGGATATGTGATTCAAGTTCCTCAAATAAATTTGAGAAGTGTAGCAACACATTCTTTAACACGATCTTTTTCATTGGTTAAAATTCATTGAAAACTATCAAACCAGGAGAAAAAATCATCAAATAGAATGTGGGACCCACAACATTTTGTAATTTCCCATAAATTTCAACCAATCAGAACTCAAAAGGAGTATGTCTAAATATGTGTTCCTAGCATTTCTAAATAATTTTTCTGTAAAATCTTAGAATTAACCACCAACAAAAGGAGTGAACTAAAGTAGCTCATTGCACTAACAACCTAGAAAATTGATGGGAAGGACTATACTGATTACATTCAGTCTCCCAGTAATAATGAGCAGCCAAAACATTAGTTCTATAAATTTCACTGCAAGAGATTTCTTACCTAAAACTTAGTCACCTGATCCAACGAAGAAGTTACCAAACCACCACGTGTCCTGGATCATAGAAAGAAGCTCGTCAGTATCTGAACCGCTGCCTGATACTCTCAATTCTCTGCGGCCGAGGCCGAGCGGGAACTGTCGAACTGGTTTCATCCGAGCTGAACTGGCCACTACTATCATCAACATTTGCATTGCCATAAATTGGGATAATTCCTGCTTCATTGACATCTCCTCTACAAACCGGACATTCCCTCACATTTGAATAATCATCACATGACAACTTGTGAAAGCATGGCCAGCAGAACAAGTGACCACAGCAAGTCAAAACCGGATCCCTTGCCCTGTCCATGCATACATTGCAATGAAACAAGTTTGTTGCAAAACCCTCACCCTGATGGGTTTCCACACCCAATGCTTTAGCAACTAAATAGCTAGCCTTCCTTTTATTACCTGTTACCACCATCTCCCCTCCAACAACATCAAAACCACCAAACTCCCGATGCACCCTGTCTTCTTCAGCTTGAAGGTCGGCCACCGTTACCAATTCCCCATCATAGTTGGTTATCCGAATTGGAGCGTGAGTCAGCCGCCACATCTGACGCTGCCTAGACCTGAAAACTACTGCTTGAAGGCATCTCATACGCTCCTCTATTCGGCTCAAATGCTCCATTGCACACTTCAATTGTATGCACCGGCTTGTTCCATCAACCACTCATTTCAAATGTATAAATCCCCTAACACAAGTAAAACCAAATTAACATTTCATACATCATACACAGCAATTGCTACCAAAACATAAACAAGATCATCACCAGATCCACATTATGATAATTCCTGCGTAGGAAACAATGGAATTGAGGGTCACCATTCAAACATTCCATACCCAGAAATTTGTATTGCAATAATTAATCATTCTTGGTGTGGTTTTAGTTGACAATGGTAATCTTAGAAAGCGTGATGATAAATATAGATTCACTTTCTCATTTTTCTCACTTTTCTCTATATATATTATCTTTCTATTCCTCTCTTCCTAGCTCATCATATATACCCTAAAACGTGCTGCGTCCATTCTTCTTTACCTTTTCAGAACAAAACACGGAAACTCAAGCCTCCAAGGAAAAATGATAAATTAAAATCACGAATCAAAGTAAAATCAAATATGTCGCACTTTACAATGACAACAGATGGAACTTTACAATGACAACATTCCGAATATGTGCCTGTGGCACTTTTTACATATTCATGATTAAATTGTAATTTATCATCTTTCAGCACTAATTTGTCCACGTATTGCACAAACGAATTTGCTATTTACAACAAAAAAAAAAAAAAAAAAAAAAAAAAGAAAAAGAAGATGCAAAGGAAACATAATTGATTAAAACCCCATTAATGTAAAACACACAAAAACAAAAGGAGAAAATAAAACTTGATTGGAGAAGAGAACAGAGGAATTCACCTAAACACTGTTGATGAATGTTATTATAGGGCAATAACGAATCGGAGTGCGTGTTCTTATTTTGATCTCGTGAGAGAAAAATTTGGGGAGAGAAATGGTAATATAATGAATGGGGGCTTTGAACTCAAACAGTTTGTTTCTGTAAATGTTTTTTTTCCGATCACCCCACGCACGAGTTGTAGGGTTTTTTTTTTCAAAACATCTTTGGCCAATTCAGACTAAAGTTTTTTCATCCCAATATATAATATATAATATATAAAGATTTTATTTATTTTTAATTTATAAGATATTTTTAAGTTAAATTAAAAATAAAAATTTTAAAAAATAAGTAAAAAAATTATTTGTTAATATTTAATTATTTTTTAATTTAAAAGTTCCTTAAAATTAAAATATAATCATATAAAAAGGTTTTGACTTCAACTCATCCCATTAATAAAATTAACAAACTAATCACTAATATTTTTTTGGTAAAAAAATATTAATTATTTCAAAATTTGACCTGAAGAGAAAACATGAAAATAAATTTTGTATAAATAGTTTTAGATAGTTTATCATAAAACTCCTTATTTCTAATTTTTCTTCATTGAGAATAAATAATTTTTATTTTAAGGAGAATTTACTAATTGATGTGAATTAGGTTGATATTTTTTTTTAATTTAAAAAAATATTTTTTTTTACGTTGTTATATTTATTTTTTTTCATTTAATATGTCACCCACATTTTTTTTTTTAAGTCCTATACAGAAATCTCCATACTTATTTAAATCAATAATATTATTTATGACGGCTAATAATCACTCGAATATGTAAGAAAAAAAATTAAAAAAATAATGATCCAACTCTCCACGACCCTCATATTCAGTTACTCACAAACAGACTCCCTCCTTAGCGCCTCCGCCCTCATTACTTGCCGCCAGTTTTAACATTACTTTTTGTTTTATATATTTTTGGTGGTTTTAGTCGTCAAAATAGTATTATTTGATTTAATAAATAAGAATTAAATTCAAGATTTTTGAATAGTTAGAGGACAAAAATCCAGTGATGAAGGAACAAAATCATATATACAAACTTCTTTTTAATAATAAAAAAAGAAAAGACCGCTAGAAGGAGGGGTCGAACCTCCGACCTTGTGGTTAACAGCCACACGCTCTAACCAACTGAGCTATTCCAGCTTGCCATTAAATAATCTTTAAAAACTTATAAATTTTAAAACATTATGTATTATATGTTAGAGGGAAATAAAGTTGCACCTAGAGTAATTTTTTTTTAAGTTATATTCCATATTTACTATTCTAATGTTGTAATAAGTAATTAATCTGAACCATTATATCTAAATAAAATGAATTATGCATATAAAAGTGTAACTCTTTTATTATAGTGTATAGTGAGGATCTAGGACTTAGAGTTAATGGGGAAAAATTATTTTTAAAAAAGTATTAATATTTATTATCATATGTATAAAAATAAGATGTACATCCGAATAAAATATAAAAAAAATCAAAACATAAGAAAAAACTAGTAAAAACAAATAAAATCTAAAAAATTGAAAGCAGGAGGTCAACTTATAAATAAGAGGTGCAAAAATTAAAAGTACTATATATACACTTTTCCTGCCCAACATATATGGATTGCCAATATACGATGGTGTAACTTTATCCTTAATTTATATATTAACAGAGTTTAATGGTAATATGGTATGCTCATGATTAATTTTACATTATTGTATCGTCATAAATTCATCATTTATATAATTTTTAAAATAATTTTATAAAAATTAATCAACTTATTATAAAAATATTTTACATTAAATTATTTTACATTGTTTGTATTTTTTTTTTTATTAATAAGTTAACTTCCTTAACTTAATAAATAATATTATTTTAGAGTAATCATATAATTAGTGGGTAAAGTATTTGTTGTTTGTAGCTGTTGGTGACTAATTTTTAACCGAAAAACTAAACATCTTGGTTGGAAAAAAAATTATTTTAAATATTTTTTTGAATAATTAATTTATTAATTAAAACATAATACCCTCACCTGTTTTTTTAGTAAATTCTCCCACTCTACTACTATGCCATAATTGTCAATTTTTTAACTTTGGAACTTTTATCATTTTCAGCACTCGTTTTACATATCACATTTAATATATTTTTGTAACAATTTCTCAGCATTCTCTCTCCAATAATTTTTTTGTTAATGAAAGTTAGCATAAGTGGTTGAGCTGTTCATAGGTAAGATAAGAACTCCGATCCTACTTTTTTTGAGTGCATGAGTTTGAATTTCTCTTATACCTTTTTTTTTTTTTATCTATTAATGTTAATCTTTAGTATTTGTTAAAATTTTAATAGAAGATTCGAATTCAAGACCTCTCACTCATTTCTTCTTTTAATTATTTAATTTCTCTTCTTAATAATCAAACTAATCTTATAATTATCCCTCTTACTACTTTTCCTAATTGGTGTGTAATGCTCCTCATGGAATACCAGGTGCTTAGGAACCAGATTCAATTTTTGCCATAAACTGAATTTAACTATATAAACAATTTTCAATAACATAATTGAACTGTTTACTGAAGAAAAATAGCTCAGTTCAATTTCTAACAACAATTCAGTTTGTATGGTAGATCAGTTAATTGCATCTTACTTTTTGAAAAATTGAAATCATTTATGTCACTGCATGACAACTAGACTTTGACAACAACTTAATCATTCAGTTGCAAAGTTATGCTTATTTGATTGATTTGGGAATTAAGAGTTTGAGAGAGAAACTCGACAAACTAAGAGAAAGCGAAATGCATAGAGAATAGAGAGACTGGGAGTAGTGAACATGCCACACTTGTTTTATGTCGTTTTACATTTGTTTTAATTTTAAAATTTCAAAATAATTTATAACATAATTAACTGAACTATTTTCATTATTCATTACTGTTAAATTTATGAAGTTAAACTGATTAAATAGTTCAATTTAGAATTCATATAATTTAGTTCAGTTTTAAATAATTCAATTTTAGTTTAGTTTCAGTTTATAGTAGCTGTCTCTCTTTTCCTTCCCCCTTCACCAGACCATCATTATATTCCCTAGTTCCAACATGTAATTGATGCCCTACCTAGTTATATTGGGAGTGTTTTCCTGTTCTACCATTTTCAAGTACAAAGTTCCCAGACTATGCAATCTTGTTTTGTAATAATATTAATTTGAATTGAAATTGTATCTGACCAAGAATATATACATTGGTACACATTTAGATTTTGCAACAATCCAACAACAGAAGATCGCACAGCAGAGGAATCTCTCTCTTTCCATCACCTTTTATTGCTCAAAACTGGTTACTGTACTACTCATTCTATCACTCACTCACTCACTTCAACTTCAAAATACATAGCATCCTCAATGTACGAGAATGATGCAGAAACATGCATGCGGCATCATGGAAAATTTAAGCATCTGCTAGATGCCAACTTGATAAATATGTAATTAATCCTTTCTGTTATGTATGGAAACTGCACTTATATACTAGTAGTATTTTGGTACTATGATATTTATGGGAAATATCTACTAGCTTAGCTTTGCGGATGATAACTAATTTTCTATTAAGAAACCTAATTGATCAACATATTTAGTAGAGTATTTTCTTTCTATAGCTGTTTTTCATTTACAAAACTAAAATTTAAAGACATTGAATGATGTATCATTCGAATAATTGACTTGTTAGTTGGTATATACAAACCGTGAATATGTTATGAGTTATATAATTTCAGATAAATGAAAGATTGTGAGTTTTGTAATTTTAAATTTGACTCACCATGGAACAAAATTTGCTTAATTATCATCAAATATTTATTTTTTATAATTTTGGTCTCCTAAATATGTTTTGTCTCCAAAATTATTATTTTTTTTTAGCAGTTTTAGTATCTAAGTTGTTTTTTTGCATTTAGTTAATTTTGAATATTGACTATATTAATGTGTGTTTATTGATGAGTTAAGTGTGTGGTAAGGACAATGGTGACAACAATGTGGTGGCGATGGTAATAATGACAATAGTGGTGGTGACAACCGTATGTTAATTAATGTCTCATTTGAGATGGTTTCAAAACGTGTTTTTTGAAATACATTTTTAAAACAAAACGTGTTTGACAAAAAATAGAATTGAATTGATTTTTAATCTAATTTCAAAATAACTTTATATTATTTTGTTAACGGAGATATTAAAATTACTAAAAAAAAAATATTAATTTTGGGATCAAAAGTGATAAAAGAAACCTTGATAAATCGAAAAAAAAAAATTGAGAATAAAATTGCCATTAAACTAACAAAATTGCATTTTTCTCCTTTTCTATTAATGTTATTCGGTGTGTGTGTGTGTGTTTTTTTTTTGTTGGTTTGGAAAAAGGCGTGGATATAATTGAGATGTTTTTGTCTTCTTGAAGTGACTTGCTAATTTTATAAAAAAAAAAAAAAAGATTCCTTTTTTATTTTTTTATTCCCCCACAAAGATGAGCTAAGTTCACTTTTCTTTTTTATCTTGAAGACACGTATATATATAGTTGTTCCGAAAAGCCAATTATTTAACATCTTTAATAGACACTGAATTTCTTTCAAAACTCACGCTATTTACTTATTTCTAACTTTACAGTATATAAACAAGTACATGCTATAATGTACTTCCTGAATTTCGAAAAATGTTTGCATGTTATTTATTTTCTTTTAACAGACATGTAATTTAGTGGCACTGGTATATAAAAAATGGTAATTAATTAACTCTTTTTTCTTTATACTGTGATAGATAGATATGCTACAATAATACTGCTCTGGTGGTACTAAAATTGTAGTTTTACACGTACGGTTCTCATAATATTCCATTCACTTTGTACAAAAGAAAACGTCGATATATGTAACTTGCATAAGATATGTTTCATGTGTCGGTTTGGAAATACTAGAAGAAGGATTTTTAGTGAAAATAAAATAGAATTAATTTTTTTATAAATTAAAATTATCTTTTTTAATAACAAATTAGTATAAACTTTTTTCATGTATCTTATTTTAAAAGATATGAAATTTTTATAAATTATCGATTAAAGAAATAATTTTAATTTTTAAAGAAATTTATTTTATTTTATTTTTATATTTTTTAAAAAAAAATTTAAAAAATTGTGTGTTCAAACAGGACCATAATTGAATAATTTTTATTAATAATTACTTAAATTGAAAAATGAGAATGTGTATATATCAATGGCTTTGGATTCATGCATGCATGCATATATGGTACCCACACACACGACACAAGTCTCCATTTGGCACTGGCCACTGAGCATCAAAAGTGACAGAAGACTGGTTGTGGCTAATTGCAGCCTCAAAGGAAACTTCCTAGCTAGCTATATAAGCATTCACTTTAGTGTTTAGAAGTACATAAAAAAAAAAAAAAGTAATTAACTCTTTGTGGTTATCTGTTTACTTTTATTAATTTCTCTTAAAGTGTTCTTATTTTTTGCAATGGTTTTGTAACACTTTTTATAATATCTTTGCATGTATATGTTTCAACTAAATGTTATCTTATATTTCCCAATACACTATTAACATAAGAAATAATAACTTAACAGAGTGATTCAGGGTGAGCAGTTTCGCATCTTGAATATGAAATAAACGGTATTTATAAAGAAATTATACAACTTTAACTTTATGTTCACGTCCTAAAGATTAGTTATTGTTCTTAATATACCATGAAAGAAAGAATCTTATATTCCTTTCTGATATCTTTTTGTAACCTTCTCTCTTTTCTTATATAGATTTTTCTTTTTTTGACAAATTCCTTTATAGAGATTATTATATAAATAGTATTACTTTTTTTTTTCTCGAATATCTTTTTATGCGAACACATAGATATATTTTTCCTTAAGCGTAAATTTTGAGATTAAAGTAGTTACATGAATTTGCATGTCGGCCACAAAATATTAATTAAATAATCACTATCACAGAGTCAATTATTAATTTTATAGTAAATTAATATTCAATTTTGTCAAAAATAAATAAATTAATTAATATTCAATCAAATTAATAATATGCACTCTTTGTTATTTCATTCAATACTTTCATCCTCAGAACAAAATGTTAATGTAACCTACGGAAAGCGAACCTTATGATTGTAACTGCTGCTGTCTCTTCAGCCACAAAATCATGACTCTTCATTTTTTGTTTTGATTTTATTATATTAATTTGGTCCATATATTTTTATCATCACTTTACTATTTTGACTCTAAATTGTTACTAATGTTACTGTTAAAACTTCTACAAATTTTTTTTTTCTGGTGATACTACATCATCATAAATTTCAGGTGATTGTTATTGTTAAGTTGCGGGAAATTTCTTTGACAATAATTTTACACTGCTGGAAAAATGTTGTAGTTTTTTTTTTTTTTGAAAAGATCAGAAAAATGTTGTAGTGAAAGTTATAAGAGTAATTATAAGACAATTGAGCAATTAATACACTCTTTTAAATACATTTCATATTATTGGTTAAAATTAATAAAAATTACAAAATTACTAGAATTTATTAAATCAGAAGTGAAGTGAGACTTACACAAATTTAAAATTTGAAAATAAAATCAGTTAATAAATTAGAGTATTTAAAAAGGTGCGTTGCTAACAGTTCTTAATTATTATAATTATAATGATATATTATATTATATACTAATTATTATACCAAAATATTGAAAATAAAGTAATAAAATGTAAAAGTAAACTCTTCCATTCATGAATTCACTAACCCAAAAAACAAAAACAAAAAATCTTAAATATTTCAAACTCTTTTTAGTTCTTGATTTTACAAAATCCATTTAATTAATGTGAATAAAAAAATAAGGTCAGAAAATTAAAGTAAATATTTTTTTTTTTATTAAAGCAAAGACTAAATTCAGTCTTTTGAAAAAAAAAGTATGTAAGTAATTACCCATTACAATCTCATTAATCTAAGGATTTACTAAAATAAACGTATCTATTGTTAATTCAAGTTAAATATGTCATAAATTTATCTCATGTCAAATTAAGGGTCTACACACATACCCTTTTTATTCACTTTCAAAACGTGCATTCATCAAGAAATTTGTTTATATAAAATAGTTAAATTAATAAAAATAAATTACATGATCTATACAAAATGATGTAAACCTTGTATGTTATTTATTTTTTATTTTTTTATTCCTAAATAGAAAAAAAAAAAAAAAAAAACCTAACCGTTATGTCAATTATATGATGATGTACATATGGCCCAAAGTAGCTTACAAACACTAGAGATAATTCAGTTTAGATCTCATGGTGCTTGGTGAGAGGGAAGCTGATTCAAAATAATGAAACCTTTGTCGAACCAAATGGATCCCACATAATGAACCATGGAAAGCACAACAACAAAATCCACATGGTACAGTTCCTGTTCCTGACACTATTGGTCTTCTTCCCCTTGTGCCGTGTGGCAAGTCATGTGCAAACAATTGGTTTTCCATGTTGGAAAAAAAATAATCAAAATAACAAGAATTAAGCACCACAATCATTTGCCTTTTGGCAAAAAGAAAGAACCACACCCACATATAGCAAACTAAAAAAAAAGGCATATCCCTTCATGTCCTCAACAAACATCAAAAGCATAATTTGTGAATAAGTTAGTGTAAAAACTACCAAAACAAACAAATTCTCAAGTTCATGATCTGTATAGTGTTGGATAGTATAAAAATGTATACAAATTGAGATATTTACACAAGTGAGTTTCAAAGGACTCCTTACTACTAATTAAACTCACAAGTGAGAAGATACTATTCGAGTTTGTTCATCACTGGATCAAGTTAGAACTCATATTTCTAACAAAATTAACAGATAATATTTGATGAATATATAAAAGAAGTTAGATTGCAAATGAATATTTACATTAACTACTTAAACCAATCTAATTATCTAAATTCTAAACCAAACAGAAATGGACCTAAAACTAATACTATTTTATCAATTTGTACAATCATTTATTTATTACTAAGGTAAAAAAAACTTGTAAATGACTAAACGAAATCTTGTTCATCACCGTTGTTGTTGTGGTCGCCATTACCAACCGAGCAAACATCTCTTGCGGTGGAGAGAAAATTCTCCGCCCCGCCCTCGCTGCCGCGGCGGCTCGTCGTCGTTCCGTCGGTCTCCAAGAACTGAACCCTCCTTCTCATGTCGTCCAATTGCCTTTCCATGAACAAAAGTCTCTCTTTCAAAGTCAAATTCTGTTCCTCAAGGTGCGCAATATGCGTGCCCTGTTCGGAAACTCTTTTGTCCAAGATGGTATGTTCTTCACCGGAGTTGGGGTACACCATCTCGAACCTTCCGGCGCCGGAATCTTCGCCGGAGTTGAAGTTTCCGGGCCGGAGCCGGATTAGGCCCTTCATGGAGCCGTAGCCATTGAACCCCCACTGCTCCTTCGCCGCCTTCTCGTCGAACGTCGCCGGCGACAGAGACGCCGCCGGCATGGCTGGCGGAGAAACATTTGCCGCCGGAGACACCGCACCGCCGTGAATCTTCGCCTGGATTATGAACGACGTCGTGTTGCGCGGCGCGAACGGCGGCGTGAGGCGACTGCCGACACCGCCGCGGCCGAAGATTCGCTTCGGGTGGTGAATCCGGCGGCCCTTCGCGCCGGTGCGGTTCGCCGGCGGGGATTTTGAATCGTTCCGGTTAGGGTTTGCTGGCTTGAAAGAGTGAACCGGAAACGAACCGGTTCGGTGAAACTGAAAGTCTCTTCTTTTGCTCCAACTGCCCCTGCACGGATGAGGTTTGAACGCCGGCGAGTACCGCGGCGGAGGATGCGGCCAAACGGCGTGGTTTTGGTTGTTTTCAAAGATCTGCGCGTGAGGCATCATTTCGTGAAGGTCGTTCATGAAGAAAAAAAGACTGAAAATGAAAACATTCACAAGAAAGTGAGACACAAAATATATAAAAAAAAAGAATAAAAAAGTTTAAAAAACTCAGAAAGATTAACAAAAATAATAAAAAATAAATAACCTGAGGGTTTCGTTTTTTTGTTTTTTTATGTTTATTGGGATTAATAATTGTCGTTGGCGCAGAGAGTGAGTGGCAAACGGTGTCTGAGAATTCGTGACCGAAAGGGTAAAGGAAAACTAATGTGATGATGAAGAGGTTGAGGAAGAGAGAGAGGATCAACGGTGGGATTTGGATTTTGTTGAAATGGACGGTGGAGATTTGATGAAGTTGTTGTTTAGATAAGAAGAAGAAGAATCGGGTTCTAAAGGGTTTGGGAAAAAGTAGAATCACAGTATTGTAGTGGGTGATGTGATTATTATTACTTTTTTAGGTTTCTTAAATATTTCGATATTAACGTCACTTTCATGCGTAAGTGTCAATGGATGGAGCAATTTGTAAACTGTCGAACACTATTTATATAGACAGCTGAAGTAGCCCATTAATTTTAGGTTTTGTAATTTAGTATTTTTTTTCATTTTTATAAAAGATTTAAGATTGGTTTGGTGAATATAATAAGATAGGATAGATAAATATGATATGATAAGATTAAGATATGCATATTAATTATTAGATAACAAACTTGATAATCAAGAAATATAATATTAATTATGTTTAAATAAAAAAAAGTTTGAATTGCACTTTTTCCTTTTTTTTATCATTACTTTGATATCTCTGCAGTGTTAATTTGCTTTTTTAAATGAATTTATATTTAAATATTTAATTTTAATTGATCTATTTAAAATGTCATAAGTACCCTTATAGTTAATTATTCAAAAAAGAGAATGTTATTTTTCTAAAGGGGAGAGAATGATTTCTTTTCCTTTTTCCCTTCCTCTTCTTCAACGTTATTTTGGAGAGAGAAAGTTTTTCTTTCTCTATTTCATGCTACTGTTTTTTCTAAAGAGAAGAGAAAAGTTGTTCATCCTTGATTTCGTGTGCTACCTTTCAAGAGGAGAGAATTATTATTCTTCTCCAAAGGAGCATGGATATTTTTCTTATACAAGAATTCTCTATTTCATATTCAAATGACCATGTTCATGATAACTTTCAACCCAACGACGAATTTGTCTGTGGCGACGATGATCCCATTTGCGACTCGCAACTCTACAACGACGTCGAACTTGACGACCACAACTTTTTTTCTAGCCTCGCTACTAAGTTGTTTCCAACGTCAATGACCCACAGTTGTTGCGATTACCGACTCGTTGATTCAGTTGTTGCAGGTTGAGTTGGTGCTCCTATTGTAGAAGGTATGTTCTTTATTATAAATAATATGCTCATTTGTTCATATATTGTGTTCCTGTCAAGAATTTGTAGGTTTCCTTTGATTATAAATAAAATGGTCAAATTAAAAATACATGTAGTGGGATTTAGTGTTTGTTTGTAATTTTTAATTTTAACTTTTTATTTGTTGAGTTTTCTATGGGACCAGTCCATGTGGGCATGTGGAGGACATGACATATTTAATTGTATTTATAGTTTTTCCTATTTTGTTATTTGGTTTCACAATTTAAATTGGTTTTATATTAATATACTTGGTTTCATGATCTGAGTAGCTTCTTTTCCAAAAGATCCATGCTAGATATTTGGCATTAAATTTTTGTAATTTGAAAATAGGAGCATGTGCCTTTGTTTATTTTAAATTTCTTTTATTACATCTTATATGTTTGTTTGACTTCCTGTAAAAGTTGGTCATTTATCTTTGTCAATCTCTTGTTGTTTGATTTTATTGGAGAAAGATAGTTTATATGAAAACATTTTTCTAATCTTATTAGTTTGTATAAGAATTATTTTTAAAGTTTGTTATCTATGATGACTCACAAATTACATTAGCTAAGGCTGCTCAACATAAGCTAGATTGAGGTGTTTATATCATGGTTTATGCATGAATTTTGTTTATTATTATTAACTTTGATTAAATAACGTTTTGTAATGGTGCTTGATATGCATTAAACATGAATGACAAAGTGCAAAACAAATCAAGTTTTTTTTTTTGGATGAAACTACATATAACAGTCTTTTTTTTAACAAATTTTGCATGACAACATTCATGTTTTTAACATTCCTTTGGCATGATAACATTCATGTTTTTTTAATATTCATTTTGAATGATAACATTCTTGTTTATTCCAAGTTTTTTTTATGAATAAAAATAGAAAAAAACATATCATTTTTATTTTTGTTGTTAGATTGCAAATATCTAACGTGAAAGATGACTTGCCTTATTTAGGCTTGCCTTATTTGTACATTTTGTGGAGAAACCATGTGAGATTCGCAACCAAGACCTAGACAAATTTGGCATGTTCTGTGCAATTGATGATGTTAATAACTTTGCAGAAGAATTAGGATTACCACCTTGTAATCTATTCATTCTTTGGTTTAGGTCTGCTATTATTGGTAATATGCTACCCCTCAAGTCTGATTCTGATGTGATTAAGATGTATTCTGAGATGAATAATGCTAAATATATTCATTTGTTTGTTAGTATAAATAGTAATGAGTTTTGGAAAATACCTTTAACTATTGGTAATGATGATGATGTAAGTGCAAGTGAAATTATACATGTTAGTATAAATGTGGAAGATGAACAAGTTCATCCAAATATTCAAGGTCAGGATGAGGTATTTGTGAATGATGATGATGAAACTTTCAATGTGCCTCACAATGTGAATGATTCATCAGACAGTGAATATAATTCTATGAATGATGAAGATTGTGGGAATAAGACACATAATACATATGAATTGAGTGACTTTGAAGAAAGTATTGATATCATTGGAAATCTTCATTCTAATGATAACATGACTAAAATCTACGAGGAAATGAGGATTTATGGAAAATTGCATGAGACTCCAAAAAATGGAAAGATACATCTAGAAGTTCACCAATTGTTTATGGATGTGCATCACTTTAGGCAAGTTTTGAAGGATTTTTCTATACAAGAGGGATTTCAATTAAAGAGAATTAAGAATGAAGCATCCAAGTTGACTGTTGCATGCACTGACTTTGGGTGTATTTGGAGGATACATGCATCTCCACTTCCAGATGGTGTACCTTTGCCATAAAGTCATTTGAGTCTAACCATACTTGCATTAGAGTCACAAGGAATGCTTATGCAAACTCTACATGGATTGCTTCAAAGCTTGAGAGTGTATTGATGGCTGATCCTAATTTAAGCTACTCATCAATGAAACAAATATTACTTGAAAAATATGGTGTTGTACCAACAAGCATAATGCAACTATATCGTGCTAAGAGGAAAGTATTTCAACATACTAAAGGGGTGCATGCAAAGTCATAAAATGAGCTACCACCTTAGGTTGAATTAGTTAAAGTGACAAATAGTGGGAGTCTAGTGAAATTGTTTATGAATCCAAGTCTAACTCAAGATAATAAACCTGAATTTCAAAAGATCTTTGTATGTCTTGATGCTATGAAGAAGGGCTTTGTGAGAGGGTGTAGACCATGGGTAGGTATTGATAGATGCCATTTGAAAGGGCTTTATGGTGGGGTCTTATTATTTGCTGTTACCTTAGATGGAAACAGGGGCATGTTCCTTGTAGCTATTGCAGTGGTGAAGATTGAAAACAAGGATTCATGGACTTGGTTTTTGAGATCATTACATGAAACTTTACAATCTGTTCGTGAATGACAAGATGATTTACTATGTATTATGTCTGATCAACAAAAAGTATTTTTTCTATCCATTAATTTTCTCTACAATTATCCATGATTTAGTTTGTTAGTTTGTAATTCTCCATTTGTTAAATGTAGGTTCTTTCTGAAGCTGTTAAGCTAGTATTCCATATACAACACATAGGTATGTTGATATAGTGTTTGAATGACTATTGCATATAATTTTTGATTTTGTGAGATACTAACATGATATTATTATTCTTTTGTTTTTTTTTTATGTAGAAATTGTTGTAATCATATTTTGAATCATTTTAAAATGTGTTTCAAATCCTTGTTGTTGACACACCATTTTTAAGGATGTGTCATGGCCTACAGTAAAGACATGTTTGACAAAGCTATTTTAGCCACGAGAAAGGTGAGCAATGATGTTGTTGATTGGTTGTTGTCCAATGATAGACTAAGAGAAACTTGGGCAAGATACACATATAATCCTCTTTTGAAGAGTAATCATGTCACAAATAATGTATATGAAGTCTTCAACTTCTGGTTAGGTGATGACTGAAAGAAGACTATACTGTCTATGCTTGACAGTATTGTCTGCATGTTGATGACATTATTTCAGAAAAGGAATGAGACTACAACTACTATTGAGGGTATATTGACTCTAAGAGTAAGAAAATTTTTGGACATGGAAATGCAAGATGGTAGATTTTTAAAAGTTACATATGCTGGTGAACAGAAGTTTAAGGTTCAAGATGGTTTTATCCCTTTTGTTGTGGATCTAAAATTAAAAGAATGTGGATGTAGATTTTGGCAAATAATTGGGTTGCCTTGCAAACATGTTTGTGCATGCATATCTCATAATAGATTAAATCCTTCTTTGTTTTGTGATAAAGCACATTCCATGACTAAGTTAAGAACAACATATGTTATGTTGATTTGTCCCATGGGTGAGATTGACCCCAACAATAAGGGTGGGTGGCTTGATATTAGCCCTCCTCCCTTAAAAAGGCATTTTGGAAGGCCTAGAAAGGCTAGAAAGAAAAGTGTTGTTGAGGGACCAACATGAAATCAACAAGCAAAAAGGTCCAACATCATAAAGTGCTCAACTTGTAATCATTTTGGACATAATAGTAGAACCTATCAAAGGGCATCGGTAAAGAAGAAAAAACAAGTAAGCCTATGTGATAGTATATATGAATTTTTTTTGCAGCTATTGTTATATATATATCTTATTGTTGAAACATTCTTTTTTGTGCTTTTTTTTTTTTTTTTTAGAAAAACACTGCTGAACCATCTTCTACTCAGTTATGTGCCAATTTTGAAAGCTCTCAAACTGTGTAAACATAAGGGAACATTCAAACTATCACCAATGACGAACCAAGAGCCCACTACATCAACAACCACAAAAAAAAGAGAAAAAAGCCAAGAGCCAAGCCTAAGAAAATAGTTGACAACTAGGGAGCTTATGATTTGAAAAATTCAATGTGCTAGAATTATTTTTTAAATGTATTGGTTGCATAGGGAATATTTTTTGAACATATACGTGGTTGTAGACAACTATAGTGATATTTTTGGTATATTTAAGGTGTTTTTATTTTGTTAGTGTAACAATTATGTCATGGATATAAAAGCACACAGATTTATTAATTAAATTTGGTATTTTATGTTCTTATTTCTTGTTGTGTAGTGTTTCTTTTTCCTACTCTTTCTATTTATAATTTATAAAATAAAAAATAGGAAATATCATATCTTTTTCCAAATGAATTTATATTTAAAAATTCATATATATCAACTAATAGTCATTTGATAAATGGTGATAAGGATGCAAAATTGTGTTGCGAATAGTATTAGTAACTAATAGGTTTGAGAAATGGTGAAAATGATGTTTTTAACATTCTAATACATGTATTCTCGATTTTTTAAACTCATGACTCATATATCCCTTGACATTTTAAACTCATTAATGTATACTCCCTTAAATTTTAAACACATTACAAATGTACCCCATTAATTTTTAAACACATCACACATGTATCCCTTTAACTTTTAAAATCATTACATGTACCTCTGAACTTTTTTAATACATTACAAACACACCTCCTATGTTTTTAAAAAGAAGATAAGGCATGTTTGAAAAAAAAATATTATAAAAATTGTGTCAGTCATATGACATAAAAAGTTAACAGAGTTAACTCTATTAACAATGGAGGGGGTACAAGTGTAATGAGATACCAAAAGTTAGGAAATTTTGTGTAGAGATAAAAAAAAAAAAGGAGGGATACACATGTAATTGAAGTAAACCTTTGGAGATGTTGCTGCAATTTGCTCATAAAAATATTAATTAGAGAATAGATAGAGAAAATGTATCATGTCGATCCTAACTTAATTTTTCTCACGATAAGAAATACAAAAATAAGCAATAGAATATTGCGATCATATCTAGCGTTGTTCATGGATTGGTTTGATTTAGTTATTGGGTGATTTAATATCTAAACCAATTGATTTTAATTGGTTCAGTTTGGTTCAAATTTTAGAAGAAAAAAAAAATCAATCCAAATCGAACCAATCCGATGATTAATGATTGGTTTGGTTTGGTTCATCAGATATCCAATCTAAGAAAAATAATTGATTTAAAAAAAGAAATAACAATTTTGCTTCCAAATTAACTAACATAAGCTGAAGTGGTTAATCATAACAAAAACTCTAAGCCAAATCCAATGATCATAATTAAACACTCAAAATTACAAACCAAATAGATGATAATCTAATATAGTCAAAGATTGAAAGTATATATATATATATATATTCAGTTTGGTTTAGTTTATTTTGATTCGGATTTGAAATGTTCAAATCCATACAGTTTGGTTTGGATTGGATCTGAACCAAATGAAAATCCAAACTAATTTAATTGGTTTGGTTTGGTTCTTCGGTTTCATTTAATTGGTTTGGTTTGGTTCTTCGGTTTCATCAGTAGGTTTGAACCGATGAACATCTCTAATCATATCTTATTAACACATTAATTAATGGATTATTAGAGATAAAATAATTATCTTATCTTATTCTATCATATTATATTCATCAAACAATGCATTAGTTTACTTTTAATCCTTATAAATTATATTTATTTTATTTTCGTTCTTAAAACCATTTAGATAATATTTTGAACACAAAAAAAAATGTTATATAATATATATTAACGACTAAAAATAAAACAAATATAATTTGTAAAACTAAAAAAAATATTTTGTATGAACGGAAAATAGAAAATACTAAATTATAATTACTAAAAGATATTTAGTTTTGTTTTTCATATGCGTGGGGAATAGATGAAGTGTCTTGTGTCTATTGGTTAGTTCTATAAACCTCTACGTTTTCCTATAAACAATTTTGATTTTCTCTGCTTCTGTCTTCATATGTTCAGGATCTATTTATGTAAATGACACAGAAAATTTTCATTTGGGCATAAAAGGGTTGTTATACTGTACATTCAATTAAGACAGAATAACTTTTTTCCTTTTATGTTTTATTATATAAAAAAATACTTAGACTGATTTATACGATAGTTAAAAATTGAATAATGATATCAAACATTCTGTCTTTTCAAAATACTTTTTCGCGATCCCTAATTTCTTTTATTTTTATCTTATTACATCTTATTTAATCAAAATTTATTTGTAATTTTAATTCTCTTAATTTAAAAATTGTCGATTTTGATCTTTTTAATTTTTAATCGTATTACTTGTTTTTTAGTTTTAAAAATGGGTGATTTTTATCCCCTATTGATTACTAACTAATAATTTTTCATTAACAGAGTTATTAATTTAATTAAGAATTACTAATGAATTAAAATAATTTTTCACACAAACAAAAATAATTAAAAAAATATTTTTAGTATTAAAAAAATATTTTTAATATTAAAAAAATAATTATTTTTACAAAAAAATCACTTCTAATAATTAATAATTTATAGTGAATTTATAATTAATTTAATAATTTATTAATCATAATTATTAATTAATAATTGAGCAAGGACCAAAATCATTATTTTTTTAAAACTAGATGATCAAATATTACAATTAAAAATTATGAGACCATAATCGTAAATTTTTTAAAATAAAAGAACCAAAATTACAATTTAACCTTTAATCAAACACTTAATTAAGTAATAATTTTTTTAAGTGATAATTTAGACAAAAATATATTTTTTTGATGAGTAGACAAAAAATATCTAATCATGGGAAAAACAAAAATTAATTATTAAGAGTACCTCATTTCAAAACAAAACAAGAATATTAAGATTGGCTTAGAAGACATTACACCACGCATGATGACACATTGCAAAATTTTCCAACAAAGTGAGTCGCAAATATATTGACATAGATATAGATTAATTAGAACATCAAACACAAAAAAGAAATATAGATTAGAACTGTCTAAATCCCAATTTCTCAATTGCAAGATGAGATTATAGAACAATTTCTCAGTGAACTTCAATCATGGAAAAGCATTAGTTAAGCACAATTCCAACAACTAATCCAACATATTACATATATAAAAGAAATAGAATTCACAAGAAAAATAAATTACAATAAATTCAAACCAACGTTCATCCTAACCTAACCCAAAAGGAATCTTCAAGTATTTCCCAAACCCTTTCTTGCTTTGGGTCCTTAGAGGTGTTAAAGAATGTCCCTAAACATATAATTTTTCCTTTAAATAGCAAGTTTAGGGTATATATGTTTGAAGATAATGCGTACATTTCAATAGAAATCTAACGTATAAAAGTAAATTAGTAACGTGTCTTTTACCATGTTGCTTGGTTTTTCGTTTGCTACAGTTAGATTTGGCTACCAGTGTACATTCTTACGAAAGTTGCAGATAATCTTGTCGTTGAACAATGCCACTGGTCCTATGTCATTTAGGACTTAAACTCTTGCATAAAAATGTAAATCTATATGTTTAGTCTTTACAAATAGAGACCATGATGACTTCAATCACATTCCTAGAGTTTGAGATGCATGTGAACCAAACAAGGAGAATAAAAGGTCAAAGTTTGAGTCTAAAATTTGAAGTTTTTTTTGTTACGGTTCAGTTTTCCAACATGAAAATTCCAAGTAAATTAGGGTATGCTTGGGAAACGTGGGATAGAACGCAACTAAAGTTCAAAATAAAGTTACACTCACATTGCGATCACTTTTTTTACTTTGAAAAGTATGAAATATTGTTCAATGAACATTCGAATGCTTAAATAAACATGCTTTTAGTGCATTCATGCATCTACTGCATTTAAACCATTAAAAATATATTCACCAAGCTAATGCTTTTAGTGTATTCATGCATCTATTGCATTTAAACCATTAAAAAGTATATTCACCAAGGTAATGCTTTTAGTGTATTCATGCATCTTTTGCATTTCCTCACAACATTCACCAAGGTAATGCATTCAAACATGTAAAAAAGTTAAATAAATCTACATATATTGTGGATTTATCACAAATCAAAAAATAGAAAATAAAAATAAATCCTAATAAATCTTCCAGGATACTCTTAAATAATCTAAGATATAAAAAAGGTACTATAAGATATTTCTTAAATTTTCTTACTGTTCTCATCTTAGTCACTCTGTGATGATAACTCTACTCATTACTTTATTACTTGTCAATCCATACACTCCTAAGGTAGATTGTGTTAATCCATGCTTTTTATAGAGTTTATTCAACAAAGTAGCTAGTCGTTTGTGACCATTAGAGAATAGAGACCATTCCCATTTGATTTTGAATGGTTTTCTGGTAGTGGAAAATTTTGTCAAGTTAAGCATGACACAATTTTATTAATCAAAGAGTTAAAGTTCAAAGAGAACTAAAATTAAAAACTCAAACTGAAGGAAAGCTAACTAATATATATATATATATATATATATATATATATATATTTTTTTATCTAAAATGGAGTATGATATCCCAGAGAATTTACAATATTCATGCATCTTACTCAACCAATTAAGTTATACCCCTTAATTCTAACACTTTGTTTAATTATATATTTGTGCGCCAAAGTAAGAAAAGAAAAAAACTTGCAATCCAAGCCATGGTAATTAAATAACTAAACATAGTCACTTCAATTCAAATACAATTATCATCACCATTGTGACTATCATCATCACCAACATCTCCATTTTTAAGGCTCCTAACACGCGCCATTCTTTCATTCTCCAAGCACAAAACCCTTCTACTCAAGTCATCAATTTCTCTTTCCATCAGAAAAATTCTCCACTTGAGAATGAAACTCTCTTTCTCAAGGTGCCCAATTTTGGTGTTTTGTTGATTAACCTTATTCCTCAATTTCCATTCTTTGCCATAGTTAGGGTGTTCCATCTTGCTGCCAGAGTTGGAGAAGATTTTGTCAAAATCTTTATCGTTGTTGTCGTCATCATTGTTGCATTTTCTAGGTTGGAGCTCGAGCAGTCCAATCATGGAGCCGAAGCTATCGATGCCCCATTGCCCCATAGCCATCTCCAACACCGAATTTGTTGGCAACAATGTTGGTGTCGTCGAAGGGACAACAATTGACATTAACGGCGAAACCAACGACGTTGTTATTATGCCACCAGACATCTTTGCACGAGTTATGAACGATGTCGTGTTGTGTGGTGCTTGTGGTGGTGTGAGTCGATGACGATCACTAGTAGATTTCCTCATCGTTTTGAAAAATGCATGATCTTGACCGAACCTAGTTCTTCGGTGGAACTCCTTTCGCTTGTTGTTGGGTTTGTTATTTTGGAGTAAATATCGGGACTGAGGCATCATTTAGGATGGGTAGTAGTCGAGGAACATAGATAGAGATGATCAATGATTAGAACTTTGTTGAATAGCAACTTAAAATACACAATGTTATATGTTATATAATGAGTAATGAGTAATGAACAAAGATGAAGGCTTTGCCCCCACTTAAGTATAACATTTATTTATTTATTAAAATATAATTGAATGATACAAATAAATATTTAATATGTACATTAATTTGACACAAGATATTTGTTTTTCATTTATTGTTTTATATAAATTATACATATATGTAATTTTTGTAATAACTAAATTAGGTAGAAAATTAATGAGTAGTATATTTCTTTATTTTTTCTTTCTTTCTCCAAATGAGTGTTATAAATGAAATAATATTTTTTTTTCATTACATAAAATAATTTGAATTTAATGAAATGAAAAATACATATAATTTGATTATTTCTATGAAAGCATATTTTGTATGTCTTCTTTTATCCATGAAAATTGAACTCAGGTACTAAGCATATTTTTATGTGTCATTTAATGTTTACAATGGAACAATTATTTCTCTAAAAATAATTTATCTAAATATTAATTAAATAATAAATTTTACATTTATTAAGAGATTTTTTTTTACAATATTATTTAATTACAAACCTCCATGCATAATAATTATTATTTTTTCATTAGTTAAATACTATGAATATCTCTCAACGCACTAGGTGTGAGATTAAAAACTAATCTTACTCAAAACATACTATTATCATTAATTTAAGAAAATTTTGTATAGAGAAAGAATCAAATATAAATTCTTTCACTCCAACTAAATAAATTCGTTCCTACACACATATGAATGCAACACCAAACCTAACATTATTACACCAATCGTATGAGTTTTTTTTTTTTTTTTTAAGGAATCACATGAGTTATGCATAACAAGTTTGTAAAAATTTACAATAATTATTTTAAAAGTTATATAAACGATAATTTATAATTAAATGACCATAAAAAAATTATATTTACACGGTTAATACATGACTGTTAACTTCATTCATTCAATGCAAATTATTATTTGTAAGAGAACACGATTAAATGGAGAAATCAAATGCATCTTTAGTAATTAATAGCACCATTTGGAGAAAAACTTTAAAGAAATGGATTTGAATGAATTTGGACATTGATAATGAAGTCTTGTGATTACAAAACTTTTATACAACTCCCATGAGATCTACGTTTTTACGTGAGAATAGAGATTAGGATTAGAGTATTATTTAAAAATTAATATATACCTACCTTACTTATATCTTTGCTTCCCCTCTTTAATGCATACAGAATTAAAAAAAAAAAAAAAAGATTTACCAAATATTCAAAAGAATTATTTTATCACATTTTAAAATATTAAAAACTTATCATCACCACCACCAAAAGTTGCTCCCATCACCATGACTACTGTCGCCAACATGGTTATTACCTCCGCTACCAACATGATCACTGTCACTAGGGCCACTATCACCGCTACCATCATAGTCATTGTTGCTGTTGTTGCCACTAACAACCATGATGGTGGTGGTGACGATGACACTGGTGATGGTAACCATGTTGGTGGTGGTAATGGTGGCCTTAGCAGCAACAACAGGAATGATGACTATGATGATAGCGATGACAGTGACCCTGGCAGCGGTGATAACCATGTTGGTGGTGGTGGTAGCGCTGGTTATGGTGATGAGGGCAACTCTTGGTGACAGGGATGATAAGTTGAATATTTTAAGACATAATAAAATAATTCTTGTGAATATTTAGTAAAAAAAAAATTAATCTTGGATGCGCTAAAGAGGGAACCGAGAGATTAAATTAGGTATATGTATGTTAATTTTTAAATGTATTCTAATCTCTAATCGTCTAATTAAATTTAACGAGTCGTCCTCTCACACAAAAATGCCTCTCTCTCTCTCTCTATATATATATATATACACACACACATTTTAAGTGTTACATCATTCAAAAACTTTCAAATGAATAATTTTATCTCTCAAAACTCTCGGTTGGATTGAAAATTCATTGTATAGATCATATTTATCAAAATTTATAACATTGAATATCAATAAAAAGTTCATCAAATAATTCATACTATAATATATTTTAAGAAGTATGCATTAAATCAATTTTAATATGTATGAATAAGATATTAAATTATATTTGATGGATATAAAATATGAATGCCCAACTTCTCTCTACAAATATGTTGACATGTTAAAAAAAAAAAAAAGAGGCCTATGACTACACTCGCATCCCATTGCTTGCACCTCTAATTAGGTATTTGCGGCTAATTTTTCATAGCAACAATTAGACAAGAGATCCCAATTAACAAAAAAAAAAAAAAAAAATACAAGTTTACGGATCCATTTAAAAAACTTCAAAGACCTTAAGTTTTTTTTTTTTTTTTCATTACAATTTTTGGTCCCCAACATCAATGAGAGGGAATGAATTGTGTTTTCAAAAATTAAGTTTGCTTTTTTCTTTTTAAAAAGAAAGGTTGTTCTAAAGTTAACCCGGAAGAGGTAGTTGAGAATGAAGAACAGTCCTAAGCTCAGAATGAAAACTTATTAATTTCTAAGAACTTGGTAGTTCATAACAAAACTTTAAATCTTGGTTAATAATATATTTCGCTTAATGTTGTGTTTAGGTTCTTTAAAACAGTTTTACACGGGATTGTTTATGGAAGATCAGTTATGAATTGTAAATACTCAAAACAGCAAAGAGAAAAGAGGAGAATGAACGCAAATAATTTTACACTCAGAATAGTAATCTTCACACAGTGCTTGCACCTTGAATATAAACAAGGAAGAAAGATATAGAACGAATAAGTCATTAATAAAAAAGTAATTAATTAAAGGCATTTAAACGCTATAGAAATTATATAACTTAACAGAATTTACAGATTATAGATCCTAGCTGTTCTATACAACTATTAAACTACAATCCATACTACAACATGTACAAATTCCAGTGTCTTTGAAATAAGTTGTAAAACCACATTTACAAAATGGTATATATGAAAAAGTTTTACACCATCATCCGATCACAAATCACTGTTTGCATGACTTTTAAGATAGTTTTGTAAAAATTAACAAACTTACTATAAAATATAAATAATAGGTTGTGATTGGATGACAGTGTAATAGTAGATGATCATTTTTCTCATGAATATATGGATGTACAAACATCTTATTATCTTTCATTATCATTCAATCATGTGTGGTCACATTATTTAAAGAATATGACGACTATGGTAAGAACAAGTTGCTGAAACTCTTAGAATAATGCAACAACACCTGGTTGAAACTCAGTGCATGGTGTCACTCTTTGTGGTCGGAGGAGCGTTCACTTCTTTGTCCACCGAGAATACGTGAAATCTGCAAACCTCTGCTGAAAGCTTGGTTAAAAAGCATTCTGGTTTGAAACTCTGAAACAAATGGGAACCATGCCAAGAAAGCTACTGGTGTGAAGAGAAGCAAGCCCATTATCACTTCATATCCACGAGCAAGTGCCCGAATAGACCCCCAGAACCCAGTTTTTTCAATGAGAGGCTTGCAGGCTTGTGCAATCTTTTGGAGAACAAAAAACAAAATACAAAGAAAGTTTAATGAGTATATATGCTCAAAAAAGGATTATGAGAACAAATATTGAGGGGTCAATTTTTAATATTGAGTAATGATATATACGAACACCCATGTATCATTAACCCCTATTTGACACCCTTTCTTTCTCCCTGTCTCTTTTATTCCTATCAAATCATAGAGTCTCCATTTTTAGACATCCCAAAAGTAACAAACACATACTTGACACTTTTTCCTTCTTTCTTTCTATCTTTCTCTTCTTGTCAAATCATATCACCTATTATATCTATGTTTCTCTCTCTTTCTCTCTCAAGGTGTAATCTAGCATTAGGTATTTAAAGATCTTTATTCCAAATCATATTACCTATCATACTTACACTTCTCTCTTATCTTTCTTTCTTTCTCTCTCTCAAGGTGTAAAATAGCATTGGGGTGTCCATAAATCTTTATCCTTAATTATTTTGGCAACATGCATTGCTTTGATCCCTAAAAGCTTTTGTGTATACAAATTAGTCCATTGTGAGAATAAAGGGTCCATTTGTTATAGCTTTTTTCATACACATGCGTTTAGCCTTTTCAAAATAATCAAAAGCCAAAAAAAAAAAATCTAAAAATTTAATTAAAATCAGAAACTATTATGAATAACTTTTAACAGGGTAAACTAGTTAGCATGTAAACACTTTTGGAAACCAGTTTGTTTAGATCTGTACTCTCTTAAGGATCAAAGCAACACAAATTGTTACTTTCAGGGATCAAATTATATATTGACTTGAAGAAAAATGTGAGTAAAGAAAGATAAAAAAATATTCACTGACCAGCAGCAACCCCCAGCCTGTTGGCATGACTGCTAGAATGCAGACTATTATGTCCTTAATTGTCATATGAGCAACTGCTATTAGGATTATGAAGATGGCAAGGAATGTTAAGAAAATAGAACCCTCAATCAATCGAAACAGAAGCTGGTAGTCTGCACTGAGGCGGCGCCGGCCAAGAGATATACCCTGCAAAAAATACAATAGAAAGGGATGCGTGAGGTGAGGTGAGGGGTGTAAGAGAAAAGGAGAGTGTGGAGATCATGACTCTTCATCTTTTTTTTTTTATTGACAAATATTGATTGTTAGTTTTATGTTAGTGGGAAGATTCGAACATGTAACCTATTCCTCCCTCCCTTCTCCTTTTACCACTAGGTCAACCTTATAACTCCTGACTCTTCAGCTCTTGCTTGTACCTCAGCAATATTTTGTTAACCATTATGAGCTTTTAATACTCTATTTTTGGAAATAATATTTAACTGAACCAAATAGTAGAAGTGTCTCAATTTATTTTTCTAATGAAGTTAAAACTTCTACATAGGTGAATCTTAGTTTTATCTTATTGTAATGTTTAAAACTCATTAATGGTGTTAAAAAACGAAACATATTTTCAGCTAGTTTGCATATGGAGTCAGTCAGCACTCAGAATGTACCAAATCTTACTGATACAGAATATAATAATGTGAATTCTCACCTTCATTAGACCCAATATTACAAAGATTATCATCCATGAAAGACCATAAACCTGTAAGCCAATAGTAGCTACAATCAAAATTGATATCCTAATTGCTAGGATCATAAGCAGCCAAAGAAGTATACATAAGAGAGCCGTGAGAGAAAGCACTTACCAGAACACTTTGATTCTTCTTATCAGTGATTGACAGGTGATATACAAGGCCATACTGATACAAGAAAAAACGGAGGGCTAATATTATCTCAGCAGCAATGCCACGCTTTCCAGAGTGTCGGAGATGCTCGTGTTCCTTTTCCCACCAGGATTCCCAACTTTTATGAGGAGGTACACCGATGCCTCCACGGTTGCTTATCCATTTCTGCCAATCTGTGTAGTCATCAACTATCTTCTGCCACTCGAAGCCAGAAGGATTGAAAAGGAAGGGAGCAAAAAGCCATGTCCCTACCATGAACCACATGGTTACGGTAATTAAAATATAGGCAACCACTCCTCTGTATGCATGGCCAAATATATGGTAGACCACAAGCAGAATCATCAGTTCAATTCCTTTAACAAAATGGCTGCGAGAATAGAGCCTATAGTTTTCAGCAAATTTGGCATGAAACACCACAAAACCACGACCAGTGCTTTTGTACTCTGCACCTCCATGAAGCAATGTCCTTCCATAATAGTGTGTTTTTGTTCCAAGAGAAAATGTGAAAAACACAGGAGCCAACTGTAGTTGCATAAGTACAAATTCACTTAAAGCCTCGCGAAATCCCCTCTCCAAGCCAATTTCCATCAACATAGGCAAGGCCAACAAAAATCCAATTTGCACAACTGACTGAGAAGCAAGAGCTACTTGAAGAGCTTTGTTGTCTCGAATAGCTCTCTGTTTGTTCAAACCTTCTTCAAGTCCACTAAGGGCAAGATAGAGGCGTCCATAAAGGAATACATACACTGTGAGGACAGTTATCTGTCAAAACCAAAGTCAGTATTGGCAATAGGTCATATTTTTATAAGTTTAAATATGGTTTTAGTCCTTCAAATATGGGTCATTTGTTTTTTGGTCCTCCAAATTAAAATCTGTTCTTTTCAGTCCCTCAAAGTTGGGAAATGTTTTTTTGAATCCCTCTTCATAGTATGTGCCAAACAAGGAATAACATATTTGCAATTTGTGGCAGCTTTTAGCCGCCAAAATTTAATTTTGTAAATTCATTATTATTTGTTTGGAACCTATTATGGAGAGGAACTAAAAAAAACATTTTCCAATTGAAAGACTAAAAAAGATGACTTTTAATTTGAGGGACTAAAACAAACATGCTCCGTATTTGAAGGACTAAAAATATATTTAAGCCAATTTATATATGCCACAAGAAGTAAGGTAGGTTCCAGGTATACCAAGGTACTGAAATAGAAGCCAATGGTAGTGTAATAACAAGATAGCATTCGGAAGAAATCAAAACGGTGTCCAAGCCTGTATATGTCTCTACTCATTGTCTGCTCACCGTTCCCAGCAGCGATTTTTGCTTCAAACATTGATATCTGGTTAAGACCCACATCCCTTCCTTTACCAACTTGTATGTACTCATGATGAGTGACATTGCCTTCTCGTAAAGTAGAATTGAAACCTGCAGATCATAAATAAACCTTTTTATGATTCGATACCTCTGTGAAAGAAATAGAAACAAGTTCCATACAGGAAGAGAAACTAAAGTACATGCCTGCAAATATATCTTCACTCAAGTTGATAACCTTAGAAGCCTTGCTTACACCCCCTCTTGTCAGGTGAAAAAGTCTATCAAACACATCTGGATGGCCATAATGGAACCGCACTCTGAATGAAAGGCACAAAAACATTACTAAGATCACTAAACAATAATTGACATTAACATGAAGCTATAGCTCTATTTAGTTTCAAAAGCACCTAAGAATATTAGAATTCTTATTTTTTAGGAGCCTAATTATCTTCATAGTGCAACTGTGTTGGCTTGAACTAGATGACTAGTTGTCCTAAATTAGAATTTAGCATAGACTAATAATATAAATAGGAGATTAGGTTAGTAATACTGAAACCAAAGAAACTTACTTCAAGGGGTAAGCCAACAATCTTTGTCCAATTGTCACAAAACTATGCTCCTGATTGGACATAAACCATGCAAGGGATGAAACACTGCAAGGAACATAAGATAGATAAAGATAAACAGAAAACACTAAAAGATTTCAGTATATATCAGAAATGATACCGTGTTAATTGATATTGATATAATACATCATACCTGCCAGTAAATATATGCTCTCTAAGTCCAAGTATTGTTGGCTTTCTTGGACCATCATGTTCTTCAAGAAATTCTTGCAGCAAATTCCTCATTTTGAAAGCTTCTTCCATATAGTTATCCTGTTTCACACATATTTAGCAATCTTAATTTTTTTAAAAGCTAGCTTTCCCCACTCTCATATAATGTAAATAATGCAGAAAACCTGATTCATATCAATTGTTTGCAAGCCCTCCCCACGTGTGAAAATGATGGCATGGTTTTGATTTTCTGGCTTCCCCCCACCCAATATTGCAGGTCCTGGAAGCTTTATCTTGTAAATTACCTACACCAAAACAACCAATCAACAAATTGAAAACCATTGCCACTGTAAAGAATGTCATAGTGCTGGATATATTTGAGTAGAATCTAACTATCTAGAATTTGTTTGATTACTTTACACAAAAACTAATTACAAAAATAGAGCCAAAACCATTTTTTTCTCTTTTTTTCCCTTCCAACAGGAAAGATGCCTCAGAATGTGCCTGATGCTTTTGAAATTGTCTATCACTTGTGTGTCTGTAAGAATTTTGGTTTTATACTCAGTATTGAGCTTTCAAAATGGAATTGTCTATCACACTTGTGTCTCTGTTAGAATTTTGGTTTTATACACTGTATTGAGCTTTCAAGAGTAGACTTTACAATATAATAATGTGCAGAATTTTCATCAATTTCAATCTATTGACTTTTGTTGTCATAATTTAAGGAATGGTCTATGAACAGTACCTGATCTAAACTCTGAACTGTTGTTTCAGATGAATCATTTGATTTTGATGGTAATGCAGCTTTCACCAGAGCTGAATAGTATACCTTATCTGTTTTTCGGGATGTGTCTTTGATATGCTCTTCAACCTCAATGTAAGCAACTCGAAGAGATGGGTACCTGCAATTATAACATTAGTACTGAATGTCATAGGACAGTGCTTGCATAAGCTATAACAAGTAAGGAAGTTGATTTGAGAGATATACTTAATCATAAGCTTTAAAATTTCTTTTGCCCTGGCATCACCAGATCTCTTATGAATACTATATTGTTGACATGAAACTACATATGTGAACTTCATGTCAGCTAATGATTGACATTGTGTCCACAGCGACCGCTCAGTGGTTGTACTTTCCTTGCTCTCTAGTTCTGCAGCCTTGTATCCTTTCATTAATTCTGTGAAGTGAAATGGAAATATTAAGCTCAACCTATAATAGATAAGGTAATGATCTCTCTCTCTGTCTCTCTCTCTTTCAATGAATCTTCCACAGTTTACCTTCATCCTTTGCCATATCAAGAAAAGCCTGTAGCTCCAATGCTTGTCGGATATACATCATTCCTCGAACTTCACTTGGTGAGAACAAAGTTAAAAGGCATAGAGGAAATTCATAATTATAAAATGCAGAATAGAACCTTAAATCACGCATCTGACATGCAGAAAGGTTGGTGGAGGGAGAGGAAGTAATTTGTACCAGTTTTGGTCAATGTCTGGCCTCTGTATGATGCCCATAAACGAAGATCTTCTTCATTCTCTACTCTTATTTTTTCTTCAGTTTTATTGTCAAGACGTTCAACAAAGTTTTTCCATTCATCTGCAGTAAATCATGATCAGAAGCAAAAGCAAATTACAGAATTGTTAGATCTGTTAGACTGCTACTGGTCATTGGAATTACAAAAACAAATGTTTAGCACTAGCTTTTCAGATGATGATTTTAAGTTATTTAGTTCTAACTTCTAAGCCAAGTTGACCAAGTGTTGTATGATTAAATTCACGCACATCAATCTGCTACTTATCATATCTATGCTTAAACTTTAGTTAAACTAGTATTCTAATTCAGTACAATAAACTTTTACTGCATTTCCAGCCCAAAGGACTCTTGCATGGTGGCATGCTACAGTTATAACAACCATTTTTGTGTTCTATCTTGATAGAACAACATAAGCTTTTAGGTCAAGCAGTTTTCGACAGATATCTACAGGAAGTGGGGGGAAACCTGGAAATATCTTTTGCAAGTAAAAGAGGATAGAGACTCCATCTTCATTTGGCTTTTCCAGATGATCTAAGGAGAAAAGAACAGATTCCTCAAAGTATGGTGTCAAGACACTACAAAATCAAGATATATAATACCATTAATATAGTTTATATAGAGATTATATCCAGGACATGTTTGTTGTACTTCAAAATGCTACTTAATCCAATCCTTATTGTATATATTATTATAATCATACAGAATGTATTTAGTATAGTATTTGTTATCCTTTTGACAACTCAATACAATGGAATTTAATTTTCTCAATAATATAATCACAAAATGATGCTCTAATATGCAACATAAGCTGAAGATGAAATCAGCTGACGAGAAGGGCAGAGATATAAGGATGGCTTGGTGGTTAGGAAGGGAGGGCTTAAGGGTGAAGGGTGAAGGAAGGAGGGAGGAGGGATAGGTCAGGTTCAAATCCCTCCTACTGACATTTATAACAAAACTAACAAATTAGCATTTGTTGATTAAAAAAAAAAAACTTACGAGAAGGACATCATATTCCGAACTTTGGGAGCAGGTGGCATCTCCATAAACAATGAATTAGAGAAGAAAGATATACGCCTCCTAGCATCCAAGTTGGAAGGAACATCCATGGCAGACTCCTTGACAGTAAGCAGTAATTGAATCCTTTTAATCTGTCAAAAACAACAAACCAATAAAATGAATAGAATGAGGTTGAGAGCAAACATATAAGTTTTATTTTCCTCAATAATAACATTAATTATTGTGAAGCTTACTTTCTCTATCCAAGCATCAATATCTGTTTTGACAGGAAATTGAAGTTGACCAAAAAAGGTATATTGTTGATCAAGGGGTGTGAACCTTTCATCTTTGCCATAAGACCCACCATGGCTTGAATCTAGCAAACTACAAGAGAATGATAATGAATCCAAAATGATCACAACTTATCAAATTAGCAAGGGATTCATAATATTGCAAAGGACTTACCCCTCAATCTCTCCATCCATTATGTCTCTGGTCACAATCTCCAGCATGTCAAGCAAGATAATCACAATTGAATCCTTGTCCTCCTCTTTGTTTTCCAACTGAATAAATAACAACAAATTTGATAAAAATTCACACTCGATCAAACAGAAAATGTAACATTACTGGTTACAAAATAATTACCAAACGTTCAATCAGTTTAACAAATCGTTCATTTAGATTAGGGACAGCACTCAGCTTCAATTCTGTCAGCACAGCTTCCTTTTCTATATGCTCATCAACTCTTTGAAAAATATTCTGTATAACCCTGCATTTGAGAAACCATATTATAACAATGTTGGTATATCAAACTTTGTCAATCTTCTCTTTTGATGCATATTTCAGATAATATGAAACTTACATTTTCTCACGTTCTCCAAGAACCAAGAAGTTAATAATACTTTTAAAAGAAGCATAGCCTTCCTCAACAGCAGATTTCATGTACATGTCTCTTAACAGTCTTTTCTCCAGTTCTTGTCCTTTTCCATAACTGTCTTCGGCCATGGACACTGCTATTGGGATCTGTGCACCAAATAGAGAGTTATAAATGGATTTAAAAAAGATACAGATTAATCTTACACAAACACACAGATCATTTGAACACAAGCAGATGAACCTTGCTAGCAAGTAAGAAAGGTGGCCACTGGATGAGGTTCAAAGAACGGTCAGCTGAATATGGTACAAGCATGAGATCCATCTCCCTAAAAGTTTCATTTTAGTCAGACTTATTTGCATAAAAAAATAAAGACCTCACATTGAAACATGAAAATCTCAAGATTGCAATAATTCAAAGTTCATCATGAACAAAGAATTAAGAAGATATTGAGAAATGTTCAGTCATACTCATAGGCTCATGGCACTACCTGTTATCAATTAGGTCCTCGTCTCTCAGACTAGTGATTATTTTGTTCCATAACTGTGCAAACCTTGCAGATTCCTTCTCTTTATCAGTAGCAACCTGAAACAACGATCCCTCCAAGAATAAAATATATATTGATAAAAGAAGACTACATTGAGAAAGAAAGAAAATACAACACAACAGGTAGATTAGGAATGATATCCACCCAGAAAACTTTCAGCTCAAAAGTTATGATCAAAACTGAAAGCCTGTCTCATAAAAGATGTGTATGGAAAATTTTGTCATGTAAAAAAACTCTAGAGCCAAATCAATTACTATACAGCAGGAAAATCAGCACCAATCTAAGCAATGCTACCACTGTTTTTACACTAAACCTCTATAATGGACAGATTTAGTTACACGTTCTCCAAAGCTCCCAAGCAACTTGTAGGTTGCTCCAAAGTATTTTTAATCATCCAAACTTGCAGGTTAATGATGAGAATTGAGATAATAGTTATCATGATAATGTGGAAAAGTTTCAAAACCTGATCAAATCTCCGAGAAAAAGTTGCCTTTAATCCCTTCTTTTTTTTCTTCTCAGTCTGTTCCGTGGGAATCAAGCAAGCATTAAAAGCACCTGGAATTGACTCAAACCGAGACCTCAGTAATTCCAAAGTTCGAATCTGAAATTAAAATGAAAACAATGACTCAAGTATTTCAAGATCCATAAATCTGCAGTTAATGCAGAAGAAAAAACCTGCATGCCTTTTCTTTACCACATAGTTTGAAGGATATAGTTAATACAACAAAAATAACAAAGAAAACAAGAAATAAATTCAAATTTGGACATTAAACACAGGATCATTTCATAACTAACAATGATATCATTACTTAGTTAAGATCCAATTGCAAGGTATGGAACTTGAGTCCATTATTAGAAGTATGGTATTCTAGCATGAGGTTTATAACTTATAAGGCATTGGACTCTAGCAGATAGCTTTGGTGGTATGGTTCTTAATTCTTATCAATTGATATCTGAGATTTTCTCTTATCAATTTCAACTGCAAATGAGCAGCCTGGGTAGCAATGTCAGGATTGCAGTGTTTGCTTTGGACTAGTGCACAGCCAACCTGTGTGGGTGTTAGGGCTGCAGACTGTGGTGGGATATTAGGATCCAATTGCAAGGTATGGGATTTAAGTCCCACATTGGAAATATGAGATTCTAGTGTGGGGTTTATAAGGCTTCGGGCTTGTCTACTGCAATCACTGACATTTGTGGTGTGGTTCTACTAAGGTTCTTATCATACTTTATTAGATTTTAAACTATGAAATTCCATTTTGAGTTTGAAATTCCTTATGTCACCATCCAAATATGCCAAATTTATAGGTTTTATTATCCATAAAAGTAAGTTATTCATACAGCATGCAACCATTGGCTGCTCGCTAGGCCACAGTAGGCCAGTACGCAAGTCAGCAGTCAAGCCAGAATTATCATCAAGGAGGGGCAAGATTCAAAGGAAATTGGAAAGCTTATAAATGTTGATATAAGTTAGATATGCAACAGCCATAACTATAAACATAAGAAGTTATATTAGAAAATTTGTGTGATATCTAAATAAATCCTTCCAGCACATAGCACATTCCATGAGCCACATACAACCATGAATCTAATTGTAAATTCTCTTTTCTAAGTAAGTATATAAGAAAAATATTTTAGTGAGGTAACTGGAGAAAGTAACAGGAAATACTTCCTTGTATTATTCTGCAGTAAACGTACTGCTTATATAGAAAGACTACATTAAAATTATTCCTTGATTCAAGGAATAATAAAGGAAACAAAATACAAACAAGTAATAAGGCATATCTTATTTTTAAAACAGAATAAATCAATTTTCTGATTCTGAAATATTTTTTATTCCTACAGTAACAAATGAAACTTGATAATTTGTTAGGAATCAGGTAGTTAAGACAGCTATTGTAGTTAGTTTAGAAGAAGGGTTAGTCAGTTATGGAGGATTTGAGAGGTAAATTAACAGGAGGAGGATGTAAAGGAAGAGACATTCCATGTTGTATCATTTAGAATTAAGGTTTGCTCTTTGTTAAGGGGAAATCCTTTGTGAAAAAGGGAAACCTTCAGAGGAAAATTATCACTCCTATTTTCTGTTCTTCTGTAATCAAGGACAAGAAATAAATTTTTTCTTTTCTTTCTTCAATTTTCTAATTTGTGTTCCTAACATAATTAAAGGACAGTTTAACACTGAAAACAGAAAGAATAATACAAAAAAAGGCTTCATTCCACAAGGTAGGGGATGATGGTGGAAAGTGTAATAAGAAAAAAATGAGTAATCTAAAGAACAAAATATGAAAGAGCCAAGAGAATGTATGAAAAGAAAAAACAGGAAGAGTTAATTTGAAAAGAGAGAAACAGTAATATATATTTTTTTTTTTAATTGAAAAACTGTACATAGGGTGAAGGTTGTTAATATGTAGGCTTAGCTACATTAACTACACTAGTGTTAAAATCTACAACAAGTTTTCAAATCAGAAAGGAATGCTTAATACACACAATAGACAAACCTCTCCCAAACGTCGAAATGCACCATATATGCCTCCTACTATTGTAGAGAAGATAGCATACCAAATCTGTGTATCCATAAAGTAGACCTGCAATGGGAATCCAGTCCACTATTAAACACATAGAACATAGAAATAATACAATTGGTGAATGGTGAGACATATGGCAGAAAGATAGACGTACAAGTATGATAGGGGACCATATTACAATCACCACACCAATATTGTTTCTGGCTGCATGTAGCAGAAGATGACATTAAGAACAATCACATTATATGAACTGCATTCTTTTTCATTTATTTCCAGTGTTATCACTTACCATGAGGGAAGAACTCATGCCATCTGTAAACATTGACATGAGCATTCATGATGGCTTTTGTTGGAGCCACAAGAGGCTTAATCTGCAGTGTAAAGCAAATGAACCTAATGAATTTAACAAACACAAGAAATATAAAAACTCTGCACTTTTGCAGATGTAGAAACAGTCCTAAACTTGTAATGATTCCTTAGATCATTTACAATAATCACATTATATGAAAATCCTGATTCCTATACACAGAAGCACATACTAATGTTGATATGTACACAGTGAAATTGGGTGAAAATGAACCAGTTAGTAGATGGAAATCGAATAAAAATAACTGGGAAAGTGAAGAGAGAAAGAAGAAAATAGGATCAAAAGGAAATATAAATGACAAGAAATATATTTTCCAATAATCAGTCAATATAAACCTCCTCCATGCAGGAATAAATAGAACTTAATGAAAAAAGGGAAAGTAACAAGGAAGAAGAAGAAAATAGGATCCAAAAGTAACTATGGAATGATAAGAATTCTATATATCAATGGCCAATCATAAACTGAATTATAGAGACTCCCTGTTGAATGCCCTTTTCTAAGTGTACAACTGATGTTCAAATTTCATCCACATTAGACAGACATATATACATTGTAATTATTCTGAGTAAAAAATTGATATATTTCTGGACCAAATCTTTACCTCCAAGTAGTAACTGAATGCTAATTTAGATAGCATTAGCATAACCCAGAAAGTAGTGTACCTAGAAAATTAAGACAGTACAGTTTCATCAATCAGATCTGACTAGTGAAAATGAACATAGATGAGGATTGAAGAAATTCACTTCATTCTCTTACTTCAACAGTGAAATTGGACCCTCCTGCATTCCTCTTCCAACAAAGAGCCGAGGCTGCAAGTTTTGGAAAGAAAATTAAGAGAAAGAAATAAGAAATACTGAAAATTAAAGAAAAAAAGACTAAATATATGTTCTTTTTTATAAACCAGTGTCTCCCTATTAACTTGGTGAAAAAACTAGACAGGACAAATAATATTTGTCAGAAGTATTTCTTATGGAAGATAAAAAGCCATTGGTTTATAAGAAAAAAATACGCATATCATTATAAAGATATATAAGAATAAATACACAAACAAGATATGCATCTGTTTACCTGAGACCACCACATCATGAGCTTGACTACGGCATTGTCAGACCTCTCAAGATACCCGCGAATGAATGGGAACACAAATAACAGTGCAGAGAGAATATTTGGAGATAAGTAGATGAAGATGGCCAAAATGAACAAAGAAGGGGAACCTGTACCATTGCCAAACCAGTTCTTTATGGTTTGTGCAAAGCCAGATGGATTTTTCCAACTGTAAGCATAAGTGACTGGTAAAATTATGACCCATGCTGCAGCTAAAACTGCCTTAAATATGTACCGCAGCTTGACATGAAGCGACATGACATTCCTTGCTTTCCAACTAAGGAATATGTCCAGAATGGCTGGAAAAGTATAAAAGACAGCATAATCAAGTTGCAACTTCATAAAGTAGAACACATTGTTGTTTGATAATTGAACATAACGATAAGAATAATTGGGAAATTTATAAGGTACATGCTGGAGATCCCACATCGATTAGTGATATGGACAAAATAGAGAATATAAGTGGGGGCTCAAACCCCACACCTTACAAGCCCAAATTGTAACAAATAACAATACAGGCAACCTAGAGTTCCAACAAAAATTAAAAAAATAAAAATAAAAAGAGATGCTATATCTTGTGAATCTTATGAATAAGCATTCAATTATCTTATGCAATCTTGCTTCAATACATAATTAGTCTCACTTAGAAGAATACTACTACTTCCAGTCCACACTCCACAAGATTATAAGAAACAAGTGATAGTGTATTGTATACTATCTCAATTTATGAATAGTTTGAGTTTGGCTGCTATGAAATCAATTCACAAGGCAGAGAATGAATTACTATTCATTATTCAATGTTAATTAAATGAAATAGTCAGCATCATTGAGCATTTGAGCCTGTTTGGCTTCATTTTCATAATCTTGACAATAGAAATCTCCTAAAATAAACTTTTAACATTTTTCTTCGAAAGTGAAAAATAAAATGTAAAGTGGAAAGAAAAACACATATTTTGATGCTGCAAAACTGAGTTTTATAGTGCTTTCCCTCCATCTATGCTTCATTACTTTGAAACAAAAAATGATATGGAAACAAGAGTTGCAGCCTCTAGAAAAACTACATGCTTATATGATATATCTACCTTGTGCAAGCTTCAATATTGCAGCAGTTATGAAGATGCTGAGAACTTTCTTGAAAACAGCACCATCAAATACAGCGCTTAATTGGCCAGAATCATTCCAAGCAATGATTATCATTGCCTTAATTGAAAAGCATGATCAACACACACCATTAGATTGAATGGATGCAGAATGAAGCAAAGGTTGTTTATCAAAAACCAAATCTGAAACTATTTACCTGTAAACAGAGTATATAAAAGCTCCACATTCTATCAAAACTTCTAAATACATGCCAATATGTGCGTATTTCAACAAAATTAGTTTTTCCACTCCACCGATCTGCAGCACGACCTCTGTTTTCCTGTTTTCCAAAAATCAAGCACAAGTAGATAGGATAAGATCATGGAAAGAGGTTGCTTATTCATGCTTCATGTTTGAGGAAACATTTGGATTGTTCAAAAGAACTTCAAGAGAAAAAAATTAGATGTATGCTTCTAATAAATACCAAGTTCCTATATATGCAGTCCTAAATGCAAGTGCCAGACTGAAATTCTATCAATCACAGGAGGAAAAAAAGGTAATAAATGTTTATAGTATAGTTTTATATAAATGCACTAGTTATGACTTATGATCATAATTACAGTTTAAACCACAAGATAAGCTATATATGAAATTTTGTATCACTGAAGAACGAGAGTGACCTAGAGAATCTTAATCAGATTTCATCAGGTTATACACAGACTCTCTAATTAAGCTTCTCAATGGTAATAGACTGTTGCTTTGGAGTTCCAGCAAAGCAAGATGCCTTGATGGTTCTTGTTACACAATCCTATGTGTAACACTAATCACACTAGACATGAAATATGTCATACCTCGTCTTTGTTAACATGACGTTGCTCGAGAGGAAGAGGCACAGAGAAGAAATCGGAGTCAACACGCATAGGCCAACCTAGCCGAAAACAATCAATTGACCTACAATTTGGGAATGATAATCTATTTAATGATAAAAAAAAAAATATATATATATATATATATATATATATATTATAAAGGAAAACAACCAGATAAAAAAGAAGCATAATACCAAAAATATTCATTTAAATCATCATAGTTTCTCCACTGAGAATGCTTTGCTTTTCCTGTATTACTTCTCAGAGCTTCCTGCAATACAGAAAAAAAAAAATCCAAGGAAATAGATAAAAGAAGGCTATCAAATGTTGAAAGTAACCCAAAAAAAAAAAAAATCTTCAGCTCATAAAAAAGCAGAAGCTCACCTTGGCTATTACATCATATATTGGTTTTATTACTTTCATAAGAAAAACCTCGCTATCACCACCATAGGCAGGCTTTACAGGTTCACCAGTCAGTGGACTGACATTCCCAGCTAACATCCCATACAACTCAAATGCCATCTAGGTAGATGAAGAAAGAAAGATGCTTAGGTTTTGTTCGTAATTATTTTGACATTCGAATTAAATAAAAATAGAAGTAGGATTTTACATAATATAATGGAAGATACATTAAAATTGGAACTATCAAAGCACAAGCAAGTATGTGTTGGAAAGCTGCATTAATTGCAATCACCCCTAGCCTGCCTTAGCTGTGGCATCTTTGGGAGATGCCTTAATAGCAACCTCAAGGATGGTGGTTTAGTCCCACATCGACTAGAGATATGGCTAAAATTTATAAAACTTGGTCAGTCCTCACCTTACAAGCCGGTTTTATGGATTTGAGACTTTGAGTTAGGCCCTAAGCTCAATTTCTAAGAGTATGTAATATACATGGAAAATAATATATAAAAACATCTTAGGTAGAGCATGTCAAAAGGAAGAGTTAATAGTAGACAATTTTAGTGGAAATGAGAGTGCTCCCATTGAAGGAAGGGTCTAAACCTCTCTTTAGGCTGAAGAAAATCTTTTTTTTTATATCTTTTATTTAAAATAATACTTACATGATGGTAGATATAACAGAGGCATTCTGGCATAAATCTCAAATTTGCAGCTTCTCCCCATATAAGAAGATATAGACCCATGTATAATAATTTGCGCTGTTGCATTTCCTGCTGAATAGTTGGCAACCTAGCAATTATTTTAAAAAAAAAAAAAACTTTAGAAGAGTATATGACAAAGTCCAAAGTAGCCATTTACACATATCAAGTAAATGAGCTAATTCCAACTTGTGCCAAAAGAAGGAAAGAAAAAAATATATCTATAAAAAGAAAGTCTACTCCGACACCAAACTATGCTAGTTTAAGCACCAAAACAACAAAGTAAATGTAGGGCTGTACTTAAGCAAAGCTAGGGCCAAGCCAATCCCAATTTTAATTGGCTTAGCTCCAATAATTATATATCCATATACAAGTAAACTTTTTATGTATATAACCAGCTTAAAAGATACAGAACTAAGCTTGCTTGGTTGGTTTCAGACTTTCAGTTAGGACATTCAGCTCAAAAGCATAAGACCATAAATTTCAATTTGACACTCAAATAAACTAGCATTTGAAGTAACTACTAGATTAAGGTATGCAAATCTCACCAAAGGCTACTTTTGCGACCCAAATACTTGCACCATCTTTTGTAGTTTCTAAAGAGTTTCTTCATCACTTCATTTAAAGCACGATCATCCAACTAAATAGGGAAATTGAAATATGTAAGAAACAAGAAGATAAAAAAAGTATGTATAAATCTGAAAATAAAGGTCCAAACCATAGCAATACATAAAAGCAAACCTTGGGTTGTTGATCAGGTTTTGGAACTTGTCGTATATGTACATTCGCTAGCAAAAGAATCAAGTGCTCCCTTTGATTTTCCACATTGTCTTTCTGCACATGAGTACAAGGAAGACAACCTTTGAATGAAATATAAAAAAAAAAAATTAAACACCAAATGGTAGACACAGATCAGTTCAGTCACTACCTGGAAACCAAACATCAGCTGAAGCCAGTCCAGAATGTCTTCATTTACTTTGCTACCATGACCCTTTGTCCAAGGCAAACCCCTGATGTTGCGGAGTGCAGAAACAGCAGCTTGAATCTGTAAAAAGCAAACAAGTACACACAACCTAAGCAACACTTTGAACGAAATTCCAACGGAGGTTATTCATCAGCTAAAACTAGTATTAGTAATCATAATAAGTTGGTGCCAGACATGAAAAAGGATGAGAAAATTATTAACCATATATTGTTTCATTCACCAATTATTGGAGTCTTTTTAATCTTAACTTCCGCCTGTGTTTGTGACACAGGTAATGCCAAAACCACTGAAAGACTTGATGTTTCTTGGTAATTAGTTTTTGATTCAGTGATTCTACAGCCTTTTTACTTAGTCTTTTTGTTTTCATTGCTTAAACGTGAGTTTCCAAGTTATACAACAGGATGTTACCTCTTGGAACCCTATGTATCTAGCATGAACTCAAATGAAAAGGGGATTAAAACATAATTAAAGAGAACAAACCTCATGATATCTCATTATAGCCTCTTTTCCACTCTCTGGATCAAGTGGCAAAATATTGTAAGGGGCATATAATTGCTTCTGTTCCTCAACCTTTTTCTGAGCTTGAATAATCTGCAATTAAATATAAAAAATAAAAAAATAAAACAGAATGTAATAATCAAAATAAAACAGGCAAGGAAGAATTAATACATTATTCTCTTTATATGTAAACTTTATTCAGTGACCAATAGACATAGTAATTTTACCTCTTCAGATACTGGGATATCTTCTGTTCGATTAACTGCCCTAAATACCTCGAATAAAACAGCAGCAGTTTGATATGCTTTTGTGAGCTGAGCACTGGGGAAGCATATGAAGTTAATTTCAGTATTTTCCTTTTACAATTGAAAAGAAATTATATTAACAGAAACTAGTACCATTCACAGATAATTAATTGTGTAATATAAGAGAGAAACAATCAAGTCAATGATCAAATTATTGATTCAATTAAACTGTAAACTCACCGGTCCTTATCAGCAGCATTGTCTAACGCTTTAATATACTTTTGATAGTACTGCCCATAAAAAGCCTGCATTTCACGAGCATCACTCTTTTTCCTTCCCTCATATGTTGTGACATTTTCCTGTTAAGAATGGAAAAAAAAAATACTTCCATATCTTCAAATTTGCAAAGAAATGAATGCATTGCTACTCTAACATAGTAAGCATTTGTTCAACTCTTCTAACTGTGGCATTTATTAGTCAAGGTAGGGAATGATCCTAAACAGATTGAAAATATTAAGCAAAGAAAACAAATGTAAAATGTAGATATTCTTAACAAATGAAATCAGAAGTCACCTTCTCTAGACGCTGAAGAAGAGCTGTTTTGAATTGGCGAACACCACGTCCACTAGACTGGGGATCTAATTTGTGAGCTTGTTCAAAGGCATAAAACCGACCTAATGACAATAGAGACATGAGCATTAGATAGAGAACATTCACCTCAAAGCTCAGAAAGCATCTCATTGCTGTGTCATTCTGAGACTAACATAATATCCAAATAGAATAATCAAAAGAAAAGGAGTGACAAGGTAAAAATAACCAAAAGAAATTGCAATAGAGTAGTTTCGGATACAGAGAAAGTAAACACACAATAATTTAATAGAAGTGACAGAGTATGAGCTATATAAAGAAGATTTCCCTGATGACTTAACCAATATAAAGGAAAGAAGCAATGAAGTTCAGATATCAAATAGTTTCAACACTTTGCGAGTTGTTAAAGAACCAGAAATTACCAATCAATCATTAACATTTGGTACAAGCAATAAATTTTAAGGAATTAAGAAAAAAAACACGGTGGAGAAGCTCTCATATCTAAGAGAAATTAGTTAATGCAGAAACTAATTTTAGCTTATGGAGAAACTTATTTCATTTTTTTGTTAATATTTTCTCCTCCTAGAAGTCCTTCTAGAAGTCCTTCTAGAGAAACTTACCCAAACAGGCCCACAATTCACAAACCAAGAATCTGATTAGTAAATTCATCAATGAGAATTGAGAGCTCAGAACAACATTTGTTTTCCTTTCTCAATGATTACTATTAGCAACATGCTGTTAAATCTTCTAAAAAACTTGGCTTCTAAAGAACATTGTTCTGCAGTTACCTAACCAAACTTGTCAAATAACATACACAAAACAGCAACTTACATAGATAAGCAACTCTTTTATTGCTAGCCTCTACTTCATTGGCAACACGGAGGATAGGAGCTATCTCAACAAGTGAGGAAGGCACCACTTCACTGTCCAATATCGGGTCGGATCCCAGATTCCCGGCAGTCTGAGTCCGCAGTATCCGCCGTTGCGGCGGCTGATCAGACCCCCTTCTGTAAGACATCTTGATACCTCAATTTCACCAATCTGTATGACTTCTTAGCTGTTATCACTTATCACTCCTGTAAGAAGAAGAAGCAGCAGAAAGGTGAAACATTAAATTGAATTGCAAATACATTTCAGGAAAACAAAATTAGATGACAATTGCAAGAAAGCGCGTATAAACCGATGGGCTTGTTTTTTTTGTTGTTGGGGAGATAGATATATTCGTTAGAGAAGGAGATATAGAGCAAAAAGTGCAACACGAAATTCAAATTTTGATCAAATTCTGTTCTCAAAACAGAAACAAATCCTAACCTATTCTAAACAAAATCATAATATTTTTAAATCTAAATAATAATTCTAAAGATTTGAAACAAATAAAAAACACACCTCTGAAGGCCATAAGGATGAAACTCAACTCTGCCACAGAGGGCAGTGATGATTGATGTCTTCGTTTACCAAGCAAGAAAATTTCTTCAGTTTTTCCACAATCTGAGAACAACCCAACATGCAGAACAGCAAAAAGGGTCAATTTTTACATGAATCGCGTCGTGGGCAACTAGTCATGTGGGAGAGAGTGTGACTAGGACGATCAAATTTACCCCTTAAGTCTTAGTTATTAAGGATAATAATTTAAAAATCAAAAGGGGGGTCTCTGCAGTCTGCAATCAGCACAAGTCCAAGTGACAATAAAATAAAGCTTTTTTTACAAGAAAGTGAAAGGAACCAAAAAAAGAAGAAAAAACCAAACACAGTTTAAGAAAAGCTTACATGGTTGTTAATTACTTGTTAGATAGTGTGGTGAGAGACACAGAAGAATTAGTAGTTGTCGGGAGTGAAAACATGGATGAGTGAATGAGTGAAACCAACGACGACTCACGAAAAAATGAGTGAAAAAAAGACAGCAATGGTTAACTGGGAGATGGGGATGATGAATGATGATTTTGTTTAAAGTCAATGTTCTTTAGCGGGTAAAGTAACTCCAATCAGAGAACGCCACGTCAGCATCTGAGGTTCTGTTCTGTGTAGTTTCCTTAAAACATTTTCTTAAATAAACATTTTCCTTAAAACAAGGAAACGTAAATGTAAATGGAAAGGTGGGAAAAAAAGTGTCGGAGAAGTTCTACAATTCTACACTTCTACTAGTTGCATTTTTTTTTTTCAGAAAGAAATTTGAGTTTAATTTAGTGAAGAAATTAGCACAAAATCTTTGTCAAAAGCTGTTTTTATAATTGATTAAAATTTGTTTGTTTTCAAAAGACAGGATAAAAAGAGAGGGAAAGGATTGATTAACCACTTGATCATTATCCTCTTGAAAGCATAGAATATATCAGAATTATTATTGTCAGATTTCAATTTAATCTGATTTTTGGACGGTGATTTTATCATAGCAGTCAAGAATCAAGATAGCTTGTTGAATTGGATGTCCTGTTGGCCCTCCAAATTTTTTTTTTATAAATATGCAATTTGGATTCTCTTTACACTTCTTTTTCTTATCTTTGTTTTTATTTGTATCTTTATGCATCCTCATGTGCTAGATTTTAGTGGTTTGGCACGTCCTTATATATAGTTTAACACTTTAACTTATAATAAGTACAAATACTAGTATTACGTTTTTTCCAAAAAAAAGTACTAGTATTAGTCTTTAGTCGTGAGTCACTATACTTTTTTATTAGGATATAATGAATATTTTTTCATCATATTTTGTTATTTTTATTTATATATATATATATATATATATATATATATATTATATATATGCGAGTGATTTGAGTGAGAATAGCTTTTAAATGAAAATAAACAATAATAATTTTTTATTAAAATTAAAAATAATAAACGCATCAAATTCATCACCACCATCATCATAGTCGTCGTCCTCATTGTTGTCGCTACCACTACCATCGACAGCAATGGTGGTGACGACAACAACAAGAACAACGACCATGATAGTGACGGCAAAGGTGGCCCTGATGGTGACAAGAATGAGGGGAGTAACCATATTATTGGTGGTGGTGGCGACAACGGTAGTCATGGTGATGAGATGGTGTTTTACCTATGCGTTTCTGCCGTTGGAAAAAATATAGAGAAAAAAACTAATTGAGAGGAAAGAAACGATATAATTTGATCGTAATGTACTTAAAACTAAGGTTTTAATTTAATATATTTATTATTTTTAATTTACACCTAAAACAAGTTTTAATATGATGTATTTATTATTTTTAATTTTAATACAAGAGTTATTATTGTTTGCTGTTATTCTCGTTTAGTATAACATATTTATATAAATATAATTAAAAAAAAAATTAATGCTACTGAAAATGAAATAAATAATATATAATTCAAATTTCAAACTAAATATTTGAGATAGTAAAATTAAATTCAAATTATCAAAGAATTGACAATATACACGTTACACTTACATCTTCTAGATGTTAATTTATCCGCTGGTCTACTGCAAGCATTTACATGGTCAATTTCCCGTTTCATCAATTAATAAATCATTGACTAAAGGACTTTTTTTTTTTTACGATTATTGATTATTGACTATTGACTGACGGACTTTAAATCTCTCAGTCATGACATGATTAAACTAACCCACCGTTTTTAGTAATAAAAATATTAAAAAAAAAAAAAATCAATGATTAAACATATAAGAGCATTTGCAGTGCATATTCTTCGAAGATAGCAATGTGTTTTGGCAGTGACGGATTCAAGCCCTCCCCTCACTCCCTTTCATTCTATATATATATATATATATATTAATAATTTTTTAACAAAAAAAAATATATAATAAATATATGTTAATTTAATAATTATATATATATATATATATAATCTAATAATATATTACTTATTACTCATTATATATTAATAAATCTAATACTATTTGTTTTTCTTGATTGTAATCTAATTAAAAAATAATAATATATATATATATATATATATATATATACTAATTAATAAATAGATATGGTAAGAATAATATTTATATAACTTTCATTAATTGTTATTAATTAAGAAAATTATCATTTGTATATTAGTATAAGTCTTTATTTATCTATTTATATAAATAATTATTAATATTATATTTTAAATATATTCATACATTATATATATTTTTATAAAATTTAATTATTTTAACTTGTAAAATTTTTTCTGTTCTTAAGTGTGAGATTATTCTTGAGTCTATGTTTAGTAAATATTATGTTTTTTTTTCAAATCAAAAATACTTTCATAATTTAAAACAAAAATTTAACATGAGTTATAATATATAAAAAATTTAGCAACAATATTTTCAAACAAATTAAATTATGTGTTTTTATTTTATATCATTTAAAATAAGAATCATTTTAAATTTACATTTCAAATTAATTTTTTAAAAATTTATTATTTATTAAAATTTTAATTATTAAAAATATTAAAATCATGAAAATATATTAAAAAAAAAATCCATCCCCCTTTGTGGGGTTGCTAGATCTGTCACTTGTCACTGTGTTTTGGTAAGCAACTCCTATTATAGGATTATGAATTTACAATTTACTTATTTATTATTTTTATCAATTAATTTACTTATATAATTAGGATGGGTTGGATGAAAAAAGAATGAGATGAAAGTTAGATAGAATGAAAGTTTTAAATTAAAGTAGAGTATAAAAGTGTGATTCCCTTTTTATTTTTCATTTTACTGTTTATTTCACTTATTTTCTGTTTTGTTTTGATGCAAGCGAACAAGCATTAATCTGACTGAATCTTTCTTTTGCTAAATTATACGTTTGATCCTTCAATTTTATTAAAAGTTAAATTGGATTTCTTAATTATTAAATATTTAATTAGTTTCTCTATTTTTTAAAAATAGTTCAATTAGATTTCTAAATTATTAAAATGTTCAATTAGGTACTCTAATTTGTTTTAAATAGTTCAATTTGGTAATTTGCTTTTAGAAATTTCAGTTAAGTAATTTATTTTTTAAAATATGTTCAATTTGGTCTCATTTTTTTTATTTTTAATTTGGTTTTAAATTGGACTAAATCATCCCATTTTAAAAAATAAAGTACATAATTGAACTATTACCAAAGTTTAAAGAACTAATTGAACTTTTTAATAATTGAAGAATCTAATTGAATTATTTTAAAAAATTAAAGGATTTAATTGAATATTTTAATAATTGAATTGAATTTTTATTAACAATTAAAAATCAAATGTATAATTAAGTCTATTTTTTTCCTGCTTATAATTGAGTCTAATGAGAGTATTATTTTATACTCTGTTATGTAGTCTTTGTAAGATAAAAATCCTTGGGTGGTAGTAGGTAGGGTAAATGCGGGTTCATATAAAAGTAGACCAACGTTAATATCTTAATCAAGTTGTAGCATTAAAGTCATCAAAACAAATTTTTAACCTCTAAAAAAAAGGTCATTAATTAAAAAGTTATATAAATTAAATGCTTGATCAAATTATTAAAGAGAAAAGTTGTTTCGGAAATTTTAGAAAAAAAAGTTATATGATGTAGGGTTTTTTCTCATTGTCCTTGATATATTTTTTTAATTCTCTTAATATAAAGCATATCAATGAGTAATATTTGTGGAAGTAAAACTACTCTTCCAATTATTTTTTATATTCTTGAATATAAGATCGTACTTAAAGAATTTAACACTAGTTTCATTCCTACCAATGACATATTAGTTAAGAAAAAATGGAAAAAAATCAATATAATAAAATATAAAATAAGGTATTAAAGTTGAAAAAATGGTACAAATACAAGCTCGTTATTTAAAACAGTTTTTTTTAATGATTTCTTAGAACAATAAATAATATTTAAATTAAATTTTAGTCGTTATATAAAACAGTTTCTATATTTTTTTTTAGGATACAGGTCCCTATCATATCAATAAATGTATTTTTTTTAACCCTATACAATAATTAAGATAAGATGTTGATCCCTTAAGAATCAACACTTTAATGAATAAGATAAATTAAAAATTAATTGAATAACTATTCACTGTCAGTCTTAAAACTTAGATTATCAACCAATAAAAAATACTATTAGTATGAAGATAAAAATAATTATTATAAAAATTAACAAACTCGTCGTACATAATATTTTGTAAATTATAAGGTTTTGTAAGCTATCAGTCAATTCTTTTTTTTATCGCTAATAACATTTTTTTTTAATATATAAATTACATAAGACGTGATATTCAATGATAAATATAAAAATGCTAAATAAATAAATTTGTAAGAACTATATAAAATCATAAAAAAATCAAATTAAAGAAAACTATAAAGCTTACAAAAATCTATCTTAAAACAAAGAAAAGTAAAAGAAACATTACTTTTGTTTTGTACCATTAGTATCTTCCATCCAATGGAGTGAGTTTTACTTCGTTCAACGAAAGATTTTTTCTATTTGCATGCACAAGAAAGGAACTTGTGCTAACATCTAAAATATTTAAGTTTTTTCTTTTTTAAGAGGAACATCTCTAAGGTTAAGGAACTCCGTAATCTGCTAACGATATCAAATTTCATTGATAAAAATATTATTTCATTATAAATTGAGAAAACTACTACTACTTAATTGGCCACTTTTTTGGTTGTGCTGGTGGAACGTAAAAGAGGGGTTTGAATTTATCATACTTTAATTTTTCTTTTGGGCTACTTTTGTCCTACAATTTTAGATCTATATAGGTCGTAGTCGTTACTTATTAAATTCGACTTGGAGTTAATTAAATAGAAATTTAACAAATTTCATTAAATAAAATATATTGTTTTATAAATTTATAAAAAAAAAAACACCAAAATATGTTTAAAAAATGGTTTAATTATTTTAAAGGTCCCACTACACACACCTAATTATAGGTGAAAAGAATAGGTTGATGTTTATAAAGTGTGTTGCAAGTACAACTAAGCTAATTGTTACATATGTATATGTATGTGAGATTTTCACCTCAAAATGTTGAAACTTTGTTGACAACTCTCACAATCGACTCGACTCGACTCAGTTGTGCTTAAAACACATTTTATACGAAATTTATTAAATATTAACATTTAGTATGAGAAGGAAGAAGGGTTTTTAATGTCATTAAATTGGTTATTGAAATGATTTTTTTTAAAAAAAATCATTAAATTAATTTTTTATATAATACATAAATTAGTTTTAATAATTAGCCACCAACTTACTTAGATTAGATTATAAATCAGTCTCTGGTTAATTTAGAGATAAATTTAATAAAGTCAACAAAAAAAAATTAATCTTTAAATTTTTTTTTTTTTTGTAATGGAAGGATTATATCTAACTAGGTGCATGCTGCTAATCTATAACAATAATAAATGATACAACTTTTTGTAACTATTTTGATGAACACAAATTTTAGACTATTTTACCATTTATCAGTTTTTTTAATTTTTTTAATTAATAACTATTCATAATTATTGTTAGTTAATTTCTTTTATTAATTTTACCTTTTTATCTTCTATTTTTTCATTTTTTTATTTATTTAAAAATATCCCATAGAAGTTAGAAATAAATGCGAGTGGTGTTTTAAAAAAGGAACAAATGAGTCATTAGTGAATACATCACTGTCAAAGATTAGGCACACACATGAATCAGGATGATCCATATATATCTGCATATAAACTAAACAGGTTGAGTGGAAAAGAAAGAACCACCAAAGACAGTGTAGTAACCATCACTGACATGACACTTGCCTTTGATATATCTAGTTAGGTATAAATATTAGTTGTCCACATGCATGCACTTTAATGCTGTTTTTTAAGTCTTTCTTTATTTGCCTGAAACGACAATCGACCAAGAAGACATTGACTAGGATATTTTTTATTTATTTATTTATTATTGTCCCCACCTTACAGAATAATAATTGTGAAAACAAACAAAATTTTCTACCAATTATTTTCAGGCAGGGGTCAGAACACAAGGAACTTGTCTATTTGTTTTATGATTGGTCACAGACAATTGTGTTTTACTTCTATGCTAAGATATATGTTGTACTTGTTGGGTATACCATAAAGTGTGATATGATATGCTTTTGGAAAATTGTAACTTTTCGAAAAGATGGATATCGTGGTCCTTTTGAATATTAGAACTTTGTACATAAAAAGGGAACTTTCGATTTAGTTTCTGCGAAACTATAATACTATTTAATATTTTGATCGAAAAGCAGTACTATAAGATAGCGAAATTAGTACTTTTCCATAACAAAACAATATCAAAGGCTTGTAATGTTAATTTCTTGTTTAGCAAGCTATTGGGGGAGCTTGTAATCAAGTCAAAATCGAATGCCTTAGGTCATTTTATGTTATTTTCTTTTCATCTTTCTTTTTCTTGGATCAGTACGATTGTTACATCGTTATTGGGCTATGATACCATGTAAGCCCAATGAATGTGAAATGGGATGGAACATAGTGTAGGCAATTACTTAACACACTTCATTTATTTTTTCTGGTGAACCCCCAAAACTTCTAATATTTCATTTTTTTATTTCTGTTCAATCCGTGATAAAAAATAAAATAAAAATTATAGATTGGGAAATCAGTAATACAAATGCATTACATCGTGTGAAAGCACCAGTATATAATTACAAATTAAGTAATTCGTAATGCATTTGTTTATATTATGGATTGAGCAATCCATAATACATTAATCTGTAATGCAAACAACTGTATTACGGATTAATCAATCTATAACTACATGGGGTGTAATCCGTAATACATTTGGGTGACAGATTAACCAAACTGTAACTGTACGGGGGTGCTGCGACGCAATGGTGGCTAGCTTTCACAAAACGCCAATGTTTGTTGTCATATTGATGTGCGTGGCGGTGGTGGGTGGTTGGGTGGCAACAAATGGTGGGTTTTGTGTGGTGTGGAGGTGGCATTGGGTGGTTGTGGTGGTGGTTTTTGGATGTGACAGTGGTGTTGGCTGGTTGCATGAAGGTTGAGATGAGCATGGCCCAACCTGGTTGACTAACCCGCCCCGAGGTTGATTTGGACGAGTTTAGTTTTGAAGATAAACTCGATGTATTTGAATACAAAGAAAATAAAAAAAGAACTCTTCCTTTTACTGACATTTGATCATATACAATATTTTATCTTCAGAATCAGCATTTTTCCATGAAGCATGTAGAAAAAATCCATCTCTTACCACAATGCCACCAATCTATTAAAGTACTTAGTGACAAATTTGTTTACCTAGCTAGTCGAGTATTGTATAAGGCAACATTATGCAATATTTTGGAGATCTGAGTACATCTCTTAAATTGTAGCCCATTTTTCAAAGGGATTCTTGCAAATTAAGAAAAAAAAAGAAAAAGAAAAAGGTATTCATTGAGTTGATCAACCAAGCCTGGTAAAATTGAAGATTTGAACTGTAAAAAGAATTGAATTGAATTTTGAATTGTAATAATAATTCAAACGAATTAAACTAAACCATGTAATAGCTCGAGAAAATTAAACTGAATTGAAATATGTTTAGAACTGTTTTTGAATTGTTTGAATTGTTCTTAATAAACATCTTTTTTTTGAAGCAATATTTTTGCATTTTTAATCTCATAAGATACGACTCGGCTTGCTTGGTTCAATGAAATCAATTTTTAAGCAGTTTAGAATTCAAATTTTTAATAAAACACTCCAATTCATTTCTTTATTCAAAATAATTCAATTTTCTTAGTTAGAGTTCAACGTCAGTTTGGTTTACATCTGTTTTTTTTTTAACTGCTCTAACCATGATGATGGAGTCTTCATCATCCCAACAGCTTCAAGTGAGATCATTAATTTTGTGGCATGACAACAATGGTACCCATGAGAGTTGACTTGCTATGTACTTAGGTTATATTATTAATTAACTTATTCGTCAATCACAATCTTAGTTGTTACATTAATCTTATTTATCGAAGTCATGCTAATTGACAATTCCACACAAAAGATAAGATAGAGTTCAATCATATCATTTGATAAGTTATAAAAACAACAACTTTCAATACCATAGGTTACAATAAGACAAATAATTATACAACACTTTTTCATGATACAATTTATTAGCCTTAATTTTAACCTTTATAATCGATGGCATTAAGCTACATAATGCATCAATTTTTTATTTCTCATATACCAATAGCATAGGACATATGATTTTATTGATATATAGTTCATTTAGTTATGGATTTTACTTTTTAGCAAGGTAAGCACCCATTTCTTTGGTCATCTCAGTGGCAATTTCCAATAAGGAATAAGGGTCAGGATTTTGGTCATTTTTTTTCTCATATTCCATCACCCAATTCACAGTGCTTCCATTTTCCTTTGGAGTAGCTTGCACTGTAAACTTGGCGCTCTTGTAATGTCCCAACACATCACCCTCTAGAACCTTCAAGTTCATTTTATTGTTTTTCTTGTCTATGCCTTCAACCAAGTCCTTGCCCACAGAAATTTTCCCATCTGTTGTCCAAAACCAAAACAAAGAGATATTTATTTTATATCATAGCAGTCATAATTAACTTGCCCAACACTAGTTTGGGGCTCAGGAAGCAAAATAGGAGGTGTAGAAAGTAAATCCCAAAAAGTGGAGGGTGCAAAAAGTAAAACTTGGGATGCAGCAAGTAAAACTCTGCTGACATGTCAACAGCATCAAGTAAGGACATCAGGTATCAAAATGATTTTTTCAAAATGAAATAAATTAGGTAATAGTATGAAAAAGAGGTATATTCCATGTAGAAAAAACAAGCTAGAAAAAAAGGAATGATATACTATCAACGTAAAATTTTATACTATCAATCAATTACAATCTCTTAATTTATAGTAAAATAATTAATTTTTATAAAATTATTTAAAAAATCATTACAACAAAAGTTATAATTGACTAATAATATAAAATTATTTTATATTAATGCGGTGAATATATAGTTAAACTCAAAAATATATCTTAAGTCAAATTTTAATTGAAAAATATTCTATAAATGCAAAACAAGAACAATGAATCTTGCGGTTTTGATAAAACTTTGAAGTAAAAATTTGATACCATGTAAGTAATTCCAGGAGATGATGGATCCCTCAGTGCCCCATTCACCTTTAAGAATTTGAACAGATTGTATCTTTTGGGGTATAATGTTGGGAATTTGGTGTGTCTTGTTGCATAAGAGATCATGGTACTGCTCAGCTGAAGCGTTGATATGCACGCTAGCTTCCACCTTTTGAAGTTCAGAGTATGCCATTTCTGCTACTTCACTTGTAAGAGGCTAAGATATTTTTGGGACAGAAAATATGGGGTCACTGTAGCTATATAGTTGTGAAAATAGGGTAATAACAAAGAATAATTGAAAGATATATCTAATATCAAATGATATACGTAAATGCTAAGAAGAGACGAAATGTTGATGATATTCTCTCTAATATATTCTCTGTTGTTAACTAAAGTTTTTTTTTTTTTTTTTGGTAATAACTCACTATAGTTGGTATGATTAGGGATGCTAAAAAAAAAAACTAATTTTAAAAGAAAATTACAACTAATAATAACTATTTATATACAAATAATTATAAAACTGTAACTAGTTTTATAGTTATGATTATTTCAAATAATTTATATTTATGAAGAAGATAGTTATAGTTAAATTTATTTTAATAATTAATTATTTTTTAATAACTAATTTTTTAAATATTCAATATTCAATAAAAAAAATATAAAGAGTATTAAAAATTGGTTTATATATATATATATATATATATATATATATATATATATATATATATATATATATATAAAGTAGTTATTTTTTTTATAACCGATTTTATAATTAATTTAAGATATAATTGATTATAAAACTAGTTATATGATCATATCCAATTATATAACTAGTTTTTAAAAATAAAAAATAATTTTATAAAATTAATTATAATTATTGTTATAATTAATAACCACTTTTAATTAAATTGTTTAATAATTATGATTGTAGTTATTGAAATAAAGAAACCGTAAGCACTGCTGAGCATGAGCATGACACTTCATTTAATGTTATTTCTTCAAAGTGAGATTCATTTGATTGATTTTAATAAATTTCGGTTCAATCACTTTCAAAATCAAATGATACCATTATCATTATGACAACTTCACTTTCATATATTTTGATATATAAATTAAGCGTAATATATATTTTTTTTATAAATTAAATGTAATTTTAAAATTTTAATAATATTATTATTACTATGCATAATATCAGAATATCTTGACGTCAAAAAGAAAAATTAGAATATCTTTTTTTTTTTTTCTATTTTATTAATAACAATCTTTAGTTTTGTCACAACTTTTATACTTTTGTCAGTTACTAAATAAAAAATGAAAATTTATGTTTAAATTATTTTTGTGAAAAATCTACAAGTCCAATTAAGTTTTTAATATGAAACAATATTTTGAAAAAAATACCAAAAAAAAAAAAAAATTTCCATTGATTTTTCACTAAATTTAAGAAAATACTCATATATATACTGTTCTGGTGTAAAAATTCTGGGGTGATAGAAAGACTAGTTAGAGTAAGTGAGAATGAAATCGGCCTAACTCCATAGTCATGCCTTGTTTATATAAGAGGTTTAAAGATAAATATATTATATTTATCTCTTTATTTAGAAATAAATATATTATCTTTATTATACATAAAACAACAAATCAATTTCAAACAACCGCTAAAGATAAAGAATCAAAGGCCAATCACTTGGATGAGACTAACCTTAGCCTCTTCGCGCTATGTGCTCAAAGCTGAGGGGCTGTGTGTTGTTCGGTTATTTTGCCGATCGGATGATCGTTATTTAGACAAACGTTGAAGATAAAGAAACAAAGGCTGACTACTTGAACAAGACTAACCTTAGTCTCTTCGCACTACACGCTCAAGGCTGAGGGGCTATGTGCTATTCGATCATTTTGTCGATCGGACGATCGTTATTCAAACAAATGTTGAAGATAAAGAAGCAAATGTCGACCACTTGAACAAGACTAACCTTAGCCCCTTTGCACTATGCGCTTAAGGCTGAGGGATTGTGTACTGTCCGATCATTTTACTAATCAGACAGTTGTTGATCTACTAAAATCAACCGACTAAAGGCAAACCAATCTAACATCTTCGCACTTCACGCTCAAGCCTAAAAGGGCCGTGTGCCATCCGACCATCTCGTTGACTGGACGACTGTCAATCAACTAGACATTGTAGACAAAGGAAGAAAGATTAATTTGTTGTTTTATGTATAATAAAGATAATATCTTTATCTTTAAATAAAGAGATAAATATAATATCTTTATCTTTAAACCTCTTATATAAACAAGGCCTGACTATGGAGTTAGGCAGATTCCACTCTCATTTGTTTTGGCTAGTCTTTCTATCATCCCAAAATTTCCCAAAATTTTTAGATCAGAAAAAAAAAAAAAAAACACACACACACATATATATTTGCAAGTAAGAAAAATTGGTAGGCTTAAGTTATATTATTAAAAGATAGTTATTTAATAAAATAGTTCTTGTATGAAAATATAATTAGTGTTTGAAAAGTATTATTCATTTTTAAAAGAGAATAAATTAATATAGTGTAATAAAATTTTATATTATTAAATAATAACAAACATTTTGTCTATAGTCTAATTGTATAAAACTTTATTATAATTGTATGTGCACTATCCATATTCTCTTTTAAAATTAGTCATAACTACTCATTTAGAAACATGACACTAAGGTTGATAAGTTGTAGTAAAAAGAACAAGGTTTTTTGGTGGACATATTAAAACTCACAAGTCACTAGGTAAGTAGTTCATTCTTCTTTGGCTATGTTTGTATCAGCGTTGGTGAAAACGTGCTTATACAAACAACGTTAGGATAAAAGCTACACTCACGTAGCTTTGGGCATCTTGTCATGGAAAGTGGGAAATGTGCTTTGAAAAACTTATACAAACATACAGGAACTCAAAAATTTACACAGTTTTGTTTCTTACAATAGATGAAAAATGTTAGAAATACATTTCCTAACACACTCACTTGATATACTTATTTTAATTGGTTAAAATTTATAAAAAATTAATTATACAATTTAATGGTCTCTATATTAAATTAGATAGATTTCACATTATATTTAATGATTCTTTTTTGATTTTGTAGTTTTTATTGAATTTCAATCAATTATAATAAATTTATTTAAAAGAGTGTGTTTGAAAATGTAACTATAAAATATAATTACTATGTGTAAGCCTGGTAAAAAAAATATTCATAATATAAGAACTATCATACTAAGTGTAAATTCCAAAATGTTTGGGTCGGCTCCTTAAAAGCTCCGCCGCTGTTGGTAAGTGCATGGTTACAGGAATATATGCTTGGAGATGTTACATAACCATCAAATCTTTTCTTTCCAGATTCCAGCAATTATATGGCTCTGCGGGCTCACAGTACCAAAGGATAATCATGCATTATTTAAAATTCTTTAAAAAAAAAAATGTAAGAAAGGAAAAAGTATGGTTGATGTACAAGTGTATATAATAGTATACGGTCTTGGACCAGTATGATGCTCCAATAGAATATGATAACAATATTCTATGACTAATCATATTATATATTTTCTATAATGAGCTAAAATCCTTTGATATCAAATAGTGTTAATTCACATTATTTTTCTATTTTCACTCTATTTTATTGGCTTTCTATATCCCTAATTTTTCATTGCACATTTTATATATTTAAAAATTAAATAAAAAAATTCATAAATTATCGACATCTTACATTTATGTTTCTGAGACCAAAGTTGACAGCAAACCCCTTTCAAGAAAGTAGCCTTCACGAATCTGATTTTTGGAATTTGACATTCTCTTATCTTACTAATGAGACAGACGGATTCCAATACCCATCCATACAGTGACGGATTTACGGGGCAAGCAGGGGGCTTCAGCCTCCCCCCTCCCCCTTTTTTTTTTTCATATATATATAAAAAATAAAATAAATATTAAAAAAAATTTATTAAAAAAATAAATTTTTAAGTTAATAATTTTTTTATTAGTAAATGATATCTTAATTTTATACCTAATAAATATTTGGTTTCATTATATTTTTATTTATTTTTGGTAAGTTTTACTTTTAATAAATTAATTTGATACTTTTTATCTATAATTTTTTAAAATCTTATAAATTTTACTTTATTATTTTACTCTTACATCACATGATTATAAATTTTATTTTTAATTTTTAAAAAAATTGTCAAATTTTATATCTATTTTTTATTTTTTTTAATAAATTTTATATTAAATATTTTTTTTAAAAATTTTATTGTCAATTTTTTGTAAAAAAAATTCTAACCCCTCTCTACCTAGATTCCTGGATCCGTCCCTACATCCATATATTAGATTTAACATCACATCACAAAATACTATATTAAATTAAGTAAAATGTTAGAAATATACTTTATAACTCCTTCTTTTACATGCATTTTTTATTGGTTGAAATTTATAATTTTTTTTAATAATTTTATAATTTTTAATAAATTTTAACTAATAAAAAAAATATGTTAATAGAAAATGTGTTGTTAGCCGTTGCTCTTTATCTCCTGAAAACTAGTTCCTAGAGGATGAAGGAGAATCCCGGGGTGGGAGAAAAAGACAATGCAGATGGTATAACATATATTGGTCACACAGCTCACAAAGAATAAGGTAAATATCAATTTTGTTTTAAAAAATAATCTGAAGCATAAATAAGTTTTTAATAGAATTTAACCAAAAAGATTGATAAGAATGATGTAACATTTAGTTGGTATAAAAAAGCTCGGCATCTTAGGCTTGAGCACAAATGGGATGAGGAAAAAAAATCATGAAGAAGTGATGAAAAGCATAACCACTAGAGAAGGAGCTACCCCTAGCAAGTCACCAAGTACAAAAGAGAGGAACAAAAAGATGTAAACATATACATCCTTATCAGAAAGAACTCTAAGGTTATGTTTCAATTGAGGGAAAGAGGTGGGATGGAGTGGAACAAATTCAAGGTCCATTATTTGGATTGAAAAATAAAGAGTGGAATAGAATGGAATGGAGAGAGATGGAACCCATTTCATCTCATTCCATTATTTTGAGCGTTTTGCTTAACCTCAAGTTGGAAGGAATGTAATGGAAGTTTGCTTCTTTTTATAATAATTTTAAAAAGGTTTAATAATACTTTTGCTATTCAAATTATAATTAAATGTCGTATTTGGTTTTCAAGTTTTAAATTTTTTTAATTTAACCCTAAATTATTTAAAATGTATCAATTTCATTTTTTACAAGATTTTTTTTATTTACATTCTCTTTTTATTAAATGAACCTCTCATATTTTATATTTTAAAGAGTATATTTAGTAAAGAGATGTGTAAATAGTAAAATTTAGTAAAAAATAAATAAATTAATACATTTTAAATATGAGAAATGTTAGAAATATATTCTCTAAAACGCTTCTCTTTAAATAATTTAGGTATTAAATTGAAATTTTTTAAAGTTTAAAGGAGAGTACATAAGGTGTAATAAAATTTTATAGTGTTTGTGCACCACATTTAAACTTAACTTATTTATAATTTGGAACCAAATTGGATGATTAATTATAATTTAGTATCAAAATTATAATTAAGTTTTTTTTGAAAAGTTAGTATTTTACCCCTTTTTGTACTCTTTTCTCCCATAATCAAATAAGTGTAGGATTTTTCTTTTCAAACTAAATTGTTAATAAAACAACTAATTGTTCAAAAGAATATTAGGAAAGCAAACATAATTGAAAACGAAGATTTTACAATTGTATTTGTAAAAGTAATATAATACAATAAGTAACTTGAATTGTGTTTTCAAAGATTTTCCTAATTAAGGTTTTTATCGCCTACACATTCTAAAAAGCAGTGAACAAACAATGTGTACTATTTGAAAAACATATCTCCCCAGGATATTAATAATAAAAGCAATAAGGAGATAATGGAACAAAAGTGTTACGTTGATCCGTTTTAAACTTTAAGATTTTGAATTTTTGGATAACCTTTAAATTTTATTATCTTATCAAAGATACAAGTATTTTTAACCTATCACTTTTAAGACTTAAAACACTTTATCTAAATCTCTCATGATATACAAAGTATTTTGAGAGCATAGATAATTCTTAATTGTTATTATTTTTTATCTGTCAAATAAAAAATATTGAAATGTATCTTATAAGATGAACAAAGCATTAACTAAGTCTTAAATGCATTCTCCTCCTCAAACCCATAAGAATAGGTTTTCGGATTGATTCAAATCAATCTTTTTTTTTTTTAATGGCCCTAACCATGGAGTTTTCACCATCCCAACAACTTTAAGTGGGATCAGTAATTTTGTGGCATGGCAACAATGGTTATATTACTAACTAAATTATTCGTCAATCATGATCTTAGTTGTAACATTAATCTTGCTAATCGAAGAATTTAGGACATGAGTAAAGATAGTGTCGTGCTAATTGACAATTCATCAAAAGATAAGGGAGAGTTCAAATATATCATTTGATAAGTTATAAAAGCAACAACTTCCAATACCATAGGTTACAAGAAGACAAATAATTATACAACACCATAAGTACGTGCTCATGATACAATTTATTAACCTTAATGATAACCTTTATAATTGATGGCATTTAGCTACACAATGCATCAATTTTTTTATTTCTCATATACCAATAGCATAGGACATGATTTTATTGATATATAGTTCATTTAATTATGGGTTTTACTTTTTAGCAAGGTAAGCACCCATTTCTTTGGTCATCTCAGTGGCAATTTCCAATAAGGAATAAGGGTTAGGATTTTGGTCATTTTTTTTCTCATATTCCAAGACCCAATTCACAATGCTTCCATTTTCCTTTGGAGTAGCTTGCACTATAAACTTGGCGCTCTTGTAATGTCCCAACACATCACCCTCTAGAACCTTCAAGTTCATTTTATTGTTTTTCTTGTCTATGCCTTCAACCAAGTCCTTGGCCACAGAAATTTTCCCATCTGTTGCCCAAAACCAAAACAAAGAGATATTTATTTTATATCATATCAGTCATAAGAGTGCAGGAAGCAAAATAGGAGGTGTAGAAAATAAATCCAAAAAATGGAAGGTGCAAAAAGCAAAACTTGGGATGTAGCAAGTAAAAATGAAAATTTTAAAACAAAAAAGTAATAAAATGAAAAAAAATAAAAATGAATTAGGTAATAGTCTAAAAATGAGGTATATTACAGTTAGAAAAAACAACATAGAAAAAAAAGGGTGGTGCACTATAATTGTAAAACTATTTTACATTTCAATTACAATCTTTCAATTTATATGACAACTAATTGACTTTTATAAAATTGGTTAAATTCCAACAATATAAAATTATTTTACACTATATGAACATTAAATTTCATAACATATCTAAGTCAAATTTTAATCGAAACATAATCTGTAAATGCAAAAAAACATGAACAATGAATCTTGCGGTTTTGATAAAACTTTGAAGTAAAAATTTGCATACCATGTAAGTAATTCCAGGAGATGATGGATCCCTCAGTGCCCCATTCACCTTTAAGAATCTGAACAGATTGTATCTTTTGGGGTATAATGTTGGGAATTTGGTGTGTCTTGTTGCATAAGAGATCATGATACTGCTCAGCAGAAGCGTTGATATGCACACTAGCTTCCACCTTTTGAAGTTGAGAGTATGCCATTTCTGCTACTTGTAAGAGGCTAAGATATTTTTGGGACAGAAAATATGGGGACACTGCAGCTGTATATATAGTTGTGAAAATAGGGTAATAACAAAGAATAATTGAAAGATATATCTAATATCAAATGACGACATTCTCTCTAATTAACTAAAGTTTTTTTTGGTAATAACTCATTATAGTTGATGTGATTAGGGGTGCTAAAAAAAACAAAAACTAATAATAACTGTTTATATAAAAATATTATAAAACTGTAACTAGTTTTATAGTTAGGATTATTTCAAATAATTTATTTTTATGTAAAAGATAGTAATAGTTAAACTTATTTAATAATTAATTAATTTTTAATAACTAATTTCTCAAATATTCAATATTCAATAAAAAAAATATAAAGAATACTTTTAAATTATTATTTTTATCTGCCGAATATTAAAAATTAGTTATTTTAATTTTCTATATAACTAGTTATTTATTTATTTATAAACAATAATATAACTAATTTAAAATATAATTAGTTATAAAACTAGTTATATGATCATACCCGATTATATAACTAGTTTTTCAAAATAATAACTAATTTTATAAAATTAATTATAACTATGGTTATAATTAATAACCAGTTTTAATTACTAGCATGGCAGTACTTCATTTAATATTATCTCTTCAAAGTGAGATAAAGTTCAGTTCAATCACTTTCAAAATCAAATGATACCATTATGAAAACATCACTTTCATATATTTTGATATACTTCCTCGGATCCATTTTAATGGATGTTTTAGGTTTTAAAAAATGTTCAAAAAAAGTAATGTTTTTACTTTTCAAGAGAACATTAATTATTATTTTTTTAATTTGTTCTTATAATGATTGTGTGAAGATAATGATTATGTGTAGCTATAATGTACTTATTAAAAGAAAGGATTATTTTAATAAAATTGATTCAAAAGTATTATATTTAATATTTTTTTTAATTTTTATATAAAAACCTTAAAATGCAATCAAAATGGGACGGATGGAGTATAAACTAAGCGTAATATTTTTTTTTTACAAATTAAATGTAATTTTAAAATTTTAATAATATTATTATTAATATGCATAATATTGGAATATATATTTTTTCTATTTTATTAATAACAATCTTTAGTTTTGTCACAACTTTTATACCTTTGTCAGATACTAAATAAAAAATAAAAATTTATGTTTAAATTATTTTTGTGAAAAATCTACAAGTCAAATTAAGTTTTTAATATGAAACAATATTTTGACAAAAATACAAAAAAAATATTAAAAATTTTCCATTGATTTTCCACTAAATTTAAGAAAATATTCATATATATTTTACAAAATTACAAGAAAAATCTGCAAGTAAGAAAACTTGATAGGCTTAAGTTATATTATTAAAAGATAAATATTTAATAAAATAGTTCTTGTATGAAAAATATAATTAGTGTTTGAAAAGTATTATTCATTTTTAAAAGAGAATAATAACACCGCAGTAAAATTTTATACTGTGAGATAATTATAACCTTTTATTTATATAATTTTTAAAATAATTTTATAAAAATCAATTGACTTATAAAAATAAATAATTATAATTTTTCTAAAAAGTATAAAACTTTATTTCAATATCATCATCTTAGTGCATTATGTTTTTTCTCATTTTAAAATTAGTCATAACTACTAATTTAGAAACATGACACTAAGGCTGATAAGCCTGTAGTAAAACGAACAAGGTTCTGCGGGCCTATTAATAAAACTCACAAGTCACTAAGTAGTTCAATCTTTGAGATGTTACAAGAATATATGGTTGGAGATGTTACATAACCATCACTAGCAGTGGCATAATCTTTTCTTTCAAGATTCCGGCAAGTATATGGCTCTGCGGGCTCACATAGTACAAAAGGGATAATCATGAATTATCTAAAATTCTTGAAAAAATGGAAGAAAATAAAAAGTATGATTGATGTACAGGTGCATATAATCGTAATACTGACGCTTTAGAATTTTTTTATGGACATCATAAAAGATAATAGAATGATAATTATTAATAAATAATCATCTATTTCATGTGTCAATAAAATTTGATAACAATATCTCATCATTTATTTTGTTTTATTGGTACAATGTATTTTTCATAACATTTAAATTGATATCAATGACATGACTAATATCAAATAATATTAATTCATATATTATTTCTCTATTTTCACTCTATTTTATCAATTTTCTCTTTTCCTAATTTTTTATCGCACTTTTTATATATTTAGAAATTAAATAAAAAAATTCATAAATTATCAGCAACTTACATTTATGTTTTGAGACCAAAATTGATTTACAAACCCCTTTCAAGAAAGTAGTCTTCACGAATTTGATTTTTGGAATCTGTCATTCTCTTATCTTACCGATGAGACAGACGAATTCCAACACCCATCCATTTACTCGATTTAACATTACATCATAAAATACTATATTAAATTAAGTAAAACGTTAGAATATACTTTATAACTCATTCTTTTAGAAACATTTTTTTATTGGTTGAAGTTTATTAAAACTTATTGTATTTTATTAGTTTCATATCTTATTTAATATTTTTTTTAATAAATTTTAACTAATAAAAAGATATATGTTAATAAAAAAATGTGTTATTATCCTTACTCTTCTAAAACCTGGTTACTAGAGGATGAAGGAGAATCCTAGGGTGAGAGAAAAAGACAAACGAGGATGGTATGACACTATGACATATATTGGTTACAACTCACAAAGAACAAAGGTGAATATCAATTTTGTTTTAACAAATAATATGAAGCATAAATAAGTTTTTAATAGAATTTAATAAAAAAAGATTGATAAGAATTATGTAACATTTAGTTGGTATCAAATCTCGGCATCTTAGGCTTGAGCACAAATGGGATGAATATAAAATGTTTTTTTTTTAAAGTTAATTTTTAAAATTTTTTTTACGAAATATATCAAAAAATATCTAAAATATATGTTAAAGTATCAAATTAAAAATTTTAAAATATTATGTACCAAAATAAAAATAAAATAAAATTTAATTGATTAAAAATAACATTAAGCGTTATGAATATAATAGAGAAGATATGTAATACGGATGACAAAATGAGTTAAACCCGATAGACCAATCCACTTGATCCATAATTAGGGTCGAACTTTAAAATTGCAGTTCAAATAAAAACGAATCTTTTTAACTTAGTTTGTTAAGTCTAATGGCTAAAATGGACCAAGGCGGACTGGCGTGTTTAAATTACAAATAATAACTAAATATTAAAATATATAACTTAATTAATAAAAAAAAATCATAGGTAATGTCTAAATAAAAAAGCTACTTGTATGTATGTTACGTGTAAATTGTAATGACTCATGTACAGTTGCAACATTGTGTAATTTGTGTTGTGTGTGCAGTGTGCAAATTGCAATATTTTGTAACTTTTTTGGAGTATTTTTGCTGCTCTTTGGAGTTGGTTGATTGTTATTTTATTATTATGATGTTTAGTTTCAACAATCTTATGTATTGATTTAAAATTTAGATAAATTTTATAAGTTATTTTTAATTTTAATAAATCTTATAAATTGTAACATGGTTTGAAACATGAAATTTGAATTTAAATATGTATTATTATATGCTAACAATTTAAATTTAATCATGTTTCTTTCTAAATAAATTATAAATTATAAATTTGTATTTTGATATTTATTTTTTTATCATTTTTTTAAAATAATTTATTTTAATCCATGACCCAATATAAGATTAGACTGTGCCTAAAAAATAGAGACTCACAAAAATATGAACCGAACTTAGACCAATTCATTTTGATTATTTGACTTAGTGGATCAAGTTAGGTTGGATAGGCTCATCCACTTTACCATCCCTAATATATAGTGTGATATGATGTATAGTATAAATATAATGTTAATCAATAAATAATTTACTATTCCAAATACTATTTTATTTTAACGTAGAGGAATACTATTTTATTTTACCGTAGAGGATACGCAATTGTTTCAATCACTTAACCAATCAATATATGTTTTTTGAAACTCGGGTTTTACAAAGAAAATTAGATTTTTCCTTTTTTTTTTAAGCCCAAAACACAATTTAATAAGTTTTAACAATTATAATCAAGCAACAATTTTCAATACCATAGGTTTACAAAAAGACACATGAACATACATTACATAACGAGAATACTAAAACTCTCACTTAATTTAAATGTAAGATTTATCAATTTCAATTAATCATAAAGAAAAATCAAAAGAGATTTTTTGAAAGTGTTATATTAGCATTCCTCTTACATAACACAACACCTACTGGCTCAGCTCTCGCCTAGCTAGTCGTCGTGGCAGGTGATGCAACTTATTAACCTTTTAACCATTATAATTGATGGCATTAAGTGGCGATTAAACCACATAAGGCATCAACTTTTTATTTTTATTTTTTATTTCTCATATAGCAATAATGCCAATAGCATAGGACATACTATTTCATTGATCATTTCATTTAGTTTTACTTTTTAGCAAGGTAAGCACCCATTTCTTTGCTCATCTCAATGGTCAATTCCAATATGGTATAAGGGTCAGGAGTGTGGTCATTTTGTTTCTCACATTCCACAACCCAATTCACAATGCTTCCCTTTTCCTTTGGAGTAGCTTGCGGTGTAAGCTTGAAGCTCTTGTGATGTCCCAACAAATCACCCTCTATAACCTTGAAGTTCATTTTATTGTTTTCCCATCTGTTGTTCAAAACCAAAAACAAAGAGATATTTAAGAATGTTTGAGTAAATTACTATATATAGAATAACGATTAGAAGAAAAAAATAATATAAAAATAAAATAAAATAAACTTATCTAAAAGTTAAAATTAATTTCTTTTATAATAATATTTTGATTTGGGAGAAATTATTTTTGTTTTTTTATAGACAAATATTAATTTGTTAATTTTTGTTAAAAATGTTAGTAGAAGAAATTCAAATATGAGATTTATTCCCATTTCTCCCTTCATTTTTTTTTCTTATCATTTTTTTTTCAGAGAAATTAATTTTAACTTTATGAAAGTTAATTTTATTTTTTCTTCGCATTTTATTTTTTTAAATTCTTTCCATTGACATTTACCTTGCACTAAGTTAAGATGAAGTATTATAATATCATGGCTGTAAAATAATTGATCAACATATTCTGTAACTGCAAAACAAGAAGAAGAAGAAGAAGAATCTTGCTGTTTCTATTTGCATACCATGTAAGTAATTCCAGCAGATGGTAGATACCTCAATGCCCCCATTCACCTTTAAGAATTTGAACAGATTGTATCTTTTAAGGTATAATGCTGGGAATTTGGTGTGTCTTGTTGCATAAGAGATCATGGTACTGCTCAGCTGAAGCGATGATATGCACGCTAGCTTCCACCTTTTGAAGTCCAGAGTATGGGTTGATAGCAATTTCCTTAAAGAATGATTTGACTCTATAGTAAAATTCACCTATTTCATTATTTAATTGATATATTTTATTTTTTATTTTTTTAATTATAAATTTTAAAATAATAATAATAATAATAAAAAGTTTATGTTGGCATGACACTTGACTTTACTTAATAAGCTATTGAGTACAAACTTGATCCAATATCAGAGTTCACTAATTAAAGGATCAAAAGATATAAAAAAAAAAAAATTTTAAGGATTAAAACTAGTCAAATGAAACATGAGAAACTATAAATGAAAATATTAAATAATCTATGGAGCAAAACATATTTTATCCTATATCTTATATCAAACTATGCATAAAATATATATTATTTTATTGGTGAAAAGGCATTGGAGATAATAGGGATGGAAAAATGGGCTAGCTCAACCTGCCTTTAGTCTGCCAAAAATGGGCTAAACCAAGTGGTCCATCTGTGGTTAAAACAAGTTGGAAGACTTGACCCGTCCTGCTAGTAGGCGGGCTAGCCTGTTGGTTTTTAACCTTAAAAAAGAAAATTAAAAAAACAATAAAAAAACATAATTACACAAATGTTTTATTGATATAATTTTGTTTTATACTTGTTTAGGTGTAGTTTAATTTTAACTTTATAATTTTTGTGAAAATGTAATCTACAAGGCATAAATATAGGTGAATGGAAATTTGTCTTGAATGTTTAATTAACACAAAAAAAATATTATTTCAGTGTTCATAAGAATTAAGAAATTTAATTAGTTAGCTAATTTATAAAAATAAATATTTGAAGATAAACAATTAAAACCTTGATAGTTGCAAATATGACACAAAAATTAGAAAGATTTAAAGATAACAACGAAAACAGAATTATATAAATGTTTTCTTCATCCTCAAAATCACATAATCAAGTCTTTAAAAATATAAAATTCATAAGTTTTTAATTCTAAAAGAAGTTTTAAATTACAAAACAAAATTATAAATTATCTTAACTTCTTATTTATTCAAAATAAGTAAAGGAATCCCAAAAAATTATATTAACTAAATCATCCTTGATGAGCTGGCTCGTGTGGGTGGCAGGCTGAAGTGGAGTGACTCAAGTCGAACGAGCTGACGAGTTGCCAACATCACCCCGTCCCGTCACTTTTAGGCGGGTTAGAACCAATCCAACGAATCATGATTTGTTTTGTCACCCCTAAAAGATAGAGATGACAATATGAACCGGTTCAGGCCCGTCAACCCATACTTGATTTGGTGGGTTAGGGTGACTACTTCATTCCTGAATCATAACAATTTATCGATATTATTTGATAATAATAATATAGATTATAAAAAAAAAAAAACACAAATCCCTTAATTTTGCTATTATTACATATGATATCCTATTCTTTTGAACCCTAAAATAACCTTCTAATTTCTTTGACTTTGGTTACATTAATCTCCCTTTTTAGGCGTAAATCTTTGGTGACTAACGCCCTCTTAAATGTAAAAAAATAGTTACTTGACCATCCTTTAGGATGTTCAAAATAATGTAAAAAAAAATAAAATAAAAAAATATCGATTATTGGAATAATAACAAATATCATAAGAAGAAGTTTGTGTAATTTACTGTAATAGTAATAATTAAGAGGACGAATATGATCAAATGACACTGTAATTTATGGCAGCATCACCTTTATTGGTAAGTGGTTAGAGGAATATATGCTTGGAGATGTTACGGAACCATCACTTGCAGCGGCATCTTCTTTTCTTTGCAGATTCCAGCAATTATATGGCTCTTCGGTCTCACAAAAGGGGTGGCATCATGCATGATCTAAAAAAAATCTTGGAATAATGAAAGAAATAAAAAAAGTGAGGTTGATGTACAATTGCATAATACTCTCTCACTCATAAAACAATTAAAACTCTTATTTTGAAACTCATGTATATTGGGAACAAACCATCGTTTATACCAAGAAACCCAATTGGTAATTTTGAAAGAAAAATTGAACAATTCTTTTTTAAAAGAAAAAAGAGTCATTGGAATTTATGGCCATGGTGTACCCCACCTCATGACAACAGTTCTGAAACATTTTTTCAGAAAGGGGTATTAAAACAACAAGGTTATTTTTGGAAAAAAAAATTTATAAAAGGAAGGTATAAAAACAAGAAGGAAAGATATATATAACAATTATCAAATATTTTTTTTCAATAAATCGTTTTAACCTTTACATATGGTTGGATGGACCATTCAATGTAAATGTAAAGTATAGTAGGTTATTCATTTTTTTTAAAATAAAAGTTACTATGTTTCATTAATAATAATTGAGTGAATACAAATAGGAATATATTAAAAAAAATTAGATGCTAGAGTGTTCTAACTAAAATATCAGTAATATGATTTATTTGTCTCTTAATAAAACTCACCTCTAAATTTTGATAACTGGTGAAATATGTTTTACACAAGAAAATAATGTTATGGAAATCAAGTATTCTCTGGTGTGCAGATGCGATGCTATCAACTAAAGTTTTACAATCCATTTCAAAGACTATATTTGCATGGCCAAGTTGGAGTGTTCATTGCATGATGTGAATGAGTGCCCATGCTTCTGCTTCAGATGGGGTAGGGAGGCCAGGAAAAGTCATAGTTTTGGCTTATATAAATTCTCCATGACTTCCATGAATCTAAATACTCACTTCAAAACATTTGCTTTCTGCAAACAGTGCCGTGTCAATGTTACACTTTAAGTTGGCCTGCTCTTGGCTTTTTCCAAGTAATTATTTGTTGCTGTGGAACTGGAACAGCCGTGGTAGTTCGTGGGGGTAGCTCTAGCACGACACCATTTTGAATATGTTGGCTTGGATGTTGCTATCCTCCCAAATCTTTTCATTTCTCCTTTGCCATATGCACCATAGGGTCATCACAAATTTTTCTTTGATTTCATGAGGGAGCGTATTCAGTAAATCGAAAATGAGTTCTCGATTCTAGTTGCTACCCATACATTTGCCACTTGATCACAACCAAAAAATACATGCTAAGAGTTTTCAATGTTCATGTTGCATTATGCACAAGATTTTCAAATTTGTTGGATATGATAATAAGCTAACGGTGTAGATCTTGAGGATGTAGCAAGCGGAGAAAGCACCGAATAAAAAATTTGCATCCCTAGTAAAACCTAACTCGAACTAATCCATTTTCATCCCTAATCAGAATCACGACAAGTCCTATGAGATTTGCACAACAACCAACAAATTTTTAATGTAATTTTTCTTTTAAATGGGTCACAATTCACAAATCACAATTAAGACAAAAATTTGCAATATTTTGTAATTGGGAAACAAAATTTACAGAAAAAATTATTCAAAAATGAAATTCACTGAGACTAACTATATATATATATATAACTTTAAAGATTTTTTTTACAATTAATCTTTAAAATTACTCAATATTAAAATTAAAATGAAGATTAATCAATGTTTAAGGATCTCATCTAATTTTATCAAAGTTATATGATCTTTTTTTCCCACACCACATACTGAATTGGGATTTGGGACACTGAGGAGATCGTAGAAAGCGTCAGCAACAACAAAACCAAACAAAGCGATTTCACAGACGGAGAAGTCCCAATCCCAATCCCATGGCAGAGGAAGGGAAACCCGATGCACAGCTCTTTCAGCTTCTCTCCAATCTCCTCCACCAGGTTGGCTCATTTTTTCATCTCAATTTTCTCTTATTATTGTTATTATCTTCTGAATGTATTGTTTGTTCCCTTTTCGAATTCACCTTCAAGTTTCAATTTTTATTGAATTTTATCATCTGGGTATCTCTCATTTTTTACCATCTCGTTGTATTAATTCGCGGATCTGTGAATTGCGTTTCTGTTGCGATTTTATTCTGGTTTCATGCTTGAATTCGGTTTTATTTTAATCACTGGATTGAACTCTCTGTGTTTTTTTAATAGTTTTCATCGTACCTTTGAGGTTTGTTATTAATCCTTGTCCAAAGTTCTGATGTTACTGTGTATTATTTATTTTTTTAGCAAATTACAGCAGCATCTAGTATTTATCAAATTACACATAATTAAACCATTCTTTTAATATTCCTACGGTGATATACTTTAACTTTGAAATCATTACAATCACACACGCTCTATGTCTCAATACATTACACTTACACTGACACCCCTAAATAAAAAAGTTAAAAAAAATATGGATATTTGTGTAATTACACGAAATCAGACACTCAGGGTTGAAATCAGACACTCAGGGTTGATGCCGAAAAATTTGCTTTTTTTTTTTTTTGTTACTGTGAATGTAATTGCATCAGGAGTATGCTTTCCTTTATTTGCTTAGTACTACTCTTGATTCATGAGAATTTGCTGTTTCCTTATTGTGAATTAGGGAGATTAACTAAAGCAAATTTCTGGCTATTCTGATATGCCATGATCTGAATTTGTATGATAAATTCAAGTGTGAGATGAATAGTTGGACAATCGATGCCTATTTGTCCCTTGGTGATATGTAGTAAGCTTTCATCATATCAAAACTTTGAAGAGTTCTGTTAAAAAGTATAAAAGAAATTCAAACAAAAATTTGACTAGCATGAAGTTGTGGTTATCAATTTTCATTGCACATTGCTGCCCATGCCCTTTTGAGAATGGTTTCTTTGGTTATCTTTCTTCTAGATGCATACACTAGTCTTGCTTCGCTTTCATTGTTTTTTGTGATGGACACATCTATAAAACAACACCACTGTGTTCTCTCAAAAATAAAATCTTTAGAGGCCATTTTGAATTAAATCATTTTAATGGTTTCACTTAAAAGTCTTTCTTGATCAGCTTCTAGCTCTAATTATGGAGTGAAACTGTGGAGTTGTGGATTTCTCCATTGAGAATTGCACATAACCATTTACAGTATAATGAACTGAATTTCTTGTGTTATAGGCCTAAGCTAGAGCAAGATCACTATTCTCTGGTGGAGGAGAATATCTGTTTATCATTCTGTGATCTTCATTGCATTTAACTATGATCTTAATCCCTGCTTCCTATAATTGAATTTAACTTGTTTCCACTGTTCTTGTAAACATAAAAGATCATACTACTTTTTACACCTTGATGAGTTGGATTTGTTATATTCGTAATTTTAATATCTATGGCCATGCTTCTTCAAATTGAAAACTTCTGAAGGCATTCATATATCAGTGCTATATAATATACTCAGGCATGTTTGATGGTAAACTGTGTTGTAGGTTGAAACACTTACGAATCAAGAAGAAGTTGAGCTGCGTGCTAAAATTGAAACCCTTGGATTAGAGGTTACAAAAGTTCCTTCAAAGTCAACCCAGCACCTTAACGAGGTGGTTTTCACTTTATAGTTTAGCTTAGCCATTACTTGATGCAGAGTTCTATTATCCCTGTTGAAATGTGTTAGAGCTTAGAATATATGACAAGATTTTATCATATCTTAGATTATCCTCTGAATTAGTTTTCCTGTATTTTCTCGTTATCTCTTTAGGATCAGTTATCATATTTCTTCTCATGTCATGAATTATTTTCTTAATTAGTTAGGATTATGATTTGTATACATAGCGGTTAGTCCTTCAAGTTTTTTGAACACATGAGAAATGCTCGTGACACTCTTTTAGACACTCTTCCTGTGATTGGGTAAAGTTTTTTTTACAAATCATCAAATTTTGTGGATTTTACATATCATTTAAAGATTCTCTTTCCTAATTTCAACCAATCATGTTAGAGACTATCGAAAAAAGAGTGGTAGAGTGTTATTAGCCTCATACACATAATTTCAACAAAAGTAAATACCATTCTCTCATTTTATACATTTTCTATATAGTTGGAGATAGCCCAGGAGTTGGATAAATTATCAACAAGATTGGATAATCTTGATGAAATGATATCATCATCAATGGCTTCAGATCCACAAGTGCAGTCACTCTTGAGTGATACAGCTGATCTGTGGATGCCGGTCATTACTGCTACCTCTGAGGAACGAAGCAACTTCACAGCGGCCACTGGAGACAACACCCCCCAAACAGATGTGGAAAAGTCTAAATAGTTTCCTATTTTATTGTCTTTGAATGTGGACATGTATCTTGTGCTTTACAGTATACTAATTCATTTATTTGTAATTGACTGAGTTATACGTAATAAAGAAAGTGTTTCAATATATTGTTCTTTTATTGACATGTCAATCAAATATAGAAATTTGGAAAAAAAGATTAAAAGAAAAACCAGAATTTTAATGAGAAAAAAAGCTATTTAACACAACCAATCCTTTATACTAATGAATTGATTCCAAAATTTGCCCTTTTATTTTATAGACATGGAATAGTGATACTTCAATGAGCTAATTGGCTATATGTGTAAGTTGTTTTGTATCTGGTAGCTACAATTACACATTTTACTTCAGTATCGTTGAAGTCAACACAATTCAGTTTTATTTAAGTCAACATCTGTAAGAAGGTACGGCTTTGCATCATAATAGCCTTTTATCGTATAAAATAAAATAAAAAGGTACTGCTTTACATCATTATGCCGTCAAAGAAATAATAAGATTGATCAAACTGTCAGGCAAATAATTGTAGGGCTATATCGCAGATACTTGTAATTCAAAGTGTTGTGAACATGATACATTTTTTTAGAGTTTACGGAAACTACATTCCAAAACTTATTATAGAAGATTCATATTCCCCTTATTTAAATCTATCTTTTGATTTAGGTCTTGTTTGAACAATGATATTAACATTTCAAAAGACTTGGTCCACCCCTTTTAAAAGAAAAAACAATAAAAGATAAAACAGTACAAACACGTGAGAAAGAATTTGAGAGCTTGGGTAAACTGTAGGCTTCACCAAGAACAAATATCCTAATGTGCAGACTTCTCGACAATGCAAAAGCCAAACACACCTGCTCCAAAGATTTGTACAAGCCGAACTTTTTGGTGCACAAAGAGGGCCAACACTTTCCAATGAAAAATCTCAGTGCAAACTCAACCAGAGGGACAAAGGGTTAGCGGGATTGAAAGGCTCTTCAACAGGAAGGAAGTGGATACCGTGTTACCACTCCATGATGGTAGTTTAACTGCTTGGTCTATTAACTTTGTTGTAAGGGTTGGCATAGGCATACCAAAACTAGATCAAACACTCCTTTTTGACATAGGAAATGCTGTAACTTAGGCTAAGTGTCAAACCGGCTGTGTTCAATGTAAACAGCCGGGGTTGACACTGAGCCCAAGTTATAGGTGTGTTTAATCCATCTTGGTGTGCCTATGCCAACCGCCACAACAAAGTTCATAGACCCCGTCCATAAACTACCATCATGGAGTGGTCTCAACATATCCAGATGCTTTTCTTTTTGGTTGCACTGACATTTTTCAGAGGAGAGCATGGGCACTCTTTGTGCACCAAATCCATCGTGATGCTTTTCTTTTTAATCCTGAAACAAAACAACTAACAAACAAAAGGCATTAATTAATAAATTAATAAAACACTAGCATCCTGCTATAAGCAAAGTTTACAAACAAAATTAAAGCAAATACCCCCTATACACCCATATTAATGTTAGTTCCCAGTGAATGATGCAAACAGATTCCTAAGATTACCATGTTCCTCCTCCCTTAAAGCAATGGAGGAGTAGAGAAAGATTGAAAGAGAGAATAAACATAACACAAAATATTTGACTTTAATACAAAATGAAATTCAGGCGCATTTTTTCCGTTGATAGTAAAATTTGCTCACACATAGTAAATGCATTATTCACACATTGCACACACGTTATCTTATGTTGTTGCAGCTTTTCTGTTAAGAATTGCTTTCTTTGCTTTGCTATTGCGGTGTCCATGTATCACGTATAATGTGTGTATGTCAGGCCAAGAAGATACATTTCTTTCTTAAATACAAAGAAAGTGTATGTGTGTCCACTATTATTTTGCAGTAGTGAAACTATGGAGGACAAACTGAAAGGGTTATCCCTGGTAATCCTGTAAGTTTCTGAATGCTGATTAAATTATTATGAACAGATGGGTTGGTGTGGGCTACTGTGACTTTAGCATTTCAAAGCATAGGAATTGTGTATAGTGAATCTTGACACATCCCCACTTTAAGTGTTTTCAGGGATCTTCACCAATGGTGTTATTCGTCACAATGAAGACATTTTGGGGGTTTTGTATCTCATGATCAGCACCATTCTCGTCATATCAATGTTATTCATAAATTAAATTTAATATCTTACCCAACTCAGTTAATAATTGTTGTCATATCAATGTTATTCACAGATTAATTGATTAACCTGAAACTGATGGAGTAAAAATGCCCTCTCCTATGACCATGGAAGTCCCCAACATGGTTACAAGTACAAGCACAACACGAGCAAAATAACTGCTCTCAAGCTTTTGCTTTAACTTTTGTGATCTATTCAGCTGGTGAGACGGTGTTTCTAGACTGTAATTTGAAAGTTCCTTGTCCTCTGGTTGTTTGATTTGGAATTAAACTCACCTTGGCATGCCTACATATCAGCAGATAGAGTGCAAATGCCCCGCCGAATTAAATGCAAAGGAATCATGTTAACCTGAAACTTATGAAGTAAAATGCCCTCTCCGATGACCATGGAAGTCCCCAATATGGTTACAAGTACAAGTACAAGTACAACACGAGCAAAATAAATGCTCTCAAGCTTTTGCTTTAACTTTTGTGATCTATTCAGCTGGTGAGACGGTGTTTCGAGTCCGTAATTTGAAAGATCCTTGTCCTCTGGTTGTTGATTTGGAATTAAACTCACCTTGGCATGCCTACAGATCAGCTAATAGAGTGCAAATGCCCCACCTAATTAAATGCAAAGGAATCATGTTATTGGTAGTACTGTAGTGCAACATGTTTGTAAAAGAAACAGCCGTATGGTTAAGGACAAATTACAAATTTCATTGATATGACAACAATTATTAAATTTAATTTATGAATAACATTGATATAACAACAATTATTAAATTTAATATGTGAATCTTATGATCTTACCGTTGCCATGGTCATTAGCGTGTAGTACAATGAAGACATACTTCACAAGGTATGATGAGAATGGTGTAGATTATGAGACAAAACCCCAAAATGTCTTCGTGGTGATGAATAACACCATAGGTGAAGATCCCTGAAAACACATAAAGTAGGGATGTGTCAAGATCACCATACACAATTCCTATGCTTTGAAATGCTAAAGTCATAGTAGTCCACCAACCCATCTGTTTCATAATAATTAATCAGCATTCAGAAACTTAACAGTATTACATGGAATACAAATACAAAAGTGTTGTCCACATTAGTAACAATCTGCAGGAATGTGAAGCCCTTGTATAGGGCAGTGTGTCTATGCCTATCTTAAAATGACAAAGTCCTGTTAGGAGCAAAAACTCGAGAACTCAAATCCATATCAGCACCTAGACAAAAAGTGTTGGTATTACCTGAAAGTCTCCGAGTCTAACTTTCATCCTTTCTCCAGCAGCAAGCACCATTTTAGATGTAACTTCATCAGGAAACAGCCAGTTGTAGCCTTTACTCTGCACTCTTCCACTTCTCTTCCAGCTTCCTTGATTGCCCCAACAAAAGATCATTTGGCCAAAAGTCACGACTCTGAAATTACACAAGGCTACTGCAATCACTAGTCTTCGTTTCCCCTTCTAACTCTGCAGCCCCTTCCAATTTCCCCTTGGCATTTCATCACTGCATTCATCCCTTTCCAAATCACATAATTTGACATAAAACCACACAATGCCAAACATCACGACCCGACTCAGAATACACAAACCAACTACTTCCACCACCTTCATAGCATTTCCCTTCTAATTCATATGATACAAACAAACATTAGGCCAAGTGCCATGACTCCAAAAGTTCTTTTGTTTCCTTCACTCCCCATTCTTCCCTTCTAATTCCACACTCCCTTCCAATATCCCTTGGCAATGTATCAACTTTCAGAATCACATCATTTCACACAAGATCAAACACAATCATGCCTCAGAATACACAACCCAACTACTCCCTGCCGTGGCCGTCACTCCCCTCTCCTTCATCTCCCTCCTCACCCTCTCCGCCTCCTCCATCCTCCCCACACTCGCATACATCCTCCCCAGCAGCACATAATTAGCTGCATTCCCTGGCTCCACCTCTGCCAACGCCCGTGCCGCAACCTCCGCCAGCCCCAGCTCCCCGAAATTCCTACACGCTCCAAGCAGCGCCCCCCACGCCTTAGCCGTCACCGCCACCGGCATACCCTCGATGACCTCATACGCCTCCTGCAGCCTCCCGGCCCTCCCCAGCACATCCACCAAACACGAGTAATGATCACTCCCCGCCTCCACGCCATACTCCCCCCTCATCCTCGCGAAATACCGCACCGCCTCATCCGCCAATCCAGCATGGCTGCAAGCCTTCAACACTCCAAGAAACGTTACGCCATCCGGCCGCACGCCGGCGGATTCCATCCGCCGAAACGTCTCCAACGCCGCCTCCGCCTCGCCGTGGAAGGCGCACGCCGAGATCAAACTGCTCCACGCAACAACGTCCTTGTCCTTATCCCGCATTGTCGAAAACATAAATGTTGCATAATGAAGAGAGCCGCATCTTCCGTATGCTTCGACTAAAGCGCTGCTCAACTGGTGGTGCGGGTGGATTGAGTTTCTCACTGCGTAACTGTGAATCTCTTTGATTAGGTTGAGCGCGGCGAGGTTGACGCACGCGGGGAGTAGGGATAGAAGAGTAATTAGACGCGGTTTTAGGTTAAGTAGTTGCATTTGGCGGTAGAAGGAGATGGAATCGAAGGGCTGAGAGGAGGCTAAGGCGGAGATTATAGGATTGAAGGTGGAATCGTTGGGGGTTGTGTCGAGGGAGTGGAAGAGGTTGAGGGCAAGGGGGAGGTTGTTGTTGAGGGCGTGGAGGGAGATGATGGAGTTCCAGACGACGACGTTTCGGTGGTGGGGAGGGATTTGGAGGAAGAGTTGGTGGGCGAGGGGGAGGGAGAGGCGGGTGCCGTAGAGGTGGAGGAGGGCGGAGGAGACGAAGGGGTTGCGGAGGAAGGAGGATTTGGCGGCGTGGGAGTGGAGGGAAGTGGCGAGGAGGGGGAGGTTGAGGGCGGTGCAGGATTTGAGGGTGAGGGAGAGGAGGTGGGGGTCGAGGGGGAGGAGGAGGGTGGAGTGGAGGTGGTGGAAGAGGGAGAGGGCGAGGCTGTGGCGGGACTGGGTCACATGGGAGGTCATGAGTTTGGTGTAGTGGAGTAGGAGGTGGTGGGTGTGGGTGGCAGAGTGGGAGGCCATACTTCACACTTCACGGACTCAGTTAGCTAGGTGAGAGAGACAGTGGCGCGGGAAGAAAGATTAATGATTTTCCTACACTCCAATACTAACAAGGTAACCAGCTATCAGCAACATCATCACCGAAGTTTCTCAGTTGAACCGGTCGGTCTGAGTGGAATTTTGTTATCACATCGTCACAGTGGTTTGAGCTGCGTTTTTTCTAATTTATACTAATAAAGATATTTTTACAGAATATTTAATTAACATATAATGAGAGAAAGAAAAAAATACGGAAAGATAAAAGAAATAAGAGATATATGTGAAATATAAAAAAAAATTAGATATAAAAATATTAATATTCTTATTCTATATACATCCATGACTATAATTACATATTTGAATAAGTGATAAAAAAAATATGTTTAAATAAAAAAATATTTATATAAAAGGATAAAAAAATTTGTTTCTTGTTTTATTTTATTTTTATTCGTTAAATTTACATTAGAATACGCGCACAACATTTAAAATTTTAAATTATTAGATGGTTATTAACTTGTTTTAATTTTAAATAATTTTATGAATTTTAACTTATCAATAGCTCAATGGCTTATTACGGTCTAATTTTTATATTTATTTTGTTTTTAATTATATAATATAAATTGTTGTTTGAGCTTATTTTTATAGATTTTAGACAAAAAAGAATATTTGATTTTACTACATAATAGATAATTATATTGTTTAAGCTTGTTATTATTATTATATTGCCATGACTATAATTATATATTAAATAAGTGGTCGAAAAATATGTTTAAATAAAAAATATTTATATAAAAGGATCAAGATTCTTGTTTCTTGTTTCATTTTGTTTTTATTCATTAAATTTACATTAGAATGCTACCAAACATTTAAAACTTTAGATTATTAGGTGGTTATTAACTTGTTTTAATTTTAAATAGTTTTAAGAATTTTTACTTATTAATGATTTATGATGGTCTAATTTTTATTTTTTATTTTTAATTATATATGGAATCAAGTATAAGCATGTATTACTCAATCCTCAATATTGAGATTGAGATTGGGACAAAAAATCATACTCAACGAAGATGAGATGGGGATGGACTTTGAGAAGTAAGGATGCATTCTTCAGTTATGTATGGAAAGATAAAAATAAAATTACTACAATTTTGGGTATTCACTTAATCTTGTTATGTATAGGTGCTTTTCTTCTAGCATTCAAAGGCTATTTATTTTGGAGGTATATATGATACATGTACTCCAAGGGGTGGAGATGTAAGAAAAATAACCAATTTGACCCTTAGTCCAAGTATTATATTTGGATATTTATTAAAATCACATTTTGGGGGAGAACGATGAATTGTTAGTGTGGACGAAATCACGTACCTATCCCGATCTCACTCCATTGTCATGACTATGTCTAACAACAATAAACAATATAATCAACTTGATGATAATGCTTACTCATACTTAGGTTGATTCTAGTCATAATAAGGATTACAAGAGGCCTTGAAGCCCTAGAATCTAGTTGTTGTAGCAAAATACTCCACAAGCAAGCCATAATGGGCAAAGGTCATCAAGAATGTATTGCAATTTTCCAGTTTCTTCTTAGCTTCTGTAGGATTTGTAGCAAAAAAGGGAAAGAGTTCATTGTATGAAGTGTTACATGAACCTTGGCAAGGTAGGTGGAAATTGAACCATCAAACCGTTGTGAAACAATGGAGTTATCAATTCTTAGCAAATTCCATAGAGACATTTGGCGTCATTAATGTAGAGAAATCACACTTCTAACTAAACCGATCCACACATATCACAAGGACAAAATATTGGTTTGATAGGAAGGTGAATAGTGGAGTTGATGACATTGCATAACTGTGCATCAATCTTTGTCCACTTAGGACACTCAACAGTTGGTACAGACAGAATCATCAATACTAGTAAGATGTTTTTTGAATCCTTAACCAATAATTCAAAGGAGAATGTCGAAGTCCACGTGGAGTCATTTGAATTGTCCAACTTCTACTCCTTGGAGAGGGTAAAGCTTGAAGGTAGGGAGGACTTTGCCTTAGAAGTTTCAGAGGAGGTTGGAAAAGTCGTGGCCGTTGAAAACGATATTGATAAAGGAAGAAGCACAAAAAAAGAGAACATAAGGTGTGTTGTGGTACCGTGAGCGTTGTTGATTTGAGGTGGGAATCGACATTAGGTTCGACTGGACTGGCAATGTTAATGTCAAAATCACAATTTGAACCATGGCCACACACCAACATTTGGCATTTGAGCAACGATGTTTAGCACGTCAAAATAATGTGCATGAGGGGTGCATCTGTGGGTAAAAGAGAACGTCGTCATCATTGACGGATTTATAGGGGGCAAACAGGGCTTCGTCCCCTCAACCTCTTTTAATATATATTAATTAGTAAAAAAAAATATAATATATGTTATTATTAATTATATATTAATAACTTTTTCAATAATATATAATAGTATATAATCTAATTCAAAAATACATAATATACTTAATTAATAGATATGATTATAAAATATCTTATGATTTTTTTATTAATTATTATTATTTAAATTAATTATATTTTGTAAATTATTATTTTTCTATCTATTTATTTTAATTGTTATAAAATTTAATAAATTTGCTTCTTTTTTTTAAGTTTAAAATTATTATTTTTAATGTATTTGAGATAAAAATATTTTAAAACTTAAAAAAAAGTAGTTTAAAATTATAAATCCATTTTCTTCTTCTATCATTTAAAATAATTTTTTTTTAATTTTATGGTTAAAATTAATAAATAAATTTATAAAATTTATCATTTAATAAATAATATTTTAAGAATTATATATTTAAATAATTAAAAAGAAATCTAGCATCTATCATTGGTTGTCATTAATGTAGTATAGATCTAAGTTGTGCAATTTTGATGATGGTGTTAGACGCTAGAAATGTTATCAACCATTCTGGTTGATGAAAAAAAATAAAGATCTTTAGGTATTCTTATGTTATTTTACATTTAGTGAGATAAAAAAAATGATAAATATAATAAATGATATGAAAAAAGAGACGAAAAAATATTGAGATATATTTGCGGGATGTTAGGATATAATCACTCTATTAATATTAACTTTTGTATGAAAAAAAAAAAGAATGATTAAACCGATAAATACGTAATAAAATAAAAGATAAATTTTAATTTTAATCCGTTATTTGTCAAATTCATGGTTTTAATCTCTTTAGATTTTTATACTGTTACATTTGGTCCCATTAGCTAATTTCATAAATGATGATTTTAATTTCTCTAATTAATTATTAATTAATAATTATGAGTAGTAAAATAATTAAGTTAATTATAAATTTATGTAATGAGTTGAAATATATGTATGACTTTTAATATAATGTTGATGAAAATAAATAAATTTCCCATACTCTTTAATTAATATATCTTATTGACTTAAATATATTTTTTATATTATACATTTTTTTTTACTATCTTAAACGTTATTTTTATTAAAAAAATAACATTAATTGTGTGTCTGGTTATGCGTTTTCTCTCCTGAAACGTGCGTTCATTCATGGTCAAACATGATTGAGTTGTTGACTGACATGTTTTGATAATTTTGTTTACGTGATTCAACACTACTTCGACTAGCTTTGGGATTCAAACGAAATCGATTCTCCGTGAATATTCCTTTTGCTTTCCAATTTTATCCTTTTTCCTCCACCTACCCATTCTCAACAGCGAATCCTAGTAGTCATTTGCGATTTTGCAGTTGCTCCTCCGTTTGGTTTGGACTGTCACGAACAAGGCCTTGCAATCTTCACCGTCGTCGGCGACACATCCATCGTCGTTGCAGCTTTTGTAGCCTCCATCTTGATGTTAAACTTCACTCATCCATATGCGACTGTGTTACCTCTTCTTTGTGCAATTGATGGGCCGGGTAGTAGGGTTTGATTTCAATCTTTTTTTTTTCCTTCTCATTTGTTTCATGAGTTGGGAATGAATTTTCAATAGCTTTTTTTTTTCTTTTGTAAAAACATGACTTAATATATATGGTAATACTAATATTAATATTAATAACAATAAATATAATACTATTATTGAGCAAAAAATCTATTAAAAAAATAAAAACAAACAACACATTTGATTTCATACTTGACCAGGGATCGGATTTGAATATTTGATTTTTTTTTTGTTTCAAACATTTGAATATTTGATTTGCTAATATCTTTTTTTTTTATTTGATTGTTATGCTTTTTTTTTTTAATTTTTATTTGTAAAGAAAATCCAAATTATTGAATTTAAGATTATACAATAGAATATATGATACTAAAACCCATTTTGGTAATTATACACCTAAAATAAATTTTGAGTGGGTTTCCAAACAGCTTTATGTGACAAAATCAATTTTCTAATCTATATTCAAACAAAAATCACATTATAATAAACTCATATTTAATTAAAATAAATTATGTAAAATCATATTCATTTAAAATTAATTTTACAAATGTTTATCTAAACATGCACTTAAAATGAGTGACACAATCATGGACTCAAGTATCAAAATATGGTAGGGTTCATTTCCAGAATTTATGTAAACTGGTGCCTTTTGTATACTCTAATGCATTTCGATTTATTCACACAAAAAAAATGCATTTCGATTATAAATAAGTGTGTCTTTTTGGTACTTGAAAAAAAAAAGTCAATTTAATAACAATTGTCTAATATAATATTTGTATTTCAATATAAAGTAGAAAGAAACATTAAGTAGATCCATTATTAATTCAGAAATTACATTGGATATACCTTGTTAACTAGATTATGGAGTAATGCTTCTTGTATTGTTTGATCCAATATTGACCCCTACACAAGATCCCCAACCTACCCTTTGCGTTGATGACCACCTTCTGCATTAGGGTCATAAAGATTGAATCTAGTACATCGTGGCCTCCATAGCATTACACATTTTGCAACATCAAAATTGGTTAATTTTTCAAAAGGTTCTCCTGGTAGCAATTCATACTCAGTTGATTGGAAGGTACTAATAAAGGTTAGTCTGTTTGAGTTTGGAGGCAAGTTATTAACAATGGAAAGAAAGAGTATGTTGATGTCGATGTGATAATTTGAGTATGGTTGAGAAGGGATAGGATGAAGAGAATCAACAAAGGATGAGCCATTGGAACACACCACAAGAAAAAGAAAAAGGGATACACGCACTGAAGTAGTTGACATTTTGTTCTCACCCACTCAAGATTCTATTATATATATTTGAGTTTTTTTTTTTTTAACTAAATACATTTTTCATGATGTATATAATGACAAAATAACCTCCAAACCATAAATGCATTTAATTTGAGTAATTAATGATTATTTTTTATTTCTCTCGCATACATTGATATATTGTGTTATGGTTATTTTAATTTCCATATACTCTTATCATTTACATCAAATATTATATTATTCAATAATTTTTAAATGAATAATTCTATTAAATTTTACATCAATCAAATATGATATTATACCTTACTTATATAAATAAAAATTGACTTAATATATTTTTTTTATAATATACTAAAATACAAATCATTTATTCAACTTTTTATTGATATTTTTTTTTATAAAGTTTAATATATATGATATACATAAAATAAACTTTTCATCCAACAAAAAGTTTTAAAATAAAATTATTTATTCAAAAGTTATTAAATGATACAATATTTAATTAAACCAATTTCATTTAATCTTTTTTAACTTTTCTCAACTTTCAATTAGTTGAAAATATGAATAACTTTTAAAACACGATACATTTCACATTAACCTTTACTTCAGATATAAATTTTCATTCCAATCATGAGTTCATATATATTATGTGTATATGATGTTACTTTTTTTAAAATGTAACATTAAATTTTGAAGGATTCACATAGTTGTGTTTGAAATAACAATGATAACTAAATTATTTAATAATTAATTATAATTATAATTAATTTTTATTTAAGAAAGTTTAATAAAAAAAAAACACTTAATATAACTATTTCATCTAGATGCAACATAGAAAACAACATTTTTCAAATATTGAAGTCAAAGTTATTTGTTTTTCTGACTTTTTATATTCTCACTCATTGGATATTTTATTATATATATTTGAATTTATTTAGGCTATATTATAAGTTAGTTTGACCCAAGACTCATTAGAGAGTACAAAAAATATAATATATCGTTTATTATTTAATTTTAACGAAAAAATTAAATACTTTAAGGAATTTTGATTTTAAAAATAATACAACAAATGATTTAAATGGTCTTATAAAATAGTAAATAAACTGATTATTTTGGTAAGATATTTAATACTTCTTCCATTCCAAAATAATTGTCGTTTTATGGATCACTTATTCAACTTCTCCTTCCTAAAATCCTTCTATTAATATTTAATTGAAAAGAATAGACATTATGTGATCAATTTCAACAATTTATTCCGATTGGTAAAATTTTGTCCCTATCATTTATTTATTTATTTGAACTTGACTTAAGAGGTATCGGCTTATGTCCTAACTTATACTTCACTACTCTATGATAAATAACAAGTTTATGAAAATAATATTTTATTTGTGTTATTTACTGGGATTTACTAAATTTAAACTTTTTAATAGTTAAAAACAATATTTCATTGTGTACATTTTTTAACGCATGACTTGTCATTAAAAGGTATTCAAATGAACTATTATAAACAATTTTTAATGTACGTATATAAGTGCAGGGGTGAAAATGATCGGTCTTACGCTTTTTGAAAAGTTTTTTTTTTAATTAAAAAGATCAGACTTTATGCTTTAAAAAAAAAAGTCTACTCACATCCTTCAATTTTTTAATAATATATATATAAGGGTTAATATTAATAACTTAAAATAATCCTTAGATGTTAAAAAATCAATAAAATAGTTACAAAGGAGTGTAACTCTAAAAGAGTTGTCACTCTTTTAGTGAATTCAAATTTTCTACAGAGAATTCTATAAAAACTCAATACATCGTTTCATCATTACCTCCCCTAGCTTGAAGAAAAGGGTAAGACAATTTATAATGATGACTTTTTTTTTTTTTATTCAATTCTTGCTATGTCAATTATCCACATCATCACGGTTAAGTCATGTCAGAAGCATCATTTATGCATTTAAGTCATGTAAATTTCCATCTCTTGTCAAAAGAATCTTAAGAGTATTTTTTTTCTCATAAGCCAAAATATATATATTGCAAACTGAAGCGCAAGAAGCGCTTTGGGTACACTTACAAGTTACAAGGAAACGAAACATTACAAAAACACAAGATTCAAGAAAACACTAAAACATTGACAATAGATTAAAATTGACACAACTTAAAATTTAACACCGGCCAAAGCTTGATATAAACCAATGGATGGTTGTGATTGCTATTATTCTTTCCTTCTGATAGCTGTTCCACCAAATCTAATAACTCCCCGATGAAACTACACACATAGCAGACAATTATGACAATGAAACCATAATCCCACAAAACTACTTCTCCTGTCTATTGAGTAATTAAACAATAGTCTTGAAAATTTTCCCCATGACTTATTTCTTAATGTAAGATCGCAACAGGATTTTTCTAGAAAGTTCTTCAATCATTTCTTATTTCTTATTTTGATGTTTGAATTTGATTAAAAAAGAAAGTTCTTTATTCATTTTTTATACATAAGTTTGTTAAATTTTTACTTAAAATCAATTGAAATTAAGGAAAGTTGTCTAACATATATATAAACTACGCCTACAAACTAATACCATATTAGATTTTCATTCAAAATCAATTGACAATAAGGAAAGTTGCCTAAATATATAAATTACACCTACAAAAAAACTTGAATAAAATGTAATTTAACATAAAAGTAGCAAATAAATAAGATGCAAAAAGAGTACCTTTTCTCTCTTTTTCTATCAAAATTATCATTCAAATATACATGTGTTGTTACTACTACTAAGATTTTGCACTAATGACTTATCCTCATAGGCTCACCCTTAGTTTTGTAACGATTGTTGCACCTTTGTCCCAAGTCCCAACAAACAGCTTAGTATATGATCACCGTATATTACAAGGACTAGTAGGAATGACAATTTTATGTTTTACTCATTAAACAACCACTCAAATTTAAAACAAGTAGAAATATGCACTATACAACTAAAAGCTAAATTTAATTAACTAGAATAGCAAGGTTGTCACACTCAAATTTATTTTAAAAGAAAGATAGAGTAAAACAGAGAAAATAGATAAGTTTATGACATGCACTTACTGATTCATTCTTCCACAAAGTCATCATCCTTGTCCTCTTTATCACATTTATATGTGTTCAGGTTCAACAATCCTCGCAAACCATTTAGGCTTTCCTACTAACATTGCACAACATCCCAGGCCAACTCCAAATATCATTCCACATCCATATCCTATAGCCACTGGTTTCCAACCGAATTCAAATTTTTGCTCACCCCCAAAGCTCTTCAAATATGGAGGGTGTTGTTCGGGAATCATGTTGCATTTAATTGACAATGGAGACCCACACAATCCCAAATTACCCTCATAAGAATCATTTGAAAAGGTATTGAACTGCTTTCCTTGTGGTATTTCTCCCGCAAGATTGTTTTGGGCAAGATTCAAGACTTCAAGATAGTTTAGATTGGTCAATTCTAGAGGAATCCTACCAATAAGCATATTTGAGGACAAATCCAACCATTCCAGGCTTTTCAAATTTCCCATGGATTGTGGAATAGAACCACTAAGTTTGTTATGGGAAAGGTTGAGCCCAATGAGTGCATCAAGATCTCCAATAACATTTGGAATCTCTCCTTCAAAGTTGTTTCCTGATAAATCAATAATTGTAAAGATTGTAGGAATTCTTGTAAACGTCATATTGATCCCTTTCATTGTTACAACCATGGAATCATATGATTGAGTATCAAACTGAATATAAACCCCCCTATACGAAGACCTAACCTGATGCATATATTGCCAATTGCTTTCTATTCCAGCATAATTCTTCATTGCTTTAAAATTTTCAATGTATGCTATTGGTAATGAGCCACTGAAGTTATTGTCCGAGATATCAAAAATAATTAAATTGGGCAAGATGGGTTTGGTCTTCAAAATGGAGATGGCCCCATGGAACTTGTTGGCTCTTAAAACTAAAACTTTCAAATTTGATAGTATGTGAAGCCAATGAGGAAATGTATCAACTATTTGATTGTTGCCAAGATTTAAAAGCTCCAGTTGTGTGCAATTGGACAGAGATTCTGGCAAAAGACATTCTAATTGATTGTCATAGAGATTCAAACTAATGAGGCGGCTGTAATTTGAAAAAGTATTTGGCAAAGTGCCATGAAGTTTGTTGTTCTGTAAATCTAAAAATTCAAGGAATGATAAGTTCACAAGGCATTGTGGAATAATGCCTGTTAACCTGTTGTGAGACAAGTTGAGAATCTCAATACAACTTGCATTGCAAAGTGAAGTAGAGATGCCATCAGAGATTAAGTTGAAACTAAGATCAAGGGAATAGAGTTGGTAGTTCATTGAGAATTGGTCCATTGGTGTTGCCAACAAGTTTTGGGATAGGTTCAAATCCAATAATGAATCCATTTGATGCAACCAATTCGGCACTCTTCCATCAAGTTTGTTATTGGACATATCCAAAAATATCAATCTTGGGACTTTTCCTGATAATTCTGGAAATTCAGTTAAACCTAGAGAAGACAACTCCAAAATTTGTAAGCTATACAAACTATAATTAACACTTGATTCAAAGTTTAGTGATAAATGATTAAACTGTGAAAGATAAAGACCTTCCAGATTTTGTAGCTTGGAGAAGAGTGAAAAATTGAGAAGACCAGTCAAATTGTTTGAGGATAGACATAAGTTAGAAAGGTTTACAAGGCTAAAAATTAATTCTGGAATGTTGCCATGTAACTTGTTGTTGCACAAATTTAGAGACCGCAAGGAATATGATGACATTGTACCCATAAGTGTGAATTGATTATTGGATACATCTAAAACTCTCAAAGATGGCAAAGATAAACACCAAGATGGAATTGTCCCATTTAGTAAGTTGTTACTCAACCATAACTCAGTTAGGTTTGAAATCCCTGTTATTTTGTTAGGCAGAGGACCCTCCAATTTATTATTAGAAAAATCAACCCAATCAAGTTGAGTTAAGTCAAATAATGAAGATGGGATTTTTCCTCCAAAATTGTTGTTCTTGAGATTGAGGGCATTCAATTTGGTTAGCCCAACAAATATATCTGGAATTTGACCACTAATTTTATTCCATGATAGATCCAAGAAAATGAGATGTTGAAGATTTGAAAGTGTTGATGGGAGCTCACCTCCAATATTGTTAAAACTTAAATCCAATTCTTCTAATTTGCTTGACTGATGAAAGACATTTGGGATTTGACCTTTAAGATCATTACTATAGAGATGCAAAGATGTCAAACATGGAAGGATTAAGAGTGAGGATGGAACTGACCCGTCCAGGAAATTCCCTGAGAGATCCAAGGAAACAAGATGCGTGAGATTAAAGTAAACAGGAGGGATTGATCCTTTGAAGTTACACCTTGAAAGATCCAAAATATTCAGAGAAGCAGCACTACAACTCAAGTTCGGAAGTTGTTGGTAAGGAAGGACGTAATTCCATGATAGGTCTAGCCGTTGAAGATTTGGTAAACAGGGAATGTCATTTGCCAAGTTCCATCTTACGCCCATTCCTCTTAGACTAAGACTAACCAAAGAGGAAGAAAGATTGAGTGGCCCGATTGAAGTTAAAGACATATCTGTTTCATCCAAAACAAGCTCCCTTAAAACTGTTGTGTTCCGGAGCAGATTCTTCCAAGTGCTTTCTTTCCACTTTAACTCATTAAAAGAGAGATCAAGTGATTGTAATTTAGAAAGGTGTGAGATCTGGGAAGGAATTTCACCTTTAAAGTAAGAATTAGACAAGTTAAGGTGCGTGAGGCTCACAAACCCATCAAAGAGAGATGACAATTGAGAGCCGAAGAAGTTATTGAAAGCAAGGTTGAGTGATTGGAGATGAGAAAGACGAAAAAGGGTACTATTTGGATGGATTTCACCCTGAAGCTCCCTGCATGTGAGATCGAGGCCAATCACATGACCAGAGATGGGGTGGCAGGTCACTCCAAACCAAGAGCAGCAATCAATTCCATTTTTCCATGTTTCTATCTTTGGATAAACATTCTCACACTTATAATGATAATAATAATAATAATCAGGATAAATCATGAAGGAGGCCTGGAACTGAAGCAAGGCAAAGCTGTCATGGGGATGGCATAAGGAATGAGAGGATGAAAATTGAAAGAGTAACAAATGACAACAGATAACAAGCAACAACCTCACCCATGATCCCATTGTGTGCAACTCCAAAGTGTTCACACAGACTTGGTACAAAGGAAAATATACATGAGAGAATGAACATATGAATATTTATAGCCAAATTTAAAAAGTTAAAGATGCCATTTCTGTGGCTAAATTAACCTTTGGTTGTGGTCCCAATTTCAGGATAGCCCAACCTTTCAATGACACTATTCAGGTTTTCTTCCGTATTGACTTGGAACTCATTTATGCAAAGATTATTTCTATAATTTTTTTATATTAAATCTTTGTTTTATTTTATCTTCTTGAGAGTGCCTACTAATGACACGATGAAACCCATTTTCTAAACCTTGAGCTGAATTAACTAGAAAAAAGATTTAGTGTATGTTTAGTTTAATGTTTGAAGAGAGTAGAAATTAAAAGTTTGAAATTTTACTTCTCACATAACTTGTATTAGATGGTGTGTTTATTCAACGTTAAATCAAACTCACCTAATTAGTAGTTAAGGGGATTCCAGTGTTAAACTTTAATAAATATCATCATTTTAAATTATATATGCTTGTAAAAATATGTTCCTTAATATTGACGGCGAAATTCGATAACGTGATATAATAATTTCAGGATTTTCGCAATTCGTAGAGAAGCATATAGGAATTATAATTCCTCGACGACATATAATGGGAACAAAAATGGAAAAATGACTAATTTTTTTTTTATATATTTGTTTGGTCTTCTTTATCTGTCTAAAGGTTTAAAGATTTAAAATAAATAACAACAAAAGAAATAATGAGAGAGACTTCTCACTTTTGCCCACCAGTTAGTGAATGCGAGTTCCATAGTTCACACAATTGGAGACAAAACAATAACTTGAAATAATGGTAAGTGCAAAAATAAAATATACTGTACGTATTGTTTAAGTGCTAAAAAACTTCAGAAGTTATATGAATTTTTTTATAAATAAAAAAATTAAAAAAAAATACTAATGTTTACAAAAGAGAATACGTTGAAACATCAATAATTCGAAACTGAAGTGGAAAGTTATATAAATTTTAATGGTAAGTTATATCGACTAATGTTTCACTTTTTTTTCTTTGAAATAATGTTCCATTTAAAAAAATCAATTTGATTCATAGGTTAATAAAAATATTTCAATTTAATCTTTGATCATCAATTCAATGAAATCTGGGACTAAAAATGATATTAAGTATAAAATATAACAAGTAAATGAGTTATAAAAAGTAAAATGAAAATACTTAAAATATAAATTTTGTCATTGGTTTTGAGATAAATTTATTTTATCCACCAAATTAAAAATTGACTCTTTTAATTAATCTCCATAATTTGAAAAAAAAATTCAATTCAATTTACTTTTTTTATTTTTCATCTAGAAAAAAGAAAAAGAAAGGATAAACAAGGACTAGGAGTATTTTACTTACTCTCCCCCCCCCCCCCCCCCCCCCCCCCCCCCCCCCCCACCACCATCTTCAATTGTTCGAGTAAGTTTCGTTCTCAAAATTAATAATGTTGAACTCTGGTGGCGTACTCAATAAGTTGAGCAAAAGAAAAATGACCTATCCTTGCCAAATTTGATTTTGAAACACTTTGGACATATCTGTGTATATGTCAATTCATACCATTAATTAATTAAATGCATCAAATTAAAGGACCAATATTCAAATGAAAAAGAAGTGTTTCTTTTCTAACCCTTCTGCACTGCAAATTAAATTAGAAGTCATTAATTGGCGTCATTAAAACTCTTCCACGTATATTTTTGTTGAATTTTCATTTCAAAATTTATTTCCCCATCAGTTGAATAATTTGTTATGATGGTAGGACAATTGGCAAAAGAAGCTGATAGATTGTCTTCATATATTTCAGCTTTATTTTCTATAGAAACTTTGATTATGAACCAATTTTTAGACATTAAAATCATCAAGAACATTCAAATGGAACAAAATAATAAAAATCTAACCCTTTGGACACTACTAAATAGAAGTCGACATTGCCGTGATTAAAACTCTTCCACACATATGCAAGCATTGACTTAGTTGTCTACAAAGATTAAACATAGGCATCACATGAATGGTTTGATTTTTCATCTTATGAAATTATGAAATGTAGAATTAATTACTAGTATATATATTCAATTAGAGAAAAAGACTTATATATTATCGGGTAAAACTATTTTATACCATAATCACAATTCTTCATTTATGGATTAGGATTATTTAAAATTTTAAAAGATTTTTTTTCTTTTAAAAATGTCTTGGGTATTGAATTAATTGAAATTTTAAATAATTAAAAAAAAAATATTTGTTATTCAAAATCATAAATATTTCAAAAGATTATTTTCTTAATTGGATTTTATGAATTTTTAATTGATTATATAAATATTAAACTCACCAAACAATCTTATTTAATTAGGGACTTTTCTTCTCATCACATACTTTTATTTTAATCTCTCTCCTTTAAAAGTGGTGATATAATTTCTCAATATCTGACATTTTTATATTTCAAAATTGAGATTTTTCATATTATCATAATGATTCGTTCTACAAATATTAATACATTATTCATTTTCTAACCCTTCAATAACGCTATTCAAGTTATTTTATATGCAATATTAACCTTTAAATTGACTTGGACCTCAATTTCTGCAAATGTAATTTCTTTTAACTTTTTCAAATCTTATCTTTGTTTTAATTTTTCGCTTCTTGAAAATGGCAACTATATATAACAAAAAAAAATGACATGATCAAGTTCATTTGTAATTTGTAAACCTAAAGAGTATTAAATATATTAACTCCAATAAATAATAAAGTGTATAAGTTAATTTTAATCTAATTTATAGAAAAAAAAAAACTTAATTCAATTTACTTTCTTATTTTTCTTCAACGAAAACTTGTTCCAGTAGGTTTTATGCCAGTCATAAGCAGATTTATCAAAATTAATGTTGAGCAATAATTTATCATAAAAATGGCACACCAGGGTACAGAAAAGTATCCTAGTTTAATGAATTTGATTTTTGAAGATCATTTCCATTTTCCAACATATATGTATTTTCATGTATCAGTTTTATTTTCTATAACAACTTTGATTGTGAAACAATTCATCCCATTAAATTAGTCAAGGACCATTAAAATGGAAAATATATTGTTTCTAGACGGCTAATTAATAGTCAAGGACCATTCAAATGGAAAAATAATTCTGACCATTTGGACACTGCAAATTCGAAGTCATTGCCGTAATTAAAACCCTTCAACACCAAGCATTGACTTAGTTGTCCACATATATAGATGAGACATAGGCACATAAATGGTTTCATTTTTCATCTTATGAAATTTAGAGATTCTATGTCTTCAATTATTACGTCAAACAAACATCGAGTTTCTACCCCATCTATAACGCATCATTTTTCACACGGTCACGTACATGATTAATGCTATATTTTTATTTTCGTCTGTGAGATTTAGGGTTTTTTTATATCTTCAGTTAATTATGATGTCAAATAAGCATTTATTTTTCTATCCCTGTAACACGTTGTTATAAGGTTTTTCCCAACAGTACTAGTGAAATTGACTTGGAAGTCAATTCCCTTAAAATGGGATTTAGGTTTGATTTTTGAACTTAAAACTTCTCTACCTGTATCTTTATATAATTATATTATATAGAGAGTGTACCACATGATATGAGTTAGTTTTAATACCACTTATGAGACAAATATTAGTGTTACTTAAATCTTAATAATTTATGTAGATACAAGTGTATCCTACCATCAATCAGAACTGATCCAAAACTGCTCTGGCCTTGCCCATGAAATGAGGTCTAAAAATGCCTCTTAAATAAATAAATAAATATTTATTGAGGTAATAGATCCCTTCAACGTACATGCTTAGTAATGCTTATTTTTATTAATAAACCAACTTAGTAATGCTTATGTCTACCAACCAATCGTGGTCATTCCCTCAGACTCGACGTCACATCTAGGTTTTGTATAATTATAAGCATTTTATTTTTATTTTTTTAATATTAGTAAGAGCAAATTATAACATGTCCTCTTGCGATTTGTATAATTATAAGCATTTATTTTTATTTTTTTTAATTATTATTTTCTCCTCTCCGAAAAAGTGTTAGTATAAGATTTAAGAGAATTCTGAGGGTGTTGATGTGAGTGGGTTGATTTCAAATCTAAAGAAATGATAGTTAGGGTAAGAAAATAAAATAAAAATGATAAAAATATATGTAATTTAATAAAATACAGGTTTATTTTATTAGAGCATCGCAAGTGAAATTTAAGCAACACATTTCACTCCTTTATCACATGTTAATTGACCCCATAATACCTAATACCACATCATAAGCCATGATTGCTTATGTCAACAATTGAAGCTCAAGATTAAACAACTCAAGTGATTCGTATCACCTCTAATAATAAAAAGTAATGTTGTCTAAATATAAATAATTCTTTAGCAACAATCATTTGATGAGATGCCTTTAAGAATGAAGATGATAAGCCATTAGATAGTACTTTCTAGTATTACTCTACTAACTTTTATAAACATGTTTACTTTTCATACTCTCAATCCTCTAACATGTTAACTTTTTATGGCAAATAAAAATAAATATTAGCCTTTTATGGTTATATATTTAATTATATAATTATTGTTCCCACTACATTAAATTTCTCCATCACTCATAGTTTAAACTAACATTAATTATATAATTTTTTTTATAGAAAAATATTAATAATTAATTGTTAGTTCCACCAACCTTATAATTTCATCTCGTGTCCAAGCCTTATTTTTTTTAAAAGGACATCAATTTTTTTTATTGGTGTATATAAATATTAATTTTTTTTATTGGTTTATTAAAGAACAATATTCAAATAATTAAATGAGCTCATTTACCCAATTCGACCCCGGCACCAAAAATTTGAAGGTCATGTATTTATGTATGCACCATGCATTATCCACTATCAACATCTTGAATTAGTTTTGGGTGTCTTCTCCTCCGGCTAGTACACTTAAATAATAATAAAAAAAAAAGTAATATTACTTAAAATTAAATAATTTATTTAGCACTTCAATTGAAAATACTGTTACTAATACTTATGTCTCTATATCTAGGTCAATTCCACGCACACCACCTACCAACAAACTATCGCCATTCCCTCAAATTTGACGTCCGTACTAGACAACAGTTTTGGGTGTCGGGGAGGCTTTGCAGTAACATGCAGTGACCGCGTTGGCATTCACCTCCGTAGGGACGGATCCACAGCCAAGGTTGGGGGCTGCCCCACTAAATTTTTAATAATAAAGATGTGTGAACACCTTTACGTTAGAATATTGAAAGAGAAAGAGAAAAGAAAAATAAATATAAATATGATAAATAATAGAATTTGATAGGAAGAGAGATAGAAAAAAAGAAGAAGATATTTAATAGATATTTATAACATTAAGTATAGAAATATTAGTATTCAATTTTTAATTTATTTTTGTATGATATATAAATAAAATATTATATTATATTGTCTTCACTTTCTAACCCAAAAAAATACTGCCCCCACTATTAATAATTCTTAATATTAGTAAGAGATTATAACATATCCTCTTAGGTTTTGTATAATTATAAGTATTTTTTATTTAGTTTTTTAATTATTATTTTCTCCTCTATGAGAAAATGAAAATGTTAGTATAAGATTTAAGAAAATTTTGAGGTGTCATGTGAGTGGGTTGATTTCAAATTTTTAAAAAATGATAGTTAGTGTAAAAAAATAAAAAATAAAAAATGTTTAATTTAATAAAATATCAAAAGTTATGTTATAATTTATTCTATTAGAATATCACTAGTAAAATTTAAGCAACATTTTTTACTTCTTTATTACATGTTAATTGAACCCGTAATATTTAATACCACATCTTAGTTAAACAATCAATAAACATTTTGCTTCATTGATATAATTTTAAATAATATCCTTAAATGACTAACTTTAAATGGTCTTTAAGAAAAAAAAATTTACTCATAAACCCTTATTGCTTATATCAATCATGGAAGCTTAAGATCAAACAACTCAACTAATTCATACCACTCTAATGATTAAAAAAATAAAATAATGGTGTCTAAATATAAATAACTCGATTAACCACGAACATTTGAGACTCCTTTAAGAATGAAGATGATAAACCATTAAATCGTGATTTCTAGTAATACCCTACTAACTTTTATAAACATGATTACTTTTCATACTCTCAATCCTTTAACATGTTAACTTTTTATGGCAAATGAAAATAAATATTAGTCTTTTATGGTTACATATTTAATTATATAATTATTGTTCCCATTACATTAAATTTCTCCATCCCTCATAGTCTAAACTAACATATTAATTATATAATTGTTTTTATCAAAAAATTAGTAAGTAATGATTAGTTTTATTAGTGAATTGAATCCATTAAGTCTCCCTCCTCTTTCTACCATCAACCAACCTCGACCAACCTTATAATTTCATCTCTTGTGTGCAAGCCTTCATTTCCGTTTAGAAGGACATCATTTTTTTTTTTATTGGTGTGTATATAAATATTGAAATTAAAAAATTATATAATTATAATTATAATTAATATTATATAATATTTTACTATGAGAAATAAAAAATTACTAATAAGATAATAATTAGTCAACGATTTAATTATATTAATGATAAATAGTTATTTTCATTATTCAACTCATAATTTTGGAAAATGAACATATGAATGTTTAATTTATGTCCAATTAATATTTAATGAGAGGTAATGTGAGCATGATTTAATACTAAAAGAGATAATAGGTAATTTTAAACTTTTTATCATTCTCTATTTCTCTCTAATCTTTCTGTAACTTTCTCTTTAATATGCTTATCTTATCGCCCTAATCTTTAGCCAGTCGTGGAATTGGAAATTGAGTTTTTAGTAGCTATAATTATTTGGTTTGAGTTGTTAACTTTGTAAATGAAACTAGCAAAAGCATACCAATAAAAGACATGCATATCGGCTATAGAATTAGTAAAAGGCTTGATTAAATTACTTAGAAAATATAAAGAATCTGATTTTGCGAATGATATTCCAAATGAAATGGAGATTGAACGTGAGTTAGTTTTAAAAAATGATAAATTTGTAGGAAAAAACACTATGATAAAAATCTCTTTCAACACATAATGAAACCTTGATTCTACGGATGAGTCTTTGATTGATTATTTATTATTTATTATATATTATAAATTAAACAATTCATTCACTTACAAGAAGATTTGAGTAATATGATACATGTGAGGATATTTTTGAATTTTTGTTTAACATGGAAAGACTTAAATCATTATTGGACATGTACTTGAAATTACATTGTAATCATCTTGATACTTATTTAGAATATGATAACTCTTTGATGGTGAAATTTTACTCGAATAATTAAAAGTTATTAGAGTAATTTTAACATTTGAATCAAAATCAAGCTTTGTCATAAGTTCAATGAAGATATTTAATTATTTTTCTAATACATGTGTAGCTTATAAAATAATATTAATTGTTCCTATTACATTTGCATATGCTAAAAGATGTTTTTTCAAAATTAAAATTATTAAAATTTTATTTGTAATTTATTATGTCACAATATAGATTAATTATTCTTGCTTTGATTTCTATTTTTTTTTTAAGAATTTTGATTATCAAATAATTAATGATGATTTTATAATAAAAATGTAAGGAAAACAATATTGAAATGATTAAGTGAGCATTATTTATTCAATTCGATGGCGCATTATATATCCACCATCAACATCTTGAATTATTTTGGGATGTCTTCTCCTCTGACTAGTAAATGTGCATCAACAATCATAAGCAAATATTTAAGTTGGAATATAAAATATTTTCACTAAAGAAAACTACAAAGCAAGAACACTGAAATCTCATTCTGAAGGGACAAGTTGCTATGGCATTGATGGCAAGGGAGAATATTGCATAGGAAAATGGAGAATAAGAAAGATATGATTGAGAAAATTATATTAAAATGTGCAAAAATTAAAAATTTGAATGATAAAATATATAAAATAAAAATTAAATGATAAAATATATAATTAACCCAATTATTTATTAAAAGGAATTCACCGACTATATTTAATAGTGACATGTGAATTGTAAGTTATCTTTAAATCAAATGTAAAGTGTAAAAAAAAAAGTGCATTGCAATAATGATAATGTAACACGTTTTACATCTAGACCATTACAAAACTCTCTATTTATGTTAATAAATTAATTAAAATTTTATAAAATTATTTTAAAAGTTATATAAATAAAGGAGGATTCTCATATTCTAACCATGTAAAATTTTGTTATACGGTTAGTACATTATCTTTATTTTTTTTTTAAATTTCTTTTTAAAAAGTATGCTGAATATTTATAACTCACCCATTTACATCATTTTTAAAGAAAAAATTATAAAAATCAATTCACCTTATATAAATGAATGAGTATAATTGAACTTATATAAATGAATGAGTATAATTGAACAAAAGTATAAAAGTACACTATCCATCATCATTAAATTCTTTAAAATAATTATAAATGTCCTTTTGATATCTCTTTAAACCATTATTTATTATTATAAGGCACAATTAGGAGCATTTAAATATTCCCTCTGATAGGCACAATTTTTTAATGAATTTGTGGTCATTTTTACAAAGCACTTTATTATTTCAATGAGGTATTTATTTTTTGTTTTCACTAATTATCCCTATTGAAATATACATTGATGGCGATATAATGCTCTTAGACTTTAATATTTTTCTATTATCTATAATAATTAATAAGGATAAAATTAATATATTAGTAATATTTTTTTAAAATATAACAACATTAACCATTTCTATTAATTTACGTGATTATGTACATGAACAACACTGTTTATAAGATTTATCACTGTAGAAAGCTAAACACTATTTTTCAAATTAAGAAAATGAAAACTCAAATTTACTATGCCGTCTTGCTGCTTGTTCTCCACCTTGTTTTTGGTAAGCACCACTTCCAACCCATGCTTAAACGAATGTTTGGTAAAGGAGAATGAATTGTAATATGAATTTAGATTAAAAAAAAATTGAAGTAAAGCATAGTGTAAAAATATCCATGTTTATTTCATTTTACTATTCATTTCATTTGTTTTATCACTTTTTCACCAACAGAAAGTTAGTTATAGAACTAATCCATAAGATCTAAAATAAATTCTAAGAAAAATATTTTATTTTAAATAACATAATTACGTACTAGATTTTTTTTTTATCAAAATATGTAAATATTTTGTTAACATATGATGATTTTTTGTATTGAATTTTCGTATGGTTTGGTACAGGAAATGAAGTGCAAATTGCAGTGCCTGACAAATGTGAGAGTGCAAATATACATGGGTTTTGTAATTTTGCCAACAATAGCTGTGACCTTGAATGCAAAAAACTTTTTGGATCAAACACTGCACGTGGAGAGTGTAGCATTCGGTTCCATTTTTGTATTTGTCATAAGTGTTAAATTAGTTTTAATTATTAACAAAACCAATGTAGTACAGAAAAATAGATATTTGAATAAAATAACTGCATTATCATACCTTCTTTTCTCTCTCTTTTCAATTTTTAGCTGTGTTTTCCATTTTCATGTTAACATGTCAAGCACGTCGATTTTGTTAACAATGTTATTTTTTTTTCCAAATTAATAAAATGATTTTTACTACTTACTATCTAAATTTGTGAGGATGAATATTTATTTATTTTTATCTGAAATGTGAGGATGAATATTAAAACAAGAAAAATTGAATATTTCCCTTGGATTTGCAGTAATCATTTGAGAGTTAGATTAGTCTTTTACCAATAATTTAAAAACATCCGTGAAATGTAAAAAAAAAAAAAGTATAAATTTTTGAATCTAACTCAAAAATTTATTTTTTACTTCAAGGTGGATTCATGTTTGTAATTTGTTCCTAGACATATTAAGATTGATAAATTCATGTTGTTATGAATTAGATCACATTTAATGGTTTCAAACCTATTTTCAAACACATATTCATTCACTTAAAAAAAATAAATACATTCATTACAAATTTCAATTCAGATCCGCTTTCGCAACAAGAAACTTGTTTGTTGTTATTGTAAAATATAATTTATAATTAGATTTAAATATATATTTAATTCTTAAATTAAATTTTTATATTTGTTGTTTAGGAAAAATTCTTTAACTTGTAGTTTCGTAAAGAGACAGAAAGTTTTGGTTTGTTGTGATCTTACTTCAGTCGAAGTTTTCGAGTATCAAGTAAAATTATCTCTTATAAAAAAGAGTTAGTTAAACACTCAAAAACATGTATTTTTATACATCTAACAACTTGTTTAAATCTATCAAATTTCTTTTATAAAGTCATCGTCTAGAAAGACTTGGCAATTCGAATATAAGACCGAAATTCGTCGACTTAAAGACTAGAGATTATTGTCGGCAAGAGAGAAAAATAAATACGTTTTACAATGTTTTTTTTTTCTTTGTTACGGTTTTATCCTGTTAATTTTTTTCATTAAGATTTTTAATAAGACAAATTATGATATATTGAAGGACATGGATTCTTTTTTCTTCACTAAATTTGTATGCCACAATTTATTTTTATTGTGTGTGTGTGTGTGATTGTTCAATTCTATTATAATATTATTTGTTATAATCTATAGTAGTTTAGCTTATAAATAACTCACTAACTTTAAGAATAATACACACAATACTTATTCTCTACTATCCCTCTTTCTCTTTCTCTCCCTCATTCTCTAGTGTGGTTACAATATTATATTGAACAATTATCGATAGTTAAAAATAATAATATATCACAACATAAATTACTTATAATAAATCTAAAACATGTATAAATTTTTTAAACTTTTTTTATTACATATTAATTATAATATTATTTATATATTAAAATAAAAATTTTAATTATTAAATAAACATTTTTTCTGTGTAATGCACAGCTGAAATATTTATTATTATTATTATTATTATTTAGGCTTAATAGCATATTTTATTATTCAACTTTCATTATTTACTAATTTCAGAATTAAACTTTTATTTTTATAGATTTCACGATCAAGTTTTTAATTTTTATGATTCAATTTTGTTTTTTTGCAAATTTTACCTTCTGAATTTTTAATTTTGCACATTTTATCACTTAAATTTTATTTTAAAATTGAAAATGAGTTGTTTCGTTACCAACATATTAAAATACTCAAAAAATAAAAATGTGTAAATAAAATTTATAAAAATAAAAATTAGATGATAAAATTCATGAAATAATAAATGATAAAATATGTAATCTTGCATATTATTTATTAAAAGGGATCCACCGATAGTATTTAACAGTGACATGTGAATTTTACGTTATCTTTAAATAAAATGTAAAACGATAAAAAAGAAAGTTATGAGCATTTAATGAATTATTTAATTAAAATTAATTAATGAAAGTTTCATCTTTATAATTCCTTCTTCTTGATAAGTATAATACTTATGTTATTATAACCGGATCGAATCAGTCAGTTTAAGCAGGATAATAAAAAAATTAGTGTTTTGTTTAGTTCAAAATAATTTTTAAATTTGTCTTAATATAACTGGTTTCAAATCGATAAAATCAATCCAAAATTGGTAATTTGATTGGTTTCAACATTTGTAATTTTTTTTATTTTTAAAAAGAATATATAAAAATTTATTTTGTATTCTTGTAATTAAATATTATGATGTATTATATTTGATTTCATATAAAACGTATGACAATTTTAAGTGAAAATAAATTTTTAATATTATAAATGTATATATATTATGTTATTTTTTGTTTAATATTGTTTAATATATTATAATAAAAAATAATTTTTTTTTTATTAAAACTAGTTCAATCACACTTTGAACTATTAAATCTAAAACTAATATCTTCACTTATTCAATGAACAGTTCAAATTTTAAAACATTAATAAATATTTAATAGTCATTGAAATTGAATAATAGTATAAAATTATTTTATATAATTATACTAATGCATTTAAATAAGAGTTTAAGAGATCCGAAGACTAATGGCTCAAGACTTTGTTTTCTCTGCAGGTTTGATGAACAGCTCTGACTCCGGCAACGAACCACCAGATGGCGGCGACGATCATCCATTTCCTACTTCACCTCTACGACCATCCTTCCGTGATATGTTCATGGGAGATAGACTCATTCCGGCACCCAGGCCTAGGGTGGATCTAATCCAACAGTAATTGGCAAGAATTAAATATGAAGACGGTAATCCCCTCAAACCAATGGTTCATATCTCTGACAAGGTGTTCGATGGGCTATGTGCTCCTTGGCAAGATGTATTAGTGGTGAAGCTTTTGGGCAAAAGTATAGGCTACTCTTTGATGCGGGATAAGCTACATAGACTATGGAAGCTAGTTGCGGGTTTTGAAATTATGGACATTGGCAATGGTTATTTCATGGTGAAGTTTGACAACGCAGGTGATCGTCAAAAGGTTATGGATGAAGGGTCCTGGATGTTATTTGATCATTACCTTACAGTGCAACGTTGGTCTCCTGAGTTTATCTCTCCATCTGCGAAGATTGAAAAAACGCTGGTGTGGATTCGCTTTTCGAATCTCAACCTTATTTACTATGATGAAAGCATTTTGCTTGCACTAGCAGCGGCCATTGGGAAACCAGTTAAGGTGGACTCCAATACCAAAGATAAGGCGAGGCAAGTTTGCACGAGTTTGCATTGAAATCGATCTTACTAAACCAGTTGTTGGGAAGGTCTGGTTGAAAGGTTTTTGGTACCGAGTGGAGTATGAAGGTCTCCATCGTATATGCTCCACATGTGGTTGTTACGGCCATGTTACAAGGGAGTGCACTAAGAAGCAACTAGAATCTCCGTTGAAAACCCCACTATCAACCTCGCAAGGAACAGTGTCGCCAATTGCTCCGGTAACCACCGTAACAATGGTAGATCCGTCTCCAATTATTGAAATTAATGTCCCCATTAATTCAGGAGAACAAGTGGAAACTGCAACAAAAATAACAGATTCCAATCATGATCATGTTCATGGTGATTGGCTTGTTGATCATGTTCATGGTGATTGGCTTGTTGTGCAACGAAGGAAGAAACAGAATAACAATAATTCAAATTCAAAAAAGAAAGAGAATATGATGGCTCGGGATTTTATTCTTAAAAAGGATAAGAATAAATTCTCTCTCCCACAACAGAATCCCAATATTCGTGGCAAGAAAGAGAAAGTGGGAAATTTGAAAAGCAATCATGCAAATCAATCTAGCCACGTGGCCCCACCTGCTCATAAAAGATCACGTTCAGATTTTTCTATCCCTATTGCACAATTAATTCAAAATGCTGCAAAGACCAACATGAATTCACGTGAGACAAATAAAAAGGTACTACCTCCAGCTCATACTACTCCACCGGACCCCACATCAACGCCATCATCGTCCATGTTCAATATTCATGCGAATAATCATGTAAATCAAAATGGGGTTAACACCACGGTACCTGGTGTGCATGCTGATGCTATTGCATCGAACCTTAATATTGATATGGTTATGGTTGAAGATTCTCAAGGTAAGAAGGTGGCCAATGTGGCTCAAGAGTTAGTCCCTGTAAACCAAGCCATGCCAATGTAGGGCCATGGCTCAGGTTCCCCTCCTCTTTTCATTATGTTGTCATGAATTATTTACAAGATATATCAATCATATCATGGAACATAAGAGGAACAATTGGCCGTTGTACGAAACGGCACGTCAAACATATGATTAAAACCCATAAACCTTCCTTTTTCTTCATCTACGAAACTCATGTTCAATTCCATAGGGTTGAAAATTTTTGGAAGTCATTGGGGTATGAGAAGGTATTTATTCAAGAGGCTAGAGGACATGCAGGAGTTATTTGGGTCTTGTCAGAAAGGCTGGATGTCAACTTTACTCTTCTACACTTTGCGAATCAATGTATTACCTTCAGGCTAGAGAAGGCGAATAGTAGGTGGAACTGCTCTGCGTTGTATGCCTCCCCTATTCCTACGGTGAGGGCTATTCTTTGGGATCACTTGATCGAGATTGGTAATGACATGGAAGGACCGTGGCTAGTCATTGGCGATTGGAATGAGATTACTCAACCATCGGAGGTCACAGGGGGAGCCTTCCACCAAGCTAGGGCCAATGCTCTTTACAATGTTCTCACCCAGTGTGGCCTTATTGATATGGAAACCACAGGGACCTTCTTCACGTGGCGCAGGAATATTCAAGCAAGGGGGTTCATACAAAAAAAACTTGATAGGTGCGTGGCTAACGCTGACTGGTATCTTGCCTATCCTAATGCGTTGTTGGAAACTCTTCTCCCCCACAACTCGGACCACAATCCTCTCCTTCTTTCTTGTTGAAAAGCTGATTCTCGCATAAACCCTTCCTTTCATTTTCAAGCAGCTTGGCTTTCCCACCCGGAGTATGCAAATATTGTGACACAAGCATGGGGTCAAACTATCGGAGACACTTTCCATAAGCTTAATAAGGTTCGTGACAGCTCTATCACCTTTAACAAAGAGGTCTTTGGGAATATTTTTCAGGACAAAAAGAAGTTGGAAGTTCGTATCAAAGGAGTTCACCGAGAACTAGAGACTCGAGCTACTTCCGACTTGATTCAATTCGAGAAAGCCTTGCAGGACCAGTACAACTAGATCCTTTTTCACGAAGAAATGTTATGGTTCCAGAAATCCTGTGAGAATTGGGTAAGATTTGGCAACAAGAATACCAAATTCTTTCATACTCAAACGGTTATCGGAAGACACAAGAATAACATTTCTGGCCTGTTTATCGATAATATTTGGTGCACTGATGCATCCCTTATTAAGAAGGAAGCTCAATCGTTCTACCAAGTTCTCTTCCAATCTACTGTTAGATGTCTTCCCAATTGCTTACAGTTAGTGCATGTTCCTCGATTAGAGGATCATGTCTCCCTCAGCCTAGCCGCTATTGTCACGTTACGGGAAGTGAAGGATGCCCTTTTTAGCATGAACCCTTACAAAGCCCCTGGGCCAGACGGATTTCAACCTATATTTTTCAGAACCTTTTGGCCACATATCAATGATGATATTACACGCATGGTAGCTGAGATCTTTGCCACAACTGTTGTCCCATCCCAAATGACTAACACTTTGATAGTTCCCATTCCTAAGTTAGAGAATCCCACGTCCATTAAGGACTTCAGACCGATCAGTGTTTGTAATGTTCTATTCAAATTGGTCTCCAAGGTCCTAGTGAATCACCTTCGGCCACACCTAGATTCTATCATTGGTCCCCTTCAAAGTAGCTTCATCCCCAAGAGGGGAACTTGTGATAATGCCATCATCGCCCAAGAGATTGTTCATAGTATGCATAAGAAGACTGGAAAGACTAGATATGTTATGTTCAAGATTGATTTTGAAAAAGCCTATGATAGGGTTGATTGGAGCTTCTTGAGATTGACTCTGAAGGAATTTGGGTTTCCGAACCGCACAATAGATTTGGTTATGAACTGCACTACTACTATGTTCTTGTCTTTAAAATGGAATAATGAGAGATTGCCCTCTTTCTTGCCGAGACATGGTCTTTGTCAAGGGAGACCCAATGTCACCTTATCTCTTTTTGCTATGCATGGAGAAGCTAGCACTTCTCATTCAGGAGAAAGTGAGTAGTGGGGATTGACAACCAGTTACGGTCTCCAGAGGTGGCCCTAAGATATCAAATTTATTTTTTGCTGATGATTGCCTATTGTTCACTAAGGCGTCAGCAAATCAAGTGCAGTTGGTCCAAGATGTTATCCGTCTATTTTGTCTTGCTTCTGGCTTGAAAGTCAATAGTCAGAAATCTAAGTTCTTCGTCTTTAAGAATGTTCCACGTAGCAAAATCCAACAATTCGCCACTATATTAGAGTTCCAACACACTCATAATCCAGGCATACTTGGGGTTCCCTCTCTTGGTAGGTAGGATCACTAAGGCGGATTTTGCCTCCCTTACAGACCGTGTCAATAACCGCATTGCAAGTTGGAAGGGCCAACTCCTTAGCCGTGCTGGCAGAGTAACTTTGGCTATGTCAGTTATATCTGCTATCCCCTCATACTCTATGTAAAACCTATGGATCCCGGAGGGAATTTGCAATAAAATTGACTCTAGGTTAAGGTGCTTCATCTGGGGAGGGAATCACAATCATTGGGTAGATTGGTCTACGATCTCTAAAACTCGTGCCAAAGGAGGCTTGGGCATTCGTCGATGTCGCCAAGCTAACATTTCCCTATTTGGCAAGCATGTGTGGGATCTTTTGCACGGTAAGGATAAGTTATGGGTTCGCTTACTATATGCGAAATATATTGGCCAAAAGAATATTCTTCACCTTAAGAATTCCACAAGCAGCTCGTATGTTTGGTCCTCTATCATGAAAGCCTTATCTCATCTCAAACAAGGTTTCACGTTTAGGATTGGAGACGGGGATTGCTCCTTTTGGTTTGATCCTTGGTTAGAGGAGGGACCATTGTATGGCATGGTAAATGAGGTCCATGAAAGGGACATGCAATTACGCGTTAAGGATGTCTATTTTGATGGCTATTGGCACTTTGACGTCCTTACTACAACCTTGCCCCAAGACATTCGGAACACCTTCCCGTACTTGTTTCTTAATCCTTCTATGCCGGATATTATTAGGTGGAGTGCATCTAGCTCAGGAAGGTATGATACCAAGTCCGCCTATGCGTGGTTGAGCCGAGAGCCTGCTTTTCATCTTACTTGTGTTGAGTTCTAGTCGTGGGTGTGGAAGTCCAAGCTACCTGAGAATGTTAAACACTTTATTTGGCTCACCTATAGAGGGAGTCTTCCTACTAACTCTTTCCGCTTCATGCGGCATATTACTACTGATTCTTCTTGTTGCAGGTGTGGAGATTCCAATGAAACATGGATTCACATCCTTCGCGATTGTCCCTATGCATGTAAGGTGTGGCAATACATCCGGTTGCAGTATGGTCTTGATTTCTTCATTGATGATGCTACATACTGGCTCAGAAGTAACATTCAAGGAAATTTTCAGCTTTTATTCGGCATCACTTGTTGGATGATTTGACGTGCGAGGAATGAGGTGGTTTTTAACGATATAGTTTGGGCAGACTGGTATATGCATAACCAGATAAGTTCTCTTTTACATCTAGCCAAAGGGACAAGCTCGACCAGTTCGACCAGCTCATCCTCAATAGATAGGATACTGGTTAACTGGGAACCTCCTCCACAAAACTACATCAAGATCAATACGGACGGTAGTTCCTTTGGTAATCCTGGCTTGTCAGGTTTTGGTGGCGTTCTACGAGATTTTGCAGGCAATTGGATCACGGGTTATATGGGCAATTGTGGTTTTACTTCAAACACCACCGCTGAGCTGTGTGCTATTTTCCATGGCATTAAACTTGCCCACACAAAAGGTTTCTCTAATATTATTTGTGAGACGGATTTCACCACTTCTCTGAAATTCATCATTGAGGGGCTCGACGTTGTTCATCCTCATGCAGGTGTGGTTTCGGTCATTCGTGATTACGTACAACTACCTTGGAATATTAGCTTCAAGCATACGCTTAGGTAAGGAAATAATGTGACAGACATTCTTGCTAAGTCAGGAGCTAAATTCTCCTCCCCATTTATTTTATTAAATTCTTGTCCAACTTCAGCTTCGAATTACTTAGTTGCTGATGCCTCAGGCACTCTCTTTTGTAGGCCTTAGTGTCATTTTTTTAATTTATTTATTCATTAAAAAAAGTTTAAGAGTAAATTCATTCAATAATTACCAATGCATATAAGAAAACTATTGATATCTCTTTAAAACATATAATTAAGTCACAATAAATTCTTTCATTTAAATAAAACTTACATCCGCATTAAATTCATTTAATAATTACGAATGCATATAAGAAAATCATTAATATCTCTTTAAAGCATACAATTTAAGTTACCATAAATTCTTTCATTCAAATAAGACTTGCATCCACATTAAGTTCATTCAATAATTACGAATGCATATAATAGGAATTCCAATGCATGGTTGCTTAAGTTAGTTGTTTATCTTAATATTGTGGGGTTTATAATGCTACATAGGTTTAAGCATTTTATCTAAAAATTTACTCCAATGGATAGTTGTTTATGTGAGTGCTTAACATAATTGTGTGGGCCTACAATTGATTTCATATATTAATATTTTTTTTATAATTTTATTTATTTTACTTCAAATATTAATTTATTTATATTAAAATAAAAAAAAATTATATAAACATTAAAAAATTAAAATACTATAATTTTATATTATTTATGTCAATAAATAAAAAAAATAGGAGAAATACACAAAAGAGAAATAAATTACAACATAATAATAAAGAATTAATTTTCATTATTCTAATTTCCAAAACATGGTCAAATATGCTCTACCAAATTTACTTAAAATTGTCTCATAATTTATTTTTATTTTTTCACAAAGTTGTGTTCTTTTTTCCAAGTATGTTAAAAAAAATTTATGAGGATCATTGGATACTTCAATTATTAAAATGTGTTTACCTACATGATCATATTCAAACTTACAATTATATATATGTCATTCGTATTCAACAATTATATTATATAGAAGATGATAGAAACATATATTATTTGCTTAATTGTCTTCAACAAAAAAAAAAATAATACTTAAAAAAAAATATTTTTATTTAATGATAGATTGGAGTTTAAAGTTTATTAAATAAATTAGACTTACAAAACCCATCTTGAATCCAACACAATTTTTCAAAAATGGTAATGTTTTAAATTCAAAAATTATAAACGGTAATATTTTTAAAATTTAAAAACTTCAAATGGTAAAATTTCATTCATAAATTAAAAATATCATAATAATTTATTGGTGACTTGATATTTACATTAACATAAAAATATTAAATAAAAGACTCTTCTTCTTTTTAACTAATTATATTTTAAAGATCATATTAAAATGCAAGAGCTTTCTAGAAAAGTAAGAAGTGTTTTACTCATTACTAAAATGAGACCCATTTCTTTCTTTTTCATACAGTTTCCATTCCTTTCCAACCAAGGCCGCCAAAGTAGATCAAGAAAACCGCTACTCTTCCACTCCTTTACTTCTCCGTTGGAGCTAATCAAGATTACCACCACTCTTTTGGTTATTCTCCAGTGTAAATTTACTCATTCACTTAGTTATTGGTGTAGATCTGATGTTTATGTTTTCGTTTTTTGTACTTATTTTCTAATTAAGATGATGGGTTGCATGCAAGTCCCAAAATGATCATTGTCTTGCTTATAATTTTGTAAAAAAAATTGTTTATTTTTTTATTGTGTCTCGATAATTTCAAAATAATATTTTTTGATTTTTTATACCTTCTTTAACTTTCTAGTTCTTTAGTTTTTTTTTATTTTTTATTGTTGTGTGGGAATTACTGGAATGCTTATGCATGCATTAGCCTCTTTTGTGATGGTTTTATTTTATCTTCTAGTTGAGTAATGAGTGATTTGTGTGTGCTCCAATTTTGGCCTGAATCTCTGTTAGAAGTACATCTTTTTTCCAAGATTGATAAGTAAGTAACGATGCTTGTATAATCAATGCCAAATAATATACTCCAATGATATATTTACTTAAACAACAATGATTAGTTCTAAGCAAGGGTGATAAGCAACTGTGTTGAAGTTGCTCTAAGAAAACTATTAATATCTCTTTAAAGCATATAATTAAGTCAACACATTCTTTCATTTAAATAAGACTTACATCCGTATTAAATTCATTCAATAATTATGAATGCGAAAACCATTGATATCTCTTTAAAACATATACAATTAAGTCACAATAAATTCTTTCATTTAAATAATACTTACATTCGCATTAAATGTTTTCAATAATTAATGCTTACAAAAAAAAAACTATTGATTTCTCTTTAAACCATACAATTAAGTCACATTTTTGTCTGATTGTGTAATTAGGAACCATTTAAATACATAATGACCCTCTCTTTCATAACATTTATTACTATAGAAAAGGTAAACACTATTTGCCAAATTAAGAAAATAAAAACTCAAGTGTACTTTGCCATCTTCATGCTTGTTCTCCATGTTTTCCACCTTGTTTCTAGGAAGCATCACTTCCAACAAATTTTTAGATGCTTAACCATGTTTGATAGTGTAGAATGAAATGAAAGATGAATTGAGATAAAAAAAAATAAAAAATTGAAGTAAAATACAATGTAAAAGTATTCATGGTTATTTCATTTAATTTTTTTTCATCATTTTTTTTTTACCTCCAAACACAAACATAAAGTTAGTTTTGTAACTTGTTAAACAGGATGAGAGAGATTTTGTGTTCAATTATTTTCGTGTATAAAATTTCATTGGTCTAATAATACATAAGGTATTGCGAGTTAATTAGTCTATGATTTAAGTGAGTTGGATTCGAGACGACTGTAATCTCCGATTTCGAAAAAAGAAAGCTATAAAAAATATATCAATTTTTTTTAACATATTAGAATTTTTTGTATTGAATTTTCATATGATTTTAATTATATACGAGAGTGGCTGATATATGTCGATTGGTGCAGGAAATCCAGTGAAAATGACGGTGCCCGACCCATGTAGGACTATAATTATACATGGTTCTTCTTATGATTCTTGCCATGACAGTTGTGACGTTCAATGCAAAAAAAAATTATGGATTTGCTTCACATGGATCATGTAGCACTATGTTAGGCTTGTTTTTGTCATACTTGTTAAATTAATTTTAATCATCAACTAAAACAATGTAGTACTAAAAAATAAATATATTAATAAAATAACTGCATTATCATACCTTCTTTTCTCTTTCTTTCCAATTTTTAGATGTGTGTTCCATTTTTATGTTAGCATATATAACATATCAATTGTTTTAATAATGTTTTTCTAAATTATAAAATGTTTTTTTACCGTCTTTTTATCTAAATTTGTGAGGATCAATGTTAAAACAACAAAAATTAAATATGATAATTTATTTTTGTTAAATGAAACAAATGCAGAGCCTCGAATTGAGAATTTATTTGAGATCTACGTCATTTATTCACATTTACATGTAATTTCTACAAAAAAGAAATAGATTTAATTGACTTAAAACTAAATTTATATTATTCAAGTTTAAGTATTTGTCGGTAAAAACAAGTTTAGGAGAAGGGGTGGCGTTCATACTCAGAGTTGGTCCAATTTGAGTAAGGTCTAAAATAAAAAAAATATTTTTAAAAAATAATAATTATATAGTAATTATTTCTTGTCAATATTCTTAAACTTTTTTTCTAATATAAGTCCTTTTACTTAAAAAAAAAAAACTTAAAACAAATATCGTATTAGTTTGAAGGCCTCAAAATGAGAACTTTAGCTACTTTATCATTGTATTGCCATTGCCCATACTCAATCCAAAAGAAAAGTATTTGTACTCTAAGTACTTATTCGAAAGAGGTATGGGAAATTAACTCTTTCTCTCTCTCTCACACGCGTGCACACACAAGAAACATATCAAGTAAGAGGAATGTATTATTGTGAGAGATGAAAATTTTAAATAATAGGCATCAATTAATAATTAATGGTTTAAATATAATTTTGAATTAAAATTATGATTTTCATCATATACAATCATATCTCTCTTAATTATTGTGCATATTTCATTCATATTCACATGTAGTTGCCCCTAGGGTTGGCAAAATGAGCCAATCTGCTAAAAACGAGATGAGGCAGGTTGGACCCATAAAAAATGGGATGTGACGGGTTGGGGCGAGGGTGCGATGACGAGGGACGAGGCCACGACAAGGGAAGAAGGATGAGGATGTGATGACGAGGGTGCGACGGCCGATGGTGACGGAGGCAAGGAGAAAGGCTTTCTATATTTGGTTTTAGGGTAGTTTAGGATTAGATCAACTATTTAGTTTGGGAAAAGCGAGTTGGCAGGTTGACTCGCTCGGGCTGACGGGTTTGGTGGGTTGGGAGTACTTTCTCACCGTGTCTTTTTTTGGCGAGTTGGTAAGTTAATCTACGAGTTGGAACTCGTTTTGTCACCCCTAATTGCCCTCATCACTAGGGTCATCATTGTTGTCATCACCACGACCATCACTACCACTACCAGTAGGGTCATTGTCACTGCTACCATCATGGTCGTCATCCTGTTGTTGTCACCATCGTCACTGTCACCATCATGATCATCGTTCCCATTATTGAGCATTTAATGAATTATTTAATTAAAATTAATTAATGAAAGTTTCATCTTTATAACTCTTTCTCCTTTATAAATACCTGTTATTATAACTGAATCGAATCAGCCGGTTTAACTAGTACAATCAAGAACCAGTGTTTTGCTTTATCTAAAATATTTTTTAAATTGGTCTTTAATTGAATTGATGTCAAATTGGTAAAATCAACCCAAAATTGGTAATTTGACTGGTTTTAACATTCATAAATTTTAAAAAAAAATATAAATTTTTATTTTGTATGATTGTAATTAAATATTATGATGTATTATATTTGGTGTCATATACAACTTATGACAATTTTAAGTGAAATTTAATTTTTTTAATATTATAAATGTATAAATATCATGTTATTTTTTTGTTTAATATTGCTTAATATATTATATTAAAACTTGTTCAATCACATTATTCAACCACTAAATCTTGAACTAGTATCTTTATGGTGGAGTGATTAGTACAAATTTTAAAACATTAATAAATATCAAATAGTGATTGATATTAAATAATAGTATAAAATTATTTTATATTTACATTTAAATAAGAGTTTAAGAGTAAATTGTTTAATAATTACCCATGCATATAAAAAAAAACTATTGATATCTCTTTAAAACATACAATTAAGTCACAATAAATTCTTTTATTTAAATAAGACTTACATCCGTATTAAATTCTTTCATTACATTTTGTATAATTATAAGCATTTTTTATTATTATTTTCTCCTCTATGAGAAAGTGTTAGTATAACATTTAAGAGATTTTTCAAATTTTAATAAATGATAGTTAGTGTAAGAAGAAAAAAATGATAAAAAAATGTGTAATTTAATAAAATATCAAGTCTACTATAGTTTATTCTATTAGAGCATCGCGAGTGAAATTTAAGCAATACATTTGACTCCTTTATCAAATGTTAACCGACCCCATGATACCTAATACCGTATCATAGTTAAACAATCAATATAGATTTTCTTTCATTGATACAATTTTAAATAATATCCTTAAATGAATCATAAGTCTTTAAATAGTAAGAAAGTGTTTTTTACTCATAAGTCTTGGTTGCATATATAAGCAATCAAAGCTTAAGATTAAACAACTCAATTGATTCGTACCACTTCTCATGATTAAAAAAAAAGTAATGATGTTAAATTTAAATAACTCGATTAGCCACGAGCATTTGAGATGCCTTCAAGAATCAAAATGATAAGCCATTAGATTGTGCTTTCTAGTATTACCCTACTAACTTTTATAAACATGTTTACTTTTCATACTCTGTGTTAACTTTTTATGGAAAATAAAAATAAATATTAGCCTCTTATGGTTACATATTTAATTATATCATTATTGTTCCCACTACATTAAATTTCTCCATCACTCATAGTGTAAACTAATATATTAATTATATAATTTTTTTTTTTATCAAAAGTGATTAATTATCGGTGAAAGATAGTTGAATCCACTAACTCTCCCTTCTCTTCAACCATTAACCAACCTCAACCAATCTTATAATTCCATTTCTTGTATCCAAACCTTCATTTTTTTTTAGAAGGACATCAATTTTTTTTTATTGGTGTATATAAATATTGAAATTAAAAAATTATATAATTGTAATTAATATTATATTATTTTTTACTATAAAAAATAAAAATTACTATTAAGACAATAATTAGTCAACGATTTAATTATATTGATGATCAATGATTATTTTCATTATTCAACTCATAATTTTGGAAAATGAACATATGACAATGTAATTTATGCTCAATTAATATTTAATGAGAGGTAATGTGAGCATGATTTAACACTAAAAGAGATAATGGGTAATTTTAAACTTTTTATCTTTCTCTATTTCTCTCTAATCTTTGTGTAACTTTCTCTTTAATATGCTTATCTTATAGCCCTAATCTCTAGCCGGTCATGGAATTGGAAATTGAGTTTTTAGTAGTTATAATTATTTGATTTGAGTTGCTAACCTTTGTAAATGAAACTAAAAAAAAGCATACCAACAAAAGACATGTATATTGACGCGGCTATAAAATTAGTAAAAGACTTGATTAAATTATTTAGAAAATATAAAGAATCTGATTTTTCAAATGATATTTCAAATGAAATGGAGATTGAATATGAGGGTTTGTTAAAAAAAAAAAAGACAAATTTGTAGGAAAAATACTATGATGAAAATCTCTTTCAACACATACAATCAAACTTGGTTGGTAATTCTTATGATGTTGATCATGAAATTTTACTAGAAGAATTAAAAGTTATTAAAAAAGTTTTAACATTTGAATCAAAATTAAGTTTTATGATATTAAATTTATTAAAGATATTTAGTTGTTTTTCTAATACATGCTTATAAAATAATATTAATTGTTCCTGTTACATTTGCATATGCTAAAAGAAAAAATTTCAAATTGTTATAACTTTATTTGTGATCTATTATATCACAAGATAGATGTCTTATCCTCCGGCTAGTAAATGTGCATCAACAATCATAAGCAAAATTTTAAATTGGAATATAAAATATTTTCACTAAAGAAAACTACAAAGTAAGAACACTGAAATCTCATTCTCCAGGGACAAGTTGATATGACATTGATGGCAAGGGAGAATATTTCATAGGAAAATGGAGAATGAGAAAGATATGATTGAGAAAATTATATTAAAATGTGTAAAAATTAAAAATTTGAGTGATAAAATTTATAAAATAAAAAATAAAATATATAATTAAGCTAATTATTTATTAAAAGGAATGGACCGATTATATTTAATAGTGACATGTGAATTGTAAGTTATCTTTAAATAAAATGTAAAATGTGAAAAACAAAGTTTAGTACATTTAATGATTAGTTAATTGACATTAATCATCGTAAGAAGAAATTTTATATTTATGATAATAAGTTAATTAAATTTTATAAAATTATTTAAAAAATTATATAAATAAAAAAGATTACAATGATTTAATAATATAAAATTTTATTAACAACTTTTAGTGTATTATTCTTATTTTTTTAAAAATATTTTTCTTTTTAAAAAGTATACTAATAGTCATAACTCACCAATTTCTATAACTTCTAAGGAAAAATTATAAAAATCTTAAAAATTATAAAAATCAATTATATAAATGAATGAGTATAATTGAAAAAAAGTATAAAACTACTCCATCCATCATCATTAAATTCTTAAAAAATAATTACAAATGCATACAAGGAAACTTTTGATATCTCCTTAAAACATTATTTATTATTATAAGGCACAATTAGGAGCATTTAAATACTCCCTTTGATGGGCACAATTTTTTAATGAATTGGAGGTCTTTTTTTCAAGGCACTTTCCTATTCCGGTATTTATTTTTAGTTTTCACTAATTATCCCTATTAAATAATACTCTTAGATTTTAATATTTTTATATTACCTATAATAATTAATAAGAATAAAATTGATATATTAGTAATATTTTTTAAAAATTTAACAACATTAACTCTTTATATTAATTTGTATGATTATGTTTAAAGTGTGTTATAAGAAAGACCAGAGAGGGAGTAGGAGAACATAAACAACTCTCTTTCATAAGATTTATGACTGTAGAAAGCTAAACACTATTTCCCAAATTAAGAAAATGAAAACTCAATTTTATTATGCCCTGTTACTGCTTGTTCTCTGCCTTGTTTCTAGTAAGCACCACTTCTAACCAATGCTTAAAAGAATGTTTGGTAAATAAAATATCAATTGAGATAAAAAAAAAAAAAATTGAAGTAAAATATAATGTAAAAGTATCATGTTTATTTCGTTTTACTATTCATTTCATTTCTTTTTATCACTTTTCACCCCCAAACAGAAAGTTAGTTCTAGAACTAATCCATAAGATCTAAACTAAATTCTAAGAAAGGTATTTTATTTTAAATAAGATAGTTACGTACTAGATTTTTTTTATTAAAATATGTAAATTTTTTGTTAACATATGATAATATTTTGTATTGAATTTTCATATCATTTGTTGCAGGAAATTAAGTGCAAAATGGCAGTGCGTGACAAATGTGAGAGTGCAAATATACATGGTTAACAAATTGTGAAAATCTATCAAATTTCTTTATAAAGTTATTGTCCAATTGGTATATAAGATTTAACTTTATCGACATAAAGATTACTGTTAGCAAGAGAAAAAAATAAATACGTTATATACTATTTTTTTTTCTTCGTCATGATTTTATTTTATTAAGTTTTTTTGACAAAATTTTTAATGAGACAAATTATAATATATGGAAGAACATGTACTCTTTTTCTTTACTAAGTTTATATACTACAGATTTTTTTTATTTTATTAGTAGGATTTTAATAAGACACATTCTCAAATAATTCACATGGAAAAGGAAATGTTATCAATAATATCATTTTGATGGTTGATATCTATTATAATATTATCTTGTTATAATCTATACTACTCTATCTTATAAATAACTCACTCACGTTAAGAATAATACACATAATTCTTATTCTTTACTATTTCTCTTCCTCTCGCTCATTCTCTAGTGTGGTCTACGTTATACGAACAATTATCGATAATTAAAAATAATAATATATCACAATAAATTCTTTCATTTAAATAACACTTATATCCACATTAAATTCTTTCAATAATTACTAATGTATACAAGAAAATTATTGATATCTCTTTAAAAACATATAATATTTAAGTCACATTTTTTTTTGTCTATTTATGTAATTATGAGCCATTTAAATACATAATGACCTCTCTTTCATAACATTTACCACTAGAAAGGTAAATAGTATTTTCCAACTTAAGAAAATATTACTTTTCTTAATTAATTGTATTTTTCTGTCTTCATGCTTGTTCTCCACCTTGTTTCTGGTAAGCACTACTTCCAACAAATTTTAGATGCTTAACTAATGTTTGGCAGTGGAGAGTGAAATGAAAGATGAATTAAAATAAAAAATAAATAAATTTGAAGTAATTTCGTTTCATTTTTTTTTCATAACTTTTTCACCTTCAAAATACAAACACAAACACAAGGCTAGTTTTGTAACTTGTTAAATGGGATGAGAAAGGTTTCTTGTTCAATTTTTTCAGTGTACAAAATTTCATTGTCTAGTAATATCCAAGTATCGCAAGGGAAATTAGTATATGATATAGTGGATTTGAAAAAAAATGGTCAAAAATATATCAATTTTTTTAACAGAATTTTTTGTATTGAATTTTCATATGATTAATTATATACGTGAGTGGCTGATATATATTGATTGGTACAGGAAATCAAGTGAAAATGACGGTGCCCAACCCATCTAGGACTATACTTATACATGGTTCTTCTTGTGAGTCTTGCTATGACAGTTGTGATATTCAATGCAAAAAATTTATGGATCGTGTAGCACTACGTTGAAGGTTTGTGTGTCATACTTGTTAAATTAATTTTAATTATCAACTAAAACAATGTAGTACTAAAAAATAAATATATTAATAAAGTAACTGCATTATCATACCCTCTTTTCTCTTTCTTTCCAATTTTTAGATATGTGTTCCATTTTCATGTTAACATATCAATTGTTTTAACAATGTTTTTTCAAATTATAAATTGTTTTTTCTGTCTTGTTATTTAAATTTGTGAGGATCAATGTTAAAACAACAAAAATTGAATATGATCATTTGTTAGTGAATCACGTTTCCAAATTATTTGATTCATCTTATCCACACATTCATATGATGCATTCTTTTTATTAGATTTTTTTTGTTTTTCTTCCTCTTCTTCTAGATGACCATCTCTCCCATTTTTTTTTTCACTTTTCTCTTTCCCTCTTTTCTTCTTTCCACTACAAAAAAATGTCAATTTCCGACAGATAAAATTTGTCGATAATGAGCCATATATGTTGATAATTGTGTTTTACTAATAGATTATTGGTGAAATAGTATTTGTTGGAAAAAGTGAGGAAGGTAACAATTTATGATTGATGTATTATTTTTTTAGTAATTTCTTACAATAATATTTATCGATAATATCCCTCAATAATTTTTGACAGAAAAATTTGTCGAAATATTTTGTATGTAACTTTTGACGAATAATTTTCTATGGATAACATTTGTTGATAATACTAATTGATTTTTCCATCAGAAATATTCATAACAAATTCATTTATATTATCGATGGAATAATTTGTCAATAAAATTTATAAGTAAAATTCATTTGTTTTATTGATGGATTTGTTCGTTGATAGTATTCATTTACATATTTTGCTTTCTTCTTTCTTTTTAGATTTCTCTTGCTTTCTTTTGCTTAATTACTATTACATCAAACCCTTCACCCTATTTGCTTCACAACCACCTAGAATAGAAAATCAAACATTCAAAAAAAAAAAAAAAAACAGAAGTCTTACATAGTAATGAAGAACCATATAATTATCATTATTGTTAATTATAGTTGATGAGACTCCAAACATAATATTCATTTCCAAAGTTAATTAATCGACAAACTAAGAATTAACCAATAACCATTTTACAAAATACTTCTCAATGATCATGGCATAATAAATATTGATTAAGAAAATTGAAGTTAAAACATCAAACGATGATTAAATGATTTTTTTGTTAACATCAACCCTTAACACTCTAATGTTATGAATACAACTTTGCATAAATACACACAAATGGTCATGAAACATTAAATCTAGTAGACAAATTTGCATTAATACACATATCATATGTAATCAATCAAGAGATGTAAATGACAATCTATATATGCATCATATCTTTTAAACTACATTACTTGAGTTAGTCTCAACTTTAGATATACTGGTATCTTCAGAGTTTGATAACTCGAAACTCTTTGATATCCTCATGATGAAAATTAATTTTTGAGACACCTTTTCATCCATGTTTTACGTGCTTCCTAAGAGATTTCTTGCCATTAACTCTAAACACCAAAATGATACAAGTTACAATAATAGAACAATTAATAAAATCATAAATGTAAATAGAATCTCATTTTTCCACTACATTTTTTTTTTGTCTTTTTACTTGTTAAACCACTAGAACTTCTTTACATCTTCCTAGTGGACTTATAAAACAATAATAATCCATAAAAGGAAGACAATACATTAAGAATGGGTATAATTATACAAGACATCCAATTAAGCTAGAAAATAAAACACACACTACACTTAAAGCAGATGAACATTCAACTTATTAAAAAATATTATGAAAATTCTCATAGTGTATAGTGAAGCATATTCCTCCAAATATAACTAAACTAAAATTAATTTGCAAAGCAAATACTTACACTTTCCGGAAGAGGAAGTTTTTTAGGGCTTTATGTAACATCATAGTTTTCTTAATTTTGTGAGCAAGTGATAGATTTAAAATACAACATCGAGTAAATTTAAATTTTTATTTAATGATGTAATAAATAAAATGAAGTGATTTATTTACATGTGGTTAGGTGTTTTGTTAGATATTTAGTTAGTTCTATGTTTTTAATATAAATGTTTTGGTGGACATAGACTATTTTGGGCTAAATTTTTAGAGCCTTATATTTAAGATTAATTATAGAATTGGAGGGGTGCACTTAGAGCTTGATAAGGGTGCAAAAAGAAAAAAGTTTTAATCCTTCTTAAAGCTTATGTGGGAAGCTTCTCCTACTCCTTCATCTCCTTCACTTTTCTTCTTCATAGTTTGCTCTTCTCTGATCTCATGGTGAAAGTTGGAACTTTCTCATGATTGACAACTTAATCATCTTTCTTTGAAGTTTCCTAGATTGTTGTTGTGTTGGTAAGCTCATATCTTTCTTCTTCTTAGTCTCTTAGTTCCTTTCTCATCTCCCATCAAGAAAATCTCAAACGGGTATTACTTAAATTTTGTGGGTTCATCGAAATCTAGATGAAAACTTGTTTTTGTGTTACCCTAGGTTTCCTCTAGTTGGTTTCATAGCAAAGATTGAGTAAGATTATTCTTGGATCATGAAGTTTCCTTCATAGCTTTTTCTTCAAGATTGTGAATTACTTCTAGGTAAGGGAAGCTAGTTAATTCTCTTCTACTCTTTGATTTCAGTTTATATGAGTGTACAATTAAAAACTTTAATTGAAACTGTGATTGCTATTGAGGTTCCATTGTTGTTGTCCCGGAAGTTGTTCCGGCTAAGCTTATTGTTGCTATTTCTAGTTTTTTTTTTTTTTCTTTTATGCTGTCATAAGAGATCACTTTGCTATTGCTTGGCCTTCAATTCCCCTACTACAGATATTGTTTTGGCTACTGTTTTGGCATTGCATTTCTTGATAAAAAGTGAAATTTGGCTGTTGTTTTTGGCATTGAAATTCTTGATATGAAGTGAAATGTGGTTGTTGTGTGGCTACTGTTTTAGTTTCTATTTAGTTATTGTTTTGGCTGTTGTTTGGCATTGGCTTTTATTGACATGGATGCTAATTTTTGCTACTGTTTGGCCTTAAATTTTACTGATATAAAGTGAAGTGTGGCTACTATTTTAGTTGTTGTTTTGACATTGAATTTCCTAATATAGAGTGAAATGTGGCTACTGTTTTAGTTATTGTTTTGGCTACTGTTTTGGCATTGAATTTCCTGATATAGAATGAAGTGTGACTGTTGTTTTAGTGATTGTTTTAGCTGCTGTTTGGCATTGGCTTTTATTGACATGGATACATTGAATTTCTTGATATAGAGTGAAGTGTGGCTACTGTTTTAGTTATTGTTTTGGCTACTGTTTTGGCATTGAATTTCCTGATATAAAGTGAAGTGTGACTGTTGTTTTAGTGATTGTTTTGGCTACTATTTGGCATTGGCTTTTATTGACATGGATGCATTGAATTTCTTGATATAGAGTGAAGTGTGGTTGCTGTTTTAGTTATTGTTTTGGCTACTATTTTGGAATTGAATTTCTTGATATAGAGTGAAGTGTGACTGCTGTTTTAGTGATTGTTTTGGTTGTTGTTTGACATTGGCTTTTACTAACATGGATGCATTGAATTTCCTGATATGGAGTTAAGTGTGGCTGCTGTTTTAGTTATTGTTTTGGCTGCTGTTTTAGTTATTGTTTTGGCTGTTGTTTGACATTGGCTTTTACTGACATGGATGTTAATTTTTGTTGTAGTTTGGCCTTAAATTTTATTGATATGGAAGCACATTTTGTTGCTGTTTGGTCTTGAATTTCATTGTTATGGATGCTAAATTTTTACTAATATAAAGTTCAGATTTTTGCTTCTATTTTAGTTCCAATTTTTACTGTTATGGACTTTTAGTTTGTTGTCATGAAATGCCTTGATAGGGTGTTGTTGCTGCTGGAATGTTCACCATGATGAAGAATGAATCTAAGTTGTTGAAAGAGAATGAATAATTGGCTCAAAATCATGTCCTTTGTTGTATTTTTTCCTGCTTTGAATTTGTTTTGTTTGAAACTCTGTTTTAGAGTCAGAATTTTGGAATGTAGTCTTCATAAAAGTTGTAGATATGAATGTTTACTAACAAATGCCCTTAGATTCACTAAAAAATATTATGTACAACTCTAGATACAATCAAATTAGTAAGTGAAGGTCAAGCTATCATAAATAGGTAAAAGTTTCACTTGATTCATAAATTAGACGTATTATACTTTCAATTTATGTCTTGAGATAAATATAAGAGTTGTAGATAATATTTCTAGCTTTAAAACGAGATAAGAACCAACTTAATTGAGTTACATAGTTATAACAAACAAAAATCTTAGACACATGATAATAAGTTATGTTTTATTGGAATGATGAGTTTGTTGTAATGAATATCATGAATGATGATATACTTTAAGTGTATTATATAGTTGGTGGTATGTGCATTCATACATAATGTGGCATTGCATATGGATAAACACGTAAGTTGAGAGTTCCAGGTGGGCTCTCAACCTAATGTTGAGGGTTTTCGTGGTGGCTAATGGGAATGAATATATAGAATAGACAAGTTGCAAACCTTACAGAGGTAAGCCAATACCAATACTTGTCTATATTCGGTAAAATCATAAATCCTCCATAAGGTAGTTCAAGGGACTCCCTAAATGGTTAGAGAACCATGGTAAGGGATGGGGCCTATGAGGACTGTCCAAAAATTGTAGAAATCTCCATGGAGTCGAGTCAGCATGACATACATGACATAATTACAAATTGAAATTGAAGTGAGTGAGATCGTTTCGTTAATGAGGTTATATGGCTCATGATCATTACTTTATTCAACTCTCTTTTAAACTAAATTTATCCTTAGTTTATATCTTCATATAATTATGGTTATTTTTATATAAATAAGCTTACCTTTGTGCTTCGTGTTTTTTTTACTACGATGATCGTGTGGCTGGCATGGGAGTAGATAGTAATGCTGTTGGAGGTTCTCAGACACCTCATCAATGAAGTGGACTTGGATGTTACCTATGAAACAAGACCGCACTTTTGTTGTGCTCTTATATATATATATATATATAGTATAGGAATCAACTTAGGGTGTGTGTGTAATTACTTGAGTTTGTAGTGGAGGTCTTTTTGTAGAGGACCATTTTTTTTGTATTGTATGAATTCATGTACCTATATTTTGTAAAGTTACTCTTAAAAATCTATGCTCTGATGACGTATATTGTGTGAATGCGCGTACACATTTTTGTGAATATGTGTAAAGAATATATGTATGTATATGGATATCTAAAAAAAATATATATATATTATTTAAGTAACGAAGTTGGGTCGTTACACTTTAACTTATGAAAAAATTTATAACATAAAAATGAATCAAACTTCAAAGATATTTAATATCTTTTAATGGAAACAACAAAAATGTTTCAGAGAAAAAAAGAAGACTAATGGAAAATTAGAGACCTTAGTAGGTTTGCTATCAATAGGCTCCCATGGCTCCTTTTCCAAATGGAGGACTTCTACATCCCCATTTCCAAGGTGTAGTCATAGAAAGCAGCTAAAATCATGAGTTGTCTATAGAAAATATAGTCAAAATGCTTCTAACATCACTAAAAAATAAAAATAAAAAATAAAAACATGTTTTTCCTTGTGTCTTTAAACAAAAATGATGGCCATATAATGTTTTGCTTCTACAACTGATTGCTCAAGATTTAATACAAGAATTTACTTCTTATGTAAAGGGCACCAAACTTTAATTATGCAGCCAATTATATCTTCCGCATCACTTTCACCTTCCTTTGTTTGTTGTACACTATAGGAAAAATCAAATCAAGTAATGAATATGCAGCCATAACCACTGTCAATTTTACCAATCAGAAAGCACTAAAAGTTTGAATGATACTAGGATCGAGTTTTTTAAAACATTATCTAAACTAGATAATAATTTAATATTTCATTCATTAGTTAGTTAAAAGATTATAGATCAAGATAATCTTCATATTGTGGAAACTGAATTACCCTATCTAAACTAAGAATTTGAAATTAAAAAAATATGAATTGCTTTATCCATACAACCAAGGAATGATTAGTTACAAGGATCAATTGACATAATTCAACCCTACCAAAAACCAATTTTCGGCTTAAAAAAGAACATGAAGAAAATAAAAAGCAAAGCACTTTACATGAAAAGTTTGTTGATGGTACCTATTTCAACTCATCAATGTATTTATGAGCACGCGCAACTGCTGCTGGCCGAGCGGTAAGCTCTTTTAACCTTAAACAGATGTTAACCAATCTAGAAACCACTAAAAAGGCATGCAGAGTGAAATTGATAGTTATACTGAATAGAACAGACTAGAAGAAAATTGGATCTCCAACAGCTTTTAAAAGATCTAGAAGTTCTTTAAACTCTGGCATTGGCATCTTCACCATATGTATACAGCCAATCCTGATTTACCTTGCACGCGTAATTCAAAAGAGATGTGCTTCCAACAATAGATTAGGAAATACGGGCTCAAACAATTTTGCATCTTCTTCTTTTTATATCTAACTTTTTTCTATTTTTTTTTTTTTATATTTCCCACTCTTATTAAATAACTTTTCAGATTTACATTGTCTTTCTATCTTCTTTTTTTGTGTTTTTTAACCTCTTATATTTTCAGTTCTTTCCACTCTATTTTGAAAAAAAGAAGATAATTTTGGATCACTACGTGTCTATGACTCCAACTAATTTCTATATGACACATATTTAATCTTTTTCATTTTAAAAATAACAATTAATAATATAGACTAAGTGGTGATTTAATAACTAATACCACCTAATAATTTATAGGAATCAAAAAGTGTATTAGAACAGGGAATGCAGTTCAGCCATTTTCCTTATTTAGTTTTGACGTGACTCAGACAGCTAACAAAGATAAGTTAAGGACTATAAGGAAGTAATTTAAAATTAACTTTCACTTTCTTCACACCAAGCAAACTTAAAATTTCTAACCTGACTTACACATGCATGGCCAATATTGATGATAAATTCATTCTTCATATAATATAATATGTAGTCACATTCAGCATTGAATCATCCATTGATTTACCTTACTCGGGACTTTCTTCATTCGTGGTACAAGCCTAGAGCTTTCATCTTTTAAAAGATCAGGACCATTCAACTCAACCACAAATCCATATAAGGAACCATCGACCGTTCCTAGTTTGCAGTTCAATTTGATTCAATCACTTAAAATTGCAGCATGCAGAGATGCACCAAGAACTATTGATATTTTGAAAGATGAAAGGAATAGTAAAACAAAAATGATATTTGTTTTGTTTTTTTCTTTTACTTTATGGGGGTCACTTATAGCTATCACTATAACTCCATGATTTTCGGCTTTTTATTAACTCACCCACTCATGCATTGGAATCTGCTCCTACTGCTGTTCCTACTCTAGAGAGGAACTTTGTTCCATCTCCAGTGTTTCACATTTATTATTTAGTGTTTCACCTTCTTTGTTCTATATATCCTGCGATTTTAATTTAATAGGAACCCGCTACTTCTATTCTCTGTTTCTCCTTTAGCTAGTTAACCACTTAATCTATATATTAAGTTTACTTGCTAAAATACTATTAGTACTATTCGCCCTTAGTTAAAAGTACTTAGACTCACGTGTACAATATTTACTCGCGTATCTCTTGTTCTATGTTTACGTGTGCTCAACATGACCACCAATATTTAATTCATCATTGTAAATGATTAATACTTTGTTGTGTTTCTCCTGTTACCCCTGTACCTAACTATAAGATCATTTTAGTTTCAACTTTATAAAAAATGAATCATATAAAGAATATTTGTTTGGTTAAAACAAATTGAGGAACCATTATCTAATAAGAATCTTTTGGTGTATTTCACACCACGATCGAGCCACATTGTGAAATTCAACATCATAATCCTAGCTCAGCTCAGAGCCTAAGTCTTGGTGCTTTTGTCAATTAATGAATACCTTGAATCTGCTTACCTTAAGGTCAGACATAACTACCATTAAACTTATTGGTTAACTAATTCTTTGTTTAATTGGTCTATGACATTCACATTCAACTGATCTACTAAGAAAGAAAATGATATAAGATCATAGCAAAAGCAAACTCCTAAGGAAAAGAAAAAACAAAATAGGTCAAGAAACAAATAGAGTGACTCACAGTATTTCTCCTCTGCTCTGCAGCAACCAGATCAAGCACAAACACCACACCCAATAACAGAGACGAAGCCATAATAGCCATTTAAATCTGAATATTCATCCACAAAATCACACAAAGCAAAAAAATAATATATGGATTAAAGACTGAACTTAAAACGGAAACATTATATTAAGCTCTTGAGATTATAAATTTGTAACAAAAGCAGAAAAAGCAATAGGGACTTCGACTATATTTACAAGGAGGAGGCTTGGGTTTTCAGATGAGAGTGATTTTCCCTAAATGAGAGAGTAAAGAAGCAAAGCTAGCAATTAAAGTACGTAACTTTTGGCATCATTAAAAATTAATTTACTTGTTAAATTAATTTTAGTCATCAACTAAAAAACAATGTAGTACTGAAAAATAAATATATTAATAAAATAAATGTATCATCATACTCTCTTTTCTCTTTCTTTCCAATTTTTAGCTGTGTTACATACTTCTATGTTCATGTTAACATATATTGCATATCAACTGTTTTAACAATGTTTTTCTAAATTATAAAATCATTTTTACTGTCTTGTTATCTAAATTTGTGAAGATCAATGTTAAAACAACAAAAATTGAATATGTTCATTTATTTCTGTTAGATGAAATGAATGCGAAACCTCAAATCCTGAGTTTATTTTAGGTCAACGTCATTCACTCACATTTTCAAGTTTGTTCCCCATGTTCTCTTTTGGATAAACACTTTGACTCTACACACTTTTTTTTTGGATTGAGAATATGGACAAATTTAATGGTAAAGTAACTGAAATCCTTGTAGTAGATCTTCGAACTAAAAAATATTTGTTATAAGTTTTTTTTTAAAGTAAAATGCCTTATATTAGCAAAAAAATGTTTAAGCATGTTAATAAGAAAGAACTACTATATAATTATTATTTTTTTAAAATAATATTTTTTATTTTTTTTGTTTTATACCTTGCTCAGCATTGGACCGACTCTGAATATGGACGCCACCCATTCTCCTAAATTTGTCTTTACCGATAAATATTTAAACTTGAATAATATTAATTTAGTTTTAAGTCAATTAGAATTTTATATATATATATATATATATATATATCAGATTCAAGGCCTGTCTTACTCCACTTGAAACCAAATTGAATTATGAGACAATATATGAAATTAGTTACATTGCGTTGCATTTAATTTTTGCAATAAATTTATAAAATGGCATTTTTTTTTTCAACAAATGATATATGTGTCTACCACTTTATGATTTTATTTTCAAACATGATAACAAAAATCCATTTCATTTCTTTATCATTCATAAAATCCAAACGAAAACAAAAGTGTTTTAAATGTAACTTAGATGAGAGTTTCATATTTAAATCTTTTTCTTTCATTAAATCATAACTATTAATTTATAAAAGAAGAATCGAACATAAAACTCTCCTTGTCACACTCAAAATATACTTATTTTTTCGTTGAAATTTTATGGAATGCATGCAACAAAAAAATAAAATGCAAAGTAATAATAGGGGAGTGCATGAAACCCAAAAACAATGCAGAAATTAATTTTTATTCATATTAAAGGGAAAGGACCTACACACTTTGACGGAAAAATAAATAAATTAAAAATCATAATCCATAGTAAAAATGTTTAAAGATCAGAATCATAAATTTCAAAAGGTTAAATGAACAAAAACATACTCTATCCATTTAGTTATCATTTTATCAAACTTGAATTTATGCGAGGTAGAAGGTAGTGATCATTTTATCAAACTTTAATTTATTCAAGGTAGAAGGTAGAGCACACAAGAAATGGCACTTAAAATTTCTTCTAATGATGAATTTCTGCTGGCATTTCAGAAGATACCTTGATCTTTATGGTACAGAGCCAGAAAAAACAAAAAAGAATATCTAATCCTTTTTTCTTTTCATTACCAAATATTCTGGCTCCCTTTTCTTCAATGAGAAAATGTATGTGAAATTAACGCTAACCTCTTTCCCATCCTTCTACAACTCCACAATTTGTATTACAATGACTTTGAACATTGTATATAGAAATGTTTTTGCAGGTTCATACACAACGTGACACAATTTGTATGATTTCATCTTTAGAAACTTTTTAATTCGGTTTGATTGGACATTAACATTATCAACCTTGGTCTTTGATCCACACAAACAAAGAATGCATTAAAATAAGTTTGATTTTCTACTATCAATCTCCCATCTTAGTAATTTCTTCATTCAGCCTTGGAAAAATACTCGAGAGTTCCACAGCATAATAAAAACCTCAATTTTATAAAGAATTAAATATGTTTTTAGTTTCCTCAAATAAGATGTTTATTTTTTTTTCCCTAAAAATAAAGTTTGATTTTTTTAATTCTTAAAACATAATAAATGTTATTATTAGTCCTTTGTTAAAATTTTCAAATAAGATATATAAATTTTATAATTTATAGAAATTTTTACCATTACAATTTGGCTTTTACGGTGAATAATTGACAAAAATTGCAAAATCCAAATATTTGTTTGGAAATTTTAGATAAAATGATTAAAAATAATATTTATTATATTTAAAAGACTAAAAAAATAATTTTTAATTTGAAGGATTAAAAAAAAATCTATATTTAGAAGATTAAAAACATATTTAAACTTTTATAAAATGCATCTTTTCTACTAAAAAACAACATAAAGTACATGTACTTAATCCCCTAGATTTTTGTCATTGAAGAAATGAGATCCTGTGTTTCTGCATGTTTCAATTCAATAAGTGATCAACAGATTTTCTCAAAATTAACTAGAGTTTGACCTCGCGGTATACTCTCCAACAAGTTGAGCAAAAGATGATGACTTATTCTCTAGCAACCATGTTGGGGTGTCACACTCCTTAATAAGCCCTGCACCAATTAATAATGTTTAACCATATAAGAAAATGAAACCTTTTTTTTATCAACAAATATTAGTAATTAAGTATAATAGTTTTTTTTTAAGTAGAGGTAGTCGAACTTGTAACCTCTCCTCCTTCCCTTATTTACTGAACTATCTTATATCTCCTTTGAAAATGAAACATATAGAGGTACAAAGAATGTATCAAAGTTCTACAAAGAATGATAGCTTTTCCAAACCTTGACTAAGCATAAGAACCATATCATTATCAAGAACAGAAATTATTCGATGTGTAATGGTGATGACTGTAGAGTTTGAGAAATGTTGCCTAAAAGTTTGCTGAATCAAGTTATGGCTGTGTCAACTGATGCAGTGGCTTCATCGAGCACCAAAACCTTGCTTTTCTTAAGCAGCACCCTACCAAGGCACACCAACTGCCTCTGACCCAAGCTCCAATTCTCACCATTCTCACTAACTACAACATCAACTTCCACATTGTTGAATTCTGATATTACAACAAGCTATTAGCTAGCATATCTATTTTCTTTTTTTTTTTTCATTTCGGTTTCTTGTACAACTAATCTTTAGCTGGCTTAGTAGTTTGTTAACTTAGCTAGTTAGCTATATATATATATATATATATATATATATATATATATATATGGTCCCTTTGAGTTTTGATAATTGAGAATTGATTAGCACAATGCTCATTCTCTTCCAAACTAATACATTTAACACACATCAGCAAATAAGAAGAAAATGAAAATGTGAAAAAAAAAATGAAATGAGGTTTTGCATAAGATAAATTTTACTTTTTCAATATTTAATTTATATAAACTCTTTCATAAAAACTTCTTTATAATATGTAACACTCTTGTAAATTAACTAATGCAAAAATTAATTTTAACTTATGAAAAAATTAATTTCATTTTTTTTATATTTTGTTATCTTAAAAATTTTTCTAGAAAAATTTATCCAAACTGTCCCTAAGTTCAAAATTAGATTTTGAGCCTGTTTACATAAAAGATAAAAATTTTAGCTTATGAAGGGATTAAACTGTATGGAACCCCTCTGAACGGAGATGGTTTCAACAATGAATCAATAGAGATAGAATGTACAAATAGAGAAAGAGCAAAATGAAATTCTGTAAACCCTCACTGATTTGCATTGACTATGCTTAATCTGGAGCACAAGGAGAGACCCTCCTTTCTCACTGGAAATCCCAGTTTCTTAGAAGTTACCAAAAACTGAATACAATACAGTTTACAAAGTTATATATAATTAGTTATTTCATAACTAACCTCTAACTAACTAACTAATTAATAGTCTAACTATTTTAACTAACTTTTCGTTCACCTCATATCCTAACACATTGTTGGAATAACTAGCTACATTTCACGAGTTAAATCAAGGATTACTTGCATTTTTTGCATTGTGAAACAAAATAGAAACAACTCATCTTATTATATTACACATAGTAAACAAAAATAATGAAACTTAGTTACCTTAAAGAGATGAGAGCCTGTGTGAGCATCCACTACATTGAAAGGATCATCAAACAAAAATATATCAGCATCCTGGTAAAGAGCACGCACAATTTGTATTTTTTGTTTCTTTCCACCACTCAAGTTTATTCCACATTCTCCTATAACTGTTTGATCACCAAATGGAAAATTCTCAAGATCCTTCTTTAGAGAACATGCTTCAAGTACCTTCTCATACCTTTCCCTATCCATGTGTTTAGCAAACAATACATTATCCTCTATCTTGCCGCATTAAATCCATGGAGATTGAGCAACATAGGCCTTTGTTCCGCAAACCTTAACGATGCCTGATATCTTTGGTACTTCTCCCAACACACTAAAGAGTAGAGTTGCCTGATCCAACAGAACCACAAACAGCAACCTTCATCCCATGAAAAACCTTGAGGTTTATATTTTGCAATGTTGGATTGGAGGAAGATGAATCCCAAGAGAAGTTTCCTTCAACCACTTCAATTGCTGCATCAGAACTTCCCAAAGGAAGGTTCTCCACAACATTAGAAGGTAAGTCATCGAGACGAAGGAACGATGCAATCCTATCAAGAGAAACTTTAGTTTGTGCTATCATGGAAATTGTATCCGGAAGATTGTTGATAGGCCCTTGAAGAATCCAGAATGTTGCAAGTGCAAATAAGATCTTCCCTGATTCAAGAGGGATCCCTATGAGCATACAAGTAGCAAAAGTAACCAGTGATACAAACATGGGAGCACCCCAAAACACAAACGTGGTCATAGCTGTAATGTAAACATATATTTTTAACCAGCCTTGCTCAGTTTTTCTGAGCTCAGCTATTTTTGATAGGAACTTTATTTCCCATCCTTGTAGTTTGAGGATCCTCATGTTCCTCAAAGTCTCAAAAGTGGCCTTCATTCTTGCATCTTTTGACTCCATGAACTTCCTTTGAAACTTCTCTTGCAATGATCCTAGAGGAACTTTTGCCAACATAACAATGATGGTTGCAACAAAAGCAGCAATTGAAGTCAAGCCTAGGCTTTTATACAAAACCAACAAGGCCAACACAACCTGCAGAGCCACGTTCCACAAATCATACATGTACCAACTGAAGGCACCAACTCTTTCAGCATCAACAATCATGATATTGATTATTTCCTCAGAAGTGCGGCCTTGCTTCGTTTGACAAGAAATGGTTAGAGCCTTGTTATAGATCACGGTGACGAGTAGAGCTCAAATTCGAATTCCAACTTGCTGCAACCTAAATAGCCAATGCCTTTGGCATAGATACTCGACAAGCTTTGAAAATAAAAATGCAAAAACCAAAACATAGCCTTGGTTTTCATACCCCCTTTGTCCACCAAGGTACTAAACAAAAGCATCAATGAGATAAGGGCCAACATAAGAAGCCAGAGTGTTCAACAAAACAAGAATAACTATCAAAAGAATCTCCTTCCAAACTAACACTACCAATGCCTTTACTAGCTTAAGTGTAGTCACACTATTGATTGTGCCGCAATCAGCCTTGAGTTTATCTCTAAAACATGGGAAAGCACCAACCACATTGTCACTACTGTTCCTGCATTGAGGGTGTGTCAACCCTTGGTGCTGGATACACTCACTTCACTTCTTGTTTCTCCTAGTACATAGTCCACATCTTCCTGTCACCTTGCATGTGCTGTCGAACAGTCCACCTGCTCTTCGGTATGTGATGTTGAAAAGGTATGCATTCTACTAGCATGTGATGCTGAATGGTGGGTACTGAGAGTGTGGCCCTATGAAGTGTTGAACATTCATCTCTCCTAATGTTGAAATGATTTCCTCTATTGGTGTCGAACCTTTCTCTATTTCTCGTACTGAATAGTTCTTCTTCATGTCCCAAAGTAAGGTTTGGATCAAATATATGTAAATTATCCCTGATCAAGATCAAGAGTGACTATTCAACTATTTATACAGGTTACCTTGGGCCAGGTCCATGGGCCTAACTGTTCAATTACCAATACCTTAATATCGGCGAGCACCTTATTCGTACACAGGTCAAGTTAATCTCTATTAGGCTTCTCGTTAAGGTAATCCCCTTGTCCAAACTGCCTTTGTCATTTGTGATGGTGTATGGTGCTAGTGTTCAGCCTTCAAGTAAGGTCCCATAGTCCGATCTTTGAACATGGTCCTATAGTCCGGTCTTTGGCTAGGGACCCCAAGGGTCCAGTCCGATATAACTACTATCCAGTTGAGGAACATCCTCAAGGTCTAATGTGTTCTTATTGTCGAGAGCTATAAGAGGACTCACCCAAGAGAAGGTGAGAATGTTCCAAATTCTAGCATATGAAAAAAGGGTAACATTTGCATCATCACAATTCAAAAGAGGTTCATGAATACCATCATCTTCTAGACTCTCATTTTTCACAAAACACACCACATAATAGAAGAACAAGCCTGCACAAGTGGATACTACATCAAAAACCAAGTATTGAGTTGGCAAAGAATGGTAGATGATAGGTTTTCAACAAGCGTACCAAAAATTGTTTAAGTAAATAAAACTGGTAAGAAACTAAGTATCTAACATAGGGACTCATGTAATGTATTCAACTATACAATTTGTATTACTATAACAGAGGGTGTGTGAAAAATACTTTTAAAAGCAATGGAACTCAATTAAAACTAGAATGTAACAATGTAAATTTGTTTTAGAACTTAAAACAAGCACTTGGTGTGCGAAAACGGAGATGTAATGATATGAAGCAACTAGGGTTCAATTTTGCCCAATCATCCTCCCATATAAACCAACCAAGTAATTATACAAGATGAAGTCCTTAATTTACAATAAATTTAACAAATTACTCTAACCTTAATTCCTTAGATGGAGAAAGCCTAAGTGGCTTCATCAACTTATCAATTCCTTGATTTAATTGATAAAGCTACTTGCATGAAGCTCAAAGATTAAAAAAATATGGCTAATGACCCTTATCCTATCCCTAGGCATAAACGTCATTAGTTACTATCTCCATTTCTAGGTATAAAAAAGCTTCCCAACAATTAATACACCCAAGGAACAACCAAAGGTAGGTCACACCCAAGAAAACATTAAGAGAAGAAGATAAAGCAATAAATTTGAATTCAAACTTGTATAAAACTCAAAAGAAGTTTACATGAGATTTAGATGACTTCCTCAAACCCCAACTAGAGGAGTTTAGCTATACATGAAGGTGGAGAAAGGATCTGTGAAGAATGGGTACATGAGTAATGGGGAAGAAGAAGCAAAAATGGAAAAATGCAATAGAACAGTGACAACGCTCGGATCCCAAGGCTCTCCAATAATGAGTTGTCTGACCTAATTTGGGCATTTTTGCTTAAGAGCAGCGAATCTCGCATTTGTCTTTGCGTAAGTGGCTTTGCGCTAAGTGCCAACTTGCGTTTAGCGAGACAAGGGCTTCATGCTTAGCACGACATCATGCTTAGCAAATTTTCCTCTTTGAGAGGGCAAGTCTCCACACACTCCTTGACTTCACCTAGGTGTTCTCACTAAGCGTGGAATCATGCTAAGCGAGCTCTCTAAAATGACCAAACCAATCTAGTTCAGAATAATGAAATTCATCTACAAAACATGAAATTTTTGTCTAATTCTTAAGGACTAACTATCTAATGTTAGTTAACTATAAAACTTTAAAAACACTGAATAAATAAATTCAAATAAAGCTATCAATAAGAAAAAAGAAGATAATCACTACGAATTATGCTCAAAACTATATATATATATATATATATATATATATATATATATAGAGAGAGAGAGAGAGAGAGAGAGAGAGAGAGAGAGAGATAAGGCACACCAGAAGAAGAATGAGAACCTTATTTCACCCGAAATGAAGAACCCTTTGTGCAAGCAAACACAAACAACACCCCAAGCAAGAGTTTTGAGCGCCAAATCCAAAAGGGTCACGAGATTTTCTTTTGATGACCAACCACTTGTGTAGTAGTTAAACAAACAAAGGACAAAGCTGGAAGCATAAACACCAAGAGAACAAAACACGGTGATTTTGAAGAGGGTGTTATTGGATTTCACTTTCACCTTAGAATCGTCATCATCATCACCTTAGAGTGAAGCCAAAATGTGGTGGCCAAGGAAATGGGATTCGATGAATTATTTATTCATGAAGCATAGATAAAGAAAGTATTAACCAATGTCATAGTTCAAATTTGTGATGTAGTAATATATTTTAAGATTAGTGTTAAGAAGATAAGATATGATTTGTTCAGTTTTCAGAGAAATGTAATCATCAAATCTTTATTCATAGAGAAGAGAAATTGGCTTTCCCTTTGCCAATTTCCTAATGCACCTTTTTAAAAAAAATAATAATAATAACAATTAAGTAGAGAGTTTGGACAATAGGAGAAGAATCTGAGAAGAATATAACTAATGTTACATTTTTTATATATTTAATGACTAAAAATTTATTATCATTTAAGAATAAATATGTAAATACATTACATTCCGGGACAAAATTGAATATTTACTCACAATTATTAATAAAGTGTTATAGCTTAATGGTGGTTAATCATTTATTCATTTAGATCCTATTATTTTTTTAAAATAAAAAATATTAATATTCATTTTCATTGAGATTTTTTATTCAATTGGATTTTCATATCTTTTTAATCAATTAAATACTTTATTTGTTTTATCGAATCAATTTAGTCATAATATTTAATAAAAATAATCAATTGATTTTTTTTAACTATTTTTAACTGTCATAAATCATAAAAAAAAAAAAAACTATCAATGAAAGTGATGCATGCATCTGACTGTACAAAGAGAGGATAAATACTAACTTAGTTCTGGAAAAAAAAAAATAACCGCACATTTCAATTTTACAAGAAAGAAAAATTAGTAAATTTTTCAGCGAAACTAAAATCATACATTAATATATTTATGGGAAAAACCTTATTTTTATTTTAAACAAACTTGTTGAAACTCGCGAGAACCACTGTCTGCTAATGCCTAACAGAGGTTTTGCATCATAGCGTTTGAGAACCACGTTTTGCTAAAACAAACGCTGCCTTAATTCCTTCCGGCATGGCAGCCGCGACTGCGACGCGTTTGGGAGGACGAGTTGGCACAGCGGCAAAGGAGGAGCTAAGAAGGGGGAAAGGAGCATGGCGCCGCGATTCTCTCACGGCCGCCGCTTCCCGCGCAGTCGCGGACAGAATCCCGTTGGCGGATCTCGTTGTCGAAGTCCGAGACGCAAGGGTCTGTTTGTTCGTTTGTTACGCATTTTATTTAACGAATCAGCATTCGCTGTTCCCTTTTTGTTTCTTTCATTCGTTACTTTAGTTACACTTACACCTGTTGTTTTCGTTTTCAGATTCCTTTCTCCTCTGAATGTGAGATTCTCCGAGACTACCAACCTTCGCTGAAGCAAATTATAGCGCTGAACAAAATGGACCTCGCTGGTTCATCCAATGTCAAGGTGAGCCTTTTTCTTGCTTTGTTTATTTTCTAAGGTTTTTGGAAATTCTACTGTCCAAGGTGGGGTATTTGTTAATACACACAGGTGAACTTTTTGAGAATTTTGAATCAAGTCCCGAAACTAAAAATAGAAATTGTAATTAGGTCTTTATATTCTTCAATTTTTATAATTGAGTCCTTGAGTTAGTTTATGACAGCTTGAAAATGCTACGTCTTCAATTTTTATAATTGTGTCCTTGAGTTAGTTTATGGCAGCTTGAAAATGCTATGTCTGTTCCTAGTTATAAGCAAGGTATGACATAAATTTAAGTTTTATTCTCAAAACACCCTTTACTTTGAATAGAGTAAGTATATTGTAGATAAAGTTAACAATAAAGTAGGCGTATAAAAGAAATTTTACTTAAAAAGTAGTCTTTGTTGCTTATGAATAGGACCAAAGAAAAAATGAAAGCGTTGCTTATATATAGGACCGGAGTTAGTAACAAATTGTGGCGGTTTTATTAACTCTTGGGACCTTATGACAAAAATTGTTGTAGAAGATCAAGCTCTCGATTACAATTTTTTTTTTTTTTTAGTTTAGGGACCTATTAAAAATTTCAAATAGTTCAGGGACCTATTGGTGTATTCAATTAAAAAAAAAAAGAATAAATAATATATGCATTGCGTGTAAAGGTCTTTACAGTATCATCCAATCACAAATTGCAATTGTAACTTATAAGTTTGTTAACATAGGTGATTTTGGAATGTGATTAGCAGTCTATTTGTTGCAAAACATGGTAGCAGAGAAATTTGAGAGAAAGTGTAGAGAGAAGAAGATGAAAATTAATGAGAAAAGTTGTGTGTAAACAAAATAGTTATAGGCTTCTACAGAAAAGCTCTTGAGCGAGCTAAGCTAACTAGAGTAATCAACAATGCAATGTAGGCTAACTTCCTAATCAAATTAGTAACTAACTGATGAACTATTCTAACAAACTTACTTATAGAGTTTAACCAAACTTGACCAAATAACCATGTCAGTGATGAGCAAAATTGTATTCCTTTTAGATTTATTAATTAATGATTTTTTTTGTTTTATTTAATCAATGTCTTGTGAATAGGCATGGACAGAATATTTTAGGGAAAGGAACTGCATATCTTGTGGAGTCAATGCTCATAACAAGGAGAACATCAAACAGGTAAACTGGATGTTCCCTTTTTGTGCATTCTTCCAAAGAGCTTCAGGAATGAATGATCTGAATTGTAAATATCATGGTGTTTGGCCTTGCCTATAAATTGTTAAATCACATGGAACCAAGTTACTAATTTTGAATCTTACTGTTGTCATGCTGTGTATGTCCATGTTTAAATTGATTTGAATTATTTTTGAGCTCAAATTTGACATCACTAAAATACAAGGAATTTGTGTTCTTGTGTTCTTCTGTAAGATGCATCTGCAGTTTTGTCTGAAGCTCTCATCAATAGTAGTGAGAATTTTTGTGACTCCTTCAAGCACAACCTATCAGTTAGAGATTCTGAAAAATGTTTGTACTATATCGCTTCTATTACTTATGGCTTTTTCACTTTTTTGTTTCTTTTCTCTCCCTTTCCTTTTTGTTGCTTCTATTGTCTTCCTTTGTTTTGTTTTGTTTCTCTTGCCAATGCATCTTTCAGTCTGTGGAAATAAGATCTAAGCAAATGGGTGATGGTTGGGATGATTTGACTTATTAGCTTTTATATTTGGTATTGGATCTCCTGGTTGAAAAGTATTTTTGTAGTAAAAGAGACAACAGTTTTGTTCCCTATGAAAGGTTTTCCATGGAATATGACAACTACAGTATATTATCTGCACTGTTCTATAGATTTTATTTTTTTGTAATTGATACTGATTTTACAGTTGTTTATGAATGAATTTACTAATAAGGATGCTGCTTTTAGATAGCTTCTAAGCCTTATACAACACCGGGTGAGTGAATTGAAGGGAGCTGATCAATGCGACAATAATTATACTGCTACAGTAATGTTAATTGGGATTCCAAATGTTGGTAAGTCGGCACTTAGCAATGCTTTGCATCAAGTGGGGAGAATCAGTGCAGCAGGTATTCAATTATTATTACAATTCTAATGGAACAGGTTAAATGACATGCTCAACTTGTGAGAAACACCGCATGATTTTTTTTTTCTTGTACACTTTTTATTTTTTAGAAAAAGGAAAGTTAAAGCATGCAACTGTGAGTCCAGAGCCAGGGGAGACTAAAGACATACGAAGTTTTAAGGTTAGCCCTTTGTTTTCTTTATATATTAGTATATAATTTTGGTAGGATTGTAGGAAAAAATATTTATGGCCCATCAAAGTTTCATGTTTCCTTAACGTGGACTATCAGTTTTAGAATTTTGTTGTTGTGCTGAAGGATACCAGCACTCTTAATTAGCCTCTAATGTGATTTTGGAAAATCATAGTCTCATTCTCCTTTTGGTCATTCTTGTTTTTTTTTAACAATCTCCTTTATTTGGCTTAATTAAACATTTGATCATCATGTTGAAATCTAGGTATCTTACATTACCAGATATCTAATATGCTTGTGAAAGAGGCTCATGTTTTGTAAGCCGGTAAAATGCTTTTATTAAGAGAAGAAATTTCACTAGAGAATTGACAAAAAAAACAAAAAAAAACAGGGGATAGGATATCCACTTAAACCACCAAAAAAAAGATCTAGAATACATATACTGAAAATTATCAATTGTACAAAGCTCACTGATCACTTTGTATGTCAAACTAAGAAACCACTAGTATGCTTGCTTGAGATGCCTTCCAAAACATATGGTATCATATTTCTAGATAAGAGCCATATTACTTATTTTCATAGATTGCCAACTTTACTCATTTGTCACGCATGTTTTGGAATGTATGGTGGTTTTGCATTGGAATACATTGAATACATACATTTCCTAGGTATTCCAACATTCAAACTATTTGAAGCCAACTTCTGCTCACTTTTAAGAATATTCTTAAAAAATAAAGGATAAAACATTTTGTCATGGTTCCTCTTTCATTTAATCATATGACTTGCACCTTGGAAAAACAGTTTTGAAAGGGACAAACTTCTAGTTGAAGAAAATAGTCATGTATTTAAATGTCTAGAGAAGGTTGATGTCCATTGTGTACTTTGTTGGCCTGTCTATGCTAGTGTGATCTTTGTACTTCCTTTCCCTATTTTGCTTCCTGTCCACGTATTGTGTATCAGTACATGGTTTGTGCTTTTCTCACTTTTGAAACTTCTGCTTTTCATTCAGATTGGTAGCCATCCCAATATCTATGTGCTAGACACTCCAGCTATTTTATCTCCCAATGTTCCTAATGCTGATGTTTTATCTAAATTAATTTTAACAGGTATGTTTAATTGGTTTTCTTTTTCCTTTGATTTGCTTTGTTTCACAGCTTAAATGAATATTATTTAAACCTCTGCGGCTTTGCATAAATGTAATTTTAGATATGCATAATGAGCATGCATTGCTGCATTTTTATATTTTATCATGTTCTCTAAAGTATCCAGCTTTTCTTGTTTAGAGGTCTTTTCTTTCTAATAAAATTGCTTTTCCCATCGTCAATAAATAAGACATAAAATAAAATACAGACCAAAGCATAAGTGACATGTGACCATCTGGTACAAGGAAGCACAAAGACAATATTACCACCACATCCCTCTAATAATTGCATCATCGAAAGCCACTTTCAAGAAATGAACTGTACACTGTGAGAACACAATTGAACTGTCCTATTTTAAACTAGTTATGTTGATAGTTGATACACGTTAAAATTGTTCTTGAATATTTTTCCAGTTTGCTATGCACATTGCACTAGACTATAGCAAATATGCTCAAGCCTTGATATTTTCTTCCTTTTCTGCACAATGCACTCTCCCTACTTTGCATCATCCTCCATATCTTCTGTTATACCAAGCCAATGTGAAGTAATTTTCATATCATAAGCTCATTTTAACTTCCAAGTGAATCAAAGAACAAAAACAGTTTCCATAAAGGATAACCATGTTATTTATGGCTAAGTTAGCTTTTGTAGTTAAAACTTTCAGATAATCTCTTATTGTTTTTTCTGGTTCAGACCTTCATTTTAATCTTGTCCAGGAACAATTGGGGATTGTTTGGTCAAGAGAAAAGAAGTTGCTCAATATTTTCTAGCTATTCACAACTCTAGTGAGCAATACAAGAAATGGGCAAAATTGTCTACAAAGGATAATGATAGATTATTCCTTTACGGCACAAAAGAACAGTTGACTAACTCTGGGTTGCATATGAAGCATAAAAAACAAATCCGTACAGATCACACACAGGTATGTGTTGCGTGTATTATCTTCATTCTCATTTAATGTTTTCTAGTGTATGATTAAAAAAATATTAATTGTATTCTCATAAAAATAACAGTGAGCAAAAAAATGAACGGACAATCATAGAATTGAACCCAAACAATGGTTCCCAGTTAAATATGTAACTGCAAAAAATTGGAAACTAATAAAGGAACCAATTATTTTAAAGAAATAGGTTTGCATTTCTTTGGAAGTTGAGTTGTATGGTATTGGAGCACCAGTGAAGAATAAGCATGAGGATTTTCAGTTTGACACTAGGCATTGAAACTTCGAGTTGGATGACAAAGTTCCATATGTGCATGTATTTTCTTCATTTCCCATGGTTCATATGATTGATGAAAAGTGGTTAAAATAAATTGCATGGTTGATCATTGTCTTTGCTCTCTTTAAAAGTTGGGTAAATGATTAATTTTGTTCCCGAAAATGCAAGGCGCTACCAATTTAGTCCCTGTATGTAAGTAATAAAATGACAAAAAGGTCTCATAAAGTGTAATTCGTCACTCATTTTAGTCCAAAATTCAAAAAGTCGCGTGACTTTAATGACTATATTAACATACATTCGGGGACTATAGTGTTAGCATAAGAACTTTCATAGACCTTTTTGTCATTTTATTTCTTTCAGGAACTAAATTGGCATTGCCCTCGCACTTTCAGGATGAAATTGGTTATTTACTCCGGAAGGTTTAAATGCATTTGGTTTTAACTTTTAGTTTCACAGGACCACATAGTGCAGGATGTTCGACGAACACTTTTTGAAACAACTTCGTCTTTCGAAGGCGACGTAAGATGTGAAGATGAAATGGAAGCACTTATTGCTAGGCAGTTTACTGCATTGCAGGAAGCATTCCATGTTTCAGTTGAGTGTGAAGAAGAAGATGCTCATGACAAGGTTGCTGGGAAGTTGCTTAATCTTTTCCGTACTGGCCGTCTTGGACATTATATTTTAGATCATCCTCCGATAAATATTTTATGATAATTGATACGAGGAAGCCATTTTTGTAACAAGCCATTGCTTGTCTTTTTCATTGCATGTTTCTTTTGGTTTTTTTTTAATCGTTTTCTGTTAACAGGGGTTAGAAGTTAATGTATGTAGTTAGAATGTTAAGATCTATTGTCTTCTCTAGTAGAGAATAGAAATCAACATCTATCAGATCGAGTTGGGTTTGTTTTGTTCAAATTGGATGAGACAAAAAAGGGGAATTGAAGGAAATAAAAAAATATATATATATCTTAAAAATGGAAGAATAGATATTTATCTCAAAATTTAGATCTAGAAAACAATGAATAAATAAAGCTGAAGTTTGATAATAATTAAATATTTAGTAATTTTTATATTATGTGACACCTTGAAACACAAATCTTAAACTAAACATCTCATTAAGCTAATTAAGTTCATTAGTTTGGGAAAAAAACAACAAATTGAACTTTCAAAAAGACTGAATCAGAAGTATCAAAATCTGACATGGCATAGTATACAGTTTTTGACCCCAAAATATATACCAAGAGTCATACCCTGAACTCAACATAAGCTCTCTCAGAAGTCAGAACCAACATTAGGCTTTGCCAATTCCTCAGGGCTCACTTTAGCATTTCTACCACTCAAATACTATCAAGTCCAAATGCATAAAAACAAAACTATCACAAATATCACAATAACTAATAATGCAGTGGCTTAGAATACAAACACAAGCATTACAATGAAATCTATTTTGGAGCAGGTACATTAACTATTAAACCTATCAGCCAGGTTATAATGGACCAAATGCTCCAACAAACAACAAAAAAGACAAAGAATCCAGCTAGAATAGTAAGGAAAGGAGGTCCCTGAGCAGCATTGCTAGTTTCATTTACATCTGATCCTTCTTCTTTGGGTGATTTTTCACCAACAGAGTTTGGATTTGTTGCGAAAACAGTTACCGGCCTCTGATTCACTTTCAATCTACTAAAACCTTTGCACCTGGATACAAATCAAAACCAGAAGTTACACAATGTTACTACAAATAAGATGAAACATTTGTGATTAAAAAGGATACAAACATTACAACACTGTAGAATACACACAATACACTGCTATTCATTCAACAAGTAAAACATTTCATAATTTTAGGAAAACATTTCTTATAATTTTTATTATTTTTTTTAAATATGAGGAATAGAAAGCAGATTTAACAAGTATCTGTCCTTCCTATCATTCCTTGTTCATTTTTATAAATACTTTTATCATTCTCTGAATTTAGAAATGAAAATTAACCTTCTCCTCCATCCAAACATATCCAACAATGTGCAACTAAGGTCCATTTGGAAAAAGCTTATTTATAGCTTAGTTAATTCTTATGAGTTGACATAAGCACTTATAAAATTTTCAACCTATTTTAACAAACACTCCAAATAGTTTCTGAAAACAACTTACAACTTATATAAAAACAATTTAACCCTGTTTCTTCATCTATCATAAAAACAACTTATACATAAGTTCTTGCACAATATGTATTTATTCAATAACTTCAAAAGCCTCTAATTTTTTAACAAACACACTTGGATAAATGGGAAACCTTTTTAAGAAAAAATAAGAAAGATTCAAAAGAAGAAAATTAAAATTGAAGAATGACAAATCCAACCCTCTACACTCAAAGTTTAATGGTGATGCACTGACAATGTAAAATAGTTTTATACTATCCTTCAATCACAACCACCACTCATGGATGGTAAGTTTATTGATGTTCATAAAATTAGCTTAAAAGTCATGCAAAGCTTAAAACAGTGCATCACCGTTAAACTCCTACACTAGTTTATTTATTGACAGCCCCTCAATTTTACATTGCAAAACAACAAAATTTTAAAGACAAAATTTTGATGTAATTCCTTAGGTTCTTTTGGTATTGTTCTCTAATCATAATTGAAGTTTCACCTTGCTAATCTGCATAACAATGGTTTGCATTACAGATCAAAGTAGGTTATCCAGCTAAAACTTCAATTCTGATAGAAAACAACACTAAAAACAGCATCTAAGTTTTGTCTAATAATTTAATTGAAAAAGAACAAGCAAAATTTATTACAACGGTTATATTCTGCTACTTCATTAAGTTCAGCACACTGAAAAAACAAACACTGGCATCCACCGCGATATGAATGTTGTTGGAATTAACAAAATAAAATCAGTAAAAATTGATGAGAAATTGGGAAACCATAAAGAAACCGAACAAATGTAGAGAAAAAATAGAGAACTAAGATGTAAAAACGAAAAAGGTGCTAGCGAACCTGATGGTAGAAGACGATGGAAAAAATGTGGGAGAGAATTTAGGAGGTGCAATAGAGAGAAATTGAGGTGAAGGAAACCCTAATGTGAGCTGTGCGTGTGAAAATCTCAGACACGCCATTATCACTGTCTCATTCTCTCGAACAAGTCAAGGACTATCAAATGAAATTCAATAAATATCTTTTATATTTATCTCCTGTTGGAATTTCTTTACTTTAGTGGGTCATCCTTCAAAAATTTCCTTAAAAAAACAATAAAAATCGTAAAAATAGGTTTTTTTAAAAAAAAATAAGTTTTGAGTCATTCAAAAATAATTTTTTTTATTTAAGTTGTTCATATTTTTTTTCATTGCTATAGATAAAAATATGAAAAAAATAACTATTAAGTCTATAATTAATAGGATTGTAAAATTATAACTAGTTTTATATAGTTATAGTTATTTTAAATAATTTAATTTTTTTAAAAAAATTAGTTATTATTATTTTTTAATAATTTATTTGTCGATTGTAAAAAAAAATTATTGTTCAAATACTCAAAAGAAAATAACTACTTATAACTAATTATTTATTTATAACTTATTGTATAACTTGTTTTAAATATAATAAGTGGTTATATATATTTATAATCAATTTTTAAAAATAATAATTAATTATTCTAAATTATAACTAGTTTTTACAAAATTAATTATAGTTATAATTTCTAAACTAATTATTCTTAATTATGGTTATTAAAATAACTAAATTTTGAGCATCCTAGTTATACTTCCTAATACATTTTTATTTTTTTATTTTGAATTCCTATTAATAATGTGAGATTGTCTCAACCTTTTTTTTTTTTATATATGTGATATATGTTAAGATGATGTTACATCTTCATATAACTAATGATTGAGGGGCAGTACCTAACTTTTTACAAATTATTTTATATATATAATATAAAAAAAATATAAAATCTTAAAATTATTAAATTGTATTTTTATAAATAAAATTTAACGATATTATTAGTGTTAAAAAAAAGTTACAATATTAGTTTTATCTAGTTTAAAATTTAAATAGTAAAGATTTTAAATATTAATTATAACTTTATCTTATAAAAAGTTTTTATTTATCTTTATATTAAAAAAATTGATAATCTTTTTTTTTTATTTTAAATATTTTACTATCATTATATTTGTTTTCAATCAAAAATCATTCTTGGTGTTGTTGTTGCCATTACTTGTTTTGCTTGTTGGATTGTTACTTTTGTATCATTATACTCTAGATTTTATAAACGCTATGAGCGTGAATTGGTAAATGCATGATCCTAATATATGTAAAAGCACAAAATAACATAAATGTATATATATAGTATACTAATTTTATATTATTTTTATTAAATTTATTTATTATTTAACTTCTTAGTTATAAGTTATTAGGAAAAAAAGTTCAAATTGTTAGTTCAAAACTTCAATTACTATTATATACTTACATGTAATTATAATATTAATAAGTTTTATTTATTATCTTTATTTTTTTAATTAGTTTACATTGTTGTAGATTTGTATTGTATTAATATGTGTTGTGTTCATAGAAAAACATAATTAATTTAATTATTTATATAAAAAAAAATTGTTTTCTTATTTTTTTTAAAATGAAGAAACAACGTAAGATTTTTTTTTTAAAGAGTTGCCCTCCCAATACTATAAACATATTTTACACGTACATAAACATTAAATTCTTTTTTTTATTTTGAGTTAACGAGGTTTTTTTTTTTTTTTCAGTTTTTAAACCTTTTTGAGTTTCGGTTTTTAGTTTTTTAAATTTTTATTTGACTATTGAATGTCTCAAAATATTATTTTTAGTCCCTAAAAATATATTAAATAAATAAAAACTTGAGGTTCAAACTTTTGTTTAAAAACTAAAACTAAATCCATTTTTTAGGGACATTAGTTGTGGCAAAAATCTCAGCTACCAAGTACGTAATATCATCTTTGATATGTGGCCAAAAGGTTCTGAAAAATATAGGTTGAAATCCGTCTGGCCTAGGGGCTTTGTAAGGGTTTATGCTAAAGAAGGCATCATTCACTTCTCGCAATGTGATGGTAGCGGTTAGGCCGAGGGAGACATAATCCTCCAATCGAGGAACATGCACTAGCTGTAAGCAATTGGAAAGACATCTAGCAGTAGATTGGAAGAGACATTGGTAGAATGATTGAGCTTCCTTCAGAATAAAGGATGTATTAGTGCACCAAATATTATCGATAAACAAGCCAGAAATGTTATTCTTGCGTCTTTTGATAACTGTTTGAGTATGAAAGAATTTAGTATTCTTGTTACCAAATCTCACCCAATTCTCATGGAACTTCTCGAACCATAACATTTCTTCGCGAAAAAGGATCTGGTTGTACTGGTCGTGCAAGGCTTTCTCGAACTAAATCAAGTCGGAAGTAGCCTGAATCTCTAGTTCTCGGTGGACTCCTTTGATACGAAATTCCAACTTCTTTTTGTCTTGAAAAATATTCCCAAAGACCTCTTTGTTAAAGATGATAGAGTTGTCACAAACCTTATTAAGCTTATGAAAAGTGTCTCCGGTAGTTTGACTCCATGCTTGTGTCACAATATTTGTATACTCCAGGTGGGAAAGCCAAGCTGCTTGAAAATGAAAGGAAGGGTTTATGCGGGAGTCAGCTTTTCGACAAGAAAGAATAAGAGGATTGTGGTCCGAGTTGTGGGGGAGAAGAGTTTCCAACAACGCATTAGGGTAGACAAGATGCCATTCAGCGTTAGCCATACACCTATTGAGTTTTTTTTGTATGAACCCCCTTACTTGAATATTCCTGCGCCACGTGAAGAAGCTCCCTATGGTTTCCATATCAATAAGGCTACACTGGGTGAGAATGCCGTAAAGAGCATTGGCCCTGGCTTGGTGGAAGGCTCCCTCTGTGACCTCCGATGGTTGAGTAATCTCATTCCAATCACCAATGACTAGCCATAGTCCTTCCATGTCATTGTCAATCTCGATCAAGTGGTCCCAAAGAACAGCCCTCACCGTAGGAATGGGGGAGGCATACAACACAGAGCAATTCCACCTACTATTCGCCTTCTCTATCCTGAAGGTAATACATTGATTCGTAGAGTGTAGAAGAGTAAAATTGACATCCAGCCTTTCTGACAAGACCCAAATATCTCCTGCATGTCCTCTAGCCTCCTGAATAAATACCTTCTCATACCCCAATGACTTCCAAAAATTTTCAACCCTAAGGAATTGGACATGAGTTTCATAGATGAAAAAAAAGGAAGGTTTATGGGTTTTAATCATATGTTTGACGTGCTGTTTCGTACAACGGCCAACCGCTCATCTTATATTCCATAATATGATTGATATATCTTGTAAGCAATTCATGACAACATAATGAAAAGAGGAGGGGAACCTGAGCCAAGGCCCTACGTTGGCATGGCTTGGCTTACAAGGACTAACTCTTGAGCCACATTGGCCACCTTCTTACCTTGAGAATCTTCAACCATAACCACATCAATATTAAGGTTTGATGCAATAGCATTAGCATGCACACCAGGTACCATGGTGTTAACCTCATTTTGATTTATATGATTATTCGCATGAATATTGAACATGGACGATGATGGCGTTGATGTGGGGTCCGGTGGAGTAGTATGAGCTGGAGGTAGTACCTTTTTATTTGTCTCATGTTAATTCATGTTGATCTTTGCAGCATTTTGAATTAATTGTGCAATAGGGGTAAAAAAATCTGAACGTGATCTTTTATGAGCAGGTGGGGCCACATGGCTAGATTGATTTGCATGATTGCTTTTTAAATTTCCCACTTTCTCTTTCTTGCCATGAATATTGGGATTCTGTTGTAGGAGAGAAAATTTATTCTTATCCTTTTTAAAAATAAAATCCCGAGCCATCATATTCTCTTTCTTTTTTGAATTTGAATTATTGTTATTATGTTTCTTCCTTTGTTGCACAACAAGTCAATCACCATGAACAGCATCATGATTGACATCTGTTATTTTTGTTGTGGTTTCCACCTGCTCTCCTGAATTAATGGGGACATTAATTTCAATAATTGGAGACGTACCTATTTCTTCCTTCGTTGCACAACAAGACAATCATCATGAACAAGATCATGATTAGCATTTGTTATTTTTGTTGCGGTTTCCACCTACTCTCCTAAATTAATGGGGACATTAATTTCAATAATTGGAGATGTACCTACTGTCGGTGGTTACCGGAGCAATTAGCAACACTGTTCCCTATGAGGTTGATATTGGGGTTTCCAACGAAGATTCTAGTTGTTTCTTAGTGCACTCCCTTGTAACATGGTTGTAACAACCACATGTGGAGCATATACGGTGGAGACCTTCATACTCCACTCGGTACCAAAAACCTTTCAACCAACATTCCCAACAACTGGTTTAATAAGATCGATTTCAATGCAAACTCGTGCAAACCTGCCTCGCCTAATGTCTTTTGTATTGGAGTCCATCTTAATTGGTTTCCCAATGGCCGATGCTAGTGCAAGCAAAATGCTTTCATCATAGTAAATAAGGTTAAGACCCGGGAAGCGAATCCATACCAGCATTTTTCAATCTTCACAGATGGAGAGATAAACTCAGGAGACCAACGTTGCACTGTAAGATAATGATCAAATAACATCCAAGGCCCTACATCCATAACCTTTTGGCGATCACCTGCATTATCAAACTTCACCATGAAATAACCATTGCCAATGTCCATAATTTCAAAGCCCGCAACTAGCTTCCATAGTCTATGTAGCTTATCTCGCATCAAATAGTAGCCTATACTTTTTCCTAAAAGCTTCACCACTAATGCATCTTGCTAAGGAGAACATAGCCCATCGAACACCTTGTCAAAGATATGAACCATTGGTTTAAGGGGATTGCCGTCTTCATATTCAATCCTTGTCAATTACTATTGGATTAGGTCCACCCTAGGCTTGGGTGCCGGAATGAGTCTGACTCCCATGAACATATCCCAAGAAGGATAGTCGTGGAGGTGGAGTAGGAAAGGGATGACCGCCGCCGTCATCTGGTGGTTCGTTGCCGGAGCCAGTTCATCAAACCTGCAGAGAAACAAAGTTTTGAACCATCAAAAGAAGAATCTGAAGAAGGTGCTTTAATAATACAACTAAGGCTCCAACAGAAGAAGATTCTCTTGATTCTAGACGATGTCGATAAGTGCAAGCAATTACAAGCCATTGTTGGAAGACCTGATTGGTTTGGTCTCGGCAGCCGAGTCATCATTACCACTCGGGACAAACAACTACTAAAATCTCATGGTGTTGAAATATTATATGAGATGGAGGGATTGAAAGAGAATGATGCTCGTCAATTGCTTACATGGAATACTTTTAAAAAGAAAAAAGTGGATCCTTCTCAAAATTAATGTTGAATTTGGTGGCGTATTCAATAAGTTGAGCAAAAGAAAATGACATATCCTTGCCAAGTATTAGAATTCGGTGGCGTACTCAATAAGTTGAGCAAAAGAAAAATGACCTATCCTTGCCAAATTTGATTTTGAAACACTTTGTACATATCAGTGTATATGTCAATTCATAACATTAATTAATTAAATGCATCAACCTAAAGAAGTGTTTCTAACCCTTCTGCATTGCACATTAAATTAGAAGTCATTAATTGGCGTCATTAAAACTCTTCCACATATATATTTTTGTTGAATTTTCCTTTCCAAATATATTTTCCCATCATCTGAATTTCAGTTGAATAATTCATTATAATGGTAGGACAATTGACAAAACAAGTTGACAGGTTGTCTTCATATATATATATATATATATATATAAACTTTGATTATGAACCAATTTTTAGACATTAAAATCATCAAGGACCATTCAAGTGGGAAAAAAAAAATAAAAATCTAACTTTGGACACTGCTAATTAGAAGTCATTGCCGTGATTAAAACCCTTCCACACATATATATGGAAGCATTGACTTAGTTGTCGACAAAGATTAAACATAGGCATCCCATGAATGGTTTGATTTTTCATCTTATGAAATTATGCAATATAGAATTAATTACTACGTATATATTCAATTAGTGTGTAAAATTATTTTACACCGTCAATCAATCACAACTCTTCATTTATGATAAGACTTGACTTTTATAAAACTATTTCAAAAGATAATGGTGGGTTATGATTAATCAACGGTGTAAAATGATTTTACATTGATGGTATATGAATATTTTTCTAATTTAATTATTACTATATAACGAATCATTTTCTCTAAAAATAACACATCATTTCTTATTTCTAATATATAATGTCACATACATTCGTTATGGATTAGGATTATTTGAAATTTTAAAAGACTTTTTTGATTTGAAAATATCTTGGGTATTCAATCGATTAAAATTTTAAATAACTTAAAAATTGTTATTCAAAATTATAAAAATTTTGAAGGATTATCTTTTTTATTAGATTTTGATAAATTTTATGGACTTTTTAGTTGATTATATAAATATTAAACTCATCAAACAATCTCATCTATCGAGAGACTTTTCTTTTCATCATAGACTTTTTTATTTCAATCTTTCTAGTTTGAAGGTAAGATTTTTTAATGATACGTTAAAAATAAATATTAATACATTATTCATTTTCTAACTCTTCAATAACACTATTCAGATTATTTTATATGAATTGACTTGGACCTCTTTCTGCAAATGTAATTTCTTTTAACTTTTTCAAATCTTATCTTTTTTTTTTTTTCTCTTCTTGAAAAAGCCAACTATAACAAAAAATTGACATGATCGAGTTCATTTGTAAGCCTAAAGAGTATTAAATAAATTAACTCCAATAAATAATAAAGTGTACAAGTTAAATTTTATTCTGATTTATAGAAAAAACTTCATTCAATTAACTTTCTTATTTTTCTTCTCCTACAAGTGTTCATAGCAAAAAAAAAATTGGAAAAACAAGGTCTAAGAGTATTTTTTGCTCGGGGAAGAAGCAAAAATTCACACAGATCCAGAATGATAAAACCTAATTGATAAGAATGAAATTAATCTGCCAAGATTTGGTTAATCTTCAACGAAAATTTGTTTCAGTAAGTTTCATGCCAGTCATAAGCAGATTTATCAAAATTAATGTTGAGCAATATATAATTTATCATAAAAATGGCACACCAAGGTACAGAAAAGTATCCTAGTGTAATGAATTTGATTTTTGAAGATCATTTCCATTTTCAAACATATATGTATTTTCATATGTCAGTTTTATTTTCTACAACAACTTTGATTGTGAAACAATTCATCCCATTAAATTAGTCAAGGCCATTAAAATGGAAAATGTATTGTTTCTACACTTTCTACACGGCTAATTAATAGTCAAGGAGCATTCAAATGGAAAAATAATTCTAACTCTTTTGACACTACTACAAATTCGAAGTGATTGGCATGATTTATTTATTGTTTAACGTGTTATTAACTAGAATTTAATATTTTAAATAAAAATAAAATAAAGAGAATGATTTATAAAATAAAAATAAAAATTATAACTAATATAAAAGATGTTAAAATATAAAAGAAGAATAAATTAAATAATTTTTAATAATATTAAAAATCAATTAAATAAAATTTTATAAATTTAAAATTTATATATAATAAATATTTTTAATTTTTTTTAATATAAACATAATAGTCGAGTAATGATTCACTGTTTGTTTCGAACAATAACATTAGTTTACTTTTATGACATATGCACAACCACGGTTGTGGGGCGGCTGTTCCCACTAAATTTTTAATTTACTTTTATATGATATATAAATATTATATTATATTATTTTCCCTCCCTAACCCAACAAAATACTGTCCCACTATTAATAATTTTTAATATTAGTAAGAGAAATTATAACATATCCTCTTAGGTTTTGTATAATTATAAGCATTTTTTTTAATTATTATTTTCTCCTCTATGAGAAAGTGTTGGTATAACATTTAATAGAATTTTCAAATTTTAATGAATGATAATCAGTGTAAGAAAATAATAAAAAATGATAAAAATATATGTAATTTAATAAAATATCAAGTCTAAGCTATAATTTATTCTATTAAAGCATCCCGAGTGAAATTTAAGCAACACATTTGACTCCTTTATCATATGTTAATTGACCCCATAATACCTAATACAATACACATTTGGTTTCATTGATACAATTTTAAATAATATCCTTAAATGACTCATAATTCTTTAAATAGTATGAAAGTATTTTTTACTCATAAGTCTTGGTGGCCTATATTAGCAATCAAAGCTTAAAATTAAACAACTCAACTGATTTATACCACCTGTAATGATTAAAAAAAAAATAATGGTGTTAAATATAAATAACTAGATTAGTCACGAGCATTTGAGATGCCTTCAAGAATGAAAATGATAAGCCATTAGATCGTGCTTTCTAGTAGTACCCTACTAACTTTTATAAACATGTTTACTTTTCATACTCTCAATCCTTTAACATGTTAACTTTTTATGGCAAATAAAAATAAATATTGGCCTTTTTGGTTACATATTTAAGTATATAATTATTGTTCCTACTACATTAAATTTCTCCATCACTCATAGTCTAAACTAACATTAATTATATAATTTTTTTTTATCAAAATTAAAAGGTTAATGATTAATTGTTAGTGAAAGATAGTCAAATTCAGTAGCTCTCCCTCCTCTTTCTACCTTTAACCAACTCCGACCAACCTTATAATTCCATCTCTTGTGTCTAAGTCTTCATTTTTTTTTTTAAAGAACACCGATTTTTTTATTGGTGTATATAAATATTAAAATTAATTTTTTTTATTGGTGTATTAAAGAACAATATTCAAATGATTAAATGAATATCATTTATCCAGTTCGACCCGGGCACCAAAAATTTGAAGGTCATGTATTTATGTATGCACCATGCATTATCCAGCATCAACATCTTGAATTATTTTTGGGTGTCTTCTCCTCAGGCTAGTAAATGTGCTTCAACAATCATAGCAAATTTTTAAATTGGAATATAAAATATTTTCACTAAATAAAACTACAGAGTAAGAACACTGAAATCTCATTCTTCAGGGACACGTTGCTATGGCATTGTGGCAAGGGAGAAGATTGCATAGGAAAATGGAGAATGAGAAAGATATGATTGAGAAAATTATATTAAAATGTGCAAAAATTTAAAATTTGAGTCATAAAATCTATAAAATAAAAATTAAATAATAAAATATATAATTAAATTAATTATTTATTAAAAGGGATCGACCGACTATATTTAATAGTGACGTGTGAATTGTACAGTATCTTTAAATAAAAGGTAAAGTGTAAAAAAAAAAAAAAGTGTAGTGCATTTAATGATTATTTAATTGACATTAATCAAAGAATAAGTGTATTGTAATGGATAGTATTACAAAGTTTTATATAATGGTACAGTCATAAAATATTATATGTCACAGCCTTTCATTTTTTATAAAATAATTCATTTTTATAAAATTATTTAAAAAATTATTATAATGATGGATTATGATCAATAGATAATATAAAATAATTTATATGAATATTAATTTTATAAGTCAATTAACTTATATATAAAATTATTTTAAAAATTATATAAATAAAGGACAATTACGATTATTTAACCTTGTAAAAATTTTATTATGCTATTAATGTATTTTTTTTTTTAAGATTTTTCTTTTTAAAAAGTATACTGAATAGTCCAATCCTACACACCAACTTGCATAATTCTTAAGAAAAAATTATATGAATGAGTATAATTGAACAAAGGTATAAAACTATCAATAAGAATGAAATTAATCTGCCTAGATTTGGTTAATCTTCAACGAAAATTTGTTTGGGAAGGTTTCATGTCCGTCATAAGCAAGTTTATCAAAATTAATGTTGAGTAATAATTTATTATAAAAATGGCATTAGGGGTGTTGACAGGTTGGGTTGGGCTGGATTTACATAAATTTTTTACCCAACTCGATCAATTTTTAATGGGTTGAGTTGAGTTGAGTTTGCGTGATTTTATTTTTAAACTCAATCCAACCCAACCTTGAACAGGTTGTGTTGGATCATTAGATTAGTAATGTATTTTTAAAAAAAATTAAAATTAATTTTTTTTACAAAAATCATAATAGATTTTCAAAATTTGTTTAAAAAATTATTAGGTTAGTAATGTATTTTTAAAAAAGTCCTCGTTAAATCACAAACAATAGCAAGAACTAATGCTGATTATGTCAAGATGAATCATATTGATTTAACTTTATAAAGATTGTGGAAGAAATTACCAAATAAAATCCAATAAAAAGATTACTAGTACTTTCTGTGGTGTTTTAAAAGTTGTTTGTCATGTAACATACAATACTGGAGGGTGACGCATAATAGAGGACGATGCAGTGAAGGGCAAGAGTAGTGGAGGGTTGTGCGGAGAGCTGCAGTGACGCACAGATGGCCATAATGATGTAACAGTGGAAGGAGACAATGACTTGCGGTGATGCAATAAGAGGGTGACAGTGACTTGCGGTAATGCAACAACGAAGGGCGATGGTGACGCACACAAAGAATATTTCTATTTTAAGGGTTTTTTTAAAGTGAGGAGATTAAAGATATATATAAAGGGTGACAATGTTGAGTGAGTGATAGTAGGCTTTTTGTTTTGTTATCATTATTATTATTATTATTATTATTATTATTATTATTATTATTATATGTAGTTCAGGTTAGGTTAAGTGGATTATGGGTTCATACAACAAAACCCGTTACCCAATCCATAAGTCATCGAGTTGAGATTGGGTTGGGTTGGGTTAGGCTTGACCCAAACACTCTATCAACCCGTTCAAATTAGGTTGGGTCGGATTGGATTGGGTTGGATTCGCGGGTTACTCGTCTCCGTGAACACCCCTAAATGGCACACCAGGATACAGAAGAGTATTCTAGTTTAATGAATTTGATTTTTGAAGATCATTTCCATTTTCAGACATATATGTATTTTCATATATCAGTTTTTTTTCTAGAACAACTTTGATTGTGAAACAATTCATCCCATTAAACTAGTCAAGGACCAGTACAACCAAATCCTTTTTTACGAAGAAATGTTATGGTTCTAGAAGTCCCGTGAGAATTGGGTGAGATTTGGCAACAAGAATACCAAATTCTTTAATATGTTATGTTTGGTTCTCTATCATGAAAGCCTTATCTCATCTCAAGCAAGGTTTCATGTTCAGGATTGGGGACGAGGATTGCTCCTTTTGGTTTGATCATTCGTTAGAGGAGGGACCATTGTATGGCATGGTGGATGAGGTCCATGAGAGGGACATGCAATTACGCGTTAAGGATGTCTATTTTGATGGTTATTGGCACTTTGACGTCCTTACTACAACATTGCCCTAAGACATTTAGAACACCCTTCCGTACTTGTTTCTTAATCCTTCTATGCCAGATACTATTAGGTGGAGTGTATCTAGTTCAAGAAAGTCCGTCTATGCGTGGTTGAGCCGAGAGCCTGCTTTTCATCTTACCTATGTTGAGTTCTAGTCGTGGGTGTGAAAGTTCAAGCTACCTAAGAATGTTAAACACTTTATTTGACTCATCTATAGGGGGAGTCTTCCTACTAACTCTTTCCGCTTCATGCGGCATATTACTACTGATTCTTCTTGTTGCAGGTGTGGAGATGCCAATGAAACATGGATTCACATCCTTCGCAATTGTCCCTATGCATGTAAGGTGTGGCAATACATCCAGTTGCAGTATGGTCTTGATTTCTTCATTGATGATGCTGTATATTGGCTCAGAAGTAACATTTAAGAAAATTTTCAACTCTTATTCAGCACCACTTGCTAGATGATCAGGCACACGAGGAATGAGGTAGTTTTTAACGATATAGTTTGGTCAAACTGGTATATGCATAACCAGATAAGTTCTCTTCTACATCTAGCCAAAGGGACAAGCTCGACCAGCTTATCCCTAGCAAATAGGATACTGGTTAATGGGAACCTCCTCCACAAAATTACATCAAGATCAATACGAACGGTAGTTCCTTTGGTACTCCTGGCTTGTCAGGTTTTGGTGGCGTTCTATGAGATTTTGCAAGCAATTGGATCACGGGTTATATGGGCAGTTGTGGTTTTACTTCAAACACCACCGTTGAGCTGTGTGCCATTTTCCATGGCATTAAACTTGCCCACACAAAACGTTTCTCTAATGTTATTTGTGAGATGGATTCCACCACTTCTCTAAACTTTATTATTAAGAGTCTCGACGCTGTTCATCCTCATGCAGGTGTGATTTCGGTCATTCGTGGTTGCGTGCAACTACCTTGGAATATTAGCTTCAAGCATACGCTTAGGCAAGGAAATGCTATAGCAGACATTCTTGTTAAGTCAGTAGTCAAATCATCCTTCTCGTTTATTTTATTAAATTCTTGTCCAACTTCAGCTTCAAATGACTTAGTTTCTGATGCCTCAATCATTCTCTTTTATAGGTCTTAGTACCATTTTTTAATTTCTTTATTCATTAAAAAAAAAAAAATTAGTCAAGGACCATTCAAATGGAAAATATATTGTTTCTATACTTTCTACACGGCTAATTAATAGTCATTGCCGTCATTAAAACTCTTCCTCATATATTTTCTAAAAATTAATAGTCACGCTTTTATATCTTCAATTATTATGTGAAATAAACATTAATTTTTCTACCCCAGTAACACGCTATTATAAGGTTTTTTCCAAAAATAGAGTGGAATTGACTTGGAAGTCAATGCCCTTAAAATGGGATTTAGTTTTGACTTTTCAACTTAAAACTTCTCTACTTTATCTTTATATAATTATATTATATAGAGAATGTACCACATGATATGATATGAGTTAGTTTTAATACCACTTATGAGACAAATATAATTAGTGTTACTTAAATCTTAATAATTTATGTAGATACAACTGCATCCTATCATCAATCAAAACTGATCAAAAATTGTTCTGACCTGCCCATGAAATGAGGTATAAAAATGCCTCTTAAATATATAAATAAATATTTATTGAGGTAATAGATCCTTGAACATACATACCGGAGCATCTATAATTTTCAATTGTTTTTCCTTGATTACTTATCTTAATTTGGTAATCCTGTAAATTTTACGTAGATTTAAATATTATTTTTAAAAATTCACTCAAATAATAAATAATAAAGTCGTGAAGAAAAATATTTAAATTAATTTTACAAATCCTATAATAATTAAAAAAATATTATTTATAATAATAATTTTTAAACAATTCAATATCATTTACTTAAATAATAAAAAAATAATTAAATAATATTATTTCAAATTAAACAACTTATTTAACACTTTTATTATTAAAAATACTGTTACTAATGCTTATGTCTCTATATCTAGGTCAATTCCACGCGGATCACCTATCAACCAACCGTGGCCATTCCTTCAAACTAGATGTATTTTTTAATTATTACTTTCTCTGAGAAAATGTTAGTATAAGATTTAAGAAAACTTTGAAAGTGTGATGTGAGTGGGTTGATTTCAAATTTAAAGAAATGATAATTAGTGTAAGAAAATAAAAAAAAATGATAAAAATATGTATAATTTAATAAAATATCAGAAGTCTTGTAATAATTTATTCTATTAGAATATCACGAGTGAAATTTAATCAACATTTTTTACTCTTTTATTATATGTTAATTGATCCTATAATACTTAATACCACATTTTAGTTAAACAATCCATACACATTTTGTTTCATTGATATAATTTTAAATAATATCCTTAAATAACTAACTTTAAATGATTTTTAAATAGTAAAAAAATGTTGTTTACTCATAATCTCTTATTGCTTATATGGAAGCTTAAGATTAAACAACTCAACTAATTCATACCACTCTAATGATTAAAAAAAAAAATGGTGTATAAATATAAATAACTCGATTAGCCATTCGCATTTGAGATGCCTTTAAGAATGAAGATGATAAGCATTAGATTGTGCTTTCTAGTATTATCCTACTAACACCCTACTAACTTTTATAATCATGTTTACTTTTCATACTCTCAATCCTTTAACATGTTAACTTTTTATGACAAATAAAGATAAATATTAGCCTTTTATGGTTACATATTTAATTATATAATTATTGTTCCCACTACATTAAATTTCTCCATCCCTCATAGTCTAAACTAACATATTAATTATATAAAAAAATTTATCAAAAAATTAATGATTAATTATTAGTTTTATTAGTGAAAGGTAGTTGAATCCATTAAGTCTCCTCCTCTTTCATATTTTATATTTTGTATCCTGTTAGAATTTCTTTACTTCAGCGGGTGATACTTAAAAGAAAAAAGGTTTTTTTTTTTCGCTTAAATAAGTTTTCACTCAAAAATATTTTTTTTTTATTTAAGTTGCTTTTTTTTTTTTTTGCATGGCTATGGGTAAAAGAAATAGGTTATGAAAAAAATAACTATATGTCTATAACTAGTTATATAAAAGGGATTATAAAATTATAACTAATTTTATAGTTATAGTTATTTTAAATATTTTTTTAATTTAAAAATTAGTTATGATTATTTCTAATAATTTATTTGTCCATTGTAAAAAAATAATTATTTGTCAAATACTCAAATAAAAAAATAACTAGTTAAACTAATTATTTATGTATAACTTGTTTTAAATATAATAAGTGATTATATATATATATATATATATATATATATATATATATATATATTTATATATTTATAATTGGTTTTTAAAAATAATAACTAATTATTCTAAATTATAACTAGTTTTTACGAAACTAGTTATAGCTATAATAACAATTTTTAAATTAGTTATTTTTAATTATGGCAAAATAACTAAATTTTGAACATCCTATTTATAGTTCCTAATACATTTTTATTTTTTGTTTTAAATTTTTATTAATAAGGTGGGATCGTCTCAACTTTTTTTATATATATATAAAATATGTTAAAATAATGCCACTAATAATTGAGATGATATGTTAATTAACTTTTATAAATTTTTTACAAATATCATTTAAATAATAAGTTGTGACCCATTAATTGAGTATTGTTATAAACATATTTTACATTTACATAAACATTAAACTCTTTGTTGTTTTTTTTTTGGTTAACTATGTTCTTCTTTCTTTTCAATTTTTAAACCCTTTTAAGTTTCGGGTTTTAGTTTTTAAATTTTTATTTGACCAGTGAATGTCTCAAAATATTATTTTATGATTTTTAGTCCATAAAATTTTTAAAATATTATTTTATAGTATCCAAAAATCTATTAAATAAATAAAAATTTGGGGTTCAAACTTTTATTTAAAGACTAAAACTAAATCCATTTTTTAGGGACTTGAACACGTTAAACAAAAGTTTAGGAACTCAAAATTTTAATCGGAAAATTTTTACAAACTTTAACTTACTAATCAAAAGTTTAAAGAATAAAAATCAAAATTCAAAAAGTTTATATTCAATCACACAATTCACCATTCAACTCACTTCTAATATCTAATATAACTTGATAATAAATGGTAGAATATAATTAAACTACAATAAAACTATTTTATCATTTTTAAGTGCATTTTTTTTTCTCAAATTCTTTATTTGTTACCCCCAGTAATAATTGTATTTTTAAGTAGTGTTCGTAAAAAGTGTATTTGTAGAATGCAAGGGACAATATTATCTTGAAAATTATTTGACTTTTTATTTTAATTTCTTTAGTATATGATCTTTCTTTTGGACACATATTTATTTTTTTGAGACGGTATTGTCTTGAAAATTCATTGAATTTTCTTAGTTTAATATTGTTTGTAAGCTAAGAATGAAATAACATCATAATTACTAATAAATAAGTAAATATGAAGATTCCTAACAAAATTTAGAATTTTCTACTTACGAAGATAGAAGAAGATAAATTAAGGATAAATTTGAAAAATTGTTGTAATTATAGACAAATTTAATATTAATATCTAAATTAATTAAATTTTTTAATAAGCATAAATTAATCATCTATGTCTTTAAATATATTTTCCCTGGTCCAAATATTATAAGACACTTTGAATATAATTACATCAACTAATAAAAAAAAAACAGTTTATATTTTAAAAACTATTACTTATATATCCATATATTTTACCTTTTTTTAATTGTTATTGATAATATGAAAGTATTAAAATTTAAGAATATTATGCATCACTATCAATCAAAAGTAAAAATATTTAGGATATTTAATAAGAACAAATAATAAAAAAAAATATAGCATAAAAATTATAAAATGTGTTATGAAAAGTACTACTAACATTTTTTTTTAAAGTATGCTTATAAGAATGAGAGTAATATCATAGTATATAAAAAAAAAATTAAAAAAATTGGGAAACTTCATTGTACATTCTCAGAAGTAACGCCCAACTTTTTCAGTTTCCCCACACGGTTTCTTTTTCCCCTGTTCTTTTTCCTATTGGGTATTATTTAAATGGCTTGTTTTCATTATCTTCTCTCACTCTCTTTTCATTCTACAACGTGTGTGTCTCTCTCTCTTTCAGTCTTTCACCTTTCGCTCATTCTACAAGCTCTGTTCTCGGTCTCTCGCTCTCTTTCAATTCTACAACAGTTTTGGTTTAATATTTCTTATCTCTAGATTTCATTTATTTCCTCCTTTTTTAGATCTGAACCTCACTGAATCCGTAATCGTACTAAACTTCATTCTAATGGAACATTCTGGTGCATCCACCTATGATGTGTTCCTCAACTTCAGAGGCTCAGACACACGCTATGGTTTCACCGGCAATCTCTACAATGCTCTCACTGACAAGGGAATCCACACTTTCATTGACAATGAGGAGCTTCAGAGTGGAGAAGAAATAACACCAACACTTCTGAAGGCAATTAAAGACTCCGCGATTGCCATCACTGTGCTCTCTAAAGACTATGCTTCATCCTCGTTTTGTTTAGATGAACTTGTCACCATCCTTGATTGCGCTGAGAAGAAAGGTATGTTGGTTTTGCCAGTTTTTCATAACATTGATCCTTCTGACGTTCGCCACTTGAAAGGTAGTTATGGACAAGCATTGGCTAAGCACGAGGAAAGGTTCAAACAGCATAACAACGATCATGGGGAGAAGCTGCAAAAATGGAAGATGGCTCTGTGTCAAGTAGCTAATTTGTCTGGCTATCATTTCAAAGAAGGGTAATCCATCTTCCTAAAGCATGTTTAGATAAGTTTGTCTTGAAAGAAGTTTTAGGAGAAAAAATTTAATTAATTTTGATATAAATTAAAATTTATTTTTTTAATAGATAATTTATAAAAAAAATTTCATATAAATTATCTAAAAGATATTAGACTTGTATAAATTAAGCATGGGAGTAAACAATTTTAACATATGAAAAGTTTATTTTATTGTTTATTTATATTTTTTTTCTTAAAAATCATTTTTCAGAAGGTTACTAAAACATATCTTTACAATTTTTTATTTTATTTTATAATTTTTGTTTGATTTAGTTTTACTTGCCTAATAATAATTTGATGACAATTTAAGGAAAAATAGAAATATTTGTTAATACTTGACAACATACATATCAATATCAAGGCATGGATAGAAAGCTTTTTTGTTTAACTTAAAAACTTTGTTTTTTGTTTGTTTGAAGCAGAGATGGATATGAGTACGTGTTTATTAAGAAGATTGTTGAACAGGTCTCTTCTAGGAAGGTTAATCGTGTTGCTTTACGAGTTGTGGGTCATCCAATTGGACTAAAGTTACGAGTGTTAATAGTAAGGCAGCTTTTGGACTATGGATCTGATACTTGTGTCCAAATGATAGGGATTCTCGGAATGGGTGGGATAGGAAAATCAACACTTGCTCGAGCTGTCTATAATAATTTAATTGCTGGGCACGAGAACTTTGATGGATTTTGTTTTCTTGAAAACGTGAGAGAAAAATCAAATAAACATGGATTAGAGCACCTCCAAAGCATCCTTCTTATGAAAATACTTGGAGGGAAAGAAATCAACTTAACAAGTGTTGAAGAAGGAGCTAGACTGATACAACAGAGGCTCCAACAAAAGAAGGTTCTCCTGATTATAGACGATGTTGACAACGTAAAGCAATTAGAAGCCATTGTTGGACGACCTGATTGGTTTGGTCTTGGCAGTCGAGTCATCGTTACCACTCGGGACAAACAAATATTAAAATCTCATGGTGTTGAAATATTATATGAGGTGGAGGGATTGGAAGAGAATGATGCTCGTCAATTGCTTACATGGAAAGCTTTTAAAAAGGAAAAGGCAGATCCAAGTTATGAGATGGTCTTGAATCGTGTAGTAAATTACGCATCTGGCCTTCCACTAGCTTTGGAAGTAATGGGCTCCCACTTGTTTGGAAAAAGTGTTGAAGAATGGGAATCTGCCATCGAACAATATAAAAGAATTCCAAAAAAAGAAATTCTAGACATACTTAAAGTAAGCTATGATGCTTTGGAGGAAGAAGAGAAGAGTGTTTTTATTGACATTGCTTGTTGCTTCAAAGGATGTGAATTGACATACGTTGAACATATACTTCGTGCTCTTTATGGTGACAACATGAAACATCATATTAGTGTGTTGGTTGAAAAATCTCTCATAAAGGTTAGTAGGTGGGGTACCCATACTGTTGAAATGCACGATTTAATTCAGGACATGGGTAAGCGAATTGACCAGCAAGATTCACCAAAAGAGCCAAGTAAACGCAGAAGATTATGGTTAAAGAAAGATATAAAACAAGTTTTGAAAGACAACACGGTAAGTGAGATTCATGGATGATTGGTTTGGTTTATTTTCTTAATTTTAATTTATTATAGCCCAGGTTCACATCATATATTTTTTTCCTGATAATTTGTAAATTTCCCTAAACATTTGAATTGATGTCTTGTATATAATTAACACTTGCATTGTGGTTGATTTGTGCCTTTTGCATTAACAGGGAACTAGTGAAACTGAAATCTTATGTTTGGATTTCTCCATATCTGATAAAGAAGTAACATTAGAATGGAATGGAAATGCCTTCCGGGGGATGAAGAAACTCAAAGTACTTATCAATAGAAATGTTAAATTTTCTGAAGGTCCCGATTATTTTCCAGAAAGTTTGAGAGTATTGGAATGGCACCAATATCCTTTAAACCATTTACCATCTAATTTTCATCCGAAGAAACTTGCTATATGCAAATTACCTAAGAGCTGCCTTACGTCATTTGAGTTAGGTGGCTCATCAAAGGCAAGTTTATAATTAATATATTTTTCTCATCTTGTAAATTATTATATTTGCTTTAAATTTGTTCACTCCGTTCTTTTTTCTCTCTTTATTTTCTTTGCAGAAGATGGAGAATCTAACAATTCTGAATTTTGATCGGTGCGAACTTTTAGCACAGATACCAGACATATCTCATCTCGTAAATTTGAAGGAACTTTCGTTTGAACGGTGTGAGAATTTAACTAGAGTTCACGACTCAGTTGGTAGTTTGCCTGAACTTAAAATATTGAATGCTGAAGGTTGCAAAAAGCTTATGAGTTTTCCACGTCTCAACATGACCTCTCTTGAAAGACTTCAACTTTCATATTGTTCCAAGCTTGAGAAATTTCCAGAAATATCAGGAAAGATGAAAAATATAAGGGAACTTAATTTGAGTGACATTTCCAAAATAGAATTGCCATGGTCATTTCAAAATCTTATTGGTCTCCAAGAATTATTCATAAAAGGTGACAATGTTCGGTTACCAAGTAGCATTGCCTTGATGCCTGAACTGGATACTATTAGCTTTGGTAATGAAGATAGCTATGGTGATAACAGTGGGTGGCAATGGGTAAAACCGGAAAAGGGTGAAGAAATAGTGGCCTCAATAGCATCTTCACAGCTATTTCAGTTTCAGGCCTTCTATTGCAACCTTAATGATGATTTTTTTCGGTTGAGTTTCAAGTGGCTTGCTCAAGTGAGTGTTTTAGAGCTACCGGGAAATAATTTCACATTCCTACCTAAATGCATTGAAGAATTTCACAACCTAAGTTTTCTTGAAGTGAGGGATTGCAAGCGTCTTCAGGAAATTAGAGGGGTTCCACCAAACTTAAAAGTATTCATGGCATCAAACTGTATATCCATGACTTCCTCAAGTACAAGCATGTTCTTAAATCAGGTTTTATCTTGTTTCTAATGTATTTGATTTGATAATAATATATAGTGCACTTAATTAATGTTGGTAAACTTAATGTATTCTTTATGAATTGTGACTAACAGGAATTGCACGAGGTTGGAGGAACCCACTATATGTTTCCAGGAACAAGTATACCAGAGTGGTTCGATCAGCAAAGCAGGGGACCTTCAACTTCTTTCTGGTTTCGTAATAAATTTCCTGACACAGTTCTTTGTCTTCTTATTGCTCCTTTGGACAATCGCATGCCTCTATTTCTTGATCCCAAGGTGTTCATCAATGGAAAATTTCAGAAACCTCGGCAGTCGGACTACTCTGACATCGAATGGGACTACTCTCACGATGGGATGTCAAAAATTGATCATACACGTCTCTTTGATCTACGTACGTTAGATTTCTATGATAATCGGTTTGAAGTGGCTTCAGAAAATGAATGGAACCATGTGGAGGTTACATATGCTGGGGTGTTGGATACATCAACCATTAAAGCTTTTGGAATCCATGTATTCAAAGAGGAAAGCAGCATGGACGATATTCGATACGTTGATCCTTACAAAAGAATGAGACGATGATAATCTGAGGTTGGCGTAAGAGAAGGAGTAGCATTTGTTTGAAATGTAAATTATTTTGTTTGCTTTGATTGTTATATCATGCACCCTGCTTCGATCCAAGCTTTTAATACAAGATGTTGCATAGCATAGTATCTCTGGTCATAATCAAAAGCATGTAAGAAGAAGACCAACATTAGTACTGGGGAGTTCAAATTAATTATCCGGATGGATTATGAATACCAATTCATACTCGAACTGATCCAATCCATTTTAATGGATTTTTGTTTTTGTTTTTTTAACAACATATTCAATTTTTGTTCACAATTAGTCACAAAGACAACATATTTTATTTTGCTTGTGTATTTAGATTTAATTTTTTAATTTGATAAATAATATTAATTTATTAAAATAAATAAATATTTTCTCTTATTAAATTTTTTTTCCCTCTCAATAATAAATAGTTTTTATGTGTTTTACTTTTTTATTAAGATACTAATAATTTTACATAAAAGTCTTAAATATTTTATTATATTTTTTTTATACATAAGTCTCATATCTTCTAATTTATTTTTCTTTAGTAGTAATTTTTAAATATCAAATAATTTTTATTGTTCTAAAAATAATTTTAAAATAGTTTGTAAAAACAAAAACTAAAAAACATTTCCAACTTACCTCTAAATGTCTTTGTTTTAAAATAGAAAAACTAAAATTTTGGATTTTGAAAAAATAAAAGGACTATAATTAAATTTAAGTCTAAAAATTAATTTTCAATTCATACTTTTAGATGATTTTATTTTTTTTAAAAATTGTATTATACTTTTTTTCATTAACCTACAATGAAATTTATTATATACACTCATTTTAAATCCAAATTTAAAGTATAAATAATAAAATAGTTTTAAAATACTGTAAAAAAGAAAAGTGATTTTTATGAATAAAACTGATTTTAAACCAGTTTAACAAAAATCCAAACTACTTTTTAGTATCCATATATTAGTGTTGCCAAAGGACTTGCTGAGGATCCTAAATAAATCAGCAAGGAACCTCCATCCATATCACAGTAGCAGAAGTAACTATCTCAGAGACCGTTAAATAAACCAGAGCAAATTAAACTGGGGGCAAAAGAATCTATTGGGAAAAAAAAATCATCAATTTTTAAAATTAGAAGAAAAAATGTTTGAATTAAATAGTAAGAAAACCAAAATCATAGGTTTAAAAAATTAGAAAACCAAAATTACTATAATTTAACCTTCGATGCACTGTTCAGTCGCTGCAACTATAACACGATGCACACAATTACAATGCAACACGCACGCAAATGCTATTCAATTCCTGTCCCATAAAAATAACATAAGACTAACTCAACTAAGAGTGAAACCACACATGTAAATCAATTGACACAATTGAGAACTCGATTTCAAGTCTTTAAGATGTCTACACCTAAAACAAATTTTCAAAAAGACTTTTCTATTTTAATTTGTTTGATTTAGAGGAATTATAAGTGGGATTTATTGGATTAGGATTGTTTAAGGTTTTAAAGATTTTTTTTTTTTTTTTAATGTCTTGGGATATCCAATCATAAAAAAAATAATATGATGATATTCAATCAAGATTATCAAGATTTTTTTTAGAGGACAACAAAATCTTGTAGTATTCGATTGAGGTTTTGAATAATTTAAAAAAAGTTATATGTTATTCAAAATCATAAAGATTTTATGGACTTATTTTTTTAATTGGATTTTGATGAATTTTATGAACTTTTTAGTTGATAATATAAATACCAAATCCAATAAACAATCTCATCTAATTATGAGAGATTTTTCTTTTTCATCACAAATTTTTTTATTTCATTCTCTTTACTTTAGAGGCAACGACATCATAATTTCTCACCCACACATTTTTCTATTTCAAAGTCGAACTTTTCATAAGATCCTAGTAGTGATATGTTCATAACTCAAATTACTACGAATCAACTTACAAACCTACAATGTAGTCCACCATCTCATTCCCCTTTAGATTCATAAATTTTTGAAAGAAAAATAGATTTGAGCTTGGAGGAAGTACTAACTCAGTTGGGACAAATAATCAATTTCAAGTTTTAAAAGACCTTTCTAAACTATTCCAGTCAATTTTGAAAAAATACACAACTTAATAGAGAAAACAAAAAACAATGTTTGGAATGTTATAAAAGAAATCTCAAATTTATTCATATGTCGCTGAAAAAATATTTATTTATTTTGGATATTCTTTAAGTTAGGCAGATGATTAATGTTTTGATTATCATGTCTTTTTTGTTAAATTATTTTATTTATATTTTGATGACATTATTAATTTTATGAGTTAAATGAAACATTTTATATTTTTTTACTAATGTTTTGTTATTATTTTTCGCTATCACTTTATAAAAATTTATGAAAAATATATTTAAAAATACATTAACTTGTAATTTTAATTTGAAATTCATATACGTTATTAGCTAGTAAAAGGATTCAACTCATATTTTTTTTCTAGAAATTTTTATAACATTTTCAAATCTTATAAATCTATGAAATCCTTTATTTTAAATCCATTAAATCCAGACTACAAAATTCTAATTACAAATTTTTTTTAAAAAATATCATAACAATTTTTAGTTTCTTACGAAATCTTAAAAATCTTTTTAAGACTTTTTTATGCTAAAAAAATCTTTTAAAATCTCAATTCAATACACTTCATAAAAGTTATCAACATTATTTAACCCCAATACAGTCGTCCATTTATTAAAATTTAAGTACATTCCACTAATTTAAGGAAATGAATCATTTGGTGAGACTTACATGAATCAAAACATTAAAGACAGTGCTACCATTTTTTTTTTTCTTTTTAGAAGAAAAATACATTTTTCCACGGGTAACTTGGAGTAAATGTTATCAATCATTAGTCAAAAGGGATAATTAAAATTATAGAAAGAATACATGGGGATAAACCCCAAAACAATAACAATGCCTTTATTCTTATGCTCCTTCAAACCTAATTTATGCAGTTCAGAAAAACTGGAAAAGACCACTGTAAGGGTGAAAAAACCACCCTTTACCTAAATATACCAAAATCTTATAAAATAGAAACCATGGGAGAGGGTAATGATTAATGAATATTCCTCATTACAATCATTCATACCAAACTTTCAACTCAACACCACCACTACACACACATCTACCGCAGTGTGTATTTCATCAATTATTAACAGAGAAATGGTGCTTTAAATTTCAGGATGATTTGGTGACCAATTGCTCGAGCTTCTCCAGTGTGACACTTTTTGGCCTTTCAAGAGGCATTCCAAGAGCCCTGTCCCATATCAACTGAATACCACCAGAAGAGAAATGTTAACCCAAGGCAACAAAAAGAGAAGTGTTAAGAAGTAAAGAAAAAAATATGAATTTAATCCTTATACTTTTGGTAAAAAAAAAAATAGTAGTAGTCTACTTTAACTTTGATCATTTTAGTTTTCTAAACTCTAAAAAAATAGTGATTTTCATCGTTTTTACTGCTTTTATAATGTCCAGGGACCAAATGGACCAGAGTTAAAGTTTGGAGACTAAAATTAAGTTTTACCGAAAGTACAAGAGACTAAATAAATATTTTATCCAAAAGGAAACAATGGGGCACAACAAACCTGAGGGCCAACTCCAAAGCTCCTCGATACACCAAAGAGAACAGTGTAATAGCTGTCCACAATGTTAATAGATCATTAGATTAACCCTAAAAAATAATTAAAAAATGAAAACTATTTCAAGTAGAACAGGGGAGAGAAGTAACGCCATACTTTTCCTGAGTTAGACCATAGTAGTTTAGCAGCACTCCACTGTGAGCATCAACATTGGGCCATGGATTTTTAACCTACATCATTGAAAACTCAAGTTCAGTCCTATAAGGAATAAATTACGATTAATAGTAAGAGAGTAATAAGTAAGCCAAAGAAACGAATAATGAAAAATAAAGCATAAACACTACCTTGCCTAACTTGGCAAGAATGGGAGGCACAACCTCTTTAATTTTAGACACCTGAAAGGGTCATTCGCATTAGAACATGAAGAAATTAAATTACAAGAAGTGAGCTTCAGCTGTGTCACAAGACAGCACTCAAAAAGAAAACACAATCTTGAATTACGAAATAACAGATTACCAGCTGGAAATATGGATCATTAGGCAAATGCTTCAAAGCAAACTCCCTTTGGCATGTGTATCTTGGATCTGTCTGGCGTAAAACCCCATGTCCATATCCAGGCACAACCTGCAAATCCAAAAAGTGTAACCCCCAAAGCCTATATTAACACATAATTGAGCAAAACACAAGCTATAGTAAAAAATAAAAGGCTTCAAAAACTTCATTAAGCATCAGAAATTCATATTAGTTATGATTTTACCTGGCCTTTACTCAATGTTTTATTAATGTAATCAGCCAATTGTTCTGTACTTATGTCAGGAGTTCCAAACTCCGCAACTATTGATCTGATCCATCGTAGAACCTCCTGTAGCAACATAATAGAAGTGAACAAAACTAAAAATATAGGTATTTTCATAGTATCTGACTGTATCAGGATTCAGGACAGAGTATTTACAAATTTTACCCGCAACTTTATAATTTTTGGCAAATTTTACCCCCCCACAAATTAATTTGGCATATTTTACCCCCCAACTTTATAAAATCTGGCAAATTTTACCCCATTTTCATTTTCCATTAATAAACATAAAAGTTAGAGGTAAAATTTGCCAACAAAGAAAAATTGGAGGTAAAATTTGCCGAAAAATATATAAGTTGGGGGAAAAAATTGACATAAAAATAACAAAGTTGGGGGTAAAATGTGCAATCATATGAGAGTAAAATTATAGAGGGTAAAGTTTGCCAGATTTTAAAAAGTTAGGGGTAAAATGTGCCAAATTAATTTGTTGGGGGTATAATTCGCCAAAAATAAAAAAGTGGGGGTAAAAAGTGCAATTAAGCCTACAAAAAATGGTTAAAATGTAGACCTGAGTAAACATTACAGCCAAACATGATTTCTTAACAGAAAGATGAACTATAGCAAATTTAATACCAGATAAACAGAAAACTGATAGAAAAGGAAAAACCAAATAAAAAAATAACCTGATTGGCCAAACCATGTAGGGGCCCAGCTAACCCATTCAAAGCAGCCGCAAATGCAAGGTAAGGATCTGATAACGGACTAGCAACCTGAGGGGAACACACAGTACAATACATTAAAAAATATATATACTAAAAAACACAGGCATTTTACCACTGAACAAGTGATATACATTAAAAAAATATTTTTTAAATTTTATAATTCAAAATCATGACAGAATGGAAAGAGCTTGATTAATGGAAGTAACTTACTAGGTGAGCTGTGTGCGAACTAACATTGCCACCTTCATGGTCACTGCAAAGAAAATTTAACAAAACAAAAAACATTAGAAACTGGGGTTGCTGGTAATTAAAAGAGAAATAAACAACTCATCATGATCACTATATGTGTCATCATTGGCAATGGAATGCAAACCTGTGGATGGAAATATACAGCCTCATAAACTCCAGCATTTCCGGATCATCAAACCCTAACATGTGAGCATAGTTTGCACCATAATCCAAAGATTCATCCAATGGTATGATTTTTCCATCCTTGTATATCCTTTAAAATAGGCTAACAAGTCAATCCGAATGTAAGAAGATAGTAAAAATCAAGCATGATCACTGTCATCCCACAATATACTCTTCAAGAGTAACTCTTAAGAGACTTACTCTTCATCTCCACCATTCACTCTCTTGAAATCTAATGGTTGTAATGAGTAGTTAATCTTAACCATTAGATTTCAAAAAATTGAATGGTGAGAGGAGTAACTCTCTTAAGAGTACTCTTGGAGAAACTTGATCCCCCCTCTCTCACTCTCTCTCTATATATAAAAAAATATCACATTGCATATTAAATGTGTAATTTTGATTAGGATAATATGGTTTACATACTGTCGATAAATATAAGCAGCAATGGCTGGCAAACGAGCAATTAAATTCATTGTATCCTCATAAGTTGGCTCCCAATACCTAAATCCAAGCAGTAAACCAGCTAGAATAGAGTAACATATAAGGTTGCAAATAACACACACCATTTCGAATTTTACCTTGCCTTAGTTATCCCACCCTCATATGCCTTCTGAAACTCACTCTGCACCTGAATATGTAATGAATCGATTGTGAATCATTTGTTGCTATTTACAAAAACATTAATAATATAAATGTTAGGCAACTGAATCAGTTTAATGAGTTTCAGGCCAGATTCAAGAAAAGATTATGAGAAACAAGTATTGAGGAAATAGGATTAGGTGCTTCTTAAAATTGTAAATTAAAGTGTGAGTATAATAGGTGGAAAATCCTCTGATCTGTCCAGCTTAGCAATGAACAGATAGGGCTCTCACGGTGTCCAGAGGGGAATGAAGTTTACTTGTTAGTTAACTTTTGTTTCCCCATTGTATTCACAACAATTGATTAATTTAATACAAAGCCAACTACTGCAAATAACTTCATAGCCAACCTGAAGGGCCATGACACCAGTTGTAAATTGAGTCATTGGATGAGCAGAAACAGGCAATGCATCAATTGCCTTATAGGCATAATCTGCAATACAATATGTAATAATAATAAGTCCAAGAATGAACTGACAGTCTGACACCAAAGTGCATCAAAAACAAGCTAGGAAAAATTATGTAAAAAACTTATAGACACACCATGTGTGAAATTCGAACAAGAGCAAGATTAAAGAGTGAAAATTCACAACACAGATGCAATGCAACAAAGCATGTCCATGTATCTTAGGTAACAAACAAGCACTTACATAGAGTTGTAAAATTCCTCAGACAAGAATCATACATATAAAAAAGAAAAATTGAGATGCGAGCCATAAAGTTCCCATGCAACAATGGTTCTAAACAAAACACGAGCTATCATTAGAGACTACTAGTTACAATCACATCTATGGTCTTGAACATATTGTCATGCATTATATTACAGCAGGAATCCACTTTAATCAGCCAGTCCATTATATTACAACGAGAAAAACATTGCTTCAAGGTAATTATAACCAAGGTATGACATGAAAAGAAACAGAACCTGGGATAGTTGCACGTCTTCGCAATTCCTGGGATAATGAGTCAACTTGCGCTTTGCTTGGTATCTGTGACCAAGTGTATGAATCAAAGATTATACAACAAAATCTAAACTGAGTGTAGATAATAAAACACCTTCGTACATGGGATTATATATGCATTATAAGTAAATATTCAAAATAATTAATTCAATTTGATTTTCTAAAACTATTGCATACCTTTCCTGTCAATAGAAGCCACAGTACAGCCTCAGGTAAAGGCTCCCCACCAGGAAAAGCACCTGGAAGCTTTTTCTGGCATTCAGGAATTGGCATGCCCCTAAAGCGAATTCCCTATAAGACATAACATGCTGTTCTCAGAAATCCATTCAGTAATCAGTAAACACTAACAAACAGAAGCTACATCAGAGATTCTATCAATTAATTCAAAGTAGTCATAAGCAAGAGTTAGGGCCTGTTTGGACACACTACTCTATAAGGACTTCTAGAAGAGAAAAATATGAAGAAAAAATGAAATTAGCTTCTTTATAAATTAAAATTGTTTTTTTCAATAGCTAATTTGTAGAAGTCCCACATCTTTTAGATGAATCTATTTGAAAGAGCTTTCACTAATTGACTATTGGAAAAGACAATTTTAACTTTTAAATAAGTTAATTTCATTTTTTCTTTATATTTTTCTCTTCTAGAAGTCCTTTTGGAGTAGTGTGTCCAAACAGGCCCTTAATTCACTTTGATTTCACAAATATCTGAAAAGTGAAGACTGAGTTAATTTATATACCTCATCAGGGTCAACAGCTGAGCCTAACCATACTAAAGCTGTCATTCATCTCATTCCACCCAGTACCTTTAAATTGTGACAGAGGTTACTCAAAATATAAGTTAAATTACAAGCTTATTGACAAGAGAAGACAGCTTTTAATGCCACTAGTAACTTTAAAAGATATATATCTACAAAAGAATAATATAATTACCATATCAACAGTGATTTTTCCCAATTCAACACTTCCATGATCTTTCTTCAGCTTCTTAACACGTTCCTGCAACCAGGTTTTATGTATTAATCAATGTTATGCAAGTTACAGGCCAACATGAAGTACAATGAAATGAAGGAAACATTGTTTAGAAACCAATCATTGCTGAGAATTACAAATCAGGTAAGGCATTAGCCAAGAATCTCAGACTCATAATAGCATGTGCACAGCACAAATCACTGAAACTAAATGGTGCATTGCAAGTTGAGCGTGAGAAAGAATTTTTAATTCACAGTGGCTATCCCCCATTATGCCCAATTATTATACTAAACCAAGAATACAACAACGAAGCCCACACTCTGTATAGACATCACAAAACTATCACATGCTGTTACTATTCATTAATGCATCTAACATAAACAGTATCACTACGGAACCTTAAATTTGCAGACAAACCTGATACTCTGGAATCAGTTCCTTCAGCTCAGTATAAAGATCCTGCAAAACAGAAAAATAACCCACAACAACAAAAGTCATAAAAACAAAGTCCAATATATATAACCAATTTCACGCAATAATAAACACCAACTAGTCACAGATATCCTCCATATCCAAAGCCCAACAGGCACAAACCAAACTACAATATCCAAGATCCATAGAAACACCCTCCTCAGATAAATTTAAAGAAATGGCATCTAAATCTAAAGTATTCACTGAACACTTTCATCAAGCACAAAAGAAACAATGATAAGAATTACAGTGTTACTGGAGGTCGGAGTTTGGAGCCATCTAACTGAGTTCGCAAGATTAGCTTGCTGACCCTGCCATAAAAAATAAACCATTGCAAATTTTAATTTTTATGTTTTCTAAAACTCAGCAAGTCACATAAAAAACACTAAACACAAACAAATGCTTAAAGCAAATAATTTCGCTCTTTTTTTTTCAAAGTTACCACGCGAGAGCGAAGCCGAGAAAGCGCAGAAACGCTTCTGAAGAACGCCATTTGCACCGACGCAACAACAACAACCTGTATCAGCTCATCAGAGTTAGGGACTCGGAAATCAAATCAAATTAATTATTAATTAAATAGAAATCAGATGAAGAAAAAGGTACAACTAGGTGAGGGATCGCGAATCGGAACAATGAGCGATGATGAATGAACGAAGAATAAAAAAAAAAAATAATAATAAATAGAAGCGGTTAGGGTTTGGAATCGAAAGAGGAAGAGCGTACCGGTAAAAAAAAAAAAAAAGTCAAAGAAAAGAGAAGAAAGATCGCGGATCCAGAAAAGTGGGGAATTGAATTGGTCTTTTATAAAGACAATGAAAAAAATGATGCAATCGTAATGTAACGTGGTGCTGCTTAAGCGTGAAAAATGGTGTTTAGACCAGATTTGCAATGGTTATTAGTCAATGATGGTGGCGATTAGTGACAGAGACAGAGCCCAACATTTTTGGCTGTGATTAAAAAATTATTGAATGTATGAGATTATGTCTTGTCGTATCCTACTCAATCAAACCTCTGGGGTTCATTTTTCTAAGGTTATTAAATGTGACTTTATGTAACTTTAAAGAATTTTATAATAAGTGAATTTAGTAAATTACTTTTTATATTTTGAATTATTCAAACAAAATGCTCAAAAACGCATAATTATGAAATTAAAAACTTCAAAAAGATCAGTTTGGTTCAGGAAACAAAAATATAAAAGATAAAAAAAAATTGAGACTTCTAAGATATAAAAAAAAATAAAACATAAAATACAAAATATGTTAATTAAACTTAGATAGTATGAAAAATAAATAAATAAACTTTTTTTTCATTTCATTCAATAATATGCAAAGAATAAAATATAATTTTTTTCCGCATTATTATTTAAATAACAATTTATGTCACAATATCATTATTTTAATTCTTTTTCATTTTATTAGGCCGTATATTATTATTTCATGCCATTTATTATAAAATATTCGGAAAAAAAAAAACTTTTAACCTATAATATATAAGTATTTTAGGCAAATTTTTAGTCCCTTTTAATAAAGTTAAATCGCATATTCGCTCAACTTAGCAAGTATTAGAAAATAAAAAATTCTCTTCACCAAAAATAAAAGAAAATTAAAAATTCTTAAAAAGGCAGCATCCTATACCGTAAATTGACTGAGAGAACAAAAGTATTCGCGGTAAATTATATATATAGAATTGAGTAATTGTACTTTAATTAGATTTAGATATTAGATGTTACTCTGTCGAAAAAAATAAAAATTAGATGCTACCAATAACTCTCCTACTTCATCATTTTCAAGATGTGAATGAAATCGTTTATTAGTGCTTTATTATAATATATGATCACGAACAACTGGATTGATTTATATATATTTTTTATGTCTAAACTAATACTAGTTTTTTTTATCAAATGTGATAAAAGTTAAAACACTATTACGTTTATTATGATAGATAATTTACTTCATTTTCTTGTTATTAGTTTATTTACTTCTTAATTAAAACTGTATATATACTTCCAGGGACGGATTTAGGGGGGCAAGCAGCTTCAGCCCCCCCTCCCCCTTCCCTTTTTATATTTATATATATATATAAAATAAAATAAATATTAATAAAAAAATTATTTAAAAAATAAATTTTTAAGTTAATAATTTTTTTATTAATAAATGATATCTTAATTTTATACTTAATAAATATTTAGTTTCATTATATTTTTATTTATTTTTGATAAATTTTATTTTTAATAAATTAATTTGACATTTTTTATTTATAATTTTTAAAATTTTTATAAATTTTACTCTTACATCACATGATGGTAGATTTTATTCTCAATTTTTTTAAAAAATTATCAAATTTTATATATATATTTTTTAATAAATTTTATATTAAATATTTTTTTTCAAAGTTTTATTGTCAATTTTCTGTAAAAAAAAATTCTAGTTCCTCCCTCCTTACTTAGATTTCGGATCTGTCACTTGTATGTCCTTTATGAATTGATAATTTCAGACAGATAACATGCCTTACTGATACAGTTCTAAATACAAAAGTTACTAAGTTACTATTCTACAGGATGCTATAACACTATTATCACATAACAGTGGATACAACAACTCTACGGTTAGTAACTAGTATGAAGGTCAATCGACTATTCCTTTTTCTGCAAAAGAACACGCAGCTTCTGAAGTAGTGGCAAGACGTTTTCCTCACTCATTGCACGATAAAACGGTGTACCTTGCAGAGACACTTCAACTTTCAAATTAGAAATGTAGAGATAATTAAGTAAGCACCAAAATATGACTTGATAAGATTATGATAAATAAAAAAAATATACGATATATTCGCTATTTGTTTAGATTTTTCATAGAAAATGATTGATCTTATCTCATTTATTTGTGATAGATACATATCTATTTACATGGGAGAGATGTATTTTATGTCTTATCTTTATGATTATAAAGATAGAGATGCTAATGACCGAGCCAGGTATTGCGGAGGATGACCCAACCAAATGGGATCACACGACTTGCAATAGTATGTACCTATGTGTAGTACGAGAAATTATTAGTGGTCTAGGACCGTAAGTTATTATTATCTGATCAATAATTACATGACATGTATGTGAATAATAATAATAAATAATATATATATATATATATATATATATTAAATTAAATATATATTTATTAAATTATAGATAGACGATTAATAATTTAAGAAAGAATAATGGTGTAATATCTTATTAATATTTAATAAGATGACACCACTATTTTATGTGATGGGCTAGCAATTATGGAGAACAAAAATCATAAGAAGCAAATGAGCCATGTTGTTTTATATTTATTTATTACAAAAATCTATCAGGCCATAAACTATATAAGAAGCATGCCAAATCCTATCAAGGAAAAAAAACTGTTCTTATAGGTTGACCTAAATTTTAAAAAAGTTAATCTATGCAGGCTAAATGGAATTGCTCGGATAAATGTCATATTAACAGCATCACCCGACAAACCATTAATATGTCATTCTTAATTGCATCCCCACCGTGACCAACTCGTCCTTGCACATGAAAAAAGAAAAATGAAGAGAAAAGATAAACCAATCAATGAACAAAGAATGAAATAAAGACATTCAAGTAAAAAAAGACTACAGTAGAAAAGGAAAATTATATCTTGGCTTGAAACTATCATGGACTACCACTGGAGCATTTTTTGTTTGTCGCAGGTGGCCGGTAACTCGTTACTCTTCCCACATTTCTCCCTCTGGTTCCTTTCTCTCACTCTTTTTCTTATCCCTTTAATCTCTCACGCACACTTCCTCGCACCTTGCAATCATCATGTTCTCGTTGTTCTTTGCTCTCTTATTTGTTCTCCATTTTCTGTCATCCAATCACGGCTATCACAACATCATCTCACCCTCTCTACTCTCTCTCTCTCACATCTCCATCACTTAGTGGTTGTTATGGCATCACGTTGTCCATTGACAGATCCAGAAAACCTTGGTAGGGGAGCTAAAGTTTTTTTTTTTTTTTTTTTTGTTAAATTTATTATTTTTCATTAAAAAAATATTTTTTTTTTCTCCCTGTGAGTGATTCTGATATATCAAAATTTTGTTTTAAGTCTTTGTATTCAAATAAATGATAAAAAAAACGACATAAATTATTTTTTTAATTACTTTTGACGATTTTTACATGGGTGGAATAAATAATATTCAATTTTGTTGAAAAGAATAGAATAAACAATCTTTTGATTTTTTTCCACCTCAAGGAGTATTAAGTTTATAATTTAAAATTTTGATATTATTATATTTTTAATATATTTATCAATTATTTTAAAATTCAGAGCTTATGTTCTTCAAAATTTGATAAGCAGTATAATTACCAAAAAAAAAAGAAAAAAAAGAATGAAATTAAAATATTTTATTACAAATAGAGTGTTTTTGCACTGTATGTTGTGAGGCATTTAATTCATCTTGCCATATATAAACAAATAAAGGAGAACATACACGAAAGTAATCATATCATTTTTTATATGACACTGATAGATGTTGTTTGATATCCAATCTTCTTGCTTGTTTTTGGCGTAGTAGACTCTGATGTAATCCACACAAATTCTTGTAATCAGTTTTCTCAGAACCATCCAGCTCCTCCTCCACTAAGGTGGCAGTTGAGTAGATATCTTGCGCAGCTTCAATTTTTTGGAGAAAACCAGAAACAGCTGGTAAGTTTTCCGGGTATGGCGTGATTCTATGATCGCTGCCATTATCGGAAGAACATTGGTCATCGTAAGACTGAGGAGGTGTCTACACTGTTCCAATCACAAGACCGCTAACCACGTTACCAAGGATTGCATTAACAAATGAAACAACATCTTCAACTTTATATGGTAGTGTTCCACTGTGGTCAATTTCCTCAATCAGCTGAATATCACTTGAATAACAGTAGCTTAGTAACTTAGGGTAAGTATAGCCATTTCTCTTAGCCAATTTCTTCATGCATTTATACATATAACACTTCTCAGGGTCAGATACATCAACCAAACATCTGTTACGTATATAGCTCATTAAATTGCTTGCACTAAAATGCCTCAGAGCATATGCAGTGTATGCAAATTTGGCTTCAGCTAAAATGAGCTTGGAGTCAGTTTTAGTTTTACTACCTGATAGCTTTTCAGACCAATCCTTGAAAATATTGGCAACTTCTTGTTTGATGTGAGGAAATAAGAGAGTGAATTTTATATCTAGAGCAGTGTTGAAAACATTCTCACTTTCTTCGAGTTTCTGCATGTATGAACGAACTTTCTCCAAAACACTATCTGGGAAACAATCGTCTTCACCAAGTTTGGTAGAGTAGCCAAGAATCTCACTTTTCAACCTACACAGCTTCACACTCATGCTTGACTCATCAGGGTAACTACGCAACCTATTTGAAGCATCACTATATGCTTCACCAAATGCCGCAGCCAAAAGCCACGTGCCTTTACCTAATGCCAACTTGGAAACATCATCTAAAGATTTACCAACATGTGCATCCATTTTGGCTACGAAATCAGAAGGCATTGCCCTTGTTCTGTAATCAGAATCATACACTCTATCAAACATTTCATGAAAAACATGCTCATTCCTTTTAAGTTGATTATAGGAAGTGATGGCGCTTCTGAAATCCGAATCGTGTGCTCTTCTAGTTGCTATTGCTCTAACCAAAACCTTCCAAGCTTCTCTTGATTCTTGGACCTTAACAGGTCTCATCTTGAATATATACAAATAAAACTAAAACAAATAAAAATCCACTACTTCTAAGTAAGAAAAGAAGAAAGTATGTACATGAAGATGCATGCATGACGAAGAAGTTTAGAACTTACTGTGAAAGATGAAGAGAAAAAAAAGTCGAGGTTAGAGAGATTTGATCAATGATGAATTGTGTAGAGTGATGACTCTTGCAGACTTGCACTACCAACGGTTGTTCTTCAATTTTTCGACGATAGAGAGATGAAGAAGATGCATTAAGTAGTGTGATGTATCGTTGGAAGTATAAATCCTAATTTAATAAGCATCGCTATTCACCAAAGCAACGTTTTGAATTTTATTGTTACGTCTCTTCGTTTCTGAACTTGAAGTGAAATTAATATTGACTACGGAAGCGAGTAATTTTTTAATTTCTTTTATAAAATAGAATATAGTTAATTATTCTTATTCATTAAATTTTTTGGAATTTTGATTTTTAATTCCAAAATTTATGTTGACCAGTGAAAGTTCTTAAGTTTATTTTTGTTAAAAGTTTTTGTTTTCTAAACTTTTATTTGATAAATCAAAATTCCTAAATTTTAAAATTAATTTGGTTTTTAGTATCTAAACAAAATTTAAATCTCATTTTTATTTATTTATTTAATGAATTTTCATGGATTAAAAATTAATCTTTACAAAAATTTGAAGACTAAAAACCTTAATTAGAAAAAATTTAAAAACTTTGATTAAACAAACAAAAGTTTAGAACTAATTATCAAAATTCCAAAAAATTTATGAAATTTTATCTTTTAAACAAAAGTTTAAAAACTAAAAAATAAAATTTCAAAAAATTTAAGAAATAAAAACATAATCAACCAATACCATATATACTTCCATTTCCATCGTCACTTCAATTCAAACTGAATCTCTCCCCACGTGATCTTCTTTGCTTCTTCATCTTTCGTACAGTAAGTTGTCAATTTCTACATCTTTTTCACACATGCATTTTTTTCCCATCTTCACCCTTATTCCAATATTTTTCTATGGGGAATTTTTATTTATTATTTGTTTAAGAATCGACTTTCTTCTTTTCGGTTTCAGACACGGATTATTTGCTTAGAAGGATGAGAACTTCCAAGGATGAAGAATCCAGAGTCATTACTTCTGAGGTGGAAGAGATGCACAAAATGTTGATGAAAAGTTAGAGGAAGTGTCCAAATTGGCACTCTCTAAAGGCACATGGCTTCTGGCTAGGGCAATTGGTGAACCAACTTTGCCTACACTGCTTGTTTTGGTTGACGCGAAATTTGCATACACTGCATATGCTCATTTAAGTGTGTCTAAAGAAGTCTTACATATATACAAATGCATGAAGAAATTGGCTAAGAAAAATGGATATTCTTATCCTAAGTTACTAAGGTACACTTACTCTTCTCCTATTGAGATAGCTGAGGAAATTGACCATATGGAAAACTCCCTTATTTTACTCTTCTGCCATTGTTTTCAAAAAGGCTTTTGGGTGAACATTTCCCTATAACCTGCACTACTGGGCTTCTATGATGCAAAGGAAACCATTTACCATTGCTTTTCATTGTCCAGTTACTCAGCAAGTATGGTTTGTGGTCCTATTTGCATGTGGGAAATTTTGTTTATGAAGACTTGATAATAATCTTGTATCCATTAACCTCTGTTGAGGTACATTTTATACTTTTGTGCATATTTTTGGTTAAACACTGAAAAAATATGTTTAGGTTAAAAGTAATTCTACAAAAGAATAAAGACTCTTATTTCTCATTTTATTTTGCTTTTGTCCTTTGAATTTATCTTGAAATACACACACTACATTTTAAACGTTAAACCAAACATAAATTTATATTGATGATCATTTTCTGTTGGGATGCGTTTTATGGTATTGTAGATCAATCTACTTTTCTTCATGTGGGGTTGAAATCCATGCATGTTGCAAGGTTTTTTTTATGTAATTTTGGGAGGCAAGGTGTTCAGTCCACAACAACTTTTAAGTACACTAGACTGATCTCAATCAGTAATCTTACACTTGTTTTCTATGTATGTTCGTCCCATAGATACAAATTGTACACTATATTGCTCTTAAAGTTCCTACGTTTTTCTTCTTAATTTTTTCGTTAGCACATATCCTCCAATTTTGTATGTGACATTTAGAAGTATAAAGGACAAAAGTTAGACAAAGTTTGTAAAGTATCAAGGGTCATCACAACAAATAACAGATATAGAGGAATTTACAGCAGTAAAAACTTAGTTAAGCATATAAGCACACTTAAGAGAAAAACAACAACAATTAATTAATAGCTATATATAGATATGTCACAAGGAAATGCAGAAAAATAGACATCTTTAGTTCATATATCATGAGCAAAGCTTAGCGTGCTACACGAAAAATAAAATAGCAAATTACAGTAAGATATTACTTCAATTATACATGCACCTCTTATTTTTTTTATCCCTATACAAACACTTTCTTCATTGAAAACAAAGCTAACTCTATTAACTAACTTTTTTATGTCATGTGACTGACATATAACTTTTATAATTTTTTTTTTCAAAATTGCTCTTATATTCTTTTTAAACATAGGGGTGTGTGATAGAGTGTATTTTAGTATAGTCTAGACATGTTTTATATCTCATTTTGACCATTTTAACTGAGTTTAGTGAGATTGGGTTATTTTTGGTCAAGTGTTGAAAATTGCATTTGTCACGTTTTATTGATGTTTTTGACACTGTCTCTTGTTCAACCCATAACTTTTGACACAGATCTCTGATTTTGATTTTGATGATTCTTGTCTTGTTTGAAATATAAGGAGGAGATCTACAATTTCGTATCTCACAAGGACTAGCTAATTCGAACGTTTCAGTGGATCAAATTTGGGATGAAATGTTACGGTCCTACACTTGTAATAATTTCGCGTTTTAGTTTATAATTAGGGACCATTTAGTAATTGTAATTGGTCAAGGTAATTTTTATTTACTGGATTCAAACCTTGTGGGGGGGGGGGGTGGGGGGGGGGGGGGGGGACCATGTTTTTGGCCGTTTACAACCCAAAAATCATATGCTTGTGGATAAATATAAGTTCTTCTATTCTCAATTTTGAATTTTGCTCATGAAAACTCTTTTCTCCCTTTTTCTAATTTTTAATTTCCTTGTTTAATGTATGATAATGATTAGATTAGAAAATTGAAATCTAAATTGGGTTAATTACAATCGATTGAGTGTGATTTAATATGATACGTGCTTGAATTTGGGAAAACTAGGAATGCGATAATAATTCAGATTTTTCCGAATGAATGTAAGGTGATTACCTTAAATTTCGTATTGTTGGGAATTTCATGAGTATGAATTTGACTTTTCCTTATTGGAACTGTGATTATTTCTCCATAAGCATAGGTTCTTGAGTTGCATTTCTTTGATTCTGTTTTCATTTATTGTTTAGAAAGTTGTTTTGTTGCTTTAATTTCTGAAAATCACACAAAATCCCCCCCTATTTTGAATTAAATGCAAGGTATTTGATGAATTGTATCTTTGAGAAAATGACCTGAGTTAGCCTTATATTGCAAAATTTATTGGGGAACTTAGTTGCTTTTGACGGCATGTTCGATGCACTCCGTTAGTATGCCTGTAATGTATTAAAAAGTTCAAGGGTACATGTGTGATACGTTTAAAAGTTAAGGATACATGCATGATGAGTTGAAAAAGGTAAGAGGATATATGAGTGATAAGTTTAAAAGGTCCGGGATACATGTGTGAGAATATTAAAATCATCATTTCCACCATTTGTTAAACCTATTAGTTACTTAGTCTATTGGCAAGACAATTTTGCATCCTTACCCCATTTATCAAATGACTATTAGTTGATATATATGAACTTTTAAATATCAACTAATACATTACCAGCACACCCCTTGAAATGGCTTGAGAAATCCCGACTTTTTAAACTCATCACTCATATATCCCTTGACATTTTAAATTCATTACACATGTATTCCTTAACTTTTAAATGCATCACACATGTATCCTCTTAACTTTTAAAATTATTACATGTACTCCATGAACTTTTTAATACATTACACGCGCATCCTTATGTTTAATAAAAAAAGATAAGGATATTTTTGAGAAAAAAAAAGTAAAAGTCACGTATTAGTCACATGACATAAAAAGTTATCTAAAAAATTATGGAGTTGTGTAGGGATAAAAAAAAAGAAAGAGATACATATATAATTGAAACAAATTATAATGCACAATTGCTTCTCCAATCTCCAAATCCAAATTCCATTTTAAATTAAAATAAATATTATTTTCATAAAAATAATATTTATTTTAATGGGAGATAACTAGGTAATAATACCAAGATGTTTTAAAATGAGAAAAGATAAATGATTTTTTAAGGCTTACTTGCACTTTTGTTCCTCTAATTATAATTAATTGTTCAAGTTCATCATCAAGTTATAAAAAGTTTTAATTTGGTTCCTAAATTATTTAAAATACATTAAATTTGTTCTTATTTAAAAGATTTTTCTATTTACACATTTCTTTTACTAAATACTCTCCTAAAAATATAAAAAAAACAAATGTGAGGTATACTCAATATAAAGGAGGTGTAAATAGCAATATTTGGAAAAAAAAAAAACTAAATTTATGCATTTTAAATAATTTAGAGACCAAATTTAAACTTTTTAAAATTTGAAGAACAAATCAAACATTTAATTATAATTTGGTGACAAAAATGTAATCATGCCTTTTTTTTTTTTTAAATGATGTAAGTTGGTGGAGTAGGTGATTTTAATCCTTTATGGACGCACCTAGTGTCTCCTAAACATGGACCCCAACCATGCTATACTTTTTTTTTTAAGTATTATTTTTTATTTTATTTTAATAAACATTTAATAGATACAATCAATGATAATAATGATTAAATTCTCAACTTTTCTTAGGTTAGCCAATAATGTTGAAAAAAAATTAATTTTACTATAATGAGTTAATAAAAAAAAATTCAAAAACCGTCACAAGCAATTAAGAGATTGACCGTAAAAAAAAAAAAAAAATCAATTAAGAGTTTACATTGAAGAAAAATGTTAGAAACACACTCTTTAACACACTTTTTTGGACACTTTTTTTATCGATTAAAATTTATCGAAAATCATACAATTGGATAAACCCCACATCTTATTTAATAATTTTATAAACATAACACTCCTCCTATATTAAATAATGTAGTCAAAGGTCAATTAAATGTCGAAATTAAATAAATAAAAAATAATTATGAAACTGTATCCTCACATTATATATTGAGTGTTAGACCATCATCACATACAACGAAAATGGAGCTCATCATACTTGCATTCATCTTCACATTTTTGTTCATCTTTATATTGGTTACACCTATGTGGGGTCCTCTTGTTCGTCTTTACATATCTACTCTTCAAATCCCTTTCGTGCCTGTTGATGTTGAGTGTCGTCAACCAACCCCTATCGTAGACTCTGTTGGCAGTGACTCCACCAACAATAATGTTGATGGAGTCAACAATAATGTTGATGACATAGCTAATGGAGTTAACTCACTCTCTACGACATCTTCACCACCAATGTTTGAACCACAAATTTTGGCTATTGGAGAAAGAATTTCGGCTTGGAAACAATACTCAAATAACCCTTATGAAGATTTTCTCCAATCCATCAAGGATTTAGTTGAGGTCTATCCTGAGTTGGCGAATTCTAATAACATGAGAAAACTCTTTTACCAATATCTTGAGTTCAATTCAGCGAATATGTATCCCATCATCCTTCGTGCTTTTGCTGATTTTTCTAATGACCTTACCTCACAAGGGATGGTGTAAAAGTCTATGTAAACAATTACTTTTATGGGTGGGTTTTGATAAACCTTTATTGGTATTTTTTAAAAACCTATAATAGACTTTTATGGAAGTATTATGTTGTTTCGCTCTATGATATTAGTTGTTTTTCATTTACCCTATATGGTTTACATTTTACAATATTTAAAAAAAAAAATTAATCCAAACTAACTGGTACTATCAATAAAGAAAGAAAAAAACTCACACAATATTGATCAATTAAATTACAAGAGAATATTAAATTAAAAAATTAATGTAATTTTTTATTCATTAAGTTTCATGCTTTAGTATATAATGTTTTAAAATTTTGACACTTTTTTTAACACTTTTTGTCTAAAACGATAGTTTTCTGTTAATTTTTAAATAAATAATTTAAAATAGTGACAGATTTTTGTTTAAAAGTTATCACTATTTTTATTTTATTTAAAAAAATTTTAAAAAAAACTAAATTTTCTTTAAAAGTCATCACTCTCATCCTTACAATACTTTTTTTCCATATGCCAATCCACACCCAATAGAAAATGCGCTCCTAGAAAGTGCAAGGGAGACTCGCAATAGTGCACAATGAAGGGGATGAAGGTCTCGATGGTGAGAGGGGTGTCGAAGGGGGAGATAGAACGAGAGGAGACGACAAAGATGACTAAGACAACGAAAAGGGTTTTATTATCATGACTTTTAGCCACTCCAAATCTAGAAACAAAATCAATGCCATAGTCATCTTCATCATCTTGGCATGATGGATTCAGGAGTGGATTTGGAATTTGAGAGGTAGATTTTAGAACTTATTTAGGGTCAATGGTGGATTTGAAATTTAATTGGTGATTTTGGGGTGATAGATGGAATTCGACGTTGTTTGGTAGTTGAGATTTGATCTTGATAGATGTAGAATTTGGTAGAAATAACATTGTTGATTAGGTTAGACCTAAAATAAAATTGAAAGTGGTGTTCAAAGGAGATTTTTTTTATTAAATTTAATAAAAAAAATTGTAACGATTTTTAGTCATCATCATTTTAAATTAATTATTTAAAAATTATAAAATTAATAGAACATTAACGTTTTAAATGAAAAAAAAAACAAAAAAAATGTTAAGATGAAATTTTAAAAAAACTTAAAAATATCAAAATGAAAATTTTAAAATATTATATATCTAAATGTAAAAATTGTGAAACTTAATAATAAAAATGAAATAACAATTTTCTCTTGTGATTTAAATTCCAATAGTATTTTTTCAAAGGACTTCTCAACAACCAACAATATATATCATCAATTTCCAGCTCTATCACCTTTAACAAAGAGGTCTTTGGGAATATTTTTCAGGACAAAAAGAAATTGAAATTTCGTATCAAAGGAGTTCATCGAGAACTAGAGACTCAGGCTACTTCCGACTTGATTCAGTTCGAGAAAGCCTTGTAGGACCAGTACAACCAAATCCTTTTTCGCAAAGAAATGTTATGGTTCCAGAAGTCCTGTGAGAATTGGGTAAGATTTGGCAACAAGAATACCAAATTCTTTCATACTCAAACGGTTATCAGAAGACACAAGAATAACATTTCTGGCCTGTTTATCGATAATATTTGGTGCACTAATGCATCCCTTATTCAAATGGAAGCTCAATCGTTCTACCAAGGTCTCTTCCAATTTACTGCTAGATGTCTTCCCAATTGCTTATAGCTAGTGCATGTTCCTCGATTAGAGGATCATGTCTCCCTCGGCCTAGCCGCTACCGTCACATTGTGGGAAGTGAAGGATGCCCTCTTTAGCATGAACCCTTACAAAACCCCTGGGTCAGACGGATTTCAACCTATATTTTTCAGAACCTTCTAGCCACATATCAAGGATGATATTACGCGCATGGTAGCTGAGATTTTTGCCACAACTATTGCCCATCCCAAATGACTAAAACTTTGATAGTTCCCATTCCTAAATCGGAGAATCCCACGTCCATCAAGGACTTCAGACCGATCAGTGTTTGTAATGTTCTATTCAAATTGGTCTCCAAGGTCCTAGTGAGTCGCCTTTAGCCACATCAAGATTCTATCATTGGTCCCCTTCAAAGTAGCTTCATCCCCAAGAGGGGAACTTGTGATAATGTCATCATCGCCCAAGAGATTGTTCATAGTATGCATAAAAAGACTGGAAAGATTGGATATGTTATGGTCAAGATCGATTTTGAAAAAGCCTATGATAGGGTTGATTGGAGCTTCTTGAGATTGACTTTGAAGGAATTTGGGTTTCCCGGACCGCACAATAGACTTGGTTATGAACTGCACTACTACTACGTCCTTGTCCTTAAAATGGAACAATGAGAGATTGCCCTCTTTCTCGCCGAGACGTGGTCTTCGTCAGGGAGACCCAATGTTACCTTATCTCTTTCTTCTATGCATGAAGAAGCTAGCACTTCTCATTCAGGAGAAAGTGAGTAGTGGGAATTGGCAATCAGTTACAGTCTCCAAAGGTGGCCCTAAGATATCACATTTATTTTTTGCCGATGATTGTATGTTGTTCACTAAGGCGTCGATAAATCAAGTGCAGTTGGTCTAGGATGTTATCCGTCTATTTTGTCTTGCTTCTGGCTTAAAAGTCAATAGTCAAAAATCTAAGTTCTTCATCTCTAAGAATGTTCCGCGTAGCAAAATCTAGCAATTCGTCACTATATTAGAGTTCCAACACACTCATAATCCAGGCAGATACTTGGGGTTCCCTCTCTTGGTAGGTAGGACCACTAAGGCGGATTTTGCTTCTCTCATAGACCGTGTCAATAGCCGCATTGTAGGTTGGAAGGGCCAACTCCTTAGCCGTGCTGGCAGAGTAACTTTGGCTATGTCAGTTATATCTGCTATCCCCTCCTACTCTATGCAAAACTTATGGATCCCGGAGGGAATTTGCAATAAAATTGACTCTAGGTTAAGGTGCTTCATCTGGGGAGGGAATCACAATCATTGGGTAGATTGGTTTATGATCTTTAAAACTCGTGCCAAAGGAGGTTTGGGCATTCGTCGATGTCGCCAAACTAACATTTCCCTACTTAGCAAGCATGTGTGGGATCTTTTGCACGGCAAGGATAAGTTATGGGTTCGCTTACTATATGCGAAATATATTGGCCAAAATAATATTCTTCACCTTAAGAATTCCACAAGCAACTCGTATGTTTGGTCCCCTATCATGAAAGCCTTATCTCATCTCAAGCAAGGTTTTACATTTAGGATTGGAGACGGGGATTGCTCCTTTTGGTTTGATCCTTGGTTAGAGGAGGGACCATTGTATGGCATGGTAAATGAGGTCCATGAAAGGGACATGCAATTACGCGTTAAGGATGTCTATTTTGATGGCTATTGGCACTTGGACGTCCTTACTACAACCTTGCCCCAAGACATTCGGAACACCCTTCTGTACTTGTTTCTTAATCCCTCTATGCCGGATATTATTAGGTGGAGTGCATCTAGCTCGGGAAGGTATGATACCAAGTTCGCCTATGCGTGGTTGAGCCGAGAGCCTACTTTTCATCTTACCTATGCTGAGTTCTGGTCGTCGGGTGTGGAAGTCCAAGCTACCTAAGAATGTTAAACACTTTATTTGGCTCACCTATAGAGGGAGTCTTCCTACTAACTCTTTCCGCTTCATGCAGCATATTACTACTGATTCTTCTTGTTGCAAGTGTGGAGATGCCAATGAAATATGGATTCACATCCTTCGCGATTGTCCCTACGCATGTAAGGTGTGGCAATACATCCAGTTACAGTATGGTCTTGATTTCTTTATTGATGATGCTGCATACTGGCTCAGAAGTAACATTCAAGGAAATTTTCAGCTCTTATTCGGCATCACTTGCTGGATGATCTGGCGTGCGAGGAATGAGGTGGTTTTTAACGATATAGTTTGGTCAGACTGGTATATGCATAACTAGATAAGTTCTCTTCTACATCTAACCAAAGGGACAAGTTCGACCAGCTCATCCTCAACAGATAGGATACTGATTAACTGAGAACCTCCTCCGCAAAACTACATCAAGATCAATACAAACAGTAGTTCCTTTGGTAATCCTAGCTTGTCAAGTTTTGGTGGCGTTCTACGAGATTTTGCAGGCAATTGGATCACGGGTTATATGGGCAATTGTGGTTTTACTTCAAACACCACCGCTGAGCTGTGTGCTATTTTCCATGACATTAAATTTGCCCGCACAAAAGGTTTCTCTAATGTTATTTGTGAGACGGATTCCAATACTTCTCTGAAATTCATCATTGAGGGGCTCGACGTTGTTCATCCTCATGTAGGTGTGATTTCGGCCATTCGTGATTATGTACAACTACCTTGGAATATTAGCTTCAAGCATACGCTTAGGCAAGGAAATAATGTGCCAGACATTCTTACTAAGTCAAGAGTCAAATCCTCCTCCTCGTTTATTTTATTAAATTCTTGTCTAGCTTTAGTTTCGAATTACTTAGTTGCTGATGCCTCGGACACTTTCTTTTGTAGGCCTTAGTGTCATTTTTTAATTTCTTTATTCATAAAAAAAAAAAATTATAATGAAATACAGTTTTTTTTTCCTGAATATAATGAAATACAGTTACCCATAATTATTATGTATCTTATGGAATAAAAAATAAACTAAAAAAAAATGATTTAGCACAAAAACAATCGGTCTCAGAATTATAAAATTAAATCTAGTCACTATAATTTACTACTGAATCCGTCAGTCACACACTTATTGCTTAAAGCAGTTCTTTCTAGTGGTATAGAATTTAAAACAGATATTGTATTATTTGTATGTCAGAAATTTGTAGCAGATAATTCATTCATGCAGCCAGACTCAAGTTGCAAAAAGGTTTGCATTATATATTCATTATACTACTCACTGATCATTCACGCAGCCTATCACTATGTTTATTCGGTTTCAACAATTGACCTTTTTTTCACCATGTATTCACAATTTTTGTGCACTTCTTTGGATGTTCAATATTTTTTTACTCACTGATCATTCCCTTTCACATCACAGAAAAAGAAATGAGCAAGGGCACATAAAGGAATTTAGACCATTATTGCCACAAATAAACTTAAGCATATAAAAGCACAGTGAAGAGAAAACAACAATTAATAGCTATATATTAATATATAGATATGTCACAAGGATATGCAGGATAAAAAAAAAAAAAAAGACATAGTTAGTTAGTTCATATGTCATGAGCAAAGCTTATTGTGCTACACAAAATAGAGCTCATGAACTCATCATATCCAAATCCAAATCCAATCTTCTTTCCTGTTTTTTGCCAAGCAGAAGCTGATGAAATTCACGATACACGTAAACATGTAATCAAATTCCTTATCTTGTGCACCAGCATTATCAAACTCGTCGAGCATAGCAGAAATAGCCAGTAACAATTCTAAGGCTCTCGTAATAGCAACATCGTCGCGTCATCATCACTATTCCCATTAGAAACAGCTTCAAGAAGTTGGTCGAACATAGACAAAGGAGGAGCATACACTGTTCCAATCAGGAGACCACTTACAACGTAGTCAAGAACAACAGTAACAATAGTCCAACAAAGTCAATTTCCTCAGCTAGCTCAATAGCACTAGAATAAGTGTATCTTTGTAAGATAGAATTAAGATGGTAATATTTTTTTAGCAGATTTCTTCATGCATTTGCATATATATGATCTCTCAGGGTCAGATACTCAGATCCATCGATAAATCCAAGGTTCATAAAATTCGAAAGACTTAAATGCCTAACAGCATAGGCAGTGTATGCAAATTTGGCTTCAGCTAGAATCAACTTAGGGTCATCACTTCCTGCTACCTTTTCAGCCTATTCCTCAAAAGTCTTGCCAACTTCTTCTCTAATACGAGGAAACAAGACAAAAGCCTTTACACCTAGAGTGCTGAAAAACTCGGTTTCTCTCTAATCATCTTACACTTTCCTCAAGTTTCTACTTTCCTCAAGCAAATTAAATCCATCATTGTTGAGTAAAGACTTTAATCTCAATCAGTAATCTTACACTTGTTTTCTGTGTTTCTGATGATAATAAGGGTCATGGTTTCAAAGCTCATCACATACACACGGGAAACATAACTTGTACTACCATATTATATTGCTCTTAATGTTCCTACGGGTAAACATTTTATTTTATATTTTTTTTCACTAAATTATCTATTTGTCCCTTTAATTATGTGTTATAATCATATAGCTAATAAATTACTAGTATTTGAATAAAAGATTTTAGTTAGGGTCAGCACAGTACTATGCATAAGCACACAGTTAATGGAAAAAACAACAATTAACGGCTGGCTATATATTTCTCTCAAGGAAATGCAGAAGAAAGACCTCCTTTATTCATAGATATGTCACGATTAGAGCTTACCTTGTTACATAAAACAAAACACACTCAAAAGAAATAGTCAACTTATATATAAGACTTCTCAGGGTCATAATTTCCAACTATATAGCCACTGTTACGGTCCATGCCATTAATACTTAAATGCCTAAGAGCATATGCAGTATATGCAAATTTAGATTCAGCCAAAATAAGCTGTCTTTAAAAAAAAAAAAGTCATTTACCCATAAATATCTAAGTTTAGTACAAATCTGCAAAAACATTGCAGGACAAACAGGGACATCTTTTACAATCAAGGCAAGTCAATAAATTTCAAAACAAAATAAAACCCAAATTAAAAGGACTACAAGTAACCACCATGTTGATTATATGACTTGTATCCACGATGCATCTTAAAAACAGAACAATATTTATGGATTACTCAGTTCTCCTTCTTGACTTCGGTTAGCAAGTGGCTGAGACCAGTTGTTAGGGCTGATTTTGATGTCAAAGATGCTTGTAGTATGCTGATTCCCTGCAACAACATTGAAACTTTACAACAGCAGCATAATCTTCCGGCAAAATCAAACAAAAATCATAGTGTATATTGAAGAGTTGAGACACTTTATGGACTCTCTCTTCTTACCTCCTTGATACCGATGCTAACCTCTTTCTCTTCCAAGTCACTGAAGTGAATGCTCATACTATTAAGTAAAGATACAACAGAAATGGATGACATTGGTGTCACAATCAAATCATCTGTTGCCATGTACATTGTTGGTCCTTTTGTATATCCTTTACTTTTTCTTGTCTCGGATATGAGATCAACGAAGTCCAAAGTTGAACAATTTACCAATTTGCTGTTTTCTTCCCTCACTGTAGTTAAATAACAAGCAGTGAGGTATGGATTGAAACTTGAACCATAACCACTAGTGTCTGCATATGCGTGTGCAGTGTAACAAAAATATTCTGGGCCATGGTAAATTGGAAGTAGTTGGTTGCTTATTATAGACTGTGAGGCGAGCCCAGGTTCAACAAGCTTATTCTTTACTTGTGTACTAATCCAATAGTCTTCATCTAAATCAACAACACTCTTGTACAATCCATCACTGCTACCCATAGAAGAACAACCTTTCATCAAATGTATTACTCCGCCTAAAGGAAAAGTAAGGAAACTATAAAGAAAGTCTGCAAAATCTTCTTTTCCCTCAACCAACACAATCTTGCCGCTTGATTTACTATGCATTATCCTCACATTGATTTTGTGACCACCATTTGCATCAAAATCCCATGGAGGAAAATCTCTGGAACAACAGTTTCTTTTCCAAAAACGAATCTGTCAATGCTGTCTTTGAGAGCAAACAACCCTTCAAGAGATCCCTTACCTACAATCATCACATTCACAAGTTCAAATCCGTTCATAAAGCTCATAACCACTTAAATTGAAAAAAGGGAAATGTGAAACAATATGATATATATGGAAGTTCAAGAAAGAAACCTGATTCTTAGTTATTGTCACGCTCATTTCATTCACTGAAGACATATTTTCTATTCCACAATTCTTGAACAGATTAAAAAATGTATTCAATGAGTTTTGCGCAACAACTAGATCGTCCGTGATAAGAAAAGTGCCATTGCTCTTAACAAAACCATCAAAGACATCAGAGCTTTTAGGAGAAATTTCTTTATTCAACATCCCCCACATCTGCATCTTTTATTCTGGAAGGTGCTTATAAAGACCGAGCTTGTTTTTCGACAATTGAGCAAGTTTTTACATACGAAGTACTTTGTGGGCTCTGTGTCGTCAATGTTCAGCTTCAGACTCTTGCAATAAGCTTCCATTAAGTTCTTTAGTCGCAGTAACATTTCTTTGCACGTGTCTGTGCACATACACTCTATGTCAAGATTTTCGACACTTCGATAGAGTGAGTTTAGTGATCCAACTTCAAATTCATTTGACTCCTCACGCACAAACCTTACAATAGTTTCCAAAGGCAATATTAAGAAGCTGAACAGAACATCCACAAAGTCCTTCCCTGCCTCCGCAAAGAGAACTTGGTTTTTTTCTTTCATGACCATAAGCTTCAAGCTAATCTGCTCTTCGGTTTCAATAGCGGCCATTGTGGCGGACAAATCAAGAACTTTTGTTTGGAAGAGAATTCAGATTTTTTGTTTGAAAATCAAGTACTGTCTTTTGTTGCCAATAGGTGGGTACATGGACTAGTCCGGTTCGTTTAAGTTTAATCCAGTCTGCTAAAATAAATGTACCCTTTTATGAAATACTTATCCGGATCACAAAATCTGCGGTGCGAACAGTTTAAGTTAAAAAAAAAAAGGTGACACCGACAGAGCTGCGGTACAGAGGAGGTGACGCCGAGGACCTCAAGCAAGTGAGGGGTGACGTCAATGGAAGGAGGAGCACCGCGGAGGTGTGACACTAATGCAAGGAGGGGTGATGTTGAGGACTTCAAGGAGAAGCGACGCTGACAACCTGCGGTGCAAGGAGGGGCGACAGACCAGACGAGCAGGCGAAGGGTGACGACCGGCAAAGAGGAATGACGGCAGAAGAGCTACGAACGTGAACCGGAGAAGCGGAGAAGGAAGGAAGAAGAGAAGTGGAGAATTGGGGGGCTGCGTTTTTTTCAAATTCGCATTTTTTTTTCTTTTGGGACTAGGATATTCTTTTCTTTTAAGTTTAACTTAGTTGGTTAAATGGATAATATGTAAGTCTAACGTATTTAATTTGTTTAATTCACGTATTAAAGGAATCAAACCTAAATCTTAATCAGAAAAAAAAAATTCATTATCTAACGTTAGATGTCATCAAGCAGTTCGCTAAATACCTCATGGTCAAGCACTTCTCTAAATGAAATCAAGTAAGCAACGTGATAAAAGGAGGCGTTAGATGATCAAACGTCTCCCTTTGAACGAAGCTAACACTGTCTGTGCAGGGAGAATCTGTTGATGTCAGTCCTACCCTTGTAAGGAGATTCTGGCATGGTTTTATCATGTTCTACAATTTAGCTAGGCTTATTTTATCTTCTCCGATTTTTTTTTTTTGTTTATGCAATTGTTAATTAGCATTGCATTTTAAAAGAATTGACTTAACCTAAGCTTTTGCTAGAGAAGAAATTAAATTGATGTCCAAGGTGTTAAATTTTTTTAGATTTAAAACAAAATTTTGACTATTTTATATATGCATAAAGTTGGAGGTTATAAAGTAGATATTCTTTAATTTCCATCTTTACTTGCATTATATTGTTCTCCAAATCGTGAAAATTACTGTCCTTCTTGTTTATAATGAAAAAGCTTGTGTTTGGAACTCTATTTAATTCATCTTATTTTTAATTCTTATGTTCTTTAATCTTCTCCTTCCATGTAATTATTTTTATCAAGAACAATGAGACTTATTTTATTGAGGAAAGTTTTCATCATTCTCTAATAGATTTCAACTGTCAGAATAAAGTAAACACCATTCAAGTATTGAAATCTATCCGTGGATGTTAACAAATTGGAAATTTAATTATAATTTGATGATAGAAAATGTAATTAAGCATTTTTTTAAAAATGATGTGTCATATTTTAGTTGATGGGATATATGATTTCAACCATTATAGACGTCCCTCGTATCTTTGGAGTAAGTACCCAAACCATGAAGTGCAAGAAGATAAGTTATGAAGAAGAAAATTGGAACCTTTTGTGCATTAAATTTGGTCCCTGTGACCTGGATCACCTTAAAAGAAACAAGCAAAAGAGAAACGCCATTTAGGAGAGACAGTCAATTTCAGCATTTCAAAAACGTAGTTATGTTCATGGACTATTTTGCCAATACATCTTTTAGGGATCAACTTTGGCATTACTCCTAAGAAATTACTTGATTTGTAGAAACTATGGAGATCAAACGTCAGAGATAAACGAATTTACACCAATATATTACTGCATACTAACTTGTGCATAAAATAAACACTGTTGAGAGGAAAAACAACAATTATTGGTTATATTGTCACAGGAAAATGTAAAATAAAACATAACATAGATATAACGTGAGTAAAGCTTGTCCTACTACATAAAGCAGAACATACACAAAAGAAGTAAAATGCAAAATAAAGACAAACATAAACAAAAGAAGTCACATAAACTTGTTATGATTACCTAGCCATCACAGCTCATCATACTAATTCAATCTTCTTGCTTGTCTTTCGCCAAGTAGACACTAATGAGCTTCTCTTAATATGCAAGTAAGCCTATAATCGGATTCCTTATCAAATTCATCAAGCATAGCAGAAACTTCTGCTAATAGTTCCGCTTTTTCGTTGACAACAACATAGTCGCCGTCATTAGAAGCTACTTCAAAAAGTTGGTTGAACATAGACCGAGGAGGTTTGTACACTATTCCAATCAGCAAATCACTAACCACATTGTGAAGAATAGCAGTAACAAATGAAACAACATCTACAACTTTATATGGAAGTACATCATTGAAGTCAATTTCCTCATCTAGCTGAATAGCACCTGAATAAGTGACCTTTGTAACTTAGCAACAAAATGGTTATTTTTAGCCAATTTTCTAAAGCATTTGAAAACATAAGATCTCTCAGGGTCAGATCCATTGATAAAGCCAGTGTTACGGTTCAAACAATTTGAAACATTTAAATGCCTCACAGCATAGGCAGTGTATGCAAATTCGGCTTCAACTAAAATCAACTTGGGGTCATCATTAGCTGCTACCTTTTCAGCCCAATCCTCAAAAGTCTTGGCAACTTCTTCTCTAATACAAGGAAACAAGAGAAAAGCTTTCACATCTAGAGAGCTAAAAACCACATTTTCTCTCAAATCAGATCCTAAAGAACCTTGTTGAGTGATTGATTTCACAGGTTCCTCATTCTCAATCTCTTCAAGGAGTCTCTCGGTGTATGAACGAACATTCTTCAAAACACTATCACTGAAAACAACATGCATACGAAGAAATCCAAGAAAGTGGAATGAGAAAATGACACTTTCTAGCTTACCTAACTTCGCATACATGCACGTGTCAGAACTCTTATCAAAGAACAATTGTTTAAAAGTTGAAGGACGTTTAACTGCAGGCACAGTTGCTTCTCCAATCTCCAAAGCCAAATTCCATGTTAAATTAGAAAATGCCAATTTGGAAACTTCATCTAACTACTTTTCATCAGCAACAACAACAAGTGCATGATCCCTTTTAGCTTGGTGATAGGAAGCAATGAGTCAATGACCCTTCTGAAATCATAATCGTGTGCTCTTCTAGTTGCTATTGCTTCAACCAAAACCTTCCATGCTTCACTGGATTCTTCTTCCACGTTGATATGTCTCATCCTTTTCCTTACTCTCTTTGCTGCATATTATAAATTAGAACTCAGTGTAATTTAAAAGCAAAAAAGAAACTAGAAATAGTGGAGGAGAATCATCAATTGAATGATTTAAGAAGACTTGTTAGTTAAAAATACATAAATCAGAGTACAAAAGGAAAGAAACAAGTCAACAAAATCTGTAAGGACATAATGAAACATTAAATTTCCATAAAGCTAATTCATAACACAAACATTTTTCAATATAACACATAAAAACATTGATTATAAAAATAAAAATGAAAACAAAAACACATTTTTACTAAGCTAGCTATACACTTAAGAAATGATATGATAATTGATAACCTAAAATTAACAAGGCACCTAGGATACATTTTAAGAAAATCAAAGTTATTATGCAGTAAAATACACTTCAAAAAATGTTCAGTTGATGCACTTTAAATCGAGTATTCAACAAAAAAATAAAAATGACACATCCTTCGATAAAAAAAAAAAAAAAAAACATATTGTACCGAGACGAAGATGAGAAAAAAATGCATGAAGAACAAGATTTAGAAGGTGCATGTGTGGCCTTACTGTAAAAGATGAAGAGGAGAACAGTACTTCAGAGATCAAGTTTCAGCTGGTTCGATTGAGAAGAGGAATGGATCCTCTCCAATTATTTTAAAATGGTGTTTCAGCTGTTACTTCTTACGGTCAACTACAAATACGACCTTTGAATTTTAAAGTCTCTTTTCGTTTTTGAAGTTGATGGAGTGAAGTTATTATATATAGAACATGAAAAGTCATCATCGAAATTAAATGTTTTGCTAGAAACAAAGGGATATAGAAAGATGATTGGAGATGCGGATGGTTTGTTAATTCACCCAATGATCACAGAATTATTATTTCTTGCTCATTTACGAGCATTGGGTTAATTATTATTTCTTGAGAATTTACGATGCCACATTTCAGCTTAATCAACTTCATATACATGCAAGTCTCATGGCTGCTCTCTCAATCTCATTTAGGATGTCTACCAGGCACAATTGCTTCTTCGATCTCCAAAGCCAAATTCCATGTTAAATTAGAATAATTATTATTTTCATAAAAATAATATTTATCCTAAGTGGGGATAATTAGGTAATAACACCAAGATGTTTTAACAAGAGAAAAGATGAATTTTTTTTTTATGGTTTAATTGCATTTTTTATTTTTCTAATTATAATTAATGATTCAATTTGATATTAAAGTTATAAAAAATTTTAATTTAATTTCTAAATTATTTAAAATACATTAATTTTTTTCTTTTTTGTTATATTTTGCTATTTACACATTTATTTTACTAAATACACTCCCCTAAAAGTATAAAAAAATAAATGTGAAGTATACTTAACACAAGAAAGGTGTAAATAGCAATATCTAGGGTAGGTAATTTAATTCCTTTATAGACTACTCATGTCTAAGGAGTATACTATACTTTTTTTTAAGTAATATTTTTTTATTATTATTTTAATAAAAATTTAAGAGAAACAATTAATAATAATAATTATTAAATGGAGCTCATCCTACTTGCATTTATCTTTACATTTTTTTTCATCTTCATATTGGTTACTCTTACGTGGGAGATTCGTCTTTACATATCTACTTTTCAAATCTCTTTCATGCTTCCTAATGTTCAGTATTGTCAACCAATACCTATCGTAGACTCCGTTAACTCTGTCATTGACACCACCAACAATAATATTGATGGAGTCAACAATAGTGTTGATGGAATTGTCTCACTCCCTATGACATCTTCATCATCAATGTTTGAATCACAAATTTTGGCTGTTGAAGAAAAAATTTCGACTTGGAAACAATACTCATATAACTCTTATAAAGATTTTCTCCAATCCATCAAGGATTTAGTTGAGGTCTATTTGAGTTGGTGAATTTTAACAATTTGAGAAAACTTTTTTATTGATATCTTAAGTTCAATTCAAAGAATATGTATCTCATCATCATTCATACTTTTGCTTATTTTCCTAATAACCTTACTTCAAAAAAGATGATGTAAAAGTCTAGGTAAACAATTACTCTTATGGATGGGTTTTGATAAACCTTTATTGATATTTTTTAAGAAGTATTATGTTATTTCATTCTATAATATTATTTGTTTTTTATTTTATCTATATGGTTTATACTTAAAAGAATATTTTTTTAAAAAAAATAATACAAACTACCTCGTATGGTTAATAAAGAAAGAAAAAGTTCATATATCAATTAAAACATGAAAGAATATTAAATTAACAGTTATTTATGATCTATTAAATTTTACATTTTTTTTTGTTTTGATACATAATATTTTAAAATTTTTATTTTGATATTTTAAATTTTTTGAAATTTCATTTACATTTTTTTGCATTTTCAGTCTAAAATGTCAATAATTTGTTTTTTTTTTAATAGTTAATTTAAAATAATAACATATTTTTGTTTACAAATGGTCACTATATTTATTTTATTTCAAAAATTATAAAAAAAAGAAACTAAACAAAATTACACTCTTATCCTTACAATACTTCTTCCCAGATGCCAACCCACACCCAGTAGAACATGCACCCCCACAGTCCCATACCCACTGTAGAACTTACTCTTCTTACAAAAATGCATCGACCCACCATTCCCTTTTGAGCACCCATCATTGTACCCAGAAAGACCAATTTTGTTGGAGCGTGCCACTACGACCGAGGAAGCTAGGTGCAAGAGTTGCGTTAAGCAGTAATAATGCAGTCCTTTATGGTGATTCCGACCTCCAGGCCGATGGCAACAACCTCTTGGCCATCGTAGAGGTGGAAGAAGCCACAGTTGAGCTTGACCATGTCGCAAAAGGAGACAAACTCCAAAAGGGAGGTCACGACAAACATGAGGGAGAGTCGCAATCGTGCATAGTGAAGGGGGCGGAGGTCTCGAGGGTGAGAGGGGTGTCGAAGGGGGAGATAGAACTAGAGGAGACGATGAAGACGACTAAGAAGACAAGAAGGGTTTTATTTTTGTGGCTTTTAGCCGCTTCAAATCTAAAAACAAAATCGATGCCACCGTCATCTTCATCATCTTGGCGTGGTGGATTCGGCAGTGGATTTGGAATTTAAGTGGTAGATTTTAGGACTTACGGTGGGTGACAGGGATGGATCAAAGAACTTAAGTAGGGAGGGGTTAAAAATTTTTTGTCAATTTTTAAAAAATTGAGAGTAAAATCTACAATCATATAATATAAGAGTAAAATAATAGAGTAAAATTTATAAGATTTTAAAAAATTATAAATAAAAAGTATCAAATTAATTTATTAAAAATAAAACTTAAAAAATATATATATATATATATATATATATATAATGAAACTAAATATTTAGTAGGTATAAAATTAAGATATGGTCTACTAATAAAAAAAAAATATATTAATTTGCTTCCCCCCCCCTAAAATCCGTCACTGGTTTGTGGTGAATTTTAAATTTAATTGGTGACAGATGGAATTCCACGTTATTTGGTAGATGAGATTCAAATTTGATAGATGTAAAACTTAGTAGTGGGAACAACATTGTTGATTGGGTTAGATTTAAAATAAAGTTTAAAATGGCGTTCATATGAGATTTTTTTATTAAATTTAATAAAAAAATGTAATATTAGTCGTCATTATTTTTAATTGATTATTTAAAAATTAAGGAAACAGTAAGATTTTAAATGAAAAAAATATTAAAGTATCAAAATAAAATTTTTAAAATATTATATATCAAAATGTAAAAATTATGAAACTTAATAAATAAAAAATGACATTAAACCTAAATTAAATAAATAACTCAATATGATAAATTGAGAAAAAATAAATACTTTTATATATATATATATATAATATAATATGTTTCATATTTGTATGAATATCTTTATAATCATAGAAAAATTATTTATTTTGTCTCAATTTTATCATAAAATAAGGTTAATATTATTTTAGCTTGATAAATATGTAATATGTAATATTAACTTAGTTTCTTAATCATAATAAAAATAGTATTAAAAAATAAAATTTTGTTTGTAGTAACCATTGAAATAAATATGTAAACTATGAATATAAGTAAATATAATTTATTATTTATATTTGTTATTACTAAAGGCTAATAACTAATTTCTCTCTTTCTATATATATAAAAAAAAAATTGTATATATATATTTTTTTAAATTTCCTTATGTCAGTGAATTTGAAGTTAAAAAATAAATTTATGAAATTATATTAACCTATGATGTGATTATTTTTCACTTTTTTCTAAGGGATAATATAAAACATTATTTTTTTTAATACAGATTTAACTATTGATCTAATTATCTAGTAACTTAACCAATTCAATCATTTCAATTTAAATGCACTGGATATGCAGATATGCTATTTAGTTAGCCGGTTTTAATGTACCTAATACAATCACACATCTAATTGAGTACTCACACTTTTCTCATGAAAAAAAAAAAAAGGGAATTTCACACTTATTAAGAAAATTATTTGAATATATTAAATTTTAAATATTCTTCCTAAATTATTCTTAATGGTCTTGTACCGCCTAATATTTATCGTGTAGTATATCTAGTGCTCATTTATGAGAACTAACTCAACTAAGGGTTTGGTTTGATTGGGTAGAAGAAAAATAAATAAAAATAAAATGATATGAAAATTTTGAATTAAAGTAGAGTATGTCATTTACTATTCATTTTACTTCTTTTTCCATGTCAACTTGAACTCAATTACTCTTTGCTCCCCAACTTTTGGTTTAAAAACTTTCATTCCAACTTGAATGTTAATTAATATTTATTTCACACTAGAGACTCAAAACTTACAAGTAATTTGGTGATTTTGTTTTTTTTTTTTTAAAAAATAGTGAAACTTGTAGTTTCCTAAAAATCAATATGCAAGTACCAACTCGAACAAAGCAAGAAATATATAGATTAAGCTAAATACAAGTCAAGTACCCGTAACAATTTGGAGGGGAAATAGTGTTATAGTACAAAAAGTGGTTAGTCACCTAAAAATGATGTTTAGGCCTTCTTCAGCATACACTGCTTATGTTTTCTATATTGTAGTTGAGTCCATTTTGGCATGTTAGAATCAAGACAACTAATTAAAGGCACAAAGCATTAGCATAATCCATTTCATGCCTTGTTTGAGTTGGTACATTCCATGGAATTATAAGTTTCATTATTTTATAATAAATTTAATAATTATATTAATCATAATTATTAATTAATAATCAAGTAAGAGTATTAAAATTATCAATTTAATTTTTTAAATTAGAGACCAAATATTATTATAAAAAATTAGAAGATTAAAATTATAATTTAGCCAATAAAATAACACACCTTCAACTCCAATCATCCTTTTATATCCTTTAATGAAAGATGCAATTGATTAACTTTGTTTGCAAAACGTTAATTTCGTTATTGAAAATACCAAAACTCGTCTGCTTCAGTGCTTCTCATCGCTAGGTGATGTATTAATTTCATTTCAACTTTCAAAATTCAAAGGCGAAGAGAGACGTAAGAAAATTGAAAGGTTGCGTTTGTAGATCTCGATAATCCAATAATCCTATTGGCTTATAAAATGGGATCATATAATCCAATCCGTTTGTAGAAATTTCAAAGGTCGCTCGCGTGCGTTTGTAGAACTGTAATAATTTCATTTCAACGTAAGAAAATTGAAAGGTCGCGTTTGTAAATCACGATGATCCAATCCTGTTGTTGGCTTATAAATACAGCTAACACCGTCTTACCAATTGGATTTTCTTCTAAGGTGGAAACCGTAAGAAGCATCGATCACTCTTCTATATTTTCTTCTTCTCATCTTAATTAATCGCATTACATTTTTTCTAATGGATCGAAGACTTTCATTATTTGTTCAATACTCCACTACTTTTTTTTTTCTTTAAGGTCTCATATTCATCTATTGTAATTAATTAATCTCTATACTATGCAGGAAATTAAAGAAGAGTGCCATCTTTTATCATGGAAGAATCCAGACTCATCGATATCATCCCTAAGGTAGAGCAAAGAACTTCTCCGGGCATTTCCAGAAGAGAACCTTGGATGTTTCTGGTTAGAGCAGTTGTGACTAGAAGAGAACAAGATTCTGATTTCAAACGAATGATCATCGATTCTTATAGTGAAGCTAAAGGATGTGCAACGAATGATGATGCACTTGTTGGTAAAAAGTTGGATGAAGTTTCTAAATGGGCATTTTCTAAAGGTACTTGGCTTTTAGCTGCGGCAATTGGAGAATCATCATCAAGTGATTCCGCTAGCGTGGTTAGTATGTTGAGTAATCTGATGAGTGACATTGTCGGCTGTTATACACACATTGGTCACGACGTTGATTTCAATGATAGTGCTATTCTTGAAAATGTTCGTCCATACACCAAGCTACTCGTAGAAGAAACTGAGCATATGGAACCTGTGGAATCAGTGACTCAAGAAACTGATTATGAGTTATTCCACTCTCTAGCTACAAAATTTATACCATTACTTCCTCGTATCGAACAAGTTGGCATGACTTTCAAGGATTGGGCTCAAAAACTTTCATGTCATAAGAATTTCCTTGAACCTAAGCTAAGGTGGTTTTCGCTGAAACCAAATTCGCATACACTGCTTATGCCTTGAAGCATTTAAGTGTATCTAATTGTATGAATGGTCACAGTGGCTTTATTGATGGAGCTGACCCTAAGAAGTCTTATGTGTATAAATGCATCAAGAAATTGGGTAAGAGAGATGGCTATGCTTGCCCTAAGTCACTAAGGCTCACTTATTCATGTGCTATGCAAATTGCTGAGGAAATTGATATTCATTATCAAACACTCCCATATAAGGTTGTAGATGTTGTTTCATTTGTCACAACTATTCTCAGCAACGTGGTTAGTGGTCTCTTTGTTGGAACTGTGTACACACCTCCTCAGTCTATGTACGATGACCTATTTGTCGGTTATTTCTATTCTATAAATGATGATATTCCCCCAGAACCAGAACAATTACCTGCAATTTGTGCTTTGCTCGACCAACTTGAAGCTGCACAGGATTTATATCCAACTCCTCCTACCTTTGATGATCCGGTTTGTTCCAAGGAATCTAATTATTTGTATATGTGTGGAGTTCGAGAGTTTCATCATTGCCTACTCCATCAGAGACAAGCTAGATATTTTGAAATGAGGTCGAGGACCGCTATCATCAGGCTTCCAGACACTTTTTTGATAAATTCCCTTTTAAGATTTGTGAAATTGAACTTTTTTTTTTTAAATGTCATTTTTTTTCTCCTCTATGTTTAACTTTATCCTTCATGTTTCTTATGTTTTACAAGCTTTAATTTAGTATTTTATGTTTTTTAAATTCCTTAACCTAGTTTTTAAACTGAGTCAACATGTTATTCTAAATTTGAGTTTCACAATTTTTTTTATGCAAGAAAATATAATAAACTAATTTTTAAATGTGAAATTCCTTAAAAAAATATTTATTTAAAATTACATCACAAAATTAAAAATAAATATTATTTCATAACGATCATCCTATTATGAAATGTGACATTTAGAAGTATAAAGGACAAAACTTAGATAAAGTTAGTAAAGTATTAAGTGTCATCACAAGTAAAGGAATTTACAGCAGTACAAAGCATATATAACCACACTTAAGAGAAAACAACAACATTTAATAGCTATGTAAACAGATACGTCACAAGGAAATGTTCGTATGTCATAAGTAATGCTTATCTTGCTACACAAAAAAAACACATCAACTTATATATGACCAGCTATAGCCATCAGCTCATCATATCCAAATCTGAATCCAATATTTCTTGCCTGTTTTTCGCCAAGCAGCATTATCAAATTCATCGAGCATAGTAGAAATAGCATGTAACAGTTCCGGGTCTCTCGTAATAGCAACATCATCGTCTTTGTCATTGTCGCTATCTGAAACAGCTTGGAGAAGTTGGTCGAACATAGATAGATCGAGGAGGAGCATACACTTATCCAATCAGGAGACCAGTTACAACGTTGTCAAGAATAGCAGTAACAAACGAAACAACATCTGCAAGTTTATATGGGAGTAGTCCAACAAAGTCAATTTCCTCGGCTAGATTGATTTTGTAGATTCCACACCATCACTTTCTTCAAGGAGTCTCTGAAAAGCGGAGGACTCTTCAAATTAAATCATTGTCACTGAAAGCAACATCCACACCAAGATGTGAAGAATAGTCGAATGGCCGAAAAAAAGAAAATGCTACATTTCAGCTTAATCAACTTCATATACATATATGACTATAGCCATCAACATATCAGTCATCACTCATGGCTCCTCTCATTCTCATTAAAGTACATCTTTTTGAAAGTCTAAGGATGAGCTGCAGGCACAGTTGCTTCTCCAATCTCCAAAGCCAAATTCCATGTTAAATTAGAATTAGGAAGTTATGGATCTTATAAAAAAAAAATTTCCTAATTTCATAAATTTTTTATTATGATTTGGATTCCTATAATATATTTTTTTTATTTTTGTTTCTATTTGCGACTTTATCTCAACCGTTAATTAAGTGATAGCGTAACATTATATCAACAGTTAAGATGATGTTACGTTTTAAGATTAAAATATATAGTAAAAATTTTATAAGACTCAACATATTTAAGTCTTAGAATAATTATTATTTTCATAAAAATAATATTTATCCTAATTGGGGATAACTAGGTAATAACACCAAGATATTTTAAAAAGAAAAAAGATGAATGGTTTTTTTTTTAAGACTTGTAATTTTGTTTTCCTAATTATAATTAATTTTTTAATTTGATACTTAAGTTATAAAAAGTTTGAATTTGATTCTTAAATTATTTAAAATATATTAAATTTATTTTTTAATGTCAGATTTTTCTATTTACATATTTCTTTTACTAAATATACTTCCCTAAAAACATAAAACACAAATGTGAGGTATATTTAATACAAGAGAGGTGTAAATAGTAATATTTGGCAAAAAAAAAAACACACTAAATTGATAAATTGATGTATTTTAAATAATTTAAGGACTAAATTAAAACATTTTAAAATTTGAAAACCAAATCGAATATTTAATTATAATTTGGTGACAAAATATGTAATCACGCCTTTTGTTTAAATGATGTGGCATAATTTAATTGGTGGGATAGGTGATTTTAATCCTTTATACGCTACCTCATGTACCTCATGTCTACGGAGTAACGACCCCAACCATGCTATACTTTTTTTTAAGTAATATTTTTTATTATTATTTTAATAAACATTTAAGAGAAACAATTAATAATAATAATTATTAAATCCTCAACTTTTCTTAGCCAACCAATAATGTTGAAAAAAAAAAAATATAATGAGTTAACCAAAAAAAAATTCATAAACCGCCGCAAGTAATTAATAGACTGATAGTAAAAACAAATACAATTAATTATGAAGAAAAATGTTAAAAACACCTTCTCTAATACATTTTTTTAGATACTCTTTTTTTTATCAATTAAAATTTATCAAAATTCATAAAATTGGATAAACCTCAAATCTTATTTAATAACTTTGTCTTTTGATTTTATAATTTTCAATTAATTTTGACCAATAAAAGGGAATTTGTTCAAAAGAATGTATTTTATAGTGTAAATATAACACTCCTCCTACTTTAAATAATTTTTTCAAAGGTCAATTAAATGTTGAAATTAAATTCATAAAAAATAATAAAAAAATAATTATGAAACTATATTCTCACATTATAAATTAAGTATCAGACCATCTTTATATACAACGAAAATGAAGCTAATCATACTTGCATTCATCTTCACATTTTTGTTCATCTTCATATTGATTACTCTTATATGGGATCTTCTTGTTCGTCTTTATATATTTACTCTTTGAATCACTTTCGTGCCTACTAATGTTGAGTGTTGTCAACCAACACCTATTGTAGACTTCGTTGACTCTGTTATTGACACCACCGATAATAATGTTGATGGAGTCAACAATAGTGTTGATGATAAAGTTAGTCGAATTGACTCACTCTCTACGACATCTTCGCCATCAATGTTTGAACCACAAATTTTGGCTGTGGGAGAAAGAATTTTGGCTTGGAAGTAATACTCAGATAACCCTTATGAAGATTTTCTCCAATCCATCAAGGATTTAGTTAAGGTCTATCCTGAGTTGACAAATTTTAACAACTTGAAGAAACTCTTTCACTGATATCTTGAACTCAATTCAAAGAATATGTATTCCATCATCCTTTCGTGCTTTTGCTGATTTTTCTAATAACCTTACTTCATAAAAGATGGTGTAAAAGTCTATGTAAACAATTACTATTATGGATGAGTTTTGATAAAATTTTATTGATATTTTTTAAAAACCTATATTATGTTGTTTCATTCTATGATATTAGTTATTTTTCATTCTTTTTATATGATTTACGTTTAAGAATATTTTTTTTTAAAAAAATAATCCAAACTAATTGGTGCTATTAATAAAGAAAGAAAAAGCCCACACCATAGTTGATCAATTAAAACACAAGAGAGTATTAAATTAAAAGCTTAATATATTTTTTGTTCATTAAATTTTACGCTTTTAAAATTTTACACTTTTACGTTTTGATACGTAATGATTTAAAATTCTTATTATGATACTTTAAATTTTTCAAAATTTCATTTTGGCACGATTTTGCATTTTTCGTCTAGTGTTCCATTAATTTTTAAATAATTAATTTAAAATAATGATTAATTTTTGTTTAAAAACCATTGCAATCTTTATTTTATTTCAAAAATTATATAAAAAAAAAACTAAAAAAAATTACATTCTCATCCTTACAATACTTTTTCCCAGATGCAATCCACACCCACTAGAACATGCGCCCCCACAATCCCATACCCACTAACAAACCTACTCTTCTTACAAAAATGCATCGACCCACCCTTCCCTTTTGAGCACCCATCATTGTACCTAGGAAGACCAATTTCGTTGGAGCGTGTTGCTGCGACCGAGGAAGCTAGGTGTAAGGGTTACGGTAAGCGGTAATAATGCAGTCCTTTATGGTGATTTCGACCTCCATGCCAATGGCAACAACTTCTTGGCCGTCGTAGAGGTGGAAGAAGCCGCGGATAAGCTTGACCATATCACAAAAGGAGAGAAACTCCAAAAGAGAGGTTGCGAGAGATCGTGAGGGAGAGTTGCAATCGTGCACAGTGAAGGGGGCGGAGGTCTCGATGGTGAAAGGGGTGTCGAAGGGGGAGATAGAACGGGAGGAGATGACGGAGATGGCTGAACGACGAGAAGGATTTTATTATTGTGGCTTTTAGCCGCTCCAAATTTATAAGCAAAACTGATGCCACCGTCATCTTCTTCATGCGTGGTGGATTGCGAGGAATAAAAATATTTTTACTCTTCAAATATTAGTTTACATCTAGTAAAAAAGATAAAAAAATTATAATAAATAATATGATGAAATATAAAAAAAAATAAAAAAATGTTAATAAAATATAAAAAAAAAATATATAAATATAATAAGTGATATGATAAAATATAAAAAAAAAATATTGATAAAGTATAGAAAAAAATTACACTATCAAAATATTACTAATTCATAATAATAGATTTGGAATTTGAGTGATAGATTTTAGAACCTATTTAGGATCAATAGTGGATTTGAAATTTAATTGATGATTTTTGGGTGATAGGTGGAATTCGACATTATTTGGTGGATGAGATTCGATCTTGATAGATTTGATAGATGTAGAGACCTAAACCTGCAATCAAATTCCTCATCTTGTGAATCAGCATTATCAAACTCGTTGAGCATAGCAGAAATAGCCAGTAACATTTTCAAGTCTCTCATAATAGCAACATCATCGTTTTCGTCACCTTCACCGTCACTGTTACTATCACCATCGGAAACAGCTTTGAGAAGTTGGTCAAACATAGACAAAGGAGGAGCATACACTATTCCAATCAGGAGACCACTTACAACGTTGTTGTCAAGAACAACAGTAACAAACGAAACAACATCTATGGGAGTCGTCCAACAAAGTCAATTTCCTCAGCTAGCTGAATCTTTGTAAGATAGGATTAAGAAGGTAATATTTTTTAGCAGATTTCTTCATGCATAAATAATTATATGCGATCTCTCAAGGTCATATCCATCGATAAAGCCAGTGTTACGATTCATACAATTCGAAACACCCAAATGCCTAACAGCATATGCAGTGTATGAAAATTTGGCTTTAGCTAAAATCAACTTAGGGTCATAACTTCCTGCTACCTTTTCCGCCCAATCCTCAAAAGTCTTGCCAACTTCTGCTCTAATACGAGGAAACAAGACAAAAAGCCTTTACACCTAGAGTGCTGAAAAACTCGGGTTTCTCTCGAATCATCAGCTCTGTGAAAACCTTGCTATTGATCTCACAGGTTCCACACCCTCACTTTCTTCAAGGAGTCTCTCTGTGGATAGCCGAGCATTCTTCAAATCATTGTCACTGAAAGCAACATCATCCACAGTAAGATATGAAGAATAATAGTGGAATAGCCGAAAAACAAAAATGTCACGTTTCAGCTTAATCAACTTCATATACATGCAAGTCTCATGACTCCTCTCATTCTCATTAAAGCACACCTTCTTCTTCTTCTTCTTAAAAGCTGAATCATGACTCTCAATCTCATTGAAGTACATCTTCTTGAAAGTCGAAGGACGTCTAGCTGCAGGCACGGTTGCTTCTCCAATCTCCAAAGCCAAGTTCCATGTTAAATTAGAAAATGCCAATTTGGACACTTCATCTAACTTTTCAAATGCATCATTGTAATTAGCGCGGTGAAAGGAAGCGATGACTCTTCTGAAATCAGAATCATGCTCTCTTCTAGTTGCTATTGCTTTAACCAAAACCTTCCAGGCTTCTCTGTGAGCAGTAATTCGGAGCTCCACCACTGGGATGTCAGGATGATAGATCTCATTTCTTCTCATTGCTGATCTCTTTTCCATTGCTGCATTATATTGATATTATAAGTCCTTTATTATAGATTTGAATTCAGTGTAATTCTCTTTAAAACATGAAATAGTGCAGGAGAATCAATAACTGAATGGTATATAGATTATACTACAGAAAGAAACAAGTCAAGAAAATTTGTAAGCACAACTTGCAACACTAAGTTTCCATAAAGCTAGTTCACAACACAAGCATTTTTTCAGTGTAATACCTAAACAATTTGAATAAAAAAAGAAAAGAAAAGAAAAAGCTCATTATTATCTTTATTAAACTTCACTCAAGAAAAGAATTTGCTAACCTATAATTAATTATAACTAACAAGGCACCTTCTTGAGTACATTATAAGAAAATCAAAATTAGTATACACTAGACAGTAAAACACACTTTATTTTATAAGCAAAGTTAAGTCATGAAGACTTTACAGATTAAGCAATACAAGAAATAGGGTTAATAATACAACAGACCCTTCCATTTTTTTTTCCCATAAACCATTGTGAGGAATGGAACTTAATCAAATCCAAGATAAAAATACGATCAGAAATACGATTAAATTGTTTAAAATTATAATAAGTGTTTATAAAATAAATGATTATCAAATAATTAATTATTTCATAAACAAGAAAGCAGCTTATCTTAAGTGTTTATTTCATAAATATACTAAAAATATAAATAATTATTTATTTTATTAAAATAAATGTTTATTTCACCAAATAAGTTTAAACAAACCAATCCATAATATCACATGTGCCCTCATTGAACACTATCATATATCTTAATAGCCAAATGGACCACACAACAGCATGCAAAATCAAAGGAGTTTTATATAAAAAATAAAAAATAAAAAAAAATCCCAACTGTTAACATAACACATTGAGCAAACAAACAAACAGATCTTTGTATTAAGAGGGCATCAGAAAAGAAAGCCTAACCAAGCAAAAATGCTATTCCAAAGCTTGAAAGAAAAGGGTCAAAATAAGAACAAATGGTTAGAATCTTCTTGTTCAGAAGAGCAAAAGAGACTCAACTTTAAAAATGAGTTCATGTACAGAGTATTTTGAAAAATATTTGAATTTATAACTTTCTAAACACGTCTTTAAAAACAAGTGGGTAAAAGACAACAAAATTTGGAGATGAACATTCAAAAAATCCATGCCGGAGTCCTCTAATAGAAACATTTTGAAATGAGATGAAGATGACAAAAAAAAATGCATGAAGAAGGTAAGACCTTGCGGTAAAAGATGAAGTTGGATTGAGTAGAGTGATGATGATTCTTGCAGTTCCTACAGTTTTCTTCTTAATTTTTCTTGAGAGCAAGAAGGCTATTGGACTTGGTGTGTTAAAACTTAGGACTTAGGAAATAGGAAGTATATGAATCAATCCTAGTATTCACAAAAGCGACATTTGAATTTTCACACTGTTAAGTTGTGAAAAAAATTAGGTAAAAAGGTGAAATAGAAATAAAATAAAAAGTAAAGTTATTTGGCAGGAAAAAAAGAGTAATGCAATCTTACATCACTGTATCAATTCTTTAGGTTGATTATGTAGTTGATTTAATAAGTTAAACGGAAATTGACTAGTTTGCTTCTAAAAAAAATCTGTATGTCTGAAGTGACTGAACGTCCTGTCTCTTCCTAAAATGAAAGGTGAAAGTATTTGCATAGTTACATAACTTTTGATAATAAGTTTTATGCATTGTTTGGATTGTTAGAGAAGTTATGAAGAGAGAGCCGTAAGAAAAAAATGATTTTTATCGGTTTAATATTTAAAAAATAAGTTGTTTTACTTATTTTTTTTTATTTAATTGAATTTTTTTATTATTTAATTAATCAATTAAGTTATTTTATTTGTAAAAATGATTAATTGAATTGTTTTGTCATTTGAAATTAAGGAAATTAAGGAAATGCTTTGATATCTAATTGTATAACTTTTATAAATAAAATATTTAAATAATTATCTAACAATATAAAATTATATTACATGCATTATACCTTTTTTTTTTTTCTATAAATAATGGGACTTAATTGAACACTTAAATAATAAAAAGACTCAATTAAAAAAAAAGACTTATTTAAATATATTAAAATAAGTATTAAATTTTTTATTTTTTTTTATCGTTTGATATTGGCATGGATGACTTACATTAAAATAAATTTTCTTTTCAATTAAAAGACTAATTTTCGATATGACTTCGGTCAAAACCGAGTTTAATAATAATCATCGTCAACATATACAAAATCAAAAATTAGGTCTTAATATAAATGTTGTTGAGAATATATGTAACAAATGAAACAATATCTACAACCTTATATTGGAGTGTTCCATGATGATCAATTTCCTCAGCAATTTGCATAGCACATGAATAAGTGAACCTTAGTATTAGGGTAAGCATAGCCATCTCTTGATGATTTTCCAATTGATGCAGCCAAAATCCATGTACCTTTAGAAAGGCCAATTCCAACACTTCATCTAACTTTTCACCAACAAGTGCATCATCATTCAGTGCACTACTTTTAGCTCCACTATGAGAATCGATGACCCTTTTGAAATCAGAATCGTGTTCTCTTCTAGTTGCAATTGCTCTAACCAAAAACTCCCAAGGTTCTCTTCTAGTAATGATCAAAGAAAAAACTCTAGGGTTGATTCTCGATTCTACCTTGTTAAAAGATGTCATTCTTCTCCCCTTTCTTTTCCTGCATAGTATAGAGATTAATTGCATATAAGCTATCTACATAGACAAAATTGGCATCTCAAGACTCTCCATCATAGACAGAATCAAGTGCATATTATTAATAATAAAACAAATAACAAGGTAAAAATGGGGGATTGACTCTAACCCATCGGTGCATATTATCATAATATTCAATTTCTATAATTTTTAAATTCAAGAAATGATATTCAGTGAAACTGTGAAAAAGAACAAATTTTGAGTGATTTCAAATGGGTTGTTAGTGGGCAGATCATAATGTGCAAAGCATTAATAAATTAAAACATCTCTTAATAAAAATGAGTTTTTATCATAAATTCTTCATGTGTGCTTATGTTAAAAACTCATTTTTTACTAAGATAAATATATTAAGCAAAGATTGGTTAGCGTATAATTACATATCTTTATTAAGGTATCTATCTTGGTTACATTTTAAGAAAATCAAAATTATTAAAATATGTTGTAAAATATACTTTCTTAAAATAAACTATAGCGTGTACTTGAACAAATACTTCCACAAAGAACACCAAAATTTGGAGATGAACAAAAACAATCGTTGTATGAGTCCATAAAGAAAAAAGTAGTGGAGTCTTCAACAAATAATTGAAAAATTGGAATGCAGTTAATTAAGATAAGAAAAAAAAATGCACAAAGAAGAAGAAAATGTAGAAGAATAGAACTTACTGTAAAAGATGAAAAGAAGAGGAGGCCAGAGAGATTTAGTAGAGTGATGATAATTCTTTGAGTTCTTAGGGTTTTCACTTTTCGCCTTTAATTTTTGGGTGAGAGCTGAGCATGGCAATTAGAATGACTTTAGAAAGTATAAATCATACCACTACTTTATAAGCCAATAGGGTTAGATTATCGTGATTTACAAACGCGGCCTTTGAATTTTCTTACGTCTCTTTGCCTTTGAGTTTGAAAGTTGAAATGAAATTAATAGGGACAGAGCATGAAAAAACTGAAAAGTCATCCATGCTTATGAAAGGTGAAAGTGAAAGAGGAAGAAAGTTCTTAAGATTAACATGAAACAATTTTCATTTCAAAAGTGAGAAAAAATGAGTATAAGTGATATTAAAAAAATTCATTTTTTCTCATCTTATTTTATTTTCTTTATTATTCACTTAACCCTACAATTTCATCATTTTTTATTCACTCTATCAAACAAAGCCTTTTTCCTTTAATGAAAATAAAAGGGGTAACAGATAAAAGTCAAATATTCTATAGCACTATACTTTAGGCACTAAGTCACTACACATCTAGATTCACATTAATGCCAAGATAGATATGTTACACTTTTCATATAAAATAAATAATTATATATGATCTTATGTTTAAACTCTTTATTATTAAAGTTAAGTTGTTTTCTTCTTGTTAAAAAAAAAAGAAAAAAAATCTTATCCGCTCATAAATCATCCGGGCCTTAACATACCAATAACTCTCATGAAAACCTCTGTAGAAAACCTACGTTGCCACCCATACTTTCTTCGATCAAAGCAGAAACAGACAGTAACATTCCCGGGGAAGGCGAAATTCCATGATCACCAATCTCAAAAGCAACACAAGAACATTGATCATCAAACAGAGACCGTGGAGGTGTGTACACTGTTCCAATCACAAGACCACACTAACCACGTTACCCAGGATTGCACTAACAAATGAAACAACATGTTTAACTTTATAAGGGAGTGTTCCCCTATAGTCTATTTCCTCAGCTAGCTGAATTTCACCACAATAACTGTGGTTTAGTAACTCAGGGTAAGGATAGACATTTTTTTTAGCCAATTTCTTCATGCACTTATATATATAACACTTCTCAGGATCAGATACATCAATCAAGCATTTGTTACGTATATAGCTCATTAAATTGCTTACACTAAAATGCCTCAGAGCATATGCAGTATATGCAAATTTGGCTTCAGCTAAAATGAGCTTGTAGTCAGTTTTAGTTTTACCTGATAGCTCTTCAGACCAATCCTTGAAAATATTACCAAGTTCTTGTTTGCTGCGAGGAATTAAGAGAGTGGTTTTTATAGCAAGATCGTTTCTCATGCGAGGAAAAGGTTGTTCAGTAGTGGTGATTGATATCACAGGATTCATATTCTCACTTTCTTGAAGGAGCTTCTGCGTGTATGAACGAACTTTCTCCAAAACACTATCGATGAAACAATTATCTTCACCAAGTTTGGTAGAATAGCCAAGAATCTCAGCGGCTTGATCATACGCAACCTATTCGAGGCATCACCAATTGCTGCAGCCAAAAGCCACGTGCCTTCACCGAATGCCAACTTGGAAACATCGTCTAAGAAATTAGCAACATGTGCATCCATTTTGGCTCCGAAATCAGAAGGAATATTGTACATTCTTTTGTAATCAGAATCATATACTTTTTCGTACATTTCATGGAAATTATGCCCATTACTTTTAGCTTGGTGATAGGAAGTGATGGCAGTTTTGAAATCAGAATCGTGTGCTCTTCTTGTTGCTATTGCTCCCACCAAAACTTTCCATGCTTCACTGTGCTCCAATTCCATCTTGTAAAATAAATATGAAAAATAAAAGTATATTGGTTACATTTTATGAAAATCAAAATTATTAATATATGTTGTAAAATAAATTATGGCGTGTACTTTATAACAAATAATGAAAGTCCTCGAATAGAAAGATTGAAATGCGGTAAAATAAATAAGATGAGAAAAGAAATATAGCATGAAGGAGAAGAAAATGTAGAAGGATAATCCTTACTGTAAAAGACGAAAAAAGGAGATCGAGGACGTGTGAGAGATTTCAGGTTGAATTTAGAAGAGTGATCGATGCTTCTGCTTACGGTTTTCACTTTTAAAATTTTCATGGGACGTTGGGAGTATTTTATAAGTGAATGATGTAACAAGTCATTATTATAAAATATTTACATATATAAATATTTAATGTAAAATTTATTTATTATCATATATTTATTTATTATTTATTGTATTTTTAATAAAAATTTAGTATTTTAAATAAAAATAAAATAAATGGAGTGATTTATAAAATAAAAGTGAAATATATAAAAAAAAAATTATAACTAATAATCGAAGATGTTAAAATATAAATGAAGAATAAATTAAATAATTTTTAATAATATTAAAAATTAATTAAATAAAATTTTATAAATTTAAAATTTACATATAATAAATATTTTTAATTTTTTTAAATATAGGTCAATCATACGAATCAATTGATCAATAATTGACTCTATTTTAACATTATTAAAAATTTATATTTTATTTAATTAAATATTTGTATTTTATTTAATTAATTTTTAATATTATTTAAAATTATTTAATTTATTCTTCCTTTATATTTTAACATCTTCGAGTTGTAATTTTTTTTTATATATTTCACTTTTTATTTTATAAATCACTCTATTTATTTTACTTTTATTTAAAATACTAAATTCTTGTTAAGAACATAATAAACAATAAATAAATATATGATAATAAATAAATTTTATGTGAAATATTTATATATGTAAATGTTTTGTAATGATTACTTATTAGATCATTGGCTTAATGGTTATGATAACATTTAAACACTAAAGAATCAAAGGTATTTTAGGAATAAAAAAGGGTAATATGTCATTAGTAAAAAAAAACATTATCTAAGTCAACCATTAAAGATAACGGTCAAAGTTTTAAAATTAACAAAAAATCAAAATTATTTAATTTTAAAAACAGGAGATTAAAATTACAATTAAGCGTTTATAATACTACGTGCACTTATAAACGAAGATCGAACGCTGGTATTTTTACTTCTTGGTTCTATCCTCAAACCAAGAAGTTAAATTATTTGTTGCCTTCGTTATTTTGAATTTGGTTACAAATTTATGAAAGTAAAATATGTATAAAATATTATAAATTGAAGTCTATTATAAATCACATAATAATAAAAAAATATTATTTATTGTATAATATTAAACATCTAAAAATAAATTAATATAATTATAATATGTGATTTGGTTCAATTTAATTAGATTTTTATAACAAAATATAAAATCAAACCAAAAAAAATATGTAATTTTTGGATTTTTATCCATATAATTTTGTTTTTTTTTTTATCGGTGTGACAGTCCACATTCAATTTTGAACACCCTTAATTATGTGTCTCTTGGATCAGTGTTCATAAGATTTTTTCTATAATTCTAATAACAAATGTTAATATGGTATATAAGTAATTTTTAATTTTCAAATCAATTATAATAAAACACTAATAAAGTTATTTAAAACATTAATAGTAACATTATACAAGGAAGATTAGAAAGAAAAATAAATGAGACTCAAATTTAAAAAGAGAGACAAAAATACCCTCACAACAATAAAAATTATAATATAATATTTATCTAAACACAAAATATAATTATCTTTAACAAAATAGGAAAATAAAATAATAATTATTTTTAAAATATGACATTATCTTTATAATAAAAACTATCAAAATGGAATAAAATATTTTATAAAACCAACACTTAAATATTATTATTATAGGCTTAAATAAACTTTGAGTATTATAAAATATATCTTTTTTTTACTTTTAGATCCCTATAAAGTTTTTGTTATGGTTTTGGTCTCTATATTAATTTTTATTTATTTATTTTAGATCTCTACCGTTAACGTGACATCATATTAACCGTTAGTTAAGTGATGACATAATACTATCTCAACAGTTGAAATGATGTCACATCCTTAATAGGTACCCAAAACAAAAACAAAAGTGTTATAATAATGCAAAACATAGTAAAAAATTTATATAAACCCAAAGTAAAAAAATAATATTTTATAAGAATTCAAAACTTATTTAAGTATACTATTATATTATTATTTTTAAAATAAAATAAAAATTATAACAATAAAAATTATATTTTACAAAAACATACGAGGGCCATGACCTCCAATTAAAACATTTAAATTACTAATATAATATTGGGTACTTTATCTACTCCAACCTTTGCCAGAAAGAGATTAAAAAAATTACAAAATACCAATCACATTTCATCCTATAAAGGGTGGCCAAACAAACAAAATTTTGACAATAAATAAATCTAACCTATGTAAGAATTATAAATTATCAAAATTAATACCAACTAAATATTATTAAAAGTAATACTAGAAAAAAAATACAAAATAATAAGTCAAAATGTCAATCACAATGTCAATAATCAATTCTCACTTACAACAAACATTCCAATATAAAAGTGTATTGTAAATGAAAAAGAGAAAATGGATAATCAATAATTAAGGTGCATGCTATATAATGGTAACTTATACTAAGGATTGAGAAATATACTGAATTTTGTAATAGAAATCCAAACTTCAAAAAGATAAGTTGAATGAGTAAAATTATGTCTAAGAATTAGAGTATTAAACTAAATGGACTAAACTCTTAGTTGACTATCTTTAAAATAAAACACTAGAATAAAATATAAAAAAAAAAACGAGAAAAAAAAAATATATATATATATGACATTAAATTGATTATTAGACTGAAAAAAGTAAAAAAAAAAAAACAAATAATGGAGTACTAAGAAAAAAAAAAACTTATTTGGATCTATTTTATTTGAAGAACACCCAGTATCAAAAAGATCCCAAAAAGATCCAAAACAACAAAATGTTTTAACTATAGAAAAGTCAATAATAATTCAAATTAAGTATGAAAAAATAACCTAAAAACAAATTCAGATTTCAAATTCAAAATTTTCAATTTCGGATTCACGACCTTACCAGCCGTTGATAGTAGTTTGAAGTTTCCCAAATTACTATGTTTGAGCTATTTTTATAAACTAGAGACATCAAAGTTTCGTTAGTTTTTTTAAAATAAAAAATAAAAAAATGTCATGAGAAATACCATGAGTCCTATTTTGTTATTATTCTAAGCACATTAAATTTACCAACTAATTTATTTAGATACTTTTGAATATCTGATTTTTTTCTATAACTAAGTTATTTCTGCTTCATTAATTTATTTTGCTATAAGTCAATAATTCATTCATTAATAAGTCCAATGTTTAAATATTTGAATATATACTACCATAACTAAGTTATTTTCTGCTAATTAATTTTTTTTTTTACTATTATCAATTTATTAAATTATAAAACCTTATCTAACATCATCTATAAAATCGTTTTGATTGCCAAAAAGTATTTTTTTTCATATAATATTGGTTCCCTATTCATCATTAATTATATAATGATTTAAATTTAAATCCTGCAAAATACTCATTCATTAGAATGAAAATAATTAAACTTTGAATAGCTGTACATTTTCTTTCTTTCTGTCTTTCCTTTTCTTCTACTACTATTTTAAGTAGAGTACATTTCCCCGATTAACCTTCTCAATTATTATACGATCGAATGTGCGCAACTACTAGTAAGTTTTGAGAAAAGCATTATTACGTAGTTTAAATTGATTAATACCATTATTTTAAAATAATAATATATAAAAATTTCATAATAATTATTAATTAGATTATTGGATTGGTAATTATTTTAATATTTAAAAATTAAAGAGAATTAAGTTAAAATCTTAACTTTATCAAAATTTATTTTATTTTTTATTTAAATTAATTAATTAAATAAAAGACAATCAAAATTGTGGTTTGTAAATTTGGGAACGTGAGACCAAAACTACAATTAAATTTATTTATTTTTATATTATTTTCAACAAACTTTATCATCTAATTTAAATAAAAATAAATTAAATTTTTTTAATTATTATTATTTTATGACGATTTTATTTTATAAGAAAATGTGACACAAAAATAAGCATATGGCTTCTTTGTGAGATTATATTATACTTACAATTTTTTTTTAATTTCTCTTATTATTGTTCTCTTTTTTTCTTCTTTTCTGATGTTTTTTAAATATAATTATAAATTTTTAACTATCTAACTTCAATAACCCTATTTGATATTAACAATACAATTATTTTAGAGATATTTTTATATTTAATTTAAAATTTTCACTATTGTCAATTAAGAAATGTTATTAAACAATTGTTTTTTCATTGATATTTGTTACCTTGTTGATTTAACAACCTGATTTTTTTTTATTTTAAATTACACAACTATTTACACTAAAAACAAAATTGCACATTTATTTGATTTTAACAATACAGTAATTTTTTTTAGAAGGAATATATTTAAAATTAATTTTTTAATCAACATAATGTATTTATCTTTTTATTGTTTTATTTTTAAAACGTTTATTTGTTTTATCTTCTTTCTATAAAGTAATCTTCTACTTTTATCTATTTTTTCCACTTTTTTTTTTAAAAAAACTTATAATATTTAGTATTTGAATTAGTTTGTATGTTAACATTTTTTTTTATATGTTTTTAGTTTCACCTGAGAAAAAAAAATCATAATTTCAATTATTAAGATAGAGTAAAATACTTTTAAAAAAAATATTAGCACAAATAAAAAATAATAATATATCAAAAATGATATATTTTTTTTAACTCTTAAGTCATTTATTAAAATTCAAAAATATTTTACATAAATAATTTTATAATTTTTATTCATAACAAGAAATTAATAATTATCTAATAAAAAATATTATTTTGACTTAATTTAAATTGAATTGAAATAAAATTTATTAAAGTGGAGAATAAATAACTTCATGTTTGTTATTTTGTTAGTTTGATTTGATTATTAACAAATTTTATCAATTAATTTAAATAAAAAATAATTTTTAAATTTGTTTGGTTGTTACTATTTTATTGATGCTTTTAAAATATGATTATTGTAAATATATTAGGATTATAATATTATTATTTTGTTACTTTGATTTGATTTTATTTTATTTAGGTTACAATTATTTTTTATATATTTTCAACATTTTATGAGTTAATTTGGATAAAAATTAATTTTTAAATTTGTTTAGTTATTATTATTTTATGAGGCTTTGAAGTTTTATTATTAGTGTAATTATATTTTTGTTTGAGAGTATTAATGTAAATATAGTAGGATTATAATATTTAGGTTTAATGTCATTTTTATTTTGTTAAGTTTTTTATTTTTATATTTTGATCCATAATATTTTAAAAGTTTCATTATAATGTTTTAAATAAAAACTTAAAATACCTAAAAAATTTTAAAATAAGATATTGTCAAAAACTAAAAAAATTTGTAAGATGTCTATATAAATAAATAGTTGAATTCAATTTCTAAAGCAAAACTTTAACTTTTAATGTTCTTTAATTTTTTATTGTATATTTAAATGATCTTTATTATTTAACAAATGATCTTCTTTAATTATTATTATTATAATTGGGTAAGAAATATTCATTATACACATAAAAAATACTAATTAAATTTTACTATTTTAAAAAATAATATAATAGAAATTAAATAATTGAAAGTATGAAAAAAAAATATTTTTTAATTAGAATGAAAATTAATCAAACAAGGTTGAACAAATTAGAATATATTTCTAAATTATTTATTAAAATAGCCTTAACTTATAATATGTTTAAATGTTTAACACATATTATTATAAATCATTTTTTAATTATTATGTTATTTTATAATTTTTAAAATTATTATATATATTAAAATATTTTATTTTAAATAATTTAACATTTTAATAAATAATATTATCAATAAATAAAATATCTCGTCCAGATTTGTATAAAACTATTTTATATTATCTATCAACTATAATAAGTACATTATCCCTCTTTTCTTATCGTAAAGAAAATAAAAAGTAAAAGAAATTATTAAATTAAATTAAAAGTGAGAAAAATTATTAAAGTTGGTTACCTCTGAGTGGGCATTAAGAATCCGTCAATGTTTAAATTGTGTGTCCGCATTTCACTCTAAACCTAACTAAAATCCATTTTACTCTCACGTCTTTCATGGTTTATTCTTTTCCTTCTGTAGCTTCTCCCTTCCTTTATTTCTCACGCTATCTAAGGTTAGTAACTATGCTTATCTCACTTTTATGAAGTTTCTACTTTCTACTATCTCTTTCTTTTCCTTTAACTTTCTATTTGCTATGTTTTTTTTAGTTTCATCTTCGCTCTGAGAATATTTGGTCTTGCTTGGTACTAACTCAGGCAAGTTTTATTTTTCTCTCCTGTCAATATCTATTCAAATTCTAGCTTTTTGGGTTCAATTTTGATGATAAGCTTCAAGATCCATATAACTGTTTGTTTATTTATTACTAATGAGTTTCATTATGTGGGTTTATTTTTGGATTAATTTTTTTGGTTTCATTTCTCAATTGTTTTTTCTTTTTAGAAAAGTATAGGTGGAGATTGATATTTTTTAATTGCTTGATATTCTTTCAAAAAGAGAAAAATGATGATGACTAATCATGTACATTATAAAATAGTTTAAACACCATTTATTTATAATTATCTCTTATAAAATTATTAAAATAATAAAGTATGATTCAATGATAATGATAGTGTAAAAATTACACTCAACGACATTAATCAACATTAAGCTCATTTCATCAATGTGTCATCATAGTGGGGATGTGAATCCTCCCCATCTCTTTATCCTCCGTTTTTAATTTAAAAAGAAAGAGCAAGTCATGTCCCCTTATAACAAATGACAGTCGAATCAGATTAGTATAAAATATAACACTTAAACTGATACAAACAAAGTAGTACAATCATCAAAAGAAACAAAGAAAGTAAGAGAAAATAGTGAGTGAAAATAGCTAAGTGAAACAAAATAAAACAATACCAGGATGAATGAAAGCAAACTCACAAATCAAATTAAGCTACTTTGAGAGCATATGCATAGATCCACCTTGACATTGTGAGCATCTGGTGGCCATCCAAAGAGGAAATAAGATATCAAATTGTTTTAAAGATTCAACCTTTGTTCTAAAGACAGTAATTCTTTTAAGTAATGCTCTAAAAATCTTTGATTTCGAATTAAGAAGACACAAAGGAAAAATTAATAAAGATGCTCGCACACAATTTGTCAAATTGAGAAAGCTTGGAGGAGAAATGAAAAGTTAAAATTAAAAAAAAAGAATAACATAAAAAGTTAATTTAAAATTTAAAATAAAAAATAAACTATATATAATGGTTTCATTGAGAGTAAATTAAGGAATAAAATCACAAAAATGCTCATAATAAATTATTTTATAAATTTTAAATTTCAAAGTAAATTAATGGATGAGTAGATAACAAAAAGAATAATATTGACATGAACAACATACTGCAAAATAAGGCATGAGTAAAAGGATATTTTTAATTTGAGCAAATTACAACAATACCTTTTAAGATTTTATTAAATTACACATAATTTACTCTGATTTTTTTCGATTTTGTTAAAATTTTGGTTCAAAAAGAAGTGTTAAATGTGTGAGACAGCACAGGTGGAGTGTAACAAATTTGATAGTGGCCCAACCCAGAACAGAAGCCCATATAAAATGACGAACTATGGAAACATGGCATATGGAGGGGTCCACTCCAATACATTTAACCATTACTTTTAAGCATTTAATACCAGCTTATCAGTGGCCACTACAAAACTTCATTAGCGTTGATTATCGTCACGATTGATAACAGATGAGCACAAGATGTGACCAATTGAAAACAACAATGGGTCAGGTTGAAGTTCTTCTTTTTCTTCTTCTTTGTTTTTTTCTTTACGTTGTTAAATGTATTATTATTAAGCACTCTGTTTGAATTTTAGAACCAGACGAAGAAGAGCGATTCTGGAAACAAGAAGGACAAAGGAAAGAAGAAAGATGAAGTGCCATCATCGTCAAACCCGACCACACTGGTTTTGAACATCAACATGCATTGCGATGGATGTGCTTCCAAAATCCTCAAATGCGTTCGCAGCTCCAAAGGTTTAAACTTAATAATATAACTCACATCTCTCTCAATCAAATTTTAATTAATTAATGATTTTATGTAAATTTGCTTATTTACATTTTCTTTTTTCTTTGATATAATTGAAGCGTTGAAATTAAACCTTCTTGTTGAAGGCGTAGAGAGTTTGAAGCCACAAATAGAGACTGACAAGTTGACCATTATCGAAAACGTTGACCCCTCCAAACCGAGGAACAAGCTCGCTAGTAAAATGAAGAAGAATGTCGACATTATCTCTTCTCAACTTCCCATCAAGGACAAGGAAAACAAGTACAAAAACAATGACAAAAAACCTAAAGAAAAAGTGATTCTTCTATTTTATATTTATTTTATTTAATAAAAATAAGAGTAATACACTAATAATGTTAAAGTTTTAACAATAATCAAACTCCTTTATTTATGATAAATTAATTAATTTTTATATAATTATTATAAAAATCGTATAAATGGAAAGTTGGTGTTTACATTATATTATAATGTCAATGCTTTAATTAATGAAGAGATGTTTGGTTTTTGTTTGGTATAATTGTTTTGAGTGTTTGTGATATGTTTTTTGGGACAGGCTCCAATGACGACAGTGGTACTAAAGGTGGTGATGCTTTGCCCATGCCGGGGCTGCAACAATAGGATTCGCAAAGTAGTGTTGAAGACTGAAGGGGTGAATGATGTGGGTATAGATAGAGAGAAAGGGATGGTGATGGTGAAGGGTACGATGGATGTAACAGCTTTGACAAGGAAGTTGTCGAAGAAGTTGAGGAGGAAGGTTGAAGTGGTCCCTCCCAAGAAGGAGAAGGAGAAAGAGAAAGAGAAGGAGAAGGAGAAGAGGAAGGAAAATGAAAAGGAAAAGGGAAAGGAAAGTGATACAGAGGGTGACAATAGAGAGAATAGAGCTGCCAAGAAGAAGAAAAAGGGTGGTGATGAAGGAGACAATGATAAGGAAAACCACGACGATGGTAATGCTCAGGGGAAATCGAACAAGAACATTGTCAACTATACACTACCTACATATGGTTATAGTTACAGTGAATACTCTAACTACATGGGGCAATATCATCATGTATCGCAAATGTTTAGTGATGAAAATCCCTATGCTTGTCACATTATGTGAGGCTTTTGGGTTGATGATGATTGCATGACACTCAACAATGAAGGGTTTTATTTCATTTTGCCTTGTGGTATAATAGAATCGTTAAAAAAATCATTTTTGTTTGTTGTGAAGAGGCCAACATAAAATTTTACACTTATTATGAAGGTCTTTATGATTAACCAATACTACTCATATTATAGGTTTTGTTACGACTATTATATGATGATGCAAATGTAAACATGAAATGGAAGAATTGATAATTTTATGATTGAGGTGAATGAAAATAAGTATCAACATTGTGATGAAGAGCTTGTATAATTTGTTCTATTCATATAAGCAACTGCCATTTCCTTGGTACTAGGTTCCACAGTGGAGTTTGAACATGCCATGAGGAATAAAGGATGTTGAAGTTGGACATTTGGTAGGTTCACTCTGCTACTCTTTTCTACCTATGCTGCCAATTTGGCTCCTTCCTAGTTTACCATTTATGGATTATTCTTTATCGTTCACTTTGCTGAATTAATACAAATTTAGATAATTGCTAATTAGGTTTAGAAGATTTTAACTTGAATTATACCACAATTGCATTGAGACAATGAGAACCACTTTTCTCCGACAAGAAATTGGGTTGTAGTAACATAACCAGTCTATTGGCACAATATGACAACATAACCAAACTGTGGCACCTAAAAATCATAGGTGTTTTCTGCTTTCACTAGCTACATGTATTATGCACATGTGAGTCTGCCTTTTATGCAAAATAATCAACAACCAATTACATTAGAACTTGGAAGTTCTTCTTTGCTTCATGATTTTCAAATGGAGCAATCAAAATCATTTGTAGCTACACAAAATTATCCAACAATTATATTGTATGTGCTTTGTATTAGGGGTGAGCAAATGAATGCCACCTGACCGAGATCCGATAAAATTGACATAAAAATGCATTTTTCGGTGAGATAGGATTGGGGTTTTGGGTTGAATGGAGTACAATAAATGGTTAAAGATGGATAACATCAACTATTGTAACTATTATTTAATGGTAAATTCTAGCTTGGACCAGCCTAATAGATGGTCCATGTGCAGGCAATAAATTTCAAACAATTCTCAACCATCGAATCATATATGAGTGGTTCAGATTTTGTTTAGTTCTGCCCTTTAAGTCATTATCATAGTTTTTTGTCCTTTATTTATTTGCTTAGTTCTTTAAAAAAAATCATTTTTTTAGTTCTTCTACCTCTGTTCCCTCCTCTCCCCTCCATCACTCCATCTTCAATATTTTTCTACATCTACATACCTAGATAAAAAAAAAACACATCATTTATATTGATTTTTTTTTTTAACTCCAATTATGAATCCCAGGTCAAAAAATATTTTTTTTAAAAAAATTCACTTTAATAACCTTTTCAAGATGAACAAGAACATATTACAAAGAAAAAAAAATCAATGTCTTCCATAAATCTGAAGTTGTTTTATACATTTAAAATCACCTCTACTATGAACTACCCCGTCACAGTATCCATCACCACTCAACAAATCAGAAATCTGAAGAAGTCACATCATTGTGAACCACCCCAACAACGACAAGAAAACATCTCAAAGTTAAAATTATCCACTCCAAACCCAAATTAAACCACACAACAAATTCACAAAAAAAGAAGCACACAAAATGACTAGATTCAACCAAACGCACAATTGCAATAAATTTTCAACATAAAAAATAGATCTACAAGATTGCAACCACAATTGCAAAACTCAGATCTACAAAATAGTCTAATGACGATGTCATTTTAAAAGATTTGATGTCCTCAGTATAGTTTCAAAAGAGTGTATATCCTTCATGTCATTTTTGAAGAGTGTGTCTCTTCCATGTTTTATTTTTGGTCAACTTCCTCTATGTTGTTTTGAAAGAGGTTAATAAAGGTAACAATGAAGAGGTGCGATTGATGATGTTGTCTGCGTTGTGGGAAGAGGAGCGAACCGTTAGATTTGAGCTTTTCTTTTATTGATCTAGTGATTTTTCTTTGAAGGGAAGTACTATATCAATTTCTTACGAGAGTGGGTCGAATGGGTTTAGGATCAGAGAATCGAAACTTTTGCCATTGATCATGATGGTTTTTTCAAATGTAGGGTTAGGGTTAGAGAATGGAAAAAATTACACTTGAAGGGATTGTTGAGAGATAGAGACTCAAGACAAATTGGTAAAAGAAAAAAAAAAGATAAAATATCTACACCCTCCATTTAAATATTAATAAATCTTAACTGTATAGAAAAGCTACACAAATGCAACAAAAACAAACTTCAAATGTTATTTTTTAAAAGGGTATTTTAGACAATTTTAATTAAAAGAGAATTAAATTTTAACCTCTGTGTTATTGTTCATAGACAATATAGTGGTCCACTGAACCATTTCCCACCATAGAACCCTCCTTATTTAATTCAGCTTCTTTCACATCACTTTTCTCAACTAGAGAATTGGGCAACTAAACATGTAAAGATTTTAGACTTTAGTCATTTCAAATTGCTTTTCGTAGCCAGAGATATACAACCGATGCCACACACTAATTAAAAGCACTTCTTAAAGTCATTTGTGTCTTTCAAACACTGATATTAAAACCATTTAATTAAAATCATTATTATTAAATTATTAATAACATTTGTTTACTTGGTTTCAAAATGTTTTTTAGTTTTAAGAGATTGTAATTTGCAAGGAAGTAAAAAAGCATAACAGTAAGTAAGTAGAAGTGGCTTCAAACCTCTTGCTTTCTCTCTCAGTAGCTTCAATCTTAAGAACTTTGTAACAAAACTTTAAGGTAATCCTTATGTTGATGTGGCTCTAGCCCTCATCTTCATTTAAAAAAAAGAAAATTGTCCTGTGCTAGTTCAAGCTTTCCTAAAGGAATTCCATACTAAGGTAAATTATTAAGTTGGCTTGTTTAAATTTATTTGATAACGTTTTAATAAAATAAGTAATTATATGTATTTTTAGTATATTTGTTTAAATTGTTTCTATTTAAAATAAGTTATTTTTGTTTATTTAAAAAAACAAATCATATTTACTGATGAAATAATCAGTTATCTAATAATTACTTATTTTATAAACACTTATTATAATTTTAAAAAACTATTTCTCAGAGTTGCATATACAACTATACAAGTTTCTCAATAAAAAAAATTTAACTTAACATATATAAATTAGAAACTTATATTTTTATATAAAGTATAATCTATTTTCAAAATGAAAATTGAAATTTTTTCTATAAAATAAAAAATTAATAATTTAACCAACCAAATGTTAGTTCATTCTGGTGTTCAAAACATACGCAGCGGAATTTAGGATCTTTTTTGGATTTAGAATAATATTATCGCAATATAAAATTACAGTAAACATGTACCTGTTACCGTCTCTGAGGCACAAATGTTATTCAATAATGTGAAGACTTTCCGTGTATCCACACCGAGAGTTGATCTCTACTTCAAAACTCTTGAATATGGAAATAATATATTATCTTAATAATATATTTTAAATTTGAATTTAATCTGTCACTCTATCAACATATTCAAATTAATTCAAACTTAATAACAAAGATAATATATTATCTTAATAATATATTTCAAATTTGAATTTAATCTGTCAATCTATCGACATATTCAAATTAATTCAAACTTATTAACAGAAATAATATATTCTCTTAATAAGATACTCTCTCATCATTTTCTTTTGCTCATTAAAATATTATTATGCATAAATGTCACAGTAATAAAAAGATGTCTATCTTTAGTATACATATTAATTATATTCTTGGTGCTAGCAAAGAATATAATAATATTCCACATAGAGATTTTATCAATCAAATTGATTATTCTCTAGTAAAGATTAACACACTCGTTTGTGTGTGACCCCGTAGGTTCAATACTAAGCTGGTAGTAAATTAATCAAATTAATTTTACTAATCAAGGTAGGCGTCTAGCAACACTCCTCAACGTCCAGATAGCATGAAGTAATTTGTTGTTACTTTTAAGAACCACTAAAAGAGTAATATATAATATTTCCTTCCATCATTTCCAACTCTAGATTAACTTTAGAATATGGTATTATTGTCAAATTCAATCACGTTAATCAATGAATGACTCTAAGAAACTCATTTCTTCATTCATTCAATTGTCCTGGCCAAGGTCTTGATTTATAGAGTTCAAACTCATTACCTAGAGTTAATAGATTCCTTCTTGAATAATCATTAATTCTACAAGTATTTAATTATATCCAATATCCATTCAACTAGTGCTCTAGAGCATTAGGTGTCCGGAATTAAAATATAACAAATGACTTGTTAATTACTATGATAATCTCAGGTCAAAGGAAATGTTATATTTCTTCTTGAGAGTTTTTCTATTGACAAATTAAGGTAATATTAACCATTAGAAAAATCTCAATATCGAGTCAGTTCAATGATCACATCCCTATGTGCATCATCTATATGTGTAAATTAATAAATGAGATCTATTAATATTCATCCAATGAATACTATTACACATATATTAATCTATCCGGATTATTAATATCCTATTCAAAATAATTCTATGATCAAGAACACTTTAGATTAAAATTTCAAGAGACTTGTTTCTCATTTATCATAATCTCTATTATAATAACAGTCTTCAATTTTAACCAAGGACTTCATCAATTTATCAAACTAGTATAAAATGATAAAGAAATGAAATAATACTTTATTATTTGAAAATAGAATTTGACTACATGATAAATTGGAACTTGGGCATACAAAATTATTCCCAACACCAAACTTATAATTAATTTATAAATTAACTTAATAATTTTTTTTAGGGAAAATCAACTTAATAATAAGAAACGATAAAGTTCTAACTATAATAATTTACGAAAAAACTCAATAGAGTCTAATACATAACTAATGAGGTTGCCCATGATAACTGTTGGAGGTATGATATATCCCAATTAAGTTAAAATTAGAATTATATATCGTAATTATTACTTCGATCATGTTTATCCTAACTATGTCATATGTGTATTTTTTTTTAGGCAAAAGTATATATATATAACTTGGTACCATTAATACATTAATACCAATAAAATGTACAATAATTTCATTTAAACATATGTGTATCTTGATAATTTATTCTTTAAAGAATTTAAATTAAACAAATTTTAAAAACATTATATTCAACTTATTAAATAATATACTAGATTTAACTGATACGATATCCTTAAATAAAATCTCAAATTTCATTTTCATAAATAAAAAAATGTGATTAAATAAAAAAAATTAATTAAAAGTGACCAACTAAAAGTAATTAATTAAGTTTTATTTTTTTATTGAAATTAGTCTCTTCATCAATGTGTGGAGAAATAAAAAAAATAACTTATTAAATAATGTAATAAAATCTTTTTAGATATATCTAGAAAGGCTTTTATAATTTGATTTGGACACGAGATCACCTGTTTTTGTTTCGTTGAGAATTGTTTGTTTCTTGCACAATTATTTGATTTTAAGTAATAAATAGCTTTCTATGGATTCACGGATACAAAAGTCACGAAATTAGATAGTGAGGTAAAAGCAAGAAGCCAAGAAGAAGCTTCACTTTTTGCCTCCTATAAACATCTTTGTCCAATCTTGAAATGATTGGTGTGAAGTTGTAGTGAGAGTGGTTGCAATGTAGTGGGATATGAAAGATGCAACTTAAATGGAGCACAGTCCAATTAAGAGTGAAGTGGTTGGATTGGTTTTGTTTTCTTATTGAATATTGCGAAGATTAGGAATCGGTTGGGTTGATTGTGTGTCTTTTTGTTGGATGTTGATATGTCATCTTTGATATAACCATATTGTTTAGTTAACACTTCAATTATTTTGAAACATGATGCTAATTAATTTGTATTTTTTATTAATTTATTTATCTTCATAAATATTCCTTTTCTCATTGCCAATAAAAAAATAAATTGCTACATAATTAAGAATTTGTAACATGTGATTGAGTGTGTTTGATTTAAGATTGAAAAAATTTATTTGGCATGAAATTGATTTATGTTTAGATGTATGTAATGTAAAATTAGATTTAGAGTAAAATTCAGTATATAATTTTGAATTTAATGTAAAAGTTACTTTCAATCGTATTAACTTAAACTCAAATTTATTTTCTAAATCACATTAAAAAAGCAATTGTGAAATGTGATGATAAATATCAAAATTAAATTTGATTAATTCTAAATTCAAATTTAATGATTTCAAATGCTAAATTAAACATATATTTTTAGTTAAATGTTAGATGTGGTTTTTGTATACTATTGTCACTTCATCTCATGGCTTTGCAGTTGACAAATATCGTCTAAATTCATTAGGGTGTGAGTTCGAACGTGATATCAAATAGCAAATAATAATAATAATAATAGATACTCATCAGCTATCATTGTTTATTTAATGTAACATATACCAAAACATTAATTAATAAATGTGTAACATATCCTAAAGTGACAGTACATTTTTTTTTTTTTTTGCCTTCCTAACCGAAAGTATTATGAAGTGTGTTATTTTAAAATATGAATTTAAATAAACTGACTTCCGAAAAAGTCTCCGTTTTGGTCATATTATTAACTCGTGTATGTTTGAATCATCGTTTAATTTAATTCATCTAATAAATTAATCAAAACATTCTAAATGCTTACACCAGAACTTGTGCAAGTCTAAAACAAATATATAATATATACACTGAATTTATTTAATTGAATTACAAATCCATGCAGAAGAGAAGAACAAATTGATCAATAAAATGACCAAAAGATGATACTTTCCAGCATGGGTTATTCTGTTCAAACAAAATTAGCAATAAAAAATCCAAAACATCGACTAGTCTCTGCAGTCATTATTTAACAATTTATTTATATATCAAAAAAGACGTACCCAAAATAACAATTTTTAATAAACATACCGTCAGTTTAATAAACAAATATAGTTTTTATACTTTAGTAAATAAAAACAGTTTATATTACTATCAACTAATAAAATAATATTTTTTAAATGACTTCAAGATTAATGCCTATAAAAATAAACAAAGTTACGCAATGAGAATTTGTTATTATATTTAATTACTGTGTAAAAGTGCTTTACATTTTTTTAATGACTTTTAAAAGTAATGACTATAAAATAAACAAAGTTACGCCATGACAATTTGTAATTATATTTAATTTCTCTGTAAAAGTGCTTAAATTTTTTAAATGACTTAAAAAAAATAAAAGTTATGCTATAAAAGTAGTTTAATTTTTCTTTTCAGTACATGTATTATTAATTTTAAAAGTAAGATAGTTTTTCTAAAAAATTAAAATTTATTTATAAAAGAAAAAATCCTTACACGTCGCCTGAGAGATTCGAACTCTCGCGGGGAGACCCCATGTACTTAGCAGGCACACGCCTTAACCACTCGGCCAAAGCGACGTTAATGTCAATGCAATCCATTAAAATATATTTTAATATATACCTGTTTTTGGTAAATTTAAGACATCTTCCAAACGAAGAAAATATTAAAGAAAGAACTTTTTCATATTGATTTTTTCTCTAACTAATAAATTTGAAGAAATCACACGTATTTTAATATAAACTATGTGAGAAAACTTTTTGTAAATTAATTTTATGTTTAGAAAAAATAATTTTTTTTTTATAAAAAATCATTTTAGAACCATGTACCCAAATATGTCCTATATCTCATCAGAAGCTTCTTCTTCTTTTTTTTTAAAAAATAAATTGATATGAAATATCGCCGATCCTGGAAAATGATTAATCTCTGGCCAAAAATCTAACAAATCACTTTTAAGTTTTGATAAAATTTTCTCGCTACAATCATTCTTTTTTTTTTTTTTTTCACCACAAACTCAAAAACTTATTTAAGTGAATCGAATCCTTAACAGTCCCACAAACTACTTATTACACACGCTCTTTGAAATATAGTTGAAAGGTTGCATTTAAGAAGCCACCAAATGAGTTAAAAAAAAAAAGCGATAGAGAAACGCACCATTGAAGTCGGTGCGGGCCCCACATTCCCCTCTCTCTCTCTCTTAATCCCCCATTCCTCGCATTCGCACCCAACACAACAAACACTCGTAATAACAAGTGCTCTTCTTCATTTCTTCCAATTTCCGCCGCCACCGTCACCACCACCACGACAACCACCACCGATGGCGGAGGCAAAAACCTACTGGTGCCACGAATGCGACATGAGCGTGTCTCTCACGCTCCCTCCCTCCCCTCTCCTCTGCCCGCACTGCAACACTCACTTCCTCGAACTCATGGACTCCCCCTCACTCACCCTCCCCCAAAACGACGCCGATTCACCACTCTTCGACGTCGTTTTCCAAGACGCGCTCTTACTCCTCTCTCCGAACCCCAAACCAAAACCCAAACCCAAACCCCTCCCCTCCCTCCACGTCACCCCCTCCCTCCTCTCCTCGCTCGACCCTAACGGCGTCGTTCTCTGCGCCGTCTGCAAATACCAAATCACCCTCGACCTCGAAACTAAAGCCAAGCAGCTCCCCTGCAAACACCTCTACCACGCCGATTGCATCACGCCGTGGCTCGAACTCCACGCGTCGTGTCCTCTATGCAGGCTTCGCTTAGAGGAAGAGCTAGAGGACGACGAGGAGGATGAAATCGGCGACGGCGTTATGACGGAGATCAGGAGGGAGCTCATTTCGCGGCTCACGGAGCTGACGGAGGAGGATTTCTACGGCTTGAGGACCACGCTCAGCCACATTGCCTCAAGGCGCGCGCGAATCGAAGAAGAAGAGAACGAGAATCGCGCGCCGCAACTCGCTGATCCTCGTTTATAAGGTGCTTCTGTCTTCTTCTCCTTTTCTTCATTCTTTCTCAAAATTTAGACACGTGCTGCATATCCATTGATGCATCAGATTGGAGTTTTTACCCTAAATTACACTGGAATTTAATGCTAACTTATGTGTTGCAAATTGTGAACTTGAATCTCCAATTTCTGTAGGAGAACTAGATCAATTGAGACTGTAGAAGTTCTAGAGTTGAATGCAAACATATGTTATGCAAATTGTGAACTTGAATCTCCAGTTTTGGTAGGAGAACTGGATCAATTGCTAGTGTAGAAATTTCTAGAATTTAATGCAAACTTATATGCAAATTGTGACCTTGAATCACCAATTTCGGTAGGAGAGCTGGATCAATTGAGAGTGCAGAGTTTTGGTTAGGTTAATGTGCGTGTTGTACTGTTGTTCTAAGTGTTGGGGAGTGTTATTGAAAACCAACTCTGATTGTTTTTTTTATTAACTTGGATCTTGAAATTTGAATGTTTGATTTTCTGCGTTTTGTTGAAAAGGGGGGGTGGGGAACGTTAAGATTGCCAAAACTGAAATCTTGTGATGTTGTGTATGTTTTGTCTGAAATTGCAAATTTCAGTATATTGTTAACATTGAAGCTGCTTTTCTTTTATTTTTCCAATTGGGTTGGGAATGGGACTCACGACTCAGGAGACTATAACATTTTGAGATATTGAGATTTAAGTGTGTGATTGTATGTAAGTTGTTTTTATGGTTGAAGAGTAAAGACCATGTTTGGATACACTTTTCTGTAAGTACATAAAAGAGAAGGAGAAAAAAAGCTTTGAGCTTCTCCATAAAATAAAATCAACTTATGTACCTTAGTTTTTGGAGAAGTTAAATGAAAAAAGGTTCTGTAAAAGTTAAGTACACGAGTTTATTTCTTTTTATGCCAGCGAGAAGTTTAATTCATTTTACATTTTATTTCTTCTTTTACTAGTGTTTGTAGAGAAGTTTGTCCAAACAAGATCTAAATATGACTAAATTGTTCCTATATAGCTTCGTGTTTGTGGAGAAGTTTGTCCAAATAAGATATAAATATAAGTTGCTAGTTTTTTTGGTAAGCTATATTGGAAAGCTTGTTGAAAGAAGTTAAAAACACGAGAAATCATAAGTTATTTTCACAAGCTTTCTCTAATCTATACACAAATGCCTTTGTTATAAAATATGTTTTAACTATGACAATGCTATATGGTCTTTTAACCATTTTCTATTTGCTGCAGAGTAGTTAGTACTAACTACTAATAGTAATGCCCCTTGTGGAATAATAAGACTACTCTACTGTCACTCACTTTTATTTGCTATCTATCTTCTATTTTGAAAGACTCAACTATTGCTTATGAACTAATGCTGTTGCTGTTCTGAAATGTGATTGCAGGTATATAGTGTATTTTAAAATAATGTTGAAGTTGTACCACACCATTGATCGTCTTATCAAGTGTAAATCTGCACCGACGATCATGCTGCTTCTGTTCTTTTTCCCTCCTTTTTTGGGAATCTCCAACTAGCTAGTTGTAGTGTTATAGCCAAAAAAAAAAGTACAATAAATTGATGAAGTGCACTAGTAATGTGCACTTCTCTTCCCATCTTCCACTCTCTATGTTGGTCCTTGGAACTGGTCTTCCTTAGCCAAATTTCCCCTCCATTTTAGGCAATAAAATCTCGTGTAAAACCAAGGTTGTGTTTGTATCTGTTGGTTTCAACGCAACACGGAAAAGTAACAGCTTTGAAAAGTTTGCCTCGGAAAGTGTATTTTCTCCGTTCAAATTGTGTTGAACGCCCTTTGCAAACATGCTCTTAGCCGTCTCTTGTGTTGTGTCTGAATTGATCAAGTGGATGGATCCTTCCCACTGAATCATTTTGCTCCCAAATTTTTTTTGTTTTGTTTTGGCTTTACAGTAGATGAATATTTTTTCCTCCCAATGTTGCTGTAGCTAAAGTATGAGATTGTTGAGGGATTGAATCATTTGAGCGTGGCTGTGTACCATCTAAGAGCCTTTAAATGCATATTTTTGTTGTGGTGTGTAAGTTTTGTTCTGATCTTTTACTTAAGGAATGAATGCAACTGGTTAATTACTCTACCGTTACTTCTTAACTAAACATCAACCTCTTTTCTCCCAAATGAATGCAACTGGTTAATTACTCTACCGTTACTTCTTAACTAAACATCAACCTCTTTTCTCCCAAATGATTGTGATTGACTTTGATGCTTCAGAGAGTGGGTGAGTAATTTTTTTCTTGGGAAACTGTAAATATAGAAAATAAGCAGTTTTTAATGTAGATTTTCCTATCAGCATAAGGGAAAAAACGAACAATATCCTTAATATTCTAACCTCAAGGGTGTCTATGAGACGATTTAGGTAAAGATGTGTCTTTATTTTTGTTTCACTTGAAATTTTGATAAAATTATTTATTTAAACTCAAATTTAATTCAATTAAGACATGATAATAATTGAATAAGATAGAATTAATCTGATTTATTGACATAATATTAATATATAATATATAGATAAATCTTAGGGTTAAAAAATTTAAAATTACAATGATGTTTTGTTTTCATTTATTTATTTATTTTAGATGAATAATATTATTATTAATATTAATATTAATGCTAGTATGATATTATATTATATTATAAAAATGATTAATCATGAAATTAAGAATTTTTATCAATACAGAATTATTAAGGATTTTTTTTTTTAAGTTGAACATAGGATATTAAACTTCGTAAGGATACTGTTGAAATGTAATTTAACATTATCCCCTCAAAATACATTAAATCTAATATTAAAAATTTGTCAAAATTAACTTGAGTCCAATAAAGTTAGAGGATAAGAAGAATCATTAATATACCTTAACTAGGAAAGGTACTTGTTTAAGTCGGCAAAGACATGCATTCATTCGTGGATGAACTCGTGGTCCTAAGAAAGAACCCTTAGATAAACCTTTTCACGAAGAAAGAAGTTAGAACTCGTCATAATGTCCCAACATAGAAGCATTTGCAATCATCGTAAGACACGTATAAGTTTTTACTTTTGTTGTTTGAATTGAAACGCAATCAGGTGGCACCCGTGTGGTGCAAGTCAAGTAACTACTTCCCTTCAATCAATATTCTTCATGGGTCATGGGTCATGCCAAACATTTGCTCATGTTTTATTTGAAGATATTTATTTTGTCAACTATCTATCAATTCACATTTTTTTTCTTAATAAAAAAAATAATTTACTGATTATAAGGTTATTCAATCATAAAATTCTTTTTAAAATCGTAACAACGTGATTTATAATTAAATAATTGTGTAAAATTGTTTTATTATGTCTAAGCATTCATTAAACTCTAATGAAAAATGTTGATGCAATTCTTATACTTATCTAATGTTTTACATTTATCTTTAATGGTTAAAAAGGGAAAGGAAGAACGAAAAGTGTGCAACTAAATGACAACCGATCGGGTGTGGATCAACTTGTGAAATAGCTTCAGTAAAATTAATCTAAATTTTTGGAGGAAGGGTTTACTATTCATAATAGTCTTATAGAACTTGAGTAAAATTGTCCCAATCTAGAAGCAAACAAAATTAAAAGAAAGAGTAATATTACATGATGTCCCACAAGGGAACATGCTAGGCAAGCAAGGTAAGGAGAAGTTTCGTTTGCTTACAAGACAAACCAATTAAATAACAATTAACGAGCAGCAGCAACAAGACTATAGGTTTATGAATCTGGTTAAATACATTACCCATTAAATATTTTTAGAAAAGAAAAATAAAAATAGAATAAAAGAATAAAATTAGTTTTCTCATATCATTTCATTTAAAAAATATAAAATTTCAACAAATTATTTATTGAAGAAGACAATGTTTATTTTAACTTTTGAAAAAATTAATTTTATTTTTTTTAATATTTTTTCACCTTTAAATATTACTTTTAGAGTTCAAATATACCCTTTAATAGAATCGATAGAGACACGATGAATCAGCACCATCCATTTCAGATGCCACAAATTGACCAAATTTATATTAATATTTCGTAACGAAATTAATGGCTGCCCAGCATATATTATTATCCTAATGGGTCAACAAGCAATCCTCCTCCTTCATTGGCTTACCCTTTGAAATATATTATTAACGACTGCACTCTTCAGTCTTCACACGTATTCACACACGTTGCTTCTGGATAAGAACGAAACTTCCACCTCATCAATTCCATTTTCAACGTGCTATACTAGGTCAAAATCACATGCTATATTCCAATTTTATAACTCTTTTCCAACAACATGTCCTTTCACGCGTAAACAACTATAAAACGACGTGTGCATGCCCCTTTTTCTTCATTTCATCCATTCATCAACACAAAATCCATTGTTATTCACTTGCAATTTGCAAATTAAACAACCCAAAGAGATTCATTCATTCTTCTTCAACCAAGTCATATTGTTGTTACATTTTGTTGTGTTAGCCAAAAAACTTTTGCAAATTAATATTAAGATGGAGAGCAGCTTGGGAGACATGTTGGTTAAGGTTGCCGTGTTCGTTCTAATCCAAGCCTTGGTGTACCTTATCCTCTCCAATTCATCAAACATCTTCAACAAGAACATGAAGAAATCCAACAGCTTCCGCCCGGCGCGGTCGCTGAGCATTCGCCGGATGCTCGCGTTGATCTCCGATTTTCCCGCCGAAGGGGAACCCTCCCCTTCTCCTAAGGGCACTTCTACATCATCATCATCATCATTTCAAAGTTCAAAGCTAAGGGATCAATAATTGTAAGGTTTCAATTATAAATTGGAGGCAATTTTTCAGCTTTTGGAAACCCAAGTAGTGTCGTGTAAATTATTTCTCTCTATGTTTAGTGTAGAGGCTATGGTATTGCAAATTAGTTAAACAATCCAAAATTATTGGTTTGTAGGTATTGAATTCTTTTGTTCTTTTTTTTTTTTTAAAGATGAACATTGTAATATATTTATGAGTGGAATGTTGACATTCATTTACTTTTACCTATGATTTTAATTAGTTAATTAAGAACTCAATGACTGTCGTACATGCTTGCTTGTTAGAATATGCAATTGCAATATTGCAAGTAAACAAACAAGATGTAACTTCTTATCATTCAGCATGTTCAATGCAGGCAGGTTATTGAACTAGTTTTTATATATATATAAAACATTTGCAAAATAAAATTCAACAAAAGCTAATTTCAAAATATTGTTTATTTTTAATTTATAAGTAACTTTTTTAAAATAAAAGTTAAAAATAAATACTTAAAAAAATAAATAGAAATTATTTGTTAAATTTATTTTTATCGAGCTTAAAAGCTCTTTTTAAGTGAAAGGTTAATAAATAATATTGAATAAACAATTTGCAACTGATACTTAACATTAGATAACTAATTAACTATTACTTAATTTTCATCAAAGTAATTGTTATTTTATTCCGAACTTTATCAAGTATCATATGCTCCTCTTTTAGGATTATATAAACTCATTTCTACTTTAATGTTCATTTCTTTTTCACTCTCAGTCATGTATTTTAGAATATTATCATATTTTTCAAATTTTTCATCTTCAACACCACTCATTCAAATGATTTCATGTTCCATTAGAGTGAAAAGAATCTGGTTAAATAGAAGAATGAATCTCTAGAAAAAAAAAAGTGATAACAAACTCTAATTAAAAATTATAATGGAGAGAGATAAAGTTTTGGAGGAAATAAATATTGCATTTTTTTTTTTGCCAAAATCCCTCTTGATTCTTACGGGGAAAAATTATGTGCATAAAAAGTGGACTTCTTACGGGGGAAAAATTATGTGCATAAAAAGTGGACATATGATGTAATTAAATAATAAAAATAAAAAGATAGGTGGGGAGTCGATAATAAAAATAAATAAGGTCTGATGGGGAGTCGATAGTTGTCAAGTAAAATTAAATAATAAAAATAAAAAAGGTCTCGTGAGAAGTAAATAATATGATATATAAAAAAGTTTCGCATAAGTGAATTTTAAGTTCCTTTTTACAACTTTTCTTACAAACTCTTTTTTTAAGATTTATATGTAAAAAATAAGTTTTTTAAAATTTAAGAACTTTTATATTTTTACTGATTGTCCTAACTTCTCCTTTTAAAAAGCTTATAAACTAAAAATAAGTTACATCAAACGATGATATTTTACTTGATTAAAATATTATTATAACTTACTGGTATAATAGACGTTGAATTAGAATAATATTCAAATTATTTAATTCCATCAAGACCAAATAGACGAAAAGGACCACATTAATTCATTTTAAATAATACTGGATAGCTAACTAAAAAACAATCATTTGTGTGTATATGAGATAAAAAAAAATATTAAATAGACAAAAATAATAAGAAAATTAGGTTTTTAAATTGAAATTGGTTTAATTTACTTACTGATTGATTCTATTATCGATCCGTCTGAATTATATATAATTAACAATTTTTTTGTTTGGTTTTATATATAAGTAATAATGACTCCTTTTAGGGTAATTTTTTTTTTATATTATTACTTTATTGTTAATTTTATCTATTATGCCTTCACTCTATTTAAATTAAATGTTTTTTTTAAATAAAACTGAAATTTATGCTAATATTAAATTTCATTCTCACTTTTTTTTTTGTAGTATCTTTAATTTTACACTAATTATTTATTAAAATTCAATATTTCAATAATTGCCTCAGAAAAAAATTTCACCCATTGAATACATTTCTAGATCAGTTCCCAATAGAAGTCCATTAGCTTAGTAATTAAATATTGCTGTTGAAAATAATTAAGAGTAAGAATTTATATTTTTTCATATTTTGACAATTTCTTCTATTTTCACATATTACCCACCTCATCAACACGTCAACATTTGCTAGTGTATTTGGTTTGATGGTAGAAAATCATGATGAATGCAAAATCAGGTGGGTTCACCATAAAAATAACTATTTATTGCTTCTAAAAATTATAGTGAGTTCAACAAACTAGCAATCTAAACACACACATGACAGTCAAATCCATTATATTCTTAACAAAAAAAAATTGATGAAAATGCTCAATTTACCCAATTGCAAATTTGTGAACACTTAAAAGATTCAATTTGCATATATAAAGAAAACTTGGAAAACAAAAATTACATTTAATCCTACATTTAAAGTCAACTATTATTATACGATACATTGTGAATCAATAATTGAACTTGTATCCCTTAGTTAAATGATTCAAAATTTAAATTCTAACTAATTTGGATATTGTAATTTTCGTGAATAAATTAATAATATAATGTCATATGTATTATTTTTTTATTTTTAATATTTATTAAATATGCTGTTATATTTTTTATAAAAATGAAATCATACTTCTTAGTTGTTATAACAATCAAAAGATCTATTCAATTGGTAATAAGTTCAACTATGGGAGGATCGATGTCTTACACGTATCAATTCATAATTAATTCAGTGAACTTTTATTTATATGTGTTTTGTTTTTAATTGATAATAATAATAATAATAATAATAATAATAATAATAATAATAATAATAATATTTTAATATTCTTTTTAATTTTATATAAAAGTCTTTATTTTTAAAATATATATAAAAAAAAACACTATGAAAATATCATACCCATCAAATGACGATCCAAAAACAAACATCAAATAAATAAGATTAAAAGAAAAATATTTATTTTATGTATGCTGACAATGTCTGACAAAAATTAATGATTATTTTTTGCTATCACTGTTCATTTCAATGGTTAAAAAAAATTACTATATATTATGATTTTTTTTCATAGTCATCTAAGCAAATGAGTTGGACTTTAGAAAGAAAGGCAGAGTTTCAATGTAAATGGAAAAATAAAACAAACAAACATGAGGTTTACTTATAGTAACTTTATTGGTGTGTTTTCCCAAATCAAAAAAGAAGTACACTTAAGATTTTGCATCACATGAGGTTTACTTACAGTAACTTTATTAACCCATAAAATTCAACAAATGAGAAAGGCACACTACTGAAATTTTCTCTTTTACCTTAGAAATTTCTTGCAAATTTTGTTAAAAATTCGTAGAAAACTTGTTTTCAGCAAAATTTCATGCGATTTTTTTTTTCAAGTAAGTTTCGTGAGTTGATTTCATCACAAACTTATTTGGGCAATCTCCAACGGTGGCATACTCTGACGCTGAATAGTATTTTTTTTTTTTTCTTAAAAAGTGTTTCACCCATTAGAGACCAACTTCTGAGATGCACAGTAGTTTTGAGATTGCCGTAGCTACAACAAGAAAAGTGGATCAACGGTCAAAAAATTTATTATAATAATATTGAACATTTATATTAATACTACGGTTGATATGTTGTTGGGTCATTTGAGAAACTTTGGTGATTTTTTTATTAGTAAAAAAGATTGATTGAATTGTTAAAAATAAGAATGTGATGTGATAATATAGGAAAGTGTGAAATATTATTAAAAATTTAGAAAAAAAAAAACTTCTTTATTGGATATGATCTTAGTGGAACCTATAAATACCTTAAGTTTTCTGTCTCTTACTAGAAAATTCTAGTAATTAGAGAGGATTTTTCCATTTAAATAAAGTGCTTATACAACACATTTATAACCTTGTTTCTCATAGTAATGTTAATAGATATTATATTTAGGCGGACTAAATTTTATTTATTTTTTCTCTAATTTATAAATTTCATTTTAGTTACTTATCTTTCAAGAATTTTATTTTAGTGGTTTAACTTTTAAATTTGAGTTAATATTATCCTTCATTTAGTTTGAAAGTAAATGACTTTAACGGTGGTAAAAGTCTATGAATAGTGTATGGTGGACAAGTTGATTTTTATTGAAAACAACAGGTTTAAGGTTTTTTTTTTCAAATAAATTTTATTAAAATTAAAATACAAATAGACCATTGTACCCTTAATAGAAATTAAAATAAAACTACAAATTTTATTCATAAAAGGTACCAGCACAACCCAAGTATGTATATTTCTACTATAAGTTTATAACTCAAATATAATGCAACCTTATCATTTCCTTTCCTTAACATCAAATCCAACTTTCATTTTCTTGACACTTATTCAATTGTCAAATTTCACATTGAAACCCAATCCTATATTGGCAAAATCAACATCAACTTTGCTTCCATGGACATATTAGTAACTTTCCATTAAGGACAAATTTATAAAAATACCTTTATGAGATAAATTAAAATTTTATTCAACAAAACTGATAAACAAAGATATTGAAAAAGAACAAAACATTTCGATATAAAATTATTAAATTTAACTGCCTTTTTTAATTTGACCATCCTAAACAATTTGATAGCGTGGACCGCGATAATCGTTGTCTTGAAAATAATATTATTAATAATAAAAATAAAATAGTTTCGGTCAAGCTATAATAATTTATTTCATTAAATTTTAAAAATAAGACCATATTCTTACCCTTCTCTTTTTCTTTCTCTTGCTCTCTTACACAATAAATACACATTACAAGCCTCACCTCAAATTAAATAATCCATCAACACCATCACTAAAGGAAGAGAACCAATCGAATTGTCATTGTCACACTCACACTCACAGGCCTGCTTCAATTCTCAGTTTTTGGAGGTATTTTTTCACTATCTCTCAACTCTTTGCATTTTTAATAACAGCTATCAATTATTCAATTTTCACTCTCATTCATCCTTTTTTTGAATTTTGTCATAATCACTTTCACTTTCTCGATGATTGTTGTTGAATATTTGCTAGTTGCTACCTTAATCTCCATGCAATTCAATTTTAACTGATTTCAGTGCTTGCTTGATTTCATAGTGTTTTGGTTAGGTCGATCGTCATTGTGTAGTTATTATTATTAATTTACCATTTTTGTTTTTAACTTGTGGAATTTGCATTTTTTATTTTGATACAATTGCTGTTTGAGATTGGTGATTGATTTTTTATCTGAATTTTTGTTTGGATTGAAAAGCTTCGATGTTATTATATGCTTTGAGGTGAAGTTTTTTTTTTTTTATTATTATGTAAGGCTTTTAACAACAATTACTATTACAATCATTTTAGAGCACTTCTAGCGTAGACCATTTGGTCATGTGGTCCACCGTGAACCATTGTTAACGGTCGTTAGATACATCACAGTTCATAGTGTTATCATAGATCATTTTAAAAATACCCAAACATGGTTCAACTCTATTTAGATCTAGGACAACAAATCCATAAGAATTCCCATTTATTTTAATTTTTTTAATCTATAAGAATTGAACATAGTACCACAAGGATTTACCATGTTTACTCACCTTTTATTTTTAAATTTAAGTTAATATTATCATCCTATTAATTGGTTTGAAAGTAAACAACTTTAACCGTAGTCAAAGTTTAGGAGTGATGGACAAGTTGGTTTTTATTGGAAATGTCAAATTTAAGATTTTTTTAAAATAAAATAAGTTTTATTAAAATTAAAATACACATAGACCATTGTATCCTTAATGGAAATTAAAATTAAAATACAAATTTTACCCCTAAAAGGAACAAACACAACCCAAATTAAAGTATTGTACATCTCTACTATAAGTTTATTACCCAAATATAATACAATTTTATGAGTTTCTTTTCCCTTAACATTAAATCCTATCAACCTTCATTTTCTTCATTGTTCAAATCAACTCAATAGTCAATACTCAATCAAATTCAGTTTCAATTCAACTAATAAGGTTCATCTTATTGTTATCATATATCCTTTGTCAACCAATGAGGTTCATCTTACTCGCCTCCACCATATTTGGAAAAATTGGCATTAACTATTCCATTGAAATATGTGTAACTTTTCATTAAGGACAAATTCGTAAAATACATTTATGAAATAAAATAATTTTTTATTCAACAAAACTTATGTACATAGTTATCATTACCTTTTTATATTTAACCGTCTTTTGTAATTTGACTACCATAAACAATTTGATAGTATGAATCGCTTTAATCATCGTCTTAAAATAAGATAGTGACAAATTTTAATAAAATAATACTTTTTAATAATCATTATAATAATTTATTTCGTTAAATTTATTTCATTCATTTTCACAGTGGGACTTCTAAATACCTTTAGTTTTTCTCCCTCATATAGAAAATTCTAGTAACAAAGAGGATTTTTTCCATTTAAATAAAGTGCATCTATAACACATTTACGTAACATTGTTTCTCAAAATAATGTTATTAGATATCATATTTATTTGGGCTAAATTCTAATTTTTTTAATAAATTTTATTTTAGTTCCCAATCTTTCAAGAAATTTATTTTAAATTGGAGTTAATATTATTCTTCTATTAATTTGAAAGTAAATGACTTTAACGTTGGTCACAGTTCACGAATGGTGTATGTGGACAAATTGGTTTTAATTGGAAACGATAGATTTAATAGTTTTTTTTTTCATTATTAAATTTAAAATGCAAATAGACCATTGTACCTTTGATGAAAATGTTAAAAGACTTTTTTACCCTTAATGAATTGGTCCAAAAGAAAAGATATTGGTGGTATGAAACAATCAATGAGATTGCATCGACAATTACCTCAAATCCAAAGGTAATACAACTTTAACAGTTTCATTTTCTTAACATCAAATCCAACCTTCATTTTCTTCAACAACTATTCAATTATAAAATTTCATATTTACTCAAATAATAAAATGACACACGATGGAAACTCCATATGACCATTAAATCCTATATTGAAAAAATCGATATTTTCCATGGACATGTGTATAACTTACCATTAAGGACAAATTCGTAAAATACATTTTTATGAAATAAAATAAATTTTATTCAATAAAATCGATATACATATTTATCGGTAAAATATTATAACCTTTTTAAATCTAATGGTCCTTTTTAATTTGACCACCGTTGATAACGTGGATCACATAACCATCGTCTTGAAAGTAATGTCATTAATAATAAGAAGAAGAAAAAATAGAGTCAATCTTTAATAAAGTGATAGTTTTAACCGTAAAAATAATAATAATAATTTATTTTATTAAATTTTAATAATAAGACCCTTTCTTACCCTTCTCTCGTTCTTTCTCTTGTTCTCTCACACCATAAATACACATTACAAGCCTCACCTCAACTTAAATGATCCATCTCCCACCACCACTGCTAAACGAAGAAAGCCAGTGTCACACTCACATGCTTGCTTCAATTCTCAATTTTTGAAGGTTTTTTTTTTCACCATCTCTCATCTCTATACATTTTTAATAACATCTCTCAGTTCTTCAATTTTCACCCATGCATCTCTTCCTTGCATGATGTCATAATCACTTTCACTTTATCTATGGTTGTTGAATATTTACTACCTTCATCTCCATGTCATAATCTTAACAATGTAACACCATTTGACTTGACTTTGACTGTCCCATGCAATTGAATTTTAACTTATTTCATTGCTTGCTTGATTTTACAATGCTTTGGTTAGCTCCTTTTGTGGTTATTATCATTAATTTATCATTGTTGTTTTTAACTCGTGGAATTTGCATTTTTTATTTATTTATTTTGATACAATTGTTGTTTGAGATTGGTCATTGATTTTTTGTTTGGATTGAATGGCTTTAATGCTGTTATGGGCTCTAAGGTGAATGTTTTTTTTTTCTTTTTTTTATGTGAGGCTTTTAACACCAACCACTATCTTAGACCACTTCTAGCATAGATCAATTGGTCATGTGGTCCACCGTGCACCATTGTTTGTGGTTGTTAGATACATCAAGGTACATGCATGTGTTATCATAGATCCTCCTTCACTAAAACATTTCCTCTTTTTCCTCCAACTTCCCCGAGTTTTTAATAGAAAAATGTTAGTTGATTAATTTTTATTAATATGAAAGAGTCGAACTCATGATATCTCTCATTTTTATTGATTGAGTCATCATTTATCATTATCTCATTAAATTTTATAAAATGTGTTACATAAAAGTGTTTAATTCTGGCATATACTTCAACAAAATCATCTTATTTCTCCCTAATATTGATAAAAACATATAGGACAATGAAATCTCTCAATCAATTTAATAATTGATGATTCGAGAAAGAGTTCCTTTTTTCGATCATAAATAACACAAAAAAAAAACATGTTTCTCATCCTCTTCTTATTTATCTACGAGTTCCATGCACAAAGGAGCGTGTTCTCTTGTCTCGCTTTTGTTTGCAACAACACTCATACATTTTTCTTCACTCACTCACTTTCATATAAGGAGGACAAAGACATTCTCACTCACACTCTTTGCTCCCCTTTCCTTTTAATTTTTGTTTAAATATTGAGAAAAATCATACATATTATGAGGTGTAAAATTATTTTACATTATCAATTAATCATAACTCTTCATTTATATTAAGATAATTAATTTTTATAAAATTATTTTAAAAATTATTATACCGATGAGTTATGATTAAAAATAATTTTACACTACATGAGTATTTTACTCTTAAATATTACATTGATATTATGTTAAAAATAATTATTATATAAAGCACCAACAAAGCTAATTTAGATAGTTGAAAAAGCAACACTTGTCCAAATTTAAAAGATATATTACCAAAATAAATCTTTAAAAAAGATAAAGATCAATTTTTTTTAATAATAAGATAAAAGACCAAAGATAAAAAAGACACCTAAAAATTTCCAAACATTAAAAAGATATACACAAAGACAGATTTTCTGTATAAAAAGAATCTAACACATTTCCTTCATTTCCTATTTTGATTGGTTAAAATGTATAAGAAAATATAATTTTTTATGAATTTCAAATCACATTTAATAACTTTCTCTCATCAATTTTAACAAATAAAAATATATGATAGTAAAAATGTGTTAAAAAGAATGTCTTCGTACTATTCCTCTTCCACACTGTTTATCATGAGTCATGACCCTTTTCTTTTTCTCCTGAAAATACTATTATATATTATATCTGGTTCTTCCTCTTTCATTTTCAAGAGTAGTGAAAAGTCTGTTGCATTGTACTATTTGTACTTATTAACCGTGACTGACAAAATCCTTAATTAGGACTCACGTGCATGGCAGGAGGGACCACAACTCCCCCCACGTGGGGTAGTCTTTAATTTATCAGATTTCAAAAAAAAAAAAAAAAATACTATTGCAAGAATATATATTAATTAATCCATTCATTATTTTAGGACACACAGCACTCTCGTGTGCTTCGCTTATCTTTGAGTACATCTTTTGCACCGATCTCTCACTGTTGCTACACATTCATGATCTTCACTATTTTTGTCAGAAGATCATAGAGGGTGGTGGTGGATTCCCTTTTCGACTTGGCTATAGTTGTATTATTATTGAAGAATGATTTGTGAACTGCTATAATTTTGTATAACACGTGTATAACTCTAGTTCACTATTTATACCAAGACAAGACTCAGGACTTGATGAATTCTAAATAAATGTTACTGTCTATCTTAGATATAGCATGTATTTTAACATTATCTCTGATTGATGTGAGTGAGATTTTGAGTTTTTATTAGACTTAGTGGACAGATAATATGGAATGGTAGGTGACTTGATTATGATACATACCATTATACTTCAATAGCATCTACAAGGTGGTTTATAAAGTATTGTTATCATGAATGCAAAATGTTTTTGAAGCAAATAATAAATATATGTTGTTGGTAAAACATGATATTTCCTTAAATAACTTTGTTTTTTTTTTTTTTAAAGTAATTTTTTGAAATTTATTTTATAAAATTTATTAGAAATAAATTTTAAAAAATTATATTATTAGAGAGATTTAAGGATTAATAATATTTATATTAGATAAGATAAAAATGAGTGATGTATTCATGTTAAATTCATATAACCAACTCAAAATAATTATATCAATATAGACGTAACGATGAATTTGAGTTTGAATTTATGTTTTTTTTTATCTTTAATTATTAGGTAATTTGTTCTTAATTTATAAGAAGGAAGGTATTTTGTTATTAGGCCGTGGCCAAAAGGATTGTAGGCCATGCAGTATACACCAATAATAAATGTAAGACAGATTTTGATACAATTTTAAGATTTGGATTTACGATTGTGAGAGGTGAGGATTACTTTGGCCATATAAACACCCTATCGAGGATTAGACATCTCAAGCATAAAGTTATCAAAGATTGGACATCTAGGGATAGTTTGACAACCCATAGGCCTAATAACAATTGTTAGGATAGGATATTGCTCACATAGGACAAAATGGATACTTCAAAACATACATTACAATACAGAGAAAGTGCTCTAGGAAACTAATATTGTTGATTGAAGTATTTTTCCTAGTCTTTTCCTAAGGGTAGAATGTATGTTTGGCCTCATATGTGTGAAATAGAGACCATAAACATTAAGAATAAAGGACATGTAGTATTATTAAATTGGTTGTGGCTACAAATTAACAAACTGCACTTGATAAAATGACAAAACTAGGGAATTTGGTCTAATCATTAGTTTGACATGTGGCAAAATAGGATCAAATTGAATGTAACAAGTAGGCCAAATGTATTTTGGACATGGCTCTCATGTTTTTCATTGTGATAAACTTGTCAATGCAGAGATAGAGACATTAAATAATGAAGAAAAACAAATTTTACATGTATGAGTAGGCAGCAGGACCCATTAATGTCTTTCTTGCTTTATTATTTTATTGACTATATAAATTTGGTGAGATGTATGTTTTTGTATATCCAATATCTTAGTTCCCAGAAGACAGATTCAAGAATCTGCACCTTGTGTTGTGTTTCTTGCATGATATAGTAGATCATTATAAATCCACTCTTCTTTCAACATTGATGAGAATCAACCACTAACTGCAACTTTCCATCTGTATCAATTTTTTTTTTTTATTGACAAATATTAGTGATTAATATATTAATCTTTTATTGATATTTATATCAGAATTATAAAAAACAAAGAGATATGACGAAGCCACATACTTCTAATTCAAGCTCAGATGAATCCTCAAGGCTAGCAGTTGACATAAACTCACATGGGATCTCAAAACCCAAGCCAAGAAGGATCAAGGTAACTCATGTGAATTCTCCACAAATCATTGAAACCAATGTTGAAAACTTCAAAGAGTTGGTTCACAAGCTCACAGGAATGCCACAAGCTGAAGAAGAGAAAGATGGAGGCAACAACAAGTGTCACAAGCCCAAAACTGAAGTCACCAAATATCCAAAGGCCTCACACCCCCAGAAGGCCATGATCATTGGTCAAGATGATGAAAAGAAGTTTCTGAGTCTGAAGAATAGGACAAAGGTGAAGACTGAAATCAAAGAGGAACAAGTTGAAGATGAGAAGATGTTCAGTGGCTTCTTTGATGGGCTCAAGAAATTTAATAGCTATATGGAAGGGTTGGCTGCTTTTCCTGAAGAGAAGGATGAAAAATAAGGCATGTTTTTTATGTGCTATTGTTATGTGTCTATCTTGATGATAGGAACATGGTTTCTTTTTATCGTAAAAATGAGTCACTGAAGAACTCACTGATACTATGCTTCCCCATCTGGCATTTGGGTATTGACAATTACATTGACTCTGATACATTAGTGCATGTTTATTGATCTCAGTTAGTCCTTTGGATGCTTTAAGGATTATATTGAGTACTCATTAACATTGCTTGCCATAATAATTTTGCTGTATTGATCAGTTTATGATAGTTGTCTTATTATTGCATCTCTTTCTCTTGGTAATGATTGCTTTCTACTAGGTCTTAATTTCACATGGCAATTGTGAAATTCTGCACAACCAATTTTGCCTAGTTCAACTTTTCTTTTTTCTGTTTTTTCTCTAGGCATTTGTTTTTCCCTGTTTGCACTTTTTCAGGCTAAAAATTTTCATAGATTAATTCACCCCATTTGAAAACAAAATCATAATTTGAGCTTTGACAACATTGGAGTAATCAACAAGTCCCCTAATCATGCATACTATATTAATGTAGACTTGATACAAGGTCGGTACAACGATAAGTGAGGTCTTTGATAAATTTTAAAAAAAAATATTTTTCTCTCAATGATAATTATATATTAAGTCTTTTTTTTTCTCTCAATGATGTGTTGTTAAATACATAAGGTCTTTTTGTTTTATAAAAATTATAATTTTTTTTTGGGTAGATTTAAAGTGAAAATTTTAGTTACTTTACCTTGACACAAGCCATGAGTCGTGACACCGTGGTTTATCTCTGTGAAGACTTTTCAAGAGTAATGAGCTTCAGAAATAAGCACATTATGCTGAGTTTGTTTGAGAATACAAGATGCAATGCAAATTGTAGCAGCCACCACCATTTGGAACACATCATTCAAGACTTTTCAAGAGTGGTGAGCTTCAGAAATCAACATTACACTTTGAAAGAGAAAGGAGGATTATTATAAATAGTGTAAATTCAATTGTCAAATAGAGCATGCTTGTTAAGGATGAGAAGGGATATATATATGGACTACTGAACGCTGAGAAGCCACCGTTTGGAACTCATCATTTGAACATTTTAGTGGATGATTTTGGAGAGGATTTTTAAGTTCATGATCTCAAACTGGAACTCAAGCATGTAAAATCGGTCCTTTCACGAGAATCTATAGTAAATATGCAAAAATGTTAAAACCAGGGATCCATTTTGAAACTTACTAAAAGTGATTTAAAATTTTAAAATATGATTTTCAACTAGAACAAAAGATAAAAATTTTTGAATCACACGTGACATTACATATTTGCAGTAAAGTAATTTAAAATCCAATTTTAAGATTTACCAATAAAGATGCTTTTAAGAATTATTGAGATATTTTAAGATGTTTCATCACAAGTATTGAAATGAGGTTCAATAATCTAAACTTACCAAACTTTCCTGTATCATAAGAAGAGAGAGATAAGAATAAATAAAAGATGTTCACTGCTGGTGTTTGTAATTTAGGAGTGTCTAAATATAATTACTTGGAAAGGTATGTTACATGGAGAGTGGTAATGTGTGATCATTTTTGTATTTTTCCAGTTTACCAATAATATAATGTAATTAAAATATACCTGATTGAGTAATCTTTACAAAATCTGGGTATCAAAATTAAACTTATGTTTTCTGCATAGAATTAATTAAAAGCGAGAAGTAACTCTAAAATTCCTTTACCAGTAATAACAAGGTACTAACTAAAAACGTGGCATTTTTTAAAAACTATTTAGTGTGATGGCTTTGCAATGTTATACTTCATAAACGTTTTCATACCAAAATCACGTTTATGTGTAATTAGTTAATTACAGGGTCAAAATGTAACCTTCTATATAAAATATTAAAACAGGTGAAATAACTTAGTCTAATCCCACTTCCTAATAAATTAATAACAATGATGTCAATTGAGTTTGTAAAATATAACCCAGGTGTGTCTTTTGGGAAATGAACAGAGAAACATCCACAACAATGATGTGTCCAATCCAATGTATAGATATCCCTCGTATAAATCTATTATTATTTTACTTCCATAGGAGAAGTTGGTAGATTAGTTTCAACTTTCAACTCTTCATCTCAAGGCTATTCATGAATGACTGGGATACCACTAACACATTGTTTTTATTTTTTGTAGCTTTCTTTTATTTAAGGTAATGTTCATGTTGACCTTGGAAAACAAACGTGGCTTTGACTTTATAGCTTTCTCTATTCTTTTATTCAAGATGATGGCAAAAACTCAACACCTAAATCAGTTCATGTAGGCATTTGTTTCAAGGTATAGTAAAGGATTTCAGGAATATGAGCTTGGAAATATCATTCTCATATGTGGTATAAGTTTTAGAAAAAGCATTTCGGAATTAATACTTGATTTCCAGGGATACAATGCTAGCCAAAATCCTAAAAATTTCAGTGCCATAAAAGAACCTTCTCAAAATTTCATTTTGTCATGTTTGTCATAAAAGAAATAAATACAGTGCCATGCTAAAAAGTTAAACCTTGGTTGGTAAACAAACTACCAATGGAGAAAGATTAACAAATGATCTAAAAATTTAAGTGCAAATTTGCATTATTCACTGATACTGCAACTGTGAGTTCAAGTGATGTAGTGTATCCAATAGACACAAACATTTAGCAAAAATATATGCCTAGGTACAACTGAAAAAAATTGTGTCACTCTAAAAAGAGTAAAAGATTGACTATCAAAGAAGATCTCAGGCCCTCAGCCAATACTCAATTCAGGGTGATTCTGGCTGTGGCTGCTCTGGTTGCCTGATATATAAGCAATTTTATCAATGTATGATACCTGAAATAGAGACAAATCATTGCGTGCTTCTGGAAATCGTAAAATAATTTTCTTTTTTGGAATATAAAAGTTTAGGTGGGGGCCCTGAGGGCTCATTAGGATCAGGGCATGCCTCAAGATTCATTGAGCGCTTACAAAGGTACTTACAGATTGTCCACCAACAAAGTCCCCATATTGGTAGTGGAATTTGAACATGCGTCCTTACGAGATACAAATCCAATTCTTACCAACTGAACCAACCTTTGTTGGCTAATATAAATATTTTAGGGAAAACCTTTACAGGTAAAAAGAAAGAAAGAAAGATGAACAGACCTTATCCACCAATATGTATCATAGGCCTATTTGCAGTCTTTGCTATGTCAAACATACCAGCATGTGAAGCTTTCTTCCTCTTCACCTACAACAAAGGAAAGGTAACATTAGGAAACATGATAGTACAAGACCCTATAAAATAGCTTAACTAAAGTCGGCTCTAAAATTTCAAGTAATCTATGACCCACTATTGACTATTTTTTCCAGAAGGCAATCATATATGTTGATAGGACTGGATCAAACACAAAAGAAAAGCATAAAACAGTAATGAACTTGTACTGTCTTATTCAACAGATACACTCCAGTTACCGTGGTCTAGAGGTAGAAGGTGATACAAATAGCTATTTTCTCAGGGTATTTGAGAGACCCTGATCTCTCCCAACTACCTAACTGACAAGGAAACACTAAGGATTCGTGTGCTTGCAATGAAAGAGACCGAAAAATAAGTGAAATGAACAGTAAAATGATATGGGACTCACACTTTTACACTCTATTTTAATTCAAAACTTTCATCTTATTTCACTCCATCCAATCAAATGGACCCTAAGTGTCTCCTTGTCAGTTAGGTGGTGGTGTGTGTTATCCCCTGCTATGCTTATCTTATTGCTTAGATCTTTTTTATTAGAGGTCCACTATCATATACTAAATTAAAATAGCACGTGAATGAAGTTCTATTGCAAAATCTCATCATATTAAAGAGGATAATAGATCATTTTAACACAATTCTGAGTTTTAGCAATAATAATCAGAAGTGCATACCGCTGCTCCTATTATCTCCCTAAGTTCTTGATCCTCTGCACCACTTCTCAAGGGATCTCTTAAGCTAATCTGCAAGACGAAGAGCCCATGTAAGAAAATCACAGAAGTCCTTTGGTGAAGCTACACATGAATTCATGAAAGATGTTATATGTATTTGATGACTGCTTTTATTGTCCATGTCAGTATCAATATCCATATAGAAAACACCTTTAACTTGAACATAATAATGGTATGGATAACATCCATGATGACCAGAATGTCTTGTATAAGGAAAATGCTTATGAAGTTCAATAAATGGAATATTTTAAGATGCACTTACTTTCAGCACCTTTGCAAAAAACAAATGTAATCTGAATCTCAAGTGAAGCAAAGATGAAGTAAACAAAATGCGAGAGCCGATATTAACAACATTAAGAATCCAAAAGAAGGATGATAGTACATTTTTAAGAAATTATTATAAGGCATCAACTAAATGGAGTATCAAATAAAATAGTATATGCAATAGAATGAGGGTGTAAAAAAAGAAGGGCCAAGGAATTGCTTATTCAATCCCAAAATTTGAATACAATAATTCAGGACATAATTGAGCTACAGATCATCTAATTGCTTAATAGATCTTCCTCCAAAGCAAGACAATGCAATGAATTTATTTTCCTGATTAACCAAAAGATTTACACTGCGAATCTCAATATATCATTTAGTCATACAGAATTTGTAGTAATTCACAAAGCACTCACTTATTAGATTGATTTTAATAAATGTCACTTAATTTCCAAGACTTATGTCAAAATCCTGCATCTGGTAGAGCCATATTTTTCATGTTTTTAAAAGATCATGTCTTAATGTGTATAAAATATTCCATTTTCTAACAAACTTCAAGATTCACTGCATAAATCCACTTTCTGCAGGGCACTTCTATCTTTGAAAACGAATTTTTGAAGTTGTTTGTCTATTATGAATTGATCAGATTCTAGCCTAATTGCCTCCACCAAATTTAAGTGATTTGCTTAATATACTGAACTTTGATGATTTGAATATAACTTACCTCTGAAGGACCAAATAAACAGACTTTGAAGTTTCCATCAGCTAGTAGTCGCAATCTATTGCAACCAGCGCAAAAATGCTCAGTCATTGATGTGATAAATGAAACTCTACCTTCATGCCCATCTACTGTGAAATTCTTGGCTGTATCTGTAGGGTGATCCTGAACTCTTTTTAAGCTTGTAAACTGTTTCATCTGTTTGATAATGATGGTTATATAGGGCCTCTGCTATAAGAGAACATAAAAACTCTGTATAAAAGTTAGATCTCTGGTCTAAATTCTACCTTACCACTGTATCCAACATTTCTGAGTAGGGTACAAGTTTCTTGACATTCCAAACATTTCCATCGAAAGGCATGAACTCTATAAACCGAACATCAATTGGCTTTTCACGCGTCAACTCAACAAAGTCGCAGATTTCATCATCGTTGAATCCACGCATTACAACACAATTGACCTGAAATTCAACAGAAACAAACAAGCATCCATGAGTGAAATATGAAATTTACCATAGAGATTATGCACCCTTTATCATTCATTTGAATAACTAGATGAATTTGGAAAAAGGGGAGGTGATAAAAGAGAAACACTTGCAAAAGGAAATGATACAAGACCAAGAAATACCTTAACTGGATCATATCCAAGGTCTATGGCAGCATTAATTGAATCCAACACTTTTGCATGCCCTTTGCGTCTTGTCATAAACTCAAACTTCGCTGGCACCAGAGTGTCTAAACTAATATTCACAGAAGTAAGGCCACATTCTTTCAGCTTTGGGAGTTTCCTTGCCAGGGCAATACCATTGGTAGTCATGGACAATGTCCCAAGTCCCTTCAGGTTTGACAATTCCAAACATATGTCTTCAATATCCTTTCTAACAGTTGGCTCCCCACCCGTCAAACGTATCTTGTTTACGCCAGCACTTACAAACAAATTCGCCACTCGAAGAATCTCAGCCTTCGTTAAAAGCTGAGGGCTAGGAGTCAGTTCCACACCATCTGCTGGCATACAATACTGACACCTTAAGTTGCACCTCTCTGTTAAAGATATTCTCAAGTAAGTGTGAAGCCTTCCAAATGAATCTACCAACATATCAGAGATGGGACTTTCCTTCGGCTGATCTTCAGACAATGAAGCACAGGATGTTGTTGCAAAAGCCCTTGTAGCATGTTCATTCATGTTGCCATGGAATGAAGCTTGATGATTAGTACTTCTGGCAGCACAGTAGGGACCCATCTCACAATTCAACTGCTTTAAGAAAAATTGTGTCACAAACCACCCAGATTTTCATAAACAAAATTTGAACATACATCAGCACCATTGAACAAAAAACAACTATTCTCATCTTCATGCAAATGGGTATCAGTATAACTAATCCTTCAAGTAAGCATACTGTAGAAACTCAACTAACATTATAATAACACAATACAACTCAATAATTGATTTTTGCATTTTTCTTGATAGAACCGGGGGATTACAAGTTTAAAACTGAGTTTGAAGTATGAACATAAATCAGTAACACCACACTCCAGATTAACAACAAACACAGCATGAATCTAGCTCAGGTTAACCAATATTCTTACTCTAACATAATCCCTGGACGAGAAATAGAATAACAATTCACATCTGCATGTAAACGGGTTTCAGGAGTGCTAGTAACATAGACTCTAACACACTCCTATTAACACACTTTTTATTCATTCTTGGAAACTACAAAATCAGGACATTAAATAAGATACAAGACCCACATAATTTTGTGATTTCCAATAAATTTGAATCAATGAGAAAGGAAGTCTGTCCAAAAAAGTGTGTTAAGAGATTGTGTTCATAGTATTTCTCAAACGGGTTTCACTAAAACAAATTATTGGAGTGAGCATACTATAAAAACCCAATTGATGTACAGCGATAAGTTTTCATATGTTCCTGATAGAACAAGGGAATTATAACTTTACAACTGAAATATTCACCAAAAAACAACTTTAGAACTGAAATTTAATCAGACACCGGCATGGACAATTTAGTCAACTTCACGTGTGCGTGTATCCAAAAAGACCAATTTCCACTCCATTATTACAACATAGCTTGATTTATCATCAGTTAAAGAATTAAAACAAACTCAGAGAGAAAGAGAAAGAAAGGTCTTACCAGAAAGGAATTTGATGGATTAAACCCAATTGGGGAATGAAAGAATTTTGATAAGTAGCGCCTCATTGTTGATGATGCTGAAACAATGAATATGGACACAAATACACAATTAATCAATCACATAAAGTGACAACTTTTTTTTTTTTTTTTTCTGTTGGACACTTGAAAGTGGCGAAAAACCAAAGACTCAAAACATAAGAAAGAGAGTTTTGAGATGTTTTTGTTGTGTTGGTTCTGAATTGGAGAGATAACAATTTTAAGGTGACTGACAGAGAGTGAGACAGAGAAACTTGAAAGCGTTTACTGCCGCCTCCATCTGTTGTTGTACTATATTCTATTCGATTCTATCCTCAGTGTTAAAGTAATGTTTTTTTGCTAAAAATCATAAACATTTTTCACGAGTTTGGTTCGAATTTTGTACCCACTTGTGATTTTTTTGTTTTGTTTTTTAGTTTATGGTTTAGAAAATTGTACCCACTAGTGTGGTCCAAGTTAGGAGGAGATTTGAGTAAATATCAAGAAGATGGTATTAGATTTGATTCTTTTTACCGTGATTGTATAAAAACAAATTGTTGGAATTTAAAATAGAGTTTAATAATCGTACAAATCATGATTGTTAAAACTAAATCGGTCGATTCGATAGGAAGCCGAAGCCGATGCCGATACAGTATTCGGTCCGAACACTTCATAAAATCAGCAGAATTCAAAATCGGTGAAAATCAATAAATAAATAAATAAAAACACACACACACTTAATAAATGTCTCAAATAGATATTAATTATTTTATAGATTATTATTAACTTTTTTTTATATAAAAATATAATTTCTTCATTTATTTTAAATGATAATATTTTATATCTATTATAGTTTTTTATTATATTAATGTCAGTTTTTAAAAAATAAACTTGTTATTGTTAAGGGGTATTATTATATTTTATCAAAAAAATAATTTCAGTATTATGATATATTTGATTAAACTTTTATGTATATTTTAACTTTTAAAAACTTGTAAAATAATATTTTTTAATTTTTAATATTATAAAAATATGTGATATTATATTTATTTAGTATTATTTTATAAAATATTTAGTTATGCTTGGATTATAAATGCTTTAGTCGTATATTTATTGATTGGACTATATACTTATGCTAGGATCATATACTTAAATGGTAGGAGTATATACTTATGCTTTGGTCAAATATTTAATGCATGGATTATATGCTTAAATTATGTTTGTATTATGTACTTAAAATCATTATTTACTATGAAATTTTGTTAAGACCTTTCATTTAAAATATGTTCACTCTCGAAATCAATGAAGTGGAAAGATTAACTAACATGCTACACGTGCCACCACAAAATATGAAAAGAAACTCATTGAGGAAGTTAAAACGATACATGAACGTCATCTTAACACCAACGACAAGCCAACGAGGGACTAAAATCAACCAACTAAAGGCAAGTCAATTTAGCCTTTTCATGCTTCGTGCTCAAGGTTAAAGGAGTTGTGTATCATCTGACCGTCTTGTCGACTGAACGATTGTCAATCAACTATATATCGTAGACAAAGAAACAAAGATCGATTACCTCAATAGAACAAGACTTAGCCTCTTTGCGCTTCACGTTCAAGGCTAAAGGAGTAGTGTACCGTTCGATCGTCTCATCGACTGGATGATTGTCAATCAACTAGACATCGTAGACACAAGAAGAAAGACCAATCACCTCAATAGAATAAGAATTAGTCTTTTCACGCATTGCGCTCAAAGCTAGAAGAGCTATGTACCATCCCCAATTGCCTCAATAAAACAAGACTTATCCTCTTTGCGCTTCGCGCTCAAGGCTAAAGGAGTTGTGTACCGTCCGATCATTTTCATTGACCGGATGATTGTCAATCTATCAAAAGTCGATGATCTCAAAAGAATAAACTTAGCCTCTTCGCGCTTGCGCTTAAGGCTAGGGGAATTGTGTACCGTCCGATCATTTTCGTCAACCGGACAATCGTCAATCTATCAAAGGCCGATCGCCTCAAAGGAATAAACTTAGCTTATTCACATTTCACACTCAAGGCTAGAGGAGTTGTGTATCATCCGATTATCTTCGTCAACCAAACAACCATTAATCTACTAAAGGCCGATCGCCTCAAATGAATAAACTTAACATCTTCACGCTTCGTGCTTAAGATTAGAGGAGTTGTGTACCGTTTGATCATTCCGACGATCGGATGATCGACAATTGACGATTTACCAAATGCTGAATAATTTAAAAATATGAAAAGATAAAGATATTATCTTTATCTTAAGAAATGGAAAAATAATCCTAAATGTGAAGAGATAAAGATATTATCTTTATCTTTTAAATTAATTTGTTATTTTATATATAATAAAGATTATATTTTTATCTTGAATAGGTGCATAGGTGTAAAATCCTCTAATATTAATTTGTTATATAGTGAAAGATGAAAACAAATAACAGATATAATTACCTAAAATCAATTTCTTAAAAAGATAACTTAATGTTTCTTATTTAAATGAATCTTAGGTAATTCCAAAATGAATAAATTTCTTTCTTCTCCACTACCAATTGCTTTACTTTATCTGTTATACTTGTCAAAGGATTAATTGATCTCAGTGTGAATACGCATAGTCTTCACAATTAAAGAAGAATTCGACATTTCAAGAACGCACACTGATATACAATTTCATTTATCTCTGTTTATCATTGTTGTAATATATTTTAAATATAAAACAAATTTATTATTCTGTTGCAATTATTACGAATATTAAATATGATGATATAATTGTTATGAGGGGTCCTTTTTTAACTTTCAACTACTATAGGATTTTACACCTATGCACCTATTCTTTAGGTTTTTCAAGAGAATATATATACATACACACAACAATATTAACAATATTAAAACTTTTATCCGTGCAAGATAAATAGTTTAAAACCATAATAATTAACAAGAGCTCATAATGTACACTGCTGGGGAGAAAATTAAAAATAATTCATGGAAGCTAAAAAAGAAAACAAAAGTTTTTGTATTAATTTGTTATTTAATTTATAGGCACGTGTGATTTAATTTGTGTTAGGAGCCTACCATTTTGGACAGGTCAAAATCCCATGTTCAGTTTCGTGTGACCTAACTAACCTTTATTCGTATATTATTTGCCATCTTTTTGGAACTTTGAAGGAAAATCAAGGTCTAAGAACTAGCTAGAAACAAAGCTGCAGCCATATATTTTTGAATTTTTTTATTTGTCGTGAAGAAAATTTTAATTTTATTTTTTTAAAGAAAAAATGAATGTTATAAATTAAATCTAATACTTTTCAGCTTAGTGCCTAAGACTACACAAACCTATATATACATGGAAGTATATATACAGTTTTAGTTAAGAAGTAAATAAACTAATAACAAGAAAATGAAGTAAATTATCTATCATAATAAACGTAATAGTGTTTTAACTTTTATCACATTTGATAAAAAAACTAGTATTAGTTTAGACATAAAAAATATATATAAATCAATCCAGTTGTTCGTGATCATATATTACAATAAAGCACTAATAAACGATTTCATTCACATCTTGAAAATGATGAAGTAAGAGAGTTATTGGTAGCATCTAATTTTATTTTTTTTGACAGAGTAACATCTAATATCTAAATCTAAATTAAAGTACAATTACTCAATTCTATATATATAATTTACCGCGAATACTTTTGTTCTCTCGGTCAATTTACGGTATAGGATGCTGCCTTTTTAAGAATTTTTAATTTTCTTTTATTTTTGGTGAAGAGAATTTTCTATTTTCTAATGCTTGTTAAGTTGAGGAATATGCGATTTAACTTTATTGAAAGGGACTGAAAATTTTCCTAAAATACTTATATATTATAGGTTAAAAGTTGTTTTTTTTTTCCGAATATTTTATAATAAATGGCATGAAATAATAATATACGGCCTAATAAAATGAAAAAGAATTAAAATAATGATATTGTGACATAAATTGTTATTTAAATAATAATGCAGAAAAAATATATTTTATTCTTTGCATATTATTGAATGAAATGAAAAAAAAAGTTTATTTATTTATTTTTCATACTATCTAAGTTTAATTAACATATTTTGTATTTTATGTTTTATTTATTTTTTATATCTTAGAAGTCTCAATTTTTTTTTATCTTTTATATTTTTGTTTCCTGAACCAAACTGATCTTTTTGAAGTTTTTAATTTCATAATTATGCGTTTTTGAACATTTTGTTTGAATAATTCAAAGTATAAAAAGTAATTTACTAAATTCACTTATTATAAAATTCTTTAAAGTTACATAAAGTCACATTTAATAACCTTAGAAAAATTAACCCCGGAGGTTTTATTGAGTAGGATACGACAAGACATAATCTCATACATTCAATAATTTTTTAATCACAGCCAAAAATGTTGGGCTGTGTCTCTGTCACTAATCGCTACCATCATTGACTAATAACCATTAAGTATTAACAAAACCATTGCAATTCTGGTCTAAACACCATTTTTCACGCTTAAGCAGCACCACGTTACATTACGATTGCATCATTTTTTTCATTGTCTTTATAAAAGACCAATTCAATTCCCCACTTTTCTGGATCCGCGATCTTTCTTCTCTTTTCTTTGACTTTTTTTTTTTTTTTTTTACCGGTACGCTCTTCCTCTTTCGATTCCAAACCCTAACCGCTTCTATTTTTTTTTTAATTTTTTTATTCTTCGTTCATTCATCATCGCTCATTGTTCCGATTCGCGATCCCTCACCTAGTTGTACCTTTTTCTTCATCTGATTTCTATTTAATTAATAATTAATTTGATTTGATTTCCGAGTCCCTAACTCTGATGAGCTGATACAGGTTGTTGTGTTGCGTCGGTGCAAATGGCGTTCTTCAGAAGCGTTTCTGCGCTTTCTCGGCTTCGCTCTCGCGTGGTAACTTTGAAAAAAAAGAGCGAAATTATTTGCTTTAAGCATTTGTTTGTGTTTAGTGTTTTTTATGTGACTTGCTGAGTTTTAGAAAACATAAAAATTAAAATTTGCAATGGTTTATTTTTTATGTCAGGGTCAGCAAGCTAATCTTGCGAACTCAGTTAGATGGCTCCAAACTCCGACCTCCAGTAACACTGTAATTCTCTTGCTCCTCCATTCTTATCATTGTTTCTTTTGTGCTTGATGAAAGTGTTCAGTGAATACTTTAGATTTAGATGCCATTTCTTTAAATTTATCTGAGGAGGGTGTTTCTATGGATCTTGGATATTGTAGTTTGGTTTGTGCCTGTTGGGCTTTGGATATGGAGGATATCTGTGACTAGTTGGTGTTTATTATTGCGTGAAATTGGTTATATATATTGGACTTTGTTTTTATGACTTTTGTTGTTGTGGGTTATTTTTCTGTTTTGCAGGATCTTTATACTGAGTTGAAGGAACTGATTCCAGAGTATCAGGTTTGTCTGCAAATTTAAGGTTCCGTAGTGATACTGTTTATGTTAGATGCATTAATGAATAGTAACAGCATGTGATAGTTTTGTGATGTCTATACAGAGTGTGAGCTTCGGTGTTGTATTCTTGGTTTAGTATAATAATTGGGCATAATGGGGGATAGCCACTGTGAATTAAAAATTCTTTCTCATGCTCAACTTGCAATGCACCATTTAGTTTCAGTGATTTGTGCTGTGCACATGCTATTATGAGTCTGAGATTCTTGGCTAATGCCTTACCTGATTTGTAATTCTCAGCAATGATTGGTTTCTAAACAATGTTTCCTTCATTTCATTGTACTTCATGTTAGCCTGTAACTTGCATAACATTGATTGATACATAAAACCTGGTTGCAGGAACGTGTTAAGAAGCTGAAGAAAGATCATGGAAGTGTTGAATTGGGAAAAATCACTGTTGATATGGTAATTATATTATTCTTTTGTAGATATATATCTTTTAAAGTTACTAGTGGCATTAAAAGCTGTCTTCTCTTGTCAATAAGCTTGTAATTTAACTTATATTTTGAGTAACCTCTGTCACAATTTAAAGGTACTGGGTGGAATGAGAGGAATGACAGCTTTAGTATGGTTAGGCTCAGCTGTTGACCCTGATGAGGTATATAAATTAACTCAGTCTTCACTTTTCAGATATTTGTGAAATCAAAGTGAATTGAGGGTCTGTTTGGACACACTACTCCAAAAGGACTTCTAGAAGAGAAAAATATAAAGAAAAATGAAATTAACTTCTTTAGAAGTTAAAATTGTCTTTTCCAATAGTCAATTGGTGGAAGCTCTCTCAAATAGATTCATCTAAAAGATGTGGGACTTCTACAAATTAGCTATTGAAAAAAACAATTTTAACTTATAAAGAAGCTAATTTCATTTTTTCTTCATATTTTTCTCTTCTAGAAGTCTTGCTAGAGTAGTGTGTCCAAACAGGCCCTAACTCTTGCTTATGACTACTTTGAATTAATTGATAGAATCTCTGATGTAGCTTCTGTTTGTTAGTGTTTACTGATTACTGAATGGATCTCTGAGAACAGCATGTATGTCTTATAGGGAATTCGCTTTAGGGGCATGCCAATTCCTGAATGCCAGAAAAAGCTTCCAGGTGTTTTTCCTGGTGGGGAGCCTTTACCTGAGGCTGTACTGTGGCTTCTATTGACAGGAAAGGTATGCAATAGTTTTAGAAAATCAAATTGAATTAATTATTTTGAATATTTACTTATAATGCATATATAATCCCATGTATGAAGGTGTTTTATTATCTACACTCAGTTTAGATTTTGTTGTATAATCTTTGATTCATACACTTGGTCACAGATACCAAGCAAAGCGCAAGTTGACTCATTATCCCAGGAATTGCGAAGACGTGCAACTATCCCAGGTTCTGTTTCTTTTCATGTCATACCTTGGTTATAATTACCTTGAAGCAATGTTTTTCTCGTTGTAATATAATGGACTGGCTGATTAAAGTGGATTCCTGCTGTAACATAATGCATGACAATATGTTCAAGACCATAGATGTGATTGTAACTAGTAGTCTCTAATGATAGCTCGTGTTTTGTTTAGAACCATTGTTGCATGGGAACTTTATGGCTCGCATCTCAATTTTTCTTTTTTATATGTATGATTCTTGTCTGAGGAATTTTACAACTCTATGTAAGTGCTTGTTTGTTACCTAAGATACATGGACATGCTTTGTTGCATTGCATCTGTGTTGTGAATTTTCACTCTTTAATCTTGCTCTTGTTCGAATTTCACACATGGTGTCTATAAGTTTTTTACATAATTTTTCCTAGCTTGTATTTGATGCACTTTGGTGTCAGACTGTCAGTTCATTCTTGGACTTATTATTATTACATATTGTATTGCAGATTATGCCTATAAGGCAATTGATGCATTGCCTGTTTCTGCTCATCCAATGACTCAATTTACAACTGGTGTCATGGCCCTTCAGGTTGGCTATGAAGTTATTTGCAGTAGTTGGCTTTGTATTAAATTAATCAATTGTTGTGAATACAATGGGGAAACAAAAGTTAACTAACAAGTAAACTTCATTCCCCTCTGGACACCGTGAGAGCCCTATCTGTTCATTGCTAAGCTGGACAGATCAGAGGATTTTCCACCTATTATACTCACTTAAATTTACAATTTTAAGAAGCACCTAATCCTATTTCCTCAATACTTGTTTCTCATAATCTTTTCTTGAATCTGGCCTGAAACTCATTAAACTGATTCAGTTGCCTAACATTTATATTATTAATGTTTTTGTAAATAGCAACAAATGATTCACAATCAATTCATTACATATTCAGGTGCAGAGTGAGTTTCAGAAGGCATATGAGGGTGGGATAACTAAGGCAAGGTAAAATTCGAAATGGTGTGTGTTTTAATTGCAACCTTATATGTTACTCTATTCTAGCTGGTTTACTGCTTGGATTTAGGTATTGGGAGCCAACTTATGAGGATACAATGAATTTAATTGCTCGTTTGCCAGCCATTGCTGCTTATATTTATCGACGGTATGTAAACCATATTATCCTAATCAAAATTATACATTTAATATGCAATGTGATATTTTTTTTTATATATATAGAGTGAGAGAGGGGGGTTCAAGTTTCTCCAAGAGTACTCTAAGAGAGTTACTCCTCTCACCATTCAATTTTTTGAAATCTAATGGTTAAGATTAACTACTCATTACAACCATTAGATTTCAAGAGAGTGAATGGTGGAGATGAAGAGTAAGTCTCTTAAGAGTTACTCTTGAAGAGTATATTGTGGGATGACAGTGATCATGCTTGATTTTTACTGTCTTCTTACATTCGGATTGACTTGTTAGCCTATTTTAAAGGATATACAAGGATGGAAAAATCATACCATTGGATGAATCTTTGGATTATGGTGCAAACTATGCTCACATGTTAGGGTTTGATGATCCGGAAATGCTGGAGTTTATGAGGCTGTATATTTCCATCCACAGGTTTGCATTCCATTGCCAACGATGACACATATAGTGATCATGATGAGTTGTTTATTTCTCTTTTAATTACCAGCAACCCCAGTTTCTAATGTTTTTTGTTGTTAAATTTTCTTTGCAGTGACCATGAAGGTGGCAATGTTAGTTCGCACACAGCTCACCTAGTAAGTTACTTCCATTAATCAAGCTCTTTCCATTCTGTCATAATTTTGAATTATAAAATTTAAAATATATTTTTTTAATGTATATCACTTGTTCAGTGGTAAAATGCCTGTGTTTTTTAGTATATATATTTTTTAATGTATTGTACTGTGTGTTCCCCTCAGGTTGCTAGTCCATTATCAGATCCTTACCTTGCATTTGCGGCTGCTTTGAATGGGTTAGCTGGGCCCCTACATGGTTTGGCCAATCAGGTTATTTTTTTATTTGGTTTTTCCTTTTCTATCAGTTTTCTGTTTATCTGGTATTAAATTTGCTATAGTTCATCTTTCTGTTAAGAAATCATGTTTGGCTGTAATGTTTACTCAGGTCTACATTTTAACCATTTTTTGTAGGCTTAATTGCACTTTTTACCCCCCACTTTTATTTTTTGGCGAATTATACCCCCCAACAAATTAATTTGGCACATTTTATCCCTAACTTTTTAAAATCTGGCAAATTTTACCCTCTATAATTTTACTCTCATATGATTGCACATTTTACCCCCAACTTTGTTATTTTTATGTCAATTTTTTCCCCCAACTTATATATTTTTCGGCAAATTTTACCTCCAATTTTTCTTTGTTGGCAAATTTTACCTCTAACTTTTATGTTTATTAATGGCAACTGAAAGTGGGGTAAAATTTGCCAGATTTTATAATGTTGGGGGTAAAATATGCCAAATTAATTTGTGGGGGGGGTAAAATTTGCCAAAAATTATAAAGTTGGGGGTAAAATTTGTAAATACTCTGTCCTGAATCCTGATACAGTCAGATACTATGAAAATACCTATATTTTTAGTTTTGTTCACTTCTATTATGTTGCTACAGGAGGTTCTACGATGGATCAGATCAATAGTTGCGGAGTTTGGAACTCCTAACATAAGTACAGAACAATTGGCTGATTACATTAATAAAACATTGAGTAAAGGCCAGGTAAAATCATAACTAATATGAATTTCTGATGCTTAATGAAGTTTTTGAAGCCTTTTATTTTTTACTATAGCTTGTTTTGCTCAATTATGTGTTAATATAGGCTTTGGGGGTTACACTTTTTGGATTTGCAGGTTGTGCCTGGATATGGACATGGGGTTTTACGCCAGACAGATCCAAGATACACATGCCAAAGGGAGTTTGCTTTGAAGCATTTGCCTAATGATCCATATTTCCAGCTGGTAATCTGTTATTTCGTAATTCAAGATTGTGTTTTCTTTTTGAGTGCTGACTTGTGACACAGCTGAAGCTCACTTCTTGTAATTTAATTTCTTCATGTTCTAATGCGAATGACCCTTTCAGGTGTCTAAAATTAAAGAGGTTGTGCCTCCCATTCTTGCCAAGTTAGGCAAGGTAGTGTTTATGCTTTATTTTTCATTATTCGTTTCTTCGGCTTACTTATTACTCTCTTACTATTAATCGTAATTTATTCCTTATACGACTGAACTTGAGTTTTCAATGATGTAGGTTAAAAATCCATGGCCCAATGTTGATGCTCACAGTGGAGTGCTGCTAAACTACTATGGTCTAACTCAGGAAAAGTATGGCGTTACTTCTCTCCCCTGTTCTACTTGAAATAGTTTTCATTTTTTAATTATTTTTTAGGGTGAATCTAATGATCTATTAACATTGTGGACAGCTATTACACTGTTCTCTTTGGTGTATCGAGGAGCTTTGGAGTTGGCCCTCAGGTTTGTTGTGCCCCATTGTTTCCTTTTGGATAAAATATTTATTTAGTCTCTTGTACTTTCGGTAAAACTTAATTTTAGTCTCCAAACGTTAACTCTGGTGCATTTGGTCCCTGGACATTATAAAAGCAGTAAAAACGATGAAAATCACTATTTTTTAGAGTTTATAAAACTAAAATGATCAAATTTAAAGTAGACTACTACTATTTTTTTTTTTACCAAAAGTATAAGGATTAAATTCATATTTTTTTCTTTACTTAACACTTCTCTTTTTGTTGCCTTGGGTTAACATTTCTCTTCTGGTGGTATTCAGTTGATATGGGACAGGGCTCTTGGAATGCCTCTTGAAAGGCCAAAAAGTGTCACACTGGAGAAGCTCGAGCAATTGGTCACCAAATCATCCTGAAATTTAAAGCACCATTTCTCTGTTAATAATTGATGAAATACACACTGCGGTAGATGTGTGTGTAGTGGTGGTGTTGAGTTGAAAGTTTGGTATGAATGATTGTAATGAGGAATATTCATTAATCATTACCCTCTCCCATGGTTTCTATTTTATAAGATTTTGGTATATTTAGGTAAAGGGTGGTTTTTTCACCCTTACAGTGGTCTTTTCCAGTTTTTCTGAACTGCATAAATTAGGTTTGAAGGAGCATAAGAATAAAGGCATTGTTATTGTTTTGGGGTTTATCCCCATGTATTCTTTCTATAATTTTAATTATCCCTTTTGACTAATGATTGATAACATTTACTCTGAGTTACCCGTGGAAAAATGTATTTTTCTTCTAAAAAGAAAAAAAAAATGGTAGCACTGTCTTTAATGTTTTGATTCATGTAAGTCTCACCAAATGATTCATTTCCTTAAATTAGTGGAATGTACTTAAATTTTAATAAATGGACGAGTGTATTGGGGTTAAATAATGTTGATAACTTTTAGGAAGTGTATTGAATTGGGATTTTAAAAGACTTTTTAGCATAAAAAAGTCTTAAAAAGATTTTTAAGATTTCGTAGGAAACTAAAAATTGTTATGATATTTTTTAAAAAACTTTTGTAATTAGAATTTTGTAGTCTGGATTTAATGGATTTAAAATAAAGGATTTCATAGATTTATAAGATTTGAAAATGTTATAAAAATTTCTAGAAAAAAAATATGAGTTGAATCCTTTTACTAGTTAATAACGTATATGAATTTCAAATTAAAATTACAAGTTAATGTATTTTTAAATATATTTTTCACAAATTTTTATAAAGTGATAGCGAAAAATAATAACAAAACATTAGTAATAAAATATAAAATGTTTCATTTAACTCATAAAATTAATAATGTCATCAAAATATAAATAAAATAATTTAACAAAAAAGACATGATAATCAAAACATTAATCATCTGCCTAACTTAAAGAATATCCAAAATAAATAAAATATTTTTTCAACGACATATGAATAAATTTGAGATTTCTTTTATAACATTCCAAACATTATTTTTTGTTTTCTCTATTAAGTTGTGTATTTTTTCAAAATTGACTGGAATAGTTTAGAAAGGTCTTTTAAAACTTGAAGTTGATTGTTTGTCCCAACTGAGTTAGTACTTCCTCCAAGCTCAAATCTATTTTTCTTTCAAAAATTTATGAATCTAAAGGGGAATGAGATGGTGGACTACATTGTAGGTTTGTAAGTTGATTCATAGTAATTTGAGTTATGAACACATCACTACTAGGATCTTATGAAAAGTTCTACTTTGAAATAGAAAAATGTGTGGGTGAGAAATTATGATGTCGTTGCCTCTAAAGTAAAGAGAATGAAATAAAAAAATTTGTGATGAAAAAGAAAAATCTCTCATAATTAGATGAGATTGTTTATTGGATTTGGTATTTATATGATCAACTAAAAAGTTCATAAAATTCATCAAAATCCAATTAAAAAAATAAGTCCATAAAATCTTTATGATTTTGAATAACATATAACTTTTTTTAAATTATTCAAAACCTCAATCGAATACCACAAGATTTTGTTGTCCTCTAAAAAAAATCTTGATAATCTTGATTGAATATCATCGTATTATTTTTTTTATGATTGGATATCCCAAGACATTAAAAAAAAAAAAAAGTCTTTAAAACCTTAAACAATCCTAATCCAATAAATCCCACTTATAATTCCTATAAATCAAACAAATTAAAATAGAAAAGTCTTTTTGAAAATTTGTTTTAGGTGTAGACATCTTAAAGACTTGAAATCGAGTTCTCAATTGTGTCAATTGATTTACATGTGTGGTTTCACTCTTAGTTGAGTTAGTCTTATGTTATTTTTATGGGACAGGAATTGAATAGCATTTGCGTGCGTGTTGCATTGTAATTGTGTGCATCGTGTTATAGTTGCAGCGACTGAACAATGCATCGAAGGTTAAATTATAGTAATTTTGGTTTTCTAATTTTTTAAACCTATGATTTTGGTTTTCTTACTATTTAATTCTAACATTTTTTCTTCTAATTTTTAAAATTGATGATTTTTTTTCCCAATAGATTCTTTTGCCCCCAGTTTAATTTGCTCTGGTTTATTTAACAGTCTCTAAGAGAGTTACTTCTGCTACTGTGATATGGATGGAGGTTCCTTGCTGATTTATTTAGGATCCTCAGCAAGTCCTTTGGCAACACTAATATATGGATACTAAAAAGTAGCTTGGATTTTTGTTAAACTGGCTTAAAATCAGTTTTATTCATAAAAATCACTTTTCTTTTTTACAGTATTTTAAAACTAGTTTATTATTTATACTTTAAATTTGGATTTAAAATGAGTGTATATAATAAATTTCATTGTAGGTTAATGAAAAAAAGTATAATACAATTTAAAAAAAAAAAAATCATCTAAAAGTATGAATTGAAAATTAATTTTTAGACTTAAATTTAATTATAGTCCTTCTATTTTTTCAAAATTCAAAATTTTAGTTTTTCTATTTTAAAACAAAGACATTTAGAGGTAAGTTGGAAAAGTTTTTTAGTTTTTGTTTTTAAAAATTATTTTTAGAATAATTTTCAAAAAGAGAAAAATTGTTTGATATTTAAAAATTACTATTAGAGAAAAATAAATTAAAAGATACGAGACTTATATATAAATAAAATAAAATAAAATATTTAAGACTTTTGTGTAAAATTATTAGTATCTTAATAAAAAAAAGTAAAACACATAGAAACTATTTATTATTGAGAGGGAAAAAAATTTAATAAGAGAAAATATTTATTTATTTTAATAAATTAATATTATTTATCAAATTAAAAAATTAAATCTAAATACACAAGGAAAATATGTTGTCTTTGTGACTAATTGTGAACAAAAATTGAATATGTTGTTAAAAAAACAAAAACAAAAATTGAATATACTTTATTAAAATTGGTTATAAATATTAACTGCTCTATTAAAAGTGATTGATTTTGGACATGTAACAAATCCATTAAAATGGATTGGATCAGTTCGAGTATGAATTGGTTTTCATAATCCATCCGGATAATTAATTTGAACTCCCCAGTACTAATGTTGGTCTTCTTCTTACATGCTTTTGATTATGACCAGAGATACTATGCTATGCAACATCTTGTATTAAAAGCTTGGATCGAAGCAGGGTGCATGATATAACAATCAAAGCAAACAAAATAATTTACATTTCAAACAAATGCTACTCCTTCTCTGCATTCACTACTCCAACCTCATTATAAGGATCAACGTATCGAATATCGTCCATGCTGCTTTCCTCTTTGAATACATGGATTCCAAAAGCTTTAATGGTTGATGTATCCAACACCCCAGCATATGTAACCTCCACATGGTTCCATTCATTTTCTGAAGCCACTTCAAACGGATTATCATCGAAATATAAATCTAGTAGATCAAAGAGACGTGTATGATCAATTTCTGACATCCTGTTGTAAGAGTAGTCCCACCGCCGAGGTTTCTGAAATTTTGCATTGATGAACACCTTGGGAAATAGAGGCATGTGATTGTCCAAAGGAGCAATAAGAAGACAAAGAACCGTGTCAGGAAATTTATTACGAAACCAGAAAGAAGTTGAAGGTCCCCTGCTTTGCTGATCGAACCACTCTGGTATACTTGTTCCTGAAAACATATAATTGGTTCCTCCACACTGGTGCAATTCCTGTTAGTCACAATTCATAAAGAATACATTAAGTTTACCAACATTAATTAAGTGCACTATATATTATTATCAAATCAAATACGTTAAAAACAAGACAAAACCTTATTTAAAAACATGCTTGAACTTGAGGAAGTCATGGATATACAGTGTTTTGCACTGAATTCTTTTAGGTTCGGTGGAACCCCTCTAATTTCCTGAAGATGCTCGCAATGATCCACTTCAAGGGTATGCAGGTTGTGAAATTCTTCGATGCATTTAGGTAGGAATGTGAAATTATTTCCATTTAGCACTAAGCTTCTCACTTGAGCAAGCAGCCACTTGAAACTCAACCGAAGAAAATCATCATTAAGGTTGCAATACGTGGCGCAAAACACATCTACCTTTGAAGATGCTACTGAGGCCACTATTTCTTCACCCTTTTCCGGTTTTACCCATTGCAACCCCTTGCCACCATAATGGTTAATAGAATTCAATTCAGGCATCAAGGCAATGCTACTTGGTAACCGAACATTTGCATGGACTATGGTTAATGCTCGGAGACCAATAAGATTTTGAAATGACCATGGCAATTCTATTTTGGAAAGGCCATACAAATAAAGTTCCCTCATATTTTTCATCTTTCCTGATATTTCTGGAAATTGCTCAAGACTGGAACAATGTGAAAGTTCAAGTCTTTCAAGAGAGGTCATGTTGAGACGTGGAAAACTCATAAGCTTTTCGCAACCAAAAGCACTCAATATTTTAAGTCCAGGCAAACTACCAACTGAGTCGTGAACTCTAGTTAAATTCTCACACCCTTCAAACGAAAGTTCCTTCAAATTTACGAGATGAGATATGTCTGGTATCTGTGCTAGAAGTTCGCACCAGTCAAAATTCAGAATTGTTAGATTCTCCATCTTCTGCAAATAAAATAAAGAAAGAAAAAAGAACGGAGTGAACAAATTTAAAGCGAATATAATAATTTACAAGATGAGAAAAATATATTAATTATAAACTTGCCTTTGATGAGCCACCTAACTCAAATGACGTAAGGCAGTTGTTAGGTAATTTGCATATAGCAAGTTTCTTCGGATGAAAATTAGATGGTAAATGGTTTAAAGGATATTGGTGCCATTCCAATACTCTCAAACTTTCAGGAAAATAATCGGGACCTTCAGAAAATTTAACATTTCTATTGATAAATACTTTGAGTTTCTTCATCCCCCGGAAGGCGTTTCCATTCCATTCTAATGTTACTTCTTTATCAGATATGGAGAAATCCAAACATAAGATTTTAGTTTCACTAGTTCCCTGTTAATGCAAAAGGCACAAATCAACCACAATGCAAGTATTAATTATATATAAGACATCAATTCAAATGTTTAGGGAAATTTACAAATTATCAGGAAAAAAATACTATGATGTGAACCTGGGCTATAATAAATTAAAATTAAGAAAATAAACCAAACCAAATCATCCATGAATCTCACTTACCGTGTTGTCTTTCAAAACTTGTTTTATATCTTTCTTTAACCATAATCTTCTGCGTTTACTTGGCTCTTTTGGTGAATCTTGCTGGTCAATTCGCTTACCCATGTCCTGAATTAAATCGTGCATTTCAACAGTATGGGTATCCCAACCAACCTGTATGAGAGATTTTTCAACCAACACCCTAATATGATGTTTCGTGTTGTCATCATAAAGAGCATGAAGCATATGTTCAACGTATGCCAATTCACATCCTTTGAAGCAACAAGCAATGTCAATAAAAACACTCTTCTCTTCTTCCTCCAAAGCATCATAGCTTACTTTAAGTTTCTCTAGAATTTCTTTTTTTGGAATTCTTTTATATTGTTCGATGGCAGATTCCCATTCTTCAACACTTTTTCCAAACAAGTGGGAGCCCATTACTTCCAAAGCTAGTGGAAGGCCAGATGCGTAATTTACTACACGATTCAAGACCACCTCATAACTTGGATCTGCCTTTTCCTTTTTAAAAGCTTTCCATGTAAGCAATTGACGAGCATCATTCTCTTCCAATCCCTCCACCTCATATAATATTTCAACACCATGAGATTTTAGTAGTTGTGCATCTCGAGTGGTAATGATGACTCGGCTGCCGGGACCAAACCAATCAGGTCTTCCAACGAGGTGCTTTAATTGGTGGCTCGTGTCAACATCGTCTAGAATCAATAGAACCTTCTTTCCTTTGAGCCTCAATTGTATCATTGAAGCGCCTTCTTTAATACTTGTTATGTTGATTTCTTTCTCTCCAAGTATTTTCTCGAGAAGGATGCTTTGGAGGTGCTTTAGCCCATCATGTTTATTTGATTCTTCTCTCACGCTTTCAAGAAAACAAAATCCATCAAAGTTCCTGTTGTTAGCAATTAATTTATTATAGACAGCACAAGCAAGTGTTGACTTTCCTATCCCACCCATTCCGCGAATCCCTATCATTTGGACACAACCAACAACAGATCCATAGTCCAAAAGCTTCCTTACTTCTGACACTCGTGACTCTAGTCCAACCAGATGATCCACAAGTTGTAAAGCAACACGATTAACCTTCTCGGAAACCCGTTCAACAATCTTCCTAATAAACTCGTGCTCATATCCATCTCTGCATCAAACAAACAAAAAACAAAGTTTTTAAGTTAAACAAAAAAGCCTTCTATCCATACCATCATATGTACGGTTGGGGAGTGTTAACAAATATTTCTATTTTTCCTTGAATTTCGACGTCAAAATATTATTAGGCAAGTAAAACTAAATCCAACGAAAAAATATATCAAGGATATGATTTAGATAAACTTCTCAAAATTGATTTTCAAAAAACAAAAAATATAAATAAAAAATAAAATAAACTTTTCATATGATAAAATTGGTTAGTACAATACTTAATTTATAAAGTCTTAAATCTTTTAGATAATTTATATAAATTAATTATTGAAGAAACAAGTTAACTTCACTTTCTTACCGTGAGACTTCTTCTAGCAAACTTATCTAAACATGCTTTAGTAAGATGGATTACCCTTTTTTGAAATGATAGCCAGACAAGCTAGCTACTCTATACAGGGCCGTCTTCCATTTCTTCAGCTTCTCACTGACTTCGTCATCGCTGTTATGCTGCCTTAACCTCTCCTCATGCTTAGCCAATGCTTGTCCATAACTACCTTTCAAGCGGCGAACATCAGAAGGGTCGACCTTATGAAAAACTGACAAAACCAACGTACCTTTCCTCTCAGCACAATCAAGGATGGTGACAAGTTCATCTAAGCAAAACGAGGATGAAGCATAGTCTTTAGAGAGCACAGTGATGGCGATCGCGGACTCTTCAATTGCCTTCATGAGTGACGGTGTTACTTCTTCTCCACTCCGAAGATTCTCATCGTCAATGAAAGTGTAGATTCCCTTGTCAGTGAGAGCTTTGTAGAGATTGCCAGTGAAACCATAGCGTGTGTCTGGGCCTCTGAAGCTGAGGAACACATCATAGGTGGATGCACCAGAATGTGTTGTCAGAGCCATTAGAATGAAGTTTAGTACGATTACGGATTCAGTGATGTTCAGATCTAAAAAAGGAGGAAATAAATGAAATCTAGAGATAAGAAATATTAAACCAAAACTGTTGTAGAATTGAAAGAGAGTGAGAGACCGAGAACAGACCTTGTAGAATGAGCGAAAGGTGAAAGACTGAAAGAGAGAGAGAGACACACACGTTGTAGAATGAAAAGAGAGTTGGAGAATATAATGAAAACAAGCCATGTAAATAATACACAAGAGGAAAAAGAAACCATGTGGGGGGAAACAGAAAAAGTTGAGCGTTACTTCTGAGAATGTACTAAGAAGTTTCTCAATTATGTTTTTTTTTTTTAGAAGAATTTAAAATTGAAGGTGGCTTGTGGTGTGGGTGATATGGAATAGCAGGAATAACATTATTTAGAGTGAATTACAGTTGAAGTTACTGTATATAATTTAGTGCTGACCTTCAATGCTCTTAATGTAATTAATGGGTGGGGTTGTTTGTATGGGTGGGGTATACTCACTACTGATTGGTTAGCTATTATTTATTGTACTGTTGTACCATAAATAATTGGTAGCCAATTGTAACTATTTTAGGTACTTTTAGTACCATTATATATTAAATATCTATTTACTGATAAAATAAAACAACACAGCTCCATGATGGATAATGTCTTGAGAGTGAAACCCTCTGCACACAAGATTGAACTAAAGGAACATCATTGCCTTCAAATGAAAATGAAAATTTTTGGAGTTTGAGAGAGTTGATGAAGGTAATAAGACTTTTTGTTCTAAGGTAGTTTTATTCTTTTGTGGATTAGTTGCTCTACGTACTGACATGTATTGTAAAAGAAAAAGAAAAACAATTGAATCACATCAAATTATTATTATTATTATTATTAGGGTTAACAATATTTTTAGTCTTTAAACTTCAATCAGATTATCAACGAATTTTATCTTTTGTAGATCAAAGAGATATGTATGATCCAATTCTGACATCTCATGGTAATCGTGGCCAAACCAAGATTTATGAAATTTGCCATTGATGAACACCTTGGGTCTAACAAGTACACACATGCAATTTCTCACCCTAGGTGCAATAAGAAGACAAAGAACTTTGACAGGAAATTTATTAGGAAACCAGAAAGAAATCGAAGGTCCCTGCTTTGCTGATCGAACCACTTTGGTATACTTGTTCCTGGAAAGATACATAGGGTTTCTCCAGCCTCATGTAGTTCTGTTAGTCATAATTCATAAAAAAACCCATTGAGTTTACCAACATGAAGTGCACTATATATATTAGGTTTAATAAGTCTTGATTCCTAAAAAAACACTCACTAAGTTTTTAAGTTAAATAAAACGACTTTTATTCATGCCTTCATATGTATGTTGTTGAGTGCCAACAAATATTTTTATTTTCTCTTCAAATTTTTGACGTCAAAATATTATTAGGAAAGTGAAACTCAATCCAACAAAAATTATAAAGTAAAAAAAAATATTTAAGATTTGTTAGAATGGAAAGAGAGTGTGAGAAAAGATAATGAAAACAAGTCATTCAATTAATTCAATAAGTCAACAAAAAAATACATAAAGAGGAAAAAGGACAGAGAAAAAAGAAACCGCGTGGGGAAACAGAAAAAGTTGGGCGTTACTTCTTAGAATGTACTAGGAAGTTTCCCAGTTTTTTGAATTATTGTTACGTAAAAATAGAAATTAAAGAAAAAGTGAAAATGTTGGTTTTATAATAAAGCTAATCTGGCTTTAGAAACTAAGGTGCAATTCTGTCAACAGCATCTTATGTTGGAAAATAAGGTGGCTTGTGGTGTGCTGTAGCATTGTGTGGCTAATTTACAGTTTAACTTCGAGGCTGCAATGACCATCTGTTTGTTGCTGGTTGATTTTAGTTTCTTGGGTTACATAGTAAAGTTACTGTAATTAATGGGTGTTGATTTTGATTTTGGTATGAGTTAATTTCCTGTGATGTGGTTATTGGACTGATTGGTATAGGTGGATGGTTGCCTATTATTTATGGGACTCTTCTACCACAAATAATTGGTAAACTCACATGTTTTGTAATTCTCATATCTTGATATTAAAATTTAACCATTTTATAAAATTCAACAGATTTATTATTAGGTTTTTTATGATTGATTATACTTTTAGTGTATTATTTTTTAACTTATATTAAATATCTAAGATAAAATATATTTTTGATCTTAAAATATTAAATATTTTTATCTCTAATATTTTATTTGATTGATCTAGATAATGTTATTAAAATATAACCTTTTGTCTATGAGATTGGATCAAAGTAACATCATTTCTTTTAAATGAAAATAAAAAATTTTTGGAGTTTGAAAGAGTTGAAGAAGGTAATAAGATTTGTTTTTTTTTTTTTTTTTACAAAATAATAAGATTTCTTATTCTAACGGAGTTTTATGTTGTTGTATTAATTGCTCAACAAATATATATGGTAAAATTATTAAAATATATTTTTATTCCATATAGATATAAATCAACGAAAATAAAGATAACGTTGTTGTGCTTGTATGTTTGTATTAAATATAATAAATTATCACGATTTTTATTGTGTTAAAATTGACAAAACTATATTACATAATTGTGTAATAATTTTATTACAATAAATATGATAAATTGTAAAAAAAAAGATTGTGTGTTAAAATCAATAGAATATATATTCTATTTGATGGATATATTAATTTTAGTTGAATATATTTTTAATCTTAGGACAATAATTATTGATGTTTTTTATCCCATTGCATTATAAAATAATCTCATTGATTGTGTCTACCGTAGACAGAAAAAATTGTACTTGACAAAAATTAAACATGGATCCTTTGTTAAATAAATCAAATCTAGAGATAAGAAATATTAAAACAAAACTCTTGTAGAATGGAAAGAAAAGGAGAGAGCTACTGAGAACAAACCTTGTAGAATGAGTGAGAGAAGATAATGAAAACAAGCCATTCAAATAATTCAAAAGTCAACAAAAAATACACAAGAGGAAAAAGTAAACGAAACCGTGTGGGGAAACATAAATTATCACAATTTTTGTTGTGTTACTTCTGTTCTGAGAATGTACTATGAAGTTTCCCAATTTTTTTAATTTTTTTTTTATGCACTATGATATTACTCTCATTCTTACTAGAATCATACTTTAAAAAAAAAATGTTAGTAGTACTTTTTATAACACATTTTATAATTTTTATGCTATATATTTTGATTAGTTGTTATTATTAAATATCCTAAATATTTTTACTTTTGATTGATTTTTTTTTTTTGAAAAGTGCTTCTGATTGACAGTGATGCATAATATTCTTAAATTTTAATACTTTCATGTTATCAATAACAATTAAAAAGGTAAAATATATGGATATATGAGTAATAGTTTTTAAAATATAAACTGTTATTTTTTTTATTAGTTGATGTAATTATATTAAAAGTGTCTTATAATATTTGGACCAGGGAAAATATATTTAAATACATAGATGATTAATTTATGTTTATTAAGAAAGTTAATTAATTTAGATATTAATATTAAATTTGTCTATAATTACAATAATTTTTTAAATTTATCCTTAATTTTATTAAGAGTACGGTCATCTTCTTCTATCTTCGTAAGAGAAATAGAAAATTTTAAATTTTGTTAATAATCTTCATATTTACTTATTTAGTAATTATGATATTATTTCATTCATAGCTTACAAATAATATTATTAAACTAAGAAAATTCAATGAAGTTTCAAGACAATATCGTCTCAAAAAAATAAATATGTACCCAAAAGAAAGAACATATATAAAAAAATAAAATAAAAAGTCAAATAATTTTCAAGATAATATTGTTCCTTGCATTCTACAAATACACTTTGTACAAACACTACTTAAGAATACAATGATTACTGGGGTAACAAATAAAGAATTTGAGAAAAATAAAATATGCACTTACAAATTATAAAATAGTTTTATTGTAGTTTAATTATTCTACCGTTTATCAAATTATACTAGAATGATATAAATTGTGAATTGTGATGGAATATAATTTTTTTTGAATTTTGATTTTTAATCTTTAAATTTTTGGTCAGTAGGTTAAAGTTTCTAAATTTTTTCTTGTTAAAGTTTTGAGTCCTAGACTTCTATTTGACGTGTTCAAGTTCCTAAAAATGGATTTAGTTTTAGTTTTTAAACAAAAGTTTGAACCTCAAGTTTTTATTTATTTAATATATTTTTGGGGACTAAAAATAATATTTTGAAACATTCAATAGTCAAATAAAAATTTAAAAAACTAATAACCCAAACTCAAAAAGGTTTATGTTTATAGTCAATCGATCACAACTCATTATTTAAGTATCATTTGTAATAATTTTATAAAAGTTAATTAAGATACCATCTCAACAAAGACGAAATCAGAAAATAATCATTGGGAGGGCAACTCTTTAAAAAAAAAAAATCTTAGATTGTTTCTTCATTTTAAAAAAAATAAGAAAACATTTTTTTTTATATAAATAATTAAATTAATTATGTTTTTCTATGAACACAACACATATTAATACAATACAAATCTACAATGTAAACTAATTAAAAAAATAAAGATAATAAATAAAATTTATTAATATTATAATTACATGTAAGTATATAATAGTAATTGAAGTTTTGAACTAACAATTTGAATTTTTTTTTCCTAATAACTTATAACTAAGAAGTTAAATAATAAATAAATTTAATAAAAATAATATAAAATTAGGATACTATATATATACATTTATGTTATTTTGTGCCTTTACATGTTAACGATCATGCATTCACCAATTTACGCTTATGCGTTTATAAAATCCAGCCAGAGTATAATGATACAAAAGTAATAACCCAACAAGCAAAACAAGTAACGCAACTAAGAATGATTTTTGATTGAAAACAAATATAATGGTGATAAAATATTTAAAGTAAAAAAAAAAAATTATCAATTTTTTTAATATAAAGATAAATAAAAACTTTTTATAAGATAAAGTTATAATTAATATTTAAAATCTTTACAAACTTTTTTTTAACACAAATAATACCTATCATTAAATTTTATTTATAAAAATACAATTTAATAATTTTAAGATTTTATATTTTTTTATATTAATATATTATATATATAAAATAATTTATAAAAAGTTAGGTACTACCCTACACGTCCCTCCATCTCAATTATTAGTTATATGAAGATGTAACATTATCTTAACATATATTACATATATAAAAAAAGGTTGAGATAATCTCACATTATTGATAAAAATTCAAAATAAAAAATAAAAATGTATTAGGAAGTATAACTAGGATGCTCAAAATTTAGTTATTTTAATAACCATAATTAAGAATAATTAGTTTAAAAATGATTATTATAACTATAACTATAATTAATTTTGTAAAACTAGTTATAATTTAGAATAATTAGTTATTATTTTTAAAAAATGATTATAAATATATATAACCACTTATTATATTTAAAACAAGTTATACAATAAGTTATAAATAAATAATTAGTTATAAGTAGTTATTTTCTTTTGAGTATTTGAACAATATTTTTTTTTTTTTACAATCGACAAATAAATTATTAAAAATTAATAATTTACATTTCAAACAAATGCTACTCCTTCTCTTACGCCAACCTCAGATTATCATCGTCTCATTCTTTTGTAAGGATCAACGTATCGAATATCGTCCATGCTGCTTTCCTCTTTGAATACATGGATTCCAAAAGCTTTAATGATTGATGTATCGAACACCCCAGCATATGTAACCTCCACATGGTTCCATTCATTTTCTGAAGCCACTTCAAACAGATTATCAACCAAATCTAATCTTAGATCAAAGAGACGTCTATGATCAATTTTTGACATCTCATCGTAAGAGTAGTCCCACTCGTCGTCAGAGTAGTCCCACCGCCGAGATTTATGAAATTTTGCATTGATGAACACCTTGGGATCAATGCCATCGTCCAAAGGAGCAATAAGAAGACAAAGAACCGTGTCAGGAAATTTATTACGAAACCAGAAAGAAGTTGAAGGTCCCCTGCTTTGCTGATCGAACCACTCTGGTATACTTGTTCCTGGAAACATATAATTGGTTCCTCCACACTGGTGCAATTCCTGTTAGTCACAATTCATAAAGAATACATTAAGTTTACCAACATTAATTAAGTGCACTATATATTATTATCAAATCAAATACGTTAAAAACAAGACAAAACCTTATTTAAAAACATGCTTGAACTTGAGGAAGTCATGGATATACAGTGTTTTGCACTGAATTCTTTTAGGTTCGGTGGAACCCCTCTAATTTCCTGAAGATGCTCGCAATGATCCACTTCAAGGGTATGCAGGTTGTGAAATTCTTCGATGCATTTAGGTAGGAATGTGAAATTATTTCCATTTAGCACTAAGCTTCTCACTTGAGCAAGCCACTTGAAACTCAACCGAAGAAAATCATCATTAAGGTTGCAATACATGGCCCAAAACACATCTACCTTTGAAGATGCTACTGAGGCCACTATTTCTTCACCCTTTTCCGGTTTTACCCATTGCAACCCCTTGCCACCATGACGGCTAATGCTAATAAAATTCAATTCAGGCATCAAGGCAATGCTACTTGGTAACCGAACATTATTGGACCGCATAAGGTTTAATTCTTGGAGACCAATAAGATTTTGAAATGACCATGGCAATTCTATTTTGGAAATGTCACTCAAATAAAGTTTCCTTATATTTTTCATCTTTCCTGATATTTCTGGAAATTTCTCAAGATTGGAACAATGTGAAAGTTGAAGTCTTTCAAGAGAGGTCATGTTGAGACGTGGAAAACTCATAAGCCTTTTGCAACCTTCAGCACTCAATATTTTAAGTTCAGGCAAACTACCAACTGAGTCGTGAACTCTAGTTAAATTCTCACACCATTCAAACGAAAGTTCCTTCAAATTTAGGAGATGAGATATGTCTTGTATCTCTGCTAAAAGTTTGCACTCATCAAAATTCAGAATTGTTAGATTCTCCATCTTCTGCAAATAAAATAAAGAAAGAAAAAAGAACGGAGTGAACAAATTTAAAGCGAATATAATAATTTACAAGATGAGAAAAATATATTAATTATAAACTTGCCTTTGATGAGCCACCTAACTCAAATGACGTAAGGCAGCTGTTAGGTAATTTGCATATAGCAAGTTTCTTCGGATGAAAATTAGATGGTAAATGGTTTAAAGGATATTGGTGCCATTCCAATACTCTCAAACTTTCAGGAAAATAATCGGGACCTTCAGAAAATTTAACATTTCTATTGATAAGTACTTTGAGTTTCTTCATCCCCCGGAAGGCGTTTCCATTCCATTCTAATGTTACTTCTTTATTAGATATGGAGAAATCCAAACATAAGATTTTAGTTTCACTAGTTCCCTGTTAATGCAAAAGCCACAAATCAACCACAATGCAAGTGTTAATTATATACAAGACATCAATTCAAATGTTTAGGGAAATTTACAAATTATCAGGAAAAAAATACTATGATGTGAACCTGGGCTATAATAAATTAAAATTAAGAAAATAAACCAAACCAATCATTCATGAATCTCACTTACCGTGTTGTCTTTCAAAACTTGTTTTATATCTTTCTTTAACCATAATCTTCTGCGTTTACTTGGCTCTGTTGGTGAATTTTGGTCAATTCGCCTACCCATGTCCTGAATTAAATCATGCATTTCAACAGTATGGGTATCCCAACCAACCTGTATGAGAGATTTTTCAACCAACACCCTAATATGATGTTTCGTGTTGTCATCATAAAGAGCATGAACGTATGCCAATTCACATCCTTTGAAGCAACAAGCAATGTCAATAAAAACACTCTTCTCTTCTTCCTCCAAAGTGTCAAAGCTTACTTTAAGTATCTCTAGAATTTCTTTGTTTGGAATTCTTTTATATTGATTGATGGCAGATTCCCATTCTTCAACACTTTTTCCAACCAAGTTGGAGCCCATTACTTCCAAAGCTAGTGGAAGGCCAGATGCATAATTTACTACACGATTCAAGACCACCTCATAACTTGGATCTGCTTTTTCCTTTTTAAAAGCGTTCCATGTTAGCAATTGAAGAGCATCATTCTTTTTCAATCCCTCCACCTCATATGTTCTTTCAATCCCATGAGATTTTAGTAGTAATGCATCTCGAGTGGTAATGATGACTCGGCTGCCGGGACCAAACCAATCAAGTTTTCCAACAATGGCCTTTAATTGCTTTCTATTGTCTACATCGTCTAGAATCAAGAGAACCTTCTTTTGCTGGAGCCTCCGTTGTATCAATCTAGCTCCTTCTTCAACACTTGTTACGTTGATTTCTTTCCCTCCAAGTATTTTCTTAAGAAGGATGCTTTGGAGGTGCTCTAATCCATGTTTATTTGATTCTTCTCTCACGTTTTCAAGAAAACAAAATCCATCAAAGTTCTCGTGCTCAGCAATTAAATCATTATAGACAGCTCGAGCAAGTGTTGACTTTCCTATCCCACCCATTCCGAGAATCCCTATCATTTGGACACAAGTATCAGATCCATAGTCCAAAAGCTTCCTTACTTTTAACACTCGTGACTTTAGTCCAATTGGATGATCCACAACTCGTAAAGCAACACGATTAACCTTCCTAGAAGAGACCTGTTCAACAATCTTCTTAATAAACACGTACTCATATCCAACTCTGCTTCAAACAAACAAAAAACAAAGTTTTTAAGTTAAACAAAAAAGCTTTCTATCCATGCCTTGATATTGATATGTATGTTGTCAAGTATTAACAAATATTTCTATTTTTCCTTAAATTGTCATCAAATTATTATTAGGCAAGTAAAACTAAATCAAACAAAAATTATAAAAATAAAATAAAAAAATTGTAAAGATATGTTTTAGTAAACTTCTGAAAAATGATTTTTAAGAAAAAAAAAAAAAACAATAAAATAAACTTTTCATATGTTAAAATTGTTTACTCCGATGCTTAATTTATAAAAGTCTAATATCTTTTAGATAATTTATATGAATTTTTTTTTTTATAAATTATCTATTAAAAAAAAAATTAATTTATATCAAAATTAATTTAATTTTTTCTCCTAAAACTTCTTTCAAGACAAACTTATCTAAACATGCTTTAGGAAGATGGATTACCCTTCTTTGAAATGATAGCCAGACAAATTAGCTACTCGACACAGAGCCATCTTCCATTTTTGCAGCTTCTCCCCATGATCGTTGTTATGCTGTTTGAACCTTTCCTCGTGCTTAGCCAATGCTTGTCCATAACTACCTCTCAAGTGGCGAACGTCAGAAGGATCAATGTTATAAAAAACTGGCAAAACCAACATACCTTTCCTCTCAGCGCAATCAAGGATGGTCACAAGTTCATCTAAACAAAACGAGGATGAAGCATAGTCTTTAGAGAGCACAGCGATGGCAATCGCGGAGTCTTCAATTGCCTTCAGAAGTGTTGGTGTTATTTCTTCTCCACTCTGAAGCTCCTCATTGTCAATGAAAGTGTGGATTCCCTTGTCAGTGAGAGCATTGTAGAGATTGCCGGTGAAACCATAGCGTGTGTCTGAGCCTCTGAAGTTGAGGAACACATCATAGGTGGATGCACCAGAATGTTCCATTAGAATGAAGTTTAGTACGATTACGGATTCAGTGAGGTTCAGATTAAAAAAGGAGGAAATAAATCAAATATAGAGATAAGAAATATTAAACCAAAACTCTCGTAGAAGGGAAAGAAAGCTAGAGACTGAGAACAAACCTTGTAGAATGAGTCAGAGAAGATAATGAAAACAAGCCATTCAAATAATTCAAGTCAACAAAAAATACACAAGAGGAAAAAGTAAACGAAACCGTGTGGGGAAACTGAAAAAGTTGGGCGTTACTTTTGAGAATGTACTATGAAGTTTCCCAATTTTATTTTTTTTTTATATATATACTATGATATTACTCTCATTCTTACTATAAGCATACTTTAAAATAAAATGTTAGTAGTACTATTTATAACACATTTTATAATTTTTATGCTATATTTTTTGATTAGTTGTTATTATTAAATATCCTAAATATTTATACTTTTGATTGATAGTGATGCATAATATTCTTAAATTTTAATACTTTTATATTATCAATAACAATATTAAAAAGGTAAAATATATGGATATATAAGTAATAATTTTTAAAATATAAACTGTTATTTTTTTTATTAGTTGATGTAATTATATTAAAAGTGTCTTATAATATTTGGACCAGGGAAAATATATTTAAAGACATAGATGATTAATTTATGCTTATTAAGAAAGTTAAATAATTTAGATATTAATATTAAATTTGTCTATAATTACAATAATTTTTCAAATTTATCCTTAATTTTATTAAGAGTGTAGTCATCTTTTTCTATCTTTGTAAGAGAAATAGAAAATTCTAAATTTTGTTAGTAATCTTCATATTTACTTATTTAGTAATTATGATGTTATTTCATTCTTAACTTACAAATACTATTAAACTAAGAAAATTTAATGAATTTTCAAGATAATACCGTCTCAAAAAAAAAAAAATGTACTCAAAAGAAAGAACATATACTAAAAAAATAAAATAAAAAGTCAAATAATTTCAAGATAATATTGTCCCTTGCATTCTACAAATACTACTTAAGAATACAATGATTACTGGGGGTAACAAATAAAGAATTTGAGAAAAAAAAATATGCACTTACAAATTATAAAATAGTTTTATTGTAGTTTAATTATATTCTTATAATTAAAGATGTTGATGGTGGATAATGCATAGCGCAACTTATTTCTTTTATATCCACCGTAATCTATTAATATTTATGGAAAATCTTACATTAAAATAGAAAATTGTGAGAGATCGAGTGAGAGATTATGGTCCACAATCTCTAAAGGAGAGATAATGAAATAAAAAAGTTTTTCGATGAATGTGGTTGCTTGTTGAATTTGATATTTATATAATCAACTAAAAAATTTATAAAATCCATCAAAATTCAGTCAAGAAGACAATTCTTGAAAATTTATATGATTTTGAATAGCAGGTGTTTTTTTTTTTTAAGTTATTCAAAATTTCAATCGACTGAATATCTCTAAGATATTTTCAATTTTTTTTTAATTTAAAATAATCCTAATCTAATATACCCCTAAAACTCATAGATAAAAATAAAAATAAAGCATTCATTTACGTTTTTTACTTCTAAACGAATGTATGTGACATTTATATATCCGAAATCATAAATGATGTGTTTTTGTTTTTAGGAAATGATTTGTTATATAGTAATAATTGAATGAGTAAAATGCTCTGTCAGTGTAATTTCATTTTACACCGTTAATTAATCATAATCCACCATTATAATGACTTCTGAGATAATTTTATAAAAATTAACTTTCTTATCGTAATAAAAACTGTCTTACCATAAATAGAGGGTTGTGATTAAATGTTAGTGTAAAATAGCTAATTGAATATATATACGTAGTAATTAATTCTATATTTCATAATTTCATAAGATGAAAAATCAAACCATTAATGTGATGCGTATGTTTAATCTTTGTACACAACTAAGTCAATGCTTCGATATATATGTGTGGAAGGGTTTTAACCACGGCAATGACATCTAATTAGCAGTGTCCAAAGGGTTAGATTTTTTTTTGCCATTTGAATGGTCGTTGATGATTTTAATGTTTAAAAATTGGTTCATAATCAAAGTTTCTATAGAAAATAAATTAAGCTGATATATATATATATATATATATATATATATATATATATATATGAAGACAATCTGTCAACTTGTTTTGTAATTGTCCTACCATTATAATGAATTATTCAGCTGAAATTCAGATGATGGGGAAATATATTTGGCAAGGAAAATTCAACAAAAATATATATGTGGAAGAGTTTTAATGACGCCAATTAATGACTTCTAATTTAATTAGCAGTGCAGAAGGGTTAGAAACATTTCTTTTTCATTTGAATATTGGTCCTTTGATGCATTTAATGACATATACACAAATATGTCCAAAGTGTTTCAAAATCAAATTTGGCAAGGATATGTCATTTTTCTTTTGCTCAACTTATTATTATTAATTTTGAGAACGAAACTTACTGAAACAAAATATTGTTGAAGGTCATGACCAAATTATAGCCATATTAATTATTTTCATTCTTATTAGTAAGGTTTCATATGTCCCCGGTCTTTGTGAATTGAACTCAGTAAGATTCAAGATTTTAACTCAAATTCTAATGAAAACCAAATTAATAATTAGAGTTTTTTTTTTTTTTATAGAAAATAACCCTAATTAATAATTAATATATGAAGAAAAATAGGAATTGAAGTGATATGATTGTAGGCTTGTAGCTATATGTGGAAGAGTATTAATGACGGAAATGACTTCTAATATTTGGCAAGGATGGCTCATTTTCTTTTGTTCAACTTATTGAATACGCAACCAATTAAGTTCAACATTAATTTTGAGAACGAAACTTACTGGAACAATTGAAAGATCATGACCAAGTTATAGACATATTATTTTGATTCCAATCAGTTAGGTTTTATATCTATGTCCCGGGTTTGTGAATCTTTGGTTCCCCAAGTAAAATACTCCTAGTCCTTGTTTAACCATATATATATATATATTTTTTTATGAAATAGGATGTCAATGGTTAGGATAATATAGTATCTATCCCCATACTTACATTTAAAAAAAAAATATTCATTTTTTTATTCTATATCCATATAAGTAATAATTTCAATCTTTATGTTTATATTCTCTTGTATCACTCGTGGTTTAAAAAAATAGCTTAAAAGCTTTTAGTTACCAACTAACTTTCCGGCTTTCAGCTAGTTTTTCAACTAATTTTTCCGAACATAATCCATAATCAATAAGTTGTAAATTGAATTTAATTAACAGTTATATTATAATAAAAAAAAATTAATTATAGACTATAATGGAAAAATTGTAAATTTTTTTTAATTATATATATATAATGACTAATTTAGTGCAAAAGTATGGCGTTACTTCCCTAGCTTGTTCTACTTGAAATAGTTTTCATTTTTTAATTATTTTTTAGGATAAATCTAATGATCGATTAACATTGTGCACACATATTACATGGTTATCTTTGGTGTATTGAGGAGCATTGGAGTTAATCCTTAGGTTTGTTGTGTCCCATTGTTTCCTTTTAGATAAAATATGTTTTAGTCTCTCCAGTGTTTTCTTTTGGATAAAGTACTTTTTTAAGCTCATGTAAAACTTAATCTTAGTCCTCAAATTTTAACTCTGGTCAATTTGGTTCCTGGACATTATAAAAGCAGTAAGAACGATGAAAATCACTATTTTTTAAAGTTTAGGAACTAAAATGATCAAAGTTAAAGTAGACTACTACTTTTTTTTTTTTTACCAAAAGTATAAGTATTAAATTCATATTTTATTCTTTACTTCTTAACAATTCTCTTTTTGTTGCCATGGTTAACATTTCTCTTTTGGTGGTATTTAGTTGATATGGGACAGGGTTCTTGGAATGCCACTTTGAAAGGCCAAAAAGTGTCACATTGGAGAAGCTCGAGCAATTGGTCACCAAATCATCCTGAAATTCAAAGCACCATTTCTCTGTTAATAATGTCTAAAATACACACTGCAGTAGATGTGTGTGTGTGTGTGTGTGTGTGTGTGGTGGTGTTGAGTGGAAAGTTTGGTATGAATGATTGTAATGAGGAATATTCATTAATCATTACCTCTCCCATCGTTTCTGTTTTAGAGGATTTTGGTATATTTAGGTAAAGGGTGATTTTTTCACCCTTACAGTGGTCTTTTCCACTTTTTCTGAACTGCATAAATTAGGTTTGAGAGAGCATAAAAATAGAGGCATTGTTATTGTTTTGGGGTTTATTCCCATGTATTCTTTCTATAATCTTAATTACTCCTTTTGACTAATGATTGATGGCATTTACTTGCTGAGTTACCTGTAAATAAATGCATTTTTCTTCTAAAAAGAAAAAAAATGGTAACACTGTGCTGTCTTCTTTAATGTTGAGAGTTCGATATCTTAAATGAATATAAGTGTTTTAAATTTAATAAATAATTTTAGTTTCTGCTTTTGGTTGGAAGATGTCACCAAATGATGAAATAAAATATTCTTAATTTATTGATGAAATTCATGTAAGTCTCACCAAATGATTAGCTTCCTTACATTAGTGGGATGTACTTGAATTTTAATAATCCAACCGAATGATCAACAACTCGTAAAGCAACATGATTAACCTTCTTGGAGACCTGCTCAACAATCTTCCTAATAAACTCGTACTCATATCCAACTCTGCTTCAAACAAACAAAGTTTTTAAGTTAAACAAAAAAGCCTTCTATCCATGCCTTGATATGTATGTTGTCAAGTATTAACAAATATTTCTATTTTTCGTTAAATTTTGTCGTCAAATTATTATTAGGCAAGTAAAACTAAATCATACAAAAATTATAGAAATAAAAATAAATTATAAGGATATGTTTAAGTAAATTTATGAAAAATGATTTTTAAGAAAAAAATACAAATAAAAAATAAATTTAATTTTTCATATGTTAAAATTGATTATTCTAATATTTAATTTATAAAAATCTCTTATCCTTTAGATAACTTATATGAGAGAATTTTTATAAATTAGTTGTTGAAGAAATAAATTTTAATTTATATCAAAATTAATTTAATTTTTTTTGCTAATACTTCTTCTAGACAAACTTGTCTAAACAGGCTTTAGTAAGATGGATTACCCTTCTTTGAAATGATAGCCAGACAAGTTAGCTACACTATTCAGGGCCGTCTTCCATTTCTGCAGCTTCTCCCTGGCGATGACATCGGTGTAATGCTGCTTCAACCTTTCCTCATGCTTAGCCAATGCTTGTCCATAACTACCTTTCCAATGACGAACATCAGAAGGATCAATGTTATGAAAAACCAGCAAAACCAACGTACCTTTCCTCTCAGCGCAATCAAGGATGGTGACAAGTTCATCTTAAGCAAAACGAGGATGAAGCATAGTCTTTAGAGAGCACAGTGATGGCAATAGTGGACTCTTCAACTTCCTTCAGAAATGTTGGTGTTATTTCTTCTCCTCTCTGAAGCTTCTCATCGTCAATGAAAGTGTGGATTCCCTTGTCAGTGAGAGCTTTGTAGAGATTGCCGGTGAAACCATAGCGTGTGTCAGAGCCTATGAAGCTGAGGAACACATCATAGGTGAATGCACGAGAATGTGTTGTCAAAGCCATTAGAATGAAGTTTAGTACGATTAAGGATTCGTTGAGGTTCAGATCTAAAAAAGGAGGAAATAAATGAAATCTAGAAATAAGAAATAATAAACCAAAACTCTTGTAGAATTGAAAGAGAGTGAGAGACCGAGAGCAGACCTTGTAGAATGAGCGAAAGGTTGAAGACTGAAAGAGAGAGACACACACGTTGTAGAATGAAAAGAGAGTGAGAGAAGATAATGAAAACAAGCCATTCAAATAATACACGAGGAAGAAGGACAGGGGAAAAAGAAATCGTGTGGGGGAAACAGAAAAAGTTGAGCGTTACTTCTGTGAATGTACTAAGAAGTTTCCCAGTTATGTTTTTTTTTTGGTTTTTTAGAAAAATTTAAAATTTAAGGTGACTTGTGGTCTGCTGTAGCATTGCGTGGGTGATATGGAATAGCAGGAATAACATTATTTTCAGTGAATTACAGTTTAAGATACCAAATGCTTTGGAAGAGATTAATCTTAACTCTACTTTTACTTACTAAAAATTTTTGGATTCTTGAGGTATATAGTCTAAAGTCACTGTATATAATTTAGTGCTGACCTTCAATGTTCTTAATGTAATTAATGGGTTGTTTGTATGAGTTAATTTCTGGTGGTTATTGGGGTGGGGTATACTGATCACTGATTGGTTAGCTTATTATTTATTGGACTGTTGGACCATAAATAATTGGTATTCAATTGTAACTATTTTACGTACTTCCAGTACCATTATATATTAAATATCTATTTGCTGATAAAATAAAAAATAAAAATAAAACAACACAGCTCCATAATGGATAGTGTCTGGAGAGTGCAACCCTCTGCACGCAAGATTGAACTAAAGGAACATCATTGCCTTCAAATGAAAATGAAAATTTTTGGAGTTTGAGAGAGTTGACGAAGGTAATAATGTTGGTTATTTAGATTGACCAAATAAAATAACCAAATGAAAAAGCAGATTACATTACGTCAAATTATTGAAGAAGAGAGATTTAGAAATACCTGACTCCATAGAAATTGTGATTGATACGCAGCGAAAGCCTTTTGTTGATCAATAACTAATGGTTGATTGATCTTCCTCAACCAAATCTCCTTTACTCTTGATGAGACCTTCATTTTCTCTCAGATGGGGAGAGGAGAAAATTGTTTTCTGATTTGGTATATTGGGGACCATCACCGTGCTATATGTTTTTAACCCATTAGAGTTCCCATTATGCCCCAATGGGTAAAACTGGTAATTCACTTATTAATTTCATATTATTTTCTATTCACAGGACTCTCTAAATTAAATTACTTAAATTGAGCCATCTAAATGTGAATAACTAATATACATGCTAAAATTAATATTTAGTCCATATTAATTAATTAGGAATAAATAAATTGCTAACAATCTCCCACTTGGACTTCATATTAATCTTAGACATTTATATTACAGAGTTCTTTAGGCGCACAACTGTACGTTATTCATTTTTTAGACTCTCCTTTAACAATCTGGTCCATCTCATATAAGAACAAGGAGCTACTGCGGTTTTCGTCACAAACTCAATGTGACTAAGCCACAATGATCACCATTGTTACTTATATTTGATGACATAGATCAAATATGGATAAGTGATATGAAAATAACATGTCATGTGATCTTAATCATGTTTATTTTCAATTAATCCAAACTTTATTCTTTATAGAGATCAATCCAAATGCAATAAAATTGCATATAAAACATAACATAAATTCATAATAAGATGATAAACATCAACTTTATTTCTGCAGAAAATCCAAACAATAAAATGTTTGAGAAACATAAAATATAGAACATAACTAAGACTCCCACTAAACTTAGGTACTATCAGGAATTACACCCATATGAGCAGTGTGCTCATGAAAGACTTTAGGTACCAAACCTTTAGTAAGTGGATCAGCTAGCATGGAATGAGTCCCTATATGTTCTATGCAAATTTGTTTATTCTGAACTCTTTCCTTAACAACCAAAAACTTAATGTCAATGAATTTTGACTTGGTTGCACTCCTATTATTGTTGGAGTAATGAACTGTTGAGTTATTGTCACAGTAAATTTTCAATGGTCTTTCAATGTGATCGACCACTCTTAGACTAGTGACAAAGTTTCGCAGCCACATTCCATGATTAGATGCTTCAAAACAAGCAACAAACTCCGCAGCCATAGTCGAAGGAGTTATCAAAGTCTGTTTAACGAACTTCCAAGAGATAGCTCCCCTAGCTAATATAAATATGTATCCAAATGTGGAGCGTTTGCTATCTTGACATCCAGCAAAATCAGAGTCTGAGTACCTAATGATCTCTAGATGATCAGACTTCTGATAGGTAAGCATGTATCCTTTTGGCCTCTTTAAGTAACGCATTACACGTTTTGCTGCTTTCCAGTGCTGTATTCCAAGATTACTCAAGTATCTACCCAAGACTCCCACAACAAATGATATGTCGGGGACGAGTACAAACTTGAGCGTACATTAAACTTCCCACTGTTGATGAGTAGGGAATCTTTTGCATCTCAGTTCTTTCAAGGTCATTACTAGGGCATTGTTTGAGACTAAATTTGTCTCCTTTAGCTATAGGGGTGTCCCCTGGATTACTATCTTTCATGCCAAATCTTTCTAGAACCTTATCGATATAATTCTCTTATGACAGCCTTAGGATACCTCGAGAGCGATCTCTTAGTATCTTGATGCCTAGCACAAAGGCGGCTTCCCCAAAATCTTTCATTTCGAAATTTTCCGTTAGAAATCTCTTGGTCTCATGTAAGAAGCCTATATCGCTACTAGCAAGCAGTATATCATTGACATATAATACCAGGAATATGTATTTACTCCCACTGAACTTATGATATATACAATCATCAACCACATTTACCTCAAAACCATATGAGGTAATGACTTGATGGAATTTGTAATACCATTAACAGGAAGCTTGTTTAAGACTATAGATGGATTTCTTTAGTTTGCACACCATAGACTTTTGGTCACCAGACACAGTTTTCTGGTTGCACCATATAGATTGTTTCTTCAATGTTACCATTTAGAAACGTAGTCTTAACATCCATCTGATGTAACTCTAAATCAAAATGAGTTACTAGTGCCATTATTATCCTAAAAGAATCCTTTGAAGATACTGGAGAAAAGGTTTATTTATAGTCAATGCCTTCTTTTTGAGTAAAGCCTTTAGCAACTAGACGAGCCTTATATCTCTCGATATTACCCTTTGAATCCTTCTTGGTTTTAAATATTCATTTACAACCAATGGGTTTCACACCTTTAGGTAATTCAACGAGATCCCAAACGTCATTGTCTTGCATAGACTTCATCTCATCCTTCATGGCATCGATCCATTTTTTAGAGTTAGAACTGTGCATAGCTTGACAGAAGTTGATTGGATCCTCCTCTGTTAAACCAACACCATCCTCATGTTCTTGAAGAAAGATAATGTAATCATCTGGGATTGCACTTCTCCTCTCTCTAATGGATCTTCTTAATGGAACTTCTTAAGGTTGTTGAGATTGCTCTATAGGTATTGGAAGGAGAACCTCATTGTTGTCTTGTTCTAAAACAATGTTATCAACAACAGTTTGAACATTGTTTTCTATTATTGGAGTGGTGTCCTAAATAGTAATAGGTGTGAGGACTTGATCACTGTCAATGACAAGTTCTTCCTCAAAGACAACATTCCTTATGTTCTCTTCCTTCCCAAACTCAATATCCTCAAGAAATCTCGCATTTCCCGTTTCGAAAAATGATCTTGAAGTGAGATTGTAAAACTTATAGCCCCGAGAGTGTTCAGCATAGCCAACAAAGTAGTAGCTAACTGTTCTTGCGTCCAGCTTTCTTTCATGTGGCTTATAAAGTTGTGCCTCAGCTGGATAACCCCAAATGTGCAAGTGCTTGATGCTTGGCTTTTTGCCAATCCAAAGTTCATAAGGGGTTTTATTAACTACTTTACTTGACACCCTATTAAGGATGTAAACTGCAGTCTTTAATGCTTCTCCCCAAAGTGACTCTGGAAAAGATGAATGACTAATCATACTCCTTACCATATCCTTAAGAGTCCGGTTTCTTCGTTCTGCTACACCATTCATGCTAGGTTTGCCTGGCATAGTGTATTGCGGAACAATTCCATACTCTTTGAGAAAAAGCACAAAAGGCCCTGGACATTGTTCTCCTAATCCGTCATATCTGCCATAGTATTCACCACCACGGTCAGATTTGACAACTTTAATTTTCTTTCCAAGTTGAAGTTCAACTTCAGCTTTGAAAGCCCTAAAAACGTCTAGGGATTGGGACTTCTCATGTATTAAATATAGGTAACCGTATCTAGAAAAGTCATCTATGAACGTAATAAAATATTGTTGTCCATTTCAAGATGCTGAAGGGAATGGACCACAAATATTAGTATGTATTAATTCTAAGACGTCTTTAGCTCTTTCGGGCACCTGATTTCCTTATGTTTGTTTGTTTTCCCTTTATGCATTCAATACAGACATCAAAGTATGATAAATCCAATGGATCAAGAATTTCATCCAACACAAGTCTCTGAATTCTCTGTTTAGAGATATGGCCTAAACGCTTGTGCCATAAAGTGGTTGAATTCTCAATTAATTTTTGTTTTGTACCACGTGTTGTTTGCAGTATTTCAATATAGGAACCAACAACATCAAACATGTAAAGATTATCAATTAAATAACCAGAACCAACAATATTTGAATTTTGGTAGAGACTAACTTTATTATTTCCAAATGAACAAGAAAATCCAAATTTGTCCAAACTAGAAATAGAAATCAAATTCCGCCTAAAAGACAGTACAACAAATGTCTCAAACAAATCCAAATAAAATCCAGTTTTTAATTGTAATCTGAAAGTTCCAATAGCCTCTACTGCAACCTTTTGTCCATCGCCCACAAAGATGAATCTTTCATCATCACTTGGCGGTCGACTCCACAGGCAACCCTGCATAGTTATACTTATGTGAGTAGTAACACCAGAATCCACCCACCAAGTATCCATAGGTACAAAAGCTAAATTAATTTCAGAACAAACAAAAGTAAAAAATTTACCTTTCTTTACACGCCAAGCGGCATACTTGGGACACTCTTTCTTCATGTGTCCCGACTTCTTACAGAGAAGTAACAGATAAATTCTTCAACTTTCTTTGATTTCTTCTGCTGAGAAGACCCTTTTGCAGCATCCTTATCATTTTTCCTCTTTTTATTGAGAGGTCAAAGTTAAATGAGTACTTTCAATCCTATCCCTCTGCAACCTCTCTTCCTCTTGCCCACATTGAGATATAAGCTCATTTAAGGACCATTTGTCCTTTTGAGTGTTATAACTCACTTTGAATTGTCCAAAGTGTGGAGTAAGTGAGATCAAAACCAAATGCACAAGCAGGTCTTCACCAAACTCTAACTTTAGTGCCTTAAGTTTTGATGCAAGATTGGACATTTCTATAATGTACTCTCTAACATTTCCTTTGCCCTTATACCTCATGGAGATGAGTTTAGCCAAAAGGCTGCTCGTCTCCGCCTTTTCATTCTGGGCAAAGTATTGTTCAATTTCCACAAGAAAATTCCTTGCACTTTGACCCTCAACAATAGAGCTCCGAAACGCCTCTGGTATAGAGCGCTTCATGATCATAAGATACATTCGGTTGGACCTCTCCCATTTCTCAATTTTTGCCTCATTAGAGACTTTCGAAGTGGAAATGGGTGATTCCTCCCTCAGTGCTAGATCCAAATCCATACAACCGAGAATAATTTCTACGGTTTCCTTCTAGACCTTAAAATTCGTCCCATTCAACATTGGGATAGAATTTACTTGAGCAAAAACATTCACAGCAGTGGCAACTAAAATAGAGAACAAAATTAAATTAATAAACATGGTTATAAATTACCAAGTAGTCCATATATATATAAAAAAAAAATTATATATATAAAACAAAACATGTAAATATTTCACACAATAGACTCGTAACAAGATACCCAGCACAACATTAATTCCCAGTCTTTAGACAGAAAAAATTAATTTGTAAACGGTACTCTCTACGCAATGATCAAATATTAACAACCAGTTTTGTCAAATAATAACCTTTCTTTGGACTGACTATTATTCACATGAAAAAAAAATACTTTATGATTGTTACATACTTATCATCACAAAGTATGTTATTATTTAACCAAATTGTGTCTTCCTTTAGGCCGAGCACAATTCGCATAAATAATCTCATACAAACATCTATGTAATTTTGATCAAATCAGTTTACACAATAGGGATTACTTTGACAATGTATTGTTTCAACCAACTCAATTAAAAATTACCAGATATAAAAAATAGGAAGAGTCCATAAAATTTGCACCCAAACTGATAGTAATAATTATATGAAAATAATCATTACTAATTTGTCAATAGTGAATAAAATTACTAATTTTGGATTTCTAATCACTGTTCACACAAATATAAATCACAAAACGTGAAGCAGCAAGCACCATTTGCACATAGTTCACGCACAATTGAAAAAAAAAATTGCACAAAAAAAAAAAATTTCACATCTGCACATGAAAAAAACATCCGACACGGGCAATATATATGTGCGTAGTGTACTGTATATTAATTGCAAAACAACTCTGCACGTTACACACAATTGCAAATGCACATTGTCAGAGCATATGAATCTTAATAAAACAAAAGAAGCACGGTTGTACATACACACACCGAAGGCATGTATGTAAAGGCACACCCACAGTAAGAAAGAAAACGAATGCGTAACAAGCAATTGAAAAAGAATTACATAGTACACACAAACAAAGAAAAATGCATAGTACACGTAAAAGAAAATTTGCACGGTATCACGTACGGAATGTGATGCTAGAAAAATTCCTAATTTTCCCCATAAATTAATTTAGGGTTCATAAAAATTGAATAAGGAATTTAGGTAAAATTTAAACACTTTTAATCCCAATAATCTAATAGTAACGGAGGCTCTGATACCACTTGTTGGTTATTTAGATTGACCAAATAAAATAACCAAATGAAAGAGCAGATCGTATTATGTCAAATTATTGAAGAAGAGAGATTTAGAAATACCTGACTCCATAGAGATTGTGATTGATACACACAGCGGAAGCCTTTTGTTGATCAATAACTAATGGTTGATTGATCTTCCTCAACCAAATCTCCTTTACTCCTGATGGGACCTTCGTTTTCTCTCAAATGGGGAGAGAAGAAAACTGTTTTCTGATTTGGTATATTGGGGACCAATCACCGTGCTTTATGTTTTTAACCCATTAGAGTTTCCATTATACCCCAATGGGTAAAACTGGTAATTCACTTATTAATTCCATATTATTTTTTATTCTAAATTAGATCACTTAGATTGAGCCATCTAAATGTGAATAACTAATATAAATGCTAAAATTAATATTTAGTCCATATTAATTAATTAAGAATAAATAAATTTCTAAAATAAATAAGACTTTTTGTTCTAAGGTGGTTTTATTCTCTTGTGGATTAGTTGCTCTACTGACATGTATTGTAAAAGAAAAAGAAAAACTGGTAACAATTGAATCACATAAAATTATTATTATTATTATTATTAGGGTTAACAATATTTTTAGTCTTTAAACTTCAATCAGATTATCAACGAATTTTATCTTTTGTAGATCAAAGAGATATGTATGATCCAATTCTGACATCTCATGATAATCGTGGCCAAACCAAGATTTATGAAATTTGCCATTGATGAACACCTTGGGTCTAACAAGTACAAACATGCAATTTCTCACCATAGGTGCAATAAGAAGCCAAAGAACTTTGACAGAAAATTTATTAGGAAAACAGAAAGAAATCGAAGGTCCCTGCTTTGCTGATCGAACCACTTTTGTATACTTGTTCCTAGAAAGATTCATAGGGTTTCTCCAGCCTCATGTAGTTCTGTTAGTCATAATTCATAAAAAATCCATTGAGTTTACCAAACATGAAGTGCAATATATATATTAAGCTTAATAAGTCTTGAATCCCTAAAACAATACTCACTTTTTAGTTTGAGTGTCTTCAATTTTTTCGTTACTTATGGTTCCTAAAATTTTTTTAATTTTGTTCTGGGTTGCTACTGATAACATAGAATTATTTTAATCGTTAGATATATATTGAAATAGTGTTACGTTATCATGTCAGTTATTGAATGAAACAACACAATTTATCTTCATAGAGACTTGTTGAACAATTTTCCCAATAAACTAGTATTCATATCCAGCTCTATTTCAAACAAACAATTTTTTTTAAGTTAAATAAAAATACTTTTGTCCATGCCTTCATATGTATGTTGTCAAGTGTCAACAAATATTTCTATTTTCTCTTTAAATTTTTTGACGTCAAATTATTATTAGGAAAGTGAAACTCAACCCAACAAAAATTACAAAGTAAAAAAAATATTTAAGATTTGTTAGGATAAACTTTCTAAAATAATTTCTAGGAAAAAAAAATGAATTGAACATCTCTATATACTAAAATTGATTCAATCAATAGTTAATTTATAAAAGTCTCACATATTTTAGATAAGTTATATGAGAATTTTTATAAATTAACTATTGAAAAACTTAGTTTTAACTTATAAATAAAATTAACTTTATTTTTTATGTATTATTCTTTCAGCAACTTTTACCTTATTTCTTATACTCTACTTTGCTTATTGCACCTTGACTTTGCTTTGTGTACCTTCATGTTTTTAATTTTTAATTTATAAAAACAAAGCTATTCCAATAAATCAAAAGTGAAAAGAAAAAATGCTTAATTACAATTTTGATCCCCTTATTTTTCCAAATCTGTAATTTTGGTCTTCTAGTTTAAAATTCGCAATTTTTAGATTTTTACTGTTATCTTTAATGTTTACCTTTTTTTTTTTTGTAATTAATGATTATTTAAATAAAATTAGTTAGTTAATTTTTTTTACTAATAACATAATTATCATTTTTTATTCCTATTTTACCATTTAATTTAATTAGTTAATTTAAATAAAAAAAAATTAAGTGAATTTTGACAAAGTTAAGATTTGTTAAAATTAATTGAACCTAGCTCTTTTTAGTCTTTAAATATTAGAATAACCACTGAACCAATGATCCAATTAATAATTATTATAAAACATTTATATATATATATATATATATATATATATAGGCTGATCTTGAGCCGCCATCCACGCATGAATACCTTCGTTTAAGAGAATATTTTTAGTGTAGAAAGTCTCAAATTCAGGATCTTCCACTGCGCAGATTTCTTGAGAAACGAAGTCATAGGCACGTAGGTTCAAGGCCAAACCGACTACTCCAAGAGCACTCATCCATAAACCAGTACAAATAACATAAAGAAATGTAACCAACGTTTATTAGAAAAAGCAACCCCAAAGATTTGGGACCAAAAGCGATTAGGAGTAACCATTGAATAAGTTTCTTCATATATATATATATATATATATTTCACATAAATTTGATTTATTATCATATATTTATTATATATAAAAAAATTTACAACTAATCATAAGAGATGTTAAAATATAAAAGAAGAATAAATTAAATAACTTTTAATAATATTAAAAATTAATTAAATAAAATTTTATAAATTTAAATTTGTATATAATAAATATTTTTAATTTTTTTCAATATAGGCCGGGTCATGCGAGTTAATTAATGATTTACTGGTTCGAACAATCATCTAATAATCTAGTGTTTTGACTGATTTGATCATCGATTTGAATTTTAAAAATATGACTGAGATACGTCGAGTAAGACATTAAAATCATTTAAATTATTTTTCATTTATTTTTTAACATATCCTATTATTATTTGTAAAATTTTTTTATATATATATTTCAATTTTTATTTTATAAATCACTCCCTTTATTTTATTTTATTCAAATTACTAAATTGTGAATTTTAAAATAGGGGACCAAAATTACAATTAAGCCTTTTTTATAAGCCATCAAACAGATAACAACTCAATGGGAAAGGAAAAAAAACGGGTCACAATTGATTTACATCAAATTATTATTATTCTTATTAATAAACTTACATAAAAAAAATGTATAACATACCACCCATCCAAGAGAAAAGGAGCTGCCATTACTCATCAAGTTTTTTTTGAAAATAACCTTCATTATTGCAACTGACATTCACTGTTAATTAATTTCACATATGCTCTTACTTCTGAGTCAAACTCAATCATTGTGTAATTTATAAGGATCAGCGTATCAAATATCGTCTATGCTGCTTTCTTTTTTGAATATATGGGGATTCCAAAAGCTTTAATGGTTGATATATCGAGCATACCGGCATAGGTAAACTCCACATGATTCCATTCATTTTCTAGAGGCACTTCAATAAGCTTATCAACGAAATTTAAGATTTGTAGATCAAAGAGACGTGTATAATCCAAATCCAAGATCTTGTGGTCATCACGGCCAAACACATATTCATGAAGTTTGCTATTGATGAACACCTTCGGTCTAACAATTCCAATCATGTTAGTGAACATAGGTGCAATAAGAAGACAAAGAACTTTGGCAGGAAATTTATTACGAAACCAGAAAGAACTTGAAGGTCTCCTGCTTTGCTGATCGAACCACTCTGGTATACTAGTTCCTGGAAAGTTATAAAAGGTTTCTCCAGCCTAGTGCAATTCCTGTTAGTCACAATTCATAAAGAATACATTAAAAGTTTAGCAACGTTAATTAAGTGCACTATATATTATTATCAAATCAAATACATTAAAAACAAGACAAAACCTGATTTAAGAACATGCTTGAACTTGAGGAAGTCATGGATATATATACAGTTTTGTGCCTCGAATTTTTTTAAGTTCAGTGGAACCCTCTAATTTCCCGTAGACACGCTTGCAGTTACTCACATGAAGGTTTTTCAGGTTGTGAAACTCTGCCATGCATTTAGGAAGGAATATAAAATTATTTCCCTTTGGGCATAAAAACCTCACTTGATCAAACCACTTGGAACCTAACGAAAAAATATCATCATTAAGGTTTCTATAGCAGAAAACATATCCACCTTTGAAGATGCTATTTGAGGCCAATTTTTTTTTCACTCTTTTTCGATTTTAGCCATTGCAACCCCTTGTAATGTCATGCTCGAAATTCATCCAGTTTAGGCATCAAGGCTGGTACTTGGTAACCAAACAATGTCAAGTGACATACGTAATTTTTGGAGACCAGTAAGATTTTGAAATGACCATGGTAATTCAAATTTGGACATGCTTCTCAATGTAAGTTCCCTAATGTTTTTCATCTTTCCTGATATTTCAATAAATTTCTCAAAACGGGAACAATATGAAAGTTCGAGTCTTTCAAGACACATCAAGTTGAATCGTGGAAAACTCATAAGCCTTTTGCAACTTGTAGCATTCAATATTTTAAGACTGGGGAGACTACCAATTGAATCGTGAACTCTTGTTAAATTCATACACCATTCAAATGAAAGTTTCTTCAAATTTTGGAGATGAGATATGTCTGATATCTCTGCTAAAAGTTTGCACTTGTCAAAATTCAGAATTATTAGATTCTCGAACTTCTGCAAAGAAAATAAAGGAAAAAAAAGGAATTGAATGAATGAATAAATTTAAAATGAATATATTAATTTGAAAGATGAGAAAAATATATTCTTTAAACTTGCCTTCGATGACCCATGCAACTCAAATGGCGTAAAGCAACAATTAGATGGTAAACAATTAGTCACAATTAGACCGATCGAGAAAGGTGAAGGACTGAGAACAAGCCTTGTAGAATGAGAGAAAGGTGAAAGAGAGAGACGCAGACGTTAACAAACTTGTAGAATGGAAACAGAGTGAGAGAAGATAATGAAAACAAGCCCTTCAAATAATTCAAAAGTCAAACAAAAAATACAAAAGAGGAAAAAGACAGGAAAAAAAGAAACGGTGTGGGGGGATTTAAAAAGAAAAGGTTGGGCGTTACTTCTGAGAATGAAATAGGAAGTTTAATTTCTTAAGCATTGTTTCCTTCATTTCATTGCTGTAACTTGCAAAACATTGATTAATACTTATAAAGAATTGTTATATGTGTACCTTATATTTTAATCTATACATAAAACCTAGTTGCAAGGAAGTGTTGAATTGGGAAAATCACTATTGATATGGTAATTATAAATTATATTATCCTTTCAGGTGTCTAAAATAAAAGAGGTTGTGCCTCCCATTCTTACCAAGTTAGGCAAGGCAGTGTTTATGTTTTATTTTTCATTATACGTTTCTATGGCTTACTTATTACTCTCACTATTAGTCACAATTTATTCCTTATACAATTGAACTTGAGTTTTCAATGGTGTAGGTTAAAAATCTATAGCCTAATGTCGATCTCACAGTGGAGTGCTATTGAACTACTATGGTCTAACTCAGGAAAAGTATGGTGTTAAAAAATAAAATAAAAAGTGGAGTTTTATTTTTTAATTATTAGACATCGAGGTTGTGTCATTGTATCTATGTGCAATTTTTGTGGTACAACTGCAGAATCTTCGGAACATATTTTCTTGCATTGTGACTTTGCTTTTTCGTTATGAAATTGGCTGCAATACTTCTTTCAAAGTTAGATTAACTCTTCAATTTACCTATCTTTTTTGCAATCTCTTAAGCATTGTAAAGGCCAAGTTCATGATCTACTACAATTTGCAATTATTCACACCTTTTGGATGATTTGGCAAGCTCACAATAGTCTCAGATTCCGTAACTTCAAACTCCGTCTTTATCATGTTAAGGCCTTAATTGCATCCTCGGTTGCCTTCTCGGGTTGTGTCACTCGAGCTCGTGCTTCCAATCCCTTGGAAGATCTCTCTCGTCTTCATCATTTTGGGGTTTCGCTCCACCCTCCTACTCCTCCTTGAATCATCCAAGTTGATTGGCATCCTCCGCTTCTTGGATTCATCAAATGTAACATGAATGGCGTAGCTCATGGTCATCCTGGTTATGTTGCTACTGGTGGAATATTTCAGGATCATTTTGGCATCTTTTGGGGAGATTTTTCTGTTTATATCAAACCTCTTTCTATGCTGAAATCTTTGTAGTTCTTTGTGTGATTGAGCAAACAACTAGACTTGGTTGGCCGAGACTTTGGATTGAATGTGACTCTCAGTTGGCTATCAAGACCTTTACTCATTCAATGGTTATTCCTTGACAACTCAAGGCTCGTTGGTGTTAACATAGAACATCCAAAAATGGAGAAGAAGAAAAGAGGGGCTATGGTTTCATTAACGTAATATCAAAGAACAGTACAGTGAAATAAAGGAAAACACATTTATATATATAAGCAAAATACTAAACTACCCCTAACTAATATTAAATTGAATATTATCTAACATCCATCCTCAAACTCATGATGCATTATTGAAAAGCATAGAGAATTTGTCAAATATAAAATGAAAACGTTTAATAGAATGCAATTTTGTAAACAAGTCAACAATCTGCATAGTACAGGGGACAAAAGGGAAAGTAATGGTGCCATGTAGAAGATGATGGCGAGTGAGATGACAATCAATCTCAATATTCTTTGTGCGCTCATGAAAGACCAAGTTGTGAGCGATTTGAATGACACTTTTTTTATTACAGAACATAGGAGTGGGTCCAGAGAGAGAAACACCCATATCAAAAAGTAGCTAGTGCAACCAAACTATCTTTGCAGTGGTAGAAGTTATAGCATGATACTTAGCTTCTATAAAAGATCGGGAGACAATGTCTTGTTTCTTGTTCTTCCAAGAGATAAGTGAGTCTCCTAGGAAGATGCAGAAACCTGTGGTTGACTTACGGTTAATGGGATCACCAGCCCAATCAACATCAGAGTAAGCACGCAGCTCCAAGGAGGAAGATGAGGAAAATAGAAGACTCTAGAATTGAGTGCCACGAAGATATCTGAGAATGCGAAGAACAACTCCTTAATGTACTGTAGTCAAAGAAACAACAAATTGACTAACAACATGCACAGCATCAGATCTAGTGATAGTGAGATATACCAAGTTTCCAACCAATGCATGATATAAAGTGGGATCAAGTAAAGGAACACCATCAGAGGTGTTAGAATATATATTATCTTGGTAGTTATTATCCTTATATTATCTTTATAGTTATTATTTCTCTTTATCTTTATATGATGTAATCAATTACTGAGGGTTTCCTCAATATAGATAGAGATGAGGTGTGGCTTTCTCCCACACACATTCAGTAAAACACATCATTCTAATAAGAGGAAACATATTTTGCATTAAGCTCAAGAGAAGTGTTTGCTACTCTAGTGTCAGTAAGATGAGCTTGTTCAAGAATGTTGACAATATACTTAGATTGAGAAATAAGATAACCTTTACAAGAGTAGGCAACTTCAATTCCTAGAAAATAATGAAGATACCCTAAGTTCTTCATCTTAAACTGTTTTGCTAATTGCAGTTTTAACTCTGCAATCCCATCAACGTCATCCCCTGTAATAATCATGTCATCAACGTATAATGAAAGTACAATATGACCATGAGAGGAGGTTTTCACAAATAATGCAAAATCATAGTCACTAGAGTGAAAGCCAATAGATGTAAGCACAGTGGAGTACTTCTCAAACCAAGCCCGTGGAGCTTGTTTGAGACCATAGAGAACCTTCTTTAACTTACACACCTCCCTTTGATTACGAGAAACTCTTAGTGGTGGCATGATGTAGACCTCCTCTTGGAGATCACCGTTTAAGAACACATTTTTAACATCCATCTGAAAAATATGCCATTGGCGAATGAAGACCACTACAATGAGGGTACGAATGCTAGTCATCTTAGCAATCGGAGCAAAAGTTTCTTCATGATCCATACCATATTTTTGCAAGAAACCTTTAGCAACTAAATGAGCTTTGTAACACTCAACTGACCCATCAGACTTCGTTTTGATTTTGTAAACCCATCTAGAGCCAATAACATGTTTCCCTAGTGGAAGAAGTACTAAGTCCTAAGTAGTTGTTTTGTGTAGAGCAGAAAGTTCCTCTGACATAGCATGTTGTCACAAGGGATCAAGAATAGCCTCTTTATACGACGAAAGCTCAGACAAACTATGAATAGAGGTTAGAAAAGAAGAAAAAGCAGGAGAATATGTGGAATAAACAAAGTCAGGTAGTTGAGTGGACTTACGGTTACGAGTAGGATAACGAGGAGAAGGAGGATCAACAACTACAAGAGGTTCTTAGGTAGCTGTGGGGACATGTGGATCTACAGAAGGAGTAGTGTCAGCCTTGCAACTATCATCAAATTCATAGGAGTCACCACCATCCATGGGAAATGGATCAAGGAGAGTAAGATCAAACATTTTATGGGTGTGAGGCTTAGAAGAGAGAAAATAAAAAGGTATATGTTCAAGAAAAAAACATGACAGAAAATATATAATTTATGGGTTGTAGGATCATAACAACGATAACTCTTTTGATCAGCCTCATAACCAAGAAAAACACAGATGGAGGAACGAGAAGACAATTTACTACGTTTTACATGAGGATGAAAAGTAAAACAAGTGAAACCAAAAACCCTCAAAGAAGAATAATTAGGAACATAACCATACAATTTTGGGAAAGGAGACAAACCTAAGGTAATAGAGGATGGAATTCTATTAATAGCATGAACAACAGTAAGAACAATTTTGCCTCGATATTCACTAGGAACAGAGGCAGACAACAAAAGGGAACGAGCTATTTCAACAATATGACGATGTTTTTTTTTTCAGCAACACCATTTTGTTAAGAAGTATCTATATAAGAGATTTGATGAAGAGTACCATCAGAAACAAGAAATTCAAAGAATTTATTAGAAGTGTACTCACCACCCAAATCACATCGAAAACATTTAATAACAAAATTATGTTGAGTTTTAATCAAAGCGCAAAACATACAATAAATATAAAAAAATTCAGAATGATGTTTCACAAGGTAAACCCAACAAAAACGAGTATGGTCATCAATAAATGAAACGTAATACAAAGATCCACCTTTGGTAAGAACCGATGATGGACCCCATACATCAAAATGAACCAAGTCAAAGGGTGCATTAGAAGTTGACACACTTCTACTAAAAGGCCAAGCAATAAATTTAGCAAGTTTGCAACCACAACAATCAAAAATATCACTGGTTTGCAACTTTCTTAAAACTCCAATAGAAGTCAAGTATTTTAATCTAGAGGAAGAAACATGTCCCAAGCGAAAATGCCATAAATAGAAACTAGATGAGGAAGACTGCAAATGAAAAGATGACAAGTCAACAATGGAAGCAACAACATTTGGAACCTTCAACTCATCCAACATGTATAATCCCCCTTGTCTATGGCTTGTCCCAATCATCCTTCCGAATTGAGAATCCTACACAAAACAATGAGTAGGAGAGAAAAAAAACTGAGTAACCTAAATCACATAATTGACCAACAGACACGAGATTTAAAGTAAGATTTGGAATATAGTAAACATTTGAAAGAGACAAAGTAAAGGTGGAGATAGATCTAGTGTTTACTAATGGCATTGGGGTGCCATCAGCAGTCATAACAGATATAGAGGAGACAGATTTTAAAGACACAAAAGACTTAGGATTAAATGACATATGATGAGACACTCCAGAATCAAGGATTCATGAGGGAGAATATATACCTGATGCACTCGAAGAAGGCAAACCTGTAAGGGAGGAGACAGACATGGCATGAGACTGAGACTGACATTGAGAATTCAAAAATTTTTGGAACTGTTCTGCAAGATCAGCTACTTGGGGTACTTAAGACACATCCTCACCAGGGACCACAACATGAGAAGAGGGGGCTTTAAAATTTCGTTTAGATGACTGATTACAGGGAGGATGCCATTGAGACTGCTGCTTTGACTTTAATAATTTTGGACACTGTGATTTCTAATGACCATTCTCCTTGCAATAACTACATTCATCATAACCAACCTTCCCTTGGGACTTACTTTTGTTAATGGGAGCAGCAAACACGGATGGAGGGGTAGAGAGGATTCATTTTTCAACGCCAGAGTTGGACTTAAGTTGTATTTCTTCTACCAACAGCTCATTGACAATAGCATCAACACTTGGAAGAGGGTCACAATGTAATATCATCCCACGAAGTCCCTCAAAATCATCTTGAAGGGCCATTAAAAACTGAACCAAACGTTGTTGTTCTCGAAAGTCAGTATATAGTTGGAGTGCATGCAAATCCACAAGTTTATTGAGAGTAAGCTGGTCCCATAAATTAGACATAGTAGAAAAGAATTCTTGGATGCTCATACTATTTTGTTTAAGAGCCCTAATATCAATTTCTAGCTGATATTGTTTTGCAAAATTATTATGTACGTACAGCTTCTTCAAGTGATCCCAAACCCCTTTAGACAAATCATATTTTGCAAGTTGCATCCCTATTAATTGAGAAACAGAGTTATTGATTCAAGTAATGATTTTTGAGTTGTTTACTTCCCATGTTTCCAACTCCTATGCGTATTTTTCAGATTTGTCCTCTTGAGGCTGAAATAAACTTTCATCAACATAACCCCACATTCACTCACCTTTAAGAAAATTTTTCATAACATAACTCCAATAAGGATAATTTTGCCTATTCAATTATACGCTAATTGATTGAAGAGAATCATCTTTTGAATCAGCCATACTTAATGGATATAAGGCAATAACACAACACAAGGGATAGTAACCAAACAAATAGAGCACAATCAAAATGTAGTGGAATAGAAGCAGATTACCAAACAAGACTAAGATTGCGAAAGTCCCAAAAATGATTGAGTTTGCAAAAGTCTCAAAGCGAAGAACAAACAAAAATTGTCAATTGCGAATGCTTCTTCTTCCTCCATAGACTTCTTCTGGGTGATCTAACCGTACATAATTTAGAACTATGTCTTTCGAAATGTGTCTCCAAAAATCAACCCGATCCAACAGTTAACGAATTGGCAATTGCAAAAATAAAAATGTACACAGCTAAGATTGTGGAAGCCCCAAAATGAAGGACTATCAATTGCGAATACTTCTTCTTCCTCTACAGACTTCTTCTAGATAATCTAACGGTACATAATGTATAACTATATCTTCTAAACTGTGTCTGTTACACTATTCTCTTTGGTGTATGGAGGAGCTTTGGAGTTGACCCCAGGTTTGTCTGTCCCATGGTTTCCTTTTGTATAAAGTATATTTTTAATTTCTAAAATTTAACTCCGATCAAGTTCGTTCGTGAACATTATAAAAACAATGAGAAGCGATGAACATCACTATTTTTGTAAAGTTTAAGAATCAAATTCATCAAAGTTAAAGTACCGGAATACTAAATTTTATCGAAAGTATAGAGATTAAAAACATACTAGAATAGGGAATCATGCGATGCAATGCACATTTATATTCTTAAATTAATTAAGTAATTTTTAAAAATGACTAGTATTAGAAAATACAGTGCAATTTTTACTGAAAGATTGATGTTAAAAACAAAAGATTAAAAGAACTTCAATGCAGAATAAATCAAATTGTAATATTTTATATGAAATTAATTTAATCAAAATATGAAATAAATTTGAAAAATCACAAGGGAAGAAGATTGTACCAATGCGGAAGAATGACTGAAAAAGAGGGTTTGACAATGAGCATTGCAAATTTATTTCACGTCTTTATGGTAAATCAAAAACTAAAAGATTGAAAGAGATAAATATGCCAACAATTCATTATCATTAAAGTAAAAAACCATCTCAATTTTCATTTAATAAATGAGACGGGATTTATACAACAAAGAATAAGTGAGAAGATAAAAAAATCATTAATATATGGATAATTGTGATTACATAATTAAAGTTATTATGCATGTCAACATTTATTTACATCAATAATAACCTAGGAATCTAAAAAAATATGAGGAGTCTGAATCATATTAAATGTGGGCGGCAAAATATGATTAGGCAGAATATAATTAGTAGGAGGTTTAGGCGGGAAAAAATTGAAGGAGAAGTAACTGGATTTATAAATAAGAGATTTTATCCTTTCCTTCCTAACACTTCTCTTTTTGTTTACTTTGGTTAACATTCCTCTTTTGGTAGATTTCAGTTGATATTGGACAGGGCTCTTGGAATACCACTTGAAAGGCCAAAAAGTGTTACACTGGAGAAGTTGGAGCAATTGGTCACTAAATCATCCTAAAATTCAAAGCACCATTTCTCTATTAATAATGACTAAAATACACACTGCGGTAGATGTGTGTGTGGTGGTGGTATTGAGTGGAAAGTTTGGTATGAATGATTGTAATGAGGAATATTCATACCCTCTCCCATCGTTTCTGTTTTAGAGGATTTTGGTATATTTAGGTAAAGGGTGGTTTTTTCACCCTTGTAGTGGTATTTCCCACTTTTTTCATAACGGCATAAATTAGGTTTGAGGGAGCATAAGAATAAATGCATTAGTATAGTTTTGGGGTTTATCCCCATGTATTCTTTCTATAATCGGAATTAGCCCTTTTGACTAATGATCCATAACTTTTATTTGCTGAGTTGCCTGTAGATAGATGTAGTTATCCCCTGAAAAGAAAAAGAAAACTTATTGTATTTTTTCATATTTGACTTAATATCACTTTTAATTCATTAAATTTGAATTTTTTATTTTATTTTACATAATATTTTGATAAGTCAGTCTCTTAAATGAATATAACTGTAAGTGTTTTTAAAATAGTTTCTGCTTTTGTGGGAATAGCATTCGCCTCTGTCTCTCAGGCTTAATATCCTAGCTAGCCCAAGATTTTATTGGAACCACCGAAACATGACATGTGGCAACAATACCTTTGGCAACACTAATGTTGGTCTTCTTCTTACATGCTTATGATTATGATCAGAGTTCCCATGCAACATGTTGTATCAAAGGTACATTGCATCAAAAGATTGGATCCCAGTATCAAAAACATGAATTCCCTCAAAGGGAAGAGAATTTGGCTTGTTCACAACACAGCTCCACATTGGATAATGTCTTGAGAGACTGCACCCAAATGAAAATGAGGAATTTTTGGAGTTTGAAAATAAGAATTTTTTTTCTACGTAATTTTATGCTCTTGTATTAGTTGCTCTTTAAGATGTATAGTAAAATTATATACGATTTCATCAGACTAGTTTGGTTTATTTTTTATTGTTTATAAGCCATCAGACTGGTAACAATTGAAACACATCAAATTATTATTATTAACCTACATAAAAATTTATAATACTATCCATCCAAGAGAAAAGGAGCTACACTTATCATCAAGTTTTTTTGATATAACAAGCCACAAAATAATTTACATTTGAAACAAATGGTGCCCCATTTCTGCTTTGACTAGTCCAAGTTCAGATAATCATACAGTTCCTGCATTGCTTGAGTAGGAAAATATGAAAAATAGCTACATGCCAAGTTCAATATACGTACGTGACCATAAAATTAACATACATTGCTACTGTTGCACAAATTAATGAGTCTACAAAATTTCCATGCATGTCAACAAACTTATGGTTTTATAGCACCCGCCAGTTTCATGATTGAGAACTGTTGAGATCTTCGTCTAATTTATATGGATCAACGTATCGAATGTCGTCTATGCTGCTTTCCTCTTTGAATACATGGATTCCAAAAGCTTTAATGGTTGATGTATTGAACATACCAGCACATGTAACGTCCACATGGTTCCATTCCTTTTCTTAAAGCATTTCAAAAAGATTATTAACGAAATCTAACTCTTGTAGATCAAAGTATGATCCAATTCTGACATCTCGTTGCCACCCTGGCCAAACTTATATTCCTTAATTTTTCCATTGATGAACATATTGGGTCTAACAACTCCATATATGTTATTGAACAGCACAGATGCAATAACAAGATAAAGAACTTTGGCAGGGAAATGATTATGAAATCAGAAAGAACTTGAAGGTCCCCTGCTTTGCTAATCGAACCACTCTTTATCGCCATCAATAGAATGGGATGGAAATGTCATTCTAATGCTCTCAAATTTTCTGGAAAATAATCGGGATCTTTGGAAAATTTAACATTTCTATTGATAAGTAATTTAAGTTTCTTCATCCCTTGGAAGGCATTTCCATCCCATTCTATTGTTTCTTCTTCATCATATATGGAGAAATCTAGACATAAGATTTCATTTTCACTGGTCCCCTGTTAAGGCAAAAGGTGCAAATCAACCACACTAATGCAAGTAACTTTCTTTTAAGTAAAAAAAAAAAGGCTTCCAGGTGCTTTTCCTGGTGGGGAGCCTTTACCTGAGGCTGTACTGTGGCTTCTATTGACAGGAAAGGTATGCAATAGTTTTAGAAAATCAAATTGAATTAATTATTTTGAATATTTACTCATAATGCATATATAATAACATGTACGAAGGTGTTTTATTATCTACACTCAGTTTAGATTTTGTTGTATAATCTTTGATTCATACACTTGGTCACAGATATCAAGCAAAGCACAAGTTGACTCATTATCCCAGGAATTGCGAAGACGTGCAACTATCGCAGGTTCTGTTTCTTTTCATGTCATACCTTGCTTATAATTACCTTGAAGCAATGCTTTTCACGTTGTAATATAATGGACTGGCTGATTAAAGTGATTTCCTGTTGTAATATAATGCATGAATATATGTTCAAGACCATAGATGTGATTGTAACTAGTAGTCCCTAATGATAGCTCGTGTTTTGTTTAGAACCATTGTTGCATAGGAACTTTATGGCTCGCATCTCAATTTTTCTTTTTTATATGTATGATTCTTGTCTGAGGAATTTCACAACTCTCTGGAAATGCTTGTTTGTTACTTAAAATACATGGACATGCTTTGTTGCATTGCATCTGTGTTGTGAATTTTCACTCTTTAATCTTGCTCTTGTTCTAATTTCACACATGGTGTGTCTATAAGTTTTTTACATAATTTTTCCTAGCTTGTTTCTGATGCACTTTAGTGTTAGACTGTCAGTTCATTCTTGGACTTATTATTATTACATATTGTATTGCAGATTATGCTTATAAGGCAATTGATGCATTGCCTCTTTCTGCTCATCCAATGACTCAATTTACAACTGGTGTCGTGGCCCTTCAGGTTGGCAATGAAGTTATTTGTAGTAGTTGGCTTGGTATTAAATTAATCAATTTTGTGAATACAATGGGGAAACAAAAGTTAACTACCAAGTAAACTTCATTCCCCTCTGGACACCGTGAGAGCTCTATCTGTTCATTGCTAAGCTGGACAGATCAGAGGATTTTCCACCTATTATACCCACACACTTTAATTTACAATTTTAAGAAGCACCTAATCCTATTTCCTCAATACTTGTCTCTCATCATCTTTTCTTGAATCTGGCCTGAAACTCATTAAACTGATTCAGTTGCCTAACATTTATACTATTAATGTTTTTGTAAATAGCAACAAATGATTCACAATCAATTCATTACATTTTTCAGGTGCAGAGTGAGTTTAAGAAGGCGTATGAGGGTGGAATAACTAAGGCAAGGTAAAATTCGAAATGGTGATTGTGTTATTTGCAACCTTATATGTTACTCTACGCTAGCTGGTTTACTGCTTGGATTTAGGTATTGGGAGCCAACTTATGAGGATACAATGAATTTAATTGCTCGTTTGCCAGCCATTGCTGCTTATATTTATCTATGTAAACCATATTATCCTAATCAAAATTACAGATTTAATATGCAATGTGATGTTTTTTTTTTTATATGTAGAGAGAGTGAGGGGGGATCAAGTTACTCCAAGAGTAATTTTAAGATAGTTACTTAGAGTTATTCCTCTCACCATTCAATTTTTTTAAATTTAATGGTTAAGATTAACTACTCATTACAAGTTTAGATTTCAAGAAAGTAAATGGTGGAGATGAAGAGTAAGTCTCTTAGAGTTACTCTTGAAGAGTATGTCGTGGGATGACATTGATCATGCTTGATTTTTACTATCTTCTTACATTCGGGTTGACTTGTTAGCCTATTTTAAAGGATATACAAGGATGGAAAAATCATACTATTGGACGAATCTTTGGATTATGGTGCAAACTATGCTCACATGTTAGGGTTTGATGATCCGGAAATGCTGGAGTTTATGAGGCTGTAAATTTCCATCCACAGGTTTGCATTCCATTGCCAATGATGACACATAGTGATCATGATGAGTTGTTTATTTCTCTTTTAATTACCAGAAACTCCAGTTTCTAATGTTTTTTGTTTTGTTAAATTTTCTTTGTAGTGACCATGAAGGTGGCAATGTTAGTTCGCAAACAGCTCACCTAGTAAGTTACTTCCATTAATCAAGCTCTTTCCATTCTGTCATAATTTTGAATTATAGAATTTTAAAAAATATTTTTTTTAACATGTATCACTTGTTCAGTGGTAAATGCCTATGTTTTTTAGTATATATATTTTTTAATGTTTTGTAGTGTGGGTTAGCTGGGGCCCTACATGGTTTGGCCAATCAAATTATTTTTTTATTTGGTTTTTCCATTTTTATCAGTTTCTGTTTATTTGGTATTAAATTTGCTATTGCTCATCTTTCCGTTAAGTAATCATGTCTTTGCTATTACACATGTCTACATTTTTACCATTAGGCTTAATTGTATTTTTTATCTTCTATTTTTTATTTTTTGACGAATTGTACATCCAACAAAATAATTTACCACATTTTATTCTCTAGTTTTACTTCTCACATGATTACACATTTTACCTCAATTTTATTATTTTTGGTAAATTTTGCCACCAACTTATATATTTTTTTGGCAAATTTTATCATCAATTTTTCTTTTTTGACAAATTTTACTCCCAACTTTTATGTTTGTTAATAACAAATGAAAATGGGGTAAAATTTGTCAGATTTTATAAAGTTGGGGTAAATATGCCATTTTGTGGGTGTAAAATTTGTAAAAATTTTAGAAAGTTACACGTAAAATATGCAATAAACCTTTTTTTTTTTAAATAAAACTGTTTCACTTTACTAGTATACTCAGTCCTGAATCCTGATACAGTCAGATACTATGAAAATAGCTATATTTTTAGTTTTGTTCACTTCAATTATGTTACTATAGGAGGTTCTACGATGGATCAGATCAATAGTTGCGGAGTTTGGAACTCCTAACATAAGTACAGAACAATTGGCTGACTACATTAATAAAACATTGAGTAAAGACCAGGTAAAATCATAACTAATATGAATATCTGATGCTTAATGAAGTTTTTGAAGCCTTTTATTTTTTACTTTAGCTTGTGTTTTGCTCAATTATGTGTTAATATAGGCTTTGGGAGTTACACTTTTTGGATTTGCAGGTTGTGCCTGGATATGGACATGGGGTTTTACGCCAGACCGATCCAAGATACACATGCCAAAGGGAGTTTGCTTTGAAGCACTTGCCTAATGATCCATATTTCCAGCTGGTAATCAGTTATTTCGTAATTCAAGATTGTGTTTTCTTTGAAATGCTGTCTTGTGCAGCCAAAGCTCACTTCTTGTAATTTAATTTCTTCATGTTCTAATGCGACTGACCCTTTCAGGTGTCTAAAATTGAAGAGGTTGTGCCTCTATTCTTACCAAGTTAGGCAAGGTAGTGTTTATGTTTTAATTTTCATTATATATTATACATTTCTAATAGTCATAATTTATTCCTTATACGACTGAACTTGAGTTTTCAACGATGTAGGTTAAAAATCTAAGGCCCAATGTTGATGCTCACAGCGGAGTGATACTAAACTACTATGGTCTAACTCAGGAAAAGTATGACGTTACTTCTCTCGCCTGTTCTACTTGAAATAGTTTTCATTCTTTAATTATTTTTTAGGTTTGTGAAAACATAAAGCCACTTTTTATGATTTTTATGACAAAGGTTAAAAAAAGGTTTAACTTAAAATTCAAACTTTATATGTTAGGTTGGTAAAATGTGACTTAATGGTAGAAAATTTGACATTACATTTAATGTATTGGTTCAAAACTTTGAATATAAATAGCACACTCCTTCCATCACATTTTGTATTCTAATTGTAAATTCTTACTACACTTGTAGTAACTCCTTCTTAGAGAGTTAAGAATATAGTAGTGAGTGTATTATCCTATTATAAGAGAGAGAGTGTAATTGTTCTCTCCTTATATTTAGAGGATGATTGTAAGTTGTCTTTTACTTAGTGAAAATATTTCTTTGGTTTAACTCGTGATTTTTCCCTTACTCATTAAGGATTTTTCACATTAAATATGGTGTCAATTTCTATATTTCTCATTTGTATTTTAATTGCGAGTTATTATTTTTTAATTTGTTACCTAATAGAATCTAAGGATCTATTAACATTATAGTCAGCTATTACACTATTCTCTTTGGTGTATTGAGGAGCTTTGGAGTTGGCCCTTAGGTTTGTCGTGTTTCATTGTTTCCTTTCGGATAAAATATATTTTTAATTTCCTGTACTTTCTGTAAAACTTAATTTTATTCTCTAAACTTTAACTCTGGTCAATTTGGTCCCTAGACATTATAAAAGCAGTAAAAATAATAAAAATCATTGTTTTTTAAAGTTTAGGAACTAAAATAATCAAAGTTAAAGTAAACTATTTTTTTTTTTTACCAAAAGCATAAGGATTAAATTCATATTTTATTCTTTACTTCTTAACACTTCTCTTTTTGTTGCCTTGGGTTAACATTTATCTTTTGGTAGTATTCAGTTGATGGGACAGGGCACTTGGAATGCCACTTGAAAGGCTAAAAAGTGTCACGCTGGAGAAGCTCGAGCAATTGGTCACCAAATCATCCTAAAATTCAAAGCACCATTTCTCTGTTAATAATTGCTAAAATACACACTGCGGTAGATGTGTGTGGTGGTGGTGTTGAGTTGAAAGTTTAGTATGAATGATTGTAATGAGAAATATTCATTACCCTCTCCCATCGTTTTTGTTTTAGAGGATTTTGGTATATTTAGGTAGAGGGTGGTTTTTTCACCCTTAACAGTGGTCTTTCTCACTTTTTCTGAACTGCATAAATTAGGTTTGAGAGAGCATAAGAGTAAAGACATTGTTATTGTTTTGGGGTTTATCCCCATGCATTCTTTCTATAATCTTAATTACCCCTTTTGACTAATGATTGATAACATTTACTTACTGAGTTACCCGTGGATAAATGTAGTTTTCTTCTAAAAAAGAAAAAAAATGGTAGCACCATCTTCTTCTTTAATGTTGAGAGGTGAGTCTCTTAAATGAATATAAGTGTTTTAAATTTAATGAATAGTTTTAATTTCTACTTTTGGTGGGAAGATGTCAAGACTAAAAATAAAATATTCTTAATTTATTTGGTGAAATTCATGTAAATGATTTGCTTCCTTAAATTAGTGGGATGTACTTGAATTTTAATAAATGGATGAGTGTATTGGGATTAAATAATGTTGCTAACATTCAAAAAAAAGAAAAGGATATAATTCCTCTAAATCAAACAAATTAAAGTAGAAAAGTCTTTTTCAAAATTTGTTTTAGGTGTAGACATCTTCAAGATTTGAAACAATTTGTGTCAATTGATTTACATGTGTGGTCGCACTCAATAGTTGAGTTAGTCTTATGTTATTTGTATGGGACCGGAATAGCATCTACATGTTACATGGTACTATAGCTGCAGCCATTGAACAATACATTGAGGGTTAAATTGTAATTTTGATTTTCTAGTTTTTTAAATTAATAATTTTGATTTTTCTATTTTTCATTGTAACATTTGTTCTTTTGATTTTAAAAGCATGAGTAAATTAATACAGAAGTAAACAAAATAATAGTAGAAGCACGGTGAATGATATAACAATAAAAGCAAGCAAAATAATTTATTTTTGAAACAAATGCTACTCCTTCTCTGCATTCCCTACTCCAACCTCAGATTATCATCGTCTCATTTGTAAGGATCAACGTATCGAATATCGTCCATGCTGCTTTCATCTTTGAATACATGGATTCCGAAAGCTTTAATGGTTGATGTATCGAACATACCAGCACATGTAACCTCCACGTGGTTCCATTCCTTTTCTAAAGGCACTTCAAACAGATTATCATCGAAATCTAAAGCTTGTAGATCAAAGAGATGTGTATGATCCAATTCTGACATCTTGTGGTCAAACTGAGATTCAAGAAATTTTCCATTGATGAACACATTGGGTCTAGCAAGTCCAGACAAGGTATCGGCCAGCACAGGTGCAATAAGAAGACAAAGAACTTTGGCAGGGAATTTATTACGAAACCAGAAAGAAGTTGAAGGTCCCCTGCTTTGCTGATCGAACCACTCTGGTATACTTGTTCCTGGAAAGATATATTCGGTTCCTCCAACCTCGTGCAATTCCTGTTAGTCAAAATTCATAAAGAATACATTAAGTTTACTAACATTAATTAAGTGCACTATATACTATTAACAAATCAAATACATTTAAAACAAGACAAAACCTGATTCAAGAACATGCTTGAACTTGAGGAAATCATGGATATACAGTTTTTTGCCATGAAATGTTTTAAGTTCGGTGGAACCCCTCTAATTTCCTGAAGACGCTTGCAATTACTCACTTCAAGATAAACTAGGTTGTGAAATTCTTCAATGCATTTAGGTAGGAATGTGAATTTATTTCCCCGTAGCCATAACCTACTGACTTGAACAAGCCACTTGAAACTCAACCGAAAAAAATCATCATTAAGGTTGCAATATTTGGCATCAAACAGATTTACCTTTGAAGATTCTATTGAGGCCACTATTTCTTCACCCTTTTCCGGTTTTACCCATTGCCACCTCTTGCCTCTAAAATAGTTAATATAATTCAGTTCAGGCATCAAGGCAATGCTACTTGGTAACCGAACAACGTCACATGACATCGTTAATTTTTGGAGACCAATAAGATTTTGAAATGACCATGGCAATTCTATTTTGGAAAGGCCTACCAATGTAAGTTTCTCTATGTTTTTCATCTTTGCTGATATTTCTGGAAATTTCTCAAGATTGGAACAACAAGAAAGTTGAAGTGTTTCAAGAGAGGTCATGTTGAGACGTGGAAAACTCATAAGCTTTTTGCAACCTTCAGCACTCAATATTTTAAGTACAGGCAAACTACCAACTGAGTCGTGAACTCTAGTTAAATTCTCACACCGTTCAAATGAAAGTTCTTTCAAATTTAGAAGATGTGATATGTCTGGTATTTGTGCTAAAAGTTTGCAATTGTCAAAATTCAAAATTGTTAGCTTCTCGAACTTCTGCAAAATAAAACAAAGGAAAAAAAAAGAACTAATTAAATGAATAAATTCAAAGTGAATATATTAATTTACAAGATGAGAAAAATATATTCTTTAAACTTGCCTTCGAAAAGTCATCTAATGACGTCAAGCAACTGTCAGGTAACTTGCATATAGAAAGTTCTCCCGAATGAAAATTAGATGGTAAACAATTAAAAGGATATCCACGCCATTCCAATACTCTCAAACTCTTTGGAAAATAATCGGGACGTTTGGAAAATTTGACATTTCTATTGATAAGTACTTTGAGTTTCTTCATATCCTGAAAGACCTTTTCATTCCATTCTATTGTTTCTTCTTTATCAGATATGGAGAAATCCAGACATAAGATTTCATTTTCACTAGTTCCCTGTCAATGAAAAATGTGGAAATCATGCAAGTATTAATTATATATAAGAAATCAATTCAATTGTTTACAGAAATTTACAAATTATCGAGAAAAAAAAAATACTACAATGTGAACATGGCTATAATGAATTAAAAATTATCACTTACCGTGTTGTCTTTCAGGACTTGATTTATATCTTTCTGTAACAATAATCTTCTGCGATTACTTGGTTCTTTTGGTGAATCTTGCTGGTCAATTCGCCTACCCATGTCCTGAATTAAATCGTGCATTTCAACAGTACCGCTCCAACTAATTTCTATGAGAGATTTTTCAACCAACACCCCAATATGATATTTCATGTTGTCATCATAAAGAGCATGAAGTATATGTTCAACGTATGTCAATTCACATCCTTTGAAGCAACAAGCAATGTCAATAAAAACACTCTTCTCTTCTTCTCCCAAAGCATCAAAGCTTACTTTAAGTATCTTTAGAATTTGTCTGTTTGGAATTCTTTTATATTGATTGATGGCAGATTCCCATTCTACAACACTTTTTCCAAACAAGTGGGAGCCTATTACTTCCAAAGCTAGTGGAAGGCCATAAGTGTAATTTACTAGCTGATTCAAGACCACCTCATAACTAGGATCTGCTTTTTCCTCTTTAAAAGCATTCCATGTTAGCAATTGAAGAGCATCATTCTCTTCCAATTCCTCCACCTCATATGTTCTTTGAACCCCATGAGATTTTAGTAGTTGTTTGTCTCGAGCGGTAATGATGACTCGGCTGCCGGGACCAAACCAATCAGGTCTTCCAACAATGGCATGTAATTGCTTGCTCTCATCAACATCATCTAAAATCAAGAGAACCTTCTTTTGTTGGAGCCTCCGTTGTATCACTAACGCGCCTTCTTCAACACTTGTTAAGTTGATTTCTTTTCCTCCAAGTATTTTCATAAGAAGGATGCTTTGGAGGTGCTCTAATCCATGTTTATTTGATTTTTCTCTCACTTTTTCAAGAAAACAAAATCCATCAAAGTTCCCGTGCTTAGCAGTTAAATTATTATAGACAGCTCGAGCAAGTGCTGACTTTCCTATCCCACCCATTCCGACAATCCCTATCATTTGGACACAACCACCAGATCCGTAGTCCAAAAGCTTCCTTACTTCTAACACTCGTGACTCTAGTCCAACCGGATGATCCGCAACTCGTAAAGCAACACGATTAACCTTCATAGAAGAGACCTGTTCAACAATCTTCTTAATAAACACGTACTCATATCCATCTCTGCTTTAAACAAACAAAAAACAAAGTTTTTAAGTAAAACAAAAAAGCCTTCTATCCATGCCTTGATATTGATATGTATGTTGTCAAGTATTAACAAATATTTCTATTTTTCCTTAAATTGTCATCAAATTATTATTAGGCAAGTAAAACTAAATCAAACAAAAATTATAAAATAAAATAAAAAATTGTAAAGATATGTTTTAGTAAACTTCTGAAAAATGATTTTTAAAGAAAAAAAATATAAATAAACAATAAAATAAACTTTTCATATGTTAAAATTGTTTACTCCGATGCTTAATTTATAAAAGTCTAATATCTTTTAGATAATTTATACGAAATTTTTTTTATAAATTATCTATTAAAAAAATAAATTTTAATTTATATCAAAATTAATTTAATTTTTTCTCCTAAAACTTCTTTCAAGACAAACTTATCTAAACATGCTTTAGGAAGATGGATTACCCTTCTTTGAAATGATAGCCAGAAGAATTAGCTACTCTATACAGGGCCGTCTTCCATTTCTTCAGCTTCTCACTGACTTCGTCATCGCTGTTATGCTGCCTTAACCTTTCCTCGTGCTTAGCCAATGCTTGTCCATAACTACCTCTCAAGTGGCGAACGTCAGAAGGATAAGTTTTATGAAAGACTGGCAAAATCAACATACCTTTCTTCTCAGCGCAATCAAGGATGGTCACAAGTTCATCTAAACAAAACGAGGATGAAGCATAGTCTTTAGAGAGCACAGCGATGGCAATCGCGGAGTCTTCAATTGCCTTCAGAAGTGTTGGTGTTATTTCTTCTCCAGTGAGAGCTTTGTAGAGATTGCCGGTGAAACCATAGCGTGTGTCTGGGCCTCTGAAGCTGAGGAACACATCATAGGTGAATGCACCAGAATGTTCCATTAGAATGAAGTTTAGTACGATTACGGATTCAGTGAGGTTCAGATCTAAAAAAGGAGGAAATAAATGAAATCTAGAGATAAGAAATATTAAACCAAAACTGTTGTAGAATTGAAAGAGAGCGAGAGACCGAGAACAGAGCTTGTAGAATGAGCGAAAGGTGAAAGACTGAAAGAGAGAGAGAGAGACACACGTTGTAGAATGAAAAGAGAGTTGGAGAATATAATGAAAACAAGCCATGTAAAGAAACCATGTGGGGGGAAACAGAAAAAGTTGAGCGTTACTTCTGAGAATGTACTAAGAAGTTTCTCAATTATGTTTTTTTTTTTTAGAAGAATTTAAAATTGAAGGTGGCTTGTGGTGTGGGTGATATGGAATAGCAGGAATAACATTATTTAGAGTGAATTACAGTTGAAGTTACTGTATATAATTTAGTGCTGACCTTCAATGCTCTTAATGTAATTAATGGGTGGGGTTGTTTGTATGAGAGAATCTCTGGTGGTTATTGGGGGGTGGGGTATACTCACTACTGATTGGTTAGCTATTATTTATTGGACTGTTGTACCATAAATAATTGGTAGCCAATTGTAACTATTTTAGGTACTTTTAGTACCATTATATATTAAATATCTATTTACTGATAAAATAAAAAATAAAAATAAAACAACACAGCTCCATGATGGATAATGTCTTGAGAGTGAAACCCTCTGCACACAAGATTGAACTAAAGGAACATCATTGCCTTCAAATGAAAATGAAAATTTTTGGAGTTTGAGAGAGTTGATGAAGGTAATAAGACTTTTTGTTCTAAGGTAGTTTTATTCTTTTGTGGATTAGTTGCTCTACGTACTGACATGTATTGTAAAAGAAAAAGAAAAACAATTGAATCACATCAAATTATTATTATTATTATTATTAGGGTTAACAATATTTTTAGTCATTAAACTTCAATCAGATTATCAACGAATTTTATCTTTTGTAGATCAAAGAGATATGTATGATCCAATTCTGACATCTCATTGTAATCGTGGCTAAACCAAGATTTATGAAATTTGCCATTGATGAACACCTTGGGTCTAACAAGTACATACATGCAATTTCTCACCATAGGTGCAATAAGAAGACAAAGAACTTTGACGGGAAATTTATTAGGAAACCAGAAAGAAATCGAAGGTCCCTGCTTTGCTGATCGAACCACTTTGGTATACTTGTTCCTGGAAAGATACATAGGGTTTCTCCAGCCTCATGTAGTTCTGTTAGTCATAATTCATAAAAAACCCATTGAGTTTACCAACATGAAGTGCACTATATATATTAGGTTTAATAAGTCTTGATTCCTAAAAAAAACACTCACTAAGTTTTTAAGTTAAATAAAACGACTTTTATTCATGCCTTCATATGCATGTTGTTGAGTGCCAACAAATATTTTTATTTTCTCTTCAAATTTTTTGACGTCAAAATATTATTAGGAAAGTGAAACTCAATCCAACAAAAATTATAAAGTAAAAAAAAAAATTTAAGATTTGTTAGAATGGAAATAGAGTGTGAGAAAAGATAATGAAAACAAGTCATTCAATTAATTCAATAAGTCAACAAAAAAATACATAAAGAGGAAAAAGGACAGAGAAAAAAGAAAGCGTGTGGGGAAACAGAAAAAGTTGGGCGTTACTTCTTAGAATGTACTACGAAGTTTCCCAGTTTTTTGAATTATTGTTACGTAAAAAGTGAAAATGTTGGTTTTATAATAAAGCTAATCTGGCTTTAGAAACTAAGGTGCAATTCTGTCAACAGCATCTTATGTTGGAAAATAAGGTGGCTTGTGGTGTGCTGTAGCATTGTGCGGCTAATTTACAGTTTAACTTCGAGGCTGCAATGACCATCTGTTGCTGGTTGATTTTAGTTTCTTGGGTTACATAGTAAAGTTACTGTAATTAATGGATGTTGATTTTGATTTTGCTATGAGTTAATTCCCTGTGATGTGGTTATTGGACTGATTGGTATAGGTGGATGGTTGGCTATTATTTATGGGACTCTTCTACCACAAATAATTGGTAAACTCACGTGTTTTGGACTTCTCATATCTTGATATTAAAATTTAACCATTTTATAAAATTCAAACAGATTTATTATTAGGTTTTTTTATGATCTGATTATACTGTCATGATTATACTGGCAGTGTACTATTCTTAAACTTATATTAAATATCTAAGATAAAATATATTTTTATTTTAAAATATTAAATATTTTTATCTCTAATATTTTATTTTATTTGATTGATCTAGATACTATTCTTAAAATATAATCATTTCTATGAGATTGGATCAAAGTAATATCATTTTTTTCAAATGAAAATAAGAAATTTTTGGAGTTTGAAAGAGTTGAAGAAGGTAATAAGATTTGTTTTTTTTTTTTTTACCAAATAATAAGATTTGTTATTCTAATGGAGTTTTATGTTGTTGTATTAATTGCTCGACAAATATGTATGGTAAAATCATTAAAATATATTTTTATTCCATATAGTCAAAGAAAACAAAGATAATGTTGTTGCGCTTGTATGTTTGTATTTCTATTATACTATTTATTGATGATTTTATTGTATTAAATATAATAAATTATCACAATTTTTGTTGTGTTAAAATTGATAAAACTATATTACATCATTGTGTACTAATTTTATTATAATAAATATGATAAATTGTCAAAAAAAAAAAATTGTGATTTTATTACAATAAATATGATAAATTGTCAAAAAAAATTGTGTGTTAAAATCAGTAGAATATATATTCTATTTGATGAATATATTAATTTTAGTTGAATTTTTTTTTTATCTTAGGACAATAATTATTGATTTTTTTTATCCCATTGCATTATAAAATAATCTCATTCATTGTGTCTATTGTAGACAAAAAAAAATTGTACTTGACAAAAATTAAACATGTATCCTTTGTTAAATAAATCAAATCTAGAGATAAGAAATATTAAAACAAAACTCTTGTAGAATGGAAAGAAAAGGAGAGAGCTACTGAGAACAAACCTTGTAGAATGAGTGAGAGAAGATAATGAAAACAAGCCATTCAAATAATTCAAAAGTCAACAAAAAATACACAAGAGGAAAAAGTAAACGAAACCGTGTGGGGAAACATAAATTATCACAATTTTTGTTGTGTTACTTCTGTTCTGAGAATGTACTATGAAGTTTCCCAATTTTTTTAATTTTTTTTTTATGCACTATGATATTACTCTCATTCTTACTAGAATCATACTTTAAAAAAAATGTTAGTAGTACTTTTTATAACACATTTTATAATTTTTATGCTATATATTTTGATTAGTTGTTATTATTAAATATCCTAAATATTTTTACTTTTGATTGATTTTTTTTTTTTTTGATAAGTACTTCTGATTGACAGTGATGCATAATATTCTTAAATTTTAATACTTTCATATTATCAATAACAATTAAAAAGGTAAAATATATGGATATATGAGTAATAGTTTTTAAAATATAAACTGTTAATTTTTTTTTATTAGTTGATGTAATTATATTAAAAGTGTCTTATAATATTTTGGACCAGGGAAAATATATTTAAATACATAGATGATTAATTTATGTTTATTAAGAAAGTTAATTAATTTAGATATTAATATTAAATTTGTCTATAATTACAATAATTTTTTAAATTTATCCTTAATTTTATTAAGAGTACGGTCATCTTCTTCTATCTTCGTAAGAGAAATAGAAAATTCTTAAATTTTGTTAGTAATCATATTTACTTATTTAGCAAGAACAGATCTAGGATTTAAGTTTAGGGGACTAAAATTTTTTTTTTATAAAAATTAAGGATAAAATCTTTTGAAAACTAAATTAATATAAAATTTATAAAAAAAAAATACAGAAAAATGGGTATAAATTTTATGAATTTTAAAAAAAAATTAGGGAATAAAATGTGCAATCATGTGATGTAAAAATAAAATGATAGAATAAAATTTATAAATATCAAATTAATTTGTTAAGAGTAAAATTTGTCAAAAATAAAATAAATATATAATTAAGCGAAATATTTATTACTAAATATAGGTATAAAACTAATATATGATCTACTAATGAAAAAAAAATATTAATAATATTTATATTTATATATATATATATATATATACATAAAAGACAAGTGGAGGAGAGCTAAAGCCCTGTTGTCCCCCCTTAAATCCGTCACTGTTATTTAGTAATTATGATATTATTTCATTCATAACTTACAAATAATATTAAACTAAGAAAATTTAATGAAGTTTCAAGACAATATCGTTTCAAAAAAATAAATATGTACCCAAAAGAAAGAACATATATAAAAAAAATCAAATAATTTTCAAGATAATATTGTCCTTGCATTCTACAAATACACTTTGTACAAACACTACTTAAGAATACAATGATTACTGGGGTAACAAATAAAGAATTTGAGAAAAATAAAATATGCACTTACAAATTATAAAATAGTTTTATTGTAGTTTAATTATTCTACCATTTATCAAATTATACTAGAATGATATAAATGGTGAATTGTGATGGAATATAATTTTTTTTTGAATTTTGATTTTTAATCTTTAAATTTTTGGTCAGTAGGTTAAAGTTTCTAAATTTTTTATTGTTAAAGTTTTGAGTCCCTAGACTTCTATTTGACGTGTTCAAGTTCCTAAAAAATGGATTTAGTTTTAGTTTTTAAACAAAAGTTTGAACCTTAAGTTTTTATTTATTTAATATATTTTTGGGGACTAAAAATAATATTTTGAGACATTCAATAGTCAAATAAAAATTTAAAAAACTAAAAACCGAAACTCAAAAAGGTTTAAAAACTGAAAAAAAAAAAAATCTCGTTAACCCAAAATAAAAAAAGAATTTAATGTTCATGTACGTATAAAATATATGTTTATAGTCAGTCGATTACAACTTATTATTTAAGTATCCTAATAATCTTATAAAAGTTAATTGAGATACCACCTCAAAAAGACAAAATCAAGAAAAAATTATTGGGAGTGCAACTCTTTAAAAAAAATAAATCTTAGCTTGTTTCTTCATTTAAAAAAAAAAGAAAATAATTTTTTTTATTTATATAAATAATTAAATTAATTATGTTTTTCTATGAACACAACACATATTAATACAATACAAATCTAAAACAATGTAAACTAATTAAAAAAATAAAGATAATAAATAAACTTTATTAATATTATAATTACATGTAAGTATATAATAGTAATTGAAGTTTTGAACTAACAATTTGAACTTTTTTTTCCTAATAACTTATAACTAAGAAGTTAAATAATAAATAAATTTAATAAAAATAATATAAAATTAGTATATTATATATATACATTTATGTTATTTTGTGCCTTTATATATATCACCATCATGCATTTACCAACTCACGCTCATGCGTTTATAAAATCCAGCTAGAGTATAATGATACAAAATAACAACCCAACAAGCAAAACAAGTAACCGCAACAACAACACCAAGAATGATTTTTGATTGAAAACAAATATAATGGTGGTAAAATATTTAAAGTAAAAAAAAAATATTATCAATTTTTTTAATATAAAGATAAATAAAAACTTTTTATAAGATAAAGTTATAATTAATATTTAAAATCTTTACTATTTGAATTTTAAATTAGATAAAATTAATATTGCAACTTTTTTTTAACACTAATAATACCTATCATTAAATTTTATTTATAAAAATACAATTTAATAATTTTAAGATTTCATATTTTTTTATATTATATATATCAAATAATTTGTAAAAAGTTAGGTACTGCCCTACACGTCCTTCCATCTCAATCATTAGTTATATGAAGATGTAACATCATCTTAACATATATCACATATATATAAAAAAAAAAAGGTTGAGACAATCTCACATTATTAATAGGAATTCAAAATAAAAAAAATAAAAATGTATTAGGAAGTATAACTAGGATGCTCAAAATTTAGTTATTTTAATAACCATAATTAAGAATAATTAGTTTAGAAATTATAACTATAATTAATTTTGTAAAAACTAGTTATAATTTAGAATAATTAATTATTATTTTTAAAAATTGATTATAAATATATATAACCACTTATTATATTTAAAACATTTAAAACATGTTATACAATCAGTTATAAATAAATAATTAGTTATAAGTAGTTATTTTCTTTTGAGTATTTGAACAATAATTTTTTTTTACAATCGACAAATAAATTATTAAAAAATAATAATAACTAATTTTTTAAAAAAAAGTAAATTATTTAAAATAACTATAACTATATAAAATTAGTTATAATTTTACAATCCTATTAGTTATAGACTTAATAGTTATTTTTTTCATAACTTATTTTTTTTTATCTATAGCAATGAAAAAAAATATAAACAACTTAAATAAAATAAATAAATTTGAATGACTCAAAACTTATTTTAAAAAAATACCTATTTTGACGATTTTTATTGTTTTTTTAGGAAATTTTTGAAGTATGACCCACTAAAGTAAAGAAATTCTAAGAAATCATGTTTGGCTGTAATGTTTACTCAGGTCTACATTTTAACCATTTTTTGTAGGCTTAATTGCACTTTTTACCCCTCACTTTTATTTTTTGGCAAATTATACCCTCCAACAAATTAATTTGGCACATTTTACCCCTAACTTTTTAAAATCTGGCAAATTTTACCCTCTATAATTTTACTCTCATATGATTGCACATTTTACCCCCAACTTTGTTATTTTTATGTCAATTTTTTCCCCCAACTTATATATTTTTAGGCAAATTTTACCTCCAATTTTTCTTTGTTGGCAAATTTTACCTCTAACTTTTATGTTTATTAATGGCAAATGAAAGTGGGGTAAAATTTGCCAGATTTTATAAAGTTGGGGGTAAAATATGCCAAATTAATTTGTGGGGGGGTAAAATTTGCCAAAAATTATAAAGTTGTGGGTAAAATTTGTAAATACTCTGTCCTGAATCCTGATACAGTCAGATACTATGAAAATACCTATATTTTTAGTTTTGTTCACTTCTATTATGTTGCTACAGGAGGTTCTACGATGGATCAGATCAATAGTTGCGGAGTTTGGAACTCCTAACATAAGTACAGAACAATTGGCTGATTACATTAATAAAACATTGAGTAAAGGCCAGGTAAAATCCTAACTAATATGAATTTCTGATGCTTAATGAAGTTTTTGAAGCCTTTTATTTTTTACTATAGCTTGTGTTTTGCTCAATTATGTGTTAATATTGTCTTTGGGGATTACACTTTTTGGATTTGCAGGTTGTGCCTGGATATGGACATGGGGTTTTACGCCAGACAGATCCAAGATACACATGCCAAAGGGAGTTTGCTTTGAAGCATTTGCCTAATGATCCATATTTCCAGCTGGTAATCTGTTATTTCATAATTCAAGATTGTGTTTTCTTTTTGAGTGCTGTCTTGTGACAGAGCTGAAGCTCACTTGTAATTTAATTTCTTCATGTTCTAATGCGAATGACCCTTTCAGGTGTCTAAAATTAAAGAGGTTGTGCCTCCCATTCTTGCCAAGTTAGGCAAGGTAGTGTTTATGCTTTATTTTTCATTATTCGTTTCTTTGGCTTACTTATTACTCTCTTACTATTAATCGTAATTTATTCCTTATACGACTGAACTTGAGTTTTCAATGATGTAGGTTAAAAATCCATGGCCCAATGTTGATGCTCACAGTGGAGTGCTGCTAAACTACTATGGTTTAACTCAGGAAAAGTATGGCATTACTTCTCTCCCCTGTTCTACTTGAAATAGTTTTCATTTCTTAATTATTTTTTAGGGTGAATCTAATGAACTATTAACATTGTGGACAGCTATTACACTGTTCTCTTTGGTGTATCGAGGAGCTTTGGAGTTGGCCCTCAGGTTTGTTGTGCCCCATTGTTTCCTTTTGGATAAAATATTTATTTAGTCTCTTGTACTTTCGGTAAAACTTAATTTTAGTCTCCAAACTTTAACTCTGGTCCATTTGGTCCCTGGACATTATAAAAGCAGTAAAAACGATGAAAATCACTATTTTTTAGAGTTTAGAAAACTAAAATGATCAAAGTTAAAGTAGACTACTACTATTTTTTTTTTTACCAAAAGTATAAGGATTAAATTCATATTTTTTTTCTTTACTTAACACTTCTCTTTTTGTTGCCTTGGGTTAACATTTCTCTTTTGGTGGTATTCAGTTGATATGGGACAGGGCTCTTGGAATGCCTCTTGAAAGGCCAAAAAGTGTCACACTGGAGAAGCTCGAGCAATTGGTCACCAAATCATCCTGAAATTTAAAGCACCATTTCTCTGTTAATAATTGCTGAAATACACACTGCGGTAGATGTGTATGTGGTGGTGGTGTTGAGTTGAAAGTTTGGTATGATATTAATGAGGAATATTCATTAATCATTACCCTCTCCCATGGTTTCTATTTTATAAGATTTTGGTATATTTAGGTAAAGGGTGGTTTTTTCACCCTTACAGTGGTCTTTTCCAGTTTTTCTGAACTCTGCATAAATTAGGTTTGAGGGAGCATAAGAATAAAGGCATTGTTATTGTTTTGGGGTTTATCCCCATGTATTCTTTCTATAATTTTAATTATCCCTTTTGACTAATGATTGATAACATTTACTCCAAGTTACCCGTGGAAAAATGTATTTTTCTTCTAAAAAGAAAAAAAAAATGGTAGCACTGTCTTTAATGTTTTGATTCATGTAAGTCTCACCAAATGATTCATTTCCTTAAATTAGTGGAATGTACTTAAATTTTAATAAATGGACGAGTGTATTGGGGTTAAATAATGTTGATAACTTTGTGGGGATGTATTGAATTGGAATTTTAAAATATTTTTTTAGTATAAAAAAGTCCTAAAAGATTTTTAAGATTTAGTAGGAAATTAAAAATTGTTAAGATTTTTTTAAAAGACTTTTGTAATTTGGATTTAATGGATTTAAAATAAAGGATTTTACGAATTTATAAGATTTGAAAAGACTATATAGATTTCTAAAAAAAAAAAAAAGAATTGAAGTCTCTAACTAGTTAATGACAATAATGTACATGAATTTTAAATCAAAGTTACAAGTTAATGTATTTTTAAATATATTTTTCATAAAGTGAAAGGGAAAAATAATAATAAAACATTAGTAAAAAATATAAAATGTTTCATTTAACTCATAAAATCAATAATGTTATTAAAATATAAATAAAATAATTCAACAAAAAAGATACGATGATCAAAACATTAATCCTCTGTATAACTTAAAGAATATCCAAAATAAATAAATATTAGTGACATGAATAAATTTGAGATTTCTTTTATAACATTCTAAACATTGTTTTTTGTTTTCTTTGTTAAATTGTGTATTTTTTTAAAATTTAATGTAATAGTTTAAGAAGTTTTTTTAAAACTTTAAGTTAATTATTTGTTCCAACTAAGTTAGAACTTGACTCAAATCTACTTTTCTTACGAAAATTTATGTATCTAAAGGGAAATGAGATGGTAGATTACATTGCAGGTTTTAAGTTGATTTGTAGTGATTTGGATTATAAACACATGACTATTAAGATCCTATGAAAAGTTTTACTTTAAAACAGAAAAATGTGTGGGTGAGAAATTATGATGTCACTGCCTTCCAAGTAAAGAGAATGAAATAAAAAAGTTTGTGATGAAAAAGAAAAATTTCTCATAGTTGGATGAAATTGTTTGTTGGGTTTGATACTTATATGATCAACTAAAAAGTTTATAAAATTCATCAAAATTCAATTAAAAAAATAAGTCTATAAAATCTTTATAGTTTTGAATAACAAATGACTTTTTTAAAAATTATTTAAAACCTCAATCCAATAGCACAAGATTTGGTTGCCCTCTAAAATTTTTTTTGATAATATGATTGAACACCATCATATTTTTTTTTATCATTCAACATTCTTGATTGAATACCCTAAGACATTTCTAAAAAAAAAAAAAACTCTTTAAAATCTTAATCCAATAGATCCCTCTTATAATTCCTCTAAATCAAACAAATTAAAGTAGAAAAGTATTTTTGAAAATTTGTTTTAGGTGTAGACATCTTAAAGACTTGAAATCGAGTTCTCAATTGTGTCAATTGATTTACATATGTGGCTTCACTCTTAGTTGAGTTAGTCTTATGTTATTTTTATGGGACAGGAATTGAATAGCATTTGCGTGCGTGTTGCATTGTAATGTGTGCATCGTGTTATAGTTGCAGCGACTGAACAATGCATCGATGGTTAAATTATAGTAATTTTGGTTTTCTAATTTTTTAAACCTATGATTTTGGTTTTCTTACTATTTAATTCTAACATTTTTTCTTCTAATTTTAAAAATTGATGATTTTTTTTTCCCAATAGATTCTTTTGCCCCCAGTTTAATTTGCTCTGGTTTATTTAACAGTCTCTGAGATAGTTACTTCTGCTACTGTGATATGGATGGAGGTTCCTTGCTGATTTATTTAGGATCCTCAGCAAGTCCTTTGGCAACACTAATATATGGATACTAAAAAGTAGTTTGGATTGTTGTTAAACTGGTTTAAAATCAGTTTTATTCATAAAAATCACTTTTCTTTTTTACAGTATTTTAAAACTAGTTTATTATTAATACTTTAAATTTGGATTTAAAATGAGTGTATATAATAAATTTCATTGTAGGTTAATGAAAAAAAGTATAATACAATTTTTTTTTAAAAATAAAATCATCTAAAAGTATGAATTGAAAATTAATTTTTAGACTTAAATTTAATTATAGTCCTTCTATTTTTTCAAAATTCAAAATTTTAGTTTTTCTATTTTAAAACAAAGACATTTAGAGGTTTTTAAGTTTTTGTTTTTAAAAATTATTTTAAAATTATTATTAGAACCATTTTCAAAAAGAGAATTTTTTTTTAATATTTAAAAATTACTATTAAAGAAAAATAAATTAGAAGATGTGAGACTTATGTATATAAAAAAAATATTTAAGACTTTTGTGTAAAATTATTAGTATCTTAATAAAAAAGTAAAACACATAAAAGCTATTTATTATTGAGAGGGAAAAAAATTTAATAACAGAAAATATTTATTTATTTTAATAAATTAATATTATTTATCAAATTAAAAAATTAAATCTAAATACACAAGCAAAATATGTTGTCTTTGTGACTAATTGTGAACAAAAATTGAATATGTTGTTAAAAAAACAAAAACAAAAATCCATTAAAATGGATTGGATCAGTTCGAGTATGAATTGGTATTCATAATCCATCCGGATAATTAATTTGAACTCCCCAGTACTAATGTTGGTCTTCTTCTTACATGCTTTTGATTATGACCAGAGATACTATGCTATGCAACATCTTGTATTAAAAGCTTGGATCGAAGCAGGGTGCATGATATAACAATCAAAGCAAACAAAATAATTTACATTTCAAACAAATGCTACTCCTTCTCTGCATTCACTACTCCAACCTCATTATAAGGATCAACGTATCGAATATCGTCCATGCTGCTTTCCTCTTTGAATACATGGATTCCAAAAGCTTTAATGGTTGATGTATCCAACACCCCAGCATATGTAACCTCCACATGGTTCCATTCATTTTCTGAAGCCACTTCAAACGGATTATCATCGAAATATAAATCTAGTAGATCAAAGAGACGTGTATGATCAATTTCTGACATCCTGTTGTAAGAGTAGTCCGACTGCCGAGGTTTCTGAAATTTTCCATTGATGAACACCTTGGGATCAAGAAATAGAGGCATGCGATTGTCCAAAGGAGCAATAAGAAGACAAAGAACTGTGTCAGGAAATTTATTACGAAACCAGAAAGAAGTTGAAGGTCCCCTGCTTTGCTGATCGAACCACTCTGGTATACTTGTTCCTGGAAAGATATATTCGGTTCCTCCAACCTCGTGCAATTCCTGTTAGTCACAATTCATAAAGAATACATTAAGTTTACCAACATTAATTAAGTGCACTATATATTATTATCAAATCAAATACATTAGAAACAAGATAAAACCTGATTTAAGAACATGCTTGTACTTGAGGAAGTCATGGATATACAGTTTCTTGCCGTGAAATGTTTTAAGTTTGGTGGAACCCCTCTAATTTCCTGAAGACGCATGCAATAACTCACTTCAAGGGTATGCAGGTTGTGAAATTCTTCAATGCATTTAGGTAGGAATGTGAAATTATTTCCCGTTAGCCATAACCCACTCACTTGAGCAAGCCACTTGAAACTCAACCGAAAAAAATCATCATTAAGGTTGCGATAACAGGCCCCAAATTTATTTACCTTTGAAGATGCTACTGAGGCCACTATTTCTTCACCCTTTTCCGGTTTTACCCATTGCCACCCACTGCTATCATCTTGCCACCCATTGTTATCAGCATAGCTTTCTTTATCACCATAGCTAATAGTATCCAGTTCAGGCATCAAGGCAATGCTACTTGGTAACCGAACATTGTCACTTTCTATGAATAATTCTTGGAGACCAATAAGATTTTGAAATGACCATGGAAATTCTATTTTGGAAAGGCCATACAAATAAAGTTCCCTCATATTTTTCATCTTTCCTGATATTTCTGGAAATTTCTCAAGACTGGAACAATATGAAAGTTCAAGTCTCTCAAGAGAGGTCATGTTGAGACGTGGAAAACTCATAAGCTTTGTGCAACCTTCAGCATTCAATATTTTAAGTTCAGGCAAACTACCAACTGAGTCGTGAACTCTAGTTAAATTCTCACACCGTTCAAACGAAAGTTCCTTCAAATTTACGAGATGAGATATGTCTGGTATCTGTGCTAAAAGTTCGCACCGATCAAAATTCAGAATTGTTAGATTCTCCATCTTCTGCAAAGAAAATAAAGAGAGAAAAAAGAACGGAGTGAACAAATTTAAAGCGAATATAATAATTTACAAAGATGAGAAAAATATATTAATTATAAACTTGCCTTTGATGAGCCACCTAACTCAAATGACGTATGGCAGCTGTTAGGTAATTTGCATATAGCAAGTTTCTTCGGATGAAAATTAGATGGTAAATGGTTTAAAGGATATTGGTGCCATTCCAATACTCTCAAACTTTCAGGAAAATAATCGGGACCTTCAGAAAATTTAACATTTCTATTGATAAGTACTTTGAGTTTCTTCATCCCCCGGAAGGCGTTTCCATTCCATTCTAATGTTACTTCTTTATTAGATATGGAGAAATCCAAACATAAGATTTTAGTTTCACTAGTTCCCTGTTAATGCAAAAGGCACAAATCAACCACAATGCAAGTGTTAATTATATATAAGACATCAATTCAAATGTTTAGGGAAATTTACAAATTATCAGGACAAAAATACTATGATGTGAACCTGGGCTATAATAAATTAAAATTAAGAAAATAAACCAAACCAATGAATCTCACTTACCGTGTTGTCTTTCAGAACTTGTTTTATATCTTTCTTTAACCATAATCTTCTGCGTTTACTTGGCTCTGTTGGTGAATCTTGGTCAATTTGCCTACCCATGTCCTGAACTAAATCGTGCATTTCAACAGTATCCCACCCACTAAACTTTATGAGAGATTTTTCAACCAACACACTAATATGATGTTTCATGTTGTCACCATAAAGAGCACGAAGTATATGTTCAATGTATGTCAATTCACATCCTTTGAAGCAACAAGCAATGTCAATAAAAACGCTCTTCTCTTCCTCTCCCAAAGCATCAAAGCTTACTTTAAGAATCTCACTTACCGTGTTGTCTTTCAGAACTTGTTTTATATCTTTCTTTAACCATAATCTTCTGCGTTTACTTGGCTCTTTTGGTGAATCTTGCTGGTCAATTCGCCTACCCATGTCCTGAATTAAATCGTGCATTTCAACAACAGTATGGGTACGGTAACTAACCTTTATGAGAGATTTATCAACCAACACCCTAATATGATGTTTCATGTTGTGATCATAAAGAGCATGAAGCATATGTTCAACGTATGTCAATTCACATCCTTTGAAGCAACAAGCAATGTCAATAAAAACACTCTTCTCTTCTTCCTCCAAAGCATCATAGCTTACTTTAAGTATGTCTAAAATTTCTTTTTTTGGAATTCTTTTATATTGTTCGATGGCAGATTCCCATTCTTCAACACTTTTTCCAACCAAGTTGGAGCCCATTACTTCCAAAGCTAGTGGAAGGCCAGATGCGTAATTTACTACACGATTCAAGACCATCTCATAACTTGGATCTGCCTTTTCCTTTTTAAAAGCTTTCCATGTAAGCAATTGACGAGCATCATTCTCTTCCAATCCCTCCACCTCATATAATATTTCAACACCATGAGATTTTAATATTTGTTTGTCCCGAGTGGTAACGATGACTCGACTGCCAAGACCAAACCAATCAGGTCGTCCAACAATGGCTTCTAATTGCTTTACGTTGTCAACATCGTCTATAATCAGGAGAACCTTCTTTTGTTGGAGCCTCTGTTGTATCAGTCTAGCTCCTTCTTCAACACTTGTTAAGTTGATTTCTTTTCCTCCAAGTATTTTCATAAGAAGGATGCTTTGGAGGTGCTCTAATCCATGTTTATTTGATTTTTCTCTCACTTTTTCAAGAAAACAAAATCCATCAAAGTTCCCGTGCTTAGCAGTTAAATTATTATAGACAGCTCGAGCAAGTGTTGACTTTCCTATCCCACCCATTCCAAGAATCCCTATCATTTGGACACAAGTATCAGATCCATAGTCCAAAAACTTCCTTACTTCTGACACTCGTGACTCTAGTCCAACCGGATGAAAACGATTAACCTTCCTAGAGACCCATTCAACAATCTTCTTAATAAACACGTACTCATATCCATCTCTGCTTTAAACAAACAAAAAACAAAGTTTTTAAGTAAAACAAAAAAGCCTTCTATCCATGCCTTGATATTGATATGTATGTTGTCAAGTATTAACAAATATTTCTATTTTTCCTTAAATTGTCATCAAATTATTATTAGGCAAGTAAAACTAAATCAAACAAAAATTATAAAATAAAATAAAAAATTGTAAAGATATGTTTTAGTAAACTTCTGAAAAATTATTTTTAAAGAAAAAAAATATAAATAAACAATAAAATAAACTTTTCATATGTTAAAATTGTTTACTCCGATGCTTAATTTATAAAAGTCTAATATCTTTTAGATAATTTATATGAAATTTTTTTTATAAATTATCTATTAAAAAAATAAATTTTAATTTATATCAAAATTAATTTAATTTTTTCTCCTAAAACTTCTTTCAAGACAAACTTATCTAAACATGCTTTAGGAAGATGGATTACCCTTCTTTGAAATGATAGCCAGACAAATTAGCTACTCGACACAGAGCCATCTTCCATTTTTGCAGCTTCTCCCCATGATCGTTGTTATGCTGTTTGAACCTTTCCTCGTGCTTAGCCAATGCTTGTCCATAACTACCTCTCAAGTGGCGAACGTCAGAAGGATCAATGTTATGAAAAACTGGCAAAACCAACATACCTATCCTCTCAGCACAATCAAGGATGGTGACAAGTTCATCTAAGCAAAACGAGGATGAAGCATAGTCTTTAGAGAGCAAAGTGATGGCAATCGCGGAGTCTTCAATTGCCTTCCGAAGTGTTGGTGTTATTTCTTCTCCACTCTGAAGCTCCTCATTGTCAATGAAAGTGTGGATTCCCTTGTCAGTGAGAGCACTGTAGAGATTGCCGGTGAAACCATAGCGTGTGTCTGAGCCTCTGAAGTTGAGGAACACATCATAGGTGGATGCACCAGAATGTTCCATTAGAATGAAGTTATTACGGATTCAGTGAGGTTCAGATCTAAAAAAGGAGGAAATAAATGAAATCTAGAGATAAGAAATATTAAACCAAAACTGTTGTAGAATTGAAAGAGAGTGAGAGACCGAGAACAGAGCTTGTAGAATGAGCGAAAGGTGAAAGACTGAAAGAGGGAGAGAGACACACGTTGTAGAATGAAAAGAGAGTGAGAGAATATAATGAAAACAAGCCATCTAAATAATACACAAGAGGAAAAAGAAACCATGTGGGGGGAAACAGAAAAAGTTGAGCGTTACTTCTGAGAATGTACTAAGAAGTTTCTCAATTATGTTTTTTTTTTTTAGAAGAATTTAAAATTGAAGGTGGCTTGTGGTGTGGGTGATATGGAATAGCAGGAATAACATTATTTTGAGTGAATTACAGTTGAAGTTACTGTATATAATTTAGTGCTGACCTTCAATGCTCTTAATGTAATTAATGGGTGGGGTTATTGGGGGTTGGGGTATACTCACTACTGATTGGTTAGCTATTATTTATTGGACTGTTGTACCATAAATAATTGGTAGCCAATTGTAACTATTTTAGGTACTTTTAGTACCATTATATATTAAATATCTATTTACTGATAAAATAAAACAACACAGCTCCATGATGGATAATGTCTTGAGAGTGAAACCCTCTGCACACAAGATTGAACTAAAGGAACATCATTGCCTTCAAATGAAAATGAAAATTTTTGGAGTTTGAGAGAGTTGATGAAGGTAATAAGACTTTTTGTTCTAAGGTAGTTCTATTCTTTTGTGGATTAGTTGCTCTACGTACTGACTTGTATTGTAAAAGAAAAAGAAAAACAATTGAATCACATCAAATAATAATAATTATTATTATTATTAGGGTTAACAATATTTTTAGTCTTTAAACTTCAATCAGATTATCAACGAATTTTATCTTTTGTAGATCAAAGAGATATGTATGATCCAATTCTGACATCTCATGGTAATCGTGGCCAAACCAAGATTTATGAAATTTGCCATTGATGAACACCTTGGGTCTAACAAGTACACACATGCAATTTCTCACCCTAGGTGCAATAAGAAGACAAAGAACTTTGACAGGAAATTTATTAGGAAACCAGAAAGAAATCGAAGGTCCCTGCTTTGCTGATCGAACCACTTTGGTATACTTGTTCCTGGAAAGATACATAGGGTTTCTCCAGCCTCATGTAGTTCTGTTAGTCATAATTCATAAAAAAACCCATTGAGTTTACCAACATGAAGTGCACTATATATATTAGGTTTAATAAGTCTTGATTCCTAAAAAAAACACTCACTAAGTTTTTAAGTTAAATAAAACGACTTTTATTCATGCCTTCATATGTATGTTGTTGAGTGCCAACAAATATTTTTATTTTCTCTTCAAATTTTTGACGTCAAAATATTATTAGGAAAGTGAAACTCAATCCAACAAAAATTATAAAGTAAAAAAAAATATTTAAGATTTGTTAGAATGGAAAGAGAGTGTGAGAAAAGATAATGAAAACAAGTCATTCAATTAATTCAATAAGTCAACAAAAAAATACATAAAGAGGAAAAAGGACAGAGAAAAAAGAAACCGCGTGGGGAAACAGAAAAAGTTGGGCGTTACTTCTTAGAATGTACTACGAAGTTTCCCAGTTTTTTGAATTATTGTTACGTAAAAATAGAAATTAAAGAAAAAGTGAAAATGTTGGTTTTATAATAAAGCTAATCTGGCTTTAGAAACTAAGGTGCAATTCTGTCAACAGCATCTTATGTTGGAAAATAAGGTGGCTTGTGGTGTGCTGTAGCATTGTGTGGCTAATTTACAGTTTAACTTCGAGGCTGCAATGACCATCTGTTTGTTGCTGGTTGATTTTAGTTTCTTGGGTTACATAGTAAAGTTACTGTAATTAATGGATGTTGATTTTGATTTTGCTATGAGTTAATTTCCTGTGATGTGGTTATTGGACTGATTGGTATAGGTGGATGGTTGCCTATTATTTATGGGACTCTTCTACCACAAATAATTGGTAAACTCACATGTTTTGGACTTCTCATATCTTGATATTAAAATTTAACCATTTTATAAAATTCAACAGATTTATTATTAGGTTTTTTATGATTTGATTATATTGTTAGTGTACTATTTTTAAATTTATATTAAATATCTAAGATAAAATATATTTTTAATCTTAAAATATTAAATATTTTTATTTTTAATATTTTATTTGATTGATCTAGATACTGTTCTTAAAATATAGTCCCTTGTTTATGAGATTGAATCAAAGTAACATCATTGCTTTCAAGTGAAAATAAGAAATTTTTGGAGTTTGAAAGAGTTGAAGAAGGTAATAAGATTTGTTTTTTTTTTTTTTACAAAATAATAAGATTTGTTGTTCTAACAGAATTTTATGTATTAATTGCTCGATAAATACATATGATAAAATTACTAAAATATATTTTTATTATATAAATCAACGAAAACAAAGATAACGTTGTGCTTGTATGTTTGTATTTCTATTACATTGTTTATTGATGATTTTATTGTATTAAATATAATAAATTATTACAATTTTTGTTGTGTTAAAATTGACAAAACTATATTACATCATTGTGTACTAATTTTATTACAATAAATATGATAAATTGTCAAAAAAAAATAAAATTGTGTGTTAAAATCAGTAGAATATATATTCTATTTGATGGATATATTAATTTTAGTTGAATTTTTTTTTTTTTTATCTTAGGACAATAATTATTGATGTTTTTTTATCCCATTGCATTATAAAATAATCTCATTCATTGTGTCTATTGTAGACAAAAAAAAAATTGTACTTGACAAAAATTAAACATGTATCCTTTGTTAAATAAATCAAATCTAGAGATAAGAAATATTAAAACAAAACTCTTGTAGAATGGAAAGAAAAGGAGAGAGCTATTGAGAACAAACCTTGTAGAATGAGTGAGAGAAGATAATGAAAACAAGCCATTCAAATAATTCAAAAGTCAACAAAAAAAATACACAAGAGGAAAAAGTAAACGAAACCGTGTGGGGAAACATAAATTATTACAATTTTTGGTTGTGTTACTTCTGTTCTGAGAATGTACTATGAAGTTTCCCAATTTTTTTTTTTTTTTTATGCACTATGATATTACTCTCATTCTTACTAGAATCATACTTTAAAAAAAATGTTTACTTCTGTTCTGAGAATGTACTATGAAGTTTCCCAATTTTTTTTTTTTTTTTTTATGCACTATGATATTACTCTCATTCTTACTAGAATCATACTTTAAAAAAAATGTTAGTAGTACTTTTTATAACACATTTTATAATTTTTATGCTATATATTTTGATTAGTTGTTATTATTAAATATCCTAAATTTTTTTACTTTTGATTGATTTTTTTTTTTCGAAAAGTACTTCTGATTGACAGTGATGCATAATATTTTTAAATTTTAATACTTTCATATTATCAATAACAATTAAAAAGGTAAAATATATGGATATATGAGTAATAGTTTTTAAAATATAAACTGTTATTTTTTTTATTAGTTGATGTAATTATATTAAAAGTGTCTTATAATATTTGGACCAGGGAAAATATATTTAAATACATAGATGATTAATTTATGTTTATTAAGAAAGTTAATTAATTTAGATATTAATATTAAATTTGTCTATAATTACAATAATTTTTTAAATTTATCCTTAATTTTATTAAGAGTACGGTCATCTTCTTCTATCTTCGTAAGAGAAATAGAAAATTCTAAATTTTGTTAGTAATCTTCATATTTACTTATTTAGTAATTATGATATTATTTCATTCTTTACTTACAAATAATATTAAACTAAGAAAATTCAATGAAGTTTCAAGACAATATCGTCTCAAAAAAATAAATATGTACCCAAAAGAAAGAACATATATAAAAAAATAAAATAAAAAGTCAAATAATTTTCAAGATAATATTGTCCCTTGCATTCTACAAATACACTTTGTACAAACACTACTTAAGAATACAATGATTACTGGAGTAACAAATAAAGAATTTGAGAAAAATAAAATATGCACTTACAAATTATAAAATAGTTTTATTGTAGTTTAATTATTCTACCATTTATCAAATTATACTATAATGATATAAATGGTGAATTGTATTGAATATAATTTTTTTTTGAATTTTGATTTTTAATCTTTAAATTTTTGGTCAGTAGGTTAAAGTTTCTAAATTTTTTTCTTGTTAAAGTTTTGAGTCCTAGACTTCTATTTGACGTGTTCAAGTTCCTAAAAAATGGATTTAGTTTTAGTTTTTAAACAAAAGTTTGAACCTCAAGTTTTTATTTATTTAATATATTTTTGGGTACTAAAAATAATATTTTGAGACATTCAATAGTCAAATAAAAATTTAAAAAACTAAAAACCGAAACTCAAAAAGGTTTAAAAACTGAAAAAAAAAAAAAAACCCTCGTTAACCCAAAATAGAAAAAGAGTTTAATGTTTATGTATGTGTAAAATATGTTTATAGTCAGTGGATCATAATTCATTATTTAAGTATCCTTTACAATAATTTTATAAAAGTTAATTGAGATATCATCTTAACAGAGACGAAACCAGGAAATAATCATAGGAAGGACAACTCTTTTAAAAAAAAAATCGTAGGTTGTTTCTTCATTTAAAAAAAAAAGATTTTTTTATTTATTTATATAAATAATTAAATTAATTATGCTTTTTTTATGAATACAACACATATTAATACAATACAAATCTACAACAATATGTAAACTAATTAAAAAAAATGAAGATAATAAATAAACTTTATTAATATTATAATTATATGTAAGTATATAATAGTAATTGAAGTTTTTAACTAACAATTTGAACTTTTTTTCCTAATAACTTATAACTAAGAAGTTAAATAATAAATAAATTTAATAAAAATAATATAAAATTAGTATACTATATACCTACATTTATGTTATTTTGTGTCTTTGCATATATCACGATCATGCATTTATCAATTCACATTCATGCGTTTATAAAATCTAGCCATAATATAACAACCAACAAGCAAAACAAGTAACAGCAACACCAAGAATGATTTTTGATTAAAAACAAATATAATGGTGGTAAAATATTTAAAGTAAAAAAAAAATATTATCAATTTTTTTAATATAAAGATAAATAAAAAAATTTTATAAGATAAAGTTATAATTAATATTTAAAATCTTTACTATTTAAATTTTAAACTAGATAAAACTAATATTGTAACTTTTTTTTAACACTAATAATACCTATCATTAAATTTTATTTATAAAAATACAATTTAATAATTTTAAGATTTTATATTTTTTTTATATTATATATATAAAATAATTTGTAAAAAGCTAGGTACTACCCCTACACGTCCCTCCATTTCAATCATTAGTTATATGAAGATGTAACATCATCTTAACATATATTACATATATAAAAAAAAGGTTGAGACAATCTTACATTGTTGATAGGAATTTAAAAAAAAAAAAAATGTATTAGGAAGTATAATTAGGATGCTCAAAATTTAGTTATTTTAATAACCATAATTAAGAATAATTAGTTTAAAAATGATTATTATAACTATAACTATAATTCATTTTGTAAAAACTAGTTATAATTTAGAATAATTAGTTATTATTTTTAAAAATTGATTATAAATATATATACAACTTATTATATTTAAAACAAGTTATACAATCAGTTATAAATAAATAATTAGTTATAAGTAGTTATTTTCTTTTGAGTATTTGAACAATAATTTTTTTTTTACAATCTACAAATAAATTATTAAAAAATAATAATAACTAATTTTTTTAAAAAAAAGTAAATTATTTAAAATAACTATAACTATATAAAACTAGTTATAATTTTACAATCCTATTAGTTATAGACTTAATAGTTATTTTTTTCATAACTTATTTTTTTTTATCTATAGCAATGAAAAAAATATGAACAACTTAAATAAAAAAAATATTTTTGAATGACTCAAAACTTATTTAAAAAAAAAAACCTATTTTTACGATTTTTATTGTTTTTTTAGGAAATTTTTGAAGTATGACCCACTAAAGTAAAGAAATTCTAACAGGAGATAAATATAAAAGATATTTATTGAATTTCATTTGATAGTCCTTGACTTGTCCGAGAGAATGAGACAGTGATAATGGCGTGTCTGAGATTTTCACACGCACAGCTCACATTAGGGTTTCCTTCACCTCAATTTCTCTCCATTGCACCTCCTAATTTCTCTCCCACATTTTTTCCATCGTCTTCTACCATCAGGTTCGCTAGCACCTTTTTCGTTTTTACATCTTAGTTCTCTATTTTTTCTCTACATTTGTTCGGTTTCTTTATGGTTTCCCAATTTCTCATCAATTTTTACTGATTTTATTTTGTTAATTCCAACAACATTCATATCGCGGTGGATGCCAGTGTTTGTTTTTTCAGTGTGCTGAACTCGATGAAGTAGCAGAATATAACCGTTGTAATAAATTTTGCTTGTTCTTTTTCAATTAAATTATTAGACAAAACTTAGATGCTGTTTTTAGTGTTGTTTTCTATCACAATTGAAGTTTTAGCTGGATAACCTACTTTGATCTGTAATGCAAACCATTGTTATGTATAAGTTATTTTTATGATAGATGAAGAAACAGGGTTAAATTGTTTTTATATAAGTTGTAAGTTGTTTTCAGAAACTATTTGGAGTGTTTGTTAAAATAGGTTGAAAAATTTATAAGTGCTTATGTCAACTCATAAGAATTAACTAAGCTATAAATAAGCTTTTTCCAAATGGACCTTAGTTGCACATTGTTGGATCTGTTTGGATGGAGGAGAAGGTTAATTTTCATTTCTAAATTCAGAGAATGATAAAAGTATTTATAAAAATGAACAAGGAATGATAGGAAGGACAGATACTTGTTAAATCTGCTTTCTATTCCTCATATTTAAAAAAAATTATAAAAATTATAAGAAATGTTTTCCTAAAATTATGAAATGTTTTACTTGTTGAATGAATAGCAGTGTATTGTGTGTATTCTACATTGTTGTAATGTTTGTATCCTTTTTAATCACAAATGTTTCATCTTATTTGTAGTAACATAACATCAGACTGTGTAACTTCTGGTTTTGATTTGTATCCAGGTGCAAAGGTTTTAGTAGATTGAAAGTGAATCAGAGGCCGGTAACTGTTTTCGCAACAAATCCAAACTCTGTTGGTGAAAAATCACCCAAAGAAGAAGGATCGGATGTAAATGAAACTAGCAATGCTGCTCAGGGACCTCCTTTCCTTACTATTCTAGCTGGATTCTCTGTCTTTTTTGTTGTTTGTTGGAGCATTTGGTCCATTTTAACCTGGCTGATAGGTTTAATAGTTAATGTACCTGCTCCAAAATAGATTTCATTGTAATGCTTGTGTTTGTATTCTAAGCCACTGCATTATTAGTTCTTGTGATATTTGTGATAGTTTTGTTTTTATGCATTTGGACTTGATAGTATTTGAGTGGTAGAAATGCTAAAGTGAGCCCTGAGGAATTGGCAAAGCCTTATGTTGGTTCTGACTTCTGAGAGAGCTTATGTTGTTCAGGGTATGACTCTTGGTATATATTTTGGGGTCAAAAACTGTATACTATGCCATGTCAGATTTTGATACTTCTGATTCAGTCTTTTTGAAAGTTCAATTTGTTGTTTTTTTCCCAAAGTAATGAACTTAATTAGCTTAATGAGATGTTTAGTTTAAGATTTGTGTTTCAAGGTGTCACATAATATAAAAATTACTAAATATTTAATTATTATCAAACTTCAGCTTTATTTATTCATTGTTTTCTAGATCTAAATTTTGAGATAAATATCTATTCTTCCATTTTTAAGATATATATATATTTTTTTATTTCCTTCAATTCCCCTTTTTGGTCTCATCCAATTTGTACAAAACAAACCCAACTCGATCTGATAGATGTTGATTTCTATTCTCTACTAGAGAAGACAATAGATCTTAACATTCTAACTACATACATTAACTTCTAACCCCTGTTAACAGAAAACGATTAAAAGAAAACCAAAAGAAACATGCAATGAAAAAGACAAGCAATGGCTTGTTACAAAAATGGCTTCCTCGTATCAATTATCATAAAATATTTCTCGGAGTATGATCTAAAATATAATGTCCAAGACGGCCAGTACGGAAAAGATTAAGCAACTTCCCAGCAACCTTGTCATGAGCATCTTCTTCTTCGCACTCAACTGAAACATGGAATGCTTCCTGCAATGCAGTAAACTGCCTAGCAATAAGTGCTTCCATTTCATCTTCACATCTTACGTCGCCTTCGAAAGACGAAGTTGTTTCAAAAAGTGTTCGTCGAACATCCTGCACTATGTGGTCCTGTGAAACTAAAAGTTAAAACCAAATGCATTTAAACCTTCCGGAGTAAATAACCAATTTCATCCTGAAAGTGCGAGGGCAATGCCAATTTAGTTCCTGAAAGAAATAAAATGACAAAAAGGTCTATGAAAGTTCTTATGCTAACACTATAGTCCCCGAATGTATGTTAATATAGTCATTAAAGTCACGCGACTTTTTGAATTTTGGACTAAAATGAGTGACGAATTACACTTTGAGACCTTTTTGTCATTTTATTACTTACATACAGGGACTAAATTGGTAGCGCCTTGCATTTTCAGGAACAAAATTAATCATTTACCCAACTTTTAAAGAGAGCAAAGACAATGATCAACCATGCAATTTATTTTAACCACTTTTCATCAATCATATGAACCATGGGAAATGAAGAAAATACATGCACCTATGGAACTTTGTCATCCAACTCGAAGTTTCAATGCCTAGTGTCAAACTGAAAATCCTCATGCTTATTCTTCACTGGTGCTCCAATACCATACAACTCAACTTCCAAAGAAATGCAAACCTATTTCTTTAAAAAAATTGGTTCCTTTATTAGTTTCCAATTTTTTGCAGTTACATATTTAACTGGGAACCATTGTTTGGGTTCAATTCTATGATTGTCCGTTCATTTTTTTGCTCACTGTTATTTTTATGAGAATACAATTAATATTTTTTTAATCATACACTAGAAAACATTAGATGAGAATGAAGATAATACACGCAACACATACCTGTGTGTGATCTGTACGGATTTGTTTTTTATGCTTCATATGCAACCCAGAGTTAGTCAACTGTTCTTTTGTGCCGTAAAGGAATAATCTATCATTATCCTTTGTAGACAATTTTGCCCATTTCTTGTATTGCTCACTAGAGTTGTGAATAGCTAGAAAATATTGAGCAACTTCTTTTCTCTTGACCAAACAATCCCCAATTGTTCCTGGACAAGATTAAAATGAAGGTCTGAACCAGAAAAAACAATAAGAGATTATCTGAAAGTTTTAACTACAAAAGCTAACTTAGCCATAAATAACACGGTTATCCTTTATGGAAACTGTTTTTGTTCTTTGATTCACTTGGAAGTTAAAATGAGCTTATGATATGAAAATTACTTCACATTGGCTTGGTATAACAGAAGACATGAAGGATGATGCAAAGTAGGGAGAGTGCATTGTGCAGAAAAGGAAGAAAATATCAAGGCTTGAGCATATTTGCTATAGTCTGGTGCAATGTGCATAGCAAACTGGAAAAATATTCAAGAACAATTTTAACGTGTATCAACTATCAACATAACTAGTTTAAAATAGGACAGTTCAATTGTGTTCTCACAGTGTACAGTTCATTTCTTGAAAGTGGCTTTCGATGATGCAATTATTAGAGGGATGTGGTGGTAATATTGTCTTTGTGCTTCCTTGTACCAGATGGTCACATGTCACTTATGCTTTGATCTGTATTTTATTTTATGTCTTATTTATTGACGATGGGAAAAGCAATTTTATTAGAAAGAAAAGACCTCTAAACAAGAAAAGCTGGATACTTTAGAGAACATGATAAAATATAAAAATGCAGCAATGCATGCTCATTATGCATATCTAAAATTACATTTATGCAAAGCCGCAGAGGTTTAAATAATATTCATTTAAGCTGTGAAACAAAGCAAATCAAAGGAAAAAGAAAACCAATTAAACATACCTGTTAAAATTAATTTAGATAAAACATCAGCATTAGGAACATTGGGAGATAAAATAGCTGGAGTGTCTAGCACATAGATATTGGGATGGCTACCAATCTGAATGAAAAGCAGAAGTTTCAAAAGTGAGAAAGGAAGCAAAATAGGGAAAGGAAGTACAAAGATCACACTAGCATAGATAGGCCAACAAAGTACACAATGGACATCAACCTTCTCTAAACATTTAAATACATGACTATTTTCTTCAACTAGAAGTTTGTCCCTTTCAAAACTGTTTTTCCAAGGTGCAAGTCATATGATTAAATGAAAGAGGAACCATGACAAAATGTTTTATCCTTTATTTTCTAAGAATATTCTTAAAAGTGAACAGAAGTTGGCTTCAAATAGTTTGAATGTTGGAATACCTAGGAAATGTATGTATTCAATGTATTCCAATGCAAAACCACCATACATTCCAAAACATGCGTGACAAATGAGTAAAGTTGGCAATCTATGAAAATAAGTAATATGGCTCTTATCTAGAAATATGATACCATATGTTTTGGAAGGCATCTCAAGCAAGCATACTAGTGGTTTCTTAGTTTGACATACAAAGTGATCAGTGAGCTTTGTACAATTGATAATTTTCAGTATATGCATTCTAGATCTTGTTTTTGGTGGTTTAAGTGGATATCCTATCCCCTGTTTTTTTAAATTTTTTTTGTCAATTCTCTAGTGAAATTTCTTCTCTTAATAAAAGCATTTTACCGGCTTACGAAACATGAGCCTCTTTCACAAGCATATTAGATATCTGGTAATGTAAGATACCTAGATTTCAACATGATGATCAAATGTTTAATTAAGCCAAATAAAGGAGATTGTTAAATAAAAAACAAGAATAACCAAAAGGAGAATGAGACTATGATTTTCCAAAATCACATTAGAGGCTAATTAAGAGTGCTGGTATCCTTCAGCACAACAACAAAATTCTAAAACTGATAGTCCACGTTGAGGAAACATGAAACTTTGATGGGCCATAAATATTTTTTCCTACAATCCTACCAAAATTATATACTAATATATAAAGAAAACAAAGGGCTAACCTTAAAACTTCGTATGTCTTTAGTCTCCCCTGGCTCTGGACTCACAGTTGCATGCTTTAACTTTCCTTTTTCTAAAAAATAAAAAGTGTACAAGAAAAAAAAAATTATGCGGTGTTTCTCACAAGTTGAGCATGTCATTTAACCTGTTCCATTAGAATTGTAATAATAATTGAATACCTGCTGCACTGATTCTCCCCACTTGATGCAAAGCATTGCTAAGTGCCGACTTACCAACATTTGGAATCCCAATTAACATTACTGTAGCAGTATAATTATTGTCGCATTGATCAGCTCCCTTCAATTCACTCACCCGGTGTTGTATAAGGCTTAGAAGCTATCTAAAAGCAGCATCCTTATTAGTAAATTCATTCATAAACAACTGTAAAATCAGTATCAATTACAAAAAAATAAAATCTATAGAACAGTGCAGATAATATACTGTAGTTGTCATATTCCATGGAAAACCTTTCATAGGGAACAAAACTGTTGTCTCTTTTACTACAAAAATACTTTTCAACCAGGAGATCCAATACCAAATATAAAAACTAATAAGTCAAATCATCCCAACCATCACCCATTTGCTTAGATCTTATTTCCACAGACTGAAAGATGCATTGGCAAGAGAAACAAAACAAAACAAAACAAAGGAAGACAATAGAAGCAACAAAAAGGAAAGAGAGAGAAAAGAAACAAAAAAGTGAAAAAGCCATAAGTAATAGAAGCGATATAGTACAAACATTTTTCAGAATCTCTAACTGATAGGTTGTGCTTGAAGGAGTCACAAAAATTCTCACTACTATTGATGAGAGCTTCAGACAAAACTGCAGATGCATCTTACAGAAGAACACAAGAACACAAATTCCTTGTATTTTAGTGATGTCAAATTTGAGCTAAAAAATAATTCAAATCAATTTAAACATGGACATACACATCATGACAACAGTAAGATTCAAAATTAGTAACTTGGTTCCATGTGATTTAACAATTTATAGGCAAGGCCAAACACCATGATATTTACAATTCAGATCATTCATTCCTGAAGCTCTTTGGAAGAATGCACAAAAAGGGAACATCCAGTTTACCTGTTTGATGTTCTCCTTGTTATGAGCATTGACTCCACAAGATATGCAGTTCCTTTCCCTAAAATATTCTGTCCACGCCTATTCACAAGACATTGATTAAATAAAACAAAAAAAATCATTAATTAATAAATCTAAAAGGAATACAATTTTGTTCATCACTGACATGGTTATTTGGTCGAGTTTGGTTAAACTCTATAAGTAAGTTTGTTAGAATAGTTCATCAGTTAGTTACTAATTTGATTAGGAAGTTAGCCTACATTGCATTGTTGATTACTCTAGTTAGCTTAGCTCGCTCAAGAGCTTCTCTGTAGAAGCCTATAACTATTTTGTTTACACACAACTTTTCTCATTAATTTTCATCTTCTTCTCTCTACACTTTCTCTCAAATTTCTCTGCTACCATGTTTTGCAATAAATAGACTGCTAATCACATTCCAAAATCACCTATGTTAACAAACTTATAAGTTACAATTGCAATTTGTGATTGGATGATACTGTAAAAGACCTTTACACGCAATGCATATATTATTTATTCTTTTTTTTTTTAATTGAATACACCAATAGGTCCCTGAACTATTTGAAATTTTTAATAGGTCCCTAAACTAAAAAAAAAAAAATTGTAATTGAGAGCTTGATCTTCTACAACAATTTTTGTCAAAAGGTCCCAATGTGTGTTAAATGTATTAGTTTGGAAGAGAATGAGCATTGTGCTAATCAATTCTCAATTATCAAAACTCAAAGGGACCATATATATATATATATATAGCTAACTAGCTAAGTTAACAAACTACTAAGCCAGCTAAAGATTAGTTGTACAAGAAACCGAAATGAAAAAAAAAAGAAAATAGATATGCTAGCTAATAGCTTGTTGTAATATCAGAATTCAACAATGTGGAAGTTGATGTTGTAGTTAGTGAGAATGGTGAGAATTGGAGCTTGGGTCAGAGGCAGTTGGTGTGCCTTGGTAGGGTGCTGCTTAAGAAAAGCAAGGTTTTGGTGCTCGATGAAGCCACTGCATCAGTTGACACAGCCATAACTTGATTCAGCAAACTTTTAGGCAACATTTCTCAAACTCTACAGTCATCACCATTACACATCGAATAATTTCTGTTCTTGATAATGATATGGTTCTTATGCTTAGTCAAGGTTTGGAAAAGCTATCATTCTTTGTAGAACTTTGATACATTCTTTGTACCTCTATATGTTTCATTTTCAAAGGAGATATAAGATAGTTCAGTAAATAAGGGAAGGAGGAGAGGTTACAAGTTCGACTACCTCTACTAAAAAAAAACTATTATACTTAATTACTAATATTTGTTGATAAAAAAAAGGTTTCATTTTCTTATATGGTTAAACATTATTAATTGGTGCAGGGCTTATTAAGGAGTGTGACACCCCAACATGGTTGCTAGAGAATAAGTCATCATCTTTTGCTCAACTTGTTGGAGAGTATACCGTGAGGTCAAACTCTAGTTAATTTTGAGAAAATCTGTTGATCACTGATTGAATTGAAACATGCAGAAACACAAGATCTCGTTTCTTCAATGACAAAAATCTAGGGGATTAAGTACATGTACTTTATGTTGTTTTTTTAGTAGAAAAGATGCATTTTATAAAAGTTTAAATATGTTTTTAATCTTTTAAATATAGATTTTTTTTAATCCTTCAAATTAAAAATTATTTTTTTAGTCTTTTAAATATAATAAATATTATTTTTAATCATTTTATCTAAAATTTCCAAACAAATATTTGGATTTTGCAATTTTTGTCAATTATTCACCGTAAAAGCCAAATTGTAATGGTAAAAATTTCTATAAATTGTAAAATTTATATATCTTATTTGAAAATTTTAACAAAGGACTAATAATAACATTTATCATGTTTTAAGAATTAAAAAAAATCAAACTTTATTTTTAGGGAAAAAAAAATAAACATTTTATTTGAGGGAACTAAAAACATATTTAATTCTTTATAAAATTGAGGTTTTTATTATGCTGTGGAACTCTCGAGTATTTTTCTAAGGCTGAATGAAGAAATTACTAAGATGGGAGATTGATAGTAGAAAATCAAACTTATTTTAATGCATTCTTTGTTTGTGTGGATCAAAGACCAAGGTTGATAATGTTAATGTCCAATCAAACCGAATTAAAAAGTTTCTAAAGATGAAATCATACAAATTGTGTCACGTTGTGTATGAACCTGCAAAAACATTTCTATATACAATGTTCAAAGTCATTGTAATACAAATTGTGGAGTTGTAGAAGGATGGGAAAGAGGTTAGCGTTAATTTCACATACATTTTCTCATTGAAGAAAAGGGAGCCAGAATATTTGGTAATGAAAAGAAAAAAAGGATTAGATATTCCTTTTTTTTTTTCTGGCTCTGTACCATAAAGATCAAGGTATCTTCTGAAATGCCAGCAGAAATTCATCATTAGAAGAAATTTTAAGTGCCATTTCTTGTGTGCTCTACCTTCTACCTTGAATAAATTAAAGTTTGATAAAATGATAACTACCTTCTACCTCGCATAAATTCAAGTTTGATAAAATGATAACTAAATGGATAGAGTATGTTTTTGTTCATTTAACCTTTTGAAATTTATGATTCTGATCTTTAAACATTTTTACTATGGATTATGATTTTTAATTAATTTATTTTTCCGTCAAAGTGTGTAGGTCCTTTCCCTTTAATATGAATAAAAATTAATTTCTGCATTGTTTTTTGATTCCATGCACTCCCCTATTATTACTTTGCATTTTTTGTTGTTGCATGTATTCCATAAAATTCCAACGAAAAAATAAGTATATTTTGAGTGTTACAAGGAGAGTTTCATATTCGATTCTTATTTTATAAATTAATGGTTATGATTTAATGAAAGAAGAAGATCTAAATATGAAACTCTCATTTTTCATGCTTTCATCGAAATTACATTTAAAGCACTCTTGTTTTCGTTTGGATTTTATGAATGATAAAGGAATGAAACGGATTTTTGCTATCATGTTTGAAAATAAAATCATAAAGTAGTAGAAACATATATCATTTGATGAAAAAAAAAATATGCCATTTTATAAATTTATTGCAAAAATTAAATGCAACGCAATGTAACTAATTTCATATATTGTCTCATAATTCAATTTGGTTTCAAGTGGAGTAAGACAGGTCTTGAATCTGATATATATATTACCAAAAAAAAAATTCTAATTGACTTAAAACTAAATTAATATTATTCAAGTTTAAATATTTATCGGTAAAGACAAATTTAGGAGAAGGGGTGGCGTCCATATTCAGAGCCGGTCCAATGCTGAGCAAGGTATAAAACAAAAAAATTATAAAATATTATTTAAAAATAATAATAATTATATAGTAGTTCTTTCTTATTAACATGCTTAAACATTTTTTTGCTAATATAAGGCATTTTGCTTTAAAAAAAAAAACTTATAACAAATATTTTTTAGTTCGAAGATCTACTACGAGGATTTCAGTTACTTTACCATTAAATTTGTCCATATTCTCAATCCAAAAGAAAAGTGTGTAGAGTCAAAGTGTTTATCCAAAAGAGAGCATAGGGAACAAACTTGAAAATGTGAGTGAATGATGTTGATCTAAAATAAACTCAGGATTTGAGGTTTCGCATTCATTTCATCTAACAGAAATAAATGATCATATTTAATTTTTGTTGTTTTAACATTGATCTTCACAAATTTAGATAACAAGACAGTAAAAATGATTTTATAATTTGGAAAAACATTGTTAAAACAGTTGATATGCAATATATGTTAACATGAACATGGAAGTATGTAACACAGCTAAAAATTGGAAAGAAAGAGAAAAGAGAGTATGATGATACATTTATTTTATTAATATATTTATTTTTCAGTACTACATTGTTTTTTAGTTGATGACTAAAATTAATTTAACAAGTAAATTAATTTTTAATGATGCCAAAAGTTACGTACTTTAATTTCTAGCTTTGCTTCTTTACTCTCTCATTTAGGGAAAATCACTCTCATCTGAAAACCCAAGCCTCCTCCTTGTAAATATAGTCGTAAGTCCCTATTGCTTTTTCTGCTTTTGTTACAAATTTATAATTTCAAAAGCTTAATATAATGTTTCCGTTTTAAGTTCAGTCTTTAATCCATATATTATTTTTTTGCTTTGTGTGATTTTGTGGATGAATATTCAGATTTAAATGGCTATTATGGCTTCGTCTCTGTTATTGGGTGTGGTGTTTGTGCTTGATCTGGTTGCTGCAGAGCAGAGGAGAAATACTGTGAGTCACTCTATTTGTTTCTTGAGCTATTTTGTTTTTTCTTTTCCTTAGGAGTTTGCTTTTGCTATGATCTTATATCATTTTCTTTCTTAGTAGATCAGTTGAATGTGAATGTCATAGACCAATTAAACAAAGAATTAGTTAACCAATAAGTTTAATGGTAGTTATGTCTGACCTTAAGGTAAGCAGATTCAAGGTATTCATTAATTGACAAAAGCACCAAGACTTAGGCTCTGAGCTGAGCTAGGATTATGATGTTGAATTTCACAATGTGGCTCGATCGTGGTGTGAAATACACCAAAAGATTCTTATTAGATAATGGTTCCTCAATTTGTTTTAACCAAACAAATATTCTTTATATGATTCATTTTTTATAAAGTTGAAACTAAAATGATCTTATAGTTAGGTACAGGGGTAACAGGAGAAACACAACAAAGTATTAATCATTTACAATGATGAATTAAATATTGGTGGTCATGTTGAGCACACGTAAACATAGAACATGAGACACGCGACTAAATATTGTACACGTGAGTCTAAGTACTTTTAACTAAGGGCGAATAGTACTAAGTGGTTAACTAGCTAAAGGAGAAACAGAGAATAGAAGCAGCTGGTTCCTATTAAATTAAAATCGCAGGATATATAGAACAAAGAAGGTGAAACACTAAATAATAAATGTGAAACACTAGAGATGGAACAGCAGTAGGAGCATATTCCAATACATGAGTGGGTGAGTTAATAAAAAGCCGAAAATCATGGAGTTATAGTGATAGCTATAAGTGACCCCCATAAAGTAAAAGAAAAAAACAAAACAAATATCATTTTTGTTTTACTATTCCTTTCATCTTTCAAAATATCAATAGTTCTTGGTGCATCTCTGCATGCTGCAATTTTAAGTGATGGAATCAAATTGAACTGCAAACTAGGAATGGCTGATGGTTCCTTATATGGATTTGTGGTTGAGTTGAATGGTCCTGATCTTTTAAAAGATGAAAGCTCTAGGCTTGTACCACGAATGAAGAAAGTCCCGAGTAAGGTAAATCAATGGATGATTCAATGCTGAATGTGACTACATATTATATTATATGAAGAATGAATTTATCATCAATATTGGCCATGCATATGTAAATCAGGTTAGAAATTTTAAGTTTGCTTGGTGTGAAGATAGTGAAAGTTAATTTTAAATTACTTCCTTATAGTCCTTAACTTATCTTTGTTAGCTGTCTGAGTCACGTCAAAATTAAATAAGGAAAATGGCTGAACTACATTCTCTGTTCTAATACACTTTTTGATTCCTATAAATTATTAGGTGGTATTAGTTATTAAATCACCACTTAGTCTATATTATTAATTGTTATTTTTTAAATGAAAAAGATTAAATATGTGTCATATAGAAATTAGTTGGAGTCATAGACACGTAGTGATCCAAAATTATCTAATTTTTTTTTTCAAAATAGAGTGGAAAGAACTGAAAATATAAGAGATTAAAAAACAAAAAAAAGAAGATAGAAAGACAATGTAAATTTGAAAAGGTATTTAATAAGAGTGGGAAATATAAAAAGAAAATAAAATAGAAAAAAGTTAGATATAAAAAGAAGAAGATGCAAAATTGTTTGTGAGCCCGTATTTCCTATTCTATTGTTGGAAGCACATCTCTTTTGAATTACGCATGCAAGGTAAATCAGGACAATGCCAGAGTTTAAAGAACTTCTAGATCTTTTAAAAGCTGTTGGAGATCCAATTTTCTTCTAGTCTGTTCTATTCAGTATAACTATCAATTTCACTCTGCATGCCTTTTTAGTGGTTTCTAGATTGGTTAACATCTGTTTAAGGTTAAAAGAGCTTACCGCTCGGCCAGCAGCAGTTGCGCGTGCTTATAAATACATTGATGAGTTGAAATAGGTACCATCAACAAACTTTTCATGTAAAGTGCTTTGCTTTTTATTTTCTTCATGTTCTTTTTTAAGCCGAAAATTGGTTTTTGGTAGGGTTGAATTATGTCAATTGATCCTTGTAACTAATCATTCCTTGGTTGTATGGATAAAGCAATTCATATTTTTTTAATTTCAAATTCTTAGTTTAGATAGGGTAATTCAGTTTCCACAATATGAAGATTATCTTGATCTATAATCTTTTAACTAACTAATGAATGAAATATTAAATTGTTATCTAGTTTAGATAATGTTTTAAAAAACTCAATCCTAGTATCATTCAAACTTCTAGTGCTTTCTGATTGGTAAAATTGACAGTGGTTATGGCTGCATATTCATTACTTGATTTGATTTTTCCTATAGTGTACAACAAACAAAGGAAGGTGAAAGTGATGCGGAAGATATAATTGGCTGCATAATTGAAGTTTGGTGGCCTTTAGATAAGAAGTAAATTCTTGTATTAAATCTTGAGCAATCAGTTGTAGAAGCAAAACATTATATGGCCATCATTTTTGTTTAAAGACGCAAGGAAAAACATGTTTTTATTTTTATTTTTTATTTTTTAGTGATGTTAGAAGCATTTTGACTATATTTTCTATAGACAACTCATGATTTTAGCTGCTTTCTATGACTACACCTTGGAAACAAATTTCTAAAATTTCCAATTTCTTCTCGTTTTCCTAGGATTTCTAATTGAAGTTCTTGATGTAGTGCAGATTTTATGAAGGCACTGTTGAGTCTTATGACTCTTTCAAGATGAAACATGTGGAAAGCTTACACTTTGAATTTGTACAAAGTTATTCTGCCATCTAACTTACAATTCTAACACAAGTGTTAATATGGCATGTCATATGGAAGATATTATATGGAAATGGGGATGTAGAAGTGCTCCATTTGGAAAAGGAATGATGGGAGCCTATTGATAGCAAACCCACTAAGGTCTCTAATTTTCCATTAGTCTTCTTTTTTTCTCTGAAACATTTTTGTTGTTTCCATTAAAAGATATTAAATATCTTTGAAGTTTGAAGTTTGATTCATTTTTATGTTATGAATTTTTTCATAAGCTAACCCAACAGTGTAACGATTCAACTTCGTTACTTAAATAATATACTATTTTTTTTTTAGATATCTATATACATACATACATACATACATATATATATATATATATATATATATTCTTTACACACATTCAGAAAAATGTGTACGAGCATTCACATAATATACGTCATCTGAGCATAAGGTTTTTAAGAGTAACTTTACAAAATATAGTACATGAATTCATACAATACAAAAAAAATGGTCATCTACGAAAGGACCTCAACTACAAACTCAAGTAATTACACACACACCCTAAGCTAATTCCTATACTATATATATATATATATATATATATATATATATATATATATATAAGAGCACAACAAAAGTGCGATCTTGTTTCGTAGGTAACATCCAAATCCACTTCATTGATGAAGTGTCTGAGAACCTGCAACTGCATTACTATCTGCTCTCATGCTAGCCACACGATCATCGTAGTAAAAAAAACACGAAGCACAAAGATAAGCTTATTTATATAAAAATAACCATAATTATATGAAGATATAAACTAAGGATAAATTTAGTTTAAAAGAAAGTTGAATAAAGTAATGATCATGAGCCATATAACCTCACTAACGAAACGATCTCACTCACACTTCAATTTCAATTTGTAATTATGTCATGTATGTCACTTGACTTCATAGAGATTTCTACAACTTTTGGGTGGTCCTCATAGACCCCATCCCTTACCATGGTTCTCTAACCATTTAGGGAGTCCCTTGAACTACCTTATAGAGGATTTATGATTTTATTGAATATAGACAAGTATTGGTATTGACTTACCTTTGTAAGGTTTGCAACTTCTCTATTCTATAGACCTATTCCCGTTAGCCACCACGAAAACCCCCAACATTAGGTTGAGAGCCCACCTGGCACTCTCAACTTACATGTTTACCCATATGCAATGCCACATTATGTATGAATGCACATACCACTAACTATATAATACACTTAAAGTATATCATCATTCATGATATTCATTACAACAAACTCATCATTCCAATAAAACATAACTTATTATCATGTGTCTAAGATTTTTGTTTGTTATAACTATGTAACTCAATTAAGTTGGTTCTTATTTCATTTTAAAGCTAAGAATATTATCTACAACTCTTATATTTATCTCAAGACATAAATTGAAAGTATAATATGTCTAATTTATGAATCAAGTGAAACTTTTACCTATTTGTGACAGCTTGACCTTCACTTACTAATTTGATTGTATCTAGAGCTGTACATAATATTTTTGAGTGAATCTAAGGGCATTTGTTAGTAAACATTCATATCTACAACTTTTATGAAGACTACATTCCAAAATTCTGACTCTAAAATAGAGTTTAAAAAAAAAACAGATTCAAAGCAGGAAAAAATACAATAAAGGATACGGTTTTGAGCCAATTATTCATTCTCTTTCAATAACTTAGATTCATTCTTCATCATGGTGAACATTCCAGTAGCAACTACACCCTATCAAGGCATTTTATGACAACAAACTAAAAGTCCATATCAATAAAAACTGGAACTAAAATAGAAGCAGAAATCTAAACTATATATTAGTAAAAATTTAGCATCCATAGTAGTGAAATTCAAGACCAAATAGCAAAAAAATGTGCTTCCATATCAGTAAAATTTAAAGCCAAACTACAACAAAAATTAGCATCCATGTCAGTAAAAGCCAATGTCAAACAACAACCAAAACAATAACTAAAACAGCAGCCACACTTCACTCTATATCAGGAAATTCAATGCATCCATAACAGCAGCCAAAACAATCACTAAAATAGTAATCACACTTCACTCTATATCAGGAAATTCAATGCCAAGATAATAGCCAAAACAATAACTAAAACAGCAGTCACACTTCACTCTATATCAGGAAATTCAATGCATCCATAACAGCAGCCAAAACAATCACTAAAACAGTAATCACACTTCACTCTATATCAGGAAATTCAATGCCAAGATAATAGCCAAAACAATAACTAAAACAGCAATCACACTTCACTCTATATCAAGAAATTCAATGCATCCATGTTAGTAAAAGCTAATGCCAAACAGCAGCCAAAACAATCACTAAAACAACAGCCACACTTCACTCTATATCAAGAAATTCAATGCAAAAACAGTAGCCAAAACAATAACTCAAACAGTAGCCACATTTCACTCTATATCAGGAAATTCAATGTCAAAACAACAACTAAAATAGCAGTCACACTTCACTTTATATTAGTAAAATTTAAGGCCAAACAGTAGCAAAAATTAGCATCCATGTCAATAAAAGCCAATGTCAAACAACAGCCAAAACAATAACTAAACAACAACTAAAACAGCAGCCACACAACAACCACATTTCACTTCATATCAAGAATTTCAATGCCAAAAACAACAGCCAAATTTCACTTTTTATCAGGAAATGCAATGCCAAAACAATATCTGTAGCAGGGGAATTGAAGGCCAAGCAATAGCAAAGTGATCTCTTATGACAGCATAAAAGAAAAAAAAAACTAGAAATAACAACAATAAGCTCAGCCAGGACAACAACAATGGAACCTCAATAGCAATCACAGTTTCAATTAAAGTTTTTAATTGTACACTCATATAAACTGAAATCAAAGAGTAGAAGAGAATTAACTAGCTTCCCTTACCTAAGAGTGATTCACAATCTTGAAGAAAAAACTATGAAGGAAACTTGATGATCCAAGAATGATCTTACTCGATCTTTGTTATGAAACCAACTAGAAGAAACTTAAAGTAACACGAAAACAAGTTTTCATCTAGATTTCAACGAACCCACAAAATTTAAGTAATACTCATTTGAGAATTTCTATATGGGAGATGAGAAAGGAACTAAGAGACCAAGAAGAAGAAAGATATGAGCTTACCAACACAACAACAATCTAGGAAGCTTCAAAGAAAGATGATTAAGTTGTCAATCATGAGAAAGTTCCAACTTTCACCATGAGATCAGAGAAGAGCGAACTATGAAGAAGAAAAGTGAAGGAGATGAGGGAGTAGGAGAAGCTTCCCACATAAGCTTTAAGAAGGATTAAAAAAAATTTCTCTTTGCACCCCTATCAAGCTCTAAGTGCACCCCTCCAATTCTATAATTAATCTTAAATATAAGGCTCTAAAAACTTAGCCCAAAATAGTCTACGTCCACCAAAATATTTATATTAAAAACATAAAACTAACTAAACATCTAACAAAACACCTAACCACACTTAAATAAATCACTTCATTTTATTTATTACATCATTAAATAAAATTTTAAATTTACTCGATGTTTTATTTTAAATCAATCACTTGCTCACAGAATTAAGAAAACTATGATGTTATATAAAGCCCTAAAAAACTCCCTCTTTCGGAAAGTGTAAGTATTTGCTTTGCAAATTCATTTTAGTTTAGTTATATTTGGAGGAATATGTTTCACTATACACTATGAGAATTTTCATAATATTTTTTGATAAGTTGAATGTTCATATGCTTTAAGTGTAGTGTGTGTTTTATTTTCTAGCTTAATTAGATGTCTTGTATAATTATACCCATTCTTAATGTATTGTCTTCCTTCTGTGGATTATTATTGTTTTATAAGTCCACTAGGAAGATGTAAAGAAGTTCTAGTGGTTTAACAAGTAAAAAGACAAAAAAAATGTAGTGGAAAAATGAGATTCTATTTACATTTATGATTTTATTAGTTGTTCTATTATTATAACTTGTATCATTTTGGTGTTTAGAGTTAATGGTAAGAAATCTCTTAGGAAGCACGTAAAACATGGATGAAAAGGTGTCTCAAAAATTAATTTTCATCATGAGGATGTCAAAAAGTTCCGAGTTATCAAACCCTAAAGATACCATTATATCTAAAGCTGAGACTAACTCAAGTAATGTAGTTTAAAAGATATGATGCATATATAGATTGTCATTTACATCTCCTGATTGATTACATATGATATGTGTATTAATGCAAATTTGTCTACTAGATTTAATGTTTCATGACCATTTGTGTGTATTTATGCAAAGTTGTATTCATAACATTAGAGTGTTAAGGGTTGATGTTAACAAAAAAATCATTTAATCATCGTTTTGATGTTTTAACTTCAATTTTCTCAATCAATATTTATCATGCCATGATCATTGAGAAGCATTTTGTAAAATGGTTATTAGTTAATTCTTAGTTTGTCGATTAATTAACTTTGGAAATGAATATTATGTTTGGAGTCTCATCAACTATAATTAACAATAATGATAATTATGTGGTTCTTCATTACTATGTAAGACTTCTGTTTCTTTTTCATTTTTTTTTGAATGTTTGATTTTCTATTCTAGGTGGTTGTGAAGCAAATAGGATAAAGGGTCTGATGTAATAGTAACTAAGCAGAAGAAAGCAAAATATGTAAATGAATACTACGACAAACAAATCCATCAATAAAACAAATGAATTTTACTTATAAATTTTATTGACAAATTATTCTATCAATAATATAAATAAATTTGTTATGAATATTTCTGACGGAAAAATCAATCAGTATTATCAACAAATGTTATCCATAGAAAATTATTCGTCAAAAGTTACATACGAAATATTTCGACAAATTTATCTGTCAAAAATTACTGAGAGATATTATTGATAAATATTATTGTAAAAATTACTGAAAAAATAATACATCAATAAGAAATTGTTACCTTCGTCACTTTTACCAACGAATATTATTTCATTGATAATCTATTAGTAAAACACAATTATCAACGGATATGACTCATTATCGACGGATTTTGTTTGTCGAAAATTGATATTTTTCTTGTAGTGGAAAGAAGGAAAGAGGGAAAGAGAAAAGTGAAAAAAAAATGAAAGAGAGGGTCATGTAGAAGAAGAAGAGGAAGAAAAACAAAAAAAATCTAATAAAAAGAGTGTATTATATAGATGTATGGATAAAATAAATCAGATAGTTTGCAAACGTGATTCACTAATAAATGATCATATTCAATTTTTGTTGTTTTAACATTGATCCTCACAAACTTAGATAACAAGACAGCAAAAAACATTTTATAATTTGAAAAAACATTGTTAAAACAATTGATATGCTATATATGTTAACATGAAAATGGAACACACATCTAAAAATTGGAAAGAAAGAGAAGAGGGTATGATAATGCAGTTACTTTATTAATATATTTATTTTTTAGTACTACATTGTTTTAGTTGATAATTAAAATTAATTTAACAAGTATGGCAAACACAAACCTTCAACATAGTGCTACACGATCCATGTGAAGCAAATCCATAAATTTTTTTTTGCATTGAATGTCACAACTGTCATGGCAAGACTCACAAGAAGAACCATGTATAAGTATAGTCCTAGATGGGTTGGGCACCGTCATTTTCACTTGATTTCCTGCACCAATCAATATATATCAGCCACTCACGTATATAATTAATCATATGAAAATTCAATACAAAAAATTCTGTAAAAAAAATTGATATATTTTTGACAATTTTTTTTCAAACCCACTAATATACTAATTTCCCTTGCGATACTTGGATATTACTAGACAATGAAATTTTGTAAACTAAAAAAATTGAACAAGAAACCTTTCTCATCCCATTTAACAAGTTACAAAACTAGCCTTGTGTTTGTGTTTGTATTTTGAAGGTGAAAAAGTTGTGAAAAAATAAAAGAAACGAAATTACTTCAATTTTTTTTTTTTTATCTTAATTCATCTTTCATTTCACTCTCCACTTAAGCATCTAAAATTTGTTGGAAGTAGTGCTTACCAGAAACAAGGTGGAGAACAAGCATGAAGACAGAAAAGTACAATTAATTAAGAAAAGTAATATTTTCTTAAGTTGGAAAATATATTTACCTTTCTAGTGGTAAATGTTATGAAAGAGAGGTCATTATGTATTTAAATGGCTCATAATTACATAAATAGACAAAAAAAAATGTAACTTAAATATTATATATTTTTAAAGAGATATCAATAATTTTCTTGTATACATTAGTAATTATTGAAAGAATTTAATGTGGATATAAGTGTTATTTAAATGAAAGAATTTATTGTGACTTAATTGTATACTTTAAAGAGATATCAATATTTTATTGTGGTTGAACAGTTTTAATAAAATTTTATTTTTTATTTTTTTATTATAATATACTATGAAATATTAAACAAAAAATAACATGATATGTATATATTTATAATATTTAAATAATATGAAAGATTAGATATTTTATCATCTATTATTTCATGAATTTTATTATCTAATTTTTATTTTTATAAAAAAAAATTACACATTTTTATTTTTTGAGTATTTTACTATTATGTTGGAAATGAAACAACTCATTTCAATTTTGAAATAAAATTTGAGTGATAAAATGTACAAAATTAAAAATTTAGAAGGTAAAATTTTAAAAAAAAAAACATAAAAATTAAAAACTTGATAGTCAAATCTATAAAAATAGAAGTCTAATTTTAAAAATTTTAAAAATAATGAAAGTTGAATAATAAAATATGTTATTAAGCCTAAATAATAATAATAAATATTTTAGTTGTGCATTACACAGAAAAAATATTTATTTAATAATTAAATTTATAATTTATAATAATATTATAATTGATATGTAATAAAAAAAAGTTTAAAAAATTTATATATGTTTTAGATTTATGATAAATAACTTATGTTGTGATATATTACTATTTTTAACTATCGATAATTGTTCGTATAACCAGGGACGGATCCAGGAATCTAGGTAGGGAGGGGTTAGAATTTTTTTTAAAAAAAATTGACAATAAAATTTTTTAAAAAAAATATTTAATATAAAATTTATTAAAAAAATAAAAAATGAATATAAAATTTGACAATTTTTTTAAAAATTGAAAATAAAATCTACAATCATGTGATGTAAGAGTAAAATAGTAAAGTAAAATTTATAAGATTTTAAAAAATTATAGATAAAAAGTATCAAATTAATTTATTAAAAGTAAAACTTACCAAAAATAAATAAAAATATAATGAAACCAAATATTTATTAGGTATAAAATTAAGATATCATCTACTAATAAAAAAAATCATTAATTTAAAATTTTATTTTTTTAATAATTTTTTATTAATATTTATTTTATTTTATATATATATATATGAAAAAAAAAAGGGGAAGGGGGAGGGGGGGCTGAAGCCCCTGCTTGCCCCCCCTAAAATCCGTCACTGCGTATAACTAACGTAGACCACACTAAAAAATGAGCGAGAGGAAGAGGAATAGTAGAGAATAAGAATTATGTGTATTATTCTTAACATGAGTTAGTTATTTATAAGATCGAGTATAGATTATAACAAGTTAATATTATAATAGATATCAACCATCAAAATGATATTATTGATAACATTTCCTTTTTCATGTGAATTATTTGAGGATATGTCTTATTAAAATCCTACTAATAAAAAAATCTGTAGTATATAAACTTAGTAAAGAAAAAGAGTACATGTTCTTCCATATATTATAATTTGTCTCATTAAAAATTTTGTAAAAAAACTTAATAAAATAAAATCATGACGAAGAAAAAAAAAAAGTATATAACGTATTTATTTTTTTCTCTTACTAACAATAATCTTTATGTCGATAAAGGTAAATCTTATATACTAGTTGGACAATAACTTTATAAAGAAATTTGATAGATTTTCACAATTTGTTAACCATGTATATTTGCACTCTCACATTTGTCACGCACTGCCATTTTGCACTTAATTTCCTGCAACAAATGATATGAAAATTCAATACAAAAAATTATCATATGTTAACAAAAAATTTACATATTTTAATAAAAAAAAATCTAGTACGTAACTATCTTATTTAAAATAAAATACCTTTCTTAGAATTTATTTTAGGTCTTATGGATTAGTTCTAGAACTAACTTTCTGTTTGGGGTGAAAAGTGATAAAAAGAAATGAAATGAATAGTAAAACGAAATAAACATGATACTTTTACATTATATTTTACTTCAATTTTTTTTTTTTATCTCAATTGATATTTTATTTCATTCTTCTTTACCAAACATTCTTTTAAGCATTGGTTAGAAGTGGTGCTTACTAGAAACAAGGCAGAGAACAAGCAGTAACAGGGCATAATAAAATTGAGTTTTCATTTTCTTAATTTGGGAAATAGTGTTTAGCTTTCTACAGTCATAAATCTTATGAAAGAGAGTTGTTTATGTTCTCCTACTCCCTCTCTGGTCTTTCTTATAACACACTTTAAACATAATCATACAAATTAATATAAAGAGTTAATGTTGTTAAATTTTTAAAAAATATTACTAATATATCAATTTTATTCTTATTAATTATTATAGATAATATAAAAATATTAAAATATAAGAGTATTATATCACTATCAATGTATTTAATAGGGATAATTAGTGAAAACTAAAAATAAATACCGAAATAGGAAAGTGCCTTGAAAAAAAGACCTCCAATTCATTAAAAAATTGTGCCCATCAGAGGGAGTATTTAAATGCTCCTAATTGTGCCTTATAATAATAAATAATATTTTAAGGAGATATCAAAAGTTTCCTTGTATGCATTTGTAATTATTTTTTAAGAATTTAATGATGATGGATAGAGTAGTTTTATACTTTTTTTTCATTTATATAATTGATTTTTATAATTTTTCCTTAAAAGTTATAGAAATTGGTGAGCTATGACTATTAGTATACTTTTTAAAAAGAAAAATATTTAAAAAAAAATAAGAATAATGCACTAAAAGTTGTTAATAAAATTTTATACTATTAAATAATCAAATAATCATAATCTTTTTTATTTATATAACTTTTTAAATAATTTTATAAAATTCAATTAATTTATTACCATGAATATAAAATTTCGTAACTGTCTTACGATGATTAATGTCAATTAAATAATCATTAAATGTACTAAACTTTGTTTTTCACATTTTATTTAAAGATAACTTACACTTCACATGCCACTATTAAATATAATCAGTCCATTCCTTTTAATAAATAATTAGCTTAATTATATATTTTATTTTTTATTTTATAAATTTTATCACTCAAATTTTTAATTTTTACACATTTTAATATAATTTTCTCAATCATATCTTTCTCATTCTCCATTTTCCTATGAAATATTCTCCCTTGCCATCAATGTCATATCAACTTGTCCCTGAAGAATGAGATTTCAGTGTTCTTTGTAGTTTTCTTTAGTGAAAATATTTTATATTCCAATTTAAAAATTTGTATGATTGTTGATGCACATTTACTAGCCAGAGGAGAAGACATCTATCTTGTAAAATTTCATGATGAACATCATAAGAATTATCAACCAAGTTTGATTGTATGTGTTGAAAGAGATTTTCATCATAGTATTTTTTCCTACAAATTTGTCATTTTTTTTTAACAAACACTCATGTTCAATCTCCATTTCATTTGAAATATCATTTGCAAAAATCAGATTCTTTATATTTTCTAAATAATTTAATCAAGTCTTTTACTAATTTTATAGCCGCGTCAATATACATGTCTTTTGTTGGTATGCTTTTGTTAGTTTCATTTACAAAAGTTAACAACTCAAATCAAATAATTATAGCTACTAAAAACTCAATTTCCAATTCCATGACCGGCTAGAGATTAGGACTATAAGATAAGCATATTAAAGAGAAAGTTGCACAAAGATTAGAGAGAAATAAAGAAAGATAAAAAGTTTAAAATTACCCATTATCTCTTTTAGTGTTAAATCATGCTCACATTACCTCTCATTAAATATTAATTGAGCATAAATTACATTGTCATATGTTCATTTTCCAAAATTATGAGTTGAATAATGAAAATAATCATTGATCATCAATATAATTAAATCGTTGTCTAATTATTGTCTTATTAGTAATTTTTATTTTTTATAGTAAAAAATAATATAATATTAATTATAATTATATATTTTTTTAATTTCAATATTTATATACACCAATAAAAAAAATTGATGTCCTTCTAAAAAAAAAATGAAGGTTTGGATATAAGAGATGGAATTATAAGATTTGTTGAAGTTAGTTAAAGGTTGAAGAGGAGAGAGAGTCAATGGATTCAACTATCTTTCACCGATAATTAATCACTTTTGATAAAAAAAAAAATTATATAATTAATATATTAGTTTAGACTATGAGTGATGGAGAAATTTAATGTAGTGGGAACAATAATGATATAATTAAATATGTAACCATAAGAGGCTAATATTTATTTTTATTTTCCATAAAAAGTTAACACGTTAAAGGATTGAGAGTATGAAAAGTAAACATGTTTATAAAAGTTAGTAGGGTAATACTAGAAAGCACAATCTAATGGCTTATCATTTTGATTCTTGAAGACATCTCAAATGCTCGTGGCTAATCGAGTTATTTAAATTTAACATCATTACTTCTTTTTTTAATCATGAGAAGTGGTACGAATCAGTTGAGTTGTTTAATCTTAAGCTTTGATTGCTGATATATGCAACCAAGACTTATGAGTAAAAAACACTTTCTTACTATTTAAAGACTTATGAGTCATTTAAGGATATTATTTAAAATTGTATCAATGAAAGAAAATCTGTATTGATTGTTTAACTATGATAAGGTATTAGGTATTATGGGGTCAGTTAACATTTGATAAAGGAGTCAAATGTATTGCTTAAATTTCACTCGCGATGCTCTAATAGAATAAACTATAATAGACCTGATATTTTATTAAATTACACATTTTTTTATCATTTTTTTTTCTTACACTAACTATCATTCATTAAAATTTGAAAAATCTCTTAAATGTTATACTAACACTTTCTCATAGAGGAGAAAATAATAATAAAAAATGCTTATAATTATACAAAATGTAATGAAAGAATTTAATACGGATGTAAGTCTTATTTAAATAAAAGAATTTATTGTGACTTAATTGTATGTTTTAAAGAGATATCAATAGTTTTTTTTATATGCATTGGTAATTATTGAACGAATTTACTCTTAAACTCTTATTTAAATGCTTAGTATAAAATAATTTTATACCATTATTCAATATCAATGATTATTTGGTATTTATTAATGTTTTAAAATTTGGACTAATCACTACACCATAAAAATACTAGTTCAAGATTTAGTGGTTGAATCATGTGATTGAACAAGTTTTAATAAAATATTTTTTTTTAATATAATATATTAAACAAAAAATAACATGATATGTATAATTTATAATATTAAAAAATTAAATTTCACTTAAAATTATCAGTGGTATATAACACCAAATATAATATATCATAATATTTAATTACAACCATACAAAATAAAATTTTATATATTTTTTTTAAAATTATGAATGTTAAAACCAGTCAAATTACCATTTTTTTTTTTTGTTGATTTTACTAATTTGACATCAGTTCAATTAAAGACCAATTTAAAAAATATTTTAGATCAAGCAAAACACTGGTTCTTGATTGTACCAGTTGAACTGATTGATCCGATTTGGTTATAATAACACAGGTATTTATAAAGGAGAAAGAGTTATAAAGATGAAACTTTCATGAATTAATTTCAATTAAATAATTCATTAAATGCTCAATAATAGGAACGACGATCATGATGGTGACAATGACGATGGTGACAACAACAGGATAACGACCATAATGGTGGTGGCGACGATGATCCTACTGGTAGTGGCGGCGATGGTCATGGTGATGGCAGCAACAGTAACCCTAGTGATGAGGGCAATTAGGGGTGGCAAAACAAGTTCTAACTCGCAGATTAGCTTGCCAACTCGCCAAAAAAAGACAGGGTGAGAAAGTACTCCCAACCTGCCAAACCCATCGACCCGAGCAGGTCAACCTGCCAACCCGCTTTTCCCAAACTAAATAGCTGATCTAATCCTAAACTACCCTAAAACCAAATATAGAAACCCTTTCTCCTTGCCTCCGTCACCATCGGCCGTCGCACCCTCACCATCACATCCTCATCCCTCGTCATCGCACCCTCACCCCTCGCCCTCGCCCTCACCCTCGCCTTGTTGCTAGCCCGCCCTCGCTAGTATCGTGTTCTTGCTCACCCTCTTCCATCTCCCTCACCTTGAGGCTTGATCTATTGATTTGTTGTTGTTGTTGTTGATCTATTGTTGTTGGCTTGATATGTTGTTGATATGTTCTTCTTCTTCTTCACCTTGGCGGGCCAACTCGCCAACCCGCCTGAGGGCAGGACGGGTTGGCTCTCCTAACCCACACCGGCCATAGGCGCCCCAACCCGTCACATCCCATTTTTTTTGGGTCCAACCTGCCCCATCTCGTTTTTGGTAGATTGGCTCGTTTTGCCAACCCTAAGGGCAACTACATGTGAATGTAAATGAAATATGCACAGTAATTAAGAGATATATGATTGTATAGGATGAAAATCATAATTTTAATTCAAAATTATATTTTAACCATTAATTATTAATCAATGCCTATTATTTAAATTTCTCATCTCTTACAATAATATATTCCTCTTGATATGTCTCTTGTGTGTATGCGCGTGAGAGAGAAAGAGTTAATTTCCCATGCCTCTTTCGAATAAGTACTTAGAGTACAAATACTTTTCTTTTGGATTGAGTATGGGCAATGGCAATACAATGATAAAGTAGCTAAAGTTCTCATTTTGAGGCCTTCAAACTAAAACAATATTTGTTTTAAGTTTTTTTTTTTAAAGTAAAAGGACTTATATTAGAAAAAAAAGTTTAAGAATGTTGACAAGAAATAATTACTATATAATTATTATTTTTTTAAAATATTTTTTTTTATTTTAGATCTTATTCAAATTGAACCAACTCTGAGTATGAACGCCACCCCTTCTCCTAAACTTGTTTTTACCGACAAATACTTAAACTTGAATAATATAAATTTAGTTTTAAGTCAATTAAATCTATTTTTTTTTTAGAAATTACATGTAAATGTGAATGAATAATGTAGATCTAAAATAAATTCTCAATTCGAGGCTTTGCATTTGTTTCATTTAACAGAAATAAATTATCATATTTAATTTTTGTTGTTTTAACATTGATCCTCACAAATTTAGATAATAAGACGGTAAAAAAACATTTTATAATTTAGAAAAACATTGTTAAAACAATTGATATGCTATATATGCTAACATGAAAATGGAACACACAGCTAAAAATTGGAAAGAAAGAGAAAAGAAGGTATGATAATGCAGTTATTTTATTAATATATTTATTTTTTAGTACTACATTGTTTTAGTTGATGATTAAAATTAATTTAACAAGTATGACAAAAACAAGCCTAACATAGTGCTACATGATCCATGTGAAGCAAATCCATAATTTTTTTTTGCATTGAACGTCACAGGACGGATGTAAGAATTTAAATAGGAAGGGACTAAATTTTTTTTTTACAAAAATTGAAGATAAAATTTTAAAAAAATATTTAATGTAAAATTTATATAAAAAAAAAAGATAAAAAATGAGTATTAAATTTATCAATTTTTAAAAAATTAAAAATAAAATATGCAATCATGTAATATAAGAGTAAAATAATATAGTAAAATTTATAAAATTTTAAAAAATTGTAGATGAAAAATATCAAATTAATTTATTAAAAGTAAAACTTACAAAATAAAAATAAAAATAAAAAATGTAATGAAACTAAATATTTAGTAGATATAAAACTAAAATATCATTTACTAATAAAAAAAATTTAAATAAATACTAACTTAAAAATTTATTTTTTTAATAATTTTTTTATTATTTATTTTTTATATATATTAAAATAGGGAAGGGGGAGGAGAGGGGGCTGGCCCCCTTAAATCCGTCTCTGAGGCCATATATATTAAATAATATACCTAAGATACCTAAGAACGTACATATTACTTGTTTTTTCCCTCTAAAATCCAGGTTGAATTTCACACCATGGCTGCTAAAGGTTTTTAAAAAAAATAAAAATTCACAGATACTATAATTTGAAGTTGCTGGCACACCTACACTATAGTTATTGGCTCAAAGAATAACATGTCCACACTTGACACTTCAAACTAACCACATCCTCTTTTTCCATAGATATATGATTGATATTTTTCAATGCTTTTTCTACTGTCATCCTTTGCTCTGAACGTAGGGTAATGTTTTCTCTCTGAAACCATGTGGCTACTTATACTTAATATAGCAATTCAAATTCAAATTAGTTTACATAGTAGATATGATGCAAGAAATTAAATAATAACAATTAAATACAATATTTGAGAAGAGTACTCAGAATTAAAGGATTCCCAATAATTTTCAATATTTAAATAATAGAGTACCTTCTAGGAGTATATATGATCAGATTTATGTATCTTAATTGCCTAATAACAACAACTTGACTGTAACAAACATAAACTATACCAAGTGTGATGAATTGAACAATTAAGAGGTTAATATATAGCTTATCAAATTTATGTCAAGTCATGCTCAACGAAATTCAGGCGGTCGAAGGACAGAACTGAAAAAGGTATAGCTTGCCTCATTGTTGAAGTTGAATTCACTTGTATCAGTGTATCTATACATGAGCAGTGACGAATCAACACCCTAAGTCATTGGGATAAATTATAAAAATTAAATTTAGTGAGAATAAATATATAAATATAGATAAAATAAAATACAAAATTTTAAATTTTATTAATAATTTTATGTTAAAAAGAATTATTTTGGTAACTTTTAAAAATTGAGGGGTGGAAGTTAAGGAAGCAAACTATAATTGTTAATGTTCTATCTCAGTTCAAAACACTTTACTAACAGAGGTGCTGATGACTTGATGAGAGAAACCGAGGCTTTTAACACTCTAGCTATAAGATTCACTCTCTTATGAAAAAATTAGATAATGTTTAATTTATGAAAAAAATCATTTCATTTTTATTTTTGTTTTCTAATACTTGTGGGAAAGTTTATTAAAACATATCATTAATGTAAATGTTAAAGAATGTAGTGCAATGACATAGTTTTATATTTAATCACAAATTTTTATTTATAATAAATTAATTGAATTTTATAAAATTAATTTAAAAGTCATATAAATAATACAATTGTGATTGCGTTGACGGTATTGAACTGAACTCCATGGACAACACAGGCAACACGGACTTTGTTGGATTAATCATAGGTTGTCGTCTAAAAGAAATGAGGAAAATTTGTGAAATGAGGATTTAAGTCTAACAAAGAAGTAAGTACTGGTGTTTCCGATATGGTGAACGAACCATGAGCTTAAGTTACATAGTAGGTATTCTTTAACACACAGGAAAAAAAATATCAAGAGCTAAATGATGAAAATGCACCCCTCGACTCAAGTTAAACGCAAACTGAAGATGAATTTTAAAATACTCCTTTCATTTCAAAATGATTGTAGTTTTAACTTTTAAAAATAGTTTCAAATTGATTGATGTTCTTAAAGTATGCTTCTCATCATTCAAAATAACCAATGGCACCAACCACAAGTAACACAATATTTTTTCTTAAAAAGACTTGACGGCGGTTTTTATGAACTGCTGATAAGAAACCGCCAGTAAGTTGTGGATTTCTTGTAGTGAAGATGAAGGAATTGTAGTGTAGATGTTAAAATAGTTTATAAATTAAAATTGACTAGTTCAACCTAATTAATGGGCAGAAACTCTTTCATATACATTTTTTTTATAAAATGTAAAACTTTTACAAATTAATTATGATAGAAACCAAATAATTTTAACTTATGAACAAAATTAATATATATATATTTTTTTTCTAAAAACGTTTACACGTACACCTTAATTGTCTTGGACCTGATTAAGAAATATATCAATTCATTTAACCGCATTCCAAAACTATTATTCCCTGAAATATATAATCAAATTTATGAAACAAAACATCCCTTGATGTTGGTGAATAACTAATAAGAATGTAGTTTTTGTGAAAAAAAAAAAATAGAAAACTAATAAGAATGTAGTTCTTACAATTATATGCATATAAAATAAATATAGGTTAATTTTAATTATAAGAAACCTAAAAAAAAAGTCAATGAAAATATATTATGCACTTCTCCTTACATCACAAATGATTTTGGGAGTTGACATTCTAATAATACTACATTTATTGAGTTTGAAATTTAACTTAACTTTTCTTTTATTCTACCTCATTAATTTTTTTTAATATTTATATTTTTAAATCAAAATAAATTTAAAAATATTTCATAAAATAATAAATATTTATCGACATCTTTGATAAAAATAATATTTTCAGTAATAACATTCTAAAAAATATTGTTTGTTGGTTTAGCTAATACTTATCTAAATTAATAACTTCCAATAAATTTTAAATAATTACATAAAGAGTGTCAAATAAAAAATATCCTTAGCATTTCCCTCAATATGATTGGCTGATATATACACTTCTTACAATTATATACGTATAAAAGTTATAGGTTAAAGTTATAAGAAACCTAAAAAAAAGTCAATGAAAATATATTATTCACTTCTCCTTGTAGATTACATCACAAATATTGATTTTGGGGGTTGACATTCTAATAATATTACGTTTACTTAGTTTGGGAATTTAAGTAATTCCAGCCTACTTGTTGATGAGTTTAACATTATACGACAAATAATACGACTAATAATGTAATATAATTTTATATTATCGTTAAATTATAATTATTTGTACATGAATTTAATTGTGATACGATTGATTAGATAAAATAATTTTATATTATAGTTTAATTATAATTCACCATTTTCATCATTTTTAAAATAGTTATATAAAAAATAATATTCAACATTCTTTACATTCTCATGGTAAATGAAAAATTATGATTAAATTATCATGATTACTTTGCTTGTGGATTATCATCATGGCATATTATACCACTCACATTACATCCTTAATCCATTATGGCAAGCAATAATAATAGTAGTATATAATATCGAGGTGTCTGCATATTTTATAAGAATATATATAAGCTATAAATTATGGAACAGAAGAATATGAGCTATAAATTAACAATATTGTTTGTCATAATTAATAGTTATAAATTTAGTTAAACGAATCTGAATCGTAAACGAAACTCGTAAAGCTATAAAATGTACTGTATGTATGTAGTACAAGATTAGTACATAGGCTTAAGTCAACTGTACTATCATTATCACCTAGCTAGATAATTTTTTTATATATATTTTTATTCATTGTTAGTGTTATTTTTTTATACTTATTTTACAGATTAGTAAAGAATATAATATTAATCAACATTTAAATTATTATTTTAAATATTTTTATGACAGTTTAAATATCTCTTGTAATATTATTTTACTTTTATTAAAAGATAATTATTTTCTTTACAAGATATTTTAATTTTAAGATTTTTTAGTCTTAACCTTAATTTCAATTCATTTTCTAAAACTTTATTATAAAACAAAGTTGATGTATTTTAATTCGAATAATTTATTTTTATGTTATAATAGTAAAAAAATATGTATGATTTTTTTTTTGTTATAACATTATTTTTTGACATTTTATATTTTGGACCTATTTATTATTGTAGTACCACTTGTTTTTCTTAAAATTATTGATACTTTAGAATTATTATTTAAAAAAATATATAATAAATTTATCGATAGACTTTTGTAAAATTTATTAAAAATATTTTTCAAAATTTAACAAACAATGTAATAGATCATTTTCTCTCTTTTGTTCTTAATTTCTCTCTACCTACGTATAGAGAGACAAACACGGGACATATCAAGTGATAGAAATGTTTGTATGAGATGATACGAGGTGTAAATTAATATATCATAAGTTCATAACCATATGATATTTTTACAAATTATTTAATAATCACTTGATTATTTTACAATATAATCTAATCTTATGTAATTGACAAATGATGTTGACATATTTAATTATTAGAATATAAAAAAAATTCAAGATATCATTAGATATTAATATATTCTTATTTATTTATTAACAATACATTTAAATTAAATTCTTAAAAAACACCAATTGATGAAAGACGATGACATTTTTGTGATTTAGTGAATATTTCACTACGAGCATTGTTTTTTTTTTTTTTTTGACAGCCTAAACCCTAGACAAATGCACCCTCTTCCGTTGGGAAAGCATATATATGTGATAAATATTTTATCAACAATTTTTACCAACCCTCAAAAACACATAAGTTATTGACGATTAATTTAAAACCCCCATTTTATTATGTAATCAATACCCATGATTTTAAAATCCCTGAATTTTTTTTTAATTGATTATAAATTTACTCAATGTAAAATAATAAAAAATGAAAAAATTACAATGATATCCCTTGAATTTTTATGTAATTACACAAATACTTCTTACTTTTTTTAACTATTATTTTCATCTCTTCAGATATTTAATGTAATGTTTTAAAAAAATATTAGTATAATATTTTGAAATATATGGTGCTAATATAATAATTTCAAACTATTAAGATAGGAAAAAAAAAGATAGTGTTATATATAATTTGATAAAATTTTAGGAAAGTAGTTGTTTGTTGAGAGTTCTCTCACTCTTTCTTCGCAAGATCTAAAAGCAGGTGCAAGGCAGACACTACTGCTAAATGAAACTTTGACATCAAAAAAACATCCTTTCCTACTTCCTAGCCAATGCACCACGTGCATTCAACTTTTATCCCCCTTTTCAATCAATATCTACATCAATAACATCTTAGGACAAATTCGGTGATGAGTTTCGTTTTAGTTTTGTTTAAAATTATAATAAGTATTTATAAAATAAGTGATTATTAGATAATTGATTATTTTATAAGTAGGTAGGATTTGATTCTTTAAATAAATAGAAGATAACTTATTTTAAACAGATATAATTTAGACAAACATACTAAAAATACAAATAATTATTTATTTTATTAAAATAAAAGATTATTTTACAAAATAAATTTAAATAAACTAGTCCAATAAATTTCAATAGATTTTGTTGTTTCTAATGGAACCTATTAGGTATTATTATACATTATCTTTTTTTTTTTATATTTTTTCATGCAAATAATTTTAATCATCATGAGCAACTCTTCAAAGTTGTTTCCAAATTAAAAAAAAAATTATTATACTTTATTAATATTTTTTTATAAATTAACTAAAGTTTAAAATTTTAAAAACATATATATTAGACTAATATTATGTTAAAAAAATGACGATATAAGAATTTAAATAAAAATATAATTAAAATGATGAAAATAGCACGATATAAAAATTAAAACATAAATAAAAATTACATAATTAAAATAATAATTAATTTGGCATAAAAGTAATGTTTGTTTTTATAAAAGGTAACGTTACTTTTCAAATTTAAAATATATATTATTGAAATATTCATTAACAGCCGTTGTTTACGAAGCAATTAAAATGAATGTTTGCAAATTTACAATTGACTCTTGAAAGGAAACACTAATTCCCTTGAAGCACCCAACCAACAAAAGTGCAGTATTAAAGATGTTCTTAGGTGGTGAATTAATTATGCTATTCATTATCTGGTTAGAGTATCAAGATATTTTTTTGTTGCCAACCAGATTTTTTATTGTATTTTTCTTTGTGCTTATGATTCCATTCTATAATCCGTAAAAAAAAAATGATTCCATTTTATCTAAAATGAAATAAGTTTGTTAGGTTAAAAAACAATAATAATATATTCTATCGAGGGATTAGTTTCTTAAAAAAAATAAAAATGAAACTAGTTAAATTAGTTGAACAAAATATGAAAATATTATAAATTTTATGATACCTTGTTCAATTTTTACAAGATAAAAGAAAAAAACTTTTGACACTGAAAAAATAAAAAAAAACAACAACATTCTATATATTATTTTATATATTAATGTACAAAATAATTTTTGGTATTTAAATTGAGTCGCGTCCAAAACCCATCTCAATATTAAACACGTAAATGATGATTTATTTATTTTTAAAAAAAAATTAGTAAGTTGCATTTATTTTTATTCTGCAGCAACTCTTTGCTTATTCTGAGTAAGTTGCTCCAAAGAATTAATTATTTAATTACATCAGGTTAATGGTGAAGATTAATTGTTTGTAAGTTTACTTTTTTCTTTTAGAGCTGGAATACTATTCTTCCATTTTCCTTTCAATATTTATTTAATTTATAATATTAAATTATATGTCATGTTGCATGCTGCTTCACGAGCTTCCTAACTCGGTCCTCATACCAATGCCATTCTGGGGTGACTATTTGGATAAGAAAAAAATATATACTACTATTTGTTTTTTCTTTTTGGCTAATAAGGACGTACTATTTTATTTTTTTTGGAATCAGGTATTTGTACGAATTAGTGTTTATCCGTAATAATAGTGACTCATCTATATCGAAAATCATAAACACATAATATAATGTGAGTATTCTTTTTAATATAATTTATTTTATATTTAAATTAGTCAAAATCCAAACCCTAAACCACGTTATTAAAACTCCTATCACTTTGCCAACAAACAGCTGGTACTACTATTTGACATTTGTTAATAACACGTAAAAAGAGAAGTACTTCACATTAATTTGGACCATTTGGTGATTTTGAACATTGACAATGAGAAAGCAAAGGAAGAAGAAAAATGAAGAAGATATAATAATTGCTGCAATGTCCTGATGTTGCTGCGTAGCTTGTCCAATTATGCGTTGTGGATTTGCACTGTACGTGTTGAAAACATGCAACCCCTATATATGCGACTATATATATACCAAAATTAATTACTAGCATTATTTTATTTTGCCCTAAATGGATTTCGGCTTATGTATACACACTGAAAAATTATTACCATTACCTTACAGATTTTTTTGGTGAATCCATTACCTTACAGATACAAACTCATTGAGTAATGGATTATTATAAATATATATCTACTTCCTATTTTATCTCATTTTTATTTCTTTATTTTCCTATCTCTCACTTCTCTTTTAATCAAATAATATATCACTCATTTTCTATATTTCCTTTTCTTGTTTTTCCATTCTTTCAACTCCAATCCACCCCATTGTGGGTGGACATCAAAAGAAAAGAAAAATATTTAAAAGATAAAAAAAAGAAAATTATTTTATATATGAATTAAAAGGTTATTTAAGCCTAAGAAAATTATGGATAGACACTTGGTATTATTTAGAAAGAGAAAGAGATACTGAAGAGAGATTAATGTAGATATAACATGTGATATATGATGGAATATGAATAGAAATTAACATATACATAATGTGAGGGAAAAAAAAAGATAAACAAAAATAATAAATGTTAATAAAGTGTTTGTAATAGGTAGATATGTCAACTTATCATTACTCATATATATAATAATATAATAATGTAAGTAAATTTTTATTAGTGTGAGATTATTCTAGTTTAACCCTCGAAGTCGCGAGTTCAATTAATCCCATATGTCATTTGTGTAAAAAAATATTTTAAAAAAAAAAAAGCTTTGTTACCTACAATGATCCTCTAGTTCAAATGCAGGATTGAGTACGATGGAAGATATATGCGATCTCCACCAAAATATAATAATTGCAACTACAAGAACAACGCTGTTATATGGCCTCAGCATAAGTATCTGACTTTCTATATATACCTTGCAAAATCGATAGCAAGATCATAGCAAGAGTGAAATTAAGTTCATCCTCATAGAGACTTACATCTCACAAGAACATGATGAGGAACCACACATTCCTTTGGATGATTTCTCTTTTGGTTTTTCTTGGGTGGCTCATGGTTTGGATCTTGTTGCCAACAAAGGCTTACAAGAACAACTGGTACCCCAAACTGGAAAGCAAGTTAAACTCTACATACTTTAGAGAGCAAGGTGGTTAATTAATTCCCATTTCATTTCATTTAACCTAATTGATCATGTGGCTAGCTCTACCAAAATTTATTAGCACGTCTTGTGCTAATTTGATTCCCAGTTTAATATATAATATATTCTTTTGGCTTAAAAAAATCGAATTCATATTCATCTATGTGTGTAGTACATATGTACTACATCCTTAAAGCCAATTATGAGAATCCCCATGCACTATAATTAAATCCTCTCGATCTGTCTGCTTTTTTTTTTTTTTTTCTTTCCCCATTTGAATGCTAATTAACTATACATATGTGATTGTTTTAGGGACAAACCTGTTGCTTTTCACATTCCCCGTTATGCTCATAGGGGTCTTGGGCTGTATCTATCTCCATCTTCAGCAAAAACGAACAACAAAGCAACACTCCAAAAGGTATGAAGCAGGAAAATATATCCATCATTTTATTTTATTTTTACATTGATTCGAACCTTGATTTTTCATGTTATATATTATCAAAGACTAATTAATCTTTTTGCTATACTTAATTTCTGTCAGTAGAAAATTCATCATATAGTTGGATATTTTTTCGTTACAAGATATGGTTCTATATATTAGTAGGGCTCATCAGTAGTCCTATCAGAACTCAAATATGTTTGCTTGTAGGGTAGAATTGAATACTTGTAGTTTAGATAAAAAAAAGAAAAAAAAATTATATCATTTTTTTTATGAAAGAGAGATTAGTAAGTATTATCTTAGGATTGATCATCCCAACTGACAACAGAAAAATCATATATCTTGATCTCACTATGTATTATTACAGAAAAAGAAAAAAACAAAACAAACAATCAAATACAGACAGAGGGGCCAAACCAAAACTCCATCCTAACAAGAAAATCAATATCGTATTATTCAATAATTAACAAAGTAGATCCAAATCCTTCCAAATATGGAAGCTAGCTACACTCTGAACATAGATCTTTCTAAATATTATTGTTTTCTCTTGAAGTGGTATATATATATATTAATGTATGTTTTGGTTTCAGAGAAGGTGCTGTAAACAGATGGCTATGTTTCATGAGACGGCCATTTCTTGTGATGTCTCCAATAGGAATAGTCACTGCCATGGAGCTTATTTTTGCACTCATGTTTGCTGCACTCTTGATATGGTCCCTTTCCAATTACTTACAAATCAGCTTTGGCCACCTCCATATGCACAGGGTGGGTGAGAAAGTGTAAGTATACTCTAAACTGCAGTTCACAAATTGTGCTGAAATCTTTAGAAAAATAAATAAAAATATTACACGGATAATCTTTTTAAGTTTTTTTTTTCTTTTTGATTGAATAAAAAAATGTGATAAGAAGGAAAAAACTTCATTATAGGTGATCAGTGCTGCCAGTCCAAGAATAAAACAACTGAAACTCTCGCTTTAGATTTAGGTCCCTGAATAAAAAAATATTTATTTTAAATTTTTTTAAAATAAAAAGGTTTCATGTGGACAAAAAATTCTATGTATGTTGGCAAAATAATGTCTATTATATAACTATTTCCTTGAAAGTAAATTAATTTTTTTTTAAAATTTTGTTTTATGCTTCAATGAACGTTGAACCGACCCTCGTGATCAGTATTTCTTTTTTCTTGATGAAAAATTTGTTATCGACCAAGTGAGGATATATGATTTTTTTTAACGTTTATAACAACATTCTATATAGGTATATATGGTCTCATGTTTTTCAAGTAATTAAGGGAGTTAGTACATGTATTGTGTAAGGGTTATCAATTTTCAAGAGGTATATATAAATATAACTTTCTAAAAATTTAATGTAATTAAATATATAATATGAAACAAATATTTTTCATCTATTAGTTGGTTTTGGCTGCAGGTGGCAAGCAAAGTTCAGGAGTGTATCTCTGAGACTTGGGTACATAGGAAACATATGTTGGGCATTTCTGTTCTTTCCAGTCACAAGAGGATCTTCTATTCTGCCTCTTTTTGGACTCACATCAGAGTCAAGCATCAAGTACCATATCTGGCTTGGACATCTTTCAATGGTTCTTTTTGCTGCCCATACCATAGGTTTCATCATCTATTGGGGCATGACAAACCAAATGAAAGAGGTACATTTATATTTTTCATATATATGCCAACCCTAGCTAAAAACAATCATTTGATTTTTATTTTTTTTTATATAACAAAAAACATGTTAGTTAATAGCTAGGATCTCCCTCACCGTAGAGCCAATAGTTGAAAATCAACCACATAATTTGTTTTTTCATTTTGTTATTATTGTTTTATTTTATTGGAAATAAAATCTTGTGGTATATTTGCTTGAGATAGATCATACCTACAATGATTCATTCATACATATGATACAGTGATTCTGTGTTCATTTTTATTTTCAATTTTCCGAATTGATCACTGGTATATAGTCCATGACTTTTTGGAATACATATATAATGTTGATTTTGTTCCTTTCAACTTTGAGGGTATGCATGGTAGTTGGGTAAATTTTTTAAAAAGAATTTCTAAAAGAAAAAGAGAAAATGAAATACATTTCTTCGTAAATTAAAACTAATTTATATAATAACTAACTTATAATTCTCTGGTATAACTTTTTTTTTAAAGATGCTACAAGTTAATTAATTTAAAAACGCATTTTAATCTATGTTCATTTTAATTCTTTTCCTTCTCAAAACCATTATTATTAAGGAGAAATTTATCCCAACAAACCTTAATCATATAACTTACTAGCATTTTTTGATATGATTTATGTCCCAAGATGCTGGAGTGGAGCCAGACATACGTATCCAACGTGGCTGGTGAGCTCGCAAGCCTAATAGCGTTAGCGATGTGGGTGACGAGTTTTCCACGGTTCAGGCGTAAGATGTACGAGGTTTTCTTCTACACTCACCATCTCTACACACTCTACATCTTGTTCTACGCCATCCACGTCGGAGTTAAATACATGTGCATGATTGCTCCGGGGATTTTCCTCTTCCTCGTCGACCGACACCTCCGATTCTTACAGTCTCGACAGCGCGCTCCGCTGTTATCGGCTCGCCTCTTACCTTGCGGTGCAGTTGAGCTCAACTTTGCCCAGAGTCCAAGTAAGACCATCAATCATACTTTGTTTGAATACAAGTTGTTAGAAGTGTTTTCGAGAATTTTTTATCCATCAAAAATACAAAATTTTTTCTGTAGAGAAACTCTAAAAACCATTTCTAATACACATCGCAGAGACTCCAAATTAATTGGCTTCTTCTCCGGATAGTAGGAGTGTGTTAGTATTTGTCTATCTTCTAATTAAATTTTAGTTATGAGACTAAGGGACAAGTAAAAGACTTACATCACCAAAAAAATATTTCATATCCTAATCATCAAGAAAACAATGTTTCAAATTCTGGAAAAATATAGTTAAAGAATTTTTGTAGAGATTAAAATCTTAATTTGCTCATTTTACAACAAAAAAAAAAATCAAATTTTAGAAAAAAAAATTTATTTCAAGGACTGAAATCAAATGTCATTTATTTTACGGAAAAAAAAATTTAACCCTGAATGTTAGATGGAGAATAAATTAACCCTGACTGTTAGATGGTGAATAAATACCAAAAAAATAAACTATTAGTATATATATGACATTTTGATTTGTATATACGAGAATAAATTTTATTACATAAAGCAAGTTTTGCTAATATAAATTTTATTACATAAACAGAGTTTTGCTAATTATCATTTTTGGTCTAATTCTTAACTTCAGGTTTATACCATAACCCAACAAGCATGGTGTTTATAAATGTGCCAAAAATTTCCAAGCTGCAGTGGCACCCTTTTACAGTGATTTCTAGTTGTAATATGGAGACAAATATTCTGAGTGTTGTCATCAAAACTGAGGGTAGCTGGTCAAACAAGCTTTATAAGGAACTTTCTTTATCTGCTTTGGAGCATCTTAATGTTTCTGTTGAAGGACCCTATGGACCAAGTAATTCTCATTTTTTAAGGTATGATGCTCTCAACAAACATGAAAAAAAGGAAAATGCTTCATGTTAATAATGATAGTATAAATGATTTTGGGTATTATATAACGTCGTTCTAATGATCAAACAACCAAAGTTCCAGTGTTAGGTTCACCAACAAAAAAAAAAAAAACTTCTTATTACTTTTATAAAGTAAAAATGTTTTATATATTGACAAAGAGTCTAACTTTTTTTTATCGGCTGCAAATAGTCTATTTATATTGACAAAAAATGTACATTATATATATAACTATTTCACTTTAAAGTAAATTGTTTTTTTTTTTTTTCTGAAGTTTGTTCTAGGTTTCACTCATTGTTGGATTGACTTAAAATTATATAGAAAAATAAATTATGCATTAATGGTAAAAAATCATTTTTACACCATCATCTAATCATAACATTATAACATTATGTATGATAATTTTGTTAACTTTTATGATAATAACTACTTTATATTAATGATGATATGTGAATTATACGTTATCGATCATTATTAAACTCATTTATATATGAAAAAAAGGATATGTGCACAATATGTAATTTTAAATTATCATTATAAATGATAAGTTTGTTGATTAATATAATAATTATCTTAAAATTCATATCATAAGTGATTAGTGAATGAATAATATTGTAAAATTATCTGCCGTTAAACTCTTTATATATAGTTCTATCTTCGAATGAAACAATTTTCAGTTGTAATCTACTAATTCATTTGTCTCTTAACAGGCACGAGCAGCTTGTGTTAGTGAGTGGTGGAAGTGGCATAACTCCCTTCATATCCATAATCCGTGATCTCATCTTTCAAAAGCAACAACAACAATCCCACGTTCCAAGTGTCCTACTCGTTTGTGCTTTCAAAAACTCATCTGACCTAACCATGTTAGATCTCATGCATCCAATGCTTGGCTCATCAACCACTGATAATCAAAACCAAACCTCACAGCTTCAGCTGCAAATCGAGGCCTACGTCACTGGAGAAATCGAAGAACCGCCGCGTGATTCTCAACAGCTGATCCAAACAAAATGGTTCAAACCTACCCTTTCATCAGAACCCCCCATCTCAGCTGTGTTAGGCCCTAACAACTGGCTTTGGCTCTGTGCCATAATCTCATCCTCTTTTCTCATGTTCCTCCTGCTTTTGGGAATCATCACTCGTTTCTACATATACCCTATTGAGAGTAACTCGGATGAAGTTTATCATTGGACCTTTAAGGTTTTGTGGTTTATGTTTCTGATATGTGCAGTCATATGTGTATGTTCCAGTGCAGTTTTTCTTTGGTGGAAGAGAGAAAACGCATTGGAGAGTATACAAACTGTGAATGTAGAAGCTTCAACACCAACAAGGTCATCACCAGGGTCATGGATTTATGGCTATGAGAGAGAGCTTGAAAACCTTCCTCATCAGCCTATGATGCAAGCTACCAATGTTCATTTTGGTGCAAGGCCTGATCTCAAGAGTAAGTAGCTAGCTAGGGTTCTCTACATTATTGTGTTAAAGTGATTATTTTTGGGTGTACTAGTAGTAGTATTTTATAATACTGATTTAATTATATTTTTAATTCTTTGAATAATCTAGAATTAATGAATATAGTTTTGGTCTCCAAAATTTTAAAAACCATTTTATTATCTTAAATATTTTTAAAAACTTGGTTTTAGTATCTCAAATTTATTGTTTAGAGACTAATTTTTTCTAAATCATTTTAATTAATACTTTAAATTTAGTTTTTCGAGACCAATTAAAAATATTTTTTTTAAAAAAAATTGAGAAACTAAGGGTATGTTTGAAAGGTTTTTTAGTTTTTGTTTTTAAAAATTATTTTCAAAACTATTTTTTAGAAAAAAAAATTTAAAAAGAAAAAATTTGTTTGATATTTAAAAATTACTACTAGAGAAAGATAAATGTAAAAAATGTGAAACTTGTGTGTGAGAAATATATAAGACTTATGTGAGAAAGATAAAATAAAAGATATAAGACTTGTATGTAAAATTATTAATAAAAAATGTGAAATTCTATGAAAGAGAAAATAAAAAATGTGAAACTCTATGAAAAGAAAAGAAAAACACATAAATACTTGTTTTGATTTTTTAGTTTTAAAAACTAAAATAGAAAATAATTTTTAAAAATTGATTAACCAAACAAGTTTTATAATTTTATCATTTTTAAAAACTGAAAATTATTTTTAAAAAATAAAAACAAACAAGCCCTAAATATTTTTTAAATTGATGATGAAAATTGGATTTATCTCAAATTTCAATGACTAAAAACATAATTAAATTTACAAATGATATCACTAAGTTTGAAAAGAACCAAAATTCCAAATCCAACATTGAACATATTTTCTCACAAAGCCAGCTTGAAAGATATAATTATTACTTTTCACTTATGTACTTTAGTTTGATCATATATTACTAATCTCCAACAATTTAGAATTTTATATATTGATTCTCATCTAATTGAACCAATTTCTACCCAAATTTAATTTTTTTCATGCCTTGGGTTGATGACTGATGATACAATTTGTTAATATTGCAGAAATTCTATTTGAGTGCAAAGGCAAAGATATTGGAGTATTGGTTTGTGGCCCAAGGAGCATGAGACATGAAGTTGCCAGAATCTGTGCTTCTGGTTTAGCTGATAATCTTCACTTTGAATCAATCAGCTTTGCTTGGTGATGTGTGTTTAATATTATAGCATCCATACGACTATCGTATATGTTTTACATTTGTTAAAAGTTGTTGTGGTTTAAAAAATTGTGTAATTAGTAAAAGTCATGATATATAAATACTTCTATATATCAAATTAACACTCATGTTAACATCTTATCACATTATATTATCTGTCACTCTCTTACACTTCTCTCATTTTCGCTTCACTAAATAATCTGTGGACATGACCAAATGCTTTTTAACACTAAAGGAAATAAAAATGATTAGAGTGAAGTATAGTACAGTGATGCATGTATTACAAGAATTTTGTGGATTTGTGACGGATTTTTCTGTCGCAAATTCATAAAAAATTTCTACTAAATAATATTTGTGATGGATTTCTGACAACTTAGCGAAAGATATATTTGCCGTTTATTTAAATCACTAATTCATTTTTCCCTCACTATTTCTACGCTAATAATTTATTACCTTGTTATTCCTTGAGCAAAATTTCTCACAAAATTAATTATTCTAAATAAACTATTCTGTTGTTAATTTACAAGATAATATGTCTAGTTGATTTGTTGCAAATGTGTTATTGCAAAGTTGTCACAATTTTCTCACAAAAAAATTCTTTAACAAATACATTGCTATTATATTTAAGTTTCCCTTCGCCTTACTCTCGCTATTCCCTCATAACTTTTAATTGCTAATTCGCCGCAAATTCGAATTAAATGCAAATATATATCTTCTAATTTTCAAATTTAAATAAGATAATTTTAAAAAACAATGTAATTATGAATCATTACACATTTGTTAAATCATTTTTTCTAATTAATTAGATATTTAATTCAAATCTTATCTTATATAAAAACTAACTACATTTGTTATCTTATCTATTGAATACTCTTAAAAATATTCATAGTTATAAAAGATTTTTTTTTGAGTTACGATACAAATCATTTTTTTAATCTAACAAAATATATAAATAAATCTGGTATCTTATAAATAAATAAATCAAATTTATACATATTACGTTAAACAACTTTATCAAGATCACATCATAACATACTTTTAAGTTAATTTAGCATCTTGATTCTTGTGGATATTTTAGAAAATACTAATTTTATTGGAAAAAAAAACAATATAATATTCATTTTATTTAATTTTCATACTTAATTTTTTCCTCTCATTTTATATGTAAAAATTATTGAATTGAGTCATTTTTGTGAATTGAAATAAATTCCATGAACTGTTTTTTGAACCCTCTTCCCATCCTACATCTCTCTTCTCTTCTCATAAACCTCCTATAACTACTATTCTTCATTAAGTTAAATTTCATTGATAAAAATAATTTAATTAAATATTTTTTACAAATAAAATGTCATAATTGAGCACAAAAAATAAATGAATATAATTGTGACAAAATATTTTGTTGAATGAATATAATTTTTATAAAAGATTTTCATGAAAGAAACCAACCAACACAAAAGATTTAAAACAATAAATATAATCACACAAGATCTAAATGAAAGGATATAATTCTCAAAAAAGTTTGTTTTATACAAGAGAAAAACTATCACAAAAGATTGAGAATAATAATTACACAAGATCCAAATGAGAGAATATAATTTTCATAAAACTCTTTTTACACAAGAGAGCAACTATCACAAAATGAATACAAATTTCACAAAAAGTTTTGTTCAATTAAAATAACAAACACAAAAAAAAATCACACAAGATTTAAATGAAAAAAATAACTTTCATAATTTAAGAGAACAACTATCACAAAATATTTGTATATGAATTAATACAAATTTCAAAAAAAATTTGATTCTTCATGAATCATATTACAACCAGGAAAAGAAGTATCATACCTCATAGTTCACTAGCCTTTTAGAGCTGCCGGATAAAGAATGTTCTAATTCTCCTTCCTTTCTTACTAGTGTTGCCTTGAGGTTGGCAATCTGAAACACAATTATATAGTTAAACTTAATTGGAGTAGGAAAATGGAATCACTAAAATTATTATGAAAAGAACCAGAACATTTGGATTTGACTATCAACATATTCCTTGAGCTCTTTAACATATGCATTGTCTTTGTTTACTCAAGCAGCACTAAGTTCAATTGTGACAACTCTTTCAACAAATTTTAAGGTACTGATTATTTCACCAATAGAATCACTCTTTAGACTTATGTGAACAAACATTAGAGTCTTAGCCTATCCTTTTGAGACAAACCCAACCAATATTATCAGAATTCAAAGGAATAGTACAACTCAAGAACATAGAATAATATAGTTGGCAAACCAACTTCTTAAACCTTACCAAGTGAATCTTGGAGTAGTTGTGTTAGTTTATTATTTCTATAAGGAATGTGTGAACTCCCAACGCTGAAAGAGATTTGTTAATATGATGTGCCTCTTTTAGTCTATCTCTCGTGGCCTCAAATTTATCCACCCTTTCACTTCCTGCCAAGTTAACCAAATGCATGCATCCATGAAGGATTGCTCCAGATGTCAAATCTCTTCCTTGAACATGAACAATCAAGCAATTTCCATATTGATATTTGGAAGAAGACAATGGTTAATTGTGTTCTCTTTTAGTCTAGTCTACATGTTAAAAACATAAATCAACAAATGATCATTAAAAATTTTATTCTTTATTTGATGTTTACAGAGAAAAAATGTAATTGGTAATTGGATATGGATCCTACCATAGTGTAAGTTTTTCCTGATCTTGTTTGGCCATATGCAAACATTATAACCATCATACCTAACGAGTGGCTACACATCTAGGAAGACCTCGACTGCAACAAAAGAGAAAATTTTTAATTACACTAAAACTATAAATCCAAGAGATAATTGTAACAAAAAAGCAAATCAACCTTGAGTTGCAGATGGTTCAAAGACTTTGTTAAAGTTGAAGGACCCGCATTCCTTCCCATTCTTTGAAGGAATATTAACTGTGATAATTCCATCTTTTATATTTTCCACTGTGCTTAAATGGTTTGATTGTCTAGAAAAGAAGGGTCTTACCTGACAGTACACCTTAATACTTCCTGGTGAAACAAATTTACTCATCTTAATTCAATTTTGGGATTAAAAATAAATAAACAAAGCCATAAAGGCCTGAACCAAAAGCAACAAATCAACTAGAGATTTCTATTACCCTTAAGATCCTGTACTTGATTGTATAGTTTGCGATTTTCTTCAACAACTCTATGATATCCAGAAGCAACATTACCTAAGTCATAAATGTGCATTCCTGTCATTATACATATTCAAGTTAATTAGTTACTTCAGGTAGTTAACCTGTAATTAGCTTTCTATTTCATTAATCAATCACAACTCACAAGGCAACATAGAAAGGAGGAGAACAATAGAGCGAAAAAGTTCAAATAAAAAAATCACAAATCATTACCAAGATTGGAGAACTCCTCGTGAAATTTCATTTGCATGAACTACATACCAACTTTTGTGTTGTGAAAGGTATGCCTTAACTCTTACAATAACATAAGGAACATTCAAGTATTTAATTAACATAGTAAGATATTGCAAAATATTAAACACGATAAATATGAACTCGAATTCTCTACTTGAACTTCTCTTTATTGCTGGTCAAAGAGCATTTGCTACTTTAGAAGTTGCCTTTGTGATTCCTCATCAGCAACTTGATTTTTATGATTACGATTCTCTTTTTTTGTTACCATAGCATTAACTTGACTTTTATGAATGGAATCCTCTTTTTTTGTTAACATATGAATCTTCTTCTCCCCTTGATCACAAAATAGATGAACCTAAGAATTAAAGCATTTTCAAGTTTCATCAAGGTCCTAAAATATGTAAAAACACAAGGCATGTTACAATTTTATCTACCATAGCAGACATTGCTTTGAGAAACAAGATCTCTTGAAGTTACTTTTGTCTGGGAAATTACATGATAAAAAAGAAAATCAAGAACAGCTTGTCACAAAAATCAACTTAAGTAAGAACAAACACTCTAGAAATGGGCTAAAACTTAAGAGAAAGTAAAAATTGTCATACCTATTCACCTTGGCTTGCAATTCGTTGCTTAAACTCCTTAACAACCTTATTTAAAATAGATTCAACCAACTGTTTCATGCATAAGAAGAAAAATATTACTAAAAAAACTAGTTTCAAAGGCACTCTGTTAGGATATGAGGAGAAGGAAAAGTTAGTTAAGATAGCTAGACTATTAATGAGTTAGTTAGTTAGTTAGAGGTCAATTAGTAGTTCATAACTAACTATATATAGCTTTGTAAATTGTATTGTAATCAACTTTTGTAACTTCTAAGAAATTGGGATTTCTAGTAAGAAATGGGACTCTCTCCTTTATGCTCCTGATTGAGCATAGTCAATGCAAATCAGTAAGGGTTTACATAATTTCATCTTGTTATTTCTTTATTTTTACATTCTTTCTTTATTGATTCACTATTAAAACCACCTTTGTTCAAAGGGGTTCCTAACAGTTTGGTCCAACCTGTCGGCTCTCGATTGAGGAGCGATGGAAAAGGTAGATGCTAAGATTACAGTATTAAAGGTATCTGTTTAAACTTTGAAAAGGGAAACTAGTGAGTAAGGAACTCACATTGCTAAGATCAAGAAGAACATGGGGGAATTAATTAAAATTAAGGAAATGTTAAAAAAAAATGGATGTAGAAGGAAGGAGTGGTAGAAATAGAAGAGGGGAGTGTTGGGAAGAATAAAGATGACGATAAGGAGGAAACACAATTTTGGGCCAAGGAGAAGTTGCCAATCTTTGAAGGGGAAGACCTAATGCGTTGGATTGCTAGGGTTGAAATTTTTTTAAGGTATAGGAAATTCATTCATTTCATAAACTACAATATGCATTCATGAGCATGAAGGGTGTTGCGATGCATTGGTTCTACATTTGGAGCCAAAAGAACCCATATTCAAATTGGGAATCATTTTCCATAGCTTTGATCAAAAGGTTCAAAGATAGTTATGATAGCCACAACTTTGAAAGATTGACAATCGAGAAGTAAGAAGAGCAATCTAAGATGGAAACCTGCAACAAAGAAATGGAGACTTTCACAGTGTTCTTGAAAGAGAGGAGCAACAATGAATATGAGCTTAAGCAACCATTGTAGCAATTTATGAAGAGTCAAAAAATTAAATAAGAAGCGGATGGGTCATTAAAGAAGGTGCATGTGAGGGAGGCGGCCAATTTGCATGGGTTGTAGCATTATTTTTGGAAGGACGACATTTAAGAGCTAAAACACATGCTATGCAAGCTATTGAATGAAGAGGCTAATCCCCAATCATTTAAGCAAGACAAAGATAGCATGGAGGGAAATGGTTCTAATTGCAGTGAAGTAAAGGCTAATTCATGGACAAGAAAGGTGGAACTACCCACCTTTGATGAAAGCATAAAATAGGGAACAAACTTGAAGGGTAGAAATTTTGAGTGTGATGGTGACCTATTGCAATTCTTGTAATCAGAAAATAGAAGCAAATAAGGTACAATAATCAAGAACCATGCCTTTTGTGGTGGAGAAGAAACAAAAAATGATGAAGCAAAATTAGCAAGAGAAACATCGAATGAATACGTTACAATGGAGGAAGAAGTTGATCCTTTGATCAAGAAGGAAAAACACAAGGAAAACAAAGTGAAGAATGTGGGCTGCGAAGACCATTTTCTTAATAACCCAATACCAAAGTTAATGAAGAAGGAAGTTGAAGTTGGAGATGCAACCAAGCCTCATTGTTTTCAAAATTCAGATTTCCATAAAAAGATTGTGATGATGAAGCAAAAATCATTTTTTAGATCTAGATTCGATCATGAAAGTGGTTGGAACATGAATGGTGTTGGAATCTTGGAATGTCAACTTGCCGGGTGAGCCTTTAGCATTAAACGGTGTTGAAATCATTGTTGCATAAGTGGATGACAACTCAACAAGCCTAAATAATTAATTTAATAAGTGATTATGTGACACTCCGTCCATCAAGTCATTATTTAATGACAACACTCAACACGAGGTATGAAAAACAAAAATTTAAAACATAAAAAAGTAAGAACACGAAAAATTAATAATTTATGTAATAATCTAAAAAATAGATATATTATAAGTAAAAAAAAAAAAACATAATGAAGCCAACAAATAAATATTTTTATTTGCAAGTAATTAAATAAAAAAATCATGAAAATTCCTAAAAAGTGGTGTGACTACATAGCATGAAAGTCCAACCATAATTAGTTTATTTAATGAGAGGCTTACCAAAAAAAGTGAAACCAAAAGCCATCATTTGTTGTTCTGAAGTAAAGCCTTCTCCAATTCGCAATAGTTTTACACCCCACTATTTAAGTCAAGAATAAATGCACACTCAATTCGTATTATACCTCATAATTTATAATTTATTTGTAATGACTAAAAATTGTTACAAATTACAAATGTTTTATTTTATGTTTGACACCTATTATTGAAAAGACTAAAAAAATATTTTTCAATTTTGAGTGATTGAAAAAAAGTAACTTTTCATTTTGAAGGATAAAAAAAAATATGACCTATATTTAATGGAGTAAAAACATATTTAAGTCCTATACATAGGCAAGTTATTGATAAATTCACTACTAGAAAATTGTGATTTAATGATCAAATTTATTGGTGGCTGATAGCGATCAAATTTAATGAGTGACCGATAATAACTGATATCAGTGACTAAATAATATAAATAACATATAACGGCAAAATTAGTCACCGAAAAACAAAAAAAAATATCTTAGCCATCGAATGTTTTCAATCGTTCTACAGCAACCGAATTATATTTTGATCATTAAAGGTTGACGACTTAAGATTTTGTGACGAATTTATTTCAATCACTGTCTTCAATAACAACAAATATGTTTAATTTTTTTGTCGCTAAAACAAAATTTTCTTATAGTAATTCTAGAGCCAATTTCTACCCTTGATACAAGATTTTTGGAAAGGTAGGAGGAAAGTGGGGTGTTTGATTCAAATTATTATTATGTATCATAAGATTTATGGGATGGATTAATCCTTTAGTTTTATTAATTTTATATATGTATTATATTTGATTGATTATTGATGTTATTTTTTTTTTATGATGATTGTTATAATTGATTATAATAAATTTTAATTTTTTTTGGTAAATTTTTTATTTAGATGTAATAAAAAAATTTGTTTTTACCGAGTAAAAGAGTGTGAAAATAATAGAAAAGAAAAATTCTATTAAACAAATCATAAGTTACAAAATTTCAAATTTAAAAAATATTATAAAAAAACTATCTAAATTTCAGTTGTGCTCCTAAACATTTTCGTGAAATTGTGTATCCAAACATCTAAAATTATTTTACAAATTTGGTAAAAAAAAACAATATTTTACATTTTTTTTTATCATGAAAACAATTGAAATGGGAGATTATAATCTCCCAAACATGTATGTTGATTTTATTTTGTGGTGATTATGTATGCGAATTTTACTTTTGTGGTGATTGTGATTATTGTCTTGAATTTGTGATTAATTTGTTGAGGATTGATTTAAAATCATGGGTTACAAATTTTAATTGGTTAAATTTAATTAAAAAGAAAAATATAAGTGATTTAATTGGTTAATTTGTTATTTTAAATATTATATACTTGATTTTTTTAACTGAATACTCCATTATTATTTTATGGAAATATTGATCGTATTTGGTTGGTATTAGTATTTTATATATATAAAAAAAAAAAAACATTGTTATGTTTGTATGAATATTCAAAAAAATTCTTTATTAATCAATTTTGCTTTTTTTAAGAAAATTAATGAAGCTGTCAAAAAAAAATAGATTAATCAATTTTGTTGTTGTAAATCACAAATCAATTTTGTTGAAAAAAAAATAGAAACAACAATCATTAGATTTTTTTTCCTTATCATATTTAATTTGAGTGTAAATCCTTTGTTTCTCGATCTATCCCGAATCCCTGTCTCTTCAATATTTAAATTGTTACATCATTTTAATGCAGGATAGAAAAAAAAACCAACCAAATTTATTGTAGGACTATTATCATGATTCATTAAATAAGATGATAAAATTTGATTGAAATACAGAGTTTTGGAAACAAGATTGAGTAACATAGAATTTACACTCTTAATTTATGTGGTGCTAATGTACTAAAAAAGCAAATTCTCACGAAAATGGTTCCCATCCTTGATCAAGAAACATGGTTTATCAACACAACAAAAAGCCAAAAAAAAAAAACGAAAAAAAAAAACACTAATCACAAAACACTTAACAAAGCTACATTCATCCAAATTTTGTCTTTTTTTTTTCTTTAAAAAAAAACAAATTTATCTACTACCAGTGTCGGATCTGGTCAACGACCTTAACCTAACAAAAAACTTGACTTTCTTGTCCAAATTACTATTACACTGTTGTTCCTTCCTCTTCTTTCCACTCAACGCATCCCAATTCTCTGGCGATCCCATCATCAGCACGCTCTCCGGTGATCTAACTCCGACCGCCACCGCCGACGCCTCCTCATTCTCCACCTGGTCATGGTCGGCGGCAACGGCCAGCATCCTCCCCTGCATCGCCGCCAGCACCTCCCTCATCGCCACGTCAGCATCCGCCCTATTTCGTAGCAAAATCTCTCCCACGTGCGCGGGCGTGAGGGACCCACCGTTGCGGATGCACCCCTCCACCACCTCGAACAGCGCGTGCGTCTCCACGCTGAGGTAGTTCCTCGCAAGCTCGCGGAACGCATGAACCCCGCACGTGCTGAGGCTGACGTGGACGTCCATACGTCCACATCGCACAAGCGCGGGATCCACGCTGTCCCTATGGTTCGTCGTGAAAACGACGATCCTTTCTTCGCCGCAGCACGACCACAACCCATCGGTGAAATTCAAAAGCCCCGATAGCGTCACGCGCCCACTCTCCTCACACCGCGAAAACGACGAAGTCGTTTGAGCCTTTTTGTTACTCCTCAACGACAGTTTCCCAGCCTGCGTTTTCTTCGCCATCCTGTCCCCCGTTAAGTCAACTGAACAGTCAATGTCTTCTATCACTATGATCGAACGGTTCGTCGTTTGGATTAGTAACGACCGTAACTCGGAGTTATCAGAAACTTTCGTTAGTTCCAAATCGTAAACATCGTAGCATAGAAAATTCGCCATTGCAGCTATTAAGCTCGATTTACCCGAGCCCGGCGGGCCGTGGAGTAAATACCCACGCTTCCAGGCCCGGCCCACGCGGTTGTAAAACTCTCTACCGTCTGCAAACGCCGTTAAGTCGTTTTTGATTTGTTTCTTCAATTCAGGCTCGAGCGCTAGCGTTTCGAAGGTTGAAGGGTGACGGAACGGAACGGAGACCCAACCGGACTCGAATGAGCCCGATCCGGTGGTGTTGTTCGTGAAGAGCCTGCGCTCGCGCGAGACGCGCTCGAACTCCTCTGCGCGTGAGGTCACGTGCGCGAGGTAGGGGGAGAGGAGTGCGTGGCGGTGGCGCTTCGGGAGGCGTAGCGTGAAGCTGCGCTTCTCCTCGAGCGAGTCCTGCGCGGTCTCCACGTGGTGCGTCCACGCGGCGCGGTGGCCGCGGAAGGCGTCGTGAACGGTGTGGTTCGGCGCGACGGCGAAGGAGATGCGGTTCGACGACGGAGAGCGGGAGAGCGTTAACCGGCGGCACGCGGCGGCGGGGGCGTGGTTCGCGGCGTTCAAGTAGAGGTGCGCGTGGCGGTAGAGGTCGTTGAGGTCGACGCCGCAGTAGCCGTTGAACTCAGGAATCTCGAAATACGAATACGGAGAAAATAGATCTTGGAGAGATTCGTATAGAGAGTGAAGCAATGAGAGAAGCTGCGACGGAAGAACGTTCTGGAGAACGGTGAGTAACCCTAACAGAGACCACATTTGTGATAAAATCTCCATTTCTGTGTGTTTTTACTGTTTTGAAACTTTGTTTGATTGAGAATTTGTTCGTGGAAGTGGAAATTGGAATTTAGAATTGAATGATTTGGGATTTTAGGGTTCTTATACGGTGCGTAAAAGGAGGAACATGGTTCTGATAAAAAGAAGCATTGGGTTGGGCATATGGTAGAGTAGGCAAAAGTTAAAGGTAAAGAAGATGATGAAGCCGACCACTTTGCTTTTTGCTTTTTGCTTTGTTCGATTTGAAGATGTGTATGAATTGTGATGATAATTGAGTTTTCATGAGTCTATGGACATAGCTTTGAAGCTATACTATACTATACATACAATGCCATGCGTACAGAATCTCAGAAAATGCAGATTTTTGTTTGCTTGTTTTCTGCTTTGGAATTTGATTGAAGGGTTTGATTCTTTTTGTAGGCTCAAATAAACCAAAATCACACAAAATAATATTGCAAGGTTTTGCCAATTGCCAAAGTTTCAGCTTTCAATTGTTATGGACCAAAAGAAAAACTTTCAATTGTTATTTTTTTATCAATAACCTTTTGTTGCGTTGGATTCTTATATATTGTATCATATCTCTATAAGTGTTCTTTGAGGCTCGAGGATTGTCCAAACCCTGAGATGAAAACTCTCACCTAAGCTTTTGATTCAACAAAAAAAAAAATCTACTTTTCTCTTTTCTTTCTCAAAGTGTGAAATGGCATGGAGGGGTCTATACATGCATCTTTATCGTGCATATAAATATTAAATGCCTATGAATAGATTAATAAATTGTTGATTCAGATAATATATATCTCTGATTTTTGTTATATAAAGTATGAGTTTCAGATTTGTATATGAAAAAAACTCTTTGAAATTGAATGAGTTAGAGCCAATAAGTGTTTTGGGCACAAATTGCCTATGAGATCCTAGAAAAAAATGTCAAATTAACAAGAGTTGTTGGAAAAACTTACATTATTAGGCTATAAATTTCTCTTAAACAAAGCCTCAATTTAGTAAATTCAAAGAAAAACATCATTAAGAGAGTTAGAGCCTATAATGTGCTCGATCAACTCCAATCACCTCTTATAAGAAATACCCATGGTCTTATTAAAAATGACAAATTAACAAGAAGAAAAATGTTAGGGAGACTCTCTTCTGAAGACTCTTTTTATCATTAGTTAAAATTTATTATAAAATATCAATTTTGATAGGTCCCACGTATCAACCAATGAGTCTTAGAATCTCGTTGTTTAGCTGAGGGGTAATTTACTTGTTCAGGGTCGCATTAAACTTTAGGTATATTCGTCAAAATTCAATAATTTTTTACAAGCATCTTGTTCTTTAAGTAGCATCTGATGCCCCATAATTGTACAATGCACACGCGCCATCTAGCTTTTAGTAAAGCTCTTCAAGAGATAATCCTCCACCTCCAGCAGCAATGAATCACGGCGCATGCAATCACTCGGGGTTTGTTTGTTAGGTAGGGAATGGTATTGTAGTGGATCTCGTTTAGTTGTTGAAGCTGCTTTTGTCTCTTTCTTGACAAATCACACTTTATCTTTTTTCCCTATTGTTCTTGTAATTTGTGCCTTCCGAGTCAGAGAATGTTCTCAACTTCTTATGATTTATTATAACTCATCAGTCACTCATGATGAGTGTCAAGTAGCATATGATAAATGAGAGGATGATGATTATTAGTATGTACCACTGATGATTTTCATGATTTGCTCACTATATCTCTTTGCATGGACCACTCATTTAATATTTTTATATTCATAACTAATAACTCTTCATGTTTCTCTTATTTTTCACCTTTGTACTTAGAGGGTCGTATAGGTTATTGCAAGATTAGATTTCAATCCACAATAGCACAAATATATGAAAGTATGTAGTTTTAGATTGTGACTGAAAATGCGATTTGTTACTGATGCTTATTTAGTTGGGCACTGTTGTATATATGCTTGGAACTTTTCATTACATTGTTTTAGGCTTTTACTCGTTGAGGTGGTGAAAGGGTCTATGAGATTGAGATGTATATAGATCTTAAAGTTATTATGCAGATGGTGTGTGTGGTATTCTTTCTTGTGCATTACATTTCTTTTATATCTTTTACATGCTTATATGCTTTTGAAACAAAGTCTCATTTTATGCTTCTTTACAGAAATTTGTCTAAATCTCCTTTTACTAAAGCACAGCACAAATGCGCAATTCACACCATCAGATCAAAGATCATGTGGTGTATGGCTGTCGTTCTTATCTAATCTTTGTTGTTGCTCCCTTCAATGGTTTTGAGTATCTGCTTATAAAATGGTTGAAATTTTGAGAAAGGGAACATGGAAAAGAGAAAATAAAAGGAGGAGGAGGAAAAGAAAAAGAGGCATGTGTATGGTGGTGGTGGCATTAAAAGCCACGAATAATATTATGGAGATGGGCAAAAATTTCAGTGTAGGTCAGCCTTGAGAGAAAGCCCTGCGTAAAATGGGGGGTATCAAGAATAAAGCCACAAAGAGGTTCTCAACCATGGAATGTCAATGATCAAATCGATCATCATATTCCATCTATGCATGAATGCATGAAGCATACTAATATTATCGATTCATCAAGAAAATGGATCAAACCATATTAAGTAGAGCAGTGTTATGACTGTAATCCTTAGCAAAAAAATTCGAAAACACGCCTTTGTTTGGATAAATTTCTTCATGTAGGTGGTTATAGTGTGTTGGGATGATAGCTACCTCCAAATTTTGCACCGGTCTTTCTTTGGTTAACAAATATAAATGAATTATCCATATAGGAGGAAATTACTATGAAGGTTAATAAATATTGAATTTCAATGGAAAAGATTAGTATTTTGGAGAAGTTCAATGGAAAAGATTGCTATAAAAATTAAAGATACTATGGGAAAATAGGCACTTCTTCGTGCCTAAAATAAATAATAAATAAAAATAGTGAGTGATTTATAAAAGTAGTTATAGGAGTAAATTAGTAACTAAAAGTTGTTGAGAAAATTAGTATTCCTTGGTATAACAGAAAAAAGGCTAATACATTACCTGTAAAATACTTTTATGTCGTCTTTCATTTATAATAACTGAATTAATAAAAATAGTGTAAAATTATTTTATATGGTTAGAGGATGAAAATTAAACTTATATATAATGATACAGATTAAAGATATAAGTTATATTTTGCTTATGTGAGTTTAATTCATTTTATTTTCTTAAATATTTATGGAAAGGTTTATTTAAACATGACCTAAACCATTGAAGTATACTATAATGAGAGATTGCATTTCAATTATATACTAAGTTTAGTTTATTATTGCCACCGTCTATTAGTTTGGGCCAGCCTTTAGAAAAAGCCAATTAGCCATGCCTAAATTGGGATATCAGAAGAATAAAGCCGAAGGTGGATTCTCCCTGAAATGTCAAATAATCAAGTGGATCATATTCCATTTATGCATATTGCATTTTTTTACAAGATGGATTCTTCAAAAATAAGTCATAACTAAATAGAGCTCAGCAGTGTTATACTTCCATTTGTTAATGAAAGACTAAAATGAAATATTGCACTTCTATCATGATAATCCATTAACTATCTAAACTTTCCATTATTTTTTCTTCGTTATTGTATAGAAAATCCTTGATATTTTAAGTGTAATGGGCTCTTATAAAAGTTTGATGTGACTGAGAAATAAAGCATATATTCCAAACAAATGTTAAAAAAAATATGACGCTTTTAGCTTTAGTCAGCAAAGAAAATCAATTGATAATTAAGGAGTATAACGGAAAGAAACTAATGAAGAAATGAAAAATTTATACTATCTCTGTTTTCTTTTTGGGGTGATACATGCATGCTACTCCAAAATGGTTAATGGGTTTGTTTGTTTAAGTTTATTTGGTAAAGTAATTACTTATTTTTATAAAATAAGTAATTATCTATGTTTTTAGTATGCTTGTCTGAACAGCTTTTATTTAAAATAAGTTTGTTTTCTGTTTATTTAAATAAACTAATTTTATCAGCTTATGAAATAATTAATTATCAGATAATCACTTATTTTATAAACACTTATTATAATCTTAAACAAATTTCCCAATATCAAATCTTGAGACTAGTTGATGAATCATTTTCTCATTTAATATTTTTGGGCAAAAAATTGAAATGTCCGTATTTCATTATTTAGTTTTTTAAATGCTAATATTTATAGTGAAATTTAATATTTTATTTATGAAATCTAAAATATATAGGATAAAATTTAGGATTTTATTTATGAAATCTTAGAGTTTCTATTTAAAGTTTTATTTATGAGACCTTAAATATTTAAGATTTCACTAATAAAATCTTAAATATTTATGGTGAAATTTAAGGTTTCATTTATGAAATCCTAAATATTTAGATTATTAGTTTATGATTTTATTTATGAAACTATAAATATTTAGGGTTTCAATTTAAAGTTTCATAAATGAAAACATAATTATTTAGGATTTTGATAATAAACATATTTATTGAGGGTTTCATTAATGAAACCTTAAATTTCACCATAAATTAAAATATAAATATTTAAGGTTTCAATAATAAAAATTTAAATAATTACGATTTCATTAATAAAACACTAAACTAAAGCCCATATATTTAAGGTTTCATAAATAAATCATAATTATTTGAGGTTTCATAAATGAAACCCTAAATACTCAAGGTTTGATAAATAAAATCATAAATCATAAATTAAAATACAAAATAAATATGTTTTATTTATGAAAAACTAAATTGAAACTCCAAATCCAAAAGCAATGAAATCCAAAATATTTAGAGTTTCATAAATAAAATCATAAACTCAAAATTTAAATATATAGGATTTCATAAATGAAGCCTAAATTTCACTATAAATATTTAAGGTTTCATAAGTGAAACCTTAATTATTAAGGTCTCATAAATGAAACCCTAGATGGAAACTCTAGGGTTACATAAATAATACCTTAAATTTCACAGTAAATATTTAGAATTATAAAAATGAAACCCTAACTTTCACCCTAAATATTTAGGGTTTCATAAATAAAATCTAAAATTTCACCCTAAATATTTAAAGTTATAAAAATGAAACCTTAAATTTCACCTTAAGATTTCAAAATTAAACCTTAAATATTGTAGTTTAATAATTCAAACAATAAATCAAAACCTTAAATATTTAGAGTTTCATAAGTGAAATCATATTTATGTTGGGTTTCATTAATAAAACCCATAATTTCAACATAAATTAAAGCTTAAATATTTAAGGTTTCAATAATAAAACTTTAAATATTTAGAGTTTCACTAATGAAACCTTAAATTAAACCCAATATAATAATGGTTTCATAAATAAACCCTAATTATTTGAGGTTTCATAAATGATACCCAAAATATTTAGGGTTTCATGAATAAAACCATAAATCAAAATCATAAATAAATATGTGTTTATTTATGAAATCCTAAATTGAAACACAACATCCAAAAGCAATGAAACCCTAAATATTTAGGATTTCATAAGTAAAACCATAAACTCAAAATCTAAATATTTGCTAATTTCATGATTGAAACCCTAAATATCATAATAAATATTTAGGGTTTTAGAAGTGAAATAATAAATCAAAACCTTAAATACTTAGGGTTTCATAAATAACATCTTATTTATTTAGGGTGTCATTAATGAAACCCTAAATTAAATTTTATATATTTAGGGTTTCATAAATAAAAATATAAATATTTGAAGTTTTATAAATGAAACCCTAAATACTTAAGGTTTGAGAAATGTAACCATAAACAATTATGTTATCATTTATAAAACCCTAAATTGAAACCCAATATCCAAATGTATTAATGAAATCCTAAATATTTACGATTTCATTAATAAAATCATAAACTAAAAATCTAAATATTTAGGATTTTATAAATGAAACCTTAAATTTCACCATCAATATTTAGGATTTTACAATTGAAACCTTAAATATCTATGGTATCACAAATGAAACCCTAAATATTTAAGGTTTCATAAATAAAACCTAAAATTTCAACTTAAGTATTTACGATTTCATAAATAAAACCTTAAGTTGAAACCCTAAATATTAAAGGTTTCATAATTGAACCAATGAATCAAAACCTTAAATATGTAGGGTTTCATGAATGAAATTTTATTTATATAGGGTTTCCTTAATAAAATCCTAAATTAAAACCTAAATATTTAGGGTTTTTATGATAAACCTTTAAATATTTAGGGTTTCTTTAATGAAACCCTAAATTAAACCCTATATATTTAGGGTTTCATAAATAAAACTTTAAATATTTGAGGATTCATAAATGAAACCCTAAATACTTAGAGTTTGATAAATGAAACCATAAATTAAAACACTAAATAATTATGTTTTCATTTATGAAGCCCTAAATCCAAAAGCATTAATGAAACCCTACATATTTAAGGTTTCTTAAATAAAACCATAAACTAAAAATCTAAATATTTAGGATTTCAAAAATGAAATCCTAAATTTCATGATAAATATTTATGGTTTTGTAAATAAAATAGTAAATATTTAAGGTCTCATAAATAAAACATTAAATGAAAAATATACAATTTCATAAATAAAACCCTTAATTTCATCCTAAATATTTAAGTTTTAATAATTGAAACAATAAATCGAAACCTTACATATTTAGGTTTCATAAGTGAAATTTTAATTATTTAAGGTTTCAATAATGAAACCTTGAATTTCACCATAAATTAGAACTTAAATATTTAGGGTTTAAATAATAAAATTTTAAATATTTAAGATTTCATAAATTTTAAATTTAGGAAACCCAAAATCGAAACTTTGAATCCAAAAGCAATGAAACCCTAAATATTTAGGGTTTCATAAATAAAACCATAAACTCAAAATTTAAATATTTAAGATTTCATAAATGAAATCCTAAATTACACCATATTTAGGGTTTTATAAGTGAAATCTTAAATATTTAAGGTCTCACAAATGAAACCCTAAAATTCACCTTAAATATGTATGGTTTCATAAATAAAACCTTACGTTGAAACTTTAAATATTAAAGGTTTTATAATTGAAACAATAAATCGAAATCCTAAATATTTAGGGTTTCATAAATGAAATCTTATTTATTTAGGGTTTCCTTAATAAAATCCTAATTCAAAACCTAAATATTTAGGGTTTCATTAATGAAACCTTAAATTAAACTATATATTTAAGGTTTCATAAATAAAACTCTAAATATTTGAGGTTTCATAAATGAAATCCTAAATACAAAGGATTTAATAAATGAAACCATAATCAAAACCCTAAATAATTATATTTTCATTTATGAAACCCTAAATCCAAAAGCATTAATGAAACCCTACATATTTAAGGTTTGATAAATAAAACCATAACTTGATACCCTAATTGTTTAAGGTTTCATAAATTAAATATTATTTCTTTAGGATTTCATTGATGAAACCCTAAGTTAAAACCTAAATATTTAAGATTTCAATAATAAAAATTTAAATATTTGGGGTTTCTTTAATGAATCCTAAATAAAACTCTAAATATTTGAGGTTACATAAATGAAACCATAAATACTTAAAGTTTTGTAAATGAAACCATAAATCAAAACCCTAAATAATTATGTTTACATTTATAAAACACTAAATTGAAACCCATAGTCAAAAGGCATTAATAAAATCCTAAATATTTAGGATTTCATAAATAAAACCATAAACTAAAAATCTAAATATTTAGGATTTCAAAAATGAAAGCCTAAATTTCACTATAAATATTTAGGGTTTTATAAGTGAAACCTTAAATAATTAAGGTTTGATAAATAAAACCCTTAATGGAAACAATAGGGTTTCATAAATAAAATCTTAAATTTCACCATAAATATTTAGATTTATATAAATGAAACCCTCTACTTCACCATAAATATTTAATTTTTCATAAATAAAACCTTAATTTGAAATCCTAAGGGTTTAATTATTGAAACATTAAATTGAAACCCTAAATATTTATGGTTTCATAAATAAGATATTATTTGTTTAGAGTTTCATTAATGAAACCCTACTTTTCACCCTAAATTAAAACATAAATATTTAGGATTTCAATAAAAACTTTCAATATTTAATGTTTTATTAATGAAATCTTAAATTAAACCCTTTTATATTTATGGTGTCATAAATAAACCCTAATTATTTGATGTTTCATAAATAAAACCAAAAATACCTAGGGTTTGATAAATAAAACCATTAATTAAAACCCCAAATAAATATCTTTTTAATTATAAAACCCTAAATTGAAATCTCAAACCAAAAGCAATGAAACATTAAATATTAAGGTTATATTAGGGTTTCATAAATAAAATCATAATCTAAATATTTAATATTTTCTAAAGGAAACCCTAAATTTAACTTTAAATATTTAAGGTTTTATATGGGAAACCTTAAATATTTAGGTCTTATAAATAAAATCCTAAATAGTTAGGATTTCATAAATAAAATCTTAAATTTCACCTTAAATATTGACACTTTTATAAATAAAACATTAAATTGAAACCCTAAATATTTAATGTTTCATAATTGAAACAATAATTTCGAAACATTAAATATTAAGGGTTTCATAAAATAAATCTTTAATATTTAGAGTTTTATTAATGAAACCCTGAATTTCACCCCAAATTTAACCTAAATATTTAATGTTTCAATAATAAAAGTTTAAATATTTAAGGTTTCATAAGTGAAACTTTAAATATTTAAGGTCTCACAAATAAAATCCTAAATATTTTAGATTTTATAAATAAAACTCTAAATTTCACCTTAAAAATTTAAATTTTGAATTTATGATTTTATTTTTGAAACCCTAAATATATAGGGTTTCATTGCTTTGGATTTTTTGTTTTAATTTAAGATTTCATAAATAAAAACATATTTATTTAGGGTTTTAATTTATGATTTTATTTATCAAATTCTAAGTATTTAGGATTTCATTTATGAACCCTCAAATAATTAAGGTGTATTTATGGAACCTTATATAATTAGGGTTTATTTTAAAACCATAAATATATAAGGTTTAATTTAATGTTTCATTAATGAAACCCTACATATTTTAAGTTTTACTATTGAAACCATAAATATTTAAGTTTTAATTTACAATGAAATTTAGGGTTTCATTAATGAAATCCTAAATAAACAAGATCTTAATTATGAAATCATAAATAATTAGGATTTTTATTTATTATTTCAATTATTACCCTAAATATTTGGGATTTTAATTTAAGGTTTTATTTATGAAACCCTAAGATTTCACATATAAAGTCTTAAATATTTATGGTAAAATTTAAGGTTTTATTTATGAAATCCTAAATATTTATAGTGAAATTTAGGGTTTCATTAATGTTTAGGATTTGGGGTTTCAATTTGTGATTTCATTTATGAAATTCTAAATATTTTAGGTGAAATTTAGGGTTTCATAAATTAAAACACAATTATTTAAAGTTTTTATTTATGATTTCATTTATAAGACTCTAAATATTTAAGGTAAAATTTAAGGTTTCATTTATAAAATCCTAAATATTTAGGTTTTTAATTTAGTGTTTATTTTAAGGTTTCATTAATGGTTTAAGATTTAGGGTTTCATAAATGAAAAATCATATATTTAGGGTTTTTATTTATTGTTTCATTTATAAAACCTCAAATATTTAAGGTTCCAATTTAGGGTTTCATTAACGAAAACCTAAATATTTAAAGTTTGATTATTTAAACCCTGAATATTTAGGTTTGAATTTAGGATGAAATATAGAGTTTCATTAATGAAGCCCTAATAAATAACATTTCATTTATGAAGCCCAAAATATTTAGGGTTTCAATTTATTGTTTCAATTATGAAACTCTAAATATTTAAGATTTCAATTTAATGTTTTATATATGAAATCCTAAATATTTAGGTTGAAATTTAAGGTTGCATTATTGAACCCTAAATAATTTAGATTTGAATTTAGGATTTCATTTATATGACCCTACATATTTAAGATATCACTTATGAAACCTTAAATATTTAGGATGAAATTTAGAGTTTCATTTATAAAATCCTAAATAATTTGGTTTATAATTTAAAGTTTTATTTAAGAAACTCTAAATATGAGGACTTTTAATTTAGGGTGAATTTTAAAATTTCATTAGTGGTTTAGTATTTAAGATTTTAAATTAGGATTTCATTTACGAAATCCTCAATATTGAGGGTGAAATTTAGGTTTATGGTTAATGATTTCATTTACAAAACCCTGAATATTTAAGGCTTGCTAACCAAATCTTAAATATTTAGGGTTTAAATTTATGATTTTATTAATGAATTCCTAAATATTTAATTTTTTTAATTTAGGATTTCATTTATGAAATGCTAAATATTTATTGTTGTATTTATGAAACCCTAAATATTTAAGGTTTTCATGAAACCCTAAATATTGAAGGTTTTATTTATAAAACCTTTAATATAGAAGGTTTTAATTTATAGTTTTATTTATAAAACCTTAAATATTTAAGATTTCAATTTATGGTTTGATTTATATAATTCTAAATATTTAAAGTGAAATTTAAGGTTTCATTAATGAAACACTAAGTATTTAGGATTTTGAATCCTACATATTTAGTGTTTCATTTATGGTTTCCCTATATACTAAACCATGAAATAAAACCCTAAATCTTAAACCATGAAACTCTCATACCTAAACCATGAAATGAATAACTAAACCTTGAACCATGAAACCATAAACTTTAAATCATGAAATGAGACAATACATCTTAATAAAGCCTTAAATCCTAAAACATGAAATGAAACCCTAAATCCTACATTATGAAACCCTAAATCCTAAATATTAAATGATGAAACCTTAAATCCTAAACCATGAAACTATCAAGCCTTAACCACGAAATGAAACCATAAATAATAAATCATGAAACCCTAAATCCTAAATCTTAAACCATGAAACCTTAAATTATAAAACATGAAACCTTAAATCTAAACCATGAAACCCTAAATTATAAAATACAAAACCTTAAATCTTAAAACATGAAACCATAACACATGCAACACGAAAACATAAAATCTTTCAGCATAAACCATAAACTCTAAAACCCTAAACATGAAATCATAAAACCATAATTCATAAAATCTTAAATCAAAACCTTTAGACACAAACCCTTAACCATGAAAAATACTAAACCTTAAAGCTTAAAACAATGAACCAAAACAATAAACCATTAAACCCTACACATTGAAACCATAAACCCTAAATATAAAAAATAATAGAAATATCTTAAAAATTTAACAACATTGAATGCAAATAAAATTAAAATAAATATATGAAAAAAAAAGCAAGAGTAATGTCTTACAAAAGTGATAGAACTGGTTGGAAAAAATGAAAATATCAAAAGTTTAAAAATATGAAAAACCAAGTGTAATGACTTAGGAAATAGACTTGTTTTTTAATATTTTTAAAATTTTTATTTGTTTTCAAATTTTCAACACATTACTATTGTTTTTCATATTTTTAAAAAATTCCATTTTTTCTAATTTTTAAGATATTAATCAAAGTAAACAAAAGAGATGGAGAAAAAGAGAAACATCAGAGATAAACATATAAATTTTAGATCAACTGAGTGAAAAAAGGAAGACGATAGTTTTAGATTAGTAATTTAAGATGTATGTTATGGAATGCAAATTAAATGTAATTTGCAAAAATGTTATTATGCATTAAATGGGAGGGGGAGTTATAAAGTAGTCAGAATTTAAGATAGATGTTATCATGCATTAAATTATTGAGAGAGAAGAGTTCTCTCTTGAGAGAGATGAAAAAGCTTGCGACATAAAAGGAAAAAGTAAGCAATTGATGAGTGAAAAAGTAAGAATGAAGAATGTCATGACCTAGGCAAAACAACCACATGTTTTTTTAATCTCAACCACGTTTTTTTTTAATTGTGATCAAATAATTATTATTGTTTGTTCTCATATTTTAATTATAAGAGTTTTCTCATTTGAAACATTTCATATATATACATGCAAAATTGAGTCTCTTTATTATCATAGATAATTTTAAATTAAAGACCAATTATAATTACAAATTATTACCACAATTTTTCTTTCAATACAAATTATTAGTCATTGAATACAAATTCTAATAAAATAATTAGGTTTCATTATAACAAAATGATTTGAATTGGTTTCAATTAACAAAATATTTAATATTTAATTAAATATTTAATTGTATTATTATTTTCTTTAATGTATCAGATCATATATTTAAAATAATTTAAATAAATTATATATATATATATATATATATATATATATATTAATTTATACTTTTAAAATATACTTAAATTTGAAAGACCCATCGAATATCAATTTAACCAAAAAATTAAAATCAAATAATGATTCTTCAATACCTTAACATAGGTTGTCGCTCTTGGTTTCTTAAAGTTCAACTATGCAATTTTTTTTACATAACATAAGAAATTTTAAAAGAGAATAAGGATAATGTACTCATAATGTAACAAAGTTTTATATTATCAGACAATCACAACCCTCCATTCATATAACTTTTAAAATATCGTATAAAAATCAATTGACATCAAAATGTTATTATATTATCAGTGTACTATCCTTATTCTCATTTTAAAAAAGTTTTAACAAATAATACTTTTAATCCATTTAATTATGAATGAGTGATTTTTGCTCAAAATTATTTTCAACAAAATCAATTACTCATCAATTAGCATAATATTATTTTAAGTTTGATTCTTTCGAAATTCTATCATAAATAGATGATATAATTGTTGTATTTTTAATAGGATGATAAATATGCATACTAGGTATGAAAATAGTTTTATACCGAACTATAATAAAATAAGAGTTTAATGTCCATGCATCGTCAATGTAAAATAATTTTACATTATGGATCAATCATAACCTACAAATATAATGACTTTTAAAATAATTTTATAAAAATCATTTGACTTACCATAAATGAAGAGTTATGTTTGATTGGCAGTGTAAAATAGTCTTGCATTGGCGGTGCATTACCATTTCTCTCATAAAATAATATCATTTTGACATTAAAAAAAATCAAATAAATGATATATATCTAATTTTTTATTTCAAATATTATTGATATATTTTATACACTTGAACATGAAGATATATTTGTTATTGACATTTCAATAAAAATAATAAAATCAAAATTACTTCTCTTATGAAATAAAGAAACTATCTTCTTAATTCTTTTTTCTAACATACCAATTAGTATATTTTATTAAATGATAATTTTATGCATTTAGAAAAAAAATTAATGTTTTTAAATTATATAATATACATTTATTTATAAAACCGTAGAAATGACTGATCTTAAATGACTGATCTTATGGATAAAAGAAAGAGAAAGTGTAGTTCCATGTTCGGCCTGTGGGGTAGGAAATTCTTTTTTCTTTTTTTTTTCTTGCCAACATTTCATTAAGCCTAGGGAATTGCTTCTACACATCCTACTTTGTTTCATGCACCTCCAAAATTATTTTAATATTCCTATTTTACCCTTATTTGTTTTGAAATAGGTATTTCAAAAGTGTAAAAGTATTCCAGAATGTGGAAATCATATACCAAAATAGTTATTCCAAAATACATATACATTTTTAGAATGCCTATTCTAGAATATGATCTTTCATATTTTGGAATGGAGAAATAGATTTTTCGAATTACCCCACCCTATTTCAGAATATGTATTTTGGAATAGGTATTACAGAAGTGAATACCTCAATAGTTAGCACTCTTAAGAACCTTGTTCACATGAGCAACCATGGTGGCAAAGTGTGCTGAGAAGAGGGTGCTCACAGCTATGGTTTTTGGTGTGGCAGGGTGCTAGGTGAGGGGTGTATGTTTAGTTCTTTAGAGGGTGCAGGTAGCAAAAATTATGTGCAGTAAGTAATTCCTTAAATCTAGACCATAAAGGCCCAAAACGAATAACAATTTGGTTCACCCTGGCATTTTCTTAATTCCTCAAGAACCGTTTTCACATGAATATGTTTTCTTTGTATAAAATATAACAACGAAAACATATTTTCGTTGCATTAAATCGGGAGAAAAAAATTATGCAATAGAAATACGATTTTTTTATGTATTTACACAACAAAAACGTTTAATGTAATGAGAAAATGTTTCCATTTTTTCACCTTTTTTTACACAATGGAAATGTATTCCTTTGTGTATTTTTGGTCAGCAAAAATGCGTTTTTGTTTTGTTAAACTGTTATGGAAAAACTATAATTAATTATATATTTAAGTTATTTTTTAGAACAAATCAAATTAATGGTGATATAAATTATATTTTTAAAAATTAAAATTAAATTAACTAAGATACAAAATACCATTTTTATTGGCAGTTAGTATCATGTATATTATCTTTTAAAATTGAAATTGAATTAATTATGATAAAATCCGTATTTATAAAAGTAATCAAATTAATTATTATACAAAATTGAATTAAGGCTTAATATTCAATTTAATCTCTAAATTATTAAAAACTTCAATTAAGTCTCCAAGTTCTTCAAATTTAGTTCTCATATTATTTAAAATACGTATATTTGATCCTTTCCGTCAGTTTAATTTTGTCTGCGTTAAATGAAAAACAAATTTTATTATTTACCCACCCTTTTAATAAGTACAATTCTCATTTCTAATTTTAATAAAAATTACTTAATTAATCTCTTTTTTTTTTTTTTAAACAACATTCTTCATTCACACACAGTGGTTACTTTTTGGAACACCAATTTTCCCTAAATCTTCGATTAAAAACATCATCTCTGTTTTTTCTAGAATACCTCGTAAACAATATACACACTCCCCGCTCATTCAATCATAAAAAGTGGCACATCCTCTTCTACACTAATTCAAGCGGCAACAAATTACAAACAAAATAGATAACCTATAATGCACACATAACGACGATGACTAGCCTATTTAGAACTTTCTATAACCTATCTACAAGGACAAGATTGTGAGATTTTTCATTGAGGTGGTGTCGAAGCACTGCAACATGCCAGATGTGTATTTAGTAATAAGGGGCAAATATGAGAAACACATTAGGAGGGCTTCAAGTTTGTTTGCCAACTTTTTTTCACCTGGGTTCTTATATTTTTTATATTTGCATTTTGATCGCAAAATATTTTTCTCTTTTTTTTATTTGGTCCAATATATATTTTTTTAGACCTTCAACTTTTCAATAATTACACAAACGTCCAAACTCTCTTCAAACAATATTTTTTTATGATCAAACACAAGTTCTTCAACAAAAATAGCAAGAATACCTGAAGAAAACTATGAACATGTTCCCCAATTCAAGAATCAAGATCCATAAAAATCATGTTTAATGCTTCTAATTTATAATTTCAATTACAATTCATGCATCTATACTTTAAGCTCTTGAAAACAAGTGACTAACTAACAAAAATCATCAACAAACACAAAAACTCAACAATTAAACTCAACAATTTTTCATAAATGGTATGAGTTTTATGAAGAACACCAAGAACAACCCATACTCAAATCAACCCAAAACTCAACAAAAAGGTAGGGAAATCAAGGATTCATGTACGATTAGCACAAAACAAACAAGAATCAAAGGATTTGGATTTTCACATAAATTTTCTGGAAAATGAAATTGACACATAATTGATGAATATCTCTTCAAATTGAACTCTCTAATCAAGCTATGAATACCACATGATGAATACCAAGCTTGAAACACATGGATTGGACTGTTTCGAAAGTAATTCTCAAAACATTCATGAAAGAATTTTGAAAAAATCAAAAATAAAAATGAAGCAGATGAAGATATGGATTTAGAATGATGCATGATTATACCAAATCAATAAATCAGAGGAGAATTCGTCACAAAGAAATAACATTCTTGATAAAAATCAAGTTACAGTCAAATACCAATAAAAGAACTAATTTTCTCAATTAAGCAAAAACTCAAATTTTATTCAAATTCAAAAGTGACCAGCATAATGAGGTTTGTCTTATTTATGGAGTTAGGACTATTAAGCAAACTAAAGCCCAAATTAGGACTTAATTACATAGCTTAGGATCCAATTAATAAGCTAAACAAAGCCCAACTTGCAAGCCTTCAAAAATGCAGTAGAAAATAGCCATGAGCACGACTGGCATGGGCGTGTCATTAAGCCACACGAGCATACGAGTCTCGGCCCTGCCGATCTTGGCTTAGTCAAGGATGGCCAGTAACTGGTGCGACCCAAACAGCTTTATAATGGGACCGGTGAATAGTTTGACTCGTGCCGCTCCTTGAACTTAATTGAAAAAAAAAAGGAAAAAAATGCTGAAACATATATGAAACTTTGCAAAATAGCTATAATCTATTTCTTATTTTAAGGGAGTTGGGTTAGAATAAACATGATACACTTAATTTTTTTCTTTCCCCCTCTATTAATACATTTTTATGTAAACACCTAATGAGTAGATGAATTTCATCTATCATTTAAGATTCTCTTACCTGATGTAATTTATAGGTATAAAAATTGATAATTTTTAATAAATTTTAACCAATCACATCAATGAATATCGAAAATAGATCATATAAATAATGTTTATTTTTTTATTTAAACATAATTCATATATGATTTCTTATGTAGTGTTATTAAAGTTTATCATGTTAATATCATATTATATCTTATCTCCTTATATATTTATCTTATTATGTTCACCAAACAAACATTTAGGGTCGGTTTGGTAGGCAAAATAGGAGAGGATAGGATCAATAATTTTTTGTTTGATGTGCCAACATTGCTTATCTTAGGAGGGTGTATTAGATTAGGATTTTAAATGACTTTTTTTTTTTTTTTTGTAAAAATGTCTTGAGGTATTCAATTAGGATTGTTAAATGATAAAAAAAACAATGTCAATTAAGATTATCAAGATTATTTTTAAAGAACAACGAAATCTTGTGATATTCGATTGGGATTTTGATTAATTTAAAAAAAGTCATATGTTATTCAAAATCATAAAGATTTTAAAAGGTTATCTTCTTAATTGGATTTTGATAGATTTTATGAATTTTTTCAGTTGATTACATAAATACCAAACCTAACAAACAATCTCATCCAAGTTTTAAAGACTTTTCCTTTTCATCATAGACTTTTCTTTATTTCATTATCTTTCTTGGAGGCGGTGACATAATTTCTTACCCAATCTCTCACGTTTTTTTGTTTCAAGGTGAGATTTTTCATATAATCTTAATAATGATGTGTTCATACTCCCAAATCACTATGAACTACCTTATAAGCCTACATCACGTGATCAATGTAGTCCACAATCTCATTCTCCTTTAGGTTCATAAATTTCTAATGAAATGAAAATGTTCATAAGAGAAGTAAATCTAAGTCTGGAAGAAGCTCTAACTCAGTTGGGACAAACAATCAAGTCAAAGTTTTAAAAGACCTTTCTAAACTATTGCAATCAATTTTGAAAGATACACAACTTAATAGAGAAAACATAAAGTAATGTTTGGGATGCTATAAAAGAAATCCCAAATCTAGACTTATTTTTCAAGTTAGGCAGATAATTAATGTTTTGATCATCTCTTAATAAACCTTTTTAGATATTTTTTTGTTGAATTATTTGGTTTACATTATGATGACATTATCGATTTGATGGGTTAAATGAAACATTTTATATTTTTGAAAATTTATTATTATTTTTTGCTATCACTTTATGAAAATTTGTTATTAGAAGTAAGTCATTATCGTAATCGCTGTGAAAAAGATATCTCAAAATGTATTAATAGCTTGTAACTTTGATTTTTTTTAAAATTTATGTACGTTCTTAGTAGGTGGAAAAGTTCAGCTCATGATAACTTGTGACTAGTATGTGTTCAATGATATTTTTAAGCACACTATTTTTTTTTTGTGTTCAATAGTTTTGAATGTTTTTTTTTTTCTAAAAATCCATAGAGTCTTTTCAAATCTTATAAATCCGTAAAGTCTTTTGAAATCCTAATCATAAAATAGTCTTTTAAAATCTTAATCCAATACACCCCCTTATCCTTATGGTGAGAAGGAGTTGAGTTAGAATCTATGGAATATTATATATTTTTGAGCAAATTACAGTAACATTCCTTGAAATTTGTTTCAATTACACATGCATTCCCTCATTTTTTTACCATTATTTTGGCACCCCTTGTTTTAACGGTGTTAAGTCGCTGTCTTCCTTTGTTTTGTGTTATTGTTTTTTCAAAGGGAGAGAATTATTCCTCTTCCTCTTCATGCTATTGTTATATTTCGTGCTACTGTTCTTTAAAAGAGATATGTTTTTTCTTATATGCAAATTTTATGTTTCATGTTCGACAACCACGTCCTCTGTTGCGACTCTCGATTCGACGACCCCATTCACGGCAACTTCCAACCCAACGACGACCCTATCCGTGGCAACGACGACTCCATATGGTAAAAATAATGTTTTTAACATTCTAACACATAGATCCTTGAATCATTTAAACTCATTACTCATGTATCCCCAAATATTTAAACACATCACACATGTATTTATGAACTTTTTAATACATTACACATGCACCTAATTTACAAAAAGGAAAATAATGACATTTTTGAGAAAAAAAAATATTATAAAAGTCATGTACTAGTTACATGACATAAAAAGTTAACAGAGTTAACTCCATTTTCAATTAAGGAAGTATAAGTGTAATAAAATACCAAAAATTATAGAGTTTTGTGTAAAGATAAAAATAGGAGAGAATGTATATATAATTGAAACAAACCTCAGGAGATGTTGCTATAATTTGCTCTATAATTTTTATTTTTTCTTTTTAATTAATATTTGTATTCAAATAAATAATATTTGTATGTCATCACGTTTACTAAACATACTCTTAAATTCTCTCCGTATGTCACTTATTACAATTTATTAAAAATAGTCAATAGATTCCAAGTATCATCTAATAATTATCTCATTCATTAAAATAAATAATTTTAATCAATCCCATAAACAATATCTTATTCACGATTAAAAAAAAGAAAGCCGATGCACCGTTAAGATTCTCCATTTGTATGTGAAGATCTTTTCATTACAGTGGGGTCTCGTATTAGTTTTAATTTATTTAATGATGAAATAGAAGTGGTAGCTTTGCAAATCTTCCTCAATGCAGGGTATGAAATGCATGAGAAGAATTACTTAAACCTTAAGACAGTGCATGAATGTGTACACTTTCTTTTAGTTGAGTCATTGAATCACCCTATTTGGCGTGTCTAGAAAAAAGTAGATGATTCCAACTAGGAAGCTCTATGTTGCCACCACATGCAGGGTACCCTTTAATAATAGTGGAAAAAGTACCAGCAAATCAGCAATCCAATAACACCTGCACCTGCAGTGAATAATTAGTATGTGAATGTGTGAGTGATTAATATAATCGATCGATTTATTTGATAAAATAAATATTTATTTTAATATAATAAATAATTATATATTTATGTAACGTACTTGTTTAATTTATTTATGTTTAAAATGGATAATTTTTTTTTATTAAAAGAAGAAAATCTTATTTATTTATAAAATAATTACTTACGTGATTTTATTTTATAAATAATTATTTTAATTTTAAACCAACTCAATATTTATTATAATAATAATTAGTGGAGTATTGCAGTTCTAAATATATTATTGAGGAGTGTACATCTTTGTGGGAGCCCACACTCTCTTTGGAGGAACTCACTTGTCATTTGCATGCAAGGCCCAAGGGGATTGATTAAAAGAAACAATATAGAGTTCATTTGGATAAATTTTTTCATAAATACTTTTTAGCAAAAGATAATAAGAAAAAAAATTATATTAATTAATTTTTAAAATTTCTCTCACATTATATATAAGATCAAAGAATTTCTACAAATTAACTAAAATACAAGTTAATTTTAATTTATAAAAAAATTTATTTCATTTTTCTTTTTATTTTAATCTTTCTAGAAATACTTTGAGAAAAACATACCTACTCATAATAATGTCATGTGAAAGTGAAAAAGATTAAGAATTTTTTTAATAAATCTTTCTAGAAATAGTTTTAAAATGAAAAAAAAGATTTTTTTTTTATAAACTAAAATTAACTTCTCAAATAATTAATTTGTAAAATCTCTTACAAAAATTTCATATTTTTAATTCTCGTAAATATGTATGATAATATATGTTGGTTGAATCTAACTCTACCAAATACACATTTATGTACTTATCATCTTTTTATAGCAATGGTGACAATCTTTCCTCACTGACTCACGGAATTGAAAAATCACAGCAGCCAAAACAAGGGTCATTGCTCTTAATAACGACCCTTTCCAACTCCAAAGAAAAACAATTTATATTACCTCACTATGGTTGATTGATTGCGGTTAATTAAATCAAAGGGAACAGTATCAACGTTCAATAATTGACAGTGACACTGATGACAAATTTAAACCAGATGTTGAATGAACAAATTTTAGATATATAGTTATTTACATATTTTTGACTACTTTTTAATGAGAATTAAAATTTTGCTTTAATAATTTAGATATATAGTTATTTACATTTTCTTAAAGAGAAGACTAATAATTAAGACATCTAAAAATATGAAAAAGAGATAATATATTATAAAGGTGAAGTTTTAACTATGATGAAAAAATAACACTAAAAAGTACTTAAAAATCTATATACATACAAGTTTATGGAAATTATGAACTTTTATATATATAAATTTTTAAAAAATTATTTTTAAAATTATAATAACAAATATAATGATTTTGTAACCGTATAAAACTTTGTTATCGTTACAATATCTTTATTCATATTTATACATCAATTAAGTTATCGTTAGGTATACTAAAATGTGGGTCTGAGTCATACTCTCCCCTTTCTGCTAGTCAATATAAAAAAAAATGAGTCATCATTTTCACATAAAGAAAAGAAAGTAATCGCAAATATTATTAGCCCTTGGTCGGTGGTACGTGGCAGCTTCTCATTTGCTACTTTGTTATCAATAAACCACTACCATAAAAAAACACACCGACTCCCAGAATATATTTCTGTCAAAGGTGTTGGGTTTTGAGAAAGCAGAAACCTTTGGCTATAAAACAAACTTTAAAAAGTCATGTACAAAATTAATAACGACCTTACAGTTTCTTAACCAATTAAATAAAACATGTTTAATGTTATTTTTAATACATTAATTTTTATATTTTTTTTTACGTTTTATACATAATATTTTAAAAATACTTTAAATTATATTTTAGTCATATTTAGATAATTAATTATATTTTGTTACATAATATTTTAATCACCAAACATAAACAAAAACAAAAACAAATCAACAACTTTAAAATGTATCAAAAAGCATCTAATTTAAAATATCACAATGTAATTAAAACATAATTTAAAGTACTAAAATAAAAAATTTAAAATATTATATACCAAAATATAAAAAATATAAAATTTAATAGATTAAAATTACCTTTTAAGTCAATAAAACTCCTTAAATAAATTATGTGTTTTGTGCATGTTAGTTAAAGTCTAATATGCTATTTATAAACAATAAATAAATATTTAAGTTTTATTTGAATAAGTTTCTCTATAAACATATAAAAATATATAAAATGTAAAATGAATTAATTATTTTAATACCAAATTAGCTTGTATATTAAATTTTACATTTAGAAACAAATAAGTAAGATTTTTTTTCATAAACATTAAGTGTATTAATTGATTTTAGTTCATAAGAAAAAAGTTTAATTTATTTTAACTTTTTGTTTTCTTCTTCAATAAGTATATATATAAAAAAAAAAATAGTATATACTTAATTTTATACCGTGGTTTAATCCTAATTCATAATCTATTATTTATATAAATTTAAAAAATAATTTTATAAAAATCAACCTATTTAACGATATAAATTTGGTGTATTTGAAAAGTAATGCATCACATTTTTTTTCATAAAATAAATCAAACTAAAACTGAAGTAAAAAAAAAAAAACATTTGAGACTTTACTTATTTTACACAGCAGTTAGCATGTCAATAACTCTATAAAACCTTGTTTGCTGCACAATTTTATCTCACAAACAATCCACAACAACAACTGCTACAAACAACAACACACTTCAAGTTCATAGTATTTTGGTGATTAGGATAGAAAATGGCCTACAACTCTTCTCAAAATTCCCAAGCTGCTCTTCCCTTGCACCTTTGCTTCTTCTTGCTAACCCTTCTCATGTTCCTTGGCTTCTCATGGTACTCAAGCTACGAGCCAATAATTGAGAGCTTCATGGACCAAGTGAAGTTGGTCCTAATGGTTTCTCCACTTCTTCTTCTTGTTGTTGTGCACTTCCTTTGCAACTATGGAAGTGGTGGTGGAGGGGTCTTGTCTTCACTGATTCCTCTTCCTGAAGAGAGAGAGTCTCTGCATAGAGCAGGTGGAACTCCTTGGGGTGTTGGCTTGGTTCTTGTTCTTCTTCTCTTCATGGTGTCTTACCAGTCTTCTTTCCAAGAACGTTGGTTTCCTCTCCTCACCAGGTGAAAAGAGTGAGATTGATCTTCTCTTTACCAGGTGAATCCAAGCATCTGTTGCCCAGAATTAAGGACTAATCTTGTCGAGATACTGAAATCTATTTAAGATGTTCGATCTATCTCTTTCTACCGATGTTTCCATACCCACATATCAGAGTTCTTAGTTAGTTAGTTATATCATGACATGGAACTTTGTTTGTAATTAGTGTGATTTAGTGAATTCTCAAGGTTTTTCATGAAATTGAGATTTCACTTTCTTTTTTTTTGAAGCCGTGATTTTCGGTTTTTTTTTTTTGGAATAGAGACTCTTTGAGTTTATGTATAATTTTCAGGGGTGAGAAATTTAGGTAGTTAATTAATTAAAACATTAATATTAAAAAATTAAGCACTATGATATGATAAAGTACAATCTGAATTATGATATTTAGTCACTTAGCTTGAATTTTCATAGTTAGTTTATAAACATTAATTATACTTTAGCCTAGAGAGAAAGATAATTACAAACAACAAACTAAGAGGGGGATCTTACTTTGAAAGAGGGAATTCTGTTGGTGTGCTGATAGTTGACTTCAATCACTTTTTAAGAATTAAAAAATGATTAGTTCACACAATAATTACTTGGCACTCGTTATTCTTCTTTAATTTATCTCTCGTTTCTTAGAACTTATTTCCTTAGCTAGAATAATATTTATGTTAATCAGACATTCTGATTTACAAAAGAGTATACGAAAGACTGGAGTGAGTGTTTTTTTTTTAACATTATCTCTCGTGTGTTACTCACAATGCATTTGAGCTTATAAATTACAAGTTCTATCATAATGTTTCCTTGGTTAAGGTATTGTACTCTGCATTTGAGTTTAATTATGATGCATCACACACTTTGCATTGTAATTTATAGCTGTGCAACATGAAAATTAGGACTTTGAAATGATCTAATATTCTTTATTTGCTCAGTCCATCAGACTTATGTAATTTATAGCATGTTTCAAATGTGTTTTCTAAGGAGAGCATTCAATTTATGTAATATTAGAAGTTCTTTCAAAATATGGGTAAAGTTAAGCAATTATTTCTTCAAAATAAATTAAACCAGATATGCAATAGCCAAAATGAAAGGGAATTTTACCCTTAATTTTTTCCTTCGAAGTAGTGAGCAGAATTGACCTAAGGAAAATACATTAAATTCAGTATAAATATGTTTTCACATACTTTTAATACAATGCAGTAACACTTTAATACAATACGGTAACATGAAAGTAACATTTTGTCAACTGCTACAAATCCCTACAATGCCCAGATCAATTTCTTGGGCTTCATCCTCTCCCTTATGGTGATTACTTTCTATACCATCTTTTCTCTTTCCTCCTAACTGGTGACACTAACAGTAAAAGTCAACAAACATAGACAAACATAGACACTACAATGGAATTTGTCGGGACAACCTCTCAACAGGTTCTGCAAAGAAAATGGAATTGTCAGGCAAAGGACAGTTGCTGGAACCCCTCAATAGAATGGCCTTGCTAAAAAATTCAACAGAATAATTCTAGAAAGAGTAAGGTGCATGTTGCTAGGTGCTGGTTTGCCAAAGGTATTTTAGACTAAGGCTGTAAATATTGTTGTGTACCTCATTAATAGGTGTCCCTCCACAGCCCTTGATATGAAAACACCTGAGGAAATCTAGACAAGACATCCACCAGACATAAAAAGACTAAAGGTGTTTGGCTGCATTGCTTATGCACACATAAGGCAGGATAAACTAGATCCTAGAGCCTTAAAATGCATTTTTTTTGGATATCCTGAAGGTGTAAAAGGATATACACTGTAGTGTTTGAAATCTGGTCACAAATGGTGTTTCACAAGTCATGATATTACTTCCAATGAAGTTGAGATGGCCTACAAGTCAAATGAAGAAAAGGTCAAAGCTGAAGTTGCTCAAGTGGAGAAACATGCGTCTGAACATTTGAATTTTGAGGTGGAGACAATAGAGAAATCTGAAGAAATTCAAACTAAAATAAAGGCACTTGAGGATGATGATTTTGAACAAGAACAGACCATTGAAGATAATTATTTGCTAGCTCGTGACAGAACAAGAAGGGAAACCAAGGCACCAAATAGATATGGCTATGTTGACTTAATAACTTTTGCTCTAATTGTTGCAAGCAACATTATGGAAGATGAGCCTAAAAGTTTGAAGGATATACTGGCTAGTAAAGATAAAGAGAGTTGGCAAACTGTAATGAAGGAAGAGATGCAGTCCCTTCATGATAACAAGACCTGGAAACTGGTTAGAAAACCTACTGGAGCTAGGTGGTTAGCTGCAAATGGATTTTCAAGAAAAAGGAAGGTCTAAAGGGAATTGAACTTTGCAAGAGGTTTCACTCAAAAGGAGGGGATTGATTTTAATGAGGTGTTTTCTCCTATTGTTAAATACAAGTCCATTAGAATTTTCATGGCTTTGGTAGCAAAATTGAATTTTGATCTAAAACAAATGGACATTAAAATTGCTTTCTTGTATGGGAAACTTGAAGAGACTATTCTGATGAAGCAACCAAAAGGTTTTGAGGTTAGAGGCAAAGAGAATCAAGTCTACAAGCTGACCAAGTCCCTATATGGTCTAAAGCAATCTCCCAGTGAAATAAAAGGTTTGATGATTTCATGACCAAAACAAAATTTATTAGGAGTCACTATGATGATTGTGTATATTTCAAATTTCCCTCTAATAGCACATCTATTATTCTACTATTATATGTTGATGATATTTTAATAGCAAATAATAGTAAGGATGAAATTGTGAAGCTTAAGGCTGAATTGAACAAGGAATTTGAAATGAAGGATTTGGGTGAAACTAAAAGATTTGGGGAATTAAGATCAAAAGGGATAAAAAGAAGAAATTGTTGTACCTATCTCAAGAAGTTTGCCTTAGGAAAGTTCTGGAAAAATTTAGGATGTCAAATTCCAAATCTGTAACTACACCTATGTCTCACAACAATTCAAAGTTAAATTGTATTCTAGAGAAGTTTTATATTAGTAAAGTGACACTTAAAGTGCAAACAGCAAGAGAGTTTTATGCTCTCTGCTGAAACACAAATCAAATATTTGGTGTTTTTTCTTTTCTTTCATTCTTAATTCTGCATGTGTGAGTTTCTTAAGAATCTTAAAAACACAAGCTTCAATTCTTGTTTTTCATTTTCTTATTGTGCATTGATGTGCAATTCAGTGTATGTATATTTGGTGTTGATCTCTAGAAAACATTTAGTGCAATTGGAACATAAGAAGACTAATTAGTGAGTTATTAATCATTCATGGTGGTGAATGTTGCTTAATGAGTTACTAATTAGATAAATATTATTTTAATCACATGAGGCTTTTTTTAGTAAAAACTTTGTCTTATTGTTTGGTAGACATAATATGCATTTGATAAGAAAATGAGGGATTTTCATGGCTAGGGGTAACCCACAAATCCAAATCAATCTAAACTGGCCCAACCTAAGTTGATTAGGTTGATAGAGTATTTGGGTCAAACTCAACCCAACCTAACTCAATCTTAACCCAATAACCTATGAGTTGGGTAACGAATTTTGTGGTAGAAACCCATAATTCAACCTAACTCAACTCAACCTAAACTATATATATTAATAAATAATAATACTAATAAATTAATAATAACAAAAAATCAAAAATAGAAAAATCATATTTTCACTTTATCACTCACTTCGACACTCTCATTTACAACAATTTCAGTTTTACACTCACTATTACTCATTTCATTCCAATTTAACGAAAACTCTTTTCTAGAATAGAAAGTAGAAACATTAAAACCCTACTTATTAATCTCGACTACTCTCACCCACTCAATCATCACCGCCTTGGCTACCATCCTCTGATGTCCTCCGCTCAGTTTGTTGTTCTACGCTACACCTCCATTACACTGTTGCACCTTCACTACGTTGCTTGCATCTTATCTCTTGGTTCGTTTTCTAACATTTGAAGTTAACTTGCTTCTTTTATGCATTAATATATGATTATGTGTATTTGATATTTAAAATGATTTTTGTTCTAAAAAAATAAACAAAATCTGAAAATCTATAATAAATTTTAACAAATTTTAATATATTTTTTTTTAAAATGCATCACTAGTCTGATTATTCAACCAAACCAAACCAAACCCATTTATGATTTGGTTGATTTGAGTTGAGTTTAAAAATAAAATCACACAAATTCAACCTAATCTCAATCCACTAAAAATTGATCTGATTGAGTTAAGAATTTAGATAAATCAAGTTCAATCCAACCCTTTAACATCCACAATGATATGTTAAAAATATAATAAACTTTGATTGTATCTCATATTTAATGTTTAATGTACACTAGAACATAAATTATATTTTATTGTCACATCATACGAGATTGAAAGACATCGTGAAGTGGGTGAGATTACGGTGAAAGATTTTATAACTTTTAAATCGGTAGGAGAATAGGTGTAAACTTTAGTTTAATATGAGAGTGAAGGGTTGCATATAATGAAAAAACAATTATTTAGTGGTTTTTAGAGGACAACACATTTCACCAGATGCACCCAAAATAACACTTCATCAAAAATTTCTTACCAACTCAGATTTACACAATGTAGGAGTACGGTTGTGAAACTATTCTCACCCTCATTTGCTATCGACACCCCTAACTTTTGAAAATCATATTTTGCATAGGAAAATCATATTTTTGTGAAAATGGCATTTTATAAATAAAAATTATCATCCATACGATAGGTGTGAATAGAAATTTAGTGATGAGAATAACAACCACCGTTACTATTCTGTGATGATTGAGAGTTGGGTGTGTGGGTATCATTTGTCACTTGCATACAAAAAATAAAAAATAGGAGTGCTAGCTAGCTATATGGATTATATAATCTGTAATATATTTTATATAAAAGATCAGTTAAAATTTATTAAAATTATACCATTACCGGTGAAACATATTAAATTAGAAGTGAAACTTACAATTTTTTATGAATTTTAATAAATTTTAGTCAATTATAATAAAATATTTTAAACAATGTGTTAATGTGATAATAACATTTTTCATAAAGAAATAATATCTTGTAGACTTAAGTTGCGCAATTTTTTTTCCTAATTAGCTAGATTGATGGTAAAATGGGGAGATACTCCAATACTACTAAATAAAACGTCAATGACATTGTGCGACTACCATGTGCATGTTTGTAATTAGTGTGATATAGTGAGTTCTCAAGGTTTTTCATGAAATGAGATTTCACTTCTTTTTTCTCATTTTATTTATTTGTTTTTTTCAAATGGATATGCTCTTTTTATTTATATATAGACGGCGTGTCACATGTTTATTATGAGAGATGAAAAGTTTAAATAACAGACATTGATTAAATCTTAATAGTCCAAATGTAATTTTGAATTAAAATTAAATGTGATTTTCATCTTATACAATCATATCTCTTTTAATTATTGCGCATTCACACAGTTGCTCCCATCATCATGACTACTACCGCCACCACCAATAGGGTCATTGCCACCGCCATCATTATAACCACCGCTACCACCAACAAGACCACCGTCATGGTTGTCATCCCCGTTGTTGCTGCCACCACTACTGCCATGGTGGTGGTAGCGGCAACAATGGGGACAACGACCATGATGGTGGTAGTGGTGGTGGTAGCGGCCCTATTAGTGGTGGCAGAAAAATGACGGTAGTGACCATATTGGTAATAGCAGCACTGATCATGGTATGAGACAATAAATGCATCATAATTAAGAAATATATGATTGTATAAGGTGAAAATCACATTTAATTTTAATTCAAAATTATATTTTGATCATTAAGATTTAATCAATGACTGTTATTTAAACTTATCATCTTTCGTAATAAACATGTCCTCTCATTTGAAATGCCCTCTATGATTTAAAGGGGGGGGGGAACAAGGGCTTTAGCCCCCCCTCCTCACCTTCTCTTTATATATATATAAATATTAAAAGATATTAATAACAAAAATTATTAAAAAAATAAATTTTTAAGTTAATATTTATTTATTTTTTTTTCATTAGTAAATCATATATTAGTTTTATACCTATATTTAGTAATAAATATTTGACTTAATTGTATATTTATTTTATTTTATTTTATTTTTGATAAATTTTACTCTTAACAAATTAATTTAATATTTATAAATTTTACTCTATATTTTATTTTTACATCACATGATTGCACATTTTATTTTCTAATTTTTTTTAAAATTGATAAATTTTATACCCATTTTTCTGTATTTTTTTTATAAAATTTATATTAATTTAGTTTTCAAAAGATTTTATCCTTAATTTTTGTAAAAAAAAATTTTTAACCCCCTCTAACTTAAACCTTGGATCCATCCCAATCTATATATATATATATATATATATAAACTTTGTGAGTTAATGTATAATTATGTACTGGTCAGTGGTGAGAAATTTAGCCATTTATGTAGTTAATTAATTAAAACATTAGTATTAAAAAATTAAGCACTATTATATGATAGATTACCATCTAAATTATGATATTTAGGAGTATATTCGATTATGATTTCATAAGATTATTTTAGTGTAAAAAATTCTTATGAATTTTAAAAGATTTTGTAAGAATATAAAGACTTTCAAGATTTTTTTAAAAGACTTTTAAAATTAGAATTTTATAGTTTGGATTTTAATAGATTTATAAAACATGAATTGATAAGACTTGAAAGGATTTTACCAATTTATAAGATTTTAACTACAAAGAGAGAGAAAGATAACTACAAAAGTCCAACAAACTAAGAAGGGGGTCTTGCTTTGAAAGAGGGAATTAAAAAATGATTAGTTCACACAATAATTACTTTTGACACTCGTTATTTTTCTTTAATTTATCTCTTTTCTTAGAACTTATTTCCTTAGCTAGAATTATATGTGTTAGTCAGACATCCTGATTTAAAAAAGAGTATACAAAAGACTGAAGTGGACTTTTTCTTTTTTTTACATTATCTCATGTGTTACTCACAATGCATTTGAATTTATAAATTACAAGTTCTAACGTAATTAATGTTTCCTTGGTTAAGATATTGTACTCTGCATTTGAGTTTAATTGTGATGCATCACACACTTTGCATTGTAGTTTATAGCTGTACAACATGAAAACTAGGACTTTGAAATGATCTAATATTCTTTATTTCCTCAATCCATCAGACTAATGTAATTTATAGCATGTAGCAAATGTCTTTAATCTTAAGAAACTTAGTTAAAATTTATCACTTGTTAGTAAGAGAGTCGAATCTAAAACCTCTCCATCTGATTATATTTTAATCTTAAGAAACTTTTAAGTTAAAAAAAAATATTAACAAATAATTTTTTACTTATTTTTTTAAGCTCTCATATTTAACTTTAATTTAATTTAAATGTAACTTATAGGCGAAACCACCTAATAATTTATATCTAAGTGTTCTAAGGTATATCATGATATTGTTTATGAAATAAACCGTGTTAATTAGGAGGGAAATATTATTTTGTTTGTGATCATGTTATTTGACGAATATTATGTTATCAATGGTAAAAAAAAACAAAGCATCTTCATTTATAAAATGTCTTTTTTATTTATACATCTGAACTTAAAATAAATACTACCAATATAAATATAGATTACTTATAATCAGTGATGGATGCAAAAAGTTAGGTAAGGGGTGTAACGTCGTGGTTTTCTAATTCCGTGAACAAATGATTGATTTAAAACGCAACAAAAAGTAAATTTAAATTGTTATTTAATAATCTAATAAATAAAATAAAGTGATTTATTGATGTGTGATTAGGTGTTTTGTTAAATGTTTAATTATTTCTATGTTTTTGGTATATATGTTTTCGTGGGTTTAGATTATTTTGGGCTAAGTTCTTAGAGCCTCATATTCCAGATTGATTATAGAACATGGGGTGTAGTTAGAAGTTAGAAGGGGTGTAAGGAGCAAAGTTTGAGTTTTTCTTAGACTTATATGGGAAGTTTCTTTCCTTTCCCTTATCTCCTTCATTTTTCCTTCATTCTTATTCATCCCTTCTCTCATGGTAAAGAATTGGAGCTTTCTCATTATTGGAAACTTGAGCATCCTTCTTTGAAGCTTTCTAAATTTTTGTAGTGTTGGTTCCCTCTAGTTGATTTCATTCTTGGATCATCAAGTTTCCTCCATAGCTTCTTCTTCAAGATTTTGAATCACTTCCTACGGTAAGGGAAGCTTACCCCTTTTCTTTATTTGAAGATGATTTTGAGTTGTTTGGTTTAAATCTTGGGTTCTTTTGTTTTTGGGTTTAGGATTTAGAAACTTAAAAGTTTATTATTGACATGTTTATTATGAAATTGGATATTTTGGTAGTCATTAATAGGCTTAAAACTCAGTTTTTCGTGAAGAACTCGTGATGCAGGATCTGTTGTTTTAGCTAAGCTAAAAAGTTTAGCTTGAGCTAAATATTTGATTGAAGCTAAATTTTCTAGTTGAGTTAAATTTCGATAATAATTTGATCTATATAAATTTAGCTGGAGCCACGATTTTTAGCTTAAGCTAAATATTTGGCTGAAGCTAAATTTTCTAGCTGAGTTGAATTTTGATAATGATTCGATCTGTATAAATTTAGCTGGAGCTACAATTTCTAGCTTAAGCTAAATTAATTCAAAATGTTTTATTTTATCCAAATGCTTTCTCAAGAGTTTTATGATTAATCCAAAGTATATATATAATTGTTTTATGTATTATAGTAGAGAAGTATAATTTTTATTAAGGTTATGAATGTTTGCATACCTAAAATGTATTATGTAGTTGGTTATGCATACACATGTATACATCATGCTTAGATGGCAGTGCATATGGGTAGGCATGTAAGTTGAGAGTGTCAGGTGGCCTCTCAACCTAGTGTTGGGGGTTTTTGTGGTGGCTAACAAGAATGGGCCTATAGAATAGACAAGTGGGTAAATCCCTATAGATGTATGATCATGCAAATCTTACAGAGATAAGCCGATACCAATACTTGTCTATATTCGATAAAATCACAAATCCTCCACAAGGTAGCTCAAGGAACTCCCCGAATGGTCAGAGAGTGAGACCATGGTAAGGGATGGGGCCTATGAGGACTGCCAAAAAGTTGTTGAAATCTCTTTGGAGTCAAGTCAGCATGACATACATGATATAATTACGAGTTGAAATTTAAATGTGAATTAAAAACTAAAGGGTGAGTTGAGATAGTTTTGTTTAATTTAGTTACATGACTTATAATCATTAATTTATTCAATTATCTGTTAAACTAAATCTATCTTTAGTTTAAATCTCTATATAATTATGTTTATTTTATATAAATAAGCTTACCTGCTTTGTGTTTGTATTTGTGTTGTTTGACTACGATGATCGTGTGGTTGACATGGGAGTAGACAATAATGCAGTTGTAGGATCTCAGACATCTCCTGAATGAAGTGAATTTAGATGATTTGTGCGGGGACAAGATCCCATTTTGTTGTACTCTTATGTATATGTGTATAGTAGGGGGACTAGCTTAAGATGTGTGTGTAATTATTGATGTTATTGGGGATACCTTCTAGTAAATGACCATTTTGGTATTGTATGAACTTATGTATCTAAGTTTTGTAAAGTCACTCTTTAAGACGTTTATGTTATGATAACGTATATGATGTGAAGGCTTGTATATAATTATTTTAAAAAAATAATTAAATTAATATAGTATTTAAGTAACGAAGTTGGGTCGTTATAAGGAGGGGTTAGAATTTATTTTTACAAAAATTGAAAATAAAATTTTTAAAAAATATATTTAATATAAAATTTATAATAAAAAAAATATTTAAAAAATGGATAAAAAATTTGTCAATTTAAAAAAAAAAGAATAAAATCTGCAATCATGTGATATAAAGATAAAATGATAAAGTAAAATTTGTAAAATTTTAAAAAATTAAAGATAAAAAGTGTCAAATTAATTTGATAAAAGTAAAACTCGCCAAAAATAAAATATATATATATATATATATATATATATATATATATAATAATTAAACTAAATATTTAATATTAATTATAGGTATAAAACTAAGATATGATTTACTACTTTAAAAAAATTAAATAAATATTAATTTAAAAATATATTTTTTTAATAAATTTTTCTTTATTAATATTTATTTAAAAAAATTATTATTATTATATATATATATATAAACATGAGGGAAGGGAGGTGGGGCTCAAGCCCATATTACCCCCCTTGGTTCCGTCTCTGTCTCTGCTTATAATTTGAAGTGCAAAAATGAGTGACTTACATATAAATATTTACGCAACGTAGTTTTATTAGAGAGAAGAATATTACCTTGAATCATAAACTTAAGAAATATGGTTTTTTTTTATATGAAATTTCTCCGCAAAGTTTTTTTTTTTTTGGGGGTTTAAATGTCAATAACAAATATGTTTAATGGAGTAAAATTATTAATGTTAATCACGTGTTAAATATAATATAATTTAAATATATAAAAAAAGAAAATAATAATATAGAAAGAAATATAATTATGTATATTACTTTTAACACTTACACCAAAAAAAAATATTATTTTTAAGAGAACAATTTATATATAATTTTATAGCATCTGTGTAATTTAAAACATGTCTATGATTGTTATTCAATCATCGACAAAATGGATTATAACATGTCAAGTTGGTCTGACATGACATGCAATATATTCAAAAATATGAAGAAGAAAAAATAAAATAAATTAATATAATTCAAAATTTTAATAAATTAAAAATATAAAAATGTTGGAGGTGTCATAGAGGGAGAAAATTCTCTTGCGCAAAGAAGAAAAATATCTGAATAAAAAAATAATGGAAGAACATATAGTTGCACATGCTTTCTAAGATTTTTGATTTGGTTCCTTCAACGTTTTGAAGTAAGTGGATTAATTATATAGAGATTACACGAAGAAAATGGATTTTTTTTAGTTGACTACGTACATGTTTGTTTAAACTTATGCAGTGAAATAATAATTTATTTTAATAAAATAAATAATTATTTATATTTTTAGTATGTTGATATAAATGGTTTATATTTAAAATAAGTTATTTTTTATTTATTTAAAAAAAATTATTTCCTTGAAATAATTAATTATCTTATAATTATTTATTTTATAAATATTTATTATAATTTTAAAAAAATTAACCAAAAGAATTGGAAGACTAACACATGTATTGATCTGTTAATGACTGGATTCTCTCCATTCTTTTTTCACAACAGAGTTCATTAGACATGTGATTCTCTCCATTCTTTTGCCTATTAAATATTTATATTGGTCACGAATTTGGTCCAGGTTTCCCATGCCTTTTTTAAATACCTATATGACTATAACTATATTTCTTTATTGGTTATTAATATTCTTTTTGGTGTGCCACACATTATAGGTGTTGCAATATTTCAACTCAGGTGTCAATCTTGTTGAAATCTGATTGTTATTGTCAGGTGCATACCATTTTTTTCTTAATAAAACATTAGCTTGTAAGGTGTGTCACACTTTAGGTGCTGTAATATTGCAACTTTGGGTGTTAATCTAGTTGAAATCACGTTGTTATTGGTCAGTTTTGCAACTTGGGGTATTAATCTAGTTGAAATTACGTTATTATTGGTTAATTTTTATAATAAGTGTTTATAAAATAAGTTATTGTTAAATAATTAATTATTTCGTAATCAAATAAGATTTACTTCTTTAAATAAATATAAAACAACTCAATAAAAGTAATTCAAACAAACATATTAAAAATACAAATAATTATTTATTTTATTAAAATAAAGTAATTATTTTATCAAATAAACTTAAAACAACTTATTTTAAGTAAAATTAATTCAAACAAACATATTAAAAACACAAATAATTACTTATTTTATTAAAATAAATAATTATTTTACCAAATAAAATAAACTTAAACAAACAAGTTTATTATCATTTGAATACTATTTCTTTTACTTAATAAGATATACTAGTAAGTGAAGAAACTTCTTAAAAATAACAATAAAAGTATCATTTCAATTCTTATTATAAGGTTCTATTAACTAATGGTCACTTATTAAGAAATTTGATTAATTTAGTTAAAAGCATTAAATTTATCTTAATTTTTTTTCAAAATTAGTCCGATAAACAAAACTAACAAATAATAACATATAATTAATGTTTTCCCACTAACACATTATTTTAAAACTTATGTTAATGAAGGGTATTGTTAAGAAAAAATAATTAATGCATAAAAAATTATACATTAAACTTTATAAAAAGAACAAGTTACTATTTTAACCTAAACGTTATAGCAAGGACTTGACGACGGAGTATTTGACGAAAATAATTTTTTTTAAAATGTCACCAATATGTTATTCAGAAAATATCCGTATTTTAAAAAAAAAATTAGAGATATATTTATTTTATTATGTTGATCCAAATTTTTTGCTTATTTATTTCTCCTTTATAGCTTCTACACTCGTAAAAAAAAAAAACTATTTAAATTAATAATAGAAAAAGAATAAGGATTCCCAAAGAAATAAAATGGTAGTAACAGAATATCGATCATTATACGAATCACATGGCTTCACGGGGAAGGTTCGTGCACCATTTTTTTGCTTAAAAGTTAAAACTATACGTTGTTATTATGATAATAATTTTTAAAATAATTTTATAAAAATTAATTATTTTATTATAAATAAAAGGTTATGATTAAACAACGATGAAAAATAATTTTAATAGGTTTTTTTTATCTTATTATATATATAAAACTTTTCACATAAAAACATAACACAATAAGTAACTTAATAATACACCAAGTGCCTTTCAAAAAAATAAAATAAAAAACAAGTGAATTAATAATAATGAATTTCGCATGAGATACAGATAGGTATTGTAATTTATGTGCACGTTGATTGCGTGGTGGTGCGGGCTGTTCATAGATTATTTCAGAAGAAAATTTCGAAGTGAACCAAATTAAACTGAACTAAAAAAATGGCTTTAAAGAACTAAATGTGAACTATTTTTACTAGTGTTATCATAATCCACTCCGATTCGAAATAATACTTAAATGAGTCACTAATTGAAACCGCTTTGAATCGATGAAATTGATAAAAATCAATGATTTGATTAATTTTCACAATTTATTATATTTAAAAAAAATATATAATTTTATTTTATACCGTTGAAATTAAATATTACGATATATTATATTATATTTTATATATAATTTATGAAACTTTTGAAATTTAATTTGTAATATATATATATATATATATATATATATATATATATATATTATATTTTTAATATTACTTAGTATATTAAATAAAAATTTAAATAATATTATGTTATTTAAATTGGTTCAATCACATAGTTGAATTACTCAACTTTGAACCAATGTTTTTATTTATTCATTAACCAATCCAATTTTAAAAACATTCATTTTTTACTTTTCAATCCTAAATTCTAAATTGAATTGAATTATTTATAGATTTAGTGACCTAATTCTAAAATTGAATAATTATGCACTTAATTTTATATTATCAAACCATCACAACCAACTTTCATAATAATTATATTATTTTTATAAATTATCTTAAAAATTAAATTTTTGATTGTCCTAAAGTATAAAACTAAAACTATTTTACTGATGGCTAACTTCCTAAAATGAAAGGTGAATATTGGTATCGTTCTATAACTTTTGAGAATAAGTTTTATGCATTGTTTGGATTGTCAGAGAAGTTATGAAGAGAGAATGGTAAGAAAAAATAATTTTTATCAGTTTAATATTTAAAAAATAAGTTGTTTTACTTTCTTTTTTTTATTTAATGGAATTTTTTTATTATTTAGTTACTCAATTAAGTTATTTTATTGGTAAAAATGATTAATTGATTTTTTTTTTTCATTTGAAATTACGAAAATGCTTTGATATCTAATTGTATAATTTTTATAAATAAAATATCTAAATAATTATCGACTAGTGTAAAATTATGTTATATACATTATCTTTATTCTTTTTATTTTTTATAAATAATAAAACTTAGTTGAATACTCAAATAATAAAAAGATTCAATTGAAAAAAAAATGACTTATCTAAATATATTAAAATAAGTATTAAACGTTTTTTTTTTTAATGATTTGGTATTGACATGGTTGACTTACACTAAAATAAATTTTCTTTTCAATTAAAACACTAGTTTTCGATATGACTTCGGTTAAAATCAGATTTAATAATAATCATCAACATAGATAAAATCAAAAATTAGATTTTCATACACAATTTCAATAAGGTAACAACTAACAACGTTATTGAGAATATATGTAACAAATGAAACAATATCTACAACCTTATTATAAGAAAAAGTTTTTGAATATGAAATCTTGACTCCTCATTATTATTGAATGAGAGTTCCAATTTATAGAACCCATAGACTAATAACAATAATTCAAATATAACTACTGTACTCAATAATAAACAGAATAATACAATAATAATTAACAAGATAATAAAATAATAACTAACACTATTATAAATTTAAAATTGTAACAAAATAATTTACATCTACTACTTATATCGAAGTGTTCCATGATGATAAATTTCCTCGGCAATTTGCATAGCACATGAATAAGTGAACCTTGGTAACTTAGGGTAAGCATAGCCATCTCTCTTGATGATTTTCTAATTGCTGCAGCCAAAAGCCATGTACCTTTAGAAAAGGCCAATTTCAACACTTCATCTAACTTTTCACCAACAAGTGCATCATCATTCGGTGCACTACTTTCAGCTCCACTACTTTTAATAATTATTTTTATTAAAAAAATATTGATCAAATAAAATAAAGTGTTAATGGTATACATGATATAAAACATATGAAAAAGGCATTAATATCCACATTTAAAATATATATAAAGTTAACAATAAAATAAAAAAATATAAAGGTTATAGTTGTTTATATATATAGAAAAAAAATTAAAAATATTACTTTTATATATATTTGGTCTTACTTTTAAAAATTAAAAATAATACTACTAAAGTATGCAAAACTTATGGTTTTGATAACTCTCATGTTTGTTTTGGTCTAACTTATTTTCAACTTATAAGTTAAATAAAAATTTAATCAAAACACCAATTAATAAAAGTTTCTTAAAATAAATAAAAAAATAGAAATAAGGTGCTCTCTTTAAATTTCAGTAAAGTTAAATTTTAAAATAATTAATATTTTTTTGTCAAACCCAGCCGGTTCTAATATATTGTTTTTAATATAAAAAAAACAAAAAAAAGATGAATAAATAACAACATAAGGTTTCCAACCTAGCACTCACAAGTAAATTATAACACCTTAGTCACTAAGTTATAAGTAATAATTGATTTATGTATGCAAAATTTGATATATAAAGATTGATATATTCTCATAAGTTATCATTGAATCACTATCTTTCAAACTAATATTCAATCAAACATATATTATATATATCTTACCCTTATTTATATATCTCTTTCATTCATAAATATTATTTATTATCTAAATTATATTAATTTATGTGGGTCAATATTAATTAAATAAAAAATACATAATATCATAAATAAAAAAATAATAAAAATCTACCTAATAAGTTTTATAATAAAATTATATTAATTTGTGATGTATTCTTTTAAAAAAAATTTTAAGACAAATATCAAATCATGTGATTCAACCAGTACGGTTTAATCAGTCACTCATTGGTTTGACCATTGATCCAATACCTCGATCGATTTGATCACCAATTTAATTTTTAAAACATTGTAAGTTAGGACAAACGAAATGTAAGAGTTATACAAAATAAAATGTGGAAGTGGTTATTAATGAGAAATTTACTATACAATATAAAAGAATATGAAAATAAGTTACACATGAATAGTTTTTGATAATTTATTATAAATTTTTTTATTTTTAATTTTTCTTCATTAAAAAAAATAATTTTTATTTTAAAAAACTTTGAATAATTGGTATAACTTTTATTTATAAATAACTTTTTAAGTTAAAAATTTTTTTTTGCCAAACACACCCGTACTTACGCGATGGAACTTCCAAATTTATTGTAGTAATTGAGGCTAGAACAGAATTTCCTACTATATTATTGCATTTCTCTCGGATTGAGGAAAGAAATTTAAAGAAAGTAGACTATCTGACTATTTGTATTATCACACTCATTTTTATTTTATTTTTTTATGGAGAGATTACAAGATACCATAAAAAAAAAAAAATCAAATGGTGAAAAGGAATGAAAAACATTACACAAATTGGTTTTTTGTTGTTTATACTTCATCTCCAATTACTTCCTCAAGTTCAATGGGAAGTGATAACAAGCTCTCTCTATACTTGATAAAAGATCTCGTAAATCCTACCTCATGTGGTCGTTGTTCAAGCAGCTTGGTGGTTAAGTCTAATTAATGTTTTGTTACCATCTCATCATTATTTGTAAAGCACATTGGAACAAAATTAGAGAATTTATTATAATAATCAAGAGACAGAGCAAATAACTTAGTTCAAGATGACTCATCTTTGTATTTGTTCATTATCCACATTTCAGACCCTGTTGTTGCAGACATAGTGTAACTCTCAGCAAAATGATTATAGGAATTATAAGCAAACCAATGAATAGCTCCATTCAAAAACAAACCCTTAGTGAATCGGAGATCCAGGAATAATGCCTACAACAGATACTAAGTTGTACGAAACAGTATGTTCAACGAGCTCCATGAATTGGCTCTGATAGAGAAATATTGGATCTTGATGCGCACCCCTTCAATTCTGAGGGTTACTGGAACTATTCTAACCACTACCACATAGTAGTCAGTTGATGAGTTGTAACCAAAGCCAAAGAGATATGAATTAGGCCAAAGAAAAAAAAAACATTTTCCCCACTTGAATTTCACCTTTTTTTTTAATTTCATAAAAATATATTAATAATCTTAAAAAAGATTAATAGTATAATATTAATATATTTACTTGACACTAAAAAAATGTTTTTTCTCAAACAGCTAATATGACTTAAAAATTAATATGAAATCTATTATTTCAAAATTAAATTTCATATTATTTTCTTTTCAAATAAACTTTTACAAGACTTGTTACTTACAAAAAAAATCACAATATTATCAACATTATTTTATGTTCAAATCAAGTATTTAAAGAATTATTTATTTCATAATCTTATTTTATATGATTATCTTATCAATTTAATAAAATAGTTCATTTAGTTAATTATCCTTGATATGATTTTTATTACACTAATATCTTACAGTAAATATAAATTTATAATTGAAAAATTGATAAATAATGATATTTTTTTAACATATATTCTCAAATAATATTTTTAACAATTAATGATAACTGAACCATTAATAAACAATGATATTGTTCTATTATCAAATATTTAACATATATTTTATAATGGAAAAAATTTGTCAATTTACAATACTTAAATAAAATTTATATATCTAATTAAAACAATATTAGTTAATGTAGCTTATGGTTTCAATCGTCTACGCCTAAACCATTTGAAAAGGTTTTAGAAGTTGCCTTCCAAATAAATCGAGTATACATATTTATAGCTTTCATGAATTTGCATGAATTAATTTTAATTATATTTTTGGCATTTAAATATATAACCAATGATATTTAAAATTAAAAAATAAATAAATAAATAAAAATAATTATATATACATATTAGTATATTAATATTTTATTTTATTTTCTTATCACTAAAATAATTAAAGGCAAATTAAAATAATTTTACACATTTCTTTCCATTTTATGAATGTTTTTTTACTTTATGACAATTATTTTAAAATAAAAAAAATTACATATTTTTTACCAAATAACTTTTAAGCTTAAAAAAAATAAAAATTAACAAACAACAACTTTTATCTAATCTACTATTTTTAACTTTAAAGTAAACATGTCTTTTTTTAAGTGAGTGTTTTGGATATCACCGTAACTAATCTATGTTAGCCAAATTTCTGCATGAAACAGATAAATAAAATATAAAAATAAAATAAAATAATATTAATGAATTGAAAGTTTTTTATTTTCAATTTTAGTTTGTTTTTCAAGAGTTTATAAAATAATTATATATTTAAAAACATTAATTATATCAATATTTTATCAAAACATTTTTTTTGTATGTCTGAAAATCATTTATGAATTGTGTTTAGTAAAAAAAATAAAAATCTACAGTAATTTTTTAATAACATTCTTTTAAAAAAAATATTTCTAAAAAATAATATAACATTATTATAATAAATTAAAAATAATTTTAATTAAATAAAAATATACAAATTGTTATAACTAAATTCCAATTTATCTTTAAAGATTTACCCATCAAACTATTTAGCAGGAGAATAAAATAAAAAAAAATAATATATATATATATATATATATATATATATATAAAAGGTTATCATAAGAAATATATTATTTATTGTTAGGTTTCAAAGTTATATGCGTACTGTTTAGTTTGATTTTAAATAAAATATTCCCACCAAACATAAAATAAAAATGTAATTTGGTTTAGTTTAATTTAATATTACATCAAATTTTAACTAAATCAAATCATTTTTTTTTTTTGCAATTTGATTTAGGTTGGTTTGAATTTTTTTAAAATTTATTATCATAATTTAAAGGTTTAAATATGTTTTTAATCCTTCAAATATGAGTAGTATTTTTTTTGTCCTCCAAGAAAAAAAAACATTTTTTTAGTACTTTTAAATAAAAAAAAATTATTTTATTCATTCTCACAAAATATATCAAACAAAAAATAAGATATTTGTAATTTATAATGATTTTTAATCACCACAAATATATAAAAATGCCACAAACAAAATTGTGACGACTAAAAAATCATCACAAATGACAAATTTTTTATTCTTTATTTGATATCTTTTGTAAGAAGGGCTAAAAAAGAAATTTTACGATTTTAAATAACAAAAAAATGACTTTTGATTTAGAGGACCAAAAAAAATTAAAGGACTAAAAACATATTTAAACCTAATTTAAAATATATTAATTAAATTTACATAATTAATATGTTATATTATTTTTTATTAAATATTTTAGTTAAAAAATATTATTTTGAGTACTATTTAACATTATTATATAAAATAATATTATCAAATTAATATAAAATTATATTTAGAATTATTATTTCGAGTACTATTTAGTTAAATGATATTATTTTGAGTACTATTTAGTTAATATAGTATATAAGTAATTTTTAATTTTCAAATCAATTATAATCAAACACTAATAAAGCTATTTATAACATTAATAGTAAAATTATAAAAGACAGATCAGAAAGAAAAATAAATGAGACTCAAATTTAAAAAGAGAGTCAAAAATACCATCAGAACAATAAAAATTATAAAAAGTAAAATATAATATTTACCTAAACACAGAATATCATTATCTTTAACAAAATAGGAAAATACAATAATAATTATTTTAAAAAGATGACATTATCTTTATAATAAAAACTATAAATATGGAATAAAATATTTTATAAAGTCAACACTTAAATATTATTATTATAGACTTAAATAAGTTTTGAGTCTTATAAAATATATATATATATATATATATATATATATATATATATTTATTTTTTTATTTTTATTTTTTTTGGATCTCTATACAAAATTTTGTTATGTTTTGAATCTCTATAATAATTTTTATTTATTTATTTTGGATCTCTAGTGACATCATATCAATAGTTAATTAAGTGATGACATGACACGCCATCTCAACATATATCAACTATTAAATAATATCACATGATAGTATCCAAAAAAAAAAAATATTATAGAAATCCAAAATTTATTTATAAAAAATTTATATATACCCAAAATAAAAAGTGATATTTTATAGGAATTCAAAATTTATTTAAGTCTATTATATATTATTATTTTTTTAAAATAAAAATTATAACCATAAAAATTACATTTTACAAAAACTTAGGAAGGCCATGAACCCCAATTAAAACATTTAAATTACTAATATAATGACTTAATGTTTTATCTACTTTAGCTTTTTCGACAAAGAGATTAAGAAAAATAACGGGATATCACATTTCACCCATCCTAATTTTATCCTATTAAAGATGGACCAAACAAACAAAATTAAGACAATAAATAAATTCAACATATGTAAGGATTATAAATTATTTAAATTAATACTAACTACATATCGTTCAAAGTAACAATATAAAAAAAATACAAAATAATAACCTAATTGTCAATCACAATAGCAATAATCAATTCTCACTTACAACAAACATTCCAATATAAAAGTATATCGTAAATGAAAAAGAGAAAATGGATAATTAATAATTAAGGTATTCAGGTGCATGCTATATAATGGTAACTTATACTCTAAGAGAAATGATGATAGTAAATTTCGCAATAGAAAACCGGACTGTTAAAGGATAATTTGAATGTGTCAAATTATGTGTAAGAATTAAAATATTATATTAAATGGATTAAACTCCTAGTTGAATATCTTTAAAATAAACTACTAGAATAAAATAATAAAATGCAAAAAACAAATCGAGAAAAATAGATAATGGATTACTGAGGAAAAAAAAAAAAAAGTAAAAACAGCTTAAACTTATTTAGATCTATTGAAGAGCACCCAATATAGAAAAGACCGAAAAAAACCCAAAACAAGAAAATGTTTTAACTATAGAAAAGTCCATAATAATTCAAATTAACTATGAAAAAAGAACCTAAAAGCAAATTCAGATTTCAAATTCAAAAATTTCAATTTCGGATTCATGACCAGCAGTTGATAGTAGTTTGAAGTTTCCCAAATTACTATGTTTAAGCTATTTTTTATAAATTCGGAACATCAAAGTTGCATGAGTTTAAAAAAAAATGTCATGAAAATAGCATTAATTTATAAATTCAGGACATCAAGGTTCCGTGAGTTTTACCAACTAATTTATTTAGATACTTTTGAATATCTAATTTTTTTCTATAACTAAGTTATTTCTGCTTCATTAATTTATTTTGCTATAAGTCAATAATTCATTCATTAATAAATCCAATGTTTAAATATTTGAATATATATTACCATAACTAAGTTATTTGCTGCTAATTAATTTTTTTACTATTATCAATTTATTAAATTATAAAACCTTATCTAACATCATCTATAAAATCGTTTTGATTGCCAAAAAGTATTCCTTTTTTCATATAATATTTGTTCCCTCTCAATCATTAATTATATAATGACTTAAATAAGTTTTAAATCTATAAAAAATACTCATTTCTTAATTTGAGTTCCTAAAATATTTTTGCATAGTGACATGAAACCATTTTAACGTATAGTAATCATTAATTAAGTTATGACATGACATTATTTCAACATATAGTAAATGTTGAAATAATATTACATCATCAGTAAGAACTCAAAATAAAATAAAAAAATTTGAAGGACTCAAAATAACACAAAAAAATTATAGGAACTCAAACTAAAAAAATAATATTTTTAATAATCCAAAACTTATTTAACCATTATGTAATTATGAGAAATGATTTATGATTTTCATTAATTCTATCAATCGTTAAGTCCATAATTTGCTCATTAATAAATGTAATAATTTAACTTTGAATAGCTGTATGTTTTCTTTCCATCTTTCCTTTTCATCTACTACTATTTTAAGTTTCCTTATTAACCTTCTCAAGTATTATGCATTTTATTTATGATCGGATGTGCGTAATTAGTAATAAGTTTTAAGAAAAGCTTAAGATAATGATTCAGTTTAAATTGATTAATATGATTATTTTAAAATTATAATATCAGTTACTCGTTTCGTTTCATTTTAATTACATTTTAAAGTTTTTATATAAAGATTAAAAAAAATAAAAATAAAGCACTTTTTGAATCAATTTACTAAAATAACCATTTCTCTCCATAAATATATTACATTTATCTATTACATGAGTAATCATTATCTAAGGGCAAATTAGAAAAACAATAATAAATACTCTCTTGAAAAATGAGAACATCACTTATTTTGGAACATTTTTTAACATCTAAAACGGTAGATAAAATGTAACGGAGGGGCATTATCATAGGATTATTATAATTATTTTAATATTATAATATTTGTTATTTTAATTTTATTTCGTTTAAGGTTATAATTTTTTTAATATTATTTTTAATAAACTTTATCATCTAATTTAGATTAAAAAAATGATTTTTAATTTTTTTTTAATTATTATTATTTTATAACATTTTTAAGTGATTATTCCTACAATTATTTTATGATAATAATATTTTATTTTAAAAGAAAACGTGACACAAAAATAAGCATGTTTTTTATCCAGTTGTGAGATTAGACTAGATTTACAGTTTTTTTTTGTTTTTAATTTCTCATTGTTCTTCTCTGTTTTTCTTCTTTCCCTTATTTTTTTTTTTTAATTTCTTCCTATTGAAATTTTTTTAAAATACTTATCATCAATCACTTTTTTTTTTCTTTTTGTTGATACTTTTTAATCTAATTACAAATTTTTAACTACCTCAATTCGATAATCCTATTTGATTTTAACAATACAATTATTTTAGAGATGTTTTTATATTTAATTTAAAAGTTTCACTATTAACAATAAAGAAATGTTATTAAACAATTGTTTTTTTAGTTGATATTTGTTATCTTCTTGATTTAATAACTTTTTTAAAAAAATTTAAATTGTACAATTATTTACAGTAAGAAAAATTGCACATTTATTTTATTTTAACAATAATGCAATTTTTGAGAAGGAATATATTTAAAATTAATTTTTTAATCAACATAATGTATTTATCTCTTTATTGTTGTATTTTTAAAGCATTTATTTGTTTTATCTTCTTTCTATAAAGTAATATTCTACTTTTTGCACCAAAAAAAAAAGTAATATTCTACTTTTATCTATTTTTTTTAAATAACTTATAATATTTAGTATTTGAATTAGTTTGTATGCTAATTTTTTTTAATATTTTTTTAGTTTTACAAGATAAAAAAATTATAATTTCAATTATTAAGATAGAGTAAAATACTTTTAAAAAAAAATATTAGCACAAATAAAAAATAATAATATGTCAAAAATGATATATTTTTTAATTCTTAAGTCATTTATTATAATTCAAAAATATTTTACACAAATAATTTTATAATTTTTATTTAAAGAAATTAAGAATTATCAAATAAAAAATATTATTTTGGCTTAATTTAAATTGAATTGAAATAAAATTTATTAAAGTGGAGAAAAAATAACTTCATATTTATTAGTTTGATTTGATTTTCAACAAACTTTATAAGTTAATTTAAATAAAAAAATATTTTTTAAATTTGTTTGGTTGTTATTATTTTACCATGCTTTTAAAATATGATTATTGTAAATATATTAGGATTATAATATTATTATTTTGTTAATTTTATTTGATTTCATCTAGGTTACAATTATTTTTTTATATAATTTTAACATATTTTATGAGTTAATTTAAATAAAAATTAATTTTTAAATTTGTTTAGTTGTTATTATTTGATGAGCCTCTGAAGTTTTTATTATTAGTTTAATTATATTTTTGTTTGAGAGAATTAGTATAAGTATCTTAGGATTATAATACTTAGGCTTAATGTCACTTTTATTTTATTAAGTTTTTTATTTTTATATTTTGATTCATAATATTTTAAAATTTTCATTGTAATACCTTAAATGAAAACTTAAAATACCTACAAATTTTAAAAATAAGATATTATCAAAAACTAAATAATCTGTAAGATGTCTATATAAATAGTTGAATTAATTATTCGATTTCTAAAGCAAAACTTTAACTTTAATATTCTTTACCTTAACTTTAATTTCTTTATTGTGTATTTAAATTAATCATCTTTATTGTTTAATAAACAATCTTCTCTAATTATTATTAAAAAAATATTATTTAATTAGAATGAAAATTAATCAAAGAAGGGTGAACAAATTATAAAATATTTCTAAATTATTTATTAAAATAAACTAAATAATCTAGAAAAAAATTAATTAATGATTTTTTTTAACAAATTTCATAAATTCTATATTAAAATAACCTTAACTTATAATATATTTAAATGTTTAACACATATTATTATAAATCATTTTTTAAATTATTATGTTATTTTATAATTTTAAAAATTATTATATATATTAAAATATTTTATTTTAAATAATTTAATATTTTAATAAATAATATTATCAATAAATAAAATAACTTGTTTGTACTTAACACGAGTCATTTACTATAAATTAAGGGTTATGGTTATGATTAACTAATCCTGTAAGACTATTTTACACTACCAATACATCACTCTTTTTATAGTAAAGAAAATAATAAAATAAAAGAAATTATTAAATTAAATTAAAAGTGAAAAAATTATTAAAATTGTTACTTTTGAATGGGCATTGAGAATCCGTCAATGTTTAAATTGTGTGTCCGCATTTCACTCTAAACCTAACTAAAATCCATTTTACTCTCACGACGTCTTTCATGGTTTATTCTTTTCCTTCTGTAACTTCTCCCTTCCTTTATTTCTCACGCTATCTAAGGTTAGTAACTATGCTTATCTCACTTTTATGAAGTTTCTACTTTCTACTTTCTACTATCTCTTTCTTTTCCTTCTTTAACTTTCTATTTGCTATGTTTTTTTAGTTTCATCTTCGCTCTGATAATATTTGGTCTTGCTTGGTACTAACTCAGGTAAGTTTTATTTTTCTCTCCTGTCAATATCTATTCAAATTCTAGCTTTTGGGTTCAATTTTGATGATAAGCTTCAAGATCGATATAACTATTTGTTTATTCATTACTAATGAGTTTCATTACGTGGACTTATTTTTGGATTAATTTTTTGGTTTCATTTCTCAATTGTTTATTCTTTTTAGAAAAGTATAAGTGGAACTTGATATTCTTTCAAATATTATTTCAAAACTGTGGTTATTTTAAAAAGAGAAAAATGATTATGACTATCTATATACAACGAGATTTAAGGTTAATGCGACTTACATTAGATAGAGTAAAAATTGTATATATATAAATTCAAGACAAACAAGTCAAATCGTGGTTATTAAACATAAATTATCAAAATCAAAATAATATTTAACCTAGTTTATTTAATTCATTTCTTTTTTGTTATTGATTATGTATAACAATCTAAGCCGATATTTATTTTGGAACAAAGATGATACTAATTTATGTTAATTTTGCTTATTGATATTTAATTTTTAATTATGTCATTTAGTTTATTAGGAGTGAATAATAAATTATTAAATCTTCTTTATATATATATATATATAACTTGGCGACTCCCCTCCTTTAAATTAACTAATAGGATTGAGTTTGACACGATAGCATCCGAACTTATCATAGATCTATTGAAAGGGTCACCATCATCATATTATTCACACAGCAAACTTTCAAATATCGGAAATGAGTTTTCTTAGAAAAATTCAAATAAAAATGAAATATAAAAACAATTACCAGGATATGGATATGGGCAAGGAAATGTCTCAGAACTAGGGATATGCACAAAACTTTAAATCACAGAAATAGTATGCTAAAGTGTTACTAACATTAATAGCAACTGTTTTTCCTTTTTTATGGTCAAACACCTAAAAAAAAACATTAATAGCAACTTGAGAAAATACTACATAGTAAGCAAATACTAATGGGACCTATACAGAACAACCTGTGCCAAAACAAAAGGCCATTACTATTTGATGTAATGTAAGATATTTATAAAGTGCGCTTTCAAAGTTTTAATGGATAATAGTGTAATAGTATAATTAGCACACTCTTACAACAAAAAGGAAGAAAAACACCTACATAAAAAGTGTAATAATAATCAGAATAATGGTAATGCATGAATAGTAATAAAATTTTACGGTTGCATGAAATTTTTTTTATTTATAATAAGTCAATTAATTTTTATAAAAATATTTTAAAAATTTATATAAGTAAAAAAATTATGGTGATATGATAGTGTAAAATTTTATTACACTATCCATCCATGTATTACCTTTATTAATAATAATAATAATACGAGTTTAATATAAATGTATTGATATGTAAAATAATTTATATATAACCTTTCATTTATAATAAATTTATTGATTTTTATAAAATTATCTTAAAAATTATATAAACATTGAGTTGAAATAGATCAACAATATAAAATTATAAATTATTTTACACCATTAATATATTATTATTAAACTCTAATAATATTTTATTAAAAATAATTATTTAAATATAAACAATGAATTACTGTATGAATGGTCCCATTATGGATTCAATCTCCATGTTTGACACGCACTTCTTATTTTGAGCGAAAGAAAAAGATACGGCCATCGCGGCTGTGAGATGAATTTATTTAATAGTATAATGTTTACTAATTTAAAGTTGAATGAATGTTGGTATTTAAAAATAATATTCTCTACGTGTTAAGAAAAATCAATGTCGTTATTTAAGAAAAAAAAAAAAACCAATGTCCTTGAAAATTGAATACATTTTCCCCTGTTTCATCAGCTCCACGGATTCATCTTCATCAACAAAATTAATACATAATTATCCACTAAGATCATCAACACTGTGCTGGGAGATTTGGTCAATACGTATAAAGTCATACTAGTAAATTTTAGTTGTGTTGTAATTTTTCTACTTGTAAAAAAATGCTTATATATAATTTTAGTTATTCTATTTTTTAAAAAATTTGTCATCTAGATCATTCTAGTTTCTAATTATTATATTTAATTTATTTATTTTAAATTTTTGTAATTTTGGATCAACAGTTAAATTGGTCATCTTTAAATATAATGTTGATTTATTTTAATTATTTCTTTATTTTAAAAAATATATTATTTTTAGTTATCACAAAATTATTATTTTTTTAATTTAAAATTGACTCATTTAAATAAAATAAAGTCAAGTAAGAATATTTTTTATTCACTTAATCTGCATACGTGATGTATAAGATAAAAATAAATCATGTTTTACATTTATCCTTTAAAAAAATTATTATAATATTTCACACTAGTTATTCAAGTTAATGCACCTTATACTCTAATATAAATTGATTGATTCATTTTGTTAAAGAATCTCTATTTTTTGTTAATTAACTGTCGGAGAATCTGCACTTAGCTCAAGGCCACGTGTCCTTCAATATCATCACGACGTGGCTTTTGGATCCAATGAAGTATTCTTTAAAAAGCATTTTATTGGAGAAAGTCATAAAAGATCTCAAGTTATTTTTTATTTGTAGTGTTACATTAATATTAAAATTTCTTATCTTTTTTTATTTTAACAATAGATCTTGAAAATTTTATGATATTTTTTAAATATTATAGATTTATTTTATAAATTTTTTTATTTTAAAATAAAATTAATTATTTAATAATATAATATTTAATTATAAAATAATTAATATCAAAAAATAAAATATAAATAATATAAATATTTATATAACTAGAAATTAACTTATAATTAATATATAACATAGATTAAAAAAATATAAACATTGATATTATAAAAAAATTATTTATTGTATTTATTCTTGAATTTATTGCTATAGACTACGTCCAATGCCTTATTTAAATACGCTATATCTATATTTCTTTATTGGTTAATAATATTATTGTTGTGTACCTTGCAAATCTTGTTGAAATCGGATTGTTATTGTCACGTGCATACCATTTTTTTTCTTAATAAAACATTAGCCAGTAAGGTGTGTCACACTTTAGGTGTTGCAATATTGCAATTCACGGTGTCAATCTAGTTGAGATCACGTTGTTATTATCATTTGCATACCATTTTTTTTTACTTAATAAGACACTGACAAATGAGCAAACTTCTTAAAAATAACAATAAAAATATCATTTCCATTTTTATTATAACGTTCTATTAACTAATTGTCACTTATTAAGAAATTTGATTAATTTAGTTAAAAGTATTAAATTTATCTTCTTCTTTTTTTTTCCAAAATTAGTCCAATAAACAAAACTAACAAATAATAACATATAATTAATGTTTTCCCACTAACACATTATTTTAAAACTTATGTTAATGAAGGGTATTTTTATGAAAAAATAATTAATACATAAAAAATTATACATTAAACTTTATAAAAAGAACAAGTTACAATTTTAACCTAAACGTTATAACAAGGATTGGACGACGGAGTATTTGACGAAAATGTCACCAATATTTTATTTAGAAAATATCCATAATTTTTTTTAATAAAATTAGAAATATATTTATTTTATTATGTTGATCCAAATTTTTTGCTTAATTATTTCTCAACTTCCTTTATAGCTTCTACACTCGTAAAAAAAACTATTTAAATTAATAATAGAAAAAGAATAAGGATTCCCAAAGAAATAAAATGGTAGTAAAAGAATATCGATCATTATAAGAATCACATGGCTTCACGTGGAAGGTTCGTGCACCGTTTTTTTTTTTTTCTTAAAAAGTTAAAACTACAAGTTGTTATTATTATGAGTAAAATGTTCCAACAACATAATTAATTTTATACTAGTTAATTATAATTCATTATAATAATATTTTTTGAAATAATTTAATAAAAATTAATTATCTTGTTATAAACAGAGAATTATGATTAAACAATAATATAAAATAATTTTATATTTGGTATAAGTCTTTTTCCTTTATTATACGTAGAACTTTTCACGTAAAAACATAACACAGTAAATAACTTAATAATAAAACAAGTGCCTTTCAAAAAAAATAAAAATAATAAAACAAGTGGATTAATAATAATGAATTTCGCATGAGATACAGATAGGTATTGTAATTTATGTGCACGTTGGTTGCGTGGTGGTACGGGCTGTTCATAGTTTAGTTCAGAAGAAAATTTCGAAGTGAAACAAATTAAACTGAACTAAAAAAATGGCTTTAAAGTACTAAATGTGAACTATTTTTACTAGTGTTATCATAATCCACTCCGATTCGAAATAATCCTTAAATGAATCATTAATTGAAACCGTGTTGAATCGGTGAAATTGATCAAAATCGATGATTTGATTACTTTTCACAATTTATTATATATTTTTTTAAAATATATAATTTTATTTTATACAGTTGAAATTAAATATTACAATATATTATATTTGATTTTATATACAATTTATGAAACTTTTGAAATTTAATTTTTAATATTACTTTATTTAATATTACTTAGTATATTATAATAAAAATTTAAATAACTATTTTATTTAAATTGGTTCAACCACATAGTGGAATTACTAAACTTTGAAGCAATGTTTTTATTGGTTAAGTGAGCAATCCAATTTTAAATTTTTTTACTTTCAATCTTAAATTCTAAACTGAATTGAATTATTTATAGATTTAGTAAACTAATTCTAAAATTGAATAATTATACACTTAATTTTATACTATCAAACCATCCTAACTTTTCATGATAATTTTATTATTTTTATAGAATTATCTTAAAAGTTAAATTTTTTATTGCACTAAAGTATAAAACTAAAATTATTTTACTTATGGCTAACTTTCTCAATTAATATAAATTATTGCTTTTCACACTTATTTCAAATTCGAGGGATTATTATATTTTTTTAATATTTTGTAGTTAAATTCAAAAAGATTTAAGTTTACTTTAATTCCTTTTTATATTTTAATAAAGGACTTCCTCTTAATTTTTAGGATATACTCCTTCCGTCATAACATAAGTATCGTATTTAGAAAAAAAATATATTTTAAAACAAGTGTCATATTTAAATTTTACATGTAATGTTAATTTTTTTCCACTAATTTGTCCTTAATAAATATCACTTTAATTTTTCAATATAATATTAATATTAACTTTATAAAATTATTACTCTCTTTCATCATTATTGTGGGACAGAGAGTGCTAATTTATGTTAATTTAATTTATTGATTTTTTTTTTTTAATTATGTTATTTAGTTTGTTAGTTAGGCCTTCTTCCTTGCTTATATTTAACTCTAACTTTATATCTTTCATTCTATAAGAGTATATTTTTCAGTGGGGATGTTTATTAAGATATTTAACTTTAAAAAACGTTAACAGTATTTATAATGAGAATATTAAATGAGTTGTTTGTTTAACTTTAAGTTACATTGCTTAATTGTTTTTTTTATGATGGAAGAAAATGATGTAGAAGTGATTATTGTTTAAAAATTATCATCATAAATAATCTTTTTTCAATTACTATAAGATTCATTAAATTAAATAATTTTTTAAATATTTTTACTGTTGAAATGAATTATTGAATAAATGATATAAATATACGTGGAACTCAAAAACCTATCGAACTCATCTAAGAAATTGTGTATTATAAATACTCTAATTGTTTAATCTTATTGTTTTTTTATTTAAGCAAAAGATAACGAGTGGCTTATATAAATAACCTTACTTTCCCACAGGATCCAATCGGTGAGATGATTGTTGTGCCGATATTGTAGGCTGTAAGCATTCTTTGACAACTAATTAATCACAAAAAAGAATCAATTTTATATTAACTTGAATAACTCGTGTGAAGTATTGTAATAATTATTTCATTAATTATTTAGGAATGAATGTAAAAACATAATTTATTTATTTATCTCGTGTATCATGTGTGCACATTAAGTGAATAAAAAAAACTCTTACCTGACTTTATTTTTTTTTTATATTTAATTAATGAGACCATTCTTAGAAATTTATTCATTCAAGTGATAATTTATTTTCAATAAAAGGAAGTTTAACTAAATTATTAAAATTGCACCCAAAAAAAAAATTTTAAAAAAAGATTAGTAAAAAAAAAAAAAACCTTATAGCTAACTTTCTCAATTAATATAAATTATTACTTTTTACTCTTATTTCAAATTGGAGGGATTATTTAATTAGAGTAATTAGATTTTATATTTTAATTGACTTTGTAGTTAAATTCGAGAAGGATTAAGTTGATTTTATTTCCTGTTAATTTTTTCTAAAGGACTTCCTTTTAATTTTTTTATATACTTTCATCGTCACAAAATAAGTCGTATTTGAAACAAATATGTTTTAAAAGAAATATCACATTTGACTTTTTCATGTAAACTAATAATTTTTTTATTAATATCCCTAATATGTGTTATTTTTTTATATAATATTAATAGTAAGGTTAGTTTTATAAAATCATTAGTTTATTTAGTTTATTTCTTAGCTTTTCTTGATTATGTATAACAATCTAAGCCGATATTTATTTTGGAACAAAGATGATACTAATTTATGTTAATTTTACTTATTGATATTTAATTTTTAATTATGTCATTTAGTTTATTAGGAGTGAATAATAAATTATTAAATATTCTTTTCTATATATATTTAACTCTAACTTGACAACTCTCCTCCTTTAAATTAACTAATAAGACTCACGATAGCAGCTGAACTTGCCATAGATCTATTGAGAAATAGTATGCTAAAGTGTTACTAACATTAATAGCAACTGTGTTTTCCTTTTTTATAGTCAAGCACCCAAAAAAAAACACATTAATAGCAACTTGAGAAAATACTACATAGTAATGCAAATACTAATGGGACCTATAACTGATTGCATCGGCATCAACCTGTGCCAAAACAAAAGGCCATTACTATTTGATGTAATGTAGGGTATTTATACAGTGCGCTTTCAGAGTTTTAATGGATAATAGAGTAATAGTACTAATAATTAGCACACTCTTAGAAAAAAAGAAAAGAAGAAAAACACAGACATAAAAAAGTGTAATAATTCTCTTAAAAAAAAGTGTAATAATAATAATAATCATAATAATGAATGATAGTGAAGGTTCCATTGTTAAACATTTATAATCAAATATAAGATAAGTTAATTAATTTTTATAAAAATATTTTAAATATAAATAAATAGTCATAATTATCTAATATTATAAAATTTTGTTACACTGTGAAAATGTATTATCTTTAATAGTAATACGAATTTAACATGAATGTATTAATAATATAAAATAATTAATTATAACCTTTAACTTATTATAAGTTTGTTGAGATGGAATAGAACTACAAGATAAAACGGGCTAACTCGCCTAAAATGGGATGGGACGGGACGACCTATTTATGGTCAGCGCGGGTTAGAAAGATCAACCTACCTCGTCATCAAGCGAGTTGGCATGTTGGCCCTTTAACTTCAAGTTTTTTTTTTTAAAATTTGATTTTTTGTAAAAAAAAAAAGAAGAAGAAGCTTATATCTACGTATTTTTTTATTCTTAATTATTCAATTTCAAATTATTATAACAACAAGAAAGATTAAATAGCAAATACAAAATAATTTATTTGGTAAAGAACTATGTCGCTTTTTGACTTTCGCTTCATTTTAATTAATTATTTTTTTAAAGTAAAGATTATTAATATGTTTATTTTTTTAAATGATTTTTTATCATGTTATTATTTGGTTTATCATTCATGCATCACTTTAATTCATATGTGATTTGTTTATTATCTATTAACACTTTTAATTAAATAATTATAAATATAATATGCTAAAAAAAAATTTAGGAGTTAAACAAGTTGGTCTTCGCAAGTTAACGAGTTAAACAGGTGAGGAATACTCCCCCCGTCCCACCATTTTTTGGGAAATTGGCGTGTTAACCTGCGGACCACAACCCATTTTGTCATCCTTAAATAAAATTATAAATTATTTTACACTGATAATACATTATCATTAATCTCTAATAATATTTTATTAAAAATAATTATTTAAATATAAATAATGAATTACTGTATGAATGGTCCCATTATGGATTCAATCTCCATGTTTGACACGCGCACTTCTTATTTTGAGCGAAAGAAAAAGATATGGCCATCGCAGCTGTCAGTTGAATTTATTTAATAGTATAATGTTTACTAATTTAAAGTTGAATGAACGTTGGCATTTAAAAATAATATTCTCTAGGTGTTAAGAAAAATCAATGTACTGGGTCAAAAAAAAAAACAGAAAGAAAAATCAATGTCCTGTTACATCAGCTCCATGGATTCATCTTCATCAACAAAATTAATACATAATTATCCACTAAGATCATCAACATGGGAGATTTGGTCAATACGTATAAAGTCATATTAGTAAATTTTAGTTTTAGCATAACTTTTCTACTTGTAAAAAAATACTTATACATAATTTTGGTTATTCTATTTTTTAAAAATTCGTGATTTGATTATTGTAGTTTCTAATTATTATATTTAATTTATTTGTTTTAAATTTTTGTAATTTTAAATCAATTGTTAAATTGTAACAATTAATTATTAAATATAACGTTAATTTTCATAATTTTTTTATTTAAAAAATATATTATTTTTAGTTATCACAAAATTATTATTTTTAATTTAAAATTGACTCATTTAAATAAAATAAAATAAAGTCAAGTAAGAATATTTTCTATTCACTTAATATGCACGCGTGATATATAAGATAAAAATAAATTATGTCCTAAAAATAATTATTGCAATATTTCACGAGTTATTCAAGTTAATGCACCTTAGACTCTAATATAAATGGATTGATTCATTTGTTAAAGAATTTCTATTTTTTGGTTAATTAACTGTCATAGAATCTCTACAGTCTACAATGCCACTGAGCTCAAGGCTACGTGTCCTTACATATCATCACAACGTGGCTTTTGGATCCCATGAAGTACTCCCTCTATTGGTCTAACGTAATTGTAAGCAACAACAAAATAAAATAGAATATGTTATGAATAATATTCTATGCTTGTTCATGTGTATTAAAATATTTTGTTGTATTTTTATATTATTATTATTTGTTATATTTTCAGTTACATTTTATATCTACTTGCTTTGTTAATTTAACACATTATCAACATCAAGATTTTTGCTTTCATTGAACAAAGGAGAAATTTTTTATTTGTGAGTCAACAACCAAATAAGATTACCTTCATTGTTTTTTTGTGAATATTTATAATATGTTATTAGCATGAGACTCTTGCCTTCATTGGATAAAAGAATAAATTTTTATTTGTGAGTTAACAACTCAAGTAAGACTATTATCATTGTCATGTAATATATCTCGAAGATATCGTTAAATAAAAAAAAGAATTTTTTTTCTTGAAGTGAGAAAAATCAAATGATAAAAGATCCTAACAATCTTCTAAAAGAAATTTTTTTTCTCCTAAAGATAGAAAATAACAAAATTATTATGAAAAATCCTAATGATCTTTTAAAAAGAATTTCTCTTTAAGAAAATAATCAAATGATAATGAAAAATCCTCTAGCTGACGATCATATAAAAGAAAAGAATTTTTTTCTCTACACTGAGAAAATAATAAAATGATATGAAGATATTATAAAAGAAAAGAATTTTTCTTCCTACCGTTCGATCCATACTAGTTGAAGTCATCACCAGAGCACTCACTGGTGCAAGTGCAAGTGAAGCTGTAGGTGCTTATGTGTTGGTGTTGGTGTCTCCACCGTGGACTCAAAATATTACATGGAGTTTAGTGTCACATGAAAGTTCAGGGAGTCTCGAAAACCTTAATAACATGCCAATAACTAAAACACACTTAAACCATGAAAAAAAAAATGATTTAAAAAAAAAATACCAAAGACAAATGTACTTGAATGCAAAACTAACATACCCAGAATTAGTATAATGATGTTTCAGCTTAGAAAGAGTTACAATGAGCTCATAAAAAGTTATAACTGCACATAAAAATTTCAAAAATAAAAACTTTTGTTAGAAATAACGAAATTCCAAAGTAAAATTTTAACGGTTGAGATTAAATTATGAGAACCCAAAGCAAAATTTCAACGGTTGAGGTTAAACTTTGAGAATGACACAACACAGCATCATACTAATAAATTTTAGTTTTAACATAACTTTTCTGCTTGTAAAAAAATCTTTATTAATTATATATAATTTTGATTATTCTATTTTTTAAAATTCATAATTCGAAACATTCTAGTTTCTAATTTAATTTTTATATTTGATTTATTTATTTTAAATTTTTGTAATTTTGTATCAACCGTTAAATGATAATAGTTGATCGTTAAATATAATGTTGATTTTTTTTAATTTTTTTTTAAATATATTATTTTTAGTTATCACAAAATTATTATTTTTTAATTTAAAATTGACCCATTTAAATAAAATAAAAGTCAAGTAAGAATATTTTTTATTCACTTAATCTCACGCGTGATATATAAGATAAAAATAAATTATGTTTCACATTCATCCCTAAAAGTAATTATTATAATATTTCAGGAGTTATTCAAGTTAATGCACCTTAGACTCTAGTATAAATTGATTGATTCATTTTGTCAAAGAATCTCTATTTTTTGGTTAATTAACTGGCAGAGAATCTCTACAGTCTACAATGCCACTGAGCTCAAGGCCACGTTTCCTTACTGTCTAACCTAATTCGTATTTTTTATTTAATTGATTTAATCAAAATGTTAATAAATTTTAATCAATTATACAGTTGTTAAAAAACAAAAAAAGTGTTTGAGAGAGTTTTATTAGCAGCACTTTCTTATACTCAAACATAAACAACTCTAACTATATTTTTTTTTATCATATTTAATGATGTCATTTCAAAAATATTCTTTAATTAATAATAATTATACATGTATAAATTAGTTACTTACTTAATGTTTGAATTGACATTTAAATTCAATAAACTTTGAGATTAGAATTGGTCAAACTCAATATCATCATGTCTGATAATTATTTTTGATTTTGAGGATAAATTTGAGTTTAAATTAATGTTGTTTTTGTTTGGTTTAATATTAAAGAATTGATTAAGTTTAAAATTGATTTTAGATAGCTTTTAACTCTTTTTGATTTTATATTAAAGAAGAATTTAAAATTGATTGAGCTAACATAACTAATAGTACATTATATTATAAAATTTATATGAAATTTTACTTTAAAATCAATTATAAACCAAATTATCTAAACATAATTCATATCATTTTAAAATCAACTCTAATCAAAATTAATTTTATAAAATCAATTATTTTTGTGCTCATCCAACCACATAGGAGTAAAGTCCCTAGTCAAGGTGGGGGCATTATTGTCATTTTAAACACTACACCATTATTAGGACTTTTAATTCCCATTTCCCACCAAAGTCCAAACCTATGGTTAGACACAACAAACAACACACGCACCGTTCAATCGCACACAACGTTTGAGTTAAGCAAAGGCTCCTGAACAGGACAAACTGGTCTTGAGCCTAGCCTTATTCCTATCAATATTTTATACTATTCTTCTTCTTCTTCTTCTTTTGCAGCTATATGGTAAGAGGATAGGTTGTGGATATCGTTGTATATATAACACATCTTCATTTGTATCATTGTGTCCATACATAGATTCTTGTTTTGTCCAAGTCACTATCTTGTGGTTCTTTCTTTCGTTGAAGCCAACTTGGGTTGGATAAATTGGATTCTTCTTTGGTGGGTTTGTGTGAGTGAAAAGGATGTCTTTCATGATGATGATGAAGGGGTGCTTCTGCTAGTTTCACTCTTTGCTTGCTTCTTGTATGTGATCAAAGTTCATCTCATGGAAAAAAAATGATTTTTTTTTTGTCTTTGTCTTTGCATGTTCTGAATTTTGTATTTGTGGTTCTGGGTTTTGGAAAAAGGTGGGGTTTTGATGGTTGTGGCCTTGTGGGGGTGTGGTTTTTGTTGATGCTTTGATACGAAGTAGATTTTTCTGGTGAATTCTTAGTGGTGTGAATGACTTTGATAGTGTTTTCCATTGGTTGGGTTGTGTGAATTTGTGTTTTTTTTAAGGATATTTTGATATTTTTAGTGGAGATTGTTGGTTATGCAGTTTGCTTTCCGTTTATAGAGTTTTCTGATATAATATGTGATGTTATGAATATGATCCGTTTCAACCTCTAGCAGGCAAGGTTACATATTATAACTGATGGAGTAAATTTGGGGGAAAGTTTGCTTGTGATTTCACTTTTTTTTTTTGCTTTTTTGGTTGACCAATATGACATTAGGAATCTAAGTTTCAATAAATAACTTGGTTACAAAGAAAAATTGCTTCTATGTGGCTCAAATTTCAGTACCCTTCACGATTGGTTGCTTTGAGCTTTCTTTTATTCTTGATTGGGTTTGGGATTCCAATCCATCCTTTTTGTTTTTCCTTGGTATGATTGAGAGCCCTGCCCAATTTTGTAATCTTGTTTAAACTAAAAGATACGGTATTGCTTGCCACAAGATCAGTGTGCATTGTTGATCTGTAGATAAACTCTTTGAACTGTCTAAGTTTTAGAAATCAGATGAAATTTATTGTTAGAATTAGGATTCATTTCCCCATTCATGAGTAGGGGAAATTCCTTATGCAAATAGTATGATCTATCAGTATCATCCTTCCTGTTATGTATAATGGATGAAAATTTCCTTTTATGCCTGAAAAGTTGGTTATTTTGGCTTAGTTTTACCAAAGGGATGATTTGTTAAAGTTATAAACTAAATGAAGGAGGAATCAAAATGTGCAATTTTCTTTCATTTTCTCTTCCTTGTATGCTTTTTTTTCCCACTTTTAACTGTTAGGTTTGTGTTTCTACTTGTTCTATATGAGAAAAAATTTAAACAGTACATAATGAGACGGAAATTGAAAAGGATTTCAAGCTAAAGTCTCTCATTTATTCGATGCAGGTTCATATTTACAAATAGCTCCCATCAAAGGTGTTATAATGGGTACTATCGTTGAAGCAGATGACACATATACCAAGATCCTAGGAAGATGGCCCGTCTTTTATTATGGCATGGGACACATGCTCAATGACATAACTGCTTCTTGCTGGTTCACCTATTTATTATTGTTCTTGACAGATATTGGACTTTCCCCAAGGTGCATTTTGTGAATTCTTTTTCACTCATCAACTAGTTTAGCCTAGTTTTGTTTAATTGCTTGTTGATTGAGGTAACTGAAAGATCAAAATTTGAAAGAGTTGGGATGTCACTAAAAAAATGTCTAACTAACTCATAAGTACTCATAACTAACTGATTGTTAGTTAGAGATACAGCTGCCACGAAATGAGTGAGCTATAACTACTTCTGTATAGAAAAAGGAAAAATTCTTAACAGAGTAAGACTACTCTAATAGATCAAGAGTATCTCTAAGAGGAGCTGGGATCTGGTAGGAGAAATTGACATTTCTCTGGTTTTTCTTACGATTCAATAATATTTTCCCAAAACCAATTTTTGTTGTCTGCATTCTTTAGATTTATGATTCTACCTTACAAAGTCATTTTCTTCATTCTATTATGCTTCTAGTAATATGTATGTATATTCTTCTATAGAAAATATTTTGCACGCTATTTTGGACGGTTAATGGTGCAATGTTATGCATACAATAAATGGTTTTCAAGATGTAAAACATTCAATTTTCAAGCACATGATAAAAGGCTCAGTATTCTTAGATCTTTCATAAAAATCTGTTTTATACTTTCACATTTCATGCTTTTGACATTTCTTTATTCCCATTTCATAGGAATGCAGCTGCTGTGATGCTTTCAGGTCAAGTGGCTGATGGATTCGCCACTGTATTTGTTGGTGAACTGGTATTTAAGCCTTATTTTTTCCCTTCTTTTCTGAGACTAGGCTGAGTTTGCTAGATGGTTTTCTGCATGGCTCATATCTTATAAACTTTCACTGTCACATCAAACCGTGAAGTTCACTTAAATTCTTTAATTGTCATCCAAATACCTATTTGCTAATTTTATCTACAAGTACTTGAATTAAAGAATCTAAGAAAATTGAAAAAAATCTCATGCTTTTCGTTGGTGCTAGACTTTTCCCTGATACTATTCTGTGCTTCCAGACATTATTTTTGATTGACATGCTAATTTCTGTCATCTTGCTTGATAGATAGACAGATTTGGACACTTCAAGATATGGCATGGTGCCGGATCTTTATTGGTGGCAATTTCATTTTCTTCGGTTTTTGGTGGTTGTTTACCGTGCAAAGTGTTCAGTTCCAATTCATCTACTTTTGAAACTGTGAGTTACAGCGTGTTTGCAGCAATCTTCAATGTGGGCTGGGCTGCTACTCAGGTTTCACACATGTAATAATTTCCTCTTAATTCATCTTTTCCATTTGATGCTGAAAAATAAAAGTAAGTTTTAACATCATAATAGAAGTAGTTTTGGTGATGTTGGTGGAATGTTGAATGTAACAATGATGCCTGATTTTTGTTATTTCATCTTTAATTGATAGTGGTAATTACCACTTCAGTAACCGAGTCTTGAAATGATATGAAGCAATATTCATTTATAAACCAACACCAGTGAACTCTCTAATCTGATACTTTACTTGTATAAAAGAATAATCAAATGAAAATATAAGGTTTCTATCCCTTCGATTTAACTTTATGTTCATCCATGTCTTCATTGATTGCACTATTGAAGGTCCATGGTAAGTTGCATCACGCTGAACTCTACAAGCAGAGTGGCACTGGCTAGCTGTCGCAATGCTTTTACCATGGTAAGTTTCTAGTGAACTTTCCATATAAATCAATTATATGTTAATATGAATTGCTAATAAATATAACTAATTATCTTTGAAGATTGCGAACCTGAGCCTGTATGCAGTTGCATTGATAGTATTTAGTGTCATCAGTGGAAAAACACACAGTGATGTTGAAAATCAGGTATGTTTGATAGTGTAATTATTTGAATCCATCTTTATTCAGCTGTTCTCAAGCATAATCACTCTGTTGTCATTCCTCCAAATGAGCAGTACCGCTGGATTGCGTATCTGTCAATTTTTATTGGATGCTGCTTTGTGGGCGTATTTCATCTTGCAACCAAAGAGCCAAGGTGTGCTTCTTGGCTTACTGCTGTTATTATCCAAGGATTAAAGCCTTTTATTGTTCACAAACTATAGTACTTGTTTGGGTACACTACTGTAAAAGGAGCTTTAGGAAAGAAAAATACAAAGAAAAACTGAAATTAACTTCTCTAGAAGTTAAAGTTGGCTTCTCCAATAGTTAATTTGTAGATGCTCTCTCATATAACTTCTCTTAAAAGATGTGGGACTTATACAAATTAATTATAAGAGAAATCAGTTTTAACTTATGGAGAAACTAATTTCATTTTTTCTTCTCCTAGAAGTCCTTTTAGAGACATTTACCCTAACAGGCCCATACTATATGTCTGGAAAGATGATCTTGTACATAGGGTATGTTTGGACAAATGTGTCCAGAAGGATTTCTAGGAAAAGAAAATATGAAGAAAAAATGAAATTAACTTCTCTATAAGCTAAATTTGGTCTTTCCCATAGTTAATTTGTGGATGTTCCACATCTTTTAGGAGAAGCTATATGAAAGAGCTTCTACAAATTAGTTATGGGAGAAACCAATTTTAGCTTATGAAGAAGTTAATTTCATTTTTTTTCATATTTTTCTATCCTAGAAATCTTTCTAGAGTAGTGTACCCGAACAGGCTCATACACTTTACAATATCAAGATGCTATACTCGTTAGTCAGTTGTAAATATGAGGAAAAACAATGCTTGAATAACACCCCTTTGAAGCCAGGTTAAGTGAAAATATTGAAAAAATCGATGTTTACCTTGTAAGAAAATTGCAAAAGAAAACATGGACTTGGTATGAGAGCAAGCTTATAATTGTATGACTTAAACCAAGCAAAGCACTCGTTATCATTGTTCATGCAAGTCAATTATATCCCTCTCAAAACTTTTGTAAAATAGGTTGCTTGAGTAGCTTAGCTATTTTAGTTAGTATTGAGTGATTTTCTTTTGTTTTCTTCATAGATTGAAGGTGGGTATAAATGGAATGGCTTATGCAAGGATTTCATGGAATTACTGGTTCAAGACAATTCTGTATTATCAGGTTGCTCTTGTTTATGTCCTCACAAGATTGGTTCTCAACGTTTCACAGGTTAGCACACGATTTCTTTCTTAATTGTGTTCATTATCTTGTAAGAGGGGGGGCTTGATATGTTTATATTATGCTATATGTTGTATATAGTGCATGAGGAAGACACTCATTCAGGAACATAATTGAAAAGAAACTGAAACTTTATGCCAGCATTTGAATTTCCAATGAAGCATAACAATAGTATATGGTATATGAACATTTTGATGCCAAAATGGCTTCTTTTCCAGGCATACATTGCTTTCTTTGTCATCAATGACCTACACATGGCCCAATCAGCCAAAGCTTTGGTACTTTGCAAATTTTCTCCATTTTAATTTCATTGCAGTTCATTTGGATTTAAATAATTTGAAGTTTGGACTATGGCATGGCTGATTACACTGTCTGCTGATGTTTGACATAGGTTCCTGCTCTCATATACATCTGCAGCTTCGTTGTGTCTATAGCATTGCAGGTTTCCTCATTAAATAAGTATCCTTAATGGATACTCCTTCCGGACCTATATATAAGCAAAAAAAAATAATAATTTGACTCAAATATAAGCAAATTTAACTACCTTTGACCTCTATTTAATGATGTCATTCCTAAAATATCCTTCAATTAATGGTGACTAGTTTCAATGACATTAGATAGTTTTTTTAATACTCATGTAAGTTAGTTAAATTTGCTTATATATAGGTCTGGAGGGAGTATCTTTCTGTATTACATTTCCTTTGCCAGTCTCCAATTCTCCACTGTTAAGTTAATCTAATCTTTGTAGGAGATTGCATGGAATGGCCGAATGCTCAAGTTATACTACTGTGCTGGATGCATTCTTTGGATTTTTTGTGGTGCAGTGATCCTTCTTTTAACCCCAAATATGAGTTATGTCATGTACATAGTATCAGTATTTATTGGCATAGCAAATGCTCTCATGACGGTATGATGTGATCTTTATATGTGTATCTTGTTTTTCACATATTGAAGCCCATTTCTCTTTGATGACATATCCTTCATAAATTCCATCAGTCACTTCAAAGTAGGCTCAATACCCGATTTGGTCTTTTAATTTAAAGTGTTCAAGTGAGTTCTTTATTTTTTTGATATGTAATTGGTTCATTTTGTTTTTAGAATTTACCCAATTGGTTCTTTCCATTATGTTGGACAAATGGTATTAAATAACTACTTTTTACACCTCCTTTATTTCTATATACACTCCCTTTTTGCTTTCTGTACCCTTTTTACTGTCTGTGCCCCAAAAAAACACGAATGACAAAAGGAGGAGAGCTTCGTGGTTTTACAAGGATGCAGACAGAAAAAAGGATTGTAGGAAGTAAAAATGGAGTGTATGTAACAATAAAGAGGTGCATAAAGTAATTATTTAACACCGTTTAAATCTTTGTAACTGAAAGGACTCACTTGAACAAATTTTAAAAACAGAAGAAAGGACTCAATTGCATACCCAAAAAACTAAAAGACCAAATTGAGCATTTAAATTAAATTAAATGACCAGATTGGATATTAAGCCGTTCAAAGAACTATAATTTTTGTTTTTTTTTTAATGTATGTACATATTCATTGGTTTTTATAACAGGTGACTGGAGTAAGCATGCAAAATTTTCTGATTGGAGAGAACCTTAATGGTTGTGCATTTGTTGTTGGATCATTGAGCTTTTTGGACAAAATTTCATGTGGGATTGCTTTATATGTTCTTCAGTCAAACCAAAGTAAGTTTCTTAACTTCCTTTATCTTATAGTGCACTTGAACATCATTGTTACTTATTACATCATTTGTCTAATCATCTTATATTTGTTCAAATCATCAATGTAGATATCTCACCACGGCTCCAAGCAACAACCCAATTCCCCTTTTCAGTTACAAGGCTTGGTTTGGGTCTTGTTCCTGCATTTTGTTCACTAGTTGGGATGGTAGTAACTTGCACCATGGATTTCCACAACCCTTCAAAGTCTTTGACAGCACCACTATTAGCCTAGTTGTGTGGTTAAACATAATCATTCTCCTTTCTCTTCTCTAACATACAAGGTAAAAGATTTTATTCATACTTGGAGAAATTTCAGCTGCTCTATCCCATTGGAAGATTGAAGCAGCCAAGTAGTACTGAAAAGCTAATATTCACTTTATATGTTCATACATGTAGTCTTGCATATTTATTGAATTGTTCTTGATTGTAACAAATGTTATATTATGTCAAATGTATATAACTTGTCCACATTTGATTGTAGTGTTGTACATTCAGTTTCGTGAACTTCTCGTTGACGATCTGAAATGGTAAATAGTGAATATGAATCATGTGTTGTTGTACATTTGTTTCCAATTGAAGATAGATTTCTTTAGGATTAAGTGTGCTAAATGTAGTAAGGGGAGAATAACTCTAAACTGGTATTATTATTCTCTATGGGGAATCCAGGACGTTCATGCGGAGCTTCTTGCTATCTATCTGGGTCTCAAAGTAGTCACGTTGTTTGCGAGTTCGAATCAACGAAGGAGCGTTTCCTTTTCATCAGAATGCTACTCTTATTCTGAGATTCGAGCCTTATCTTTTTCTTGTGATGGAATCTAAGCACACCAGCTGCGAGGGCAATGCTTGTGGTTACTCTTTAGCTAAACATGGTGTCCTCTCAACATCCTTTAGTGTATGTTTGAATAAGCAGTGAAAAAGTATGCTCAGGCCAAAAGTACTTTTGCAAAAGGATGTTCATTGTTTCTGTTTTCATTTTGTTTTTGTCCGTTAGATTTATATTGAAATGCATACATAACATTTACAACTTTAAATTAATCATGGACTAAGTTGTTCCAGAATCGTATTCAACTTTTCTTTTTTCTTTTGTAAGAGTGGTTGCTATAGGATCTTAATTCCTCCATTTGTAGTTTTCTTTCTTTTCTTGATGATAAAAAAAGGTTAAATGATCTATTTTGTTGTTTATTTTATTTTATTTTTTATTTATTTTGATTCTTTATCTTTTAAAAGATTCATTTTGGTCATTTTATTTTAAAATGATTCAAAATGATAATTTCGTCAATTTAAACTTAACATCGCTAATAATACTTGAATAGTAATAACTTTTGGCTATCACAAAATGTAATTTTTTTTTTTTTGTCAAATCTCTTTTTTCCCGTTTGAAAGCCTTTTCAGATTTTGTTTTTAAAAATTATTATTGGAGAAAGATAAATTAGAAGATGTGAGTGTGAAAAAAATATCATACTTATGTGAGAAAGAAAAAATGAAAGATGTGAGACCTGTGTAAAATTATTAACATTTTACATCTTATTCTAGAAAATAAAAGATGTTGAACTTTATGAAAAAATAAAATAAAAAAGAAATCACATAAAAACTATTTTGATTTTTTAGTTTTAAAAATTATAATAGAAAATAGTTTTTAAAACTGTTTTTAAAAATTGGATAATCAAACAAGTTTTATAATTTTATAAATTTTTAAAACTAAAAATTATTTTTAAAAATTGAAAATAAACATGCCTTTATTCTCCCTCGTCTACCAAGCTCCCTCCACTAGCCTCTCCTCTCCTCTCCCTCGCCCTTACTCCTTTGAGCTAACCCAACACCATTAGAACATCTCTAATGTTAAGCAATTCAAATAATTTTCTTTCTAATGATAATTTTTATTAACAAGTTGCTTAATTTATAAATATTTCATTTTTCACTCTTATATTTAATGTAAAGTTAAGCAACCTAAAATCACATGTGTCATACTAAATTAAGTAATTTCTATTGTTATGTATTTTTTTAAGCAATCCAAAGCAACTCTCATTATACATGCTCTTAGTGAATGCTAAAAACTTAAACAGAGTAAAAAATTTCTTGCAAGGAATCCAAATTTGGATAAGCAGTGGTCCTTGGTGTTAATTTGGTAACAAGAACCACCAAACAAAGATGAGAGTTTGAGTGAATCCAAATCTAAGTTTTTGTGAAGAATAGAATAAAGGAGTTGACTTCTTCATCTTCATTGGAGATGACATTTCCTCTGGCGTCGGAGTCACAACAACCCTACGTCTCTGAACTCCTTTCCTTCATGCACAATCGCCATTAGCAAAGTGTTGTGAATATTGTAACATGTTACATAAACTAAAAATTCAAATAATTTAAAACTTAAAAATGTTTCAAAGTCTGGAATTACTGATTACATATGTGTGTAACCGGTTATAATAGTCTGAACATTGGTAGTTGAACACAAAACATGAGATAATCAATTACATGGTATGTAATTGACTACACCAATATTGTGTAAAAGAGAACTTGTAACAATGTCATTGGAATAATCAATTACATGAGTATGTAACTGATTACATCAACATGCACATGAAACCCATAATTGATTATGGGTATGTTTTAAGCTTCATAGTTTGACTTTGATTGGTAAAAGACTCTTGAGGCTTCTTGGTGGAATTTTAGTTGCATGAAGATTGAAATCAAGGATCATTCATCATCTTCACTATGATCATCATTCTAGGATGAATCAATGGAATCTCCACTTGGTTTCATAGTTTGAATTTGTTTCTAACTTTCTTATCTCCACATAATAGGTGATATCATTCTAGACTCAACTTTTAAATTTGTTATTGGTTAAACTAGAATTGATATTTCTAGGTGGTGTTCTTGTGAGGGTTTTTTCACAAGGTTTTGCACATCTTGTTCATAGGGTTTGAATCAAGATTGTGTTATTGATTAATTGTGTGTGTATAGTATTTGTAACCTCTCTTTCAATAGTGAAAACTTTCAACTAGGATTGTTGAAGGTAACTGAATGTAGGTCATTAATCGAACTAGTATCAACTTTTGTGTCATTCTTTTTTTTTTTTCCTATTCTATCTTTAATTCAACATTATTCTTTTAATCTTTGTTAAACAAATTATATGTTTGAATTAGGTAATCAAAGGGTTTTCATTGCAAGATTAACATCACTATTCATTAACCTTTGATAGGTTAGTAAATGTTTTTGTCATTAAGTTGTACCTAGGGTTAGGAGACCTAACTTAGAAGCGTTCAACTATGTATGTACATGGGCATTTCTTCAGTTGCTTGGTGTTAGGAGCCTCAACTTATATATGTATTTTTCCAAGTGTCGTCCCCTTAATTCTTGAGAGTCATTTTCCATGACTGACATCCATTATTAAATGGGCTATTATTGAAGGATTTCTAGGAATAAAGAACTTGTGGGCTTGGTTGGGAACCTAGCCCATAATTTCATTGCAAAAGGTTAGTCGAAAAATGCCATCAAAGGGTACAGAGCCCCTCAACCTCAAGCATAATGGTGCAAACTACAAAGAGGCTAGATGAAAGTCACGAATTGGTCGAAAAATGCTTGAGGAAGATAAGATATACAACCCCTCAATCTCAAGTGTGTAAAGTATAAAGAAATTAAACTAGTATAAAAGTAGATCAACAAGCACCAGTAGAATTACAATAAGAAAGATTAAAGAGATTGTGAATTATATTTTGAAATTCAAAAAATTTGATAAAAGATTGGAAAACCAATTCACCCTTCTTTGTTTTTTATGTTACACTGACAAGAAGTTTAAAACCCTACATCATTCTAGAAACGATTTTTTATATTAGTGATTTTTTTAAACATTATGGAAAAGACGTTTCCAAAATTGAGATTTTAACGTTTCGGACAGGATTTTTCATAATGATGCTAACATGGTTATAAAAACGATTTTCCAAAATAGCTAATTATTTTAGCATTTCGGAAAGCAATTTCCTAATTTGGAATTTTAACATTCTGGAAAAAAAAGGGATTTCCAAAATTATGGATGTATAAAAAAAAAGGGACCAACTTATCTCACGAATAAATTTCTTACATTTACTCGATTTGATAAAAAAAAAAAAAAAACTAACTATAAAATGCAAAATTTAATTTACAAATCCAAGTTGGATTAGTCAACCATAAAATCATATGATAAGATCACATCAATAATTTTACTTATTCGAGGACTGTGCTGTAGTGTGAAGAAAACAACAAAAGAATATTTTTTTTCTCTTTCCTGGTTTTTATTATTTGATTATCCTACCATAAAAGAAAAGAAAATGATATAAAAAGGATAGAATTTGAACTATAATTTCTACATAATATATGATAAGAAGATGTAGTAGTCAAACAGATAATTAAGGCAATGGATGTGAAATCAATCAATAAATAAAGGGCTCAATTTTCTTCGTTCGACCATAAATAAATTTAAATGAAAAATGAAAAATGAAAAGATCACAGAACACATTAATTATTAATATGTAAAATCCAACGAATTTAAGAAGCTGTCAAATTAAGTGTCAGTTTCGTTGCATGACTTACTTACTTATACGTGCATTAGCTTTCTCCAGGCTATAAATTGATGGTAGCTCAAATGGCCATTTTTAAGTGTCGGTTGGAAACATTAATCAAAATGTCTTGCTTTCTAATTAAACTTTCTTTTCTTTTTTCCACTCAATTATTTTTTGTACATATGTAAAACTCTATCATCACACTGTTACCCATAAACTTGCACATCACGAAATGTATACAAAAACAAATAAAGGTACTGTAGTGGCAGTTGTTTTTTAGGAACCTCCATATATATCCAAAGTATTATAAAGAAATAGAAAAACAAAAAAGAATGAGGGCTTATTTTTTTTAATAGATCTATAACAAGGATTTGATTTGTTATAAAAGATGAAAAGGAGACTTATATTCATTTTGATATAAACCTTTCCACACCAAAAGAAAATAAAATAAAATAGGCAGTTATATTTTCTATCATTGTCCTTTTCTATCTCTAGCCACCATTTTTCTTTCTTGCTAAATTGTTCCTTTCTCACCTTAAACGCTTATCTTTGCAGCTGAAAAACACATCCAAAACAAATTAATCATCCTTAACATCCTATCAAAACTTTGTAAGACTTAAGGTGAGATAAACACATTAGAGAGCATAAACTCATAAAGTACTTCATAATGTGAAGGAAATTTCATAGAAAAATTGAAAACTAATTGAATTCAGACAATCATAACCCTTCAATCAATATATCACCTTTAAACTTGAATAAATTGTCCTTTGTTATACTAACAAATGAATGGAGAAAGAGGTATGAAATTGTTGACATGAAGAAGTCCTAGTATTACAAACTATCATATTAAGAACATATTTGAATCATACAATTGATATTGATATATATATGTATAAAATATAAGCCATATGCATGGATAAGGATACACAAAATGATAAGAATAACATGAGATCGAAGGAGAAATGAAAAAGCTAAGGTATATTTTGTTGGCCAAAATATAATAAGCACATACTAATAGTTATATAGAAATTATAGATCAACCAACACCAAATGAATCAATCACCCAAGTAAGAAAATTTCCCTAGCTAGATAACTTGAAAACAGGTTTTTTCCCTGCTGCAGCAGCATCAGAAGCACCACCTAGATGAGGATCACGCTTGGCCTTCATCAAATGCCCCAAAACTTTGGCGTAACGACGAACCAACTTCTTGAACTTCAATCCTTGTTGGAGGCTGTCTTTAGAACTCTGTTGCACCCTAACCAGCTGAAGCTGATGCTGATGCTGATTCTGATTCTGCTGATGCTGCTTCTCTTCCTCAGTGAAGTGTTCACCAAGTGAGTTCCTTGATGATCCTAATTTGCCACCTCTCTCACCATGATCATGATCACTATTGTTATTACTACTATTGTTGCTATTGTTGTTGTTCTTTGCTTCTTTGTGATCATCTCCTATGATGAGTTGCTTCAAGCTTTTGTGGTAATTTTCACTCTCATCACCCTCTTTCACCACCTCATCAGCAATAGAAACATTATTATTAGTTTGAGTAGTTTCCACCTTTGGTGGTGTTGCATCATCCATTGCTGATTTGGGTTTCTCATAGTTTCCTTGATGCACCAATGCAAATTGTTGTTGTTGCTGCTGCTGTTGTTTCCTTGTTCTTCTTGACATGGTGATGTCATAGTGGCGTTTCACTGAAGGAGATTCAACCTCCATTAGTTTTTGCAATGTTCTCTTACTTTCTATTCTCTCACTCTAATTTCTGTTGTGAAAATCTCAAAGAGAAATTGTGTTTCACTTTCTTAAAGAGCAAACCAAAGGGGGTTGGTTGGTTGGTTAGTTTAATTAGAGGCCTTTCAAAAAGGTGGAGTGTCATGTTTTGTTGTCCATGTGTGAAAGTTGAAAGATTAACCCTCTCCGATGCAAATGAACCTGAAGAAAATGAAGTGGGGGAAGTGTCACCAAACTTTACAAAATTCACTGTAATGGGCCAATACTTGCTCCTTGGGCCTATGTCCTACATATGGAACTTCTTTTAAGTATTTTTAAGTATGATTGATTTATTTGGAGGTTTAGAAAGCTTGGTTTTACACTTTTTAACACTCTTTTTTAACACATTTTTACTTATGGAAATATATTAAAAAAACATAACTTGTTTTTATATGTAAGAATAAAAATTAAATATCAATAGATTTACATTAACCCATACACATCATTCAATTGAGTTAGACCTTATTAAATGTCTCACTATAATAGAGTATGTTAAAAGAAATAGAGAGTATATTACTAATACTAGTTCTCGAAAGCTTATTATATTTCAAACAATGTCATTCATTTTCTTATTATTACATTTTTATTTTTATCATATCATTTATTATATCTATTTTCCTTTCTTTTTTTTTTTCTTTTTTTTCCATTCTTTCTTCCATAGGCTCATGCATCTCAATTTTGGTGTACTTTAAACTTTTTCCCCTTTATTTCCCCTCTCTCTTTATCTACACTGAGTAGGTACCTTTGCAGCTTTCATGTGAAGTGGGAGCTAATGACCCTTCAATCCACATCCATATCATAGCCCCTCCCCTCATGATTTTCCATTTCCACGACCATATGGTAAAGTAGAAAGATGGGACAGGGAAAAAACCTGAATTAGAATTAAGGTCTAGTTTTGCATAGTGTCATTAAATGATGAACATTGCTTAATGTGTGCCTATGGTTATGTTTTGGGGAGTTTTGTAATTTAATTTGTTGTAGTAGGTCAGTGGAAAGTCAACGTTTTGCTAGGTATAGTTAAGTTCGTTACCTTTGAGCTAACTGTCTATACTTGCCAAAAACAGATGACACTTAATCTGAATGTGTGTGAAGAAGGTAAGAGTTGTGTTAATTTCTTTTTCCTCCTTTCTAAGTCATTGAGAGGGTACTAGAAGAAGGTGTGATAGGCTTGTACTTCCTAATTTGAAATTCATGATAATCTCCATTCTCCAAAATTACCAAGGAAATGTTTGGATTAACTTTTATGAGAAAAAAAAATTAAAAGAAAAAATTAAATAAGTTTCTCCAAAAATTAAGATTAGTCTTTGTATTAGTTCGTTCATTTGTAAATTACATGTTAGTGTCATGCTATTATGAGTGGGAAAAAACACAATTTTTCTTTAAAAAAAAAACACTTCACAAGTATTATATAGTGTAATAATTTGTAGTTTCTAATTTAAAACGATTGTGATATAATTAAAAGTAAAGAAATTAAAGGCAACATATCTCAATATTTTTTTAAAAAATGGTGAAAACCTTTATATTTCTAGACCCATATTTTCATCAAAATCCATCATGATAGATAGACCCGGCACTAAAGTAGAGATATCAAATCACCATATGTAAGAAGCTCTGTTTTTTTTTTTGTTCTGTAACACAAAAAAGGCACTTTGTTATTTAAAATTGGAAATCAAATTAAAATTCGTTCAAATACAAATTCTAGTGTACAAAATAATTACTTTACGATTTGTAAATAACTTCTATTGAAACATTTGTACATGAATGATAGAATTCAATTGAAAAACTGTGTGTTTACTTTATCAAATTCAACAGTTACCCAGAAATTTATAGTTGAATAGAATATATGAATTATTGTAAATTTCCTAGTCAAACATGCATTATTCGATCTTTATGGATAAAAAATATTAACACACTTAATTAATCAAACATGTATTCTAGTTGTAAAGGGTGAAAGAAAGAAGAAGAGTTCTTGGATTTAACTTCATCTACTAACAAAACACTAAAAAGTAATAATTAACATTTACCGATTAAAAAAAACACATGTATTCTTTTGATTTTTTATTTTCCATATTTCATATCCTCACACACTCAAATTTTGAATCATAATTCTGAATCAATGGATTCAAAGGTCCAACACCACACATGCAATTGGGTCTGAAGAGACAGGCCCCATACAAACTCCAACCCATGGGCCCCTTCATCTTCACAGACAACGCTAAACACTCACCAAACCTAAACTAACAACACATTAAATTAGGGTTAAAGAATTAAAAACTTTACACTGATAATAAATTAAAATTAAACTCATTATTGCTGCAAACTTTCAATATATCTGTTAAGGCTTTGAGTATGAACATATATATGAACCAAATCACTTTGACGGAGGAAAGTATGATATAATTGGTAAATAACTTTGTAATTTAATACATGGTTAGAGATTCAATCTATGATTAATGTATATGAAAAAATATTTGTTGAAAGATGTTAACCCTTAAATGGATCTCAATATCTCGGGTTAGTTCTTGATTGTTGATAGAAGCATACTTAGTTTAAAAAATCACTTTATTCCTTTTGTCTCCTATATATTTTCAAAGATAAATCATTTGAATCTATACATATTATTTGTAATTAAATGATATTATAAAAACCTTTTACACATCAGTATACATACTATTTTTTATATATTTAAATATCAATAAAAACACCCGGGCGTAATTTCAAACTGCCTTGATAAATATTCCAAACCACTTGTAATATAAACATGGTTTTTCTTATTTTAATATCAATAAAAATACTCCGTTAGCATTGAAATTTATATCATACTAATTTTATTCAGTACGTGATCAAATAAAAATACTCTAAAGCATTTCATTACTACTTTTCCTTTGATGTTTGGTTGATTTGGTATTTAAATCCAACAAATTTGAGTTTATAGTAGATCGAATTTGATTTTAGTTTTGACTAATATGTTTGACAAATTTTATTCCAGTAATTTTAAAAATAAATTTTAGTTTAAGTTAACATGTTAAATGTAACTTTTACATTATATTTAAAATTTTATATTAAATTTTACTCTTAACTTAATTTTATATTACAAACCTAAATCATATTAATACAAAATCACTTTAAACATGCAATTAACATAGTTTGGAATCTTTAGCTTCTTAAGATTAGAAATAGACATAGTTAGGGCCTTGGGCAAGGCTAACTTTAGGTACCTCTAACTGTGTAGGAAAACAGGGGAGACAACACCAATTAATGGCCCAAACATTACACCTCTCAAATTATTAATACAAATAACAACTATGTCCCAATCTACCCTGCATCCAAGCAGTTTTAAGTTTTAACATATTTCACCAAAATATTGTACCTAAAGTTAACATAGGATGTCATATCAGATTAGTTGATACGGTGATAAATCATGTAATTGTCCTATCATCATTTAATAATATTTAATAATAATATTTGATGACAAGAAAAGAAAAGAACCAAAAAAAGTTAACGAAGGAAAAATATAAGAATAAGAACTGATTTTGATTCTACAATTTAAGCTTTTTAATATAATTTAAACTGTTTTAAAAAAAAGTACTTTTTTTTAAAACATATCTTAAATTTGTAATTTTTTTTTTGAAAAAATAAGTTATTTTTCATAATTTGAAAATTTAAAACTTATAATTATTTTTCAATAGCTTATTTTTTCTTTCATATATTTTTACATTATTTTACCTTATAAAAGTTAATTTTCTTGTTACATTCAAATACAATTAATTATTTTCAAATAATTTTTTTTATCAAATTTATTCAAACAAAAACAAATTCTAATTATAATCAATTATTAAAATAATCTAAGTTTTTTTAGCTATCTTAAATATACCCTGATACCAATTAATCTTTTGTTTAGAGATTATTCAAAATAAAATGGTTAATTATATTTTTATTCTTAAAATTTTTGAAATTTTAATTTTTAGTTTTAAACTTTTGTTTGACCAGTCAAAATTCTTAAATTTAAAAAAAAAAAAGTTTTTAGTCCTTAAAAAAAAATTAAACCTTAATTTTCTATTTATTTAATGAATTTTTAGAAACTAAAAGTTGAATTTAAAAATTTTTAGAGACTTTTATCAGTCAAACAAAAATTTAGGGATTAAAAATCAAAATTCTAAAAAGTTTAAGAATTAAAAACATAATTAATCCAAAATAAAATTAAAAAAAAGAGTTAAGAATCGAAAATATATTTAACCTAAGTTTTAAATTAAAAACTAAAAACTAAAAATAAAAAATTCCATTCCATTTTCCTCCATTCCAAAAATATGTTGTGTGGAAATGATAAAAAGACAAAAATGATTTTTTTAATTAAATTTTAAAAATAAATTCTTTAATAACATTAACATTTTCATCTATTTTCTCAATAACTAAACCAAAAAAAAATACTATATCAGTATTTTTCCTCTTTTTTTTCTTCTCCTCCAAACAAACAATTAGGCCATTAGCAACCAAAATAGAGTGACAAGCCCAACAAAGTTTATTGTCTAAGTATGGATATGAAAGCCATGAAAATGGACTAAGAAGAACACATATCAATAGGGGCTACCCATGTCTTTCAAAAGGCTAACATCTCCTAAACAAGGTAATTGCGTTACTTTCCATGCTAAGCTTAAAGTACGATAGTCTCATAAATTCTCTTTGGGTCGCTGTTTTTGCCTTGTGATACCACATGTTCTCCCTTGTGAATTTAATTAAAGAATGGATAATGTTTTTTTTTTTTTTGACATAGGTGATTAATTATTTATATTTTAATTTAAGAATAAGGATAATGTAATGATAATAACATAATTTTATACTATCAGACAATTACACTTCTTCATTTATATGAATTTTATAAAAGTCAATTAATTTATATTAAATTGAGAGTTATAATTATTAGTGTATTACTGTTGTTCTCTTCTATCATTATAATTTTTATATATTTTATATTTGAATCTAAAATAATAATTGAAGAGTTTAACAGTGATACATTAATAGTCTAAAATAATTTTATACTTTCGTGTTATCACCATCATCATTTTTATAATTTTAAGATAATTTTATAAAAAAATAAACCACTCATATCATAAGTGAGATAAAAAATTGTGATTATAAATCGCTCATTTTTTCTCATAATTGAAACCAATGAACAATTGAGTAAGGAAGAAGAAGAAATAACGAAGTCATGCATAGTGAAAGTGACCATTAATAATCTCACACCTAGGAGTGGGATAGGAGGAGCGTTTGCCAAACGTGAACACTGAAATTGAATCACCAAAACAGAAAAATAGTTTCCCCACACAGTTCAATTGAGTTCTGGGACCACAAAAGAAACAAGACCCTTGTGCTCATTCAATTCTGTTCTTGTTCACGCCACAAGCAACAACATTAATTATTCTTCTTTATTCGATGCCTCTCATGTTTTTTCTTTCTTATGTTATGGATATTGTCAATTACTTACTTATAGTACTACTAGTATTTTCGTTGAAAAAAAATATTATTTTGTATAAAAAAATAGGTTAAAAACATATTGAAAATGATAATGAAAATATTTTTTAATTTTGTTATTAGCAGTGGTCTAGGTAGCTGTAGATCTTGTCGTTACTAGCTTTGTGGAGATTAACCTAGGAACCTGAACTCTCGAACAAGTTCAACTTTTTTTTCTCTCTCTATTCAAATCTCAAAAAAGTCGCATCTCCAATTGTCATCTGTACCCTCCCTGCCATACCTGCACCTCCCCCCAATGTCACTTTGAGATTCGACAGACACACACTTCCTTCCTTTGGCATGTAGTAGTAGTGTATATTCTCTCTCGAAATTCAAAATAAATTTACAAGTAAATAATGTAATTCATTAATTTTGCTAATTCAAATTCATCTTTTAGAAAAATTATACTATAAAAAAAAATTTCTACAAATTTAACTAATATAAAAAAAATCATCTCATGTTTTTAAAATTCTCTACAATGGCTTTCGAAGAGGTCTTTTTCTATTTCTTTTTATTTTCTAAGAAGGTTGTCCAAATAAATTCTTAATGATATAAAAAAAATTTAAAAAGTAATGTATGGATTTTATATCTATCATACTATCACAGTCCTTTATATATAATTTGGTTGATTTTTATAAGATTATTTAAGATAAAATATGTTTGGAATCCTTATAAAATATAAAAAATATTAGTTTTCTTCTTATAAATTTTTTCATTATGGGTGTTCGCGGTGCGGTTTGGTTTGGTTTTTGGGCAAAAAGTGGTTCGAACCAAACCTAAAATAAAGTCGCGGTTCGATTTGGTTCGGTTTTAATATAACATCAAATTCAAACCAAACCAAACCAATTTTTTGCAGTTTGGTTCGGTTCGATTTCGCGGTTTTTTTTTAATCTATTATCATAGTTTAATTTTTTTAATTAAACTCACATAATTATTATTTTATATTTTTTTTTATTAAATTTTGATTTATATATTTTAGTTTAAAAAATATTATTTTTACTTCTATTTAGCATTATTATAAAATGATATTACTAACTTTTTTTTAACATAATAATAAATCATGTTTCATTTTATATTTAATTTAATGTTATTTAGTAATATCAATATATCTTTTTGTAATATATGAAAGTATGTGTCATAATATATTATAAATTTATTATTAAAAAAAATACTATAAATCACATATTATGATCATAAAAAATAAAAATATTGTTAGTTAGATAATATTAAATATCTAAAAGTAAATCAATATAATTATAGAATGCGGTTTGATTCGGTTTAGTTCGATTTTTTATAATAAAATCCAAAAACCGAACAAAACCGCAAAAAATATGCGATTTTGGAAATTTTTGGTCCGTGCGATTTTTCGATTTAATCGGTTTTCGGTTTTTTTGAGCGGTTTCGTGGTTTAGTTCGGTTTGGTTCGGTTTATGAACACCCCTATTTTTCATATTAATTTTATTTCTGTAAAAATAAAACATATTTTTGTAAAGGTCTTCTATGATAATTCTATTAAATATATGTTTGTTTTAGAATTAATTTTAATGTGAATGAATTTTCATTTCAAAACTTTTAAATATAACTTTTGAATTAAAGTAATTTTAAGTCCATTCAAAAGAGTGAATTGAGATTGAAAAATTCAATCAAAACATAGCCTAAACAATATATTCACAAGCATGAGACTACAATAGTGAACTTAAAATTACATGCATAACCTAATTGATAAAAACAAACCATACGCACAACTCCAATTTATATAATTCTATGTTAGAATTTGAATAGTACAAAAAGAGTTTTATTGAGGTAGTTGCTGTTGATCTTTGTAGTGACAATTTAATAGTGATTATTATCACCTGAACACAAAATATGAGGATAAACATTTAATTGTTGTTAAAAAACATGCAAATGATCCAATATATTTAAATGCGTCAAATTTCCTATTTAACAAATAATTAACACGATCACTTACAAAAATATATTTTATTTTTATAAGAATGATTTTTTTTAAAACGAAATTAGTATTTTTTATATTTTCCGAATCCCAAACATATTTATTTAAAAACCTGTGATTATCTCCCAATATGAATAAAGCTCTTTTAAAATGTAAATGTATCACCAGAAACTCATACAAAAATGATGAGTAAACTAAATTCTGACAAGAAAGAAAAGGTCCCTTGAAATACAAAGATGACTCAGCTGAGGTGAGTAACATAATCATTTCACACACACACACACACACACTTTCCATTCTCTTGTTCTTTTGGTGTTGATGGCGTCGCTGACGCCGGGCGTGCTGTCGAAGCTCCTGGAGAACGCGGGATCGAAAGTGACCCCTCCGCACCGTCAGGCCCTCCTCCAGGTAACCGAGATAGTCCCCCGCCTCTCCTCGACCTCCCCTCTGCAGACCCGCGGCTACTTCCTCAAGCTCTCCGACTCCCTCCACTCCGCCTACGTCTCCGTCCCCGACTCCGACGCGGACGACCTCATCCGCTCCGGCAAGCTCCACCTCGGCCACTTCGTCTACGTCACCCGCCTCGACGCCGCGTCCCCCGTCCCCCTCGTCCGCGGCCTCACCCTCCTCCCCAAGCGCCGCCCCTGCGTCGGTAACCCCACCGAACTCGTCCCCAGCGAGAGGCTTCTTCTTCTCTCCGCCGCCGCCACACCGAAGAAAAAGAAGAGAGAAGAGAAGGGGTTGGAAATGAGAAGGTTGAGCTTGGACTCTTCTTCTAGAAGGGTTTGGGATCATACTCCGCTTCCTTCTAAAGGAAAAACAACTACTGCTTCTTCTTCTTCTTCTGCTTCTAACAAACTCAAGGCCAAGAAATCTAACACGGCTTCGCCTAACGTGTGTTACATTTCTCTTTCTGCACTTTTTTTCTTCATTTTCTTTTGAATGATAAACTTACATGTGTCATGTCTGGAAGAAGATGTAGAAGGAAGAAAGAAAGAAACTTTTATGTTTCGAAGAACGAAAAGGGATGAGAAATTTGATTCTGAAAATAAAAAAAATGTATTTTTTTATTGTAATTAAAATTTTTCCTTTCCTTCTCCACTTTTTTCACACACTGTTCGAACTTGGGGAGATGAAAAATAAGAATTAAAAAAATTTGAAATTTGGATTAAAAAAAGGTGAAAAAAAAAGTTCTTTTTTTTCTTTCTTCGTTTAATTTTTCTTCAACTAAACCAAAATATCATCCTTACTTTTTTTATTTTATTTTATTTTTCATCTACCCATCCAGAAACTAGACTTTCACTTTTGATAAATGCAAGTTTGCATTTAAGGTTGACGTAAGTTTTTGAGTTAATTTTTTTTTATTAAGTCCAATTCTAATCGGTGAACTGCATTTAAGTTGTTGGTTTTTTTTTTTTTTACGTTGGTGAATGAAAGGTTTTACCTTTTGGCTATCCTTTTGCCTTTTATTTTGTTAATTTGCATGGGTTTTCTTTCTGGGGAGGTTTTGTTTGGGGCTTTCTCTATTTTTTTTTTTTTTTTGAGGGAATGGGCGTGTTCTTTATATGAGAAATTTGATGGCGGGCCCGTTTTAAAGAAGTTGAAAATTTTGTTAAGAATTGTAAATGTTAGTGTGATGTGAGTCGTATTCAGCAACTAATCTATGTTCCGAGTTTAAGTTTGTAGATTTTAAGGAAACGTGAGGTTGTCGTCCCACTTCTGAATTTTGTTTTCTTTTATAAATCAAATGTTTCGGATAAGTTAATGTTCAATGAGGGCCCTCCTGACTTTATTTTAAAACTTTTATTTCTGTTGGTGTGGACCATGTCAACAATTTTTTTTTTTTTTTGAAATTTTGTTAGTATTTTTTGGTAAGGATTCATGTAGATGAGTTTCATGAATATTTGAGGTCAGTATTATTGGTAGGGCCATGGATTTAAATGGACTTTTGAGTTTTGAGGGTTCTGCATACTCTGCTGTAAAAAAGAAAACACTTCAATACTGATGATGTTGTATGAGACAAAAAGGTTCATTTTCATGTGTGTCGTTTTTCTTGTGTTTCACTTTCTTGAAAAACTTCATGTGGGGTTGGTGTTGTTTGCAGGTGATAGACAAGAAGGTTTCTTCTGTCAAACCTGATTCTCCACTAAAATCTCCAACATCAAGTACTGTCTCACCCTTGAAGAACAAAAACGAGAACCTGTGTCCAAAATCATTGACAAGCACAACAACACCTCCTAGGAAGAGTACTACTACTACTACTACTACTACTACTAGGTCACCCTGTGGTAGCACTGTTCTTAATAGCCAACTTGTTAAGGTGCCCCTCAATTTCAAGACTTGGTGTTACGATGAAGCTCCTCTTGCTGCATGTTGGGAAGATGTCTCACCCCCCATTTGTGATCTTGGAAAGGTATCATTGAGTTGGATTTGTGTCTGGCTAATAATGTTCAAACTTGCATTGCATGCTATCGGATTTGTTTGGATAAACTTTTCCAGAAGTACTGTTAGGAGAAGAAAACTAGAACAAAAAATGAAATGAGTTCCTCTGTTAGCTAAAATTAGTTTAGCTTCTACGGTGACTAATTTGCGGAAGTTCACTCATCTTTCAGAGTAGTTAAATGAGAAGGCTTTTACAAATTAGCGACTGTAGAAGGTAATTTTAGCTTATGGAAAACCTCGTTTCATCTTTTTATTCTTGTTTTCTTCTTCCAGAAGTGCTATCCAAACAGGCCCATCATCTCATTCCATTTTTGAATCTTGTTGTGTCACCTTTTTGCAGCAAGTTGCAGCTCATAGAAATGTTGCTTTTCTAGCGGCTGTGCGGTCTCTTGAAGAAGCATCTGCTACAGATACTGTGATCCAATGCATGTGGTAATTTATCTGTTGCTTATATACACAATGCAATTCTTTTGCTACCCTTTTATGCTGTTTCTGCTTGTTATTGGAATTGGCACTACTAATTAGTAATTTCTCGTCCATCATCTTGTAACATATGCTTATTTATCTGTTAATTCAGTATTGTTAATAATGTACTGAACTTAAACGTTTTTATTTTCTCAGAAAGCATTTCTAACTAGTTGTCTCCGTTAAGTGACGATGTGACAGATGGAGAGAATTCCATCCTTTGCTTCATAATTGCCTTGACTAAGATGAGTATTCTCTTTCAGCATGTATGCAGAACTTTGCCAGTCCGATCAGACATGTTCTGCCGGATCAATCGTGAAGCAGTTTCTGGAGCTTCACCTGAGTTTGAAGAGAGTGAGAATGGTATTTGATTCGTTACTCACCTTGCTAACAGAAGATGCATGCAATGTTCCCAATAGGAAGAATGCTGTATCTTGGGTACAAGCTGCCATAGGTACCAATCTTTCCAAATTCAATCTATTCGAAACACAGGCAAAAAGAGAGGTTATGAATGGCCACCAATGTCATTATGTTGTCATTGAGAATTCTCCTGAGGACATCAATATCGAGAATTCACCTGCTCAAAACAAGCAAAACCGTGTGACTCAAGCAAATTCAACTGCTAAAAGACTTCCTTCTTCAAAGCGGAATCTCATGGCAGCCAAGAACAAGGATACTGCTCACAAGCAGGATCGACCGAAAGAAACTGAATTGAAAGAGGCTGCAAGTTTGACGAAAAAACTGCTCGAGGCATCGAGCGAATGGTTCCTGAAGTACTTGGAGGAGTCTTTGAGTAATGAATTCGGGTTGAACAATGAAGGGAACACTGAAATTGCTAGTCTTCTTGGACAGCTCAAGCATGTGAATGACTGGTTAGATAATTTGGCTGGTGGAGATAAGGTTGATCACAGGGTAGAGAAGCTAAGGAAAAAATTGTACCGGTTTCTACTCGAGCATGTTAATTCCACTGTTGCTTCTAGTTAGAGTAAATGCAGAAGAACTACAGAGCTAACAATTGACAGAATGCAGAATACTATTTTCAAACTGACTCTGCATTGGACAGCTGACAGTGGTATTACAGTGAGTATTTTAAGTTTAAACAGCTCATTTTGGTCTTGGTCTTGGTCTAACTACTTAGCTTAGGATCGTACATCTTGTATAATTTAATCTAACTTTGTCACTGAATGAAGTAATGGCCAAGATTATACAATTCTGAGCTGTATTCTATTGATATGGATATGTTATTATTCACAGTAAATTTTAGTTTAAATTTATTTTGGAGAGGCGGAATTGTACTTTTAAATACTCAAGTTATAATTAAATGTTTAATTTGGTTCTCAAGTTTTAAAAACTTTTAATTTGGTGCTAAGTTCAGAAAAATGACTAAATTGGAAGGTTTTTAAGAACTTCAGGACCAATTTGAAACATTTTAAAATTTGAGGATCAAACAGAACACTTAATTATAACTTGAAAGTTAAAAGTACAATTAAGTCTATTGGTGATCTCAGTTCAACAATCTTGCTTTCTATTACTATCTTCTGTGGTGGCAGAATGTTTTGGTAATGCTAACCTTCAGCTCCTTATGTTTTTGGTTGAGACAAAGAAATAACATGCCAAAGGGTATGGTAGAGAAAGAAAGCAAGAAACAATGATAGATAGAAAGACTTTTTTATAAAGGACACTAAGACCAAGTGAGAGAAGCTACATCAAAATTCAAAAGCCAAAAATGCATTCTTCTTATGTGAAGAAGAAGCCAAGGCATTCATTCATATATTTATTTAGTTGGTCAAAAAGTAATCTGTATGGGATGAAGTTGATGATGATCTCTGAAGCTGTGCCTCCTCAACAGTTGTGGATGATGATGATGACTTTCCCAAGGCTTTCATTCCCTTACAAGACTTCATGTGTCTGTGCATTTTCTCAGGCCTAAACGACTTCCCACATTGCCTGCATCATCAAGTCCTATTTATGGTCTCATCATTCATTCATGATTATTATGATAGAGACTTGAAATTGAAGTGTCTCTAAACATAAAGGGAATATGATAAATGTTATGATGAGTGTTTAAAAGATTTTTTTTTTTGGTTATGTCTAGATTAATTAAAAATTATAAATTTATGTGAAAAAATCATTAAATATGATGTGCCATTTAAATTTGTAATTTTCAGTAAATTTAGACCAATCACTTAGAAAATATGATAAAGAGAGTTTTTTAAAATACTCCTCATTCTTTTAAAGTATATATCTCATACTACTTTGTCACATTTAATTCAATTAAATATGCATGAAATGAAACACAAAACAACTCTAAAAATCTTAACACTGTACCCCGCAGCCAAAAGTTGGTAAACATCACAATCTGCTAATAAATATTACCCTTTTTTCATATTTTATACTTGTTACAAGAAAATCTAAATTATGAGTTTTGAGTATCTAATATTCCAAACCATGTGGATTGGCCTTTTGGTTGGAGTCTTTTGCCACTTGTCATTTCAGTAGATAAGTCCTAATATACTGTTTCCTATTGAAATCTTCAACCAGTGGTGCTAAAACATCCTCCACAAACATGACCATGATTTTTCATATGCACAGTTTCCTCTCACCATATTGTTGAAATGCTACTAACAATTGAAATTATACTCAGAGGTGACATGTTCAAACAGTCACTTACGAGCATGTTGGTCCACCAAATGGTTTGTAAGAAGTTTGATTTAGCAACTCCACTAACTTTTTCCTGCTCCCGTTTGTTTCCTCTCCATCAACGCTTTTTCTGCAAAAAGAGAAAACAAAACAAGCAAACAAAAACAGAATTAAAGAAACCATGTAAATAATATGAGAAAATGGACTATGCGCTATTAGTGTGTAATTTTACACCATCAATCAATTACAACTAATTATATATGATAAGTTTGTTAACTTTTATAAAATTATATTATAAGTTATGTAAATGACGGTATAAGATTATTTTATACTGTCAACACATCACCATTAAACTTGAATAATATCAGAATCAATATTTAGAATAATTCAAAGTTCAATTTATAGTATAACTCCCCCCACCTTGCCCCATGTTGTTGTTTCTGGTAATGATGACCCCATGAAGTCCCAAAACACCTGGCCGATCCTCCCAATTGGTCTCCCTTACAAATCTCACCCCTTCTTTCAGGTATGTTGTTAGGTTCCTTAGATAAATTCTTCAGAGCTGGTTTCACCAGGACAATGGCTGCATCATTTGTTTGCACGGTGCCACAGGTGATCAAATTGCGGAACACGCTAGAAACTCTAGTAGAGTTGCTTCTGATCTTAGTATAGGAGGATTGAGACGATGATGATGATATAGTTGAGAAGGATGAATCAGGTGAATTGGTTTTGTTCAGGTTATCTTTGTGGCTGTGGCTGCTACCCTTCTTACTCAAGAGATTGTGATACAAAGAAGGCAATGAACAAGTCTCTAACTTCTCTTGGTGGTTAATTTCATTTACCTCTAAATGCTTCTCTTCTTCAACCTTAGAAGAGTCATCATCTGTCACAGATGACCTGTCTGAGCTGAAGACTAAAGAGTCCTGGCTGATCTCTGATGACCCTTTTGTCGGAGTATCCGTTTTCGAATCCGGCTCTCGTTGAATTCGAGGCTCTTCTTGCTGGTTTTTGTCCTCTACAACTTGTAGTTGAGTACATTTCTTCTTCTCATCACAAACAGCAGTTTTCTTTTCATCAAGTGAAGGAGGAGGAGTTGCTGCAGCATTATCTAAAAAAGTGTTACAAACTTAATGAGCTATAATTTTTGAGTCTAAAAGTAGTGTCATGTAAAATAGTTTTATCCGGTCACACATTCACAACGGTTCATTTACGATGATTGTATGACCGTGTAAAACTTGTAAAACTAATTTACACAATGCACTACCTTTAATCGCATACTTTTAAACATTCTTGGAAAAGTGTTAAATGCTTTGGAAATGTCCATGGAAGGAAATTATGGGTGGCCATGCTCAAATATTTAATGTGAACAACGAAAGTGGGAAAAAAAAAAGTGCTTATACATACCAATTGGGGTAGGGTGGATTTGTGATCCTTTGAGGACGTATTCATTGTCAGAGATGGGAGTTATGAGGTCGTCATCCAACAAGTCTTGCCACACATATCCACTCTTGTACCTCCTGGCCGTTCAATAATTGTTGGTTACAAATTGATCATAGTGCACACATTTAGTTAAAGGTTAAAAAAAATGGACCAAAGAGCAAGGATTAGAAGAAGGGTTATGAGTTATGACTCATGACTCAACCAACCTCTTGTAGGACCAAGCAAAAGCCTCAGGCAAGTCTTTTCCTCTCAATTCCCCAAGCCATCTCTTAACATCTTTTCAAGAAAAAAAGGGCAATGCCATTAGATAAATGAAAATCACATATTAATCACAAAGAACTCATATGCACATAGAGAATCAAAGAGAGAAAATTGCAGCGGTAATAGGTAATATGATGTGACAAGGAAGAAATGAGAAGTGTCAACAGAGTGTTGATACTGTGTTCATATATCATTACTCTGATTAGAGAGCCAGAAGTGAAGAGGTTGTAAAGTAGAAGGATGAAAAGGAAGTTTTGTGGAACATTAGATAACTAACTTACCTCTTAGATAAACTCCATTTCGAGCAAGATGAAGAACACGAATTAGATGAGGATGATCTGCACGACCACCTATCTGACTAAGGAAGTAAATGATGTGAAGCCTTCTCACTTCTCCTCCTCCACCTTTGCCTTCCATTCCAAATTCTCTTGGTTTGTTGTTTTTGTTGTTGTTCTTGTCTTTGCTGCAATAAACAAAACACCAACACACCCTCTCTTAATTAACACAGGAGCCAAACAAGTACTCTTCTTTTTAGGCACAACACAGCACAAAAACACAAAAACAAAAACAACCCTCTTCTTATGTTATTATCTTCTACCACTACCATGATTCAAAATATTATATAAAAAAAAAAAACTAACATTGGAAAACACACAAGAGATCTTTGTCTCTCTGCCGGCCTGCTGCTACACAAGAAACTACTGACATCACAACATATAAAACCTTTTATGCCAAATTAAATAAAATATTCCACAATTTCATATAATATAAGGTTATTATAATAATGCAGGCCTGCTAGGTGGTAGCTACATGAACATATACATGTTTTTATTTGTTTAACAAGAAAACAAAACAACCTTTTTTTTATCTATCTTGCATACATGTATAAATTAAAATAAAAAAAGAATGAGAAACATTGAGACTAGAGATGATAGTACTAGAACTAGAATGAATGCAGTTATCTTTACCTCTTGTTTGTAGCAGGGAAAATAGTGAGAGAGAGAGAAAATAATGTGTGAGAGAAATAGAGAATTGACCAGGTTTGTTTGTGGATGAATATATAAAGAACCAGCTTCAGGGATCATCTGATTTCTCGCGATTTAATGAATATATAATAATAAATAAATAAATAAATAAATGTATATAATAGTCAGCTTTTGACTCAACATCATTGTTCCCCAAAAAGTTCATTTCTGTTTCTTCTTTTTTTTGTTTCTTTATAACCTTTTAAGGATTTTGTTCATATATTTAATGCTTTATTTATCTTTTTTGTCCCTAGAAATTATTATTTTATATGTATTTTATTATTTTTATTTCTAAAATAAATGTGGTCAATAACTATCTGTGTTTATCTCTTTAATTATTTTTCTTTCTAACATAAATGTTTAGTGTCTTAAAATACTAGATGGTTAGGGCCCTTAAAGAAGGTCATGGCTTCGAGACTTCTTTGAAAAAAAATAAAAACGTGGCTAAGAGCAGAGAACTAAAAATGAATAGATAGGTTTTTCAAGAAAATTAATCATAATCATCCATAAAATTGATGAATACTTTGTACTAACATGGTTACAAAAAAAAGTTTAGAGATGGTTAGTGATACTCTTTCTGGTACTCTCTTTTTTAGACTTCTACATGATTGATTGAAATTTATTGAAAAAAAAAGTAATTAAAAGGAAAGAATCCTACTAAAAATGATCAATTTTTCAACAAAAATTAGCTAGTTGGTGGATACTTCGTACCAACATAGTTAAAAAAAAAAAAAAATTTAAATGAGTGCTAGCGATATTCTTTCTAATACTCTCTTTTTTAGACTTCTATGTGGTTAATTAAAATTTATTGAAAAAAAAAAGTGATTAAGAGGAAAAAATCCTATTAAGAGTAATCTGACAAATTTTTGAAAAAAATTAAAGTTGATGGATACTCTTACCAACATGGTTACATTTTCTCTAACACTTTTTTTTTAACATTTGTTGGTGAAAATTGATTAGAAATGAACCATTTTAATTTTGGTAGGTATTAATTAAATCAAGAAAGAGTATATGCAAATTATATCTAAAATCCATCCATCAAAAATTTAATGATTTTGATTAAATTTCAAATTAATTAAATGAATTGTGTTTAAAAGAGAGTATCATATAGACTATCGCCAATTTCTAAAAAAAAAACAAAAAACTTAATGATTAATGCGGAATATATACCTGTTATACTGGAATTATAAAATTTATTGTTAATTGTCAAACTTCTTTATACATGTAATTTTGGTCATTTATTATTATTGTTGACTTTCTAAAATTCAACAATAATTAAACCCAATTGAAGTCATATCTTACTGAAATGTCCGAATCAATTATAATTATTGACTAAATTTCTGAAGTGTATCCTGATAATTTAAGAAACATATCATAACCAATAAAATCATCACAGCATAACAAATCAAGTGAGGGATTTTAGGATAAGGGTGAGAGATAGAAAATTAAATAATCAATCAGAAGTTAATACGAAATGAAATTAATATGAAATTATTTATTTTCTACTATTAATACATAACACATTTTTGTATATTTTTATTAAAAAACGTAAGAAGAAATAGTTAAAAATAAGAGTTTAATACATATTTATGGTATGTCTTTTAAAGTGATTATAATAAAAGCCAATAAATTTATTATGCATATATTGTTTATTCTAAAAGCAATGGACATTACAATTAGAAAGATTTTCTTTTTTAATTTGAGAGATATGTATTTTAAAGGATAAAATGCAGAATGATAAATTCAATTGATGTTTTAACAATTTTATAATTTATTTTACATATCTTTAGTCATTATTGTATTTTATCCTAAGTGGGATCTAGTTTTTCTTTTACACATAAATGTTTTTTTTTTTTTTGAGAAAAAAACATCTTTAGATCCAAACATAAAATTACTAGTTACAAATTACAAACATATAAAAAATAAAATGAAAAAAGGATATAAAATCCACTAGTCTTTTGTGTTTTGCAAACAGCCTAACACAAAGAAGCACCAAAATGCAACCAAAAAGAAAAAAGCAAGCCATTGAACAAAAACCAAATTGACTTAATTTGAATAACAAGAAACCATGAAGACAAATAGATGACAAGAAAAAAGACACCATAATAAGTGGGTAATTGACCATTTGAAAAATACCAAATTGCAATCTTGGCCAGCAAGTACATTATACAGAACAATAATCAAATAAACCCAACGTGGCAAAAACATATCATGGAAGAAAAATTGTAAACATAATGATAAAAAAAAAAAGCATATAATTTTTTTTCTCAAGAAATTGACCTGTTCATGATGTGGAGGTCTTCTTCCTTTGTATAGTGAGGGTAGCATTGTGGTGATTCCATTGCAATTCAATTACATGACACACAAGTTTTGTTTTTATCCCTTTTGTCTATTCCTTCCTTCAACATCACATTGCAATTTTCATCAGAAGATGAGAGAGCTCATAAATAAGTAGTTGAGTAATGTGCTAACTAGGAAACTATTTATTCTCTGAAAACAATTTCAATTAGGGGATTGTCACCTTCATTGAAAAGGAAATTATTATACTATATATGTAAACATACGTTGCATCTTTATATCATTATGTTTTTATATGGAAAATAATCTCTTCATTGCACTTGAAAATAATTATTAAAGTGATTAAAAATATTTTTTTATTACTTTTTAATGTTAAAAATGATTTTTGGTGGTTGGTAACTATACTTAACAACTTTTTTAATGTTAAAAAAGATTTTGTTATGATTTATATTTTTTTTTCATGTAAAAGATTATTAAAAATCTATAATAATTAATGATTTTTTAATTATTAATTAATTTATAAGTTTTTTTTGTAAAAGATTATTTTTTAAATAATTAATAACTCTATTTTTACAATTTTTAGTTAATAATCTATCAGGATGAAAATCGTCAATTTATAAAACTAGATACATCAAATGTTATAATAAAAAATTAAGAAAAACAAAATCATGAATTTAGAAAATTAAAGGGACCCAAATTACAATTTAACCATAATTTTTCCTTTTCCTTTTTAAACATTTAAAACAACATGTTTGGAAGGTGTGTTTAATAAGTTACTTGATTTTAAACAATGTTGTTTAACTTTTTTTTTCTAGTGGAGTAAATGATATGAAGTTAAACACCTTTGTTTATATAAACAAAAATTAAGTTGAACACTTATTTTAACAATTCTAATATTTGAGTGAATTTTTGTGAGAAGAATTCAAATTTATGTGAAATTATAAGTTATACAAAATTAAAATAAATAACTTATCTAAACATCTAACCAATTACGCATTGTAAATGCTTAACTTATTAGCTACGATGATCTCTTATGTTGCTGAAAAAAAAAGAAAATTGGGACCATATAGTTTAATTGGATCACCAACTTATGAAAATAAGGAAAGAAAACTAGTGGATCGATATTATTAAATCATGTGATCGTGAACCTAGCTTGCTAATTGGAATTTAACATTAATCATGAGGAGGCGCACGTAGACAATTCAACAACCTACTCAATTCATTAAAACATAGGTCCTGATTTTTTTTATTTTTTTAAAGTAAAGCTAAATTTGGATACAACTTAAATAAAAACATATGTTATGTTTTTCTAACAGAAATAAAAATTCGTTTCGTTTCGTGGACATTAATAGATTAAAGGATCTTATCTTTTAATAATTTAAATATAATATAATAGTGATATCTTATCACTTATTCTATCATGTTATTGTAAGATATTTTTTATAAAAGGGTAAGAAGAAACATTTATATAAACACACACCTAACACATAAGTTCTAGACACAACCAATCAAAAATTTCACAAGTGTCAAAATTAAAAATAAAAATCTTCTTTATCTATGAGCTTTAATTTAATCCTTCAAATAAAAAACTAATATAATTAGTTTCCTTTCATAAAAAAATTATCTTATTATTTATACTAAATATATTTGGTCTTTTATGTTTTTTTCTTTTTCACTTTGATTATTTATCTTGTTAAATTGGTTTAAAATGTTGTTTCCTTCCATTTAAACTTAACACCGTTAATAATATTCAGATTGCTAGATATATTAATGATCCTATAGTTTTATAACTTTTATAGTTCCATTTAAACTTAACACCGTTAATAATATTCAGATTGCTAGATATATTAATGATCCTATAGTTTTATAACTTTTATAGTTGTAAGCATAACATGTTATGAGTAATTTGTATTTTTTTTTATAACTTCATGAGTGAATATCAATGAATTTGAAGTTAAAAAATAACTTATAAATTATATTAATTTGCAATGTGTTTTGGTAAGATAGTGACCCAATGACTTTGCCTTGTCGATCATCAATTCAATATTTAAAATTATATATGGTTATAATATAGGTTTTTCCTAAAAACATGCGTAATTTGTCTTACTTTTAGGTGAGTGTGAATTATATAGTATTTTGTTTTTCTAATTATAAAACCCAATCATATCTTGTCTCTATGATTTTCGGTGATAAGATATAAGAGGTAGGATATGATCCAAATATAGTTTTAAAAATGCTAAAATGAGCACTCGTGTTCTAAATTACAGCTGTGATCACAATTATATATGTTATGATTTTTAATATTGAAAAAAAAAAACTATGAATAAATATAACTGGTGTTTTTTTTTTATTAATATAATTTATGTATAAAAGAAATGTGTTACTAACATTTCTCCATTTTGAAAAACTTAAATACGTGTTTAGTAGAAATTGGTTAGGATGGTAGAGATTGATCCAACACTATCTAATAATTTTTCATTAATTACATTGACGTTATAGATCTTAATAATGTTTCAGTCTCAAATTGCAGTTTGAAGACTGCAAAAATACTAAAACATATCTTGTGGATAAGTCCACAATAGTTCATCTTTCTCATTGAAAACAAGACTGATTGCAACATATATATAGATACCGTAATGTCATATTTTAACTTCAAACCATGAGAGAGTTTTTTTTACACTCAAGCTTTGACATTGAACTTAAAAAAATTGAAACTGATCATATATAAGTAAGAGTCAAAGTCTAGGATTAGTCCAAATGGCTAAAGTAATAATCCTTTCAATACCAAAAGACTCTAAAGTAGCCAATCCGAAAAGAAGTGTACGAACATCCAAAATTTGAAATTATATGTTTAATGTTAAGCACATTTTTAAAGCATAAACACACCGCCAGCACTTACTATATCATTGCAATAACACAAGCCACACAAGATAGTTTATATATATTCTAGTTGAGTCAAAACAAGGAAACATAGAGTAGAGTCTCAGCAATATATAGTTTTATAAAATGTCCAATGGTCAACCTATTATTAAAGCCAATTTATCTTGTCCCTTTATTTTGTCCTCCAAAGCTTCAACACCACCACACTTGAAAGCTCCAACATTACCATTTATTTTTTAAATTTAATCATTAAATCTTAAGAAAATAAAAAAATAATGGTGAAAATGGAGTTTAACAATAGCACTATATAGACTAAAAGACATCATATTAGAAACATGTTTGGGGGAAATGAATTTTCTCCTTAGCAATATTTCATGAGAACACTTGCACACGAAAAATTTAATATTCACACATAATAATGTTTTTCAAATAAAATTTCAAGACATGATTGGATAAATATATTGATTCTCCAAAAATTATTTGTAGCATTTCTTTGCTGTTTAAACACATTACATGCATACCAAACTCATTAGTGCCTTGCATCCTAGTAGTGATCTCATAATTATATAATTTTTTTTTCAAAAGAAGTTAATGTAACAATTGTTTAGTCATGAATTATAATAAAAAAACATTGATGAATATTAAACTCACTTGAAACCCAAAGATAAAATAAAATAAAAATGTTGATAAAGAGACCATAAATTCAAATATTAAGAATATTAAAGTCAATTAAAATCATATGCTGGTACATGATTCATAGAAACATAATAACTATGTTTTTTCTGCCCCATTATTTTTCATACCATACTTGTTACAAATAATAAAATACAAACATTGTTTTATTTTATTTCATTATTAAGAAAGAGATTTTGTAAAAAAAAATTCAAAGATATTAATCATTCCAACTAATAAATATAATGTTAACTACACTTTACTCTTGAACATGTCATTGTTAATTACGTGGGAAGCTTGCATGAACTACCAAAAAATCCATTTCACTTGTATGACAAATCAGGATAATAGAAATCCAAAACGTATAAACAAATTTTAATGCAAATTTAATAGTTTAGTAATTGATTAAAGACATTCATTATTTTAGAGAATGACGATAACATAAATTTTCTAAGATGTGTTTTAGAGTGATGAGTGAAAGTATGAGATTAAGTAGTGAAATGAAACCTAACTAATTAAGTTAATGTGTCAAAGTGACTGCATATAACTTTGCATCTTAGAATTTATATTATAGATAGATATATATTACTTCATTGTAAAAGACCAACAAATTACAATAATAACTTAAATGACAATAAATTACAATAATAACTTATATTGCATAATTTTTGATTTAAATAATTTACTCATTTATTCGCGCGAGTCTTTACCTAGTATAAATTAAAATTTAATATAATCATTAAATATTATCATCATCATCGCCACTAGCTACCCACCACCACCATGATCATCACTACTTTCATTGCCATGACCTTCGTTGTTATCACCACCACCATTATTAGGGATGGCAATATGGACCCAAACCCTACGGGCACCTGCAAAAATACCCATACGCGGGTAGGGTAATAACCCGCACAATGGGGATGGGGATGGTGCGGGTATTTATCCACAAAATCTCACGGGGATGGGTGTGGGTACGGGTACTACAGTACCCACCCTATCCCGCCCCGCACCTTTTATATATATATATATATATATATATATATATATTAATTAATATAATTATAATTTTATTATTTAAATTATTCAATTAAAATTGTTATTTTAATTATTCTTTTTATATACTAATTTTGATATTCTATCATGTTTTAATTTTTATTTATATTAGTGGTTCAAATCAATATAGAAACTATGGAGATAAGCATTTGCAAAATATAGAGAAATTGATTTGGATAATAAAGTCAAAATATTATATCTATTTGTATTTTATTTTTAATTTTTAATATATAATTATAAATTAATTAGTTTTAAAAATATATTAGTTTTTCCCGTCTAATTAGAGTTTTTGTTTAGATTAGAACATTTATAATTTGTATATTTGATGATTATTTTTGTAGTGTTATTTATAAGTTTTGATAAATCAATGTTTGTTTGATTTTAATATTATATATGAGTTTTTTTTTTTTATGATTTTCAATTTTATATATATGAAAAGTGCGGGTCGCGGATGCAAGTATGGGTATATAGGTATCCAAGGGTATAGGGATGGGGATTGAAATTGCTACCCGCACTGGGATGGGGCCGGGGGACGGGTACTTTTTTCAAACGCGGGTATGGGGACGGATACTATAATACCCTACCCATACCCTACCCATTGCCATCCCTAACCATCACCACCACTGACTACCACCACTACCAGTCCACCATGTTCACCACCTCTTCCTTTGTCTTTAGTACTTCAACAGGGCGAGCAGCCTTTAAACAAAAAAGGGTTTCGTTGAAAACATCAGAAAACATAGAGAAAACACTTAGTTGAAGGTTACGGAAAAGGGAAAGGAAGTGTTTGGCTAGGGGGGTTGTATTCCACCTTTTTTTTATATAGGGGATAGATTGTCATCGTTGTTGCTACCATCATGATCACCCATGCCTCCGCTGTCATGACCAATTATTGTAACACATGTATCCATATACCAGTGATCACAATATTGTTAATAATACATATATCAATAATATTACAAATTCATACCAACAAGTTGTCATAATTTGATTTCTTTAAGTAATGTCTTAAATTCGATCTTTGTGCATAGAAAAAACATGGTTGTGAGAAAAACTTTGGTAATGGTGGTTAGACAATTTTTTTGATGAAGATTAATCATCGACAAAGTCGATGAATGTTTCGTACCAATAACATGATTAAAAAAATAACAATACTACAAATTCACAGTTGGTCCTTACATTGTAAAGACTCTAGTAGAATAAAAATAAGTGATCCTTGTATATACGTCATTTTATTAAAATACTAATGATATTCTTTTGGTTTAATATCAAATTTGGTCCTTTAATTTATGTTAAGTGTTCAATTTATAATATTATGTATGATTGGTTGAAATTTATTTAAATTTATTAATTTTGATAAATAACAATTAGTGATTTAATCATATAGATCGTGTTTCAAAGAAAGTGTCTCTAAAGTTACTTTTAAAATCATGTTTCTTTGTCTATCACATGTATCTTCTAGTTCATTGGATTAAAGACTAAATCACACTCTTAATATTGTGACTATCGTTGATCTGTAGAGATTTTGTAAATGATCTTCCATTAAATAGATTATCTCTGTAATGTGTAAGCACAAAGTATATAACAGGTACACCAACCCTATGTTAAAAGAATGATATGTTTTATTACAATAAATGAATAACATGATTTTAGTAAATCTAAAATAGATGTATCATATTTTTTCATTCAGTTTATTCATGTGTTACTATATATCATTTAATTTACATCTCCAAAAAATTGTTCACACACAGATATTTAGGACACCTAATATATACACATTGTATATAGAATCTTTCTAACTAATTTTATACAATATATATAAAAAATAAAGAAATAGTATTTCATTATTTAAAGCAAAGATGCATTATTTAATAAATTTCAATTAGTGGGAGTGTGTCAAAAGAATATTCCTAGAATTTCTGATTTTTGATGAAAGGAATATTTGACAACCCTGATTTCCTCCTAGCTTCTCATTGGCTAAAATAAAATCTTAATAACCTAGGACTACGCAACGCTTCTTCATATGTCAAAATCTGCTTTTAAAAGGTAAAATAGAAAGTATTCACTTCAAAACAAATCCTCTGTTTGACAAATATTCCTTCTATTTTGGTGGTTTAATGATCTGACAAATAGAAATGAAGGTATTCAATTTCTGCAACAATCTGTATTCTAATATTTTGTTTTCTTTCTAAGAGATTTCAAAACAATTAATAGGGTGAGATGGTGATCCAAAGAAAAGCCATGCCACTCTACAAAGTGGATTTCTCACGATATTATAGCCAAAGAATGTGAAGAAGTCAAAGTTCTAAACTTAACCATCAAGGACTTTCTATCATGGAGAAATTCCATTGAGAAAAGAAAATAAGAAAATTGATAAAGCAATACACAGCAACAAAGATTATGATCATCAACATCAAGTTTAGAAACTTGGTTGGCTAAAGAGTATGTATTCAAGATTATGCTTAAACATTTTATCTCGAGAAAAATGATGATACACTGATAATTACAATATTTTATTTATAATAAATTTATTAACTTTTATTAAATTATCTAAAAAGTTATAACTATGTTATAATTATATGACAATATAAAACTATTTTAGACTATTATCTATAAATGTATTCCATTAAACTCTTTTATTTTTCCTTTCAAGATTTATCTGAACTTTACATTTTTTAAGATTTTGATTTAGAGGAACCTATGATCCAACTAAACACAAGTATGATGCCAATAACATGTACCCTATATGTAATAAAAACTGCTATTTTATTTTTACAGATTTCTATGCAGAATAAACAAATTCAATTAAGTCATTTGCACTTCTACAATACGATAGATTGTTCCAATATTCTTATACACATACTTAACACTCTTTTGTACATAAAAAAAGTGAGGATTTTTCTGTCTTTCTCTCTTTTGTTTTATATACATGTATAAAAGAAAATAAGCGTAAGAATAACATTACTAAAGAAACGACGCACATCACTGAGCGCTGGGATCAACTAACGTGAAGTTGTTCCAATTTAACCAGAGTTGTCATACGAGTTCTCAATACGCAATTGTGTAATGTATTTGGAAGCAGAAATTTTCTGTCCATAATAATTTTGTTTGACTCGAATAAGATTGTCTTTAGAGAAGAATAATAGTACTTAATTACCGTTCATCTCCCTTCCAGCTATCCTTCTGCTTTGGACCCTTGGGCCCATCCTTTGGACCCCAATTCATCCAATAATTCAACCATGGTGGCTCTCTAATCTGTGACCCCAAATACTCAGCAGCAACAATTTCAAACCCATATCCCATATCCATGACAGCATCACTTTTGGCTGTATCATTCCTCACACCAAACCCTCTCATCCCTTGCATGACAAGGCCAGGTTTTGGGAACAAGGCATGGCCATGCAATGAAGAATAAGCCACAAGCCTATTACTATTACCATCTTGGAACTCAAGCTCACATGCATCCACCCATTGACCCTTACTATGTTGTGAGAAATAAACCCTCCACAATTCTCCACTAAAGTTACTCACCCTTAATGTCAAATGCTCCCAATCCCCCACATGTTCCCCTTTGGTCCTTAGTGGAATGTTGGTGCATGCCACTCTTGCCCTTGCACCTCCATTGAATGGGTAGAAAATCCACATGACAATGTCTGTGAAAGTCCCACCTAGCATTGGTTTTACATGAACATAAGCTTGTGAACTTTGCAAATCTCCTCTCTTGACACTAACTCTCTTGGTTTCATCAAAAGGCAGGTCCAACCAATAGGTAACATCATCATCATCGTCATTGGAACTACTTTGTGGAAGGTTAGAGCCATTTGGTTCTATTGAACACTCCTTTATGACACCCTTTCTTTTCTCAATTAGTATTGCCCCATTGGAAAAAAACCAATCCACAGAAGAAGGGAGATACTCTTCCTTTGGATGCAAGTACATATACGGAGAATAGGCCATGATCAATGCCTTAAATTGGGATGATTTGGGCATGTAGGAAAAGCCACCCTTGTTATTTTTCAAACAAGCAATAGGTAAAGGTTTGGAATTAGTACTCTCTCCTCCACTTTGAGCTAGGAAGGTTCCTACACTAACCCCTTGAGCTTCAATACCTCTCTTGATTGGCCTAACATCATACACATTGAACCCCTTAAGCTTCATTGAACTGCATGTGGTGCATTCATCAGTGAGGTCTGATCTTACACACCTGATTCTGTCAAGGGAAGGCTTCTCTTGTGATGTGGTGACAACGTGGCCAACAGGTTTATAGCCATCAGGGGCTATTGGCAACCAAACACAGCCTTGTTTTTCATCTTGCTTTGGTTTTAGAGTCTTGGTGTGGAAGGTGTTCCACACCAATTTGTAATCAACTGGTTTGGCTAAGGCTCCATTATTTGGGGCTGAAGAGTTGTTGTTATCTTTTCCCACAAGAACCCAACCATGAAGAGGCTTGTTGTTGGGTTGGCAGTAACATCCTAGCATGAAGAACCCTTCAGAGAGATTTGTTGGTTCAAAAAAAGTGGCACCAAGATTATTTGGTCCACCTTCATAGGTGGTCCAAACCTTGTTGAATGTTGAAACTTGTGACACAATCAATCCACCACCAAGGTCTATGATGCCGGTTGCAAATCCACCACCTACAAAATCAATGACAATCCAATAAAAAAGAAAATATCACTAAAATTATCATAACCAAATGAATCATTAATATCAGACAAAACTTGCTTATCTTATTAGTGTGTTTAGCCTGTTTGGATACAAGGTTGTAAATATTTTTGGCAGTTTCTCTATGAGAAAATGTTTTATACTTTCAGTGGAAAAACTCTAAAAAAACAATTATTGCTTCTATCCAAACATGCTCGATATATCTAAAAAGAAGTGAAGAGATGTATTATTGAATCATGCTACCTGATGGCCAAACTGGTATATCAGCAGGAAGCTTAAATGTGGTTTCAATGGGTGGATTTTGCTTTTTCTTGAATTGACCAAGAGAACTCGCCATTGCCTTGTTTTTAGAAAAAAGATTGAATGTTATGTAACTTAAGTTATCCAATATGGCTATTAGTTATACATAAGAGTGAAGTTGTGTATTTTAAAAGAAGAAGCATATTCTTTTCGTGAAACTTAATTAGCTACAATAATATAATTGTAAAATGGGCTGTAGTAGCAATGTAATATAAAAAATAAAATAAAAGAACTTCAAATATTCCTCTTGGCGTGAACAAACTAGGCAAGATATAGGTTATACTTGGTATATAGGTGATCCAACACCTTCTTTGCTTTTTCTTGGAGAGATACTTTTCAAGAAGAATGAGGATCTTCTTTTCCATAAGAAAAAAACTTTTCATAACCAGCCTAGGATCTAGATGGCTTTTTCTTTTCTTTTTTTTAGAAATGGTCGGAAAAGATAAACTAATTAACTAAAATCAATACATTTTTATTTTGAAGAAAGAAAAGTTGCCAAGTATATATATATATATATATATATATATATATATATATATATACTGTTTAAAGTTATAATATAATAATAAATAATATAAATTATTTAAACTCAACAAAGACAAAGCGTACTAAAAATAATATTAGTTTATTTAGTCTAAATATTACGATTTAAAATAGGTTATACAGTAACTGGTCTTGTAAAACAGTTTTACATGAGGTTAAACTCTACACAATTTTAAATTATTTTGGTAGATTGTGAATACTTTATACATTTATTATTTTTACAATTAAATACTTATCACACACGCAATGCAAATACATAGTGCTTCTCCTTCACCTTCACCAAAATTATTGTGGATTGTAAATATTTTGTTTCATTAGTTGGGTTTTTCCTTCACCTTCACATTGCTTTCTTGTTCTTGTATGCATAGTGCACTGAGAACAGAGACAACAATCCTTATTTTGTTTAGTGCATGCAGTTGCAGCAATATTGCTGGTTCCTTTTGATTATTTTTTTTAACATATAGTTTTTCCAACAAACACTAACCACTTTATAACATTACTCTAAACAATCAATGTAACACTAAACCCTACAACAACAATCTTTACTTCATGACCTTTCATCTCCACTCCAATTATCCTTAACCTTAGGACCAGTTGGTCCCTCCTCTCCCAGCACTTCACTAGGCAATTTCTTCACAATGTTCTCCAAAGTAGTTTTCAGGTTCCCAGGCAAGAACTTCTCAACCTTCCTCAACTCATCATCAACATTATAATCAATCTTAGGACCCCATTCTCTGAAAAAGTTCAACCAAGGAGGAGACACTAACACATTTTCACCCAAATACTCAGCAGAAACCAATTGAAACATTGCTCCCAAATCCATGACATTGCCACTCTTATCAGTGTCATTCCTTATGCCAATTTTGTCCTCACCCAAGAGGGTAAGTCCAGCATGAGGGTATGATGCATGGCCATGCAATGAAGAATAGTAAAAAGGCTTGTTACCACTTTGGAACTCCAATTGAGATGCATCAAGCCATGAACCTTTGTTATGTTGTGAGAAATAGACATGTTTTAGTTCACCATTGAAGTTGCTAACTCTTAGTGTCACATGCTCCCAATCACCAACATGTTCACCAATCTTCCCAAGGTTGAGGGTTATGAACTCAACTTTTGCCCTGGCTGGTCCATTGAAAGGGTAGAAAACCCATATTGCAATGTCAGTGAAGGTTCCTCCAAGCATTGGCTTCACATGAACATAGCTTGTGGCACTTTTCAAGTCACCTTTTTTTACCCTTTCTTTGTTGCTTGAATCAGAAGGAAGGTCCACCCAATATGCACCATCAGTGTTGGGATCCTGAGGGAGGTTTGAGCCATTTGGGGTTATTGTAACAGGGTTTGACTCTTGCCCTTTTTTGTATAAAAGTGCTCCATTTGAGAAAAACCATTCAACAGAAGATGGGAAGAAATTTTCATCAGAATGCAACGACATGACTGGTGAGTAAACTTTGAGTAATGCCTTGATTTGTTGAACATTAGGCATGTAATTTGGAATAGCATTGGTGTTTTTCAAACAAGCAATAGAAGGAGGGTTAGGATTGCCATCTTTAGCAGAAAATGTGCCTACTCTAACACCTCTTGCTTGAGTTCCCCTATTGCTTGGTCTAACATCATAAAAATTGATACTTTTACCACTTTCTGAAGTGCCCCAAATGAATGAACTCGTCTCAGATTGGTCAGTGAGGTCTGATCTGACACACCTGACTTTGTCAAGTGAGGGCTTGTTTCCTGTTGTGGTGACAACATGACCTACTGCTTTATAACCACTAGGTGCTGTTGGGAGCCAAACAAAGATAGTACCATCTTGAGATTCACTTTTCCATGCAAGTGTGTAATCAAGTGGTTGCTTTAGACTAGGGTTTCTTGTGTTTGTGGAAACATCTTTTGCCAAAAGAACATAGCCAAAGAGGGGTCTGTTGTTGGGTTGGCTGTAGCTACCTAACATGGAGAAGCCTGGAGGCACTACTGATGGCTCAAAAATGGAGAAGCCTTGATCATCAGGTCCTCCATTATAGGTGCCCCAAACTTTGGTGAATGTTGATGCTTCATACACTTGCAGAGCACCACCCAGATCAATTGTTTCACTTGCAAATTTACCACCTGGATGTAGCAATTCATCACTAGCAATGATCAGCATGCATTTAACTAGAGTATAGGGATGCAGACTATTTCTCCAAATTTATTAAAAATCAATATTTTTTTTTTTATGATTTTCACTTATCATTTAATGATTATATTTTCTAATTTAATTGAATTCAATAAAAATGAATGATTTTCAATAAATTTCAACCAATTAAAATTGAAAGTTTTTGAGAGAAAGTATGACAGAATCAGTGTGCCGTTAGCACTCCTCAATTTTATTTTAATTTCCTATCTTTAACCCTCATTTGTTTCTATTGATCGTAATGAATTCCTATAAACTTTAAATTTTGTCTTTTTTATGCTCTCTCATGAACTAATTATTAACAATTTAAATAAATAAAGGACCAAAAATGGACAATTTTTTTTAAAGGGACTAAAACTCAATCTGAAATTTGACAAGAGTTAAAAACTTATTTATTCCTAGATTATATCACAATAATAATGAGAGAGTACATGACAAATCTTATTATGTTTACCCGAAGGCCAAGAATTTGAAACATGTGCAGGAAGCTTGAATATGGTATTGATGGGGAGATCTTGCTTTTTCTGGATGACTTTCCCTGCACAGCAACATGTGGTAAAACAATTACCCATTATTGAGTTTTCCATAGAAGAATTGGTGTCAATATATGGAGAATATGACAATTATATAACAATAATAGTAGTTTTTGCAAGAAGTATACTGTATTCCTTTGGGGATAATTTTGAATTTCTTAAGGCAGAAGGGTCTTCGTATAAATATAAAATACTACAAGGGTTGTCCTAAGGATAGGAAGCTAATTTGGCTACATAGACAAAGCTTCTAAACATTGTTCAACTTCACTTAGACACCAAGTTATTCATCTTTTATCTGTATGAATCAAAGAAAGTAGCAAAGGTTTATAACACTCACGCACTGCTCAATCAATAAAGTTATTCATTAAACAAACGACTTGCTTGTTTTGTTTACCTTTAATTATATCCCTTTTCATAAGGGAGATGCCAATTTGCAAAGTTTGCATGTGACTTTGATGTGGGGCAACCACAAATGGGGTCTTTATTTGTGCCTTAAATTCTGTTATAATTTAGTGTTGCAAACTACATAACAACTACCGTATGGTCCCATGAGTACATAATTGTGTGCTCAAAAGTCTCTCTCAAAATGAACTGTACTATGGCATTTACGTGGAGAACAGATTCAATTTTGTTTTTGTTTAGAATATCTTGTGATGGTAGTGGACTTATATCATTATTATTGTATTTGCCGCACTTGCAAAACAGAGTACTCTGTATTGCCAAAAAAACAGAGTACTCTGTTATGTATGATTACGTGCATAGTTTATGTTCATTATATTAAACTAACTTTGCAGCATTATACATTCCCAATGTGGGAATATCCCACAAAAAATATTGCAAAAATATTCCAAAAAGTAGGGACACAAATTTATGTGATTAATTGCAAATAAAGTAAGCAAAGGAATGCTAACCACGTAGTATACTAATCCAGTGTTAATAATTGTTTAACAAAAAGTTGATTATCTTTTAAAAAAAAAAGGTTAGTTATTTAATTATGCATATATTTAAAATAGATGTGATAATAAACTAAGTGCGTGTTTAAGAAAGATTATTTTTTCAACTTATTAAATTTTTTTAAAAAATAATTATTTTTTCAGTATAAAAAAATATTTTTTTAAATAAATATATTCTTATACTATATGAAGTAAATATTTTATGCACTAACTAATAGTATAAATTATTTTAAATTATCATTCAATTATAATCACCGTCTATAAATTTATTGACTTTTACAATAATTATTTTAAAAACCATATTAACAATAATTTTTAATTAATTTGCATTATAAAACTTTTTATTAACTATATAACAAACAACTTGAAGAGCTTCTTTCTTAGTGAGGTATATTCAATATTCAGTATTCACACACTGCTCCTAAAACCAATAAAAATAAAATTCTCATTCAACCATAAATATTTCTATCAAACTACTCTTTTATCTTTATTTTTAAAATGTATTTCAACATTTCTTTTAAAAAAATTGTTAATAATTAAAAAGAATTATATCACGATTAATATTATTTTTTGTTTTTCAGAAACAGGTAAGACAATAATTGATTTTTTTATTGACTACCATAATTTAAAGTCTTGACTCTAGATTGAGACAGGATAACAGAATAATGTTGATATTAAGTTATTAACCGGCTTATTGGTACAATTTATTTTCAATAAATGGTGTGTCTTGAAAAACAAATAAGTATTGTTTATGGAAAAAAAAAAGTGTTGTTTTATAAAGAAGATTAATTAAATAAATCAAAAACATGTATATGAAATATCGTCCCTGCAGGACACAATAATAATAATAAAAATTATGCTATCAAATATTATATTTATGTGTCGTTTCCTCCTTTCCTTCACATTCCCCAATGTATTCTCTTCAATAAAGTGTTAGCATTATATTAAATAATAATAAAAAGAATTTAATTGGAAGCATATGTTCAAAGATGAAAGGACAAAGCAGGACTTTAAAAAAGAGTTTGACCATAACCAATTACTAACAGCAATTGTTGCTCATAAATTCGCATTTATCTATCAATTTCCACAATAAGAAGAAAGAAGTACATTATCATTTTTTGGTAATGGCAGGTGATGTGAGTATTGATAACTTTCCCATTTTTTATTTTAATGTTTTTGTAGTTCTGGTTATAAATTTACTTTATAAATTTTTATTTTAAAATAAAATTAATTATTTAATAATATAATATTTAATTATGAAATAATTAATATTAAACAAATAAAAAAAATAATGTAAATATAAATATTTATTTATGACTAAATATTAAATTGATAATTAATATTACATCACAAAAATTGATAATTAATACGTAGATAAGTAAAAAATATAAATATTGAGGTTGAAAAAAAATAGTTAATTATTTTTTATTTTATATTATTAAAAAAATTAATTAATTTATAGAATATTAAATTTTGGAAGGATACTGTGGAAGATCAGATTTTACACGTGAAGATCTGATCATCATGCATGTGTTATTATTATTTTTTTTTATAAATTTAGAGATGTTGAATGTTAAGATCTCTCACTAAATATGCTATAAGAATCATAACTATCATCACAGCTTTAATTTTTTTTTTTTTTAAATCTTGAAGCAAATTATTTACTATTACTAAATTGCACAAAAAAGACTATACACGTTGTTATAATAATACTATAATTTCTTTAAATACCTGCAGTATTATATCCGATTATGTTATCTACTTAAAGAATTAAAAATTAAAAATATACCAATATTTACTAATGTACATATTCACCCATAATCCAAAATAGTTTTTTATATTTATTATTTTTTAAACATACATTCCGTTCATCACTTTAATTTGATTCAAACTTAAATTTATAAACTTTAATCCATACATGCATTAAATGGTCTTAGACTGTGGTTCTAATATCACTCTTATTCATAGTTCTAATTAATATTTATATAAATATTTAAATTATACGTTTTTTTGAAAAAAGAATTAATTAATCACATGTAAATATTAATTAGCATAAACCATGCTGGTCCAAGACCTGGTTATTCTAACTCCTCTACCATTTTCCTCCATGTTCTTATCAAGAGAGATCTCTGAACTAAACTAATGAACAGAAGAAAGAGAAACAATACACTGCAAACTCCAATTAACCAACCAAGCAAGAAAAACAAAACAGCAAAAAGATGATAAAATAAAGTAATTAACAATGGCAGAGAAGTAATTAATTAATTAATTAATTAAATATTACCTTTATTTGAAGGCTTCTTCCATGGCACATGCAGCTTCTTCCATGGTGCAAATGCAGAATGAACCCCTATTGCTTGTGTTGCCAAGAGAACCACAGCACAAAAAATCCCAACATTGACACCCATTTTTGGTTTACACACTTTCTCAGATCTCTTTGCCAAATAGTCAAAACAAAACTCTCACACCAACAACTGCAGGAAGAAAAACAAAAAAAAAAGGGCACAAAAGTTTGGTTCTGGTTGGTATATACTTCACAGTTCACACTATAATCTAATTTGTATTGCTCTAAAAGGTTTGCATATATATAATATAATGAGAAGGGTTTGTTTTGTTGGGTATGGGTTGGATCCACTATGTATCTTTGCTTTTTGGCTTTGATTGATTGAATCTCTTGTGGCTATCTCTCCCTCTTGAAATAAAGTATTTCCACGTATATTAGCAACATTTTTATTTGAGTTTAATGGTTACAAACTCTTATTTCAGGATAAAATAATTATACTAATGTGTTACCGTCTATTTATTTATCGTAATTTTTAAGATAATTTTAAATAAAGTAATCAACAGACTTATTGGTAATATAGAATTATTTTCTAAAGTGTTTCTTTTACCTGTTTTGGTGTTTTTTTAATGGAGGACCTTTTTGGTTTTTTTTCTCTCCACTGATGTTGTCCCTTCCGGGGATAGGGGCAGTCACGGATAAAGGTAAGAGGAACTGCAGCATTAAACGACAATAACAATTAATAAATGAATTAATAATTACTAATAAATGAATGAATTAAGCATTTTATTTAAGAGGAATTAATGAATCGCAATAAAGATTAATAAATATATGGATTCATTCAAATTTCATTTGACTTTTAAAATTAACTATACTAAATATGAATGAATTAAGCATTTTATTTAAGAGGAGGAGCAGCATTAAAGGATGATAATAATTAATAAATGAATTAATGAAATAATTAAGCATTTTACTCAAGAGGAATTAATGAATCGCATTAAATATTGATAAATATATGGATTCACTTAAATTTTGTTTGACTTTTAAAAGTAACTATAATAAATAGGTTTAATATTATTTTTAATCTATTAAATTTTTTATTTTTTACATTTTGATATATAATGTTTTAAAAATATGTATTTCAAGTTTTCAAAAAATATAATTTTGGTAATTTTTTTAATATTCCGTTAAAAATGTTAGTAAACCGCTAATTTTTAAATTTTTAAATAATTAATTTAAAATAATGAAAACTAAAATGATCATTATTTTTATTTTAATATTTTTTTATAAAATTATTAATCTCTAGAAAAGCATCATCTCCTTTGTTTACCCTCGTCCCTAAAACCTAACCTCTATTCAAAAGTTTCTTCATCATTGATTTCACTGAGGGTCGGCCCTCGGCGTTTTTGTGTAAAAAAAAATAATTTTAATAAAAAAAATTATATTTTAATTAGTTTTATTTTGACAAAAAAAAATATAATTTGATAACGAGTATCTTCCACACATAAAAATAAAATATTTTAATTTTAAAGCACTAACAATTTATAACAATTATAAAGTTTAATTTTCTCTTATTATATTTTGTTCAAAAAATCTTCAACGTGTAAAAACTGATTTGTTACAACTAATAGTTAAAAAAACTTATTATATTTTTTATATTTTGTGCAACGGATATAAAATTATTGTCTATATAAAGAGATGATAAGAATTAAAAGAATATTACTTGTTTGCAATTGATTTGTTATTAGAATGAAACTAAATGTCAATTAGTATATATATCACTCTTGTGAATATTTATTTATATTCATAGTTTTTTTTTTCTCAGCAAAAAGATATACTATATGTATAAAAATCAATGGATCAAAATGTATAACAAGATCAAAAGTATTGGAGTCAATAAATACCAACCCATCCCACCTGGGTAGTATGAGACACTATTGCATAAATCACTCTAGTTATAACTACACGAGTAATACTCAAGGACAACAGAGACCATTACTACTGTACCAAAGAATTTCACCATATAACGTACCCAAACAAATGCACCCAAACTAACTGTATTCCTATATCACCACCTGTCACTATAATCACCAAAAAGCTATACAACCTACCTATAATCAAACTAAATACAAACCAATATCCCAACATCACAATCTATGTACTCAGGAGACAGGTACCAGGTTTAAGGTACCACTGAGTGAAAGAGTAACAAAATGACACATCACAAACTTTTATTCAACTCCAGGAATAAAATAAAATCTCATGCACCAGAAATTGTAAGTTAAAAACCTTGTTATTAAATAAAATATCATTTTTTATCTTCCAAACCATTCACATCACCTCACACCACAATATCTTCCATCTAGTTTGTTTAGTCTTGTTAACACCCAGTAGATAGTGCTAATAAAAGTTATCAGCAGCCGTTTGAGGAAGCACCACTAACAACTCTACCCATCCATAACATGTATACCACACCTCTAGAATAACCGGGCACCAAAAAAGCGAGATAATCAACTGTTTCCAAGGTATTAAGACAAAATTTGCAATTGTAGTTTCCATCACCTACACAAATATTCCTGCGTGTCAAGTTGTCACCAGAAGGAATTCAATTCCTGAACACCCTTCACCGTAGGAATTGGATCTTCGAAGGTACCTTCAATTTCCAAGTATTCGCTAAAATATTGCTCCCAGAAATGTCTCTGAGAAGTTCATTAATTGCAACATAATCTAACTTTACAGAATAACAACCATTAGTTTCACCACGCCAAAGCCAAGAATCCCCCACATGTTGTCTCATAGTATAACCATTCACATTTGAAGTAAGTCTATTTACTAATTTCAATTCCCACAAAAAATGATCTCTACGTTACTTAAATTTACATGACCACACCTCATCACTTCAGATCCCCATCTCACACACTTTACACTCTTTCTAGGAAGAGGGAGCAAATAGATGAGGATATTTAAAAGCAAGTGATTCACTTCCTACCCAAGTGTCGTTCCAAAAAAGAGTTTTGTCCTCTTAACCCACATTTCTCACAACCCCAAGTCAAATAACTTATCATCAGTTACCCCCACAAGTTTTGCATAGGTCACTCCACCACACAGAGTAATGAGAATGTGACTTCCCACTAATCAAACCTCTCCACCCACTATACTTAGACTCTAATACATCACACCACAGACTCTCCTATCCCTCTATGAGCTCCCACCTCCATTTATAGTTAAATTTAATTATGTAATTGAGTCAAATTCAATATTTATTGATTTTATATTAATTTGTTAATTTATATATTTATCGTTCTAATTTAGGGTAATTTTGATAATAAGCAAATAGATACTTTAGTTGAAAAGGAACCTATTAGATAAATGGATCTTGTTTTTCCTTTGGATAACATTTCTTAACATTTTTCATATGCATGTTATTTTAGAAAGTTGAGTAATGATAGATTAATGATAGAAAATAGTTGATTTATTCCAAACATGTTGACAAAGTATATTATTTTTGTTGTAAATTGTTCAAATCTAATAATAAAAAAAGTTCATGAACAAATGAAGTTTCTTAAAAATGATTTCACCTTGGGCTCATAAAGTGTTAAGACCGAGGCTGATTTCACTCTCATCGATGTCACCAGAAGCGACCTCGCTAACACCTTCACCTCCTTCAAATTCACCTTTTTTTGCCATCCCCCTCTATGCCCTCTCTCACTCAACCCCCACCGACTTGCATTAAACCTCCAAACACGCGGCTTTGATAAAGCCTTCAACTTAAACACGTGGACATCCTTACCGAGATCTGTGTCCACAACGCCGACACAGCCTTCACCATGTAGGAGAGTGTGAAGTTGTTTGGTGTGAACTCCGTCGCAAATAGTAGTTTAAGGAATAGCAAAAGGTCGTTGTGGAAATGCACATTTTGGATGTAGTTGCAAGGAAGCTCGAGACAATGGTCATGGAGCTTGCGAATGTTTTTGGGCTGACATCGTGTATGTGCACCATGAAAGTCATGAACAACTCTGTGACTATGAAGTGAGCGACACCCTCATTGTTCATGTCAAGGAGATTTTAGATTTTAAGTTTCAGATTCGTTTTTGGATTTTTTTTTTTTTTCAGATATGGGATTTGAGTGAAACCATTTTGGATTTAGTTTTGGATTTGTTGATTTTAGATTTTGGATTTGATTTCATAAATGTGTGTTTATTGTTGTGATTCTCATATTTGATTTTTGGTTGTGACAGTAAATTAGTGATTCTAATGGATTTTGATGGTTGTTTGGGTAGAGGTGTGGTAGTAAGTCAGTGACTAATGGATTTTTGGCTGAGGTAAAAAATAAAAAATTTAATGGATTAAAAATAATATTAAACATAATAAATATAAATGAATTAAGCATTTTATTTAAGAGGAAAAACAATAGCATTAAATGATGATAATAATTAATAAATGAATTAATTAAGCATTTTATTTAAGAGGAATTAATGAATCCCATTAAAGATTAATAAATACTATATGGATTCATTCAAATTTTTGTTTGACTTTTAAATGTAACTGTAATAAATATGAATGAATATCTTTAATTATTTTTTAAAAATATTTTTATCAATTTTCTTGTTAAATAAAAAGTATTGAATGCTTTTTTTGAAAAATAATTAAGACATTAAACACATTTATTATTTACTTAGTATTTGTTCATAAAATATTAAAAATATAAAATAACACTAAAAAATAAGATGTGTATTAAAATATAAAATATTTTTATATTAACATTCCATCGTAAATCGTAAATGACTATATATATAAAAAAAAAATTAGTTTATAACAATTACAAAAACTATATCCATCTAATCATCTCTAATATTTTTACTAATTACTACTATCTTTTATAACCGGTATTATAAACTACTATAAATTAGTAAGACATGATTTATTGTTTTTGGTAGGGATGAAAAAAAAAAAAAGGGTCAAACCTTACAAAATTCCACGCATCACAAACCAAAGACCAAAACATAGTACCCTGAACACCAACATCATCATCGTGAATCGTGATGCATCAACAACAACAACAACCATCGACCATGTTAAGGATATTCCTGCAACTACTTTTACTATTGTCATGCCTAACAGTGAACAATAATGCAGAATCAACCACCATCATCAATGTGTGGCCCAAACCAAGGAACCTCACATGGTCCCCACCATACCAAGTCACCTTTCTCTCGTCCACATTCACCATCACCACCACCAACCACCACCACAACCACCATCTCTCCGCTGCCATCCACCGCTACAGGAACCTCATCAAATCCGAGCACCACCACCCCCTAGTCCCCCAGGAAGTCAACATCTCCATACACCTCCCACCACTGCAGACTTTAGAAATCACAGTGGTGGACAGTGCTGCAGGACTCGTTCACGGCGTGGACGAGTCCTACACTCTCTCCATCCTCCCTTCATATGCCACCCTCACTGCAGAGACTGCGTGGGGAGCCATGCGAGGCCTGGAGACGTTCTCCCAGCTCGCATGGGACGGCCACCCCACGCAGGTTCCAGTGGGAGTGCACGTGTGGGACTCCCCACACTATGCCCACCGTGGCATCATGGTGGACACCGCGAGGAACTACTATCCGGTGAAGGACTTGATGAGGACTGTGAAGGCCTTGAGCATGAACAAGCTCAACGTGCTTCACTTGCACCTATCGGACGCAGAGTCTTTCCCTTTGGTGCTTCCTTCTGAGCCTTCCTTGGCTGAAAAGGGAGCTTATGCACCTCACATGGTTTACTCACCAAAGGATGTCAGAAAACTTGTCGAATTTGGTCTTGATCATGGGGTTCGTGTGATACCTGAGATTGACACACCTGGTTAGTTCAATTTCTTTTACTTTTTTGAGGTTTTCTACTTTTCTTCTTTCTATTCTTGGTTTTTTGTTGTTGTTGTTGTTTGTGACTTTCTCTTTATATGTAGCAGAAGTTGAATTAGAAAATTTTATAACTTGAACAATGTTGCTGATTTATTAATTGCCTGATTTCCTCTCAGCATGTTTCAAGTTCAAGAAATCGCGTTGTGTGTAAATAAAAGTAATTGGACTAACATGGTAAGTGTACTTAGGGGTTCAATTTCTGTCTTGTGTATATGGAAGATCATATGTTAAAAGAGGTTAATCTATTAAATAATTATTTGTACCTTGAGATATTAGTCTCTGATTCGATTGGATATTTTGGATAAACATAAAGAGTAACAGTAATGGTTGACTAATTAGTTAATTGTAATTTTCTTGCTGCACCTATATTCTTGAGACAGTCGTGTCAAATTTTAGCATAAGAAAGGTCAAATCTTGTGTCAGTCTCTGCACCAATTCAATGTCTAATTGTTTATCTAGAAGCAGAGAGATAAACACAAGTTTGAACATGAGAGGATTTTCATTCCACTTGTTTCATTTTCATTAGTTCATTGACTTCTTTTGATCAAAACCATGTTTCCATTATGTCCAGGCTTACTTTTTGACGTGTGTGGTGTTTGTGTTATATTTTTTTTTTTGTCAATAGTTCAGGCAAAGTGAGTTTAAGTATTTATTTTCCTTGTCAGAGTGTCAAACAAATTAGTAGTTGAGACTTGATAGACATATACAGTTAACCATATAATGATATACTACTATTTACCTCAACTTTTATGCATCATAAACTTTCTTTGTAACCAAAAAACAATACTGTTAAAAGTTTAGGAAGCTCAAGCTCTTTATTCTGCACCACAATGCAACTTTGGTTACTTATGTGTCTGGACTATTAGGGTAAATATTAGATCTCTAGTACAAAAAAGAAATGGAGTTATATCATTGTGCTGAATGAAGTGAACCAATTTTCCGAGTTTATGTCTGAATGGGGATCACACTACAATGATTATTGAGTTACTTAGAAGATGCCTATACTGGTGTGATCCTTAGTTTCATTGCTGATAAGGCAGGAATTCTGGAACTGTGTATTAGGAGTTAGTCTTTTTGTTTTCCCTTCTATACCAAAATAAAGAAGACTTCAAATCTCCCTTTCCAGTTCTTGGTTCATAAAAACATAATTAAGCATTACAAACTTATGGTTGTAGGAATATAGTGATTAAAGTATGTTGGCAAGTGATTGGTGATTCAATTGAAGTCGAGATTGGAAGAGCATAATGATCATGAACTGCATCTTACCATTAGAATGCAAAACTCTCTGAAGTCTGTCTGAACTTCCCACCTAAAGAAACATAAAACGAAATATTGTAACCATAAGGCCAATTAACAACTAGGCTCTGTTTGATGTCCTAGTTTGAAACAATGTTTCTGCATTGATATTGCATTTTGAATGAAAACCACACCTTACTTTTCCTCTTTCACATAATTTATCTTCACAAGATAGATATTCTGAGAACTATGCTAATCACTGATTGACATGAACTACATGTCATCTGCAGGACACACAGCGTCTTGGGCATTAGCCCACCCCGACATTGTAACATGTGCCAACATGTTCTGGTGGCCGGCCGGAAGCGATTGGTCTCACAGGCTTGCTTCACAGCCAGGAACAGGACACTTGAACCCCTTAAACCCCAAGACATACCAAGTCCTAAAGAATGTGATCCATGACATAACCACATTGTTCCCAGACCAATTTTTCCACTCTGGCACTGATGAAATAGTACCAGACTGCTGGAAAACCGACCCTACAATTCAGAAGTATCTACAAAACGGTGGAACCCTCAACCAGCTTCTTGAGAAGTACATCAACACCACTCTCCCTTTCATCGTGTCCCTCAACCGCACCGTCGTCTTCTGGGAAGACGTCCTACTCGACGACATAGTCCATGTGTCATCCGCAATCCTCCCCAAGGAGCATGTGATTCTGCAGACATGGCAGAATGGACACCACCACACCAAGAGGATAGTTGAAGCCGGATACCGGACCATCGTGTCATCGGCTGAATTCTACTATCTGGACTGCGGACATGGCTCCTACGTTGGCAACAACAGTGCATTTGACAACCAAGACGGAGAAACGGGCAAAGGCGGCTCCTGGTGTGCACCTTTCAAGACATGGCAAACCATATATAACTATGACATAGCATATGGGTTGAGTGAGGAGCAAGCAAGGTTGGTTTTGGGAGGGGAAGTGGCACTGTGGTCAGAACAAGCTGATGCAACTGTTTTGGATGCAAGAGTTTGGCCGAGAGCTTCTGCTTTGGCTGAGTCACTGTGGTCAGGGAATAGAGATGAGAAGGGTGTGAAGAGATGTGCAGAGGCCACTGATAGGTTGAATGAGTGGAGAAGCAGAATGGTGAACAGAGGAATAGGGGCTGAACCTATTCAGCCTTTTTATTGTGTTAAGAACCCTGGCATGTGTAACACAGAGCATCCAGTGTAGTTGCATTTTCTTCCTTTTGTCACAAAATAAAAATAAGGTTGAATTCAAAATTTAGCATTGTAAACAAGGTTTCAATTTCTTCATGAATAAAAATCTATACTAAACAATGTTTTTCTGTTTTGGTCCTTATATGAAACAAATTTACACTTCATTGTAATATAGACAATCATTGGAGAGTAATTTGTGAGAAAAAAAAATTAGAGTAAATAAATAAATCATGTAATGTTAAATGTGCAAACCAAACTTTTATCAATCTAAAAATAAACATAGGAGCTATTCAAGCAAACCTTCCCTTACACTTGATTGGATCTATTTTGCCCAACTGGTGTGTGGTTCTCCTGAAAGAATAAGTGCTTGTTTGTTTTATCACTAAAATCAATTCCTCACAGTACATATGTTTCAATGCAAAGTGTATGGCTGAAATAAATTTAGATACACGTTTCAATTATAGTCAATGGTTTAAAAGTAATTTTACCACAATCAATTCTGTCTAATTCTAACCGGATAGATCCCTTTGCAAATTCCAATTCATAACACCTCAACCGTTGCCATGCTTTCTCCACAACTTTGAAGGGATTGGGTTCGAATTTGGAATCAAGAATTGTCCATGTGTTGAGATTCTAATTTGAGAGGTGAAATGCCAGAATTTGAATGAGAATAAAGTTTGGTAAAGTGCCACTTGTTCAAGTGTTTATGCTTTTCACTTTCATAGTTGCTTCACAAAAGTAACTTTAAGTCACATCAATGGAGCATAACTACTCAAGTATAATAGCACTTAGACAGCAGAAAAAATTGTTACAATTTAGCAAGAGCTTCCAAAATGAAGCTTTGTTACCGGCAGTTATAGGAAAAAGAAAATGGTATCCTGGTTATGAATATGCTATGAATAACTCAATATACATAAACAAATACTATTTGACAATGTTGTTTTTGTTTCAGTTTTGAGTGGAGAGTGAATTGTAAAAGCTTACTGCTATGCTTATGCTTACATTGTTGAGCTCTATAATTTTCAGAGAAATTACACATAACTTGTCTACGCTAACAAGTAAAAAAAAAAAATGCAGGGTCAAAACTCTAAGGTTATTGGTTAGCAAGCTTTCAGAATGCCTGTCCATACATAATTCAAAGCTATGATCTGGCTCAGTGGTTCACCATTCACAAATTCAAAATTTTCATAAACTCTGGAATCGAGTGCATCACTTGGATGGCCAATGTCTTCTGTATTTAGTTCATTGTTTCATTACCACGGGATGCTTGTACAGTAACCACCTCTTCTATGTCTCTATCCATCATCTATAAAGAAAAAAGGACCAAGAACATTAGTCAATTACTGCTAAGTATAATACACTCTGATCATGCTGATAAGTTAGTACAGGTTTCTCTCAACTAGAAGTTAGAAGATGTACTAGCAAGATTTCAAACACATACTTTATCTATCTTAATGACAAAAAGCTGAGAAAGCAATAAAAATAAATTCACTGCTTATTATGCATTGCAAAAAAAAAAAAATACAGGGTAACAAAGCAATAATACATTGATTCACCTATTTGTTCACATTTAAAAATTTAAAAGTAATAATAATCCATGAATTTTTACATGATTGTTGGTTCTCAAATTCAACTGTAGTCATTAACTTCCAAAAATCGAAGGACAGTAGGGAAACAGATTATAAGCATAAGGATAGAGAATGAAAACCATTCAGAGTCACTCACTCAAGCTTAGTTGCACTCTTGGAGTTAGCATACTCCAAAGGTTTGAAAATGGAAGCATATTTATGGTGACGAATAATCATGATGAGGATGAATATGTTAGCTGCTAGAAACATTAAGCTTGCTGCCCAAAGTTGTAGGAAGACATTTTTACCCTTGAACTCAAGCATGTAGCCCCACATCAACCAATGGGTTTGAGCCCCAATCCACAAGAGAATGCAAGATAATCCATCCCATCTAAGTTTCATCTTACTCCAAGGAAGTATTAGAGGCAACAAGCAAAAGAACCAAACGAAATACTGTGCTGTAATCACCTGGAAAATATACAGAAATCAGATCTGTTATAAGGAAACATGCTGATTTAAAGGGGCCATTACCAAATAGGCCTCCAATACAGATATGACCATGCTTGAAATAAACAATCTGATTTACTTAAGTCTGCATAATGGCTTCAATTAAATGTAAATGAGTAGCACTATTGGAAATTTAAGCATCCTTTTTTTTTATTACTTAACGGACCTTATTGAATGCCACAAAGGCCACAGTCTGCAAAAATAGGCAAAATGGCAAATCCCGTGCAAAGCAGAAGATAAGAACCAGCTGAACCGAAAATTGGGGCAAAAAGGAGATAAGCTTTTCCACCACTGAAGTATCACGCCCATAATGAAGATATATGTGATAGAAATAAATGGAGAAGTTGTGCCTTGGATCTGTTCGAGTAAGATGGTACAACAGTGCCTCGTGTAGGAATTCCCACTCATATAAACAGAAGAAAAGACCAGTACAAAAGAGGAAAACCAATCCTGAGACCAGGCCAAATATCAGCCTGTTCCTTGTGAATATGTTTTTAAATAGATTGCATAAAGTATGCCTGCCATTCCCATCTTTGGGTCTCTCTCCCTGAACAGCACTCCAGTTCCTTAGGACAGGTTTCTGATCAGATGGGAAGAAGTTCGGATCAAGAACCAGGATTATAGGAATAGAGTAAATTATAGGATAAATCCTGAAATGGACAACAAGTCCATACCAAAATGCTGACTGTAACACATTACCTGCAAGCCAGAGGGAAGAGGGAAAAAAGGAAAAAAAGCCATACCATCAAGGCACAGAGATATGCAAATATCCAATGCTTAATACCTTTTATTAAGTAAAAAGATTTCTTTGGTGTATCAACCAACAATGACAGACCCCGAAATTTTAAGCTACTTAAAATATAACACTACTTTTGAAAGTATAAATATACATCACAGTGAAACCATAAAATCATACACACACACAAACAAAAGTATAACTTAGTTCAGTTGACAACTTGAGTAAGTTAATGTTAATCTTGGCCATGTAACCATGCATGAATGGTGAAGATTATTTTAGTTCAATCTAATTTTAACCATCCATTTTAATCATGTTCACATCTCTCACCCAATACATGTCCAATATAATATACTTTTCAAATTGTTGACCAATCTAAGTCTGTCTTGTCAACCAAACAGCAAGCCTATCAATCAAATGTAAGACTCAAAATAAGCTTTTCAAATTGATAATAATATTAATAAATAAGATTAAAAAAAAAAACTGAAAACCAGATAAAACGCATTCTTTTCTGTCCCCCCATAGTTTGTCATCTTTGAATATGTAATTTACTACACCATCAATTTATGCCAATACAGAAGCAGAAACATACCTTTCATTAGACAGATAATGATCCACAATATCACAGCACAAACAATAGGTTCACAGTTCCCACGTGTCCCAATGGTGAAGGTAAATGGATTAAAGAGCCATGTCATGACAGAATAGTTGCATAGGTTTTCAGGCACCTTCTGTAGCTTTAGAATATAATAGATGAAATATCCCACAAGTATATCTGTATTTTAGATAGGATAACATGTGCTTAGGTGTATTGACTGGAAAAATATTCAGCATATTCATTATCTAACAAGTAACAACATATTGATTTGAAATAATGCAAGGGACAAAAAGTCACAAAATGGTCACTTAAATTCACAAATAATGGAAATGTCTCAAAATCCCAAGTCTAACAATTAAAATACTTTTTCCTTTTGTAATATCAATTGGAGGATGGAACAAAAAAAGAATCCCTCTTCCATTACTTTGGTTTTGATAGAAAGAACTTTTTTCTCCTTAACTACATAAGGTCATATTGGTTGCAACCAAAACAGGGTCAGTGAGAAAATTATCTACACTGAAATGGGGAGTGCCTTTAGAGAGAAAATAGCAAAATTATGACTGTTGATAGGAAAACCAATGACTGAGAGTGTGAAAACATTCATACACATATATAACAAATCATGAAGTTGTTAAAATTCAATTCATTGATTTTCCAATAAACAGTTTACCACTCTGCACATTTGTTCCTATAGTGCAACCCTCATTCTGGAGGAGCCAATTCTGTATGTCTAAAATATGCATAATTACTGCCACATATAGTCCATCAATCTAGCTTTATACATAGAATTATATAAGATAAAACTATAGATTAAAACATGCTTCTATGGCAAGCAATCCATATTGATTCAACTTGGTAATTGAACACAAGTGTTTGCAGAAACTATATTTGAAGACTTGACCATACCTGAAGCCGAGAAAAGAAACTTTCCCCAGGAGCTATGGATGAATGAATTTGGAATGAGAAGAAAAGCAAGCAAGGGGGAATAGCGATAAGTGGTTCTCTTATAAGGGGAATCACCCACAGCCATTAAAGCAGCAGCATCAGAAAAGACAAAGTAGTCAACATCAGTGTATCTAACCTCCATATGAGCATCTTGCCACTCTCCATACACAATCAAAATAACACGGAAAATGGCAGAGAATACAAGCAGTGAACGAATATCTAAGCATGCCATTGCTGAAAGGTAACAACAAAACAAACATCAGAAAAAAAGAACTAGTCAGCTTCAGAACCAAAATTAACTATACCTCAATAAAGCAGAACTTGGACATATGTTTAAACTCTGCATTTAAATTTACTCTTCTATTGAAAACTTAATTTTTTTCTATAATTTACTGTTGCATTTTTTAGGAATGCTAGCGACACTTTCTTTAACACTCTTCCAATACTCTCTACGTGATTAGTGAAATTTATTGGAAATTATCAATTTTGGTAACTATCAGCTAAATCGGGAAAAAATATCCTTAAATGCAAGCATTTCTATAAGTTAAAATACACAGCTTAAGGAGAGGGAGCCTCCCACTCTTCACTCTCTCAATAGACATTCTCAATATTCCTCTTCTCTCCTTTGAATGTGCATTTAATTAACCGGAAAAAAAATCTCAATCATCTCAAAGTAACTACCTTTATCATAATAATGTTTATGTTTATACTTAACCAAATATCCCTAAATTGAATTTCATTAGTTTTTTATTTAGAAGAAATTACCAATAGTTACAACTTACAAGTAACATCGCAATGCATAGACTAAAATACTAACAAATAATAAAATAAAATAAAATAAAAACAAGAACATGAAATCAAAGTAAGGGCATATTAAGAATTGAATAAAACTAAAAAGGCAAACATAAAGTCGAGTTAGTAATTATACGAAACCGAACAAAACCCATCTTCTTATTACACATCATTGATTAATACTACAAAACCTTAGATCTGAGAAACACAAAAAATTACGTCTTTGAAAACAGAGTGAATAATAGCTTCTTCACTGAGAACGAGAATCAAAACCTGAGATGACGAGGGAGGACAATGTGGAATCGGGTCGGATCGAGTAAAAAACTTGACCCGGAAACCCAACGGGAAGAAGCTCGGGTTTTTGATTCACTCGTCTCACTAAATAGTTCAAAACTTCAAATAACTAAACGCAGGCTACCGTGGGGAAGTGTTTCATAGCCGTTAGATTGGATTAGATTGACGCGCGGCGTGAGGTGTTGAGGATGTTCCGGTCGAGTTCGTGACGCCGCCGCCGTCGCTGCAGCCGTAGGCGTGCTTTGGGGGACGAAGAATGGGGACGGGTGGTTTATTGGAAACACTGTGAAATGAGTCGGGATCCTATGTGTAATTTTAGTCGATGTGGCATATTTTGATTGGAGGGACGGAGACAGATCAGTAAGACATATTTTAGGTAACAGTTTAGTTTGATGTTATATTTATTATTTTCATTTTTTATTTTTAAATATTAAAAAATTTATTTATAAAAGTTAAAACATTAGAAATGAAGCTGTTAGAATTATGTTTATAAATATCGTTGTTTTTAATTTTTAATTATTTTAAAAAAAATATTTTCTTTAAAATTGTTTTTAAAAACTAAAACAAACATATTTTTATATGTCTTTTTTACATTTTTTAGAAATTAAAATAAAAAAATAATGAAACCAAACAACACTTTAATAAGATCCATCATATGAAAAGTTCACCAATTAGTTTTTAGTTACTTTTCATGGATAGTATGTTGTTATATCACACTTTTATTTCAATAATAATGGTAGTGTGTTTGGTTTAGTGTTGGAGAATTGATTCTCAATTCATATTTAATTTTAGATAATTTTTAACATGTTTATTTTCACGTTGAAGAAGAATAACTAATACCTTCATATTATAATTGGGTGACATGTCATTTTTTAAATGATCATAAAATACTTAAAATTATCTTCATACATGTGTTGTTCATCTTCAACAATTATATTTTATAATATGATAAATGCATATATTATATCATTCATTGTATCCATTTGCCATGCACTTGTCCAACCATGTATTATTGCGAATCAAGATTGGAGCACTTCAAAAGCTCGTTCAACTTCCTTTCTAATTGATTCTTGTCGTTTTGACAAATAACTATCTCTTATCTTTCAATGACATTGGGATAATTTTGACAAACATAACTCATTAAAGATATATTCCATTTGGTAGATAATACCACATATTACATTGGGTTTCATTCAGTGTATATTTCACTTTGGAGCTTTTCCTTACAAAACGTCATTAAACAAATTAGACCAGTTTAAGATGTTATTGTTGTTATTTTCACTTGCAACATAAAAAAATACATGTCAAATCCACAAATCTTATGATGCAATTGCATTGAGCATAATTGTGGATTTACCATGATCATCTCAAGTAAATTGACTATGAACCCATAATCAATTTTGCAAAGTGAAACCAAACATGCACTTAATTGTCTAAGAGTAAAATGTGAAGATTGATGCCTCGCCTCTTCATTTATATTTTTGGTATCTTCATACCTTAAGTATTCTCCGTTCTCTTAGTCTAGTATTTTCTTTTTATGCCATAACATGTATAGATGATGGCATTGTATTGTTTGTTATAGGCTAAGCCATATCATTCTTGCTTGTTGTTTTGATTTGCCCTATTTTCTATTATCTTTAACATCACTAGATGATTTACTTCTTAGGAACTAATTCTGAATGATTGCAATCGATTACAAGTTGTAGGAATTGATTACCAGATGGCCTAATCAGTTTTGAACCATCTCTGGTATCGGGTTAATCGATTACCAACTATTGCAATTGATTACAATGTTAATTTCCAGAGTTCAGATATTGTTCTCTTTCAATTGCAATCGATTACCATCGAACTGCAATCGATTACAAGACAATCTCTGAGATTCATAAATTGCTTTGTTTCATTTGCAATCGATTACCATCTAGTGGCAATCGATTACTAGATGATCTCTAATATTTAGAATTGGCTCTGTCTTGTTTACAATCGATTACAAGTCTATTGTAGTCGATTACAATAGCTGATAGCAAGTGTAAATCATATTCTAATACATGGGATAATCGATTACACCTTGTTGCAATCGATTATATCTGGTATAACAGTCTTTTTTAAAGATCTCCAAGACTCATTCTTTGTCGAACTAACTTCGAATCTTTTTGACCCATGCCATATATTTGAATCCATATCATTCTGTGCAGAACAACAGACAGTCATAATATCTTTTCATTCCTTCAATTGTCAAAATCAAAATCTTTGATTTGATTTTTAGATTTGGTATTGCTTTGAACATTCTCTTATTTCTTTTGCACATTCTCTAATCTCTTCAGTTTTAGAAAAACCCAATATTGCTTTTACTGCTATACCCAATTGAGATTGAACCTTTGAGCCTATACAGTTATATCCCTCTCTTGTTCTTTCATGAACTGAGGTGATTCAACATTAGTTTTTGACTGTTAAATTTGCTCATATTGAAATTTCTTGAACTGATCACATATCTGCTATATCATACATCAAGGTGTTTTCGTTCTTTAATCTTTTTCATTGATCTTGTTTGATTAGCATTGTGGGAATTTCATTCCTAAATGTTGTGTTGAAATTAGATGGTATTTCTAATTTTTCTTGTAGTATTGTGTTTAGAAATTGGATGGTGAATGGTGTTTTCACATTCAATCTTCTAGGTTCCTATTTTAGGTTGTGAAATCAGGATTTGCTGTAAATTGTGTGTGCATGGTGTATGTAATCAAATTCATAGTGAAACCCCTTGATGAAAGGGAGAACTGGATGTAGATCGATGGTTGATCAAACCAGTATAAATCAACAGGCTCTATCTCTCTACCCCTTGATTTATTTCAATTTAGCATTTGATCTTTATCAAGATAATTTGTTCTAAATCATTTCTATCTTAAGCTGAGGTTGTTTTTCTAGTTTATTCAATCAATATAACATTTTCTGAAAAATGCTTTTATTAAAACCTCAAGAGCGGTGGTGAAAAATCTTTTTGAGGAAAAGAATCTATCACTTTACGATTCAGCCCCCCCCCCCCCCCCCCCCCCCCTTCCCCTCTTGATTGATTACCCGGTTGATCCTAACAAAATGTTCATACACCATCTGTGTAAAATCATTTTACATAGTCGGTTAATCATAACTCACCGTTGTAATGACTTTTGAAATAATTTTATAAAAGTCAAGTATCTTACCATAAATGAATGGTTGTGATTGAGTGACGGTGTATAAGCCTTTTTCTCGTTGTCTAATGAGAAATGTTAGAAACACATCATCTAACACACTCTTTTGGACTCTCTCTCTCTCTCTCTCTTATTGGTTGAAATTCATTAGAAATCACAACATTGGGTGAGTCCCACATCCTTTTTAACGAATCTCTCTCTAGAAGTTGTAGTTTTCAATGAATTTTAACCAGGGGGAGGGTCTTAGTAGGAGTGTGCAGAGAGTGTGTTGCTAGCACTCCTCTTGCCTAGTTGAGATTTGAACATGTGATTGTGTGTAAATTTGCTTGATGGATTTCTCACTCCAATGCCCTTTAACTTTCTCTTTACAAGTGAAGAAACATATTAAGCAAGGGCAAGGTCAAGGTCATGAAGGGGGAATCTTTTTAGTTGAAGCCCCATTAGCTCCATGCCTCCAACATGCAAGTTCTTGACCCAATGATAGGGTATGCGCATTTATTTGTTCAGAAAAATTGAACTAGTGATTGCATCTCTCGAGGTTGGGGATGACACACACATATCAATTAACCAACTTTTACTTATGCAAGAAGACTTGCAGGGTTGGAGTTAAATATCTCAAAGATGGTACTAAAGTCGGAGTATCCAAAGGAATAGGAGTATCTACATCCATAATCCCTCAGCCTGAGATCTTAAAGATAAGAGTTACCCTACGACCTACTGTACGTAAGTATCTAAAAAGCTTATGTTTTTTTCTTGTGTGAGTTGTTGATAAACATTCCAATTGAGTGGAAGTGAGGAAATGATAATGTACTTGGATTGAAATGAGAAAGGTGTGTACAACAAGCCAATAATGTGGCTTATGTAGACTTGAGAGAGTTATTGACCACTTTGGTTTAATTTAGAGATCATTTCAACAATCACTTATAAGTATATTCAATTGTTATTATAGTCATTTTAGTTTTATTATTTTTGTATTTTCAGTGAAAATTTCACAAACAACCTTTTATCACCCATGTGTATATTATCCAGCCACCACTTCTCTGCCATAGTCTTCCCACTATGAGTATGTCTTCTTCATTACACCGTAGACCACCCTGCTTCATCCTTGCCTAGGGCATCCTTTCCAATCTTCATTTGTTTCGCACCTCCCCCTTCTCCCCCCTCACACTTTTTTCTCTCATCCTAATTGCACAATTTTTGACAATCTATATAAAATATAATTTATGATCAACACAACCATACGTTGCCACATCAGCCTCTCAAACTTTTTCATTTCGGCCTCTCAATCTTTGTCATTTCAGCACAATTGTTTATGTGTCATCCATTCTACAATTCTACTATTTTTATTGAAAAAAAAATGAAAACAACATTAAACTAAAATTCTACTATTTCTATTGAAAAAGAATCTCAAAACAACATTAAATTGAAACAAAAGTAACATCTAATTCAACGTGGTATTTCTATCCTTCCCCATCTCCATCATCTTTGACATATTATATCTCCTCTTTCTTTCTCATTTTGTGTATTCTCATTCATTTTATTTTTATTTCACTGAAATTCAACCATATTCATTATTAACTCATTCTCTGTTTGAGTTGCAGAAAAAGAAAAGGAGCGATGAAGGTGAAATGATGTTAGTATAGTGTTGGTCAATGAGTAAAAGGAACAAATTATGAAATAAGGAGAAAATTTCAAAAATCAAATGTTGATGGGAAAACCCATTGTGTGACACCCAATGGACACATGCTTAGGCCTAATTACACTTCCATCACCATATAGTTTCACTTAAAACTCTTATACCACACAATAATCTTTTTACTTTTTTGTTTTTTGAAAAGTTAACAAACTGTCAATTGTTTTAATTTCTTATGGTCTTATCATTCTTTTTATTTTTCTTAAATGAAGTTTAATATACCATGGTAGAAAATCTATGTTTGTGTCTAAGTCATTTGTCTAATCCTGCTAGAGAAGATATGAAAGTTTCTCATGTCAAAGTTTGCTCTTATCTTTCATTTTAAAGATCTTTTTGTACTGGTATATTGCATGATTTACCTTTTCTTTTTATTTTTGGTATGATATTGTTTCCTTCTATCAATTTTTTTCAAGAGGGTATTGTATAATTTTTACAATCTGTAAATCTTCTATAATTATTTATAATTTGACATTAATATGTAACAGTTAATATTTTTGTAGGTGAAATTATTTGTAATTATCTTGAATCCTGTATTTGATAGACGGACTTGTAGCAATAAGTATTTTCATAAGTGAGTATCTTTTCTTAATCTCCTCACTATTGAAGGTCTTTTCTTATTTATTGTATGCAATTACTTACATTTCTACTACCTAACCCTTTATGTATGAAATATGAATAAATAATTATTTCACTATTTATACATTATAGAGTAAATGACATGAAAATACCTATTTTTTTAATCAATGTTTTAATTTTTTTTTTTTCATATTAATCGATTTCAAATGTAACTTTTTTCCTACTTTTCTACATATCTTTGTATTCCCCTATGAATTCTATAACTTTTTTTTCTACTTTTCTACATATCTTTGTATTCTCCTATGAATTCTTACTTTTCTTTTTATTTGCATAGGAGAAAGAGAAGTTGTGGAAGTAGAAGAAGAAATGACATGGGAGTTTAATGAGGATGTCATTTTTTTAATCAATGTTTTCATTTTTTTTTCTTCATGTTCATCAGTTTCAATTGTACAGAAACTATTGATTACTGTTCAACTTGAAAACTTGCTCTTCATTTTTTTTTCATATTAATCGATTTCAAATGTAACTTTTTTCCTACTTTTCTACATATCTTTGTATTCCCCTATGAATTCTGATAGATATTATATGATAGATATTATAGATATTATTATCTAAAATAATTTGTAATTATTTTGATAATATCTTGTAGCATTAGTTGCCTAAAAGTTAGCCTAAATAATAGCTTGTTAATTGTAACAACAACCTAAATTATAGTTTGTATTTTGTATATATCCCAAATCAATGAATATGAGAAGCACGGATGATTTCCTACAATATATACAAAATACAAACTATAATTTAGGTTGTTGTTACAATTAACAAGCTATTATTTAGGCTAACTTTTAGGCAACTAATGCTACAAGATATTATCAAAATAATTACAAATTATTTTAGATAATAATATCTATAATATCTATCAAATTCTATAACTTTTTTTTCTACTTTTCTACATATCTTTGTATTCTCCTATGAATTCTGACTTTTCTTTTTATTTGCATAGGAGAAAGAGAAGTTGTGGAAGTAGAAGAAGAAATGACATGGGAGTTTAATGTGGATGTCATTTTTTTAATCAATGTTTTCATTTTTTTTTTCTTCATGTTCATCAGTTTCAATTGTACAGAAACCATTGATTACTGTTCAACTTGAAAACTTGCTCTTCATGTTAGTATCAATTATTATTAATTGATGAAAGTCTTTTTTTTTTAGTTACTATTGTTTATTTTTGTTCTTTTGTTAATTTTTCACTTAATTTTTGTTTGTAAAGTTGTGCTTTTATATTGAATTCTTTTCTAATACAAATATTTTTCATTGTTTTTCTCTTACTTCTTGAGGCTATCATCCAGATTTTGATGTACTCACCAAATTTTCTATATATAATCTTCACACCAACCAACAAGAAATTGATAGTTATAATGCAAATTGAATCCTATATATTTTTAATTTTTCAATGCACTGGATTTGGATATTAGTAATCACTTTGAATTACAAAATAATGATTAATATGTAACGATTAATTAAATATATTTTAAGACTACCCATTAATAATGACCAATTGTAACAACATTATCCTTTTAATATTTTCAGTGTTATAATGGTTGAATTGATGTTTTATATCAGAAGTAAATTAATCTTACAAAACTACATAAACATATACGGATTCCACAATTAGTTTAGCCATATCAATTCTACTGGAATTTTTCCTAAATTTGTCTTTTGTTACTGAGTGTATTATATAACATAATTAAAACATATTTTTGATGAAACAAATTTAAAATAATTTATTTATTTTTCTAAGCATAGCGGATACTTAGCTAGTTAATTAGAGGACTAAAGTGAATATTAAGCCTATAATAAACTAATTTAAAAGAACAACTACTTCAGAAGTTCGGAGACAGTTGTGTAGGAATTAATTAATTTCTGAATTTGCATAAGAGTGCTATAATCAATACACAGCATCTTGAATTTGAAAAGATATTGTATCGTGTTTTGATCCTACACTTGGAGAATACAACTTTCATATTCTTGTCAGGAATTGTTCTATGGCAGCAATTATTGGAAGAGCATTCTCCAAATGGGCAGCATGGCCACAGTTAGGAACCTCAACAACCTCGTGTATGACATTTCCTTTCTCAATGCACAATGCTTTCATCATTGCTTGAGCAATTTTCCGAAATTTAGTATCCTTTTCTCCATGCATGATAAGAAGAGGTACTCTACAATTTGGTAAATCTTCCCACATTGACCTGCTCTCTCAGGTAAAAAAATAATAATGTAAAGTTAAAAGACGACTATATATCATTCAAATATACATTAACTGGTACATATATAAAAATTACTGATTCATATAACCGCTATATCACAAATATACCCTCTTTACATGCATCTCAAACACAGCTCTTGGGTCTCTGTTCTGTTCTGTTCATGTGTAGAGGTCTCAGTTCTTTATTCTTTTCCCTGTGGTGTTCTTTTTTCACACTTCATAGTCCATATTCTCCTATTAGATCTTTATTTTGTTCCAAGACCTTTGTTTTCTGTTCACCTATAGGACGTGTTCTGTTCTTTTTTTTATAATTAATTCCATCACGTATAGGATGGAGGGTACATTTTTTAATGGTTATCGACATGTATCAACAGATTTATTATATAATGTATATACTATATATTCTTCATGTCTTGATTAATTTCTCTGCAAAAAAACAATTTTAACAAAATTTCTTAGATATTAGGGGCCATGAATATGGTTGCTCCAAATATTCTGTAGGCATGCAACTGGTCGGAGAAGAAGACACTAAATAGATAAATAAAGCAAAGGAAAGAACAAATAGTTAACTTAATTTGCTTACGGATGCCTTCCTATGCTTAATCCAGACAGCATCTGCGCAAGATTCTGCATGTCATCATGCTGCAAGCGACTAGCAGTGATTCGATTGAAATGGGGATGACTTCTTAAGCTGCTTGATATAAACAATAGTTGATACACTTATACAAGGAACACATAAAATCCACATAAGGGTTTGTTTGGATAAATTTCTCTAGAAAGATTTCAGGAAAAAAATATGAAGAAAAAAAGAAAGTAGTTTCTCTAGAAGCTGAAATTGGCTTCTTAGCTAATTTGTAAAAAATATCTCATATAACTTTTCTAAAAGATGTAAAACTTTTACAAATTAACTATTCGAAAAGTCAATTTTAACTTATAGAGAAGCTAGTTTCATTTTTTCTTTCATATTTTTTTCTCCTAAAAGTTCTTTTATAGAAGTTTACCCAAACAAGTCCTAGATCCTGCACAATCTAAAGTTTAGGAAGAACAGTTTACCTTTTCCACAGCTCTCCTGCATACCAGGAACTGACAAAAAGTTGTAAACCATGTGCAATGACCGCTAGTGCTCTAGAATCATCTTTAGCAGCACGGATTTTTCTTGATAGTTTATCTTTTAATCCAGGGCTTCCAGATATTAATACAGCACCCTTTGTCTGCATCATGTATGCTCAAATCGTTTACCGATGGTCATGAAAACATCAAAACAAAGTAAGAACATTGAATATAACCACTGTACCTTAGTGCCAAATTTCAGTGCCATATACAATGCAATTCTTGCGCCCATTGAATACCCAACTAGTGTAACTTTTGCTGGAACTATGTCATGAATTAATTTATGCAATATATCAGCAATTGTCTCCAGTGACAACCATGGTTCTTCACCAGCAGCACCCTTTACACTGTGTAATATTGATTTTCCATGACCAGGAAGGTCAACAGAAATGCACTTTGCTGATCCAGAAAAGGTCTTCATGATGTTAATCCAGTCTTCACCAGTTCCAAGAAAACCATGAAGAAATACCAGTACGTTATCCTACATTTGCTAAATCTAACAAAATCAGGACTGTATGAGGGAATCAAATTTTACTTTCCGGAAAAGACATAGAAAGATGGAGAATTTTACCTATATATACAAAGGACTTGCTTGTAAAGGCATAGATACTGAATTTAATATCTAACCATACTATTCCATTCATTACAGCAACCATAACATCTGTTCACTTAGTATATATTGTTTGTAAAACTTACGTTCAGAAAATTATTTTCAATTATTTACAACTGATTACAGAGGGTGAATTAATAGGAGAACCAAACAGAGCCTGTACATGAATCTAATCCTGAAAATTGTAATCTATGCCAGCTGACTCTTGGGTTGGGGTAGGCAGAATTGATGAAATGAACTATTAATGAACAGAACTGTAAAAACAGTTCGGGTGTGTTAAAATAGAAAAAAAACAGAGGGATAATTGAGTGTAAATCGTGTTTTAGAGTATACAGCGGGATGCATGTGTATATTAGGTTAATTGCATTAATGGTACATAAATAGAGGCTATTTTGTTACCTCTAAATCAGAAATTATGTTCCTATAAACTACAATTATGAATAGAATCAAAATATTAATTCTGATTTTTAATATTCCCCCTCAACCGAAAGGTTACTAAGCTTTCAGCTTGTTACACTAAAATTTCCCAACTAATAAAAATAAAATATAAAAGCATTTGATTTCCACCGAAAAAAGTGTCTTAAAGACAACTCAGGGATCTTGGTGAAGTTGGGGAATATTGCTAGAAAGAGAGAGCTAGAATATATATTAACCTAAGAAAGCAAGTTTCGACTTACTTAAAACCAACATTTGGAAGCTTCAAACTAATAGTGGAAACCAAAATTATTTAAACTTGAAAGAGAGAAAATTGTCTGAAATAGCCATTGGCAAAGATAATCATGGCACAAACATGCAACCAGCAGAGCACATAAAAGTCACCAAGAAGCACGCCAAAAAAAGGACAGCAATATGATGGGCAACTGGAAAGTTCTTTGCTGGAAAATGAACAGCGATCAAAAGGTGGTGGCCAGGAAAACATGCTGGAAAAAGACGATGGCAAGAATGGCAATTGGGATATTCTTTGCTAGAAATGAGCAGGGTGCAAAATGCGGTGGCCGGAAAACATGTTGAAAAGGACACCGAAAAGTCTCCGGAAAATCGAAAAGACTACCGAAAAAGGTGGGAAGAAGAAAGGGTCGTCGGAAACAAGAAATTAGTCAACGAAAGAAGGGCGATACAAAAAGGTCTACCGAGGACAGGTCCCTGATGGGGCACAATTTTCTTTTATCCCACTGTTAGACTTTAGATACCATGTTAAAATTGAGTGTAAACTGTGTTAGAGTAAACAGAGGGATAATTGAGTGTAAACTGTGTTAGAGTACACAACGGGATGCATATTTATATAGGCTAATTGCATTAATGGTACATAAATAGAGGATATTTTGTTTCCTCTAAATCAGAAATTATGTTCCTATAAACTGCAATTATGAATAGAATCAGAATATTCATTCTGATTTTCAACAGGGTGAACTGAAGTGAATTGCATAATAGCCCAGGCAAATTGAACTGTGTAAACATTTCAGGCCCCAAACTGTTTGAATTGTTCTCAATAAACATCTTATTTTGAAGCAATTTTTTTAATCTCATAGGATACCAGTTCGGTTCAAACAGTTCAGTTAGTTTGGTTTCAAACAGTTCAGCTTTTTAGCAGTTTAGTTTTTTATTCAAAGCAGTTCAGTTTTTTTTAGCATAGTTCAGCTCAGTTCAGTTTTTTTTTAACAACCCAACTCTTAGGTAGTAGAAGGTAGTTAAGTCAGTTACACAGCTGTCACTATGGCAGCTGTATCAAGAGCCATAATCTCCTTGTAATCTCTATATATGTGCTAAAAAAAGGAAAACAATAATACAATTGATCCTGCAAATTAATAAAAATAATTAATGTCTAGCTGTGCAAAAGGATCAAATGATCCTGATTGATTTTACAGAGAGAACAAATCTTGTTTAAATGATCCTGGCTGATTTTAGAGAGAGAACAAATCTAATTTTCCACCAATATTTCGCCTTCAACATTATGCTTTTGTTGTATATGGTAGCTAAAAACAGGAATAGAAAGCTAGGTTTTCATCCATTGTTATTTATAGTTTGAGTAAATTACAGCTACACCTGGGGTTTTATAAAATTAACATAATTTCACATTTTTTTATTTTCCTACACTATCATCCCTTTAAGTATGAAATCATTACACTAACACCTCTTGTGTGTTTCAAAAAATTACACAAAATTACACCAGCACCCCCTCAAAACTCTCTCAAATCTTACACTGACACCCCCTCAGAGGAGACAAAAATAATGGTTAAAAAAGCATGGGGTGCTTGTGTAATTACACAAAACCTCAAAGGATATTGTTGTAATTTGCTCTTGTAATATTAATATCTATATGACCCCATCTTATAATTAAAAGTTAGGAATCCAAAGACATACACAAGGCCATATGATTTCTGCTTGACTTTATTTGCCTTGTTTTTTATGCTCTATATCATGCAAGAGAATACACACATTCGTAAGGAAGTAGGATGAACCATTGATATTTATGTTACCATACCAAAATTCTGCATCTAAATTACTAAGTAAATATTAAAGGACAATGTATCAAAATTATTGAAAGTCAGGGCACATTTAATGTAATAGGGCAACAAAATCAATGATTTAGAGGAAGCATTATCTCCTCTAATTATTTGTAATGAATGCAATAATACTATATATATTGATATCCATGAGGTCTCTAGACATATGGTTTTCTGCTTACTTTCTACTCTGTTTTGTTCTTCAACAAAAATATAGACCAGCAATCACAGCAAATTTATCAAAGTTTAACATTTTTTAAATAAAATATTATCTATGGAAACTTTGATACTTACATTTGTTTTAAGGCCAGTCTCACGAACTTCAAAAGAACAAGATAAGTTGTTAAGATCTACTTTATGTTGGTACAGACGAACTTGCTCCTCAGCAAAAATGGAAGAGATAACTCTGTGGTTGACTTGAAAATCATGAGCCAATTGACTAGCATTTGCCACAGATGCTTCAACAAAACCGCTTTGTGGATTACGACAAATCAAAAGTGGATTAGGTGTTACATCTTCCTTAAGCCAACGGTAGGTTCCTAGACCATGTGCTATAGTAGGTGCTACCGTGTCATCTAACACTTTCAATGTACCTAAACTCAGTATTTCAAGATAACTAGAAAACTGAGTATATGCAGACAGACTCAGACTGCTTTCAAATGCAGCACTTACAACAGCCATCTTCCCCATCTGGTGAGCCCATTGGGCAATTAATGCAGCATTCTCAAATCCACCAACAACACTTGGTTTAATAACCTGAAAAATCATTACACAATTCTAAATAAAACAGAGTTATCATTTTATATGGACAAGGTCATTAATTCAATTTTTTGAATTCTAAATATTTTGCAGTTCTGATAGGAAATTATAAATGAGGATTTTGTTTCATCTAACCAACACATTGATCCAATTGGGGAGTCATAATGGTTGAACATATAGATATAAAAAGCAAATGTCAGAACTCTAGCTTGTAAGTTTTAGGAGTAAAACTTTATTTTCTCCGTTGATAATCATTGGAAGGAATTACACATAAACAGAAGACTAAAGGCTGAAAAAAAGGACATCTATTGAATCTGGAATAATTTCAGATTATTGGAGAAAACCCAAGTCCTACATTGGCTAGAGAAAGTGCAAAAATACAATATATAACTAAGGGGCAACCCTCACCCTATAAGCTTAGCTTTTAAAGTTGAGTTAAGGCCAAACACATTCTAAGACAGATCTTTCCTATTTTATAATAATTATTTCCTAATCATCATAAAAATGGATATTCCTCCTAGAAATCTGACACAGCTCAACCAACAATTGTATCATCACTTAATGCAATCTTACTAGAGCTCAATAATTATCAAACATTTTTTCTAGTTTATTTTAATCCTATAGCATGAATAAAACCGTAAACAATATGCATACCATAGCAGAATTACCACGTTGATTTATCTTGAATAAAAAAACCATACAAGTAGGCTAAAATTATCTCAATTCCACAGGAAAACAACATTGCTGTTTGGAACTATAATTATACATTGAATTTGTAATGAAACAATACCAATACCTAAATGATGTAAAGCTAGTCTGCCCTAAATATCTTACAAAAATTCTTATTTACTTACAACAGCAGCTATAGCTGGATGAGTAAACTTCACTAGCTTTTCCATGGGATTTTCTTGAATGTTATCTATGGTTTCATCTAAAGCAACAGGTAAGCCACTTTCTTTGCAAAACTTGAGAATATCATCTTCATCCTGAACAGGTTCCTGCAAAGGGGATATTTTAATCAAGTTATAAACAAACATACACCAACAAATATATTGTTGGAGACGGTTGGAAATCAAATTATGATATCCTCATTAAATGTAATAAGGCAACAAAATAAGTGATTTAGAGGAAACAATATCTCTAATTATGTGTAATCAATGCTCATATGCTATAAGTTGTCATCTGTGAGGTCTTGAGACACACGGTTTATTGCCTAATTTTCTGTAATGTTTACTATTCTAATTACTTAACATGGTATCTAAAGTCACGTTGGGCAGTCCCTAAAACCAATTTTTTTCGGAGGACCCACAGTCTCTCGACGCAATATTTTTTTCGCAAACACATTATCTTTTTGGTTTGCAACCCTTCTCGCTGCTGCTGTCTCCGGCATTTTTTTCTAATAACCGCTGCTGTGCGCCGGAAAATTTTCCAACAACTGTCACCGCCATCAAAATCATGTCGGCCACCTCTATCCAACGTTGTTGATGATGTCTCCATCAGCATCCAAACACGCCCACACATGTGTCATCTTTACGCACCAAACACCATTTTTCAGTGTGCGTCTCCAACGCGTGGAGCTTCCTTCCCAGGGCGGCTTGAACGCCGATGTCGTCCCTCCCATGCGATCCTACCCCCTTTCTACCACTCATGATCAGATTTTAGGGTCTCCTATAGTGCCCACTATGACTAGCTCTTCTTTGAGTCCCGCCTAAACAGACCAATGCCCCATCTTCTGCTTCGATGGGTAATTCTTCTACCCTTGCCTCCCACAGAAATGGATCTTGACGTCCTCAGCATGGAAATTCCAACTCGAAGAGTAAATATACGTGCACTCATTGTCACAAGGATGGTCACATTGTTGATTGTTGTTGGAAAATAATTGGTAGGCCCCCTCGTCTTGCTAATGTGGCCAATTCCTCACAAGCTATCACTCCTTCAGCCACTAATCAAGTATTCCAGTTTCCATCAGAATGTCTAAGGCGTATTTTTACTAGGAAAAGGCAAAGACCAGATGAGGATTGGGCAACTTCAATGCCTAGGAAGTACCTGAGTAGACCCAAATCTTTAGTTTGAAAATGAATGTAGAGGTAAGACTTGAGGTGGAGAATTCCAACTGAGTCATTGCCAGTGATGACGATGTCATCAACATATACAACGAGATAGATACACAAGCTAGACAGAAAATAGAGGGAAAATACTGAGTGGTTAGCTTCACAACGAATCATATCAAACTCAAGCAGAGCTGAGTAGAAACGACCAAACCAGACATGAGGGGATTGCTTCATACCATAAAGGGAGCGACGTAGCTTACAGATAAAGTGTGAGCCACCAGAAACAGTAAAATCGGGTGGTGAAGAAGCCAGTGTCAGATGGCGGTCATAACAAAAAAAAGATGAACAAAGATGATTTTGGCCACAGGAGAAAAATTGTCGCCATAATCTAGACCAAAATTCTGAGTATAGCCCTTAGCTACCAAACGAGCTTCGTAGCGATCAATGGTGCCATTTGGTGCGATCTTCATCGTGTAAACCCAACAATACCCAATAATGGATTTGTTGGGAGGCAAGGGAACAAGCTCCCATGTGTTGCTGGCATCCAACGCAGCCATTTCTTCTAGCATCGTCTGTTACCAATTGTGGCCAGCCATGGCTTCACCTGCAGACTTAGGAATAGACACAGAATTCAAAGAAGAGAAGAAAGAGTAATAGGAGGAAGATAAACGGTCACAATAAAGAGTAAAGGCATATAAAGGATTAGCATTACGATTGGATCGAATACCTTTGCGAAGCGCAATGAGAAGTTCAGGTGGAGGAGATGGTAATGGAAGCACGTTTGGAGCAGGAGATGATGCTAGAGGATCCGGTGACACTGCCAATGATGCTTGTGTCCGTCAATGGTATGTGAGTAATGGAGGTGGAGTGAGAGCAATAAGTGGTGTTGGAACAATAGGTGGGACCTCCAGAGGGACATTTTTAACGGTGGAGGAAAAGAAAGGAGTACTACCAAAGAATGTAACATCAGTAGAGATAAGATATCGCTGAAGTTGAGGAATGAAACATTTATAACCCTTTTGAAGGCAGGAGTATCCTAGAAAAATATATTTTAGAGACTTGGCAGAGTTTATTTTTACCTGGAGTGAGATCATGGACAAAACATGTACTCCCAAAGACACGAAGAGGAACATGGTGAAGATTTTGTTTAGGATATAAGATAGAATAAAGAATCTGATTGTTGAAAATCGATGAAGGCACGTGGTTAATCAAATGACAAACAGTAAGGAAAGCATCGCCCCAAAAATGAAGTGGGACATTATAATGAAGAAGTGTGCGAGCGATTTCCACCAAGTAGCGATTTTTGCGTTCAGCAACACCATTTTGTTGTGGTGTGTGGGCACAAGATGTTTGGTGAAGAATCCCTTGCGAGTTTAAAAAGAACTAAAACTGAGACGACATATATTCTTTTGCATTATATATTCTTTTACATTATCAGTTCGTAAAATTTTAATTGAGAAACCAAACTGATTTTGAATCTCAATAGAAAAACTTTGAAAAATAAAAAAAACATTTGAACGATTCTTCATTAGAAACACCCAAGTACAACAAGAAAAATCATCAATAAATGTGACAAAATAAAAATATCCTAATGTGCAACAGACTCGACTAGGACCCTAAATATCAGAGTGAATTAAAGCAAAAGGTGACGCAGCACACTTATTGACACGAGGATTATAACTAGTACAATTATATTTGCCTAGTTGACACGACTCATACTGAAAAGATAAAACTTTAGAAAGACTAGGAACTAAAAGACGTAATTTTTCCAGACTCGGGTGCCTAAAGCGTTGATGTGCAAGAGTTGGAGAAACAGAGGAGACACAGGAAACTGGAGGTGTAAGTTGATATAATCCTCCAAACTCATGTTTTTCTCCAATCGTCGGTCCATTACGTCGATCTTATACAAGAACGAAATTATTTACAAACAAAACAGAAAAATCAAGAGTGCGGGTGAGTTTGCTAATGGATATTAAATTAAAAGGACAACCGGGAACAAATAAAACAAAGTGTAAAGAAAGTTGAGGATAAGGATGGGGATGGGTTTGTCCAATGTCCCAGACTTTAATCTGAGAGCCATTTGTGAGAGTAATAGAGAGCAAGGAGTTTGAAAAGGTTAAGGAAGAGAAAAAGGATTGGTTACCAATCATGTGATTACAGGCACCGAAATCAAGTATCCAAGGTTCAACAGAGGGGGACTGAGAAATAAAAGTCATAGGATTACCAAATTGAGCCACAACAGTAACAAGTGATGTGGGTTCATTAGCTACTCGAAGCCGGAGAAGCTCATTATATTCCGCAATAAAGATAGTAATATCGGAAGCAGAAGAGGTGATTGTGGCTACATTAACTAACTAAGGTTACACTCGAGCTTTTATCTGACATTTGACTTCAATATGACCAAAGATTCCGCAAAAGGTGCAACAGCTACCACGTCCGAAACCATTACCACGTCCTCCACCACAACCACCACGAAGAGAGGAGTGAGAGACAAGGGCAGAGGAATCCCCGATAAACGTGGATGGGTGTCCAAAAGTATGCGGAGTAGAGATACGCAACAGTTATTCATGTACCATGTCATAGGTAGGAACTATTGGACCCGATAAAATTTGATTGCAAACTACCTCAAGATCTGATGTGAGTCCAACAAGAGCAACCACCATGAAGAACTGCCTGCATTGTTTGTAAAAGGTATCTAGATCACTAGTAAAAGGCATGAGAGTGGAATATTCCGCAATCAAACGATCAAGTTTACCAAGATATGTTTGCATGTACATATTCTCCAGCTTAATATTCATCAAGCTAGTGAGTACACTATAGAAACGATGAACATCATCGGAATAAACTTTCCTGGCCTTGGTCCACACATTATAACAAGTGGTAAAAGCTTGGTATTGTGGTTGAAGGTTAGGGGCAACAGAGAACTAGGGAACGCTACATAACAGGGCATCAATTTGTGTCCAATGTGGTTGTTCCGCGATGGGAACCAACGCTATCAAAGTGGTCAAGTGGGTAGCACGGCCTTGGCCTTGGAACTACAACTAAACAGAAGGCCCAAGTACTATAGTTCGCTATCCCATTTAATTTTTCGCACGGGATCAGCAAAATAATAGTAAACGTCACTGTAGTAGTTGCAAGAGTCACGACCATGAGAGAACTTCACCAAAAATGTCAAACAGGAAGGTGGGAAGATGCATCGGAATGAGGTGTACCTGGAGTAGTCGGCGGTGGATGAGAATGTAAAAAAAAGTGGTCACGTGCCGATTTGGTGACAGTGTGTGGAGTATACGTGTCAGGAAAACGATTAGTCAATGGTGGTAAACAACAGCTTCACAAAGGCACGGTACTGTTCACTCACTATTCACGACGCTTTTTTTGAAGGAAAAAAAAAATTAACCTAGCTCTATAATACCATATTAGAATGATGTATTTATTGAATTTGTGTGAGAGAAAATCACACCTCATCTATATTTATATTGAAGAAACCCTAAATAATAATTACTGGTTATTAGGAGATAAAGTGATAAAGAGAAATAATAACTACCAAGATAATATATATTCTAATAAAGATAATATGTATTCTAACAAATAGTTTATGACATCTAAAGGTATCCTTCACCAAACTTGTGCTCATACGCCTCAGCAAAATGGGGTTGTCAAACGCAAAAATTGGCACCTTGTCAAAACCACTTGGACCCTTCTCCTTCATGGCAATGCCCTTCTCACTTTTGGGGCGATGCTGTTCTCACAGCTTGTTATCTTATCAATCGTATGCCATCATCTGTCCTTAAAGGTCACACTCCCTACTCAGTTTTGTTTCCCCATACACCATTTCATCCTATGTCTCCCCGTGTCTTTGGATCCACATGTTTTGTTCATAACCTTTCGCTGGGACTTGACAAATTATCAACTCATTCCATTAAGTGTGTTTTCCTTGGCTACCATCGGTCCCAGAAAGGGTATAGATGTTTTTTCCCTACCCTTAAACGTTATTTCATCTCTATTGATGTGTTTTTCTTTGAGTCTGTGCCCTACCTTGAGTTTGCTTCCGCTTCCTTTGACTCTCAGCATTCTTTCCCATCGGAGAGTCCTTCTCTTGCTCCTCTTCCCGTTGTTTTCGAGGAAGACCCACCTGAGCATCCTCTCCAACCACAACCTTTTCAGACATATTACAGATGACCACAGCCTCCAGTGGCACATGTGTCTACCCCTACAGTTGAGGTTGAGACCATGATCGACCCACCTCTAGTTCCAATATCTTTCCCAAATTCAAGTCCTCCGTCTAATCCTAACCTACCCATTGCTCTTAGGAAAGGTACATGTACAACCCGTAATCCATCCCCTCACTATGCTACGTTGAGTTATCATCGTCTTTCTCCCTTACTTTATACTTGTCTTTCGTTTTTGTCTTTTGTGTCTATTCCTAACTCTCTAGGTGAAGCTTAATCCCACCTAAAATGGAGATAGGCAATGATTGACGAAATGTGTGCTCTACACAGAGTAGTGGTACTTGGGATTTGGTTCCTCTCCCTCCTGGGAAGTCCACCGTCGGATATCGGTGGTTGCACTCCCTTAAAGTTGGACCTACTAGCAAGATTGATAGGTTCAAAGCTCGTTTAGTGGCAAAGTGCTACATTCAAGTGTTTGGACAAGACTATACTGACACATTTTCCCCTGTGGCAAAGATGACATTTGTCCGGCTATTACTTTCTGCTACAGCCATTCGCCATTGGCCCCTTTTCGAGCTTGATATCAAAAATGCTTTTCTACATGGAAATCTTGAGGAAGAAATCTACATGGAGCAACCACCTTGCTTTGTTGCCCAGGGGGAATTATTTACTATGGTTTGTCGACTTCAGAGATCCCTATATGGACTCAAACAGTCTCCAAGAGCATGGTTTGGCAGATTTCATAATGTTGTACAATAGTTTGGCTCGATTCGTAGTGAAGCTAACCATTACATCTTTTATCGCCATTCATCACAGGGATGTATCTACCTCATTGTGTATGTGGATGACATTGTTATCACTAAAGGAGATGTGCATGGCATAGTCCAACTAAAACAATACCTTTCTCGCCAATTCCAAACTAAGGACCTTGGGAAACTTCGATATTTCTTAGGTGTTAAAATGGCCCAATCCAAGGATGGTGTGTTAATCTCTTAAAGGAAGTATGTTCTTGACATTCTTGAAGAAATTGGCCTAATGAATGCTAAGCCAATGGACACTCCTATGGACCCAAGTGTCAAACTACTATCTAACCAGGGGGTTCCTTTCGCAGACACAAGGAGATATCGAAGGTTAGTTGAGAAACTAAATTACCTTAGTGTCACTCATCTTGACATTGCTTTCGCAGTTAGTGTAATGAGTCAATTCTTGAATTCTCCTTGTCAAGATCATTGGGAGGTAGTTATACAAATTTTAAAATAAATCAAAGGTGCTCTTGGAAAAGGACTTGTCTATGATGACAAAAGATATGGCCAAATTCTTAGATATTCAGATGCAGATTGGATTAGTTCTCCTAGTGACAGACAATCTACTTCAAGATATTGTATAGTGATTGGTAAAAACCTTATATCCTGGAAGAGCAAGAAGCAAAGTGTGGTGACAAGGTCTAGTGCTGAAACAAAATATAAAGTTATGGTTGTAGCAACTTGTGAACTTATCTAGTTAAAGCAACTTATTAAAGAACTCAAGTTTGAAGAGGATGCCAAAATGACTCTAATTTGTAATAATCAAGCAACTCTACATATTGCATCTAATCCAGTGTTTCATGAAAGGACCAAACACATTGAAGTGGACTATCATTTTGTTAAAGAGAAGATTGAATAAGGAGATATCATCACTAGATTGGTTAACCCTAGTGATCAACTAGCAAATGTTTCACCAAAGCCTTGAGGGGACCACGGGTTAATTATATATATAACAAGTTAGGTGCATATGATTTATATGCTCCAATTTAAGGGGGAATGTTGGAATTCAGATTATGATATCCTCATTTAATGTAATAAGACCACAGAATAAGTGATTTAAAGGAAACAATATCTCTTCTAATTATGTGTAATTAATGTTCATATGCTATATAAGTTGTCATCCGTGAGGTCTTGAGACACGATTTATTGCCTAATTCTCTATAATGTTTTCTGTTCTGGTTACTTAACAGAGACCATATAAAGAAAAGCTGAAGAGTAAATCCATGAACTACAAAAAATGTCATGTTTTCTTAGTCTACCTCAATATACTGTAGATTACAATCCTTAACCAAAGAGCTGAATTTCATAGCTTCTTCATAAGTCCATCTTCGATTAGCATCTGCACGGAGAATAGTCTGGCAACCAACTTTCTTTCTCACTTCTTGTATTAATGCTGCATCATGCATTGGATCCCCCCACGTGCTACCTGCATAGCAGGAGCATTATAAACTATTGGCCTTCTCTAGATTCTCCATCAGTTGGTTTATATAAAATGTAGCTGAGGGCTGATAAGTGTATGCAGCAGAAACTAAACAATGAATACTAGGCCACCTTAAGCTTAATTGCAGAAAATCCTTCCTCAGTTAATTTGGCAGCAACATTAGCAACTTCAGTTGGAGATCCATTTGAATCAACTAATGCACAAATCTGAACATTTAATGTCCTTTCACATTTATTGTTCTCATTTATTGGGGGATGGAGTATGTTCAGCATGTTGGAGCCTTTTGCATCAGCAATGGCATTCAGGATAGCCATTTCCAAACCACATCTGACACTTGGAAAAATAGAAGATGGCTGCATCACAACAACATCAATATCTTAAATCTGTTTGTAAGAAATTGATATCTTAAAGTCTAGTAAGAAGTTCCCCTATCATTTAAGCTGAAAGGTTACAATTACACAATAAGGAAAGTTTTTATTTATGTCTGTATTCTATAGTCACATCCCTGATACAAAATCCCTTTGTTAGAGAAGAATTTGATACCAGATGAAGGAACTCATCACATAAACATCTAAGCCTTTCGGTGTAGTTCAATTAGTAATTTTTATTTGTATATTACTAGTGATTTTATTTGTATAATATCTCCAGCCCTTGTCTAATTATGTATAGATTAGACAGCTTACCATGATGCCCAACTCATGCCATATCCAATTTGAAAATGAACCCTTCAACAGAGAGAGGAAACAACTAATATCAACCTGTTCCATAACATGAATAAGAAACCTAAGTTGATATTCAGCATCTACCAGATTTTCCCTGTGGATGTCAATAGGTGCAACCTGTTTGGTGCCAGTGACATACGAACAAGTATTTTTAGTAAGTGTAAGAGAATTTTAGAAAATTGGAAGAGGAATTAGATAACCTAACAAAAAAAAATGGAGACTTACATACAAAGACAGGGCTAACAATTTAAAATTGAGGACCCACTAATCACATGCAATTCGGGCGAACCACATTTGCAATTTGGAACAGTTCACGACAGTTCAGTTTAGTTCAATTCAACTTGAACAGCCCTAATTAGAGGTATGAACTCCAACTCTATAACTATTCAAATCAATCAAACATATTACTTTCGGAAATTTAGCTTTTCTCTCATCTAGTTTCTTAACAAATCCAATTATATTATAAACCAAGACATTAATGTAAAGCAAGATACAAGTGATTTTATTCATAAAATCGATACCAACCTCACCATAACCAACACTTCCATCTGCAAGCACTAAAGATAAAATAAATCCTTCTCTATAGAATTCCTTACAACTATTGCCAGGAAATGCTGATGTTGGCGGAGCTTCAAGTGCAATTCTGCCACAAAACCATTACATCCAATCCAAGGAAAAGAATCAAAAGAAAGAACATCCAAATAAATTAGTTACTAGAATCTCAGTGCAACGTGAAAACTCACCTATATTTAGAACACACTATTTTACGGATTTTGTATAGACAAAACTCGCCTTTTATAGAGCCTTGGCTGAAAATCCATGAGAGGTAGCTTATAGTGTGTTGAGTAGTTTGGAGTGCGAATTTTTTCAAAATGCTGAGTCAAGATAGGAAGGTGTTGGCAAAGAGTTGATAATCTATTAAGTCAACAAAATATTAAATAAGCAAAATGCCTATATAAACCTGTGGAAGCTGGCATTGGCATTAATCGAACTCTCAATTTCAACCACACAGTCCATTTGCTCATGTTGTGCTAAGATCATAGCTTCTTTAAGTTCTTTCTTTGTCTTCACCTGTAAATGTTTGACGCTGCAAGTATATTGATATTTTTCTTAGGAAAAAATAAGGTAGCATTGGTAGAACATGGACTTTGAATATCAAAATAATTGGCAAAATATTTCATTTCAATGGTGATGCATTGACATTCAATTACAACCTACCATTTAAATGACTTTTAAGATAATTTTATAAAAGTTAATAGATTTACCATAAGGTGGACCACTTTTACCACATGCACCATTTTTTAAAGCTCTTGGATTGATCTAAGATAAAGTGTTATTATACACCTTCCACATGATTTTTTTTTCCCACAAGTTTACGCTTCCTCTTCTTTGATGCCAACGGCAACACCTTTGGCAGTTGCACCGCCATCATTCCCAAAACTGATTTATCATCACTTAATGAGCCCAAAAAAATCACATCACAAACCATTCTAGCAAAGAAAATTTCAAAAACCTCTTTCAAAATCTTGGAATCTTTATCCAAAACACTATCCTCGCTTTGCTTCTATTGAAGCCATTGTCACTCTTACTATTATTTCTATCATAGTTTTAGCATCCATCGTAACCCCTTTTAGAGAAAAAATCACCAATACTAAACCTCCAGCGACCACTTCAACTGACGGCAAGCCCGAGCTCAAGCCGTAGCCAACTTCACTGCCTTTGCAATTTAAGAAGGCTATTGAACTGGGAGATTCAAATCACTTTGCACCAACCCAAAAATCAAAAGCAACTCAAGCAAACAATTGCAATCAAAGATTCAAACGCCAACACCATAGTGCATTCATATAAATAGATAGAACAGCCAAAAACATAAAATGCACAAATGTGGAAGAAAAGATGTGTGTGTAGCCTGTAAAATGAAAAAGAAAAGTTGGAGGTGAGAATGATGGTGGTGGAAGCGGTCGACAGAGTTGACGCCAGAGGTGGTGAGGGTTGCTAGAGGTGCTATCGGAGAGGATGAAGGGGCAAAGAGGAAGGATAGTAAAGATAGAAAAAAAAATTGATGTGGGCATTGTACAATAAAATTGTAAACCTTACATAAATCTAAGGGTTGCAAAAAATGGTGCTTTCGTCCATAAAGATATATAAATGACGTAATAGGTTTGAATACAAGTCTCGAGCTTTCGTCCATATGGCAAAACAAATTTTGTACTTGTAAAAATAAACCATAAGGGTAGGGTCACTAGACTTCCATAGGAGAACAACTAATTGCACATCGGCCTTCTTCCATTGGTCATGTTCTGTTTCGGGAACTACATCGGATGACTTTTTCAGATGATCAAATAGCCCTTGGCCCATGGCCCATGAACCATATCTCCACAACTTCCTGCCAGTGCGTATAGTTCTTCTTGTAGTGTTTTGCTGACGTGATAGAAGGTGTACTAGAAAAGACAAACGAGACTAGGTTTTTGGATGTGGGTGTTGCCATCAGCACAAATAAACAGTACTGAAGTTAGTGAACAAAATAACCAAATGCCCTTTGTCGTGGTGACAAAAGTGACAAACAACCACAACAATGGAAAGAGGAAAGGCCAACAAGTCCAACGAATCATGTCACAACACAAATGGATGCCGGAAAAGTGTCGTGTGGCCTTCACGCACCAGCGAGACTTGCGATGAAAAAACGGCACATGAAGTGGTGGCTGGTGGCACCATTTTCCAATTTAAATAGATTGACAATTTCTGCTTCGGTTGCCGACAGTCTAACTCTAAACAGAGGCGGTCATCAGGACAACCAAGGTGATGACGGTGATTGCCATGGACAGTAGAAACGTAAAGACAGCAGAAACATAAAGGTCCATGGTATGCGACCTTCTGATACCAACTTGAGAAATATTTGAGAGATTTGAATGCTTAAGAGTGATTTTTCAGCTCCTTATTTATAATATCCAAGATTGAGTACAAAAGATAAAGATAAAGAGATCCCTTGATTATAGGGATTATACAAAAGATAGATAGATTACATAAAAATAGTATAGATCATATCATATCATAATGGTAATTAGAAATTGTTAAAACAGAAGAAACAAAGGGAGAATTTAAGTGGCGTTTGATTTCACTGTTTTCTGTTTTCAATTTCACCGAAAATAGAAAATGCAATTGAAAACACATTTGTTTTAATTTTTTAAAACATTTTTAAAGGAAATGTTTTCTAGAAAAGGCTGAAAAGTAAAAACAAAGATATGGCGTTTTCAACATTTTCACTTTTATAAACATTTTCATCCTTCAATGACTTTGTTTTCAATTTTATAAACAAGTTTTCTCATATTTGAAATGTGAAAATGAGAACTGTTTTCAAAAAATGAAAATTGAAAATGAAAATAAGAAATATCTCCTAAAACCAAACACCACCTTAGTCTAAACTGTGTCAGAGTATACAAGTGCATGTTTATATAGGTTAATTACACTAATGATACATAAATAGAAGATATTATGTTTCCTCTAAATCAGAAATTATATTCCTATAAACTGCAATTATGAATAGAATCAAAATATTAAGTCTTATTTTCAACATCCCCTCTCAAGCAGAAGCTTACTAAGCTTTCAGCTTGTTACAAGAAAATTTCTCAACTAATAAATATAAAACTATTTGAATGCTACTGAAAAAAGACAACTTAGGATCTTGGTGAAGTCGGGGAATATTGCTAGAAACAGAGAGCTGAAATATACATTAGCCTAAGAAAGCAAGTTCCGACTTACTTAAAACCAACACCTGGAAGTTCAAACTCATAAGGGAAGGAAAAATTATTTAAATTTGAAAGAGAGAAAATTGTAAGTAGCCATTGACAAAGATAACCATGTTAGAAACATACAACCCAAGAGCACACAAAAGTCACCAAGAAGCACGCCAAAAAAGGATAGCAATAGGATGGCAACCGAAAAGTTCTTCACCAGAAAATGAATAGTAATCAAAAGGCGGTGGCTAGGAAAACATACTGGAAAAGAACGATAGTAGGATTGGTGGCCTGAATATTCTTTGTTGGAAATGAGCGGCAAACAGAAAATGAATAGTAATCAAAATGCGGTGACCAAAAAACATGACGAAAAGGACATTGGAAAGTCTTCAAAAAAATTGACAAGATTGTCGGAAAAGGTGTGGAAGAAAGGGTCGCTGGAAAAAGGAAACTGGTCAGCAAAAGAAGGGTGACATAAAAAGGTACACCGAGGACAGTAGGTCAACCAGCCTGTCCCCGGTGGGACATGTGTTTCTTTTATCTAAATGTTAGACTCTAGATAACATGTTAAAATAAAAGAAACAAAAGGATAATTTAGTGTACATCGTGTGTCAAAGCGGAGTGCATGTTTATATAGGTTAATTACATTAATGGTACATGAATAGAGGATATTATGTTTCCTCTAAATCAAAGATTATGTTCATATAAATTGCAATTATGAATAGAATAAGAATATTAAGTATAATTTTCAATAGAAACAAATCATATCATATCTCAAATTACTAATTCCAAAAATAAACATACAATTGTCGAGGTTATAGATATGATTGATATGTTAGGGATTTGTTTGTTTAGATATGAGAAAATATAACATTATCTATTAGGATCAATTCCTTATCCTTTCCATGTAATTCATTTATTATAAATAAATAAACCTATGTGGAGAGAACACAACACATTACACTAAACCCTTTTCAACATCGACAATAAGCAAGTAGAGAAACAGAAAGATATGGAACAAAGAAAATAAAAATATCAACAATATGAATACATTTTCCACACAATTCTTGTCAAATGTTAAGATTCATACCCATGTGCCATGCATAGTTCACGGATTGAAATGTTGTGAGAGGTGTAGAAATATTGATGCAATATACAAGGTTCAACTTTATCTGCCAAAGGAAGAATACTGAAAATTGCTCCTCCATGATTATTAATCACAAGAATGGTCATTGGTTTCCGCAATTTCCTAGTTGATATATTTTCAAAATATTAGCTCTGGTTCATGCAAGTAAAATAAGCAATAAGATAGCTTCATTGAATAATAGTACCCTATTAGAATGATATATTTACTGAATGTGTGTGGGAGAAAGCCACACTTCATCTCTATTTATATCGAGGAAACCCTCAATAATTGACTAAATCATATAAAGATAAAGAGAAATAATAACTAACAAGATAATATAAAGATAATAACTAGCAAGATAATATATATTCTAACACACCCCCTCAAGCTGGAGCATATATGTCATATGGCCAAGCTTGTTACAAATGTAGTTAACCCTAGAACTTGTGAGAGACTTAGTGAACATGTTTGCAAGTTGATCTTTAGAATTGACAAAATCAGTGGTAATTGCTCCTGAAAGTATCTTCTCTCTCACAAAGTGACAGTCTATCTCTATGTGTTTGGTTCATTCATGGAACACCGGGTTCAATGTTATGTGAATGGTAACTTCATTATCACACAAATTAGTTTAGTGGTTGTAGTGTCTCCAAATTTTAACTGTTGGAGAAGTTCCTTAAGCCATGTAATCTCGCAATGGCGACTACTATCATCGCACGATATTCAGCTTCGGCACTTGATCTGGCAACTATCTTTTACTTCTTGTTTTTCCATGAAATCATATTCCCTCCAATAAGAACACAATATCTAGAGGTGGATTTCCTATCTGATGGTGATCCTACTCAATCAACATTAAAGTAAGAAATGATGTTGGTATTGCCTTTTGTCTTCAAACAATAGTCCACGACCTGGTACATTCTTGATATATCGAAGGACACAGATGACGACATCCCAATAACCTTCACAAGGTTCTTTCAAGAATTGGCTCAGCACACTAACAGCAAACGTAATGTCTGGTCTAGTGACAGTGAGGTAATTAAGCCTGCCTACAAGTCGTCAATACCTTCCCGGGTCTTTCAAAGGCGCCCCCGACCCGGAATAAGCTTAACATTAGGATCCATAGGAGTGTCGTGCGGTACTATTCATGACGCTTTGAAGGAAAGAAGAAAAAATTGAACATAGCTCTCATATCATATTAAAATAATATATTTACTGAATGTGTGTGGGAAAAAGCCACACCTCATCTTTATTTATATTTGAGGAAACCTCAATAATTGATTACATCATATAAAGATAAAGATAAATAATAACTAACAAGATAATATAAAGATAATATCTATCAAGATAATAACTAGCAAGATAATATATATTCTAATATAATCTCTGACATCCAATAGTTGCACACTACAATGCTTCACTCAGCCTTTCTAGTCAAATTAGAGAAGTTGCATAGTTGTAGAGGCCTACTACTAGTAGATTTTTAGGCTTAATTGCATTTTCCCCCCTAAATTTTAAAAATGTCACAAATTGTCTCACAATTTTTGTTTTGCGAATTTGCCCACTTAGAAAAATTGCCACAATTACTACATTTTGTAGCAGTCTTCCTTTAACCTACCACAATTAAGATAATTTTGTGAAGTTTTTTCATTAATTGTGGTCATTTTTCTACATAGGAGTAAAATTCATGATGTTTTGAGAATTGGGTAGCAAAATTTGCGACATTAAGAAACTTTGGGGGCAAAAAGTACAATTAATCCTAGATTTTATATTTGTTTCAAATTAGTAGGTTGAAAAAAGTTGTTCAAAACTCCTCTCCATAGCCTCTACAACCGACATATTGGAGCTCCAACATAAGCCCACGTAAACCCGAACTGCATGCTCCATTTCAAGTCCTCCCCAACTACAATCACAAATTTTACCTCAAGGACAAGGTGAAAGCTTCAAGGTGATAGCAAGCTAGTAATAAGACAGGTCTACACTAGGAAAACTGGACCAACATCAGGGAATAATATTCCATCCAAAACTACTTCTAATATAGTTAGGATTTCTATAAGGAGAGAGAGGGTAAGAAGTAGAAGAACACATTGAATTTTAGTAGGGTAAGTCAGTAGGTCAGCATCTCTTGAATATCCTAAGTGGTTATTGTAGTGAATAAACACCATAACTTTGTTTCTTCTTTAAATCTTTCACCTAACCACAAAATTTGTTATATCACATAACTTGGAGTAAACCATGTCTATCTGTTAGGATATAAGGAGAAGGGAAAGCTAGTTAAGATAGTTAGACTAATAATGAGTTAGTTAGTTAGTTAGAGGGGTTTGAATCAAGTACCCAGGGACCCATAAAAGGAGATTGAGAGATACAAGCAAATGAATTACCAATGTGTGCAACCGAAGCAGTGACATACTCTCAAACCACTTGAGGAAATCTTCATAGGCTGTCGGGGTACCACGTGGTTGTTCTATTGTCAAAGCTGAGTCAATGGGAGGAGTTTGTTATGCCACATTGGTTGGGCGAAGAGGCTTATCATATAATTTCAAGCAACAATCAATGGTGTGCCCAAGGCAGTGATAGTAGTCACATTTGGAACAGCTTTTCGAGGAAGATGTTCCACCATGGGGACGAGAGGAGTGATTGCTCTAAGAGGCAAGAGTGGAAGTATCACTCAATTTTGAGGCCATTGACTCATTGGTTGTCTTGGGCAGAAGACAGCGAAGGACAGATGAAGCACTAGTCAAGGTGGGGACTGTGGGTGACCCAAGAATTTGGTCACGAGTAGCAAAGTATTCTAGGGGACAGTCCATAGAGAGCAAGAGACATAAAAGAAGGTACTGCGGTTCTTAAATTCCTTCTTTACCTCAGCCGCAACAGAAGCAGCCACTGGAAAAAGTCCATTATAATCATGTAGGACAATGCGTACTTGCCCAAGGTATGCAGACATAGGGCCATCAAATTGTTGGGCGCAAGGAGGGTCATCAAGTCATGACAAACACCATAGAACTATTAGGTGTCATTAGTGTAAAGGGCACTTGCCTCAATCCAAACTGATTCACATGTTTCGTGAGGGCGAAAAATCAGTTTGATTGAGGGGTGGAGGGTGGACTTGATGATACTGCATAACTAGGTATCAATCTTAACCCATTTGGCACGATCACCTTCTGCCACAAACGTAGCAATAGTGGTGAGGTGGTCACGGTACCCTTGACCAATAATCCATAAGGTGATATCCGAAACCTAAGTTGGGTAATTCAAACCGTCCAATTTTTCAGTAGAGTGAAAAATTGGAGATGAGAGCATCTATCCTAGTTGGTGTTTGCGTGGTTGTCAGTTCCAAGAAAAACAATGTAGAACAAGGTGCAAATAGAGGTTATCGACAAAGCTGCTCTGATGAGAGTGACACTCCAAGGTTATGGTCGCACTGAAGGGGCGAGGATGACGTTAAAAGCTTGGCCAGAATGGGTGGTCCACGAGTCATCACGCACTGGATGGGGGTGCTGTTTGGCGCACTGAAAACGTGTGCACAGAGGTTTGTGGAGGGTTTGGCTGATGACGTCGAGGCCAGAACTGGAAAGATCTGGCCAAGGCAAGTCAAACGATGGTGGTTGCAGTCAGAACAGTCGCCAGAGCTGCGGCGACAGCTGCCGGAGGTGTCGTCGGAATTTTTAGAAAAGATTATTGTCAGAATTAGGAGGCAGCAACAAGAGGGAAAACTGGATCTATGGGTGGTTTACCAAAAAAAAAAATATTCTCTGGGGACAATGGGTCCTCCAAGTAGGACGGTTATGGAGATGCCTCAGTTGGCTCTAGATACCATGTTTTAAGATAGAGTGAGATAGAGACATTGAGATTGAAACCGTGTGTCTGAATACACCACGGAGCATAATTTATATAGGCTTATATGCATTAATTACAAAAGATTAGGAAATATATTGATTCCTCTAAATGAGATGTTGTTGCCTATAAACTATAGTAATGAATAGGATATTCAATCCTGATTTACATCATAATCAAATATCATACCTTGATTCTAAACAATTCCCAATAATGGAGCCAATGCAGAATGAATGTACAGCCTTCTTCCCCTTATAAACTTGAAGAAGTGTGTCATTTCCAATTTTCAAATTCCAACCTTGAGAACAAGGTTGATTTTTAGGAGGGGTGTATTGTTAGGATATGAGAAGGGAAAGTTAGACAATTAATGAGTTAGTTAGTTAGAGGGGTTTATTAGATATAGATATAGATAGGGGAAGAAGGGTAGGACCGTAGGAGAGAGGGAATTCAGATATTATCATTTTGTAAATTGAGCATTGGCTCTTTGTGAAAGGAGAAATCCTTTGTGAAGGGGAAACCCTTGGAGGAGAGTTTTCTCTCCTATTTTCTGTTCTTTTCTTACTATATTTTAGAATTCAGAGATAGATTGGAAATTCTGTTACTAATTTCATTGATGAACAGAAAGACAGTTGTTACAATGGAGAGTAACTCTATTTATAGAGTTACAGAAACTAATTGACTATTCTAACTATGATTCTAACCACCTGACTAGCAGTGGTTAGACTAACAAATCATAGGTGAAGTTGTACACAGCAGTACATAAAACTGGAGAGTAAAACTATTCTTAATACTGTTCAGTAAAGTTTTTTCTTTTCTTCATCCTTTCAATTCTTGGTTCCTAACAGTATCAACTACACCAGGGATACTGAATATAAAGTAATAAATACATGGATCCAAATTACCCTATGTAAGATTATTATTTAATGGAATTGACTATTGCGTAGACTAGACACCTAACAATATAAGTGTATAACAATATACTAGTAACAAGCATTTTCAAAAGAGCATAAACAAATATCATATGAAGAGAAGATTTGGCAAAAAAAATCCTACCACTGGTTCAAAATTGACAGACCGTTTGTATCATGCAATAAAGAAATATCTCCAATCACACACACCACCTGAATGAAATTGAAATTAAAAGAAACTATTAATAAGAGAAAGGAAAATATGGTAAACAATTGAAGCAAAAAATAAATGGAAAAAACAATAGACAAAGAATCAAAACAAAAAAAGATGAAGTTTCTAAGAAACAAGTTCTCATAAAAGACAAGAAAGGATAAATTGGCCGCATTTCCATGCTTTTGTCACTCACGGTATGGAAACTAAACTGGTAATGTTTTAATTATTAAGCTACCTTTTTCATAGATGCCTGAAGATCTGAAATAGTAGATGACACCATAATTAAATTGGAGTTGGAAAAGGATGAACTAAGGGGGTATATTATGAACAACATGTCAACATTATTGACGTGGATGTATATGATATGTAATTAAGTAGGATTTTGATTGTAATTATTAGAATGTGTGTTTGAGAAAACCACACCTCATTTCTATTTATATTGAGGAAATCCTTTAGTAATTGATTACATCATATAAAGATAAAGATAAATAATAACTAACAAGATAATATAAAGATAATATATATTCTAACACCCCCCCTCAAGCTAGATCATATATGTCATATAAATCAAGCTTGCTACAAATGTCATATGCGATATTGTTCACGCACTAATTGATATTGAGCTTCGACACTTGAAGTGGTGTGATCGCGCCGAGAAAAAGATTGGTTAGCAGTGGTGAACAGCAATTTCGCAGAGGTGCGGTACTGTTCAGCTTCGACACTTGATTTGGTGTGATTGCGCTGGGAAAAAGATTGGTTGGCAATGGTGAATAGCAGCTTCGCAAAGGTGCGGTATTGTTCACACACTATTCACGACGCTTTGAAAAAAAAAATTAAAGAAAAAAAAAATTAACCTAGGGAGGAAGAGAGGATCGCCTGTCATGGAAGGAAGTGAGAATCGCTGGGAAGCAAAGACATATAAAGAGGTCATGGAAAGAAGATCCACCGGGGACAAATTGTTCCCAATGAAGCACGATTTCCCTAATTCCCTCAACCAGGTTCTGATACCATATTAGAATGATGTATTTATTGAATATGTGTTTTAGAAAATCACACCTCATCTCTATTTATATCAAGGAAACCCTCAATAATTGATTATATCGTATAAAGATAAAGATAAATAATAACTAACAAGATAATAACTACCAAGATAATATATATTCTAACAGTAATTACTGTAATTGAGAGATTCATTGGGAACAACATTAATTACGGCAACGCAGAGAAGCTAATCATTCAATTTTTTTATTGTAACACTTTTCCTAGTAAATATGTTTACCAAGATGTCTCTGTTGATGATATATGATTCTGCTAAGATTTCTCAGCTAAAAAAATCCTTATTTTAAACTAACAGTATAATCCTACGAGAGACAGTTAACTACAGTAACCAACAGCCTATATATGTAAAATGGGTAGTTCTGAAAATATAAACAGTTACCTTTTTGTTGCATCCTACAGCAAAACCAATGGCTGTGCTAAGCAACCCATCAATACCACTAGCCCCCCTGTTAGCAGCTACCCTCACCAAGTTAATTGGTAAGTCTGAGTTTAACATGAGTAATGAAACACTTTGATTGCATATAGACCAACTACATCCATATATATCTGCATCCCGAATGGGCATACTGTTACCAAGAAAAAGAGCAGACTCAGAGGAAAGAGCTTCTGACATCGCATGTGCAACATAAGGTTCAGTTACGGAGCCCTCAGCAGCAATTTGAAATTTTATCTCCCATTCAACCTGGAAATTAAAATGTTAGGAGAATTAGTATAGGCAGGCCACAAACAGAAACTTCATAAAGTGTAGTTGTGCAATGCATTCCAAAATTTTAATGAACATTAGCATTAGTAGAAATGTTTTCAACTGATTTCAAACTTCAACATAAAATAACACAGGGATACATCAGATTGATTAGATGTAAAAGAAAACATAGCCAATATTACCATAACAAGAAGTAACTTTTCATTACAGGAATTAATACCATTTTACTCAACAATTGTAGGGAAGTGCTCCACATGCTCCTTGTATGCGGAACTGCAGCTTTAAGTAAACAGCCCACAAATTCAATAATGGAAGTTTGTATACGATGAGTTACAATATGTGATGGATCATGACGAAGTGGATGCTTGTCAACCATAATATATGAAAAAGGAGCACAATCCTCAAGAATTTGGCAGATTCGTTTGCTAGTTATCCTGCTTCCCATCTGCTCCAAATTTAAAGAAGGAGGTTAGGGACAAGTGGAAAAAGCATAACTATCATGTCAAAAAATGAATATGCAGAAACACAACTTATAAAGGAAAATGAAAATTATAGAAGGAAATAGATGGGGAATCAGTAAAATTTTGTAATAAGTGATAATACCTGAATAACCACATCAACCTCTAACCATCCCTTGACAGAATCTGAGAGAAGCACGTGATCAAGATTGTCAACAAATATAAAGTTTCTTTCAATATCAGGAAAAGAAGTTAAAAGCTTTCTTAACCGTAACCCAGACAAGATATCTGCTACGACAGGCCACTGAAGGTGTTTAGCCAAAAGCAGAGCAGCCCACATCTCATCCTCCGAATGGATTGCACCAAATAATAGAAGACAATTGTTGGCTCTTTCAATCAGATTCAAAACTTCAGTCATTTCACCAGGAGCATTTATACAAGTATGAGACAATTGCATATGAATATACTTGGTAAATGGTTCGGCATTAGTCATCCACAAGTCTAACCCTGTTAAACAGCTTGACAACCATTTGCGGGGACTGCTTTCCAAAGGCTCTCTGAAAGGGCAGTTAATATGCACTGGACCACATGGTGAAGAAGTTGCCCGATGTACGGCAGAATCAAGAGTGGTAAGTACCATCTTAGCAGGAATTTGATCTGTGGGGGCAGGGAGATTAAAGAAAAATCTCACAAAAGAGCCAAAATGGTTCACCTGATGCAGAAATTTAATGTGTTGCTTGAGTAACCAAGGATAACATCAACATAAATATTCTTTCATTTAGAACAAGTAATTCTTTGCCACTGCAACGAACTACACTTGAATTAAAAGAATCATTATAGACTTTCCAAATTAATGCAGTAGATGTAGTAGTGAATTATATTATTCTAAAATATACAGAAATAGAGTCCAGTTTAGCTAAAGGGTAAGGTTGTTGCATTGCGACTATTGAAAGATGTTAAATAACTAGAACAGACAACATTATAGAAAAATAGGCAATAAATCGTGTGTCTGAAGACCAAATGGCAGTTTATATAACATACGAGCATTGATTACACATAATTAAAGAAGATATTGTTTCCTCTAAATCACTTATTTTGTTGCCTTATTACATTAAATGAGGATATCATAATTTGATTTTCAACATTCCCCCTCATGCTGGAGCATATAAATCATATGCACCAAGCTTGTTACATATATAATTGTTAAATAACTAGAACAGACAACATTATAGAGAAATAGGCAGTAAACCGTGTGTCTGAATACACCACGGAGCATAGTTTATATAGGCTTATTTGCATTTATTACACAATATATTGTTTCCTCTAAATGAGATATTGTTGCCTATAAACTATAATTATGAATAAAATCAGAATATTAATTCTGATTTTCAACATTCCCCTCAAGCTGGAGCATATAAATCATATGCACCAAGCTTGTTACATATATAGTTAACCCGTGGACCCCTCAAAGCTTTGGTGAACACATTCGCTAGTCGATCACTAGAGTTAACAAATCTAGTGATGATATCTCCCGATTCAATCTTCTCTCTAACAAAATGACAGTCCACTTCAATGTGTTTGGTCCTTTCATGAAACACTTGGGTTAGATGCAATATGTAGAGCTGCCTGATTATCACAAATCGCAGTCATTTTGGCATCCTCTTCAAACTTGAGCTCTTTAATAAGTTGCTTTAACTGCACAAGTTCACAAGTTGTCTGCAGCCATAGCTCTATATTCCGCTTGAAAGACTAGACCTTGCTACTACACTTTGCTTCTTGCTCTTCCAGGATATAAGATTTCCACCAATCATTATACAATATCCTCAAGTAGATCGTCTGTCACTAGGAGAACCACCCAATCTGCATCCGAATATCCAACAATTTGGACATGTCCTTTGTCATTATAGACAAGTCCTTTTCCAGAGCACCTTTGATGTATTTGAAAATCCGCATAATCGCCTCCCAATGATCTTGACACGGAGAATTCAAGAACCGACTCACCACACTAACAAATAAAGCAATGTCGGACGAGTGACAAGAAAGGTAATTTAGTTTCCCAACTAACCTTCGATATCTTCCCGGGTCTCGCAAAAGGAACCCCCTGGTTAGGTAGCGCTTTGACACTTGGGGTCCATAGGAGTGTCCATTGGCTTAGCATTCATTAGGCCAATTTCCTCAAGGATGTCAAGAGCATACTTCCTTTGAGAGATCACCACACCATCCTTGGATTGGGCCACTTCAATACCTAAGAAATATCGAAGTTTTCCAAGGTCCTTAGTTTGGAATTGGCGAGAGAGGTATTGCTTTAGTTGGGCTATGCCATGCTCATCACCTCCAAAGTGATAACAATGTCATCCACATACACAACGAGGTAGATACATCCCCGTGGTGAATGGCGATAAAAGACCGAATGGTCACCATCACTGCGAATCAAGCCAAATCATTGTACAACAACAAGACTAAAATCTGCCAAACCATGCTCTCGGAGATTGTTTGAGTCCATAGAGGGATCTCCGAAGTCGACAAACCATGGTAGATGATTCCCCCTGAGCAACAAAGCAAGGTGGTTGCTCCATGTAGACTTCTTCCTCAAGATCTCCATGTAGAAAAGCATTTTTTATATCAAGTTGGAAAAGGGGCCGGTGACGAATGGTCATAGCAGAAAAGTAATAGCCGGACAGATGTCATTTTTGCCACAGGGGAGAATGTGTCAGTATAATCCTGGCCAAACACCTGAGTGTAGCCCTTTGCCACTAATCGGGCTTTGAATCGATCAATCTTGCCAGTGGGTCCAACTTTAAGGAGTACAACCACCGACACCCGACGACGGACTTCCCAAGAGGAAGAGGCACCAAATCCCAAGTACCACCGCTTTGTGAGGGGCACACATCTCGTCAATCATTGCCTGTCTCCATTCTCGGGTGGGATAAAGCTTCACCCGGAGAGTTAGGAATAGACACGAGAAGACAAAGACGAAAGACAAGTATAAAGTAAGGGAGAAAGACGGTGATAACTCAACGTAACATAGTGAGGGGATGGATTACGGGTTGTACGTGTACCTTTTCTAAGAGCAATGGGTAGGCCGGGGTCGGTCGGACGAAGGACTCGGATCCGGAAAGAGATTGGAGCTAGAGGTGGGTCGATCATGGTCGCATCCTCAACCGTAGCCTCAACTATGGGGATAGGCACTTGAGCGACTGGGGGCCGTGGTCGCCTATGATATGTCTGAATAGGTTGTGGTTGGAGAGAATGTACCGGTGATAGTTCTTCTAAGACAATGGGAAGAGGAGCAAGAGAAGGATTTTCCAGTGGGAGAGAATGATAAGAGTCAAAAGGAGCGGAAGCAGACTCAAAGTAGGGCACAGACTCAAAGAAAGACACATCAGCAGAGATGAAATAACGTTTAAAGGTAGGGGAAAAACATCTATACCCTTTCCGGGATCGATGGTAGCCAAGGAAAACACACTTGATAGACCGAAATGATAATTTGTCAAGCCCCGTGAAAGGTTATGAACAAAACATGTGGAACCAAAGACACGGGGAGACACGGGATGAAGTGGTGTATGGGGAAACAAAACCGAGTAGGGGGTTTGGCCTTCAAGAACAGAGGATGGCATACGATTGATAAGATAACAAGTCAGTAAGAACAAAGATCGCCCCAAAAGTGAGAAGGGACATTGCCATGAAGGAGAAGTGGTCCTAGTGGTTTCAACAAGGTGCCGATTTTTACGTTCGGCAACCCCATTTTCTTTGAGGCGTATGAGCACAAGAAGTTTGGTGAAGGATACCTTTCGATGCCATAAACCTGTTGGAATGGGTTGGATAAGTATTCACGGGCATTGTCACTACGAAGGGTTCGAATAGGAACACCGAATTGAGTTTGAATTTCAAGATAGAATTTTTCAAATAGGGAAAATAATTCAGATCTATTTTTCATTAAGAATAACCATGTGCAACGACTAAAATCATCAATGAATGTAACAAAATATTTAAAACCGTAAGAGGTAAGGACCTTGAGACTGACCCCAAACATCGAGAATGGATTAAAGCAAAGGGGGACGCACCGTTTATTCATACGGTCGGGAAAAAAATTGACGCGTGTGTTTTCCTAACCGACACGACTCACAATTTAAAACGCAGACAATTTGGACAAACTAGGGACCAACTTTTGAAGGATCGGAAGGTCGGGATGACCTAACCGAGCATGGATGGTAAGGGGAGAGGATGCGGCGAGAACATGCTGGTGATGGGGTAGAGAGGTAGTACAGACCATGAGACTCACATCCAATGCCAATCATCTTTCCCGTACTCCGGTCTCGCAAGAATAACAAGATCCTTAGTGAATGTGATCAAACAATCATGTGATTGGGTCAAACTGCTTATGTACGTAAGGTTAAAGGGACAATCGGGTACAAATAAAACAGACTTGACAGTTAAAGTGGGTAGGGGATGGGTGGTGCCAATTCCTTGTGATTGTGTTTGGGAACCATTGGCGAGAGGTAATAATAGGTAAAAAACCGCAGGTAGAAATAGAAGAGAAAAGAGAGCGATTACCGGAGATGTGATCGGAGGCACCGAGTCAAGCACCCAAGGGCCCATAGAAGGAGACCGTGAGAGACAAGCAAAAGAATTACCGTTGTGCTCTAAAGCGGTGGTACCCGAGTTCGACGACTTCCAAACCATTGGAGAAAATCCTCATACATCGCAAGGTGGGTCTGGCCGATCGGTGGTTGAAGAAGTGGTGGTGGTGAGGAATTGGTCACATTAGCGGCATGAGGGGGCCTACCAATTATTTGCCAAAGAACGATCAACAAAGTGTGACCATCCTTATGACAATGAGTGCACGTATACTTATTCTTTGATTTGGAATTTCCATGCCGAGGACTCTTCTGCGGGAGGCAAAGGCGGAAGAGTCACCCACCGGGGCGAAGATGAGACATTGGTCCGCTTAGGTGGGACTCGAAGAAGGGCGGAAGAAGCACTAGTCATAGTGGGCACTTATAGGGACCCCAAAATCTGGTCACGAGTGGCGAGAATACTCGGAGGCAAGCCATAAAGGGCAAAGGACATAAAGAAGGTACTGCATGGTTTGCAAGTTCCTTCTTAGCTTCTTCGAGTTTGGTGGCGGCGGGAGGAAAAAGTTCATTGAAATCATGGAGGCGGCATGAACTCTTCCAAGGTAGCGCGACATTGGGCCATCAAATTTGCGAGGAGCAACGAGGGTCATTAGTTCTTGGCAAACTCCATAGAGGCGTTGAGCATCATTAGTGTAAAGGGCTCGAAGCTTCGACCAAACCGATTCGCACGTGGCATGTGGTCGAAAAATCGGTTTGATAGAAGGATGAAGAGTAGACTTGATGACGCTACACAATCGCGCATCAATTTTCTCCCACTTAGGACGATTAGCGGCCACCACGTAATCAATAGTGGTTGTAAGGTGATCTTTGTATCCCCGACCACTAATCCAAAGGAGAATGCTCGGAAGCCCATGTGGAGTAGTTTGAACCATCCAACTTCTCCGTAGCAGGGGTAAAGTTCGAAAGTAGAGGGGTTCTCGCCTAGGCATTTCGGGCCAAAGAGACATGATGCAAGGGAGCAAGGGAACAGTGTAAAAAAAACCGAAACCACTGAGAGGGAAGCAAATCTCGTCGAGATGAAGATGGCACGGGGAGGGGTAGGTTCGCACAGAGAGACGACGCCGCGTTCAAGTCGCCGCGGGAAGGGATCTCCACGCGCCGCCACGCACACGAGACGCACACCGAAAAATGGTGTTTGGCACGCATGAGATGACGCGCGTGTGGGCGCGCGTCGAGAGTCTTGGTGGAGATTCCGCCAACAACGGCGGAGGGCAATGGGGCGCGCGATTCCGATGGCGGTGAAATTCGCCGGAGTATGTTGTCGGAAATTTTCCCAAACTTGCGGCCATCGGCCCCGGTCGGCGAAGGGTTTTTAAAAAAAAAGAGACAAAGAAGCAGGTTACAAAGCAATACGAAAATCCAACAAAATTGCGTCGGAGGACAGTGGGTCCTCCGAAAAAAAAAAGTTTTAGGTACTACCCAACCAGGCTCGATACCATGTTAAATAACTAGAGATAGCACAACATTATAGAGAAATAGGCGAAGAACCGTGTGTCCGAATACACCACTGAGCATAGTTTATATAGAGCTTATTTGCATTTATTACACAATATATTGTTTCCTCTAAATGAGATATTGTTGCCTATAAACTATAATTATGAATAAAATCAGAATATTAATTCTGATTTTCAACAATAGTTAATCCATGGACCCCTCAAGGCTTTGGTGAACACATATGCTAGTTGATCACTAGAGTTAATAAATCTAGTGATGATATCTCCTGATTCAATCTTCTCTCTAACAAAATGACAGTCCACTTCAATGTGTTTGGTCCTTTCATGAAACACTGGATTAGATGCAATATGTAGAACTACCTGGTTATCACAAATCAGAGTCATTTTGGCATCCTCTTCAAACTTGAGCTCTTTAATAAGTTGCTTTAACCAGACAAGTTCACAAGTTGCTACAGCCATAGCTCTATATTCTGCTTCATCACCAACCTTGCCACCACACTTTGCTTCTTACTCTTCCAAGATATAAGGTTTTCACCAATCATTATACAATATCCTGAAGTAGATCGTCTGTCACTAGGAAAACCAGCCCAATCTGCATCTGAATATCCAACAATTTAGACATGTCCTTTGTCATTATAGACAAGTCCTTTTCCAGGAGCACCTTTGATGTATTTGAAAATCCGCATAACCGCCTCCTAATGATCTTAACAAGGAGAATTCAAGAACTGACTCACCACACTAACTGCGAAAGCAATGTTAGGACGAGTGACAGTAAGGTAATTTAGTTTCCCAACTAACCTTTAATATCTCCCTAGGTCTGCGAAAAAAACCCCCTAGTTAGGTAGCAGTTTGACACTTAGGTCCATAGGAGTGTCTATTGGCTTAGCATTCATTAGACCAATTTCCTCAAGGATGTCAAGAGCATACTTCCTTTGAGAGATCAGCACACCATCCTTGGATTGGGCCACTTCAATACCTAAGAAATATCGAAGTTTCTCACGGTCATTAGTTTGGAACTGGCAAGAGAGGTATTGCTCTAGTTAGGCTATGCCATGCTCATCTCCTCCAGTGATAACGATGTCATCTACATGCACAACGAGGTAGATACATCCCTGTGGTGAATGGCGATAAAAGACCTAATGGTTAGCTTCACTACGAAATCTGCCAAATCTGCCAAACCATACTCTCGAAGACTGTTTGAGTCCATATAGGGATCTCCGAAGTCGACAAACCGTGGTAAATGATTCCCCCTGAGCAACAAAGCAAGGTGGTTGCTCCATGTAGACTTCTTCCTCAAGATCTCCATGTAAAAAAGCATTTTTGATATCAAACTAGAAAAGGGGCCAGTGATGAACGGCTGCAGCAAAAAGTAATAGCCAAACAAATGTCATCTTTGCCATAGGGGAGAATGTGTCAGTATAGTCCTAGCCAAACACCTGAGTGTGGCCCTTTGCCACTAAATGAGCTTTGAACCTATCAATCTTACCAGTAGATCCAACTTTAAGGGAGTACAACCACCGACACCCGACAGCGGACTTCCCAAGAGGGAGAGGAACCAGATCCCAAGTACCACTACTCTGTAGGACACACATGAAGAGGAGCAAGAGAAGGACTCTCTGATGAGAGAGAATGCTGAGAGTCAAAGGAAGTAGAAGCATACTCAAAGTAGGGCACAGACTCAAAGAAAGACACATCAGCAAAGATGAAATAATGTTTAAGGGTAAGGGAGATACCCTTTCTAGGACTGATGGTAGCTAAGGAAAATACACTTGATGGACCGAGCTGATAAAAAGTTACAGCAAAAAGATGAAGGTTCTAAAGTAGTCTAGAACCTTTCATTACAAGTATAGGGAAAACATACTAATCTAACATTCCCCCTCAAGTTAGAGCATATAAACCATATGCTTCAAGTTTGAAACATATAAATTGAATTCAAGGCCCCCTTAAAGATTTAGTCAAAACATCTACAAGTTGATCATTTGAGTTGACAAACTCTGTACAAATCTCCTTGACCAACAACTTCTCTCTCACAAAATGACAATCAATCTCTATATGTTTAGTTTTTTCATGAAACACGAGATTCGAAACAATATGGAGAGCTGCCTGATTGTCACAATACAACTTCATTGGTTGAACTTCACAGAACTTTAACTCTTTAATGAGTTGTTTGATCCACACTAATTCACATGTGAGTGAAGCTATAGTCCTATATTCCGCTTCTACACTAAATCTAGCAACATTACTTTGCTTTTTTGCTCTTCCAAGAGATAACATTTCCTCCAATAAATACACAATATCCTGTAGTAGAGTGCCTATCTATTGGAGATCCTACCCAATCAACATCATAATATCCAAAGATTCCAATGTCTCCTTTGTCTTCATACACCAATCCTTGTCCGGGAGTTTTCTTGATATACCTAAGAATGCGAATAACAGCATTCAAGTGATCAACATAAGGTGCTTGCATAAACTGACTAACAACTCCCACTGCAAATGAAATGTCAGGTCTGGTAATTGTAAGATAAATAAGTTTCCCAACTAGTCTTCTATACTTTTCTAGATCTGAGTATAGCTCACCTTGTTCTGCCATTAACTTTTGATTTGGATCTATGAGACTATCAATAGGTTTACAATTAATCATGTCTATGGGTTTACAATTATTCATGTTTGTCTCTTCCAAAATATCCAAAGCATACTTTCTTTGTGAGATAACAATGCCTTCTTTGGATTGAGCTACCTCTATACCAAGGAAATACTTCAAACGGCCAAGATCTTTGGTTTGAAAGTGATTGAACAAATGTTGTTTCAACTGGAAGATTTTAGTGTCATCATTTCCTGTAATTACTATATCATCAACATAAACGACTAAGTAAACACATTTTCCAAGAGAAGTGTGACAATAAAAAACAGAGTGATCGGTTTCACTCTGTTTCATCCCAAAACTTTGCACAACATAACTAAACTTTCCAAACCAAGTTCTTGGAGATTGTTTAAGACCATAAAGAGATCTATGGAGTTTGCAAACCAAACCAAATTCCCCCTGAGCAACAAACCCAGGATGTTGCTCCATGTAAATCTCCTCTTCCAACTCACCATGAAGAAAAGCATTTTTAATATCTAATTGATAAAGAGGCCAATGACAAATGGCAACCATGGTAAGAAGGAGACAAACAGTCGTGATTTTGGCCACAAGAGAAAAGGTATCCCCACAATCAAGACCATATATCTAAGTGTAGCCTTTTGCTACCAATCGAGCCTTAAACAATCAATTTCACCATTAGGACCAACCTTGATAGTATATACCCATCGACAACCAACAGCCTTCTTCCCTGGAGGAAGAGAGACCAACTGCCATGTACCACTATGTTCAAGAGCCTGCATTTCAGCAATCATGGCTTGTCGCCATCCAAGATGAGTAAGTGCTTCCCGAACAATCTTAGGAATGGAAATGAAAGATAAGGAGGAAACAAAAGAGAAGTATAAAGGAGACAAATGGTGGTAACTCAAAAAATTGTAAATAGGAGAAGGGTTTCGAGTAGAACGAATACCTTTTCTAAGAGCAATAGGCTAACCTAAGTTTGAATCATGAGAAGGTGATGATGAAACAAGATTCATTGTAGGGACAACTTAGGAAGAAGGACATGAATCAAGAGGATCTTCATGCACTATGGAACCAGCTTTTTGTGCCCAACTTTGATAAGTAGAAATAGAAGGTGGAGATAATCCAACTTGACTGTTGAATGAAAAGGGGAACTGAATTTCTCCTGGATTAAATGTTGCATGAGTAGAAGAGACCACCGGGCCTGAAGGAAGGAATAGGTAATACTTGTTGTATAGAGTTGGAATCTTGTGTGGAAAATAACATGGTTTCTTCAAAGAAAGTAACATCTGCAGACATGTAGTATTTTCTGGTGGTTAGAGAATAACATCTATATCTCTTTTGAAGGTGTGAATATCCAAGAAACACACATTTGATAGCTCTTGCTGAAAGTTTATCAAGACCTAGAGAGACATCATGAACAAAACAAGTACAACCAAAGACCTTGGGAGGAACATGATACAAGGGGTTATTAGGAAAAATAATTGAATGAAGAATTTTATTTTCAAGAGATGAAGAAGGCATCCTATTTATTAAAAAACAGGCAGTGAGAACTGCATCACCCCAATGGTGAATAGGAACATTTGCACTAAGTAACAAAGTTCGTGCAGTCTCAACAAGGTGTCTATGTTTTCTTTCAGCTATTCCATTTTGTTGTAGTGTGTGAGGACATGTAAATTGATGTAGGACTCCTTGTGAAGACAAAAAAGAAGAAAGTTTGGAAGAAAAATATTCCTTGGCATTGTCACTTCTAAGAATTTTAATAATTTTACCAAATTGATTTTTAATCTCATTAAAAAAAGACATGAAAATAGACAAAAGTTCAGGTCTATCTTTCATTAAATAAACCAAGTACATGAAGATTGACGCGTCTTTATTTTAGATTTTTGGTATCTTCATACCTTAAATCTTTTCTATTCTATTAGTCTAGTATTTTCTATTTTATGCCATAATATGTATGGATAATGGCATGGTATTGTTTGTTATAGACTAAACCATACTGTTCTTACTTGATGTTTGATTTGCCTTGTTTTCTATTATCTCTAGCATCATTAGATGATTTGCTTACTTAGGAACCTATTCTGAAAATTGCAATCGATTACACATTGTGGGAATTGATTACTAGATGATCAAATCAGTTTTGAACCATCTCTAATATCGAGTTAATCGATTACCAACCATTGCAATCGATTACAATGCTGATTTCAAATATTGTTCTGTTTCAATTGCAATTGATTACCATCGTACCGCAATCGATTACAAAACAATCTTTGAGGTTCAGAAATTGTTCTGTTTCATTTGCAATCGATTACCATCTAGTGGCAATCGATTACTAGATGATCTTTGAAATTCAAAATTGACTCTATCTTGTTTACAATCGATTACAAGTCTACTGCAATCGATTACAATAGATGACAGTGAGCAAATTTAAATCATATTCTAATACACAAGAGAATTGATTACACCTTATTGCAATTGGTTATATTTGGTATAACAGTCATATTGAAAGATCTCCAAGATTCATTATTTGTCTAGCTAACACTGAATCTTTTTTACCCATTCTATATATTTGAACCCATAGCATTCTGTGCAAAAAAACCAACTTTCACAATATCTTTTCATTCTTTCAATTGTAAAAATTCAAATCTTTGATTTGATTTTCAGATTTGATATTGCTCTGAACATTCTCTATTTTTCTTCTGCACATCACTTAATCTCTTGAGTTTTAGAAAAACTAAATATTGTTTTCACTACTATACCCATTTGAGATTAAACCTCTGAGCTCATACAGCTATATTCCTCTCTTGTTCATTCATGAACTAAGGTGATTCAAGCGATTGTTCTTGACTACTATACACATCACATTGGAGTTTCTCAATTAATCTTATATCAAGATATATTAACACTCAAAGGAGTTTCTAAGTTCCTGTTTCAGGTTGTGAAATCAAGATTTGTTGTGAATTGTGTGCATGGTGTATGTAATCAAATTCATAGTGGAACCCCTTAGTGAAAGGGAGAATGATCGAACCAATATAAATCAACAAGCTCAATCTCTCTATCCTTAATCTTTGTCAATTTAGTTTTTTATCTTTATCAAGTTTAATTGTTCTAATCAATTCTATCATAAGCTGAGATTGTTTTTCTGGTTTATTTATTCCATATAACATGCTCTGAAAAACGTTTTTATCAAAACCTCAAGGGCAGTGGTAAAAAACTTTTATTGGAAAAAAGAATCTATCATTTTACGTTCAATCAATTCACCCACCCCCCCCCCCTCTTGATAGTCACCTGACTGATCCTAACAGTACATCAAGAATATTCATCAATGAAGGTAACAAAATATCTGAAACCAAAAGATGTTACACGGCTTGGTCCCCAAATATTTGAATGAATAGTAGAAAAAATCAAGTTACATCTTTTTTCAGTTTGCTTACGAAAAGATGATCTAACATGTTTGCCTGATTGACAAGATTCACAATCTAACATTTGTAATTCACTAAGACTTGGAACCATTTTCTTCAATTTTGCTAAACTTGAGTGACCTAGATGATTATGCAAAAGCTTTGGAGATGAAGCGGCAAAACATGACAAAAAAGGGTTGGTTTCCAAGTAGTAAAGACCTCGTGATTCATGTCCTACACCAATCAGGCGACCCGTACCACGATCCTGTATAACAAAGGAATCAGCATCAAAAGTTACGGAGCAATTTAAGGAATGGGTCAATTGGCTTAGTGAAATTAGGTTGTAAGGACAATTAGGGATATACAAAATAGAATTTAAATTTAAGGGAGAAAGAGAGACTTGACTGACTCCTTAAGATGCAACTTTTGACCCATTGGCTAGTGTAACAAGGTGAGGAAATTTAGGTGAAGAGAGAGAAGAGAACAAGGAATTATTACCAGAAATGTGATCAGAAGCACCTGAGTCAACTATCCATGGACCTTGACCTCCCATAGATTGAGAAATGCAGGTCGTTGAAACACTTGGTACTGAGGAAGATTGAGCTTGGCTACTGGATTTCAGCCTTAGATACTCTTGATATTCTTCATCAGAAAACTTAGAATCAATTTTTTTAAAAGTGGAGACATTTGCTGTCTTGTCAGGAAAGCCAACCAGAGAGAAACATCTATCTTGAATGTGGCCCTCCTTTCCACAGTATGAGCACATATACTTAGAACGACCACCTCTACCACCACGTCCTCTTCCTCTACTACCACGACTCCCTCTACCACGAGATGCTACCATGGCTGAATTCTCAAACAGCAACGATTGAATTCTCACTCTTCACCAAGGTAAGAACACGAAGAAGTCTAGTGACTAAGCTATTCATTGAGGGAAGTTGATCCCCAAACAAAATTTGATCACGCACATGATTATAATCTGGATGCAAGCTGCACAAGATCAGAACCATAAACAGTTTATCAAGTCTCTTCTTCATGTCCTCGGTTGAATCACATACAAGAAATCATTTTAACTCTTCAACTGTAGCTTTAGCTTTAGCCATGTGTGAGACCATGTCATGATTGGTCTGTTGGAGAGAAACCACCTTTTGGGTTGAATCAAACAGCTGCTGAATGTCATTAGCAAAAAGTTCCTAGGCATTCTTCCAAAAGGAACAACAAATTTTGAATGACCTAAGTGATTCTAACAAGTCAAGGTCTATAGATTGCCATAGAACAAAGCATAGTTGGAAGTCTAGTTTCTGCCACTGAGTTCTTATTTTAGCTGGAACTTCACTCACATCCTTCTCCAAATGATCATGGTGCCCTTGGCCAAGGAACCATAACTCAACTGAATCAGTCCAAGACCAGTAATTTTTCCAGTTGAGTTTCTCGGTTGTGACTGCGGAGGAAGGAGCTGAAAAAGACTCCATTTTCCTAACTACAACACATACCAAACAGAAAAAGAAACCAAACAAAGAGCCCTAGGCTACAATAGACCTGCTTTTAAAAAAGTCACGCTCAACATGGCCCACCGAACCCTAAGTTCGCCAGAAAATTTTCCAGTGGTCAACAGCGGCAGAAGGCGACAAATAGCAGCGGACAACGGTGGAAGTAAAGAACGGGACCGTTTCTCGCTCTAATGGCAACTTGAAATTTTAGGGCACAATGTTTGGTGAAAAGTTGAGTTCTCAAAAGTCCCTCAGCTAGGCTATTTCTTTATATATATATATATATATAACAAAAAGTTACAGCAAAAAGATGAAGGTTTTAGAGTAATTTAAAACCTTTCATTACAAGTATAGGGAAAACATAAGAAAAATATACTAATCTAACACACTAATCTATCAATAAGGCAACAAAATAAGTGATTTAGAGGAAACAATATCTCCCTCTAATTATGTGTAATCAATGCTCATATGCTATATAAGCTGCCATCCATGTGGTCTTCAGACACGGTTTATTGCCTAATTCTCTATGATGTCTTCTGTTCTGGTTATTTAACATGGTATCTAAAGCAAGGTTGGGCAGTACCTAAAACCGTTTTTTGTCGGAGGACCCATTGTCCCCCGACACAATATATTTTTCTTTTTGCAAACACATTTTCCTTTTGGTTTGCAACCCTTCTCGCAGACGCTGTCTCTATTTTTTCTAATAATTGTCACCGTCATCGTGCTGGAAAATTTTCTAGCGACCTCCTCCGACGAATTTCCCTGCCATCAAAATCACACCGACCACCTCTATCCAACGCCGTTGACAGCGTCTCCATCAGCACTTTGACACGCCCACACGCGCGTCATCTTTATGCGCCAAACACCATTTTCTAATGTGCGTCTCCGACACGTAGAGCTTCCTTCCCAACGGCGACTTGAACGCCAACGCCGTCTCTCCCATGCGAACCTACCCCCCTTGTGCCATCTTCATTTGACGAGATTTGTTTTTCTCTCTCTCTAGGGTTTCGGTTCTGCACTATTTCTTCATCTAAAAGTTGTACATCTAACTAACTGACAATAAGTTAGTCAGTTAGTTAGAGAATAGTTAACTCAGCTATACAAAGCTAACATCAACTACTCAATATGTGTAATCATTTTTCTTTCACTTGTAATGAAATCAAGTTATCTCAATTCTCATAAACTCTATGGACCCTAATTTTTCTCCATCTCCCCTTCCAAATTAACATCATATAATATGCATGTGTGTGTGTGTGCGCGCACGCACATGTCTACATATACCATGATATTTAAGAACATCAATGGCTTTAACCTGATCAATTGCTTGGTTTGCCCCACAATGCAGAAGCTCTGGAGGTCGATCTGCAGTAAGCAAAATAAGTGGCACAAAATCTTGACTTGCCTCCACAACCTGCACATTTTCTTAGTCACTAAAGAGATCAAAAATATTATTTCTATCTTAACAAACTTGAGTATCATATGCCTCTAGACAAAGAAAACTACAAATCATGTTGATGGAAATAAAAAAATAAAAAAATAAACTAAGTTGAAAAAAAGAGCCAGCAAAGCAACCAATTGAACAAACCCTAAAATCCAAAAAATTATTATATCATTAAACTCTAATAGTGCATGTATTAGCAACAGCATACAGAATGACAACAAACCAAGTCACAAGAATAAAATTAATAAATCATTACACATTCAACATAATAAATAAATTCGTGACAATAGGGAATCCATGTCCAACGAGCAATATTAGTGAAACTTACAGCAGGAAGAAGGTTGGAAACTGCAGTGCCTGATGATGTTATCACTACTGCTGGAATGTGAGATCCTCTTCCATATCCAACAGCATGAAATGCAAGTGAACGCTCATCGAAGCATGAAATACACGTGATTAATTTGTGACTTGCAGCAGCAACAGCAAGAGGGGAAGATCTAGATCCAGGAGCAATACAAAAATACTAAAAGAAAGAATAAATCAGACTCTTGCATTAATATTGGCACATTTGTAATAATATATCAGATCATCTCACCATCAAACCAAGTCTTGTGCATTCTTCAACAATAAGTGATGCCCAAACAGTGTTAATATTGGCACTTTCTTTCAGTGACTGTGATAATTCATTGGCTTGATCCAACTGATAATACAAGAGAGAAACACAATAAGGACAAACTTCAGCCAAATTTACTCATTCTAGCATTATTAAAATAAATCCTCAATACACTGCAAAATAGAATAAAAAAAAATCTCATATAGCATTACGAAATAACTTGTCTAATGAATAATTTTCTTTTTTCAATGGTAAGTGAATCAAGACACCTGAAGCAGTTCACGAAGATCTGAAAGATACAAATTGGGTTAGAGCCTTGAATGAAGATATGGGGGGCATTAGAGAGAAACTTAACTTCGGAGATTGTTGATAAACCCAAAGACAAGAAAGTTGTAGGGTGTAGATGGATATACACGATGAAGTGTAAATCAGATGAGACATTAGCTTGATACAAGGCAAGATTGGTGGCCAAAAGGTACACACAGACCTATGACATTGACTATTAGGAGACATTTACCCCTATGGAAAAAATGAATACAATATGGATCATTCTCTCCCTAGCTGCCCACTTTAGCTGGGACCTAGAACAATTTGATGTTAAAAATCCCTTCCTGCATGGAGACCTGGAGGAGGAAGTTTACATGGAGATTCTCTCAGGGTAATGGTATGAACCTCACAGTGGAAAGAACAAAGTGTGCAAGTTGAAAAAGGCTTTGTGTGGCCTCAAACAATCTTCCCAAACGTGGTTTGGAAGATTTACTCAAGTCATGATGTCCTTGGGATACAAACAGAGTCAAGGTGATCATACATTATTCATAAAACATTCCCCTGATGGAAAACTCACCCTTGATAAGACAAAGAATCTAGCTCTAAAAGAAAAAGCTAGCAACTCATTTTTGATATGAAGGAGTAGGGAAAGCTGAAGTTATTTCCTTGGAATAGAAATTTCCTATTCTAGAAAAGTTATTTTTATATCAAAAAGGAAATATGCAATGTTGTCAAACTCAAGGATTGGAAGGGGATCAGAAGAGGGGTAAAAGAAACTCGACTCGTAAATATGCAAAATTGTATTTACAAATATATGAACACAAAAAAATAGAGAAAGTAACTCATAACACAATTATATTTATAAGCACATATGTACTCAATTATATTATGTTTTATTACTATTATTTTTAACTATATTATATATGTACGAAGGAGGCAGGAAAACTGAGATGCAAGGCCAACAGGGTGCCCATTGAGCAAAACCACAAATTGGAAGTAAAGCAAGTCCACATATAGAGGAGTCCCAAGTCCCAACACTAGAGATCAGTGGGGAAGCTGATATATCTATCTCACACTAGGCCTTATATTTCCTATGTTGTTAATCTGGTCAGCCAATTTATGCACGACCCTTTGAGAGACACCTTCAGACAATTGGAGAGGATCTCCATTATTTGAAGACAAGTCCAAGGAAGGGACTGTTATTTAGGAGAGAAGGTTCATTGTCCATGGAGATATACATTGATGCTAACTAAGCAAAGTCAATCACAAATACAAGATCAGTGAATGTACAAAATACACAATTAATATACAATTTCCTTTTTTTCAACAAATATATATGCATTAAGATGAAAAGAGCTATCAAAGTTTGTTGGAGAAGTTAGGAAGAATGGCTTGAATAAAGATAAGATCCAAACATTCAATTTATATCTGATTTAGAATAAGGTTTTCCTATCCCAATCTTTTCTCCTTTCTATTTTTCTTGTTTGTAATAAACAAACCGTTTTTTCCTAACTAACTTTGCCTTTATATTCTAGCATAATATTACTCTATTTGGATAAGAGATAAAACGTTGTATCTTTGCGAAAATTACAATATACCATATTATTCGAAACAACAAGGGTTGTTGATAGCCTAACACAAAATTGACTGGAAGATGGAGACTCTTTCTGCAATAGATGTGAATGAAATTAGAGATGTTCAATCATGCAAAAGAGTGAAAAATATACCCATATGGAAAGAAAAAAACATAAATTTCAAATTAATGGTAGAAAAGAATGAAAATGTACTGGAAAAATAGAATACCAGTTGCATGATGTCACCCACACTTTCTCTTCCTCCTGATGCAATAGTGTTCATGTAGACCTAGTAATTCATGTAGATTAGTGAATAAACAACAAAAAGTCAACAAACTCGGCAGTCAGCAACATAGAGTAAGCTTTTGGTGGATCAAGAAATACTTCTCACTCTAAAAAAAGGAATAGGAGCATTATGCGAATTAACAAAAAAAAAACAGCAAACCTAATAGAGGAAAACACTCAACATTAAACATGAATCACTTACAACTTTAAATTTCAAAAATGAATGAAAGGAAGGATATATAGACGGTTGAATTTCATAGAAGATGAGAAAGACATGATGCTATAGTCAAAGACAAACTTAGTTTCAACTTTAAATATTTTGGGTCTCCAATAATATTGGTTTGAATCTTCCAAATGTGGTATTGAGAAAATCAGATCTTGCTATGCTTGGCAAGAAATTTCAGGCTGATGGTCATTCCAGACATTTGACTAAGCTATCTATCTAGCAATTCTCTCTGGCTTCTTCAGCATCCTTGAGTTGCCTTTCAAACTATTATTTTTGGGTAGAGCTCAATTTTTATGTTTTCAATTTATTTGCAGGGAAATGAATTGTTTGCTTGTAACAACTTAAAAGCTTAGTAAGCTTTACCTTGAGGGGAGTGTTAGAGTGTTAGAAAATCTAAGAAATATCTGATGATACCATTTTTATATCTTAGAATATTTTAGAGTATCCTAGATGATCTATTAAGAATATTCTTCTTTTATATTTTATAATTTTTAGGATCTTTGTAATTATAGGCATATTTGATTAGAATCTGATTTATATACATGACATATCATGTATATAAGAATAAAACCTCCTAAATTGTATTGCTATCAGCCTATATAAATAAAGCAAACTTTGTTGCGTAGTTAAGACATAGTTTCAACATCTCTTGTATTTGTTTTTCAGTCTTTCAACAACAGTTTTTCATGAGGACTTAGTATATCATGGTGGATTGTCATTTCATATGAAAGAAGGTTCAACAAAATGTTTCTGATTCATTCTTGTTATTTAACATGGTATCAGAGCCTAATAATGGGATAAAATAAATCGTGCCCCCACCGGGGACCCACTGTCCTCGGTGGACCTTTATGCTAGTCGCCCTTCTTCCACATTCGCTTTCTAGCAACCTGATTCCCCTTCCTCTCCTTCTCTGGTGCATTTCCGACAACCCTTTCTTCTTCTCCCACGACTTTTCTCAGCCACCGCCTCGACTTTTCTCAGCCACCACCTTCTGATCGCCATTGATTTTTCGACAAAGAATATTTTGGTCATTAATCCTACCACCATCCTTTTTCAGCATGTTTTTTGGCCACCGCCTTCTGCTCACCGCTCATTTTCCAATGAAGAACTTTTCAGTCGCTTATCTTTTCACTGTCCTTTTTCGGCGTGTTTCTTTTGTGGCATTTTTATGCTTTGTCGGTTGCATGTTTCTGCCATTGTTATCCTTGCCAATGGCTATTTTCACCTTTTCAAGTTTTTAAATAATTTTGGGTTTGAAGCTTCCAAATTTGGTTAAGGTCGGAACTTGCTTTGGTTGTCATTTTCTTAGGCAGATGGTTATTCCAACTCTTTGGCAATATTATATTTTCAGCAATATTCCCCGACTTCGTCAATATCCCTGAGTTGTCTTTCAAACATTGTTTTTCGTTGGAACTCATTGTTTTATATTTTATATTTATTAGTTAGGAAATTTACTTGTAACAAGCTAAAAGCATTGTAAGCTTCAGCTTGAGGGGGAATGTTGAAATTCAGAATTAATATTATGATTCTATTCATAATTGCAGTTTATAGAACATAATTACTAATTTAGAGGAAACAAAATATCTTCTATTTATGTACCATTAATGTAATTTACCTATATAAACATGCACCCCGCTGTGGACTCTAACACACAGTTTACTATCTAATTGTCTAATGTTTCTAGTCTGTTCTCATTACTTAACCATACTTACAAGTCAAATAAATTTAAGCAAATAAAAAAATAGAACGATAGAGAAAATAGCTTAAGAGCATTAACATTTAACGAGACCCAAGGAAAAGAAAATGCAAAAGACAAATATCAACTAAAGAAACATGTCAAACAAATATTGGCAATTCAGGAGGTAATATCTAGTTGTTGCAAGTAAAACTTACATATTAGGAAAGAAATGAGCTTATACCCTTGGAATAGATATATCTTCAACCAAATTGAGTTTTTTGAGGGCAGCTCTAGTGCATCTGGATTTCCATGTGTCAATAGTGGACCAGACATGACACATAACCTACACCGTACGAAATAACATCAAGCATAAATACAGGAGGGAGTTGATATTTTTATTTTTCCATAACACAAGAAGAAGAAAAGGATCCTCTAAATTACCTTAGTCAAGCTACTTTATTGATGTTATTATTTAATATTATATTTGACACATTATTAATCTTAATATTTTAGACACTTCATTATTTATATTTTTGTAACTAATAATAAAATTGATTCAAAAAAAATTATTAAAAATATCACTATTTAGATTAGTTGTTTTCCTTCACTATTTATATTTGTTTAACTATAATATAAAAAATATAAAAATTAAATTTTGCCCGTGCATTGCATGGGATCAAAACTAGTATGAAACAAAGAGAAAGGCACAATCCAAACCATAATGAAAGATTCCCTTTTTTCATTCGTAGAGGTAAAAAAACTAACAACAAGAAGAAAGAATTGACCATTTAACTTTTAAGTATTCCAAATTACAAGAAAAATGATAGAAGCAGGGTCTGAGAGTTTCAGATGTGGGAGAAGAAATCAGAAATGAAAAGACATAACAAACTAATTCTCAATAACTGAAAGCTTACAATTGTATTTATAGACTCAATTGTCTTAGTGATAGCTGTCTTAACTAACCTAACTAACTACTAATTGAACCATTGTAGTTTAACAACTACATCTCCTTACAACACTCTAATACCCCCTCAAACTCAAGGTGGATGAGACCTATGAGGAGCTCAAACACACTGAGTTTGCTCCTTAAGTGGAGAAACCAAGTATGAGACAGAAGTTTTGCCAGTGCATCTGCCCACTGATCAAGGCCTGGTATATGCTGCACCAAGAGTTGCTTGGCAGGAACCCTTTCTCGAACAAAGAAAACATCAATTTCCATGTGCTACACTAAGAGTTTAACAACTATATCTCCTTACAAGTCACAACACTCTAAAACAGGGACTTGTAAAATAGATATATGGTGGTACAAGTCTATGTATATTGAATTACAAATACAAATATAATAGAACTATTACTGAGAGGAAAGAAAACATCAATGAGCAAAAAGTGTGGGAAAACGGGGAGAGGATTACAGAATTTTGAAGAGTGGTCTTGCTGAATTCTTTTGCTACTCTCTCACTCAATTTGTGTAATTGAGCAGGATTTCTTCCTTTGTAAGAGAGGTATCCACCTCTATTTTTATCCAATTTCCAATATTAAAACCAGTTCCTAATCCTATCACAGTTCAAAATCAGTGCATTGTTCGTTAAATTTGGTATCTTAAGATTGTCATATATGAAAATTATTCATGAACCCTTTCACTAAAGCTCCTTTTAGAAGAATTGATGACTGACATGCTATGCTAGCAAAGCTTATCTGAACAAGTAAGTGGTCAGGAATTCAATTCTTACTGTCCCCATTCTTCTAAAACATAGTTTAATTTCAACACAAGGTAGAATAGACCTATGCATTTCTCATGCTTCAAACCCAAAGGGCCTTTAAATGTGGAGGTGTGTTAAGTAAAATACATTCATGAACTGTATAGCTAATTGCTTACGCTTTTAGTTGGTTATTAACAAGACCCCCAAAGGCTTGGCTATATTATATTAGTATTAGTATAATGATGGTATCAGAGATAAATAAACAAAACAAAACCAAAAAGATATCATAAAGGCATGTCAGGCACCTGATCTAGAGAAACTTCAAGCAAATAATGGGCTTCTTGAAAAGTAGAGACGGAAAAGTCATCCCATGCAAGGGTCATTGTCAGAATGGAAACACTATCCAGCTCATCTAACTCAATCTGTTATTCATGACAACAGCCAGAAATGGGAGCAGCAAACAATATATATTATAACAAATAACAATGGGGGATACATGCTAAAGGATTATTTGAAAGTTATTAAACTAATGACAAAAGGACCGTTACAACTTTACCTGAGGGATGAAAAACCAAAAAGAACCTTCCTCATGACTCACATTATCATCCAAATTAACATCCATGAAACCATAGGCCACTACATTCACAGAATCAGTTGAAATGAATCTGCATAAAGAAACGGAGTGTTTGAGTTTTGGTTAGATCATAATTTTGATCAACAAGACCATTATCACAGTGCCTACATAAATAAATGAGCAAATTACAGTAGCACCCTGAAGTTTTATCAAATTAAACACAACTTCATCCTTTTGATTTTCCTATACTAACACCCAATAGCATTACCCTAACACCCCCTCGAAACTCCTTCAAATCTTAATTACACCAACACTCCTTGAAGTTTTATCAAATTAAACACCACTCCATCCTTTTGATTTTCCTACACTACACCCCTATAAGTTTGAAAGTATTAAACTAACACCCTGTAAGTTTGAAATCATTACACAAACACCCTGTATGTTTGAAAACACTAGACACCCCCTCAAAACACCATCAAATCTTACCCTAACACTCTCTCATGAAGGCAAAAGTAATGGTTAAAAAATAGGAGGTGCTTGTATAATACACGAAACAGCGGGAGATATAGCTATAGTTTGCTCTAAATGAATATATGTCTGTCCATAGCGCATAGAATGGTAAGCAAGAAGTAAATGAACGGATAGAAAGACACCTATTGACAAAAGCGCGGTGGTTTGGACTCGGAGGGACAAACGAAACAGCAGCACCGATGCCGCAAACACCGCGGGTTCCATTGACATAGAGTGACTTGGATTCGGCATTGTTGGACTTCGAAACATAAATGAGCGGAAATACGGAGTGGGGTTGAGAGCAGAACAGAGTGAAGGCCTTGGGACCGGGAGGGAGCGCGAGCTGAAACCTAAGGAATCCAGTGGGGGAAGGCGGCCGCTTCAGCTTCAGCATCTGGAGAGCCTCCTTAAGTTTCGAAAGTCCCTCCTCCAATGTCAGCGCCGGGGAGAGAGTCCGCGTCACGCACTGCTCGAAAACCACTTCCTTTTCCAAAACGTCGCCATTCAGGGGTACGGGTCCGTTCAGCTTCACTCCGACTTCACTAACCTTACTCCGACTCTGACTCCACACTCTCCTCCTACTTCCTGTTCCCAAAGTATTGCCACCTCCCTCGACCAATAGCATTGCTCCATTGCTGCACCGCCTCCACCCTCCCAACGCTGGCACCGCCAAATTCATCTCTAACGGATAAGAAACCAAACCACCTCTCTATCTGTATATACCTGGCACCGTTCCACTAATAGTACACCCGGCGTCGATATGGGTAAGTTAACTTGCTTTGTTAGGTTTATCTAAGTTTCCTAATTTATGGGTTCGCGATTTTATTCAGCATTGTAATTATGAGTCTTTTTTTATATCAATAGATAAATCGAATATCATTTTTATAGTGTTATTAGACTCTTGATTATTGACTTAGTTAAGGTACTAGTCACTAAATTGACTTAAAAAATTATTAGTTAACTCACATAACTCGATTTATACTGAAAAAAAATTATAATACAAAAATTTATATACTTAAATATTTAAAATTTAACAAATTTATAAATATAGTGATTATTTAAAATTTTTGAACTACATATAATTTCAAAATTCAATAGCAAATATATGAGTAAATATATAAGTAAAATCATTATAATTAGAAAATTTAACAAATTTTATTTTATTCAAAACAATACAATTTTTTCATTTTTTATTTTGTTTCTCCCTCATTTTCTTCCTTTATTACGAAGGTTATCAATTTATTTCAATGAATCAAAATAAGGTAAACTTCCTCCCAATTTAAATGTTAAAATCCCATACTCAATATTTTTTATTTTTTTGTTTAGTTTTTGTATTACATGTCTAAAAGAATTCATTTTGGTAGTAGCTTGGGCAATCTAGATCGAAACAGGTTTGGAGGTGTTATTCATGACTCCAATGCTCAATGAATTGAAGATTTCTCGAATTTCTCTGGCATCTCAACAAGTGTTGAGCTCTATGCTTTATACCATGGGCTTAGAATCGCATGGTTAAAAAACATTAAGAACTATGAATTCCATTAACATAATTCAGCCTCTTATCCAAAGATTTTATGGTGAAAGAAGTTTGAAGTTAAAGTTTTAGAAGATAAGTTTTCCTATTGGGAGACTGGAAAATCACCCCTTCCCCCTACTCCTGAGAAGAAGGCAATTCAGCATCTTATGATGACTTTGCAATTAGCAGGAAAGTCCAAATAAGAAAAAAGACAATACTTATTGCCAGCCTTGTCCTCTTTAGACTCAGATGAAGATCAAGATGCCTTAGAAGAAGAAACTCAAGGTAGTAATCCATATTTGAATAATGAAAATGACTGCTTTGGATACAAGACATTCAAGACTTGGACCAGCCATGACTAGGATCCAAGGAGATAGTAGGATCAGTCGAAATAGTTACTAAGGAAAAGGTTCTTGGCCATACCATGACGTATACCAAGAAAGTTTTACTTCGATTGCCCTCCCAAAGGCAGTTGGCAGATTGGAATAACATTTTATCAAGGGACTCCTTTGAAGAAATTAAGGCCTACTTAGTCACCTCTGTCTTCAAAATACGACAAAGATGATGCTCACTTTAAATGCTTTTGAATTATAGCTTGGAATCCGTTTAGGAAATCCGTGTTCGAATTGGATTTCAATAAAATTATAATTTATAATTTTGGGCCTTGATATAAATAGGTGAGTTAGGGAAGTTGAGGAACACAACTCTCTTGAGCCTTAGACTCTCTTCTCTCTCTACCCTTTGTAACCTCTAAAAGCTCTCTATAAGTCTTTTAATAAAATGCATTATTTAAATATTTACTTTCTATTTATCACCACCACTATCATGATTGTTGTCCCCGTTGTTGTCGATGGCGGCGACAATAACAAGGACGACGACTATGATGGTGGCAGTGACAGCGGCCTTGGTGGTGGCAAGAAAAGCAATGATAACCATGTTGGTTGTGGTGGTGGCGCTGGTCATATTGATGGGGGCAACTCTTGGTGATGGTTCTTTAATATTTTAGGATGTGATAAAATAATTCTTTTGAATATTTGGTAAATCTTTTTTTTTAATTTTGGATGCAGTGAAGAAAAGAAGCAGAAAGATCCAATGAAATAAGTGTATGTTAATTTTTAAATAATTGCATTAATTTTTATCTTCTAATTTATTCATGAGAATGTCTATTCTCATTCTCACATAAAAACATAGTTCTCATACAAGTCGCCCCATATATATATAAATCTTCCACATAAAATTTATTTATAGCAAATTACAATAACACCTCCTGAGGTTTGCTTCAATTATACATGCACCTTCTCCTTTTTTTATCCCCCACACAAAACCCCATAACTTTTGGTATTCCATTACACTTGCAACCCCTCCACTGTAAACGGAGTTAACTCTGTTAACTTTTTCTATCATGTGACTAGCACATGACTTTTATAATATTTTTATCTCAAAAATGCCCTTATCTTCTTTTTTTAATAGGGGGTGTGTCTGTAATGTGATAAAAAGTTAAGGGGGGGTACATGTAATGATTTTAAAAGTTAAAGAGGTACATGTATAATGTATTTAAAAATTAAGGAGTTATATGTGTGATGTGTTTAAAATTTAAGGGGTATATGTGTGATGAGTTTAAAATGCCAAGAGATACATGAGTAATGATTTAAAAACGTCAAATGATACATATGTTAAAATGTTAAAAGCATCATTTTCACCATTTCTCAAGCCTATTAGTTATTGAGACTATTGGTAAGACAATTTTGTATCTTTACCACCATTTATCAAATTACTATTAATTGATATATATGAACTTTTAAATATAAAAAATAGGGAATATCATGTATTTTTCTCTTTTTTCTAGATGAATTTATATTTAAAAGTTCATATATATCAATTAATAGTCGTTTGATAAATGGTGGTAAGGATATAAAATTGTTTTGCCAATAGTCTCAGTAACTAATAGACTTGAAAAATGGTGAAAATGATGTTTTTAATATTTTAACATATGTATCACTTGACTTTTTTAACTCATCACTCATATTTTCCTTGACCTTTTAAACTCATCACGCATATACCCTTTAAATTTTAAACACATCATACATGTATCCCCTTAATTTTTAAACACATTACACATGTATCCCCTTAACTTTTAAAATCATTACATGTACCCCTTAACTTTTTATCATATTACATACGCACCTCCTATGTTTAAAAAAAGAAGATAAGAGCATTTTTTAGAAAAAAAAAAATATATTATAAAAGTCATGTGCCAGTCACATGACAGACAAAGTTAACTTTGTTTACAATGGAGGGGGTGCATGTGTAATGAGATACCAAAAGTTAGGAGGTTTTGTGTAGGAATAAAAAAAGGAGGGAGTGTACGTGTAATTGAAACAAATCTCAAGGGGTGTTGTTATAATTTGCTATTTTATTTATTATCATCTATTTATTTATTATTTCTTGTGTTCTCAACAAGAATTTAATAATTTAAATAAAAGTAAAATAAAGTGAGTGATTTATAAAATAAAAAAGTGAAATATATATAAAAAAAAATTACAACTAATAATAGGAGATGTTAAAAAATAAAGGAAGAATAATTTAAATAACTTTGGTGTTTCAACATCTCTTTGTCATAGTTTTAAAAATTGGACCAATGATCAAATTAATCAAGACACTAGGTCACTGAGTTATTGTTCGAACTAGTGAATCATTAATTGACCCCATGACTCAGCATATACAAAAATTAAAAATATTTATTATATACAAATTTTAAATTTATAAAAGCTTATTTTATTAATATAATTATTACTATGACAAAAGAGAATAATCATTTAAAGAGAAGAATAAACATATAAGATATTGCTATAAAAAAAACATATAAGATATAATTTTTTAAAACATTTAAAAAAGTTTAACAAACTATTCTAATATATTGGATAAAATAATACACATGATAACAAGATTATCCCCTCAAAGTTAGAAAAAAAAAATGTAATTTTAAATTTAGGTGAAAAGTGAGGAAAATTAAATTTCAAAATAAACATAAAGTATTAGCATTAGTGCAAATAATAATTTAATTTAAATTGGTGGTAATTTTTAGGAAATGTACGTAATTAATGCACTAATTTTATATAATTAAATCATTGAAGATAAATTTTAGGCAATTTATATATTTGGAAGAATATTAACATATTAATTAGTGACTTGATATATTAAAATTAAAAATTAAAAACATATAAACAATAATATAAGGTTTTTAATATTCATGCAATAAAAAATTGTGCGATATTGTAAAATCTAAAGCGAAAAGACCTCCCAACATTTTTAATATCAAATGTAAATTTAAATTTCAAAATTTATACATATATCTTAATTACAATTAACTATCACATTTTATTAATTAGGCCAGTCTATAACAAAAAAAAATGATATAAAAACTAATTACTTTTTAATAAATGCTTGAGCAGTAAACTATTTTACTTTTTAATAAATGCAATAATATAAGGTTTTTTAAAATGAAGAATAATTAGTCTTAAGTTTGTAATCATAAATACTTATTATATTTTAAATAATTTCTGAATACATATATCTAATAATACATGTATCTAATATTTTAAAATTAGATATATAAATTTATTTATATATTATTAAAATAAATTGAAAATTTTATTAAATTTTTTGAAAAAAAAAAAAACCATCTCGCATTAGTTAAACTCTTCTTATTCTAAATGATTTCTTAAAACTTTAAACTTTTAAATAGTTGTGTAAATTTTAATTTCAAATTAAATAAGTTAGGTCCATTTTAGAATTTTTTAAAATTAGGGGACCAATTTAAGAAAAAAAAGAAGTTAATGGGACATTATTATAATATTAACTTATAACTCTAATATGATTAAATGAAAAATATAATTAAATTAACGCGAAAGAAATAATAAAAAATAATATTACCATAACTATTTCACATATTGATACAAAGATTTATTTGAATTTTTTTTTTTTTACTAATGAATGGAATATTAAATGAAAAATATAATTAAATTAGTGAAAATAATTAATAGAAATTATTTATTATCATAATTATTGTAAAAGTGGTTGGGAAGATTGATTTGGAAAGTTTTTTTTATTAATGAACGAAAAATTAATTATTATCATAACTATTAAATAAATGGATATTTTTAATATTTGTTTAGAATTGCATTTAATTAATAAACTTAATTTATTGAATAATATAAAAATAAATTAAAAATTTTCCTTTAATTGAATTTTGATTTTTTAAATGGAAACATAATTTTCTTTAAATATTTTTTTAACTAATGATATTTATCCAAATTTTAAAATATAATAACATGTTATAAAGATAAATTTTAATCGTTCGATTTGAAAAATAATAATTCCAAGTCCTAATTCAAAATATATTTTTTTTGTAATTAATAATTTGTTTTTCAAAAACTATTTCAAAATTAAAAAAAAAATAATTAGAGGCAAAATGACATCCTACTATAAGTTTTTAACCTTTTAAATTCAAACAAAATTGTCTCCTACATTGATTTAACAGATTTTTTTTTTCTAGAAGATTAATTATAGAGTTTAAAAATGATACACTAATAGTGTAAATAATTTTACATTATCGGACAATCACAATTGTACATTTATAAAAGTCAACAAATTTATTAAAAATGAAAGGGTGTGATTGACAATATAATTGTTGAAGATTGACACTTCTTCATTTAGATTTTTGGTATCTTCATATCTTAAGTCTTCTCCGTTCTCTTAGTCTACTGTTTTCTATTTTATGTCATAACATATATGGATGATGGCATTGTATTGTTTGTTATAGATTAAGCTACTTTCTTATATGCTAGATGTTTTTATCTGCTCTGTTATTTTATCTCTAGCATCATTAGATGATTTGTTTCTTAAGAGCCTATTCTGATAATTACAATCGATTACACATTGTGGGAATCAATTACCAGATGGCCAAATCATTTTTGAACCATCTCTGGTATCGAGTTAATCGATTACCAACTATTGCAAATCGATTACAATGCTGTTTTTAGATTTCAAAAATTGTTTTGTTTCAATTGCAATTGATTACCATCAAGCTACAATTGATTACAAGACCATATTTGAAACTTAGAATTGGCTGTCTCATTTGTAATCGATTACGATAGATGACAACAAGTTTAAATCATATTTTGATACACAGGATAATTGATTACACCTTTATTGCAATTGATTATATCTGGTATAACGGTCATTTTGAAAGATCTTCAAGATTCATTCGTTGTCTAACTAACTCCGAATCTTTTTGACCCATCTTATATATTTGAACCCATAACATCCTGTGCAGAAAAATCAACTTTCACAATATCTTTTCATTCTTTCAATTGTCAAAATCCAAATCCTTTGATTTGATTTTTAGATTTGATATTGTTCTGAACATTCTCTTTTTTTCTTCTGCACATTAACAAATCTCTTGAGTTTCATAAAAACTCATTCTTGTTCTTACTGCTAAATCATTTTGAGATTAAACCTCTGAGTCTACACAACTATATTCCTCTTTTGTTCTTTCATGAACTGAGGTGATTTATTACTTGTTCTTGACTGCTAAATTTACTTACATTGGAGTTCTTCAAATGATTTGTACATCAAGATTGATCAGCACATTAAGGTGTATTCATTCTTCAATCTTTTACTATTGATCTTGTTTTGATTTGCATTGTAGAAAATTCATTCCTAGATGTTGTGTTGAAATTAGATTGTGTTTCTAATTTTGTTTCTAGAATTGTGTTGTTCTAGTGTTTAGAAATTGGATGGGGAATGGTGTTTTCACATTCAGTTTTCTAGGTTCCTATTTCAGGTTGTGAAATCAGGATTTATTGTGAATTGTGTGTGCATGGTGTATGTAATCAAATTCATAGTGGAATCCCTTGGTAAAAGGGAAAACTAGATGTAGATCGGTGGTTGATCGAACTAGTATAAATCAACAAGCTCAATCTCTCTATCCTTAATCTTTTTCAATTTAGTTTTTTATCTTTATCAAGTTTATTTGTTCTAATCAATTCTATCATAAGATGAGGTTGTTTTTCTGATTTATTTAATCAATATCACACTCTGAAAATGCTTTTTATTAAAACCTCAAAAGCGGTTGGTGAAAAGCTTTTATTAAAAAAAGAATTTATCATTAATTTTAGCATGGTTGTCATTTTTCTTACTTAAAAAATATATTGAGTGTTTTATTTTACGAAATGGTAAATATTAAAAAATATAAAAAAAAATTGGTAATGTATACTTTTATATAAAAAAAGTGTCTATATTAGGGGTATTTGCGGATTGGGTTAGAATGTGTTTACATAAATTATTGATCCAACCTGATCAATTTTTAGTGGGTTGGGTTTGTGTGATTTTATTTTTAAACCCAACCCAATTATGAATGGGTTGGGTTAGGTTGGGTTGGATCATCGAGTTAGTGGTGTATTTTGTTTTTAAAAATATAAATTAAAATTTACTAAACAATTAGAATAAATTTTCAAAATTTGTTCATTTTTTTAGAATAAAAATCATTTTCAATTACAAATGAATATAATTATATATTAATGTACAAAAGAAGTCAGATATAATAACAATTTCAAACTTAATTGTTGATATCTTCGACTTTAATTCACTTAATCCGAAAAGTTCAAAATAAAATTGTTATTAACCCAAATAACAAAGTTCATTTAACTTAATATAGTTGAGAAGGTTTAAATAACATTGTAACATTGATACAAAATAAATTGAAAACAAATAGCAAAGTGAGCAAGATAGGTTGAGTGAGTGAGAGACTAAGAGTTTTTGTTTTGTTATTATTAAATTATTGTTGTTGTTGTTGTTAGTATTATTATTATACATAGTTTAGGTTGGGTTGAGTAGATTACAGGTTCATACAATAAAACCCGTTACCTAATCCATAAGTTATCATGCTAAGATTGGGTTGTGTTGGGTCTGACCTAAACACTCTCTCAACCCGCTCAAACTAGATTAGGTCAAGTTGGGTTGAATCTGTGGGTTACCCATACCCGTAAACACTCATAATCTGTATATTATTTGATCAAGATTAATAAATTAATGATTTTATATTTCATAACTTTAAATATTTGAAACTCTTGCAAATATGTGAAATTAATAATTTGATTATAAAAATGAATTTTATCGTCATTTGAAAAATTACTATTAAATATTTTTAAAATGAAAATTATAGTCAATTTAATGTTTTTTCTTTTGGTGGTGGTGGTGCGTGGTGGTAGTATTGGATGGTTGGGTGAAGTCTTGACGGATAGGGTTTGTTGGAAGAGGCAAAGACGCATGGTGCCTGGCGAGGGACATTGTTGTCCATTCAGATTTTATTGGGATTGCAGGAAGTAAAATGGAAGTGCGAAGTAATTCTTCCCAACCCTGTTGTTGTGTTGTCTGTGCCCACGAAGTTGAAATATGAGAAGACCGAATTTTGATTTCTTTCTCATAAACACAATCCATTCTATTTCTATTGCTTGCTACCAATACATAAACATTAAAATTAACAATGTCGTTATCAAGAAGATTAAGGTTTTTTGTGTCTGTTGTTTCCATTCCCAACAAATTTCCCTATTCTCAGTTTCACTCTCAGCCCCAATCCATTGAAAATAACAATGTTGATGATGTCGTCCCCCAATTCCACCGCATGCTCCATATGCGTCATATTCCTCCCATCTTCGAGTTTGGTAGCATTTTAGGATCTCTGGCGAGGATGAAGCACTATTCCATTGCTATTTCCCTTTCTCGTCAAATGGAACTCAACGGAGTTTTCCCAGACCTTGATACTCTCAACATCCTCATTAACTGTTACTCCCACTTGGGTCATATCACCTTCGCTTTCTCTCTATTGCCCAAGATTCTCAAATTGGGTTATCATCTAGTTACCTTTACCTTCACAACACTCATCAAAGGTCTCTGTCTTAAGGGACAGGTCAAGAAAGCACTTCACTTTCACGACAATGTGATAGCAAAGGGATTTCCGCTCAACCAAGTTAGTTACTGGACTTTGATCAATGGTGTGTGTAAGATAGGAGATTCTAGAGCTGCCATCAACTTGCTCAGAAGAATTGATGGCTGATTGACTCAGCTTAATGTGGTAATGTACAACACTGTTATTGACGATTTATGTAAACATCAACTTGTATCCGAGGCCTGCTCTTTATTTTCTGAAGTGCCTTTTACATGACAATTTTTTCATACCATTACATACATTCAATTGAACCTAACATACAAAAGTCATTTGTCTCTCCCATTTGTAGTAGGTATTGAATGTCATTTTTGTTAGGCCTTCTTAAGTGCTCAATCCCAAATATTTGGTTGACACCTCTTACAAATCTTTCTAAGCATTCTAGTGCAGTAGTTTCACCAATATGAACATAATCATCTACACTATTGATAGTGATCCATATGCCAAAGCAGTAGAAGTGCATTTTTGCAATGGTAAGAGACTCATTTTGCCAACTACATCGAACCTTGTTTGAAAGTATCCTCATGATTGCCTAAGGCATCAACAATTCGAAGAAACAAATGCATTCACATTCAAAACCTTAACCTTAGCACCTCCTCTTCCTTATCAATTCCTATGTAACGTTGTGTTGCCACCTAAGCACACATTTGCATTTTTGTCCAATGAGGTCCATTCTAATCATAGGCGATGATCTTGAATTCTTGGACAAGGAGGATCATGGTAGAGTTGATATCGTGGACGAGATGGAGGTTGTATTTGCAGGAGGTGGAGGCTGCGTTTGTGGATAAGATTGAGGGTCTTCGGTAGCGGTGGTTGGTCTCATGTTGGTGGCAACTAGAGTGGTGCGATGGTTTGGATGGTAGATAGTGGCATAACTATGGTGTGTTAATGGTGTTTGGCCAAGTGGTGGCACATCGATCATGGAGGAGGGGGTGCGTGACCAAAGTTTGATGGAGAGGAAGGAGTTGTGACGGATGGGGTTGTCGTCGGCAAAGCGCGAGATGATAGAATGCAAGGTTGGGGAAGGGTGAGGTCGTAGAGCTTGAGGGAGTCATCGGAGGTTGTGGGAGGTTAATGCTATGTGATTATTGTAAAAGAAGGGGAGTAGAGTGGTGTGAAATACGAAGAGGTTGATACTAGGATGCTACCCTATTCTAGAATGTGAGTTTTGTATTCCATAATAGTTATTTAGGAATAGATTTCTCTATTATTTATCATATCTTAGAGTAGCTATTTCGAAGTATAATTCTATAATGGGATATTAAAATTATATTTTGAAATAGCTATTCTGGAAAATGATAAGTAATTCATAATCTAGTTCGAAATAATTATAAAATACAAAACTTACATTGAAAATAATTATTATAGAATGAGAAATGCTAATATGACTATCTCAAATATTCTTTTTATGATTGGTCGAAAATCATTGGAAAACATCAATATGGGTGGACTCTAAAGGTGAGAGTCATTAAATGTGATTTGGGATCCACAAAAATTGGTATTTTCCAATAAATTTTGACTAATCATAAAAAGAGTATATGAAAGATAGTTTTTGAGAGAATCATCTTAACATTAATTTTCTAGAATATGGTACCTTCCTAAATGACCTTCCCAAAGAGGGGTGTCTAAGCAATGGGTAATTTTGTCCATTTGAGTATTTTACGCAGGAAGGAAAGTGAGACCTGCAGGAAGCAAAATCCTACTAGAAATAAAAATGGCCTCAAGGCCCAAATGTAAATGCTGAAAGGGCATCAGCGTCATTTCCTCAGTATTAGGGTTTTGTCTTTGTGTCTCCCTTACCCATTTCCATTATAGCAGAGAACCTTCAGAAACCCTAATTTCTCAAACTCTTCAGAGAGGGCAGGCACACAACAAACACCCCCAACACCTCTCCTGCCTCCCGGAGCCATGGCCGCCGCCGACTCCTCCGCCGCCACGTCACGCCAGCTGACGCAGAGGGAGACGGACATCCAGATGATGCTCGCCGCCGACGTTCACCTCGGCACCAAAAACTGCGACTTTCAGATGGAACGCTACGTCTTCAAGCGCCGCACTGACGGTAACTGCTCCATTCCCAATCTCTCTCTCTCTCTATTTATTTCATTTGCATTGCTCTTATTGTTTTTTTTTACAATGGAATATATGTGCGTATGTAATGTAACTAAGTTTAATTTTGATACACCATCACTTTTTTCCAATTTAATTATTGTAAATTATATATACTCACTCAAATGTAGAATTCTAGCAACCTCAGAAGCTTATTCTAGTGTTTAAGAGTGGTCTAAAATTTGAGAACTAGTTGAAAGATCAGAGATCTATGCCTTTTGATAATTGTACTGATTTTTAATATTCAATTACAAAATATGTTTTCTTTTGTCTGTGATTTGCGTCTTGTTTGGATAAACTCATTGGTTTAAACATGCGGTCTGCAACCGCGGCAAAAGGTAGTTTTTCCCCTTCTGTGACTGCATCACAGCCGCATTTTCCCACAATTTGCACCAATCTCAAGGATCACAACTAAACCGCGGTTTAAAACAGTGGATACACTTTTTCCAAAAGCATTTGTAGGAAAAGAAAATAAGAATGCAAAATAAATTGATCTTCTCCCATAATTTATAATCAACATCTTTTATTCATCTTTTCCAAAAGCCAAGGTGCATAAATACATTTTGCGGTTTTGCCTGATTTATTATCTAATAAGTGTTTATAGAGAAGAGAAGTTTATCAAAATAAGGTTTTAGTTGTTTGATTTGCATGAAATGATTTAAAGGGTTAATTTAATTACTGGTTATAATTTATATAAATGTACTCTTTCTGATTAGAATTTTGGAGTTTTTGTTGATTTTCATTGTTATGGTTTTTCAGGTATATACATAATTAACCTTGGCAAGACATGGGAGAAGCTCCAGCTCGCTGCTAGGATTATCGTTGCCATTGAGAACCCACAGGATATCATTGTTCAGTCTGCCAGGCCTTATGGTCAGAGGGCAGTTCTCAAATTTGCTCAATACACTGGTGCTCATGCGATCGCAGGAAGGCACACTCCTGGAACATTCACTAATCAGATGCAGCAATCCTACAATGAGCCTCGTCTTCTAATTCTAACTGACCCAAGAACAGATCATCAGGTTATTAGTTATTACCCCTTTTGAAGTTAGAACCAGAGAGTATTATATATTTCAACTTTTAACCGTTGTGGATGTTTTTGTTGTGGATGTTTTTGTGAGTGGTGGTTTGAAATTTCTGACAGTAACTGATCTTGCTATTTTGTGCCTGTCCTCCCACAATTTCCCTAATGCTGTTGATTTATGTGCAGCCTATCATCGAAGGTGCTCTTGGAAATATTCCAACTATTGCATTTTGTGACACTGATTCCCCAATGCGGTATGTTGATGTTGGGATTCCCGCCAATAACAAGGGGAAGAATAGCATTGGCTGTCTCTTTTGGCTATTAGCTAGGATGGTACTGCAGATGCGCGGTACTATTCGTCCAGGGCACAAGTGGGATGTAATGGTAAAGTACTTGTTTCTTTTCTGAATAGAATGGTGGTTGTTTTATAGTCCTTGAGAAGATTCAGTCTGATAGAAGATGTCTGTATTCTTGTGAGAAATTAGTATTATTCGAGTGGATTTAGTAACTAATTGTCTAAATTTTTCTTATGCAGGTGGATCTATTCTTCTATAGAGAACCTGAGGAGGCCAAGCAACAAGAGGAAGATGAGGCACCAGCTGGCCAAGATTATGCCATTTCAGACTTCAATGCTGCTGGCATTGGCAGCTTCCCTGCCGCTGACGGCCAATGGCCCACTGCAGTCGAACAACCCTGGACTGAAGAAGCTTCACAACCAATCCCAGCAGTTCCTACTAACTGGGTCCCAGAAACAACTGGTACTAATTATCGAATTGATTTTTTATCTTTTCTTGATGATATGATCCTAAGTTTTATACGCGTTGTTCTCATGATCATGCTTGAATAACTTCAGCATGGTCATTTAGCTCATTGGTCTTCAAATCTATTATTTATGTCTTGATTTGAGTTTGAAATAATGCAATTTTCTGTTCAGCCTTCTTTTTATAAATTGCATTCCAAAATGTTGTTGGTATCCAACTTTCTAAGGCTTAAATAACTTTTAGGTTCTCTAATAAATACCCTTTTTTTTTTGTCTAAATCCCTGAAGTTTTTTTTTGCGTTATGTTTTTTGCATTGCTATGAATTCCTGAAAATTTTTATTTTTCTGAGTCCTTACTGATGACATGGCACAATCTCAGCCATTGATATATTTTCAGATTGTGCTATATCATCACTTAACTAACTGTTGAGATGATAACATGTCATCGGTAGGATCTCAACAAAAATAAAATTTTATCATAGACCCCCATAACAATGCAAATTTTTTTCAGGGACTTAAGACAAAAAAATGGGTATTTATTAGGGATCCAAAAATTATTTAAGCTGACTTGCTATGTGCCTATCAATTACCTTCATTCTTATGGTTGCATCAGTTCCCATTCCCTCGCCAGAACAAAGATAAGAAAATCTTTGATACAGTGCAGTGATAAGAGGATGGGGCCACAATCACATGCCTTTTCTATTAACAGTTTTCATATTTCTTTTGAAATTTATGTAATCACAATTTGTTTGACTGAAGTTCCTCTCACAGCTGCAGGAGATTGGGGTGAGGCTGTTGCAGCTCCAGCAACAGCAGCGGCGGCAGCTCCACAAGATGGTGGTGTGCCTCCAGCCCAAGTTTTTCCTCCTGCCACTGGCTGGGACTAGCTTCTGAGAAGAGATTTTGATTCCATGGGGGTGGTGTTTAAAAACCCTTAGGTTTTCTTCCCCTCGGCTCAGAAACTTCCCTTGATTTTATTTGTTAGAAAAGAAACATCATTTTCTTGATATTGAATCTGAGTAAAATTTTGTTTGTTGGCATATTGAAGGAAAACTTTATCGTTTAAATGAAATAATTTAATTGTTTCATAATGGTTTTTACTTTTTATACTGTTTTCTAAGTGTTGATTCGACTTTGACATGTATGTATGCGTAGAGAGTAGAGACTGATTTTACAAGTTTTTGTACATGAATCAAATTGATTTTTACATATAGGAATCAAATTGAGAATCCATGTTTAGGGACTAAACTAGTAACTTAGATGCTTAAACCATGCAATAATTTTATTCTATGTTTAACCTTAAATTGTTCATTCTATTTTTTTTTCTTTCTTTTTATCAAATGCTACCTGAAGATTAAAACGATGATCATGGTTATTTCTGTTTTTTGATGGCAACAAACAGATATTCCGATTTAAAAAATACACTCGTGATCAAAATGTGTAACAAAAATCAAACCATTTTTTTTTTTTAAAACAAATCCAAATTTATGTGATCCAACCTCATCAATGACCTGGATAATATTGAACCAATCCCTACAAAACTCCGTGACAGAACAACATGCACTAAATTAGTCCTAATTGCAAGTAAATTACCCAAGTTAAAAGGGAAGATAATTTTAAGGTTTTTTTTTCTTAATGCGTCCTTTCAGTTCAGTTGAATACTTTAAAACTCAACTTTGGTTTTACACACAAAAAAAAAAATACTAAGTAAAACTCAACTTTGGTTAAAATAATTTCTGACAACTACTGACTCTCATTCGGTGGTAAGAAAATTATTAATTATTAGTATTAATTATCAATTTCTTCTTGAGTTAGCATTATTGTCAAATTTGAATAACTATTTATTAATTTAATTAAAATGACACATAATAATATATTGTTCTAATTTCGTACATCTTCATCCATTCCTCAACAAAAAAAAAAAAAAAAAATTGGTACATCGTCCATTCTTCCCATCCCATGCGATCCACGAGTTGATAAACGTGACAATATTATTTGCAAATTGCAATATCCAACCTACCCCTCGTTTTTATATTCTCTTTCTCTTTCTTCAAAGCTCATTGATTATTTAACAATATCCATCACATATTCACGTGTACATTTTACCTGCTTAACGGAGGTTAAACGATGAATGATAAGGTGAATCTCTCTTGCATATTTTTTTTTTGGAATTAGTTTAAATTTATTAAAAATCATAAATTTAAGTGAAATAATCATTAAATGTATAATAAAATCTAACTGAATTTATAATTTTTAATTAATTTGGATCAATCACAGAAAAAATATTAAAGAGAATATTTGAGAAACTCATCATAATATTACTCAAGTTAAAAGATTAACTCAAATCTATATACAAACATAAAAAATAATAATTTGAATTTAAATATAAGTAATTTAACTATTTTTTATTTCTATTTAATGGCGATTCCAATTTCAATGACTTATTTTTACGTTTCATATCAAATTCAAATGAAAAACATTTTAAAAAAAAATATTTTTTTATTAAATTAAATTATATTATATTAATCAACTTTCTTAATACCTTGAGTAAGTTGGTTAAATTTGTTTATATATAGATTCGGTGGAAGTAATAAACTAACGTAAAAACGTATTTAATATAGGTCTAATTTTATTTGTAATTGAACATTTGATCTTCTACATTGTTTATTTGTATTTTGAAGTTAGTTTTTGAAAACTAAAACCGTTAGAAAAATACTAATTTTTGATGGTTTTACTAATTCTAAAGACCCAATACAAAAATCATAGAAGATTAAGGATTTAATTATAATTTTTTTAATTTAAGATTTCCATTAAACTTTTAATATAATAAAAATACTTTTAAGAAACTAAACTAATATTTTTGTTTAGAAAATGAATGATGTACCTTTTTACACCATCTTTCAATTCAGACAACCAATTATATAAGAGTCAATTTGTTCTCTTATCATAACTATTTTAAAATTTATATCCACAATTAAGTAATATTAAATAATTTTAAAAATTATTAATGGGTTTATCTTAGTTAATTGAACAGATAGGATGCATGAATATAGATATTTTGTAGTATCGTATTCAATTCCTACGAATAAAAAATAAATAAAATTAATTTATATTTAAAAATAAAAAAATATAGGGGCCCATTCAGCATACCGTGCGATGCACGAGTGTTTGTTAAAGTAATAAATAAATGATTCAATGTTTGAGTACATAGACTTCCATTCAAAAAAAAACTTGAGAGTATTAAATAATTCAACCTATTAATTATTACATTACCCCTTGTTTTTTTTTTTTTTTTTTCTTTCTGTTTCCTTTGTTCTTTCTTTCTTCTCACCAAAGCTTATGTTATATATGTACAAACATAATACACACCCACCATTGGATCTATCTACCAACCTCTAACCTTCTTCTCCACTCATCCGTTTTTTCTCTCTAACGGTAGCTGCATTGCCCGCTTTCTCTCTCTAGAGTGTTCCCCATTTCATTCTGTTGCATTTTTGGTTATCAAGTTCATTTTTTGTGTGTGTGATTTTGTTAAAAATCTGATTTTGATTGGAATTCTGAGGTCCCTGAAGCTGATTTTATCTGGGTTTTGCTTGTTTTGTTAATTTGTGTTGAAGGGGAGAGCTTTTCTGGTTTTGGTGGTGAGTTTGTTTGTTGCACGTTTGAGAAGCAATGGCACGCAAGAAGATCAGAGAGTATGACTCCAAGAGGCTGCTGAAGGAGCATTTTAAGAGGCTCTCTGGCCAGGACTTGCCTATCAAGTCTGCACAAGTAAGCATTCTCTTCATGTGGTTATTGCTTAATTTGAACTAGTGTTTTAGTTTGTACATTGCTATTATACTTGGAAGAGTGCCAGCGATACTCTTTCTACTCTCATTTGGATACTCTTTTTGTGACTAATTGAAAACTATTGAAAGTTATCAATTGTGGTGGGTTCTACAGCTAAATCGAGAGACAGAACCATTAAATGATACATGGGACCCACTAGAATTGGTGATTTCTAATAAATTTCAACTCATCACAAGTATAATACCTGAAAGAGAGTGTCAAGGATAATGTGCTAGTACTTCTCATTATATTTGAATTAGTATTTTAGTCTATACAAGAACATTCTTAAATTGTGATATAAGGTTGTTTATAAATATTGACAATTTATTTGAAAATATTGAATTTCAATTTAAAGATAGAAATAAAAGACGGTAGATCAGAGACCTTAAGAAGATTAAATTAAATATAGAGATTAAAAAAAAAAAAAAGCGTAGTTTGGGATGGTTGAGAATTGTGAGAATTTTTTTGAATGGAAAGAGAATATTGGGATGTCTAATTGAGAGAGTGAGGAGAGTGAAAGTCTCACTCTATGTTGTGTATTATATTTTTTTTAAATACAGAAGTAGATTTCCAAAGTAGTTTCTTGTGTTGGCTTGGTTGTGAATCTTGTACCTTATATAAATCTGTTTGTTAGACTCACATTGGAATCACACAATGAGTTTTGTTATCCTTTTCTTGATATAGTAGGACCCTATGTTTATTTGAAGCCAATGTGATATCTCAAACGCCATTTGAGTTTTGTCCTAGATCATGATAGCTAGTAAAATCTGGTGCATACTTCATGGGATTAAACTTCCAATTAGTCTTGCTTTGTCTATCTGTCACCTCATTGCATTAGTCAGATAACAATCTTCAAATCTTGCACCTGACTAGCTTATTGTAAACAATGTTATGATTGATATCATTTTATGATGTGCCTTGTGCAAATTATGTGTTTATAAGTTTATACCAGAATAGATCTAATCTGAACCCCTCTCAACTAAAATTTGTTTATCCAGTTCATATGGCATGTCTTCAATATGACAATTTAATCATTGCTTTAAGCTGTGCCAGATTATATTATGTATAACTTATTTGTGGTAAAGTTCAAATTTGTATCTTACCAGTCAGTCAGTGCAGCATGCATATCAAACTCGAATAATAAATTTGTTGTGTGTTTTATTCATCAGGTTACAGAATCCACTGATTTCAATGAGCTAGCAGAGAAGGAACCTTGGCTTTTATCTTCAAAATTGGTTGTGAAACCCGACATGCTATTCGGAAAGCGTGGCAAAAGTGGTTTGGTTGCCTTGAATCTGGATTTGGCAGAAGTTGCTTCTTTTGTGAAAGAGCGTATTGGCAAAGAGGTTACTTTTTTCTCCTCTGTCCCTCCAAACCTTAAATTGTTTTTCCCTTTTCATAATCACTTTTTCTTTGTATTTCCTATCTACCCTTTAAGTGTTTGCTCATATCTTTTTCTCTATGATCTAGGTTGAGATGGGTGGATGCAAAGGACCTATAACAACTTTTATAGTTGAACCTTTTATCCCTCATAACGAGGAGTTTTACCTTAACATTGTCTCAGAGAGACTAGGGTACAGTATAAGCTTTTCTGAATGTGGAGGAATTGAAATTGAGGAGAATTGGGATAAGGTGCACAAATTCGTACCTTTTGACCTTACAAGAAGTAAATTCTGCTCATACCTTCCTTGTAATTCCCATAAGCTACAAAATGTTTTGTTCATATTTCAGGTCAAGACTGTATTTATGCCAACAGGAGTGTCCCTTACCTCAGAGAATATTGCCCCACTTGTTGCAACCCTTCCCTTAGAGGCATGTTAATTTTACTAATTTGTCATTTTTTTTGAATAAGTTAACTATGCTTTTTTTTTGGTTATTCAGTAGGACCATGGGATTGAATATCACATGCTATTTTGTTGGTGGACACTTTGTTTCATTTTTTTTTGTAAGCACTTTGTTTCAATTATTTAAAAGTACTTCATTCATGCCTACAGATCAAGGGAGAAATTGAGGGATTTCTCAAGGTGATTTTTGCTCTATTTCAAGGTATATTACAAAATATGCATTTACTAACATTAGATGTGTTTGTGAAGACAACTTCATTGATGGTAGCATTTAAATTTAAAGTTTTAAACCTTTTCTTTTCCTATTTTTTTCCTTGTGTTAGACCTGGATTTTACTTTCTTGGAGATGAATCCTTTCGCTTTGGTCAATGGAAAGCCTTATCCTCTGGACATGAGAGGCGAGCTTGATGACACTGCTGCTTTCAAGAACTTCAAGAAGTGGGTTTCTTCCCTCTAAAGAAAATCAACTGTTATTTAAAGGATGAATATCATATCTCTTAATTCATCATGTTTCATAGTAAAAGAAATTTTAAACCATGTATGTTATTAATATTTTCAGATGGGGAGACATTGAATTTCCACTGCCATTTGGAAGGGTTATGAGTACTACAGAGGCTTTCGTTCATGGATTAGATGAAAAGGTGAAAAGATATACTTTTGTCGTGTATCTTCAATCAGATTCAATTCATTTATAACTTTGTCCATAAGCTGCAGATCTTAATCAACCTTTGCTCCTTAGCAAATACTGTTAACTGTTAATGCATGGTCAGCAGATCTTCAGGGTCAATTGAACTCTTATCAATCATAATTTTGTTGCTTTTAGTAATCGTGGTGCTATAAATTCTTTTGCATAAATGCTTATGATGTTTGTTTTTTATTTCTTTTTGGTTCCCAGACAAGTGCATCTTTGAAATTCACTGTGTTAAACCCAAAGGGCCGAATTTGGACAATGGTAGCTGGGGGAGGTGCTAGTGTTATCTATGCTGATACGGTGTGTTTCTACTACTTTAAAAGTTAAATTCATTGCTAAACTCTAATCTCTTGTAATAATAAGCAGCAGATTTCTTACATACTAATTTATTAAAACAGGTAGGAGATCTTGGTTATGCTCCTGAGCTTGGAAATTATGCAGAATATAGTGGTGCACCCAAAGAAGATGAGGTCTTGCAGTATGCCAGAGTAGTGATTGATGTAATAAATTCTTATCTCAAACATTATTGTTGGCTTATTTATTGTCAATTTTTGGAGTGTGAAATTAGCTTAGCAAATGCATGCTACTTTGAAACATGGTATATAGTGATTCTTTGTCTCTGACAATTTCTTTGCAGTGTGCAACTTCAAATCCTGATGGCCAAAAGCGAGCCCTTGTGATAGGGGGAGGAATAGCTAACTTCACTGATGTTGCTGCTACATTCAGCGGCATTATTCGTGCTCTGAAGGAGAAGGTGAGCCTATCATGGCGAAGCCTTGCTCTATAATATCTTATTTAATTTGCTTATGGTAGAGTTAATTGATTGTTGACCTATTACAAACCAGGAACAAAAGCTAAAAGAAGCAAAGATGCACCTGTATGTGAGGAGAGGAGGTCCCAACTACCAGAAGGGTCTAGCAAAAATGAGGGCACTTGGAGAGGAGATTGGCATTCCTATTGAGGTTATATAACAATTAACTGATTCCATTATTGATTGTGTAGGCTTAAATTGGGTCACGTTGTTTTTAGTCTTCCAAATAAAAAGTTTTTTTTAGCCCCTCATAATCGGAAAATGTTTTTTTTAGTCTTTCCCACAATAGGTACCAAACAAGGAATAAAAGATTTGCAATCTATGATGGTTTTTAATCATAAAAAAACATATAAAAATGTCACAAATTAAATTGTGGTGGCTAAAAAACCACCACTAATTACAAATATATTATTCATTATTTTGCACCTACTGTGGAAATTACTAAAAAAAAGCATTTTTTGATTTTGAAGGAGTAAAAAAACTTTGCATTTGGAGAACCAAAAAAAATGACCCACGTTTAAAAGATTAAAAATATATTTAAACCTTGATTGTATTAAGAGACCATCTAAAATGATGCTTATATTTGGTCTCTTTACAGGTTTATGGACCTGAGGCAACAATGACTGGTATATGCAAACAGGCAATCCAATGCATCACAGCTGCTGCTTAATTATCCATTCTTAGGCCAATCCCTTCTTTTATATGTATTTTCATGGCTAGTTTGAAGTGATTGTTGATTCTTAGTTCCCTCCCTTTCCAACTCTCAGAATTGGTAACTTTGGTGAGTTAGAGCATAGGCTGTTATAAATTAGTCATTTAGTCATATCATCCAATAAAGTGGTCACGACTAGAGGGTTTTGTTTCGTCTAGAATTCTGATAGTACACAGTCTTGACACAATAAACTAGGATGTGTAATTGTTTTATGATATGTCAAGCTGCAATGTCTTGGTTCTCAGATTTACTTTCACCAAGTAAATTGATTTTCTTTCCACTTTATGGGAACTTAAATTTCGGTTTAAAAGGGTCTTTTAATAAATTCAATTGCTTTTGGGAAAAATCTTGGCCTCTTGGATACACAACCATATCATGCACTGACACAGTTGTGAAAAATGTGCATGTGATTGCCTAACCTCTAGAGTGTATTAAATATATCAAGAGGCAAATTCATTTCCAAATGACATTTCAGTGATTTCACCACACGTCCATGATGTCGTTTAAAATTTCATTATAAGTACGGCATGACAGCATTTATCATATGAAGCACATTGTTGGAAAAGGATTTTGAAGTCAGAAAGAAATCATTAATTTCACACGATGGCTCACACGATTTGATAACCAGTTTTCGATTTATATACCTTTATAGATAAATATTAAATACAACAACGAACCTGATTATACACTTTAGCAACTACTAGAGTGAGGTTTTACTCTCCAAGCAAATACTGCTTTTGTCACTCAATTGAAAATTTCCGGTCTATAACCTCGATGGTGAAGATTGCTGTGCTGGAAGTAAACTAAAAAGTTTATAAAAACATAGAGAAGTTTGAGGGTTAGGATGAGTAACTTCCTTTTGCAGGGTCATAAAAATAGTAGATGGTAAAGAAGAAACATAGTTTCACTTTGAGCATACCATCAAATGTTACCTGTAGTTACTACACCACAATAGCTTCAAACAAAGAAGTCAAAATCAAGCATATACTAAATATGAATTATTATGATGTACATTAGAAGAAGCACAATATTTCCTTCAAGTCGGGTTCTTCAAACATTAGGTCTTGAGGACCTTGTATGCAAGACTTGTGAACATGTCAGACGGAACCTTGATTAAGAGAAAATTACCAAGGTGGCCTAAATTGTTCTTAAAAAAAGCATCACATTGGATGGCTCCATAATACTGATGTGCAAGAAATTGGGGAAGATGTTTGCTTTAGAGCTTTTTCAGTGACGCTTTCAAGTGTGGCTGAAGAGTTATAGTATTGGTAGCCATTTGAACGTCATAACAAAGAATCCCATCAACCAGCTGGAAACATCTTCTTATCTCTTTAACCTGTGTAGAGTGCATAAAACATTATAGCTATGAATACCACAAAAAGAGCAAGAAATAACTTTCTTCTTCTTTTATTAATTTAGTAAGGTGTTTCCTTAATCTAACTTTGATGTCTAATTTGTTTTACCATGGGGGTATAGAGATAAGTATGGCAGAGAAATCACTTCCTATTGTAAATAAAACATGATTTAGTGAGAGAAATAAAAAAGCAATGATAAGAATGTGCATGGTAATATGATGATATCTGTAAAAAAAAATTTGGCCAAAAAGTAGAAAACAAAATAAGGTATTATAAGCAATCAATGACTGTGGAACCAATGATTCACCAACTTAGTTAAAAACTTAAAATACATGTAAACTGAAAATCATATTGAATAACTTCTTCATCTACCAAATTTTCAAAAGTCCACTCCCCTACCCCTCCACTCTAAAATTCTGTTAGGTTTCTGTTTGTTGCAATCATAATCCTCATATAGAGGAGTGCTAGCAACACCCTCTCTGACATTCTTTTAGACACTTTCTCTGTGATTGGTTGAAATTGATGAAAATCATCAATTTTGAAAGATCCCACAATTAAATCAGGAAAGAGAATCATTAAACAATATGTGAAACCCACAAAAATTGATGATTCCCAAGAAATATTAACCAATCACAAGGAGAGTATCTAAAAAGAGAGTGTGACTAGCATTTCTCTCCTCATATAAGGTGATAAAAGAAAATTCCAAAAACATATCCATTATACAATTTCTTTGGCACATTCATAATATCATGATTCATAAGACACCTTACTAAGATGGTTGTTTTTGAAATATAACCTAAAGGAAGCCCCATTCAATCACTATCAGAATGTAATGTATGTGAACAACGCATTTATAAGCACAAGGCATTAGTATTATTGCATTTGGAGAAGACCAATTTGGATTACCTTAGAAGCATTTCCCACTATTTCACTCTGAAGCTGTATCACTTTCTCTTCAGCACTGTATGTTCCTTTCTGGAAGCACAATATCAAGTGGTACATCAGTAGGAGAAAAGGGTGAAGAGAATCAAAAATGAAAAACAGGAAAATAACTTGCCTCATGGTCCATGGACCTAAAAAACAATGAAATAAGCAAGATCTTTAACTCTAAACAATTCAATAAGGAAGAAAACTATAAATCCAGCCAATATTTGGAAGAATATCTTAACATAACAATATAAACAATATAAACATAACATTTTACATAACTTATACATCGTCCAATATAGAAAGAAATTTATGCAATTGCAATGTCACTCTTGCAAACAACTGACAACAATGGATTGCACGCAATGTTAGGAACATTTGGAATTAAAATGCAGGAAGGGATGGACTTTTTTGCCATAGGAGCTTATTCGTAGCAAATAGAAAATAATAAAGATGTGCTTGCTATAGCTTGATAAGTAAGGAAAAATCGAGTTAAGCTTGATCAAAGGGTAATATTTATCAAAATCAAATCAGGACATGAACTTTATTATTCAAATTGAGCTGCCTCCAAATTTAAACTGAGGAGGTAGAGTAATTAAGAGTCCATGGAGCTTCCAAACCCACCATTCCTATTGCAAACAGATTATAGAGACACATGAAGCCAATTAGTCAAACAGTGTATCCGTGACACAAAACCAAACCAAATTGAAAAATAGTACCTGAACTTCCACAAGACCATTGCTTTGAGCAATCACAACTTCAATGGTGCCATCTGGTTTAGGACGCCAGTATCCACTCTCAGCATGCATAGGCTCTCCAGAGCTGAGTTTCCATGTCTTCTGAGTGTACCCTATCACAGGCTACACCCATTTCACACACATCCAAACCAGGTACACAAAATCAGCACACAACCACACACATAAAAAGAAAAAGAGAGACTTTGATGAGTTAAATTGAAGTCCTCAAAATATATCATCATAAATGGTTAAAAAAACAATGTAATTGGAAAACACTACTGACATATAACACAATAACTACCTTAAAAGTCATATCAACCATAATTTGTGATTAGATGACACTTAAACTCTTAATTTAAACATCATGTTTTGGATAGTTTTATTTTTTTTCTTTGCTAACGACCAAAGGTATCCTCCATATCAAGCAATCATGCTCGAGTTGGTTAGGATCACCGAGTGACAAAACTCTCCCTTAACGCAACTGCATATACAAACTCGAACTCTAGATTACCCATTAAATTGAAACAACTATGTGCTAGTATATCCACATTCAATGGTAGACTATTTTTTTAATTGTTGGACTATGTATACTTATGGTGTATCAAAATTAAACTCTAAAAACCACCGAGCGTGTAGATTAACTAGCATGGGATTTTTAACCAGAGGTCTCTGTGTTGAATATGGTCTAGACAAAAAAAAAAAAAAAAAACTCTAAACAAAACAAAATCCAGTAATAAAAAAGAGAAATTTGAGAGACCCAGATAGTGATTATGGAGAAAGAGAAAGGAAAACCTTGTTGGGGGGATGAGAGAAGTGAAGCTCTTCGCCATAAGAGAAGGAGTTGATAGTGGGGAAGCCTCCTTCTCCTTGTCCTCTCCATGTGCCTAGAAGGTAGGAGAGTGGTGCCACTGCCGGGTGGATCACCGGTGGCGATGTTTCCGGCGCCGGAGACTCTGTTTTTGCATCCATTTTTTGTTTGTTTTTTCTTTGGAAATGTTTCTGTGACTGTATTGTTGTGCAATCCGAAATGTGGCTCTTTGGATTTATTGTTTTGACTGACATGTAAATTATTAGTTTAGTTCTTACCATATCCTCTCACTTCACTTCTATTCTCTACCTTTTATATTTTTCACCCTTTTTAGTTTACTTCTCAGCAGCAGTTAGTGGCTAAATTTAAGACATTGCTAACACGATTTTATAAGCTTCCAAAACTGATCTTCTATTCAAATCAAGTTATTATCTTATATGCATGTAAATGTACGATGTTCGTCCATTAATAAATTTTTCTTTTCACGTGAACATGTATTTGGCAAAGTAATTATGACTATTTAAACAAAATTTCCAAGATTGAGGTTAACTATGTGACAATGAACAAAATAATTTAATTATCCTTGTGTTCTTATGAATTTTTATTGAAGGCAAATAAAACTATGCTCTTCTTTCTCTCTAGACTCTTGAGACAGAAAGTTATTTAATTAAATTGATCTATGCTATTAAGGTGACTATATTCAATTAGATTCATTATATTCTATATTACTTTGTTTGATCCTCTTAGGTTTAACCTATTCTTGTGGTTTTACACCTAAGTCCCTTCCTATGGTTTAAAAATTATAAGTTCACATTTCAATACATCCCAAACACCTATGATTACATTAAATGCTGATCAATTCATTTAACACATAAAAACAATAAAAAGAAATCAAAAGAAAATAAGAACAATACAAAGATTACAAAAATTAATTCATTCAAAGTTCATAAGGTTATGCTCAATCCCAAAAATAAAAAGGACTACTTGTAGGTAGTCATGAAATCCAAAATAGAAATTAAAAAAGAAAAGGATAACGAACCGAATGAGAGAAAGATGATAAAAGATTTAGCTCTCTTTGTAGCTATCAAATGTAAAAATGCAAAACCCTATTCTAAAGTTCAAAAGGGTATTTAAAGACAATAGACTAAAAGGTTTATATCCAATTACAAATGAAAAATCGTAAATAAATAATAAAAAGAACAAGTTTGTTGCGTGTCATGGCCATGATTTGCGTTGTCTTGAGCACAAAATAGAATTTCTGTCACTAATTACAGCCGTGATCTGCGTTGTCTTGAGCGTGTCACAACTGTGATTCACACTATCTTAAACACAACAAATGAAACTTCAATGCCACCCATGTGCGTGAACTTTGCCTCATGGTTGTGATTCTCTAAAGGATAAATGCAAGTTTTAAAAGTGTGTCATTTAAGTAATGAAAAGTGCCCTTAGTGTCTCAAATTGTTATTTAAAACACAATAACACCCAAAGTGCAACAAATTCCACAAAATGTACAAAAGAAGAGAAAATTATCCTAAACTAAATCCTAAATGTTAAAATGTATAAACAAAACTAAATGAAATATAATGTAAATGTAATATGAAATGCAACACATCTGATAGTCAAGATGAACTACAAATTGTGAAAGAGGAAGGTGCATAATATGAGGGATATGAAATGAGAGTAAATGAATTATGGTCATGACTATGCCAATAATTTACATGCAACACAAGATTTAATTAAAAATTTGAAAGTACAATCATGGACCATAGTTAACTTCATGGACTAAAATGTCACTAAGTGACCAAGTTCAAGAATAAAATATTAGTAAGTGATTAAGTTTTGGGACTAAATTGTCATCAAATTGTTAAGTTCAAAGACTAAATTAAAAAGTCATTTTTAAACACATGACAATCATATGGATGACATATGATAATTGTCAACTATCACGTCATCACTAACGGTTTCATATAGGCATTCTTGTCAGTGTTAACGGTAGAATTAATTTGTCACACTTTTTGCATATTCAATCACTAAATTTTAATTTTTCATCTTTCAAAGATCAATCTGTCAGCACCTCACACTTTTCGATACCAAAATGGGTATTTACTTTTAATTTTTTTAAAAATATTTTTATTATGATTTGTCTATATATATATTTTTTAGTCTTTTAACTTTATTTTTGTCTTAACTTTTAGTTTCTTATCATTTTTTCAATTTAGGTTTAGATCTTTAAAAATAATGAAAATGAATAGCTTTTGCAAATGAGGGGGCTACCCTAGTAAATAAGATTGGAGTCATACACATATGTTTGTTAAGGTACTGAAGGTGTTTTATAATTGCATGTAACAATACACTTTTTTTTAAACAAAATTGTGTGACATTAAAAAAAAAAACATTGAACAAGTGGATGAAAAGTAATGATTTAGTCCTACAAAAGATGACTACAAATATGCAAATCATGTTTTCTAAATATTGAGATAAATAACTTATTGTTTCTAGTTGTGTTTCTTGATCCATGATATAAACTTCATTATGTTGAGTTTTGCTTTGTTTGATTGTATGATACTGAAATGAGTCAAGTGATGGTAAAAAAGTTAACATATATGATTGAAAAGTTGTTTAAGTATTATGCTACAGCGTATCCTAACAATGATAGTAATTCTGGGACTGGTAGCAACATCAAGGATTGCTTCTCAGTCTAATGCTTTCACTAGTAATGATGATGATGAAAGGGATTGGGCAAATGAATTCAAGTTGAAAATAAGGAAGAAATGAGGTGAAGTTAAAAAGAATGAGTTGTAAAGGTACATGTAAGATGATGTTGAAGACTCAAATCTTAATGTTGAATTTGAAATTTTAAAGTGGTGGAAAGTGAAGTCAACTAAGTATTATGTTCTTTCTTGCATAGCTAGAGATATTTTAGCTATCACGGTGTCTATTGTATCATTTAAATGCTAGTATTATTGAAGGGTTGATTTGTTGCCAAAATTAGTTGAGGAACTCTCCTCTTAGTTCTCTTATAGCTTTATATTTTATGATCAAATTTGTATTTTTATTTTGTAGAACTATCTGGACAAGATGTAAGTGACCTTAGAGTTACTAATTCTAGAGCTCAACCTAATTCATCTAAAAGTTATGAATTTATTTTCAATTTATGAATTTGTTTTAGACTATATTTTAAACATGTTCTAACAATAACATTTAATTTCGCTTAATATCTTATTATAAGTTAATATTCAAGAATTAACTTCTCAATCCTCAATGGCCAATCCCAGGGAAGAGATATGAGGCTCTCGACCAATAAGGAGAGGAGGAAGGATTTGCTTTTGAATCTAGTTTAGTTGCAAGCGTAAACGAAACTCAAAACTCCATTTCTAGGAAATAAAATAAGGCATTTCAACTGTTCCCCGATCACCTATGCAATTTCCTCATCTGTGACTCTCCTACGGGAAAGATTAAGAAAAGCATATGGAGGAGAGTTCGATGTAACTTGTAGATTTCTTTCTACCTTTTCTTCTTTAGCTGAGTTCTCTATAAGCGAATGAGCTGCTCAAAACCCTTTCATTTCGTTGTTAAGGCCTCTTAAGGGGGAATACCCAAGGGAATGTTGGCAAATGATATTTATTTAGTAATAGATGCCTTCTCCGACATGTCTCGTATGTCAAGCTCTTTTCTTTCCCAAGGAAAGCTGGTTATAGGTCAAGCAGTAACATCATACCTCTCCCACATGAGGTTTAGAAAAGAAAGGTACGTAGTTGCTCAACCATAGGGAGAGGGTTGAACATTGACAATGACTTTAGGTAGAAGTCACGAATGATAAGGAGATCAGGATTTCCTCTAGAAATGAATGTGACCTTAGCTCCATAGCTGGAAATAAATCAAACTCAAACAAAGAACTCCAACTCACTTCACTTGAGCTAGGGCAACATTAAGAAGATATATTCCGAGAGGAAAGATAGTTTCCGGGTTCCTGCGAGGAAGTTAGTGTTTTCTCCTCCCACTCTACTTCTGCTTCCTTTTTCCTTTCGCAAGCCAGCCTTTCAATAAAAATGTTTTCCTTTTTGGTGACTTTGTCTGAAGCTTTTGAATTGACTTATGAGAGCAGACAAAAGTCCTCAAGAAGAATACACTTAAATTATTATTTATTTGATTTATGATTTTGAGTCTTTTGACTATGTTGGATTATTAATGTGGATTTAACTAATTTGCTATATATTAATCATTTTGATTTATGTTAATAGCTAATTTGATAGTAAAATTGTTATTTTTTTTTAAATTGAATATCCGAAAATTGAATCAAACTAATTCATTAATCATTGGATTGTGAATTTTTTCTTCAAATTCTAATCAAATTGAACCAATTATAATCAATTGATTTGAACAATAAATCACCCTAAAACCTAATCAAATCCATAAACAAATCCTGTATGAATCAATTTACACAAACCAAATTGATCAATTTAAAATCAACTTTAATGAAGAGTACATAATGAAAAATATATTTTAACTTTTTTTTTATTAATTGAGTGTCAACTTGAATTGCACCAAAAAAAAAAAAAAAAAGTGTCAACTTGAAAGATGAAAATCTGAAATACACTCTTTTAAATACAATTTTGTTTTTTTCTTTTTTATATATTTGAGCGTGTCTATATGATTCATCGAACTTGAAATTAAAATAAATAAATAAATGCAATAAAAAATTCTTAACCCTAGTAGTGAAAAGCCAAGAACTTCGTCCCGTTCCATAGTAATAAATTCACGTTTTCACACTTTTTTTTTCTTTAAATTCACATTTTCCATCTTCTCAATCCCTCAAATTCCACCATCTGGTGCGACACTGAGAAGTAGTAGCGAGTAACGAACCGTTGGGAGAATCTTATTAATTAGAAGAGAATGAACAAAGGTGGGGCAGGAGGCCCCAGTGCCGGAAGCGGCCCCACCGCCGCGGCGGCTGCTGCGGCGGCGCAGAAGCAGAAGACTCTGTTGCTAAGAGTCGAAGGCGATATCGCCAACATCGTCGACAATTTCAGCCACCTCATCAACGTTGCAAGGGTACATTTATTTTCTGCATTTCCATTATCTCGCTCACTCACTTTTGGGTTCTATTGATCTGATTTTTTATGCATCAGAATCAATTCATCCAGAACTTCAATTCGTGTTAGCTGTGGCGAACGCCACTTTTTAACTTTGTTTTGAAACAAGTTTTGTGTAGGATAAGTCTGAGCTTTTAACTGTGTATTTCACGTGGCTTATTGAATAATATCATGGGTTGGAAGCAAGGTTTTAAATTGAGGTCATTACTTGATATTGTGGGAAATTGAGGACAAGTGCATCTGATGCAAGCCACAATTGCAGTTGCATATGGTTGTAGAGAGTAGAGAGTAGAGACACCCAAAACCTTGACGTTGCGGCTGAAATTGTGGTTGTCGCGGACTGTTTTTAGATCCTTGGTTGGAATTGAAGAAGAGAGTGAGGGAGGACACTGGGGATGAGTGTAATAGAACCATTTATGGTGAGAAATCATTTTATGTGTTTGGTTGCTGTTGTGTTAGTGTGAATTTGGGTAAACATTTATGGAGTTCATTTTAGATTATCTTAATTTTGCAAAATTGATTTTGGTTGAAAATGAATTTGAAGTGAAGTGATTTGTGTTTAGAAACATTTATATTGAAAGTGAGTTTGCAGTAAAACTTTCTCAACTCAACACAAAAGCTGTGTTGTTTTGCTTCTAGTCTAGCGACAGTAGCAGTGCTTATAGCAGTGTAGTGGTGTGGAGTGGCCCCTACCTGCTACAAGGGTTGCCATAGTGGAGTAGTTTAATGTAGTGGTTGTAGTGACCCAAATAGAAGGATGAATAGCAGCCATAGTGGCACTGGTGTTTATTCTAAAACTGCCCTCTGAACAGGTACATAAGAGCTTTTTTGGCAGTGCAACTTTTGGGATTTGAAAATGAAGTCAATGTGCGCATCTCAGATGTTGTCTTATTTCTTGCAAATCTTTTGCCAATTCTTATTGTTACTGCACACATTTTTGTTTATTAATTTTACATTTTGAATTTGGGTTCTTCTAATGCTGATTTTGTTGTTGTTCTTAAAATTTTATGATGACCAAGGCTGTGATGACTGAAAACATTTCTCGAATCTGATAAAAACCTAAGCAAGTTGTTTGCTCTGTGATGACAGTGTTTGTGCGTGTCTGAGCCTTACCAATACCATCTCCTTTCAACTTATGTTTAATTGTTGGAACTCAGAATAATGTTGCACTAATGCATTTGGGAATCTAATTTGGAGATTCTGCATTTCCTGATTAAATGAACAGATTTTCAATCTTTACTACATATTTTATTTTTTAATCTCAATGAAGTCACTCCTTGTTGGGGGAAAACTGCACCGTGGTGGGGTAGGCATGGTCTAACATGCTCTTGGGAGAAAAGACAGTTTGGTTTGAGACAATCAAATCAAACATCAATGTTTTTCTTTAGTGGGCAAATTGCATTTGGTACACTCAAATGTGAGTTTGGTTGTCTCATACACCTATCTGAACATATTCTATTCATTCGAGAGGCTGAGTGTCAGATTTCTTCTATGACTTGATTAATCTTGGAAATAGGAAATTGTGTATGTTTCAATTACAATTTGAAGATAAAGATGGCCTGAGTGTAATCTTTTCTAATTTACTTTTTCTTATATCCTTTTGTTAGTTGTTGTGACTCCAAGAAAATGGTGAATCTAGTCTCTTCCAATTGACTAGTTTCTTGTTCTCAAACATGAGTAATAGTTGGTGTTTAGGTCTGCTCCTTTGGATGTTGTTGGTGAAGATGATCCTTCTCTTCTTTGATAGTCACCATACATCCACTCTTTCCTGCTCATTATCGCACTGGTGTGTGCCAAGAGCCACTATGCATACATGGGGATACTTGTATTATGGATGATTTAGCTTTTAAGTTGACCTAAGTCCGGTTCTAATCCTGTGGTGAACAATTAGGAATGTCTGGCATATCCTAACATACTAAAATTATGTGCATAATGTTAAAAGTTTGTACGTGTTATTTGTTCACTTACAATCTAAAATTCTTACAGGTAAATGATCCACCAGTTAGAAATTCACAGGAAGCTTTTATGATGGAGATGCGTGCTGCTAGAATGGTGAGTGCAGTTTTGTTGATTCTTGTGCTTCTGAACAATCATGCCCACAAAATTTTATTGCTTTTTACTTGAATTTTATTTTATACATCAAAACTTTAAGGATTACTGTGGAGAAAAGTTTGCTTGTCAGTACCTTACCAGGGTAACCACCTATTGGGATTGTCTCTGACAACACTGGAAATAATAGACCTTACAATTAGCTCTTATGTGGTATATTTTAATCAATGCTTATTTATACTTAATTGAATTATAATTTACGTGTTTTTGTCTTTCATTCATATTAAGTTATTTCTGTCAAATGTCGCGATAGCATTCTCTTCATTGTTTCTTCTATAAGACTTGTTAAGAATGGTTAAGTTGAAAAGGTTCAGTATATTGGCTTGTAAGGGTTATTTAAATCTTTTTCTTTTCTTATTAATTTTATATTGATTTATTACGGCAGGTCCAGGCAGCTGATTCTCTACTGAAGTTGGTGTCAGAGCTGAAACAGACTGCAATATTTTCAGGATTTGCCTCTCTTAATGATCATGTAGAACAAAGAAGGATTGAATTTAATCAGCTGGCAGAAAAAACAGATCGCACGTTATCAAGAGTTGGGGAGGAAGCTGCTGCTAGCCTAAAAGAACTTGAGTCTCATTATTCTTCTTCTGCACAGAAGACTAATCAAAACCTGCCACCATAGTTATGAATCTATCAATGCAGTGTGCTTTTTAGTATAGTAGCTTTTTTCATTTAAAATCTTTATAATATCCTTGTTTGGATGAGGATTAAGTAGTAATAGTTATAGCCGCACTCATTTTTATGTATGGATGTAATTAATTAGCATAGTAGATGAGGAATTAACTGGGAAAGGGGGGAAATGGTTGTGCACTCTTTCATATGATTACAAATTTACAATTACTGAGAAGCAAGGAATTTCAAATGATGTGGCTGTTGTAAGTTGTAACAAATTTCTGTTATCTAAAATCGTTTAAGACATGTTTGGCAGCTAGTATCATAATTTATGTTAGAATATAAGGAGAAATTGAAATATTTATTCAGGTTAGTTAGAAGGATATAATAATAAAATGATATTTTGGGTGTACTTTATTCTTATGAAAATTATATTCCCATGTTCTTGTAGATTTTATTCCCAAAAATAGGGGTGGGAACAGATTTTATTGAGTAATTTTTTTGATATACCTACATTCTATCATGTATCAATATTACATATTACATAAAAGATTATTTTGATATAATGTGAACAAAACATGTTTTAATTATTTTTTGGGAATATCAAAAAGATTCAAACCAACAATCGCCAAAAAATAAATTACAAGATAAACATGACAAAAGAATGCAGAGTGATGGAAGAAAATAGGAATTTTATTAATGGATCACAAAATAAATTACATGTATTACAAAATTGTATCCTAATCAAAAGTGTAGCTAAGCTAGGTGGGCAAGGGTAGGAGGTGAGCTAAGCTAACAACAAGCTACTCAGTTTATAGGTATATGACTTGCAAGATAATTTTGTCACAGCCATCACCAATAATCGCCACAAGAACAACCACCGTTTCTAAAATGGTGAAATCTACTAGCATCTCTTACCACAATTTCTCTTCCTGTAACCATGGCTATGAGTTTAATTGCACTATGGCAATCACCACACACACGATGGCCCTGAGTAATCTGCAGAGGTGTTCGATTCGGAGTGTTGATCAGTCCAAAAGCTATAGCCAGCTTTTCACTATGGTATTTTAGAATGCGCTGCTCCTCTTCGTCCACGTCGGGAAGCAAAGCTTCATTCTCCTCAACATAACCATGCTTGCATATCTCAACCGTCAGGTTGTCCACTTTTTGATATATTTCCGTCGTTCGGGAGTGCAATTTGTCGCCACAAGGGAAGGCATACGGCTGTTTCTTGACCTCAATCCAGCTACACGCTGGAAGCATTCTGAAACCTTTCCTCTTTAAGGTCTGTAATACGCCAGCAGCTTCCTTCAATTTGCCAGAACTGTAGTATAGATTCAGAAGCACTATATAATTGCACAGCTTTTCAGGCTCCATCCCATAAAGTTTCTCAGCTGCTAACTTCCCCAGCTCTAAATTCCTGTGCATTCTGCACGCTGTCAGCAACGCTGCCCACATGTTCGCTGTTGGTTTGAATGGAGCAGTTGTTATTAGTGCATAAGCCTCATCTAATAAGCTCTCACGGCCTAATAGTTCAATCATACACGCGTAATGCATTGCTCTGCGCTTAACCTTGTGATCTCTCTTCATAGAGTGAAAAATCTCCCAACCTCGCTGTGATAATCCTGAATAGCTGCAAGCAGATAAGACAGCAAGGAAAGTGACATGGTTAGGAGTCACCCCTTCTTGAAGCATCTGCTCAAACATTTCTACAGCCTCTTCTCCCTGACCATGGTTGCCATATCCAGCAATCAATGCATTCCAAGATATAACATTCCTACGGTGCATCCTGTTGAAAACATGCCAAGCATCTTCCATTCTACCCCATTTGCAATAGAAGTCTAAAAGTGCTGTGTTCGACACTACATCAGTGCCAAAACCATGACGAACTAGAGCAGCATGAGCTTGTTTTGCATGTTCTAATGATGCCAATCTAGCAGAAATTCGTATCACTATTGAAATAGTAAAATGATCTACTTTGGTGCCACTATCGCACATTTCATAGTATAAACTAAGAGCTTCCTCACTATAACCATGGAGTGCATAGCTAGCAATAATAGAATTCCATCCTACAGTTGTCTTCTCTGGCATCTGATCAAATACACAATGAGCATCTTCAATGCTACCACACTTGCTGTACATGTCAATCAGTGCACAAGACACAAAATGATCATCGCCGACCCCTCTTTTCAAAGCACATGAATGAATTTGCTTTCCGACCTGAACAAGACCCAATCCAGCCGACGCCCGAATCATCGTGGCAAACGTGCGAGACCTTCTATCATTAAACTCCTCCCACATACACAAAAACAACCTAAAAGCCTCTTCAAAATTCCTAGAGTCCACAAGTCCACCAACCATGGTCATCCATGAAGCGACATCTCTCTCCAGCATTTCATCAAACAGCTTGCGCGCGTCAAGCATGAGACCACATTTGACATACATAAACAAAACCCTGTTCCTAACATACAAATCAGGCTCAAACCCACTACTAATCATGTAATTGACCACCCTCTTAACACCTCTAATCGACCTCAAACCAACACAAGCACTCACCAAAGCATCATAAGTGCTGCCACCCACACCATAACCATCATGTTCAAGTTCCAAAATTTCAAACAACTCCATTGCCTCCCGGTACCTATTACACACAACCAACTTCTCTATCTGACTACAGAGCCCAGAAGAGGACGTTTTCCTCATCTTGGCACCATCCAAAACTGGAACTTTTCTTTCCAAGTAATCAACTTTCTTTGGTTTGGGTTTCAACCTTTGTTCCATGGATGAACAACAGAAAGTCTGGGAAAAGGGGTTGCTTAAAAACCTCATCTTTGGGGAAAAGGAAAGGTTTCCGGTTAAGGAAGAACCCAGAAGAGGGGTTTGGGATTTGTGAGGGGAAAGTGCAATTTCCATTGGTAATAATAAGAATTGTGGTGAACAATGAAGGAGTGTGAGAATGTAGGCTCCTATAACTATTCATCATAGTGAATAACAGAAAAAGGGAATTTGAACGTGAATGTGAAGAATGGGAGAAAGTAAGATTTGGAACGAGTCTGCATCAGCAACATTGAAGTATCCGCTCAGGTTGGTTTGGTTTGGTAGTTATAGTTACTTTGAACTTTGAAGTAGGGAACATCATTGCAATTTGTTTGTGTTTTCAGTTCTGAGATGATAAAATAGAATTTTTGTCTTTTATTTATATTTTATTTTAGTTTTAAATTAGGTTCTTGTTTTTAAAAAGCTTCATTTTATTCTTTTTAAGTTATTTTTTTATGTTGCATCAATTGTTTTTTTTTTTCCCTGTTAGGACAACATGTTAATTTGGTGGGACCAAAGTAAAACAAAAACAAATAAATTTATAAGAATAAACTAAAACCTAGAAGGTAGATAAGATCCAAGAGACTAAAAATTTATTTGAACCATTATGATAAATAACTAATTGGATTTTTTTTTTAACTAAGTATCTTTAAAAAATTGAAAAAAAAAACTATGCATTAATATTAATTTTATATTGTCTCTTTAAAAAAAATAATTTTATATTATTATTAATTAAAAATCATCATGTATTTTATTAGTACTATTTTAAAAATCATAACAACTATGATTAATAATTGGATGACACTAGAAGTGACCATGCGTGTCAGTCCAAATCGTTTAAGGTATGGTTAGATATGTTTGATTCGCTAGATAAACAGGTCATAGCCAAATAAAAATTAAAAAAAAAAAAGAGAGAGAAAGAGAAAGAAAATAAAAAGAAAAATATCTAGGAATATATTATTTAAAATTAGAATTTAAAATATATTAATATCACTTATTTACTACAAATATTTACGATGGAGATTAACAACTCCATATTTAAATCTCATATTTTTTTTATTTATAAATTTAATTTCACATAAATAAAAGATGTTTGTTTCTCTTAATAATCAAATATTATGTTTCTTTTTTTTTTGGGAAATATTATGTCCCTATAAACCACTATTATCAATACAATCAAAATATAATATTCTGATTTTCAACAATTTTAAATGGAAACGAAATTATATTTAATATTTTCAAAAAACATAAAAAATAAGTATTTAATTATTTATCATACAAAACAGAGAAAGATTAATAGAAGATATTTTGTTCTCTTAATCAAATATTATGTCCTATAAACCATCACTGTTATCAATAGAACCAAAATATAATAATCTGATTTTTAATATTAAATGGAAAAGACAAATATGTTTAATATTTTAAAAACATAAAAAAAATAGTTATCATAAAAACATAAAAACACAGAAAGATCAATAGAAGAATATAATAATAAGATTATTTAAAATTATTCAAGTAATCACTTTTATTATTTATATTACATTAAAATTTAATATACCATATAATATATTATTTTTAAGTATTTATACCTATTTCACTATTTTAATAACTTTTGAAATAATTTATAAAATTTAACTATATTATTATAAATAAAAAAAATTGTAATTGATTGATTTGAAATAGTTTTACATTATATATCACAATTTTTCTCTTTATTTTATCTTCCAATAATTATCACTGCCCCATGTAATAATATTATAACAGAGATAAGTGAAATCCAAAATAGCATCATGGTAATAAAAAAAAGCATGAAAAATATTCCAACGTTGATGTAAATTTATGGACACTGTAGGAATGGGAAGGGAAGAGAAGAGAGAGGATGGCAGTTAACCCGCCATTTCCATAATTCACAGAGATTATGACGCCTATCCATTCTTTTTCATAGCTGAGACCATTTCCTCCCTCTCTTTCTATTCTTTAAAGCCACTCTACTAATTAATAAAATCACATTGATTTCCATATAGTTTCTGATAGATTTTTCCATATTTTCTATATATAAATCATTGGTTTTTTCCTAATTGTGGTTTACAATTGCTATCTTCTACCCTCTTGTTCCACAATTTCCTCTCAAGATAATTGATATCCTTGTGCTTTTGATTGATACCCTCATGTCATTTCCTACCTAAACCAATAACCTTTTTCTCTCTTCTTCAAAGGAAAAAACAAAGCTGTTATTATATGCATATTTGTCAATGCATCTGAAAAAAAACATTGTTTGTTGTTTTTGTTGTTGTTGTTATAGCACTTAGATAGCCAGTGAAGTTATCAGGATTCATGCCATTTCTGACTTTCAGGTTTGTCATGCATTGTTACATCTTTTCTCTCTTTTAATGTCAAAAAATCAATCTTCAATGTATGTGCCATCATGGGTTGGTTGTTCATGTGCCATTGTGATTTGCCGATTTGGTTTCTAATCATTAAAAATATTACTATATAATATTATTCTTGCATTCTGACTTTGACCTTGCCTTTTGGCCTGCTTCACATTCCATTACGTGGATACCATGTATTTATAAGTTTTTGGTTCTTTATGCTCTTGATGTTTATATCATGGCATCGTGAATGTTCAACAATAATAATGCCCTTTTTTTCAAACTGAACACAATTACTTGTGGTTACATGGTGTTTCAAATTGAAGGCATTAAGGTAGAATTGAGTACTTTCTAGTTTCTTATATCATGGAAAGACCAACAACTAGTTTCTTGTATTAAATGTAATTTTGTTTGAAATATCCATATCATGTTGATTTGTCTCTATAGTCCATGTTATGTTACATCTCCATATAACTATTTCTCCCTTCTTTGGCAGGAATTCCTCTTGATGACATCAAATCCTGTTAAGATGCCTGATTTACCTGAGGTAAGAGTTTCATTGTGGCTATTCATATATACACATCCCCAGAATTGCACAATGCATACAAGGTTATAAAAAACTGTCAGTTTTTGAGGTGTTTGTGATCACAGTGTAATTGCAATTGTGACTGCATTAGTCGCATTTGTATGTAATTTCCTGTAATGTCAAAGATTAGGACTGCGACCACATATTAAAACCTTTAGAGTCTGTTCTCGAAAGAGAGCAAAAAAAGAGTGAAATGAAAATCATATGGGATCCACATTTTTACAGTTTACTTTTAATTCAAATTTTTTATCTCAATTCACTACGGACCGTAATGTTGGTTTCTAAAGAAAAAAGCATGACAAAATGATTCATGACTGTGAGAATTGACCAAAACTTCTGTTTTCATCCATAGACACAGATGGAGAACAACTTGTCAGAAGAGAAACACCCTAGTGGTCATAGTAGCAGTGCAAATTCAGGAAACAACTCACCGACTCATCCCAAGAATGTGAACAACCAAGAAGCAAAAGAGACCAGCACAACAACAAGTGAAACTGGACAAGTGAACCAGGTTTCCAAAACTGATGCAAAGTCGGAAGGAAAATCCAGACCCCAGAAGCTAATGCCACCAAACAGAAACTTCTCTGATTTCAACCCTCAACAAAGTCCAAGCACAATGAGACCTAATTCAACTTCTGTGTCTACACCTCATACAAAAACCAGTACCAACCAAGGCCATGGGAGTGGTTCTAGTTCTCGCAGTGACAGCTTAGACAGCACAAGTGCACCCATTAGGCCACACACGGGGGGTGATGTGAGGTGGGAAGCTATTAACATGGTTTCAAGGGTTTCTCCTCTCAATCTCAGCCATTTCAGGCTTCTCAAGCGCATCGGTTACGGCGACATTGGAAGTGTGTACCTTGTGGAACTCAAGGGGACTAAGACCTACTTTGCTATGAAAGTAATGGACAAGGCAGCTCTTATAAGCAGGAATAAGCTTCTGAGGGCACAAACAGAAAGGGAGATTCTTGGACTCCTTGATCACCCCTTCCTCCCCACTTTGTATTCTTATTTTGAAACTGATAAGTTTTACTGTTTGGTCATGGAATTCTGTAGTGGGGGTGATCTTCATTCTCTTAGACAGAAGCAACCTAACAAGTGTTTCACTGAAGAAGCTGCAAGGTTGGTACAATCATTTATATTCTAAGTTTGAAGATTTTTATACAATTACTAATGAGCTTAATACTAATGAGTTTAATAGTGATGTGTTAATATAGTAAAATAATTTTATAATAATATTGAATCATAACTCTTCCTTTCATTTATGATAAGTAAATTGATTTTTATATAATTATTTTAAAAATTATGTAAACGATAAATTTTAATTGAATGACAGTATAAAACTATTTCACATATTATCATTAAAATCTTAATTAATAATAATAGAAGTTATTAATCTTATCATACATAACAACATGTTATCAGATAAAAGTATAAAACTGTCATACTGTCAATATATTTTAATTAAGTTTGCATTACAATACCAGGAATTCTTTCTCTAAAAGGGTCTTATGGAACATTTTTCTGTTAACCTTTTATATTTCATTTGTATGTTTGTTGATCTTTTTAAATGTCATTTCTTTTAAAAGTATTTTTAATACTTTTTCAAACAAAATATCAATATGAAATACAATACTTTTTAGTGAAGTAAAAAATATTATTTTAGTAAATATAGGTCTTGAATATAGAAAAGTAAAAATATACATTAACATAATACTCATTTAATACTATTTTTTTATACTTTTAGAATTTTATTGAATTGTTTGAATTGACTTGATTAAGCGAATTAATTAATTAATTTTAAGAAATTTATTAGTAATTATTTGAGTAATCACGCCATAGATGAATATATACTTGAGTTAAATAAATTCACTTGATTATTTTTAGGCATCAAATTCACAACATTTAAATTTAAAAATATTATCATACATTGCTCATAAAGGACACAATTCTGTATGCATAAAATCTTAGTACGGATTATAAGTTAATAATGCTATTAGATATTCTTTTATCAAACACTTTCTACTTTTGTTTCTTAACCACAGCTGGACACACATTAGCACTTCCATGATTTCTCTTAACCATTTGATTTCAACTTGCTAATTCTACTCTGTAGACCAATTTAAGAACTCATGCTCAAATATCTTGTGATAGATTTTTTGCTTCAGAGGTTTTGTTAGCTCTGGAGTACCTGCACATGCTTGGCATTGTATACAGAGACTTAAAGCCAGAGAATCTTCTAGTCAGAGATGAAGGGCACATCATGCTCTCGGATTTTGATTTATCCCTCCGCTGCTCCGTCAGTCCTACACTAGTCAAGTCTTCTTCCGCCCATGCAAGCAACAGTAGTGGTGGTGGCAACAACGAAACTGGTGTACTAACCGATGACCAAGTAGTGCCAAGCACTACTCAGACATCGAGTTTTTTCCCGCGCATTTTGCCTTCGAAGAAGAACCGCAAGGCGAAGTCAGACTTCGGCCTGTTGGTTGGTGGAGCCCGCCTCCCTGAACTGATGGCAGAACCGACAAATGTTCGTTCGATGTCATTTGTAGGGACACATGAGTACCTTGCTCCTGAGATCATCAAAGGAGAGGGTCATGGTAGTGCAGTAGACTGGTGGACTTTTGGTATCTTCTTGTATGAGCTGTTGCATGGAACAACACCTTTCAAGGGTGCAGGATACAAAGCCACACTTTTCAATGTTGTTGGACAACCACTTAGGTTCCCAGAAACTCCTCAAGTTAGTGCTGTGGCTAAAGACCTTATCAGAGGGTTGTTGGTGAAAGAGCCTCAGAAGAGAATTGCATACAAGAGAGGAGCTACAGAGATAAAACAGCACCCTTTTTTTGAGGGAATGAACTGGGCCCTAGTTAGAAGTGCCACACCTCCTCACATACCAGAAGCTATAGACTTCTCAAAGTATGCTAGCAAAGACACAGCACCAGCAGACAAGAAGATGGCAGCTGTTGCTAATGATAAACACAGCAACACTGCTGCTACTGATTCTTCTAACATGGATTTTGAGTATTTTTAGCACAAAAGTCCTATGGATAAAAATATACTTCTTTGACAAAGAATATATTCTGTACAAAGTGTCACTTCCTCTTCCCCAAAAGAAAATTGAAGACATATGAGAGAAATATACATTGTAAACAGGCATGTAAATTCGTTCAAAAATATTCTTTTTCCCTTTTTTTTTTTTTTTTTTACAAGGTCTTTAATATTTTTGTAAGGACTTCCAATGTAGCACTGTCTGCAAAATTCAGTGTTCAGAAATTTTTTGACAATGAAAAGATGTTTTTGGTACATGACATGAGAGTTCTTCAAATTGTAGAGTTCTGTGATGGCTCAAGCAAAATGCAATCAGTGATGATGCATTAGAATTTTGGTGATCTTACATAGATTTTGAGTATATTTAGTAGTAAAAGACATATATTCGGATAAAAATATACTTCTTTGACAAGAATACACAGTACAAAGTGTTGCCTCTACCTCCTCCTTCCCTAAAGAAAATTGAAGACATCTCTAAGAAATATACATTGTAAACACATACAAGTAAATTCATTCAAACTAGGAAGACATTATCCTTTTTTTACAATGTCTTTAATATTGTTGTAAGGACTTCAAAAGTAGCACTGATGTTTTGAGGCATAAATAAGTTTTTAGTCCCTATAAAATACCTATTTTTTACTTTAGATTCCTATAAAAATTTTGTTATGTTTTGAGTCCCTATAATTTTTTTTTAGTTTTGGATCCTTACTAATGATGTATCATCATCTCAACCGTTAAATTATCTCAACATATATTATCAGTTGAGATGATGCCACATTATCCGTAAAGACCCAAAACAAAAAAAAATATATTATAGGAACCCAAAACATAGTAATAATTTTATAAGGACCAAAGTAAAAAAAGATATATTTTATAAGGATCCAAAACTTATTTAACCCGTTTTTTGACAATGAAAAGATAGTATTGAGTTTGCAGTACATGACATGAGTTATTCAAATGTTGGGTTCTTATGGCTGAAGGAAGCAACATGCAATCATTGATGCATCAGAATTTTGGTGACCTTAAAGGTATTGCTCTAAAATGTTTAACTGAGAAGCAATGGAATTCCCCTCCTTCAAGAAAGAAAAATAAAAAATGAAGGAAATGGAGAACATTTATTCGACACATTCATCTTGAGCATTACAGCTTCGATTGTGAAGATAATCTTGTTCGCAGCTCCTCGGCTACAGCATCAATGAACTCTTCAGTATTCAAATACCAGGATCTAGAAACCCTATACATTAAAAAAAGACCAAGTTTTAATTTGTGATGCATTAAAAGGAAAAGAAATAGCTAGCATTCTTAAAAAAACAATCCCAGTGCCAGAAATTACTTAGGTCCATGAATAAGAAGCGCAAGATCCTTTGTCATCTTTCCCAATTCAACGGTTCCAATGCAAGCAGCTTCCAGTTTCTCTGTGAAGTCCAACAATCTAGCATTTCCATCCAACTTTGCCCTGCAAAAATAAGGGTGCGTTTGAAAAAGCTCAACAAAAACGCACTTGTATGATATAGTTTTTCAATGTGTTTGTGTTAGGAGTATATGAACAAAAACTGGAAAAATATCAATTTCTATGGATTCCAGCATAAAGAAAAATTAATCATGTGGCTTTCAATTGCAACACTTACCTATGTGCAAGACCTCGTGACCAGGCAAAAATTGAGGCAATACTGTTTGTGCTGGTTTCACCTCCCTTCTGATGAACCCGATAATGACGGGTAACAGTGCCATGGGCTGCCTCTGCTTCAATGGTTTTCCCATCTGGGCAAACCTGCATCAAACTTAGCTTCTTGAACATCCATGCTAAAGACATGATAAAGGGTATTATAAAGAGAAACACGACAAAGGGTTAAAAAAGCAATACCAGTACAGATGTCATCAAGCCGAGTGAACCAAATCCTGTTCAATGGAAACTATTATTATGAGTTTCTAGAAACTATGGCCCATCCACCAACAGAAGCAACAAAACAGTCAATAACTAAAGGGTAAGTGAAAGTTATGAGCATATGGGATATCCACCTTGAGCTAAGAAATCACTCTGCACATCGCCGTCATAATTCTTGCAGGCCCATACATAACCTCCATCACTTTTGAGAGCATAAGCAACCATATCATCTATAAGACGGTGTTCATACCTAAGAATCAAGAAAATGAATTAGCAATCTACTTGTGATACATGTTTCAATTAGCGTGACAAGCAATACTGACCATATCCCTGCAGCTTTGAACTTGTTACTCCATTGAGCATCAAAAACTTCCTGGAAAATGTCCTTGAATCTTCACGAAAGCAAAGAGTTAAAAATGTGCTTGAGTATTTGATTAACTACAATTACAATGGTATCTCACTTAGAATTGAAGAGAAATCAAACACAATGAAAGATGAACAATAAATATACATACCTTCCATCATATTTTTTTAAAATGGTATTTTTAGTGCTAAGATAGAGAGGCCATTTCTTCTGGTAAGCAAAGTTCATCGAAGCCTCAGCAAAAGCTCGAATGGACTGTTCCCAGACCAAATACAACATAGTTTTGTTATCACCAGTTAAATATTCTTTCTGAGAAGAATATAAAAGAAAACATTGTGCAGATGCAAACCTCATCAGTATTGTACATGGACAAAGCTACGCCTCCAGCACTGGTAAAGTTATAGACCTCTAGCTCTTTAATGCCTTCATTTCCACTGGGTGCTGTAGACACACAACTAAAAACCATAAGATGCTTTAATTTTATAGACCTCTCCAACTTTTTTATCCATTTGGAGCTGACACAAATCAAAGTCTCAGTTTTCATTGAGCAACTTCATCAAGATTGTATTCTTAAACTACTTGAGTCATGAGAAATAGTGGAATGGAGACTGGAGAATGAGTTTACCAAAAACCAATTTTAGCTTTCCTGGGCCTTTTATAATGGTATCAGTTGCCCGATATTGGTCTCCAAAAGCATGCCTTCCAATGCATATAGGCTTTGTCCATCCTAAACAATAGACAGATAGTAATTAACACTTACTATCATAAAGTAGAATTCAAATTTTCATATATAAGTTCTAGCTATTATGAACCTGAAACAAGACGAGGAATGTTCTGACAGATAATTGGCTCTCTAAAAACTGTACCTGTAGGACATAAAGATTGAATTGTACCTGGGACATCAGCTAAAATTCAGAAAAAGCAGGAATACAAAAACCATTAGAAAATTTATTTACCATTTAAAATGTTCCGGATGGTCCCATTTGGACTTCTCCACATTTGTTTTAAGTTGAACTCCTTGACGCGGTCTTCATCTGTGTAAAAGAGAAAACCGTTGTACGTGAATTTTATTTCCAATGCATGTCAAGTTAGTACACAACTTTAAGTTAACAATTAACATAACATGGAAAAGCATGCATCATTCCAGATTAGAGCAATTGTGAATACCTGGAGTTATAGTAGCACATTTGATAGCTACATTATACCTGCAATTAAAAAAAAATCCATGGAGACATTAGGAGGCCTCAATGTGTAAGACAAGTTTCTCTAATAATTAATGAATAACAAAAAGGAAAGCCAATCTATTCCACAGAATTAAAAAATCAAAACATAAATTACTTTGGTTTATTTAAGTTGATAATATGTCAACCAAAACCAAATACACTCAGAAACCATAATCCCCTTGCCAGACTATAAACATTATTTTTTTCCTTCTAACCTAGCTTCTTCTAACAATTCAATATTCTAAAGTATTGCATTTACAATATTGAGCATATTAAATATTTAGTCTTCATCTCCATTTAAATCATAGTTTTCTCTCATTAAATATAAAGGCAGTTAGGCTACAGTACACCACTACTACTGGGACAGAACATTGCACCCTTTCTACCATCACATGGATCTATAGGAACCCCACAGCAGATGGCACCAATTTCCAGAATTGTATAACAGCATGCCTCCCCAATGGATTTATCTTGGGGACATGACTATATCAGGATGTCAAAGGGCTAAGACTCAATCTCAAACTAAGTTAGAGGAATCATTCATCTACTGTAGAACCAACAGATTGGTGGCACTGAAGCCTAAGTTCAGTTATCCTCTGCTGAGAGAGTGAAAAACATTTGAGCAACACATCAGAATTTGATCGTGATTTTCACTAACAAAAGACGTGTCTAAAATATCTAGATAAATGAATTGTCTTAATCAAAATCCAAATGAGTGAAGAGTCAGCATGACTATGCACTGAATCTTATTTTGGAACAGGAAATAAAAAAGATAGGGGTGGATTTTCCGTTTCAACAGTATTGCAATTTTTATCTTAACAACAAGCATGGAAAAAACAGCTAATACTTGAGCGAAGATGCTAAACTGATACAAAAGACAACTAAATGGACAGCAACAAACAAATGATACATAATCTGGAGAGTGAAGATGCGCAATGAAGCCCCCAAGACAAAAAAAATTGAGCACATACTTAAGTGTAGCTTCAGCACTTTCAATGGTAACTCTATCATTAGTGGCATCCCGATGAGGAAGGCCAAGGTCAAAATACTTAATATCCAGCTCCAAATAAGGGAGAATAAGCTGCAAAGAGTACAAAAAATGGATAACAAACAAGAAGTTACAGCATAGCCTTCTCTGATTCAACTTTCAAGAAGATAACTATAACTATAGAAGATAAAACGACCTTGTCTTTTATCAGTTTCCAAATCACTCGGGTCATTTCATCCCCTACATGTTCAGAAAATGATGAAAGAATGATTATTCAGATCAAGAAACTGAAAGTCAATTAATCACGTTTTAAACACCTATGGAAAAATCATGTGATTCAAAACTCAAAAGCCAAATTCTCTGGGGATGAGACCCCCCAATTGAACTTAATTTTCAATAATGATTAAATAAAGGAAAAGCACAAAAATTTAAGAAAGGAAGAGACCCGTATATGAGTTCAGGTCCCAAAAAAACTTGAAGCATAATCAAAGTTCAAAAGGGGTGATTGTAATTAACACCCCACTTGAGCAAAGTGATTAAAGCACATAAATTTTTAATCACTCACACACTATTAGCATTAGTTACAACTCACAGGTAGAAGGATCACACACACACACACACACATAAAAGAGAGATGTGTATAGTGGTACATAGCATACCATCCATTTCGACGATGGGGTTGTCAACACTTATCTTCTGAAACCCCATTTTGTTGTGTATTTGGTTGAGGTGAAAGCTGGAACTCAGAGGAAGAAACAACAATTTCAACAAGAGCAAAATGATGGTTTCTGTGTTTGTGTTTTTTTGGCTTAAAGAAAATGTATGGAATCGAATCAACCAATTCCCAATGAACACACTCAGCAAGGTTAGTGAGTGTTTGAATTGCCGTTCAATCACGTGGATGATGAATTCACGTTGGTTGTGATTTGAAAACTCGTAAACAACAAAAATAAAAAACAAACACGCCCTTAGTTATATCTTGGCCTGCACCAACAATCTATGCTTGACAAAACATCATGCTTCGTTTGTTCTTTCCACCACTACTTCACCCGCTTCACATGTTTATCAAAATTTAATTGTGTGAATAATATTAATTTCAACGTTAATATAATATCTGAGTTTAATGATTTCCTTAAAAAAAAAAGTTTAATGATATCCTTAAAAAAAAAAATGTTTAATAATATGCACAAATAGTCTTCAATCCCAACAATCCATATTTAATAATGAGATAAAACTCAACCTATTTACGTTAAAGGTCATCCTTAGTACTTTAGGTTGATATTTTATGTCTCAAGGAGTTTTAATTTGATTTTTTTTTTTACATTTTTTAAATGAGTTGAAATGATTGTTTTTAAAACGGATTTTTTTATTGTATAATACGATTTTGAATTTTTTTTTTACAAATTTTAAATGTAAAAAATTATTTATTTAAATTTACTTATATAAAAAATTGGAAACTTAACTTATTTATGAACTAAAAGAAAACATATAATAAAAATTATTTGAAAAAATAATCTATTATTGAAAAAGAAATTTAATATCAAATATGTATTAATTTAATTGTTTGTTGAATATAATTTTTATGAAATTTTTGTTATATTTAGAGTGTTTTTTATTTAAATATTAATTATATTTCATAACATTAATATAATATATTTAATAAAATAATTTTATGTGATTAAAAATAACGTTATAAAATTAAAAATTATATTTATTTGTAAAAATACGATTTTCACTCATTATTAAAACATAAAAAGAATACGTAATAAAAACTTGACATTTTATACCGTGTATCTCACCATTAATTTTTCATGATAAGTGTGTGTTGATTGTTATAAAAGATATTTAAATAAGTTATCCAAGTGTTTAGTTATAATTGAACATAGTGTAGAAGTATTTTTTACATTAAACAAAAGTGTGTGTCACTATTAATTCTAAGTATTTTTGTTAATTATTTTTCACCTTTATTTTCTTAATTAATGTCTTTAACTATCTATTGTTAGCATCTTATAAGTTTTGTTTGAAGGATAAATATGAGAACCGACTTTATGATTCACTGCACTTGTTTTAGGAAATGGTCACCGTGCACCGACCCATTTCACACGTGAAAGTAATGATCATAAAGAATATTTAAAAATAAATTAAATAAATGTTTTACTTAAAAAAAAATCATTTTGATTAAAGTTAATTGAAAAAACAGGTCATGGATAGTATTATGAAAATTATTTTTTATGCATATACGTATTAGTGTTATTTAAAAATATTCTGATATTAATATTCATTTTTCATTTTTATTTGTGTATATTTCTATTTTTTATTTTTTTCCGTTTTAGAAAATGTTCTAGAATAGCCTAATCACTAATTATTGTTTCAAGGATACTGAATTTGTAAATGACTGGTACTGAATGAATATAATATGATAATACTAATAGTTTAATTAATATTGAAATAATTTAAACTTTAAATTATCTAGAATAGAAAAAAAAATTATCTCTTAATAATAGTAAAATAATAATATAATACTTAATTATCATAAAAGCACTTAGAATAATAATAAAAATGTTGATTAAAATATCATTTGTCCTAAAATTCATAAATACCACATATTCGGAATGTCTTATATCAAATTTGACATAGTTTACTCTATAAGACTGCATCTTTTCTTTTCTTTTCTTTTTTTTTTACTAAATTTATAAAGTTTGAAAAATAAAATTATGGATTGAAATTAAAATTAATACTCATTTTAGTTCCCAAGCTATAGATAATTATTTGTTTTGATCCCCAAATTTTAAATTTTTTAAATTTGATTAATTTATTGTTAAAAATGTGTGAATTTAATTTATCCTAAAATGTCACATTTTTTTTTATTTACACTTTTATTTTTATATTTTTAAGGAAGTGTATTTAGTCAAAATGGATGGTGTAAATAACAAAATAGGTACCAGATTTAATGTTCTCATCTCAACATATGAAAAATGAATAAATTGATATATTTTAAATAATTTATTAATAAAATTGAAACTTTTTTAAATTTTGGAATTAAATCAAATAATTAATTATAACTTAATTTTTTTTCGTATTTTTCACTCAATGATAAAATGGGTCAGATTCTACAGGATCAAACCTTATGAGAGTTAAGGAATGATGACGTGAATTGAAGTGAGTATATAATCTATAGCCTTGGTAAAGTAGTATAAAATTTTGTTGGGTTCGTACATGATGAACAATCTATTTAGAAAAAAAGTCACATTCATCAATTTTTTTTGTAAAATTTATTAAGTCAATAATAATCACATATTACGAATAATATTAGTGTATGATCTAATAAGTTATGAGACACCTGTTGAAATGCACAAAAACATACTAGAAATTAGAAAGGAGGTTGAACGGTTAGCAAATAATCTTAATAGATTTTCACAAACTATCTAATGATATATGTAGTCTCTGAATAGACTAGTCTCTGAATAGACTAACATTAAACTAGTTAATATATGTTTGATCAATATGTTTGAAAACTTTCATAAAGAGCAATAATGAGCTACAAGAAAAGCTTTAAAAATGAATAGATAAAACACTTGTTTTACATTAGTTCATTTAATTTGAGTTACGTCTAATTCACCTTAACAAATGTAACAAATGTTAAAGGGTTTCAGTATAATCACATTAAATATAAACAAGTATAATAAATGGTCACTATTGGTTAAATACAAATACCCCCATGAGATTATAAACTTAAGTATTCTTTAATCACTAAGTCATTCTTATCTTTTTATTCAAATAAATGAATATGATTTAGTAATTCTAAAAAAAATGATATCCAAACAATGAATCAAGTAAGATTTAAAATAAGACTTAGTAGCACTTTCTTTCTCTTTAAGATATTCAATAGTTGTGTTTTTTGAATCTTCTTTTGATGTTTCTATTTATAGACACTTGAGATTCAAATGTTAAAGAGTTAATTTAAATTTGTTGTAAGAGAAATGCGTGTTGCAAAAATTTTCATACGAGACAATTGAGAGATTGGACTATGATGTCACTTTCTCTATTTTGTTAATCTTTTTGTAAGCATGCTCTAATATACTTCTATTACAAAAAGTTATTTTTTAGTTGTCACTATTCAAACCTTAAACAACATTTCAAACACATATAATATGAGGTATATTGAAAAATGTATTCTCTAAGTATTATCTCTTTTTATTCACATGACACAATATATTATAAATTTAAGTATAAATGTGTTAAAGTGTTCTTATCATCTTGTTAAAGTGACTATACCTTCTAATGTAAACATATAAATTCATTAAATGATTAATTTATTATAGTGTCATTTAACACACAATAATAATTAAAAATAAAAATAAAATGATAATATCATTTATCTATTTAGATTTTGATTCTCAAAAACTTTTAAGTAAAATCTCAATAATATAATCAAGATGATGAGGTAGTTGTAATCAAAACTCATCAAATGTCTCATGTTCTAATTCTAACACCATCTCAAAACTGAACATAATATACAGAAAAAAAAATAAAAATCCCCACAATGTACACGTATTAAAGGACACCATGGGAAACAAATGCAGCCCTACTAAACCATGACAAAATCTACAAACGCATCCAAAATCAAACTGAGAAAAGTCACTGACTGACATGCCAAGACAAAATCGTTAGGATAGATTTCGTGTGAAGAAATATAATTGAAATACTTGTTTGTTAGTAGAAGTACTATAGACGTGCACAAATATGTAGAAGGGGAAATGAAGAGTGTACGATATGAATTCATTGACCGTGATAAATAATAAATAATTAAATATATATTAACACACATCAATTTATATACTATTTTTTCCCTTCTAATAAACAGTGTAATCAAGATATTGAGCTTTCTGATTAGAAATGAGATATATCTCATAAATTTTGATCCTTTGAGGATAATAATATTTAATACGAGACTGAGTAGTCCTCTCCTCATTCTTGTTTTTGTAAAAAAAGATTCAAGTAAATAAAGAGTATTTTTTTAAAGTTTTATTAGCAAAATTTAACATTTAATGTCATTATTAGATACGATAAAATAGATCTGACTGAACAAGTAAAAAAATTTTGATCCAAAAAGAATTGAGACAAAATGGACTTGTTGTCCTCTCCGAAACTAAAAAAACATAGATTTCAAATTCAATTGAATTTACTTGGGCCCAATATTTTTATAATTTTTTTTAAATTTATATAAATATAAACTAAAAAAAAATCAATATAGGTTGTGTCAGTTCTATATAGGCTGAGCACATAAAATAAGTGCACGGATATTATATAATATACTCAATATTATATAAAAATAATGATTACATAGTTTTAAATTTTTTAAAAATATACCATAACTAACAAAATGTATTTTAACCATATTTTAGGAATCATATGCGGATAAATTATGTTTTTGTTCCCACTAAAATTTGAAACTTTATGTATTTTTATTTTAAATCTCATATAAAATTTATTGAAGTATCTACCAATTTTGAATATAAGATTGATTTTCAATTTGAGGATTAGACGCACTTAAAGTGCCTTGCTCATCCCTAAGAATGTATCAGGGAGATATCGAACCCAAGTTTTCTTATAAATTTAAAGTGTATTACCAACTCAGCTACATTCATTGAATAATTGAATAAATATATAATTGGTAATTGATTTCTTTTAAGAAAATAAAGAAACAGAATCAAAATTAGGACAAATTATTCGCATACAACTAGATAACTGTTTTAATTATATTATTTATTATTATACATTTTTTTTTAATACATATGAGGGACACCTTAATAGAACAAGATAGCTACGAAACCATAATGTTGCTTCTGCAGCATTCCATGTTCTGTGCCATTCCTCCCTCTCTCATACAAAGGAGCCCATTTCTTCACAATCTCCCTCCTTGTCCTAGAAAGCCCAAAGTCTCCACCTTCAGAGTTTCCTCTTTTATTGGCACTGGTTTCTTCAATGACATCGTTCAAATTGCTCATAACAAGGTACCCATTTCGAAATTCAATGCTTAGATGTTTCACAAATTCTGGGTTTCTCTCAAGTTTTGGTTTTTCCTTTTCACTTTCTGGCAATCCCACGTTTTTATTTTTCTGTTCTATGTGCTGAATTGGCTCTTGTTTTCTCTTTGCTAAGGTTCTGATTTCAGCTTGTGTCTCTGTGGCGATTGGTCAGCTTTCTAAACCGTTCTCTTCTGTTTTTCTGTATGGCAAAGAGTTTGATATCAGGGCAGTTATTCAAGCTGGAGGGTTCCCTTCATCACACTCTTCTGTATAGCCTTTTTTTTTTTTTATTGAAAGTTGAAACCTTTTAATCTGTTAATCCTATTTTTCATGATGCTGCTTGAATTTTTTATTTTTTCACCCATTGGTGTTTCATGATTCTCACCAAGTGGTTTGCATTTTCCTATGCATAGGCAACAGTGGCTGGTGCAACATTATTTGGCCTTGAGAGGTGAGATAATCCGTTTGTGCCATCTTGGTGTTTGGTTCACAAGAGTAGTAAATATATATATACCATTAGGGTATGTTTGAGTACACTCTGGAGCACTTTTAGGAAAGAAAAAATGAAATTAGAGAAGTTAAAATTAAGTTTTCCAATAACTAATATGTAAAAGTTCTCCCATATAACTTCTCTTAAAAGACGTGGAACTTCTATAAATTAGTTAGGTGAAAAATCAATTTTAATACATAGAGAAGTTATTTTTATTTTTTCTTCATATTTTCTTCTATTAGAAGTCCTTTCAGAGACATTTATCCAAATAGGCCATAGATTATATATTTAAATTGTCAACATTAGAAGACAAATTCACATGACTCTTTTAAGCAATCATGTGATGTGACTACTTTGATCATTCATGCACAGTTGTATGGATCACATTTATAGCTTTCATTAATTGCAATAACCAAAAATTCTCACATGATATGAAGTATGTATGTATTCTTGTGATATTTGTAATTTTATAATTTCCAAATGCAGAGGCTTCTCGGATCCTATTTTTGGTCTTGCAGTTGTGTATGCTGGTCTCATTATGTATGATGCTCAGGTATGATATTCTACTGTCAAATATGGTGCTTTTTTTTTATCTAGTCTTTAATGTTATTTAGTTTCCTTTATGTATTTGCATCATGTGAATGCTTTTTCTTATGCTCTTTTTAACTGTGTTAGATTTAAACTGCGCTTAGAATAATCTCTAGTGAATGATAAACTATTTGTGAAATTCTTACCATGGTGGTATTAGCAAACAGAAACAGATTTAATTCAATTGTTTGCTTACACCTTCTTGCTTTATATGAGATGTCATATATCTGTAACTACAAATGTTGGTAAAAAGTTTGGAATATGCTGACTAACAGAAGAAATTTATAAGAGAAAATGACAAAATTTCGCATGCTTCAACTACATTGAACTGTCCATGGGCAAAAATAGAGAAAATTCTTTATTACCAACAAAGATTTCAAGGAGTGGCCACACAAAACTCAAACTCTTAATTCGAATCGACCCAAACCTCATTGTAAAAGATACTATTTGATGAACAAATTGCAGAATTAACAATTTATATTGGTTAATACCGTGCCATACCACATAATCTCCATGAAAAAATTCCTTCTTGTGTTACACTGCAGGTTTTTCAGGTTGTATGTGTCATTGTTAAAGCCCTAAAGTAAACACAAGTTACTTATAACACTTTGATCGTTAACTTCTCATATTTTGATATTATGTACCGTGGTAGATATAACAGCTGCCCAGCACTGATAATCTATGCATTTGCATTTAGGCTTGAAATCTTCTTTTTCCTTTTTTCTTTTGGAATGATTTATGAATATGGTGGACCTAAGTTGTTAATTAAGATTAAAGCAAGAGAATTTGATCCAAAAAGATTTTCCTAAAAGCAGTAGTCCGATACTATGATGTAAATTTTGTATATACGGTTAATAAAACTGGAGTTAGAGAAGCTTTACACTTTTGAATAGTTGTTATTAGGATTTGCATCAGAACAAAGGCAATGGTAACAGCGGTATGCATTCAGGGGATTGCTATTGAAGGAAACTAGTTGCATCTTGAAGATACTGACCTGAATCAGCCTTAAATCAAAAGAAAACAAGGGTACCTTTCTTTTCAAGACATTCTCCATAGGCCAAGCCATTGATGCAAGTTCACTCTGTATGTGGTTTTCAATCTTTCTTTTTGTTTCAAACTTTAGATTCCTATTAAACATGCCTTAAAGGTTAGATGTATCAGATCACAAAAAAAAGCAATCGAAATCTCAGGAAGGAAAGATTAATATAACAGATTGCCAATAAGGAAATCAAGGGAATTGAGATATCAATAACAGTTGGGTGGAGTAGTTGACCTGTGAAGGAGGAGAGAGATGTAAAATAGAAAAGGCAAGAAACTAGTAAAGAGCATGGAAGAGTACTGCAAGTTCTCTTGGATACCTTTTGTTATGAGTTTCTGTTTCAGTATTTACGCAGTAAATCCACCCTTTGGTACTGATACTACATTGATATCAGTATCAGCAGAAGAATAATACAGAGTCTCTACTAATGTTTTCTAATGCATTGGTGGCGATGAAGTCAGAAACCTATAACCTGATGCAAGCTACCCAAACCCCTCACCACTTACAAATCCGAGTGATTTGATTTGTATCACATTGCGAGGAACATGGCAAAATGTTTAGTTGGACAATCCCCTGTCCCTTATTTTGATGGCATCTAAAATATTTTGGTAATTTGGCTTCTCCATAAACACTTGTAAGAGAAGAAAATAAGAAAAAAAGAGTTTTTTCCATAATTAGCTTATGACTAACTTAAAAATCATCTTTTATATAATCTAATACGAGAGAGCTTTTACAAATTAGTTTATGCATAAGCTAATTTTAACTTAAGAAAAAGTTCATTTAATTTTTTTCTTCTTATATTATTTTCTTGCAAGTGCTTACAGAGAAGTTTACTCAAACAAATTCTTTGTTATCAATGTGACCTTTTAGCTAACAATTGAGTGTGCCTTGTGTTATTTTCAGGGTGTAAGAAGAGAAGTAGGGATTCATGCTAAGACACTGAACAAAATACTGCTCCAAATGCAAGCCAACTCTTCACATTCCAAAGATATAGATAATTTAGGACTATCAAAGCCACTAAAAGTAGAAGGTCTTGAGAAGTCCCTTTTGTCCCAAGAAGAAGCCACTTCTTTGGAACCACAACAAGCAAATGGAGGTCTATTGGTTAAATCAACAGGAAGCAAATTAAGGCAAACAGAAGCAGAAGAAGTCTCAAACATACCTCAATTAAAAGAATCTATTGGTCATAGTGAGGTTGAAGTCATAGCTGGTGCTTTACTAGGCTTTCTAGTGGCTTTGGCTGTGTATAATTTCTAGTAAAATCTTGTTTTTGATGAATAACTTCATAGCATAGATTATTGAATTGAAAATCAGTAATAGTATTAGTTGGAAAAGAACCAAGTTGGTAACAACTTTAGGTTATCTTTTAGCAAAACACAAGGTTTGGATATGACCAAACAGAACATGACATTAGTTAGTTCAAGATGAAATGAAAACCCATCAAAACAGGGTTACACACTTTTTTTTTTTGTGACACGCTTATACACGTACTTCTCTTTTCCTATGTATCGTGGTGTCTTATGTGTATGTAAAATTTATTAATTATTGGTTATGCATAATAAATTTTGAACCTTTCTTTAGTTAAACTAACAATCAATAACAAACATTGGCTTAAATAGAATTTTAATAATTTGTGTTTTTTTATCCTATTAAAGTTTTTATATTTGTTTGTGTCTACAATTTTTATTTCAAAAAGACAGCACCTCACGTGACAATCAGTTCATGCACTAAATGCACTTTATTAATTTAATCCTTATAAAATTATAAACTTTTGGTAGAAGTCTTTTTTTTTATATCTTGTAAAAAAAAAGTCCTTTTTTTTTATGAGAAAATTTCTATTTAATTCTCATTATATTGTTGGCAATTTTAGACTTATTTCAGAACTTATACCAGTCAGGCCATTATTTAATAAAGAACTCTTATGTTCAAAAATTAAAATAAAATAAAAACACAAACAGATGAAAACAACAAAAAATAAACAGAAAGTAAGTAATAAAAACTTGCTCATATGATCTATTGACAAATGTAGGTTCTATACCAAAAAGCCACAAAACGTGGCAGAAAACAAGAGTGGAAGTGCGAAGTAGTACAAAACATTACAACACGTGTAATTCCATGGCATGTTTATCATTCCACGCGTAGAGTAGATTTACATCACATTTTCTCATGCCAACACAAATTCACAACCAAAACTCTATATAAATAGCCACACAGATGAAGCAGAAAAACAACAGCAACATGAAGATTGTGAATTAGAAACGGTGATATCACATACATAAAATAAGATAATGTCGGGGGCACAAGGAGCACAACCAAAGGAGTCAAAGACAGCAACAACATATGAGTCAGTAGAAGGAGGAGAGAACAGAACAAGGACAGACTTGCGTTCAAGGGAGGATCAAGGCTGCATTCAGGTGGAAAAACTTCAGGAGAAGGTCCATGATCCTGCTGGCAAAGGTGGTCCTGTCTTTGGTCCTGGCAAAGATGAAGATGAAAACAAACAAGACCTTGGAGTTACTGGCACAGGCTAATACTTATTAACTACTATATAGTCTTTGTTTTGTGTGTTGAGTTTTTGTGAACTGATATGGAACTGTAGTTTGAGTCTTCCTTGACATGTATGTATGTACTTTGTATTTTATGGAATAAGAAGGTACAAAGCTATTATAACGATGTACAAAAGTTCTTCACTATTCCAGTTTGTTAAGGGTAAGTGTAATGTTGTATTAGTAATTTGATAAAATTGGTTGATTATCTCAGAAGATATTGATTGTAATAGAATTAATTTTTAATTGTTACATTAATATCAGTTATAAATTTTGTAATCGGATAAAGCTGATTAATTTTGAGTAAATTTGTTGTAATAAAATTAATTAATTTTAGCTATATTGCCTCTCCAATAAGTGCTTTAATAAGTTTAAGTTTAAGCAATTTGATTAATTTAAACAAATGACGTGAAGTTGCTTAATAAAATTAAACATTGGACTAAATTTCTCTATAAAATATCTGTAAAATATTTAAGTTAATCTGAAATTATAAGATAAACCACTCATTTAAAAGAAATAATATATAGTAGACTCTCTTAAGTTTTTTAAGTAAATAAAACTGAATGATTGATATGATGGAATTGGTTTTCAATTTGTTTTTTTTTTTTTTTAACTTTTAATATTGGAAAACAGGTCTCTTAAAATTCCAAGATTAAAATGAGTTTTTACACAAAAACCAGGTTAATTAATTACACCCCTCAAACAAAAGTTATTGTTTTTAAATCTTATTATTTTTAATCAAGGTGGTGAAAGGGGAAGAAAAATCTTTTATTGAAATTTAGTAAAAATAAAATAATTATAAAAAATATTTGGAGGCTCTACTCGACAGAACCACCACCCACGATTTCATTCTACCTCTTCCGCTTCAACTTGTCGTTGTTCCTCGTTCGCTGCTGCAATCTTTTGGTTTTGTGTTTTTTCTCTCCTGAATCTGGGTGCTTCAATTTCGGTGCAAACTGGCTATGGATTACGAACCCTACGATAGTAGCGGTGAGTCTTCATTTCGAAGTTCCTTTCTTTTTCCCTATTTGTGCCAAAATCTTGAACATTTCTTTTCATTATTCTAGGGTTTGGGCTTCCTTTGGGTTTCTTTGTTTTTCTTTTCTCACTTGACCCATTTTTTTTTGTTTGAGGAGTGTGGGGATTTCAATTGGTGCCAAATTGTTGTGTTTCATGATTTGCTCGGAGAATCTTAGTTGTGTTCATTTTATGTTCTGTGATTTGTTTTGATAATGTCTCAAGGGACTAAAGAATTAGTCTTTTTTTCTTGAATATGTTTATTCCATGATGTGTGAGAGTAAATATTACTGTGGCATTGATTGAGGAAAAGATGACAGAAAATCGGTTAAGGTGGCTTTAATATGTGCAAAGGGTGCTGAAAGCACGAGTGAGGAGTGTAAAAGGGGGAGAGGGAAACCAACAAGAACATTATAGGAAATTGGTCTTTAATGGAGCTCAATGGCAAAAATGAATTTTTATTATGAGATTCTTCAACAAATCTTTTTATTATGAATTCAATGACCCTTGATGATCCTAAATTTAGTGGTTATAACAGATATTACGAATTCAATGACCCATTGGTGACTTTAAGTTCGGTGACAATAATAGATCTTTATAATGAATTCTTCATGAATTCAATGTCCCATGTTGATCCTAAATTTTGTGACTATAACGGATATTATGAATTCAATGACCTTAGTGATTTTAAATTTTGTGTGGATCTTTTTATTATGAATTCAATGACCCTCGGTGATTCTAAATTCTATGGTTATAACGGATATTATGAATTCAATGACCCTAAATCTGGTGGCTATATCGGATATTATGAATTCTTTATGAATTTAATGACCCATTAGTGACCCTAAATTCGGTGGCAAAAATGGATTTATAATGAATTCTTCATGAATTCAATGTCCCTAAATTTTGTGGTAACGGATCTTTTTATTATGAATTTAATGACCTTCGGTGACCCTAAATTTTGTGACTATAATGGATATTATGAATTTAATGACCCTAAATTCGTCTTTATTATGAGATTCTTTGTGAATTCAATATCTCTTGGTGATTTTAAATTTTGTGGCAACAATTTTTTGAATTCAATGGTACAACCCTAAATTCGGTGGCAAAAGTGGAACTTTATTATGAATTCAATGTACCTTAATTTTGTGGCAATGGATTTTTTTATGACTCTCGATGATGATCCTATTTGATACTGTCAATACTTTATGAATTTAATGACTCTCGGTGACCTTAAACTTGGTGGCAAAAATGGATATTTATAATGAAATTCTTTGGGAATTCACTATCCTTTGGTGATCCTAAATTTTGTGGTAACAATTTTTTTTTTATTATGAATTCAATGGCCCTCGAGTGACCCAAAATTTTGTGGCAATGACGGATTCTTCATTATGAGATTAGTTGTGTCTTATCCTTTCACTTCTAATTCCTCTCATTCTTATTAGTACATTGTCTTCTCTTCTATTCTCATTTCTTATAGTTACTTTCTCTTTATTGCATTCTATTCTCTTTTATTTTCTTATATTTAAAAAGTTTTGAAGCTCCAACTTTTTACTGCTAACAAGATATTTTCTGCCCAAATAACAAATTATGGAAATCACTGCTAAGTTATTCTTTGCTGTTATATTTAGTCTTCAAAAGAACTCAAGATAAGTTCAGTTGGCCATTCATTCACTTTGGATCATCTATAACTCTATTCTTTTGAGTTAAAATTTTAGCTTGTCATAATTATTATTTTTGATCTAGTTATAAAAAAAAAATTGGTTATAAACTGATATGCAAATTTAGATGAAAATCATCTTGATGATGATGACAAAATTGAAATAAATTCAAGACATTGAGCTTGCTGAAACACAAGGTTTTCCAAATGGATCTAATCAGGTGAGTAGAAACCTCCCATACGCATTGACCTATCTATTAGAAGATAGATGTATGTTGCTGCAAAATTCTATTCAATTTTGAATTGCTCTTTATCTATGATTTTAATTCATGGAAATTGTGGAGTGCCATGGTCAAGATGAGCAATGGTATTCCATCTATTTATTTTTGTTGAGTATTTAATTTAATCAGTTTTACTATTTAGCTATTTTTACTTGGATTTTAAAGAGAGGGAAGGTATGGTATTCCATCTGGCATTGGGCTAGTGTTTAATTTATCTTCTCAACAAGAGCTATACTGGACATGTTTTGTTGCTTTTACTTTGCAGTTTTATATATATATATATATATATATTTTGGTTTAGCCAATTTGGTGATCTCTTTCACTTTTTTCTTTCTATTTTTCTTTTATCTATATTTAGAACAATATACACTAATATTGGTTGTGTGTGGCTGTGTGCCATTTGCTTCCCATTCCTCTCATTCTTATGAGTACATTATCTTCTCTATTCTCATTTTTTATTGTTACTTTTTCTTTATTACATTCTTTTCTCTTTTATTTTAATGTCTTATACTTAAAAAGTTTTGAAGTTCTGATTTTTTTTATTGCTAGTAAGACATTTCCTGCCCAAACAACATAAATTATGGAAATCATTGCAAAGTTTTTCATTGTCGTTGTGTTCAATCTTCAAAAGAACTCAAGATAAGTTTAGATAATCATTTAGTTCATTGATAACTATTCTTTTGAGTTAAAATTTTAGCCTTCCATAATTATTATTTTTGTACATTTGTAATCTTTCTTTGGTCATAAATTGATTTGCAAATTTAGATGGAAATCATCTTGAAGATGATGACAGAATTGAAATAAATTCAGACATTGAGCCTGCTAAAACAAAAAGTTTTTGCCACATGGTTTTAATTTGGTCCCAATGGCTGGTCTTTTTAACAATCTCTAAGATGATCAGGTAAGTAGAAACCTTTCTTTGACCTATCTGTTAGAAGATAGATGCATGTTGTGGTAAAATTTCATTAAATTTTGAATTGCTCTCTATCTCTGATTTTAATTCATGGAAATTGTAGAGTGGCATGGTCAAATATGCAATGATATTCCATCTATTTATTTTTGTTGTGAGTATTTAATTTCTTCTATAACAGGTTTGTTGGAAACTTGGAATTCTTGGCTAGGGTGTAATCTAAGAAATTGATTGGTAATTTATCAATTTAATTTATCTTCTAAACAGGAGCTATATAGGCCAGGTTGGTTGCTTTTAATTTGCATTTATATAAATATGGGTTTGGCTAGTTTAGTGTCTCTTCTTTCACTTTCTTCCTAATTTTCTTTAATCTATAATTAGAACAATATAGGCTACTGCAAGTACAAATTTGGCACTATTGGTTGTGTGTTCTTTTTGCTTCCCATTTTGCTCATTCCTATCGGTACTTTATCTTCTCCTCTATTCTCATTCCTTATTGTTACTTTTTCTTTATTACATTCTCTTCTCTTTTATTTTAATTTCTTATTCTTTAAAGTTTTGAAGCTCCATTTTTTACTGCTAGCAAGACATGTCTTGCCTAAACAACATAACTTGTGGATAAGTTTAGTTGAGCTAGACATTTATTCACGTTGGTTCTTCTATAACTCTATTCTTTTGAGAGTTATAATCTTTTTTTGATATATAATTCAACTTCAATACTTGATGTGTAATGGTAATTTGGTCAACTTAACCAAGTATAAAAAATGAAGATTACACTATAATAATATTCATTGGTGTTGTTTGGATCTAGGTTCATGTGTTCTTCTAGGTGCCTCTCTCTCTCTCTCCTGAGTTAATGTGTTCTTCTTGGTGCTCCTTTTTCACACTCTCTCTCTTTTAGGTGTCTCATTCTCTCTTTGCCCTCTAGGTTCATGTGTTCTTCTTGGTGCTCTCTCTCTCTCTCTCTCAATTCCAGTTTGTTATATTTGAATTTATTTATAATTGATGAGAAAAATGGTGCCTTCGTTATGCAAATGCCACTAATGTCTACATGAATTCTTTATCAATATTTTTTTTTATCATGAATTTAATGATACAACCCTAAATTCGATGGCAAAAGTGAAAATTTATTATGAATTCTTCATGAATTCAATGTCCATTGGAAATCCTAAATTTTGTGGCAAAGAATATTTTTATTATGAACTCTTTATGAAGTCAATGACCCATCTATGACTCTAAATTTGTGGCAAAAATGGATCTTTATTATGAGATTCTTCATGAATTCAATGTCCCTTGTTGATTCTAAATTTTGTGGTAATGAATCTTTTTATTATGAATTTTTTATGAATTAAATCATTCTCGATGACTCTAAATTCTGTGACTATAATGGATATTATGAATTCAATCACCCTAAATTTGGTGGCTATAAAGGATATTATGAATTCTTTATGAATTCTATGACCCATCAATGATCTTAAATTTGGTGGCAAAAATGGATCCTAAATTCAATGAGCCTTGTTGACCCTAAATTCAATGGCAAAAATGGATTTTTATAATGAATTCCTCATGAATTTCATATCTCTCGAAAATCCTAAATTTTGTGCCAATGAATATTTTTCTTATGAATTCAGTGATTCTCGATAACACTAAATTCGGTAGCCATAACAAATATTATGAATTTTTTATGAAGTCAATTACCCTTGGTGACCTTAAATTTGGTGGCTATAATGGATATTTTGAATTCTTTACGAATTCAATGACCCATCAATGATTCTAAATTTGGTGGCAAAAATGAATCTTTATAATGAATTATTCATGAATTCAATGATCCTCAATGACCTTAACTTTGATGGCGAAAATTATCTTTATTATGAATTCTTCATAAATTCAATGTCCCTCGATAATCTCAAACTTTGTGGGTAACAAATCTTTTTTTTTATGAAGTTAATGACCCTCGATGACCCTAAATTCTATGGCTCTAACGGATATTATGAATTCTTTATAAATTCAATAAGTTTTTCATGACTCTAAATTCAGTGGTAAAAATGGATTTTTATTATGAGATTCTTCATGAATTTAATGTTCCTTGTTGATCCTAAATTTTGTGGCAACAAATCTTTTATTATAAATTCTTTATGAATTAAATGATCCTCAGTGACCCTAAATTATGTGTCTATAATGGATATTATGAATTTAATGATCCTAAATTAGTGGTTATCAAGGATATTATGAATTCTATTACCCATCAATGACCCTAAATTCAGTGACAAAAATGGATCTTTAAAATGAATTCCATGTCCCTCGGAAATCTTAAATTTTGTGGCAACGAATATTCTTATTATGAATTCAATGATTTTTGACAACACTAAATTCAATTGCTATAACAGATATTATGAATTTTTTATAAAGTCAATAATCGTTGGTGACCCTAAATTAAGGTGGCTATAAGGGATATTTGGAATTCTTTACAAATTCAATGACCCCTTGTGACCCTAACTTTGGTGGCAAAAATGATCTTTATTATGAATTCTTTACGAATTCAATGTCTCTTGATAATCCCAAACTTTGTGGCAAACAAATCTTGTTTATTATGAAGTCAAATGACCCTTGGTGACCTTAAATTCTATGGCTTTAAAGGATATTACAAATTTTTTTATAAATTCAATGATCCTTCTGTGACTTTAAATTTGGTGACAAAAATGGATCTTTATTATTAGCTTCTTTATGAATTCAATGTCCCTTGATACTAAATTTTGTGGTAACAAATCTTTTTATTATGAATTGTTTTAAAAGTTAAATGACCCTTAGTGATCCTAAATTTTGTGGTTATAACGGTTATTATGAATTCTTTACGAATTTATGACCCATCAATGACCTTAAATTCGGTTGCAAAAATGAATCTAAATTAAATTAACCTTGGTGATCCTAAATTCGGTGGCAAAAATTGATATTTAAAATGAATTATTCATGAATTCCATGTCCCTCCAAAATCCTAAATTTTGTGGCAATGAATAATTTTATTATGAATTTAATGATTATTTGTAACACTAAATTCAGTTGCTATAACAGATATTATGATTTTTTATGAAGTCGCTTTGGTGACCCTAAATTTTGTGGCTATAATGGATATTTGGAATTCTTTACGAATTCAATGATCTATCGGTGACTTTAAATTCGATGGCAATATTCATGAATTCAATGACCTTCGGTTACCTTAACTTTGGTGGCAAAAATGATCTTTATTATGAATTCTTCATGAATTCAATGTCCATCAGTAATCCCAAACTTTGTGGCTAACAAATCTTTTTATTATGAAGTCAATGACTCTCGGTGATACTAAATTATATGGCTCTAACGGATATTATGAATTCTTTCTAAATTCAATGAGCATTCTACGACTCTAAATTTGGTGGCAAAAATGGATCTTTATTGAGATTCTTCATGAATATAATGTACCTTGTTGATCTAAATTTTGTGACAACAAATCTTTTTATTATGAATTTAATGATCCTCAATGATCCTAAATTCTATGGCTATAATGGATATTATGAATTCAATGACTCTAAATTTGGTGGCTATATTGGATATTATGAATTCAATGACCCATTAGTAACGTTAAATTCGATGGCAAAAATGGATCTTTATAATGAATTCCATGTTCCTCGGAAATTTTAAATTTTGTGGCAACAAATATTTTTATTATGAATTCAATGATTCTCGATAACACTAAATTCGGTTGCTATAACAAATATTATGAATTTTTAATGAAGTCAATGACCCTTGGTAATCCTAAATTTGGTGGCTATAACAAATATTTTGAAGTCTTTACGAATTCAATGACCTATCGAATGACTCTAAATTCGATGGCAAAAATGGATCTTTATAATTAATTATTCACGAATTCAATGACTTTTTGTGACCCTAACTTCGATGGAGAAAATGATTTTTATTATGAATTCAATGTGTCTTGGTAATCTCAAACTTTGTGGCTAACAAATCTTTTTATTATAAAGTCAATGACCTTTGGTGACACTAAATTCTTTGACTTTAATGGATATTATGAATTCTTTATAAATTCAATTAACCTTTTGCGACTCTAAATTTGGTGGTAAAAATGGATCTTTATTATGAGATTTTTTATGAATTCAATATCCCTTGTTGATCCTAAATTTTGTGGCAACGAATCTTTTTATGAATTTTATATGAATTAAATGACCCTAAATTTTGTGGTTATAACGGATATTATAAATTCAATTACCTTAAATTTGGTGGCTATAAAGGATATTATGAATTCTTTACGAATTCCATGACCTATCAATGACCCTAAATTCGGTGGCAAAAATGGATCCTAAATTCAATAAGCCTCGGTGACACTAAATTCGGTTACTATATTAGATATTATGAGTTTTTTATGAAGTCTATGACCTTTGGTGACCCTAAATTCTGTGGCTATAATGGATATTTTGAAGTTTTTACGAATTCAATGACTCTTGATGACCTTAACTTTGATGACGAAAATGATCTTTATTATGAATTCTTCATGAATTCAATGTCCCTTGATAATCCCAAACTTTGTGGTTAACAAATCTTTTTATTATGAAGTCAATGACCCTCTACAACCCTAATATATATGACTTTAACGAATATTATGAATTCTTAATAAATTTAATGAACCTTCTGCGACTTTAAATTCGTGGCAAAAATGGATCTTTAATATGAGATTCTTCATAAATTCAATGTCCCTTGTTGATTCTAAATTTTGTGGCAACTGATCTTTTTATTATAAATTCTTTATGAATTAAATGACTCTCGATGAACTTAAATTTTGTGGCTATAACAGGTATTATGAGTTCAATGATCCTAAATTTGGTGGCTATAAAGGATATTATGAATTCCATGACCTATCAATGATCCTAAATTCGATGGCAAAAATGGATCTTAAATTCAATGATCTTCGGTAACCCTAAATTCAGTGGCAAAAATTTATCTTTATAATGAATTCCATGTTTCTTGGAAATCCTTAATTTTGTGGCAACGAATATTTTTATTATGAATTCAATGATTTTCAGTACCACTAAATTCGGTTGTTATAACAAATATTATGAATTTTTTATGAAGTCAATGACCATTGGTGACCATAAATTTGGTGGCAAAAATGGTATTTATTATGAATTCAATGTTCCTTAATAATTCTAAACTTTGTGTCTAACAAATCTTTTTATTATGAAGTCAATGACCGTCGATGACCCTAAATTATATAGCTCTAATAGATATTACGAAATTTTTTTATAAATTGAATGAGCTTTCTGTGACTTTAAAGTTGGTGGCAAAAATGGTTTTTTATTATGAGATTCTTCATGAACTTATTGTCCCTTGTTGATTCTAAATTTTGTAGCAATAGATCTTTTTTATTATGAATTAAATGACCCTCGGTGACCCTAAATTTTGTGACTATAATGGATATTATGAATTCCTTACAAATTCTATAAACCATCAATAACCCTAAATTCAATAGCAAAAATGAATCTTTATAATAAATTCTTCACAAATTCCATCTCCCTCATAAATCCTAAATTTTGTGGCAACAAATATTTTTATTATGAATTCAATGATTCTCAATAATCCTAAATTCGATTGTTCTAACAGATATTATAATTTGTTTATGAAGTCAATGATCCTTAATGATCCTAAATTTGGTGGCTATAACGGATATTTTGAATTCTTTACGAATTCAATGACCCATCGATGACTCTAAATTCGATGGCAAAAATGGATCTTTATATTGAATTATTCATGAATTCAATGATCCTCGATGACCCTATTTTCGGTGGTAAAAATAATTTTTATTATGAATTCTTCATGAATTCAACGTCCCTCGATAATCTCAAACTTTGTGGCTAACAAATCTTTTTATTATGAAGTCAATGACCCTCAGCAACCCTAAATTCCATGGTTGCAACGACTATTATGAATTATTTATAAATTCAATGAGCCTTCTATGACTTTAAATTTGGTGGCAAAAATGGATCATTATTATGAGATTCTTCATGAATTCAAAGTATTCAGTGATCCTAAAACTTTTTGGCAACGGATTTTTTTTTATTATGAATTATTTATGTTATGAATTAAATAACCCTTGATGACCCTATATTCTGTGGCTATAATGGATATGGTGAATTCAATGACCCTAAATTTGATAGCTATAAAGGATATTCTGAATTCTTAATGAATTCTATGACCCATCAATGATCCTAAATTCGGTGGTAAAAATTGATTTGTATAATGAATTCCATGTCCCTCGGAAATCCTAAATTTTGTAGTAACGAATATTTTTATTATGAATTCAATGATTTTTGATAACCCAAAGTTCGATTGTGATAATAGATATTATGAGTTTTTTTATGAAGTGAATAACTCTTAATGACCTTAAATTTGGTGGCTACTAACGAATATTTGGAATTCTTTATGAATTCAATAATAACCCATAAGTGACTTTATATTTAATGACAATCATGGATCTTTATAATGAATTATTCATGAATTCATTAACCCTTAATGACCCTAACTTTGGTGGCGAAAATGATCATGAATTCAATGTCACTCGGTAATCCCAAACTTTGTACCTAGCAATTTTTTTTATTATGAAGTCAATGACCTTCGATGGACCCTAAATTCTATAGTTCTAACGGATATTATGAATTCTTGATAAATTCAATAAGCTTGATGCGATTCTAAATTTGGTGGAAAAAATGAATCTTTATTATGATATTCTTCATGTATTCAATGCCCTTTGGTGATCCTAAATTTTTTGGCAATGGATTTTTTTTATAAATTCAATGTCTCTTGATGACCGTAAATTTTTTTATAAATTCAATATCTCTCGATGACCGTAAATGAAGAGGTTACAAAAATGGATCTTTGTTAAGAATTATTCATGAAAATACCAACCCCAATGACACCCGCTGAATAATAAATACACAAACATGGGCCATGCAACTAGTATAGAAATTTCATCCTCACAAAAACACTTTAATCACTTGCCAACAACATATTTCTTGTGTCTGCTATCTATGTGAGTGCCTTTACCTGCTATTCCTACCTATCACAATCCTTCATTCCCGCTCAATACATAACAACCTCTATTTTTTTTTCTAGGAATGCTTGACTCATTGTCCAAAATCATCTCTGTATTGCAACATCACTTACTATAAAACAAAGCATAACTCCATATCCCTCACCCTTTTATCGTTATCATTGCTTTATAAATCCTTTAATCAATGTTAGTACTCATACATATTTGACTTCCATACAATAAAAGGAACCTTGAATGTTGTTTGTTACCTTGGCTTGTAACCAAGTCCACACTCTAACCTTTGACAAATCTTTCATTAAATCCACACCAACATTCTGATTTTTTAAAACAACCCCATTTCTTTGTGACCACAAAGTCCAAATTACAGATATACATACCACCATACACGTCTGATTTGATTTCCTTGATACTCCCAATTTCTATTCCATTAGATGTTCCTTTGGATCTTTTCAAAGTTCCACCTATATTCCCAGCCAATTATACCAACTCTTCCAAACATTTTCTACCACCACACACTGAAACAAAATGTTTAGTTATCTTCTTATTAGTAAGGTGCTATAAGTTGAACTAACTATAGCAAGGTGCTATATTTTGCTTTTTCATAAGGGAAAAATGCATCTCTTTCTTTTATTTAGATTTGTTGATGTTATGAATTTGACATTTCAAGGACAACAGATGTCATTCTTATCTTAATCACAATCTGAGCCTGCAAAATCTTGAAATTTTGTGTCAAATTGGATGATACTTGTTGCCATGGTCAAAAATACTAAAAACATTGTCAAATGTATTAAAAACATAATTATGAAGATGATTGGTTTTGGATTATTTTTACAGAATTTGTTTTTTAATGAAGTTTGTGCAGCCTTTGTCCCCTTAATGAAGACGTATAGTTAAGAGAGCTGGGAGGAATTTGGAGTTAAATGAACTAGCATTGATGTAAGGTTGTTTTTTAAAAATACAATTAAGCACTACATTAACAAAAGAAAAACTAGCCCTCAACCAAACACACAATGATAATTACATTACGAGATGTCTCCCACTCTGTCAAGAATTGGCTACACTTATCATTGTCAAGAAAATCTTTTGGTAACCATCATGGTCTCACTATCCTATTTTAAATGTTAAAATAACCATATTTTCTTATTTTTAGGTTGAAAATTGAGAGATTAAGGCAGAATTTTGTTGTCAATCAGATATACTACATTGGAAGGGTGTGGATTGTGCTACTATTGCTGTTATTATAAAATTCAAATAATCTTTTGTCCGTGGTCAGATTCGTTAATTCAACGGAAAGTTTCTGCAACTTTAAAGGAACAACTATGTCCTTGTGGGTCTTCAAACTTCATCATTCCCCCAAGATAAATATATTGGATCTCTAACTTTTCCTCATGCCTTTGGACAAGAGGAAGTACATTCTATTTATTTTGTTTCAATGGTGAAGAGAGACGTCTAATACTTTGGGTTTGGAAGTATTAAAACTTGGATTCAAAAGAATCCTATCCCTCTGCAGTGGAATGCAATTTATAATCCAAACTTTCTTGGAAACAGAGGAAATGAGTTTCGTCTTCAAATTGAATATTGTTTGAATAACTTATTGTTGAAGCCAGTTTTTATAGTTAGAATGGATAGATATGCTGCTTTACGTGCCTTTGTATAAGGTGAATTTCTAAACAATTAGATGAAATGTTGTGTACACTGTATCCACGAAGTCTCCAATAGAAAGATCTACCTAAAAGTCATCTCATACATGTGCATTGACAAATCCCAATAGCTAAAAACATCATAATTACGATTCAAACAATTATCATCATAACATGAATCCTCAAAATTCACCATCACAATTGATTCAAACAACAACATCAACATCAAACATGCTACTACAAGATGCTATATTTTGTTTTTTCATGAGGAAAAAAAGTGTCTCTCTTTCTTTTATTTAAATTTGATGTTGTAAATTTGACATTTCAATGACAGCAAATGGCGTGCTTATCTCAATTCAAAACTGGGCCTAAGGAGTATTGAAATTGTGTCAAATTGGCTGATACATGTTGTCATTGTCAAAAATAATAAAAATATTGTCAAATGAACTAAAAACATGATTACGATTTTGTACGATTTTTACAGAATTCGTTCTTTAATGAATTTTGTACGGTTAAGCAGACATGACAGACAATATGTGTCTTTGTCCCCTCTTATTGAAGACTTATAAAGAGAGTTGAGATGAATTTGGAGTTAAATAACTAGCATTCGTTTTTTGAACATACATTTTAGAAGCACTCTATCAACACAGAATCGCAAGATGTTTCTCACTCTGTCAAAAATTGTCTACACTTATTTCCCATGAGAATCTTTTGATTTGGGTGCCTGAGATGCATGTAGGTTCCAATAAACATCTGATTGTGGGTTTTTAAATTTCATCATGCCCCTAAGGTAGATCTTGAATCTCTAGCTTTTATTATTGAACACTTATGGAATGTTGGGAGGAGTTTGAAGTTAAATAATTAGCATTGATACTTTTGAACATACATTTTAGAAGCATAGACACAGAACTAACCATCACTCAGACTTAGGTGATCATTGCAAGATGTCTGTCACTCTGTCAACAGTAAGCCACACTTATGTTTGCATGAGGATTTTTTGTAACCATCGTGTCATTGGGTGTTCGATGTATCAACCTTTATTCGACATTTATTCATTTGTTTTGAATAAGGTATTATTCTAGGTAATCTTCGTTCATGATCTCACTATTTTAAATAAATGCTAAAATAATTATATTTTTTTATTCTTAGGTTGGAAAAGGAGAGATTAAGCTGGAATTTTGTTGTCAACCGGATATACTTCACTGGATGGTACTATTATTGTTGTTAATTCATCATCTGGACAGTTTTTATTCAACTTTAAACAACCAAAAATTCATCTTAATCTCTAACTTCTCATCTTTCTTCGAACAAGGAAAAGTACATTATGTTTCTTTTGTTGCAATGGTGGAGAGAGACCCCAGTTTTAAAAAATTACAGCTTGGATTTAAAAAAAAATTATAATCCTTTGGAATGGAACACAAGTCTGTCATTGAGTTGAATCTTATTTGAATGATTTTTGTTGAAGCCAGGTTTTATACTTTGAATGGACAAATCTTCTAATTTAGGTGTTTTTTTTTTTGTTGTTGAGATATAAGGGAAAATTTCTAAAAATATAGATGTAATTTTGATAATGTCTTTAATCTTTGTGCGTTATATCCACAAAACAAAGATTTACCTAAAAGTCATTTACGGTCTTTAAACACAGTTCGAAATCATCATATATTGTGACAGCTACACATGTCACTTACAATGATAAACTTACTAAAACAAAATCATACTTAATTATAAATATATTCAAATCAAGAAAATTGAAAAAGAGTTAATATTCAAAAAAATACTATATATAACAACTAGAAATTAAAAACAAAACTTTACTCATATACCAGTCATCTCATACATGTACACTAATGAACACCAAGAGCCAAAAACATCACAATTCAATCATCTTAAGATACATACAATTATCATCACAACATAAATTCTCAAAAGTCGTCGCCATCACAGCTGATTCAAACAACAACATCAACATCTCTTATTAGAAAAGTAGCTCCATAGTGGGGAGAAAACTTGGAAAAAGTGATGAGTGAAAGAGGGGTGGGGGGAACTTCAGCTCTTAAGCTGTGGGAGGGTGTGTATTTAGGTAAGGTGAGGTAAGGTGTTTCTCAGCTTATTTCTAATTTATAAAGAATTTTTAAGTAAAAATGAGGATAAATATCAATTTGTAAAAATTTCTTAAAATAAAAGTTATTTATTTTTAATAAAAAAAATTAAAAATAAAGAACTTTATAATAAGTCATCAAAGTTATGAAATCATATGAATTTTACTAAGGTCAATTTTTGAAATAATTAGTATTTTTTTATCAGAAAATATTAATGATTAGTTTGTTAACGGAATGAATCAAACCCAAGATTATATTTTTAACTTTAAGAAGCTTTTAAATTAAAAAAAATAAATATTAACAAACAACTTTTTACCTTTTTTTTTAATTCTTATTTTTAATTTTTACTTAAAGTTAAAAATAAATTAAACCAATAACTTTGAAAGATTTTGAGTCTTTGCTAACTATACCTTTTCCTTTGAGCACATCCCTCGTTAATTGGTTTTTATTTTTTTTAATTGACTTGATTTTGACTATTTTTAATCACAAAAAATCTTACTTAAAATATAAATTAAAATATAAAATTATGACCATCAAAATCACAAATTATAAATATTTTATTTTATATTTGGTTCACACTATGCCGAGAAACTAAGAAATCATTATGCAGATTTTATGAACTAAAAAAAACTTCAATTTTTTAAAGTTAAATTTAAGGAGTTAAAAATATATTTAATGTTTTTATATATATACAAATCTTAATATAGATTTTGTTATTTGGTCAGCAAATCATAGTATAGAATAGATAGATACTCTTAGTTAATAAATAATAATTAACTTTAAGTCCTTGTAACTTGTGAGCAAAAGCTTCTAGTTCATTTGCCACTCCATTTCAGAGAATCTGCGTGGCAACATGTTCATCACAGGAAATCCTACTGTTCGGATAATTCCATTCCCCAATATTAATCTATGCGGCTCTCAATTTTTCTCTTCAATCACAATAAAACAGAAAACACCAAATTCGAAAACTCCTTCAGAAGCCATAGCCATGAAGAGTCCGAGAATGTTGGGTAACTGTTGGGTTGCATTAAAAGACATGGAAACCAGGCATTGATTGTGCTAATCTATTAGTTTTGGGCCAAATTAAGAATACCCAGATAGGAAAAAAATGATCTTGCTGACCCAACCAGTGCACCCACTTTTCACTTTTACCCCTACCTATAAGTCCAACCCTCCATTGCATTTGCACCACCATGTTCAAGTTCAAGTTGGTTTTGGATTGGTTACCCCATTTTCCCAATTTCCCATCATGCCCCTTTGCAAAGGTAGGGCTTATAGGAGGAGGAAGAGCTTGAGCAAGTGTGCCTCTTCATCTGCTGCAGCACAGGCTCCATTGCCACCTGACCCAGATAAGGTTTGCTTGTGTTGTTACTGTTTCTTTGGATGAACAATTACACTTTTTTGGATACATTCTTTGTTATAGGTTGAAATTTGTTGGAAATCGTGAAATATTCAATGGTTGTCAATTTGTGAATTTTGTAGTTTTCAAAGAGATTGTGTTAGAAAAAAAGGTGTGTTGTTAGCACTTGGCACACCTATTTGGATTTTTTGTGAAGGATTTGGTTGATGAATAGTCTTAAGAAGTTTGAAAATTGTGTTGGAAATGCAGGAAAATGGGGAAGAGAGTGATGGTGTAGCTGTTGCACAGGGTGAGAGTCCTGATCTGCAGACTCTTTTCAGAAGGTTCTTGAAGGTGGCAGCTCCTTACTGGACTTCAGATGACAAGGGGCCAGCAAGGTTGCAGCTTGCTGGTGTTTTCGCTCTCACTTTGGCTACCACTGGAATCAGTGTTGGCTTCAATTTCTTGGGGAGAGACTTCTTCAATGCACTAGCCAGTAAGTTCATGTGTATATGTGCTCATAGTTGCTTTTGGTAATAATAGGAAAAACTCAAGTCTGACTTTGACTAGTGATAAGGTCAAAAGTGGGGGTAACCCTCCTCCGACAAGCCGGTTTTGTGAGGTTGAGTTAGGCTCAAACTCAAATTCTAAGATGATATCAAATCCCTATATCCATTAACAAGCCACCTACATTTGATCCACACACCAAACCCAAATTCTAAGAGTTAATCTTCCATTTACCATCTATTTGGGGCATATACCATTTGCTTGTATGTGAATGTGAGATTTTCTGCTGTTTTGTCTAGTTAATATTTACTGTAGTATGAAGTGGCAACAAGAAACTGAAGCTTTTTAAGTTTATTAATGCAAGACAAGGATCAAGAGCAATTCACGAAGCAACTACTTTACTACTTGGGTGCCTTTGCTGGAGGAATCCCGGTGAGCACATTGCTGCACTTTCTTAGGTATAGCTCTGCTATACTTTGCTTTAGTTCTTAGAGTGATGTGTACTGTCGTTTGATCTGGCTTCTTAGTTGGAAAGAACCAAGAGTGAAAAAAGAGGACTATCTCACATATAGATTGCCTAGGTGTGACTTTGAAGTTTGAAAGTTGCACTTGCACCTTTCATGTTTTGGGGCTTTATTTGTTATATGAGGACTTGAACAATACACATAATAATTTTTCGTCATTTGATCCTTATGGAAGTAATTTCATTTCCTAACTGTGTTGTAGCATTTCTTTTGAATCTGTAGTTGATATTGAAATGAATGACTTCCTGGATTTAATAGAATACATAAAGATTTTAGCTGAAATAAAAAGGGAAATAAAGTAAGGGAAATACATGCCTATTGTTTAATAGCAATTTTGATAAGGTTTTATAGTTAATGACTTAGTTGTTTTGGAAGCAGCTATCAACAGGTATATGTATGTCTGTAAAACAAGTACACTGACATTCATGTCCTCCTTTTCTCTTTCTAAACTTTTTCTATTGTGAATGGAAACAAGATTTATACATGCTGTTCTGTACTGTTTTTGGTGTGTCATACTCATACCCTTATTCCAATCTTCTGCACATGTTTCTAACCCTGTTCATCATTGCATTGCAGATTTTTGTGTTGAGAGATTATGCAAGAGAAACTCTTTCTTTGAGATGGAGGTCTTGGATGACAAGCTTTTACATGGATCGCTATCTGAGGAATCAAACTTTCTATAAAATTCAGTCACAGTCAATCATTGATAATCCAGACCAACGAATTGTTGATGATCTAAGTTCTTTCACTGGGACATCCCTTGCTTTCTCCCTGACTCTCTTTAATGCTGCTGTAGACTTAATCTCATTCAGTAATATCTTGTATGGAATCTATCCTCCACTCTTTGTTGTTCTTATCATATACTCGATTGGTGGGACAGCTATCAGTGTTTTCCTTGGAAGGGTAATGAATCTTTCTATCATTTTTTATTGATTGTTTAAAGTATTAAGCAAAACCACCACGGCATCACCTGTCTCCCAAATAGCTGAAAGGAGACTTAAGATAGTTCCATTTTTGTTAACTGGAAATTGTGAAAAATGTCAGGGACTGGTGAAATTAAATTTCTTGCAAGAGAAAAAGGAAGCAGACTTTCGTTATGGACTTGTACGGGTTCGGGAAAATGCTGAATCAATTGCTTTCTACAGTGGTGAAGAAAGTGAAATGCAACTTCTTCTGCAGCGCTTTAAAAGTGCTTTTGAAAATCTGACTGTGAGATATTTCTTCTTTATGTTTACCATTTTACTTTTAAAACTATTTTTGCACATTATCAGTATCTATGTACAGGCCAATTGATTTCTTGAGTTTTATTGCATATATTTCCCACCCTTATTTTGCTAGATTTTGTATAATCAACATAAGGTTAGCAGAACTTAATGTAAAGAATGCTGCAGCTGCACTGTCTGTTTTCTTTTTGTTGAGTGAAAAACTAGATCTATATAAATTATCTTGACTTTAATATATGGTTGACACAATATTACATTTGAAAGCTATATAGCCATGTGGACTGACCAGATTTTGTGAATTCGGAAGTCATGTAATGCATTTTTATCCTCTAACTTGTGATAACATAATGATTTTTTACAGCAATTGTTGATTGCTTCTAGAAATCTGGATTTCTTCACAAGTGGCTACCGCTATCTAATTCAAGTTCTTCCTGCTGCTGTTGTTGCCCCCCTGTATTTCTCAGGAAAAATCGAGTTTGGTGTCATTAATCAGTCACTTTCTGCTTTTAATCATATCCTTGGTGACTTTTCCCTCATTGTGTACCAGTTTCAAGCTATAAGTGCTTTTTCTGCTGTTATTAATCGGTTAGGTACAGCATTATTTTTCCCTTATCTTTCCTGTTACATTTCTATATATGCAAATCTCATGATAGATATGAGCATAAATGAATGAACTACAAATTTTTACTCTGCGGATAAAGGGGGATCCATTTTGATATAATTTGTGGTTATGTTACAGATAAAGATCCCAGAAAAGAAAAGAATTATTACGATATGTTAAGATGTTATTTGTGAAATCAACCAACTATAACTGTCCTTATTTGTGTATACTTTCCATCCTCAACTTCCCCTCTCTCTCTCATCCTTTTGTATGCTGCAGCTTGTATAGTAAGTAGCTATACGATCCTATCATTGTGATATTTATCCGTTCCATCTGTGGTCTTATATATGCTTCTGAAACTCTCTTTCTACACTGTGTGTGCTTAACAGGCTAGCTTTGTTGTTTTGAATGTAATGAAAAACTACCGACTAATATATATTGTATTGCATATGCAGGTGAATTTGATGATGTTTTGGACAGAAGTAGCTCTAATTCTCTCACTGATACTTTGGAAGACATACAAGTTACATACAAAGATTTTAGGAGTTCATCTGCATTGGAATCTAATGGATCCACTCCACCAGAAAAATACGCGACATTACTGGAGATAGAAGATTTGATTTTGAAGACACCAAGTGAATCTACACTTATTAGAGACTTGTCATTGACGATCAAGGAAAAGGATAATTTACTGGTAAGACATCCATCCACTGACCCTTCACCACCAACATATTAAGAAGTTTTGGTTTGTATTCATAAGATTGTGGGGCAATACAAATGTGTTTCTGAATATAACCAATTTAACAGGTAATGGGACCAAGCGGAAGTGGCAAGACTTCTTTGTTAAGAGCTATGGCTGGTCTATGGAAAACTGGAACTGGAAAGATCACATACTATGTAGAAGGTGGAGGGAATCCTGAGGAATCCATATGTTCAGATGTGAATACTCCAGTAAATAATTCTCATGACACATATGAGGCACATGGAAAATCCATAAGCAGAAAATCTGGAATATTTTTCCTTCCGCAAAGACCATATATGGTTTTGGGTACCCTTCGTCAACAATTACTTTATCCAACTTGGGCCAATGATGTAGTTCCTGCATCAGACAGTACTAAACAAAAAAGTATGTGATTTTCTAGTTTCTTTTCACCCACCCACCTAAATATATTGCATTTAGTTATGCAGACTCCATGTTTTGTTTTTAATTAAAAACAAATGTCTTCTGTTGTGCTCTATCAGTCTACATTCATTTGCTCATAAATTAAGTGTTAAAAATTGGTCTGCAGATGATCTTCCTTTCTTGACAAAGTTGCCAAACTCGGATAATGCAGATGATAAGCCTATGAAGCCAACAACAGACGAGCTGATAAAGGTCTTAGAGGATGTCCGCCTTGGATATTTATTGGCTCGTTTCAGTTTGGATTCAACACATGAATGGTCTAGTGTTCTTTCTCTGGGAGAGCAGCAACGCCTTGCATTTGCTCGTCTTTTGCTTTCAAAGCCTCAATTGGCCTTGCTTGATGAGTCTACTAGTGCACTTGATGAAGCCAATGAGGTATTGTTGAATTCCATGTTCACTTGACATATCATATGAAATCTTTTGTTATTCAATAAATTGAGCATACATTAGATTCGAAATATTTGTCTATACAAAAAAAATGCTCCCCTCCCCCTAAGAAAAACAAAACAAAACTTTTCATACATCTGTGAACCATAGTCAACATTCTTACTCATTTCACAAGAAATTACTCTTTGTAAAAGATCATTGCAGCTAATGTCAAATGGCTTTTCATCAAAGTTCTAGTGAAGTATTGTTGCATGAACTAACCCCTTGAGACATTGTTATTCAGTTTTTTAATATTGTTTACAAATATAACTGGATGTTTAGAAATAACATATCAAGGGGGTTTAGTTTAGTTAGTTGAACCGGGTGTGTTAACTGTTGTAAACTCCCTAATACCTGTCTATGGATCAAAAAATATTTAGAAAAATATATAATGATATAATCAAAATGTTTCATAGAGAGAGACTCTAGCTTTTGACTGAAAAGTTGTTTTTATATAAAAAGTTCAACAAAAACTAAACATCCAAAAGAGTATGAGCCTGTTTGAATATATGGCTAGAAATGCTTTGATAGCTTCTCTACTGAAAAATGTTCTATATTTCCTATAGAGAAACTCTCAAAAGCACTTCTAACTTGTATCTAAACAGGCTCTATATTGTTTCGATCATTACCATTATTATATAATCCCTTCATGTTGATGTTGTGCTGAAGTTCATTTTCTTGTGCTTTTGGCATACATACAGGTTCATTTGTACCAAGAGATTGGAGCAGCTAACATAACATATGTCAGCATTGGCCACCGGTCATCCTTACATGCTTACCACAACAAGATGTTAAGAATATCCTCATTTGATTCTGACAGTGAACAGCTAAACTGGTGCATTGAACCCACTAGACCCGAGTCCTCTTTAAAATTTACAAGTCTATGAGCTAGCAATGCTTAATTTGCTGCTTACCATCTCAAAAGACACACATGGTTCAATTGAATTGAACAATAATTTTGATATATATGATGTCAAGCTGCTATAACATTCTATTAGAATCAATCCATATCTATTATAGTCTATTAATAAATATTTTTTTATTTAGTTTTATTTCTGTAAATATTCAGATTGATAAGATTAGACGGTAAATATTTTGAAAATTAGGGAACCAGCTTTTATCATACCGATATTGGGTTAATTTGTTTAAAATGTTTTTTTAAAAAAGCATAAACAGATTAAGCAAACACATCAAAAAACATAAAACTATTCATTTTATTTAAAAAAACATTTTTTTAACAAGTTTAAACAAACTCACCCCCATTGTGATAGGAATCTCTCATTTCCTTTCTAGAGAAAGAACATGAATGGACGGACTTCTATAGGAGAGGATACATATTTTATTCAAAAGAGGTCCCTGCTTTTCATTTGAAAGGTGTTTTCTGAGGTTTGTAGAATGTTATGCTACCAATAAAAGCACTACTAGTCTCCCCATAAACGAAAAGGAATGGAACTAATTTAGCTTAGTGTCTATTGTAATACCATACACGAGACATGCTGGAGACTCAATAGTCCACAAGCCAATTTAAAGGGCAATAAGGGCATGTTTGGACTCCTATTTTCCTGACCGGTTGAATCAGTGCCTTGTCCGATCTAAAACAATTTTTAAATTAGTCTTTAATTAAACCGACGTCGAATCGATGAAATCAGCCAAAAACTAGTAAAACTAGTCAGAACTGGTGGTTTAATCGATTTTCACGATTTACAATTTTTTTTATTTTTTAATATTAAAAAACATACAATTTTATTTTGTATGGTTGAAATTAAATTTATAATGTATTAGATTTAGTTTCATGTAAAACTTATGACACTTTAAGTAAAGTTTAATTTTTAATATTATAAATGTATACATATAATTTTTTTTTTTTAATATTACTTAGTATATTATATTAAAAAATGTATTATTTTATTAAAATTGGTTCAACCAGTTGAATTACATGGTTGAAACATTAAACCTTGAACCAATATTTTCACCAATTTAATAATCAGTCCAGTTTTAAAAACATTAATTTAAATACATTACTCTAAAATGATTTTTACAAGAAGAAAAAATAAAATTAACTTCTTCAACAATTAAAATTTTCTTCTTAGTCAATTTTAGGGAAGCTATTCCCCATTTTGCTTCTCTTCTCTTTTTAGGCAAGAATGTAGCAAAAGGAGGTTATTTGTGATGGAAGAAAAATTGAAGTGTTTGAAATGCAACTCAATGTAATGTTGGTACTGATCTATAAACTTTGAGAAATAAGCACCTTGATGGACAGAGAATGCCAAGGCTAATTATGAGTAAAGTTGTATCATAAGTGGTTTTGTTTAGAGTTCAGGATCTTATTGCATTTTTTATAGCAAGTATAATACTGCAATGCTTTTACTCCCACACGAATGCCTCTAATAATAGTTATCTTGCTTCTTTATTGACTCAGTTAAAGAGAGAAAAAGATAAATTCTATGATAATTTGTAAGGACATGTTTGGATAAATTTTTCCATAAGTATTTTTTTGGAGAAAAATAAGAAGAAAAGAAGGTTTAATTATCAATTTTTTTTATTTATTTAGAATTTTCAATTAACTTATTTAATTTCTAAAATCTGTAATATGGTAATATTATTAACTTACAACATTTAAAAATTTGAATTAAAATTAGTGTGGATTGTAATTTTCGGATTTATTTCTTAAAAAAAATATCATTTTCAAGTACAAGTGACAACATCTCACTTTTTTTTAGATTGCAACAAAAAAAAATCTCACTTTTTAGAATGAAAATGTATATTTGCCCAAAATAAATTTTGTTGATTAACTTAAGTCCCTATGCACTAAGTTTACGCATAAGGCGGAAGTACTATTTAATAGGTATGTAGGATTTTCCTTTAAAAAAAAGTTTGTAGGGTTAACTTGTTGACCAAATTAAGATGAAATTAGGTAACTTCTTTCATGAATATTCTAATTTAAAGAGGGTTTAAAATAAATTTGTTTAACTTTTAAGATAATTTTATTACAAATAAATTTACAATAAATCATTATAACCTATTATTTGTACGACTTTTATAAATAAAAGGTTATAATTATCAAATATTCTATAATGTTGATGTATTACTTTTAAACTCATTTAAGAACTTAATCACTTGGCTATCAAATAGTTGCTATTGGGTTTTTATAACCACTTACCCACCCCCTTTTGAAAATTCATGCTTACCCAAATTGATGCCTAATGTCACGCACCATTTAGGAGTCTAGTTGTTGCATTAAAGGTGTGTTTGTTAAATCATAAATGTGAAAGAAAGATACATGAACTTAAGTCAAATCTAATGAAAGAGAAGGTTTATATTTTGATAGGGGTGAAAAATGAGTGAAAGGATTAAAAAAAGGATAAATATTTATTTTGGTCACGAAAAGTTTTCGTTAAATTAGTTACGATAAAAGTACGATAGAATAATCCTGAAAAATAAAAAAAATAAAAAAATTTAGTGTTTGAATATAAAAAAATATATGATAAATTTACCATATCATTAAATTATATCCGTTAACTCAAACGTTACAGGTGTATTTTACTAATTTTTCAGTATCTTGTATATGAACTAATTTATTGGCATATTTTTAAATGTCTATCGATTAATTTGTTACTATAGTGTGTGTTGCTTTGTTATTTACTTGTAAAAATCAAACTGAAAAAAATTAGAGGCACAATTGTATTTTTGAAAATGCAAATTTTTTTCTTTTCTTTCTTATCAAATCAATTTAATTCATAATTCATCTATTTTTTACATCCACTTTTATCTCAATCAAACAATCTTTTCACTTTCTTAATGAATAAAACCTCAAACACGCATAAACATTTATCTAAATCTTCTCATTCAACTCCAATTTTCTTAATAAAAAAAGAGTCCAATTTTCTAAATACTCTTCTTGTACGCACCGACGGGTTAAGATTAAGTGATTTTAATAAATAATTACTCCAAGAATAAAAATAATCTATACAAATTTGTGACACGCAATTGTTTGATTTTGTTGCTTTGCTTTTACAATGTTATGATTAGACGATAATAACTATAAAATCATGTGACTGAGTTATTATTATTATAATTTTAAAGTCTGGTGCCAGAAAACACCAACTTGATTCTCAAATATTTTTTATTTTGTCTCACTCACCTTACACATTCACATGCTAAAATATCACTAGAGAATTGCTTTGCAAATAAATAAAATGAGAAATATTAAGAACACATTATCTATTTTCTAATGTATTCTTTTGTTACACTCGTTTTCATTATTTAAAATTAATTTAAAATCATAAAATTATTGAATGAATCTTATATTTTATTTAATAAATTTTCTCTACTAATTTTATAAATTTAATTAATTTTAATCAATGAAAAAAAATGCGTTAACAGGAGTTAATTAGAAAGTGTACTGCTATCTCAAATAAAAAATGAGAAAAAAATATTTTATTGCATTCTGTTTTGGAGCAATTATTATCACATGACATTCAAATCATTCAACAAAGGACCATCATAAGTTATGTTTTGCGTGCAGGTTCATGTTCATCATCATTATTCATTATATTTTTATTTCTTTTAGAATCTTTCAGCACTTAAAGGTTCAGATTCAGAGCAGTAGCTGTTGAGTTAGAATTAGAAACCCAGATGATGGGGTCCAATGCTTTTCAGATAAAAACAGTTTTTGGAAATTGTGCAACCTGCAATCTATTACTACTAGTAGCAGTAGTGGGCTTGTTTCCTAGAGAGAATCAACCTCATTTGCCAATTATTCAGACAAAAAGATGTTATTTTTAGATTAATTCCAAAAAGAGGCCTATATTAAAAAATAAGGATAATACATTCAACAACAAAAATAATAAAGACAAGCAAGAGTACAATGATAATGTAAGACAATCATAAGTATTTAATTAATTTATTACAACTAGAGAATTATGATTGTATAAAACTTTATAGTAGGATTGATACATTACTCTTATTCTCTATTTTATCATTTTGTTCATAAAAATGTGCAACACCTTCACAATTTGATGACTTTTATCACACGAGGAATTAAAAAAGAACACTTTTCAAATTTGAAATACTAAAAAAAACATTTAAATTTGAAAGACAAAAAATAAAAATAACCTCAGTTTGAAGGACTAAAAACATTTAAACTAAAAACAAAAACCAATTTGTACACTACAACTTATAAATACTCTTACTTGATTTCTTCCAAATTTGAAGTGTATGATGATTTTAACTAATAGAACAAGATTGATTCATTAAGCTTTTCATTTCTTTTATCAAGTGATATTGAAGAAATTTATCCAAATTACAACCTCCATATGTCCTTCATTGCTCTATTTTTTTTAGTGGTAACATCATTGTTTGTTTAAACACCACTTTCTCTGAGGTCTACAGTTTCATCTGATAATTAATTTAAATTCAAGGTAAGCAAAAAAGAAAGGATCAAGAAGACAAGTGCATGTGCACCAAACAAAATTCAACTTCAATGTTCCCAATAACACAAGAGTTTTACATTAATTAATGGCCACTCAGAAAAAGAAGACACTCAGTTGAAAGTAAATATTACACCTTTCAGCCTGTATACTAAACAAGATGGAAAAATCCTAAAACAGCAACTTAAAAGAAGAAGCCACCAAAGCCCAAATATTTGGCATGATCAAGTGATGATGATGAAGTTTTTGGCCAATATTTTGACCAAAAGAGAAAAGAAACCAATGGTGGCTGCAACTGCCACACCATAGCACAACAGCACTAGGAAGGAAATATAAAAAAAAGCTGTTAGACTCAAAATTTGTTTAATGCTTGGAGACAAGACCCTAACTAGAACAAGACCTATCCACTCACTAACTGTACAAGCAACCGAGGACAAGAGAGAATGCCCTTGGATATTATAGTTATACCACCATTATTAGCATTGCACCAAACTCTGATTTATGATGAGGACTAACTAACAGCTACCATCCACATACACTCCATTGCCATTGGTATATATGCCATTTAGGGAACCTTTTGGTGACTTGAAGCCATTTCCCTTTGGGTGTGCTTTCAGTTTTGGTGAGTGTGAATGTCCATTCAACATTACATTGGTTAACTTAGCGTGGCCGTTACTTGTCCTCCTTTCACTTGCTGCTGCTATTAATCCTGTTTTTTTTCAATGAGGGCAGTAACATTTAGTGTATATAATTCAATGAGAAATGCTAGGAACACACTCTCTGACACACTCTTCTATCTCTTATTGGTTGAAATTTATTGAAAATCACACATTTTTGTGGGTCTCACATCCTATTTAGTGACTCCCGGTTTTGTAGTTTTCAATAAATTCTAACCAATAAGGAAGTGTGTTCAAAAGAGTGTTAGAGACTGTTGATAACACTCTTCATAATTCAATGAGAAATGCTAAGAACGGACTCTCTGATACACTCTCTCTGGTTGGTTAAAATTTATTGAAAATCACAAAATTGGGTAAGTCACAAATCTTATTTAATTAATTTTAACCAATAAGTTTTCAATGAATTTTGTAGTAAGTGTACATCAATAATAGTACACATGAAGAAAACAAAGAGGATCCCCAACCCAATGACAAATTTGAAGGAAAAAAAGAAAAATTAATAGCTCATTACATAGAAAAAAAGGCTAATCAATAACCATAAGATTTCATTATTGCATTGACAACATCATATAATGAGTTTGAATGAAAAAAGATGGGAAATGGCTCTGGAAAAAATACCTGAGAATAGTGGAGAAGGTTTGCCTGGTCTGGACTTGAACTCAGGGTGAAACTGAACGCCAATAAAAAAAGGATGGCTAGGCAATTCAACTATCTGCACTCATGCACAAAATTACCAGAATTTTATATATTATTAATTTTGCGTAAATCTTAAGAACAGATGTCATTATACAGTTTCTAGTAAATACTCACCTCCATGCGCCTCCCAGTTTCATCTTTGCCAACGAAAGATAGACCAGCATTCTCTAGCTGTGATATCATGTCAGGATTAACCTGTAGAGCATAACAATCGTTGTTAGTGACTATGGCTTCATCTTTAGCCATAAAGTAAGTTTCTTCACACAAACACACTTTACCTCATATCTATGCCGATGTCGCTCATCAATAAAGCTTACATTGCCATACCTATAAAGAATTCCAAATTACAGCATCATATATATGCAATATCAACATAAAGTGGAGTGGAGATCCAGAAATTAGCATTTTGAAATACTAATTTTTGGTATAAAGACAAATTTCTCAATTAAACAAAACCAATCCAAGTACAAAAGCACATCAAGTTTGGTTCTTAATTCTTACAATTTTGCGGATTTGCAGTCATCAACTTCAAAGTAAGTTCTTCTGGAACCAAGTCGCATAGTTCCTCCCATGTGAGTCTTTGAGCCCTATCCATATAGTACAAATCCGCTTAACTAGGTTTTCAAAAGGAACAATGTTATCAACTCACGCAGTACACAAATGTAAGAGAACATACCTCTGGCATGAAGACGACACAAGGGGTCCTGGCTTCAGGATTAAACTCTGTGCTTGTAGCATCGTGCAGACCAAGAACGGATCTTGCATACTCAATGACAGCAATTTGCATCCCCAAGCAAATGCCCAGAAATGGAATATTATTTTCCCGAGCATACTTAGCAGCAAGAATTTTCCCTTGCACTCCTCTATCACCAAAACCTCCTGGAACTAGAACCCCATTAGCACCCTGCAGCACAAGTACATTGACAGAAAACCAGTAAATAATCTATCATCTATCATTTACATACATTTAAACAAATATGTATTAGTATTACAATCAGAAAGTTCTAAATATGCTTGATATTCCTCCATTTAAAATTAAAAAAGTGTATTTGGTCATTGAAGAAAAAGACATTCAGTCTAAAGAGTAGGAATACCCTCAACAGACTCCAAGCAGCTTTATATGCCTCGGGATCCTGCAGTAGTACAATCAATCATCAGAGGGTTGCAAAAAATTAAACCAAAAGAATTGACCAACAAGTGCAGTACAGTAGAATGATCAGTAATCACCTCCATATTAGTAGCATCTTCAAGATCCCCAGCCGGAACCCAGTCCACAACAAGTTTACGGTTACGAGCAACAGAAGCATGTAAAAGTGCCTTCACAAAAAAAAAAAAAAAAAAGAGTATATTAGCTTATGGTATACCAGGTTCAGTTTAATAATATTTTAGTCCAGAATGTTCAATATGCCTCTTAAACCCGGGTACTAAAAGTTCAAGTAGCAGAGAATGCAAAAAGTAAATGGAAATTACTAATTAAGAGTAAGTTAGTTACCTTCAGAACAGAAAGATATGCATCTGAAAGGCCAGTGTATTTTCCCACCATTGCAATTCTAACCTGTGAAGAACATAATGGTTGTAAGCTCAACACATGCCACTATTCAGAGGAAATCAATATCTATTCATATGTTGATTTTTTTTTCTTTAGATGATATATTTGAGATGTTTGAGACTCACAACTTCCTGACATCTGTCATAAACTCTTGTCCTTGTAGTCCACTCCTTCAAATTAGGCTCTGCAGCAACACTGCAAATAATAAAGGCATTAGTTGAAAGACACAAATACTTTAACTAACATCTGCCACATAACTACACATTTTCAGAAAACCATAATGGATTACGATTTTTATTGGGGAAAGGAGGGGGTTATACACCAAAAAAGAATGAGTTTGTAAAACCAACCCTAGCAAGTTTAATGCTTTCAGGATCGCCTCATGTGCCTTCTGATCCTATTTGTTACAAAAAATAAATTCAAAGGAAAAAAGTTTAGAATCATAGCATGAATTAAACCACCTAAATGGAAAAGTATGCAAGTCAACTTTAACAAAAAAAAAATTATCAAACCACAAAAATTAACAAATTAAACTTCATAAATATGATTCCTGCAGTCCAAGAAAATGGTCACAGAAAGGAGTCTCAAAATAGAATGACTTACTTTCAATAGTAATGGAATGTGCCAGATATTTGGAACGTCATGGAGAGTAAGTATGTTTGACAGCTGCATATACAAAAGTTTTTTTTAAGAATACATATAAGGCTTTTGTGATAAGAAAAGTCAAAGTTGTCAATACTTATGTCATTACCGGCACATGACAAAATTGAGCAAGTTTTGCCTTGACATTGTCATCAAGTTCCTGATAAAAGGACAAGTCAGATAAAGATATTTTAATCATTATTCTAAGGAGCCAGCAGAATAAAATAATACAAGACAAGAAACACACCTTCGAACTGCGACAAGCAAGAAGATTAGGGGTCAAACCTAAACCTCTAAGCTGGCGAACACTGTGCTGAGTTGGCTTTGTTTTCTACAGATTAAAAAGAAAATCAAGTAAGTGTTGATCATACCACTTGAAACATGGAACAAAAATATTCCAATCAGTTTATATAGGACCAATAAATTGAAACTTAAAATTTCAATTTTACACTCATATTTCTCAATTTATTTCTGATACAAATAGCTTTAAAATGTTTCACTGATAACATATTTAACACCATACCGGTTCACCAACAACATGGAGAATAGGAACGAGGCTGACATGAACCAAACAGAAGTTGCCAGGGCCTACAAAAAGAAAATGTAAATAATAAGATTAGCAAGATTGATTCACTAAAGCACACCAATAACCAAATTGACATATAAAAAAATTAATAGAGTATGAGGTTTGAAAGCATGACAAGGCATTACCTACACGGTACGAAAATTGGCCAAGTGCTTCAATAAAAGGCATGGACTCAATATCCCCTGCATGAAAGAAAAAGTCATTTTAAATGAATGTTTTAAAATATAGCCAATCCCACCAAGCGGAAAAAAAAAAAGGCTTGGGGATGGTTGTTTTAGAATATAGGAGTTCTAAAGTTTTCACAGTATTGAACAATATCAATACTATTTTCTCTCACTATTTGCCAAATAGAAGTCGCTTTCAATTTCTAGTTCTCTATTTCTACCTAACCCATGGTTTTTAAAATTATGATATGGAAAAATTTGAATGGATAATGGAATTGATTAAAAGTTTTCTCTGACTATTATTTACCTATAGTTCCACCCAATTCAATGACGCAGACATCAGCTGACCCTTCTTTCCCATCAACCGGTATCCTTGCTACACGTTCTATCCACTCTTGGATAGCATCTGTAATGTGTGGAACAACCTACAAAGTACAAATAAATCAGAAAAACCAAAAATAAAAATCAATAAGGCACCAACAACAATTACAGATAGTTTTCAAAGAGGAAAAAGTCGAAACGATTCAACATACCTGTACAGTCTTTCCAAGATAATCTCCACGCCTCTCCTTCTCAATAACAGACTATAAGCATCCATAACAATAAAACAATAGGAAACATCAGGCACACCTGGTAAAAAAACAAAGAGAAGAAAACATTGAAAGGCAATGAACATGAACTTACCTGATATATTTTTCCAGTAGTGATATTATTGTCACGGGTTAATTTGATGTCCAAGAAACGTTCATAGTTGCCAAGATCAAGGTCAACCTTCAACAAACAAAAAAGAAAGAACAAAAATAACAATCAAAACTTCATAGAAAAACAATTGCAGCTAGTTATCCTCTTTTACTGTCAGAAGCATACAAAAGACAATTTTTAAGCTGCAATTTCAAAGTTAAATGAGAAAATGAAAAGAATATTCTGGAAAAGAAATTGATAATCAGCATCCTCGTGGTAGAAAATTTTAATTTATTTACCTCACCACCATCATCTAAGACAAAAACCTCTCCATGCTCAAAAGGAGACATTGTTCCCGCATCAGTGTTCAAATAGGGGTCTGCAAATGATAAAAAAAAAATTAAAACAAGATCAAATAAAAAAAGGGGGATAAATAGCATTCATTATTTTACACAACATGATACGAAAAGGAGACAGGATTTTAATTATTTATAAGATGGAAGTGAAACGAGCACAAAATTGAATCTACTTTTTTTTTATCAATAAAAAAAGAAGAAAACACTGAGGAGAAAGGAACACAATGCAGGAGGATAAAAAATCCTCCAAAACCAAAGAAGAAAAGCATCAAACCAGTCACTTTTAAGTTTTAAACCACAAAACAAAAAATCCCCTTTTTTTCTTCAACAAAACCACTTCCATTTAAATGGAACCTCAAGCAGTCAAAAGAAACAGACAAGTTAGCCAATAAAATTCATTGAACAATAACACAAAACTGCATTCTCTTCCAGAATTAGGAAGAGGGGTAGTGAGTCATAAAACCAAAGGAGAATAAGAACAAGAAAAAATACCAATCTTGATAGAGGTAACTCTAAGACCACAGGCCTTGAGGATTAACCCAATACTGCTGGCAGTGACTCCTTTCCCAAGTCCACTCACAACACCACCTGTCACCAACACATACTTCATTTTTTCTCCCACCCTTTAAGTTAGACACTGAAAAAACTAGTCCTTCCTCTGCTGCTTGTCCAATGCACAAAAACCAGACCAAAAACCCCTGAAAATGAAACACTATGAGAAAGAAAAGAAAAACAACCACCACCACCAAAACACACAACCTAGTACCAAGAAAACAGACACATGCAAGTTATAGTGTGCCAATAATACACCACCACTCAAGTACAAGTGCAACAAGCACCACTACTTATACTGAGACCCACTAACCCCCTTTTAGCCCTCTGATAAAACTAAGAATGATGACAACAACAGTACAAGAAGGGAACAATGCAAGAGTGACGGTTTTCTAGTAAGTGGGGGTGGTTCGGATAAGATTAGATAGATAGGCTTATGACATTACTTCTACTACTACCACTCCTATTACATACATACATAGATATCATAAGCAAAGGAAAATAGAAAAAGGTGGGAACTTTGAAGAAAACCCCACAAGGGAGAGAATAATGAGGGAACCTTGTGTCACAATGACGGGGTTTACAAGGTTCTTCCTTTCACTGCTTTTTCTGGGAACCAACCCACCCCTTTTGGCCCCAAAGGCTTTTTTTTTTGTTTCTCTTTATAGCCCCTCGACGAAGAGAGGGAAATACCCTCTTGCTGCCTCCAAAAATGGGGATTGTGGTGTTGCTGTGTGTCTAATTTATGACACGGAATGGGAGGGAAAAACAAAAGGGTACACAAAGTTTTGGACTTTGATGAAGACGAAGAAGATGCTTTTTGGGTTAGCCTCTGTGGTTAAGAGGCATCAAAATGTACCCTCTTTCTCTCTCTATCTCTTCGTTGTTCTCGTTGTTGCTGTTCTTGTTACAGGCGGCGGGTGAACATGGAAGTTGGCTTCACCTTTCAACTTTAAAAAGAAGCAAAATCCATGCCCCAAAGGAGAAAAAAAATGAAAAATATATAAAAATTGAAAATTTACTCCTCCTTTATTGGTTGGTTATTGGATTAGGTAAATAAAATAAAATATATACAAATAAAGGAGGGATCTTTCATTTTTGTTTTTGACGCAATCAAAAATCAACCAAGGATTAGGAAAAAGGGTGGTGGTTAGTTGCTTTGATGCGGAGAAAAAATTGTCATGGTGACCGTACTTATTACTTATTACTTTTTTGAACTTTGGCAAGCTATTTATTATTTAACCAAAAATAAAAGTAGAAATTATTAAATGAAAAAAAAATCATCTTATAATATGTTTAATTTTTTATAAAATTACATAATGTTGTAACTTAATCAGAAATCCAGAATTCAAATATACACAGATATGTTAAATATTTTGAGACAAAATTTTGTTACTCATAATTATCATATCTGATTCAAACATAATTATTTTTAGTATTAGATGTTAATAATCTAGGTCAAAAATAATATTGAAATTGGGTTGTGAAAAATATGGTTGGAAGACTATATAAAATTGTACATTATTAAACTCAAATAATAAAATAATAAATACATTTTAAAAAATAAGCTATTTTCTTTTGCAGTAGAAAAAAAGAAAGAAAAGAAGAAATAAGTTGTTTTCTCTTAACCTAACTTCTGTTAGTATAATAAATTTTATTCTCTTGCGGAGCTGGAGACACGTGTGACAATTTCTATCCAGATTTAGAAGAGACTGACTAATGTAAAAAAATTGAAATCCAACCTCATTTCTGTTAGAGTAAAACAAACTTCTTGAGAACTTTCATTAATTTGCATATAATTTTAAATAAATTATGCACTGAATTATTAATTATGTTTTGATTTAAATAATATATAAAAATTAATAAAAAAACATGAATCATAAAATAATAAATTATGGAGCTAAATTATTTTTATTTAATTGTATAATTTTAATTATTATTATTTTTTACTGCAAATGAAAAATTGAGTTCAAGGGTTGGTGTTTACATCATGACCCCGACCTTGCTTCTATAAAGTAGGGAAAATTGAACTTAATCTTAACCCTAATCAAAAAGAATTTTTCTATGTGTGTTTAAATCTTTAAATTGACGGAGAAGTAAGTATTTATAGCATCAAGGTGACATGTGTTTGCTACTAGAAACCTTAAGTAAACATGCACTTAATTTTAATTTTGGTTATTTAAAATTTTCAAGTTTTAAATTAAAGAATTCTATATCATATAATACCATGTCTAGTCTTGTAATAGGATCATTAACTAAAAGAACTTAATTAATTTAATTATACATTAAAAAAAATGAAGACAAGGCTTCTAAAAAATATCTTATAAAAAATAAAGACATTATATTTTCTTAAATGTTATATTTTTATTTCTAACACCAATACTTCTTTTATTCTAATGATGGTGTGTTAACATTGAACAAAAACAATATCCTATTTGAATCATTAATCATAGCTAGGGTGAGTGTGACTTGGAAGAGTGAGTGTTTTCTCAAAATCATTTTCACACTCATTTTTTATTATTCTCATTTGTTCCTTCTTCATTCATTTTTATTCCCAACATATTCTTTTTGAATTCTATTATATTTACATTTATATATATAAAAGAACAATTTATTTAATAAGATAATTTATTTTCAATTTTTACCTATACAAAATCTCATTGAAAAAATAACAATTGCATATTACGAACTGAAATGAATTAGTCTTTATCAATTAATTGAAAGAGATGCATAATCTTCTACCTACTAATAATAGAAAATTCTCACTTCTGCACTGCATATTTGAGTTGTTTGTTTATATATTTTGTAACTAATAATGGCATCTTCACAAAATCACATGACATAGAGAGAATAAATCTGCCACGTATGATACACATAGACATAGTACATAGTTTGTTGTTGGCATGTTTCATTCCGTCTAGAGGAATTAAATTTTGACACATTTTCTCTTTAATTTGGCTCCACCAATCACACCATACACTACACACACCACAACTTCTATTTCGGTCCTTTTACTTGATCTTATTAGTGTATTTTACTGACCTTGACCTAAAAACAAATACTCACATTTAACTTGTTTTTTCTTTTGTTTTTTTAATTACATAGACTGCAAAGTCTTTTTTTTTCTCTACAGTAAAAGAAAATAAAAAAATCATTGTAAAAGTGTAGGATTAGGAACGTACTTTTCGTATTAAAAAATTAAAAAGTAATCATACTATAGTATTTTGATCTCAGATTAAAGACTTTGTATCACTTGACCTAATATTCTTTAGCACGCCAATTTTAATACGTGTAAAGTTATTTCTATTTATTTATTTATACTATTAAAATAATGTCTTGTGTGCTAAAGAATATTATAGATTTTTATATCGTTATTTAATTATAAATTATAATGTATAATAATTTTATTAGTATTTATATTAATTACTTTAAAAATATATCAATTATATTTTTTTGTTAATTTAGGGTATAATTTTTTCTTACTTATTATAGTATTATAGAATTTAAACACTAATTTTGTTTAAATTCAATGATAATGCATTAAGAGCGTATAATAATTTTAATTTTACATTATTATTCACTTACATACTCTGTTAAAAAATATAAATTTTAAGTTGATTGTCATAAGAGTCAGTACACTTATCATCTATTATGGAATGTGATTTTATATATTTTGTTTTGTACATTAACTCTATTAAATTATATTTTCATTTATTTATAATTTTGATTTTAAAAAAATAGTGTAATAATAATGGTTATAGTTCGAGTATTCAATTGATATAATAGAAAAGTGTATATTCTACGCAAAGTTCAGTAGTGTCAGAATGTAAAGGAGCACCGTTAAATTATGAACAATAAACTTTTGAAAGCCATGTTTGGGGTTTGTATCAGATTCTCCTTCTACCCCTCTTTTCACGGAGAAACAACTTTACATTGGTTTATTCCACAAAAGCAAAGTCTACCCCTAGAATCAACGATAAAAAAGGTGATCTTGCTGTTCTTCCATTCTATGGTCATTCATTCACACTAGACAAACAAGAGTTTTCAACAAAGGGTGTATACTAAAGCAACACTTGGCAACCTAAATTCAATTACCCCCACCAACCTACCCGTGTTTGTACCATCAAAATTGAGACTTGAACTTATTAAACAATGTCTCAAGATTGAGTATAATTGATAATTGAGAGATGAGACGCTTTCCAAAACATGGTCAACTAAATCGATTTTGGTCATGAACAAAATTTACAATTACTTTGCACCAGTACAATTTTTATCGTGTACAAAATTTTTTAAAATAAATATAGCGGACCTCCTCTTGATTGAGGTAGATAAATACACTCATCATTTTATAAAATCATATGCATTTATCTTGAAAACTTTGTTTAAAATATGATCAGTTAGATTTTTCAACAAATTCTATTCATTAACAAGATTGATAAATACTTTACACAAGTTCAATTTCTTTTATGTATAAACTTCTCTCAAATCAAACACGACATACAATGAATAGAATTAGTATATGACATAGTGTATTAAAGGACATCCGTAATTTTAAAAATAAGAGAAAAATTACATACTCACACCAATATTATAATTAAAAAAACCCCAACAAAGAGAAAAACCAACTTGTTTAGGGGCACAAGACCATGCGGCTATTGGCTTTTGCTGCTGATCCTAATGCCAACCCTTGAAAACGAAAGGCCATCATCCCTGTGGTTGGTTACAATATTGTAGACCCTACTTCCCTTAGATTACGTTCATCTCTTATTTTACATTATCCCTTATTACTTAGGTTACATCTATTATGACCCCCCTTTTGTTTATCTTTCATAGATCATGTTAAACAATATCTATATCTCTTTCCATTGAGATTATAAACAAATCCATATCTTAGTTACTGTGTCTTGGAGAGATCTTTTCTTTAGGATATATAGATAACATCCTTTCTTTAAGGCAAAGGTATAATTATTTACTATGCTTTTGCATTAACTGAGATCATATCTTCTCTCTAATTACAGTTAGAGACACGTCATTTTTTCTTTTTAATCTTTTAAAATATGTTTCCAATTCTTAAATGGTAAGTAAGCTTTGGCTCAATGAAAAAATTTAGAGTTGGTTAGAATTCACAAGACTATCCGTTTATGACAATAAAGTTACGAAACTCTCAGTGATTTATATTCTTTCTCTTTGGTTAAAAATTAATCTTTTGAAATATATTTTGATATTAAGAGTAAAATTTTACTGTAAGAATATGTTTGGATGAGGAAAGAAAATGAAATTATGTATTTTCTTTGGTTTGGTTAGAAAAATATATATATTTTTTCTTTGTAGAAACAAATATTTTAATTTTTTTTTATATTTACATTTAATGGATTTTTTTTATTACTAGTCAAATATTAATCTTACTCTAATGTTGTAATTATCTTAAGTTTCAATAAAATAGATCATCATACAATGTGTGTAAGTGCATTATATCTAATTACTATCTAAATCTCATGGGATCTTTGAATGCAAGATTTGACTCTAAATAATTATATCTCCTTAATCAATAATTTCAACAGTTTATGTTTGTTAAGATTGATTTGATGTCACATGCTGGGTTTGTTAAGATACCTTTGATGTCACATGCAATATAGTTTCAGTTAGAAATATGGAGCCATGGAAGTTATGAAATCAAATGGTCCAAGAAAGGAAGTTATTATTAGAGGTAAAAGCCATAAATGTAGAGTGAAAAAAAAAAAAATTAAACAAAGTTGGCCAATCCCAAGGACCATTTGTCTTTATTGGACCTGCGCGCCTCTATGTTGTTTTGTTTTGTTTAAATAACACATAACAACAAAGACAATCCACATGCACCTGCTGCATTTTCTTGTGTTCTGGTTCCTGACTCACATGTGAGTGTGCATTAGACTGGTACTTTACCATTTGGCTTCTTTTATTTTATTTTCATTTTATACTATAGAATATAGACTAATCGGTGCACCGAAAAGTGAGCTCATTGACTTGACTTTGTACTCCTTTGATAAACTTTTGAAATTATTCAGACCAGATTGAACTGATAGATATTGTATTCGTTGAAATTATTCAGAGTAGATTGGTATTAATTTGTGTTATTTAATCAAAAGATACAAAATTTGAATAATAATCATGTATGTAATAAACTAGGTCAAGAGAAGAATAATCATGTTATATACGTTGAAAGTTTTCAATAAATATTAATCTTTATTTTTTTGAAATTATTTCATACTAATATCATAATTATAAAAAAATATAAATTTTGTGAAAAATAAAAATTTTAACCTTCTTATTTGTGGACAATTTAAAAGCCTTACAACACTTAACTACTCTCACCAAAATATACATTTCATTCTAGAATTTATAATTAAAAATAATTTTAAATATATGTTTTAATTATATTTAATAATTTAAAATTAATATATATATATATATATATATAAATTGATTTTATTCAATTTTATTCAAACGTATTTATATATCTTTTGTTATTCTTTTGTGAATAAAAGTTGATTTAGTTAATAAGAATCAAACACGTATCTTATCATGATATGATCTTGGTTTGAATTATATTGTGGCTTGAGAATCTTATTATAGACAATTTGTAAGTAATTTTGTAAGTATTTTTTGAGATTTAAAGTATACCTTGAACATGGCGAGTTTTTAAGATCCTACTCACCCAAGTTTATATGTACCAATTCCTTTTTTTGTTCTTCACTAGTATTCATGTGATCCCATTGATCGAGGGACAAATGGTGGTGATTAGGTTATTTATTATCCAAACTAAGGTGGTGCGCAACAATTATAGTGACTATATTTACAAAGACTTTGACACTCAAGTTAATTAAGATCAATAAAACAATACAAAGTGTATATGAAGAACATACCTAATTAGAACTAGAGTGTTGGTAAATAATAAGCATTTGGGAGATAGTGTATGTGATAATTCTCTTTTGGGAATTGATGATAGATGAGTCGTTTGAGCTATGTTGAGTGCCAATGGAACATGAGGCTTGTATAAGAGATGTACTCAAGTAGTTTGAAATTGTGAAGAGTGACAATATATAAGAGTGACAATATATAGATGTCATGAGTCACATTTGTATTCCAAATTGATATGCTAAAGTTAGGCTGAGTAGATAGGTTAAGTTGTAGCCTGAGATTCAACATTTTGAAGTTGAAATAGCTCGTATACATTAATCTGTTTTTAATTTTTTTTATATTGATCTCTAAATCAATCAAAAATTGATTTAGAAATTAATTTTATAAGTAATTAAAATATTAGTAATTAATTTTTTAAAGTGATTTAAATAGTGTTTTAAAAATTAATTTAGTGATAATTTTTATAAAAATCATTTTAATGACTAATTTAATGATATCAGAAATTAATTTAGAGACCAATTACTTTTTAATCTCTAAAATGATATCTAAATTAGTTGTTATTCTTATTGAAAATTTTAATCTCTAAATTAATTAATATTTAATGAATTTCTTATAGTGATAATTCATGCCAAAAATATTTTCTTAATATATATATATATATATGCTAAAAAAAAATGTATAGATTTCAATTTCAATAATCTAAAAAATGAAATATCTGTACACCTTACTCCACCGATTAAATCAGACTACGTTGATATTGACATTCCAATTCAAGTATATTAATTTGTGCTATTCCACTATTTCTTAAAATTTTAAAGCAAAATAATTAAAATACACCTTATATTTTATTATTATTAATGGAACTAATTCTTCTTATGTGAACTTACGTAACAAGATTGGGTAAAAACTTTACGTTCAATTTTCTTTCAATATATATGAATATATCTATATGTCTATGAAGAGACAATTTTTATATGGCTCTTAGACACTTATAAAGTTGGATTTCTTTTTTCTGATTAAAAAAAATTTACAAATCATGTTATAAAGTTTGATAGAACCTTGCCCATTTAATATTATATATAAATTATTTTTAAAGAAATCACATAGTCTTATCACGTATAAATATTTAATAAAATAATCTATGCCAGTTAATTGCAAAATTGTAGAAAAATACTCCTAGAATTACATTTATTAATATATACTACTTCTAGTCTCATATATAAGAAACAAACAGATACTTAGTTCATAAGATCAATAAAAAAATGTGAATAACTTAGTTAGATTTAATTAATAATATTATAAATTTTAATTTTAGTCTAAAATTACTCATAGCATTAAATAGTTTAAATGGTGGTTATTTTTTAAAAGATAATCTTTTCAACCAATGGTTATTTTATTTGTTATGAGGTTTATATAAGTCACATAAATTAAAAAGCCAAGAATACTCATTCTCTTTTCAATGAAATTCATATAAGATTTAATAATGAATTAATTTATGAAAATTTCAAATAAATACATTACCATTGATTTAAAATTATAACCAAGATAAAAAAAAAAAATGAACCATAAGGAATGTCGAATTAGCCATTTAACTAGATAGAAAACTTTACATTATCTTTTCTTACTTTATTTATATCTGTTGTCGACGTAAAATGTTAAATTACTACTCATCATAGAGAGAGAGAATAGTGATCTCTCTTAACATGTGCATTCATAATTCATATGTGTTCTCTTAACATGTGCATTAATATCCATAAAATAAAAACATGTGCATTTTAATATATTCTCTAATTTGAGCATATTAAATAACTTGAGCAAATAGTAACGAACTGTTTCGTAGGATGCTTTAAAGAGATTTTATATGAAATAAATAATTCATTGGCACATCAGAAGTATATATATATATATATATATATATATATATTAGTAAATGCAATATTTGTTTGATAAAAAAATACTAACACGTCAACACTCATTAATCATTATTGACTTAATGTCCTCATGTTATACCAAATTTCCATAAGAAAATATCTTTCCTGCTTCATGTGGGATCGACAAGGAAAGAATCTATTTAGTCTTAGATGCTTATCTCATCTAATAATATTTCATATAAAATATAAGTTGAATAAATTTTACTCTAAAATAATAATGTACTATTATCTTAATGATAATGTGCTTTAAATTCAAACCCAATGAAGAGCATTTACAGTGACAAAATTGTCATAGTAATTGAACATTTAAATAGACAATATGAATAATATATTTCAGATAGTGATACAAACAAGTATTATAAATTTGAGGTTAGAACATTAGAGCCAGAAGGAGGGCATAGGATATTCTTGCCTCTTAATTTCAATTATGGAATTGTTTCACTAATTACAAAGTCTCACATTGTATAAGAGTCCAGATTAATGATAACTTATAAAGAGACATTATATATATATGTATTTTTTTTTTGTTAAGAATTCATTTTTAAAGTAATTAATTACAATTATATGTTGTTGCTAGCTTGTTGTGTAGTTTTGAAGTTTTATATTGTTGGACAAGGTTGTCGTTTATGTAGTGATCTCCTTTATCTTTTTTATTTCATTACATTTGAATTTTTTGATTAATTTAATTATGTAAATGTGGATCTTCAATTTCTCACCGGGGACACAGGAGTAATTTTTGCGCGTGACAGGAAATAGGATGAGGATCAGGAGCCCTTTTTTTGAAAGTAGAGATAATTAATTAATTAATTTATTAAACAACCAATGAAAGTTGACCCTTTGTAATTACCAAAGTAAAAAAGGTTAATTTGAGAAAAACTTGCAAAAAGGACGATTCTATAGAAGAATATTCAGGAATCCGAAAGAGATTGGTGCACACACCTATGAACATCCACGTACCATTTTGTGGTGCATGTAAATAATACTATGAGGAGTATACTTTGCAATTAACCCTAATCGCTTCGGAAATTAAGTTATACGCATACGATGTTTATTTTTTTAATCTACTCTATGAAACCTTTAATAGATTTTGTTAGGGTTCCATTTTCTTCCTCTCATAAGATGTTTGGGTGCGAGAATTTCGTTCACACTCACAAAGTCACAAAAAGGAAAATGGTAAAACGCCAATTATTAAATGCAAACCATTTTCTTTCTTTTTATTTTTAATATCTACACCCCATCACATTTTTTAGTTAGACATAGTAAATTTGAGGGAGTTCACGAATGACTATACATAACACATGAGTTAAATAAATCGAGCTAAAAAATTTACAAAATCATCCATCTTAAAAAAATGAATTTGTATACCGTACGAGTTTTACGGGTAACATGCGGTCCAAACCTAAATGTCCAATTCTAATTTTTACTAATAGAGTTATTGATCAAGGTTGATTGTGTTACATTTTAGAGGGATAGAAAAGATATCTAACGCTTATTTAAATGGATTAGATAAGTAAAGAGAATAAATGTAATTTAGTGATAGTGTAATCAAATTTTATATTATTAATCAATTACCAATTTTATTTATGAAAAGTTAATTAAAAACCATATAAATAAAGAATTGTGGTGATATAATAATGTTAACTTTTGTTACGCCGTAGTGTTCTACCCTTATTATGTTAAGTAAATATTATTATTATTATAATCTATAACAATAGATAAATAAAATATAATTTAGAGTAACCATTTTGATGTCCACTTTTTTTTAATAATTCTATACCTTGAATAATATTAAAAATGTAATAGTTCTTGCTATATTTGAAATTTACGATTAAAAGATAACTTTTTTTTAATATTATTCTTAAAAATTAATTCATTTAATATAAAATCAATTATTCTAAATAATTTTTTTATCCAATTGTGTATTTTTATTATAAAAAATGATTTTTTTTTACAAAGAATGAAATAATTATTATAAGGTTATTTTTCACTTAACACATTTAAACATAGAATTTAATATATATAGTTAATTTTAATTACAACAATTAATTATAAAATATATTTTCACAATTAATTCAAGTACACACTAAATTTTGTAACTTTTTGTGTGTGTGCGTGTGTAACTTTGTAACTTTATGACGTTATAAAATTTGTCTGCATGAAACTAATATTGCATAAGTCAAATCAATTTGCTGCCGCCACGCACCAAATATTTTGATGCCGCCACATATGTAAAGTGTTAAGATATTTTACGAAGACGTGTGTAAATTAATGAGTTGGTAGGAACTTATTTTCCTTCAAAATCGTTTTAAATTCGAGTCTTAATTAATTATGTTAAAATTTGCTAAATCTTTTTTTTTTCTATAATAATTTAACTTTCAAATTGAATTAATCAAATATTCAATGTAATAAATAAAATCTTAAATAAAACAACTAGGGCATTTTAATATTAGTCTAACACGTGGGTGTTTCCTCAAACATAATGTAATGTGACTTTTTTTTTTCCTTGTGGGTGTGGTGTGACTACTTTTATTTTTTATATAATCATGTAATGTGACTTTATAATTAATTATTTATAAGTATTTATCTTTTTAAAAAAAATAGAATAAATTAAAATATTCAATTATTATTATTATTATTAAAAAAACACATTCTAGCTGAATCCATATATGTCTGAATACAATGTCTTAATCCTTGTCTAAATAAGTAAAATATACACTTCCTCAAACATCGTTTGAATGTGACTTAAGTAGTTGCAATATGTAAGTCTTTGTCTACGAGTCAGAGAACAATGCATGATTCTTCTCAATAATGACTTCGTGATGGCAAATCACTGAGGTGAAGGAATACTAACTAAACTTTTAAAGCTGTGTTTGGTTTATATGATAGGAAATGATCGATAAAATAAGATAATTATAATATTTTTTTTTGACAATTTTGTGTTTGATATATCAGCAAGATAAAATAGTAATATTTTATCGCTTATCCTATTTTATTGTAGTGATATTTCAACACTTATTCTATCTCATTGTGTAGTGTATTTTTTATTTTGATGGGAGACTTGAATTAGAATCCAAGATAATATAATTTTTTCTCCATCTCTAATTAATATTTTTATTTAAATAAATAATAAATTGATTGATTTTACATATTAATTAAAGATTTTTTTTCTTAATTTACTTGATATCTACCCAAATTTATAATTTCATATAAATTTTAATTAATTATGTAAAAAATAATAAGAAATTAATAATTTTTTTATTTAGTCAACCATAATTTATATTATATTTATTATTTATTAGATTTTTTTTTATCTAATAATACGTACAAAACATTATATATTATTAAAATTTATTATATTCTTTATTATGTTATTATATTATCTACCATACTTGCATATCATCCTATATTGTTCACCAAAAGAATTAATGATTTTTGTTTTAGTAGAGAAATTATTATTATTATTATTATGGGTTATTGTTGTCAAATATTCTTTTTACTATAAATGTTATATGACATGGATTTTTATTTTTACTTTTTAACATTCTTTTATTCTATTCTTTTATTTCACTCATTTGTATTTTTCTCGACCTTTTGTAACTTTAAAAACACCAAATTTTAATTGGTAAAAGAATATCTTTATTTGATTGAAAAGTAGTAGTATTTTACTAGAGGATTACAACAAAGAGATGCTGAATAAGTCTTACAAGATGAGCAGAACCATTAATTGCTCTTTGGATGCTTTTTTTTTCTTTTTCTTTCCCAATTTGTACCCAACACTATGGTGTTAACACAAAGTATGGAATTTCATGGTTTTGTATGGTAGTAAACTTTTGTAAATTCTAGAAAGATCTTAATTGTTCTGTATGGGAGTTACCACACTTTTTATACTTGTGTCTTCATTTGATATGCTAGAAACCTAGTGTTTTTTTCATCATTAAATCCTAGTGTGTATTTAATAGAAAGCCCCAAATTCATGTAATTTGAAAAGCAATTAGAATATGTATATGTATCATCTTTAAATATATACGAACATTAGAATATTAATTCACCACAACATGGGAAAAGGTGCATTAATTTTTTTGGTTAAAATGTTATTAATATCTAGTATTCATCGACTATGTTAATAATTAATTTTTGTTAAAAAATTTGACTGATAATCTTTAATAAGATTTTTTTCCTTTTAATCATATTTTTTCATCACAGATTCAAACTCAATATCTTGATTAAGAAAATTGATTCAAGTTACCACTTAATTGGATCAATTAGTTATTGGTATGCATTAATGAGATCACCAATAAACTACTTCATATTTCTTTTGGCAAAGAAACTCATGATCTAGATTTGATGATAAATTTGATGGAGCAACAACTAGAATGGATAATGGGTGGAGACTCTTTAATCTTGGTCAATGACTTGTAGGTTTTAACAATTTGTAGGGTTTGCGTGGAGAGCAATCTTGTAGGAGTTGTGGTGGTGGTGGGTCTCATCATATAGGTGTTTCCCTAGGGCTCTTTCAGTGCCAGCCAGTGTGCCACAACTCATGTGTGTTGTGTTCATCCATCGACAACCCTAGATCGATGGTTACCTATCATATGATGCTTGAATTGAATTCAACTCGATCAACACAAGTTTGTTTTTATTTGCATCCTTGTGAGACATGTTCCGTCGGCCATGTTAGATGATCCTCTATATCCAATTCTTCCCCCCCAAGACTTTTAGCTTTCATACATAGTTTCTGTTTAATGATGGGTTGGGTTGGTTTACAAATCAAATTTTATATCAATTTCAGCAGGTATCTTTCGTTGGTCTGAATCCATTTTTTTTAAAAATAAAATCTCGAATTTGAATTCGGTAGATAGAAAAAAAAAATCATCAATTTCATATTGTATATATTGAATAGTTGATTTTGGATGTTCAATTTGCATAATTGGAACACTTTAATACATTAATATATATATATTTGTTGTTAATTTTTTTTTATTCCACCAATAGCATTATAACACGTTATTTAAGTTAAGAGTATTAATGAGAATGTGTTAAAAATAACAATAATTATTTTTAATAACATTTCATATTCTTATGTAAGATGTGATATTAAAAGTGAAACTGATTGTTTAAATCTAAAAAAAAATGATTAGAAGAAAAAAATTTCATTAAAAATGATTAATTAAATTTTTTCACGAAAATTAATTATATAAAAAAAATGATATAGAGGAAAGAATTCCATCCAAAATAAAAGGCGGTGGATTAGATTTTAAAAGGATATTAATCATTCATAAATTCGATAAATGCTTCAGACGGATAAGATGATAGAAAAAATATCAATTCCATGAATGTAGGAAAAAAAAATGTTTACGCGTTAATATTCGTGTGACGCGTGGTTGTGCCGACAACAAGAAAATATGTAACACGACGCGTTAACGTGGAGGTTGTCATCATGGGAAGTCTCTAGTTATAAAGGAGATTTGATGACGATTAATGATAATGCAACAAGGGATGTTTTTATGGAATCACTATTATATCATTATTATTATATTCTGTAATAAAAAAATAATATTGATGTTGTTTTAATTTTAACTATTGATAACGTTAAAATTAGTAATACTAATGAAACAATTTGATAGATCATAAAAAGTTGTTGTCCAAGATACTATTAGAGTTAAAAGTAATAAGGCTTGTTGATTTTATTGATTTTTTTTTTATAGATAAATATTAATTTGTTAGCGTGGGATGAACCAAAATAAAATAAATATAAAATTATTATTTAAGATACCACAAAAAATAATTTATTCAATTAAAATGTAAAAATATAGGAGAAATAAGCATATGCAAAATTAAAAATTAGACAAAAATTATAAAATTTCTAAAATAGAAAAATAAATCCTAAAAAAAAAAGGATAAACATCATGTATCAAGAATAATATTTTCTAATGTATGTCTTGAACATCTCGATGGGGTATAATCATAGATAGAGGGTCATTGTGATGGTGGGAGCGTGTGACAATTTCTAGAGTGGGGAATCATGGAGGATGGAGATGACAAAGTGAGTCGTGGCTCGACAGGCCAATCTACCATAAAATGGCGGGGTAGGATAGGTCTTTTAGCCCGCCAACCTATTTAGCTTGTCCCACCTTAACTCGTTAGCCTGGTGGGCTGGCTCGTCAATGTTGATAATTTATTAGTTTATTTTGTGATTTTGTTATTTCATATTTGATAAATTTATTAGTTATTATGATTGAAGACTTTGTAACTTGTGTTGTTAAAGATTTAAAGTTGAATACTTATTAGTTTTGATTGATTGAAATTATATAAATTGGTTATAGTTATATTTTGTTTTATGAAGATGATAAATTTATCATGGTAATGTTGTAATTAATATGTAATTAAAAAGCATAACAAGTTAAGAAACTTGTTATTCAACTTTTGTATTAATTAATTTACTATTTAATTTTATAATTTAGATAATATGTTAGTTTTTTTTAAAAATTTTTTTAAAAAAATAGTGGCCCAACCCATTCGTTAGCGGGGCAAGCTAAGATGTCTAACTTGTCCTTACCATAGTTGGTCAACCCAGCCCGACCCATTTTTGGCGGGCCACAAGCGGATCTGGTTAGCCCATTTTGCTACTCTTAGTGGAGGAAATTACATATCAATTAGAAGAGGTTTTTTTGGGGAGGGTCGTTACACAACAAGCTAGTGATGTTGGTGAAAAGAGACGAGGGTGATTTATGGGGTGAGTGAACAAAGAACTGTTATCTTTATTAACATAAATCAATTCAATCAAAGAGATTGAGGTTACAAAGGACTTACCTGGTCCATGATTGCACTTGATCAAAATTTAGGCTTGATTGGTTAGAGTGTTTCAACGTTGGACTACGCCGATTCTAGAGGATGCTGCGGTCATATTGGTGCTTCTGGAGGGGTGAAAGCGTCGAGGCTGGGGTGAGGGGTGCTTGGAGGCTCTCGGTTGGCCATACATTTGTCTGAGGAGACATTGTAGGGATTTGAGGCAATTGGAAGCAAAAATAAAGGGTTGTTTGTGAGGAAGGGGGGATAACTAAGGCTAGGGTTCACTAGAGGATTATAACATAGGGAAAGAGTTTTTGTTATGTGATGCCTAAATAGATTTTGAGGTGATGTGGAGTGGAGATTGTAATATGTTTTCATAGGATTTAATCTTGTTTCATTCATTTACTAGGTGGGTTTTAGTAGTATTTGTTTAGGAACTTTTGCTTGTATTTTGTAGGGATTTTTATTTTCAGCTCATTATGTTTTGTGTAATTATTCTTGTTTGTGTAATTGTGATCGATTGAGTGCATCTTATACTTCAATATTGATCAATTAAATCTTTGCTTATAAAAAAATGTTTAGGCCACTCTTTTTAAGTCTAATGTAACCCATTTGGCGTGCGTTTGAAATTGTAATAACACGTAATTCAAAACCATCTTATCATATAAGGATATGATTGCTTTTTTCAAAGCATAGGTTTGACCAATCCCAACTGGAATCCAAACATGTTCTTATTAGATTTAGATTGTTTAGGTCAATTGATATAGTTGAGTCCATTTTAATATCTTTGCACAACACAACATGGGATAAAAAAACCTTTCAATGCAATCGTGATACATGCGTTTTGATGTGAACACCAAGTTTATAAATTCAAATTGTGTGTACTTACCATTTTCAACAAATATTAATTTCTACTTTCAACGAGTCTATTTTGTACTAATATATTATGGTTACAAAAAAATACTCTCTCTTCCAAAAATATATATGATGTTCAAAGATTTTGACACCAGTATTAAAGAAATATAATTAATGCATTAAATTTTCTAAAAAATATTATGTAGTTACTCTATCCTATAATAATGACAATTTAAAGTTTTTGTACAAAGATTAAGAACAATCATAAATACAATAATTTTTGAATCAATTTTACTAAAATAACCCCCACTTTTTAATAAATGCATTTACTTGATGTAAACACAACCATTACTTGAAGGCAAAATAGAAAAAACAATAATACATATCCTATTAAAAAGTAAGAAGATCGATTATTTGGGTAACATTTTCTAAAGGCTCAATTAATATGAAACGAGAAAGTAATTTTCTGGTGTAACTTTTATCTTTCTAATTAATTACTTTTTCATTCTATTATACATCACTCTCAATAAATATTAACTATAGAGAGTTTTTTTAATGAAACATGGATTTTTTTAAATGACATTTATTTTGGAATATTTTTTTCTTTCTAAAACGTCATATAACTTTGAAGGGAGGGAGTAATTGATATCTCATTCAGAAGCTATTTTGTGAAAAACTCATGGTTTTGACAATAATCAATTACATACTGAAAGATAATCAATTAAATGGATTTGTAATTGGTTTTGAGAAAAACATCATTAATTCGACAATAATAAATTACATGGATAAATAATCAATTAAATTCTTCTATTAATAGACCCAAGATTCAAACTGCCGTAAACTACCACTTTACCGGTTTTCAGGTCACAAGGTAAAGTATATTTAAATTTTACAAAAATAATTTTTTTATTATTTTAAACTTGTTACATATTGATTGGACCAAATCCCTTACATAGCTCCAACAGCTATATTATCCTTAATAATATCAAATGTATACTTTTTCTCCATTTGGTAATTCATTACTATTAAACTTCATTATCTCATTGTGGAACATAAGCACACTCTGTCATCCAAATATATAATACAATTGTGTTTGTAACTTTGTATCATAAAGATATACTAATGTTATCTTAAAAAACAAAACACTAATGTTTATTGGAATTTCGATTGAAATGTAAATATTTCTCATTGGAGGTAATTAAAGAACCTTTGGAATGCATGAAAGAAAACTTGATTTATAAAATCATATATTCTGGTTATCCTTCATATATGTAAAGTATTCGTATCCTTATAGTCATTAAATAAGATCCAATTGAACTGTGCAAATCTTTCATTGCGAGCTTTACAATATATCTTTTATTGCTCGAACAATATAATTTTAAAAATAACAATAAATATGATTTTTTTTCTTACTTTATATATTTCTTAAGAAGTCAAATTATAACGACAGCCCCAGATTATGGATTAAATTATTAGATTGACCCTGTTAATTATCTTTCTTTCTTTTTTTCTTTCTTTTCCGCATTTGACGGCGAGTGAATATTAATAGTACCTTAAATTTGTTTTTGATTCTAATCGAATGGTTAATTTGGCTTTTTGAGTATCTCAATGGACCTTAATTTGAAATTCAATAGAAAGAGATATACTTATGGATAGACAACGAAGACTTTCCCACACCGATCAACAAATTATTGTTTGAGTGATAATAAATTTATTTATTTTTAAATAAAATCTTAATTTTAAGTATTATGAATGAAAAAAATATAGTTGAGAAAAAAAAATTATATTAAAAATAACTAATAAGATTTGAACCTACTACTAGTAAGTTAACAATTGACTACTCTACCATTCTCAAAAGTTTAAATTTCCATTCTCAATTCATGACCAATATTTATTTTTATAAATAAAAAATTATGAGAAATGGAAAGTTGAAAAATCTTTATATAATAATCCAAAAATTATAATAAAAAAGAAAAATAGAGATTTGAGATGATTTTTCAATCTTTTATACGGGATAATCTTCTACGAAATTTAGTCATAGGAAGAAATGAGTAAATATATAGTAACAATAACATGATTAAAAAAAGAAAAAAACTTTTCATTGACATTAATTGCCAACGACATTAATTTCACTTTCTTAACCAATACATGATTACATCATGTTTTCTCGGCAGCATGCATTTAATTTTATTCTGCTGGCCATGCATTATTTGATTTTGCAGTCTAGTTTGACTATATTGGATTTTTATTTTATTTTATTTATATCATTATGTGGGGGAGAGGTTTTGGATAATGGATATACTTAATTTGACTACTAGAATGTGTGAAAGTGCATATATACATATGTGAGAATGAGACATCATAGAAGATTAAGATATTGGAATACTTTACCAAATCAGATAATTAAATTTGATTTTATTTCCTTAATGCCGTCTTCTATATTTTTTTTCATCTCTTTTCTCTGTACTTTGATTAACACTTGTAATTAACTGTTATAATTACCTAAAATGCATCCGTTACCTACTAAGAGTTTAATGATGTTCAATTATAACTTTGTGATATAAATTATTAAAATATAGCTAATTTATAGTTATTGGTCAAATTAGTTTGACCTGATTTGTGAAAATAAATGTTATAACTAGTCTCAGCTTTGAATATCCAACTAAATTATCTATACGTACGCAACTTTGGATTGAAAAATAGGAATGATATACGTGTATCATGCTAATAAAGTCTTATACTAATTCAATTTTGTTTTCTCCTTCGTTAATTTATGTTGAAATTAATATATAATATGATTTTCAAATAAAAGTTTGTTGCTTATTTTTACACTGTATATCCATTTAATTAGTTTTTTTTTATTTTTATCAAGAAAGATCAAAATGCCAATTAGTGTGATTTTAAAGTTAAATAGGTTTTTTTTTTCTTAACTGCACTTTTAGTCCCTCTATTATATTTAGTGTATGATTTTTTTATTTAAATAAATTTTAATTATTTTTTAATTGATCATTCTTTTGTCTCTTTAAGATACTTGAATAAAATATAAATTGTTTATAAGTACTTTTTTTAGTTTGAATGTTTTTCTTTCCTTGGACTGAGCATCATTTTTTGTCTGAGAAAAGAAAAAAAAAACATATATTTATATATTGATCATTTTCTTTTATTTAAAAGTTTCAAAATTCTTATTTTTCGTTCAAACTTTGATCACTTACATTGATTAAATCATTTTAAACCTTCTTTTTTCACAGTTCACTAACTAAAATAATAAATTTCACCTAAAATAAAAATAAAAACCATACATTTTTTTATCTTCTTTCCAATCCTAATTACATCTCACTAAATCCTCAATTTTATTTTATTTTTATCAAACTTTTACTAAATTCTTAACGTCTAAACTTCTAAAATTATCTCATATTTCTAAAATTAAGTACATATAATATGAAATAAAAATAAATGAAATTATAGAGTTTATATTTAAAGTTAATAAATAATTTGAAGTTTATTATGAGTGTGTTTAGTAAAGTCATGGAGGAGTTTATTATCTTGAAGTAGCTTATAGAAAATAAGGTAGCTTTTAACCTCTATCTTTTTTTATCATCATCATTTTATTCGAAATCCTATTTTATCATTTTATTTAATTTAAAAAACTATTCATCTGATTTAATATTCTTATACGTACGTAATATTATTACATCCATTAGATAATGAAGTCGTTTATTGTTATAATTACACGTTGTTTAAGATTTTTTTTGAATATTATTATTAATAATTTATTTAAATGTTACAAAAATAAATAATTTTATTCTAATAATATTTATTTAATTTAATTATATTTTTTCAAATAAAAAAAATAATTTATAAGTTATTAGAAATAAATTCAAATGTTAAAAATATTAAATATGCATTTTAAAGTTATTTGACATTTATTAAGTAACTTATCAGTTAGTCTACCCAATACTTTTAATTAAATCAACTACTTTTAATTTTCCAGCTCCTAGTTTATAAATTTCTAACTAGCTTATAATTTTTTAGCTCGCTCATGAGCTAGTTTATTAAACATATATAATCTTAACTTATTTAAATGTTAAGTATAGATAGTCAAAAAGCAAATCACATACATATACATGTTTTAAATATATTATTGATGCAAAGTGTTTATATTGTTAGTTAAAAATGATAAGATTTTGGTTGCACAGGGGTTTGAAGCAACACCCATCCAATTGACAATGAGTAATTAAACCACTGAACTATTGAATTCAGTTATAATATTTATAGAAACGTTTACATCTATATCTAATTTATTTATTATCATATATTTAATTTTTATAATCTCTCCAAAGGAATTTAATAATTTGATTAAAAAAATCAAAGTAAGAGAAAGACCATGATTTATAAAATTAAAAAAATAAATATATATATATATATATATATATATATATAAAAATATAATTAATAATAAAAGATCTTAAAAAATAAAAGAAAAAATAATTTAAATAATTTTTAAAATATTAAAGAGTAACAAAATAATTTTTTACAAATTTACCATTTATATATAATAAATATATTTTTATAATATAAACCGGATCACTTATTCAATTATTAATCCAATAACTCAATATTTTAACTGGTTCAATCATCTATTTTTTAAAAACCATGAATGTATGGATTCTTTTCTACTAATTGGACTTTGATTTCGGATAAAAGAAATTAATTAAATAATGACAAAGCATGGAAGGGTACTGTGATGCAATGCAACACAAAGCAGTGTCGGGGAATCTTGAATGGGCCTCCTACTGCATGGGAGGAGACAGAATCTGTAGCAAATCAATTTCACAGCCAATTAAGCCATAGAATTTGTGGTATCAGTTATTACAGTTTAATGGACACAACAGAATGAAAATGACGTGTGATTCAGGAGGATTCATGTGAACCAGAAAGAATTAGGATCCAATTGGTGTGTGAAGGTGTGGATCTCTCTAGCTACTTCAGAGTAAATAAATAGAATTTTCATTTTATAATATAACAACAAATTAACTTAAAGCCAAGGGTCATATTGGATTAAAAAGGGGTCATATGACATCGACTTTAATTTATTTTCTTAATTGATCTGTGTATGTGAATGTAAACTTGAAAAATATCATAATTGTCATTATAAAATATAAATTTTAATGATTATGCATTACAACATAAAGTAATGTTTATATAATTGTCATCAAATTACAAATCAATGTTATATAACTTTGAAAGTAATTATCATAAAAATCATTAAATTTATCATATATGATAGATTATAATGGATAATGATATAAAATCGATCCATAACCTATTTTTTATGAGATGTACTTTTCAGTGTTTTTTAAGTTTTTTTTTACATAAATCAAGCCGTAGATTAGTGATTATTTAAGTTATGTTTGACAAAATTAATTGAAAAGTTAGCTAGAAGCTAAAAAGTTAATAAAAGTTGAAAAATTAGCTGATTAATTGCAAAGGTAAGCTATTTTATTAAATCATATGTATTTGATAAAACTATCTATTGAAGTAGCTCAAAATGTAAAATGACTGAAATATTTATATGATCTTTTTTTCATATATAAATTCAATTTCATTGCATGGATAAAAATATTTGGTGGTGTTACAATTTTTTTAATTAATTTTAAACTCTTCTAATTTTTTATTTATAGATAAATTATTTTTATTACATTTTTAGTTTTAATTTTTTTTTCATATTATGTACTCACGATTAATCTTATACTATATCTTAAAATATAATCAAGTTTAAATAAAGTAAAAAAAAAAATACACTAGGTAGACATTATACTTTTATACTTTTAAATCGTCTAATATAAAAAAAAAAAAATCTAACATTTATCATTTTCAATTTTGTCAAGTATAATGCTAAATTAATAAATTAAATATTATTAATGTTACCATGAATAAAATAAATAGTGTAATATAAAAAATATATAAAAAAATAAGTGAAAAAAAATAAATAATAAAATTATATTTTAATTATACATGATAATAAGAAAATTTAATAAATATTTTAAGAATAAAAATAAAATAAAATATAAAGAGTTAAAAGTTAGAAGTGATCGTTTTAAAAAATGTTACTTCAAGTAACGTTTAGAAATTATTAAAAAACATTGTTTATTGAATCATCATAAAGAGTTTTTCAACTAGTAAATAAGGTAAGAAGCCATCACAAATAGCTGGTCAAACATATTGACAACTTAAAGTTATATTCGACAAAATTGACTAAAAATTTAATGAGAAGTAATTTATTATTTTTAGTTTAAAATTTTTTAAATATTGAAACCAGTTTTACTTTTGAATTTTGATTTATTTTTATTTTTAGTTTTTAAAAATTTATTATAAATTAAATACGAATAAAATAGATTTAAATGATGTTAATGATTAGGGGTGTGAAAAATTGAAGCAGTGAAATGATGATGATTAGGAGTGTGTAAAATTAGTTTGGTTCAAAAATCAAACAAAATTGATTTTTGAACTCGATAAATCAGCTTTAATTTTTTTTTTCAAACTGATTTGAAAACTAGTTTGTATTGAATTGATTTTAAAAATTGGTTCGATTTGAATCGATTTTGAAATTAGTTCTAATTTTTTAAGCAAATTGATTTTGAAAACTAGTTTGATTTTTTTTTTAATTCTAATTTTATTTATAGAATTGGTTTGGATAAAAATTAATTCAATTCCGTTTCAAACTGAACTAGTTAAATCCAAATAAATTTTTTTATAAAAAAAAATCTTTTTTTTTTTTCCAATAGTCACTAGAGAGGAGCTAGCCATGCAAATCAAAGATATACAATACATATAAATTCCATGAAAGGAAGCAACGTGTGTCAGGATAAGCCTTCACAAAGTGTAGTGTAATATGTTTTTGTTCTCTAGGCTATGAAAGAAAATGAATTACGAGATTAACTCAATTTTATAAAATTAATTTGTTTGCACAGTAAAATTTGCACTTCACTTATATATTATATTTTAATCCTATCATTAAACTATCAATTTATCCTTTTTAAAATTAAACATCTCGAACATGAAATTTACATAATTAAAATTACCAAATGCTCTAATATATAACAGTCTAACAATAAATGATATTAAAATCACTTATTCCATTTATGGCTCAAAAATCATCTCTGATAGGTATTTGTCCATAGCTAGCCATATGCATAATTGGTTTGGTGAGGTGCGTCACGTCAGATTCAGAATTCTCCAGATGAGACCTTCATCCACAAACAAAACAAAACAGTATTAATTACGTAGTAAACCCGTAAAGGTGGTGGTAGCTACTGGCTACAACGATAACAATTGGACACATGGATTAAGATCAATAGTAATGTTGTTTAGGGCTTTGTTATCTCTACCTAAAACGTGTCGCAAAATTGTTGGGATTAATGTAGAATTAATAGACCTTCGATTGAATCGGAGGAGACACAATGCATAGGGATTCCACAACACATAACACACCCAAGAGACATGTCTCCATGGATGTGTAGCATCAGTTATTATGGTCGATTAGACAAGCCACATACAAAGGAGACATAATCATGTTATTCATATAATTACTTTTTATTACATTGTTTATGTCGTATGATATTTTTTTCTCGTTCAGTGGAGTCTTGATTCTATCCGTTGAGAATAGTTTATTTTTAAAATATAATCTTCCTGCATATAATACATTTACTCCACTCACTTCACTTTTTACTTTTTTTTAGGTAGTTCAAGTCCTCCTATCACTTAGTATGCGATGTGGAGTGTCGAATCCTTCTGTATATGTCAGGTAAGATATCAAATTCTTTCAAATAGTGTTGAATTGGTCGAACCCTTACATGTGGGATCAAATGCTGAAATCTTCCAAGTACGTAATGCTGAATGGGTGAGGCCTTCCAAATCTGAATGACCAAACCCTTCCACGTATATGGTGTCGAATGGTGAGGTACCTATATAAGGCATTCAAACGCAAAAGTTAAATCTCAGCCGAAAATAATAAATGTATATTCAAAAGTGTCATTTAGCTTGATAATGTGATCGGTATTTATACATATTATAGTGGACTTTTATCCCTTATTACCACTTTAGATAATCTATTCTTAATTATTTAATTTATTTAATACCTTAATCAAAAGGGTTATGAGATATTCGATATACTTATTAAGATAAGAACGCAAAACCATGTTAACTAATACACATAACTATATTCTTTGGTCCATCTTGAAGAAGATTCAAAGTGATCTTTTATATTTGTAAAATGTTCAATTGGTCCTCTACCGTGCAAATTCAAAAACATCAATGAATTCTGCAAAACTATATGAATCCCTAACATTAATAACAAATTTGAACCATATTATGTTGTTGTTCAATGAATTATGCAAATTCAATATCTTTCTTGTTTATCTTAAAAAAATAAGCATGTTTTTTTCTTCAACAATCTCCACAAAATATCAATGAAAAAAATCATGTCTTGTTCCGGCTGTTCTCAATATCGTAAAATCTCCAGGGTCACAACAAAAAAAAAAAAAACAATTTGACAACAAACTAATCCTCTTCCACTAGATTGGTTCATTTTGGGAATAAATTGATATCTCTATCCGCGACTCCATGTTCAAGTAAGGGATTGAACCCCACACCATGGTTAAGAAAGTGGAACTACTCCTATAAACAATTTTTTATATATATTTCTTCATATTTTTGCCATCAAGCAAGTATATTTTCCTTTTATTTATTTAGTCTAAATCAAATACTTTGTCACCTACTGTAATGTCGTCTTGTCCCATGCTTTTATGTTTTCTGCACCATTTGATATTGGAGAGAAAAGTCATACATATGTATTTATCTTGTTTTGTTAGGGATGGAACTTTAATTTAAATCTTATCAACCAAACTTCTAAGCTTATACTATCAAATAAGCTATCATTTTCCATTGAACTTGTTCTCCTCAAGACATAGCTATAGCTGGAATTAAAAACACATGGATAGACAAACCTTATAAAGATGAACCTTTTTGTAACTAAAATAATATTAACCGAAGGAATATTAACAAATATTTGAATTACAGATGAAAAAAATATGTTTGAAGTAAAAATAATTCTATCAACTAATCAAAACTCTTGTTTCTATCTTTATTTAACTTTTATTTTTTAAATTTACATTAAAATACGGTATAATATTTTCAACTTCAAACAAAAACAAAACATTCACTATAAAAATAATATGTACGGGAGTGTGTGGTTACTATTGTCCGTATTATTGTCACCCACCTACCCTATAGCTAGGCTCCATAACCTACGCCAACGTTAGTCTAAAGGCTAAATATTGGAAATTTAGAATTAGAGGACATTGCTTTACTTTTATGGTGTTGACAAATCTTTATCATATACGATAGATAATTTTTGTTAGGGTAAAGGCAAAATATGGCAAAGAACATATCTTGTTCACAAATCTTTATCTTAGATACTAGATAGATAGAAAGATGCCTAACCCATCTTAATGTAGTTAAAGCAACAAACTTCGATTATCACCAAGAAAAAAAAAAAACATGTAGATTCTATACCCACTTTGTTGGAGAATATATATATATTTCCCTTGGTGATCTCGATGGGAAGATAAAGATTTGTATATCACACTGGACATTTCTTTTCATAAAACAAAAAATCTTATTCATTTATACACCACTCATTTATTAATATACCATTATATAAAGACAAAGAATACATTTTGCCATTTTGGTAGCTTTTTATTTCTTTGGCATACACATTTTTTCCCTATTTTATTATTATAATTACATGCATCAGTTATTAATTTATTTTTATAATTTCTTATTATTCAACTTTCATTATGTTTATTTAAAATATAGAGAGACAGCGAAATTTGATGAGATGATTTTTTTAAATATTATAAATATATATGTGCATAAAATTAAATATTTTGTTGGTTGAAAATTCTGGACTTTGACATGCATATATCATCCTTTGTTGGCAGTCCTATCCTACACATTAACTTTGAGCAAATTAAGGATTAGATTGTGACAAAGTTAGGCTTGTGTACGTTGACTGTGTGTGTGAACGAACTAGGTACATAGCTACTGAGGAAAGGTGACAAACAAGTCAATGTGCAAAGAAAGATAGAACTTAGAACTTCGTTTGCTATATGGAAAGTTGGGTGTTAATTATTGTCACACCCATGTGACACTCGTTGTTAGTTCTAGTTCCTGTAAAAATGCTTTTTTCTTCTTAAAGATATATCAAATACAAACAAATTCGTCTACAAAATCACATACATGGAATTAACACAAGTTGGAATATATAATATTGCACTATAAGGGTGTGATGCGTTTGGGATAATGGTAAAATTTAGATTATTTCAATAATCAATTATATGTATAATCGATTATAATCAATTTTTATTGAATAACTTTATTGAAAAGTGATATGAAAATAATTAATTTTATTTGCATGCAACAAAAATAAGATTTTTCATGATAAAATAGTATAAAAATAACTGAAAAGAAATTGTCGAAAAATAATCATAAGTTACAAATTTTCATATTGTATAAAATAACTTATTTTTTCAAAAATAAAGCTTTTTACAAATTTAATTTTTTTTTCCCACCATGATTACTTTTTTAAAACATCTTCGATTATTAAAAAAAAAAAAGACTTAAATTGTGTAAACCCAAACATGCTCTAAGCTAAAGCATCCGGCTCAAAAGGGCAAATATTTGATAATTTAGGTATTCTCTCATACTATACATCCTTTGTGTAGTTTTCTTCATAATTTATTCTTCTTTTCTATCATATAACTTTTTCATTTGGATCACAGGTATATTCTTTGTCGAAGACAATTTTGTTTGAATTTAACACAATTGCGTATTCAAGATTATAAAATTTGAGACCACTGATCAAGTTAAAACAATCACATACCAGTTTATGCAGTGTCTTGATCACTTATTTATGAATGATATAAAGTTAAACTTGTCGGGTGATTATTTATTGGTGTTGGCCATTAATTCTAATCATTCACTATAAACCTTTTGTTAAAACTTATGCAGCTGTGTGACCTAAGCAACATTATATTTCGTTTAAAACAAAAGGTTAGGCACCTTGGTCTTCGATCTTCTCAAACACCATTTCTTTATGATCTAACGTATATTGTGTTAAATATTCGAAGTGACAAACAATAATGGTCCATAGAGCACGCGTTGAAGTATAAACTATAAAGGGATCACAAATATTAATCATCGTCCTCCAATTCAAAGGCTTCCTAATATTACTTTTCCTTAATTTATGTGGCTTTGCTTACTCCTTATAAGTTCTTAGTGATTTTTAGAATTTCTCTTTCGAATTGACATATGATGTTTCAGTTTGCGAATACATGATAATGATATTGAGATCTTCCAGTATTACACGTTTTCTCTTGTTTATATAAAGATATAGATTAAGACCTTTGGATTAATATTATGGGTTAAATGTATCAGTTTAATACTGATGTACTTATGATACAATGTAAAATAGTTAATGTCATTGTTAATCCCAGTTCATCATTTACATGACATAAAACTATTTTATACTGTTAGTATATTATTGTTAAATTCTTAATGTATATATAACAGAATATATACAAAGCCACCTATAAGGCATAATTAGCATATCTAATGAAAATCAAAACTTCTAATAGCAGCCACTACTTGAGAAAAAAAAAAAGGAGTGGTGCAGATTATTTGACCTATATATTTTTCTCTAAATAAAATTGATGATATGTTTGAAAAACAAGAATTTGCTGAGTCAGTCACTGAGAATTAGTGTAACCCGTCGCGTCTTCTTTGTACGAATAGATATGGAGTTTTCTTCGCGTGCTTAAACCAGTGTGCATATTTCTCCTATTAGATAAGCACAAAGTCCAGTACTACAATGTTACTTGGATGAACATTTTCTAAATCTAGCTTGTTCTTGTTAATCATAATTCTATCTGTTTTTTTTTTGTCTTTTTCTTTATCCTTTGTCTACTTTCGAAATGGACAGAGATATTCTATTATTCTTGTTGCATATTAAAACATAAAAACTTCTAATTAATTAACACAAGCTAGCTGTGGCTGTGAGCAGGTTAGGGTTTTATTTTATTTTATAGAAGAGTATAATTCTAAGATCGAAAAGCCCTGCACGGCGCGGTGGTGGCGTTGTCCGAGGTGAGACTAGAGAGGGAGCTAGGTGTGGTGGTGGAGTAGTCCAGCTTAAGGAAGAAAGGAAAGTAGTGTGGTTTGGTTTTAGGAGATATTTCAATTTTTATTTTTGATTTTCATTTTTTTAAAATATTTTTTATTTTTATATTTTAAATATTAACAAATTTATTTGTAAAAGTGAAAACAAAATCGTTGAAAAATAAATATGTTTATAAAAGTAACAAGTTTTTATTTTTAATTTTTAACATTTTTTAAAAATTATTTTCAAAAATTAAATTGGCCCGAACTCATGTAGTCCATGAATTTTAGAGGCCAATCTAACCAAATTTTCATGTCTAACAGTCCGGTCAATTAAACCGAGTCCATTTTGACAACTATATAAGTGTACAACTACAAGGAATACCCCACCATATAACAAAACATCAACATATCGATTTTTTTTTTTGTTTTGTTTTGGCATTGGTTACTTTGTATTTAATGATGTAAGACTAGCTAAACCATTCAATTGGTTTATTCGGTATAAGGGATCGAGCACTAGGGATGCACCAAAATTAACCCTAATATAGTTTGTAATCTTAGGTTACATTTGTTTTTCCTATGATATAGACAGGACAATTATTCATCTTGTATGATAATTTTTTATTTCTATCTTGTTAGATACATCAAGTACATCATACACATAATAATTTGAATTTACAAAAATATCCTTTTAAATTTATTGGATTTAGATTATACTTTATTTTCACTTATGGATTACAAAGTTACCATTTAAAAAACAGGACACCTGATATATATATAAGAGTAAAACCTTTTAATTAAAATAAAGATTTGATGAATAATTACACCAAATGAAGCAATATAATATAAAATTAGAAAATCAATCCCCAATACCTACATGATCAATATGATTGTATCTTAGAAAATCAAGTACATGATCAATTTGATAAAGATTTGTTCTGTCCATTGATTTATTTTTCAGTTAAGTACTGTATTTATTTAGAAAATCGAACAAGGTACAATTATTTTTATCCGATACAATCCCCAACTTTTACTAATATAACTATTTAACTCGACGTATAGCTTGTTCTAGCTAGTAGATTCTAATAACAAATTAAGATTCAGTTTATCAGGAGATTAGACCAGATGTACGGGTCTCAAAAGAATATTAACACATTTTTGAAAATACAAAATCATAAAAATCTTTTTCTAGAGGGGTGTTTGTTTTCAGTTTTTGAAAACAATTTTTAATTTTTAAAATTTATAAAACCACAAAACTTGCTTGGTTAATCAGTTTTTAAAAATAATTTTTAAAAACTATTTTATATTTTAGTTTTTAAAACTAATAAATTAAATCAACTTTGAGGTGTTTTGCTTTTTTATTTTCTCTTTTCATAAAGTTACATATTTTTTTATATCAAAGATAAGATATAAGATACTTATAATTTTTACACAAGTCTCATATATTTCATTTTATTTTTTCCAAACACAAGTCTCATATCTTTTACTTTATATTTCTCATACACTTATGTTAGAAGTAAGTTCCATAAGTATCAATGTATAATCAGATAAGTTTTCTTTTACATCTAGTCAAAGGAACACACTCGACCAGCTTATCTCAACAGATAGGATACTGGTTAATTGGGAACCTCTTCCTTAAAATTACATCAAGATTAATATAGATGGTAGTTCCTTTGGTAATCTTGGCTTGTCAGATTTTGGTGGCTTTCTCACGAGATTTTGCAGGCAATTGGATAACGGGTTATATGGACAGTTGTGATTTTACTTTAAACACCACCGCTGAACTGTGTATCATTTTCTATGACATTAAACTTGCTCACACAAAAAGTTTTTTTTAATGTTATTTGTGACATGGATTCCACCACTTCTCTGAAATTCATCATTGAGGGCCTCGATGTTATTCATCCTCATGTAGGTGTGATTTCGGCCAAGAATGGATTCCACCACTTCTCTGAAATTTTTTAATTTCTTTATTCATAAAAAAAAAAACAATTTTTCACTTTTTGAAAATTGTTTTAAAAATAGTTTTTAAAAACCAAAATTAAAAAGTCTTTCAAACATATTTACACATTTTAAATCGTTTCTCTAATTAAGAGCTGTTGGTATGATAATCTTACCAAAAATGTGTAAAAAAAAATCAAGAAAAATAATAATTAAGATATCTAGTGAGAAATAATAACTATAAATATCGAGTGCGCACATATGTTCGGAACTTCATTTGGAATGCAGGCGCGGCCCTATATATCTCATACATTTTTGGCTAGGTAGGCCTATTATATTATTATTATTATTATAAACTAATTATTAGCATTCGGTATTTGTTTTTTCCTTTTTCTTTTTCTCAAAACTCAATTGAGCATTATCTGAAATTTGAGGCACTAGTTAGAGAAGAAAGGTGGGAACAAAAGCTTGGTGATTTGGAATGTTGTATACTTTGGTCCCTATGCTCGCTTTGGAATGAAACCTTTTCAGAAATGGTAGGTGTAACTTCAATTCTCGTTTTGGTCATGGATTTTAGGTTATAGATAATGCCATACAGCTAGGTTTGGTGCTATAGAATGAGAAAGGGTAACCCCACACCCGTTTTCTCCAATTGGTGTATGAGTTAGAGGATAGTTCCATGAGAGTTGGATCCTGTAAAGAATTTTCACATTGTCGAGATACCAGCTTATATAATCGGTAATTTATGTGTATATGGCAAGGAGAATTAGGGTACCCCATGCACTAAGATATATATATACTTCACGATATAGCATGTTACTGAATACCTTAAAATCTATGTAAACGTAAAAGTTCATAGACATATATATACAATTGATACTCAACAAATATATAACTAAATTAATGAGTGGAATCTCAGTAATGAGTATCTAACAAGATGCTACATATTACATATACTTAGGAACCAAATATTTTTCACCTCATACTGATGAGATCACCTTAAGTATAATAACAACAACACATTGAAATTAATGCAATCCCTACTTGGAAAATTTCATAATATCAAGGGTGGTGGTGTCACAGCCAAGGTAATGAAATGGGAATTTCTGTGCTGAAGTGCCAACAGCAGCAGCAGCAGTAGGAGTAGGGTTATTACATTTGCTTTGATGATCCATGCCATGGTGTGAATGTGAATGTGATGCTAGTAGCTTATCCAAGAAAGACCAATCACCACTGAACCTCTCACCTTGTTGCTGCATAAGGTTAAGTCCACAGCCATTGGTTGTTGTTGTTGTTGTGAGCCTCAAGAGGTTTTGAGAGCACTCAAGGATGTCCATGGCATTCATGGAAGTAGTGGTGGTTGTTGGTGGTGCTGCAACAGCTGATTCTGGACTGAACAACTGTGGGAGGTGCATTGTTCCATCAAAGTTGTTGTTGTAGCTATGATGATCATAGAGTGCTGCTACTCCTCCTTGCATGTGATGATGCTTTGTTGGCTCTAGATGAACATGGCATGGACCACTTGCTCTCATGTGGGTCATTAAGTGCTCCTGATGATCTTCTTGATCAATTTCTTGTTGGAAGCCTCGGTTGATTTGGTTTTTCTTTTTGAAGACTCTGCATACCACCCACCCATCTTCCTGCAAGAACACATGAAAATTAACAATATGTCATTATAAATCTGGAAATTAAGTTGGATTAATCAAAGGATTCGTTATTTGAACTATATATGATATACTATAAGTGATATGATGCGAAGAAAAAAGAGATAAAAAGAGAAACAATTAATATAATACTGATAATAAGTGTTTGAAAAAGTAGAATGTCAAAAAATTCATATATATTAACGATATTCTGGTTGATACTTTTTATTAGAGACTTTAGTTTTAATTGGTTAAAATTTATTAAAAATCATATATTTTAATGGATCTAATATAATTTAATTTTATTAAAAAAATAATATAATTTGATTATTTTATTTCTTAATTTTAACATATAAACGAGAGTGTTTGAAAGAATGTTGTTAAGCCTTTTAAAAAATCATTGCTATTACAAATATTGCCATGTTTCACTAATTAAATAATACAATGAACTTGTTTCAAATTAACGACTTTAAAGGATGTTTTGTAAGTTTTTAATTACAAAGTTTATATGGGTTTTCAAAATGGCTTCTTATTATGACGTTCTTATAAACTATTATGACTTAAAAGTTTTGTTTATTAAAGGTGCCCTAATCTAAAGATCAAGAGAGTGAATTTGTATATAGTTTAAGTGTATGTGTATGCGTGATGATTTTCTCACCTGAACATCAGCATCATCTTCTTCAAGGCGATACTCATGCATGATCCAATCAGTCTTCTGGCCATGAGGAGCACGACCAGTGTAGAAAACTAGGGTTTTCCTCATTCCAATCCTCTTGGAGTTTGTGTGGTATATGGCCTTGTCTCTTCCAGTTGCTTTCCAAAAACCTGCTGTAGTAGCACGGTTTGTTCTGGTTCCTGTTGGGTATTTCTTGTCCTTGTGGCTGAAGAAATACCACTCATTCTGAGGCCCTGATCCAATCCTACACTTATCTGCAGCAAAGAAAAGCATATATCAACATATGTTAGCTAGTTCATGTTACAAAAACTCAAGAAATTAACATTATAACCTTCAAAGTTAATAAGTCTTTTTTGCCTTTCTTTCCATGCTAATAAAACCCTAGATAAAGAATAGTTAAAAAACAAGGATATATATTGAGTTGAGTGAGAAATTTTACACCCTAATTTAATTACAGTTATTTATTTATAATAAATTAATTATTTTTTATAAAATTATCTTAAAAATCATATAAATGATAGATTGTGATTATCTAATTATGCAAAATCGCTATCAATGCATATATATGCATGATTTTATAACTTTTATCACTATTAATTTAAGTATTGTACGAGTCCATTTGAATATAAAATTAAAAATTTATAAGAGTTTTTCTACTTAAAAAAAGTTATATATTTTTAATAAAAAAAAAAACTCAAAAACACTTCTGACTTATATAATGTATAGATCGACTATCCTTTTAATTGGTTGTATCATAGCATGATGTAGCAATGAAAACATAGACCAAGTATTATATAACTCTTTTATTATGATGAATGTGTTGTGTACCTTTGAGGTCCCAAGGCTCAAGTTTGTTGAGATCTACTTCTCTGATGACATCAAGATCAATGGCTTCATAAGAAACTTTTTTCCTCAGATAATAGTACAGAAGTTCCTCATCAGTAGGGTGGAATCTGAAGCCTGGAGGAACTGTTAACTGTCCATTGCTTGGCATCATCTTTGTAGTGTCTGCAGGGTTTTGATGACTCAGCTACCTGAACAACCAAAAGGAGAAAGATCCATTTGTATTATGATAAACAATTAAATTTTGACATAATTAAAATTACATACATTAATTAAATCAGGGGTAGGTGTACATGGCTTGTAGAAGGGTATAGATGAAACGGTTTTATTCTCATGAATGGTATGAACATATACTAGTAGTCCATGATGCAGAAGAAATTCAAAAATGATGGCCAAAGATTGATAATCTCGAGATCATGTATAAGTTCTTCAATTCATATTCACTGTCAAAAAGGTACTTTATGACCATAAAATAAATGAAATTAGACGTGCTGGAACTTAGAGGAAAATTATATAATATTTCCCAAGACCATTATTGTTTAGCTAAACTACTCTGTGGATCAAAATTACAAGACAAAAAGTAGAAGAATATATAGCACATATCATAAATTTAATGAGTATATATTGGATTTAAAACCATCTCCATGCATAATATTATAGGAGACATTTCCTGACACGAGGAATTCTAAATCTGAGTGCTAACCCTAAGAAGAATCTAAAAGAAAAGCTAGTTAACTTTTTCGGACCATGATGTCCCTGATTGTTGAGCAATTTCAGTTTAAGAATATCTAAAGTTCTAAACCTTTTTATATATTCCATACATATTATTAGAACAACAACAAGAAAGAACTTTTATTTGTCACTATGTATTGTATACATTAGAACACAGTTCCATAGAAACAGCAGAAAGACAGGAATATGTATATATGCTCATATCCATGGATTTGTTTTAAAATAACAAAAAATAATTCATTTCCACCCACTGTTACGTGCATGAGAACAATATTAAGCATAGTTCCAAGAAGAAAGATGAAAGAGAAAAATAAGGAAAAGTTATCAATCTTCATTCTGATATGGTTTTGTATGCGATTATATGTCAAAAACGTTCAATACTAGATTTATTTAATATATATATATATAGCTCCATCATTAACTGATAACTAAGTTGAATGAAATTAAAGAAATGAAGAACCAAAAGGCACACAAATCAAACTCTCCTAACATCTAAAATTTTCAGTTTGAAATCACATGACACACAAATACACACACACACATCCTTTTCAAATTAACCTAACTAAAAAAGGAGCTATAATAAAGAAAAATTTCTGAATTAAGGAAGAGTTAAGAGATATAATTAAGCACTACACTAAAAGGTCCAAAAAGGGTTTCTGAAATTATGTAATAAAATTGCAAAATAAGAAATTAAACCAGAAGAAAAAAGAAAAAAAAAGCTAAGAAATTAAGCAAAAGGTTTCATGACACACACACACACACAAAGAAGTGATGAAGCCAAAAGGAAGAGAACAAAAGCAAACAAACCTTTTGTGATACACAAAAAGTGAAACCCTCTCAAAGGACAAAGGAAACTACAAGGAAAACAGACAGCTCTAGGAGGAAGCTTTGGTTGCACTGTTTCTTAGCTTGAAGGGCACGGACATGGTTTTTAAGAGAGAATAAGAGAGAGAGAAAGAGACAGATCAATGCAAATTGTAGCTTCACAAACAAGGACTGACAACTAAGAATGGGCACAGAAATATATAAAAACTCTACTTTATTTTATTTTATTTGTATATATATGAAGCAAAATGAAGAAGAAGAACGATTAAATAAATTATATTAAGTACAATGAGTTATAGCTAGCTGTGTTATGATGATATGATGATGATATCATAAATGTATGTATATTAATATGAGTTAACGTTAACACACTGATTTTATAGTGTCTTCAATCATACCTTATTATTTTATAAGAGTTAATAAATTTATTATAAAAGAAAGATGATAGGTGTGTAAAACTAAGAAGCGATTTGAAGGTTATATAGAACTTGTTCTTGATACCATTTTTGGCCATGTTATTATGTTATAAACTTTCAAGTGGGTAATTTATTTATTTTGTATATAATACAAATATAGACATATAGTATAGCATGCATTGTATGGGTAAGAATAATAATATACTAGGTTTTGGTAAATGTCGTTGAATGGGAGACCTTCCTCCCATGTTTCGCCTCATTACAATGAAGAATATCTTCTTAATAACTATCAATTACTAATTATCTAATACATAGTCATAGTAACTTCTTTTGTTTTTTTCTTTCATATGTTTATTTTGAACCATTATATATAATGTAAATTTAAAACAAAAAGGGTGGATTTTGTTTTGTTGTTGTATATTTTTTTGTGCGTTAATTTAATTACAAGATGAAAGTTATGTATCGGTCATGATCAATAATCACTCCAACGCGGACTAGTCAAAGTCAAAGAAAGAATGATACAGATAGAGGGGCATTTTCTGCTCATTCCAATATTCCTAATACATGCATCTTAATGTTATTAAATAATATAATAATCATTCCTACAAGACTATAGTTACACATTTGTTATTATAAAATTATAGTTTATGTTATTATTTTGCGATCACAAGTCCAAAGTGAGCGTGTGCATATTTTTCGGCTGGTTACAAGCCAGTTAAGACCTAGTTAGGTGTATATCTATATATTTTATATATATAAAAAGTATAAGTAAAATAGTTTTATAGTATTTTTTCATCACAATCTATCATTTATGTTTAATTTATTATTTTTTTATAAAATTTTTTCAAAAATTATGTAAACATTAATATACGATCAGTACGATAAATGTCAATGTATCATCATTACTTTCATATTTTAGCTAAGTTAAGCTACGGTCAAATTAATCAAAGGATGAGGATGATCCAGCGGCTATCCTTGAATCATGTTCATAAAAGTGAAGAATTTGCATCAAATTCAGTGTAGGTAGTGTCAAACTTAGGAGTTCCAAGTCTACCAATGTGTATATATATACTTATAGTCGTTATTTTCTGGCAAAGAGCACACGCAATTCATTAGTTAATCGATTAGTTAATTACCAATTTAAATCTTTTGGGTTATTGGGATAAGCATGCTTACCTATGGATGGTGCATATCATGATTCCGGATCCTAGGAGGTAATAAAAATAGATCAATTAATTAATTAAGCTAAAACAAGCTATATAAACAAAAATGACCATTTAATCCCCCACAAAAATTTCATGGATTTTCCACCTAGTTTGCATAACTTAATTTTTCCCAATTATTGCTCTTTTTTCTGGCTGGTTTATACCCTATATTTTAATTGTTATGTTCCATTGAAAAAGATGGCAACATTTTTGGTAGTTACTTGAGACCACATTTGTTTGCTAGTACACAATACATGGATACATACATAACATGTCCTTGACCACATTCTTGTCTTGAAAATTTAATTTTCTGATCACAATTTGTGTATTATTACCTTTTGTCATACATGCTGGCAGCATCTAACGATTACACATAATTTTTAACCATATAACAACACACTTTGTTTAGCATATATGATATATTATATATGCATGTATCCGAAATTAATATTGAAGCAGAAAATATGTGGTGTCAAAGGCAACACAATATTTTCTGTATGATATATATCAAACAACTTTATCATATTTAATTTTATAATAACATGTATAGACAACAAGCATCTTGGTTCTGATAATACTTATTTTCGACTCAAAAGGCTAGCTCACAATATCTTAAAGTGGGTCATGTGGAATTTTTTTCATTATTCTTCTAATACTAGTGTTAACAAATTGATCAATTTGGCTGTATCGAAATAGTTGGACTATAATTTCACTCTCTCAATCAAACATGTACACACTCACACATAAGATATAAAAAAAATAAAAATTAACTTGATCCTTCAGAGTACACATTTGATTATTCTATTGGGAGAAAACAAAATAAAATGCTTCTTATTGTGAAATTTCTTTTCATGGCACGATGAGATCACATATGTAATAATATGGCATATTATTATATTACTAAGTAGTAAAATAGTATTTTTTTTTATTCTATACATCATAAGTATTTTCTAATTCATTTAATCAAAATCTAATACCTCTTATAATGTGAGACTTTCATTAATCTAACAAAATTTTACACATAATAAAAATTTAATAGTGATTTTTTTAAAATAAATCATTCTTTCACATGTGATCCGACCTATATGATGTGGTAGGGTTATCATTGTATTATTTGCACAAACTTAAAAGAAATGAAAGGGGAAACAAATAGAAAAGAGGGTATAAGAGAGAAAGCAAAAATCCTTAAAGTCCGTGGCTTATACACGTGGTGATCCAACATAGAATACACAATTCTAGGTCTCGGTCACATAAATCCTCACAACAATTAAAATAGGTTCAAAACCTGGATCTGGAAGGCAAATTGTTAGTTTCAGTGACTCACAAACAAAATTTTCACCAAAGGGATTCCCACGCAACCTCCACTCTTATTATTATTGCACATGAAAAAATTAACTCACACTATGCTACTTAGCTGGTCAACCACGCAGATGAACGTAATGAATGAATCAATCAAAAGCTATACCAATTTATTGAACCATTTATAACCATTTTATTGATTTTATCTAGCTAGCTTCTTCTTGTTAATTGTTATATATATTACTATATATGTTACACATGCATCTTGCTTGCTAGTGTTGGTGCCGTTACCTTTACGAACACTACACATATAACATTAATGTTTTTGGCTTAATTATATTTACAGATCATATGGGAATCCTATGCATGTAGCTAGGTACACATTCTTTGATTCAAAGGACAACTAGTTCTTGATATGAAATGAGTACAGTGGATATACCTGGTTTGAATTTGAATATATTTGATTGATGCGTGGTGAATGAAGGTGCCATTGTGTCTAATGAATGGATTAGAGAAAATTTGAGTTGAAAATAAATTATTGATTCATTTATATATAATGTATTAAAAAATCTAATTCATATATGATATATCTGTGATTCATTTGATTAGAATAATTCAACCCATTAATAATTTTTTATGAATAGATATTCAATCCATTAATTTATAAAGTATATTTTTATACATATAGATGTATTGGATGGTTAATAATATATAAGTAAAGACGCAATATTATATATAATTGATAATAAGCAGTCAAACTTAGCACAAAAGATGAGAGTACAAGGAGATAATCATAAAAAAGACTATCATGTACTAACAATTTAGTATTGTATATATTAGTCTTTGTTAGTATAGTCATTATCTAACAGAAACCAAATTATATATTACGCATTAATTAATATAAACATCAGACGTACTTATACTAGAGAATTTTATTTGGTATAAGAAATTGATATATCATATTTATCATAAGAAGGATTGCAACAGTACATTTAAAATGATTATAATTAGTATATCAAATGTTAATTTTTTTTGTTTTTGTTTTACAGAAATATCAGATGTTAATACTATACATATATATATATCATATTGTTGGTATATAGAACTACTGTAATGGTAATTATACTAAAAAATTTAATTTTTATTGTTGCAAAAACTACTATCTATTATTATTGAATGGTGACAATTTTAACGCCTAACATTTTTTTATATCAATTAGTAAGGACACACTGATGTAACAAAGCACAAGATAAGTTAAATAAGTATAAAGATCTATGTTAAAGTCGGTGTTAAAGTTATTTTAAAAACATCTTTAATTAACTTTGATTAGTTGTGATGTAAGTAGTTTTTTTTTTTTTTTTATCAAATTAATTAACATAGTTCCGTCACCATATATAAAGTTGATCATTTTCTTGAAAATCACCCGGATACAAGTTGATGTTTACTTCCTCAATAGCAGAGAAAGTGTATAGCAATTAGCAATACAACCATGGCATAAGTTAAAGCAATAATATAGATATTTTTTTACTTAGGTAGGAGATAAATGTTATTTCGTAATCAACTAGATCAAAGATTAATTCTCTTATGATTTACGACGGTTACGTTATTGTAATTAAAAGAATTTTATATACAATAAAAACTAAACACATATTTTTCACATTTGAACGCATCATGATATTGTATCACTTCGTTAACCTTTAGATTCAATAATATATTATAATAATGCACCTCCAACTACCAAAATTGATATGCATGCTGCTATGCTATCTTGGTGGATAAGTTGGAACAGGAAGAACGCGAGTACCTCATGAACCAGTTTTTGCGCTATTATCTATAGTAAACAAAAATCCAAAAAAAGGTATAGAGCGCCGTTTCTTGACTTAGCTTTTGGAGACATTGAAATTGAAAACCGTATTCTCACTCATTCTCATTTACATGCACTTGGTTTCTTCCTGGATTTTCGCACTCATCATATCATATCATATATATATATATATATGACAAATAATTAAGCACATGCTGCTTGACTCATATTACAGACACACTGTAGAAAGACCTAATTGTCCGAGTTAGATTTTAACTTAAAACAAATTGATTTTAGACAAAGTTATTCGATAAATATAGAAAACTATATGTATGTCTGTTTGTCAGAACAGAAGAACCTATTACTACTGGAATAGACAAGATTTATCAAGCTAAATTATAAACTGCACTTTGAAAATTTGAGACTTGATTCTAACCATAACTTACTAATTTGAATTTTTACTCTCTTCATCATATTTGTTCTATGAAGCTCAAACCTGAATAATTTTCTCCAAGGACCATGCTATATATGTATGTGGTGCCACCTTATTGGACTTTGTTTTTTTTATTTAAATGATTACTACATTCTTTGTATAATCAAACGAAACATCATTAATTATAAGAGTTCATGAGGTACTCTAACCCTTACACATCAAAACTCAAAAGTAATGAAAATGACCTCGCTCTAATATACATAAAATTATTCAGCTAACAGATAGGGAGACTTATTACATTTAATTAGCTTAAGATCATTTCCATGGCATCCCCTTGAATCTTGATCGATCCTACCCAAAACACCCAATAGTTCACACCATTGGAGAAAATAATCCTATTTCATAATTCCCATATATATAAATCAAATAACTGCAAACGATATCATAGACTTAGGGCTATATCAAAATAGATAAAAAAAAAAAAAAACTATATTAAGGACAAAGGCATAGGTGGAATTACACCCTTCGATCTAAAAATTAAAGAACACTCCTTTACTACCTTACTATCCACACTCCTTTTGACGCAAAATTTTCCTTTTCGTTTCTAGGCCCAAACTAATCAATCCTATTACCCTATTCCTCAACATAATAAAGTAAATGACTGACTAACATTTCTAAAATTTACTTCAATTATATATGTATCTCATTTTTATTTTTATTTTTATTATTATTTTCACACCCTTTACTTTAAAGGTGTTAAGTTATCATTAATTTTTAAAATTAATTTATATTTAATTTAATTGATTTTTCTTAAATTTTATAACTACCTCAGGCTTAATGACTCATGTAGAACCATAAGAGACAAGGGTTTCATCATGTTCATCATGCTCGCCCAAATAAAGGAGGTTTCGTTGTGCTCATCCATGTAATCAATTGACCCTTGTGGCCCATGTAGCTGTTCCTTCGTCCCCTTTCTGATTTGCAACCATCGACTACAACATTCTTGACCCCATCTGCGGCTATTGCGGTTTCTGACCCTAATATGTGGTTGTTGCACTATCAAACCCCCAATCTCGAGTTGCAATTTTCCGACCACGAGCCATGACCGCTACGCTTTCTGACCCCAACCCATGCTAGTTGTGATTTTCAACTCTCTGAATTTTCATTCATTCCTTTGTCTCCATACTCATTTGTGATTTGACGATTGCGATTGATTTGTGTTCTTAATTTCCTCACCGATCTATATTTGGTTTGAGTAAATGATTTGTGTTCTTTTTTTTTTTTGGAATAAAGGGTTTGTGATATTAATTTTAAGGATTTGTGTGTTTTTTTCAAGATTTTTTTCTATTCTTGTATTTTTGCAGAATTTTTGTTTCTAATAATGAAGATTTGTGTTTTTTTTCTAGAGATTTTGTTCTTAATCTTAAAGATTTGTGTATTATTTTTTTCTGAGATTTTGTTCTTAATCCTAAAAATTTGTGTATTTTTTTAATCTGAGATTTTGTTACTAATTTTAGTTACAACTTTTATTGAAAAATCATAATATTAAGAAAGAAGAAATGGGTATTTTTGGGTTATTACTTTTTTTAAAAGATGGATAGGAGTATAAGTGTAATGGAAAGATAAATATTAAGAAATTTTATGTAGGATGAAATAAAAGAAAAGATACATGTATAATTTGGATAAAGGTCAGAAAAGATGGTTGTACTTTGCTCTTTAAAATATTATCACAACACATAATCAAATAAATAAATCAATTTATATTCTTTAATTAACATAATCATGTAACATTTATTTATCTCTAATTTGTCCAGTCATCTTTAGTAAGTTTCTCTCAAATCTAAGATCTTAAAAATTGAATTATTTCATTTTGGAAACTAACAACGTTTTTGTTTTGAAAGGATTTATAAAGTTATTCAATATTTTTAAAAAATGAATATCTACCAAGCTTAGAAAAGGATATTCAAAGTTGAAAGACTAGTAAGGAAGTGACCATAAAAGTAAACATAACATCATTTTTCACGACAAAGATCCTTAGGGCAAGTTGTGATAAACTCTAGGGGGAGGAGTAAGGAGGTCTACATTCATCAGGTTTTAAATGTGTGCTAATTATTGCAAACTTTTTGATATCTAAGTTCGATTACTACAATAAAAACGACGAACAGAGAGGTAATTACATACAAAAACGCGTGGCCACCTCAGCACCAATGACCTTGACTTGGCATTCGAGGCCAGCTAGGAAGGTGACCAAGTCACCCACACCACACTCACAGCACTAACCCCATCTGGAAATGGTGCAAAACTAGGGTTTTGGCCAACACCAATCATATCATCAGTACTATCAATTTTTTCAGTAAGTTCACCACATGGTTTTGATATCTCCATTTTTCCACGGATAATGTACCACTTGCTTTCCTTTAGGAACCGGAAAATGTGGTACGTAGGGAAAAGACACCGTCTAAAAAAAGAAAAAGAGGAAAAAATGGTCAAAATAATTCAACACATTAGAAAAAAAAAAGTTAATGAAGGGTATATTTGGTAAAACTAGCTGAAAGTTTATAGGCTAATTGAAAGTTTATAAGTTACTTGGAAGCTTATAAACTATAAGCTAGGAGTTGAAAAATTAACGGTAGATGAAACGTGAAGGCTTATAAACTACCTGATTTAATTGAAAGTGTTTGATAAAACTAATTAATAACCTTAATAAATATCAAATGACATAAAAAAGACATATTTAATATTTTAAATATTTGAATTTATTTCTAATAACTTATCATCTTAAAAAATTGGTTCATATTTTTTTTTAAATATGAACTTAGATGTATATATGGCCTACTTACGTAATTACAAAACATAATATAAATTAGATTTTCTAATTATAACTTTCATTTTGTTATAGTTTATAATTTCTAATAAAAAAATATAACTGCATGAATAAAATTCTTAAAATTTAGTCTCTTTTTATTGAGGTTTCACTCGTCTATACAATTTATTTTAGGAAAAATTAAGTACTTATAATTCAATTTTTTTTTTTTAGCTTTTGCTCTGTAATCAAATCATTCAATGAATTGGATTACATCATAGTTAAAAAAAAAAAAATAGTATCATATACATGTAAAAATGTTAAATAAGAAATGCTATATCTTAAACTCTCTTTTGAACACTAACCATTTGATCGGTTGAAATTTAATCAAAATTATTAATTTTGATAAATTTTATATATCATTTATAGATATCCTTTCTTGATTTAACTATATTTATAAAAATTGTTATTTTTTTTAATAAATTTTAATCAATCATGTAGAGAATACTAGAAAGAAAGTGTCCTAGCACTACTCATGTTAAATTAGATGAGTTTTCTTTTAAAAAAAATTAAATAAAAAGATAAAATAGAATTTTAAATAAAATAATGAGGATAAAATTAAAAATAAAAAAGAGCTAGTAACTTAATAAAAAAACTTATTTTGATCAAACTACTCAAATAAATTTATAAACTCATTCATGAGCTTACCAAACACACTCAAAATATGCAATTTAGTCCCAAAATTATAATTAACTACTCAATTTGATTTCCAATTTTATAAAAGTTTCAATTTAATCCTATATTAATTATTCAAAATGCATAAATTTAATCTTTCGTCATTTTGTCTAACACCATGAACTTAATAAAAAAAAAAAGGTGTAAATAAAAAACATCTGTCACAAATTTAACCGATTCATTTTAATTTGGGGACTAAACCATGTATTTAGCCGAAAATGAATTCTAACACAAAATAAATTAAAAAGAACTCACAAGATCTGTCATTCTCAACATCGATTTTCTCTTTGGCGTGTTACAATTAAAAATAATAAAACCCATCATATTAAAATCTAAATTTTAAATGCATTATTATAAAATTCTATTCACTCTCTCTCAATTAGTCTCAATTAGGTTTTCTCTATCTTTTTATCAAATTATTGATGGCACAACATAACACAAACACAATTGAATCACTATTCATTTTCCTTTCACAATTGCACATGCACATCAAGGGGTGTCTTTTTTTTATGCCCAAAGTTTCTATTTATAAGTGCAAATGTCAAGACGATTGTACTACAAATAAACATGGTCGTGTTAAGAATAATATGTTTGGAACCAAGATCAACACGACTGTGTTGAAGAATGAGCACATAATCCTTTAAAAAAATGAGAAAGTGCCTTTCGCGAAATTGCATGTGCTTAGATGGGAGAATAAGGAATAAATGTTCAATTGTGATGTGCCCGGAGGAGAACGTGTAGCTGTATTCAATTGTAATATAGGTGCAATTTAATAAAGATTGTGTTGTGCTTGTGTTGCATATGTGCTTATGTTGTGTTGTGCTATTAATAATTGAGTAAAAAGGCGAGAAAAAAAATCTAAAGAGAGAATAAAATCTCATAAATGATGCACTTAACATTAAAGTTTTAATTTAATATGTTTATTATTTTTAATTGTAATATAAGGGTTTAAATTATTTGTTATATTAAAAGTTATTCCCAGTTAAAGTTATTTAAGACTAGGTTTTGTGATAAAGCCTTGATCCTAAACCTAAACAGAATATAATAGAGTGAACTAGATTAATCACTTCATTATTTGCATAATTTATATTGTATTTTTTTTTTATGAGGTTGGAGACCATGCTTGTCTCACAATCAATTAGGTTAGAGACTAATTTCACTTATGGTACGTGATTGTGGCTGGTCCAAAGAAATTTTGTCTAGGGTGCGAATTAAACATAGGACTTCCCATTGAATAGATTGCTTACATTCATAAGAACTGAGTGAGCCTTATAGGCTGTGACAATCCTTTGACTTAATTTATATTTTATTCTATCATGTGAAAAAAGGACTGAAATAAATTATACTTTTTTAATTCCTGTATTACTCTTGTTTAAAGAAATCAAATTGCTTACAAAATCAAAATGAAAAATCAAGAATGGAAAAACAATAATTAAGAAGCACACATACCTTCCGTTGCAGAACTAGTAGCACGCGAAGAGGAAATTAGTGGTGAAAGAAACAAAATGCCTGAATTGTAATGACAAGGTGTATAGAGAAGATTTTACAGAAGATAAAAAAAATATAAAAGAGGAAGAAGATATAAAAATATTTGATAGAAGATAGAAGAGAAAAAAGATTTTGTTATTTTATAGAACATAAAAGATAAAAGAAACAAGAATTGACTCCTCTGAAATCAGGGGTGCACTATAAAAAAATAAGGTGCAATAATAACTGAAAATTAGAAAATCAACGGTGAAAATTGTTATAAAATAAAGGCTTAATTACAATTTTGTCCCCATTTTTCCACAAATTTATAATTTTGGTCCCTTAATTTTAAAATTTTATAATTTAATTCAATTTGTAAATTGCAACGGTTGAACTTCAAATTTTAAACTTAACTCCTAGGTTGAGGGAATTGAAGAACCAATTAAAGGATTTACAATATAAATGTTACATAAGGAGGATGGATCTTTTAAGTGTGTAGATTATCAGCAATCAAGTTTGAAACAGTTTTGAAAAAAAAAACCACTTTTTTTCTCTACAAAACATATTTTTACATTAGCTATGAAGTGGTAAGATCAAATCCTAGGAACCAGATCACAAAGGTCTCCAATTCTTCACACTTTTGCTCAGTGGAGAAGGGACACTAGCAGACCAAGAGTCCAGATCAGGCAAAGCTCCTGTAAGTGCCATAAAATTTTCACCATTTTCCTTTGGCATTCTCTTCCAACTTAGCTGAGAAATTCAAAACACAAATGTAAGCATTCACTTCAAGCGTTCTGTATATTAAGATTAAGGGCCTATTTGAATAAATGTCTCTAGAAGGACTTCTAGGAAGAAAAAATATAAAAATAAAATAAAATTAACTTCTCCATAAGTTAAAATTGGTTTCTTCAACAGCTAATTTGTAGAAGTCCCATATCTTTAAAAAAAAGTTATAAATTAGTTATTGGAGAAGACAATTTTAACATCTGGATTAGCTAATTTTGTTTTTTCTTCATATTTTTTTCTTCTAGAAACCCTGCTAGAATAGTATATCCAAACAGACCCTAGATGTTTTGTTGCTCAGAAAGTACTATCATAGTGTAATGCATGAAACAAAAGAAACAGCAACAAACACAATGCCATCAGCAACAGAAGCATTACTTGTCCAGGAAAAGCTTTGGATAGTGCTTGCAATGCTGGATTTAACAACCATGATTCATCACTTGATGAAGCTTCTGGATCAGTACCTCCATCCATGGCACTCGGGCCCCCACCAACACCACCACAATTCACCATGAAGCGGCCATTGGCCATCAATCTCTTGTGTAATTCCAACCAAGTACTAACCTGATAAAAGATTTAAGAACTCTGAAACATAAATCACTGTCCTCGGATTTCTCAAGAAAAAGAGAAAGTTAATCAATTAAGCAAACCACTGTATGAATTGAGTTCACTTGCATACAATTAAGAAATTTTCAATCTCAGTCACTTTTACTTTATAACATTTTAAGGATTAATTTCTGCTTTATGACTCCATGATCATCAGTTTAACCAAAGTTTCAGCTCAAGTTTATACAGGTCGTAGAAGAAGAATATTGAAACAGAAATAGAGAAACTAATAGTTAAAGAGTTTAATAGTGATGCACTGACAGTGCAAATTAACTGTTTGTGAATTACTGAAATGTGATATAGATTGCGAACTATCAAAAACTGATAGGAGTCTTCTGTATAATTAGTAATAACAGGAACATTGAAAATTAAGCAAAATAGATGTTCAGAACCAAGGCAACAATACACTATTCCCAATTATTCTACAAAGATTTAATGAGCCCAACATGGTTCAGACATTCACATTAACATTGGATTTGAATTCTCTCATGAGTTTTTCACATGATCATGTCATGTTAAGAGATGCAAACAAAGACTCTGCACTAGGAAATCTTTGGGGCCTTGTGCATGTTCATGTGAAGAACTCACTGATTATCCAAATTCTATTAACTTCTCTCTTTCTATGCCTTTTAAATGCAAATTCTGAACCATACTCTAAAGTATTAAAGAAATTTAGCAGGAGTGAGTAAAAACATTAAAAAAATGCCACATCATTTTATACTTTTTTATTGGTGGAAGCTTAAACATGACACTACTATTATGATAATAACAAGATACACAAGCTATCATTTGACAAAGAAGAACTTCACAATCATGTAGAACATGCATATCTTTGTGAAGAAAAACTACATACCTCTTGCAATTGAGGCAAAACTTTTCCATCAGAGAACAAGTCAACTATAATGCCTAACAATTGTTCAAATATAAGTTAGCCAATAGCCCAATACTAACAGAATAATATCCACTTCATATAAGTGATGAAAACAGAGATATATTTTGGTGGTGCATTGCTACTGCATGAGTAAAGAACTAAAGATGCATCCAAATGATCAATTCAATCATGCATTGCTGCATCAATGTTTTCAATTAAATTGTGCTTCACTCATTCACTGTTTGATTAATTTCTTCACAAGTGGATGAAAACACAAACAAGGTCCAGAGTTTCTTTGTAGTATGAGGAGCTAGATAACTAGGCAATATGAAATGTGAATGACTCACCAGCATATCTTCTGTGAAGATCCTTTGATGGAATGAAGACATCACCAATATGAACATTTAAAACACCACCATCATCTGTTGTCTTCTCCAGTTCAGACAGTCCAAAATAATCTCTCGCTTTATCAATCAACTAGAATTTTGGTATTTCAAGGGGAACAATGGGGTTAGAATGCATGCATCATGGATCAAATCAATTGGTAAAGATGATGGTAGGATAAAAAGGAATGAAATTTAATTGGAAGCATTTATCATGTTTTTTTATGAAAAAAATGGTGATGTATTGACATCATAAAATAGTTTTACACTGCCACTCAATCACAGCCCTTCATTTCTAATAAGTTCATTAAACTCATTCAACAATGGTATTGGCTATAGATCACTGAAGTAAAAATATAAATTTAACACAAACTGATTCCACAAGTTGCCAACAGGTTAAACCAAACACACCATTTAAATTTATGCAAAATATAATTGCAGAAAAGAAGCATATATTACAATTTGATCAATCTCCCAGCCATCAAGTTGCAGTGAAGGCCATAAGTCAAGCATCAGATGAGCAGCAGTTCCACCGCCCTGAAGGATTTGAAAGCAGTATGATATTACCAACAAGATCACTGATATTTTAGAAGTTCTGTCCTGTAAATTTGCCAAGACAATATATGTGACATCTTAAAAATTAAATGAATTACCAAACCTAAGATAGCAATGGGACCTTTTGGAACAATGGCTGGCAAGCTTGCAAATTCATCCTGTTTAATGCAACAAAGTTCAGAAACCCCTGGCATGAACAATTGATCTAATGATGTGTACATGAATACAAAAGTACCATGTTGTTACATACTCCTTCCCGACTAAAATATAAGAAAATTTAACTAACTTACACGGGGTTAAGAAAGTTGGTAAATGTCATTTAATTTGACTGATCACTTTTAAAAAGTAACATTTTTCCTAATGTACCTCTCATTGAAACTTGATATCAAGAATACAAAAATATCATTGGAACTATAATCACCATTAATTGAAGGGTAATGTTGGGATGGTATCATTAAATAGGGTCAAGATAGTTAAAATTTGCTTACATTTGAGTAAATTTTTTTTTTTTACTTACACTGAGGTCCAGAGGGAGTAACATTCAAGAAACAAAGTTACAAATGATGGTAAACTTTCATATTAAGCAATCCAAATATCATTACTTTATCAGAAAAGATTTTTACTTTTACAGAACATAAACTACCCACTTCCGTTTGGAGGTGTAGGAACGCATAAAACACAACACAAGCATACAGCAAAAACAACAAAGTCAAAATAGAACACATACCCAGTAAGAACCAGTCCATTTTTGCTCCTTGTAAAGAATGCTGTGAACACTATCTGAAACAAGAGAAACACAAATTCCGACACATCAGCCACCCTAGTCACACTGCTGAAGATCACTAAAAAAAGTTACAAACATTTACAAGGAAATGCAAGACCACCCCAGTTGAAAATTTTTCAGACCCAGATGATCCATGAAGTAAAGTTTGAATTTTTAAACACAATTTCAGACACACAGACAGAGGGGAGTACAAGAAGAATCAAGGAGCAGCATTCTGGACTTTGGGGTGTCCACTATGAGTATGTCATTGTAATCAGTTTTGAGAGCTGTGAGAACTTGAAAGTTCTCTTCTTCACTAGCTTCTAATTGTTGTTGTTGTTGTTGAGCAGCAACAGAAAATGAGAAGTGTGCATTGGACTTTGAATTGTGATGAGTAGAGAGGAAAATGGAGGATTTTTTTTGGTGTTGAGGTGAGAGTGAGAGTGAGAGAGTGAGTTGAAGCAATGGGAAAAGGAAAAAAAGAGTTGAACTTGATGCCAATGGCCAATTGTGTTAACGGGAATGCGCACCCTCTCATTGTGCTGTTGTGTTCCTTTGGTTCAGTGCCAAAGCCAATCCCAAGGGATAAGTCAACTGAAAAAACTCCACCTGGTTAATGTCAGGTTTATTTAAAATTATAATAGATATTTATAAAATAGTAATTATTTAATAATTATTTATTTTATAAGTAAATAAGATTTATTTTTTAAAATAAGATAATTTATTTATTTATTTTAAATATAAACAATTTAAACAAACATACTAAAAAAATATTTATTTTATTAAATCAGTTTTCACTTTTTGCATTTTCCACCTTTCTTGTTAGTAAAAGTATCAACAAATTTCAGTGCTTATTATCTTACTTTCCTTTCTTGCATTTTTCTTTCTTACTTTTATTTTATTTTCTTATTACATAATGTCTTTACACTAAGGTGAGGTTATTTTTTTTAAAGATTTTATAAACTTTGTTAAACTAATGTTATTATTATCATCTTTAAATTTAAAGTGTGATAGTCACTACCTACTCTTATAAATTTGAATGAGAACATTTTCCTGAGCAATTCATCAATGAGAGTGATTGTCGAAAATTTTCTTATTTAAACTGAATTTTAGGAATTATTATACCAAACATGTGGGAATTATTATACCAAACATGTGGATCAACTGATGCAAAATTATTTGAACATAAGAAGTTTTGAATTTGAGTATTAAATATGTAACTATGTTACCTAGATGAATTTTCTTATTATATGAATATTTTAAAAGTTTCAATTTGATATTTAACGTATGTTTTAGGCATATTTGGTATATTTTGCTCAAAACGTTTGAAATTTAACATACTTAGATTTAACACGGTCGTGGTAAATATCAACACGGCCGTGTTGATCCTAATTCTTTATAATATGGTCGTGCTACTTTTTAACATAGTCGTGTTACATTTTAACATGACCATAGATATGTTTTTTTATCTAATAAATAGAAATTTAGTTAGTACTCTTTAGGCATTTGTCTTAAAATGTAGAAGATGAATATTAAATATGAAACTAATTAAGTATATGAATATTCAATTCCTTCTTCATCATCTAGTTAGTCTTGGTTCGTCAAATTTTCAATTCAAAGAATTAAAACCTTTCCTCTCTCCATCTAGCTAGGGTTCCTTCTTTACCAAATATTCTTCTCTTCTTTTGGCATAACAATTAACAATATCTGAGATATATATATATATATATATATATATATATATATAGTCCTTTATCAAGGAAATCCTGGATTTCTTTCTTACAGTATTCAAGGGTTTCTTTATTCATTTGAATTGGACAAGCTTTTGTGGAAATTTTACTTTCATGAAAATCTATCGGGACCACCCTTATTGGCTGACCAACGCCCAGGGTAACGCCTTACTTTACTTAAGGTGTAGGATTAATTAAACTGAAACTCTTAATGGAAAATTAAAGTATAAATTTGGATTTAACAAGTTAAAGATAAACACAAAATACAATATGAAAATAGAATCACAAAACAAAATTTCTGATGTGAACGATCAGCCTAAGCCGCATCCACAAAGCATATTTAATATAATATAATAATTTTTTTTTTTAATTTCTGGCTCTAATACCAGATATGGCGGAAGGTAAGGATAAAGGTAACAAATAGAAAGGAACAGTTATTTAAGCAGTTCATTGGTATTGACAAAGTATTTATTAAAAGAGACAAACTTACAAGAGAAAGAGCTTTTAAAGGTTACAAGAGGGGGTAGAGAGAGAGAAGAGAGTTTAAGGCTCAGGAGAGCTGTGTCTATCAACTTTTCAACTCACCTATTTATAGCATGGCAACCACAGGCGGATGTCAAACATATAAATTACAATTTATTGAAATCCAATCCGGACACGGATTTCTTAAACAGATTTCAATCTATAATTCAAAAACATTTATTTGAGCGTCGCCTTTGTTGTTTTGTGAAGACATAAGTGATGCTGTGGGTCCTATTATTTCTTTTTAAAGAAGACCTTTGATGGAAAAGTTTGCCAACTGCCTCTGGTTGGGTAGCCGAATTGGTATTTTCTTGGTATATACGATAGTATTGCCAAGATGATCAACTGTTGTAGTTACTATATCCATTGCCCCTATTATTTTGCCAGGAGCTTCTTCATCAATTACTTTTAATGTTGTCTTGAATCCTAGTCACGGTTGGTCCAAGTTTGCAATTTCATAAATTCCAAAGCAGTCATCCTCATTATTCAAATGCGAATTATTGCATTGGGTTTCTCCTTCTAAGACATCCTGCTCTTCATCCAAGTCTAGAGAAGACAAGGCCGCCAAAAGGTGTTCCCTTTTCTCTTCTTTAGATTTTCCTGCTAGTTGTAAAGACATTGCAGGATGTTGGAGTGCCTTCTTTTCAGGAGTAGGGGGAAGGAATGATTTTCCAGTCTTCCAATGAGAAAACTTATCTTCCAGAAATTTAACTTAGAATTTTTTCCACCAAAAAACTTTTACCTGCGGCATAAAGCCTTCGGATAAGGAGCTGAATTATGCTAGTGGAATTCATAGAAATGTTGCATTAACCAGCTCACCCCCATTATTGAGCAAAAGCTAATTAATTTTTCATGTACTGGTAATTTGAGAGTTAACTTTTTATAATTTTCATATATTGAGACTACCTTGGTAGGTAGAATGGCTTTTACAAGCCCTACAAGTAGAAACCAATCTTGAAACCAGGTCGGTATTTTGGCTGGAATGACATATTTAAAGGTAATGTACCAAGAATGGCAAGGGTTAGGTTCAAGAAGGATCTTGAGCCATGCTTCTTGATAATCAAAATAATTAAAGGTAGGAGGGTTAAAAGGTCGGGAAAACCTCTTTTCAATAATTGGGTTTTGGTTCCAATCCGTCAAGATGAGAACCTTTAAGATTTTTAATTTTGAATAATTAATGACGGAAGGATCCCTTTTGTCTTTTTCTGGAGTTATTTCAGCAGATTCAGTATCTAACAAGATGAGCTAATAAAACCTTTTTTTTAGATATTGGTCTTTTGGCATCCATCCCCATCCTTCAGGAGAGAATTCAACCAGAATATCTGTAGGTGTTATTTGATCAAATTCAGGATCTATGGAAATTATCCTTTGACATGACTCTTTTATGTGTTGATCTAAAGGTTTATGAATTTCGATTTTTTTTAGGATTATCAATAATTTGGCTTTTCTAAGGAGGAATTAATGGGGAAAACCTATTGGAAGAGGAAGGAGCATTTAGGGATTTAGGAAGGACTCTTAGGTTATTTAAGGATTTATTGGTTGCCACCTTGGAGAAGGAAGGGGCAAAATCATCAAGGGACAGGGCGGACAAAGGGGCCGAAGACCTCATGTTTGGGGGTCTGGCCCTGTAAAAATTCTTGTGTTAGAAAATCAATGATATAATTATGTTTTCCTTTTATAAATTCAACTTTGAAATCAAAACAAGATAAAAGATTTTGCCATCTAGCAAATATCTGTTTTGAAACGATGTTTTGAACATCTTTTTCCAAAATTTCTTTTGCAGACTTACAGTCTACCCTTAATAAAAATTCTTTATTGACTAAGTCACTTTGAAATTTTGTGATACATAGCACTATAGATAAAATTTTCTTTTTTATAGTGCTATATTTAATCTGAGTTTCACTCCACGCCCCCGAATGAAAACGAAGTATTTGTTTTTTAGATTGGGGGTATTTTTGTTTAAGGATTCCTCCGAATCCGACCTCTAAAGCATCGGTTTTGACTATCATTGGGGTATTCCTAGACAAGGAAGGGTGTTTACCAGAGATTTTACCTTGATAACTGTCTTAGTCAATTCAGGGGTCCAAGGCTTGGAGTTTTTCTTAAGCCTATTAAATAAAGGTTTATAAATAATTTTAATATGGAAAATGAAATCAGCTACATAGTTTAGACATCCTATATATATATATATATATATATATATACTACTAACTATTATGGTCAAACCAACAAAAAATTCCACGAACTGACAAATACAAAGAACTTGTTAGGGAAGAAAATTGTTTTGATTTTCGAGTTGTATTGAAAATAGAAAAGTGGATAACTTTGTTGGTGTTGGGGGAAGAACGTGGAAAAATGAAGTTGAATTTGTGTGATGTCTTCAACCAAGTCACTGAGAGTGGAGATTTACTGCTTCATGTGATAGCAGATAGGGAAAATAGTACATTACAAAAATGTTAAAAAGTAATATGACCGTGTTACAAAGAATTAGATCAAACAGTTTCAGTGAAATGTACCAAAATATACATAAAACACATGCGAAAATATCAAATTAAAACTTTTAAAACACTATATACCAAAATAAAATAAAATAAAAAAATAAAATTTAATGGATTAAAAATGACATTAAGTCTAACTTTTTCATTCATGATAATTCTATCTTTTACTCAAACCCGATTAGCTCTAGGAAAAAAATACATATGGCATTCCACTTGGAGAAAGCTACACTATTCACTAAGTACAAATCCCACATCTTTCGATTAGACAGTTTGCAAGCTGTTTATAATGCTTTAGCCTCAGCCATTGCTTGTCCCCTTGGGGACATTTGATAAAATTGGAACGATACAGAGAAGATTAGCATGGCCCGTGCGCAAGGATGACACGCACAAATCGAGAAATGGTCCAAATTTTTTTTGTCTATCAAAATTGTTTCTTTCGTTTTCCTCATTTTGACATTTGGAAGCTGTATCTTTTTAACATTTTTTTAAGCTCCAAAAAGTATAATTTGGGGTGGAAGAATTGCACCAATGATCAGGAATACACACATAACTACCTTTTTGATTGTAAATTCGATGAATAACTTTGTATGTAAATTGTTTGTAGATACTCACGACAATCTTTTTCCATACAAATTTCTGCACAAGTTAAATAACAACATCATCCAGGGGAGATCAGTATTATATCCAACATTTAAAAGGGGTGTTTTTGCAATTAGTGCAGGTTTGGTGTAACTTAGTTTAGAGAAATAATTGCCCACTTTTGTCAGCTTTCTAAGAGAGCTTCTGTTCTGAAAAGAAATGGAAAAAGCCATTCCTTTTACATGTAGTACTAATTACAGGGATACAAGATTAGAAGTCTTCTGATGATGCATAAAATGATTGTTGTATACTTTACTTTCTATGCCATTTTCATTGATAACTCTGATATAAGAGCATTCTAGAGTTGCTCCCTTCTAGTAGGTTTAACATTCTTTTTCTTCCATTGGACAACTTCAAATGACAAAATGATCCTCTGAATCAATTACTAATGAATATCTTTTTCAGTTTGTTAAATTGAACTAAAGCCAATGGATCTGATTCAATTAGTTAAATAGGGTGTGTGGATAGTTATAAATTTATGTTACTCGAGTTGAGTTCAATTCCTATGAATAATAAAAAAATACAAACTTCCCTTCATTTCTTTACTTTTTGAAGTAACATTATACAACAAATGCAAAATTCACTGTGGCCTTCCTTGACAAGAAGCCTTACAAGAATAATAAACAAAATTGGGATCTTCCCAAAAACAAATGAAAAAAAATTAGAATAAATAAATAAACTAATTACAATTCTTCACCTCACCACTCAATTACTCTCTCTCTCTCTGTCTCTCCACACTAAAACCATATTCAATAAATACAAATCAGAAAACTATGACTAATATCAGCACCAAACTTTCACTAGCTCACTGAGAGTCACTGTCCATTTGTTGCAACAAGAATTGGAAGTCAGACCTTTGCCTTAGGATTGGTGGTGGATCCACATCCATGTCTGATAGGCGGATGTCACTCATCGACCGGAACATCTCCTCCATTAAGAAGGGTATGCTGAATTTTGTAAAATAATTTTACACTATCAATCTATTACAACCTTCTATCTATGGTATGTTTATTGACTTTTATAAAACTATCTTAAAAGAGTGATATAAATGGTGAGTTGTGATGTGTAAAACTATTTTACATGGTTAGTGCATCACCATTAAACTCAAATCAAAATGTGTTTAGAAGCATGTAAATAGTTAATTACCTGGAATCCACCTCTAGAAGGAATGAGCTGTTGTGTATGTTTATTGAGTCTTCTGTCATAATCCCTCTCATTCTGCTAATGACCTGTAAAGACAATAGTAAGAAGGGAAAAAATAATTGAAAGATCTTTAGTTATCATGTGTGATAAGGTCATCTGATGCAGAATGAAGTTTTGATGGTTATTAATTTAATGTATGCTTGTTGTATTAATTCTTGGTGTATGTATTCTATTTGGGAACTAAGGGTCACTCAGTTGTTTTGATGTTAGGTTATAAATAGGCTAGTTCTATTTCCTATATAGAAATATGATTTCTTCTGTTTTGAGTTTTGATTACAAGTTCTAATGCAACTAGATTTTTATGGACCACCTCAATAAAGTTTACTACCTCTACCTCTCTACGATTTTAATCTTTCTATTGGAGGTTGACTTTTAACAGAATGAAAACAAGGTGACATTTTTGTAATTAAAAAGTGAAAACAAAAAATGAAAACAGAAAACAGAATTGCAAGTAAACGCTCCCGTAGTTTCTTTTAAAGCTATAATGCCTTTTAAAGCAAACTGCAAATTTTCTTCATATTTCAAATGATTTTGAAAGGTTGGAAAAGCTGTACACAAATATAGTAGGGATAAACATGGTTGTTGAGGAGACAAGGACTTACTTCTGCAGATAATCCCTGTGCTCCATACTTGTCATCCCAGAACATAGTTCCTATACGGTATATTTGTGGAATACTTAACACCTGATATAAGAACAATAAACAAGAGAAACATTGCAATGATAAGAGTTAGAATCATACTCTTTTTCCCTCTACTTTAAATATGCTATTTAGATAAAATATAAAGTAGAAACTCATTCTTAATAACGATCTAAAAGTTAGACAAAATCTACTTTAGTCCAAATAGGTTCAAGGTAGAAACTATGTAGGCTTAAATAACTTTTAGTGTTAGATTTTGTTGAGTCCTTGTCGTTAGTTAGGTGATGATGTGACATCATCTCAACAGATTTTTCCAACATATATCAACCATTAAGACAGTGTCACGTCCTCATGATAACTGGACAGGAACAAAAAATTTAATGTATCGAGGATTCAAAATCATGAAAAAAATTATCAGGGACCTAAAAATTTATTTAAAGTCAACTATGTAAGACACTCATTGTGCATTGTGGTGTCTTTTGACAGATGAGTTAATTAAGTTACCGGGCAGAGCTCACTTGTGATCTCATCCAAAGATTTTTGAGTCTTTTGATGCAAAACCTGCATAAACAAAGCATTTAAAAATTTAATAGAGGAAAGGGTAATGAAAGAGTTAAGAGTGCATTTTCTATGATCTTGATCCAAGAAAGTATACCAGAAAGCCTACAGCTTGGCGTATGTGTTTGAGTTCATCCCAGGATGACCCAGCAAACTGCAAAATAAACCAAATACAAAAGATAAAAAGATGTAGAAAATGTGGCTCTTTCACTTTTTTTCCTTTAATGTCTTGGCATAGATTGTGGCAAATATATACAAAGTTACCTGGTTTGTTGCTTTAAGACACCATAGTTCCAACTCATGCAAACCTGCCTTCAAATATTCTCCATTGCTAAAGGAACAACACTCGCGGCGAAGCAGCAAACTGCAACACCAAAGTTTTCAAGACATCATGAGAATTCATATTAAACTGAAGGCTTTGAGGTCTCTGATAAGACGGACCCGGAACAAAATTTGTAATATACTAGGACTCAACAATGAAAAAATTTATCAGGATCCAAAGCTAAATTTAGGTATTTATCAGGGACCTAACACTTATGTAAGACTAAAGTGAATAAACATTTACTTCTCCAAGATGTTTAGTGCAACTGAATGAAAACTCTGCTCACCTATTGAAGAGTTGGACATTCATGAATGAGAAAACCTGACTAAATATCTTCCTTGTTATGATGGGAGGTACCTGAAGTCACAAGATGTAGGATATTGGAAAATCTCTTATCAGACAAACAAACATCGAGTGAGTAATTCATGCTTACATAGTTATCAGACAATATACGCAAGGCAGTGTCTAATTTGTCCACAATTCCTTTCCAGTACATATGCATTGCCTGTTGTTTTGCAACAATGTTTGAATGAATGTTTCTAGATGACCCTCTTATTGATCTAGTCCTTATGGATCTTGGTGCCTGCAAATGGTGATAAAAGATTTACCTCATCAACCTTAATTTTCTGTTGTAAATTTGAATTTGATCTTAAACATGATGCTTACCTGTATACACAAGTTTAAGAATGGACTAATCTCTTTCTTTAAACTATCACGAATCATTCCATATATCTTCTCAACATATGCAGTTAAATGTTGCTTAAACAGAATAGCAGGATACTTGGCTTCTACTTTAGATTGATCATTTGGCTTGTCCACCATTCCACTGTAGCCGCTTGAAATCCCCAATCCCAGTGAAGATGAACGTAAACCCTGAATTTGCATATCAAGCACCATGATTATGTTTTGAACATTGATTTTAATACAATGAAAACTTGCACTTCTGGAAAAGCTCACTTGTGCCATTTTGCCAAACAAAGTAGCGGGGGAGTTTCGATTACGTGACACTGCCTTGGTTGTATTGCTGGCCTTCATTGTGCATTGTAGATAAAACAGAAGCGTTGAAGTTGTTGAAAGCCAGTAGGCTAGATCATGGATTCCTTCTTGACTCTGCCAGAACATAAAATGGTGATGTTTTATTTAGAATGGTGATGTTTTATTTAGAATTCCTTAATCTTTGTTAGAGTACTAAATGTTAGAGGGCAGCGAAAACAGAGAGGATGTGAATAAGTTTTCTTAAAATCTTTGTATTTTTCTTTGCAAAATCCAAATTCACCTTCTCTTTATTTTGTTACCGACCATCAAAGGTTTGTATTGTTGATGATCCCAATCAAACTGTAAAACCTCTTTTGATTACCAGTTCAAGCACTTAATCAATTTAACAAGGATTAAAAGATAGTGCCGAATATAAACTAGAATAGGAAAGAAAGCAAGATCAACACAAGGGTTTATACTGGTTGTTCTAGAGTTCTTGGAGAATACTACCTCTAAAGATGATCGGATAGCGTGTGTAATTTTATCAAAAATATGAGTCTTTTCTGCTTCAAGGGATCTCCAATGAAGAAGTGATTTATATACAATACAAGCAACAGCTGGTCTGTTTTTCTCAAAGCGCTTATCTTCTGTGAGACACTTGAGCAGTGCATCATGACTTTCCTGTTTATAAGAGAAATGGAAAATATAAGTATCCTTTATTTTAGAGTTTAATGGTCATGCAATGACAAGTATAAAATAGTTTTACACTCAATTACAACCCTCTATTTGTATGACTTTTAAGATAATTTTATAAAATTCATTTGATTTATCAGGGCATCACCATTAAACTCTTTATTTTAGGGCGAAACTGCATGACTTGGTATTGTCTTTAAAAACATACCTGCTGCCTATCTGTGAGTGATCTTTGTTTAGTGAGCAAGAAGACTGGTGCTCTTGGTTCCTGTAAACATAATTTGTTATTTGAAATTAACATACTGTTATTGATTACTTAGCCATGAATTCTTAAACAAGAAATGAGGTATATTGTAAAATACTTTTCTTGCATGCCACTCTTCCTCTGTTGGATTTCCATTATCCAAATTCTGCAACATCATAAAACACAAAATGTTACATAGTGATAATTCTAAAAGGGAAAAGTTTGGGTGGTGTACCTTGATTTGTGAAGTCATAATATTATCTGCAATAACTCTTGGTTGCACTTGCATCTTCTCTACAACAGAAACTTCATGGTCTGGTTCTATTTTTTCTGGATGAACTTTCTGCTCTAAGTCTAAAGCAGCTGCTGAATGGTCTAGTTCTATTTTATCTGGATGAACTTTAAGCTCTAAAGCAGCTTCTGAATGGTCTAGTTCTAGTTTTTCTGGATGAACTTTCTGCTCCAAAGCAGCTTCTGAATGGTCTGGTTCTGTTTTTTCTGGATGAACTTTCTGCTCTAAAGCAGCAGCTGCTGCCTGGCTCCGTAGGAATTCGTTCTCTGATTCTAGATTTTCTATCTGACCCTTGAGGCTAGAGACAACATGAAAATTTTAGTATTTTAATGGTATATACATGTTTGTTTCAGTTTTATTCTTTTATATTCCTTCTCCTATTGGAGAATAAGTCCCACATTGTTAATAAAAGGAAAGGGTCAGAACAAACAAACAAACAAAGGTAACAATTGCACTAACTTAGTTAATCACAACCCTTCATTTATGATAAACACTACCTTTTTTCTCCAATAATATTAAATCTTACATTTTGATCTCTTCAAAGAGTTCTTCATTCTTTGATTCTTCCAAAGCCTTCTGGCATAGGACCTGGTTCTCAGACTCAAGGTTTGACAAACTCAACTCTAATCTGGAGTAATAAAAAAGAATAGATAGTCAATGCTAGTTTATGGTGGAAGAGATATTGTGTGGCTAATTATTACTACTTAACAACCTTTCAATATTCTCCTGAAGTTGTGTTGCTTTAAGCTGTGCTTCTTCTGCCTCTTTCAGCCTTCCTTGGTTCTCATTCTCAACTTCTGAGAACTTTTCTTCAAACTCTTTAATCCTCTTTTTCAGCTCTTCTACTTCAGTCTGTATTTTCAGAACTTCAACTTAGGTATTTCTCTTTTAATTTGTTGGTGGTAAAATATGTAATTTTTATTGAAAAAAAAAACTAATAAATGCCACCCTTACCTTTTTATGTATTATTTTGAAGTATTTCATACTTTATGGATGAAATTTTCAATGTTTCTTCATGTACATTTAGTTTGTTAATGATATACCATTTTCAGATACTACTAAATGACCATGATTCTTTTATTGTAACATGTCAATAACAAATTGGAACTGTTACTTGATGTAATTTGATTGTTCCACTTTCACCATTTTAATGCTCAAAGTAAAATTTTCTAAATATATAGGAGACAAGTTTTAGATTTACCTCCAACTCCTCATTTTTATTTGTCAGTAACTCTAGCTTGGTGTCATCCACAACAGGAACCTCTTTAATTACTGGTGGTGCTTGTTCAATTGCTATTTTTGCTGCTTCTCTCTCATGTACAATTGCAGCATGTGCTTCATCTAACTGAGCTTGCATTTCTTGTAAAGCATTTTGCAATTTTGCAACCTCTTGCCCTTTAGCTTCTTCAAGATCCACCTGCAAGTTATAATGAATGAAATCAAGGTTTTTGTTTTCACTACTATCTTGAATAGTGTTAGACTGTATTAATCACTGAGTAGAAACTGTTACAAAAAATCTTAGTATGATTGATATTTATGCTGATCAATTTTACTAGCATTAACCATTTCACTTGAATCCATTTGGAGTTTATCAAGGAGAATTAGTTGAGATTCTCTACCCTCATGTGCTTTTCAATATCTAGTCTCCATGTAAGCTCCTCAACACGCTTCTCCAACTTGTCCTTTGCTTCCTTAAGTGCCCCAGTTTCCCTTGCAGCCTGCACAGCAACTTAAAATTGTTACCATGCCTTTACTTCTGAAAGATTATTTTTTTGGCTTAAATAACTTTTAGGTCTCTACTAAATATCTGAATTTTTATTTGGGTTGATAAATTTTCTCAGTGTTTCGAGTCATTGATATATTAAAAAAAAATTCTTACACATCACTGTCGTTAGTTAAGTGATAATATGACAAAATCTTAACAAATCTTCCCAACATATATCAATCGATGAGATGGTGCCACACGTCATCACTTAACTACAACAAGGATCAGAATAATTTTTTTAATATATCAGACTCAAAACAATGGAAAAAATTTAAGCAAAATTCGGTATTTATCAAGAATAAATTTATTTAAGCCTTTTTTTCTTGTAGATATGCTAAAAGAATTGTCATAAAATTATAGAAAATGATACAGAAAAATATAACTTACCATCCGAAGCTTTCTGAGCTCTTTCCTTGCTACTTTAGCTCTCCATAGACATTGAAGTGTAACAGTTGATTTCTTCTGCTGTTTGTAATCAGAAAGAGCTTGGGCTCTTCTCCATTGTGTCTGTAAGAAGAAGTGAAATGGAATAATTGAAATTATCAATATTGTTGGTGGTATTCCAGAGGTGATATTGGTATCTAACACTCACGAAAGTAAGTTTTATGAAAGACTATAGCTACTGCAAATTATGCAGAAAATTTAGAACATGAGGAAGAGTATTTGGGCTGAATGACTCTTTGTTTGATTTTTTTTTCTCACTGACTTTCTGCATTACATTCAAAGCTACTTATAGATTGAAAAGTAACTCTTAGAATACTATAGCAGTTACATATATAAAGAGTCACATAAATACTACTGAACACTCTTTAATAATCTTTACCTGAATTTTTGTTAGATATTCTTTCTAAAGATGTATTTATTTACCTGAATTTTTGTTGAAGCCTTTGTTCTTCTTCTGTACCTATATTCATTTCGTGCTGCTAATGCTCTCAACCCTGATTGAATAACTATAGCTGATGCTTGTAACGTTGTATAATTCATTCTTGCTCTGTGTGCTCGCACGTGTTTCTGTATCCTGATAGAAGCTGCTTCTCTCCTCATTTCCTCATAGAGTTTACGTGCAAGTTTAGCTGAAAAAGTAAAGCCAACAAAAATACTAACTCCGGTTAGATTTCAACTTAAAACCAATTGACAGAAAGTAAAGTTGTCCAACAGATATATAAGCTGCACCTCGCAAATTGAGATAGACGGTGTAAGAAAAAGAAGGACAAGACTAAAAATGCAAGTCTTTTTGGTGAAGAAATGTGACCTCTCCAAATCTTCTGGATACGAATCGTGGCCTTTCTAAGGGTGATGAACTCCTTTCTGGTTAAATGTGTTCGGATTTGTCTCTGTATGAGTTTAGCTGCTTTAGCCAAGACTTCAGCTCTTCGTGCATCTAATTCAGCCATCTGACCAGCTCTGAGAAAGACCTTTGTTTTCCCCATCTGATTGAAGCATTAATAGGAGAAAGCATTAGTGATTATAACACAAATTTTCCTGAAATTTTATGGACAATCAAGCATTTTGCTTCCATATAACATGTTTTTCCATGCATAGACTTACTTGATAGCCTTTTAAGCCCATCTTATCACAGATGGCCATAGATGCCTTTTTCTCATCAGAGCTGCACAGAAAAAAGCATTATTTATCATATGGGTGTATGAAGCTTAACTTATATTTTATAGGACTTAACAATGAGAGATATAGATTTATGATATTTATTTTCAAATGATCCTGAATTGATTATTCTTATTTTGTTATTTTCAAGTGATGCTTTAAGATTTCAACTTAAAACTAATTGGCATTAAGTGAAGTTGTCCAACAAATATATATAAAAGACTTGAGGCTACCGGTAAGCCTACCAGAATAATAAATTTACCAAGATGGGGTATAGACTTTGATATCATGTTAGATTTCAACTTAAAACCAATTGGTATTAAGTGAAGTTGTCCAATAGATATATAAGAGACTTGAAAGTGATGTGGGACTTTCTAACAGTTTAGCTGAACAATGATTGCATTACATCTTTGATTCATCATTCTTGCTCTATTTTCTTCAAGAGGTGTGTGATTGCAATATGAGTATGACAATCAAAGTAAAAAATAGAAAAAAAAAAAAAAAACATTTCATTTCCATTTTCTTGTAGACTAGAATAATCTTACCCATCAAGGACATCAGGAGCTAGCATTCCAAAGCGATCAAGAAATTCTTCAAATGTCCTTTTTGTTGGATATCCAGCACAACTAATTCTTATTGCCTCAAGTACTCCCTGAAAGAGTTGTGATGTGAATGTTATTGGTGGCAAAATTTCTCAAATTCGATGAATCACCATACATTTCAGAGAGAATATGAAGATTAAACTTACGCCACATCTTAATTGGTTCAAGACATTGAAGTTTTCAAAGATTCCAGGCTGCAGAACTGTATTTGGTTTCACACATCTTATGTAATGTGGTTCTGTTGTGTTCAGTGTTTCCATGAGAGATTGCAGTTGTTGCTGCATGTTAAGATTTGATTCAGAAGCAATTCATGGGTTGAGTATTTCTAGAAGATTTAAATATGTTTTTAGTCACTCAAATATGGGTTATATTTTTTTATCTTCCTAATGAAAAATCATTTTTTTAGTCTTCAAAAGTGAAAAATGTTTTTTTAGTCCTTCCCACACTAAGTGTCAAACAAGAAAGGAATAAGAAATTTGTAATTTGTGACGATTCTTTAGCTGTCACAATTTTATCTGTGATATTTTTATATATTTGTGATGGTTAAAAATCGTCACACATTACAAATCTGTTATTCCATATTTGACACCTACTATGGGAAGGACTCAAAAAAATATTTTTTGATTTTTAGGGACTAAAAAAAATGACTTTTCATTTGGAAGACTAAAAAAATATGACTCATATTTGAGAAACTAAAAACATATGTAAGCCTTTCTAGAAATAGATGGAACTAGTCAATTTGTCAACATTGAAATTGAACTGTTTACCTTAAACTGTAAACCAATGGAAGAGAATTTTGATTGCTTTGATGTCTCCTCTGGTAAAGGAGGGAAGAGATTAGCAACAAATGGACACTTGGAAGCACATAAAAGAGCTTGATGCTCTGCTACAACATAGTCTTTGTTTTTATCAAGAAAATAATCTGCTTGATATGTGACCTGTGGCATCAAAAAGGTTTTGTGAAAATAAATCAACAGTTTTAATTTTCTGAGTGGAAGACCAAGAAAAAATTTAGAGATTTCTCAAGCTTACATCTCCAGCATAATGATTAATTGTGAAATTTGTTCTAGAAAGTTTTGGCTTGCTGAAGCGCTTGTGTGCTTTATATGTCTGGTACATCTTTTGTGCAAAAGTCTCATGAGTTGATTTGGGGAACATGCTGCAGAAAACAAGAATTTAATTAAAACTTTACCTATTATATAACTTTTTGCTTCCTATTTAGCAAGGAAATAAAGTTTTCAAAGCAAAGTTCTTTTCTCCTTTACTGAGGTGATGGTGATGCACTCACATGTAAAATAGTTTTAAATTAATGGTGATGCAAATATGTTTAGAGTTTGATGGTGAATTGGTGATAAAATAGTTTTACATTGTCAGTTAATCACACTCCTATGTTAGATGACTTTTGAGATAATTTTATAAAAGTTAACTAACTTATCATATGTTTATTTTACACGGTCATTTTAATATGTTCATAGTTTTTTGAGTAAGAAATGGCATACCAGGCTTCATCAAGAAGAGCAATAATTCCACCTGGTTTCTGCATGCAGGACATATAAAGAGTTTCACAATTTTATCTGGTAAAAAAAATTCTTTCACAAGCAATGATGATTCATAAGTCTACCTTCTCAATAAGATCAAGAACATCCTGATTATCCACAAATTCTACATAGCTCCAATTGATTTCTTCCTTAGTGTACTCTTCTTGCTCCATCTTGAATACATGCTGTTGAAACAGATGCATTTCTATATTATGTACTTTTTGCATTAATAATGATGTTCAAGATGTATTTAAAAGTTATAACCTTGCCTGATTAAAATGTTGTTGCAACTTCTCATTTGTTAGGTTGATGCATAGTTGCTCAAAACTGCAAAAGGAGAACAAATGAGATTATAAGATAGAGATGTAGAAGCTGTATTTCTGACTTGTAATAATAGTTATGCTGTTTACCTGTTGATTTTGAAGCTTTCAAATCCATAAATGTCAAGCACTCCTATTATGCTTACTGCATTGGAATCTTGACCAATTGAACTGTTAATCTTGTCAACAATCCTGCCAGATTTGAAGAATGCATTTAGTATTTTTGGATTTTCAACTTCCTCAACTGAATTAGTTGAGTTACTGTTAGATTTCAGCTTAAAACCTATTGACATTATGGGAAGTTGTCTAACAGATATATAGGCTTCACTTCCTAACACCCCCTCCAAAGATGCTTGCCAGAACAGGCAAGCCTATTAAAATAGACAATTTACCAAGAGACAGGGACGGATCCAGGAACTCAAGTAGGGAGAAGTTAAAAATTTTTTTACAAAAATTGAAGATAAATTAAAAATTTAATGTAAAATTTATATAAAAAAAAGATAAAAAATGGGTATTAAATTTGTCAATTTTTAAAAAATTAAGAGTAAAACCTGCAATCATGTAATATAAGAGTAAAATAATAGAGTAAAATTTATAAGATTTTAAAAAATTATAGATAAAAAATGTCAAATTAATTTATTAAGAACAAAACTTACAAAAAATAAATAAAAAAATGTAATGAAACTAAATATTTAGTAAGTATAAAATTAAGATATGATTTACTAATAAAAAAATTTAAATAAATATTAACTTAAAAATCTATTTTTTAATAATTTTTTTTATTAATATTTTTTTATTTTTTATTTTATATATATATATATATATATTATTAACAAAGGGAAGGGGAGGAGGGGGGGGTTGAAGCCCCTGCTTGCCCCCCGTAAATCCGTCTCTGCCAAGAGGGATTACAGGCTCTGATACCACGTTAGATTTCAACTTAAAACCAATTGACATTAAGGAAAGTTGTCTAACAAATATATAAGCTGCACTCAAAGAGTTGAGTGGGCTTCTAATAGTTACATGTTGGTGTAATTGGTTAGTTTGTTTTTACCAATCAAACAATTTGGAGTAGACAGTCTTTGCCAAGGCATCTCGGCTCAAAGCGGCTGCATCTGGGTCTAGAGGTTTGGTAATGTTACCATCAGGAGTTACAATGACACGCTCGCAAAGTGAGTCTTCTAGTGCTTTTGCATCAGACCTGAAACATAAACATGTTAAGAGACACCAAAGTTGAAGCATAGGAATTACACAGTTTTGATAAGGTGGATCAAAGCTTGTACATGAATAACTCAGCAGCTGTTTGGAGGTGGAAGAGTGATTTATCATCTTTCAATTTGGAAGAATCAAATTCTTTCCCTTTGACAAAGTCAATGTTTCCAAGATGAAGGATTGCAGCTACCACACGAAAGATGGCATCCTGTGAAGGGAAATCTTATTTGATCAAATGTTTGGATATAATCAAAAAGTTTAAAGGTGATGTCCTGTTTTACATGGTCAGGTAATCATAACCCTTGATTTATGATAAGTCAGTTGACTTTTAAGATACTGTAAAATTATTTTATACTATCTGTGTATCACTATTAAACTAATTAAATTACTGCTTCATTAGAATGTGATGCACTTATGCACTGGTCCAATACCTGCTCTTCTTGGCTAATGCCTACAATATCCATTGCATTTCTGGTCTCCAAGTATTCTTTTGCATCATCTACATTTGACACTTGATAACAGCTTGATTGATTAAGATAGTGAAACTGCCTTGGATCCCCTAACTTGAACTTCTTGACATCCTATTAAGAAACTTTCAACTATTAGAGTTTGTGAGGTAAATGTATGTTGCTGAACTCTTTTCAGGATAACTATAGAAAGTTCACCTCTGGTGGTGCTGCACAAAGCATGTAAAAGCAATGATAGTTTCTCTCCGGATCAGAGACCTGACAAACTCGTGACCTTTCGAGGAGATATGTACGAATTGCAGCTCCAGATATCTTCCCATTCTTGTCAAATTGAATTTCAACAAATTTACCAAAACGACTGCCACAAACTCAAATATAATTTTTGTAAGATCAACTAAAATGTGAATTGTTATAGAAAAGAGTTCAAAGGTAGTTCACTAATATTGTATTATAGTTTTATATTATTAGACAATCACAACTTCATAACTTTTAAAATAAACTAGTTTATACTGTTAGTGTTTTAACTTTAAACTCTATAGAAAATGTGACCTGAGAAAATATCTATGCAACTTACCTTGAATTGTTGTTTTTTACAGTTTTGGCATTTCCAAATGCTTCCAACACTGGATTGGACTGCACAAGTGAAAATGTATGTCACTGCATATACACCTTATTTGAGTTAACCAAGAAAATGATTTACACAAAAGTAGTTCAAACTCACCTCCAAAACCTGTTGTTCTACAGTTCTTCCTTCTGTGGCAGCTCTACCCCCCATGAATGCTAGATATCTCATGAGCATTTTCGTTGTCTCGGTTTTACCAGCTCCACTCTCTCCACTTACCAAAATGGATTGACTTCCATTTTCATTTATCATTGCCCTGATACACATTTAACCGAGTCACTCCATGATGTCAAATTTCAACTTAAAACCAACTGACATTAAGGAAAGTTGTCCAACATATGTATAAACTGTACCCAGAAACTTGAGGCAGACAATGTGTGACTTCCTAACATCGATTGTGCCAAATATATTTCTACATTGGTGTAAACATACCTGTAACATGTGTCGGCTACAGCAAAAAGGTGAGGACTAAGCTCTCCAAATGCTGCTCCTTTGTACTGCTCCATCATATGAATGTCATACAAGTGTGGCAGTCTTCGAAAAGGATTCACCGCAATTAAGATATTCCCTGTGTATGTCTGTTTGTTTCATTTGTTTTTGTCAGACTTTGCTCACTTTGTTTCCATTATATATAACTTTTCTATCAAATATATCAAGAACGAGAAATGACAAGTTGATTAATTAGTTGTGACTCACATATATCTCATTGAGAGAAAAACGAATTGCAAGGTTATGCAGAACTCCTGGTTCATGAAGGTATGCTAGCTTGGTCATGTCATCAACTCCTGCAGGTGGTGCCTCTGTGTCTTTGGGGTATATGCTTGAAATTTCTGCCACCACCTGAAATTGAGGGCAATGCTAATGTTTAGTTTGTATGCTTCTTTATGCTTGTACTTCAAGTAACAAAATTTGGAAGGGGATTGTTGACTTTTGGCTAGCATTCTGGCTAGACAAAGCTGAGATATGTCACAATAGAGAATACAATCATGTTCTTGAACTTGTTAAAAGAAAAAAACAAAATAAGTTGTTACTTGACTATCAAGTAGTCTCTTTGTTCTCCTTTATAAGCAACAACAAACACATTTCACACATATTCAGATCACTTGAGTGCATTAAATTTCAAATGTTCTTTCTAAATTATCCTTAAAAAAACTGTTTAAGTTTTTGGAAACTCCTTTGAACTTGTTCACAAAGGAATGATATTGTAAGAAGAGTATCATTAAACGAAGTAAAAAAGTTAACTTTTGCTTATATTTGAGAACAATAAATGTGTGCTTTTGATTGCTTATAAAAGAGAAACTTTTGGTCTGGTGATAGGCACTTGATTCGATATAAACTTTAAGTTTCTCATTTGATTAACTAGTTAATTCTTAATTATACTTTATTTGAATATCTTATTTAAAATATGTTAGGAAAAGAATCATTTTTTTCTGAATAAGAATGTGTTGTGGCTTAAAATCCTATTGATTCTAAATTGGTGATGAGGCTGAAAATTATGGCTGCAGCTTTTGGGCTGAAATTCTTTCTACCTATCTTGTCTCTGCTACCAGGCTAAGAACAAATACTGATCACGTTTTAGCTTTATTATCACATAACATAATCTTATAATTTTGACTTTCACACAATACTAAGGTTAAGGAAAATCCAGTGAAAGAACAAAGGAATAAAAATTAAAGTTCATGGATCATCCTCTAATTCTTTCTACAGGTTATTTCATTTCCAGCATTCTGATCCAAAGTAGCTATGCCATTCTAGTCAAAAAGCAAATATCTTCACTAATTGAACAATTCTAATAAAATTTCCAAGTGTTTTACCAATAAATGACAACAACACTTTCCATTAGTCCAATTCCATGATCAAGTGAAAAGACTTACAGTTTTCCCATTTGTGGCAATGATGGTGGCATTTTTGCCTTTGAATTCTGTCACCTCACCATCAATCCATGCATCCTCAGGATCCTCAACCCAAACCTGTGATCCAACGATGATGTTCACAGGTGTTCCCTGCAGAACCAATCACAACATGGCAAGAAAAAAAGTGTTATTCTTCTTAACACACATGATCTGACACCAAAAAAGTGGGAAGGATCAACAACAACGAAAACTCATTGTTTTTTTTTTCTTTTTCTTTCTTCAGATTCTCACCATGATGATGATAATGATGCTAAACTCTTGTTCTGATCATGAAACTCAGAATGGTGGTGGCTTGTGAAACTAGACTACCACCGAGATGTGAGTGAATGAATGCTTATTAATGAGAGAGAGTTGGTGGATGCAATAAAAATGGTGGTGTTGGATGTGTTGTATCATAAAGAATGCTGATGTTGTTGTGTTTTGAAGAGTTTTTCATTCAGAAAGCAGCAGAAAGGAATGAATGTCCAAAAGGAAAAACAAAAGGCATAGGGAAATATATGCCAGGGTGGTTAACAACTCTTTAAAGCTAAAGGGGTAGCAAGCACCCCCTCACCTCACCTTACCACCTTTTGCTTCCCCCTCTCAGTACCATGTACCTTTTTTTTTTTTAGCTCCTTCCACGACAGATGATGACTTGGCACCAACAGAAGCCCCAAAAGCAAAAGAAAATATACATGTAGATAGCGACACTTTTTTCTGACACTCTTTTATACACATTTTATGATTAGTTGAACAAATTGAAGTTTACCAATTTGATAGGTCCCACGTATTACTTAATGATTCTTTGTGGGACCTACCATAATTAGTAATTTTCAACCGATCACACAGAGAATATCATTAAAAAAAAAAAAAAAAAAGTATCTAAGAATGTGTCGTGACGCTGGTACTCTTGAAAAATAAATAATTATTGTTCAAATATTCAATTCATGTGTCTGCAGCCTGCAACATGATCACACAAGTGGGGCCATGTTGCTTAAGACATAAGGAGAATGAACCACCGTCCAGCTGATAATTTTGAATAACTTGTTTTTTTGGGCATCAATTTTTGGTTTTTAATAGTTCTGTTATGGTCTGGTCAGGTGTGTATTATTTGGTGTTATGGTGGTGTGAGTAGTACTAATAGTAGCATACACAGCTGGTGTTACTTGTCATGTGTCATTATTATTATAGTAATTACTATCCTATAGTTACCTTTCACTCATGGTAAAAAAATATTCATGCATGATTCATTATATATCATCAAGTAAGGTGAATATATTCAACTTCATTTAAAAAAAAAGGACTAATCCCACAAAGTAACAAACCATGATTTCATTTCTGATCGATCTTTGAGCACAATTACATTATATGGGAGATATTTTAGGGGAAAAAATAAAGAATTTTTACGCAATTAATCAATCATAAATAAATATAAATCATAAATTTATTGGACTTTTAATAATTATAGTCAATTTTAAACATGATTTCTGATTACTCGATTGTAAAACTTTATACATTAACCCTGCTGCATAGATATTAGAGTAGAAAAATGTAGAATTTACATATTAGAGGCAGAGATAACATATTGGAACAATAGTGTTGATGTATACTATGTTGTTTGGGTAAAAAAAGAGCATTATATCAAATTCTATTTCATACGTTATTTCCACTACTATGTATTGTCCAAAGTCAAATGTCAATTGAGTTGAAGGAAGGCTCTCATATTATTATTATTAAAGATGCCCAAAAGAAAGGAAAAGAAGATTGTGAAAGTTGATCACACAAGGTTCCACCTGGCATAGTGAACGCCAATATTGGGTACCCAAGTTTTCCAACTTTATGTAATATGTCTCCCTCCACCATCCAAAAATAACTTTTTGTCACCCTTGGTGCTTTCTTTAGAACAACTTGAAGTGTAACTACTAACAAATATACTACCATTTATGATTCTTAGTATCTAGAATCATGAAATTTTTTATCCAATGTATCAATCAATAGTCAATTTTGTTTAAGTTAGATAATATGATTATAGAGGATAAAACTTTTTCTTCAAGTATGAAGTATTTAACATAGTTGAAGAATCATTCACAATAAATAATCTTATTCAAACAGAATAAAATCATTATAGACAGTAAAAATTGTATATTTAATATAGATATATATCCACGATATGAACTTCCATATCGGTTGATTCACTTATTTGATGTTATATGAAAATATGGAATTGAAGGGTGCTTAGGAATTAAATTTAATTTTTTTTCTCTTTTGCTACTTTCTCTTATGGGACGGCTAAGGGTGGTGCCACATTTTTTGGTCATTCACATGAGAAAAGGGTAATGTCATGTGGTGTGGTGGTGGGGCCTTGAAGCATAGGAAAAAGCCTAACACAAGGCGTGGCTTTCCAACCAACCTTTGTTCATCATTCTTTTTCTTTTCCCCATTTGTTTAGAGAAATTTTTGCTGATGTGGGCACCATTAATCATCATTACTCTCGCTTATTAAGTGTTCTAATTTGGACAATTTTGTCAAAAATATTTTATATGATGGGGTTGGCCTATATGGCCCCCTCATGGAAATTTAGATCTTGATGTACCAAATAGTGTGTTGTTGTTGTTGTTGTTGTTGTTGTTGTTGTTATAGGAGAGATGCTTCTCTTAATTGTCGGTCATTGGTCCAAAGTTGTTTTGTTGAAACGCAACTTTTGGAAGTGCTTTTGACTGAAAGAAAATTCTCAATGTGGGAATAATCGCTTTCATAGTTGATTGAACAAAGGGGTAGGAAAGGGTGCGTGAGAATTTGAAGACGGAAAGTAATAGTAGATGCAAATGTGTGATTGATAGTATTTAATAAGCCCAATTATGTCAAGCCTACTAGCCCTACTACTACACAGGTCCATGGAGTTTCTTCTTGGACATGAACTACTTAATAAACCGTCCTTTCCTACACACACCCAAAAAAGAGAATTCTCTTTTATGAGTATTTATTATATGTTGTAATAAAAAGGTTGATTTTATAAAAAAAAAAAAAAATATTGTCCATATCAATGAAAATATCATCAAATAATATATTTTTTATCCTAAGTTAGAGATCATAGACATCTCCGAGAGCCCAATGAGTAAGAAACTAATCTAGTTCGCCACTTGCAATGCATAATTGTCATTATCCCAATGAAATTTTACACATGGAAAAATCAAACACAGCATCCCAATAAACAAATTGTTCTTCTACATGTAAACACAACAAAGTCTTATACCACAACCCTATGAGTTACATTACATCGTCAAATAATATTTGAGTTTAGTTTCGATAGATGGTCAATGTAAAGATTAACAATCTCTCGATAGATTATAAATCATTTTAAATATGATTTTAAGGTAATAATTACAAAAAAATAAATCATACATGATAATTTATGATTAAATTATATAAAGGCTTAGAATAGCATATAAGAGGTGAGAATAGAAATTCCACTGCTCTCATTTTTTTTTCACATTGTGGTACATGTAAAATGAAAATTTCTTAATGTATCCTCTTTTTTTAATGGTATACCCCCAAAATCTCTAGCATCCCTTTTTTACCCTTCCTCTTTCAAGCAACTACATCTCCCTCAAATCTCCATAACCACCGCACCCAGCCTCCAACCAACAACCCAACACCGTTGTCACAAGCATCGCTATGACCACAAAGCTTGACGTTGCACGTATCAATGGCCACTTTAATATAGTTATAGATTGGTAATACTTTTAAGGGTGTATCATGCAAATGCATTACAAATTATCCGATCCGTAATACATTTGAGCAATCCGTAATACAAACAAATGACAAGAAGAAGGTAAAAAAGGAATTTAAAAAAACAATTAGGTGTACTAGAAATAAAAATGGGATACATTACCTCCAAGCCCTCTAAAAAGCCCTTTCTTTATCAATCAAATTAATTAACAAAAAAGGCCCATAGGCCATAGCCCATTTGGTTCTCCAGGGCTCTGTATATGTGCTTGTTAAGGTCAAGAACCTTTTTCCATTTATTTGAGCAACATTTTATGATCTGAATTATCGAATAAACCTTTGTTTTGCACTCATTTCATTTCTATTATCATCAATTATTTATTTATGCAAGGAAAGTAATATACATATATGGCCTTTTCTATGCATGATGTGCTAATGCGCATAATGTTCAACACAAACCCACTAATTCCTTTTAGTTTGAGGCTGTTTTCTAGGCAGGAATGTGGGAAGTGGAGTTTAGCCTGTCCTCGACCATTTGGTCCATTTGTTGATACTGCTTGACATGCTGTATGGTTTTTATTCTTCAGAATCCAAGATACTATCAGAAATGGTAACAACGTTCACAAACATTATTCAATAAATTAAGTTAGATTTATCGTATGTTTTATTATTTTAAATATTGATAAAAGATAGTACAAAAATACATGAATTCAACATGTTATTTTGGATTATTTGGGAAAAAAATTTCATAAGCACTTTTATGAAAAGAAAATAAAAAGGAAAAAATGAAATGATTTTTTTCCAAAGTTAAAATTAACTTGTTGGTCTAGTTAATTTGTAAAAACTCTTTTATATAACTTCTATAGAACATGGGAGATTTTTTATGAGCTAGCTAATTTTAAATTATGAAGAATCTTATTTCATTTTTTTTCTTCTTTTTGGATAAACTTATGGAAAGAGACCCTAATATGATTGTGTGCCTAATTTGTATAATTATTTATCTTTACTTTCTTAAATTGATTAATTGAAACAAAAACCATTTGATTTTAATTTGTAATTTTTTGTTCACGTAATATAGCATTTCCGACATACAAGTCCATCTATTACTTTAAGAAAAAAATTATATTCACAGATCTATGTGTATGAAAAAATAAATATATATTTAAAAGATGTCATATTTTAAAATGTATCTCACTCCTTCTAAAGATTAGTATTTAACTTCGGTCGGAGATATCTGAATTCACCCAACAAAAAAATATGCATGTTCAAAATAACGTATGTCTGATTTATAAGATTAATTAATTTATTTTGCTCATACCAATGGCACACTAAGTTAAATTATCAATTAGATAAAGAAAAACAAATTGATTAAGAGTCCTTATTCTTATATTCGTACATGTGCACCGAGAATTAGGGTTGATCTTGAATAAACATAATCTCTGTCTCTCTCTATATATAAATGAATGATGTTTCAAATAAAAATAAAAAAACTTACAATTAAAACATAAAAATAAACAATAATAGTTCTTAAATCATAATTAAAAAAATATGTGATTAAAATTAAAAAAATATTTTTTAATTTTAATCATATATTATTTTTAATATTAATCTAATGATTAAAATTATTTATTCTTCTTATTATCAGTTGAAATATTATATATATATATATATATATAGACAGAGAAACGCATTGACTTGGAACACAGAAGTGTTGTAGTGATATAAAAGAATGGCTAACAATAGTCAAAGAGAAGTGGTGTCTGACATGGCAAGTTGCAACTCACCAAACCCTAATTATTAATTAAGGTCAAGCTACAGCTATATTTTGGTTTCATCTAGAACTAGAATAATGAAAATACGATCAAAGACAGCTAAGGATAGATTTTGCGTCTGCTCGAATTCCAAAGTAGCATCGTTGTCAAAAGTTTGGCAAAAAGGTATATTATTTTTTCCCACTCACTTTTTGCTTATATGGACCCTCTCTTGAATTGTTGTTCATTATATTTTTATTAAAGTTTGATAATGATGTATAGATGATTTTTTTTTTTTTAATAAGAAGATAGAAAATACTAAGAGAATTTATAATACTCATACATAATGTTCAATTATCAATTGAGTTAGATTTATTAATAATATAAAAATAGATATATATAAATATTGTTGTTCAATTACCATCTATTAATTTATTATTGGATGATTTTTAATATGATTTTATAAAAATTAATTAATTTATTATAAATAAAATTATAATTATAATTATAATTGAATGATAATATTAAACTATTTTACATCGTGTAAAATAATGTTATATTATCCATGCATTCATTATTATAAATTCATGTGTGTTGAAAATTTTTTATATATATTTTTATTTTTCACAGAAAATGTATTAGATTAAGCCTAATATAAGTGAATTCAATCATACTTAATTCATTTTTTTTCACGAATTACTAATTTCGTATAAATATGAATGATAATTTGTTTTATCCATGTTTGTAATTGTTGGGTATATGTGAATGATAATTTATAACATACTTGTAATTTTTAAACATGTAAATATTTGTTTACATGTTCAATTAACTTCATCTTGTATCCAGAGTTGGCACAACTTGTGTTTAAGTTTGGTCTTATACTAATAAGAATATTCATTTTTTACTTTTAAAAAATGTTCAATTAATTAACTTTGCACGTGATCCAAAGTTGCGTTTTGTAAGTTAGAAATTATTGCTTAAGTGAAAAATTAACAAACGTGCTAATTGAATGTATAAAAATAATATAATTTGAAAAAAAAAACAATAAGCTAATTCATGTATCTCTTTACTAATTAAAACATTTTCGTACCCATAAGCATTTTCCTTTAAAAAAAAAAGATTCTCTTTAATATATTTACTCATCATCTCTATCATTCATTTTTTTTTTTAAATCTAATAATTGAGTAGTTAATTTTAACCATTATATTTAAAAATAAAAATGAATGATAATGATGAACTTGATCCTTCCTAAAAAAAAATCTTACCATTTTAATTAAGAGAGGACCATTAAAGTGGGAATCATTTAAAGATGGATGATTCAAGAATTGTTTAAAAAGTTTAAGGTAATGTATTGTGGCGTATATAATTTTCTAATAATATAAAATTATTTTACATTATTAGTGCTTCATCTTTAAATTTATGCTTAAAATTATAATAGAGTTTTAACTAGAATAATTAACAATGTCTAGCTTGCATGAAATTAAGATTCATTTTGTAAAAATTGTTAGTGAAAATATTTTTAAAAAATATTATAATCGAATAAATTTAAAAACTCAATAAGTAATATTAATAATTTCAAATTTTTTAAGAATAATTTCTAGATAAAACATCATAACTTATTTTTTATATATAAAAAACTTATTCAATCACTTGTATATATGAAATTCACTTAACATACCTACCCAGAAAAAAATCACGTAACATCAATTTTTCCCATTTGAGGGCCAAAATGGTAATGACCTATTAGATGTGTTGACGAGAAGTGTGGTCTACAATAACTAAACATCATGTCACGGAGAAATCGATATTTACGACATGAGTTGCATTGTTAATTTGTTACTATCTTGTTGATTTAGGTTTTTGTCGTTTTGAAAAGGTTGTTTTCACTTGTACTCATTGCGTCTTGCATGCACTATAAGAATTGGATAAAGATATATAGCTAGCATTATTTATCTTTTTTTTCCTTCATTTTTATGCATGTAAACAAAATTTTCTTTTTCAATCAAAGATCATATAACGATAGTTAATTAGTCTTCTAAAATAGGCAAAATCTAACATGAAAATGAACATTTATGAAATATATGTAAGATAATTAACAGCTAATAATAGGTCCAATATGTTAAAATATTAAAATAAAATACATTATTAAGAAATTTTGGAAATGTGAAATTATTTTATATTGGTCGTGATTTTACAACCACTATTAATTAGTTTGGTATTCCTTCTCTCTCTATCTATCTCTATCTCTTTCCATGAAGATATTATTAAACCTAATGGGGAAAATGAAAATAGAGCTATACACAGATTGGTAAAGATCTTTAATTTATATACTTGTAGGGTTTAGTAGGTACTACTATTAATTAAAAATGTACGTGAACTAAAGGAGTGTCTCGAATTAGAATATGAAGTCAAAGTCATAAATATGAATCATAATTAATAGACAATATTTCAGTGTCAATATACCATAAACATGGAATATAATCAAATACAACGATTTTCACCGAATGTGGCATCATATAAATCTTTAGTAATACAAATTCCTTGTCTGAAGTCAATGCGTATCAAACTAAAATAACTATAATTTCATATATGAATTAATGTGTCAGTCAATTAAGGATTGAAAAAGAAAAAAAATTGATGCACGTGTATGCAATTATGCATGCCGTGAAATTAAAGTCAGACTTATTAACAAGAATAGTAATCGAGAATAATAGAATTTTCAGCCTTTTCACATTATTATTACATGGAAAAAAAACAATGTAGGAAATTAAGTACGTGCCGAAATAGTAGTAGTGATGGGGGTACAATTAATAAAAAGTTGGAAATTAATTTGCTTGAACCAAACCAAACAAGGCAGCGCCGTTAGTTATGCGCAATTTATATGACCAATATAGTCTGAGCTGGCCTTCACTCACATCTAGGTTTTTGGAAGGTTGAGTTTGGCTACCAAATTTAGGCACATCTAAATATATATTGTATTGCCACAATTTTGAATAAATTGTGACTTGGATTGTTAGATTGGGATGAACCATTATGCATTGTGTTGAGATTCGGGCATTCAACCAGTTGGAGTTATAATTTGAGTCGAAAATTTTTATAACCTAATTTGAATTAATCAAATTCAATCCAATCTAATCTTACATCAATAACATGTTTAACTTGTGAATCTTGTAATTTTAATTTTAGTTTTTATTCAATTTATACCTTCTAAGTTATTGTCATATTCCATTTTGATTTATTTTTGTTGTCTTATATAATTATATGTACGAATAAAACATGTATTTCATCTCCAACTAGTACATTTGTTGCTTTAAAAAAATGATTATTTGGATGTGTATAACTTTTTAATTAACATAAACAAGTAATGAATTAAAAAAAGGAAAAAAGAGGGAATACATATTGCCTTTCCTCACTTTTTTTGTTAACAAGGAGTGGTAGTGGTATTTTTTCTTAACACTTTTAATATATATATATATATATATATATATAATGTGTAGAATCAAACATATTAATGTATATAAAAAAAAATATGTTCAATTTTTATACTTTCAATCAAATGCGATTACAGCAAACCATAGGGTTAGCGCAATAACTAGTGATCTAAGATGATGTTGTGTCAATGTGTGAAAAAATTCTTCTAAAAGCGATAATTATATATAAAAAGTAGATTAGTTTCTAACCTAAAAGGTTGATTGATAGGTGATTTTCTATTAAGTATGGCAGTGGGGCAGGGTTAGCCTCCTTATTCCCCGTTCCTAACATCTCAAATCATCCTCACTCTCATTCTCATTCTCATTATCTATCAGAACTTAAAAATTTGATTCAGACTTGTTCTCTCGGGAATCAGGTTTCCCAATTCTGTCATGTTCTTGATATATATATATGAAAGTCTCATATCATACAAGATTATTATAATATAAATTGATGCATATAATCGTTTTAAATGTTATGCATAACATTCTCGTCTAATATACTTCCATTTCTCATAATAAATAGAGTTGTTTAATTTATTTTATCAATATAAGTTTATTTCATAATAAATTATAAATATTGTGTCAATTAAACAAAACACAAAAAAAAATATTTTTTAAGTATAATTATTCTAGAATTTTATATAGTTTCCCATATTAATAATAATGACTGGTGTGAGTGTGGGGAGGGGATCACAATTTTCAACTCTAACTCTATCCCCAACTTTTTTAAATGGGAAAAATTCAAATCCGTACCCGATTAATTTGATTTTTTCTTATCAAAATTGGGTTGGGACGGGACATCCCTATGAATGCGAGTTGAATTGCTGTGGGTATTTTTTACCAAGAAAAAACATGTAACTATGAAGCTATGTACTTTTGTATTAATGAATTTAATTATCAAAACTTAAGAAAAAATTCTTACTATAATCTATTCACATATGTTTTTTTATGTTGTCTATTCACATATTTATTTTTGTGGTTATAGGTTTTTCTCAATTACCGGTTGTGACGACGGGCTGCGTTCAAAGACAATTAATGGTGCAAGACTATCATACTCATACTATATAAATATAGCCTCAGAAATTGGTTTAAAGTCAACGAAATTAATCACCGAAATCATTATTATTTCTCATTTTTCACTAGTAAACTCTGTGATTCAACAGAAAGAAAGAATGAGTGAGAGAAAGAGAAAACTAATGTTATCAACACTAAAGAGTATTTTTTTTTTTTTGGTAACGCTTTTATAGTTTTATCTAATAACCAATGTTATTTTTAAAAATCGGATTGGTAAAAAGTACAGTTTACGGCTTATTAGTTTAACTTTGAAGTAATTAAATATTTAAATTTATAGTTTTAATATTATTATATACTATTTTAAGTAATAAAATAATGTAAAATAATAAGAAATCAAAATATAAAATCTATAATTAAATTAATATAAATAACTAAATTATATGCGTTGTAAGATGTTTTTTTTTAATAATAATTGATAAATAATATATACCTATTTGTAATTCTTAAATTTTTGTTTTATTTATTTAAAAAAATAGATTAATTGAAAAATAGCTATATATATGATAAAGTTTTGCATGATATGGTAAAGTTTGCATGAGTCATATAAAATTATCATTATCATTATATGATAAAGTTTTTTCTTCAAAATTGTAATGTAATTGTATTCTAATTAAGGATTTGAACTTGAAACTCTTAATTAATTGACTTAATTAGAGCAAATATATGGTTGGTTAGATGATCTACACACTTAATAGTAAAGAGTTTGCAAAATAATTAATTCCAGGTTCAGACTCACATCCTTATAAATTCAGCACACCCACCATGACTAGACTAGACGTGAGTTTGTGAATACTATATGCCTTTTTCTTTTTCTTTTTTAGAGAATCTTACATACATTTTCATCGTATACTAAATAATGTTACAAAAAGAGTACTATTGTTAGAATTTTTAACAAGAGAAATAAGAGAAAAATTCCATTTATAATAAATTAATTTTATTTTTATAAAATTATTTTAAAAATTATTAAAATGGTGGATTGTGTTTGACTCACGTTATAAAATTATTTTACAATAACAAATTGTATGAGTATTAAACTCTTAAATAAAAGTGTTTTAATCAAATAGTAATTATTTCTTTAAACTAAATTATCTATTTTTTAAATAATTATTTTAAAATTTTTAGAAAAAAAAATCATTTTTTAAATTAAACTAAAACAAACATTTCAATTAGAACTCAATTTCTTTTCTTCTTCACCGACGATCACACATGTTCAAAATACTATTTCAACTTTCGCATAACACAGTAAACATGTGAAATTTATCATTAATCTCTGTTCATGCCCATCCCATCTTATCCCACTTTCCAATCCATGTATAAAAAACCCATTTGTACGTACCATAAAATCAATTTTGTTTGTTTTTTTCCCTCTTTTATTTATATGAAAATTAATGTGTTTGAGTCAATTATTAGAGAACTACCCATTATTTCAAAGGGAATCTTTTCAATTATAATACATGTTGTTGTTTTATATAGAGAGTCATCATTCATTAAATAAAGGGGTTTTCTCCCCCTCTTCCCTTTTTTCTTTTTCTCAAGTCTAAGGTCATTCAATTAAATTTAAGGGCTCTTTCAATATGTGGAATAAATATTGGAAGCATGCTAATCTCATATTTATTTGTTTTCTATGAAAATTAGTGGAATGAATACAAATGCACTCTAAATAACATGTCAAAAGCTACTAGCAAAGGTAAAAAAATTATTGTACCTTAAATTACAAACAATTTCATTTCACTTAATCATATCTACTTAACTAACTCTTTTACATTATGGAATGTATTTTTTTTTTTTTATAAGAATTGTTCATGAATTTAGTGACTATAAGAAAAAATTGAAACCACACATTCATAAAGGATATGAAAATTTATTCCAAATTAATCCTTGAAATTCATTTTTCTACTATCATGATCAATTTTCAGAGTGTGATAGGATTTGTCAATGACATCAGAAATAAAAATCTGGCCATGCATGCAGCACATTAATTTGCAAGGGGAAGGGTTTGTGAAAGTTTGTGCCCTACAACTACAAATAAAACACACACACACACATTGATGGATGGACCTATATGTAGCACTGAAAAAATTATCTCTACCCCACCACCCATTTGAATTTTAAACATGAGCCCTATATGACTTATCCAGAGCTAAACAGTGTGGCTAAATAGGAAGAATTTTATAAGTTAAAATTGAATACTCTTATATTTAATTTGTATAAGTCTTGTATCTATGAGATAAGTTATAATAGAGTTTCAACAAATTAGTTATTTGACTAATTTTTTAACTTATAAAGAATCTCATTTTATTTTTTTCTTCATATTTGATCGGTTGTTTAAATTTATTTCATGAAATAAATACCCATTTTAATAAAATAAATAATTATCTATTTTTGTAGTGTGTTTGTCTAAACTGTTTTGATTCAAAATAAACAATTTTTCTGAAACATATCCTTTCAACATACATTACGTGAAGGCAACGCATGCACAGACCGCAAAAAGTGGTTCTTTCAACATGAATACTTTAATTATTTTAGATACTTGTCCAACCTTTATGCGGGCCTTGCTTTCAGCTAATGTAGCTAGTACCTTTTTTGTTAAACCTTAGTTGTCTGTTTATTTGCTTTTTAATTTTCAGAAATATAAAAAAAAACAATTATTTATTTATTTATTTAAAGAAATAAATCATATCTATTTATGAAATAATAAGTTATTTTATAAATATCTATTTTAATTTTAAACAAGTGGATAATTTTTTTTCTCCTAAAAACATTTATAAAGAAGTTTAATTTATTCAAACAAATCCATATTATCTTGTCGTGCCTGTGTATCCGCATTTTTATTGTACTACTGTATTTTATTATGTTGAATTGTTTTTATATTTGAAATAATCCTTTAAATTATTTTTAGTAATTATTTGTTAATATTTATGTAAAATCTTTATAAATAATTTTTTTTGTACACATAGTTAAATCACTTCAATAAATTATCTATAAGAAAACATTTTTTTTAATTTAAAATTTCAACGTAATATTTAAAAATTGTTATATTTTTTCCAATTTAAAATTTCAAACTACCTTACTATTTTTTTTTAATTTTTTAAATTAAGACTCTAATATTTAAAAAGTGTCCGCATTATTGAAAAATTATTGAATTCCTAAATTTTAATTCTATTGTCATCTATTCCATATAGTCTTATCTCAATAAAAAAATAATATTTAATAAGAAAATTAAATTAATAATAATAATATCCGAAAAAGAATAAAAATAATATGTAAACCAAGAAATATCAAAGAAAATAAAGATGCAAACAATAAAAAAAAGATAGTATATTATCGCATTGTTGTCTCGTTACATTCTCAAATATTAATGAGTTTTATTTTATAAAAAATATATATATATAAACATACAAAATAATATACAAATCATATTATTGTAATAATCCTTCATTTGTATTTATTAGCTTACACTTGCAAACTTAATAGTTGAATGTCTCCATCTTCATCATGTTACTCACTTGAAAACATCAATTACAATAGATAATAAAAACTGTAAACTATATTAATTATCATTAATTTACATATACATTTTCATTTATTAAGAGAGAAAAAATGAATATAAATAAAATAAAGAAAGAGATAATATATGCAAATTATATACAATACAAATTAAATAAATAATCATAATTTCAACAAAAGAATCACACACACATATATGCGTGTGTATATGAGAAAAATATATTACTTAAAAAATATAACTAAAAGTATGAAATTTTTTTTTTTGAAACACACCATAATCTTAAAGGAAGTTTTAAAGATGGCTTATATTTTTTAGTTTTTAAAATCAAATTGAATTTTCAGATAAAACAATGATTTTATCTTTCGTAAAATACAACAAAGATAAAAAAAAAAAACTAAAAAATATAGTTTCAATTTTTAAATAAAAAATGGTTGGTTTTAAAAAACAATTTGATTTTGAAAATGGTTTTTTTTTTCAATTCGTAAAATATTTGTTATTGTTTTTAAAACTATTTTGGTAAACTATTCATGATTCAAGAATATACTTTGTAACCACCCATGATAAAAAAAAAATTAAAAATAAAAAAAAATGTTTTCTTAAAAAAGTTTTGTTTGGGTTTTCTATTTGAAGTTTAAAAAAAATTGTTATTTTAAAACTACTAAAGAAGATAAAAAAAAAAAGTTGCAAGTGAAACTTTTTTTTTTAAAACGAAAAGTAAAATGGACATAAAAAGCATAAGATAGAGGAAGAAAAAAAATAATAAAATAAAATAAAATATGCAATAAAACACTAAAAAAAAAAGAAGGAAATCAAAAAAGAAAAAATGAAAAGAAAAAATATAGAAGAAAGAGAGAAAATAGAATAAAAGAAATTATTCTATTTTATTAACATGTAACTTTGAGGATTTCATAGACTCTCTTTGCATGCTTCCATTGGTGCATGTTCTACATGCTTTCATTGATCTTTATTCTTTTCAGCTTTATTTGTTGTTTGTTGAGTTTATTCTTACATACACTTAACATCAAAAGTAAGAAACATATAAGGAATAATTATCAATTAAAAATATAAGAGTCTTTCATGAGAATAAAACTAAAAGAATGCCAAAAATTTAATTTTAGAAAACTAAGAAAAAAAAAATAGGTTAGCCGTCAAAGATTTGTATAACGTATTTGCACTATGATAAATGAAATCCAAAATAACAAAATTAAATAAAACATTTGAGATTTTAACTTTCAAATTAGGAGGAAAGTTTACCTTTTTTTTATTAATTGTGTTTGTGTACGTCACACATGTTCTTATATATATGTAAATACATAGAAAGAGGAAGAATAAAAAAAAATGAAATGTTTATGAATATGTAAGCAAGAAAATGCAAACAAAAATTATGGAGGAAATTGAAAGCTTATGTACAATGAAAAGAGAGAATGAAAAAAAAGAAGAAGAAGAAAATGAGTGGATAAAGGACGTAGTGCAGTAGTTTTATGTGAACAAACTTTTAAGAAAGTGGGGTAATTATATTATTAATGGTGTATTTTTATTTTATTTTATTTTGTTAGTGGATAAGAAAGTGGAGTAGTTATTTTGTTAGTGGATTAACTTTCTGTGTGTATTTTTATTTTATTTTATTTTATCCTTTGATAAAAATATCAAACCTCTCGAAAGGAATTTAATATTATTTAAGAATAAAACTGTTTAATAAAAAATAGAAACGAAAGAGGATTAACAAAATCAAAAGTGATATCGCCTTTATTTATTATTATATATATTTTTGGATAAATTTTTTCATAAATTTAAATTAACTTCTACGCTAGTTAATTTGAATTTATTTTTATAAGTTTCTCTTGAAGTTTTTTTAAGAGAAAACAAATATATAAACAAAATAAAATAAGCTTCTCCATAAAATAAAATTAATATATTCAATAATTAATTTATAAAATTTCCATCACATAATTTTATGTGAAACTTTTACAAATTAACAAATTTTTCAATTTTCTTCTTCTAAAAATTACTAAGTTTATCCAAACATGCATATGTTACTGAGTACGTAGAGGTTCTCTCATCCATATATTCATTCTACTACTTACAACCAAATTATGCACCGAATGTAATGTACAATTTGTGATTTATGAAGTGTGCAGTGAAGTACTGAGACAAGTAGAGGAATCACACGCGAGAAAAAATTAAAAAAGATTCTTTGTCTGCATGCCATTAGCTTCATGACAACTTACACTAAATGCTTCTGTCGGTTATATTGTATATGTGCTGTTAACAGAATATTTAGAGTTTCATATGCTAGTGGACCTATATTTATTTATCCATATATGAGGCTGGATATAGTTCAAGAACTAAATTATAATACAACCTAAATCATCATTTTTTATTTATTTATATTTGAATGTGTGTAAATCGACCACCAATCTAGTTTATGAAGTTAAGAACAAATTTGTTTATTTAGTCATGAATTAATACGTAAAAAGTGAGATAATTGGGTTCTATATATCTTAAACTTTCGTGTCACTATTTTATTATTAAATTGTGATGTTCGAGAATCAATTTTACATCGAATTGTAAAATTCTGAGATACATTTGTGAATAAGTCATACGATGTAATTGTCACATGTTTTATATATTTAGGGACTAAATAGATATTTTGTCTTGAATAAATTGTCACTGATTTACGCAACAAAGATAATAATTTATCCAATTATATATGTAGATATTATAACGGGGTGGATTAAGCATGGATAGAGCTTATGAATATTTTTATTAATGTTGGTCTTAGTAGTAATAAATTCAGTATTCTTAATTAAGCAATGTCTCAAGTTTCAATGTTAAAAAAAAATAAAAGTGATCGATAGAAAATAATTTCGCTGAAGGTTATCATACATATTTTTCCATAGATTTTTTTTTAGGAAATTTTTTATCAAATATTAGTCATCAGTCAAATTGTTAAATATTTCTTACGCATCAATGATAAAAATAACATTTATGGATATTTTATAAAGTTAATTATGTTTTTAGTCTTTAATTTTGTTTGAATTTCGATTGCTAATCCTAAACTTTTTGTTTCATCGGTCAAACTTCTTAAACTTTATAAAATAAATGATTTTTAGTCCCTAAAAAAAATTGAATAATAAGTAGATTGATATTATAAGTTTTTATATTTTTCTCTCTTATTATATAACTTTGAACCGGCTAACAATGAGTTAAAATTGATTTTGGAACTTTAATACTTTTATTTAATTTCAATGAACCGTAGTACTTATTAATAATATAAATTCATGCAGTAATAAATAATAAAAAAAATCACTTTAAACATTTGTTTGGGTGGTGGGTGGGTAAGAGAATAAGGTGAATTGTTGAAACATGCCTTATTAACTCGACTACATGTCTACATGCATAACAGTGCGAGAAACATGGACAGAGTCATATGAAAGACTTGTGCTTTCCTTTTTTTATGGCAATTTTCTATTTTCATGATGTTTATATACAAAATTAAATAAGTTTTGTATACTTAAAAAATATCCACTTTTTAATTTGAGTTTCTAAAATTTTTTTTGCATTATTTTGGATTTCTAAATTTTTTTTTTAGAATCTTTACCAAGATATTACCTTAATCATTAGTATATATTAAGATGATATTATGTCATCCCTTATCAAATAGTTGACACTATGTCACATTATTGATAAGATTCAAAATAAAATTAAAATAAAAAAAAATCAGGAATTTAAATTAAAAAGTGAGTATTTTTTAGTACTTAAAACTTATTTAAGTATTGTGTGTGTGTATTTTTTTTTTTTTTTTGTATAGTTTTAAATTATGATCGAGTTATTCCAACAAATGGAAGAGTGAATAATTGTTTGGTGACTTATATTATAAGAGAGATGTGTTGAATAATATTATTGTTAATTAATTGATCTATTATGAGTCTTGTATTGAATAGAATAAGAAGTTAAAATGTATCAAAAAAATAGAATAAGAAGTTAAATGTTGTATTAAGTCATGTGGCTAGCTCTCTTTTATCTAATAAACTAGTCTTTTGGATTGGATTATCCGTTTACTCCTTATCATCCTCACCATTTGGATTTGGTTAAAATTTAACCTTGATTTAATAATTTCTATATTATCAATCAATATTCATAATTGCGCACTGCAATTATTATTTAACACGTACATACAGTTTTATTTATTTTATTATATCACTTTATTGATGTGACAATAATAATTATCATTAGATAATTATATAATAATACTATAAAATCTATTATGCCCCAATACAAATAAGAGTTAAATTCGTGTAATTGATGACGATAAACATGTTCGCTAATAATGATGGAAAAATGTCGTAAACAGTAATACGTGGGTTAACATAATAATAATAACTTAATTGTTGGAATCTTGCATGTACGTACGCAACAAAAAAGAAATAGGAATCTTGCATGTGAATGATAGCTACCATTGCTGAGATGTGACTAGATTTGGCTCCTTTTTAGTTATGAGATATCATGTGTAATTTTTTCACTCACGGGTTATAAAGGAATTTGATGGAAAAAATCCATCCATAGAAACTTGCTCGAATGATCGATCAACATGCTTTAGAGAGAGGTTTAATCTTTTTTTCCAATTTCGGAATCATGGATATTTATCAATTTATTGGGTCGGAGATTAATTTTACTTGCATTGTATGATTGCTGTTGATTTAAGAAAATTTTACATATGATGAAAATCGTTAAATAAATTGTTCTTATGTAAATAATAAGACCTTACACAACTGCACTAAATCTTTAGATCCTAGAGAGGTTTAATTGATAAAGGATAATATTTTACAATAATTTCTTTAAAAACAAAAATCTCACACAATAATGTTAAAGACTTAAATTCTATACAATACAATTAAGGTGGATAATAAATTGTTTTTTTCTTAAATCATATATATCATTCACATAAATCAATAATGTTTTTTTTCTTATCATGCTAAAGCAATACGATGAGTGCGTTAACTCAACGATACACCACCATTTAGTATATATTTAACTTAAAATTATAAATAATAGACACATGTTCCAATGTAAATTTAATGAATAAAAAAAATGAAAAAAAAGATAAAAATACTCAAATATATATATTTTTTTTACCTAAAACCCAAGCATGCAATAAAACATGCTATTTGTTGGAACCTAAAATCAATACATATTTTGATTTGGAACCAAAAGCGATCGAACTTGACTTATAGCAATCTTAACTAACTTGTAAATTAATAGTTACATAGTACCTCTTTTAAAGATAAACCTAGCTATTAGTCTTGTTAAGAACTTATAATGCAAAGTAAGAGTTTTTAGATAACTTTAAATATATAAAAAGCTAAGACCATGTCGTCTAAAAATAAAAAATAAAATGTTCGTAATAGGGTAACACAACACTATCCCAGACTTTACATTTAGCAAACAAGCTTGATTCATTTTAAGGAAAAAACTTGAGCTATTATAGTGTGTATACTGTATAGTATATGAAGTACGAAAGCACTTGTCAGTAGAAGTAGCTTTCAGAATCTGAGTGAAGATTGGTTGTCACGTGTGCTTAAGAAAAATGAGAAAATTCGTAACGAAATATGCTATGATATTTTATTGTTATTTTACATGCTTTTTTTTTTTTTTAAGAGAAAATATATATTAGGATGCAACTTGCAAGTATTTTAATAGTACAGAAAAATACCAATAAACGTAAAAATATAATTCTATCAACCATAAATAAAACCTTCAAAGGACCTTACTCTTAAATGAATCATGTAATTTAAAACCTTCTTTCTATATCATCTATTATAAAAATGTCATGTTCAAATAGAATAAGTCAGTTAATTTTGATAAAAATAGATTGCATAGTCAACACAGTAATCTCCGATCAATAAGTCTTAAAATATCTTCTTCCTCCTATTATAAGAAAAGTTATTATTTGCAACGATTTTATAAAAGTATTATTTATGTATTTTTAGATAATATTAACATATTTTAAATATATTTCATTAATATTATTTATTCAAATAAATATTAAATATATGATTAACCAAAATTGATTAGTGTTTCTTAAATTATCTCCACCCAAAAGTAATTATAATTACATGTAACTTCATTCACTAAGAACCAAAAGAAAATGTGGGATAGTTAGTTTTTAATGTATATAACTTTCACACACATAAAAGTCTTCACACACTCAAATTTACAAGAGGGTAACTTTATTTTTCTCTCATGTCTTTAACTTTCTCTCTCTCTAAAAAAAAACTACATCCTACACGGATTATTAAAAACAAAGATTCTTTTTTTTTTGAATACCGTCCATACATAAAACTTTATATTTTGTTTCTTTATTTTTTTTCTTCCTTCTTCTACACCAACATTAAAATTTTATTATTAACCATTACACTAGGCAAACATGCATGTATCCATTTATACATATATAGAATATTTATTAATTATTCCACCATTTCTTTCTATTCTATGTCGGTTTTAAATTTTCATTAAATTGAATTTAATTATCTTTCATGTTGCAGGTTGTTATTTTGTTATAATGGTATTAAGTATCACTACTTCAATTATGACACTTCAAATTTTCAACTTTGACATAATCACTTTCCATGAAACCACACCACATTAGGAGTAGTGGCATAACACCAAACTTCCAACTCTTTTTTCCCTACTTAGATGAAAGCTTTTCTTTCTTTCAAACATGATTTTTGAGAATTACATTGACTTACCTAATGGTTTTCTCCATCCTAGAATATTTTCACTTCACTCACTCATCATGATTATGAAAATTTTCAAAGTCATAAAAATTACATTAATCTTCTTTCACTTTCTAAACTCTGAAAGTATTTATGTGAACAACAACAAATTAAAAAAAGAGTTATAAAAGATAGTTAATTTCTATTTTTTCATGAGAATTAATTTCAAATTTATTTATTTGTACTAATTTTTTCACCAACAAAAAATAAATATTTTTCAATGTTAATAAAATAGTAATAATTTTTTTTTAAAAAAAAATCCTTTAAAATTACCAAATTTTTAAATTTAAAATACCAATTTATTAATTACAACTATTTTTTTTATAATGGAGACATAAATAATAACAACGATAATAGTTGTTGCGATAAGTAAATGTATGCCAATGATTTCATTGGTTGCTTATAACAACAGTAAGCGTGTAAAAATAACAGTGACAATTATCGTTGACAAAAATATAAGTAATGACAGCCACGTTAAATGTCAGTGCAAAACTTTTATCATCGACACTTTTGCTAGTGACCTTTAGCGACAAATATTTTATTACCATAAGTTGTTTTTGCAATGACTATTAAGATATCTCAACAATAAATGTTGTTATGAATAACAATTTTTTTTGTAGTGTCTTAACCCCTATTTTCCTCACCTTAGAGCCTCTCACGAGCTCCCCATCATTGGCCAAGTACCTTACCGCCTACAGAGCCACGATGGAGAGCGCCCCACACCAACCTTAACACCTCACACCCGCGAGCACCCCATCGCCAACCAAAGTTCACACTGCCAACCTAACCGCCATGGAGAGCACCCCACACCAACACTGCCACCCCCTTCTCGCGAGCTCCTTGACACTAGCCATGGACCACATCGCCAATAGGACCGTGACGGAGAGCAATGTCACTGTCATCTTGCAGACCCAAAACCTAGAACCTCAAAACCATCCCATCCCTAAAGTTATGTTTCCAAGAATATATAAATGAAAAATTATACTTATTAATGTTATTTTCTTAAAAATAAATAATTTTTTAAATATATTAATAAACCTCATATATCTATAAAAAAAATTATCAAAAAAATAATAACTAATTAGCCTCTCGTATATGGTAGTGTGGATTATAGGACATTGGTGTGAATGATGATATGCATGTTTGGTTTAAAATTAAAAATATTGTGTGTGTATTTTAATATAAATTAAACAGAAAAAAAAAATGAAATGTGAAGCAAAGGTATTTCTCATTTTGTTGAAATACTTTTGATTTAAATATACTTTTTCACCGTTGACCGAAACATGTCCAAAATATTTTTGAGTTACGTCAATTGCATTTGTGAAAAAAAAAAATTGCATATTAGAAGCACCAATTTTTTTTTTTTTACAAAAACCATATATCTCAGGCCATTTCATTCATAATAATAAGTCTAGAAAAAAAAATTCATAACTAATAAGTAAATACAATTTGAAACAATGTGATGAAATTTGGAACTAGCAAACCTTGCAAGTTGCAGCCCCCTTTGTAAGGAAATGAACTACTTAACCAACTCTATTCTAAAGTTTGGAGGTGATACGAAGGAGGAATCATTATGCCATAATTATATAATAGACATGTTTTGGATACTTTTTTTTAGAATATTTTTAAGAAAATAAAATAAAAAGAAAAATTTTAATATTTTTTTATAAATTAAAATTAGTATTTTTATTAGTTAATTTGTAGAAGTTATTTTATATAACTTCTATAAAAATGAGAGAGATTTTATAAATTAGTTAATGAAGCTACATTTAGCCTAGAGCATTTACAATGATAAAATCTTTAAAGGAAGTGTTTATCTTATTTTCATGGGTCTTATAGTTTTATAACTTTAAACAATTTACATAATAATTCACTTAATGATAAAGTTGTTAAATTGAGTATTTAAGTTAATTGTATGAGTCTTATGGTACTTATTAAAAAAAATGTTATTTATGATATTGATTTTTAAAGTAATAGTAAGCAAATGATGTTTAAAGTTAGGTAACTCGTTAATCACAACATAAGAGATACACTTATGGAAAATCTAATTAAAAATAAAAAATTTATGTTGATAGTACATGTCATCCGTTAAGACTTGGATATTCAATAGGTAGATTTTAAAAAAAAAAAATCAAATGGCCTAAGCCTTTGTTTTTAAAAATAATTTTTTAGAATAATTTTTAAAAAATGAAAATTTATTTGATATTTAAGAATTACTACTAATGAAAGATAAATTAGAAGACGTAAGACTTGTATGTGAGATAGATAAAATGAAAAAGGTAAGACTTGTACGTAGAATTATTAGTATCTTACGTTCTATCATTAAAATAAAAAAAGTAAAACTATGTGAAAAGAAAAAAATAAAAAAAGTCGAATATATAAAAACTGTTTTGGATTTTTAATTTTAAAATTAGAATAAAAAATAATTTTTAAGAATTGTTTTTAAAAATTGATTAACCAAACAAATTTTATAATTTTTAAAAACCAAAAAATGTTTTAAGAAAAACTTAATACAAACAGGCCCAAAGTCTTTCTTATATTTTAGCATGAAATATGTTTCGATTCACTTAAAATATTAGTTTCATAACTGACATGTCTAACAAATATAATGTTATCCACGTAATCAATTAAATTCGTTTTTGGGTAAAATATTTTTTGTCCTCGTAAAATTTACCCAAAATTAGTTTCATCCTTCAATTTTTTTTTATTTGTTTTGTCCTTATAAAATTTAAACCTATTTGTTTGGTCCTTATTTCCTGTGTTGTGATCCATTAGACACCTTGGTAACATAAATTGAAGTGCTTATTTAACCTAGTATAACTTATGATCTCATCAGTTATTTAATGAAACCTTAATTTGTGATTTTTTCATAGCTTAAATGACACATGTTAATGCAAAATTTGGTTAGATTTGTTATCAATTATTCAATCCATCTTGTACAATGTGTAAGTAAAGACACTAACAATGTGTAAGTAAAGATAATAATTACCAATAAATTTAAAAAAGCCAACAATTAATGAGGTTGTCTAGTATAAATGATTACAATATTATTTTGGTCATTGTTTTGAGCTTGTATGTTTCAATGATCTTAGAAAATGGTATGCTTGGTATGGTATTAGGACTTATTATGCTCTATCGATATAGTTGTTGATCTTGTTGTTACAATTGTTTTCGGTTAGGGGCAGTTGAGATCTCCTTCTGGATCTCAACGGAGGCAACGAAATTGGCAAGGTCCTTCTTCTAGTAATGTTGAAGTCACTACACATTCAACTACGTCATACTTGTTCACCCTCAGATGATCAAGGATGTAAAATATTGTTGATGAGTTCTTTCCGGCCGATCTTATTAAGGTGTTTAATGGATCACATCATAGAAAATAGAGACAAAAAAATACATTTAAATTTTATTGAATGAAACAAATACAATTTTTTTTTAAGAACAAAACTCGGTAAGTTTTATAAGGATAAAAAAATATTTCACCAAATAAATAATTTAATTAACAGATGACGTGGATAACATGAAAATATGTTTATTAACCATGTTAATAAAAATGGTCATGGAATTGGGTGGAGAAACTAATTAAATACATTTAAATTTTAGAGGAAAGAACTAATATTTCAAAAACTTTTATGAGGATAAAAATATATTTTATCATATTTTTAATATCATATTAAAAATATATTAAAAATAAAATAAAGTATCTTAAATATAAAATAGATATTATTCAACCCCTTATTTATTTTTCATTAATTCTCTTAAAACATTTTTCTTTTCTGCCTGTCCTTACATTCTGAGTTAAGTACAAATCTGCATTGGCATACCAACCGAACTGAGTCCATCAAATAAAAAAAAAATGAACTAGAATTATTATTTTTTGTAACAGAACTAAATATTGAAATAGTATCTTCTGATTTTGTTGAGATTTTTTAAGTAGAATAGTAACATGTACCAACACACTCTCTAACACTTTTGCTATTTATTAGAATTTACTGAAAATTATAAAATTATGAGAATCATTTGATAAGATATAAGTATTATTAAAATTTTGTAATTTTTAATAAATTTTAATTGATTAGATAAAATATGTCAAAAAAATTTGTTAGAGACCAGAGAGTGTGTTACTAGTAAAATATTGTACAAAAAAAAAAGGATGGTATAAAGGCTGAAATGGAGGAGGTAAAAGAGAGGAATTATCAATTTTCTATATTTATTTAAGTGATTGGTTGAAATACTTTTTACGACCTATTTTCAATACCCCTTTATATAATTTGTTGAAATTTAAAAAAAAAATCATTATCCTTATACTAATCCTTATACTTGTTGAGAAATAATAAATTGATGGATTTTCATATAACCTGAGATGCTATTTTCTGATACAAAATTGATTGATTTCACAATAAAATAAAACTTTATTTGTCATCTCTAAATAATATTTTGAGATCCTATTTTCTGATACCAAAATTGATTGAGTTCATGATAGAATAAAACTTTATCTATCTCATCTCTAAATGATATTTTTATGCAGAGAAAATAATAAATAAATAAATAAATTTCACTTATCATTTAATGATATTTTTTTTCAAATTTAATTGATGTTTATTGAAATTGAATTTCTAATAAATATTAACAAATCACATAGAAAATTATCAAAAATAGATTAGAAAGAATCTCGTGAACACTTTTCATTTTTTTTTATTTAAACATAATTCATTTATTTATTATCTAATGCGCACTTAACATTAAATTTATGGTTTTAGCTTTGATGTATATTATGAGTAGTATACATCGATATTATTTTTTCTTCACTTATATAGTGATACGTGGTCTACTTTGTCACGTCACACCTTCAATATTAATTTTTTTCTTTTTGCTATTAATTTTTAAGGACCTTTTTGCAATTTTTTTAATTTTATATTTTTAAAAAAAGATAATTTAATCCTATTGATTTTTTTTAATTTTTTTTTCTCAAAAAATCTTTTAATCCCTGCTGTTCCTAATTCTAAATCTTAATTTTCATTTACAATCTCTCTATGCCCTTAGCTCCCCTCATTTTTATATGAAAATAACAAACAAAATAACACACAACTACCCCTACACATGTCTCTTGCATCAATGTAAAATAATGAAGTTAACCCCCATGACCTTGGCCAGCTCCAGTCTTATTATTTGGGATTAAAAAAGTTAGGATAATTTTTAGGCTTTCTTTAAGTTAGTTAGAGAGAATGAGATTTGAAGGAAGAGTCAATGGCCAAATTGCCAACTCTAGGCACATGACAAGAATTAAAATTAGGAATGAAAATTATGGTTTAAAATTAGAAACAACATGAAATAAAGGGTATTTTGAAAAAAAATATAAATAACAAAATTTTAAAAATAAGTAGGATTAAGTTATTTTTTTAAAAATATAAAATTATAAAAAGGTTCTTAGACTTTAATAAATAAAAAAAAATTAATACCAAAGATTCAATGTAATAAAATAAATCACATTTCACTGTATAATAAAAGTATAATGAGAGAAGGAAGATTAACATATTATAATATATTATAATGAGAGGAGGAAGATTAACATATTAGTGCTTTATACTATTCATAGTACCAAAGTTAAAACCTAAATAGCTCATCATGTTATGTTATTATTGTACTATCATTTTCTTATCATCATATATGATCATCTCATGAGTATCAATGTGTTTAATAACTTAATTGGTTAAACATATTCAAATTCTAATGGATCAAAAAAATATCTAAACTCCAAGTCGAGACCATTAATCACGGTGAAATACCAATTCATGTAATTTAATTAATAACTAATAATTCTATACTTTAACCAGCCATGCATTTACTGTCTTGATAACTACTTTTTCTTTTTATTAAAAAAAAAGGAAACCATAAAATTTTGTGATTTTAAATCCAAATCTAAATTTTTTAATTGAATTAACTTCAGATTTTAATTGAGTCAGTGTAAAACTTTTAGACAGTAATAATCACCATTAAACTTTTAACTTAATTCGATTCAAAATTTAATTCGACCCTACAGATGAATTAATTTGTTTGGATAAACATATCCAAGAAACCAAAAACCAAATAAACCTTGAAGTAATCTCTTAATTACAACACCAATGGAAACAAACAAGAAAGAAAAGAATCCCAATTATTTCCACTTCCAACCTCTACTCCTTCCACAGCCTCTTCGAGCACCCACATAGAGAGAGAAAACAAAACAACAAAAACAGCAGTGGGATAGAAAAATGGGAATTCAATTTTTCCAATCCCGTGACCCCAAAGGGCAAAACAGTAATTTCACATAATCGCCAGTGTTTGTCCATTGTAGCGGGAACTTAACTTAACACAACACGCACCACCACCGTTCATTTTTACGTGAAATGCTAGCACACTTTCTCTTACATTCTTTTTTTTTTGTTTGTTTGGAAATTTTATTGTTATCGGTTAAAATTTAATTAAACATCAATTTTATGGAGAATCACTGTCTAACTAAACTGATAATTTATAATATATTTAAATAAATAATGTACAGACTATAAAAAAAGAGAATATAATATAGAATATAACTTTTTACATTATTAATTTATTATAATCTTTTATTTATAATAAAATAATTAATTTTTTTATAAAATTATTTTAAAAATCATTACATGAGTTATGATTAACCAGTTTTACACATATGACTGTGTAGGAACATTTTATAATTTATTTATTTATTTTGTTTGTGTTGTGTTGTTTCCAAAATGCCCCTCTTTTTTTTTCCATTGCAAGCGTCGGCAGTTTCTTTTGTAGGGTTGTGAGGAACAAAACTACAAATAAGAAGAGAGAGGTGAAAATTTTGAAGGGGCCCTCTCTCACTCAACCCTGTCAAAGGTGTCAAGCACATTTTTTTGTTTGTATTTTGTGTGTGTGAGAGTGTAGCAAAAGGGTGGTGTGGTGCAGTGGTGGTTGGTGGTGGGGGGTGCGCAGGATAAGCGGCAAAAGTAAGGTGAAGGTTAGGGAGAGAAAGAAAGAATCAAAATCAAAATCAAACAAAACTCATTTGAAAAATAAGTGTATATATATATATATATATATATAAAAGATTGTTCTTTTTTATTTACAGCAACAACCCATCGTAGTTTTAAGGCCATTTAATTGGTTCTTATAGTGTCTCTGTATCTGTGACTGTGTGTGTGCTATAAATCCTTTCATGGTTTTTGGTGACCCTTTGGGTTGTATAGTGAGTCTAAGGTAACCAGTAACCACCCACTTTGAGAATTCAGCCAATTCACATAAAGTTGCATGCTTTTGGATAATTGGAAGGGTGTTGCAATGAGGAAGGTTGTGTTGTTGTTGTTGTTGGTTCTTTGCATGGTGTTGGTGGTGGTGCCTTTGGCTTGTGCTGATTCAAGTCAGAAGCTTGAGGTTCAGAAGCACTTGAGGAACTTGAATAGGCCTCCTGTTAGGTCCATCAAGGTAGAAAGAGAGAGAGAGTGTGTTTTTCTTTCTTAATTTCTGCTATGACTTTTATGATAAATAGATATCTCTTTTCTTTTACCTCTTCCACTTTTTCACTGATGGTGGCTTAACTGTTTTTTCTAATTGGTGTTTGCAACAACAATGGACCTTTTTTTAGGGGTGAAAGGAACTTTAATCCTAGATGCTCATGTTGTCTCACTTGGGGAGCTTTTTTCTTTTAGTCTCTTTCACTTGTTCTTGAATTTAGAGCTGAATCTTAGTAGTGTGCCTTTTAGTTGTGCCTTTTCTGGGTTTTTCTAGGAATTGTAGTGCAATTGGTTTGGTTCTTTTGATTTTGGGGACATTCATGAGCATAGTTCTCTTTTTTTAAGGTTCTAATTTGCAATTGTGTTGCTGTTGTGAAAACAGAGTCCAGATGGAGATATTATTGACTGTGTCCATGTCTCACACCAGCCAGCTTTTGATCACCCTGACCTCAAAAATCACAAGATTCAGGTGAAGACTGAAGAATTTCACTTTTCTTATCCAATCCAATGCTTTTTCTCTTTTTTTATAATTCAAAATTCTTGAATCTGGTTAGCTCCATTTTTTCTCTTTCCTTTTGGTTCAAACTTGAATTTCAAACAATCATTGCTTTGGTGATGATGCAGATGAGACCAAATATGCATCCAGAAGGGCACACTCCTTTTGAAGAAAGCAAAGTCTCTTCAAATTCAAAGCCTATTTCTCAGCTGTGGCACCAAAATGGGAGGTGCTCTGAAGGAACAATTCCTGTCAGAAGAACCAAAAAGGATGACATAGTGAGGGCAAGCTCTGTTCAGCAATTTGGAAAGAAGAATCAAAGGAGCTTCCCTCAGCCAAAACCTGCAAAACCTCTACCTGACATCATCAGTCAGAGTGGCCACCAGGTATTGCCACTACCATCAATGATAATAGTAATAGTAATACTAATAATGCAGTAACAACCAATTCAATTTACTAATAATTACTAAGAATATTAACTTCATTTCTCAAGAATAAAAGAAAGAGAAGTGCTTCTTTCAAATACTCTCTTTCATAGACTCTCCCTTGATTAGTTGAAATTTATTAAAAATCACCATCACAAAGGAGAGTTTCTAAAAGAGACTGTGTGTGGGAGAGTATTACAAGTACTTCTCTAAAAGAAAAACCTGTTTATTAATACTTTATTACCATATTAGGTCTCTTTTTCGTGCTAAAGAAAAAGAAAAAGGATGTATACTATACTCTACCATATTAGGCCTCTTTTCTTATGCTGAAGGAAAAACAAGTTAGTATGGGAGCAAAAGATAAAAACTGTTTTATTTATTTGCTTATTTATTTATACTGATTTTGTTTATTTTTCTTTATTGTTTTGATCTTTTTGGAGCATTTAGCATGCCATAGCGTATGTGGAGGGAGATAAGTATTATGGAGCCAAGGCAACCATAAACGTTTGGGACCCAAAAATTCAACAACCCAATGAATTTAGTCTGTCTCAAATGTGGATTTTGGGTGGCTCTTTTGGTCAAGATCTCAACAGCATTGAAGCAGGTTGGCAGGTATTATTAAAAATTTTATCCATTGTCATCTTCTATCTGCAAATATTTTTCAAAATTCAGCATTCTCATAAAGATAACATTTATCACTTTCCTTAAAATTTCCCATTTTTCTGGTTTTTCTATTGTGGCAATTAGGTCAGCCCTGATTTGTATGGAGACAACAACACTAGACTCTTCACTTATTGGACAGTGAGTCTCACCAATTCAAGCACTTCAAATTTGTCCTATCTCTTTTAAATCATATTATTTTTCAATTTCTTATTCATTTCACATGCAATTGTTTCCACTACCATGACAGAGTGATGCATATCAAGCTACTGGTTGTTATAATCTCCTTTGCTCTGGCTTTATCCAAATTAACAGTGATATAGCCCTGGGAGCAAGCATCTCCCCACTTTCTAAGTATAGCTCTTCCCAATATGATATCAGCATCCTGGTCTGGAAGGTACATTTCATTTATTTATTTCCATTTTATATATGAGTTAAATGGTAATACATTAATAGTGTAAAATAGTTTTACTGTCAATCAATTACAACTTTTCATTTATGCAAACGATGGAATGTAATGGATTGATGTCACTGCATCACCGTTAAAGTTTTTATGAGAAGTGCTAGCTACACCTCTCGGACACTTTTCCAGAGACTCCTTCTCTTTATATATTATATTATCTCTTGATATTGGACATTCTGGCATGAAAATATGCCCTGCACTTAACAAACAATTCCATAATGCACCATTAATATATTAATACCACTGTTTTGTGCAGACCACACACACTAGTTAATTATAAATCAAAGAGAATCTCTGACACTCACATTTCATCATATGCGAATGCTGCATTATTAATATTGGAACAATGACATCTGATGTTGTTGTCTATTATGGAAAACCAATGTGTATGTAGGACCCCAAAGAGGGCAACTGGTGGATGCAATTTGGAAATAACCATGTCATGGGATACTGGCCAGCTCCTCTCTTCTCATACCTCTCAGACAGCGCGTCGATGATCGAGTGGGGGGGAGAGGTCGTGAATTCGGAGTCTGATGGCCAACACACCTCAACACAGATGGGGAGTGGCCATTTCCCCGGGGAAGGGTTCGGCAAGGCCAGCTACTTCAAAAACATTCAGATTGTTGATGGTGACAACAAGCTTAGAGCTCCAAAGGACCTTGGAACTTTCACTGAGCAAGATAACTGCTACAATGTTCAAACTGGTAGTGCAGGAGATTGGGGAAACTACTTCTACTATGGTGGCCCTGGTAGAAACCCAAATTGTCCTTGATCCATTCATGCTAAACAAAGTGTTGGCCTTAAGCTGAAAACAGTAACCTTCCTGAGGTGTGTAACACATTGCCAAGTGCCAACACATCACAAAGAAAACTGAACAAAAAAGGAAAAGAAAAAAAAAAAAACTAGGTGTTATTCTTATGTAGTGTAGTTATTTTATTTAGTAACTTGTGGTGGTACCACTTAGCTTTGTGGTGGTGTATAATGAAAGCTCCTACCTTAGTCTCTCTTTGAAGTCTCCAAAAAATTGTTGGAGAAAAGGGGTGGTGAGTTTCTTAGATTTATTACAAGAAACGAGTTTTTCTTCATTGGTTTTTTTTTTCCCCTGTTTATATTATGATATATATATTTGTTGTTTTTTTTGTTTGCTCCTCTTGTCTCTGGAGCTGTGAATGTAAACAGAATATTCTTCTATTATGTGTTTTGATTAGTGGAAAAGGTGTCTTAATAAGGACATTTGTTTATGTTTATGCTCTTGCTTGTTGTGACTTTTTAATTGGAGAAAAAGTAATGGTGGAAAGAAAAAAATAAATGAGGTGGGTGCATGCACATGTGATGATACAGGTGAAGGCCAGTGTAATAGAGTCACTTCACATCTTTGGAATATACTTGTCCATTTAATCATAGACTTGTCATATGGTTCAAAATTATTGACTTTTGATGAATTGGAATGATTATTGTGTAAAAACTTTTAACACTCAAGTGTCACCTATTTATAAATCATCAACTTTTAAGATAATTAGGGTAAAAGTTAACCAAATTTATCATATATAGTAAAATCACTTTGTATATAGTTTATTTTCTTTTGCATGATAATGGTGATATTCTTTTTAACATTTTTTTAATATTCTCTATGTTGTTAAATAAAATTTATTGAAAATTACAAATTTTAATAAGTTTTATTTCTACAGGAGATAATCATTAAATGAAAAGGGAGGCTTAATAAAATTTGTGATTTCTAATGAATTTCAACTAATTTAATTTGAGAGTGTGTTGTTAATATTCTTTGGTTTCTTTTAATTTAAAAATTATATATAGGATGATTTTTAGTTAGTTAATAGTGTGAATTTTTTTTATTCAAACAATAAAAATTAAGCTCTTAAAAATAACATTATCCTTCCCTACAGAAGAGCTTATAAAAAGAAAAGCGCGTTATGGCCTTATTGTGATGCTGATATATACGATGGACCCATTTTGTTTCATAAAAGCCTCCATTATGGTTGGTATACGCACCCCTCTACTTTATCACTTATAGCCTTAATTATTCATACTTATACAGTTCTTTCTGGCTTTAAGAAAGCAACATTATAAACGTATTAGGGGAAAAGCTTCATGACTTTATCTTCTCTATAGAGTAGTAGTTTTTGTGTAAATCCCCGATATCTCTCAATTCACGAAATTAATCTTGTTTATGATGCATGATTATTATTAATTGAAGAAAATTTTACGTATTGTAAAAATCAAATACAAATTTTCTTGTTAAATAATTTATTCATACGAATGTATAATAACCTTACATGATTGCGTCAAGCACTTTGATTATCTAAAACTTTTATACTATCTAGCAATTAACAATTAATCTAGATATGATTTTTAAAATAATAATTATTAAGTTCAATAATTTTCAATTATATGATAATTCATGATTAAATATAGGAGTGTTTGTGGTGCGGTTTAGTTTAATTTTTGGAAAAAAAGTCATTCGAATTAAATTTAAAATAAAGCCACGATTCGATTTAGTTCAATTTTAACATAACATCAAATTCAAACCAAATCAAATCAAACCATTTTTTTGTGGTTTATTTTTGTTCGTTTTGACGATTATATTTTAATATATTATCATAATTTAAATTTTTTTAATTATACTTACATAATTATTATTATGTTATATAATTTTCTTATTAAATTTTGTTTTTCATATTTTAGTTTAAAAAAATACTGTTTTTACTTCTATTTAATATTATTATAAAATAATATTATTAATTTTTTTTTCTAACATAATAATAAATCATGTTTCAACTTTATATTTAATGCTATTTAGTAATATTAATATATTTTTTTAAGATATGAAAACAAAATATGTATCATATATTATAAATTTATTATAAAAAATATTATAAATAACATATTATGATCATCAAAAATTAAAATATTATTAGTTGGATAATACTAAATATTTAAAAGTAAATCAATATAATTATTATATACGATTTGATTTAGTTTAGTTCAACTTTTATAATAAAACCCAAAAATCGAATCAAATCACATAAAATATATTATTTTTAAAATTTTTGGTTCATGATCGATTTTTAATTTAATTGATTTTCGATTTTTTGAAATGATTTGACATTTTAATTCGGTTTGTTGATTAAATGACTTTTTTTTTTTTTTTTTATACTATCTGTATATATATTTCTATTAAATTCATACATATAAATTCTGATTACTATTTGTTTAGCAAATTTTCCTTTTATATAGTAATAATATAATATAAAGTGTTTAGTGGGGTTTTTTATAAGTTATTTTTTGTCATAAATTAGTTTTGAATAATAATATACTCAATTTTATGTCTCATATCACAGTTTTGAAAAGCATGGGCTTTTAAGTTCAATCATTATGGCTTTTTAAATTCTATTGTATGCTTTTAAAAATAACACCCAACCCCATATATATGTTTGGCTAAGATAAGGTAAAATGACTTAATTAACAATATAATCATAACTTGAATTGATGAAATACGTCATTCGTGCTTTATATTATTTTTGTAAAGTTTTTTTTTTAACTGGTTGTTAAAGTTCTTGTTAACTTCCGCTAATTATGTTTATGCTTTATATGAAGGAGAAAATCAGACAAAAGATGCTTTTTTCAATTAGGTTTGATAGCTTTATAGAAAGATTCGATCTTTTCCTTTCTTTTAAGAAATAATGATATTGCAAATTGAAAGAGAAAAGAAATGAAAGTTCTGCGATCACTTGTTAGGAGGACGATTGGTGTAACTAATTATAAATATAATAATTACAAAACTAATCTCATCACAATGCTAACAGAAAATTTTCTATCAAAGAATTTCAGGTAATTAAGAATGTGAAAGAAATTAACCATCGTCATACAATTGAAATAAATATCCAAGATTAATATTCAATAAAATAATCTTAATATTTTTTTTATATAGTATCTTATGTTTGGCAAGGAGTCAAAAAACAAAATAATATCATAGGTTCGAATAAACAAAATAACGGCAATAAATAAAGTCTGATTAGATTTCCAATATTAAAAATCATATATTTCTATTAGATTCCATAGAAGTAGCAACAAAGTTATTGATTAAATAATTGATTCGTTCTTTCTTAAATAAGATATCAGATTCAAGATTATAAAAAAAAAAAAAGTGATCAAGAGACAATAACCTTATTAAAGGTTAAAGATGATCAGATAAATTTTTAACCAAAATTAATTAGTAATAAAATTAAAATAGATACTCTGTATGAATAACATGACCCCTCAACTAAGGAAAAATAAAAATGGAAGGAGATGGATTCAACTCCGACATTTACTCTTCTCTAAATTTCCAAATTAAAATTGGGTAGTAGAATTAAAAATAAAAACCCTTTACCCATATTAAGTGTTGAGTTTTTTCAAGTCAAAGCACTTATTCATGCCACATGGTGAGTCCATGTCGTGTGCCTATATATAGTTCCATCACTACATAAAATGGTGAGTGGATGATTAGTTGTTGTCCTATTGAACGAGTTTTTCAAACATAGCAAAGTTAGGAACACCTACTGCATATGCTCAAAGGAAAAAGGGCACAATAGCTAACACGTATCAACCATATGTGTGTGTGTGTGTTTGTGTGTGTACTACAAATTAAAATCAATTTCTTGTTTGGTTAAACGTTTAAAATTATGTAACCAAAAGGTTGACGATGTTGTGTAAGGTCTCATTGCATTTACACAGGTGAGAACTATTCCTTTAGCAGAAGATTTCGTGTTCAATTTTCATCGTATGTAAAATTTTCTTGGGCCAACGATAGTCATGCATCACAAATAAGATTAGTCTCCGACCTAATAGGTTAGAGGATATCTGTGATCTTTGACCTCAAAAAAAAAAAAAACACATTTAAATATGTTAAAAAAATATAGGTCACAACACACAAAATCTAAAGGTCTCTTAGAGCATCTCCAATGGGAGTGTTTAATGGGTTGCTTAAGTTTAAGTATAGTTACTTAACTTGTTTTTACCATTGAAACATATGACGTGACGTTACTTAACAAAATTATACTCTAAATAGATCCTCACAATTAGGGTGGTAAAATAGCGTCAAAAACAGAGTTGGATAGGTTGAACTCGCAAAAAATGGGATGGGGCAGGCTGACCCGCCTATGGCCAGTGCGAGTCAGAAGGGTCAACCCACCCTGCTATTAGGCGGGTTGGCCCTCAAACTTCAGGTTTTTTTGTTTTTTTTTTTTAAATTTGATTTTTTGTAAAAAAAATATATATATTTATATCTACATATTTTTTATTTTCAATTATTCAATTCCAAATTATTATAACGAAAGATTAAATAGTAAATACAAAAGTAATTTTTTTTATTAAAGGATTATATCGCTTTTTAGCTTTCGCTTCATTTTAATTAATTATTTTTTTTTTTTACAAGAAAGATTATTAATATATTTTTTTTAGACATGTTATATTATTTGGTTTGTCATTCATGCATAACTTCAATTCCAAAGTAATGATTTATTTATTATCTATTAATATTATGGGTTAGGAGCATTCCCCTGTCCCACCATTTTTTGGCTAATTGGCGGGATACAACCCATTTGTCATCCTTACTCGCAATTAAGTCAAGTAGTCATTCTAATAACCTTAGCATTGAAGTTAATTTATTTGTAAAATGTTTAAGTTTATATAAAATTACAAGACTTACCAAAATAAAATAAGTAACTCATATAAGCAACTATACATTATATATGCTCATGGGATAACTTTTTTTTAATGTCAATTGTATTGAATCAATCGAGTTGCAAACACACCTTATAATTAAGCTCTTGCTAAATGCACCTTAATATTTGCTAAGTTCACCTCTCTTTCCTCTCATTAAGTTAATTATTACCAATTATATCCAATTACTACACTCCTACAATTATATTATTCGTTTAAACTCTTTTACACGGTACCCTATCTTTATTATTGTTATTTAAATCCTAATTTTGAACCCCATTAAATCATTTTAACGAAATGGTGATAAATCATTACTTATTTCTATTCAAATACTGTTAAATTGAATTGAATTATGCTATTATTGTGTGTTGTGATCATCTTCCTTTCAAAGATATGCTATTAACACATTCATCACATTCTTTTAAACTGCATAAAAGCTTTTCAGCCACCACCTATTCGATAGTATGCCAACTTTGAGCAAATTACATTGTAATCACCACAAACCTTGCTAGATCAAACGTGCAATGTCCAATGCATCATGAAAGCCAAGGATTCTTGAACGAGAATGGTGCCTAGAGGGAAGGCAAACACAATACTCAATTATAGGGTAATTCAATTCAATGGTAATTGAATTTGAGAAATAAGAAATGTTAGAAATATATTCTTTTAGACATATTCTATTTGATTGATCAAAATTGATTGAAAATTACAAAATTAGGTGGGTCTTATATCCTATTTAATGAATCTCTTGATTTTTTAGTTTTCAATTAATTTCAATCAATTGAAGGAAATATGTCGAAAAGAATGTGTTTGAGAATATGACCATAACATTACTTTTTAAGAAATAAGTGATGATTCACGATTATAACTACTTCGATTACTTTAAGAATGTTTTATGAGATTTTAAATTAGAGTTTAAATAATAATATAAAGATACGAGAGTTTAAATAATAATTTTAAACATGTTTTTTCTATTAACTTTTTAACCTTTCAACAACATGTTTAATGTTTTAATTTTCAACATGTTTAACATTTTAATTTTAAAATTATAATATTTATCATACCTTCTAATTTTAAGCTTTTATTTTTCAATATGTTGAATTAAATTACCACTTTAATGTTTGAAACATAGATCATAAATCTATAACTGTTAACCATAACCCTTATTTAACTCCTACATCATAGCCTGTAATGGATTGACTTCTCCTATTAGGAGAAAAAATATGATTTGGCTTCTCATATTAGGAGAAAATGGATGGTTTGACATCTCTCACTTCCTTGGGAACAAGAAAAAAATTGTTTAAAAAATGTTGGAGAAATGGTTTCAAATGACATTAGTTAAGTCATAGACAAATCATATCCTTATTTAATTTTGATTAAGTGTAAAACAAATGTTTATCAATATATATGTCTGTGTTTGTGTGTGTGCAATTTTTGATGGTAAAGTCTAAGTTTGTGTCTATATTGAAACAGATGAAGCATGACAAACTATAGCATCTTAAATCATATGAAGACATATTTAATACCTTGTTTAGTTTTGTAAAAACTACATGATAGTGACAAATGTGATGTTTAGATAAAAGTGTGTTGCTCAAAGAAGATAAGTAAAGTGAAGTATCAGAAGTGAGTAAATGAGTTTTTAATGTGATATTAAATGCAAAGTCACTTTTTTCAACTACTAACTCCAACGTACACGACATTAAATTCAATGACTAGTATCTTTAATCACAACGACTATATTTTTGAAGGCCTATAAATATTAGAAGTCATGAAGATTTGAAACTAACGAAACTATCAATATTCAAGCAATCAAATCTCTTATAATTCAAATTTACTTTTGTTCAACAAACTCTCAAATTACCTTGTTTATCTTGAGAGAAAAAGACAAGTGCTTAAGTTTATATCCGTCTATAAGACCATAACTTTAAATTCTATGTACTTTTTTCAAACAACAACAAATTATGTGTTCTTAAGAGTGAGGAGTGGCTTGATATGTAAACAATACTCTATGTAGATTAGCTATATAAAAAACTAGAGGTGGTTCACATTGCTTGTATGTTTGCAAGATAGTGAAACTTGAAAAGTTTTTCCAAAATATAAACGTAATCTCGAGGTGAGACAAACTAGTATAAATCTTTCGTGTTATATTTATTGTTTTATCTTTCATTATATATTGAGTCAAAATTAAGAAATATACTATCTATTATTTTTCATGTAAACTATAACACACAATTCAAAAAGACTCGAAAAAGAATTTAAAAATTAGTTAAAACACAATTCAACCTCTCTACTTGTGTTATTTTGCCTTTATCGCCTCTCCCACTTATTGAGTCATGGTCAACATGTGAGAGAAAATGAATCGAATGACATTTCCTTCATTGTGAACAATAAAAATCCACTTAGATAATATCTTTTAATATAATACCTTTATTTTCTTTTAAAAAAATACATAATTGGATCAAAAAGCTAATTTGACTCAGTGGACCAAATGTAAAAAAAGCTAATTCAAGATTGATCCATATTTTATATAATTTTTATTTTTTTGACTCAAACCTAAATTACCTGTCGAATTAGTTCATATTAATCTATTTTATCCTTTTTAGTTTATATTTATATAAATTTAAATATGGTTCCAAATTGATCTAGTTAATTTTGTATCTATATTTTTTTAGTCTAAAATCATCAAGTCAACCCATATTAGTCTAATTTTATTTGAGTCAATAACTTTTTTTTTAGTACAATCTCACTCAATGAAATTGACTTGGTATATTTTACCATCTCTAATTATAATTAGTGGACAGTATGACTAATCAAACAAAAAGTGAACAAGATGCAACTTATGTTATGGGTGGGAAAGAGGGGAATTGGATTTGAAAAAATCATCTTAAAAATTAAAAATAAGGGTGAATAAGCTCAATTCCGTTTTTTTTTCTTTATTATAAGAAAGAGTTCAATTTATATACTTTTCACATTAACAAATTTCATAATATCAACTAATTAAAAAATCACTCAAATGGTTATTATATATATATATATATATATTTTTTTTTTTTGGAAAGGATATTTATTATATAAATTAATAATATTATCAGTATAATGTATGATTAAATAATACTTTAATTTGTTTACATTATTAATGCATTTTATTTCTTTTAAATTTACATTAGCTTATTCACCTTTTTAACAATTGTGACATCTCCTGTTTATTACAGAACTTTGTTATGCATTAATATATTTAGTCATAAAAATGTTTAAATTTTTTTTTCTATTTTTTAATATTAATTATTTCATAATCAACGCCTCCGGACCAGTTCCCAGCAGCTCTCTCCGCCGTCGCCCTTCGCCGCAACGCTCGGCGGAAGCTCCCTGTGCTCCTGCCTGATCTTAATGTCACTAAGTTCCATTTGCAACAGAAACTTCATCACTGGCGGCGGCAACTCTCGCTCCTCCGGCACCGGCGGGGCTCCCTCCACGACGGAGACCGGAGCCACGCCACGAACCCGTTGGAGGACTCGGAGTTAGAGCTCAACAGAGACCGGGTTTCACCTTCGGGTCCTCGGCAGAAAACGACGTCGTTGGGGACAGAAACAGTTGCGGGAAACTCAAACTCAAATTATTCTTCGAAGCGTTTCTTAAGATTTGGTGTTTATCATTCCGATGTGTAAACTCAAACTCAAATTATTCTTCGAAGCGTTTCTTCTGAGTTGAATGATAAACACCAATTAATTTATCTTATTTATTTATTTATGACTTAAATGCGTTTTAGTACCTAAAATATACTTTACATATTTTCATTAATGAATTGCTACAGATTTGGTCTTTATTAATGTTTCAAGGCCATTTAATTTGTTCTTATCGTGTGTGTGTGGGTGCTATAAATCCTTTCATGGTTTTTGGTGAGTGGTGACCCTTTGGATTGCATAGTGATTAGTGAGTCTAAGGTTGTTGCAATGAGGAAGGTTGTGTTGTTGGTTCTTTGCATGGTGTTGGTTGTAGTGCCTTTGGCTTCTGCTGCTCATTCAACTCAGAAGCTTGAGGTTCAGAAGCACTTGAGGAAATTGAATAAGCCTCCTGTTAAGTCCATCAAGGTAGAAAGAGAGAGAGTGTGTGTGTGTATGTTTTTCACTGATGATTGATTAATTGTTTTTCTAATTGGTGTTTGCAACAACAATGGACGTTTTTGGGGGGTGAAAGGAACTTCAATCCTTCATGCTCATGTTGTCTCACTTTGAGGGCTTTTTTTTCTTTTTCTTTCAGTGCATATTTGGATGAACGTCGACAAAATTGATTCTGAATATAATTGATTTTGTAAAATAGATTTGGATTATAATTGATTTTAAAGTGACATGAGTTATGTTTGGTAGATTTTGGTTAGAATTGATTTTGAAGTAAAATTCAATGTAGATTCTTGGATCCAACGCAGAAGCTTTACACTTGAATCCTTTGCAGAAGCTATTGTTAGTTGTTTCAACTCAAAATCAATTCTGCTATAGAATCAACTCTGAATTCTTCTTGAACATGAAACCAAACATGTTATAACCAAACACACACTTAGTCTCTTTCACCTGTTCTTGAATTTAGAGCTGATTCTCTTAGTGTGCTTTTTAGTGGTGCCTTTTCTGGGTTTTGCTAGGAATTGTAGTGCAATTGGTTTGGTTCTTTTGATTTTGGGGACATGAGCATAGTTCTCTTTGTTTTTTAAGGTTCTAATTTGCATTTGTGTTGTTTTGAGAGCAGAGTCCTGATGGAGATATTATTGACTGTATCCATATCTCACACCAACCAGCTTTTGATCACCCTAACCTCAAAAATCACAAGATTCAGGTGAAAACTGAAGAATTTCACTTTTCTTATCCAATCCAATGCTTTTTCTCTTTTTTTTATAATCATTGCTCTGGTGATGATGCAGATGAGACCAAGTATGTATCCAGAAGGGCACACTCCTTTTGAAGAAAGCGAAGTCTCTTCAAATTCAAAGCCTATTTCTCAGCTGTGGCACCAAAATGGGAGGTGCTCTGAAGGAACAATTCCTATCAGAAGGACCAAAAAGGATGACATAATGAAGGCAAGTTCTGTTCAGCAATTTGGAAAGAAGAATCAAAGGAGCTTCCCTCAGCCAAAACCTGCAAAACTGCTACTTGACAGCAGCAGTGGCTACCAGGTATTGCCACTACCATCAATGATGATAATACTAATAATAATGCAGTAACAACCAGTTCAATTTACTAATAATTACTAAGAATATTAACCTCATTTCTTATGATTTATGAATAAAAGAAAGAAAAGTGTTAGCAACACTCTCTCATATACTCCCTTTCAGAAACTCTCTGTGTGATTAATTGAAATTTATTGAAAATCACCAACATCACAGGAATTGTTTCTGAAAGAGAGTGTTGTTAACACTACTTTAAAAGAAAACCCTGTTTATTAGTACTTTATTAACATATTAGGCCTCTTTTTCATGCTAAAGAAAAAAGATGTATACTATACTAAAAAAGATGTATGCCAAAGAAAAAAAAGGTGTTTTATTTATTTATTTGTACTGATTTTCTTTATTGCTTTGATCTTTTTGGAACATTAAGCATGCCATAGCGTATGTGGAGGGAGATAAGTATTATGGAACCAAGGCAACCATGAACGTTTGGAACCCAAAAGTTCAACAACCTGATGAATTTAGCCTGGCTCAATTGTGGATTTTGGGTGGCCCTTTTGATCGATATATCAACAGCATTGAAGCAGGTTGGCAGGTATTATTAAATTTTTTTATCCATTGTCATCTTCTGTCAGAAAATGTTTTTCAAAATTCAGCATTCTCATAAAGATAATATTTATCACTTTCCTTCTAAATTTCCATTTTTCTGGTTTTTCTATTGTGGCAATTAGGTCAGCTCTCATTTGTATGGAGACAACAACACTAGATTCTTCATTTATTGGACAGTGAGTCTCACCAATTCAAGCACTTCAAATTTGTCCTATCTCTTCTAAATTATATTATTTTTCAATTTCTTATTCATTTCATCATGCAATTGTTTTCACTACCATGACAGAATGATTCATATCAACATACTGGATGCTATAATCTCCGTTGCTCTGGCTTTATTCAAATTAGCAATAATATAACCCTGGGAGCAAGCATCTCCCCTCTATCTCAGTATGGCTCTTCCCAATATGATATCACCATCCTGGTCTGGAAGGTACATTTTTTATTTATTTATCTCTATTTTATATATGAGTTTATTGATAATGCACTAATAGTATAAAATAGATTGACAGTGTTAGTCAATCACAAACCCTCAATTTATGCAAGTGATGTGTTGTGATGGATTGACTGTCCAAAACTATTTTACATTGTTAGTGCATCACCATCCATTAAAGTCTTTAAATTGAAGGAGTATAAGTGACACTCTCTCGGACACTCTGTTCCAGAGACTCTTGTTGCCATTGGTTCTTCTCATGATTGATTGAAATTTATTAAAAATAACAAATTTTGGTTGAAATAAGTTGAATCAGAAAATAGAATCCTTAAATGATATGTGACAATGTGACAGTGTCCAAAAGAGAACATCAGATAAAGTGTTGCTAGTATTCCTTCTCTTTATATGTGAATGCTGCATTATAAATATTGGAGCAATGACATCTGATGTTGTCTATTATGGAAAACCAATGTGTATGTAGGACCCCAAAAAAGGTAGCTGGTGGTTGAAATATGGAAAAGACAATATTGTGGGATACTGGCCAGCTTCTCTTTTCTCGCACCTCTCTGTCAGTGCGTCAAGGATCGAGTGGGGTGGAGAGGTCAGGCGGCCAACACACCTCAACGCAGATGGGGAGTGGCCATTTCGCTGAGGGGTTCCGCAAGGCTAGCTACTTCAAGAACATTCGGATTGTTGATGGTAACAACTACTTTGGAGATCCAGAAGACATTGACAGTTTAGCTCCGTACGATAGCTGCTACAATGTTAAAATTGGTAGTGGTGGATCTTGGGGAAACTACTTCTACTATGGTGGTCCTGGTAGAAACCCAAATTGTCCTTGATCCATTCATGTTAAACAAAGTGTTGGCCTTAAGCTGAAAACAATAACCCTCCTTAGTCGTGTAACACATTGCCAACACAACACAAAGAAAACTGAATAAAAAAGGAAAAGAACAAAAAAGACTTGTGTAGCTATTTTTATGTAGCATAGTTGTTTTATTTAGTAACCTGAGACTAATCAGAGAGCATGCAATGGTAAGAAGTTATAATAATAAGATAAGAGAATATGGGTAATTATTGGTTATTTTAGTTAGTAACCTGAGACTAATCACAATCCTACTATGTGCATAGCAGGTTAATAATTAATCATTAATAAAAAAAGAACCTCCATAACAGGTTAACAACGAGGCTTTAGACGACTTGACCAATGAAAGTGAGAGTACTAAAAAAAAGAGTGTTTGAGTGACTATCAGTTGCATTCCTCAAAAAACTTTTATACATTGAGTCTCACCTAATTATAAATCATAGATTTTTAAGATAATTAATGTAAAAGTTAACCAAATTTACCATATATAGTAAAATCACTTTGATGATTAGATGATAATTTAAAATCACTTTTATATTGTGTATATAGTTTATTTTCTTTTGCATGATAATAGTGATATTCTTTTTAACACTTTTTCTGAATATTTTTTCTATCATTGTCTAAAATTTATTTAAAATCATTAGTTTTAATATCAGTTAAAAAAAATATCAATTTTAATAAGTTTTATTTCTAAATCACGGGATATAATTATTAAATGAAAAGTGAGACTTGATAAAAAAAAATAAAATTGTAATTATTGTTGGTCCAAGATAAACTAATTTTGCTTTAAAAAAAAAGATAAACTAATCTCACTAGCTTGATTATTGTTGGTTCAAGAGAATTTTACACGGTGAAATTCAAATAAATTTTCTTGTTAAATAAATCATTCCTACTTATGGATATATAATACATATAGATCACTTGTTAGAAAGTTTAATGACACTTTTAGTTCATTTATTGAATTTAATATTTTTAATTTACATTTTGGGATATAATATTTTAAAATTGTCATTTTGTTATATATATATATATATGTATGTTAAAATACCATAATAATATTTTAAAAATATTATGTATTAAAATAAAAAAATATAAAATTTAATGAATTAAAAGTTAGGTTAAGCTTTTGTGTACGCTTGGTGTAATTTTTTTTTAAAGGAAAATGTAACTAATTATACCTATAATAATACAAAAGTAATTACTCTCACACAATGCTAACAGAAAATTTCCTGTCAAAGACCTTTGATAAGAGTGGGAAAGAAATTAACCTTGATCCTATACAATTAAAATAAATACCCAAGATTATAATTCAATAAAGTAATCTTTATAATAAAATATATATATATATTTTGGTGAACTTTATAATTTTTATATAGTATCTTATGTTTTCATTGGGTAAGATTTTGCCGTCAAGGTAACCAATAATCATTGGCACATGTGGTAGCGATCTTCCTTCATTCTCTAAATTTTTGAATTTAAATGTGCTAGTAAAATTAAAAAAAATATCTTCCTTTCCCTTAACTTCAATTTATTAATTTCTCCGGAAGCATATGTTTCTATAAGTATGTCTCCCTAGTCCCTAAACACATACACTTATTCTGTATTAAGGTCTATAACAAAGCCCTAGAAAGGTGTCCATTGCAAGTGGAGATTACACGTCAATTCAAAACTATCTTGTGCTTCTTTTTTTTTTTTTTCAATGGAAGAAACAGTGATTATATTAATGGTGTTTGAGAAGGACATTTGAAATTTGGAACACACCCCATAATGTATAATTTAAACAACTTTAAAAGGTTGGTGCCAGTTACATTTCAAGAGTCCATTTCTCATAATGATGACTCCAATAGTGTTTTTCATTGTGAATTAGGGTAGAGGCCACACACGAGCAAAAACCCTTTATCCCAATTAAGTGTTGAGTTTTTTCAAGTCAAAGCACGTATTCATGCCACATGGTGAGTGAGTCCATATGGTGTTGTCCTATTGAACAAGTTTTTCAATCATAGCAAACAAGATTTTAATTACCTGCCTAACACGCATTTGAGTTGGAGTCAAATGTCAACCACACGTATATGATATATGTAAAAATAAGCTTGTAAGGATCTGACTAAATACACCTTGGTGTTTACTAAGTTCAAATTTTTTTCTTCTCATTAAATTAATTATGATCAATTATACCATTTTAACCTTGTTTTTACACACGCTCATTCTCTATTTTTAAATCTGATTTTGTTTGTCCAACTCTGCACCAACACCCCCATCGCACTACACATACAATATTATCTAATGACAAGTTATTGTCGGCAACTCCGAGTATAACTTTGTCCATTATAAAAACCCTCTGTTGGCTATAGGGTGTAAAAGAGTTTAAATGAATAATAACACAATTGTGTTGTGAGGTGTAGTATTTGGATATAATTGATCATGAATAGTATAATGAGACAGAATGAAAGTGAAATTAGTAAACAACAAAGTATATTTAATAATAGTCTATTTTTTTTAGTCCAATCTAACTCGATAAATTTATCAAGACAACTCATTAATCTGATTTTATTTGAGCCAGTTTCACTTTATGCGGCTCATTCGGTTTATTTATTATCACTAATTAAAATTAGGGAACAATATGACTAATCAAACAAAAAGTAAACAATGTGTAAACTTATGTTATGGGTTGGAAAGAGGGGTAATCGGATTTGAAAAAGTCCTCGGAAATTAAAATAAGGGTGAATATATATTAGGTGTTACCCAATTCCGTTTCTTTTTTATATACTTTTATACTATCATTAGTAAGACATATTACTAGTGAAACTAGTCTCTGATTTAATGGATGGGAAGATATCATTTGTCTTCAACCTCAAACCATAAAAAAGTATGAAGATATTTTGGATTCTGGTGAATTATTTTACAACGTATACCACTCAATATCAAAAAATTAAATGACGATTTGGGCATTCACATTTACTCCTTCATATTCAATTCTTTATTGTATTGTCTTTCTGCCCGGAGTAGTATTTTTGATTTAGTATCAGTTTCTCAATCCCTAAAAAAACAGATCAATTTCTCAAGAAGTTTCTAGTTTGGGAATGTTTGGGGAGGTGATATTTGTAATTGGTTAGTTATTTTTATCGAAAGTTATTTCATTGTATTTGTTGTTGGTAATGGTTTCTGGTTGAGCGTAATTTGTACTTCAATTACTAACATTAAAATATTTATTTATATAAAAAAAAAAGTCTTTTAAATTATACAATTACATTTTATCTATCACTGAATTTTAAGACAAGTGGATTGTTGGATTTTAACCACTGCTATCCTTCACATAGATTACTCATAACAACAACAATTGGAAACAACATTTCAACCAACTTAATAAAACCAAAAACATTGTCTTAGTGAAGAAATCCAAGTAGGTAGAGTCCTGTTTATTACCGAATTTGTTACAAGAATAAGAATAAGACACTATTGTCATACAATATTTTATTTATGATAAATCTATTAATTTTTATAAAATTATTTTAAAAATCATATAAATAAAGAATTATAATCATTTAAAACTTTGTTACACAACTATTCTCATTTGTTATACTTCCATACAAATATGTAGCAGAAAAATGTTGAGCATGCTCACAACACCCTCCAATTCCAAGTTTCAACCAACTCAGCAAAAAGTGTAGCAAATTAATAAAATAAACTAATAACACTAATGATTAATTTAAAAAGTTAGCTTAACACTGTATAAAAAAAATTACAAATGATTAAAGCAAAATATGAAAAGAACATAATATGCTAGGCTAATAAATGTTAACAAAACCCTTTTCCTAACAATGTCATTTGTTGGAGTGTTATCATCACATAAAGTCTTTAATACACTTTTACTAACATATTCTTTTTTATTATTAAAATTTATTAATAATTAAAAAATTTACTTGAGATAGTCATTAAATAGGTGTGACTTATCTAATTTTAATTTTGTGATTTTTAATAAATTTTGATTAATTAAATATAATTGTTTAAAAAGTGTGTTTGATGGTGTGATCTTAGTATTTTTCTTTATTTTTTTTGTTGTCATGTTATTGAGTAAAAATATTTATTGATTTCTCAATTATCAATTTTGATCAAATAATCAGTTTCGACTAATTATTATGTAGTCTTGTAGCATCAAATCACTAGTAATATTTATGTACACAATCACATAGTATACACTATGTATATAAGTAATTATAAATACATAAATTTATTTTATCTTATTATAATTTTATTATTCATATTTTTTATTATTATTATTATTATTATTATTATATGTTAATGACTAATTTTTGTATAATTTTTTGTTTAAAACTTCCTGCTTCAATGGATTTGAACTTAAAAATGAATTTATAAAATTGTATTAATTTAATGTGATTATTTTTTTTACTTTTTTTAAACAATGGTATAAAACTTTATTTTTTTTAATACTAACTAGTACGTTGTCTCTGGTAATGCATGAGTTGAATATTTTTTAATATATAATAACGTATAAATAATTACGTATATAATTTAAAAAGATTATATATATATATATATATACTTTTAAATGATTTGGTACATAATAATATTTAAGAAATTCCTTAATTAATAAAAAAAATATCTAAGTAATGCAAGAAAACATGAATCCATATTAAGTTGGATTTTTTTTTTATCAAATAAGATAACTTAATAGCATAGTTATAAAAAATAAAAAATCCAAGTAATACAAAAAAAACATGAATCCATATTAAGTTGGAAAAAAAATTATCAAATAGGATAGCTTTAATAGCATAGTTATAACTTTTAAAAAAAATTATCACAGTAGTATGTATATTATATAAAAGAAAATAATGTAAATACTTGAATTTATTATAATGTTATCCATTATGCTTTTATAATTTTATACATTAAGTTTTTATTTATTTATAAAAGATATTCTTACTTTAAAGATCGATAACTTTACATTAAAGACCATATTACATACGCTATTATATAATTATTATTTTTTTTCTCAATTGTACCATCATTTATATTTTATTTTTAATTTGAATTGTGTTTGTTCTACCAACTTTTTTAACCCAATTTTTTTTACTTCTTTAAATCAAGTAAATTTAGCCATACGATCAATTTTCCTATACACAAAACTATTAAGAGCATCTACCATGCATGATTTTGTTTATATGAGTTTCTTAGGTTATTTTGGTGGTAATTATAATTTTACATAGACTTGTACTCTAAAAAAAAATTAACTCCAATGTTAAGGTTGTTAGGGTGAGTTTTTAACTTAATTACGAGAGTTTATTTATGATATAATTTGTTAAGCAAGAATATTTATATAAGTAACATTACATTATATGTTCCAATAATAAAAACAAGTTAAGCAATGTTATTTAAATTTAAACAACCCATTAAGCATTCATATTGGAGATGATCTAAGAGGAGTGCTAGCAACACTCTTTAAGACTCTATTTTCGATAATTGGTTGAAATTTATTGAAAGTTATCAATTTAGGTAGATATAATTAAATCAAGAAAGAATATTTTTAAATGACGTAAAATTCACAAAAAAAACTAATAATTTTGATTTAATTTTAACCAATGCATAGATTGTCTAAAAGAATGTGGCTAGCATTTTTCAAACTCTTAATTTACGTTTATTTTTTACTCGTAGTAGTAGTAGTCCTCATTTCAATATTTTTGAGTAGTCTGATCAAAACTTTAACTTAATTGTAGTTGTTAATTATTTTTTATAACCAATTTATTGAATGATAAATTATTCATAGTAAAATATTTTCATGGACAATAATAATTTAGTGAATTGTAAATGTAAAATTAAATATTTTCATGGATAATGATAAATTATTTAGTGAATGCTAAATTACTTTAAATTATGTTTCATGGAAAATAGTAATTAAAAAAAATTATTTTATAATTAAAAATATGTGTTTTGTTTTGATGAAAAGTATAGTATAATATATTAAAAAAATGACTTTATAATTAAAAATATGTATTTTGTTATATCTGTCTACGTAAACTTCACTTGAAGTATCTATAGCCACAAGATAAAAAAATCTAACTTAATTATAGCTATTGATCTTATTTAATTATTTAACTCTTATTTTAATAATTTTAAGTTATCAGATCGAAAATTTAATTTTATAATAACCATTGATATAATTTAATGTGATTTAACATTACTATATCTGTCTATCTATATATGTAAACTTCACTTTAAGTGTTTATAACCACAAGATCAAAATTCTAACTTAATTATAGCCGTTGATCATATTTAATTATGTAACTTTTATTTCAACAGTTTTAAGCCGTTCAATTGAAATCTTAATTTTATTTTGGTCATTGATATAATTCAAGAGAAGAAAAAGGATCTTCCATAAAATTATTTTACACTATCAATTAATTACAACCTTTTATTTATAATATGTCAATTAAATTTTATAAAATTATTTCAAATCATTACAATAATGCATTATGATTGAGTGACAAGTATACTTATTTTACATAGACGAACATTAAATTCATAATTCAATGTGATTTGTGATTTAACATTAATGAAAAATTAGTATTTTTCTATATCAACAATTTTAAGCCGTGAGATTGAAACTTTAATTTTATAACAGTCATTGGTATCATTCAATGTAACATTAATGAAATGTGAATATTTTTTGTAGCAATGATTTACTATTATTATACTTATTATCTTTTATATATTAAATTAAATTAAATATAAATAGATAAACTAATAAAAATAAGAGATAATGTAGCATGAATTTAAAATTTTAAAAAATATTTTGAAAAAAATATTTACTTTTAGAATTTCATAATTTAATAACTCTTAATATATTAAATTTTATATAATGTTATTTAAAATATATTTTATTGTTGATTAAATGCATATTATAATATTTATGTATAAATGATAAATGATTTTATAAACAAGTACTATATATAAAGGAGATTTAATCATTTTTAAAACAATGAATAATGATTGACCTTTATTTATATATATATATATATATTTTTTTTTTTCAGTCATAAAAAAATAATTATGAATAATATATATAAATTCAATCAGAACAAAATAATACACAAACTTAAATATTATGTAACCACCCCTTTGCATTTACAATTTCAGTAACATTACACCCTCCACAATTTATATTGTTTCCTCTTAATTCAATAATATTGCATCTTTACTTCCTTTCAGCCTCATTCACAAATTCTCTTTTTAATCCCCAATTGGAATCTTTCTCTCAAATTTGTCCTTTCATATTTGTTGGTCCTCCCAGCACCCAGGTTCGTTTCTATGTTTTGTTTTTCCTTCTTTTATATTTGTTATCCTCCATTTTTTTTTTTTTTTTTTTTTATGTTTTAGGGTGATTTAATAGCTTCTTTATATTATGTATTTTTGGTAAGTGTTATAATTTCTTCTTCGTCCTTTTTATTAGACTTTTGTTACATGGTAGTTCTCTTCTTCTTCCTTTTTTGTGTGTTTTTTTTACGTGTATGTCATATTCATTTCATGCCTTCATTTTCAAACAAGCAATGAGGTCTAGACGGAGAGAAAAACCTCTAACAGTTAAAGATTCTTTCTATTATGTTTTTGTTTGGTAAGTATTATAATTTCTTCTTCGTCCTTTTTTGGTAATATGTAACAAGTCATTTTTTGCAAACGTGTTCTTATAATTAACCTCATGAGTGAGCCAACGGTTCATGAAGTATGAATTATTATGTGATCCAGAAATATTTTGGACATGTATCTACGTTCACACCCAAGCGTTCACACCAGAACCTTGACCCCCAACAATTTTAATCACCAAACACATAAACAGGCTGAAACCAAATGAAGAATAACATGAAAATAATTAACATGAATTAGATTTGTCTTCAGAAATTTCCCAATTACAATGTGCATCGGCTTCCAAGAGTGTTTGCACCAGCTCTCTGAAAAAGTGTCATAAAAAATGCTTGACACAGTGCATGTGCATGATTGACACCATGACATAAGAATTTTTTCGTCTCATTTATGGTTCAAAATTGAACATATGAAATTACCACATAGTAGATCTGTGAATTCGCTGCCTTTACTTACATAGTATGTTACTCATCCCCTTTGGATCAATGAAATAGTCTTAAGTCTTAACCAAATAACCATAACAAATTTAAGATCCTCACTATTCATACACATTTCCTTTATTCCTTATAAATTAAATTTATCAAATATTAAAAGTAACCAACCACTGAGATTTCATCCAGTTTTCTCTTAATTGGAGAGGATCTTTTTCCGGCCCTTGCTCAACTAAGACAAATAATGTGAATCCATCACACAATGATGGATAGCTGAGCTAAAATGGATAAATTTTAAATAAGTTAATGAGAATTGTTCTGTATGTTATCCAAATCCAAAATATATAGCTCAAAAAATAGAAGTGGTTTCAAGTTACATATTCAGACATGCACAGCAGACAAACCAATTAGAACACAAAAGAAGTCCTATTGTGAGATTTAAAAAAACAAAGGAACTTGAATTAATTAACTCAAACAGAAAAAGGGAAGCTTAGGTTCTGGGCAAGTCTGTTTGGATACAAGGCTAAAAGTGCTTTTGACGGCTTCTCTACTAGAAAATGCTTTATATTTCTAGTAGAGAAGCTCTCAAAAAGTACTTCTAGCTTGTATCTAAATAAGATAATCTAGAATTTAAACTGTGATCTCCTATCCATGCCTGCACATTTCCGTTGTACTAATTGCGTAATCTCAACCGCAGCCGTGACAGCATTTGAAAAAAGAGTTGCCCTTCTTTTGTCTCTCCAATGGAAACACGTTTGATGTGAGAGATGAAGGGCCAAAACTCACCAGATTGTGGCTCACATTTTGAACACAATTCAGGGCAACCATCTATGCTCAAATCTTCAAGGGAAGTGAGGCGATGCATGTCACTTGGGAGATCCAGCAGCTGAGGACAATTAACAATATGGAGCATCTTAAGATGAGTCATTGTTGTCAGCCACTCTGGAAGCATCTTCAGACTATCACAATTTAAAATTAACAATGTCTGTAAAGTGTCTGCCGCACCTTGAATCCATTGAAGCAATGCCTGTTGCCTTGGACAATGCTCAACATACAGAAATTTCATCCTCATTTTTTGCATTGGGCTTTCACAGTACAGTGACTGATTTAGCATCTGGCAGCGTATCACAAACAAAACCTCTAATTTGGGGAGAATATGAAAAGGTAAGGACTCTAGGCTCCTGCATGACTGAACTATCAAAATTTCAAGAGAAGGAAATTGTGCCTCTCTGAACAAAAACTTCAGATTTTCACAATATTCAAAAGTCAAAGTTTGTAGTTTGCTCAATCTTGCAAAATTATCCTCTGCCAGAATAGATTGTTTTGTGGTTATGTGCAAGTGTTGAAGGTTGATTAACATCCCTAATCTTTTAGGCAATGTTTCAAGCTCCACGCATCCTCTGAGGGACAAAAATATCAAATTTTGGAGTTTCCATATAGAATGAGGAAGTCTTTTTATTTTGGAATTATTTTCAAGCTTGAGAGATCGCAAATGCTCCAATTTACAAATTGAAATAGGTAGAGTCTCAAAAGAGGAATCACTTAAATTTAAAATTCGTAAGTATATGTATCTTGTTATCCATGTTTTCAAAAGAGCTTCACTCTGAACACCTATTCCATTGATGGGAAATAATATACTTCTCACTCTTCTGGACTTTGGGAACAAAACATGGCTAAGTGAAACATCATCAAAAACAGATAAATGCCTTACTTGCTGAGGTATACTGCGAGTACGGGAGTTTACAACAAGAAGCTCCTCTTTTGCAACATACTGCGCAAGATCATGTACCAAATCATGTAATTTGAAATAGTAAAAGTAGCCAAAGTCCTCAAAATCCTCCAGAAATGATCTTGAATGTAACTCATCAATATATTGTCTTGCAATATTTTCTATCTTTTGACTTCCAACAGAAAAACGAAGTAATCCAAGTGTCACCCAAAGAGTAGAAACATGAGGACCAGAAAAACCAAAATCTTTAGGAAAAAGGGAAAAGTAAGCAAAACAGTGCCTCAAATAGAAAGGCATTTGGTCATAGCTCAACTTAAGAGCAGGTAAAATATCATCTTCTTTTTGTTTTATGTTCCATATTTCATTGTCTCTTACGAATTCCCACCTTTCTAAATCAAAATTTAAGAACAGCGAACTTCCTAATGTTTGAACTGCTAGTGGAACCCCTTGGCATTTCTTTACAATTTCTTTTCCAATATCCACTAGATTTGGATATCTTTTTTCTTCGCCTTCCTTGAATGCCCATTTGACAAACAGCGATAAACAGCTCTCTAGAGAAAGACCTTCTAAAATATACGAGGGAACAGTGCTCATCATAGAAGCAGTTGAGTTACTTCGTGTTGTCACAATGATTTTGCTTCCCGCCGCACCAACTTTGATTAAATCTTTCAACTCTAACCATTTTGCACGGTCATCATTCCATATATCATCCAAGACTAATAAATACTTCTGACCTGAAAGCTTGTATCTAAGATGACTTTGTAGCTGCTCAATATCTAAGTTGTTAATGTTTTCTTGCTAAGCAAGAACAGTTGAAGCAGAAGTAGAAGCAGAATTGATGATTTTAATAATTATTTGCCTAATGTCAAAGTCGTCAGAGATACACACCCACGTCTTCAATTGGAAAAGTTCATCGATCCTCTTGTCATTGAACACCAACTTTGCAAGTGTGGTCTTTCCCAAACCTCCAATACCCACAATTGGAATAACACACACACTTTTATCTCCATCACCATCACCATCACCGTGAGGGTGAGGTTGCATCAAAAGCTTGATAATTTCTTCCCTATCATTGTCCCTTCCTATGACCCCTGAAGCATCAACATGGGAATAAGTCATTTGTCTCCTTTGCACAAGTCTGTGATCAACATCAATCCTCTCAAGACCAAACCTGTTCCCATCAGCTGCTATCCTATCCAATCTATTCCTAACCTTTTTAATTTGACGAGCCATCCTAAAGCGGAAAACAAGAGAATTAGATGAAGAAAAGAAGTGGCCAACCTTCATCCTTGTGCTTGTTGATGTTCTGAGAATTTGCTTTCTGAGTTTTTGGCACTCAAATCCATCAAAGTCATCTTCCGCATCTAAGCATACGTTTTGAATCTGCCTCAGCCATTCGTGCAACCCATGCTTCTGCTCCTTCTTCTCCTCAGCATCCAATAGCACACCTTTCACAATTGACAAAGTGTCTTTGATCCCTTGGACATCCTCATACAGATCATAGGCTTGAGAAGCTTCTTCATAAGCATAAGATGCAAGCTTCCCTAGCAGTGATTCAATAATCTCAAAGACAAAATATTCACCCATGTTCTGCAGGAAAGAGCAGAAAGTAGTTAATTGGGATTGAAGCTTGTGTTGTGGTCATTGTTCTCCTCCTCCCTATTCATAAACACTTGTTTTCAGCCCATATGAATAGTGAGTATGGTGTGAATGATTGAATCTAGTACTATGTCATTGATTGGTGATATGGTGTGAGTCATTTAGGAACATAAATTTAAATTTTTATAAATGAATAATTAATTCCTTTTTAAAATTTATTTTCTGTTATTAAATAATTTATAAAAATTATGTTATAGTTTTCAATTTCAAGAAATTATTCATACAATTTTTTATAAAATATTTTTATTTTCCTAGTTATTAAATTGATTGATAGGCTAAAATTTTAAATTTGAAAAATACTATTAATTGAAAATTGAAAACTCATTTGTTATTATTATAATTGTTATTCAACAAAATTGGATTTTAATAGGAGTTATGGATGATGGACAAAATTATTTTGATAATCTGATATATTTTAGTTGGTAAAAATATTTTGGGAGAAAAAAGGTATATCATATGTATATTATTTTAAGTAATAAAGGATGATATCATATTTTAAATTATTAAAAATTTAAGAAATTATTTATAAGATTTTTAAATAGTTGAATTTTCTCAAATAAAAACAAATCTTCTGAATAAAAAAAAAGTTGATTTTTTTAATTTTAATTTAAAAAATTAATACAACTATTTTTAAATTATGTACTTACTATCACAATTATAACAATATAATTAAATAATGGGGGTTCACAATACTTATGCATCCAGCCAAGTGAGCTTGATTCCTTTGGTACATGCATATTGACATTCAGCTAAAAAAAAAAAAAATGTATATTCTTTGAGTAATAAAGGATGTTCACACTGGATACATTACTGTTTAGATTTTGAAAACTACAGAACAGGCATCCTAGCAATGCATTCTTGAGCATCTCTGACGCCTCAACAGTCGGACCAGTTCCCAACAGCTCTCTCTAACTGTCTCCCTTTGTTGCAACCCTCAGCGGCAGAAGCTCCATCCGCTTCTGCCTCATCTTGATGTTACTAAGTTCCATTTGCAACGGAAACTTCATCACTGTCCCAAAAATTAACTTGTTATAAAGTCGGTGGCGGCAACTCTCGCTCCTCTGACACTGACAGGACTTCCATCACAACGGCAATCGGAGCCACGCCACGTATTGTGATTTATGGTAAAAGAGGATAAATTGGATTAGAAAATCAATTTACAATGAGTACGACTCTTATATAGTCTCAATATCAATTTACAATTAACTTTAACTAACAATATATTTAATATAATTAACTATATCTCTAATATCCCCCTACAAGTTGAAAGTATTAATTAACATTTTCAGCTTGAAAAGATAAATACAATCTAAGAATAATATAATGTGACTGAAAAAATATAAATGAAATACAAAATATTATAAGTCGAAATGTATTTCTATTAATACAAAAGAAAAGACAATTGATTAAGGAGTTCATCAAATATCTTCAAATATCTTTAAGATACTTATCAATTATCACGAAAACATGCCATATAAAGCAAACAAACTAAAAACCAACGCTTAAACTTCTTTAGCCACCATAAATCAATAAACAATCGTACAAAATTAGATCTTTAGATCTTGTGTTTATTATAGAAGTAGTGAGAAAGAAAAGGCTTACAAGAGAAGTCTTGAGAAATGATGTTGTTATCTTTGAAGGTTAACAACCCCTGGAGGTCGAAAATTGCCCCGCGGAGGTGGCGAACCAAGAATCCAATTGGTGGGTTTTGGTGCAGAAGATGCGATGGAGCTTTCTAGCAGTGTGGTTTATGGGATAACGATCTGTGGTGGTCGGAAATCGTTCCTAAGGCGGAGGAGGGAATAGTCTATTTGATCTTCAAAGGAGAAGAAATTAAGAGACTGAAGGAGAGGCTTCAAGCGGCAGTGATGGAGCATTAGATGTAGCTGACTGAAGATGGCAATGAGAGGTTGTTGATGGATTTGTTCGATGGCTATGGAGATGCGATCAAGAGGGAAGATCGCGAGCAAGAATAAGAATCGCGAGTAGGAATATGTAGAAACCCAAGGAGAAGGAGGGTTTTGATAGGATTTGGATAAGTTTCCTTGAATTCAAGGACAAGGAGCCTCCCAATAATACTAATTTACTGACAAAACATTCTTTGCCTCCTTTCATTGCACAATGGAATATAAAGGACAGTTACATAGAAATCATTGGTTCACCGCAAGAGGTGAAAACCAAATTGCATAATCGAAAAGGAATCTTAGAAGGTTCTAAAATGATAGCTAGACAATACTACGATGGTCCTAAGTTAAGGCACATAGTCTTCCAAATGTGGTGGCCTTTTAGTAATTCTAATGAGCCTAGCTCCACGGTTTGTTTCTTGGGACTTCATAGCCTTGTTACTAATAGGTTTCAAAGGTGAAGGTGGTGCAAGGTGAAGGTTAGGATAGAAGCGGCGCAAGGTTAGGATTTTAAAAGAGATGGAGAAGAGAGGCTTATGGTTTTGATGGCAGCACAGGGTTTGCAATTAAGGTTAAGGTTAAGGGTTTTCTAACCTTTAGAAATTTGAAGGAAAAAAAAAAAACAGGATCAAGGTCAAGATCTTGAAATTATCTCAGAAGCAGAATGAAGAAGATGAAGATGGTTCATGGGTTTCTCGGAAAAAGGCATGAAATCGAGAAAAAATAAAAAGAAAAGATTTGTTTTGATTTTCTGGATAAAAGAAAAGGAAAATGTTTTGATTTTCTGGAAAAAAATAATAATTACTCAGATACAATATTGTAATTTATGGTAAAAGACAATAAAAAAGATAAAAGGAAAGAAATTGAATTTATCTCAAAAGAGAGAATCAATTTATAATAAATATACTTTGATTCTTATATAGTCCCGATATTAATTTACAACTAATTCTAACTAACAATATATCTAATATACCACGAACTTGTTGGAGGACTTGGAGCTCAACAGCGGTTGGGTTTTGCCTTCATATCCTCAATGCATTGTTATGACTTTGCCACATAAAACGACATCGTTGGGGACAGAAATAGTTGCGGGAAACTCAAACTCAAATTCTTCTTCAAAGCGTTTCTTAAGATTTGGTGTTTATCATTCCATTGTGAAGATGAATTTATCTTATTTATTTATTTATGACTTAAATAAGTTTTACTATCTAAAATTTACTTTACATCTTTTCATTAATGAATTGCTATAGATTTGTTATTTATTAATGTTTTAAGGCCATTTAATTTGTTATGTTTTTATTCATGATTTGGTTATTAATGAAATGACATAAGTATATTGCTACAAAAAAAAATTGTTCTTATGGTGTGTGTGGGCGCTATATATCCTTTCATGATTTTTGGTGAGTGGTGATCCTTTGGATTGTATATTGAGTCTAAAGTAACAACCCACTTTGAGAAGGTTGCTGCAATGAGGAAGGTTGTGTTATTAGTTCTTTGCATGGTGTTGGTTGTGGTGCCTTTGGCTTCTGCTGCTGATTCAACTCAGAAGCTTGAGGTTCAGAAGCAGTTGAGGAAATTGAATAGGCCTCCTGTTAGGTCCATCAAGGTAGAAAGAGAGAGAGTGTGTGTTTTTCACTGATGATGGATTGACTGTTTTTCGAAAAGGAACTTTAATCCTTCATGCTCATGTTGTCTCACTTTGGGGGCTTTTTTTCTTTTAGTTTCTTTCACTTGTTCTTGAATTGTAGTGCAATTGGTTTGGTTCTTTTGATATTGGGGACATTCATGAGCATAATTCTCTTTTTTTTAAGGTTCTAATTTGCATTTGTGTTGTTTTGAGAGCAGAGTCCAGATGGAGATATTATTGACTGTATCCATGTCTCACACCAAATAGCTTTTGATCACCCTGACCTCAAAAATCACAAGATTCAGGTGAAGACCGAAGAATTTCACTTTTCTTATCCAATCCAATGCTTTTTCTCTTTTTTTATAATCCAAACTTGTTGAATCTATTTAGCTCCATTTTTTGTCTCTCCTTTTGGTTCAAACTTGAATTTCAAACAACAATCATTGATTTGGTGATGATGCAGATGAGACCAAGTATGTATCCAGAAGGGCACACTCCTTTTGGAGAAAGCAAAGCCTCTTCAAATTCAAAGCCTATTTCTCAGCTGTGGCACCAAAATGGGAGGTGCTCTGAAGGAACAATTCCTGTCAGAAGGACCAAAAAGGATGACATAATGAGAGCAAGCTCTGTTCAGCAATTTGGAAAGAAGAATCAAAGGAGCTTCCCTCAGCGGAAACCTGCAAAACCGCAACCTGACGTTAGCAGTGGCCACCAGGTATTGCCACCACCATTAATGATGATAATATTAATAATAATGCAGTAACAACCAGTTCAATTTACTAATAATTACTAAGAATATTAACCTCATTTCTTATGATTTATGAATAAAAGAAAGAGAAGAGTTAATGACATTCGTTTACAAATACTTTCTTTCAGAAACTTTCCGTGTGAATGATTGAAATTTATTGGAAATCACTAACATCACATGGAGAGTTTCTCAAAGAAAGTGTCTCATAGAGTGTTGGTAACACTCCTCTAAAAGAAAAACCTGTTTATTAGTACTTTATTACCATATTAGGCTTCTTTTTCATGCTAAAGAAAAAAGATGTATACTAGACTATCATATTAGGCCTCTTTTCTTATGCTAAAGGAAAAACAAGTTAGTATGGGAGCAAAAGATAAAAGCTGTTTTATTTATTTATACTGATTTTCTTTATTGCTTTGATCTTTTTGGAACATTAAGCATGCCCTAGCGTATGTGGAGGGAGATAAGTATTATGGAGCCAAGGCGACCATGAACGTTTGGAACCCAAAAGTTCAACAACATGATGAATTTAGCCTGGCTCAATTGTGGATTTTGGGTGGCACTTTTGGTAAAGATCTCAATAGCATTGAAGCAGGTTGGCAGGTATTATTAAAAAATTTATCCATTGTCATCTTCTGTCTGCAAATTTCTTTCAAAATTCAGCATTCTCATAAAGATAACATTTAACACTTTCCTTCTAATTTTCCATTTTTCTGGTTTTTCTATTGTGGCAATTAGGTCAGCCCTGGTTTGTTTGGAGACAACAACACTAGACTCTTCATTTATTGGACAGTGAGTCTCACCAATTCAAGCACTTCAAATTTGTCCTATCTCTTCTACATTATATTATTTTTCAATTTCTTATTCATTTCATCATGCAATTGTTTTCACTACCATGACAGAATGATGCATATCAACATACTGGATGTTATAATCTCCATTGCTCTGGCTTTATTCAAATTAACAGTGATATAGCTCTTGGAGGAAGTATCTCCCCTCTTTCTGAGTATAGCTCTTCCCAATATGATATAACCATCCTGCTCTGGAAGGTACATTTTTTATTTATATATTTCCATTTTATACATGAGTTTATTGATAATGCATTGATACTGTAAAATAGTTTTATGCGATTAGTCAATCACAACTTTTCATTTATACAAACAATGAGTTGCGATCGTTTAATTGTGTAAAATTATTTTACATTGTGAGTACATCATCATTAAAGTCTTTAAGTTGAAGGAGTGATACTAACACCTTCTCCGACATTTTATTCTCTTTATTTTAAAGACTCATCTTTTGACTGATTGAAATTTATTGAAAATCGCTAATTTTGATTGAAATAAGTTAAATTAGTAAATATAAATGTTAAATGAGATTTATAAAAATTTATGATTTCCAATTTCAACAAATCACGGGAAGAATCTCCAAAATAATCTGTTTAAGAGAGAATATTGCTAGTAATCAGACTCTGTATGTATTATATTATCTCTCTTGATATTGGACGTTCAGGCATGAAAATATGCTCTTTCATTATATGTGAATGCTGCATTAGTAATATTGGAGCAATGACATCTGATGTTGTTGTCTATTATGGAAAACCAATGTGTATGTAGGACCCCAAAGAGGGTAACTGGTGGATGCATTATGGAAAAGACCATATTGTGGGATACTGGCCAGCTTCTCTTTTCTCGCACCTCTCTGACAGTGCGTCGACTATTGAGTGGGGGGGAGAGATCGTGAATAGGGAGTCAGGCGGCCAACACACCTCGACGCAGATGGGGAGCGGCCATTTCGCTGGGGAAGGGTTTGGCAAGGCTAGCTACTTCAGGAACATTCAGACTGTTGGTGGTGACAACAAGCTTAGAGATCCAAAGGACCTTGGCGGTTTCGCTGAGCAAGATAGCTGCTACAATGTTCAAACTGGTAGTGATAGTGATTTGGGTAGCTACTTCTACTACGGTGGTCCTGGTAGAAACCCAAATTGTCCTTGATCCATTCATGTTAAACAAAGTGTTGGCCTTAAGCTGAAAACAATAACCCTCCTGAGTCGTGTAATACATTGCCAACACAACACAAAGAAAACTGAATAAAAAAAGGAAAAGAAAAAAAAACTCGTGTAGTTTTATTTTTATGTAGTGTAGTTATTTTATTTAGTAACTTGTGGTGGTGTATAATGAAAGCTCCTACCTTAGTCTCTTTGAAGTCTCCAAAAAATTGTTTTGGAGAAAAAAGGGGTGATGAGTTTCTTTGATTTATTTTAAGAAAAAAAAATTCATTGGTTTTTTTCCTTTATTTATATTATGATATATATGGGGTTCCTGATGTTCTCTTTAGAAGATGTTAGCAACTAGCACGAATAGGTCAAGATCCATCTAATAGATTCACTTCACATCTTTGGAATATACTTGTCCATTTAGTCATAGACTTGTCATATGGTTCAAAATTATTTACTTTTGATGAATTGGAATGATTATTTTGTAAAAAATTTGAGGAATGCTACACTCAAACACTCTTTTGAGTATTATTCCTTTCATTTTCATTGGTCTGTGTGGTATAAATTTTTTAAAGCTTTATTATTAACTTGATATGCTGCAGGTTCTCTCTTTTCTTATTATTATTAATTATTAATTACCTTGTTATTAGTACGAAGAACAAACTGTATGGTCTCAGACAGCACTTCTCTTCTTTCCTTGTCATGCACTATCTCATCGCATTATTTTAGCACTTGGAATGTGCTCCCGCACTCTATGTTGAACGAATGTACAAATGTAGAAATCAATTTGCATAACTATAGTGCATTGGTAAGAAGAATTATAAGGCTCGAGGCCTTGAAACTTTGGAAGTTTATGTTTTTTTTTTTTTATTGATAAATATTAATTTGTTAGTTTTTGGAATTCAAATTCAAGATATATTTCTTCCACTTTTACTTTTACTTTTTTTTTTACCACCTAATTCACTTTATATCTCTGGTTGGTTGGAAGCCTCTGTGGAGGACTATGAAATACCGAACATATGAAAATAAAAGTCATAAAAGAAAAACTTTATATCACCAAGTCATTCCTTAGAAACCTGCACAAGTGTTTGATAGCCTTCCTCTAGACAATTACAATAAAAACTTCACCCAATCTGCTGTTTAAATGTCCTACTTGCTTAGTCCCTTGTAGTCACTTAACTGATTCGTTCCCAATTCAATTTTTTCTTTCTTTCCGGTGTCTTTACTCTCAATGTTGTGATATATCTTGTAGTGTTACTATATTAAAAAAAATTGTTATTTGTTACTGTTTGATACAGGGTTAATTACAATTTCTGTCTCTCTAATTTTAAAAATGGGCTATTTTGGTCCTGGATCCATAATTGACTACTAATTTATCATTAATAAAATTATTAAGTTAATTTAAAATATTTTTTCACATGAGAAAAAAATAAAAATAAAAAATCATTTTTAACATTAAAAAATTGTTAATTATCGATCATTAAAAAAATGTTTTTAATATTATAAAAATATATATATTTAAAAAAATCACTTTTAATCCCTTTTAATAATTAATAATTTTGAGTAAATTTATAGTTAATTTAATAACTCTATTAATCATGATTATTAATTAATAATTGAATAAGAAAATCAAAATCTATCCAATTTTAAAATTAGAGAACCAAATATTATAATTAAAAATTAATAGCATCAAAATCGTCAATTTTTTTTAACAAGTTACATTTTAACATTTGTTTTTGGCTTCTTGCTTCAGACAATTGATGAGCCATTTATGTTTTAGATCCAACAAATAGTGCATGATAGGAAAAGAAGAGAAGGCTGCTTGAGATCACCACAAATCAAAAACGAGAAAGAAGAGAAAGTCCACTTGAGACCAATCACACCATGCAATTTGTTCTCCGTAATAATAGTAACAAGTTATAATAACAAGATAAGAGAATCAGGGAATTGTATGCATAAAACTTCTTTTATATATAGTAAATTTTTATGATGTATAAATATAATGCACTTAACAATGAGTATCCAATGCGATATAAAATTTTGGTTAGGTTTTGGTTTCTTATAATATTTTTGTTTTAGATATTAGTTTTAAAACTGAAATCGGTGAATAATTTTATCAAAAAAGTAATGTAAATACTTTTATAAAATTATAAGTTTTAAAAAATAATTCTACAAAACTTAGGAGTGTATTGGATTAGGGTTATTTGAGATTTTAAAAGACTTTTTTTAATACTTAATTGTAATTTTCATCCCTTAGTTTCTGAAATGACAATTTTCATCCCTATTTTAAAAGTCAACAATTGAGTCATTTGGTTTCAAAAATGCACAAATTTAGATACCTTGTCCCAACTTATTTTTAACTTATAAGTTACTTTAAGTTAAAGTTAAAAATGAGAGTTTTAAAAAATAAGTAACAAGTTATTTGTTAATATTTTTTTTTAAACTTAAAAACTACTTAAAGTTAAAATATAATCAGATAAAGAGATCTTGGGTTTGACTCTCCCACAAACAAAAACTAATAAATTAATCACTAATATTTTTTGATAAAAAAATACTAATTATTCAAAAATGTGTTATATATATATATATATGTTGTAATTTGGTCTTCGAAGAGAGAACATGGAAATAATCCTTATTTCTAATTTTTTTCATTAAAAATAAATAATTTTTATTTTAAAAAGTTTTTACTAATTAGTGTTTGAGTTAACTTTTACTTAAAAGTAACTTATATAAGTTGAAAATAAGTTGGATTAAATGAAACCTTAGTCCGTCTGTCTATTTTAAATATTAGTATAGCCACTTACTTCAACTCTTCTTCATGTGATTAATTAAGAACACAACTTAACTTTAGTTATTCTTGTAAAAAAAAAACTTAACTTTAGTTATTAACTTATTTTAAATGGATTCTAATTTTTGTTTTAGTTGCTTACATGAACAACAACTTCCAAATTAAAAAAAAAAACTCTAGTTTGCTCCAATGGTATTATTATCTAGTTACTTAACTTTGGGAAGCAACATAATCCATTACATTGTAGTTTCTCTAATAAGTGAATGAGTTTCTATTTTGTGAACAATGAAAGGATGGAAAGCTAGCTGGCTAAGAAGGCGCTTGTGACTCTATGTGAACTTGACAAGAGAAAAGTGTGGTTTGATGAAACAACAACAAATGCAATTTGTGCAGCTTCCTTCCATTCTTTGCTTTGGCTCTGTTGTTAAGTTAGTTTTACAAAAATAATATTACAGCTGTCACGTAGGAAACCGGTTAAACCGGTTAAAGATGGTCACAAACATTCACTTTCTTTGACTAATAGTTGTTTTTTTTCTTTCTTTTGCTTGTTTGATAAACTTCCAAAGAAAGAGAGAAGCTCCATGGAAAAGCATGGCAAGCCACATTTGAACTGAACCTCTCTCAACCTCTGTCTCTTCTGTCTTCATCCTCTTTTATCTCTTCACTTGTTAAGGTAAAATTTGAAACTAGTTAAAAATGCACTTTGAATCTTTTTTATTTCCTGTCTAATTTATCGTAAATGTTTGTTATTCTTATGTGTTTTTGTTCATATCAAATGCAACCTTCACATTTTGAAAGTCTTTGATTTCTCTTTGAATCGTCATTTTCTTTTTTTGTTTCTAGTTTATTGTTTGTCATTATTGAATCATTGAAACTAGTTCTCTCATATAATCTTTCTCACTAGTTCCAATCGATTTCATCATCTCCCATCTCGTCATATCTCTCGATAACTCTGATCTCATAATCTCTCACGTTTTAGCCCTGATCTGGTCATCTCTATCGTTAGCTCGGAATCAATGATACATAATGATTTTGCTTGTGGCTTTGGTCTTCTTACCATGTAGGTTTAATTAGTTTCTATTTTTTCTTTTTCTTTCCATACATTGAGTTGTTAGTTTTCGTTTTAAGTTAATTAGAGATTTAGTTGTGATGTATCTTATGTTTTTTGTATAATTATCTTCGATCTTGATTAGTTGTTTCGAATTTTACATTTTATTTAAGTGAAAGAGAATAAGACTTTCTTACTACTACATTTGACAAATAGAGCATACTGAACCTCTCTCAACCTCAGTCTCTTTCGTCTTCATCCTCTATTCTTTCTTCACTTGCTAAGGTAAACTTCGAAATTAGTCGAAAATGCACTTTGAATCTTTTTTGTTGTTTCGAATTTTACATTTTATTTAAGTGAAAGAGAATAAGGCTTTCTTACTACTACATTTGACAAACAGAGCATACTGAACCTCTCTCAACCTCAGTCTCTTCCGTCTTCATCCTCTGTTCTTTCTTCACTTACTAAGGTAAACTTCGAAATTAGTCGAAAATGCACTTTGAATCTTTTTTCTAATTTATCGTATATGTTTGTTATTCTTATGTGTTTTTGTTCATATCAAATGTAGCCCTCACATTCTGAGAGTATCTGAATTCTCTTTGAATTGTCGTCACCTTGTTCACCATCTACGATACATGAAACTGAAATTGAAACGATTCTCCTTTTCTTTTTTCGTTTCTAGTTTATTGTTTGTTGTTATTGAATCATTGAAACTAGTTTTCTCTCATAATCTTTCTCGGTAGCTCCAATCGATTTCATTTTTTGCTTCGATTTCGTCATCTCCAATCTTGTCATCTCTCTTAGTAACTCTGATTTCATAATCTCTCTCAGTAACTTTGATCCCATCATCTCTCTCGTTTTAGCTTCGATCTTGTCATCTCTCTCGTTAGCTTCTCGTCATCTTTTTTTTTTTTTTTTTTTTTGTCTTTGCATGTCCCATTCTATTTTAACTTGTTTCCCTTTATAGGAAAATTGAGTCCGAATTGGGTCCACTAACCTCTTCCTTTTTCTTCAAACTTCACTAAACAAAAACCTTTTTGGCATAGCATCAACATTATTTTTTTAATCATGGGCCTATTTCTATTTTGATTCTACAAAACACTTTTCATTCATCACTTAGTAGGTTAACCTTAAACTCTTCAACTATAAAAATTATTAAATAATTATTATAGCATCCTAAATTATTATAGCAAGATTCACCTTGACTCTTCTTCTCTCTTTCTTTTAGTTCACATGGAGAAAGTTTTAAAAATGAGCGACTTGGAGGACAAAATTCTAACACAGATCTTTTCCAAATTACCCACCAGAGAATCTGTTACCACAAGTGTTCTGTCAAAGAAATGGGAAAGTATGTGGAGTAATGTCATTGTCTTGGATTTTGATGATCGAGTTAGAGAGGGACATCTCCATTTTATTGGAATCAAACCCAAAATAAAAATGTTCTGTGAATTTGTTTACGCGGTGCTCCTTTGCCTCACAACTGAAAAGATCGACTGATTCAATCTCCAGTGCAATCCGAGGGATTACTCAGATATCGACATTGTTCTCTTTTCTCAAATATAACTATGTTATACTGTCGAGACTGCTACATTATAACACTTTACGACAATGAAGTTGAATAAGGTGAGCCTCTGTGTGCTTAAGAGGTACTCAGTGCATCTTTCAGTTCTCAAGGTTCTTCATCTTTGGGAGAATGTTGTATTCACTGGGCCATTTTTTCTTTGTCAAACTTCTCCGTTGTTACCCAAGGCTCCAAAATTTAGTACTAAAATGTAGCGAATTTTGTTGTATCTCAGATGAGTTTTGCACCAAAGAAGACTTTGAGTTGAATCTTACATGTTTGTTGCATGTTAAAGTTAATTTTTGATGGAACATAAAATGTCCAATGTTCAAAGTTTTCAAAGCATTTTGCAATGTTCATAGTCTATCTATTTCATCATCCATCGTTGAGGTATATTATCTAACTTATCTATACAAATTATCAACTATTGATTGGTTTCCTTTCCTCCTAGTTTATGTTGTTTCTCTTGTTCTCATTGTGCAATGTTTGGTGCCTTGTCTTAGAAACTTTTCGGAGGTGTTCAACAATTTGACACAGTTTGAAGTTTCATTCTAAGATTATTAATGGACTATAATTGAAAAATTGCTTCAACGGAGTCCAAAGTTGGAAAGAGAGAAGCTTCATGGAAAAGCATGGCAAACCACACCTGAATTGAACCTCTCTCAACCTTCATCTCTTTCGTCTTTATCCTTCGTTCTCTCTTCACTCGTTAAGGTAAACTTTGAAACCAGTCGAAAATGCACTTTGAATTTTTTTTTTCCTATCTAATTTTTCATGTGTTTGTTATTCTTATGTGTTTTTATTCATATCAAATGTAGCCTTCACGATCCAAGAGTCTCTGATTTCTCTCCGAATCTTTGTTACCTTGTTCACCTTCTACGGTACATGAAACTTGTACTTGCATGAATTTGGTTGTAAGGGTATATTTGTCTTCTTACATCTAGTTATCTGAAATGCTCCAAGTCCGAAGTCTTCAAGCTTCCACATGCCTTCACAAAAGGGGGAAGTACTTGTTAAAGATACTCTGATGCTTAAGTCATCATAGTTTGGCTCAAAGTCAAAAGTAAAGTTGTCAGAAGTAAAGTGAGAATGCGTACCTTTTTAGCATCTGTTTATATTTATATTGTACCTTAATGGGGATCCATGGGTTTTCATGTATATGATTACTAGTAATCTTTGTTAATTTTGTTTATTCATGATGATATCCTTTGATTATGCTAATCTTGCTAATTAACTTTGATATTTGTTATAAACTTGATCTACTTCCTCATATTCTTTATTTGGCCGAACTTATGTATTTAGATGGCCTAATATACTTGGTTGAATACATGTGTTCAAACAGTTTGATACCTATGGCCAAATACATGTGTTTGGACGGCCTAATACATTTGGCTGGTCGAATACGTGTGTTTGAATGGCCTGACACATTTGGCCCAATACATTTGGTCGACCTAATACTTTTTGGCCAAATACATGTGTTTTGTCTTGGTCGAATACTCAACAATGTCCTTGGCCATGTACTTGGTTGTACTATTCGACCTTGGTTCTTGTCCTGGTACATATATTAGTCATTCTTCCCTACATTTATGGTACATTTTCTTCAACATATTTTATCCAGTATACAAGCCCCCAAGCTTTGAGGGACATGTATGTCATGAAGAAGTTTTATCAAGTTAATTTCAAATTTCAAATTTTTGTTCGTTATCTCCTAAAAATTGTTCGTTATCTTCTAAAAATTGTTCGTCATTATGACAATTTAAACTTGTCTCTTCGATTTTTGTTAATGTTGTTTGGAATTTTTCCACCTTTTTTAAAGTTCTCTCCAGGATTCATGCTAAAGTTGAGACTACTCAACCCTCTAAGAAGTCAAGGTCTCATTTATCTAGAGATACCTCTAGTGATGCATCATCTATGACTTTTTGTTGAGTTTTAGCTAAGGACTTCTTTTCTCCTAGCTACAACAATTTGACATGGTTTGAAGTTTCATTATGAGATTATTCATGGACTATAATTGAAAAAGTGCTTCAACAGAGTCCAAAGTTGGAAACTATTATGATTCACAAGGTATGTCTGTTTGAATAACAAATTGTTTTGTATCTTATTTACTTGAATCTTAGGATACTTTTTATATCTAATTGTAGGAGCCAAGTAATTCTTAGGTGGTGAAAGAACAAAAATGGAACGGTTGTTTCAAGGATTCATTGAATCTCAAGACCTTCTCCATCAAAGATTGTCAAGGGTTGGAATCTGAGTTGTAGTTAGTAAAGTGGATTCTAGGAAAAGCTAATTGTTGAAAAGAGTAACAATCTCTTTTGCAAATGAATTGACTTTGTAGGAACAGAACAAAATTTTCCAACATTTGTCTACATTTCTAAGAAAATCTTGTCATTTGCAACTTCAGTTGAACCATAGGCCTTGAAAAGGTATTTGTTTCATATCTTTAGTATATGTATAACTGATTTTCAAAACTTTATGAATTAAGAATCAATTGATCATGATTCTTTCATAAAAGACAACATTAAATTGTCTTCTTGATTTATCAACTCCTCACTTGTTAATTAGAAATTTAACAAGCATATGTATATAAAAATGTTGACCATTAATGTTCTTTATGCTTATTTTTTGTGTTTTTGTAGAACATTATCATATCTTTATTATATGTTGGTAAAATTCAATGCTTAAAGAACTTACATTGGGATCTAACTCTCCAACATGTGCTTTAGGAAGCAAACCAATGTGCAGATTTTCTAGCAAGATAAGGGTTATCAAACAACTCTTTGTTTGCAATCCTAGACATCTATCCTTTGGAGATGTAGCAACTAATTCTAGTGGATGTTGCAGGAACATCTCAACTTCAATTTTAATTTCTTGCTTTTCTGTTTTGTTTTTTCTATTTCCTACTCATAAAAAAAAATCTTCATTATATGTTGGTAAAAGATTGTGCATTGTTTGCTTACAAATTAACATTCTAACAATCTTAACTTTGGTTATCTGAATTATTAGGATTGCAAAATTGTTGCACAACAGCTATTTCAAAAATGTATATTTTTGATGACTATGCAATTTTTCTTATGAATTGCATTAGGATGAAGAGATATCCCTTGTCGATCAACTTAGTTTTAAGGTTTTTTAACCTATGCAATGCATGGGTTCATCCAATTTTTTGTGCTTGATTAAGATACAAATGTTGCTTAGCTTGGCTGCCTCCACGAATTAATCCTGTATCCATAGCAAACTTTGTTTTGATGAAGATTGAATGAGTAACTTTGATGGTGATGTTGGAGCAATTAAGTGTTTTCGAATTCTCTCTTTCTGCTGGTTAGACGCTCCACTATTCCTCAACAATATCGCACCCAATCTTGACTTTTTGTGTTTTAACATTACTACTTATTCCCTAACTGCCTCATTTAGTCTTTTGCCTTCAATGTTGTTCTAGAATCTAGACTAGCCCTTCCATATTAAGCTATTAAGTTTCTCTTCCCCCTACTCAACATCTTCAACCTAAAAAATCAACCCCTTCTGGCCTTATCTAGATTTGTCAATTATGGGTTTTCTGAAATTGCCATATTTTGTTCAACTATATCATCTTCGCTTGCCTCTAGATCTTCATCCTGGCAATTATTGTAGCAATTAGGCGATGGGCATGACTCCATTGGCAAGATGAAGGGGGTATACTGAGTTATCTTATTAATTATAACTCTCAATCTTGCCTCTTTTTCATTTTGGGATGGGAATACTTCCCCTGTTACGCAAGGTGGGCTGCATAATACATCTACCCTCGCGTTGTTCTCTTTGGGCTAATTGGATTCCTCTGTCGCATACATTTTCATCTCAATGAGGTTTGGGCTTTGATAACTCTGGCCTAAATTTTCCATCTCAAATAATTGTCCAATTAGACCACACCACTCTTGAGAGAGAATTTTAAAAACCATTGACCTTACCAAGCGATTCCTCCAATGTGTTAAACCTGTCTCACCCCTTCTGTCTTATATGATTCATGTGCAATTAGGTTTTCATGATGCCTATTGTCTATACTTCCACTATTAAGTAAACTTCTTTCTCTCATTTTCCTCAAAAATGGGATCATACTTAGTTCCTACCTGTTTTGCATTAATTGAATTTTGTTTTGTACCATGAATAAATCTGTATTTTTTTTTATCTCCCTCTCTTGGGTTTCCCACCATTACAAGTTTGACATTTGACTTCCTTGGTCATAATCCTTCCTTTCCCTATGCTATAGGGTCTATTAATGCCCTCATCTAAGATGCTCTGTCCACCTCCTCTCCATCGAACCCCTCCAGATCTCCTTCTCCCTTGTCATTAGAGTTATGTAGAATTTCGTCCTCATCCCAGCTAGTAACTGACGAGGCATCCTCCTGTTTCACTTCTAATTGGCAATAACAGTTGCATTATTTTGTCTCCATTGAGATAGTTTCCTCTTCAACCCTTATAGGAACAATGTTTTCATTTATGCGAATTTTAGTCATAGTAGAGCCTCTATGTGAGGTATGGAATCTGATAAGTAATCTAGCATAATGTAAATTCTCCATGGATGTTGTTTCCTCGTCTACAATAATTAGATTTCCCACAATGTGTGCCACTTTTGAAAAGCATTCCTCGTTCCAGTATTGTAACGGTAGGCCATAACACCTAACCTAAACCATTTTATGTCCCAAGTATTGATCTAGCACCCATGGAATGATAAACTTAAACATAGTGCTCAACCATTCTTCTTCTCCTCCAAAGATATCCCCCATATCATTCTCCTCCTCTCCTAATAGCAAAACCCCATTATCACCAATGTATTGCACTTTAATGGTCGTTATCTTTCCATAAAAAAAGCTTCTTTGATCTCCATAAATCTGCACAGATCATGAACCCTCCCCACCATAGACTTTTTTAACCATGCAACATTGATTTATGTTATATTGAACCTCAATCCCCTTTAGTTTAGGGCCTTATTTAGCGGCTCCTCTTTCTTTTACCATACTTTTTTATAATTTGCAATTTTTGGTTGCACTGCTTGGGCGTATGACTTGCCCTCAATTCGAGCACTGACTCCATACTTCTTCTTCTCCTCCTTTCCTTCCTAAGTTGTTTGACTGAGAACCTTCTTTGAGGATCCCTCATTCCCACCATGCTTTCCCTGCAAATTTTTGAACTTAATTGACTCGTGTTCATATTTTGGTATGTTTGCATGGAGTTTGATATTTCTTATGAAAATGTTATCTAACCGTCTTACCATTAGCTTAGGGTTAGAAACTTCTTGGAACCTAGCAAAACCATATCTCAGCCCACTCTTGGTCCTCCTTTTTGAAATAAACACATCCTTAATGTCACCCCCATAACGAGAATATTTGCCACATATGTTTCTCTTTATGATCATCGGGGAAATTGGAAAAGAAAAAAGAAGTGGTTGCACTTCATCTTGGATTTAACACACCTTAATACATTGATTTCTCACTCTCGTCTTGAAAATTAGTATAGCCACTTACTTCAACTCTTTAAGTGATTAATTAAGAACACAACTTAAGTTTAATTATTCTTGTAAAAAAAAAAACTTAACTTGAGTTATTAACTTATTTTGAATGGGTTCTAATTTTGATTTTAGTTGCTTACATAAACAACAACTTCCATTAAAAAAAAAATATTACAGCTGTCATATAAGAAACTGCTTAAAGACAGTCACAAACAATCACTCCCTTTGACTGATAATTGTTTCCTTCTTTTTGTTGCTTGTTTAATATGGATAAGTTTAAACTCCTAACACAATCATGTGATATGAAAGAATGTGTTGCACCTGAATCATAAAGTACATATAAGAGTTTATCCTTTATTATGCACTTACCTTAGATTAGGTTGTCAGACATTGCAGCTTCGGTACCACTCATAGCAAAAACTTTCCTAGGCACTCTAGGCTTCCCATTGTTGCTCTTGGTTGCACTTCCCACATTGCCAATAGACTTTAAGGTAAACCAGCAGTTGCTCGCAAGGTGTCCCACCTAGCCACAGTTGTGACAAATAATAGGCTAGCTTCGTTGGGTACAATCCTTAATCATGTGCGGTCCTCCACACCTGAAACACTTCATCGAGTCACGATTGTTGTTGTTGTTGTTTCCTCCCACATGTGGCTTCTTTAAAGCAGAACCTCCACCAGATGATTGATCCGGTTTGAAGTAAGGCTTGTTGGACCCTCCATGCTTCTTTTGATGCTTTTGTGGGCCCAAAAGACTTCCACAATGCTTGTTTCACCTTGAGGTTAGTCTCGTAGATCCGGCACTTGCTCACAAGAGTCAGAAAATCAGTAATCTAAAGTAGTCCCACTACTATGCATATATCGGCCCTTAACCTATTCTCAAACTAGGTACAAATATCTTCTTCATTATCTCCCCTTTGATAGTATGGCCAATATTTTAACAGCTTGTTGAAGTTGGCGGCATACTCTCCCACAAACATAGCTCCCTACTTGAGCTCTAGAAATTCTTTCGCCTTTTCCTTGCACAAATCCCTCGAAAAATAATTTTTGAGAAATTTTGCCCTGAACACATCCTAGCTAACGATGCCATGGTCCACGGGTATAGTTTGACAAGCAAACCTCCACCAGTCCTCCGCTTCCCCATTCAACATGTAGGTAACCTTGTGATCTTCGTAGCATCCCATCACTTCAGAAATCTTCTCCACCTCAGAAATCCAACGCTTAGCTCCTTCAAGATCAAAAGCTCCGCCGAACTTTGGTGGGTTGTGCTTCATGAAAGTCAGCCGGTTCAACATCACGATATTGTACTAAGTTCTCCAGAACAGCCATCATGTGTTCCAAGATTTGTTGCGTCGCGCTACCCGGTGGTCTTCCAGCCATCACTTCTTGGAAATAGCCTATTAGATGTAGGAAATTGACACAACAACTTCAAAAATTCTTACATCACTATTTTTATAGTAAATGTAAGTCATACACACCCAACTAACATTCACAATAAGAATTTCTCACATTCCTGGTCAAAAGTAAATGTAAGAATCAAATAAGCAAACAATCAATCAAGTAGTTAATATTACAATACCTTCAATTGTCACAGTAGTTGCCATCACACAATACGCTAGGTTAAGTCCATACTTCAAGCTTGTTAGGACAACCTAGCTCTTATACCACTAATGTGACAACCTAAAACTAAATGCACAGTTTATGTGCCAAACACTATAATTTATTGGAAACTGGAATGTATTTTTTTTTATGCCTAGAAGATTTTCATAAACAATTATAATCCCTTTTTCGAGAGATAAATACGTAACAATAAATTTCCGAGCATTTTTAAATGACTTCTGTGCAAAATTTAAATAAACCATACATTGTCGGTAAAATATTTGATAGTAACATAGATGGAAATAGTGTAAGTACTTTCTAATTGGAATACCACCCAAGCACTAACATGAGTACATTAAACATAAGTACGTCTATTGGAATACGTTAGTCTTAATCATATCACCCAAAAGCTAAAATATGAATACTATTAGTTAGATTACATAGATGCTAAGAAACCAAAAGTGAACCCTAGACTAATCCAAAACAAAATACATCAAGGTATAAACTAGGGCTCAGAGCAGTCATCTATGTATAGTCAACCTGTGATCTATACACCTCAACTCCCTTAATGATATCCTAAGAAGAACCTTCAGAAAGGTCCTCCTCAAGGTCTTCCTCCGGATCTTAAGGTCTTTCTTTAGGCCTCCCTTAGGGTCTTCCTTTGAGTATTTCCATTATAATGTTGTTTAGGGACAAAAACGTCTCTTAAAAAGAGACAAAAAATAGTTATATTAAATAGTATCTCATTTATCTATTTTCATAGATTTATATAACTTTGTTATTCACTTTATTTATTTATTAATTTATTTTGACTGGTATTAGTTTATTTATTACTATTTATTTTTGTGTTTTTTTACGGAAGAAACTAAATTATAGTGTTTTTAACATTTGTCTTTTATATATAAAAAAAGAAAAAGGTTTGGAGGGAATACTCTACCAAGACTTTGGTTGAAAGTTTTTTTTTCATCAACCCTTTAACAGTCTCAATGCACAAAACCTAAAACTAAGAGAATATCTTTTCCTGATACAATGTTCTGGCTAAAGAGATGCATAACTGGTGTTAATAGGTAACGGATCCACGGTTAGTAGGAAGATATTTTGGATTCTCAGTGAATTATTTTACAAGGTGTATCACTTAATATCAGAAAATTAAATGACTATTTGGGATTTGGACACTCACATTTACTCCCTCAGATTCGATACTTTATTGTCTGCCCGAAGTAATGTTTGTTTTTGATTTAGGATCAGTTTCTTAAGAAGTTTTCAGTTTGGGAATGTTTGGGAAGGTGTTATTTGTAATTGGTTTTTTTTTTTTGTTATTTCATTGTATTTATTTTTTTAATTATTTTCGATTGAGCGCATTTTGTGATTTAATCTGCTATCAGTAGTGAAATATTTGTTTTATACCGTTACATTTTATCCGTCACTGAATTTTAAGACAAGTGTATCGTTGGATTTTTCATAACACCCCATTATTTTCATTATTTTCATTTTTTATTTTTTTATTCATAAAAATTAAAGATAACATAAAAAAATTTAACAACATTTACGCATTCAAGACAACCAACCAAGCTAGACTAGTTCGTTTTTTTTTATTTATTTAGTTTAAATACTATTATTACCTCAATAGATAGGATACTGATTAACTAGGAACCTCCTCTACAAAACTACATCAAGATCAATATAGACGGTAATTCCTTTGGTATTCCTGGCTTGTCAGATTTTGATGGCGTTCTACGAGATTTTGCAGGCAATTGGATCACGGGTTATATGGACAATTATGGTTTTACTTCAAACATCACCGCTAAGCTGTGTGCTATTTTCCATGGCACTAAACTTGCTCACACAAAAGGTTTATCTAATGTTATTTGTGAGATGGATTTCACCACTTCTTTGAAATTCATCATTGAGGGGCTCGATGTTATTCATCCTTATGCAGGTGTGGTTTCGGCCATTCGTGATTATGTACAACTACCTTGGAATATTAGGTTCAAGCATACGCTTAGACAAGAAAATAATGTGGCAGATATTCTTGCTAAATCAGAAGTCAAATCCTCTTCCTCGTTTATTTTATTAAATTCTTGTCTAGCTTCAGATTCGAATTACTTAGTTGCTGATGTCTCAAACACTCTCTTTTGTAGGCCTTAGTGTCATTTTTTTAATTTCTTTATTCATTAAAAAAAAATACTGTTATTGCCATCCAAATAACTTGAACACTACTATCCTTCACATAGATAACTCATAGCAACAACAATTGGAAACAACATTTCAAGCAACATATTAAAACCAAAAACATTGACTTAGTGAAGAAATCCACGTAGGTAGATTCCTGTTTATTACAGAATTTGTTACGATAATAAAAATGCGTACCACAATGTCTTACAATTAATTAATTAATGTGTTTTTTTTTTTCGGATTCCCTAGTTCTTTTGTTTTAAGTCAAATCTACAAGGATAAAATTCAGACTTTTTAATGTTTAATTATTTCAGTGGAATTTTCATTCGAACAATACTCGAATCACGTTCTGTAGGATTTGAACCATCACGCTCTGTAGGATTTAAACCTACGACATCGGGTTTTGGAGACCCGCGTTCTACCGAACTGAACTAAGAGCACTTTGTTTTCATAAATTCTTTTATATGATCCACATCCATTTTACATGTATATACTATATCAATCTATATATATACATATAGATATTCGGTATAATATTCTATTTATAATAACATTCTTATAAATGAATGATGGTAATAACTTAACTATTTAAAACTTTGTTACACAACACTTCCCTTAAATATGTAGCAGAAAAATGTTCAGCATGGTCTACAACACCCTTCAATTCCAAGTTTCAACCAACTCTTGCAAAAAGTGTAGCAAATTAATAAAATAAACTAGCACAAATTACAGCTATCTTTCCTGAGTTTTACTCAAATTACATATGTATCCCTTTTTTTATTTTATCGTACACAAAACTTCCCAACTCTTACCTTTCTATTAAACTTGTACTCCTTTTCATTCAACTGTGTCACCGTTTAAAATATAAGGCACATGATTAACATGTGATTTCTTTAAAAAGTAATAACTCAAACATACCCATTTTTTCTTCCTTAATATTATGATTCTTTCAATTAAAGTTGTAAGTGAAATTAAGAGAGAAACACTTGTATAGACACATACCTAACACATAAATTTTACACACAATCAATCATATTAGTCCAAGCATAATTTAGGAAATAAAATATTATGCTTATTAAGCAATAAATAAATATTGCTCAAATATAGGAGCAAATATTGCACATCTTATAATTTTGATTCTGACTTTTTTTTCTAGAAGTAATTTAATTTGTTTTGATAAAAAAAAAAAAGTATAATAATATATTGTTTATTATTTAAAAAAAAAAAAGTATATATATATATATATATATTGATTGGGAGTGACTCATGAGAATTGCATTTTTATGTAAGAATAAGAACGGACATTTTCATATATTGGATTAAATTAAATTAAATGGTTAAGATTAGAGAATTTATTTAAAAATTAGCATACACTAATCTCATTTAATCTTTTTGTTTCCCCCTTCTTTAGCGCATTGAAATTGAAAAAAAAAAAAAAATTTGCATTACCATCACCCCCACTAATATAGTTACCATATATATAATGTTTACCTAGTTGGAGAATATTAGCAACCAACATCAAAATATTTAGATTAAAATATCTTTTATTTTTATTTAAAATAATTGTTTAAGGATATTATAATAATTTAATACTTAATTAAGAATTATATATATATATATATATATAGGGGTTATTAATGTTCATTCTAATTAGAGGATGTTAATAATCAACACCAAAATATTTAGACTAAAATATCTTTTATTTTTTTATTTAAAATAATTTTTTAAGGATATTAAAGTAATTTAATATTTAATTAAGAAAAAGATATTTTCTCTCTCTTCATTTATGATAATTTATTTTGAGAGAAAATAATTGATTATGATATTTTAATATTTAATTAAGAAAAAAATATTTTTTCTCTCATCATTTATGATAATTTATTTCAAGAGAAAATAATTGATTATTATATTATAATAATTTAATACTTAATTAAGAAAAAATATTTTCTCTCTCTTCATCTATGATAAATTTTTTCAAGAGAAAATAGGAGAGAAAAATGATTTATATTTAATTAAATGTTAAATTATTAAAATATCATTATTTAATACACAAAAATAAAAGAAATAAAGGTTATTTTAATCCAAAATATTTTGGTGTTGATTTTCTACTAAAATCTCTGTACACATGTATTAAAGTTTTTTAATTTACAAAAAAAGTATCGGTAACATTAATCATGCGTCATGTAAACATTAGTCAAAACCTTAATGTTTTTGAACTCATCTAATAATTTTTAGTCGAAAAGAGTGACTAAGAAAATATTGTTATGTGAAGGACATAAAATTGAATGTTAATTACATGCAACAATCATTAGGGGAGATCGACACAAGAAGGTTTTACTTCACGGTTTAGAGTTTGAGCCAACCGTGAGTTAATTAAAAGGTTTGCAAATAAGGAATTCATTAAAATAAGTAATGAAATACACAAATAAAAAAGAAGCAAAAAAAAAAATGTTAAACAATTGGTTGATCGGACCAGTTCGATTACGAACCTAAGGTCGACTCAGACCCAATCAACTTAACAGTTAACTCAGTAAGACAGTGACCCATTGACCAATTCCATATTAGAAAATGTTACACTTTACTTAAAAAAAATGCAAATGTGTCGGGGGAAGGAAAGTAGTCAAACTTAGGTGCCAAAACAATAAACTGAAACTTAGCCACTATACCACAATGTTTATTTAATATTTATATTATAAATAATATATAATCTATATTTATATTTGAATATTTGATATTATAATACAGTAATATACTACGTATATAAGTAATTATAAATATATAAATTTTATTTTATTATTCATATTTATTATTATTAAATATTAATGACTAATTTTTATATAATTTTTTGTTTAAAATTTTTTTTTTTACAACATTGTTTAAAACTTCTTAAGTCAATATGAGGGTCAATAAGTGACTTTAGTGGTTCCACCATTGAACCAACCCATGTCCCTTGAACGGTTACATTTCCGGTTAGATTTTGAAGACTACGGAACGGGCATCCTAATAAAAAAAAAAAAAAGCAATGCATTCTTGTGCGTCAACGGCCGGACCAGTTCCCAGCAGCTCTCTCCGCCGTCGCCCTTCGCTGCAACCCCGGCGGCGGAAGCTCCCTCCGCTCCTGCCTCATCTTGATGTCACTAAGTTCCATTTACAACGGAAACTTCATCACTGTCCCAAAAATTAATCAGTTGTGAAGATGATTTTATCTTATTTATTTATGACTTAAAGACGTTTTACTACCTAAAATATACTTTACATCTTTTCACTAATGAATTGGTAGAGGTTTGTTATTTATTATTGTTTTAAGGCAATTTTATTTGTTCTGATTTTATTCATGATTTGGTTATTAATGAAATGAAATAAGTATATTGCTATCAAAAAGATTTGTTCTTAAAGTGTGTGTCTGTGTGTGCTATAAATCCTTTCATGGTTTTTGGTGATTGGTGACCCTTTGGATTGTATAGTGATTAGTGATTTTAAGGTTGTTGCAATGAGGAAGGTTGTGTTGTTGGTTCTTTGCATGGTGTTGGTTGTAATGCCTTTGGCTTCTGCTGCTGATTCAACTCAGAAGCTTGAGGTTCAGAAGCACTTGAGGAAATTGAATAGGCCTCCTGTTAGGTCCATCAAGGTAGAAAGAGAGAGTGTGTTTTTCACTGATGATGGATTAACTGTTTTTCTAATTGGTGTTTGCAATAACAATGGACCTTTTTGGGGGGGTGAAAGGAACTTGAATCCTTCATGCTCATGTTGTCTCACTTTGGGGGCTTTTTTTCTTTTAGTCTCTTTCACTTGTTCTTGAATTTAGAGCTGATTCTCTTAGTGTGCTTTTTAGTGGTGCCTTTTCTGGGTTTTGCTAGGAATTGTAGTACAATTGATTTGCTTCTTTTGATATTGGGGACATTCATGAGCATAGTTCTCTTTTTTTTTTTTTTAAGGTTCTAATTTGCATTTGTGTTATTTTGAGAGCAGAGTCCTGATGGAGATATTATTGACTGTATCCATGTCTCACACCAAATAGCTTTTGATCACCCTGACCTAAAAAATCACAAGATTCAGGTGAAGACCGAAGAATTTCACTTTTCTTATCCAATCCAATGCTTTTTCTCTTTTTTTTATAATCCAAAATTGTTGAATCTATTTAGCTACAATTTTTGTCTCTCCTTTTGGTTCAAACTTGAATTTCAAACAAAAATCATTGCTTTGGTGATGATGTAGATGAAACCAAGTATGTATCCAGAAGGGCACACTCCTTTTGAAGAAAGCAAAGCCTCTTCAAATTCAAAGCCTATTTCTCAGCTGTGGCACCAAAATGGGAGGTGCTCTGAAGGAACAATTCCTGTCAGAAGGACCAAAAAGGAGGAAATAATGAGGGCAAGCTCTGTTCAGCAATTTGGAAAGAAGAATCAAAGGAGCTTCCCTCAGCCAAAACCTGCAAAACCGCTAACCGACGTCACCAGTGGCCACCAGGTATTGCCACTACCATTAATGATAATAATGCAGTAACAACCAGTTCAATTTACTAATAATTACTGAGAATATTAACCTCATTTCTTATGATTTATGAATAAAAGAAAGAGAAGAGTTAGCAATACTCCCTCACAAATACTCTCATTCAAAAATTCTAGTGGTGATTGATTAAAATTTATTGAAAATCATCAACATCACATGGAGAGTTTCTAAAAGAGAGTATATGAGAGAAATCAGAGAATGTTGCTAACACTCTCCTAAAAGAAAATACTGTTTATTAGTACTTTATTGCCATATTAGGCCTCATTTTCACGCTAAAAGAAAAACAAGTTATTATGGAAGCAAAAGATAAAAGCTGTTCTATTTATTTCTAATGATTTTCTTGATTGCTTTGATCTTTTTGAAACATTAAGCATGCCATAGCTTTTGTGGAGGGAGATAAGTATTATGGAGCCAAGGCAACCATGAACGTTTGGAACCCAAAAGTTCAACAACCTGATGAATTTAGCCTGGCTCAATTGTGGATTGTGGCTGGCACTTTTGATAAAGATCTCAACACCATTGAAGCAGGTTGGCAGGTATTATTAAAAATTTTATCCATTGTCATCTTCTGTCTGCAACTAACTATTTTTCAAAATTCAGCATTCTTATAACGATAACATTTAACACTTTCCTTCTAATGTTCCATTTTTCTGGTTTTTCTATTGTGGCATTTAGGTCAGCCCTAATTTGTATAGAGACAACAATACTAGACTCTTCATTTTTTGGACAGTGAGTCTTACCAATTCAAAAGCACTTCAAATTTTTCCTCTCTCTTCTAAATTATATTATTTTGTAATTTCTAATTCATTTCATCATGCAATTGTTTTCACTACCATGGCAGAGTGATTCATATCAACATACTGGATGTTATAATCTCCATTGCTCTGGCTTTATTCAAATTAGCAATGATATAGCCCTGGGAGCAAGCATCTCCCCTATTTCTCAGTATTGCTCTTCCCAATATGATATCAACATCTTGGTTTGGAAGGTACATTTATTTATTTATTTATTTCCATTTTATATTTTAGTTTATTGATAATGCACTTACATCATCGGTCAATCACAAGCCCCTCCATTCATCTGTATTAGGACCCGAAAGAGGGTAACTGGTGGTTGCACTATGGAAAAGACAATATTATTGGATATTGGCCAGCTTCTCTTTTCTCGCACCTCTCAGACAGTGCGTCGGCGATCCATTGGGGGGGAGAGGTCGTGAATAAGGGGTCCGGCGGCCAACACACCTCGACGCAGATGGGGAGCGGCCATTTCGTCGCAGAAGGGTTAGGGAAGGCTAGCTACTTCAGTAACATTCAGACTGTTGATTGTGACAACAAGCTTAGAGATCCAAAGGACCTTGATGGTTTCGCTGAGCAAGATAGCTGCTACAATGTTGAAACTCATAGTGGTGGACCTTGGGGTAGCTACTTCTACTATGGTGGTCCTGGTAGAAACCCAAATTGTCCTTGATATATTCATCAATCATCAATCAATTACTTACTAGGAATTACTCTTATTAAAAGGATGTATTAGGAAATTTACAAAACCACCTCTTCCTACATTTTTGACACCTAACAAAGAGTAAGGATAATTGAGTCAATTTATTTTATTATTTTTTAATTTGAATATGAAAAAGAGAAGCTTTTATTGTTTTGGTGTTATTATTTTCATTTCTTTTTTTTTTCCTATTATTCTTATTTTTCTTCTTTTCTTTAAGTTTTTTTTCTCTTTTTTTTAAATAAGGATGCACAATGCAACCTAATTTTAATAATAATCTTTCATTTATTATAAACCAATTGATTCTTTTATAAAATTATTGATTATAAAGAATTGTAATTATCTGAAAATGTAAAATTATTTTACATTGTTGATATATTATCCTTATTTTTTTATTTTTTTTTATATCTTTCATTCTTTTTTTCGTATTTTCTTTTTCTTTTTCATGTATTTCTTTGTTGGAATTGCAATTCTTTTTTATGGTTTTTTTAGTTTTTTTTCTTTCTATATTGTTTTTCTTTGTTATAATTTCACTTCATTTTACTACCATTATATACTATTATTGTTGTATAGGCTAAATAACATATTTGGTTTTATATTTTAATTTTTATCTGATTTGATATTTTAGAAAACTAAATTGTCCTTTATAATTTTAAATTAGTAAAAATAATCATTCTAAAATAAATATTATTTTTGATTTTGTGACATAATTGTGAATCATTATAAAAATTATTTCATTTAATTCACTTGCATGCAAATTATAAAAGTAGATTGTTATTTGAATAAAAAGACTCATAAATATAATAAAAATCATATGATAGTATCCAAATGATAAACAAAATAAAAAATTTAATATTATTTTTTCTTATTGGTCATTAAACACATTTTTCACGCATTTTTTCACGATGTTTGATACTTTTTAATTCATAAACTTATAAATATAGTCAATAAAATCAATACAAAAATATATACATGTGTCCAAAATGGGATGTTTTTATTCATTTTAAATTTACTCAAATCTCCATCGCAAAATTCTCTCTCTTTCTTTTTAACTTTTACTTTACATTTACTTATATTTTTTTCTACTAATTTAATATTACATATTTTTTTATTATTATATTATTTGGATGATAAATTTATATAACTATTTATCAAAATTAATTAAATATTTTATTTTACTTAAAAATCTGTAAAATCATTTTTACGTAGACATCATATAAAATAAATTTAAATTAATTCATTTCAAAATTTTTTTTAATTAATATAATTATCATACAGAAATATTTTGACTCTGATTAAAATATTTTGTTTTAATTACTAGGAAAATGAAAAAAATAGCATTTGTTAGTTTTTTTTTTCTTTTTACAAGTGTCCAATGTATAGGTTTTTTAGTCATTTCACTCTTTATTTTTTTTTTCTCTCCTTTTCACAAATTTTCTTTTTTTCCCTCTCATTCTTACTTTTTTTTAAAAAAAAAAATTCTTTTACATTTTTTTTTATCTTTTTTCTTCTTACGTTTCTTTGTTTTTTTTCTTCCTTTTTATGTTTTTTTTTTCCTACGGACAAAAACATGTTTACATTTTTTAATATCTAACTATCTAAATGTTTACATTAGGGGATAAGTTTTTGACAAATTATCTAATTTAAATATGCATAAATTTTTATAAATATCACTCTTTTATAGTAAGTAATGTTTGTGTTTGATATTTCTAAAATATTACTTCATATATTTTTTAATTTCTATTTGAGTAATATTAAATTACTTTTTGTACATCTCTTTTATTTATAAAATTTATATTAGCATATATAATCATAAAAATGATAAATTATTGTAATTTTGTTAATATAACTAATTTTATTAAGATATTAATATAAAAATAAGTTCAATATTATATAAAAAAAAATTTGTCATTTTTATATTAATTGAATGATAAATTTACATATCATAAAGTAATATTTTGATTTTATGTTTAAAATTAATTTAGTAAATATATTTTTATTATAAAAAAGATAAAATTATATTTTTTATTAATATTATGATAAATTAAACTAACTTTAGTTTTTATATATTAAAGACCATAAATATTTATCATAGAAAATAATCATATTGGGATCATTACCTAAGACAAAACTCTTTATTCCATGTTTTACCCAAGTATACCAAAAACTCAATATTTTAATAAATAAAAATACTTTTAATTATGGTAGAAATCACAAATATTATTCACATTCATGAGAGACGATCATATTTCATTTTCCAAACAACACCATAACAAAAACTCAACGATATTATTTTTTACTTTTAGATTCTATAAAATTATTTTTATTGCAAAATAATTTTAAATTATTTTATCAATATTATCATAAATTAAATTAGTTTTAATTTTGTATAGTACAGAATACGAGTATTATTCAAATAATACATTCACACTATACACCATTATATGCAATAAATAATTTAGATAAATACTACATGCAATATTATCTTTAACACTTTTTTTAGACAATCTTTTTATTATTTATTAAAATTTATTAAAAATAATAAATTTTAATGAATCTTACGTATAACTTTTAGTAAATTTCAATCAATATATCATAAAGTATTAAGAGGAGGTGAGGAATGTAGTTAAAAATTCTTCATTGTTTTTTATACATTATTAAAATAGTTTTATCTAAAATAAATAAATAATTATGTTTGTTTAAATATATAAATTTAATTATATATTATTTATGTACTATATTAAATGTATTTATCGAATTATCTGTTTATCTATCTTAATACAAGAAAGTTTTAAATTGTCCTATGTTATCATTAGGTGATTTTTTTTTCTCGAAATTATTTCTTTCTTTCTAACTTTTTTCTTTCTTCCTTTTTAGTTTTCTTTTTATCTTTTTTTTTCTATTTATTAGCTTTTGTCTCTCTTTATTTTAGTTTTTTTTTATTCATACTTATAATTATAAGACAAATTATTTTTATCATTCTACTAGAAAATATATCTATTATTTAAATAATTGTATAAATAAATATTTTGTTGATTAACATTTATAATAAAAGGTTTAGATTTGTATACTCAAAAAATAATTTAAATCTAATTAATGTTTTATATAAATTCGAACTTATGAATTAGATTAAATAAAATAAATAATAATAGGACAGTTATAATTAAATATGTTTTCTCTATTTAAATACTCCTATTCTTTTTTTCATTTCCAAAAATTTCAAATAATTAATAATGTTATTTCAAAATATATTTAATTATTTATTTGACTTTACATTTTTTTTATTGTAATAAGTTAAGTTTATGTTTCAAATGTTGAATTTGTATGGTTTATTTAATTTAATGTGATCTAAAAATAGTTTTAAATTTAAAATTAGAAAAAAAATATCTACAGATGTATTGTTTTGAAATAATACCTAGCTATTTTTAGTAAATAAGGATAGATTAGGGATGGGGTGAATTTACCCAATTTTAAACATAGATCGGCTGAATATAAATTTTATCCCTGATGAAGATCATATAGGGTGAGATGAAAGTGGGAATGAGAATGTGAATGGAAACAACATACTCATTTTTACCTTATTCAGTTGTCATGTCTATTCATCTTTATTTATTTATATGCTTTAGGTGTTAAAAGATTACATATTTTGATAAGATAAAATATCTTTTAATCTTTTACTTTTTTTAAAAAATTTTATTGAGTGAAGATGGAGACCGAACAAGAAATGACATATATGTTCACGTCTTGCTCCGTTGTTATGTATATTCACAATCATCAATCATACAGTTTTTGGTTTAAAATAATTACATATTTAAATGCAATTAAAATATCTTTTGTCTTTTAATTTAATTTAATTTTTTCTAAATTAAAAACTACTTTGATCTATTACATGTCTTTGTTAGGTCAATTTATTGTATAATATTTTATTATTATATATCGAATAATTTATCTCGACTTTTTGTGTTGCTTGCAATATACTACTGTTATCCTGTTTTGCATGATATAATACCTTCAATATAGGCTCTTATCATATTTGTTCTTACAAAGTCAACCTTTGTCCCAAGAGAAAATAATTGTAGAATTGTAGTGCACTCTGATTTTACAGAGTCAGACAAATCCGCAATTTTGGTATCCTAGTTTAAAATTTGCAATTTTGATTTTCTTACTTTCAAAATCAAGAAAATTCGCAATTTTAGTTCTTTTACTTTCAAAATCAAGTACTTTTAATCCCTCTGTTAATTTAGAGGCATGTGAATTTTGGCAAAGTTAAGATTTAAACCTATATTTCTTTAGTTTTTAAATATCAAAGTAACCATTAAGCTAATAGTTTAATTGGTAACAATTGTGAAACATATATATATATATATGTGGGAGGGAGGGTCATACGAAAGAAGGAGAAGGAGAAAGACGAAAAAATCTAGTGAAAATGGTGTATCATATGGATGTGCAAGTAAGATGAATCGAACGGTTTAAAATTGTGGTCCATCAATAAATCACTTTCACAAGTGGTTCATACTAGCCATCATAAAAAAGAAAAGCAAAAGAAATGTTAAACAATGAGAAAACAACATCCTAACAATGCATTCATGAGTGTCCCCAACGCTTAAATTGTTGGACCAGTTCCTAGCTCTCCCACCGTCACCCTTCACCACAACCCTCGGTAGAGGCGGTGGTGGAAGCTTGCTCCACTTCTACCTGATCTTAGAACATCTATAATGATAAATTTTTAAGTAATTTAATTTCTGCTATTCAATTTGAAGAAACTCAACTAATTTTTTCTCTAATGATAATTTTTACTAACAAATTGCTTAGGTCATAAATATTTCTTTTTCAGTCATATATTTAATGCAAATTTAAGCTATTCATGAACAAGAATTGCTTATATAAACATTCATTTAAATTTTAAGCAACCCAAAATACAAGTGGTATACTAAATTAAATAATTCCTATAATTAAACAATTTTTTTTAAGCAACTCCCATATATGCTCTTAATGTCACTAAGCTACATTTGCAACTGAAACTTCATAAATAAATAAAATAAACTCATCTTCACACAAATGAGTCTAAGGTAACAACCCGTTATATCTTTTCACATTAGATTTTTTTTTTTCATTAGTGAGTTGTTAGAGATTTGGTATTTATTAATGTTTTATAGCCATTTAATTTGTTCTTACCGTGTGTATGCTATAAATCCTTTCATGGTTTTTGGTGAGTGGTGACCCTTTGGATTGTATAGTGATTAGTGAGTCTAAGGTTGTTGCAATGAGCAAGGTTGTGTTGTTGGTTCTTTGCATGGTGTTGGTTGTGGTGCCTTTGGCTTCTGCTTCTGATTCAACTCAGAAGCTTGAGGTTCAGAAGAACTTGAGGAACCTGAATAGGCCTCCTGTTAGGTCCATCAAGGTAGAAAGAGAGACAGAGAGTGTGTTTTTCGCTGATGATGGATTAACTGTTTTTCTAATTGGTGTTTGCGACAACAATGGACTTTTTGGGGTGAAAGGAACTTTAATCCTTGATGCTCATGTTGTCTCACTTTGGTTTGTTTTTTGTTTGTTTGTTTTTTCTTTTAGTGTATGTTTGGATGAGAAAAAATTAATTCAAGATATAATTGATTTGAGTTATAATGGATTTTAAAGTAACATGACTTATGTTTGGTCAATTTTGGGGACATTCATGAGCATAATTTTTTTTTTAAGGTTCTAATTTGCATTTTTGTTGTTGTGAGAGCAGAGTCCTGATGGAGATATTATTGATTGTATCCATATCTTATACCAACCAGCTTTTTATCACCCTGATTTAAAAAATCACAAGATTCAGGTGAGATTTAAATATGTTTTTAATTTTTTAAATATGTATCTTTTTTTTTTTTTAGTATTCTAAATAGAAAGTTAATTTTTAATCCCTCTAAATAAAAACAAAAATACTTATTTTAGTTATTCTTACAAAATATACTAAATAAAGAATAAGATATTAGTAATTTGTGATGATTTTTAACCGTTACAAATACATAAAAATGCCACACAAACAAATAAAACTGTACCGATTAAAAAGTCATCACAAATTATAAATCTTTCATTCCTTGTTTAATATATTTGATGAGAATGACTAAAAAAAATTTTGATTTTAAATGACTAAAAAAACCACTTTTATTTTAAAGGAGGAAAAGTTAGTTCCATTTTTTCTCTTCCTCTTGAATTTCAAACAACAATCATTGCTTTGGTGATGATGCAGATGAGACCAAGTATGTATCCAGAAGGGCACACTCCCTTTGGAGAAAGCAAAGCCTCTTCAAATTCAAAGCCTATTTCTCAGCTGTGGCACCAAAATGGGAAGTGCTCTGAAGGAACAATTCCTGTCAGAAGGACCAAAAAGAATGACATAATGAGGGCAAGCTCTGTTCAGCAATTTGGGAAACCTGCCATCATCGGTCAGAGTCGCCACCAGGTATTGCCACTACCATCAATGATGATAATACTAATAATAATGCACTAACACCCAGTTCAATTTATTAATAATTACTAAGAATATTAACTTTATTTCTTATGATTTATGAATAAAAGAAAAAGAAGTGTTAGCAACATTTTTTCATATATTCTCTTTTTAAGAAATTCTCCAAAGAGAGTGTCTCAAAGAGAATGTTGCTAACCCTCCTTTATTAGTACTTTATTATCATATTCAATCTCTTTTTTATGCTAAAGAAAAAAAAAGAAAAAAGATGTATTCTGAAGCAAAAGATAAAAGCTGTTTTATTTATTTATACTGATTTTCTTTATTGCTTTGATCTTTTTGGAACATTAAGCATGCCATAGCATATGTGGAGGGAGATAAGTATTTTGGAGCCAAGGCAACCATGAACGTTTGGAACCCAAACATTCAACAACATGATGAATTTAGCCTGGCTCAATTGTGGATTTTGGGTGGCACTTTTGGTAAAGATCTCAACACCATTGAAGCAGGTTGGCAGGTATTATTAAAAAATTTATCCATTGTCATCTTCTGTCAGCAAATGTTTTTCAAAATTCAGCATTCTCATAAAGATAACATTTATCACTTTCCTTCTAATTTTCCATTTTTCTGGTTTTTCTATTGTGGCAATTAGGTCAGCCCTCGTTTGTATGGAGACAACAACACTAGACTCTTCATTTATTGGACAGTGAGTCTCACCAATTCAAGCACTTCAAATTTGTCCTATCTCTTCTAAATTATATTATTTTTCAATTTCTAATTCATTTCATCATGCAATTGTTTTCACTACCATGACAGAGTGATTCATATCAACATTCTGGATGTTATAATCTCCATTGCTCTGGCTTTGTTCAAATTAACAGTGATATATGCCTGGGAGGAACCATCTCCCCTCTTTCTCACTATGGCTCTTCCCCATATGATATCACCATCCTGGTCTGGAAGGTACATTTTTTATTTATTTATTTTCATTTTATATGAGTTTATGGTTAATGCACTCTTTTTCAAAGACTATTTATGATTGATTATTAAAATTTATGGAAAGTCATTAATTTTGGTTGAATTAAGTTAAATTAAGAAATAGATAATTTTTAATTTCAACCGTCTTTAAAAAAGAGTGTTAGAGAGAGTGTTGCTGATATTTTTTTTTGTTTATATATTATATTATAGGTTTAAATATATTTTTAAGACTTTAAATATGTGTTATTTTTTTAGCCTCCAAATAAAAAATTATTTTTTTTAGTCCTTCTAAATTAAAAATATTTTTTTAGTCATTCTCATAAAAAAAAATACTAAACAAATGAATAAGATATTTATAATTTATAATAATTTTTTAATTGCCATAAATATACAAATATGTTACAATAACGACTAAAAAATCATTACAAATTACAAATACTTTATTTTTGTTTGATATATTTTGTAAGAAAGACTAAAAAAAAAAATTTTTCAATAATTTTAAAGTATTATAAAAAAAAATATGACACTAAAAATATATTTAATTATATTATGGGTCCATATTCGGATATTCTGGCATGAAAATATCTCTGCACTTAACAAACACTACCATAATGCACCATTAGTATATTAATACCACTGTTTTGTGCAGACCACACACTAGTTAATTATAAATCAAAGAGAATCTCTTGCACTCACATTTCATTATATGCGAATGCTGCATTATTAATATTATGGAAAACCAATGTGTATTTAGGACCCCAAAGAGGGTAACTGGTGGATGAACTATGGAAAAGACCATATTGTGGGATACTGGCCAGCTTCTCTTTTCTCGCACCTCTCTGACAGTGCGTCGGCGATCGAGTGGGGGGGAGAGGTCGTGAATTCGGAGTCAGACGGCCAACACACCTCGACGCAGATGGGGAGCGGCCATTTCGCCGGAGAAGGGTTCCGCAAGGCTAGCTACTTCAGGAACATTCAGACTGTTGATGGTAACAACAAGCTTAGAAATCCAAAGTACCTTCAGAGTTTCGCTGAGCAAGATAGCTGCTACAATGTGGAAACTCGTAGTGGTGGATCTTGGGGTAGCTACTTCTACTATGGTGGTCCCGGTAGAAACCCAAATTGTCCTTGATCCATTCAAGTTAAACAAAGTGTTGGCCTTAAGCTGAAAACATAACCTTCTTTCTGAGGCGTGTAACACATTGCCAAATGCCAACACAACACAAAGAAAACTGAATAAAAAAGGAAAAGAAAAAAAAGACTCGTGTAGTTACTTGAGACGAATAAGACCAAGACCATGCAATTTGTTCTCCTTAATAATAATAATAGTAAAGTTATAATAATAAGACGAGAATAAGACTACTAAACTGGTATTACAAACAATCACAATCCTCTTAAAAGAAAAGAGAAAACCTGCAGGTTAACAAGGCTTTAGAAAATTTATGGCATGTGGACCAATAAAAAAGAGATCCTCAAAAGAATGTGTTTGAGTGATTTTCTCTAACATTCTTTAAAACTTTTATATTTTCGGGATCACCTACTTATAAATCATCCATTTCTGAGATAATTAGTGTAAAAATTAATAAAATTTACTATATATAGTAAAATCACTTTGATGATTAGATGATAATTTAAAATTACTTTATATTGTTTGTATATAGTTTATTTTCTTTTGGATGGTTCACTTAGTTTAACAAATTTTAATAAAAATTGATCATTTTCCATGGTTTTCAAGGATGAGAGGAGTTATTTGTTTGAACAATATATAGCTCTTACTTGGTTAAAAATAAGAAAGAGAAGGGTTTCTTTATTTGTTTGGCAAGGAGTGGAAAAAGAAACTAATAATATATTATTATTAATGGGAAGAATAGAGAATAAATAAAATCTCAATCATGATTTTGTCTGGAAAAATTATAAATTATTTTTCATTCCTATTAAATTTCCTAAATATGTCAATGAGTCCTTGGTTTAAGTGGTAATTGACTGAATTTCCTCTAATAATGTTTCAAATTCAAGCATAATAAATAAAAATAATGTGATTGAGAGGGGAAAAAAACCTTATTAAAGGTGATTAGAAAAATTTTCTTAAAATGTTAGTGATGTACAAAATCAGTAATACTCAATACCAAATACCTATAACATTATAAAAAAAAAAAATCTCTAAATAGAGGGAAAATAAAAATGGAAGGAGATGAATTCAACTCCTACATTTACTCTTCTCTAAATTTCTGAATTAAAAAGCGGTAGTAAGATTAAAAAATATATATATATTTCTCTCCCTTGACTTCTATTTATTTCTCTAGAAGTATATGTTATATAATTAGTATGTCTCACTGGTCCCTACGCACATACACCTATTTTGTACGAAGGTCTATAATAAAGCCCTAGAAAGAAGGTGTCCATTGAGAGAGAGAAACCATCTTAGTGTTTTTTTTTTTTTCTTAATGTCACTGCTGCATTAAGTTTCATATATATATATATATATATATATATATTTTAATGTTTAAAAAGTTCATTTTGATAATTATGTTTTAATCATATTTTGATGTATAAGTCTTTAAAAATTTTATTTTGGTATTTTAAAGTTTAAATTATGTTTTAATTATATTTTGATACATAATATTTTTGTCACAAATATAAATAAAAACAAATTAACAACCTTAAAATGTATTAAAATATAATTAAAATATACCTTAAAGTATCAAAATAAATCTTTTAAAATATTATATATTAAAATATGGTTAAAACATAGTTTAAAATATTAAAATAAAACGTTTTAAACATTATGTATAAAAAAATGAAATTCAATAGACTGACATTAAACACTTTTTTTTTTAATACGGAAGAAATGGTGATTATATTAATGGTGTTTGAGAAGAACATTTGAAATTTGGAACACACACCATAATGTATAATTTAAGCAGCTTTCAAAGGTTGATACGAGTTACATTTTAGGAGTCCATTTCTCATAATGACTCCAATAGTGTTTTTTCATGGTGAGTTCGGGTAAAGGCCACACACGAGCAAAAACCCTTTACCCAAAGTAAGTGTTAAGTTTTTTCAAGTCAAAGCACGTATTCATGCCACATGGTGAGTCCATGTCGTGTGCCTATATATAGAGTTGTCCATCAATACACAAAATGGTGAGAGCGAATGACTAGTTGTTGTCCTATTGAACTAGTTTTTCAAACATACCCAAAGTTAGGAACACCAATTATATATGCCCAAAGGCATAATAGCAAGGGCACTTGGATTTTAATTACCAGCCTAACACGTATTTGAGTTGGAGTCAAGTGTCAACCACTGACATATGGTGTATGCAACAAATTAAAATTAAGTGTAGGTTTGGTTAAACGTTTAAACCTATGTTAAAAAAATACGTGTTTGACACAAAAATTAAAAGCGATAACCTTTTTTTTTTAATGTCAATTGCATTAACTGAAACAAGTATTGTAAAAAGAAGTCGTGATTTTAAATTTGGGTTTATGTTAATCCAATTCTATTTTCATCAATATTTTTTAACTCATTTTAACTTCATTCTTCTCTTTTCTTTTTTCATTTTTTCTTTTATCACTCGATCCATCTTATAATTCCCGTTACAAGGAAAAGTTTAATTCGAACAAATCTCATATTATCAAATGTAATTTTTAAAATATTTATTATAATTATTTTTTTTTTAAAGGATATTCATTATAAAAATTAATAATATTATTATACATGATAATCTATGATTAAATAATAATGCTTCATTTGCTTGCATTATTAAAGCATTTTATTCAAATAATAACTTGAACACTACTATCCTTGACATAGATAACAGAATAACAACGGTGAACTTTAAATAAAAAAAGGTGCCACAGGTGGCTCTAAAATCAAGGTAGATTGGAAACAACATTTCAGACATATTGAAAACAAAAATATTGACTGTTTAGTAAAGAAATCCACGTAGGTAGATTCTTGTTTATTATAGAATTTGTTACTCCCATACATTACATATGTGTAGCAGAAAAATGTTCAGCATGCTCTGCAACACCCTCCAAATTCCAAGTTTCAACCAACTCTGCAACAAGTGTAGCAAATTAATAAAATAAACTAAAAACATGAATAATTAATTTTAAAAAGTTAGCTAATACTATAAAAAAAAAATTACATATGATTAAAGCAAAATATGAAAAGCACATAATATGTAAGGCTAATAAATGTTAACAAAACCCTAGACTATTTATTTTATATCATGCTATCAACACATTTCTACTGACTTACTCTTATCTATATGGGTTAAAATTTTTTATATTCATTAAATACAACCTGAGATTTATATAATTTTATCAATTTTAATTTTATCAATTAATTAGATATAATATGTTCAAAAAGTGTGTTTCTAATTTTTTTTTATTAGTTATCATGTTATTAATTTGAAATATTTATCAATTTTGTCGATAATTAATTTCTATTGAATAATTTATTTAGACTAATTATTATGTAATCCTGAATTATAGATACTTAGTCTTGACTAATCTCTATATGCACATGTATTTAAGTCTTTTAACCTAAAAAAATATCACTAACACACTTATCATGCGTCATCTAAATATTAGTCAAAACCTTAATTTCCCTGGACCATCTAATAATTTATAGTCAAAGTATGAGAAAGTATCATTATGTGAATGGCATAAATATGAATGTTAATTACTTGGAGCAATCAACATTGGGGGAGATAGACACAGGAAGGGTTATTCCACAGTTCCCAGGAAGAGCCTGAGCCAACTGTGAGTTAAAGCTGATACTCTTGGCAGTGGATTTGATGCAGTCACAAGCAGCTTTCTTGTCCTCTGAGGTTGTTGCAGCAGATGCAAGAGCCTTTGCTCCTGAGCAACATGCAGCTGGTGGCTGTCCACTGCCACTCACCAAGTAGCTCACACATGGCCTCAGGTCTTTTATCACATCACTGCATGAAATTGCAGCCTCAGAAGTTGAAGCAAAAAGGATCAGAAGCACAATTAGGGCAAGAAATTCTCCTGAAGATTTCATGGTGATTATATTGGTGATTTGATTTTACATTAGTCCCTTTTTATCATTTATAGGAGTTTGAAAGGAAGGTAAAATCAGCAAGTAAGGATTTGATTTGGTTAGTTTGATGAATAAGTGCAAGAAAGAAGAAACTTGTCATTTTGAGATTGACTTCCCTCTCCTTGTGTTTGTCAAATTCAAGATTAGCTGGAAGTGGTGAGTGAATGAGGGGTTATTCAGTTTCAACAAGTAAAACAAGCATGTGAAAGAAAGTTCATTGGAGAAAAAATTGTTATTTTTTCAGGCTTAACTTTTCATATTGTTGTCTATTTATTTTTTTTATTTCATACTTTTCTGTTTCAAAATTTTATTTTAACTATATTTTTTAATTTGCCCATATTAAGTAGACGGAGTATGCTTCTCGTCCTTCTATTTTAATTTTTGTATTCTTTAATTTATTACTTGTATTCTTTATTTTTCTTATTACACCCTCTACAAAGATTTTAGGTGTGATGACTTAGTATCAATGGCGTGACACTTCTTCTATCATGTTATTTAACAGAGACAAGAAATGACATATAATAAAAAAAATTAAAAAATATTATTGATATATAATAAAAAGATGAAAAAATAATAATTTAAGTAGTAATCTTAAAAAAATATATATTACCATAGAAAAACATATTTAATTTGTTTTTATTATGTTTTCTGCAAGAATTTGATCACTTAATTTTGATGAAAGTAAATTAAACCTTGTCAGAGTGGTGTTTCTCTTGCAAACAAAATCATGTGCAACAAGTCAGCACCGGATGATTGATTATTATCTGGCTTTGAATTCTGTTTTAATTGGCTGCAGCAACAATAGGCCCCTCAATTGGATATCTCAACCATACATTATATAATAATATTCATAATTCATAATTTATATTATTAATTTGTCTCATAGGGTCTTGCTAGCTATCATCAGCTACTGCTTTTGATAGATGCATTTGCTTGGCTGTTCACCATTTCCATCTTCCACAATTATTGCCATTTTTTTTTGTGATTGAAACCATCACACTTTTTTAAGGTTGCGTTCTCATCTATTAGTAATTATAAAGTAGGCATTAGAATCAAACTTGGAATTATGGGTATTGTTCTGTCTTATTTTGATATTGTTGGATAATCTTCATTTTAACACAGTAGAGATATAAATAGAGATAATATCTAATTATAAAAGTTGGGAACAGGGATGGGGATGGAAATGTGGATGTGCATACCTTGTCTTGTAACTATACTAGATGCATATATTTATTAAATTATTTTTATTTTATGTTATATATTTTACTTAATTTGTTTTTATATAATTTAGATAAAAAATATATAATTTTATTAGATAATAGATAATTATATAATTATTAACATATTATTATGATTTTAAATAATTATACAAATTAAACTTTTTTAAAAATTATTATAACTTAAAATTATATTTTTATTTTATAAATGAGTACGAATATTAGTCAGGTATACCCAATATCCAAAAATGATAAAAATTTATAACTAACAAAATGAGAATGAGTTTTGATAGGTCAGGATCTGTTCCATCCCACTCATTACCATGTCTAGTCACAAGTTATGTTTGATGTTAAAGTAGTCTCAAGCATTATTATTAATAGGGTTGTGAATGATGTGAGAAAAAAGATATTTAAGAAAAGAAAAGTTTAGTATTGAGATATACTTGAATAAGGAAACGTTGGCAATATAATTTTTGATTTTTTTACGAGTTTAATGATCATGCATAATAAATATAAAATAATTTTAAATCACCAATTAACAGTTAATCATAATTTATCATTTAAATGACTTTTGAAATAAAGGTATAAAAGTCAATTGATTTGATTTATCATCAAGAGTGGTGTAAAATTAGTTTAAACCTTCGTTACTCTTTTTATTTTTTTAATATTATTTTGAGTAAAACTTTATCTGAAACTATTATTTATTATTTTATTTTAATATAAAAAGAATAGCCGAGATGTTTCCAAAATTCAAATTGTTATGAAAGAAGTTTACTATTTCTAGACGTGGGACTCACACCCACATGCCTTGATCAAGGTTTTTCAAATTGCACCACACTGCGATCGAGGAATACACCATCACATGTGGTAGTTTTAGTTCAATGATTCCAAAAAATTTAAACTTTTATTTTATTTTGTTTATCATCATTCAATTCAATGTATATAAAATCTTTTTGGAAGATGATAATTTTAAATTTTTTTTATAGAAAATTGCTATCCTATTAACACAGATCAGTTCAACCTAGTCCAATCAAAGAGTTTGAGGTTAATGAGGACTTACCTGGTTCATGATTGCATTTGATCGATTGGAGGGTTTCAGCGCAGGGCCGCGATCGAAACCTAATCCGGGAGGATGCCGCGATCGAAAAGAAGTAGAACTTCTCCGGTTATGACTAATGAGACTTCTTCTTAAGCAAGAATTTTATATTTTTTTTAATAACAAATATTAATTTATTAATTTGGTTAAAAATATGAGCGAGAGAGATTCAATACCCTTATCACCCCCACCTACCTTATGACTGTCTTGAAAGGAGAAACTCTTGATTATACCCCGCATGGGGTACTTCTTGCACCCAATGTCCAGCATTGCCACAAGACATATCTTTATTTTTTTGTCGGTCAATTTTCCTATAATATACAAATACCTTAAGTTTGGGCCTTAACCTGTTTGAACCAGTGTCCAATGTAAACATCGAGTCTACAATTAGTTGACAATTACTTCTTGCACCTATTCTGGAATGTAAATCTTTTTACACCTATTCTGGAATGGAATTTTACATTCCGAAATAATAAGTGTTCTGGAATGTAAAAACCGACTGGAAGCAATGTTGGAAGTGCTTAGATTTCAAGAAAAAAATGTCAGGCACCGTAAATAAGTTTATTATATATTCACATGATAGTGGTGGTGATGGTGACAGCAACAACAAAGACGACGACCATGATAGTGGATGATAGTGGTGGTGAGGCGGTGGTCATGGCGGCGACCAAAATGATGGTGGTAACAATGTTGGTAATGGCAGTGGTAATCATGGTGATAGATGCAACTCTTGGTGGCGATGATGATGAGTCTTAAATAGTTTAAGAAGTGATAAATAAATATTTTTTTAAAATTTTGGGTTTACTAACTAATAAGAACATCCATTCTCATTCTCACATAAAAATTCAGTTCATATTTACTAATATGCACACACCCATTTTTTAGTTGGAGCGCATTAGCAATGTGTACCAAAACTTTTGCTAATACACACACCCGTTTTTTAGTTGGAACGCATTAACAACGTGTACCAAAACTTTTGCTAATATACACACACCTGTTTTTTAGTTAGAGTGCATTAGCAATGTGCACCAAAACTTTTGAACAAAAAAATCATCAATCTTTCATTTAAATCAACACAAATTAAAAGGATATTTGTATAATTTATTAGAAAGATTAGCATTAAATATTTTAAAATTCAAATTCAAATTTAAAATAACCAAAATATCTAAAAAAGATTCATCAAACAAAAATCAAATATGTAAAATCACTACCACAATTGCTGTCACCAAGACAACCATTGCAGCCACTACCTTGATCACTATTGTCACCACCACCACCATGATCGCCACCATCTCCCTTGTCATGACCATCGTCACAATTGCCACCATCGCTGCCGACGGTGGTGGTGGCAACAATGGACAAGTGGTGGCTGCAACGATGGTCAAGTCGGTCTAATCTTGGCATTGGCAGTGGCAGTGGCGACCATTGGTGATAATTTTGTATATTTAATTTTTAATTGACGAATCTTTTAGATATATTTTTGTTATTTTAAATTTGAATTTGAATTTTAAAATATTTAATGTTAATCTTTCTAATAAATTATACAAACATCCTTTTAATTTGTGTTGACTTAAATGAAAGATGGATAAGTTTTTGGTCCAAAAGTTTTTGTGATGTAGTCATTTAAAAATTAATATACACCTACTTCATTTGATATATTCTTTCCTTCTTAGTGCATCTAAAATTAAAGAAAAAAAAAGACTTACCAAATATTCATAAGATTTATTTTATCATGTCCTAAAATATTCAAAACTTATCATCATTGCCAGCAAAAATTGTTCCATCATCATAATCACCGCCACCAACATGGTCACCGTCATTAAGGCCATCGTCATCGCGGTGGTAGCGGTAGTAACAACGAGGATGACAATCATGATGGTGGCGGTGATGGTGACCCTAGTAGTGGCAAGAACGGCGGTAATAATCATGTTGATGATCCTAATGGTGGTCCTGACGACAACAACGGGGACGACAACCGTGATGGTAGTGGTAATGGTGGCCCTAACAGCAATGGTAACTATGTTGGTGGTGGTGGCGGCGGCGGCGGTCATGGTGATGGGGTAAATAATTTTTTAATATTTTAGGATGTGATAAAATAATTCTTTTGAATATTTGATATTTTTTTAAAAAAAAATTTGAATGCAGTGAAGAGGGGAACAAAAAGATCAAATGAAGTAGGTGTATGTTAATTTTTAAATGACTATCATTAATCCTTACCATTTATTTAATCAAACAGATGAGAATGTCTGTTCTCATTCTCACATAAAAACTCAGTTTCCATAGGCGACTCGTATGAGAACTGCGTTTTTATGTGAGAATGAAAATAAACATTCTTATCCATTGGATTAAATTAAACAGTAAAGATTAACGCAATCTTTTAAAAATTAACATACACCTACTTTATTTGATCTATCTCCTTCCCATCTTCATTGCATTCAAAATTAAAAATAAAAAAGATTTACCAAATATTCAAAAAAGAATTATTTTATCACATCCTAAAATATTAAAGACTTATTATCACCGTCACCAAGAATTGCCCCCATCACCATGGCCGCCACCACCATTATCACCAAATAATAATAACTCTTGAATTAAAATTAAAAATAATAAATGTATCAAATTAAAACTTTTAACTGCATCACCATGATATCCTACTCCTTCCTCTCTCTCTCAATTAGTTTCCCAACAATACAAGCACAGAGTCAAAATAACCACAATCGAATCTCTATTCAATTTCCTTTCACAATTGCAAACTGAACATTTAACAATTGAATATTTATTCTATTCTTTCCTATCTAAGCACGTATAATTTCACGAAAGAGACTATTCAAGAGTTGTCATCATCACTAAAAGGAAATTGAATAGAGATTCAATTGTGTTGTTGGGAAAGAATACCTACAAAATAACTAATTTATAGAGAGAGGGAGGGATAAGATTTCATAGTGATGCACTTAAAATTAAGATTTTAATATGATGCATTTATTATTTTTAATTTTAATCCAAAGGTTATTATTGTTTGTTTTCATGTTCTCATATTAAAAATTATTTTCACTTGAAACGCCACACACACATACACACACATATATATATATATATATATATATATGCACATAGAAAATGTATTTAACGTTGATAAAATTGATTTTGTATTAATTTGATTTATGTTTGAATGTTTGTAATGTAAAATCAAATTTATAATAATATTCAATATAAAATTTTAGATCCAATGCAAAAATTACTTTCAATAACATCAACTCAAACTCAAGTTTACTTTCTCACTTATGTTAATAAACAATTATCAAATATGATAATCAATGTCAAAATCGAATTTAACCAATTCCAAACTCAAATTTGATGATTTCAAACATACACGTGATGGGGACGAGGATGGCTCTCATCGCTCGCCCTTCCCTTCCCTTCATATATATATATATATATATATATATATAATAAATCTAATAATATATTACTTATAACTAATTATATGTTAATAATATTTGTTGTCATGGTAATCTAATTGCATTTTAAAATTGAGCAAGAATGTAATATATGGAAAATATAACAAAAATTTAACATAAATTATAATATATATATATATATATATACAAAAATGAGTAACGATCTTTTCAAACAAATTAAGATATGTTTTTATTTTGTATCATTTATAAAAAAAATATTTTAATTTTACATTTGAAACTATTTTTTTAAAATTTATTATTTATTAAAAAATAGATATTAAAATAATAAAAATACAAAAAATAAAATTCAGCTCCCTTTATTGAATTCCTGATCCTTCACTGTCTATGCAAGAGTACAGTTGTGGCAAAAAGGACCCAAAACAAATAAACATATTACATCCACAAATGCTTGTATAATAATAAATGATTTGGAATTGCATATGGTCTTTCACTCTTTTGAACTCAATTCTAAGCTTGAAAATTGGTCCTTTGGTTACGGCTGAAAAGGTTTGAAGTGGAGAGAAGCTTCTATTGGAATCTCAAAGCGTCCAAGGTATTTTTGAACTCTTTGCTCTACTCTATATTATGATTTTATTTATCTTTTATGCTTTGTTTGGACAGATATTTCCATAAATACTTATACAAAAAGAAAATAAGTAAAATCATTTTAACTTCTCTTCTCATCTAATTTCTCTACAAGTTAAGATACATTGATTTTAACTTATAATTTTCTTATATATTTATATAAAACTTTATTCAAACAATACTCTCTTTCGGAGATTTTGGATCACCTTTTCATTGGCTTTTCTATTCTGTTTCTACCATAACGCATAAGCTTTTCAGACAGTATTAGTTCTTTTTGGCCTGTGGAAGATGACTACTGCTAGCGTGGGATACTCACTTGGGGTACCCACCGTGCGAGACTTTTTTGAACCATAGATCTAATCATCTAAAAACAAATGTGAGGTTCTATTAAACTACCCACACAGGATTATTTGTAAGAAAATCACTTTTTATTTTAAAAATTATTTCCCTTTTATTTTTATTTTTTTTTATCATCATCCCTATTTCACTTTCTTCAGTCCTGTGTCAAACTTAATTAACGACCATGGTGTTCTTTCTTTTTATATATTTTTTCTTCTTCCTTATTCCAAGATTGGAGAACAATAAAAAAAATTAAATCTTTTTTTATTAAACTCATATCTTCATTTTTAGATCTATCATAACATATAAATCATTGATCCGAGTAATAATTGAATTCGATTCTTTTCAAGTAAGATCTCGTATTCAAATCTAATTATTAAAATATGTATATTATACTTTACAATAATTAAATTTATCTTGTTTATATGACACAAATATATTTCAAGTTTAAATTTATATTTTATAATAAAATAAGTTTAATGTTATTTTTAATCCATAAAATTTTATATTTTTATTTTATTTTAATCTATGATATTTTAAAAGTTTCATTTTGATAATTTTAGTTATATTTTGGATTTAATGTATTAAAAGTGTTATTTTAATACTTCAAATTTTAAACTATATTTTAATTATATTTTTATAAATTTCAAAATTTTTCATTAAAATAATTAAAGTAAAATGCTCTTACATTATTAGTGTAAAATCATTTTACACCATTCAGTTAATCATAATCTACCGTTGTAATGACTTTATAAAAATCAAATGATTACATAAACTTTTTTTTTTCAAATAATTAATTTAAAATAATAATTATTTTTAGTCGTCATTATTTTTATTTTATTTTAAAAAATAAAAATCATCATCACCTCTTCTTCTTCCTCACCCTCCCTTTGCAACCACTATGTGCCTCGCTACCCTTCCCCTCCATGATCGCGTCGTGGACCCTCTCGTTCTACGTTCTACCGTGAACCCTCCAACAGCCGAAGTTCCATATCTAGATTTGAGGTGCACGATCTAATTGTGGCTTATCGAACTTTAACACGTGGATGGGAGGTGATGAGGCGTAGGAGAGCAGTGAAAAGTGAGAGGATGGCATTAATAGAATAGATTGAAATAACTTTAAATATGTTTTTAATTCTGTGTCATATTTTTTTTTTAATCCTGGATAAAAAGTTATTTTTTTTATTTCTTTAAAATCAAAAAAATATTTTTTTAGTTTTTATCATAAAAAATATCAAAAGAAATAAAATATTTATAATTTATGTTGATTTTTTAGTCGTCACAAATATAAAAATATATAAATTAAATTATGATAATTAAAAAATTATTATAAATTATAAATATTTTATTTTTTATTTGATATTTTTTATAAAAAAGACTAAAAAAATATTTTTTAATTTTGAAATAAAAGAGACTTTTATTTAGAAAACTAAAAAAATATGATCAAATAAATTAAAAATGAATAAAAATAGGTGAAAAATAAAATGAATATAATAAAATTATTTGACTGAGTGAAATAGATAAGAGAGAGAAAATAGTATAAAATTATTTAATAGGTGGTCTTTTAAAACTTATTTCCTATATTTTTTTCATATAAACACAAAAAACAATTCCATTCCTTCAATATTATTTCCATCACCAAAACCAAACTCAGCGTAACTAGTGAAAATGGCAAGACGAAGGGAAAAGAAAGGAAGCGATGGTGACGCTGGTGGTTCGGAAGGCACGTCGATGGATGGGTACGCATACGCGTCAACAAACAAATTGTAATTAATGTTGATTTAAGAAATTCAATTAATTAAGGAAATGGTCAATACCGGTACAGTCAGGCCATGAGGAGTTAATTTAAAGAAAAGAAAAAAAAAAAAAAAGAAACAAAGAAGTGGAGTGAGGAGTAGACAAAGAAGATAAGGGAAGGAAGGAATCAAGTTGGCAACAAAACAAAAGACATTGTTCATCTCACAGTCACAGGCGGTGGAGGGAGAGGGTAGGTGACGGCACACGTGATGATTGTGGTTGCGGAGGGAGGTGGAGAGACCAGGACGATTTTTATTTTCAAAATAAAATATAGACAGTAAAGATTTTTAATCGTAATTATTTTAAATTGATTATTTTAAATTTAAAATATTAATGATATTAAATATTTTTTTATTAAAAATCTTCGAAATATATTAAAATATGATTAAAACATATTTTTTAGTATTAAAATAATATTTTTAATATATTATATAAAAAAATATAATTAAGATATAACTTAAAATATTAAAATAAATTTTTAAAACGTTAAAAATTAAAAAATGTTAAACTTTAACGAATTAAAAGTCACGCTAAGCCTTAAGACATAAATTTATTTTACATTTAACTTTTATATAAATCTACCATGTTTAACATTTAAAAAGAAAATAATATAATATAAAAAAATAATATAATAATATTAATAATTATAAATATTTATTTATTTTATTTAAATAGGTGGATCTATTAAGTCTAAAATATTTTTTAAATAATTTAATAGTGTGTTTAGATCGAATATTTTAATAATTTAAAGAAATTAAAATACTTAGTATTTGAATTACTTACAATTAAATTTACTTTATTTTATAAATAATTTAATTAGATGAAGTATTTTAAATTTTTTGTATTTAAATTTATTTGTTTAGATAGAATAATTTAATTTTTTTTATTTATAAAATTTTAATTTAAATATAATATTTGATATTAAACTTTAAGAAAAAAAAATATTCTCCTCAATAAAAATATATTAATATTATTTTTTTCTCTATGAATTTACATCATTAGTGTTTATAAGTAATTCTAAAATTTTTGTAAATTTATTGAAAAATATAATGTTAATATATTTTTATGGGTTCATTTTAAATTAAAACAGATAATTTACTTAAAATATATTTTAAAAGAATTAATTAAAAAAATTAATTAGTTTGTTGAATTTTAATTTACATTATTTTTTTTCAAAAATTTACATAATTATTCCTACTTTTAACTTCAATAAACATTAGTCAGTTTTTTTAAATATTTGATATTTTAACAATAGTTTTCATATTAGACAATATTTAATAATTTAAAAATAATTTTAAATATCTAATGGTTCAAAAATAATTTCAAATATTTAATAATTAAAAATACAAATACTAAAAAAGTTGAATTTATAAGTTTCAAACACATGTGAATATTTAATTTTAATTATACTTTAATAATAGCGAAAAGCCTGGGGAGGGTGGGCCGCTTCGCTTGCTTGAGAGAGAATTTCAAATTCTCTTGTTTTGGTTGGAATTTCAAATTCCACTATTTTAGTTGTGAAATAATATTAGGATTTCAATTTTTTTTTAACACTCTAAACAACTTATTTTACTGTAAAAAAATTCAATTACTGGTTAAAAATGAATCATTTTCTACAATTTTCTTATCCTAAGATACTCTACTATAAGATTTGGCCTTTTTAACTAAATAAATTTTAATTAAAACTTTGATCTTTTTTATTTTTTAAAAAAATTTGTAGCCTAAGCCTAATGTAGACTAGGCCATAGGTTCCTAGGCCCTATTGAGTGACCTAACATATTTTTTTATCCCTACTTGCATATAAGAAAGAAAAAACGACAATAAAATTTATCTGTCACCCTTCAAATAAAGAAATTATTAGGTGATTTACTATCATTATTATCAGGTCATTCATTATACAAATCAATAATCACATGATACTTGGATAATTAAAGAAAAACAAGACATTAAGCCTTTACAATATAACAAAGAATAATAAGTTAAAAAAAATAATGTTATCCATTAATTGTATGGATCTTAATAAATTTAAAATATTTATTTATCCACGTGTTACACAATTATTTATCTGCATCATAAAAACCTACTCGTCCTTAACCTCCCAATAATTTTTCCTTCAAATATATGTGATAAAAATGCTGGTTTTATATAGTTTGCTCTTTTTTTTTTTTGACAGAAAGAAAAAAGAGAAAAAGTACTTACTGGAAGCAGAGCATAAAAAAAGTATGAAGATGTTTCGTATGATTATGAATGGAGTCCTCAAAATTTTTGGAGTGGAACCTGCGAGAATGAGAGAGCCGATGCAGATGTTTATTGAGGATATGGAAATGAGTTATGATAATCCAGGACCAGGAGTGGAACCTTCAACAAATGTGGTTGATGAAAGTGAAACACAAACCTTGGAACCCTCTGAAGTTAATAAAGCAGTACATGAGGAGGATAAGAATTTATATCATTTGTCAAAGGATACATATGATTCAATAAAAGACACAAATTCTGCAGCATCAGATTGGACAGAGATATTAGGGAACGGCATTCTAGTGAAAAAGAGCCCTATGGAAAACACCGTGCTGCATGTAGCTGCTCTATATGGAAATGATAACTGCGTGGAGTGGGTAATAACTCAAAATCAAAATGCACCATCCTCGTCGTCGTCAACAGAGCTTTTGGCTGCTAAAAACGCCGACGGCGATACGCCACTCCATGTGGCGGCAAGAGCCGGGAAAATCTCTACTCTCATGTTGTTGTTGGCCGCGGTTCTCCGTAGTTTACCGTATTCGGAGAAACCCAAAGAGGCTTTGGATGAAATCCTAGCACAGAACAAGCTCGGAAATACATTCTTTCACGAGGCCTTATTGAATGGTCATAAAGATGTAATGAACATTCTGGATTCTCTGAAATTAGAAATTGAGACTGGCTTCAAGGAATTGGTTGAGCGAGCCGCTTTGTTTTATTGGACAAACGGCGAAGAAATATCAGTTTTGCACTTGGCAATCGAGAAAGGTTACACCGACATTGTTGCTGATGCATTGAACAGATTAACCAGCCAACACTCTGCATTGATAAAGTTGATTGAGAACCACCAAGAGTTGGTCAAAATTACCACTCCGGCTGGAGAATCGCCACTTCCGCAACAAGATCAAGGTACAAGTTTACTGTATATTCTCTTTGAACTGAAATATAAAAAATAAAAAAAAATGTCAAAGTTGGTTGGAATAAAATACAGGGATGACAAAACTGCTGAATCATAAAAAAAAAATAGATAGGTGCACCAAAATCTTGCATGGGATGGGTTGGACAGTCAATTCATCAACTTCAATTTTTTTTTTTAATTATTAAATTAAATTTTCTATATTGGCGTGTGTATATATATAAAAAATAATTTTTCATATTTTTAATTATTAAATTTGATGATAATTAAGTTAATAAAGTTAATATAACATTAACATAAACTAAATAGTAAATATAAAGTAATTTTTTGTTAAAATATCAAAAGAAAAAAAAATTCATTAGGAATCAAAATATGATAAGAAAAAGAAAAAAAAAATAGAAATATACAACATGAAAAAAATATATTTAAGTTTTATTTTATTTATTAAAAATGAAATGTTTAGAAAATATTTAAATCAAATACGTAACTTTTTTTTTTTTAACTACAAATCAAACATGTTGTTAGCCAATTTAGTATATTTGATTAAATAAAATGTATAAGTTGTTATAAATTTTTTGGACATCCATTATTTTTTTTTGAAAATTTTATGAATTTTTTGTGGATAGTATGTATTTTTATTTTATTTTTGAAATTTTTTGGATTGACAAGTTGACGGATTCTAGACATTCTCATCAATTTTTGGTGAATGATTATGATCCATACTTGTTTTGCCACCCCTATTAAAATATAAACAAATTTTAATTTTTTTTTTTTATCATTATCTTCAAAATATATTTTATTTAATTAAAGTTTTATGTCTAATAACTCATATTTTTATTGTCTTAGACAATTAATTGCAAGAAATACATTAATAAATTATATATTTACTTTATTGAGACTATTAAAATTAAACGATGATAACTATTTTTATTTACGAGAACGATTCAATCTTATTGTACTTATAATTCAATCAGGAAGATGTAATATTTCTTAGCATAATCTTTTCCATTAATCTGACACAACTTATTGCTTGAGACATTTTTGGACCTATACTTCTACTAAGCAAGTCATTTTCTTTTATAGTCTCTATCAAATATTTTTAAAGTGACTAATTCAACGTGAACAAAATATTACACGGATTAAAATTAAAAAAAAATTAGAAGGACAATTTTAAAAAAAAAAAATTTAAGGACCAACACAAAAAGAAGAATAATCTATCTGTTCATAAATATAATACTCTTTCAAATAATTCATGCTCTTTAATAAAGTTGGTTAATTTAATTAATAAAGTTAAAAAATGAAAGATACATTTTTTTTTTTGATGAAATGAAAGATACATTTGAACACACTACTCTACAAAAGAAAAATATGGAAAAAAATAAAAATAGCTTAAAGTCTTCTTCAATAATCAATTAGTAAAAACTCTCTTATATAACTTAAATTTAAATATATAAGATTTTTATAAATTAATTGTTGAATAAAACAATATTAATTTCTTAAAAAAATTAATTTTATTATTTTTTTTTATATTTTTCTCATCTAGAAATACTTTTAAAATAATGTACAAAATCTAAGACTTCGAGAATTTTGTAAGAGGGGCTTTCTGTTATCCATTCTCATCCTGGATTAACAGTCGTACGCAATGCATGGCTCCTGACATCAAAATCTAGCGTTGTTTTTGTTTTTGTCTCTTTCCTTGTGGCCAATGTTTTGTGCCAATTGGCTGGACTATGGAGTGCGAGGGCATGTTAGGTAATTCTACTCATATAAATTATAGGTTTGCTTATTTAAAGTGTAATTTGTTTGTTTCATATGGAAATAAATTTCAGAAAGAGGAATGGAATACCAACAACCGGAAATAGAATTGGATTCTATGGTTGTTAGTAATTCATTCTATGTTGACATCGAAATGAGAGAAGATATGGAACACTTGCCACCTGCAGGGAATCAAGTACATCAGGGGTTATCAGAACTAGCCCAATCGAATATTCAATACAACAACCCTCGTAATGTTCTACCAGGAAAATCACCTCTCATTGTGACAATCTTAAAACAAGATGAAGGTAACTGATTCTGTGTTGCATAGCTATATATTTGCTCTAAATTTTGGCTAGCTAATATTTTTTTTTAAGGATAAAATATGATTTTAATTTTTTGACTTTTTATTTTATGATTTTGATCTCTCATATCTTTTACATATACATGTAGATTAATTATATTTTTTTAAAATTAATTTTTTTATAGCGTCTATTGTTATAATTTTTGCTTTCAATTAAAAAAATCAGAAAAATTAAAAAGAAAAATTAAAAAATGTACACGTAATAAAAAGTTAATTAAAATGTGTATAAAAAAATAAACATTTAATAGAACATGATAAAAATGACTAAAATTTATGATGAAATAAAAATTTAGAAATTAATCAAACTTAAAAAATTCTAATTAATAAAAACAGAAAATTGAAAAAGTTGAAGGAATAAAATCGTATTTTAACATTTTTTAAATGATTGGAAATATTTTTTACTTAGCTTAAAAATCACTATAGGGAATGACTCATCGAGTGGGGGCTGTTCTACTTTCGTTAAAGCTAGATATCTTAGCTGAGAAGTTGGTTACTATAGAGATATTTATGCTAATATATAATTAGTTATTCTTAACATATGGCAGTTATTTTACGGATCATAGTGACAAAAATGCAAGAATGGATTTATTCAAGGGATAAAGATGGAAGGACTGCTCTTCACTTTGCAGCATCTATAGGTTACCTTAATGGTGTTTTGTACTTGCTTGAAAAGGGAAATTCTTGCAACATGGTAAGAGACAAGCATGGCTATTTTCCTCTTCATCTTGCTTCTGCAGGAGGGCATGTCGAAGTGGTAAAGAAATTGTTAGAACACTGTCCAAACTATAAAGAAATAGTTGATAAATATGGTCGAAATATTATTCACATTGCGGCTCAAATGGGAAAATTTGATGTAATAAGATACATCTTGCAAGATGCAAGTTATGAACTTGTGAAGATGATAAATGACAAGGATACCAACGGAAACACTCCCTTGCATTTGGCTGCCTCACACTGCCATCCAAAAATTGTGCATTTCTTAACATGGGACAAAAGAGTGGATCTGAGTTTGGTTAACAAAAGGAATCAAACCCCTCTTGATGCCTGTATGCAATTTCAACTAGGAAATCTGCCCCTTCGCAAGGCAAGTGCATATTCGATATTCCATTACACATTCCTTGATTAAGACTCTTTCTTTCTATATTAATTGTTGAGCAAAATATGTTTTTGTCAATAAAATATAAAACATTTTCATTTTTACATTAGGAACATCAAATGAAACATTATGCACTATAAACAAAAATGTTAAATATTCTATGGACCAAAAACATGTTTACTTACAATAAGCTTGTATTTGCAGCGGCTAACATGGATTGCACTTAAATCTGCCGGTGCACAATATGCAAAAAAAAGGTCACACTCACGGTACTCTATCGAGGTCCCTCCCCTTCCCCAAAATGTACCAAGTGGTTATTATTCCATGCTAGGAAGCACAAACATGGATCCGTACAAGGACAGAATAAGCACCCTAATGCTGGTTTCAACCCTTATAATAACAGTAACATTCGCAGCAGGTTTTACTTTGCCTGGTGGAACTAATAGCTCTGATCCAGAACAAGGCATGGCCCTCATGTTACATCACACTTGGTTTACGCTGTTTATTTTCTGCATCACAATATCCATGTACGGTGCCATTGGCATTACGATTATACTTATTTGGGCGCAGCTGGGAGATATAACTTTGGCTCTTCTTGCCCTTAAGGTGGCAAGTCCCCTTTTAGGACTCGTTCTTGCAACGCTGTCAGTGGCATTCATGGCCGGTGTCCACCTTGTTATAAGTAAACTCAGTTGGCTGGCCACTACTATTCTGGTTTTGTGTCTGATTTTCATTCTCATGCTTTTGTTGTTATACACAAGTCTGTGGTTACCCTCTCGGTCCAACAAACCAGTAATCCGATACATTTCTTACTATCCTTTTCAGTTTCTGACATGGTGGTTGGTCGAAGAAGATCATGAAATTGAAGGTATGTAATGTAACCTCACATACGCTCCCGCTCAGGACCCTGAAATCTTTGAAACTAGTTCCTCGGGACTACTTACTTTTTTTTTTTTTTTTTTATCTATCAATATTAATTATTAATATTATTAAATTTTTGCTAGTCCAATTGTTACACAAATTAAACATAATTTTTTTATGTTAAATAAATTGTTATATATATATATATAACAAAATCTTATATCAATGATGTGAATTCAGTAGGTTTAATGAACTTCGTAATTACTTAAATAGTTTGATTATAAAATAGACCGGTATTTTGAGGACTAAATTAGTTATTTCTTGAAAATTAAATACGCAATTTTCCATGAAAAAATGCTATTCCTTTAATTAATTTAATTTATTTTTTAATATATAATCAATTTAGTAATAAAAATATCACTCTCTATACCGTGCATGTGGTCCTTAAAATTAAAAATTAAAAAAACTATATAAGTAATTATGTAACGATGAATATTTACCATTTTAGTCTCCAAGTTTATGTATTTTAATTAGTATCCGTGCGAATGATATTTTATTATTCAAGGACTACTTAGCATAATATCTAATGTTTATTGTTGAGAAATTACACAAATTTTTTATAATAAAATTGTGAGAATAAAATAATTATAAAATAATAATACACAATTTAATAACGAAATTTAATTAATTATCGGACTGCTGTTAAGTTGTTTATTGAAAAGAAAAGAATTAAAGTGTTTATTAATACTAATAAAATATATAATAATATTTTATCTCTCTCATACTTCTCTCTCTTCTATCTTCTTACTCCTCTCTCTCTTCTATCTTCATACTCTTCGGGGGTAGATTGGGACGTAGATATAATTAGGGGTGTTCATAAACCGAATTAAATCGTAAAACCGTCCAAAAAAATCGAAAACCAATTAAATCGAAAAATCGCACGGATCAAAAATTTCTAAAATCGCATATTTTTTACAGTTTGGTTCGGTTTTTGGATTTTATTATAAAAAACCGAACCAAACCGCATTCTATAATTATATTGATTTACTTTTAAATATTTAATATTATCTAACTAACAATATTTTTATTTTTTATGATCATAATATGTGATTTATAGTATTTTTTTTTAATAATAAATTTGTAATATATTATGACACATACTTTCATATATTACAAAAAGATATATTGATATTACTAAATAACATTAAATTAAATATAAAATGAAACATGATTTATTATTATGTTACAAAAAAAAGTTAGTAATATCATTTTATAATAATGCTAAATAGAAGTAAAAATAATATTTTTTAAACTAAAATATGTAAATCAAAATTTAATAAAAAAAATATAAAATAATAATTATGTGAGTTTAATTAAAAAAATTAAACTATGATAATAGATTAAAAAAAAAATCGTGAAACCGAATCGAACCAAACCGCAAAAAATTGGTTTGGTTTGGTTTGGATTTGATATTATATTAAAACCGAACCACAACTTTATTTTATGTTTGGTTCGGACCACTTTTTGCCCAAAAACTGAACCAAACCGCACCGCGAATACCCCTAGATATAATTGTTTCTCTTTTTACAAAGCAGTAACTACGTCTTATACTTGTATAAAACTAATTAAATATTATTAATTAATTTTACTATTTTTCTATTTATTTTCCTTCCTTTTTTATTTTTCCTTTTTTCAATCCATTTCAACAAATAAGACTTCTTTTTTAAGAACTATACACAGAAGAGAAGGTATTATTTGAAGTATGAATTGATAATTTATTGTTTAATAAAATTACAATTATCAACCAATTAAATTTTAAAATTCATGCTAGCTAGGTATAAATTTAAAGATAATCTATATCTATATATAATATAATAATTGAGACAAATTTTATGGTGTTGACATCCAATACCCCAAAAAGATGAAAATAAAGATAAAAAATTATACCAACGAAATGGGAATGAGTTTTGATACAAGAGGACGGTCTATCCCCGCACCTTCTGTTTGATGTTGAAGTAGTCTAAAGCATTATCATTAATAAGGTTGTGAATGATTTGAGAAAAAATAGATATTTAAAAAAACAAAAGTCTAGTATTGAGATATACTTGATAAGGAAATGTTGGCAATATAATTTCTGATAAAGAAAAGTCCAGTATTGAGATATACTTGGATAAGGAAATGTTGGCGATATAACTTTTGATTTTTTTAAGAATTTAATATAAAGGGTTATAAAGAATGCTCATAACAATTATAGGATATAAAAATGGTGTTTATAACACTTGTAGTGCAATAACATGATCTATTTTACATTCAAAATATACTACTATAACAATAAATAAAAGTAAGAGAATTCAAGAATTGTGTATCAGATTTGATATTCTTAAAGCCTTAAAATCTTCTTTCAATTATGTGAAGATTCTACATGTATTCACACCAAGAATAATCTCTACTATCATTAACTCTTTGATGAGTGAAAAGATAAAATAAAACTAGTGGAGATGTTGTATTATGAAATGACCTAATGTTCCTCTAAATAAAAATCATTAAATTGTGTGATCTCGTAGGTTCAATATTAAGTCGATAGTAAATTAAAATGTTCAGATAATATGAAGAAGTAATATCTTCTACCCCAATAACCAATAGAATAATAATATAATATTTTTTTCCATCATTTACAGCTTAAGATTAATTAGAGTATAGTATTATTATCAAACTCTAATCAATTAACACATTAACAAATAACTTGTTAATTAACTTGTTAATTACTATGATAATCTTATGTCAAAGAAAACTATTATATTTCTTTTTGAGAACTTCCTATTGACAATTTAAAGGTAATATTAACCATTAGGAATTCTCAATTGAGTTGGTTCAATAATCACATCTACATGTGCATTATCTATATATGTAATTTAATAAATGAGAACTATTAATCTTTATCCAATAAAGACCATTACACATATATTAATATATCTGAATTATTGATATCGTATTTATAATAATCCTATATCAAGAACAATTTAAATTAAAATTATAAAAGACTTATTTCTCATTATCGATGATGATAACAAAACTCTAATTTTAATCAAAGAAATTATCGAATTAACTAAAATATATGGTAATGAAACTATAATAATACTTTATTATTAAAATGAAATTGGTTATATGATAAATTGAGTTTTTGGCATACACATTTATTCCCAACACAATAGTCTTAATGTAAAATAATTTTATATCGTGAGCTAATCATAATTATATATGAAGAATTGTGATTAACTGATTACTGTATAAAAAATTTTACATAGATGATACTTCACCTTTTTTTAATATTATTTTGAGTAAAACTTTATCCGAATCTATTATTTATTATTTTATTTTAATATATAAAGAATAGCGGAGATGTTTCCAAAATTCAAATTGTTATGAATGAAGTTTACTATTTCTAGACGTGGGACTCACACTCACATGCCTTGATCAAGGTTTTTCAAATTGCACCACACTACGATCGAGGAATACACTATCGCATGTGGTGGTTTTAGTTCAATGATTCCAAAAAATTTAAACTTTTATTTTATTTTGTTTATCATTCAATGTATATAAAATCTTTTTGGATGATGATAATTTAAAATTTATTTTTATAGAAAATTGCTATCCTATTAACACAGATCAGTTCAACTTAGTCCAATCAAAGAGTTTGAGGTTAATGAGGACTACCTGGTCCATGATTACATTTGATCATTAATTTTGTTAAAATTACAGTGAGAGAGATTCGAACCCGCTAAGCTACCTATCCATTCCTCTCCTTGCACCTAATGTCCAGCATTGCCAGATGACATATCTTTATTTATTGTCAGTCATTTCTCCTATAATACACAAACACCTTAAGTTTGAGCCTTAACCTTTTTGAACCAGTGTCCAATGTAAAAATCGAGTCTACAATTAGTTCACAATTACTTCTTGCACCTATTCGTTTTTACACCACCTATTCTGGAATGTAATTTTACATTCCGAAATAATAAGTGTTCTGGAATGTAAAAACCTACTGGAAGCAATGTTGGAAGTGCAGGAAACAATTCACAATTCGTTAACCAAAGCAATAATCATTCCCTAATAATAAAGTAAATCCATTAAATTTAGATTTCAAGAAAATGAATAGTCTATAATATTTTTCACGGTCAAACCAACTTGGCACCCATCTTGCCACTTGTTTGCGTGTGCAGGCATTTTTCAAGTCATCTCCGATCTTCTGGTTTTGGATCACCTCGATGGAAAAGTTACCTTAAAGAATAAAGTTTTAATATTAATCACGTATTTTTTTATAATTAGTTAATAAAATATTAATAAAACAAAGTAAAAAATTGTGATTTTAAAGGCAAATGGACACCGTGCACTATAAAAAAAAAAACCATTGCAGGAAATGCGGATCCGTTATCTAATCCTTCAAGTTGGTTAATTTTCAAATGCAACACTTCATATTGATTCACCAAAAAACATTTTAAAATTGCCTCCGCCATGGAATTGAATCTGGTCTTGAAAGCTCAAACTCATCATCATCATCATCCACCGGAGTATATATATGGAATTCAAAGTTGACTTTTATGATAAACGTCTTAGTTATTTATTGTTTTGAAGAATTCATGATAAGCGTCTTAAAAATTATATTATTAGTGATTTTTTTAAAACTCTTTATATTGATGGAGCATTATAATTGAACTCTTGAGAAAATAGTGTATGCATTGATGATAGCATAAACAAATTTATATTACTATACAACCATATATAATAATTTTGTTGACTTTTAATTATAATAATTATCTTAAAAGTCATATCAATAAAAAAAATATTAATATGACTTTTTAAAATAGCTATTAATATTATAAAAGATAATTAATTTATGATACATGAATAATGAGAATGTAATATTATTTTATACTATTTTTTTACTGTAGAATTCTTATTTTGAATAATGAAACTTTCACCTTCTCAATTGTAAATTCTCAACACATTTTTTTTAGATGTATTTCATGCATTTTCTCAGCAATCAGTTAATAAACACTTCTTTCAACATCCCAGATTATACATGAAATTAATGTTAATCTTAATTAAAAATTAAATATTTAATTCAATTTTAGTTTATTTAATTGTTAGGTTAATATGCTATAATAATTACATTTTCTTAATATTACATTGGTAAAATCATCCAGTTATGGATTAAAAAACCCAATAAAAAATGTATTAATTTGATACAAAGCATGTTAATTTGATATGTGGAGATGATCTTTTTTTCATTTGATGTTTTTATGTTTTTCTTTTTCTTTTTTTCTGTTAATTATTTTTTTTTTCTTTTTAGGTTTATATTCTTTGGTGTTTGTGTTAGGTGATGAAAATAAAGGAAGTTTGTGACCTAAAAGAGTGATCAATTATTCTACTTCTCAATTGTTCATTTCTCCAATAAAAGCTATTTGTTCATTACCAATTTCACAATACTTTTCTAATAGGAAAAATTATTTGTTCTAATTGTTACTCTAGCACTTACTTTTTTGCAAAGCCAGTCTCAAGGTTTGATAAGACTGAAGTATGAAAAATTAGAACCAACCATTTTAGAGTTGAGCATTTTTTGCTCACATAATGATAATATTAAGATTTAAATATACAAAACCATTTGAAAAAGCAATGTAACTATGTTTATTAAGCTTTGATAATGGTTTTATAATACATAATAATCATTATCAATGATTATTTTCATATTCATGTAAAAATATTATTTAGTAATAAATTTTTAATATAGATAATAAATTTCAATATATTTTTTTTATTTTTTATTAGTATATAAATATTTTTTCTAAAATAATTAATATTCAATCCCTACTTTTAATTATAAATTGAAGAATATATAAATAGAGAATATAAATAATTCAAATTTGGAAAAAAAAATACAAAAATACATTATTATATAAGGCATGTTATTCAAAATCCCCAACAGAAAGACCTATTTATTAATTATTTATTAAGCTTTTGATAAATTATTATAATATATAAAAATTAATTATCAATTTTATAATAATAATAATAATAATAATAATTTTTGAGTTTAATATTATACTTGTAAGACAAAAAAAATTTCATAATTTAAAACAAAAATTTAATATAAATTATAATAAATACAAAATTGAGTAACAATCTTTTTAAACAAATTAACATATGTTTTTATTTTGTATCATTTAAAATAAAAATTATTTTAATTTTACACTTTGAAAATAATTTTTTAAAATTTTGATATTAAAATAATAAAAATACAAAAAATAAAATGCAGCCCCCTTTTATTGGGTTCCTCATCCGTCACTATCTATCCAAGAGTACAGTTGTGGCAAAAAGTACCCAAAACAAATAAACATATTACATCCACAAATGCTTGTATAATAATAAATGATTTGGAATTGCATGTGGGCTTTCACTCTTTTGAACTCGATTCTATATAAGCTTGAAAATTGGTCCTTTGGTTACGGCTGAAAAGGTTTGCAAGTGGAGACAAGCTTCTATTGGAATCTCAAATTGTCCAAGGTATTTTTGAACTCTTTGCTCTACTCTATATTATGATTTTATTTATCTTTTATGCTTTGTTTGGATAGATATTTCCATAATACTTATACAAAAAGAAAATAAGTAAGTAAAATCATTTTAACTTCTCTTCTCATCTAATTTCTCTACAAGTTAAGATACAGTGATTTTAGCTTATAATTTTCTTCTATATTTATATAAAACTTTATTCAAATAATACTCTCTTTCGGAGATTTTGGACCACCTGATCATTTGCTTTTCTATTCTGTTTCTGCCATAACGCATAAGCTTTTCAACCAGTATTAGTTCTTTTTGGCCTGTGGAAGATGCTTCTGCTAGCGTGGGATACTCACTTGGGGTATCCACCGTGCGAGACTTTTTGGAACCATAGATCTAAAAATAAGTGAGGTTCTATTAAACTACCCACGCAGGATTATTTGTAAGAAAATCATTTTTTTTAAAAATTATTTCCCTTTTTTTTTTTTTTATCATCATCATCATCCCTATTTCACTTTCTTCAATCAACTTCCTCCTGCTGTCAAACTAATTAACGACGATGGTGTTCTTTCTTTTTATATATTTTTTTTCTTTTTTTGTTTTTCTTCTTCCATATTCCGGGATGAGAGAACAATAAAAAAATCAAATATTTTTGATTAAACTCAAATTTTCAGATTCAGATCCATAATAACATGTATAATAATATTAATAATTACAAATAAATAGGTCGATCTACTAAATTTTTTTAATTAAATAGACTTAGATTGACGTAAGATTAATATAGGTTAGGTCATAGACCCTATCGAAAGGCTTAACCTATTTTTATTCCTACTTATATGTAAGAAATTAATGTGACCTTATACCGCTGTACCAAATATAACAGTAGTATAAGGCATAATTTACACAATGTGGCTTTCACTAAATGACATCCAACCCATGCTATTGTAACCAAAAGCACAAAATGACAATTTCTATTCCGCTAGCCAAAAACAAACCATTTCCTTTTGCTGAACCTATATCCAATTCAAGTATCATTCAACCTTGCAAACAAGCTTGAGGATTACTTGCCCATTGAACAAACGAGTAGTTGAAGTTAGCTATTTTACTTGACATCCATGACCAAGAATTAAATAGAATATCATGAATTATACATTTTTTATGCAGCTCAATTTGATTGAAAACTACTTCATTCCTGATTTTCCAGATACAAAAAATAACAACACACCAAATACAATCCCACATATTAGATTTTTCTCTAAGATAAACCAATCTCTGTATTTTGCCAAAAGAGGTCCTTGATGGAATGTGGCAGCACAGTGGCAAAGTTAGAGGAGTTCCACCTTCACCACGTCATTCATTATATAAATCAATAATTAAGTGATACATGCATAATTAAATATATAATCATTATATGAGAGACAAAACATTAAGCCTTTACAATATAACAAAGAATAATAAGTTAAAAAAACAATAATAATGTTACCCTTTAATTTTATGGATCTTGATAAATTTAAAATATTTAATTATTTATGTGCCACACAGTTATTGATTTGGACCATAAAGGACCTGTTAATCATTAACTACCTAATAATTTTTCTTTTCAAATATATGCCATAAAAATGGTGGATTTATATAGTTTGCTATTTTTTTGACAGAAAGGAAAAAGAGAAAAAGAGAAAAAGTACTTACTGGAAGCAGAGCATAAAAAAAAGTATGAAGATGTTTCGTATGATTATGAATGGAGTCCTCAGAATTTTTGGAGTGGAACCTGCGAGAATGAGAGAGCCGACGCAGATGTTTATTGAGGATATGGAAATGAGTTATGATAATCCAGGACCAGGAGTGGAACCTTCAACAAATGTGGTTGATGAAAGTGAAACACAAACCTTGGAACCCTCTAAAGTTGATAAAGCAGTACATGAGGAGGATAAGAATTTATATCATTTGTCAAAGGATACATATGATTCAATAAAAGACACAAATTCTGAAGCATCAGATTGGACAGAGATATTAGGGAACGGCATTCTAGTGAAAAAGAGCCCTATGAAAAACACCGTGCTGCATGTAGCTGCGCTATATGGAAATGATAACTGCGTGAAGTGGGTAATAGCTCAAAATCAAAATGCATCATCCTCGTCGTCATCATCGTCAACAGAGCTTTTGGCTGCTCAAAACGCCGATGGCGATACGCCACTCCATGTGGCGGTAAGAGCCGGGAATATCTCTACTCTCAAGTTGTTGTTGGCCGCGGTTCTCCGTAGTTTACCGTATTCGGAGAATCCCAAAGAGGCTTTGGATGAAATCCTAGCAAAGACCAAGCTCGGAAATACATTCTTTCACGAGGCCTTATTGAATGGTCACAAAGATGTAATGGACATTCTGGATTCTCTGGAATTAGAGATTGAGGCTGGCTTGAAAGAATTGGTTGAACGAGCCGCTTTGTTTTATTGGATAAACAGGGAAGAAAAATCAGTTTTGCACTTGGCAATCGAGAAAGGTTACACAGACATTGTTGCTGATGCATTGAACAGATTAACCACCCAACACTCTGCATTGATAGAGTTGATTGAGAAGCACCAAGAGTTGGCCAAAATTATTCCGCATGCCACTCCAGCTGGAGAATCGCCTCTTCCGCAACAAGATCAAGGTACAAATTTCCTCAGTGTATTCTCTTCGAACAACTGAAATATGATTAAAATAAGTAATTTTATGTTTTTGTAATATATTTATTTAAACTGTTTAACAAACTTACACATTATCTTTAAAATATCTTTTATTTAATTAGAGTTTTATGTTAATCACTCTTTTTTTTTTTATTGTCTAATGTAATTAAATGCAAGAAATACATTAATAAATGATATATTTGTTTTATTGAGAATATTAAAATTCAATGATGATAATTATTTTTATTTTTATTTATGAGAGAAATTCAATTTTCTTGTACTTATGATTCAATCCGGAGGAAGTAATATTTTTTAGCACAATCTTTTCCATTAATCTGACACAACTTATTGCTTGAGACATTTTTGGACCTATCTCATTTGAGTATTGTACAAAGGTAATTTTTGTGTTTTTTACTTCTACTAAGCAAGTCATTTTCTTTTATAGTCTCTGTCAATCAAGAGAGTCTAGCTGCGTGAGTATTATAATGAACATAGACATGGTTGTAAGTAATCTAGAGAGTAAAGATACTCCTAATAGTACCTATAGCTGAGAGGTTGCCGATAAATAGAAACTGCAAATTTTCGGGATCAGGCTTCAATATCTCCTGAGATTAGAAAACAACCAAGAATTCAATGATAGAAACAAACACTGAGATATTCAAAGTAAAAGTAATCTTATAACTTTAAATTATGAATTTGATTATGTTATCAAACTGACCTGAAATTGAGTGTGCCTTTGGAGCCTATTTCGATTTTCTCCATATCAACTATCATCAGGACGGATGCTAGGTTCCACATACCTAACATCAAAAACATAAAAACGCCATGAATTTCGGATCCAAAACCCTCCTTACAATCTGCATTCATCAATAACAAGTAAAAACAACAAAAATTAATCAATAAAAAAATCCAGAACAAATAGCATCCACTCAACTCTCACAACCAAAAGTTTTCCCTGAGACGGTCTTCAACGGCGCGCAAGGGAGATGACCTAGAACAGAGTGCGACGGCACGCGAAGGTGAAGAACGACAGCGTGTGAGGGAGGGGATCTCGTCGACAACACGTGGACAGAACCTCGTTGACGACGCACAAGGAGAGCACCTCGTCGACGATGCAAATGCGCGCGAAGGTGGAGAACGGCGGCTGAGCGACGGAAGCGCGAGGCGGCCCTCAATGGCTGATGACGACGGAATTGCGATGATGATGAAAGCGCAGCGTGGTCGACGGTGAAGGAAAAACAGTCACAGAGTGCTTGGAAGAGGTACGGTGGAGTGTTTGGAAGAGGTGGAGGATTTCGATGAGAGGAAAAAGGAACTGGACTCATTAAAACCTACCTATCCTTCCAAGACGCTTATGCTAAAACCTTCTTCGAAGGTTATCCTTCCATGATGGTTCACTTAAACAGTCTTAGATTACCTTTGGTTCAGTTGCAACCGTCTTGAAAGGGTTGTATTTTATTACAAAAATATCACTGCGTGGCCTTCCATGACGGTTTATCTGGAACCGTCTTGAATAAGCCGACATTAAATACCATTTTTGTAATAGTAAGGACCAAAACAAAACGAATAATAATCTATCCGTTCATAAATATAACACTCTTTCAACTAATTCTACTCATATATTTTAGGTTTGCTTATTTAAAGTGTATTTTGTTTGTTTCATATGGAAATAAATTTCAGGAAGAGGAATGGAATACCAACAACCGGAAATAGAATTGGATTTTGCGTGTGTTAGTTCATTCGATGTTGACATGGAAATGGGACAAGATATGGAACGCTACTTGCCACCAGGGAATCAAGTTCATCAGGGGTTATCAGAACCTAATATTCCATACAACAACCCTCGTAATGTTCTACCAGGAAAATCACCTCTCATTGTGACAATCTTAAAACAAGATCAAGGTAGCTGGTTCTTTGTTGCATAACTATATATTTGCTCTAAATTTTGGCTATAGCTACTCATTTTTTATATGATTGGATAGTGCATGATACAGTTGGAGAACTGAATAAATACAAATTAATGAATTTTTTTTGACATAGCTTAAAAATCACTATAGGGAATGACTTAGCTGAGAAGTTGGTTAAAATATAATTGGTTATTCTGAACATATGGCAGTTATTTTACGGATCATAGTGACAAAAATGCAAGAATGGATTTATTCAAGGGATAGAGATGGAAGGACTGCTCTTCACTTTGCAGCATCTATAGGTTACCTTAATGGTGTTTTGTACTTGCTTGAAAAGGGAAATTCTTGCAACATGGGAAGAGACAAGCATGGCTATTTTCCTCTTCATCTTGCTTCTGCAGGAGGGCATGTCAAAGTGATAAAGAAATTACTAGAACAGTGTCCAGACTCTAGAGAAATAGTTGATAACTATGGTCGAAATATTATTCACATTGCGGCTCAAATGGGAAAGTTTGATGTAATAAGATACATCTTACAAGATGCAAGTTATGGACTTGTGAAGATGATAAATGACAAGGATACCAACGGAAACACTCCCTTGCATTTGGCTGCCTCACACTGCCATCCAAAAATTGTGCATTTTTTAACATGGGACAAAAGAGTGGATCTGAGTTTGGTTAACAAAAGGAATCAAACCCCTCTTGATGCATGTATGCAATTTCAACGAGGAAATCTGCCCCTTCGCAAGGCAAGTACATATTCGATATTCCATTACACATATTTTGGCCTTGATTGTTGAATTTGTAACACACGTACAATAACCTTGTATTTGCAGCGGCTAACATGGATTGCACTTAAATCTGCCGGTGCACAATATGCAAAAAAAGGGTCACAGTACTCTATTGAGGTCCCTCCCCTTCCCCAAAATGTAGAAAGTGGTTATTATTCCATACAGGGAAGCACAAACATGGATCCGTACAAGGACAGAATAAACACCCTTATGCTGGTTTCAACCCTTATAATAACTGTAACATTCGCGGCAGGTTTTACTTTGCCTGGTGGAACTAATAGCTCTGATCCAGAACAAGGCATGGCCCTTATGCTACATCACACTTATTTTACATTGTTTATTTTCTGCATCACAATATCCATGTATGGTGCCATTGGCGTTACGATTATACTCATTTGGGCGCAGTTGGGAGATATAACTTTGGCTCTTCTTGCCCTTAAGGTGGCAAGGCCCCTTTTGGGACTCGTTCTTGCAACGCTGTCAGTGGCATTCATGGCCGGTGTCCACCTTGTTATAACTAAACTCAGTTGGCTAGCCACTACTATTCTGGTTTTATGTCTAATTTTCATTCTCATGCTTTTGTTGTTGTACACAACTCTGTGGTTACCCTCCCGGTCAAGCAAACCACTGATCCGGTACATTTCTTACTATCCTTTTCAGTTTCTGACATGGTTATTAGTCGAAGAAGATCGTGAAATTGAAGGTATGTAATGTAACCTCACATACCCTCAGGACCTGAAATCTTTGAAACTAATTATATTCCTTCCTTTGGGATATGGAGATTCAACTTCATCTTTAATTTGTGTGCTTCTAAGTAATAAAATTATCGTGTGACTCGATTTCATATGGATATATATTTGTGCTTGTTGCTAGTCCAATTGTTGCACAATTTTTTAAGTTAAATGTTAAATAAATCGTTCATTATATATCAGCAACAAAATCTTATATCAATTATGTGAATCCAGTGGTTTAATCAATATCATGAATATTCAATACTTCATAATTACTTAAATAGTTTGATTATGATATAGACGGGTATTTTGAGGACTAAATTAGTGATTTCTTGAAAATTAAATACGCAATTTTCTATGAAAAAATACTAGTCCTTTAATTAATTTAATTTAATTTTTAATATATAATCGATTTAGTAATAAAATATCACTCTCTATCCCGTGTGGTCCTTAAAATTAAGAATTAAAAAAAATTATATATGTAATTATGTAACAATGAATATTTACCATTTTAGTCTCTAGGTTTATGTATTTTAATTAGTATTTGTGTGAATGGTTTTTTTTATTATTCAAGTACTACTTAGTATAATATCTAATATTTATAAGACTTTTTTATTTTTAAAGAACTACACACAGAAGAGAAGGTATTATTTGAAGTATGAAATTGATAATTTACTGTTTAATAAAATTACATTATCAACCAATTAAAATTTTAAAATTTATGCTAGCTAGGAATAAATTTAAAGATAATCTATATATAATATAATAGTTGAGATACATTTTATGGTGTTGACACTTAAGATTTGTAGAAAACTCAAGTTCTTTCATGTCATCTTTTTTGTTTATTTGACATTCTCTCCTCAACTTATATAATTCTCATATTTGCAATTAGCATATTCTTCCTAAATAACTCTTTCTATTTTTACCATATGTGTGTTATTATCATTAATGCATTATTTTCATTAGACTTTGTGAAATTTGCAAACCCAACTCCCTTCCAATGTAGCATGTGTATTTTTGAGAGGATTTATGTGCATACAAAAGTAACTGGAATGAAAATATTAAATTGAAACATAAATATTATACTGAAACAATGTAATGACACATCCCACAAAGTATTCATATCAGATTGCAAATCATGTTTGTGCAACTCAGATTGACAACATATACATTATCTTAAAATTAGAGAGGGTGTTTAAACATTTTGTCGGGGTGACTTTAGAGGTTAAAATCAATAAAATTTGATCTATATCAGATTGCAAATCATGTTTGTGCAACTCAGATTGACAACATCACGCTGCTTGTTGTGATTATGGTCTTCAATATTTCAACTTGTTTTGGCTCATAAGAGCTTCTCTAGTTTTATTACGATTGTACCATTGAATCAAGTTCTTTTTGAGTGGGGCATTTTATTGCATTTCTTAATCAACACAACACTTTGGTCTCATTTTGTCTATTTTGTTTTGAGTTTCTCTATTGCAACATTTTTTCCAAATTACATTAGGACTATAACTGATTAAAAATGTGTATTATGAAAATGTTCACTCTCAATTTTGTGGTTTATTTATTGAATTCTCTTCTTAACTCATGTTTATTGTATGTATTCAATTTTGTTCACTTTCTTTAGTTTTGTGTGACTAAGGGGGTTAACTCTAGGGAGAATTACACCAATGATCTTCGAGTACATCACATAAGTGAATTTGACACCACACTTTAACCTAAAATTTTAAGGCTCTAGTTTATAGGTCTTTCCCTCATTTATATGGTGCTTAACTTTCCTATTCCTACCTAATGTGAGACTTCACCTACACACTAGTACTCAACAATCTCCTCTTCAAGTGTGAGTCTCTTCCACATGGTAGCTCCCCCTTAAGTGAAAGTCAAGAGTATTTAATGATGACCTTTAAAACCAACATGCTTTAATACCTTGCGTGCTCCACCATTCCACAATCACGAGACATGCTACCTAGCCTCCAATATGGACTTAGGAAGACTTTCATTACAAGGATCCCCATGTTCGTGTTCAGATCCATCCATCCAACTCATTTGAGCCGGTCCAAGTTGAATCAGACTCTAATACCAATTGTTGTGCAACTAAAGGGGTGGGCGTTAACTTTGGAAAGATTTACACCAATAAGCCTCGAACACACTACACAAGTGAACTTGATACCACACTTTAACCTAAAACCTTAAGACTTAATTGAATACAAGAAATAAATAATAACCTGAACTAAATGGGTATCAAGTCAAGAATTCATTAAGGGGTGTATTGGATTTAGATTATTTATGATTTTAAAAGACTTTTTTTTTTGTGAAAATGTCTTGGTATTCAATCAATTTTTTTTAGAAGGCAACGAAATCTTGTGATATTCAATTAAAATTTTGAATAACTTAAAAAAAATCATTTATTATTCAAAATCATAAAAATTTTAAAAGATTGTCTTCTTGATTGGATTTTGATGGATTTTATGGTCTTTTTAGTTGATTATATAAATACCAAACCCAGCAAACAATCCCATCCAACCTCGAGAGACTTTTCCTTCTTATTATAAACTTTTTTTTTATTTCATTATCTCTCTTTTGGAGGCGGTGACATAATCTCTCACCCAATCTCTCATGTTTTTCTAGTTTAAGTGAGACTTTCCTTATGATAATAATAATGATGCGTTCATTCCTTCAAATCATTACAAATCACCTTACCATCTTACATCACCTGACCAATGTAATCCACCATCTCATTCCCTTTTAAGTTAAAAAATTCCTACTGAAAAAAAGTTGTCATAAGATAAGTAGATTTGAGGAGGAAGTTCTAACTCAGCTAAGACAAACAATCAAGCCAAAGTTTTAAAAGATCTTTCTATTAGAATGGAAACTATTGCAATCAATTTTTAAAAGATATTGATAATCGCTTTATAACGTAAATATTGCATCATATTTTGTAGCGATTATCCAATGTTCTCATGAATTTTAGCTTTGTTTGAAATCATTTAATATAGATTTGTATAGTTTTGATAATTCTAACCCTAGGAAGCTATTTTGTGAGAAATATACTCTAATTCATGTTTGCAAGCCTAGGTTCAAAAATAAGGGAAGAACACAAGAATGAAAGCATATCATGCTTAGTGACAACTCTCACTCAATGCACCTCTCGCTAAGCCCAACTTTGCACTACGCAAAACAAGGCGGTCTACGCAGTGCTAAGCACAATCTTGAGCTAAGCAAACTGTTCTTTCGAACTGAATATTCTTTTAGCGGAAGATCTCGCTTAGCGTAAGGCTCTTTCAAATTGAAGATATGCTTAGCGGACTATCTCGCTTAGCGGAAGGCTATTTCGAACTGAAGATGCGCTTAGCAAAAGATCTCACTTAGCAAAAGCCCTATTTCTAAGATGCATTCTGCAGTATCACGAACTTGTGCTTAGCGGAATGTCATGCTAAGCGAAGGTCCACTAATAGTATATAAGTTACACTTGTAATATTTTTATGCATTCAGAGATTTTTTTTATTAGAATTTGACCTGCTTCTTCATCCCCTGTTTTCTCTCCCACTTTGTAACCCTTTTATAAGGCTTTTCATGACAATGAGAGGCTAGTCCATTAGTGTTGAGGACTTAGAACTAGGTGTTGAACATGTAAACGCTTTTTCCTTCATATTTATTCATTGAAATATTCATTTTAATGTTCATTTCTCTATCTTTATTCTTGTTATATGATTTGATAAGTTATATATGCATGTTTTAGAGTTTAACTGTAATTAACAAATGCTTTTGAACTTGGAACTGAGTTTGGATTCTAATGGAGTGTATTTCTAGACATATGATAGACTTCATTAGCTTCGTAAAGATCTTTGAGCTTCATTAAACCACTCAACTGAACTTAGTGAGACATCGGAAGTGAGGTTGAGCAGTTTAGGCTTGATTTGATGAGACATCATGTTTTGAACACTTTTAGATTAAGGTTAATTTGAACTATTACTTTGAATGGAGAATATATCTTGTATGTTTACATGGGAAACAAATTGGTTGAACCAAATCCTCAACATATCCATCATTCCCATCTCACACTCAAGCACGCCAACTGTTCGATTATAGTCCTGAATCACCATTATCGTTTTTATTGTTTATCTTTAGTGTTAATTATTAGTGTTTAGTTTATTTTCTGTTGTTACTATGTTCTATAACACAAACAACTTTTAAAAACCAAATTAGTGTTTAGGAACTGATTATTTTACTAATAGTCAAATACGAACAATTCCCTGTGGATTCGATATTGGGATCTTCCCTTTTAAACTACTTATGCGATATTTGATACACTTGCTAAAATATTTCATCAAATACACAACTTAATAGAGAAAAGAGAAAATAATGTTTAGAATGATATAAAAGAAATCTCATATATAGATGACACAATTTGTTACATGACGGGTGATTCTTCAAGTTAGACATATGATTAAGTTTTGATCATTTCTTAATAAAATTTATGGTTCTGCTTAACTATATTTTTTAATGTATTTTTTGTTGAATTATTTGGTTTTTATTTCGATGACATTGATTTTCCGATTTAAATGAAGTATTTTATATTTTTGGACTAATATTTTGTTATTATTTTCGTTATCACTTTACGAGTTAAATTACTAGTTTGTGTTTAATTATATTTTTCCGCTACACTATTTTTGGTTTGTGTTTAGTAATTTTTTTATGTTTTTTTCTAAAATTCCATAGAGTGATTTCAAATCTTATAAATTCATAAAGTTCTTTCAAATGTTATAAATTCATTGAAATTCAAACTACAAAATCTTAATCATAAAAGTCTTATAAAAAAATCTTAAATGTTTTTACATTCTTAGTCTTTAAAATCCGATTTTTTATACTAAAATAGTATTTTAAAATCCTAATCCAATACCCCTTAAAATAAATAACAAAATAGACTAATAAAATAAAAATAAATTGAAATAATCATGCTCTTAATTGTTCTTAATGATTTTTTTTATACAATAGTTGTCCTTTTAATTTTAAAATTTTAAGTATAGAACTATTCCATATATATACTTTTTTTACATTATCAATGAAGTATATATATTTACTCAAATTAAATAACAAGTATTTATTTTAGATCATGAGTAGGAGTATGTATAAAACATAGTCTCTATATCAATACTAATAAATAAATCAATTAACAAATAAGGAATTCATTAAAATAATAAGGCATGTTTTTTTTTTTTGACAAAAAATAATAAGGAATGTTAAACAATGGGAACAAGGCATCCTAGCAATGCATTCTTGAGCATCCCCCGACGCCTCAACGGCCGGACGAGTTCCCAGCAGCTCTCTCCGCCGTCGCCCTTCGCCGCAACCCTCAGCGGCGGCGGAAGCTCCCTCCGCTCCTGCCTCATCTTGATGTCACTAAGTTCCATTTGCAACGGAAACTTCATCACTGTCCCAAAAATTAACCCGTTATAACGCCGGCGGCGGCAACTCTCGTTCCTCCGGCACCGGCGGGGCTCCCTCCACGACGGCGACCGGAGCCACGCCACGAACCCGTTGGAGGACTCGGAGTCGGAGCTCAATAGCGGCCGGGTTTCGCCTTCGGATCCTCGGCGCGTTGGTATGACGTCGTTGGGGACAGAAACGGTTGCAGGAAACTCGAAGTCAAATTCTTCTTCGGAGCGTTTCATAACGGACAATTAAATTTAAATGAATGAATCACTGTTCTGAGAACAAAAGAGTGTTGAGAATGAATGAAAGTATGGCACTGAGAGCGAAGCATATATAAAGGAGAAATAAAATAAAACAATGGGTCGTGTCGTGTCGTGGTGGATACAACGTTAACGTTAATGTTACGGGGTTTTCTTTCTAGAACGAGAATTGACGCGCTAGACAATAATCAACATGATTCATTTAAATATTTACTTCTTTTTTAATGTTTTTTTTTTTTTACAAAATTGTTAAATGTTAAAGATAGGTTTGTTTTCATATCTACAAAATATAAGCTACACTTTATCTAACATTCTTCTTTTAATCTTATTTATTAACCAAAATCATTAATTTTGATGGATACCTATCAAAATTTATTAATTTTTAATAAATATTAATTTAGATTATATTATGTTTATCACTCTTTATGAAGATGAATTTAATTTATTTATTTATGCCTTAAATATATTTTTATTATCTCAAATACATCTTTTCACGTTAGAATTTTTTTTTTATTAATGAATTGGTACAAATTTGATATTTATTTATGTTTTTTTTCATTATTAATTGTCTCTTTTAAATGACAAGAAACAGATACTCTTAATAATATCTTACCATCATTTATAAAATAAATTTATCTCATACACCCTTTATTTTAGTTTTATGAATGATGACATGATAATAATAAGGTAATACTTTATTTATTATATCATCACTTAATCAAAATAGTTGATGGATAATCAAATAAAAATTTTCAAACAATGAAAAAAAAACATCTCCAAGTAATAATGTGAAAAGATGTAGATTCTAAATAATAAAAACATATTTAAACTTTTATTTATTTTGTTTTTGCATTCACCATCACATGCGGAAATTGGGCATCGTGGGACTTTCTTTCATCCATTGGAAGGAAAACGTTGACTTAAATCCCACTATATGTTTCTTTATATATTTGAGGCTAAATATACATTTTATTCATCAAATTATATTTAATTGTTGAATTTGATTTCCAAGTTTAAAAATAAATAAATTTAGAAATATTATTTAAAATACATTTAATTAAGTATATTTCTCATTTTTTAGATGAACTTTTAGAAGAAGAAAAAAGAAAAAGAAAATAAACCTTTTTATTTTGTATTAGTCAATGTGGAGTAGTTCTTTCAAATAATTTTTAAAAAAATTTCTAAAAATTAATTAATACTGAAATTAATTTTAAGAAATTGATTTATTTTTTCTTATTGTCGTTTCATAAAAGTCAATAAGAATAAACTTACCCATACATATCCACAATGCATTAATACTATAGGCATTATATATATATATGAGTCTTATTAAATATATGTAGACTCTTAAATATATATTTAGACTCTTATTATTTACACTACACTCTTCAATTTAGAAGATCAAGTCTGCGATATTGAAAAATTGGTCTAACCTTACTCACTTAATTATACTCCTGCCTCTTGATTAATAATTAATTCCATGAATCTTTTACTTATATTCAATGTTCATTCAACAGTATGTCAAAGCATTAGTGATCTGATAGTAAAATATGATAAATAACCACTAATTAATGTGACAATATCAAGTCAAAGAAAACATTACATCTTGAAAATACGAGTTTTTCCCTCTATAAACAGAGCATGCTATACTAACTCAGGTAAAAGGGATGAGCAACATGCTCTATTTGACTATCTCATCTTAAACTGTATTTAATTTGTTTCAAAAGTTTTCACAGGATGTAATTTACATGCCCATATGATTTAGCATGTTGCTCATCCCTTTTACATTAGTTAGTAAATTCATTAAGTTAAGTTAATCAGTAAAAAAAAGAACAGTGAATCACAACAGATGAAAGAATAGTCAAGTTCATTATTAATGCTGATCCAACTTAAAATCAAACACAACAAAAATAACCTGCTTAAGGCAGCATTTGGTAAAATTTTAGTCATATATAGATCACTTGAAATCAAGAATTGTTTAAATTAATGTAGAATTCAATATTCTTTTACAACTACATTCACTCATCACAAAACATTAGAGGCTTTCAGGAGCCCTACACAGGTATTGGACACTAAATCAAATTAAAAGCAAGAGAAAATATTTGCTTGAATAGACTTTTTCCTTCTTCTATTCTTCCATTTCATGACAAAAGAAGAATGCAACTACACTTAGACTTAGGAGCCTGATTGGACAAAGAGCTAGAAGTGTTTCCGAGAGAGTTTCTCCACTGACAAAAAACAAAACTCTATATTTTCAACAGAAACACTTATAACTTACCTCCAAACATGTCTTTAGTGAACCGTGTTGCACATACCAGGGTTCCTAACACACCAAAGTGGCTGAATAGGCTCAGCACCAATTCCTCTACTCACCATTCTGCTCCTCCATTCATTCAACCTATCAGTAGCCTCAGCGTATCTCTTCACACCCTTCTCATCTCTATTCCCTGACCACAGTGACTCAGCCAAAGCAGAAGCTCTCGGCCAAACTCTCCCATCAAGAACAGTTTCATCAGCTTGTTCTGTCCACAGTGCCACTTCCCCTCCCAAAACCAACTTTGCTTCCTCCTCACTCAACCCATAAGCTATCTCGTAGTTGTACACCGTCTGCCACGTCTTGAAAGGTCCACACCAGGATCCGCCATTGTCTTTGTCACCACCATTCTGCTGATCATCGTAGGCACTATTGTTCCCTACAAAGTCCCCGTGTCCACAATCAAGATAGTAGAAGTCCGACGACGAGACAATCGCACGGTACCCCGAGGAAACGATCCTCTTGGTGTTGTTGTGACCGTGCTTCCATGTCTGGAGAACCACGTGCTCCTTCGGGAGGATCGCCGGCGGGACACGGACCGTCTCCGACAGCATAACGTCCTCCCAGTAGACGACGGTCCGGTTGAGGGACACGATGAAAGGGAGGGTGCCGTTGATGAACTTCTCAAGCACTTGGCTCAGAGTTCCACCTTGTGAGAGGTACTTCTGGATTGTGGGGTCGGTTTTCCAGCAACCTGGGACTATCTCATCGGCACCTGAGTGGTAGAATGGTTCTGGGAACAGTGTGGTTGTGTCTTTTATTACATTCTTTATGACTTGGTATGTTTTTGGGTTTAGAGGGTTCAAGTGTCCTGTTCCTGGCTCTGCTGCTAGAATGTCACCTTCTGCTGGCCACCAGAACATGTTGGCACATGTTACAATTTCAGGGTAGGCTAGAGCCCATGATCCAGTGTGTCCTGCCAATTTGTATTTCATGTTTCAATTAGTAATCATGAAAATTATCACAACTAAGGAAAAGAAAAGTATGGTATAGTAATAATTAAACACTGCAAAAACAATGTCTGATATGTTTGATTTAAGATTGAAAATATTGTGTGCGTTTTAATATAAATTCAACTGACAAATAAGAGTCTTGATTCTTTTATAAAATAATTTTTTTCTCAAAAATCATTTCTCGCATCAGAATCATGTACTCATTAGTTTGTTAGTTGGCTTTGTGATTACAATATTTAGTTTTCTGTTTCTCTGTGTGTGAAGTTTCTAACTTCAATATTAGTTAGTGTGATTCTTGCTTTTGATGAGAAACAAAAACTGTGACTGATAAACAAAAGTTCATCAATGTTGATATACACAATTTTTTCAAAAATCATATTCATTCTCGTATATATATAAAGTAATACAACACAAGTTTTAATTTTGCCTATTTGGTTTGACAGACATAATTATCATCGATGCCTCACAAAACCAAAATATCATATAGGATTTACTGGAACAAGGTTCTAATGAAAAAACAAACTATTATTACTGTTATTTACACGCAACTTGTTAATTCATTGAAAAATGACAAACATACAGAAAGAAACAGGCAGAGTAATCAAACATGTCAATTAATTCACTAATGTTAAGGAACATATTTTTATGAACACATTTATTCTATTTAATTAAAATTTATTAAAAATTATAGAAATTGAATGTTAATCTCATATCCTAATTAATAATTCTCTTATAAATACATGTGTGTCCAAGAGAATGCATTAGAGTGTGTGTTGGTAAAGCTCTTAAAAAAAGATCAATCAAGCCTCAAAAGTAAAGGAAATTGAACTAACCAGGTGAGTCAATCTCAGGCATGACACGAACACCATGATCAAGACCAAACTCCACGACCCTCTTCACATCCTCCGGTGTGTACACCATGTGAGAAGCATAAGCACCCTTTCCAGCCAAGGCGGGCTCGGAAGGAAGCACCAATGGGAAAGACTGCGAGTCCGTGGCGTGCCAGTGGAACACGTTGAGCTTGTTCATGCTCATGGCCTCCACGGTCCTCAGCAAGTCCCTCACCGGAAAGTAGTTCCTCGAGGTGTCCAGCATGATGCCGCGGTGGGCGTAGAGCGGGGCATCCCACATATTCACCCCCACTGCAATCCACGTGGGACGGCCCCATGCGAGCTGGGAGAACGTCTCCAGGCCCCGCATGGCACCCCACGCGGTCTGTGCAGTGAGGGTGGCACGAGAAGAATTAGTGGGGATGGAGAGGGTGTAGGACTCATCCACGCCCTGAACCAGTCCTGCTGTATCGTCGAAGACGACGAGGACAAGGGAGTTTAGAGCTGGGAGGTTTGTGGAGATGTTCACCCATAGGGGGACTAGTGGATGGTGGTGTTCGGATTTTACGAGGTTTTGGTAGCGGGTGATGGCGGCGGAGAGGTGTTTGTTGTGGTGGGATGTGGTGGTGGTGATGGTGAATGTGGAGGAGAGGAGGGTGGCTTGGCGTGATGGGGCCCACGTGAGGTTTCTTGGTTTTGGCCACACGTTGATAGTTGTTGTTGTTGAGTGTGCATTGTTCACTATGAAAAGTAGCTGTAATATTAGTAGTAGTAGTAAAAGGAGCTTTTGTGATGGTTCTAGTTTTGTCATGGTGGTGGTTGTGTTATTGGTTTATAGTTGTGATGGATTGTGGAGTTACTGTTGTTATATAAGAGGATGTGTGATGTGTGTTTTGAAAATGGATGGAAGTGGTTTAATTAGGAGTCAGCATAGCTTAATCGGACACCTAGTTCTTGTTTTTCTGTTGTTTGTTTGCTTGTTTGTTGGACTATGTTTCCTTTGGTTTCATTGAGATTCATTTGGAAGGAATAACTTGAGCAATGGACTGCACTAGTAAATTAATGATTATAACGAATGTTTATTTATTAATGATATTAACAATATACTAGTTTAATGATAATACATCCATCCTCTTTTATACTGTTATAAAAGGGTATTGAAAAATATTTAAATGTTATTTTCATTCTTTAAAAAAAAAAATTGGTATGATATTTAATAAATTTTTATTTTTATTTTGAATTTAAAATAAATGATATAAGATTATTTTAATTATTTATTAAGTGATCATTTGATATCATGTCATTATTATTCAATTCAAAATAAAAAAAAAATTATTAAAATCTAAAATAATCCAAAAAATTCTTATACACTCAAAACAAAATTAAGATATTTTTCATATACTTATATTTTTATAAAATTATTTTATAAGTCATAAAATTTATTATATAAAATGCTTAAATCGAATTACATTATAAAACTATTTTATTACCATTAAATTCATAATATATGAGTAATTTAAATGTTCAAATTTATTAATTATAGACTCCCTTAAGTTAGAATTGTTTAGTGATCTTAGATTCTTAATCACGATGAAATTGTTTAGTTCTTCGCCGGCGTGGGTAAGGCATGTAATGTCAATTTTGTGTTCACAAGTTTGGTTTTTCCAAACATGTGTCTTTGTTCCTACTGGTCAAGAATTTGCAAAATACAGGAAAATTATTCAAAAGGTCTCATGCATTATTGTACCCATCTTTAACATTAATTTGTCTCCTTTCTCTGCACTCTTTAGTCCTTAGTCAAGTGAGATTGATTCAACTTGCCATACTTGACTACCCTTTCGATCTCAAGACTTAATTTTCATACAAACTTATCAAGTCATATTAAAAAAAAAAAAAAACACTAATTTTTAGTTCCTAAATCTTTAGGTATTTTTTTTTAGTTGTTTAAGAAGGAACTAAAAGTAAGATCGCAATAAAAAAGACCAAAAACCGTTAAAAAAAAATTAAGGACTAAAAGTAAAAATATTTAAAATATTTAGAGATTAAAAAGATAATAAATCCTTTAAAAAATGAAAATGATTTGATGTTAGAAAATCACACTACTCTAACCACATGGAAAAGCCCCAAAAGCCTAATCAACATAAAAATACTTTAATCTTACAACAAAGGAAAAAATAAACATGAAAAAAGGTTCACAAAGGCAAATAAAAATTGTTTAACAGAAGATTAGTAAGCCTTCAATGTTTTAAGTTGTTTTTTGTTCTTTCCGTCCCTCCACTTATGGCTACATTGTAACTAACCACCATTTGGATATGGAAAAAAGTTGCCGGCCGATACCAATGTGTTCGGATTTCATTTGAAAACAGCAAAACAGAAAGATTATTTTATTAATATATACTGGCCGGCTTTAGTGTCCCATTTTCCATTTTCCCTATTTCTAGATGCTGACTATTGTAGATAGTAATTAAATAATAATAACTAAGATTAGGTTCTTCTTTGATTAATTTCTCTCTTTTAATAGAAAATGAGAATATCAGATGGAAAAAAGGGGTCTAAATAGGTGTGGTACGTAACTGTATTTCTCAAATCTGAATATTAAATACAAGGAACTTATAAGTAGATTGAATGATTGAAGGGGAAAAGAGGAAAGATGGAGAAAGATGTTGTGAGTACTTTTTTCTAGAAACAAAAAACCTAACATATTAACGACTATCATTTGAAAAATAGTAAAACCTAACCAAAAAAAAAAATGAATACATTGAAATTTTTAAATAATTTAAGAATCAATTTGAAACTTTTAAAAACTCGGTGAAAGATAAATACTAGTTATAATTTGGAAACTAAATTACATAGTCATGTATTTGTGAAGGACTAAACTTGGTTTGGAGAGTAGTTTGGATCTTCTCAAAATTAAAAATTAACTACATGTTTGGTTTTGACATTTGGAACCAACTATCTTCAATTTAAAATTGATCAAACTTGATTTTAATTTTGATCAACATGATTTAAGGAGCATACTTGAGTCAATGTTAATGTTATTTCAAAGTAATTTTTATATTGGATCCAAAATTTTATAAAGTTCTACTCTTCACTTGATTTATATTAAAAATATCCATATATAAATCATATCGCTTATTGAATTAATTTAATTCTAAATCAATTTCTCACAACAAAATCAAATATGTACTTATTCTCTTACCCAAGTTTGTATCTTGAATGAGAGATATAAGGTGGTGAGGTGATTAGAGAAAAAGTGAAGGGAGAGGGAGAGATAGATCCCTCTCGAATCCCTTCTTAATATTTTTAGCAAACTAACAAACTAATAAAATTGTATCTTGAGTTTGAGGGCAAAAATTAAGATGACAATATGAATCTAGATTTTACGGTATCCGCAAAAATATCATATATGGGTAAGATAATTACTCGCACATTAGAAATGGAAATAAGAACATATATTTACTAACAAAATCTCACAGGTATATAAGTGTAGGCATGAGTACTGTAATATCTACCCCATCCATTTTACATATATATATATATATATATATATATATATATATATATATAATTTTATTATTTAAATTATCCAATTAAAATTGTTTTATTATCTATTTTTAATTTTAATTATTCTTTTTATATGTAAATTTTGATATTCTTGTCATATTTTAATTTTTATTAGTATAGTGGATCAAAACAATATATAAATTAAGGAGATAAACCTTTGCAAAATGTGGAGAAATTGACTCAAATGATAGGTTAAAATATTATATTTATTTGTGTTTTATTTTTAATTTTTAATATATAATTTTAAACTAATTAGTTTCAATATATTATTTTTTTTCCGTCTAATTAGAGTTTTTATTAATATTATAACATTTGTAATCTTTAAGTTTGATTATTATTTTTGTAATATTATTTATTTATTTATGACTTAAATTTAGACAAATCAATATTTATTTGATTTTAATATTATATGAATTTTTTTTGATGATTTTTAATTTTATATATATGGAAAGTAGAAATCGCGGATAAGTTAAGATGGGTTAATTTTTTCATCCCTAATTGTCTCAATCTTATATTATAAGATTACTTTGGTTTTATTTTTATTCAAGGTGTGACATACTGACATCTAAACATGAATACATGAATTAAGGTTGGAGTAAACATAAATGGTGAATGACTAAGAATAGGAAAATACGTAACATAGAAGCTATAGAAGCCAGAAGCTTTGAAAAGAAAATGAACAATTTTGTTGAATGACTAAGAATAGGAAAGATGTTTCTCATGGTTACCTGATCTCAAATTTCTCCTTTCACACACAAACTATTTGAGTTAGAAATGTTGGCAACACATTATTTAATACACTCTTTTAAATATATTTTCTTCTATTTGATTAAAATTTATAAAAAATTATAAAATTATGCAAGTCTCGTTACTCATCATATTTACTCATCACAAAATTTATTGTAAACTCATTGAATTTTAACTGATATGTGAAAGTATATTGCTAGCAGTCCTCACTATCTAATTCAAATTCTAATATGATTTCTAACCAGACCTTTCTAGCTAACTAATTAATCATTTTACTGAGGATTAATCAACTAAACAACAACATAAAATTTTGTTGGATGAGTATACTAAACAATCACAAAATTCAAAATATGACAAAATAAACAACAAAGTCTACGAGGTTAAGTGCTTTCGATAATTTCATCCATTATTTCTTGGGACTCGGATTTTGTTCCCAGTATGTATATATGAGAGTTTCACAGGAATGGTTTACCCCCACCTCATAGTTTTGGAAAAAAAAATATATATATATAAAGGGAGGTATATATAACAAATGTCTTTTGAAAGATTACCCAATTTTAGTTGAACCATTTTCCTTTGGGCCACACTTCCTATCAAATAATTAAGGGAATTGTTACTCACACCTCCTATTACTCTACACCCCTCCTTTTTGTTGGACTTCTTGAAATATCCAAACTACCCTTGTTCCTTCTTCCCTCCATTCAATCCCCTGCGCACCCCTCCTATCTATATGTCATTTTCGGTCCTTTTTTTATTCTTCTCAATTTTTGCAAATCCTACAGAAACTAATTTTCTTAAATGTATTTCTATTTTATCATGTTACAGAAACAGTACTGGGTCAAACTTTTCCAAAAATACCTTTTGAAAATTATTTTTCAAAAACATATTTTTGAAAAGTAATGCGAAGAGTAATGTGTTTTGAGAATAGAACGGGCTAATTTAATGACATCTTAACAAGGTAATGTTATTGTTTAGGGTCTTGCTAACTAGTGTTATCAGGGTTGTTTAAGAAATCAGAAGTAGAAAATATTTATTACGCAAATCATAGTGCTCCTATTTTGTGTTCCATCCTAAAAAAATTGACATATCATTAAAAATATTTTTTTTATTTTTTTATTTTTAATACATTCTCATTAATTTCCTTAATTTAAATGATATATCAAAATTTTATGGGTAACATTAAAAAAAAAATGGGATCGATAATTTTTTTTTATGAATAAAGAAATTAAAAGAAGGCACTAAGGCCTACAAAAGAGAATGCCTGAAGCATTAGCAATTAAGTAATTCGAAGTTGAAGCTGGACAAGAATTTAATAAAATAAACGGGGAGTAGGATTTGGCTCCTGACTTAGCAAGAATGTCTGCCACATTATTTCCTTGCCTAAGTGTATGCTTGAAGCTAATATTCCAAGGTAGTTGTACGTAATCACGAATGGTCAAAACCACACTTGCATGAGGATGAACAGCGTCGAGCCCCTCAATGATGAATTTCAGAGAAGTGGTGGAATCCATCTCACAAATAACATTAGAGAAACCTTTTGTGTGGGCAAGTTTAATGCTATGGAAAATAGCACACAGCTCAGTGGTGGTGTTTGAAGTAAAACTACAATTGCCCATATAACCCGTGATCCAATTGCCTACAAAATCTCGTAGAACGCCACCAAAACCTGACAAGCCAAGATTACTAAAGGAACTACCGTCCGTATTGATCTTGATGTAGTTTTGCGGAGGAGGTTCCCAGTTAACTAGTATCCTATCTGTTGAGGATGAGCTGGTCGAGCTGGTTGAGCTGGTCAAGCTTGTCCCTTTGGCTAGATGTAGAAGAGAACTTATCTAGCTGTGCATATACCAGTCTAACCAAACTATATCGTTAAAAACCACCTCATTCCTCGCACGTTAGATCATCCAACAAGTGATGCCGAATAAGAGCTAAAAATTTCCTTGAATGTTACTTCTGAGCCAGTATGCAACATCATCAATGAAGAAATCAAGACCATACTACAGCTGGATGTATTGCCACACCTTACATGCATAGGGACAATCGCAAAGGATGTGAATCCATGTTTCATTGACATCTCCACACTTGCAACAAGAAGAATCAGTAGTAATATGCCGCATGAAGCGGAAAGAGTTAGTGGGAAGACTCCCTCTATAGGTGAGTCAAATAAAGTGTTTAACATTCTCAGGTAGTTTGGACTTCCACACCCACGACCTGAACTCAGCACAGGTAAGATGAAAAACAGGCTCTCAACTCAACCACGCATAGGTGGACTTGGTATCATACCTTCCCGAGCTAGATGCACTCCACCTAATAATATCCGGCATAGAAGGATTAAGAAACAAGTACGGAAGGGTGTTCCGAATATCTTGGGACAAGGTTGTAGTAAGGACATCAAAGTGTCAATAGCCATCAAAATAGACATCCTTAACGTGTAATTGCATGTCCCTTTCATGGACCTTATCTACCATGCCATACAATGGTCCCTTCTTTAACCAAGGACCAAACCAAAAGGAGCAATCCCCATTTCCAATCCTAAACGTGAAACCTTGCTTGAGATAAGATAAGGCTTTCATGATAGAGGATCAAACATACGAGCTGCTTGTGGAATTCTTAAGGTGAAGAATATTCTTTTTGCCAATATATTTCGCATATAGTAAGCGAACCCATAACTTATCATTGTCGTGCAAAAGATCCCACACATGCTTGCCAAGTAGGGAAATGTTAGCTTGGTGACATCGACGAATGCCCAAACCTCCTTTGGCACGAGTTTTAGAGATCGTAAACCAATCTACCCAATGATTGTGATTCCCTCCCCAGATGAAGCACCTTAACCTAGAGTCAATTTTATTGAAAATTCACTCCGGGATCCATAGGTTTTGCATAGAGTAGGAAGGAATAGCAAATATAACTGACATAGCCAAAGTTACTCTGCCAGCACGGCTAAGGAGTTGGCCCTTCCAACCTGCAATGCGGCTATTGACACGATCTGTGAGGAAGGAAAAATCCGCCTTAGTGGTCCTACCTACCAAGAGAGGAAACCCCAAGTATCTGCCTGGATTATGAGTGTGTTGGAACTCTAATATAGTGGCGAATTGCTGGATTTTGCTACGCAGAACATTCTTAAAGACGAAAAACTTAGATTTCTGACTATTGACTTTCAAGCTAGAAGCAAGACAAAATAGACGGATAACATCCTGGACCAACTGCACTTGATTTACCGACGCCTTAGTGAACAACAGACAATCATCGGCAAAGAATAAATGCGATATCTTAGGGCCACCTCTAGAGACCGTAATTGGTTGTCAATCCTCACTACTCCTAAATGAGAAGTGCTAGCTTCTCCATGCATAAAAGAAAGAGATAAGGTGACATTGGATCTCCTTGATGAAGATCACGTCTCGGCGAAAAATAGAGCAATCTCTCATTGTTCCATTTTAAGGACAAGGACGTAGTAGTAATGCAGTTCATAACCAAATTTATTGTGCGGTTCGATAATTTAAATCCGTTTCTTTCACAGTATAATTTTTAATCCCAAAAATCATAATCCCAACAAAATATTATGCTCAACAATGTTATTCACATAGACATGTACATATAGGGTTGGTATTTATTAATTATAGGAAAATTTAAATTTTATTTAATCTAAAAAATAATAAATAAAAAGTAAAAGAAGAAATATAATAGAATGTTGTGGGAATAAGTAGTTATTATATTAAAAAAAATAACTTTTATTTTCATGAAAATGTGAAATAACGTACTAGCCTTCTTCATGGAATAAAACGAGGTTGAAACATGAAGAATTGACTCTTTTAAAAATATAACATACCCCGAAAATATATTGACATAACCTTCTAACAAAGATACAATGTTTCAGAAATTCAAATTCAAATTTTGATTGGAGTTGCTAGATATCCATTATTTGCACGCCATTCTCCATCATCGATCCTTAGCATAAGATGCTGCTACTACTGCTCCTACGTTAAACACGGGGTTGGTACATGAATTTATTGCTTCAAAGATTTGTTCTTGCAAAAATTGGGGTATGCTATTGACCAATGATAACAACAACACTGAGATTGTGACATGGGATCATGTTCATGCCTGCACGCACCCATGTGCTGTCACCATTTTTTCCGTGCCCAACTTGTAACTTGTAAGGGTGTTCCAAAAATAAAAAAATGATATTTAAAAAAAAATGGTTTAGTTAACCGAATTGCTTTTTTGAAACTGAATTCAAAATTAATTTGATTCAAATTTTTTTATCGAATCAATTTTTAAATACCCCTACCAACTTGCAATGCAGCTGTGTAACACTTTTTGTTTTTGTTTTTGAAGGTATTGTGACACTTCCTTTAATTAATTTATATATTATATACCTAGATAGATTAGATACCCTCAGATTTTTCAACTCGAATCCATAAAATAAAAAAACATTCTTTCTTTCTTAAACAATAAATTAGGTTAATCTTTTAAAATACTATAAACAACATTAATTATGAAGGTTAAGTATAGCCATTGTTATTTATTTATGTTTAATTTGCACCGGCTTCTTATCAAACTACAAATAAGTAGTAGAGTAATTGGTATTTAAATAAATATATATTTTTCTTTTGTGGTAGTCACACTTTTATGTTTCTTAAATAAAGTAGTCATAAATTAATAGATAAATTTGATGTAGTGGTTTAAAGTCTCGTTGTATTTACATACAAAAGAATGATTTATTTAAAAAGAGAATTTGTATTAGATTATCATCATGTGTGTGAAATTCTTTTTAAGTAAGCAAAAATCACATAGATGATTAGTTTCTGAACCCGGCAAATTGAAATTGGAGCCTCGGTAGGGAAAAAAATAATGTTGCCTAAGACCATAATTGTTTTTTTCTTAAAAAAAGAAGAATCAAATAAGACATTTGAATTTGACATTTAATTTTATACTGGGCCAAACACAAACAGCTTGCACATGACCCACAATCTAAGGTGCCAGGGCCTCAGCTATTATAACATGTTCAGGGTTTTGCTTCATTAATTCCTAGCACATGAACTGCTAAAGCTAGAAGAATAAACTCAAATCATTATATAATTTTTTTTCCCCTTATAGTTTATATATTTCAATTAAAAATGCAATCACAAACAAATTCATGGATCCAGGTAATAATGCCTCACAAGTTGAGTCGATTCACTTCTAGTTCTATTCCCTATGTATATTTTCCATTTCTATATTTTTTTTTCAGTATATGTTAGAATGACTAAAATATTAGTGTCTTTATAAATACCTTGTCCCTATTAGACCATCATCATTGCCAATTGAAGCAAAGCTTTTTGATGTGATTAAGATGTCACAAGAGTGCTTCTTAAATGCAGGCAACGACAAAAAAAAAAAAATATTTATATTGAGTGTCTATGCCACATGGTGTGATAAACTAAATATATCCTATTAAATATTTCAAATTATCAAAAAAATAAATTATTGAATGAATTTTACTATGTTTTTGATACAGCTAAATATATTTTTTTCAACAAAACAAACTCTATTTTTGTTTCGTTAATTATCCAATGTTCATTGACATACATTAGAAAATTTTAAATAATAATAATAATAATAATTACATGTTCGCGAAATAAAAGAACAAGATAATTACTTCTACAAAAATGAAGATTTTATATAAAAAATATAATGTGTTTGGTTTACTGTTTTCCAAAGTAATTTTATGTGAAAAATAATAGTATTTTATTCTCGTCTGAACTCCATTTGACAATTTTTTTTTTTCTTTTTCATCTCCCTAGATTGTATTGGTTGAAGATAGATAGATATAGTAATATTCGCTTAATGCGTCAAGATGCTTATGATCGTGATATTTTGTTAAAGATCACATTCAATGTACATGGGATGTGATTTGGTTTGGTTTTTGAGTAACAAGTTATTTGAATTAAATTTAAAATAAAGTTACGATTTGATTTGATTTTAACATAACATCAAATCTAAATTAAATCAAATTAATTTTTTACGGTTGGATTTCACGATTTTTTTTTAATCTATTATCATAGATTAATTTTTTTAATTAAACTTACATAGTTATTATTTTATATCATTTTTTTATTAAATTTTGATTTACATCTTTTAATTTAAAAAAATATTATTTTTACTTTTATTTAACATTATTATAAAATAATATTACCAACTTTTTTTTTAACATAATAATAAATTATGTTTCACTTTATATTTAATTTAATATTATTTAGTAATAACAATATATCTTTTTGTAATATATAAAAATATGTATCATGATATATTACAAATTTATTATTAAAAAAATATAATAAATCACATATTATAATCATAAAAAATTAAAATATTATTAATTAAATAATATTAAATATTTAAAAATAAATTAATATAATTATAGAACGTGATTTGATTCGGTTTAGTTTGATTTTTTATAATAAAATTTAAAAATTGAACTAAATTGAAAAAAATATGATTTTGGAGATTTTTAATTCATGTAATTTTTCGATTTAGTAAAATTTGTATTTTTTTGGATGATTTTGATTTAATAAATTTTTTATTTTTTTAGATGATTTCGCTGTTTAATTTAGTTTATTAACACCCTATTGAGTATCAATACGTTTCTCTGTGTATGAGTGTATCAAAAAGCACTCAACTACCCCCACAATATACTGAGATTAATTACAGGGAATATAGATTCTCCAATTATTTGAACCTAAACGTGCAAACTACAGTGAGATGAGAGAGATCTAGATCATGCCACTAGATTTATGTAAAAACAAAATATATTTATTTTTGCTTTATTAATGTAGAACAACTTTTGCTATTTCTTTTAATTTGAAAAAAATATATTTTTTGATATTTTATAATACAAATAAGTTAAATATAAAGATAACCATATGCTAATTTTAACTTATTTATTTATTTTATTTTATTCTCTTAAAAAAATCTGTTAAAAAAACCTTATTCAAACTTACCCTTAATAATGATGGGCACAGGCACGTTCCCCCCTACGAACTACAGTAAGATACAAAAAGTCAATTAGTTACTACAAATCTAGGACAACAAGCTTACTTAATATTTTGGTCTCTCTCTTTCCATGAAAAGTAGTAATTAACTGCATTACGTTGTTGAGTCAATTACACAATTAATTACATTCTAAAAATAATAATATTATTTTTAGTTGGTTAGGTGATTCTTATAGTATAGTTACTTAATTTTAAAAAATATTATTTAATCATCTTTTATCATTAAAGTAAATGACATGAGGTGTTTATTTATATTGTTGCTTATATAACATATTTTTTAAATATTATAGGATCTATAAAATTAAATTAACTAATTTTTTGAATAATTTTATTATTAAAATAAATTTTTGAATAGATGATTTAAATCTACTTAGAATTCAAAAATTTATCAAACTTATCTAAATAATCATACATTATAAATACTCTTATATTTTAAACGACCAAACATAAAAATGGTGAATTTAAGTAGTTCAAAAAAACACATTTTATAAGAAATTGTTATAGTCATTAAGTATCTAAGTAACCTTTGAATAACAAATTTATAAAGATTATCGGAGAAAAAAAAAAATCGGATGGAATTATCCTATAACAAGGTTGTCTTCCACGATCTCCTTTTACCTTTGTTCATGAGTATACATAATTGCACATCATCACTAAAACTAAATTAGACAATTTCATAGAAAATGCATGTTCCATATGTTTTTGCCAATGACAGCTCAAAGATAGGCCCCACTCCTCTATATATTTTCCATCGTATTACAACAAAGACAAGTAATCAACATGTTATAACTTACAAGGTAGTTAACATAAAAAAATATTCTTCAAAAAAACAAAAAAGGGTATGTTGTGTTTTAATATATTTATTATTCGAATCGTGTGAAACATTAAATTTAGGTAGCTAGCTAGCTACCTTATAGGATCATTTTTTTTTTCATTTTCATTTTTTTCTTGTTAGAACTTTCTAAGAATTCTCCCACACAATCACGTCACAACAACTATCTATTAGTGCCTAGGTGTGACTTTCCTATTATATTGCATTACTGTGAAAGTTCTACATTTAAGTGGTTTACTTGTATATGGAATCTAGTAAAGGAACAAAACGAAGTCATTTTAAGTTAGCTAGTGAATATATACTTAAAATTAGGAAAAATATAAAGATAATTGTAACAATATTTAAAACTATAAAGGAAATTCATCTGATTAATTGGAGTACAATATGAAATGTATAGATTAAAAGAAATAAACATATTTAAATATAAGGAAGAAATGTAATAAAACTTATTCATAGTATTCAAATTAAAAATCAAAAGGAGAAAAAAAGTGGGAATTATGTACTTCAGTCTTTTTTTTTTTTTGACAAGAATAAACAAATAAATTTAATTATTTTCAAGTGAGTAAATTCTAGTTTAATGTGTAAGGTTGAATTGAAAAAAACCTTAATTGATAAAAAACTAGTATTTAAATATGCGCTCATGTGGAGTGAGATAAATTAAAATGCTTTTAACTTAACCCATTGTAAATTATATACACTCACTACAAAAAAAAATGTCATTTATTAATATAAAAAATATGAAGCATTAAAATTGCTTCATTAATATACTATTTGTTTAACGTAGGTTCAAATTTTAATATAAATATTATAACTTTATTAAATATTGTAAGTTTACATTAACACTCACACAACATGATACATTATAATAACATTTTTTTTTATATCATGATATTAGTATGAAGTATATATCAATTTTATTAATGACTAATCTCTGTTGAAAAATCATTCGAACTAACAACTTTTGGTTTATAATAACATTTGACATGCATATAGTATATCTCAAATTTTTTATACCAATAAAAATTGTAAATTAATCAGTACAGACTCACAAATAAAGTCTACAGTATCAATTTAAGTTTGGTTAAACGAAAATTATATCCAAGATAATCTAGTAGTAAACTTTTATGGTATGTTTGGTGGATTGATGAGTAAGATAGGATAAGATAATTAATCCTACCTTTTGATAATCTGTTATTTGGTGTACAATAAGGATATGATAGCGATATGGTATAGTTTATCCTATCATGTTGTCATCATGTGTATTTCTTATCATGAAAGGAGAGTTGGGTTAGAATCGACTGGATATGACAAAATTAATGATCTTGAATAAATTTCAACCAATTACGTAGATGAGTATTAGAAATAGATAGTGCAGAGAATTTCAACTAATTGCATAAAGGGTTATCGAAAATCAACAATTCTTTTTTTTTTTCTTAATTGCACTTTTTACCCCCCAACTATGCAATCATGCAAAGAGTAAAATTATAGAGGATAAAATTTATCAAATTTTAAAAAGTTGGGGGTAAAATGTGTCAAATTAATTTGTTAGGAGAAAATTCACAAAAAATTGAAAAAGTTTAGGGTATATAGAGCAGTTAAGCATTTTTTTATATTTAAAGTTTATCATGTTATTATCACATCTATTTTTATCCTATTCTATTATGTTTGCATGTCATATCCTATCCACCAAATGAGCCCTTAATATATAACACCTTGTACATTTTCTTACTCCACACATGCATTTCCCTATTTTAGATGAGAGAAAATATTTTACATAGTTTAAGAAATGGCCTATTTTCTGTGTTGATATAAAGTATTACTTTTCTAACATCATAAGCGTATGGAAAGACACATGGCTTCATAGAAAAGGTAATTCTTGGATGCAATCTGCTCACATTGCTGGTATAAAATATCTTACTATGATAAATCACGATATATCTTCCTAGGATGAGACTCCTAGTTGGGACATCCTCGAGCTTGCAGAAGTTCAACACGTCCTTATTATTCCTCTTCTACGGACAAATGAAATCGACAAGGTGATTTGGAAGCATAATAAAGATGACACTTTTTTTTTTATGTAAGATCATCATATTTCTATATTATGGAAAGAATATTTGACACTTGTCACCTACAAATGCAAGAAAATGAGATAATGTTATGGAATTTGAAGCTATCGAGCAAAATCAAAATCTTCCTTTGAAGGCTAGTTAAAAGATGCTTACTGACTAGAGAACGATTTATTTACAAATGAGTGGATTGCCTCATCACATGCCCTCATTAGGGTTCAAGGATTGAGATTGATTGGCATATCTTCATTGGATGCAATCAAGCTCAACAAGTGTGGCGGGGAGTAGCTATATGGTAGAAATTGTAGTTTACGTACATGAATATGGAGGATATGGCTAGCCTAGTTTTCTATGTCTAGGAAAACTTCACTGGTAATGAAAAAAATAAATTCATCACAGTCCTATGGTGCCTTTGGAGAAAAAGAAATGAGAAAATTTTGGAGGATAGAGAGAAGCCAATTAAACTATCCCTGCAACATGCTCTACAACACATTGATGACCAGCTCATAGCACATAATAGAACAAGCATTTCAGCACACCCACCTCACCATTCATCATGGTCAAAACCTGCATCGAGCTTCATGAAGTGTAACCTAGATGCAACTATTTTTTTTTTAAGAAAATAAGTTTGGCACTACTGTTTGCATCAAGAACTTGAATGGCTAGTTTGTAGTTGCAAAAACCTCATGGCTAAACAATAATGCATCACCTCTAGAAAGTAGAAGCAAAATTCATTTTTGCAGCAATGTGTTGGATCTCAAAATTACAGCTTCCGAGTGTTATATTTGAAACAGATAACAAGACCGCAACAAACAACATCAACCATAAAAAATTTCCAAAACAATGAAGTTGGGTTTATCTTAAGAGAATAAGGATAATGCACTAATAGTGTAACAAAGTTTTACATTATGAAGTAATTACAACCCTCCATTTTTTTTAATTAGCAAAAGTATATTATATTAATAAATTTACCAATAGTACCATAAAACTATACACCAACTATTGATACAAAAAAATTCCACCCTATAATATCTTACTTCTCCTCATCAATAGTATAAGTAGTTTGGTTAGACCATATAAATTAAACATAAATATGTCCTAACCACTAACCATAACATCTTCACCAACAACTATCTTAATCTCTTCTAGACCAAATGTGCCTTTGCCAACCTAAATAATGTTTAGACTTTACAACTGCTCCCATCTCACATATTCAATTATATACACCTACCAAAATAATTTTTTTACAGACCTAAAATACGAGTCCCAGGATTCACACGTCATTGGGCAAACAAGTAGTAGAAAGAAGCATCAACATTTTTCATCCAAGCCCACGCATGGAACAAGATGTCTTGCACCAAATTCTGTAAGTGGTCTGTTTTGCCATTAAAGAGAATGTCATTTCTTTCTTTCCATATATCCACACAATCACACACCATATGATGATCCACCTCTCTTGCTTATCCTTTTTAATACCATGTAGATAATGTTGTTTGAAATGAGATTGTTGTTTGTGGTATAGTAGTAAATACATTCAACTACCCCCACACACATTCCAAATTTTAGCAGTGATTGGGCACCCAACAAAAACATGATTAGATGTTTCTAAGTGATTTACAATTAAAATCCCCACTAGTTGTGATAATATTTGACACCTCTAACTTCATAACACATCTTTCAATTTCCATTTTCAATTGATTCAGTAACTCAACTTCCTAGACAAAAAGTTCTCTTCGCCATATGAATTTCCAAGACCAAATTCCATCTCTCCACTCTCCCATCTCACATAATTTCATATCACTCTTTGATAAAGTCAAGTACAGTCGTGGGAATTTAGCCACAAGTGACTCCAACCCCACTCAAGTGTCACTCCAAAAAAATATTTTGTCCCCCTTACTGACTCTCCACATAGCCTCACTATTAAACCACTTTGACTCATCTGCTCCCCCACAAATCTTACTCAAGTAACTTCACTAGAATGAATTTTTAACATTTGCAACAAAACTTTCTAACCCTCTTTCATCCTTGTATTTAGACACCAATATATCACTCCATAGGTCTCCCTTTTCATTTAACAGTCCCATTTCAACTTACCAAGTAAAGCTTTATTTAAATTGAAGATGTTTTTTTATACCAAGTCTACCCTGTGATTTTGATTGACATACATTATCTCAACTTTCCCAACAATTTTTTATCTTATCTACCTCACTCCCCCATAAAAAGTCCATTTGATTCAGTTTATTTTTTCCCCACTTGTTTAAGTACTTTGAAAAGGGACAGGTAAAATATAAGTAAAGTTGAAAGAGCAGAATTGATAAGGCACACCCTTCCCGCCTTAGACAATATTTTTTGGGTTTCCACCCCTTCACCCCCCCCCCCCCCCCCAAGTTTCTTTAACAATTTTACCACCCACCCTAATAGTTGCAAACCATCTTTTGAAAAATTGACCTAAGTCAAGACACCAATTCAAAGCAACAGAGCATACTTTTAATGCAAATGGTGTTCATTAATGTTGCTTCCCTAAAAAAAATAATGTCATCCGCGTACCGAAGAAGGTTAACTGGGATCTTGTTGGCACCCACTCGAAAGCTAGTGAAAAGATCCTTCTTAATGGCCTCTCTCATCATCCCACAGAGTCCTTCCGCCACAATATTAAATAGAAACAAGGTTAAAAATTTATCCTGCCTCAATCCCTTAGATACAGAGAATTCCTTAGTTAGGCTCCCATTTACTAGCATTGAGACTCTACTACTGACTAAACAACCCTTTATCCACCCTACCCAAGTTTTGTGGAATCCCAACCGATGTATCATGTAAAGCAGGAAATCCCAATTTATCAAATCATATGATTTCTCATAGTCCACCTTAAAAATCAAGCATCTTCATCCTCCTAACTTTTTCAATTGTCTCATTAGCAACCAACACACTATGTAGCAAGAACCATACTCCAAGAAACGCAGATTGCCTGTTATCAATGACTGATCCCAACACCCTCTTTAGGTGACCGGCCAGCACCTTAGCAAGGATTTGTACATGCACCCTACCAAGGATATAGGACAAAACTGCTTCAAACTTTGTGGGTCAATAACTTTACGGATTAATGAAATAAATGATGAATTATCACCTTTCAAGAAGACTCTGTTTGCATGAAACTCATTATTAATAAAGCCCATAACATCATCTTTAAGTAATGACCAAAAAGCCTTGATAAACTTGAAGTTATACCCATGCTCCAAGTGACTTTGAGTTTTTACATTCCCACATCACATTCCTTACTTTCAACTCCTCAAAAATAGCTATTAAGTCACATTTATCATCCTCAGAAATTTGTTTGAATTGCACACCATCCAACTTAGGTCTACATGATTCTATTTCTCTAAATCTCTTCTCAAAGAAATTGTGGACCTCTTTTTTGACACAATTTGGTTCCTCTATCCATTCGTCTTCAAGAAATAATCCTTTAAACATTCATTTTCTCCTCTTCCAATTAACACAACCATGAAAATATTTGATATTTTTGTCCTCATCCTCCAGTCACTTTATCTTTGTCTTTTTTCGATGACTTTCAAAATAATTTTATAAAAGTCAATTGATTTATCATAAATGGAGAGTTATGATTGTCTAACAATGTAAAATTTTATTACACTGTTAGTACACTACCTTAATTATTTTCTTATCTTAAAGGATTGTGAAGTGAAATTAAGAAATCTTTATGATTGTACGTAACAAGCCAAATCAATAATCAAGTTGTTCAGTGTTTAACAATGACATTTAGATCTTTTGTTTGTCAACACATTTTTTATGTTAGATCGACATGTATTGACTCTAATATTTTTGAGATTTGATTTAATATAAGTTTGTTTACTTAAAACAACATTTATCTCACGTATGATTTTTAATTTTTATTCCCCTCTCTCTTTCCACTCGTATTAGACCTTTGTTCTTTTGACTTTGCATGTGTTTTAAAGATAACGCGGTTCAAAATTTGAAGTAGATCACGGAATGAAGGTTGGTTTTTGCTATTCTTTTGTGGAATATAGAATCATTAAATAACATATCTACTTTAAGTATCAAGTACATATACGTGAACAACTGAACAAGAGTTGGCTAGTATAAATAAATAAAGTGTTAACTATGTTTTGTACAAGCTGGCTAGCCAGTATGGCAAAAAGAATGAATAAACTAATTCATACAAGCCAACTAATTAATCAAGAAAGGTCATTCACTTTTGGCAATCTTATTATGGATACAATATGTTGATAGTAAGTGCAAGTCTTTCTTGATAAATTCATATTTTAATATTTTTGTATAGCAAATTTCTTGAAATTTTATCAAATTATTCATATTTTTTTTTTATACGCTAACATCTAATTATATTTACATCCTTCAAAATACTACATTAAAGTTCCTGAGATTCCAATAGAGATGCTTAATGAGTTGTTTAAATTTAAGTAAATTTTAATTTTTTTTTTAATTTAAACAAATAATGTGACATTGCTTAGATAAATACCTTACTTGTATAAGTAATCCTTACTTAAAAAATATTATCATAAATAAGATATTTACTAGCATAGTAAGATTCATAAAATTAAATTAATGATTTTTTTTAACATTTTTACCATTGAAGTGAATCATTGTATAAAGTGTTTAAGTCTATATAAAACTATTAGGCTTACAAATAAAAAGATTAACCTTTTCTTTAATAATTTTATCATGATGTTTTTAGATGAGACATTTATCATGATGTTTTTAGATGAGACAAAAGTAATTGTTTTATAAATAGTGAGTATTCGTGTAATTACATGAAGGATTTTTTCAAATTCTGTTAATTTTAGACAATTTATTAAGGAAAAAAAAAACAGAAGAAAAAAATGCAAAACGAAATAAGGAAAAGAACAAGGACGGTGAATGCACATGAAAGAATTGCAAGACAATGTTGTAGAAACTTCTCTATTACAAACATTTTAACATAACAAGCTTGCCAAAAAATTCAAACAAAAACATTTAAAAAGAATGTTTGACTATTATTACTTTATTACTTCATTACTTTACTGCTCCCACGTTCTGTACTCCCATTAAATTAATTTGAAGGATAGCATAACTAATTTCCTTAGCTAGATATCATAGTTTATTTGTATTTTTAGATATTATGTAATGCTTTTGTGCGTGCTAGCTAGCCGTAGACTTCCTTTGCAGACATTTTAAATTACCTGAAAAACAGCATGGAGAAAAACTCAATATCTAATTATCTTCCACTGATCATAAATTAGTATCAAAATTGTAATGCAAGTTTGTTATTAAAGTAAAGGCTAAATGAACATTTTGGTTAGAGGATATGTTAATCGATGATAATTTACTCTTAAATGTAAAAAAAAAAAAAAAAAAACGACAAATTTGTTATCTAAACTTTACAACTTTATATATGGTTCTCGAAGTGGATGATAATTTACTCTTAAAAAAAAAATTCTTATCTAATCTTTAAATATGTAAAAATTATTACAATTTCGTTCGTTATATAATTTAATCACAAATTATTTTTTAAACTTTATAATTAATGTTAAATTTGTCATAAAAAATATAATTTAAAGACAAATTGATCCTTAAACATTATACATTAATAACAAAATGGTTTCGTAAACTTAATGAGAGGACAAATTGATATACTTTTTACATATTTAGGACCTAAATCTAATTTTTTATTTAACTGATTTTAATAAAAATTAATATTTTTTAATAAATTTAAATCAATAATCTCTAAAATGAGTGTAGCTAACACTGAAATTGTTTAGATTAACGCGTATATATGTAAATTTGTCAACCAACTATTCACTTTCAGCCAACTGGCCCTTTTTTGCAAGTCAAAAAACCGCGCTTCTGCTCTGTATATTCCCACATCTAGATTTGTTTTTTTTTTTACTGTAAAAGAAATTTCTTAGAGTTTAAGATACTGTACAATTATCGTTACATTTTTTTTTTCAATAAGACTCACTATTATATTTTTTTTTTTTTTTCGTTTTTTCGTAAAAATAATTAATACAAATATTTTTAATGAATAATTTTTAAGAAATAATTTTTTTTTTCATCTTGAACTTTACAAGATATTTTAAGAAGCAATTATGTTTCAAAGAAAAACACCCCAAAAAAATACACTACTAAAAATGTTTTAAGAGTAACAATTTTTGTAGTACCCTCACCAACGTTATACCCAAAATTTTATGACTTGGATCGATGTTACTTAAGCTACAAGTTAATTTAATTTGTCGGTATTTCTCATTGAACTCTTTTCTCATACATTCAATTCATATTTATCTCTTTCTAGATTAAAGAATATTGATTTTTAAATATTTGACTTATTTTTCCTTTACATTTTCCCTGTAGTTTTACCTATTTTGTTGGGTTATTATTATCAATGCGCGCATAAATATCTAACTAGACATTTAGGCACTTAAAATAGAGTTTTTCCTCCAAAATTCTAACTATATTTTTCTATTTAAACTTAAATTATAGCCCATCTTTTTAAACATGTTCTTAGGAGTCTATGAATAGAAAAAAATGCTCGAACAAAAAAACCGAAAAAAACTCGACTAAAAATGAATAGACAATTTATATCCAATTTCATAAAGATTAATTATAAACAAAATTAATTGATAAATACTTTGTACAAATGTCATACTTACTAAGAAAACTTACTCTTACAATTGGTATATGTAAATGACATTTATACTTTTATCTTAAGTTTTGTATATTATAAAATCTTGCATATCTGACATTAATTAATGAAGAGAAACATGAAAAGTGCGATGTCTGAGGCAGGTTAGGCAGGGACGGAGCCGGCCCTTACAATTAGGGACCAATAATTTTAAAAAAAAAGAGAGTATATATATTAATTTTTATAATTTATTTGGTTAAAAAATTCACATAATTTAATATTAAATTGATAACTATTTTATGTATAGATTGCTACAAATAAAAATTATGATATATACATAGAACATAATTTAAGATTGAAAATAAATAATTTTTAAAAAAAATTTATTATTTATTTTGATACAATTAACTAAAAAATAAAAGATATCACGGTAAAGAAGATGAGTAGTTTTTCATATAGAATAATGGGATAAAATATTATTTATTAAGTCAAATTTGATAAAAAAAAATATAAATTTATTATTTAAAATATAAAAGTAAATAAAATATTTTTTTATAAGATAAAATTATTATTAATATTTTAAATCATCTATTTAAAGTAGATAAATAAATTTAATATTTTTTATTTTTAATAAATTTATAATATGTATCATTAAACATAATTTATTTATGATTATTTTTTATATAATTTTATATTAATTATATATATAACAAAAAAAAAAGTCAAGGGGGGCCTTGAGGTTAGGTACTGGTGCTTTAAGTGCTGTCATACCACATTGTTGTGAAGCCACCTTTGGCACTTTGACGGGTTGTTCTCAGACAAAGGTCAGTACTAACAATAGTCATGGCGTACAATGCAGTCTTCTAAGCTGTAATATTGTCTTGCCAAAAAAGAAAAGCTGTAATATTGTATTTTCAATATTAAATGATGAAATCTCTACAAATAAAAAATAAATTTAATCACTTTCTTTTGAAGATGAACAAAATTATGGTTTCAGCCTAACTCAATCTTAAAATAGAATAGGTGGTGGTTACATTCACTTAAATGTACTATTTTTACGGACAAAATTATAAGATTGATTTTGGTAGTTGAAGAAATAATGAGAGTGAAAAATAATAAATTTCACTCCCTCCCACTGTATTATCTTAAAAAGTAAATTTTAACTTAACTCAACCCTCCCACTTGGCACTTGCACTTATATATGACATTTTTCCCACACAAGAAGCTTAAGCAATGGATTTTGGTTTTAAGAACTAATATATCATTATTTAAGGTTTGAAGTTTAGGATTAAATATCAGAATCTATAAATAATAATTAACTTATTATATGATGTAGATAATTTCTTAGCTCTATTCAAAATCCAGCATTAAATTTTATCAAGACAAGCAAATCATATTATGTTCTCATTTTGAATGAAATGAAATAAATACATTTTTATCAAAAAGAAAAAAAAATAAGTGTAATTTTTAAAAAATAATACAAATTATCAACTTTAATTCTATTAACTAAATTAACTATTCTTTTTAAAGAGTATGAATTAGTTAAAACAATCTTATAAGTATTAGAGATGGAAGAAGTGGTACTTTTCTTATAATGAATAAGAAATCATGCTTCATAAAGAATAAAGAATAAGAAACTTGTTGAATAACAGTGTAAAAACATACATTTATCCATATACATATATGCTATTTATTATTTGATTAATAAATGCAAAATTGGGTATTGAATTATAAAATTTTCAATTCAAGGCCGAGATCGCTCCAGCTTTTATGCAAGCCTAGATCTGACAATTTAAAATGGCTTTCTAGTTTCGAGCCTAACACCTCCACACAACAACAACACCCACTTTTTTTTAACCAGCATCCAAAATAATTAACCCTAAGCTGTGCTGTGCAACATCAATTATGGAAGCCAAAACCCCAAACGCACAAATAAACAAAAAACGCCCTGGAGGTTGGGGGCATGAGAGAGAAACTAACAACACCAAATCATTATTCATTCATTATCATATTTTATAATTTTATATATACAAATTTACCAAATATTTTGATATTATATTAAAACTTTACATTGTCATTTAGTTACAAGATAATTTTATTTATTTATATTCTATTTAAAGATGATACATATTTACAATATTTGTATATCTTAAACGATTAATCTTTTTATCTAAATTATAAGTAGTATCTTTCATGTTTTATAACATACCGTAGTATTTAAACTCAATAAAATCATTATGAATGATAAAATGATCCTATCAACAGTAATTGTAATTATAATATAAAGAAGAAACCGTTGAATCTTTTAATAGAAGGTTGTTTGTGTTTCACGTGTCTTTTAACCAGATTAGATTAATTTAGGTAAAAAAAGGGTTATAGTATATTATTATGAAGTAACAAAAAAAAGAAAGGAGAAAGAATAGTATAAATATATATATAGAGGCAAAGCCCCTCAAGGCGAAAAGAAAGGTCCTACTACCCTTTTTTTGTGTGCCTCTCAAACTCATTCTCCCACATTACACACATATATCTTGGTTTGTTGTCCCCCACCACCCCCCATCATCCATCCTAGTAAAATGGACCCGTCTCCACCAAAATTACCAGCTCAATCTCCTCTCCCCTCTCATTTCTAGCCCCTCTCTCATTCATCCATCCATTTCTCATTCACATCCCCCATTTCATTCCTTTCAATATTCTCTCCAAATCATCAAACATACACATTGCATTGTGTCCATTACACACATTGTTCTTGATTCTTCTTGTTCTTGTTCTTGTTGTTATAGTATTATTATTTTCTTTCTTACAATTTTTTCACGTACAATATTTCAATGTTTCTAATGGGGAGGATGATGCAATGGAACATCATCAACGCCAACGTCATTGTCACGGGCAGAGTTGTTGTTTCGATCCTCGCCCTCCTCGTGGTCCTCCCCGCCGTGGTTAACGGCATGAGGCTGGAGCTGGTGCACAGGAACCACGAGCGGTTCGGGCGCCACCACCACCACGGCGACGGCGCGGAGCATCAGATGGTGGAGGGGTTCGTGCACAGGGACAACCTGCGGCGGCAGAGGATGAACCAGAGGTGGGGGATCAGCAACTACCACGCCAGGAGGAAGAACTTCGAGACGCCGCCGGTGGAGGACATGGTGGAGCTGCCGATGCACGCCGGGCGGGACTACTCTCTCGGGGAGTACTTCACCGAGGTCAAGATCGGAACCCCCGGGCAGCCGTTCTGGCTCGCCGCGGACACCGGCAGCGAGTTCACGTGGTTCAACTGCCTCATGCGCAACAGCACCACCAACACCACCAAGAAGGAACACCATGGAAAGAAAAATCACCATAATCATCATCATCATCACCACCACCATCACCACCACCACAAAGATGGAGGTAAGGGTAACAAGACGAGGAGGACGACGAAGAAGGAAAAGTCTAGTAGTAATGTTAATAATAATAATCATAATCATAATCATAGTAATAACACTGATAGTGAATGTAATGGGGTGTTCTGTCCGCACAAGTCTAAGTCGTTTGAAACTGTGGCGTGTGGGACGCCGAAGTGCACGGTTGACCTCACGGAACTTTTCTCGCTCAGCATTTGCCCCAAGCCTACTGATCCCTGCTTGTATGATATCAGGTTCGTCTCAGTTTCTTCCTGTTCTTCATTTTGTCTTCTTTCTGTTTATTTGCTGGAAAAGAGAAAACAGAGTGTTGCTAGTGAAGTGCTTTCTGTTTTCTTGATTTGGAAACAAGTGGTTTCACTCTTGGGTTGGGTCTGGGTACCATTTTATTCAAAATGAACCGACCCGATGGAAGGAAGATTATTTATATTACAAATTGAAAATAAATAGATTTTTTGTTTAGTTACTTGAACAAGATTATTTAAAAAAAAAAAATACATTAGAGGAGGGAGGGGCAGAGATAGAGATAGAGAGAGGTGAGAAATTAATGGCTGTCTTTTTGGCCTCAAATTTAGTTTGTGTTTTGTGGGCGATGAAGATGGCTAATTAAAGCGGTTGATAGGAGTATGTCTTTTTTTTAAAAGCAATATTAAGAGGTCTAGTTCTATTTTAAAAGCTAGCCTAAAACATTTGGAATGTGTCTCTTCTGAATAAAACTAAGGGAGTTTTATTTTTTTATTATTATTAATGTTATCATTCTCAAATTCTCACACTTGGGAACATTGTTAAGTATGGCATGTTCTAGTCATAGTGTGGCGGTAGTTGTTTGGTCTAAGGTTGAACTAATGGGAACTTTCCCTCAATCTCTCACATAGCATTATGCTATTAAAGTATTAACATCATCACATTTTAAAAGAACAGAACATTTTTCTTTTTTCTAGCCCTGCAAAGCATTTAATAAAAGTTCTGAAAGAGGGAGTGAGTGTACATTTATAACAATCCTCCTGTTTATGGCCATCATATTCAAAGATCTAAATGTGCCAAAGACTTTTTTTAGTAAAAAAAGGGCCTTGTGGGGGAGTAATTAACAAAAAGGTACCCTCACACAGACACAAGCACAAAAAGTGGCATGCCTTTGCTGGTTGTGAACCAGCAACCATTCTTTCCAGCATCCAACCATGGTTATAAATGAGAATTTAATGTTAGTAGGTGAGCTTCACATGACCCACATTTCTGCATCCAAGAGTCTACTATGCCTTGCAAATAGACCATATCCTTCTAATCTAACAAAAAAAACCCATCTACATAGTTTTTTTACTTTTAATTTTTTCAATCAGAGTGAATTGCGTATCTGGATTAACATCCATGATCTGCATCTGATCAAATGTTCACATCAGGAGGGGCCAGAGGCAACTAAAAGTTGCTTCTGTGATCCACATCTGGGTTGTGTAAACACACATTGATGATTCTAAGGCCAGTGTGTTTGGATTAGCATCAGTTATCCACGTTTGATCAAATTTTCATATCAGGATGCACCTAAAAAGTTACTTCTGTGATCCACTACACATAATTGACTTATTTTTGCTAATCTTGTCCTTGACAGCTATGCTGATGGATCATCAGCAAAGGGATTCTTTGGCACTGACACAATCACAGTGAACCTGAGCAATGGACATGAAGGAAAACTAGATGATCTAACAATAGGGTGCACCAAAACAATGCTGGATGGTGTAAACTTCAATGAAGACACAGGTGGAATATTAGGTCTGGGCTTTGCAAAAGACTCATTCATAGACAAAGCAGCATACCAATATGGTGCAAAGTTCTCATACTGTCTAGTTGACCACTTAAGCCACAGAAACGTCTCAAGCTACCTAAACATAGGTGGCCACCACAATGCAAAGCTTTTGGGCGAAATCAAGAGAACTGAACTCATTTTGTTCCCCCCATTCTATGGCGTGAGCGTGGCCGGAATCTCAATCGGTGGCCAAATGCTGAAAATTCCACCTCAGGTTTGGGATTTCAACTCTCATGGAGGCACATTAATTGACTCAGGAACTACACTCACAGCACTGCTTATACCAGCATATGAGCCTGTTTTTGAGGCCTTGACAAAGTCCTTAGCCAAAGTTAAAAGGGTCAGTGCTGGTGAAGATTTTGGTGCATTGAACTATTGCTTTGATTCTGAAGGGTTTGATGACAGTGTGGTTCCAAGATTGGTGTTCCATTTTCAAGGTGGAGCAAGGTTTGAGCCACCAGTCAAAAGCTATATCATTGATGTTGCACCACAGGTTAAGTGCATCGGTGTTGTTCCAATTTCAGGTGATGGTGGTGCTTCTGTTATTGGCAATATCATGCAACAAAATCATATGTGGGAATTTGACTTGTCCACAAACACTATTGGATTTGCTCCTTCTATCTGCCATTAGTTGTTGTTTGTAATAATCTTGTGAATGTGATAATTTTCACTTTTGCTTTTTTTTTCTTGCGGGCACATACAAAACAAGGCACATTAGGTGCTTGTGTTGTTCAAAGTGGAATCTTTTCTTCTTTTTTCACCTTTGTAAAAAATATTACGTGTAAACAACATGTATCATACATCTAATTATATTATTATTCAAGTTCTTATGATGGTAATGATACGTGGCTTGACCACAGATTTCCTTCTTTTAGATACAATTTCTTGCTTTCACACTATCTTCTCTGTTTCTCCCTCTATCTTGCTTTACATTTCAGCAAAAAAAAACAAAGCTTTTAACCTATTAGAGTAAAAGACAATCTATGGGGTTGTTATGATGTGTTCAATTTTATTATGTGTAAAATTTTTATTTATTCATCATGAATTCAATTCATTTCTGATCCAATAGATGGAGAAATACTGTGTTTCTTAGAAAAGAAAATAGAGTTAAAATGAAAAAATAAAAAAAGAGATTGCGGCTAGAAGAGTAAATTAGTTTTGTGAAACAAACTATGCCTACCTGTTGCTCAACAAGCATTGTCCTAGCTTTTGAATAATAGAGAGATGTCACAATCAAATTCTAATAATTGATGGTTTGCAGTAAACGAATAAAGATAGCTAGCATCTACATCATATATTATGTCGTGACAAAGTATATGTTCTTTTGTTCTTTTTTGTGTAATTTTGATATACTTTAAAATTATTCTAAATGTAATAGTATTTAATTTTTTTGAACGAATATTATATTTAAAATGACTACTACAAAACAATAGTTTTTAATTTATAATATATGATCTTTATGATGATTAAATAATGGTGTTCGTATATTTAATTAAAAATTTCCGCTTTCTTTCTCCGGAAGGAATGCAATACCTGGATAAAAGCATGTGTTTTCTTTACTCTACAACATGATATGGGGTCCTTATTTTAAATAATATGTCTAATTATCATTAACTAATTCTGAAATCCGGGGCCGACATCACATTTTTATTAATTTTTTAGCCTTTTTTTTTCTTGATATAATTAGTAACTTTAGTGAATTAATTAAAAGATTAATTTTACTTGTAATATTATCGTGATAAGATAAGTTTTCACGCATAATAAACATCTAATACAAAATTTCTCATTAAATAAAATAGATTATCCTCATAATTTTTTTTTACATATATGATAAGTATCGAATACAAAATCTTCCATTAAATAAAATATATTACTCCAATAATGTATGTGAAGATGTAAGTGTCTGTTACCTAATTTAGTGATGAATCTAGGATCATAGATAAATTTTATATAAAAATTAATTATTAGAAAAGTTGAAATATTCTATATATCAACATGCTAGACAAAAACAAAATAATACTACCAATATAGTTCAATCATGCATATTTCTATTAGTGATTCCATCAGCAGGAATTACTGAAACCTTCTTTAATTATCTACAATGTTCTATATCGATAGGGGATACTTGTCACAAAATTGAAAAATGACAAATCACATCTATATAGGAAAAGCCAAACTTATATATATGCATCCATCCAGTGCTGAAGAGATAAGTTTAGTGTCTAAATCATTTGATAATAGAATCGATCTCATAAACTATATAATTAAGCACCTTATCAACAAACACGGGTGGCTTGTTTTGAATGACCAAATAAATATTTCTCCCCATATATGCTCATTTGCTTTGCGTTTTAATAAAGTCACATATTGAAATTGAAAATTCATTGAGACTTGTGCAGTAATTGAGACACAAGAATTAATGTCCAGTACACTGAGTGTGGCAGCAACACGTAGAAGCATGTGTATCCAAATTTGCCTCTCCAATCATTGACGTGTACAGTATACGCTTATCATAAGAAGAGAATGAGAATTTTTTTTTTTTATAGGTAAAAATCGAATTTGATACTAAAAAAATTCAATCTACCAGAGTTAGATCTCTCAGAATCCTCAATGGCGAAGGGGATTATTGATGTTAAGAAAATAAGATAAAGTCATGACTTGAATAAGGTGAAGACGTAATTAATTAACAAGTATCATACTAATAAAAATTAATAAATTAATTATTAACATTTGTTGTTGATAAAAAAAAATATATTATCATTTATTTTACATCATATCATATGTTCTCGCAACTAAGATTATATTTGGATTGAGTTTTTCAATTTTAATTTATATTTTTTAATACAATCAAAATTACTTTAATTTAAAAGTTATACTCACATACTTTAAAATGAAAGGTCATCCACGTTCGTCGATAACAAACATACCCTAAGCCAATATATATGGATGTATACTTCAATTATTTACACTATTGAATGCTAGAAATGTCTTTGGGGGTAACCCAATCAATCGTTAATAGGACAAATTATCCGTAGTAGTTAACACTTTGGAGTTTTTGCTGTCGTATATGACCAAGATCGCATATGAAATTTAGTCTTTTTTTCTCTTTATGTTCCTTTCTTTTCTTTTTTTGAGTTGAATGAATATGGTGATCTTGATGAGTATATGTTAGTGTTTCCATAATTTAAGTATTTTTTTTTATATAATCTAAGTTGTTTTAGAAAAATAATCATATTGGGGATAAAAGTTTAAATTTGCAAAAAGTTTTTTTCAGAAAAAATAAGTTATTTTATATAATATGAAGATTTGTGGTATAGTTTATGATTATTTTTTAATAGTTTATTTTTTTCAAGTATTTTTATATATACTTTTTTACCATACAAAAGTTGATTTATGTTGCATTTAAATAATTTTTTTTTAAAATTACTTTTCAGTAAAATTATATATATAAAAAAATTATGATTTTAATTGATTATCCACATAATTAATCTAATTTTTTTCAGCCCAAACACACTTATAAATGCCTCCCATTTTGATTTTTGAAACAATAATCTTATATTAATCCATTAATGCCACGTATATCTCTTCACCATGTGTTAGATTTTTTTGAATTTCATTCATCAATTTTAGTTAAGGCTTGTCTTAAATTCCTCTTAAATTGTGGTTATAAAATTGTCTAATCTCTTTTCTTTCTTTCCTTTTTTGTGAAGATCGTTCAATTTTTCTTATCTCTCCGAAAGTTGGTAAGAAAATCATAATTTTTTTATTTATATAAATTTTAAAATAATTTTATAAAAATAAATTAATTTATCATAAATAAAGAATTATAATTATCCGATTAACTTATACCATGACTACCTTATTCTCTGTAATAAAAGGGAAAGTTTTATTTTCCAATTCCATACAACATATTCCCAAACTCGTAGTTGTGGTGTGTATTGGAAGATAAGAAAGTGCTGAATGTCGACATAAAATGAATAAAAAAACAAATCAATGTAATGCACACATATATCTCTGGTAATTAATTTAAAAATGCCACGTGATGCATTGTTGGACGATTCTTTTAGATTGATTTCAAATTCGTTATTACGTAAGAAGTCGGGACTTTCAATACAAGCAACAATAATAATCAATCAAATATTCCCTCAAAATCTATATATATATAAGAAAATTGTAAGAGTGAGATAATTAAATTTAAACTATATATATAATTATATGTGGAAACTAAATCTCAATCATTATTCATCAATTTTACTATTAGTGTTTACTTTTCTCCCTCTCATACAAGATAAGTACTCTGATATGATACGGGTTATATATAATTTATTCAATCAAACAATTAAATTAATATATTTAGTAATATGAGAAATGTAAATAGAAAAAGAGAGAGTGTATTTAGTAATACAAGAAATGAAAATAAAAATGTTAAATCCATGATCAAATTTGTCTATATTTTAAATAATTTATGGTCCAAATTATCTTTAAAAAAATTTAAAGATGAAATTGAATATTTTAATATAATTTAGAAACTAAATTGAAAAGTGGCTTTTTGATTACCGAAAGCATCCCCAAAAATCAAAAAAGTTTGCAAGGCAGGTTGGAGAGAGTTCATGGTTCCCCTAAAATTCAAACTTTTCATCTGTATGATGTTACACGACATCTTCCAAACTTGGTCAACAAGCATATTAACATCACATTGCATTATAAGCCCGATGTGCGAATTGGAGAGAACTGAATTGCTTCTCAGGCTGGTTTTAAGTTCTATCTACTTTTTTGGCAAAAAAAATATATATATATTTCTAATATGAGAAAAAAATAAATAATTTTTTTTAGAAATTAAAATTATCTTCTTTAATAATAAATTAATAGAATATCTTTCATATATTTCTACTAAAAGATATGAGAATTATATAAATTAATTATTGGATAATACAATTTTAATTTTAAAAAAATTAATGTAATTTCTTTTTTCATATTTTTTTTTTTAAAAGTCTTTCTAAAATAGTATATTCAAACAAACAATTTATCTTTATATATAGTTAATAATAAGGATGTTTGTGGTATAATTTGGTTTAATTTTTAAATAAAAAGTCATCCAAATAAAGTATTAAATAAAGACACAGTTGGATTTTAATATAATATCAAATTCAAAATAAACCAAATTAAGTTTAATTCATTTTCTGTTTTGTAGTTTTCTTTCTTTAATCTATTATCATGATTTTAATTTTTTTTTAAACTTACCTAATTAGTATGTTAAATTATTTTTATTAAATTTTGTTTTACATATTTTAATTAAAAAAATATTATTTTTACTTCTATTTAAATTTATTATAAAATGATATTGTCAACTCCTTTTTGGTAAGATAATAATAAATTATGTTTTATTTTATATTTAATATTATTTAGTAATATTAATATATTTTTAAAAGAAACAAGAAAGTAAATTATGTAAGATATTATAAATTTATTATAAAATATGAATCATAAAAAATTAAAATATTATTAGTAGTGTAATATTAAATATCTGAAAATAAAACAATATAAATATAATAAGTGATTTAGTTTAATTTTTATAATAAGATGTATAAATTGAATTAAACTGTAAAATAATATGTGATTTTTAAAATTTTTGATTGATACGATTTTTGATTTAATTTGATTTTTTATTTTTGGTCAAATTTGACAGTAAACAATAGGTTTGGTTCAATTTTTAACACCCAAATTAACAGGGATAGGTTTTCTTCTGAATTTCGTCTTTGCTATTGTACTGTCGTACAGCTTGTGCTGTTTAAGTATTCAATCTGTTACTTTGCCTGTTAAAAAAAAAAAGAAGTCAACACCGCTCACTGTTAGTAATCATATATCCACATACATTCATGCATCTTCCGTACTCAAGCTAGATTTTATTACAATATCTGGAAATTAAGGAAGTGTGTTTGAATTGGATGCTACATAAGTACATATCTATTAGTAACAATCTTTTTTACTTTAGACGACAAAGAAAAATGTTATATATATAACTTTGGAAAACAATTCTATAATGTAAAATGCAAGAAATAATAATAAAAGGTAGTTGTTCAAAAATGACAACTAGCATCTGGCATGCATGCCCGTTGAAGAATCACCAAATATTAAAGAATATATAATATGTACATGTAACTTTACTAAACACATTATCAATCAATATGACAGTATCAGGATTATACACAATTATAAAAAGAACATATGGTAAACGAAAATATATAGAAGATCAACATTTCGCACTTGGCAGACCAAACGCCGAATATTAAACATCAATGTTTTACATCAATTACGGCACATTACCCGGCCATGGCCATATATTATCTACCAACTTTTCCTACACTTGTGTGTTTCTGTCTTATTTTTTCTACTCATTTTTAATGGAGTTTGCTACTATATTCAACATGAATCCATTTCTCGGTCTATTAAGTCATAGACTAATTTTATTAGTGAAATATTATTGTCTTTGTTTCAAAAAAACATTTTACAAATGGAGATAATCAAATACAGATTCTTTCATTAAATAAAATTATTATTATCAAGATATCACCACAGCCTGAAGTTAATATTCAACAAATGATATAAGTTTCGGAGAGAAAATGTCAATGAATATGTCAGCATTTTCTCAAGTCCATGTGCACACTGGCGGATAAAAATTGAGATTATCTCTAAGCATTTTTTTTTTTTAAATAACAACAAAATGTTATAAGAAATGAATTAACTGATATGTGTAAAAGATAGTTATAATTTATAGAAATCTAAAGTTTTTTTTTTTTTTGCCAATTATGTATTTTATAAAAAAAATATAATATCTTTTTTAGTAAAAATAGAAATATTATGAACTATTTTTCTTCTCCAATAAATAAATTTTCTGAATCTGCAGCAAATTGTGCACACGTACAATGCACCTCGGTGATCATATATATATATATATATATATAAGCTGAATTTATAATGTAATTTGTCACATGCAGCGCCTCAAAGTAGCAGCCACTTGTAGATAGCAGTTGTTATCTTGTGGTGTTCTCAAATGGTTGTTAAAATTCATGCACATTAGTTTATACTACTTTATAGTTTATACATTATATATAAGCCTTTTATATAAGTCTGTTTCGTGAATACAAGTAACTCAGTTGGTGAAAATAATAATAATTTAGAACCAAGTTAAATACCAGATTTAAAGGAATAATGAATAAATTAATATGTTATAACATGGTTGATGGATAACTGGTTTCTAAAAAAAAGAATTATATGAATATCAATCATATAATTTCCTTTTCAATGGTGCATCCGATATGTTGTTTTGAAAGAGATACATCGAGTATATAAGGACTAATATGATTAATAATACTTTTTAATAAGAGATCATTAGAGTTTTTTATTTCACATTTTAGTAAGAAATGCATTCTAGCTATAACCAAATTTCATAAAGAAAAATTAAAGATATGATATATACACACATACATATTTGTTGATGGTGAAAATTATTTCAATCTTTATGGTATTTCAAATATTTGAGACACTGCTTGAAATCTTTAAAAAAAAATCTTGGTTGTTGATTCTAAACTATTAAGTGTATTTAGGACTTTAGAATCAAAGAAACCAGTAATGGATTTTTTTTTTTTTTGTCAAAACTAGCTGCGTTTAGCTTTGAATTGAATGACATGTACGTAGTTGAGTCAAAATCTCAATTATAATATTACATAATATAATTAATAGTATTATATATAAAATTATGTTGTACATGGGAAATGTTAAGAGTGAAAATACAGTAAGTTACGTTAGATTTTATAAGGTTTGAAGTTTGCTTATTAACCCTTATATGTCCTTTTCAAAGCTTTAACATATATAATCTTTTTAAAAGTTTGAATTGATTCAAAAGTAATGGAAGCTCATTTAATTGGTGATCATTTCAGTAGCATCACCACGATTTAAACTTAAAGAAATTTGTAAAAGAAGAATTTTAGCCAGGCTGAGAAGTAGAAGAACAATGCCCTAATAATTATAAATTGAAGCCACAAAAAAATATCTTCCTTGCTAAGAATATAATTAAGTTGGTTTCAAGATATATTTTCTATTTTTATTTTTTAAAAATAGTTTTCATTTTTATATTTTATATATTAAAAAATTTGTATATAAAAGTAAAAATGAAATTGCTAAAGAACGAATATGTTTATAAAAATAAAAATGTTGAAAACGTCAAATTTTTATTTAAAATTTTTAACTATTTTTAGAAAATATTTCCATTGGAAATGTTTTTAAAAATTAAAACAAATACATTTACAATTATATTTTTTATTTGTTATAAAAATGAAAACAGAAAAGACATTAAAACCAAACACTACCTAAGATTCCAAAAAAGAATCAAGAGAATTAATTTACTCTCAACAAATGCATATCTGAATTTGATTCATTAAAAATGTTTAAGACTCCTATTTATTATACATCTAACATAATAAATTTGGTACTTGGATCCCACTATATAGCTAACCAACATACTAATTAACTAACAAAACTAGCATATAATTAACACGAACATTTACATAATTTGAGCATAAATATTCATACCAAGGTAATGTGTGTTCATGCACATTTTGCATAACAGTTTTTTAATTGAAGTTACAGTCTAAGGAAAAATTTCCCACCATGTTTTATTAAGAAAGTAAAAGTGACATTGACAAAGTACTTGTGGTAAAGTGGATTTTCAAGAAGAATATTAGATGTTTGGGGGAGAAACTCATTGGATGTTATAATTTAAAGAACTAGTTCTTTCGTAAAATAGTATCTGATTCTTTCAAAGTACATTAATGTCAGAGAAATGTCGTTGGGAGTATTGGAAACCCATTATTATATTCCATGAATGTGAATGCATATATTCTAATTTTGGTTTTGGCTTTGTTTTCTTATTTTATTTTTAACATAGCAGTATATATCTCCGAAAATTTATTAAATTATATGTAATTTTTTTCCTATACTAATATCTTTTTAAATTTGAGATCATTATACTAATATTCCATATATATTTGAAAACATGGTATACCTCTAAAACTCTTTCAAATCTTACGATAACTCATTTCCTGATCTAATAGTTAAAAAATCAGAAACCTAATAAAGTCTTGCAGATTTATTTATTCTTTTTTTTGCTTGCTTTGAAAGGTGATGGATTGAACAATTTTTGGTTCAATAATGGAGTGAAGTTTTCTTTGGATGGGGAGTTTGACAATGACTATTGATAAATGTACCTCCACCAATTACTCTATTTACCTCCCTTTTCCTTTTAGCTTATATTTTTTTGGTTAAATTATTTTCTAGACCTCTAATTTAAATTTTAGGTTCAATTTATTTCTCTTATTAATTTTCTGCTACAATTAGGTCTGTTATTTTTTAAAATTGTTCAATTAGGTTCTTTTTAAAAGGTTCAATTATTTACTCTTTACTCCTATGCTTCAATTAAAAAAATCATTTTTATAACAATCTAAATAAAAAAAAAATTTGAGGAATCTTTTCATGAAAAAATTAGGAGAAAAGAAAATAGATGTTAAACTTTTATTTAATTTATTTTGTAAAAGAAAATAAGAAATAAAGGGAATGCTATATAACATTTTTATTTTAAGAAAATAACATAATAAAATATTTACTTTAAAATTAATTAATTTACCTTCTTTATATTCTATCCATAGTTATCAAAGGATTTTATTATTTACTTTTTATTCCTATGCATTTCTAGAAATCTTTAAATCTTTTAACTAATTAATGTCAATGAATAAATAACTTTATAACAATCTAAAAAAAAAAAAACTATCTTTTCAGGAAGAATCTAGAAGAAAAAGGAAAGAGAAGTTAAAATTTTATTTAACAATAAAAAATAATTTATTTTCTAAAATAGAATAAGGAATAAAATAAAAATTATCTAATATGTGTTTTAAAAATTATTTAATAATAGAATATTTACTTTGAATTAAAATTTCACCTTTCTTTTTTATCCAAATGTATCACTAGTATCCTACTATTTACTTCTTTAATCCTAGTTAATGTGAATTAATAAATTATTTTTAACAATTTAAAAAGTAAAAACAAGAATTCGAGATATTTTTTCACCAATTTTATATGTTTTTTTTTTACTTAAATAAAAAAAATGTCACATGTTCTTATTTTATAATCAATTTTTTTATGTCTTGTTTTTTTTACTTAAATAAAAAAAAATGCCACGTGTTCTTATTTTATAATCAATTTTTTTATGTCTTTGTTTTTTTTACTTAAATAAAAAAAATGTCACGTGTTCTGATTTTATAATCAATTTTTTATGTCTTATTTTTCTTTTCAAAATATAGTAATCTCTACAAATTGTTATTTTTTATTTTGTTGTCAAAGTAAATATATATAAAAAAAAACATATGTTCAAAATCAAAAAACTAGTTAAGAGGAAAAGGAAATAGATGCTATTTTTATTTATAAATAAAAAAATTCTAAAAGAGAATAAGAAATAAAGGGAAAGTTATATATATATTTTCTAAAAAAATATATCTAATAAGTTAATATTTAACTTAAATGAAATTTTCACATTCCTTTCTTTTTATCCAAAATTACCACTAGGATCTTATTATTTACTATCTATTACTATGCGTTTATAGCAAAATTTTAAATTAATTTTTAACTATTTAATGTGAGTAGATAGAATATTTTACAAAACAATATACTAGTTTGTTTGGAAATGGTTGAGAATATCTATTTGACGAAGTTGAGATTAAGTTCAATGACTTCTTTGTCAGTATTATATATATTTTTATTGTTGTACTCTTTAATTTATATGTTATTTTTTTTTTATATTTAGTTTATTATATTATGCATTATGTTTTCAATAATTTATTATATTTTTAATTATGTTAAGATGTTTTTTGGAGTGTTGTTTGTTTTTCCGTTGATCTCGTGTTTGCTCAAACAACGATTTTGAGTGACAAGTGGTGTCTCATTAGGGGTGTGGATCTGGATTTGTATTTTCATCTTCTACGGTCTCATTTAAGGTTTCTTTCCATCATATCTTCATGTTTCATCTCCATCATGCAATTCTCTATGGAGGTAACATTGTTTTGATACTCAACTGTGTGGTGTGACTTTTCCCATCCTTTATTCCATGTCTCATATACTATCGTTTAGTGTAACTCATTATCTTTTTGTGTGAGGATAAAATAATAAATATTAATATTTAAATCTTATCATAACTGGTCAAGATTAAATTTGATTATCATGATATCTACTCATATTTTTTTATTGGATTTTTTAAGCGAGTAATATTTACCTTTTTTGTTTTGAGTTTGATTCAGTTATTGTCATCCATAAAACTAAACACCTTAAGAAAACCAATGATATTCTTTTTATATTTTATTTTCTTTTTATTAGCTGTATTAGTGTGTACTTAAGGTAATGAATTTTCATGTAAATTTATTATCATAACCCAAGTGTTTTTTTTATAGCATTTGATGCATTATATTTCAATGTAGTAAATTACCTATGTACATAAATCTAAAGAATTATGTCTTTTAAATATAATGCTAGATATGTATATTGTGTGATAAGATTATGTTGTACATAGTGTTAAGGCGTGCTTTAATTTATGTATATGGTATGGATTAATATAACAATTGTGTATGAAAAATGAACCAGAGCATATAAAGAGAAGGAGGAGGAAGAGTATAATTATTACTTTGGACCTATAAATGAAGGAGAAGCAAAATCAGTTTGAGTCAACCAATATATATGACAAAAGAAAAGAAAAAAGAAAAAGAAAAAGGCATAACCTTTGATTTGGCTTAATTGGTCCTTGTGTTTGAATTTGTTTTTCAACAAAATCATGACAAAGATGGTGAGCAGTATAGTCCAACCAAGATGGACAAGAAACCTAATTACAAAACTATTAAGCAAGTGAAATCATCAACTCATGAAACTTGGTTAAGTTGATGACAACTGTTTCTTAAGCGTTTTGTAGTTTGATTTCTTTTTAGTCTTTGTTGGATAATATAGTACATCGTTCTTGTCATAAATTTATTCAAAATCAAATTCTAATAATAAGACCAAAATTAAGATAGAGAAAAGTTTTTATCTTTTTCTTTGTTTTATGTCATGGTTGGTTGATTCAATATGGCTTTCCTTCTTATCCATTTATTTGTCCAAAGCAATGATTTTGTTGATCCTCCTCCTCTTTGTATGCTCTTATTCATTCTCATACACAAATATTTTATTAATTCAGACCATATATAAAAATTAAGACATGCCTTAATACTATGTAAGACATTCTCTTATCATCAAAATTCTATCTGGTATAAGATTTAAAAGACATGTTTATTTAGCTTATGTACATATGTATTTACTACATTTAAAAATAATGCATCAAATGCTTAAAAATACACTTGGATTATAATGATTAATTTACACAAAGTTTCGCTATCTTACTTATACACTTATATAGATAATAAATAGAGAAAAATATAAAAAGAAAATCATTATTTTTCTTGTGGTGGTCTAGTTATATATATGGTGGGAATAATCGCACCAAAATCATATAGATAAATATTACTAACTTAAAAAAGTCCAACCAAAATGTCTTATATTTTAAAATTTTAAAAGTAAACGAGTAAGAAAATAAAGGTGAGAGTCATTTTTGGCAGCTCTTAAGCATACTTTTAATAATTGTTAAAAATAAGGGTGTGAAATAATGGACTAATGCAGTGAAGTTTTCTTAGGATCCATTGGAGAGTTTTACAATGAGGCAATGGTTCCTTTACAGTGGGCCATTGGAATGAAGCATATTGGATACAGCCAGTAAGGTCCATAAATAATACCATGACATGTATGGCCCATAGGCCATGGTAGGGATGGCAATGGGTAGGGTATGGGTAGGGTACTATAGTACCCGTCCCCATACCCGTGTTTGAAAAAAGTACCCGTCCCCGCCCCCATACCCGCAAGGGGTAACAATTTCAATCCCCATCCCCATACCCTCTGGGTACCTATATACCCATACCCGCACCCGCGACCCGCACTTTTCATATATATAAAATTAAAAATTATATAAAAAAAAAAAAAAAACTTAGGAGATGTATTGGATTAGGATTGTTTAAGATTTGAATAATTTTTTTTTTTTTGTAAAAATGTCTTGGGTATTCAATCAAGATTGTTAAATGATAAAAAATAATCTAATAGTATTCAATCAAGATTATCAAGATTTTTTTTTCAAAGGGCAACGAAATCTTGTGGTATTCAATTGGGATTTTGAATAACGCAAAAAAAAAAAAAATCATCTGTTATTCAAAATTATAAAGATTTTATGAATTTTTTTTAATTGGATTTTGGTAGATTTTATAGACTTTTTAGTTGATCATATAAATACCAAACCCTACAAACAATCACATTCAACTATGAGAGACTTTTCTTTTTCTTTCTCATCTCAAACTTTTTTATTTATTTCATTATTTTTTGCTTTGAAGGCAGTGACATAATCTCTCACCCACACATTTTTTTTTTTTTTTCAAGATGAGACTTTTCATATGATTTTAATAGTAATGTGTTCATACATCAAAATCACTATGAATCAATTTACAAGCCTACAATGTAGTCCACTGTCTCATTCATTTTAAGTTCATAAATTTTTAATGAAATGAAAATTTTTATAAAAGAAATAGATCCGAGTCTAGAAGAAGTTTTAACTCGGGATAAACAATCAAGTTAAAGTTTTAAAAGACCTTTCTAAACTATTGCAATCAATTTTGAAAAAATATACAATTTAACGTAGGAAACAAAGAGCAATGTTTGGGATGTTATAAAACATAGACAACTTTGGATATTCTTCAAGTTAAGCAGATGATTAATGTTTTGATCATCATATATTTTTTGTTGAATTATTTGATTTATATTTTGATGACATTATTGATTTTATGAGTTAAATGAAACATTTTATATTTTTTACTAATATTTTGTTATTATTTTTCACTATTACTTTATGAAAATTTGTGAAAAATATATCTCAAAATGAGTTCATGTACATTAGGTGAGATGATTCAGTTTATGATAATTTATGATTAGTGATCTTGTTGCACCGGGCAATAAACATGCATGAACCATTTCACGAAGTATGTGTCCTGATAATCCAAAGTCTCGATAATTAGCTCGCGGTCTTCCGATCGAAAAACAACGTCGATGAAGACGTATAGGTGCACTATTACGCGGTAGTGATTCTAATTTTCCATGCATTTCCCATTTATCACTTAACGACGGAACTTTGCTTATTTCTTTTTTTTGAGGATCGGCGAATCAAATTATATTTCTGTTCCAATTTTTGTCTCTTCTTCTCCCTCCGAATCACACTTTTCCTTGCCATAATGGTTCATTTCCTATGTTCAATAATATTTCCAAGCACACTCTTGTTGGTTTGTGTTTAATAGTTTTGAATTTTTTTTTTTTTAGAAATCCATAAAATCTTTTCAAATCTTATCTTATAAATATGTGAAATCCTATATTCTAAATCCATTAAATCCAAATTATAAAATCCTAATCACAAAAGTCATCTTAAAAAAACTTAACAGTTTTTAGTTTCTACAAAATCTTAAAAATCTTTAAGACTTTTTTATGCCAAAAAAGTATTTTAAAATCCTAATCCAATACACCCTTATATAATATTAAAATCAAACGAATATTGATTTATATAAATAAATAACATTACAAAAATAATCATTCAACATAAATTTAAACAAAAACTCTAATTAAACAGGAAAAACTAATATATTTTTAAAACTAATTAGTTTATAATTATATATTAAAAATAAAACATAAATAGATATAATATTTTAACTTCATCATCCGAATTAATTTCTCCATATTTTGTAAATGCTTATTTCCATAGTTTCTATATTGCTTTAAACTACTAATACAAATAAAAATTAAATCATAATAGAATATCAAAATTAACATATAAAAAGAATAATTAAAATAATAAATAGATAATTGAATAATTTAAATAATAAAATTATAATATATTAATTAATATGTATATACATAAGGTGCGGGGCGGGGCGGGGTGGGTACTACAGTACCCGTACCCGCACCCATCCCCATGAGATTTTGCGGGTAAATACCCGCCCTATCCCCATCCCCATGAGATTTTGCGGGTAAATACCCGCCCCATCCCCATCCCCAAATATGCGGGTTATTACCCTACCCGCGTATGGGTATTTTTGCGGGGTGCCCGTAGGGTCTGGGTCCATATTGCCATCCCTAGGCCATGGAGATTCCCAAGCGTATTATTTGCTACAACTCACGACCAAGTTCCAACCAAGAAAAACGGATTGAAATAACTAGTCATACTTTTGTATCTCATTTTGTATTCTATTAATAAAGTGTTAGATTCTTATTGATGGAACACAGGATGAGACATAAGAGTGGGATTGGTGATTTTGTGACCAACAAAAGATATATGCATCTATGCAACTAGTAAAAGAATTGGAAAAATGAACGAACTTATAGTGTTTTGGATGAGTGACAAAATTAATTCTAAATAAAATTAATTTTTGTTAGAATTGATTTTGAAATTATGTGATTAATGTTTGAACTATTTTTCTTAGAATTAATTTTGAAGTAAAATTTAGGCTTAATTATAAATTTGGTCTCCTTATTTTTTCATGATTTTGATCCTTTTAATTTTAAATTGGCAATTTTGGTCACTAATTTTAAAAAATGGAAATTTTGATCATCTTGATCAATTATTAACTAATAATTATGATTAATAGAGCTATTGGGTTAATTAAAAATTATTAAAAAAAATTGTTGATTACCAGTCATAAAAAGATATTTTTAATATTAAAAATAATAACATTAAAAAAATCAATTTTAACCTCTTTAAATAATTAATATTTTTTAGTGAATTTATAATTAGCTTAATAACTCTATTGATTATAATTATTAATTCATAATTAACCATGGGACCAAAATTAATGATTTTTAAAACTAGAGGATCAAAATTTACAATTTAAAATTAGGGAGACCAAAATTGTAATTTAGCCTAAAATTTAATATAAATTTTTGGATCTAACATTGAAGTTACTATTAGTGTGGTTTGGTTTAGTATTAGGAATTGATTTTGGATCCAAAATTGATTCTAGATAGTTTTTAATATATTTGGTTTCAAGTTAGAGAAAAATTTAGAATTAATTATGGATTCATAATTATTTTGGGAGAATTAAATTTAAATTCTTTTCAAATATAAAACCAAACATATTAAAAAGTATATAGAAACAATTTTGGACCTAGAATTAATTCTCCATCACTAAAACTAAACACACATTAATAATAGCTTCTATGTTGCATAAAAAAATTTATATTTAATTTTATTTCAAAATTAATTATAAACAAAATCATTAATGCATAACTGAAATTACTTTAAAATCAATTTTATTCTCAATCAATTCTCACTACGCTCATTAAAACACACATTATAGTATTTCAAAGAATGTGGATTTCTATTATTATCGTTGTCAATGTGTTAGATATTGTACCAGTTTGTTTAAAATAAAAATAATTATTTAAAAAATAAATAATTATTTCATAGATAAATAAAATTTTCTTTTTTAAATAAATAAATAGAAAATAGTTTATTTTAAATAGGATAATTTAAATAAACATGCTACTAGATAATTGTTTATTTTATAAAATAAACGTATGTATGATAAGTGTTTTTTTAATATATAAGTATCTCAATGAGTGTTTTTTGAGTTTTGAGTAACAGATGAGAGTGAGACTATTATCACGAAGTGCCTCAGTAGCTAGCTACTATTGCAGCCCAATTCTTTTGAACATGTACTGCTTCAACGAATGAACTTTGAATCATTCGTTTCAAATTTTGATATATCAAGAAAAGGTGCCTTTTTTATTTATTTATTCCAGTGGCATATATCCTCATTCTAGTGATGTATTATTGGAGAGATAAAATAATTAACTATGTTCATCTTAATATAAATATTTTATAAACAGATGTAATTGAAATACGTGTGAAAACAAAAATGACCCGTATAAATACAAGAATGTTTTACTCTTGCCTAAAAAAAAAATACAAGAATGTCTTACTAGTTTATATGAAAAAGAAAAGTTTAATTTTTTTTTCCCAAGGAACAAATCAGAAGGTACATATGCAGAATACAATAAAGATATTACAGGGTAATTAGTTGCGTTAATTAGGTTTTTCTTACAATACCACATCACCATCTGCATATAGCTATTTAAGAACATAATATAAGTTAATTTTCTTAAATACTTCCTCCAAATTTTATAATAAGTAATCAAATAATACAATTAAAGAACATGTATTTAATTAATCACCCTCACAATCACAGGGTTATCCTCATCACTTTTTGCATTTAGTTAGTGTCGAAAAAGCTGTACACGTGCACCCCACATTGAAGTCTAAAACGTGGCAACTCATGCTCTCTTCATAAAAACACGAAGACAGCAACAAAATATTAGTTAGAATCATAATGGACTCATATCTCTTTAAATAATATTTTAGATCTGAGTTTGGATAAAAAAATGTTATTGATAAAAATTAGTGAAATATTTCACATCTATATGAATATATATGTATCAACATGTTTGGATATACGGTAAAAAAAAATGTTTAAGATAAAAATGTTTATTTAAAAGGTATGATGTTATTTTTGATTTATTTTATTTTTTTCATTAAATTTATATTTGAATAGGCCAATAACATTTTTAACTTTAAATCAAATAAGAATATCGATGATACCCAAAAATAATAAAAACATGAAGAATATCAAACTGAATCTGTTTTATTTATTTTTCTAAAATAGAAATAATAAAATAAAAAAAACAGAGAGACACACAAGAAGATGGGAGTGATGGCCACGGCACGGAGTGATATATAGATGGCTGAGAATCCTTAGCCATTAAGGCAAAAACACTGACTTTTGAGTTTTGACAAAGCCAGAGAAACTAAACTATGACAATAAATTCAAAAAATTAAATTAAAATTCAGTTAGTTTCTTCTACGTTCTCCCCTTTTATTAAATTTTTCTCTCTTTATTATTTTTCCATCTTCTAGTGGATTCCTAGTCCCTCTCTCTGTCTTCTTTGAAATATACAAAAAATTATTATACTATTTCCCTAAGCAAACACCAACACGGCTTCCGAACAATAAAGTAAAGCAAACTAAGGATTGGATTTGTCATTTCTATTATTAGTTTTTGTCTATTAAGGTATAAGTTCCCACCTTTCTTGCTCTACTATTGCCTCCATGATTGGTATCAAATATTTGTATGTGTTGGAAAATGGCATCAGTGTGTTTTTCATCAGCTAATTATTAATTTGTTAATTTATATTAACAAATAAACTAGCAAAAAAAAGTATTTATATGAAATAGTCTAGAAGCAGAATGAATCATCTTTGTCGGAGATTGTAAATATATTTAATATAAATATTATTCTTTTAATATGATCTATTTTATAGTTATTCTCACTGCATACACACATTATATTAGCAACAAAAAGAAATAAAGAAAAATGATTGATGAATTATAATAATTTAATTCGTATAGAAGAATATTTATTTTTGTCACTATATATATTATTTATTATGAAAGTTGATGTTGGCATGCGATCAATACATTCATTTCCCGTAATGGCGTTATATATTCAGTTGAAAAAGTGCCATGACAATGATTTTTGTGTATTATATATTTAATAAAAGATAATAAAGATATTTTCTTAACAAATTTTTTAATGGTTTAATAGTGGTACAGTAAAGATATTTCATAGGTCATCAAATTAAAAATCACCGTGATTATTGGATTACAATATAAACTGTTTTATCATGTAAGTCTATAATATATATATATATATATATATATATTTTATTTTATAAAAAAAACAATAACAAAGCATATTTTATAAATTTCTGGAAAAATTATACCCCTAACAACTATCTCACTCCTGAAAGAATTATTTACTTAGAAATATAAGATTTTTGTTTTTATCACACACCACCTTATTAATAACTATTTTTTTTTTTTTTATGGATTTAGCTCAATATTTTAGAAAATAAATTGTACTCACAATTGTTAATTAGACATCAATGATTGGAATTTTTTATAAAATTAAATGCATATATAACAAAATTTAAAATTAATTACAACGTCTACAGTTGATTTTTAATTAATGGTTATTATTACACTTTATTTTCTAGAAAGAAAAAAAAACACTTTATTTTCAAATTCCAAATTTCATGTATTTCTTTCAATTAAAAAAACTATGAAGAATCCGTTAATATTCTCTATATATGTGAATTTGTTTTTTGATTAAATATGTGATTTTTTTATTACCTCAAAAAAGAGTACTACAATATAACACCAATAATTAAATTTGGCAGCAACATGGCAAAGAGATGAGCAAGGAACAAGGTGCTTTGTCTTTACCAAACACCGAAGAAATGCATATGAAAAAAATTAGTTGGGGGAAAGTTGAATATACAGGTTGCTTCATAGTGTAGTCCTTCGACTCTTCCAACTATTCTATTCTTTCATCATTTAATGTATGACATAATTAACATAGAATACTATATATACTTAACTAAAATCAATGAATCTAGTTAAAATTGGTTAAATAGGATAGGTGAATATTATAAATTTTTATAATATTTTATTGGATTCCTATAAATTAAAAAAAAACTACATAACTAAACTTATAAATTTGAATTATGTTACGTTAATACGTGGAGAGATGAAATTTAACAAAAAAAAAAAAAACCATGACACAAAAAATTGAATCAACGACAATAACCATATATCATAAATAAAATTAATTTCTAACATAATAGTCTGCTACACATGTGATATCTAGTTTATGACAACAATAAAATATATTTAATTAAAAGAAATTGTATGTGAAATACTTCTTTGAAAGTATTATTTGGTCGGTAGAACTTCGTTGCTTTAATTAAATTGAAGTTGTTGTTTTTTTATATTTTTTCTCTTTTGCAATTTTATCTTTAACTATAAGATGATGTCATGCATTAATTGAAAAATGCAAGTAGCTCCATAACCCCATTCCCAGTATGGTATGGAATAAATATACCTCCAACTCTAATTATTGAACGTACTTGTCTTGCTTTATTGTAATTAAAGCCAAATTAGTACTGCGCGTTGTCTAGTGATTAATTTGAGAATGTTCATTTGGTTATTTGCCACTTTGTCTTTCATAAGAAAAAAAAAAGTTGGCTTACGATTCTTCTTCTTTTCAAGCGTTCAAAAAAAAAAAAAACCCACTAAAATATCTTTTAAATCTTCGCTTTGCTTCATTCTTTAAAAATATGGTAAAATAATAATTACTTTTAATATTTATATTAAATTAAAAATTTTTTTACTCAAAATTAAAAAATAATAACAATTCCAAAAATTTTAAGCACCTTATAACCATATCGATTTTTTTGTTGTTGTTGCTAACAAGAAGGTATCCTTACGATCGAAAGCCATGAGTCTAACCCTCGAAATATCTTTATAGACGCATAGATCATTAAAATGAGTTTTGTCTCTTTTAATAAAATCTTGTTATGTAGATATGAACAAACTCCTATCTACCAACTGTGCTCGATCTTGATGATTGAGTTTTATAAAATTTGAAATCAGTACTATTTGGAGGTAGTTGTACATCATCTTTGAAATTGTCATATGCCTAATTAGCTTAGTATTTGTATCCTAATTGGGAACAAATTAAAGGTTTGATATATATGTGATGTTTGACAATGTAAAAACTGCAAGTGGATCACGAAAAGCTAATGATTTGTATACCCAAAAAAAACACAATCTAATGATTTGTTGAAAGCAAAATAATTATAGTCAACTTCGTTTTAAAAACATTTAATCACAATGTTTATATATACAAAAGAATAAGTCCTATGGTGAATTCTTAAAAGGATTTTATCACCAAAATAATCTCATAAAGACTATATGTGTTACATTAATCAACAAAATGATTTTTATGGATTACTAAATTCGTATTTTTGAAACAGAAATATCACTATTCTACCCTTTCATAAAAATAAATACTGTGAAGTTTTAGATTTGTGAGAATTAATTTAATAATGAAACGTATATAAAAAAAACTAATATATTGAATTAGTGACTAATCTTTTAAAAGATTAATCTGATAATAAAAAATCTTAAAAAATTGGTATGGCAACAGCCTAATTTTTGAAAGACTTGTTAAAGGGTAAATCCAAGAAATCAAAATCATTTTAAAATTAAAATTATTTTCAAATTAGTGCAAAAGTATACATAGTTAGCGTGTGTGTAATCCAAGAAATAATAAAAATCATTTTAAAATCAAAATTTTATTTTCAAATAAGTATAAAAGTATTCATAGTATGGGAAAAATTCGAAGTGGAGAGTTAGACAACATTTAGATCGAAGGAAAACCTCAAATTGTTAAAAGAGAAACTCAAGAAGTGAAATATGCATGCATTATACAAGAGAAGAAAGATGAAGTGTTGCTGGCTATAAAAATCTAGACAAAAAAGGTGAGAAGGTTTGGTCGGAGGAAGGCGAGATTATGGTAAAAAAAAACCACCTTGTGGACTATTAATTGAAGGAAAAGATGGAATACCCTTAATGAGATTAAGGTGGATGGAGGAACTCAATGAGTTAAATAGCTAGTCGAAGTATTTTTTGAAAAAAAATTCAAATAGGTGGAGTTTATTAGGCTAAAGCTTGTGGGATAAATTATTGTTGAAAATGAGTGGGCATAAGTCTAGGTGAAAGAATAATAGTCTTTCACTCGGAGGCAGGGTATGTTTTATAAAGTTTATTATTTCATCTTTATCACTCTACATGCTTTCCTTTTATAAAATGTTTGAGGAAATGATACATAAGTTTAATAGATTATAGAGTAAACTTCCATGGGGAGGTATGTCTTCCAAAGGAGTGTGGTGGGGTTGAGGTAAAAGGTCTCTCAATTCAATGAATTTTTGTTGGCTAAGTGGAATTAAAGGTTTAAGAACCGACTTGGAGAATTGTGGTATTAGGTAATCTAATGTAACATAACTAGTCAATATGGTAACCTTGCAAAGGTCTATCCATATCAAAACCCATGGTTTTGATTCGCAACTAGTTAGGAAAATAAGTGATAGGAAACATACCCTCTTTTAGTCAGATTGGTGGTTGAGTGAGCAAACTAATGATAAAGTATATGATAATCTACCAGAATTCATTACAACAACATGAAATAGTGAATAGGATGAGAGAGTAGGAACATGAGGTATGGAGATGGGATCTTAGGTGGAGAAGGTGTTGGTTCGAGTGGGAGAAATTAACAGTAGACAATTTTTTGGAGGACTTATGTGGTGTGACTCTAAAGGAGGACCAACATGATAGGCTCATAACGTCTACGAGCTAGTAGTACAACAAGAGGCTTAAATATAACACTAAGGTCCCTCTGTGGCTAAAGAATTATCTTAGGGTCCAATTCCAATTTATGAATTATGCTTGCAACTCTACCATCCACGTGTAGAATGGAGATGTTAGGACCGTTACTCATCTTTTCCTTTTATTGAGACCTTAGGCTTGAATTAATTTATCGGATATGAATGAATTTATTTTACTTCCTAAATTAACATCTCTTTTGGTAGCCCTAGTTTAGCTCTCTTAATTAGAAAATTTGTCTAGCATGACTGATCATCTAGTTTATTTACAAATAATTCTTGAATTATTGGTATCTAACCATTTTAATGCAAAATTTTCTAAGTATGTTTTGGGAGTACCTACGGTTGCATACCTAGGCCACATTATTCCAAATAAAGGAGTGGCACCAGACCTCAATAAAATTCAAGCAATGTTAAAGTGGCCAACACCACATTCTCTCAGGGGATTTTTAGGTCTTACTGATTCTTATAGGTGCTTTATGTGTAGCTATGCCACTCTTATTGCTCCTCTCACCGACCTTTTAAAAACTAATGTGTTTACAAGTAGATACTGTTAGTATAGAGCAATAACAAGAAAAAGGAATAAGGAGAGGGAGAGAAGACACAAAGTATTTACGTGGTTCGACACACAATATATGTACCTACGTCCACGGCTACACTAAGAAAGACTTTTTATTTTGTACTTCTTAAAGCTTACAAGGTGTCTCTATATATAACATTAATGAGACATAAGTTTTACAAACCAAGCGATGTGGGACTTTGGAACTGAGACAACAATCTAACAATTCTCCCACTTGGGGTCTAAGTTCCAAACTGTAGCAGCTCCTTGTAAGCAATGAGTTCATCAACTCTTCACCTAGTGTAGCGCCTTCATCTTCAACTATCCTCGAAGGCCAACTGAGGCAATGCAAAGCCTCAGCTTGTCAGTTGTAACAGCTTTAGTCAACATATCTGTTGGATTCTTTGATCCTAAGATCTTCAGTAAAGATAAGTCTCCATCATTTATCAACTCCCTGATAAAATGGTATCTTAATTGAATATGCTTGCATCTAGAATGGAAGACTGGATTCTTAGCAAGACTTATAGCACTTTGACTGTCACTGAACATTGAAGCATTATCTTGTTCTTTCCCTAATTCATTGAGAAAATTCTTTAGCCAAATCATCTCCTTAGCTGCTTCTGAGATAGCTATGTACTCGGCTTCGGTGGTTGAGAGAGCAACTCTATGTTGAAGTTTGGACTTCCAACTCACAGCAGTACCTCTCAAAGTAAAAATGTAGCTTGTGGTGCTTTTCTTGGTATCAAAATCTCCTCCCAAGTCTGCATCTGAGAATCCCTGTAAAGTGAGATCGCTTTTTCTAAAGCACAAACACATCCCTGAAGTACCCTTCAGATATCTGAGTATCCACTTTACGCCTTCCCAATGCTCCTTTGCTGGATTTGATAGGAACCTACCGACAACTCCCACCGCATGTGCTATGTCGGTCCGGTACACACCATAGCATACATCAAACTCCCGACTGCTGATGCATATGGTACTCTTGACATGTAACATTTTTCTTCATCTGTCTGCAAAGATTGCTCCTTTGAAAACTTCAAATGAGATCCCAAAGGAGTATTCCTGGTTTTAGCATCTTCAAGGTAAAACCTGTCAAGCAACTTGTGTATGTATTTCTCCTGAGACAGCTTCAAAATTCCTTCTGATCTGTTTCTAAGAATTCTCATACCAAGGATTTGTTTAGCTGGACCAAGGTCCTTCATTTCAAAGCTTTCTGCCAATTGCTGCTTCAACCTGTTAATTTCTGCCATACTAGACCCTGCAATCAACATGTCATCAACATACACAAAGAAGGATAACATAGCTATTAGTATATTTCTTAACATAGCAACAATGGTCCATGTTACATCTGCTGAATCCTGAGTTGCTCATAAACTCATTAAACTTCTTGTACCACTGCCTCGGTGCTTGTTTCAAACCATATAAACTTTTATGAAGTTTGCACACAAGATTCTCCTTGCCTGGCACTTCAAAACCTTCTGGTTGGGTCATATAAATGTCTTCCTCTAGATCCCCATGCAAGAATGCAGTTTTAACATCTAACTGCTCCAAGTGAAGATTCTCTGCAGCTAAAATACTCAGAATAACTCTGATGGTAGTCATCTTTACAACTGGAGAGAAAATCTCTATGAAATCAATTCCTTGTTTTTGCTGAAACCCTTTCACCACAAGTCTTGCCTTGTATCTTCTTCTACCGTCAGATTCTTCCTTTAGCCTATAGACCCACTTATTCTGTAGAGCTTTCTTTCCTTCTGACAATTTAATTAAAGACCACGTCTTATTCTTCTGAAGGGATGCCATCTCATCTTTCATTGCTAGCTCCCACTCAATAGAGTCATTCCCCTGTGTAGCCTCACTGAAACATTCTGGCTCACCCGCATCGATTAACAATAAATAATGCAATGAAGGGGAATACCTATCCGGTGGTACTTGAATTCTGTTAGATCTTCTTGGAGGAGTTGATGGTTCCAGTCTGCCGACTCAACCTCTACGCCTGTACTCTGGTTTCTATTGGCTACATCACTTTCTGAAATTTCTTCAAGTGTTGCTTTCTCAGGAATTTCTTGAGAGTTTACCTACACATGTAGATTCTACAGAAAATTTGTCCTTATAAAATAAATTCTCATTAAAAGTGACGTTCCTGCTTCTGATAACTTTCTTGTTTTGGTCATCCCAAAACCTGTAGCCATACATGTCAGATCCATAACCAATAAAATAACACTTCCTCGCCTTCGGATCCAATTTATCTCTATTATTAGAGTCTATCAGTATATATGAAACACAACCAAAAATTCTCAAATGTGAGAGATTTACCTCCTTTCCAGACCATACTTCTTCGGGCAGCTGATAATTCAAAGGAACTGATGGTCCTCTATTGATGAGATATGCTGCTATGCTTATTGCTTTTGCCCAGAATGCTTTAGGCAAGCCGGATTGGATCCGCATACACCTCGCTCTCTCGTTCAAGGTTCTATTCATCCTTTCTGCAACACCGTTTTGCTCAGGTGTTCCTGGTATTGTCTTAATCATTCTGATCCCATGTTCTGAACAGAAGTCCTTAAACTCCTGACTATCATACTCCCCGCCATTGTCAGATTTCAGACTTTTAACCTTTAGACTTGTCTGATTTTCAACTTCTGTTTTCCACCTTTTAAACACAGAAAAACACATCGATTTATTTTTAAGAAAATAAACCTATACCTTTCTCGGTGGAGTCGTCGATAAAGGTGACATAATAGCGTGAGTTTCCAATAGATTTCACCGTGGGGCTGGCCCCCAAACATCTGTATGCACCAATTCTAGCTTTTCAACTTTAAGAGTCTTCCCTGCCCTTGAGAAGCTAACCTTTTTCTGCTTTCCAAAGATATAGTGTTCACAAACACCAACATCAACATGCTTCAGGCTTGATAGCTTACCCTTTGCCGCCATAAGCTTCATTCCTTTTTCACTCATGTGTCCAAGTTTTTGATGCCATAGGGTTGAATTATTGACAGCGTCAGTAACTGCTACCATATCCTCATCTACAATCATGTAAAGAGATCCTCGCTTCTTTCCACGAGCCACAACGAGATTGCCTTTTGTTACCTTCCAAGCTCCATCTCCAAAAGTGGTGTAATGCCCTTCATCATCCAACTGCCCTATAGATATTAAATTTCTCTTTAAGACAGGAATATGTCTGACATTGTGCAATGTCCATAGGGTTCCACTAGAGGTTTTGATGTCAATATCACCTCTTCCGACAATGTCAAGAGATTTTCCATCTGCAAGGTAAACTTTCCCAAACTTTCCGGAAATATAGTTAGACAATAAATCTTTAGAGGGAGTAGTGTGGAACGACGCACTTGAGTCCATAACCCATGAATCAACAGGACTGTCCAAGCTACAAATTAATGCATCATCAAGTTCATTAGTTGCTGCATTTGCGGATTCATCATCATCGTGCTTCTTATTTTTGTGAGTCTTGTTCTTCTTTGGTGCCTTGCACTTGATTGGTAAAGTGACCTCTCTTGTCACAATTCCAACGAGATAATATCACTTGAAATTTTGTCTGACCTCTTCCTTTTGACTTTGATCCGCCTCGACCATTCCGACCCTTCCGGGTAGTCCTTCCTCTCGCCTTCGGTATTCAATGCTGAATTGGAAACATGGCTAGAAAGTTCTCCTGAATCTCTCTTGCGAACATCTTCGCTTAAGATCAAGTCACGGATGTCACTAAGCTTTAATGTGTTCTCCCTTGCAAAACTACTAATCTGCGATGTGATTTGCAGCCCAACTATCCTATTAGTGATGACAATAGAATCAATGCTTTCACCTCATCCTCAAATTTAATCTGACCGACTCCAACCGGGCAAGAATAGTATTAAATTCATTAATATGATCGATTCTGAGAGATACCTTCTCCCATTTTGAGGTTGAACAAGCGACGCATCAAGTATACTTTGTTGGCTGCAGATGGCTTCTCGTACATATCCGATAACGCCTTCATCGGGCTGCGGTAGTCTTCTCGTTTACGATGTTGAACGCGACGTTCTTAGCTAATGTCAATCTGATCACGCCAAGAGCTCGCCGGTCTAGCAAGTTCCATTCTTCTTGCTTCATGTCGTCTCGGCTTATCCCCGATAAGGGTTGATACAACTTCTTCGATATAGATAATCCTCTATCTCGCATCTTCCAAAAGCTCGAAATCTCTGCCATCGAACTTCTCGATCTTCACCTTCCCCTCTTCCAATGCCATTGCTCCCACTGCCTCCTCTAAGCTGAGAAGACTCCCACTAATTCCTCTAAACTAAGGAAATCCTGTGGAGTAACCAAAAGCTCTGATACCAGTTGTTGTGCATCTGAGGGGGTTAAACACCGGGGAGATTTAACCAATGGGCTCGAGCACACCACATAAGTAAACTAGACACCACACTTCAACCCAAAACCTTAAGGCTCAGGTTTATGGGTCTTTCCCTCACTTATATGGTGTTCAACTCTCTCATTCCTATCCGATGTGGGACTTCACCTTCACACTTGTTCTCAACAATCTCCCCCTCAAGTGTAAGTCTCTTCCACATGATAGCTCCCCCTCAAGCGGAAGCCACGAGTATTGAGCTGCATGCTGCATGCTCTAATACCTTGTACCGCCATGCTCCATCGTTCCACGGCCATGGGACACGCTATGGACCTAGCGCCAAGAAGACTTTCGTTACGAGTATTCAATGATGGCCTCTAGAGCTACATGCTCTAATACCTTGCACCGCCATGCTCCATCGTTCCACGGCCATGGGACACGCTATGGACCTACTGCCAAGAAGACTTTCGTTACGAGTATTCAATGATGGCCTCTAGAGCTACATGCTCTAATACCTTGCACCGCCATGCTCCATCGTTCCACGGCCACGGGACACGCTGCCTGGCCTCCATGTATGGACCCATCGCCAGGAAGACTTTCGTTTGCAAGGGATCCCCATGTCCATGTTTGGATCCATCCATCCATCTAACTCGTCTGAGTCACTCCAAGTCGAACTTGGCTCTGATACCAATTGTTGTGCATCTGAGGGGGTTAAACATCGGGGAGATTTAACCAATGGGCTCGAGTACACCACATAAGTAAACTAGACACCACACTTCAACCCAAAACCTTAAGGCTCAGGTTTATGGGTCTTTCCCTCACTTATATGGTGTTCAACTCTCCCATTCCTATCCGATGTGGGACTTCACCTTCACACTTGTTCTCAACAGATACAACTTTTTAGAAATTAGACCAACTAATGTCTACTACACTAGTTCTAGCTAGCTATACTAGATTTCTCTAAGGTGTTTGTAGTTGAAACAGATGCTTTTAGGATTGCCAACAGAGCAGAGTCATCCTCTCACTTATTTCAACAAGAAACTTAGCAACCGCATGCAAGCCGCTTCAATGTACATCCATGATCTCTATGCCATCACCAAATCAATAAAAAAAAAAAATGGCATCAATACCTGTTGGGTTAACATTTTCACATATATAAAGATAAAAAAAACTTAAAATCCTTATTCAATTAGACTTTTCAAAATGAGCTTTTTAGCATTATGTGGAGGATACCTCTCCCTCCCTCAATTCTTCATTTTATTTGGAAGGTTGCCAAATATAAGTTGCCAACCAGAACTAACTTGAGAAAAAGAAAGATGGTGTTGCTTAATGATAATTTTAATTGTCTATTTTGTAACTTGATTGAAGAGACAATGGAACATCTATTGACATCATGCTATGTGGCGGACAAGGTGTAGAAGAGTGGTGTCATAGTTGGATTCAGATTAATACAACTATTTCACAAGACATCCAAACCTTATTTTAGTAGTATCAACTGTTTGTAAGGTAAAAGTGAGATCACAAGTAGGGTGGAAATATGCTAGGCCCAAGCTTGAGTTTAACCTATTATCTGTTATAGACATTTTTTAAAGCTTGAGCCTAGTTTGACTTGGCCTAAAAGCCTATTTTATTCGATATTTTCTAAAACTTTTAATTATTAATAATTATAAATATAATAACTATAAATATTATATTTACATAATATATATAAAAAATATGTTATTATATAAATAAGCTAACCTGTTGGGCTTAATAGGTTTTTTTAAAGCTAAAAGCCTAGCCTTTTAAACTAAAAAATATTCTTAAAAAACCTAGGCCTGACCTTTTTAATAAATAAGCCAAGTCAGGCCTTTGTCGGGCTAGGCCATAGGCCCCCGACGGATGACTTAGCCTATTTTCACCACTAATTGCAAGTATGATTGGTTGTGTGGGCTGCAATAATGTGGTACTTATGGAGGATGAAAAACATTATGATTTTTAATAATGATATTTTGTAGTTTTAAGGTTTAATATATGATATCTGTTATAAATCGTGGTCATGGATATATAGCAACATCCCTACTTTTGAAAGGATAAAAACACTTGAATATGTATTAGTAACTTGAAGGGATAAGGGGATGGAGGAAAAATGGGGGTCGGTGAAGCAATTCTTTGATTAGGGATAAGAGCAAAATCAAGATATACATAATTATTGGAACGATTATTTGCTTGTCATTGGATTTATTTAAGTGTATCCCCGCCGTTGAAGCATCGACTAAGGTAATATTGTGACTATGATATTTTTATTTTCTTTGAACCATCTTACCATAATTATGATATGACAAAGATGTTGACTTTATTTTTTTGAGTCCCTCCCTCTCTCTCTCTCTCCCTCCCTTGATTAGAAAAAGAAATCAAAATATGTGTATCCAAATAAACTTAGAATCTAACAAAAATATGTCTCTATAGATAATATGCCCATTTAGAAAAAAATAAGTATATACTATTAGAAAAATTAGGTTATCTATTACGGTAGACAAATTTATTTATGATCCAATCACAAATGATCATGCATACTAAATTTATTCATTTTTATAATAATTATCTTAAAATTCCTATGATATTTTTTTTATTAATTGTAGTGTAATTATTTTTAGCCACGGATACATAATCATTAAAGTTTATAGATTATTTTCTCTTTTTTCAAATAAAAAATTATATAATACATGCAATTTTTTTTGGGAATTCATATAACTGAATATATATGAAATATGTTTTGACCAATACTTTTGAAATATGTAATAGAGGTATCATTAATGCCCCCAATAAATATATATTTTTAAAAACTGATTTTTTTTCATTTTTTTTATATATTTATAGGTCTCATTAATGATTTTTCTAAAAATATTGGTCAAAAACATATTTTATTATATTATTTTTCTTACCAATTTATTTTATTTGATTACATCCTATTAAATATATTCAATTACTTTTTTTTATACCAAAAATGCATTCAAGTTACTTAAAAAGTTACATAATTTTCATTTAAATATTTTATTTTTATTTCTTAAACTGATTTTCTTCAGTCAACCATTAACATTTATCATATACATATATTCATTTAATATATTAAATAATTGTACTTATAAACTAAGTTATAAAAGTCAATTAACTCTTAGGACACTATAACTTCTATTATTTACTTTATAATATTTGTCACTCAAAATCAATAACATTTAACATACAATTTGTAATTAGAATAGTTTAAATACAATACTAAAACATTTCTCCTTTTCAAGTCAAAGTGTCCAAATCCATAAAAAAATGTTAACATTTTCAAATATTATACAATTTAATTAATACTTTTTTTTTCTACCATTTTGAATTCACGCGGGTAGTCTGAGACAAGACATAGTTAATTAGTTAAGAAAACTAAAACAGAGGAAAAGTAAAAGACTGAAAGCTGTAAGTAAAGTAAACACTCTATTTCATAAAAAAAAGTAAACACTATTAATATTTTTCTTTTCAATTTTCCATTTTCCATTTTCTATTTTGATATTATTATATTCATGAAAACAAAAGATGATGACGTGGAGCAGTGTGGACCGTCCCTTTTCTCTATTTTATGAGATGCCAATTTCTTCTTCTGCTCCTCTTTCTCTTTCTCTCTCTATTCACTTTCTCTCTCTTCAATTGTGTCTCTCTGTTCTGTTCTGAGGACTCTGTTCTCTCTCTTCCATTCATTTCATCATTCATCATTCAGCATCCCTTTAAATAGGCTCTATTCAAAACCATATCTTCAAATCCAACCAAAAAAAAAAAGATTATCTTTTTAAGGATATCCACACCGAGTTTCTCTTTCTTCTCTCTGTTTCTCACACCATAAAATAAAAATTCCTCTTTTTTTGTGAATTTTTTTTTCTTGCACACCCCTGAAATCTAGAGACAAGCCGCAAAATTTATCCATACCCAGAATTTTTCTCTCTGAAATATCTTGTGGGGTGTATCTGTTTTTTGTTGTTGTTTTTATAACCTTTGATTCTCCACCTTCATAGTTGAAGAGACATGCAAAGCTGAATTTTGTTATATATAATAGTATATTAAAAAAAAAACTGTTTGTTTGGTGGCTTGGAGGATCTGCTTTGTTTTGCTGTGTTCAGTGGATTGAGAATTTTGTTGAAGTTGAAAAAAATTGAGAGATTCTTGTGGTTGAAGTGCTGCTCCCATGGCTGCTCAATTGCAAAAATGTAACCTCTCTTATGTTTTACTCTGTTCATTTGATTTGTGGGTGCTATTCATCATGGTTTGGATTTGTTTTTTTCTTCTTTACTTTTTGGTTACCCTTTGTAAAGTTGGATGAAAAGATTGGAAAAAGGAGAGATATTTACTTGATTGATTTTGCTGCTTTTTTTTAACAGCTGCAGATGAAATGATGAAGAAGCTTCATGGTGATTCTTCAACGGTTGAACTCAACAATTCCAATTCGGTAATAAATGAAAATTCCCATTTCACCCCTCTCGTTCTCTCTTTATGTTGTTGCATGTGATATGTAAAGTACTACTTTACCTTTGGATTTGAGAATCTTTTTCTAATTTTTTTTTTCTGTGCTTTGATTTGAATTGAACTGTTTCATTGGATGTGTAAGAGACATAGAGAATTTCATTTTTTTTTTTTTTTATAGGCAAATGTTAGTTTTTGTCAAACGGTGGGAGGCATTCGAATCACCGAACCAACCTTATATCTCTCTCTGAATTTCATGTTTTCTTAGTGTGCATCTTGATGTTGTTTTTTGTTCAGGTTCCTTCCAAGGGTGCAAGTTCCCCTTCTGATTCAAGATCATGTGTATCATCCATAGGGGATGCTTCTGGTAGTGCCAAAGAAGTTGATGTGGATCATGAGTACTTGTCCACCACAGATCAAGGTGTTGCTTATCCTTCTGGTGGTAGCTATTATGGTTACTACTATCCAGGTTAGTTCCTTATCCCCCGAATGGTTCTCTATTCGTTTCAATTGGTTATAGTAGTATTTATGTGTTCACTTCTTACGCTAGAATGGTCACAGGTTATGGTGGTGGCTTCTATGGAGATTCAGACAACCAAGGGTACTACGTCAGTGCCGCCGCTGGTGCCAATGCTGTCGATCTTCAGTACCCTGTAAGTCTCTTGAGCTGAATTATGGTTGGTTTCATTCTGTTGGTGTTATTGTTTGAGTCTTTTTCCCTGTGGACTGTGGTTAACTTGGTACAAATCTGGTCAATTCAGGCTATACTTGTATAAATACTTGAATTTGATGTGCAAATTATGCCTTCAAATGATACTTATTTTCATTTATCAGCATTTCCACTTTCTCAACTTTTTTGAGAAATAAGGGAGTTGCTCTGCGAGAATCATATTAGCAACTTGGTGTTTTTTTCTTCTTTTTTTTTTTTCTGGGGTTGCATTTGGGATTCAAACATGAATTGGTGACACATGTTTTGGTTCGATATGTTTTGTGCTTGAATGTAATCACCAGTTAAACAGTTTCTTTCTTGATACAATTGGATTTTACTATGTACCCTCCTTGCATTCTTAGATTTAAGTGAAGCAAGTATATTATTGTTCTTTTGAACATTCCTTGATATATAATACATATTTTTGTTCATTTAGGTGATGCAAGCAGATAATGGATCTTATGTCTATCTCGTGCCAGGATATCAGACTAGCTACCCTTCATACTATCCTCTAAGTCCAGCCGGTGTTGAAGGACAGTATGTCGGCCATAACATCTACCCTCCCACCTCCATCTTTCAACAACCAATCGGATCGCCTGGTTACTATCCAGCTTCTCTATCATACTCGTGGGATTCACCTCTAATCACACAAGAAGGGTTTCAAGGGCATGGTTATAGTGAAATGGCTGGCAAGAGTCATACAGATACAGGTGGTATTTTGTCCAAGTCTGCCCCCCTGCCTAACTCGGCACCATTATTGGATGTCTCATCGACTCATGTTAAGCGTAACCAGCCAAAGCAAACAAACAAGTTTCCAACATTCAACAATCAAGGAAAGAGTGGATTCCTCTATCCAAACAACTTACTTAATGTGAAAGCAAACACAAAGGGCTGGGTTAGTACTGAAAAGTTGAAACAGAGAAACAAGGTCAACGATTCACTCAATGAGCAGAATCAAGGTCCTAGAACAGCTAATGCAAAAGGTGCATTAGTGTCTGGAGGTGGTAATTCTGTGAGAGGCAAAATCCGAACAGATCAATACAACCTTGTTGATTTTCCAACCAAGTACGATCACGTGCTTTTCTTCGTCATCAAGTCATACAGTGAAGACGACATCCACAAGAGCATCAAGTACAACGTCTGGGCGAGTACTCCTAACGGCAACAAGAGGCTGGATGCTGCATTTCAGGATGCACAGAAGAGAATGGAAGAGAAAGGATGCAAGTGCCCGGTCTTCCTTTTCTTTTCGGTATGCTATTTCATTCCATGCATTCGTGTTTTATTTTCTTATGTATTTTCAGATTGATAAGTGATAATTGTGTCTCAGGTTAATGCTAGTGGTCAATTTTGTGGAGTAGCTGAGATGACTGGACGAGTTGATTTCAATAAAAGTATGGATTTCTGGCAACAAGATAAATGGAATGGATACTTCCCTGTCAAATGGCACATTATAAAGGATGTTCCAAATCCTCAACTACGGCACATAATACTCGAGAATAATGACCACAAGCCTGTCACAAATAGTAGAGACACACAAGAGGTATGTATTTTGCATTGCATAGCAAAAGCAAAAATTCACTGAGAAGGTCTTAGTTATTTCTTATGTATGCTTCCCCGCCTGTATTTGGTTGTTTGTTTTCTTTTTTCTTTTTTTGTTCCATAATACAGTGAGGCTGAGATATATGATCCTCCTGTTTGTTGGTGCCAACCTAGTTGGGATGAACAACAGGAGGTGATACTTGCTAGTCTCCCTTTCATAAGAAAATGTATGCTTACTCGTGTCAATGCCTGCTATGCTTCTTCTTTCAGGTGAGTTTTCCCCAAGGTGTTGAAATTCTCAACATTTTTAAGAACTATGTGGCAAGAACTTCCATATTGGATGACTTTGAGTTTTATGAAAGCCGCCAGAAGGTCATGCAGGAGAAGAAAACAAGGCAATCTATGCCCCATGGCCATACCAATGTACAGGTAATGCTTTACACTGCAACCTTATTCCATGTTTTTTTTACCAAATATAGTTCACATTGATTCCCACTTTTCCTTTATGATATGATTGACATTGGGAACTATTGATGTTTGCATGTGATTGTGGGACCACATTGGTATAGTTGTGGGTGGAGCAGGAATTCTTTTGCTATATCTGATCAATGCCTAGTTGTTAAAAATAAAATTCTAAAGCTTTAAAGAATAATTTGGTGTAGGGAAATTTCATAAACTATTAGGAGCTCTTTATAGACTTTGGAGCATTGCAATTTATTCCTTTGAGATGCTTTGCTCTCCTTGCTCATTGTTTTATACTTCATTTTATGAAAAGATAATATATGCACTTATACTGTCATTTAATATCTTATAAGTTATTCCAACGATGATCTCTGATTGATTGGTAGAATAAAAACTTTTACACTAACAATGCATTTCTATCAAGTTTGTTGACTTTTATAATAACTATCCTCCTGAAAGTCATTCCGAAAATGATTTCTCATTAGACGACAGTATAAAAACTTTTGCACTGATGATTATACTCTATTCTATTTTGCAGCAAATAGAGGAACTAACCACTACACTTGGGTCAGTAGACCTATCATCTGTTGTGAAGAACATGGAGGATCCAAAGGTGGTTGAGAAAGTGAATGACTGACTGAAGAAGAAAAATGCAGTAGGGCTGATGCTATTCCTAGGGACCCGCCATGTCAGCAATATGCCGGTTACAATTGGTGCATTAGCAATGTGCCACATGGCCGCGATCAAAGTTAAGAAAAAAGCTAATGAATTCAAATTTGAAGTCCTAAACAAAAAAAAAAAAAAAATCTTGCTGATGATGATGCTTTAGAAAGGTAACAAAGAAGAAAAAAAAATAAAAATTTATCCGGGCAAATGGTGACTGCATTCCCAATTGTACAAAACTACAAAGGAAGAAAGTCTTTGTTAGTGGAAATGGACCCGGTGATAATAGCTGCTATAGGGTGCTATGAAAAGCACATGTCATTTTAATTACTCTTTTTCTTTTTGTTTGCACATAATAAGCTCAGTTTGGTTCTTTCTTTGTTCTTGGTATTTTCACATAGTTTTTTTTTTTTCCTTCTTGTTGTTGTTGTAGTTACCGATTTTAACAACATAACAAATGGTACGATTTGGACATCTCACCAATAATATGTTGAAAATGATGGGTTCCTATGGAGAAATTATTGGAGAACTCTGACCATGCATTATTTCAATTTGAATATAAATATATACATTACTCTGCGCATTATTTGTTTGTGTAATGAAAATGAGTGTTCATCAGTCTTTGGACGATAAGAAATTAAAAAGAAAGGTTGAACTCTAAGATATGAATTTAATTGGATTACATTAACTGAAAAAAGGTGCTTTTTTTTTTTTTTTTAAATTGTTTTCTAGTAATTGATTGTTATATATATGATTATGACTTTACATGTTATAGATGATTATTAATTGATTGACAAATGTATCTCAAATGGTTATTTGACCTAACTTTAAAATTGTGTTCTCTTCAGTAACGAATAGACAATAAATATAACATATGAAGATAATATTGAAAATTAAAGGAAAAAATGAACTTGAAATTTTAGCATAGCATTTGTGTGCTTCGGTTTGCCTCAGCTGGTAAGAGATTAATTATTGCTGTGCAAAAGGAAATAAACATCACAGGGAAAATGAAATTAGGACAATGATGCAGGAAATAATAATAATAATACACATTATAACAATTTTGGTTTTGTTTGAAAAATAGGGGGTGTTCACGTTTTGATCTGATTCCATCTAAAAAACAATAAAGTCATCTAAACTAAATATAAAAAATAATGTGATTTAGTTTCGTTTGCTTTGAATACAATACTAGATCTAAATAAAATTAAATCAATCTTTTATAATTTAGTTTAGTTTTACAATTTTTTAATCATGACTTCCATAATATTTTTTTAGAGTAATTTACAACAACATCTCTTTAAGATTTGTTTCAATTATATGTGCACCCCTTCTTTTTTTATCTCTACATAAAATTTCCTAACTTTTAGTATCTCATTACACTTACACCTACTCCATTGTAAACGGAGTTAACTCAGTTAACTTTTTATATCATGTGACTCACACATGATTTTTATAATTTTTTTTTCTAAAAAATGTCCTTATTTTCTTTTTTTTAAACATAGAGATGTTTTTGTAATGTATTAAAAAGTTTAGGGTGTACATGTGATTATTTTAAAAATTAAAGGGATACATGTGTGATGTGTTTAAAAATTAAGGAGACTACATGTGTGATGTGTTTAAAATTTAAGGGAGATATGTGTGATGAGTTTAAAATGTGAAGGGATATATGAGTGATGAGTTTAAAAAGTCGTAGAGATGTGAGCTGCAGATGGAATCGTCGTCGCCACGGACAAAGTCGTCGTTGAGTTAAAAATCGTCGCAAACGTGGTCGTTAAGTACGAAATAAAAAACTTATATACAAGAAAAATATCCCTCCTTTAAAAAAGAAGATGAACAATTCTTTCCTCTTGAATAGTAGCACACAAAATAGAGGAAGAACAATCCTTCTCTCCCATTTAGAAGACCACCCTTCTCTCCCCTTTAGAAGACCAGTAACACGAGCTCTCCCCTTTAGAGGAACAATAACACTGAATAGAAAAACAAGAACATTCTTTTTTTAGGTCACTTAACTATAAAGATAATTACGAGATTTTAAATAAATCAATTAAAATTAAATATAATTTCATTTAAAAAACTAACTAACATCATTAAAATAGGGTGCCAAAATAATGGTAAAAAAAAAAAAGGAATACTTGTGTAATTAAAATAAACCTCAAAAATTTTTACCGTAATTTACTCTATTTTTTAATTAACTATAACAAAATAATGAAACCATATTCTAATAACCAATTGAATCGAGATACTTTAAAATGACATTAACATAACCATAAGCAATACAATAATAAAAGACCACATTAAATACCCCTTAAAAAATTGCATTTGTTTAGCACGATGGTGGAGCTTTCAGGCAATGCAAAAAAATCAATATAAGTGTGATTCAATTTCCTTTTATGAAAAGTGTGATTCAATTTGATTTTAATAATAATAGCTTATATTTAGAGATACATAAATTTCAAACACCCCATCAACATTTCTTATTCACTTTTATTTCTCTATTCTTAATACAATATATCATCATTCAACCACTCATCTTCATTTCTCATCCAAAGTGTACATCTCCAACCAACAAATTCATCAAAATTTCTCTTCCATTTTTTAATAACATTTTACATTTTCTTATAATGCCACATCACTTTTTTTTTTTTTAATCTTAAACAACTCAATCAACTTTTTACTTCAATCAAGAAACTCACTAAAAGTTTTTCAAATTAACCTCACAATATATCCTTACATTGTTCAACATTTCAATAAAGATATTTTTTAATTCAAAATTAATAAACATGACCCATGTAAAGTGAGAAAGAACCGGCTTCTCAACATTATTCAACATTTCAATAAAGAGATTTTTTAATTCAAATTTATTTAATAAGCATGACTCACATAAATGGTGAGAGAACTCGTTTTTCTGTACAAAACCTCATCCGCGTTAGTGATATTTTTGAATTACTCTCCAATTATCACTTTCTTTTATTTTCAATTTTTTTTTTGAGATGTTGTCAAAAGAGAACATTCGTTGAACTTGTTATAAGAAGACATATAAATATCATTTTTATTAACAATAAAAACTGAAAACTAAACCAAAGGACAACAAAAAAAAAAAAATTATTCCTTTAAATTTTCAAAATGTATCATTTTGGTTCTTAATTTATTCTCTTTGAAACTTTACATCAATAATTCATATAGCCTATGTAAACGTTGAAAAAAATTGGTAGATTTATGTCGGTTATACGTTCAAAAAGCAAAGCTCTCAGTAGTGTCATATTTTTTCCTAAATTTAAATAGACATTATCAACAAAAGAAAACAATGACACCATATTATACAAAATGTATCGAAGTTAATATTACTGAATCATACGCATATATGTTTTCAGAAAGTAGAGCACTGCCGATGCAACAGCCAACAATATCACACGTAGTCAACATTATCCATAATGTCATAAACCTAAGCACGCATTTTTCCTATAACATTCCATTTTAAATTACTCTAATACCACACATTATCATATTGTTACATTATAACATGATGTACAGAAAACCTATCAAACTCGACGAGCTACACAACTCAACCAACACTAACCTCAATCGTTATCAAAACAATATCATGAAAACTTAATCACAAAAAATGATTTTACAATCAAATCAGAATTTTTAAACATTGAACCACAAAAATGGCCATGAGTTTGCTTTGTTTTCCTTTCACCCCTTTATGGCCCACTTCTTCCTTCTCATTACAGAAGTTCTTTAAAGTTTAATCCTTGGCACCATTCTCGTCTCTCTCACCATCATGTACCAAAGGAGAAACCATTTGAGATTTAAAACTTCCTTTCATGTTGGTGTTAGGTCCTTCTCATTGGCCAATTCGAAAAAGCCACTGCTTTTAGAGACAACGGAAGTGACCGACAAATATCAAAACCTAAATGAAATGGAATTATAAAACTCCAACTCCAAGGGTACGCTTAAATAAAAGAACCAAAATAAAATTTGAAAAACCTATAAAGTGATGATTAAATAAGTGATTATTTCATAAACACTTATGATATACTTAAACAAACATATTACCAAAATAAATAATTATTTATTTTATAATAAGTGTTTATATTATCAAATAAATTTAAACAAATTAGTCTAAAAACTGGCATTTAAAAAAAGAATATGAAATTGGAACTCAAGTTAAAATCTATATTTTCTCACTGTATTATAAATATATATGATTTACAACACTAAGTTAATTACTAATGATATGCCAAAAAAAAAAAAAAACGATACATAAAAAGTTGATCATACATACTAACCCAAATTTCTAAAGCATGTGTAAAGCAATTTCTTTGATAATTTCCTCCGCGGATCATAAAATTATTATTTAATAAAATATATTAATTTGTATGTGGGAAAAAAATTAAAATAGTTTCTTTATTACTTGAGAAACAATTTTGATTTTATTATTTGTATTAAAATGTCAATAACAAGTACATCATCACGCTCAGCTGCATAAAATATATCAATAATATTTGAAATAAAACATATTATATATATATATATATATATATATATATATAATTCATTTATTTTTATTTTTTCATGTCAAAATGATACGATATTATTTTATTATACTTATGTGTAAAACTATTTTCATATTTAGTATGACATATTTATCGTCCTATTTAAAAAAAAAAACTATATCATCTATTTATGATAAAATTTTGAAAGAATCAAACTTAAAATAATATTATGCAAATGGATGAGCAATTAATTTTACTGACAACAATTTAAGCAAAAATCACGCTTTGCTGGTTCAATGGATTATAGATATTATTTGTTAGTATTTTTTAAAAATGAGAATAAGTATAGTGCATCGATGTAATAAAATTTTGATGTCAATTGACTTTTATATAAGGATCAAGTATGTTTTTTCGTTCTTCAATTTTTTCAGTTTTTTATTATTGGTTTCCAAACTTTTTTAAGTCTGATTTTAATCCTCAGACTTTTATTCCCACATGAATTTTAGTTATTTCCATTCATACTTAGTTAAATATATTTTTATTTTTTATTTTTTCATATTTTAATTAACTTTATGTAATGTGTACGTTTTTAATCATTTTTAAATAATTTTATTTTTAAAAAAATTCCCAATATTTTTACTTGGAAAAAAAATTAAATTTTATAAAAAAATTATAAGAAAATATACACTATATTAACAGCTATAAATAGTTAATTTTAAAAAAGAATAACTAATCCACATGTATATTTTTTTTCAATTAAAATAATTGATAAAATTAAAAAAAAATGTGCACATGACCGAAAGTTAATTAAAATATGTAAAAAAAAAAAATTTAATGGAATATAGATGAAAAGGACTAAAACCATGACGAAATGAAAATATGGAGATTAAAAGCAAAAAACAAAAAATGTTGGAAGACCAAAAATATGCTTTACACTTTATAATAAAATGTAATAATTGCATTAGAATTTATATTCAATAACTCATTTAAAAATTTAATAAAACATAATAACACCTTCATCTATCTCAAGAGAGAACTCTCCTCTCATTAATTTAATGCATCATAACAACTTTCTTAAATTCTGACGGCTCTACAACTTTCCCCTCTCATTTAATGTATGATAACATCTTTATTACTACCTTTGCATTCCATAATATACATCTTAGATTGTTGATATAAAATTCTCCTCCCTTAATCTTCACTCGATTGATTTAAAACGTGTATGTTTATCTTTGATGTTTCTCTCTTTCTCTGTCTCTTTTATTACCTTGATTAATATATTAAAAATTTGAAAAAATAATAGTAATGTGTTGAAAATTTGAAAAAAAAAATGAAAAAACAAGAGTAATGTCTTGAAATTTTGAAAACAAATAAAAATATTAAAAAATACGTTTAATTTCCAAGTCATTACTTTTGATTTTTCATATTTTTAAAATTTTAATATTTTTTCATCCAATTCTTTCACTTTTGTAAAACATTATTCTTGCTTTTTAAAAATTTTAAAATTTTCATTTTTTTTAAATTTTATATGCATTCAATGCTCTTAAATTTTTAAGATATTTCTATTGTTTTTCATATTTAGGGTTTAATATTTCAATTATTAGGGTTTCATGATTTATTGTTTCGGGTCATTGTTTTAAGCTTTAAAGGTTTAGTGTTTTTTCATGGTTAAGAGTTTGTGTCTAAAGGTTTTGATTTAAGATTTTATAAAATATGGTTTTATGATTTCATGTTTAGGGTTTAAAGTTTCAGGGTTTATGGTTTATGTTGTAAGATTTTATGTTTTTGTGTTGCATGAGTTATGGTTTCATGTTTTAGGATTTAAGATTTCATGGTTTAAGATTTAAGTTTCATGTTCTATAATTTAAGGTTTTATGATTTATTATTTAGGATTTTATTTCATGGTTTAGGTTTGAGGGTTTCATGGTTTATGATTTAAGGTTTCATAGTGTCGAATTTAGGGTTTCATTTCATGATTTAGAATTTATGGCTTCATTAGGATGTACTATCTCATTTCATGGTTTAAAATTTAGGGTTTCGTAGTTCAGGATTTAGTGTTTCATTTCATGGTTTAAAATTTAGGGTTTCGTAGTTCAGGATTTAGTGTTTCATTTCATGATTTAGGATTTGTAGTTTTATTTCATGGTTTAGTATTTTGGGGAACCATAAATGAAGCCCTAATTTGAAACTCTAAATATTTAGGATTCAAAATTCTAAATACTTAAGGTTTCATTTATGAAACCATAAATTTCACCTTAAATATTTAGAATTATATAAATAAAATCATAAATCAAAACTTATAATGCTAAGGGTTTCATTAACGAAACCCTAAATATTTAGGGTTTCATGAAACTTAAATATTTATAGTTTCATAAATATAACCTTAAATATTTGGTATTTCATAAATAAAACGCTCAATGTTTAACGTTTCATCAAAGAATCCAAAAATCAAAATACTAAATATTTGAGGTTTCTTAAATGAAACCTTACATATTTACCGTTCATAAATAAAATACTAAAATGAATTCATAACTATATGTCATTTCATCAATAAAAACATGAATCGAAAACCTAAATATTTAGAGTTCATAACTAAAACCCTATTTATTTAGGATTTCAATAATAAAATCATAAATATTTCAGACTTTATTAAAGAAATCTTAAATTTCACCCTAAATATTTATGATTTCAAGAATAACCCTAAATATTTTTGGTTTCATAATTGAAAAAATAAATAAAATCTTAAATATTTAGGGTTTCCTTAATAAATCTCTAAATATTTAGGGTTTCATAAATAAATGATAAATTGAAGCCCAAAATATTTAAGGTTTCATGGTTTCATTATGAAACCTTAAATATTTAGAGTTATATAAATGAAATCTTAAATCATAACCCTAAATAATTATATTTTCATTTATGAAATCATAAATTTCACCTTAAATATATAAGATTTCATAAATGAAATCCCAAGTTGAAACCCTAAATCTTAAATCACTAATGAAACTCTAAATTTCACCATAAATTGTAAGCCTACATATTTAAAGTTTAATAAATAAAACCCTAAATTTCATCCTTAAAACTTAAGGTTTTATTAGTAAAATATTAAATATTTAGGACCATATATATGAAATCTTAAATTGAAACCATAATTATTTAGGGTTCAATAATGAAACCCTAAATTTCACCATAATTTTTTAAGGTTTCATAAATAAAATCTTCATTTGAAATCCTAAATATTTAAGGTTTCATAATTGAAACAATAAATTAAAACACTAAATATTTGAGGTTTTATAAATGAAACCAAAATCTTAAATAATTATGTTTTCATTTATGAAATCCTAAATTAAAACTATAAATCTTAAACCATTAATCAAACCCTAAATTCAAAATTCAAATATTTAAGATTTCATTAATGAAACCATCTATTTCACCTTAAATATTTACGATTTTATAAATGAAATCATAAATCAAAATCCTAAATAATTATGTTTTGATGTATGAACACTAAATTAAAACCCTAAATTCAAAACCTAAATATTGAAGATTTCATAAATGAAACCCTTAATTTCATCTCAAATATTTACATTTTATAAATAAAATCATAAATCAAAACTCTAAATAATTATATTTTCATTTATGAAACCCTAAATTTCACAAAAAATATTTAGAATTTCATAAATGAAATCATAAATTGAAACCCTAAATCTTAAACCATGAATGAAACCCTAAATTTCACTTTAAATATTTAGGGTTTCATAAGTGAAATTTTAAATATTTAGAGTTATATATATAAAATCCTTAATTTCACCCTAAATAGTTTGTGTTTCATAAAAAACCTTAAATTGAAACCCAAAATATTTAGGGTTTAATAATTGAAACAATAAATAAAAATCATAAATATTTAGAGTTTCAAAAATAAAATATTATTTATTTAGGATTTCATTAATGAAACCCTAAATTAAAACCTATATATTTAAGGATTCAATTATAATTATATATTTATGATTTCTTAAATAAAACCATAATTATTTATAGATTCATAAATGAAACCTTAAATATTTAAGATTTGATAAATGAACCATAAATCAAAACCCTAAATCTAAAAGCATTAATGAAACCTTAAATATTTAAGGTTTCATAAATAAAATCATAAACTCAAAATCTAAGGGGGGGGTGTATTGGATTAGGATTGTTTAGGATTTTAAAAGACTTTTTTTTTGTGAAAATGACTTGGGGTATTCAATTAGGATTGTTAAATGATAAAAAATAATCTAATGGTATTCAATCAAGATTATTAAGATTTTTTTTAGAGTGCAACGAAATTTCATGATATTCGATTGGGATTTCAATAACTTAAAAAAGTCATCAGTTATTCAAAATCATAAAGATTTTGAAAGATTGTCTTCTTAATTGGATTTTATAGACTTTTTTAGTTGATTATATAAATACCAAATTCAACAAACAATCGCATCCAACCTCGAGAGACTTTTCCTTCTCATTAGAGACTTTTTTTTATTTCATTATCTTTCCTTTAGAGACAGTGGTATAATCTCACCCCAATCTCTCATGTTTTTCTGTTTCAAGGTGAGATTTTTCATAAGATCCTAATAGTGATGTGTTCATACCCCAAATCACTACGAATCACTTGACAAGACTACATCACCTAATCAATGTAGTCCACCATTTCATTCCCCTTTAGGTTCATAAATTCCTAATGAAATGAAAATATTCATAAGAGAAGTAGATTTATACCTAGAGGAAGTTATAACTCAGCTAGGGCAAACAATCAAGTCAAAGTTTTAAAATACTTTTCCAAACTATTGTAGTCATTTTGAAAAGATATACAACTTAATAGAAAAAATAGAAAGTAATGTTTGGGATGCTATAAAAGAAATCCCACCGAAAGAACATTTATCTTGGATATTCTTCAAGTTAGACAGATGATTAATGTTTTCATTATCTCTTAATAAACTTTTTTAGATGTATTTTTTGTTGAATTATTTAGTTTATATTTTGATGAAATTATTGATTTTATGGGTTAAATGAAACATTTTATATTTTTGAAAATTTGTTTTGGAATTCATGTACGTTCTTAGTAGGTAAGAAAGTTCAACTCATGATAACTAGTTTGTGTTCAATGATATTTTCAGGCACACCATTTTTGGTTTGCGTCCAGTAGTTTTAAATGTTTTTTTTTTTCTAAGAATCCATAATGTTCTTTCAAATTTTATAAATTCGTAAAGTCCTTTCAAATCTTATGTTTTAAATCCATTTAAATCCAAACTACAAAATCCTAATCATAAAAGTCTTTAAAAAAAAAATCTTAAAAGTGTTTATATTCTTAGAAAAATCTTAAAAATCCACAAGATTTTTTTATGCCAAAATAGATTTTAAAATCTTAATCCAATACACCCCACTAAATATTTAGGATTTCTTAAATCAAATCCTAAATTTCATCATAAATATTTTGGTGTTTAAAAGTGAAATCTTAAATATTTAAGGTCTCATAAATGAGACCCTAAATGGAAATGTTACCTATTTTAGGTTTCATAAATAAAACCCTAAATTTGATCACAAATATTTAGGGTTTCATAAATAAAAACTTAAATTGAAACCCTACATATATAGGGTTTAATAAATGAAAACTTTTTTATTTAAAGTTTCATTAATGAAACCCTAGATTAAAACCTAAATATTTAGGGTTTCAATAATAAATCTTTAAATATTTAGGGTTTCATTAATAAAACTCTAAATATTTGAGACTCATTAATGCAACCCTAAATATTTGAGGCTTCATAAATGAATCCATAAATTAAAATCCTAAATAATAATGTTTTCATTTATGAAACCATAAATCCAAAAGCATTAATGAAATCCTAAATATTTAGGGTTTAATAAATAAAACCATAAATTCAAAATCTAAATGTTTAGGATTTCATAAATAAAACTCAAAATTTCACCATACATATTTAGGGTTTTAAAAGTGAAACCATAAATATTGAAGGTTTCAAAAATGAAACCCTAAATTAAAATGTTAGATATTTAAGGTTTCATAAAAAAATCCATAATTCACCTTAAATATTTAGGGTTTCATAATTGAAATAATAAATCGAAACCCTAAATATTTACAATTTTATAAATGAAATCTTATTTATATAGGGTTTTGATAATGAAACCCTAAATTAAACCTAAACTATTTAGGGTTTTAATAATAAATCTTTATATACTTAGGGTTTCATTAATGAAATCCTAAATTAAACCCTATATATTTAGAGTTTCATATAAAAAATTTAATATTTGAGGTTTCATATCAAAAATCCTAAATAATTATGTTTTCTTTTATGAAATCCGAAATCCAAAAGCATTAATGAAATCCTAAATATTTAGATTATCTTAAATAAAATCATAAACTCAAAATCTAAATATTTAGGATTTCCTAAATCAAATTTTAAATTTAATCATAAATATGTTGGATTTTAAAAGTGAAACCTTATATATTTAAGGTCTCATAAATGAAATCTTAAATGGAAACGTTAAATATTTTGGGTTTCATAAATAAAACCCTAAATTTGACCATAAATATTTAAGATTTCATAAATAAAAACTTAAATTGAAACCCTAAATTAAAACCTAAAAATTTAGGATTTCAATAATAAAACTTTAAATATTTAGGATTTTATAAATAAAACCATAAATTCAAAACCTAAATATTTACGATTTCATAAATGAAACTCTCAATTTTACTTTAAATATTTACGATTTTGTAAATGAAATCCTAAATCAAAATCCTAAATAATTATATTTTCATTTATGAAACTTTAAATTGCACCAAAACTATTTAGAATCTCATAAATGAAATCACAAATTAGAACCCTAAATCCTAAATCATCAATAAAAACCTATATTTCACCTCAAATCTTAAATTTCATCATAAATTAAAACCCTATATATTTGGAATTTTATAATTAAAATATTAAATTAAAAACCTAATTATTTAGTATATCATAATTAAAATCCTAAATTTCATCACAAATATTGAGAGTTTTATAATTGAAACCCTAAATATTTAAGGTTTTATTAATGAAACTCTATATTTCATAAATTAAAAACTTTAATATTTAGAATTTGACAAAGGAAATCATAAATCAAAATCTTAAATCTTAAATAATTAGGATTTTTTTAAATAAAATCATCAATTCAAAATCTAAATATTTTGAATTTGATAAATGAAACCTTAAATTTTATTATAAATATTTAATGTTTTAGAAGTGAAACCTTTCTTTATTTTCATGTATTAAAATTTATAAGTTGATATTTTAAAAAAATACTTTTTAATTCTATTGTTTTACATAATTTTTTTTATATATAATTTATAAGATATTCATCTTGTTTTTCTTATATATTTTAAAAATTTCAAAATATTGTTATTATTTTTAAAGATTTCTTTATATTTCTCTGATTTTTTTATATTTTTTCATTTTTTTCTTATTTTTCTAATTTTCATTTTTTTTTCAAATTTTCATGACATTTCTCTTTATATTTCAAATTTCTAAAATTTTTATTTTATTTTTTAAAATTTTCAACACATTCCTCTTTTTCATTTTAAAAATATTTTCAAAACATTCCTCATGTGATGTAACGTCGTTTCCAGATCAATTCATGATTCTATGAAATGAGTTAAACGTAACGTCGTTATTCAATTTTTTTTTCCTAACATAATCAATCCCACTGGAAATGAATGTACATAAAATCACAATTCCCGCATGATGTAAATCCAACCAAGTTAACTGAGGCAAAATTCGATAGGAAAGGTAAGAAATGAGTGAAAAGCAAAATTGTATTTACATGACAAAAACCTGATCGCCAATTTACACCACCTACTTAACTAGTAGTCTATACTGTCATTGCCACAGACTAAGGGAGAAGTTTACAACCCTAAGTCAAATCATTTCATTAACCATCATCAGGTGAATTTGTTATTGTTCATTGATCACTGCTAGGTGGTGGAGGTGGTCGGCGTACTCCCCTACCTCGGCCAACCCGACCACGGGGAGCAACACCTCTTGCACGGCCTCTAAGGGTAGGAGTAATCAACCCAGCCTGTCTTTGTTGAGCCCTTTGCCGTGCTCGCTCTGATAAATTTATGGTCGTTGAAGTACTACCAATAGGTGATGTCTGCTTTGTCTCTTCTGTTTCAGAGGGGGCAATGGGGGTCAATTGCCTTGGAACAGGTATGTTCACTTTCGACGAACTACTTTCTGCAACACTGCTTGTCATGGTAGAACCCTCACTCGCAACAGGTGTAGGTGGATGTGTAGGTGTGGGTGTAGGCTCAGCCACCTTATCACTCTCGGCTGACATTGGTTCGTTGACATCAATCAACTTGTCGGAACCATCAGCAGCCTCCTCAACCAAGTCACCCTCATCATTCTTATCATCACTTGAAAGCTCAGGAGAATTAATCTCTCCGGCCTCTAGAGAATCATCATCAGCCCTAGCCGGGGAACGTTCAGGGGTTGCAGCAGACTCGGATTGACCTTCCCGAGATTCTTGGTTATCTGCAATGTTAGACATATCACTACCACCACCCTCAAGATCTCCAGTATCTGGCAACAATTCTCCCTCTTCTCTCTCACTACCGGGTGCCAATGTTGACTGCTGGTTGTCTGGGTCAGTGTGATCCCTCTGCATCTCATCAGACAGCATTTTTGTATCAACAGGTTGATCCGGATTCTCTTCTGAAGTTCCAGTTTTGTCACCCTGTAATTCCTCTTGACCAGTACCATCCACGTGCTGTGGATCCTTGGATTCCTCGTCATTCCCAGCAGCAATTTCCCCATCTTCATTTTGAGCTTCACCAACCTCTTCATTTTGGCCTTGCTGCAAGTCACTGCTATCGAATAATTCTTCAGTGGCTGGATGACTGCCAGTAAACTCCACAGTTGCAGCAGGTTGTTCTTCTCTATTCTCTTCTGGGGACTCAGATCCTTTTGGCTTCTTCACATCGGAGCTCTTCTCACCAGGTGCAACTGATTCCTCACGTAATTCAGAAGTGGAGGTAGAAGCAACACGCTTACGAGCCAATTGTTGAGATGATTGAGTAACACTGCTTGTTTCTGTGTCACTAGATAGCCCAGGCTTCCCCCCTGGTCCTTCGGCATCCGACATTTCTGTGTCACCGCCTTGTTGCTCCTCAGGTTTTAGTAATATAGGCCTGACCAATCTCCTACCCATTCGACGAGTTTCAACAATAGCTTTGGGTAATGCAAGTCTTTTTTCACTTTCTCCAGTAGCTTTAGGTGGTAAACTGCTAGCTCCAGGGGCCACCAAAGATGTAATGCTTTGGGGTTGCGATTGAGGATGGACAAGAGAACCTGTCATGTTGCAGTCAATCCATTAATATAGCAAGAGGTACCAGGTTAACTTATGTAGAGAACCACTCTAGTAATTCTTGAAAACTGTATTCTCTGTTGAAAATCATTATTCTACTCTCTTAATAACATACAACAAACTAGATCTGCACAACACTATAAATGAAATAACCTGTAGCAGCTGCTGAACCATCCGTATTTGTTGCTGCATCTCCAAGATTACCACGACCTCCAAACTCACGAAATACTAACTGAGCTTCTTTTTCAAAACTTTCCACAGCAGATATGTAAGGAGCACCAACGTCATCAACATTGGATCCAGAAAGAACTTGAACCACATTTGAACCCTAAGAAAAATCATACAAAAAGTAAAGGAGGATAAAAAGTTTCGCTTAAAATCAATTGATTCAAATATTAAAGCACGTGATGAGGGCTCAACATAATCATAAAAAATAATCCCTGCAGGCTAAACAATTGTCTATCCATTCAGCATTAGTTTCATTACACAATAAACCAGTTTTGAATCATTACCTCTGGAAGATTGCCAATAACAACCTTAAGCTTTTCAACTTCATCAGATAACCTTTTCATAGACTCCTTATGCCTCTCAATTTCATTAATAAATTTTATTTTCTCCTGAAAGTAAATAAATCAATAAAAGGAGTGAAGACAATATATATATATATATATATATATATATATATATATATCTTATGGTTGAAGATTGGAGAAGATATTAAAAGTAGAAAAATAAGCTTAATAACATCTCAACCAAACTAATATAAGTGCATTATCACACACACACACACACACACACACAAGTACAACAAATACCAGATAGCTCAGATGAATTCGATTGCCTAATTCTATCACTCTGAACTTGAAAACTTTCCTACCTCCTCACCTCATTCACTTTTCATATTCAATCTCTTACTCAACTCAAAATGATGATGTAACTAAAAGGTAATCCTCATAAAGCATAGTAACAAGCAAAGAAACGAAAACTGCATTCTTCCAATGCTACTATAGAGAAAAAATAAAGTTAGGGCGTAAATTATTCATTTTCTTGAGTAAATATAATAGGTACAAGAAATTAAAACAAATAAGTTGCTGAAAGGTACAAGACACAAAAAGCTAGTTGGGGGGGGGAGGCAGCAGAACCTGTTCAACATTGTTGTAAGAGTCCTTTATGGCCTTTTCAGTCTTCAGTCGTCTACTTCTCTCTAAACGATTCTCTTCCTTTTCCTTCTTTGTTTCATCTCTCTGTTTCTCCAGATGTTTCTCCAGAATCTAGCAAACAGAAAACGAGCAGTAAAATTAAAACAAAGAGGGTTGCACGTCACAAAAAAGGAAAGGGAGAAAAATCAAAACCACTGTTCCAAATGAACCTGTATTCTTGTGTCCTTTTCCTCCTTCATTGCTTGTTCACCAGTTGTATCACATGTTGACCTTTTCCCTGATATACACCATGAAAAATTAACAATAAATTCCAGAATCTATGGCCAATTAGAAACAAATAAAAACAGACAGCAAGGGAGACATTGGAAAAAAAAAAAAAAGCTTATTACCTTGTTTAAATTCATCTAATTGCCTAGAAAGTTGCTGGTTCTCTTTCCCTAGATCTTCCTTTTCCTTTAACAAAACATCATTCCTCTTCTGGAAAAGGAAGGTGGAAAAAAAAAACGTCAATATATATATATATATAAAAAAAAAAGAATATACAATTACCCAGAGAATTCTATCCACTTTCCAAAATCAGAATTTCCATGCACCTTAAACTGGGTCAACAGTTTCCTATGCTTCTCCGAATCAAGTTTAAGGTTAGCCTGCATTAATCAGAACATGACAAATGTTAATAAAGAAAAAAAAAACTCCAAACATCAAAGATAGAGAATATCTCAGAACCTCATTATGCAGAATGTCATTAATTCTCTTCTCTCTCTCTGCAAGCTCCAATCGGCAGTTTGAAAGATCTTTCTCTAGGCATGAAACAGAATCCTGCTTTTCCAATAGACTTTTACTAATTTCCTCAATCCGAGCATCCCTCTCTCTTAGTTTATCCTGATGAGTCAAATATAAAGATCATGATTTGTAGAAACAATAGTGATATCTGTGTGTGTGTGTGTGTGTGTGTCATAAAAAGATGCAGTCCGGTTTAGATATAACAAATTCAAACCAAACCAATCTATTATGGTTTGGATTGGTTCGGTTTGGCAGTTTATAAATAGTTTGGTTTGGTTTTGAAAACCCATATGAACCCATGTATATATAAAGAAATCTTGAAGTTTCATTGGTATTCCAAATATAGTTATAATTTTAGGAATGGAATTGTGTTGTGCTGTTCAGCAATTAAGAAAGTAGCAACACAAAAAACTACAATATAAAAAGGAGAAAAGGATCAACAAAACAAAGAATTGCTAGATTCATTCATCCTCTTTCAGCTTAATTAAGTGACAAAAAAGTAGACAATGGAAGGAGAAACAGAAGTCCAGAAAGAACAATTTGAATCTCAATTCTACCATATATCTTCAAAATGAATTGCATGATTTTATTTAGAATTAAGTTCATAGTTTTTAAATAGACAGGACCAAGTTACCCTAACCCTACCCTCCATACCCATCATCCAGCCCCAAACACAATCTCAGCTTACAACCCAAACAGTACCTGAAAGCCCACTCCAATCTCAGCCTACAAGCCAAACAGCACCAGAAAACCCAACCTACTCTCAGCCTATATCCCATACAGATCTTGAAACTCACCATCAAAATTCACCTGCAGCAGAATTACCTTCTGCAGACCAAATCAGACCTGCAGACTCATCAATTGCTTACTCTCCAGCATCACTTGATAATTCTGTCTCCTCTACCTCACCAAACAGCCAAACCTATCCTCCCAACAACACTCATCCTATGCAAACTAGGTCTAAATCTGGTATTATAAAGCCTAGAATCAACCCTACCCTCCTTATCACTCACCTTGAACCCAAAACCACCAAACAAGCCCTAGCTGATCCCACCTGGTTCTCTGCAATGCAGTCAGAGTTTGATGCCCTTCAGAGGAATAATACATGGTCTCTGGTCCCTCTTCCCCCCAACAGAGTTCCTATTGGCTGTAAATGCGTGTTCAGGATTAAGGAAAATCTTGATGGAACTGTCAACAAGTACAAAGCCAGGCTTGTAGCCAAGGGCTTTCACCAGCAGTTTCGGGTGGACTATACGAAGACATTTTCTCCTGTTATCAAGCCAATAACAGTGAGATTATTACTCACCATTGCTGTCACCAATGGGTGGTTACTGCAGCAGCTTGATGTGAATAATGCCTTTCTAAATGGCATTTTGGAGGAAGAAGTGTACATGCAGCAACCTCCAGGTTTTGACCTTCAGAACAAAGGGCTAGTCTGCAAGCTGCAGAAAGCTATCTATGGCCTAAAACAGGTGCCCAGCGCATGGTTTGACAGGTTAAAACATGCTCTGGTGCAGCTTCGTTTTCACTCTAGCAAATGTGATCCCTCTCTTTTTGTCTATAACAAGGATGGCTCAACAGTTTACATGCTTGCATATGTTGATGACATAATTGTCACAGGAATAATAACACTCTACTGAAACAGCTAATTCAGCAATTAAACTCAGTTTTTTATCTAAAGGATCTAGTTAGTCTAGACTATTTATTGGGTATTGATTTGAGGCCTCAACCCAATGGCTCTCTTCTACTTACTCAAGGAAAATATATTAGAGATCTCCTCACAAAAACTGACATGACAGAAGCTAAGCCTATCTCTACTCCCATGGTGAATGGCTGCAAACTTACTAAGTTAGGCTCAGCCCCCTTGTCTGATCCTACCTTGTACAGGTCAGTAGTAGGAGCTCTTCAATATGCTACTATTACTAGACCTAAGATCAGCTTCTCTGCCAACAAGGTCTGCCAATTCATGTCCAGCCCTCTTGAAGATCACTGGGTTGCTGTCAAGAGGATCCCAAGGTACTTAAAAGGCACTCTAACATGGGGCATTCACATAAAGCCAGCCAGGACAGTACCCTACACTATTACTACATTTTGTGATGCAGATTGGGCCTTCGATCCTGATGACAGGAGGTCCACATCTGGTGCCTGTGTTTTTTGGTCCTAATGTTGTGTCTTGGTGGTCCAAAAAGCAAACTGTTGTGGCTAGATCTAGAGCTGAAGCAGAGTACAGAAGTTTGGCACTAGCAACTGCAGAATTTACCTGGCTCAAATCCCTACTTTCTGAACTAGCTGTACCCTATAGAACACCAATTATCTACTGTGATAACCAGAGCACAGTCTATCTGGCTCACAATCCTGTACTGCATTCTAGGACAAAGCACATGGAGCTTGACCTTTTCTTTGTTAGAGAAAAGGTCATCAGCAAAGAAATCAGAGTTCTACATGTCCCAGCTTTGGATCAATACGCTGATGTTCTAACTAAGGCACTATCTCCTGCACCTTTTCATCAACTAAAGGACAAGCTCACATTGAGTGACTCCTCAACCCTGCAGAGTTCTCACCCATCATGAGTTTGTGGGGGAGTATTAGAGTAGTTTTACTCTTCAGATTATTGTACAGTTAGTCACTAAGTCTAACAACTGTAGTCAGGTGGGTAGAACTGCAGTTAGTCAGTTAAGTTAGATTCAAGAACTCTATAAATAGTGTTCTCTCAATTGTAAATGTAAGAATTCTGTTATTCAATAAAAAACAGTTACAGAAACTCAATTAGGTTTCTGAAATTCTAAAACAAGTAATCTTAAATTACTAAACAAGCCAACTTTAGATAACAGATTTCATGTACAGGGAACACCAAACATGTATTAAATGATTAATTATGCTAGACAACAGCAAGGCTGAGAGATGCCTGAATATTCATTAAAATGAACAATTTATGGTAATATAACAACCTGGATTTCTCTAACAAGTTTCTTCATTCGATCATAATCCTCAACATCAACATTTTTACTCCTTTCAAGCAACTGAAAAGAAAACAAAAAAAATTAGAAAAAAGAATGTAGAACAAAGACACGGTAATACATTATAATAATTATTTTGGCAAGGTTTGAAAAGAAAATACCTCAGAAACCTTGTTATTGAGATGATCTTTATCCATTTTTAGCGTTTCAATTTCTTTCTTATGGCTTTCAAGCTCAATTTCTCTTTCCCTTAGGAGATTCTCTAGGTTCTCTGTCTCAGCTCTAGCCTTTTGTGCTAGTTCACGCAATTTCTAAGAAGTCAAGGAAGTTGTGTATCAGTAACAATAAAACACTACACAATGCAACAGATGTTACCAAAATATATTTCAAATAACAAACTAAATCATGCTATTATGACAAGCCAGCACAGATAAGTTTAAGAAGCAAGAAAAAGTGGAGAGATGTGCAACGTTTTATTGAACTTATATGTTGAAATAACAACAAAATGGGAATAGGTAATTGACATAGCCGTATACCTGACATTCCTCAAAATTGTGTTTATTTTCTTCCCTGAGCTGCATGTTACTCTCACGGAGTAAGTTCATTTCTCTGACCTGCAAATGATTTTAAAAAATCAGTTCATCAATCATCATTTGATTAAACATAACATAATTAGGAAGCACTTCAGTGAAAAATATCAACTTATTATGTCATCAAGAAACAAGCCAAAGAAAATGAAGAAAAGTGGATTTTAATGATAGGATTCTCAACCTGAAGCTGCAATGCTTTGAACTCTTCTTCTGTAAACAAAAACGATCTTGATTTTGCACACTCAGTTTCTAGTGATGCATGTGCAGACTCTGCTGCCTTCAAAGCACTCTCAAGCTACAGAGAACCAAGTGATCCGATAAGATTATACCATTAAACACAATATAAATTCATGGATTGTCACAAGAGATTGAATCCTTCACATGAAGAGGATCACTCCCAAATATAAATAAAAAGTTTTTTAAATCCAAATGAGTTTCAAATGCTAGCGGCATAAAACATGAAAAAGTAAAACACTATTGTTACAATTGATTTTGTATAACAAAACAGTATATTAAAATGGAAGTGACAGTGAACATCAGAAGGGGAAAGGCAGCTGTTAAAATAGCATTAGAAACCAAAACATACAGCGACGTCCACATACAGGGCCTCAGGCACCAGTAATAGTAGAGATTTCATGGGAGAAGCTATACAGAAAAAAGGCAAGAAAATACAATAACAAAATCCCCAACCACATCCTTAAAAACCAAATACAACTATTGCCACTTCAAATTAGCAGAGAAATAGCAGCTGGATAAAAGACTGGTATGAGTTACAGATAAATCTATCTGTAAAGTTAAAAATTATATGAAGATTGAAAGTCAGAAGGCATTACTCATGTCAGACAACTGGTGCAATTTGGAATACTATATTAGGTAATAACCAGTAATATGAATATAAGAATAATTTAAGTTAATATAAATAATTAAATATTAATTATAAATACTTACAAATAATTTATCCTTCATCTTGCAAGAAACATAAGAAAGAAGTACATAATTTTACCTGTGACTGTAATCGCAGCTTCTCTTGTTTTAACAACGAAACTTCTGTTTCTGCCTGTAAAAGTACAAAAACATTAGATAACCATGAGATGAACATACAAATAGAAGGGAATTTAACAAGACACAGATATGTACAATTTCTTTTGAACGTCTGAGATAATTAATCACGTTTTGAAGGCCAGCATCGCCAAAGGCATCTGCACTACTACTTCCAGATGAAATGCCAGCAGCATTACGCTCCTTCTCGGCCCATTGAATATGAAAAGCCTCAAGTTGGCTATGTAATATTTTATTCTGAAAAATGAAGAAAAATTATGTAATAGAATAATAGCAACTAGTACGGAACAATATTAGATGTAGGAAACCACTGCAAGCAAATGTCATGTCATATGGAGTTCTGACTTCTATGAAATAAAAATCCTCAACATACAATTCATCAATGCATCTCCCACCATGGCAAATGGACTAAAAAATATATGCCTAATTCACTGAAACAAATGCAATTGAACAGATGAGAAAAAAGTTAAATTAAGACGGGAAATCAACAAATGGATAAGGAATCATCCATAAAAGAAAAGAGGAAATTAAAAAAAAAAAATGGAAAGGAAAAGCCATAAAGGAATCAACATTGTCCAATCCCAGATAATAACATTAACAACATTAATAACTCATTCCCCATTTGCCAGTGAGGAAACAATCATGTAGCATTCATTCAATATTTTCTTAACATAAGCGCTATGCAAATAAACCTACTGCACATAAAAATCACCTGTTCATTGATTTCATTGTATTTCTTCTCAGCATCATTCCTAAACTTATTTTGTTGTGCCTTCTCATCTTCCCACTTAGCTTTTAGTTCATTCTGTCAAACACAAGAATTGTAATTTAAAACTTATCAGATTTATATTCATAATAGGAAAGGTACCCATAAAAAAATATGCAAAGACAAAGCAATTGGTACAAATCCAAAAATAACATAAAGAACAAGGGAAAACAGGTAAAACAGAAAGTATTCAAGGTTGAAGGAGAAAATGACAAGTGCAGAAGCAAACCAGTATCAATAAACACTTCCTTCATATTTGTTTTCCACAGCTAACATCTACATGTCCTCAAGCAAGAATAAATTATATATCAAGAGGAATTAGGAATACCAGAGCCCAATGGGACAGAGCAAACATGTAAGTTATGGACAGTTAGGAGTTTAGATTTACACCCCAAGCAAAACTTATGCAACCCCAATTTAGTCCAAACGCACAGGGTGAAACAGGGTGGTTGCTTCTTATTAAGCTCAAAAAGACTCCAGCTTTCTTCTTTGTAACTTATATTGTTATGTTTGTACTACATTATTTACTCTTTGATGTGGACCTACAACAAACCTCCATCAAATCTTGTACTGATCATCTTGAGCGTGATGTTTCCAAGACTAAACATCACAGGGTGATCCGATAATGGGTGACCCAATAGGTTCAAAAGCAAATATTAGGACACGCTATAATACCATCTTAGAATTTAGACCTACACAAACCCAAAGCAAGATCAAAAGGTGAGGGATGCCCCCCACTTAAATCCTTTATATCAGTCATACCACTAGTCGATGTGGGGTCTGTAATTGAGGCAAGTATGATATATTGCTAGAAATATTAAAATAAACTACTCTTTTATTCTCAGGTACATGGGTGTCTAACCTCAAGTAATAAACAATTCATGGGGAAAAAATCACTATTTAAGAAACTGCTTGACACACAAAAAGCAAAGCAGAAGATACTGTGTTCTGATCTGATGACAATCAACCAAAACAGCATATATCAAAGCAACAAATGTATCATAAGGGCCACAATAAACACCACCTCAGAAACTTAAAAATATAAACCGAAAAATTAAATGTACTGATGCTAAAACATTGAAAAAGAAACAGATAATAAATCTATATGAATTGAATAGGGAATTTTTTACATTTTCAATCTTCTGACTATTGGCTAGTTTCCGTAATTCTGACGCCTCCTCCTGCAGCAAGGCTAGTGCTTCAGATGTTTTTGTCAACTCCTGAATAGTTTCGGACTGGAGAATAACCTGAACAACAAGAAACATCTAATTAAAAACAATGAAAAGAAATTGAAATAAGCAAAGATAATGCAACATGTTATCACAACAGCATCCGAAATTGCTTAGAAATAAATATTCACATTCTCAAATATGAATAATTCAGACAACAATGAATGGATTTCATTATGACTTGCACTTTCATAAGCACATTAAGCAGACAAACTATTAATTTATTTGAGAAAGAAAGTGATATGGGAATACAAAAGGTCAAAGGGTAAGATATATGCTCAACAAAGAAAGTGATAAAAAAATACATTAAGTAGTTAGTCCCAGATCGTGACGCAAAGCAGCCGATCCCAAAAATGGGATAGCGGGTAGCCGCTATTTTAACTATATATATTTTTTATTATTATATTAATTTAATAAAATTATTAGATTTTTTTATTTATGTCTTTTGTTTATATTATATAATAAATATTTATGTACCACCTTCTTCACACCGCTCCACCTCGCGGCCATTATTAACTTCTATTGACAAAACAAAAGGAAAAATAAAAAATAAAAGAGACAAATAAAAGGAACTCCTTAAAAACTGAGTGTTAACTCACAGTCAATGAACAAAAACCAACATCAAATTAAATATTTTGCAGCTAACTAAATATTATATTATCAATCAAATCAAAATGGTGAAATCAGATTGGTCAAAAATCAGACAGCCGAGCAAAATCATAATGCAACTAGATTCATGCAACAGTTTAATCAATTTAATCAAGTAAGCATATTTCAAGAACCATGTACCTGTCTTTGATAATTGGTTTGAGCTTCCTGCCATTTATGATGCTCCCTGTCGAGGTTTTCTTTTAAACCCAAGATCTGAATTTCCATTGCTGAAATTTGGGAACTACACGTGCAAAAATAAAAATGTAAGCTGTGAAACCAATCTAGCAGTAAATTTAACAGTGAAGTGCCATGATACAACTTACGATTTGTTTAAAATTTCTTCTTTAAGATTTGTGATTTCAGCCATAGCAGATGTAAGAGCCTCTTCCTTTCCCACAGTTTCAGAAGCAACTTCTTCATATTTCAAAGAAGATTCATTTTCAATCTCTAACATCTTCTCTCTAAGTGCGTTAAGATCAGATTCCAGAAGTTTCTTAGCATTGTCAGCCTATTTTGTTAACAAGACAAACAAAATACATTAAGAACAATAGCAAAATTGACTGGTAAACATATTTGAAGACTCAATATGCTAAATTACCTCTGTTTTAAACTTCTCATGCGCCTTTTCTATCTCTTTCAGTGCATCTTCATTCACCTCAGCTATGCTCTTATACTTCATTGTAAAATTTAAACACAGACAGTTAGTTTAATTACAAATTAAATATAATTTATTTGAAAAATAATAATAACCTGCAGCATGTGAGCTTTGTTGGCATGTGCTTCCTCTTTCCACTTTTCAATCTCGTCCTTTGCCTTTTGCAATTCAGTAACAACCTAGATTAAGTTGGGGGGGAAATGTCAAGCACAATCACAAGTATAGTTTGAAGAAATCTACTTATTGCAGAGTAAATTAAACAGAAAACAAAGGGAAAACTATTCTGTCCAAAAACAATTCTCACAAGACCTCGAACTGGCATCACTCAATACATGTAACCAATGCACAGTGTAGAAGGGAATGAGTTCTAAGATAAAGGTAATAAATCAAATAAAAATGTACCACTGCTCCGTGTTAATAAGAATTACTGCACTGCCTGGACAGTGAGAAACTGAGGCAGAGAGAGAGAGAGAGAACAAGCTTTTTAAAAAGGATTTTCTTAAGCAGGTCTTGATGCCACTGCATTCTGTTACTTAACTGACTACTGTGCACACTTGAATCATCTCAACAGATTGATATATTTCATATTTTTCATAACATTGCACAAGAAAATGTGTAAGAATAAAGTGAAATTGATTTATAAAAATGTATACCCACCTCATCACTAGATAAAGTGGAAGGTCCACTCACTCCACCAATTTCAACAAGCTACATTCAAATAATACAGTAAGTTAGAATTAAGAGCATAAGAGTTACATAACACATCATGAAACTATCCGTAATTAACAAGATACTTGATCTTAAGGAGTGGCATGCAGATACTATTAGTACATCACAGAGAAGCAGATGAATTAGAGTTTTAATATTGCTAAAAACATCCTCTTCATTTTAATGGGCAAATCTCGTGCACTAGGTTTCCCTTTTTACTGATAGTTAGATGTCAGTTAGGAATTCAAGTAATAATACTAACTATGAATGTTAAAGAACCTGTTAGAAGTTTAGTTAATTCATTCAGATACACAATAGAAAATTATCTATCACATTGTTAACTTTTCTTTAACTTTCTCCTGCTTCTCTCATATTCTTGGTCATTCTTTATTTCTATCACACATCTAATAAATTTCTTCTTTCAATGAAAAATAGGAACATTAAAATGCCCACAAACATTTTTACTTGGAAGTTGGAAATGATATTAAAATGAAATTCTACATACTAAAATAGAAGGAGTGTTAACCCTAATAGTTCTAAAAGACAAACCATCAGCAACACAATTCACAAATCAACAAAACCAATCACAGAAACAAACCTTGTCATCTGTGGAACCCATTTTTCTTTGAAGACCAGAGAGTTTTGCCTGTGTATAGAACTTGAAGTTAATCTTTACCATCTGTGAAGACTTCAAGAAGGATAAGGTATGCACAGAGATCAAACAAAAACACGTACCTCAGCAACAGCAGCCCTTGATTCAGCAGATGCAACTGCACGCAATGCATTAGCTAACTCTTTACTCATTTCCTCAACCTGTCTCAGAGAACTTTTCATGGTCTGGTCCCGATCTAATGAAAATCTCCGCACATTTTCCCGCTCTTCATTTAACTCTTGCTTGGCCTCAGCCCATTCCCTCTGGAAAGTGAGAATTTTATATAAACATAACAAAAAAGCATGAAAAAAAAACACCAAATATGCACTATTGAAGAAAACAAAATTGTGATTAATCAATTAATAGGAAGTATTTATAGGGAAACAATAGAACACACCTCCAATTTCTTTATATACTCTTCTTGCTTAACCCTCTCTGCAGCTCTTGCTTCCTACATTTTTCAAATAAAAGGAATCATATAGATAGAAATTTTATAGAAACATGAAAGTAACAAGTTGATGATAATAACCTACCTCTCGAGCTTCCTCTGTACTCTGTATGGTACTCAAACTAGCCTGCAATAGCAAGTGTAAGAATATGCAAATTTAAGAAAATTGAAAAATAACAACAATGCTGACCTGCAAACGCTGCACCCTCTCAGACAAACTGCCAACTTCATCAGATGCTCTTTTTTCAGCATTTGATATGACTTCCTTTTCTTGCTTTAAAACTGACAGCTGAAATAATGGTATGGGTCCATAAAAAAAGGTAGCTCTCAGCTCAAAGGTTTATAAAATTTCAAGTAGCCCAATATTTAACATGAATAAAGTATTAACCTCCATAGTAAGTTTCCGAGAAAGCTCCTCAGCAGCAATCAATGACTCAGAGCTTTCACGCAAATTTCGTTGGTAGTTAACTACCAGCTGAGAAAACTCAATATTTCTTTCTAAAATGCCTTTTGCTTCAGATTTCTATAATGTCAACCAAAAATTCATAAATTAGTACAACACAGATATACAAGGACAAATCACTTAATATTATGGACAAGTAAGTGCCTGATGTTCAAATTCTTTTATAATGTCATTCAGTTTCTCTCTAGCAAAATTTGCTTCAAGTGCCATCTTGTCGCGTTCTGATCGTAATACAATAATCTCACTCCTGAAGACCCAAAAAATTCAGATTTAGAACCAATACATTACATGATATACAGAAAGCATAAAGGTATGTGTAAAAGGATTATGTTAAAAATTTAATTATCCAAATATTATTTCTCTGATGGGCATTAAGATTCTTGGTTATAATTGCTTTAAGAATAAAATGAAAATTATATGGATTGAAGAATAAAAAAGGGAATATAGTTCTGTGAACAAGCAAAAACTTCGTTAATTGTTACAAAGGGAATATAGTTTAGTAGTCTACATACCTTTTACTGTTAAAATCAGTAGCATATGATTAGGTTTATTATTAAAGCATTCTTTTTTCAGCCAACTAGACACTAAATTAGCAGATCCAAAAAAGCAGTAGTAGTATTTATATGAAATCCAGAATTACTAAAAGCAACTATGTTTCTAAAAATATTATGAACATCTATGCAATTTTTTTTCCTGAAAATAATGCATAGAAAATTTGCAACCTTACTAAGACTTAGCATATGATTAGGTTGATTATTATAATTTTCTCTTTTCAGCCAATGACACAATAAATTAATACATAACACATTCAAAAAGCATACTAGTAGTATTTATGAGAAACCCAGAATTACTAAAAGCAACAATGTTTCTAAAAAAAAGTATGAACATCTCTGCCATACTTTTCTGAAAATAATGTATAGCAAATTTGCAACCTTACCTAGACTTTGCTAAATCATCCTCAAGGCATCTCACACGCTCAGCAGATTTTTCCAGGGACTTCTTAGCAGCCTCCTATGATAATGAAAACAACACACAATACAAGTGTTAAATAAAGAACCTATCATGAGAATTCGCCGAATAACTAAAGCTTATAGGAGGGTTCTTTACATGATGTCAAAGCAGAAAGAAAATGGGCTACAGCACAATAATGTCAAGCAGTATAACAGGATTAGGCAATAATTTTAGATCAAGTAATGATCAAAACAACTTTACATAATTAACAAAACCTTAAATTCTTCACAATATAAAAGCATAATTTCAGCACAAAGAATAGAGACCTATGCCTTCTGCACACTTCAAGCCCAAACAGCTCTTGCATAAGAGAGCACAATAAAACCATTCATAATTTTCTTGATAGAGGTGACCCTTGACAGAAAGTACGAGATTAGAAGTAGTTTTCTCAAAACTGTCCCAACATTATCTTTACCTGTGAACTTTCAATTGAAGTCTTAAGGTTGTTTCTTCCAACTTCTGCAACAGCTGAAAAATCCAGAATCAATAAGATGCCAACAGTGTATAAGGGGCAGACACTTATCTGACAATAATCAAACAAAGAACCAAAGCTAATCTACACTAGCTTACAGATCTTAAAGTTCCATTAAGAAATCATTATTCAATATTTTAATGCATATCAGAAATTTTCACAATATAACAAAAAATACTTATGGACACAAGCACAACTGTTCAACAACAATATCCTTATCCCACTAGGTAAGGTGACTACACTGATTAAACAATGCCATTAGACTTGGTTAAAAACAAAATTCTAACTCTGCCTGTGGTCTCATAGCTGGTGCCAAGCCCAGGGTAAAGCATGGTTGTGCTAGGTCCTCAATAGCCAACCTAAAACTAGCCGAAAGCCCAAACATTGATCGCATGAGGACTACCAATTGAGCAAGCAAAAAACAAAATCAATGGAATTGCATTACACACATTTCTCTGCCAACAAACAAGCATAACCAACATGCAAAGATACAAAAAAATTTCAAGTAATTGACCAGAAGACAGAACCTGTAAGCATTTTATTATAGCCACACACAAAAAAAGGCATAGGAGGAATCATACATCACACATTAATTATTACTTTCTTCTCTGGCAAGAGTTTATATCCAAGTGACCAGGATTATCTCTAAAATTTGAACCCACAAGGCATTTTAAAGTTTTAATGTTTTTTTGCTGAAGATAGAATGTATACATGCCTGTGTATGCTTTTCATTGGATTATTAAAATACAAAATTCTCACAGAAAGTCCATACCATATCAATGATAAAGTATGTTTATTAACTCAATTTTGATATGATCATAAGCTTTGATTTATAACTTATGATGGTACAACCTAATTACATTGGAAGTGGCCTGTCTCAACCTCATTGAAATGAGATGATTTATGTCTTTTGCTTTGGGGAAGGGGTGGGAGGTGGGGGATTCAAAGCATCATGTTCATCTCAAACAATATAACTGTTAACAGAAACTGAAATGTGTATTATTGAGAAAGTGATCATTCAAAATTGATTGCACAAGAGGGGGGAAAAGATTAAAAGGAAAGGCCAACAAATAAATATTTATGAAACCTGCAAGAGCTTCTGAGGAATGGGTATGAGATAAATGAAGATTATGCTCCTCCTCATACAACCTCTTATACATCGCAACCTGTGAAAAGTAGACATCACAAGTAAGGTAATTTCCTTCTATCTCAAACAAAACCCATGTCCCCTCCCCCAGATTGCAGATCTTGAACTACAAACAAAAACATTATATTATATAGACTTACAGATGCATGAAGCGCTTCAATCATGTGACCTTGCTCTTCTGCTCTCTGCAGAACAGCTGCAACTTTAGAAGCAGATTCTTCAGTATGTTTTTTGAGTTCCAATTCGAGATTCTCCTACAATTTAACAGGACAAGAACAGCCAAATACTTGAGGTTGAGGGTCTTTGCAGGCTTATGTATAAGGATAGCAAAATATTTCTTTTCCAACAAACCTTGAATTCCACCTCCTGATTTTCAATATGGCCAGAAAGGCTACGTACAAGGCTTCTAAGTTGAACATTCTGCTCAACTAGTCCATTAATGTCCTTGAAGGTCAACTACATCCAAAATTTTAATTGAACACATGTAACAATGAAATGGACAAATTCCAGAAGAGACAAAATAAATCTAAAAACAGCTTACAAGGTGCTCTGATATGACATGTTCAGCTTCAGTCTCTGTACTTGTTCTTGAAACAATATTTGAAGCATTGTCAGCAATATCATACCCCATTGAGCCACAACGAAGTTGTATATCTTGGCATTCCTTCAGAAGTACTGTCACCTGTAAAGAATCAATTGTCAATTAATAAGTAACCATAATCAAGGCAATGAAGATACAATCATGACCTTGATGAGTATAATACAGTAAGACAAATTAAGTCCAACCAATTAGATTTTTTTGGTAATTAAATTACTTCTTAACAAGCTAAAAACTGTTGGGTTCTAAACAAGCAACAAAAAAATCATAATTTACTTGAGGCTTGTTAGAGTTATAAACAGAATAGCATACTTCTGTTAACACAAGATTTTAAGCTATTTAAAGCTATCCACTACGAATCCATTACAATGTTACATATAATAAACATTGTATACTACTAAGGGGGAAAAAGTGTTTCTGTTTAGTGTTTACCTGTTTCCGAAGGTCATCAATTTCTTTCAGGACAATATTATAATCCCGTTCACGCCTTTTCAGATCAGCCTGCAAGAGATACACCTAAGCAAATCCACATGTAAACAAAAATAAAGGTAGTGAAACTGTATTTCATGTTTTAAACCTTCAGTTCCTGGATGGTTTTCTCTGAGTTGGAATTTTCATTCAGGGAGTTTTGCAATTTTTGGTTCATCAAGGAGTATGCGTCAGCCATCTTTTCATGTTCCACTGCAAGCAAACCATTATATCTATTTCAGTGAAAAACTACAACATCAATGATAAACAAACAAGGCAACATTGACCATGCTAGCATAGCTTTTCCTCTACAGTGAAATCAAGCACAAGTGATTCCTGCTTGAAAATTTATCATGATGAAACATGAAAATTCACAAGCCAGTTTAAAATAATACAAAATGAATTATTAAACCCTTGCGTATTTTCCCCAAGCAGTGCAAAAAATGTATTTAGATAACAAGACTACCACCACCAAAATGACAATAAACCGGAGCAAGGACAAAAAATACCAAACACCCACACTATTGGTTCATTCATAACTTCACAATACATTAGATATATAATCAAAGAAATGATGCAATACAATTGGGATACAGATCTACCTTTTCTATTTTCTAGTTAAACTTTAAGGAGATCAATGTAGGATAGGGATTTAATGAATTTTTGTTCTCTAAGTTTACAGCATATTTAATAAACACCCATTCAATCCAACAGAAAGATATACCTCTTTCGTCTATAATTTCTTCAGCCTTCTGCTCTAACTCGTATAGAACCTGAAAAAGTCAATAAAATAACAATGCATCATCTTTAACATAATAGACACGGAAAACATGGGTATGTATTATTAAATTATAATGTTATGAAAATGGAAATCAAAAATATTATAGCTGACACAATAGTATAAACAAATGCCATAAAAAAAAAAAAAAAACTCTGTATTAAAACAAATATAGTTTGTCATTCGTAAAACATAACCTTTGAACTCTAGCATACCAGAACACAGTTGTAAAGTAGACTTGTAGTAAATCAATTCATCTCCATATCAAAGCAGATATATGCCAAAAGGCTTAATACAGACAACAAAATTATACTCTGCTGGAGGTGTCACAAACATTCGTCAAACCATCTTAAGCCAAACAAAGCATAAGGAATAATAATAAGAGTTGACACCATTACTCAGCCCTCCAAAAATAAAAGTATCACTACTATTAGTTTGGTCCTCCATTGATAAATTCATCAAAATGACCATTTCATGCAAATTCTTTTAATAAAATTGGACCTTTCTGACAAAATGGATCTTGTTACATGCTTGCATACAAATGATATAATGGATAATAATCATATTGTTACAGCCACCAATTCGTTGACAGTGCTTTTTGTTGTTCATTTTACAAATTAGTACCAAATAGACAAGACACAACATTAAAGAAATGATTTGTTGATAGAGGAATGGAAAGCTACAAGAGGAGCTTAAAGTGGAGCCAATTTTTAGAGTAGTAGTTTATGTAATTCAGGCCTTATTGTTGAGCCTTTTATGTTTTCAGTGATATTTTTAGCTTGTGTTTGAACCTTTAGTAATGGGTTTTTGAGGTTATACATAAAAAAGATGCACCAGGTCAATCATACCCGTTGCAGTACTGCTTCTGACTCTTTCCTTCCCAATTGTTCATGTCTCAATGCATCAACTGCCTCTTGGTATTTTCCATAAATTTTGGCCAACTACAACAAATAGACACACAAGGTAAGAAGATCTAGTTGTGTAAATCAAATAAAAAAATGGTGCCAGTATTAAAAGTAACTCACACTCCACCCATCTCGTAGAAGTGAAGCAGCCAATGCAGTTCCAGAAACTCCAACAGGAATTCTTGGGACTAGCAAGTTATTTTCCTCAACCATGCTATCAGCTTCAATTGATTCCATCCACCTTTAAGAACAAAACAAATTACTAAGAAAAAATTATAGGAGCAAATAATGAATGGCCTTTATGTTATCTCTTGATCATTGCCATGATTAGGTATGCTTTCATAACTTAATACATGAAAAAGGTTGGAAGGAAATTCAATTACATATGCTGATTTCACACAAAAATGTCAAAAATGAAAACTACAATCATCTGACTACTGCCTTCACAGATAATATTCATCATTTGAGAATTAAAACTAATCACATCATTAGGTCATTGTATTAGTGGACTTGGACTTGTATTATTGCAAAGCCATCCAATGTCTTGTGTTTCAGCCAGCTGTTGTGTGATTTATATTCAGCCAGTGGTTTCTTTCAAAGCCACTGACATTCTTTTCAAACGTTTCTCTTCTTCCTCTTCTCTTCTCAAATGGCATTTCTTCTCCTCCTGCTCTCTACTCAGTTTGGACAGTGGGTAGTCAGGAATTGCTTCCTTTCCTTTTGTTTATGCTGGGTTTGGATGGTTAAGTATCAGCTAATTAACTGAGTTTATCTTCACTCCCAAGTGATAGCCTCCAATTAAAATGGGTTACAGTTACTTCTCTTCTGTTTGGTTGTTAAGCTGGGGGATTTCATTAGGGATGGCAAAACGAGCCAACCCACCAAAAACGGGTTGCACCCTCCAAAACGGGGCCGGGCAGGTTGGCCCTTCTAGCATGCCCCACCAACTGGCGGGTTGGCCCGTCAACTTTTTTTTTTCAATTATTCAATTTGATTTTGTAAAAAAAAAAATACTTATATGATACATATTTTTTATTCTCAATTATTCAATTCCCAATTATTATAACAAGAGAGATTAAAAAAGTATATACAAATTAATTTTTTTGTTAAAGGACCATGTTGTTTTTCGCTTCATTTTAATTAATTACTTTTTCTTTTTACAAGATAGATTATGTTTATTTCTTTAGACCATTTTTTACCATGTTATTATTTGATTCATCATTCATGCATAACTTCAACCCCTACGTGATGATTTGTTTGTTATCTATTGACACTCTTAATTAAATAATTATGAACACTATATAACAAGAATCAAGGGCCATAAGGTAACAAGTTTGAAAAAGCTTCCCATCAACAACCTATAAAACATAAATTACATGGATTAAATGTTATCCCTCATAGCATTTTCTCAAACCAAAAGAAAATTGCAATGGCTGCTTTCATATTAGTGGGAGAAATGGAAGTTAGCTTTCAAAACATAATACAACTAAGAATCAAAAGTTCTAAAAAATTCTTCCTCAAATACTAAATCACAAAAAAGAAGTGAACTCATCCTTCAACTTAGGGTTTCTATTTTTTGCTTTGCTTGTGTTGTATAGTTGTGTTAGGGTTAGTAAGAGAAGCTGAAGAGAAGTTAACTTAAGCAGGTTGGCGGGTTTGGCCCGCACAAGTTGGCAGGTTAGACGGGGCGGAAACACTCCATCGTCCCACCATTTTTGGCGGGTTGGCAGGCCGGCCCATGGGCCTAAACCCGTTTTGCCACCCCTAGATTTCATTGTAATTCAATGACTGAGGTATTATGGTGTCAATGTTTGGGTCACATTTACAATGGTTTGTGCTATTCTAGCATACATGAGGCAATTAATGATACCATCGTTTGAATACTTTGAATAGTGAGCAGGAGATAGATAAAAAAGAACTCCAAAAATTCACATTTGTTTGGGATGTTTGATAGAGACAAGCTAGGATATATGGATGTCAGATATAATTAGTTGGCATGACGAGAAAATTGCCAAGGATAGTATTTCAGGGGAAGAACTAGGTACTATGTTGTATTGAGATGTGCAGGGTTCTTTGTTTTAGTATATGGATTTGCTAGTTGCTACTAGTAAATGGTTGTGCTTTGGCTTCCAGGTAACTGTTAAGATATTAGGGTTATCAGTATTATTCTTTAAAAAAACAAACTGGCCTGTACCAGAAGACTACTTAATAGTTGACCCAATTATTATTAGTAAAAATAGAACTATCAGGTTGAGCCGTTAAGGTATTGTAACATGTTACACCTAACCATCATATTTTCATTTTACTATAGATAGTCATTTTACTGTCTTCTCCATCCCTAACCCTAAACATAATATACTCCTATATTATAAACTTGAATACTCACTTTGAAAAATGAGAATCTCACTCTCCCCACTCTAAAATTCAATTAACTCATTTTTTATATTCTTTCTTCCCTTATTAATTCATGAAAGAATATAATAAAGTGATTTTTCAATTTATAAAATTAAATGATTGTATATAAAAAAATATATATAGGTTGTGCATAAAAGACATTTTAAGAAAGATAAAAGACATAAAGCCATATAATAATAATAATAATGCTGCATTTCTAAAGCTTGACATTTTCAACAGCTTATGCCATGAAAAGGACACAAGTTGAACATGGGAAAATGAGTAAAATCAAATAATACAAGAGCAAAAAAAGTAATGAAAGACATACGGTTCAGTAGCAAAACTGCTAAGGGGAAGATTAAGCACTCCATTGGTCTTCTTCCTTGTCTCAATTTCAGCTTCACACTTCTGAAGCTTTTCTTTTAAATCAGTGGCCTCCTTAAAGAACCCAAATTGACATAAGGTATGGCTATTAGTTCATTCAAGCTCATAATATATTGAGTAGAAATCTACCCAGTAGCCTCATATAATGAGAGCACCAGCAACCCAATGTCACCCAAGTATTCATCAACTTCAAACATTACCTGTAGTAACCTAAAACATTTTGCAGCTTACAAACCCACACTATTTTTTTAAAGTAAAAAGTTAATTATTATTTCTTCCAAAATAACTAGCTTCATATAAGAAGGGAAACCCAACAAACATTGAAGACTATCACACAACGGTGTTAGAATATAATACCTTTTCAACCTGTTTTCTGGCAGATAATTCCTTCTCAAGTTTCTCTTTATAATCATCTTCAACTTGCTTTAGGTGTGACTGTTTACACACAAGTAACATTTAAAAAAAAAAAAAAGTCAAGCATTCTAATTTAAAATTTGACTAATTCCATATCCAACCATCAAATAATAGAGCAATAACTGACTAAATTCACCTCCACTGCTTTTATCACGCCCTCTAAGTCTGCTGCTTTTTTTGACCATTCCTCGGAACTCTCTTTATATAGCTCATTAAGCTTATTAACCTATAAATCAAACATATTCAAAATCAAAATACATAATATGAGACAAATAAAAAACTGTTGCTTATTATCTTGAGGAATACATCATTGTTCATGGTGTCAAAGACAATTTCACTTTTCACAGGATATACATCAGTTACAACAAAATTAATAGGGATAGAGTTACTCGGGGGAGGAAAAAAAGAATTGCAAGTGGAAGCCATAAAAGAGATCTAGGGTTCAAACCCTGCTCTGTATATCATAATAATAGATTTCAGAGAATAGTTGATAGAACTATTTGTGTTCAAAGAAAAATTGTTATTTGAATAAGAGTTACATAAAGTATATATACTAGATCAGTTAGAGCCCAAACACTAACAGACTAACAGGCTCTAACTACCTGTTAGTTAGAGATTACAACTGGCAAAAACTGAAGTCCTACAAGACTACTGCTGTACAAAGAGTAAAAGTCAAGTACAGAGTAAAACTACTCTAATACTTTTTCACTTCTCTTTTGGTCTCTTCTGCTCATGACTGCTTCTTCAAGGTTATTACTATCTAAGATATGCTAATGTAATGGAAAGCATTGTTGCATTCCAAGTTTTTTCAAGCATTATCCTGTCTCCTCTACATGGATTTCTTAGTATTGAAGGATCTATTGTCCTCACAATAATAGTACTCCATCCCTCCTGTCTATTTATTTTGCTATCAAAATATACTACAGATTATAGACTATTTGGCATCATTCAAAAACAACTGTAATAAAATATCACTGGGGGGCAGCATGTTACAGTATTTGCACAGGGTATTATTCTGAGCACAATTGTATTGTATATATAGGATTGTTAGGATTCTATTAGTGTTTCGTTACAACTGAACCCTCAGCATCTCTTCATATAAATATCTGTTGTATCCTATCAGGTCAATAATATGATCTCTATTTTCATTTTCAAAACCTAAACCATTTTCTGAATCTTAAGAAGGGAGGCGGGATTGATGAATACCTCAAATGCTACTTATTATGTGATTGTGACTGGTGAGCCTATGTCTAGGTTTCATGGACAGGTGGAAATGGACAAGGAGACCAACATTGACATTATCGTTCACTTAAGTTTTAGTGGTTGCAAAGCCAAATAATTAATGGCAGATGGCAGAACACATCATGAAGCAGCTAGCCTCAAAAGCACTATAATAGAAACAATGAGACCTCCAAAATTACTAAGTTAGAAATATGATTGTGTATGACTTCTCTCCTTTCACTCCTTAGGGATTATATTTCCCATGGCATAAGATTATGGAAAGGTCCATCTTAGACACATGCTAAAAATCTTAAGAGTGCATGTTGGTTTCCAGTTAAAAATCCCCAAATGGATGTTCTCACATAAGCAAGAAAATGATGTTTCTCGTGAAGCAGAGCTTTAGAATTCATGTTCTTCTGTTCTAAATGATACACAAAAACACACTAAGTTCCAAGCATTGTAATGTTAACACCTATTTAAATTTACAATCACGGTTCTTCCTTTCCATCAACTCCTTGTTTAGAATTGATTACACAAAGATGCCACAAAAGTATAACAGCAACGAACCTATATCCAATGTCTAACCTATCTTAGAGCCATATCAAGAAAGAATATATGGATTTTTTTGGGAATGAGAGATCATGCATGTCAAAGGTTGTCATAACACTCACAGTGGAGAGTTCAGCAGATAATTGTTCTTCATTGGCTGCAGCAGCATCTTTAGAAGAAATTAATTCCTATAAAGGTATAAAAAAAACAAGATCAATCACAGCATGATTAAGATGAAAGAAATTCATGCATCACATTTCAAGATAATATTCCATATTCAACCTCCTGAACAGATTTAAGCTTCATTTCAAGCTCCCTCACTCTATCCTTATTCCACTGTAGAGATTTAGAGCTTTCACTGAATTGTCTCTGCATCTGAAAGCATTGGCAACAACTCAAATATCATTAAAAGAGAATAAAACAAATTAAAATTCAAAACGAAAAAGTCATTTTCAATTACAATATTAAACTAGCTTACATCTGCAAGCTTGGAAGTCATATCAGCTTCAAATTCTGTGTGCTTTCTGCGCAGCTCAAAAACAGTGTTAACTTTAGCATTCAACACTTCATTAAGCCAAGAATTCTGCCTCTCAACGATCTCCTTCTCCTGCTCATGCAACTCACAAATTATTCAGTTACGATGAGAAAAACATTCAAGATCACTCCAGATAAAACAAGAAAAAGTCTAGTCCAAAATAAAAGCAATAAATGTTCCATTCATAAATGAGTGACTTGAAACAGTCAGTCAGTGAAGGAATCCAGTACCACAAGTAATCTCCTCAGGCAAAAAAAAAAAAAAAAAAAGGAAAATCAAAGTAAAGAAGTTATAATACCTGTTCAGGCATTAAAAAGCAAACCATAAAGAAAATACCTGTTCAAAGCGAGTGCACGCAGCCCGGCACCGTGCCAATTCCGCCTCAGCTTCACTCAGTCGAGCCTCCTTATGAGCAGCGTTTTCACTTAAATGAACCTTCAACAACACCATTGAAACACAACAATACACATCAACACCGTTACAGAAAAACACATCACCTAAGCAACCAAACCAAGAGCCAAGATTTTAAGTTGTGGTTGTAGTTGTGGTTTTGTTGCAAATTTGCAATCCTTAACATTGCAGGAAAATGCAGCCATCAGCCGCAACTGCAGTAAAAAAAAAAAAAACTTTACATTGCGGCCACAATTGCAATTGCGGACCGCAATTTAAAACCACAGCAGTTGCAATAGCAGTTTGTCACATTCCATGATAGTGGGAAATTACAGCAGTTGCAATGCGGTAGCGGACACTCCAAAAACCTTGGACTGTTTTTTAAAACCTTGCTAAAACCAAAAACCAAAACACGAAACTCACAATCTTATCAAGATAACTCTTCATAGTTGCATTCTTCTCACTAAGCTCCATATCCTTCTGCTCGTTCAGTTCAATCAACTGCCTCTTCGACTTGTGCAACTCCTTCACCTCCGTCCTCAACCGCTCTATCTCCCTATCTTTCTCAACCTAAAAAACAAAAGCATCAAATCACAACAAGTACCACAACAACGGGAAAAATGAGAGAAACGTTCCGTTAAAACGACTCGTACCGATTGCAATTGGAATCGGTGGTTCTGCGATTGCACCTCGGCGATTTCGCGGAGGCGCTGATCGAGGGAGGATTGGAGCTCCGCGACGTGCGACTCGAGTTTGGAGAACTCGGCGGCGAGGGAGAGGTACTTCTGCTCGATGAGCGAGCAGTTCTGCTCGGCGTTTATGTCGGCGGCGTCGGCCTTGGCGCGGACGGTGTCGAGCTCGTTGAGGAGGCCGCGGATGAACGCGTCGGCCTTCGCAGCAACGGCGGCGCCGTCGCCGGAGCACCGCGCGAACTCCTCGTCGGAGAGGAAGAGCGGCATCGCGTCGCGTGTGCCCTAATCGGAGGAGAGTTCGAAAGGGATAGTGAAAGAAGAGAAAATGAAAGAAAGAGAGAATAAAGGGGAAATGGAGAAGAGAGAGGAAAAGAGGGAAGTGAGAAATTTGAAGAGGAAACGTAAAAATATAGAGAGAGAAGGTGAAAAAAAAAAATCGGTAGTTTTGTATTGTTTGTGGAATCTCTGGAATCTGGAATTCTGGATATCTAAAGGAATGGGCTTCTGGCCCGGTGGGAATTTTAGTAAATAATACGCGTATTCAAAATTCAAATTCATTCAATCATAAATTATTATTATTATTATTATTATTATTATTATTATTATAATAAACTTATTAACTTTTATAATAAATATTCTAAGATTAAGATTATACCAATTATAAAATGTTACACTTTTTTTTTTTAAGTGATTCATCTATTAAAGGAAGTTCTTGAATATAGTATTATCATCTATGTTTCACTCTTTTATAATTTTTAATTACTCTACAATCAAATATTAGTGTTGGGAGAATCTTTGTCATTGAAGTAACACACAAGACACTATTGTTAATATCAATATTATTGTTGAAATATTTTTTCAATAACAAAAATTCTCTCAACAATAGTGTATGATAGTAGAATAATTAAAAATTATAACAGTATGAACCATAAATTATAAGATTACATCCAAGAACTTTCTTCTACAGATGAATCACTTTAAAAAATTGTACACAATTATTATGAAAATCTTTGTCACAGAAGTCACACAAATAACATAGGTTTTTGTTTTGTGATTCAAAATATCCCTACTAGATAAATATCCCATTACTAATTTTTTTTATTAATGTTATTATGACCAATTATTGAGAACACAAACAACTTCAAAATAAATTATGTGTCCATTTTTGTAAAATGTCATGTCTATGTCCAAATGTGGGTTGCTTGGAAGGAGGTAAAGAAGTAAACTTTTTTTTAGCAATAGTTTTTATCAATGGAAATGATAGTTTCTATTGTGCAATGTGTTTTGAAATCAAAGTAGTAAAATAACTATTTGTCTATTTATTTTTTTCACAAAGCATAGTACTAGTTGTAACATTCTTTTAATGTTATAATTAAACCTCCAAGATATTAATGACTTAATTTGACAAATATAATTATATATCTATATAGATGGGTAAGGAATACCCAAAATCAAATACAAGACAATATTATAAGAACTTCATTGATGACATGAAAAAAATAATACAACAAATGTAATGATCTTTGAAGATGTTATTATAAATCATGGTATGTACCTCTAAATATGATAAGGAAAATAAAGCAACCAACTTAATGAATATTCCAAATATCTCAAACTCAAAAGGTGATGAAAAAGGAGTTAACCTGATCAATCCATGATAAAAGAGAAAGAATTGACATGACAAGCAAGGTGATGACTCTATGAATGTGCTTTTGGAGATATTTAAGGATGACGATGAAGTCAACGATTTAATAATAATTTAAACAATGCATATAATATCAAAAACAGTTTACCAATAATGTCATTTATACCAACATAATTGGAGTAACTCAAATAATTTCACATTTGTGAAAGAGAAGTTACCAACAATGGATATTATATATAAGCATGATTTTGCATATATTAGAAATTTAATTGAATTAATGATTGCATAAGATGAAATTTTTAAATCACCAAATGATAGAATAACTTTGATAACCAAAAAGTTTTAAAACTCTCTTAAGGCTTAAATATGTTCTTAGTCCCTCAAATTTGAACAAAAAATATTTTAGTCCTTAAAAAAAACTTTCATTTTTAGTTATCAAACTTGAAAAATATTGTTTTTTGTCATTTTCCCATTTAACACTAGCATATGTCAAATGAGAATAAAATTTACAATTTGTAACAGCTAAATGTGTAGCGACCACAATTTGTAAAGAAAAAAATAAAACAAAAAATTCACAAAATGCATGACTCCACCTCTTCCTCCCACCACCATTAGCGTCGATCGCTGCACTCTAAGAGGTTGTTTTGTCAACACTATCATGGTCGCATCAAAGATCAACATTAACAATCTCGCAATCGAATTTTTCGAGTCCATAAATCGCAGCCACATCAGAGAACAATTTTCCCCATTGCCACCATCAACACTACATCTTCTATCACGCCAATAATAGAGTTCTTCCTTGAAACAAACTTCAACTTAGAGTTTTATCTTCAAACAAAGTTCTCCTCAAAATAATGTCGACGTTGATGGGATTGTCCATCATTTTGCGAATCTCTTATTGTCTGAAATCAAATCTAATGTTTCAACCATGGTTTCTAATTCAATTGTCGTTGTGCCAATTACCTTTGTTGCAAACACAAAGAACTTAGGGAAGAAGAGGGTTTGATTTTCATTTTCAACTTTAACATGCATTTCGTTATTCTTTCTTATTAATCTCATCTTAATCTTCTTTGTATTTTAAACCATAAGGTATGTGAAATTGAAGCAATACCAAATCAATGCATGTCGTGAGCAATGGTTATCTTAAGGTAAATGACTTTCGCATTATTGATTTTGTTAATTTGTTTATTCATTCGCAAATTCAATTTGATTCCATTTTTATACGATGTTGCTGAAGAGGTTTCTCGAAGTGCAATGGTTGGTGGCATTGCAAGAGGAGATGAAGTGTGGACAAAACGATTAAAACTATGGGAGCGACAATAGTGGAGAGAGGAAAAGGTTGAGTCATGTATTTAGTGAACTTTTTATTTTTATTTTTTTAAATTGTGACATTTTTTATTACCACATAACTTATAAAGAAAATGGCAAATAGAGTTACCTTTGTTGTTTTAAAGGATTCATTGCAACTTGGATGAATAAAGTCTCATAATCCGGTACAAGTTCCTTAGTTTTTCTTTATTTAATGTTAAGAAAGGATACTTATTAGATTTAACTTTGTTATGTTAGTTGTGTTATGGATCTTGATTAAGAATCTTGGTTGTGTTATGGATCTTGGTTACTAATTTTGGTTGCTATGGATCTTAGTTTGTTATGAATCTTTTTTCCCTTAACTTTGTTGCTTTATGAATATTGGTTTTATTATTTAAATTTTACAAGATGTTTTCATCAAATGACAACTCTTCATTATCATTAGATGACTCATCTTCATCAAAGTTAAATGATGACCAAGCAAAAAAAAAGTGTTGGTGTTAACTGTAGCTAGTGTTATGAATTACTTCATAAACTATGTCTTGAGAAGTCTGTATAAAGATTTAAGCATGACAGACTATTGGTAGGTAATTGAAATTCTAAATGGCCATTCAATGTGTTGTTATCAAATGCTTAGAATGAAGAAAACATTATTTCTTGAATTACGTGACATATTACAAAGCAAGTACAACTTAAAGACAACTTGAAATGTGGGAATACATTAACAAGTTGGCTTGTTTCTATATATGTTGAGTCAACCATGTTATGTCCGTGATTTTGAGAAAAGATTCCAGCATTCAAATGAAACTATATTTAGACATTTCCATAATGTCTTAAAAGTTGTGTGTATGTTTTACAAATGACATAATTAAACCTATTGATACATCATTTGGAAATGTTTCTACTAAGATTGAAACAAATACTAGATATCATCCTTATTTTAAGAATTGTATTGGTGCAATAGATAGTACTCATGTACGAGTTTATGTTCCTCCTCATCTTCAAGAAAACTTTATTGGTGGGAAAGGTTATACTACCACTAATGTTATGGTTGTTTATGACTTTAGCATGTGTTTCACCTTTGTTTAGGCAAGTCAATTGGGAGGGTTTTGCACATAATACTAAGATATTTATGGAGGCTTTGCGTAAGCCTATGTTGTATTTTCAACATCCTCCTAAAGGTACTTAACATTTACATTTACATATATCATTTAAAAACTTATGTAATAACATGAGGTATATTTTATTTTTTAGAAAAATATTATCTTGTTGATGCAGACTATCCTACTTTTACGAGTTTTCTAGTGCCTTAGAAGAAAAATAGGTATCATCTCTTATAATCCCACAATTCAAAAATGGGCATAGAATTAGGGGGAAAGTTTGAGTTTCAACTATTATCATTCTAATATTTGAAACACTATTGAAAATGCATTTGGTTTATATAATACGAGATGGAGGATATTAGGTAATATGACTCATTTTGCTTTAGAAACCCAAATTCAAGTCATTGTTGCTTGCATGACTTTACAAGTTTTTAGTCCCTATAAAATATATATTTTTTACTTTGAGTTCCTATAAAAATTTTACTATGTTTTAGGTTTTTATAATATATATATTTTTGTTTTTGGTCCCTACCAATATCGTGCCATCATTTCAATCGTTAATATATGTTAAGATGGTGTCACCTCATCACTTAACTAACTTTGAAATGATTTCACATCATCAATAGGGACTCAAAACCAAAAAAATAAATATTATAAAAACGCAAAATATAAAAAAAAAATTATAAGACCAAAATAAAAAGAGAGATATTTTATAGGGACTTAAAACTTATTTAAGCCTATAAAATATCACAAAAGTGATGGAGAATTTGATCTACTTGATGAAAATTATGATCATGAAAATAATGATGGAGAAGAAAATGAAATTGGTTCTAGTGCAACCACATGGGAAGAACTTGATCGGTAATCAAAGTGTTTTACAAATGAAACAAGTTAAAGATTCTATTAAAAATAGGCTTAATTGTATTTTTGGTCTCCCTACTTTGTCAAATCCACAATTTTGGTCCCCTACTTTAAAAATCAAACACTTTTGGTCCTACCATTAAAATTGAAAGGTTAACCGTTAAAATAGATGTTGACTTTTTTTTTATTAAGTTTAATTACTTTAAATTTTTTAATAACGACTAAATTACCCTTTTTTTAATTCAACAAAAAAAAACCATTGTTTTACTAAAGTCTAAATTATCATTTTTTTCTAATTTAGCAAAAAAAAATTATTTTTTTACCATTTTTTCTAAATTACCATTTTTTGCTAATGTCTAAATTACCCTTTTTTCTTTTACTAATGTCTAAATTTATGGTTATATGAAATTTAATGTAGAATTCCACTGGGTCCCCCTAATGTTTGTTTTTATATATTTATATGCATTTTCTTTCCAATGAAATTCTATAAACACAATTTTTTTTCAATATTCTTCTTAAAACTAGTTAGAACTACTAAAAAAAATAAGTAACTAAAAAAAAAAAAAGCAAGTCACAACTATTGATATAACAAATATTAACATCTAAACATATGATAGAAAAAGCATAAAAAACATAGTAACTACCATAACACTTTGGTAGAACAAAAAATATAACATCCCACAATCATTATATCTCCACATCCAAAAAAAGTATAAAAAGATCCAACTATGAGTTATTCAAAGGTGCAATTGCAACAGTTGATTGTTGGCTTGATGGTGGTGCTCCTAAGATTGAAACAGTGCTTTGTGAAGGAACAAATGATGCTCTTAAACTTGTAATTGGTGCCCAGGCTCGTGCAATTGATTGAGCAATTGGAGCCGGTGCTTGAGCAAATTGGCTAGACTAAGTATCTACAGCACCAACACAAAGTGGTTGGAGCATGTGCAGTAGCAGAGGAAGTTTCACCTAGACCTGATTTTATTTTTTGCAAAATAAATGGGTTGATACTTGTTATATTTTTACAAAATATATATCACAACTTAAATGTTCTTTTGGATACCTTTAGTTGAGAATCTTGTTAAGTGATTGGTTTCATTTTCAAATTCTACCACAAAACCATATTGTAAAATGTAATTATATGAAATTAAAAAATAAACTATAAATGATTACATGTATAAATTACCTTATTTCCACCTTTTGGAATGTCCATGTTTGTCCCTATTTTACCTTTGCACGTTCTAATATCATGACTAACTTTCCCACAACCTTTACAAGTAAGACATGTTACTTGCTGATGGATTATTTTGGCAAGCGTACCAAATATCGCATAAGTAGTTTAAAAAGGAAGATCTTAGTATCGAATCCACAAGGAATTGTCCGTATTTGACTATTAGTAAAGTAATTAATTCCTAAACACTAGTTTGGTTTTTAAAGTTGGTTGTTCTTGAAACATAAGTAATGACAAAAATTGAACTAAACATTACAGTTAACACTAACGATAAACAATAAAAACGACAATGTTGATTCAAGACTATGATCGAACAGTTGGCGTGCTTGAGTTTTAGAATGGAATGATGGATATGTTGAGGATTTGGTTCAACCGGTTTGCTTCCCATGTAAACATATAAGATATATTCTCCATTCACATTAATAGTTTAGATTAACTTCAATCTAAAAGTGCTTAAAACGTGATCTCTCATCAAATCAAGCCTAAACTGCTCAATCTCACTTTCGATGTCTCGGTAAGTTTAGTTGAGTGGTTTGATGAAGCTTAGAGATCTTGGCGAAGCTAATGGAGTCTATCCTATGTCTAGAAATACACTCCATTAGAGTTCAAATTCAGTTCCAAATTCAACAGCATTTGTCAATGGCAGGTAAACTCTAAAACATGCATATATAACTGATCCAATCATATAACAAGAATAAAGGTAGAGAAATGAACATTAAACTAAATATTTCAATGAATAGATATGAAGAAAAGCGTTTATATGGTCAGCACCTAGTTCCAAGTCCTCAACACTAATAGTTTAGCCTCTCATTATCATGAGAAGCTTTGAAAAGGTTACAAAATGGAGGAAAGAGAACAGAGGAAACAAGGGAAAACAGAGGAAGTAGCTCAACAAAAATCAACCAAGTTTGAATGCTTCAAAATTATTACAAGTGCAGTTTATATAGTCGAAGTCTCACTTAGCGCAACCTTCCGCTAAGCGTAGGACACTGCATAATGCATCTCAGAACAGGTGTTTCGCTAAGTGCAATCTTCCGCTGAACGCATCTTTAGTTCGAAAGCAACTTTCGCTAAGCGCGATGTCCCGCTAAGCACGATGTCCCGCTAAGCGAGTCTTCAATTCGAATGAAAATGTCGCTTAACGCAATATGGCGCTCAGCGCGTAATAGACCGCCTAGCTCGCGTAGCTTGATGTTGCGCTCAGTGAGTGAAGCGCAGAGCGAGATGTGTCACTTAGCGAGATATGTCTTCTTATATTCTCCCTTTACTGTTAAATCTAAGTTTGCACACATAAATTAGAGTATATTTCTCACAAAATAACTTCATAGGTTAGAATTATCAAACTATACAAATTTATATTAAATGATTTCAAACTAAGCTAAAAATCCTAAGAACATTGGATAATCACTACAAAATATGATGCAATATTTACGTATATAAAGCGATTATCACTTGCCTTGGTAAGTTGTACTTGTTTTTTGGTTCATCATTGGCCTTGTTCCTAGCCTTTTTAGGTCTCCCAGGTGTTATCCTTTTCTCAGGTGGATTAATTGGGTCACTCATACTTTTTGGCCACAATAATGGACCATGACATGGCTTAATGTAATACGAGTAAGTAGTCATATAGGTGCCTTTCTTGTATCAATAGAAAACTACAATGAATTTTAGAGCATTTAAGAGTATTTCAACAATAAATTCAGACCATATTAGAGGTAAAATTTCGGAGCATTTCAACAGTGAAAATTCAAAGGTAAAATTCAAACCAATTTAATAGTAAATTTCTAGCATATAAAAGAGGTTATTTAAACAACCAGACCAGTATATTCATAGCATTCAAGCCATTTCCCTAATGAGTAGTATAATAATTCCCTAATAAACGCTATCAATTCCTTAAATATTGAAAGCATTTCAGACCATTTCAACAATATATTTACAGCATTTCAACAGTAAATTGATAGTAATTAGAGAAAGAAATTACAACATATAACAAGATGCAACATAATCTTGAGGTTGATAGTTGTTATGGCATAAACATGTTACGGCATAGCAACAAGGAATGCTTGTCATATCCCATTTTCTACAGCTACAGCTCCCTTTGTTGATGCCCACGACATGCTTATGGTAGTAATTAGAGACCTCAAACATTGAGTATTGATCATCACCAGCCCAAATAGGACTCCATCCCTTAACATCTTTTTTGTTTTTCTCGAGTATCTGTTGTATTTTAAGACAAATAAGGCCCCTATATTTGGTCATCAGCTCCCTTTATCTTACAATCCTTGTTATTAGATAGAAATTGATCCCTTCAAGCAAAGTAATGATAGGTTTCTCCTTGTACTCCAATATACTTTTGTTGAATGCCTCACACGTGTTGTTAACTTGAATATCACATTGACTATTGGTATGATATACTAACTTGGTCCAACATGAAGGTTGTAAAACATGCAACTCCTTCCAAGAATTTTCATTAGTCGCATTTATCTTCTCCATAACTTTATCAAATTCTGGCATCGTTGTGGCTCTTGCAGCTTACCACATCATTTCCTTCAATTGAAAACCTGGATGCCTTTTTTTCTAAAATTGTTGTACAGGTGCCTAACACATACACGATGTTCAACTTTGTCACCCAATTCCTTAATCACATTTAACAAACCTTACATCAAACCAAAAACTAAATTAGTTTATTCAATTCCAATAATATAAATAAATAGTTAACAAATAATAGAAAACTACCTTTTGTTGATCAGAGATGAAAGACCATGTCTTGGTCTAAATACCATTCAGATCACTCAAGAGTAAATCCATGAACCAACTCCAAGACTCTATAGTTTCAGCTTCCACTACTGCATATGCAATAAACATCATTTGATTATTTGCATCTTTTTCAACTGTTGTCAAAAGATGACCACCATAATTACCTTTTAGGAAACACCCATCTAGACCAATTAACGATCTACAAGTTGTCACAAATGCAAATTTGACAGCCTCTAGACAAATATAAAATCTTTGAAAAATAGGCTCTTTATCACCACTATCACAATGAATTATAATTATGATGTTTGCATTTTTGTTTAACACTTCATCTCCATAACTTTGTAGTTATGTATATTGTTCTTTGATAGCACCTTCAATTTTCTCTAGTGCCCTGCACTTGGCTCTATAAGTCTAGTCTAAACTTAGCTTACAACCCCATTTATCTAATGCAAAAGCCTTAAGAACACTTGTCTTCATTTTTTGTATATGTCTTAAAAGATGCATGAATTTGTTACTCAACCACTTTGTCTTGGCTTGTCAATTCCTAGCTGTCTTGTGACAAGTGTGAACATTCTTGAAGGAAACAACCTACCACACGGTGCTAAATTTAGACTTACTTACCCTTAGATAAAAAGTACAACCTTTATCACATTTTATAACAACTCTCTTCAAATCATTTTTCTTGATGAGTAAATTTTTTTTCTACACCATTGCAAAAGTTTTGATAGCTTCAATGATTTCCTTTTTGTTATTAAATATCAACCCAATCTCAAATTTAACCTTAGCATCATCATCAACTAATTTGAATCTTGGAAATTTCTTCTTAGGCCTTACTTCATCATCACTTCCTGGTAGTGTGTCCAAATAATCACTATCATCATCCTCATCCTCAAAATCAGCAATTGTTAATGGTTCATCAAAATCCTAAGTCACACCATTATCATTTTTTGTTGGTAGAGATGGATAATGATCATCAACATCAAAGGTCTCTGGATCTAACAGAACACTTCAGTCCCAATCTTCTTCATATTCACTATCATCCAAAGAAGTGTATTCACTATCATCCTCATAATCCTCATCTTCATTGTCTTCATCATCAACACCCTCACCCTATTTGCCCTCACCTTATTTTCTCTCACCAACACCCTCACCAATAACCTCACTAACAACCTCCTCATGTTTCTCCTCACCAATAACCTCAACAAGGATCTCAAAAACACATTTACCCCCATTTCTCACCCTTACCCTTAACATCAACATAAACCCCTTCACTATCCTCATCATTTAAGACAACAACTTCAACCTCAGGTACACAAATTTTTTTCCCTCTCCTTTTTGGTTTCTCTTCATGACACTTTAAAACATCAACTAGATCCTCAATATATATGTCCACCACTTCAAACCCTTTGCAATCCATGGCAAGTTGCAACACATGAACATCACTATTTAATGGTTTCAAACTGTAGCTAAGATCCAATTTAGGGTGTCTATACCAGAAACACTTGACATTTTTGAGCCCCAAACTATTAATTAGTTTTGTCATGTCAATATGGGACATCTCATCAACATCCCAATCCCATTCTTCTTCAAGTATTGTGCCCTTAACATATATCTTACAAAGCTCATCAATAAACATTCCAAAGTGATGAATCCTCAACCTTACTATTTGCACTTGAGTTGGTCTAAGTATGAATGACACAACAACATAAATAAGGACTTGTCTTGCAAATATGAAAACTTACATGTCTTATTTGAAATATATCAAAAATTGTCGTCCTAAAAACAAATACCCTAACCCCACCCTAACAGAACAACATAAAACATATCATATATGTATAAAAAGTCCACACAGCCCCATGAGTTTCATTATTATAATGTCTTAACCTTGGACCACATGACATTAATAAATCCAAATCCTACACTACACCAATTCCAATCAAACTTATTCAAGAACCCTGGACCATATGACATTAATAAATCTCAATCCTACACTTCACCAATTCCAATCAAACTTATTCAACAACCAAAAAATACCCATAAGTATGTTGAGAATCTAACTTGGAACAGAACACCAACTCATCTCTTTTGCTCCACATCTCGCAAGCCTGGGTCATCTCTCTCGCTAGTCTCTTTTGCAAGCCTGGGTCGTTGTCTCTTGCTCGCTCGTTGAAGTCACCTCAGCCACTTGTCGGCGTTGTCTCACACGTAGTCACCTCACTATCTGGCATCGTCTCGAACGCAAGAGCCTCTCACAAGCTCACGTGCTTCATCGTCTCAAAGTTGGATGGCCGTCGAAGTTGGGTGGCATTGAGGGAGTAGCACAAATTTGGAGTGGCCCTAAGCTGATTTAGGAATTAAGGTTTTGGTATGAACAATGACTAAGAGTAAAGAAGAGGAAGGTAATTTAATCATTATTAAAAAAAAATTTAAAGTAATTAAACTTAATAAAAAAAAGTCAACGTTTGTTTTAACGGTTAACCCTTCAATTTTAACGGTAGGACTAAAAATGTTTGATTTTGAAAATAGGGGGACCAAAATTACATATCTTAAACTAAGGGAAGCAAAATTGTGAATTTAACTAAGTAGGGAGACTAAAACTGCAATTAAGCCTTAAAAATATGTTTTCAATGCGTATTTAATTATTCTTTTGTTTCTTTTTAATTAATTACAATACTTATATTAATTTTATTATTGAAAGGCAAGGTTAAATGCATGTTTATGAGATGGATATATTTGAACAATTTTATATTGAATGACATAGTTATATTTTATATGTTATAAATTATAATGGATGAGATGGATACATTTGAACTATTTTATATTTTATATGTTATAAATTATAATTGCATAAATAATGATCAAATTATTATTAGGAAGGTGAGTCATTAGATTGTTACAAAAAAATACCACCAAATACATAGATCAACTGATATCAAGTTGTTTATTCTTAATCAAAGATCAGAGATTCTGAGTGTGAAGATTTATTAAATATTTGGAAGAAGAGTTAAAATTATAAGTAGGACGATTTGCTAAATATTTAAAAGAAGAATTTTATTACTCATCCTATTCAAACATGATTATCTCTCAAAAATAAAATGATATATACTTTCCACGATCAAAATATAAAAAAAATTATAACTAGGTAGATTTTGTTCCACTTACTTTTGAATGACGCAGAGCAACATGTGTGTATGTAAACCTTGTTGGCACTAAAATATGACACACTTTTTTGCATTACAATTTACAAGTACGTAATATTATGAGGTAGTAGAAAATCGTCATCAACACCTTCAAGCAATTCAGATTCAGACCAGAGACGCTACACTAGGGATGGCAATGGGTAGGGTATGGGTAGGGTACTATAGTACCCGTCCCCATACCCGTGTTTGAAAAAAGTACCCGTCCCCGGCCCCATACCCGTGCGGGTAACAATTTCAATCCCCATCCCCATACCCTCTGGGTACCTATATACCCATACCCGCACCCGCGACCCGCACTTTTCATATATATAAAATTAAAAATTATATAAAAAAAAAAAAAAAAAACTTAGGAGATGTATTGGATTAGGATTGTTTAAGATTTGAATAATTTTTTTTTTTTTTAAAAATGTCTTGGGTATTCAATCAAGATTGTTAAATGATAAAAAATAATCTAATAGTATTCAATCAAGATTATCAAGATTTTTTTTTCAAAGGGCAACGAAATCTTGTGGTATTCAATTGAGATTTTGAATAACGCAAAAAAAAAAATCATCTGTTATTCAAAATTATAAAGATTTTATGAATTTTTTTTAATTGGATTTTGGTAGATTTTATAGACTTTTTAGTTGATCATATAAATACCAAACCCTACAAACAATCACATTCAACTATGAGAGACTTTTCTTTTTCTTTCTCATCTCAAACTTTTTTTATTTATTTCATTATTTTTGCTTTGAAGGCAGTGACATAATCTCTCACCCACACATTTTTTTTTTTTTTTCAAGATGAGACTTTTCATATGATTTTAATAGTAATGTGTTCATACATCAAAATCACTATGAATCAATTTACAAGCCTACAATGTAGTCCACTGTCTCATTCATTTTAAGTTCATAAATTTTTAATGAAATGAAAATTTTCATAAAAGAAATAGATCTGAGTCTAGAAGAAGTTTTAACTCGGGATAAACAATCAAGTTAAAGTTTTAAAAGACCTTTCTAAACTATTGCAATCAATTTTGAAAAAATATACAATTTAACGTAGGAAACAAAGAGCAATGTTTGGGATGTTATAAAACATAGACAACTTTGGATATTCTTCAAGTTAAGCAGATGATTAATGTTTTGATCATCATATATTTTTTGTTGAATTATTTGATTTATATTTTGATGACATTATTGATTTTATGAGTTAAATGAAACATTTTATATTTTTTACTAATATTTTGTTATTATTTTTCACTATTACTTTATGAAAATTTGTGAAAAATATATCTCAAAATGAGTTCATGTACATTAGGTGAGATGATTCAGTTTATGATAATTTATGATTAGTGATCTTATGAACCATTTCACGAAGTATGTGTCCGGATAATCCAAAGTCTCGATAATTAGCTCGCGGTCTTCCGATCGAAAAACAACGTCGATGAAGACGTATAGGTGCACTATTACGCGGTAGTGATTCTAATTTTCCATGCATTTCCCATTTATCACTTAACGACGGAACTTTGCTTATTTCTTTTTTTGAGGATCGGCGAATCAAATTATATTTCTGTTCCAATTTTTGTCTCTTCTTCTCCCTCTGAATCACACTTTTCCTTGCCATAATGGTTCATTTCCTATGTTCAATAATATTTCCAAGCACACTCTTGTTGGTTTGTGTTTAATAGTTTTGAATTTTTTTTTTTTTAAATCCATAAAATCTTTTCAAATCTTATCTTATAAATATGTGAAATCCTATATTCTAAATCCATTAAATCCAAATTATAAAATCCTAATCACAAAAGTCATCTTAAAAAAATCTTAACAGTTTTTAGTTTCTACAAAATCTTAAAAATCTTTAAGACTTTTTTATGCCAAAAAAAGTATTTTAAAATCCTAATCCAATACACCCTTATATAATATTAAAATCAAACGAATATTGATTTATATAAATAAATAACATTACAAAAATAATCATTCAACATAAATTTAAACAAAAACTCTAATTAAACAGGAAAAACTAATATATTTTTAAAACTAATTAGTTTATAATTATATATTAAAAATAAAACATAAATAGATATAATATTTTAACTTCATCATCCGAATTAATTTCTCCATATTTTGTAAATGTTTATTTCCATAGTTTCTATATTGCTTTAAACTACTAATACAAATAAAAATTAAATCATAATAGAATATCAAAATTAACATATAAAAAGAATAATTAAAATAATAAATAGATAATTGAATAATTTAAATAATAAAATTATAATATATTAATTAATATGTATATACATAAGGTGCGGGCGGGGCGGGGTGGGTACTACAAGATGCCGTTCCCGCACCCATCCCCATGAGATTTTGCGGGTAAATACCCGCCCCATCCCCATCCCCAAATATGCGGGTTATTACCCTACCCGCGTATGGGTATTTTTGCGGGTGCCCGTAGGGTCTGGGTCCATATTGCCATCCCTACGCTACACGTAGAAGGGGAACAGGTTGGTTAGGACTGCATAATCCAAATGAAATTAAGTTTTTGAATAAAGGATAATTTGGTCATTTTAAAATTTTATATTTTAATCAAGCAAATTTTGGAGTCTTTTGGGAATTACATTTTCCATTTAAGTTAAATTGGCTATGCTCTAAAATAAAAGAAACGTAAGTGTAATACTCGTCTAAAACTATTGTTTGGCTGTTTTGACGTTAGAAATTAATAACTATATATATAGTATTCATTATTGTGTTCTTTTGTTTGGCATAATTAAGTTTTTAAATCTTTAAAAAAAATGTAATTTACTATTCAGTCCGTCATTTTGATTTTTTTTTAAATATGTCCCTTGTAAAATATTTTCTATAGTTAAATGATTTATTGTGTGTTTATTTTTTTCATTTAATCCTTCGAAATATTTTGATTATTTTTTTTTATTTAGTCTCTTTAAATACGTAATTAAATGGAAAAATCGCAATTAAATGAAAAACTAGTAATTAAGAAGATAAAATGAAACTCATGATATTTAATTTAGAGAAATTAGAAAGAAAATTCATATATAATATTTAGAGAAACCAAATAATAATTGAAAAGTATAAAGGAACCATTTACTACAAAATTATTTTATGAACTGAAAGACTTCATTAAAAGAAATTAAAAATGAGAAATAAACGATATTTTTAGGAAACAAATTAAATCTTAATTAAGCCTTTATTTTCTTTCTCAACGTGTTATCTCATATCTTTTTTTCCCCCAGCTTTTGTGTGATCCTTAAAGACAACATTTTGGAAAACTATTATATTATTTAAGATTAGAAACTGGCTCTTGACATTCAATTGTAATATTATAAACTCATCATTAATCATTGGATGCTAAAATTATATTCACGGTTAATTTTGATGTTAAACATTAACATTTAATCATTAATATTTGTCAATAAAAAAATGTTAAACACATATATTAAATTAAGTCATGATCATTTTCTTAGATCCTACGTAAGTACGTATGTTATATTTTCTGGCTTTTAATTTATGTATAAATACATCATGCATGCATGATGGAAACGACATTTTATTTTTCTAAAGCATATAGAAGCAGCTTCTAAGGTTTTATACAAGTAATATTACACATTATTAATTCGATGCTAAAATTTTCTTTTGGCTGTTTTGACGTTAAAAGTTTTGGTCTTATATACTTACATTTTTACTAGTTTTGTATGATTTCTGATTTCTACTTTTGAATGCACTTAAAAATATAGAAGCAGGGGAGATCTTTATTGTGACCCGAAATTTTAAAAAAATATAAATACATGTATATTATATATATATATATATATATATATATATATATATATATATATATATATATAGATATGCACTAATTTTATTTATTTATTGCTAAAAGAGTTTATATACATGTTCAACTAGATATTTATAGATTTTATTTACTTTAAGTTATGTAAATATTTTTCTGTTTTTCCACGCATGCAACTGATAAATTTATATTTAAAAAAATAATGATTCAAGAGTGAAAGAAATTATTATTTTTTCAAGAGAAAAACTTGTGAGAAAGATGAACAAAATGAATTTCTACATATTTGAATCCAAAAATTATCTGCAGTAATTAAGCAAGGATCGAAAAAAAATGAGAAGCAATTTTTTTCAAAGTTTCAATATATATATATATATATATGATGATGATGATAAATTTAAGAATTCTTTAGAGCTTAGAATGTGATCCTCAAAACTGCTCTCAAATTTAGTATTATTCACCAATATTAAATTTATGCAGTAAATTTTATTGCTTAAAGTATAATTTTTGTCTTTCATTTATATTCTTAGGTTTCATTTTGTCCCTTAAATTTTAAAAGTATGACTTTAGTTTTGTATGGTGTCTCTGTTATACTAAATTGATTCATCTGTTACTTTTTGGCACTAAAAGTATTTTTATTTTTTTTTAAACATGGCATACTATTTTTCATATATTGCAATTAGTGGTGCTTCTTGTTGTATTTTTTAAATTGTCACGGCTATTCTTATATACCCATGCTAATAATACAATTTCTTACACTATTAATTCCTACTTGTTTTAATATACTAATATATACTCGTGCTACATGTAACCAAAATATTAACCATTTTTCGTTGCTTAGATCCACTAATAATTACAAATTCTTACATTTTCCTACTTGTTTTAAAATACTATTCATGATATATGTAACAAACAAAAAAATGCTATGCTTGTTTGTTTGTTTATGAAATATTCAATAAAATGACTATTTCTCCATCCCTAAACGTCGTCAACTCTCGGCTCCTTTTACTACTCTTCATGGTTTATTCTTTTATTGTTGTTTGTTACAATTAAAATTTACACTCTGGCTTTTAGTTGATACTTAAAAGTTAAAGATAAGAAACTGGCCTTTGGCATTCACTTACTCATGATTTTTACTCAACACTATCCAAATCAAAGGAACTTATACGGTGCCGTCCACATGAATGAGACAAGAACAAGTGAATATAATTAAAAACTCACGTAAAATGTGACACTTGCAATATTTACACAACTCAAAAAATCTATAAATAGAACCACTTCAAGGTGCATTTCTTCGTCTCACTCTTGCACTCTCTATGATCCTTTGCAATTCTTTCCATTCAGCAAACATGCATCCTTTAGTTTTCACCTTCTTGTTTTTCTTCTTCTCATTTTCCACTAAGTTCTTTGCTGATGCTAGTAAAACCCTAATGGGCTTCAGCATCGATCTCATCCCACGCCACTCTCCCATGTCTCCTTCGTACAACTCCCAAATGACTCAAACCGAACTAGTTAAAAGTGCAGCCATGCGATCCATTGCTCGATCCAAACGAGTTGATTTTATTGGTCAAATTTCACCATATTTATCACCACCACCATTATCATCACCATCACCGTTACCATCACAATCAACACCATCGTTGTCGTCAGCTGAAAGTACCATAAATCGTGTCCCTAATCACGGTGAATACCTAATGAGATTCTCCTTAGGCACCCCAGGTGTTGAAATGCTTGCAATTTTGGACACCGGGAGTGACCTTTCATGGGTGCAATGCACCCCTTGCAAATCATGCTACCCCCAAGATGAACCATTGTTTGATCCAACTCACTCTTCAACATACATGGAAGTCCCATGTGAGGCACAACCATGCACACAACTCCCTAAAAACCAACATGAGTGTGGGAAGTCAAAGCAATGCATTTACCTTCAATATTACGGCGAGAGTTCATTCACCCTTGGGAAATTGGGCTATGACACCATTGCTTTTGATTCAACCAATGGCGGCGGCATTGGCCAACAAGGTGGTGTCACATTTCCTGAATCCGTGTTTGGATGTGCCTTTTACAGCAATTTCACGTTCGAGTTAAGCACCAAGACCCACGGCTTCATAGGCCTTGGTGCTGGCCCATTATCACTAGCTTCCCAGCTAGGTGACCAGATTGGTAACAAATTCTCCCATTGTATGGTTCCTTTCGGTTCAACCTCAACTGGAAAACTGAAATTTGGTCCCATGGCAGCAACAAATGGGGTTGTGTCCACACCCTTTATGATCCACCCTTCTTTCCCTTCATACTATATCCTCAATTTGGAAGGCATCTCAATAGGGGAAAAAAAGGTGTTGACTGGTCAAACTGGTGGCAACATAATCATCGATTCGGTGCCAATGTTGACATTCCTTGAACAAGGAATCTATGCCGATTTCATAAGTTCGGTTAAGGAAGCCATTAATGTGGAAGTTGAGCAAGATGCTCCAACCCCATTTGAGTATTGTGTTAGAAATCCAAGTAACATGAATATCCCTCAATTTGTGTTTCATTTTACAGGTGCTGATGTTGTCCTAGACCCTAATAACATGTTCATTGCCTTGGACAACAACTTGATTTGCATGACGGTTGTGCCCTCCAAAGGAATTTCTATCTTTGGAAATTGGGCACAGGTTAATTTCCAAGTGGAGTATGACATTGGAGAGAAAAAAGTTTCTTTTGCCCCTACCAATTGCAGCACCATTTAAATTAGCTTAATTATCCTTAATTACAGACCTTATAGCTATACCGTTTTCTTAGTTTTCCTTTCGATGATAAAAAAAAGTTATGTTGTGTCTTCTTTTGTAGTCTTTAAGTTTTACTTACTTAGCTAGCTAGCTAGGGTGAGTTATATGTAATGCTTCTACTTATTTATACTAGTCTGAATTGAATTTTTGTGTTACATTTGGAAATGTTAATTCGTTGCAATTTTGTTTGTCAGATACTAGGAATTAGCTTGTTTTCAAATGATATGTTAAGGAATGAATTGTGTAAGTTTCTGAACAAATCTAGGAAGTGCCTAGTTTCGCCATCTTCTTAAGTTTGCATGAGAGAATCAATGAAAGCAAAGGACAAGGGAAAGAAAAAGAAATAAGACAAAGTCTGGAAGTACGTGGAGAAAAAAAAAAAGGAAAATATGTAAAGGCTTTTTTTGTTGTTGTTGGCTAATTCATTAAAAAAGTCTCTACAATTAAAAGTCTAAAACTATCCATTAAACCTTTAACTTTTGCTCCACATTTTATTATAAAATTATTGAGTTACAATGTTACATTAATCTCGAAACATTTAATTTTAAAGAGTCTCATATCAGTTGATTCATTTGTTTGATAATTATATATCTAACCTAAATATGTATTTGTTAATTAGATTAGTCCTCAAATTCAAATAGGCCCATTAACTTTTAATAAGGGTTACTAAGCATCATATTTGATTACGGTTAGATATTGATTATGCTTTGAAGTTTTTATTTATTAAAAAATTCATATTATCTAATCTTGTAATTAAATTAAAAGGTTAGGTATCTCTAATGAATTTCTTTTTCTCCGATATATATAATTGCAAAAAAAACTGAAAGGTTTAGAAAAGTTCAACTCAATAATGATCAAAATTCACGAGAACAAATGCACCAACATGATCAAAGCAAATGTCGTGAAAACCTTCCATGGATATTAGAATAATGGAAGTCATGGACTTGACATAATATCACGAGCTATAGCAATTTGCTAATAGTCAAACATTGCAATGTGTACTAAATTCATGGACAATGTTTTCGAAAGAAACCTTAAAGAATATCTTCGAGAGTGATCATATAATATTGTTTTTCGTTTTTTTAGGAAATTATATAATACTGTTAGTGATATATTATTATGAGAATGATAGTATACGGTGATTGAGGATAAATAATTATTATCCACTAATTTAATTCTTATAAAATTATTTTAAAAATTACATAAATTTTCAGTAAAATTAATGGTTCCAATTTTGTATTAAATATAAAATATATTATATTAAAAAAATATTTATATTATGATATTCACAGTTTTTGACAAAAAAAAAAAAAATTATTACTTTGGATAGAAACTACTCATTATAGTCTATAGATAAAAAAAAAAAAAAAAATCATATAGCAGCACATCCAAATAAAAATGATCTAATATATATAAATTTCTCTGCAATGTTTCGCAGTTTCGAGGTGGAATATCGTTTAATATACAAACTTGTGTTGCAGTGGCTAACAAATTGGCAATTGCTTGAGCATGAAGTTGGGGAATTCATAAAGTGTGGAAACATCATCATCATTTATTTTATTGATCAAAATACCGTCCTTGAATAGTAATAAATTTAATGTCACAAGACATTAAGTGCATGATTTAGTCATAAGATTCTATTGAGTAATAGAATATTGTTCTATGGTATCCCTAACAGGGTAATGTTGTTAATAAAGATAAGAAAGAATGGCATTGAGAGTTGAGATTACAAAGCTATGAGGCCAGAAAAAGCCACACATAATCAATGTAGAATAACTTCACCTGGGAGTTAGAAAAAGCCAGAAAGAACAATCAAGATCAGCAATATTGTAGAATAACACTTCTGAAAAATACAGAGAATGTGAAGGGCATGGGCTTATCATTTTCTGCAGAATACACATATCATCCTAGCATAGCATATAAATAATTGAAAAAAGAAAAAAAAAAAACTGAGACCAAACCCATATCTGCATTTGGATTGATGAAATGCATGAATAGTATACAAGTTTTTCTTAATTTGTTCTTTTTGTCTGTCTTTGTAAGAAGAGGCAACCCACAAAATAGGCAATTTAACGTGTTAGATTTTAATTTAAACTTAGGATCAATTTTGAGATTTTTTTCGGTGCGATCGCCTAGGATCCAAAAAAATTCAAATAGTTATGGTGTGAATGAGGAGAAAAAAAAAAGAAAATGCTAAGTTAATTAATTGAACAAAGTGTATATATGTTATTATAAATTTTTTAATACTATTTTTGATTTTTTTACAAAATAAAAGAATTATTCTGTATAATTTGGTCATGAATCCATAAAATATCACGATTAATCCTTAAAGTCAATCTACATCAGTAAAATTATCCAATAAATATATAAGTTATACATTGAGAGTGTATGTAAGACTTGCTAACCTTAACCACAGATAGAGTGCGGTCAACGATTTATTTACGGCTATTTACTATTGAAAATTGATTAGATTGTACAATGTTCGTTGGCATGCATGACGAAGTTGCTTATACTAGCTTGTAATAAAGGTGGGAGAGACTTGCGAAATACTTTAGTGGATTCTTGTTGTTTTACAGTTTTTGGTATTGCCAACTACCTCACATTAATTGGCCATTTATTCTTTATTAAATACACTTTTTTGTCTAGGAAGGAAGTTACACTAGCCTGGATGTTAGGACCAATCTCTTAATTAATACTACACCACTAGCCTACTACTATACTATATACTATCATCATGCATTTGCCAAGTCCTTCCATCATGCATGTGCACCATGTTAAATGCTGCTACACTAAATGAACTTTCCTAATTAATGTATTATAACATTTTTTTTTCAATGTTGTAACTAACTAATAAATTGATGAATTTTGTTTCAGGTCTAATAAAAATAAAACTTGTCTTTGGAGGTCTTATATATCAAAATATGTATTTTTTTTTCTTTAATATTTTGATTTAGTCTTTTATAAATTAGAAATTTTTGTTTTAGGTTACTAATCAGGTTTGTTTATTTTGTTTTAGTCCCTTTAAAAAGTATTTGATAATAACTAATAATAAATTATCTACATGTCATAGATCTAAAATAAAATTTGCTAATTTATCATGGACTAAATCAAAATATTAATGACCAAATATAAATATTTTGATAAATCAAAAATTTAAAATAATTTTTTTTATTTGAGACCTAAAATAAATATCACTTATTTATCATAGACCTAAAATATATTTTATTAGTAGTTTAAACTTAGTTATCAAAGGAAACTCAATTTTTGACATGTTTGGTACAATGTGAAGTATGCTTTTGCACATTAAAAAAAATAGTCTGAAAACTCAATTTTGTAGTAGTTAAGATTTGGATCAACTTTAATTTTAAAATGTACTTAATTTTTGGGAGAAAATGAAAGCAACAAAGAGAAGAGAGGAAGGAGAGAAAAGAAAGAAAAGACTATTTCTTTAACAAAGAAGGTGAGAAAGCACATGGGTGTAAGATACTTATCTTATCTTGTAAACGTTTTGAAAAGTATACATTAGTGACAGAAGCACATGGAGAAATGCATTGAAGGCCACTCAAAACATCCACACCCAACTCCAAAATATATTAGGGGCATTTTTTTCATATATAAAAATAATATATATATTCATCACCCAAGCCAAAAAAAAAGTTAGAAGAAGAGAATACAAGTAAAGATAACAACCCCATAAACAAAGCAAGAGAATGAAGAGAGTGGTCCTACACTCACTCCCCTCTCTTACAAGTATCACACACACAGGCTGTTAAAGGGAACACCAAATAATGCAAAGTCTGATGGGTCACATGGTCTTAGAAAGCAAACTGACACCACACATGCCCTTGTGTCCCAATTGCACATGCACATGGTGATCGAGTGATTGTTCCCTAAGCCTCCTCACACCACCTAATAACACCTTGCATCCTAATAAACTCTTAATAATTATCTCAGACGAGTCTCTCAGAGATTTTCTTTAGCATATTTTTTTGGTAATTGGTTCAAATTTATTAGATGTGAAATCTATTGAATTTGAGATTTTCTATAAATTTATATCAATCATCGAGAGAATATACGAAAAAGAATTTTTGAAAGAGTCTGATCTTATCATTCCTCTTCTCTCTGATAATCACTTCTCATTAATTATGCAAAAGAAAATCACACCCAAACTATCATTAAAAATTCTCACAACAACATCTCACAAATCAGCAAAAAAAAAAAAAAGAAAACCTTTTTTTGTCTCCTATCTAGTTTAATACTATACACAAACATTACATGAAAAGTAAACTATTGTTGTTAGCCCCCACCTTAATAATAGTAAAACACTTAATTTATGTGTCTTGAGCTCTTCAATCAATAATCAATCTCTTGTGTCCTTGTTGTTTCTGATGAGTAGTAGTAGTAGTTGGAAATTGGATCTATTGAGAGGTCAATAGGGTGCACTGCAAGTGCCTGTGGCATGTGATTAAGTGGTCATTGGTGAGGCCAGATGCCTGCATGAATGAATGAACCACTGTTGGACCAACAAACCTGAAGCCTCTCCTCACCATGTCTTTGCTTATGCTCTCTGATTTTGAGGTCTTCACTGGAATCTTGTGGCCAAACTTGTATTGAGTTGAGATTGGTTTGTGATTCACAAACCCCCATATGTACTTGGCAAATGATCCAAAGTCTTTCTTAATCTGTAACAACAATTAGCAAAATAGTTAAGTAGACATGATTAATGCAAGATTTATTGTTATTGTTATCAGCTAAATTAACAGATGAGATATAAGGTTCGTTGGATGGTTAGAAAAAAAATGAAGGAAAAACAGAAAAGGATAGATTACGAGTTCAATCAAAAGCTAACAAATTAACATTTGTCAAGCCGATATTTTCCAACCCTAATGAAAAGTTTGTTATTCATGTTGTAAGAATAATTGCTAGCTAGTGTTAACCAACAGCAACTAAAAGTTTTTGTAATACATGACAAGATTGATATGGTAACCATTGTATGAATAAGCTATTGTGGGGGCCAGGTATTAAAGCTTGTAACCTATTGAAAATTTCTTGTCATTAGGTGAATTAAAGAGATATTAATAAGAAGATGTAGCTGAACATGTCAACTCACCATTAATACTCTTTTAACTTTCTGTTTTTTGTTTCATTCTAGAATATTCAGTTAAGCCAGCTCAAACTATTATTTTGGATGAAAAGAGAAGAGACCAAGTTAAAAAAGAGTGATGAAAAAGGGTCCAGTTTTTGAGTTTTTGCTTATTATTATTACCTCTAAAATCTGGATAGCATTATCAACAACTCCTCTGACTCTGCTTATGTCAATGCCATATTCAGAACTAATTGACATCATTTGCTTATCAGACAAGTTGGCCACAGTTTCTGCATCAAATTCTGAAAATGCAGCCCTGCACATAATTTAAAATTATTATTAGTTTCCTTGACCCCAAAAGAACAAAAGAAAGAAGTTCATAAAACTATGCATATGAATAATGCCTTTTTTAAGAGTTTTTAATAACAGAAACCAACCTGAAATCTAGGCGTTTCTTCAAGGTTGAGGTCCAATCAGATCCAACTTGAGCACCGCTTAAAACTAAAAGTTCAAACAGCATCCTGTGGATATGGAGAATAGTTTTTTGTCTCAGTCATCATAATCATCATTACTCATTATTTTAGTTTCTTTAAATTTTTGTGTTTGGTGTGACAGAAAAAGAAAGAAGTAGTGGCTTACTTGTCATCATGAACTGGAACACCCCATTCCTCATCATGATAAGCAACATAGATGGGATCTATATATCAAAAGAAACATAAGAGATTAGTTAACACATTTTTCTTTTTAAGATAACAAAGTATCATTGCACTTAGTATCAAGAATAGGTATGAATATGTATCAAAATATAGACAAAACTTAGGTATAGTTTCTTAGAGTTTCACCTCATCTCAATAACTTGTGTATATTATTAAGATGAAACTCCAAATTCTGATAAGAGAACAGTACCAAAAAGACTTCAAAAAAAAAATCCAAGTTTTGTCATTAAGATATTCATTAATCATTATGAATTTACCTGAATTGGCTGTGATAAAGGTGCATCTCTTCTCCTCCTCAGTTGGCTTTGATGCAAGAGTAGTGTTAGAAGGATCAAGAGGAACAACTCTTTCAAACTTGGCAGACTTTGATCTTCCATAATGAGCAATCTTCATTTTCCTTTGTGCTTGTTGCAGTGCCATCTGCTCCCTCCTCCCAGCAGCAATGCTCCCAGGGGAGTCAGTGATCAAAGAGGATGAGTAACTCAAAGAAGCCTCAATAGAAGCAGACATCACACATGACCCTTCCTTGAAGCTCTTGGACTTTTTCCTCTCCAAAGTTGGAGTCTTTGTGAGGATTCTAGTAGGGATCACAAGCTTCTCATAGCTTGAGTTGAGTCCATTGTTGTTGTTGTCATTGTTGCCTCTCTTTATGGCAGGAAGCCTAGGGGACTTTGACTTTGGAGAAACTGGGGGTGTAGTCAATGAGGCCTTGCTTGGTGGTGATGGTGGTGTCACTTTCTTGATTGAATTCCTCCTCTCAAGATGTGGAACACGGTTACAAGTTGGTTGGAGGACAGGCCTTCCATTGATTCTAGCCACTGAAGGCTTACCAGTAGTACCAGAAGTGGTGGTGGTAGCAGCAACAACGGTCTCTAAGGCAACAGTGACTTTGGCCTTAGAACTACACATTTTGGTATACCTTTTGTTATGATATATTGATTAGCAAAAGGGTGTGTGTTACAAGTTTCAACAAACCAAGAGGGCTAGTGATGGTGTTAATGGCAATGTAGCACAATGAAGGAGTACTACTACAAGGAAAGAAGAAACTATGAAGGGTGTGAGTGAATTAGGAGAAGAAAAGAGAGGGATATGGGGGGGTTTTATAAAATGTGGGAAGGTAGGGACAGGTGGAGGGGAAGTTGTAACATGGGGAGGTGGGGATCTGCCATACAACCTCTTGTGAAGGGCATTGCTTTTTGCAAACTAAACCACGAGGGGTGAATGTGACACGCGCTTCAAACTTTTTGCCACTTGGCAATGTCTCAAGCTAATGATATGTTATTAGTATAAGTTTAATAGTGATATATGTTCAATCACACTCAGTGGATTGCATAAATTTTAAGATTGTTTTATCAAAATTAATGGTCTTACTATAAATCAAATGAAATAATATTTTAAAAAATAATAAATATAAAACTATTGTACATTATCAATTCATTATATCACCATTAATATCGTTTAGTTCCCTAATGAATGAATTAATAGTAGTATTATTGCTATTACTGTATTAGAATTTAAATGGTTTTAATTAGGAGAGAATCAAAGAAGCTTGTTAGAGGATTCGTTGGGTGGGATATTGTGCTGATGTGCCTGAGATTAATATATATATATATATATATATATCAACCATATGTTAAAAAAAAAATCTTACATGAAACTTTACTTCACCATGAAATGTTGTATGCATTAGAATTAGATGTGTGTCTTCTTGAGGATTTATGTTAGGGTTGGAGTGATGGATAAGAAAAGGTCAAAATACAAGGCAAAAAACCAATCATTGGGTCCATTCTTTTTATCTGTATGGAATCTTTCTTTTTTTTTTTTATTATTTTTATCTCTGTGTTGTGACAATGAGAGGGTTCAAAGGGATTGTGGTAGAAAAAAAGTACACGAGAGATCCTTTGTAAGCACCATTGCAAAGTGAGAGCACTGAGAACAAATGAGAGAGATTGAGGCCATGTGAGACTTTATGGTGTTTTTTTCTTTTTCTAAGACCCTTAAACTGAGATTTTTTTTTCTCTCTTTTGTTCTTATATTCTTGTCCTTCTTCTGATTAATGTAAAACTTAGTTTCATATGTTTTTCATGAAGTGGTCCTGAATATCTCTGATATTATCTAAAGAAAATTGAGTTTTAATCCACACAGGTTGGCTTGGCTTAATTGGCTGGGCTTAATTGGCTGGTTTAGTTCGACATGTTAGGCCTTGAAGTGTAGGGCCCTCAAAGTTACATCGCTATTCACAATTCTCTATTGGATATGTGATCTCATCTTAAAGCCAAAATATCTTGCATTTGCAACTCTTCTAATTGGAAGGTTACATCTCTGTTAAAAGCTAAAAGAAATACGAAGCACATGCCATTTTCTCAAGTCAAAATAAATAAATAAATATATATATATATATATATATATAGGAATCACAATTGTATGGTTGTTTACTTTTTATTTACTAAGAATTTACAATGCATGATTTATAAATTAGTTGTTTAACGTTTTGAGTTTTACAGTTTCGTGTAGATTTAATTTTTTTATTAAAAAATTCACTATAATAAGGTTGTCACTTATTTCTTATAATAAGATTAGGAATTAGTAATAAATAGTATGTTAGAAGTGTTAAAAACTCAAAAAAAAAAATTTAGAAGAAATAAACGAAATAAATTTTAAATAAGAGGAGTAAATTTGGTCTATACAGTCGTACATAAGCACTCAAGACTAAAAGTTTTTAAAAATCAGCTAACCACTTAAAAAAAATCCCACGATTTTTAAAAAAAATTCAAGACTTATATATTTTAATATTTAACATTTTAGTGATCAAAATTTAAAGTCATATAATCATTTAATAACATCATATATGTAACTATTTAAAAACTCGCATCATTGGTGTGTGTGTATATATTAATCATGATCATTAAAATTTTATAGTGTATATTCTTTCACTCTCCGAAATGGAAAAGGTGATATTGTTGGGATTTTGAAAATCAAGAAATCAATTAATTTTTTCATTACTAAAACAATCAAATTAAACTAATTAAATGAAATCACAGACAAAAAAAAAAAGTTAGGTGGTGTAACTTATATATAAAAGTAAAAACATTGAAAACGAAACAATTAAAACAATTGAAGAAGGAAAATGTTTATAAAAATAAAAATATTAAAAAATTTCAAATTTTTAGTTTTAGTTTTCAATATTTTTTTAAAAAAAAATTTATGAAAATATTTTCAAAAATTAAAATTGCCGTATTTTTATAATATATTTTTTTTTTTTAAAATAAAAACAAAAAACAGTAAAATCAAACCCTGTCTTATTTTTATTTCTCCAAATAAACAAGTATTCTTAATCTTACCCCATGATAACAACTCTCTTTGGACCTATATAAAGACATGTAATGTCGAAATGAGAGAATCTCAAACATCAATTTCTTTGTTAACTAAAAAAGAAAAGTCATAAAGCTTTACATTCCTTTCATTTTTGCTTGTCTCTTTTCAACTCAACAAGTGGAACATGTTCAATTTTTTGCACACCATCATACGATTCCAAAGCATTATTTATCAAATTTCACTTCACTCGACAGCTAAGGGATGAATTGGCATTAAAGTCAAAAGTTTGGTATTAGTCACTCGTTCAGTGGACAGAATCAAAACACGAATTGTTCAAGTTTCACTGCACACTATGTTTTTCTGTTACCTCCATAGACTTCTAGCTAGCTAGCTAGCTCTTTTCTCATTATAAGTTTCAACCAAATTCATGTTTGATTTGAGGTTCTTACCAAAAAAAAAAAAAAAAATCAAAATATTAAGTACAACAATAAATTATAAGTTATTTTAATACAAGTTAATAATTTATTTAATCAAATGTCTCATTTAGTTTGATTTTTTTACCAACGATAATCATAATATCTCAGATTAAATTTTTATTTTTGTTTTATAGGTATTTTTATCTTAATTGATAATCTTGCTCATCATAATGTGATTATTGTTTATCTGAAGAATTTTCACACGAGTTGAAAATCAAATAATTAGAATCCCAATGCTCCTAACCGTTATGATGGAATCCCAATGTCTAGTTTATAGTACCTTAGAATCCTGCGTGGAGTGAGATTGTCCGTTGATGAGATCTTAAAATTTGTGTTGCGTTCACTGAAGAGAGACACAACTAGACGCTTAACCTAGACCAGTTATTGATTCATGCATGATCATGCACTCATCACAAAACTGTCATGAGAGATTAGACCTTCCCATGTTCTATTGCCCTTATCTTCCAACTTCTTATTGCTTCTTCTTCATTCTGAGATCAAAATCTTGTTTTCAGAAAATGAACTGTGCATTGGGTGAAAGTTTATAAATAAACAATCGGTGAATTCTGAAACTCAATTCATCTCAATTTTTAGTTTAAGTAAGTAAAAATAAGGTTTACTTATGTTATGAAACTTTTTTAAAATTTATTTTTAATCCTTGACTCTTTTTTTTGTGTAAGATTTAATTTCATAGTACAAATCCACTTGAGTCATGGATTCAAAAATCAGATTTCGCTATTTATGATCCGTGCAAAAATCATTTAAGTAAAAAAATCGAATCAAACTGATTCAATTTAATAATTAATTTTGTGAATTCATTTGATTCAAAAATCAATTCAAAATTGAAATGAAATAAAAAAAATTCAAAATTAAATTAGTTCGAACCAATTCTAAATAGATTTTTAATACTCAAACTTGTTTTAAACTAAATTAATCAATTTCAAAAAAATCAATTCAACTAACCCAAACCAACTTTAGAAAAAAAATAAATTTTCATTATAAAAACTAATTCAATTTCAAATTAATTAGGTCAATCTAATTATTTTTTTTCAATTCTTAATCACATACTCATTAAATTACGTTTTGGTTCAGGAGATACTCATACCCGTAATTAAATAATAAATACCCTTATTTAGCATCCTCACTATGAATGCTTCAGACTAGACAGTGCCACTTTTTCTTCATCTCAAAATTCATATTAGTAATTTTTATGGCTGTCAGCCAGCAGAAGCATGAAACAAATAGGAGTAGTGATAGGTCCTTGATTGCTTGAAGAGCTCTAGACTTTACGAAAAGTAGTGCTGCAAGACGCGAGTTCAAGGAAATAACGTTATTGAATTCAAAAATTGATGAAACCGTGTCTGAGATTTCAGAAACCTGCGATCACATCATCGATCCTTTGATTGCATGCTCTGTTGAGCATTACTGCTCAGACTACTATTGCCAACCTTTGCTTTCAAGCAACACTTCATTGTCCATTCATTCATTTTATATGAATAAAAATAAACAGGGAAGATTGCTATTTACTTGTCACTATAAAATAATTTTAAACCGATATTGAATTATAACTTTTTTTTAGGGAAATAGTGAATCATAACTTATTCATATTAACAATGATGATTTAAAATGATTGTACAAAGTAAATGCATGACCCTAAACAAATAATTTTATACTCTCTTTCCGAATTCCGATGTTGATTGAATATAAGGAAAATTTTGATTCACACTAATTAGTAATTTAGGACTCTCGACGACCAATCCAAATTTAACCAAATCATTTGCTGGTTGATTGGCTTCACGGTAAATAGGCATCTATTAGAACACCTATATGAAGAAAAGAATGTTGTGAATGTAAAAAGAAAAAAAAAAAAAAGACAACAACTTTATGTTCTGGTTGCACATAAGTCATTTGACAGTGCAAACCAAACAAAACAACTTAGTTAATACAAAAAAAAAAAATATATTGATGATGTAAAAAAAAAAAAAATTATCAAGCCTTCCTTAAGTTAATGACAGTCACACACTATCTATACAATTATTATTTGATTAAGTGAGTTGAGAGATATTCATTTTTGACTTAAAAAAACATACTATCCAAGCCATTATAAATAGTTATATCATTAAAAATTACTAATTTTTATAATAATTTATTATAAAAAAAATATCAAGTATTATCTAATGAGAAAAAAAATATATACTATCGATATAAAATAATATAATTTCACAATAATAACCAAGATACTAAAATTGATAAAGTCTTTGATACAATAGGGACCAGACCACATACTCGATCTATCCCTATAGCTATGGTGGCCTAATCATGTAACACGAAACGAGGAAAGGCATCTCACTTTATAAAATTCCCTGCAGGTTTGGTTTTGTTATATTCCTTTCTCTTTTCTTAGTGCGTGACTGCTGATTATTCGCTGACAAATGCTATAACTTTTCTACTTACAATTTCTCAAATAATAATAACGTGTAATGCATTTTCAAAGATCCATTTTTTATATATATATATAGAAGGTAAAACTTCCATGATTCTATCTACCCCGAAAAAGAAAAAAAAAAGTTGTATACTTTTCAGAAAATGATTTTTAAGAGTGAAATTATTTAATAAAATTACTTTTATTTAAACTATTTTTTGAACGTAAGAGATTAATGTAGTTTGATTACGGAGACAACGATTTATTTAATAGAAAAAAATTTAATTTGATTTTTATTATTTGTAAAATAAAATTTGATCAATGATAATCATATCGTAAACAATATTAATTTTTGATGTATTTAATGAATTGTAGGACATCATGGTCCTAACCTAAGAAAATATTTTATTTTTTTTTAGTAATTGTGTTACATAATAGTGTGTTGTGTAAGTACCATTTTATTTGAGTAATTGTGTAATCATAATATTGTGTAAGTAAAGTACCATTTTTATTCTCCCTTAGATTTTGATGTCTAATAACAATAACCTCACTGGGTACTACATAATTATGTATATTTTTTTTTTCTCTTTCTTTCGCATGAATCATTATCGAAGAATATCCTAATTAATTGGTTTTCTTTGCAACCGTATAATTATTCTTTGGATATAATTTACCCACCTTTCCAAAATTAGGCCTCAACTCATGTTGATTCTCTTACCCCACGAATGAAACATCCCATGTGATTACTTAACGCGCCCTCTAAATTCAATAATTGTGTGGATTATTAATTAATAATGACTCCAAAGATAAAAATATATATGACAAAATTAAAATTCTAGAATAATATATATGCTTATGCCATGCCAATTTGTAACACACGCTTTCCAATTCTTTTCTCTCCAATTAATTTTTGTTTTTCTTTCTTGGGATAAAATTAAGGCACATGATTCTCATTTCTCTGTGGCTTCCTTTTGAATTATTATGTTCCTGAATTGAACCCAACACAATTTTTCTTTATCAATTTGAATTGCATACTCTATCTATCTACTCGTGTGTGAGAATTATTCTCTCACTGTCTAGCTTCATCGATCAAGACACATGATCATGATCATGCTCATCATTTCTCAGAGGCTTCCCATTATGAATTAGTTATTTTGTTAACATTATTATCACATTTGTTAACATTTGCTTTGGGTTAAAGTTTGTATTAAAACAGAAAATTAATCGACTCCTCAATTAATTGTGTTTTCAGATGTCTGTGTAGACATACTATTATTAAAGTTTGTAGACATGTGATTATGAAGAACCACCAATAAAAAATTCTGTCAAAAAATAAAAAGCATCAATAAAAAAATTTAGTTTATGATGCTGATCAGTTTTAGACTTTTAGCTCCTTTAAATATGTAGTCAACAACTGGTATATTCCTTAGTTTAATTTAAACAAATCTAATAATAACACACTCCAAAAGTTTAATTCCACCTCTAAAAAAAAGTTTAATTCCATGATTAGATTGTCTCATTTAAGAGAAACAATTACTTTCTGCCAATTTTTAAAACGAGAATTTATAAAAGGGTATTTGTTTTTGTTAGAATTAATTTATCATAAAGTCAACCACTAAACATATGAATCAACGAGTGACTATTATTGTTCCAGTTTAATTAATAACATCACATTTAAATCTTAAATATACAAGTATCTTAAATATTAAATTTTTTTTTATTTAATATTAACTCCATCCGACTCAAATAAGATTTTTCATAAAGGATTTATATTAAAAGAAAATATCATCAAGCCAAATATTTCTACAGTTACATAGTTAAACTTATGAATGTACTAGCTACTAGGTTTAGTTGTGCCCCTTTTCACTTCTTTTGAGGTAGCTTTAAAAGTCTTTCAAAAAAAAATCATGATATATAGTTATCAAGCATTTCATTTATATATGCCAAGAGAATCTCATGATTTTGATTAAGTATCACCATAGATTTATAATTTTTTTAAAGATAGTGAAAAAAGGTGATGTAATGGTGTGAAAAATTATTTTACATCGTTAGTCAATCACAATATTTCATTTATAATAAGATAATTAACTTTTATAAAATTATTTTAAAAATTATTGAAATAATAGATTATAATTATCTAACGATGTTATAGTACATGAATATTAGTCTCATAAAAATATATAATTTATTTTAAAGTTACAATAAATAAGAGTGTTGAAGAGGAAGGATGAGATAAAGAATTCATGATATAGCTTTTTTCTACTAATAAAAAAATTAACATATTAATAACTGATATTTTTAGATATATGGTGATACCAACAAAGAGACCCATGCATACATACATAATACACACATGGGTCCATCTACATGCATGAAGCATCTTTAATTAATTCTTCCCCCATAGCTTGTTTGTGGAAAGCACCATTGTGGAACAAATGCATGCTATTAGAGGCTGGCATTGTTGGATGTACAATACAAAAGCTGGATTTGATGTTGTGGTGGGGAATATTTTTAGTTGTCTTTGCTCAAAACAAAAAGGATGTTATGCGTTATGCTATGTTACTTTGTTTTCTTACATATGGGTGTTCATCATGATCCAAGAAAAAATAAAATTAAAATAAAGCAAATACATGATAAAGTACAAGTCCCCTGCATTATTAATTTTTTGTACCTTGGCTTTGTACGTACAATTAATTATCTCTCTCTCTCTCTTTATCAAGCTACGTACACACGAGAGCACAGTTGTTTTGATAAATTATTTGAATTTTTTTCTCTCTTTTCTTCCACTTTTTTTATTCGAATTTTGGTTTTATGCTTTTGTTTTGGTGGTTTCTGTAGGGGCAAAGCACATGTGTAGTGTTTGTGTTGGACAAATTATTGGCTTGTTTTTGCGCTTGCTACTTCCGGGTAGTAGCTAGCTAGGGAATAATAACCAATAAAAGTTTTGTGTTTTAATTTTTAACGGAAGAAATCGACTAGGTTTTCAATTTTTATAAATGCAATTTCTTATTCTACTTAAATTAGGTTTGTCTTTTGTTACAAGATATATGTTATAGGAGAAAAGGTAGTTTTAAAATATTTTTTTACTATTGGATTTCTTTTTAGAATTACTTTTTATAGTAAAATTACAAAAAAAAAATGTGTAAAATATATTTTGGCATAATAAAAAAAATATACACATAATTAAAATATATTTATTTAAAATAATAAAATATTGAAATGACTAGTAAAATATTTAAAAATTTATAATTGTATAAAAAAATTATTAAAATATATCTTATTTATAAAAAAATAAATTAAACGATTAATAAATATTAATTCAGTGAATAATAAATATTTTAGTTTATTTAAAATTAATTATAATAACAACTTTCATAATAAAAAAAATAGTTCAACAACTTTAAAAAAAAATTTATTAAAAAATAAAATATAATATATTATTTTTATGTAAAAAAAATAAAAAATAATATTATTTAAGGAAACAACATTGTTTAAAAAATAATAAATATTTATTATTTCATAAAAACATATAATTAATACTTTCCTCACATCAATATTTTACTAACAACCCATCGTAAAGTTCTCGCATATTACACCTAATGCTCCTCTTTCCACGAAGCAAAGCATCTTGTTCTATTATAATTTTGTGATCGTATATTAATATTTTCTGCTCTGAGTCCTTTTTTTTTTTGGTTTCTTGCCTAGTCCCCCTCTCGAATGGGTGTGATGATGATTATTATTATAGTCGTCCTCGAGATTAAATTGTAATTTGGATGTCCTAATTTTTTAAATTAATAATTTTGGTGTTCTTAATTTTAAATTGATAATTTTGGTTCTCTAATATTAAAAATTAGTAATTTTGATTTCATGATTAATTATTAATTAATAATTATAATTAATAGAGTTATTGAATTAATTAAAAATTATTAAAAAAATTATAATCATTAAAAAAATTTAACATTAAAAAATTGTTAATTACCAATCATTAAAAATTATTTTTAATATTAAAAAAATCACTTTTAATCCTTTGAATAATTAATAATTTTTAGTTAATTTATAATTAACTTAATAACTTTATTAATTATAATTATTAATTAATAATTGATCATAAGATTAAAATTATCCATTTTTAAAATTAAAGGATCAAAATTATCAAATTAAAACTAAGAAATCCAAATCATGAATTTGAAAAATAAAAAAATCAAAATTATAATTTACCATTATTATTATGATTCTGAAATGGGTGTGGATGATTTTTATTTATTTATCAATCTCACATGAGATAAAAGAGTCTTAGTGTAAAAGACTCTTGGTGTAACACTTCGAATGGGTAAGGATTATTATTATGATTCTGAAATGGGTGTGCATGCTTTTTCCTTGGACTTAAAGCAAAATGAATCGTTTTCTGACACATTAATTCACCAACACGATGTGATCATTCGTGCTCGGAGGAAATATCCAAAGATGTCCACCTTTGTTATATATCTTTAACATAATAATGACTATAATATTGGAGTGATATATATAATATGAACATCATTTTGAAATAATCAAGAAAAAGAAAAATTATTAGCATGTACATTATTGCTGGGAGGAAAAGAAAGGGGAAAACGGAAATTAAAACACTTTATACGGAATACGGAAATAATAATATATCTATGAATTACCCCATTCTTAAATATAGAGATTTGGACAAATTATCTATTAGAGAAAATAATTTTAATTTTTAAAAAATTTAATTTTTATTATATTTTATTTTTTTAAAAGTCTTTTTAAATCATATATCCAAATAAATTCTTATATTATAAAGAGTTTATAATACCCACACGTCTTATTTAATCAATAAATTTATTTTGATTCTTTAATAAAGGTATCATCATTTATTAAAGTAGATTAAACAAATTCTCTAATTGATGGGAAAAAAATAGTTTACAAATAAAAATTTAAAATATATTAATAATCACACAATGATAATTGATCATAACGTTCGAAAAAAATAATTAAGCAAAAAAAGAAAAGTGCTTTAAACATAATAAATATAGAAAAGATATGGCGGTGACCTTTTGCCCGTTGATATGCCAACATCCTTAAAACTTTAACTAAACAAACATTGGTATTACAGTCTGTATCATTAAAATTAAGTTAGGAGAGAGACCCACATTAATTTAGTCGATAATTAGTCTTTTTTATAAGAATAGTCTATAATTAGTTATTGAGTGTGTTTAGCAATTTCTAGTCACTTATGAAATGTTTAAGTTGTTTTTTTTTTTTTTATGCAAAGTTGATTAAGTTGTTTTGATTATAATTTATAAGTTAACTTGATTAAAACAAGTTTGTGGGATAAATGGATTTATTTTAGTAGTTTTAATTTGTTTTCAGAAATAAGTTAACTTGATTTAGTTGTAGGAAAAAATATATTTTTCGTTAACGGAGTAACGGAGGATTTTCCTTTAGAATTATTTAAAATTTATTTTCACTAATCTTCATCTTTAATGTATTTTTCTTTTTGATATGTTAACCTTCTTTTTGTTAGTGAAAATCTATTAGTTGGTGATACAGTGACAATGTATTTTTTTTTTAAATTAAAAAGTTACTTAAAAAAAAATCTAAATGAAAGAATAAAAGATCAAACAAAAAACATAAAGATGGATCAAAATAAACTTGAGTGATTATAAACAAAAATTCAATATTTCATTTTTGTTTTTCCTTTATTATTTATTATATTTTAGAATCTCTTTTACCTATTTGATTATTTTGTTAATTACCCTTTTTGTCCTCAAATAATATTGTGAAAACATCATTCAAATATTTTTAAAAACTATTTTAAACATTATAAGTTTATTTAAATAAAATAAAATTTTAAATTTAATATAATATTTTCATTGAAATATTTTAATTTAAGAAAATGATCGTTTTCATGAATTTGAGTTTATCAAAATAAAAATTCATTGGGCCAAACTCTATCCATACTAGAGTCATTTATGTTCTCATCCGTCGACCGATTAGATGGCAGACATTAATGTATTAATATAACTTAGGACTATACACATGGTTAGGAATAAAGAGTGGGGACGAGACGAGGATAATACTAATTATAATATTCTAATTAACAAAATATTTTTTTATTAGGTAAAAAAGTATTCAATACTTTTTTCTATATATTTAAATACATTAATTAAATTTATATTTTCAATTTAATATTTTCTTATAAAATAATAAAAAAGATAGATAAAAAAAGGTTTTATAAAAAGATATACAAAGCCTTTATATATTTTTTTTTTATTAGGGACCCCGAGTGCATAGCTACTGAATGGTTCATATATTTTCTTTGCTTTCAATTCTATTAGAGATTTTAAATTACCAATTAAAAATGCTGTTGAGTTGGTTCAAAATAATATGTGCTATAATTTTATTTTAGAGAATCAAATGTATAAATTATTATTTATTAGTATTTGTTGATTTGAATAACAAGGAATTTAGTTTTTTTTAAAAAAATATTTATGTAATATTTAAATCTTTATGAGAATGAAGTTTTATATAATATTTACTTTTTCATATTTATGTTCTAACGATGGTTCATAAATACTTATTGATTATGTTAAGTGATTTATAGACTAAAAATTAGTAGTATTATAAATATGAATTTAATGATGGTGCAAAGATTTATACAGATTATCAATCACAATCTATTGTAAATATGTGTTTTAATATAATCTTATAAAAAATCAAATGACTTAACATACATGGAAGGTTGTAATGGGATGATATTGTAAAATTATATTACTTTAATAATATATCATTATTAATTAATTTCTACTAATATTAAGAAAATATTGTATAATTTAAATAAAATGATATTAGTATTGCAAGTAAGAAAAGTTTCAATAAAACAGAATAAGAAATATTTATATAATTAATTCATAAAATTAACTTGGTTTAAAAGCCCCAATAAAAATAACAAGGATAACTAGTAACAATTTTGAAGTAGAATATTATGATCTGTTACTGGACCATTTTGATAAGGTGTTGATAATAATAACTGTAATGTTGTTGGGACAGGGGAACTTAGTTGTTGTTTGAAAATAGAATCACATGCAGATCTTGGTCTCATCATTGTCTGGATTATGACAATCAAAGCTTAATTGAAACACATACAATAAATAACTGGACCATGTTGCTACCCATTTGCCCTTTTATTTCTCCAACATCACTATCCTTATTCTATTCACTTTTTCTTTTTCTTTTTCTTTTTCTCTCCTCATTTCTATTATAGCTAGATAATTCGTTATGACTAGTGTCACTTCATCGATCTGTACAAGGTAGTAGTCACTATTTATTTGGTGTGGTAAAATTACTATTAGTCATTTTTTATAAACTTATTTTAGAAAAAAAAATTAAAAAAAATTAAAAATCTTATAAATTTTGCTTATAATTAATGTTTGATGGAAATTTTGGTACATCATATTTAATAGGGTTGCTCTTTCTATCATTTTTTTTTTCATTCACACAACTTAAATCTCAAACTTTGTTTGAGAAGATGAAGTTTAATATCACTCGATTATTCATTTTTTTTAAAGTACATTTATGTTATGTTATATACATTTTTGTCTTATATAATTGACAAGCAAAAAAATAATAATTAGCTTTCTTTCTCCTACTAAACAATATAAATAACCACCGTTTTTTTGTTTCTCTTTTTTCTTTCCTAGACCAAAAACCAAACATACCCTTAAATAATATTAGCAACGATACATATATTTTTTTACATTTTTATAAGTAGCCACAAATACACATATATTAGAACATTATTAGTTGTACATATGTAAATAGACTTGACTATGGGGTATTTGATGACAGTATATGTTTTTTGGTCCATCTTTTGTTAGTTGTGACCACTTCAACTTGTTAAAGCACAATGCAACAAACAAGGTGCTTCATTTTCATGGTGAGTGACAGAGGGTGGGGTTGTAAAGACTAAAGACAGAACAAGAATACAACTAGAACTAGTAGCTTCATTTATGGTTTATATTCAATAATTAATAGACATGCAGGACACAATTGCATTTTTCGTCCCAATTGGCTATTATATTTGGTAGCATATACTTGTTGAGTTGTTGGGCACGAAAATGTCTTGACAGCTATTACTATGCTATATGTAAGGTAAATGTTAATAAGGGTAATGTTTTTACATGTATTTTTTACCTTTTATTTCTGGTATAAGATAATCTTATTCGAGTAAGATAAAATTATTATAAATAATAAAAAAATTTCTTTAAATACTTAACATAGTTGTATACTTAAAGATTCAAACTCCGAGAGTTTTGATCAAGTTAAAACAATCTCATATCAATTAATTCACGTATTGATGATATTTTTTCAAAAATATTTCTTAAAAGAAATAAAAATAAAATGAGTTTTTTCATATATTAATTTTTACATATTGGTTAATCTATGAAATTCCTATCATTGTATAAACAATATAAGAATTTTTTTAAAAATTAACTAATGCATAAACTTTTACAAATTAACTAATTTAAACTTGTTAATAATCTCATTTCATTTGACTTAAACAAACATGTACTAAATTCTCTCATAACACTTGGTTAAAAAACTAAAAGTAAAGATATTTTCATAATTGATTTCTATAACGCTATCCCTTTTAACTGGGCAGTTAGTATACTATCGTTGCCCCTAAAGGTTAGTTATTACAAGATGATTTTTGGTTCATGAGTTGCTGAAGCTAGTGATTTGTCCTGATTTTGAAATAAGGAAAATATTTTCCTCATCTTAAAATTTTATGTACAAGAAAACAATATAGTTTTTGTTTTGTTTAGACATGAAATTTTACATCTTAATTTTATTGAATTATTTTACCAATATAATAAATAAAAAAATTTGTGGTCTAATAAATAATAACTTTATTTTTCATAGTTTTAACTCTGATTTTTATTTTTTTTTAAGTTAGTTCTAGAAGTGATTTACAATCATTTTGGATTTAAAGCTATGAACAAATGTATGATAAATTTGAGATTAAAATTCTGGAAGAAATAAAAATATGTTAGTTTTATTTAACATGAAATATTTTTTAGAATAATAATTAAAAATAAATATTATAATTAACAATAAAAGGTGGTGTGAAAAATAATCTCCAAAAATACGAAGGCTTTTTACGTAAAGGTCTCACAAACTAAACCACCATTTAGGCCCATAACAGAAACCTAATCTAGGGCCTTGGGACGGGGGCGTCGTTGATGAGCCCAAAAATATGGCTTTATTTCCTTCCTTTTCTTTTGGATAAAATCACGAAATTAGGAATTATCCTCTTTAGCATCTACAATTCATGGTCAATTAGAAGAGTTGTTTAGTTCTTGCAGTTTGAGATAGATTTAAATCTTTTATTAAAACATTCACTTCAATTTCAATGTTAAGGTTATTTAAAGAAATATTTAATTTAATTTCACGAATTTTAGTATTTGAAAAAAATATTATTTATTATAATAATTTTTAAACAATAATTAAGTAACATTTTTTTTTTATAGTTAAACAATTTATTTGACATTTTTATTAGAGATACTCTTATATGTTTGTTCAACTTATTTGACTATTAACATATATGTTTTATTAGGCTTGCTGTACAAATTATCCTTTATAAAAGTTAATTTTAATTTATAAATAAACTCATTTTTTTTTTACGTAATTGATTGAAATTTATTTAAAATTATTATTTTTATACATCTAATCTTAAAATAATTATTAAATAATAGAGTAACTCTCAAACTTTTGCATTTTATAGAGTTTTGATACCTTATTGTGAACCAATATATTGAAATCACCTCAAAATTTTATAATTTTTTTTAAAATTATAATTTAATTTTTTATCCTTTGTTAATTACTAAGATTAAAATTTCATCTTTTTTTTTTTTTGAAATATATTTCCTCCTTCCTTTCTCTTTTCCAGCACATTTCCTTTTCTCTTTCTTCTCAAAATTCACATCCATTGCTCTACCTAGATACCTCGAACCAGAACTTAAACTTTTTCATACATACTCAAATGTCTGTTTTCGTAATATCCATTGAGTAAAGGATCCACTTACTAGTTTCTCCATGATAGCTCAGTTGTAAGACTCTGATTCTTAACTCCAAATGTAAACAGTGAAGTTTTCAAAAGTTGTGAACTCTTTTTTTTAGTACTTTTTTTATTATTATTTTTAATATTGGGGGTATGTAAGTGGAGAGAATTGAATGTATTCGTGAATCATAGTCATAACTGAATATATAGTGGTGATTGTGATTGTCGTGATTGTGATGCGGCCGGTGAAGGAAAGATATATCTAGAAAAAAATTATGCTTAATAAAATAAAAAAATTAAAAAAAATTCACCTACACATGAGTTTTAATATCCTTTAGAATGTAAAGGCTAACAAAAAATTTGCCTAAATAATACGTGAGACATACTAAAAGCGATAATTTTTTTTTTATAAATTTTAATCAATTGCATATTAAAAGAAAATGTTATCCAGAGTTTGGATAGCATTTTTCTACCGTGTTGTCAAAATTCTTATTTGATAAACTAAATGATGATACAATTATTTAGGTGTAGTTGTTAAAAAAGTTATTATAAAATAATTTTATCGTGTATGACAAATTATTATTAAATACTATATAAAAGATATATTATAATTAAATTGAAAACATAATGATAAAATTAAAAAGAATCTAATATTAAAAATTAAGTGACGAAAAATATACATTAATCTACAATATTTTCATTAGAATAAAAGCTGCCAAATATTAATTAAAAATATTAAAGTTTCCATTTTCAATGTTTCCGGTGGTTACCAGACACTTCTCCAACGTTGGAAATTGACTTACCAAAGACATAGACAGCAATAATAACATTGTGGCAATGAAAAGAAAAAAAGATTCCCAATAAAGCGATCTATTCAAATCCAGAATTTTCAAGAAACTGTAACGCACACTTTATATATACACTTCTTCACACACTAAAATTCTTATAGAAGCAAGGGAACCAATAAAAAGGATTCAATACACGAAAACAGAGGAAACAGAGAAAAGAAGAAATGTCTCTGTTTGCACCCCTGCTGTTGAACCAGAGTGACCCCTTCCACCATTTCCGAGCCTTACTCGGTGGAAATTCAGACTCTTTGGAGCTCGAAGAGAACACCCAAATGGATTGGAAGGAGACTCGTGATGCCCACATCTTCGAAATTGATCTTCCTGGGTTCGCCAAAGAGGATGTGAAGCTTGAAGTGAAAGAGAACAGAGTTCTCTGCATCAAAGCAGAGAAAAAAGCTGAACAAGAAGAAGAAGAGAAGACAAAGCTGACATGGCATTGCAGGGAGAGAAGGATCAGTGGTGCGGTCTCTAAGGAGTTCAGGTTGCCTGAGAATACCAATGTTGATGGTATCAAAGCTTCAATGCGTGATGGGGTGTTGACCATAATGGCGCCTAAGGATGAAAATAAGACCAAGAAGAAGAACAAGAAGGAGGTGAAGATTTTTGAGGAGGATGGTGAAGTGGTTGCTCCAAAAGGCATTGGTCATTTTGTTTGCTGCAAAGCTTAGAACTTTTAGTTTCAATGTATATTGTCCAAGAAAGTATGGACTTTGATGAGAGGGTTGTGCTTCAGTTTGCAATGTTCTGGTGTGAATCTATGCTTTGTCAATGTAAAATTTATATAGTTTGAGCATCTTTGTAGATTGAATGTGCGTAAAATGTGGTTGCATGGTTCTTTGTAATTGGCCTCTACTTGTAGTGTGGTCGATGGAATATCAATATCAAGACAAATTATCGTATGTCTTTTTTTTTTTTTTTTTTTCATCTATGTCCCCATTTTAATATAAAAGAGGTTGCACCACGTATACTTTTTTCCACATCACGTATTTGTATTTTTATTCCAGGATGACTTTCTAATTAACCTTTTTAATTAAATAATATATTTTTTTTCATATTTCTGTTTTATTTTTCTATTTTTTATTTCCAAAATTATATAAGATAAACAGATTGAAAACAGCTTCATGGACCATTGTGTTGACACACCACTTGTTCCTTCCTCAAAGCACTGATACCTGGGAATTGGTCTTTTTCCCACTTGGAAAGTCCATTGTTGGGTGTCAATGGCTTTACACTCCCAAAGTAGGTGCTGGATCCTGATAAAAAAAAAAAAAAAGACTGCTTCAAGGCTCCTTTAGTTACGAAAAGGTTATATACAAGTCTTTGGATATGACTACATTGACAAATTTTCTTTAGTGACCAAAATGACATTTGTTCGACTTTTTTTCTCCATAGTAGCTATTCGACATTGGTCACTCTCGCAGTTGGATATTGGAAATGCATTTCTTAATGGTGAATCTGAATAAGAAATATACATGGAGTAACCAAATGGATTTGTTGTTTAGGAGAGTCTTCCGCATGGTTTGTCAACTTTCCATGTCTCTATATGGTCTTAAAAACAGTCACTTTGTGTGCTTGGTTTCACCATTTTTATACTGTTATGCAACAGTTTGGTATGGTTAATAGTGAGATTGATCATTATGTCTTATGTTGTCATTCTCTTCAGGATGTATCTATCTCATTGTGTGTGAATGATATTATTGGTAGACTTAAGTACTTCCTAGGTACTGAGGTTGATCAACCCAAAGATGACTTGGTGATCTTCGAAAGCAATGCTATAAGATTTAAATAATAATGTTATAAGATTGAAATTAGTCATTCACTTAGTCCGAATATTAGATCATTAAGTTGAGTCAAATGTTGATCCAGTGAATAGTTAATAGACCTCAGTCTATATTATAAAAACTTTAAATAGTTTCATAAATAATAAACTTTATATACTTATTTTTTTAAAAAAAAAACACAAAATTTATATATATATATTTAGAATTCATCATACTCCACCTTTTAAGTTAAAATTTAAAAAAATTAAATATATTTTTAATCTTTTAAGTTTTTTTTTTCCGTATAATTCATCAAATTAAAAATTATCTTTTATAACTTCTAAAATTCTTAAAAAAATTTAGTTCATCTCAACGTCAACTTGATAATTTTTTTTATCGTAAAAATTAAATTATGACGATAAAAAATTATTATAAATTATAAAATTAATATTTTTTTATTTAATAATTTCAATGAAAATAAAAATTAAAAAAATAAACTTTAATTTTGGAAAAAAATAAAATAATTGACACCCATACTCAGGGACTAAAAGTAAAAACATATTTAACTCAATTTTAAATTTAAAACAGGTGAACGCAAGACGACGTCGTATTGCAGAGGCCGCAACGTTTTCCATTGGAATTTTCATTTCCTCCACATTCTCTGAACAAACCTCTTACACTGTGGACGCAGCCTCCGCTGGCATTACCGCCATTGAAGCTCATTCAAGCTTTTTTCACCGTTTCTCACGAGACCAGGTAAAAGAGTCATCGCATTTCGCTTTCACTTGCCAACGGCGTACCTGGTATCTCAAGTGGGATAATTTTCTTCGTTTGCTTAAATCTTCGGCGGTTGATTAACGCTTTCTTATCACCCCGTTATTTTCTTCTTTGTGATAGTTTTGATTTCTTTGAGAAAACAGAGCACCCAACGTGGTTAATTTGTTTAGATGGGTTCAGCTTATTAGGATTTTAATTTTTAAAATTTGTGTTTTGGTCACCAGGTGTTTGATAAAATGTTTGACTGTCACGTGCAATGGGTTACTGTCCCAGTGAGAATTCTGACGTGGTTAGTCTGTTTTTTGTTGTGAATGGGGGCCTTGTTGATTGGTAAAATGAATGCGTATTTGGTGTTTGGTTTATTGCCTAAGTTAGTGCGAGCTGACCCTTTTTCCATCTTGCCTTCTGGTTTGTGTGATTTTGTGGATGCATTCTGTGTTTGTGTTGTATGTTTAAAGTTTATTGATTTGACTGTTGGTTGTAATATATAATGGCACTGTCATGTTTTTGGTATTTGAGTTTGGTATATATTACGCACTTTCTTTGGATTGGTGGTAGCTTGGGTTCCATGTGATTTGGTTTTGTGATGATTGTGTGTCTTTTCTTGCAGTGTGATTTGTAACACTCCTTTTTGTTCAATTTTGGTTCTCCTAAGGTTTGAAGCTGTTGCCATTGGAAATCAGCACTTTCTTTTTTGTTAAGGATTAGAGTAGAAACAAAATGCTTAGACGAAGGCTATCGGTGTTCTCAACGTCAATCATCAGAAGTTCAAATCATAGCAAACCCATTCTCAGATACCCATCTATCCAATTTCATCCCTTTCAGCTCCCTCACTCTCCCAGTGCTTATAAAACAATTAGTCCTAATGCATTCCCAGATTTTCAAGGTTTTAGAGCTTACAGTCTTCTGAGCTTGAATGATCTGAGAGATAAGGTTCCCAGAAAACAGAAGACGAGGAAGGGACGTGGGATAGGGTCTGGTAAGGGAAAGACTTGTGGTAGGGGCCACAAGGGTCAGAGAGCCAGAAAAGGTGTAAGATTGGGGTTTGAAGGAGGCCAGACCCCTCTTCGCCGAAGAGTACCCAAACGTGGGTTCAAGAACCCATTTAGCCTCACTTTTCAGGTATGTTTTCATGTTTATATTTGAAGTTTTGTTTTTATTTTAATGCATTGAAACATAAGGAAAACCAAAAGTGAAATCTTTCCTTTGGTTTGTTGGAAAAGAAAAATGTGTCGTTTCAATTCTAAAATATTAAACATGGACTATTACCAAAGCTAGATTTACTATGCATCGAGGTGAATTATTGAACCTGATAAAATTCATTCAAGGACTAAATCTACTTTGTCAAATCAAGGTCATTTTTGTTGCTCAAAATACATTATTTCCCTATATACTTGCTGAATAATGTAGCAAAAATAATAAAAAGATGTATTTTTTTGTCTTTTCTCAAGCATTTTGTTAGAGTGTTTAACTAGATTTGTTGCATCTGATGTCTGAGTTACTACTATTGCCATCTTGAATATTGGATGTCCTGTCACTGTGTAGTTCCAGCTTTATTGCATCTCAAGTAGTTGCAGCTAGCAAATACCACTAGACATTGGGTTATACAGCAGTTGTCTTTCAGAGTATGATCTGTTACCTTTAGATGCATTTTTCAAATATCACTATCAAAGGGATGATCTCGGCACAGTTATCTTATTGAAAGTTTAACTAAACCTTTGTATGACTCCGTGTGTGTATAAGATCAATCTCTTGCCATCATTATTTGTTTATTTTTCTGTACTTTCTGTCTTTCTCTATATTGTTAAATTTCTTAGGATTCTTTTTCTGCAGCCAATAGGTTTGGGGAAAATTGCCAAGTTTATTAATGCTGGGAAGATAGATTCTTCTGAACTGATTACAATGAAAACACTAAAGGTTTTGTGACTGTTAACTTCACTTCTTCTGGAAATATTTTTGCTCCATGTGCTTCCTCTCATTCTTCTGGTCATTATTATTACCATAGGATGCAGGGGTACTAGGGAAGCAAATAAAAGATGGAGTAAGATTGATGGGGCGTGGTTCTGAGCAGATCAAGTGGCCAATTCATCTAGAGGTAGCTTGGTTTGAAGGCTATAAGTGTTTGGAGGATCATAATCATGCTTTTTGATTCTTAAATCTTTGATTCTTAAACATGTTTATCTAATGTTGTAAATTTCACCATGGTCATAATTAATCATTTAATCATCATTGTTACTTTTGCTAAATAGTTCATGATTTACTTGGATGTTTACTTAAAAGTCTGCACTCTCCTTTCTCCATTGGCAGCATAAATGATCGAAATTGGGGGGTAGCCAGGTTTTGACCTAATCAGAATGGTACAATGGTTGTAGGGCATCTAGCTTGGAATTTGTTATAAATAAAGTTTGTATTATACTTGTATATACAAATTTATACACTAACTTTGTTTAACCTTGGCATTTTTTTCTTGTACAGATAAACAAACAAACTCTCATAGTTTGAGATTTATGTTTCCATATTATGCTTTTGTTTGGTCTTTGTTTAATTTTAAGAGTTTAATGGTGATACATTGATAGTGTAAAAAAGTTTTACACTGACAGTCAATGACAACCCACCGTTTATATGACTTTTAAGATAGTTTTATAGAAGTCAACTGACTTAGCATAAATGAAAGGTTGTGATTGACTGTTAGTAACTATTTTACATTGTTAGTGCATTACTTTTAAACTCTAATTTTAAATACCATAGTATAGGTTATATTTTATTGTCTCAACTCTTTTTGGTATAAAACAGGAATGTAGTTTAACACAGTGATTTTACAGGTATCAAGGGTTACTGTTAGAGCTAAGGAAGCAGTTGATGCAGCTGGTGGGTCTGTGAGAAGGGTGCATTACAATAAGTTGGGATTGAAGGCACTGCTGAAGCCTGAGTGGTTTGAAAAGAAAGGAAGATTGTTGCCTAAAGCAGCTAGACCTCCTCCAAAGCAACAGGATAAAGTTGATAGCATTGGTCGGTTGCCGGCCCCAACAAAGCCAATTCCATTTTTAGTTGAAGCAAGCAAGGATCTTCCAGTTCAGCAACTTAGTTAAATAATTAAACATGTTTGGCTCCATTTTTTTAGGATTTTGTAATTCTGTGTGGTGTAAACGTCCAACTCACAAGTTTTTCATGCAGTTCTTGCAAATGCTGAGGTAGTTGATTCAGAATGAGATAAATGAAATTCCTTGGGGAAAATGGAAGAAGGGAAAAGCTTGTTTATTATTTTGTTTCTTTTAAGGATTTGATCTTAGTCACTCAGTTGAGAAGAGTCATAGTTTCTTGTGTATGTTTGCTTGGAAGAGGATCTTAGCCTCTTCATTAAAGGAAAATTGCAAGATCATTCCTCAATGTTTAACTTTTCTCCTGGTATGGATGGTACTTTTCAAATGACTTGGCTGAATTTTAATAAATGGGCGATTGTTTCAATCCTAATTTGTATGATCATGTAAATAAAATATTTAGTCAATAGGATTATTAAGTTTTAGTCCCATTTTTTTTATTTGACATTGGTGCGTTGTCATCATCAAGTTACATCATATTAATCGTTTCTTAGTACTACTTTTGCAAGCTTCTCCTGACTCTTGAGTGTTGTAAAACCATGACAACTACGAGAAATGTAAAGTACATTTATGTTTTCTTATTGATTCGTTGGTGATCCCCACGTTCACCGTAAACTATATTTGTAATATTACAGGAGATTGACCCACAATGTCCGAACTAAATTAATTTTTACTTCAACATTTTGGACACTCACCTATAGTACATATTAACTACCAAGAACTTTCCCTAAAAAAAACTGCTAAGAACTGGAAAAAAAAAAAAACGAATATCCCTTTTAGATGTAAGATAATCCACAATTTGGGCACAAGACTGTTAATCTGCTGTGGTAATCTTGATGTGATATATTAAGTTAATGCTATTCATGCCGGATAAAATCGTTACAGAAGACACAACTTTAGGACTCAAAATTGAGACTATTGGTTAAGTCAGGGCAATTGATATAAACATTGAGAAATTTTTTTTTTATGTATTATGTGTAAAATAATTTTACGTCATTATTAATCCTTTTGTTTTGTTGATTATAAAATTATTTTAAAAATCATGTTTTTAAGTTATGATAGAATTAAAATGTAAATCTATTTTAAATGTTTATTACATTACCATTAAACTTAAACTTATAAAAGTTTAGTATAATTCATTAAGACTTTTTTTTTTTTTAAGGAAAAATGATTTATTAACACTTAAAGACTTAAGAGTACACTGACACTATGTTTCCATTTCCATCCATCAAAACATAAAATGCACAAATTCTGAATTAAATATAACATGTACATGTGGTTGACTTTAATATTGCAAAACTCAAAAGCCAGTTGTCACATGAGAGTTGAGACCTCAATGTCTGCTAATTAGTTCTGCACCAAGTAACAACATGTAACATGTCAACCTTAAAGCCAAGAGAGAGTATGGTAGTGGCTACCACGTTTTAGTAATTTCATGAACCCCCCAAGCCTTAAATACGTGCACCACTCTCTCACAATATTAATGCATCAAAACACAACAACAACAACAACAACACAATCTGCTGGCAATGTTGTTAATGAAACACACGAGGCTCCACTACCTTACACTTTTCCTCCTTTTGGTCCCTTTGTTGGAGCGGAACACCATTTATGGTCTCTCCACACAGGTAAATGTGCCTCCTGAGGCCTTGCTGTCCATTGGTCACTATCACACAACATGTCCTGTTGCTGAGGGCATCATCTCACAAAAGGTTGCTTCTTGGGTTAAGAAGGACCCCACTTTGGCCCCTGCTATCATACGCCTTCATTTCCATGACTGTGCTGTTAGGGTAATCACACATAACTCAAAATTTCTGTCTCTTTAAATTTGGCTATGTGTGTTGAGTTTAATAGTAATGCATTAATAGTTTAATTGTGATGAAGTGAAAAATTATTTTAAAGCGTCGGTGCATTATTATTAAACTTGTGTGTTTCCTATGCTTATTTTCTTGCTTACTTGATTTGGCCATATGCATCTTGATTCATGCATCACTTTAACTTGTTATGTGAGAGATATAAAGTTGACTTGATGGCTGAGAATGAAGATTTAAGGTGACATGAGAAGAGAAGAAGAATGAGTCGTGAGTTGGAATTATTTTCACTTACATTTCTAACAAAATTAATAAATTAATATTTGTCGATAAAATAATTTTAACTTGTTATATACCATTTAATACATATAAAAAAAAAGGATTTTGTGTTTATTTGATGATAAATAGTTGTATATAATTTGATCATTTTGACTATTTGTGTAGCTAAACATGGTTAAAATCCAGCATCTAAAATAATTGTTACAATTGATACGTTGCAGTTTTCTCTTAAAATTTAATTTAGAAGAAGATAGTAATATAAGTTGAGAGTTTAGTTTTGAACGTGAGTAGTATTAAGAATTTTTGATTCTCAACTAGTAAGAAAGTACTTTGAACATGACTTTTAATGTAATTTTTACTAAAGTAAACAATCTTACTATAACCATTCATGATTAGAAGAGTGTTGAAAACATTTGCAGCATGAGTGCAATCTAATTAAATTCATTTAAAATCCCCAATAAAAATGTATAAGGATAACATGACAAACAATTTCAAGTAGAACTAGAATAATATCTGTCACAGGACCGTCCTTAACTTTGATGTTGTTGGGAGCGGAACTTATTTCTGCTTTGAAAATAGGATCACATGCAGTGATGCAGATCTTGGTCTCATCAATGTCTGAATGATAACAATCAAAACTTACTTGAAACACACACAATAAATAACTGGACCATGGTGCCACCCTTTCCATTTTTACTTCTCCAACATCACTGACCCTCTATTCCTCACTCTTTTTTTTATCTCCTCATTTTTACACATAATTTTGCAGTTAATATTTTACTTCATAGAAAAATAAATAAAATCTTTATTATCTCAAATGAAATGAATTTCATTTAAGTAATAATAGTTACACGCACATATATAGCATTATTAGTCATACAATGGCAGATATAGTTGACAGCATGAAAAACCTTGACAGTAACCGTGCATTTTAATTAAATTCCTAATTTTATTAACAAAGTATACGCGTGAGTAAGTTTTCTTTAGAAAGACTTCCTGAAGTGAAGAAAGAAATAAAAAGAAAAAATAATCAATTTTTTCGTAAGTTAACTTCTGTATTAGTTTTTCTAGATTAGCTGACGGTTAATGGCCTAAGCAAAAACTAATTTTAAAGAATAAAGAAACTCATTTTATTTTTTCTTCTTATTAAATAAGAAGTTTATACAAAGGAGTCTCTAATGATTATAGTTTAGTATTTTAACACTGGAATTAGAAGTGTTGACTTGAGGTGAACGTGACATGAATCACACTTTCTTTGATGCACTTCAACTGATCAAACTCAATGCAGGGATGCGATGGATCAATCTTGCTAAACCACCAAGGAAGTGAGAGGACTGCAATAGAGAGCAAAACCCTGAGAGGCTTCCAACTAATAGAAGACATCAAAACCGAGTTAGAAAAAAAGTGTCCAAAAACAGTGTCTTGTGCTGACATCCTCACAGCTGCAGCAAGAGATGCCACACTCATGGCTGGAGGGCCCTTCTGGGAGGTCCCATTTGGCCGAAAAGACGGCAAAATCTCCATAGCCAGAGAAGCCAACATGGTCCCTCATGGCCATGAAAACATAACATCCTTAATCACATTCTTTAAGGAAAAAGGGTTGGACACTCTTGACTTGGTCACTCTCTCAGGCTCTCACACAATTGGGAGGAGCACATGCTCTTCAATCATGGACAGGATTAGCAACTTCAATGGGACTCAAAAGCCTGATCCTTTACTCAGTGTCTATTTCTTGAAGCTGTTGAGGAAGAGGTGCAAAAGAGTGGTGGATTTGGTGCACCTTGATGTCATAACACCTAGGACTTTTGACACAATGTATTACACCAACCTTGTGAGGAAAGTGGGGCTGCTTTCAACGGATCAGGGGCTGTTTTCTGATGTGAGGACTGCTCCTTTTGTTGAAGCGTTTGCAACGCAGCCTTTTCTTTTCACTAGCCAGTTTTCTGTGTCTATGGTGAAGCTTGGGAATGTTCAGGTTTTGACTAGGCCTAATGAGGGTGAAATCAGAGTAGATTGCAGTTATGTCAATGCTGTGTAGTTGGTGTCCATTGATATGTGATTGTTCTGGTTTTGCATTTGGGGTGTCAATAAATGGTGTAGCTAGAGAGGGTTTGGATTGTCTTTGGGGACAAATAATACATGTCTCTACTGCTGTGTTGTGAGAAACGTATTGATAAATTACACTGATTGAAACCACAGTATACAAATCAATGCTTCATCCGTCATTCAACCGTCATTTAAATTCATGTGCATTCAACCGTCATTTAAATTCATGCAAAAATAAAAATGTCACTTAGATTTACTTTTTGAGTAACTAAGTGATATTTTTATTCTTCCATGTACCAATTTGGTGGTTTACCCAATATAGATATATAAGAGAATAATTAAGTCATTAGGGAGGTTGATTCTCAACAAACTTAGTTATAAGATTAGAATAGATTACGCACTTTCTTTCTAATCATTGTGTCTTTTCTTGCAGTGTGATTTGTAACACTCCTTTTTGTTCTATTTTGGTTCTCCTAAGGTTTGAAACTATTGCCATTGGAAATCAGCACTTTTTTTTTTTTTCGCAACATAAAATAAACCAGTAAGTAGAGTTGAATCAATGTACAAATATTAGTGGAATTCATTTTTTTTTCTTTTTCTTTTTGAAAACAAAAAGGGATAGTTGAATAATCAATAGATAACAACATTGAACAAGTGAGGGTGAAGAGAAGAGAGGAATGGAAGAGAAAGGTTTGATGGAAGAGGGTAAGAGTATGAGTCGAAAGGAGAAGAGGAAGGCAATGAAGAAGATGAAGCGGAAGCAGGCAAGGAAGGAGGCTGCTGAGAGTGAGCGGCGGGAGGAAGAGGAGCGCCTGAATGATCCCGAGGAGCAGAGGCGGATGCAGCTGCTGGAGCAGCAGGAGGCCGAGAGAATGCAGAGGGACATGATCCTCTTCCAAGAGAGAGAGAAGGCGTGGATGGACACTGTCATCGCCACCACCCAAAAACAACAGCAACAGCAAGAAGAAGACAAAGACGAGGACGACGATGATTATGAATACGTGGAGATAGAAGGCCCACCGGAAATCATTTGGCAAGGAAACGAGATCATCCTCAAGAAGAAACAAATCAGAGTTAGGGTTACAGACAGAGACAAAAGCCCAAGCCCGATGAGTCTAATCAAAACGACCACCAGGTAATGTTTATGTCTTTGTCTATGTACTACTTGCATTCATCTGATTATATGCACCACCCATTCACCATTGGTTATCATCATTTGCAGCAGCAGCAGCTGGAGGAGGAGGATGGTAGACCTACATCCAATCCCTTGCCCCCAGAATTGACACTCGAGAATGTTGCTCAACAAATACCCAATTTCGGAACCGAACAGGTATGTTTCATTTCAATAAAATATAAATAATCTTATTTCATCTTCAACAAACTTACTCATTGCTTCTGATTCTGCTGCCATGCCAGGATAAAGCTCATTGCCCTTTTCATCTGAAAACGGGAGCATGTCGTTTTGGTACACGCTGTAGCAGAGTCCATTTTTACCCTGATAAGTCGTCCACTCTTCTAATCAAAAACATGTACAATGGTCCTGGCCTTGCTTGCGACTGGGATCAAGATGAGGGCCTTGAGGTCTGTTCATTTGCTTCATTGTATCCTCTTCATCACCTTTACTACTACTACTTACTTACGTACCCACATCAATGCTTATGCACTGCTCTTCTTTCTTAATAATAACAAAATAACAAAACCTTTTACATCTTTAATCTACTACGTCTCACGCCCTTCAATTGTTAATTTAATAATCAAGATAAATCCAATTCAAAGTATCCTATTCTATCTGTGGTTCTTCTTGTTAGTGTTTCCTTGTCCCCCTTACATCTTATGTGCATGAAGTTGGTATCGATTCAGTTCCTTAAATTCATTTTTCTCGATTGAAAAATTCACGCAGTTACTTCATCTGATATTTTTGTCCTTGTGGAGCATATCCAATTCTTTGACTTAATAATATTCAGGGAATCATTGCAAGATTCAGTTTGCTGGAGGCTTATGATTTGGCCTTGATGGGTCAAAGTTAATGATATTAGCTGTTGTATCCTACTTGCTCAGCCTGGGAATAAATAACCTATTAATATTGATCCCCTCCCCCCTTGTTAGTCACTTAATACATTTTTTTTTTTTCAATTTCTTTATTTGACTTTTTATCCCCCCCTCCCCCTTTCGTTGTTTTTTATTTACTATCTGAGTCCTTTACTCATAATGCCATAGCACCATACTTTTGTGACATATTTTTTTATTTTTTCATGTAGGAGGGGACTTTTTTTGTTTCCCATAATGTTTCACTTAATATTATGTCAGCATAACATTTTAATAGATTCAATAATTAGACTGAATATTTAAAATACTTTTTTTTCCCAAATCTTTGTTACAATTTCAAAAAAATTTCATACACTAATAATTTTTCATTTTCTTGCTCCTTAACCCTAAGTAGTTGTCAGGCGATATCCAAGTCTTGGCTTATGGAGCTATGTTGCAGACTAATGGTCTTGACCTTCAAAGGGTTTGAGATTGTGACAACAAGACCTTAAAATGTTGATTCAAATAAAATTGACAATGTTTGTTTCTTATAATTAGGACCAAAAAATGGCACCACTCCTTTCTTATATAAAGGACTAGAGGAGGTATTATAATACATCAATATCTTGTTTGACCTGCTTAACCCCTTTTTCAGTATACAGATGAAGAGGTTGAACGCTGTTTTGAAGAATTTTACGAGGATGTTCACACAGAGTTCCTGAAGTTTGGGGAAATTGTGAACTTCAAGGTTTTTTTTTTACTACCATGTGTGTGTGTGTGTGTGTGTATGTTTTACTTATGAAAATATATTTCTCATTTCATTTTGGCATTAATGTAATTTTCAATTTCTTCAAATAAAATTTTGTGGGTTCTCTGGGAAATATTACAAATGCTAATCGAGGATTGTTTATATCTAGCTATATAGAGAGCACAAAATAAATCAAATGGAGAACTTACTCAACCATTTTCTTTACTATTGCAACCTTTCTGCTATCCACCATCCCACTATAGCCAAGCCATTTCAGGATCAGGCACTCTGCCACTACCTAGAATTGATAACTGTGATTTAAAAGGGATATAGTTTTTTCCTTTATGTGAAACTAGAGAAGAACAGTATTTTGAAATCCAAAATGGCTGCACATGTGAAAACATTTTGAAGATCTCAAGTAATTGTCTCTTTGATTTCCCAGCTACTTATACTACTGATCCTATTATCTATATATCCCTGTCAGGTGTGTAAAAACGGTTCATTTCACTTGCGAGGAAATCTCTATGTACAGTATAAATCACTCGATTCTGCTCTGCTTGCTTATAACTCTGTGAACGGTCGCTACTTTGCTGGGAAACAGGTATTGGATTTCTATGCGTTGTTGTTTGTGCCAAATGAATATCTTTAATGCTGCAAGTATGATTGTATGATTTTCGAGAAAGCTCCAAGTATAATAGTAATTCATGTTTCATTTTACTTGGGACATCATATGTAGTGCATTCAGTAACATCCATTTACTTTTTTTTTTTTTAATTTATGTACTGTAAGGCTGTAACTCCTGTTATATTGGAGGAAAGTCTGAAAAATGTTTGATGCAAAACTGGTTAGAAAGCCCTCAATGCAATGGAGGTTTTGTATTTTCTGTGCTCCTCTTCCAAGATACGACAACCCGTTGAACACAACTCACCCTTATTATAAAGAAGTTTTACACATTTCTGTTTCTGTTTTGAGTATACTTCTCTAGGTCATGGTTGAAGAAATGAAAATTGTCTACTTAGCTAGTTTGCAATGAAAATTAATCATCTGATAACACATAATAACAATGACAGTACGGTTCCAAAATGCATCCCTTCGAATAACTATGTTTTTCCAAGTTTACCCAAATAAATACACGCAACCAAATTAATATATATAGCATCTCATGTAGACAGATATTGGTCCAATTGTTCTCAACATGCATTAAAATATAACAACACAAAATACTATAAAATCATAAGCATCAAATAAATATAAAATCTTTGATTTCATCTCTTCCTTCTTCTCTCTCTTTTTTTTCTCTAGACGCACAATATATATACTCTCAACACACTACAATTTCGTTATTTTCTTCACTCAATCAAACGACTAGGATAGGAATTGAATCATAATAATATAATAAAGGAATCCAATCAAGACAAGTTTAAGTCTATGATAAGGTCAATTACTATTTTCTTATAGTGCCAATTAACATAGGATCTGATGTAGAAAAATGGTATAGTACATTGTTCACAGAACAATATAATATGCATCAAAATAGGTTGGCCTTACCTGTAAACGTTATACATAGCAGGATAGCGGATATCATCTGAATTTGTATATGTATGCATGTGTGTTGAAAAGTAACGAAAAAACACCTAATTAAAAGTTATACGCATATTCTAATTAAAGCAAAGTTTCATAACCAAAACCAAACAACAAACACACATGTCCAATTGTCAATTATAATAAAGGATTCCAATCAACACCAGTTTAAGTCAATAATAAGTCTTAGAGGCTAGAGAATAAACTGAACATTAAAACAAGTTCAAATATTATCTTCAGCTGCAAGCATGCGTGTTTCAGAGTTTCACTAACTTCATCACCACCTTCCTCTTCTTCAACACTTCATCAACGCTTCTTCTTCTACCTCATTTTGACTTTCACTACTCGATCAAATGTACTGCTGCTTTTTCTTCTCGTACTTGTTCTTTCGATCCACTTCCCTTATAGGTAGGACAAACAACCTCCTTTGCTTTTGTGTGTTGCCTAATGTGTGCTATAGGCTCACTGATCCTAGCTGCAGCTCCCAAATTTACTCCCCAAGTCAAATCATCAAAAATTAATTGATCAACTTAATTCAACATATAAATGTCATACATGCAAAAAGGTCATAGCTTTAAAATTCATAACATTGCCAGCATGAATTCATAAGAGTGCTACAATACATGAGCCAGAAATTCATCATAACTTGAACTAAAATGATGATCATACATAGATAAACATATATATGAATTCATAAGAGTGCTATAATACACGAGAATCATTTCATTCATCATAATCTGAACTACCACAGTGATTATAGATAAACATTTTATCTCATCATTATACTAATTATCATTTGCAAATGGAGAAGGGAAGGAGGAAGAGGAGTCGAAATTCAACCCTTTCTATTAGTAAAAATCTAATAATTAATAATTATCATTTATCAATAAAAAAAAAAGAAGCTAATTATCATATGCATTTAACATTTTAGAAGTCAATTTATTAACAATATGCATGTGATTATTTTTAAACTCAACATTATCTAGGAGTAACTTTATGTTTTCATATAGGCATCAACAACTCAACATAGTTACTTTATTATGCGACCTATATCATTAAGCATCTAATATATAAAAGTCAAAAACACTCACTAACACCTGAAATCATAAGAATAGAAATTAAAGTTGATGACACGGGATTAGACGCCTAAGAGTTTGGGTCATTGGCAAGTTCCATATATATATATATATATATATATATAAGCGTCCTGTGCGACAGAACTCAGCCATATTTCCTCCATCCTTCCTTTCTCCTTCTCACTTTTATTCTTTGGACCCACACAACTTCATTTCTCATAGAAAATTCTCTCTATCCCTATCAAGGTTAAGCTTTTGGGATTTGATGAACCCACTATCTTCCCTTTGGTTTCTCGGTTCAACCATCAAATCATCTTATATAACTCCTATTTTAAATAACAGTTGCATCCTTTGTATTACTACTACTATCGACGATTCTTGAGTTGAGTTATAATTAGAATGGTCTGATGGTTGACAAGAAGAAGGAAGGAAGAAAAGGTCATAGGTTATTCACTTATAAAAAAAAAGGATATAATAATATTTAATATCATTATATCCTAATTATTTATATATTCTAATATTTTACCTTCTATAATATTTATAAACTGGTCTTGGTCTTAGACCTCGATTTCTAATCAATGGGTAAGTATTTTTAACATAAAGGAACACCTATATTAAAAAGAAACACAACTAATTAATGATATGACCATATAAAATTCTTTCGAGTACTAGCTAGTACTAGTAGTCAATACACATGATACTTCAGGTATCATTATTAACAAGTAGCTAGCATATACAATTATAATGTACATTTAAATACTCTCCATTCCAAAATGATAAAAATAGAAATAAAAATAAAAAGCAGAAATTTTCAAAGACTTCAGGTATTTACTATTGAGTGACTGTGAGGTTGTTACATACCTTCAGTTTCATCTGGTTCGACTAGCCATGCCATAAGCAGAAAAGGATAGTAGGAAATGCATCGAATCACTGGGTTGCGTGATGAGGAGGGTAACCAGAGAATAGTGTAGAGCAACAAAAGCATGAGAATGCAGATCACACACAAAACCAGAAGAGCAGTGGCCAGCCAACTGAGATCACTTATAACAAGGTGGAGACCGGCCATGAACGCAACTGAAAGTGTTGCAAGAGTGACTCCTAAAATGGGCTTTGCCATTTCAAGTGAAGAAACAGCCAAAGTTATGTCTCCCAATTGAGCCCAAATGAGAATAATGATAACACTAATGGAACCGTACATGGATATTGTGATACAGAAAACAAATAGCTTAAACCACAAGTGATGTAGCATGAGGGCCATGCCTTTATGTGAATCAGAGCTATTAGTTCCACCAGGCAAAGTAAAACCTGCGGCAAATGTTACTGTGGTTATAAGGGTCGAAACCAGAATAAGGGTTTCAATTCTATCTTTATACGGATCCATGTTTGGGGCTTCTTGATTACGAGAGCTTTCTGCAATTTGGGAAGGAGGAGGGACCTCGACAGAATGATACCCTATTTTAGCATATTTTACACCAGCAGATTCTAGCGCAGTCCATGTCAACCGCTGCAAATACATGCATGTTTGTGTGTTACAATTCAATTATATATAAAACATGAATTTTCTAGACAATACTGACAATCTTTAAAATTATTATGGGTAAAAAAACTAATAACATTCAATTGTATATCACATGGAGATGGATTTAAATTATCAACAGTACTTATATACCATATAATAATTTAAAAATAAAGTATAACAAAGTTTTACAATCATAACTCAAGGTTTATGTGACTTTTTTAACTAATTTCATAAAAGTTAATTAATTTATTATAAATTAAAAGTTGTGATGGTTAAGTATAGCGTAAAACTTTGTTGTACTATCAGTATATTATTCTTATTCTCTAGTAATTTTTCAATATTAAAAAAAAAAAAATCCTTCCTTAAGCATAATCATCCAGATGTAAATTTTGATCAAATTAAAGTACATTTTAATCACACTACACAAACAAACAAAAAAAAGTCATATAGTAATGATAAACTTGCACTCATAGGTTTAGTTTCTACTTTTTTTTTTCAATAAAAACGGAAGTATTAGTAATTTAGTATAAATATGATAATAAGACATCGGATTGACAGTGTGTAATAAATATTATCAGACAACAACGTTTTATTTATATAATTTTAAAAATAATTTTATAAAATATAATTCACTTATAAAAGAGGATTATAATTAACTTACCATATAAAACTTTATTACACTAAATTATAATATCTTTATTATCTATAAATATTATATATTTATATATATGCTACCGCCCGGTATATGGTATATGATGCATCGTACTACACACAATTCCATTAGAATAGAATATTGATGTACATCATTGATACATTACATAGTTGCTTATGTAAGGGTTCTGAAATCAAAGTAGGGCGAATATACAAGGGAGTGAGAAAAACCATGAAATTAAGGTTCAGTGTAGTAAAGCTGTAGAGGCACATAATTAATCAAGGTATGTGAGATTGGAAATTCAGAAATCTGATTTGAGAAAATTAAAGAAACAGAGGGTATTGGGTGAGAGGACTAAGTTTGTTGTGTAGAGAATTTAGTAGGCTATACACTATAAATAATAAAAATTAACCGTAAAAACTATTTTTAAAAAATAATTTTGTTTACTAGTAGAAAATAAAAAGCAACTCAATCAAACAGAGTGAAAGTTCTAAAGACAAATCAAATTTTAGATTTAATATATTGTTAGTCCATGAAATTATGACTTTTTTTTCTATTTAATTTACAGTTTAATTATTTATGTTTAGTTCCGAACTACTTATGTTTAACAAAGAAAATGTGCTTCTAATATTCTTTTTTAATATCAGATTTTCAAGAAGGGCTTAAATAAATTTTTAGTTTCACTCATATTATTTTTTAGTCCTTCAAATAAACAGTTGATTTTTTTAGTCTTCAAAATTGAAAAATACTTATTTTAATTCTTCTTATAATAAATAAAAAATTTATAATTTGTGACAGTTTTTAAATATTATAAATATGTAAAAATATCACAAATCAAATTATGATGGCTAAAAAAATCACCACAAATTATTAATCTCTTATTATTTGCTTATCTTTTATAAAAAAGACTAAAATAAATATTTTTTTTATTTTAAATGACTAAAAAAATATCTTTTCAGACTAACAAAAATATAATTCATATTTATATTTTAAAGAATAAAAACATATTTTAACCTATCAACAATTTAAAGTGAAGGGAGGGTAAAATACTTGCCTCTGAATAGGAAGGATTTTTTTGCAGAAGTTGCATGTAAACATCAAGAGCTGTTTGATTATTATTGTTAACTGAACTTAGATCCACTCTTTTATCTCGTGTCAAGGCATACACAATTTTCGGATGACAGCGCTCGGTAGCCAAATGCAAGGGAGTGTTTCCGTCGAGATCCTTATCATTTATCATCTTTCCAAGTTCATGATTTGCATTCTTTTGCAAGATGTAGCTTATCACATTAAGCTTTCCCATTTTAGCAGCAATGTGAGCAATATTTCGACCATGATTATCAAGTATTTCTCTAGGATATGGACAGTATTCTAGCAATTTCTTAACCACTTTAACATGCCCTCCTCCGGAAGCCAAATGAATAGGATAAAGGCCATAGATGTCTGTATCATTGTGACAGGCAATACACCTTTCAAGCAAGTCCTTAAAACCGTCAAGATAACCGGTAGATGCAGCATAGTGAAAAGCAGACCTCCCTTCATCGTCCCTTAGATGAATCCATTCTTTCTTTTTCGTCAGTATGATACGTATAATATCTGACATATACATATATAATCAAGTATGAGCAGAATATAAATTAAAAAAAAAAACCAACAATATATAATAAAAAAATTGAGCTAAATAATAAAGAATAGAATGAAATTCATTCTATTATCGGATTTTTTTTATTTTTTATTTATCGGTGTGTGTCCAAGACAGCATAACTTGTTCAACCATTACAAAACAAGACTGGCAATTGGATATATGCTAAACCATTAGTAATATTCTAAATATAAACCTTTCTAGAAATTTGAATCAGATTATTTAACATATATTTGCTAAGGAGGTTGGTAGCATAGAGCATACATTAAATTATTGGAGATGAATGACATGAACACTCCATGAAATTAGAGATATAGTGAACGTCAAACACAGTCAAAAGTTTTAAATTTTGGATATTGAACGTTATGAAACGGACTTAGGACAAAAACCATACGAACCACGAAGGAGATTTCTCCCTGTCATAAGGAGATTATATTTTTCTGATAGCCGGTACCAAATGGATTGTGGGGCTGCAAAGGTATGGGACTGTGGCAGGACTGGAGATACATTTGCTCCCCATATATAGCTTCTCGAAGGTTGAATTGATGATCAATGTGTTGGGATAAATGTATATATGCCCAAGATCCAATCCATCGTGTTATTAGTTTTAGCTAAATAATTGTTCTTTAATTTATTATCATATTTACGTCATGGATTAAAGTTAGACCATTTTAATTTAAATTGTTATTGGTCATATATTTATTGTAAACAGGATTATCAATAAATCATAAATATATATATATTTTGAATAAAGATTAATAGGTCTAATTTATTAAAGTACATATATAAATAATGCATATGTAGGTAGATGTGAATATTAAACTGATTCAATTGAAAATTCCTAATAATTAAAATTACCTTAAATTGTCAATAGGAAGTTATTTTCTTGTAGTTTCTATTTACTTGAGATTATTATACTAATCAACAAGTTGACAACTGAATGAAAGAAAACAAGAGTTTTTAAGTTATTAATTGATTATTGATTATGAGTTTAATGTACATGTATTGTTATTATAAAATAGTTTTACACTGTCAAATATGTTTAAAAAATAAAATAAAGCGAAAAATGGAAACAAATAAAGATATGATCACATAAAGATATAATCAACTTAGTTTCCTGAAAAGATGACTCAATAATTTTTATTTAAAGTAATCTTAGGTCATTTAAAAAAAAAAGTTTTTCTTTCTTTTCCAATGTTGTTTTATTTGATCTGTTTCACTTATCAAAGAGAGTCTCTTCACATGGTTGAAGAAAAATTTGATCGTTTCAAGAACGCAATACACAATTTCATGATGTTATATATTTAATTATTCGCAACTGTTACAAATTTCATGATATTATAATTGTTATAAACACTCTTCTATAACTTTTAAAATGATAGTATGGATCCATATCTTTGACAAATGACAATGTTGATGTTAATAATGATGATAGCAATTATGGAACGGCCTTAAAGAACTGAGAATGAAACCCATAGGTTAGGATGCGTATGCGTGTGCTTGATTGTTTGTGTCTTGGAGTGAGGGAAGACTTGATCCTTTGCATAGGATCAATTGCATCGAAAAATCACAATTCACAACCTACTTCATACTTATTTTGTTTTCTTGTATGTTATCGTGTTACACAGTGGCGGAGTGGCTGGCCGAAGTTGAGTTGAGTGGAGTTGCACCCCATGAAATTGAGAGAAGAATTTTTCTAGTGCTATTATTGTTTGTACCCCACATTTTTATAAGTTGACCCCCTTGTCTCAATTTTTTTAAAAGTATTTGTCAATTTTTACTAGTTTTTTCCTTATGTTTTGTTTTATTTATATACTTTATTTGGTTAGAATTTCCATTCTATTTTATATATTTTTTCATATGTATGATAACAAATATTATAATTTTTTAAAAATAATTTATCCCGACTAATTCTAGGTCTAGGTCTTGGATCTACAACAGCCTTGCAAGAAGATGGGCATTCCAATCATGCGGACAAGGGAATAAACAACGTGAGCACTGGGAGAACAATGAGGATGCAATTGAGATGGAAGTACCTACACCATTAGTCAGTACACCGCAGAGTCCATTCCCATGGAACGAGCAACATTGCCTCTTCTTTTCTGAGGACTCTTTGAATGCTGATTGTAGATATTATGACGAGTAAAGTTTTGGGAGTGTTGTATCTTAAAGATTACTCTGTAGGTCTATGTAGGATATGATGATGTATTACTTTCTTTATTTTAGTTGTATTTTATTTCCACAATGTACATGACAATTATGTTTAATGGAAATTGTGATATTTTCTTTATTCATGTGTTATTTATGGTTTCTATGCAACACATCTCAACAGGCGCAAAAAAAATCCTTTCACAAACAAATTAATTAAGTGTTTGATTAAAATTAAAATCAACAATGATTTATGTATAATAGGAGATAATGTAACAAGGGGTGTTATAGTAAGGGCCGAATGGAATTATTTTGGCTGCTTCTTTTTCATTCTCAGTCAATTTGTGTATCTTAGAGTTTTGAACGAATTGTCTATGACATTCTCTAAGATTTCGCGACCATTGACTCCAACGACTCATAATTTTCATATCCGCCTTAGCCAAAAATCTTGTAGTTATAGTAACTACAAAAAAATAAATAAATTAAAGTCAGTGACTAGCTAAACAATTTATAAGTAAATTATAAGCATTACTAAAGCAACAGTGATGAAACATTAACTCCAAAAAAAAAATGATGAAAAAGTAATTTTTGTCATTGAATTTTGTCACTATATATAATACATTAAAAAATTGTATACTGCATTAAATTTTCATACACTACAATGTTAGAATCTTGTAAACCCATAATTTGGATTGATCAGAGATTCTTATTCTCTGTGTAATAGCAAAAATAATTATGAAACACGCTTATGTGAAGCAACTACAAATACTCTAACTACCATCTATAATAAGGTCTCTTTCATGTGCTGTTAGTTAAAAAAATTGTAAGTTGAAGATATAACGTAAAAGTCAATATATTGATTTTTTATTTTTTTTGCTCAAAATGAGAAAAGGAAAAAAAATGTATACATTACGTATAATATAACTAAAAAAATAAAATGAAATATGAAATACTTGATAGGTTTCAAGGATCTTTTTCGATTCAGCTTTTAGGTAACTTTTACCTATCATATTTTTAATTTATAAGTTATTTTTAAGTATAAGTTGGACCAAACATTAATTAATAAAAATTCTTTAAAATAAAAGTTATTTAAAGAAAAATTAGATAGAAATAAGGAGTTTTATAATAAGTCACTCAGAGTTACTTAAACAGAAATTATTTTTATGTTCTCTCTTGAAATTCAATAAGGCCAAATTTTGGAATAATTAATATTTTTTTATCAAAAAATATCAGTGATTAATTCATGTCAGTGGGGAAAGTTGAACCCAAATTCTCTCTATCTAGTTATATTTTAATTTTATGGAACTTTTAAGTTAAAAAAAAAAATATTAACAAACAACTTTTTACTTATTTTTTATTTTTTAATTTTTTTAAGCTCTTGTTAACTTATAAATTAAAAATAAGTTATAAAAAACTCAAGTAACTTGATACTTGCTTTATTGCTATTGTAGCAAGGACTTATTTTACCTGCTGGTGTACCATCATGTTTTTGCTATTTTTCTTTCCTTCATCCAATTATACCAAAAAATAATGAAATACTTGAACATTGATCAAAACATAAAATAATATAATAGTAAAATGAAAAATGAAAAGGAAAAAAAATGCAGAAGTTATACGTCTGTATAGAAAGAAGAAAAAAAAATACACATTTATTTTGTAATATTTGGTTCTCAGTCTCCACTTTAATTTGATCCTTGCCAAATTCATTAGATAATGCATTGTTATAACAATTTTCATCTCTTGCTTTATAAAAAGTGTCATTGTTGCATTGTAAAAAATAATGTCATTGTTGCAACTTAAATATGATATGCTTTTGTGAATCTCCACTTTTCATTCTCTCAAACCACAATAACAAAATTAGGGATAACAAAATGCTAAGCATAAAAAAGAAGCATTGAGAATGAAAAGGCAAAGAATGGTGTATCGGTTAGTTCTACGGTGCTTGGAGTTATTAAAGAAAAACCCTAACTACACATAATGACCCTCTCCCAAAACAGCACATCCCGGTCTTTTTGGCTGCTGACTACTATCAATATAAAAAAAAAGCATCTTCAAATGATAATTTTTTTAAGTTGTTAAGTTTAATTTTTGTCATTCAATCTTAACCAACTCAAATAATTTTTCTTTCGATGGAGCTTTTTATTAACAAATTATTTAATTCATAAATATTTTTTTTTACTCTTATATTTAATGTAAAATTAAGTAACTTATGAACCAAAGTTATTTATATAAATATATTCTTTCAATTTTAAATAATTCAAAATCGTGTATAACACACTAAAATTAAAATAAGCAATTTTCCATGCATAATTATTAAGTAACCTATTAAGCAATTCTCACTATATAGATGTTCTAAGAAAGATAAATGCTGGAAACACAATAAATGACCAGGAAGATAAAAATTGGAATTTCATTCTTTTCATAACTCTAATAGTCTCAGTCTCCTAATACAATATTCAGGTATGGGAATTAAATGACGGGTCCACATGTGGTCCAATAAAATTTTAGGAAGTTGTATTGAATTAGAAGACTATGAAATGTAAAAATTGTGTCAATTTTAAAAGATTACATAGAAATGTAATATGTATTTTCAGATTTTTTAAAAATATTTTTATAATTAGTTAAGTATTTTCTAAACTGAATTTTAATAGATTTATAAAGTATGAGTTCATGAAATTTGAAACAACTTCACAAATTTATAAAATTTCAACAACTAACATGAAAAAAAATAATTTAGCAAAATCCAAGGGTTTTGGAAGGGATTGTTGAATGTATGTTATTTATATTTTATACTAAAAAGTTTCATGAAATTTATTAAAAATTCATTTAAAAAAGAAAAATCCAACAAAATCCGAATAATTTTAAATATGAAAGAATATAACAAATTTCATTACCATCTAAATTGAATACAAACAGATTTCATAAATATTTTATGAAAAAAAAAATCTTCCAAAATCATTTGAAATCATAATTGAATACAACCACTTAGTTCTGTTATTTTTTTCAATATGCAATCTCTTTATCTCTCGTTTAAAATAGAGATATTTAATTATTTTATTAAAAAATATCGCAATCCAATCTTCAATTTTTCACACACTCAATCTAACACGTTAAACCTAATATATTCATTTAAAGTACCTTCAACAAATGATTCCTTTTATCTTTATTTAGTTTTTTTTTTACAGAAATTCCTTTCATTTTTATAAACCTTGTTTTAGACTAACAATAAACTGACTGGCTAAGCACTCCTTAACTGCTCGAATTTGTTTTCCTTTAATTTCTGTAAGCCATGTTTTAGACAATATGGTACCTTTCATTTCGTCAGCATTATTATTAGAGTTTTTCTTTACCTTTTGACAAGGATAAATATATGAAATTGCTAGGTATTCCGTTATTCATTAATTGCCCCGACCAAATGAGTGTCAAATTAAGGAAATAACATGAGGAAATCAGAACTTGGTAATACCTCGATATGGATATGAAAGGTCATCCTGAATCATTTTGGCCAAATCTTCATCATTCTTAATCAACTGATCCAATGCAGGGTGGTTGTTGGTCAATTTGGTCAACGCACGATCGACAATGTCCTTGTAGCCTTTCTCTATTGCCATGTGCAAAACCGTTTATCATCCTTGTTTGTCCAAAACATTACAACTCGCTCAAGCAATTCCACGAAGCCAGGAGCACCCTTCTTAAGCTCCAATAGCTTTTGACAATCTAGAATTTTGTTGATCACATCTTCGTGACCATTCAATAAGGCCTCGTGAAAGAAAGTGTTTCCTTGCTTGTTCTCCAACAAGATTTCTTCCAAACTCCCTTTGGGAAATTCGGAATATAACGAAGGTCGGTCAGATTCGAGATATAAACAAAACAGCTTCTCAAGAATAGAGATGTGCCCAGCCCTTGCAGCAACATGCAATGCCGTGTCCCGGTTTTTGTTCCTATCATGATTATTCGTTTCATAAGGTTGTTGTAAAAAAAATTGGTCCACGCAGGTCTCATTTCCATGCAGAGCTGCCAAATGCAGCACACCGTTTCCCGTAATGCTCCTTTGATCAAATATGTCACTTCCGTTCTCTCTCCAGAATGATTCAGATCTGTTGTGTTTTATTGAATGGTATGTTTCGTTTGACAACCAGGTATCATCTGCTTCAACTTCGTTTTCGACAATATTCGCATTTCTTGAAGGCCCCTCTTCTCGAGGGAAACCCATTTCAATTTCATCACCATTAATATGCATCGACATTTATGCTATGCTTCCAGCTGGTACTTCCGTTTTCTGTGTCAATAAATTGCAAACTATATTATAAATTCATTCATTCCACAGCAAATATTTGAAGAGTAACTAAGTTTTCCTTCTTCCTCTCATTTGTACATTACACTCTGTTGGAAAATAAGAGGACAAAGGGATAAGAAATGAAGAGATGATTGAAAGAGATAATAAAAAGAGTGGAAACATGACTTATTTAGTAACAGAAATGGAAAAAAAAAAGTGAAAATAAAATCTTGAGATGTTTAATTTAAGAATAAAATAATGAGGTTTAATGATGCAAGTGATAATTTTTCTGATTGTGGAACTCTCAAATAATCATTTAGGAGGCTACATGGAGCTAATATGTTTAGAGTATGTTAACAGACAAGCAAATATGGTAACACAGAAATTCTTTTGTGAATCCTAGTAATCATCATTTCTATATATCCACAATTCTATCATAATTAATGAAAATGAATTGATTGTGCTGCTGTAAAAAAAAAGTATTGATTTATATAAGCACTACGTAATGAATTTGCTAGAACTTTCACTATGATTAGTAAATAGAGAGCTAAGAAGAGTTGAGATTCAATTCTTTGCAAGTTCGTAGGGCTGTTCAAGAAAATCATTTTTTCGGTCTCTGTTTTTGTGGCATTATGTTTGTTTCATTTTATGGCATGGCGTAAAGACTAAAGAGGCAAGGTGTCGTGGTGAAAGTTGCATTTAACCTCTAAACAACTGAAATTTCCCCTTTTTCTTTTTAAATCATTTCTTTGTTCTTTCTTTACTTAGCCCTTACTAAAAACTAAATAAGGACGAAAAACAATTAAGAGACTGAAAATAATAAAAAAAGCTGAGGATTAAAAACAGAAATCGTTAAAAGTGTAGGGATTAAAAGAATAATAAACTCTTTATACAATAGGTTACTTATTTTACTAAGATTTGTTTGCAAGTCTATTTTATTTTTTTTTATATATTTATAATTTTGATTAATCATTTTAATTTATCATATCCTCTATTTCTTGTTTTAGGAATTTGTAACAACCAAAAAGGATAAAGCTCTTTTGGTTGCTTCTCATTTTTTTTCTTTCTTTCCCAGATATGCTTATTTTCGTTGCTAATTTCTAAAAATAAACTAACGCATTGTTTCGATATTTGTTAAAATTGGAAGGAAATAAATGACGAACATATATAGAAACAGAAAAGAAAAATAGAAATAAATAGAATTTTGTATTGTATAAATTGGTGAAATTAAAGAAATAATAAAAATAATAGCATTATTTTAGGTTATTTAATTGGTAGTATATATATAGTAAAGGAAAAAAAATTAATAAAAGACTATTTTATCTATTTTCTAATGTCTTATAAAATTTTATGAACTTTAATGAGTTGCATGATGGAATCGGGCGGTTCTCATATTTTATGAGTTCCATGACAAAATAATATACAAAGGCGTTTTTATCATGTAAAAATGAAAACATTGTTAAGACCTTTAACATACATCATGTTAAATCAATTTAGTTAAATTTCCATAATAGATAAGTGTTGGGAATAAGTGTGTATGTCGAAGACTTAATCTACCATGTAACCAATTCATTTCTAAATAATAAAGTATTATTTTAATTTCATTATCATATTTTATTACTTGAGTTAATATAATAATATTCTTGATTAAAATTAGAGTTTTGTTATCATCATAAAATTGATGATAATGAGAAACAAGTCTCTTATAGTTTTAATCTAAATTGTTCTTGGTCATAAGATTATTATAAATAGGATATCAATAATCCGGAAAGATTAATATATGTGTAATGATCTTTATTGGATAAAGATTAATAGTTCTCATTTATTAAATTACATATATAAATGATATACATAGGGATGTGATAATTGAACTGACTTGATATTGAGATTTTTCTAATGGTTAATATTACCTTAATTTGTCAATAGAAAAACTTTTAAGAAGAAATATAACATTTTCTTTGACTTGAGATTATCATAGTAATTAACAAGTCATTTGTTATATTTTAATTCCGGACACCTAATGCTCTGGAGCACTAGTTGAATGGATATTTGATATAATTAAATACTTGTAGAATTAATGATTATTCAAGAAGGAATCCATCAACTCTAGGTAATGAGTTTGAGCTCTATAAATCAAGACCTTGGCCAAGGCAATTGAATGAATGAAGAAATGAGTTTCTTAGAGTCATTCACTGATTAACGTAATTGAATTTGACAGTAATACCATATTCTAAAGTCAATTTAGAGCTAAAGTTAATCTAGAAGTGTAAATTATGGAAGGAAATATTATATATTAATCTTCTAGTGGTTCTTCAAAGTAACAACAAATTACTTCATGCTATCTGGATGTTGAGGAATGTTGCTAGACGCCTACCTTGATTAGTAAAATTAATTTGATTAATTTACTAACAGCTTAGTATTGAACCTACGGGGTCACATATAAACGAGTGTTTCAATCTTTCCAAATATTTTATTTGATAATTAAATTAGAAAATTTAATCAAATAAATATTTTAGTGAAATATTATTATATCTTTCTGCTAGTACCGAAAATATAAATAATATAAATAAAATAAAATAATTTGAATTTATTTGAACTTAGTGAAGTTTGTTTCAAATATATTATTTTTAAATATGTTTGAAAATAATATCAAAGATATGATCAAATCAGATTGATTATGTGAATATCATCTAATGATTCTTATTTAAAGGAACATTAGGTCATTCTAGAATAAAGTGCTTTCCATTCATCAATGTTGGAGTAAAAAAGGAGAAAAGAAGAAACACAGAATCAATCTAAACACATGAACTCGTGAGAGAGAAAGATTGGAGGGAAATTTCTGTTATTCTATTGTATATATTTTTTACACGTAATGATATGTCTATATATATAGACTAACTCAACTAACTAATCACCATCAATTACTAACAAACTAGTAACTGTTTTGAATTATTCCTAACACCCCCCTTTGATTCAAAAACAGTGAATCAACAACAAGAACATTACAACAACATTTACTGAACAAAACTTCTTAATCCTCCAAACTCTGAACTCCTATTCTCCTTCTCAGCTCCTTGAATCTGTCAACCTTCAAAGCCTTAGTCATTATGTCAGCTAGCTGAGCCTCAGTTTTGCAATGCACTAGCTTAACCTTTCCTTTAGCCACTTGATCTCTCAGAAAATGAAACTTAGTCTCAATGTGCTTGCTTCGGCCATGAGAGACTGGATTCCTTGCTAGATTAATAGTAGATTTATTGTCTACTAATAATTCAATAGCCATTCCAGTAATGATTCCAAGTTCTTGAAGTAAAGAAGACAGCCATGAAACTTGACAAGCAGCTGAAAATGCTGCAATATACTCAGCTTCACAAGTTGAAAGAGCTACAACACTTTGCTTCTTTGAACTCCAGGATATAAGTGCACCAACAATCATGAATATATATCCCATGGTACTTCTTCTATCCAAAACATCTCCACACCAATCAGAGTCTGAATAAGCCACAAGATGTGGTCTAACCTTCTCATCTTGATGTGAGAATAAAATGCCCATATTCAGTGTACCTCTAAGATATTTCAAAATTCTTTTGGCTGCAATCATGTGAGAGTGCCTAGGATCACTCATGAATTTGCTAATCATCCCAACACTGAATGCTAACTCAGGTCTTGTATGACAAATATACCTCAAACTTCCCACAATTTGTCTGAATACAGTTCCATCCACCGCAGCCTCATTCTCACACTTATCCAACTTCAAATTCACCTCAGCTGGTGTAAGTGAAACATTACAGTCTATCATATTAAACTTCTTTAGTACTTCAAGTAAGTACTTTCTCTGATGCACGAATAAACCTTTCTCAAGAATGCTGAAATTCCAAGCCCAGAAAATAGGATAAGGTTCCTAAATCAATCATTTCAAATTCATTTTTTAGATTTTGTTTCAGCTCTTCAATTCTCTTGGAGCTGCTGCCAGTTATGAGTAGATCGTCTACATATAGGCAAGTGAACAATGCCTCTTGATCCTGGTCAGTAAGCTTGACATACACACCATGCTCAATTGAACATTTCTCAAAACTAGAATCAGAGAGAAATTCATCAATTCTCTTGTTCTAGGCCCTAGGTGCATGTTTCAACCCATAGAGTGCCTTTCTTAATCTCAACACCTTTTCCTCATTACCTTTACTGATGAAACCAGGGGGTTGGTGTACATATACTTCCTCTTCTAAAGGACCATTTAGAAAAGTTGATTTTACATCCAATTGCCATAATTTCCAATTTTTCCAACTAGCTATAGCTATCAATAGTCTTACTGTTTCTAGCCTAGCCACTGGTGCAAAGACCTCTGAGTAATCAAGTCCTTCTTTCTGCATGAAGCCTTTTGCCACTAACCTGGCTTTGTATTTTGCCATTGTGCCATCAGGTTTCAGCTTGATTTTAAAAACCCATTTAACAGCTATTGGTGTCTTGTTAATTGGTAAATTGACCAATTCCCAAGTACCATTCCTCTCTATGGACTTAATCTCTTCATTCATTGCTTCTCTCCATTTACCATCTGATATTGCTTCCTCAAAACTCAAGGGTCCAGCATCAGCTAACAGTATCAAGTGTTGTGCTAAGTTATTTTCTGCAGTCACAGTACTTGAGCTTGTCTGATATAATTGAAAATCTCTAAGTTTGGATGGTAGATTCCTTTGTCTTTGTGATCTTTCTACATGTAAGTGATCATCATTAGGAATTAAGGCATTAGGATTTACCTCAACAACAACCTTTTCCCTCGCTGAATCATCAGAAATGTCATTTTCCCAATCCAGGTTCAAACTAGTCATAGGAGTAGTACTGTCCTTAGACCAGTTCCAAGCTTCTGTTTCCACATGATGAACATCTCTATTATACACCACTTGTTTAATCACTGGATTATACAGTTTGTATGAACCAGTGGGGTTGTAGCCAATAAAGATCATTGCTTCACTCTTACTGTCTAGCTTCTTCCTTTTCTGATCAGGAATATGTTTATAGCATAAAGAGCCAAATACCTTAAAGTGTTTGACTGAAGGTTTCAATCCAGACCAGGCTTCTTCAGGTACCATCGAATCTAGCTTCTTAGTAGGACACCTATTTAGCAGATAGACAACAGTAGTAGCAGCTTCACCCCAAAACCTGTGTGGTAGATTCTTTGTTTTCAACATACTTCTCACCATATTGAGTATATTTCTGTTTCTTCTCTCGGCAACCCCATTATGTTGGGGTGTATAAGGTGCAGTGACTTCATGCACTATACCTTGATCATTACAATACATGTCAAACTCACTTGAGTTGAATTCTCCACCTCCATTTGTTCTGAGGATCTTCAGTTTCCTCCTTGATTGCTTTTCTACCAGTGCTTTAAATTGTTTGAACACAACAAAGACTTCACTTTTTAATTTGATGAGATAAATCCAAATTTTCCTACTCGGGTCATCAATAAAAGAGACAAAGTATTTATTGCCTCCAAGTGAAACAACATCAAAAGGACCACACATGTCAGAATATACAACATGCAACAAATCACTGGCCTTGGAAGCAGTATATGAGTTGAAAGAATTTCTTGATTGCTTGCTGATCAAGCAATTGTCACAGATCTTTTTTGGTGTCTGAATTGATGGTAATCCCAGAACCATATTCTTTGATTTTAGGGTTCCTAAATCTCTGAAATTAAGATGCCCTAGTCTTTGATGCCACAACCAAGATTCCTCATTTAAAGAAGTAGCATTCAGGCACTGAGTTTCCATTGCTGTTAGACTAACTTGAAAGGTTATGTTTGAAGCCATAGCTGCCCTCATGACCAGCCTTTCATTCTGATCATAGATTTCCAGAAAGCCTTTTGGAAATCCTATGGTGAAGCCTTTCTCTAGAATTTGCTCTAGGCTGATCAAGTTAGTATCCATCTTTGGTACGAACAACACATCAATTATCATAACATCCTTACCATCTCTTCTTTTTAACAAAACATTACCTACTCCTTCAGCTTGAATTGATCTATTATCAGCAAATTTGATTGTGCTCTTTCTATTCTCATCAAAGTTAATTAACCAATTTCTATTTCCAGTCATATGATTAGAGCAGCTTGAATCTATATACCAATTATTCTCACAGCTACTCATATCAGAATTTGTAGTCATCATAAGCAAGAGAGGTTGGTCATCAGACTTTACCTTGGTATCCTCTTTAGCCAAATATGCTTCATCATGTTGCTTGCCTCTATTGTCATTCTGAGTGGGAGGGGCTCTGCATTCAGTAGAGAAATGCCCAAGCTTTCCACAGTTGAAGCACCTCAATTTCTTTCTATCCACCATCTTTCTTCCACCTTTCCATTGATTGTTGCCACCTCTTCTCTCTGAGTTTTCTGACTTGTCTTGATCAGATCTTTCTTGATCCTGATATTAAGAGTTCTTGTAATTTCCACCTCTGGAACCTCTGCCCCTTCCTCTTCCTCAAGATCCATTTCTTCCACGATTGCTCCCTTTCTTAGAAGTTTGAGCAAACAAAGTCTGATCACCAGACCTTTCTGTGGATCTCTCCATGAGTCGTTGCTCATGAGCTTCAAGTGAGCCTTGAAGGTCTTCTACCTTCAACTCATCTAGCTTCCTGGATTCTTCAATCGCCACAACAATATGGTCGAAATTTGGGGTTAGCGTTCTCAATATCTTTTCAACAATAGATTGGTCAGAAACTATCTCACCACATGCCTTCATGGCATTGGTATGAGAAATAATCCGATTAAAGAACTGAGCTATCTTTTCATTTGACTCCATTTGCATCAATTCATATTGGCGGCGAAGAGTTTGTAGCCGGACCTTTTTCAGTTGCTCCACTCCTTTGTTACAAATTTCAAGAATTGTCCATGCTTGTTTCGCATTCTTTGCATTGGAGATCTTTTCAAAATGTGCATCATCTATGCATTGGTGTAAGAGAACCAAAGCTCTACAGTCTTTCTTCTTGTTGTCCTTGAACGTGGCACGTTGTTCTTCAGGTCGCCCCTTCAACAAGATCAGGGAATCTTTGTTCCACAATGTCGTTTACATCTTGTGATCCCAACAATGCCTTCATTTGAACTCGCCATCGATCCTAGTTCTTGCCGTCTAACATTGGAAAGTTCGCCGGAAAGTTTGCTCCTCCAGTTGGCCCCATGAATGCAGTGACAATCAAAACGAAACAGATGAAATGAATGAATGATCCCTAGATCATGAACCAATGCTCTTGATACCAATTTGTTGGAGCAAAAAAGGAGAAAAGAAGAAACACAGAATCAATCTAAATACATGAACTCGTGAGAGAGAAAGATTGGAGGGAAATTTCTGTTATTCTATTGTATATATTTTTTTACACGTAATGATATGTCTATATATATAGACTAACTCAACTAACTAATCACTATCAATTACTAACAAACTAGTAACTGTTTTGAATTATTCCTAACAATCAAAGGATTGATGATGACAGAGATTGATCTCGATGTGGATACACGTAGAGTTTTCACATAATTGAAGAAAGATTTTAAGGTTTCAAGAACGAACATCTTATACACAATTTTTGATTCCTTACCTTTATTATTGTTATAATATATTTTAAATGTACAATAGATAATATTATTCTATTGTAAGTGTTATGAATAATTACTTTTAATGAGCATTTCTATTGAACCTTCGGTGAGGGTCTTCGCAACAAAAAAATACCCACACAATTTCATTAAAAATAATATATTTTATTTCTCTAGGATTTTTTTATCTCAAATACTATATAGTTATTTAAAAAAAAAATTAGATCCGTTCCATCATGGCCCTGAGTCATTGCACTGAAGGCCGGCCCTGAGTGGAATAGCGAGGATTCATATCAAGCTTACTTATAACCTGCGGGTATCGGTAGTAAATAGAGAAAAATGGACATTCTTTGGAAAAAGAAAAAAAAAAGTTTGATTTTTTATGGCATGGTAAAGACTAGAGAAGAGAGGTGGTATAACCCATGAGTATATTTTGTGCATTTTTTTCACAACTATTTAAACAAGTCAAAGTTTTTTTTTCCCCCCTTTTTGTTACTCTCTCTTCCAGTTCAACAAATTCAAACACGTTATAAAATAGCTATCTTTTAGAAGCAAAAATGAACTATAGTAATAGAAAAGCTTATGAGTAATTGCAGAATCAGAATGCAAAAACACACTCAGCTACACTACGAAATCTAAGAAAAACATCACGACTAAAAGAAGAAGAAAAAAATAAAAATCATAGAGTATATATAGATAAAAAGAGTTGTGGGCGATTAAGTACCTTGAATGAATGCTTTCAGTTTCCACTCTTCAAACCTTTCAGTAGTTGTAATGATTCTATGGTATCCCAGCTACACCTTATACATATATAGAGAGAGAAACGATATCAAATTAAATCACACCTTATTTATGACCATTTGGTGAAAGACAGTTGGCTCTAGTTAATGCTAGTCCTATATGTGCAAGTTCAACTTTCTACCTTTGGTTGTATTAAATTGTTTGTCTGTTCAAAAATATAATTTTTTTTGTTTTTTTATATTTACAGTGTGATTTCGGGTAATTGCCTCACCGAATTCACACTTTGTTTTCCAACTTTTTGTTTGGTTTTCTCATTGCTAATAAGGCACGTGCTAGAATAGAACTAGTTAGCAGAAGCCAGAAGAGTGAAATTGAAATTGCAGAGTAATTAACCAAACTAGTGACGTTTCAGTGTCAGGAGTCTCACGTTTGTTTGTTCTGATATCGACCAATAAATCCTATCTTCGGCTGTTAGAGGTGTGTCCAATCATTGTACTTCAATTTAGTGTTAAGAAATTTGTACCAGATTATTAATTGGTTTATTAGTTACATCAGGGAAATAATAGAGTTTTTTTAAATAATCCCACGTAAAAATAAGTTAAAGAATTATACAGTATATAGTCTAATATAATTGAAACAATAAAATCTTATATTGATTTCATTCATTTAATTTGTTTATATATAAATTTTTGGATAATTATATATATTCTTTTTATATTTTTATCAATTTTAATTTTTTTTTATTCTATATCAATTTTAAATTATGTCTATTTTTTATACCCATCATGTGATTCTAAATCAAGAGACTTATTAATCAATGACTAAACTAATCTAATTAATATATATATATATATATACTAAAACAAAAATAAAGAATAATAACTTTGTTATTTCAATTTATTACTTTGAATTAATATAGAAGAAAATAGTAAAAAAATATCTTCAACAACCACAAATAAATAAATAAATATATATATATATATATATATATATATATATATATATATATAATAAAAAATATTTAAATAGAAAACAAACTAAACATATTTTCTTAAAAAAAAAAAAAACTCTTGATTACATATATCAATAATTAGTTCACATGTTACCAACAATCTTTATAAATTTATAATAAAAAATGGTATATACTTTAAACCATAATTTTTTTAAATAATATCGTATTAATTATGTTCCAAACCCAATAAATTATACTAAAGTAGTGTATTAGATTAGAATTTTAAAAGACTTTTTTACTAAAAAAAGTTTTAAAGATTTTTAAGATGTCGTAGAAAACTAAAAACTGATTTTTTTAAAAAGACTTATGTGATTAAGATTTTGTAGTTTAGATTTAATTATTTAAAATATAGGATTTGAAAGGACTTCACGGATTTATAAGATTTGAAAAGACTCTATAGATTTCTAGAAAAAAAAATTCAAAACTACTAAACACAAGTTAACAAAAGTATGCTTGAAAATATCATTCCACACAAACTAATCACAAGTCATCAGAACTCTCTCACCTACCAATAACAAATTCCAAATCAAAGTTACAAGCTGCTAATGCATTTTGAGATTTTTTTTTTACAAATTTTCATAAAATGACAGAGAAAAATAATAACAAAATATTAGTCAAAAGTATAAAATGTTTCATTTAACCCATAAAATCAATAATGTCATCAAAATATAAATCAATTAATTTAACAAAAAAGACATGATAATCAAAAACATTAATGATCTACCTAACTTGAAAAATATCCAAAATAAACATTCTTTCAATGACATATGAATAGATTTAAGATTTCTTTTATAATATCCCAAACATTATTTTTTTGTTTTCTCTATTATAAGTTGTGTATTTTTTTTAAAATTGACTGCAATAGTTTAGAAATATTTTTTAAAACTTTAATTTGATTGTTTGTCTCTAAGTTAGAACTTCTTCAAGATTCAGATCTATTTCTCTTATGAAAATTTTCATTTCATTAAGAATCTATGAACTTAAAGGAGAATGAGATGGTGGACTACATTGTAGGCTTGTAAGTTGATTCATAATGATTTGGGTATAAACACATAACTATTATCATATGAAAAGTTTCACCTTGAAAGAGAAAAACGTGTGGGTGGGACATTATATCACTGCCTCCAAAGTAGGGAGAATGAAATAAAAAAGTAGACAAAGAAAAAATTTTCGTAGTTGAATGAGATTGTTTGTTGGGTTTAGTATTTATATGATTAACTAAAAAGTCTATAAAATCTTTATGATTTTGAATAGCATATGACTTTTTTTAAGTTATTCAAAATCTTAATCGAATACCACAAAATTTCGTTGTCCTCTAAAAAAAATATTGATAATCTTTATTGAATACCATCATATTATTTTTTATCATTCAATAACTGGTTGAATATCCAAGACATTTAAAAAAAAAACTTTAAAATTCTAATGTCATACACCCTCTAAATTATGTTTGTCACATTAATCCTTGTAGTAAATAAAAAAAAAAAAAAAAAAAAATATATATATATATATATATATATATATATATTTGTCACAAACAATAAAAAGAAGAAACGATATCCCAGCTACACGCTCTCAGTTTCCACTCTTCAAATATTTCAATGATTCTAAGGTATTCCAGCTACACCTTATATATGTATGGAAGTGTGTAAGAGTATTGAGTATTGATAATCGGTGAATCCAACCCAATTCAATTCGACTCAATTTGATTTGAGAGAGTTGATAGAGTATTTGAGTCAAACGTAACTCAACCCAATATTAACCCGATGACTTACGAATTATATAACGGGTTCTGTTGTATAAACCCATAACTCATTCAACCCAACTCAAACTATATATAATAATAATAATAACAAAACAAAATATTTGTTTTCGTTTTTTGGACTCTCACAAACTCAATACTTCCGCCCCACTCACTCAACTTACCTCTCTCACTTTGCTATTTTTTTTTGAGTTTATTGTGTATCAATGTTACAATGTTATTTAAATTTTCTCAACTATATTAACTTAAGTGAACTTTGTTATTTGGGTTGATAACAGTTTTATTTTAAACTTTTCGGATATGGTGAATTAAAGTCAAAGGGATCAATAATTAAGTTTGAAAGTATTATTATATCTAGCTTATTTTGTACATTAATATATGATTATGTTCATTTGTGATTGAAAATGTTTTAAAAAATTGAGAAAAATTTGAAAATATATTATGATTTTTTAGCAAATTTTTTTTTAAAAAATATATTACTAACCCGGTGACCAACTCGTTTGTAATTAGGTTGGATTTAAAAATAAAATCACCCAAACTCAACCCAATCCATTTAAAATTGATCGAATTGGATCAATAATTTATACAAACTCAGCCCAACTACAAACACCCCTAAACCAGGTATCAAATTAAATCACACATTATTTATGACCATTTGGTGAAAGGCAGTAGGCTCTAGTTAATGCTAGTCCTATAAATTTCTACCTCAAGTTGTCAACATTTTAAATACTTATTAGATATCTTTTTTTTTCTATCTTTTTCTTCCTATCAAATCATATCATCTATCATATTTACAATTGTCTCTCTTCTCTCTTTCTCTTTCAAGATGTATACTAACATAGAGATTTCTAAATATCTTTATTCCAAATTCATGAGTCAGTTTAAAGATAGAACTTTTTTTTTTAATCTTTGTTTACATTCACAATTAAATGTATGTTTGGTTTAACATTGACAAAATTAATTTTGAATGCAATTGATTTTGTATAGATGTGATTTATATTTGAATGTTTATAATATAAAATCAAATTTAGAATAAAATTCAATGTAAAATTTTGGATCAAAAATAAAAACTATTTTCAACTAAACATAATGATCAATGACAAAATCAAATTTGATAAACTCCGAACTCAAATTTATTAATTTCAAATGCTAAATCAAAAAGTTACCCACCAAATTCACACCTAACTTTTTGTTTGGTAACCAGGCGGAGAATTCGGTTTTCTCATTGCTAATAAGGCAAGTGCTAGAATAGAACTAGTTAGTAGAAGGCAAAAGGGTGAAATTGAAATTGTAGAGTAATTATTATATAATTAACCAAACCAGCCACCTTTCAGTGTCAGTCTCACGTTTGTTTGTTCTGAGATCGAACAGTAAATGAGTTTCCACCGATTTTTCCAAATCCTACAACTTAACAGGTCACGGAATCTTAACTCATTGTACTTTTAGTGTTAATCGTCATTTGTTTAGTTTGATTGGTATTGAAAAATAAATTCACAGGAGTTTTTTTTACCGGACATGTCTAATCTAGTTGTTTTGGTGGAAATTTTAGTGTTTAGTATTGTTTTTCCTATTCATGTTATTGTATCTTTTCAATGAAAAGATATTGATTTTCAAAAATCTTTTTGATGTTTTTTATTTAACTGTAAGTTATTTTACCCGAGTATGTATATTCCCTTTCATTTTAAAATAAAACCAAACTATTTTTTTGGGAATGTGCGTTAATGTTTTAAAACCAAAAGTTTTTCCTATGATTTCTCTGTTTCCTCTTTTCTTTATTTTCAATGCAATGTTAGTTATAAAATTAGTTGTGATGCATGTTTTGTTTCCACGTACAAAATCTATTGGGGTTTGCATCAAAAGGTAAGAAAGTGTTCTAATATCCTATGTAACATGAACTTGTTCTTTTAGAACGGATTTCCAAAACGGCAGTATTTTATTTACTCTTTAATTACTATCTCATCCAAATGTACTTTGCCTAGCCTGTGATTTTAAAATGGTTGTTGAAAAGTTTAATCAGCATGCTTGTTGCTTTTGAAATCTATCAACTGTAATGTGTGTGTTCTATAAAACTCTTGATTTTTACTCACTTAAGGGAATCTTTTAGAAAATTTGATCTAATTGTTTTCAAGTGATGGATTGTAGTGCCTCTGTCACTATATATACTCATGTTTTGATTTTGGGTGTATTACTTTAGTAGTTTCTTTGATGTTTTTTTAAAGGATTTAAGATTTATGGACTTTGTGTTAACTTTTTGACAAATGTATTAACTTTTTGACAAATGTATTAATTTGGTATTCAATGAATTAGAAATCAAATTTAAGATGTAATTATATAGATTTCTTAATCATAATAACTTTTTGACTTTATAAAACTCATAATAGATGTAATTATATAGATTTCTTTATTTAATATTTATATGCATTTTCAGTTTAATCCACACATTCATTGTGATTTTCCATGTGTGAGAATCTAAGTTGTTTAACTTGATTCTTAATCCCTTTACAAGTGAAGCTAAATTACTTAATCAACGATAGAGGTTTATACAAGGCCAATAGAAGTTAATTTATGGATCCGTTTAATCCAGTTTATTTTTAACTTATAAGTTACTTTTAAATAAAAGTTAAGTCAAACACTGGTTAATAAAAGTTGTCCATTTTTAATGAAAAAAAATTAAAAATAAAGAACTTTATAATAAACTATCAGAACTATTTGTGCGGAACTTATTTTTTATGTTTTCTCTTCGAATTCTAAACCAACTTGTTTCATTATAAAGAAAAATATTGTTAATTTTAATAAAATAAAAAATAATATTTTAATTAATAAAATTATTAATCAATTATTTAAAACATTATCCAACATTACGTTATTATTAAATTTTTATTTGTATAAAAATTTTATTATCCTTAAAATATTTTTATATAAATACTTTTTTTTCTACAATATTTTATTTTATTTTATAAATATACTTTTTCATTATATAAAATAATTAATATTTTTTTATCAAAAAGTATTAGTGATTAATTTATTAGTTTTTGTTAGTGGAGGGAGTCGAACTAAAAACTTCTTAATCTGATTATATTTTAATTTTAAGGAATTTTTAAATTAAAATATAAATAAATATTAACAAATAACTTTTTACTTATTTTTTAAGTTTTTATTTTTAATTTAACTTTAAAGTAGTTTATAAGTTAAAAATAAATTGTGTCAAAAGAAATCTATATCTAACAATAATATCTATTAGAAATCACTTTTCCTTCATTTCTAAAGACATTTTTCAATGACAATTAAATCTACAATACACATAAATATTGCATGTCAAACCATAAAATAAGAATTGAAAGTAGAAAGGTAATAACAACGAAATAAAAACCTAATAGATAATAAGAATGAAAATCTTCTAATACACCACAACAATGGATAAATTAGTCTTTCATAGACAAGAGACCTAAAAAAATGTAAAAGAAAAAATGTGTTTGGTTGAAGAACAATAGAAGTGATTGAGAGCAATTGTGCATGTGATCAGCTCTAGTCGTGAATAGCACAAAATCCTATGATCAATGCGTATGGATTCTAATTAATGGTCCATTTGACACAATTGTATGTTTTGTTCAACTGCATAAAAGTTTGATCAGTGTATTCTTGCTTAGTGAGTAGATACTCATTCAATAAGTTTTTCAATTCTTCAATAGTTTTTTCATTCAACCAAGTTACCTCTTTTATTCCTTCTTACTTAGCGATCAGAATGTCTCGCTAAGTCTAAAAGTATCCCGGGTCATTTATGGGTTAAGCTAGATCGGTAAGCAACTAATATGTCTTACTAATTGAGCTAGTTAAGACAACATTGCTCCAAGTAATTCCTTGATGTATTAGAATTATGCAAAACAACATAAGTGATAAAATCCTAACAAGGAAACAAACATGAAACTAAATCGTAACAAATGTTAAATTATAAATAATTAAGGCCAAACAAAGTAATAAAGAAAAGAAAAATATTACTATGAATTAATTAAGAATATGCGAGTACAAATATAACTTTGGTAGAAAGATTGATCGACTTGATCAAAAGATCAATGATTATGAATAAAATTAAGACTCGTAAATGGTAAAATAATTATGTGGATATTAACATTTTCACAATAATCAAATTTTGTGTACAAAAGTTTTGTTCTCATGGATAATCGTAACATATTGATTTTTCTAATATTTTTCTAATGAGTGGTTGAAAATAATTATAAGATAAAATTTAATTTAATTTCATAAGAAGATTTAATTAATGAATATGTACGATTTTTTTGTGTAAGTTTTAGTGAAAAGTTTCATTAAAAACCGAACTACATTACACAATGATAAATTGATAAGTAGGAATACGGAGGTAAAAATGAGAAAATAGTTAAGAAAAATTAAGATTTAATTATATTTAGTATTTAATAATTATAATTAGATCGTGCAAAATTTTTATTATATTTTGTCATTATTGAATAAAATAATAATATTTTGACGTGGTTCAACGGAGTACAACTTTAAGAGTTCTTTTAAAGTTGGAAAAATTATAAGATAGTGCATATAAATATTTGTTAGATGCCCTAAACTAAAATTAAAATTAATAAGTGATATATTTATTAATTTATGAATTTCAAGTGATTAACATTATATTATATGATCTTTCCCATTAATTTTCACCTAATCTTATAGTACACTTAATTCTCTCATGCTATGGCCAATATTTCAAAGAGGAGCCTTAATTTATGCTGACTATCCGTAGTACACATACATGTCCAGCCTCTTTGTGTTCAATTTTCTGCTTGTAGTAGACGCAAGGTCTGAATGCAAGGAACCTGCCTCACATTTCCCACTCATCAAAAATATTCAAAAGCAATCATTAACCTTTATCGTGGAGACTGATCAAGGTAGGGGTGATAAATTAGGTTATGGTTGAGGGTTGGCTTGTCAACTTGCCCTAAAATAGTGGGATGGATAGGTCTTTTAGTCTATTTGATTTGTTTTACCTTAGCTCGTTGATTTGTTTTACCCCTAGACCAGGCTTAGTTGTACCACTAATGTTTGGTGCGTTGTCAATGTACTAGAGAGCAATTGCACTGATTTAAAGTTGAACTTACGTAATCAAAGCTGATGTAACCATACAATGTCATTATTATATAACTTCTACCAATTATATTGCAAATTTATATTTTTAGTTGACTTCATTGACCTGGTTTTTTTCAGAGGGATTATTAAATATGAGAAATGTAATCTTCTTATATTTTTTTTATAATTTTTTTTACTACAGTACAGAAAAGTATTAAATAAAAATTTTAATGTTCTCATATTCACAATATAAAATAATTTTATACAATTCATCTAGTTAGTTAATATAAGTTTTAAAATAATTATAAACAATTTTATATTATTATTTAGTTACAATAAATATTCAAAGACCAAGACTTTTGAAGTCTTACTCAGAGAAAGATAATTACTATATTTACTTAGCTTCCTTCCAAAGTAGTTTCTACTACACTTATGTCTAGTTTGTTTTGAATATGTTCAAACTTGTTTCCTTAATTCTTCTCTTGCAAGCCTGTGGTCATGTTTTTTTCTACACGTTTCTTCTTATATTTGACCAATAATTACTATGATCAGCTTTGTTTGTTCCCAACTCAGCCTTTTCTTCCTTACTTATTTCTCTCTCTCCTACGTATGGTCTGAAACTGAGGTAAGTTTTTGTTTTGTGGCGGTGACAGATCAAGAATCCAAAATCACTGTATTTTTTATTATTATTTTAATATTTAATTTTTAATAAATAATATTTTTTAAAAATTAATTGAAGATGTAAAATTAAAATAATTTTTATTTTAGATGATATAAAATAAAACACATATCTTTATTTTATTTTATTTTTTTAAGAAATGTTACTCAAATTTTATATATTATAACTCAGGTTAAAATTTTATTTTAAGCTATAAAAATATTTTTGATCTTACAATTATAATATAAACTAAAAATGACTCAAAAATAATTTCAATTAAGAAGAAAAACAAATTTATGAATTAAAATAATTACTAAAAATAATCAAATTTTATAATAATTATATATAATATATGAATATGTTTAAAATATAATGTTACTAATATTAATAATTATTTATATTAATAAATAAATGAAGACTATAATAATATAAAAATATGATTTTTAAGTAATAATAATTAATAAAAATTCATATAAATATCATTTTTATCGTATCGATTAATTAATTAATATATTATTTTGGATTAGATTATAATTTGATACAACAAATATTATTAAATTTATTAATATATAATAAGTGATAAGTAATATTTTATTATATTTTTTAATTAATATATATTTTTTATGTTAAAAAATTATTAATTAATATATTATTTTATTTTATATATATATATATATATATATATATATATATATATATCGGAGTGAAGGGGCTGCTCGTTCCCCTTACTGGCCTTACATTTGTCCCCCTGTGATTTTGAAAGTTAATAAAAATTTTGTATTTTATTTTATCTATATTTAAATATTTGTCACCACTAATTTTTAATTTTTAAATAAAATATATGGAGATGCAAATAATAAAATGGGAGTACAATGTTTGATGTTACGACAAGTATATGAATAAGTTTTTTTTATCTCATAAGCGTGCAAAATCAATTGGATTACAACATGTATGATATAAGTCTGTCAATCTAAAGTGTATAAACACGAAGAGATTAGATCAAGTAGATCGATCAGACCACGATACGAACGATAAGTTGACAACCTTAAGTACATAAATATAAAGAAACTAGACTAAGTAGGTTGATTGGATCACAATATAAATAATACAAATCCATCGACCTCAAATACATAAGTATAAAAAAACTAAATCGAATTGATAGATCAGACCACATACCAACAATAGAAGCTGTCAGCCTCAAATGTAAACACACGAAGATAATAAATTGAGTGGGTCTATCCAAAACATCGGACGGTTCAACATATTGTTTCGCATATTTCAAATCTTTTCCCACCTTTTCTTACTAGATGTAATAGTCAGTCACGTCGCTTTGCCTCTAGATTTTTAAAACACACTCACATTGATTGCGTATCACATAATAGGTTTATAATATATGTCTATTTTTTTTTTTGTTTCTACTTTTTACTCAGATCACCTTTGTTTGAACTTCATATAATATTCTAAACTTTTGTCGATTGACACTACCTGTTGAATTGTATTTTGATAAATATTTTTAACCAACATAACAAAATTTTATGCACAAATAATCACTTAATCAAATAAATGAACAAATAATCGGAGTATATATATGAGCTAAATACATGAATAAATTATTCAACCGAATTGGCATATCAAAATAAAATAAGTTATTTTAAACATAATAAATTATTGTGTAAAATTTACGTATTGAAATAAATTAAGTTATTTCACTAATAATATATTATTGAGTCAAATTTACGTATTAAAATAAATTAAGTTATTTTGCACATAATAAATTATTGAGAAAAATTGACATATTGAAATAAAACTAAGTTATTTTACACGTATTGAGTCAAATCTATATATTGAAATAAACTAAGTTATTTTGTACATAGTAAATTATCGAGTCAAATTTACATATTTAATATAATTATAAACATTACCTATTTTTCTAGGACGAAAATATTATTTTAATATTTTTGAGTTGAAAATATCATTTTAACATTTTTCAAGTTGAGAATACTATTTTGATATTTTTTTTGAATCGAGGGATAAAATTTTTCAAGTCAAGTAGATTTTATTTTTCTAGTCAAATAGATAATATTTTTTCGAGTCATGTAAAACATTTGTAATTATCTCCGTACCAATTCTCAATTATAAAATTGTTTATACATATTCAAGAATTAAATACAATATGATATTTAGAAGAATAATAGATAGGATATTAAATCTAACGTACTCATAGCATATGTAACCATACAATGTCATTATGATATATAACTTCTACCAATTCATAATTGCAAATTTATATTATAAGTTGACTTGACCTGGTTTTTTTTAAGAGGGATTATTAAATATGAGAAATGTAATTTTATTGTATTTTTTACATTTTTTTTACAGTACAGAAAAGCATTAAGTAAAAAGTTTAATGCTTAAGTAATTACTATATAAAATAATTTTATAAGGATGATCTAGTTATAATTACAATTGATATAATTTTAAAAGTAATTATAAACAATTTTACAAAGATTTTTTTTAATTACCATAGTTAATATGAATTTTAAAATAATTATCATAAAAATAAATAGAGTGACGATTGATTGTAATTAAATATAAAACTATTTTACATTTTGATAGCACAAACTTACTTATTTTTGATAAGTTTTACATTGTGATTGAAGACACGTAAGTTTTATATGCTATGTAAGATTTGGTAGAACCTTCGAAGACCAAGACCTTTGAAGTCTTGCTCAAAGAAAGATAATTAATATTTTTACCTAGCTTCCTTCCTAAGTAGTTTCTAGTACACTTATGTCTAGTTTGTTTTGAACATGTTCAAACTTATTTCCTTAATTCTTCTCTTGCAAGCCTGTGGTCATTTTTTTTCTACAAGTTTCTTTCTTCTTATAATTGAGTAGCAAAATCAAAATTTACCTCTTCAAATTCATTGAATTGAATCCTCCTCCCGTGAGCTTCTTGCTTCCACAATTTCCTCGTACTTTCTCTGCTGACCCAATAATTTATTTATTTATTTTTACTTTTTATTGAAAAAGGATGATTTTTTAATTTTTGTTAAAAACATTAGTACAAGGGATTTGAATACTATGGTAAGCTTTGTTCCCAGCTCTTCTTTCCCCCTCTACCCACGTGAATAACATGTTATTTATTTCTTTGCCTCTTAGACTATTCACGAGCATGGAACGAACCACATATGGTCTGAAGACTACTGCTACCGTGGGGTCTCTTCAAAGCTAGCATTTAAAATGGTTCAATTTTTAATTTTGCATAGTTTGGTCAAATTGAACCTTTTATCTAACATATGCAATTAAATATAAGGAATCATTCATAAATAATTTAATCAATTAAAATATAACATCAAAAAACGTATGAAGAATTGACCAAAAATATTACACATTTTTAAAAATGTGTGGACTAAAATTGCAAAAAGAATCGAAGGGTTAAAATCACAAATTAAAAATAAAAAAAGATTCAAATTGTAATTTAGGCATTAGTATATTTTTTGTTATTTTTCAGTAAGTATATGAATAGTTCTTAGTATTTTGAGTCCGGCAAACTTTCCTCTGTGTGTATTAAATTTATTTGTCTGTTAAAAGATATGACTATTTTTTTTTTTATCTTTCTTCCCAATCTCACGATTAAGTTCCTTAATAGTTAATACCCCCTTTTTTTTTCATGACAGATTGACAGTCTGAATTCGGGTAATTGCTTCACCGAATTTACACTTTGTTTTCAATGGTTATTATTATTTTTTTTTAATCACGTGAAGAATTCGATTTTCTCATTACCAAATTTTTAAAGTTTTTTTTATTAGTGTTATTTTTGCTTAAATTTAAAATGTTATTTAATTAAATAATAAATAAAATAAAGTAATTTATTTATGTGTGGTTAAGTATTTTGTTAGATATTTAATTAATTTTATATTTTTGGTATATATGTTTGGGTGGGTTTAGATTATTTTGGACTAAGTCCTTAATTAGGGTCTTGTATTTGAGATTAACTATAAAACATGAGGGGTGTGTAGTTAAAGGTTAAAAGGGTGCAAAGAACAAAAACCTGAATCTTTCTCAAACTTATACGTGAGAAACTTCTTTCCTTTTCCTTATCTCTTTCACTTTCCTTCTTTCTTATTTGTTCCCTTCTCTTTCTCAATATTGGTGAGTTTATATCTTTCTTCGTTTTGGTCTCTTAGTTTCTTTCTCATCTCTAATCAAAAAGCTCGTAAATGGGTATTGTTTAGAATTTTGAGGGTTAGATGAAATCTTTATGAAAACTTGTTTCGGTGTTGATCTAGCTTTCCTCTAGTTGGTTTCATAGTAGAGATTGAATAAAGGTCATCCTTGGATCATCAAGTTTCCTTCATAACTTTTTCTTCAAGATTTTGGGTCACTTCTTAAGGTAAGAGAAGCTCACTCGATCCTTTTTCCTTATTTTAAGATGATTTTGAGTTGTTTGGTTTAAATCTTGAGTTCTTTAGTTAGGGTTTAGAGTTTAGAAACTTAAGAGTTGATTATTGATATGTTTATTGTGAAATTGGATGTTTGGGTAGTTATTAATAGATTTAAAACTCAGCTTTTTGTGAAGAATTTGTGATGCTAGATCTATTGTTTTAGTTATGCTAAATTTTTTGGCTTGAGCTAAATTCTAAAGTAATTGAGATCTATACAAATTTAGTTGGAGTTGCAATTTCTAGCCAAAGCTAAATTTCTATAGAATATGAGGTTATATAAATTTAGTTGGAGCCATGATTTCTAGCTGAGCTAAATTTCGATAATAATTGGGTCTGCACAAATTTAGCAAAAGTTAAAATTTCTAACTTAAGCTAAATTAAGTCAAAATGTTTTATTTTATCCTAAATGATTTATTGAGGATCTATGATCAATCCAAAGTACATATATATAATTGTTTTATGTATTATAAATGAGAAGTATAATTTTCTATTATGAAATTCATCGTTCATGAGGATCATTGGTGTAATTATTATAAGGATTCGTGGTGTGGACTGTCTCACCATGCTTATAGAACTGCTAAATGAGTTCTTTATGTGTGAAGATATATGAATGGTGAATTTATAACATGGTAAACTTGATAGTAAAGTTTATGAATGTTTGCATACCTAAAGTATACTATGTAGTCGGTTATGCATACACATTCATACATCATGTCTAGATGGTAGTGCATATAGGTAGGCACATAAGTTAAGAGTGCCAAGTGGGCTCTCAACCTAGTGTTGGGGATTTTCGTAGTGGTTAACGAGAATGAGCCTATAAAATATACAAGTCGGCGAATCCCTATAAATGTATGGTCTTGCAAACCTTACAGAAGTAAGCTGATACCAACACTTGTCTATATTCGATAAAATCACAAATCCTCCACATGGTAGCTTAAGAGACTCCTTGAATGGTCAGCAAGTAAGAACATACTAGGGGATAGGGCCTATGGGGACTGCCTAACAGTTATAGAAATCTCCATAAAATCGAATCAACATGACATACATGAACAATACAAGCCTGCCAACCTCAAGTGTGTAAACATGAAGAGACTAGATCGAGTGGCTTAATCAAACCACGACACAGAAGATACAAGCTTGTCAATCTCAAGTGCATGAGCACGAAGAAGTTTGATTAAGTGGGTTGATCGGATAACGACATGGATGATACATCAGTTTGACATATCATTTCACATATTTTAAAACTTTTCCACCTTTTCGTAATGGCTGTAATGGTCGATCACGTGACTTTGCCTCTAGGTTTTAAAAATACACTCACGTGTATTGATGTAAATTTATAGTATATGTCTATTTTATTTTGTTTATGTTTTTGCTTGGATCGTCCTTTGTATGAATTTCATATAATATTATACACTTTAAACTTTTGTCGATTAACACTCGCTATAATTTATCTTATCTCGCGCATAATAAATTACCGTATCGAATTTGTGTAGTAAAATAAATTAACTTATTTCACGCATAATATATTACTAAGTTATTTTGTACATAATAAATTAGCAAGTAGAATTGAATATTGAAATAAAATTAAGTTATTTCGCACGTAATTAATTTCTAGATTGAATCTATGTATTGAAATAAATTAAATTATTTTACATATAATAAATTACTGAGTCAAATTTACATATTTAACGTAGTTATAGTTATTATCTATTTTTCTAAGACAAGAAGACCATTTTGATATTTTTCCAAATAGAGTAGATAATTTTTTTTTGAGTCGAGTAAGTATCATTTTTCCGAGTAGAGTAGAGCATTTGTACGGTTGTCAATTATAAAATTGCTTATACATATTAAAGAATTTAATACAAGGTGATATTTAGAAGAATAAAAGACAAGATATTAAATCTAACGATGTCAAGACTTTAATGATACGTTAAACTAGCTATTGATATTTCACGTAAATTTCAAAAATTTTATACTGACTAAAAACAATCACAATTATTCTAATAATATCAGCAAGTGGATGCTAGCTTAGCTTCCATATAAGTGTCACTCATGGACCATAACCTAACAATAATACTATCACGCAGAGGAAAATTCGTGAATATCTATTTCTATAGTCCTTGATTCCAAAACATCATATGAATGCAGCGAGCTAGTAAGTAATAACCCAGTACAGTACCATGTCATGCGCAAGTATATTGTCATATTGAAAAGATCAAATTAAGATGCATTGGCTCTTAAATCTTAATAATATGGACACTTTGGAACTAACATTCCATATCACAACCGATAATATCAAATACACCTGTCATGGAACCTGTTTTGTAATTGGAATTGCCTAGCTTATTTGCTAAATAATAAAATTAAACCATTAACAATAATAATAAAATAAAATAAAAACTATTTGCTATACTACTCTTTATCATGCACAAACCGAGTCATACAAAAGTTTTAATGCAAGGTTTCATTCGTAATCCATAAAAATCCTGTAAGCTTTTCACAATAAACATATATAGCAGTACATGGATGAATTGGCGATATACTATTTTATGTAACAAAGAATGGCATACTTTGATACCAGAGTATACTTCCCAATTTCTATACGCAATATGATCAGATAAAATCATCAATTCTAATTACAAACTTGGGTATAGAATGAGTCATTATGCCTTTAAGTACTGCAGCTGAGAAATCAAACAAACGTTAGCCAAGAAAGTCAGTTTGGGGGAGGCAGAGTACTACCAAACCCGACCATCTAATATAGACATAGACATTCTTTTTTAGCGACCTCTCGTGAATACCGCACGACTCTGCTTGTGTTCAGCTTCGAACTGGCTGACGATGGAGGGAGGTAACCAAATTCTTGCTAAGTGATAAGTGATGGGGAGGTGCTTGCCTTCATTGAATAGACTTTCCAGAACCGATGGGCAATTATGTCGATCAGACTTATGTGAAAATTTGTATATATTTACATAAGTGTGTGTTAAAAAATATATAGGTATTTTTTTATATATAGAAAAGAAAAAAATAATATAATATATAAATAAGAAGATGGATCGTTACAGGTTTAAAGATATTTATTTTTTAGTTCAAAGTTATGACATCTTTAGTTCAAGTTATATAATTGATTTATTTGTATCAGATCCAGCAGTAAATGAGTTCCCACTTCCCACAAGGAAAGCATTTTTTTTTCGAGCTAGCAACCTATTAGGAAAACAACTCCCGCTACAACGATGTCAAAAAGATTGATTTAGAAGCACGTTACTAGTCAAGTAGTCAAATTTTTATTAAAAAAAATTATTATAATTTGTAAATAATCACATATTTTAGCTGTGAGACTCGTTAAAAATAATAAAAGAGAGTTGTTCTATTATAAAAAATATTATTATAGAATTATTTATATTGAAAAAAAAATGTGTACATGCAAATTCCATTAAAAGTCACTATATACCATGAGTTGCTACCGTGTGAATGTGTTGATGATAACGTGATAAGTTATTATTTGAAAATCATAAATAATATTTATAATATTCAAACTTAATTACATTATTACTACTATATATGATATGTTTGTTCTTAATCGTTATTATTTAAAAATCATAAATAATAAAAGAGAGTTGTTACATTATAAAAAAAAAAATTATTATAGAATTATTTATATTGAAAAAAAAATATGTACATGCAAATTCCATTAAAAGTAACTATATACCATGAGTTGCTACTGAATGAATGTGCTCAAACTTAGTTTCATTATTACTATTACGTATGATATGTTTGTTATTAAATGTAGGTATTTTTCACATTCATACATTAAAAGAAAATTATTATCTATTGATTAAAATTAGCAACTAATTTTAATGGATAATTGATAAAGATAATATTAACCATCAAATGAAATGAATGATAAATAACAATCAAATTAATCACTAAAAATTATATTTAATATTTTTTTTTCTTCAGCAACTATATTTGCGAAATATCTAGTAATAAAGAATGCGGTCATTACTTCAATGGTGGAAAGAATAAAATTTAATATTATATTTTAAAATGTTTAATCATCAAATTAGCGACCAAAAATTGTACTTTCATAATCACCAAATTTTGTTTGGTCTCTATTTTAACAATAAGGACAGATAAATTTTTGATCGCTGAAAGTTATGATTTAATATTGATATATTTTGATCACTCAATTTGGGATTGATTTTTTTTTCTTAATTTAAGATTTAAAAAATTAAAATTTATTTTTAAAATTGTTAATTGTGATAAAGTATTGAACTTCTAATAATTATTTTTAAATACTTGTCAAAAATATTTAAACTTTTTTGTCTAATTTAAAATTAAAATATATACAAATTGGGAAGAGAGAGAACATATTTCCTCAGCCACCAGATTCATCCATGGCAAAAAAATAAATAAATTATTCTAATAGAAAAATAAATTACTCCGATACTCAAATTCTCAATCATTAAGCAAAAATCCAAAATCTCGCTACCTCAGACCCTCCTTACTAGTAGTTTTCCTCGCCGTTACAGTCACCACAGTAACAATAACAAAACTATTATACGTTGAAAGTATAAGATTGGTTTCGCAAGTGCTTTAAGATTGGGACAATATTTCACTCAAATATTTGAAGGCTGCGTGCTCAAGTTAGTTTTTGTGTTTGTTTTTAATTGATTGGATAATGAAAACTCTTGTTCAATTTAAATGAATTAAGATTTTGTTGAAAGAGAAAATAGAAAGTGATTACTAGAATTGAAGTATACACTCTGGTAGAAAATCATTTCATTACCAACTTTTTTCCTTGAGTAATTACATGCTCTCATTTCATATTTAATGATGATTCATTGTCTGATTTTAAACAAAAAGATGTTTATGTTATAATTAATGCATTATTTCCCGCAATTTAGAAAGCTTTTTTTCGTTGGAAATCATGGTGTTGTAATGTGTGAACAAATAACAATAATGCATTGATTTCTGAGCTGTCTAAATAATGTTGTCAGTAGCAGCAACATTTAGACAAAAAAAAGTGTTTATTTTAATTATCATCATAACATTAAATACTTGTTTGTGAGTTTAAGATTGATCTTCAATTCCTTGCATGCAGATTTATCTTGGACTTTAGCATATATCTAGACAGTAACAATGAGGTGAAATTCGCTTGGAAAATTCAGGTAATTAAAGACATATAATCATATAATTGGTAATTAGTTTCCTATTCTTTTCATGACTATGAACTAATTAACAATTAATATTTTAATTACAAATATATATTATAGAGAGACATGGCAGAACGTGGACACGGTCTTGAAAGCATCAAAGCTAGCATTGAAGTAAGGAAGCCTGATTTTGAAGCATGTATTGGTAATCAATTAATTATGTTTCCAATTTCCAACTCATCATGTCATGGATATAACTTAGTGTTTTTCTCATATATATTGATGCAGATCCACTAAAGCAATACGTAGATGCAGTGATAGAAATGTAGCCAACAACAACTGATACCAAATGACAACGAGGGTAAGATATTAAGAGTGAGGTTGATATAGAAAGAGGGGGTTAAGTACTTTAACGTTGTTTACTTGTTTGATGATGCCTCTACCATTTATTGGATACCATGTGGAAGGAAGCTTACTTGCTCCTACCCTGGCATCAAATTCTTCTATGGACCTGACACCTACTACGGAAATGAGGTACCAATTACTATTTGAGATATTCTTTGGTCACAGTAAATTAATTAACTAAGTTATATTTTGATTTGTGTGATGAAATGAATAGGTGTCAATTGTGGAAATGGATGGACAATTTGACAGACTAGATGAAATATACATAGAGAGCCTTGAAGCGAAGACTAAAATGAATCTAGGTATAAATGTATAATAATCCCATCTCATATTTGTTTGTTCCATTTCTTCTGCTTTTTTGTTGTAATTTTGATCTTGATTTTGTTTGGTTGTTCAGATACTCAAATTGTGGAACATGCTGCTGAAGCTAAGAAGCAAGATAGATACACAGGAACTACATCAGTTTTGCTCTCAGGTTGGTGTAAAAAGACAGGTTTTTAAGGTTTGGATGCACAACAGCAAGCAAGCCATAAAGAAGAGGCCAATGTAAGCCTATATTATTAATTAACTCATTCCACATCTCTTTAATTTCTTTTAGATTGTGTTGATTTTTTCTTTTCTTTTATAATTTTTCTGTCTAATAAAAATACTCCAGATGGAGTCCAGACTTTAAAATCTTAGAGGATGTGAATATTATACTGATAAGGAAAAATAGGTAGAAAGGACAAAAACAAATTTTTATTATTATTATTTAAAGAGACAACTTAGATATGAAAGTCTCAAGGCTTAAGCTATTGGATAGGCTAAGGTTTTGGCTGCACAAGTTTGGTGCCATTTTGAGTACTCTAAAAGATAGTGTGGTGAGACAAGAATACAATATTATAACGGATGAAATGAAAGAGATTCGGTAAATAGTGTGTAGCCAAAGTAACTAAAAAAGTGATACTTCCCGTGTGCTAATAAATATCTCTGATGGTAAAAGCATTGAAAATTAATGCACCATTGCACTGCAGTCAACACTTTAGCAACTAGCAAAGAGGAGAAAGAACAAAGCAGAGAGCAATCCTTATTTATTCTGCAATCTCTATTCCACTGAAAGATGGTTTTGAGAATTTTAATTGCATGCACGTGCTCATTTAAGGTGAACTAACGTGGAATATGTTAATTAGTTTCTAACTTGATTTACACATCATATAGATACTCAAATACAGGGTCCCTCTTTTATGCCACTTTGAATCTCATAGCATACTTTTACATGGTAAGTTTTTATAATACTATTTATCTTGGTTATCTTTGCCTCTGCCCCCTCTTATTTATGTTATCTTTGCTTCTTATCTTTCAGGTTTGCTCATGGGGAGGGTACACTTTTCAGGGAGAGATTATTATGAATGCCAAACCGTCCAGGCAGTTAAGGAGAAGGCACTTGTCAAACATTGACGTTTTCTTTAATTCTACTAGTAGTTTTTTAATCTAATTATAAAGTTCATGACCAGCTAGTTTGTATGTACAAACTTGTTACTAGTTGATTCATATGATGTTATTATAGTGGTAACAAGTTTCCTAATTAAGACTATGTCATGTTTTTTTAATTATAATTTGATAACATTGCCTTTATTTTCATTATTATGTGTGTATGAAGAGGAGCATGCATCTAGATGTAGGAACTCACATCTCAAAAAAATGTTATATATGATTTACATAATAATTAATTTGTATTGGTAAGAAGACTTCTTATGACATCATACTATGTTATTCGAAGGATTGTTTAATTTAACAATTAATAAAAAAAATTATTAGTTATATGTTATATCTATTGATTTTTAATTTAAATTTAAGTGGGTATATAAAGAAATCAGGATAGTTACATACTAAATATTCACCATTTAGAAACTAATTTAGTGAATATCTTTAGTTCCTATTTTTCTATATAGTTTGGTCAGTAAATTGGTTTTTATATAATTAATAATTGAATTGGTCATTAAGTCCATTTTTACATAAATGGTCATTATATTAGTTTCTAAGTAACTGGTCACTGTATTAGTTTCTATACAATTGTTCATTAAATTAGATTCTAATTTGTTGTCTCATTGCTTTAGTGAACAATTTTGTTAATTTATTTCACTAACTTTTTGGTCTCTAAATTGAGATTTTCTTGTAATGATTACGGACTTTTGTTTGTAAACATTTTTCATACTTTGGGAGATGCGTAGGGACCTTGATAGAGTGTGACGTCCCTCTTTCAGCATATTTTTTGGCCAACAGATGCTGGTACAGTCTATATTAGCCACTCCATTTTAATAAGACCCAATTTCTATTTGGGAGCCTAAATATGTGATTAGTTTATTTTATTAAAAATAGAAAAATAGCAATACAAAATATGTTATGGAATTAGTTTGTTAGAAATATGTTTTGACTTCTTGTTAGTGTGTAGCAATTAGGTGTGCAAAGTGCTGCTATATATAAATTTATTGTATTGCTTCTAGCATTATTGAAGAATTAATTGAATTGTAGCATCGTTATGTTTACTCTTTCTCTCTCTTCATTCTCTGGAGGTTCCCTTGCTAGAAAAGTATCACATTCACATGTTTAATTTGTTTGTTACAAATTCAAATTTCCAAATATTAACTAATAAATAAATCTTAAATTACTTTTTTTTTATCAACAAATTGTTGGTCCAAATAATAATTGAATCTAATCCCCTTAAATAAAATTTCAAGCCATTGATATTTCTTTTAACTCTAACTTTTTTTTAGTAGTTCTTTAATTAGATCATAGTGAAAGAAATTAAAATTGTCAACTTAATTTACAATAAGAATTTTTTGATATGACATCATAGCAATCACACCGTACAAACATAACAATTTCCAAAATAAATAGACACAAAAACCAAACTAATATCATATGGTCCAGTTATTCACAGAACAATATGCATCAAAATAGGTTGGCTTACAAACTCTTACAGCCACAAGTGACATCAACTACAACACAAATACTATAAAGCCATAAACATCAAAATTCTATTTTAGGTCCTCACATATAGTAATATTGATGGCAGGTCAAAAGGCACGAACAACAAACTTAGAGTTTTCAATTGTGGTGATTTTTTCTTAATCATGATATTATATGAGTAAGTTATGTCGCACAAACATAAAGTCATAGCATCTCTTGATTACGACAATTTGTTGAAAACTTTAAGATATATTTCAAAATTGTAATAACATAGTTCTTTCATTTTTGTCTAATTTGCTTTACATTGCTGACATATTACATATATACACCGTAACATTGCATAATTGTCATTTGAGCTCATAGCCAATCATGAAAAGAACAAGTTTTAGATTTTAATTCTTATTTCATACCTAATAAACATGGAAATATAGTTTAAATTCCATCTTCGTCATAAAAAAACCTCAAGCTCATAAGAATTGATCAAAACCCTAAGAGTAAGTTTCTCCTAATATAGCAAACAAGAATAAGAAAAAGAATATAATAGTAGTAGGGTTTTGGAAGCAATCTACCACCTTGCTTGAAATCTAAGCCATCCTCTCATTTCCTTCTCCTTCTCTCTTTGCGGACCAGGAATCATCAACAAATCCTACTACAATGATAAAAATTTAGGAATAATTACACATAGTACAAATTCACAGCAGATCAATTAATGCTTTTTATAATTGGATAAAATGTAAGCGTATAAGAGTTTTTCCTTGTTAATACTTCAATACATTATTCTTTATTTTTAATCAAATTACTAGTAAAAAGAAATACACTTTAATTCATTGTAATTTGATCCCTATACTTATTATACCTACACATTTTTATTTGTCTTGGTCAGTGCAATTTAAAACTATAGACGTTAAACCTAAGTAATTTTTAAATGTAGAGACTAAAATGTAAAGATTGGACAAGTAATAGAGACCAAATAAGTAATTGAACCAAAAAATAACAACAACTAATGATTTATACATATAAAATTTCTTTGAGAGTAAGACTATAGGACACATGCATTATTGTATTGAGATGCACACTGGTGATATTTTCGGATCCATTGATGAGTAGCCTTTTAATTATGATACACTAATCCAATTAAGATGCACACTTTGAGTCAGTTTAGACTTATCCTACTTATTGAAAAAAAAAAATACAAAAAAAAAATAAAATAAAATTCTTAAAAAATTAAAATGATCTTTTCTAATAATTAATTATAAAAAAAATCATATTATTTTATAAAAAAAGATATACGACTTTTATAAATTAATTATTAAAAAAATACTAATAAAAAATTAATTTTTTTTTATTTTATATTTTTCACTTCAAAAAATTACTCCTAAACTTTTAAACTTATAAAAAAGATGTGAAATTGAGTCTCATTCTCCAAAAGGATAACAGGAAAACAAAAAGTAACTTACCTTCAGTTTGTTCACCTTGTTCAAGTAACCATACCAGACACCGAAAGGGAATGTAAAATATGTATCGGAATACCCAGTTGCTCAATAATATCCGGTTGCTCGATGTTGAGAAGAACCACAAAAGAATGTAGAGCCACGTAAGTATGATAATGCACATGATAGATAAAGCCATAAAAGTAGTGGCTAGCCAACTAAGATCACTTATAACAAGGTGCACACCAGCCATGAATCCAACTGACAGAGTTGCAAGAGTGATGCCTAGAAGAGGCATTGCAACTTTAAGGGAAAAACGAGTCAAAGTTAGGTCTCCCAAATGAGCCCAAATGAGTAAGATGGTAGAACTAACCGCACCGTACATGGATATTGTGATGCAGAAAATGAATGGTTTAAACCACACATGATTTAGCATGAGTGCCATGCCTTCTCCTGAACTACCAGCACCATTATTAATTCCACCAGGCAAAGTAAAACCAGCGGCAAATGTTACTGTTATTATAAGGGTCGAAACCACCATAAGGGTGTTGATTCTGTCTTTGAATGGATCCTTGTTTGGTGATTCCTTCTCTTGACTTTCCTTTTTTTGAACATTTCCTGCACTTCGGAGATGGGTAGGGACCACGATAGAGTGTGACCTTCTATGATCAGCATATTTTTTTGCACCACAAGATACTAGTGCAATCAGTATTAGCCGCTGCATGCAATGTTTGAAAAAAAAAATGAGTGTGTTGACAGATAAGATAAAAAATAAAGTTTCTTCCCTGAAAAACACATAATTTTTTTTGTTATTCGTAAGAACAAAAAGTTAGAGTTTGAAAATGAGTTAAAATGTCTTATTTTCAAGAGAATTAAGAACATTTAAACTTTAACATATTGAGTGAAATCAAAGTAGTCAAAATACTTGCCAGCCTTAGAGGCGGATTTTCTTGTCGAAATTGCGTATAGACATCAAAAGCCGTTTGATTCTTTTTGTTACCCAAAGTAACATCAGCTTTTTTATTCCAAGTTAACGCATGCACAATTTTTGGATGACGGTGCAAGGTGGCCAAATGCAAGGGAGTGTTTCCGTTGCGGTCCTGGTCATTTATCATCTTTACAAGTCTACGTTTCCTCAAGATGTATTTTATCACATTATAGTGTCCCATTTGAGCCGCAATGTGAGCTATATTTCGACCATAATTATCAACTATTTCTCTGGCATTTGCACTGTGTCTCAGCAATTTCTTCACTACCTCAGCATGCCCACCTGCCGAAGCGAAATGAATAGCACAAAAGCCCTGGTGTTTGTCTCTTACCATGTTGTAGGAAAGACATTTTCCTGAATAAGTAATGCTGTTGTGTCTTTTCAAGTCGCAAGAAATACCATTTTCAAGTAAGTAGTTAACACCAGTAAGGTAACCTATATATGCTGCATAGTGAAGAGCAGTCATTCCTTTATCATCCCTTAAACGAATCCATTCTTTCTTTTCTGTCAGTATTTTCTTTAAAATACCTGCCATAGGTTATGAAATAACAAATTATGAGCAGAACTTCATTGAGAAGGATCGATCGACACATGATTTTTTTCAGTGGAAAGATGGGTTATTAAAAATAAAGATCCAAATAAAATGATTTATAAATGTTTTTAACTATAGAATTTAATCCACAATTATAAGAATGGGCTAAATGATCGAGCATTTCGACAAATAATGGAAGGACGGAGAATATATATATATATATATATATATATATAAAAGTTGAAAAAATCAATTCACTCTCCATTCTTTTGTGTATTGCCCGGGTCACTCGAACCCAACACAAATGATAATCGCTTTATAGATATAGTTCGCTTTATAGATATAGTTCTTGGAGCTTAATTTGTAACGATTATCTTCTTTTTCCTTATTGATAGTTTTATTTGAATTCATTTATTTAGTGTTTTTAGAGTCTTATCGTTTTATTAACATTAGATAGTTAGTATTTAGGAATTAGGCAAAAATTTCATATTTTGTATGTGAATTTCCTCATTTTGAGTTAGATTGGAGATTTGGCCATTTTAAAGAGTTCGCTTAGTGCGATCCCGCGCTTAGCGAGAGAACCTGATGAAGTCAAGGAATGTGTGGAGACCTAATGCTAAGCTTGAAGACTTGAGAGCAAGTGCTGAAGATTGAGAAGTCGCTTAGCCTGATTTGAGACTTAGTGAATTTCGTAGATAGAGAAAGAAATTTACTGAGCGCGACCTAGCACTAAGCATGAAACCCTTGTATTGCTAAGCGCGATGTGGTGTTTAACGAGAAGTCATTTATGTAGATGAGGCAAACGCAAGATACACTGCTTTTAAGAGGAGGGTCCCAAGTAAGTTGAGGTATGGAATATAATAGAAGCCTAGGGATTGCTGTACCATCACTATTCCATTGCCAAATTTTTCAATTTTTTTTTGCTTCTTCTTCCTCTCTACCCATGTACCCACTCTCCATGGTCTCCTTCTTCCACCTTCATGTATAGTTAAACTCCTCTAGTTGGGGTTTGAGGAAACCATCTGAATCTCATGTAAACTTCTTCTGAGTTTTATACAAGTTTGAATTTCAAATTTATTATTTTATCTTATTTTCTTAATGCTCTTAGGTGTGGCCTACCTTTAATTGATGATTGGGTGTATTAATTGCTAGTAAGCTTTTCTAAACCTAGAAATGAAGATAGTAACTAATGATGCTTATGTCTAGGAATAAGATAAAGGTCATTAGCCATTTTTCTAATCTCTGAGCTCAATGTAAGTAACTTCATCAATTGAATCAAGGGATTGGTGAGTTGGTGAAGCCACTTAGGCTCTCTCTATCTAAGGAATTAAGGTTAGAGTAATTTGATAAATTTATGGTAAATTTATGAATTCATCTTATATAATTACTTGGTTTGTTTATATGGGAGATGAATGGGTGGTTTCGGAAACCCAACTACTTCGCATCATTGAGTCGCTATTTTTGTACACTAAGTGTTTGTTACACATTCTGAACCAATTTCCATTACTTATATTTTAGTTTTAATTGCGTTTTATTTTTATTAAAGTAATCTCTACACATTCTCTGTTAAGTAAAACAATTGCACATTAGAATACGTTATATAAATCCCTGTGTTCGATACTGGTCTCTTACTATTTTATTTACTTGAACGATTTTTTGGTAAACTTACTGAAAAACTATCAACGGACCAAGGTTAATTGACCAAGACCTATCACTCAAATAAATCCGAACAGTGAATACTGAGTAAACACCCATTTGGACCCACGTGAAGAGTTTGACAAAATGTTTAGTCTCTTACTCGACTTGCGAATCGAGTACTTCTATTAAAGAAACATATCTTGATAAAAAGAAATACAATCCTTGCATTTATGAAGATACAATCTAATTAGGAAAGACTGAACAAATCAGATATATATACAATTTGATCCTCAAAACAAAAGCCTACAAGGAAGATCCAAATCCCAGCTATAAAAAGGGAGATAACCCTAAGTATTTTTTAACCTAATTTAAATACACCAATACACTGCTGATTTGAACGTCAGAGTATTTTTGTAGATACCCTCACCAGGCTTATTAACCTCTCTGGAGGAGAAGGTTCCTACCCAAACATTTTGAATTCCCATATATGCCATTATCTCATTATGAATAAATTAATTTGCTTGAGAGAAAAATTATAATAGTGCAACAAGTACCTTGATTCCGATTTAAGATTGCTATAATGAGTGGTGATTGTCCCGGTGGAATATAATGAGACCCATACGGAAGCAAATGGGTTGATTGTTTATGATTCTCATTTGACTTGTGTGGATTAGAGTCTTGGTTTAAACCTTGATGTTCTCCATTTCTTGACAATGGCTTTTCAAAAGCATTCATAATTTTCCAATCAGCCATGCTCAATGTTAATTCTAGCAAGTCTTCGTTTTCAATCCTATTCCACCTTGACGTAGGCATGTTGTCCATGCTACTATCATCTACTTTCATTCCTCTTTCTGAAATGAATAATTTATTTTCATGAATTAAACTAATTACTAGTTATATAAAACTATAACTAATTTAAAGAGTAGAATCAAATGTCAACTACAAAGTCAAAAGCATAAAAACCACAATTAAGGTTGATGAAAATGCACTTCTTGTTATTTACATAAATACATATATGTGCATGCACAACCTTAATAAGGAAGTCATGGTACGTACATATGGGAGTGAATAAGGACCTCTCCCTATTATAATAGTATATCTTAACTTACTATAAAACATCTTAAAACAAAATCCATATTTGTCTAATGTTTACTAGATCCTCCCCATGTAAAAGTATTTGAAAGTTATCGATCTATACCTATAATTGGTTCCACGATAATAAATAACATTCAAATTAGTTTGTGATGATTAAGAAATTCAAGATAAAACTGATCCTATATGTTTTATTTTTACGTTGATTTGACATTAATATGTTATTCAACTGCATGCCTCGACAAAAACACTGTCAAAATAATGAAAGAGGGTAGAAATTAAACAAGAAATAATAAGAGGAAATATAATACCTTGATCCTCCTGTTCAGGAAGAGGTGGTTTCGGCATCATTTCGGCTAAGTCTTGGTGCTTCTTAATCAACTCATCCAATTCACGGTGATTGTTGAAGGTCAATCTGGCTAATGCATTATCGACAATGTTCTCGTAACCTTCTTCAATGGCCAAGTGGAAAACTGATTTTTCTTCGTTGTTTGTCCAAAATAACGCAGCTCGCAAAACCAATTCCTTGAAGTCATCCTCAATCAGTGCGTAATCTAACATCTCCATTGCATATTTGTGACCATTTAATAAGGCCTCGTAAAAGAAAGTATTTCCTTGCTTGTTCTTTGTTAGGATTTTATCCAAAGCCTCTTTTGGTTTTTCAGAATATGGTAAAGTACGGAGAAGGGCTTCCAACAAGTGGCCAAGAGTATGCAATTGCCTAGCTCTTGCAGCAACATGCAGTGGTGTGTCACCATTGTCATTTACTTTAGCCAACAAGTCTGGTTCTTTTTGAGTTACCGTTCTCACCAACCAAAACTTTTCAAAGAGAGCAATGAGATGCAACACGGTGTTTCCCGACGGGCTAATTCGCCTTAAATTTATAATGTCATCCGGGATATCAGAACCTCCAGGTTTGAACAGAATATCAGATTCAGAATGTGCACGTTTCAGTGTTACTATATTAGTAATGCCATGAACCACTGTAGCACTCTCTTTAGTAATGCCATGATCCCCAGTAGAATTTCTACGTTTCAGTGCTACTGGAAACATTAAGGAGTCCACCATTTCTGATAAATCAACCTGTGTTTTATCAATCGACCTCTTTCTTCTGAGAGGATTATTCTCTTCCGAGCCATGCATTTCTGATTTCCCCAATCCAGTTTCCAGGTCTGTTTGCCTCCTCTTCTCAATTTTACTACTAGTTGCTGCTTTTGTGTCATGATCCACCACCGCTTCGCGTGTCTTTCCAATATCATTCCTCTCCCTTTTTGTACTTGTCTGTCTCATACTTTTTCTTTAATATTATCCTGCCCCTGCTTGCCCTCTCTGTTTTGCTGCCACCTACTTCTCTTTTCTCTGTCCAAAAGTGAAAAAACATGGTTGATAAATAGGTTTTTCTCCTTTTTTTTATTTGTTTTTAACTAATTTTGTTGACAAGATTTATGAGATACCTGAAAAGTGTTTGAACTTCATAGAAGAGTGTATTACGATGAAACAAACATTTTACTATTCTTTTATGAGCACGTGACTAAGACAGAAAAGAGTACTTAACTGCACATTATATCACCGGACTCTTGTAAAACATCACAACCCTTCATTCCTTTTGGCTTAAATGAATCCAACGACCCTTAAAATTAATATACTGTAGAGCTCATTCATAATTTGTAATGCACCGTGTAGACTATGTGAAAACATAAAGTCACTTTTTATGATTTTTATGTCAAAGGTTAAAAAAGTTGTTAAAATTCAAATTTTATGTGTTAAGTTGGTAAAATGTGATTTAATGGTAAAAAATTTAATATTATATTTAATGCATTGGTTCAAAGCTTTGGCTATAAATACCACACTATTTTCATCACATTTTGCATTCCAAAACCAAGAACTAGGCACATAAGTCTTCTAAGTAAGTGTTTCTCATATTATAAGAGAGAGTGTGTAATTGTTCTCTCTTTATATTTAGAGAGAGGTCGTAAGTTCTCTTCTACTTAGTGAAAATATTTTTTTGGTCTTGCTTGTGATTTTTTCCTTATTCGTTGAGGGTTTTCCACGTTAAATATTATGTGTCAATTCTTATATTTCTCATCTCTATTTTAGTTGCGAGTTATTATTTTTCACTTTGGTACCTAACAATGGTATCAAAGCTATTGGTTGTTGATATTATTTCGCTGCAATAACACGCTAGTATGCTGGAATAGTGCCGGAGAAAATTCTTAGTATGCTCTGTGACTGCAGTATAGTCTGATCTGTCACATCAGAAAAGAATTATTCTTGTTATTGGATATATAGTGCGTAGTGTGAAAGTGCATATCTAGGAAAGTTCTAACTAAGGAAATACTTGGTACTTAAGTGTATCCATTGGTGACCCACCTCTCTTTCTTGGGAACTTACCTGGTGTACTAGTTCACAGTCTACGGTCACTATTTCAGTAGGCGGTACTATTCACGGTTGAAGTTATGTAAATCGATTCTCTTTAGTGTGAAACCATAACAGCAAAATACGAGATAGAGAAATTTAGTGGGAGTAAATTCTCTCTTTGAAAATTGAAGATAAAAGCAATTTTGAGGAAGGATAATTGCCTAGATACAATTGAAGGCAGGCCTGTAGATGTCACTGATGAAAAGTGAAAAGAAATGGACGAAAATGCTATTGCCAATTTACACTTAGCAATGGCAAACTCGGTTTTGTCCAGTGTTGTAGAGAAGAAGACCGCAAAGGAGGTTTGGGATACCCTCAACAAATTGTACGAGGTTAAATCATTTCATACAAAAATATTCTTGAAGAAAAAACTCTACACTCTTCGAATGAGTAAGTCCACTTCGGTGACAGACCACATCAACAATTTGAATACTTTGTTTGCTTAGCTTTCTATATCAGAATTCAACATAGAAGAGAATAAGCGAGCGGAACTTCTACTTCAGAGTTTACCAGATTCGTATGATCAGCTCATCATCAACATAACAAATAATAATATTATTGGTCGTCTAACCTTTCATGATGTTGCCAGAGCTATTCTTGAAGAAGAATCCAGACGAAAGAATAAGGAGGACAAGATGAAAAATTCTAAGCAAGTAGAAGCTTTAACGATGACGAGAGGTAGATCAACGGAACGTGGCTATAGTGGGAGTCATAATCATGGTAGATCAAAGTCTCGAAGAAAAAAGAACCTTAAATGCTACAATTGTCGCATAAAATGGCACTTGAAAAAGGATTGTTGGCACAAGAAGAGTGGAGGAAATAATTTTAAAGCATCAACCTCTTAAGGTTGCGTTGCAAGTACCTCAGATGATGCGGAAGTTCTATATAATGAAGCAGCAATTAGTTCTAAAGGTAGGAGACAACTCCATGATTGTTGGATATTGGATTCAGGTGCAACCTGGCACATTACTCCACGTCGAGAATGGTTTTGCACTTATGAGCCTATCTTAGGAGGATCCGTGTTCATGGGAAATGATCATGCCTTGGAAATTGCTGGAGTCGGTACTATCCAATTAAAAATGTATGATGGTACTATACGTAAGGTTCAAGGGGTACGACATGTGAAAGGTTTAAAGAAGACTTTATTGTCCGTTGGACAATTGGATGACCTCGAGTGCAAGATCCATTTTGAAGGTGGAATCTTGAAGGTAGTGAAAGGCAATATTGTAGTGATGAAAGCCAAGAAGATCACGGCTAATATATACATGGTTTTGGGAGATACGTTGCAAGAAGCAGATGCATCAGTTGAAACAACAAGTCAAGAAGAAGCAACGATGATATGGCATCGTAGACTAGGTCACATGTTAGAGCGAGGCCTAAAAGTTATTGTGGAATATAATCTCTTACTTAGGCTCAAAACGGTTAATTTATCGTTCTGCGAGCACTGCGTGATGAGTAAGCAGCATAGATTGAAGTTTGCTAAAGTAACTACAAGAAGTAAATACATACTAGACTTGATCCATTCAGATGTGTGGGAATCACTAGAAATATCCCTAGGAGGTGCAAAGTATTTTATATCTTGCATTGATGATTATTCTAGGAGATTGTAGGTGTACCTGATCAAGAAAAAGTTAGATGTGTTTCTAGTATTCAAGGAATTCAAAGCACGAGTAAAGCTTGAAACTGGAAAAAGAATTAAGTGCTTGAGGATAGATAATGGAGGAGAATATGTAGATGGTGAATTTTTGGCATTTTACAAACAAGAAGGTATTTTAAGACAATTCACAGTTCCACATACACCTCAACAAAATGGTGTGGCAGAGCAAATGAATAGAACTCTCCTAGATAGAACAAGAGTTATGTTGAGAACAGCAGGGATGGCCAAATCTTTTTGGGTTAAAGTAGTTAAAAATGCATGTTTCTTGATAAATCGATCACCGTCGACATCAATTGGTTTGAAGACTCCAATGGAATTGTGGAAAGGAAAACCAGCAGATTATTCTTCCTTACATATATTTGGATGTCTTGTGTATGTAATGTACAACTCCCAAGAAAGAACGAAGTTGGATCCAAAATCCAGGAAATGTATATTCTTGGGTTATGCTGACAATGTTAAGGGGTATCGTTTATGGGATCCTACTGCTCACAAAGTTGTTATTAGCAGGGACGTAGTTTTTGGAGAAAAGGAACTGCAGAGTCAACAGAAAAATGACAGCACTAAGAAAGACACTATTATGGTGTAAATGGAGAAGAAGTCAGGAGATGATGATGACTCTTCTGAAGCTAAACAAGAACACAAAGAAGAAGAACCAAATGAAGCTAATGGTGGATAGGTACTTCGACGATCAACACGACCGAAGTTTACACCAACTCGGTTCTCAAACTGTGTCATGGTAGTTCATGATGCGTACTGTCTCTTATCTGAAGAAGGGGAACCATTAACTTTTCAAGAGGCTATGAGTGGTTCAAATGCTTCTCTATAGATGACAACAATGCATGAAGAAATGGAAGCCTTGCATAGAAATAAGACATGGGCACTTGTTGAACTTCCACAAGGTCGAAAAGCCATTGGGAGCAAATGGGTTTTTAAAATCAAACGAGATGACAACGATCAAGTGGAGCGATATCATGCAAAATTGGTGGTTAAAGGGTATGCGTAGAAAGAAGGCATTGATTTCAATGAAATATTCTCTTCTGTTGTCAGATTGACCACAATCAAGAGTTGTTCTAGCTATGTGTGCTGCATTTGATTTACATCTTGAGTAACTTGATGTAAAGACTACTTTTCTCCATGGAGAACTTGAAGAGGAGATATATATGCTCCAACCGAAAGGTTTTAAAGAACAAGGAAAAGAAAACTTGGTTTGTAGGTTAACTAAATCTCTGTACGGTCTAAAACAGGCGTCCAGGTGTTGGTACAAGAGATTTGATTCCTTCATAATTAACCTTGGTTACAATAGATTGAGTTCAAACCATTGTACGTACTACAATAGATTTGATGATAATGATTTCATCATTTTGTTGTTGTATGTGGATGACATGGTGGTAGGCCCTAACAAAGATCGCATCCAAGAATTAAAGGCACAATTAGCTAGGGAGTTTGATATGAAGGACTTGAGACCCGCAAACAAGATTTTAGAAATGCAAATTCACCGAGACAAACAAGATAGGAAGCTTTAGCTTTCTTAGAAGAATTACTTACTGAAAGTCTTGCGACGCTTTAACATGCAAGACTGTAAACCAATTTCTACTCCACTTCCTATCAATTGTAAGTTATCCTCAAGTATGAGTCCCAGCAATGAAGCAGAGAGGATGGAAATGTCTCGAGTACCGTATACATCAGCGGTAGGAAGCCTTATGTATGCCATGATATGCACTAGACCAGACATTGCACAAGCAGTGAGAGCAATTAGTAGGTTCATGGCAGATCCAGGCAGAGAGCACTGGAATGTTGTTAAGAGGATCCTTCGGTACATCAAAGGAACCTCAAAAGTTGCATTATGTTTTAAAGGATCAAAATATATTGTCAAGGGTTATGTTGATTCAAATTTTACAGGTGATCTTGATAAGAGAAAATCTACTACTGGCTATGTGTTTACTCTTGCAAAAGGAGCAATTAGTTGGTTGTCCAAATTACAAATTATTGTAGCTTTGTCTACTATGGAAGCAGAGTACATGGCAGCTACCCAGGCATGCAAGAAGGCTATTTGGTTACAAAGGTTATTGGGGGAACTTGGGCACAATCAACAGAAGATTACTGTGTATTGTGACAGTCAAAGTACCTTGCACATTGCAAGAAATCCAGCCTTTCATTCAAGGACAAAGCACATAAGTGTTCAATATTATTTTATTAGAGAAGTAGTGGAACAAGGAAGCATAGATATGCAAAAGATTCACACTAAAGATAATCTAGCAAATGTCATGACCAAGCCAATCAATGCAAACAAGTGTGCATGGTGTCGATCCTCATTTGGCCTATTAGAAACATAAGCAACAAGGAAATGGCAAGATAAAAAGAGATTTTTGAAAGCATACAAAAGTAGCTTTAAAGGGGAGATTGTAAAAACATAAAGTCATTTTCTATGACTTTTATGGCAAAGGTTAAAAAGGCTTAAATTAAAATTCAAACTTTATGTGCTAGGTTGGTAAAATGTGGCTTAAGGGTAGAAAATTTAACATTGCATTTAATGCATTGATTCAAAGCTTTGGCTATAAATAGCACACTCCTTCCATCACATTTTGCATTCCAAAATCAAGAGCTAGGCACATAAGCATTCTAGGTGAGTGTTTCTCCTATTATAAGAGAAAGTGTGTAATTGTTCTCTCTTTATATTTAGAGAGAGGTTGTAAGTTCTCTTCCACTTAATAAAAATATTTTTCTAGTCTTGCTTATGATTTTTCCCTTATTCGTTGAGGATTTTTCACGTTAAATATTGTGTATCAATTTTTATATTTTTCATCTCTATTTTAATTACCAGTTATTATTTTTCACTTTGGTACCTAACATATTATTTTGGAAACCACCGTAGGTACCGTGCACTCGTGCAGCTCTTTTACAAACTCCTGCACGCATCTTGGATACCCTATACCATGGCTTTTTAACTACTTTTTACTTTGTTATAAAAAGGATACATACATAGGATCCAGAATGCAAATCAAGCTTTGAAAACATCACACGACTAAAAGAAGAACAAAAAGAAACATATATCGTATATATAGAGAAAAGAAAAGAGTAGTTCTGATTAAGGTACCTGGCTAGCTTGAACGCTTTCAGTTTTCAGTCTCTCGAAGCTTCTCCCCACTTCAAACCTTTTCAGTAGTTGTAATGATTCTAAGGTAACCTAATCTTGCAGCTTATATATATAGAAACTATATCAAATTTATAACCATTTGGACATTTCGTGGAAGACAACTGGCTCTAGCTAATGCTTATATTAAAGACCTATGTGTGCAACTTGTCTTTCTGTTTCCGATAAGTGTACGTGTATAGTGTATTAAATTTATTTGTACGTTACTGTAGAAAATATGATATTTTTTACCCTTCCATGAATTATTAATACCGGTGTGTGTGTTTTTTTTTTCTAGATGGAGTGTTCCTTATCTATTGATCAGAAATTAATCAGTTTTTTGTGCGTGATTATTATTAGTTTAAGGAAATTTTAAATAGGATCGGAATTGAATACAAAATCTTATGATAAATAGATCAATTTCATTATATGAACATAATAAAATATTACATCATTATACAAATCTATTAAGTTAATACCAGTGTCTAATAAGTTTCCCCCGGTAAAAATTCATGGTAAAATACAATGTTTGATCTTATGGAAATTGATAAACCCTTGTTATTTTTAATCATAATTATTAAAATAATCAAATTATTATGAACACTCCTACGCACGATCAATTTTGAAGTTATATATACAAACGATATTAAATTAAATCACACATTATTTATAACTATTTGGTGAAAGACAGTTGGCTCTAGTCAATGCTAGTCCTATATGGTGCAAGTTCATCAGTCTACCTTTCGATGTATTAAATTGTTTGTCTGTTCAAATTTTTTTTTTTTTTTTGTTTTTCTTATCTTTGTTCACGTTCTCACAATTAAGTTCCACACCGAATTCACACCCAAGTTTTTGTTTGGTAACCACGCGGAGAATTCAGTTTTTTCATTGTTAATAAGGCACGTGCTAGAATAGAACTAGTTAGTAGAAGGGTGAAATTGAAATTGTAAATTATTATATAGGGTCGATTGTTTAAATTTATTTAATAATAAAATAAATAATTATTTATATTTTTAATATATTTATTTAAATTATTTATATTTAAAATAAATTAATTTATATTTATTTAAAAAATTAAATCTATCTATTTATTATAATTTTAAACAAACAACGAAACATAATTAACTAAACCAGTCATGTTTCAGTTTAAGTCTCACGTTTGTTTGTTTGTTTTGAGATCGAACAATAAATGAGTTCACACTCCCCACCATTTTTTTCAAATCCTATCTTCGGCTGTCAAAGACACACCCCATGAATGTCCAATCATTGTACTTCAATTTGGTGTTAAGAAATTCGTACCAGATTATTATTTGGTTTATTAGTTAGATCAGGGAAATAATAGTGAGATTTTTTAAATAATACCACGTAAAAATAAGTTAAAGAATTAAATAGTATCTAACCTGATATAATTGAAACAATAAAATCATATATTGATTTCATTTATTTAATTTTATATATAAATTTTTGAATAATATATATTTTTTATATTATATTTTTATCAATTTTTTTTATTCTATATCAATTTTAAATTATGTCTATTTTTTATACCCATGTGATTCTACATTAAGAGACTTATTAATCAAGGAGTAAACTAATCTAATATATATACACGAAAACAAAAATAAAGAATAATAACTTTGTTATTTCAATTTATTACTTTGAATTAATATAGAAGAAAATAGTGATACAACAACGACAAAAAGTATATTTATAGATTTGACATCAAATTAAATTTGTTTCTTTTTTTATTTCGTTTAGATTTGTTTTTTAAATAATTATTATTTTTACTCTTTTAATTTATTTTCTTTGATTTTAAGTTTTCTTCTAATCTCTTTTTTTTTTTATAAATAATAAACATTATATTTGTATTTATTTTAATAGGATTTCTCGCATATTTTATCCTTTTTTTTTATTTAAAAATATATTAGATTGATACAGCATATGTAATAATAATAATAATAACTCAAAATGTATGAATTTGGCATCAAGATAAGTATGCATGTGGCATTAGATAAGTATGTATGACTTTAAACACAAAGTCATGCACAATTAACAATGTTTCATATGAATGTTTCGTATGAGAAGCACAATTTCAAATACAAGAAAGTGTAAAGAATAAAATATTTAAATTTTATTAAAAAAATTAACAAAAATTTTGTAAGAACTAAAACTACGTTATTATGTTTACAAGGAGTAACAAATAAATATATTTTAACAAATTATCTGATAAAATAATTATTTATTTATTTTTGAAATGTGTTTAAACTTAAAATAATAAATTATTTTAATAAAATAAATAATTATCTATTTTTTATGATGTATTTGTTTAAATTGTTTCTATTTAAAATAAATAATTTTTTACTTGATTAAAAAATCATATCTTATCTACTTATGAAATAATTACTTATTTAACAATCATTTATTTTATAAAAGTTGTTTTAATTTTTAAACAAAATAGTTCATAAAACGTTTGTAAAATAAGTGATTAATTATTTCATAAGAAAATATAATTTATGAATTTATTTAAAGAAAAAATTGATTTTTTTTCATAAAAACAGTTTAGTTTAGACAAACAAAATACATAACTATTTATTTTATTAAAATAAATATTTATTTCATAATATAAATGTAAAGCATTTATTTGTTGTTAATTAAGTAGCTGGCTCTTAAATAAGAGCACCTACTTTAAAACCAATAAGACAAACACGTCTTTCAAAACGTATTGAACGCTCACAAGAGTATTTAGTCAAAAACTTAGTTAAAAAATAAAGGTTTAGTCGTAGTTTTGCATTTTTTTTTTCTTTTTGCTTTTTTAAATTTATAATTTTTTGTGTTGATTGTTATCTTTAATATTGAATTTTTTTATTATAATTAATAATTATTCAATAAAATTAATTAATTAATTTAAATAAAAAGTTAAATAAATTTTGACAAAGTTAAGATTCACATCTAACTCTTTTTAATTTTTAAATATTAGAATAACCATTAAATTAATTATCTAATTAATAACTATTATGAAACATTTATATATATAAATTTTTCACATAAATTTTATTTATTATCATATATTTATTTATTATTTTTTGTATTCTCAACCAAAATTTAATATTTTGAATAAAAGTAAAACAAAGTGAGTGATTTATAAAATAAAAAGTGAAATATATAAAAAAAAACTTACCATTAATAATAGGAGATGTTAAAAAATAAAGAATAAATTAAATAACCTTTAATAATATTAAATATTAATTAAATAAAATTTTATAAATTTAAAATTTGTATATAATAAATATTTTTAAGTTTTTTCAATATAAGCCGGATCACATGGGTCAATTAATTACTTCGAACAATGATCCAGTAAACGATTCGATCACTAGTTTAAATTTTAAAACTATGATAGAGACATTGAGAGAGATGTCGAGATACCGAAATTATTTTATAAAATCTCCTATTATTAGTTGTAATTTTATATATATATTTCACTTTTTATTTTATAAATCACTCCCTTTATTTAATTTTATTCAAATTACTAAATTCATCTTAAAAATACAAGAAATAATAAATAAATATATGATAATAAATAAAATTTACGTAAAAGATTTTTATATATAAATGTTTAATATTTTAAAATTAAAGAAAACTAGGCTTGAATTCTAACTTTGCCAAAATTTACTTAATTTTTTTTTTACCTTTTTTTTATTCCTAATTTACCCTTTTATTTAATTAGTTAATTTAAATAAAAAAAACTAAGTGAATTTTGGCAAACTTAAAATTTGAACCCAAATCCCTTTAATTTTTAAATATTAACATAACCACTAAACTAATGGTTTAATCAATAATTATTATGGAAAATTTATACATATAAATATTTCACATAAATTTTATTTATTATCATTTTTTTTCTTATATTCTCAACAAGAATTTATTATTTTAAATAAAAATAAAATAAATGAAGTGATTTATAAAATAAAAAGTGAAATATATATAAAAAAAAATTACAAGTAATAATCAGAAATGTTAAAATATAAAGGAAGAATAAATAAAATAATTTATTAAAAATTAATTAAATAAAATTTTATAAATTTAAAATTTGTATATAATAAATATTTTTAATTTTTTTCAGTATAGACCGGCATGAGAGTCAATTATTGATTAATTGGTTTGCAAGACTAGCGTATATTAAAATTTTTTTAAAATATTTATCTTATAAAAATTTTTAATTTATAAAAATTTATTTTATTAATTTTTAATATTTTTAAAAATTATTTAATTTATTCTTTCTTTATATTTTAACATCTCCAATTATTAGTTGTAATTTTTTTTTTATATATTTCACTTTTTATTTTATAAATCACTTCAATTATTTTACTTTTATTCAAAATACTAAATTTTTGTTGAGAACACAAGAAAAAATAAATATATAATAATAAATAAAATTTATATGAAATATTTATATATATAAATGTTTTATAATAATTATTGATTAGATTATTGATCTAATGATCAAAGTCTCAAAATTAACGAAAAGATCAAAATTGCTTTATTTTAAAAGTAGTGAAACAAAATTATAAATTTTAAACTAAAAAAAATTAAAATTACAAATTTAAAAAAATAGAGGATCAATTGACGCTTTTTTGATTATTCAGTTTTGGTTATTATATTTTAGAACCCCAACTCACTGAATGTACAAGACAACAAAACGAACGAAAGGATTTGCATGACAGAGAGAATGTGATTTTAATATTTTTTATTAAGAAAAGGTGCTAACCATAGATTAAATAGCTGGAATAGCTCAGTTGGTTAGAGCGTGTGGCTGTTAACCACAAGGTCGGAGGTTCGAACCCTCCTTCTAGCGATTGTTTTAAGGTTATTTGCCTCATTATTTTACTTCTCTCTTCTTTATGGGTGAGGGCGATATATTTGTTAAAATTTTATATAATTTTTCTCTAAAAATAGGATATTAGTTTGTTTTGACCAAGGTCAAAATATTTCTTTTTTTTAATCTCTCTATTTAATCAAATTTACGTGATGTTAGTCCCTTAGTAGATTATAAAGTGCAATGTTTTGATAATTTGAGGTTGCAAAATAAAAATAATATATATATTATTAAACACATTCAAAAATATATATTAAGTCTTAAACTTTAAAGGTAAGTTTTCTCTTTATCCTAAATCTAGAAAAAAAAAATTTCCAATGGTTTAGGTGTGTTTGTAAAAAAAGTTAGGTTGAACGTAATCTATGTTTGGACAAAAGTAACAAATGACTTCTTTTTTTTACTTTTATTGTGTTAGAAAGTGTAAAACTTTCATTTGAAGGGTTATACATACACTTAAATTTGTCCGGGTGGGTTTGAAAACGCATTCAAATAATGTTTAGTGTAGAATTTTGATTGAAAATGCATTCAAAAAACTCTTTTAATTACTTTATTTTTATTTTTATTTGTTAATTATTAACAATGATTCTCGTTTCTCATTTTTCTTGTGAGGACCAAAAGGAAAAAAAAAATGTCTAAACATCAATTTAGCATCATAAAAGCAAACCTGCACGTAACATATACACTAAACAAATATAAAAACATTATGTGCAGCTTTATACCTATATAGTAATAGTAATATATAATATACAATCAAGCACATTGACATGAACCATATATATAGAAACTTGCACAATTCATCTCCATTTTCCCGTACTCTTGATTCTTGAAACATCGACAGAGATAAGCTATCTTCTTTGCACCACAAATCCATGTTCATTTCTAGACACTTAACCACACCATGCATAAACCCTAATGAGAAAGGTATCTTATGCAAATAAACTACGTAATATTAATTAATATGCATGATTTTGATTAATTACAATCACCCACTGTACACCCTGAGACGACTAGTGATCCTTTCTCGGCACATGGGACAATTAGTTAATTTGTTTCCACACTCTCTGCAAGTCTGTGTTCCAAAATATTGTAAGAATAAATAATAAAAACTAAGAACAATAAGAGTCTCTGGAATCACTTATAGAATATAAATTAAAAATAATAAACTTTTTTATAAGTTAAAATTAACTTTTGTGTTAATTAATTTATAATTAATACATAAGTTAGTTTTAGTTTTTGAAAAAAAATCATTTCATTTTTTTTCTAAAAGTGTTTTTACATAATTTTATCCAAACAGGCCATAAAAGGATCAAACCATTAATATTGAGTGATGCTAACTCACCATGTGCCCACATCCAAAAGCCATATCTCTTGCATTGGTCAAACAAACAGGGCAGGCCTATATGAATCCATTAAGTTTAAATCAATCATCAAATAAATTAATCATCAAGCTATTTGAAAGTTGATGAAGAAAGCAAACCTAATAATGATTTAGCTTAAATGTTATATTTTATCCTAATACTATTATTGCATTATAGTGAAGCACTCAAGGTTGGGTTTCAGTTATACACGTACCGATTGGTTTTGCTCATCTCCGGAGGATGCTGCCGTATTGCTCAGTACACGCGCCGGTGGTTGTGGCAGTAATGGCGGCGGTGCAAGCCTAGAATAAGGAACAGGAGGAGGTTTTGGAACTATCCTCTTTGCTCTTCCTGTTACCCGTCTGTTGTCCAAAAACAAAGACTCAGAAAATATATATACATAATATTTATTTTATCAACCAATATTAATTATTAATTTATTAATTTGTATTAGTTGGTGATTTAAATCTATCATGTCTTCCTCTTTTTTTTTTTTTTATCATCAAACCAACCATAAAGTTAATCATAAACTAGTTAAGGTAGTGTATGATTTTACTATTTTTTATTTTATTTTTCATAAAAAAAAATAGTAAAAAATGTGTTTATTTTAAATTTTTTTAAAAATTTAAAAAAATATTATAAAAATTACTAAAATTTTAAAAAAGATTCCACGTTATCATATTTTCACTTTTATAAATATATTCGTAATTCAACCTATATTACTAACATTTCTAATTATAAGCTATTTTCAGTTTTCAGCTAGTAAAACTTAATAAATTAGGATCATACTATACCCGAGTAATCCAAATTCCATGGTTGCTTTATATTGGAAGGGGATCTCCATGAGAGCAGCTAGAGCAAAAGCTGTTTCTTTCTCCGAGGGGCTTATGTTTTTCGACATGATTTCCGTGAAATTAACAAACTGCATGCACCAAAGGGAAAAATTAAATGTGCTTCAATAATGAAATTATTAAAAAAAAAATTAAATTAAATCTCTGAATAGGGAATCTATTTAGATTCCATCAAGTAAGTACATGAACTACATTAAAAAAAATTAAAATATGATCACTAGTTAAATTAATCTATAAGTTTTTAATCTCTAATTGAGTGAGTCGGACAAAATCTATAATATCTTATCTAAAAAAAAAAAAAAAAGATAACTTGAATCTATAAATTCGACTTATTTAGTGGAATCTTCAACGGTATCTTAAAGGAATCCTACCAGATTCAATTGAAAATGATTTATAAACTTTATAAACTAATTCTGCACTCAATTATACCTGAAAATTGTCATAATCACGTGCCGGTAACCTGTCATCAAATTTTCTCATGTCTTCCCAAGGTCCATCACCAACTCCAACCAGAACTATTGCAAGTGGATATGCACTGGTATCAGAAATTAAAACAAAAATAAAAAAAATTATCATATATAAAATGTTAATAAGATAATAAGATGCATATTCTTTGTTTAAGGAGGAAGAAAAAGAAACATTGGAAACAAGACAATGATATACTTTTATTGTAGATGAGGCAAACTTTCCATCTCTTTTCATAATTCCTTGTTTTATTTTGGCATGAAGGTTGTCACTTTAATTAATTATTAGAACCAATTGATAATTAAGTACTTAAGCTATATATCGACCTTGCATCAACAATTGCTTTAATTGTCTTCTCTTCTTGAGGGCTGAGTTCCCCATCACTGGTATCAACACTTCTTGTAACCTTAAAAGCAAATAACACTTAAGGTTATGTTTAAGCGAAAAATAATTATACAGAGACACTTTAAAATAGTTTTATCAATTAATTACAATCCGTTATTTATGATAAATTTGTTGATTTTTATAAAATTATTTTAAAAATAATATAAACAGAAGGTTTAAACTCTCGTGACTAAAATCTAAACATGCACTTGTTAGAAAAAGATTAGAGGCATGCATACACAAGATGTAGCATTTTATACCTGGCCATCGGCAACTATAACCAACACATGAAATTGGCCTCGATTTTTCTCAACAATGTCTATAGCAGCCTCAATCACAGAAGCATAAGAAGTTGGCCCTTCAAATAAAATGCAATTATTCCTTCAGCCATGATGAATCTTAAGCAATTAAAGTTAAAAATCACTAGTCATATATAGAAATTTTCCAACAAAAAAACAGCTACAGCAAAATTGAACTAACTGATTGCAATATGTACAACACTACACAAAAACTAAGCATGACAATAACCTGAAAGTTTCAAGTTTGGAACTATTTTCTGGTAGCAAGCCAAAACTTCCTCAAAGCCATGGCAAGGTGAATGATCACTGTGAAAGCTAAACACTTCTTGATCATGGGTGGTAGCTGTATAATAATGAATTAATGATAAAATTTTAGCCAAATTAATATGTTAAGTTGGGAAAACCGATACTTTCCAGGTTAAATTGTAATTTTGGTTTTCTTTGTTTCTCAAATCCATGACTTTGGTCCAAAATTGAAAAATTAGAGAATCAAAATTTCAATTTAGCCTACTTTTTAATGTATACATGTTCTGCTTTAAGGATTAGGCCTTACAATCACCAAAGCCAAAGCATGGAATCAAGTTATCATCATCAAAGGGAGCCAAAGTCTTGCCAATAATAGAAATGGCCTTCTCATAAGGGTTGGGTGTACTTCCAATAGCATGCAGGCTTCTTTTATTGAATGAGATTCTGCCTTCAATAAATAAAAGTCATTTCATAAATTGAAGAAATTATAACCAAAACCCAAATCCATATTTTATTAACATTTAACAGTGATGCACAGTGTAAATATAGTTTTATACTGCTAATCAATCAGAGAGTGCATAGCAATTACATTCATTTTATTATAAAATTATGCTTCATGCATGACATCTTATATGGGTTGCAATGGACCATGGAATCACTTGGTTTAACACTTGTTCATCATGTACTACCACTTACCAGTCCATTCATTGCTCTTTGTAAAATCAATTCCAAGGATGAGATTTGATGATTCTAATCCTTCTTTCCTCAAGGCTGTTGTCACCTGCACAAGTTAAAAAGGACAACAAAAATTTTCATGAAATTTACTGCATAATGCACATTGTCAATAACATGATAACTTCCAATTCATTATTCCATGATAACTAGTTAACTACTATATTTATAACTCTTTTTGCTTGGTGAGATAAGAAAAGTTCATGTCTAGCTGTGATTTGGAGAAATAGTTTCATTGAAAGAAAATTTAAAATGTAAAGTGTAAGAGCCATCTTTTAATGTGGCCACCCTTTTTCTCCCTCTTAATTTAACTTTTACATAGTTCCAGCAAGGATTATTCTTGTTTCCAGACATTTCCAAACTATGTTTCTACCAAGGTTAATTAGTAGGAGGAATCTAAATACTTTATTCCACATATTTAATAAAAGCCTAATGTATAGGCCATTAGGCACTTTTTCAAAAGTAGTCTATGAAAATATATTATTGTGGTAAATTACTAATTAGTTAGTTATTGCTAGTCAATATATGGATGGAGATTCTTCTCAAGAAAATTCAATAGTACCAACAATTCTCATATTCCTCCTTCAACATCATTGTCAACAAACATTTTTTGAGGTCCCCTCAGTCTTTTACTCTGCCTCTGCTGAAGTGATTTTTGAGACAATGGAAGCCATTAATTAGTGGTTTTGTATGATTTCTTAAAAGATTTTGTTGCACCACCTCAGCATGTTATGACTGGTAGGTGTAGCTCATACTATTGCTCTAAGCATCAAACATGCTTTAAAAAAGTAGTTAGCTAGCATCATTAATAAAAAAGAAAGGTTCACTTAGCTTAGCTTTTCTTTTTTCTCTGTCTTTCACTTCATAACATAAGGTCCCTTTTATATATATGGAAAATAGTGTCTCATTTATATGTTTAGGGTAACTGGGTAAGGTTGACGCTTGACTTGCACAACATGTGTACCATGCAATGCATAATGGAGGATGACTGTGTGGTCCATAGAAGTTCATTGTTGCCATTGTTCAGTTTCACATAAGGAACAAGATTCCTGGAATCTCCCTTAAGCGTTTGTTTAACAAATGAATAAAAGAGTTTAAATGTAATGTCTCAAAAGTCAAAGAGTAAATCAATTTTACGCTATTGAATAATTATAACTCTTTATTTATAAATAAATTTATTAATTTTTATAAAATTATCTTAAAAATCATACAAATAATAAATTATGATGATTTGACCATATAAAATTATTTTACTACTCTCAATTAATCACCTTTAATCTCTTGATAAAACATGAATAGTAAAATAACAATAGTAATACTAACATTAATGATGAAAAAAATAATAAAAATAAGTATTGATTAAAAGTAAGAGAAAATAGATTATAACTTCAAAGTTTTATACATTGATTCAATCACAACTAATCAGGTTTGTTAAGTTATTTTTTATTGATTTTTATGATAACTACTTTAAAAGTTATATCAAGGATTATCTCAATAAGATTGTACAAAGTATTTAAAGATAAACCAATTCTTAATAATCAAGTATTACAAATAAAATTCTATAACTTAGGTTGGTAGGTATTTTCCCATATATATACGTTAGTTTAACTTGTCAAAGAGTTTTTTTTCCCACGACTTTTAATAATCATTATTATATGGCCTAATTTTGAATCTCTATTATTGATTTAAGACTTTAGGAATATCAAACAAAAATTAAGTATCAAGGCTAATAGTTATACATGGATTCCCATCAAATAGTTTATCTAATAAGAAATTTATGATGTGCACGTCTCGTCTTATTAATACAACCTAACTTAGTTAATTTCGACAACTTCGTGTGTGTTTGAAATTTGAATACCAGTTCGAGGAAAGCTAACTTTAAAAAATTAGTTCCCATCACATAATTTTTAATTTTTTTTTCCCTTGGAACTCATAATTTCTCCATTCAACGTCGTTGCAATACTAATCTTATAAACACATTCTTCGTATTTGAGTTATACACGATCATATCAACTTCAGGTTTAGTCTAACACTAAATGAGGCTTTAAATAAAATTTGAAATAATTTTTTTCACTTTAAATAAAAGAGTTATATCTTAAATCTTAAATCTAAATAAACTAACAAGAATATATGCAATTTCAAAATAGTGTATATATTTGTATGTAAAGTAGTTTATAACTAATCTTATGTTCAATTTTTTTTCCAAAATATAATAAAAATTAAAAATGAAGTACGAGTACGACAATTAAATTGACAGGAATTGATAGCCACGTGAGTTGCTCCCGTGACGCTTGGGGTTAGACTGCCAAACTTTTCTACAATAGAAATTATATTTTAATAATTTTTATATAAATTAAAATATATAATAAAAAATGAGGAAAGAGAAAGAAGAAGTGTAATATAAAATAGTTAATATAATAGAAAAAATTTTAAAAAATCAAATCAATATAAAAATATGTTTATAATTAAATAATATATCTCCGGAAAGTTCTAAGAAGATGTCTCAAGGAAAATAAGCAGTTGAACTTGAATAAAATAAATGAATAAGACCAATGAGTCAATGATCAGAGATCAGCCCCATCCACGCATTTTGGGAAAAGCTGCGATTGCACGTTATCTCTCAAACTTTTAGAATGACCAATTTTTTTTCAAAAGGAGAATGTTTGTTCATTCAAGGGGAGAGAAAAAGAAAAACATAATAAACATAATAGATAATATAAAAAAAAATTGTCACTATTTGAGTGTCAAAACACCACTCTTTTAAAAATTTGAATTTGTTTAGACAAAGTGTAATAACAGCAACTACACACGTTATGCGAGTAATTGCATTATATATACTCAAAGGAATTGACATATTGCATTTGCAGCTACGCTCCTCTGGTTTAATGTAAATAAACACTCCTACTTTTAAAATTATTATTTTTCCTCTCCTTATGAGTGTTATTATAATATTTTAAAGGAGGCTAGCGTAATAACTTAAGATATAATAGCGGTGTTAAAGTAATGATTTTAAATTTGAAGGGGTTAATGTATCAAAATAAAAAAATAAGGTGTAATTTGATAAAAATTAAAAAGGTGTAGGTATCAGATGTAATTTGCTAAATTCTATATTGTCGGATTCATTTTGAAAATGAAAGTAAGTGTAATACTCATTAATATTTTTGATAAGTAAATACTCATTAATATGCATATTAATTATAAAGCAATTATACTTTTCTTACGTTATATATTAATGTAAAATATACTCGTACATATTCTTAATTAATGGTAGTAACCCTCAAATAAAATGAAACGACGAAAGAAGGTTAAGCTAGAAGATTGAAAACCTGAAAACTAGCTCGTACATGTTCTTAATTAATGGAGTAACCCTCAAAGTTTGTTCTTAAAATATTCTAAACATTAAATTATTCTTTTAAATAGAACATAAAGCAAGTATATAAAAAAAAAAAATAGAACATAAAGCATCATTATATTCGATCCCGTCAAAAAAAAATATTCGTTAGGTTGGTCCTAATTAACTTCTTCTTTTATTTAAAAAAAACTACTAATCATTCTATTAACTTTAAATATTTGTGTGATTATGTTAAAGTTTTAAATTGTTAAAAACTCAATTCAATAATAAAATTACATTTAATTAACATAGAGTTGCTATGTTACCACTACAGAGTTTTGGTATGGTACAAATATGTTTTGAGCCAACACTTGTATCATGTTTTTGCACATCAAGATAGAAAGGGAGGACGAGAGTTTCTCAAAAACAATTTTAAAACACTTAAATTTATGAGGGTGCCATGGAATTTCTTAAATTTTAGTAGAGTATTGTTTGGAGAGATTAATTTAGTAAATAAAATTTTAATTTTGATAAAATGAATTAATGCATACCTGTTCAAGGGTAGAGAAGTTATCACGAATCAAAGCATACTTCTTGGTAGATTGCTTTTTATTATTCATGACTGAAGAGCTTTGTTTAGAGAAAACTTTCGCAAAGCTTGGTTTCTTGGGCATGGATTGCGACGGTGCTAATGATGGTGCTGCTGACCGTGATGGTGGCGGTGGTGACAAAGGAGGTTGGAGAGTCGGATACAATAGCGGCAGAGGCTGTGGTCGAGTTGGAAAATGTGGTGGTAATCCTCTCGTGGTCACGGTTGTGTAGATTCTTCCGTCTCTTCCTTTATTATTGTTGGCACTTTGAGTGCCACGCTTTTTATTTTTGCCGAAGAGGTTCCCCATGGCATCTTCAACTAGGTTTCTCCAAAACTTGAATTACAGGTATATATATAACAAAAATGATGAGTTAGTGTGATAAGAAGAAAATATAAAGAGTTTAATGCTGATACTTTCACTTGAAATACAATCATAACTTTGTTCCAAAATAAATTTGAGAAATTAAAATAATAGTAGTATTATTTTACATAAAAAAAAAATTAACACATAAAAATATTCTTTATATAATGAATAAGAATAAGAAATAATTAAAATAAAATGAGTTTAAAATAGTCTAAATTACATGTAATAACATATTTACAGATTATCTTATAACGATAATAAAATATAATTGACTAAATAAAATTACTTAAATAAAAGGAATAAATAAGAAATAATTAAGATAAAATAAATTTAAAATAATCTAAATTACACGTAATAACATATTTACATATTATATTATAACGATAATAAAATATAATTTACTAAATAAAATTACTTAAATAGAAGGAATAAAGTACATAAGAGAATAAAGACTCAATTAAATAAAATAAAATTAAAACTAACAAACGAGAGAATATCTTTTTTATAAATAATATCTTTTAATGAAATAAATTTATTAAAAAATAATTTATTTACTTTGATTTTAAATTAATTTGAAAAGTATTTTTCAACACTTTTAACTAAGGTAATTTTATTATAAATAATTACTATAGTATAAAATTATTTACATTATCAATTTATAACCGCTAAATTTAAATATATACGTATAGTATTATTATGTAATAAAAGGAAACGTGGAAGAAGGTGCGGAAGTGGGCTCTTCCAAGAAAAATATATAAAAGAAATTAAAGGTGGTGGACTGACTATATGAGAGGAATAAAGGAAGAAAGAAAAACTATGGGAATCTGATTCTGGGCCTTTAGTTTGCTTATGAGATCTGTAAAAATTATATTCCTCTAGTAGCTTAATCAAGGAGCTAGATATACCTCAAGAAACAAGTGTTAAAAGAAGAGTGGCCTCTCAGTTTCAGCTGAAATATTATTGACATGGCGTGTGAGTGGATGCGTATAACATCAATATAGTATTGAACTTTATTTTATAATCAAAAGGAGCCTGTGCACAAAATACACAGTACACAGCATTCATGAAATGGTTGATTATGAGGGTAGGTTGTACCGTTTGACCCATCTTGACTTGCCGATTGTTTTGTCAGTCCATAAATTTTAATTTTTAATTTTTTAATTTATAATTATTTAATTCAATTTTTTTTAAAATATTTACATATATAATTTTTTTTATTCTCAGATATTAAATTTAATGATGATTAATTTAACAGAATTAATATAACAACAATATGTACTACATAGTAAATACAATACAATGTAATTTTTTTTTAAAGAATTATATCATTCTTCTTTTCAGGAAATAAAACTATTAAATTTTAATAAAAATATTGAGAGAAAACTTCAAACAACTATAGCTGATAACATAAAAGCATATTATTTCTAAGTTTTGGGATAGCATAATATTAATTATACAGTATTAAGTATTATGGCAGGTTAATGGACTAGCCTCGTAAGTTCAGATCCACTTTATCATTCCTATAAAGAGGTTGTACACTATCTATTTTTCTTAATAAAAAAACTTTTTTTTTCAAATATATGCTATTTAATATTACCTACTCCAATAATTAACAAACAAATTATATTTTTCTTTGGTCCTAATTAAAAAATTATTATTAATGACTAATTTTCAAATTTAATTAAGATTAAAAAATTATTATGATAAATAAAAATGATTAACAAAAAAAATTCCACTATAATGAAAAAAAACTCATATCAAACAACAGAAATCAATATAATATAGTAAATATTTACCACTTATTATAATAATAAAAAAAAAAGCTAATGCCACACACCATAATTAAAATGACAATCAACATATTTCTAGTTGTCTCAAATCAACACACAAAAATACTTCTAAACCATATATAGAATCTGTTTGAATAACGACTAAGTATTTTTAACATCAGCTTTACTAAAAAAAAATATTCCATATTTTAAAGAAAAAATCTCTTAAAAAAACTTCTAAGGTAACCATCAATTTTCAGCAGACAAAAGAAGCATTAACATAGTTGTCACTGCAATAAAGACCAGGCTTCTGAGCAAAACCCTGTCTCTTAAGCACCATCCTAGCCATCAGCACAAGCTCTCGGTTAGTGACTGAACCATCACTCTCTTCAATTAAGCCCTGAATCACATTGCTAAAAGCCCCGTAAGCCGAGCCAGAGTTTCCATAAGGGCTTGCATCCGCAGAAGTTTGGTCACTCTGGCAACCACTTAGCAGAATCCCACAATCCAGAATGTTCCGCTTGATTGATGCTTCTGTTATTGCTGCATGTTGTTCCTCTCGCTCCCACCGCCACGTTTTGTGTACTTGTCACTATCGTCGTCGTTGTCTTCTTCGAGCTTTTGTTCGAAAAACTTTTGTGCAAGATCACCAACAATTGGAGTTTGTTGGAGTTTGTTTATGACTAAATTCGTAAACCTTTTCACTTTGGGGCTTGCGTCTTCCCCGAAGATGTGGAAGAGTGTGTGCCTTAGTTTCCCGATTTCTATGTCTTCTTTACCACTTTTCTGCTTGAGTATGTCTGAGAGTTGAAAGAGGCAAAGACCGGTTCTTCATCACAATGGATTCTTCTTCCCGTTCTTGTTCCATGTTTCCTTGGAAGAGGTTTTTGAAGGGAAATAGTAAAGAGGGTGATGAGTTTTGGGCTTCTTCTTGGTTTGTGCTGTCTCCAATTTGCTCTTTTGCTGCTTCAATTAGGCCACCACTGTGGCAACAATCTGAAACGATTGTGATTCTACAACCCCTTGGAACTTTATCTACAAATTGCCTGAAATCATCATCTGCATGTTCCCATGCACATAAAATAATATATACAGTTAGCATCATATTGCTGGCTTCCCCAAGAATCATGCAATAGAATAGATTTTAATTTTACACTGTTGAATCACAGCTCACTTGTAAAATCAACTGATAATGCATCACTATTTTTTTCAATTTATAATATATTAAAATTTGTTAGATATGGAATACACGGCATTATGAAATTAAGATGAACAATAGTAGTGAAATAAAAAACTATCACATTATTGATACATATTAATTAGGTTCAACGAAATTTTAAAACTTAGTTGTGAATTAAATATTACAACTCTCCTCGTGTGTCCAGACTTGGGACCGTACGTCTACGTAAAAGATTTGTATTAAAACATAAGAGAATCAATAATAACAGCAATAACTATTATCAAAGTAGTTAAGAATTTCAAAGTAAAAATATACAATATTTTTCTTTCAAAAAAACATATACAATATTTTAAGCTCTTAACATTCTTACAGACGCATAATTCAGCTTTATTAATATTACGTAATAATCTCACATCATACAATAATTACTCATAAATTAAAAAAAAAAATCAACCATAACTCACAAAAATTGAACAGGACCATATATACACATAATATTTGGTAAATACACAATAATTTATCAGATAAAAGACATTGATTACCTCAACATAACAAATATGAAGCTTATACTAAGAAAATGATCAAGTGTTACAAAACCTACCCGTGATGAGATTCATATCGGTAGGAACAATGCACTCATCATATCCGGTGTTGTCCCCCTCGTCCATCTCTGCGGCCGGGAGGTGCGTGCCGTGGCCGCTGTAGTGGACGAAGAGGACGTCGCTGGGCTTGGCAGATCGGACAAGTTTGGACAGAGCCAGCCTTATGTTCTTGCCCGTGGGTTGAGTGTAGGAATGATGAGTATCGATGAGGACAATGATGTCCTTTTCTGAGAATCCATAGATGTTGATGAGGCACTTGTGCATCCTCCACACATCGTTAATGCACCCTTTCAACTCAGCCTTTGTGCCAGGGTAGTTGCATCCTATTAACACTCCCTTCTTAGCCATTGCACACACACTCACACGCACTCTTTCTTTGCCTTTAAAGTCACTAAATTTCTTTTATCTTTGGAGTTTGGAGGGGAGTTGAAGTTGTTTATAAGTTATAATAACTTGATCAACCAAAGAGAACTAATTAATTAATCAGATTTGTATTAATTGTATGTACTCATTTTTTACATAATTAGATGAAAAAAAAAGTTAAATTAATGTGTTTCGGATATTGGATTATTTATATACCATGGGGCCTTGATCTCGAGTTCCTTTTAGAATTGCAGATCTTATTATTCAAGATTGATATGAATTATTTTTTCTTTTTTCTATAAAAGGAAATATTATTAAAGGTTAGGATTCTATTTTTTAATATTTGTGTTTTCATCATCCGATGGCGTATATACACGGTATTCACCGAAAGAAAAAAGTATATACACGGTATTTCATTCAATTTCATGCTAATTTGTAGTACTATCTTTTTTTGAGAGAATTTGTAGAACTATCTAAGAGGTGGAGAATAGATATTACATATATGGAAACAGAATGTTTTATAAGATTCTAAATGTAAATCTTTCCTAAATATTATATATATATATATATATATATATAACATCTATTGATACGAGCGTATATCCTGTGAGATGATTATTTTCATATAAAAGTAAGTGTTGATCTATTAACGGAAAAACATAAGAAATAGAAGAAAAATAGTAATTACTTTAGTTACTAACCTATCGTTTAATTCAGGATAAATAACAAGGAAATGAAATAGAAAGAAATTGGATAGAAATACCAAAACTTTCACCATTTGTTTAAAAGGAAAAATACGGAAAAAAATGTTAAACCCACGAGAAAAGAAGAAAAAAATACTCCCACAAATTAGCATGAAATTATAAGGAAGGGGGGGGACAACTTTCATATTAATTTTTTGTCTCAAAAATTAAATATATTTTTATAACAATTTAAAAATAAAAAGATACATTAAGAAAAAATAATGAAATAAAAGGTTTAAAATTTTTTAAATTAATATATTTTTTCCATTCAAATTATTTATTTATTTCCACCAATACTAAGGTCAACCAACCTTCAAAATATGATACAAAACCCAGTATCTTTAGTGAGTAACAATTTTGATCATCACTTCCCTTGTTTCTATGATGCCTACTCAGATTCCACTGATGAAATCAATTTATCCAAATGTTTTGATCTCTTCCTTTTGTGATGATGATGTTCTCCCTTGTAACTGTCCTTCCCAATCCCAGACCAACCTCCATCAACTTTTTCATTTTCATTCTCATAGTGTTTATAGTCACCCTGAAGATCAGATCTTCTGTGTCTTGAGCTTTTCCTAGAGTAATAATCATCATGTTTTGTTTCCATCTCTCCTCTACCAAGCAAATCTTTGTCATATTCCTTGTGTCTTGGGCTTCTGCTTTGGCTAACATGGTGCCTTTTCTCACCTCTGTTCCGCTTTCTCGAGTTTGTTCCTTCTCTGCCATGCTGTTTTTCATTGTCCCTACTATCCCAATCCACACCAGAATCTTCTTCTGTATGGCTTCTGCTATTGTCATCCCTGTTCCTGCTAAATGAGCTATTCTTAGTGTATTCATGGTGCCTTTCTCTATTTGGCTTTTTTTCTAACCATTCCCTGTCAGAGTCAGAATCAGAATCAGGAGTTCTGCCTCTCGATTTCCTTTTATGATTGTTTTTAGAGTTGGCATTCCAATCCTCATTGGGAGTTCGATGCTTTCTTTCATCTTGCTGTTTTCTTCTTCCTGGATCCATATCCCTAGATCTTGACCTTTTAGAATGGTACCTTTTACAAGAACAAGTATAAATTCACATGAAAAAATATACAGAAATATTGGCATTATTAAACAAAATATGATAAAATAAACCAAGACAAGACATTGAACAACTCAAACTTCCATCTGAAGAAAATTATTCCAAGTTATATCTTCTTTCACATCAACAATTTTTATTAGCCACAAAATTGTAGTTGTTTCCCTAAATGCAGCAAGGGAGAAAGCAAAACTGTACAACACCAACCACAAACACTCAGCCCTATCCTCCATCATGCTAAAATTTACCACAAATTTGCTTGATTTACAATCATCTACATGGATTACCAATTTAAACAGTAACCAATCTAATCAAAATCATATGTCATGTAATGAGGAACATTAAAGTGAAAGCACACCTGTCAGAATCTGTTTTTGACAAACTCAAATTTCCTTGCTCCCTTGAAGTCTCATAATCATCAGAATAACCAAATAAAGCGATCATCTTTTCTACCCAAAATTTTGGGGGAGGTTTGTCAGCATCAGCCCATTCATAGTCTCCACCAGGATTACGAAAACAGTGGATAAAATTGCATGCTGTTCCACGAGAACAAGTCTGTTAAGATGCACAAGAAAGGAACACCATCGTGACTTCATGAGCATGATTCATCAATTCAAAAGATTTTCTAACATATTTTTCAAGGTTAAGGCTTTAGTTGTTGAAACCAACCAAGAGTATATATGATTTGCACAAATGAAACCCGGTAGCACTTGGTTGTATCCAAAAGACAAAGCATAAGAATATAAAATAGTAGTCATCAATATAATTGTATACCTTGAAACCTGATTTCATATACTCGCCACATATTGCAACCTTCCATCTTGTCAAGTTAACAAATTGACAACTGACCTGCCATAAATCATAGCTAGATGAGATAAACATATGATAAATGTCAAGCAATTCGAGTCTTCTGCAGTTGATCATAAAATCCTACATCTTTTCATCTATCAACCAAAACAATCATCCTTGGAAAAACTCACTCTGAACATTAAATCTGACATAAGCTTTCAGTATAGAGCTGAACTTTCTCTGCCTCATTATGAACCAAATGTTAATATATATATTTTTTAATTTATTTTATTTTGTAATTTAAAATTTTTAAGGAAGTTATTTCCTTAACGGCTATTTCAAGGAAGTTATTTTCTTAACGGCTATTTGGTTAAGTTATTTCTTAACGGCTATATATTTTTGCTTATATATACTTCTTCTAGGCATGGGATATGAGACACGGAAAAAAGCAATTGTTATAAACTATTGTTATATTTTCTAAACAAGAGAAAGAGCATTGGTGTTTAGAAGGTTTGAGGATCATATCACTGCATTCGATTGGTCCAACGGGTTGTCATATCTTGGGAAAGGAGCGCAGAAAATACAAAACCTCCATTGCAGTGGGGGCGTTTTCTAACCAGTTTTGCATCAAACATTTTTCAGACTTTCCTCCAATATAACAGGAGTTACAGCCTTACAGTACATAAATTAAAAAAAAAACAGTAAATGGATGTTACTGAATGCACTACATATGATGTCCCAAGTAAAATGAAACATGAATTACTATTATACTTGGAGCTTTCTCGAAAATCATACAATCATACTTGCAGCATTAAAGATATTTATTTGGCACAAACAACAACACATAGAAATCCAATACCTGTTTCCCAGCAAAGTAGCGACCGTTCACAGAGTTATAAGCAAGCAGAGCAGAATCAAGTGATTTATACTGTACATAGAGATTTCCTCGCAAGTGAAATGAACCGTTTTTACACACCTGACAGGGATATATAGATAATAGGATCAGTAGTATAAGTAGCTGGGAAATCAAAGAGACAATTACTTGAGATCTTCAAAATGTTTTCACATGTGCAGCCATTTTGGATTTCAAAATACTGTTCTTCTCTAGTTTCACATAAAGGAAAAAACTATATCCCTTTTAAATCACAGTTATCAATACTAGGTAGTGGCAGAGTGCCTGATCCTGAAATGACTTGGCTATAGTGGGATGGTGGATAGCAGAAAGGTTGCAATAGTAAAGAAAATGGTTGAGTAAGTTCTCCATTTGATTTATTTTGTGCTCTCTATATAGCTAGATATAAACAATCCTTGATTAGCATTTGTAATATTTCCCAGAGAACCCACAAAATTTTATTTGAAGAAATTGAAAATTGAATTAATGCCAAAATGAAATGAGAAATATATTTTCATAAGTATATACACACACACACATGGTAGTAAAAAAAAAACCTTGAAGTTCACAATTTCCCCAAACTTCAGGAACTCTGTGTGAACATCCTCGTAAAATTCTTCAAAACAGCGTTCAACCTCTTCATCTGTATACTGAAAAAGGGGTTAAGCAGGTCAAACAAGATATTGATGTATTATAATACTTCCTCTAGTCCTTTATATAAGAAAGGAGTGGTGCCATTTTTTGGTCCTAATTATAAGAAACAAACATTGTCAATTTTATTTGAATCAACATTTTAAGGTCTTGTTGTCACAATCTCAAACCCTTTGAAGGTCAAGACCATTAGTCTGCAACATAGCTCCATAAGCCAAGACTTGGATATCGCCTGACAACTACTTAAGGTTAAGGAGCAAGAAAATGAAAAATTATTAGTGTATGAAATTTTTTTGAAGTTGTAACAAAGATTTGGGAAAAAAAAGTATTTTAAATATTCAGTCTAATTATTGAATCTATTAAAATGTTATGCTGACATAATATTAAGTGAAACATTATGGGAAACAAAAAAACGTCTCCTCCTACATGAAAAAATAAAAAAATATGTCACAAAAGTATGGTGCTATGGCATTATGAGTAAAGGACTCAGATAGTAAATAAAAAACAACGAAAGGGGGAGGGGGGGATAAAAAGTCAAATAAAGAAATTGAAAAAAAAAAAATGTATTAAGTGACTAACAAGGGGGGAGGGGATCAATATTAATAGGTTATTTATTCCCAGGCTGAGCAAGTAGGATACAACAGCTAATATCATTAACTTTGACCCATCAAGGCCAAATCATAAGCCTCCAGCAAACTGAATCTTGCAATGATTCCCTGAATATTATTAAGTCAAAGAATTGGAAACACTAACAAGAAGAACCACAGATAGAATAGGATACTTTGAATTGGATTTATCTTGATTATTAAATTAACAATTGAAGGGCGTGAGACGTAGTAGATTAAAGATGTAAAAGGTTTTGTTATTTTGTTATTATTAAGAAAGAAGAGCAGTGCATAAGCATTGATGTGGGTACGTAAGTAAGTAGCAGTAGTAAAGGTGATGAAGAGGATACAATGAAGCAAATGAACAGACCTCAAGGCCCTCATCTTGATCCCGGTCGCAAGCAAGGCCAGGACCATTGTACATGTTTTTGATTAGAAGAGTGGACGACTTATCAGGGTAAAAATGGACTCTGCTACAGCGTGTACCAAAACGACATGCTCCCGTTTTCAGATGAAAAGGGCAATGAGCTTTATCCTGGCATGACAGCAGAATCAGAAGCAATGAGTAAGTTTGTTGAAGATGAAATAAGATTATTTATATTTTATTGAAATGAAACATACCTGTTCGGTTCCGAAATTGGGTATTTGTTGAGCAACATTCTCGAGTGTCAATTCTGGGGGCAAGGGATTGGATGTAGGTCTATCATCCTCCTCCTCCAGCTGCTGCTGCTGCAAATGATGACAACCAATGGTGAATGGGTGGTGCATATAATCAGATGAATGCAAGTAGTACATAGACAAAGACATAAACATTACCTGGTGGTCGTTTTGATTAGACTCATCGGGCTTGGGCTTGTCTCTGTCTGTAACCCTAACTCTGATTTGTTTCTTCTTGAGGATGATCTCGTTTCCTTGCCAAATGATTTCCGGTGGGCCTTCTATCTCCACGTATTCATAATCATCGTCGTCCTCGTCTTTGTCTTCTTCTTGCTGTTGCTGTTGTTTTTGGGTGGTGGCGATGACAGTGTCCATCCATGCCCTCTCTCTCTCTTGGAAGAGGATCATGTCCCTCTGCATTCTCTCGGCCTCCTGCTGCTCGAGCAGCTGCATTCGCCTCTGCTCCTCGGGATCATTCAGGCGCTCCTCTTCCTCCCGCCGCTCACTCTCAGCAGCCTCCTTCCTTGCCTGCTTCCGCTTCATCTTCTTCATTGCCTTCCTCTTCTCCTTTCGACTCATACTCTTACCCTCTTCCATCAAACCTTTCTCTTCCATTCCTCTCTTCTCTTCACCCTCACTTGTTTATTTTATGTTGTGAAAAAAAAAAGTGCTGATTTCCAATGGCAATAGTTTCAAACCTTAGGAGAACCAAAATAGAACAAAAAGGAGTGTTACAAATCACACTGCAAGAAAAGACACAATGATTAGAAAGAAAGTGCGTAATCTATACCAAAAACATGAAAGTGGCCTTATATATTACCACCAACAATGAAATCAATAACCTTTAAACATACAACACAAATACAAACCCAGAGAATGCACCCCAAAATCACACAATCCAGAAGGCAAGATGGACTGTAACTAAACATTTTACCAATCAACAAAACCCACCATTCAGAACAAAAAAACAAACTAACCACGTCAGAATTCTCACTGGGACAGTAACCCATTGCACGTGACCATCAAACATTTTAACAAACACCTGGTGACCAAAACACAAATTAAAAAAAAAAAATCCTAATCAGATGAACCCATCTAAACAAATAAACTACGCTGGAGGCTCTGTTTTCAAAGGAACCAAAAGTAGCCTAAAGAAGAAAATAGCGGGGTTATAAGAAAGCCTTAATCAAGCCCCGAAGATTTTAGCGAAGGAAGGTACGACGTAGGCAAGTGAAAGCAAAAGTGTGATGACCCTTTTACCTGGTCTTGTGAGGAACGGTGAAAAAAAGCTTGATTGAGCTTCAATGGCGGTAATGCCCCGCGGCGGAGGCTGCGTCCACAGTGAAAGAGGTTTCGTCAGAGAACGTGGAGGAAGTGAAAATTCCAATGGAAAACACTGCGGCCTCTACAATACGGCGTCGTTTTACACTCCCCTGTTATTATCATGGGTTATATGCTAACTAACAGAATAATTACATCATATATTGTAAATTGCCTTTATAGTATTTGTGTTGTAGTTGATGTCACTTGTGGCTGTAAGAGTTTGTAAGCCAACTTATTTTGATGCATATTGTTCTGTGATGTTCTGTGAATAACCGGAACATATGATATTAATTTGGTTTTCGTGTCTATTTATTTTGAAAATTGTTATATTTGTATGGTGTGATTGTTACGATGTTATATCAAATTTTTTTTATTGTAAATTAAATTGATAATTTTAATTTCTTTCACTATTATCTAATTAAAGAATTACTGAAAAAAAATTAGGGTTAAAAGAAATATCTAATTATTTGAAATTTTATTTAAAAAAATTGAATTCAGTTTGAACCAACAACTTGTTAATAAAAAAAGATAATTTAAAATTTATTTATTAGTTAATATTTGAAAATTTGAATTTGTAACAAACATATTAAACATGTGAATGTGATACTTTTCTAGCAAGGGAACCTCTAGAGAATGAAGAGAAAAAGCTTTCACCGCTAGATTTTGTCAGAAGCATTCTATGATGGAAGTGATGAATTACAAATCTTTTCTTTAAACCAAAAAGTTTTCACCGTCAAACAAAATGGAAGGCTCCTTTCTGAATACTACGGGGAGTTGATTAAGATTTTTCAAGAATTAGATCATCAAGATACCGTGGTCATGAAAGATCCTGATGATATGAAAGCATACCATAAGTCCATTAAACGATTAAGAGTGCACATATTTCTTGCTGGATTGGATGGTGATTTTGAACAAGTCCGTGGAGAAATTTTACGCAAGGAACCAGTCCCAGGTTTGGAAGAATGTCATGCATTGATTCGACGAGAAACAATACGTCGTGCAACTTTGAAGGGAGAAACTAGAAATTCTGAAGCAACAGCAATGGTGGCTCGAAATTGATAAAAAGGAACCAAAAGTGTTGACAAATCTATTTACAAGTGTACCCATTGTGATCAAACTGGACATACCAAAGATCGTTGCTATGAACTTGTGGGATATCTAGAATGGTGGGACCATAGTCGAGCACCTAAGAAAAGGAATTCCAAGAACACTCCAACTGCTGCAGTTGCTGGAACAAATACAGGGGATGATGTTGTCGAAAAAGGTTCAGCATTAGTAGCAACTACAAATACTTGTGGTAAGGCTTTAAATATTTCTACACCTGTTTTTAATAGTGCATGGATAATTGATTCTGGTGCTACAGATCACATGACATTTGATTCTAGACAGGTTGCACATCTTAGACCCTCCTCACAAAAATCCATTTCTACTGCCAATGGTAGTAAGACCTCTATCATTGGAGAAGGATCTTTATCTCTCATAAATACCTTAGATCTAGATACTGTTTTGGTTGTCCCATCTTTAAATTATAATCTTCTATCTGTTTCTCGAATCACTACAGTCTTATCTTGTGTTGCAATTTTTTGGCCTGACTCTTGTGTTTTTAAGGACATCCAAACAAAGCAGACAATTGGTTGTGGTATTAGGCATGGGAAATTGTATTACTTGGACTTGACATCGAATGGTTCTGACAAGCTGCATCAAGCTTTGACAGTTGGAAGTTCTCAAGAGAATAAGAAGAAAGCTGAAATTTGGCTATGGCATCGGCGGTTAGGACATGCATCCTTTAGTTATCTCAAAAAATTATTTCCTAGTTTGTTTGAAAGAATTGATTCTTCTGTTTTTCATTGTGATGTATGTGAACTTGCAAAAAGTCACCAACCTTTATTTCCATTGATTTTGAATAAAAGTCCTCTTCTGTTTATGGTTATCCATTCCGATGTGTGGGGTCCATCCAAAATTCCAACTTTGGGTGGATCACGTTGGTTTGTTACTTTTATTGACGATTGTACGAGGATGACTTGGTTGTGGTTAATGAAGTCCAAAAGTGAAGTAAACTTGTTATTTCAGAAGTTTCATAAAATGGTTAAAATTCAATATAAAGCACAAATTTAGGTTCTTCGGAGTGACAATGGAGGTGAATATCAAAATTCTGCACTTCAAAATTTTTTTGAAGAAGAAGGAATCATTAATCAAACCACTTGTCCCAATACACCCCAACAAAATGGGGTCGCCGAGCGAAAAAATCGTCATTTATTGGAAGTTGTTCGTGCTGCATTAATCTAAGCCCATATGCCATTATCCTATTGGGGGGAAGCTCTTGCATTTGCAGCATACTCAATTAATCAGATCCCCTCACGTTCCATTGACTTTCTAACACCGTTCAAAGCTCTTACTGATGCTGTAGTTGCTCCAATAGTTCTAAACTTAACTCCTCGTGTCTTTAGATGTGTTGTATTTGTTCATCTCCACAAACACCAACGTAATAAATTGGCCCCACGCGCTTTACGTTGTGTGTTCCTTGGATATGCTATGCATCAAAAAGGTTATAGGTGTTATCATCCTCCCACTCAATGCATGTTTATAGCAATGGATGCAGTTTTTCATGAAGAATTAATGTATTTTTCCTCTAAGTCTGAACTTCAATAGGAGTATCAAAGGCAAATTCAGACCCTAGATTATGAGCTTACAACATGTGATTATAATGATGAAAGTGGTGACAAAATAGATACCAGTGATGTTAATGGTACACCTTTGGAGCTTGATATCAATAAAGACTTGGAAGATGGAGAGGGTACAACTTTGGATCTTGACATCAATAAAGACTTGGAAGATGGAGAAGTGATTGAACCACGAGATGCAAGTTCATCGATTAGAGAGTTTGAACCCCTCGCTAATACACCACACCAATCATCTGTTGAGGATATCCTATTCTAAAACCCGAGTTACCCATAAGACAACTACCAAAGCGTCTCACTAGAGGTATTCCTAAACCAACATATGAACCTGAACTTTCTAGCAAAGTTAAATATCCCATGAGTCATTATGTGTCTAACCAAAATTTGTCGAAATCAAATAAGCCATTTATAGATCAATTATCTACTGTATCTATTCCTAACAATGTGTAGGAAGCCTTAGCTGATCCAAGGTGGAAAGCTGCTATGAATGAAGAAATGAACTCATTACAGAAGAATGAAACTTGGGACTTGGTTGATTGCCCATCAGGAAAAAGGCCAGTGGGATGTCGATGGGTTTATATCGTGAAGTATAAACCAAATGGCACTATTGAAAGATTTAAAGCAAGATTGGTGGCAAAAGGATATACACAAGCCTATGGGGTTGACTATACAAAGACATTTGCACCTGTAGCTAAAATCAATATTGTTCGCGTATTGTTGTCTTTAGCTGCAAACTTGGATTGGCCACTACAACAATTTGATGTAAAAAATGCCTTCCTTCATGGAGAGTTATCTGAAGAGGTTTACATGGAACTTCCGCCAGGATGTATGATACTAGAAAGGCATAAAAAGAGGGTGTGCAAATTGAAGAAATCGTTATATGGACTGAAGCAATCTCTAAGGGCATGGTTTGGAAGATTTACAAAGTCTATGATTGCATTTGGATATCATCAGAGCAACTCAGACCACACTTTGTTTTTAAAGAAACAACAGGGTAAGATCACTGCTCTCATTATATATGTGGATGACATGGTGGTTACAGGAAATGATCTAGAAGAAAGGGAGGCACTGCAAGAATACTTATCTAGAGAATTTGAAATGAAAGATCTTGGTTCCTTAACATATTTTCTTGGGATCGAAGTTTCTAGATCTAATAAAGGAATCTTTCTATCTCAAAGAAAATATGCATTAGATTTATTGCAGGAGAGATGGGATGTCACCGCCACCAACCAGCTACTTCACCGATGGAGGAAGGCTTGAAGTTATGTATTGTAGCAGACAAAGTACCAGTTGATAAAGGAAGATATCAGAGGCTTGTAGGGAGGTTGATGTATCTGGCACACATAAGACCAGATCTTGCTTATGCATTGAGTGTCGTTTCCCAGTTTATGCATAATCCCGGTGAACAACACATGAATGTTATCATGAGTATATTGAGATATTTGAAGTCTACTCTTGGAAAGGGAATATTGTTCACTAAAAAAACAAACTGTCAAAACATAGATGTCTATACAAATGTTGATTGGGCTGGATCAATAGATGATAGGCGCTCAACTTCTGGTTACTTCACATTTGTGGGTGGTAATCTTGTTACATGGAGAAGTAAAAAGCAAAATGTAGTTGCTCGCTCAAGTGCAGAAGCTGAATTCAGGGGAATGGCACTTGGACTCTGTGAAGCCTTATGGCTGAGACTTCTTATAACCAAGCTGCATGTGACATTGCTCATAATCCAGTACAGCATGACCGGACAAAGCATGTTGAGGTGGATAGGTTTTTCATCAAGGAAAAATTAGATGAAGAAATTTTGGAGTTACCTAAGATTCGATCTGAAGATCAATTGGCTGATATGCTTACTAAAGCTGTCTCAAATCAATTATTCTTGAAATGTCTCTCCAAGTTAGGCATGAATGATATCTATGCACCAACTTAAGGGGGAGTGTTGAAATTTAATCTCCGTAAATCTCTCTGTAATCTCCTTAGATTAAGAGATTGTACAACTATAGTATCAATCTCCTATTTTTTAGGACTTATTCTATTCTTATTTTTAGTTGATTTGATTCATAATCTCTAGCTCATCTGGACTATTAATATTGGTTGTAATTTGTTTTATTGTCATATGAATAATAGAATTATTTGTTCTTTTCAAGTCAAACATGTATAAAACTTAGAAGAAGTTTACATGAGATTCAGATAGTTTCCTCAAACCCCAACTAGAGAAGTTTAGCTATACATGAAGTTGGAAGAAGGAGTCATGGAGAGTGGGTACATGGGTAGAGAGGAAGAAGAAGCAAAACAAAATTGAAAAATGTGGCAATGGAATAGTGATGGTACAGCAATCCCTAGGCTTCTATTATATTCCATACCTCGACTTACTTGGGACCCTCCTCTTAAAAGCAGCATATCTTGCGTTTGTCTCATCTACATAAATGACTTCTCGTTAAACACCACATCGCGCTTAGCAATACAAGGGTTTCACGCTTAGTGCCAGGTCGCACTTAGTAAATTTCTTTCTCTATCTACGAAATTCGCTAAGTCTCAAATCAGGCTAAGCGACTCCTCAATCTTCAGCACTTGCTCTCAAGTCTTCAAGCTTAGCACTAGGTCTCCACACACTCATTGACTTCATCCAGGTTCTCTCGCTAAGCACGGGATTGCACTAAGCGAACTCTCTAAAATGGCCAAATATCCAATCTAGCTCAAAATGAGAAAATTCACGTGCAAAACATGAAATTTTTGCTTAATTCCTAAATACTAACTATCTAATGTTAATAAACGATAAGATTCTAAAAACACTAAACAAATGAATTCAAATAAAACTATCAATAAGGAAAAAGAAGATAATCGTTACGAATTAAGTTCCAAGAACTATATCTATAAAATGATTATTATCCGTGTTGAGTTTAAGTAACCCGGGCAGTACACAAATGGAGAGTGAATTGGTTTTTTCAACTTTTATATATATATATTCTCCGTCCTTCCATTATTTGTTGAAATGCTCGATCATTAGCCCATTCTTATAATTGTGGATTAAATTCTATAGTTAAAAACATTTATAAATTATTTTATTTGGATCTTTATTTTTAATAACCCATCTTTCCACTGAAAAAAATCATGTGTCGATCGATCCTTCTCAATGAAGTTCTGCTCATAATTTGTTATTTCATAACCTATGGCAGGTATTTTAAAGAAAATACTGACAGAAAAGAAAGAATGGATTCGTTTAAGGGATGATAAAGGAATGACTGCTCTTCACTATGCAGCATATATAGGTTACCTTACTGGTGTTAACTACTTACTTGAAAATGGTATTTCTTGCGACTTGAAAAGACACAACAGCATTACTTATTCAGGAAAATGTCTTTCCTACAACATGGTAAGAGACAAACACCAGGGCTTTTGTGCTATTCATTTCGCTTCGGCAGGTGGGCATGCTGAGGTAGTGAAGAAATTGCTGAGACACAGTGCAAATGCCAGAGAAATAGTTGATAATTATGGTCGAAATATAGCTCACATTGCGGCTCAAATGGGACACTATAATGTGATAAAATACATCTTGAGGAAACGTAGACTTGTAAAGATGATAAATGACCAGGACCGCAACGGAAACACTCCCTTGCATTTGGCCACCTTGCACCGTCATCCAAAAATTGTGCATGCGTTAACTTGGAATAAAAAAGCTGATGTTACTTTGGGTAACAAAAAGAATCAAACGGCTTTTGATGTCTATACGCAATTTCGACAAGAAAATCCGCCTCTAAGGCTGGCAAGTATTTTGACTACTTTGATTTCACTCAATATGTTAAAGTTTAAATGTTCTTAATTCTCTTGAAAATAAGACATTTTAACTCATTTTCAAACTCTAACTTTTTGTTCTTACGAATAACAAAAAAATTTATGTGTTTTTCAGGGAAGAAACTTTATTTTTTATCTTATCTGTCAACACACTCATTTTTTTTTTTCAAACTTTGCATGCAGCGGCTAATACTGATTGCACTAGTATCTTGTGGTGCAAAAAAATATGCTGATCATAGAAGGTCACACTCTATCGTGGTCCCCACCCATCTCCGAAGTGCAGAAAATGTTCAAAAAAAGGAAAGTCAAGAGAAGGAATCACCCAACAAGGATCCATTCAAAGACAGAATCAACACCCTTATGGTGGTTTCGACCCTTATAATAACAGTAACATTTGCCGCAGGTTTTACTTTGCCTGGTGGAATTAATAATGGTGCTGGTAGTTCAGGAGAAGGCATGGCACTCATGCTAAATCGTGTGTGGTTTAAACCATTCATTTTCTGCATCACAATATCCATGTACGGTGCGGTTAGTTCTACCATCTTACTCATTTGGGCTCATTTGGGAGACCTAACTTTGACTTGTTTTTCCCTTAAAGTTGCAATGCCTCTTCTAGGCATCACTCTTGCAACTCTGTCAGTTGGATTCATGGCTGGTGTGCACCTTGTTATAAGTGATCTTAGTTGGCTAGCCACTACTTTTATGGCTTTATCTATCATGTGCATTATCATACTTACGTGGCTCTACATTCTTTTGTGGTTCTTCTCAACATCGAGCAACCGGATATTATTGAGCAACTGGGTATTCCGATACATATTTTACATTCCCTTTCGGTGTCTGGTATGGTTACTTGAACAAGGTGAACAAACTGAAGGTAAGTTACTTTTTGTTTTCCTGTTATCCTTTTGAGAGTGAGACTCAATTTCACATCTTTTTGATAAGTTTGAACACACTCGTTTAGAGTACTTATTTTAGAAGTGAAAAATATAAAAAAAAAAAAAAATTAATTTTTTAATAATTAATTTGTAGAAGTTGTATATCTTTTTATGAATTAATATGAAATTTTTTTTATAATTGACTATTAAAAAAGATAATTTTAATTTTTTGAGAATTTAATTTAATTTAATTTTTTTTTCATATTTTTTTCTATTAGAAGTAGGGGTGAGTCTAAACTGACTCAAAGTGTGCATCTTAATTGGATTAGTATATCATAATTGAAGGGTTACTCATCAATAATGGATCCAAAAATATCACCATTGTGCATCTCAATGCAATAATGCATGTGTCCTATAGTCTTACTCTCAAAAGAAATTTTATATGTATAAATTATTAGTTGTTGTTATTTCTTGGTTCAATTACTTATTTGGTCTCTATTACTTGTCCAATCTTTACATTTTAGTCTCTACATTTAGAAATTACTCAGGTTTAACGTCTATAGTTTTAAACTGCACTGACCAAGACAAATAAAAATGTGTAGGTATAATAAGTATAGGGATCAAATTATAATGAATTAAAGTTTATTTCTTTTTACGAGTAATTTGATTAAAAATAAAGAATAATGTATTGAAGTATTAACAAGGAAAAACTCTTATACGCTTACATTTTATCCAATTATAAAAAGCATTAATTGATCTGCTGTGAATTTGTACTATGTGTAATTATTACTAAATTTTTATCATTGTAGCAGGATTTGTTGATGATTCGTGGTCCGCAAAGAGAGAAGGAGAAGGGAATGAGAGGATGGAAGAAGGAAGCAAGACTTGATTTCAAGCAAGGTGGTAGATTGCTTCCAAAACCCTACTACTATTATATTCTTTTTCTTATTCTTGTTTTCTATATTAGGAGAAACTTACTCTTAGGGTTTTGATAAATTCTTATGAGCTTGAGGTTTTTTTTTTATCACGAAGATGGAATTTAAACTATATTTCCATGTTTATTATGTATGAAATAAGAATTAAAATCTAAAACTCGTTCTTTTCATGATTGGCTATGAGCTCAAATGACAATTATGCAATGTTACAGTGTATATATGTAATATGTCAGCAATGTAAAGCAAATTAGACAAAAATGAAAGAATTATGTTGCTACAATTTTGAAATATATCTTAAAGTTTTCAACAAATTGTTGTGATCAAGAGATGCTATGACTTTATGTTTGTGCGACATAACTTATATAATTTATTTTTGCTGAGTAAGACTTATTATTCACAATATATTGCCTATATATTTCCAAAAATTTCTATTCTAACTTTATTAAAGGGATGTTTACCTTATTATTGATGGTTACTTTAGTTATAGTTCAATAACTTTTCTATCTATAATTTATTTTCATTATTTTATTTTAATTGATTGGATGCGCTAACTTTTTCAGATAAGATGAAATGACGAATAAAAAAACACCATTGTTTATCTCCATTCTAGTTATGTAGTATGCTTGGATCGATCCACATGTCAAGCAATGAGATTATTGTTGGCACATTTGACCTGGCATTCAATATTCGGAATTGAAAGATAAAACTTGGTGCTTTCTCACGTAAGACATGCATTTCATGCTTATTAACTTATAGTATTTTGTGTTGTTGTTGTTGATTCATGTCACCTATGGCTTTAGGTGTTAATTTGTAATGTAAGACCAACCTATTTTGATGTATATTATTCAGTGAACAACTGAACCATTTGTACACATGAGACCCATGTTAGTATTAGTTTGATTGTGTGTATTTATTTATCTGAAAAAACAGGTAAAAAGATACTACTTTGAAGGGATGTATTTTGGAATTTTGGAACTGTTATATATGTTCGTATGTTGTGATTGCTATCATGTGTTCTAGAGAATTTCCATAGAAAATTAACAATTTTCATTTCTCTTAATTACCATGATCTAAAGAAATACTCAAAAAAGAAAAAAAAAAGAAAAAAAGAATTAGTGTGAGTTTTTTCAATAACTATGGTTGTCATAGATGTTTAATGAATTCCTTTGGCCAGTTAGTCTATTAAATTGTTTTTGATCCAAAACAAAATTAGGTCAAAATGTTATGGTGGTTAGCCAAATTAATTTTTTTTTTTATCTAATTCAGAAATTATTACTAGTTACTTCAATTGAAAGTCAATTCATAATCAATTGTGAATTTTTTTCAAATGTAAAAAATATTTTTTCTGCTCTATGAAGAATAATTTATTTAATAGAAGAATTAGAGTTTTTTTTTTTTTCTGTCTGAAATTTTCTCAGTAAAAATATTGAGTTTATTTTTTTACAATGTAAAATAATCATACACGATAAATCAATCATAATCTTTTGTTTATGTTTATTTAGTCAATTTTTATTAAATTATTATAAAAATTATGTAAATTATTTTATATTATTAATATATCATTGATAAACTAAAATATAATTATGCATTGCAATCGAAATTAATTTCACATCCAATAAATGAGAGGACACTCATGTGCAAGACATTTTACAAATCATCTCTCGTTCTAGCGCTGTCACGCTGCTATTTCCCATCTCATGGTTCCAACGATGCAAGCTTTAAAATTTAAAACACTTCAATTTGGTTCACCTGAAAGTATTTTAAAATTGCTAATATTAATGTCAAACTTATAAAACTTGTATATTTGACTCATTTAAATAATTTAACTAAATTTCAAATTTAAGTTATTTCTTAAACAATTCTATTCGATAGTTGAATTTTATTTATTTTTTAATTAGGTTTCTCACTAAATATATTTCAACTGTTAATTAAATCTTAAAACATGTTCTGATATGGTAAGTTTTCGAGATTCAACGTAACTAAATTTTTAAGCATAAAAAAAATACAAATAATTAAAATTAATTCTAAATTCTTTACCACTTAAAAAAAAAAACCCAAGTTAATTATCACTCATTTATTTATTTTATTTATTTTTAGTAGTAACTATATCTTTACATCTTCCAATGTATACAAAAAATTTACCTCTGATTATGTATTTATCCAATCTAGTATCACCTGTCAATGATTATACCATATTAATGTCACCATTAATATGTTCTAACCACTCACAATATTGTACCCTACATTAGTTATACTCAAAAAATTGCTGAGTTGCATTATGCTCATATACAAAACCATTGACCTCCACACAATCTCTAGCCTTAGAAGAGGAGCCCCAACTACCATATTAATACACTTTCAAAATCCAACCACATGCTCATATTCAACCAACAGTGATATTTCTTCTAAATAACATCAATGGCAGGACATCTAAAAAACACAAGATCCACCGTTTCTAATTAAGCTTAGCAGAAGATGCAATTATAATCCCCTTTCATAGCAGTGATGTTTCTATGTACAAGGTTCTCATTAGAAGGTAACTTGTTTCTTAATAACCTCTGTACTCAAATTTGTGCTTTAGGTGAGATTTTCAAGTTCCAAATGTCATTCAATAGTTACTCTGAATTTGAGCTTTCATAGAATCATAGTCATCGTAGCTCATGAGTTTTTTAATATTGTTCACATGGATTGACTAGAATGAAGTTCTCTCATTTGAATATAGTTTAGCTTAATTAAATGAATATTATATTATAAATTGTTGAGTTTTATTAATAATTTGTCTACATATTATGATAAATTTCAAAGATTATTTCAGTGATGGATGAAAGGATCGATACTATTTTACTATTTAATTTATTTCTCTTTAAATTTTATTCATTTTCTTTTTTTATCCTTCTTCATTTCTAATCTAAATTGAACGTAAAAGCTATGCTTGAAATTCCAAGCTCAACAAGCACTACTAAAAATGGTTGCTAATCATTTTTTATGATTTTGATTAGTTTATACTTTATATATAAAAGTGATTATGTTATTTACCAAAAAAAAAAAAAAAGTGATTATTATATACAATCCAAATCGATGAATAGATTACAATGAAAATTCCCTAAAAAAAGATTACAATAAAGTTAATTTTTAACTCCCATATATCAAAACATCAATTATATAATATAATAATTGATACCAGGAATAATTAACTATTGAAAAACATCACATATTGTCTTTAACAGTTGCATATATGTAGCAATAATTATAACCAATTGTTTAACAGCAAATGTTTAAAATAATAGATTTGGAAATGTGCTCTTTTGATATCACTCTATATAAGCTGGAAAATTGTAGGTATATATAGGTTACACAAGTTACAACTGAAACGTTTAAAGGGGGGGAGAGGCCTCTGGTGGAATCTCTAAGCGTTCATTATTCAAGACTTCAAGGTACTTGTTTCTTTTTTTCTTTTTGAAAGAAGGACTCTTATTTCTTATATTGATTTATTTTCTATTGGTGGTGCTTTGTTTTGAGAGTTTTTTTTTTAACACATCACACAAATAACTGTACAACTCATAATTTAAAAAAAAAAAAAAAAGCTTAAGATACAAATGCTCTTTATGAATAAAGTACACATCTAAATCCTAATACTTTTGGTTGCAGTATACACATCCACCCTTTCTCTCTTCTCATTTGTTCTGTGTTGTGCACCCCTGTCATTGGGTAATTTACCCACACTCTACCGAAGGCTTTTTTTTTTTTTTTTACATAAAAATGGTAATTTCAGTTAAAAGTATCCAAAGTCGTGTTATAAAAGATGATTACAAGAAGATAATTTCTATTTATTTTTTAAATTACTATCGACATCTCCTTGTTTATTGATATTTTTTTTTTTAATGATCCACTCTTATTAAAATAAACTAATCACTTGCATTGGTCTTGATGAATTAGAATCAAAATAGTATTTTATTTCGGATAAATTTTTAAATTTTTACTTCTTAAATTATATTTCAAATAAATTAAAGTTTAAAAAATAATAATTTAAAAAAAAAACTAAAGTTGTGTCGTATGATTATGATATGATATGATCTATATTGTTTTTATGTAATCTATCATTACCTTTTTGCATAATCCTTATAATTAAGGGACCACTTTATCTTAATATCCTGAGAAGATGATCAACAAGTTGGACCATATGTGTATGGTGTATGTCTTTAATGATCTACACAAAGAGTTTGAGTATGTTCACAATGATATCCTGACCAATCCCAATGTCCTTACCTCAAAGGAACTCATGTGACGACTTCTTTGGATTCCTTTCCAAGAAATAGTATCGGGTATTGGTTCTTCCACAATTCGAGAATCTTTTGCTTTTGTTGTAGGGCATGGGGTCATAAACGTGGTCAAAATAATCATACTGACAGAGGAGGTGATCGTGGTGCTGGAAGTGGATGCTCACAATGTTCCTATTACAAACGTATGAGACACACTTAAGCTACAGGCTATCAACTACATGACTTTCTTGATAAGTTTGCAATCGTTGCTTCTTCTCAATCCATAAAATCTGAAGTAGAGAGCAAAACCCAAATAGTTTGCCTGATGCTGACTACAAATACTACCTCAAATACAAGGCATCCCAACAAGTTTCTGCCACTATTGCCTAGTCTGTTAATGCTATAGTTTGCCTCTCTTAATCACCTTTCGTTGGATCTTAGATTCTGGTGCTTTCGATCACATAGCCATTAATCCCTTACTTGTCTTCAAAATATCACAGACTAAATCCTCTCACCACGTCACCGTGGTTGATGGATCTAAAATCCCTGTTATTGTTATTGGCCAAGTGACCCCCATCTCTTCCTTATCCTTAAATATTGTTCTTTTTGCACCAAATTCTCCCTTTAATCTTGTTTATGTTAGTCAACTCACCCACAATCTTAATTGTTCAATTACTTTTTTCTAATTATTTTTGCATACAGGATGGGAATACAAGCCAAATGATTGGCAGAGGATATGGATCACATGGTCTCTACTACTTCCATTCACCAACAATTGTTATCTGCACCATTACTAAGTCATCTAGTCTAATTCATAGTCGTTTAGGTCATCCTATTTTGAATACATTAAAGGCAATGGTTCCGATCCTTTCGTGATTTCAATCCTTAGAATGTGAATCCTATCAGCTTGGTAAACATGTTTGGGCCATGTTCCCTGAAAGCACTCTTCACCACACCGATTCTCCTTTTGTTCTTGTCCATTCTGATGTTTGGATCCTAGTCGTGTCTCATCTATGCTAGGTTTCAGGTATTGTGTCACATTTATTGATAATTTTGGTAGGAATGCTTGGATTTTCTTAATGAAAGAATGATAAGAGTTGTTTCCCTTATTTCAATTTTTTTTTCTTTGAAATTCATACCCCCAATTTGATTTTTTTTGCAATTTTATGATATTTCATGGTATGATCCACCAATCCTCTTGTTCATATAAATCGCAACAAAATGATACCGTTGAATGCAAACATTGACATATCATTGATATTGCACGTACCCTTTTAATTTATTCAAAAGCATCTTTAAAATTTTGGGGGGATTCGATGCTTATGGTTAGGTATCTCATTAATAGAATGTCCTCTTCTTCCATTGGTAATAGTAATCCGCACTCAATTTTATTTCTTGACGAGCCTTTGTTCAAAATTCCTCCTCGTATTTTTGGCTTTATTTGTTTTGTGCATAATCTCACTCTAGGTCTTGATAAATTGAAAGCTCGTGCTATCAAGTGCATCTTCCTTGTATTCATGCACCCAAAAATGTTATAAGTGATTATGTTATTTACCAAAAAAAAAAAAGAAGTGATTATTATATACAATCCAAACCGATGAATAGATTACAATGAAAATTCCTTAAAAAAAGATTACAATAAAGTTAATTTTTAACTCCCATATATCAAAACATCAATTATATAATATAATAATTGATACCAGGAATAATTAACTATTGAAAAACATCACATATTGTCTTTAACCGACAAGACAATTACACATATGTAGCAATAATTAGAACCAATTGTTTAACAACATATGTATAAAATAATAGATTTGGAAATGTGCTCTTTTGATATCACTCTATATAAGCTGGAAAATTGTAGGTATATAGGTTACACAAGTTATGACTGAAACGTTTAAAGGGGGGAGAAGCCTTTGGTGGAATCTCTAAGCGTTCATTGTTCAGGACTTCAAGGTACTTGTTTCTTTTTTTCTTTTTGAAAGAAGGACTCTTATTTCTTATATTGATTTATTTTTTATTGGTGGTGCTTTGTTTCGAGAGTTGTTTTTTAACACATCACACAAATAACTGTACAACTCATAATTTAAAAAAAAAAAAACTTAAGATACAAATACTCTTTATGAATAAAGTACACATCTAAATCCTAATACTTTTGGTTGCAGTATATACATCCACCCTTTCTCTCTTCTCATTTGTTCTGTGATATGCACCCCTGTCATTGGGTAATTTACCCACACTCTACCGAAGGCTTTTTTTTTTTTTTTTTTTTTACATAAAAATGGTAATTTCGGTTAAAAGTATCCAAAGTCGTGCTATAAAAGATGATGGCAAGAAGATAATTTCTATTTATTTTTTAAATTACTATCAACACCTCCTTATTTATTGATAACTTTTTTTTTTTAAAGATCCACTTTTATTGAAATAAACTAATCATTTGTATTGGTCTTGACGAATTATAATCAAAATAGTATTCTATTTCGGATAAATTTTTAAATTTTTACTTCTTAAATTATATTTCAAATAAATTAAAGTTTAAAAAATAATAATTTAAAAAAAAAAACTAAAGTTGTGTCGTATGATTATGATTTATTATGATATGATATGATCTATATTGTTTTTATGTAATCTATCATTATCTTTTTGCATAATCCTTATAATTAAGGGATCACTTTATCTTAATATCCACAGAAGATGATCAACAATTGTATGATGTATGTCTTTAATGATCTACACAAAGAGCTTCGGTATGTTCACAATCAGATCCTGACCAATCCCAATGTCCTTACCTTAGAGGAACTCATGTGACGACTTCTTTGGATTCCTTTCCAAGAAATAGTATTGGGTATTGGTTCTTTCACAATTCGAGAATCTTTTGCTTTTATTGTAGGGCATGGGGTCACAAACGTGGTCGAAACAATCATACTGACAGAGGAGGTAATCGTGGTGTTGGAAGTGGACGCTCACAATGTTCCTACTACAAACGTATGAGACACACTTAAGCTACATGCTATCAACCACATGGCTTTCCTAATGAGTTTGCAATCGTTGCTTCTTCTCAATCCACGAAATCTAAAGTAGAGAGCAAAACCCAAATAGTTTGCCCAACACTGACTACAAATACTGCCTCAAATACAAGGCATCCCAACAAGTTTCTCTACTATTGCCCAATCTGTTAATTCTACAGTTTGCCTCTCTCAATCACCTTTTGTTGGATCTTAGATTCTGATGCTTTCGATCACATTGCCATTAATCCCTTACTTGTCTTCAAAATATCACAAACTAAATCCTCTCACCACATCACCATGGTTGATGGATCTAAAATCCCTGTTATTGTTATTGGCTAAGTGACCCCCACCCCTTCCTTATCCTTAAATACTGTTCTTTTTACACCAAATTCTCCCTTTAATCTTGTTTATGTTAGTCAACTCACCCACAATTTTAATTGTTCAATTACTTTTTTTTTTATTATTTTTGCATACATGATAGGAATATAGGCCAGATGATTGGCAGAGGATATGGATCACATGGTCTCTACTACTTCCATTCACCAACAATTGTTGACTGCACCATTACTAAGTCACCTAGTCTAATTCATCGTTGTTTAGTTCGCCCTATTTTGAATACATTAAAGGCAATGGTTTCGAGCCTTTCGCGATTACAATCCTTAGAATGTGAATCCTATCACCTTGGTAAACATGTTTGGGCCACGTTCTTTGAAAACACTCTTTAGCACATCGATTCTCCTTTTGCTCTTGTCCATTCTGATGTTTGGGATCCCGTTGTGTCTCATCTATGCTAGGTTTTAGGTATGGTGTCACATTTATTGATAATTTTTATAAGAATACTTGGATTTTCTTAATGAAAGAATGATAAGATTTGTTTCCCTTATTTTAATTTTTTTTTCTTGAAATTCATACTCAATTTGAAAATTTTTGCAATTTTATGACATCTCATGGTATGATCCACTAGTCCTCTTGTTCACATACACCACAACAAAATGGTACTGCTGAACACAAACATTGACATATCATTGATATTGCACATACCTTTTTAATTCATTCAAAAACACCTTTAAAATTTTGGGGGGATTCAATGCTTATGATTAGGTATCTCATTAATAGAATGTCCTCTTCTTCCATTGGTAACAGTAATCCTCACTCAATTTTATTTCTTGATGAGCCTTTGTTCAAAATTCCTCCTCGTGTTTTTGGCTTTAATTGTTTTGTGCATGACCTCATTGTAAGTCTTGATAAATTGAAAGCTCATGTTATAAAATGCATCTTCCTTGGTTATTCACACACCCAAAAATGTTATTAGTGCTACTCTCTTGCCAACCACCACTTTTACATGTTTGTTGATGTCACCTTATTTGAAGAAATACCCTTTTTTAACTCACCATTCTCTTTTAAGTCTATCTCTTAACTCTTAAGTATTACATACTTTTTATGTATCCATTTATCGATTTCTTCACATTTATCAGCACCTTCCTTTTTAGTTTATCATTGTCATCCTCACCCCCCACATATTTAGTCATTATATATTTATAAAACTTTAGACAAAAACAAATTATTATTAAAAAAAATTAATTTTACAAAAATAAAACAAAATTAAAAATATTCAAATCCGATTAATCTAACTAGATCTAACCCATTTATAATTGGTTTGGTTTGGATTTTGTCAATAAAATTACAAAAATCCAACCCAACCTAACTTGTGAAATTTTGATCGAGTTTGGTAATGAATTTAGTTAAACTTGATCCAATCTTACTTATGTATACCCCTAAATTTGAGAAGAAAATCACCCTTTGGTGAAAAATCCTTTACTAGACTATATACCACAACAACTTTTCTAATTTCGAAGTCATAGAATGAAACAACTTTTCTAATTTCATGACATAGAATGGAACAAATATATTGTGGTTCAATTTATTTAAATATTTTTTTTCTTCTCTTTATATAGTTCTATAATTTTGGAAATCGAAAAAAAAAAGTACTTGGAGGCAGAGCCAAAGCTCATCTGAGATGTCGATGATGAATAATGATGTTGCTATTGATTTGAAGCCTTATGCAACAAAGTTGAGTGACGAAAATGAAATACAAACCTCGGAACCCACAAAAGTTCAACATCATGAGAAAGATAAGAGCACATGTCCACCAAACTCTGAAGAGATAGTGGACGATGATGTTTTTATGCAAAGGAGTCCAATGGGTAACACTGTGCTGCATGTAGCAGCTCTGTACGGAAATGATAAATATATGGAGCAGCTTTTTCCACGCGCACTATCACTTTTGCGTGTTAAAAATGCCAAAGGTGACACACCACTTCATGTTGCTGCAAGAGTTGGACATGTCTCTACACTTAAGAAGCTGTTGGTGGCTTACCTTTTCCATGACTCACCACATGCATATTCTCATAATCCCAAAGATGCTTTGTATGAGATCCTAGCAAAGAACGAGCAAGAAAATACTTTCTTTCATGAGGCCTTATGCAATGGTCACAAAGAGGTAATGAACATTCTAGGTTCTGAGGAGTTACACATATTGGAGGCTGGCTTCAAGGAAGTGGTTGAGCGAGCTGCGTTGTTTTGGACAAACAAGGAAGAAAAATCACTTTTGCACTTGGCGATTGAGAAAGGCTACAAGGACATAGTTTTTGATGCACTCAAAAGATTGACCACTCAACACCCTGCATTGGAAAAGTTGATTATGAACCACCGAGAGTTAGCCACAATGATAGAAGGAAAATTACCCCTTTTTGAGCAGAATCAAGGTACAAATTAAGTTGCTTGCTATATAGCTTTAAATTTCTTATTATTTCTTGCTACACTCTTTTCCATCAATTTAATTTGATCGTCGTTATATTGGTCGGGGAATTTAATAACTACTTATTCATGTTAAATCAATATAAGAACAATACTCTATATCTGGAGGCATCGATTGTACCGTAACTAGGCAAATAATTGATTCATGTTAATAAGGGACGGATTCAGGAATTTAAGTAGGGAGGGACTAGAATTTTTTTTTATAAAAAATCGAAGATAAAATTTTGAAAAAAAAATATTTAATATAAAATTTATTAAAAAAATAAAAAATGGATATAAAATTTGATAATTTTTTTAAAAATTTAGAATAAAATCTACACATGTGATGTAAGAGTAAAATAATAGAGTAAAATTTATAAGATTTTAAAAAATTATAAATGAAAAGTGTCAAATTAATTTATTAAAAGTAAAATTTACCAAAAAATAAATAAAAATATAATAAAACCAAATATTTATTAAGTATAAAACTAAGATATTATCTACTAATAAAAAAATTATTAACTTAAAAATTTATTTTTTTATTAACATTTATTTTATTATATATATATATATATATAAATAAAAAATAAGGGAAGGGGGAGGAGGGAGCCCCCCTTAAATCGGTCCCTACCATTAATTATGATAAATTTATTGATCAGTATAACATTAATTATCTTAAAATTCATATTAATTATTTGTCATCACTCTTCACTACAAAATTTTTTATTAAATATTAATTAATTTAAAAGACGAAATTTTTCTGCCATAACAATAACTACTTCATAGAGATAAAAAAAAAAATTAGTCTTTGAATTGATTTCTAATGATATTAAATTAATCAGTCAAATAGTTTTTAATACATTGATAACTAAATTGGTTTATGAAATAATATCTAAATCATTTTAAAAAATTAACTATTTACTAAACTAGATTCTAAATCATTCTATAATTGACTTAGAGATTAATATTTGGTTAAGTTAAAAAGAGATAAATTAGTCTCTAAAACGATTTTTTCTTGCTTACTTTACATCAATGATGAAAATTGTTTCTAATACTAAATTCTATTGTTGGTTTATTTATACATATGTCATATATTGAGATTAATGGAGTATCAATGAATATTCACTCCAAAAAAAATTAAAGCATTAATGATAAAAGTTTCGTAAATAATTATAATTTTTTTCGTTAACATTGTGTTACTAAAACTTTAGTAATAATTTTTATAAAATTATATATAAATTGCTTGATCATTATTGTTAATTTTTTTTGTAGTGGTTAATTAATTCCCTCTCAAAAAAAAAATCAAGGTTAATTCAGGCTCTAAAATATCAGTGATTCATAAGAAAAATAATAAGTAAAACATTTAGTTATTGTGGAACATCTATTGATGTAGCCATTTTTATTTTTTTTTTGGTGTCGTATAAGCGCCTAAACCTATATGGATTTTGTTTGGTGCAGACCTTGTAGTATTTTTTTTTCATATTGGCTAGGTTAACCATGTTGATATGTATCATGGTTTCCCTACTAAGATTGTCCCTTCTTCTAAACATACCAAGAATAAGAATAGTTTTCTCTCATAAATCATCCTACTTATGACTTCATATGTTCCTGACTTTGACATTGATTCTTCAATAGTGTAAGGTAATTCTACTTGAATTAATTACAAGTATAAACAATAATTGCGTTGATTCATGGAAATAAGTTATTTGTTTCAGAAACGATATCAATTGTGCCAGATTTTGATCCAAAATGTATTGGGCAACTCTTTGGTTCGGCTGCTGCGGATATGCAAATGGGGAATAATAAGGTGGCATGGTCGGCAATAAATATAGAACGTCAAGAATCAAGCCAAAACTCTCCGACAGCCCAATTGATTCCAAACGTTCCACCACAAAAATCACCTGTCATTGAGGAAATCATAAAACAGAATCAAGGTACGTACTTGTAGCACAATTTTGATTTTGATCTCAAGGACCTTGATTAAGAATTTACTTTAGGCCTTAGTTAAACTTTTGTATTAAAATGCTTATCTATCCCTCTTTTCGAAATTACTATACTTTTATAAGACTTAAGATCAAATTAAGTTAAATTTCTTGGCCGAATGGCATACACAAACTCCTTAGTGGAGTTAAATTTATTGTTCTCATGGACCATGATTAGGAATATTACTTTACGAAGTACTTATTTATTTATACTATTGAGTGAAAAATGTGTCTCTTTATACTATTAGATAGTTTATACTTGTAAAAAATAATTATTTATATTTATATTATTCAAGGTATAATAAACATAAAAAATTGAAGATGAACATAGTTTCAAAAGATTGACCGCTCAACACTCTACTTTGGAAAAGTTGATTAAGAACCACTGAGAGTTAGCCGAAATGATAGAAGAAAAAATACCTCTTTTTAAACCGAATCAAGGTACAAATTAAGTTGCTTGCTATATAGCTTTAAATTGACTAGGTTAACCCATGTTGTTATGGATTTACAAATGGAGAAGCCTGTATTTTCCCATATGTTTATGTTGCCCTATTTAGATTGTCCCTTCTTCTATACATGCAAAGAATAAGATTGTTCCTGACTTTGTACTCGACATTGATTTTTTATAGTATCAGGCAATTCCACCCAAATTAATTACAAGTTTGTTAGTTTATATAAATAGTAATTGGTTTGATTCATGAAAAGAAAAAACATTTTTTTCAGGAACAAAAATGAAAAGTATGGGGCTAGGTAGGCCATCAGAAATTGGAAAACATCAAGAATTAAGCCAAGACTCTCCAATAGACAATAATGTGACTAAGAATCACCAAGAACGAGCCCAATTGATTCCATACGGCCCTCAGTGTATTCCACCAGGAAAATCACTGCTCATCGCAGCAATCTTAAAAAAGGATAAAGGTACTTGTTGCTAAAACTATAAATTTGCTCTCATTTTCTTACTACACGATTTATTCATAGTTGGATAAGGATACAATTAGAGAAATTAATTCTATCCATCCATCTATCTATCAAATTATCAATCAAATTAAACTTTAAAATCAAATCTTAATCGCTAAATTAAATGATTATTTTTAGTAAAAATAAAATTATTAATCTAAACTGTTAGATTAAAATAATTTTAAATCCAAATTAAAATTTTATTTAATTATAAAATATTTAAAAAATTTATTAAATATATAAAAAATTTAATTTATTATGTTCTTAAATATCTTAAATTTTTCATTATTATTATTATTATTATTATTATTATTATAGTCAATCATTACTATTAGTATTTCCATAATAATCACCGTTGCTAATATAATTTCATTGATATCATTGCTACCTTAAGCAATATATGTTTTATATATATTTAATCAAGACAAAAGTAAAACTTTTGACTCTAACTATGAATCTCTACACATCTCCACTTTTAATTAAGGAGTTAACTTGCATTTCAATTTCTGATCCCCAACAATTTATTGCTATGATTTTTTCCTTGAAAACCTAGTTTAATTTTTAGAACATCCTTTATCATTCAGAGACTTCCTTTATGGAAACCACTAGATCAAGGATAGGCTTAGGAGATAAAATAGTTTTATGTTCCAAAATTAGCACAGAGATAAACAGAATGAGAAAGAGATATAGAATGACATGAACACGGAGCATCTCTCCTGAAACTTGCAACCAGAGACGGGTTCTTTTATTTAAGAGAAATGTTAAAAGAACACACTTTCTAACACATTTTTTATTTATAGTTTCTAATGTTTTGATTGGTCTTAATTCTTAAAGTATTTTTTTATTTGTCTTAGTTTCTTTATTATTAGTTCCTTTATTAATGAGTTCCATTTGAGTTATGTGGGGAATTACTTCTTATACCCCATTTTACTTCATGCATCCCAATAATAACTATTTTGTGGGATGTATAATATAAAATAGGAGTACAGGAAGTAAATATTAATCATGTATCAACATGACATGTGATTCAACATAGAAAAATTTTTAGGGATCAAAATTAATCAAAAGAAATATTAGAGATTATAAATGAAAATACTCGATACTTTAAAGATTAAAAACATATTTTTTCCTAAAATTTATAGAAAATTACAAAATTTAATGATTCTCATATCACCACATTCTATTTATTGACTCTCCCTTAATTTAGTAATTTTTAATAAATTTTAACAAATTAATAAAAATTTATTCATTATATTTGAAAGTATAACTATAACACTTGTATTTATTTAATAATCAAACTATGAATCTAGTTACATAGTGGGTCCCATATTTAACTAAGGCACTCTTAAATGATAGAAACTAACTATAATTTAATTGCATCTTATTCTTACAAGTACACATCTTCCAACTTCTTTTTGTTCTCAAACTTAGAAATGTAACAACACACTCTAGAAAAATGATTCCATTGAATTTTTTCCATCCGATTAAAATTTATTGAAATATCCAAAATTTTATGTAGATCTCACTCATTATTTAATGAATCTCATTCATGTTTTATTGTTTACAATAATTTATAACCAGTTGGAGAGATTGTGATGGCAAAGCTAACACTATTCTTCTAATAATAATTGTTGGTTAACTTGTTTCTTTTTTAGCCATATTAAATCATTTTATTTATTGGATTTTTTTTTAATAATCCTTCTATATAATTCATCTTTTGAGCTTAATGAGATTCTGCTCATAATTAATTGGTTATTCATAACATATGCCAGATATTTTAAGTATCATATTGGGAACAAAAAGAGATTGGATTAATTTCATGGATAATGAAGGAAGAACTGCTCTTATGTATGCTGCATCTATTGGTTACACTGATGGTGTTGAGGACTTGCTTGAAGATTGTAAGTCTTGCATGGAAAGAAACAAAGATGGTTTTTCCCCTCTTCATTTCGCTTCTGCAGGTGGGCACACTAAAGTGATAAAGAAATTGCTAGAGCATAAACATTGTCCAGATCCTAGAGAAATACTTGATAAGTATGGTCGAAATATTGTTCACATTGCTGCTCAAATGGGAAAGTTTAATGTGATAAGATACGTTTTGCAAGATGCAAATCATGGACTTGTAGATATGATAAATGACAAGGATGCCCAAGGAAACACTCCTTTGCATTTGGCTACTTTCAACTACCATCCAAAAGTTGTGCACGCCTTAACATGGGATGACAGAGTGGATCGCAATTCGGTTAATAAAAACAATCAAACGGCGATGGATGTTTGTATGAAATTTCAGCAGGAAAATCCAACACTTCGGCAGGCAAGTAAATCGAGTACCATTTTTGTCTTTTTTTTTTTTTTTGCACTCTTAATTATTAAAAATTACCAAATTTTTTTGTTATAATTTTAAACCATGTAGAAAAACTATTAATTGAATGATTTAAAAGCACAGTACTGTTTCGTTGATCATAGATTGAGACTAACTATAAAAAGATCATAGGTTTTCTCTCTTTTTTTCATTTGCACTAGATTCATCATTGCTTGCATGCATTTCACACTTCTTATTACTCCCTTTTTGGTATTTTTGTAAAACATTTTGACATTAATTACACAAATAGAGAAGAGTAAATAATTTAGTTGGTTTTAATAAAAAAAAAATTATTATACCAAGTATATCCTTATTAATAATCATTATGCACCATAATTAATAAAAATAGAAATATTAAAGCATTTAATAAGGGTAATTAATGGAAAGAAAAAATAAATGTTTCATGAAAATTCTAAAATGCTTTATAAAAAGGATGAATTTTTTTTTCAAAATTATGTGTTATATAGTAAGGACTTTAGGGAGTAGTATTTATTTCTTAATCGTTCATTTGTAACGCACAAACATGTATTATTTGCAGCGGCTAACATGGATTGCGCTAGAATCTGTTGGCGTAAAATATGCTAAAATAGGGTCACACTCTATCGAGGTCCCTCCCCCTCCCCAAAATGCAAAAAGTGTTAACAAACAAGAAGTCCCAAGCATGGATCCATACAAAGACAGAATCAACACCCTTATGTTGGTTTCGACCCTTATAACCACAGTAACATTTGCCGCAGGTTTTACTTTGCCAGGTGGAACTAATAGCTCTAATCCAGGACAAGGCATGGCTCTCATGCTAAACCACATATGGTTCCACGTATTTGTTTTCTGCATCACAATATCCATGTACGGTGCAATCAGTGTTACGATTATTCTCATTTGGGCTCAATTGGGAGACATAACTTTAGCTCTTTTTGCACTTAAAATGGCAAAGCCACTCTTAGGAGTCACTCTTGCAACGCTCTCAATTGCATTCATGGCTGGTGTCCACCTTGTTATAAGTGATCTCAGTTGGTTGGCCACTACTTTGCTGGTTTTGTGTGTCATCTCCGTTCTCATGCTTATGTTGCTTTACATTATTCTTTGGTTCCCCTCTTTCTCAAGAAAGTCAATAATGCGATACATTTCTTACTATCCTTTTCAATTTCTGACATGGTTAGTTGAGAAAGATGAAACTGAAGGTACGTCCACTCAAATTAATACTCAATACCTAGAGTCTCAGAAACTTTCTTCTTTTTTATTTTCATCCTTAATTAAGTAGAATGAGATTGAAGTACTTCATCATCTTCTATGTGCATCTAAATTGGAGTAGTGTATTATATAGAGCTTACTCCCATAATTTATTTTAATTTTCTATGCATTATGATTTATTACTCGCATTATATTATTGCCCATATTTGCAAAACTTTTTATTCTGACAATGGACTTTACGTTTATGCTATCATTTATGGTTACGTTAGTTATAGTTAGTATGTGTTATTTTATTTTTCACTATTTTATTTTTATTGTTTATATGTGCTAACATTTTTCAGATGAAACACGACTTATCTACATTGATAAGCATAAGTGATAGCGGCTTATATTCTTAATTAGGAGATTAAGATTCCAATCCTGATCAACTTGAGTATGAAGAAAATCATGTTGAGAGAAGAATACTCATATTATATGCAATCAAGGTATTCGACGGAGAATAGTTTCTACTTTCGATAAAAACTACTTCGTAATAATATCATGATTAAGAAAAAATCACCACAATTGAAAACTCTAAGTTTGTTGTTCGTGTCTTTTGACCTGCCATCAATATTACTATATGTGAGGACCTAAAATAGAATTTTGATGTTTATGGCTTTATAGTATTTGTGTTGTAGTTGATGTCACTTGTGGCTGTAAGAGTTTGTAAGCCAACCTATTTTGATGCATATTGTTCTGTGAATAACTGGACCATCTGATATTAGTTTGGTTTTTGTGTGTATTTATTTTAGAAATTGTTATGTTTGTATGGTTTGATTGCTATGATGATGTCATATAAAAAAAAATTATTGTAAATTAAGTTGACAATTTTAATTTTTTTCACTATGATTTAATTAAAGAACTACTAAAAAAAAGTTAAAGTTAAAAGAAATATCAATGACTTAAAATTTTATTTAAGGGGATTGAATTCAGTTATTATTTAAACCAATAACTTGTTGATAAAAAAAAAAGTCATTTAAGATTTATTTATTAGTTAATATTTGGAAATTTGAATTTGTAACAAACAAATGAATGTGATACTTTTCTAGCAAGGGAACCTCTAGGGAATGAAGAGAAAAAGAGTAAACATAACCATACTACAATTCAATTAATTCTTCAATAATGCTAGAAGCAATACAATAAATTTATATATAGCAGCACTTTGCACACCTAATTGCTACACACTAACAAGAAGTCAAAACATATTTCTAACAAACTAATTCCATAACATATTTTGTATTGCTATTTTTCTATTTTTAATAAAATAAACTAATCACATATTTAGGCTCCCAAATAGAAATTGGGTCTTATTAAAATGGAGTGGCTAATATAGACTGTACCAGCATCTGTTGGCCAAAAAATATGCTGAAAGAGGGACGTCACACTCTATCAAGGTCCCTACGCATCTCCCAAAGTATGGAAAATGTTTACAAACAAAGGTCCTAGGTAATCATTACAAGAAAATCTCAATTTAAAGACCAAAAAGTTAGTCAAATAAATTAACAAAATTGGTCACTAAAGCAATGCGAGAACAAATTAAAATCTAATTTAATGACCAATTGTATAGAAACTAATACAGTGACCAGTTACTTAGAAACTAATATAATGACCATTTATGTAAAAATGGACTTAATGACCAATTCAATTATTAATTATATAAAAACCAATTAGAAAAATAGGAACTAAAGATATTCACTAAATTAGTCTCTAAATGATGAATATTTAGTATGTAACTATCCTGATTTCTTTATATATCCACTTAAATTTAAATTAAAAATCAATAGATATAATATATAACTAATAATTTTTTTATTAATTGTTAAATTAAACAATCCTTCAAACAACATGGTATGATGTCATACAGAAGTCTTCTTAATGATCGAAGACCTTCTTTTCTATTACATGGCCCAATCCAATTTTGAGAGACCTCTCAAATTGTTGCAATTCTTCTATGTTTAAGCCTTGAAGATCCTCTCCTCTCAGTTGCCTGTATTTATTTATTTTGTGATGTAAGTAAAGTACTTCCTATTTTGTCGTCTTCTTTTTTTCATTCTCGCCAAAGGTTAAAATCCAAAAAAATATAGTATCATGAAGAATTATAAAACATCCCGTACTTCCTATTCTGTCTTCCTCTTAATTCTCTCCTTTTAATATCATTTTATTTTATTTATTACTTTATTTCTTAATCTTTTTTTTTTTTTATCTTAAAGATGAAATGATTTAATAGATAATCCTACCTAGTAAATATGCAAGTCATCATGGTAAAGATGATAGCTTAGTCACAAGTGAAGTTAATCATATGGCCTTTCTGAAATTTTGGTTAACAGAGCATAGTAGCATTGTTTGATCCATATAGGTAACCCCACCTAGGGAACGAACTTTAGTTGTATTAAAATGGAGTGATGATATTTAAATTGCTAAAGGGCTATTTAAATTATATTGACATATCATGACATAATTTCTCCCTCCATAGAAATATAAGAAATACAAAGAATATTCAGTACGACTGAATCAGATACTTACAAGAGGTGCATATGCAATGTACAGCCGAAAAGAATAGCAACCAGTTACTAGCACAAGAGTACATGCATTGGAATAAGATTAATGATGAAAGTGTACCCTCCCCATGAGCAAACCTGAAAGATAAGAAGCAAAGATAACATAAATAAGAGGGGGCAGAGGCAAAGATAACCAAGATAAATAGTATTATAAAAACTTACCATGTAAAAGTATGCTATGTGATTCAAAGTGGCATAAAAGAGGGACCCTGTATTTGAGTATCTATATGATGTGTAAATCAAGTTAGAAACTAAAATAGAAACTAATTAACATATTCCCCGTTAGTTAACCTTAAATGAGCACGTGCATGCAATTAAAATTCTCAAAACCATCTTTCAGTGGAATAGAGATTGCAGAATAAATAAGGATTGCTCTTTGCTTTGTTCTTTCTCCTCTTTGCTAGTTGCTAAAGTGTTGACTGCAGTGCAATGGTGCATTAATTTTCAATGCTTTTACCATCAGAGATATTTATTAGCACACGGGAAGTATCACTTTTTTAGTTACTTTGGCTACACACTATTTACCGAATCTCTTTCATTTCATCCGTTATAATATTGTATTCTTGTCTCACCACACTATCTTTTAGAGTACTCAAAATGGCACCAAACTTGTGCAGCCAAAACTTTAGCCTATCCAATAGCTTAAGCCTTGAGACTTTCATATCTAAGTTGTCTCTTTAAATAATAATAATAAAAATTTGTTTTTGTCCTTTCTACCTATTTTTCCTTATCAGTATAATATTCACATCCTCTAAGATTTTAAAGTCTGGACTCCATCTGGAGTATTTTTATTAGACAGAAAAATTATAAAAGAAAAGAAAAAATCAACACAATCTAAAAGAAATTAAAGAGATGTGGAATGAGTTAATTAATAAATAGGCTTACATTGGCCTCTTCTTTATGGCTTGCTTGCTGTTGTGCATCCAAACCTTAAAAACCTGTCTTTTTACACCAACCTGAGAGCAAAACTGATGTAGTTCCTGTGTATCTATCTTGCTTCTTAGCTTCAGCAACATGTTCCACAATTTGAGTATCTGAACAACCAAACAAAATCAAGATCAAGATTACAACAAAAAAGCAGAAGAAATGGAACAAACAAATATGAGATGGGATTATTATACATTTATACCTAGATTCATTTTAGTCTTCGCTTCAAGGCTCTCTATGTATATTTCATCTAGTCTGTCAAATTGTCCATCCATTTCCACAATTGACACCTATTCATTTCATCACACAAATCAAAATATAACTTCGTTAATTAATTTACTGTGACCAAAGAACATCTCAAATAGTAATTGGTACCTCATTTCCGTAGTAGGTGTCAGGTCCATAGAAGAATTTGATGCCAGTAGGAGCAAGTCAGCTTCCTTCCACATGGTATCCAATAAATGGTAGAGGCATCATCAAACAAGTAAACAACGTTAAAGTACTAAACCCCCTCTTTCTATATCAACCTCACTCTTAATATCTTACCCTCGTTGTCATTTGGTATCAGTTGTGTTGGCTACGCTTCTATCACTGCATCTACGTATTGCTTTAGTGGATCTGCATCAATATATATGAGAAAAACACTAAGTTATATCCATGACATGATGAGTTGGAAATTGGAAACATAATTAATTGATTACCAATACATGCTTCAAAATCAGGCTTCCTTACTTCAATGCTAGCTTTGATGCTTTCAAGACCGTGTCCACGTTCTGCCATGTCTCTCTATAATATATATTTGTAATTAAAATATTAATTGTTAATTAGTTCATAGTCATGAAAAGAATAGGAAACTAATTACCAATTATATGATTATATGTCTTTAATTACCTGAATTTTCCAAGCGAATTTCACCTCATTGTCACTGTCTAGATATATGCTAAAGTCCAAGATAAATCTGCATGCAAGGAATTGAAGATCAATCTTAAACTCACAAACAAGTATTTAATGTTATGATGATAATTAAAATAAACACTTTTTTTTGTCTAAATGTTGCTGCTACTGCCAACATTATTTAGACAGCTCAGAAATCAATGCATTATTGTTATTTGTTCACACATTACAACACCATGATTTCCAACGAAAAAAAGCTTTCTAAATTGCGGGAAATAATGCATTAATTATAACATAAACATCTTTTTGTTTAAAATCAGACAATGAATCATCATTAAATATGAAATGAGAGCATGTAATTACTCAAGGAAAAAAGTTGGTAATGAAATGATTTTCTACCCAACAGAGTGTATACTTCAATTCTAGTAATCACTTTCTATTTTCTCTTTCAACAAAATCTTAATTCATTTAAATTGAACAAGAGTTTTCATTATCCAATCAATTAAAAACAAACACAAAAACTAACTTGAGCGCGCAGCCTTCAAATATTTGAGTGAAATATTGTCCCAATTTTAAAGCACTTGCGAAACCAATCTTATGCTTTCAACGTATAATAGTTTTGCTACTGCTACTGTGGTGACTGTAACGGCGAGGGAAACTACTAGTAAGGAGGATCTGAGGCAGCGAGATTTTGGATTTTTGCTTAATGATTGAGAGTTTGAGTATCTGAGTAATTTATTTTTCTATTAGAATAATTTATTTATTTTTGCCATGAATGAATCTGGTGGCTGAGGAAATATGTTCCTCTCTCTTCCCAATTTTTATATATTTTAATTTTAAATTAGACAAAAAAGTTTAAATATTTTTGACAAGTATTTAAAAATAATTATTAGAAATTCAATACTTTATCACAATTAACAATTTTAAAAATAAATTTTAATTTTTAAATCTTAAATTAAGAAGAAAAAAAAATCAATCCCAAAACGAGTTTGAGTGATCAAAATATATCAATATTAAATCATAACTTTGAGTGACTGAAAATTTATCAGTCGTTATTCCTAAAATAGAGATCAAACAAAATTTGGTGGCTATGGAAGTACAATTTTTTATCATCAATTTGATGATTAAACATTTTAAAATATAATATTAAATTTTATTCTTTTCACCATTGAAGTAACGACTACATTCTTTCTGTTACTAAATATTTCAATAGCCAATATAATTGCTGAGAAAAAAAAATATTAAATATATTTTTAGTGATTAATTTGATCGCTATTTATCATTCATTTCATTTGATGGTTAATATTATTTTTATCAATCACCCATTAAAATTAGTCGCTAATTTTAATCAATAGATAATGATTTTCTTTTAATGTATGAATGTGAAAAATACCTACGTTTAATAACAAACATATCATACGTAATACTAGTAATGAAACTAAGTTTGAATATTATATTATAGAAACTATTTATGATTTTCAAATAACAACGTATTATGTTATCATGAGCACATTCATACGGTAGCAACTCATGATATATAGTTACTTTTAATGGAATTTGTATGTACATATTTTTCTTTTAATATAAATAATTCTATAATAATATTTTTTTATAATGGAATAACTTTCTTTTATTATTTTTAATGAGTCTCACAGCTAAAATATGCGATTATTTACAAATTATAATAATTTTTTTTAATAAAAATTTGACTACTTGCTAGTAACGTGCTTCTAAATCAATCTTTTTGACACCGTTGTAGCGGGAGTTGTTTTCCTAATAGGTTGCTAGCTCGAAAAAAAAAATGCTTTCCTTGTGGGAAGTGGGAACTCATTTACTGCTGGATCTGATACAAATAAACCAATTATATAACTTGAACTAAAGATGTTATAACTTTGAACTAAAAAATAAATATCTTTAAACCTGTAACGATCCATCTTCTTATTTATATATTATATTATTTTTTTCTTTTCTATATATAAAAAAATACCTATATATTTTTTAACACACTTATGTAAATGTATACAAATTTTCACACAAGTCTGATCGACATAATTGCCCATCGGTTCTGGAAAGTCTATTCAATGAAGGCAAGCACCTCCCCATCACTTATCACTAAGCAAGAATTTGGTTACCTCCCTCCATCGTCAACGGGTTCGAAGCTAAAAAAGAATGTCTATGTCTATGTTAGATGGTCGGGTTTGGTAGTACTCTGCTTCCCCCAAACTGACTTTCTTGGCTAACGTTTGTTTGATTTCTCAGCTGCAGTACTTAAAGGCGTAATAACTCATTCTATACCCAAGTTTGTAATGAAAATCGATGATTTTATCTGATCATATTGCGTATAGAAATTGGGAAGTATACTCTGGTATCAAAGTATGCCATTCTTTGTTACATAAAATAGTATATCGCCAATTCATCCATGTACTGCTATATATGTTTATTGTGAAAAGCTTACAGGATTTTTATGGATTACGAATGAAACCTTGCATTAAAACTTTTGTATGACTCGGTTTGTGCATGATAAAGAGTAGTATAGCAAATAGTTTTTATTTTATTTTATTATTATTGTTAATGGTTTAATTTTATTATTTAGCAAATAAGCTAGGCAATTCCAATTACAAAACAGGTTCCATGACAGGTGTATCTGATATTATCGGTTGTGATATGGAATGTTAGTTCCAAAGTGTCCATATTATTAAGATTTAAGAGCCAATGCATCTTAATTTGATCTTTTCAATATGACAATATACTTGCGCATGACATGGTACTGTACTGGGTTATTACTTACTAGCTCGCTGCATTCATATGATGTTTTGGAATCAAGGACTATAGAAATAGATATTCACCAATTTTCCTCTGCGTGATAGTATTATTGTTAGGTTATGGTCCATGAGTGACACTTATATGGAAGCTAAGCTAGCATCCACTTGCTGATATTATTAGAATAATTGTGATTGTTTTTAGTCAGTATAAAATTTTTGAAATAGCTAGTTTAAAGTATCATTAAAGTCTTGACATCGTTAGATTTAATATCTTGTCTTTTATTCTTCTAAATATCACATTGTATTAAATTCTTTAATATGTATAAGCAATTTTATAATTGACAACCGTACAAATGCTCTACTCTACTCGGAAAAATGATATTTACTCGACTCAAATAAAAATTATCTACTCTATTCGGAAAAATATCAAAATGGTCTTCTTGTCTTAGAAAAATAGGTAATAACTATAACTACATTAAATATGTAAATTTGACTCAGTAATTTATTATATGTAAAATAATTTAATTTATTTCAATACATAGATTCGACTCAGAAATTAATTACGTGTGAAATAACTTAATTTTATTTCAATATTCAATTCTACTTGGTAATTTATTATGTGCAAAATAACTTAGTAATATATTATGCGTGAAATAAGTTAATTTATTTCACTACACAAATTCGATACAGTAATTTATTATGCGCGAGATAAACTATAGCGAGTGTCAATCGATAAAAGTTTAAAGTGTATAATATTATATGAAATTCATACAAAGGACGATCCAAGCAAAAACATAAACAAAATAAAATAGACATATACTATAAATTTACATCAATACACGTGAGTGCATTTTTAAAACCTAGAGGCAAAGTCACGTGACCGACCATTACAACCATTACGAAAAGGTGGAAAAGTTTTGAAATATGTGAAATGATATGTCAAACTGATGTATCATCCATGTCGTTGTCCAATCAACCCACTCAGTTAAACCTCTTTGTGTTCATACACTTGAGATTGGCGGGCTTGTATCTTCTGTGTCGTGGTTTGATTAAGCCACTCGATCTAGTCTCTTCATGCTTACGCAGTTGAGGTTGGCAGGCTTGTATCGTTCGTGTATGTCATGCTGATTCGATTTTATGGAGATTTCTATAACTGTTGGGCAGTCCCCATAGGCCGTATCCCCTACCATGTTCTTACTCTCTGACCATTTTAGGGAGTCCCTTAAGCTACCATGTGGAGGATTTGTGATTTTATTGAATATAGACAAATGTTGGTATCAACTTACTTTTGTAAGGTTTGCAAAACTATATATCTATAGGGATTCGTCGACTTGTATATTCTATAGGCTCATTCTCGTTAACCACTACGAAAATCCCCAACACTAGATTGAGAGCCCACTTGACACTCTTAACTTATGTGCCTACCTATATGCACTACCATCTAGACATGATGTATGAATGTGTATGCATAACTGACTACATAGTACACTTTAAGTATGCAAACATTCATAAACTTTACTACCAAGTTCACCATGTTATAAATTCACCATTCATATATCTTCACACATAAAGAACCTATTTAGCAATTTTATAAGCATGGTGAGATAGTCAACACCACAAATCCTTATAATAATTACACCAATGATCCTTATGAACGATGAATTTCATAATAGAAAATTATATTTCTCCTTTATAATACATAAAACAATTATATATATGTACTTTGGATTGATCATAGAACCTCAATAAAGCATTTAGGATAAAATAAAATATTTTGACTTAATTTAGCTTAAGTTAGAAATTTTAACTTTTGCTAAATTTGTACAGACCCAATTATTATCGAAATTTAGCTCAATTAGAAATCGTGGCTCCAACTAAATTTATATAACCTCATATTCTATAGAAATTTAGCTTTGGCTAGAAATTGCAACTCCAACTAAATTTGTATAGATCTCAATTACTTTAGAATTTAGCTCAAGCCAAAAAATTTAGCATAGCTAAAACAATAGATCTAGCATCACAAATTCTTCACAAAAAATTGAGTTTTAAACCTATTAATAACTACCCAAACATCCAATTTCACAATAAACATATCAATAATCAACTCTTAAGTTTCTAAACTCTAAATCCTAACTAAAGAACCCAAGATTTAAACCAAACAACTCAAAATCATCTTAAAATAAGGAAAAGGGGTTGAGTGAGCTTCTCTTACCTTAGGAAGTGACCCAAAATCTTGAAGAAAAAGTTATGGGGAAAACTTGATGATCCAAGAATGACCTTTATTCAATCTTTACTATGAAACCAACTAGAGGGAAGCTAGATCAACACCGAAACAAGTTTTCATAAAGATTTCATCTAACCCTCAAAATTCTAAACAATACCAATTTACGAGCTTCTTGATTGGAGATGAGAAAGGAACTAAGAGACCAAAACGAAAAAAGATATAAACTCACCAATATTGAGAAAGAGAAGGGAACAAATAAGAAAGAAGGAAAGTGAAGGAGATAAGGAAAATGGAAGAAGCTTCTCACATATAAGTTTGAAAAAGATTCTAAGTTTTTTCTTTTTGCATCCTTTCAACCTCTAACTACACACCTCTCATGTTCTATAGTTAATCTCAAATGCAAGGTTCGGATTAAGAACTTAGCTCAAAATAATCTAAACCCACTAAAACATATATACCAAAAACATAGAATTAACTAAACATCTTACAAAACACATAACCACATATAAATAAATTACTTTATTTTATTTATTAGTTAATTAAATAACATTTTAAATTTAAGAAAAAATAATAATAATAAAAACTTTAAAAATTTGGTAATGAGAAAACCGAATTCTTCACGTGGTTAAAAAAAAAAAACCATTGGAAAACAAAGTGTAAATTCGATAAAGCAATTATCAGAATTCAAATCGTCAATCTGTCATGAAAAAAAAAGGGGGTATTAAGCAAGGACGGATTCAGAAACTTAAGTAGGGAAGAGTTAAAAATTTTTTTACAAAAATTGTAGATAAATTTTAAAAAAAAATTAATGTAAAATTTATATAAAAAAAAGACAAAAAATGGGTATCAAATTTGTCAATTTTTAAAAAAATTGAGAGTAAAATCTGCAATCATGTAATATAAGAATAAAATTTATAAGATTTTAAAAAATTGTAGATAAAAAGTGTCAAATTATTTTATTAAGAATAAAACTTACAAAAAATAAATAAAAAAATATAATGAAACCAAATATTTAGTAAGTATAAAATTAAGATATGATCTACTAATAAAAAAAATTTAAATAAATATTAACTTAAAAATCTATTTTTTAATAATTTTTTTATTAATATTTTTTTTATTTTTTTATTATATATATATATATATATATATTAAAAAAAGGGAAGGGGGAGGGGGCTGAAAAATAACAAAAAATATACTAATGCCTAAATTACAATTTGAATCTTTTTTATTTTTAATTTGCTATTTTAACCCTTCGATTCTTTTTGCAATTTTAGTCCACACATTTTTAAAAATGTGTAATATTTTTGGTCAATTCTTCATACGTTTTTTTATGTCATATTTTAATTAATTAAATTATTTATGAATGATTCCTTAAATTTAATTGAATATGTTAGATAAAAGGTTCAATTTGACCAAACTATGCAAAATTAAAAATTGAACCATTTTAAATGCTAGCTTTGAAGAGACCCCACGGTAGCAGTAGTCTTCAGACCATATGTGGTTCGTTCCATGCTCGTGAATAGTTTAGGAGGCAAAGAAATAAATAACATGTTATTCACGTGGGTAGAGGGGGAAAGAAGAGCTGGGAACAAAGCTTACCATAGTATTCAAATCCCTTGTACTAATGTTTTTAACAAAAATTAAAAAATCATCCTTTGTCAATAAAAAGTAAAAATAAATAAATAAATTATTGGGTCAGCAGAGAAAGTACAAGGAAATTGTGGAAGCAAGAAGCTCACGGGAGGAGGATTCAATTCAATGAATTTGAAGAGGTAAATTTTGATTTTGCTACTCAATTATAAGAAGAAAGAAACGTGTAGAAAAAAAAAATTACCACAAGCTTGCAAGAGAAGAATTAAGGAAACAATTTTGAACATTTTCAAAACAAACTAGACATAACTGTACTAGAAACTACTTAGGAAGTAAGCTAAGTAAAAATATTAATTATCTTTCTTTGAGCAAGACTTCAAAGGTCTCGGTCTTTGAAGAGTCTACCAAATCTTACATAGCATATAAAACTTATGTGCCTTCAATCACAATGTAAAACTTATCAAATAAGTAAGTTGTGCTATCAAGATCTAAACTAGTTTTATAGTGATATTTAATTACAATCAATCATATACGGTCACTCTATTATTATTGTGACAATTATTTTAAAATTCATATCATAATTAAATAATCTTTGTAAAATTGTTTATAATTATTTTAAAAATTATATCAATTGTGATTATAACTAGATCATCCGTATAAAATTATTTTATATTATGATTACCTAAGCATTAAACTTTTTACTTAATACTTTTCTATAACAAAAAAAATGTAAAAATACAATAAAATTACATTTCTCATATTTAATAATCCCTATTAAAAAAATCAGGTCAAGTCAACTTATAATATAAATTTGCAATTATTAATTGGTAGAAGTTATATATCATAATGACATTGTATGGTTACATATGCTATGAGTACGTAAGTTTCAACTTTAAATAAGTTATAAAGTCTTCACATCGTTAGATTTAATATCTTATTTATTATTCTTCTAAATATCACATTGTATTTAATTCTTTAATATGTATAAACAATTTTATAATTGACCATCAGTATAGAGATATGTACAAATGTTCTACATGACTCAAAAAAATGTTATTTATTTGACAAAAAAATAAAATCTACTTGAAAAATGTTATCCACTCAATTAAAAAAAATATCAAAATAGTCTCAAAAAAATGTCAAAATAGTATTTTTAACTCGAAAATATTAAAATGGTCTTTTCTACTCAGAAAAATAGGTAATGCTTGTAAAAATCTATAAGACTTGAGAACGATGAAGAATCGCTACAAAATATGATACTATATTTACGTATATAAAGCGATTATCAAACTTGCCCAAATTAGAGCTTTGCTTGTCCTCAAGCAAGTAAAAAGAATATTTTGATAACAACAAAGTGGATGCAATGGAACAATTGACAGGATTGGCATCAAGTTTGAAACCAATGACACTTGCAAAAGGTGTTCTCAGTAGAGATCAAACGCATTAAAGTTGCAAAGAGAGTTTTCAACATGCACATAAATTCAGCAAACCAACAAAGGAACATTTAGCAATTAAAGATTAAGTGAACACTATGACACTCACAAAGCCAGTGTTTCACTCAGCACTCAGTGTATAACAGTATGAGATGATCAATTTATTCCAATTGAAGTTGCACACTTAGACTTTTGAATTTCTTCTCAATTCATTGCACATGTACCAACTAATGTAGATCACTAAGGTATTAATCAAGTTTGAATTGAGGCTGGGCTACAAAGAACATTGGTTTTTCTTGAATTAAATTTATTAAGGGTTTAAGAAGCATATCTTTATCTCCTTTCTAGATTATCAACTTCCTCCAAAACTGGCCATCAGTTATTAGACACGCACTTAGCGCACTCTCCTATGATTATTCATAGCAATATAATTTTTTTTTTAACTATCCACTGAGCGACGACATACGCTTAGCAAGCTTTGCATAATTATGCAGATCCAACTTAGTGCGATCTTATGTGCAGCGAATCATGTGTTTGAGCCAAAGAAACGTTGAGCGTGATCTAGAGCTTAGCACAAAAACAGTTCGAGCCACATTTGCACGCAAGGAAGGGTAGTGTTAAGCGAAATATGCAAAGACTTATTCATGCCAAAATTGATAAAATGAAATAGACAAACCTGGGTTGCCTCCCAGCCAGCACTTCTTTAATGTCATTAGCTTGACGGTTGACAAGATCAAGGATCTTATAGATGTATGATTGTTGTAAGCCTCTTAATTTCTCCATCATGATAGCCTTTGAGTCTTTGGTCATTCACCACCCAGCTTGTTTGTAGGTTTTCCGTTGACGAATCCATGATCTCTATTGCTCCGTAAGATTTTACATCTTTGATTATGAAGGGACCGGACCACTTGAATTTCAATTTTTCAAGGAAAAGCCAGAGTCTTGAGTTGAATAGGAGCACTCGCTGCCCTATATGAAATTCCCTCTTCAGCAGCTTCTTATCATGATATCTCTTGGTCTTCTCTTTGTAGAGTTTTGAGGACTCATAGGCCTGAGTCCTCATTTCCTCTAATTCTAATAACTGAAGCTTTCTCTTGTCGGTCGTCAGTGTTGGATCAAAATTTAGTAATTTAATTGCCCACTAAACTTTGTGAGCCATTTCCACAGGAAGGTGATAGGCCTTGCCATATACCATCTAAAATGGTGTAAGACCAATTGGAGTCTTCAATGCAATCCTATAGGCCTAGAGGGAATCATCTAGCTTGTGTGCCCAATCCTTCTTTGATGCTGCCACTGTCTTTTTCAGTATTTTCTTAATTTCTCTATTGGAAAATTTTGCTTGGCCATTGGTTTGCGAATGATAGGGTGATGCTACCTTGTGTCGCACTTCATAATGTTGGAGGACTTTTGAAAGAGCTTCATTGTAGAAATGTGTTCCTCCATCACTTATCAAAACGCGAGGTACTCCAAACCTTATGAAAATTTGCCGCTTTAGGAATTTGATGACGGTTTTGGCATCACTTTTCTGACACGTCAAGCCTCAACCCACTTGCTCACGTAGTCTACAGCTACCAAGATGTATTCATTTGAGAATGAAGGAGGAAGAGGGCCAATGAAGTCAATGCCCCAACAATCAAAGACCTCTACTTCAAGGATATTTTGGAGAGGCATTTCATGCCTTTTTGATATGCTCCCTGTCCTTTGGCATTTATCACACGCTTGAGCATGTTCAAAAGCATCCTTGAACAAGGTTGGCCAGTAGAAGCCTGATTGAAGTACCTTGACAGCTGTACGTCCACCATTATAGTGACCTCCATAAGGTGAATTATGACAATGCCACAAAATATTCTTGGCCTCTTCTTGTGAAACACATTGCCTTAGAAGTTGATCAGCCCTAATCCTAAACAGGAAAGGATCATCTTAGACATAGTAAGTGCAGTCCCTCAAGAATTTCTTTTTTTTATGTCAATTCATACCTTCTAGCATCACATGGGTAGCTCTATAATTGACAATGTTTGCAAACCAAGGTCTCTCTTACACCATCATGAGGAATTCATCAACAAACTCCTTTATGATCTCTAGCTTTATATTGGTGACTTCTTCATTTATTAGGCAAGATAGATGGTCTGCAACTGAATTTTCGTTCTCCTTCTTGTCTTTGATCTCAATATCAAATTCTTGTAAAAGTAGCACCCATCGAATTAGTTTGGGTTTAGAGACTGACTTGGTAAGGAGATACTTTATGGTTGCATGGTCAATATAAATAACTAACTTAGATCCTACCAAATAGGATCTAAACTTTTCCAAAGTGTATATTATGACCAACAGTTCCTTTTCTATAGTGGCGTAGTTGAGTTGAGCGTCATTTAGCACCTTGGAGGGATAGTGGATGGAGTGAAAGACTTTGTTCCTCCGTTGTCCTAGAACAACTCCTACTACGTAGTCATTGGCGTCACACATCAGCTCAAATTCTTGACTTCAATCAGCAGCAATTATCACTGGTGCAAATATAAGCTTGTCCTTCAAAGCGTAAAAGGCAGTTAAGCATTCTTCGCTCATGCTGAATTTGACTTCTTTTGCCAACAAGGAATTGAGCAGTTTGGCTATCTTGGAGAAATCATTAATGAATCTTCTGTAGAAGTCGGCATGACCAAGAAAACTCTTCACCCCCTTCACATTAGCTGGTGGTGGTACCTTGGAAATCACATCAATCTTCGCCTTGTCCACTTCAATTACTCTTATTGAAATTTTGTGCCTAAGTACAATTCCCTCTTGAACCATGAAGTGACACTTCTCCCAATTTAGCACCAAGTTACTCACTGCTTACATTTTTTCAATACCAACTTAAGGTTGGAGAAACACAGGCCAAACGAAGCCCCAAAGACAAAAAATTCATCCATAAATACTTCAATGCATTTCTCTACCAAGTCGGCAAAGATAACAAGCATGTAGCACTGGAACGTGGCCGGAGCATTACATAATCCGAATGGCATTCTCCGGTAAGCAAAAACTCCGAAAGGGCAAATGAAAGCAGTCTTCTCTTGGTCCTCTGGGTCCATTACTATCTGATTATATCGAGAGTAGCCATCAAGAAAACAATAGTAAGTTTTTCCAGCTAACCTTTCTAGCATTGGGTCTATGAAGGGCAAAGGAAAATGATCTTTTCTTGTGGCGTCATTTAGCTTCCTGTAGTCTATACACATTCTCCACCCTATGACAGTCCGAGTGAGTATCAACTTATTTTTATCATTGCGGATCACTGTGACATTCCACCTTTCTTTGACACTATTTGGACTGGACTCACTCAGCTATTGTCGAAGATGGGGTAAATCAACTCAGCCTTTAGAAGCTTCAGCACTTCTTTCCTCACTTCTTCCTTCATGGTGGGGTTGAGTCGCCTCTGAGGTTGTCGCACTGGCTTGTAGTCGGCTTCCATCATGATTTTGTGCATACAATAAGATGGATTGATTCCCTTAAGATCAAAGATGTGCTAACTTACAGCTTCTTGATAACGCTTGAGAAGTTCCACTAGCTGTGTTTCTTCCTCAGAAGACAGAGAATTGTTGATGATTATTGGTTTGCCTTCCTCCTCATCCAAAAAAATGTATTTAAGATGAGAAGGTAAGATCTTCAACTCAAGCTTAGGCCTCTTCGCATTGTCATTCTTCAACTTTTCATAGATATTATCATTTGGAGGAATTTCTTTTAGCTTTTCCAAATGATGTCTGTACTCTTGGACTTCATTTTCCTCCTCTATAGTAAGGCAATTCATGGAATTAACCAAGACTTGTTCAAGAGGAGAGTGTAAAGTCAGCTGTTAAGTAGCTTCCACCACTTCCTCTTCATATGCATCAATGCAGAGGCAATCCTTGGTGTCACTCTGGTGATGCATGGCTTCAAAGATGTTGAAGGTTACCTTTTGATCGGCCATGCTCAGCTAGAGATGTCCCTTGCCCATATCTACCACCACATTAGCCGTCATCATAAAGGGTCTTCCTAGGATTAAGGGCACCTCATTGTCCTCCTCCATGTCCATGATGACAAAATCAACAAAAAAGGTGAATTCCCCCACCTTAACTATAACATCCTCTATGACACCATGAGGATATTTGATGGAGTGATCTGCAAGTTGGAAAGTCATCCAAGTTGGCTTCAATTCCAAGTCTCCAATCCTCTAAAGCACTGAGAGTGGCATTAAATTGATGCTAGCACCTAATTCAATTAGGGTTTTCCCTATGGAAATCTCTCCAATGGTGCAAGGAATTGTGAAACTACCCGAATCTTTGAACTTTGGTGGCACTACAGTTGCTCTAAACATTGATGGTCTCTTCTTCAATGTACTTCCTCTTCTTAGTAACCAAATCCTTCATGAACTTAGCATATAAAGGTATCTGTTGTAGCGCTTCACTGAAGGGAATGGTGATCTCCAATTTCTTGAAGACTTTTAGGAATCTAATAAAGTACTTTTTCTTGTCTTTCCTTGACGGAATCAGAGGGTAAGGTAAATTCTTGATGACCTCTTGTTCTAGAGCTTCCTTTGCATTTCTCGCCAATTGGTGTTTGGGCTTGTGCATTGGTGATTCCTCTTCAATCACAATTCCACCATTTTTGCTTGTGCCATCTTCCTGGTCAACTACTATTCCTTCTTCTTGACCTTTATCACCTTCATTCTCTCTTAACATATCTTCAATCACTTCATTAAGGGAATTAGTTTCTGCTGCTGTTGGTTCTGGTGTTTCAAGGGAAATGTCTTATATGCATCTGCTTCTAGTCATTACAGCATTGCATTGTTCCTTTGGGTTCACCTCCGTGTTGGCAATGAATTTCTCATTGAATTTTTCGGCCACTTGATTGGCCAACTGCCCCAATTGGACCTCTAAGTTCTTAATGGAGGCTTGAGTGTTCTTGTGGTTAGAGGCAGTCACATCTAAGAACTGAGCGAAAGAGTCTTCTAGCTTGTTCTGCCTCTCATACACAGAGGGTCTTTGATGCTGAGGTCTATTTCATGGGCCTCCTGAGTCCTTGTTATAGTTGTTACCGAGATGTGATTGGCCTTCCCAGTTGTAGCTTCCACCTTGGTTTCCCCCTTGACCCTGATTGTACCTATTGTAATTACCTCCACGATTGTTGTTGTTGTTGGCCATGTAATTCATTTCTTCATGTGGCCCTTCTGAGGTCATACACACACTGTTTTCATGGTCTCCTCCACATACTTGACAACAGAAATTCCTTGGAGGAGGGTTTTGGTTGTGAAGACTCTTCAGTTGTTGTGAAAGGTTGCTCAATTGCTTTGTAAGAGCCTCAATTTGCTGGGTTAGGATTTTGTTTTGAGCTAAAACAGAATCTTGAGAATGCAGCTCCAAAATGCCCTTCCTTGGAGGAATATGAGTCCTATCATGAGTGATAGCATGATCGTCTGCAACCATATTTTCAATCAGTGCTATGGCATCCTCCATGGTCTTCATCTTGACCTTTCCTCTAGCTGAAGCATCCAACAATTGCTTGGTATGGTTCTTCAACCCATCAATGAACATGATAATTTGAATTGGCTCCTCAAAGTCATGGGTTGGTGTTTTCCTCAACAATCCTCTAAAGCGATCCCACGCTTCATCTAGAGATTCCTCAGCCCTCTAAGTGAAAGTGGAAATCTCTATCTTCCCTTGAGCAGTCTTGGACTCCGAATGTGTTACCCTTGAAGGAATGGAGTCATTGCTTGGCATTTCCAGCCAAAGAGAATAAGAATAAATTGAGGCGGATTGCATGATCGAGAACCCCTGCCAGTTTAACAGTGTTGCAAATCTCCATGTAGGTGGATAGATAAGCATATGGGTCCTCATTAGGCAAGCCATGAAACACATTGGCTTGTATGAGCTAGATAAGTGAAGATGGATATGAGACACTTGCAGCTTGTACCTTCAGTCTCATGATACTCGTGAAGTGAGCCAGAATAGCAGGAGCCACATAGTTTTCCAGAGTGCGTTTTGGTTGATTGTTTGCCATGACTGGTTCTTCAGCATTGGAAGGAGTCTTAATGTGTGGTTGTAAAGAAGAAGAAGTTTTCTGAGCCGCTTGTCTTTCTCGTTTTCTTCTTGCGGCGTTGTTCTTCCGACAAGTGTTTTTTATCTCCGAATCTAATGGGATTAGATCAACTTCTAGGATCCTACCTCGCATACACTTCAAGTACTCAAAAGTAGGTTAGCAAGCACTCAAGAATGACAATTATGCAAAATTTAAATAAGCACAATGTAAAGCAAGTTCTGCAAGAATTTTCAACCAATTATGCAGAATTTTCTACTGAAAAATTATGCAGAAACGCCAATTATGTAGTAGAGCAAATGTAGCAATGTATTTCCAGATTATGCAAAAATTGAAAGCAAGTTCTGCAAAATTAGTGCTGCAAAATTATGCAGCAGAAAATATGTAGACAGAGGCAAATTCTTTGAAATAACAAAATTTAGACAATATGTAAAATGAATATTCTAAGTAAAATTTTTACAATAGACAAAATTAAACTAATGACTAAGAGTTGATAAGAATACTAATCGCCGAATACTATTAACAATTTCCTGGCAACGGCGTCAAATAACTTGATGAAATATTTTGGCAAGCGTACCAAATATCGCATAAGTAGTTTAAAAGGGAAGATCCCAGTATTGAATCCACAGAGAATTGTCCGTATTTGACTATTAGTAAAGTGATCAATTCCTAAATAATAGGTTGGTTTTTAAAGTTGATTGTTTTATAAAACATAAGTAACAACAGAAAATAAACTAAACATTACAATTAACACTAATGATAAACAATAAAGACGATAATGGTGATTTAGAACTATGATCGAGTAGTTGGTGTGCTTGAATTTGAGAAGGGAATGATAGATATGTTGAGGATTTGGTTCAACTGGTTTGCTTCCCATGTAAATATATAAGATATATTCTCTATTCACATTAATAGTTCATATTAACTTTGATCTAAAAGTGCTCAAAACGTGATATTTCATCAAATCAAGCCTAAACTGCTCAACCTCACTTCCGATGTCTCAGTAAGTTCAGTTGAGTGGTTTGATGAAGCTCAAAGATCTTTACGAAGTTAATGGAGTCTATCCTATGTCTAGAAATACACTCCATTAGAGTCCAAACTCAGTTCCAAGTTCAAAAGCATTTGTCAATGACAAATAAACTCTAAAACATGCATATATAACTGATCAAATCATAAAACACGAATAAAGATAGAGAAATGAACATTAAACTGAATATTGCAATGAATAAATATGAAGGAAAGCGTTTACATGATCAGCACCTAGATCCAAGTCCTTAACACTAATGGATTAACTTCTCATTGTTATGAGAAGCTTTGAAAAGATTACAAAATGGGAGAGGGGGAATAGAGTAAATAGGGGAAAAACAGAGGAAAAGCAGCTCAAAATATCCAACCAAGTTTAAATCTCTAAAAATTATTACAAGTACAGCTTATATAGTCGAAATACTCGCTTAGCACAATATTCTACTAAGCGTAGGATACTGCATAATGCATCTCAGAACAGGGCTTCCGCTAAGCGCAATCTTCAGCTACGCGCATCTTTAATTCGAAAGGAACATCCGCTAAGCAAGATATATCGCTAAGCACAACTTCAATTCGAAAAGGTCTTCCGCTAAGCGTGATGTCATGCTAAGCGAGTCTTCAATTCGAACGAAGAGGTCGCTTAGTTCAAGATAGCGCTCAGCGCTTCATAGGCTGCCTAGCTCGCGTAGCTTGATTTTGCGTTGAACGAGATATGTCGCTAAGCGAGATTTATCTTCTTCTTGTGTTCTCCCTTTACTATTAAATCTAGACCTACAAACATAAATTAGAGTATATTTCTCACAAAATAGTTTCATAGGGTTAGAATTATCAAACTATACAAATCTATATTAAATGATCTCAAACAAAGCTAAAAGACTTGAAAACGATGAAGAATCGCTATAAAATATGATACTATATTTACGTATATAAAGCGATTATCACTTATCATATCAATAATCAACTCTTAAGTTTCTAAACTCTAAACCCTAACTAAAGAACCCAAGATTTAAACCAAACAACTCAAAATCATCTTAAAATAAGGAAAAGGGGTTGAGTGAGCTTCTCTTACCTTAGGAAGTGACCCAAAATCTTGAAGAAAAAGTTATGGGGGAAACTTGATGATCCAAGAATGACCTTTATTCAATCTCTACTATGAAACCAACTAGAGAGAAGCTAGATCAACACCGAAACAAGTTTTCATAAAGATTTCATCTAACCCTCAAAATTCTAAACAATACTCATTTACAAATAAGAAAGAAGGAAAGTGAAGGAGATAAGGAAAAAGAAAGAAGCTTCTCATGTATAAGTTTGAGAAAGATTCAGGTTTTTGCTCTTTGCACCATTTTAACCTTTAACTGCACACCCCTCATGTTTTATAGTTAATCTCAAATACAAGGCCCTAATTAAGAACTTAGTCCAAAATAATCTAAACCCACCAAAACATATATACCAAAAATATAGAATTAATTAAATATCTAACAAAATACTTAACCACACATAAATAAATCACTTTATTTTATTTATTATTTAATTAAATAAAATTTTAAATTTAAGCAAAAATTATACTAATAAAAAAAACTTTAAAAATTTGGTAATGAGAAAATCGAATTCTTCACGTGATTAAAAAAAATAATAATAACCATTGGAAAACAAAGTGTAAATTCGGTGAAGCAATTACTCGAATTCAGACTGTCAATCTGTCATGAAAAAAAAAAAGGGGGTATTAAGGAACTTAATCGTGAGATTGGGAAGAAATAAAAAAATAAAAAAATAGTCATATCTTTTAACAGACAAATAAATTTAATACACACAGAGGAAAGTTTGCCGGACTCAAAATACTAAGAACTATTCATATAATTACTGAAAAATAACAAAAAATATACTAATGCCTAAATTACAATTTGAATCTTTTTTTATTTTTAATTTACGATTTTAACCCTTCGATTCTTTTTGCAATTTTAGTCCACGCATTTTAAAAAATGTGTAATATTTTTGGTCAATTCTTCATACGTTTTTTGATGTTATATTTTAATTGATTAAATTATTTATGAATGATTCCTTATATTTAATTGAATATGTTAGATAAAAGGTTCAATTTGACCAAACTATGCAAAATTAAAAATTGAACCATTTTAAATGCTAGCTTTGAAGAGACCCCACGGTAGCAGTAGTCTTCAGACCATATGTGGTTCGTTCCATGCTCGTGAATAGTTTAGGAGGCAAAGAAATAAATAACATGTTATTCACGTGGGTAGAGGGGGAGAGAAGAGCTGGGTACAAAGCTTACCATAGTATTCAAATCCCTTGTACTAATGTTTTTAACAAAAATTAAAAAATCATCCTTTTTCAATAAAAAGTAAAAATAAATAATAAATTATTGGGTCAGCAGAGAAAGTACAAGGAAATTGTGGAAGCAAGAAGCTCACGGGAGGAGGATTCAATTCAATGAATTTGAAGAGGTAAATTTTGATTTTGCTACTCAATTATAAGAAGAAAGAAACGTGTAGAAAAAAAATGACCACAAGCTTGCAAGAGAAGAATTAAGGAAATAAGTTTGAACATGTTCAAAACAAACTAGACATAAGTGTACTAGAAACTACTTAGGAAGGAAGCTAGGTAAAAATATTAATTATCTTTCTTTGAGCAAGACTTCAAAGGTCTTGGTCTTCGAAGATTCTACCAAATCTTACATAGCATATAAAACTTAAGTGTCTTCCATCACAATGTAAAACTTATCAAATAAGTAAGTTGTGCTATGAGAATGTAAAATAATATCCTATCTATTATTCTTCTTAATAGCATATTGTATTTAATTCTTGAACATGTATAAACAATTTTATAATTGAAAATTAGTATGGAAATAAGTACAAATGTTTTATACGACTCGGAAAAATGTTATCTATTTGACTCAGAAAAATAAAATCTACTTGACTTGAAAAATTTTATCCCCTCGATTCAAAAAAAATATCAAAATAGTATTCTCAACTTGAAAAATGTTAAAATGATATTTTCAACTCAAAAATATTAAAATAATATTTTCACCCTAGAAAAATAGGTAATGTTTATAACTATATTAAATATACAAATTTGACTCGATAATTTACTATGTGCAAAATAACTTAGTTTATTTCAATACATAAATTTGACTCAATATACGTAAAAGAACTTAGTTTTATTTCAATATGTCAATTTTTCTCAATAATTTATTATGTGCAAAATAACTTAATTTATTTTAATATGTAAATTTTAGAAAATAATTTATTATGTTTAAAATAACTTATTTTATTTTGATATGCCAATTCGGTTGAATAATTTATTCATGTATTTAGCTCATATATATATACTCCGATTATTTGTTCATTTATTTGATTAAGTGATTATTTGTGCATAAAATTTTGTTATGTTGGTTAAAAATATTTATCAAAATACAATTCAACAGGTAGTGTCAATCGACAAAAAGTTTAGAATATTATATGAAGTTCAAACAAAGGTGATGTAAGTAAAAAGTAGAAAAAAAAAAAAAAAAAAGACATATATTATAAACCTATTATGTGATATGCAATCAATGTAAGTGTGTTTTAAAAATCTAAAGGCAAATGTGACCGACTATTACATCTAGTAAGAAAAGGTGGAAAAAGATTTGAAATATGCGAAACAATATGTTGAACCGTCCGATTTCATGGTTTTATCGACCCACTCAATTTAGTATCTTGGTGTATTTACATTTGAGACTGAAGAGCTTGTATCGTTTGTATCATAGATCTGATCAACCAACTTGATCTAGTCTTTTTATGCTTATATATTTGAGGCTGATGGATTTGTATCATTTGTGTTGTGATCCAATCGACTCACTTAGTCTAACTTCTTCATACTTACGTACTTAAGGCTATCGGCTTACTGTTCGTGTCGTGGTCCGATCGATCCACTTGGTCTAATCTCTTCGTGTTTACACATTTTAAACTGACAGGCTTGTATCATCTATATCGTGATCCGATTGACTTTTACACGCTTATGAGATAAAAAAAATTATTCATCTACATGTCGTAACATCACACATTGTACTTCCATTTTATTATTTGCATCTCCATATATTTTATTTAAAAATTAAAAATTAGTGGTGACAAATATTTAAATATAGATAAAATAAAATACAAAATTTTTATTTGATAACTTTCAAAATCACAGGGGACAAAAAGGGAACGAGCAGCCCCTTCACTCCGATATATATATAATAATAAAATAATATATTAATTAATAATTTTTTAACATAAAAAAATATATATTAATTTAATAATTATATATATATATTAATTAAAAAATATAATAAAATATTACTTATCACTTATTATATATTAATAAATTTAATAATATTTGTTGTATCGAATTACAATCTAATCCAAAATAATATATTAATTAATTAATCGATATGATAAAAATGATATTTATATGAATTTTTATTAATTATTATTACTTAAAAAATCATATTTTTATATTATTATAGTCTTCATTTATTTATTAATATAAATAATTATTAATATTAGTAACATTATATTTTAAACATATTCATATATTATATATAATTATTATAAAATTTGATTATTTTTAGTAATTATTTTAATTCATAAATTTGTTTTTCTTATTAATTGAAATTATTTTTGAGTCATTTTTAGTTTATATTATAATTGTAAGATCAAAAATATTTTTATAGCTTAAAATAAAATTTTAACCTGAGTTATAATATATAAAATTTGAGTAACATTTCTTAAAAAAATAAAACAAAATAAAGATATGTGTTTTATTTTATATCATTTAAAATAAAAATTATTTTAATTTTACATCTTCAATTAATTTTAAAAAAATATTATTTATTAAAAATTAAAATAATAATAATAAATAAAAAAATGCAGTGATTTTGGATTCTTGATCTGTAAACAAAAACTTACCTCAGTACCGTGCGAATCTTGTGAGTTGGGAACAAACAAAGCTGATCATAGTAATTATTGGGTCAAATATAAGAAGAAACGTGTAGAAAAAAACATGACCACAGGCTTGCAAGAGAAGAATTAAGGAAACAAGTTTTAACATATTCAAAACAAACTAGACATAAGTGTAGTAGAAACTACTTTGGAAGGAAGCTAAGTAAATATAGTAATTATCTTTCTCTGAGTAAGACTTCAAAAGTCTTGGTCTTTGAATATTTATGAAATCAAACTAAAATTGTTTTAGCCTCGTATTATTGTAACTAAATAATAATATAAAATTGTTTATAATTATTTTAAAACTTATATTAACTAACTAGATGACTTGTATAAAATTATTTTATATTGTGAATATGAGAACATTAAAATTTTTATTTAATACTTTTTTGTACTGTAGTAAAAAAAATTATAAAAAATATAAGAAGATTACATTTCTCATATTTAATAATCCCTCTGAAAAAAAACCAGGTCAATGAAGTCAACTAAAAATATAAATTTGCAATATAATTGGTAGAAGTTATATAATAATGACATTGTATGGTTACATCAGCTTTGATTACGTAAGTTTCAACTTTAAATCAGTGCAATTGCTTTCTAGTACATTGACAACGCACCAAACAATAGTGGTACAACTAAGCCTGGTCCAGGGGTATCACATCGTATCAATTCGACCCGTTTAGATTTGTCCTACCTGTGACTTGTCACAATTAGGTTGGATTCGACTGATCTGCTATGGTAAGCGTGGACTATAGGCCTCATCTTGTTTTGGGTTGACTAGCCGGCAGGATGCTCGCCAATTTTTTATAAAAAAAAAACTTATTTTAAAATTAATCAATTAAATAAATTATAAAATTAAATAATAAATTAATTTATATAAAATTTAAATAACAAATTTTTTAACTTCTTATATTTTTTTAATTCCATATTAATTATATTCTTCATAAAATAAAATATAATAATAATAAATTTATGTAACTTCAATCAATCAAAATTAATTAATATATGTATCAAATATAAAATAATAAAATTACAAAATAAACTTATAAATTATTAACTTTAATGGATCAACTAGGTAAGGCAGAACGGATCAAACATATTGAAAAATCTATCCATCCTACCATTTTAAGGCAAGCTGACAAACCAATCTGCAACCATAATCTAATTTATCACCCTTACTTTAATCACTCGCCACGATAAAGGTTAATGATTGTCTTTGAATATTTTTGGGGGAGAAATGTGAGGTAGGTTCCTTGCATTCAGACCTTGCGTCTAGTACAAGTAGAAAATTGGACACAAAGAAACTGGACATGTATGTGTACTACGGATAATCAACATAAATTAAGGGTCCTCTTTGAAATATTGGCCATAACATGAAAGAATTAAGTGCACTATAAGTTTGGGTGAAAATTAATGGGAAAGATCATATAATATAATGTTAATCACTTGAAATTCATAAATTAATAAATATATCATTTATTAATTTTAATTTTAGTTTAGGGCATCTAACAATTTTTTATATATAATATCTTATAATTTTTTCAACTTTAAAAGAGCTCTTAAAATTGTACTTAGTAACCACGTCAAAATATTATTATTTTATTCAATAATGACAAAATATAATAAAAATTTCACAAGATCTAATTATAATTTTAAAGACTAAATATAATTAAATCTTAATTTTTCTTAACTATTTTCTCACTTAGACCTCCGTATTCCTACATTATCAATTTATCATTTTGTAATGTAGTTCAATTTTTAATGAAACTTTTCATTAAAACTTACACAAAATCACACATATACATTACTTAAATCTTATGAAATTAAATTAAATTTTATCTTAGGTTGAAAATGTGTGATTTTCAACCACTCATTAGAAAAATCAACATATTACAATTATCTTCAAGAACAAAATTTTTGTACTCAAAATTTGATTATTGTAAAAATGTTATTATCTACACAATTATTTTGCCCTTTACGAGTCTAAGCTTTATTAACAATTATTTATCTTTTGATCAAGTCGATCAATCTTTTTACCAAAGTTATATTTGTACTTGCATATGATTCTTAATTAATTCATAGCAATTATCTCATTTTTCTTTTGTTTATGACTTTGTTTGGACTCAATTATTTACAATTTAACATTTGTTACGATTTAGTTTCATGTTTATTTCCTTGTTAAGATTTTATCACTTATGTTGTTTTGCATAATTCTAATACATCAAGGAATTATTTGGAGTACTTTGTCTTCACTAGCTCGTTTAGCAAGATATGTTGGTCGCTTATCAATTTAGCTTAACCTAGAAAATGACACGTGGCACCTTCAGGCTTAGTGAGACATTCTGGTTGCTAAGCAAGAATGAACAAAAGAGACAAATTCAGTACATTTAAGTAAGTCATTGAATGAGAAACTGCTCGCTAAGCAAGCAAATGCCTATGTAATGTATTTTTTGAATAATTAAAACATTTACTGAACGAGCATTTGTTGGTTAAACGAGAAAACGTATTTGTTTTGTATATTTATGAAAAATTGAAGATTTTGTTAAGCAAATCAGACTTTTATGCAACGGGACAAAACATACAATTGTGCCATATTTAAATTGATCATTAATTAGGATCCATAATCATTGATCATAGGGTTTTGTGCTATTTACGGTTGGAGCTCATCATATGCACAATTGTTCTCAATCACTTTTATTGTTCTTCAACCAAACACATTTTTTTTTTTTACATTTTTTGAGTCTCTCTTGTCTCTTTGAGAGACTGATTTATCCATTATGGGAGGATTTGGTGTACTAGAAGTCTTTTACTTTTATTATCTATTAAATTTTTATTCCATTGTTATATCTCTTTCTACTTTCAATTCTTACTTTATGGTTTGACATGCTATATTTACATATGTTGTTGTTATTGAAAAATGTCTTTAAATGAAGGGAAAGTGATTTCCAATAGATATTGTTGTTAGACATAGAATAATGTCTATCACTTGCTTAGGGATTATGAGTAGAGTTAAATAACTTAGCCTCTCACATGTGGAAAAACGCAATAATTTTGTGGATTAAGATGACAATGCATATGAATACCAAGTTAATTACATTAACTTTGAGTCTTGTAAAGTTAATTTTCCTCCCAAGTTTCTTAAATTTGATTTCAATCCATTGAATACCAAATTGATGCATTTGTCAAAAAGTTAATACAAAGTCCATAAATCTTAAATCCTTTAAAAAAACGATCAAAGAAACTACTAAAGTAATACACCCAAAATCAAAACATATGAGTGTATATAGTGGCAGACGCACTAGAATCCATCACTTGAAAACAATTAGAACAAGTTTTCTAAAAGATTCTCTAGAGTGAGTAAACATCAAGAGTTTTATAGAACAAAACACATATATATGGGATTAGAGTTGATAGATTTCAAAAGCACAAGCATGCTGATTAAACTTTTCAACAACCATTTTAAAATCACAGGCTATAGGCAAAGTACGTTTGGACGAGATAGTAATTAAAGAGTAAATAAAATAATGCCGTTTTGGAAATCCATTCTAAAAGAACAAGTTCATGTTACATAGGATACCTTTTGATGCAAACCCCAATAGATTTTGTACGTGAAAACACAACATGCATCACAACTAATTTTAGAACTAACATTACATTGAAAATAAAGAAAAGAGGAAACAGAGAAATCATAGGAAAAATTTTTGGTTTTAAAACATTAACGCACATTCCCAAAAAAATAGTTTGGTTTTATTTTAAAATGAAAGGGAATATACATACTCGGGTAAAATAACTTACAGTTAAATAAAAAACATCAAAAAGATTTTTGAAAACCAATATCTTTTCATTGAAAAGATACAATAATAACATCAATAGAAAAAACAATACTAAGCACTAAAATTTCCACCAAAACAACTAGATTAGACATGTTAGGGGTAAAAAAAACTCCTGTGAATTCATTAACACTAAAAGTACAATGACTTAAGATTCCGTGACCTGTAAAGTTACGTTGTAGGATTTGGAAAAATTGGTGGGAACTCATTTAGTGCTCGATCTCAGAACAAACAAACGTGAGACTGACACTGAAAGTGAAATGTGGCTGGTTTGGAAAAGAAAGTGTGAATTCGGTGAGGCAATTACCCGAAATCACGCTGGAAAGATGGGCCAGTCCGTTAGGTAAAATTGGCGGGGTGGAGTGGTGGTGTTAGTCCAATGATTGGATAATAATCGATAGAAAGAGAGAAATAGAAAAAAAAAAATGTAATAAGTATTTATAATGTGTGAGACGTAAAAAAATAATCTTTTATAAATTTAATACAAATAAAGGTAGAAATTTGAACTTGCACATATAGGACTAGCACTAACTAGAGCCAACTGTCTTTCACCAAATGGTTATAATTAAATAAGGTGTGATTTAATTTGATATCGTTTCTCTCTATATATATGTATAAGGTGTAGCTGGGATACCTTAGAATCATTACGACTACTCAAAGGTTTGAAGAGTGGAAACTCAAAGCGTTCATTCAAGGTATTCTTTTTCTCTATATATACACTATGATTTTTTTTTTCTTCTTCTTTTAGTCATGATGTTTTTCTTAGATTTCGTAGCAGCTGAGTGTGTGTGTTTTTTTGCATTCTGATTCTGCAATTACTCATAAGCTTTTCAATTACTATAGTTCATTTTTGCTTCTAAAAGATAACTATTTTATAACGTGTTTGAATTTGTTGAACTGGAAGAGAGAGTAGCAAAAAGGGAAAAAAAAAACTGACTTGTTTAAATAGCAGTGAAAAAAAATGCAGAAAACATACTCATGGGTTATACCACCTCTCTTCTCTAGTCTTTACCATGCCATAAAAAATCAAAAATCAAAATTTTTTTTTCCAAAGAATCTCCATTTTTCTCTATTTATTACTCAGGCCGACCAGAGGTTATTTTTCGGTGCTATCAAGCCACGATCGAAGGGGATCTATAAACTATTGTGTGAGAAAAAAAATATTGAGGAAAAAAAATATTATTTTTAATAAAAGTGTGTGTATTTACAAAAATTAAGAATAAAATTTTTTGAAAAAAAATTAATATAAAATTTAACAAAAAAATGAAAAAAAAAATTGGTAATTTAAAAAAATTAGTGAATAAAATGTATAATCATGTAATATAAAAGGATAAAATAATAAAGTAAAATATGTAAGATTTTAAAAAATTAAAGATAAAAATATCAAATCAATTTATTAAAAATAAATAGTTGTGAAAAATAAAATAAAATGAAATAAATATACAATTAAGATGTGATGAAGGAAAATTAAATAAATACTAATTTAAAAATCTATTTTTAAATTTTTTTTTTATTAATATTTTTATTATGTATGTGTGTGGGAAGGGGAGGAGGGGGCTAAAGCCCTGTTGCCCCCACCTCCCCTCTAAATCTATCTAAAAGTTTAATTAAATTGATTAAACAAGATGTGTTATAAAGATTTTAACAATGTTTTTATTTTTATATCAGAATCGACCTACTTCCATCATGTAATGTTAAAGTTCATAAACTTTTATAAGAAATTAGAAAATAGATAAAATAGTCTTTTGTTAATTCTTTTTTATATATACTACCAATTAACTAACCTAAAATAATTTTATTTGCTTTATTATTTCATTAATTTCATCAATTTATACGATACAAAATTCTACCTTATATTCATTTATATTTTTCTTTTCTGTTTCTATATATATGTTCGTCATTTATTTCCTCCCAATTTTAACTGATATCGAAACAATGCGTTAGTTTGTCTTTAGAAATTAGCAACAAAAATAAGCACGAGAAAGAAATAAAAAAGTGAGAAGCAACCAAAAGAGCTTTATCCATTTTGGTTGTTACAAATTCCTAAAACAACAAATAGAGGATATGATAAATTAAAATGATTAATCTAAAATTCTAAATATATAAAAAATAAAATAGACGTACAAACAAATATTAATATAATCCAAATAATTGATGCAATAGTGTAAGGTCTCACCTCTTTTATAGGGATGAGAGTGATCTATTTACTAGGAAGTCCGTGATCCGATTCTAGAAAAAATAAATCTTAATATAATAATTAATACTTTTAATCTAGTATTTTTTTTTTAGTCTCTTAATTTATTTTCGTCCTAATATATTTAGTTTTTAGTAAGGGGCTAGGTTAAGAAATAAATGATTTAAAAAGAAAAATGAAAAATTTCACTTGTTTAGAGTATCTTTAGTGGGGCATTTTGAAAGAGATTTTAAACCTTAGATCTCTAAATTTTTAAGATCTCTCACTAAAAAATAAAGCAAGATCTTTATGTGTAAGATTGAGTTTTTTATAAGATTCTTTCAAGATCAATCTTTCACAATATTTTTTTAATAATATAAAATAAAAAACAAATAACCATTTTATTTTACAAGAAGTAATCTATAACAACAAATTCAAAAACGAATACAACATATTCAATCAAAATAAAACAATAGAAATTTTGTATTAATTATCAATTTTTTTTTCAATCTCAATGTTTGTATTTTTTACTTATCCATATTATGTAGTAATTATCAGTTTAATCTTATGTCATAAATAAATATTTATATTATTTTTGTTTTATTTTTTAATATTAACTATTTCATAATTAAATATTATATTATTAAATAATTAATTTCATTTTAAAATAAAATTTTAGAATATTAGTGAATTTATAACGGAACCTACAAAAATATGATAAGATATCCATATAAAATTTATTACTAAAGCAAAAAATGTGGGAGATCTTAATGATATTAACGTGGTACTATGAAAACCCATAAAAAACATCTTTTAAGATCTCTTCAAAACTATTTCCACTAAATATGCTCAAAGGCTGAATAGAAGGATAAATGCAACTTTCACCACGACACCTTGCCTCTTTAGTCTTTACGCCATGGCATAAAATGAAGCAAACATAATGCCACAAAAAGAGAGACCAAAAAATGATTTTTTTGAACAGCCCTACGAACTTGCAAAGAATTGAATCTCAACTCTTCTTAGCTCTCTATTTACTAATCATAGTGAAAGTTCTATCATCCAAATCACTCATTCATCTAAATATATATTCTACTTGACAAATTCATTACGTAATGCTTATATAAATCAATTAATACTTATTTTTTACAGCAGCACAATCAAATCATTTTCATTAATTATAATAGAATTGTGGATACATTGTTGAACAACATAGAAATGATGATTACTAGGATTAACAAAAGAATTTCTAGCAAGAGTATGTGTTACCATATTACTTCAAAATTTATAAAAGACATTAAATAAAAGGGATAAAATAATCTGTTACTATGCTCACTTATTTCTTCTTTCTTACCTTTTAATTTTCCTATAACCAATAAATTAAAAAAAAATTAATGTAATTTTCCTTTTACATGGGCTAGACTATACCTTGTTAGAATCAAATGAGTCTGATTCAATTGGTTCAATAATTATTAATTTAATAATTTTATTAATCATAATTATTCATTAATAATCGATAAGATGATCAAAATTATCAATTTTTAAAAATTAAAGAATCAAATATTATAATTAAAAGTTAAATATCAAAATATTTCTTTTTACTGTTTAAAGTTTTTAAGGATCTATTAGAAAATTAGGGATAAAAAAACAAATCTTGAAAAAGGGGAGTGCAAAAAGTAAATACGAATGCAAGAAGTAAAATATGTGATGAAAACATGATCATCCTAAGGGCAGGTTTGAAAAACAAAAAAAAAAAGTAGAAAAATGAAAAAAAAATAATTTAAGTAGTTACCTAAAAAAGAAGTATCATTACTATAAAAACGTGTTTTCGCAATCGATGTTTTTGTCACTATATTAAGAAAATCCATCATTGTTACAGTGAGTGACCAAAATAATGACCAATTCAAGTCAATTACAAAATCTTAGGTTGCTAAACCTTTGATGGTAAAAAAATTTGGTGGTTGATATAATATTTTGTTCTTAGTCAAATTGGTAACATTTTATGTTAATGCCTATGACAAATTCACGACTTTACTTTTAATCTTTAATTTGATCGGTATTTATTCTAAACAAAACCAAAAAATAGTGGGTTTTTTGTTTCTATGGTTGTACAGTGATCATTTGATTTTGGTAACTATATTTTATTTAATATTTTTTTTATAATCAATTAGTTCGAATTTTAATGACTAAATTAAATAAGTATTTTGATTTTTTTTTTATGAAAACAATTGTTGTAGCAAATTAGGTGAGGATAGTGAGCCACATATTTATCTGTCACTAATCTAGTCACTAGTTTAATCATTGATCTAGACACTTCATCATATTAGTTATGTATTCGATTATTAAAATTATGAAAATAAGTCATGTCATGTTTAATTATTTATCATGTTTAATTATTGGCCTAATGCTCAAGTTATAATTTATTGTCTTATTTGCTCTAAGTTTTAAAATTTTTCAATTGGTAAATAAAATAATAAATTATAGTAATACTCTTTGAGATTTGCTTTAGTTATATATGCATCTCTTCCTTTTTTTTTTTTTTTTTTATCATTATTTTGGTACCTTTTGCTTTAACGCTGTTAAATTCTTGTTAGTTTTTAAAGTGAATTTATATTTAATTTTAATTAATTTATTTAAAATACCATAATTACTCTTATACTTAAATGATCCAAATAAATAATAGTTCCTCTTCCTCTTCTTTTGTTTTGTGTTACTGGTCTTCCAAAAGGGAGAGAACTATTTTTCTTTCTCTTCATGATACTGTTCTTCCAAAGGGGAGACAATTGTTCTTCTTCTTCTGTTTCCTGCTACTATTTTTCAAAGGGGAGAGAACTACTCATCTTCCTCTATTTCGTGCTACTATTCTTTCAAGGAAGGGATATTTTTTTCGTACGCAAGTTCTTTGTTTTGTGTTTGACGACCACATCCATTGTCACGACTCTCGACCTGACAACCTCGTTCACGGCGACTTTCAACCCAACGACGATCTAATCTATGGAGACGACGACCCCATCTTCTGAAAATGATGCCTTTAACATTCTAACACATGGATCTCCAACCCTTTTAAACTCATGATACATGTACCCCTTAATGTTTAAACGCATAACACATCTATTCTTGAATTTTTTAATACATTACACACACCCCCTATGTTTAAAAAAAGAAGATAAGGATATTTTTGAGAAAAAAATATTATAAAAATCATGTGCTAGTCATATGACATAACTTCGTTTCTAGTAAAGGAAGTGCAGGTATAAAGAGATACTAAAAGTTAGAGATGCTACTGTAATTTACTCTAAATAAAATAATTAAAATAAGTTCATTTGGTATTTTTCAGAATGATTTTTCTATTTACAATCCTCTTTTACTAAAAATGCCTTTTATTTTTTATTTCTCTTGAGGAGTGTATTTACTAAAATAAGAGAGTAAATAACAAAATTTGACCAAAAAAAAACCAAATTCAATTATTTTAAATAATTTAACAACTAAGTTAAAAATTTAAATTTTAAGAATCAAATCAAAGAGTTAATTATGACTTAGGAATTAAAATGAATATTAAGTTTTAATTTTTACATGATAATAAGATATTATTCAAATCTTGTCATGTCTCATGAGAGAACAAGATTTGAGCATAGCTAAGCCACTTACCTGTCTCATTTACGGTGCACTTTTAATCTTTTATGATGAAATGGGTATGAATAGTAAATTTGTTTATTTTAAATAAGAGGAATGCTATAATTTTTAATCATACTTAATCTTAGACACGCTCTTTTAAACACATTTTTAATCATTGGGCCATGCCACCCACTTTTCACAAACCTCTACCTAGTTACCGGTTGTGTTTGTGTTTATTCTGAATCTTTGATTTTTTTTTTTTTACTTTTAATATTTTTTACTATTTAATCACAAAATATTGAAGAACAACCAAGTGTTCTTGTCATGGAGCAACCATTCCTTTTTCTTTTCTATGTACAAATCTCCAACTTTCTTTGATCCTTTTCGCCATCTTCCACCAGGGTTGTTGGCTTGTTGCAAGTATTTGTGTTTTGTTGTTTGAATTAGATATGGATTTTTGATTCCTACGAACTTCAAGAGCTCTCGTCTGGATCTGGAGTGTTGCCTACCACGCCTACCTTGCTTGGTTATGGGCAGAGGGTGCTTGCGAATTTACTTTGAGGAGTAGTGTTCTGATTCTATGAATTGTTTAGAGGTGTTACTCTGATATTAAAAAGAGGAATTTATTTTGACATAGATCAATCATGAAAAATTAGGGCTAAACTACAATACGAACGACGGTGATTTAGCACTACATTAGTGCATTGATGTCGTCATGAGGATTTCAGAGGTCGGGAGGCACGATGCATAGAATTTCATTGAACAAAAATAATAATAAAACTCAAAATATAATAAAAAAATCAGAATGCACTCAAACAGACAGATCCGGTTACTAGTTAGAGGGTTGTTAAGAGAGGGTGACGTGGTCCAATGGTTAGGAGTGTGTTTAAAGAGAGTGTAACTATAGTATTCCTCTTGAATTAAAGGTAAGTTTGGTATTCATCAAAAAAATTAAAATTAAAATTCATCAAAAAAAGGTAAGTTTGGTAATGTAATAATATTTAAGAAGAACTTTTGTGATTGACTATATTTTACGGTGTTCCATTGCCCTTTTTTTCTCAACAAAGATTAGTGATGCCATTCAAACAATTGCAGTGAAATTGATTGATTTATATAGATATTTATTTAAAACAGCGATATTTTTATATTTAATTTTTTTTTCCTGTATCTCATTAGTCATCATATTATTTATATAAGTATAAAAAAAATATTACCTATCATATTTATATTTATATTTATATTTTATTAGATGTCAATTAATTTGTGTTGAAATACTTTTATTCTTTTATTTTTTTTCTACTTTTAGAGAGAGAAAAAGAGAAGTAGGTAGCAGAATAGAAAGGGCAAGCAAGGGGACACGATAATATTAAAGAAAAAGTATGAGACAGACAAGTACAGAGAGTGAGAGGAATGATATTAGAAAGACATGCGAAGCGGTGGTTGATCATGACACAAAACCAGCAACTAGTAGTAAAACTGAGAAGAGGAAGAATAGTATTTTTCAAAATCCATTTGGGCAAAATGAAAAAAATGAGAGGCAAACAGACTTGGAAATTGGATTGGGGAAATCAAAAATGCATGGCTTGGAAGAGAACAATCCTCTTAGAAGAGAGGAAAGCTTGTTGCGAAGAAAGTGGCCGAATGATAAAACACAGGTTGATTTATCAGAAATGGTGGATTCCTTAATATTTTCGGCCTACGGTAACATTGTTCATGCATATACGGATGGCATTTTATCTGGGAAATGTAAAGATTCTGCCCCTGTTGCTTCAACGGAGATCACTGGTGAAGCGAAACCTACACACAAGGATTCTGCACCACCACCAGCCTCAACAGAGAGTAAGGATGACATCTCACTGGTGATAGATGCAGATTCTAATAATGCAACTTCGAAAGAGAGTGCTACTGGGGATCATGGCATTACTAATTCAGTAGCACTGAAACGTAGAAATTCTACCGGGGATCATGGCATTACTAAAGAGAGTGCTACGGGGGATCATGGAATTACTAATGCAGTAACACCGAAACATGCACATTCTGAATCTGACATTCTGTCCAAACCTAAAGGTTCTGGCATCCCGAATGACATTATAAATTTATGGCGAATTAGCTCGTCCGGAAACACTGTGTTGCATATCATTGCTCTCTTTGGAAAGTTTTGGTTGGTGAAAGTGATAACTCAAAAAGTGCCAGACTTGTTGGCTAAAGAAAATGACAATGGTGACACACCACTGCATGTTGCTGCAAGAGCTACGAATTTCTGTACTCTTAAGTTGTTGTGGAAAGCCCTTCTCTGTACTTTACCATATTCTGCAAAACCAGAAGAGGCTTTGCATAAAATCCTAGCAAAGAACAAGCAAGGAAATACTTTCTTTTACGAGGCCTTATTAAATGGTCGCAAAAATGCAATGGAGATACTAGATTACATACCGATTGAGGATGGTTTCAAGGAATTGGTTTTGCGAGCTGCGTTATTTTGGACAAACAAGGAAGAAAAATCAGTTTTCCACTTGGCCATTGAAAAAGGTTACGAGGACATTGTCGATAATGCATTGGCTAGTTTGACCTGCAGCAATCACCTTGAATTGGATGAGTTGATTAAGAAGCACCAAGACTTCACCAAAATGATGCCGAAACCTCCTCTTCCTGAACAGGATCAAGGTAATTATATTTCCTCTTCTTTTTTTTTTGTGCAATATATTTCCTCTTATTATTTCTTATTTTCCACCCTCTTTCATTATTTTGACTTGCTTTTGTGGAGGCATGCAGTTGAATAACATATTAATGTTAAATCAACATAAAATAATAGGGGATTAGTTTTATCTTGAATTTCTTATGTGAACCATATAATAGTCATATATTTGCCAAATCACAAAGTAATTTGAATGTTATTTATTATCATCGAACCAATTATAGGTATATATAGATAACTTTCAAATACTTTTATACAGGGAGGATGTAGTAAACATTTAGACAAATATGGATTTTGTTTTGAGATGTTTTATGGTAGGTTAACATATACTATATTATAATTGGGAGAGGTCCCTCCTATTCATATTCACTGCATATGTACCCAGTGATCAATCCAGAAATTTAGGTAAGAGGTTGGAAATTTTTTTACAAAAATTGAGGATAAATTTTTTTAAAAAAAACCTTTAATGTAAAACTTTAAAAAAAATATATAAAAAATGGGTATAAAATTTGTTAATTTTAAAAAAATGACAATAAAATATACAATCATGTGATGTGAGAATAAAATAATAACGTAAAATTTTTAAAATTTTTAAAAAATTGAAGATAAAAGTATCAAATTAATTTGTTAAAAGTAAAACTTATAAAAATAAAAAAAAATAAAAATAAAAATGTAATTAAGTCAAATATTTATTACTAATTATATATATATAACTAAGATAGGATCTATTAATAAAAAAATTAAATAAATACTAATTTAAAAATTTATTTTTTTTATTAATATTAATATTTGTATTATTATTATTATAAATATATATATATATATATAAAAGGTAAGGGGAGGAGGGTGGCAAAGCCTTGCCCCCTAAAATCCGTTCCAGTATGTACGTACCATGATTTCCTTAATAAGATTATGTCTGTACATATATGTATTTATGTAAATAATAAGATGTGTATTTTGATCAACCTTAATTATGGTTAACCTTTTATGCTTTTGACTTTGTAGTTGACATTGATTCTACTCTTTCAATTAGTTATAGGTTTATATAAATCATAATTAGTTTAATTTATGGAAATAAATGATTCATTTCAGAAAGAGGAATGAAAGTAGATGATAGTAGCATGGACAACATGCCTACGTCAATGTGGTTGAAAATGATTGATAAAGAAGACTTGCTAGAATTAACATTGAGCATGGCTGATTGGAAAATTATGAATGCTTTTGAAAAGCCATCGTCAAGAAATGGAGAACATCAAGGTTTAAACCAAGACTCTAATCCACACAAGTCAAGTGAGAATCATAAACAATCAACCCATTTACTTCCGTACGGGTCTCATTATGTTCCACCGGGACAATCACCACTCACTATAGCGATCTTAAATCGGAAGGAAGGTACTTGTTGTACTATTATAATTTTTCTCTCAAGCAAATCAATTTATTCATAATTAGATAAGGATACTGGATGTACATAAATGGCATGGGAATTCAAAAGATTGGAGAGTGAATTGGTTTTTTTCAACTTAAAACATCTAATCAAGGTGCTTCTTCTTGAATAACTCTATATATTCTCTCATGTTAGGCTACACAAATTATCCTTATTCGGATAAGGATATTTTGAAGAACTGAAAGGTTTATGTTGAATCAAGACAAAAGTAAAACTTTTGATTATGCTTATTATTCAAAAAAATAAAATAATATATATATATATATATATATATATATATATATATATATATAAATTATGTATTCTCCGTCCTCCCATTGTCGAAATGCTCGATCATTTAACCCATTCTTATAATTGTCTATTAAATTTTATAGTTAAAAATATTTATAAATCATTTTATTTGGATCTTTATTTTTAATAATCTATCTTTCCATTGAAAAAATTCATGTGTCGATCGATCCTTCTCAGTGAAATTCTGCTCATAATTTGTTATTTCATAACCTATGCCAGGTATTTTAAAGAAAATACTGACAAAAAAGAAAGAATGGATTCGTTTAAAGGATGATAAAGGAATGACTGCTCTTCACTATGCAGCATATATAGGTTACCTTACTGGAGTTAACTACTTACTTGAAAATGGTATTTCTTGCAACTTGAAAAGACACAACAGCATTACTGATTCAGGAAAATGTCTTTCCTACAACATGGTAAGAGACAAACACCAGGGCTTTTGTGCTATTCATTTCGCTTCTGCAGGTGGACATGCTGAGGTAGTTAAGAAATTGTTGAGACACAGTACAAATGCCAATGAAATAGTTGATAATGATGGTCGAAATATAGCTCACATTGCGGCTCAAATGGGACACTATAATGTGATAAAATACATCTTGAGGAAGCGTAGACTTGTAGAGATGATAAATGCCCAAGACCGCAACGGAAACACTCCCTTGCATTTGGCCACCTTGTACTGTCATCCAAAAATTGTGCATGCGTTAACTTGGAATAAAACAGCTGATGTTACTTTGGGTAACAAAGAGAATCAAACGGCTTTTGATGTTTATACGCAATTTCAACAAGAAAATCCGCCTCTAAGGCTGGCAAGTATTTTGACTACTTTGACTTCCCTCAATATGCTAAGTTTAAATGTTCATAATTCTCTTGAAAATATGTCATTTTAACTCATTTTCAAATTCTAATTTTTTGTTCTTACAAATAACAAAAAAAAATTACGTGTTTCAGGAAGAAACTTTGTTTTTTTTTTTTTCAAACTTTGCATGCAGCGGCTAATACTGATTGCACTAGTATCTTGTGGTGCAAAAAAATATGCTGATCATAGAAGGTCACACTCTATCGTGGTCCCTCCCCATCTCCAAAGTGCAGAAAATGTTCAAAAGAAGGAATCTCCAAACAAGGATCCATACAAAGACAGAATCAACACCCTTATGGTGGTTTCGACTCTTATAATAACAGTAACATTCGCTGCAGGTTTTACTTTGCCTGGTGGAATTAATAATGGTACCGGTGGTTCAGGAGAAGGCATGGCACTCATGCTAAATCATGTGTGGTTTAAATCATTCATTTTCTTCATCACAATATCCATGTACGGCGCGGTTAGTTCTACCATCTTACTCACTTGGGCTCATTTGGGAGACATAACTTTGACTCGTTTTGCCCTTAAAGTTGCAATGCCTCTTCTAGGCATTACTCTTGCAACTCTATCAGTGGCATTCATGGTCGGTGTGCACCTTGTTATAAGTGATCTTAGTTGGCTAGCCACTACTTTTATGGCTTTATCTATCATGTGCATATTCATACTTTCGTGGCTCTACATTCTTTTGTGGTTCTTCTCAACATGGAGCAACCGGATATTATTGAGCAACCGGGTATTCCGATACATATTTTACATTCCCTTTCGATGTCTCGTATGGTTACTTGAACAAGGTGAACAACCTGAAGGTATTTAACTTCATCATCTTTTTAGCCAGTTTGAACACACAGTTTTAAAGTATTTTTAGAAGAGAAAAATATTAAAAAAATAATGAAATTAACTTCTTAATAATATTTTTTTCTATAATTAATTTGTAAAAATCACATATCTTTCATATAAAACAATATGAAAGAATTTTCACAGTTGACTATTACTATTAGGAAAAATAACTTTAACTTTTAGAAAAGTTAATTTCATTTATTTTTTCATATTTTTTTCTTTTATAAGTAGTATAATAATGTGTTCAAATAGATCAAAGTATGCATGTTAATTGGATTAGTGTATCATAATTGAAGGGCTACTCATCAATAAAGTATCCGAAAATATATCACTAGTGTGCATATCAATGCAATAATGCATGTGTCATATACTCTTACTCTCAAAGAAATTTTATATGTATAAATCATTAGTTGTTGTTATTTCTTGGTTCAATTACTTATTTGGTTTCTTTACTTGTCCAATCTTTACATTTTAGTCTCTACATTTAGAAATTACTCAAGTTTAGCGTCTATAGTTTTAAACTGCAGAGACCAAGACAAATAAAAGGTGTGTAAGTATAAGTATGGGATCAAATTATGATGAATTAAAGTTTATTTCATTTTACAAGCAATTTGATTAAAAATAAATAATAATGTATTGAAGTATTAACAAGGAAAAACTCTTATATGCTTACATTTTATCCAATTATAAAAAGCATTAATTAATTGATTTATTGTGGATTTGTACTATGTGTATTCATTCCTAAATTTTTATCCTTGTAGCAGAATGATGATTCCTAGTCCGCAAATAGAGAAGGAGAAGGGAATGAGAGGATGGAAGAAGGAAGCAAGACTTAGATTTCAAACAAGGTGATAGATTGCTTCCAAAACCCTACTACTATTATATTCTTTTTCTTATTCTTGTTTGATATATTAGGAGAAACTCACTCTTAGGGTTTTGATCGATTCTTATGAGTTTGAGGCTTTTTTTTTATCATGAAGATGGAATTTAAACTATATTTCCATGTTTATTATGTATGAAATAAGAATTATAATCTAAAACTTTCATGATTGGCTATGAGCTCAAATGATAATTATGCAATGTTACTGTGTATATATGTAATATGTCAACAATGTAAAGCAAGTTAGACGAAAATGAAAGAACTATGTTGTCACAATTTTTATATCTTAAGTTTTCAAAAAATTGTTGTGAGTAAGGGATGCTATAACTTTATGTTTGTGCGACATAACTTATTCATATAATTCATTTTTTTAATGTAAGACTTATTAATATTATTCACAACATATTGCCTATATATTTCCAAAAGTTTTTACTCTAACTTTATTAAAGGGATGTTTACCCTATCATTTATGATTACTTTTGTTATAGTTTAATAACTGTTATTCAGAATTTATTTTCACTATTTTATTTTTATTAATTAGATGTGCTAATTTTTTTCAAATAAGATGAAATGACAAATAAAAAAACATTGTTTATCTCCATTCTAGTTATAAAGTATGCTGGATCCACATCTCAAGCAATGAGATTGTTGTTGGCACATTTGACCTGGCATCCGATATTGGGAATTGAAAGATAAAACTTGGTGCTTCTCACGTAAGACATGCATTTCATGCTTATTACCTTATAGTATTTTGTGCTCTTGTTGATTTATGTCACCTATGACTTTAGGTGTTAATTTGTAATGTAAGACCAACCTATTTTGATGTATATTATTCTGTGAACAACTGAACCATTTGTACATATGAGACCTATGTTAGTATTAGTTTGATTGTGTGTATTATTTATCTGAAAAACAGGTAAAAAGATACTGCTTAAGGGATGTATTTTGGAAATGTTATATATGTTCTAATGTTGTGATGTGATTGCTATCATGTGTTCTAGAGAATTTCCATATAGCAAATTAAAAAAAAATCATTTCTCTTAATTACCATGATCTAAAAAACTACTCAAAAAAGATAAAAAGGAAAAAAAGAATTGGAGTGAGTTTGTTCAATAATTATGGTTGTCATAGATGTTTAGGGAATTCCATTAATTAGTCTATTAAAGTTGTTTGATCCAAAACAAAATTAGGTGGAAATGTTACGGTGGTTAGCCTAATTAATAATTTTTAATCTAACACATAAATTAGTTAGCTTCAACTCAAAATCAATTCTAAACCCACAATCAATTTTAAATTTTTCTCTTGCCTGAAAGTAAACATATTAAAAACTACTATTTATAAGACATTTTGGATATGATCACACAGAATCAATAAAACGAATTACATGAATATAGCTGATTTTATAAAAATAAATAAATATTATGCATAATGTAAAAATATTTAAATCTAAGAGCATTATGCCACCGAAAAAGAAAGGTAAATGTTACTTAAAATTTGTAGAGTGTTATAAAAAAAGATCACGAATTCTTTAAAAAATATATCTTATAATAAAGATTTGAAGGAAGTATCTCAAATCAATTTTTAACTCAATCAATCCTAATATTAGTCTCTAAAAAAAAACTTTCTTTCGCATATTTTCTAAATGGTAAAGTTTGAGAAAGAGAATCTTTAATATACTTATCTTAACATTCTTCGTGATATCGATATGTGGTAGTGGCAAACATAACTTCTTTCACTAGAATTCTCAAGGAATCTCATATTCATTTGATCCACATCTTAGTAAATTATTTAAATAATTATATGAAGAAAATAAGCATAGGGTATTACAACATAAACATGTTACTCGTAGAATATTCCTAAGGAACAGGAAGAATAACAATCTTGCTACAAGGATAAAAATTAGGGACAATTACACATACTACAAATACATAGCAGGATAATATTTTTAATTAGTAAATACATTGTCCGCGTACAAGAGTTTTATCTAAATATTTATTAATATTTTGATACATTATTTTTTTATTCTAATTACTAATAAAAAAATAACACCTATTTGGTGTTTTGAAATTATAATCCAAATTCTTTTTGAATTCTATCACTAATCAACCTCTAGGCTTCTTCCCGTAGTTATATATCACTAATTTATTATTAGTGTATCGATTCTTCATCTTGCTTAGTTTAATTTATATATTTATTTATCGTTTTAATAAATAAATAAATAAAACGTATTTTTGTTACCAAAAACATAGAAAGCAGTGAAATATATATATATATATATATATATATATATATATATATTTATTTATTTATTTTTTTGGTGGAAATCGAATGCCTAAACATGAGTTGGAAAGTTGGAATTTGCAATTAATCAAAGAGTCTAGTGTCAAAATGTTTTTTTCTTAAAATATTTGAGAAGTTATTTTTTTGGGCCTCCTAATTACGGGGCCTGGGCCACTACACTTGAGCTTGAGCTTAGTGCACCTCTCAATGCAACGGCCTTCCAAAATGCATTGGGAGGTGTAAAAAGGAATTTTCGGAAGTGCAGGAAGCCTTATCCCAACACTTGCCCCTGGTTGAACATATAGCAATAATTGGACAATTATTTTCAACACCGCCGAGTTTGCCTCCTGCACCTCCAAACAGATATGAATGGACACAACAATATCCGTGGGGAAGTGGAATGGATCAAAAGTAAATTTGGGTAATAGATGCTATCATAGAAGGGAGGGAGTGAGAAGAAGGTAATTTTTTGGGTTTCTATAAAAATAGATTGGATATAAATGTAATTTAGTTTAAAAAGCTTAACAAAAGTTAATGCTATTATTAAATTATTAAAGGAGGGGTGTCAAATGGTCTCAAAAAGAAAAAGAGGAGGTGTGTATATAATTTATGTAAATTTCACAAAATATTGGTGTAATTTATTCTATATAAAATTAAATTATTTACCTATCTCCCATTTCATGGGTTCTAAGTTCTAAAACAACCATTCATTTTCAAATGAATAAAGAACACTGTACACCTTATATTATATTAGTGTACACTTTGAGGGAGTGTAAAATGGTAACAAATAGAAAACTCTCACAAACTAAGCTTTAAAAAAAAAAAAAAGCTTAACTAAAAGAGTTCTTTTTACATGAAAAGAGTTCTTTTATAATCACCCTCTCTTGCATGGCATTTTATTTTTTTTACATATTAAATATCTCAAATAAAAGAAATAATAGTAACATACTTTTTAAAAAAAAAATTAATTGATTAAAATTTATTGAAAACTACAAAGATAGAGAATCGTTAAATATGTTTTATAAAATTTTATCATTTTCAATAAATCTTAACTAATAAAAAGAGAGTAATAAAAAAGAGTATGTTAAAGTATATTATTAGTATTTCTCTTTAAATAACATGTGAGAGTCTAAATATTTTTATTTCTAAAATAATTAGTCTTAGGCACTTAATATCTAGGACCCTGACAAATCAGTAGGCACAAATTTTAAAATTCGAATTCAATGGATGCAAAAATACATAAAATTAGAAGATATAAATGTAAAATTATAAATTATTTATAATTTTATATCAAAATAAATTTTTAGTAATAATTTTTAAACTTTGAGGGATACACTTTACCACCCTCAGTGCAACATAGGTCCGCCACTAGTCTTGGGTATATTACTATATTTTATTTAAGAAAAAAAAACAATTTTCTCATCTTCAATCAATATTTAATCTCGTGTGATAAGAATTCTTTGATGAGTAAAATACACATACTCCTTTTAATTACTATCTATTGCCCCCACTATCAAATAATAAAAATGGATATATTTATAAGATATTTTGAATTTAATTTTATGATTAAAAGATATTATGAGGTGTTGTAATATTAATTTTTTAATAAACTTTAAACTCTAATAATTTTTTATTTACAAATAATTTTTTTTAATTTTACTTATTACATATTTTTATATCATATAATGTATTAATCTTATACTATAACTTAAAGTATTTTAAATCAAATTTAAAATAAAGTAAAAAAAGACTTAAATAAACATTATATTTTTATGATGTTAATTAATATAATAATTAAATTAAATTATTTAAAATGTAAAATTATTCAAAATTAACAAAAATCTAACGACTATCATTTTTAATTTCATAAATTATAATATAAAAATAATAAATATTAAAAATATTACAATATTTTTTAAATAGTGTAATATAAAAATATGTTGAAAGAATAGTGATGAAAAAAACAAATAAATAATAAAATTTAGTTTTATTTAAAAAGGGTAAAAAAAAGAAAAGTTAATAAATGTTTTAGGAATAAAAATGAAAGAAATGTAACAAACTAGAAGTTAGAAGTTAACGTTAAAAAAAAATGATACTCCAGATAACATTTCAAAAATGCGAAAAAGTTATTCAAAAAACTCGTCGAAAAACTACTAAAAAAAAAAGTTAAAAATTAAATGAAATGTCTCGCCAAACATTCCCTTAATTAAATTGAAGTTAAATTATGATATAAATTTGCATAGTAATTGGTAGAAGTTGTTGTTGCAATATGGCAATTTGTTTTTGGATCCGTTCTATATATGTCGAATTATATAAAATAAAGGTGAAAATTAATTAGTTGTGGTTGGTTCTACTTTGACGCAAGTGTGAACTCGAGATGGCGACACAAAACATGCACTGAATACTTTAAACAACTTTCACGTTAATCAATTTGAAGTTTTCTAGTCATCACATGGAGGAGTTTACTATATATTCTTGCAGGTTCAATATGAAAATTAATTAATTTGACACACTTTAAGAGACTTGAAAAATGCCTGCACCCTTAGAACCCGTGAATTAATTTGCAGGGTTCACTGCATGTTTGGTGTCGCCATCTAGAGTTCATATTTGCGTCAATCTTTTTAATAGACTTGCGTCAAAGTAGAACCAACTACAAGTAATTTTTGCTATTTTTTTAATATAATTTGACACGTCATTTAAGCTTCAAGCTTTACATAATAAAACGGATCTAAACACGCATTGCCATATAGCAACAACTTCTACCAATTACGCTGCAAATTTATATTATAATTTAAGTACTTGAATTGACTTAGTTATATTAATAATAAGTAACTAATCTTAGTTATTATATTAAAAAAAAAAATGAAGTGTGAGATGAGAAGTATCTTTAGTTAGATGATATTTTAAAAATAAAATACCATGGCATTGCACCAACTATTCTTTAGTTTAATTTTTTTTTCTAGATTTAAATATGTTTTTGGTAGTTTAAGTTTAAATTAACTTTATTATTGGTTTCCTAAATTAAAAAATAGCCTTTAATCTAAAAACAACAACAACAACTCTTTTTAGTCTAAAAAAAATAGCCTTTAACTTGAAGGGTTGGTGCAGTGGTACAAGACTTTTGGATTCACAAGGGTGTAAATGATCTATTTAACGGGAGGATTCTGTGTTTGATTCCCATTGTGTGCAAAATTTCCTTGGATCAACGATAGTCACGCACCGCGAGCGAGATTAATTCTTGATCTAGTGAGTTGAGGAAACTCGTGATGTACATAAAAAAAAAAAATATGAGTAAAAAATTTCATAAATTAAACATTAAAATTACAAAATATCAGTAAGGAGATATTAAACACAACATTTTCAAAAATAAAATAAAATTGAGGGACTAATTAAAAATAACAAAACTTAAATTAGGAGATAAAAAATAAAACTGTTAATTCTATATTTTAAGAACCAAAATGACTATAACCAATATGTTTAACCATTTTTTCAATTAACAATAATTATAGAATAGAAAGTTATCCTTAATATTATTGATCAAATCTTTGACCCACTTATAACTACTATTCAATTAGCTTCTATACATAGAATGAATATTGTACTCATAATGTTACAAAATTTTACACTATAATTATAATTATTTATTTATGATTAGTTAATTGATTCTTATAAAATAAGTTTTTGTTACATGGTTAGTGTATTATTATTATTCTCTTATCATATAATAAATTATTGTTATAAAAATAAAATAAAAAAATAACTCTAAATCTTTAACTACTTATATATGCAGGTCAACTTTTGAATTGGAAAATGTTTCATGAATACCTCGTATACTAATATATACACATAAAAATAAAAGGAAAATAAAAAATAATGACAGACATCCAATAAACTGTGTGTATATATTTTCTTTTCAAAAAACTTGATCATAGAAATATTCTTTTATACATGGGATTGTATTAAAATATATGATGAATCTTTTTATTATTTGCTCAAGCAACGTGTTTTAATCTTAAAAATTGTTTATTGGGTGCATAAGTTGTAATACTGTGGGATGTGAAATTTTTTTTTTATTATAGGAATTTTTTATAGCTTTCTCGTGGTATATATAAGAATTACACATACAGTGTATGTGGTAGACTGATAATGGGATTAATACTGTGATGGGACTATGAGGAGTATATTCTCTACAACAGAACTGTTGGAAAGGGTCTAGTGAAAACTTTGATGTTTTCTGGATATTTCTAGTACCTACATGCCTGATTCATATTTTGATATATTACTCCGTTTTGTTGAGAAAAAGTTTTTTATTTTTATTTTTCTGCATGAATCTCATTTAATAATATATATTTTTTATCCTTTGAAAAAAAACAAATAATATAATTTTACTTGAATAAAATATTAATAAAATGGGTGGTTAAAGATTAAACTACCATTGCACTCCTTCGTTCGTACACACTACAGCTATATACTATTTTTATATAGTGCAAGCCAATTTTTTAATTAATATTATGTGTCCACTTGTGGTTGACTTGTGTGAACTCATCTCATTTTAAGGATTTAGTTTAGATTGACTGAATATTATATTACAAATTGTTGAGTTTTTTTTAAGGTAACTTTTGTAAATTATTTTAGTGATGGATGGAAATATATTCTTTTAATTATATTCCATTTTTTCACTTCTAATCTATACAGAACATGAAAGTTATTTTTGGAACCAAGTTTAATTGAAAATCACGGTGTATCTAGCCAGACCCAAAAAGTATCTATCTTGCCTTCATACCCGTGCGGTGCGGGTAATAGATTTGTTCTCATTCTCGTACCTACTGAACACCTATGTTAGTATTTGTGATTTGTAATTTACTTATGTATACATAAAGTTAAAATCATTAAAACATTTATATATAATATATAAAAAAAATATTGATGTGTTAAAACTTAAGTCATAAATAAATAATATTACAAAAATAATCATCCAATGCATATATGTTCTAATCTTAACAAAAATTCTAATTAAACATGGTTTATAGAAATTAAACGAAAAACAAATTAATCCGAACAGTTAAGGAGTGCTTAGCCAGTCAGTTTATTGTTAGTTTACAAAAATAAAAGGAATTTCTGTAAAAAAAAAAAAACTAAATAAAGATAAAAGGAATCATTTGTTGAAGGTACTTTAAATGAATATATTAGGTTTAACGTGTTAGATTGAATGTAGGAAAAATTGAAGACTGGATTGCGATATTTTTTTAATAAAATAATTAAATATCTCTATTTTAAACTAGAGAGGTGAAGAGATTGCATATTGAATAAAATAAAAGAACTAAGTGATTGTATTCAATTATGATTTCAAATGATTTTGGAAGTTTTTTTTTTCATAAAAAAAATCATGAAATTTGTTCGTATTAATATTGTAATGAAAATTGTTGGTATTTTTTCATATTTAAAATTACTCGGATTTTGTTGAATTTTTTTTTTCTAAAAATAAATTCTAATAAATCTTATGAAATTTTTTAATATAAAATATAAATATCACGCGTTTAACCATCCCTCTCAAAATCCTTGGATTTTGTTAAACTTTTTTTTGTTTTTGTTTTTTTTTTTTTGTTAGTTGTCAAACTTTTCTTTTTTCCATTACAGGTATTTCATTCTCTCTTTATTGAAGGTGTTAGAATTTACTTTCTTTATTTTTTGAAAAAATTGTTAATCAATCTACAAATTTCCCATCTTCAAAATTATCAATTAAAAAAAATCATAATTTTAAACATATTATTCGAACTCGAGCAAAAACAAAAAGATGTGATATTAATACGTAGAGGTTAGTATAACATGTGTTTATGAAAAAAATTATACAAACATGTTTCATCACGTTAGAAAAAAGAAACTTGAAATTAGAGATAATAGTAATCAAAGTCAGGGGTTTGAGTGTCTTTTCTACTAGATCAAGCATTACAATCAATTAGTTGTTAGAAGATTCGAAAAATCGTATTGATTTGCTTTCCATTATTTAAATATTATCATTTATATGTTTTCTTTTTCACCAAGTCTTATTGAATTTTGAGTATTTTTAAAATATATATATAATCCATTGAAATTTTATAAATATGTGAAGTTGTTTCAAATTTCATGAAATCATAGGTTATAAATTCATTAAAATTCAGTCTAAAAAATACTTAATTATTTATAAATTGTTTTAAAAAAAATCTTAAAATTCATTATACATTCCTATGTAATCTTTTAAAATTCACACAATTTTTACATTTCATAGTCTTCTAATCCAATAAAACCTCCTAAAATTTTATTGGGCCACATGTGGACCCTTCATTTAATTCCCTTACCGGCCTGAATATATGTATTAGGTGACTGAGACTATTAGAGTTATGAAAAGAATGAAATTCCAATTTTTATCTTCTTGATCATTTATAGTGTTTTTAGCATTTATCTTTCTTAGAACATCTATATAGTGAGAATTGCTTAATAGGTTACTTAATAATTATGCATGGGAAATTACTTATTTTTGTGGATCATATATAGGATTTTGAGCTGTTTAAAAAGGTAGAGAATTGCGTATATAAGTAACTCTAGTTCATGAGTTGTTTAAGCTACTTAATTTAAAAAAAAAAAATGATCATTGAAGATGCTCTTCTTTGATATTGATAGTAGTCGCAGCCAAAAAGACCGGGATGTGCTGTTTTGGGAGAGGGTCATTATGTGTAGTTAGGGTTTTTCTTTAATAACTCCAAGCACCGTAGAACTAACCGATACTCCATTCATTGCCTTTTCATTCTCAATGCTTCTTTTTTATGCTTAGCATTTGTTATCCCTAATTTTGTTATTGTGGTTTGAGAGAATGAAAAGTGGAGATTCACAAAAGCATATCATATTTAAGTTGCAACAATGACATTTTTTTTTTTTACAATGCAACAATGACACTTTTTATATAAGCAAGAGATGAAAATTGTTATAACAATGCATTATCTAATGAATTTGGCAAGGATCAAATTAAAGTGGAGACTGGGAACCAAATATTACAAAATAAATAATGTGTATTTTATTATTTTCTTCTTTTTTCTATACAGACGTATAACCTGTGCATTTTCTTCCTTTTCATTTTTCATTTTACTATTATATTATTTTATATATGTTTTGATCAATGTTCAAGTATTTCATTATTTTTTGGTATAATTGGATGAAGGAAAAAAAAAGAAGCAAAAACATGATGGTACACCAGCAGGTAATAAGTCCTTGCTACAATAGATTTAGATTCGATCTGTTTAATCTGCAAATTAAATGCACTAAATCCAGGATCTCGTGGACTATCCATTTGACCCGCCTAATTCCAAAAAATATATTTGTTGTAAATGTATAACTTTGATAATATTTTTATTTGTTAATTTTCTACGTTAATGTTGGAATATTTATTATTTAAAATATTAGTAAATGATATTTATATTTTGATTAGTTTCATATCTTAAAAAAAAAAATCAAAGTTAAAAAAATATTTTTTTTTCTTAATTTTACATTTTTTTCTTCAAAATTACTTAAATGGGTTCAATGGACCGATTTAGTCTGGCATCTTTGTAAATTAAATACGAAATTCATAAAAAAAATTTCATTTATTTTCATAGACTAAATTAGTCTGATTTATTTAAAAGGCAAACTTTACGGACTAAACTTAAATGTATAGGATCAATATGTATATCCACCCATAATTATACATAATGTATACATTTTTTTTTCCCTTTTCTCATTTTGAGCAAAAAAAAAAAACATCAATATATTGACTTTTACTTTATATCTTCAATTTACAATTTTTTTAACTAACAGTACATGAAAAGAGACCTTATTATAGATGGTAGTTAGAGTAGTTGTAGTTTCTTCACATAAGCGTGTTTCATAATTATTTTTGCTATTATATACAGAGAATAAGAATCTCTTATCAATCCAAATTATGGGTTTACAAGATTCTAACATTAACGTACTATATAAAAATTTAATGTAGTATACGATTTTTTAATGTATTATATATAACGACAAAATTCAATGACAAAAATTACTTTTTCATCATTTTTTTTGGAGTTAATGTTTCATCACTGTTGTTTTAGTAATGCTTATAATTTACTTATAAATTATTTAGTCACTGATTTTAATTTTTTTTTTTTTTAGTTAGTAAAAATGACTATGATGACAATGATTGGACTAATATGGATATGGAAATTATGAGTCGTTGGAGTAATGGTCGCAAAATCTTAGAGAATGTCATCGACGAATCGTTCAAAGCCCTGGGACAAAATATGTAAAAGAAGCAGCCAAAATAATTCCATTCGGCCCTTACTATAACACCCCTTGTTACATTATCTCCTATTATACATAAATCATTGTTGATTTTAATTTTAATCAAACACTTAATTAATTTGTTTGTGAAAGGATTTTTTTTGCGCCTGTTGAGATGTGTTGCATAGAAACCATAAATAACACATGAATAAAGAAAATATCACAATTTCCATTAAACATAATTGTCATGTACATTGTGGAAATAAAATACAACTAAAATAAAGAAGTATGAAGTGAGGCTGTGAATTGTGATCTTTCGATGTTATTGATCCTATGGAAAGGATCAAGTCTTTCCTCACTCCAACACACAAACAATCAAGCATACGCATACGCATCCTAACCTATGGGTTTCATTCTAAGTTCTTAAGGCTGTTCCATCATTGCTATTATTGTTATCAACATGATTGTTATTTGTGAACGGTATGGATTCATACTATCATTTTAAAAGTTACGTAAGAGTGCTCATAACACTTGTGATAGAATAATAAGATATATTTTGTATTCAAAATATATTATGACAATAATAAATAGATAAATTAGAATTATGTATCAAATGTGTTCTTGAAACAATTAAATTCTTCTCCAACTATGTGAAGACTCTATGGTTAATTATTTGACAAGGGAACAGATCAAATAAAGCAACCTTGAAAAAGAAAGAAAAACTTTTTTTTTGTTAAATAACCTAAGGTTCCTTTAAATAAAAGATCATTGAGCCATCTTTTTAGGAAAGTAAGTTGATTATATCTTTATATGATCATATCTTTATTTGTTTTCATCTTTAACTTTATTTTATTTTTCAAACATATTTGAAAATAATATATTTATTTAGTTTCTAGCATATTATAATTGCTTTGTTTTATTTATATTTTTGGTGCTACAAAAAATTATAATAATATTTCACTAAATATTTATTTGATTAAATTTTCTAATTTAATTATTAAATAAAATATTTTTCTGTTTATAAAGATTGGAACAACAATGCTTAATATCCACATAGTAAGAAGTAACATTTTTTACATTCAAAAACTAATAGAAGAATAACATAATATTTCTTTTCATCGTTTATGACTCTTATGTTAATTCTAAAGTATGGTATTAGTATCAAATTCTAATAAGTTAACACATATATAATCAATGAGAAAAGGGTTGATACATGGGTGATGTAAAATAGTTTTACATCATCATTTAATCACATCTCCTATTTATGGTAAGTTAGTTGAATTTAATAAAATTATTTCAAATCATTAAAATAGTCAATTATGATTAACTGACGGTATAAAACTGATGGTGCATGTGCATTAAACTCATAATCAATAATCAATAAATAATTTAAGGAACTCATTTCTTCTTTCATTCGGTTATCTTAGCCAAAATCTAATATCCACTCAACTAGTGAACTAAGGCCTTAAGTGTCCGAAATTAAAATATAATAAATAACTTATTGATTACTAATGATAATCTCAAGTTAAAGGAAACTATTATAGTGAGAACTTCCTATCAACAATTTAAAATAATCTTAACCATTAAAATTTTTTAATTGAATTGGTTTAATAATCACATCCATATATATATATATATATATATATATATATATAAATTTATATATGTAATTTAATAAATTAGACCTATTAATCTTTATTTAATAAAAATATTACATATATAGTAATTTATCTGGCTTACTGATATTTTGTTCCCAACAAACATAAGAACAACAACAATTTAGATTAAAATTATGATAAGAAGCCTAAAGTTTAATCAAAGACTTGTCAAATTAACAATTTAATAAAATAATTAATATCATAATGAATTAAAGAACAATTCTTTATCCAAAACTAATAACTTGATGAATTGGATCTTGGACATATACATTTATCTCAACACATTGATCATCAAATCAACCTTCCGGAAGCTATGGGGAGCAAATATATCTCCAGTCCTGCCACAGTCCCATACCTTTGCAGCCCCACAATCCATTTGGCACCCTAACATCAATACCGGCTATCAGAAAAATATAATCTCCTTATGCTTAGTTGACAGGGAGAAATCTCCTTCGTGGTTCGTATGGTCTTTGTCCTAAGTCCGTTTCATAACGTTCAATATCCAAAATTTAAAACTTTTGACTGTGTTTGACGTTCACTACATCTCCAATTTCATGGAGTGTTCATGTTATTCATCTCCAATAATTTAATGTGTGCTCTATGCTATGATTTTTTCCTTCCAACCTCCTTAGCAAATATATGTTAAATAACCTGATTCAAATTTCTAGAAAGGTTTATATTTAGAATATTACTAAATGCTTAGCATATATCCAATTGTCAGTCTTGTTTTCTATTGGTTGAACAAGTAATGCTGTCTTGGACACACACTGATAAAAAAAAAAAAATAGAAAATCCGATAATAGAATGAATTTCATTCTATTCTTTATTATTTAGCTCAATTTTTTTATTATATATTGTTGGTTTTTTTTTTTAAATCTGAGTTTTTTTAATTTATATTCTGCTCATACTATATGTATATGTCAGATATTATACGTATCATACTGACAAAAAAGAAAGAATGGATTTATCTAAGGGACGATGAAGGGAGGTCTGCTTTTCACCATGCTGCATATACCGGTTATCTTAACGGTTTTAAGGACTTGCTTGAAAGGTGTATTGCCTGTCACAATGATACAGACATATATGGCCTTTATCCTATTCATTTGGCTTCTGGAAAAGGGCATGTTGAAGTGGTTAAGAAATTGCTAGAATACTGTCCATATCCTAGAGAAATACTTGATAATCATGGTCGAAATATTGCTCACATTGCTGCTAAAATGGGAACGCTTAATGTGATAAGCTACATCTTGCAAAAGAATGCAAATCATGAACTTGGAAAGATGATAAATGATAAGGATCTCGACGGAAACACTCCCTTTCATTTGGCTACCGAGCGCTGTCATCCGAAAATTGTGTATGCCTTGACACGAGATAAAAGAGTGGATCAAAGTTCAGTTAACAATAATAATCAAACAGCTCTTGATATTATTTACATGCAACTTCTGCAAAAAAATCCGTCCTATCCACAGGCAAGTATTTTACTCTTCCTTCACTTAAATTCTTGAAAGTTAAAATATGTTTTTATTGCTCAAAATATAAATATGAATTATACTTTTGTTTTGTTAATCTTTCAAATAAAAAGTTATTTTTTTAATTGTTTAAAATAAAAAAAATACTTATTTTAATATTTTTTATAAACCTTGGATTTCTTTCTTACTGTATTCAAAGATTTCTTTGTTCATTTGAACTGGACGAGTTTTTGTGGGAATTTTACTTTCATGAAAGTCTTCCTCGTATGGTAAACTTACCATAAACGAGTTTCTTTTCCAGAAGGCTCTTGGGACCTCCGCACATACCTCTTTGAAAAAGATTTCAGTTAATTCTTTAAATTGGACTTTTACCTTTTCTGTCTTTAATTGCTCCTCTATTCTTCTGTAGATAATTTCTTGTTTTAAGAAGGTTATTTGGTTTGATTTATTTTCAATTTTATTAAGAAAATCAGTTTCATTTATTTTTAAGATGCTTTTTCTCTTGGATGGTTTTATGAATTCGAACATTAGTTTATTTGTTTTAATTCCTTCCTTAGATACTTCAAAGGGGTAGATTTGTGTAAGGAATGGAGTTCCTAAAATCATTTCCTCTGATATATCTTTTGATAGAATAAACGTATTTTTGAAACATCTTCTCTTATTACATATACTTGCAGTTGGTAATTTAAACTGGACTTGTAAATTAGAGTTATTAGCCATGAATAGTTTTTGCTGAGTTTTTTCATAATACTTAGTAGGAATTAATCCTTCTCTAATGCAATTTAGATCAGCACCAGAATTTACTAATGCTGTAAAATCTTTGTAAAATGTTTTTCCTATTTTTAGAGCAATTTTAACATGCCATTTCTGTTGTAGTGTTTTAATCATGTTTACCGTTGTGATTTCTTCATCTTCTTTATCGGAATTTTGAGTGGATTGACTGCTAGTTTCCTCAAGTACCTGACCTTTAGTTCTTGAAGGTCTATTTTTATTGATTTAATTTCTTCTTTTAAATCTTTTATTTCTTTTTGTAAATCTTGTATAGTGACCCTTTTATTTTGATGTTCAGTTTGTTTTAATATCTTTGCAAAGTCATAACCTTGAAAATTATTCTGATTCTTACTACTTCCTTCTTCTTTTTGCTCTAGAAGCATATTTTTTATTTTTATTAAGTATTTCATCCTTTCTTCTTCATCTGGGATTTTATCTATCATTTCTAAGGCTAATCTCGTGTCACTCTTAATCATATTTATTTGAAATTGGCACTGACAAGTTTTAGAATCACATTGTTCACAACTTTCGTCCTCTTCGGAACTAGTATTTGTATTTTCGATATCACTAAGATTTTGAACTTCTTCTTCTGACTCACTATCGGAATCTTCTAGTAGAATTTTAGCAATTTGTTCTCTTAATTCTTCACTCATATTTAATTCATTAATTTTTTGTTTAACTCTACCATCCTTTTTCATGTGTCCTATTCTCTCACATTTGTAGCAGATTATTTTTGATTTATATGGTTCCTTATATTTTTCTACTAAATAATTAGGTTTTCTTGAGAATTTTCTTTTTCTAAAAGGGGTTGTTCTGTCTGACTTATAATAATGTTGTTTCTTAAATTGTTTTCTTTTAGTAGAGGAGGGAGGAGAAGGTTTTTCATACCCGTATTGGGTGCAGAAGTTACCTAGTTCTTTAACCCCATTCGCTTCATTTCTTTTTATTCTATTTTCTAGTTTTAAGTTATTACAAAGTTTTAAGCCTGTGTTTTTAACCACAAACGCTATTCTCCCATATGTTAATTCATGGATAGATAGATTAGGATATTCTAACTCTAATCTTTCTTTTACTTTGGTTGCAAAGACTTGAGGAAGTCCTGCAATAAATTTTTCTTTCCAAAATAGTTCTTTACAATCTTCTTTGGTAAGAACCATTGCCATAAAATTATCTGTATACCATCTAAAATCTCCTAAGGTAGGACATCTCAAATTATGTAATAGTGTTGAAGTCCTTTCATTGAAAAGTTTTGTGTCTCCAATAAAATTTTGAATTATTGCTACAATTAGAGTTTCTACCATTACAGGTATGACCCTATCTCCTTCTCGCTTAACAGCCGTAGAGATATATATTTTATGTTCAGGGGTTAGGTAGTTGTCCCACCAACCCTTGAGAATTCCTGGAAAACCAGCTATTATTAATTTTATGGTTTGTTCCTCAGTATTTTTTACCCTATAGGCTGAGGCGGCCATTGTCATTTCATTGGTTTTTCGTAGAATTTGATGGTCGGTCATACCATCAATATTCCACTCTGTGATGCCCGATCCATCAAAGGCTGAAGGAGTATCGAATTCCCATTCTTCAAATTGAATGTCTGGGAGAGTTGGCCTTTGATAGAAATTTCTAGTTGTTGGTGCCGGGGTAAAGCGTTTTACCTGGTTTTTTTCTTTTAACTTTAAAATTTTATCTGAAGTGGGTATTAATTCATGTTCATCTTTCTTTACTATAGTTAGAATCTTAGATATCATAGTAAAAGTGTAACAAAGTTTTATAGTGTTAGACAATCACCATTCTCAACTTATGAAAAGTTAATTAATTCTTATAAAATTATTTCATAAGTCATTATAACATAATTATGTGATTGCTTGTAAAACTTTATTATAATAAACATAGGATTCATATTTATATTAATGCTCCTGTTTCTATTGGAAAAAAAAAACTACACTGTTGAGTGCAAGTTTATCATTACTATATGACATTTTTTTGGTTGTGTGTAGTGAGATTAAAATCTTGTACTTTAATTTGGTTGCTCTTAATTTGATCAAAATTTACATCTTGATGATTATGCTTAAGGAAAGATTTTTTAAATATTAAAAAATTATTAAAGAATAATGGTAGTGCAGTGCCACAAAGTTTTACACTGTACCAAACAATTATAAGGTAATTGACTTCTATGAAATTAGTTAAAAAAAATCACATAAACATAAGATTGTTAGAGTTTCAGTGTATTATCTTTATTTTCAAATTATTATATGGTATATAAGTACTGTTGATAATTTAAATCCATCATCTCCATGTGATATACAATTGATTGTTATTAGTTTTTTTTACCCATAATAATAATTTTAAAGATTGTTAGTATTGTCTAGAAAATTCATGTTTTATATATAATTAAATTGTAACACAAACATGCATGTATTTTTGCAGCGGTTGATCTGGATTGCGCTAGAATCTGCTAGTGTAAAATATGCTAAAATAGGGTATCATTCTATCAAGGTCCCTCCTTCCCAAATTGCAGAAAGTTCTAGTAATCAAGAATCCCCAAACATGGATCCGTATAAAGACAGAATCAGCACCCTTATTCTGGTTTCGACCCTTATAACCACAGTAACATTTGCCGCAGGTTTTACTTTGCCTGGTGGAACTAATAGCTCTGATTCGGGAAAAGGCATGGCCCTCATGCTACATCACTTGTGGTTTAAGCTATTTGTTTTCTGCATCACAATATCCATGTACGGTTCCATTAGTGTTATCATTATTCTCATTTGGGCTCAATTGGGAGACCTAACTTTGGCTGTTTCTTCACTTGAAATGGCAAAGCCCATTTTAGGAGTCACTCTTGTAACACTTTCAGTTGCGTTCATAGCTGATCTCCACCTTGTTATAAGTGATCTCAGCTGGCTTGCCACTGCTCTTCTAGTTTTGTGTGTGATCTGCATTCTCATGCTTTTGTTGCTCTACACTATTCTCTGGTTACCCTCCTCATCACGCAACCCAGAGATTCGATACATTTCCTACCATCCTTTTCAGCTTATGGCATGGCTAGTCGAACCAGATGAAACTGAAGGTATGTAACAACCCCACAGTCACTCAATAAGTCTTTGAAAGTTTCTGCTTTTTATTTTTACTTCTATTTTTATCATTTTGGAATGGAGAATATTTAAATGTACATTATAATTGTATATGCTAGCTACTTGTTAATAATGATACCTGAAGTATCATGTGTATTGACTACTAGTACTGGCTAGTACTCGAAAGAATTTTATATGGTCATATCATTAATTAGTTGTGTTTTTTTTTTTAATATAGGTTTTCCTTTATGTTAAAATAGTTACACATTGATTAGAAATCGAGGTCTAAGACCAAGACCAGTTTATAAATACTATAGAAGATAAAATATTAGAATGTTTAAATAATTAGGATATAACGATATTAAATATTATTATATCCTAATTTTTATAAGTGAAGAACCCACAAATTTTGCCTCCTCCCTTCTTCTTGTCAACCATCAGACCATCCTAATTATAACTCAATTCAAGAATCGTGTACTAATTAATTATGTGTCAACAGTAGTAATAATACAAATGATGCAACTGTTATTTAAAATATGAGTTATAAGATAATTTGATAGTTGAACCAAGAAACAGATGGAAAGATAGTGGGTTTATCAAATCCCAAAAGCTTAACCTGATAGGGATAGAGAGAATTTTCTATGAGAAATGAAGTGGTGTGGGTCCAAAGAATAAAAGTGAGAAGGAGAAAGGAAGGATGGAAGAAAATAAGAGATGAAATCAAAGAATAAAACTTATTAATTATTAAAAAGAATTATCTTTTATTTATATGCACAAAAAATAACAAAATACTAAAAATGTCAATTTTAAGTTTAAAAAATGTTAGCTATTGATGTAAATCATTAAAAAAAAATCATTTTAAAATTAAAAAAATAATAAAGATTATAAAAAAATACTTTTAATAATAATTATTTTTTAATTAATTTAATATCTCTACTAATCACAAATAGTTAATAAATGTCAGAAAAATCAAAATTGACCATTTATAAAACTATAAGACTTATTGGACAAAGAACTAAAACTGATAAATATGTTTCCAGTATTTCATTTCAGCATCATCATTTTAATTAGAACAAACATGATGAAAGCATATAGTAAAATTAGTCACACTAATTAAATAGAAATCCTGCCAATTTTAGCATTTTCAACTATATATATGATCAATATATCTCTTCACTTTCCATGGTTATATGTATGAAATAAGAATAATTATAAGTTAAAACATGGCTGTTTTGATGATTGAAAATCATAAAGAGTCATGATCTTGAGCTCTAGAATGTCTTCTAATGGTAGCTTTCGATTATTTATTAATGGCTCTTACATAATATTGTTGCAAAATTTTGGAATTGATTGTTAAACCTCAAATATGGCTGAGTTCTATATATATGGAACTTGCCAATGACCCAAACTCTTAGGCGTCTAATCCCGTGTCATCAACCTTAATTTCTATTCTTATGATTTCAGGTGTTAGTGAGTGTTTTTGACTTTTATATATTAGATGCTTAATGATATAGGTGGCATAATAAAGTAACTATGTTGAATTGTTGATGCCTATATGAAAACATACAGTTACTCCTAGATAATGTTGAGTTTAAAATAATCACATGCATATCGTTAATAAATTGACTTCTAAAATGTTAAATGCATATGATAATTAGCCTTTTGTTTTATTGGTAAATGATAATTATTAATTATTAGATTTTTACTAATAGAAAGGGTTGAATTTCAACTCCTCTTCCTCCTTCCCTTCTCTATTTGCAAATGATAATTAGTATAATGATGAGATAATATGTTATTCTATAATCACTGTGGTAGTTCAGATTATGATGAATGAAATGATTCTCGTGTATCATAGCATTCTTATGAATTCATATATATGTTAATCTATGTATGATTATCATTTTAGTTTAAGTTATGATGAATCTCTGCCTCATGTATTGTAGCACTCTTATGAATTCATGGTGGCAATGTTATGAATTTTAAAGCTATGACCTTTTTGCATGTATGACATTTATATGTTGAATTAATTTTTGATGATTTGACTTGGGGAGTAAATTTGGGAGCTGCAGCTGGGATCAGTGAGCCTATAGTACGCATTAGGCAACACACAAAAGCAAAGCAGGTTCTTAACGTCAGTCGATCAAGCAAATCCAGCGGTATTAAAGATAGCGATGGAAAAGCACAAGTAGAAGAAAATGATGATAGGCAACACACAAAAGCAAAGAAGGTTGTATAAGGGAAGTGGATCGAAAGAACAAGTAGAAGAAGAAGATGAAAGTGAAGAGGAGGAGGAAGAAGCAAGACCGGCTCAAGAATAAAGTACCTGAAACTCTCGCTTGAAATCCCCAAAAAAAATTATTAGTTTTTCTAAAGTAAAGTAAAAAGTGCTCATATTGATAAAATAAAAATCTAACGTATGCTGATAAAAAAAACATATTAGTATATAATCATTTTTTTTAACGTAAATTATTATTTTTTTTTAAATTTTGTTTTAAATTTCACCCGTGAAAGTCAAAATGAGGTAGAAGAAGCGGTGATGAAGTGGTGAAGAAGAGGAAGGTGGTGATGAAGTTAGTGAAACTGTGAAACATGCATGATTGCAGCTGAAGATAATATTTGAGCATGTTTTTAATGTTCAGTTTATTCTCTAGCCTCTAAGACTTATTATAGACTTAAACTTGTGTTGATTGAATTCCTTTATTATAATTGACCATTGGACATGTGTGTTTGTTGTTTAGTTTTGGTTGTGAAACTTTGTTTTAATTAGAATATGCGTTTAACTTTTAGGTGTTTTTTCGTTATTTTTCAACACACGTGCATACATATACACATTTCAGATGATATCCGCTATCCTGCTATATATAACGTTTACAGGTAAGGCCAACCCATTTTGATGGATATTATATTGTTCTGTGAACAATGTACTAGACCATTTTTCTACATCAGATCCTATATTAATTGCCACTATAAGAAAATAGTAATTAACCTTATTATAGATTTAAACTTGTCTTGATTGGATTCCTTTATTATATTATTATGATTCAATTCAGTCGCTTGATTGAGTATATATATTGTGCGTCTAGAGAAGAAAAGAGAGAGAAGAAAGGAAGAGATGAAATCAAAGAATCTATATTTATTTGATGATTATGACTTTATAGTATTCTGTGTTGTTATATTTTAATGCATATTGTTCTGTATGAGATACGATATAATATTAATTTGGTTGCGTGTATTTATTTGGGTAAACTTGAGAAAACAGTGTTTTTTGAAGGGATGCATTTTGGAACAGTACGTGTTAGTATTATTGTTATTATGTGTTATGAGATAATTAATTGGCAGTGAGTTAGTGATCTGATTGACCACGTGAGCTAACATCCAATGTCATTTAGTAACTTATATTAGTATTATATATGCAGCCTAAAAATTAATTTTGATATTATTAGTTTTATTTAATGTCTATAATACTTGATAATGACACTTGGTGATTCGTTATAATTATCATATATAATGTCTGCAACCTATTTAGTATCAATGATAAATAAAATAAAAATGATTCTCTTAACTTTTATTTGTAGCTTTAGTGGTGAATTTAGTACTAGAATTAGCATAATTCTTCCTATCGGGATATTATATTCTCTTCCTATTACTACTCTTTTCCATGTTTTTTTTTTCCTGGTCTCCCCTTTTTCTTCTTTTTATTGTTTGTGACAAACATTTTTTTTTTCTGCCCGGATTAATGTGACAAACACAATTTAGTGTAATTTATTGGATTTGGAACATAATTTTTTGATATTATTTATATTTATATTTATATTTATATATTAGGATTGTTAATCTAATTAGATAATATTAGAATTAAAATATTCTTTTTTTAAGATATTATAGTAATTTAATACTTAATAAAAAAAAAATTTCTCTTCCTTATGACAAAATTTATTTTAGAAAAATAATTAATTATGATGAGAAAGAAAAACGATTTATATTTAATTACATATAAAATTATTAAAATACCCTTATTTAATAAAAAAAAATTATATAATATTTTAGTATAAATATTTTAGTGTTGATAATTAACATCTTTCAACTAGATGGATTAGCAAGTTCCACCAAATTTAATGATAAAAATGTTCAATTTTTTCTTCTTTTAATTCATTTTTGATGACCATGGTAGTAATTAAATATTTAATATTTAAAAAAAAAAGTATTTCTCTCTCTCCTACCTCTCTCCCACGTAACATTCAGGTGCTCTCTGTTTTGTACTTGTAGAATTTGATGAGTTGCTCACTTGCTCTTCCGGATGATAATTCTTCTATCCCTATTCGCAAATCACATTGTTACGTTTCTTTCTTGTTTATGAAATTAAATAATTTTGTATTTTTTTTTTCATTCTGGTATCAACGATTTTTTCTTTACAGAATTAATGATTCAAAATGGGATTTTAAATGAAAAAGAATGACACGTAGGTGGTGAAATGGGTTGATCCACATTATACAACCCATCGGCCCGCCAAAAAAAAAAAAAAAAGACAGAAAGAGGGAGTGTTTCCAACTTGTTACAACCTGTCCTGCCACAATCCGTCAATCTAGTGGGTTAATCCACCTTTTTTTTTTTTTTTTTTAGTATTTATCATTGAATACTAAGAATAAAAATATTTTTATACTCAAATGTTAGTTGACACCTAGTAAGAGAAAAAAAAATATAGATATGATAGGTAATACGAAGAAAGAAATAGAAAAAAACAAGAGGTGTTGGTGAGGTATAAAAAAAAAAAATTAAATGTAGAAATATGCTTTAAAACTAATTTGTAATTTGGTATTGTAATTTAAAACATAAATTTATGAGATTATAAGTTTAGTTTTTTTTTTTCATATATACAATTCTTAATTATTTAATTAAGATTTTGTCAAAAAAAAAAATTTAATCAAGAATGTTAACAGATATTAAACAAATTATTACGCATGAATGATAAATTAAATAATAACATGATAAAAAAATAGTTTAAAGAAATAAACCAATTAATATTATTTATTGTAAAAAGAGAAAATTAATTAATTAAAATGAAACAAATATTGAAAAGTCACATAATTCTTTAAAAAAAAAAATATTTTGTATTTATTATATAATATGTCTTATTGTTATAATAATTTAGAATAAAAAAATATAAAAATAAATTTTTAACTTTTTAAAAAATAAAAATAATTAAAAATTGACGAGTCAACTTGTCTACTGAAAAGACAGGTTGGCTTGTTTGATTTACGTTAGCCACCCTGCTTATGATAAGTCAAACTTGTCATATCTCATTTTGTACGGATTAACCCATTTTACCATCTAAGCACATATAACCAAACAAATTTTGTTATTTTAGTGGGATGAGAGCATTAAGAGGAAGAAGAACGGTTTGTAATGCTGGCTGTGCGGTTGATAGAATTCTACGGTACATGGGAGAGAGAGGGGAGGAGAAGAATTTTTTTTTTTTAAGTTAAATATATATATTATTATAATAGACATACAAAATTAGTTAAAAGAAGAAATAATTAGATATTTTGATATTTAAATTTTGGTGAAACTTGTTAATAAACACCCATTGGAGTGATATTATATTTATAATTATATTTTCATTATTAAGTAAATGACTATTAAAATATTTAAGGTTAGGGTGGAATTCTAAATTTTAAAATCTTTTATCATTATTAATTTTAAGTAATCAGAAAAAAAAAAGAATTTTTTTAGCACATTATAATATGTTTATTAAAATAACCTTAAAGTATAATATGTTTAAATGTTTAATATATATTATTATAAATTATTTATTAATTATTATGTTATTCTATTAATTTAAAAATTATTATATATATTAAAAGAATATATATATATATATATATATTTTTAATAAACAATATTATCATTAATTAAAATAACTTGTCGTGTTTAGCATGCATCATTAAACAAATTTATCAATATTTAATGATAATGTCACATATTTAAATACATGATATAAATAATTAGAAAGAAATAAAGAGTGTCATGAAAAATTTAAAATTTATGAAAAAAAATATATATTAATTTCTAAATTATTTTATTAAAAATTGTAATTAAATTTAAATCTAAAATATAAAAATGGTCTCTTAACTTTTTTTTTTCCTAAATTGGTCTCCAATTTTTAAAAGTTATAAAATGATTTCCTAACTTATATAATTAATGATAATTTGGTGCTTTCGAAAAACTTATCTTTATTTTTTTTTAATTTTCAAACATGATTTTAAATAGTTTTTTTTTAATTGATTCAAGATATGAAAATTATCCTATTAAATCTATTTACATACAAATTATACAAATTAATTTATGTTCAATAAAAAAAAATCATAAACGTAGTGAAATATATTTAGTTGAAAAGTGATCCAAAACTAATTAAAAAAATGTGATATTAAATTTTTCAGTTTTTGATTGATTAAGAGACTTACTTTTCATGCATTTTTTTTTTACCTTGGATTACGTTTTTTTTTTTGTCTACACATTACATGATTTTTATAATTTTCATGTAAATAAATTTAATGAAATATATTTTATGTTTCAAATAAAATAAATGAATTTTTTTAAAATTATGTTCAAAAATAAAAAATAATTATTTTTAAAGGAATATCTTGTTTCAATTAAATAAATTAGGAGACTATTTTAGAATTTATAAAAGTTAGAGATCAATTTAGAACATAAAATAAGTTAAGGTACAATTATTATATTTGAACCTAAATTTAACTATAATTACAATAACTAAAATAATATTTTATCTAATTTTTTATATACACTCATTTCCTATAAAAAAAAAAAAAACCAAAAACCTTCTTATCAGCATACATTAAACCTTCAAATAGTTAAAAAAATACTATATTTAACATCTTATAATAAAATTGATAGATAACAAAAGCTGGAACTATATATATAAGAAATTATTAATAACTTTTTTATGGTGTAATTAGTTATTTTCAAAAGACGAAAGTTATAATAACTAATATTAATAATTTAATATAGAGTAATTCAATTAAATTTAAAAAAAAATATTTTTTATGATTAATATAAAATAGTTTATTTTTATTTAAGTATCATCACATTAGTCTCAAGGAATCCAGATAATGTCGTCAGAAAAAAAAAAAAAAACAGGAATCCAGTTAATAATTAATTCTTATAAGAGAAGTTAAAGATGGTAAACAGTGAAAAGTAAAAGGAAACTAAAGAAAAGAAAAGAAAAGCTTCTTCTTCAAAAAAACAGAAAAAGAAAAAAGAAAAGAAAAGAAAAGCTAAACATGATTAACGTTTTCAATAAAAAAAAATAAAAATAAAAGAGTATTGCGGACTTACGGTCTGACATTAAAGCGATCTCGGTCTGACAGGAGTTGTCTTTTTACTCTTTAAATAAAATTCAAAGAAAAACACAATGAATGAATATTATATATATTCGAGTCTCGCCTGCTTCGTTCCTAGGAGCCACCGCTGCTCGTCGCCGCCTCCCTCGCAACGGTCGCCACCGCCACTGCTGCTCGTCGTTTCGTTCGCTCGTTCGCTCGTTCGCTCGTCGCACCATTCGCTCATTGCTCGTCGCAACATCCGCCGCTCGCCGCCGCTCGCACAGTCGCACTACCCTAGTAAGTCACTAGACCTAATTAATTTGATTCTTCAACTGTTAATTCGTTATTTACAGCTGAAAGTAAAAGTACTAATTCCACCTTGCGGCAACATCAACTGAGGGGGTTATGTCACTGTCAGATTGTGAATCTAAGAAGCTGTAAGGTATGCCATTCACAAATGTTAATGTTGATGTTGTGCCAAATGTGCCGCCATTCACTGCCCACTCGTTGCTGCATCCAATTTGTGCAGCATTCTGGGTTGGTACATAGTTACCACCAGCTTCTGCAGATTTATCACCAAAATACTCGTTCTCATCATATGCTATTAGTGATGCTTGATGATTGTTTGGAAATTGCTCCAGAGTTTCACCAATTTGTGTGTTTTTCTTTTGCGATGAAGTTATGACCAAGGTACTACAGTGGTCTTGCTTTAATTTGCGGCATGAATTTGGTGAAAGAGTAACAAATTTTATTTTAAATTTAATTACTACACTACTTGTTCATATTTCTGCTTATATGCAAACCAACTTAGTATGATATAAAATGTAGCAGGAATATACATGATTATTTGTCAACTTTTTGAGAGGTATAATTACTCTTGTTTATTCATTTTCAATTGTAAATATAATAAAAACAATTTTTCGTCTACTCAAACCTTGTTAATCATCAATTTCCATAACATCAAACATTACATTTCTTACCATGAATTTTCGCTAGCGGACACTTAACACACCAGTATTAATAATTCATGGAAGAGTAAAATAAAATCTTGTTTTCTAACGTACAAATGAATTTAATACACTGTACAGTACACTTATCAGAAACCGAAAGAAAAGTTACTATTGGTTAAAGTTTATTAAAAATAAATAAATTTAATAATTTTCATATCAAATTTAGTATATCTCATATTTTATTTAATGACTCTTTTTAATTTTATAATTTTTAATAAATTTTAATTAATCAAAATAAATATAAAATAAATATGTTTAAAAGAATCTATTTTAGAGAATCAGCATAGCACTCCTCAAATTTGATATCGTTTCTGTATATATATAAGGTGTAGCTGGGTTACCTTAGAATCATTACGACTACTGAAAGGTTTGAAGAGTGTAAACTCAAGGTGTTCATTCGAGGTACTTAATCGACCAGAACTCGTTTTCTCTATCTATACACTATGATTTTTATTTTTTTTCTTCTTCTTTTAGTCGTGATGTTTTTCTTAGATTTCGTAGTAGCTGAGTGTGTGTTTTTTTTGCATTGTGATTCTGTAATTACTCATAAGCTTTTCTATTACTATAGTTCATTTTTGCTTCTAAAAGATAGCTATTTTATAACGTGTTTGAATTTGTTGAACTGGAAGAGAGAGTAACAAAAAGGAGTGATCTAGAAGGGGAAAAAAAAACTTTGACTTGTTTAAATAGTAGTGAAAAAAATGCAGAAAATATACTCATGGGTTATACCACCTCTTCTCTAGTCTTTACCATGCCATAAAAAATAAAAAATAGGACTTTTTTAATTTTATTTTTTTGCAAAGAATCTACATTTTTCTCTATTTACTATTCATACCGATAGGTTATAAGTAAGCTTTATATGAATCTCGATGTTCCATCCCGGGCTGGCCCTGAGCTAAGGTTAGTTTTAGGTGCGATCGCTCTGAGTCATGATCAAATAACTATAGTATGAGAAAAAAATAAATTAAAATATGTTATTTTTAATGAAACTGTGTATGTATTTTTTTTTTTTTGCAAAGACCCCTATATATTATGGGAGTTTAACTAAGTTGATTAAACATAATATATATTACAAATTTTTTAACAATGTTTTCATTTTTACATAATAAAAATGCCTTTATATATTATTTTGCCATGAACCCATAAAATATTAGTATCGGCATGGTTCCACATCATGCAACTCATTAACCTTCATCAACTTTTATAAGAAATTAGAAAAAAGATAAAATAGTCTTTTATTAATTATTTTTTGTTTCCTTTACTAAATATATACTACCAATTAAATAACCTAAAATAATGTTATTTTTTTATTATTTCTTTAATTTCATCAATTTATACAATACAAAATTCTACCTTATATTCATTTCTAATTTTCTTTTCTGTCTCTATATATGTTCGTCATTTATTTCCTCCCAATTTTAACTGATGTCGAAACAATGTGTTAATTTGTCTTTAGAAATTAGTAACGAAAATAAGCAAATCTGGAAAAGAAAAAAAAGAAAAGAAGTGAGAAGCAATCAAAAGAGCTTTATCCTTTTTGGTTGTTAAAGATCCCTAAAACAAGAAATAGAGGATATGATAAATTAAAATGATTAATCAAAATTTTAAATATATAAAATAAAAAGTAAAATGTTCATATTGTATTGAAATAATTTTATAAAAATCAATTATGTTATTATAAATAAAAGATTGTGATTGAACGACGGTATAAAATAGTTTTATACTAACTTTGTATAAGTCTTTTTCTCAAAAATAAAATATACTTGCAAACAAATTTTAATAAATTAAATAACTAACCTATTGTATAAAGAGTTTATTATTCTTTTAATTCCTACACTTTTAACGATTTCTGTTTTTAATTCTCAGCTCTTTTTTTTTCATCATATAAAAAAAAAAATCCTCAGCTTTTTTTTTTATTATTTTTAGTCTCTTAATTTTTTCGTCCTTATTTAGTTTTTAGTAAGCGGTCAAGTAAAGAAAGAACAAATAAATGATTTAAAAAGAAAAAAGGAACTTGTTTAGAGGTTAAATAGAAGGATAAATTATCACTTGCATGCATCATTGAACCTCATTATTTTATTCTTAAATTAGACATCCTCAAAATTTTATTTTCACTTTTTTTTTTTCTATTTCTCTTGAACTAAATAACTTATATATGTTTCCACTCTTTTTATTATCTCTTTCGATCATCTTTTTTCTTCGTATCTTATCCCTTTGTTTTCTTCTTTTCTATTTAAATATTCGCTGTGAAATGAATGGATTTATAATATAGTTTGCAATTTCTTGACACAGAAAAAAGAAGTACCAGGAAGCCCTGCAGCTGAAATGAGTGCTCGTGAAGAGGGGCCTTCAAGAAATGAAGATGAAGTTAAAAATGAAGTTGAAGAAAGTAAGATCTTTTTGTCAAACGAAACATACAATTCAATCAAACTCGACAAAACTGAATTATTTTGGAGAGAGAAAGGAAGTCACATATTTGGTCAAAGGAGCATCATGGGAAATGGGGCACAGCATTTGGCAGCTCTCTATGGAAATGAAACCTGCGTGGAGCATTTTTTACGACGACCTGATGTAGACATTGATGATAGAAACGAAAACCTCGACACAGCATTGCATATTGCTGCAAGAGCTGGGCACATCTCTATTCTTGAGAAGTTGTTTTGTTTCATTCTCCGTTCTGATCGATATGAGTCATTTTCTGACTCTCCCAGAGAGTGTTTGGAAGGAATCTTGTTGGAGAACAAGCAAGGAAACACTTTCTTTCACGAGGCCTTACTGAATGGTTACAAAGATGTGCTTAACAGAATTTTAGATTGTCAAGAATTATTAAAGATCAAAGAGGCAGCTCCTGGCTTCGTGGAAATGTTTGAGCGAGTTGCATTGTTTTGGACAAACAACAATGACGAGTCGGTTTTGCACATGGCAATAGAGAGAGGCTACAAAGACATTGTTGATCGTGCATTGACCAAATTGAACAGCCAACACCCTGTATTGGAGAAAATGTATCAGAAGAAAAAGTTTGCCAAAAGGTTTGCGCGCCCCCCCCCCCCCGCCCCCCCCCCCCCCCCCCCAGGTAATTGCCACTTCAATTCCCTCAATGTTATTTCTTACTTAAAACACTCATTTGGTCGGGGCATTAAATGAATAACATAAGAACAATATATACTTAGCTCTATAATCCATTAAATCTATTGCTACTATACAGTAGGAAAACAATTCTTTGACTGTTTTTCAATTAGAATTAGATTAATTCTTGGAGTTTTGATCTCCAAAATTATTTTTTTTTTACAATTTTAGTTATTCATTTTTTTTTCATACTAAGCTTAATTGACATTTGGTCATTCATTTTGGATTTAATACTAGGAAATGTTTTTTGCGAATAAGTGACACAGGTTGTATATATACTTACAAATTCATTTTTTTTAAATAGAAAAATGAATGTTTAAGAATTTTTTTTTAAAGAAAAACACTTTTTTAAAAATAATATTATTAATAATATATTTAAATATTAAAAAATGATTTTAAACAATTTAGTTCTAATATAGTTTCCTTAATTTAATTCTATTTTTTTCCAAATAAAAAAAAATATTTTAATCAATATGAGTAAAATCACCAAATCTTTTACTATTATTTTATAATACAAATTTTTAAAAATTATTATCAAAATTTTTAAAATGATAAATTATTATAAATAAATTCAAATGTTAATATATGTTATTTTATGTCAATTGACAAGTATCAGTTATCTTATCAACTAGTTTAACAAAACACTTTTAATTAAATTAGCTAGTTTATAAACTTTGAATTACCTTCCGTTTTCTAGCTCTTAACTTATAATTTATATGAGTTGTAAAAAAAAAAAACTTATAATTTATAAACTTTTAGCTAATTTATAACTTTCAACTAAGTTATAAGTTAAAAGTTAGATTTATCAAACATAACAAGATCATATAGTTTATTAGTCTAAAACTTGGTTTTATAGAAAATTTAAAGGAAAACATATCCGAGCATTTTAGGAATGCTGAGTCAGCCAGTCAGTTTATTAGTCTAAAACAAGGTTTATAAAAATAAAAGGAATTTCTGTTATAAAAAATAAATAAAAATAAAAGAAATCATTTTTTTGAAGAATATATTAGGTTTCATGCATTTTGTAGGAAAAATAAAATAAGAATGAGACTGAGATAAAGAAAGAAGTTATGATTTTTTATCACTCAAAATAATAAATATTTAACATTTTCTTATTTTGTCTATCTTTTTCTTTATATCAAATCATTAATTTTGTCTTTTATAAGAAAATATTAATATAATATTTGGAGAGAGTATTTGTATAATATTTTGAAGCATATCAGTGTTATGATTTTAAATTTAAAAAGTATTAATATAGAAAAATAAAAAAAATGAAATGATATGTAATCATTACAAGAATTTTTTTTTTTAACGTGTTTGATTTTTCTACATTAAACTCTAAATCAATTAGAGACTAATTTAAAAATTAATTTCATAAGTAATTAAAATATTGTTAGCTAATTTTGTTAGATTAATTTAGATACTATTTTAGAAAACTAATTTACTAATAATTTTTGTAGAAATCATTTTAATAACTAATTTAATAATATTAAAAACTACTTTAGACATTAACTATTTTTTTAATCTGTAAAATCATTTCTACATTAATTATTACTGTAATTGAAAATTTGAATATCTGAATTGAGTAAATATTTAATGAATTTTTTATAATAAATTTGATAAATCCTCAATGCGTACAATTTGTTCTAGAAAAAATAAAAGCAAAATATAAAGTAGAAAGGAAAGAGAAGAAACTGAAAGAGATGAGAGGGTAGAATGTGATTTACTTTAATCTACTAGAATAGTTTATATAAAAAAGATTTAGACCGACACAATTATTAAATTACTCTTTCTATTTGATTGACATGTGTTTTTAAGGGTATTTTAGTCTTTTACTATCATTTCTCCCCCTTCTGCTTTTCTCTCTCTCACAACCACTCTTTGTTTCTTTTCTTTTTTCTCCCTTTATTTTATTATTTCTTCTTTATTTTTTATTTACAATATTTAACATTATTATTTTACATATTTTATATATAAAAATATATATTTTATAAATTATACTAATATAAAAAACCACTATAACTTTACTAATATCATAAATTAAATCAATTGCTTTTATAATAAAAATATCTTTTTAATAATAGATATCACAAATATCATACAAAAATCTTTAAATATTTAATACAAGTGTCAAGGACTTAATAAAAATAATTTTATGTATGATAGAAACCACAAATATAATAAATTATGGGTGACAATCTTATTCAAGACTACAATGTTTTTTCTTCAGCTAGTTAAAATTAATTTATAAATATATTTTTAATAAAATATTAAAATTATTTACTAAAAATGGCAAAAATTAATTTAGTTGAATTTTATTTAGGAAATTTTGGATCAATTCACGTAGGTAGGTGAACAATTATTATAGTATTACTATAATTTTTTGTTAATAAATAATTGAAATCTATTTTTATGGCTTTCTCTCTTTTTTTTATATATAGAACCAGTTAGGGATTTTATTTTATTTCACGGATGAAAGTATATATACTAAAATCATATTAATATATAAATTAATAATATTATTATTTTTTTGAATATATATTTTTATGAATTTATTTTAATTGATTTAAATAATTTATTAAATGTTTTATTTTATTTAACATAAAAGTATGAAAATGTAACAAGTGAAGTTGAATATTTTTTTAATGAAGATGAATTTAGACATAATTTATAGAATAAAATGTCACATTGGGAGGTGAATATTTCAATAAAACCAAGTAATATATATATATATATATATATATATATATTATGAAAAAAGAGGACAGAAATGGTTCTCACAAGAAATTCAGTGCTAGACGTAAAACCAAGTAATATAAATTAATGTAACAAACGAAGTTGAATTTTTTTAATCAAGATGAATTTAGACACAATTTATAGAATAAAATACAACATTGGGAGGTGAATATTTTTATAAAACCAAATAATATAAATTAATTTGCGGGGATGGATTTTTTAAAAATAAATGCAAGTAAAAAAAATTTTTAGACATATTTTAATTTTATTTTATATATAAATCATAATATAATATGTCACATACTTGAAATCATATTATTCTCTAAATTATTATAATACTTTTATTATTTTATTTATAAAAATATTTGAATATATATTTTTTATGATTTTCTCTTAATTGACTTAAATAATTTATTCAATGATTTTTTTTATTTAACATAAAAAATGAAAAATATAACAAACGGGGTTTAATATTTTTGAATGAGGAGAAATAAAGACATAATATACATGATAAAATATACAAAATGCAAGTCAATATTTTTATAAAAGCAAGCAATAAAGATGAATTTACGGGAATATTTTTTATACCAAAAGCAAGTAGAAAAATATGTAGACAAATTTTAATTTGCTTCTATATATTAATATGCATATGTAAATTTATTAATATTTATATGTATAATATATAATGATAAAAAAAATTATATAGTCACATGTGGTTGATTTTTTTTACATAGACTCAAGTAAGAATATTTTTGCTAAATTCACGGGATGAACTTTAATTTATATTAAATCTAAATTATTACAGTATTGTTATACTTTTTTTTTTTAAGGTAATACTACTATTATATATATATATATATATATATATTTATGACTTTCTTTTTTTAAAATTTTAATAATTTATTTATTTATTTAATATATAATTATGAAACTATAACAAATGAAATTACTAATTTTCATTAACTAATGAAAATAAATTTATACTTAGTGATAAAAGAAAAGAAAAAAAAATCAGCAGGAGAGGGAGCTGGAATTGTGAGTGATGAGAGTAGAACAGGGGAATGATTTTCACTTACTAAGTAGAATTGACTTTTTATCGAATAGAGCAATACTGTGGAACTTACCAATAACTCCATTCTTTGTCTTTCATTCTCAATGTTTCTTTTTTTAGGCTTAGCATCTAAATTTCTTTTTTCATCATGATGTTTTAGTGATACTCATATTACTTATAAATTGTTTAATCACTGATTTTAATTTTTTTTTTTTAGTTAAAAGTGTTGGGAAGTCAGTTAATGCGGATATGAAAATTATGCGTCATCATTGGAAGGAATGGCGGCGGACACTTATACAATATCCTCAAGAATTTGTTCAAGACTCTGTGATAGACAAAGTTACGAAGGATGTTAAAAAAAAAAAAGTAAAATTGATTCCATACGGTCCTTATTATGTTCCACTAGGAAAATCACCACTCATCTTGGCAATCTTAAAACAGGATCAAGGTACGTATTGCACAACTCTAAATTTGATCTCATTTTTGACTACTCAATTTATTTATAATTGGATTGGGTTATAGTTGGTGAAATGAATATGTAAAACTGTTGACCAACATTGATGGTTCGTATGGTAATTGTCCTAAGACAATTTCATAACGTTCAACAACAACCAGGACGGATCCAGGAATCTAAGTAGGGAGGGGCTAGAATTTTTTTTACAAAAAATTGACAATAAAATTTTTTTAAAAAAATATTTAATATAAAATTTATTAAAAAAAATAAAAAATTGATATAAAATTTGACAATTTTTTTTAAAATTGAAAATAAAATCTACAATCATGTGATGTAAGAGTAAAATAGTAGAGTAAAATTTATAAGATTTTAAAAAATTATAGATAAAAAGTGTCAAATTAATTTATTAAAAATAAAACTTACCAAAAATAAATAAAAATATAATGAAATTAAATATTTATTAGGTATAAAATTAAGATATCATATACTAATAAAAATATTATTAACTTAAAAATTTATTTTTTTAATAATTTTTTTTTAATATTTATTTTATTTTTTATATATATATGAAAAAAAAAAAGGGAGAAGGGGGAGGAGGGGGCTGAAGCCCCTGCTTGCCCCCCCGTAAATCCGTCACTGACAACAACCAAAATTTAAAACTTTTGTTGTGCTTGAAGTTGATTGTATTTCCAATTTCAAGAAGTGTTCATGTCATTTCTTTATTCCCATCGAGTTTAATTATATTATATGAATCATATTAATTATTTTTTATTAAAGTCATTCCATAATTACATCAATCTTTATTAGTTTAAATAATTTAACATTTTTTTATTTGTCTCATGTGATGACATGCAGTGACGGATTTACGGGGGGGCAAGCAGGGGCTTCAGCCCCCTCTCCCCCTTCTCCCTTTTTTTTTTTCATATATATATAAAAAATAAAATAAATATTAAAAAAAATTATTAAAAAAATAAATTTTTAAGTTAATAATATTTTTATTAGTAGATGATATCTTAATTTTATACCTAATAAATATTTAATTTCATTATATTTTTATTTATTTTTGGTAAGTTTTACTTTTAATAAATTAATTTGACACTTTTTATCTATAATTTTTTAAAATCTTATAAATTTTACTCTACTATTTTACTCTTACATCACATGATTGTAGATTTTATTTTCAATTTTTAAAAAAATTGTCAAATTTTATATCAATTTTTTATTTTTTTTAATAAATTTTATATTAAATATTTTAAAAAAAAAATTTTATTGTCAATTTTTTGTAAAAAAAATTCTAGCCCCTCCCTACTTAGATTCCTGGATCCGTCCCTGATGACATGGAAATTTAAGTAAATGTGCATTATACATTGAAATCACAAATTACTATCTTTATTTGAATTAGAATGATTAAATCATGGTGATTGTAAGTTATCCAAACAACTTGGATCCTTCTATGTATTACAAACCATTCAATTCAACTATGTTTAATTTATAGTGTAATATGTGTCTTTAATATTTTTTCTAAGACACATTTTTTTAGGAAACACTATAATTGAACTCACAAGTGTCATGCAATACGAATATTATATTGTTAACAATGACTTATCCATAATACATCTTTTCAACATGGCCATTGAATGTTTTGGGTGATAATTCTTTAGTTAACAAATCCATTATCATTAAGCTTGTATTGATATATTCAATTGACACTCAATATTTTTGTATTTCTTCATTCTTTGAGAAAAAGACAATTGCAGAATTATCACAATGAATCCTTAGCGGTTTGACTATATTGTCAATAATACCAAATCCTAGAGTAAAGTTCTCCAACCATAACGAGTGTATCCCATTTGTATAGAAGATAGATTCCATTTCCTATAATTTCCAAGACATTTTATTAGACTAAAGTTATCCCCTTTCTAAATTGGAATAATCCTTACATAACACTTTTTCATTCTTAATTTCTTTAATACTTTATTGCATATGCTTTTTGAGACAATCTCAACAATCCTTATGACATATTACAAAATATTTCTATCCTATCTAATAGGATTCTTGACTCATATCTTTCATTTCAAAGTTATTAGAGAAATACTTATTTACATCATGTAACATAACAACATTATTAGCAGCAAACAAAATGTCAACAATATACAAGATTAAAATTACAAATATGCTCCCATTGACCTTCATGTAGATACATTGATCTACGGTGTTCTCTACAAAATCATACTGTTAAGGTATCATTGAATTTAAGATACAATTGTCTAGAAGCCTGTTTTAATCCATATATTGACTTCTTTAATTTACATAGAAGATTTTTCTTTTCTAGAAACAATCCCTTTAGGTTGGTCTATATAAATTTCTTTCTTTAAGTCATCGTTCAAAAATGTGATTTTTACATCCATTTGGTAAAGTTATAAATCATAATGAGCCATAAAGGCAACACAATCCTAAAAAAGTCCTTATTAGAAAATGTAGAGAAGGTCTTTTTTGTAGTCAACGCCATCTTTTTGGTGTGAAATCTTTGACAAAAAGTCTAACTTTGTATCTTTTAATGTTCCCCTTCGAGTTACGTTTGATTTTAAAGACTCATTTACAATCGACTTGTTTTGAACCTTCAGATAACTCAACTAAATCCCAAATCTTATTGTCATCCATTGATTTTAACTCTTCTTTCATTGCATTGAGTCACTTTTCAAAATTGTCACTTTACATGGCTTGTCTTAAAGAGATAGGATATCCATCAATGCTCAAGTCATATTCTTGTTCAAGTGAATACACAACATATTCGTTGGAAATAACTGGTCTTCTTTGCCTTTTAAACCTTCTTGGTGTTATCTTTTGTGATTATTCTATAACTTGTTCATTTGTGACTTGCACATTATCTGCTAGTTTATCATTCTATAGGTTTTGAATATTAACATGTTGTTTCTGGGTGTTATTTAACTATAATGCAACTAGAGGAACAACATCTTGATGAGGGACTTTAGGCGAAGAAGATTCACCATGAGTCTCTACAATATTCATTTTTCTTGATTTCTCACTCCCACTAAACTAGCCATTTTCATTGAACCTGGCATTGCCAGACTCAATTATTCTTGTATTATGGTTATGATAATAAAATCCGTAACCTTTGGACTTTTTAGGATACTCAATGAAGAAACCATTAATGATTTTTACATCAAGCTTTTTTTATGTGGATTATACACTTTTACTTTTGTCGGAAAACCTCAAACATGAACATACCTAAAATTAGGTTTCCTTCTCGTCCACAATTCAAAAGAAGTCATAGGAATAACCTTACTAGGAACCTTGTTAAGCATATATAAAACAATCTTTAATGCATGTATCTACATAAATATATAATATATATTACTATTGCTTATATATTAATAATCTTTTCAATAATATATGTTGGTATATAATCTAACTCAAAAAGATATAATATACTAATTAATAGATATGATCATAAATATCTTATGATTTTAATTTCAATAATTATTATTATCTAGACTAATTATATTTGATGAATTATTACTTTACTATCTATATATTATAATTGTTATAAAATTTAATGAGTTTGTTTAATTTTTTTAAGTGTGAAATTATTATTGTTAATGTATTTGGGATAAAAATATTTCAAAACTTAAAAAATAGTTTAAAATTATAAATTCATGTATTTTCTTCTTCTATCATTTGAAATAAAAAAAATATTTTAATTTTATGGTTAAAAATAATAAATAATTTTATAAAATTTATTATTTAATAAATATTTTTGTGTTAAAAATTGTATATTTAAATAATTAAAATTTTTTTTAGCCCCCCCTTGATCAACTTTCTGGATTTGTCCTTGCTTTCAGTCACACTATTTTGTTGCGGTGTGATAAGCATAGTATAGTATGCACGTATGCCTCTACTTTCAAAGAACTTTGTAAATGGACCTGAATATTGTCCATTCACATTGTATTTTTCATAAAATTCATCACCTCTATCAGACCTTAAAACTTTTACTTTTTTGTCTAGTTGCCTTTCTACCTCATTAATGAACATCTTTAAGACATCCACTGTTTGAGACTTTTCATGCAGAATATACAAATAACAATGATGTGAAAAATCATCAATAAATATGATAAAATACTTTTCAGCGCCCTAAGATGGAATGTCAAAGGGTCCACAAATATTAGTGTATATCAATACTATAAGTTCATTACTTCTTGTAGCAAAATTCTTTGATATTTGTTTGATTTCCTTTAATACAATCCAAACATATACTAGTCACCAAAATCCAATTAAGGCAAAATTTCATTTTCATTAGCCTTATTATCCTTCCTTTGGATATGTGACCTAATCTTTGATGCCATAAAAAAAGTAGAACTATCATTATGGACATTTGGCTTACTACCAACAAGACATATTCCACATTAAACAATGATTCCATAAAATTTACACCAAGATTGAAACAATATAAACCATCTCTTATAATACTAGATCCATAAAGTACATATCTTTAAACAAAGAAAGTACATTGTTTCCAATCTTGAAACTAAAACCTAATCCATCTAACTATGCAACATAAACTAAATTCCTGGCACATCTTAGTACATAGAGACATCTTTCCAAATCTACATGACACCTAGTGTCCAAGATTAATCTATATGTTCCTATGCCCTCTATCATTTCCTTTATTTTGTTTCCCATGTAAAGAAACTTTTCAATTTCTCTTATGGTTTGGAATGAAAGGAATCCATGCATAATATGTAACACATGAGTAGTTGTTCTAGAATCAAGCTACCAAGTATTACTAGGTACCTCAACAAGATTTGATTCAAAATTTACAAATATATAAAATATAAATTTCTTTTCAAATTGTTTATTTCTTTATGGGCAGTCATTCTTGAAGTGACCACTTTGTTTATAAAAGCAACACTTCTTCTCTTTACAGACTCCTCTATCCTTAACCTTTAATTAAGAATTTCCCTTGTCCTAATTTTTACCTAGCTTGACCTTAGTGCTACTAGCTCCATAATGAGTCATCATGAGAATGGATTGAATTGTTATTTTAGAGAGTTCAAAATGAATTGTACTAAAAATGATCAATTCACTTCCATTCCCATGGAATTCAACTTTGTTGTCATATTAGCCATTTCTGCCACATGATTATGAATTGATTGAGATCAATCAAACTTTTTGTTTGTTAGCTCACTTGATAGGTTCCCCACAATTGACTTGTTAGTAATGTCTTATTGTGAGTATTCCTTCACCAATTTCATGAATTCTTTTGCATTGTCTATTTTAGACATAGAGGACTTCACATTTGCAGCCATAGACATTCTCATCAAGTTCAAAGATAACGTGTTAGAACGCTCTCAAGCCTCATAGAAAGACTTGTTAGCATCTTTACTAGTCTCTGTAATGACTAGGAGGCTTTCATCCATTATCAATGCTAAGTGCAAGTTTGTTACACTAGTTGAAACTTGATCATTTTAAACCAATCAACATAGTCTAGCCCATTAGACTTGATCATTAAGTTGTGAAAAACAAACATATTAGTCATAGTCAATACATGCAAATAAACCCACACATTAATATTTTGGGTATATTTAATGGATTTAAACTATATAGATGATGCATCATGCATCTACGTTCACCTTTGGCGATAAACATTTTCATATCAATAATGATGCCAAACAAATACTTTAATGAGTAATAAATTATACTATTCTTGAAATATACACATGCTCACCTATGAAAACAAATCCTTACTATCATTAATTATAAGCAATGGTTCACATTTAGGTAATCTACATATGCTTTATAATTAACAATTTCTCTCAATCCAATTATAAAATTTCAAAGCATCGTTATATCAATCAATTATATATTTTGAAAATACAAAATCCTAGTAGATTTGACTAACTTGGTGATTAAAAATCTTTCATTAATATGTAATTTCAAAATAGTTGGACCACCCACCTAGCGAAAACTTAGTTGCATGGACTACCCACCTAGCTTGTAGATAATTTATTTATACTATATATAACTAAACAAATAGATAAATTAAGTCTTTAATTTAGAACACTCTAAGTTAGATCAAGTCTAGGACTCTCGGCCTTTAGACACATATTAACAAACTATCACCTATAAATCTATATGGAGACTTGTAATTTAAACATACATGCTTGTGGGATATAAATAGGTTTAATGTTACTTTTAATCCATTAAGTTTCACATTTTTTGTATTTTGGTACATAATGTTTTAAAAATTTTATTTTGATACTTTAAATTATGTTTTAGTCATATTTTGGTACATAACATTTTAAAAATTTCATTTTTGTACTTTAATTAAATTTGTTTTAGTTATATTTTAGGACATAATGTTTTAGTTATAAACATAAACAAAATCAAATTAACAACCTTGAAGTATATCAAAATGTGACTAAAACATAATTTAAAGTATCAAAATGTAATTAAAATATAGTTTAAAGTACCAATATGAAAATTTTAAAACATTATGTAACAAAATATAACTAAAACATAACTTAAAGTACCAAAATAAAAATTTTAAACCATCATGTATCAAATTACAAAAAAAAAAAATGAAACTTATTAAACCATTACTGGCATTGCATATACTTTAGTTGCATAAAGTTAACGAATACTTACAAGACATTCATGGTATTGAACGCGTTTGTGGATGTAATGCATAGAAAACTTAAATTCTCTTTAGGATTTATTTTTTGTTTTCATTGAATATAACTAACATCCTTTCAAACAAAATTCTATAATAACAAAAAATACAATAAATCATTTGATAGAATTTTTAATATCAATAAATTAACAACACTAGTATCAATACTTTTAACAATTAACATTTTTATTTTGTGCTTTACTTTATAAGTGAGGGGGCAAAAATAATATTATTTAGTAATATTAATACTAAGTTCAAAAGTTTGATGGTGACTATGGCCCTATAGGTCACCCCCTCTCTCGGCCTTTGTGTGGTGTGAGTAACTTTTTTGAAGTTACATTTTCATCAAATCATTTTTTAAGATTTAATGATTGTGATAATTAATCTTAACCATGAGATACTAGAAAAATAAAGGAGAGGAATGCAATGTAATTTTCTCATAAAAATACTCTCTCTATCTCTATATATATAATTTTTATTTGACTGATTAAAAAGAATAATAGAAAACCTGACAATAGAATGAATTTCATTCTATTCTTTGTTATTTGGCTCATTTTTATTGTATATTGTTGATTAATGTTTTTAGATTATGCTCATACTTGACTATGTATATGCCAGATATTATACGGAGTATACTGACAAAAAAGAAAGATTGGATTTATATAAAGGACAATAAAGGGAGGAATGCTTTTCACTATGCTGCATCTACCGGTTACCTTAACGGTTTTAAGGACCTGCTTGAAAGGTGTATTGCCTGTCATGTGGATAGAGACATCTATGGCTTTTTTCCTATTCATTTGGCTTCAGCAAGAGGGCATGTTGAAGTGGTTAAGAAATTGCTAGAACACTGTCCATATCCCAAAGAAATAGTTAATAATTATGGACGAAATATTCTTCACATTGCAGCTCAAATGGGAAAGCTTAATGTGGTGGGATATATCTTGCAAAATAATGAAAATCATGAACTTGAAAAGATGATAAATGCTAAGGATGCTAGCGGAAACACTCCCTTGCATTTGGCTACCTTGGGTTGTCATCCAAAAGTTGTGCATGCCTTGACACAAGATAAAAGAGTGGATTTGAGTTCAATTAACAACAATAATCAAACAGCTCTCGATGTTTTCATGCAACATGTGCAAAAAAATCCGTCCTATCAACAGGCAAGTATTTTACTCTCCCTTCACTTAAATTCTTGAAAATATGTCATTTTTGTACCTCAGTCTATCTATTTTTTTTTTTCGTTTTTATTTCTTAAAATTACAAAACCTATGTGTTTCTAGTCCCTGTAGAAAGACTATTAGAAGCACGTTGTTTCGGTTAAACATAGGTAGCAGGGAACTAAACATAAATAATTAAACTGCAAATTAAATAGAAAATAAAGTCATAGGTTATTAAATCTCTTGTAAAAAAAACAATATATTAAATCTAAAATTTGATTTGTCTTTATAACTTTCGCACTTTTTGATTGAGTTCATTTTTATTTTCTACTATTTAACAAATTAAGTTATCTTTTTAAAAATCAGTCTTACCTTTAATTTTTTTTTATTATTTATAGCGTATGCTTTACTAAATTATCTTCAAAAACTTAGGATCTGTTTTAGCCGGCTTATATTTTCTGCTCATGAGTTATTTTTAAGTAAAAGTCGGATCAAATATCAATTAGTAAAAACTTCTTAAAATAAAATCTATTTATTTTTAATAAAAAAAAATTTAGAAATAAGGAATTTTATAATAAGTTATACATAACTACTTATGCGGAGCTTATTCTCATATTTTTTTTTCTCTTCTCAATAAAACAAAATTATAATGTATATATAACAAATTTTGAAATATTTTTTTCTCATTAAGTAATATGAATTATTACAATTATTCAAAAAAAAATTATCTTTTATAATTTTATTCAACTTGTTTCGTTATAAAAAAATATTTTTAATTTTAATAAAATAAAAAATAATATTTCAATTAATAAAATTATTAATCAATTATTTAAAACATTATTGAACACTACATTACTATTACAAGATTTATTTATATAAAAGTTTTATTATCCTTAAAATATTTTTATATAAATAATTTTTTTCTACAATATTTATTTTATTTTATAAATATACCTTTTCATTATACAAAATAATTAGTGTTTTTTTTATAAAAAAATATTAGTATTTAGTTTGTTAATTTTTATTAGTGAGGAATCGAACCTAAAATCTCTCCATTTGATTATATATATTTTAACTTTGAAAGGAGCTTTTATGTTAAAAAAAATATATTAACAAAAAATTTTTTATTTATTTTTTAAAATTTTTATTTTAATTTTAATTTATAAATTAAAAATAAACCCAACGAAACGGAAGCTTATTTCTCACACCCAATAACTTCTGTTTCATATTTATACTAATACTTCCGTTTTTGTTAGAAAAAAAAAAAAAACTACACTTATGACTGCAAGTAGGGCTGAGCAAAAATAACTATATTGGACTGAATTGATGCTGAACAAAAACTGAACTATTAAAAAATAACTGAAATTTTTTCTATAAGAATTGATCCAAACTTGTTGTACAGTTCAGTTTTTGAAACTGAACTGTTTCTAAATTAATAATTAACCAAACTATTAACTGCTTTAAGAACTGGTTCAGTTAGTGCTCAATTTGAAACGAGAGTAGAGGCACACGAGTCAGTCAGCTCTACACTTCTGCATTTGTTTTTCTTCTCTGCACCTTAATATTGAAGTATGGTGTTGCAGGTAAATTTAATGTTCTCACACGATAATAGTTACTTTATTCTTTTCATCAGGATTAGTCATTAAAAACAATTGAATGTTATATTTTAATAAAAAATAAAATTTTATTATTGTATATTATTCTAATGTTGGGGTATTTAAAATATAAATTATTAAAAGCGTTTTCTTCTCACAGGAATAAAAAATAAAATGGTACTAATTGTCATATAAAAAATGGACAATATTACACAGCTAAATTATTCTTAAAAGTAAGAAAAAAATATTTTTTCAAAATAAATGACTTTAAAAAAAAGTTTGGAACAATTTAGAGCCATTCGGAACAATTCAAACAGTTCGGATAATAGATAATAGTTTGAAATAATTTGAAGCATTTCATTTCAAATCGATTTAGTTTAGTTTAAACCGATTTAGGTCAGTTTAACGTATCTCTAAAGGAATTCAGTTTGTCCAAATCATGTTTTACAGTTTATAGTTTGAATGAACTACAAATGTATTTCGATACAGTAAAATTAAATTCAGAATTGAAAAATCCTAATTACAAATTTATCATTACTATAAGACTTTTTATTTTGTAGTGAGATTAAAATGTACTTCAATTTGATTCACATCTGGATGATTATGCAGAAGGAAAGATTTTTTTTGTAAATAAAAAATATTATATGATCTATAATTACTATTTGGATCGATCTCCACGTCATATATAATGAATGTTATTAGTTTTTATTTTCTCATAATAATTTTAAAGATTGTTAGTATGTTATTGATTTTTATGGATAAAAAAAAAAAAAAATCATACTTTATATATAATTGAATTGTGACACTCAAACATGTATTTACAGAGGTTGACATGGATTGCGCTCAATTCTGCTGGTGTAAAACATGCTAAAATAAGGTATCACTCTGTCAAGGTCTCTCCTCCTTCCCCAAGTGAAGAAAGTGTTTGTAAACAAGAAGCCCCAAACATGGAACCGTATAAAGACAGATTTGACACCCTTATTCTGGTTTCCACCCTTATAACCACAGTAACATTTGCCGCAGGTTTTACTTTGCCTGGTGGAACTAATAGCTCTGATCCAGGACAAGGCATGGCCCTCATGCTACATCACTTGTGGTTTAAGCTATTTGTTTTCTGCATCACAATATCCATGTATGGTTCCATTAGTGTTACCATTATTCTCATTTGGGCTCAATTGGGAGACATAACTTTGGCTGTTTTTTCACTTGATATGGCAAAGCCCGTTTTAGGAGCCACTCTTGCAACACTTTCAGTTGCGTTCATGGCCGGTCTCCACCTTGTTATAAGTGATCTCAGTTGGCTTGCCACTGCTCTTCTGGTTTTGTGTGTCATCTGCATTTTCATCCTTTTGTTGCTCTACACTATTCTCTGGTTACCCTCATCGTCGAGCAACCCAGTGATCCGATACATTTCCTACTATCCCTTTCATTTTCTGACATGGTTATTAGTTTCAGAAGATGAAGCTGGAGGTATGTAACAACCTCACATTCACTCACTAGTAAATACATGAAGTCTCTGAAAAGTGTCTTCTTTTTATTTTTATCCTTTTGGATGGAGAATATTGAACTTCATCTTTTATGAGCATCTTAACTAAGCAATGTATATTATAACTGTATATGCTAGACACTTAATAATGATACCTGAAGTATCATGTGTATTGACTACCAGTTCTAGCTAGTATAGGAATGACAATTGGTGTGGACTGGCATGGGTAGTGCCAACCCGCGAGTTAGAAAAGTTGTCCATACCAGTCTTGCAAATTCATGGATATCCGTGTTATAACTATTCATGATTTTTTTTTTTTTTTGTAAACCCACGAATATTCATGATTTTCCATAAATATTAAAAAAATAATTAGGAAAACAAAAATTGTTTAGTAAAAGAAAGAAATTTTATTATATCATAAGAATAAACACAAGGTTTGCTTTTACAGCATGAAAAGAATATATAGGGGACCTTTGTTTTAAGGTATGACAATGTATTTCTAGGAATCATGTTATTATTGAGAATGTTATTCCAGGGGATATTTAAAAAATTGTTGGTTAGATTTTAACATTCCTGGAATAGGATTTTATCCGTGGATATCCGCGGATGCGGATTTTTTTTGCCATTCCTAAGCTAGTACTCTCTTAAAATAATTTTATATCATATAATAGTCACACATTTATTAGATATCGAGGACTAAGACTAATTTTATAAATATATCATAGAAGATAAGTATAAGAATGTACAAATAAATAGGATATAATGATATTATATATAGAATGATCTTTATGTATGACATTTATATGTTGAAGTTGATCAATTAATCCTTGATTATTTGACTTGGGGTGTTTTGGGAGCTGCAGCTGGGATCAGTGAGCCTGTAACATCTATTAGCCAACACACAGAAGCAAAGAAGGTTGTTGTTCCTACCTATAAGGGAAGTGGATCGAACGAACAAGTAGAAGAAGATGAAAGTGAAGAGGAGGAGGAAGGAGATGAAAGTGAAGAAGAAGATGAAAGTAACGAGCTAATCAATAAAGAAGGATACATGGATCCCACTGGATTGGAGCATAAATATATTAAGAAAGAAAGTGTTGTTGACGGAGATGCTACCTTCACTTCATTCACTCTTTATAATTATGAAAATTCATTATGATTATGAAAATTTCCAAATAATTTTCATAACTAAGAACATATATTTAAAGTTGTTGTGATAATTTTTTTTATAAAAGTATTAATTATTTTTTAAAATAATATTAACAAATTTTAAATATATTTCATTAATATTATTTATTCAAATAATAAATATTAAATATATGATTTATTGGTTAGTGTTTTCTAAATTATCTCCACCTACAAATAATTATAACCATATTTCCTAAATTATCTCCATTCACTAAGTAAGAGAAGAATGTGGGATAATTAGTTTTTAATTTACATAATTTTCACACACACATAAAATATCTCCTTCTCTTTCACACACTCAAATTTACAAATTACTCAAATCTATAAGAATGTAACTCTCTCTCTCTCTCTCTCAAAAAAGCTACATCTTACATCGATTATAAAAAATAAAGATTCTTTTTCTTTAAATACTGTCTATGTATAAAACTTTATGTTTTCTTTTTTTCTTTCTTCTTCTACACCAACATTAAAATTTTATTTTTAACCACTATACTAGGCAAACATACATGTACTCATTTATACATATATAAAATATTTATTAATTATTACACCATTTCTTTCTATTCTATGTTGGTTTTAAATTTTCATTAAATTAAACTTAATTGTCTTTCATGGTACTAAGTACCACCACTTTAATTATTACACTCTTCAAATTTTCAACTTTGACACAATCACTTTTCATGAAATCACACTACATCAGAAGTAGTGGCATATCACCAAACCTCCAACACTTTTTCCTTATTCATATGAAAGCTTCTTCTTTTCAAATACGTTTTTTGAGAACTACATTGACCCATCTAATGATTTTCTCCATCTTAAGATACCTTCACTTCACTTACTCATTATGATTATGAAAATTTCCAAAATCATGAAAATTACATTAATCTTCTCTCATATTCTAAATTCTGAAAGTACTTTTATGAACAACAACAAATTAAAAAGAGTTATAAAAGATAATTAATTTCTATTTTTTTCATGAGAATTAATTTCAATTTTATTTATTTGTACTCATTTTTTCACCAACAAAAAAATAAAGATTTTTTGATGTTAATAAAATAATAATATTTTAAAAAAAAAACCCCACCAATTAATTTTAATTAAAATTACCAAATTTTTAAATTTAAAATATCAATTTATTAATTACAAAGTAATAATAGTGACAATAGTTGTTATTATAAGTAAATGTATGCTAACAATTACATTGGTTGTTACAAATTACTTATAACAACACTAAACTTGTAAAAATGACAGCAATAATTATCATTGGCAAAAATATAAGTAGTGATAGCGATATGAAATGTCACTTTTTCACATCGACACTTTTGTCAACGACCTTCAGCGACAAATATTTCATTGCCACAAGTTGTTTTTTAACGACAATTAAGATATCCCAATAATAAATATTGCTGCAAATAACAACTTTTCTTATAGTGAATGTATGTCCTACATACTATTATTCTATCAAAGGAATGTTATAGATACATATCATTCATTAGTGGTAATCACCTTTTAGGTTTAAATATATTTTTAATTTTCGTATATTTCTTTTTAGGTTTAAATGTGCTTTTAATTCTTTGTATATAAGGTTTTTCTATTTTAATCATTCAAATTAAAAGTTATGTTTTTAGTTATTTAAATATAATAAATATATTTTTTAGTTCTTTTCTCTAAGATTGTCAAACAAGATACATAAATTTTACAATTGTACTGGATTTTTATCGTAAAAGTCAAAATTTTCACCATAAATTACAAAATCTATATGCGTTGTTTGATAATTTGGACAGAATAACTAAAAATAATATTTATCACATTTGAATGACTAAAAACAAATTTTAATTTTCGAGACTAAAAAATCTAAACACCCAATTTGAGAGATTAAAAATATATTTAAATTTTATTTATTTATTTATATTTAGAATAAAAATGAATAATATTGCATCAAAGGTATAACTATTATAGATGCATGTTGATAATGCATTAACATTTCTTTTTTTAATTCTGCTGTGTATTTGTATTTAGTGAAATTTGCCGGGAGTTAACATACTAAATTTCAACTCAAAATAGGTACAATATATATATGCACAACATAAAATTCTCTAAAATCACCATATTTTTATTTTTGTAAATAATAGATTAATGCAATTAAACTTAGTAGATAAAGCATTATAATATATAAATAATTTCTTAGGATATTAAATTGAGATGAAATCCAACTCTTAATATTTCAAACAAGATGATAAATTGCCTCTAATTAAAAGCCATCCTTTCTACTATTATACATATTTTTTCATTCTTGCATGGATGGAAATAGGTTAGATCACTCGACAGAGACCTATGGCTTAGCCTATCTCAGGCCTAGGCCAGACCTTAGGCCATTAAAAAACCTTTTAGGTCTAATAGACTGACCAATTTAAATTAAATTAAATAAATATTTATTATTATTAAAATTATCATACTATATTTTTTTATATTACATTAAATTTTGCATTGTTAAATTTTTAAATGTTAAACATGTTAAGTTTATATAAAAAGTCAAGGTAAAATGAATTTATGTCTTATTTTATTATAAAATATATGTTTAAATAAGTTATTATGAATATTATATTAAAACTGAAAAATATATTTGTTATATTTTGAAATCTATCTTATTTATCATCACAGAGTAAACTATTAAATAGACTGGTAAATTGGCCAAATCCGACTTTCATATAGGTCAGGCTGGGGCCTTTAAATAAAACATTTAACATGCTAAACTCAAGCCTACCAAAACCTAATTAGACTTAACCTATTTCCACCACTACTTGTACGGCATTTAACAAAAACCTCTTGTGGAAAAATTTGATTCTTGTTACTTTGAGGTTTTTCTGATCATAAATATGAAATTTAAATTATTATCTTTCCATATTTTATATGTATGAAATAGGAATTATAAAGCTGTGTAACTTACTCCTATAATTCATTTTTTCTATCTATGATTTATTACTCGCATTATATTGCCCATGTTTCCGAAATTTTCTATTCTACGCTATCATTTATGGTAACATTATACTTAGTTATAGTTCTATAGCTTCGTTGTTGAGAATTTATTTTTCACTCTTTTATTTTTTATTGTTTATATGTGGTAACTTTTCAGATAAGATGAAATGACGAATCAAAAATACCATTGTTGATCTTTATTCTAGTAATAGAGTATGCCTGGATCCATATCTCAAGCTATGATGAGTTTGTTGTTCGTGCCTTTGTTCATCTAATATTACTAGACATGCATGGGAGGACCTAAAATGGACACTTATGTGTTACATTTGATGCTTATGAATTTATAGTATTTTGTGTTTTTGATATCACCTGTGGCTGTGGCTGGATCATCTGATATTTGTGTGTATTTATTTTGGAAACTATTATGCTTGTACGGTGTGATTGCTATTATGTGTTATCAGCAAAATTCTATTACAAACTAAGTTGACAATTTTCATTTCTTCCACACCATGAGTCCATGACCTAAAGAACTATTGGAAAAAAAAAGAAAAAAAGATAAAGAATCAGAAGAAAAACCTAGTTTAAGATTTCTTTACTAGTTAATAATATTGGTGTAGTAGATGTTTGATGAATTTGAATGGCTAATTAGTCTGTTAAAATAAATGTTTACATTCTAAAAGAAATTAGGTAGAAATGTTTGTTAAAATAAGTAATTATTAAATAAGTGATTATTTTATAAACAAATAGGATCTGTTTCTTCAAATAAATAGAAAAATTGCTTATTTTAAGTATAAACAATTTAGACAAGTCAACCCTAAATCCCCTATAGCCTATACAACCACAATCTACACATAGAGGTGGCAAAGTGGGTTTGGATCCGTGGGTCAGCTCGCCTATCTGCCAAAAAATGGTAGGGCAGGGGAGGGTCTAGAACTCTCTTAATCCGACCCCGCCAACCCACCTTGTCTTAAGTAAAAAATAGAAACCCTAACAAAGCAAAAGATAGAAACTCAAACAGAGCAGTGCCTTCTACCCCTCCCTCCATGATGTTGTGCCGCCACCTTGTCCGACTTGCACCCTAGCCATGGTTCGCGTTGTCTCCTTGCTTTGCACCACATCACCTCACCTTGATCGCACCCTAACTATGCTTCGCATCACTGTCGCCTCTCTCTTCTTGCACCCTAGCCCTACTTTGCATCGTTGCCCTTTGCCTTGCCTCACGCCGCGCCTTGTCGTCACCCTTGCCTCGCCTCACCGCGTTGCTTGTTGTTGTTGCCATCAACCATGTTTTAGATTTGGTTTTTCCCTTGCATGGTTCTACTTCTGTTAATGGTGAGTCAACTTGCCAACCCTCATGTTGGCAGGGTGGGCCAATCAGCTCAACCCGCGCTGGTCATAGGTGGACCAACTCTTTTTGCCACCCTTATCTACACATTATTAAAAAAAAACTCTCCATACACTTTGTTAAAAGCCCTTCAAGTGGTATAAGGCCTCACTACGTTCGTAGGGGTGGGAGTGATCTATTTAGCGGGGGGTCCCATGTTTGATTCTCACTATGTGCAAAGTTCTCTTGGGCCAGCGGCAGCCATGCATCGCGAGCAAGATTAGTCTTCGACCTAGTGGGTTGGGGGACACTCGTGGTTTCCGACCTCGGACCAGAAAAAAAAAGCCGTTCAAGTTAAAAATGAATCCAAATTTAGCTATAAAATAGAAAGGGTTAATGTCATTTTTAATCTATTAAGTTTTTTTTTTTTTTTTTTGCATTTTGATTCATAATATTTTAAAAGTGTCATTAAACTATGTTTTTGACACATTTTGTCAATTTGTGCGAAAACCTTATAAAAGTTAATAAAGATGTGTGTTTGGTTCATTAGTTGATCTTTTTGTTAGTCTTTGAATTAATTTGATAGTTTCGTAACAATATTACTCTTGTGTCCTAAATTGATTACAATCCCATGTATACATAAGTAGTTGTTGTTATTTCTTGGTTCAATTATTTATTTGGTCTCTATACTTGTACAATATTTACATTTTAGTCTCTACATTTAGAGATTCCTCAGTTTTAGCGTCTATAGTTTTAAACTGCAGAGACCAAGACAAATAAAAATGTGTAAGTATGGAGATCAAATTATGATGAATTAAAGTTTATTTCTTTTTACAAGTAATTTGATTAAAAATAAATAATAATGTATTGAAGTATCAACAAGGAAAAACTCTTATATGCTTACATTTTATCCAATTATAAAAATCATTAATCGATCTACTGTCGATTTGTACTATGTGGTATCATTCCTAAATTTTTATCCTTGTAGCAGGATTTGTTGATGATTCTTGGTCCACAAAGGAGAAGGAGAAGCCAAGGTAATAGATTGCTTCCAAAACCCTTCTATTATTATATTCTTTTTCTTATTCTTGTTTGCTATATTAGGAGAAACGCACTCTTAGGGTTTTGATTCTTATGAGCTTGAGGTGTTTTTTTTTTTTTTTTATATCATGAAGATGGAATTTAAACTATATTTTCATGTTTATTATGTATGAAATAAGAATTATAATCTAAAACTTGTTCTTTTCATGATTGGCTATGAGCTCAAATATTAACAATTATGCAATGTTTTTTTTTTCTTAGCTAAAATATGATATTATATATATGTGTAAAAGGAGGCAAGACACATGATACCAGCAATACCGAGATTACATCACATAAAGGATCAAGTCCCACCTCAATCATGATATTCTTGTTGCAAAACAGTGACTATAGTCAAACTAGCTATACCCAGAGGCAACAAAACTATCATACCAAACAAAAAATGAATTATGACCCAAAAAGCTACCCCTATACCAAACTATCATTAACACTAATAGAGATATGACAAAGTAGAAATGGCACTCCCTATACCTATCACAAGACTATACACATTAGCAATATACAAAAGAATCATGCCCTCTTCCTACAATACCAACACTAAATACCCAAGATACACACTCTAGGATTGAGATACCATTGTGTGAGGGAGTGACAAAGTAACTCATCAGATGATTTCATCCAACACTAAGCATATAACAACACTTCTTGTACCAAATTTTGTAGCTGGAACTCTTTGTTATTGAATATGACATCGTTTTTAGTTTTCCAAACCACCCATACAATCACATACCAGACTATCCTCCATCTATCTTGCTTACACCTATTCACTCCCACCAATATGTGTTGATAATAATGCTCCGTAGTCGAGTGTGGGAGCACCACTGATAACTGTATCCATCCATAACAAGTATCCTAAAGTTCTTGAATGATCAGACACCAAAAGAAAAGATGATCAATAGTTTCAAGGTAATTCATACAAAATTTACAATTGTGATTTCCACCATCCATGTTAATGTTCCTATGCAACAAGTTGTCATTAAAAGGTACTCAATTCTTGAATACTCTCCATAATAAAAAATTAAATTAACCTTCAGAGGTACCTTTACTTTTCATAATGTTGAGAAAACATCAATTTCAACATGTTCACTAGACCAATTAGCAATTCCAACGTACACCAACTTAACCAAATATACCCCATTTGGTTCACCACGCCATACCCATGAATCCCTACATTGTTGCCTCACAGTAAATCCATTCAATTCCGATTGTAATATGTGCACTTGTTCCTTTTCCCAAGTGAAAAGATCTCTACGCCACTCAAATTTCTATGACCACATCCCATCAACCCACACACCCATCTCACATTTTTTTTTTCTCCCTTTGAATAGATGTCACAAATAAACGTGGATATTTAACAACAAAAGATTCACTCCCCACCCAAATGTCACTCCAAAAGAATGGATTGGATTTTTAAATATCCAATCCGAATCCATTCCAAATCCATTTAAATAGATTGGATTTTAAATCCAAATCCATATTTTGTAAAAAAGCAATTTGGATTTTTCAGATCCAATTTTAAATCTAGTTTTCTTTTTAAAAAAATTGATTCTAAACCTTCTTCTAAATAATAAAAAGAAATTTTAAACTTGTTTAAAATTTAAACTCCTATTTTTTTAGTTTAAAATTGAAGTAGTCACAGTTTTCAAGCACTTTTTTTTTCATAAAAAAAGAAATATATTTCATAAATGTAACCAATGTTACAATAGTTGCAATTAGCATAATTAGATACTCAAGTTACTAAAATAAACCATGAAGCTACTTAAAATAGTTGTCATGGCCATAATTGGATACTCAAGTTACTAAAATAAGATGACATATAAAGTCTCAAAACAACATATAGTATGAAGTTTGGATAAAACTAAACACATTTTAAAGTTTCCATAATATAATTTTGTTTGTAAAACTATATTTCTAAATTTTTAGCATTGAAATCCACAAGTCCTTCCTCCATCCATAGAATTCCCTGTCCAACAACATAATGTCGTTCACCAACATCAACACAATGTCTGCTAGAAATCAAAACCAACACTTCATTTACAAACAATCTAAAATATAACAAAACTGACATGCAAAGTTTAATATTTACATAACAATCTAAAACATAATAAAACTTACATGCATAGTGTAGGAATCAACACTAATCTTTGACACTACTCTTCGAGAGAAATAGTTGTTGAACCAAAATCTTCTTGTTGAGAAATGAAGTTTATATAAAAATCATAAAACTTTCTGACACTCAATAAAAAAAAATTTTAAATGAAAATTACTATAGAATTGGACCATCAATATACATTTGTTAAAACTTTGAAGCTCTTCAAAATAAAAGTCTAACAATGATGGTAAAGGTTCATCTTTCAGCCAATCTTGTAGATAGATAAGAGCTTCCACCTTTTCATGTGATAGAGAACTACGAAACAGATAAAACACCCTTCTTCTTGTGCTGAATGCAAACTCAGATGCTACTGTAGAAACAAGCATAACTAATAGCTCTCGCACTAACTTTGAAAGATTTGGAAATCAACATGAATTATTTTTCCACCAATCTAGAATGTTCAAATTTGCACTTTTGTCAATCCCTTCCTCTAAATACCTATTAAGCTCAGATTTTTTTTTTATTGAGTTTAGCCTTGAAGCTTTCAAAAATTGATTCCAACCATATGGATCTATCTTATAACTGGGCACGTTTTTATCTACTTGTTGTGTGTCTTCTGTAGTCTTCCCTGTATGAGCACTATATTCATGAAACAACGATTTCAAAGAAGACTTTATCTTTAACTTCAACCCATGTGCCATGTCCTCATTAAAAAGTTCTTCAATTGCCTAATTCATATATTTTGCTTTAGACCTTGGATCTAACACAACAACAATTAGCCACAACATATTCAGTTTGTCAGGATGACCCCAATATTTTTGATATTTTTCTTTCATTTTTTCTACCATCTTATGTGTAACATTATCTTTATCATTGACATCAAGTAAATGGCTAATCCCACGCCAAATTCCTGCGACCTCTAACATGTACATGTTACTAGTAACATAAGAGGTACCAGAGATCCACAATGTAGCTTAGCTTCATAAAAAATGCTTAGGAATGGTAGAATAGCCTTAACATATTCTCTCAATCTTCATAAGAAGGTAGATCGACCCCCTTTCCCAACTTACTAGCATACTTTGGGTCATGAAACTCAAAATCCTGAAGTGCCTTCTTGTGTTTCAAAGCAAGCATTTAACATCAAATAGGTAGAATTCCACCTTGTTTCAACATCCAAGCAAATATTACCTTTATATTTATAGTTTTTTTGTTCGATGCATTCTTTGAATTTCACTAGTTTAGAAGGAGATACTACAGCACAGATTCTTAAAATTGAATCATCAATCTCTTTTAGCCCACTTCTCACAATTAAGTTCAAATATGCACGTAACAATGCATATGAATATAATCTCCTTTTAAAATTAAGTCATCCCAACATAATAGTCTTTTCTTCAAGTGTTGAATTCTAGAGTCATTTGAAGTAGCATTATCAACTGTCAAGCTCAAAATGTGATTCAACCCCCATTCATTGAGGCACTACTCAACAAATTTGGCCATGGCCTTTCCTGTATGACTTCTTACTTGGCAAAAATTCAAGATCTTTTTGTGCAACTTCCAATCATCATCGATGAAGTGGGCTGTTAAACACATGTAACTTACATTTTGAGGTGAAGTCCAAGCATTCGTAGTAAGACAAACTCTCTTACAATGTTGCAAAAGAAAAATCTTCAACTCCGCCTTCTCTTCTTGCCATAGTGCTACAATGTTACAAGCTAAGGTAGATTGGATCTTAAACCTTGGTTGCAAAGAATATGAATACCTTCTAAAAGTCGGATGTTCTACAAATCAAAAAGAAACTTTAGCTAGCACAAACATCTTTACTAGCTTTTTGTCACACAAATCTTGGTCAAATTTGTCATATGAAGGAGAGCTAATTGTGGATGAAGTTGTTTTTTTACCTCTTATTTGCTTCTTTGTTGGGGTTCTTCGGACATCTCAACACATTACCTAAATTGAACTTGTTCCATTCACATAGTTAATAATGAGATAACAATGCTTGCATTGAGCTTTCTTATTCAACTTAGATCCTATCAGACTAAAATGATTCCAAGCTTTTGATCGATTTCTTCTTCCTTCATGGCAATGAGATCTTGTATTTGTAGAGCTAATGACAATTGGTGGAGTAGAAACCTCATTGTCTAAGATTGAAAAGTTAAAAGAAAACATTAGGTGTGCTAGTTACAGAAATCAAGGTTTCATGACAACAAAAGTAAAGTTCCATGATAGCAAAACCAAGTTCCATGAGCAACAAAAATCAAGGTTCCATGACAGAAAAAGTTAAATTCCATGACAACAAAAAATCAAGTTCCATATTAGTAAATAGATATTCAAAACAACATTATGAATTAGATTTTATACTAGTAAATAGAAATTGAAAACAACATTATGAATTAGATTTTATACTAGTAAATAGAAATTGAAAACAACATTATGAATTAGATTTTATACTAGTGAAATTTAGGCCCTATATCAATAAATAGAATTGAAAACAACAGTGAAATTTAGGCCTAATATCAATAAATTGAAACTTAAAGCAGCAATGGAGAGATTCACATAAGTGAAACTTCCAAGACTTGGAACAGCAGTAGGAATTAACCTTTATGACAGTAAAATTTAGGACATGAGTCAACAATCAATCTAACTTGCAGACACAGCCTAATTAAACTATTATAGATACTGAAAACTCCCTTGATTGACTGATACACATTACACTTCTATCCCTCTTAGCAGAAATGGTAGACTCTTACGTGACATATTACATAAATCATGTTATATATTTATAATATATTTCACAATAGAAGCTTACAAACTAACTATTTACATTGTTGAGACTAATTTAAAAATAATATAAATTAAATGTAATGAACACTAAGAATTAAAAATATAAAAGTTCCACATTTATAGTCTTTTTTATCTCCTTAAGAAAATGTACGCAAATGTGGCATCAAAGTTAATTAACATTGAGGATAAAATATATTTTACACCATGCATTAGTCACATAATTTTAATTATCTATTACAGCCAAACAAAGCTTTATTTCAATTGACAGTAGATCTTTATCCTGTAGTAAGTGACATCACCAAAGGTTTTAGTTTCTCATTGACAAGTTCATGTGATCCAGAAAAGGAACCAATGATAGATCACATATTCTTCTAATTGGGAGTCCAAACACCTAACTTATGTCCAGAGTCTCTGATTGGGCAGAGCAAACAACAAATAATGACTAAGCTAAAAGTTGACATGATTAACAAATCATGACTTTTACTTACAGTAACTTGGAAAAGTTTTCTCCCACTCTCCTTATATCACAATTACAATTTTCTAATCCTTCTTAAGAAAATGTGAGTAAATGACGTGGAATCAAAGTCCCTTTGTAATCAACAGTGCCATCAATGAACCTCTCACTCATTTTCGTAAAGTCATTTTCCTTGTTTTGCTTACATTCTCATTGCCATACCAACCAAATTCCTAATTATTTCTCAAGCCAAGAAAAAAAAAATATAGAAAATAGAAAATTGTTAGTTCAATTTGATTCCTAATTAATTTTGTTGTTTTTTACTACATAAATTATAATCCAGATCAAACTCAAGCTTAAAGTTCTCAGCTTTTGAAGAGTTTCAACTTTGAACTCTTGCTAGAACTTTCCTCAAACACAAGATAGGCACATTATCAAAATCTCAATACCCATTAAAACTCAAGTTGAAAGTTCTCATCTTTTGAAGATTATACAATGTATGGTATAAGAAGATGAATATATGATAATGAAATTAAAATAGAACATATAATCACAACATCTTATTACCCAAGAAGAGAATACAAACATAAGATGGAACATACCATATCTGGCGAATTAATTACATTATTCTGGGTAACTAAAGTTTGAATCATTACCTTAAATTGATAGATGCTAAAGTGAAATTGGGGGTAGAAGAAAAAACAATCAAAACTGCACAAAGAGTTAAAGAAAACACTAGATTAGATTTATTTATTTTTAAAAAAGAAGCAAACAAGATAAGGGTTCATCAAATTTACCATGTTTTTGTTCAAATTCAATGCAAGGAAAGAGATTGTTGAGACTTGAGAGAAGTATTCAACGTAGAAGGTTGAGAGGAGAAATGTTTTAGTAAGAAGAGAAGTAGAAGAGAAGAGATTTTATGGACTCGATAATTTTACAAATTGGATTTTCAATCCATTTGTTTAAATTCAGATTTGGATCCTAAATAGTTTTTAGGATATAGATTGGATGAAAAATCCAATCCATTAAAATGGACTTAAAACAGATTAAGCCAGGACAATTTTGGACTGGACTATAAAAAAATGGATTTTTTACCCACCCTTACCTATCCCTAACATTTCTCTCAACTGAGTGATCAAACCACTTATCAACAACTATCCCCCACAAATCTTACAAAGGTCATTCCACCAAATGGAAAAATGAGCAAGTAACTCCTCTCTACCTAAGCCTCTCCAACCTCCAAATTTAGAATCTATAACATCATACCACAAACCTTCCTTTTCCTCCATTAACTCCCACCTCCATTTTTCGAGCAAAGATGCATTAAATTTAAAGATATTCTTTATTCCCAACCCCTAGCTCTTTTAGGTTTGCAAATATTATCCCAACTCTCCTATCATATTTTTCTCTTATCACCCCCCTCCTCCCAATTTTTTGGACAATTTGGATATAACATGAGACTACATGTTGGCTAATCTAGGATTTGCACCAATGGGAATTCCTAGGTAAATAAAGGAAACATTCATGACTTTACAATTTAGGAGGCTAGCATACCTTTTTGTTTCCTCCTCATCCATCCCAATTGAGCTAAAACCACTTTTGTTGAAGTCGACTTTGAGACCTGATATCAACTTAAAGCACGTAAGTATACTCTTGATGGATAACACATTCTGTAAGGTTGCTTCCCTAAAAAACAATGTATCATCTACATATTGAAGAAGGTTGATCAGCACGATATTTTCACCTACCAAGAAGCTAGCAAACAGATTTTTCTTTATAGCTTCCCTTATCATCCCACTGAAACCTTCAGCAATGATGTTAAACAAGAACGAGGCAAGAGGATCACCTTGTCTCAGTCCCTTGGACATAGGAAATTCATTGGAAGAACTACCATTAAAGAGCATCGCGACTCTACTATTGATCAAGCATTCATCAATCCACTTTATCCATCTCTCATTGAAGCCCAATCTCTTCATCATATACCGCAGAAAATCCTAGTTGACCGAGTCATATGTTTTCTCATAATCCACTTTGAAGAATAAGCATTTCTTCTTCTTCATCAATAGCCTCGTTTGCCACTAGAACGCTATGCAGAAGATGTCTCCCCCCCCTTAAAAAAGGCAGATTGTCTTTCATCAATGACCAACCCAAAGACCTTTTTCAATCAATTAGATAGTACCTTTGCCACAATCTTGTACATGCATCCAATGAGAGAAATACGTCTAAATTGCTCCAACCCCTGAGGATCCTGAACTTTAGGAATAAGGGAGATAAAAAAGGAATTTGTCCCTTTAGGGAATATGCCATTAGAATGAAATTCCCCCATGAATCGTATCACATTAGTTTTCATCATCAACCAGAAAGCTTTAACAAACTTGAAGTTGTTCCTATCCAATCCCGGAGACTTAGAATCCCCGCATTCCCAAATAGCATCCTTTATCTCCGATTCTATAAACAAAGCAGACAAATCATTGTTCTCCGATTCCGATAGCTATTTAAACTGAGCTCCATCCAATTTTGGTTTATTTATCACTGTTTCACGGAGCCTGTCTTCAAAGAAATTTTGTGCTCCTTCCTTTACCTATCTAGGCTTTTCCACCCATTCACCATCAATTGTGAGTCCCTTTAACCTTCCTTTCCTCCTGCACCATTTGGGCATGCATGGAAGTATTTTGAGTTTTTGTCCCCCTTCGCCAACCATCATATTCTAGCCTTTTGTCTTGCAAGTGAGTCAGAACTATGCGTCACCCTCCATAACTCTTCTTGTACCTCCAACTTCCTATTACAAACACCTTCCTTGAGATTTTCCCCTTTCCTTCAATGTTTCAATCTCATTCAGCTCTTTCTGTAAATGATTTTTCCTTCTATTTAAGTCACCAAAATGTTCCTCGTTCCATATCTTTAGGCCCTTCTTTAATGCCTTGAGTTTTTCTTTAAGTACGAAACCTCCTCAACCTTGTATTTGCTACTCATTCCAAATCCTTTCAACAAATTTACTGAATCTTGTATCTTCAAACTAGTAATCGAGAACCCTAAACGGCTTAAGGCCCCAATCAATCTAAGTGTTCTTCAAAACAATAGGACAATGATCAGACACATTCCTTTCTAACATGTACTGAGTACTACTAGGCGATACTCCAACCCAATCTTTGGAAACCAAAAATCTGTCAATTCTGCTTCTAGCTGTTCTGTTTGGTTTGTACTAAGTGAAACTCCTTCCAACCAGTGGTAGATCAATTAAACCCAAACCTTTGATAAAGTAATTGAACTCTTCCTTTTCCCTACCTTCATTATCTTGCCCATTTATTCTCATTCTCTCATCACCTTGTCGAACACAATTAAAGTCTCTGAGGAAACACCAGCATAACACCTGACTATCCCCCATCTTGGCACTAAGCTCCTCCTACATAATTCTCCTCTGAATTTTATCATTTGGTGCATATACATTAACAATGACCACCTAAATTCCTTTTTCCAACCATGTACCTTCCACCCAAATATAATTAGTGCTAGCAAAATGCAAAGAATAATGAAACATACTCTTATCCCACATTGAAACTAAATCGCTAGAAGCACTTAAAGATGGAGAGAACACCCATTCCACCGAGTTATCACACCAAATAGCAAGGCACAACTTGTTGTCAATCTTCTTCAACTTAGTTTCTTAAATACATGTAAAATCAACCTCCTCCTTTCCAATAATATTACTTATATACTTACGTTTAACCCCACCCCTTAACCTTTTAATATTATAAGTCATCAACTTCATAGATCAACATGGCCTTTTCCCTCCACTCTACTACTATTTGCTTCATGCTTTCTCTTTTCACTCTTATAGACAATCTTCTTAATTCTATCCAACATTACTTCCTCAATTCCTTCATGAGATGTCCCAAATTCCTTTCCTATGTCCCATAACTTTCCTAGTTCAACTTCATTTTTTATCCACAATAACCTATTACAATTCTTGATGCATTCATCAGGTAATACATTATCAAAAGCTTTTGCCCTCAATATCTTTCTATACATTTTCTGATCTCCAGTCACTGTTGTTCCCTCACCACCCATCCTTGAATCATCCTCAAGAATAGAAAGGCCTCTAAGAGGGCCTCTTATAGTACCATTCATAAACGAGGCCAAAATCTATTATTCTGATCAAAGATAGGAGAATTTGAACTAACTGTATTTTCCAAGTGAGAGTGTTGTGTCACAGCAGCTGGGTTAAAATTAAGAGAGGTAGTGCTTGGTCATTCAATTAATTTAGGACCTTCACAAGGCCTAGTCTTATTGTTTAACGGCAAAATTGCCCCTAGGCCCAATCCACTTCTAAGATAATGTGTATTCTCCATAGCATCCCAGTCAACAACACTTTCTTCCTTATTATATTTATGCTCCAATCCAGTGGGGTCCATGTATCCTTCTTTATTGATTAGCTCGTTACTCTCCCTTATGGGTCCACAATTCACGTTCCCCGTTATCTTTATCATTTCAAAATCAACAGGTGTGTTGTGCACACTCACCTCCCTTGTTTTGTCCAACATACAATCATTTGAAAGTTCAGCGGGTACAACGTATTCCCCTTAGTTTGAGACTACTAGGTAGAAATGTGAATTTTCCGTCCACGTGGTCAGCCTCTCATCTCTACTTTCTCTCCAATGACTCTCGCTTCTGATTCCATGGCAGCCTTTGTCTTCTCTGTTGACCTCATCCAGATCGCCATCAATGAACTCTATCTTATTCTTGGAGTCCAAAGATAATATGTTAGCACTGAACGCGCTCCCAATGCTTTTGTCTTCGTCCGTTTGTTCCTCTCGACCTCCACTTTGTTGGCACTTGCAAGAATTTGTTGGATTCAACATTTCTTCTATAGCCTTGATCAAGTGCACTACCCCATTGATCTTGATCCTCGCGCTGAACGTAACATGTAGAGGCGACGCCACCTTCACTGACATCCTTGCGAAACTCATGTTTGTTAAATATATAGTTGTTGGGTCCAATTTCACCAAAGTTCCAAATTGTCCAGTTATTGCTGGAAAACATTCCTTGCCCTATGCATCCAACGACACCCCTGTGCATCAAAATTAGTACCATATCTCCCAAATAATTAAACTTCACCCTACCACTGCCTTCAACTGCATACACATCATATAATTTGTCAAATAAGGATAAGTCTCTCAAGTTCCCAATCCAGTTGTTGTTAAGTTTATCCATGTTCTTCCTTTAAATGTTCAGTTCCATACCCTACCACTTCTTCTTCTCTTCCAATACAAGCTTTCCAAGTCTCAGTTTCCATGTTTTCTTCTTAGTGTTAATCAGCCCCTTCACTACCTCAAAAAATGATTGCGTTTTCCTTTTTCCATTGCCTCCTCCCATACCAGTATCCGACCTAAATGCATTCCTTCCATGTTCATGCTCCACCATGCCTTTTGTATTCCTTCCAATATCTTTGCTCGTACTTACTTGTGGCCTTTTGAATTTAGGTATGTTTACATTCATCTTCATGTTGCCAATTCTAATCCGGTCAAGTTGTTTCACCAGGGATATTGTATTTTCAACATCAATAAATCTCACAAATCCATATCTATTCCTCCATTTGTCTTTCCTATTAGGGATGAAAACTCCCCATACCTTACCATATCTCTTAAAAATGTTCCATAGATTTTCCTCACAATAATCATTAGGAAACTTAGAGAAAAAAAAAAAGATGTGATTCTCCTGCTAGTTCCAACACTACTTCTTCTGTTTCCCTCCCACACTCTCTCTCTCTCTCACCTTTCTCTCATCCTCTTTTATCATAGCCTCAATTATGCAATGTTACTGTGTATGTATGTAATATGTCAACAATGTATGGCAAATTAGACAAAAATGAAAGACCTATGTTGTCACAATTTTGATATCTTAAGTTTTCAACAAATTGTTGTGATCAAGAGATGCTATGACTTTATATTTGTGCAACATAACTTACTCATATAATTCATTTTTTCTATGTAAGACTTATTATTCACAATATATTGCCTATATATTTCCAAAAGTTTCTATTCTAACTTTATTAAAGGGATGTTTACCTTATTATTGATGGTTGCTTTAGTTATAGTTCAATAACTTTTCTATCTACAATTTATTTTCACTATTTTATTTTAATTGATTAGATGTGCTAACTTTTTCACATAAGATAAAATGACGAATAAAAAAAACACCATTGTTTATCTCCATTCTAGTTATACAGTATGCTTGGATCCACATCTCAAGCAATGAGATTGTTGCTAGAACATTTGACCTAACATCCAATATTTGGAATTGAAAGATAAAACTTGATGCTTCTCACATAAGACATGAATTTCATGCTTATTACCTTAAAATATTTTGTGTTGTTGTTAATTCATGTCACCTATGACTCATTACTAGAAAATCGTGATTTAGCGATTGAACTAATTGGTAGTTGATAATAACTGATATTAGCGACTGAATAATATAAGTGACATACAACAATTGAATTAGTTACTGTAAACCGAAACAATAAACTCAGTCATTGATTTTTTCAACGACTGAGTCATATTTTGATCACTAAAGGTTAGTGACTTGAGGCTTTTGCGACAAATTTGTATTGGTCATTGTCCTTAATAGTAACAAATATTCTTAATTTTCAATTGCTAAAACAGGATTTTTTTTGTAGTCTTTAGGTGGTAATTTGTAATATAAGACCTACCTATTTTGATGTATATTATTCTGTGACCAACTGAACCATTTGTACACAATACACATGAGATCTATGCTAGTTTTAGTTTGGTTGTGTGGATTTAATCTAAAAAAAAAGGTAAAAAAGATACTACTTTGAAGGAATGTATTTTGGAACTGTTATATATGTTCGTATGTTGTGATTGCTATCAAGTGTTCTAGAGAATTTCCATAGCAAATTAATAACATATTTCATTTCTCTTAATTACCATGATCTAAAGAAATACTTAAAAAAGAAAAAGAAAAAAAAAAGGAGAAGAAAGAATTAGTGTGAGTTTTTTCAATAATTATGGTTGTCATAGATGTTTAAGGAATTCCTTTGGCCAGTTAGTCTATTAAATTGTTTTTGATCCAAAACAAAATTAGGTTGAAATGTTATGGTGGTTAGCTAAATTAATTTTTTTTGGATCTAAAGAAAAAATTATTATTAGTTGCTTCAATTTAGAATGAATTCTAGATTCATAATCAATTTTGAATTCTTCTCCCATGTTAAAAAATATATTTTTTCTTCTTATTATTATAAGACAATTTGCACATAATCACACAATTCAATAAAATGAGTTAATGTAATGTATTTGATTGAAAAAAAAGAAAGTGTTACTAAAGTATCCACTATACCTTTATATTAATTATTATGGATAATGTAAAAATATTACTATCAACAAAAAAATACAAATATTTAAAACATTTAATAAGAACAAATAGTGGAAAAGAAAAATAAATGTTGCATAAAAATTGCAAAGAGTCTTATAATTATAAAAGAACACAAATTCTTTAAAAAATGTGTCCCATAATATGGATTGGAATGAGTATTTAAAATCAAGTGGACTCATAATCAATCCCTCAACATTAAATCAAATATGCACATAGAGTAAATTACACATATTCTCTTAAGGTTTATAATTCAAGGAATACAAAAGATAAGTCTCTCAAGGAGTGACAAACCCAAGATCCAGAGTCAATAGGAACAAATCATCAAAAAATTAATTAGTGGGTTCAAATATATAAATATAGATAAAATACATGAGAAAAATTTAAATTTTATTAATAACTTTTTATTAACTAAAAATTTGTTGATGAATTTAAAAAATTGAGAGGTGCAGCGTGTAGGTGCACTCCTGGAGCATAGGGTATTACAATATAAACATAGGGTATTTGCTAAAATGAATCTTTTTTCAAGGAATCTCATATTCATTTGATCTGCATCTGAATAAATTATTTAAATCATTCATTATATGAAGAAAATAAGCATAGGGTATTACAACATAAAAGTAGTTCATCAAAGGGGAGGATAATCTAATTCCCTAGCTAGCTAACACACATCTATTGCTCTTAATTAAGGACAACATAAATCAAAATAAAAGCGAGATCCAAAAATTTAATGTATAATCAATCTCGTTAGAATCCACCCGTCTTTGGCATTTTCTCCTATAAACATATCTTCAGAACTATCATAGTCAATCATATACACGGGTAAACTTACACTTAAGAACTCATCAATTTAAAATACGAGACAATATATTAATTAGCATTTAATATAGACAATAGATATATCTCTTTTCTGGTATAATGTGTAACAGAGTTTCAAAAATTCAGAATTACTAGACAATCACTAGAAGTCTAGATAATATATATATATATATATAAAAGAAGAGTAAAATGTTCATATACCGTCAGTGTAAAATTATTTTATATAATTCGTTAATTATAATCCATCGTTGTAATGACTTTTAAAATAATTTTATAAAAGTTATCTGTTTTATCATAAATGAAAGATTGTAATTGAATAATAGTATAAAATAATTTTACGCCAACAGTGTATAACTCTTTTTCTCTTATAAGGTGTAACTACCATATTGTTGGCTCTATCCATTTGGTCCTTGCAAGTTGAGAAAAAAATTAATTAAACTTGGTTCAATGCTAGCTTGCTACAATTGGCAGCTAGCTAATCACTTGCTTGAGTGCAGCCATTTTTCAAATCTCAATTTTTTTAAATTGATTCATTATTTTCGCATTGAAAGTAATATCTTTGCAAGAATTGTAAACTGTGAGTGCAAAACTTTAAATTGGTCTGCGTAGAAGTATTTTAAAATTGCTTCAGGCAACGAATCCAGGTCTTCAAAAAAAGAATTAAAAAAGCAGATGTAAACATACAATTCCATTACTATTGCAACAATTTCTACCAATTACATTATTGCAAATTTATATTATAATTTGACTTTGAACTGACTTAGTTGTTTTTTTAGAGGGATTATTACATATTTACATATGAGAAATGTTATATCTTATATAGTTTTTATAAATATTTTTGTTACCGTATAAGAAAGTATTAAAAAATTTAATGATCATGTACCATAAAATAGTTTTACCTGATCAATTCACAAATTATTATAGAAATGATTTTTAAAATAATTATCATATTTTAAAATAGTAAAGTGTGATTGCAAAACTTTAAATTGGTCCACGTCAAAGTATTTTAATATTGTTTCACCCAACGAATTCGAATCCAGGTATTGAAAAAAAACATTAAAAACCAGATGTGAACATACAATGATACAAATATACAATGTCATTACTATTGCAACAACTTTTTTTGCTGATAAAAAAGAAAAGAAAAAACTATTGCAACAACTTCTACCAATTACATTGCATTGACGTAGTCATGGTTGAATGAAGAGAAAGTTCCACATTTGATAGAAATGCGAGAGATGAATAACATATAAGAGAGGAAAAGACTTATAAATCTTGTCAATAAATTAATATAGTGCAAATGGTTTTAATTAATTACAGCCAATTGTTTGACAGATGATTATAATAATTGACTAGGAACTGTGCTCTTTTCATATCGATTCCTTATAAGTTGGAAAGTTGATCTTTATAGGTTTATATTAGAATTACGACTGAAATTTTTGAAGTAGAGAGAGGGAGAAGCTTCGAGCGAAAATCTCAAAGCTTTCAAGGTATGTACTTCGGATTAATTCTTTTCTCTATTGTGATTTATTTTCATCTTTTATTGGTGTTCTGTTTCGAACATTTCAGAATTATAGCTGATTCTCTTTTGCATTCATTTAAATAAACTAAGAAAAGTTTCTTTTGCTTTATTTTTTATTTTTATTCATTCAAATAATATATGTTTTTCTGGTATTTTTTTTCTTTATTTCACTAGATTCACACGTGTAGGAACGATGCATTTAGTTAGAGATTCCGTATTCAATTCTGGTCGTGTAAAATAAAAAAACTTAAAATGAGTTAGAAGACTTCAATATGAAGAATAATAGTAGACTGGGGATGAAATTTTAGGACCTTAATCCGTTTCACAGATGAGTGAGACGACGCATTAATAATACTTAGAGCATGTTTGGGATATAAGCATTTCAGCTGTTTTAGAAAAAAAAAGTAGCATGTTTTGGGTTATTAGATTAAAGTTGGAAAAAGGTTTTTTCATCAAATTTAAGCTGTTTTAAAACATCTTCGAAGTCCAAGTGTTAGATTATTATGAAGAGCTTATTTCAATGTTAAATTTGTAGTTCCAAAATTACTCCTACGTGACTTTGCTTGCCAACATGCTGCGTACTGCATAAATTCATGTTTTCATCAAAATTTCATGAATTTGTTTTAGTAACGTGTTTAACTTGTGTAATATTTGTTTTTTTTTTTAAGCAACCTGTGTGGTAATTGTTAGTAACTTTTTTTTATATATTTTTTCTCACACTTTTATTGTACATATTTATTTAGTAACTTGTTTTTATTTTATTTTTGTCTCTCATACTTTTATTATTTATATTTATTTAATTTATAAAATACATTTAGAAAAAAATGTGAAACAAATAAAAAAAAAATTGCAGCATAAAGAAATAAACATTTAAATAATATTTAGTAATACAAATAAATAATTATATACTCTTTTTCGTAATTTACCATGTAAAAGTTGTTTTATTGTTGTATCAAAACAAAATTAATTATATTCAAATCGTTTTTCAATAAACTTATTCAAACAAAAATTAATTTTTATTATAATATATTATAACAATAATTTATTATTGAAAAAATTAAAATTTTTTGATTATTTCAAACACACCCTTATTAATATGAAATTCAACCTAAAGAAAATAAATTTGTAAAATTATATTAATTTATTAGGTGATTATTTTTAAGACACGGTATTAAATTTATAATTTATTACATGATTTATTAGTTTAATTATTGATCTTGTCATTTGACCAGAATGATTACCAACTCAATTATGAAAATAAGTCATATAATGTTTAACTTTTACACGTTAAGGTCTTGTTCAAATCTTTTCACGACTCATGAGAGCACAAGATGTGAGCATAGGTAGTGAGTTGCCTGTCTCTTTTATGGTGAACTTTTGTGATAAAATATGGACATAGATGCAAAATCATTTTGCACCATCACCTTATTTGAAACAAAGATTAGTAAATGTCTATCAAACAATTGCAATGAAATTGAATGATTTATATATATAGTTGATGCGTAAAAATACCGTACTTTGATTTCCAAATAATAAATTGGGCAAAATATGATTTGAGTTTCCTTATTGAAATTTTTGTTGGTTAGTTGCTAAACTATTGTTTGACTAATCTTTGTTTTAAAGTAAATTTTTATTTTCTTTTTCGTCCCCAATGGTTTGGAGCTCCATTAGGTGACTTTTTTTTTTTTTTTCAACAAAAAAGTATAATATATAGATATGAAACAGGCATACAATAAGGCACCAGAAGTACCCATGATACATCAAATTCTTGCCTAATCCTTGTCCTACAGCTCTGTTGCATAAACACTGGTTACAGTCATAGTGACTATACTTAGAGGCAACACAAGCAATCTATATCTATCAAAAATATTTCCCACCACAAATTAGACCCACCATGATAATTCCTATTTTAATCTACCTCATACGCTATGTGTGTAGAGTATATATATGCAATGATCTCCTGTACTCACAAAAAACTATACAAAATTATATTAACCAATAATCTATCCTACCTCCCTTGGAATTACAGTGATGTATCCAAAAAAAACACGCACCGAGGTTAAGGCACCACTATGTGAGAGAGTAACAAAAAGTTTATCATATGCTTTTATCCAATTTCATGTGTAAAAGAGTACCTCCTATAACATATTTTGTAGATGGAATTCATAGTTATTGAAAGTGATTTCATTTCAAGTTTTCCAAGTCATCCATACCACCACGCACTAAAGGATCTTCCACCAAATTTGCTTAGTCTTGTTCACCCCCACAAGGTTGTGTTGATAAAAATGATCATTGATCGACCGAGGAAGCACTACTAATAAGTGTAACCAACCATAACAAGTATTCCATACCTCATAGATAATCGAGCACGACAACAAGTGTTCAACGGTTTCCAACGTATTCAAGCAAAATTTACAATTATAGTTTCCATCATTGACACAAATGTTTCTGCTCATAAAGTTGTCGCCTGAACATAATGTATTTCTGAATACCCTCCATAAGAGAAAGTTAATCTTCGAAGGTACCTTCAGCTTCTAAGTCTCCATCAAGATGTCAATCTTCGGGTTTTCACCATGCAGTTCATTTATTCCAACATAAGCCAATTTTACCGAATAACATCCATTTAATTCACCGCGCCAAACCCAAGAGTCCCCAACAAATTGTTTCAGATTGTATCCATTCACATCATACAAGTTAATTGATCCTTTTCCCATAGAAAGTGATCACTATGCCACTCAAAATTCCAAGTCTACACTCCATCACTCCACACTCCCAACTCACACACTTTTTTCTCCCTCTGACAAGAAGTTGCAAACAAATGTGGATATTTAAAAGCAAGGGCCTTGCTTCCCACCCAAATATTGCTTCAAAAAAGAGTTTTATCCCCATGACCAACATTTCTCACAACCAAAGGATCAAACCACTTATCTCCAACTACCCCCTCATAAATCTTATAAAGGTCGCTCCACCACACCAAATAACATGGACGCACCCCGTCACTTACTAAACCTCTCCACCCACCAAACTTAAACACTAAAACTTTGCACCATAAACCCTCATTTTCCTTCATAAGCTCCCACCTCCATTTTCATAGTAACGAAGCATAAATTTAAAAATATTTTTAATTCCCATCCCCTTATGGATTTTTGGTTTGCAAATATTGTCCAAACTCTCCTAGCACATTTTCCTTTTACCATCCTCACTACCCCACAAAAAATCCCTCTGAATTTTGATGATATTTTCCTCCACAGTTTTAGGCAATTTAGAAAAAAAACAAATAGAAGATAGGCATAGACGAAAGAACAGAATTAATTAAACTCACCCTCCCCGCACAAGACAAAATTTTGTGTTTCCACATCCCCAATTTCTTAAACAATTTGGATATGACAAGAGACCAAGTGTCGGCTAGCCTAAGATTAGCACCAATGGGAATTCCCAAACAGACAAATGGAACATGTAAGACTCTACAGTTTAAGAGATTGACATACCTCTCAATTTCCCAGTATCGACCTTTACAATGCCAAAGCCACTCTTGTTGAAATTTACTTTGAGACTAGAGACCTATTCAAAATAGGAAAGCATGCTTTTGATAGCAATGACATTTTGCAGAGTTGCTTCCCTAATAAAAATAGTGTCATCTGCATACTAGAGGAGATTAATCGACACTTTTTTGTCACCCACCAAAAAGCTGGCATACAAGTTTTTCCTTATAGCTTCCCTCATCATCCTGCTAAGGCCCTTAGCAACAATGTTGAAGAGAAATGGAGCGAGAGGATCCCCTTTTCGCAACCCTTTACACACCGAAAATTTCTTAGTCGGACTTTCGTTTACAAGAACTGAGACTTTGTTACTATACAAGCATCCATCGATCCACTTTATCCATCTCTCATTGAAACCAAGTCTCTTTATCATGTATCTAAAGAACTCCCAACTAATCGAGTCATAGATTTTCTCATAATCCACTTTGAAGAACAAACACCTTTTCTTCTTCCTTTTTGCTTCATCAATCGCTTCATTTGCAATCACCACACTATGCAAAAGATGGCACCCCCTTAGAAAAGTAGATTGCCTCTCATCAATGACTGACCTAAGAACCTTCTTCAATCTATTGGATAATACCTTTGCCACAATTTTGTACATATATCCAACTAAAGAAATAGGTCTATATTGCTCTAAGCCTTGTGGGTCACGAACCTTAGGAATGAGTGTGATAAATAAAGAATTCACACCCTTAGGGAAGATGCCATTGGTGTGAAACTCACCCAAAATCACATCACGTCATTGCACAACAAAGGCTAGAAAGCTTTAACAAATCGAAAGTTGTAACCATCCGGTCTCAGTGATTTAGAATCCCTGCAATCCCAAATTTCTTCCTTAACCTTCGAGACTTCAAACATAGATGATAGCTCACATTTCTCAGATGTTGATAACTAATTAAAATGCGCTCCATCTAGTTTGGGTCTTCTAAATTCCGTTTCACGAAACCTGTTCTAAAAAAAGTTCTGTACCTCTTGCTTGGCCCAACCAGGCTCTTCCACCCAAGTGCCATCAATTAAAAGCCCCTTCAACATTCCTTTTCTCCTACTCCATTTAAGACATAGATGAAAATATTTAGAATTTTTGTCACCTTATGCTAGCCATCATACTTTGCCTTTTGCCTGGTAAGTGATTCATTACATTGTGTCACTCTCTATAACTCTTCTTGTACCTCCATCTTCCTCCTACAGTCCCCCTCCTCAATCAAGATTTCCCCTTTCCTCTAATGCCTCTAGCTCATTTAACTCATTTTGTGATTGCTTCTTTCTTCTATTTAAGTCCCCAAATTGTTCCTTATTACAAACCTTTAATCCTCTTTTCATTGCCTTAAGTTTTTCTTTGAGCACAAAACCACTCCAACACTGAAACTACTGTGCATTCCAAATGTCTTCCACAATTTTTACAAATCTTTTGTCTTCAAACCAACAATCTAGGACCTTGAATGGCTTAGAACCCTAGTCAATCATACTATTCTTCACTACAATGGGGCAATGGTCAAACACGTTCGTTTTTAGAACAAACTCTGTGCTTTTAGGCCATGATTCAAACCATTCTCTAGTCACCAAAACTCTGTCAATACTACTCCTAACAATTCCATTCAGCCTGTACCATGTAAAACTCCTACCAACCAATGGTAAATCAATTAAGCCTAGTCCCTTAATAAATGCGTCAAACTCTTCTTTATCCCTACCACCATCATCTTGCCCATTTATTCCCATTCTCTCCATAGCTTTATGAACACAGTTGAAATCACCTAAGAAGCACCAACATGATGTCTGACTATCCCTCATCTTCACACTAAGCTCTTCCCACATATTCCTTCTTCTCACCCGATCACATGGAGCATATACATTAACGATAACCACTTGAATACCTTTTTCCACCCATAAGCCCTCCACACCAATATAATTAGAACTGACAAAATAGGAGTTTAGAAGAAAAGAGCTCTTATCCCACATTAATATCATCCTGCCAGACGCTCCAATGGATAAGGATACAATCCATTCCACAGAGTAATCTCCTTAAACAGTAATAGAAATCCTGTTGTTTATCATTTCCATCTTTGTTTCTTGAATGTAGACAAAATCTATCTCCTCCTTTTTAATTATAGTACTAATATATTTTCTCTTGGTCACCCCCCCCCCCCCCCCCCCCCACATAGCTTCCCTTCCTTCATGAGTGGCCCCAAAATCCTTTCCCAAACCCTACATCTTGCTCGGCTCATCAATATCATTTTTAATCCATAACAATCTATTTAAATTCCTAATGCAGTCATTAGGCAGTTTATTTTCAAAAGATTGCTCTAAAAAATTTCCTCCTCTATTTTTCATCATCAATTGGTTTAATTCTATCTCCACTAGACGCTGAGGCCTCCTCTAACAAGGATGCACCTCTATACGGACCTTAGTAACACCAAGAATGAGAGGCTAAAATTTGTTAGAAGAATTAGATATAGGGGAGTTGTTGTTTACCTTGACCTCCAAAGGAATACTTTGCATCTTAGGCCCTAAGTTAATTGTCACGAGAGTGACGTCGTCTCCACTAGCTTCGTTGGGCATATGATGTGGTCCACTAGTAATTTTAGGTGATAAAATCTCTCCAAGGCCTAACCTGCTACTAGCATTAAGACCCAACTCGCTACTAGCATTACCATGGTTCTTTTCAACTTCCCAGCACATGCCATCTATCTTTTCCTTTTCGAATTGTGTAATACCAGTAGGGACCACGTCTGTGCATGTGTTCTCACTTGATGCTTCTACACAGACTTCACGCGCCACATTCGTGGTCTCTACAGCATGGACTTCGTTTGGCTTAATAAATGTTGCAACTTCACTTACTCCCTTAAGCATCTGGTCCACACACTCTACCTCCTTCATCTTCTCAGATCCAACTTGCGTATCAGACACGCACATATCCTGCTTCTTTACATTGCCCACCATACATTCATCAAAGATACCATCAGTTAAACCATTTGTCTTATGGGTCATGAACGCCTTATGGAGTTTTGAATTTTCTATCTTCTCTGTTACCCACTCTGTTCGGCTTCCATTACGGACATCCTCCTTACCGCCATTGTGATCTTCATCGTCAGTCTCGATGGTTTCGTCAAAATTGCCACCAATGCTTTTATTCTCATTTTCTAAATCCGAGGACATAATGTTGGCTCCGTATACCCTGCACAAGCTATCCTCATCTTCGTCAGTTTGTTCCTCTCTATTTTCTCTTCTCCCGCATTTGCACGCATCAGGTAGGGTTGGCATCTCTTCCACAACTCTAACCAGATGAACCATGCGGTTTATCTTAATCTTTGCACTGTACGTAACATTTAAAGGTGATGCTACCTTCACTAACAGTATGGCGTAACTCAAGTTCACCATCTCAGTAGTTAATGGGTCCACCTTGACCAATGTTCCGAACTAGCCAACAATGGCTGTGAAACACTCTTCGCCCCACGTGTCTAGCAGAACGCTAGTGCATCTCACCCAAGCAACCCTGTTACTAAAGATTATGCTATCGTTCCATTTTCGAATGGAGTGAAAGATGGAAAGAAGGCCCTCTTACTTTGTGTTTTTGGTTAACCATTCCTCCGAACATCCCAAGATCAGGACCATGTCATCTCCCAAGTAGTTGAACTTTACTTTTCCACCACTCTCAACGACGTAGATATCCCCAAGTCTGTCGAACAAAGATAAGTCCCTTAAATTCCCAATACAACTATTGTTAAGTTTGTCCAAATTCTTCCTTTGAATATTTAATTCCATTCCCCACCATTTCTTTTCCTCTTTAAGAACAGGTTTTTCATTTCTTGGTTTCCACTTCTTCATCATAGTGTTAATCGTACCCTTCACTACCTCAACAAATGATTTTGTGCTCAGCCTTCCATCCTTGTTGCTGTGATTAGTTCTTCCCATGTCAGCCTCCATTTTGCTCGGGTTTTCTGGTTTGTGCTTTGGTATTACATTCATTGTCCTACTGATTGGTCTGCTCAGAAATGCTTGTGGCCTCTCAAACTTGGGAATATTAACGTTTATCATTAGGTTGCCAATTCTAATTCGGTCAAGTTGCTTCTCCAGAGATGACACATTCTCTACATCTAAAAACCTTACGAATCCATATCTATTCCTCCATTTCTCCTTCCTATTAGTGATGAAAATGCCTCAAACCTTACCATACCGTCTAAAAATGCTCCAAAGATTTTCCTTGTGGTATTCATCAGGGAATTTAGAGAAAAAGAAGGAAGTTATCCTCCAACCTAGTCCATCACTGTCTCCTGCTACCCTCCCCACTCTCTCACACTATCTCTCTCTACACTCTCTTTCATCCCACTATTATCATGCGTTTACATTCTACAACTCCATTAGGTGATAATATGTCTTCTTAAAAATATTATTTTTTAAAATTATTTTGCTAGTCAAATAATAATTTATGGACTAAAAAACAAAAGCCCAAATAATTAAGGGATCGAAAACATATTTTCCCTTAACAAATTTATAAAAGTAAAGTGATCGAAAGTTGTTTGGATTTGGGTTTTCCAATTACTTGTAAAAAATATTTAAAATGCTATATTTTGCCTTTTTCTTATAAAGCCCAAATATTTTGCCTTTTTCTTGTAAAGAATCATCATTAAGTAAGGCTCACATCGCAATCTTGCCTTTTTTTCTTGTAGTGATTATTCAACTATTTACTTTTCTTAAATTAGTTAATATGTATTCATCAAACACTATTAACTATTTTCTTACCTAATTTAATTGAGATTCAAATTAAGAAAAATTATAAAATGATAGTAAATGTTAGAAACCTTCAAGATATATTTGGTCAATCATTATCTTTAAAATATTCATTCGTTTTGTAATATTCTATCAATTATATATGAAGTTGACAACAAATGCATAAAAGATTAAAATTTAGAGGGATAAATTTTAATATAATTTAAGTATAGTATAACAAAACAATTGATAGAATAAAAATAGTTGATTCAAATGATATTCAATTGGCAATTATATGATATCATAACTTTAAAAAAAAGGTTTAGTCAGCAATATGTAGGAACAACAAACAAATAAATTCAACATAAAAAAGAGAAAAAAAAAGAGAAAGCAAGTAGAAACTCCATAAATCTTCCTCACACTTCTCGCTTCCTGCGGTTTCTTTCACAATGTCTTAGTCTCGTCAGAAAAATCTATTTCACACAAGGTAACACATTGAATGATTACAACTCATTGTGTGGATCTTATTTGTAACATGAAATCCGCAAAAGGCGCACGACTGTGCTGAAATGAGCATACCCGTTCTGAATAGGCTGACACTTGGATCTGCAATATAACTATTGAGATCAGATGATTACAACTCAATTCATTGTGTGTGGCTCTTATTCTTTTATGAAGTGTATAGCACACTTGTTCTGATTAGCACGATTATACTAATCAGAGCAAGATCGTATTCTTTTATGAAGTTCTAACACTTTTCAACATCTTTTAGTTAGAGATTTTCATAATTTCATTTCTTTTGTCTAACAGTAAGATTTCTTGAATTTTGTTAAGAAAATTAGTCAACAACAAATAAAATAAAACAAAAACCAATATAATTACTCATGCAAAAACCTATTTAAGAACAATATTTTTTTTCTTTGGGACAGAAAGGACAAGTAGGGAGCACGATAATATTAAAGAAAAAGTATGAGACAGACAAGTACAAAAAAGGAGAAGAATGATATTGCAAAGGCTTGCGAAGCAGTGGTGGATCATGACACAAAAGTAGCAACTAGTAGCAAAACTGAGAAGAAGAAGAATAGTATTTTTCAAATCGGGCCAAATGAAAAAAATGAGAGGCAAACAGACTTGGAAACTGGATTGGGGAAATCAGAAATGCATGGCTCGGAAGAGAACAATCTTCTCAGAAGAGAGGAAAGCTTGTTGCGAAGAAAGAGGCCGATTGATAAAACACAGATTAATTTATCAGAAATGGTGGACTCCTTAATGTTTTCGGCCTACGATAACATTGTTCATGCAGATGAGCATGGCATTTTAGCTGGGAAACGTAAAGATTATGCCCTTGCTGCTTCAACGGAGATCACTGGTGAAGCGAAACCTACACGCAGGGATTCTGCACCACCACCAGCCTCAACAGAGAGTAGGGGTGACATCTCATTGGTGATAGATGCAGATTCTAATAATGCAGCTTTGAAAGAAAGTGCTACTGGGGATCATGGCATTACTAATGCAGTAGCACTACAACGTACACATTCTACTAGGGATCATGGCATTACTAATGGAGTAACATTGAAACGTACACATTCTGAATCTGACATTTTGTCCAAACAAAAAGGTTTTGCTATCCCGGAGGACATTATAAAGTTATGGCAAACTAGCCCTTTGGGAAACACCGTGCTACATATCATTGCTCTCTGTGGAAAGTTTTGGTTGGTGAAAGTGGTAACTCAAAAAGTACCAGACTTGTTGGCTAAAGAAAATGACAATGGTGACACACCACTGCATGTTGCTGCAAGAGCTAGGCAATTACGTACTCTTGACTACTTGTTGGAAGCCCTTTTCAATATTTTACCATATTCTAAGAAACCAAAAGAGGCTTTGGATAAAATCCTAGCAAAGAACAAGCAAGGAAATACTTTCTTTTATGAGGCCTTATTAAATGGTGACAAATCTGCAATGAAGATGCTAGATAATAATGTAAAACCGATTGAGGATGGCTTTAAGGAATTGGTTTTGCGAGCTGCGTTATTTTGGACAAACAACGAAGAAAAATCAGTTTTTCACTTGGCCATTGAAGAAGGTTATGATGACATTGTTGATAATGCATTGGCCAAATTGACCTGCAACAATCACCCTAAATTGGATGAGTTGATTAAGAAGCACCAAGACTTAGCCGAAATGATGCTGAAACCACCTCTTCCTGAACAAGTTCAAGGTAATTATATTTTCTCTTATTATTTCTTGTTTTCTACCCTCTTTCATTATTTTGATAGTATTTTTGTCGAGGCATGCAGTTGAATAACATATTAATGTTAAATATCAACATAAAAATAAAACATAGGGGATCAGTTTTATCAAAATATGCACTTGAATTTCTTAATCCTGTGTGAACCATATAATAGTCATATATTTACCAAATCACAAACTAATTTGAATGTTATTTATTATCGTGGAACCAATTATAGGTATAGATAACTTTCAAATACTTTTACATAGGGAGGATCTAGTATAAACATTTAGACAAATATGGATTTTGTTTTGAGATGTTTTATACTGGGTTAATATTGTGAGTAGTTTTTCTCTCATACTTATGTACAACTATTTATAGTTGACCCTAGATTCATTAGTCTAACCCCTACTAGTCAGGCATTTAGAACTACATATCAGATTAGTTATTTTTTGTTTTCTATAAATAGAGTTAAACTCTATTGTAACAATTGGCCTTTTTTGTTCATTAATAAAATTAAGAAACAAAATTTCCCTCCAACGTTTGAATTCTAAAATGGTATCATAGAGCTAGTTTTAATTTTAGGTCTTTTTTTAACTTCCGCTACTTTTCCCATCATCTTCTCCGATCGATTGCAATGACTATTTCGACCAACACAATACATCCAAAAGGAGGTGGAGCTCTTTTTCTGGGGACTCCAATCACCTTTTCTAATTCAGTTTTTGAGAAATCAGATTCTCTGAATTACCTTGTGTGATGTCAACAAGTTGAGCCTGTTATTCGAGGTCATGATTTATACAATTTCTTCATCAACCTGATCATTATAGCACAATATGCGATGACGGAGGATCGCGATGTGCATTGAGTTACTCTAGAGTTTATCGCATGGGACATGCAAGATGTAACATTAATTTTTTTTTGTAACGTATATTAAGTGTTTGATTAATACTACAGGAATGATTAAGTTTAAATTTATATTATTTATGAATTAAATAATAAAAATAGCATAAATTTCTATGTGTGTTGTGTATTTGGTACCCTTTTATGATTTGCAGAATTAGATTGCAAGTTGTGAAGGCATTGGGCAAAATGTTGAATTTTGCAACAATAAGAGAGATGAGTGGGGGTGTAGTTAGGAAAACTATAGGAACAAATAGGAAAACCAAAAATCCCCATCACTTACCAACTTATGAAGGCATCCCCCTTTCCTTTAATCCCTTCATTTTTCTTCTTATTCTCCTTCTTCTCACTAAGACTCCCCCACCCTAAAGCTAGAAATGGTGAAACACACTCAAGGAAGGTCATGCTTTTTAAGTGTTCCTAGAGCTTCCATGCTTTAAATGAGATTCTTGAAGAGGAAGTGTACATGCAACAACCTCCAAGGTTCACCTCTCAGACCAAGGGTCTGGTCTGCAAACTCCATAAGGCAATTTATGGCCTCAAGCAAGCTCCCATGGCATGGTTTGATAGGTTGAAAGCTACCTTAGTCCAGCTTGGTTTCAAATCAAGCAAATGTGATCCTTCCCTTTTTGTCTAGAACAAAGATGGTTCTACTATCTACATGCCAGTCTATGTAGATAACATAATCATCATTGGAAACAACACCACTCTTCTACAACAGTTGGTTCAAAAGCTAAATTCAATATTTTCTCTCAAGGACCTAGGCACTCTAGACTATTTTTTGGGTATTGAAGTCAGACTTCAACCCGATGGTTCCCTTCTTCTCACTTAAGGGAAATACATCAGGGATCTACTTGCAAAAACTAACATGACTGAGGCAAAACCCATCTCTTCTCCCATGGTAGGTGGGTGCAAACTTACCAAACTAGGTTCCATTCCTCTAACGGATCCTACTCTATACAGGTATGTAGTAAGAACACTTCAATATGTTATTATTACCAGACCTAAAATCAATTTTTTCATTCAACAAAGTGTCTCAATTTATGTCAAATTCTCTTAAAGATCATTGGACTACAATCAAGTGGATCCTAAGGTATCTAAAGGGTACTCTGACATGGGGTATACACATCAGGCCAGCTAGAATGGCTCCCTATTCTATCATTGCATTTTGTGATGCTGATCGAGCCTCTGACCTTGATAACAGGAGGTCCACCTCAAAAGCATGTGTTTTCTTTGGACCAAACATTGTGAATTGGTGGTCCAAAAGGTAGACTGTGGTTGCTCGATCTAGTGTAAAGGCAGAATATAGGAGTCTTGCACTGGAAACTACAAAGGTTTCTTGGCTCAAGTCTCTCCTATCTGAACTAGCTGTACCTCACAAGACACCAATCATCTATTGTGATAACAAGAGCACAGTGTCTCTGGCACACAATCCTATGCTTCACTCAAGGACAAAACATATAAAGCTTGATCTTTTCTTTGTTAGAGAAAAGGTGATCAACAAAGAAGTTAGAGTTGTTCATGTGCTCACTCTAGATCAATATGTTGATATTCTAACCAAAGCTCTATCTACTGCACCATTTAATCGTATGAAGACCAAACTCACACCTAAGTGATTCCTCAGCTCTGCATAGTCCTCACCCACCATGAGCTTGTGGGGGAGTATTAGAAGTAGTTTTACTCTCATACTTAAGTACAGCTGGTTACAGCTAACCTTAGATTGGTTAGTCTAATCCCTGCTAGTAAGGCAATTAGAACTACAATTAGATCATATTAGTTATTTTCTGTTTTCTATAAATAAAGTTAAACTCTATTGTAACAGTTGGCTTTTCCTGTTCATTAGTAAAATTTAGAAACATAATTTCCCTCCAAAGTCTGAATTCTAAAAGTTAACATATACTATTATAATAGGGAGAGGTCCCTATTCACTCCCGGACGTACATACCATGATTTCCTTATCAAGGTTGTGCCTGTACATATACGTATTTATGTAAATAATAAGAACTGTATTTTCATCAACCTTAATTATGGTTTTTATGCTTTTCACTCTTTAGTTGACATTGATTCTACTCTTTAAATTAGTTATAGGTTTGTTTATATAAATAATAATTAGTTTAATTCATGGAAATAAATTACTCATTTCAGAAAGAGGAATGAAAGCAGAAGAAGAAGCAGATTATAGTAGCATGGACACTGTGTCTACGTCGTCAATGTTTGATATAATGAAAATGATTGAAAAAAAAGAGTTGCTAAAATTAACATTGAGCATGGCTGATTGGAAAATTATGAATGCTTTTGAAAAGCCATTGTCAAGAAATGGAGAACATCAAGACTCTAATCCACACAAGTCAAATGAGAATCATAAACAATCAACCCATTTGCTTCCGTACGGGTCTCATTATGTTCCACCAGGACAATCACCACTCATTATTGCAATCTTAAATCGGAATGAAGGTACTTGTTGCACTATTACAATTTTTCTCTCAAGAAAATTAATTTATTCATAATTAGATAAGGATACTGGATGTACATAAATGGCATGGAAATTCAAAAGAGTGGAGAGTGAATTGGTTTTTTCAACTTAATTAAAACATCTAATCAAGGTGCTTCTTCTTGAATAACTCTAGATATTCTCTCATGTTTGGCTACACAAATTATCCTTATTCGGATAAGGATATATTTGAAGAAGTGAAAAAGGTTTTGTTGAATCAAGCTAAAGTAAAACTTTTGATTATGCTTATTATTCAAAAATTAATATATATATATATATATATATATATATATATATATATATATATCTTTCCTTCCATTATTTGTCGAAATGCTCAATCATTTAGCCCATTCTTATAATTTTCAATTAAATTTTATAGTTAAAAACATTTATAAATCATTTTATTTGGATCTTTATTTTTAATAATCCATCTTTCCACTGAAAAAATTCATGATTCATGTGTCGGTCGATCTTTCTCAATGAAGTTCTGCTCATAATTTGTTATTTCATAACCTATGTAGGTATTTTAAAGAAAATACTAACAGAAAAGAAAGAATGGATTCGTTTAAGGGATGATAAAGGAATGACTGCTCTTCACTATGCAGCATATATAGGTTACCTTACTGGTGTTAACTACTTACTTGAAAATGGTATTTCTTGCAACTTGAAAAGACACAACAACATTACTGATGTAGGAAAATGTCTTTACTACAACATGGTAAGAGACAAACACCAGGGCTTTTGTGCTATTCATTTCGCTTCTGCAGGTGGGCATGTTAAGGTAGTTAAGAAATTGCTGAGACACAGTACAAATGCAAGAGAAATAGTTGATAATGATGGTCGAAATATAGCTCACATTGCGGCTCAAATGGGACACTATAATGTGATACAATACATCTTGAGGAAACGTAGACTTGTAAAGATGATAAATGACCAGGACCGCAACGGAAACACTCCCTTGCATTTGGCCACCTTGCACCGTCATCCAAAAATTGTGCATGCATTAACTTGGAATAAAAAAGCTGATGTTACTTTGGGTAACAAAAAGAATCAAACGGCTTTTGATGTTTATATGCAATTTCGACAAGAAAATCCGCCTCTAAGGCTGGCAAGTATTTTGACTACTTTGACTTCCCTCAATATGTTAAAGTTTAAATGTACTTAATTCTCTTGAAAATATGACATTTTAACTCAATTTCAAATTCTAACTTTTTGTTCTTACAAATAACAAAAAAAAAAAAAAATCGGGTTCAGGGAAGAAACTTTGTTTTTTATCTTATCTGTCAACACACTCATTTTTTTTTTCAAACTTTGCATGTAGCGGTTAATACTGATTGCACTAGTATCTTGTGGTGCAAAAAAATATGCTGATCATAGAAGGTCACACTCTATCGTGGTCTCTACCCATCTCCAAAGTGCAGAAAATGTTCAAAACGAGGAAAGTCAAGAGAAGGAATCACCAAACAAGAAAAGTAAAAAGAAAAAATCACCAAACAAGGATCCATACAAAGACAGAATCAACACCCTTATGGTGGTTTCGACCCTTATAATAACAGTAACATTCGCCGCAGGTTTTACTTTGCCTGGTGGAATTAATAATGGTACTGGTGATTCAGGAGAAGGCATGGCACTCATGCTAAATCATGTGTGGTTTAAACCATTCATTTTCTGCATCACAGTATCCATGTACGGTGCGGTTAGTTCTACCATCTTACTCATTTGGGCTCATTTGGGAGACCTAACTTTGACTCGTTTTGCCCTTAAAGTTGCAATGCCTCTTCTAGGCATCACTCTTGCAACTCTATCAGTGGCATTCATGGCTGGTGTGCACCTTGTTATAAGTGATCTTAATTGGCTAACCACTACTTTTATGGCTTTATCTATCATGTGCATTATCATACTCTCATTGCTCTACATTCTTTTGTGGTTCTTCTCAACATCAAGCAACCGGGTATTATTGAGCAATCGGGTATTCCGATGGATATTTTACATTCCCTTTCGGTGTCTGATATGGTTACTTGAACAAGGTGAACAAACTGAAGGTATGTTACTTTTTGTTTTCATGTTATCGTATTGGAAAATGATACTCAACTTCATTATCTTTTTGGTCTTTTTTACACACTAGTCTAGAAGTAATCTTAGGATAGAAAATTATGAAAAAAATAATTAAATTAACTTCTTAATAATATTTTCTTTTAATAATTTATTTGTAAAAGTTACACATCTAAATGAAGCAATATGAAAAAAGTTTCATAATTAATTATTAAAAAAGATAATTTTAACTTCTAAAAAAATTTATTTTATTTTATTCTTCATATTTTTCTTAGTGTATCATAATTGAAGGGCTTCTCATCAACAATCGATCCGAAAATACCACCAGTGTGCATCTCAATGCAATAATGCATGTGTCCTATACTCTTACTCTCAAAAAACATTTATATGTATAAATAACTAGTTGTTGTTATTTCTTGGTTCAATTACTTATTTGGTATCTATACTTGTCCAATCTTTACACTTTAGTCTCTACATTTAGAAATTACTCAAATTTAGCGTCTATAGTTTTAAACTGTAGATATCAAGACAAATAAAAATATGTAAGTATAAGTATGGGAATCAAATTATGATGAATTAAAGTTTGTTTTTTTTACAAGTAATTTGATTAAAAATAAATAATAATGTATTGAAGTATTAACAAGAAAAAACTCTTATATGCTTACATTTTATCCAATTATAAAAAGTATTAATTGATCTACTGTCGATTTGTATTATGTGGTATCATTCCTAAATTTTATCCTTGTAGCAGGATTTGTTGATGATTCGTGGTTCACAAAGAGAGAAGGAGAAGGGAATGAGAGGATGGAAGAAGGAAACCAAGGTGATAGATTGCTTCCAAAACCCTACAACTATTATATTCTTTCTTATTCTTGTTTGCTATATTGGGAGAAACTCACTTAGGGATAGCTTGAGGGTTTTTTTATCATGAAGATGGAATTTAAACTATATTTCCATGTTTATTATGTCTGAAATAAGAATTATAATCTAAAACTTGTTCTTTTCATGATTGGCTATGAGCTCAAATGACAATTATGCAATGTTACAGTGTATATATGTAATACGTCAGCAATGTAAAGCAAATTAGACAAAAATGAAAGAACTATGTTGTTTACAATTTTGATATATTTCTTAAAGTTTTCAATAAATTGTTGTGATCAAGAGATGCTATGACTTTATGTTTGTGCGACATAACTTACTCATATAATTCATTTTTGTTAGGTAAGACTTATTATTCACAATATATTGCCAATATATTTCCAAAAGTTTCTATTCTAACTTTATTAAAGGGATGTTTACCTTATTATTTATGGTTACTTTAGTTATAGGTCAATAACTTTTCTATCTAGAATTTATTTTCACTATTTTATTTTAATTGATTAGATGTGCTAATTTTTTCAGATAAGATGAAATGACGAATAAAAAAATACCATTGTTTATCTCCACTCTAGTTATACAGTATGTTTGGATCCATACCAAGCAATGAGATTGTTGTTGGCACATTTGACCTGGCATCCAATATTTGGAATTGAAAGATAAAATTTGATGTTTCTCACGTAAGACATTTGATGTTTATTACCTTATAGTATTTTGCGTTGTTGATTCATATCCCCTATGACTGTAGGTATTAATTTGTAATGTAAGGCCAACCTATTTTGATGTATATTATTCTGTGAACAACTGAACCATTTGTACACATGAGACTTATATTAGTATTAGTTTGATCGTGTGTATTTATTTATCTGAAAAAACAGGTAAAAAGATACTGCTTTGAAGGGATGTATTTTGGAAATGTTATATATGTTCGTATGTTGTGATTGCTATCACGTGTTATGAAGAATTTCCATAGCAAATTAACAATTAATCTTCATTTCTCTTACCATGATCTAAAGAACTTCACAAAAAAGAAATAGTACGAGTTGGTTCAATAATTAATTATGGTTGTCATTGATATTTAATGAATTCCATTGGCCAATTAGTCTATTAAAGCTGTTTGATCCAAAACAAAATTAGGTGGAAATATTATGGTGGTTGGCCTATTTAATAATTTTTGGATCTAAAGCATAAGTTACAATTAGTTGTTTGCTAATGATATATTTACCTTCCTTAATTAAGTATTATATCTCCCTTTCTTTTTAAAATTTTTATTACTAAAATATTCTTTATAGAAAATCATTATTTTTACCTATTTCATCTTGTTTATTTTTTAAACTTTGTTTAACCTATTTTTTTTTATACTTTATTACCTCCCTCTCCCCTCTATACATCCTTTTGTTGTTTTTAATCTTGTTTTTTCATTAGAACATTAATGTCCAAGATTTTATTTTTAAGTAAAAAGTTCAACATGTTCGTGCTATAAATCAACATAGTTGTGTTACAATTAAAATAACTAAAATCAAGATCAACATGATTGTGTTAAAAATCACCACGGCCGTGTTAAAATTTAACACAACCTATTTCCTTGTATGTTTTTTCTCACATTATGTATCGTGCATGTAATAGGTGCGTGTGGATCACTTGACTATTATGATTTCTTCATACAATACATAAAATACATATATTATATGTCAATTTTCTTTGCTTTAATTTGTTAGATAATGTTTACCATTGTAATCTTTTATATATTTGAAAGTTAGCACGACGGTGTTGAAAGTCAAATGTCTATCCCAAAACCTTCCAACTCCATAAACAATTTCATAGCCACAGTGCTATCCGAAAATGTGAATGACTGACGAAGGAAGAGAGATAAGGGTGGTCACAGAGGAAAAATGGATAAGGACAACGGTGGAGGAAGAAGGAGGGTAAAGTGCTTAATGCTCATGGAGGAAGAGAGATGGCAAACCAAAAGGAAGTTAGGTCACGATGAAAGAGGAAAAAGAGATAAAACTATGATAATCAGATTGTTGAGAAAGAAAAGATAAATAAAAAAAGAAATCAAAAAATATTTTAAAAAGAAAAAATATTAATAAAGACATTTAACAAAATTCACTAAAAAAAAATGAAAAGAAAGGTATATTTTAGTAAATGATGGAGATATGTATATTACAAATATTAGTTATTTCAGTTGATAATCAAATTTAGACCTATAATTAATTTTTAATTCTTCTCCAAAGTGAAACTAACTTTACCATATTGTGACAATCCTATAACAAGGAACGAATTGCCACTTGTTTGAGTATGATAGAATTATTTTCCTATCTCTCATTTCACGGGTACTAACGCTGCAGGCATTTTTCAAATCTCTTAACTCTGTCAACTTAATTAATTTTCATATTGAACCTGCAAGAATATATAGTAAACTCTTCCATGTGATAACTACAAAACTTCAAATTGATTCACGTGAAAGTTGTTTGAAGTATTCAGTGCATGTTTGGTGTCGCCATCTCTAGTTCACACTTGCGTCAATCATTTTAATAGACTTGCGTCAAACTAGAACCAACTACAACTAATTTTCGCCTTTTTTTTTTCAATATAATTTGACACGTGATTTAAGCTTCAAGCTTACATATATAGAACGGATCTAAACACAAATCGCCATATTGCAACAACTTCTACCCATTACTATGCAAATTTATATCATAATTTAACTTGAATTGACTTAGTTATATTAATAATAATTAAGTAACTATTTATGCAGGTCAAATTTTGAATTGGAAAATGTTTCAATGAACACCTCGTGTATATATATAAATACTTATAAAGAAAAAGAAAATAGAAAATAATGATAGACACCAATAAAAGGGTGTCAATGAGTAGAAACTATTGCGAGTTACGGGACCACCATCAATAATTGTACGAGACATGTGTGTATTTCATTTTTTTTTAAAAGAATTTGTATATATTAAGAATTTCTAGCCTAATTAGTTGGTTGAAATATGATATGTCAATGTAATCTCTTGACAATATATTTAATTTTTACACAATAAAAAGGTTCTTAATATTGTTTCGTCATGAGCTCATCAAATGTCTAAGAATAACACTAAGTAAATAATCAAGTATATACTTATTATTGGCCAAGAACATGGCCGGATAACGTGATGATTCCGGACAACACAATAATTTTTCGTCAATGAGATGTGTCTCAAATATTAGAATGCCTAAGTGTCATTGTTCGAATTGAACTTGGTCTAGCGTAGCTCATTAGTACATTAACGGATCAAGATCCCAACTATATAATATTCTTTTTCAGCTGCATGAATCTCAATTACTAATATATAGTTTGACTTAAATAAAATACCAATAAAAATGTGTGGTTAAAGATTAAACTACTGCACTTCTACGTACGTACACACTACAGCTACTATTTTTCTAAGTGCAGGCCAACTTTTGAATTAATATTATTTGTCACATGGGGTTGATTTGCATCTCATTTGAAGGATTTAATTTAGCTCGACTGAATATTAAATTACAAATTATTGAGTTTATTTTAAGGTAATTAACTTTTGCAAATTATTTTAGTTATGGATGAAATGAAAGGATATTTTTTTAAGAATAAAATATGTTTAATTAGGTACATATATACCTCAATTTTGTATTTGTTCCCTAAAAAAAATTGTCATTTGTAGTTTCTTATATATCAAAATATTTGTATTTTTTTTTTTTTTGTCTACTTCATATAATTTTTATTCATAAATAATGACTCAAGACTTTGTTTTCTCTGCAGGTTTGATGAACAACTCTGGCTCCGGCAACGAACCACCAGATGGCGGCGGCGGTCATCCCTTTCTTACTCCACCTCCACGACCATTCTTTCGTGATATGTTCATGGGAAATAGACTCATTCCGGCACCCAGGCCTAGGGTGGATCTAATCCAACAGCCATTAGCAAGAATTGAATATGAAGACGGTAATCCTCTCAAACCAATGGTTCATATCTCTGACAAGGTGTTCGATGGGCTATGTGCTCCTTGGCAAGATGCATTAGTGGTGAAGCTTTTGGGCAAAAGTATAGGCTACTCTTTGATGCGGGATAAGCTACATAGACTATGGAAGCTAGTTGCGGGTTTTGAAATTATGGACATTGGCAATGGTTATTTCATGGTGAAGTTTAACAACGCAGGTGATCGCCAAAAGGTTATGGATGAAGAGCCTTGGATGTTATTTGATCATTACCTTATAGTGCAACGTTGGTCTCCTGAGTTTATCTCTCCATCTGCGAAGATTGAAAAAACGCTGGTGTGGATTCGCTTTCCGAGTCTCAACCTTATTTACTATGATGAAAGCATTTTACTTGCACTAGCAGCGGCCATTGGGAAACCAGTTAAGGTGGACTCCAATACCAAAGACATAAGGCGAGACAGGTTTGCACGAGTTTGCATTGAAATCGATCTTACTAAACCAGTTGTTGGAAAGGTCTGGTTGAAAGGTTTTTGGTACCGAGTGGAGTATGAAGGTCTCCATCGTATATGCTCCACATGTGGTTGTTACAGTCATGTTACAAGGGAGTGCACTGAGAAGCAACTAGAATCTCCGTTGGAAACCCCACTATCAACCTCGCAAGGAACAGTGCCGCTAATTGCTCCGGTAACCACTGCAACAACAGTAGATCCGTCTCCAATTATTGAAATTAATGTCCTCATTAATTTAGGAGAGCAAGTGGAAACCGCAACAAAAATAATAGATGCCAATCATGATCTTGTTCATGGTGATTGGCTTGTTGTGCAACGAAGGAAGAAACAGAATAACAATAATTCAAATTCAAAAAAGAAAGAGAATATGATGGCTCGGGATTTTATTCTTAAAAAGGATAAGAATAAATTCTCTCTCCCACAACAGAATCCCAATATTCGTGGCAAGAAAGAAAAAGTGGAAAATTTAAAAAGCAATCATGCAAATCAATCTAGCCACGAGGCCCCACCTGCTCATAAAAGATCACGTTCAGATTTTTCTACCCCTATTGCATAATTAATTCAAAATCCTGCAAAGACCAACATGAATTCACGTGAGACAAATAAAAAGGTACTACCTCCAGCTCATACTACTCCACCGGACCCCACATCAACGCCATCATCGTCCATGCTCAATATTCATGCGAATAATCATGTAAATCAAAATGGGGTTAACACCACGGTACCTGGTGTGCATGCTGATGCTATTGCATCGAACCTTAATATTGATGTGGTTATGGTTAAAGATTCTCAAGGTAAGAAGGTAGCCAATGTGGCTCAAGAGTTAGTCCCTATAAGCCAAGCCATGCCAACGTAGGGCCATGGCTCAGGTTCCCCTCCTCTTTTCATTATGTTGTTATGAATTGTTTACAAGATATATCAATCATATCATGGAACATAAGAGGAGCAGTTGGCCGTTGTACGAAACAGCACGTCAAACATATGATTAAAACCCATAAACCTTCCCTTTTCTTCATCTACGAAACTCATATTCAATTCCATAGGATTGAAAATTTTTGGAAGTCATTGGGGTATGAGAAGGTATTTATTCAAGAGGCTAGAGGACATACAGGAGGTATTTGGGTCTTGTCAGAAAGGTTGGATGTCAACTTTACTCTTCTACACTCCACGAATCAATGTATTACCTTCAGGCTAGAGAAGGCGAATAATAGGTGGAACTGCTCTGCGCTGTATGCCACCCCTATTCCTACGGTGAGGGCTATTCTTTGGGACCACTTGATCGAGATTGTTAATGACATGGAAGGACCGTGGCTAGTCATTGGCGATTGGAATGAGATTACTCAACCATCAAAGGTCATAGGGGGAGCCTTCCACCAAGCTAGGGCCAATGCTCTTTACAACGTTCTCACCCAGTGTGGCCTTATTAATATGGAAACCACAAGGAGCTTCTTCACGTGGCGCAGGAATATTCAAGCAAGGGGGTTCATACAAAAAAAAACTCGATAGGTATGTGGCTAACACTGACTGGCATCTTGCCTACCCTAATGTGTTGTTGGAAACTCTTCTCCCCCACAATTCGGACCACAATCCTCTCCTTCTTTCTTGTCGAAAAGCTGACTCTCACATAAACCCTTCCTTTCATTTTCAAGCAGCTTAGCTTTCCTACCCAGAGTATGCAAATATTGTGACACAAGCATGTGGTCAAACTACCGGAGACACTTTCCATAAGCTTAATAAGGTTCGTGACAGCTCTATCACCTTTAACAAAGAGGTCTTTGGGAATATTTTTCAGGACAAAAAGAAGTTGGAAGTTCGTATCAAAGGAGTCCACCGAGAACTAGAGACTCGGGCTACTTTCGACTTGATTCAGTTCGAGAAAGCCTTTCAAGACTAGTACAACCAGATCCTTTTTCGCAAAGAGATGTTATGGTTCCAGAAGTCCCGTGAGAATTGGGTAAGATTTGGCAACAAAAATACCAAATTCTTTCATACCCAAACGGTTATCAGAAGACGCAAGAATAACATTTCTGGCCTGTTTATCGATAATATTTGGTGCACTGATGCATCCCTTATTAAGAAGGAAGCTCAATCGTTCTACCAAGGTCTCTTCCAATATACTACTAGATGTCTTCCCAATTGCTTACAGCTAGTGCATGTTCCTCGATTAGAGGATCATGTCTCCCTCGGCCTAGCCGCTACCGTCACATTACGGGAAGTGAAGGATGCCCTCTTTAGCATAAACCCTTACAAAGCCCCTAGGCCAGACGGATTTCAACCTATATTTTTCAGAACCTTTTGACCACATATCAAGGATGATATTACACGCATGGTAACTGAGATCTTTGCCACAACTGTTGTCCCATCCTAAATGACTAACACTTTGATAGTTCCCATTCCTAAGTCGGAGAATCCCACGTCCATCAAGGACTTCAGACCGATCAGTGTTTGTAATGTTCTATTCAAATTGGTCTCCAAGGTCCTAGTGAATCGCCTTCAGCCACACCTATATTCTATCATTGGTCCCCTTCAAAGTAGTTTCATCCCCAAGAAGGGAACTTGTGATAATGCCATCATCGCCCAAGAGATTGTTCATAGTATGCATAAGAAGACTGGAAAGACTGGATATGTTATGTTCAAGATTGATTTTGAAAAAGCCTATGATAGGGTTGATTGGAGCTTCTTGAGATTGACTCTAAAGGAATTTGGGTTTCCGGACCGCACAATAGATTTGGTTATGAACTGCACTACTACTACGTCCTTGTCCTTAAAATGGAATAATGAGAGATTGCCCTCTTTCTCGCCGAGACGTGGTCTTCGTCAGGGAGACCCAATGTCACCTTATCTCTTTCTGCTATGCATGGAGAAGCTAGCACTTCTCATTTAGGAGAAAGTGAGTAGTGGGGATTGGCAACCAGATTCTGATCTCCGGAGGTGGCCCTAAGATATCACATTTATTTTTTTGTCGATGATTGCCTGTTGTTCACTAAGGCGTCAAAGAAAATCAAGTGCGATTAGTCCAGGATGTTATCCGTCTATTTTGTCTTGCTTCTGACTTGAAAGTCAATAGTCAGAAATCTAAGTTCTTCGTTTCTAAGAATGTTCCACGCAGCAAAATCCAGCAATTCGCCACTATATTAGAGTTCCAACACACTCATAATCCAGGCAGATACTTAGGGTTCCCTCTTTTGGTAGGTAGGACCACTAAGGCGGATTTTGCCTTCCTCACAGACCGTGTCAATAGCCGTATTGCAAGTTGGAAGGGCCAACTCCTTAGCCGTGCTGGCAGAGTTACCTTGGCTATGTCAGTTATATCTGCTATCCCCTCCTACTCTATGCAAAACCTATGGATCCTGGAGGGAATTTGCAATAAAATTGACTCTAGGTTAAGGTGCTTCATCTGGGGAGGGAATCACAATCATTGGGTAGATTGGTTTACGATCTCTAAAACTCGTGCCAAAGGAGGTTTGGGCATTCGTCGATGTCGCCAAGCTAACATTTCCCTACTTGGCAAGCATGTGTAGGATCTTTTGCACAGCAAGGATAAGTTATGGGTTCGCTTACTATATGCAAAATATATTGGCCAAAAGAATATTCTTCACCTTAAGAATTCCACAAGCAGCTCGTATGTTTGGTCCTCTATCATGAAAGCCTTATCTCATCTCAAACAAGGTTTCACGTTTAGGATTGGAGACGGGGATTGCTCATTTTGGTTTGATCCTTGGTTAGAGGAGGGACCATTGTATGGCATGGTAGATGAGGTCCATGAAAGGGACATGCAATTACGTGTTAAGGATGTCTATTTTGATGGCTATTGGCACTTTGACGTCCTTACTACAACCTTGCCCCAAGACATTCGGAACACCCTTCCGTACTTGTTTCTTAATCCTTCTATGCCGGATATTATTAGGTGGAGTGCATCTAGCTCGGGAAGGTATGATACCAAGTCCGCCTATGCGTGGTTGAGCCAAGAGCCTGCTTTTCATCTTACCTCATGTTTGAGTTAAGTCGTGGGTGTGGAAGTCCAAGCTACCTGAGAATGTTAAACACTTTATTTGGCTCACCTATAGAGGGAGTCTTCCTACTAACTATTTCCGCTTCATGCGGCATATTACTACTGATTCTTCTTGTTGTAGGTGTGGAGATGCCAATGAAACATGGATTCACATCCTTCGCGAATGTCCCTATGCATGTAAGGTGTGGAAATACATCCGGTTGCAGTATGGTCTTGATTTCTTCATTGATGATGTTGCATACTGGCTCAAAAGTAACATTCAAGGAAATTTTCAGCTCTTATTCGGCATCACTTGCTGGATGATTTAGCGTGCGAGGAATGAGGTGGTTTTTAACGATATAGTTTGGCCAGACTGGTATTTGCATAACCAGATAAGTTCTCTTTTACATCTAGCCAAAGGGACAAGCTCGACCAGTTTGACTAGCTCATCCTCAATAGATAGGATACTGGTTAACTGGGAACCTCCTCCGCAAAACTACATCAAGATCAATATGGACGGTAGTTCCTTTGGTAATCCTGGCTTGTCAGATTTTGGTGGCGTTCTACGAGATTTTGCAGGCAATTGGATCACGGGTTATATGGACAATTGTGGTTTTACTTCAAACACCACCGCTGAGCTGTGTACTATTTTTCATGGCATTAAACTTGCCCACACAAAAGGTTTCTCTAATGTTATTTGTGAGACGGATTCCACCACTTCTCTGAAATTCATCATTGAGGGACTCGACGTTGTTCATCCTCATGCAGGTGTGGTTTCGGCCATTCGTGATTACGTACAACTACCTTGGAATATTTGTTTCAAGCATACGTTTAGGTAAGGAAATAATGTAGCAAACATTCTTGCTAAGTCAGGAGCCAAATCCTCCTCCCCGTTTATTTTATTAAATTCTTGTCTAGCTTCAGCTTCGAATTACTTAGTTGTTGATGCCTCAGGCACTCTCTTTTGTAGGCCTTAGTACCATTTTTTAAATTTCTTTATTCATAAAAAAAAATATTTTTTTTATATCCTACCATTAGTTAAATGATTATGTTTCTGTTAAATATTTTAAAATTACCGTAAAATTATTATTTTTTAATTGAATATGATGATTTTTAATTGAATATTGACAATTTAAACTTTATATAACAATAATTCTTACAAGTTATAATTTGTTAATTAGTAAGTTGTGCTTATAGATATAAAAATGATTAATCATTCAATTGCAAATTTAAGGTTTAGGGTTATTCAATTGCCCTTTTTTTTTCTTTTTTTTTTTATGTAGCAGCTCGTGGGATGGCACTAGAATATGCTGGCTTACTAAAACTCGCTGGAAGAGAATCACACTCTATCGAGGTCCCTTCCCCTCTCGAAGAGTTCTACTATGAGTAATTGAATGTAAAAATTGTATTTTTTTTTATGGGAACTTAGATGAGAAGATTTATGCATTAACCTAAAAATTTCTTAAAAAAACAAGTTCCAAGACATAGTATAGAAAGTTTGAAAGTTTTATATACAAGGAAAGATTCCAAAAATATAATGATGATCACTATTGTTTCTTTAAGAGATATAAGTTCAATTATATCATTTTGTTATTTTATATTGACGATATGTTAATAGCAAATTTAGATATGAATGATACTGAAAATGCAATTGTTAAAAGAATTTGACATAACTTAAATCCAACAAAGAAGATTCTTGGAATCCAAATCATAAGAGATAAATAAAAATTGATTTTGCAAGCTATCTCAGATACAATATAAAACATGTTTTTGCAAAGATTTAATATGAATGAAGTCAAACTGGTTAGTATACTTTTGCTTAGTTATTCATGTCTATTCTTAGTTTTTGTTTTTTTTTTTACTTTCTGAAAAAATATTAATTAATTTTAAATCATAAATTATTATTAACTTAATTAAATTTAATTACCTATTTTTTACCAATAAAAAATAATTGAATCAATTATAAATTAAAAAAATAATTACACTCATGGTTGTTGTTTGCTTTACCCCGGAAGTCCCGAGTTTCGTGAGAACAACAGATTTGACGGATTTTTTTTTATTTGTTTTTTTTTTTTACAGAGTTTAGGATTAGGAATATATTTTTTTTATTTTTCTGACATATAAATGATATATAGAGCTGGAACCAGTTTGGAGATATATATATTCTAAATTGTCCTTATCTCAACAATATTTAAATTTTAATTAGGTCAAATCATAAAATTAAGTGGACTTGTTCGAATCAAAATCTAGATCTAGATGAAGTCTTCACATTTACTATTTATTTTTAGGCGCTGATGATATAATAAACGGATCATGTTTACAAATAAAAATTATGTCTTAACTTTGTTGCCATGTGTAACGAAGTTTCTCTCCCCTCTGTAACAGTGATATCAAGAATTCAGAATTACAAGACAATTATTAAGGGAAGTCTAGATTATATGAATACCTTCATAAAATATTGAGGTGAGTACTTACCATATTCTTTAAAATATATAATTAAATAGGTATAAATAAAAATATTTACCTATATCAGAATTAAAATATTACTTTTTACCTCAAGTTCACACTTATGACAACTTGGCATTTGAACATTGTTATGAGAACCAGCTTGGCACTTGGAAGCTAGCTAGCCACTTAATTGTTTCAAATTGGTTCATTTTCACATTGAAAATAACTTTGCAAGAATCGTAAACTGTGACCGCAAAACTTCAAATTGGTTCAGTATATATTTTAAAATTGCTTCACGGAGCGAATCCAGGTCTTGAAAATGAAAAACATTAATAACAATATTACTATTTAGTATTTTACTACTCAGACTTATTGTGTTGACTTGTGTTAAAGTAAATAGAAGAGAAGTGACTACAACTACAAGTCATTTTCGCGTTTTCTTTTTTTGTGTTAATTCGACACGTGATTTTAGCTAAAAAGTTCAAACTTATTGAGCAGATCTAAACAAACAATTAATGCCATTACTATTACAACAACTTCATATTATAATTTCACTTGAATTGACTTTGTTTACTTTAAATAGATAAATAGATATTGAAGTTACAAAATAACATTTTTATTTGAGGAGAAACAAACTTGCCGCAATAATAACACTCAGAGTTACACACTTCGTGATCTTAAAAAATGAATGATGAAAATAAAGTATAATTTTTTTAGAGTTATTTTTTTTTTGTAATTTGATCATTTCCCTTTTTATTTTATTATTACATATAAATAGTGCTTGGTCGAACTTCTCTCTTCTAATTACATATAAATATGATAAGTGTAATTTTGAAATATAATTATAAATTTAGGACATATTTATTACTATCAATTAAATTAAATTAATCATCAAATAGTTGGTCCAAATTAAATGGACTATGTCTCCATAAACACAAGCTTGAGTTTGAGTTTTGCATATAGTTGTTCGTAGATAAAAAAAAATATATATGGTTGGGATGAAAAATCTATCAAAGGTGGCTAACAATATTCTTTAATAAAGATTAATCATTAAAAAATTTAACATAGTTATAAAATAAAAATAAAAAATAACATTTCCTTAATTAATTCTAATGAAATTACAACAAAAGGAAGTATTTAAAAAAAAAAAAAAAAGAAGAAGAAATTATGTGTCACATGCACACCCATAAGCACACGCCCTCTTAGCAACATAATATACTGAATGGATTTTTAGAAATTAGGTGAAAAAGTTTCTAGCCAGTAGAAAAGAAAAATATTCAAAAGTTTTGTAGGTTTTCAAAATCTATAAATCTTAATTTGGTAGATTCACATTTGAATAGCATCATCAGTACATTATTACGTTTCAATCAGTAAAAAATAAATAAATTATTAGTACACTAATATATTGAAAATCTACTTTTCATTTTTGTCCATGCATCGGGGTCGACAGTATCTCGTTAGTAAATTAATTAGTGCACATGGTTTTCATAATCGATTTTTGAAATGATATATTTAAAAATATAACATTGTGGTTTTTAGCTAAGGGATTAGTAACCTATAACAATAATTAACTAATCTAATGATGATGTATTAACAATATAAAATAATTTCACATTATGGTGCAATCACTGCTCACCGTCTGTATAACCTTTAAAATAGGGTTATAAAAGTAACTTATTTACTAAAACTGAATAATTGTAATTGAATCACGGGATAAAATATACTTTCTGGTCTTCAACATAAATTCATGATTAAATTAGTGTAAATTGTTTGACCTAGTTAAGATGGTTATAATAAGTGACTTGGAACTATGGTCTTTTGATATCGATTCTATATACTAGTATATAAGCTGGAAAGTTGATCTGTAGGTTTACATTAGAATTACAACTGATGAACTGAAACGTTTGAAGTGGACAGAAGCTCCGAGCGGATTCTCAAGGCTTTCAATGTACGTACTTCGGATTCTTTTTTTCTCTTTTTTTTTTGCTAGTTACTTCGAATTCTTGTCTTTATTGTGATTTATTTTCTTAGTGGTACTCTATTTCGAAGATTTCGGAATAGCTGATTCTCTTTTGCATTCATTTAATTAAATTAAGAAAAGTTTCTTATGTTTCTTTGTTTTTTTATTTTTATCTATTCAAATAATATATATTTTCTCTTCCTCTTCTATGTTTCTTGTTTGTTTCTCTATTACACTGGATTACTGGTCTTAGAGGATGAATATAATTTTTTTTTTATAAGTAAAGATTTTATAGATAAAGATTGAAACAAAATATGAGCTCAATTTATCAAAGTTACAACGAAAATAACTGACAACAAAGCAGAGGAATCAGTAAAGCGTTAAAAGATACAATTATAAGATGTCAAATCTAAAGATCCTAATTAGCAGTGACACCATAGTTCCTACCAACATGATCCTGGTGTATATATGCAATAAGGGATTACTCCACACATCGGAATAGAAGCATTCAAATAATATCTCTTAGATTACCGTTCTATTTTATCTATTTCTATAATTTATATAATTATTAGATACTAATCATTTTATTATGATTTTAAATTTATAATATTATTATTTTATTATCTTATTAATTATTATTTTATTATTTTGTTTATTATTAAGTATCCAGTGATCTTTTCTTTTTTAAATGATTTTTTTTTATCCCATATCATTGTTCTTTGTTATTGTCGGAGCTCCAACAATAATTTCACTAATTTCACTAATAATCCTACTAAGTGTGGATGACACAAAACGTATTGGAGTTCCAACAACAATTTTATCAATAATCCTATCATGTGTAGATGACACAAAACATGTCTACTTTGTCTCATACTTCCTTCTATTGATTTGCTTACTTCTTTTAGGTGGTTAAGCACATTTGATCCCTCTTTCATTCATCCAGGAAAGTGTAAAAAAAATTGTTTGAATCGAAACAAATTATTACTAAACCAGTTTAATAAAAGTTACATTAGTTTAAAATTAGTTCCTATTGGAACCGAACTGCTTCTTAATTTCGGAGAGGTTTGGTTCACTTAAAACTGAATCTCTCTTTTTGAATCTCTCTTCTTTTTTTAACACGTACTTGGTTCAGAATTAGTTTTTAAAATTAGCTCAATTGAACCAGTTTGTCAAACAAGTACTCATATTTAACTATTTTAGAATTTATTTGGTTTGAATTTTTTCTTGAAACGATTTTTGTACACTCCTATTCAACTTCTACAGCACGGTAATTTCAAATCCTTCTTATCCTTGGACCTGCTTACAAAACAGTGTTGAACCTTTCCAAAGTACGTTATTTTCTAACCTTAATTAACACAATTTTTGTGATTTTTTTTTTCTTGGGAGAACTGTAGAGAGTGAACTTGGGTGACCGTGGAGAGGTGGTATTAAAATGTTTTAAACCCTTTATATAAAAAAAAAAAATTCTATATGACAAGTAAATATTTGTACTCAACTAAAAAACTTAAATATACTGTGCATAATATTCGTCGAGACCATAGAAAATAGTCCTCCACAACAGGTTATGATGCTTAACAATTTGAGCCTATATATCATAACTAACAAGATCCTCAATATTAAAAATGTAAAATCTATATAAAAAAATGGTAAATCTATTCACTGTTCCACCTTGCAGTAAAACTTCAAAAATTTATAGAAGACATTAAATAAAAGGGATAAAATAATCTGTTACTATTATCACTTATTTCTTCTTTCTTACCTTTTAATTTTCCTATAACCAATAAATTAAAAAAAAATTAGTTTTCCTTTTATTTCGGCTAGACTATACCTTGTTAGTATCAAATGAGTCTGATTTAGTTGGTTCAATAATTATTAATTTATAATTAATTTAATAATTTTATTAATCATAATTAATAATCAATAAGATAAGCAAAATCCTCAATTTTTTAAAATGAACGGAATCAAATACTATAATTAAAAATTAAAGACCAAAATATTTCTTTTTACCGTTTAAAGTTTTTAAGGATCTAGTTAGAAAATTAGAGATACACAAAAACAAATCTTGAAAAAGGGGAGTGTAGAAAGTAAATAGGGCTGCAAGAAGTAAAATATGTGATGAAAACATCATCCTAAGGGCAGGTTTAAAATAAAATAAAAAAAGGAAAAAGAAAATAATTTAGGTAGTTACCTAAAAAAGTAGTATAAAAAAATGTGTTTCGGCAACTGACGTTTTTGTCGCTATATTAAGAAAATCAATCATTATTATAGTGAGAGACAAAAAGAGTGATTAATTCAAGTCGATTGCAAAATCTCAAGTAGATAAATCTTTAAAGGCCAAAAAATTCAATGATTAATATAATATTTCAGTCATAGTCGAATAATATTATGTTAATACCTAATGACAAATTCAACGAACCTACTTTTAGTCTCTAATTCAATTGCTATTTATTCTAAACAAAACCAAAAAATAGTGAATCTCTGTTTCAATGACTGTCTAACGATCGTTGTATTTTGATGGCTAAAAAGTGGATCTTTGCTTCGATAGTTGTATAACGACCATTTGATTTCGATGACTATACTTTATTTAATTTTTTTTTACAACCAATTAATCCTTAATTCAGTGACTGAATTAAATAAGTATTTTGAATTTATTTTTTATGAAAACAACTGTGGTCGTGAATTAGGTGATGATAGTGAGCCACATATATATCGCTCATTGATATAGTCACTAGTTTAATCATTTATCTAGTAACTTCATCATATTAGTTATATATTCGATTATTAAAATTATGAAAATAAGTCATATCATGTTTAATTATTAGCTTAATACTCAAGTTATAATTTATTTTCTTATTTGCTCTAAGTTTTAAGTTGGTCAATAAATTAATTAAAATAAGTCAATTTGTTTTTTTTTTATGATTTTTTTATTTATAATCCTCTTTTACTAAGAACGCTTTTTTTTTTTAGAGGAATGTATTTAGTAAAATAAGAGAGTAAGTAACAAAATTTGACAAAAAATAAAACAAATTCAAATATTTTAAATAATTTAACAACTAAGTTAAAAAAAATTTAATTTTAGGAACCAACTCAAAAAATTAATTATAATTTGGAAATTAAAATGAATATTAAGTTTTAATTTTTTACATGATAATAAGATATTGTTCAAATCTTGTCATGTCTCGTGAGAGAACAAGATTTGAGCATAGTTAAGCCACTTACCTGTCTCATTTACGGTGAACTTTTGTGATGAAATGGGAATGAATGCTAAATTTGTTTGTTTGAAATAATAGGAATGTCTAGGTCACATTCCAACACATACTCTTTTAAACACATGTCTAACCACTGGACCACGTCACCCACTTTTCACAAACCTCTACCTAGTGACCAGTTGTCTTTGTGTTTTCTGAATCTTTGATATGTTTTTTTTTTTTAAACCTTTAATATTTTTTACTATTGAATCACAAAAAATTGAACAGCAACCCAAGTGTCAAGTGTCATTGTCATGGAACAACCATTCCTTTTTCTTTTTTATGTACATATCCCCAACTTTCTTTGACCCTTTCCGCCATCATCCACTAGGGTTGTTGGCTTGTTGCTAGTAGTTGTGTTTTATTGATTAAATTAGATATGGATTTTCGATTCCTATGAACTTAAGAGCCTCTCGTCTAGATATGGAGTTTTGCCTATCATGCCTACCTTGCTTGGTTATGGGTAGAGGGTGCTTGTGAATTTACTTTGAGGAGGAGTGTTCTAATTCTATGAATTTTTTAGAAGTGTTACTCCGATATTAAAATGAGGAATTTATTTTGACATATATCAATCATGAAAAATTAGGGCTAAACTACAACACGAGCGACGATGATTTCGCACTACATCAACGCATTGATGTCGTCATGAGGATTTCAGAGGTCGTAAGGCACGGTACGTAGAATTTCACTAAACAAAAATAATAATAAAACTCAAAATAAAATAAAAAAATCAGAATACACTCAAACAGACAAATTCGGTTACCAGTTAGAGGGTTGTGAAGAGAGGGTGACATGTTCCAATGGTTAAGAGTGTGTTTAAGGAGAATATATTTAAAAGTGTGACTATACCATTACTCTTGAATTAAAAGTAAGTTTAATGGTAATGTAATAATATTTACAAAGAGCTTTTGTGATTGACTATATTTTACGGCGTTCCATTTTTTTTTTTCTCAAACAAGGATTACTCGATGCCTTTCAAACAATTGTAGTGAAATTGATTGATTTATATAGGTTTTAATTTTTCCTACTTTTAGAGAGAGAAAAAGAGAAGTAGGTGGAAGCAGAACAAAAAGGACAAGCAGGGGGGCACTATAATATTAAAGAAAAAGTATGAGACAGACAAGTACAGAAAGGGAGAGGAATGATATTGGAAAGGCATGCGAAGCGGTGGTGGATCATGACACAAAAGCAGCAACTAGTAGTAAAACTGAGAAGAAGAAGAATAGTATTTTTCAAAATCCATTTGGGCCAAATGAAAAAAATGAGAGGCAAACAGACCTGGAAACTGGATTGGGGAAATCAAAAATGCATGGCTCGAAAGAGAACAATCCTCTAAAAAGAGAGGAAAGCTTGTTGCGAAGAAAGTGGCCGATTGATAAAACACAGGTTGATTTATCAAAAATGGTGGATTCCTTAATGTTTCCGGCTTACGATAACATTGTTCATGCAGATGAGGATGGCATTTTAGCTGGGAAACATAAAGATTCTGCCCCTGCTGCTTCAACGGAGATCACTGGTGAAGCAAAACCTACACACAAGGATTCTGCACCAGCATCAGCCTTAATAGAGAGTAAAGGTGACATCTCACCAATGATAGATGCAGATTCTAATAATGCAGCTTCGAAAGAGAGTGCTACTGGGGATCATGGCATTACTAATGCAATAGCACTACAGCGTACACATTCTACTGGGGATCATGGCATTACTAATGCAGTAGCACTACAACGTACACATTCTACTAGGGATCATGGCATTACTAATGGAGTAACATTGAAACGTACACATTCTGAATCTGACATTTTGTCCAAACAAAAAGGTTTTGGTATCCCGGAGGACATTATAAAGTTATGGCAAACTAGCCCTTTGGGAAACACCGTGCTACATATCATTGCTCTCTGTGGAAAGTTTCGGTTGGTGAAAGTGGTAACTCAAAAAGTACCAGACTTGTTGGCTAAAGAAAATGACAATGGTGACACACCACTGCATGTTGCTGCAAGAGCTAGGCAATTCTATACTCTTAACTTGTTATTGGAAGCCCTTCTCCGTACTTTACCATATTCTAAGAAACCAAAAGAGGCTTTGGATAAAATCCTAGCAAAGAACAAGCAAGGAAATACTTTCTTTTATGAGGCCTTATTAAATGGTGACAAATCTGCAATGAAGATGCTAGATAATAATGTAAAACCGATTGAGGATGGCTTTAAGGAATTGGTTTTGCGAGCTGCGTTATTTTGGACAAACAATGAAGAAAAATCAGTTTTCCACTTGGCCATTGAAGAAGGCTATGAGGACATTGTTGATAATGCATTGGCCAGATTGACCTGCAATAATCACCCTGAATTAGATGAGTTGATTAAGAAGCACCAAGACTTAGCTGAAATAATGCCGAAACCACCTCTTCCTGAACAGGAGGATCAAGGTAATTATATTTCCTCTTATTATTTCTTGTTTTCTACCCTCTTTCATTATTTTGATAGTGTTTTTGTCGAGGCATACAATTGAATAACATATTAATGTTAAATCAACATAAAAATAAAACATAGCGAATAAGTTTTATCAAAACACTTGAATTTCTTAATCCTATGCGAACCATATAATAGTCATAGGATTAAGAAATAATATTATATGAGATGTTTTATAGTAGGTTAATATTAGGAATAGTTCTACTCTCATACGTATGTACAATTATTTATAGTTGACCCTAGATTAGTCAATTTAACTCCTACTAGTGAGGTAATTAGAACTATAATTAGATCATATTAGTTATTTTTTTGTTTTCTATAAATAAACTCTATTGTTACACTTGGCCTTTTTTGTTCATTAATAAAATAATAAAATTGTGAAACAAAATTTTCCTACAAAGTTTGAATTATAAAATGGTATTATAGAGCTAGTTTCAATTCTAAGTTTTTTTTTTTAGCTTCCACTACTTTTTCAATTGTCTTGTCTAATCATAGTTATCTTCTCCGATCGGCTTCTCTGGTCAATTGTGATGGTTATTTCAATCAACATAGTACATCTAGAAGGAGTTGGAGCTTGTTTTCTGGCAACTCCAGTCATCTTCTTCAACTTTTGAGAAACTAGATTCTCAGAATTACCTCATGTGGTGTCAACAGGTTGAGCATGTTGTTCAATGCCATAGTTTATACAATGTCATTGTCAACCCGATCATTTTGGCACAGTATGCGATAGTGAAGGATCGCGATGCGCATCAAGTCTTTCCAAAGTTCATCGCATGGGACATGCAAGATGTAACACTCTAATTTTTTTTAAACATATGTTAAGTGTTTAATTAACACCAAAAGAATAATTAAGTTTAAATTTATGTTATTTAATGAATTAACTAATAAAATAGCATGAATTTCTGTGTTATATCAAACTTTGAGGTTCCTTATGTTAAACTATTTCAAAGGTAGCCTTTCTATTCCTTCCTCAAAATTTTTAGTTGTGCTTGTGTCCGTCTTCCAAGACTTAATAACAAAAATAAATTCCAATTCAGATATGAGGAATGTGTTTTCTTGGGTTATTCAACTACTTATAAAGTTTATAAGTGTCTTTCAATTGAGGGTAGTCATTTTCAATAAAAACAGGTTTCCTTACCTTGATCTGTTTTGTTCCATAAGAAAATTTGACCCTAAGTCAACCCTAATCCTACCTCTCGTACCTATCATACACCCTCACACTTCCTAAACACAACCCATTACCCAAATAGAACCTGTTAAACCCTTAGACCAAACACAATCTCCAGTTCAAAACCCAACCAACCATTCCCCTACAATAATCTCTAATAACTATGATGGGCTATCAGATGATATTGCACCTTAAACACTTACCCTCACTGACCAAACAAATATCTCCCTAAATAACCAAACCCAACCCTTTCATAGTCATAACACTCATACTATGCAAATCATTATCAAACCTAGATTAAACCCCACTTTACTCATCATTCACCTTGAACCAAAAACTACTAAACAAGCTTTAGTTCACCCCACTCGGCTTTCTGCCATGAAGTCAGTGTTTGAGGCTCTACAAAGGAACAAAACTTGGTCTCTAGTTACTGTCCCTCTTGACAAAGTCCCCATTGGCTGCAAATGGGTGTTTAGGGTAAAGGAAAATACAAGGCTAGGCTTGTAGCTAAGGGGTTTCACCAACAATTTGGTGTTGACTAAACAAAAACTCTCTCCTATTATAAATCCAATAACAGTGAGATTATTGCTGACCATTGCTGTCACCAATGGATGGGCTTTACAACAATTTGATGTAAACAATGCCTTCTTAAATGGCATTCTTGAAGAGGAAGTGTACATGAAACAACCTCTAAGGTTCACCTCTTAGACCAAGGGTCTGGTCTACAAGCTCCATAAGGCAATTTATGGCCTCAAGCAAGCTCCTAGGGCATCGTTTGATAGGTTGAAAGCTGCCCTAGTCCAGCTTGGCTTCAAATCAAACAAATGTGACCCTTCCCTCTTTGTCTACAACAGAGATGGTTCTATCTACATGCTAGTCTTTGTAGATGACTCATAAGCTAAATTCAGTATTTTCTCTCAAGAACTTGGGCACTTTAGATTATTTTTTGGGTATTGAAGTCAAACCTCAACTTGATGGTTCAATTCTTCTTACTCAAGGGAAATACACCAGGGATTTGCTTGCAAAAGCTGACATGACTAAGGTAAAACCCATCTCTTCTCCCATGATAGGTGGGTGCAAACTTACCAAACTAGGTTCCACTCCTCTAACTTCTCCTACTTTATACAGGTATGTAGTAAGAGCACTTCAATGTGTTACTATTACCAAACCTGAAATCATTTTTTCATTCAACAAAGTTTGTCAATTTATGTCTAATCTTCTTGAAGATCATTGGACTACTGTCAAAAGGTTCCTAAGGTATCTAAAGGATACTCTGACATGGGGTATATACATCAGACCAGCCAGAATTGCTCCTTACTCTATCATTGCATTTTGTGATGCTAATTGGGCCTTTGACCTGATAACAGGAGGTCCACCTTAAGAGAATGTGTTTTCTTTGGACCAAACATTATGTATTGGTGATCCAAAAAGTAGACTGTGGTTGCTGGATCTAGTGTAGAGGCAAAATATAGGAGTTTAGCATTGGCAACTATAGAGGTTTCTTGGCTCAAGTCTCTTATATCTGAACTAGTTATACCTCACAAGACACCAATCATCTAAAAAAGTTAGAGTTGTTCATGAGCCTGCTATGGATCAATATGTTGATATTCTCACCAAAGCTCTATCTACTACACCATTTAATTGTATGAAGACCAAGCTCACACCGAGTGATTCCTCAGCTCTGCATAGTCCTCACCCACCATGAGCTTGTAGAGGAGTATTAGGAGTAGTTTTACTCTCATACTTATGTACAGTTGTTTATGGTTGACCCTAGATTAGTTAGTCTAACCCCTGTTATTCAGGCAGTTAGAACTACAATTAGATTAGATTAGTTATTTTCTGTTTTCTATAAATAAAATTAAACTCTATTGAAATAGTTAGCTTTTTCTGTTCATTAATAAAATTGAGAATCAGAATTTCCCTCTAAAGTCTGAATTCTAAAAGTTAACATATACTATTATAATAGGGAGAGGTCCCTATTCACTCCCGGACGTACATACCATGATTTCCTTATCAAGGTTGTGCCTGTACATATATGTATTTATGAAAATAATAAGAACTGTATTTTCATCAACCTTAATTATGGTTTTTATGCTCTTGACTTTGTAGTTGACATTGATTCTATTATTTAAATTGGTTATAGGTTTGTTTATAAAAATAATAATTAATTTAATTCGTGAAAATAAATTATTCATTTCAGAAAGAGGAATGAAAGCAGAAGAAGCAGATGATAGTAGCATGGACACTGTGTCAACGTCAATGTTGGATATAATGAAAATGATTGAAAAAAAAGAGTTGCTACAATTAACATTCAGCATAGCTGATTGGAAAATTATGAATGCTTTTGAAAAGCCATTGTCAAGAAATGGAGAACATCAAGGTTTAAACCAAGACTCTAATCCACACAAGTCAAATGAGAATCATAAAAAATCAACCCATTTGCTTCCGTATGGGTCTCATTATGTTCCACCGGGACAATCACCACTCATTAAAGCAATCTTAAATCGGAATCAAGGTAATTGTTGCACTATTATAATTTTTCTCTCAAGCAAATTAATTTATTCATAATTAGATAAGGATACTGGATGTACATAAATGGCATGGGAATTCAAAAGAATGGAGAGTAAATTGGTTTTTTTAACTTAAAACATCTAATCAAGGTGCTTCTTCTTGAATGACTCTAGATATTCTCATGTTTGGCTACACAAATTATCCTTATTCGGATAAGGATATATTTGAAGAAGTGAAAAAGGTTTATGTTGAATCAAGACAAAAGTAAAACTTTTGATTATGCTTATTATTCAAAAATTAATTAATATATGTGTGTGTGTATTCTCTGTTCTTCCATTATTTGTCGAAATTTAGCCCATTCTTATAATTATCGATTAAATCCTATAGTTAGAAACATTTATAAATCATTTTATTTGGATCTTTATTTTTAATAATTCATCTTTTCACTGAAAAAATTCATGTGTCGACCAATCCTTCTCGATGAGGTTCTGCTCATAATTTGTTATTTCATAACCTATGCCAGGTATTTTAAAGAAAATACTGACAGAAAAGAAAGAATGGATTCGTTTAAGGGATGATAAAGGAATGACTGCTCTTCACTATGCAGCATATATAGGTTACCTTGATGGTGTTAATTACTTACTTAAAAATGGTATTTCTTGCTACTTGAAAAGACACAACATTACTGATTTAGGGAAATGTCTTTACTACAACATGGTAAGAGACAAACACCAGGGCTTTTGTGCTATTCATTTCGCTTCTGCAGGTGGGCATGCTGAGGTAGTTAAGAAATTGCTGAGACACAGTGCAGATGCAAGAGAAATACTTGATAATTGTGGTCGAAATATAGCTCACATTGCGGCTCAAATGGGACACTATAATGTGATAGGATACATCTTGAAGAAGCGTAGACTTGTAGAGATGATAAATGACCAGGACCACAACGGAAACACTCCCTTGCATTTGGCCACCTTGCACCGTCATCCAAAAATTGTGCATGCGTTAACTTGGAATAAAAAGGCTGATGTTACTTTGCGTAACAAAGAGAATCAAACGGCTTTTGATGTTTATATGCAATTTCCACAAGAAAATCCGTCTCTAAGGCTGGCAAGTATTTTGACTACTTGGACTTCCCTCAATATGCTAAAGTTTAAATGTTCTTAATTCTCTTGAAAATATGACATTTTAACTCATTTTCAAACCCTAACTTTTTGTTCTTACAAATAACAATAAAAATTACGTGTTTCAGGGAAGAAACTTTGTTTTTTTATCTTAACTGTCAACACACTCATTTTTTTTTTCAAACTTTGCATGCAGCGGCTAATACTGATTGCACTAGTATCTTGTGGTGCAAAAAAATATGCCGATCATAGAAGGTCACACTCTATCGTGGTCCCTCCTCATCTCAAAAGTGCAGAAAATGTTCAAAAGAAGGAATCTCCAAACAAGGATCCATACAAAGACAGAATCAACACCCTTATGGTGGTTTCAACCCTTATAATAACAATAACATTTGCTGCAGGTTTTACTTTGCCCGGTGGAATTAATAATGGTACCGGTGGTTCAGGAGAAGGCATGGCACTCATGCTAAATCATGTGTGGTTTAAACCATTCATTTTCTGCATCACAGTATCCATGTACGGTGCGGTTAGTTCTACCATCTTACTCACTTGGGCTCATTTGGGAGACATAACTTTGACTCGTTTTGCCCTTAAAGTTGCAATGCCTCTTCTAGGCATCACTCTTGCAACTCTATCCGTGGCATTCATGGCTGGTGTGCACCTTGTTATAAGTGATCTTAGTTGGCTTGCCACTACTTTTATGGTTTTATCTGTCATCTGCATTATCATACTTTCGTGGCTCTACATTCTGTTGTGGTTCTTCTCAACATGGAGCAACATGCTATTCCGGTACATATTCTACATTCCCTTTCGGTGTCTGATATGGTTACTTGAACAAGGTGAACAAACTGAAGGTATGTTACTTTTTGTTTTCATGTTATCCTTTTGGAGAATGAGACTCAACTTTATCATTTTTTTTCTTGTTGGGATACATTATTCTATAATATTTAAATATGAAAAAAAATGATAAAATTAACTTATTTAGAAGTTAACCTTATTTTTTTTAATAATTAATTTGTAAAAATTTTACTATTTTAGATGAAGTAATATGAAAACTTCCATAATTAATTTTAATTTTTAAAAAAGTTAATTTTATTTTTTTCTTCTTATTTTTTTTTTCTTGAAAGTACTTCTAGTATATCTAAACACACCCAAAATATACATCTTAATTGCATTAGTGTATCATAATTGAATGGCTGCTCATTAATAATGGATCCGAAAATATCACGAGTGTGCATCTCAATGCAATAATGCATGTGTCCTATATTCATACTCTCAAAGAAATTTTATATGTATAAATCATTGGTTGTTATTATTTCTTGATTCAATTACTTATTTGGTCTATATACTTGTCCAATCTTTACATCTTAGTCTCTACATTTAGAAATTACTCATTTTAGTTCGTACGCATACTTGTTAACTCGTTTTAGTCTCTTGACAAACATTTTTTTTTAATCTAGTTTAGTGTCTATAATTTTAAACTACAGAGACAAGACAAATAAAAATATTTAAGTGCAAGAACGCAAACGAGTAATTTTTTTATATAGGGACTAAAACGAAAAGATTGTGTAAGTATAGGGATCAAGTTATGAGGAATTAAAGTTTATTTCTTTTTACAAGTAATTTGAATAAAAATAAATAATAATGCATTGAAGTATTAACAAGGAAAAACTCTTATATGCTTACATTTTTATCCAATTATAAAAGCATTAATTGATATGCATGTGGATTTGAACTGTGTAATCATTCCTAATATTTTATCCTTGTAGCAGGATTTGTTGATGATTCTTGGTCTGCAAAGAGAGAAGGGGAAGGGAATGAGAGGGTGGAAGAAGGAAGCAAGAATAGAGATGGCAAAACGAGCCTTGGCCCATCGAGCCAGCTTGTCAGTTCACCAAAAATGGTAGACAAGATGGTGGTGCCAGCCCGTCTCGTCCTCAGCCCACAACCTGCAACTCATGCAAGCCAGCTTGTCTAGAGTTAGTTCTTCCAACACTTTTATTCTGTTAATATTTACTTATTTTGTATGAATTAAGAAATTTGTGGTTTAAGACTTTTTTTGAAATTAAATACTTATGAATTTTCTATTTTTAAAGATTTGGATTATATGATTTTGAGGGAAAAGAAAATATTTATATAATTTTATTTTTGTTGTTATCTTTAAATCTTTTTAATTTTGTTATGTTTGTAACTTTCAAAATTTTAATTATTTATTTTTAAATATTTATTTTTATAAACTAACTAACTAATTAAAATCTTAATTTTTATGAACCTTGGAGCAATATTTCTTTATGTGTTAAATAAACATCAAGACAAAATCATGGTTCAACTACATTCATGTCTTGTAAATTATATTTTTATAAATTATAGAGTTAAAATTAAACTACACCAAAAAAAAAAATATGACAAGACCATACAAAAAAACATTTATGTGGTAATGCTTTTTTTTTTTTTTTAATTTTCTTAGGATTTTGATTCTTATGACTAGTGGTTTTTTTTTTTTTTATCATGAAGATGGAATTTAAACTATATTTCCATGTTTATTATGTATGAAATAAGAATTAAAATCTAAAATTTGTTATTTTCAAGATTGGCCATGAGCTTAAATTAATGACAATTATGCAATTGGATATGAGCTCAAGAGATGTTATGACTTTATGTTTGTACGACATAACTTACTCATATAATTCAATTTTGCTAGGTAAGACTTATTATTCACAATATATTACCTATATATTTCCAAAAGTTTCTATTCTAACTTTATTGAAGGGATGTTTACCTTATTATTTATGGTTATTTTAGTTATAGTTCAATAACTTTTCTATCTAGAATTTATTTTCACTATTTTATTTTAATTGATTAGATGTGCTAATTTTTTCAGATAAGATGAAATGACGAATAAAAAAACACCATTGTTTATCTCCATTCTAGTTATACAGTATGCTTGGATCCACATATCAAGCAATGAGATGGTCGTTGGCACATTTGACCTGGCATCCAATATTTGGAATTGAAAGATAAAACTTGGTGCTTCTCACGTAAGACATTTGATGCTTATTACATTATAGTATTTTGTGTTGTTGTTAATTTATATCACCTATGACTTTAGGTGTTAATTTGTAATGTAAGGCCAACCTATTTTGATGTATATTAGTTTGATTGTGTGTATTTATTTATGTGAAAAAACAGGTATAAAGATAATGCTTTGAAGGGATGATTTTGGAACTGTTATATATGTTCGTATGTTGTGATTGATATCATGTGTGCTAGAGAATTTCCATAGCAAATTAACAATTTGCATTTCTCTTAATTACCATGATCTAAAGAAACTCAAAAAAGATAAAAATAAAAAAAAAAGAATTGGAGTGAGTTTGTTCAATAATTATGCTTGTCATAGATGTTTAGTGAATTCCATTAATTAATTAGTCTATTAAAGTTGTTTGATCCAAAACAAAATTAGGTTTTACGGTGGTTAGCCTAATTAATAATTTTTAGATCTAACGCATAAACAAGTTACTTCATATCATAATTAACTCTAGATTCATAATCAATTTAAAATTTTTCTACAACATAAAATTAAACATGTTAAAAATTACTGTTTATAATTCTTATTATAAGACATTTGGACATGATTACACAAATCAATAAAATGAGTTGTAGGAATGCAGTTGATTTTTAAAAAAAAAATTATGCTTAATGTAAAAATATTAAAGTCTAAGAGCATCATGCACTAGTGGAAATCAAAGCTAAATGTTACCTAAAATTTGTAAAGAGTCTTATAAAAACCACAAATTTTTAAAAAAATGTGTCATATAATAAGGATGGAAAGAAGTATCTAAAATCAATTTTAAAATCAAAACTAATCTTGGAACGTTAAACCAAACACGTACATATAAAATAAATTATACATATCCTTTTAAGGTTAAGATGAGTCATTATTTAGGTTTACACTTTCACATGCTTTCTATTTGATTGGTGTAAATTTAGGTACGAGGATGATTGATAAATTTGTACCAGTAACGTATAAAATTTAAGAAAGAGAATCTTTAATATACTTATCTTAGCATTCTTCGTGATATCGATACATGGTAGTGGCAAACATAACTTCTTTCACTAGAATTCTCAAGGAATCTCGTATTCATTTGATCGGCATCTTAGTAAATTATTTAAATCATTATATGAAGAAAATAAGCATAGGGCATTAAAACTTAAACATATTATTAGTAGAATATTCCTACAAAACATGAAGAATCAACAATCTTGCTACAAGGATAAAAATTAGGGACAATTACACATACTACAAATACATAGCAGGATAATATTTTTAATTAGTAAATACATTGTCCGCGTACAAGAGTTTTATCTAAATATTTATTAATATTTTGATACGTTATTTTTTTTATTCTAATTACTAATATAAAAAAAAATAACACCTATTTGGTGTTTTGAAATTATAATCCAAATTCTTTTTGAATTCTATCACTAATCAACCTCTAGGCTTCTTCCCGTAGTTATATATCACTAATTCAGTATTAGTGTATCGATTATTCATCTTAGTTTAATTTATATATTTATTTATCGTTTTAATATTAAAAAAAAAGTATTTTTGTTACCAAAAACATAGAAAACAGTGAAAGAATTTTTTTATTGTTTTGGTGGAAATCGAATGCCTAAACATGAGTTGGAAAGTTGGAATTTGCAATTAATCAAAGAGTCTAGTGTCAAAATGTTTTTTTTCTTAAAATATTTGAGCTTCCTGCACCTCTCAATGCAACGCCTTTCCAAAATGAATTAGAAGGTGTAAAAAGAAAATTTTGGAGGTGCTGGAAGCCTTATCCCCACACATGTAAGCAAGACTTAGGTCAGCCCTGGTTCAACATATAGCAATAATTAGACAATTATTTTCAACACCGCTGGGTTTGCTTCCTGCACCTCCAAACAGACATGAATGGACACAACAATATCCGTGGGGGGAAGTGGAATGGATCAAAAGTAAATTTGGGTGCTATCATAGAAGGGAGGGAGTGAGAAGAAGGTAATTTTTTGGGTTTCTATAAAAAAAAAATAGATTGGATATAAATGTAATTTAGTTTAAAAAGCTTAACAAAAGTTAATGCAATTATCAAATTATCAAAGGGATTTCAAAGTAATTATCTTAAAAAGATGAGGTGCATGTATAATTTACGTAAATTTCACAAAATATTGGTGTAATTTACTATATATAAAATTAAATTATTTATCTATTTCTCATTTTATGGATTCTAAGTTCTAAAGTAATCATACATTTTTTTTTAATGAATAAAGATTATTAAACACCTCATGTTATACTAGCGTACACTCTTGAGGGAGTGCAAAATGGTAACAAATAAAAAACTCTTACAACCTAAGTTTTTTTTTTTTAAAAAAAAACTTAACTAGAGAGTTATTTTTACATGAAAGAGTTCTTTTATAATCATCCCTCTCTTGCCTGGCATTTTATCTTTTTTACATATCAAATATCTCACATAAAAAAAATGATGGTAAAACACTCTTTCAAATTTACTTTTTTTAATTGATTTAAATTTATCGAGAATTAAAAAAATCAAGATAGAAAATTATTAAATATGCGTGACTTACAAAATTTTATCATTTTCAATAAATTTTAATCAATAAACAATGAGTATGTGTTAGAGTATATTGCTAACCATTCTCTCTAAATAACATGAGTGTCTAAATATTTTTATTTCTAAAATAATTAGTCTTAGGCATCGGATATTTAGGATCCTGAATTAGTGCGTGTAAATTTTAAAATTTAATAGAAGCAAATACATAAAATTAGAAGTTATAAATATAAAATTATAAGATTTTATTTATAATTTTATATTAAAATAATTTTTTACTAATAATTTTTAAAATTCAAGGGTAGACTTTCCCACCATTAGTGCAACGTAGGTCCGCCACTAGTCTTGGGGATATTACTATATTTTATTCATAAGAAAACAATTTTCTCATCTTCAACCAATATTTAATCTCGTGTGATAAGAATTCTTTGATGAGTAAAATATACATATACCCCTTTTAATTACTATCTATTGCCCCATTATCCAATGATAGAAATGTATATATTTATGAGATATTTTTTATAAATTTGAATTTAATTTTAATTTTATGATTAACAAGTATATTTCGAGGTGTTGTAGTATTAATTTTCAATAAACTTTAAAATCTAATAATTTTTTATTTACAAATAAATTATTTTTATTACTTTTTTAATTTCACTTATTACATGTTTTCATATCATATTATATTATATTATGTATTCTATAATTAATCTTATACTATAATTTAAAAGAATTTTAAATTAAATTTAAAATAAAGTAAAAAAAATACTTAAATAAAAATTATACTTTTATTATGTTAATTAACATAATAATTAAAATAATTTTTTTAAAATGTAAAATTATTCAAAATTAAAAAAAAATCTAACGATTATTATTTTTAATTTCATAAATTATAATATAAAAATAATAAATTAAATATTACAATATTTTTTAAATAGTCTAATATAAAAATATGTTGGAAGAATAATGAAGACAGAAACAAATAAATAATAAAATTTAGTTTTATTTAAAAATGGTTAAAAGAAAAACTAATAAATGTTTTAAGAATAAAAATAAAAGAAATGTAAAAAGTTAGAAGTTATAAGGTAATGTTTAAAAAAAAATGTTATTATAGGTAGTGTTTCAAAAATATTAAAAAAATTGTTTATCAAACACTCAAACTAATAAAAGAAAATAGAAATTAAATGAAATGTCTCGTTTTTAATAAAAAAAAACTAAAAATTAATAAATATTTTAAGAATAAAAATGAAAGAAATGTAAAAAATTAGAAGTTAAAAACTTGCGTTTTTAAAAAAGTGCTACTCCATATAGTATTTTAAAAAATACTAAAAGTTACTAAAATATCTCGTTTATCAAATACTTAAATTAACTGAAAAACTATTTAAAAAAAAAAAGGTTAAAAACTAAATGAAATGTCTTGCCAAACACTCCCTTAATTAAATTGAAGTTAAATTATAATATAAATTTGCATAGTAATTGGTAGAAGTTGTTGCAATATGGCAATTTGTTTTTGGATCCGTTCTACATATGTCGAATTAATAAAAATAAAGGTGAAAATTAATTAGTTGTAGTTGGTTCTACTTTGATGACGCAAGTCTATTAAAAAGACTGACGCAAGTGTGAACTCGAGATGGCGACACCAAACATGCAGCTAATATTTTAAAAAACTTTCACGCGAACCAATTCGAAGTTTTGAAGTCATCGTCAGCAGGGAAGGATATCGAGGGGTTATAATTTATTTTACAAAAAAATTGATAATAAAATTTTAAAAAAATATATTTAATATAAAATTTATTAAAAAAAATAAAAAAATAATATAAAATTTGATAATTTTTTTTAAAAATTGAGAATAAAATCTATATGGAATGTAAAAGTAAAATAATAGAGTAAAATTTATAAAATTTTAAAAAATTATAAATAAAAAATGTTAAATTAATTTATTAAAAGTAAAATTTATCAAAAATAAATAAAAATATAATAAAATCAAATATTTATTAAATATAAAATTATCATCTACTAATAAAAAAAAAATAATTAATTTGACACATAATGCCTGCACGTTAGAACCCGTGAATTAATTTGCAGGGTTCACTACATGTTTTGTGTCGCCATCTCGAGTTCATACCTGCGTCAATCTTTTTAATAGACTTGCTTCTAAGTAGAACCAACTACAACTAATTTTCGCTATTTTTTTAATATAATTTGACTCGTGATTTAAGCTTCAAGCTTTACATTATAAAACGGATCTAAACACACGTTGCCTTATTGCAACAACGTCTACCAATTACGCTGCAAATTTATATTATAGTTTAATTTGAATTTACTTAGGTTGTTGGCAGTTTATTTTTAATTTATAAATTCTTTTTAAATAAAATTTGGATAAAATATCAATTAATAAAAAAAATTTAAAATAAAAATTATTTATTTTTAATAAAGAAAAATTAAAAATAGGTGATTTTATAATAAGTTACCTAAAATTATTTATACGAAATTTATTTTTATATTCTTTCTTTGAATTTCAATAAAATTAAATTTTAAAATAATTAATTTATTAATTTTTGTTATCTAAAAATAAAGAGAATTGAGATGAGAAGTATCTTTGATTAGATGATATTTTTAAAACAAAATATTCATATATTCTCTGTTCTCATACAGGACATATCTAATTAGATTATATTTTTAAAATAAAATACCATGGCATTGTACCAACTATTCTTTAGTTTAAGTTTTTGTTTTTATTTTTTCTATATTTAAATATGTTTTTAGTAGTTTATGTTTAAATTAATTTTATTTTTGGTTTTCTGAATTAAAATATAGCCCTTTAATCTAAAAATAAACTCCTTTTAGTCTCAAATATGAATAAAAAATTGTCATAAATTAAGTATTAAAATTACAAAATATCAGTAAGGAGAGATTAAACATAACATATTCAAAAATAAAATAAAATTAAGGGACTAATTAAAAATAACAAAGCTTAAATTGGGAGATAGAAAACAAAACTGTTAATTCCAAATTTTAAGAAAATCCGACTGAATTTGAGATACACCTGACCTGATCCAAATCATTTAAAAAAAAAAAAAAGTAAGCCATGAACCAACGTCATTTTAAAAATTTGCAAAAAATCAAAAATAGAAACCTCTCCTCTCTTCGTCTTCGATCATGCTCTCCCTCTCTTAATCCCTAAAAGGCTAGAACCTCGTCACGTCTCTACTCGCTGCCATGCCGCTCGTCAACCGCGCCGCTCAGCATGCTTGCCCATCACATCGCGCTTGTGTTGCTGTCTCATTCGCTCTTTGCCGTGCCCAATCACATCCTCTAACCACCACGCACAGCCCTTGATTGAAGGAATGAGAGGCCAAAGTATTTTAAAATTGAAGAAATGACAGCAACCGAGAGAGGCCACAGTATTTTAAAATTCTACTTTGTTATAAGTGATTCCTAATTCTTATGAAATAGTACCGATTAAGATGCTGGTCATTTTAAAATTTAAATACTCTTTAAAAAATATACACAACCTCCAAATTCTTTTTTTCAAACACGGCTTAAAAGTAATATCCAGTAGATAATCTAAATATAGGTTCTTAAGGCAAAAAACTTAACATTTCTTCCGGGTAAAATGTGAAAGAATATCAATAGCAGTACAAAAATATAAATATTCATGCGGCAATTGTATTTTCTAATGAAGTATTTTCTAATACCAGCAAATATAAATATTCAAATTTTTAATGAAGCATTTTTTAGGATATTTTTAAATCTTGAGAGTTGAGATAAGTATAAAAATTATATTTTTTTTTAACATAAATCGGATTATATGGTTCAACTAATGACCTATTGGTTCGACCATATTAACCCAGTGATCTAATATTTTGATTAGTTTGATCATTAATTCAATTTTCAAAATCCCTCTTATAATTATTACTAAGCTTCTAGACATGAGAAAATCTTATAAGAGGAAGTTATTCATACAGAATAAATATAATATAATTTTACACGATCAGAAAATAAAATAAAATGATAAGTGAATTGAATTTATAAAATTTTGTTACACTCCTTATTCTCTTATCATATAATGAATTTTAATTATAAAAAAAAAAAACTCTAAATCTTGAACTACTTATGCAGATCAACTTTTGAATTGGAAAATGTTTCAGGAATACCTCGTATCTAATAAAAGGAAAAATAATGATAGACATCCAATAAAAGTGTGTCAATGAGATGCCAATGACTAATATATATTTTTTTCTTTTTCAGCTGCATGAATCTCAATTACTAAAATATATTTTTGCTTCCTTAAAAAAAACAAATAATATAATTTTACTTAAATAAAACATTAATAAAATGGGTGGTTAAAGATTAAACTACTATTTCACTCCTTCGTTCGTACACACTACAGCTATATACTACTTTTATATAGTGCAAGCCAACTTTTGAATTAATATTATGTGTCCACTTGGGGTTGACTTGTGTGAACATATCTCATTTTAAGGATTTAGTTTAGATGGACTGAATATTACATTACAAATTGTTGAGTTTTTTTAAGGTAACTTTTGTAAATTATTTTATAAGTGATGGATGAAAAGATATTCTTTTAATTATATTCTTTTTTTTTTCACTTCTAATCTATATAGATCATAAAAGTTAGTCTTGGAACCAAGCTTAATTGAAAATGATTTATTATACTTCTTCTTTTTTTTTACGATTATAGTACATAAAATTAAAGTGATTTTTTAATATACAATCCAAACCTAATGGATATTACAATCCAAAGTTAAAATGATTTTTTTTAACTCCCATAAAAAGGGTCATTCTCATATAATAACATCAATTAGATTTTATTATAAACGATTTTTGAAACAATATTAAAAAATATCATATGCATTGTGTTTGACCTACAGCATAGTTGCACTTATGGCAATAGTTAATTCAGAGCCAGTTGTTTGACAGCAAATGTTTATAAAAAAAAGTTTTAGAATTCTATACATAAGCTGGAAAAATGGTTTGTTGGCTACATTATAATTACGACTGAAAAGTTTGAAGTGGGGAGAAGCTTCAATTCTTTGGGAATCTCAAAGCGTTCGAGGTACTCTTTTCTCTATAAGCTAATTTTGCATTAATTCTGACGCGCTTTTGCATTCTGTTTCTGCCATTACTCATTAAACTTTTCTATTAGCATTGGTTATTTTTTTGCTTTATTTTAAACTCTAAATTAGCTCCAAGAAGTTTCCTAATGTGATTATTGAGAGTTCCACAATCAGAAAAATTATCACCCTCATAATTCAACATAAATATATTTTTTTTTCTAATTATCCTAAAGAGTTTAATGACAATGCCCTACGTGTATCACCCATATTAAACTCTTTTCATAAACTAAATAACTCATGTTTCCATTTGTTAGGGGTCATGGGTGTGAAAAAATCGATTCGATTAAAAAATTGAACAAACCTAAATGAAGCAGAATTGAACTGGTTTAATAAGTTTAATTAAAAAAATATTTTTTCCAACTGATTTCAAAATAATTCATTTGAAACAAAATTGATTTTAAATTAGTTTGAACCAGTTTATAAAATATCCAAACCAATTTTTAACTGATTTTTAATCAAATTGATTTCGAAAACCAATACAATTAATTAAATTAACTTTAAAAAAAATGTTAGTTTCATTTTTTAAATTGATTCGGATGAAAATCAGTTCAACTGGTTTTATTTTTTCATCCCTACTTTTTCTTATCTATTTCAATTCTTGCTTGTTCATTTCTTCATATATTTGCTGTGAAATTAATGAATTTATTTATATATGTAGTTTGCAATTTCTTGACACAGATCGAAAACAGAAGTACCAGCTGGAAGGTAGCAAAAATGTCGATGCATATTAATGGTGATGAAATAGAAATGGGTTACCCTCTTGAAGAGGAGCCTTTAAGAAATGCCATTGTTGAAAACGAAGAACTAATCTCGGAAGCCAGTACTGATGAAGTTGAAGAACGTGAACGGAAATATTTGTCAAAGACAACATACGATGCAATAAAACACAACAAATCTAAATCATTCTGGAGAGAGATAGGAGATGAAATTTTAATGCAAAGCAATCCTATGGGAAACGGGGTGCTGCATTTGGCAGCTCTGCATGGAAACGAGACCTGCATGGACCATCTTTTACAACAAAATTCTGTATGGATTGATGAGAAAAATGAAAACCATGACACAGCACTGCATGTTGCTGCAAGAGCTGGGCACATCTCTATTCTTGAGAAGTTGCTTTGTTACATTCTTCAGTCTCGCTTACCTTTGTCATATTCCGACTATCCCAAAATGGGTTTGGAAGAAATCTTGTTGGAGAACAAGCAAGGAAACACTTTCTTTCACGAGGCCTTACTGAATGGTCACAAAGAAGTGATCAACAAAATTCTAGATTGTCAAGAACTATTGAAGCTTAAGAAGGCTGCTCCTGGCTTCGTGGAATTGTTTGCGCGAGTTGCATTGTTTTGGACAAACAACGATGGAAAATCGGTTTTGCACTTGGCAATAGAGAGGGGCTACAAGGACGTTGTTGATCGTGCATTGACCGAATTGACCAGTGACCACCCTACATTGGATGAGTTGATTCAGAATGAAGAGTTGGCCGAAACGATTCCACGTGAACCTGATCTCCCATTAGGTAATTAATTAATTATCACTTCTGATTAATTCCCTCATTTTATTTCTTACTTAATTTCACCCTTTTTTTTTTTTTTTTTCGTCAAATAAAGACTTTTTTATATACATGTGTTAGTAATTATAAGTAATAAGTATGATGTGACATAATTTGATAAAAAGAGAAAGATAAAGAAAAATATAAAGTGTTAATTAAAGGTTTCTTAATTATTGAGTATAGAAAAAAAAAATATATATATATATATATATATATATATATATATAGATGATATGATTTAAGAAAAAAAAAAAAAGAGTGGAACGGAGGGAGGTGATGGCTTGGGGCAAGGCCCCTCGATATTTTTCTAAATTTATAATATAAATGTTATTTAAATATTATGGTAATTACTTTATTTAATGGAATTTGATTTAATTTGGATATAATAATATTTAAACATTATTTTTTTTTCTATATATTTTATCATTCTAGCTATTTTATTTTATTTTTTAGATAAATATTTTATTTCCTTTTTATAATTTTTATTGCAAAGGTAATTATATTTTTTCTCTTTTTAAATAAAATATCATAATATCATTTAATAATTTTCCATTTAATATTCTTCTTAACTTGGTATTATTATGTGTAAAAAAAACTTGGTATTATTATTTTAAAGATAATAAATTATTTCATTTACAATCAAATTACTTAGTATTTTATTTATTTGTATTGATTTGAATATTAAAAATAGTTTATTAGCTTGATAAGATTATATATAAAATATTGACAGCTTGAGTTTCAAAACATCAAAATTAATATTTTATTTTCCAATCATAATTTTTTTTAATTTTTTTTCTGCTATTTTTTTTATGGTATATTGTTTATGAGATGCTAATATATTTCTTAACTTATTACTATAGTCTAAACACATTAGCTATAAAATTTGAAAAACAAACTATAATTTAGTTAAAACAATTTATATTTCCATTTTAAGTTAAAAAAATTTATAATATTTTGTATAAAAATTAATTTATACCTATATATATATATATATATATTTTATAATATTCATGAAAATAAAAATATTTATTAATTAAAATTAATTTTTGAACTTGACCTCCTCCTAGATGACTCTGGCTCCGTCCCTGGTAATTTTGTAATATTGAGGTGCATATTGAAAAATCAGGGATCTGTAAGAAAATAATCCTTCAACTGTAATTCAATTACTATTATTAGATTCTTGGAGTTAATACCAACGAAACTAGTGATTATATTTTACTTACAAATTGTTTAATCACTGATGTTATTTATTTTTATGTAGATAATAATCATGGATATCGTATGGGCATGGTGGATATGAAAATTAGGGATCGTTGGATACAATGGTCGGAAAATGTCGTTCAAGACTCTGCGATAGACGAATCTACTGAGGATGACAAAAAATCAACCAAAATGATTCCGTACGGCCCTTATTATGTTCCACCAGGAAAATCATACATCGTCTTGGCAATCTTAAAACAAAATCAAGGTACGTATTTGTTGCACAACTATAAATTTGATGTCTTTGATTTTTTTTTTTTCTATATTAATGGTTAGTTTACTGATTTTTATCGCCAGTAAAGACTTGAATCCATGGTTTTTTTTTTTTTTCATCAATCATCAAATCAACTTTATAACATCTTACTATACCTCCAATTTCTAGAAAGATTTATATTTAGATGATTACTAACTTTGAATGTTTAGTATATATCATCAAATCAATATTATAACTTTTTAACGTATTGAGGTTCATTATATCTTCAATTTCTAGAAAGGTTTATATTTAGAAGATTACTTCTTCTTTTTCTTAGCAAAAATATTATATATAAATATAAGTAAATCAGAATGTACAACAATATAAAATACTCTAGGATCAATAAATACCAAATCCATCCCATTCTTATAGTATGATGCACTGTTGCATACATCACTTTACATAAACAATACTTAGGGACAACAAAAAATTATAATTATCATACAAAAGAATTTTACTATAAAGCGTATCTAAACTAACTCTACTCCTATATCTATCACATATCCCTATAATCACTAAAAAGCTATACAATCAACTTATAAACAAACAAAATACAATCCAATATTTTAATATCATGATCTATGTATTTAAGAGATAATATCAGGTTAAGTTACCACTAAATGAAAGAATAATAAAATAACATATCACAAGCTTTTATCCAACTCTATAAATAAAATAAATTTCCTACACAAAAAATTATAAGTTGAAGACCTTATTAAATAAAATATCATTTATAATCTTTCAAACCATCCACACTATCATGCGTATCATCTTTCATCTAATTTATTTAATAAATATTTAGAAGATTACTAACTTCGAATGTTTAGTATATATCCAATTGTCACTAGAATTTTCAATCAATGAAATTCATTTTATTCTTTTACTCATTTTTATTATTGTTGGTTAATTTTTTAAAATATTGGAGCTATTTTTATTTAGATTCTGCTCATACTTGATTATGTATATGCCAGATATTATGCGGATCATACTGAAGAAAAAGCAAAAATGGATTTTTCTAAGGGATAAGGAAGGGAGGACTGCTCTTCATTATGCTGCATCTATAGGTTACCTTAACGGAGTTAATGAGTTGCTTGAAAGTTGTATTTCTTGCCACGTGGATAGAGACAGCTATGGCCTTTTTCCTATTCATCTGGCTTCCGCAAGAGGGCATGTTGAAGTGGTAAAGAAATTGCTAGAACACTATCCAGACCCCAAAGAAATAGTTGATAATTATGGTCGAAATATTCTTCACATTGCGGCTGAAATGGGAAAGCTTAATGTGGTGAGATACATCTTGCAAAATAATAATGCAAATCATTGTGAACTTGTGAAGATGATAAATTACAAGGATACCAACGGAAACACTCCCTTGCATTTGGCTACCTTGCACTACCATCCAAAAATTGTGCATGCCTTAACACAAGATAAGAGAGTGGATCTGAGTTCAGTTAACAAAAATAATCAATCAGCTCTTGATGTTTGCATGCATTTTATGCAAGAAAATCCGTCCCTTTCACAGGCAAGTATAAATTACTCTCTCTTCACTCACAATTCAATTCATGGTTTCGATGTGTTTTAAATTCTTCAAAATATGGTATTTTTGTATGTGTTTCTAGTCCCTATAGAAAGAATATTTAGTGACTAAAAACACATTGTTTTTGTCAAGGAAAAGTGTAAATGCTACTCACCACCTAGAAATTAGAGAGAAAAGAAAAATAAATTGTAGATGATATAGAATTACTAGATTTAATTTGGATCAATCTCTACAAGATATATAATTGAATGTTTTCTTATCTCTTGTTATAATCATCAAGATAGGTAGTAATTCCAAATCATGTAATAGTTTCTCCTCATTTTCAATTGTGATAGATTCATTCGTGCTCTCATTTTACACTCTTCTTATATGATTTTTTTTTCGTTTATATATATTTAGTTGAATTAATTGTAACACACAAACATGTATTTGCAGCGGCTAACATGGATTGCGCTAGAATCTGCTGGCGTAAAGTATGCCTCAGTAGGGTATCAATCTGTCAAGGTCCATCCTCCTTCCCAAAGCGTTAGCAAACAAAAAGATCTAAACATGGATCTGTATAAAGACAGAATCAACACCCTAATGCTGGTTTCGACCCTCATAATAACAGCAACATTTGCCGCAGGTTTTACTTTGCCCGGTGGAACCAATAGCTCTGATCCAGAAATAGGCATGGCCCTCATGTTACATCACGTGTGGTTTAAGTTATTTGTTTTCTGCATTACAATATCCATGTACGGTGCCATTAGTGTTACCATTATTCTCATTTGGGCTCAGTTGGGAGACATAACCTTGGCTCTCTACGCACTTAAAATAGCAAGGCCTCTTTTAGGAGTCACTCTTGCAACTCTTTCCGTTGCATTCATGGCTGGTCTTCACCTTGTTATAAGTGATCTCAGTTGGTTGGCCACTACTTTTTTGGTTCTAAGTGTGATTTCCATTCTCATGGTTTTGTTGCTCTACACTGTTCTCTGGTTACCCTCATCCTCGAGCAACCCAGTGATCCGATACATTTCTCACTATCCTTTTCAGCTTCTGACTTGGTTAGTCGAACGAGATGAAGCTAAAGGTATGTAACAACCTCATATTCACTGAGTACTAAATACCTGAAGTCTCTGAATGAAATGAAATGATTCTCATCTATTATAATTTATAACACTCTTATATATGAATTCATATGTATGTTATTCCATATATGATGAATTTTTCCCTCATGTATTGTAGAACTCTTACGAATTCATGGTGACAATGTTATGAAATGTCAAGCTATGATCTTTATGCATATATGACGGCTAATATCTTAAAACACATTACCTAGGATGGGTTTGTAATAGAATTATTTATCAGATATGAATTATTTTTATTGCAAACTCACGTACAAGACGCGTGTCGTCTCCATCAATTTATGTTGAAGTTGATCAATTAATCTTTGATTATTTGACTTGGGGAGTAAATTTGTGAGCTGCAGTTGCGATCAGTGAGCGAGAGAGTGAGATGGATATGCTAAAGAAAGAAAAAACCAATATTCCAGCTGACCGGGTCGCCGCCCTTGAGGTTCAAGTTCAATTCGTGACTACTGAACTTGAGAAATCAAAAGCCGAACTAAAGGAGGCTAAGGGGCAGATGGTCGATGAGTTTTTGGCCGGTTTCCAATCCGCTATAGAGCAGGTTAAGATTGTCGTCCCAGACATCGATCTGAGTACCACCGGCGCCTATAAGGAAATTGTTGATGGTCAGATTGTTGAAGCTGCTGCCTAGTGCTTTCGGCTTTTCTGTTTATGTACTTAGCTTTTGTTTAGTTTTTTTACTGTTTTTTGTTTTGTTTTTTTGTTTTTTATGTGATGCTGCCTTTTGTCTTTTGGGAACCGATGTATGTTTCCTTTGACGTCGTTCTAGTTGAAAAATTACACAAATTTTTTATAATTAAATTAATGAGAATAAAATAATAATGAAATAATAATATAATTTAATAATGGAGTTCAATGGAAGAATTAAATATTTTCTTTCTCTCAAACTTTTCTCTCTTGTCTTGTAGGAATTGTCTTCCTCTATTTGTTAGAATTGTTTTCTTCTTATTCTCTATTTCACAAAGCCTTAACTATATGTTATTTATATTTGTATAAAATTAATTAAATATTATTAATTAATTTTTTTATTTTTTTATTTGTTCTCTTTTCTTTTTGACTTTTCTTTTTAAATGATAGTGTTAATCATTTTAACAATTTCCCACTTGAAAACTTATTTCAATTTGTCATCACACCTTGATCAATTCAGCAATCATCTCCTTGTTGTTACAATAACATGCCAATGGTCATTACCTTTGTTAACATGTTAGCGAGTTATTACTTCCTTGGATCTTTCTCAATGTTAACACCTCATTCTCAAGCAAAGATATGATGAAGTGATAACAAAGATCAATATATTTTGTTTTGGAATGAAATGCTAAATTTTTTACCACATGTATTGTACTTTGACTATTACTATGCAATAAACTCATCTCTTAGATGAATCCTAACTTTGTTAACAATCCTTGAAGCCATGTCAACTCTTTATTAGCTTTTGTTATTGCAACATACTCAACCTTTGTAGTAGATAAAACAACGATTTTTTAGATTTGCAACATCGAACTAACAACTATTATACCAATAGTGAAAACGTAACCAATGGTACTTTTTTAGTGATTAACTTCACCTCCAAAGTCTGCATCTACGAAGCCTTATACTTTTAACTCTCATTTACCATAGTACAAACATTTTGTTGTGGTGTTTCGTAAATACCTTAAAATCCACTTAACAACTTCTTAATGAGTTTTGCTTGAATTTGGCATTAACCTACTTACAACTCCTACTGCATGACCAATATCTGTTCTCGTACAAACCATTGCATAAATCAAACTTCCAATGGCTAAAGCATACAGAACCTTAGACATGAACTCTCTTTCTTCCTCTGTCTGAGGTGACTAATCCTTGGATAGGCGAAAATGACTAGCCAAAGGTGTGCTAACTAGCTTGGCTTCACTCATGATAAATCTTTGCAAAACACATTTAATGTATTCTGCTTGCAAAATCTTTCTTTTCTTATCTCTTGTGGTTTGCATTCCAAGGATCTTTTTTGCGGGACCTAAGTCCTTGATAAAGTGTATTTTAGCATAATCTAAACATGTTTTTATACCTTATTTTGGTCATTTTAATTGAATTTTGTAAGATTGAGTTGTTTTGGGTCCAACTGTTTAAAATTGCTATTTGTCATGTTTTATTGATATTTTTGACATTGTTCTTGTAAAGCCCATAACTTTTTACATAGGTCTCAAATTTTGATGATTTTTGTCTTTTTTAAAATCTAAGGAGGAGATCTACAATTTCATGTTTCACAAGGATTGGCTAATTTGGACGTTTCCTAGGTCAAATAAGGGATTCAATGTTACGATCCTACACTTATAATAATTCTACGTTTTAGTTTGTAATTAGAAATCTTTTGGTAATTTTTAATTAGTTAATGTAGCATTTTATTTAGTGGATCTCAATATTCTTTTAGAAGCCCACGTTTTTTAGTCTATTATATATTTAGTTTTCCCTTTATAAAGACACACACTACTTCATTTTATAAAATTTCACCTTAAGGAATCAAAAGTGCTCTCTTCTATCTCCTCTCTTTTCTCCTCTTTCTTCTTCATTTTCGTGCAGCCCCCATGAAGATCTTCATGAGGGTTAAACTCATTTGCAACCCAAGAATTATGTGTTTGTGGATAAATATAAGTTCTTCTATTCTCAATTTCGAATTTTGCTCATGAAAATTAAAGATTTGTAGATTCAAATCCTACCTTTGCTAAAATTCACTTAAAAGTGTTTGATTTTGAAAGTAGGATGATCAAAATTGCATATTTGAAAAAGTAGAAGACCAAAAATGCAATTAAGCTTATTTTTTAAGTACCATTATTAAAAGTGTTGCAATAAGTTAATGTTAATTCCTTTAACAATATTTGCTAGTTACACTTGTTAAAATTGTTGCTATAGCTAGATCATTTTTATTTTCTTCAACATCTTTACACTACTCTAAAACTTACATTTATAGACAATTTTTTAGTGTTAAGTTTTTTTTTTTTTTTTATCGACAAATATTACTTTATTAGTTTTTGTTAAAAATGTTAGTGAGAGAGATTGAAACCCGCAACATATCCCTCTCTCTAGGTATGACAATATAGACAGGTAGAGTAATTATCCACATATTAGGACTAAGGACGAGTATTTATCTGCAAAAACTCACAGAGATGGGTACTATAGTACCCCCCCCACACACACACACACACACACACACACACACACACACACACACACACACACACACACACACACACACACACACACACACACACACGTTAATTAATATAATTATATTTTGATTATTAAGTAAATGACTATTCAAACATTTGAGTTGAGAGTAAAATCTTAAATTCTAAAATTTATTATTATTATTAATTTTAAAGTTGGTTGAAACATAAGTAACAAAGTAACATTTCATTATTTTTTAATTAGAGTTGTTTTATTATCTATTGTTAATTTTAATTATTGTATTAGATATATTAATCTTGGTCTTCTTATTATGTTTTAGTTTTTATGGTATCAGTGGACCAAAACAATACCATCGTTGTCTTTTGATGTTGAAGTTTAAATTATAATATATAATTATAAATTAATTAGTTTCAGTGTATTATTTTTTAATCGGTCTTGGAGAGTACTATACCATCGTTGCCTTTTGATGTTGAAGTTTAATTAAAATTTTTGTTAAAATTAGAACATATATATGTTAAATGATTATTTTTTAATATTATTTATTTATGATTTAAGTTTGAAAGAATCAACAATTTTTTTTTATGTTATATATAAATATTTTAATAATTTTTAACTTTTTACATAAGTAAAATGCAGGTTTAGATATGAATATGGATATATAGATATCTAATAAATACAATAATGATATCAAATTTATTACTAGCACGTGTATAAATTCGAAGATAACTACTTTTTATCTCTTGTAAAATACACCATAATTTTTAATTAAGCTTAGTTCCATGAATAACTTTCATGATATATATAGATTAGAAGTGGAAAAAAAAAAATTAAAAGATATCTTTTCATCCATCACTAAAATAATTTACAAAAGTTACCTTAAAAAAAAAACTCAACAATTAAGTAATATAATATTCAGTCAATCTAAACTAAATCCTTAAAATGAGATGAGTTCACACAAGTCAACCCCAGGTGGACACATAATATTAATTAAAAAGTTGGCTTGCACTATAAAAAATAGTATATAGCTGTAGTGTGTACGAACGAAGGAGTGCAATAATAGTTTAATCTTTAACCACCTATTTTATTAATATTTTATTCAAGTAAAATTATATTATTTGTTTTTTTAAGGAAAAAAAATATATTATTAATTGAGATTCATGCAGCTGAAAAAGAAAAAGGATATTTTTTTTCTCAACAAAACAAAGTAATATATATAAATATGAATCAAGCATGTAAAGATACTAAGAGAATCCAAAAAACATCAAAGTTTTACCTAGACTCTCCCCAACAATTCTGTTACAGAAAATACACTGATTATAGCCATAATAATTATATATGAGGCAACACAAACAATTTATATCAGGAAAAAAATGTATCTTACCATAATACTAATCCCATTATCAATCTACCACATACATTATATGTGTAATTCGTATATATATATATATATATATATATATATGACGAATCCTTGAATCCATAAAATTTATCATATACTTTAATCTAATTCTATATACTTTATTCATCACGGATCCTGAGCTTAACTTATGAGCTTAACTTAAGAGGGGGTTAATTTTTTTTTGTATACTTTAATTATTTAAATGTTTAATTTTTAAAAAAATTAATAAATAATTACTTTTACAAAATTAATTAGTAGTTTTACACATAAAATTAAAATTAATTTTTAATTCAAATAATTTTTGAAAAAAAAAACATGTATTTATAACTTGTTAATTTTTTTTTAAAAATTAAAATACTTTTTTGGTCTTAAACATGGTCATACTAATAATTTCATAATTAAAAATAAAAAAGAAACTAATCAAATTTTATTACAATTACAATATATAAATAGATAAATGAGATTGATAATAATAAAAAAAAACATAATTAACATGAATAATAGTAATTGATCAACTGTGATTATATCTATTAGTTATTAGTTAGTAAGTTATTTTTTTTGTTAGATTATAATTAATTAGTAATAATATATATTATTAAAAGATTATGATTACACCATCAATAATAATATATTATCATATTTATTATTAAAATATTTTTTTAATAAAAATAAATATATTATTAATTATTTATTTATTTAATTAATATTAGATAGAGGGGGGAGGGAGGGGGGGCTGCTTGCCCCCGTAAATCCGTCACGGTATACTAGTAATTGACATCTCATTGACACGCTTTTATTGGATGTCTATGATTATTTTTTATTTTCCTTTTTATTTTTATGTGTATATATTAGTATACGAGGTATTCATGAAATATTTTCCAATTCAAAAGTTGACCTGCAGTAGTTCAAGATATAGAGTTTTTTTTTTTTTAAATATAATAACTAAGATTAGTTACTTATTATTAATATAACTAAGTCAATTCAAGTACTTAAACTATAATATAAATTTGCAGCGTAATTGGTAGACGTTGTTGCAATAAGGCATGTGTGTTTAGATCCGTTTTATTATGTAAAGCTTAAACGACGTGTCAAATTATATTAAAAAAAAAAGCGAAAATTAGTTGTAGTTGGTTCTACTTTGATGACGCAAGTCTGTTAAAAAGACTGACGCAAGTGTGAACTCGAGATGGCGACACCAAACATGCAGCGAATATTTTTAAAAACTTTCACGCGAACCAATTCGAAGTTTTGGAGTCATCATCACATGCAGTAGTTTACTATTCTTGCATGGTTCTATATGAAAATCAATTAATTTGACACATAATGCCTGCACCGTCAGAACCCGTGAAATGAGAGAGAGGAAAATAATTTTAGAGTTTAAGCTCATGTAAAGTACGTAAAATAGTTTAAATAGTTAATATCATAATTCACAATTTTAATAATTTATGAAATAATTTTACAACAATCCATAGTATAAAATTTTATCATATTTTTCTCATAATGTTATATATAATTTGAAAAAAATGGGATACATAACAAACTCACATTGTTATGATTTAATTTGAAGAATGCCTTCCTGCAAACAAGTGGCAATTGATGCCGCCAGTGATAGCACTGTCACAAACGCGTATAAACGAGTGGCATTGAACCAAGTTATTATTATTATTATTTTTTTTATGTCAAAAACAATGTTTAAGTGCCATGCTGTGATAAGTGGCAACTTGTGGTTAATTAATGTAGTTCTTTGTATATACTTGAAGTTGAAATTGACTTTTTAAACAATCTTTAAAGCTATCACATGCATTGTCTTTGACCGACAGGGTACTTGCACTTATGGAAATAGTTAATTAAGAGCCAATTGTTTGACAGCAAATGTTTATTAAAAAAAAAGTTTTAGAATTCTATATATAAACCGAAAAAATGCTTTGCTGGTTACATTAAAATTGCGACTGAAAGGGTTGAAGTGGGGAGAACCGGAGAAGCTTCAATTCTTTTGGAATCTCAAAGCAAGCTTTGGAGGTACTCTTTTCTCTATACAGTGAAAAAAAATAAATAGTTTATTTATAAATTAAAATTAATTTTTTCAATAATTAATTTACAGAATCTCTATATATCTTCTTTTAAAATATATTTGATTTCTATAAATTAGGGATTGAAGAAGCTAATTTTAACTTAAGAATAAATTAATTTTTTTAAAAAATATTTCTTGAGAAAATTAACCAAACCTATCCTAATTCTGACTACCTGACTGGCTTTTGCATTTTATTTCTGCCATTACTCATTAAGCTTTTCTATTAATATTGTTTTTTTTTTCTTGCTTTTAGAAAATATAGTACTTGTGTGTTTGGATAGGTTAAATTGGAAAAGAGAGAAATGGAAAGAGGAACGAATATAAAAGTTTTCACTTGTTTGAACGGAGAGGAAACTGAAATGATAAAAAAGTTCTTAGGCTCCACCACCACACCATTCCTTTCTAGCATGCCATAATAAAATGAGGGTTAATTTTTTGCAAAACTTTCCACTATTCCCTGTTTACATTGTGCATTTTTTAATTGATTTGGAAAGAAATAAGCTGTCAGTTTCCAAATGTTTCTAAGCCCAAAAGTTTTTTTTTAAAAGAAAAACTTAATATACATTTTAGTCTTAAGTTATAATTAATTGTTATATTTGTTCGTTAAATTTTAAAAAAATTCTAATTTTATCTCTAAGTTATTTAAAATACCTGAATTTGGTCATTTTTTAAAAGATTTTATTATTTACACAATTTTTTACTAAATACACTTCCCTAAAATATAAAAAAAAAGAAGAAAAAGATGTGTACTTAATAAAAGAATAGATGTAAATAGTAAAATTCAACATAAAAAAACTAAATTGATGCATTTGAAATAATTTAGGGATCAAAACCTTTTTATAATTTTGAGGAATAAATCGAATAATTAATTATAACTTGTTGAATAAAATTACCAAAGGTTTTTATTATTTTACTAAAATGTTTCCAAATATTTTTAAGAAATTGAAACCTATTAGCCCAAATGTTTTTATTATTAGACAAATGTTTCCAAATGTTTTTAAGAAATTGAAACCTACTAGGCTAAATGTTTTAGGTTGAAATGTATTTTAGTTCTTTGATAAATCAGTGAGTTTTGTTTTGAAGTGTTTAATAAAAAAAAACTTTTGCTTTGAAATCTTGATATATCAAAAGAGTTATTTATCAGCCAAACATTCTATTTTTCTTATGACTAGATACAATCTCCTTGTATAGGTGGAAAAGAAAAAAAAAATTCACGTTCTTTAATTATTGATATTTTTTTTAGTCCTTAATAAATTTGAAAATTTTATTTTAGATTCTAATAAATTTTGTTATTTTATTTTAGTTCCTTTAAAAAATATTTGATAAAGATTAATAACAAATTATCTACATATATTAGGGACCTAAAATAAAATTTGTTAATTTATCATGGACTAAAATAAAATATCAAGGACTGAAAAAAAATATTTGAATATATTAAAAATCTAAAAAAAAAAAAATATTTGAGAACTAAAAGAAAATTCGTTGATTTATGAAAAATCTAAAACATATTTTATCCCATGTTTTTTTAGACTAAAATAAGCTGTTTCTTAACAGTCAATGGTTATCCTCAGTGTTATCCAATATTTGTAGTAATGAAATTAAGCTGCTCAAAACCTAATATTAGTCCAAGAAAATGGAACATTGGAGTCAAAACTGATGTTGACTTATCTCGATCAATGATATTTAACTCAATTGATTAAGTAAAGTGTTTAAATTGTTTTACTATTTTGTACTATATGATGACACTAACTTAATTTCTTGAGTTGGCCACTTGCAGATGGAAAAAAGTGATCATATCTTGGAGATGGAAAGTACTGAATTATTGTTAAATGAGGATTTGGGAATGAATTACAGTGGAGGAGAAGAGCTTTCCAAATATGCAGAGTCAAAAATACAAGGCTCACCAAGCGAGACCATGGACTTTGCAGTGGAAATATCAACGGTATATTTAGGACATGTTTGGTTAAATGTGTCTGATTTCTACAAGAAAAAAAATTAATTTATTTATAAGTTAAAATTAATTTTTTAGCTAATTTATAAATATTTCACGTATTTTAGAAGAATCTATATGAGTAAATTTTTAAGTATTAACTTATAAAAAAATTAATTTAATTTTTTTTTTCATATTTTTATACTAAAAAGCAGTGAATTTAAATAAACACATCATTTGGTTGCCTAAATTAGCAAATGCTTGAGTAGTAGTAATGGATAAATATATATTTCTAAAATAATATTTATGAAAAGAAAATATAAAAAATAAAATAAAATAAAATTAATCTCTTCATAAAGTGAAATTGTTTTCTTTCGTATCTAATTTATAAAAATTTCATTCTTCTTTTAAAAGAAATAATTTTAACTTTATGGATAAGTTAATTGTATATTTTCTTTATCTTCGTATCATATCATATCGTAAGAATTATTTTAAAATAGTGTCCGCAAACATAATTATAAATGGCTCATAGATGTACTTAGCTTTCTCATTGGCCTGTTGCAGAAAAGAGTTCCTAACTTTCAAATGGAAAGTACTACATTTTCGATGTCTAATCAGGGTGTGCAATTACGTGACACATTCAGTGGAGAACCCCTGCAGGATTTTGCACTAGTAGAAGCTCTGAATTTTGAGATAATAGGATCAAAACTGATTCGCGAGAACAGTGAAAATGGGAACTTTTTGAACAACACAGCTGAAAGACCTGGGATTCAAGTACACGAGGATGGCAAGAACTTAAAATTGTTAGAGAAAGCATATGATTTGATGAAACAGGGTAACTCTGCTGCATGGAGAGAGAGTGAGAACGATGACATTTTACTGCAAAAGAGCCCTATAGGAAACAGCGTGCTGCACATTGCAGCTCTGTATGGAAATGATAACTGTCTGGAAAAGATAATAACTCAAAACGCATCGCAGCAGCCACACCTTTTGGCCGCGAAAAATGACAATGACGATACACCGCTGCATGTTGCTGCAAAAGCGGGACACTTCTCGACTCTCGAGAAGTTACTGGCTGCGAGTATAAAAAATTTACAACATTCAAACTTCGAAGAACCCGAAGAGGCTTTGGATGAAATCCTAGCTAAGAACAATCAAGGAAATACTTTCTTTCACGAGGCCTTATTGAATGGTCACAAAGACGTGATGAAGATTCTGGATTCTCTTCTACAATTGCAGCTTGAGGCTGGATTCATCGATTTGGTTTGGCGCGCTGCGTTGTTTTGGACAAACAACGAAGGAAAATCAGTATTGCACTTGGCAATTGAGAAGAGTTTTGGGGACATTGTTGATCATGCTTTGGCCAAATTGACCAGCAAGCATCAACAGGATCAAGGTAGGTACAAGTCTCTAGATAGCTTAATTTGATTTTCCTCTTATTGATTTCTTGCTACACTCGTTTTCCTTAATATGACAGTGATGTGATGTTGTTGGGGGATGGATGAAAGAAAGCATTTGATGTGGCATGTGTGTGTTAAACAAATTTTATCACATGCTAAATCAACATTTTGATGCCATGAAGTTTGAAATAATGAACTAAGTGGAAGACCACAATCTTCAATCTGCTTTAATCACCTGCATTGAGTATTTTTCTTGAATAATAAGTGAGGTTTAAAACAATTTGTAAAATAAGTATTTTACTTTTAAATGAAATAGTTATATAATATAATAAGCTTTTTTTTATGAACATGCGTTACCAACATGTAAGGTCTTTTTGTTTTATAAAAGTAATAACGAATATTTTTTTTCTTTGTTTTATTCTTGATTCAACCCTTTACTTAATCTAATTATAGGTTTCTTTACGTATACAGTAATATGTTTGATTTATAGACAGAAATTATCCGTTTCATTTTTCAGGAAGAGGAATGAAAAAGCAACAAGATAGTAATAGCATAGTTGTTGATGTTGTGGAAACTATAGGGGTGAATTTGGAAAATCCTTTCCCACGAAATGGAAAACATGAAGAATTAGGCCAAGATCCCATGACAGGGAAATGGATTGGGAATCACCAAGAAGTAACCAAATTGATTCCTTACGGCCTTGATGATGTTCCACCAGGAGAATCACCACTCATTTTAGCAATTTTAAATTTGGATCAAGGTACTTCTTCTTTTATTAATAAATTTAATTACTCTCATTTATGGCTACACTAGGTTTTACAAAATCATAACTATGACTAAGCGACTAAGCTATGTCTATTTTTTTTTTGGAAGGCCAAATATATATTAATAGTAGAAGATATTACAACTGATAAGAGAAAATTACAAGCAATGAAAGCTCGATTAATAACAAGCAGCCAAAATTAAAATGGATAGTTATCCCAACAAGAACACCCTTCATCTAATTCCCCAACTACCACAAGGATTTGATACATAACATCGAATGTACTTGTCAATAAGTGAATGAGAAGCATCCATTGGGGTATTTTTCATTTAGCCAAAGCCCAAGATCTAAATATAATCAAGTCAAGGACCTGTTGTATGCATGAATGCTCCTCTTTAAATATGACCGCATTCTTGACCAGCCAAATATAACAATTCCCTTATTTTTTTAATTGGTTAAACCGGTTTGAAAAAAAAATATGGTTAAAAAATTAATTCAAATCAAACTAATTTTAAAAATTGATTAGAAATCAAACTAGTTTAAAATCAATTTGAATAGATTTTTAAATTTGAATCTGAAACGATTTTTCAATCGAGTTGACTTTAAAAATCAGTTTGATTAATTAAATTGTTTTTTTTTAATTCTAATTTTATTTTTAAAATCGATTTAGATAAAAATCAATTTCGATTCAAATCGAACCGGTTCAGTCTAAACCAGATTTTTTTGCCCAACCCTACATATTAGGCTCTCCTTGTTCCCACGATACCTCCCCCAATGTTGAGATAAATGTTCCTTGCACTTGGATGGCAAAGCCCGTTGAGTGCCAAGCCATTAATAACAGGTCTGTCACACCAAATATGAGAATGAACAAGTAACCAGAACATGATTTGCTGACTCTTGATTTTGTTTACTGAAACACAATTCATACCATTTTCCGCCTCAACTATTCTCCTCTTCCACAACTCATAAAGCGTCTGAATCCTTCCCCCATATTAGAGACACATACATAACATGATTAAAGACTCATAATTTCAATGTATAATCAATTCATATGCATAACTCATAAAGTCTAGGCAAAACCTATCATAAACCTCGGTTGTCCAGATTCATAGGTACTTTTCACCATCTCAAATGTTATGATGTATGTCTCTTACAAAAACATGCACACAACTGTCCCTCTGAACTTCTCTTTACACACAAGTGAGCCTATTCACCCCACTCACCACGGAAATATAATCTAACCTCATTCTCACGTTTCATAATTAAACTAGGTCACTCATCTCAATGATATCTAGTCACAACAGATATATCATCACAATATACAATCTTAAGTTGGCGCGGCACATATATTCACCTGTTAAGCAATATCATGCACCCATAGCTTAATATACAAAATCTAAGTTGTACACAAACATCCTTATACACATTCAACTAAGTTGTACACTAATAAATCCATCTTAATTCTATACCATTTTCTTATTATAAAAACCACCCACTTGATGATTATGGTTGGTATGTTATATTATTTCCTAAGTTTCTGGGGTACTATCTCCATCAATAAATTCCTCTTATGCTCCGATGACTTCTGTAAAGTGTAATTAAACACAATGTTTAGAGTTTTATTAATCCAATCAATTGATTCATATATCTCATTTGAAATCTAAGAAGGTTATGTAGATTGACTTCAAACAACCTATCCATACCATAAAACATGTGATTGAATTATGAATATTCCTTTGTTATCCTTTGAAGAGATTAGTCTTTTATGAATAACATTGAGATTTAAGTATGTTTTTAGTCCCTCAAATATAAGTCATATTTTTTTTATTCTCTAAATAAAAAGTTACTTTTTTTAGTCATTCAAAATTGAAAAATATTTTTTTAATCATTCTCACAAAAGATACTAAATAAGAAATAGAATATTTACAATTTGTGACAGTTTTTTAGTCGTTACAATTTGACTGTGATATTTTTGTATATTTGTGACGAGTAAAAATTCATTACAAATTGTAAATATCTTATTCCTTATTTAATATTTTTTATGAGAATGACTAAAAAAATATTTTTTTAATTTTAAAAGACTAAAAGAAATAACTTTTTATTTAAAAGATTAAAAAAAATATGATACATATTAAAAGATTAAAAACATATTTAATCCTGACATTTATCCTAGATATGTTCCAAAAGAGAAGAAGAGGCTAGATAAATTGAATTAGGTTTATATATAGTTGGTTGGAAGAGTGATTAACAGATCCAACAATCACCTTGTGAGGTCATATTGATTAATGAAATTGATTCTCTTATATTACTCGTCAGGTACGTAGCTCATTCCTATAATTGTTGGTTAACTTTTTGTTCTCATCAATATTTATAAATATTTGTAATTATTGGGTTTTTATAATATTTCTTATTTTCCCAAAATAATTGATCTATTAATCCTTCTCAATGATATTATACTCATATATGGTTACTCATAACTTATGCCAGAGATTTTAAAGAAAATACTAAGTGAAAAGGAAGAATGGATACATCTCAGGGATAATAAAGGAAGGACTCCTCTTCACTGTGCTTCATCTATTGGTTACATAGCTGGTGTTAAGGAGTTGCTTAACAAATGTATTTCGTGCAACATGGAAAGAGACAACGATGGCTATTTTCCTCTTCATTTGGCTTCTGCAAGTGGGGATGCTGAAGTGGTTAAGATATTATTAAAACATTGTCCAGATCCCAAAGAGATAGTTGATAATTATGGTCGAAATATTGTTCACATTGCTGCTCAAATGGGAAAACTTAATGTGATAAGATACATCTTGCAAGATGCAAGTCATGGACTTGTGAATATGATAAATGAAAGAGATGCCAATGGAAACACTCCCTTGCATTTGGCTACCTTACATTGCCGCCCAAAAGTTGTGCATGCCTTAACATGGGATAAAAGAGTGGATCTTAATTTGGTTAATGGAAAGAATCAAACAGCTCTTGATGCTTATATGCAATTTCCACAAGAAAATCCTCCATTTCGACAGGCAAGTATATATATATATATATATAGACTTCCAATAATTCATGGTTTAAATATGTTTTCTTATCCTTAATTAAAAGGCTTAATCAACATTTTGTTTCTAGTAAAATACAATTTTTTTATTCCTTTAGACACTATTATGTTTTTGTTAGAATATGCCAATAATATTAAAAAAAAATCTTTGATATTTGCCAATAATTACCTTAGGTTAAGTGTTGACATGACTCCTACAATGCTATGTCAACATGTCATGTAAAATTAAAATTACACGTCAAGACTTAGTATAGCATACTAACATAGAGAGAGCAAAACCAAAGATGGAAATGAACACATATATGGAAAGAGATAGAAATGCAATTTGTTGCAAAAAGTATCTCTAATGCTCACACTTCCCTTTAGGGGAAACCGTAGAGATTGACTAGTTGGTTTGATTAAATCAAAGTTACATACACAGTGAATATAAGGTAACTCAATTGGTGAATGAAGACAATTGGTGAATGAAGAAGAGAACGAGAAAAGTCACATGTGTAGTCGATTAAAAAAAAAAATCAAAGTCACATATGGAATACATTCTATTATTAACCATTAGTATTGTGTTACACAAACCAATATTCTAACAACACAGAATAACCTCAGCCACTCAATTAGACTTGCCAAATTGATCAAACCTCCTTCATAAGTACACTCCCTTTTAAATGATGAAATTATCTTTCATAATTAATTGACTAACCCTCATTCATCTAATTAATTCCATTTCTTACACTTTTTTTTGTTGGACTGTAGATAATGGGCCAATAAGCCCAAGTCCATTTATGTAGATTATATATACGTACCCACATGAGTAAATTTATCGTTGATTATTATATGTTCTTTTTTGTGGTGATCAAAACAATTTGTTTTGGTTATTCTTAATTAATTTGATCAATATTTACCTCATAGTTACGTAGTTGAGTAGTTTATTTATTTTCTTATCCGTTACACACTAGCAATGTATTTTCTCTTTTTTAATTCGTGATGGATTCCATACACAAATTGCCCCAAAATTGATCAGCATGATCACTGCTCTCATTACTCATTTAGTAGATATTATTTTTATCTCGAGTGCTAGTAACACATTCCTATTAATACACTATTTTTAATGGTCAAAATTGGTTGAAAATTACAAAATCAATAGAGTCTATTAAAGAATGTATTTATAGCATATTTTTATCTTGTACTGTTGAATTTGTAACACATTATAAACATGTATTTGCAGCTGCTAACAGGGATTGCACTAAGATCTGCTGGCATAGAATATGCCAAAAGACGATCACACTCTATGATCAAAGTCCCTCCCCTAGAACCCGAAGAGGTTTCCAAATGGAGAGCCCTAAACATTGATCCATATAAAGACAGAATCAACACTCTTATGCTTGTTTCAACCCTTATAACAACAATAGCATTTGCAGCAGGTTTTACTTTGCCTGGTGGAACTAATAGCTCTGATCCAGAACAAGGCATGGCCGTCATGCTACATCGTGTGTGGTTTAAGCTATTTATTTTCTGCGTCACAATATCCATATACGGTGGTATTAGTGTTACCATTGTGCTCATTTGGGCTCAAATGGGAGACATAACTTTGGCACTTTTTGCACTTAAAGTGGCAAGGCCTCTTTTAGGAGTCACTCTTGCAACACTATCAGTTGCATTCTTGGCTGGTGTCCACCTTGTTATAAGTGATCTTAGTTGGTTGGCCACTACTCTTCTGGTTTTGTGTGTCATCTGCGTTCTCATGCTTTTGTTGCTCTACACTATTCTCTGGTTCCCCTCATCAACAAAAAACCCAGTAATACGATACATTTCTTACTATCCCTTTCAGTTTATGGCATGGTTAATTGACGAATGAGATGAAAATTAAGGTATGCCAAACCTCACATACATTAAATACCTGAAGTCTTTGAAACGTTCTTCCTTTTATTTTCATTTTTATGCTTTGGAAAATGGACATTGAAGTATTGAACTCCATCATCTTTTGTGTACATTTTTATTAATCGCATTGAAGTATATTATAGTTGTATGCTACTCATCAATAACGATACTGTAAGTATCACGTGTATAGATGTCAATAATTGTTTTAACGTATGCCATTCTATTATTCTCCCACAGGAATTTTATATGGGCATATAAGTTGTTATTTGTTTCCTTTTTCATTGGTAATGAGAATAAAATTAAATGATAGCGTATCAAAATGTAAATAAATACTCCTTTCATCCTTAAACAGAAATGTCTCTACAAGAAAAGTTGTTATTCCTAACTATATTTATTGTTGGGATATTTTAATTATCACTGCAAAAATAACTTATAGTAATGAAATATTTGTTGTTGTAAGTCGTTGACAAAAGTGTTGACACGAAAAGTTTTACAATGATATTAGCGACATTTAATGTCATTATCATTACTTATATTTTTGTCAACGATAATTGTCCCTGTTAATTTGTAACAATCAATGAAATTGTTATTGTCATGGCCAAAACACATTATTTCTCACAGCAAAAGTCGTTGTAATAAGATAACTTTTCACAACAATTAAAGTCATTCAATAAATAAAAATTCTACATATAAGATTAATTATTATTATTATTATATTTTTTTTAATAACGAAATCGTGATTATAATAGTCATCTATTAACTATTTATATCATTAACCAAATTTATTTAAATATATAAAATTAAAATTAAAATTAACAAAATTATATATTTATATAAACACAAATGACAAATTGTTGATGAAATAGCAAAGTTTGTAATCATATAATTGATAAATATATATGAAATATGAGACTAAAATAGCAAAAAAGTGACTATAAATAATTAAATGTGAGGATTCAAAATAAAAACAATTAATATCACTAAAAGAAACTAAATTGAATACTATTGTATTTATACAAGCAAACATTGTATTCTAAGCATTCCCAACGTCAAGATCAAGTTGAACAATAAAAAAATCCTTGTTTATATCTTATGCTTGTAAAAACAAAATTTTGAATTAGTTTGATTTTTATTAGCCAAGTAATATATTGTATAATAAAAAATTGAAGGAATAAATGTGTTAAAACTTAAAATAAATAATATTAAAAACTTGTGCAGTAGCTTAACCCCGTCATCAAGTAGAGATTGTCTACCTTGTATAAATAGTAAAAATACCTATAATTTATATTTCAATTAAACAATATTTTATTATGCCAAATAAGTAATCCATTATAGTTTTATAATATTTAATTACTATTCATTCTTACAAAAAAAAGTACGTATTTTGAAAAATATAGAGGTTATCTTTTTCTCAATTTGTTTGTCAATTCTTTCTTGAAGTCTTCCCTAACTTTCTAACATTTGTCTCTAACTTTCTTCAAAGTATGTTTTCATATCATTCCTTATTTGATGCTCTTGTTCAAGTTGGTTCTCAATTTCTTGTAATTTCATCTCTATAGTTTGACATTTTTTACACTCATTTGTTATCTCTTCATGTAAACTTGTAATAGATGTTCCCTTGGTTGGTTGAATGCCAGAACCAAGACCACAACAATAATTAGATCTCTCTCTTACAATTGATTGAAAAACAAAATTAACAAGTTGATCTTTGTTAGTCTCTTCGTTAAGGCCTTCCAACTTCTCCAAAGCAACCTCTTCAACCCTCCCCTAGAGAAAATTCAAATCATAATTATAATTAATGATAATAAAAATTCAGTTAATGACAATTATAATTTATCATAATTCACATAAAAAGACCATTGATACATGTACTTCCTTTGATGCTTCATTTACCCATTCTCCCTTTCTTGTATGAGTTATTTGCCATAAATCTAGACAATTAGGTTCCTTTTGAGTCTCCGAATTCCTTTAAAAAGCATATTTCAAAACACTTAAATTATTATTACAATAAACTAAACCATATATGACATGAAAACTTTACGAAACTATAATAATAAATAAACAGTAATAAAAGTACCTTTTCAAAGCTAACTGTCTGGAAAGATTTCCTACCACATACGTGATTATTATGTTGTTTTGATTTATTTAATTTACTTCTTGAACTAATTTCCTGGATTTGATATAAATTAAAATATAGTTATAATTTTCACATTTAAAACTACTAAACAATTTAAGTATAGTTAGAATTTATTTAATACTAACATACTTTGAACTTAGAACTTGTAAAGTAATGTAGCATGAATTCCCAATCTTCATCCTCTAAATCCCTTGGTTTATTCTGTAACGCTATCTAAGGTGTTTTAAATCTTTTGAAATGTTGATGAAGTTTGCACCTATGATTTCGATATAATCTCTTGCCTGTATCAAGAATAACATCCTTAGTATGGTCAATAGTTGTGCCATCAATGTCAAAAGTGTCCTACACATGACAATTAAATTGATAATTAATATAAAAAATATCAATTATTAAGAGAAAATGAAAATTATAAAATTGGTTTGAAAACAAAAATTTACCAGAACTTTTGTTATTATTTTTTCTTTCACATCATCTGAAACACCTTTCCACTTTTCTACATTAAAAGGAGCAAGCTTTAAAACAATGACAAAAATTTCAGTCACAAAATTTGCCACTCCAGGTCCAACAGCAACCATCTTATCAGCTGGAATGATGACAAACAACTTTCCGATTGCACTCTTCCTCTTTTTCTTTGCAATACTTAAACCCGTGGTCATTCCTCTTGTAGCTTTTTGAGCGTTTGTGCATTTTATTGTGTTTGTCACCAAAAACAATAATTAAAAATGACAAACATAATATGAAATTTTCATTTATAAAAAAAAATTAGAATGAATAAGAAAAAAAAGAGCAAACTAAGTACTTTCTTATTGTTCAGTCATGATATTGTTTGAGGAATTTTTGAAGTCTAAAATAAAAAAAAACCACTTGAAGTATCAATAAGATAAGTAGTCGAATGATTAAAAATAAAAAAATAAAAAATATAAACAAAGTAATTCAAAAACTTAGAACATGTTAATGATATAAAAGTGTGTTGAAACTCCATAGTGACCACATATTGAACATGCTAAAGTGCGAAAAAACCAGAGAAACAAACAGTATTGTAATTTAATTAAGACATAAAGTGGCTGGCCTCTTAGGTGTTATCCACTACTATGCATGCTACGAGTTTTTCAAAATTGAGAAACAAAAGTGCTTTATTTATTTGCAATTGATAGTGGAGAAATTATAAGCTTCTTTGATTTGTTATAGCAGATATCACTTGTTCATAAATAAAAATTTCCTAAGCTTATCATATCTACAATATATATATATATATATATATATATATATATATATATATATATATATATATATATATTAGTCAATTTGTTCCTCAAGCTACATCAACGATTATTCCTGTCCATTTTGTCATGGTGCAGAGGAAACAACAGCACATGCATGTAAAAAGATGATAATAAAACTTGAAAATACATAATCAATTGAATGCAGAAAGCTACTTAACTAATTGCCTAAACTCTAGAAAGATTTGATTCAAAATCTCAAATTATCACAAAATCAAACAGTGAAATTAAACAAATTGAACTGTCACTAATATGAAACCTCTCAACACTTTAAAATACTTAAAAGCTAAATAAGAATGCTCAAGATCAAAGGCCAATGTGTATAGAGGCTACCACAAACTAGAAAAAGTAGCATCAATGTCTACAATATACAATCAAAAGTTTGATTCCCAAACCACAAGTTAAGATATGACAATACTAATATTCAGTTGAAATGGAATAAAACAAAATATTAATGGCTCTAACAAGAAAAAACAATGTAGAGTTTACATACATTCCTAAGCCAGTGAAAACAAGCAAAAAACAATGTAAAGTTTACCTTTTTCCCTGTAAGGTGAAGCTTGTTCCTAAATATCCTCTTGTAAACTTCTTTATAGCACCAAAGATTATTGATTCGTCACTCATTCTTTAAAGGCACCTTAATATACCCTTTTAGAAAAAAAGAGGGAAACATTTGTGAAAAAGGAGGGAATTCGAAATTGTAGTGGCAATGTAAAAACTAAATGAAATAAAAATTTTAAAATTTGTTCAAATTAAAAGAGGCAAAAGATAGAAAAAAAAAACCTCCAAATGGATAGGGGCACTATCTCGAACGGTTATGCGGAACAATTTTGTAAACTTTCCCATCACTTTGGAGACACTTAACAGCAGCGGTGGGGAACAACAACGGTGGGGAACAGTAACGACAGGGAATAGCAATGGTAGGCACGGAACAGCGATGACAGGGAACAACAACGACACGGAATAGAACAGTAGCGGTGGGGAACAGCAACGATGGGCACGAAACAACAACGGCGGGAAACAGAACAACAGTAGCATGTCGAATCAGATCCAAAACAGAAGATGGGTTCACAAAGGTAACAGATGGGTTTCTAGGGTTGGAGATAGCATATGGATTATGGAGTAGTACAAAACATTTTATTTTATTTTTCTATCTAACTAACATAATAACCATTTAAAAAATAAATAGATAAAATTATATTACTATAATTATATAAAAATATAATTAGAATCTCCACTTCTCCAAGAAATTATTACGTTTTTGCTTTGGGTTCTACATACACAAGGTATTAAATTATTATGCAAAATTATTAAAATAAATGTAAAAAAAATATCAACCAAAAATAAAATAAACTAAAAATCTGAATGTTGAAAGGAATATAAATTACACTTTAGAATAACTAAATAAATTAACTCCAAAATTAACAAAACTTTATAAAAATCCAATAATAAACTTATAAAGTAAAACAATTTTTTCCTACCCTTCAACTTAAAAAAAATTAAAAAAAAAACAAATTTGAAGAAATCAACCCAAACAAATTTATTTTTTATGCTATGTCATCATCTTCAACCTCAACATTTTCATCCAATTCATATTCTTCTTGACCATCAGCATCATCATCAATATCACTATCAATGCCATTTACTTTGTATAATTCTTGTAACTCTTCCTCTAAGTCAGTAATATCTTCGCACAATCCATTAACATCATTTCTATTTAAAATTTCATCATCTTGATTTGCAAATTGTGTTTCTGTCATTCCCTGTGTATCACTCAACTCATTGAGTTGAGATGGCTCAAAGTCATCTTCATAATGTGGCAATGCAAAAATATTTCTTGGCTTGACATTAATGACAATGTACCAATTCTCCTTGTCACTATGTTTTACATAATAAACCAACCTTGAGAACCTAAAACAAATGGATCATTCACGTAGTACACCCTAGTCATATCCACATTGATAAATTTGTATTCATCTTTCTTATATCCTCTACCATGGTTTCGACTTTGAGAAAAAGCTTCAAACCAATCACATTTAAATAATATGACAAAGTTATTTTCTAAATATTTTAGTTCAATAATATTTCTAATAACCTCGTAATAATCAACGTGTCTAGTCAACTCATCTCCTTTCACTATCACACCACTATTTTGTGTTTTTAAGTTTTTCTCGGCATCCTTTGTACGAAACTTAAAACCATTGAGAATATATCCATTGTGATAGACTACTCGAAAATCTGGTTCGCTTGATAATGCTATTAATTGGCTAGTAATTCTTGCATCAAATAATTTCTTCAACTATCGAACCTATGTAAAAACATTATTTAAAAAATTAAAAATTTAAAAATGAACATTATTAATTCCATAAGGTAATTGCTATTAGTAACCTTAAATATAAAATAAACATAATGTTACTACCTCATGTTCAAACCATTTTGGGAATTGGTCTTTGTGTCTCTTGTCCACATTTCGATTATTTTCATTTCTCAACTTACTCATGTGCTCCCTACAAGCATTTTTTAAAATATCACTAACTTCATTAAATACATATAAATTGTAAGCATTATTTTTTAGCAAACAATAAGAGTGAAAATACTTACTTAATCCAAAGTCTAACTTCTTCACAATTTTGTAAAATGTAAAAATGAGCTAGCTGCATTTCAGAAGAAGTAATAATTTTCCAAGAACTCATTTCAATAGATTCCAATAGATTGACCATTGTTCTTAAACATTGACAAACCATTGCAATCATCACTTGCAAGTTCCATATATCTATCTAGTCAATTCAATCTAGAATCCATATCACTCAAATACCTAACACAAAATATCATACATTCTTCAGCCACATAGCCTTATGTGATAGAGCCTTCTGGACGTGTTTTATTACGCACATAACCTTTTAGTACTTGTAAAAATTTGACAATAAACAAAGTAAAACTAATGATATTGAGCAACAAATTATTAAATTAAAATAATATTATTTTAACTAACCTCTCAATAGGATACATCCATCAATATTGAACTAGACTTCCAAGTTTTGCCTCATTTGCCAAGTGAATTGGTAGGTGAGTCATGACATCAAAAAATGATGGTGGAAAAATGCGCTCCAACTTACAAAGAGTCAATGCAATGTTCTTCTCTAAGTAATTCAACTCATTCATTTTCAATTCTTTAGAGCACAAATTTTCAAAGAACAAAGATAACTTAATCAATGGATCACAAGCATCCCTCGAAAGTAACCCTTTATGGCAAGGGGCACAATTCTCTCAAATAGAACATGATGATCATGACTTTTAAGGCTTGAGACATTCAATTGACATACATTTATGCAACGACTTATATTTGAGACACACACATCAGGAAACCTCACACCCTTTAAAACTTGACAAAACTTTACCTTTTCTGCCTTTGACATTGTATATCGTGCAAGAGGAATTAAAAACTTATCCTCATTCTCAATAGGATGAAGTGGTCCTTTTATACCCATGCGACGCAAATCTAATCGAGACTTTAAGGTATCTTTTGTTTTGCCTTCAAAACCCAATAAAGTCCTAATAACACTTTCACTAACATTTTTCTCTATGTGCATCATATCTAAATTATGCCTCAATAATATTGTCCTCCAATAAGGTAATTCAAAAAATATACTTTTTTTCTTCCAATTGTGATTTATCTCTACGCCTCGTTTTCTTTTTCTTGTAGATTTTCCAAAGATCACATGTAGATTTTCTACTTATGCTAACACATTGTCTCCAGTCAATGGTTATGGTGCATGCCTTAGCTCTTAAGTATTATCAAATGAGCTTTTATTCTTACGCCAAAGGCGATCAATAGGTAAAAAATGGCGATAAGCCCTGTAACAAAGTTTGTGACCATATTTCAAATAAAGAGAGCATGTGTTTATGTTACAACAAGGACAAGCTAATACCCCTTTAGTACTACATCCGATAACATTCCATAAGGTGGAAAATCATTAATGGTCCATAATAAGGTTGCATGCAACTTAAAATTTTGTCCTAATGAAGTATCATAAGTTTCAATACCCATATCCCATATCTCTTTTAAGTCATCAATTAATGGCTGAAGATAAACATCAATTGGACCTTTTGGACCAGAAATAAGCAAAGATAAGATAAAATTGTATTGTTTCATACATAACCAAGGAGGAAGGTTATAGGGAATTAAAACCACAGGCCACACACTATGTTGAGTGATCATCATACCGAAAAGGTTGAAGTCGTCTGATGCTAGGCCAAGTTGCACATTACATGCATCTGAAGCGAAAAATCTATACTGATTGTCAAATGATTTCCAAGTCAAAGAGTTTGCTGGGTGCCTTAAAACTCCATCGTTAACTCTCTTGTTCTTATGCCACTTCATATCTTTTACAACTTGCTTAGACATAAATAATCTTTAGAGTCTGGGTTTTATGGGAAAGTAACGAACTATCTTATTAGGGATATTGTTTTTGTTATTATTGTCTTGCCATCTACTTTTCTCACAAACAAGACATATATCAAGATTTTCATAGTCTCCTCTATACAAGATACAATCATCAACGCAAGCATCTATCTTAACATAATCAAGTCCAAGATCCTTAATAATCTTTTGAACCTTATACATCGAGTCGAGAAGCACATTTTCTTCAAGCAAAGCTTCAACAAGTAGCTTTAGTAGTGAATCAAATGAAGTATTACTCCATCCATGAAGACATTTCATTTGGAATAGACGCATGATAAAAGATAACTTAGAGAATATTTTACAACTAGGATATAATTTTTGTTTAGCATCTTTCAACAAATTATAAAACTTTTTAGTTTCCATGTATCAAACACATCATCTCTATCCATATTAAGTGACTAATGAATGTCATGAAGCATGGAATAGGTTTGAGTATCATCAGTTGTTTCAAGATTAGCACATGAGACATTAGCATCATCTTCAAATTCATCATCATTGCTAGATGATGAATCCCTTGGTCTCTCTCCACGAAACTCCCAATGCTTGTAGGTTGGTTCAAATCCATATTTCAATAAATCACAATTGACTTCATATCTTGTCTTAAAGTAAACATTGTTGCAATTCCTACATGGACACCTGATTGTCTCTTTATTCTTAGAATTGGAAAAAGTAAATTCTAAGAAATCCTTCATGCCTTGTAAATACTCAAGCAAAGCTCGATTTTGCAATTTTATCCACTCTTTGCTTTGCTTGTTCATTATCACACTATGTCTACACTTTGTTTTACAAAAAATATGTGTGAAATTTAAAATATGTAACTTTTGATAGAATCAAAAGTTAATAATTGAAAAACATGTAAATTTACTTAATAAATGGATACATAACATAATGGATTGAAATGAAAAAGAGATAAAAGATTTAAAAAAAAATAGACAAAATCTTTTTGTTTTTAATCTAATTTTATTCCTAATTTTTTTTTATGTTGCATTGGAAATTTAAATAGATAAAAGATTAGAATTTAAAAAATATTATTAGAATTCCAAAAAAATATATTTTGGTTGTTTATTTTATTTTAAAATATAATTGTTAATGAAAATAGAAGACGTTGAAAAAAAATTGACTTTTTTTCCTTTATCATGGTTGGAGCCCTTGCTTTGTTTGGCTCTTAAATGGTTGGGGCCCATGAGATGGATGCTGAGTGACACAAAACAAAAAAAGGTTGAATGTAGTTTAGGAACAGAACAGAGAAACATAAGAGATGAGGGTGATGAATTGTGGGTGGTGGGGTGCTAATAATATATATTCATTTTAAACTAGAAAGACAAAGATGGAGGAGTTGAAAATTTATGTTTTCTAGTAAGAAAAATTGGAAAATTTGTTGATGGCACTATTGTTAATTTCTAAATGGAAGGGTAGAGGGAAAAGGAAAACTTCAGTGCAGATCGGAAGGAGATTTAAAATAAAAAATAAAAAATTAAACACAGACTTGAATCTCGAAATCAAGCTTGGAACAAAAAGTAATACGTTATTAAAATACAGAGAAGAAAAACAAACAAAAAATTTAGTAAGGATTAAAATTGAATTTTTCAATATTTACAAGTAAGAAAAATATATATTAAAAAAAAGATAAATATGATTACTGTCTCAAAGCTAAAGTGGTAAATGCTACACCGTGTATATTTTTTTTTTTATCGACAGTGAAATGAACTAAATTTATACACTTTCTTTTATTTTTTATAAAATAAAATAATTTGGAATCTCCCAAACCAAAAAATAAAATAAATGTTTAAACATATAACTTAAGGAAATATTATTTAAGGAAATAACTTAAGGAATTATATTCAAAAGAAATAGAAAAGTGTGAAATTATGTACTCTGAAATCACTCAAACATTGCGTCTTGAGAATGTGGAATTCAGGACCGTTAATAGATATGTAGTTATAACTTGTTTACACTCCTCCCTGACGTGAATGCTTTCTTGGAGAAAGCTTTTTTCCTTTGTTGCCTTCACCTAGCAAGCTGATTTATCTTTATTTATATATATAAATAAAGGTCAATACTAAGCTTTATTTAATGTCAAGATTAATTAGAATGTTATCTCTAAAAGGAAAAGAAAAGGTAGAAGATTTGGAATTACAACAAGAAAAAGTTAAATCCCACATAATACACCATGAATTAAGAATCCCAGAAATAGAAGAACACATCTAGAAATGGAGCATACCCAAACTCAAAATATTATCATTATATAAAACCTCGTTAAAAGACATGTTCACAAGAAAATATGTCATTAAGACAGTGAAAAAAGAAATTGATCTTAAAAATAGTCATCAGACTATACCATTAATATCAAAACAATTAATTGTCAACCACATTAAGAACTATAGGTACCTCCATATAGGGTCTATACAGATAGCAATCAAACCATTGTTTAGACTAAGTCTAGACACACCCATGTTTGCATCCTTAAGAGATAATAGACCAATAAAACTTGAAGATCAAATTCTAGCATTATTCGAAACCAACTTACATAATGGCCCAGTTTATATTAATAACTATCCCAATTACTCAATAGTATTATCAAGTTTCCATAATACTCCTTACAATCTAATGTTAGATGTAAAGATGTTAGAAAAAACCTGGAATCCTAATGCAATACACATAACTATAATTTATAGAATATACTATAAAGTAATGAAAACCCAATTAGCCCCTGGGGTACTGCAATTATCCCCTACTGATGAGACGACCCTCTTAATAGTAAACCCAGAAAAAGTAAGTGCATCAGTACCAAAGACCTTAAAACATAAAGAAATAACCAGTGGGTTAAAATGGAGATTGGAAGATCTCCTAGACCTAGAAGACCATGTACCTACCATGCTGGACAGCATAGTAGAATATAACTCAGGGGCAGTAGAAGTCAGTTTCACACCTCTAATAAGAACTAATTCCTTAAAAATACCAGAATCACCTTTTCCTAGTATGGCTAGACGATCGGTGGATCGATCTAACTTTTCCATATCAAAAAGCCTAAATTTCAGAGGGATAAGGACAGATCCAACAATACCTGTCCTAGAATATGAAGAAGAACCACCTCCCCCTTTAATACAATTTGAGTCAGTTAGAACTCACAATTCGTCAACTCCGTCAGAATTTAGTCAATTAAATATGAAAAGAATTCCTTAGTAAAGAAAACAAGAAAAGGAGAGACTGGTTCTTTGCAACCTTTTCGCAACAGGAATTAGCAAATTATAGAGAAGATTACTATAGAAACTTAGAAGAACTTCAAACTCAAATACCGTTCTTTGAGTGGTTTAAACAGAATTGTCTAGATAAGCTCTCTATAAAAATGATTAAGAGTGCTAAAAGAAGTTGGAAAACTATTAAAGGAACCGTTGATAGAGAAATTCCTCCTTTAGAAGAAATTAGCTTTGCTAACATTGAAAATAATGAGATAACTGCTTCTCCCTTTAAAATGATTAGTACAGATAGAATCAAAATCGAAAATCCAACTTTAAAAGATATTAAGAATTTGCACCAACAACTAAATTATACAAATCAAATATTACATCAAGTAGCCTCAGAAGTAATAATTGGATCAAGAAAACCTGATAAAAGCTCTTCTAATGGTATAGCATCCACCTCGAAACTAGAGCACTCATTAACCAAACCATTTAAATTTTCAGAAGCTGAGCTTAAAGAATTAAAAATAGGAAAAGAAATCGACTTAGCTCTAGAAGAGATAAACAAAAAATTAGATTTGCTAAAATTATCTAAAATTAGCACTTTAACTAAAAAAAACCTAAGAAAAACACACAAGAAATTAAAACGACGATACCTTTACAAGATAAGATTCTAACTATAGTAAAGGAAGATGAACATGAATTAATACCCCCTTCAGATAAAATTTTAAAGTTAAACCAGATATGGCAGAAGGTAAGGATAAGGGTAACAAATAGAAAGGAACAGTTATTTAAGCAGTTCATGGTATTGACAAAGCATTTATTGAAAAAGACAGACTTACAAGAGAAGGAGCTTCTAAAGGTTACAAGAGGGTAGAGAGAGAGAAGAGAGTTTATGGCTCAGGAGAGCTGTATCTCTCAACTCTTCAACTCACCTATTTATAGCATTACAACCACAGGCGAATGCCAAAATTATAAATTACAATTTATTGAAATCCAATCCGGACACGGATTTCTTAGACGGATTTCAATCAAAAATTCAAAAACATTTAACTGAGCGTCGCCTTTGTCATTTTGTGAAGACAGAAATGACGCTGTGGGCCCTATTATTTCTATTAAAGAAGTCCTTTGTTGGAAAAGTCTGCCAGCTGCCTCTGGTTGGGTAGCCGAATTGGTATTTTCTTGGTATATACGATAGTATTGCCAAGATGATCAACTTTTGTAGTTACTATGTCCACTGCCCCTATTATTTCGCCAAGAGCTTCTTCATTAATTACCTTTAATATTGTCTTGGATCCTAGTCACAGTTGGTCCAAGTCTGCAATTTCTTGAATTCCAAAGCAGTCATCCTCATTATTTAGATACAAATTACTGCATTGGGTTTCTCCTTCTAAGACCTCCTGCTCTTCATCTGAGTCTAGAGAAGACAAGGCCGCCAACAGGTGTTGCCTTTTCTCTTCTTTAGATTTTCCTGCTAGTTGTAAAGACATTGCAGGATGCTGGAGTGCCTTCTTTACAGGGGGAAGGAATGATTTTCCAATCTTCCAATGAGAAAACTTATCTTCCAGAAATTTAACTTCGAATTTTTTCCACCAAAAAACTTTTACCTTGCGGCATAAAGCCTTCGGATAAGGAGCTGAATTATGCTGGTGGAATTCATAGAGATGCTGCATTAACCAGCTCACCCCCATTATTGAGCAAAAGCTAATTAATTTTTCATGTACTGGTAATTTGGGAGTTAACCTTTTATAATTTTCATATATTGAGACTACCCTGGTAGGTAGAATGGCTTTTACAGGCCTTACAAGCAGAAACCAGTCCTGAAACCAGGTCGGTATTTTGGCTGGAAGGGCATATTTAAAGGTAATGTACCAAGAATGGTGAGGGTTAGGTTCAAGAAGAATCTTGAGCCATGCTTCTTGATAATCAAAATAATTAAAGGTAGGAGGGTCATAAGGTCGGGAAAACCTCTTTTTAGCAATTGGGTTTTGGTTCCAATCTGTCAAGGTGAGAACCTTTAAGATTTTTAATTTTGAATAACTAACGACAGAAGGATCCCTTTTGTCTTTTTCTGGAGTTATTTCAGCAGATCCAGTGTCTAACAAGATGAACTGATAAAACCTTTTGTTCTTCTTTAGATCTTGGTCTTTTGGCATCCATCCCCATCCTTCAAGAGAGAATTCAGCCAGAATATCTGTCGGTGTCATTTGATCAAATTCAGGCTCTATGAAAATTATCCTTTGACATGACTCTTTTATGTGTTGATCTAAGGGTTTATGAATTTCGGGGTTTTGAGAATTATCAATAATTTGGCTTTTTTTGAGGAGGAATTAATGGGGAAAACCTATTGGAAGAGGAAGGAGTATTTAGGGATTTAGGAAGGATTCTTAGGTTATTTAGGGATTTATTGGCTGCCACCTTGGAGAAGGAAGGGGCAAAATCATCAAGGGACAAGACGGATGAAGGGGCCGAAGGCCTCATGTTTGGGGGTCTGACCTTGTAAAAATTCTCGTGTTAGAAAATCAGGGATATAATTATGTTTTCCTTTTATAAATTCAACTTTGAAATCAAAACAAGATAAAAGACTTTGCCATCTAGCAAATATCTGTTTTGAAACGATGTTTTGAACGTCTTTTTCCAAAATTTCTTTTGCAGACTTATAGTCTACCCTTAATAAAAATTCTTTATTGACTAAGTCACTTTGAAATTTTGTGATACATAGCACTATAGATAAAATTTCCTTTTTTACAGTGCTATATTTAATCTAGGTTTCACTCCACGCCCCTGAATGAAAACGAATTATTTGTTCTTTAGATTGGAGATATTTTTGTTTAAGGACTCCTCCAAATCCGACCTCTGAGGCATCGGTTTCGACTATCATAAAGGCATCTGGTTGGGATATTCCTAGACAAGGAAGGGCTTTTACCAGAGATTTTACCTTGATAATTGTCTTAGTCAATTCAGGGGTCCAAGGCTTGGGGTTTTTCTTAAGCTTATTAAATAAAGGTTTACAAATAATTCTAATATGGGGAATGAAATCAGCTACATAGTTTAGGCATCCTAAGAACCTTTGTAACTGAGTTTTATCTCTTATTTCATTTGGAAATTTACTAGCAAACTCAATGCTTCTAGCTATTGGAGTTATTGTGCCTTGATTTATTTCATGCCCTAGAAATCTTATCTTAGTTTGAGCTATTTTCATTTTCTTTTCAGATAAAACTATTCCATTTGCTTTAATTATATTTTTAAAGGTATTTAAGTTTTTTACGTGTTGTTCTACTGTAGAGGAGTAGATTAACACATCATCTAAATAGACTAAAGCAAAGTCTAAATAGGGATTTATGATTGAGTTCATAATGTTTTGAAATTCAGATGGGGCATTTTTAAGTCCCATAGGCATCACATTCCATTCGTAATAACCAAATGGAACTGTAAATGCGGTCTTATATTTATCTTCTTCTTTAACCTTGATTTGATAGTACTCGGATTTCATATCGAACTTAGAGAAGATAGTGGCTTGATGAAGTCTTCCAATCAAATCTCTTTTATTGGGTAAGGGGTACCTAATCCCTTTTAGTGCGTTATTTAGTGGTTTATAATTAATAACCATTCTAGGCTCGCCTTTTTCTAATTCTGAAGCGTTTTGTACATAAAACGCCGCACAACTCCAAGAGGACTTACTAGGCCTAATGAGTCTTTTATCAAGGAAACCCTGGATTTCTTTCTTACAATATTCAAGGGTTTCTTTGTTCATTTGAATTGGACGAGCTTTTGTGGGAATTTTACTTTCATGAAAGTCTTCCTCATAAGGTAAACTTACCATAAACGAGTTTCTTTTCTAGAAGGCAATTGGGACCTCCGCACAGACTTCTTTAGAAAAGATTTCAGTTAATTCTTTAAATTGGATTTTTACCTTTTCTGTCTTTAATTGTTCCTCTATTCGTCTATAGAGAATTTCTTGTTTTAAGAAGGTTATTTGATTTGATTTATTTTCAATTTTATTAAGAAAATCAATTTCATTTATTTTTAAGATGCTTTTTCTCTTGGGTGGTTTTATGAATTTGAACATTAGTTCATTTGTTTTAATTCCTTCCTTGGATACTTCAAAGGGGTAGATTTGTGTAAGGAATGGAGTTCCTAAAATCATTTCCTCTGATATATCTTTTGATAGAATAAACGTATTTTTGAAATATCTTCCCTTATTACAAATACTTGTAGTTGGTAATTTAAACTGGACTTGTAAATTAGAGTTATTAGCCGTGAATAGTTTTTACTGAGTTTTTTCATAAAATTTAGTAGGAATTAATCCTTCTCTAATGCAATTTAGATCAGCACCAGAATCTACTAACGCTGTAAAATCTTTATGAAATGTGTTTCCTATTTTTAGAGCAATTTTAACATGCCATTTCTGTTGTAGTGTTTTAATCATGTTTACCGTTGTGACTTCTTCATCTTCTCTATCGGAATTTTGAGTGGATTGACTGCTAGTTTCCTCAAGTACCTAACCCTTTAGTTCTTGAAGGTCTATTCTTATTGATTTAATTTCTTCTTTTATTTATTTTTGTAGATCTTGTATAGTAACCTTTTTATTTTGATGTTCAGCTTGTTTTAATATCTTTGCAAAGTCATATCCTTGAAAATTATTCTGGTTCTTACTACTTGCTTCTTCTTTTTGTTCTAGAAGCATATTTTTTATTTTTATTAAGTATTTCATCATTTCTTCTTCATCTGGGATTTTATCTATCATTTCTAAAGCTAATCTTGTGTCACTCTTAATCATATTTATTTGAAATTGGCATTGACAAGTTTCAGAATCACAATGTTCACAACTTTCGTCCTCTTCAGAACTAGTACTTGTATTTTCGATATCACTAAGATTTTGAACTTCTTCTTCTGACTCACTATCTGAATCTTCTAGTAGAATTTTAGCAATTTGTTCTCTTAATTCCTCACTCATATTTAATTCATTAATTTTTTGTTTAACTCTACAATCATTTTTCATGTATCCTACCCTTCCACATTTGTAGCAGATTATTTTTTATTTATATGGTTCCTTAGATTTTTCTACTAAATATTTAAGTTTTCTTGAGAATTTTCTTTTTCTAAAAGGGATTGTTCTATTTGACTTATAATAGTGTTGTTTCTTAAATTGTTTTCTTTTAGTAAAGGAGGGAGGAGAAAGTTTTTCATACCCGTATTGGGTGCAAAAGTTACCTAATTTTTTAACCCCATTAGCTTAATTTCTTTTTATTCTATTTTTTAGTTTTACGTTATTACAAAGTTCTAGGTCTGTGTTTTTAACCACAAACGCTATTATTAATTTTATAATTTGTACCTCAGTATTTTTTACCTTGTAGGCTGAGGCGGCCAAAAAATTATTTATTTATTTGTTTTAATTTACTTATATCTTTAATTTTTAAATTTATCTTTTCAATGGCATCGAACTATTTATTTGTTTATTTTTTCTGTAAAAACAAAGGTTGTTTATTTTGAAAAAAAAATATTTTACTTTCATTTTTAATTGGAAAATATCACATTATTTTAATTTTACTTCCAACGTTGATTTGTGTTACAATTATTTTTTTATACTATGTAAAAAGTTAAATATATTTTATTTATAAATATAAGTAACGATTTTATATGAGATTATTATTTCTTTAAATTTATTTGAAAAAAATTGCTTTATATATATATATATATATATATATATATATATATATATATATATATATATATTTTTGGTGCAATGTTTTTTTTGTGCAAATTGGTGCAAATACATAAATATATTATATTATATCTATTAGTAAATTTTGAATTTATATTATATATTATATTATTATATTTTTTAGTAATATTTAAAATCCATACGTAGTGAAATTTAAAACTGAATTTTTTTAATATAATTTTTTATCCGTATTAAAGTAAAAGTTCTTAACATCCAAATTTCCTTTTTAAGTATATAAAATAAAATAAAAATTCTTTATTATGCACTCAAATATTAGTTAATTATCAAATAAAAAGAATTAATACTAAGAGATAATCAATATAGCTTTACTTTCCCGTTAACCATCTTCTCCATCTTTCAGCGTCACAAATACTCACTCTCTTTGCAAAATGGAAATTAAGAAGTAATTTAGCCATTACTAAATTTTTATTTTTATTTTCACTATCTCTATAATTTTTAAGCTCATTATTAATGCACATTTAAAGGAATTTGGAAAACTAAAATTAATAAAGTTTCACACTAAACAAAATCTTTTAATCCTTTATTTCAAAATAAAATTGAGAAATTCTAATAAAATGGTTAATAATACTTATCAAAATAAATCTTTAACATATAATCATCTTCAAGAAATTTGTTTAAATCAATGTTAATGAGACTATCTTTGGTGTTTTTTTTATGACTCAACTTCATTTTTCTCATTATACTTGTTCGAATCCATTGTTTTTTTCATTTCCTTTTCTATAAAATTGTCGCTTTCATAATCATCCTCAAGAAATTTGTTTAAATCAATGTCAATGAGAAAATCTTTGATGTTTATGGATGACTTAACTTTATCCTTCTCATCATACTTGTTTAAATCTAACTCATGTATTGTGACAACACGTCTAAGGAAACCTCTTGATGTGTCCATAATTGTTAAATCTTCTAAGGAATCCTCCTTATCTTCAAAAGAATCTTAAACAAACTCCATTGCCGAATTTTCTTCAAAGGAATCTTGAACAACAAAATTTGTCACATCTTCATCAAAAGAATCTTGGACTCTCTCCATTTTTACGTCTTCCAATTAGTAGTTTGTACTATAAAATAAATATTATATCAAGGGATGATAAAAAAAAGTCTTATAAAAAATGGATTAATGGAAAATATATTCTTTAAGGGATATTTTTATACTAATCAAAGTGAAGGGTAATAGATTAACTAAAAAATTATTATCTACAAACTAGTGAAGTTGTTAGTCATCTACAAACTAGTGAAATTGTTATCAGTAATTATGTTGAGATAAAATAACCAATAACCACTTTTACTTTTCCCACTATGAAAAAGAAAAAATCATTCAACATACAAGTTGTTTCAACTTCCCAATAATCTGCTAACAGACAACAAACATCATTATCACTACCACATTAAGATAGCAAGTGATTATATAAATATTTTATTTAGATTTTAAAAAAAATAATTGTGTACTTAAAAAAATTTGTTGATGTAAAGAATCAAAATAGATGGAATATTAATATTCATGTAGATAAAGAAAACACTAAATTAAGTTTATCTATCGTAATAATTAATAATGTATTTTAGTATTTCTTGGAATAAATTATCTTAATGAAATATAATTTTAATTGATTAATATTTTTTATAAAAAAAAAATTCTTGACTATGAAAATGTTGGAAATAAAAAAAACACTTTTCGCAACGATAACATAGCATTGATATAGAAAACACTTTTTAACCGCGACTTTGACCATTAAGAAGAGTAGATAACTCGTTTTTCCCTTGTCTTTGTTTCTATTGCATTCTATCTTATCGTATCCCATTCTGTTCTGCGATATTTGAGAATCGCCGTCAATAGCAAGTGCATCTTTGATGCATTCATCAATTCTCCTGAGAAGCCACAATTAACACTAGCAAACATATTAATGACGAGGAACGCATTTTTGCTATGCTAATAATACTTTACTTGCTCTGCTATTCTGCCCAAACCTGGCTGAGGAAGCGTAAAACAAAAAAAATGGGGATTAAAAGATTAGGGCATACTGGATATATTTAAAAATATCCACGATTAAGAAAAGAGAAAGAGGTTTAAAATTGACACATTGATTCCTTTTTTGCTTATATGATTTTTGGTCAACTGTATGCATCAAAAGGTGCATGTACGGCTCTTAAGGAAAACAATAGAATCCTAATCAATCGACTTTATCGAGAAAGATTACTTTTTTTAGGTCAAGAGGTTGATAGTGAAATATCGAATCAACTTATTAGTCTTATGGTATATCTTAGTATAGAGGAAGAGAATAAAGATTTGTATCTGTTTATAAATTCTCCGGGGGGGTGGGTAATACTTGGAATAGCTATTTATGATACTATGCAATTTGTACAACCAGATGTACAGACAGTATGTATGGGATTAGCCGCTTCAATGGGATCCCTTCTTTTGACAGGAGGAGAAATTACCAAACGTTTAGCATTCCCTCACGCTTGGCGCCAATGATTCTTTTATTTGAGAATATATCTAAAGACTATAATGAATGTTGTAGGCATTAAATAATACATTTTACAACGACAATTGAATGTTGTTATCATTAATTATTACTTTTAACAGCGACAATCAACGTCGTTGACATAAACTAACACTTTTTGTAACCATAAATTTGTGGCTAGGATAAATATACTTATCCCAGCAATAATAAAATTATGTTATCAAATGTTCATTTTTGTCAACAATTTAATTGTGGTTGCAAAAAAGTCATTGTAAATAATAACTTTTCTTGTAGTGTGTGGTTTTGAATTTTTTTTCTTTTTATAAGATTTCTAACTTTTATATTTTTTTTTTTATCATTATACTTTTAGTCATTTTAGTCCATAAATAAAATACTATGAACATTGTCCGTGTCACTTTCTAACGAGATTGGAGAATTGCATGACTTAAATTTAAAATTAAAATTTCACCATTATTACTCTCCGGCCATATGTCAATACATTAACTATATAGGTGAAAAGTAATATTTAAGTTGAAAAAAGATATATGTAATCCCAATAAAGTATTTACTCTGCCTAATTAATAATATACCTTTATTTATTAATATTTTATATAAAATATTGTTATAATTTTATTTTTAATTTCAATTCAAAATTGTTCATTGCTTCATCCCAACACACCCCCTTCCTCCACACTTAGCGTAAAAGTCATTGTTTCTTTTGATAAGCAAAATGAATTAATAGCATAAGAAACACAAGGTTACGTCTTATCTTAGATGGGGATAGCCACACTTACCAAATGATCTATAACAACAATTTTAGTGTAGCAATGATCTATAACACCAATTATAATAAATGTGACTAGTAAAATTTGTTAAAGGGGTTAACATTAAGTTAAAACAATACTTTTAATAAATGTAATTAACTATCAAGTATTGCTAAAATTAAAGCTTATCCATTGAGAGTGATTAATAGGTTGCTTAAATTTAAATAACGTTGCATTATTTTTATTATTTAAGTATATGACATGATGTTGCTTATATAAATAAGTGATACTTAACAAAATTACACCATAAATCGTAATTAAATCAAACACTCACTCAAACAATCTTAGCATGAAAAGTTATTTTTTTTTAAGTGCTTAACTTTATGTAAAATTATAAGTTCCACCAACATAACATAAGCAACTTAGGTAAACCATGATAGATTCCACCAAAATAACATTCAATTTATAGCAACACTTTCTAATAAATATTACTTAGCAAATGTTGCTAACGAGGTCAATCAGTAACATTTCGCTACATGTCACACAAAATATATTGTTTGACCTTTAACAAAAAAGTTTACCAACACATAAAAAAGTGCTACTAATTATCTTAATATTATATTTTTTTTGGGAACATTTTTACACTACTCCAAAAAAGTTACATTTACCGACAATATTTTAGTGGCTAAGCCTTAATTGCCCTTAAAAAAAGAATCAATTTAACATGCATCACGTTTATCACGATTATGAAAATCACATCCAATTTTCAAGTTAAAGCTATAAAGTACTTTGTATTGTTTTCAATTTTCACATCTTGAATCATGTGTTTTTTTTTTTGCAACGGGGATGACGACTATAATAGTAGCGGTGGTGACGACAACTCTTGGCAGTGATGGTGGCCTTGACGGTGGCAATAACGACAATGGTGACCATGTTGGTAGTGATGGCGGTGGTCATAATGATGACGAAAACTCTTGGTGACAGTGATGATAAGTTTTTGATATTTTAAGATCTGATAAAATAAATCTTTTAGATATTTGATAAATCTTTTAGAGATTTTCATCAACTTTTAAATGAGTGTTCTAATCTAAATCAACTAATTTAATTTAACAGATGAGAATGTCCATTTTTATTCTCACATAAAAACACAATTCTCATATGATATGCCCCTATATATACATATGGCGACAACAACGAGGATAACAACCATGATCACGGTGGTGATGGTGGCCTTAGTAACGTCAAAAATAGCAATGGTGACCATGTTGATGGTAGCGGTGGTGGTGATAATAAGTTTTAAATATCTTAAGAGTAATAAAATAAATCTTTTGGATATTTAGTAAATCTTTTACAAATTTCAATCTAGTCAAGTGAGGTGTATATATGTTAATTTTTAAATGAATGTTCTAATTCTAACCATTTAATTTAATCTAAGGGATAAGAACGTTTGTTCTCATTCTTATATAAAAACATGATTCTCATATATTGTTGACAAATTGACAAACGTACCAAATCGTTCAAATAATATAAAAGAGAATATCTCAGTATCGAATCCACAAGGATGTGCTCGTATTGACTACTAGCAGAATTATCAATCCTAAGCACTAATTTAATTTAAGAGTTGGTTTGTTGTGTAGAATTTAAATGAACAAAAGTAAATAAAACTAAAACTAAAATAATGACAAGTGAAAACTAATACAAAGTAGTGGACTCAGATGAATTATCAACCAGCAGGAAAATTGGAATCTCAAATAATAATAACAAGTGTGTCGAAGGTTGGGTTTCTCTAGGCGTTCCTTCCATGTAAATACATAAATATATTCTTGATAATTGCTTTATATACGTAGATAATGCATCATATTCTGTAGCGATTATCTAATATTCTCAAGATTTTTAGCTTAGTTTGAATTCATTTAATATAGATTCTTATAGTTTTGCTAATTCTAACCAAAGGAAGCTATTGGTAAGAAATATACTCAAATTCATGTTTTGCAAGCCTATGTTCAACAACAAGAGAAGATAGAAGAATTGAGACAGCTCGCGCTAAGCGCATTTCGCGTTGAGCGAGACAGGTGGTTTATTATGAAATGTTGAGCGCAAGATTGCACTAAGCGAAGTGTTATCTCAAACTAAAGATTCGCTAAGCGCTTAGGTGCATTTAGTGAAAGCCCTGTATCTTAAATGAAAATTTGCAGAATCGTGAACTTCCGCTTAGCAAACATGTGCGCTAAACGAAGTCCACTTATAATATATAAGCTTCACTTTGTAATTTAAAACATATTCAGACTTTTATCATTCATACAGTTGCTTCTTCCATTTTCTCTTCTTCCCTTCCATTGTTACCCATTTTGTAAGCTTCTCATGACAATGAGAGACTAGTCCATTTGTGTTGAGGAATTGAAACTAAGTGCTTAACATGTAAACGTTTTCCTTTATATCTATTCATTGAATATTCAATTTAAAGTCCATTTCTTTATCTTTACTTTTATTATATGATTTGATCAGTTGTATATGCATGTTTTAGAGTTTGAATGTCGTTGACAAATGTTTTTGAACTTGGAACTGAGTTTAAACTCTAATGGAGTGTATTTCTAAGCATAAAATAAACTTCATTAGCTTCGTAAAGATCTCCAAGCTTCACCAAACCACTCAACTAAACTTACCGAGACATCGAAAGTGAGGTTGAGCAATTTAGGCTTGATTTGATGAGACATCACATTTTGAGCACTTCTAGATCAAAGTTAATCTTAAATATTTCTTTGAATGGGGAATATATTTTGTATGTTTACATGGGAAGTAAATCGGTTGAACCAAATCCTCAACATATCCATCATTATCGTTTTACATTCACGCATGACAATCATTCAATCATCATCTTGAATCAAAATTCTTGTTTTGTCATTTACTTTACTTGTTATCTTAGTAGTGTTTAGCTTAATTTATGTTGTTACTTATGTTCTACAACAAAAACCAAATTTTAAAACCAAACTAATGTTTAGGAATTGATAACCTTACTAATAGTCAATACAAACAAGTCCTTGTGGATTCGATACTAGGATCTTCCCTTTTATATTACTTGTGCGATATTTGATATGCTTGCCAAAATACCTTATCAATTCTCCATTCAAATAAATATTTCAGATTATCCTTAACCTAGGAGTGCTCAAAATGTGATGTCTCATTAAATCAAGCCTAAACCATTTAACCTCACTTCTAATGTCTTAGTAAGTTCAGTTAAGTGATTTGATGAAGCCTAGAAGTCTTTACAAGGTTAATGAAGTCTAACTTATGTCTAGTAATACACTCCATTAGAACCCATTCTTAGTTCCAATTTCAAAAGCATATGTCTATGACATTCAAACCTTGCGACATGCATATATAATCAGTCAAATCATATAACAAGCAAATAAGATAGAGAAACAGATTTTAAACTGGATATTTCATTAAATAGATATGAAGAAAAGGGTTTACATGTGAGCAACCTAAATCCCCAATCCCTCAACACAAGAGAATTAGCCTTTCAAAGTCATGTGAGACAAGAATTTGGATTACAATTAAGAAAAGGGATGATGGAAAAAATGGAAGGAGGCAATGGAACAGTGCACACAAAACCTTAGGTCTAAAAAAATAAGTGATACATTCTTTATGGGGAAGTAGGGCTTGTATACAAAAATTCTTGTTTTGTCATTTTGTTCTTGTAAGTGACATCTCGCTAAGTGCACATATGCACTTAGTGAATTCTTCAATAATTGAGAGACAGAGAATTAAAGTCACTAAGTGTCAAATAACACTTATTGAATTCTTTAGAGAATTCTTCAAAAATTGAAAATAGTGGAAAAATTGCGCTTAGCGTGAGTTTGAGCTTAGCGCGAGTTGCGCTTAGCTCACTGTCGCAACCGGAATCGCGGCGGGACGGCGATTAAAATCGAAAATATCGTTCAATGGAGTCGCCACCAATGTTTATTAAGGAAAACATCAGAAAAACCTTTTTTAGAAAAAATGGTCTTTGAAACCAGATTTGAGTTCGGGAGTCCATTACGTGTAGGGAAGGTATTAGCACCCTACAACGTCCGTCACAAAGACGATTACCTTTAATTAATTAAGCGAAAATCTTTTATAATTTTTAGACATTTATCTCACCAAAACATTACTAGAACAAAATAATTAATTTTACTAAAGGAAAGAAAGAGATATACTATTTTTATTCTTTTTATTCTTTAATTTAGGACTCTTGAGTTGTCGCAACTCATTTATCCTAAAACGACATTTGAAAAATTGACAGAGGTGTACACCCAAGTCAATTCATCTTTATTATTTTTTTTAATATGATTTTAATTTAAACAACTATTGATAATTAAAAAGGAAAGAAACTTAGTAAAATGGGGGTGTAAACAGAAATATGGCCCCAAAACAAGAAGCTGTAATTTAGTAAAATAGAGGTGTAAATAGAAATCTGGCCCAAAAACGAATGTGTTGTGATTTAGTAAATTGGAGGTGCAAATAGAAATCTGGCCCACAACGAATACGTTGTAGTTTAGTAAGATAGGGGGTGTAAGCAGAGAAATGGCCCAAGGTAAATGTGTTTCAGTTTAGTAACATAGGAGGGTGTAAACAGAAAACTGACCCAACACAAATATGTCACAGTTTAGTAAGATAGGAGGTGTAAGCAGAGAAATGGCCCAAGACAAATATGTTGTAGTTAGTAATACTAGGGGGTGTAAATAGCAGGCTTGGCCTAAAACGAAAAATAAAAACTTAGGGGTTCTCGACCTCCCTCATTTAGTTGCTTGGTTGTTTGGTTCACGACCTAGGGCTCGCGAGAGAGAAAGGGGAAAAGGGCGAGGTTGGGGGTCGTGATGCGCGGCGGGAGTGAGGTGAGGCGGAAGCGTGGCGGCCGGGGGTGGAAAGGGGCAAGATGGTAGCCAGGGTGTTTGGCGGCGGAAGGAGGCGTGGGTGTGCGAGGTCGCGGAGGAATGGCGTTGGGGCTCGAGGTCACGGGGTGGTTTGGCGTAGGGCGAGGACGATGGCGACAGCGATGGTGGCCATGGGGGTCGCGGTGCTTGGGCGAGGTTTGGTGGTCGCGGTGGCTGGCGCGGCGGAAGTGCGGGGTGTTTTGGCGGAGGGCGACGTCGTGGGTGAGTGATTCACACGGCGGCCGGCGGCTGAGGGTTTCTAGGTAAGTTTTCTCTTCCTCTTACTTTTCTTCCTTTCCTTTCCCTATTTCTGTTTCTCTTTGGTTTGAATTAATTTCTGTTTGATTGGTTTATCTGATTGGTTGGGTTCTCTGATTCGCTCATGCCTTATTTTGTGGCTGTTTGTGTTGGTTCTATTTGTGTTGGGTTTCTGTTTGGGATTGAGGGATTGGGCTCACTGATTCTGGTGTTCTTTGGTGTTTTGAATCTGTCTCTTGTCTCTGTTTATGTTCCTGATTTATCTTTGATAGATTTGGTTAACTTAAATTTAAACATAGTATTCTTTTCTCAAAGTCATATCTCATTTATCATTATGAGCAAATAGATTGCAAGATATTTCATTGCTTACAATCAAACATAGAAAAAAGCTAATACATGATGAAGATTACATGAAGATTGAAAGGAAAGAAACCTGTTTGCTGTATTGTTTTGCTTTCTTGATATTTTCTTTTCTCTGTTTTCTTTTTTCCTGATCTGTGTCTCTTTTTTCTCCTCCTTCACATCTCTTTCTTTTTTTTTGTTATATATAGTGAAATTTTCTGAACCCTTTTTTCTTCTTTTTCTTTCTTGCAGCTGCAATCTTTGACCAAATCCCCCCTCCCTTAGTGCTCTGCCTTCTCCTGATGAAGCGGTTGAATGCTGTGCTTCATGATGAAGAAGCGGCTGACCTGATGATGGAGCTGCTTAGGAATTTCTAGTGGATTGATGAAGCTGCTGGGTGCTATCTGATGATGGAGCTGCTTAGCTACTTGTTTCTTCTTTTTTCTCTCTTTTATTCTTCTTCTTCTCGTGGCTTCCTTTCCCTTTCCTTTTTCTTGTGCTTGATTTGGGCACTTACTGTAAGCTATACTTCAATTTTCAAATAAACTTGTAGCATTGTAGCGGTGTAACTTGAAGGAAAATGAGAAAAAAAAATGGGTTTCTTGCTTATTATATTATTGTGTGTTCTCTTTCATTTTTTTTCTTTCCCCTTTCATTCTTTCATTTTTTTTTTTATGTAACAACAATAATAATAAACTTGTGGGATAATAATAATAATAATAATAACAACAACAATAATAATAATAATTATGGGATAATAATAATAATACTAATAATAATACCAATAATAATAATAATTATGAAAGATAATTAGACGGACAAAATTGGGTGTTGACACTCACGCAGCAAGAAAAGAGTTTATGGTTGCGATTTTGGCCATCAAGCTCGCTTTTTTTTCTCATCATCTCATCAACAACAACATTAATGTCACAAAGGTACCACGTGGGAAGCATTGACCCAACTACATAAGCTATTCTTTCACGGTCATGCACAGTGACAATTCTAATAGAGGCAATTCCAAGTGGTTGAATGGACATGTTGTTTATTTGAACAACGAACAAGAAGAAATAACCTTGATAATTTTTCAAAAAAACTAAAAAGGCACACACTTATATAAAACTTTAAATTTTCTAGATAATAGAATAAAATTATTATATTATCTATCTATTGATTCTATTTTATAAATCTATATATTAAATAAGTTTATCTATCTATTGATTATATTCTATCAATCTATATATTTTATAGGTCTAGAATCTACAACCACCCACGTTCACAATGATTCATAATTAAATTAAAGCAAAATCCTATATATATCTTATATACAAGATATAATTTTCAAATTTGAATAAAATATTTTTTTTAAAATTTAATTATGAGTTTTTACACATTTGTTAAATAAAACAATTTTTGAATTTAATTCAAATTTTATCTTATATAAAAACTAACTACATTTATTGTCTTATTGAATACTCTTAAAAATATTCTTAATTATATAAAAATTAACATTATTATATATACATTATTTAATAAAATTAAAATAACATAAAATATTCTTAATTATATAAAAATTAACATTATTATATATACATTATTTAATAAAATTAAAATAACATAAAATATAAAAAAAAAAACAGAAATAATGTTAGGAAAATTGTATGTGATTAACCATAGAAATAAGTGTGTTGCAATATTGTAGTGGATTTGCTTCATAAACGATTCTCGCTAAAATTAATTTTATATTGATAATGTTTTTTTGAAAGGATTTATGATAATCTTTTCCTTCCTAAATTACTGCAAGATTTGTAGGATAAATGTTTCTCACTATTGTAAAAAAAAAAAAAATTATAATAATTAATTTTTTATTAAGGAGAAATTTGTGATAACATATATCCGTCACTAGATAATTGTAAAAAAATAGAAAAAAAATATTTATCTTCACTAATTCATCACTAATTTATAAAAGATTCAAATTATTCTTTTATTCACACAAATACATTTTTAAATTGCAATGAATTAACAATAAAATATATTTCTCACAAATTTATAAAATTTTTATAATACATTATTAAAAAAAATTTATAATACATTATTAAATAATCATAATTTTTGATTTATAAAACCTAACTGAGGCTAACACTATCTTTAAATTCATTTTAAAATACTTTTGCGTGGACCAATTTGAAGTTGTGGCACAGTTTACGATATTCTTGCAAAGTTTCAATGTGAAAATGAACTAATTTCAAACAAGTGGCTCGCTATCTGCCAATTGTGCCAAGCCGGCATTGAACCAAGTATATATAGTTAAATATCTTCTTGACTTGAAAGGACCAAATGGATAAGGTCGAGATGAAGATGATAGAGCCAAGAATATGGTTGTTGGTACAACTCATTTTTTTTATGAAGTTATTCTTATAAATATATGTATAACCTAGAATTCCACTAAGAGTATGTTCGTAATATATAGTATGTTCGGAAAACACCAATTTAAGTTATTTTCTAATCATTTAAGTTGTTTTAGTGTGATTTAACATGTTTGGGGTTATATTTTAAATTTTAAAAAAAGCGTTTTCTAAAATAATAAGTTATTTTTCATAATTTGAAAATTTATAATTTAATTTTTATTTTTCAACAATTTATTTTTTATTTTATCTATTTTTACCCTCTTATATCATGAAAAACATATTTTGGTTATATCCAAACAAAATTAATTAATTTTAAATTATTTTCATTTTATTTCAACTTCTAATTCATTTTATCTGTTTTTTGTACAACCCTATCATCATAAAGCGTTCTTAATTGTCATTATTCAAACCTTAAAAACGAATGTTAAATACACAGGTTTGAGAGAAAATATTAATTAAGTACTTCTGGAAGAAGTACCCTACTCAGTAACAAGCATTTAACATAGACGGATTTTTCACTTAATATAGAAATGTGTGAGTCCATCGTCTAAGTCTTTAGTGGACGGATAAAAGTTAGTACATGAGTACTTAGTTTAAAAGCGTTGAATGGTCACCTATTAATAGCACGTTGGACGCTAGATATTTTGCTAAAAAGCAAAGTGATGGATGATATGAATGAGTAAGGATTATTGATAATGTTATTAATAATCTAGGTAATCATGAATTTTTGTAACACTTAAAAGTCATTCTTATTATTGAGATTAATATTACAACATACGACGTTATCATCAAAATCAATATAATATAATGATTAGGTATTAAACATGTTAAATGTCTTGAATTCTAACCATTTTTTTTTTATCCTAACACATATTATAATTTTGACTAACACATACATAAATTACATGAGAATAATGTGATTATCCAATGACATTTATATATGTGAACAAATATAGTAATAAGAAACTCCTCCGGATTCATCATTACACATGTAATGTATGACATATAATCACTCATTAGCAGTGGATAAATTGAACATATAATAGAACAGATAAACCCTCTCACTAATATTAATGAATATGAAAAAGAACATGTAATAAAAAACTTAATAGCATTTGTTCTTTAAGACCAAAATCAATAATTTTTTCTCCCCCTTTTACATCAACAAAAGAGAATAAAAGTCAAAGAAATGGAATTAAATTACACATCACTATCACGGGGGTGGAGGGCCCTAAGCAGTCTTTGGTGTTAGATTAGATGAGGGTTGAACTTGTAGTGGAATTTCTTATGGTGATGGAACAAATGATGGAAAAATCAAAGCTTGAACACGTGGTTGAGGATTCTCAGAAGGTGGATGAACAGGAAAGAAAGGTGCCACTAGTTAAGGTTCAACTGGTCCAGGTAGCAGGCAAGCAATTGTTTCCATAATCGAACCAAGAGACGAAGCAACCTGACTGGTTAGTGCTTGAGAAAACATATGCATTGAATATGCAAGAGTGGCATGGACCTCAGTGCGAATAGACATAATGCCTTGATCCAGCATCTGATTAACCTTTGTCCTCATGTTGTTCATGCTTGCATCAATCATTGAGTGTATAACCTCAATTGTCAATTGTGGAGTAGATACAAGTTATGCAACATTGATTGGATCCACCTGAAGAGGTGAAGCTGATCGTCTAGTATAAGATGTAGGAGTGGAAATTGGGGAAACAACCACTTCCTTGCACAAATTTGCATCTAGTTGCGGTTTTGATGTATCGTCCAGGGTGGGATTCTCTGGAATTTGATTCTCTAGAATTGAGATACAAGCAATGGCAACAATAGCCTCCTTAATGAGCGGATTGGTAGCGTCCATTTCAGCTTTCTCCCCCTCCAACCCATGTTGATATCAACGTTCAACATCGATAGTAAGAGAGGGTAGACGTATTCATCCTTGAAAAACTCCTTGATAGTGAGGCAAAGATGTTGAGCATAACGGTCTCTTCACCAAGGAGTGGAAGAGGATTTGCTCTAACTGGAGCTGTAGTAGTATCATTAATATGTTAGAAACTACGAGGTTCTGAGCTACTAGTCCTGATAGTATCAATGTTGTCTTTCTCTTTAGCTGTCACGTTGGATGACCTAGTGATTCGAGTTAAAGGACTCATGTACATGTAGTCTTGCCAATAAAGTCTAGTGTCGTTCTTTGTGCAAGTCTCTTGAACATTCGCTCAGTCCAATCAATTGGTTTTTTGCTCCTCAGACGCTCAAATTGAACTTTGGCCTTTAGAGGCAGAGTGGGTCTGAGAGGCAACGGGTTCTTCAGTCTATTGAGATCAACTGTTGGGAGTCTAGGTGGAATCTTGTCTGGGTAGACGAGGAACCTTGTTGAGTCGCATATATGCAAATTAGGCGGATAGAGTGGCCTTCTGCAGAATGGTTGCATGCGAACAACACCTATTATATTAAAGTTTGTATTTTTTTACTTTCTTGTGATATTTATGGGTCTAGATAGTAATTTTGTAAATATTGCAATATTACACGAGTCCTGTAAAAAATAATATTTTAACATATCAATTTTACTAGTTTACATCTTTAGAATCTTTAGAGGAAAAGAGGAAAGTATAAGTGTGATAAGTAATTGATTTGAGAGGATAGGAGAGTTAGAGAGAAAAAAAAGTGTTTATTTACCTGGGGTGTTCAATAATCAGAAATCTATATACAAAATTAAGTCTAAATCTATAGAGTATTATTTATGTTAACCAATGTTAGCTTCTGTCAGCCCGGCGCTAAGCATAGTCTAAGGGTGCCTTTGCTATGAGGGGCCCAAAAATAGTTAATGCAGATATTATAATTTAGAAGAAAAAAATAGATTCATTTTGATTTCAGCTTTTCCTTCTTTGCTTCTCATTTTAGGTTCTCAAAATCCAACCTCGATTTAGGTCCAAATTCCAACCTCTGAAATTCAATTTTCAAGTGCATGTTGCACATTCAACTTTCACCGAGTTATTAAATAACCTACATCGTTTTCTTTTCCTCCAAATTTGTTGGTGCTTACATATTACGGAACCCAAATGTTTATCACAAATTATTTATTAAGTATTGGTATTAGGGAAGTATAATGATTATTAAGTACTTGTATCCTAAAATTTATTAGAAATTTTTTTTAAAAAAATTATATCATTAGAAAAATTTAAAAATTAATAATACTTGTATTAAATAAAATAAAAATAAATATATATACATATATCCATTACAGATAATTCAAAATAGTTACAAGTTAAACGTGTATACTCTCATAAGTATACAATAATGGATTACGTGAATGGCCACCACATATTCACACGGGCGTTTGAGATATGCTATAGCCTATATGCAATTATTATAATTACAGAACGATATATGACTGATTAAAAAATGATATATTAAATTATTAATGACAGGTTATGAAATTATTAAATTATGTCATAAGGGAGGCAACAATTTGTCAAAAAAAAAAAGGCGAGGCAACAATTTTACCAGTAGATAAATATTTTGTTAATGAAAAAGGATAATATAGGAGTTAGTTTTTTTTTTTTGAAAAGATAATATAGGAATTGATTCAAGAAAAATACAATACACCCTTTTAATATTTATTAGATCAATATTATTAACTTATTATAATAATACATACTTTTTAATGAAATTATATATTTATTTTTTATTAGAATAATGTTTCAGAATATTTATATATAAAGCCTTTTATCTCTTGTTTTGCGAGGACCATAAAATGTCAACTTTTCATTATCACGTGGGGAAGACTATTTTTTATTTTTTTTTTGTTGAAGGGACATGGGAAAGACTATAGTGCAGGCCAACTTTTGAATATTGTCTATGATGTGTGTAGCTTATTAGTACATTACTTCTGGATGAAAAAGGGTATTTTCTTAATTATTATTATATTTCTCTTTTAGTTTTTTTTTTTTTTTTTACCTTTAATCTAAAAAAGAGTTATTCTTTGACCCAACCTTAACTTAAAATTGATTATCCTTTTGATGATTTAAGTGTTAAAAGTGATTTTTTTAATATACATGACCCGATAGCATTAACATTATTTTTTAACTGCCATATATCAACACATCAATTATTAATAGGTTTCATTATAATTGATATTTTTTAAATGATTAATTGTTGAAATAATATTTAAAAACATCACATTGTCGTCTTTGACCGATTAGGACAGCTGAACTTAAAGTAATAATTAATTAGAGCCAATTGTTTGATAGCAGGTGGTTTTAGTGTATATTTATATACGCGTTAGGTGAAAACGAAATGAACATTCTTTTTAAAGTTTTATTATTCTGTAACTTTCAAAAGAAAATGCATATATAAACACAATTATAATAATTGACTTAGAACTGTGCTCTTTACATTAGAATTACGACTGAAACGTTTGAAGTGAAGAAAAGCTTCGAGGGAAATCTCAAAGCTTTCAAGGTACGTACTTCGGATCAATTCTTTCTCTCTATATATTGTGAATTATTTTCTTTTATTCGTGCTTTGTATCAAAGATTTCAGAGTAGCTGATTCTGTTTTGCATTCATTTATACAAACCCCACTTCTCTATTTCACTCTTAATTAATCCAAACAAAACATTACTACCCTTACTCATTTTGATTAAGCCAATTTTCCTGATTCCAGCTTCTTCAAAGTGATTTTGCTTTAAAGTTCCTTCTTTAAACTTTGCATTAATTTCCTTGCTCCAAGAGTGCATACCGAACCAAACTCGATCCTTACAAAAAGATCTATCAATAATTGAGTTTAACCAACCAAGATGATAAATTAGAATGAAAAATTATATATTTACAAATATGCAACTAAATAAACCAAACAAACCTATAAATAAGTAAGAACATAAGATAAATGCCTAAAATTTATTCAAAACATAAGTATTCTCAAATGGGCATGTAAGAGCATCTTCAATGTTCTTGGTATAAGTAACCTACAAAAAATTCTCTTCAATTAAAACCAACTTACCCTACCTCTATGTAAGAGCCTTACTTGGTGGTTGGAAAAAAGATACATTTAATTAATTGTAAATTCAAATGTGACAAATAAGATAAAGTCATATATCTATATAGCCAAATAAATAGTTCAAGTCACATACTCCTATAATCCATTTTTTCTTTGGAGAGTTCCCATCAACTATTCGTGCGTGTATGTAGAAAAATTCAATTTTTGTTAAGTTGAAGGGAAATATCCAAATCATCTCAATCACAACAACTCAATTATTTTTCTTTCCAATAAATTTTTATTAATAGTTGCTTAACTCATAAATATATCATTTTTCTTTCTTATATTTAATGAAAAATTAACTAATGCATAGATAATAATTATTTATATAAGTAATTTCCTCCAATTTTAAATAAACCAAAATAATATGTGTCATACTAAAATAATATTTTGTATAAGAAATTTATTAAGAAGTCCTTTGGTGGATATGATAAGAGGAAATAAGATAGAGTAACTATATTTCCATGATTCATTGCAGTAATATATTTCTTATTTCTAAGGAGAGATAAGATAGATTTCTTCTCTCCCATCTTTTATTAATATTTTTATTTAAATAAATAATAAATTAAATAATTTCATGTATTATTTAATCATTCATTTTATAAAAAAAAAATCATTTTATGCCAATAATTAATATTTATCATATTATTATCATATTATAATTTTTTTTTAAAACAAAAATTTAATTGATAACGATTGAAAGTATAAAACGCAAGCAAGTAGAATAATACAACAAATAAACAAATAAGCACCAAAAAGACCAAGCACTGATTTCTAATTCCCTTAAGATTCCCAACCATGATCCAATTGTTGAATGATACTAAAAATTCAACTCCCATCTAGAGTGCCAAACCAATATAAAATTAAAAAAACAAAGATCAGTTCCCAACCAGATACTAATTCGCCACTGTTGCTGAGTGTTAATAATTTTGTTCTTCTGCTCCCAAACCAATTAGACATTAGAAGACCCTTCTCAATCACTTCAATTTTTTTTTTCTCAGCAATAAACATGTCAATATAAATATGAATATGTAAAAACAAGTGATACCAGAAGTACAAGAATTCATCCACATTTAAGGTTACAAAACTCACCCCCCTTATACTTATCAGGCCACCCTCTTGCTTGCACAGGATATAGAAAATAAAATGCCATAACCCGTAGCAACACACTACACAATCGTAACTATACAAGGTCAAAGAGATTCTAAACAAAATATACCACCCATGTAACATAAAAGTCCCTTTCACCCTATTCCACAATTGTATATTCTTTCACCTATCATATTCATCAAACGGATCCTAAGTAACTTTCATTGCAAATGTCCTAATAAATATACGATTTAGCATGTCCATGCTTTCTTCTTCCAGTATCATACGATTTAGCACATCTTTTCCTGCATAATGTACAAAGAACCTTCTTTTTTACCATGAGCAACATTCATCCTTCCTCAACTAGGCATTCATCTATCTATCAACACCAAATTGGATTATCATTCTGACTTCATCTAACTTTCCTGTTGAAGAAATTCATAAGAAGTTAAGTAATTGGGTCCATTAATTCATAATTAAATTATGCAACAAACCAATAATATGCAAATTATGAACAAAATATAAAAGACCCATGAGTATGCAACGCGTGCATTTTGTCTACGTAATATAATAGTACATTTGAATCTTTTATTTTTTTCTTGTTCAAATAAAATGTTAAAAATCAGACAACCAGTTAAAAATTTTGAGCTTCAAGCAACAATGTAGACACGCATTGCTGTCATTGTCAAACATAGAAATAAAAAAAAAATAGTAAATTAGTATGTAAGAGAGAATAATTTAGGGAAATAATATAAGTAACACAAAAACATTTTAAACTAGATTCCTCGTGTCTAAGGCTTAGGGTCGACACTCGAATATCTAACCATACATTTTTATTTTATTTTAGTTTTTTATTAATATTTATTTAATAAATTGAAAATGAGTGGATTAAGTATACACATTACTTCTGCAGTGTAAATTCATCGTAGGGAATCCAAATCCAAATCCAATTTCAGGAATTATTAGGTTGACTAAAAGGAGAAGGATGCAATGTGTTCGGATACTTTCTTTTAACAGAAAACTAATAACTAACATTTGTATATAAAAAAAAATATATACATGTGATTTCAACATAAAAAGTTAAAAACAAATAAAAATTATAATAATGTTCGATGTTCCTCCTTTAGAAAATCCTCGAGTCAGTTGCCCGGGAAATAAGTCTTGCTATGTTTAATATTTACATCATGAGGTGCTGTCCAAATCTTGTGTTTGTTTATATCATCATGAGAGCACAAGATTTGAACAAAGCTTGTCATTCACCTGTCTAAGTATCGTGACTTTTTGTGATAAATTGGAGATTGCTAAAGCTATGTATTTGAAAAAAGATTAGTAAATGCCCTGTCTAGTTTTCACATAAGAAAGACAGAAGAAAAACAGAGTAATCAGTCTTCAAACAGAGTAACATGAGAAGTGCTAGCAACACATTCGTTTTATTTGTTAATATTCATAAAATCAGAAGAATCCGAAGAAAAATCGTTAAGTAAGATGTTAGACCCACACAATTTTATGATTTTAAGCAAACTTCAACCTATGAAGAGAGTGTTAGAAAATAACTAAGTATCTAGCATTTCACTTTATAATATAGTGTGCCATTTTTTGAAACAGAAAAAAGAAATACCTAGAAGCATAGCCTTTAGCCCAGCTTAAATGTCGATGAATGATCATGTTGTTGACATGAATTACCCTGGAGGAGAGGGGTCTTCAAGAAATGCGATTAATAATGAAGTTGAAGCACATGGTGAGTATTTGTCAAAGGAAACATATGATACAATCAAACATAATACATCAGATTGGAGAGATATTATTAATTTTTTACAGCAAAAGAGCCCTATGGGAAACACTGTGCTACATATAGCAGCAACGTATGGAAATGAAGAGTGTGTTGAAAACATAACTAAAATTGCATCACACTATCACCTTTTGACTGCAAAAAACGCCAATGGTGATACACCACTGCATGTTGCTGCAAGAGCTGGCCAAATCTCCACCCTCAAGAACTTGTTGACTGCGCTTCTCGGTAAATTACCACATTCTGGAAAACCAAAAGAGGCTTTGGATGAAATCCTAGTAAAGAACAAGCAAGGAAATAATTTCTTTCACGAGGCCTTAATGAATGGTCACAAAGATGTAATGAGTATTCTAGATTCTCAAGAACAAAAACAGATCAAAGGTGGCTTCAGGGAACTGGTTGTGGGAGCTGTGTTACTTTGGACAAACTACAAAGGAGTATCAGTTTTGCACTTGGCAATTTGGAAAGGCTTTGGGGAAATTGTTGATGAGGCATTAACCATATTAACCAAATTGACTCACCAAGACTCAGAATTGTTTCAGTTGGTAAATAACAACCAAGACTTGGCCAGAGTGATTCTATCTGCCATTCTAGCAGAAAAATCATCTTTTCGTAAAGAGAACCAAGGTACAAAGCTGCTAGATATTGATTTAAATTTGGCTTAACTTTTTCATTTTTCATATTATAATTAATAGTTTGATTTGTTCTCCCAATTTTAAATTTATTTTATTTTATCACTAAATTATTTAAAACTCTCTCTAAGTTTCTTTTTCATCTTAAATCTTAAATTTAAAAAAAGATTTAGATAAATTTTGAATTTTTATAAAATACTTCTTTTTTACTTTAATTTCTTAAATTTTTTTCTATGTTTGAGTCTCTATAATATTTTTTTTTTATCTTTATCGATAATATAATATCGTCTCAATCGTTGATATATATTGAGATGGTGTCACGTTATTATTTAACTAACAATTAAAATGATATTATGCTATCGATAAGAATCCAAAACTAAAAAAAAAAAATATTATAAAAATTCAAAATATAACAAAAATTCTACATAAGAATCCAAAACTAAAAAAAAAAAATATATTATAAAAATTCAAAATATAACAAAAATTCTACATGAACTTAAAAGTGAATTTTTTTTTTTATAAAGATTCAAAATTTATTTAAATTTAAAAAAAATAAGGATATACTTAATAAATTGGGATGTAAATAGAAAAATCTGTTATATTAAATATAAAGGCTTGGAATCAAAAGACTTTATATTGTTTAAATTTTCTCATATTATTTAATGCTACACTCTTTTTTACTTAATTTGACAGTCATTTGGTCGGGGTAATCAATAACATGTTCTTGTTAAATCAAGATTAGAACAATACATAGATGTAGAATTCATTCAGTCTATTATACAGTAAAATAATAGTCCAACTATATATTTTATTACACGTGAAATTCAATTGTTTGATTTTTAGATTTTACATTTTTCAAGATGAGTGTCAAAAACATAATCTTTAACATTTTTTTTTCTTCTAATACACACTCTTTTACTATATAGAGATTATTAATTTGGATAGACAATTAAATATGATGTTGGATTTACAAATTTTCTCATATGATGTCTGAGAAATTTCAACCAATAAAAAAAAAAAAAAGGTATTTAAAAGAGGGTATCTAAGATTGTATTTCTTGCATTTCTCATTGGTGTATTTATTGTATTTCTCATTTTCTTAATAAATTCTAATTTTTGGACCATAAGTTGGCCATATGCTTAGAGGCCAAATCAATTGCTTAACTGAGTGTATTTTATTTTGGTTCATTAAGTCTCAAAGAATTATAATCAATTTAAGATAGGAGATAACATTGTTCTAAAACTATTAAATTAATTCAAATATCAAACTAAAAGATAAATCAAATTGATATTTTTAACATTTTTACTTAAATTGATCAAAATACGTCGAAAACATAATTTAAAATATTAAAATGATATTTTTAAAATATTATGGATCAAAAGGTAAAAAATGAAAAACTTAATAGATTAATAATAATATTAAACCTATTTTTTGTTATATATAAAATGATCAATTATGTATTATTTTGTATAGTTCCATTGTGATTGTGCGGTAATGCCATAAGTTTTTTAAACAAATATTTTATGCCATTATTATTGAGATTTTTTTTCTTCTCTTTTTAAACAAATTAAACTGTTTAATTATCATTTATTTCTTCTTCTTTTTTAATTTAAGTTTTTTATTTTTTTTATAATTCGTTATTACTATTTTAAAATATATAAACTATTGAATTTTGTAATTAGATGAGATTATTATTAATCTCCCATTTATATTGATTTGATTATTGATTATAATTTATCTGAGAAATCTAGGCAAATTATTAACATTTACCAAGGAGACGAGTTTGTAAACATTATCTAAGATACTAACAACTTTAACTTTAAGTAGACAAACTCTTCTTATCATTATATTTTTTTTCTTATATTTCTTTGTTTTTAATGTCATTTTCTTTCATTGTCATTACCCCATTAATTTGTTTCTAATTTATCTTAAATGCTTTATTCAGTTCCTCCAGGCTCCATCCCCATCCCCACCCCACCCCACCCCCAAACCCTAACCCTAACCCTAACAAGTAATAAGTGAGGCAAGACTTCATGTATCTCCAAAAAACTGTTTCATACACCTTACTGCATTCCGGCTATATTCTAAAAAGTTCATTTCAAAATGTAATTTACATTCCCAAATTAATGGGCTAATTGCATTTCATAATACAGTAAAGGTGTATGAAGTAGTTTTTGGAGGTGCAGAAAGCAATAGTCAACAAGTGTGAAACACTAATTAGCATAAGAAGCCCACAAAATATGAAGGAGATGCAAAGGTTAACTAGAAGATTGGCATCACTATACCATTCTCCACCTAAGATGGCAAAAGGCAACCATTTTTTAAGTTACCTAAGAAATTGTAGGAGTTCCATTTTGAGGAGTAGTGTAAACAAATGTTTAAGTAGTTCAAGGAGTTCTTAGTTACTCCACTGTTCTTATATAAACAAAAGGTCAAGTTACTGTACATTTTTGTCATTTTTTCTTTGACCCACATGTCATAAAATGGAGTTAATTTATTGATATAGAAATGCTGAAAGATTGGGAAAACTACCGAGAACTAGGCCTATTGATTTCAAGACATTTTTCACCTGATAAATTGAAGATGGAAGAAAAGAAGAAGAAGGAGGAGGGGGGAGAAAAGAAGAAGAAGGAGGAAAAGAAATCGGACCCAACATGTTTGTATTGCGCTGATATGATAATGCAGAGAGATCGGGTGAGTGACCGAGATGGACGATACTCCCAATTGGCTTCTTCAGATAATCGTTATGTTCTACACGCAAGATCACCACTCATCGTGGCAATCTTAAAACAGGATCAAGGTAATGATTCTATTTGCATAACAATAAATTTGCACTTTCTTTTTCGCCATTCAATTTATCCATAGTTGGATTGTGATATGGTTGGGGAATATTTGATTGATGTTTATGTTGAACAAAGCTAAAGGTAAAAACTTTGGAAAATGAGACAGTTTGGATAAACTTAAAGATTTCTAAAAGAAAAAAATAAAATTAATTTATATTATAAATTAAAATTAAATTTTTAAATAAATATTTTATATATACTCTTTCATATAACTTACCTTAAAAGATCATAGAAAATGAAACTTCTATAAATAAATTAGAGAAGAAGTCAATTTAAACTTAATTATGGATCGATAACTAATTTCATTATTATAGATATTATTTGTTCGTATTTTTTCTTTTTCCTTAGAATTATTCTAAAAAAGTTTATCCAAACAAAATTAATATTTTCACTGGGACATGTGAATTTCTATAAGTATTTTGTTTGCTTTGCTATGCTTTCTTCTTGAATGTTCAATTTTGTAGAGCTTCTTTTCAATCTAAGAGACCTCCCTCTTGGGAAACCCCTAGGTGGATGGGCTTAAAATATAAGATAGTGTTATGATTTCAAAATTAAAGGCACAGGGAAAAAAGAGATGGAGAAAAAGAATGGCAAAAATAGGGAACGTGTTTTTCGAAGGCTTTTCACAGCTAAGATATAATTTGCTATGGGTTTAATATCATTTTAATGTATTTGATCCCAATAAGGTAGCTATTACATCATCAATTAATATTTTTACTTTTTTACAATGAACAAATATTAATAGTTAATTGTTAATTTCTTTCATCTTTAAATCAATTTTATATCTCTAATTAATATTGTAACTTGATAATAAAACTGTTAATCGAAGTAAAGTATATAGACAAAAAAATTGCTAAGAAATTGTTTATGAACAAAAAATAAATTTTCAAAAAATTTAAAAACCAACAAAGACTATTAAAGGTACGTACCTTCGATATAAAGTTTGAAATATTACATGTGCGTTTCAAATACAAATTCAAAGAATAAAATTAAAATGAAACAAAAACAAGTATTAATCCGTTAACAAAATTACTTTTATTTCAAAAATATTATCAAAACATGTACTAACTCAGGTACCCAACATTCACTAACGGTACTGGTTATTCCTATTAGCATAAACTTTCAAACTTCTTACCTCATTTAGTATGGCCCTTATTAACAATACCTCCTTCTCGCAACAAGTGATCGTCGATCTACTCAATGATGCAATTGTGGTAGCTAGAGCACAAAATAATGTGTTGATCTGCTTGGTGACTAAGTACGGCCTATAATTAGGGGCGACATTGGATGGATAAACTTTAATCAAGATCATAATCAATTAATCAAAATAACCTATTAATTCATTTAGATGTATTAAAAAATCTGATACAATTCGATTTATTTGATAAAAAAAATTAATTTGATCCGGCTATTAACATTTTTTTTTATGGATGCATGTATATCCAATCCATCCATAAAAATAATACATTTTAAAACTTAATTATTTTTTAATTTTAAAATAACATTTTTAAAAAATATCCTTTGATCCACAATGGTTAAGATAGTTGGAGAATAATTTTCGACCAATGACGGATAATTTATTCAACCAACATTATCCTAATAGTTGTCAATTGAAAATTAGTCTTGACAGAAAAACATCTATGCCTGATGTCAGACGAAAAATCCTAACTAACATTGACCAAAATACAGTTTCAGTGAACATCAATTGAAAAGTATCATCAATCAATGTAAGCAAAAAAAAAAAAAGTTAGCTAAAGCTTATTGAAATATAGCCCCGATTGATGTCAACCGAAACCTTTCCACCTCGAATATCAATTTTGTCTACTTTCATAATCAATAATTGTTCTCACAAACCAACATGAGATTTTCCAGCATGTTTCACTGGCACACTTTCTATACCAAACTGAACCTTGGGTCCTAGCTGAAGGCCAAACCCTAGGATCTTAGCCAAAGGTTGAACCCTAGATCTTGGACAAATGACCCTGGGATTCTATCCGAAGATTGAACCCTCGGCCCCTAGTCGAAGGCCAAACCCGCAAGGGAATGTAAGAAGGCCAAAAGTGAGAACATTTGGTTTGTCGAAATCAAGTGTAGACTTCTCGCACTACCACAGGCAACAAAGAAAGTCCGAGTAAGGTAATTTACCTTAACACAAAAAGGTTGATGGAAATTAACTTAACCTAAAGGGTGTAAAGACAAAGTATTAACTAAGGTTAAGATAATAGTAATTAAACATCTAGACCCATGGATCAGAGTTCAAGGTAACTTGTATAAATATGTGAATAGTTATTCTTGATTTGACAACATAATTTACACATATTTGATCTGAACCTTACTTAAGCATTGAAGTGTCTTTATAGATACACTTTCCTTAGTTCAACACCACACTTGACAAAACGGTCCAAGATATCAAGATATTTCATCGGAGAGGGACCGAGCATAGATCCAAATCAAAGGAAAAGTTGAAAGAAAGAGCATCTAACATTCGAGGAGCCCACTCACTAGATATAGGAACACTTTTCAAGAAAACTTTTCAAAAGGTTATTCATCTCATAATTATTCCAAGCCAAACACACTTAACATGAATCTCACTCATTTAGGTGTGATTCCTCCGAGATATTACGTATGTTTCAAAAGACAATGCTTGTTAATTAGATTGAATTAAATGGGTTGTATGCATATGGATAAACAAATCCAACTGTCACATGTGCTTTCTATATTGTCAGCTAAACATTTACTGATGAAATTCATTCTATCATTCTAATTCTATTGCCATTGCTTTCTTTTCCTTCCATTCTTATAATTATCAGTTCAACTTTATCCGTCAACAATAATTATGGATATGATTTTTCAATATTCTTTCTTAATTTCCCCTAAATAGTTTATCTGTTGATCCTTCTCGTAATTAGTGGCTATTTCATAACAGGTATTTTAAGGAAAATGCTGGAGAAAAAGAAAGAATGGATTCATTTAAAGGATAGTATAGGAAGGACTGTTTTGCACCATGCAGCATATATAGGTTACCTTAATGGTGTTGAGGAATTGCTTGGAAACTGTACTGCCTGCAGCATGGAAAAAGACAAGTATGGCCATTTTCCTCTTCACTCAGCTTCTGAAGGTGGGCATGTTGAAGTGATAAAGAAATTACTAGAATACTGTCCAGATCCCACAGAAATAGTTGATAATTATGGTCGAAACATTCTTCACATAGCCGCTGGAAAGGGAAAACTTAGTGTGGTACGATACATCTTGCAAAATGATGATCTTGAGAAGATGATAAATGATAAGGATGCTTACGGAAACACTCCATTGCATATGGCTGCCATGAAATGTCATCCAAAAATTGTGTATGCCTTAACACGGGATAAAAGAGTGGATCTCAGCTTGATTAACAACCGTGATCAAACAGCTCTTGATATTTGTATTCAATATCAACAGAAAGAACCGTCCCTTCGGCAGGTAAGTATACACGGTAACACTTTATGTCAAGAAAAATGATAATACACTGAAATTTGTAAATAAGTTTATGCATCACCATTAGGTTATTAGGAATTAAAAATGAATGAAGTTTAAAAAAAATTACAAATGTGTCATATTTTCACTTTGGAAGGTTAACTAAAAATGGTCTTTATATAACCTTCACGCTTTAATTTAATTCCTAAAAATTATTTTATTTTCTAGGGCTAAACAATTAGTTTCAGATTTATTCTTACTCTTAATTTTCATTATAATACCATTAGTTTAGTTCTATGTTACATTTTACAGAAATAGAACAATCTAAACAAGAACCATGTGCACAATTACAAATGAGCATATAAAAAGAAGCATTACAGCCTAATGGTCTATCTGGCTCGAATATGCATGATTGCTTTCAGTTAAAAATACCCTAATGACATTGTATGGCATTAAACACACTGTGACCAAAATTTATTCTTAATTTACCACAGGAGGATGATTATGTTCAGCAAGGATTTTTGTTAATTTATTTCCTTATTGGTCAAACTCTCCTAATGTTTTTTTTTTCTTTTTCGTCATTCTTAAAAGACTCCATGCCTGAACAAATTGTCCAAAAAATTATCAACATCATCAATGCGCGATTTCTTTACACATTTGTTAGACTATTTCTAAATTTAGAGTTTAATGATGATATATATTAACATAACACTAATAATATAACATAATTTTATCAATTGTGAATGACTTATAATTTTACATTGTAAATACATTATTCTTAAATTTTTATTTTTATTGTTAATTTTGTAACACACGAGCTTGTATATGCAGCGGCTAACATGGGCTGCACTAAAATCTGCTGGTGCACAATATGCTAAAAGAGAATCCATGGAAGACCCTCTTCCTCCCCAAAGAGTAGAAAGCTATTCTAGACAAGAAAGCACAAACATGGATCCATACAAGGACAGAATCAACACCTTAATGCTGGTTGCGACCCTTATAACAACAGTAACATTCGCGGCAGGTTTTACTTTGCCAGGTGGAACTAATAGCACTGAATCTGATCCAGAACAAGGCATGGCCCTCATGCTACATAACGTGTGGTTTAAGCTATTTATCTTCTGCATCACAATATCCATGTACGGTTCCATTAGCGTTACCGTAATACTAATTTGGGCTCAGTTGGGAGACATAACTTTGGCTCTTTTTGCACTTAAAATGGCAAGGCCCTTTTTAGGAGTCACTCTTGCAACGCTATCAGTGGCATTTATGGCTGGTGTCCACCTTGTTATAAGTAAACTCAGTTGGCTGGCCACTACTAATCTGGCTTTGTGTCTGATTTTCATTCTCATGCTTTTGTTGCTCTACATTATTCTCTGGCTACCGTCATGGTCAAACAATCCAGCTATGCTATACATTTCTTATTATCCTTTTCAGTTTCTGACGTGGTTAGTTGAAGATGCTGAAATCAAGGTATGCATTATGTAACCTTATACATAATCTATAGTTATATTCAGTGAATATCCAGAAATTTAGGAAGGAGAAGTTAGAATTTTTTTTATAAAAATGGAAGTTAAAATTAAAAGGAAAAAAAATATATATATATATATATATATAATGAATACAAAATCTGTCATTTTTAAAAAAAAATTAAAAATAAAATTTGTAATTATGTGATGTAAAAATAAAATAATAAAATAAAATTTTTAAAATTTAAAAAAATGAAAGATAAAAAGTATTAAATTAATTTGTTAAAAATAAAACATATTAAAAATAATAATAATATCAAATATTTATTATTAATTGTATATATAAAATTAAAATATATTCTATTAATAAAAAAAATTAAATAAATATTAACTTAAAAATATATTTTTTAATAATTTTTATTTTATATATATATATATATATATATATATATATATATATATTAAAGGGATGGGAGGAGGGACTCAAAACCTTGCTTGCCTCCCGTCAATCCATCCCTGACTATACTTAAACTTTTATAAACATGATGATATTGTTTTAGGTTTTTATTTTTATAAAATATAGATAATCCAGTTGAAAATGTCTTTATCTTAATTTTTTAAAATATTTTTATATAAAATATTTTTTTAAAAATATTGAAAACTGAAAATAAATATTTAACTTTCAAAAATTTTGTTTTCATTTTTATAAACAAGTTTTTTAATATTTAAAATAAAAATTATTTTCAAAAATAAAAATATGAATAGAAAATATTTATGAAACCAAAAGCCACTTACTAACTCAATTTTCCCCTTTTCATTTTCTCTATTATCCTTTTGGTGATGGAGATTGAACTTCGTCTTTTGTGTGCAAATAACATGATTTACATATAATTTCCTTTTGCTTTTTAAATCGAACACTTCATCACGAAATCCAGAAAAATCGTAATGATCTTACATGCATGTAATTAACACTTTACGTAGATGGACCCAGGAGCATGGAGATTGACAGTTGCGCAGCAGCTGTTTTTCAACAAGAACTAGTGTAGGGATCATACCCTGCATGGAGATCGCAAACTTGCCCTTCAGAATTCGTTTGGATACAAGGTTAGGTTATAAGTATTTTTTATAATTTTTCTATCTAAAAATGTTTTATATGTTCACTTAAATAAGTTTTTATTCTTAGAATCTCTTTTTTCTTTTTTATTTTGAATTCTTATAAAAAATTTATTATATTTTGAGTCTTATCATATATATTTTTATCCGGTAATGTCATATAATTACTTAATTAACGGTTGAAAGTAAATACTCAAAATTAAAAACAAATATTATAAAGATCCAAAATATAAAAAAAAATTATAGAAATTCAAAATAAAATATATATATATATATATTTTATAAAAACCTAAAACTTATTTAAGCTTCATGTATTCAGGAAAAAAATTATCAAAAACTATCAAATATCAAATAAGCTCACTTTTTCCTTAGGACTATTCTCGGCTCCGATGACGACTTTGTATGTTCGTCTCCATCCCCTCTTATCGTTGATAGTATAATGATGAGGACGGACGAGGGGATTAATGTGTCAAAACCGTTGTGTTTGGATCTCCTTGTAATGGTAGGACGTGTCGTGACCATGTTTTTCTTAATTATGATGTTCTTTACATTCAATAAATTATGTTTTTCATTTTCAATGTATTTCCATTTCTCTTGTATTCGTTCAGACTTGATGATATGGTTGAACCTTTAATGGTGATGTTATGCACTTTGATTTGATGTTTAAATTGTTTATTTATTTTCACCTCTTTTATTAACTAACCAATTGTGTATTATTTGAATTAGTTAAATAATTTTATTTAAATTAAAACAAAGAGTTATTATGGACCAGCCATGGGCTAAGCCAAAATGGCTCATAGGATCAGATGGACCACACATACAAATAGCCCACAGGACCATAAAACGTCCTGTGATTTAAGTTCACGGACAAAAAAATAAATAAATAAAATATTTATTTTAAAAATATTTTACTATTTTCATGCATTATATTATTATTATTGTTATTATTATTATTATTATATGATATATAAAATATAATATATAAAATATTATTTTGTATATTTTCAGCTATCATTTGCATTACATGAGAGAAAGGAAGGTGTTTACGGCTATCAACTATAATCTATAATCTTTAATAATAATAATAATATTATTAAATCTGTTCGGGGAAAGCTACAGTTTTTTTTTTATATATAAAATTATATCTTAATAATTATATTTTTTTTTTAAAAATCAAGGTTCAGACCTAGAGAATGTTCTAGATTTTTATTTTATTTATACCAAAATATGTCACATCAGTCTGCAGTAATATTATAATAAAATAACACATTATTATAATCAGAAAAATTAACGTACACATGATTTTCACTGTAAAAGTATTCATTAATCATTATAGTAGTATATATGCACTAGATTATCATACAGTTATATAATACTTACACTGCAAAAATAGAATAGTAAAGTAATTTAGTATTCATTAATATTAATATAAGTTATTATAAAAACATATAAAATAATTATCAATACCAATAATTATCATATTATAATATATGATAACAATTAATAATTTAAAATTTAACTAATACTAAAATAATATTAATAGAATCATACTAATTAGTATATTATAATATATTATATTAATAATGTAATTATTTTAAGTGTACGTATTATAATAAACATAGTTATATTATAATATCCGATAAATGTTTGATTATTTGGCTGAATGGTAAAAATAATTGAATAAGTTTTTTTTTTTTGAAGATTGAATAAGTTATCTTTATTTTTATCATTCATAAATATTTTTATTATTATAAATAATGGAAAATTATAATAATAATAATAATAATAATAATAAATAATAATAATAATAATAAAGATAATTATTACAAAATTAATAACAATTTATATCATATGTTATCAATATATAACAATAAATTAAATTGGAATATACTATAAATTATCAATATTGATGTAAAAATATATAATAAAAAAATATGTATATATTTTACATAAACTAAAATAGCATAATTTACATGTATGTCATTCTAATAGTATATTAGTCAAAATAAATTATATCCTTAATTGCGACTTTTGCTACTCAAATTTTAATTAATTGTCCAATTTAATTTCAGGTTTCCAAATATTTAAAATGTATCAATTTAATTTTTTTTTGATTAACTAAATTTTACTATTTACATCTTTTTTTTAATTAAATACACCTCTTATTTTTTTATTTTTTTATGGAAGTATATTTAATAAAATAGGGGTATAAATAGTAAAATTTCACAAAAAATTATAAAATTGATGCATTTTAAATAATTTAAGGACTAAATTGAAATTTCTTATACTTTGAGGATCAAATTGTACTATCAATTAAAATTGGAGGAACAAAAGCATAATTAAGCTTATAATATAATACTTAGATGCAAAAATATTATTATTATTATATAATTTATAAAATAATATTATACTACTTACATGTATTATAATTATATAATAAGAAAATAAATAATTCAAATTGATTTAAATAAAAACTTAACGGCGTGAATCATTTATAGTTAAACAATAAAATATAATTTATTTTTTAACATTCACTTCTGAAATAAGTCATATAATATAAAAATTGAGTATTGAAATTAAAAAGAATTACCATTACCATTAGCAATATAACATAGAAAAATTATATTATAAAAATAACATAGAAAAGTGATTGAGGCCCTCAATATTTGAGGGTGTAAGTACCAACGAAGAAAAAACAAATGTGAAGCGAATAAAAGATAGAAAGACGTGAAGACAATACATGGTGCAAGGGGGCAGTATCATTAAGTGAGTGGTCAGGACCAAAATTAACCCACACAGATCAATGGGAGCTGTGATTTTAGTGGGCTGGCCCGTGGGCCGTAGCCCTATTTGACAGATCTAGTTACAATAGTGAGTGAGAGGGTGCTTGGAATCTATGGTACGTTTGGTTTCCAAAGTTCCGTTGAAGGTAAAAGTAACAAATTGTTACTAGTAATTTATCAGTTTTTGTCAATTTAAAACTCTATAAGGTGTGGCCACATCAACTTGGTGAGACTTATATATCTACTCAATTCTCTAATAAAAAAGCTAGGTAATAATTGTGAAAAATCATGGATATCAATCAATTTCTTACTATTTCTTATGGTCAAATTCTGCCAGAAATAAACATATTAGACACCTTTTTTTTATAATGATAAAAAAGATGAAGCCATCGGTAATATTAAAATTGACACGTTAATCTCCTTGACTCTTTAATTAACTTCAAAAGGAGGGTCTAATTCAATAACTTGTGTAAGTATATCAATATATCAATATACGAGAGAGAATACAACTATATATAACACATTTTTTCTAACGCAATTTATTGAGCTGAACGTGAGTGTTATTAATCTTTCGTATCGTGTCGTGTTTGATTTTTACGAATCAAACAAACCGCTATTTATATCTGTTGGCCGTTCACTGTCATCACTTTTCATCTTTAAAGAAAAGCATCATGAGCACTACTACAGTCTTACAATATTCAAAACTTCAGGTGAAATATGGTCCAAATTTCCGGCGTGAACTCATCTATCTAGTAGAACTTATCCTCTACTTTCCTTATATATGTTGCAGTCTTGCAGAGCCTCATACAAGTAAGTAACTGCATCATGCAGAGATAAGTAATTAAAATCCCCTGAAACCCACATGAAAGTTTTTCGAACAACATGGAGAAAGAAACAGAAAGAAAGAAGAGAATCTGACCAATTTGTCTTTTCTGCACAAACTATAATATGGTCACTACTCTACACCGAGCCAACTTTTGGGGAATCTAATCCTCATAACATTATACTCATATATTATCCAAAGCCAACCACCGCTATAGAGAGTACACACTACACCTCATCAATCTTTATTTTTATTTTATTTTTTTTCTTTCATGCACTTGCATGCTTTATCATCCCAATCAACAACTAAGATCGTGTGAAAGGTTGCATGGCTTTAGAAACCATTTAACATCTCTCACTCTCACTCTCTTTCCTTAATCAAAGATTATTGGGATATTCAATCCATTAGTTAGAAACTATAATTTTCTCTGATGGGTGACTATCATAAATTCAAATTTTTTTTACACATGATAAAAATAGAATATAAAACTTCTTATTAAATTGATTATACTCCACTTATAAATACAGTGAATCAGAGTGTTACGTCACTAAACCAATTTAGAGTTTTCTTTATATATATATATATATATATTTTTTTTTTTTTGATAAAAGAATTAAAAAAAAATGTGAGAGATAGTGCTAGATTTGATAAAGTTATGAATGCATTCATATATTGGATATGATGGTTTAATTACTAAAATAGCTAGGTTTTGCTTTTTATCCGGGAGTGTATATGTATATTTGGTGTTTACTATTTCATTGGGGTTAATGAATAAGTTTGGAATCTCTTTATGCAAATCAAAAGATATTCCGCTAAATTTTTCACACATAAGGTTAGAGACAATATTATTGTTCTTAGTTGGAGAATGAAAATTTTACGAAGGGTGGATTTTTAAGACAAAAAATAGAGAAAGGTCTTTCGGCAAAAGACTCTAGAACCTTTCTCTCTTAGTCCCAAGGTAATTGGTTTTATACAACTCAATCCACGTCACATTTGAAGTGTTAAAACCAAAAAGCTACTTAAGCAAAGATTCAAACGCGATAAAAAGTGGTAACATATGTATAGGATTTGTCGCATGGCCGTTTTACTTGAATATGATTACTTCTCAGCCAAAAAAATTGGGCCAAAAAGGATTTGACCTAATTAAACTCTTTTAATTTTATTTTTTTCCGCCATCTATAAATCCTCTAGTTAGGGTTCTTTTGCTTTTTGAGTTCAACAAGCATCTTAGCTAGTTTTGGAATTTAATTGCTTTAGCACAAAAATCATGCTACTTGCACTCAAGCCGCAAAGACATCTTAGGCTAATTTCATTTTTACAAAGTGCAATAACCAATAATGTCTCTAATATAAGTTTATTAATGCAACAATATCAACATATGGCCAAATTTAAACAACAAAAAAGAAATGTATATAACTCTATGAGTACCCACTACTTAATTAGTACACTAACATTACACTATACAATAGCTTTGGTGTGTGGAAGAACCAGTCAAAGATTTTGTGTTGTAATCATTAAAGTGGTTGGCATGTCTTTACTCATATGAAAATGATTTTTTAAGGAAAGGACGATAAACAAGGAATAACAAAGGAAACAACAGTAAAGAAAAAGTGAGGGTTGGATGACAGGAAGAGAAAAAGAAGAAAGGAATTAAAGGGCAAAAATATAAATATAAAAAAAAGAGAGAAAAAAAAAAAAAAGACAGTGATTGTGTGCCAGGTAGATTTGTTAAGATGCCCCAGTGGGCCCCATCTTGAAGTCAGGAACTGATGCATGATAAAAGGATTCTTTTTCCTCTTGGGCTAAAATTAAAGGATAGAGAATTATCTCTTGGACCCACTCTATGGCCCAGCCAACCTCTACACAAGAAAAAAATTAGAGACCAATTTTTCTGTCTCTAAATTTATCAAATTAGTCACTAAAGTAATACGAGACTGATTTAAAATCTAATATAATAAATAATTAAAACATTAATAACTAATTATTGAAAATAATTTAGACATTATTTTATAAATCAATTTAGTGATTATTATTTTTAGAAACTATTTCAATAATCAATTTAATAACATTAAAAACTATTTCAGAAACTAATCATTTTTAATTTTTAAAATAATTGTTATTGAGACTGAAAATTCAGTCTCTAAATCAATTAATATTCCATTTAATCTCTTGTATCACTTGCTCTAACAAAAAAAAAAAAACACTTAATTACTCTATCATATATCACTCATCTATGAGGATATGATTTTTATATATATATTTTTTTCATATGATCTATTTTGAGGAAGGAACGTACTCATGACTTCATGAGAGATGTTTTCACATGAGATGGCTTATATATAGACTATAGTATTCTTCTAACGTGAATCTGACATGTATTTAGACCAAACCATGATAGCAACATACGAATAACAGCCATATCGATCTATAGTTCAGTTACCACCCCAAAGAGCATGCTTACTAACATGCACTTAATCAAAAAAATTATTGTATAAATACCTAAGTACATCGTAATGTTATTCTTGTGTCTTCCTCTGACTGTGGTATTATATATATTGTTTTGTATAGGATATTAATTTATAAATATAACTGAATTGATTCTTACATGATAATTAATGCTATAATTCTGTAAAATTCATAAATATCATTTCAAGTGTTTCTCAGAAATTCATTTCAAGAGTTTTTATACAAGGTTATATGTATCTTTCGTAAGAATCAATATCATATATACTCAAAATGGATATAATTACCGAACGATAAAAGTTTTTAATGCAAAAACACATTTAGAGTTTAAACTCGAACTAATAGTTAATTAGTTGAAATAATCTGTCATTTAATTTACACGGTCGACAATACATTAATTTAATTTAATATATTAACAATATTCTTATATCTTTGTAGAACTGATTAAAATGGACATATAATGCTTTTCACAATAAGATAAAATCCCTCATCCGAGCAATGTGATATTTTATTTTTATCTTTTAATTTATATGCATGTATTTATGTGCTTTCTTAAGCAAAACATGTACAAATAGTAGTATTTCCTTTTCTTAATAAATAAACCAAATAAATCATAATCTCACATCTCAAAAGCCATACACAATTTAAATGTGATATAGCTATATTAAAATTGCCTCAACATAATTTAGTTTTATTTATAAAAAAAAGTGAAACGCAATACTACTTTTGTGCGCAATAATAAAGCTAAACCAAGATTTAGCCATAGTCACTTTCATATCACAAATATATTTTCAATTATTATATCAAATCTCGTAAGTTAATGCTGTCTACACTTTTAGTTGTTTATTATGTTGCTAAGTGCTGGTCCTGATTTAATTATTAATTAACATTCATTTGATTGGATACGCGATCGATGATGATCTATGACTAGTCTTCGATCTAAACATTATGATTAGATCATAGAAACCATAAATAGCTGATGATGGATCCCCCTTTGTCCAACATCCACTTAGATTATAATCACTGCGTTATAGCAAAAGTAAAGCAAAATTAGTACAATATTATCTAGTACGTAGATCGATTATACTAATAGCATGTAGGCATTGTTGTTAAAATAAGTGAATGTTCAGAAAAAAGAATATTGCAATGACAGCTTTGGAAATAAACTATTGGCAATGTTGCAGCATGTCACTTCTTGCAACATGCCAGCAGCTGAAGATACTTTACTCTGTCTGTGGCTTTAGTATTCTGTTTACATGATCCTAATTTAATACTACATCTGCTTCACTCACACTCATGATTTAGTGGCAAGTTAAAAAAATTTATAATATTTACAATCTAAGGTAAAATTCTAATTTCGTTTATGATACTATATAACTATGGTCAATGACATATCTAGGATGTTAAAGTAAGTTACTTGACATTGATAAGTAAATTTTAAAATCTGAATCAAGGGAGTGACAAAGTGAGTGACAAATATATGAAATTAAAAGATATAAATATAAAATTATAAGATTTTATTTATAATTTTTTATCAAAAATATTTTATCAATGATTTTTAAAATTTGAGGAATACACTTTTCCACCCTCACTAATACATAGATTTGTCATTGATTTTTTATACATAATAAAAATTGAATATATAATTTTTCACTAAATATATCTTCTACACAACATATGAACATATGAATATATGATGCTTAACCCTATGCGAACCGCTCACATAATAGCTACTTAATTTATCTATCTATCTATCTATCTATCTATATATATATATATATATTTAATTATACTCAAACTTAAACACATCCCTCTCTCCCACACACACAAAAGGAGTAAAGCACTAATTTTCAATTAAGGAATGATCTTTAAGTTTTAACATTATTTTTTTCCTCTATTGATGTGGGTTACATAATGAGAGGTTACCCTGGCCACTGATTCTTTCGTAAAGGCAGTGTGTAACCAGCCATGTCTCTTATAAGTTATATTAATGCAAAAATAAATACTAACTAATACCGTATTATGACATGTGTTTAATTCATAAACGGATATTTTGAGTTCGCATGGGCTTAATTGAACTTTGATTGAGCCATTTATTATTTATATGTACATACACATAGACTTGGGATTCATAGGACTTACATGAAAGATCCCACATGCCTAATATTTTTTAATAATAAATATAGATAGATGTGAGACTCATCTAGGACTAGCAAGACTGATCGTATGCTTATATAGTGTAAGTGTTTTTATATATATTATTATTATTCAATTACAAACTGACATATAATATTTTTTTTAACTTTTATAATATCTATCTTAAACATAATATAAATCATGATTTTTTATTAGCTAATGATGTAAAAAACATTTATATATTAACAATGCAGAAATCAAACACCATATTTAATGAAGTCTTATCCATTAATTAACGTTCTATCCAAAACAATGGATCCGTTTGCTTGCAGCGAAAGATAGCAAAATCGAAATAAGATAAATAATAAGATGAGACAGAATTCACATTTTAAATTTACAATCAATTTTAATTCAAAATTTTCATTTCATTTTACTTTTTGATCTCATTATCTAATGTATGATTGATGAACCATATTGTGCCCTAGTTACTTTCATATGGAACCTAGCTAGCCGTAAGTCTAGCTGATCCCAGCCCTAGTGTAGGAATAACATCGTACATGCAATTTAAAATACGGTAATGCCTGATACAGACTCCGATGATCCCAGAATTTAAAAGTCTAATGTCTGCAGCCGAAATACTGCAAAAATGTAACAAATACAGACACCAGTAGGTACGTAGTCTGAATCATTGTACCACAAGATTGTATTCTTCTTTCTCTTTTTCTTCACATTATTGTATTGTAAAAGAACACCATGCATCAGCTTTGGTACAATAACAACTTGCACATGATGATGTTACAATACGTATAAGATACTATTCTATACACCACCTTACTCCACTTTTGCATGGAGGAATGCTATACAAGAATCTAATTATGATATCTAGAAAACACCATAACATGCATATACGTACACCTCCTCAGAAAACAAGTATAGTACATACTACGCATCAATTATATTATGTCTAGAATACGTAACAGAACAATGACGAGAAGATAAGAATATCATAATGTTGTTCGGTAATTTTATTATTGATACAAAATATTCATTAATTTTATTGATAATTAATGTCTTATCAAAAATCTATCTAATCACTTTAATGAGATTTTCTACATCAAATTTGTGAACTTACTTAAAAAATCGAGTCTATTATAATTCCGATCACAGTTCACTTATTCTACGGTGATATATTATTTAATAAAAAAAAAAACAGGCCTAGTATTGCGTGTTGTAGGGTTGGACGGTTTGTGGCCCACACAGCCTTTTGAAGGGGACTCTGATTTTTGTTAGTTTGTGAGCAGACAAAAGCAGAGAAGCTTCTTATCCTCTCCCTCTAGGTTTCACACAACACCTTACACATAGAATCTGTTCAACAAAAGCCAAAGTCTTAACTTTGAGACTCTTTAGCCCCTCAATTCTTAGCATAATTACTCAAACTAACTAAATATTATAACTTTATTTCTACACTTTGTTGTAATTTAACATGAATCCTAGGGGCATGTCCCCACTACTTTGATCTCAACAGTGGCCTATTTAGTTCAATGTCATATAAGCTGTTTTGGTTCATGTCCTGTGCCACCCCATTTCCAAAATTCCCTCTCTCTCTCTCTCTCTCTCATTCTCTTTCTCTCTCTAACAATATTGCAATGGCTCCAATGAGTCTTCCACCTGGGTTTAGGTTCCACCCTACTGATGAAGAGCTTGTTGCTTACTACTTGGAGAGAAAAATCACAGGTCGCTCAATAGAGCTTGATATCATTGCTGAAGTTGATTTATACAAGTGCGAACCTTGGGATTTGCCAGGTACATTATTTTCTATATTGGCATTGTTATATCTGGCTCGAACAATATCCTCTTAATATTAACATTTAGGAAGTTCTTCATTTTGTACAAGATATACCGGATCTGTTCCGTTAAACTTCTTCAGAATTGTTTTTAGGAAAAAAAAATGAAATGAAATGTTTCTATATTAACTGATTTGTACAATTTTTCTATACGACTTATACAAAAATTTATTTCATTTTTTCTTCTTATTTTCTTATCTTAGACATTCTAACTCATTCATTTATATTTCATGGTTCAACTAAACTAATGTTACATCTCAATTCCATTTATAGATAAATCATTTCTACCAAGCAAGGACATGGAGTGGTACTTTTACAGTCCTAGGGACAGGAAGTACCCAAATGGGTCAAGAACAAACCGTGCAACACAAGCTGGATACTGGAAAGCTACAGGGAAAGATAGGCCAGTTCACTCTCAAAAGAAGCCACTTGGCATGAAGAAGACACTGGTGTACTACAGAGGTAGGGCACCACATGGGATTAGAACCAACTGGGTCATGCATGAATATCGCTTAATTGAATCACTTCCTGGTGCTGCTCTTTCTTCTTTGAAGGTATATATATTTCATGGTACCCTCTTTTTTTCATTTTATTTTTCCATCAAGAAAATGAATCATTATTTAAATATTTTTAGGGTATGAAATGTTTTTTACACAAGTGGTAAGTGTTTTTGAGAATTTCTTTATTAAAAATATAAAACAGTTTTTAGTAGAGAAAATTTCCATTCAATTTATGTAAATCTATAATAGGATCTAATAAAATCAGCAATAGTTTATATCATGTCCCTGCTACTTTCTGTCTTCATTCACCCTCATTATTTTCTTTTCTCTCTCTTGTTTTGAAGGAACGTGTTTCTGGGGTATTATTAACTTAGTTAATAATTTAGAGGTTTTATGAATATAATTAAGTATCATTTCCCTAAAAAAAAAAAACAAATGAATATAAGTATCATTAAAAAGTGAGTGAGGCTAGGGTTTGGAAAGAAAAAAAGAAAATGACAAATAGATTAAAGGAGGAAAACAGTAGATCGTACGTACACTATGTCTTCGTTAGGTTATATTGTCTAGAATAATAATAATAAGATTCATACATTCCAAAATTTTCATTTTCCTATCCATTTTTTTTTCTTTCTACACAGCTTATATATATTGGAGTGTGCAAGCATCATTTTCTATTGTATAGGGAAATGGATTTTTTTTTTTTTCCTTTTGGCACCTTTAAAAGTGTACCTGATAATAATTGAATGATTAACGTATATAGAAGAAACCCTAAAAAGTCTCAAAAGTCTTCATAAGACGAGACCAATGACCAAATCCTCGCTTAGTGCTTGCTTTATTAATTAAGTCTTTTTCCCAAATTGGTGTGTCACTGATGGAGGGTTTTATCTACACTTCTTTTAAGATTGATATTATATTTGGTTATTATGTTATAATTATTTGGTCATAGCTAGAGTCAAGTTCACTAGACCATACCCATTTTCTAAGGTAAAATATAGAGTAGCTATGCTAATTTCTAAACCCCATACATCTTTGTTAATTTTGAACCTTGTTCTACAAGGATGCACATGCCTGCAATATATATTCCCTTTAATATTTTTCTTTTTCTTTATATGATGATTTGGTTACTTTTATTTTTCTTCTCTTTAAAAAGAACAGCTTGTGATCGACACACTCTATGATGAAAAATTCAGATCCATGGACTTAGATACATACTCACTATTGCATCGACCCTTTTCTTTTGGCCTAACTCTTTCTGAATTTTGCTTTTTTGTTCGTTACTCCTTTCTTGCACTCATTGTGTTTAAACAAAACCAAAGAAAAAAAGAAAGAAAAGAAAGATTAAACAACTTTGATCATGAAAAGCTAACTAACATAAACATACACATGTATTGACAAAATTTTTGTTACATGATCACAGGATTCCTATTCTTTGTGTCGAATTTTCAAGAAGACGATTCAAATTCTAGCCAAACCTAACAACAAAGAAGAAGAACAAGTGGAGATTAATGCAAAGAAGGAATCAATGTGGATCTCAGAAGACTCAAGTGGCACTGAGATTTCAAGAGAAATGGAAACTTTGGATGACAAAATTCTCAATCATGATGGAAACCCCAATAAATTTCCTTGTGATGCTTCTTCCTCTGATCTCACTCAAGGAACATGTACACCAACTGACACTGGTAATATAGCTGAAGATTTTCAACCACAATTTGCATGTGATGAAGCAAACAGTGCAATTAACTCATACACAATGGGAATAGGATACCCCACAAATCTATTTCAGGTAACATTCAAAATTAAATTTTTTAAATTTCAAATTTCTTTGAGTTTCATAGGATTGTGTTTGTTAATTTGTTTGAGTTTGTATGGTAGTACTAGTCACGTAGACGTGGCATGAACATTTAGTTTTATATGAATGAGACATATAAAAAAGCAAAGTGGGCCATAGCCATAGCATGATCATTATTATATGCATTGATCTGATTAGTATTTTAACACTTTTCCTTTTTCTCCATTGTCCTTATTGGCATTTTTTGTTCATGATGGCACCCTTTGCCAATCCTGCATTTCCAGCGACATAATTTGCTTTATATTGCCGCTTTATAAATTCAAGGCTTCATTGTCACACCTGATAATGTACACATAATTTTTTTATAAAATTACTCCCTTCTCTAAATTACTTGCATGAGTAATAATGTTAACTACACTGACACTGTCTTTTTTCATATATTTCTTTTTTTTATTGGTTAAAATTTATTAATTTTAATAAAATTTACATTATATTTAATGTTTTTTTTTCTGATTTATATATGAAACCTAAAAAATTAATTATTTTCATGAGATTTTAATTAATCAGACAGAAAATATTCAAAAAAAAAAGTGTTTTATAAAATGTGACGGGAAGAACTTGATCTCCACATTTTCATGTCATGTGTCAGTTTCCTATTGATATATACATGTTGAAATTAGTGGGGCCACATGGCATATCTTTGAGTTTTCTTTTGATCTTAAAGTGAAGAGAGTTGGAAGAATGATGAAGTTCCTATCTTTTCATAAAGCTCATCACTTCCCTAAAATCCATTTGGACTGACTCCATCATGAATTTAGCTTTTCTTCACCATCCCCTATAACTTCTTTTGACTGACTATATACTCAAAACGGGATTTCCAAAGTAAAGATGTCTTTCCTCTCCCCATTTTCCTCACGGAGTTGATGGGTTTTCTAAACATACCAAACATCTCTTTATCTTTAATCACACTCTTTTTTATCAGTAATGTGGATCATTTCCTATTTCAGCAAAAGCTAGTTCTGTGAGAAGTGGCTTCTGAATAAGGGGTCACCAATTAATATTCAACTAGCTAGCTTTACAATGTTCATAGAGCAATGTGTGCATTTGATTGGGGACTTCAACTTGTTCATTTTTTCTTCCCCTCTTCCACTACTCCTTAAATCAAAACAAAACAACGTACCTTTTGTATCTTTTCCTTTTAAGTCTATGAACCACAATTCTAACCCTACTTTTCTTTTGCCACTTGCACTACTCCCAAGTTGTGCTTTATTTCCAATTTAGCATGCGTTATACTAGTCCCTATTTCATATCTCCTTCTACGTTATCTCAACTAAAAAAAAACGATACTTTAGTAAAACAAAAAAAATACTAATAGCAAAAAAGTGTGTATTATTTTCTTAGTTATGACATATACTTTTTTAATTAAGAGTTGCTTTGGTACCAATAAAATATAATGGTTTTAGTACCGTTATTTTGTAGGCAAATAATTGAATAGGTTTGGACACACCAATGGAGAGAGAGTTTCTCAATAACAGTATCAAAATTCTTAATTTTCAAACATACCCCAGAAATATTTCTCTTTTTAATAAGTAGGACAAAATATAGAGAAGGATAATTTCAATTCAATATCTTAATTGATTAAAACATATCAATTAATCAAGATTAATAATACATGAATATTCTATTATTTTAAACATTCAACTAACACATCTCATTTTTTTTTTCTATCTGTCTCTTCCTATCACATTTGTAAATTCTATTATATTTGTATTCTTTCTCTCTCACTCTCTGTAACATGAATTGGATGTTTATGTAACATTTTACATTAACTAATCCTGCTACACTTCAGTGCATTGGCATTTGGAGACTAATACAAATTTTCTATTATATGGTGCAGGATATAGAAATACCTAGCTATGGTGGCATGCATAATTACCAAGTCCCATACACACCATTGGTGCTAGAAGATTTCCCACAAATAAATTTACCAGAGACAAAGAAGCCAGAAGTACTCACTGATGACTGCATGTTATATGATAGATACAGGGACTGCATGAATGGAACACTAGAAGAAATCATCTCTTTGTGTTGCACTCAAGATATTAATACCATGCTAGAATGAATGATGATTACACTAACACACGTGATGACTCAAACTCTATAGCATCAAAATATTCATTTGACACAGAAAAAAAACTTGTGTTGGCTCAAATAACGACACAAACGGAGTTTGTTTTTTCCAGCCACATAGAAGAAAAAAAGGCTACACATATATAATTAATGTACTAAACATATAGGATTAGAAGATTATGCGAAGCCAGGGGGGGCTTTCATACAATTGGTTTTTCATTTCATTTTTTTTTTCTCTTCTTATTTTTGTGTTCTTCTTTATTTTATAGGAGTTCTTCCTACTTTTATAGGGGTTCTTCTTCCTTCTTTTATATATGTTGGTGTTCAAATCTCTTCTCCACTTTGGAAAGCAAATGGATGAGGCCAATTTCCAATTGTGATGTTTTGTATGCTTGATCAATGTCTCATTTGTGATTTAATTTATTTTATCTTAAAAAGATTACATCTTTGAATATTTAAGATATGCTTCATATATTTCGTCCAAAAAAAAGGATATGCTTCATATATATGAGAAGTACTATATAAAAGATGGGACATGCATAACCGATACGACACAAAAAAGAATATAACTTATATAAAAATTTTGAAAATTTTGCATTCAATGACAAATTTAATCCATCATAAAATTAGCTAAATATTAACAAGTTCAGTTCTTCTAGAATATAATGAAGCAGTATTTGATAAAGTACTTAAAATATTAGCCCATACATATATAATACCTAAAAGATAGAGTTTATGATGCCTAATCCATTATTTACACACTCACATTTCTAGTAGTTTCATTTTTATTCACTGCATGTGTGCATGTGAATACTGATCGAATACTAACATTAGAAATGAGGAATTACCATTACCATTTGCACTCCAACTTTTCTCAGCGGATCACCGCCAACAATCTGTCATGGATTATACTAAAAAAAAAAAGATAAAATACATTTTTAATCCCTTTATTTTTTTTTTATCATATTTAGTTTTGGTTTTTGTAATCTCAAATCGATCAAATTGATTCTTATACTCTAAAAAGCAGGTGAATTTTGGTTTTTCAGTCGTGAGTGTACAGAGACTAAATTTACCTATTTTTTAAAATAAAATTTGACCAAAAGTACATGAAATAAAAGCATATTTTATGTAAAAAAAAGAAAAACAATTATACCTTAAGAATGTGTTTTGATTCTTGTTTGAGTTGAGCTAAACTCATTTTGATTTCGTGACATGTTTTTATATCCTTAAAAGTACGATGACACACTTACATATTTTGCCTGAAATCAAGTTTTTTTTTTTTTTTTTTTTTTTTTTTAAAAGCAACACCAGAGTTTGTTTAGCAAACTCAGTTTGCAAAATAAAAAGTACTTCAAAATTGAAATTTTCAACTTTAACTCTAACATGCACTTAAGTCACTAAGAGCACCAACGCATCTCATCACATACAAGAGAAAGCAAAATCAAAAAAAGAGATGAGGGATTTGACTTGTGGATAGTAGGATAAAGAGAGCCACCATCACTATTTTTTTTTTCTTTTCATTTTACTAATATTGTAATTCTATTTTAGTTAACTCCAATATCATCACAATGGATAAGTTCATGGTAATTCGTCTATCCACAAATTTAGTCTTTCTTTCCTTTGAATCTGATTGCAATTTGTCTTTGATGCACTGGGCGCATTTGTTGAACGTCAAAGTATGGAAGTTGCTAGAGATTGAAAAAAGAATCGTAAACTAGACAATCACAACCTTCTAATATATCAGTGCACTACCATTAAATTCTTGAAAAAATGGTCTCTGGTTTGTTAATGTCAAGGAAGATTACCCTACTCACACCAAGACTCCAAATCCTTGAAACCATGAAAGTCTATCTTCACTGTGTGCCACACTAAGCTAGAATTATGCCAGGAAGGGGAGTGTATTTGTAAGGGTACTTTTGCAAAAACAAAATGAAAGAACAGTGTATAAAAAAGATGTGGTTTTAGGTTTATTTTGGGCCTTGAGTGTTTCTTTTGAGCCCAAAGCAAAGATTTTGTTTTAAAATAAATAATTTAGGTGTTGACAAAAAAACAAGAAGAGGTATTTTACCTTGTTAATATTCTAATTTAGTTTGGGTTGGAAATTTGTTGGTCCTGAACAAGTTTTTAATATTATTTTTATTTATTAATTTCATAATAAAAGGCTAGTTTAAGCGCGGTGCCTAGTTAATCCATGATAATTTGAGAAATCTCCTAAGTTGACAATTTAGTGATTCTAAACTTCTTTTTTATCCTATTTATTTATTTACTTATACAATAAAGTACTCCCTCTATTTCTTAACTTTGGTTAAACATTTTGTTTTTGTTTCAAATTTGTAGTTTTGTTTTAGAATTTTAATATGCAATTGTGCATTATTTTAGCTATACCATTACCTATATACAGTTAAGAGAATATAGTTATATATATAAGAATGAAGACAATTTAATAATTTTGATGTGCACAAGATATTTACAATGGAGTATGAATACTAACCTTATTAGATCATTCAAAGTAAAATTATCATTTTTAATTTTTTTACGGAAAGTAAAATTATCCATAAATTATAGTAATTTAGTAAGTTATAAATCAACTATATATGACGCTTAAATCCCAAGACATTTATAATTTTTCTGAGGTTTAGGAATGTTTTAACTATGATAAATGTTGTTTTTAATTTTTTTTTTCAAAATTATCAAATAAAATATATAAATTTTATATTTTGAATCGATTTTTTTATCATTAAAATTAAATTTTATGACAGTAAAAAATTAGTATAATTTACAAAAATTAGACCTTATTACCATTTGAATAGAAAGACTAAAAAACATCATTTGAATGAGTAAAAAAAAGTAAATTAAATAAAACACTAAATTTAAGATACTAATATTTAAGCCTTTTTCTTTGCTGAAGTATACCTGAAATATGCTAACTATGGTTAAACAGTTAAATAAATAAGGGACGTACGAACCAAGATTTGCATTAAGAATGCTTGCAGTTTCTTCCGACAGCTAGGTTGATGTTTTTTAACAAGAAACTACTAGAAATTAAAAGCATTTTCTACCTGCTGCTTCAAACCATTTTCAAATTTCATGACATGCAACTATCATTTTTCTTCATTCCAACCCAAAATTACCATATTTTTCCAAATTTTCCGGTTACAAATACTATAGATCATTACATGCACATCAATCTCACATACGTGGGAACGAAACTTGCTTTTTCTAATATACATAAGACGATTTATGAATATATTTGAAGCATTGTCTAAATGCTCCATGCAAGTTCATCCATACAATAATTGAGATCATGAGAGATGAATTCAGAGGTAAGTACACTCTCCAACAACCCAAAATCAAAGTTAGAACTGATCTCAAAAGAAGCACTGGTAGTATTTTCAAGATTTCCCTTAATATTCTCATCACAAGTCTTGTCCTTTTCATCATTCTGCACCACTTGTGTTCCCTCTTCCAATAATATTTGAGCACTCATCAAATCATCAACATTAACTCTTGAAACCCAATTCACATTGTTGTCAATGTATGAAGGTGAACAAATGTTGGTGGCATTCTCCATTAGTAGTTCATAAGGCAAATTATTATCTGATGAGAACTTGTTTGAAAAAATAGTTGATGGTGTTTGAAATTCAGTGGTGACAATACTAGAGGGAGTTTGAACAATGTTTGGTGGAAATGTTTGACATGTAGTTTGATCCATTTTTGATTTTGGCATGTGTGATGAAGAAGTACTCATGATGAAAATGGAATTATTGGAGTTTTGATGGATGTTATTATTGGAGATGGTGCATATTTTTGAGCTTCTCATATGAGAAGAGAGGAGATTGTGGGTTTGTGGATCCAACCCTTGTGAAATGAGCTTCTTTTTTATGCATGAGTTCCAGAAATTCTTGACCTCATTGTCTGTTCTTCCTGGTAGGTGTTTTGCTATTTGCGCCCATCTGCATGGATCAATAACACATGCATTCATGAATATATATGCAAAACCCTTGCACTGAAATCATGTTTAGCTTTCGTACTACTACTACCAAAAAAAAGGACTTTCACACGGGTTCTAAAGGACCTTCCACACCACAGTTTCGAATCGATGTGGATAAGATTGACGTAGAAGATAGTCCATCTTCAACAACATCAAAGAGAGATAGACACGAAACTTATGTCATATGTTTTTTAATGTCAACCAATTAAGAGAGGGTTAGACACAAAATTTGAATACTAATTCTTGAGTTAAAATTGAACATGGGAAGATATATATGATGAAGGAAAATTAGATGAAAATCTTGTAGATTTGATTATGTTAAGGTAATGGTTATGGTTTAAATGGATATCAAAAGGGTATATTCATCCTTTATCCTTGATTGTGCACAAAATCTTGTAAAGGACAAATAATAGTAATAAATTTGTTTTTGGTCGATTGAAAAATATTGATAAGGTTCATGTTCTCCTTTTTACTACTTTTTCTGTCTCATTTTTTGTGCTTGGATGATACACTATAACTTCTTTACCTGTTTCCCAGAATTCTATGAATGTCAATTATGATCATCTCTTCTTCAGCAGTGAAGGAACCCCTCTTCAGATCTGGCCTTAGATAATTAATCCATCTCAACCTGCAACTCTTCCCACATCTCTGCAAACCTGCACATAAAAAACAACAGCATCATGTTTTATTTGTTCTATATCACACAAGAAATTATTACATGATCCCAAACTACTATATCATCTTTACATGACACATTACTGAGATTTTCAGTTTACAAGAAAGAATTTAACAAGACTTTGTTACATGTCAACGTGAAGATTGATTGAAGCCGCCATAGTATGAGACTATATATATATATATAGATTATAAAATTATATATTGAAAATATAAAATAATTTTATATTTTTTGTTAATCATCATATATCATTTATTTCTAATAAATTAATTGACTTCTATAAAATTAACTTTAAAATCATATAAGTCGATGATTATATGAATAACTAATAGTATAAAATTCAATGTATCACCAATAAACTCATATATATGTGATAATTTTTCATAACAAACATAAAAATGAGAGAAATGCATGCCTGCAAATTTTGGTATAGAACTCCAACTTTTATGACCATGTGTGTTGATATATTTCAGAAGTTTCTCATCTTCTTCAGGAGACCATAACCCTCTTTTGATCTTCTGTTTGCTGCAGCATCGGTGACCCATATCTAAGTTATCTTGAAACACTTCCTCTACTCTAGAGAGAATAATGAGCTACTAGCACTTGAGGTTAATTTTTTTGCAACACTTCATTTATAAATAATGAAGACTATGGTAGTGATATGACTCATGTGGGTCCCACCTTCCTATGGTAGTCATTGTACAAAATGTAAATTGGTGGGGTCAATGAGTGAAAGGGAAGGTTAATTGCTAGAGTGTGAGACAAGTGCAAAGGATGGATCCTTCCTATCATTTTATCCAAACGGCAACAAATTATGTGCACTAAGACTTTTGGGGAAAAAAGAGGACCAACTGCGATGTGGTAATTAATTAATGAACGTACTTTACCCATTTTCCTAATTTGTTTGCATTTAATCAAAACATGTGGGATCCCATTAAAAAAAAACAAAAAACTATGAAAAAAGGGGTGTCTTACTCGTTTTAGAAACTCTTATATATGGTAGACATGTACATGAACCATGGCCGATTGATAATGGCAAGTTTGTTTAAATTTGTTTTTGGTATAAGTACTTTTTAATAAAATAAACCGTTTTATTTTAATGTGTTTATCTAAATTTTAAAAAAAAAAAAACAATTTTATGTTTTTTAAGAAGTAATTTATATTTTGTTTGTTTTTTAAATTACTTTGTTAAGAATCACTTTTTTTTAGAATAATATTTTCTTTGAGTTTAAATAAATTGACCCGACATAATAGGAGGGAAAACATAACTTTTTATCCTCTTTTTCCATAGTTTCAACATCTTGAAAAGTGAAAGAATAGAAAAAAATAAAATTGGGAGACCCACAACCAATTAAAATTGTGTTTTTGGGAAAAGAAGAAAGGTGAAAAATAATGAAGAGAGAGACAAAAAAGTAAAAATAAAAGGAAGAAATTAAAATAATATATAAAATAATTTATAAAATAGTTTTTACACAATCAACTTAAAAATCACAATTGGTATGATTTATAAAATCATTATTCTACAAGTCAACTTCATATATATATATATATATATAAACTGAAAGAGAAAAGTTTTATTAATTTTATTAGAAAGTATATTAGAGCACATTTAAAAATTAATTTTAATAAAAAAAAAACCATTTTTACTTCCTTTAACAGTATCCTAGTTAGCATTTGCGTAAATATAATATATGAAACTCAAAAAATAGAGAATGTTATAACTTGTATACATTTTACTTAATAATCTTAGAAAAAAAATGTTGGAAGGTTTATTTATTCCTAACAAAATATTTTCCTTTTTGTAGATGTTATACTATTCCTTTGCCAGCTACTTAACTTTTGTTTATCCCATAAATAGTCAAACGTGACATGCTTATTTAAGAAACCGACAATAATAAAGGAAAAAGAAACGACCCCATTGGTTTAAAGAAGCAAATCACGTTGAGAAAATTAAATGAGCTGGAGTTGAAACTTCAGGTTCACTCATGATGAAATTGTTGTCCCTCCCTAGTAAGGTCAAATTGAGTGTCTTTGTAGCCATGACGCTGACGAGTGCTGATTGAAATTCCCTTAAGAACATTGATTGCATTTGCACCCCCGACAATTAACATAAAATGAATTTGTAAACAGAAAATTTAGTCACAAATATGGAAAAACAATTTAGTGTACTTGAACAACAGGAAAATTCATCGAGAGAGTTTAATAGTTGATAATTGGAGGCATGAATATTGTAAATTCTATAATATTGTATTCGTTTCGTACAAATAAAAAAAAAAAAAAAGGAAACACATGAGATTGAGAAGAATGAATAATCTAATTTATGCAGTATACTCCGAATTGCACGTTAGGCTTTGGAAAAAATTATGGTGTCTTAGTAAATCCATTTCGGTGGGTCTATCAAATCTTCAAGAAAGTTAGTATAATCTTTGAGAATAATTTTGTCATTTTGTTTTTTTTTTTTGTTGTTGTCAGATTTGACTGATTGAGGGTTAGTGGTCTTGGAATCTAAGGGAAAAAATAAATTTAGTAATTCATAAACTATTCTAACCAATATAAGTCGTTAAATACTTGATTGAGTTCATTTGTTTTAACAAAAAATAAGTTCAATCTTAATGTTAGGGTTAATTAATGGCACATACATGCTTAATATAATAAAACACACAGACATATGTTTAGTGAAAAATGGTAATTTTATGTGAGAAAAAAATATATATACTTGATCAATTGTATTTTTAAAAAAAATATCTTTACATATTGTATGTTTTCAAACATTCCTTAATTTTTAGTGATTCTTACCTTTTTTTTATAGGGATTCTTACTTGTATCTTATGTTGGAATTCAAGCAGGTGTAAAAATGAAATCATACATTAAACAAAGATAATATATAAATGAGAAAAATACACAAACTTCTAAGTTGCGGTTTGATTTTACAGTTTTCATTTTCAGAGAAAACAAAAAATACATCTAAAAATTCATTTGTTTTAATTTGTTAAAAACTTTTAAGAGAAAATATTTTTTAAAAAGGGCTGAAAACTGAAAATAATGATTTAACGTTTTTAATATTTTCATTTTTATAAATATCTCTACCCTTCAACGGTTTTATTTTTAATATTTTTACTTTTATAAACAGATTTTTTAATATTTAAAAATATAAAAATAAAAATTATTTTTAAAAAATAAAAAATAAAAATATCTCCAAAAATCAAACGTCATTTATTTTGAATTTTTGAGTTGAATATAGTGTTAAGTTCATTAATGTGATTTTTTCATCACACAAGTTAATTAATATCTCTAGTGTGAAATAGACTCACGTCTCAGTTTAAAAATAAAAATGAAAGTTCACATTAGATAAAAGTGTACAAGTTGTTGAATATTCACGAATCTAATATGGTGACAAATTCACTTATTTAATTTGTTGGGACCTATTAAAAAAAAAAACAACAATCAAGCTATAATGAGTTAAATAGGTTAAGTTCAAATTATATTTAAAACAAGTCAAATTCAAGCTTTAAATAAATAATTTATATTTAAGCCATTTCTTTTATTATAAATTAAGCTTAAACTTTAAAAGCTAATTAATCGACTCATTCACCTGATCACTAGAATTATCCATTCATGAGCAAACATTATTTCTATGCTTACTACAAATTCTTAGTCGAATGCCCTCAAGACAAGTGTCTTTTATTACAGTGAGAAAAAGGAGAGGTAATTAAATAGACTCTAATCTATGCATATCTCATGTCTCTCTTATTTTTTCTTAAAGAGTGAAGCAAACTGATAAGGATTCAAGTCCGAATGATGGTGGGATTATATTTGTGACACTTTAATTATACGTAAATATTCCTCATCATTAGCGTTGACGTGTTGTTTAACATGATCACATAATATGCTATGAAATAAGAATAACTCGATGAGTTTACAAGACAATAACTGTTTTTTGATAGGAAGTTTATGAGATAATTTGATACATATAACACGTAATTCAAAGATGCATTTGATCAAATTTAATTAGAAGAAAATCAACATGTCTTATAGGCATATATCGCAAGTATAATAATGTATTCAACTTCCAATTAATATAATTAATGATTCTTTCATGCATACCGAGTAGAAGAAGGAGGTGAAGATATATTGATGATGAGGAAAAAAAGGGGGCAAAATATGTGTAATGTATTTGAGTATTTTCGTTTATAGTTTTAAAGTTTAGCTTCTTTGATTTTTTATTCTAATGTATTTTTTTGTTTTGTCTTTCATTCTTTTTTGTTAATTAAGTTTGTTAGTAATGATATATCTACTTTAACAACCTCTTAACTTAAGTTACATGTTATTTTGATAATTTTTTTTAATTTAAGAAATTATTTAAAGAATAATTTAAAAAAATAATTTCATCAAAATGTCATATGTCATATATTGAGAAATTGTCAAAGTAAACATTTTATCAACTAACACATTCCACAAACAAGGTGGTGAAAAACCTAAGAAAAAAATACATTAAAAATAAAAATCGATCAAACTAAACTTTTTATAAATAAAGATGTTTAATACTTTATGAATATATATTTTTTCAAAAAAAAAAAATATATATATATATAAGAGGTAGTGAGTGATCCAAGTTGAGGTCCCCTATCTAAACCTAAACCTGCTTCATTACAATCACTTTGTTAATTTAATGCATTAAGCAAAGGTGCTTTCCTTAATCCCCGTTGCAACAAATTAATATCCATGGCCAGTGGAATCTGATGGACGGGAAGAAGAGTTCGTGAGTGAAATAATTTCAAAAAGAGAGATGAATTAGTAGAGTTTTTTTTGGTTAATCAATACTATTATAATCCAAGTATTAATACAGCTATTAAACGTTATACACTCATATATTACTTAGACAATATATTTAATAAAAAGTCTCATATTTAATTTTGTGTATGAAAACTCTTTAAACTAACAGTAATTACACATAATATCACACACAAAATTAGTTTTTAACCTAATTAACGGAAAGATATACGTCTTAACACAACCAAGCAATGCTACTATAAAGTTTGACATGAGAAAAATGTGGCGTTATCAGTGTTAGGGATCAAATTATTCCCGTGCCATGATGTGGGTGGACAAGAGGAATTCTAATCATAGTTATGAGAAATGACTCTCACGGTTGAAATTGTCCACATGTACTATATAATATATGGTCCTAATAACTTTCTCCACATAATCATTGGCATATTTAAGACAATGTCCATCCAAGAGAAAGAAACATTCATTACTTTTTAAAGTATATTTCTTGTCTTCTATAATCATTATCATATATTTTGTTTTTCGAGTTACCGATCGAGAAATTTCTTAATTCAAATTTCACAACCTATTAATGCATTTGCAAGTTCTCGTATGAGAGTTATTTGTTTTTAATAAGAAAAAAAACATAGGGTAAATAAACATGCAATTAATCTAGATTTACTATATATTTTTGGCCTTTAAAATTATAATTTTAATTTAACTTCCCACAATTATATATCATTCTGCATAAATTTTCTTGTATATATTCATCTGTTAACATTTTTTGTAAGCTAATTCTATTTCTTAACACATTTTTAATGAATTTTTCATTGATCAACCGAGTAATTTGGAACAAGTACTCTCGAGGCCAGTAGGAGTGTATTAAATTAATTTAATTTTTCAAAATCGTTGTTCGAAAAAAAAAATCAATTCAAAATCAATTTAAACCTTAAAATTAATTTTAAATCAATTCGAACTAGTTAAAAATCAATTATATTCTAATCGATTTTTTAAAATTAGTTTAATTCTAAATAGATTCTTAAACCAATTTGCAAATTTGGTTATAAAATTGCATAGATTAAACCACTTCAGAATCCGTTAGATTTTTTTAGCAAACCTGTTTTTTCACACCCCTGGTAGCTAGTAAGGGGATTTTGTTCTGTTGCATTGAACGCTTAATAGTATATATGTTAGGTGCCATTGTGCCAAAACCCTCGAGAAACATTATTAAAGGCAAGATGAACAAGTTTATTAGAACTTTTGGCAATTTTCACGATCATAGTATAACTAAATAGGTCGGTGAGTGGTTAAATTTCTTGTAAACATCATGAGATTCATATTCTCCCCCATCACAAATACAATTATTAAACCATGTGGGTTTCTTTAAACCCTTATGATGATGAAAAATAAATAAATTATTGTATGTATATAGCCTCTCTCGATGATGTTGTGACCCACAGAACACTTGATTCAACCGATGAACCTTTTCATTAGCATATCACCAATTTTTGCTAGTAATTTTAAATATGTATACTAACAATCATTATTAGTCTTGAATCTCAATCTACCCTTCCATTTTTGTAGTTTCGACTCACTTGCAACTTGTTTGTGTAATCAATAACGCTACCTCTTTAAGCATTCACGCGATAATGTTGTACGAATACATTCATTAAAAAACATAGAGTAGTTATTAATGTATAGCTAGCTAGTGTTTCAAATTTCTGCAAAGAAAAAAAAAGCTAGCGTTCCAATTTGCCATAAAAAGTTAGATTCGATTCATCTTTAAAGTGTTTTATGGAGCTATTTAGCTAAATGTCTATTGCGGCGCTTTGCACTACATATTACTCCGTTACGGCGTTACCAATAACTAATTTGGAGAATGTAATTTTCACTTTAATTTTTTTCACTTTTTAGGTTAGATATTAAAAAAAAGAGGAGATATTCTTAACATATTTTCCACAATCCATTTTAACAAAAAGTAAAAACTTTTTTCAATTAATTTATATATGAGCTGTTTCAACCAAGAACACTTTTAAAATATATAACTTTTAAAATAAAACATAAAAACAAATAATAATAATTCATATATCACAGTTAAAAATAATATCACGTTGATATTAAAAATATATTCATGAATTAATTTTTAATTTCAGTCACATTATTTTTAAAAGTAATCCAATGATTAAAATTATTTATTTTTATGTTCTCATTTAAAACATGTAATATATATAATAAATAAGTTATATCAAAAAGTAATTATATACTCTTTATATAACTTTATCATTTCTCGTATATATAATGCTAAAATGTATTTTTCTCATGAAATTGAAAATGTGTTGATTTGATCTCTGCAGAAATTTTGCACGTTTTTCGATTTCGTAAAATTGAAATATATCAAATTTTGGAAACTAATCATTTAAACCTACAACAATTTGTAACGTTTGGATTTCTGGAAATTAAAAACGTTACAAATTGTAGAAAAACTTTTACAAAATGAAAACCCCATAAAAAAATATAATTTTTTTATCACAATAAATAAATATATATATATATATATATATTTTGGACGTTTTCAAGTGAAAACAACTTCTAAATTAAAATAAACAATAATAATCTTTTGATTAAAATTAAAAATAATAAACACATTAAATTAAAATCTCAATTTTAAGTGTATCACTGTGAGATTCTATCCCTTTCTCTCTTTCAATTAGTTTTTTTTTTTTTGTATTTTTTTTCCAATAACACATAGGCAAAACACCACCCTCATCACCATGACCATCGCCTCATCACCGTCACCACCATCACCATCACCGTTGTCAGTGGTGATGGTGGTGGCAACAACGGAGACGACGACCGAGATAATATCGACGATGGTGGCCCTAATGGTGGTGACTATGCTGATGGTGGTGATGGTGGTTATAATGATGGCGACAACTCTTGACAACCATTATGGTCACCACCATCAGGCCACCATCACCGTCACCATCATGATCGTTGTCCCCCGTTGTTGTCGCTACTACCACTATCATCAACGGTGGTGGTAGCGACAACAACAGGACGGTGGTGGTAACGACAACAACGGGGACGACAACCATGATGATGGTGGTGATGGTGGCAAGAACGGCAGTAGTAACCATGTTGTTGTTGGTGGTGGTGACAACGACAAGGTGATGATCATGGTGATGAGGGTGATGTTTTGCCTATGTGATTGTGTTGTTGAGAAAAAATGCAGAGAAAAAAACTAATTGAGAAAAAGGGAAGAATTCTCATGGTGATACACTTAAAATTGAAATTTTAATCTTATGTGTTTATTATTTTTAATTTTAATCAAAAGAATTATTATTATTTGTTCTCATTGTTATCATTTAAAAGTATTCTCACTTGAAATACTCCATATATATATATATATATATATATATATATATATATATATATTTTTTTTTTTTTTTAGAGTAACAGTATGTTTATGACTTTATTCTACTCAGCTCAATCTGTGCATGCCCATCCCTGTCTGATTGTTTTCGTTAATTCTTTGACGAAGTCATCGATATATTATTGTTATGGTCACAATTTTACAAGAAACTATAGTGGGGTCCCAAGTTATTATTATTATTATTTGTACGAAACCTTAGTTATTCCCATGATTCAATTCTTAATTAGTATTTCGATATTAGGTGACCCAAGTTTGACATAAACCCTCTCCTAATACCGTCCATGCCACTTATATATTATAACTATATGGCATGGCCTTGGATGTTTTCTTGTCTGGGTCGATATTTTTTTTCTTGGGACAATCATTATCAAAGATGTTAAGTAATTCGCTTTCCAATTATCCCATTAATGAATTCTTGTGATATTTTATGCAATTTCTTCTTCAATAAAATACTATGTCTTTGAGTCTTAATCGATATAATATACAGAGATATGATTCACTTGGTTAAATAAGATAAGTAAGTATTGAAAATCTTTTATGCTACCGTATTCAACTTCTATAAATAAAAGAAAAAAATCAATGTAATATGAAATTCAAAAACTCATAAAGTTGACGTAACGACGGTGGAATGTTTTATTTAGCGAAAGAATTCTTATTTGATTTTTATTGTATGGAATTTTTTTTTTTAATCGATTACAGTTACACACTAAAAGTAAAGTTAGTCTCTGAATTGAAGAAAAATTGTTGTATCTCACTAAGAAAAAAAAAAAGAGTGTAAACTGAAGTCCTAAAGTTGGAAATATAACATACAATTAAAGAAAAAGCTTTTATGAAAAATTCACTTTTATGAAATTATTTCAAAAATCATTACAAAATTAATATAAAATACTTACTCTTACGTTCAAAAATCATTACAAAATTAGTATAAAATACTTACTCTTACAATTAATCTACTAAATTCAATGAAATTTAATGGGCAAGTTATCTAGTATTATTATCATAGCAGTTGAAAGCTTCACATATACTACTAGATCACTTTTTGGGTATAGATTTAGAAAGAAGGAATAAAGAAACAGTTTTTCAACCTTTAAAAAAAGTAGAAAGGCTAAGCATAAAGCTGGATGGTGAAGTGCCCTAGTGAATAATCAGTCTTGCACTTCAAAAATAATGTTATTCTAATCAGAGCACTTAAAATTGTAAATAATTAAAACAACATCTCAAACTTGACTTAAACAAAACCCTAACTAATCCTACTGTTTATTCATGTCACGAGCTATGACTTTCAAGAATGTTATCTCCATCCCATTCCCATCTTCACACTCACTCACACTAGTCATCTTATAAGAATTGTTCCACAACATGCACGAACATAAATATATAAATATTATGTTCAAATTTAAATAATTTTACGGTTAAAATATTTTTTAGTCTGGATAAATATTTAAATTTTGTTCCAAGTCCTTATAAGTTTTTATTTTTGTTTTAAGTATTTATTGATGATGTGACATTATCTTAACCATTGATATACCATAAAATATTTATATTTTAAAAAACATATTGCACTAATAAATAAAATTATAAAATTGAAAATTTTATTTGCTCATATGATCTCATTAAAAAAAATTTAATATCAATAAAATAATGTTTAATCATTTTAATTTTTAACTTCATTTTTTTTAATTTTTGGTGTTAATTATGTTTCAATTATAAAAACTAGAAATAGGTGTCCAATGTTTGAAATTAAAATTTGTATGAAAATACTATCTTTGCTCCTTTATTAAATAAATTAATGTCTGTTTTCTTTTATTTTTAATCGAAAAGCACATGACCACATTTGAATATATTAATTGTTAATTTTCTTTTTTACACTAATTTATTGTGATGTATTAAAAAAAATATATATCACTTATTTTCCATCATATGAATGTATTTATTGAGCCATTAACAATATAATCCATACTAATTGGATTGGTTGAAAAAATTATTCGTTGAATTATGAGTTATATAATTATATATAACTACCACTTAAACAAATTAATTCAGTGGATATTTTGAAATCAAATTTTAATTTATGACAATATTAATTAAAATGAACTAATCTGACTTTTTTTTATTGGTCTACAAGAATTGAGTATTTGTTTCTTATACACAGGAATAAAGGTTAGGTTAAACAAGGAATCTTTGAAAAAATGCTTTATTAGCATACTAATTAAGAATAAATATTAAATATATATTAAAATATAGAAAGTATTAAATGAAAATATATTTCAATATAATTAAAAAAATAAATATTGAATACATATGAAAATATACAATGTATTTAAAGTTTTGAAAGTTTTGAAATGAAAGAAAAAAATATATTCATTCTATAACACACTGGTTAGAGAATAAATATTAAATACATATTAAAATATAGAAAGTATTAAAAAAAATTGACTAATATATTTTAAATATAATTTAAAATACAAATTAAAGTTAACAAAAAAAAACTATTATTCTTATTAAAGATTGTCAATCCTAGATACCCTTATATAATGCATTGTTTTGTCAATACTAAAACATCACCTTTAAGAGATGGAATTGTCAAAGATTTATTTAGTTGGTGTTTTGTCTTTCTTGTTCCTTTCTCTAGTGTCAAGTGATTTCATAAAGTATGAAATCAAGAGATTTATTCCAACAAGCCCAAATCCCACTCATTCCCCTAACCTAATACCAATTAGGACATGGTCCTTTGTTTCCAACAATATAGGTTTCCAATATAAAATCAAAAGACTTGTTCCCACAGATCCGAATCCTACCCGCTCTACTGACCCAATATCATTAAGGAAACACTCATTTATTTCTAATGATATAGGTTTCTCACATGAAAGCAAAAGGCTTGTTCCTATAGGTCCAAATCCCGCCCACTCCCTTGACCCAATACCATTAAGGACACACTCCTTTGTATCCAACGATTTCCAACATGAAATCAAAAGACTTGTTCCTATAGGCTCAAATCCTTCCCACAACCCTAACCCAATACCATCAAGTACACACTCCTTTGTTTCCAACGATATAGGTTTTCAACATGAAATCAAACAACTTGTTCCTACGGGCCCAAATCCCACTCACTCCCTTGACCCAACACCAGCAGGGTCGCATTCCTTTGTTTCCAACTATATAGGTTTCCAACATGAAATCAAAAGACTTGTTCCGACAGGCCCAAATCCCACTCAGTCTCCTAACCCAACATCACTAGGTTCACGTTCCTCTATTTCCAACTATATAGGTTTTCAGCATGAAATCAAAAGACTTGTTCTTACAAGTCCAAATCCCACCCATTCCCTTGACCCAATACCACCAGGGACACACTCCTTTGTTTCCAATGATATCAGTTTCCAACATGAAATTGAAAGACTTGTTCCTTCAGGTCCAAATCATTCCCGCAACCATGGCCCATTACCATCAGGTACACACTCCTTTATATCCAATGATATAGTTTTCCAACATGAAATCAAAAGACTCGTTCCTATCGGCCCAAATCCCACTCACTCCCTTGACCTAACACCAACAGGGTCACGTTCCTTTGTTTTCAACGATATTGGTTTCCAACATGAAATCAAAAGACTTGTTCCTACAGGCCCAAATCCCGCTCAGTCTCCTAACCTAACATCGGCAGGTTCACGTTCCTTTGTTTCCAACTATATAGGTTTCCAGTATGAAATCAAAAGACTTGTTTCTACAGGTCCAAATCCTGCCCATTCCCCTAACCCAATACCATCAGGGACACACTCCTTTGTTTCCAACAATATAGGTTTCCAACATGAAATCAAAAGACTTGTTCCTTCAGGGCCAAATCATTCCCACAACCATGGCCTATTACTATCAAGTACACACTCCTTTATTTCCAATGATATAGGTTTCCAACATGAAATCAAAAGACTTGTTCCTATCGACCCAAATCCCACTCACTCCCATAACCCAACACCAACAAGGTCGCGTTCCATTGTTTCCAACAATATAGATTTCCACCAGGAAATCAACAGACTTGTTCCTATAGGCCCAAATCCCGCCCAATCCCCTAACCCAACACTGACAGGGTCACGTTCCTTTGATTCCAATGATATAGGTTTCCATCATAAAATCAAAAGACTTGTTCCTACAGGCTCAAATCCCGCCCAATCCCCTAATCCAATACCATTAGGGACACACTTTTTTGTTTCCAACGATTTCCAACATGAAATCAAAAAACTTGTTCCTATGGGTCCAAATCCCACCCAATCCCCTGACCCAACACCAACAGAGTCACATTTCTTTGTTTTCAAGGAGTATGATTTTAATCATTAAATCAAGAGGCTTCTTCCATTAGGTTCAAATTGAGTAGAGTCGTTTGATTTAATGTCTTTGTGGCTTTGTTCATTTAGCTATACATTTGTTCTCTTTGTGATGAAAGAAAGGTGGGGATAAATTTATTTTAGAAGTAACTCTTGGAAAATTTACTTCATAGCATTAATCTTTGTGTATTTGAAATTTCAATGATAAAACATTGGATATGTTAATATTATATCCGATTGTCCATGTATACCAAATTTTAGCAAAACTATAGTGAGAAGTTATCTTTGATTCATCATTTTCTTTTCTTTTTTATTTATAAAACTATACTATTAGAGGGGTTAATTCATTTAATATAATGTATCAAAATATTCTTACATTGCCCGATCACAAATTTCAGTAGAATCTTCTACTATATCTCCCACCTAACATCACCAAAGTTCATTTGTTACATTTTTCATGAATCTAAATTTATCTTTTTCTTGTAATTATTTTAAAATATTTAAAATACAATTAAGGTAATTTGTGACTTTTCCAACAAAAAAACTTAATGTCAACATAATTCCACCTTTCCAACTAATAAACATATACAATTTATAATAATTTCAACTAATTCCATCCAGTCATGCTCAATAGTGGAAATGAAGGAAAAGAAACAGAGAAACTTCACACTTGCATTCCAAACACTTGCACAATCATAAATTCAAAGCCATAAAACTATATCGGTTATCCATAATAATAAACATTAAATTTAAAGTTATTGCATGATAAACAACTAAGTTATAAGTCAAGTGTTCATTATTTTTCACTTTTCTAAAATATAAAAGCTACGCTACCTTCTTCTAAAATTTTAATCAACGATTTAATTCAACATAGCATACTACTAGGGACACGTCCCTTTGTATTCAACGATATAAATTTCGAACATGAAATCAAAAGAACTGTTCTTATAGCCCTAAATCCAGCCCACTCTCTTGACACAATACTATCAAGACACTTTCCTATGTTTCCAATGATAAAGGTGATCGGCATCACATGAAGACCTTGTTCTTACAAGGCCAAATCTCATTCATTCCCCTAATCCAATACTACTGGGACACATTCCTTTGTTCGTATAAGCCCAAATCCTGTCCACTCCTTGACCCAATACCATTAAGGATACACTCCTTTATTTCCAATGATATAGATTTTTAACATAAAATCTAAATACTTGTTCCTAGTGACCCAACACTACAAGAAAATTGCATATAAGTGACAGAATCATCTCTCACTAATTCGTTGATAATACCTCACAAAAGAGGTTCGCAATGGAATAGTGATGGAATAACAACATATAATTTCGTTGCTAATTAATGAGAAAAATTATCTCGCTAATCTCTCAAAAATATCTTGCAAATCCCACGCAGATCCTCACAAATCCTGCACAAGAGTTCCCTCACTAATCCCTCACCCATTCCACGCAATTACTTCTCAATCAATCCCTTGTTAATCCCTCGCAAATCCTTCACAAAATTTCCCTCTCAAATCCTTCGCTATTCGCTCGCTAACATTCACAACAATCCTTCACAAACCCTCACCATTCCCTCGCTATAATTACTCACAAATCTCTCGTCATTCCCTCAAGAATCCTGTGCTACCTTAGCCAACATTCTCTTTGTCTTGCCTTATAAGATGAACATAATTAAATTAGTAATAAACTTATACACAAATAATATTTAAAACATCATTGAACCTAAGGTAGAGTATCCAAACAAAATGTAAATATATGACAATTGGACTTGTTATAAGTTTTACAAATCATAATAATTAAAAGTTGATTTAATTCATAGTGAAAAAAATTATAAAATAATTCACTTTTTTTGAATGATAAACAATATTTCTTTCTTAAAGAATTTGATCTGCATTTGCATTTGTGCTTGCATCTCTTCCCTCATGTCTAGCCTAATCTCTGTCTTAAATTGTTCCTTCATCTCTTGTTGAGCCTTCATCTCCTCCTTCATTTGAGACATTTGCTCTTGCATTTGAGATATTTGTGTTAAAATAACAATAATATCTATTGAAGGTGTTTGAGTGGGACCTACAATTGTTGTAGATGAAATACTAATGACAATTTCTAGACTATGACCAATGTCATGGACTCTAGCCTTGCTATTTTCATCGGCTACCTTTAACCAAATTTCAATGTCAACTTTGGGATGCTTTAATGTGTCTTCTCCATATTTCTCTATTATACTAGTTTCATATGTTTCCTAGAAAAAAATCAGTAAAATTTAAATACAACAATAATTATCAAAGAGTTAAATAAATTTAAAATTACATACAATAAAGTTCTTTGATCGGTTAGAGATAAATTCACCATCTTTTTTTTTGTGGACTTTGAAGTACAATTCATTATAAGAAATAGGTCTTTTATGCTCCACCTCTTGTGATAACATAGTTTAAACACTTGAGAATGAGTATACTATAATTGTTATCAATCTACATACTATCATTGTATAAGAAGGCAAAACCAAAAATGAATTATAATATTTAAATGTTAATTTTTCCATGCGAATACAAAAAGTTGATTACCATAGCTTTCAAGTGTTGTCTGAAGCTTCTTGAGCCTCTATTGTGCACCATGCAATCAGGTTTTGAACCCCTATTAAGTATCACAGCAGAAGAATTCCTTTACCATTTTGGAGTTGCCCATATATCACATAAGCCATTCCAAATCTCAATCTTTATTGTTTTTGGCCCACAATACTTATAATCTAAAGGATTTGTTGACTTTATTGCAACTTTTGTATTATCCATTGCTTTTGCCAAGCAATCAGAATACATGTCCATGCATGTTTTATCCCAAACCATTCTCGCAATATTGCGTTCATATTCAGTTTGAAAACGGTATTTTTCCTATACCAATTAAACTTAAGTAAATTCATTGGTAAAAATATATAATAAGAGGCCCTTAATTTCTTCAATGATATTTGAGAGCTTCAATTCACACACTTCAACTTCACTTTTTTTTTTTCATAATTGCTTAGTAGCATATCAATAGCAAAGAAAGGCACAAAAAAATATTAGTAGCAAAGAAAAGCAAAATGAACTATGCAAAGCAACTACTAAAGTATTCAAAAGGAAATTTGTCCAAAACAAAGCTCATGTTTCATAATAGTATTTAACAAACATTTAAAAAAACATAGACCTGAAGGAAGAGACAACAAAGAAAGACAATTGTTTTTGAAAAGTGTAAATTTCATAATCCACATTAGACCCTCCAAATAATTATTTTTAGGAACACGTCAACATAAGCATAGCAAGTAAAGGAAGAAAGCTCATAAATGATATGGCAAAGAAATTTCAGGTTATTAATATATAGTTTTTTTGTCATTTTCGCTTTTCAAACAATTTTAATTAATGTATCTCTGCTCAATGTCATTCATCTAGCTTCTTGCAAAAAATAAATTAATTAATTCAACATATAGTACAACTTTTCTCTACTAAAAATTTAGATTACCAAGCATGTCCTTGTAAAGCCAAAGAGAAATCATCCATCTCATATGAGATTTATATACAAAAAATAAGAAATTATATTATAAAATTTCATACCAATTATTTGTGGTCCATAGACTACTGTTAATGATTTAACTGAAGTAAATTAAACAAAGATTTGAAAGCTTAATAATTTGATTTGTCCCTAACATAATTAAGGCAATACTAACTAAAACAGAGGACTAATTTTCAAACTCTAACCAAAGCATGAAAACAAAGTGAAAAGCAGAATGAAAACTGATTACTGAACAAAACAACAATCAATTCTAAAAACAGAAAAAGAATAAAATGCACCGCTTTGATGTTAATATTATGTTTAAAATTTGCAACTTTAATAGGCCAGCAAACTGCATTCACTGTTCATTAATACAAGCATCCAGAGTTTGCAAAGAATTAGTTGGTTTAAAATTAAGATTTAAGTGCATATACGTGGGCCTTTTCTCTTCCGTGGCAAGGCAAAGGTAAAGGCAATGTCCAAATCACCAAAAGTAGCCCGTAGTAAGGCCTACCAATGAAAATATCTTCAATTAGAGCCCTCATTCTTACCATGTATCCACAAGAATACCTACCCCTTTGGAATCATTGTATGGACATAGTACGTGGCTTGTTCTTTCATAAAAATGGACACTACACTATTCTCATCCCTCCTCTGTTTACCTTTCTCTGCTTTAGGCTTTCTAGACACCTTTCCCTATCATTCTTTTTTAGAAGCCATCACCAAAATAACCACACAACATTGCACCTTGAGAATAAAACTCCAAACACAAATATCGTTGTATACACTCCAAACCTCTCCCCCAAAAAATAAAGGTATGATAGAAATTAGTAATTCCCTCACACCCTTCTTTATTTTTTCCCTACTCCATTTCTTTTCTAACCCCATAGGCTACTTTTCACTTTTTGGTGAGACTCCTAACTAAATCTAGTGTTCAAACTCTAACTAAAGCATGAAAACAAGAGTTGTAAGAAGAAGATTTGAGAAATAGTAGTACCTGAGAGAGAAGAGTTTAACAGAATTGTTGTAGTTGGTTAGGTTTCAAAATATTAAAAGAAATTAGAGGTTCAGATCGGAAAAGAAAGCGTAAGTGTCACTTTCGATTTCAATCCTTCCCCTACCATCGCAGCACGACAACGACACTACTACTGCCATACTACCACAAATCGTCGCAAAAAAGGCATAAACGAAGAAATTTGACAAAACAAGGGGCGAGCTAAAGAGAACCCTAGAATTTTCTATGTATTTAATTCCACGAACAAGAAAAGGAAGAAAAAATGAAGCTACTCTGAATTACAAGATCAAAAAAACACTTCCAATTCTGGAGACAAGGAGAATGAAATCAAAGAGAATGAAGAGAGGGATGCGATTGAAAGTTGAAAGGGATAGAGGACTCACATTTTGGATGGGTCACATTTGAGTAAGATGACTCAGCTTTATTTTTTCACTATATGTCACTTTTTTCCCTTTTACATTATCATTATCTTTATTTTTTTTAATATTAAACAAAAGAATTCAACTAAAATATTAAATGTAAACATTATTTCAATTTATTATAATTTTTTTTTATCTAAAATAAAATCTAATTACTTAAAATTATTTGAACTCAAAATCATTATCTAAATTAAAAATTAAAAATCTCTTGCTTTTCCCGTGGTATTATTTTAGATTTTATTTGTAATTAATTTTTTCTCATTAGCAAGGGTTTGGCATGGGAATCGGTTTTGCGCTATATGGTTACTTATATTTGTAAGGGATTAGCATTGAAATGTATTCTCTTACAATTTTATCATTTTTTAATGATAGATTAGCAATGAAAATATTTCCTCACAAAATTCTGTCACTAATAAACAAATTTCTTATAGTGCAATACTACTAGGGTCACATTCATTTGTTTCCAAGAGTATGTTGTTAAAATCATTAAATCAAATAGGATTGAATTAAGTCCAAACTCAATACAATCACTTGATTTAGTGTCTTTGTTGGTTTGATTTAGCAAAACTAAAACTAGAGTGTGAAGTAATCTTAGATTTGTCATTTACTTATATTTTACAAAAACTGTTTACAGCTAAATGTGTTAATTCATTTAATAATATGTATCGAATACTCCTACTTTGTCATATCACAAGACAATCCTAATTTCAATATAATATTATACTAAAACTCATACCTAACATCACCGAAACATTTATTAACATAACAGAGAACATTGTAAAAATACTTTTAGAAGAGGGTTTTGTTAAAAATGTCAAAAAAATATAGAGAAAACGACAAATATTTATTAGTAACACGAGGGTTATACTTGTTGCACCACTTAACCCAACACTTTAGTGTGCGAGCTTACAACAGTTATGCTTATGCACCACCTGTATCCCCGTTCTCGAAGCATTTGTTACATTTTTTTCATAAAATTAAATTAAGTTTTTTCTTGTAATTATTTTAAAATATTTAATACACAAATAAATAAGGTAAATAACTGGTGTTAATTTTCAGCATATATAGAATTAGCGATTTTTCCAACATAAAAATTAATTTCAGCATTATTTCACATTTTCGTCTAAACATTAAATAAACATGCATACAATTTATATATTTCAACCAATTTATATACACAAATATCATAAATTCAAACCATAAAATTATATCGATCACTCACAATAACATACACTAAATTTAAAGTTACCGTTACCACATGATGAACAACTATGCTATAAGACCAAGTGTCTATTATTTTTCAGTGCTCTTGAACGTAAAAGCAACGCTCCCTTCTAAATTTTTAATCAACGGTTTAATTTAACATAGCATCTTGAATCTTGGGTTTTTCGGATTGAAATTTTAGAAGTGGTATGTAGTGGGTTCATGGTATCTGCATTGTAAGCCCAAAAGCTAGGAAGCATGCATCAAGTAAAACAAAAGTATGGGTAATTAATTACTTAATGCACCGCAATAATTGTTTGATGCACCTCCAAATCTTCTAGTATCTTCTTTTTACTCATCTTCTTCCAATAAAATCCCTAGTTGTCTCTCTCCCAAACCTCCATGATCACCGCACTCCACCTCCACGACTCCACACACCACCATCGTGGCACCCAATGCCTACACACCACTGCTACACACATCACTATGAGCCATGAATCTTCATGTCACTCCAAACTCAACATTGCACCATACCACCATAATATAGTTACAGATTAAGTAATTTGGAATACAATTTTATTACAGATTACAAAATCCGTGATTCATTTTCTGAATTTTACTCTTTCATCATTGTGTGTGTCTCTTCCTTCAAGCTCTCAAATTATGTCAACCTCAAGCTTAGACTCGCCGCCACCACAAGAAGGTGCGATGTGGTGAAGAGAGAGATATAGAGAAGAGGCTATAGGGTGAGCCTTGGGAGAAAGAACACATAATACTCCATTCCTGTATATTATTTTAGCCAATACGTGCACCAAGAAAAATGAGGTGCATTAAGTAATTATCAAAAGTAAGGGAATTGGAGTTAACACTATGGTCTTCTTAACTTAACATAGATAGTTTATTCAATTGAAATATCTTTGTCGAAATGTTGCACAATCATCCTCTTGCATGCATTCACATGTGAATTCTATATCAAGCAAAAAAATCACATAGCAAAAGATGATGATCGATATATTGAAAATGAATTGATACTATATTATTAATTACTCCACAAGATAAGGTTATTACTATATATCCACCAGATTTGATCTAACTTGAGAATGTGATGTACTAGCAAACTTATTCCAAAGGTGAAAGGTTCCACATACATGACAAGTACACACTTGACTATATATTTATATGCAAGGACTCATCAACCATATGAAAATCACCCTTCATCCATTAAAGCTAAGAGCTTAACTTTCAAGATCAGGATCACCCACCATTTCTATCTATACATTAGCAGCTACACCATCTCTCACCAATCACTACTTGATGATGCTGACCTATAGCTACCACTATCTGAATCTCTAGCTTGGTGAAATTGTGCGTGCCAAACAATTACGTACCCTTGTGTGTGTAGCAATAATCATTAGAAAATTGTTAATTATATTATTGAAACATGTTATTTCAACACACTTTTTTTTAATATATAGTGCTGCCTTTAATATGCTATTATTTTTTAGAAAAATATGATATATTGTCGTTTTACATGGTTAGTCAATTATAATTTTTTATTTATAATAATTAATTTTTATAAAATTATTTTAAAATTTATTAAAAATCTATTATTACATGAAGAAATACTTTTAAAGTCTTCAACATAAGAACCATATTCTTACTTTTGTGTGTACTTGGGTGTAATTAAGGAAACGAGAAACACATAAAAGTGGTTAAGGTGTGTGAGAATATTAAAAGTAGCTAATTAGAGTGGCTCGAGAGCAATGTAGCATCCATTACTCAATAAAAAAAAAAAAGATGAAATGCCGTTAACGTCACTCATTGTTCCTGCGGAATGCTGAATTAATTAATTAATGTCACACTATGAAAAAGGTTTCATGGATTGGAGTGGATTATTTTGACAAAATAATGGTTATTAACTTTGATCACATTTTTAATGGTTAGTTTTAGGATGAGGGTAACAAATTGCGTTTAATTATACACTATCAACGTTTATTAGTCATCACCAATGGAGTGTTTAATGTGTTGTTTAAGTTTAAGCATTGTTATTTAATTTTTTTAATAATTGAAACAAAAACGTTAATTATATAAGTACTGTTTGTTAGTGTAATAGTGTAAACAATCATTCTTTAACAAAATTATATTATAAATATAAAATTATATAATAATTAGATAGGCACAATCAAGGACAAAGGCAGGATTTTATAGTAGGGAGTCAATTTTTTTTTTCTTAATGATAAATTAAAATTTATTTTAAAAAATATAATATATTTATTATAAATATAATAGATTTATAATAAATATAAGTATTAGTTTTATTAAAATAATCTATTTACTGAATATATGTTTGAGAAAACCACACTTTATCTTTATTTATATTGAGAAAACCTTATTACATCATATAAAAATAAAGAGAAATAATAACTAACAAAATAATATATAGATAATATATATTCTAACAAATTTAAATAAAATATTTATATTTATATATTTTTAGAATGATTTAATAACATATAGTTGTAAAATATATTTATATAAAAAATAATTAAGTATCTTTAATTTCTTTTTTAAAAACTCAATATTATTATCCATTATAATAAAATTTACTTTCTCATATGTAATTTTTTTTTTTAATGTTTATATACTAATAATTAACGTAAAGAGATACTAACTATTAAAATCTCACAAATAATAATAATATAAGAAAAAATATTTGTTAGTGTAATTAATTCACTCTCATTAACTTTCACAAAAATAAATTGACTATCATTAATAAATAAGTTTGATCATTATTAAATCTGAAAAAAATCATTATTAAATCAATTATAAGTAAAAAAAATCAAATTAATATAAAGAAAGACTAATAATGTCATTTGATTTTTTTTTTATAAAAATAATGTCATTGGGAATCAATCATTTATATTATTTTAAATAATAATAAATTATTATTAAAATAATTACACCAAAATATTTTGTGAAAAACAAAAAATACATAAAATTTTTATAATAAAAATAATAAAATATTAATTTATAGTAATATTATAAAAATGTATTTAATTGTTTTATTAAAATAGAAAATAAACAACATTTAAATATAATTTATATAATTAAAATTTTTAAAAATATAATTATAAAATACTATATATATATATATATATATATATATATATATATATATATATTAAAAAAAACTTAAAAAATCCAGGGACTAAGGCTCCTCTAGCTCTACAAGTGTCTCCGTCCCTACACACAATTATTCAAGTATTTACTCTAACAGCTTTAATATTAAAATTATTTTTTTTAATAAAATATTTAAATCTATATAAAATTATAAAGCTTACCAAAATAAAATAAATAACTTATATTAATAACCATGCATTATATGATTATATGAGTAATTTTTGAAGTTTAATAGGATACTGGAAATGTAAAACATAATCAAGTGTTGCCATTAAACTTATTAAACTCATCATAGAGGGTTACCATTAAATGACACTTTAAAACAATTTTAGAAAGTATATTATCCTTATATATTACCCCTTTTCATATTAATATACTATGTATAAATTATTCATAAATAAATGACATAGAATCGAGGAGTACTATATCCATGCAACATTTTTTTAAGCAGAACCATGATCAAAGGAAGATGCAGCGATGATTAGGTAGGGATGATAATGGATATCCTTGGGATTTGATAATTGGTTTAAACAAAATCTTGGTCGGATTAGATGAGAGATTATTAAACCTCAAAAAAGAAGATATGGTAGATAGATCATAGATTTGTCCTACGTACATGGAATAGGCTGCAACGCGTGCAGGTTGCAGCACCTAGCACCACTCTGTCTACTACCACAACCACGCCCTTTTCTTTTCTCTCTCTCTCTACCTGCTGCAAGTGCAGTCACACTTCAATAATCGTGCACTTATATAAGAATGTTACTACTATGTACTACTACTAGTGTTCAGAATTCAGATTACCTTCATTCAAAAAGTACTACGCTTATGTCATTCAACTCAGAGAATTTACTAGTACTAAGTTATTAATTAGTGTGCTTTCCATCTTATCAAGAAATATGCTCACATGGACGCATCACTCAGTTAAACTCATCTTCTTTGAAATAAGCATAGCAGGTTTCGAAATATGATTGGGTATTAGTACTATTCAAAATGGGCTTTTTGGTGGGGTGCTATCATGCTGATTTCACTGTGCTCAAATTAAGAATACTTATTTTTTAAGATATAATGATAGTCATCATTTTATTCACACAATAATCTAAGAGTGTTAAGATAATTCATTTAAATAATTATAATTTTTTATTTATGTGTTTTTTTAAAATATTTTTATAAATATTAGCAGTGGTTTGATATAAATAAAGAGTTATAATTATTTAATATTTTAAAACTAATTTATATTGTTAATACAGTATTTTTTTTTATGAATAAAGAAATTAAAAAAAAAATGGCACTAAGGCCTACAAAAGAGAGTGCCTGAAGCATCAGCAACTAAGTAATTCGAAGCTGAAACTGGACAAAAATTTAATAAAATAAACGGGGAGGAGGATTTGGCTCCCTGACTTAGCAAGAATGTCTGCCACATTATTTCCTTGCCTAAGCGTATACTTGAAGCTAATGTTCCAAGGTAGTTGTACGTAATCACGAATGGCCGAAACCATACCTGCATGAGGATGAACAACGTCGAGCCCTTCAATGATGAATTTTAGAGAAGTGGTGGAATCCGTCTCACAAATAACATTAGAGAAACCTTTTGTGTGGGCAAGTTTAATGTCATGGAAAATAGCACACAGCTCAGCGGTGGTATTTGAAGTAAAACCACAATTGCCTATATAACCCGTGATCCAATTGCCTGCAAAATCTCATAGAACGCCACCAAAACCTGACAAGCCAGGATTACCAAAGGAACTATCGTCCGTATTGATCTTGATGTAGTTTTGCGGAGGAGGTTCCCAGTTAACCAGTATCCTATCTATTGAGGATGAGCTGGTCGAACTGGTCGAGCTTGTCTCTTTGGCTAGATGTAAAAGAGAACTTATCTAGTTATGCATATACCAATCTGGCCAAACTATATCATTAAAAACCACCTCATTCCTCGCACGCCAAATCATCCAGCAAGTGATGCCGAATAAGAGCTGAAAATTTCCTTGAATGTTACTTCTGAGCCAGTATGCAGCATCATCAATGAAGAAATCAAGACCATACTGCAACTGGATGTATTGCCACACCTTACATGCATAGGGACAATCGCGAAGGATGTGAATCCATGTTTCATTGGCATCTCCACACCTGCAACAAGAAGAATCAGTAGTAATATGCCGCATGAAGCGGAAAGAGTTAGTAGGAAGACTCCCTCTATAGGTGAGCCAAATAAAGTATTTAATATTCTCGGGTAGCTTGGACTTCCACACCCACGACTTAACTCAAAGACGGTAAGATGAAAAGCGAGGCTCTCGGCTCAACCACGCATAGGCGGACTTGGTATCATACCTTCCTGAGCTAGATGCACTCCACCTAATAATATCCGGCATAAAAGGATTAAGAAACAAGTACGGAAGGGTGTTCCGAATGTCTTGGGGCAAGGTTGTAGTAAGGACGTCAAAGTGCCAATAGCTATCAAAATAGACATCCTTAACGCGTAATTGCATGTCCCTTTCATGGACCTCATCTACCATGCCATACAATGGTCCCTCCTCTAACCAAGGATCAAACCAAAAGGAGCAATCCCCGTCTCCAATCCTAAACATGAAACCTTGTTTGAGATGAGATAAGGCTTTCATGATAGAGGACCAAACATACGAGCTGCTTGTGGAATTCTTAAGGTGAAGAATATTCTTTTGACCAATATATTTCGCATATAATAAGCGAGCCCATAACTTATCCTTGCCGTGCAAAAGATCCCACACATGCTTGCCAAGTAGGGAAATGTTAGCTTGGCGACATCGACGAATGCCTAAACCTCCTTTGGCACGAGTTTTAGAGATCGTAGACCAATCTACCCAATGATTGTGATTCCCTCCCCAGATGAAGCACCTTAACCTAGAGTCAATTTTATTGCAAATTCCCTCCGGGATCCATAGGTTTTGCATAGAGTAGGAGGGGATAGCAGATATAACTAACATAGCCAAAGTTACTCTGCCAGCACGGCTAAGGAGTTGGCCCTTCCAACCTGCAATGCGGCTATTGACACAGTCTATGAGGGAGGCAAAATCCGCCTTAGTGGTCCTACCTACCAAGAGAGGGAACCCCAAGTATCTGCCTGGATTATGAGTGTGTTGGAACTCTAATATAGTGGCGAATTGCTGGATTTTGCTACGTGGAACATTCTTAGAGACGAAAAACTTAGATTTTTGACTATTGACTTTCAAGCCAGAAGCAAGACAAAATAGACGGATAACATCCTGGACCAACTGCACTTGATTTGCTGACGCCTTAGTGAACAACAGGCAATCATCGGCAAAAAATAAATGTGATATCTTAGGGCCACCTCTGGAGACCGTAACTAGTTGCCAATCCCCACTACTCACTTTCTCCTGAATGAGAAGTGCTAGCTTCTCCATGCATAGCAGAAAGAGATAAGGTGACATTAGGTCTCCCTGACGAAGACCACGTCTCGGCGAGAAAGAGGGCAATCTCTCATTATTCCATTTTAAGGACAAGGACGTAGTAGTAGTGCAATTCATAACCAAATCTATTATGCGGTCCGGAAACCCAAATTCCTTCAAAGTCAATCTCAAGAAGCTCCAATCAACCCTATCATAGGTTTTTTCAAAATCAATCTTGAACATAACATATCCAGTCTTTCCAGTCTTCTTATGCATACTATGAACAATCTCTTGGGCGATGATGGCATTATCACAAGTTCCCCTCTTGGGGATGAAGCTACTTTGAAGGGGACCAATGATAGAATCTAGGTGTGGCCGAAGGCGATTCACTAGGACCTTGGAGACCAATTTGAATAGAACATTACAAACACTGATCGGTCTGAAGTCCCTAATGGACGTGGGATTCTCCGACTTAGGAATGGGAACTATCAAAGTGTTAGTCATTTGGGATGGGACAACAGTTGTGGCAAAGATCTCAGCTACCATGTGTGTAATATCATCCTTGATATGTGGCCAGAAGGTTCTGAAAAATATAGGTTGAAATCTGTCCCCGCCCAAGGGCTTTGTAAGGGTTCATGCTAAAGAGGGCATCCTTCACTTCCCGTAACGTGCTTGGTGGCGGCTAGGCCGAGGAGACATGATCCTCTAATCGAGGAACATGCACTAGCTGTAAACAATTGGGAAGACATCTAGCAATGGAGATTGGAAGAGACCTTGGTAGAACGATTGAGCTTCCTTCTTAATAAGGGATGCATCGATTGCACCAAATATTATCGATAAACGAGGCCGAAATGTTATTCTTGCATCTTCCGATAACCGTTTGAGTATGAAAGAATTTGGTATTCTTGTTGCCAAATCTTACCCAATTCTCACGGGACTTCTGGAACCATAACATTTCTTCGCGAAAAAGGATCTGGTTGTATTGGTCTTGCAAGGCTTTCTCGAACTGAATCAAGTCGGAAGTAGCCCGAGTCTCTAGTTCTCGGTGGACTCCTTTGATACGAACTTCCAACTTCTTTTTGTCTTGAAAAATATTCCCAAATACCTCTTTGTTAAAGGTGATAGAGCTGTCACGAACCTTATTAAGCTTATGAAAAGTGTCTCCGGTAGTTTGACCCCATGCTTGTATCACAATATTTGCATACTCTGAGTGGGAAAGCCAAGCTGCTTGAAAATGAAAGGAAGGGTTTATGCAAGAGTCAACTTTTCGACAAGAAAGAAGGAGAGGATTGTGGTCCGAGTTGTGGGGGAGAAGAGTTTCCAACAACGCATTAGGGTAGGCAAGACGCCAGTCAGCGTTAGCCACGTACCTATCGAGTTTTTTTTGTATGAACCCCCTTGCTTGAATATTCTTACGCCACGTGAAGAAGCTCCCTGTGGTTTCCATATCAATAAGGCCACACTGGGTGAGAACGTTGTAAAGAGCATTGGCCCTAGCTTGGTGGAAGGCTCCCCCTGTGACCTCCGATGGTTGAGTAATCTCATTCCAATCGCCAATGACTAGCCACGGTCCTTCCATGTCATTACCAATCTCGATCAAGTGGTCCCAAAGAATAGCCCTCACCGTAGGAATAGGGGAGGCATACAGCATAGAGCAGTTCCACCTACTATTCGCCTTCTCTAGCCTGAAGGTAATACATTGATTCGTGGAGTGTAGAAGAGTAAAGTTGACATCCAGCCTTTCTGACAAGACCCAAATACCTCCTGCATGTCCTCTAGCCTCTTGAATAAATACCTTCTCATACCCCAATGACTTCCAAAAATTTTCAACCCTATGGAATTGAACATGAGTTTCGTAGATGAAGAAAAGGAAAGGTTTATGGGTTTTAATCATATGTTTGACATGCCGTTTTGTACAACGGCCAACTGCTCCTCTTATGTTCCATGATATGATTGATATATCTTGTAAACAATTCATAACAACATAATGAAAAGAGGAGGGGAACCTGAGCCATGGCTTTACGTTGGCATGGCTTGGCTTACAGGGACTAACTCTTGAGTCACATTGGCCACCTTCTTACCTTGAGAATCTTCAACCATAACCACATCAATATTAAGGTTAGATGCAATAGTATCAGCATGCACACCAGGTACCGTGGTGTTAACCCCATTTTGATTTACATGATTATTCGCATGAATATTGAACATGGACGATGATGGTGTTGATGTGGGGTCCAGTGGGAGTAGTATGAGTGGAGGTAGTACCTTTTTATTTGTCTCACGTGAATTCATGTTGGTCTTTGCAGCATTTTGAATTAATTGTGCAATAGGGGTAGAAAAATCTGAACGTTATCTTTTATGAGCAGGTGGGGCAACGTGGCTAGATTGATTTGCATGATTGCTTTTTAAATTTCCCACTTTTTCTTTCTTGCCACGAATATTGGGATTCTGTTGTGGGAGAGAGAATTTATTCTTTCCTTTTTAAGAATAAAATCCTGAGCCATCATATTCTCTTTCTTTTTTGAATTTGAATTATTGTTATTCTGTTTCTTCCTTCGTTGCACAACAAGCCAATCACCATGAACAGGATCATGATTGGCATCTGTTATTTTTGTTGCGGTTTCCACTTGCTCTCCTGAATTAATGGGGACATTAATTTCAATAACTGGAGACGGATCTACTGTTGTTGCGGTGGTTACCGGAGCAGTTGGCGGCATTGTTCCTTGCGAGGTTGATAGTGAGCTTTCCAACGGAGCTTCTAGTTGTTTCTTAGTGCACTCCCTTGTAACATGGCCGTAACAACCACATGTGGAGCATATACGATGGAGACCTTCATACTCCACTCGGTACCAAAAACCTTTCAACCAGACCTTCCCAACAACTGGTTTAGTAAGATCGATTTCAATGCAAACTCGTGCAAACCTGCCTCGCCTTATGTCTTTGGTATTGGAGTCCACCTTAACTGGTTTCCCAATGGCCTCTGCTAGTGCAAGTAAAATGCTTTCATCATAGTAAATAAGGTTGAGACCCGAAAAGCGAATCCACACCAGCGTTTTTTCAATCTTCGCAGATGGAAAAATAAACTTAGGAGACCAACGTTGCACTGTAAGGTAATGATCAAATAACATCCAGGGCCCTTCATCCATAACCTTTTGGCAATCACCTGTGTTGTCAAACTTCACCATGAAATAACCATTGCCGATGTCCATAATTTCAAAACCCGCAACTAGCTTCCATAGTCTATGTAGCTTATCCCGCATCAAAGAGTAGCCTATACTTTTGCCCAAAAGCTTCACCACTAATGCATCTTGCCAAGGAGCACATAGCCCATCGAACACCTTGTCAGAGATATGAACCATTGGTTTGAGGGGATTACCGTCTTCATATTCAATTCTTGCCAATTGCTGTTGGATTAGATCCACCCTAGGCCTGGATGCCGGAATGAGTCTATCTCCCATGAACATATCACGGAAAGATGGTCGTGGAGGTGGAGTAGGAAAGGGATGACCGCCGCTGCCATCTGGTGGTTCGTTGCCGGAACCAGAGCTGTTCATCAAACCTGCAGAGAAAACAAAGTCTTGAGCCATTCTTCTACACAGTTAATACAGTACTTTAAATTCTAATTCTAATATATTAGGAGTTATTCTTATTAAATCTCGTATCGTTGAACAATTTCTCTATTCTAAAGACGTTATTATTATATACTGAAATATCTCATGTAGCATAAAATAGATTGACCAGTAGAGTTCACTCCAATAAATTTTTACTAACACTTGTGCAAAGTGGGTATAAACCTAATACTCATTGTGAGCATTCTAAGCAAGATGCTCCATGATGACTGGGTTAATAACATTCTCTAATGTTGAGACTCTGCATAGTGATTGTCTCTTAAATAAGATGAAAGAGTGTAAGTGTTTTTGGTTTAGCCTTTAGATTTAATAAACTTGAGTTTAAAATCAATCAAATTTAATTTTAGTTTTGATCAACATGTTTTGCACATTTTCTTCAACCTGATTGAGAGAACAAATTTGAATTTGAATTAACTTTTTATTTAATGTAACTTTTGCGTTGAAATCAAAATTTTACTTTTAATTTGATTTTATAGTATAAGCATCCAAACATAAATTACATCCATATAAAATCAATTTCAAATGAAAAAAAAAATGCACACTAAACACCGCATTAAATATACGAGGTATTCAATGTTAGTAAGATCTAGAGTTGCATTATGACATGTTATGAAGATACTCCTAGGACTCAAATATCGAAAAAAAATGGAGAAAACTTTAGTTAGTGATGGAAAGAGATAGTAATGGATCAAAGGGTGGTAGGCCAATCCCCATGGGACCTATAATGGTGGCATGGGGAAATAGGTTATAGCTCCAGAGAGTGAGAGTAAAAGAATTTAAAATAAAAATACTCCCAACAAACAACAGTAGCATAAAAATGCATCGACAACAACAAGAGTAGTAGTGATCGAGTAAGCAGCAAGTGTAATAAAGCACTAGACAGCCCAACATGCGAGTTTGTATTATATAATAATAATGTCATTTCCTCTGCCGTTTCAACAGATAATTAATAATCTGTCCCTTTCGTCTGTGTCTCTTTTAAAAACTCCCAAACCGCATCCACATTGATACCTCTTCTTCTTCATTCTTCATTTTTCTTGTGTTCCATTGCCAATACTCTATCTCTCTCTCTCACCATCTTCACCTTCATCCATTTCAATTCTAATAATCATTACTCTTGAAACTCTAACACAGTCATAAAATGGGTTCTAGAGCACGTTGGCGCCAGAGTTGGGCTCCACAGCCCTTGACACCCTTAATGGAAGGGCCTGGCCCTGAAATGCAAGAGGAAGGAACCAAGAAAGAGAGCTCTTGGGAAGCCATAAGGGAATGGTTCAGGACTCAGAAGATCTCCCCATCAGGTGGAAGCTTTTCATCATCGTCACAGTCGTCGTCGTCATCCTCATTCTATGGAACCATTCATGCCAAGACTCAAGATTTGAGGCTGTTGCTTGGTGTCTTGGGCTGCCCCTTGGCTCCTATTCCCTCAGCACATGATCCAACTCTTGACATTAATCACATCAAAGACACCCCATTTGTAAGCTCTCTAGCTCTCTCCACACTTCTAAATGTTGTTAATTAGTTTTGTTCTCCAATGATATTATACCGTAATCGTACGACAGATTATTTTATATTGTCATATATTGTGAGTGCATTGCTGTCAAATTATCAAAATTTTGTCTTAGTAATTTATGTTAATCCTTAATGAGTTAAAACTCTAATTCTGATTGAAAACACCTGATGAACTGTATCTAAGTTTTGTCATTTTTTGTTTAATCTACTTCTTTTGGTATACCACTTATGGGTTTAGATTAAAGTAATTTTAACATAAATGTCTTGGCAACCACATTGTTGTGACTATAGTTCTATTAATTCCACTTTTATGTATGATATGGTTAGATGACACATTTGCCACTAATGTGACATCAAAAACAGGAAACTTCAACTGCCAAATACATAATCCAGCAGTATTTGGCAGCCACAGGGTGCCTAAAGCAGCAAAAGGACACTAAGAACATGTATGCCACAGGGATGGTAAAGATGATTTGCTGTGAGACAGAGATTTCATCTGGAAAGAATGTCAAGTGCTTGGGGACAAGAAGCAGTGACAATGGTTGCTTTGTGCTTTGGCAGATGCAACCTGGGATGTGGTCTCTTGAGTTGGTGGTTGGTGACCACAAGGTGGTTGCTGGCAGCAACGGCAAGACAGTATGGAGGCACACACCATGGCTTGGCACACATGCTGCCAAAGGCCCCCAGAGACCCCTTCGTCGCATCATTCAGGTATCAAAAGTTTACAACAATTTAAATATATATCTGGTTTAATTAACTGAGTTAAACTTCTTTTATAAAAATTAAATTTCATTAATAAGAATTTAATTAAGGGTGGATTTGTTTAAATTAAATTTATTTATTTATGAAATAATTAGTTATTTGAATATTATTATTTTTATAATTACTTTTTTTTAATTTTAATTAAACAATCTAACCCTAAATTTCTTATTGAAATTAATTAATAGGTCTGATATGTTAGAGTGCACATTGAGAATGAAACCTACTTTTCATTGAGAATGAAAACTTGTCCTCGTACAAAGAGAAATTATTTTGAAATACTCCAAATAAAAAGTCCTTGTGTTCACTATTTCTTTGGCAGTACTACTACCAAACAAAAACTTGAACAATTGTGCATTGATTCTATTGGTCTTTGTTTGGTGGATACACTTTATTTGTTGGAATTGAGGCTTGGGGGGGACAATGGACAATTGGGCATGGCCCTAGGGTTCAAACAAACAAATATAAAGATTGAAAAAACAAAAAACAAAAACAAATTGAAATATATAATCCCAATGGAATGAAGGGTATATATCGAGCTGACAATGATGGAGAAACTGTCCCTTGCTTTACCCTACAATGTGGACTTGGTTTTTTCTTTAGGAGTTCGTAATTTAGTATACTTACATGCCACGTGACAGCCAATCTGACGTCATTATTTGCATTGCTCATGAGTCATGATATCTTGGGATTGCCACTTATTGCAGGTGGCTAAGGGTAACCTACCCTTGATTGAATTATATATCCTCCTTTTGCTTTTGCTTTTTCTTTTTTATTTTTTGCACTTTAATGAACAGTGTCCTAATTCATCTGTCTCTCATGCTGCATTATTGCCCCTGCTTTCATGTCTTAATATTCCCTTTTGGTTTGTACTTGTTTCATTGTTCAGCAATGTTTGGCATAAGATAACGTATCATTACTCCTTCCTTGTTTATGAACAGCCAGTTTTTTTTTTTTAAAGAAAAAGTGTATGAATACAACATAAAATGACAAAATAGATTCAATGTATCATTTATAAGACTGTTATAGACATTATGTTGTAGTATTCTTAAAGAAGAAGTTCCTAGCCTACTATATACTTGTACAACTCGCTATATGTTTGGATACAGTTAAAAAAAACACAATTGACTTTTAAAAAAAAGCAACACACTCACATAGTTTTTGTTGGTTTTATAGGAATATGTGATTTTTTTGTTTAACAAAATTTTAATGTGCTTCCAAACATACCTTTAACATGTCATTGGTGTTTTGTTTAATAACAGTGAGTGTTTTCTTCTATCATTATTAATCTAAAAAATAAAATAAAATAATCAATTATCATGAGATTTCGTATCTATACAAAATAGTAGAAATTATAACATAAAATGCAACCATCAATTCATAATTATGATCAATTTTTATGTAACATGTAAATTTTTTGAATTTACCAAAAGGAGTTAGTAAGATTCACTTAAATGTAACATGAAAATTAGGAAAAAATAATAACTAAAATCATACAATAATTTAATTTCTTATTATTTTGTAAAGAGATGATATGAATTTATGTTTTGTTAATGTACATTACCCAGGGTTTGGATCCAAAGAGTACAGCAAGTCTATTTACCAACGCCCAATGCTTGGGCGAGAATCGAATCGGAACAGTCGATTGCTTTGTCCTAAAGGTCTCTGCCGATCGTGCGGCGGTGACTGAAAGGAGTGAGGGTCCTGCCGAGGTGATAAGGCACATCCTCTACGGTTACTTTTGCCAAAAGAGTGGACTTCTCATATACCTAGAGGACTCACATCTCACAAGGGTACCAACACAGGACAATGATACAGTGTACTGGGAGACCACCATAGGTAGTAGCATTAGTGATTATCGAGATGTTGACGGTGTCCTCATTGCACATCAAGGGCGGTCCATCGCGACGGTGTTCCGGTTTGGTGAGCTCTCCATGCAACATAGTCGGACTCGAATGGAGGAGGTTTGGACCATTGATGATGTTATGTTCAATGTACCTGGACTCTCCATGGACCATTTTATTCCTCCGGCTGATATCTTTGACAATATAAATTCTCCCTGATGATAATGATTATGATCATGACTATGACGATGATAATAACCTAACTTTTTATTAGGTTTTTTTTTTGGATTTATTTTTTTATATTTAATTTCAATATTGTCAATGTGCATTGTAATAGTATTACTTAATTTGGGGGGTGGTATAATTAAATGAAAAGGATTGGCGGGGAAGGTGTAATTTTACTTTGTCTTTGTTCCTATGTTTGCTAATGTAAGGTTTTAGTGACCACTAGTTAGTTTGTGTAATTTCATGTCATTATAAGCTCAAATGACAAAATCAAGAGGGGGATGGAATAATTGTTGTTACTTACGTACTCATCAACAGGTATAAGATAATGATGGCACGTATTTATATACTTCATTTGGAGGAATTGTGGGATATTGATCAACTAATTATGCCACTTTAATAAAAAAAAAAATAGGTTTGCCCTGATATTTCTCATGAGAGAATATTCATTGCATTTTCTTATATTTGTATCGGAAAATGAATTGCTAAAGTACGAAAACTTGGAATGAAACCCAAAAGGATTGACGTACTTAGGACTTTGCTACATTCACATATATAAAGAAATAATTTATTTAATTGAAAAATTTATGTTTAATTTTCATCTCGTGTACAGAAAAATTTTAAACCTGTCGCAACTATATGTACACCTCACAAGCAGAATTAATCTGTGATCTAATAGGTTGGAATGCACTTGTGAAACAAAAAAAAAAAAAAAAAACACTTGGAATCAGATGGCTTACCTTATTAGTTCCTTTTTAATGTGGCAACGTTCATTCTAGCTTTCTTACCCTTGCTTCCAACAACACTTTTTTCACAGTTTGTGTCCTTCAATTTTTATTTTTTTTTAATTATTTAAAATCAGGTCTGATTTCTTTATTTTTCTCTCAACTTCTTTCTTCTTACCTCCCAAACACTCCAAATTGGATCTAGGCTTATCATTGTTCTTTTTTTCATCTGCAGATGATCATGATTCCAGTACTGCAGTACATTGTACACATAGCTAGCATTGAGGAGAGAGTATGTACGAAAAATGATGGGAGAAAAGATGAAAATTAGGGTTGAATGTCATATCATTCTTTTCCTATAGCTGGTGTACAAAAGTCTTATGGTTATTTTAAAGATTAACTAACATTGATAGAAATGGAAAACAACAAAAACTTCGGGCAGGTGAGAGTATGGGGTGAATCCTAAGTAAATTAAATCCCACATATTGGACAATGAGAAAAACATTATGAAAAAAAAATTTAATTGAAAAAGAAAAGAATCCCAATAAAAATAATCAAACACTTTTTTTTTACGAAATTTAACTTGTCCTCGATAAATACGACGTGTCAACAATATAATAATAACAAAATTAAGCTGTTCATTTTCCCCGCTACCTCCCCTCCAAAAAAAACTCCAATGATTTATTTAAATTTTAAAAAATAGATATATCCTATATATATATAAATGGATAGAAACACATATTTTATGACACCAAGAATAAGAAGTCACTCCATTTTTTTTTAATGAATCTTATTACTTTATTACAAAAAAAAAGGAGACTATTTCCTCACGATCTGCTCTCTACAACGTTCATAAAGTTTAATTTCCAGATCAAAAACAAAATGGAAAAAAGTATCATTCGATCAATAAGAAGTGATTCGATCACTCACTTTGATAAAGTATTTATTTATTATGATTTCTCATGAAAAGTCACTCAATTGCATAATTAACAACCCAAATCTACATTGAAAAAAGTATTGTTTCTTAGACATTTTTTCTTTAATTATTTTCTCATTCTGTACCTAAAACAAACACTTTCTGAGAAAACTTGTTAACCGATTTAATTATATAGTGAAATCAGATTCGTTTATCTAGCATAACAATTCGGTCACATGTGTGAACAATTTATTTAGCATGAAAATTCACATTCAATTTCTATCGTGTTCAATTTTTTTGAAACCAGTGACAATCACGTATTCGGAACGAGATTAATCTCAGTGAGTTGGGGAACATGGATGGTTTCTGAACTAAGAAAAAAACATAGCAATTTGATAATTAAAATGTCTTTCCTTACACTTGATTCATGTTTTCCGAATCTACAGTAAGGATATGGAATGTACCATATCTTATAAAGATATTTATCGTAACAAGTGAATCAATTTCTATAAATTGGTAGAATATATATATAATATATCTTTAAAAAAGTTAAAGTCAAGAATACAAATAAAGTTGTTGAAATGAGGGAAAGCTCTGCAGAACAGCTTGGAATACATAGGGTTAAACCTAACTTAAGTGTTAGATATATATCGAAATCCTATTCAAAAGCTTAGACACATACGTATTTTATAAAGTATTCGATTAAAATCTTTTCAGATTGTAACTTTTGCTTTTCGGCAAATACATGCATAGTTAGAAATCTGCAAAAGACGAAGACCCGGAATTTTAGGTAAGAAATTAAAGGATCAAGATTTCAAAGGACACAAAGGTAACACTAATATGGGCCTAAATGGTTATGGAAACGGATCATTGCTTCCTGCACTCCATTTTTTGCTAGCATCTCATTGAAAATGTGAATGGACAAAAATACCCTCTCTAATCTCTTTTACTTACCCATGACACAAGGCACCTCGCTCCACTCTCAAACCTAGACACTTGTATTTTAGAATACATTTATGGAATACAAGTATGTATTTTCTTAACACATGTTCTAAAATGAAACTAATAATCTGGAAATCTATTATGGAATACATTTATGGATTATCAGTTGCATTTCAGAACAGTTGGTTATATCTATTTTTACTTTTGTGTACTCTATAGGTTAATAAAGGTTTATTTACATGTAGAGGTTAATATATGGAGGTGATTCAAGAAGCTCGAGATGGAGAAATAGAGGAACTTATAAGAGGGAAGGGCAATGTAGGAATATTTTAAAATAAGGAGGTGTAAGAAGCTAATAACAAGTGCAGGAAGTAATAGTTTGAAAATAGCCCAGCATTAGAAAAGCCATGCCTCTTGGGTTAGTTACCTCAATCTAATATTTTCTTTTTTCCACTACAATATTGGTGAGAAATATTTACCATGCCTTGTCATAGGTCTCTCTTAAATACATTTTTAATTCATCATAAGACTCAACACAATAGTGCAGCATTAATTTTCCCGTGATGTTGTTAATTTTCCTTTCAATGGATTTTGGTCTAGTCTTTTCAATTTTATTTATTTTATTAATAATACATAATTTAAGGATTTATTATATAAGTGGTTAAAGTATATCAACTTAGTTAAAACGTAAAGTCTTTTCATGAAACTTACAAAATTATAACTTCACATAAAAAAAAAAAAAGCACAATACTCGATTTTACACGATAACTTAATTACAAACTATTATATATAATAAATTATTTTTTTCACCAAGTTTATTTTAAAAGTAATACTAACAATTATTTATGGTTAGTTGATATATAGTATAAAATTTTCTCTCTACTAAAATAGTTCATTGTTTAAAATGTACTTGATGAATTTATTTGAAAAGATATCGATCAGAAAAATGAACACAAATTTTATAATCTAAAAAAGTGGGCGAAAATTGAATTTAGAGACAAGAATGTATATAGAACGAGTTTTCCTAATTTTTAGTAAAGGTAGAGTTGGATAGTATTTTTTTTTTCCCCCTTCTTAGACAGGATCATGGCGAATCTGAAAAAAGGGAGAGCAAAATTTGCTTATTGTCACGTCTATTCATAAGTAATGATATTTTTATTTATATATATATATATATAAGGGAATTTAAGTTAGGGAAAAAAACGAATCGTACGTTTAGGTGATTTGTCAAACATTAGTTTTCAAATCACATTTCTTAATCATTTTAGTGGCCTCAGTATATTATTGTTTTATATGGTATAAACTAGATTTTGAAGTCTTAACCCTTTGTCTCTACATATGCATCTTACTGTTAACCCCACCACGTGGTTCTGTCTTACTTGGGATACCATCCACCATCCAATCCAAGTTCATTTGACTACTTTTTAGGTTTAAAAGCCCTGATTATGACAATTGAATTAATGTAATACTATCACTTTTCTTTCTTTCTTTCTCTTTCCCACTTTTCTATCCGAGGCTTGACATAAACAATACATTCCCATATTTATTTATTTTTACATTTGCTCCATTCTGACATGACATGTGATAATCTCACGTTATAAGAGTTAAAATTAAAGAAAATTTATACATTACTTATTCTTTAACTCACTAAAATATTTTTTATAAAAAACTGTGATGTTATTGCACACTTAAATATTTTTTTAAGAATAAAATTGTAAAATTCATCGAACATCAAAATAGACGATACCTTTGACGTATTAACCCTAATAAGATGCCTGTGAATTTGTAGTATAAATAATATCATATATTAATCATAATCTCAAAGGAAGGCATTTATATGTAATTAGATTTGAGTCTCTGTGGTGAAAAGATGTATTTTAAAGAATAAATTATACTCATAATTATTGATTAGAAAACTAATGGTTAAAAATTATAAATAACAAATTTTAAAGTTAATTATAATATTATTTGTTGATTTTTAATTAATGACTATTATAGGGGTCATATTTATGTGTTACACCCCTCTTTATATGTTCTTGTTTCATACGCTCTTGTAATTTTCCCAAACATCCCTTGTGTACTTTTTTTTATAGGCTCCTTGTATACAATTTAACAATATACAATGATAGTAATTAATATATACCATCAAACTTGAGAAATTGGTACGAGATATTGCATTGCTATGTACCAAAGCTAAGTAACTTTAATTATATGGAGTTTCTCAGTTTTCAAAATTTGATGGTCAATCAAATTCTCCCGTATGATCATACATGACAGGCTAATGATAAAAGCTATTTATATTTTGAATTTGTGATTGTCAGCCATAAAATTCAATTTCATGCAAAATAAAAATACAAATTGCAGGATACAAGATTTCTCCTTCTTAAGCACGATAATTGAGTCAACCAAAATGACTAAAGAATTATTCAATTTCAATTCAAATAAAGAGGGATCTAATAGTAACATAAAGTTTTTTTAATTCTTGTTATGTCCTTTCTCTCAAATATTTAACTGGGTTAAATTATACAGTTGATCTAATATTTATATTTCCTTTTTTTTTTTAATATATTTTTAGTTACAACAAAAATTAGTTAAGTATAGGTTTTGTCTTCTAATTTTATTTTACTAGTATTAGTTCTCATTTTTTTTTTCAAAATAAGTTATATTACTTACTATTGACCACCAGATATATATTTAAATATTCTCTGTCACATTCACCTCAGAATGACCATTAACAATATGTTTAAATACATATAACATTATATATTGATATAGATCATTTTGAAACTTTATAAAATTTATGAGGATTAGATAACTACCATAAAGTTTTTGGAAGATTAAAAGTAAATTTAGTTATATTTTAGTCAATATATTTATATACTTTGTTTTAAGGATTTGTGCGATTAAAGAAACTATGGAGAAATTTAAACTACTCTTGTACCCTTTGACAAGAGAAGCATCTTGAATGAACCAAAACTCAAATAACATTAAATATGATAAGAGAAACATTTTAAAAGGATCAAGAAATTAAATTAATTCAAAGAGGTGTATAATATATAAATAAGGATAAAATATATTTTTAATCATTGTATTTTCGGGTGAAACTTGATTTTAGTATAGCATATGAAATTCAATTTTGATTAATTTGGTTCGTGAACTTTACAAAAATAAGAATAAAAATCACCACCTTTATATAAAGTTTAGAGACTAAATTGATCAGATTTGAAATTGAGATATTAAAATAAAATTTCATTAAAAGCACGATGATTTGAAAACATATTTTACCTCTAAAATTAAAATAAGAGATGTAATAGATTGTTCCATTTGATGGCTCTCTCACAAATCACAATAGACACCTCAAGGAGATAGAGAGACTTTGTAAAAAAGTATTGGAATTTCACATAAAGATGGGGCCCATAACTTCACCTTAGCAAGGAATATATTCATATGGGAATGGAATATATTCACTTGTTTGTTGTAGCCCATAAGGATGCTTGAAACTCAAGCAAACAAGGCCTTAGAACACTAAACCCTTACCCAACCCACTTTTTTCCCACCGAGTTTCTACCTTTTTAAACACAACAACCGAAAAGTGATCAGGTTCATGTTCATGGCCCCTTGCTTTGCTTGGTTAAATCACAAAAGCATATATATATATACTTTAGTATTCAACAAGAGTACCCACTAATTAATTAAAACAAGTGATTTGAAGATAGAGTTTAATGTGTATTGAATTTTATAGTGTAGTTCAATTATAATTTTTTGTTTGCACAAATTTTAAGATAATTTAATAGTTAACCATTTTTTTTATATAAATAATGAGTTATAATTAAATGAAATTGTATTAATATATCCAACTTATTTTGACACACTATACTAGAAAGAGTTTTAAAAGAAAAAAAAACATGAAAAAATAAATAAAATTAATTTTATAGAAGTTATAATTATCTTTTTGGATAATTAATTTTTATAAATCATACATCTTTTGAAGGAAAGTATACGAGAGCATTTAGAAAAAAATATATACGAGAGAGTTTATATTAATTAATTATTAAAGAAAATAATTTTAACTTTTAAAAAAGTTAATTTTATTTATTTTGTTCATATTTTTTTATCTTATCTTTAAAATCCTAGAATAATATGTATAAACATAATCGTAATCTTTTTTTTTTTTTCTCTTAATTATATGCGTTCACCACAAGTCGAGTTGGATTGGCTTATATATATCTTTCCAAAATAAAAGAAGAAAAAGTTGGCCGAGTTTTTTATTCGAGTTGAGAGTCAATTAAAAAAAAAAAACACACATCTTTGAGTTTTATGTATTTTCAAATCTAACACAACTCATATAAACCAAAGGTGTCCATTATTTGAGTCTTACTAATTGCTTTGTATATATTCACCAAAATATCCCTAGATAGTGTAGATAATGTATGTATATATATATATATATATATATATATATATATATATATATATATATATATAGTTGCCAAGTTTCTTTTAAAATTATCTCTTATTGGATTGGTGAAAAAATAATCTCTATGATATATGGCCAGTGACTAAAATGGTGTACTCTTTCATATCATACATAAAATTTTGGATCAAATATAATTCTACACTTAATTAAAAAGATGTTAATATTTTCACTTAGACCGACACATATTGGTTGTTTTAACAATTATATGCATATGTTGTCCTAAAACAATTACACAAGTTAATGATACAACTTCTTTCTTAATTAAGCATACTAAGTTTTTTTTTTTTATCGGTGCATACTAAGTATAAATTAAGATTTGATTTTTGATGGTATATATATGTGATGAGATTTTGTTGAAAAAGAAAAAAAATCACTTTTGGTGATTTTCAAAATTAAAAGGGGACTAATATATAATTGTCAACTAGTAATATTGTTCGTGTACATCAAAAGAGATACATTTATTTACCCATTTTACTAAGAATATTATGTAATTGAATTTGTCTAATTAATAATTTTTATATAATGTAATTACTAGCCCTTTTATTTTATAAATATAACACAGTTAAACTAAAAGTATTTATCCGATTAAAATTATAAAAATCCCTTTTATTTCATAAACATTATTCATCCTGGGGGAAGAGTGTCTCTCTACACTTTATAAAAAAAAAAAATTAAAATGTCAGAGGAAGAAAAAGTAGAGATTAAATAGAAAATGGTGGGAGTGTGAACAAATTCGATAGTTTTGAGGATGGTTGAAGAGTAAAATCGTCTTTGACAAATTAAATGAGACTAAATAAAACCTAAAATGGGTTTGTGTAATGGTATAAGATTTCATTGTATTTGTAGGAATGAGAATGATTCATTTAACGAAAGGTTTTGTGTTTAATTCTTATTATCTAATAGATTGGAGGACACCTATAATCTTTAATATTATTATCTTATTAATTTAATTTGAAGTGTGGTAGATTATTATTATTATTTAAGGTTTAGGGTGACCCTGAACTCTAAACCCTATGAGATAGAAAATGTCAATATTGAGATGTAGTTGGAAATTAAATGTGATTTTTCAGAAATTCTATTCCTCACCTTAATACCGCTAAGTAAATTGCCACTTAACTACAAGAGGCATTTTCATAAGATAATAAGACTTCATTTATAGAAGTATACAGATGAATGGACAGTTACCAAATTACAAACGAATTGAATTAGCTTTCGAATAATATAAAGTATGAAGGAGAGGAATAGAAAGCATTGGAGAGTCTTAATCATTTAGATTTCTGTTGTCTCATATCAGATTTACTATCCAATTGGGAATCATGGATATTGGGTTGAATGGCTTGTTGTTAATTAAGTGAGGGCTGGTCAAAGTTTATTAATTAATTAATAATGGTGGGACCGATATGCAAAATATGACAATTTTCAATGAAATGAGAAATTATATATATAATATTAAATGAAACATGCATGTTGTGTATCATGCACTGTCTATTTAATTTACACATTTTGGAGAGGAATATTCCTTTGATAGTCAAAGAAGAAAGCATATATTCTCGTTTGATTTGAATGAATAGAATGTATTACTATTTTTTTTAATACAAATAAAGCCTAAAAACTCAACAAGGTGCAACTCATATGGTTTATAAGAATTTATATATTTTATTCATGATGCTTATGACAGGATACGGCAATTTTATTTTTTATCTGTAATAAGTTGCATGTTTAATTTGGTGTATGTATAGAGTGTATTATTAGATTTTTTTTTATATATGATAGTGTGATGAATTAATATTTATTATTAAATTTAAGTATGAATAGTTAAGATTAAAATACACAAGTAAGTCAATTGAGTTAATTTTTAAAAAGGTCAAGCGATCAAATTACATGAGATTAAATATTGACAGAGATCCAATTTTACTACATGTGGCCATATATTCAACAACTATTTTCAAGTTTTTTTTTTTAAAGTATAAGTAATATTAAATATGATAAAATTTAAAAATATTATATTGTGATAAAAATTATATCAATCAGTTAAGACATGTTATTATAATATTACAATATTTATGTTAATTGTGTCATTGTTTTTTTAATTAATTTTTATATAAATTTTACAATTTACAAATGAAATAATTAATGTATAAATTTTAAGAATAAATACTAAGGATATTTTTTATAATTTAAAATGAAATAAAGTTTCTAAAGTTAAGAATAACAAACACATATATATTATCACATTATTTGATTCATCTCATACATAAAATTAAGTATAACATGTATACAATTAATCTAAGATATTATCTAGTGTACATCAAAGCCTTGAATAATATAAGAGTTTGTCACATTTTTATTCTATCTTAGTCTTATCCAACTCTTATATTTTATCCTTAATTATGCATGTAACCCCTAATAATATAAAACTATGATCATGTTTATTTATTTGACACCTTGAGCTATTGAAATAATATTTCTAATGACTAAGAGATTGGATATACATGGAAGGGAAATCTTCAATTTCACGAAAGTGATAAGGGTATATATGAGCTCTAAATGCTTTACAGAATTATAAGCTAAGGTCCCCCACTTCTCTTGTCAAAGCAATAATATCCTTATGCATTGATGTTTACGTCCTCAAATATTACCAACCACAGACCCTAAAGCTGGGTTCCATATTACGTTGTTTGTTTGTGCTTTCTCATCGTGGTAACAATTCGTACACATGCAATTTGGTTCTTAAATTTTGACTTCATCGATCTCTTTATTTTGAAATAGAATTATGAACACTTATCTTGATGAGTGAGACCTTCCAATTTGAAATTCATTTGGTGTCAAATTAAAACATTTATTTTGTACAAAGCATCTACCATAAAAAGAAATTATTGCAAGTTCATGTTTATAGAACACCAAAGGAAAATGGTTACCTTCATAATCTTTTTATTAGACAATTTATATGGACAATATATTTTGAAATATTGAAGTAATTATCCAATTGAATAAATTTTGAAAATTGATTGCTTTATTTTGTGGAAGTGCAGAAGCTAAAAGCTATATTCTACATCCAAAAGGCCATGCACGCTTGTGGAAAAGAACATAGATACAAATATATACTCATGATGATCACCTCTCCAGGTCTTCTTTTAGAATCTGTTTTTATTTTTTTTTATTTTTGTACATTTGTGTTTTTATAGGAAATTTTGGGTCAATTTGGATAAGGATGGCATAATAAATGCAACAATAGAATTACTCAACTCTATTTCTGAACACACAACAACTAGTTTTGATTGTCATATTAATACATTTTACCTTACCATGTCATCCATTACATATTTTCAAGCTGCACTCAACATTTAATTGGTATAACGGGATAAAAAAAATAGTTTAAAAATAAGATATTGTATTAATTATTTGAGTATGTGAACTTTTCTTTTATGAACTGCAGGTATATCTTTTGAGGAAATAATTCTATTAGAGACAATTTTTTTTTTGTCGGTAAAACAAAGATGGAAATATATAACAAAGTAAAAGAGGTAATTTTATTCATATAATATTTCTTACAGACAGTTCTACTATTACCTTTTATCTTTCTTATCATATATTTTCTCTTTTTTCTTTTCGAATTTTATCTTTGTTGTACAAATTAATTTATCGTATAAAAAATACATTTCTTCTCGAGTTAGGCAAGAATCAGTAATTAAACGATGTTATACACATTAACTTGAATTTTAAAATTTGAAACATGGGTCTGCAAAAAGCGAAAAGTTAAAATGTTTTTTTTTTTTTTTTACTATCTTTGCATTTTCATTTTTTTCGTTTTCTTTGCTTTAATGATGAATTCTATTAGCTAGCATAGAAGAGTATCTATCAAACTAAATAGTTTACGAATCCTTATCAAATATTAGTGAAAAAATGAGTAACGTGGCTTGAATTTTGAGCATCTTGATCCACGATCCGATCTTAAGCTTTTGCAAATTAACAATTTAAAACTCCTCAAGGAAATTAAAGAAACAAAAGTCTTTAATGGAAGTGGGTAATGAAGTATAGATTATTATTTGGATATTACGGAGATTGATTAGATATTCCACGCTCAGCACGTTATAAAACCGATCAATATAACGAAAAATTCTGTATTTAATTCATATTATGTGTGATGACTTTTCGAACTAACAAGAATTACAATAACATGAACGAGCTAGATTAATCTTTTATCCCACAAATGAAATGAAATGATACAGATTAAATTTAAATGATATCATTTTACCTATATTATGATGTAAATAAAGTTATGAAATATATAGTACACTGCAATACTTAGTTTTGCAGATCTTGTTTAACTCCCTGCAACATTAATTAGAAATTAATACTATCAAATTAAATTTTTAGATAACCGATCCCGGTGAATCATATTCCCCTGAGCGCTTACAGCGAAGATTATCAATCCCTAAAATACAAAAAATTCTGTCAAATATATGATTGAGAACTTTTCCTTGGTAATGACATAAAGCCAGTGCTGCTGCTTTCTATTATTACCAATGTAGCTGATAGGCCATAGATAGGTTCGTACTAATAATTATGCTAAAAAGGGTGTCGTACCACGAAATGCTCCCATGCATATATACACACATAAACTGCCAAATGTGAGATTATGTCCATAATGCATCGACCAAACAGTAATAATATTGTTCAATAATATATATATATATATATATAAACATATTTCATATAGTATACAGTGGACCAAAAATTGCACTCCATAGTCCATAATATTGTCCATCATTATCATTGCATGTTCATCAGGGTCTCCCTATCATGATGCCCCCCAAAAGCTATCTATATATCTATGTATACAAAATTAAATAAAAGGGTATCTCTCTTTAGAATGTAAAAAGATTTGTGGTTGATTTGAGGAGTGATGAATTTTATTTTTTTAAGTAACGATTTCAAGTTTTATAAAAAAAATTATTAAAATAAGATAATTTTTTTATAAATAATTTATTGATGAATATTTTATATCAATAACATAATTAAAAAAATAATATATAATAATTAGAATGTTAAAAGAGAGAAAGAAGGAGCTAGCTAGGGAGTGGGGTGTCTTTTGACAAAGGAAGTTCTGCATGTTGGAACACTAGGGTAGCTTTATTTTTTCAATTTTTTAAAATAAATATTCACATATTGAATACATTCTTTTAAGTAATGCATGCTACTAGCTTCTTCCCATTGTGCTTTATACCTGAGGAGGTAAACCAAAGCCTTTCACACACCTCTCTCTCTTTCTTTCTTCTTCAAAACGCACCCTATTCTCTCCCCTATTTTGCATCGCATTTGTTCTTGAATCTCTTTGCTGGTATTCCTCCTCACTCAGAGCCTCTCATCACAGAGAGAGAGAGAGAGAGGGAAAGTGAGAGAGATGGAGAGAATGTTCCCTCCCAAGAAGCCCTCTACTATGAATTCCCATGACAGACCCATGTGTGTTCAAGGTGACTCGGGTCTTGTCCTCACCACTGACCCTAAACCTCGCCTCCGTTGGACCGTCGAGCTCCATGAACGCTTTGTCGATGCTGTTACTCAGCTCGGAGGCCCTGATAGTATACTCTTCTCTCCCTGCCTTCTTCTTTTCTTCGTATCTGATTCGATCAGAATTGTCTCTCACATATATAATACATATGAAAGTGTTTCTATCTGGTTCCACCAGGATTGTCTCTCACAGATATTATAATACTAATTAATTTATCTGTCCGGTTCAAACAGGATTGCCTGCTTGTGATTTCTTAACAAAAAGAAAAGAATATGATATCTATGTATCTATGTTGGGATGATATTTATTATGATCTTTTGATTGATCATCTTTTTTTTGTCTCTCTTTTGAATTTGCAGAGGCAACTCCTAAAACCATCATGAGGGTTATGGGTGTGAAGGGTCTAACACTTTACCACCTCAAGAGCCACCTTCAGGTTTGATTAATTAATACAAAACCATATATTTCATATTCATGCTTTTGATTTTTGCTTTTTTGTTTTAGAAACACTTTTGTGACACTGCCAAATGTCTCTCGTGTTGGCTTGATGTTTCTCCTACCTTCTTTTTGTTCTTCCTTTATCTTTATTAATTTTTTTTTCTTCTTTCATTTGTTTGTCTGCATTTAGAAATTCAGGCTTGGCAAGCAGCCCCACAAGGAATTCAATGATCACTCGATTAAGGATGGTATGAGAGGTGACTCTTCTTTCTAGGGTTCCTCAATGTTTTTTTTTTTTTTCTTTTGGCCTTTGAACTTTTCTGATCTTTACACTTCATGATAGTTCTTTTTATATTGACAAAATCTTTTTGCACTGACATGCAGCTTCTGCTTTAGAACTGCAGCGAAACACTGCTTCCTCTTCTGCCATGATTGGCCGCAACATGAATGAGTGAGTACGCATCACTTTTTTCTTCATCTGAATCTGTTGAATGAATCAACTTGCATGCAAACGATTTTTGAAAATATTTTCCTAAGTTTTTCTTTTGATTCTTTGCTGGGACGTGGGGGGATTTGGGATTTTTTCTTGTGGAATGTGTGTGTGAACACTGTATGAAACAGTAACTCACACATGGTTGATGCGATTAGGATGCAAATAGAGGTGCAGAGAAGATTGCATGAACAACTTGAGGTAAATAAAAAAAACACTATTACTACTACAACCCTTGCTTGCAGCTGAATCCTCAAATAAGTGCATGTTTGATTCAGCTTATTCTGAAGAAATAATGGTTTATTTTTTCCAAGAAAGTTTATAAAAAAACAAATCATTATTCTCCAAAAAATGCTAAGATAAATATATCAAAAATTCTCTTTTACGTTTTTTTTTTTTTTGTAATTGATCCAAATCTATTAGAAATCACATATTTAGATTCAAACTCTCACATAAATTTATAATTTCCAATAGATTTGGACGAATCATAAAAAGAGCATACTAAAGGGAGTTTTTGATAGACTCATCTTAACATTCATCATCTCTCTTAAACATGCACCAAATGTGTCCCTTCAAGTATATTTAGGTATAATCTACATGGCAGGTTCAGAAACACCTTCAGCTAAGGATTGAGGCACAAGGGAAATACATGCAAAGCATATTGGAGAAGGCTTATCAAACACTGGCTGGTGAAAACATGGCATCTGCTGCCACTAACCTAAAGGGTGCTGCTGCTATTGGACCTCACCACCATCAAGGGAACATCCATGACATGACAGGAGTAGTGATGAAGGAGTTTGGTTCCCCTCTTGGTTTCTCTTCATTCCAAGATCTTGAAAACATCTATGGAAATGACCAAATTGACCTTCAGCAAAACATGGAGAAGCCACCAACACTTGACCATGGTTTCATGCCAATGAATGAGGGTTTGTGTCTAGGGAAGAAGAGGTCCAATAGTAACAACAACCCTTATTGTGGGAGTGGTAAGAGCCCTTTGATTTGGAGTGATGATCTAAGGCTTCAAGATTTGGGAGGGCCAGCCTCATCATGCCTTCAAGATCATGATCAGATTCAGATTGCACCACCAGGATCAACATTGGATAGAGGAGCCAGCACTGAGAATATTGATCCAATGTCAGAGATTTATGACTCAAAGCCTGTGCTTCATCAGAGTGAAGATCATAAAAAGTTTGATGCATCATCTATGAAGCTTGAAAGGCCTTCACCAAGAAGAGCACCAACTCTTCAGGCTGAAAGGATGAGCCCTATGATCAGCACTGGCACCATGGCACAAGGTAGAGCCTCACCATTTGGGTGAGTAGTGAGATCAATGAATCATAGTTTTTAATTTATTATTATTAGATCATTTGGTTATTATTATGTTATGTGTAATTGATGATGAGTACTTGATGTGAAACTCTCTTCTTAATAGTACCATATATATCTAGGGTTTTTGAAATTTGGTCTTGGAAAATTAGCAGTTCTTACGAGGGTTTGTTATTTCCACCCTCAAATTAAGTACTGTTATGTGGTATAATGCCTAATTTGCATGGCAAATTAAAACCAAAGTCTTGTTCTGACAAATATAATTAAAGCACGTATTAATGTGCTTGAATGTGAGCATTCTCACTTTGTTGTAGCTTTTACATTTAGCAATGTTTCCATTGCTTTAATTAATGACTCGTTTAATGTTGAATTTTGTTAACAATTTTATTAATTGATCTGCATGTATTGTTTGGATCGATGAGAAAAATTGGAAGCAAGCAATATTTCTTTTCTTCTTTTTTATCTCACACTAATGGTTTTTCTCTTTGGATCTTATTCCTTCCTGGACCCACTTTTATTTTTTTTGAGTCTGACATCATATGTGAAACATTCTATGCGTCACTATTAAGCAATTTTTTCCCCTAGTATACTTTTTCTTTGTTCTGAGAGACGACACGTGGTACATTAATATTCATAGAGAAAAGTTCCACAAAGTTGCATCCAGTTCTGGTAATAATCAACTGTGGCAAACAAAATTTAATTTGATACTATGAGAGTTAATTTGACAGAGAGAGAGAGAGGGATAAATAATATAATTAAAGAAAAAATTGAAATGGCAATACGAGTTAATATAATTAAATAATAAAATTAATTAGTTTCTTAATTATAAGACAAAGATAACATATTATTATAAAAAGAAGAGTAAGGGGAAATTCAACCCTATATACTTTGCAACATATAAGTCATGAATTAACCTTTAGCGGTTACTCATTAATAATTAGAAGTTAGTTGATGATACAAGTTAGTTACACAATGATTGAAAGCAAATCTCTCGGGAAAATTGAAAAAAAAAAAAAAAAAACCCAAACTAGGTTTTAATTTTATAATTTTTTTAATGAAAAGAAAGGACAAATCTTGGTCTCGAGGCATATATACATAACACGGAACTTAGAAAGATATATAGAGCAGTGAAGGAGAAAGGCAAAAAAGAGAGAAGAATAAGCTTTAAAATGCTAAGTCATTTTCAATATGGCAGATGATCCTTTCTCTTGAAGTTCCTAAGGGGATGAGTTGAAGCCGACAGAGAGTATCTGTCTTTCACTATCTTTCTTTCCTCTTCTTTACTACTGCTCTATATTCCGTGGGAATAAGATGATCAAGACACAAGGGTGCATCTTATCGCACAAGATTTCACTACTTGGGACAACGTTTTTTCTACCTTTATTTTTTTGTCCAAGAATTTCTACCTTTATTATTGGTTACACAAGTAAGTAGTACTAGTATTAAATAGCACAACCCTATAGTAGAATATGACCCTTTAAGGAACTAGGTTTTAAATTAGGGTTATAGAAGTCATGGTTGAAAAGATTTTCAAATTAGTTAACCTTAATATTATAAAATCCAATTAAGGAGTGTCGTTCAGTGGTTGAACATGGTGGATGAACTCTCTAGTATCTGTTTTTCGATTCTTACATATATAAAAAATTATTAATATTATAAAAAATTCCAAAGTAAATGCAATTGATCGATGAAGTTGCAAAACAAACAAAGAAACCTTCAAAACCTTATTGATATGAGTTTACCAGTGATGCATAATTTTACACCATTATTTAATTACAATTCACCATTTGCATAAATTTTGAAATAATTTTATAATGCATGATTTTCAATTAAATTCTATTAATATTAATGTATATATATATATAGTAGGGAACCACAATTTGAAACTTTGTAAGTGCAACTAATTATTCCTCTAGACAGTATTCATTTTTCATATAAATTTTACTATCTCATTAATACTTGTGTAACCAAAAGAGGAAAGAAGAAAAAAAAAAGAGGGACAATCCTTTTGTGCTGCTGCTGCTTTAGACAATGTGTAGTAATCTTTTGGTACATTTTATACATAGATACATGAAGACCCTATATGTAGTAGCCATACCTTCCAGCGTGTTAAAATTAAACCCTTGCTTTAAAAGAAGCAAATAATAATCCCATATATACACAAGCACACACACATGCACAAACCCTCTTCATGTCTCCATTTCCCTGTCTGCGTCTCTCTTTATCTGAGAGTATTTATTTACTTACCATGTCACTGTGATATGTGAGAAAAAGCATAACGTATATTTGATTTAATGTTAGAGAATTAATTTCAAGTTAAGAATTGATTTTAGATAATTTTTAATATATTTGTTTTTCATTATAGAATAATTCAGAATCAATTTTAATGGTTTTGATTAAATAGTAAATTTTAATCAAAACCATTAAAACATAATCCATCACTTCAACATCAACCCTAACTAAAATCAATTTTGTTCATAGTAAATTTTATCACATTCATCAGAACATATACTATCTTATATGATATGTGTGAGAAGAAGTAGAATAGATCCATGACCATGAAGCTTCATTCCCTTTCCCAAGGATTAAAAAAAGGGTGGCGCCACAACCTTTATTGGTTGCAGAGAAATTTTTATGCACCTGCTGCAAGTTGGCAAGAAAAAGCTCCCTCACTAGTGTAGTAGTACTCAGAGAGAGAGAGAAAGAAGAAAAGATAATAAAGCCTAAAGGGTAGGAAGAATACAACGCACTTCCATGCGTGCATATATCGAGGAAGCTTCTATCTTTATGTGCACAAAGTTATGAGTCTTAACATTTTAAAGCTGAAGGATGATGCATCAGCAAATGAACCCCACCTTTGTTTTTCAGTTTTTTTTCTTTTAAAAATATACTGCTTTCTACAGCATTTTAAATTTTCTGTCACCGTAATTGTTCCAAAACATTTACTTATTACTTTTAAAAATTAATAAAATGTTTATTATATTTTAGTTATATCTTTATATATTAATATTTCAAGTAACTGTTGATTAATGTATAATTGTCTCATTTTTTAATAAGATTATTTCAATTAGAATTGACTATTTTGAAACAACAATCAGTACCATTGTTATTTTGTTTCAAGATAATAAAGGTAGTATATTTACCGTGTAATTATGAATAAAATTTTATTATATTGTCAATTACATTATCCTTATTCTTTTGTTTTAAAGGTGTTTGAATTTCGTCCAGTACAAAAGTCTTCAAACTAGTTAAAATACCTGAGTTAGATTAATATTTAATTCGGTGAACTAAAAAATACCTACAATATAAAAAAACAAACAAACATGTTTTACTTTTCTAAGGGATATTTATTACTGGTATATATATTTGAAAGCATGCATGGCCTACTCATATTGATTTAGGAAACAACACTCATATATAACTGACACACAGTGTTTTTCTTTCTAATAAGCGTAAGGTAGTTGAGCAGTCAAGAATGCACGTTCTCCCATGCACATGTAAATCATTAGAAGTTTCAATTCAAGCCCCCACCTATGTGTTCTGTTTACTATCCCATTCACCACAGCTTTGGGTCTCGTAATAAAAAAAAAAAAAAATCCCTATAGATAGCTCTCAACAAAGTACTAAAGCACAGAATGAAGAAGCTTCTTTTGTCCCCACACCCTCTTCACAAACACTCAATAGTTTCCAAGAAAAACCATAGAGGATAAGGCAGGCAAGAAACATTCACTCTTTATTTTTATTTTGGCTCTTTATTATTTTTTAGTGGAAAAGAAACCCAACAAAGAAACAGGCCAAAATATCTAGCCCTAACTAGATCTATGTAAGTACGTAATATTAAACAATTTTGAAGTATTTCTTTAATAATCATGATATTATATAAAGTAATCTTCGTGAAAGGTAAGACTAATTTTGTTGGAAATCTTAAATAATATAATATGAATATTTTTCTTTCAACATACTGTAGTTTTTTTTATACCAAAGTCAATCAAGATTTCAACCTAAACTTAATTAACGGCTGTTTGTTCTACTCTGAAGTGCTTTGTCACACGGCAAACATTGCCTAGTTGTTGGCCAATTGCATTGCAGGGTTCAAATTGTTGAATTGAAAATGATGTGTTGGAGAGGTTTAGTTGAATATTATATACTGTTATATTATATGCTTTAATGAAAAGCAAAAGGAACAAGACAAGGAAAGAACTTTTGATTAGGTTGCATTGATTATCTTAATCATTTGCCTTAAGATTTTCTTTTCTTCTAATACTTACCACCGTTTTCTCCCTCACTCTTCTTTCGGTCAAGTTGGCTTTTATATGTTGCTTCAATTTTCAAGTACTGTCCAATGTGACTTGATTTTTAGAGACCAGAAACCTTAATACATGCATGCCAAGTACATTTGTCAAATTAAGAAAGGGATTTGGAGAAAGCTTGCTCCGAGATTGTTGTTTGTTGTCAATTGTGATTGTGAATAGATTAATTAATTAATGCCAATGTTGATTATCATTGCCTTTATATGCCTTTACTTTGTTCTCAAGTAATGTATAGAGCTTTTTTTTCTTCCCGTAGGAAGTAAAATCAGGAAGAAGCATCGATCAATTCCCGCATACTTGGAAATTTTAACTTATTAAACTTGTCAAATTTACACAAATCCGCTACATCGATGCACTGAACATTCTTCTTCTTTTTTTAATCAGCTAGAGATTCATTAAACAATTTGACCATGTTTTACTTTATGTTAAGATTGCAAGCTTTATCTCTAACATGTTTTCCCATCTATGATTTCGAAGTCTTGGATAACAAAGCATAAAACGTATAACTAATTTGGTCCTCCATTCTATTTAGCTCTTCTCTCACACAAAGGGGACTTCCTAAGTTCCCTCCTCCACATATGCTTGCTGGACTAAGCGATTTATTAAATTAGACTATAAGCTCTGATACTATGTTAGATTTTCACTTAAAATCAATTAATAATAAGAGAAATTGTCAAACAGATATATAAACTGCACCTACAAACTTAAGGCAAGTGATGTGTAACTTCTTAACATAGATAAATTTAATTTGAAAATTAATTATTTTCTTAGTATCATTTAAAAACTTTAAACAAAATAAGTGATTATTGTACAATTAAAATAACAGAATTAAATTAATGATTAACTATCTTCAAATATTATTCATTAATTAAATAGTATTACCAGCTTTCAAATGATAATTAAAACTATAAAACATGCATATATGAGCAACCAATCATATTGAAGTATTGAATAAATAGATAAAAAAAAGTATATTACATGAAAGTTTTACTAGTACACCAATCTCTTGACAATGGGTAACACTAGTTTCTCATAGACATGAGAGACCTAAAAATGTAAGGAAAGGGTGTTTGGATGGAAGAACAATGAAGAAAGAAGATAAACACTCTCAAGCTTTAGGGTCAATAGCATATACCCTCCAATGATTGTATAATCCTAGAATAGTAAAAAAGAATTATTTAAGCTATAGGCCAATAAAAGATTGAAGCCCAATCAAACAGAACAAAAAATATAGTTTTCATTAATCTGTTGGACGCACCACATGGCCATAATGTGTACCAGGACCTGTCCATGGTGGAATGTGACTTATAAAATTGTCTTCCTAAAATCTGTCAAGCCCATACTAGCTACCAAGTGCAGCATGTGGAGCAATCTATTTATGAATTTTACCAAATTTCTTCATCTTTCTTGCAATGTAGTTGTTTTTTTTTATCTCATCTTTGCTTGATCCAAACTTCAACAAAATTTGTATGTGTTCTTTCTCCATATTAAAGTCACTTGCTCCCAGCATTAATCTTCAAGCATCCATATCAATTTTCTCATGAATCAACCTTTCCAAAACCAAAAATATAAAGGAAACTTAAAAGCCTTAAATGATAAAAGATAAAAGAAATAAACATGCAAATAATTCTAAATGACATTAAATGAATGCAAACCTGCCTGAATTACTAAGAAAAACATGCTATAAATCCCACACGTCACAAGCTCATCAAAACAAATATAAAAACGTGAATACGACTTTGAAATATACCTGACCGAGACCACAAAGAATAACTACTTTAATCAACACAATAAATTTTTCAGACTGTCATTGTAATTCAGCAAAGGCCAAAATATGGTAGAAATATAAATAATACAACTTCAACATGGAACCAAATAGAGTTTAGTGACTTGAGTCCAATCACTATTTATAACATATTTAGCAGAGTGTAACATACAAAACATATATATGAGCACATAATTATAACTTATGCTTGGCACAAGTAGAGAAAGCATAAGTCTAATGTATTTATATACATTTCTCCATTATTTGTCCTTGAGAAAATATTATATATAACAGTCACAAATACACAAAGTGTATATATAAAATTTAAAAGGCATTAATTGATTATGTTAAGAGTGATTGCAAAAGAAAAGAAAATAAATAAGAAACCTTACGGGGAGTTTCTTTTAGTGAGTGTCACCATATCATTTATTCTACTTACTCTATTATCAAACACTGTGAATGAGAATGATATATGTAAAGGCCTTTTCCGTGACAAAAAAAAAAGCCATGTAGTTTTTTATTCTCACAGGTAACATTATTAGCAGAAACGAAATTCAATAAAACTATATTTTTCTTTCAAAGATAGTTTACACACTATCATTTATTTTAATTTTCTTTTCATTATAAAATCACAAAAACATTTTCTTTACTTAATTTATGCATTTGTTTAGTTCTTAATCTTTACAAAATCAACTAAAGTTTATATTTTTACTGCCTTTCTGGTGATATCTATAAATCTAAATATATAGTAATTTTATAAACATTATTTGATATTACGTAAATTCTTATGAAAAATGATATTTGAAATTATCAATTTTACTATTTATAACCACTTGGTACACTTTATAATAATTGTTAACAATTATTGCAATAAATTAAGAAATTAAATCATTAGTGATAATGATTTTGTCATTAATACCAATTCTTGTCACTAATATTTGTGTTACTATGTTTTAATAATGATTTTTAAAAAAATTATATGTAAATTGATTTGTTATTATTGGTAAGTTTTTTTTTTTTTTTTAGTGAATCAATAGCGTAGATCTTTTTATTAATTTTACTCAACTAATTAAGGTACTACCACTAGATTATTAAGGAACATTTGCTTTCTTTTCAGAACCCTTAGACCTTTGAGAATGGAATAAATGATTTCATTCTTTTTAACGTTTCTTCTTATGAAGTCCTCAAAAGTAGGAGAGTACATTGCAGGGTTTGAATGGCTTGGGTGGATACATCATTCATTTTAACAACCATATTTTTTTTGCTAAAGGGACTCGATGTCTTTCAACTCATAAGTAGGAATATAAGTTACACTATTTTCCTCACTTTTTGCTGCATGTGAAGTTCACAAATTTTATTTTTAAACTCCAGTTGGATTTACAACATGAAGGAAAATGGTATAAGTATTCGTATTTGTTTATCAGGCGAAATACATTGAAACCTTTTAGCCACACATTCTATATAAAAAAAAAAACCATGATTATTAAAACGAATGTTGTATCCCTGAAATCATCCAAACCCTGCTACAACTCTCTACTTCGTGAAAACATACTTCTTCTTACTTAAGCAAGATGTTTAAAATGATTCATTTGTGCGCTCTCATTTAAAATGATTGAGAGAGAGAGAGAAAAGGTTATTAAAACAAGTGTTATATTATATCTCCTAAGCATCCAATTCAACCAAAATGACTATCGATCTATTAAGTGGAAAACCTCCATTGAAAAAATTAAGCGCCAAATTTAAACATTGCAGGTATTTGTTACTTCTCTAGCTTAAGCAATTTTCTAGTTGAATTAAGAAAATTATTTGATTCATTGTTTAGCCAATGAATTTCAAAATTTTGGTTCACAAACTAGTTTTGCACTTGATAAACTCCGTAGGTTCTCCATTAACATTGGGTGGCATGGTAGATTTGTTGACATGCTACGATAGATTCACTATAAAAAAAAATTCATTAAACGGTGACTGATTTTAAAAACTGAAATGTTTGGTCACAACAATAATTTCAAAGACTATTTTAGAGATTAAAAAATAATTAATCTATGAATTGATTTCTAAAGCCATTAAAAGATGACACCAAAACATGTTGTCAAAATGAGATCCCCTTTAGTCTTTGTTAAAATATGTCAAATATTTTGTGTTAGCTAAATTAGGCAATAAAATATTATGTTAGCTGTAAAATATTCTGTGTTAGCTAAATTAGGCAATCAAGTATTGTGTTAGCTGTAAATTAGTCAATTGTACAGTGTGAGAATTGTTAGCTGTCATTCCCTTAATAGAAGAGGAATTATAGGAGCTCTTGTGTATATATGTTGCATTACAATATAAATAAAAATAAGAAATTATTCTCTGAAACTTTTCTATATGGTATTGGAGCTACACCGACTTCCTCTCTACAATATAGGAATCGATACTTGTTAGTTTCTTTGGATAATTTCTGATGGCTTCTTCCGAGAATAATAAATCGGAGAAACCCAATTCTTCCACTACGATCCAGATGCATGAAGCGCTAACCCCTGAACGACTTGACGGCAGCAACTATGTCGAGTGGTTGTTGAATGCGCAAAACAAGATCAGAGGCAAAAAATGTTGGGGTTACGTCACCGGAACAAAAGCTACACCAAAAGACCAGAAATCTGACGATTATGAAACATGGGAAGATGAAAATTGCTTGGTCAAGTCTTGGCTTCTGGACTCAATGACCAAAGAAACCAGATCCCTCTTCATTCACTTGGCTACGGCAAAGGAAATTTGGGAAACCGTGAAGGAGACGTACTCTGTCAACCAAGATGCATCAAGAGCATATCAATTGTATTGTGAGGTAATCTCTACTCAACAAAATGGTGGATCTATTATTACATACTTTAGTAAATTACAGAGGTTATGGCAAGAGTATGATGCTATTAATGATTGTACCATGGAATGCTCTAAAGATATCGAGAAGTATAACAAGATGGTTAATTCCCAACGAGTTTATGTATTTTTGGCCGACCTGGATTCACATTTGGATGGAGTTCGTGGCCGTATCCTTGCTACCAGTCCACTCCCAAATGTTCAATCAGTTTATGCAACTGTTTGTGCTTAAGTTAATCGCCAAGAAGCTATGCTTGATAGTGAACCTAACTGAGGGGTCTGTTTTTGTTGTCAAGAAGTACCCTAAGAAAGGAGTTCGTAAATGTACCCACTGTAATGGTGATAATCATGTAGTGGAAGCATGTTTTAAACTCCATGGATATCCAGAATAGCATCCAAAAGGAAAAAATAATTCCAGTAACAAGGTAGAAAATATGAAGAGCCATAATTCTACAGCTGCTGGATTTGTAACCAAGTCAGGTATATCTAACTCTGCTCTTAATCTTTTTGTTGTTACTAGGGGTAGAGATTGGATAATCGATACAGGTGCTACTGACCATATGACTTGTGATCGTCATGTATTTACTAATTTTTCTTCTGGTGGTTCTAATTCTAAAACTATCATTGGTAATGCTAATGGAGTCGCATCTCCTATTGAAGGTGTGGGTACTGTATCCCTCTCACCCTCATTATCCATACCTGATGTCTTATTTGTTCCTACTTTGAATTGTAACCTTCTCTCTGTCAGTAAATTAACCAAATCACATTCTTGTGTTGCTATATTTTACCCTACTCATTGTCTTTTTCAGAATATATACACCAAGGAGAAGATTGGCAGTGGTAGACAAAGTGAAGGACTGTATTATCTTGAAAATGTTTCCTAACAAACCCATAAGGGAGCATTGGCCCATATTGCAAGTGATCATATACAAGATAAAAATAAAAAGGAAATTTGGCTATGGCATAGACGATTGGGACATCCATCTTTTAGTTATTTAAAGAAATTGTTTCCATCACTATTTCATAAATGCAATATTTCGGATTTTCTTTGTGAAACTTGTGTTCTAGCAAAAAGTCATCGTGCTGTTTATCCTTTAAGCAATAAAAAAATTGATTTTCCTTTTTTGTTAGTACACACAGATGTCTGGGGCCTTGCTCCACAATCTACGTATAATGGAAAAAAATGGTTTATCAGTTTTGTTGATGATTGTACTCGGGTAACTTGGGTGTATTTGCTAAAACATAAAAGTGATGTGTATGATGTGTTTCGTTCCTTTCATCAAATGATAGTTACACAATTTAACACATGTATAAAAGTCATTAGATCTGATAATGGAGGGGAATACTTTAAAACGGAATTAATGGAGTTCATGAACTCTAAAGGCATTTTGCATCAAACTACATGTCCTTACTCACCCCAACAAAACGAAGTGGTTGAGAGGAAATAGATTGCAAGATGTTTCAATACTTACAATCAAACATAGAAAAAAAGCTAATACATGATGAAGATTACATGAAGATTGAAAGGAGAGAAACCTGTTTGCTGTATTGTTGTTCAGTGTTTTGTGGTCCTTCCCTTTGCACTGTTTTCTGATCTCTTTTTTTCCTTCTTTATGTTGATTCTCTTTTCTTCTCCTCTGTTGTCTTTTCTTTCTTTTTCTGAGGTCTTTCTGTATTGGTGTTTTTTTTTGTTTTTGATCTGAGTGTTTTTTCCTCTCTTTTTTTTATCCTGATATGTATATCTTCTCTTTTATGCTTGCTCCCCCCCTCCTTCTTGTTATGCTCCTCTATATATATACAAGAGGTTTCCTTCCTAGGAGGGTTTGCTCTCCGCTTTTCTTCCTAGGAGGGTTTCCTCATTTTAATTATTTCTTTTCCTTCTTGCAGCCACCTTTTCAGGATCAGCCACCACTAGTGTCCAGCCTAGTTGGCTAGAATAGCTAGCTAGGATGATGGAGCTGCTTGAGTTAATGAGGCTGTTGATGGAGTTCAGGAAGCTGCTGATGAAGCTGCTTGTTGTTGATGAAGTCAGCTGCTGCTTATGAAGTCACTGATGCTGTTTTTTTTTCTTCTTTTATTTCTTTGCTGCTTCTTCCTTTTTTCTTGAATTGATTGTTGCTTCTTTTTTGCCTTGAACAGATTTGGCTTGTACTATTTTTAGATTTGTAAGCTTTTCTGAAACTTCATTTCAATTTTGTATTTGTAATAGCCTTGTGATAGAGGAACATGAAAGAAATGACAAATGATTGGTTTTCTTTGAATCTTTCTTCTCTCTTCTCCTCTTCTCTTTTTTTTGGCAAGATACTACTTGTGAAACAAATAATAATAATAATAATAACGATAATAATAGCAGCAACAACAATAATAATAATAACTATAATAGCGTAATTAACTGGACAAAATTGGGTGTTGACACTCATGTTTTTGGATGTGTTATATATGTGCACTTACACCCACATCAACATACAAAGCTTGAAGAACGAGCTATTAAATGTGTCTTTGTTGGGTATGGATCAACTCAAAAAGGTTATCTTACTTATCATCCCATATCAAAGAAATTTTATATTTCTATGGATGTGGCATTTCATGAAGATATTTTTTTTTATGTCAATTCTCCACTTCAGGGGGGGAATGAAAATGAAGTGCAGCATCATGATGTTAGTTTGTTTGATATTTCAAATATAAAATTATCTTGTGAGGATCACTCTGCAGGAAGTGAGCCAGCCTTAAATATGGACACTCCATTTTTAGATAATACATTGTCTTCCGATCATATCCAACTAGCTCAATCTTCTCCACAGGTTCAACATGGCTCTTCAGAGGTATCTCTTAATCCTATCTTTGATAATACACATATAGATGAAGCTGATCTTGTTGTTGATTCTAAAATTGAGTCTTGTTTGCATGAACCTGATCATGAAATTGATCCTTGTTTACATGACAACACCATCACACCTAACATCAAGTCAACTACCGTCCAATATAATCTTCCACCCCGTTCTAACCGTGGTCAACCTCCTGTTAGATATGAACCAGACCTTCAATCCAAAATTAAATATCCCATTAGTAATTATGTGTCATCTTACAAGTTATCTCGGTCATATAAATCATTTGTATCTCAATTATCTTCAATTTCTATTCCTAGTAATGTGCAGGAAGCTTTGGCAGATCCTAAATGGACGAAAGCAATGGTTGAGGAGATGGTGGCTTTAGAAAAGAACAATACTTGGGATATTGTGACTTTACCAAGTGGGAAGAAAATAGTGGGGTGCAGATGGGTTTTTACAATAAAACACAAGGCTGATGGAAGTATTGAGAGGTATAAAGCTCGCCTAGTTGCTAAAGGTTACACTCAGTCTTATGGTGTAGATTATCAAGAGACATTTGTGCCGGTAGCCAAGCTCAACACTGTAAGAATACTTTTGTCAATAGCAGCAAACCAAGATTGGCCTCTTCTACAATTTGATGTGAAAAATGCTTTCTTACATGGAGAAATTTTGGAAGAAATTTATATGGATTCTCCACTAGGTATGACAGATTCCATGATAGATTCAAATGGAATGAAGGTTTGTAAATTAAAGAAAGCTCTATATGGATTAAAACAATCCCCAAGAGCATGGTTTGGAAGGTTCACTAAGTCTATGAAGGCTTTTGGCTATAAAGCAAGTAACTATGATCATACTTTATTTTTGAAGAAAGGAGAAGGTAAAATTACAGCCTTAATTATCTATGTAGATGATATGATAGTTATAGGAAATGACCAAGATGAGATTTCTAGTTTGCAAATATATCTTGCATCTGAATTTGAGATGAAACAACTTGGAAACCTCAAATATTTTTTGGGTATTGAAGTAGCTAGATTAAAACATGGTATTTTTCTATGTCAAAGAAAGTATACTATTGACTTATTATCTGAAATTGGGTTGCTTGGGTGTAAACCAGTTGATACCCCAATTGAACAAAATCACATGCTTTTTCAATGTTCAAATTCAGCTAGCATAAACCAAGGGAGGTACCAAAGGCTAGTGGGAAAATTAATTTATTTGTCTCATACACGTCCCGATATTACCTATGCAGTAAATGTTGTTAGCCAATTTATGCATGATCCACGCAAGCCTCATATGGATGCCGTTGAGAGGATTTTGAGATATTTGAAGTCTACTCCTGGAAAAGGAATTTTATTTTCAAATCATGGAAACTTAAAGGTTGAAGGGAACACTGACGCTGATTGGACAGGGTAAAAAAATGATAGAAGGTCTACCTCCGGTTACTTTACGTTTGTAGGAGGAAATCTTGTAACCTGGAGGAGTAAAAAGCAACCGATAGTAGCAAGATCTAGTGCTGAAGCAGAATTTAGAGGCATGGCTCTTGCGGTATGTGAACTTTTGTGGGTACGAAATGTTTTATCAGATTTGGACTTTAAACCTAAGGAAGCTATGAGTTTGTATTGTGATAATACATCAGCAATAGCAATTGCTCATAATCGTGTCCAACATGATAGAACAAAACATGTAGAGATTGATAGACATTTCATCAAAGAGAAGCTTGAAGCTGGAATAATTTCCTTTCCCTTTGTAAGATCTGAATTGCAGTTAGCTGATGTTCTCACCAAAGGAGTGGCAAGCAGAGTGTTTAATGAATCATTATTCAAGTTGGGAATGTGTGATATCCATGCACCAACTTGAGTGGGGGTGTTAAAATATGTCAAATATTCTGTGTTAGCTAAATTAGGCAATAAAATATTATGTTAGCTGTAAAATATTCTGTGTTAGCTAAATTAGGCAATCAAGTATTGTGTTAGCTGTAAATTAATCAATTGTACAGTGTGAGAATTGTTAGCTGTCATTCCAAGAGGAATTATAGGGACTTTTGTATATATATGCTGCATTACAATATGAATAAAAATAAGAAATTATTTTCTGAAACTTTTCTGTAGTCCTTGCATCAAAATACACTCTCTTTGATGTCATCTTTGTCCTAACTTCCTCTTTCTGCTCTCGTCTTCGTGCTAATGCCTTCTGGCGCAAGCTCACACCTTAGAAATGAACTCATGTGAGAAAGTTGTGTTTTTTTTTAAACAACAAATAAATGGGTCTTATGTAAGGAATGTGAAGAATAGCGTGTGACCTTATGTAAGCGTTCTGAGACATCTGCATTCACATAGGTGATGGTTAAAAGAGGGCGTGAAATTGATGATATTTGAACTCCATGAAAAGAGTTGGAACGTGAAACAAAGGGAAAGGCCTGAAGAAAGAGATTACCAGAGTTAATTAAATCAAAGATAGCGTGTGCAATGTTGAGTTTGAAAGGTTGTTTAAATAGTTGTGGAGTTAAGTGTGGATAACTCAAAACTACAAATAATTGTCATCAAAATAATATAACCACTATTTTAACTTATAAGTTACATATAATAAATATTATTTTTATATAACAAATTTATAATAAATAATTATTTTTTTAATATATATATATATATATATATTATATCATAGATAAAATTATAAAGTTGTTGCAATAAAACTAAAAAGTGTGCAAAATCTATTAAAGTTGTTGTTACCACTAAACACATGTGGAAGAGAAGTAACCTTAGATTTTGCACATGGCGTGCATCTTTCTTATAGTTGACTTTTAAAATATACATCGTTATATATAGAAATATCTCCAATCTCTCTACTTGCATTCACACGTTATTATTCATTTTTATTTCCTTTTTTATCCCAAAAAAATTGCAAATAGTACAGAAGCTTTTTGTTGTAAAATAAAAGTACAAAAGCTTTTTTTATTTATTTAGGGAAACTATGAAGTAAATTTGATGCATAAAAATTATGCACACAAAACTAATTAATTTTAACTTATTTAAGTTTTTATTTATACAAATAATTTATGTTAAAAATAATAAATTACTTGCTAATTGATTTAAAATATATTATAGAAGTATTACACTTATAAATTTATACCCCTCTCCAAACCAAAACTCTTATATATAAGATCAATATATTATACTCCTTTCGTCTCAAAAGAAGTATTATATTTTTTAAAAAAAAATCACAGCATAAATTTTGTATTAGTTTTTCAATGTTATATTAATTATTATTATTTTTTACTAATATTACTAATATGTATCACTTTTGTTATTTAATATAATATTAGTACTAAGGATAATTTTGTAAAATTATAATTCTATTTTATTATTTATTAATTTTTATTTATTTGTTTAAAACAAGTATCTTAACAATATTTATTTTTAAACAAATCGAGTATTTTTTTTTTTGGGTTTATAGATATTTTTTGATTCACTAATTAAAGATTAATTCCGTTGAGATGGAGATGGTGACTATTGTTATTGATGATCCGAATAGTTTTCGCAGGTAGATCGAATACCCATGGGACTGCTCACAAACTACATATTTAATCTAAAATGGAAGTAGTCTTTGAAAACGATATTGATAATTTTGAAAAAAAAAAAAATACAACATCAAAAGTTTTGGTTTGGAGAGAGTATATATAAATAATATATATCTTCACAGCCAAGTGCACACAAAAAAAACTTGTCCATTTTCTTCTGTCCTCTATTCACCTAATAGTTGAAAAACATCACATGCTTTTTAATGTTGTGGGAACAACCAAAAACGCTGGCATGCAGATGCAAACAAACATCAACTTTAATTTGTCAGATATTATTAAGTAATAACATGTTTGTGGATCTAAAAATACAGTACAAATAATAATAGAACCAAACCAACCAACCAAATTAAAGTCTCATTTTCAATTGCATGGTCTCAATAATGCCACTAATACCAACTCTTTCATTTCAAACCTCATCACCATTCCAATTTCTTTTGAGCTTAGGACCTGTGGGCCCCTCCTCTCCTAGCAACTCATTTGGCAAACCATTTTGTAGGGCTTCCAAAGCAGGGAACACCTTCACCAACTTCTCCAACTCCTTAGCAATGTCATAAGTGATTTTAGGACCCCAATGCCTCAAGTAGTTAAACCAAAATGGTTCAACAATTTCTGACTTCAAATACTCACCATCACCACCGGAAACAACTTCAAACCCTAAACCCATGTCAAACACCTTGTCACTCTTTTTTGTCTCATTCTTTAACCCTATTACCCCATCAAGGCCTTGCATGTCATCTCCTGCTTTGGGATAAATGGCATGGCCATTCAAGGAGGAATAGCACACTGATTTGTTCCCACTTTGGAACTCTAGTTGAGGTGACTCAACCCATTGGCCATTGCTATGTTGTGATAGATACACTTTTTTCAGTTCGCCGTTGAAGTTGCTTACTCTCAGTGTAACGTGCTCCCAATCTGCGACATGTTCTCCTATTTTCCCTAGTGCGATATCATCTAAGGGCCCAACTTTTGCTGATGCAGGCCCATTGAAAGGGTAGAAAACCCACATGACAAGGTCAGTGAATGTTCCACCAAACATGGGCTTGGCATGGACATAGGCTTGGCAACTCTTCAAATCACCCTTTTTAACCTTCTCTTTGTTGGATTTGTCAGAAGGAAGGTCCAACCAATACTCACCATCATTGTTTCCACCTTGAGGAAGGTTAGAGCCATTTGGGTCAATTGCAACAGCTTTGGACTCTTCTCCTTTCTTCACAAGCAATGCTCCATTTGTGAAATACCACTTGGTGGAAGCAGGTTGGAACTTTTCATCAGGATGCAAGTACATGAAAGGAGAGTAGGCTTGGACTATTGCCCTAACTTGAAGCAAACTTGGCATTGATGATAAGAAGTTAATGTTGGTGTTCTTCAAACAAGCAATAGGAAGAGTGGAAGGAGTTTCACCATTGTGAGCAAAAAATGTTCCTACAAGAACACCTGGAGCTTGAACTCCTCTATTGCTTGGCCTCACTTCATGAACATTGAAGCCTTTTTCATCACTGCTCTTGTCTGGTCCCCAAATCCATGAATTTTTCTCACATTGGTCTGTGAGATCTGACCTTACACACCTGATTTTTTCAAGTGAGGGCTTCTCTTGTGTTGTGGTGACAACATGGCCTAAGGCTTTGTATCCATCAGGTGCTGTTGGTAGCCAAATGTATCCATCTTTGTCTTGTTTGATCTTTTGTGACTTGCTGCTCCACACAAGTGTGTAATCAAGTGGCTTCTTCAATGCTGTTGACAACGACGACGATGACACCGACTCGTCTTTTGCCACCAGAATTGATCCAAATAGAGGCTTGTTGTTGGGTTGGCTGTAGTGGCCTAATGGGAAGAACCCTTCAGGTAATCCTGCGGGCTCAAAGAAAGTTGCTCCTGCATCACCTGGTCCACCTTCTAAGGCTGTCCAAACCTTGTTGAATGTTGAAATTTGAAACAGTTTTAGTCCTCCTCCTATGTTGATGGTTCCAGTAGCAAATCCACCACCTACATGTTAAGAAACATATATAATTAGAAGTACAACATATTTAGTTTCACGTGCGAGATATGATATTAAGCGTCTCTCTGGATGTCAGGCATAAGTATTTTTTAGAGTTTCTCAGCTTAATATAGAACTTTTTCAATAGAGAAACTCTAAAAGTACTTCTATCATTATATTCAAACAGATTCTAAGAAGTTAATAGTTATAAAAGTGATTCTTTAGATCTCAACAGGTTATATACAAACACACTGGTAATACATATAACACTACAATATATCAAGAAGGAAGGAGGAATTGAAAAAAATGCTCACCTTGTGGCCAAACTGGTATATTTGCTGGAAGCTTAAATGGGGTGTCAATGGGAAGAGCTTTGTTGTTGTTTGATGAAGAGGATTGGTTCCCCATTGTTGTGTTTTTCTATGACAAAAAGGGGATTGAGTAATGTTTGTGTAATAAATGTGGTTTAATTTATTGGTTCTTATATGTATATATAGCGAATATAATGTTAGTGGCATATTCCTCTCTTTACCAATAGTATATAATTGAACTATAAACGTGCAAGTTTTTTTTAACGTGACTTAGTATTATACACTTATTTTTTTCGTATGTGTTCCCACACGAAACTTCTTGTTTCCTAGCTAGCAATCTTATCATTTAGGTAACTTCTTCCGATGTCTGTCTGTATAATTTTATTTTAATAATTTTTTAAATAATTTTATAAAAATTAATCAATTTATTATAGATAAAATAATGTAAATAATTAATAAGATAAAATTATTTTACACTGTGTCATTTTTTTTTTTGGTAAATTAATGACTCCTATTTATATTTTAAACCAAATGGCTTGTGTGAAAGAATGTGTTTTCTTTCAACTATTTAAATACTTCGAATTCGTTCATAATGAATCTCACGTTTATTAACTAAATCTTGCAGAGCTGCTAGCTGTCAATTTTGACTAAGTAAACAAAACAAAGCAATATAACGTGATGTTGAATTGAACGTGTCATGTACACATTATTGTATCAACTACCAAGCATTCATATGTAATTATTATGTATATAGTGGGTACTTTTACATGTTTCTTGTTGAGTATATAAAAAATATATTAAACACAAGAACATCTATCCTAAAAGTCAATGTCAAATTTTACTAAATCACAACCAACATTTCTACCCCCCATAAGTGAGTGAATGGATGCGTTTGCGTGTGTTAATTAATTTAATCACAACAACCAAATATTATTTTTTTCGGAAGAAAAACAACACTAATGGTGAGTGTTCAAAAACTTTGGGGAACATAAGATCTCTTATTCTCTTATAAACAAATAAGTTTATCACGAGGAAGCATGTGAATTAATTAGTATGAATTTGTTCGAATTTTAACCACGTAGATACGTTAACTACTTAAAGGTTTTACTCAACTTGAACAGATTGTCTTCAATAAAAAAAATATCTAAGTGGTTTAGTGGTTTATGCTAAAAAAGAAATGCATAGATAAGATTTAAGTGGAAATGGTTATTAAAGTTTGTACTCAATTACTTAATTTAATTACATGAAAATGATGGAATGTAACCCATATCCATGTATAATATATTGAAAAACAAATACTAGAAAGACCATATGGAATATACTTTTTTATTAAATTTTCTTGCTATCTATCCTCATTCATTATTTACAGATGCTGTTAATGTACCTTTTTTTTTTGTTTATTTAGATTAATAAAATCAGCTTTCCACATCATTAACTTCTGTTAATTAATTGATTGATGCTGACTTATATACGACTTGAACAATTCAAAGTACTAATATACACGTTTTCTTCATAACTAGAAGGACACTCTAGTGTATTGAATTAAGAAGAATAAAAAAAAAAACTTGTATTTAGTTGTAGGATGATGATATATGACTTTTAAGTATGTTTAAACTTAAAAAATGACTAGATTTTAACATGTTTACAATCATAATTTAAAGATTTTCTTTAAAAGTAGCTAGGAAGGCAATATCTTTAGAGAATAATTTTCTAGTAAAGTTTTCATTTGTCTAAAAGATAAAAAAAAAAAAAAAAGGAATCTTACCACTTTTTAAAGACGTATAAGGGTAATATATATATATTTATTTATTTATTTGAGACTTTTTTTTTCCTATACTCTTCTATGAATTTAACTTATTTATGTGAATCTTGACTCGTATAAAATTCACCCATTAATTGATAAAATGTGTCAGTTTGAGAATCATATTTTATTAGATTATTTAATTTAATAATGGTTCATGTAGTTATGAAATAACTTTAATGAAAAAAAAAAAGTTTAATGTACTGGTTATTAGACTCAAAATTATGTTAAATTCATTAAGAATTATTTTTAAGTTATTAAAATAAGTTTTTCTTTTTTCATTTTGTTAAGAGTTATTTTTAGCATTAAAAAAAATGAAAGTTATGGAAGTTTTTTTTATTTCAACAATATAAAAGGATGACTTTCCTCTCTTCTTCAGACACTTGATTTGCATCTTTTCTTAACTTCTTCTAAACTTCTGAAAAGTCTCTTACATAAGGAAACTGTCGAAAGAGAAGTTAAAAGTCATCAAAGAGATCTCTATATCATCAAAAAAATCAAGTAAAGGAAGTCAGAGAAGAGAGAAACTCGTAAATATTTCTACAAACATTATGGATCCGGGTAAGTCTTTTGAACTCTCTTAAAAAATTAATAGAATATGATTGAAGTGAGAAATAATAATATCCAAGATCGTATGGTGAAATTTCTTATATAGTGAATCTGAAGAAATTACATATGAGAGTAAAATTATGCTTACAATTGGTATTAGAGCATAGGTTACGGATATCATTTTTCTCCATAAAACAATAATCTAATTTATTTCTACTGCAAAGAAACTTTTCATGAAATCCAATACATATTGACATTACTTGGTTTTTTGTTGCATTGCCTTCATAAGTTTGGATTGGTTTTGTAACATGTGTATGTGAAAAGTAAACACATAATGATTCTTGTAATATGTATATCAATTAACAAATAGTTATGGATATTGTCTATATGTGAAATTTTACATAAATCAATTCTATGAAGGTTCCTTCATGTATTATTTTAAAATTTTGATTTGTAAAATTGTTTTATAGAATGAATTATTTTTGAATTACATATTAAAGAATGATTTGTTAATTACCAAAGTGATCAAATCTATTGAGTTTTGTATTTAAAAAAAATATATAAACTGATTAATATAATGATGCCATAAAATTTTTTATGTTTAGGCTTAATTGAATTTTTAATTATAAGGCACATATGGATTACCCAATGGTAAACCATTGCTTATAATTAATGATATTAAAGATTTGTTTTCATGTTTGTTGAGTATGTGTATATCTAAAGATATCATTTATGTCAAGAATAGCATGGTTTAATGCTGAATGAAATTTTTAATTATAAGGCACATATGAATTACCCAAAGGTGAACCATTGCTTATAATTAATGATATTAAAAATTTGTTTTCATGTTTGTTGAGTATGTGTATATCTAAAGATATCATGTATGTCAAGAATAACATGGTTTAATGTTGAATGAAATTTTTAATTATAAAGCACATATGGATTATCCAAAGGTGAACCATTGCTTATAATTAATGATATTAATGATTTGTTTTCATACTTGTTGAGTATGTGTATATGCAAAAATATCATGTATGTTAAGCATAGCATGATTTATTGTCCATTAAAGCATATATTTTGGCATCATTATTGATATAGAAATGTGTTTATTTATCACCCAAAGGTGAACTTAGATGCATGATTAAAGTCTATATAGTTTGAATCCATTGGACATACTCAAAACATTAATGTGTGAGTTTGTTTGAATGGATCTGACCATGGCTAATATGTTTGGTTTGGAAAACTTAATGATCAAGTTCAATGGGCTGAATTATGCTGATTGGTTTGAAATGATCCAATTTTAACTGGGTGTAATAGATTTGGACTTAGTATTAATAATGGATGAAAACCCTAATCATTACAAAGATCAATACTGATGTTGACAAGTCTCTATACGAGGCTTGGGAGTGGTCTAACAGATTGTGTTTGAACTTGATGAAAATGTCTATGACTGCAAATGTAAAGTCATCTATGCCCAAAACAAACAATGCAAGGGAGTTCATGAAATTGGTTAAGGAGTACTCACAATCAAACATTATTAACAAGTCAATTGTGGAAACCTATCAAGTGACCTAACAAATAAAAGGTTTGATTGGTCTTAATCAATTCATGATTATGTGACTGAAATGACAAATCTAGCAGCAAAGTTGAATTCCATGGGAATGGAAGTAAGTGAGACCTTCTTAGTACAGTTCATTTTGAACTCTCTTCCTATTGAATTTGGCCAATTTCAAGTGAACTATAACACTTTTAAGGAAAAATGGAATTTTCAAGAAATAAAGGCCATGTTAATTCAGGAGGAAAGGAGATTAAAGAAAATGAAGGACAACTCAATCCATCTCATGACTCATGATGGAGTTAGTAGTAGTAAAATCAAGTCGAGTAAGAAAGATAAGGGAAATTCTCAATTAAAGGTTAATAATGGAGGAATTTAAAAAGAAAAGAAGTGCTACTTCTGCAAATAAAGTGGTCACTTTAAGAAGGACTTCCCGAAAAGAAAGAAATGGTTTGAAAAGAAAGGTATATTTTATATATTTATAAATTTCAAATCAAATCTTGTTGAGGTTCCTAATAATACCTGGTGGCTTGATTTTGGAGCAACTACTCATGTGTCACATATTATGCAAGGATTCCTTTCGATTCAAACCATAAGAAGAACTGAAAAGTTTCTCTACATGGGAAACAGAATGAAGGCAAGGATAAAAGGCATAGGGACATATAGATTAATCTTGGACACTGGGTGTCATGTAGATTTGAAAGGATATTTCTATGTACCTGAATGTGCCAAGAATTTAGTTTCTGTTGCAAAGTTGATCAATTAGGTTTCACTTTCAAGATTGAAAACAATACATTTTCTTTAATTAAAGATATGTACTATTATGAATCTGGTACTTTAAAGGATGGTTTATATTGTTTCAATCTTGATGTAAAGTTTATTGAATCCTTGTTTAATGTGGAATGTCTTGTTAGTAGTAAGCAAAATTTTCATGATGATAGTTTTGTTTTGTTTGTGGCATCAAAGGTTAGGTCACATATCCAAGGAAAGGATAACAAGGCTAATGAAAAATGATATTTTGCCTCAATTGGATTTTGGTGACTGGGATATATGTTTGGATTGTATTAAAGGAAACCAAATCAAACAAATATCAAAGAATTATACTATAAGAAGTAATGAACATCTAGGATTAATACACATTGATATTTGTGGACCCTTTGATGTTCCATCTTAGGGTGCTGAAAAGTATCACCTTTATTGATGACTTTTCACATTATTGTTATTTGTATTTTCTACATGAAAAATCTCAATCAGTCAATGTCTTAAAGGTATTCATTGATGAGGTAGAAAGATAGTTGGACAAAAAAAAAACAAGGAAAGTTATAAGGTCTGGTAGAGGTGGTGAATTTTATGGAAAATATAATGAGAATGAACAATGTCTTGGTCCATTTGCAAAGTTCCTTGAAAATAGAGGCATATGTGCACAATATACTATGCCTGACACACCATAATAGAATGGTGTGGCATGGTTAGATCTATGTTGAATAATAGTATTGTACCTTTATCTTTATGGATGCATGCATTAAAGACTGCTTTATATTTGCTTAACAGGGTTCCTAGTAAGACAGTTCTTGAGACACCTTAAGAATTGTGGACAGTAAGGAAACCTAGTTTGAGGCATCTCCATGTTTGGGGTTGTCCAACAGAAGTAAAAGTGTATAATACACATGAAAAGAAGCTTGATGCAAAAACCATTAGTGGTTTCTTCATTGGGTATACTGAAAAGTCTAAATGTTACAGACTCTGATTGTCCTAACCATAGTACGAGAATAGTTGAGTCTAATAGTGCTAGGTTCATTGAAAATTATCAAGTTAGTAAGAGTGAGAAATCAAGAAAGATGGATATTGTAGAGATTCATGGTAAATCTTCTTTACCCTAAATCCCTCATCAAAATGTTGTTCCTCTAGTTCTAATTGTATTATAGTCAAACAACACCCAGAGACAACATATTAATATTCAAAACCCACAGGATGATGAACTAGCAAACAATGTCCAAGTCAGAAATGAACAAGTGATAAAAAGTCGCAAGAGATAGCACCAAGAAGGTTTGAAAGGCAACATAGACCAACTATTTCAAACAACTATGTTATGTATTCACTTGAACATGAATATGACTTGAGCATTGATAAAGATCCAGTCTCTTTAAGACAAGCCATGGAAAGTGACAATTCTGAAAAGTGACTTGATGAAAGAAGAGTTGAAATCGATGGATGACAATAAGGTTTGGGATCTAGTTGAGTTGCTTGAAGGTTCAAAAATAGTCGGTTGTAAATGGGTCTTTAAGACCAAATGTGACTCGAAGGGGAACATCAAAAGGTACAAAGTTAGACTTGTTGTCAAAGGTTTCACTCAAAAAGATGACATTGACTACAAAGAGACCTTCTCTCCAATTTCTAAGAAGGACTCTTTAAGGATTGTGTTGGCTTTAATGGCTCATTATGATTTAGAGCTTCACCAAATGGATGTAAAGACTGCCTTTTTAAATGGTGACTTAGAGGAAGGAGTTTATATGGACCAGCCTAAAAGGTTTGTTTCTACAAAAAAGGAAAATCTAGTGTGTTAATTAAAGAAGTCAATATATAGATTAAAACAGGCTTTCAGACAATAGTATCTTAAATTCAATGATACCATAACGTCATATGATTTTGTAGAGAACACCATTGATCAGTGTATCTACATGAAGGTCAATGGGAGCAGATTTGTAATTTTAGTCTTGTATATTGATGACATTTTGCTTACTATTAATGATGTTGCTATGTTACATGATGTAAAGAAGTATCTCTCTAATAATTTTGAAATGAAAGGTATAGGTAAGGCATCCTATGTAATAGGAATAGAAATATTCTGTGATAGTTCACAAAGATTGTTAAGATTGTCTTAAAAATGATATATCAATAAAGTATTAGAGAGATTCAGAATGGAAAAGTGTTCTACAAGGATTGTTCCAATTTAAAAAAGGGGACAACTATTAATCTAATGCAATGTCCTAGAAATGATTTTGGAATGGAAGGAAATAGAGCCTATTCTTTATGCATAGGGGATACACACATTATAGTTGCAGAACTTTACTTTAGGGTTTGGTATTATTAACAACATAGTCAAACCGTCGAGGATTCATTGTGATAACTCTACAGTTGTCTTCTTCTTAAAGAATGAAGAAGTATAGAAACATAGAGTGTCAATTGAGCATATTGGTATAAGCTTGATGATAGCGGATCTGTTAACTAAAGGACTACCACCCAAAACATTCATTGGCCATGTTAAAAGGATAAGTATTATGAATAAGTCCTTGTTAACAATGTAATGCTCGTATTGTATGACACTTGTGAATTCAATTACAATTATGTTTCTATTTATTATGTCATTCACATTATATGGTATACATTATAGTTTTAGTAAGATGACAAAGTGTGTTTTAGAAAGGATATTAAAGACACATATTACAGTATAAATTAAAGTTGAGTTGAATTGGATGATCTGTGATATATGGAAGGAACCAAGTTGTATGAATAACTTGTAACCGCCATGATTCAATCATTCTAATTCAAATAAAGATGGTGTCTTGTGATTTCAACTTATAATACGCAATTACAATTCAATGTTGAATCTTCAAGTCATTGGATGAGCTAAGTGGAAGAATGTTAGATTATTTAATTTAATAATGATTCATGTAATTATAGAATGACTTTAATAAAAAGAAGTTTAATGTTATGTTAAAGTCATTGAAAAATTATTTTTAAGTTATTAAAATAAGTTCTTTTCTTCTCACTTTGTTAAGGGTTATTTTTGCCATTAAAGAAAAAATGAAAGAAGTTATGAAAGTTGAAGAAGTTATGGAAGTTTTTGTTGTCTCAAAATGATGACTTGCCTCTTTTCAACACTTCCTTTACATTTTTTCTCAACTTCTTCTAAATTTCTAAAAAGTCTCTCACATAATAAAACTATGAAGAGAGAAGCCAAAAGATATTTCTACAAACATTATGTATCTCAAGAAATTACACATGAAAGTAAAATTATACTTACATATTCATCACAAGAAAATTGTGCATGATCCATTAAAAAAAGAAAAAAAAAAAAGAATCTAAGAAAATCGAAACTAGTCGTCTTCATTTTATAATGCTTGATTTTAAAATGAACGTAAGTTTCGTGGTTAATTACCTTCTAGATAATCGGATTACTAAAACTTTTTTTTTTCTGACCATAATTTTTTTATCTACCAGAAAATATTTCTGACCATATTTTATTATTGAATAATGTTTATCTGATGCGTCGCAGATCAGATTTTTTTTTTTTTAAATTAAAGTAGATGTTTACAGAAATAAAAAAAATTAATTATTTTAAACAGAAATATTTTATACAAACACGTTACATTAATATTTCATAAATTTAAACAAATCAATCTTATATTTAAAAATAAATATTTAACTTTTAATGCGAAGCAACTTACGGAAACGTATTGAGCAATTTAATTTGTTGATAATGTTTAGAAAATAATAACACGTGGGAGCCGCTTTTCTTCTTTTTTTATTAGGTGTTTGTGATTTGTAAATTTGATTTGATTAGGTTATTTATTTTTTTCGAAATAAAAAAGTTAACATATTTAATTAATATTTTTAACCACCATAATAAGGACATAACTCTAAATTATTCTCACAAGTTTGAGTCATTTAGATAAGTTATGTGATTAATCTATCCTTAATAGATATAGTGGTTCTTTTAATGGATTTAGAATAACTCTAATACCATCTTAAAATATGATTTTGGCCATAATTTAATCATAAAATCTAGTTCATAGGATAAGAGTTAATCCACTTGTATAAATATTATTTAAGTTATTGTCCATTTATACAAAAATTAGAAAAAGTCAATAGTGACTTTCCCTCCTTATAGTCTTTTTTTTTTTTTGTTTCCTTTTAATATCAGGATAATTGTAAGACTTTAAGCTATTTAGGAAATTTCCCTTTTATTCTTAATATAATGCATTAACTCCATAGGTATAAGGAAGACTTTAAGCTATTTATGCATTACTTTATCCAATCGTGGTGACTCAACATAGTCTATTTGCATTGTGTTTTTTTTTTGTTAACCTCGTACCTTTTAACAGTGCATTTTTTTAACATTCTAAAAATCCTTGGAAAATAAAAAAGGGAATGAAAATTGAAAGAAAAAAAGAACAAAGCAGGAAAATGGGGAAGCCCTTTGCAAGAGAGCACTTATTTGTATACAACACGTGTGTAACACAAGGTAACTCCTCCCAAGCACGTGTGCAGCACTTATTTAGCTTGGTACCGTCTCATACTTCATTCTTTGTTCATGTTTCCCAAGCACACATACTTGATCTGGAAAAGTAATAATAGGGATAATAAACTTCAACAATGTCACACATTAACTAATTATGATGCAAAGTTTCTCAAAATGAAATGACAAATTGACCATGCATGCATTATTATTCAATGTAAGGCTTCACATCATATTGACACCAACAATAGCACACTGACACCTCTGAACAGCATTACTAGAAAAGTTAAATTAAACTTTAGCATATTAAACTTTATTCTACACATTTTTTTAAACATAATCAATAGCATTCAGCTGATACTGTGTGATATATGCCCCTATATCTTTCTGCTAGAAACCAAAATTGTCCCCTTTTCCTCACATTGAACAAAGCAAGGTAAGGAATCTTTCTAATCCTCCACCAACACTACATACGAAATAGTTGAATGGTCTTGCTGTGAAAACTTCATTTGGTAAGTCAATTGATTTTTATAAAATTATTCTAAAAATCATACAAACTGAAGGTTGAGATTGTCTAACAGTGTAAGTATACTAACTTTAAACCCATATCATTTTGTATACTACCAAATATCAGTCCATCTTCATTGACTCAAAATATCTAAAAATGCTACTACCTCTGGTCTTTATTATATGAAACAGATCACAGTGTAAAATACACTATCGCTTGTTTCTTTTAAGGACCAGAGGTAGTATCAAACAATTCAACACAATCCCCTAAATATCTACCACACTCATAATAATACTTCATAAATATGCTCTCTCTCTTATATAGCTTAATTAAACCACAACCAAAATGAGTTTTACAAACTTCAAAAGAAAAAAGCTGCACAAGTACTATGAAGCAGTCTTGTTTCTGAAGTAAAATTGCAGAACTGTAGACTTTAAATTTGTCCATACCTCTAAATATTCATCCATCCCATATTTGGAGCCTTCTCTTCCAAGGCCAGACTGTTTAACACCACCGAATGGAGCCACCTACATCACATGTGCACGCAGATAAACCCATGAACAAAAAATTCCATTACCACTTGATATCATTTAATAAGGAATGAGACACACCTCAGTTGAAATTACTCCTTCATTAACACCCACAAGCCCATATTCTAGAGCCTCGGCAACACGCCACGATCGTTGGATACTGTTTGTAAATACGTATGAGCCCAAACCTTCGTATGTACAAGTAGTTCCATGTTCCAAAGTTTGACAACGTTAAATCAAGAGTTACCAGATATAACAAAACTATTAACATAGGCTTGTTGGAGGGTAAAAACCATTCTTCAAGGCTGTATAAAGAAGAATCAAACTAGAAAATAGAGCTACAAGAACTAACCTGCATTTGTGTCGTTAGCAATTCTGATAGCATCCTCTTCAGTTTTGAATCTCAAAAGAGGTGCAACAGGTCCAAATGCTTCCTCCCTGGTTAAGACAAATCATATAGGTGAATTACCACACAAAAAAAGTTCCGTGAAAATTAACAACAAATTGTAGTTTGTACTTCGTAGAGACTAGTCTTACGTATATAAAACCATATCTATAACCACATTACATCCAGTTAAATAGTTAATTATCTTAACACAGCAGAAAAAACAGTTCGTAAATTAATCTGTAGTGACAAAGAAACCATAATTGATCTGTCAAGTATTAGAAAACAATTAAGGAAGTGGTTACCCCAAAATCAATGGTGATTAATTGGGAAGGGATTCCACGTGACTGACTGGAGTTTGATTACGGAATACGCTGTTAATATTTCACAAGAATCTAGCAGGGAATTTTTTTTAGATATTCTCTCTTACTGTGTATCTCTCTAATTATCTTACAAAGCCTTTTCTCCAATTTTCAGCATCATTGTTATAATATGGACCTGACTACCACCATTCCAGTACATCTATTCTGATAATCAATTCGCATGGCTGTCAGTGTCACCTCCATTGAATTTCCAATAACAATCATGTTAGTCTTATTTTGAAGTTTGAATTCATTAATATAATGCATGGGCACCAAATATCTAATGTGCAGCATCGGCTTCCAGCTTACAAGGCCAGATACTATAACATAACCAAGCCGTGAGGTATAGTTGTTAATATCAGTTAGTCTAGAAATTAACTAAAATATCATGTCAAAGTTACTGGTCAAAACTTAAAAGTCTAATGAGAGACGCAAATCAGAAAACTAGAAAACATCATAAAAGTTTACCTTGATATGCGCATATCATTGGTGACATCACTGATGACCGTGGGTTCATAAAAAGTAAATCCAAGGCTATGTCTTTTACCCCCAAGAATTACTTTTGCCCCCTTCAGATAAAAAGGATTTGAATAGTCAGAATCAGAATATCACCATTTGTTACCAGACATACTTACCCATCTTGCTATATTTTCCAAACAGAAAAAAATGTGTAAATTTGAAACAAAACAAAAAACCATTTTAGCTATAAGTTTCTCTGTTCAAGTATACCATTTAAAAAGGTCAAGAAACCATTAAATAAGACTTTGATATAACAGAAATTTCTGAACTTTTGGTTTTTAATAAAGTTAATGGAAATTGTTTAATCATTGAGCATACAATGAATTAGAAAAATGCACCAGGAAATTGTACTATTAATGAACATTAGCAATCCCAAAAGGGATCGTAGATGGCAAAATAGTTTGCATAATCAAAATTTGTTTATTCGACTCCCTTAGATCCTTTATTTTGAATATAAAAGATTGAATAGGATGTCATAATAGAGATTGACAACAAACCTTCGATGTAGCATCCTGAATTAAGGACTCAACCTATAAGGAAAAACCACAAAGCAAACCAAAAAGTTCCTATTAGTTGGAAGACACCCTGCAACAATGCAAAAAGAAAATGAAATACTAAGAGAAACACACCTTTTTGACAGCAGCCTCATTGATTAGAGGACCCTGTTTAGAGATGGATATGAATTTGAGTTACACCATGACTCATTTTCTCTCAATTTAGGAGAGGACTCTAAAGAGTGATGACATTCAAAACATATTATAGTGGGAATATTGCAAAGGAAATATTTATCAAAAAGAACCTCAAGTCTATATCTATTACCCACATAAAGTTGGAAAAACATAGAGGCAAGATAGGCAATATACACAGCAGTTGGTTTAAAAAGAAACACAAACAAAAATTAAAAAAAAAATAATAATAATAATAAAAAAGATCAATAACTACCTGTGCCACACCTTCACTAAAACCATCCCCAACTTTCATATCCTGAACAGCATCACGCAAAGTATTTGCAAACTTCTCATATATTCCTTCACAAAGAAACTTGGTTAAGTAAAAAAAAACAATGAGTATTAAACAAATAATGTATCTAATTGCGCAATTGCACATTGTTGTGAACTTGAAACAGCCAAGCAATCAATAGGACACAAACACTACTCTTTGGAGAAAAATCTCATATAAGAATGTCACTGCAATAGCCTTTATTATTTATCTCATGTTCTCCTGTTTTCATTTCTGAATTTTTTATTCAAAACACTACAAATTCCATGTCATATCATGAGATAAAACTAAATAAGAAACTACTCACTGCAGTAGTCACAACCAATAAGATTAGGGTAATGCAAGGTTACAACAAAAGGCTATGTAAGAATCTTGCAAAGATTCATAATGTCATCTTGATTATATTCAGTACTACTGAACAGCTAGAATGTGAGTGACACATTCCGAAACTCATACCATTTAGGAGGAGCTATTAGAAAACAATGAAGTATCAAATTCTCCTAAAAGAACTCATAAATTGGGAATCATTAACATTTTACATTAAAATGAATAGTTTTGAAAAGATGGTAGATAAATGCAATGTAATTGTAAAATTGATAGTCTATGATCACTTTCATCCAACCTTCTTGCACAATAATTCTATTTGCACAAACGCATGTTTGTCCACTATTACGGAACTTTGCTGCAAGCTGCAATCAAATTAATGAAATGTTACAATTATTCATTATTGATTATTGATATTGTTAAAATAGAAAAAATAGAGGGATAATCGTGTGTTTTAGTACACAATGGGATGCATGTTTATATAGGTTAATTATATCTATGGTACATAAATAGAGGATATTTTGTTTCCTCTAAATCAAAGATTATGTTCCTATAAACTGCAATTATGAATAGAATCAGAATATTAATTCTAATTTTCAACAGATATCATCATAACAGAAGGGCGGGGAGAATCCAGCATGCCCCTTAACTTTCAATTTTAGCAACCTAAAAATTGGAAGCTACTATTCAGTTTTTATCATTTTATGCAGCTTTGTTAGTCACCATACAGCCCCATGCTCAAATTGCCTAACCATATGTAATAATCATATCATATAGGTAATTGGTAACACATGCAATCAAGGATTCTCCATGAAATATGGAGGGTTATTTTGATTTCAAAACTTATTTTGACTCAAGTACACAGGACCAACTGCCAAGTCACATTTTTCCTGTGCAATTTAATTTCCACATAGCCAAAGAAACCACATATTTTTTGCACAATATAACACAAACTATCTGGAGCTCACCCACCTTATAAAAATGACAATACAACATTAATCAATTGCATTTCTATATTCATTTTGAGACTACAGTGAGAATACAAGAATTATCCATTCCTGTTAAGAGTCATCATCAAAGGGTCTCAGGCATTGCTTAGATTAAGTTGAGTTGTAACCGAATCAGACACAACAAATTCAAATAAAGCAATATCATAGACAAAAGCATCATTATAACGACCATGCATTCTCATCCTTTTAAACTTACAGTTCCTTTTACTGCAACATCCAGGTCAGCATCATCAAAAACAATGCATGGCGCATTTCCACCAAGTTCCAGAGATACCTAGAAGTTCAAAAAACAAGGGTATAAAATCCTTTTCCATATAAGTTGTATAGATCCTGTATTTGAAGAAATTCATGACAATATCTAAGCATACTTTTTTAACTGTCTCAGCTGAACCAGCCATCAATTTCTTCCCAACAGCAGTCGAACCAGTGAATGTGATCTTTCTTACCTAAACAAGGTTAATAATTTCTTTCTAAGATGTCTAATTACATTCACAAGGTAATTGCATCATAAAATCACATGATTACAGAACCTGTGGACTTGCAAGTAGAGCATCCCCAATATCAGGAGCGTTTCCCATTACCACATTCACAACACCCTAAGTCATTAAATATCACACCATTAAAATCTTAAAAGAAGGAAAGGAAGCTTCATTTATGGGAAAAGAAGGAAAGAAGAAAAAAAGTGAGTGAGACACATGCAAAGAAACCCAAATAGCAGCATATGTTCAAATATAATTTTGACATAAGCACATGGTAGATTACATGCCAGAATATCAGAATGAACTTTCTATAAACATCACAATCAAGCTGTTGATGTACAATAGCCATGCTGCAATGACAATTTTCAATAAATTTAATAACTAAATTACAAAACATCACAACAGAAAATGATGGAACCTGTAGGTCAATTATGCAATAAACTTTTGCTGCAGTCATAAAAGTATGTTTAAGAAACTACCGGCGGTATTCCAGCTTGAATGGCAAGTTCTGCTGCAGCTAAAGCAGTGAGAGGCGTAACTTCAGATGGCTTTATGACCACTGTACAGCCACATGCAAGGGCTGGACCAACCTGATATATTAGAAAACAAATAATTCTTAAAATGATTGTTATTCCACAACTCCTAAAAACAGTTAAACGTGAAAATGGATAAATTTTAGACAGTAAAGATTCAAAAGTAAAGATACCTTTCGAGTAATCATAGCAAGGGGGAAGTTCCAAGGTGTAATTGCACCTACAACCCCTACAGGCTGCAAATCCCAAAGAGGTAAATCCAAGCCATGTATATAAATATTAGGATTCAGGATTATGAAGAAGAAATTAAATTTAAAATCAGTAAAATCATATTCTAGAACTTTCAATGTTAAAGGAAATTGAAACCATCATTTCTTGCTGTATTCACACAGACTAAATCATTGGATATCAAGAAAGGAATTTACTTTTCATTTGCTGAGGAAAGTGCCTCCTCAGCATTCACAGGAATATACTTTTCAATTACTCAAGATACAAATATGTAGCTACAATCCATTAGAATCCAATCTCATTTCTTTTAATACGACAGGGATACGCTTTCCATTTGCTGAGTTAAGTGCCACCTTGGATCCTACTTAACATATGACCTCAAATAAAAAAATTCAGCAGTACTTGGACATTGCCATATTTTGGCTTTATTTAGTAGCCATATTTTACATCAATAAAATTCAACAGTTGAGTGTCATTTCCTATTTAATCAAGATGTTCTTTTTATCTTTTCCTACATCAGAGAAAATAGAGGGATGGAAAATAGCTTAGCAATAAATTAAATAAACTGGGAAAATAAATAAGAGGATAAAAATAAAAATCACTTTTATACAATTATTTTAAAAGTCATATAAATGGAAGATTGTGATTATCTGACAGTGTAAAACTTTGTTACAGTGTCAATGCACTACCTTTATTCTCAATAAATAAAGACAGCAAACCTAATTCTTTGATATTGTTAAATAACTAGAACAGACAACATTATAGAGAAATAGGCAGTAAACCGTGTGTCTGAATACACCACGGAGCATAGTTTATATAAGCTTATTTGCATTTATTACACAATATATTGTTTCCTCTAAATGAGATATTATTGTCTATAAACTATAATTATGAATAGAATCAAAATATTAATTCTGATTTTCAACATTCCCCCTCAAGCTGGAGCATATAAATCATATGCACCAAGCTTGTTACATATACAGTTAACCCGTGGACCCCTCAAAGCTTTGGTGAACACATCTGCTAGCTGATCACTAGAGTTAACAAATCTAGTGATGATATCTCCTGATTCAATCTTCTCTCTAACAAAATAACATCTGTCACTAGGAGAACCAGCCCAATCTGCATCTAAATATCCAACAATTTGGACATGTCCTTTGTCATTATAGACAAGTCCTTTTCCAAGAGCACCTTTGATGTATTTGAAAATCCGCATAACCACCTCCCAATGATCTTGACAAGGAGAATTCAAGAACTGACTCACCACACTAACTGCGAAAGCAATGTTAGGACGAGTGACAGTAAGGTAATTTAGTTTCCCAACTAACCTTCGATATCTTCCTGGGTCTGCAAAAGGAACCCCTTGGTTAGGTAGCGGTTTGACACTGGGGTCCATAGGAGTGTCCATTGGCTTAGCATTCATTAGGCCAATTTCCTCAAGGATGTCAAGAGCATACTTCCTTTGAGAGATCACCACACCATCCTTGGATTGGGCCACTTCAATACCTAAGAAATATCGAAGTTTCCCAAGGTCCTTAGTTTGGAACTGGCGAGAGAGGTATTACTTTAGTTGGGCTATGCCATGCTCATCTCGTCCAGTGATAACAATGTCATCCACATACACAACGAGGTAGATACATCCTTGTGGTGAATGGCGATAAAAGACCGAATGGTCAGCTTCACTGTGAATCAAGCCAAACTGTTGTACAATAGTACGAAATCTGCCAAACCATGCTCTCAGAGACTGTTTGAGTCCATAGAGGGATCTCCGAAGTCAACAAACCATGGTAGATGATTCCCCTTGAGCAACAAAGCAAGGTGGTTGCTCCATGTAGACTTCTCCATGTAGAAAAGCATTTTTTATATCAAGTTGGAAAAGGGGCCAGTGGCGAATGGTTGCAGCAGAAAGTAATAGTCGAACAGATGTTATTTTTGCCACAGGGGAGAATGTATCAGTATAGTCCTAGCCAAACACCTGAGTGTAGCCCTTTGCCACTAATCGAGCTTTGAATCGATCAATCTTGTCAGTGGGTCCAACTTTAAAGGAGTACAGCCACCGACACCCGACGGCAGACTTCCCAAGAGGAAGAGGAACCAGATCCCAAGTACCACTGCTTTGTAGGGCACACATCTCGTCAATCATTGCCTGTCTCCATTCTAGGTGGGATAAAGCTTCACCTGGAGAGTTAGAAATAGACACAAAAGACAAAGATGAAAGACAAGTATAAAGTAAGGGAGAAAGACGGTGATAACTCAACGTAACATAGTGAGGGGATGGGTTACGGGTTGTACGTGTACCTTTCCTAAGAGCAATGGGTAGGCCAAGGTCAGACGAAGGACCTGAATCCGAAAAAGAGATTGGAGCTAGAGGAAGGTCGATCATGGTCTCATCCTCAACTGTAGGGATAGGCACTTGAGCGACTGGGAGCCGTGATCGTCTATGATATGTTTGAATAAGTTGTGGTTGGAGAGAATGTACCGGTGATTGTTCCTCTAAAACAACGGGAAGAGGAGCAAGAGAAGGACTTTCCAGTGGGAGAGAATGATGAGAGTCAAAAGGAGTGGAAGCAGACTCAAAGTAGGGCACAGACTCAAAGAAAGACACATTGCCATGAAGGAGAAACAAAGTTTGGCCTTTAAGAACAGAGGATGGCATACGATTGATAAGATAACAAGCTGTAAGAACAGCATCGCCCCAAAAGTGAGAAGGGACATTGCCATGAAGGAGAAGGGTCCTAGTGGTTTCGACAGGTGCCGATTTTTACGTTCGGCGACCCCATTTTGCTGAGGCGTATGAACACAAGAAGTTTGGTGAAGGATACCTTTCGATGCCATAAACTGTTGGAACGAGTTGGATAGGTATTCACAAGCATTGTCATTACGAAGGGTTCGAATAGGAACACCAAATTGAGTTTGAATTTCAGTATAGAATTTTTTAAATAGGGAAAATAATTCAGATCTATTTTTCATTAAGAATAACCATGTACAACGACTAAAATCATTAATGAATGTAACAAAATATTTAAAATAAGGACCCGAGACGGACCTCAAACATCAGAATGGATTAAAGCAAAGGGGGACGCAGCCCATTTATTCATACGGTCAGGAAAAAATTGACGCATGTGTTTTCCTATCTGACACGACTCATAATTTAAAACAGACAATTTGGACAAACTAGGAACCAACTTCTAAAGGATCGGAAGGCTGGGATGACCCAACTAAGCATGGATGGTAAGGGGAGAGGATGCAGCAGAACATGCTGGTGATGGGGCAGAGAGGTAATAAAGACCATGAGACTCACATCCAAAGGCCAATCATCTTTCCCGTATCTCGGTCCCGCAAGATAACAAGATCCTTAGTGAATGTGATCAAACAATCATGTGATTGGGGCAAACGGTGAACAGACAAAAGGTTAAAGGGACAATCGGGTACAAATAAAACAGACTCGATAGTTAAAGCGGGTAAGGGATGGGTGGTGCCAATTCCTTGTGATTGTGTTTGGGAACCATTGGCAGAAGTAATAATAGGTAGAAGACCAGAGGTAGAAAGAGAAGAGAAAAGAGAGCGATTACCAGAAATGTGATCGGAGGCACCAGAGTCAAACACCCAAGGGCCCATAGCAGGGAGACTGTGAGAGACAGGCAAAAGAATTACCAGATTGTGCTACCGAAGCAATGGTACTCGAGTTCTGACGACTTCCAAACCATTGAAGAAAATCCTCATACATCACAGGGGTGGGTCGGGGCTGATTAGTGGTTGAAGAAGTGGTGGCTGGTGAGGAATTGGTCACATTAGCAGCATGAGGGGGCCTACCAATTATTTGTCAGCAACGATCAACAGTGTGGCCATCCTTGTGACAATGAGTGCACGTATACTTATTCTTTGATTTGGAATTTCCATGCCGAGGACGGCCCGATCCACTACTGCGGGAGGTAAAGGCAGAAGAATCACCCACTGAAGCAAAAGATGAGACATTGGTCTGCTTAGGTGGGACTCGAAGAAGGGTAGAAGAAGCACTAGTCATAGTGGGCACTATAGGGAACCCCAAAATCTGGTCACGAGTGGCAAAATACTCCGGAGGCAAGCCATAAAGGGCAAAGGACATAAAGAAGGTACTGCGGTTTGCAAGTTCCTTCTTAGCTTCTTCAAGTTTGGTGGCAGCAGGAGGAAAGAGTTCATTGAAATCATGGAGGGCAGCATGAACTCTTCCAAGGTAGGCAGACATTGGGCCATCAAATTTTCGAGGAGCAACGAGGGTCATCAGTTCTTGGCAAACTCCATAGAGGCGTTGAGCATCATTAGTGTAAAGGGCTCGAGCTTCTGACCAAACCGATTCGCATGTGGCATGTGGTTGAAAAATCGGTTTGATAGAAGGATGAAGAGTAGACTTGATGACACTACATAACTACGCATCAATTTTCTCCCACTTAGGATGATCAGCAGCCCCCACAGAATCAATAGTGGTTGTAAGGTGATCTTTGTACCCTTGACCACTAATCCAAAGGAGAATGTCGAAAGCCCATATGGAGTAGTTTGAACCATCCAACTTCTCCGTAGCAGGGGTAAAGTTCGAAAGTAGAGGGGGCTCTGGCCTAGGCGTTTCAGTTTCAGCAGACATGATGCAAGGGAACAGTGCAAAACCGAAACCCTAGAGAGAGAGGAAAACAAATCTCGTCAGATGAAGATGGCACAAGGAGGGGTAGGTTCGTACGGGAGAGACAACGCCGGCGTTCAAGTCGCCGCCAGGAAGGGATCTCCACGCACCAGAGACGCACACCAGAAAATGGTGTTTGGCACGTACAGATGACGCGCGTGTGGGCACGTCGGAGTGCTGGTGGAGATTCCGTCAATGGCAGCGGACAGCAGACAGCGGGGGCCGGCGCGATTTGGATGGCAGGGAAATTCGCCGGAGGAGGTTGCCGGGAAATTTTCCGACACAGCAATCAGCAGCAGTCGGCGGTCGGCAGGGCTACAAACCAATAAGAAAACGTGTTTACAACAAAATTGCGTCGGAGGACAGTGGATCCTCCAAAAAAAATGGTTTTAGGTATTACCCAACCTGGCTCTAGATACCATGTTAAATAACTAGAACAGACAACATTATAGAAAAATAGGCAGTAAACCGTGTGTCTAAATACACCACAGAGTATAGTTTATATAGGCTTATTTGCATTTATTACACAATATATTGTTTCCTCTAAATGAGATATTGTTGCCTATAAACTATAATTATGAATAGAATCAGAATATTAATTATGATTTTCAACAGATATGATTTTTCATGCCAAATGCCATACTCCACTTCTTTTAGTACATTGCAGTAGGAACAGACATCCCATCATGAAATTGATGCAGGTTAGGTATAAAGTTATCCCAGCCCAGAAACCAGCTGAAATAAAAATTTAAGACGCCGAGTTTACCTGCTTTAGAACAAATAATCGCCGATCAGATAAAGGTGCAGGAATTATATCCCCATATATACGTTTTGCCTCCTCAGCTGCAAACTCAATAAAGGCCGCTCCATAGTTTATCTGAAAAATAGTCATTTACATATATACTACACCAATAACAAGATTTAACTGGGGAACATACATAAGAATGAAAATAAAACAATAAATCTTCACCCATTGAGTACCTCACCCACAGACTCTTTAAGAGGTTTCCCCTGCTCCAAGGTTATAAGCTGTGCAAGTTCTTCTTTATGTACCATTAGCAAATCATACCTTGAAAATTGAAGAGAAAGTTAACAGGATGTAACTATTATCAGGAGAAGATTACAATTCAGGCAACTTCCATGATGATAGGTCAATATGTCCGGATAGATACATATGCAGACTTCATCAAAGTCATGAACTATTCTAATTTAAACGAACTCAGTGCATTGCAAAAACCAGATTTTCAGGCAGAACATTAAACAGAATTAATATACCATTTCCTGAGAAATTTGCTTCGTTCAGCAGCAGTGGTTTTGCTCCATGCTACACAGGAATTTTAGTCATTAATATTGTGAATAGTCCAACAATACAAATAACATAATTTTTTAGTTACTTCATCTTTTGCACCAAAAAGGACTCATGAACATTAATCCATCAGCAAAGGGAAATTGTGAGTAAAAGGGTGTGACTAATACAATAGAACAAATCAACTACACTAATAACCGCCACAGACTGAACATTGAAACATATTAACCCCTCACTTTACGCAAGTCATCCTAAAACATAATAATAAAAATATAGAGGAGTTAATATTTCATTTCATCAAATATTACCTAAAACTCTGTCCATACTCTCTATAAAGTAGCAATTCTTTTAAAGCATAGTGCATTGATTTAACATCTACACCCAGTTTCAATTGGAAGCTACCCCAACTTGGTTTAACAGAAGTTAATATTTTGTTCTAAAGCAAGAGATGTAACTAGAAAAGAAAACAAAAAGAATGACCAGTCACCTGAGATAATTCATTTCTTACACCAAACTTGTTATTGTTATTCAACATAACCATCAAATTACGTGTACATCTTAAGCAAATTTATCCCAGACATTATAAGAGAAACATCAGTACCAACTTATTTGATATATATTTCAGTCATTTATGGTAATCTATCTTATATAATCCTCTCCAGTACTTCTACTTCTAGTCTGAAATATATGATATATCATCAAACTGGGAAGTTTCATACACCCTGCCCTCTAAGTTTCATAAAGAGCTCAAATAAGCTCTTTATGCTCAAATAAGCTCTTTATAGGCTCTTCCAAACACATCCTAAGTATCGTAGGCAAAGACATATATATTCAGTCATTTATGGTACTATATCTAAATCCTCTCCTATACTTCTGCTTCTATTCTGAGATATAGGATACAACATTAAACTGGGAAGTTTCTTACATCCATATGCATCATAGGCTGCAGAAATTGCATCATTTGTCTCTCTTCCACCCATGTATGCAACATCTACAATAGATTCACCAGTTGCTGGATTATAAACCTGCCACAGCATTGAATATAATATAAGATGCATACACAATATCACTGTTAAAAAACAAAGAAATTTCTAGTGATAAAACAGGCTGCATCTTTAGACTATGATCACCAGCAGCATCAACAGACCATGAAGCAGCAAGTGCATGCCGCCCCTCTTCCATTGTACTTTGCTAAAAGAACATTGGAAGAAGAAAAAGAGAAAAAAGAACAGCAAGTATACCTTTATGGTTTTTCCATCATAAGCATTACTCCATTTCCCTCCAATAAGGCCCTGAGTCCTCAACAACCCAGAACTATTAAGACGGGAAGCAATACTCTGTGCATCCATGCTCATCTGCCATTCAAACAAACCCAACTCATGCACAAGTAACAAGAATATATCAAATCTAGCATTTCTCTAATAACAATAAACACCCATTTTGTAGTCCCTGAAAGGCTTTTTTAAGTATAGTTAGTTTGATCCTCTGATGATAACTACATCAAACTGGTCATTCAAATGTCAACTTTTTGACATCAAACCATTAACAATACTAATAAGAAATCACATTCAAGTCGTTCACACTTTTAACAAAGAATTAAAGATTAGTTATACTTTACAGTATCATTCAATCATTGGTTCTCATATAATCGAAAATTGTTGACTTTTTATGATAATTACTTGATAATTACTTTAAAAGTCATATGAAGAACAATTACTAAAGACTATATAGTTGAAAATTATTGAATTTTATATTCATTACTTTAAACTCATGTTAAGGACAGTGCAAAACACCCGTTATATCAAAATTAAGCTCTTGATCAAATGGATGAAAAACATGCCCAATATAACCAAGCATACAACAAAGCTCAAATGGGTCGTGGGGGATATGCGAAAAGATTGAAACTTTGGACTCAAAATTAAGAATTTAGAGACAGTGGGAAATGGGTATGTCGGAAAATGAAAACGGTGCAAGGAAAAGTGAAAAAAGACGGAAATGGGGCATGCCTTTCGAGTGAGGGGAGGAGAAGAGGGCTGCATCTGCATCTGCAACTGAACAGAGAGAAGATGATAAGGGCGAGAGAGAAGCTTCGAGGATCGAAGTGCCATGCGGCAAAGATTCAGTGCTGACATTTGCGGTGGCTGTAATTGGAAATTTTGCAGTGGTTTTGTTTACTTGTGCTTGATGAGGTGAATCAGCTATAGTGTCAGTGTCAATGTGTCATAATGTAATGTAGTTTGATTTAATTTAATAAAATAATATTTGGGTGCATGATTGGCATAATCTCATGAGAGAAATGCTACAAATGTGGGGTTAATTCGGATCACTGCTACCATTTAGGCTGATTCCTTAACCACAACAAAATTTTGCCAAATCGTTATATAATAAATATTTATTTTTTTTCTCAACACTTATCTCAAGTTGGTACATATAAATCATATCTCCTCTGAGAGATTTAGTGAAAATGTCCATCAATTGAACATTAAAGTTGACAAAACTTTTTTTTTTTATATTAGAGTTGATTTCTTGTGTTATTTTTTTTTATGCTGAGACAAAACTTGTTGTAATTTCTCTTTATTGAATCTTTTTTTAAATGAAGTGACAATCTACCTAAATATGTTTTATCATCTCATAGAAGATTGAATTAGATGCAATATGCAATGGTGTTTGGTTATTACAAATCATTGTCAATTGTGAGGACTCTTCAAAATTGAGCTCTTTTAGGAGTCATATGAGTTCACAAGTCACTAAACTCATGGTTTTATATTCTGAAAAGTGTTGTAGCAGTGTCGAGGCCTAATCGATTCACAAGTGTTATATTGCGAACAATTGGTTTGAAAGTGAAATGTAAAGTAAACTTGATGACAATATAGAGTTGGGTCTTAAGTTTCACAAGTAATATGTGGTGGAAAAATTGGTTTGAAGATGTGAGTATAAAGTAGACTTTATGACACTACGAAAAATTCGGCATAAGTTTTCTCTTAATATCCACTTTCTCTTAATATCCACTTAATGAGTTTATTTTCAATTTATAAATTATTTTTAAAGAAAAATTGAGTCAAATATCAATTAGTAAAAGCTTCTTAAAATAAAAGTTACTTATTTTTAATGAAGAAAAATTAGAAATAATGAGCTTTATAATAAGACTCTGTTTGACCCAACTTATTTTTAAATTATAAGTTACTTTTAAGTAAAAGTTAAAAATAAGAGTTTAAAAAAATAAGTAAATAGTTGTTTGTTAATATTTATTATTTTTTTTAACTTAAAATATAATCAAATAGAGAGATTTTAAGTTCAACTCTACTGACAAAAATTAACAAACTAATTATTAATATTTTTCGATAAAAAAATACTAATTATTCCAAAATTTGACCTTATTGAAATTCGAAGAGAGAAGATAAAAATAAACTCCGCATAAACTTTTAAGTTAAAAAAATAAATAAATATTAACAAACAACTTTTTACTTTTTTTTTAAGCTCTCATTTTTAATTTAATATAAAAGTAGCTTATAAATTAAAAATAAGTTGAAAAAAACTTAGTCTTGGTAGCCACATACAAAATCAATGACACTAGTAAGAGGGAATTACTTCTTGCACCTACTATTTGGCTTCCCTACACCTCCCAAAAGATGTTAATAGATAAACCTACTTCTCACCTACACCTCTTCCTCTCCCTCCTAAGTAAACCCAAGAAAATCCTACTCGTCAATTATGCAAACTCTTCGTCACCATGGTTCCTCATGTGATTGGTGGCACTAGCAGCAATAATGGCGTGAGCGACAATGAGAGCATGAACAACAATGTTGGTGAGGGGTGTGAGCAACGGTGTTGATGGCGACAAGGGTATAAGTAGCGACGATGACAACGGCGACAATGAGGGAGCAATCAATAATGTTGACATTGACGAGGGCGCAAGTGATGACATTGTCAATGACACTGCCCATCACAAAGGAAAGATAAAAATGTAACATTTGTATTTAGAGATACAAAAGTGAATGGTCTTGATAGGTTTTGCTAAGAAAAAAAGCGAAAGGTTTTTGGGAGTGTTGAGGTATCACTTCTAGAATACCTATTTTCATATTTCAAAATAGTTATTCAAAATAAAAAATTATATTTTGAAATAGCTATTTCAAGTAGGTTGAAGGTAATATGAAATAACTATTCTAGAAAAGAAAAAATAATTCAGAATTCTATTTGAGAATAGTTATTATGGAATTCAAAATTTTTATTTCGGAATAGTTATTCCAAAACAAAATACCTTCTGAAATGACTATTTTGTAATAAGGGATGTCCGAGTGAGAGGATATTTTTTATATGTTGGATTCTTTTGAAAGGTATAAAAAGCAAAACCCGTAATAAGATTATCCTTGTATCCCAGGCGGATCAATTTTAGTCAGAACAAACAACACCTGCCTAAATGTGTAAACAAAAATAATAAGAAGAAATAATCATAGTCCATGAAAATGTTACAACACTACTCAACACATTTCCTTTGTTTCTTTCACCGATAAACTCTTATGTAACTTAGCAATTTCTTCTTTTAACTTTTCAATTTGTTATTCTTATCCTTTAATTTTTCATCTTTTAAATCATGTTTACCATTTGATACTCATTCCATTGAAAATAATCAATATTTTAATATTGGATCAATTAGTAAACTGATAAAGACACTCGTTTAATGATTCGTATGGTTGAATCAATTTTAATAAAATAATATATATTTTATATTTTATGAGTAAATACTTATTTTGGTTCTCAACCTTAATATGTGGATAATTAGCTTATCTGCATGCAGATATTTTTATAAGTACCCATAAAACTATATTCATATTGTCATTCCTATTTTTTAAATATTTGACATTTAAATTTTAATTTTCAAGTCATCAAAATATATTCATCTACTTAACTATACATGGAAAATATTAAACACTTTTCTTTAAAAATGTCAAAAGGGCATAAAGCATACTTTTTTTTTTTTCGTTAATAGAGCCCATAACACACCTTTTTTTTTTTTTAAGATGTAAAAATATATGCTCCTAGAATACTTCATTCCGAAGGAAACATGTATGTCAATTCTCACATGTGACATGCTGGACTATAACCTTTAAATTACACATGGTGATGTAATTTTTTCTTAAAATAAAACTTTTAATGTGTGTTTACTTTGACATTAAAATCAGTGAAATTGGATTCTCACCATAATTAATAATTATTTTTACTTAATATGATTTTTCTTTAAACATGAATTTTGATGTCAAATCAAATATGCACTTATTAACGACCAATCTCATCTTATTAGTTAATCTAATCACCATGGCAATGATTAAAATAATACAACATAATAAATATACAAATGAAAATTTTAAAAATATCAAAACAAAACAAAAAAGTGTTTTTTAGGAAAAAAACAAAAACGTCTTATATTATAGAAATAAAAAGAAACTTATTCAAGGCTATTAAAAAGAGGCGTAAGAAAAATATAGGAAATTTCCTATCACATACCTAACCTAACACAAAATTAATTTTCAGTTCAAAATCCATTTTAAAACTAAGAACCCGTTAGAAACACAACCTCAAATTATGAATCAAACGAATTCTGACAATGACAAACTCATAATTGGTTACCAAACCAATAACAAGTCTTTCAAAATTGTCAAACAAAAACACAAATTTAATCAAAAAATATTTAAGGGATGTTATGTATTATGTAAGAAAATGTACACACAAGTCTTTTAACTTTGTTATTTTTTTAAAAGTTATTTTTGTTTAAAAATACAAAAGAAAAAAGAGAATTATTTATTCACAAAAATCTTAGCCAAAATCAGCAAAACAAAAAGCGTGCGTAATTATTGCATTGTAGTTTTGTTTGACTCTCTTTGTTGTTCTTGGCACCTTCGAATTCTTCTTCTAATCTTCTGTGTTTTTTTCTTCTTCATTTCCACAGCATAGTTAGAGAGAGAGAGAGAGAGAAAGAGAAAGCAACCTTACACAATACAATACCCTTTTTTTCTCTGCCACCTCACACTCTCGCACCCACTTCCCCTCAATTTCCCATTTTCTCTTAATTTCGAGGGGATTTCGAAATCGAAATTTCCTCTGATCGATTCCGATTCGGAAAAATGGCGTCTTCGAGCGCAGCCGGTGCTGGATCCGCCGATCCCACAGCTGCGAGAAGAAACACCAAGCGACCGAAATGTAATAATGCCCTCTTAATCTCTCTGATCTCTCGTTTTTTTTTTCTTCACCTTTTTAGCTCCGTTTTCAGTGACCCATTTGTCCTTTTTGTTGAATTTGTTGGTTTGTGATGGAAATTTCGTATTTTTATTCATTTGGGTTTGATTGAGTGTATGTTAGGAAGAAAAGGGGTTTTTGGGTTTCTTGAGGTTTTCCTGTGTTGGGATTTAGTGCTTGACAATGCCTAGGTAGAGGTGCCCTTTGATGGTGTTCTGTTTTATGAAGATATGACACTTTGTGAAAGCTAATAAATATCCATTTTTTTTATTTGAATTTTTGAGAGTTAGTATTGGTGTTAAAAAAGCTTCCAATGTGCATATTGGTTGTTTGTTGACCTAATTGAACAGTTTTAAGTTCTATGCAGCTGGATAGTGTGTGCTGATTTGGGATTGAAGTGAATTGCATCAATCTGGACGTTTGATTAATTTTATTAAATGATAAATTTATCTTATATGTTTTAATTTAACTAATTTTAATGGCGTGATTGTGAACTGCACAGCCTGCAGATTTAAATGAACTGCAGGGGATCCCATTTGGCTTATTTGACAATGCTTTTTGTTTCTTCTTCATCTTATTCTCCTTATGGGTGCCAACTGAATACTGAACTGACAAGAGTTCTCTTTGAAAATTTAATGCCTTTCAGATTCAAAGTTTACTCAACAAGAACTTCCAGCGTGTAAACCAATTCTCACACCACGGGCGGTAATACTACCTACTACTTTTTTTTTGTAACATGTTGCATTGTTGCTCATGATTATATGTGTACCACAATGCATCTTTGTGTCCTTATTTAGGTGGTAGTTTAGCCTGTACTTAATTTAAGTTTTTCCATGCAGGTTATTTCGGCATTCTTGCTTGTCAGCATTGTATTTGTTCCTATTGGAGTTGCTTCACTAATTGCTTCAAGGAAGGTACTGTTGAATGCTATTATGTGTTGAATTTATGCTTACAGTTGTATAATGCTGAGTACATATTTCATTTCTTGTATCTATCAGGTTGTTGAAATTACTTCTGGGTATGAATCAACATGCTTGGATCAACATAACGTTACTGACAAGGTGGCATACATTCAGAGTTCTGCAGATAAAACATGCAAAATAACACTAAATGTAAGTCTCCTTGACACCTGTTTATCTATATCATTTTACTCTTATCTTTCTATTAACTCAGTTCCCATGATTGATAATAAATGGAGGTCACATTGAGGAATTTTTTTCTTTTCTTAAACCCTTCTCTTTTGGAAAGGTGCACAAGCATATGAAGTCACCTATTTATGTCTACTATCAGCTTGACAACTTCTACCAAAATCATCGCCGGTATGTAATAACCCTTTTTTCTCATGCATCACACATTTTTTTCATCTCTTTCAATTCCACATTTACAAAGTGAGGGGAAAGTGTGGTTTTAAGAAACAAGGATCTCCTGGCCCTTTCTTCAGTGGTTCTTGACAAATATTTTGTTGAAGGGGGAACTTCCCTACAACTGATGCTTTTCCTCCTTTTTTTTTTACAAAGCTTCTCCCAAGCTTGTTCTCATCATAACACTTTTTAAGAGTCTAATGAAATTTTATATACCTAATGTAAAACTAATTTTCCAGCTTTACTCTATAGTATATATCATAGTAGGTAAGTCCTGGATAGCAGTTGTTTTGGGATGTTTTGAGGGATTTTTGCAGCACTGCTATGTACTCATGATCTCATCCCTGAACTTGTGACTTTATACAAGTTCATGTGAGTTTGCAAGCATTCTGGCTCGTGGCTCATTTTTTAATAGGTAAAAATGAGCCAGGAGGTGCAGTTTAACAACCATGTGTGCAGGAGCACTAGGTCCCACAGATCTTACTATCTAACATAACTTTCCTTGGATTGAATTGCATAATTAGAGGGATAAATGGACAGGAGGAAAAGGGAGAGTGTGAACTGAAGAATCTGAATCACCTCTCTCTTTTCTTCTTTGTCTGGAATCTGTCTTCCTCCTCTCTTTGGACTCTGCTTCTCTCTGTGCATTTTCCCGTTACTTCTTAATACTTCTAAATTGGGGCAGTTGTTATGGGATTTATCTGTATTTACATGCACTAATTTCATAATAAGATCAGGCTGCATACTTTAGTTATATTTATCTCTGGTTGCTGTGTTTCAGTTTGTATAAGCCTCATTACACCATAAAATCCTTCTAAAGTAAGAAATGGTGTCCAATTGTCAAGTCCTCCCTAAAAAATGGCTGGACAATTAGAGTAGTGGCGCTAAAGCTGAGATTGGCTGTTGTCTTAGCCAAGATCTGCATAAAAAACACTATGCAATGGTGAACTTGTGGCAGCCAGAGGTTGCTACACTGCCACAATGCCTCTATAGTGACCCAATTTGCAGCTTTTAATTATTCTGCCCTATATATTGTCAGAAGTCTAATATTTAATGTCTGGCAAAAAGTTACATACTCAATTACTTTTGTGTTTAAATATTTATTATTCAAGCATTCTACATCAAAGTTGATGGTTGTGCTCCAGCCAGTGCCATTTATCTTAATTACTTTAAAAATCAAACATTGCCTTGCTTTAAATCCTTTAACAGTTCTTTGAGACCACTGTATCCAGCATTGCTTATTACTGGCACCTCAACATGTTTTTGGGTATTACGTGAGAACTCACTTTAAAATTTGTATGGGTGGCATTTTGGTACCTGTAAAATTGTAATTTGTTCTAGATTTCCACACCTCTGGGTTGCCCCCCTGTATTCATCTTATATTTATAGTAGTTTATCACTTCAATGTCTTTAACTGATTGTTTTCGTCAACTGTTTACAGTCTTAATATATTTATTTCAATGGATTTTGTTGTGATTGATTGGTTATTTTCTTATATTCATGGCAATTTTGTATAATTTAGATATGTTAAAAGCCGAAGTGATGAGCAATTGAGGGATCCTAGTGGCGAGAGCTCAACAAGTGCTTGTAAGCCTGAAGATGTAGCCAATGGAAAGGCAATTGTACCTTGTGGTCTTATAGCTTGGAGTTTATTCAATGACACATACAGCTTTTCCCGTGACAACAAGAATTTGACTGTGAACAAGAATGGCATCTCCTGGAAGAGTGATAGAGAGCACAAATTTGGAAATGATGTTTTCCCTAAAAACTTCCAGAGTGGTGATATTAGAGGTGGTGCAAGTCTCAATGAATCCATACCAGTGAGTATTTACATGAGAGCTTTTGTTTTGATTGGAATATTGGATTAAACTTCTATCCTCAAGTATAATTATTTTTCTTCACAAAGTTCAGCAATGTAATTAAACTAGTTGTTTTGATTAGTGTAGTCTTAATTTAGGCTTTGTTAAGCTTGGATCTTTTGGTTTATTTATTGTTGTTGTCACTACATCTATTGGTATTCATATTGTACATATAGTAATGACTTTTTACATGGAAAATTATTCCACTGTTCCAAATACCTCTTTCTTTTCAAATTTTCAATTACTTCGTATATTCTTCTGTTTGTCTTATGATTAGTCCAAGTATTCACAATCTAGTTTTCATCAATGGGATATATTGCTAATTTTTTTAAAATGTTTTATGGAACAGTTGAGTAAGCAGGAGGATCTTATCGTCTGGATGCGAACTGCTGCTTTGCCAACTTTTAGGAAGTTGTATGGAAAGATAGAGGTGGATCTGAATGAAGGTGAAAACATAACTGTAGTGCTGCAAAATAACTACAACACGTACAGTTTTAATGGCAAGAAAAAGCTTGTTCTGTCAACTACTAGCTGGCTTGGTGGGAAGAATGACTTCCTCGGCATTGCCTATCTCACTGTTGGAGGATTGTGCTTCTTTTTGGCATTGGCTTTTACCGTTGTATATTTTGTCAAGCCAAGGTAAATTCTTTAAATCCTCCATTGCTTTAGAGTTCAGACCACGAATGTTACTCTTTCATAGCAGGGAAATTCGTGGGGTACCTTGCATGGGCTTACTAATTTTGTTGATTTTTTTACTTATTTATTTGTTTGACCAAAACTGGGGTTGGATGCATTTATCTGTTTCATACATCATTAACACATGGTACTAAATTTTTTGATTCTGTGACTTCTTACCAGCAAAGATGGCACGCAGAGCATGCCATTAGACTTTAGACCAAGACTAATTGGAGTATGATGCACAAGCGTTTAATTCCAAACCCCTTCTCCCTTTTTAACTCTGAAATCTGCATTGATTATATAGTCGATTTGATTAAAACCTGAATAATATTTGTGACTTGTGTGTTCTTCAGTCTGTTGCGAAGAATTCTTTGTATTATGAAATCTTGTCTGCTATGAGGGTTTTTTTTCTTCTTCCTGCATAGTAAAAAATGAAAAGAAAACAATATTATTTCCTAATGGGACTACCAAGTTTGTTAAAAAAGAAGAAGCTCCCTTTAGTGTTATTCAAGTTTGTATAGGAAACAAATGTTGAGGTTGTTTTAAATGCGATGACTAGATTTTGTTACGCATGATGCATGTTTTGTCCATTTATTTCTTTGTTAGTGTCCACTGCACAATTTAAAATTCTTATCTGTTGGATTGTGTAATCCGTTTGTTCTAAGCTCTTTTTTAATTGAAATATATCTTTAAAAAATTATAATAATTATGATTTTTAAAACAGCAAAAACCTCTGAAAATCTGGTTTAATCCTTTCCTCAGAAGTTAAAAGTAGCAGTTTTCTAGAGAGAAACAAAAGAAGCTAAAAACAGCAGTTTCATATGTTTTAGGTCCCCGATAAATCAGTAAATTTTGTTTTAGGTCCCTAGTAATTTTTTTTTTGCTTTGGATCCCAAATATATCAAAATATTTGTTTTTAGCCGTAGATATTTTGTTTTAATTCCTGATAAATTAGCAAATTTTGTTTTGGGTCCCTAATAAAATTCACTCAGGACTTAAAACATATTTTAGCCCACTTTTTCTTAACGCTTAGCAAATTGCCCCTTGTTGGATAATTAAAATTCACCTCATACTTCAACAGACACTTGATTGTGAATTATTATATTGTTAATTCTTAACTTATCTTTTTTCATCTTTGTAGGCAACTTGGAGATCCCTCATATTTGTCATGGAATAGAAATCCAGGAGGGCATTGAGCAAAGAAACTCACACTATGTTTGTTTGTTATTTCCATGATGACTATTATAGGGCTCTTAGGTATTCTACAAATGTGGGTGTAGTAGTATTTTGTACATGAATGTTGTTACCCAATTACTAGTAGCACTTGTGAATTTAGGTGTTCTTATCCCTCCTCTCTCCCCAACACAAGAAAACCAAAACACTTTTTTTTGTTTATTTTTCTGTGTTTTGCCTCAATTGAAATATGTTGTATGTTTCCAATTTATGTTCTAGTTGTTCTTGTTTGGTTTTGGTTGACTTTTGCTAAAATAGGTGAAATATTAAATGTACATTATTAAATATTTTTAATTATTTAAAAATAAACAATAAATTGGAATACTAATTATTTATATTTAAAAAAAATTGTTTACTTTTATTTCAATTTTTTTTTTTACAAATATCAGTAAGAATTTGACTTTTATAATTTAATTTTAGAAGAAAATAATAAATATAAAAATAATAGTGGATTTTGTTAGTCAAATATATTTTATATTAATTAAAAATATTAAATCTTAAATATTCTAACGGTATAAAAGATAACAATAATCATTAAATTGGTATAATGAATATTTTATATTTCAATAAAAATTATTTACTTTATTCTTTAATTAGTATTTTATGAAGAATAGTGATGTAAATATACTTTTTAATATGTTCTTTTTTAACACATTATTATCAGTTAAATATTACCCAAAAAAAAAAAAGCACAAGTGTAAGTGTAACTCATTAAAGAAGAAATGAAACTCTTTTTTTTTTTTTTTTTTTTAATTTTTAACAAATTTAGGTCAACAAGATACAACATATTTAAAAGAATTTTCATATTATTTTAGTACAATTTATCTTTCCTAATTTATTCAAGAAAAATGTTAAAAAGTTAGCAGTTGTAGTACTAATACACATTAATGTAATAAAGATGCAAAGAATATTTTTACAATTTTTAATAAATTTAGTCAACCATAGACAACATGTTTAGAAGAATTTCCATATTATTTTAATAGAACTTATTTTTCCTAATTTATTTAAGAAAAAATCTTTCGAGTTCTTAAGGTTAGCATGCTGATTAAAGGATTAAAAATAGAGATATTTTATTGTAACACACTATCATGTAATTTTCAATGCAAACTCCAACTTAATCTTCAATACAAACTTTCTACCCTCTATTTAACAAAGTTAGCCATTGTAGTAGTAGGTACTTGTATCATTAATGCACATTAATGTAACAAAGATTCCAAGAAATATTGGACCAATTCTTTATTAGTATAATAAACCTGAGTTGTTTTGTTGCCCACAGTCATATTATAATTACCAGTGGGGATATTTGAATTTTAAATAAAAATTAAGTAAATGATAAGAATAGTTGATAGATAACAATATAATTGAAGAACAAAAATATATATAGAAATGTGCAAATCATGGTTATCAAAATTGGTATCCCATTTATCTATGATATAAATTAAGTTTAATTATTATTTTCATCTTATTATTATTTTAAAATATTTAATTTTATTTCACTATTTTTGAAATCTTCAATTTTATTCAATTTTTTTTAAAATGGGACCAATTAGATCATTTATGTCTTGTTTATTTAGGCTGACGATGTTAACATTGCAAATTCGAGCAGTTATATTTGCACACAAGATAGCTTATAACCGATGCTATATATATATATATTTATTTATTTTATTTTTTTCAAATCCAACATTGAAACCAGTGCCTTCAACCACACTCCGCCACTATAAAATCCCAAACTGACAACGCATAGTAGAAAGAAACAGAGACTGAACAACATGAACATGCACATGCACATGCACTTGAAACTGAACAACATCTTGAAATAACAGTGGCACATAATTAAGCCCATTATATATACAATCACATGCACTGCACTTTGTTGCCCACTGCAAATTGCAACAGCAACACCATCTTCTTTCAGTAATAGTAACTGGATGCCATGTCTTTCTCACATCTCATCACTCCTCTCTGCTGCTGCACTTCTTCAACTTCAGGTCCTTTTTTTAATCTTTGATTTTCTCTGTTCCAAAAGGGTTATGCAGATTTTTCACTTTTTAGATGGAATCATTTTTCTTTTTTTGGTTTTCTATTTTTTATTTCAAAGAGTTTGGTGAAACTGCTGCATTTAGAAAGTACCTTGTTGCAGAAGTTTTGGAATTTGCAGAGGCAAACTTTCTCATATTCTAGGTCCAGATTGCGGTGTTTATTGCTTGCTTGGTTGATTAATTATTTGTTTATGTTCTTCGGTATATAAAAGGGAAAGTGTTTATATAAACAGAAGGGAAAAAGTATGCAAATTTCTCTGATTTCTGTACATATTTAACTAAAAATTGAGATATAACAAGTTGCGGTATCTATTTAGTGTTGGAAAATAGTAAATCTAAATCCAAATTAAATATTTGATATGAATCATGATCATGATGTTATTCTCCTCTCTAATTTTTATTTCAATGTTGGATTGCTCCTTCTATGTGCATATGAAATTATGCACATCTCCTTATAATACTTCTAGGAAATTCTGATATGATTTCTTTTTTAACAGATTCTTTGGTGACTGCTTCAGATGTGAAGAAGAAAACGAACAGTACAGCCTTGGTATGACGTGCATATGCTTGATATTATCTCTCACACATATAGATATAGATATTGTAAGCAAGGTTTTAAATTGCAGCTGCAATTACGATTCTAGTTTCATCGCAATTCTTGATATTACGAAAAATTGAGGCCGATGCAGCTGCAATTGTGGTCGTGATTGTTTTCACGAAGACTCCAAAAACCTTGACAATGCGGTCATGACCATTTATTGAAACCTTGATGGAATGAAATGTGTGTTTTATTGCTTGTAGTGCTTTGAGGACTCAAAAGAGAGAATCAGGAAAATGTTCAACAAGGTTGAACTTTCTGTTTCTTCATATGATACTGCTTGGGTGGCAATGATTCCCTCTCCAGCTTCTACTCATACCCCATTTTTCCCTCAATGCTTAAATTGGTTGTTGGATAATCAACTCTTGGATGGTTCTTGGGGTCTTCCACATCGCGATTCATTATTGATGAATGATGCTCTCTTATCTACCTTAGCAAGCATCCTTGCATTAAAGCAATGGGGTGTTGGTGAAGATCAAATTAATAGAGGTACTTTACTCTTCTCTTAACTAATGCTTTCTCTGGTGTTATATAAATGAAGTTTACTGATATTCCTCCAGGTCTTCAGTTTATTGAGTCAAACATTACTTCAATCAATGATGAGAAGCAACACCCTCCCATTGGATTTGGTATACTTTTCCCTTCTATGATTGACTATGCACAAAATTTGGGGATTAACCTTCCAATTGGAGCTACAAGCTTGGAAGCAATGATCCAGAAGAGAGATGTAGAGCTCCAAAGGTAGAATTTTTGGCTCTATCTTGCATGTATTTCAAGATTCTTTTAGATCCTTTTGCCAACTTATTGGTGCAAAGAATTTAGTATAGAGATCTTATTTTTCATTTTGCTTAAACACCCCGAGCTGACCACTTTCTGGTGCATTTGTTCTTAGAGGTACTCAAAGCAATTCAGAAGGGTGGAGAGCACATCAAGCATATGTTTCAGAAGGAATGCTGGAATCACAAGACTGGAAATCAATCATGAAGTATCAAAGAAAGAATGGATCTTTGTTTAATTCACCGGCTACAACAGCAGCTGTTTTTCAGCGCCTTAAGAATGCTGAATGTCTCGGTTACCTCCAATCTGTATTAGAAAGTTTGAGAATGCAGGTATGTTTCCAGAATTATGTTTCTCTTAATTTGATTTTACTTATTATTTTCTGTAGATTGATTGGTCTTTCTTTTTGTTTTGAAAAAAAATATAATTAGTTCCGACAATTTATCCTCTGGATATATATGCCCGTCTCTATATGATTGATAGTCTTGAAAGGTTGGGTATTAATCATCATTTCAAAGAGGAAATTCGAACCGTGTTGGATGAAGTATTCAGGTAATAATCCATTTAAATTTCATACACCTGTTTATGTAAATATTTACATTATGTCAGTAACTGGAGAAGTTGGAAAGAAATTATAAAAGCATGTGGTGAAAATATAGAGATACCATTCTATTTATAAAGTATTCAGCACCCTTTGATAAACATTTGTCAAAGCATAGATACTTATTATTTTCATCGGTTGAATCCCTCTGTATATATAATTTGTGAAAAAAACAGATATTGGATGCAAGGTGTGGAAGATATATTCTTAGATCCCACCACCTGTGCAATGGCATTTCGTATGTTGCGCCTCAATGGCTATGATGTATCTTCAGGTTGGATCATTTGTAACTTTTTAAGTAGTTACTAGTTTTTTTCTTTTTAGAAATAGGCCAAAGAAACTAATCTGTATATATTGTCTTTGCAGATCCATTTTATCAATATTCTGAAGAAAAATTTGCTGACTCCTTGAAAGGGTACTTGAAGGATGTTGGTGCTGTTATAGAGCTTTATAAGGCTTCACAAGCCGTTATACATCCTGATGAATCAATTTTGGTGAGACAAAGTTTGTGGACAAAAAATCTTCTGAAGCAGGAGTCCTCCCCTTACAGATTATATGCTGATAAACTCCGTAGTTATGCTGACAAAGAGGTAGTTTCTTTTCTTAATCTTTCATAAACTAAGTTGGCATTTGGTTTCTGTTTTCACTTTTTAATTACAAAACTGTTACCTTGTTTTCATTATGTTTTTTGTTTTCTAAGATTTGTACAGGAAACACAAAGAAAACAATAAAAAGTAGTTTTCAGTGTTTCCTATACAAATCTTAGAAAACAGAGAAAACGGAATGAAAACAAAGTGACAGTTTTGTAATTAAAAAGTGAAAACTAACCAAACGCACCCTATCTACATGTTTTTATACAATCTTATAATCCTCCCTGAAAGCTGCAAGTTTTTTGTTTTGTATTTTAGGTCAAGGACGTCCTTAATTTTCCTTATCATGCAAGTTTGGAGCGTTTGTTAAACAATAGATCAATGGAGCATTACAATGTACAAGAAATCAGAATTTTAAAAACATCATATAGGTGAGCCTCTGGTAGTTGTTTCCCTTGTCTTGAGTTTCTTCCTTTTGTCCTTCCTTTCTGAGATCAAATTCTTGACTGTTAGTATGGTTCAGATCTTACAATCTTGCAAACCAAGAAATTCTGAAGTTAGCAGTGGAAGACTTCAATATCTGCCAATCAAAACACATTGAAGAGTTGAAACAGCTTTCAAGGTATATCTTCCTTTCTTTTTCTCTCTTTAAATTTTCAAAGATATACATTTGGCCAGAGATCCACATAGAAAGATCACAATAATAGCTGAAGGTTTGGTAATGCAAACCACAAAGAGTTTTAAGTGTATCTTCCTCATGCTTTCGCTTCTGGCCTGAAGTCATACAGGAATCTGGGTTCTTTTGTTCCTGCTACTACTTATGCTTGGTTTTGTAGAAACTTATAAGATAGTATCCAATTCATATTTTGATTTTTGAGTGGGGATCATGCAATTTGTTGAACTCAAATGTTTGAACACACAAACTAGAAGATTTTATTTGAAATAATTTTGGAATTGAACCAGAATTTGTAGGACCGAACACTAAGAGTAAGACCGGTATCATGCAATTTCTGGCAGTTTGCCAATTTCTGGCATTTTGGTGAAAGGCATCAGGTTGCTCATATGGGTTTGCCACACCACTATGTGAAAACCTCTTCAACAATTTAGTTTTCAGTGCTTCCCAAGTCATCTCAAGCATCCTCTTCCTCAAATATGTGAACCAAAGCACTGCTGTTCTTTCCACACATAAAAAATAGTGGTACTTTCAGTTCTAGTTTGGTATTTTGGATTTCAAAACATTTCTCAGCTCTAGCTGACCAACCAATGGGACCATTCCCACCAAAATTAGGCAGCTCCACCTCCTTCAGTGTTTCAAATGATTCATCTTCATAATTGGTTGAGTTAACATCCATGAGGTGTGTTGATCACAGTGTACAGGACTCTAGAATGGCTTGAATTTCCTGCATCTTGTTCTCCAATCTTTAGACCTTTTGTTTCACTTTCAGCTTCAACAAGGATCTCATCTCATCAAAGTCCCTATATTTCTTCCACTGTGTTCCCTATTCTGGAATTAAACCAAAAATTTGTAGGAAAGAACATTAACATGGACCCAAGCCCTCCCAAGCTATGTAGCACGGACACGGACACCATAACACAGCTAAATTCTAAAACATAGGACACGGGATATAAATATATAGGGGGCAACTTATATAGACTTTTCATCGGTTAGATAAATTAGACAGTTAAGATTAAAGTAATCCTTTAAAAATTAACATATAGAGTGTAATAAAATAAATCTATTGAATATTTAGTAAATCTTTTTTTAAATTTTGGATGCATTAAAGAGCAAAAGTAGTTGAGACATCAAATGAGGTACATGTATGATAATTTTTAAATGAGTATTTTAATCCTAACCGTTTAATTTAATCTAATGATGAGAACGTCTATTCTCATTCTCACCTAAAGATGCCTTTTTCGTGTGAGTTGTACCATATATATATATATATACATATATAATCAATATGACAAAATTAATAGTTAGCCTTTATAATTTTTTATAGAATAATAAATAAGTCTCACAATCACAAAAAAATTTATGTACGTTGTTGATGAACTTAAGAGAACTCCTGATATAGTTGTAGTGAAGAAGAACATGAATCGACGAGAAAAGTGTAGTAAGAACTCGTGATATAGTTTTTTTTTCTTATAGTTATAGTGAAGGTTAAATCTTTTTTTTTTTTTTAAATCTTTTTATTATTAAATCTTAAATGTTAAATTTTTTATTGATAATTTTTTTTTTAAATATGTGTTCGTGGCGTGACCTGGACACATTAAGTAAAAAGGTGTCTGATATTGACACAGCATATGCTGGAGGTGTTGGTGCTACATAGCTCCCAAGGAGTCTACTTCTTCAAACCATCAGCAAATTAACACACAATGAATCTGAAAACTGTCACACCTACTTAAGAAACACAAACCTAAGTGCCATATCACATTTCCTCAACTCTGATCTAATTGTACTTCACTATCATATGTAGGTGGGTTATTGAGAGCAGACTAGACACACTAAAATTTGCAAGGCAGAAACTGGCCTATTGTTACTTCTCCAGTGCAGCTACACTTTTCTCTCTTGAACTTTCCGATGCTCACATATCATGGACAAAAAATGGGCTGCTCGTAACAGTTGTTGATGATTTCTTTGATGTTGGGGGTCCGGAAGAGGAACAAGTGGACCTTATTCAACTGGTTGAGAAGTATATTCCTATTATTAATTGAAGTTGCCATCTCTTGATTTCTATTTGAGTTCTATCACAATTTTCCTGCACAAAAAGTGATGCTGTGACAATTGAAATGCAGGTGGGATGTAGATATCAATACTGTTTGTTGTTCTGAGACAGTGAAGATAATATTTTCTGCAATTCACAGCACAGTTTGTGAGATTGGAGAGAAATCAATCAAGTGGCAAGGACGCAATGTGAAAAATAATGTTATCAAGATTGTGAGACATTTCTTCATCTTTCTGACTGCATTTATCTACTAAAGTTATATTGATTTTCCAGTACAATCAACTCTCAATGGTGTCATTGTGCTTGGAAAACCTTAACAATGACCTGTTTTGGATATTAATGAAACATTAGTTTGACACTTTTTTTAAGAATATTACTTCAATGAAATAAAAATTTGCATTGGAGTTCTCCCAGTTAAGATGATTTTCTTAACCAATGGATAGTATTTGTTTACTTTTTACAGTGGCTGAATTTGATCCAGTCAATGTATAGAGAAGCTGAGTGGTCGAGAACCAAAACTGTGCCAACAATTGATGATTATATGGAAAATGCATACATATCAGGTGCCTTAGGTCCAATTGTCCTTCCAGCCCTCTATCTCATTGGACCTAAGCTTTCAGATGAAGATGCTGAAAATCATGAGTTGAACTATCTGAATAAGCTCATGAGCACATGCGGCCGTCTTCTTAATGACATTCACAGTTTTAAGGTGTATATATATATATAGTCCATCCCTGCTGCATGATTCCCTTCCTGGTATTATGGTGACTAATGTTTTTGTTTCTGCTGTAGAGAGAATTCGAGGAAGGGAAATTGAATTCGCTGGCATTGCGCATTGTTCATGGCAATGGACTTGTTACTGCAGAAGATGCCACTGAAGAGATGAAGGGTATTGTTGTGGAAAAGAGAAGAGAACTCCTGAGATTAATTTTGCAGGAAAAAGGAAGTGTAGTTCCCAGAGAGTGCAAGGATTTGTTTTGGAAAATGATAAAAGTGTTGCACCTGTTTTACATGAAGGATGATGGATATGCTTCACATGAGATGTACTCTAGTGTAAATGCAGTGCTTAAAAAACCTGTCATCCTTAATGAATTGTTAGTACATTCTCAGGAGAACCTTAGTCCTGCCAAAGCCACTAATGTTGTGATGCCCCTGTCCTATTAGTACACACACATGACAAGCAAGACCTGCATTTTCTTTTTGAGTGATCATTCAATATTTTAATAAAATGGCCTAATATTTCCTTACTCTTACTGATTTGTTATGCTTTTGTTTTCTTACTTTTAATCTTTTACCTTTCATGATGATCATTTTTTTTTTCTAATGATTGTCTCAGGATCCAATCCATAAGGACCAACGCGAGTGAGAATAGTCTCTAAAGTCTAACCTAATGAGTTGAGAAAACGATATTATTATTATTTCCTAATGGGACTACCAAGTTTCTTAAAATAGAAGAAGCTCCCTTTTAGTGTTACGAGTCTGTATAGGAAACAAATGTTGAGGTTGTTTTAAATGCGATGACTAGATTTTGTTACGCTTGATACATGTTTTGTCCATTTATTTCTTTGTTAGTGTCCACGGTATTGTTTAAAATTCGCATATGTTGGATTGTGTAATCTGTTTGTTCTAAGTTCTTTGTTAATTGAAATCTATGTTGAAAAATTTATATTAACTAGAAAAGTATCCGCGGTGTGCGAACCACGCTGAAGTGCATAAAATATATTAATAATATTTGAAAAAAAAAAATTAGTATACTTTTGTGTAAAACTATTTTCATACCTAGTATGACGTATTTATCATCTTATTAAAAAAAAAAAATACAATCATATCATCTATTTATGATATAGTTTGGAAAAAATCAAACTCAAAATAATATTATGCTAATTGATGAGTAATTGATTTTGTTGATAACAATTTTAAGCAAAAATCACTCTTTCATGGTTAAATGAATTATAAGTATTATTTGTTAGGATTTTTTTAAAATAAAAATAATGATATTGCACTAACATTGTAACAAAATTTTGATGTCAATTGACTTTTATACAATTATTTTAAAAATTATATAAATGAAGGATTGTGATTTTGTGACAATGTAAAACTTTGGTACACGGTCAATGCACTATCTTACGCTCTTTTAAAATTTCATATGTTAAGTAAAAACATTGTATAGTTGAACTATTGAAACTTTAAAAAATCAAATGCTGCCATCTATGTTAAAGTCTTGAAAATTTGATATTTGATTTTAATTTGTTAGATAAATTGATATTCCATGGGTCTTTCAAATTTAAGTATATTTTAAAAGTAAAAATTAAAAAATACATATATTTAATAAATTATTTTAAATATAAGATCTCATACATTAAAGAAAATAATAGTACCATTAAAGATTTGCTTAAATATTAAATATTTTATTAACTGAAACTAATTCAAACAATTTTGTTATAATGAAACCTAATAATTTTATTAGAATTTGAATTCAACGACTAATAATTTGTATAAGAAAAATTGTCTTATAATTTATCTTTAATTTGTATTTATCTATGATAATAAAGAGACTCAATTTATTTAAATGCATGTAAGTTATTGGAAAAATAATAAATAGTATGCAACAATTATTAAATATAAATATCATAAAATAATGTTAAAAAGGAAAAGCAATTTGCATAACACATTCATATTTAGGGTTTCATAAATAAAACCCTAAATATTTGAAGTTTCCTAAATAAAACCATAAATAAAAACACTAAATAATTATGTTTTCATTTATGAAATCCTAAATTTCACCCTCAATTCTAAACCATTAATGAAACCCTAAAATGAAATTATAAATTCAAAACCTAAATATTTAAGATTTCATAAATGAAACCCTAAATTTCACCTTCAATATTTAGGGTTTTATAAATGAAATCATAAATTACAACTCTAAATAATTATTTTTTCATTTATAAAACCCTAAATTTCACCCAAAATATTTAGAATTTCATAAATTAAATCACAAGTGGAAACCCTAAATCCTAAACCATTAATGAAACGCTAAATTTCACCTTAAATATATAGGATTTCATAAGTAAAATCTTAAATATTTAGAGTTATATAAATGAAACCCTAAATTTTACCTTAAATATTAAGGGGTTTATAAATAAAATCTTAAATTAAAACCCTAAGTATTTAAGTTTTAATAATTGAAACAATAAATCTAAACCCTAATATTTAGGGTTTGATAAATAAAATCTTATTTATTTAGGGTTTCATTCATTCTTAAATAATAAAACTTTAAATATTTAGGGTTTTATTAATGAATCCCTAAATAAAACCCTATATATTTATAGTTTCATAAATAAAACCCTAATTATTTGAGGTTACATAAATAAAACTCTAATTATTTGAGGTTTCATCAATGAAACCATAAATACTTAGGATTTGATAAATAAAATCGTAAAGCAAAACCCTATATAAATATGTTTTTATTTATGAAACCCTAAATTACAACCCCAACACCAAAAGCATAAATAAAACCTTAAATATTTCGGGTTTCATAAATAAAATTATAAACCAAAAATCCAAATATTTAGGATTTCATAAATAAAACCCCAAATTTTACTATAAATATTTAGGGTTTTATAAGTGAAACCTTAAATATTTAAGGTCTCATAAATGAAACCCAAGATGGAAACCCTAAATATTTAGGGTTTCATAAATAAAACCCTAATTTTACCTTAAATATTCAAGGTTTCATAAATAAAACCATAAATTAAAACCCTAAATATTTAGATTTTCATAATAGAAGCAATAAATTAAAACCTTAAATATTTAAATTATCACAAATAAAACTCTAAATAGAAACCCTAAATATTTAATGTTTCATAAATAAAACCCAAAATTTCACTTTAAATATTTAGGGTTTTAGAAATAAAACCTTAAATTGAAATTCTCAATATTTAAGGTTTCATAATTGAAACAATAAATCGAAACCTTAAATATTAAGGTTTTCATAAATGAAATCTTATTTATTTTTGGTTTCATTTATGAAACCATATATTTCACACTAAATTGACCTAAATAATCATGGTTTCAATAATAAAACTTTAAATATTTAGGGTTTCGTTAATGAAACCATAAATTAAACCCTAAATATTTCGGATTTCATAAATAAAATCTTAAATTGAAACCCTAAATATTTGAAATTTCATAAATAAAACCATGAATCAAAATCCTTAGTAATTATGTTCTCATTTATGAAACCCTAAATCATTATCTATTAATGAAACCTTAAATTCAAAACCTCAATATTTAGGATTTCATAAATGAAACAATAAATTTCACCTTAAATATTTTGGGTTTTAATAAATGAAATCATAAACAAAAACCCTAAATAATTATGTTTTCATTTATGAAACCTTAAATTTCATCTAAAATATTTAAAATTTTATAAATGAAATCATAAATTTCACCATAAATATTTAGGATATTATAACTGAAATCTAAAATATTTAAGGTCTCATAAATTAAACCCTATATATTTAGGATTTCATAAATAAAAACCTAAATTTCATCTTAAATATTTAGTGTTTCATAAATAAAACATTAAATTGAGACGTTAAATATTTATAATTTTAAAATTTAAAAAATAAATCAAAACTCTAAATATTTAAGGTTTTATAAATGAAAACCTTTATAATTGAAACAATAAATTGAAACGTTAAATATTTAGGATTTCATAAATTGAATATTATTCATTTAAGGTTTTATTAATGAAACCCTAAATTAAGTCCTATATATTTATGGTTTCGTAATAAAACCCTAATTATTTGAAGTTTCATAAATGAAACCCTAAATACTTAAGATTTGTTAAAGAAAACCGTAAATCAAAACCCTATATAAATATATTTTTGTTTATCAAACCCTAAATTACAACTAAAAATTCAAAAGCATTAATGAAACCATAAACCCAAAATCTAAATATTTAGGATTTCATAAATGAAATGTTAAATACTTAGGGTTTGATAAATAAAATTGTAAATCAAAATCCTATATAAATATGTTTTTATTTATGAAATCCTACATTGAAACCACAAATCCAAAAGCATTAATGAGACCCTAAATTTTTAGGGTTTCATAAATAAAACCATAAATATTTAGGATTTCATAAATGAATCCCAAAATTTCACCATAAATATTTAGGGTTTTATCAGTGAAAGCTTAAATATTTAAGGTCTCATATATGAAACCTGAAAGGAAAATCCTAAATATTTAGGATTTCATAAATAAAACCCTAAATTCCATCTACAATATTTAGTTTTTCATAAATAAAATATTAACTTGAAACCTACATATTTAGGGTTTCATAATTGAAGGAATAAATCGAAACCCTAAATATTTAGGGTTTCATAAATGAAATCTTATTTATTTAGGATTTCATTAATCAACCCATATATTTCACCCTAAATAAAAACCTAAATATTCAAGATTTCAATAATAAAACTATAAATATTTAGGGTTTCGTTAATTCAAACCTAAATATTTAAGGTTAAAAAACCCAAATTGAAACCTTAAATATTTGTGGTTTCATAAATGAAACCATAAATAAAAACCCTAAATAATTATGTTTTCATTTATGAAATCATAAATTTCACCTTAAATTGAAACCTTAAATCCTAAACCATTAATGATACCTTAAATTCAATTTATGGTTTCACAAATAAAACAATAATTATTTGAGGTTTCATAAATGAAATCCAAACCGTAAATCAAAACCCTAAATTGCAACCCCAAATCCAAAAGTATTAATGAAACCCTAAATATTTATAATTTCATAAATAAAACCATAAACCCAAAATTTAAATATTTAGGATTTCATAAATAAAATACAAAATTTCACAATAAATATTTAGGGTTTATAAGTGGAAACTTAAATAGTTAAGCTCTTATAAATGAAACCCTAAATGAAAACCGGAAATGGTTAGAGTTTCATAAATAAAACCCAAAATTTCATCTTAAATATTCATGGTTTCATAGATAAATGGAAATCGAAAATATTCTTGGATTCATAATTATTTAGGGTTTCATAATTGAAACAATAAATCGAAACCCTAAATATTTATGGTATCATAAATGAAACCCAAAATGAAAACACTTATAATTGAAACAATAAATCAAACCCTCAAAATTTAGGGTTTCATAAATGAAATCTTACTTTTTTAGGATTTAATTAATGAAACCTTATATTTCACCATAAATTGAAACTTAAATATTTAGGGTTTCAACAATAAAATTTTAAATATTTAGAGTTTCGTTAATGAAACCCTAAATTAAACCTTGATTATTTAAGGTTTCATAAAAAACCCTGAATTGAAACCCTAAATATTTGTGGTTTCATAAATAAAGTCATAAATTAAAACCCTAAATAATTATGTTTTCATTTATGAATCTTTAAATTTCACCCTAACTCATAAACCTTTAATAAAACTTTAAATTCAAAATCTCAATATTTTGGATTTCATAATTGAAATCGTAAACTTCACATTAAATATTTAGGATTTTATAAATGAAATCACAAATTGAAACCCTAAATCCTAAACAATTCATGAAACCGTAAATTTCATCCTAAATATGTAGCATTTCATAAATAAAATCTTAAATTTATTGGTTATATAAATGAAACAATAAATTTCACCCTATATATTAAAGGTTTCATAAATAAAATACTAAATATTTAAGGTTTAGTAATTGAAATAATTAATCAAAACCTTAAATATTAAGGTTTCATAAATAAAATCTTATTTATTTAGGATTTCATTCATGAAACCCTAAATTAAAACCTAACTATTTAGGATTTTAATAATAAAACTTGAAATATTTACGGTTTTATTAATGAAACCCTATATATTTATGATGTCATTAATAAAATCTTAATTATTTGAGGTTTCATAAATGAAACCCTAAATACTTAAGGTTTGATGATTAATAATAATAATAATAATAATTAGGGTTTCATTTATGTATTATAAGAATATAATTAGACGGATAAAATTAGGTGTTGACAATATCGAAATAGACATTGGAATAATCTTAAGAAAGACTAAAAGAAGTCTCGGACTAGACCATGCAGTAGTTTGGAACAAACTATGCGAAATCTCGAACCAGACCATGCAATAGTCTTAGAATAGACTATGCAATAGTGTTGGACCAGACGATACAAGTCCAGCACTAGACTATGCATTAGTGCTGAACTAGACCATGCATAAGTTTCAAACTAGACTATACGATAGTTGGACCAGACCATGCACAGTCAGACCAGACTATATCTTAGCTAGACCAAACCATGAGCAGCTCATTACTCTGCAGACTATGCGTTTAATTATCATAACTTGACTTTATGAACGCATTGTCTAAAAACAAAGAGAGGTAGATATTCATTGAACACCTTTCATATATACCTCGTATGTATGTTTGCATGTCTCATGAAATGTGAAGTCTCGTAGGTACAACTAAAAGGCTAATTAGTTTCGAGAAGCACACTTACAGCTAAAGCAGAGTTGTGATAAGACAGGAACCTGCTTCTATTTGATCAAGCTCAAGCTAAAGCAACTTCAATATTCAACTATGATACAACACATCCATTCTTCTCCAACGTTCAAATCTATGAAGCTCAACTATAAATAGATGCTTCCATGTAATGAGAAGACTAACGAAAGAACGAATGAAAAACAAGCGAATCAAACAACTCAAGTTGAAAAGCAAAAGAAAGCAAACTTCAAGAAAGCTTGAAACCCTAGTGAGAAAAAAGAGCTAAGAGAAAAGAAACTTCATCTTCTACAAAGCTCACAAAGATTCATACACATATTCATATCCTCTCTTTGAGAGTTACTTGAATATTATTCTTATTTGAATAGAAATCCAGGAGTGACTTAGTGATTTATACTAGAGTAGTGTAATTTAAAGGGGAGATTTATACTTGTAGCCAATAGTGGCATATAGAATACTTGTAGGCAAAAGTGATAGTGAAGAATAATTGTTTTGTAATCAATTGATTATAGTGGAACCCTTTAACAATTGTTAAAGGAGATCTAGACGTAGCTCATGTTGAGTGAACCAGTATAAAACAAGCATTCTACTTTTGTTATCTTGTGTTTACATTTGTTCATCTAGCACACTATGCACTTTCGAAAAGGTTTTAAAAGTTATGCCTTGAAAGGATATATTAGCTTATTTAAACCTTCGTATATCTACAAAGGCAACTTGCAAACTCATATCTGTTGTGAGAGATTTATTAACCTACTATTCAAGCCCCCCCCCCCCTTCTAGTGTGTTCTTGTGTATTTTAAAATAAAACCCTAAATAGAAATCCTAAATATTTAAGGTTTCATAGATGAAACCCTAAATACTTAAGGTTTGATAAATGAAATCATAAATCAAAACCCTAAATAATTATGCTTTCATTTATGAAGTTTTAAATTAAACCTTAAATCCTAGACCATTAATGAAACCTTAAATATTTAAGGTTTTATAAATAAAACCCTAAATTCAAAACCTAAATATTTAGGATTTTATAAATGAAACCTCAATTTCACCTTAAATATTTAAGGTTATATATGAAATCATAAATCAAAACCCTAAATAATTATATTTTCATTTATGAAGCCTTAAATTTCACAAAAAATATTTAGAATTTCATAAATGAAATAAAAAATTGAAGCCCTAAATCCTAAACATGAAACCCTACATATTTAGAGTTTCATAAATAAAAACCTAAATTAAAAACCTAATTATTTAGGATTTCATAAATTTTACCCTAAATATTTAGGGTTTCATAAATAAAACATTAAATTAAAACATTGTATATTTAAGGTTCCATAAATGAAATCTTTTTTATTTAGGGTTTCATTAATGAAACTCTATATTTCATTCTAAATTAAAACCTAAATATTTTAGGTTTGATAAATGAAACGATAAATCAAAACCCTAAATAATTGTGTTTTCATTTATGAAATCTTGAATCCTAAAGCATTAATGAAACTTTAAATTAAAACCCTAGATAATTAGGATTTTATAAATAAAATCATAAATTCAAAATCTAAATATTTAGGATTTCATAAATGAAACCTTAAATTTTATCATAAATATTTAGAATTTTATAAGTGAAACCTTAAATATTTAGGGTCTCATAAATGAAACCCTAAGTGAAAACGCTAAATATTTAAGACTTCATAAATAAAACCCTAATTTTCATATATTAAAATTTTAAGTTGTTTTTAAAAAAAATAATACTATTACTTTTTCATTTTTTTTTTATAATTTTCAAGACATTCATCTTGTTTTATTATATATTTTAAAATTTTCAAGACATTACTCTTGTTTTTCAAATTTCCTTTATATTTCTCTTGTTTTTTTTCACATTTTTCATTTTTTAAAAAATTTAAAGAGATTTCTTTTTTTTTTTCATTTTTTCCAAAAATTTTTTTAAAAAAATTTTCAAGACAATACTCTTCATTTTTTATTTTTTAAAAATTTTTACATTCTAAAATTTTATTTCTTTTCAAATTTTCAAGACATTTCTCTTGTTTTTTTTATATTTAAAAAAAAAATTCAAGTTTTCAAGACATTCTCATTTTTTAATTTTTAAAATATTTTTAATACATTCCTCATGTTGTTTTGAATTTTCAAAACAATATTCATAGTTCATATTCAAATGATAATTAAGATTAAGTGAAAAAATAATTTGTATGATTCCAATTAGTGAAAAATAATTTTCCAAAGAACTGAAAAAAGGTAGAAGGCAAGATATCGAAACTCAAAAATAGATACAGATATATAGATAGATTATGATTTAAAAAAAAAAAAAAAGTAGAAACCTCAAAGAAAATTTGTTTTAATCCTTTCCTAAGAAGTTAAAAGTGGCAGTTTTCTAGAGAAAAACAAAAGAAGCTAAAAACAGCAGCAGTTTCGTATAATCACTTTTTTTAAAAGCTTAGCAAATTGCCCCGTTGGTTAATTAATATTCACTTGAAGTGGCAATTATGAATTTATTATATTGTTAATTTTTAATTCCTAACTTATCTTTTTCCATCTTTGTAGGCAACTTGGAGATCCCTCATATTTGTCATGGACTAGGAATCCAGGAGGGCACTGAGCAAAGAAACTCACACTATGCTTGTTTGTTATTTCCATGATGATTATTATAGGGCTCTTAGGTATTCTACAAATGTGGGTGTAGTAGTATTTTGTACATGAATGTTTTACCCAATTACTAGTAGCACTTGTGAATTTAGGTGTTCTTATCCCTCCTCTCTTCCAACACAAGAAAACCAAAACACTTTTTTTTTCTACTTATTTTTCTGTGTTAGGCACCAGAATTGAAATATGTTGTATGTTCCCAATATATGTTCTTCTTAAGTTAGGGTGTTGATTAAAGGATTGGAGATAAAAATATTTTACTATAACACTGTCATTTTCAATGCAAACTCCAACTTAATTTTCAATACAAACTTTCTTTTTCTACCCTCTATTTACAAAAGTTAGCAACTGTAGTAGTACTTGTCATTAATGCAATAAAGATCCCAAAAAATATTCTACTAATTCGTTACCACGTCAAAAGTGTCGTGTACCTTGGATGTAATGTCATTATTATAGTACACCTGAGTTGTTGTTTGTTACCATATCAAATTATAGTCATAATATTATTATTATTATTATTATTATACACTCTACATACAACACAATCACATACACTTCACTTTGTTTTGTTGCACACTTACACTTACACTTTCCCTTACTTTGGTGTTTGCAACAGCAACACCATCTTCTTAATTTCACCCAGTCACTGGATGCCATGTCTCTCTCAAACCTCATCACTCCTCTCTGCTGCTGCACTTCTCCAACTTCAGGTCCTTTCCATCTTTGATTCTCTGTGTGTTTTCCTAAAGGGCTATGCAGATTTTCACTTTTTAGATGGAATCATTTCTTTTTTCTATTTTTCATTTTAGCAAGTACTGTATTGCACAAGTTTTGGAAATTGCAGTGGTGAACTTTCTCATATGTGATTCTAGGTCCAGATTGGGGTGTTTATTGCTTGGTTGGTTGATTGATTATTTGTTCATGTTCTTCAGTATATGAAAAGGAAAAAAATATGCAAATATATATGTTTTCTGTCTACATACTTAACTAAAAATTGGGATACGATAAAACCTGAAGGATTTTACCTTGTAACAAGTTGCAGTATCTATTTACTGTTGGGAAATAGTAGATCCAAATTAAACTTTTTGTCATGATCATGATGTTATTCTCCTCTCTAATTTTATTTCAATGTTGGATTGCTACTGTTCTATGTGCATATGAAACTATGCACATCTCCTTATAATACTTCTAGGAAGGTCTGACTAAACATGATTTCCTTTTTAACAGATTCTTCAGTGACTACTTCAGATTTGAAGAAGAAAATCAACAGTACAGCCTTGGTATGACTTGCATATGCTTGAGGTTATGCTCTCACACACACATATAGATAGATAGATATAGATATTGTAAGCAAGGTTTTAAATTGTGTCCGCAATTATGGTTGTAGTTTCATCGCAATTCTTGATATTGCAAAATTGAGGCTGATGCAGCTCCGAAAACCTTGACAATGCGGTCATTCACAGTTTTTCAAAACCTACATGGAATAAAATGCGTGTTTTATTGCTTGCAGTGCTTTGAGGACTCAAAAGAAAGAATCAGGAAAATGTTCAACAATAAGGTTGAACTTTCTGTTTCTCCATATGATACTGCTTGGGTGGCAATGATTCCCTCTCCAGCTTCTACACATACCCCATTTTTCCCTCAGTGCTTAAATTGGTTGTTGGATAATCAACTCTTGGATGGTTCATGGGGTCTTCCCGATCGTGATCCATTATTGAAGAATGATGCTCTCTTGTCTACCTTAGCAAGCATCCTTGCATTAAAGCAATGGGGTGTTGGAGAAGATCAAATTAATAGAGGTACTTTACTCTTCTATTAACTAATGCTTTCTCTGGTGTTATATAAATGAAGTTTACTTATATTCCTCCAGGTCTTCAGTTCATTGAGTCAAATATTACTTCAATCAATGATGAGAAGCAACACCCTCCCATTGGATTTGGTATACTTTTTCCTTCTATGATTGACTATGCACAAAATTTGGGGATTAACCTTCCAATTGGAGCTACAAGCTTGGAAGCAATGATCCAGAAGAGAGATGTAGAGCTCCAAAGGTAGAATTTTTGGCTCTATCTTGCATGTATTTCAAGATTCTTTTAGATCCTTTTGCCAACTCATTGGTGCAAAGAATTTAGTATAGAGGTCTTGTTTTTCATTCTACTTAAACTCCCCAAGCTGACCACTTTCTGGTGCATTTGTCCTTAGAGGTACTCAAAGCAATTCAGAAGGGTGGAGAGCATATCTAGCATATGTTTCAGAAGGAATGCTGGAATCACAAGACTGGAAATCAATCATGAAGTATCAAAGAAAGAATGGATCTTTGTTTAATTCACCGGCTACAACAGCAGCTGTTTTTCAGCGCCTTAAGAATGCTGAATGTCTCGGTTACCTCAAATCTGTATTAGAAAAGTTTGAGAATGCAGGTATTTTTCCAGAATTATGTTTCTCTTAATTTAATCTTACTTACTATTATCTGTAGATTGATTGGCCTTTCATTTTGTTTTGAAAAAACAAATCAGTTCCGACAATTTATCCTCTGGATATATATGGCCGTCTCTATATGATTGATAGTCTTGAAAGGTTGGGGATTAATCATCATTTCAAAGATGAAATTCGAAGTGTATTGGATGAAGTATTTAGGTAATAATCCATTTTAGGTGCATACACCTGTTTGTGTAAAATATTAACATTATGTCAGTAACTGGAGAAGTTGGAAAGAAATTATAAAAGCATGTGATGAAAATATGGTGATACCGTTCTATTTAAACTTTAAAGTATTCAGCACCCTTTCATAGTTAGTTTGTAAACACTCAAACATTTGTCAAAGCATAGATACTTATCATTTTCATCGGTTGAATCCATATGTATATATAATTTGTGGGAAAAAAAAAAACAGATGTTGGATGCAAGGAGTGGAAGATATATTCTTAGACCCTACCACCTGTGCAATGGCATTTCGTATGTTGCGTCTCAATGGATACGATGTATCTTCAGGTTGGATCATTTGTAACATTAAGTAGTTCAGAGCTTTTGCCTTATAAATCAAGGTCAAAGCCGCTAATATGTATATTGTGTCTTTGCAGATCCATTTTATCAATATTCTGAAGATAAATATGCTGACTCCTTGAAAGGGTACTTGAAGGATGTTGGTGCTGTTATAGAGCTATATAAGGCTTCACAAGCCATTATACATCCTAATGAATCAATTTTGGAGAGACAAAGTTTGTGGACAAAAAAATTTCTGAAGCAGGAGTCCTCCCCTTACAGATTATATGCGGATAAACTTCATAGTTATGCTGACCAAGAGGTAGTTTCTTGTCTTAATCTTTCATAAACTAAGGTGGCATTTGGTTACAATTCTGTTTTCACTTTTTAATTACAAAACCGTCACCTTGTTTTCATTATGTTTTCTGTTTTCTAAGATTTGTACAGGAAACAGAGAAAATAATAAAAAGTTGTTTACAGTGTTTCTTGTACAAATCTTAGAAAACATAATGAAAAAAAAGTGACAGTTTTGTAATTAAAAAGTGAAAACTAACCAAACAGACCCTAGCTACATGTTTTTATACAATCTTATAATCCTCCCTGAAAGCTGCAAGGTTTTTTTTGTTTGTATTTTAGATCAAGGACGTCCTTAATTTTCCTTATCATGCAAGTTTGGAGCGTTTGCTAAACCGGAGATCAATGGAGCATTACAATGTAGAAGAAACCAGAATTTTGAAAACATCATATAGGTGAGCCTCTGGTAGTTGTTTCCCTTGTCTTGAGTTTCTTCTTTTTGTCCTCCCTTTCTGAGATCAAATTCTTGACTGTTAGTATGGTTCAGATCTTACAATCTTGCAAACCGAGAAATTCTGAAGTTTGCAGTGGAAGACTTCAATATCTGCCAATCAAAACACATTGAAGAGTTGAAACAGCTTTCAAGGTATATCTTTTTTTTTTCTCTTTTTAAATTTTCAAAGAGTTTTGGTCAGAGATTCATATAGAAAGCTCATAATAATAGCTGAAGGTTTAGTAATGCAAACCACAAACAGTTTTCAGTGTATCTTCCTCATGCCTTCACTTCTGGCTGAAGTCACGGACGAATCTGGGTTCTTTTGTTCCTTCTACTACTTATGATTGGTTTTGTAGAAACTTTAAAGATAGTATCCAACTCATATTTTGATTTTTGACTGAGGATCATGCAATTTGTTGAACTCAAATGGTTGAACACACAAACCAGAAGATTTTATTTGAAAGAATTCTGGAGTTGAACCAGAATTTGAAGGACCGAACACTAAGACCGGTATAATCTTTAACATGGACTCTCCTCCTTCAAATCAACTTCAGCAAATAAACTCAGACCTGCTTAAGAAACGCACTCATAACTTTCACTATACATCAGATAACTGTCTTATCAACTCTTTTTAGTACAAAAGCAGCCTTCTCCTTGAGGCTGAAATGAATCTGAAAACTGTCACACCTTCTTAAGAAACACAAACCTAACTGCCATACAAACCATCACTAACCGCCCTATCACATTTCCTCAACTTTGATCTGATTGTACTTCACTATCATATGTAGGTGGGTTGTTGAGAGCAGACTAGACACACTAAAATTTGCAAGGCAGAAACTGGCCTATTGTTACTTCTCCAGTGCAGCTACACTTTTCTCCCCTGAACTTTCTGATGCTCGCATAGCGTGGACAAAAAATGGGGTGCTCACAACAGTTGTTGATGATTTCTTTGATGTTGGGGGTTTGGAAGAGGAACACGTGGACCTTATTCAACTAGTTGAGAAGTATATTCCTGTTATTAACTGAAATCTCCATCTCTTGATTGTTATTTGAGTTCTATCACAATTTTCCAGCACAAACAGTGATGCTATGACAATTGAACTGCAGGTGGGATGTAGATATCAATACTGTTTGTTGTTCTGAGACTGTTAAGATAATATTTTCTGCAATTCACAGCACAGTTTGTGAAATTGGAGAGAAATCAATCAAGTGGCAAGGACGCAATGTGAAAAATAATGTTATCAAGATTGTGAGACATTTCTTCATCTTTCTGACTGCATTTATCTACTAGAGTTATTTTGATTTTCCAGTACATTGGAGTTCTTCCAATTAAGATAATATTCTTAACCAATGGATTTAATTTGTTTACTTTTTACAGTGGCTGAATTTGATCCAGTCAATGTATAGAGAAGCTGAGTGGTTGAGAACCAAAACTGTGCCAACAATTGATGATTATATGGAAAATGCATACATATCATTTGCCTTAGGTCCAATTGTCCTTCCAGCCCTCTATCTCATTGGACCTAAGCTTTCTGATGAAGATGCTGAAAATCATGAGTTGAACTATCTGTATAAGCTCATGAGCACATGCGGCCGTCTTCTTAATGACATTCACAGTTTTAAGGTATATAGTCCATCACTGCTCCTTGATTCCCTTCCTGGTTGACACTTGACAGTGAGTAATGTTTTTGTATCTTCTGTAGAGAGAATCCGAGGAAGGGAAATTGAATGCACTGGCTTTGTGCATTGCTCATGGCAATGGACTTGTTACTGCAGAAGATGCCACTGAAGAGATGAAGGGTATTGTTGTGGAAAAGAGAAGAGAACTCATGAGATTGATTTTGCAGGAAAAGGGAAGTGTAGTTCCCAGAGAGTGCAAGGATTTGTTTTGGAAAATGATAAAAGTGCTGCACCTATTTTACATGAAGGATGATGGATTTACTTCACATGAGATGTACTCTAGTGTAAATGCAGTGCTTAAAAAACCTGTCATCCTTAATGAATTGTTAGTACATTCTCAGAAAAACCTTAGTCCTGCCAAAGCCACTATTGTTGTGATGCCCCTGTCCTATTAGTACACGCACATGACAAGCAAGACCTGCACTTTACTTTTGAGTGATCATTCAATATGAATAAATGGCTCAATATTTCCTTACTCTTACTGATTTGTAATGCTTTTTTCTTCTTACTTTTAATCTTTTACCTTTCATGATGATCATTTTTTTGTATTGATTGTCTTGGGATCCAATCCATAAGGATGCATCCTGTAACGTTTTCTGGTGAATAGAAGCAGCAAAAAAAATATATCATTTACTCGGGAGAACATGTGTTCGATTCACATGCAAAATGTTTTTGGATCAATGACATTCACGTAATAGTCTTTAACCTACCGAGTTGGGAGACATTCGCAATCTTTGACTCAGGACTAAAACAAGATGTCATTTACTTGATTGCTTTGTTTATTAGCCCCCTTGGCTGGGACCCGCATAGTGACTAAACTAAACCTGAATATGTTATGTAACAACAAACAGCAATACTAAGGATTTAGAAATGCTTGATAACTAACTAATCATGAGTGGATAGATAAAAATGGTAGAAAAGAGAAACTAAACACAATAATTTTTTTATTTTATAGTAAAGATATTGCTATCATGTTTCATAAGGGAATTAATATTACACTAGAACTATATATCTTCTTGATATGAGACACAGTAGCATTTCTGAACTTCCTCTTTTTACAAACTTCTATAAGAGAGAAGATGAAATCAACTTCATTTGTCACCCACAAATAATAATGCGAGAACTCACTTTCGGTTCTCAAGTAATAGTACACTAGTACTTATTAGTTGAGTGTTATCAATAAAGAGAAACATAAATGCTAGAGCACGAAACAGCTATTTCATTGTCTGTTTAGGATGCCACCAATCGATCTTCAATTTCCTTTCTCATCTTTTAATAACCCTCGATTTTATAATTTTAATCAATAAATAAGAAAGCATTTGAAGAGTATAATAGAGAATGTGTTACAAGCACACCTCTTTACAAAATTCCAAAAGTTGTTTGCCAAGTAAGGATTTTAGGCAATTACTCACTTATATCACTCATATTAACAACACCATCAATTTACCTTCATAATCCAATGTAATGTTAATATATGTTTGCAAATGAATTGTACGTAGGAATAATACTTTTATTCCATTGAGAGGGAAATCAAGAATAATGTTGCAAAGCTGCATAAAATCAAATTCCAGTTCATGATAAAAAAATTGACACAGCACTAGCAAAATTTGCAGTATCCTTGGCCAACATTATGAAATTTTCTAAATCTTAGACAACTAAATTTTTTGCAAAGCTGGAAGAAACAACATACATCACTTCATTCCATAACAACTTTTGCACCAAGAGCTTTCAGTTTCTCTATTATCTGTTCCCCTTCTTCCTTTGAAACACCTTTCTTAATAACCGAAGGTGTTTTTTCCACTAAATCCTTTGCCTCCTTCAAACCTAAATCAGTAAAGCCCCGGACCTCCTTGATGACTTTAATTTTGGAAGCTGCTTCGTAGGACTCAAGTTTCAATTCAAAAACAGTTTTTTCTGGCTTTTGCTCCTCCTTGGCTGCTGTTGGTGCTTTCGCTGCCATTCCGGCCAAATTTCCAGCTCCTGCTTTCATGAATCCCACATTAGGCATCTCCTTCACTCCCATTTTCTTCATCAGAATGAGACCCAATTCTGCAGCTTCTGCCACCGTAAGAGAAGCAATCTCATCAACAAGCCTGAAAACTCTCTCTGATGGAGGGCCCCGATGATCGTTGGGATCAAATGTAGAGGGATCAAAATCAGCCGGGAGACTTCTTTGGTCAATTTCCACTTCCTCTACATCCTCCTCCTCCTCTTTCCTTGCAGGTTGACCAAAATGTCTCGAAAAAACATTTAAGTTACTAGCGTTAAGCCGCACAACTGTTGAATGAAGAGGTTGTCTACATAAACCATTGGGTAAATAATGCCTTATTCTTAAAAGCAAGCTCATTCTTGGCTTGTAGCGCTGCAATCTCTCAACGGTAAATCAGGCCAGTTTAACACACATTGTGACTCCTAATCCACTAAATAATTATCCTGAAAGCAGAACAAAACAGAACAGAACAGAACAGAACATTTTGCTTAATCATTTTCATCCAAAGCTTATTGAAATACTGTCATATCTTACATGAATCAAATCAAACTTTCAACTAACTTCACCAGAAAACAAATCCTAGAATCACAGAATTAGAAAGAAAAATAACAGTCCAGCAAGAGTCCTTAAACATTGCATATTGTTTAGAGTAAATTACTAAATCTTAAAGAAAGATGGACCCTAACATTCATATTTTCATTTCATGGATGATTCCATAGAAGTGAACAGTTCTTAAAGCACTTCGAAACCACTTAAGGTCAATAGCTTAACAAAATTAAAATATAAGAATGAAGTGCATATAGGAAACAAATCACACCACAAACAAATTTCTGAGACAACAAATTCCTAAGTATCCTTCATCATACCCCCACAACCAAATAATTTTTACACTGTCGACAAGCACAACCATTTATTGATGGTAAATTAGTTGACTTTTATAAAACTTTCTTAAAAGTCATACAATCGGTGGGTTGACCCAAAGTGTCGCTGCATCACCATTAAACTCAACCTTACACAGCTTACAACAACTATCACAACAATGACAACAACAAAAGCATTATCCCACTTGGTGGTTGGTTAAATGGATCACATACACCATTAGCCTCAAAATTAAGTTCTCAACTCCCCCACTCTAAAAAAGTGCACATTTATGAACACCAATTTATGAAACTCGAAAAAAAAAAAGACAAAAAAAAATACCAACAAAAAAAAAAATCAACGACTTCAGTGCACAGGACATTAAACCTCAAAAGCATCAAATCATCGTTCCAACGAATCACTAGCAAGAAGAATCAGCTAAACCAAATCCAAGATGTTAAAAAACACAATGAGAGAATAAATCCCATTTTTTTATAATATATATATTTTTACAGATGAAACAAACACCATTCATCACTCAAGAATTTTCTTATCAAAAAAATATCATTTTGAGAAACACCCAAAAAAATTTCCCGAACTTATGGCTATCCAGAAAGAAGAAGGCTTAAAAATCGTTGAGCAGAACGAAGAATCACTAATATGAGTTTAAAATCGAGAGACCCCAAATCTTACCTTAATTGTAATCTGAGCTAAGAGTCGCAGAACGAAACGAAGCCAAAGGAAGGAGCCAAGAAAAAAACAGCAGCAATGGTAACGCAGTGAAAAGCCTCGTTTCAGTGTGTGTAGGTTTGGAGCAAATTGAAAAAAAAAAATGAAGGTATTGGTTATGGGCTTGGTTGGGGTTTTCGTTGGACTGGCTCGTGTACGTTGTGTCAAATGGCTAAGGCAAGTGCTTCTTACACTTCCTAGAAAAGTCGAATAGTCAAAAATACCCTTTTCTTTTTCTTTTTTTAAGATCTAGTTATCATTCCGGACTGAAGAATCCAGAATAGACAAAAATTTGAACACTTCAGGATTGTTCATTCTGAAATTATGCATACATGATCTCAGAATGGACAGTTCAGAAAACATGCATAATTGTAGAGATTTTCAATTCCAGAATTATGCATACGTAATTTTGGATTGCTATAATAAGGTCAATTTTGGTAAGTTGTAGGCGAAGCAACAACCACCCCTGTATCGTGTGTATGCTACATAAGGTCAATTTTGGAATTTTAAAATTGTGGAGTGTAGAAAGTAAATAATGAGAAAAGTGATTTCATCACGGTACATGTTTTATCTCATTTTTCCTTTTTCAGTAGATTTTTTCATTATATGGCGAATCTGGTTTGCAGAAGTGATTTCATGTTTTTAAATGACACTCATAAAGTGGTGTTACACAAGTTATGTCATCTTTAACTCGACCTTCGTCAAGGCATCTTAAACTTAGTCTTGGGTAGAGTTTCAATTCACTTGGCTTTTGATAGAGTATGTTCACTTCAGCATTGGCTAGAGCATAGTCAGCTCGACTCAACTAGGACATCTTCGACTCAACTTTTGTTGGAGCATCTTTGACTCGATCTTTGTTGAAGCATCTTCAACTTAGCCTCGACTAGGACATCTTCGACTTAGCTTTAGTCGTGGCATATTTCAACTGGTGTTGAAAGTAATAAAAAATAATGACAAGTAGGGGAAATTAAAAGTGTGGAAGGTATGAAATTGGTTATGTAATTTTACCCTTAATAGACATAAAAAAAGGGTTGTCACATAGCGATGAGATCATCGAGATATAACTTCATTAAACTAACCCAATATGTCTTATCAATTATTCTTATTCAATTATGATTATGTTATCATTCATCCACAACATTTATTCTAATCTTAATTGAAAGAACATTAGTCATTTAACTTTATTGTATCCCTTAATTAGTGTAGTCAAATAACTTGCATTAAGAATAAAGGTTTTATTAATGATCAATCGTCTTTACTGTATTCCAACATTTATTGTTTAAGTCTTCTTCAATTGGAAGTTCGAATAGATTTTTCAAATATAATTGAACATAGTAGATCAAGTAATCAAGTGATCTGAAAACAACCAATAGAAAAAAAATAAAAAAGAATAACTATTGCTTTATTGATTAGGAAAAACAGTAATTACATGAAATGTATTCAAGATGAAATTTTAAAATTTGACTTAGTCCAATCATTTCATATGGAACCAAGTCATGCTTGAAGTATATTCAAAGATGAAATGATATGAATTGCGACTTGTAATACATATTATGGTGTCCTATAATGAAATATTTTATATATATTTATTATGAACTTGTTCTATTTAACAGTGCTATCTGTAAAACAGAAGCATAAAATTGTATAGATAATCAAAATCATACCACAATAGATTAGACAAAATCATACTAAATTCTATAAAACACTTATTATTAACACCTATTTTTTTTATATTTAGTGACTAGCAAGATAGGGTGTGGAGGTAGGATTGGAGTTGGAGGCCACTGTTTCAATAGGAACAAGAGTTTGTTAAAAGGGTAACAATGGTAGAAGGGGAAGGGGAAGGGGAAGAGGATAGATGGGTATGGAAGGAAGAGAAAATTGCTATATATTCTGTCAAATTATAAGGGCTGACATAGGAGGAGCCAAAGATGTGTTCTTTAATAAGATGTGAGGGAGAGGGGAATGGATCCTCTACATTGGAGAAAACACTCTCATCCTCTGCAATTTTAAGTCCCACCATTAATTTCTATTAACTTTCATTTTATAATAAGAAATATTTTGTAAAAAAAAAAAAATCAAAGGTCAAGATCCTTTGCTGTGAAGATGTCACTACAGATGATCCATTACCGGAGAGAAGCATTTCTTTGAAGGTGCAATGCAGGGTTGTGAAGAGGGGTTAGAAGAAACAGAGCAAGTTCAAGGGGCAGCATGGTGTGGACTATATGGCTAGCCCAAACAAAACTCACTCACATTCAGAGATATTGATGAGGTTGTAGAAAGAGTGGAGATTTTATAAGATAGGAGGAAGTGTAAACCTCAACTAGACAGACTTATATATACCACTAGTTAGGACATATTCAGACCACAAACATTATATTCTTCCTACCATAAAACCGATAGCATTAACTTAACATGACCCAAAACATGCAAAATATATTTAGGTAAGTAAACAAAATCTAATGGACATAAAAACTACCACGAAATATCAATGTTCTTAATTCAGAACCTCAGGGAAAAACAATTTCCCACGATGTTCTATTGGTATAAATAAAACTTCAATTCGCTTGACAGAGTAGCAACAAGTTCACACTAAATAACCCATAAATAACAGTGCGTTCCCTTCTTTTATGCTGAACTACAACAAGGGATTTACACAGCACCGCTTATGATTTTCGATGGTTTCATACTTCAAAAGTATTTCTTTTCATAAGAAACCAGCCCATGGATTCCACCTTCAACCTGTGCTGCGCCACTCCGAACCTGGGAAGAGCAAACCAAATATTAAGATAGAGTAACACTAACACCACATTTTAGACATGGAAAGGTATTTGGACATAAAGATTATGACATAAATTTGATCCTTGAATGACATTGTTTTTACATCAAAATAAACCAAAAAGTTATATTGTTACTGGGACCAAACTGCCATCATTCTATGACCAAAGTTTTTTTGTATAAGGACCAAATTGGGAGTTTACTCAAATGCACTTTAAATGAAATCTCAAGCAAAGGTTATGGCTTGTAAACATGTCAAATTGCAGAATCACAATTACATTTTCTTTTTACCAATGGAATCTATTCAGGTGATTTCAAATTATAGCAGAACACTCACCAAAATGAAGAAAAAGCATAACGTACTTCTCATCTTTTGTTTTCAAAATCAAGATGTATATAGGATCATACAGGCAAACACGGATTTATATTTTAGTCCTGAATTGCATTGGATTAATCCTTCCGGGCAAAGAGAAAACTTAATAAATTGCTGCAATTTCTTTTACTCCTTTTCTTGTCTTTCAGGTTTAAGAAAGCAATGGAAAACAACATTACCGTGAAAATAAAAAAACTAGTAAACAAAACCAAATAGACAGGTGCGATAGGAAATGGGCAGACACTTAACAACTCTAGCATCACCCTTTTTGATTGTGCAAATGATATATCTAATGATAATAATACCCAGAGAAAGAAATTAATAAATAGAAGAGTGGCTCAACCATACCTCGAGTCTTAACACCCTGGATCTTAGAAGGTCGTGAGCAGACTGTAGAGAGTTGGCACCAATATCCTGAAACCCTTGCCTGACTGCTTGCAAGGTGTACGGTATGAAATTCAAGACAGAACCCTTATCTTTAACAGCTCCAACAACCCCCTGAGCAATTTTTAGCTTTGCTGTATCACCCAAGTACCTAGCATCACTCCCTTTAGTCATAGCTTCTAGGGAACCCATTCCTCTGTATTTTTTGACACGTTGACCATTCTGGTGCAGAAAAGGTAGTTTAGTTATGCATATTATTACCATATTTGTTCTTGTTTAAGCATGTACAAGTCATCAGCAAAAGAATGAGGCACAGACGATTAAGTAAAACTAAGAGATAGGAAAGAAAAGGAATCACAAAGAGTGTCAGAGTCAGAGAGAGATATAAGCATATTTTCATAAACGTAAAAAAAACTAACAGCATATAGTTCCTAGAAGAACAAAAATATACCGTCTTCCCCTGTTCTCTATTTCTAACATGATTTACTTTACAACACCATACTACATGTATGCTGAGAATATACACATGATATAAACTTTTAAACATGCAAATATAAAATCTTATACTTCATAATCATACCTGATATACATAAGCCCCAGGAGCCTCAAGACTACCAGCCAAGAAGCTTCCCATCATAACAGTTGACGCTCCCAATGACAAAGCCTTAACAATATGACCAGAGTTCGAGATGCCGCCATCAGCAATCACAGGAACACCGCTTTTATAAGCAATGGAAGAGACTTTGTAAACAGCAGTTGCCTGAAAAACATAAACTCAACAGTCAGTATTACAACTTAAGGCATTGAGCATAAGCAGAGATAATTTGAAAGCAAGAAAACTCGACAGTCAGTATTACTAATTGAGGCATTGAGCATAAGCAGAGATAATTTGAAAGCAAGAATATGAGTGGGGCAGAGCTGAAATTCCACAACACTAGAAACTTAAAGAATAACAAAATTTCCTATTTTCAAACATCATTACAAGAAGCAGTTAAGATCGCTTTACAAATATTCCAACACGGGAAAAACACAAATTTTGAAAAGTATCCTACAGAAAGCATTTCCTTAAACTAAAGAGCCCTCCTTAGGGAACTCCAAGGATCAGGCATGCCACATCAAGGTGATAACCATAGACACTCTAACCTCCTGACAGAGAACCATTGACAAGTATCAAACATTTTCAATCCTAGCAATTGATCCAACCCTCAAACATCCATCAAGCTCCAAATCCAACCATCACCAAATCCAAAACTCACAGATTCATCAAAAACTCATCACAACCCAAAGCCAAACACAACAACAAACCAAGGTTTGAAAAAAAAACAGTCCTCAACCATGATTTTATCAGTCAGTGTTTCTGGAGATCATCACCTATACTCGTCTGCAATTTCCTAGAACGATACCGTGCCCGCAATTTAAAACCTCACAACAAACACACAAACACTTAAATTTGATCTAAGGGTAACAAAAAGGATCAAACAAACAGTATTAGCAATCAATGAACTAATCAATAACCAATGAATGAAGGAATCAAATATACCTGACCACGCCCCACAGCACAAACCTCCTGAGTAGTACAAATGGAGCCAGACCCCATTCCAACCCTCAACCCATCAACCCCAGCCTGAATCAGATTCTCAGCCTGATACATAGTCACAACATTCCCACCAATCACATCAAGCTCAGGGTAAGCCCTCTTCACATACTTCACCATATCAAGCTGATAAATTGAGTTCCCTTGAGAGCTATCCAACACCAAAACATTCACACCAGCCTTCACTAAATGCTCCAACCTCTCCTTATCATTCTCCCTCGTCCCTGTGGCGGCCCCCACCATAAACTCCCCGTCCGCGCCGACACTCGGCGGCGCCACGAGCTTTGGGTAGCCCCTAACCCTCTCCACGTCCTCCCTCGCCACGAAATCAACCACCTCGCCTTCCCTCTCAAGGGCCACGGCGCCGGTTTTCTCACTCTCAAGGATTTCCTGAATTTTGTTCAGGTCAGCGTTCCATGGCGCCCGACTGGGAGGCGGTGCCATGTAGTCGCCGACTCTCAAGCCCTTGTCGTTTTGATTCGTTATCCAGTCACTCCTCGCGACGTAGCCGAGGAGTTTCCCGGCGGAGGTGCCGGTCTCAGTCACGAGGAGGAACGGGGCGCCCGCGAAGGCGTCCTCGTGCTCGACGACGGCGGAGGGCGCGACGAAGGCCGGGTCGGAGAGGATGGGGACGCGGCGAGATTTCGCGGCGCGGACGATGGCGGCCTGCGCGGCGGCGGGGACGTTGTAGTGGACGACGGCGATGCCGCCGAGGGAGGCCATGGCGGCGGACATGGCGGACTCCGAGACGGTGTCCATGGGAGAGGCGACGAACGGCACTGCCAGAGGGAGGCGGCGCGTGAGGCGCGTGGAGAGGTCGACGGCGTCGGCGGGGAAGTCGATGTAGTGGGGGAGGAAGATGACGTCATCGTAGGTGTAGGAGAAGCCCTGAGTGAAGAGCTTCTCGGCGGTGAAACCGTCCTCGATCGGCGGCGGAGAGAAGTCCATTGCGGTGGTCGGAGAAGGGAGAGAGGGGTTCAGCTAGGGTTTCGCGGTTTCAGGGTATTTAAAAAAAATAGAAAAAGAAATCGACAAAAAAATAGTATTTAATAAATCAATAAATTGAATTTACTGTTCCCGGAAAAGAATGAGGTGGAGGGATAAGTGCTGCAACCGGAAGACTACGTTGGATTTTATAGCCGATGAAGTCGAAGGAAATAATCTAAAAAATATTCTTTTTTTTAATTTAAAAAATTGATTAAAATTAGATAATTTTTTTAATATACAGTGACCAAATAATATATAATATTTTTTTTATCATATTTAAATGAAAATCTTATAATTAGAAGTAAAGAAAATAATCTTTTATTTTGTCAAAAAAAAATCTTTTATTTAGAAAATTTTGTTAAATACATGAAGAAAAATAATATGTGAATAATTATAAACATGTATATTTATTTTTAATCACATTACTTATTATATATATCATTTTTTTTGTCTCTTTACTTTTCTTTTTCCTTCTTAACTTTCTTTTTCTTTCACGTCAAATTACTCTAAAATACAGTGGTTCTTCGTTATTAGGTCAAATAGGTTTCAATCTAAATAGGAACGAACACCGAATTTGAGATATTTTTATAATAAAAAATTTATTGTAGCCTTAATTATTTTCCATAATCCGTTACTAATAGATATAGGTGTGTGTGTTTTAGTTGATATATAACTTTTATAAATGGCAAAGATATGTAGAAACAGTAAATAAATCATATTTATTATTAATTTGAAATAAATTAAGTTTACAAGATATTTTAATTTAAATTGAAGACAGATGTACTTTGATGTTTCAAAATAATTGAATTTATCTCTTTATTATTGGTTTAAACTTTGTTTATCCATTTCAGATAATTTAATAATTTATTGGTCTTTTGGAGAATAAACTAATAATAATGTTGGGGAAGTAATTTAATAATTTCCAAACGTCCATTAGGTATGTCAATAATTTTTCTTTTTAATATAAGTTTATACATTTATTTAAATATAAAGTGTTGTCTATAATATTATAAGAATTATTCGAAAAGTATAATATATTCAAAATAGCAAATAAATGAATTAAGATGTAAGCTAGTGCTATTCCACCTCATCCAAAGGCGAAGTGATTAGACGTTTATACTTTTTAAATTTAAGCACAATTAATGTAATGTTGGATATTGCTTTGGACAAAAAAAGTTGTCAATTTTGGGGGTTTAATAAGTCTAAACATGTAGTTTAATTGTCTTCGAGTTTGTTTTTTTTTTTTTGAGATTGTCCTTGGAGTTATCAACGAAAGATACTTTTTTGCTTTCATGCCAAGAATAAAAATACAAAGCTTCTTTAGTTTATGAATAACTTTAGTCTTCTTAATTTTATGTTATATTTATTTATAAATTTTAAATTATTAAAATTGAGTCTCTTACTTTAAAATTTTATTTAATAATTCATAAAATGTAACATAACATAAATTTATATAATATCTAGATACTTATTGTATATTTATTTTTATTTAAACATGTTATGTATATTTATTGTATCAAATTATATACATCATTGTTACGTTACATTTTCATTGATGATTTGATGTAAACGATTTAATTTTAACAATGAAAACATTATAAAGACTAAAATTTGATAATTAAAATATTTAAAACACTAAAAATGAAATAAAGAGAGAGAATTTATACTACAAATTTAAAAAAAAAAAAAAAGTTATTATATGTGTGGACCACGGAATCTCGTAGTGCGACAAGAATGTGAGCATATGAGTTAAGTTGATCACTATCTACAAGGTGGTTTTGTCGTATCAATATCGGCAACGGGTCACCACGTCGACATGAATCAAAAGAATACTAATTCTTTAGGGTAGGGTTAAGGATAAGTTTTTTAATTTTAGGTTTTAAACATAAATTTAAAACCAAAATTTATTTGAATATAAAGGAATTGAAAAGATTTCTCCAACGACTCTTAAATTGTTTTAATATATTCTTAGAAATAGAAAAAAAAAGTTTTTTTAAATTATAATTTAGTTCTGGTAATTGTAATGGTATTCAGCAAAAAAAAAAAAATTGTTATGGCTATATTCTTTTTTTTTTAACCCTTTCTTCACCTTTTGTTAGGGCGATGGAAATAGATTAAGCTACTCTGCAAAGACTTATGGCTTAATTCTATCAGGTTAGGTCAGTTAGCTAAGTTTATTTTAAAAAATAAAAATAAAATAGGATTAATTTGTCAGGGTTCTTCATTTTTCTTTAGAGAAGAAAAATGAAGTTAATCAACATTTGTATAAAGTGGTTTTTCTTTATATAGGAGTTAATTTAATTAAACAATGACAATAAAGTACAAGTCAACTGTGATATACATTACTTACAAAATGCAAAATCTTTGTGTGTAATTCACCGTGGCATACATACGTAACTTATTTGCATAAGAAAAAAAGAAAAAGGGGAGATTATGAAAGAAAGAGTGTCTTCAACTCTTCAAAAGTTGCTTTGTTCTAAAGGGCCAAAAAAATAAACATTGATCAATTGTAGATGAAGTGGCACCCATCAAAGCCTGTTGAGAAGCAAAAAAAAAAAAAAGTAGCATTAGTGATGGCAATACGTAATGTGACCAAGCAAATTAAACCTAAGTTGATTATGAAACTCTTTAATTAGTGTATGTTTGAATTTTGAGAGAAATCGTCATTTCTTTTTTCAAAAACTTCTCTATGAAATAAAAGGATTATTTTTTAAAATAAGTTAACTAAACATACAGCTGAAATGAAGCAAATAGGTTTAATCAAAGTTTGAATATATTGCTAGTCTTTATATATATACTAAATTTAAATTTTAGTCCTCATAGTTTTGTTTATGTTTTAAATTATTTTTATAATCAATCTATAATGGTTTGTTATATAGTATTTAAAACACTTTAACTTGTCTTTTAATACACTATTTGATAGATTGAAATTTATTAAAAATTATAAAATCTTATAAATTTTAAGTCATTTATGATATAATGCTCATAATTTTCAAGTAACATATGACTTAACATCTATAAATGTATGTCATGTTATGAAAAGAAAATATTTTTAATTTAAAATAATCCTTTTCTTTTCGGACACTTTGAAACATATTAAACCTTTAATTACTAAAACTTATGAATCCAAACCCATTTGATGATAGGGGTACTCACTAGGATCAACAGCAACCAGCATGGCCGTCCCTCCAAATTCACAATTGCCACCGGCACCTTTAGTCCTTTGCCAATAGCTATTGAAAGCATATGAAGCATGTGCATACACAGTGTCGGGCATATAGCAAGGCCCATTGGGCTGAATTGAGGTGCAATCTGCCCCTGACCAACAAGCATAGTTCATGGCCTCTTGGATGATTGGGTCCGGGACTGAGGGCTTAGCCACACACCACAAGGTGGTCCTTGGTGCATAGTGTGGTGGTGGTGGCACACTTGGTGGAGGGTACACCACAGGTGGCTGAAACACACTTGGGCTTGGGACATTGCCTTCACTGGGGGATGGAACAGTGCTTGGTGGGCCTGGGCCTGGAGGGATGCCACCACCAGTGGGGGAAGGGATCATGAATGGCGGGCTGGGCTCAAAGTAGGGTGGGCCCATTGAGGAGTCAGGTGGACTTGGAACAATGATAGGAGGATTGAGATCGGGCGATCCTGGGGTGATCCCAGGTGAGCCTGTTGAGGAGTCAGGTGGGCTTGGAATAATGATGGGAGGATTGAGATCAGGGGATCCTGGCGTGATCCCGGGCGGGCCTGTTGAGGAGTCAGGTGGACTTGGAACAATGATGGGAGGATTGAGATCAGGCGATCCTGGCGTGATCCCGGGTGAGCCCGTTGAGGAGTCAGGTGGGCTTGGAATAATTATGGGAGGGTTGAGTATGGGCTCAGGTGAGCCCGGTGTGATCCCAGGTGAGCCTGGGACTATATATGGGGTTGGTGTGGGGAAGGACTCTGGTGGGCCTGGTGTTATGGTTGTTGGGCTTGGAGGTGATGGTGTGGTTGGAATGCTGGTGGAAGGAGTGCCTGGAGGTGGAAGCACACAAAATGGAGGGCTGCTTTCCGGAGCAAGTGATTCATAAGGGGGCAAAGAGAATGGGGAGCTAAGACTATAGGGTTGTTCATTTGATGAGAATATGGTTGGATTCACATCAAAATGATTAACCGTTTTCAACTTCTTTGGGCTCATGTTGGTTGCATTTCTTCCATGTTTAGGCCCTCTCAATAGTCTCATTGATCTATCTGCATCTGGAAAGGGGAAAGTGAAGATGCTCGAGCCATGAACTTATTGCCATTGATGTTAATAATACTATAATGCACTTGTTAATATGATCATAATTAATGCCTATATAGAATTTCATACACAAGTGACTCATTTGTGCATGATCATAGTTAATTATATCTAATCTAGCAAAACTGAAAAGAAAGAAAGAAAGAAGTTACCACAATGAGTGAGAGAAATGGAAGCCAAAGTGAGGTAGAGGAGAAGTATCCCAACACTCTTTCTCACTCTGCTAGTTTCCATGACAACCATGATCACAACCACCCTCTTGCAATTTTGGTTACTGCAATGCCACAAGAAGATATAAATAAAGATTATTATGGCTCCACTACTGCTATGCACTCTTCAATTTCAGTGCATTATTGAAGGACTCAAAGGTAGATCAACAATGTGAGGTTTAAAAGAAGAGTAGAGAAGAGGGGTTCTGTTTGGGGGGATAAAGATTGATTCTTTGGGTGACACAACACAACTTTGATGCATACATGCACAGTACTCATCTTTGGCTGGAGATGTGACCATGAAGGAATGCCAAAAGTGCAGAGAAAAAGGTGCCACAAATGTGAGTATTTTTATTTTATGGCAATTTCCTCACCGGCTCAACAATAATGTTCCCTTTTCTGGTTTTTATAATTAAGTTCCATTTCATGGTGTGGTGGTATATATGCTTGCTTCACCCTTGGAAAAAGATGAAAGTCTTGGTTTTATAAACACACCCTTTTTCTTTTGCTTGCTTTCTTTCTACTCAAACGCTAACACTTCCCCATGCATGATGTTGTGGCGTGAGGAAGAGGTTGGTCACTCAATAAACCATAAGCAAGAAAACATCAGATACAAGTTTTTGTCTCAATTGGCATTCATGCGTAAAAGTTTTTGCCACACAGATAAGAAAAAGAAAAGACTATAATAATGAGAAAAAAAATTGATTTAGATGACCATGTGGTTTCTACTTGGAATTAGTATATGTATTATTAATGTATAATTAATGTTATAAACATTGATAACATTTTTCATGCATGTTTAGTTTTCAGTTGAAAAAATATGTTTGAGACAAAAATATTTTTGTAAAAAGATCAAAATCTTTATTTTTGCTTTTATTTTATTTTTATTTATTAAATTTATATTGAAACATTCACATAATATTTATAACTTTAAACAAAATATGCAACCATTTATGTCTTAAATTTTTTGATTGTATGAAATATTACAAACAAATTCAGCCAATGCAAATACAGTTCCAGTGGCATTGTGGTCTCCAATGTTGTGGCCAAAATCATAATCATAGATTATTCTTTTAAAAAATCTTTGGTGGTAAGTTGTAACTTGTAACATCTCTTCGTAAAGTGCATCTGAATTTTTGGTGTTCTTTTTAGTGTGGTGTGCCAACTCTATATAGTAATAGTTAAGATGCTTTAGGGAAAGTGTGCTTTAGGCTACCATAGTACTTGGATTTGCAGTAGTGTGTCAATGTCTCATGTTTAATTTAGAGCCTAAAATCCCAGGTGGTCTTTTTAATGAAAAAGCAAGAAGGGAAATTGTATATAGTAAGAAAAAATAGAGATTTGTGCATGATGTGACATATGAGTAGGACTAATATAGTATTTGGTCACCTTTATGATGATATCTTTGATAACTAAATGTAACATTAGATTAGATGAGTTATTGTTTGGAATCTGAATGTGATTGTATTGCTTCTTCATTCATGTGTTTTGGTTTGTGATCGATGACCTTTACAAATTTAATATATATTATTTTAAATTGTGAGATATGAACTTAGACTCTAGAGTAGCACAAGTGCTAAATTTTATCTACTAAAGAAATCACGAATCAATCATCCTTGTTTTTGTTAAAGTGTAAGAATATAATTTTATTTTCTTATTTTCAAATTTCTTTAGAGATTCTCTGCATAACAACTGCTAAATTTTGTCCACCAAATGAAATCATGAATCAATTTCTAGACCTTGCAAAAGTAAGGTCATCTTTTTTAAAAATTATTTCTTGTTTTGATAATAAGTGTGAAAAACTTATTTTATTTAATTTCTTATTTTCAAATTTCTATAATTTTCTGCACATGTCTTCAAAAAACAAGTAAAGTTAAAGTAGTATTTTTACTAATTAATCATTAATATAAAACAGAATATAAAAATAGACAATGGTTCTTAAACAAAGGTCCTAAAATAATTTCACCAAGTGAAACTAAAGTAGTTTTTTTTTCAGAGATACTAATTGGCATCTATCTTTGCTTCAACCATCAAGCATGTTCATAATGGTTAGATGCATAATAACTTAGCATTGTGGATACTTTGGTTGATACATCTTGTTTTCACTTTTTTAATTCTTAAATGGTTGATGCTTCTGTTCATCAAATTGGAAGAATCAGAACAATGTTATTATGGACTAAAGAGCTAATTTATTCCTCCCATATGTCAATTTCTGCAAATTCTTCTTTCCTATATATTTAATATAACTTTCAAGACTTATATTCAAAATTTCAAAACTATTTATCAAGTTGGAATAATTTTGCGTCAATTAATATTTAAAATGCTTTTTTTTTTTTACTAAAATTTAAAATGCTATTTTGATCTTTAGAAAAAACTGTTTTTCTTTTCCATGAATGTAATTTTGATAAGCTACATGTATACATTACTAACTAATTAAAAATTATTATAATTATGAATTTTGAAGTAAATGATTTAATAAGTTTTTTATTCAAATAAAACAATGTATTTTTCATTTGCGTTCCTATAAAATTTTACAAGAACTTTTAATCTATACATTTTTATCTATTAACAATATCTTAAAATAGTTGATAGGTGGGACCATGGGAGATCAATCTCCCAAATACGATCTTAAGGTAATGGCCCGAAACCTAATGCATGTTTTATTTTCAATTACAAAAGTATAGTTTAGGTAAAATTACTTTTTGTCAACGGATTATGATTGTTTTTTAATATTTTTTTGTTTTTTCATTGAAACGTGTACAATATTTTCCATAGGTCTCCACTATCTTCATTCTCATCCTTACCAAATACCAAAATTATCATCCTCAGCAACATTAAAATTCCCATTGAAGAAGCAAAATAATTTAAGTACAGTCAGATGATTGAATTGAATTGAAATTTGAAAGTAACATGCTAGATAATTTTGGGTAAAATATGATTTAGGTCTCTCTCAATATGTACAATTACAACAACAAAGTCTTATCTCATTAGAGATGGACTACATAGATTATACGTTGTCATTTAACACCATTAAAATTTTTGGATAAATTTTATTCTTATTTATCTCTTGTTTGTAAAGTTTAAGATCACATTGATTTTTTTTTTTATCAATAATATCCTTAGTTATTTTTTTAATTTTTATTTAATTTGTGCATGTATTTATTGTCAAATGAAAAGAGAAAATAATAAAATAGTAAAATTTACAATTATTTTTATTAAAATCAAGAAAAATTATTGTATTTCTTGGTTTCTGCAAAATAACATGGCTTAATTATACATTTTATTGTCCAACTTATATTATTTTAAAAATTTTACCGTCAAACTTTCATTCTTGTGAATTTTACTACTCAGGTTTTTAATTTTTGTATATATTATCATTAAGTTTATTTTCACAAATTTTATCATTCTGATTTTTAATTTTGAAATAAAACTTAAGTGGTAAAATATGTAAAAATTAAAAATTTGATGGTAGAATTTACAAAAATAAACTTGAAAAATAAAATGTGCAAAAAAAAAAAATTGAAAACTTAAAGTAGTAAAATACACAAAAATAAATTATTGATGGTGGAATAAAATTAGATGATAAAATGTGTAATTAAGCCATTAAGCCGAATAACATTAAACAACTATTAAAAAATATCAGAGAGAGTAATAGGTTGGACTTTGGAGGGGTAAAGTCAGAATTTGAGCCAGTACAATTATTATTATTTGAGTTGGCATATAGTTGATCAATGGAAATGCACGTCTATCAAAAGTGTTGCACATTCAGTTTGAATGGATGGGATTGCATGAAGAGAAATGCCAGATCAGAGTTGAGAGACAGAATGTTATTCTCCTAGATTGATGCCTTGCCAAGATATTCCAATTGCAGGGACAAAAATTGGAGTCAATAAGTACTTTTATAAAGAGTTCTAATAACATTAGCATAATGAGCTAGAACATTGGAATGGAGGAAGTTTTTGACCCTCAGAGTCTTTGAAATGGGACAAATGGATCTTTTTTACCAATTTTCATACACCGAAGAAGATGGGCAAGAATAAACACAAGAGATCAAAAATCTAAAACTACCTTTCTATTATGTACGTATCTTGATTCGACTGCCAAATTATGATTAAGGGCGGGTTTAAATAGATAAAAAATTTAGATTATTTTAATAATTGATTATGTGTATAAATGATTATTGTTATAATTGATTATAATTGTAATTTATTTTTGTTTAGATAAATTGACTGAAAAATAATTTAAAAATAATTAATTTTGTTTAGATACAATAAAAAATAAATTTTTATTTGATTAAAGAGTGTAAAAATAATTAGGGAATATATTAGATTAGGATTTTAAAAGACTTTTTTGGTATAAAAAAGTCTGGAAGATTTTAAAGATTTTATAAGAAATTAAAAACTGTTAAGATTTTTTTTTAAAAGACTTTTGTGATTCGAATTTTGTAATTTGAATTTAATGGATTTAAAATATAAGATTTGAAAGGATTTCACATGTTTATAAGATTTGAAAATAATCTATGAATTTTTAGAAAAAAAATATTCAAAACAAACTAACAAGAGTATGCTTGAAAATATCATTGAATACAAATTAATCACTACTGTTACTGTCTCAAAAGTAGAAAAAATGAAATAAAAAAGTTTGTGATGAGAAAGAAAAATCTCTCGTAGTTGAATGAAATTGTTTACTAAGTTTGGTATTTATATGATCAACTAAAAAGTCCATAAAATTTATTAAAATTCAATTAAAAAACAAGTTCATAAAATCTTTATAATAATAGATGACTTTTTTTAAGTTATTTAAAATCTCAATTGAATACCACAAGATTTTATTACCCTTTAAAAAAATCTTGATAATCTTAATTAAATACCATCAGATTATTTTTTATTATTTAACAAATTGAATACCTCAAAATATTTTTACCTAAAAAAAAGTATTTAAAATTATAATTTAATACATCTCCTTAAAGAAAAAATAAACTGTTTGAAAAATAATAAAAGTTATAAATTTTTAACTTGAGCAAAAAAAAAAACTTAATTTTCCAAAAAATAACATTTTTTTTCATATTTAATCTAAATACCAAAACATATTGTGCTTAGATTATAAAAAAAACAGTTTAAATGTATGGATCTCAAAGAAGCTATAAGTATTACTAAGGTTTCATAAAATTGATTCTTACTTTAAAATTGATTTTAGATAAATGTTTAAAAATTTGATTTCGCTTTCAATAAAAGTATTATTCTGGAGCCATAATTAATTTGTGATCAATTTTGCTAGAAAGTGATTCAACGGTAACATCCATTATTATTTGTATTTGTACATGTATGTCATGTCATGCTCGTTTTAGTTATCCTAGTAATTAAGGCACATTGTGATCTTTTAATTGGAAAAACAGATTTGAATATGTGGGTGCTTGTAAGAACTTGTTCTTCTTAGTGGGTGTCACTAGTTGACCTATGACGAACCACTACTTCACATGCTATACGTAATCATTGTTTTTATTCCTCTTTTAATATCTTTTTTCTTTTACTTGTTTTGTTTTGTTTTGCTGGTAAGTACAAATTCGTTGTAATTGGACCTTGTTCCCCAAGTACAACTGTATTAATTCTTTCTAAGTATTATAACAATCTTTTAAGTAGAAAGTTTTTGTTTTTTTACTATCTAACTTTTAAATCAAGATTATTTGACCTATCAATCCTGTTATTTTTTTAATCATCATATTAATATAAAGTAATATCTATCCAAAATAAAAATTAATCTTGGCTGAAAATCTTAAATGCGGGATGACTTGTTTCTCATTTAATTAATTATAACATTGTGTTGGTATAATATATGAATTATTTATTAATTATTCATGAAAATCCCTATTTTATAGCTTATAAACAAAATAACACTTTTTTTTTAAAGGAAACTCCTGTTTTATACACATTTTAATTCCTAGCAAATAAAAAAGTAAATAGTATTATATATTTTTTTAAGATAAATTTAATATTATATTCAAAACATTAAAATGATAGAATATTCTTTTTAAATAAACATTTTAAGGAATAATTAAATTAAAAGTGTAGATATCATACAAACTAGACAGTCTTAATTTTGAGGGAAGACATTGTGTCCAATTTTAAAACAGGAAAAAGCCTTCGAATTCAAAGACAATAAGATATTTGTCTGTTTCCCTAAAAAAAAAAAGATATTTGTTTAATACTAATTCATAAAATTCATTTTCACTTTCCAGTTTAATTTATTATTTTAAACTTTTTTACAATGTAAAATTTTATTATTTTACTTTTGAATACTTAATAGTTAATTGTAGATATTTCACACTTTTTTTTTTCCGCATCATCAATCATTGAAGGGTGTGACCGAAAAAGCATCCAATACTTTATATTTCTAATACATTTATTTTATTTTTTTAGTTCTTGTTGTGGTGCATATTTTGGTGTGTTACACTGTTAAAAATAATGAAGACAAAGAAAAATACCAATAGTGAAAGGACATGAAAATAAGAAAAAAAAAAAGAAAGAAAGAAAAAACTCTCTCTCTATATATAGACTAATAATAGTGATGGAAAGTAATTAATTAAGCCCATTTGGCCAATAGTGACATGCAACCTGCACCTAAGAGAAGTGAAATATTAGCCCCTAATTGGAGCTTCAGATTTTTCTGCAACCTAGGATTCATAAAATCAGCAGCTAATAAATCCACCAGTGCCATGTAAATCAAAATTCCAGCAGAAGCAGAATTGAAAATCCCTTCAACAATTAATGCAGTTGAGCTATTCTCTTTGTACACACTCGAAACCCCCATTCCAATTGCTACTCCAATTGGGGTTGTAAGTGAGAAAAATGTTGCCATAACTGCCGTTGACTTTGACTCAAACTTTGCCTGTGTCACAATTAATATAAGTCAGTCAATCACTTTTCACCTTTTATAATTATACCATTTATAATAAATCAGTAAACTTTAATAAAATCTTAAAATTCAACAAAAATAAATAAATTAAAATGACATGACAGTATACATTGTAAATTTGTTTAGAATTAATTAGAAGCTTATAAAGACATGTAGGGTATTTTTTCTTTTTCTTTTTGAACCTAGTAACGAACTTTAAGGTTACTATGTGAATACTTTAATGTGAGAACCCACCAAAAGCATGTCTTTAATAATTAATTCACTAGTGAATGTTTTGGTCTTTCTGATCTTTTTCTTTTCATCATGCACTAAAAAAGGTTAGATGAAAATATAAGGATGTTGTCATCATGGCAACATTTTACAAAATTACAAGCCAGTGTACTACTTTCCAAACTGCATAAAAGACTCCACACGCAACTCACTTTTCTCTCAGCTTGAAACTTATCCCATAATAGCAAATGAAATCAACTTAAATTTGGTTTTCAGTGTTTGTATTCCAAACATGTATGATTCGATCAAAGAAAAGGAAAAACCCTGAAATTTATTCCATGTTTATTAATAGATTTTATCCTGAAAAATAGCCATTTACGACTATTTTGTGGAAAAATAAATCTAAAAGAAAGTTGGAAAAGGACAAAAGGAGATTATTCCTTCAAGATAAAAGTAGGGTCTTAATCATTTTGTATTGATCAGAATGTAAGATATATGAAAATATGATACTATACCAATCAAATTGCAATACCTGAGATATGCAACCACCAAGCCCCATTCCCTCAAAAAATTGATGGAAAGACAGAGCCACTAGAAGAGACTTTATGGTATCAATGCTCTCTGCAGTACCCAATGATATTCCAATGATCACTGAATGGACCACTATTCCTATCTCCAAAACCTAGCACACAAACCAATCACCCAAATTCAACATTGCTAACACAAAAAAACTAAGTACATGAAAAAAAATTTAACATTAACATGTTTGTTTGCTATGTAGTTGAAAGGTTTCAAACCAACTTTCAAATGAAAGTTACAAAATCTGCTTTCTCCGTAACCTATTTTTTTTTGTTACTCCAAAGTTGTTGAGAAGTGTCTTAGGTATTCTTCATTCTTTGATCGACAATGTTCATTCCGTTTGCTCGATCAAAGTCGATCAAAAAATTCTATGTCCGACCAAAGTTTGGAAGCGAAACGAGTTAATGAAACATTTTAAAACGCAGGTTAGTTGTATTCAACCAACAAAACAAACATACCTTAAAACTGAAAAAACATTTTGTTTAACACAAAACAATCATAGCTTAAAATTGGAAAAACTCTTTGTTTAGTTTTCATATCCCATTATTAATCAAGTTTTGCCTCAAATTTGCCATAAAACTAAGAACAAACACTGCTTTTGCAGACTAAGTTAACAAAACAAAGTTCATTCGAAAATTAAGTCTGTAAACTTTAATCCAAACAAGCACTGATTGAACGTGATCAATCTTACCTGTGATATGATGCGCTGCCTGATAACCTCAGGTGTTACCAAGCCATGATGGTCAGAGGAGGACACAGAGGGTCCATGAGCATGGCCATGAGTGGCATGTGTATGAACATGTATGTGACCATCATGTCCATCTCCTATTTCCTCATCACCACCATCATCAGCAGGAACTTGCTTAGAGGGGTTAAAGTGCTGCCTATGGTAAAACCCAGTGGCAAAAGAGTCAACCATCAAGGTCCCTATGGATGCCAACATAGCAACAAATCCAGTGAATGGAAACTTTCCCCATGGATTCTCCTTGAGGCATGGTGAATTTAGGCTCTCAAATGCATCTGGGAGTATGTGCACAAACCCAGTTGCCAGAATTACCCCTGCTGCAAAGGCCTTCACCATGAAGAACATGTCATTCTTGGGGTTAAGTGTTGGAATTCTCTTGCTCAGCAAAGGGAGGCTCACACCAAGTGCACCAGCTACAAGAACCGATGCAATTGAGCCAATTTTGTAGTGGAGGATTTCACTTGATGTGTCACTCTTTGTTACCCCTTCTGTTTCATCACATGTGCAACCTCCTAGAGACATGGTTGGTAACAAAAAAATGACACAACAAAGAACATAGAACATGATGTTGGTGTTTGAAAATAATGCTTGGAACTTGTTCATCAGAAGGTAGAGATGATGAGAGGGTTATGGTTCTACTAGATATGAATGAGTATTTGAGGATCGTTATTTAAAAGGGGGAAAAAGCTAAGTTTGTACATTGATATTATTACTATGGTTCGTGGCATGGGATCTCTAAGATTTTGCATATATATATAAAAGACAAAAGGGGGAGAAAATAAAAAAGCCACTCTGAGAGGCTCAAAAACGTGAGCATCTTGAACAGCCAATGACACCATGTGTCAAACATAGGTCTTGTAAAAGGCAGCACGTATGCATACTCTCTTTTTATAGAGACCACATGTATTTTGTTCATGGTAAATGGTAAACAATTTGGTTCATGTCGGATTATTTTGATTATATTAAAAAAAAAAAACATATACATTATGACTAGAGTTTAAGGTGATGGGTAAAATAATTTTATGTTGTTATTTAATTATTGGTATGACTTTTATAATAAGGTTTAATATTTAATTTATTTTAAGTGTTGAATTGAGTTTTTTTTTTATTAATTTTTTAGATATAAATTATTTTGTTTTTAAAGTTTATCCAAATTGGTTCATTTTTGCGGGACAAACAATATTAAAAAATTACTCCCCACCTTTTTTTATATTGTGACATATATTCTTTTTTTCATCCTGCTACACCATTTTTTATTTTATTTATGGGGGTGTGGATAGAAAAAAGGAGGTGTAAGAAGAAAAGAATATAAGTAACAATAAAAATATACTTCAAATAATTATTTAACGTTGTTTAAATAGTATAATGGACCAATTCAACACTTAAAATAAATTAAACAAACAAATTAAATATTAATCCTTATAATAATTTTGTAAAAAAAAACTTATTTTACATAATAGCTAGCTTGTGGATTAGGTAGTTTTTGTCTCTCTCTTTTAACTATTTAGTACATATAATTAGTTGGAACCAACCAGTGTCTAGTGTCCAGTAGCACGTTGAGAGAATTAATGGTTAGGAAAGTTGTATATACGTACGATTCAATTTTTACTGAAAGAGACACTTTCATTATTCAACTGTGCTTTAAATATATATGCTTCTCTCAACTGATTTTTTTTTATTTATGAAAAAGCATATGTAAATCATCATACTTTCCTTATTTATGGTTTATAATGATTCAATTATATACTATTTAACCATATAAGTAAACTACTTATTTAATAACTTTATTTTGATCCCATGAAAAAAAAAACTTTTTTTTGACATATTTAAGGAATAACTTTTGTTCAACTCATATTTGAAACACTGATCAATTAAATATAAGGTTAATAAAATAAAAAAAACTTAAATGTGAATAGAATCTGGATGATTTGATGTACAAAAATGGTATACAAATGGCAGAATTGTATTGTACATTAATTTATAATTTATTTATGCATAAATTGAACAATCCGTAGGCTATAATTGATTGGTAATTGATTGGTAAAATCTGTCAAATTTTGATTTTTGTGAAAGATACTGCAACCTCAATTGAGAATTTATGCACGTTCCTACCTAGTTGGAAATTACTTATTTGAATAATTTGCAGTGCTTTTGGATGGCAAGGCAAAAGCATTTTCTAGCACCCAAGGGCATTTAAGTCATTTGGAATGTATAGAAGTGAGGTAGAGTCAGAAAAGCAAAAACTGGGGTCATAGATCAATGCAATGACATGCATCCATAGTGGGAAAAGATGTCTTACCTAAAAAAAAAAAACTAATTATTAATATATGCACTTGTGTGGAAAATATGTTGTCATGCAAAACCTTTGACATGTGTAATTTACTTAAGATTGGTTCATTTTTGGTCTTAATTTACCTAGGATTGGTTCATCATTGGTATTAATTTGGTTAATATGTTGATATTATGTCGTTGCACCTCCAGCATTTCTCGAGCCTCTTGCCCATTATATAAATTAAAGCTTCTACTATTGTTGATTTGATTATTCAGTTATTGGAAAAAAAGAAGAAGTTAATGTAGCACGGCTCTTTTTGGATAGCTATTTGAAAAGTTATCATAGCAACTTCCTTTTTACCATTGTTTTTACCAAAAAAAAAAAAGGATGTGATGAAAAGATGCTTTTGAATATATTCTATTTTCAAGATAGTCATGTTTCTATGTTTTAAGATGTTTTATTTCTAAAAAAACTAATTCATTGTATGTCCCATAGGTAGTAACTTCGGACAATAATTTATATATTTAAAATATTTATCTTTTATAAATTTTAATTATATAAAATAAATATTCATATTGTATAATGCTCAGACTAAAATACTGGTTAATAAATAATTATAAAATAGTCATTTTGTTTTATTACTTCTAACAAATTATTTATCATTAAAGATTTGAAATTTTTATATTTGAAATGTAAATATTTAAATATTAATAAATTTGAACATTATTAAAATATTTTAAATTATTAATGTCATCGATCAAACAAAATTTTCTCCATTTACGTTCTAATTGAATTATAAGGAATTTTTATTTGGATAAATAAGACTTAAAAAGATAAAAATAAAAAATAAAAAACTTAAAACCTTCTCAATTATTGCAAAAACATAATAAAGAAACATTAGAAAAGTAAGACCCATAATGATAGAAGTGGTGCTTGTTTTAATATCTCATTCTATAAATGGTCTTTGTCTCTTTTATATCGGATTATTTTGATTATATTAAAAAAAAATACAATATGACCAGAGTTTAATGGGGATGGGTAAAATAATTTTGTGTTATTATTTAATTATAGATATGACTTTTATAATAAAGTTTAATATTCAATTTGATATTTTAATTTATTTTAATCGTTCAACTTAATTCTTTAATTTTTTAGATATGAATATTTTGTTTCAAAATTTATCCAAATTGATTTATTTTTGGGGACAAACAATGTTAAAAAAATTACTTTCTACCTTTTCTTATACTGTGACATACACTTTATTTTATTTCATGCATCCCTTTTTTGATTTATGGGGGTGCAAATAGAAAAAGGTGGTGTTTGAAAAAAAATGCACATAACAATAAAAATAATACTTAAAATAATTATTTAACTCTGTTTAACGAATCTAATTAAACAAATTTTAAAAATAAAATGACTCAATTACAAAAAATTAATAATTAAATGATCAAATTCAACTCTTAAATAAATTAAAATAAAAAATTAAATATTAATCCTTATAATAATTTTATAAAAAAAAAACTTATTCTACATAATAGCTAGCTTGTGATTAGATATGAAAATAGAGAACTATTTTAAACGTTGGTAGTTTTTGTCTCTCTTTTAACTATTTAGTACATATCATCATTTGGATTTTGGAATCAACCAGTGACGAGTGTCCAGTGTCCAGTGTCTAGTACGTTGAGAGAATTAATGGCGAGGAAAGTTATATATATATATATATATATACACGATTCAATTTTTACTGAAAGAGACACTTTCATTATTTAATTCTCTCAATTGAATTTTCTTTGTTACGAAAAAGCATATGTAAATCATCATACTTTCCTTATTTATGATTTATAATGATTCAATTATATATTATTTAACAATATATTAAAAAAAAATGGGCTACGTACACACGGTAAGTAAGTTAAAAAACAAAACAAAAAGAGTAAATCTTATTCATGTATAAAAAATTTGTGTGTATCCTTTTTTTTTAATCATTATCACATCTCATTATTTCTCTTTTTTATCTTCTTATATATTTAAATATAAATATCTAAATATAATTTTAATATATGTTTTTTTTAAAACATCAAAAGTTAAATTTAACATTATATCAGTTTAAATTATTAATTTTAATATAAAATATAATTTATATATTTAAAATAATTTTCTTTTATAAATTTAAATTATATAAAATAAATATTTATATTGTATAATGCTTAAACTAAAATAGTTAATAAATAACTATAAAATAATCATTTCTTTTATTACTACCAACAAATTATTTATCATTAAAGATTTGAAATATTTAATGATTAGTAAATTTTAACATTATTAAAATATTTTCATAATAGACAATATTTTAAATTATTAATGTTAATTGAGTTAATTTTGACTGCGTGGTCAAACAATTTTTTCTACATTTATGTTCTAATTGAATTATAATGAGTTATTATCTAGATTGGAACTTAAAAAGATAAAGATAAAAATAAAAAATTAAAACATTCTCAATTATTGCAAAAATGTGACAGAAGCATTAGAAAAGCAAGACCATAACATAGAGGTGTTGCTTGTGCTAATATCTTATTTTATAAATGGGTTTGTTTCTTTTTTGAGAGAAAAAAATGATTTGACTATTGACGGTAATAGTTTTAAGAAATAGAAATAACAAATAATAATGACTTAATATCCTTTGGTTTCTATTTTTATTTAATTGTCCGTTATAGTTTTTTTTTAATATTAAAAAAATTTAAATTTATTATTATTATCTCTATTTCAAATTATTAAAAATTAATAAAATATTTCAATTTAGTCTCTAACTATCAATTGAACCTTAATATTGAGTAGATGTAATATAAAATTATTAACCATGAAAGACTTAATATAATATTTTTAATAACTTAATGATTAAATTAATATTATAATAATAAATATAATTAAATCATCAACAAAAATAAAATTATTATAAAATTTAATATAGTTATAAACATTAATATACAGAATTAGAATATTTTTAATAACTGATGGACTAAATTTTTTTTTTTTTTAACTTAATGACAAAAATAGATAATTAAATAAACCCTAAGTTTTTTTCGTAGGCAGTTAAATTTACCTCCGTTAATTTTAAAATACACCTCTTTTTTTACTTTTTCTTATTAAAATTACTTAAATAACCTTACTTCTTACCTCCTCACATCTAATTGTATTGTTGTAAACATCTCTCATCTCCTCAAGTCAAGGCTCAACCTGTGATCATCGCTGCGCTTATGAAATATGCCTCCTCATGGGCTCAAATCGAATTCTACAAACCTTAATGGAACAATTGCATAAAGTAACGAAGGCTCCCTTGCGAAAAAAAATATACATCTCGTTTCACTGTTTATAATAATTGCATTGTGAGAATCGAGGAGGAAAAACATTTCTTAACTACATCGAACTAGTGTGCTAATTTTAATATTACTCTTTTTTTTCCATTTGCATAAAATAATTTCAATTAAAAGGCACAGAGGTAATTTTTGCCCAAGATTATCCTCCAATTGATGGCCTTCAATCACAATGGTTAGGGTGGAGTTGATAGTATTAGGGTGTTGTATGTGGCATAATTGGATTGGGGTGGATAATTTGATAGCTTGGAGATTTGGGGAGATACAAGTTGAGTTCATTTAAGTAAATATAAAAATAAAAAGTAAAATAGGATGTATATTTAAAAAATAAGGGAACTAAGTCTAACCATTGCATTTTTTTTAATCAAAATGTAGCAACCTTAATACACTTAAAAAGTGTATTTATTGATGCAGATGTATATCATCAGATCAAGAGAGCTAACTTTAATATTAAAATTTGACTAATATCAAATATTTAAACTATATAAAATTATCATCCTATTTTAATTTTTAATTTAACAAACTATATAAAAAATAATAAAGAATGGCTTTATTATTTCTTATACAAATACTTTAAAAAATGTTTTAGTGTACTTAAAATTGATGTAAGGAAAACTTAATTAATTTACATAATATAATAATAAATGAATGCACACGATCTAATTATTTTACATTGTCCTCTTTAAAAGATATATTTTAATAGAGGTAAAACTTACACATGAACTTCATATATACATGTGATTTTTGAGAAGCATTTGATTATGCTAATGATGTGAAATGGTACAAAGTAATAGAAATAGAGGATCTTTCCACTGTGTGTTTTATAAACCAATTTGTTAATATTAGAATCTTTCCGCTGTGTGTTCACAAATCTCAAACCCAGTTTTCAGTACTATATATACACCTCAAAATGAACACAACATTATCATCCATTCCCCTCCCTTATATACATTTCTCAATGGGGGAATGAATTATATACAGTGAAGAGAAATCTTAGTGTAATTTCCTTTTATTTTTGTGTGATACAATAGCAAGTAGCAACATCAATTCCTTCCTCCAAATTAACTCAATATGTTTCTCACATTTTTGTTATTATTATAAACCATCTCACTATCATATGGCCCGCTCAAAAGTTTTAAATTTTAATAAGCTGCCATGTCTATTACAAAATATAGATAGATATATATAGTTTCATCACCTTTCAATGGATATATGCCATAAACAACGTAGTATAAAGTATAAAGTGATATTCACAGAATAGTTTGGTTTGATTTTGAAGAAAAATCCTTCAAATTAAATATAAAACACAAAAAATATATGTAGTTCGGTTTGGTTTGATTTTTTATTTATAAAAAATTTAAACCAAACTTTTACGTTTGATTCAATTTAATTTTTGTGATTTTTTAAGTTAAAAAAAAAATACAAATTCAAATTCTTAAAATAATTTTTTTTTTTTACATTGCATTATTTTTCGCGTGAAAATTAAAGTCAAATGCCAACTTTATTTGTCCAATTCATTGAATTGATGCATAATTCTTCTGAAATATCACTTCAAATAAACTTTGTTGATTCTTCTAAATTATTCAAGGAATGAGTTCAACATGTTTTTATCTTTTCACCACATACAATCCAGCAAGCACAATTACATATGCCGTAACATTTTCCTGAATCATAAGCATTAAACTTGCAATTTTCAAGACAAGCTGGGTGGGAGTGACATTCCATTGGGTAAACTATCCATCTTTTTGTACACATTTTGCTCTCACAACCTGTACCAATATTTCTTATACAATTACAAATCACGTAAAAAAATAAAAATAAATGTTATTGCTTTCAAAGATGTAAATATATTCTTAAAAAAATGTGAATATACAGAACGTTTAACAGATTCAGAGTTATAGAAAGACTTATAAAGAGAAAAAAAAATAATGAACCAACTCAAAAGATAAGCTTTTTTTTGTCATGGTACCTTGTCATCAAAGTGAAGATTTTTCAAACAATTTGAAACGGATGGTGAATCCTTATTATGAGATGATAAGTGGAATATAAAGTTGCCTTTTTTAATCATATATGTATAATAAGTACGTGATTATTGCTAACAAGTTTAATAGCATTACAAGGTATGATTGTTTATGGGAGTTAGCGACTTGAGCAACATTGCCCAAACTCAATGATAGCATTGTCTGAATGTTTTAGTTAATATGTATTATATGAAAGTGAAGAGAAACTGAATTTTACTAGATTTTGTATTTCAAGTAATTATTATATAATCATAATCAAATCTTTTCAATATTACTTATTGTCATTAAAAGTTCCCAGTTACTCCACAAATTATAATGACTATTAATTAAATACAAATATTTATTAATTATCTTTAACATCGGAAACTGTATTTAATTATTTCATTCAAATTGTAAAAGAAATTAGAACTTAGAATTTGAATATCAATCACTATCTTTATTATTTATATAAATTTTATCATGTAACAGAAATTAGAACTTAGAATTTGAATTTCAATCAATATCTTTATTATTTATATAAATTATATCGTGTTTCTCAATTAGATATTTTAATCTCAATTAATACTGATTATATATACATATGGCCTATGGGCTGGCTAACTTCCTCTCGCAATTTGTACAAGAGAGAAAGTTATTTTCTCTATAGACAATGATTAATTTTAAAATAAAATATCCAAATTAAAATATTTTAAATTTAAATTAAAATCTCAAACTCTCCAACCTAACTTCTTCATATACGGTATATTTTATAAAACTAAAGATAAAAATTATCAAAAGTAAAATAAGGTGGGATTACTCCTTAGAATAAACAATGACAATTTTTAAATATGGTTGTGAGCACCATAAATATTAATTGCAAATAAGACACCATGTTTTCAATCTTATTGATTATTCAATGGATAAGATCTAAACTCTAATACATGGATTTATCTTTTGTCCACATGCAGTCCAGCAAGCACAATTATATTCGTCGCAACATTCTCCTGAATCATAAAGATTATACTTGCAATTTGCAAGACAAGCTGGGTTGGAGTGACAATCCATTGGGTAATACGACACATCTTTTATTACACATTTTGCTCTTACAACCTGTACCAATGTTTCTTATAGAATCGCAAATCATGTAAAAAAACAAAACAAATGTTATTGCTTTCAAAGATGTAAATATATTATTAAAAAAATGTGAATATATAAAACGTTTAACTGGTTCAGAGATAGGGAGACTTACGAGAAAAAAATATAATGATGAACAAACTCAAAATATAAGCTTTTTTTGTCATGATACCTGTTCATCAAAGTGAACATTTTTTTTTATGAATTTGAAACAGATAAATAGTGAATATCAAGTTGCATTTTTAATCATATATCTATAAGCACATAACTGTACTATATGAAAGTGAAGAGAATCTGAATTTACCAGATTTTGTATTTCAAGTAATTATTATATAATCATAGTCAAATCTTATTTTATTTTACAAAACAAGTCAAATCTTTTCAATAAGTATATAACATCTTAATATTTTAGAGTGTGAATTGGTGTCTATGTTGTGCAATAAAGATGTGTTATGGGACTTTCATGGACTGTATTTGGTACTGTTTGATCCGAAAATGAAATATCAAGCTTGTTTGTTGATTAGTTATGGCTTTTTTTTTCCTTCTTATATTTGAATCGTGATTGATTATGCAATTAAAGATATGAACAAGCTTGTAAAAAAAAAAAAGAACAAACAAACAAATTAAGCCGACACAAATCACAAGTGGTATTAGCCTTTGATTTAGTGGATCGAATAAAAAAATGGATTTTAGGTACTTGTGCGGTTGTGCTTTCTATCAATATTTGTTCTATTTAGGTGATAAAAAAAAAAGTAATTGTAAAACCTTAATACCGTAAGACTGTTTGTGAATTCATCAGCAACAAAAAAACAAACCAAGAAAAAAACTATCAAGAAGTAAAAAAAAAAAAAGAACAACAAACACCAAAATCTAAATCCTCAAAATATTGTTAGAGAAAGGGAAAAAATAGTACCAAACAACACTTCTCCTAGCAGGCGGCGAATTTTAGGGTTAACTCTCTTTTTGCTTTTCAAGGTTCCAAAGTGATCTATTTATATTTTATAGAGATAAGGGTGACACTGCTTGCTCCCTTTTCTTTTTTCAAGTTGATTTGGTATTAATATTTTTTGATACTTTGATTTGGTATTAATTAATATCATGATATGGTATTAAATATTTATGTCTAATCGAAGAAAGTAAATAAAAACAAACATATTTATTATGAATAATATCGAATAAAATGTTCATACAGAGTAAAATCTTGTTCATATAGCATCAAGAGTAAAATTATTTTATGGAGTCGGTTAATCACAACTCACCATAAATGGAAAGTTGTGATTGAGAGGCGACATAAAATAATTTTACACCAGCAATGTATAAGTCTTTTTCTCATATCTTTATGGTTGTTCATACTTATTAAAATTGTAATTTTATTTTGTTATTTCCTGTTACACTTTTTTCATTTACATAGGTCACATCTATTGAAGAATAATACAATTGTTACTTTCCTCTTATTAGTTGGATTCTTCTCCTTCTATCCTCTCGTTCCCACTTTGTATTTAACACGTTATCAGCACGAGCCTCTTGCTTCCATAATGATTCTGATGATCTTTTAAAAAGAATTTTTCTCTCTAAAGTGAGAAAATAACCAAATGATCATGAAAGATCCTAAAGATTTTCTAAAAAGAATTTTTCTCCTTGAAATGAGAAAACAATCAAATGAACATAAAAGATCCTGAGGATCTTTTAACCCACTAGAAGTGACAAACATATGAACAATACATGATATCATTGTGGTGACAAATATCATTGGTTATGTATATGTTGTACACCAAAGCATTTGATTGAACTTTTTTAACAATCCCTTAAAAATAAGGGAAAAATGATTAAAACTCATTTCACTTATGAAGATGGTCATTCTCAACTATGATCATATATATACTACTCATCTGGATGTTGCTTATTTATTTGCTTATCCAAAAGGAGAAAAATAAATATTTTTTCATTCTCGAAGAATGAGAATAGTAACTATTATTCTTGAAAAATGTTAATATAAAAGAATAATTCTTTCTCACCTGAAGTGAGAAAATAATGAATATGAGATTTCTTTCGTAAATATCAACTTGATGCTCAATACTACACCTCTCTCGAAGTTTAGGTGTAGTGCTTAATATTGAGTCAAAAAATTACTAATGACCATATACAATATGCATTTTTATTCATGTTATATGTCTTAATGTTTTTTTAGTCATTTTTATAAAAGATACCAAACAAGAAATAAGAGATTTGCAATTTATGGTTGTTTTTTAGCTGCCACAAATATAAAAAAGTGTCACAAATCAAATTGTGGCAGCTAAAAAACCATTACAAATTGCAAATCTCTAATTCCTTGTTTGGTATCTTTTGTGAGAAGGACTAAAAAACATTTTCCGAAAACATATTTAAAGGATTAAAAACATATTTAAACCTTATATATATTTAGTTCCAAAAGAACTTAGGTACTTGAATATAATTAAATAAAAAGATTTCATATTATGTCATGAATAGAATAAAATGGAATCAAAATAAAGTCAACATTGATAATATGTTAACATATAATGTAGCGCTAAATGTTATAAATAAAAGTGAAGATCAAGAGTCTACAAAAGATTCTAGACAAATAAATGATTGGCCAAAATAGAAAGATTCAATTAAAACAAAATTATACTCGTTTACTCAAGAGAACGATTATTAGACTCGTAGTCTATATACCTAAAGATGTAAAACATGGTTCAATTTTTGGACCTGTAGTTCATATACTCGAAGATGTAAAACCAATTAAGGTTTTTGGACCTGTAGTTCGTACACTTAAAGGTGTAAAACCAGTTGGATATAAATGAGTTTTTGTGCAAAAACAAAATGAAAATGGTGAAATTATGAGATACAAAACACGTTTTGTTGCTCAAGGATTTTTACAAAGACTTCGCATTGATTTTGAAGAAACATATTCACTTGTATTGGATGTAAGTATCTTTAGGTACTTAATTAGCTTGGTTGCACATGAAGGCCTTAATTTGCATTTAATGGATGTTGTTACAACTTACTTGTATGGGTCTCTAGATAATGAAATTTACATGAAACTCCCTGAAGGATTTAAACTTGCCCAATAAAACATGTTCTAAAGAAAAATACTCAATCGAGTTGAACAAGTCCCTCTATGGGACACATGTGGTATAATCGTCTTAGTGAGTATGTGCTAAAAGAATGATACAAAAATGATCCCATTTGTCCATGTATTTTCATGAAGAAATCTGAAAATGGATTTGCGATAATTGCTGTCTATGTAGATGACATAAATATCATTGGAACTCCCGAAGAGATTCCAAAGCAATTGATTGCTTGAAGAAAGAGTTTGAGATGAAATACCTTGGAAGGACAAAATTTTTCTTGGGATTACAAATAGAATATTTAAAAAAAGACAAAATTATTGTGCATCAAGAAACGTATACAACGAAGGTGCTTATAAGGTTTTTTAGCTGTGGACAATGATTCTTTTATACTTAAAGAAAGGGATGAAGAACTACTTGGTCTTGAAGTACCATATCTCAGTGTTATAGAGGCATTTATGTATCTTGCAAATTATACACGACCCGATATATCATTTGCAGTTAATTTATTAGCAAGATATAATTCATCACCTACACGAAGACATTGGAATGGAGTGAAGCACATACTTCATTACCTTAGGGGCAGTATGGACATGTGTCTATTTTATTCCAATGTTTCAAAATCAGACCTAATCGGTTATGCAAATGTTGACTATTTATCAAACCCTCATAATGGTAGGTCACAAACAAGATATCTATTTACATGCAGTGGTACAATCATTTCATGGCGGTATGTGAAACAAACTATAACTGCAATGTCATCTAACAATGTAGAAATTATAACATTGCACGAGGCAAGTCGTGAATGCTTTTGGTTGTGATTTATGATCCAACATGTATGAGATACTTGTAATTTATCTTCAGGGAAAATGACATTGACGATCATATATGAGGACAATGTTGCATGCATTGCTTAATTAAAGGAAGGAAACATCAAAGGAAATAGGATAAATCATATTCTACCAAAATTCTTTTTAACTCATGATCTCCAAAAGAATGGTGACATAGATGTTCCACAAGTTTGTTCATGTGACAATCTAGCAGATTTCTTTACAAAATCATTGCTAAAGAAGACTTTTGAGCAATTGGTTCACAAGATTGGACTTCGTCAACTTAAAGATGATTATCAGCAACAAAGGGAGAAATGAATACGTTTTGCACTCTTTTTCCCTTTGCCATGATTTTATCCCATTGGGTTTTCTTGACAAGGTTTTTAAAGGATGTGTATTATTTTTCCTTCACTAGGTTTTTATCCCACAAGGTTTTCCTAGTAAGATTGGACTTCATCAACTTAAAGATGATTGTCAACAAGAGAAGGAGAAATGAATACGTTTTGCACTCTTTTTCCCTTTGTCGTGGTTTTATCCCATTGGGTTTTCTTGACAAGGTTTATAAAGGATGTGTACTATTTTTCCTTCACTACTTTATGATTGTTCATATCTATTAGAATATTCTGTTATAATCTTATCTTGTTATGTTCTGTTACACTTTTTGTTAAATTCTATACTTATAAATACGTCATACTTATTGATGGTCATACTTATTGATGAATAATACAATTCTCACTTTCCTCTTATTTGTCCTTGTATACTCTCTTGCTCCCACTTTATATTTAACAATATTTAAATTTTTATCAATCAATTATTATTTATATAGAGATAAAGATAATTGATTTAATATAAAAATATTTCAATTCTAATATTTTTAATTCAAAATATAATTAACAAAATTTATTTAATATAAAAAAAATTGATTTTTATTTCCTTATTAATTTAATGTAATATGTGCTTTTTATAAAGATCAAACTTCACCTAAAAAAAAAAACTTATGGAAGGATTTATATTCTTGAAAACAAAATATATAATTTTATATTTTTTATAAAAAAAAAATTAGATCTTCAAATAATTGAATTAGGTCATTATTATTAATGAATATCAATATATTATATAAAAGATAGTTGGCGAATAATTTCTTATTTTATTTTTATTTGTTTAATTTATTATCATTAATTAATTAATTAATAATAATAATAATAATAATAATAATAATAATAATAATAATAATAAGTAAAATCACAATAACGTATTATTATTATTATTAATAATTTGAAGCATTTTTAATAACTTAGGGATTTGATTGATTTTTTTTAAAATATGAGAACCAATTCGGATCATTAATTAAAACCTGAGAATTAAAATAAGTATTAAGCTTATTTTATATTTCAAATCTTGAGGAATTTGATAGTTTATGAGAAGTTATAATGAATTCTTTAATAAATATTTTAATCTAAATCATTTATTTTGATTAATAAAATATTTTGGACTAAAATAACATTTATTTTTTATTTAAAATAATCTTTTAAAGGATATTATAGTAATGGGGTTACTAACATTCGTCATAGTTAGAGGACATTAGTCATCAATATCAAAATATTTTGGACTAAAATATTATATTTTTTATTTAAAATAATTTTTAAAAAATATTATAATAATTTGATATTTAATTAAAAAAATATATTTTCTCTCTTCATTTATGACAATTTATTTTGAGAAAAAAATAATTAATTATAATTAGGGAATAGAAATAATTTATATTTAATTAATATTAGATTATTAAAATACTATTATTTAATACATAAAAATAAAACAAATAAAAAATATTTAATCCAAAATATTTTGGCAGTGATGATTAATAACTTTCCACTAGTTTACGAGTTAAGTTTCATCTTAAACATTTATTATAACCCATCTCAAGTTATTTTATCAATATAAAATGATTAATTTATCTGTTTTAAACTAAAAGATTCAGATTAAAATATTTTGAATTTAAATTAAAATCTAATCTATCACCAAAGAGGATGAGATGATCATGAGATGAGAATGCTAAATTTTGAGAGGAAGACTAACTCTCCATTTTGTCTTATTATGGATCCATTCTGACTTTTGTTTTTGTTTTATTTTAACTTTTGAACCGTTTTGTTAGTTTAATTGTGTTGATGTTGACAGTTTAATTGTGTTGATGTTGACTTGTGGCACTTGATGTTTATCCATTGCATAATTCCTGTCTCTTTTGGCTTAAAATTGATTCATTTATATGTTGTGTTACTTTTGTGGCTGCACTCCTATGTGCTTAATTAGCTTTGATGTGAATTTCGTGCGATTAATAAATAATAATTAATTGTGGCATGCTAGTGCGGAAATCATAGTTTACTTTATTTTTCAAGCATGTAGGTTTTTTTAAAGCTATTTTTTAATAATCTAATTTTAATATTTATTTAAGCCATTTATTTTTTTTTTCACTCAAATTAAGTCATGATATTATTTATCTAATCAATTAAATACTGTTATTTATACTCATTTAAGTCCTAATATTTGTTAAAAATACTCATTTAAATCATGCCCATCATCTTCTTTAATATCATATGAGAGGAGATGGTGAATTAAATTCAATTAAATATTTTTAACAAATATTATAATCTAATTAATTAGACAAATAATATTACTTAAAAATAAACTTATTCATTCAACTCAATTTTTTCAAGGTCCACATGGATCTATCTTTACACCACATCCATTCCAGCAAGCACAATCATATTTGTCACAACATTTTGCTTCCCGATAACCATTAAACTTGCAATTTTCAAGACAAGCTGGCTCGGAGTGACATTCCATTAGGTAGAGCGATGCACCTTTTTGTACACATTTTGCACTTACAACCTGTAAGAATGTTTCTTATAGAATTGCAAATCATGTAAAAAAAAACAAATGTTATTGGTTTGAAAGATGTAAATATGTTTTTTACAAAATGTTAATACATAAAACATTAACATGTTCAGAGATAGAGAGACTTACGAGAAAAAAAATATAATGATAAACAAACTCAAAAGATAAGCTTTTTTGTCATAGTATCTGTTCATCAAAGTGAACATTTTTCATGATATTCAATTAAAAAAATGATTAATGCAATCCATCCCATAATAGCAATCTTTAACAACATTTGCTTTAAACCTAGTGTACAACATGACAAGCACACATGTGATTCACAAACTCTGTTGTTTTTTATCAGCCAAAGAAACATCATATATAAACACAACCAGAGCAGCAAATCAAAATACAATCAAATTGGTTGTGGCAGAGCGAGTAATGAGTTAAAAGTCCAAAAGCAGACTAGAAACCACAACTAGCAATCCAAACCAAGACAATAAACAACAACAGAAGCAATAAATAAACAAAATTACAGATTCTACCACATCCTAATCCACTGAATAACAAACAATTAGATTAGAAATGCGCTCAACTCCTTCACGATAGTGCCACTACCTTATAACTTCCCCAACTGCATAATAGTTACTAATAAAAACCCCACTGTCACTGCAAGCATTATGTACCAATTCCATTTTACTCAAGATTCATGCAGTGATACATTTAGTTCTAGGGATCGGCCAGACATTTCCCCATTTCAGCTTACCTTCCTTTCTAACTAACGAACGGTGACGAGCAGTGAAGGAGATGGAAAGAACTCACAGTGATGAGCAGCAGGCGGACAGCGACAGACCATGGCGAACAGCGGCGAGCTGGGGGACGCGAGAGCTTTAGGTGAATGTGTGTGAAGCAGTAAAATGAGTGAAAACTGAAAAGAGTGTAACTTTATTATTTTATTAATAAAATTTATTTTTTAAATATATTAGTGCTAGACTTAATGACAAGCATATATAAAATTATATTAAAATATGTGTAGTGTTATAAATAATATTTAAATAATATCTGTATAGTTGTGAATATCTATTACAAATATTTTATAAATTTATTGATAGATTATACCTATTCAGAATAATATATTTAGATTCTTATTATTCAGTACTCTCACTTTTATTTTCTCCATTAAATGATTTAAATAAGTTGAGTATTAAAAAATAGTCAATAAATCATGTTAAGATGATATAACGTATCATTTAAATAACAGTTAATATGATAATATCACGTTAAAATAAATTTAAAAGCAAAATTAAATTTTTTTTAAAGACTCCTCACAATGAAAAAAAAAATAAAAATTAAGGATTTATAAAAATATAAAATTAAAAATCAATATAAGATGAATAAAAATTACTATAAAGCAAAAACTATATTACAAGTATATAAGAGATTATAGAATGTCCCTTTCAATAAGGGTAATCCATGACAAGGTTCAACAAAGTGAACAGTTTTTGCATCCCTACCTATCTGTATGCACCCCTGTCCTTGAAGAAAAATTCATTTTATGGTATGGAACAAATTCATTATATAACAACTTATGAAATCGCTAACCTTAACTAGAATAACTTCTAGAAAAATAAAATATAAAGAAAAAATAAAATTAATTTTTTTATAAAGTAAAATTATTTTTTAGTAACTAACTTATAAAAATTCTCTTATATAACTTTTTTAAAATAATGAGATTTTTATAAATTAACTATCAAAAAAATCAATTTTAACTTACGTAACAACTAGTTTTTTTTTTTCTTCATATTTTGTTTTCTTATAAATCTTTCTAAAGATATTTACTTGAACAGACCCTACAGTGATAACTCATACATAGCTACGAACATGTAGCTAGACCATCTTGTAGTAGCAAACTAACTTCTTGATCCAATGTCTCCCTAACTGCCTTGTAAAAGGCTATCCATGAAGAAGAGTAGGAATCAACAGGACCCCACAAAAAGGTAGGATTTGGACTAGCAGGGCATGCAGTAACCAAATCCAAAACTGAAACCGGTTTGATATTCTGAGGGAAATTGAAAGCCAAGTTATCAACTTTGTGTTCATAGATTTTGCCATTTCTGTCCAATTTGTACCTTGAGGTGCCTTGAAACTCTCCTTTAGCCTCCCAAGGAACCCTTGGCACACCCCTGAGGTTCCACCTGACTAGTATCACATTCTCTGAAGGCTGCCACACCCGGTACACGTCAAGCGCTATCTCGCGGAACAAGATTTTGCCATGGAACCTCAGTGCCCAGAAGATCAATTTGTACTTCTCAATACCAGTGAATGTGTTCAAGGGGTCCATGAATGTTATGTCATCCCTGAAATCACCAAGTTCCAATGAAAACATCCTTAGAAAGTTAAGCATTCATAAACAAAAAGAAAAAGGATAAAAACTCAGATACATTATTATAGCTATGTTTGGATTACTATTGGAATTTTGTTGGAGGGTGCTCAACATACTTTTGGAGAAGGAACTTCTTTGTATCTTTTGATCTCAAAGTACTTTTGGAATAGTGAGAATGTGCACTATAAAATGGCCATACCCTCTTTTGGTCTCTGCATTATTTTTTCTCTCAACTGATATTGCAAATCATTTCACTGTTCTGTTTTCACCTCCCACTCAATTACTTTTCTCTAATTGAACTACTCAACATATATAAAATAAGAAGAAAATCACAATGACTGCATATAAAGTCTAATTCTAAAAAATAAAGTGTATTGTGCCTGTCTTTCCACTGGTGTAAACAATTACATTAGGGATTTGGCTTCTCTAAAGTTAAGGAAGGTAACAGAACTAAAATCTTGATGCTGATGAATTAATAATTATTAGTGTAACCTATTATTGATTTGTTATGCATATGCACCTAAAGTCTATTTAGACAAGGCTAGAAGTGCTTTTAACAGCTTTACTACTGGAAAATGCCCTATATTTTCAATAGAGAAACTCTTAAAAGCACTTCTAACTTGTATTCATTCAAGCTTCTAGTATCAATTGTTGATTTTTTCCTTAACAACGGAGAGATTACTTATTAGCTCAAGGATCCTTACACTTGATACAATTTTCCAATCAAATTTAGCATTTTATCTAGCTAATCAAAACCAATTTCAGCTACCAAAAACAAAGACTAATTGAAAAAAAACAGCAGAAAGAAGAGAATTTTGTGAGAAAGATACCTATAGATGTCATAATTGAGGTCTTTGATGAAGATCAAAGGAAGGTCCTCACGGATGGTCCTGACAGCAAGGCCAAGGTTGAGATAGAATTCATCCTTTGGCTGCTTCTGATTCTTGTTGTCATGTTGTGTGCTGACTTGAGCAACTTGTGCAGTTTGAAGAGAAGAAGATGATATGAGAAACTGAGTAGTGTTGAAGGGTTTTGGAGGTGAGAGAGTTTGGTGAAGGATTGGTTTGTCTTTGGATTTGGATTGGGCCAAGACGGTAGTAGGTTGAAGGTTTGGTAGAAGAAAAGCCATGGCCTTTAATAGTTATTTGATGATTTTCAATTGTTAGCTTTTCATTTGAGAGAGAGAAGAGAAGAGATTTTGTGTTTTGTGTCTGTGTTTTGGAGCAAATTGAGGCTGTTGTTAACTTCGTGTTTTTATGTTTGAGTGGCTTCGACAATAGCCATGAAATTTAGATGATGACTACAAGAAACAAATCTAATGTTGCAGATTTTGCGTATTGGCCCCTTTGGTTTTGTAATATTGCATTTTATGTCAAAAGTACCGAAAAGCATGTCCTAATCCATGTTTAAAAAACAGTACCGATCCGGCCGGGCCGGGGGGTCATGTTGTACATTGGACCGGTCAAACATTATAACCACTAAGTCATAAGTAATAAGTTATATGTATATGTAAAATTTGATATATATATATATATATATATATATATATATATATATATATATATTCTACTAAGTTATTGTTAGCCAATTGTATTTTAAATTAATATTCTATCAACATATATTATATATCTCTTTCATTCATAAATATTATTTATTACCTAAATTATATTAATTTATTGTTAAATCATTATCTTTCAAACTGATATTCTATCAAACATATATTATATATCTCTTTCATTCATAAATATTATTTATTATCTAAATTATATTAATTTATGTGAGTCAATATTAATTAAATAAAAAATACATAATATCATAAACAAAAGAATAATAAAAAATTATCTAATAAGTTTTATAATAAAATTATATTAATTTGTGGTGTATTTTTTTAAATTTTTTTCAAGACAATGTATGAAATCTTTAATTTTTTTTTTACTAAAGATCAGGTCATACGATTTATCTAGTGACTCATTGATCCGACTATTAACCCAATAATTCAATACCTCGACTGATTCGATCATCGGTTCAATTTTTAAAATTATAATCCTAATTATTATAAGAAGTGTCACGAAAGATATATATTGACTTGTTGAGATAGTACACTACATTGCACATAAGTACTTAACATATTTTTATTCTATTAATTCATGAATAGAATATGGTATTATAAAATTTTATAATACTCACGTATTTTATTTAATTCACTGAGTTAATACATTTTTAGTCAATTATTTTTAAGTGAAAAAAATAAAAATTCTAAAGTGAATATTTATTTTACCATTTTTTTTAGGAAAGTATTTTACCAATTATATTACACAGTGCGCGCTTTAATATTTTCCTTGGTTTTTCGCCTTCTTTCCTATTCAAAGGTGGAAATTAAAATTCTTCCAATTCGTTTTCTTGAATTTGATGCTTTTGTGCTTAGAAATTAAAACAATTCACATGTTTCGAATTTCTTGGTTTCGTGTAACTTGTGGATCAACAAATCATCAAGGAGCGGTGGATATAATATTTGAAGCACGAAATTCTGCTCTACAAGTTCATACAAGGAAACTAGATTTACATCATTAAACAGAATTGTTGCCACTTTTTGGGTCTAAATTAGAGAGTCAAGACACAAATGAATTTGATGTTTAACCCAAATGCTAAATATCCCACATCGGATTTCGTGTATCTTTGATTTAAAGGAGGAGAAAAAATAATCCGAAATGGTCAAATTTAAACACCTTCAATAGCTATTTTTCTTGAAGATTATTATGAGTATAATAATATTCCTCAAAAATGGTTAACAAACCCACACTTCTGATTTGAGAATTTCTTTGACTTTTCCTAATATGTGATTCTGAGATTAACTTATATAATTACTCCCCTAAATTTCAAAACGTTATCTAGTGCTAAAATGTCAAAGTGCTAGTAATACATAACAAAACTCCAAAACTCTTTTTTAATGTATTTTTTTTGTTGGTTAAAATTTATGTGAAATAATATATTGAAAAGAAATTGTGTTATAAGTATTTTTTAGTGTTTTTTAATGAGTATTTATAGAATTGATTATGAATAAATTATAGTGTAAAATTAATTTTGAAGTGCGATTTATGTTTGGATGATTTTTGTTATAATTAATTTTAAAATAAAATTCAATATAAAATTTTGTATTCAAGCAAAAATTGCTATTAATTATTTTGCTCAAAATTAATTTTGAATCCATAATATCAATTTTAAATTATTTTTCAAAGTGAAATCAAATATAGACAAAACTATTTTAAATTAATTTTTGACTAAAAATCAATTCCGTGAAACCAGATATTAATGATAAATATGTGTCATTTGATGATGTGAGGGGTGGGCTGGGCTCCGGTTGCATGATGTGTCTTGGATTGAAGGGTAATGCTGTTTTGGATAAGGTTTCCCTAGTATTGAAAATGAAATGACAAAATATACACAAGTCTAGCAGAGGGAAGAATACAAAGAAGGTCCTTCCCCAAAGGAATTCTGAAGTGGATATTCTTCAAGGTTCTGCCTTCTTTTCAAGAGCCCATACAAAGAGGGAGCACATTCTTTTTTATGATACCATGTACTTTAGCATCTTTTATTTTATATATATAGCATCTTTTTCTTTTTAGGTTCTTATGGTTGGTCCAGGTCCAATTGGTAAGGATAAACTAGACAATCTGTAAATATTTCTGTAAGTGTTCAGTGAATCTTAAGGCATATGTCAAAACTGCATTCAATTCTTGAATTGGATGTAACTAGGGAAACCTTATCTCTTGGGGAAAGTATACATGTTAAGCTTCAAATTTTTAGTAATGAGATTAGCTCTTGTATTGACAGTGTTTACAACATAGTTTGTTTAAGAAATTGGACTTTAACCAAGACCAATAACATGTCCATGGACCATGATCCCTGTGTTGATTAATAGGAAACTGCCTCATTCAACCAACCAACTCAGCCATGATTTTAAAATAAAATGGCCATGTCAATATATGAACGGAGTTGTTGATTAGTAGTCACATGCAAAAATTTCTTATGTCTATGACAATAATGTGTTTAAATCAAAATCAGATTTCAGCACAACTCTTAATTCATCGGCCGATACCTAAGAACTAATTCCTCGAGCCACTAAGATCCATCGAAGGAGTTGACCTCTCTCAACAAATATTTTTTCATATGCATAACAACTCTGTTACTTCCGAGTTTTGTAAATAAGCAGCAGCAGCAGGGCCAGAGACAGTTCCCTAATCAAATGTCATCTGTTCTGCCTCATGTCTGATAGACTCAAACAATGGAGAAGAGAGGTAACGCTCTCCGGAACTTGGGAACACCACCTGCACCAACAAAATTGATTAGAAGACGATTAATGAGGATTCATCATACACACCAGATCAATGCACATGATGGTTCAAGTATATTCTCCTTGGTGTGTGCCATTGTAAAAACATACTATGCACCATGCTTTTCCAAGTCATATATACAAAGTTATGACATGAAGTTGTAGAGTACTTTAATTGAATGCTAAACAATACTACTTCCGGTCCTTAGTATATGAAACAGATGATAGTGTTGATGTGTAGTATTTACACTATCAGTTGTTTCTTATAATAAGGACCAGAGGTAGTATATCATAATCACAAGACACATCAATCCGGAATCCAGGTAAGTAGGCCTACAACGATGAGTTTGTCGGCATTTTCTGGCCTCTTTCCTAGTTTTATTGCGGCTGCTGCTGCTGCTCCAGATGAAATCCCTACCTGTTAGATAGAAATAGTTGAGTAGCATTGAAGTTCCACAGTTATACACATAATGGCCAAAAGAAAATTGTAGTAATACATGGAGATTTTAGTTTGAAAGAAAAATGGAATATAATTCTAGCCATACCAGCAAACCTTCTTTCAGGGCTAACAGCTTAGCAGTTTCAATAGCTTCCTCACTTGATACCTGAAAAAAAATTAACAGATAGAAAACCAAGGGTCAAATCCTGCTACAGAAGCATACACACTCCTGCAAGAATTCATAGTGAAAAATTAATCATAAGGGAAGTTCCAGACAATTATGAGACCTTATAACATTTACCTTCCACTACAATATATAATAATCTATAAGAATCATAAAATTCAAGTAACAATTCCATGGGCGATTTACACAACTTTAAACAGAATTGTAGTGCTATAAAATCCAAGTATATCTATGGTAACCTGAATAATTTCATCAAGCAGATTAACATCCAGCACAGCAGGAACAATGCCAGCACCAATTCCCTGAATCAGATGCCCTCCTTTTACACATTCACACAACATGTCGAGTTAGTATAGCATTAGCAATAGCATCATTCAGATGTCAGTCTGGAAGTAAAATACTGAAAGAAAGGAATGCCAAATGAAATATACCTCAAAAAGTTTATAGGAGAAAAAATATAATGCTTTTAAAAAGTATCAGGAATTGAAAATTCATAATCTTAGTTTAATTCTGGTAGAAGTAATGATGCATATATGGCATCACTCTCTATGATTGATATCAAAGAACATTATTAGTAAAATGTTCCTAATCCAATTATTGATGAACAATGTGAGTGGCAGTAGGCTTGAAAATTGAAATAGTCCACAATGATCTCAATTAAAGGGGAAACTCGTTCAATTCAGTCAACTGCACCAACTGTTTGGTTGGGTCATGAGTGTTCTAACATATTAATCAAGAATCAAGATACATACTAGCTTACAATCAGAAGATAATTTGAAATGCAGATATAAAAAGTCAACGAGAGATTAAAATCTTATGAAGTGACCACTTGGAAGATTTTGATGATTTCAAGAGGTAAAAGAGTTGAAGTGAAGGGAGAAGGAAGGAAGGATAGGTCGAGGATTTGAATCTCTCCCATTGATATTTTTAACAAAACTAACAAACTAACATTTGTTGATAAAAAGAAAAAAAAAAGGAGTTGAAGTGAAGTTGTAGAGGATATAACGGGTCAAGAAAGAGCAAAAAGATAGGTACATCATTTACATAGACAGTATAACATACCTGGCTGTCCTCCACTCAAGACTGCACTTTCAACTGGTTCCACTCCATAGACCTTGAAGAAAACACATTGTTATAGCATTAGCAATGAAAATAATTACATGCATTTAGAGGAAAGTGTTCACAAGAAAAGGAACCTTGATTTTTGGGTTTCTCTCCTTGAGGAATTTCCCTGCACCTGTTACAGTACCCCCAGTTCCTATACCTGCTACAAGGGCATCAACTTTCCCTCCAGAATCTCTCCATATCTCAGGGCCAGTGGTTTCATAGTGAATCTACAAGGATGATCAGATATGTCATGAGTAGGGAAGGAAGGAGAGGTCATGGATTCGACTCTCACCACTAACAAAAATCTAATATACTAACAAGACTACAAGAGGAGTGTTAGCGACACTGACTCTCTTTTGGTTTGAATAAGTTAAATCAAGTAAGTAGATCATTAAATGATATATGAAATCTACTAAAATTGATGATTTTTAATAAATTTCAATAATCACATGGAGAGTCTTTGGAAGAGAGTATTGCTAGCACTCCTCTTACTAACAATTAACATACTATATTACTATAACAATTAACATATATACAAGATACGTTACCTTTGGGTTTGCAGGATTTTCAAATTGATGAGGCATGAAAGCATCAGGTGTCTCCCTCAGTAGCTCCTCAGCCTTTTGAAGACTACCTTTGAAGCCCTTAGCAGGATCAGTGAGGTGCAGATCAGCTCCCAAAGCAAGGAGCACGACTCTCCGTTCAAGACTCATTGAAGCCGGCATTGCTAGGATTAGCTTGTAACCTTTGAGTGCTGCAATGAACGCCAGTCCAATTCCAGTGTTTCCACTAGTAGTCTCAACAAGCACAGTCTTTCACCGGTTTAATTTAACCATGTCCACAACCAGAAAATCTCATCTAAGAAACCCAACAATCTGAACTTGAAAACACAGCAATGACAGCATACCTTTGACTAAACATGATTGATCAATGGGGGAAAATGGCACAAAAGAGTGAGGTAAATGAGAATAAAATGGATAAAACCTATCATTAAGTACTCATAGAAGAAGAGAATAAAATGGAAAAATGAGTTTTCTCCTAAGTTAAATTTAGCTTATGAAGAAGTAAACCAACTGCTGAAGAAGGTAAATGAGAGAGTTTTTACAAATTAGGTAATGCATATGTTAATTTTAACTTATGTAGAAACTTAACTCATTTTACAATATTATTTTCTTCTCCTATGAATGTTCATTGAGAAATTTATCCAAACAGAACTTAAAATTCATAAATAGTATCATGCATGTACAAAACCACCAATGCCTCAGAACTAGAGTACTATTACCAACCTTCCCTGGTGTAATCAGGCCCTTGTCCTCAGCATCCTTGATCATACTTAATGCTATCCTGCACCCCCCAAAGAAACAGTTAGAATTTCTCTTTTAACATAAGGTCCCAATGATGATAAGCTGGAGCAAAAGAACATGAGAAAAAGGGTGATGTACCATGTAAAATAAACAAAGGAAAATCACTTCAGCAACATCTATTCTCATTAATTACACAATGATATTGCAGAATGTTTTCAAACATCTTAAACATGGAAAAGAAACAATAAAATGGCTCATTGATTATGACAGAGAAAAACAGTAAACTCCTTTCACCTGTCTTTGACACTTGAGCAGGGTTCCATTGATTCCAACTTGGCAGCAATGCGGGCCACACAACCTTCCACAACTTTGTTCAGATACACCATTGGAGTGTTTCCAATAAGCTTCACAAAGCAAAAAAAAATAAAAATAAGGGTGTAAGTGTAACAATTATTTATTTCTAACCGCTGAATAATCATAAGTTCATAACCAAAAGAGCTGAAAGAGAAAGAAAAACTACTTCAGTAACATCTTTTTTTATTGCACCCTCCATTTTGGTATACACCGGAGTTTGAGAATGAATCCGAGTCTGAAAGAAAAAATGAAAGAGAAACACAGCAAGTTATGGATAGATCCTCGTTGACTCTACTTTTGGACACTGAGCTCCCACATCGGAATGATAATGCACACTTTTGTCATTTCCAAATTTTAATTCATTTTCATATTTACTTGTAATTTAATTTAAGTGCGTGTAATTCAAATTAAAAGCAGTTAATAAAAATGGGACAGCACAAAAAGGACAAAAACACAATTTCTTATTACTGGAAAAATCAAGGGACATTTGAATTTTCCATGATCTACTTGCTGCAACAACCTTATTATATCATGTATTTTGAATTCAGGTTATCTAATAGATTAATTATAATTTTAGTTATTTGATTTGAGTTGTGTGAAATTTTGGTCTTTATGTTTTCTCAAGCCAAGTTAAGTAAATATGATTCTAAATATATATCATTAATTTATTTTACCTAAAATCTTTAGATTTTCATTTTTTTTTCTACTCAAAATTTTCATAAATTGAGTTGATTAAAGTTCACAAATTTATTATGTTGAAAATTTATGCTATTTATTCAATACATCATCTTAAATAACATATGTGTATACTTTGGTTTAGGTTATCTTCAATTCTCAAAGCTTAGCTCTTATAATAATTGAGAGAATAAGAATAGTGTAATGGTATAATATAATTATTTTAAAATTAATTTATTAATTTTTATTAATAAGGAGTCAAAGACTTTTTCATCTAATTATATTTTAATTTTAAAAAAATTTAAGTTAAAAAAATAAAAAAATAAAAAAATATTAATAAATAACTTTTTACTTATTTTTTAAAATTTTTATTTTTAATTTTATATTAAAAATAACTTATAAGTTAAAAATAAATTAAACTAAATTAGTATTATTATTTATGTTAATTTTATTTCAGTGGTTGCATATCTTGAACTTTTGGTCTTTTGAAGGATTGAGAAAGTTCTCATCGAGGTACGTTACTCATTTCAAATAGTAACACCGTTGAGGTATTACTGTGAGCGTAGGACAAATATATTAAATAATGTTAATCTAAGTTTAATCTGCAAACATTTTCTTTCACAAAAAAAAAAAATCTGCAGACATTTTCAAATTTTAATTCATAGTCTTTAAACAAAAATATAACTGATCAAAATTCTTTTACTTTTTTTCCTGTTAAATTTCCGTTAATAAAATAAGTTATTATTATAAATCTGGAAATTTATAATTTATAATTATTTTTTCAATAATTTATTTTTTAACTATTTTTATATTATTTCATTATATAAAAGTTATTTTTCTATTTCATTAAAACAAAATTAACTTTTTTTAAATCACTAAACAACAAACTTCCACAATAATCAATTATACAATAAAACCGCAAATATCAAATGATTCTAAAATATAGCAATAATCTATTAGGTCAAAGTATTTATTCAAAGAGAAGATTAGGCAAATCATTTTTTTTTAAAGAAAGATAAAATAAACCATGAGAACCATTGTTCAAAGAGAATTACACATGCATCCTCCTTTAACAAGCTTTTATTGACTTTTAAAAAGTAAATTACATTTTTATCATGTCCATTGTTTTTTTTTATTCCACCAACACATTTTCATGGCCTAATCCGAGGGAAAAACCCTGATGATGTCCATTTTTAAAGTGGTTTAAATGCTTCCATGATTGTGCTGCTTGTTGGAAGCTTTTTTTTTTTTGAGTTTTGGAAGTGGTGGATTTTTCTTTCTATCAATAAATTACATTTTGCATATTTTTTGTTATTATGTATTATGCTAACATGTTCTTATGAAGAATTCTTCTTGTTTTATAATTGTTTGATGCTCATAATAAAGTTATGGGATGATGGTATATTTGGGATAATTTTTCTCTATTAAAACGCATGTGCCCATCAATTCTCAAATATAATTTCCATTAAAAATTAAAAAAAACAATCATAAAACATTACAAATATAAATTATCTAAAACAATTCCCAGCACCCCTATTCGATCGAAAATTCACCAAATTAGTAAAGCCACTTGATTCAAACATTTTCTGTTAAACCAAATAAGACCAACTCGACTAATCAGAAAAAAAAAAAAGGCTTTTCAACACTGTATTAAAATATAAAAAATGGGAAATGCTTTTATGAAAGCCAAATAAAAAAATCACAACTCCACGAATAAATAATAAAAATAAAAGGGAAAAAACCACTTAAAAACGATTTTAAAAGAACAATTTGAAAATGTAAGAAGATATGAATGCACAAGCCTAAAGAAAATGAATGGCCAATGCCAGAATATCAGTTCCAGATCGGTGTCGGCAACGTACAGCACTGAAATCACCATGAATTAGGCCAATCAGAGACTCTAAATTGTTGCCATTTTTTAAAAGAGAATTCAACAAATAAATAAAATCAAAAGTTTATAAATTAGGCCAATCAGAGACCTAAATTGTTTTCTTTTCTTTTCTTCAATCAAAAGTTTGCTGCCACTCTAAATTGTTTTCTTTTTTTCTTCAATCAAAAGTTGGTACTTAACATAAATACACTTTGGTTTAGATTATCTTTCAATCTGATAAAAAACATTTAGATCCAACAATTTAGTTGTTCAACATGTTTGAATTTCACATACCTTTTTGCAAGTAGAAAAGTCATTGAGCAAAAAAAAAAAATTACAATATAGAGAAGCTAAACTTCTGTGCTGTTACCAACTATACATTTTAAGATGTAATAAATCAAAATATATGTTACTCTTCTTTAAAATTATTAATGAAAAAAGCTATACAATTTCTTCTCTCTAGGTTTTGTATTTTTACAAGTGTAAGTCCCTCAGATTTCTATTACAAACAACAAAATATACATATCTTTTGTTCTGAAAAAATGAACAAAAAAAATTGACTATCGCAAATAAAAAAAAAAGCGAATTTTGTTGTTTAGAATAAAAAAAGAAGATAATATGTATTATTTAAATTAATTTTAAACTGAAGACACATACTCTATTGTTAGGCCATCTGTTGATTTTCAGTTGAACTTGATGAATCAAACTTTCTCAAATTGTTATCTACACCCCAAATACAATTCAAAATTGGATTTTTCGGAATGCATTTAAACCAAATCAGATCAATTCCACTAATAAGAAAAAAAATGTTTTTTTAACACTGAATTAAAAATAACAAAAATTGGAAAAAGCTTTTATGAAACCCTAATAAAAAATTACAAACATCCACGTATAAATAATAGAAAAAGGGCGAAAACCACTCAAATGATTTCAGAGGAAAAACTGGGAAATGTAGGAACATCTGAATGCACAAGCCTAGGAAAAATGAATGGCCAATGCCAGAATATCAGTTCCGAATCGGTGTCGGCAACGTACAGCACTGAAATCGCCAAGGATTAGGCCAATCAGAGACTCTAAATTGTTGCCTTTCTTCATAAACAAACTCAAACAAATAAATAAATAAAATCGAAAATTGAAAAAGAAAAAAAAAAGGCTCAGATAAAATAGATGGCATCAACAAGCTCAATTTCGAGCTTTCAAAGTTTGATGATATATAGAATTAGTCGTCACTGCCTCCAAATCGAGAGAAGAAAAAAGAAAAAACGAAACTTTGAAGGCGAAAACGAGAGAAAGGGGTATTGGGAATGTTGATCGAAGAAAAATTGGGAGCGGTGATTGAACACGAATTGCAGAGATGAACAGAATGGAAGGGTTTAAATAGGTAGCGAGTGTGGGAAACCCTAATTTCTCTAGTGTGTGAAATTACGACTCTTTCCGTCTAGTGTTTTGGCCCATAAGGCCCACGACATACAATGGGCCTTCTGCTTTGCAACCCGTAAAATCCCCACGAAATAGTGTAATTTTTTTTTGTTTTGGGATGCTTTTGTTGCTTGGAAAATAGTATAATTAAATTAGGATTCTGTTTTCTACAAATGTGTTCGATAAATATTTGTATATCTTTTTTTTTTTACATCACGGTGTATCCAACCACTGGGTTAACACTAATCTCACTCGCGTCATTTGTTTGATAAATACAAATCATGCACCAATCCTTTGGATTAAATATTTGTATATCTATAATTACTTAATTATATACATAAAGTTTTCAATAAAAACCTGTAATAAAAAGATGAAATAAAATAAATCTCTCATAAATTAAAATAAATTAATAAATTTCTCTAAATAACCAATTTATACATAAATGAATTTCAATCAATAAAATAATTTAGTTTAATTACCTTTTTGTTTTCTTCTTTTATATATATATTTATTGAAAAAAAAATTGAGTCATGATTTTTAGATACCTGATATTAACAAACACTTATTTGATATCTCTTATTTTTCTCAATATCAGTAATGGGTGTCTAAAAAATTTCCAAACACAACTTCAAACTAAAGGAACAATAAGTTTTGGCTTAGTTGAGAGTCGGGAGAGCATATTCCCTTATCAACTCATCAAGATTATTATATTCTTTTGTTTGCATTTGCCGTGTGTTTTTTATACAAGTTGTTGTCATTATTCTGTATTTATTATACATTGCACTATTCCACACGAATAAGTAGCATTCAACGCCATTACGAATCATGAAGAAATTGACGTGTAATTAATAAGTATAAGATTTGACCAAATGGATGACACTTCATTCCACGTATAATTTGAATATGGATTAGGACGAAATCTTCCATATTCTTTGGATTTAATTACTGTAAAAGGAACAAATATGTAAAATCAGAAAATAAAAATATTTTCTTGTTAATTTAGATTAAAGCATAACTTTAACCCATTTGGAATTATTTGAATTAAAGATAAATAAGTAAATTATAGTTGTATCTTTGATATTATATTGAATTATAACATTTAAGTCTAAAATTATTACACTAACACCTCACCTCATGTGGGGACCAAAGCAGGACTTACCTTCTAGGGGTCAAATTTAATTTACCAAAAAAAGTTTAAAATATATATATATATAATTTTTTATAGATATTAAATATGATCACCAAATGTATTTAATAAATAATATTATTAATAATTAAAATAACTTTCTGTATTTAATATGAGTCACTAAACTAGTTAAAAATAAATTATATACTTCACAAAACAAAATCGATGTTATTTTACTTAAACAAAATAAAATAACTAAGAAGCATCATTTTTGGATGTATAAGAAAACTACATAAATCATCACACCATGGTCTTGTGCTCTGGCCTATGAGTGAACTCAAAATCTATGTGCACAAAAGCCCTCTCAACTTCAGGAAGCTGCTCAAGCTTCTCTTGGAGTGTCTCACCAATGTTGTGTGCTTGGTGGAGAAGCATGTCTTCTGGCAACACAATGTCAACTTCAACAAAGTAATGTGCACCAAATGTGTATGCTCTAACCGTGTCTATGTGCTTTATCTGCTCATGGTGATTCCATGTGAGGTATGTTAACTTGGCCAGAAAATCAGGTGGTGCTGTCCTTCCAATGAGTGAACCAACATTCTCAATGACAGTCTTGGCCCATGTATTGATTGTATAGAATGCTATCTGCATTACACATTCAGTAATCAAGATTTCATCATTAGTAGTTCAAACAAATAATTTGGCTTGATGTAACGGGCATACAATCATATAACATAAAGACATTATGACCATGGAAGAATAATAGAGAAAAACAATTAAAAGGTAAATATGTTTTTAATCCATGAAAATGTGATGATTTTTTAAAAGTTGGGACTAAAATAAAAAGAGTTTAATGATGATATACTGACAATAAAAAATAGTTTTACTTTGTTGTGCAATTATAATCTATCATTTGTATATAAAAATCAACAGACTTATTATTAATGGAAGATTCTGATTGTTTAATAATGTAAAATGACTTTAGACTACAATAAATCTACCTTTAAACTTAACAAAAAATCATAATATTTTCAAGTATCAACAATATATTTAAATTTGTTCAAAAAATTACTTGTTGAATATGTGAACCTAATTAGAAAATCAAAGTAGTGTTATTTAAAAAATAAGGACCAATTTGGTATGAGAAAATGTTTTTGCAAATAATAACAACAAATGCTAGCTCGTAAATACAGAGTGAAACCATGGTGGCATGTTCGCAATTATCGGTGAGAAAAAAAAAAAAACAAAGACAGGCACACTAAGCTGTAGTTATGAACTCACAACTATAGCTCCTGTTGGGTCAATCCACCAGTAGAACTTGGTAGCTAGCACAGCAGCAGCTAATCCAACAGAGTTAGTAATGACATCAAAAAAGTGATCTTGTGCATATGCTCTAATGATTTCATTTTTAAATCTTCGACAGTAGATCATAAGAATGAACTTCACTATGGTTACAAACACCATAATCCCAATCATCCAACGCATTTCTGTTGGATCCACGTCAGGCTTAGCCTGTAAGAAAAAGAATGACATGAGACATGAGTTACTTAAAACTGCTATAGCTTAAACAAATGACTAGAGTTAGTTTGAATAAACTTTTCAACAAACACTCATAGGATAAGATAATGAGTTAAAATGAATCAAATTTGTTCATAAATTTAAACAGCTTATATGAGAGAGATTCAGAAAAATTTGGGGAGAACAAGTTAATTTAAACTTATGAAAGAAGTTTGATTCATTTTATCTTCTTCTTACTTTCTTCTCCTATAAGTAATTCTTGAGAAGTTAATCAAAATTTGGCCTAAATTCAAAATCATAAACAACAAGAAAACGAGGGTTGAACGCAAATTTGGGGATCTAATGAACAATTAAGTACAAAAGGAAATCTTAATTACCTTGGAAATAAGTTGTCGGCCAGATTCAATCAAAATTTGCAACCCCAAGGTAGCCATCACTGATGCAAACACAATGATACCCTGCACAGAAAATCTTATTAGCATGTAGCTGTATTAAGCAACCATGCAATGGCTGTTTTGAAAATATCTTAAATAACCAGTTACTTTCATTTTCACTCTCGGGATATTATGAAACTATAACATTAGACTTCATTTACTTAAACTTTATAAGACTCAACCACTGTGTGCAGTTTAATTTAAACTAAACCTTACCACTGGTTGCATGCGTTTCTTTCCAATTGGATAGTGAAAATGGTTTGGGTTTTTCATGGCATGAGCAGTAAACCACAATATGAACCCTGACAAGAGATCCAAGAGAGAATCCATGGTTGAGGCAATGACTGCCAATGATCTGCTTGCAACCGAGGCGTAAACCTTTGCTGCAAACAGCACCAAGTTACATATATTTGATACATGAACAGCCATCCTCTCACTCTTAGCAAGTTGCTTCATTTCATCCTGAGAACATTGAGCACGATTATTTAGTAGAATTCTCTTTATAGAGATTGAAGTGAATCATTCGTCTGTGTGCATTTGAGATTGAGATGATCAAGTTTAAAATTAAATCATGGTTATTGAACAATCAATTACCTCATTAAGAGTTCCTGGGAAATCACCCGTTTCAGTCATAGTCTCCATTTCATTAAATCCTTCGAGGAGACTCTCCTGTTTCTTGTAATATTCCGCCACTTTGCGTTGCTTCCCTACAACACACAGTGGGTTATAGAGTAAGTAGGCAAATCAACAAGACCAAACATATATAATCGTTACTTCATGCGAGAAAAAACCAAACAACTTCGGAAACTAAATCATGGAAGTCACGCATGATGCATGTAAGTAATAAACATGTTGAACTTGAGATTCCCATTAAACTTGATCATCTCAAATGCATGGAACTCAAACTAATCAACAAATACAAGCACCAATGATGCACATTCACAATAAAAGTCTCTTCCTTTTATGTAAAGATTCCCACCATGGCCAACGAGAAATAACAAATAAAGACTAACAATAACACCACTGCTCTGACTTCTTCAGTTTTCACTAGCATCACCATTCACCACATTAAGAACGAAACAGTCACACCAAACAAAGACATTCGAGTTTAAACATTCAAAGGAAAACTGGATTTGCAGAATTCAACACATGCATAATAACCACAGGGAACAAAACAGACCCCACAACACAAAATAGAGACCTTATCACTTTAGACACCAAAGAGTGAACAAAGATACACTGGGATTGCACAGACCAACACATCCTCACTCACAAGTCACAACAACAAGAAAGAATAAAAGACAGAAAAAGAATAACTCACTGGGCATGAGAAGGCCATGGAAAGTGAAGGAACGTTGATGATGGTCCTGAGTTTGGTTAGGCAAACGAAACTCCTCCACGTTAAGTCTCCACGGAGCTTTTGCAACGTCTTCCTCCGGCGACGCCGGAGGCGATTCCCTGCGGCGGTGTCCGCCGCCGCTCTCCGCCATGTTGGTTCTCTGGAACTAAAACAGCAAAGGCTAATGGCTTTCGTGGTTATGATGATGTGGGAAGAGGAAAAGTGCACTGTGCGTATAAGCTTTGGAACTTATAACTACGAAAACGTGACCCTTGTTGTGATTGTCACTGATAAGCAAGGAGGAGTCACCCGCCTTATAAATTTTAAAAATAAAAGATAAATAAATTTATCATAAATTACTCTTTTGATCTTTAAAATATTATTAAAAAAGAGAGATGTATTTAGCAAAAAAAAAATACGGTGTTGGATTCTTATGGTGTATAGTAAATTGAATATACTTGTGATATTTTTGAGTTAGAAAAATGTCATTTAAAGTTGTATTTTTCAATTAATGTTATATTAAATGTCGAATAATTTAAAAAATATGAAAAAATAAAAATATTATCTTTATTTTAAAAAGTAGAAGAATAATCGTATAGAATTATTTTTATCTTTTATATTAATTTGTTATTTTATCTATGATAAAGATCATATTTTTATCTCTAAAATAAAATATAAAAATATGATATTTTCTTATATAAATATATTTTTATCTCTAGTTACACTTAGGGAGTATTTTGGATTAGGATTGTTTAGGATTTTAATAATTTTTTTTGGGTAAAAATGTATCAGGATTGTTAAATAATAAAAAAACAATATGATGATATTCAATTAAGATTATCCGATTTTTTTTAGAGGGTAACGAAATTTTGTGCATTCGATTAAAATTTTGAATAACTTAAAAAAAGTCATCTGTTATTCTTTTGATGGATTTTATGGACTTTTTAGTTAATCATATAAATACCAACAAAGCAAACAGTCTCATCCAACTACGAGAGACTTTTCTTTCTCATCACAACAGAATTTTTTTATTTCATTCTCTTTGTTTCAAATCAACTTACAAGCCTACATGTAGTCCACTATCTCATTCCCCTTTTTAGGTTAATAAATTCCTAATGAAATGAAAATCTTCACAAATATATTGATATGTAACTGGAAGAATATTTATTTTGCATATTCTTTAAGTTAGACAAATGATTAATGTTTTGATCATTATCTCAAAATGCATTATTATGTCTTTTTTGGAATTCATGTACGTTATTGATACGTGAAAAAGTTCAGTTCATGATAATTTGTAATTAGTTTATATTCAATGATATTTTCAAGTACACTCTTGTTAAAAATCTATAAAATATTTTCAAATCTTATAAATTCGTGAAATCCTTTCAAATCCTATATTCTAAATTCATTAAAATCCAAATTATAAAATCTTAATCACAAGAGTTTTTTTTAAAAATCTTAAAAATTTTTAGTTTCTTACGAAATCTTAAAAATCTTTTTAAAACTTTTTTATGCCAAAAAAGTCTTTTAAAATCTTAATCCAATACACTTCTCTTACTTAAAATATGTAAAATTTTAATAGAGATAAATAAATATATTTAGATTTAGATGTTGATGTTGATGTGATTAATTTTCATAATTTTATTATATAAAAAGTGAATGAGATCCAAACTCAAAGAACAAGAAGATCAATTCATCAATGCTGCTGAAATGCAGTAGTTAACGTTTATATACTTTTTTTTTTTTTTTTCTGGTAATGATGTTGGTATACTTTTTGTTTGCTTATGCGTATGTTTGTTACAAAAGTCATTGTCATTTAACTGCATGTTTATATTTATATTTATATTATACAATATTGATGGCAGGGTGTTATCTCTCTCAATGTTCACACGAGTGTTTAACTAAACTTTTTTTTTTTTTTAACAAACTCCTTTGTATTAAAGATGAGCAGGATGTGAACACTGTCGTAAGTCATGATTTACAAAACATTGGATACTAGTTGGGACTTCCTTAATCCAAACAGAATCAACATGAGTAAAAGCTAATCTAGCTAAGCTATGTGCTGTATTGTTTCCCGCTCTTTTGGTGTGTAACAATTTTGTATCTCTCCTATTGCTTACCAATTCTATACAATCCTGCAAAATAGCTGACAGATATGTACATTGCAGCTGATCTTTAGACCGCCAATTTGCAGCAAGGGTTTGGCAGTCTATTTCAAAAGTAATGTCCTGTAGAAGGAGTTGATTAACCAATTGAATGCTCCATCTAAAAGCTAGAGCTTTAACAACACTAGGTTGGTAGCATTGTGGATAAAATTTAGTAGCTGAAACTAGGACCTCGCCATAGTTGTTCCTAGCTATCATCCCCATCCCTGTTTCTCTTCCAATTAGGACAGAGGCATTAAAATTAATTTTCACTTGACTTCCCCTAAGGTGCCTTCCAGCCCTGATCTGGAGTGGGGCTAGTTCTTTGCTCCATTTCTTGTACAGAATGCATAGTAGTGGCTCTGGCCAGCAAGTTTGGAATGGTTGTGCTCTTGTTTTCAAAAACCAATTTGTTTCTCCAGTTCCAAATAGAGTATATGAACTCAAAAGGCATGACAATACTCTCTATTCATCACTAACTTGGGGTCAATTGACTGATCCACAGGGGGAAGGAATCCTCTTCGCCAATAGTAATTTTGAGGGCTGGGGGGATGCAAACCATATTCTTCTGACTTCTTCACAAGTGAGTAGGGCATGAACCACAGATTCAGATCCATTATCACATTTAGGGCAAGTAGGTTGACTTACAATTCCTCTTTTCATAAGGTTTCTCTTGACTGGTAAAGCATTTTGGCAGGTTCTCCAAACCAGGTGTTTGCATTTTGGGAGGGTTTTGACTTTCCAGATTCCTTTCCACAAATCTCTAGGGATGCTACTGGTAGATGGAGCGCTTTTGTTGTCCTAATTCATGGCCACTTTGTATCCTGATTTGACTGAGTAGCATCAATCTTTTGTGAGGCTCCACATAAGTTTGTCTTGCATACTGCAAATTCTAAGAGGGATAAAGAGAATATGCTCTTGAATACCAACCGAGAATAGTTGCTCAATGACATTTGGGTCCCAATTCCCTAGCCCAGCATCAATAAAGCTTGAGACCATCAAATCTTGGTCAATGATTGTCCTAGGTTCCGCCCATACCATGTTGTCCATTGAATTTGGGAGCCATTTGTCCCCCCCACACCTTCACATTCGTCCCATTACCCACTCTCCAAATGAGGCATTTCACAATGATGCTTTTGGAGGAGAGGATGCTGGACCAAGTGAAGCTAGGATTGAAGGACTTTGTGATATTGAAGGGGTGGGCTTTTAGGTAGTACTTGGCCTTAAGCACCCTTGCTACCAATGATTCCTCATGATTCGCCACCATTGTTTGGCCAAGAGTGCTCTGTTAAAATCTCGGGCTATTCTAAAACCAAGGCCGCCTTCTTTCTGGTTTCTAGCAAGCTTTTTCCAGCTCATCCAATGCATACACCCTGTCATCCGGGTTTCCTCCCCAAAAAAACTTTGCTGTCAGCTTCTCAATGTGGTTGTAGATGGACATGAGAAGTTTAAAGCAACCCATAATGTAGGTAGGGATTGATTGAACAACTGATTTTATGAGAACTTCCCTCCCTACTCTAGACAACACTTTCTCTTTCCACACTCTTTCCTTAACGAAATTAAACATTTGTGTCTTTGATCTCCCTACAATTGTAGGAAGGCCCAAGTACTTTTGTTTACTCTCCACCGCCTTAACCTTCAATAGCTGAATCAACTCATGAACTTAGTAGTAGGTACATTTGGGCTACAGGAGAGCTCAAATTTGTGGAAGTTAATTTGTTGACCCGATGCTTCAGCATACCTCTCAAGAATAAGAGATATATGAGCTACCTCATTAACTGTAGCTTTTGCAAACATTATGCTGTCATCTGCGAAAAAAGAGATGTGAAATAATGGGGGCTTTGTTGCAAATTTTTAACCCATGAAGTGCTCCCATCTGCATAGATTGCCTGATCATTGCCGAAGAGGTCTCCGCACAAATAATGAAGAGGTACGGAGAGAGTAAATCTCCTTGATGAAGTCCCCTTTGAGGTTTAAATTCTCTGCCTAGTTCATTGTTAAGCATAATTGAGAATGATACCGTCTGCACGCACCTCATCACCACCTGGGAGAATCTAGGAGGGAAGCCCATCGAGGATAGGACCTGATTGAGAAATGGCCACTCTACTCTGTCATAGGCCCTTTGACATATTTAGTTTGACAATAATACTACACTATATAGTTAATTTTGAGCTGTAAATGATAAAAGGAATATTATATTATTCTTTTATTGACTCTTGAGATAAAAGATATTACTTCGTTATACTATCTGGATGTTAATGAGTGTTGTTAGAAGCCTACTTTGATTAATAAATTAATTATGATTAATTTACTATCGGCTTTGTAGCGAACCTACGGGGTCACACACAAATGAGTGTTTCAATCTTTTCAAATATTTTATTTGATAATTAAATTAGAGAATTTAATCAAATAAATATTTTAGTGAAATATTATTATATTTTTCTACTAACACCGAAAATATAAATAATATAAATATAAATAATGCAAAGCAATTTGAATTTAGTAGAAACATTATACTTAGTCAAGTTTGTTTCAAATATATTATTTTCAAATATGTTTGAAAATAATATCAAAGATATGATCAAATCAGATTGATTCTATGAATATAATTTAATGATTTTTATCTAAAGGAATATTGGGTCATTCTAGAATATAGCTCTCCCAACTAGTTTTGTTTTATCATTCCACTCATGAAAGGGTTGATGACGGCAAAGATTGGTCTCGGTGTGGATACACGTAGAGTCTTCACACAATTGAAGAAAGATTTGAAGATTTCAAGAATGCATATTTGGTACACAATTCTTGAAAATTCCCTTGCTTTTATTGTTATAATATATTTTGAATGCATAATAGATCTTATTATTCTGCTGCAAGTGTTATGAACATTTCATTTTAAGATGCTATAATATATATGAGCATTCCTTTATAACCAAGGCCTCATGGTGCACAAGATTCGAACACGATGAGGTTCTCACCCTCTTTGGTGCCCTCTTCCAAGGGACTTGGGCTCGATCTGCCATTGAGGATGTTTCTCCAAACAACAATTTAAACATCGAAGGCGCCCAATTTTCATGGTGGGCTTTTCTCGGTTCGCTCATCATTACTAAGGGAATCCTTACTAGTTTCTTTTTCTTCGCTTATTGATATGCTTAAACTCAGTAGGTAGCCCCGCCTAACCTGAGGTCTCGTTGATAACTTGCATCATCAAGTAGAGATGCACGTAGAGGGTTGAGGAGTCTAGGAATAACGGAGTCATGCGTGATTGGTCTCGAGCATCATTTGTGACAAACTAATCCACCATTTTGTCACAGCGAACTCAACCATAAACTCAAATATCAACCAACCACAAAATTGTGCTTGCGGGAGGTCAGCATACACCCGAGGCAATAATTTGTGTTTGGGTAACGATGTGTGACACTCAAGTAGGCATGCCCTCAACCTAATGGCTTTAGGCACAACTTGCGTTCAAAGACTTGATGGTTCATGGGACTCTGCAATTCACACCAAGTATCTCATTTCGCTACATTCTTCATCGATGCAAGAGCCGAGATATTCGTTGCCGATAGTCATTGTATATAGTAATGTGCAGTGACAACACTTAAAGAACATCGTCTCTGGGCCCTCGAGAGTCGCACTTAACAAATTTGATTTCCTTGGTGCATGAAGCATTAGGGTTTATGTTTGGCACAAGGGTAGGCGATGGGAGAGGTTGGTCGTGGAGGTGAGACACCATGCATGAAGAACGATTCTCGTCATCGTCTACTTGCTTGGGCGCTAATATAATAGATAAATGGATTCGCAGGTTAGTTTGATTGTGAGGCATCAACAATGATCCTTCCGTAGGTTCACATATGGAAACCTTGTTATGACTTCTCCTTCCTTTAAATGATAAGGTTTAGTGGACGTCTCACAACGTCATTGGCAGGGAACCTCCTACATCACCGTAATTCGAACACTTCACCGGACCATTCAATCAGTATGAGTGATGGGCGATGTGTACAAAGGGCAGGGACATAGTCAACGTGAGTTGATGACTTGCGTTTACTAGGAATTCCTTGTTGAAGATCAACAATTGCAATGATCTATCCTCATCACGATAAAATTTAAAAGATTACCTGGGCCTATTGGCTAAGGCTATAAACTTGTTGAATACATTAGTGTAGCGTGCGTGCGACCCAAAACATCTAAGGGCATCACAGACTTGTTATTGCCTCAAACTTCCATGGCCTAAGCAGCCATAGTCCCTCTAAGAAGCTGGCCATGGAGGGTTACCTCCACATAGTTATTTAGCAGGCTAAGGTATCGTTTGTTAACAAAATTAGTCAAACAAATTGCTCCACCAATTAAGAACGCCCATGCACCATCACCCATAAAATCAAGAAAGAGCTCTCAGTCTGTCAATCCTTACTATGTCTAGACCTGGTAAGTTTCCCCATGTTGAGTCAAATTAAACCATAAGCTCCACTCCTAGTGATGCCCTTCCATCAATTCCTTTAAGTTTCAGCCTTGTGATCATACTCCCCCCGGAACCCAAAGACTTTGATTTCTCATAAAGTGCCAACGGAGTCCGAAAAGCAACATTTGCTGATCCCTAGTTGGCATCGTTTATGGTTGAGACTAGGATGGTATCTAATCGTCTTCGAGCCCCCAACTTTCGTTCTTGATTAATGAAAACATCCTTGGCAAATGCTTTCGTAATTGTTCGTCTTTCATAAATCCAAGAATTTCACCTCTGACTGTGAAATATGAATGCCTTCGACTATCCCTGTTAATTATTACTCCGATCCTGAAGGCCAACATAATGGGATTAGAATCCTGTGGTGTTATCCCATGCTAATGTATACAAAGCGTAGGCTTACTTACCCATGCTAATGTATACAAAGTGTAGGCTTGCTTTAAGCACTCTAATTTCTTCAAAGTAACAACACTATAGGCACAACTCGGCCAGTTAAGGCCGAGAGCACATCACCGGTAAAAGGGACGAGCTGACCAGTGCATACTAGAGGCGGACCAATCAACCCAACGCAAGGTCCAATTATGAGCTTTTTAATAGCAACAACTTAAATATATGCTATTGGAGCTGGAATTATCGCGGTTGCTGGCACCAGACAGACTTGTTCTTCAATGAATCCTTGTTAGGGGATTTAGATTGTACTCATTCTAATTACCGACTCAATGAGCCCGCTATTGTTATTTATTGTCACTACCTCCTCGTGTTTGGATTGGGTAATTTGTGTGCTTGTTGCCTTCCTTAGATGTGGTAGCCATTTCTTAGGCTCCCTCTTTAGAATTGAACCTTAATTCGCTGTCACCCGTTACCACCATGGTAGGCCACTATCCTGCCATTGAAAGTTGATAGAGCATAAATTTGAATGATACATCGTTGGCACAGAGGCCATGCGATCCGACGAGTTATCATGAATCATCAAAGCAACAGGTAGAGCCTACGTTAACCTTTTATGATGCATCCCTTCCAGAAGTTGGGATTTGTTGCATGTATTAGCTCTAGAATTACTACGGTTATTTGAGTAGTAATTGATTTAATGAGCCATAAGTAGTTTCACAATTTAAATTAGTTCATACTTACACATGCATGGATTAATCTTTGAGACAAACATATGACTACTGGCAAGATAAACCAGGTAGCATCCGTTATTGACCCCATGTTCGTCACATGCACTACCATACTACAACACTAGCATGAGGATAGTGCGTATGCATGGACAAAGTAAGCATCAGGGCAGGCGTCATCCGAGACAACCGATTTATTTTCAGGAACGGGATCGATGAGACAATTTCTTTGTTTCGTTTAAACCCACGTTCCCTGCATGCACCGTGTCCAAAAGGACAGTCCCAACACATGTGTCACAAAAGCGGTCGTCACAAACAACTGACACAGTCCATGTGTGGTACTTTAAATTCCTCCAACATCCTCGATTGGGGTCTAGATGGAATGAGTCTCTCGCCAGCCACACAAATAGCATTTAGTAGGTAGACAACACAGGAACCATTTTCCAACACCTAATTCGCCACACAGACGAATGGTAATTATTTTAAAGAGGATGATTATTGTGTGTTGCATGCACGAGCATGGAGCCATGAAACAAATATGGAAACCCTAAAGCGACACCTTATACGCATCGCTGTAATATGATTATTGCATGTTAACATACTGTAATATGGAAACACCAAAGCGACACCTCATACGCATCACTGGGCATGAAAGGCATCGGAGGCATGAAGCCATTCGAGCTTAAGCATCGAAGGCACCAAGCCATTCGAGCTTTAAAGACACCGACGACATCCTCAAAGGCATCATCCTAAGGGACATCATTTGGGAGGGACATCGTCTGGAAGGACATCATCCGAAGGGACATAATCCAAATGGATCATCCCAACGATGATTAATCTTGTAAGGTTACCACCAAACCTTCAAGATTCTCATAGGCCAAGGCAACTGCAACCAAGGCATTTGCAAGCATTAAACAATCCCCCTATATCATAAAAAATCTCAAGATTTAGGTCAGAAAAAAGGCAACAAAGGGGGGGAAGGGCAAATGGGTAACAAAGATTTGGGTTATAGGGAAAAAGGAAAGGGAAAAGGGCAAGTAAGATTGGATTGGAGGAACAGCAGGGCAAAAATGATTTGGAGAAAAGAAAATTAGATCAACCATGCAAAGAAACAAATTGGCCGACCCACGAGTGAATGAATGATTGACATTACATCGATCACCCATAGACAAGTGATTTGGGTGCAGGGACTTCAGTTTAATTTTGATATGAGGGGAAGGACAGCCACAACGATTCTTATCCCAAGAGAGACATTGTTGGTTTATGAATCAATTTAATTTTGATATTCATGGAGAGACAGCCATCCACATCTATTTTTATCTCAATAAGGACATTTTTGGTTTGATAATCGATTTAATTTTAACATTCGAGGGACAGGGACTTTATAGATCAACCGAGGCATATCTCTAATGGATGACTAATGAACATATTCATCATCACCTAAAAAACAACCGACCAACAAACCAAGCACAAAGAAAGAATTAGAGAAGCCTCATCTGAACTTTTAATGGGTGTTTCAAAGTGAGGGTCATCGTTGTGGCCAAACCCTAGGGTTCTTTTTTGGGATCGGCCTTTCGATGAACCCAATGGATAATTAATGCATTCGTCAATCACCCAAAACAAGAGACAAATGCTGAGGAGTACCCCCCCTCTATAGTAGGATAATAAGCACTTTCCACATTTGTGGTAATAGATTAATTTTTTTGTGAGGAGACATAAGACCAAATTTGGACCTAGAGATCGAATTTTGATGCGATTTTTGCATGGATCCTAAGAATAATGAAATATTAGGTTTCCCAAAGTTTTAGAATTTTTACCAAGGGAGTATTTTTGTTTTTTTTTTTAGTAAAGCTCATGAAAAATAGAGAAAAAAATTAAAAAAAACAATACCCCATGTTGGTAAGAGTTTCAAAGCCATTGGAGAACTTAGATTTTTTTAATGATTTTGGTGAATCATGATTTTGGTGTGATATTTTGGATTTTGGTGTGATATTAATTTTATAACATCACTAATTCATGATAAAAGTTTCGGAACTATTAAAAAAACTTTCATTTTTAAGTAATTTTGTAAAATTACTCAACAACAAACTTCCACAATAATCAATTATACAATAAAACCGCATATATCAAATGATTCTAAAATTCAGCTATTGAAATAAGTGATTTTCATCTATTCCAAACATAGCATTAATCTATCAATTAACCGTTAATTATTAGGTCAAAGTATTTATTCAGGAGAATATTAGTTAAACCATTTTTTTAAGGAGTTGTTAGTATTTTGGTTTGACTTTTGGAAGTGGTGGATTTTTCTATTGGTAAATTGTTTACCTGGCTCCTTATCCGTAGTTGGAATTTTGAGAACATGTTCTTAATGCCTTCTCAATTATATTTTGTATATTATTTGTTATTATGTATGTTAACAGTTCTTATGAAGAAGACTTTATAATTGTTTGATTCTCATAATACAAGTTATGGGATGATGGTGTTTTTGGGATAATTTTTTTTTATTAAAGCGCATGTGTCCATCAAATGAATCTAAAATCCTCAAAATATAAATTCCATTAAATTTTTTAAGAAAACAATCATAAAACATTATAAATATATATTATCTAAAACAATTCACAGCACACCTATTCGGTCGAAAATTCAATAAATTAGTAAAGTCACTTGATTCAACAACATTTTCTCTTAAACCAAATAAGATCAACTTGACTAATCAGAAGAAAAAAGGCTTTTCAGCACTGTATTAGAATATAAAAATTTGGAAATGCTTTTATGAAACCAAATAAAAAAATCACAAAACTCCACGAATAAATAATAGAAGGGAACAAAACACTTAAAACGATTTTAAAGGAACAATTGTAAATGTAGGATGTTATGAATGCACAAGCCTAAATAAAATGAATGGCCAATGCCAGAATATCAGTTCCAGATGGGTGTCGGCAACGTACAGCACTGAAATCACCATGGATTAGGCCAATCAGAGACTCTGAATTGTTACCTTTCTTCTTAAAAAAAAATTCAACTAATAAATAAAACCAAAAGTTGAAGAAAAGAAAAGAAAAGAAAAAAGGCTAATTTTTGTATTTTTAGTTCTTTATTTTTTTCTGAAGACAGTTAACAATATATATTACATGGGGGCAATTGATATGAAAACTGTGTCTAGTTTACTTATTTTTATAAGTAAAATACATAACTTTTTGTTTCCCTTTGGATCAAATTGGAGATTATTTTTCCAATGAGTGCTGTCATTTCATTAAGTCTTTTCTTGATGGACAGTTTGAGTAATCTTTTGGTTTTCTTTCAATCTTTTTACCTTTTTTTACAGGATAATGATGATAATAGATAGAAATGAGGAATCTTGAGTGCATAGTCGTAAGACTACAGACAAAGTCAATAACTATTCAAAAGTCAACTATGAGATTTTGGCTACAAGTCAAATTCTTGCTTTGAAGCTAAAATCCACTAACAATGGAACAGTGACTTTTTCTTATCTGCATAGAAAGTTGTTTTTAGAGAATATATTCTTTACTTTTGGAAGCTGATGGGATAGGGTATTGTTGCATTGGGCTAAGTAAAAGTGTTTTCCTATGTAATTTTAATATAAGAAACTCATTGTAACACTTCATTGGCTAATTTTAACAGTAGAGGGAATTTGTACAAAACGTTCATGACTAAGAGTATTAACTTTGGTGAAATTCAACTCCCCTTACAGTATCACTTCACAATTTATCACAACTATTACAACTATTGCTTGTTACTCGTTTATTCTGAAATTCTTAAGGCAAACTCAAATCTGTCTTGGGTTGAGAACATCAGCCCTCATCACACACAATTGATGATTTCTGTTTTAAGTGCCTTCTATTTCTTTATTTACAGTTTAGAATAGTAGAAAGTCTTGGTTATTTATATTGCTCTAGTCCCTATGAAAAATGATACTTAGACTTATCCATTTTACTACTTGATATGACTTAGGAATCAAGCAAACTACATTTTTATGTGAGAATGAGAATGGATGTTCTCATCCTTTAGATTAAATTAAATGGTTAAGATTAAAGTAGTCTTTTAAAACTTAATATACACTTACCTCATTTGATCTCTCTTCTTCCCCTCTTTAGTGCATCCAAAAAACTTAAAATAAAAAACCTCTCTCTCTCTCTCTCTCTCTCATAAACGTGTTTTATAGAAGCCCTCAAACCATAAACAAACATGTTTGTAGAAAAAGTGAGCAATCTCTAACATGTTGATAATTATTAAAAAAAAGTATTATTAGTTGAACCAATAATATTAAACCTTTGTTTTTTGAACTAAGTAATTCATTATATATAAAAAAAAAAAACTTTAAAACTAAAGAAAAAATGAAAGAAACATGATTTAACTATATAGTTTCTTACCAAAAATTATGAAGGTTTTGTTGGACAGTTATGACTATCATGATTTGTATGTTGCTCATAAGACTTACAAAGTGTGATTTACATGTTTTTTTTGTATTGAACAAACACTCTTATGACGAAAGGTGAAATAGTGTTTGTTTAGAATTTAGGATTTTCAGTTTAGGCTGCTATGAAACATATTTATAAGAGAGAGAGAGCCATTTATGAGAGAGAGAGAGTGTGAGTGTGAGGTTTGTTTTTTAAATAAAATTTTCAGAAAGATAAGTGAGGCAGCTATATGTTAATTTTTAAATGAGTGTTCTAATTCTAATAGTCTAATTTAATCCAACGGATGAGAAAAAAGATAGTTCTCACATGAGTCATCCCTATATTTCATATATTCCCTCGAATCTCTATTAAAAAAAAACAAAATATACATATTTTTTGTTCTAAAATAATGAGAAAAAAAATTGACTTTTGCAAATATAAAAAATGTGATTTTTGTTGTTTAGAATAAAGAAAAGAGATAATATATATTATTTATATTAATTTTAAACTGAGACATATACTCTACTTTTAGCCGTCTATTAATCTAAGTTCACCAAATTCAGCTTATGCAACAATGATGGTACCCCTAGATTATATTGAATTACAAATAATTCTACATTTTTTTTCAAACGTTTAAGATTGAAATCATTATACTAACATCTTAGGTATATTTTAAAACATTATAGTAACACCCATCAAAACATTACACTAACACACATGAGGTGAAAGTAATCGTTAAAATAACTTGAGATGTTTGTGTAATTATAGAAAACCTAAGGGAATGTTAACGTAATTTGTGCAAAATAAATTTACCAAGGATTGCATGCATTTGGTATAACAAAAAGTTATTCTCCTGAATCATAAGTATTTCTTGAATCATGAATTCGAAGAGTAAAGATTCGTTAAGAATTATGAATTCTAAGAATATGATTCTTATTATTAATAATGAGTAAAGGTGATTCTAAAAGTAATGTAATATGGCTAATAATTTATTTTTTAGACTTAATTGTAATTTTCATCCTCTGATTTTTTAAAAGGTAAATTTTCATCTCTCTATTTTAAAAGTGACCAATTGGGTAAAAACGCACAAATTTAGTCCTCCGTCTATTTTAAAGAGTTAAAACCCTTAGTTTTAACATTGACTTTGTCTACTTAATTTTTTTTAATTAACAATAATGACTCATATTTTTTGAATTAATAATAATAACCCATATTTTTTTTTGAATTAATAATAATGGCCTAATACTCTTCTCCTCGTCTCTAGAATTCTAAATTTTTTTCCTCATTGATCCCGCTTCCCTTCTTCTCCCTTTCGATGTTCGCTTCGTAAGCCATCGACATTGAAGGAGAAGATGTCACGAAGGTCGCACGTCGTGGAAATTTTGCGATGTTCGCATGGAAGTCACTCAAAGGAGAAGAGGAGAGGAGAAGTGATGTGGAATTGCTGGGTTTCGAAGGAGAAGAGAAGAGGAAAAGGGAGTCAGGTCATTGGTCTCAAAGGAGAAGAAGAGATAAGATTTCAGAGGAAAAAAATTTAAGATTCTGGAAAGGAGAAAAGTTTTGAGCCATTATTATTAATTAAAAAAAAAATATGGTTCATTATTTTTAATTCAAAAAAATTAAATACAGGGGAACTCAGGGACCAAATTTGTGCGTTTTTTAAATCCAATTATTTACTTTTAAAATAGAAAATCAAAATCACCAATTTAGAGATGATGAAAATTACAATTAAGCCTATTTTTTAAAGTTAAATTCTAACTAGGACACCCACAAATAAGAACAACTTTTTAAAAACCTAGATAAAAATACATTCCCAACAAACAATATTTGTTAATGATGATATTATGTAAATGATAAATCAAACACAAAAATATTTCTAATTTCATATTCCTTTTTTTCACCGCTAATTTCATATTCCTGAAAAATTAAAACTTCTCTTATACTAAAGGCTCCCTTATTTTCTCATTAAAAATCAAATCCTAATAATATATTTTCTTGTAAAAGCTTATTCATTGCATCACACACATTGGCTAAAGACAATCAACAATATTTTTTTCAAATTCTATTTTCATTTCTCTCTTAGCAACTGATCAAATTACTCATCATAGTTGTCACTTGATTTGAGTGCTTGTATTCTAAGATGTTCTTTTATCCCTACCCTATGCACCCACCAAAAACATGTGAGAAAAACACATTTCTAATTATTTTGAGCCAACTAAATGATGAGTTACAACATAGAAAAGTATGATTCAAGGGTAGCAAGTACAAACACCATAGTCCTATGGCATATCATCATCACACCATGGTCTTGTGTTCTGGCCTATGAGTGAACTCAAAATCTATGTGCACAAAAGCCCTCTCGACTTCAGGAAGCTGCTCAAGCTTCTCTTGGAGTGTCTCACCAATGTTGTGAGCTTGGTGGAGAAGCATGTCTTCTGGCAACACAATGTCAACTTCAACAAAGTAATGTGCACCAAATGTGTATGCTCTAACAGTGTCTATGTGCTTTATCTGCTCATGGTGATTCCATATGAGGTATGTTAACTTGGCCAGAAAATCAGGTGGTGCTGTCCTTCCAATGAGTGAACCAACATTCTCAATGACAGTCTTGGCCCATGTATTGATTGTATACAATGCTATCTGCATTACACATTCAGGAATCAAGATTTCATCATTAGTAGTTCAATCAAATAGTTTGGCTTGATGTAACAAGCATACAATCATGTAAGACATTATAATAATAGAGAAAAACAATTAAAAGGTAAATATGTTTTTAGTCCAAAACAAAAAGAGTTTAATGGTGATGCACTACCAGTGAAAAATAGTTTTACACTACTATGCAATCATAGTATATGACTTTTAAAATAGTTCTAATAGAAGGTTGTGATTGTCCAACAATGTAAAATGACTTTACACTGTCATTGGATCTACCTTTAAACTCAAACAAAAAATCGTGATATTTTCAAGGACCAACAATATATTTAAATTTCAGTTCAAAAAATCACTTGTTGAATACATGAACCTAATTAGAAAATCAAAGTAGTGTTAAGAAAAAAAAAATAAGGACCAATTTGGTATGAGAAAATGTTTTTGCAAATAATAACAACAAATGCTAGCTCGTAAATACAGAGTGAAACCACGGTGGCATGTTCGCAATTTTTGGTGAGAAAAAAAAAGAGACAGCCACACTAAGCTGTAGTTATGAACTCACAACTATAGCTCCTGTTGGGTCAATCCACCAGTAGAATTTGATAGCTAGCACAGCAGCAGCTAATCCAACATAGTAATGACATCAAAAAGGTGATCTTGTGCATATGCTCTAATGATTTCATTTTTAAATCTTCGACAGTAGATCATAAGAATGAACTTCACTATGGTCACAAACACCATAATCCCAATCATCCAATGCATCTTTGTTTGATCTACGTCAGGCTTAGCCTGTAAAGAAAAAGAATGACATGAGAAATGAATTACTTAAACTGCTACAGCTCAAACAAATGACTAGAGTTAGTTTGAATAAACTTTTCAACAAGCACTTATAGGATAAGATAATGAGTTAAAATGAATCAAATTTGTTCATAAATTAAAACACCTTATGCACCTCTACTTTTTAAGTTATATGAGAGAGCTTTAGAAAAATTTGGGGAGGACAAGTTAATTTAAACTTATGAAAGAAGTTTGATTCATTTTATCTTCTTACTTTCTTCTCCTATAAGTAATTCGTGAGAAGTTAATCAAAACTTGGCCTAAATTCAAAATCATAAACAACAAGAAAACAAGGGTTGAACCCAAATTTGGGGATCTAATGAACAATTAAGTACAAAAGGAAATCTCAATTACCTTGGAAATAAGTTGTCGGCCAGATTCAATCAAAATCTGCAACCCCAAGGTGGCCATCACTGATGCAAACACAATGATACCCTGCACAGAAAATCTTATTAGCATGTAGCTGTATTAAGCAACCATGCAATGGCTGTTTTGAAAATATCTTAAATAACCAGTTACTTTCATTTTCACTCTCGGGATATTATGAAACTATAACATTAGACTTCATTTACTAAAACTTTATAAGACTCAACCACCGTGTGCAGTTTAATTTAAACTAAACCTTACCACTGGTTGCATGCGTTTCTTTCCAATTGGATAGTGAAAATGGTTTGGGTTTTTCATGGCATGAGCAGTAAACCACAATATGAACCCTGACAAGAGATCCAAGAGAGAATCCATGGTTGAGGCAATGACTGCCAATGATCTGCTTGCAACCGAGGCGTAAACCTTTGCTGCAAACAGCACCAAGTTACATATATTTGACACATGAACAGCCATCCTCTCACTCTTAGCAAGTTGCTTCATTTCATCCTGAGAACATTGAGCACGTTTATTTAGTAGAATTCGCTTTATAGAGATTGAAGTGAATCATTAGTCTCTGTGCATTTGAGATTGAGATGATCAAGATTAAAAGTAAATCATGGTTATGGAACAAGCAATTGCCTCATTAAGAGTTCCTGGGAAATCACCCGTTTCAGTCATAGTCTCCATTTCATTAAATCCTTCGAGGAGACTCTCCTGTTTCTTGTAATATTCCGCCACTTTGCGTTGCTTCCCTACAGCACAAGTTCACAGTGGGGTATAGAGTAAGTAGGCAAATCAAGAAGACCAAACATAACCGTTACTTCATGAGAGAAAAAACCAAACAACTTCGGAAACTAAATCATGGAAGCCACGCATGATGCATGTAAGTAATAAACATATTGAACTTGAGATTCCCATTAAACTTGATCATCTCAAATGCATGGAACTATACCAAACTAATCAACAAATACAAGCACCAATGATGCACATTCACAATAATAGTCTCTTCCTTTATGTAAAGATTCCCACCATGGCCTACAATAAATAACAAATAAAGACTAATAATAACACCACTGCTCTGACTTCTTCAGTTCTCACTAGCATCACCATTCACCACACTAAGAACGAAACAGTCACACAAAACAAAGACATTCAAGTTTAAACATTCAAAGGAAAACTGGATTTGCAGAATTCAACACATGCATAATAACCACAGGGACCAAAACAGACCCCACAACACAAAATAGAGACCTTATCACTTTAGACACCAAAGAGTGAACAAAGATACACTGGGATTGCACAAACCAACACACCCTCACTCACAAGCCACAACAACAACAACAACAAGACAAGAAGGGGAGGGAGAGTCGTGTATTTGACTTTCTCTCACTAACAAAAACTAACAAATTATCCCTAACATTTGCCGTTAAAAAAACAAACAAACAAAAAAAACCAGACCCATCAAAAAGTCCAATAAGAGCAAATTACACATACACTGTTTCTTTAAAGATGATATTCCTTCATTTTTAAGGCCTACAGTAGCCCCTTAATTGTTTAAAACACATTACATGCACTTTATAGCCCTATAAGAAAGTAACTTTAGGTGTATTTTCAAGAAATGCCATATTCCTGACTCCACACAATTCAACACATCACCACCATAAACAAACCACACCCATTACACAAAACAGAAACTTTAGACATTCAAAAGAAGAAAAAATAGAATTAGATGACGAATGGCTTACTGAGTAGGTAGAGTTTGCTTGCACACCTCAACACATCAACACGCAGAAAGATTAAAAGACAGAAAAAGAATGACTCACTGGGCTTGCGGAGAAGGCCACGGAAAGTGAAGGAACGTTGATGATGGTCGTGAGTTTGGTTAGGCAAACGAAACTCCTCCACGTTAAGTCTCCACGGAGCTTTTGCAACGTCTTCCTCCGGCGACGCCGGAGGCGATTCCCTGCGGCGGTGTCCGCCGCCGCTCTCCGCCATGTTGGTTCTCTGGAACTAAAACAGCAAAGGCTAACGGCTTTCGTGGTTATGATGATGTGGGAAGAGGAAAAGTGCACTGTGCGTATAAGCTTTGGAACTTATAACGACGAACACGTGGACCCTTGTTGTGATTGTCACGGATAAGCAAGGAGGAGTCACCAACCTTATAAATTTTTAAAATAAAAAATAAATAAATTTATCATAAATTACTCTTTTGATCTTTAAAAAATTATTAAAAATAATATTTCAAAAGAGAGAGGTATTTAGAAAAAAAAAATCCTGTTCGATTTCTATTATTATGTACAAATTTGTAAATACCATGTTAAATTTCCATTATGTGTAGTAAATTAGAAATACTTGTAATATTTGATTTAGAAAAATATAATTTAAAATATAATTAATTGACTTATCATAATAAATAAATAAATGGATATGATTGTTACATTTATTTGAAATATGTTAAATTTTAATAGAGATAAATAAATATATTTAGATTTTGACGTAGATGTTGATTAATTTTCATAACTTTATTATATAAAAAGTGAATGAGATCCAAACTGAGAACAAGAAGATCAATTCATCAATGCTGCTGAAATGCATTAGTTAATGTTTATATACTTTTCTATTGTTTTTTTTTTAATGATGTTTGTATACTTTTTGTTTGCTTATGCGTATGTTTGTTACAAAAGTGATTTTCATTTACCTACATTTTATGTTTATGTTTATATTTATATTTATATAATACAATATTGATGGCAGGGTGTTATCTCTCTCAATGTTCCACACGGATAGCTAACTAAATTTTAGGAATCAATCCACGCCACCTTTATAAACGAATCATACAAAAATTGACCTGCACATTTTACTAAATGGTGCACTTCCATGCACCTAAATTTTGATTTTGGATGGAAACATTCTTTGTATTTAGCTTTGTTAGCAAACATATAAATGAAAAAGTTAAAATATAGTATTCATTAATGGTGATAATTGAAGTATTATTTTAATTAATTTTAAAATTGAGTTTAATAGTAATAACATGATAATATATGACTTTTAATGTGATTATTAGAAGTATTATGCAAAAAAATATTCTTAATTATTTAGAATTAATTAGGGACAATCCAAAAGATTAACACAATATTGTAAGATCTCACCTAACATTTAACTTTTTTAGTATATGTTTCTAAAAAAATTCTAGCAGTAACTCATTACAAATAAGATTAGTTTTTAACCTAATGAGTTGAAAGATACTTGAAATCTTTAAACCAAATTATTGAGTCAAATAAGTATGTAAATATAAGAAGTGTCTTTCATAGATATTATTAGTAAACTATAGACATCAGAAAGCAAAATCGTGTTATTTTTTGCTTAAACAAAATAAAATAACTAGGAAGCATCATTTTTGGATGTATCAGCAAACTACATAAATCCGAAAGAAAAATTATGTTATTTTGCTTAAACAAAAATAACTAATAAAAAAATTAAAAAAACCAAAGCTAGGCTATGCCATCATCATCACACCATGATCTTGTGCTCTGGCCTATGAGTGAACTCAAAATCTATGTGCACAAAAGCCCTCTCAACTTCAGGAATCTGCTCAAGCTTCTCTTGGAGGGTCTCACCAATGTTGTGTGCTTCCTGGAGAAGCATGTCTTCTGGCAACACAATATCAACTTCAACAAAGTAATGTGCACCAAGTGTGTATGCCCTAACAGTGTCTATGTGCTTTATCTGCTCATGGTGATTCCATATGAGGTATGTTAACTTGGCCAGAAAATCAGGTGGTGCTGTTCTTCCAATGAGTGACCAAACATTCTCAATCACTGTCTTGGCCCATGTGTTGATTGTGTACAATGCTATCTGCATTGCACATTCAGGGTTTCATCATTAGTAGTTCAATCATGCAATTGACTTGATGTAACAAGCAAACAATCATGTAATGTAATGTAGCACACAGGATCAATCCAAACGTTGCTAAAGCAAATTTTAAGAAAAAGAATTTATTTTTAAAATGATAGTTATATAATAGGTCATTTTTGTTAACATACATAAAATTTGTGTTAATATGTGAGACATTTTTATTTTATAAAAATTAATAACAAATATTTTTTTAATTGGTCTGCTTAAAACGAAAACTTTAATTGTTTTATCCTTCAACCAGCCCTAATAACATAGATCATCATTTTGTAGATTATTAATGAAGAAAAGGAGTCCAAGGATAAATATGGTCTTAGTCAATAAAATATCATGATTTTTTATTAAATCTCTAAAACATTTCCTGTATTTAATAATAAAATAATATGATTTTAATATTTCACTGAGGATATGTTTGGATATAAATTAGAAATATTTTTTAGAGTTTTTTTTTACTGAAAATATAAAGTTTTTTTTTTAGTAAGAAATTTTCAAAAACACTTATAATCTTGTATCCAAATAGGCTCTATGCATATATGAGGAAGAACTCAAATCATGTCATTTTGTTACATGCAGGGACTAAAACAAAAAATCATCATATTTTCAGGACAAAACACATTTAAAGCTCAATTAAGAAAAATCACTTGTTTGAAAATGTGAACCTAATCAAAAAATCAAAGTACAGTTAAGGTAAAAAGAAAGAGAGGAGAAAACAAGGGCCAACTTGGCTATTTAGTTATGAACTCACAATAATAGCTCCTGTTGGATCAATCCACCAGCAGAACTTGACAGCAAGCACAGCAGCAGCTAGTCCAACAGAATTAGTAATGACATCAAAAAAGTGATCTTGTGCATATGCTCTCACAATTTCATTTTCGAATCTTCTACAGTAGACCATAAGAATGAACTTCACTATGGTCACAGCCACCATAATGCCAATCGTCCACTGAAGTTTTACTGGATCCATATCAGGCTTAGACTGTAACAAAAAGAATGATATGAGAATCAATTAAACTTTCTAACAAACAATTATAGCAGAAAAAAATACAAAGGTGAAATGAACCAAATTTCTTCATAAGTTAAAAATAACTTTATTTACCTCAACAACCTTTTGAGATGTTAGACGAGAGAACTTCTAAAATGGTTAGTTGAATAAGTTGAATGAGGAGTGCTAGCAATAGTGTGATACTTTCTAACATTTCCTTTTCAACACAGTGTGATTGGTTTAATTTTTTTTTTTTAAATTATCAATTTTGATAAATATCAATTAAAATTGGAAAGAAAATCTTTAAATGATATATGGAATTTACTAAAATTGATAATTTTTAAAAAATTTCAATCAATCACAAGGATAGTGTTTGAAAGACAGAAGAGAGGATCAGAGAGAGTATCACTAGCATTTCTCTAAGTTAAATTTAACTTATGGAAGAAGTTTGATTCATTTTATCTCTCTTATTTTCTTATCATATAAGTAATTGTTGGCAAGTTTAATCCAAATTGAACCTAAATTCGAATTCATAGACAAATACAAGTGAGTGTTGAATCCAAATTTGGGAATCTACTAAACAAACAAGAACAAAAGCTTATCTCGCTTACCTTGGAAATAAGTTCCCTAGCAGACTCAATCAAAATCTGCAAACCCAAGGTTGCCATCACTGATGCAAAAACAATGATACCCTGCACAGGAAATCATATATCAACATGTAGCCTCATTAAGCAATTCCATGCACAATGGCTATTGTGAAAAAACATCTCAAATAACCAATTATTGAGAATTAATAATTACCACTGGTTGCATGCGTTTCTTTCCAATTGGATAGTAATATTGATTTGGATTTTTCATAGCATAAGCAGTAAACCACAATATGAACCCTGACAAGAGATCCAAGAGAGAATCCATGGTTGAGGCAATGACTGCCAATGATCTGCTCGCGAATGAGGCGTAAACCTTTGCTGCAAACAGCACCAAGTTACATGCATTTGATGCATTAACAGCCATCCTCTCACCCTTAGCTAGTTTCTTCATTTCATCCTAAGAAACATCATTAAACATGTATATTTAGTAGAATTGTCTTCATAGATTTTAAACAAAATCATAAATTTTCACTCAGATTATAGTCAGAACCGGCTAGCAATACTCCATGTACGACAAATTACAAGTAAATCGAGGTATCGATGAGCACTAGCGACAGTCTCTCTATCACTCAATTTTTATCCTGAATGATATGTGGAATTGACCAAAATTGATGATTTTGATTAAACGTTAACAAATCACAGGAAGAAGAATGTTCAAAAGAATGTGTAGCTAGCATTTCTTTTGAATAGAACAATCACCTCGGTGAGAGATCCTGGGAAACCACCGGTTTCATTCACAGTCTCCATCTCAGTATATCCTTCAAGGAGTCTCTCCTGCTTCTTGTAATATTCTGCCACTTTGCGTTGCTTCCCTAAAACACAAGTTAAAGAGGGATTAGAGAGTAAGTAGGAAATTCCACAAGCCGGAATATAAGAATTCAACTGAAAGTAACATGTAGAAGATGAATTCAAATGCTAAATTATTTAATTGTGCTTATCTTTTCTGAATTCTGCAAGTTAATTAATAATCAATAATGTCAATTTTCAAAACAACCTTAGGGCCAACCTTTTTAGATATGTTAAAAGGTAAAAAAAAAATTGTCTGACACTCTTTTAAATATTTTATCCATAATTATCAATTTTAGTGAGTTTCACGTATCTTATGAAGTAGTTGTAGTAAGATACATCAAAATTAGTGATTTTCAATCCATTCCACCTAAAACCACCTAAAAGAGAATCTTAGAGAAATAGTCTTATTGGCACTGCTGGAACAGGAACAGGTAAGTAATTGTTTTGTTATGTACTTTAATCAACTATTATATATGGAATCAAGCACAAGAGATTCTAACAAAAAGGACTTATATGATATTAGCAATGGAGTATCTATCTTCAGCAATATGAATCCCCGTGTACTCTTTTATCAAACGAACGGAATTATACCAAACTAATCAAACACAAGCACCAATGATGCACATTCACAATAAAGGGTTCTGTCTTTATGCAAAGATTCTCACCATGGCCTACACAATAAATAACAACACTTGTCCAACTTCCTCGGTTTTCACAATTCAAAGCATCACCACGAAGATCAAAACTGGCCCATCAGGCCCATCGCACAAAACAGAGACTTCAAAGTTCATCCAAAAAAAAAAAAGGTCTAAAAATTTGCAGAATTCAACACATGCGTGAATCAGTGATAACCACAGATACCAAAACAGTTCTGTGTTATTTTAAGAATAATCAGTTTAGACAAATATATTAACAAATAATTTTTATTTTATTTTATTAAAATAAGTATTTATATAATGTATTATGTTAAACAAACCAATTCAAAGAGAAGAAAGACACTACCCAAAACAAAAACAGACCCATCATAATTCAACACATCACCACTGTCAACAAAACACACCCATTACACAAAACCAAAACTTTAGACATTCAATAGAACAAAATCAGGAAAAAAAAAAAAGGTAAATGGCTTACTGGATTTGCACAACAACAACAAAATTAAAAAGAAAAGAAAAGTTTCAACTTTCAAACAGAGAAAAAGAGAAGGTCTCACTGGGTTTACGAAGAAGGCTACGGAAAGTGAAGGGTCGATGATTCTGATGATCATGCGTTTGGCTTGGCAAGCGAAACTCGTTCACGTTAAGTCTCCATGAATCTTTTGCTGCAGCCTCTTCCTCCGGCGATACCAGAAGCGGTTCTCTCCGGAGAGGTCCTCCACCACCACCACCACTTTCCGCCATGTTCTATTTTCTGAAGGTTTTGATTTTGGTTTTGTTTTCAGTTTTGGTTTTGGTTTTATGCAATGTGAGAGTATAAAGTGATATAACTACCTTCCTAATTATAGGGAGACACCGAAGGAGAAAACTACTGTGCTCTCTGCGTGTATAAAGTTAGGATGGTTTAATAACTAAACCAAGATAAACCAAAAAAAAAAAAAAAATCAATTAAATCAAAATATTGCATAAAACAAAAATCATATATTTTTTTATGATTTGGTTTAATTTATAGATTTTATTATAAAAATCGAATTGAATAGCATGTTATAGTTATATTGATTTATATAGTTATATTGATTTATTTTTTAATTATGTAGTATTATCTAACTAATAATATTTTAATTTTTTTTATCATGATTTATAGTATTTTTTTTATAATAAATTTATAATATATTATACATACATGTTAATATTACTAAATAACATTAAATATTAAATTAAACATAATTTATTATTATGTTAAAAAAAAGTTGGTAATATATTTTATAATAATGTTAAATAAAAGTAAAAATGATATTTTTTAAAACTAAAATATATAAAATAAATTTTAATAAAATAATTAATTATGTAAGTTTAATTAAAAAAATTTAAATTATAATAATAGATTAAAAAAATCGTCAAATCAAATTGAACCAAATCATAAAAAATTAGTTTAATTTAATTTGGATTTGATATTTCATTAAAATCTAATCAAATTAAAATGTGACTTTAAGTTTGGTTAAGATGAATTTTTATCTCAAAATCGAATTAAATCACACCACGAATATCCGAGTATAAAACTATAAACCTTACGAATGTTTTTTTTTTCTCTTAAATAAATAAATAACATCTTAAAAAGTTACTATAAAGTTCAGAAAATGCAGTTTAATATTAATGGTGATGCATCATGCCATGCAATTTTAACATAAATATATTTACTTTTATAAAAATTAAGTTATCTTTTAGTTTTATAATAAACAACGATATATCATGATTGAATACCATTTAACTTAAAAGAAAATATAAATTGTAGTTCATAGGTGGTAACATGTGGATCCTGTTTTTTTTCCTAGATTGAATCAATGAGTGACTATAATCACTAGAATTGGGTGTACTAGAAATTGTGGAGTGGATAAATACTATGCTTGATGCTTGTTTCGGTTAGGATAGGAGCCATATAGAACTAGTTGTTTAATTTTTATTTTTATTTTAAAGTGGTTTTCTTAATAAGTATATAATTTTGCTTTTTAAGGAAAAAAAAGTATAAAATCACTTTTAAATAAAAAGTTAAAAACAATTTCAACAAATTATAAAGAACAAAAAACTATTTATTTATTAAAAATACCTTTTTAGCAAATAAATTTGAACAAACTCGTCCATAATTTAAAAATTAAAAAAGTCTTGTAATTTTTATAAAGAAGGTGGAAAATAAATTAATTATTGTTTATCATTTATATCATATCATAATTTATAATAGATTGTTTCCTTATGTAACAATTATTGTTGAACTAACATGTCATTTCATGTACGGTTATGATTCTATCAGTACTAAAAATGTTTGTGGGAGTTATTTTCTTTTCATTTATTAACATGTTTTCTTTAGACTTGAGTATCCAAATTAAGTTTTAAAGCTTAATCTCTTTAATATATTTTTATCTAATCTAATAAAATAAAATATTTTTTTATAATAATAAAATAAATATACATTACTAATAATGAAAATATATGTTATTTTTAGTTTATTTTATTGATAAATGTTACTTAAATTTTAAAAATCTCACGCCCCCAACGAATATAATTTTTTAGATTAATTTTAAGTAACTAAAAATAAAATATTTATTATATTAAAATATATTGTTTTAAAATAAAACTTATTATTTTCACAAAATTATTTAATTACATTAGAAATATATTTAAACTCATTACCAAAAGCTAAATAACACAACCCTTCAGCGATATTTTTGTTGTATCAAAAGCTGAAAAAAACCAATTTTAATAATAACAACTTTAATAAGATAATGGGTTGTGTTATCTTATTAAAGTTGTTAATTAAGACCAGTTTTATCAGCTTTTGATATTACAAAAATATTGCTGATCGAAGGGATAAACTTAGAATCAAACCTAATGGATACTACTTTGTTGCGACACATATACAATCGATTAAAGCTAAACTAATGCTATTATTTCTTAATTTTAAAATAAGAGTTTTTTATTTCTGGATATGCACTGTGCCACAAGAAAATGCAATGGATAGTGGTAGTTGGTTTGCAATTTGCATCAACTTACGTGTCGTCTTCTTTCTTAAGGAATAAGTTAATGAAACGAAAACTGCAAATAGTTCCCATATTTTTTTTCTTTTTTCATTGGTTGTCTCTATCACAAGTATCTTTGTTCCTTTGTGATGTATGTGCCAATTGCACTCTTCAAAAGTGTCAACTTTCCGCCACACAAAAATAGGTTTATGTGTTCACAACAAAAAGGCTCATATCAAAATAATATTTTAATGATTTTGTTAAAGGAGATCCCGTATTAGTATTTGTATGTTATTAAAGGTGATTGGTGATCTGAAAGATATTTTTACGATATTAATAAAGTTAGTTATACTTTGTACCAAACAAATATGATAACCTATAAAAGATTATTTTTTATATACTTGGATATCAAAATCATATTGCACCAAAAAAAATATCAAAATCATATATGTGACCATGGTAGTTATTAAAAAAAAAAAGAGTTTAATAATGTAAAATATTTTATATCATTAATTATTAATATTTGATTTTTTAAAAAATAACTATTATATGAATGAATAGATTTTAATTATATCTGAAATGTTCATAAAAATTTGATTTTAATTTATTTTTACTATATCTTAAAAAAATATTATTTAAATTTAAAATCTATATATTATCGGTGTAAGAAAATTTCACAATTAATAATAAAATTTATAACTTTTGTGATTTTAAAAAACATTTTACATTTTAATTTTCGGTGTTGTTACACGTGATAGTAGCAAATTTTGGTGTTGTTACACACGTGATAGTAGATTAGTAGTTAGTACTTAGTGATTACATAGGTAAGTAAGACCCTTGCGAAACGAAGTACCTAATATTTCTGTTATTGAATAAAAAACAGCTGTTTCCTAACAAAACATTCAAACAAAAATAGATTCAATCAAATAAAATATTCAAAGTGGATTTCTGCGCTAAAATTTAAAAAATTACGAAGATTAAACATGTTAAAGTTACTTACTAAATTTAAATTTGAAACTTTGTCAAGAAAATATATATATATATATATATATATATATATATATATATATATATATATTTTTTTTTTTTTTAATTTCTTTTCCTTTTCGTTTATTAAAATTTTATTTTTTATTTTTAACTAGTACTTTAATTTGTGCATTGTATAGAATAAATATATTTTTATATGCAATTAAAATTAATAATAAATACATAGATAGATAAATTATATTATATTATAATTATAATTTATAATAAATAAATATGTTAAATATATAAATTTTATTTAAAATTTATGATATATCATTTAACTCATAACATAAGATTATTTTTAATCATTGATACTTTGTAAAAAAATGAATTTTTTTTATTGATAGAGATAAAAAAAAAAGAAAAAAAGATGAAGACAAAAAGATGTTAGTTTAAGATAATTGAGAGAAAAAAAAAAGTTAGAATTAATTGGAATGGTATTACAGACTCATTCAAATGAGTGAATAGAGAATTCATATTCGTTAGAACGTGAAGAAGATATATGAGAAAAAATGTGAAAAAATGATGATAGTGCGTGATTTTAGGTTTTATATGAGATTTATGAATGACAGTAGATCCAACAATGAGCTACTGAACAGTGGAGGTAATAGTAAGGTTTTATTTCCTGATAAGGTTTTGGTAGGAAGAACAGTGCATCCCACATGACTAGTAGTTGATCTCTTTCAACAAGAGCTTGTGAAGGTAGAATATGAAGATGAAAACCCTCTAAAGCCCATGGTTAATATTCATGACTTAGTTTTCGAAAGCCTATGTGCACCTAAGGGTGGTAAAACAAGCCAATCCCCTAAAAATGGGACAGGACAGGCCGATTCGCCTATGGCCGGCATGGGTCAGAAGAGCCAACTTACCCCACCATCAGATGAGTTGGTGGGTTGGCCCGCCAACTTCAAGTTTTTTTTTTTAATTTGATTTTTTGTAAAAGAAAAATATACTTATTTCTATATATTTTTCATTTTTAATTATTTAATTCCAAATTATTATAACAACAAGAGAGATTAAATAGTAAATACATAATAATTTGTTTGTTAAAAGTTTACATCTTTTTGGCTTTCATTTCATTTTAATTAATTACCTTTTCTTTTTATAAGAAAGATTATTAATATGTTTATTTTTTAAAACGAATTTTTACCATATTATTATTTGGTTCATTATTCATGCATAACTTCAACCCCTGCGTGATGATTTATTTATTATTTATTCACACTTTTACTTAAATAATTATGAACATAATATACTAAAAAAGAATTTTAGGAGTTAGGCGGGTTGGCAGGTTAGGCGGGGCGGGTTAGGAGTACTCCCCTACCCCACCATTTTTTAGCGGATTGGCGGGCCAACCCGCAGGCCACAACCCATTTTGCCACCCCTATGTGCACCAGGACAAGATGCTTTGGTGATCAAGCTATTGGGTAAGAGGATAGCTTTTCCTCTCTTAAGGGAGAAGCTAACAAAAATGTGGAAGTTTTTGATGGGTTTCAAGATGCTTGATATTGGTAATGGTTATTTCATGGTCAAGTTCGACCATAACAATGATCGTAAGAAGGTTATCGAGGAGGGGCATTGGATGGTCTTTGACCATTATTTGACAATATAGTCATGGTCACCAAAGTTCATTTCACCTATGACCAAGATAGAGAGAACAATAGTGTGGATCCGCTTCCTTAGTTTGAACCTCTTCTATTATGATGAAAGTAAAACAGATGCTTTAGGCAAGGTGACCCCATGTCTCCTTATCTCTTTCTCCTCTGTATGGAGAAACTGGCTATTCTCATCTAAGTGAAAGTGGTAAATAGCGAGTGGAAGTTGGTGAAGATCTCTAAAGATAAGCCGACAATTTTCCATCTTTTCTTTGTAGATAATTGCCTTCATTTTACCAATGCATCTTGTGAGCAAGTCCATATGGTTAAAGATATTCTTGATACCTTCTACAAAGCCTCTAATATAAAATTGAACCTTCAAAAATCAAGATTTTATGCTTATAAAAATGTGCCTACGAGAAAGCTCTCCAAATTTCATTTTATTTCCCTATTTTAACACACTACCAATTTGGGTAGATATTTAAGTTTTCCAATTCTAATTGGTTGTGTGAAGAATAATGACTTTGCTCATGTTATTGATAGAATTGTAGGATGGAAGAGCAAAACCTTAAATAAGGTTGGGAAAGTTACACTAATTAAGGTGGTCCTATCCTCCATTCCAACCTATACCATTCATAACTTGTGGTTCTCGGAAGGAGTGTGCAACAACATTAATGCTTCTATCCGATCATTTATATGAGATAAATTGTCGACACATTAGGTGGCTTGGGACAAAATGACGCAGTCAAAGAGCCATAGGAGCCTAGGCATCAGGTCGGTGCAAGAAACCAACGTCACAATGCTCAGGAATCACGTTTGGTCGCTTCTGCATCGTGACAATAACAAGTTGTGGGTATGCATGTTAACCGAAAAATACTCCAAAGACAAGGATATATTTATTGTTGACATCCTTGTTAGTGCATCCTACACTTGGTGTTTGATTATGAATGCTTATGATAGGTTGAAGGAGGGTTTCAAACTCAAAATTTTCTAAGGAATGTATCCTTATTCTATGATAAATGGATGAAGGAGGGTCTGTTGTGCCAACAAGTGGACTACATGCATATTAGTGACACTTGCCTTAAGATTAACAATGTTCTCATTGATGAGTGTCATCTTGGATGCTAACACGCTTGATATTAATATTTGGAGCCTGTCTCCATCTCGAACCTATATTGCCAAGTTCGCTTTCAAATGACTTATAAAGAGCTTGACAATCATATTTCTTCGAACTGGTCATGCGTTTGGAAGCCTCATTTACCTTTTTTTTTTTGCTTAGCAAAACATAGTTCAATATATATTAATAGGAAAAGGACAAAAAGAAGGTACTAAAAGTACCCAATATACATAAGAGTTTTGACAAAACCCATCCCAATAGAAAGAATCACCTTTGTTGCAGAAGCACTAGTTATAACTATAATAGCAATAACCAGTGGCAACACAAGCATTTAGTAGCTACCAAAAATAAATTCCATCAAACTAACTAACCTAGTGCCAATCTAATTTCATGCTATAAGTATAGTTCCTATATAAAGGCCAACCTTTGTACCTACCAAAAAACTATACAAAATACAAAGTCTAAGCAACAGTCCTATGAACCCAAAATACAAGCACTAGGATTGAGATACCACTATGTGAGAGAGTAACAAAATAACTCATCAGATGCTTTTATCCAACTCTAGGCATAGAAAAGTATATCTTGCATCAAGTTTTGCAAATGAAATTTCTTATTATTAAATAATATATCATTTCTAGTTTTCCAAACCACCGCACACCATATGATTACTTAATCCTAATGGCTCTTACAATCAAATGTTGATAAAAGTGATCAACAACCTATCCAGAAAGCACCACAGAGTGTAACCACCCATAACACATGCTCCAAACATCTAAAATTACTGGGTACCAAAACAAAAGATGCTCTACAGTTTGGTGATATTTACCTTAAAACATAAAATTCTTCCTATGGCTTATCTTCCATGAAAGCCTACCCATAAACTGTTTCTGCTTTTGACGATATTTATCTACTAACATGTCTTGTTGCAAGTGCGGCGCAACAAAGGAAATCATTATCCATTTACTTATAGATTGTCCAAATGCTCAGTAGATTTGGAACAGTATGTAGTTGGATCCGATTCTTTCAGCCGAGACTTTAACAAATGAATTACTCTTGTCTTATATTCAAGGCCAACATGGTGTGTTAGTAGCTTGTATGTGATGGTTCATTTGGTGAGCTTGGAACATGGAAGCCTTCAAGGATGTGAAGTGGACTAGGTGATACACTACCAACCAAATCAAGACCATTCATGCGGTGATTATGGGAAGGACAAATGCAGCAGCTACAATGGAAGCTCATCAAAGGAATGTTACTTGGATTCTGTCGTGAGAAGAGTTCGTGAAACTCAGCATCAATGGTAGCTCTAAGGGTAACTCGGGGGCCACTGGTATTGGTGGTTTATTGAAGAACTAGATTGGTGAATGGGTTATGAGTTTTGCAGCTTCAACAAGATATGCGACAAATCTTTTCACAAAGTTAACGGTTATCCTTCAAGGCCTAAGTTAGTTTTGGAATGCAATTTTTCTCTTTGTTACGTGTGAGTCAAATTTAATGGCAACTATCAATCTCATAACTCATAATAGCAACATCTATCATTCTTATGTAACTGTTATTAATCAAATTAGAGAATTTGAATATTGTGTTTAGACTTTAGAGTTCAACTATACTCTTTGTGAATGTAACTAGTAGGGGTGTTCATAAACCAAACCAAACCGAACTAAACCGCGAAACCGCCCCAAAAAATCGAAAACCGATTAAATCGAAAAACCGCATGGACCAAAAATTTCCAAAATCGCATATTTTTTGTGGTTTGGTTCGGTTTTTTATAATAAAATCCAAAAACCGAACTAAACCGAACCAAACCGATTCTATAATTATATTGATTTACTTTTAGATATTTAATATTATCTCACTAACAATATTTTAATTTTTTATGATCATAATATGTGATTTATAATATATTTTTTTTAATAATAAATTTGTAATATATTATGACACATACTTTCATATATTACAAAAAGATATATTGATATTACTAAATAACATTAAATTAAATATAAAGTGAAACATGATTTATTATTATGTTAAAAAAAAAAGTTAGTAATATCATTTTATAATAATGTTAAATAGAAGTAAAAATAATATTTTTTAAAATAAAATATGTAAATCAAAATTTAATAAAAAAAATAATAATTATGTGAGTTTAATTAAAAAAATTAAACTATGATAATGGATTAAAAAAAAACCGCAAAACCGAACCGAACCAAACCGCAAAAAATTAGTTTAGTTTGATTTGGATTTGATGTTATGTTAAAACCGAACCAAACCGCACCGCGAACACCCCTAGTAACTAGTGTGCAGACATGTTATTTAAGATGGAATCCTTTATGGATATGACATTAGATATATGAGACATGTGCCCTACTGACCTCAATTTTATATTATTGATTGATGCTCTAAAAATTTCATATTTGAAAGTAAACACATATCCTTCCACTTATGTATCCTAATTTATATTATAAAAATTTGAAAAGTATTTTTACTAATTAAATTAAATAGAGTTATGAATATTCCTAAATTATTTCATTGGAGCAGGAATTTGGTCCCCCTCTGTTATGTTCTATTGGCCTGCTCGGTTTTGTGTGGTTGTGATTTGAGTTTTATACATAGTCAGAGAAATATGAGAAAAATCTATAATCTATACTTTTATCTATCCCCAGTTCCCACTCATATTAAATATTTTATATATGGTGCACGATGATGATTCAATTCAAGTGACAACAAAATCGCGAAAGAGTTGGGTTAAATTTATTTTGAAATGTTAAATCAAAATTCAATTTGATTTAATAAAAAAAATTGACTTTTATGATTTAATTCTGGCTAAATACACAATTTAGTCTCTAAATTATTATTAATCTTTGGTTCCCAAATTTTTAAAAATTCCAATTCCAATTATTAAATGATTTAAAATATGTCAATTTTTTTTCTGAAGATTTTATTATTTATACCTCCATTTAACTAATTATATACATTCCCATAAAAATATATAAGTTAAGAGCTATATTCAGTAAAATATAGAATATAAATAGTAAAATCTGTAAAAAAAAAAAAAAATAGCCATTTGTGCATTAATGTGTATTCAAATAAAGAATTTATTATAATTTGAGGAATAAATTCTGTATTTAGTCTTCATGTTTTCTTGCTTTCTACTTATTAGGTTTTTTTATTTAATATTATCAAATTAAATTGGCTTATGAATATTCATGAATTATTTCATCAGTGTGGACGAGTAATATGGTCCCTACTACTATGTTTTCTTGGTATGTCTCCAGTTTTGTGCGACTGTGGTTTCAGTTGTACACATTCCTAGAAAAATCTCACAAAAACTATAATCTATACATTGACCTATTCTCACTCACCATTATATATATATATATATATATATATATATATATATATATATATATATATATATATGGTGTATATGGTGGAAAACGATGTTCAAGTGCCAACTTTTTTTTTTTTTAGAGGCATGTGCCAACTAATATTTTATATATGAGTACTTTTTAGTTTTCATTAATTTATTTTTTGGATAAGGTAGTGTGTGAACTTTAGTCTTGATTTTCATGTAAACTATTTCTTTTAGCAAAATCAAACTTTTGCTAATTGCATTAAGGTCAATTATGGTTCCGATCAACATCAACGAGAAAAGAAAATATTTCACAGTCTAGAATTTTGAACCATATCAACAGATTAAGTAGCAACTAAAGAAAACACACCCTCTAGTATAACTTGGACCTACGCAGCCTTTGGTCATGAAAAAAAAAATGAATTGTATAACTCAACCCAACTAATTTTCCACTAGTCTAATTAATCTAATATTATTCCACACATTAATTAAATTTTAATCTAACTCTCAACTAAACATTTCAAACATGTCCAATAATTCCTAATTTTTCAGGAAGCAACATTTTTCATTGTTCGAGCTTACCAATTTTATCTTAACTCACATACAAATTCTCAATAGTCTAAATCCATGATGTTTTACAAAAACACAAATATTAAGACAAACGTTTATTAATATAATTAGTTAAGCCATAAAAATACTCATTTATTTAATTTTTGTAACAAGGAAAGTTAAAAAAGAAGACCAATAAAAAAAAACACGACTCAAACCTATTCAATTAAACTAATTATCAACTAACATAGTTATGTTAGTTAGACTCGCATAATTATTTTAATTTTTTTTTATATAAAACAACTTTTTAATGTTGAAATATATACTAAAATTAGAAGAGCATTAAGGAAGCGTGATGCTAATGTTAATATTAATATCTATATCTACTTAAATCAGAAAAAAAAATAGTAGCAACAATAATAAAACATTTAAAAAATATTAATTATAAACACAAAATTTAAGTAAAAGTAATCAATAATAAAAATAAATACTTGAATTTAAATGATTATAAATATATACTTATTATTTATATATTGGTATTAGATCATTTTTTTTTTGAGAGAGTATAACGACATTATTATTATTTGGAGAAAAAAACAATCAAAATAAATTTTAATAGAAAATATTTTTCAATACAATATCTTCTAAATTAAAAATGTAGCTAATTATCTATTCTAATTTTATATAATTATAGTTAATAACTTACTAAATATTTTCAAGATTGTTTTAATTTTTTTTATATAAATATAAAAAATATAATTTAATCAAACCCTTGCCTGCATCACACGTGTTAGCATGAGTTTAAAATATAATTTATTTTACTAAATAACTAGTATCGTAACCCTAACCCGTGTTAAGTACGGATAATTTTTTTAATTATTGTTATATAATTTAATTTTTTTAAAATAATATATACCTAAAAAAAATTTATAGTAATTTTTTTAAGTTAAAATTTTAATTTATAAAAAATTTTAATTAAAATTTTAAATATATAAAATATAAGTTGGATAATATGTGCTAAAGTATTATTTAAAAATATATATTATTTAATTTTTAACAAAATAAAAATATTTATTTAAATATTTTAAAAAATGTTGTATTAAAATAAATAATTTAATGCTCATGCATTATTAGTGTAAAATAATTTTATATTCCTTTTATATTAATTACACCTCTGATCAAAACATAGAATTGATCTAACAAAAAAAAAAGTTAACAAAACTAGCTACAAAAATATATATATTGAAATTTTATATTTTTTAAAATAATAATCTATTTATTGATAAATATATAATTTCAAAATAATAATCTATTTATAGATAAATATACAATTTAAAAATTATTTTTTAATCATAATCTTTTTTATTATACTTTACATTTAATCTTTGAATTTGTTATATTTATAATCATTAAATTTGTTATATTTATAAGATAATTAAAATAATAATATTTTTAAATGGTCATAAAATAATAACAACATGACAAATTTGAAAATAATTTTTTATTTAAATTAGATGATAAATTTTGTTGAAAATAATATAAAATCAAAATTGTAACCCTAAACGAAATCACTAAAAAAATAACAAATATTATAATCTTAAAACATTTACAATAATCTTAAGATAATAACAAACATTATAATTTTCAAATAATTATATCAATTAATTTAAATTACCCCATTATACTTTTTTAGTTTTTTTTTTATTATCAACTATTATTTAAAAACTATAGTTTCTTTTTAAATTTTAAGATCTCAAACTAATTATTTTCTAAATACAAAATCAGATTAAAAAAATGAAATTAATACTAAATAATTATTTAAATTTAAATTTATTTAAATTTAAATCTATTTAGACTTGTTACATATAATTTTTAAATTTGTTATATTCATAAGATAATTACAATAATAACTTAAAAGTTTCATAAAATAATAACAATGGAACAAATTTGAAAATAATTTTAAAAGAATATAAAATAAAAATTATAACCGTAAATAAAATCAAACCAACAAAATAATAAATATTATAATATTAAAATAATTACAATAAATCTAAGATAATAACAAACATTATAATTTCAAGATAATTTTATTAATCAATTTAAACTATCCCATTACACTTTTCTCAATTTTTATTTTTAGTTTTATCAACTATTATTTAAAAATAATAATTTCGTTTTGAATTTAAAGATCCTAAATTAAACTAATATGTTTTTTAAAAAAAAAAGTTTAAAAAAATGAAATTAATACCAAAAAAATGAATTTAAATTTAAATCCATTTATACTTATTATATTAAAATTTTAAATTTATTATATTCATAATCTTTACATTTTTTTATATTTATAAGATAATTAAAATAATAATAACTTAAAAGTATCATAAAATAATAACATGATAAATTTGAAAATCATTTTTTATTTAAATTAAAAGATAATGTTTGTTGAAAATAATATAAAATAAAAATTATAACACTAAATGTAATCAAACTAATAAAATAAAAAATATTATAATATTAAAATAATTACAATAATCCTAAGATAATAATAAACATTATAATTTAAGATAATTATATTAATTCAATTAAACTATCTTATTACACTTTTCTCATTTTTTTTTTATTAACTATTATTTAAAAACATAATTTCTTTTTGATATTTAGATCTCAAACTAATATTTTGTTTTTTTTAAAATCTAGTTAATTGAAAATCATTTTTTATTTAAATTAAATGATAAATTTTATTAAAAATGTTATAAAATAAAAATTTAACCCTAAACGAAGTTAAACTAACAAAAGAACAAATATTATAATCTTTAAATAACTATAATAATCTTAAGATAATAACAAATATTATAATTTGAAGATAATTACATTAATCAATTTAAACAATCTTATTTCACTTTTTTAGTTTTTTTATTATCAACTATTATTTAAAAATCATAATAATTTATTTTTGAATTTTAAGATTTCAAACTAATATTTAAAAAACAAAAACAAAATGTAGTTAAAAAAATGAAATTAATACTAAATAATTGATTTAAATTAAAAATTGATATTTATTTAAATTTAAATCCATTTAGACCGTTTACATTTAATTTTTAAATTTGTTATATTCATAAGATAATTACAATAACAACTTAAAAGTATCATAAAATAATAATAATGAGACAAATTTGAAAATCATTTTTTATTTAAATTAGATGATAAAGTTTATTGAAAATAATATAAAATAAAAATTATAACCTAAACGAAATCAAACTAACAAAAGAATAAACATTATAATCTTAAAACAATTACAATAATCCTAAGATAATAATAAATATTATAATTTTAAGATAATTACATTGATCAATTTAAACTACTAATTATACTTTTTCAGTTTTTTTTATTATGAACTACTATTTAAAAATCATAATTACTTTTTAAATTTTAAGATGCCAAACTAATATATTTTTTTAAAAAAATCTAGTTAAAAAAAATTCCTAAAATAAAATAAAATAAAGAATAGATTACAGCAATATTCCTTGAGGTTTGCTTCAATTACATGTGCACCCTCTTTTTTTTTTTTATCTCTACACAAAACTCCTTAACTTTTGATATTATATTATATTTGCATCCTTAACTCTCTTGTTAACTTTTTATGTGATTGACACATGACTTTTATAATATATTTTTTTCTTAAAAATGCCCTTATCTTATTTTTTTTAAACAAGGATACATGATGTGTTTAAAAATTAAGGGGGTATATGTGTTTAAAATTTAAGAGGTATATGTGTCATGAGTTTAAAATGTTAAGGTCGACACTGATGTAGAGTTACGAGCTGCAAATGAGATCGTCGCTAGTTGAAAGTCGTTACAAACGTGATTGTTGAATATGAAATAGAAAACTAAAAAAAAAAATTATTCATTTGGAGAAGATGAGGAAGAAAAATAAACCTTTTATTTCTTTTAGATAATCAAGAGTACAAAACAGATGAGTAACCTTCTCTCCCCTATAAAAGAATAATAACACAAGTAAAAGACGAATAGAGAAAAGAATGTTCTGTTCTTGATTAATTAATGTAATTACGAGATTTTAAATTAATTAATTAAAATTAAATATAAACTAATAACAACTCAATACCATTAAAAATAATAATGTCAAAATGATAAAAAAAAGATATATATATAATTGAAACAAGCTTACCTTAGGAGAAGTGTTGTATTCCAAAATAAAAATATAAGCCTCAGTATATTCTCTCTCTTCTCCATTGTATGTAGGGGCCACTTCTGAGTGTGCCAAAAGCCCAAAACCAAGACTCATATTTCGGATTTCGCATCCCTCAGGCCTCAGCTCCCAAATTCCCAAATTGCAATTCCACCAAAACCCTAATATCCTTTCTCTCGCACACCTAGATCTTCACGTTTTAGGATTTTCTCCACCTTCCGCAATGGTCAGTGTTCTCCTTCGCTTCCGATTTCAATTTTTTTTCTTTATATTCGTAGCTCAATTTTTTGCTACACGGTTCCTCAAATTCTCAATCTTTGCTTTTATTTTATTTTAGTTTTTTTATTCATGTACACTTAATTTTCTGTCGTAACTTCTGATTCTACCTTTTAATCGGTTTGAACGTTTTTTTTTTTGTTTTGAATATAACGGATGTTGTAATAATTGATGAGTTATTTATGCTGTGTATCATGGTATGGGTCATGATAATATATGCTAATTAATTAATTGCAGCACAAATTGGGAAGAGGTCAACGTGACAAACTCCAGCAGTTCATAACAATAACTGGAGCCAGGTGATCTCTTAGTTGCCTATGACTTTGTTGCTTCATTTGAAGGTTTTCAATTGTGAATTGTGATTGTGCTGTGTTTTTTGAACTAGTATATAAAAATTTGCGGTTGCAGACCACAATTAGAAACTATGCTTAATTTAATTTCATATGTCCTTAGGGTGCATGTGATGTTTGTATTTGCATTTGAACCTCTGAATTTTAATTTTATTATATATTATGAATTACAAAAGATACCCACTTACTGTGTGTATTGGGTGTGTAGATTTTGGATGGGGTTGGGGTTGGGGTGGGGTGGGGGGAGAGAGTTGGGATCTTTGTATTCAACCTTGGATTGAAAGCCTCTGTAAGTTTCTATTTTTTATAGGAAATTTTTTGTAGTTCCTTGGATTGATTACTTTGTCTGATGTTGACACTTGACAGACGAGTACGAGTGTGTGATCATTCTGGGAAGGGTTATATTTTCTACATGAATTATGATTTGCTTCAGATGCTTTACTCAATGTATTTTAGTCTGGTTCATGTACTTTGTCTGTTGCTTCAGCTGAATATTATTTTTTTGTGGGAGATTTTTTTTTGAATTTATATGATGCAAATCAATTGCATCTTTAACTTCTGACTTATTTGAAAATGATTTTTATATTTTCAGCGAAAAAATAGCACTGCAGGCTCTGAAGGCTAGTGATTGGCATCTTGAAGGAGCATTTGATTTCTTTTACAGCCAACCCCAGCTTAAAACATTTACTGATTCTAGGCACTTGGAGGAGCTATACAATAGATATAAAGGTTAGCAATGAAGGTGAAAATAAAATTGAGACACTGATAGCTTTTAAAATAGTCTGATAATGATTCCGCAATGTAGTTGTTCCTTTCCAGGAGCATAAGGTATGTTAGATATGGGATCCAATAACTTTTTGCATGTGAGCTTACATTAAAGAAGATTCAAGGCCCTTTTTTATTTTGGCTGGGATGCATATATGAACATTACTAGTTGTTTATTTCTAAGTTATTCGATAATACCTGTTCAGAAGTGCCTATCATTTATCAAAACAATGTATGTTATGCCTGTCTGCTAATCCTTTATTCCACTAATTTATATACAGATACATATGTTGATATGATTTTGGCAGATGGCATCACTGTCCTTTGCAATGATATCCAGGTTACTGTTTCTGAATGCAAATTAAAGTGTCTTGATTTGTTATCTTTATAATTTACATTTCTTCACCTGTATGTATTCACGGAGCCTGTTGTAAAGATGTAAACAGTACTTGCTAGTTGCAAGCACTAATTTCAGAGATTTGGGTTCATTGATTAGAATTTGAGCTGAATTATTGTCAAATACTGTAGGACTTTTGGAATTAGATTATTTTAAGGCATCCAAATATCCAATTAGGGGAGAGATTTATTACTGTTCCTCAGAATAAATGAGAGTAGTGGAGATAAAGAGAAAAGAAGAAGAAAACATAGAGTTCATACCTTGGGTTCTTAGGCATTAATAACATGTAAGAGATGCAAGATGTATCTTGACATCACAGGTTTTTTGTTTTAGAATTTAGAAATGATCTATCTATTCAGTGTTTTTGAGTTTTAATTCATGCATAAGGTTAAGATCATTTTTGTTCGAAGTGCAATTGATTCTTGATTCTTCTTTTCTTTTGTAGGTGGATCCTCAAGATATAGTAATGGTATGGATATGTTTTAAACATTATTTCATTTCTAAATCATGGCAACATAAGATTCTGTTTAAGGAAAAAATAAAGAACAATAATGCTCTGACTTATCTGTGTAAGTGGGTGATGATTGGACGATTGGTCCCTATATGACGAAATATGCATTTGTAAATGAAGAGTTAGCAATTTTAAATGAATAATTGTTGAACAAAGAATGTACATCTGTTTACACTTCCTACTGTTAGTGTGAACTTGGCTGCACAATTAGAGTGTATTTTGATGACATGGGAATGTTGAAATTTTTGCAGTTAGTTCTTTCATGGCACATGAAGGCTGGTACAATGTGTGAATTTTCCAAGAAGGAGTTTATTGAAGGTTTACAATCTTTGGGGTGTGTATTTTTTATTTTTATTTTGAAATGAATTTTCTTTCTATAATAATCAAGTCTCAATTGAAGACCTTATGAAATTGTTGCAGGATTGATTCTCTGGAAAAGTTCCGTGAAAAGATACCATATATGCGCTCTGAGCTGAAAGATGAACGTATGGGCAACAGTATTCAGATTACAGCTCAAAACTAGTTTTAGTCATACAATTTATAATTCACTTGCCACTAGAAATTATCTCCAGCAATTTTTGAAAAGCTCCCTGAAATATATATTCACTGTTTTTGATTGTCCAGAGAAATTCCGCGAGATATATAACTTTGCATTTGGCTGGGCAAAAGAGAAGGTATGCATTCATGTCTACTTGTTGGTTCCTTTGCTCCCCTGTAATGTAGCTTACGTGATTAACTAATTTGCATGGTAATTAGTGATAAACTAAGACCATGACCTAATTTAAACAATGCATTTGGACGAAATAATACAATCTACTAAATTTAGTACTGTTTTGATTCTTTCATTTTAATGTGTAACTACCTTGCAACAGTAATAATGTAATATTCAAGTTACCTTTTGCAGGGTCAAAAATCTCTTGCATTGGATACAGCTATTGGTATGTGGCAATTATTATTTGCTGAGAAGCAGTGGCCACTGGTTGACCATTGGAACCAGTTCTTGCAGGTAATACTTAATTATTATTCATAGAAACATTTTTAACTTTCTCGAGTATGTTTGAAGCTTTCTTATTAGAATGGCTTTCAGTGGGAGATCAGATATCTGCTAATGCTTGATCATTTTACTTAAATTGATAATTTGATAATACCTACTCAGGCTCGGCATAACAAAGCAATATCTAGGGACACATGGTCTCAGCTTTTGGAGTTTGCCAAGGTAAAATAATAAACCATTAATCATTACAGTAAACATAGTCAATGGTGCTCTCATAATGTGGATGTACACTTCCTGTCTTGTGTACTCCTACATAGAATGATAACAAGGAAAAGTAAATGTGGCTGTTTTTCATTCTGTTTTTCTCATTTTTTGTGTATGATATCATCTTGCACATGGTGGCTACTTATAGTATCCAAGTTACTTCATTTTAAATCATTAAAAGGTGTTCTTTCTATTGTGACTGCTGGGGATTTATTTTAGGGTTATAACACCTTTTCTATTTTTTTGGGTATAAAGTGGTATGAGCCAAACAGGAAATAAACTGGAATATGAATATTTCCATGTGAATATTATAAAGGTTAAAACTCTTGAAATGACAATATAAAATTCTCAAGACCCCTAACTTTTCAATTGAAACCCTGATCAACATGATCACATTTTACATCAATGGTTGCTGTTGTAATATCCACACTTAAAAGTTTGTTATGTAAAATTTTATTTTTCTTTTGTTGTTCCTTGGTTTTACTGCAGTTCTTGGAAAAATAAAAAGATATTGAATGTGAAATGTTAGTTTTTTCTTATAGTATGGTATCTGATCAACTGGATATGGGGAAATATTCTGCAAGTGCTTCTTCTACCCCAATATGGAGCCTAAATATAAATGGCCTTTATTGAGTTTGGCTTTTAGTGCCGACAAATTGGTGTATTGTGATTATTTTAAGCCATGTGAGTCGTAAAACACACCTATAGATTGAGAAGAACTCCTGTTTGCTTGTACTGTTTTTTCAAATGACAATGCTAGTGAATCTTTTCTTGGTATTTTTTATGATAGTACATTGTTCGGCTTTATGAAGTAACACAAAAACCACTAATATTTGCCATGTTTGCAGACTGTTGCCTCAAATTTATCTGATTATGATGCCGAAGGTGCTTGGCCATATCTTATTGATGAATTTGTGGAGTATCTGAACGAGAATGGCGTCATCCAAAATGGTCTGTTCAATGATTCTAGTCTAAACCGATGATGCATTCCCATCTCTCAATAAATTGCTCTTTTAAGAGAGAATTTGATGAGTCTCTTGTGATGGGTTGTGCTATTCTGTGATTGAACTGATGGGTTGTGCTATTCTGTGATTGAACTGAAACTCCTCTTTGTTATTAAGTGGGGATTCAGTCTAAAATTCAAAAGGGGACATGGCTGCTAGAGCAAAACTCATTCTTGCAGACAAAGTAGTAAGCATCATTTGTGAGATTGTTGATATGGCATATGAATTTCCTTGGGAAAGTATTGTGGAATTAGTAATGGGAGCCTACTAATTCCAGTATTATAGTTTATGGTCTTTTTTTTTAATTTAATAATTAATTCTTGGACGATGATGTCTTGTTAGAAGAAGATAAGAGACTTTATGTGATTGTGATTGGATTTGTCCTTGTTTCTGGTCTACTTTCATCTTGTAAAATATGTGGAATGGAACATTCATGAAATAGACAAGGGGGAAAAATAACTATTATGTGGCTCTGTTTTCATTTTGTTTTGTTTTCCTTAGGTATCCTCCTCCATGGAAATATTGTTCGAAGAACCCTTGATATCTAGGAGTTAATAACTATGCAAACTTATTTTGACAAAAAAAGAAAAGAGAAAAAAAATTTTATATCCTAGGTTCCATTAACAATAATGAGTGGTTGGAGTTATAAAATAAAATAAGTTGGATGGTTGAAGAGAGAAGGAATAAATTGTGAATTCGATTTTCTCTTTATCAACAAAATATTAATAAATTAACATTTATTGATTTGACATTGGTTTTATAGGGTATAGTAATGATTTATTTATTTATTTTCGTAACATTAAAGGAGGTTCTAGTGGGGAGATATAGTTTTTTGGGTGATTATATAATCTTGGTACTCTAGACTTTGTAATACATTTTAATCTTCGATTTCCTTTTACTAAAATCGTTGGTTTATTTTTCATCCTTATTAATTTTTTTTCCTTGAAACTAGGTTTAGTTATCTTAACTTATATGTTTGATGTTTTTTTTTTCTAACACCACTCACTTTATTTCTTGCACTCCCACTCTATTAAAAATTAATAATTAAGAAATAAGAAATAATAATTAATAATTAATAATTAATAATTAATAATTAAAAAATATGGAGATACAGATAGTAACGTGAAATATAATAAGTAAAAAGTTTGAATAGTTAAATCTAACTCTAAACCAATAAAAAAAAAAAAACACATTTTAAATCTATAAATATAAAAAATAGATAATTTTTTTTTATAAAGACTAAAAGTATACATTACCATACTTATATAGACTAAAAACATATTTTATACTTTATTATTATTATTTTTTTAGCTGATGATGGCTTTCTATCTTTTTATTTATTTTTAGACGACCAATATAACTATGAAGTTCTAAAAAAAATTTTCACTTTTTAGGTAACTAAATGATTCTCTATATACTTGTTTTGTAAACACATCTCACCTATTTTTTCTCCCTTCTCCCTATTATACTTGGGTGTTTGGTAGGCGAAAAACTTCTGGTTTTTTTGAGAATCCTAGGTTATCCTAGCTTTTCACTTTTGATATATATTTTCTAAAAATTAAGATTCCGGAGAAAGGGTGAGCATCTGACTTTCTCGAGTTGGAGAAGATTTAATTAGATAAAAAGTGTATGTTATCCTTTTATTCCTAATTAGATTGCACTTGTGATTTCGTCTTTCTCGTTCAAATCATATTTTTTTCTCATTCTTTTTTATCTTTTTCATCTTTATCGATTTTAATAGAAATCTCGGGTACCAAAAAACCTTTCCTCACCCAAATGCCCCCTGAAGAACATAAGAATAACTCTAATTTGATTTCAATTTTTACTTTAAAAATTATAAAATTATAAAACTTGTTTGGTTAATCAATTTTTAAAAATTATTTTATTTTAATTTTTAAAACTAAAACACTAAAATAATTTTTTTTGTTTTACTTTTCTATTTTCTCTTTTCATAAAATCTCACATCTTTCATTTTATCTTTCTCACCTAAATCTCATATCACACACAAGTCCCACATCTTTTAAATTTATTTTCTCTACTAATAATTTTTAAATACCAAAAGAATTTTCTTTTCTTAAAAATAGTTTAAAAAATAATTTTTAAAAATAAAAATTGAAAATTAAAGATTAAACAAAGAGATGAAAGGTGGAAGAAAGTGAGAGTTTCATTCATCCTTCTAAAAATACCAATTGAAAATAAACTTTATTGATTAAATAAGTGCTAACACAAATTTAAAATTTTACAATGCTTTTACTTAATATTATTCCATGGACCATGGATGAGGTCATAAGCTTCCTGCCACCCATGTGATGAACATCCTCCATCATGGAACATCTTTTAAAGCAAATACAATGAAAGTTTGAGGTTATGCATTTTCCATCGTCAAAACCTTGAGTGTGGCACAATTGAACAGATCAGAGGTGCATCCACTTACAAATGTTTCAGTCTTGGGTAACACATTGTGCTGATGTTTGTTCTACAATTGAAAATCATGTCAAAAACAAAGTTAATGCATTAAAAAATGTGAAAATACGAGTAGTAATGGCAATAGCATCATTTGTACATGTGTGATTGATTAAAATTTATTAAAAATTATTAATATAGTAGATTTCACATACCATTTAACAGTTTTATTTTTTAATTTAATGGATGATTTCAATAAAAATAGTGATTTTGAATAAATTTTAACTAATCAAAAGAGTCTTTCAAGGAGTATTTTGGAGACAGTATCACTAGTGTTACCATAAAAATACATATGAGGAGTGCTCATGATACTCCCTAACACTCTATTTTTAAGACTTTGTTTATGATAAAATTTATCAAAAATCATAAATTTTAATTGAAATAAGTTAATATAAAAAATGAAATCGTTAAATAATCCACCAAATTGATGAATTCACGTAGAGAATTTGAAAAAAGATAGTGTCAGAGTGAGAGTGTTGCAGAGAGAAAAAGATAAACTTACGAGTAAAAAAGAGAATAATTAACAAAGTTAACGAGACATAAACTTGTTTTGTCATTGTTAATTTGGTAGCTGGTCCTGTTACAATATATTGGAAACAGAAACATCGTCATGCCATTACATTGTGGGTGCAAAAGAAACTATCAACAATGATCAATATGTAATTAAAGGCATAAAAAAATGGTACCTGTTGTTAACTATACGATTGAAAACGTTATATTCCACTTTTGTTTACAATGTCTCTTATACGTGATCTATTTATAGTGATAAGTGTAGGTGTGTAATGAAAGAAAGGTGACAACTTTTTTCCCTGTCAATTATTATTTATTATTTATATTAATATGAATCTCTTTTATTTCACAGCATATCAATATCAATCTTAATCATATTATCTCATGCATCATATCATTACATTACATAAGCAAATTACATTACATATCAACATATTGATTCTTTTCTTCTCAAAATTTTACCATTTTTTTCAACTCGTAGAAATGCATGATTATATTATCAGTTATAATAATTTAGGATATTACAATAAATACATGCTCTGATTAAATTAATCATTTAAATAATTAAATAAATAATATATTTTAATTTTAAATAACACGGAAATTAATTTATTAAATTTTATTTTTAATTATAATATTTTTTATTTATTTTAACTATTTTATAATAATTATGATTTTGTTAAATATGTACTACAATGACAATGATAATGATAATAGTGATAGTGATAAAAAAAATTTATGTTACCACCGTTATTTTATTGATAATTTAGAATAAATATGCTTTTAATCTTTTTTATATCAATAATGATGATAATAAAATGTTACGCCACCTTTTTTTGAAAGAATTGTTAATGTTACTTGAAATGCTAACTCAATTGTATAAAAGTTTACTTGTTTAGTAGGTATAATGAGAGAGGATACATACAATATGATAACTATGTTATTTTTTGATAATGTTGTATTTGATATGTTGATAAGATATGATATTGACATCCCATCACTTGTCATATTCGATTGGTGGAGTGATATGATTTTTCTCTCTCTAATAATTATTTTTATTTTGTTTAAAATAAATAATAAATTAATCAATTGTACCAATTCATCAAGAATTCTTTTTAATGATTTAATTTCGTATAAAGTTTAATCAATTACATAGAAGAGTATCATAAATTGATAATTCTTTTATTTAATTAAACATAATTTATATTATATAGTAACAACGCTACGTTGTTCATGGGTCTTCCTAACTTTTTTTTGGATTTTTTAAAAATATTAGATTTGGTTATCTACTTAAAATAGAAAATATTTATAATATTAATAATAATTTTATCTTATAAAAAAATATATTATCTACTTTTATATAATTAATAATTAATAATATTTTATTTGCCTTAATAATTAATAATCTAGTGTTACATAAATAAAATATTAAATTGAAAACCTAAATATTTAGGGTTTCATTAATGAAATATTAAACTTCACCTTAAATTGAATTTTTGGATAATTAGGATTTCATAAATAAAATTTCAAATATTAAGGGTTTAATAAATGAAACTTCAATTATTTGGGGTTTCATTAATGAAATCCTAAAATTCACTTTAAATTGAAATCCTAAATATAAATATTTAGGGTTTCATTAATAAAGCCTAAATTTCTCCCTTAATAATTAGGGTTTCATAAATGACACCATGAATATTGAAGGTTTCACAAATGAAACTTTAAATTTAACTCTAAATTAAAATCCTAAATATTTATTGTTTCATAAATAAAATCTAAAATATATATGATTTCATTTATAAAATCTTAAATATTTAGGTTTCAAATAAATTGAAACCCTTAATATTTAGGTTTTCATCAATGAAAACTTATATTGAAACCTTAAATATTTAGGGTTTCATTAATAAAATCTTAAACTCAAATTGAAACCTTGGATAATGAGGATTTTGTAAATAAAATACTAAATATTTAGGGTTTTATAAATGGAAACCTAATTTGAAACCCTAAATAGTTAGTGTTTCATGATTGAAACGGTAAATTAAAACCCCTAATAATTAGGGTTTCATGATCAAAACCCTAAAACGAAACCTTCAATATTTAGGATTTTATAAAAAAAAATCAAATATTTTGGGGTATGATAAACAAAACTCTCAATTATTTAAGGTTTCATTAAAATAACCTTAAATATTTACAGTTTTATTTATAAATGAACCCTTTTAGTTTAGGGTTTTATTAATAAAACCATAATATTTAAGGTTTCGTTAAAGTAGCCTTAATTTTACCTTAAATATTTAAGATTTTATAAATGAAACCATTAATATAAATCATAAATATTTAAGGTTTCACAAATGAAACTGTAAATTTCACCCTATAAGTTTAGGGTTTCATAAATGAAACTCTAAATTGAAACCCAAAATATTAGGGTTTCATAAATAAAATATTAAATTGAAGTTATAAATATTTAGGATTGCATAAATAAAATCTCAATTTTAGTGTTTTATTAATTAAACCTATGAAACCCTAAACTTTACTTTTTTTCGATTTCATTAGTGAAACCCTAAATCTTAAAGTTAATGTTTCATTTGTGAAACCTTAAATATTTATGATTTCATTTATGAAATCCTAATTATTAAGGGTGTAATTTAGGCTTCATTAATAAATCTTAAATATTTATGATTTTATTAATGAAACCTTGAATTTCACTTTAAATTCAAACCTTAAATATTTAGGATTTATTAAGGGAGAAATTTAGGCTTTATTAATGAAACCCTAAATATTTATATTTAGGATTTCAATTTAAAGTGAATTTCAGGATTTCATTAATGAAACCCCAAATAATTGAAGTTTCATTTATTAAACCCTTAATATTTGAAATTTTATTTATGAAATCCTAATTATCCAAAGATTCAATTTAAGGTGAAGTTTAATATTTTATTAAAGAAACCCTAAATATTTAGGTTTTCAATTTAATATTTTATTTATGTAACACTAGATTATTAATTATTAAGGCAAATAAAATATTATTAATTATTAATTATATAAAAGTAGATAATATATTTTTTTATAAGATAAAATTATTATTAATATTATAAATATTTTCTATTTTATGTAGATAACCAAATCTAATATTTTTAAAAAATCCAAAAAAAAGTTAGGAAGACCCATGAACAACGTAGCGTTGTTACTATATAATGTAAATTATGTTTAATTAAATAAAAGAATTATCAATTTATGATACTCTTCTATGTAATTGATTAAACTTTATACGAAATTAAATCATTAAAAAGAATTCTTGATGAATTGGTACAATTGATTAATTTATTATTTATTTAGGTTTTATTAATGAAACCTTGAATTTCACTTTAAATTCAAACCTTAAATATTTAGGATTTCATTAATGAAACCATAAATATTTAAGATTTTATTAATGAAGCCTAAATTACACCCTTAATAATTAGGATTTCATAAATGAAATCATAAATATTTAAGGTTTCACAAATGAAACATTAACTTTAACTCTAAATTGAAATTCTAAATATTTAGTGTTTCATAAATAAAATCCAAAATATTTAGCTTTTCACTTATAAAATACTAAATATTTAAAGGCTAAATAAATTTAAACCATTAATATTTTGGGTTTCATAAATGAAACCTTATATTGAAATCCTAAATGTTTAAGGTTTCATAAACAAAATATTAAATTGAAAACCTAAATATCTATGGTTTCATTAAAAAAATTCTTAAATATATAATTAGGGTTTCATGAATAAAATCCTAATTATTTAGGGTTTCATAAATAATAATCTAAATATTTAAGGTTTTGATAAATGAAACCCTAAATTGAAATAATAAATAGTGTGTAATAAATGACACCTTAAATAATTAGGGTTTCATAAATAAAACATTAAATCAAAATCCTAAATATTTAAGATTTCACTAATAAAATCTTAAATTTCACCTAAAATTGAAATTGTGGATAGTTAACATTTTGCAAATAAAATCTTAAATATTTAGAATTCCATGAATGAAACCCTAAATATGTAAGGTTCATAAATAAGACTTTAAATATTTAGGGTTTCATTAATAATTCCCTAAATATTTAGGGTTTTGATAAATGAAACGCTTAATTTAAACCATAAATATCTAAGGTTTCATAAACGAAATTTCAATAATTTAGGGTTTCATTAATGAATCCCGAAATATTTCTGGTTTAAATTATAAATCAAATCTTTTTAGTTTGGGGTTACATTAATTAAACCATAATATTTAAGGTTTCATTAATGAGCCTAAATTTTACCCATAACATTTAGGATTTTTTAAATGAAACCATAAATCTAAACCTTAAATCTAAATTATAAATATTTAAAGTTTCACAAATGAAATTTTCAAAGTCGTCTTAAATGTTTAAGGTTTTATAAAAATAAAAAACTTTAAATTGAAACCTTAATTATGTAGGTTTCATCAATAAAACATTAAATTTAAACCTTAAATATTTAGGGTTTTATAAATAAAACCTTAATTATTTAGGGTTCCATTAATGAAACCTAAAATTGAAACCTTGGATAATTATGGTTTTGTAAATAAAACCCTAAATATTTAGGATTTCATAAATAAAATCCTAAATTAAAACTATAAATATCTAGGGTTTTGTTCATGAAGCCCTAATACTTTAAGGTTTAATTAATGAAACATTAAATTTCATCCTAAATTGAAACCATTAATATTAAGAGTTTGATAAATGAAACCTTAATTTTTTTGATTTTCATTAATGAAACCTTGAATTTCACTCTAAATTGAAACCCTAAATGTTTAGGGTTTCATAAATAAAACATTAAAACGAAACCTTAAATGTTTAAGGTTTCATAAATAACAATCTAAATCTTTTGGGTTTCATAAATGAAATCCTAAATTGAAACCATAAATAATTAGGATTTCAATTAAACCCTAATTATTTAGGATTTCATCAATAATTCCCTCAATATTTAGGGCTTTGATAAATGAAATCCTGAATTTAAACCATAAATATTTAGGGTTTGATAAACAAAACCCTAAGGGTTTCATAAACAAAATCCTTATGATTTTATTTATAGATGAAACCCTTTCAGTTTAGGGTTTTATTAATCAAACTATAAATATTTAAGATTTCAATAATATAGCATAAATTTCACCCTAGATGTTTAGGATTTCATAAATGAAGGCATAAATTTAAATAATAAATATTTAAGGTTTCACAAATGATGCTTTAAATTTCTCCCTAATTATTTAGGACTTTCATAAATAAAACCCTAGATTGAAACCCATAATAAAACCTATGAAACCCTAATTATTTTCAAAATATAAAAAAAAATTAATGCCTTGAAAAATTGAAAAAAATCATTTTTGGAATATAAAAAATAGTATTTTATTTAAAAATTTGAAAAAAAAAATGAAATTTTTTTAGCATATTAAAAAAACAATTGGTTAATGTCTTGATATTCTAAAAAAAATAAAAAATTTAGAAACAAGATTAATGTCTTGAAAAAATTCTGAAAAATTATAAAATTTAGAAAAACATAAACAAACAAGTGGAATGTGTTGAAATTTTGAAAAGAAATTGAAACTTTTTTAAAATATTGAAAAACTAGTAAAATTTCTTGAAAATTTAAAAAAATAAGTTTAATATCTTTATTTTAAAAAAAAATTAAAAACAAATGGAATGTCATGAAAATCTGAAAAATAATTTTAAAAAAAAAGTGGAATTTCTTGAAAATTTGAAAAGAAAATGTAAATTTTAAAATTATGAAAAAATAAGAGTAAGGTCTTGATATTTTGAAAAAAAATATAAATTTTATAAATATGAAAATTTTTAAAAATGTTAAAATAGAATATGAATGTCTTTAAAATTTTAAAACAAATATTATAGAATCAAGAGTAAAGCCGTGATATTTCAAAAAAATGATATTTTTTAAAATATTAAAAAACAAGTGTAATGTCTTAGAATTTGAAAAAATTTGTAAATTTTAAAATATATTAAAAAACCAAGTTGAATTTTTTAAATTTTGAAAAAAAATTGAATTTTAACCAATATGAAAAAATAAGAGTAATATTTTGAACTTTTAAAAAATGTAAAAATAAGGGTAAAGTCTTGAAAATTTTAAAAATTATTAAAAATAAGAGAAGTGGATCGAAAATTTGAAAAGTATTTTTTTTTAAAATATTACAAAACAAGATGAATGTACTAAAAATTTGAAAAATAATAAAAAATTTAAAAATACGAAAAAAAAAGAAGAGTATTGTCTTTCAATTTTGAAAAAGTATAATGTTTATTTAAATGATTTTTTTTACTTTATTTTAAATTTGATTTAAAATATTTTAAGTTATAGTATAAGATTAATAATATAATACATTATATATGAAAATATGTAATATGTGAAATTGAACCAAAAAAAGTATTAAAAATAATTTATTTATAAATAAAAATTATAAAAGTTTAAAATTTATTTAAAAATATCATAATTATGTCTATTTTGTCATTTGATATTTTTTAGTTACTTAAACATATAATTTATCAAACGCATTTAATTTAAAAAACTAACTTAAAATCTTTCGGCTTTTAAGATAACTTTTTAGCTTTTAGTTAACTTTTTTTGATAGTTTTGCTGAACATATCTTAATTGAGAGTAATCGATCCCTTCCCCATTTGTGAATGATGTTGTATAAATTAATTCAAATGGAAATTTTGTAAAATTAAAAATTAAAATGACCAAAGGATCGAGGATATTTAATGAGATATTATAATTTTTTAGGAATAAACCAACCTTGACAATTTATAAACATGTTTGTGTGCATGCATGCAGTCTTGATCATGAAATATATATAGGCATAACTCTTGTAAAATATCCGTTGCAAATAAACTTTATTGATTCAATCATAAGACTCTTAATACAAAGATTTTCCAATGGATGAGTTCTTAAGCTTTTAATTAATATTATTCCATGGATGAGGTCTTAAGCTTTCTACCACCCATGTGATAAACATCCTCCACCTTGGAACATCCTTTAAAGCAGATACAATGAAAGTTTGAGGTTATGCATTTTCCATCATCAAAACCATGAGTGTGGCAAATTTGAACTCAAGTTGGATCGGAGGTGCATCCAGTTAGATATGTTTCAGTCTTGGGTACACATTTTGCTGATGTTTGTTCTACAATTGAAAATCATGTCAAAAGCAAAGTTACTGCATTAAAAAAATGTGAATATATATATATATATATATATATATATATATATATATATATATTAAAAGTATGAGGAGAGATGGCGATACTATTCCTAGAGTCTCTTTCATATACTCTTGATTAAAATTTATTATTCAATGAGTGTTTGACACCATGTCGTTAGCACTCACAAATATACACATGAAGAGTGCTAACAACACCCTTTCAGACATTATATTTTTGAGACTTTTTATGATATAATTTATCGAAAACCATAAATTTTAATTGAGATTAGTTAATTCAAGAAATGAAATTGTTAAATGATGTGAATTCACCAAAATTGATGAATTCAGGTAGAGTTTGAAAAAGATAATGTCAGAGTAAGTGTTAATGGGAGAAAGAGATAAACTTACGAGTAAAAAAGAGAATAATTAACAAAGTTAACGAGACATAAACTTGTTTTGTCATTGTTAATTTGGTAGCTGGTCCTGTTACAATATATTGGAAACAGAAACATCATCACGCCATAAAATTGTGGGTGCAAAAGAAACTATCAACAATGATCAATATGTAATTAAAGGCATAAAAAAATGGTACCTGTTAACTATACGATGAAAACGTTATATTCCACTTTTGTTTACAATGTCTCTTATACGTGATCTATTTATAGTGATAAGTGTAGGTCTGTAATGAAAGAAAGGTGACAACTTTTTTCCCTGTGTCAATTATTATGTATTATTTATATCAATATGAATCTCTTTTATTTCACAGCATATCAATATCAATCTTAATCATATTATCTCATGCATCATATCATTAAATTACATTAGCAAATTACATTACATATCAACATATTGATTATTTTCTTTTCAAAATTTTACCATTTTTTTAATATTTTTTTTCAACTCGTAGAAATGCATGATTATATTATCAGTTATAATAATTTAGGATATTACAATAAATACACGTTCTGATTAAATTAATCTTTTAAATAATTAAATAAATAATATATTTTAATTTTAAATAACACGACAATTAATTTATTAAATTTTATTTTTAACTTTCAATTATTATTTATTATTTATATCAATATCAATATCAGTTATAGTAGAAATGCATGATTATATTATCAGTTATAGTAATTTAGGATCATACAATAAATACATATTTTGATTAAGCGTTTCATTTATCAAAATCATAAGTATGGAGGAAATTATTAATGAAACCCTAAATAATTAAGTTTTAATTGAAATTCTAATTATTTAGGTTTCATTTATGAAACCCAAAATATTTAGGATTTTATTTATAAAATCCTAAACATTTAGGGTTATAATTTAAAGTAAAATTCAAAGTTTCATTAATGAAAACAAAAAAAATTTGAGGTTTCGTTTATCAAACCCCTAATAATAATGATTTCAATTTAGAGTTTCATTTAACAAAACCTTAAATATTTAGATTGTTATTTCTGAAACCCTAAATATTTAAGGTGAAACTTAAGGTTTCATTATTTAAACCTTAAAGTATTAGGGTTTCATGAATGAAACCTAAAAAATTTATAGTTCCAATTTAGGATTTTATTTATGAAATCCTAAATATTTATGATTTTATTTACAAAATCATAATTATCCGAGGTTTCATTCATGAAACCATAAATAATTAAGGTTGAGGGTTTCATATGTTTCATTAATGAAATCCTAAATAATTAGGGTTTTATTTATGAAATCCTAAATATTTAAGGTTTAAATTTAATGTTTTATTGATAATTTTATGAAATCCTAATTATTAATTATTAAATTATTGATCATTAATGAAACCATAAATCAAAATCATAAATATTTACAGTTTCACAAATGAAATTTTAAATTTCACACTAAATATTTAGATTTTCATAAAAGAAATCCAAAATATTTAGGATTTCATAGGTAAAACATTAAATTGAAACCTTAAATATTTAGGGTTTCATAAATAAAACCCAAATAATTTAAGGTTTCATTAATAAGACTTATGAAACTTTAATTATTTAGGATTTCATTGGTTTTATTAATGAAACCCTAAACCCTAATTATTTTTTATTTCATTAGTGAAACCTTAAATTGAAACCCTTGATAATTATGATTTTGTAAATAAAATCCTAAATATTTAGGATTTGATAAATAAAACTCTAAATTGAAACCATAAATACTTATGGATTCATTCATGAAACAATAAATATTTAAGGTTTCATTAGTGAAACCTTAAATTTCACCTTAAATATTTAGAGTTTCATAAATAACAATCTAAATATTTAGTTTGTGATGAATAAAACCCTAAATTGAAAGCATGAATATTAAGGGTTTGATAAACAGGATCTCAATTATTAAAGGTTTCATTAATGAAATCCTAAATCTCACTCTAAATTGAAACCCTTAATATTTAGGATTTAATAAATAAAACATCCAATTGAAGCCCTAAATATTAAGGGTTTTCTTAATAAAATCTTAAATTTCACTTTAAATTGAAATCCTATATAATTAAGGTTTCATAAATAAAATCCTAAATATTTAAGGTTTGATAAATAATCCCCTTAATATTTAGGGTTTTGAAAATTGAAACTCTTAATTTAAACCATAAATATTTAGGATTTTATAAACGAAATCTCAATCATTTAGGGTTTCATTAATGAAACCATAAATATTTAAAGTTCATTAATGTAGCATAACTTTGACCCTAAATATTTAGGATTTCAAAAATGAAACTATAAATCTAAATCATAAATAGTTAAGGTTTCACATAGGAAACTTTGAATTTCTCCCTAAATGTTTAGGGTTTTCATAAATAAAATCCTAAATTGAAAAGCTAAATATCTAGGGTTTCATAAATAAAACTCTAATTATTTAGGATTTCATTAATAAAACCTATAAAACCCTAATTATTTTTGAAATATAAAAAAATTAATGTCTAGAGAAAAAAGAAAAAAGAAGCACTGTCTTTAAAAATTTGAAAAAATTGGAAATTTTTTAAAATGTTAAAAAAAATTGGGTAATGTCTTGAAATTCCGAAAAATTAAAAATTTCGCAAAATATAAACAAAGGGAATGTGTTCAAATTTTGAAAAGAAACTGATTTTTTTTAATTATTAAAAAACTAGTAGAATGTCTTGCAAATTTGAAAAAATATGAAAATTTAAAAAATATGAAAAATAAGTTGAAGTTCTTGAAAATTTGAAAAATAATTAAAAAACAAGTTGAATTTCTTAAAAATTTGAAAAAAAAATGTAAATTTTAGAAATATGAAAAAACAAGAGTAAGGTTTTGATAATTTGAAAAAAATAAAAATTGTACAAATATGAAAATTTGTAAAAATAATAACAAAGAGGTATATCTTAAAATTTTGATAACAATGTTAAATTTTACAAAAATATTATAAAAACAATAGTGTAGCCTTAAAATTTAAAAAAGAATGATATTTTTCAAAATAATTTTTTTTTTGACAAAATATTTTTCAAAATATTAAAAAACAAGTGTAATGTCTTGGAATTTAATGAAATGAAAATTTTAAAAAAAATATTAAAAAAACTTGTTTAATGTCTTGAAATTTTAAAATATATGAAAAAATAAGAGTAATGTTTTGAAATTTTGAAAAAGAATAGAAATTGAAATAATATGAAAAAACAAGTGTAATGACTTTAAAACTTATTAAAAAAAAAAGCAAGAGGAGTCCCTTTAAAATTTTAAATTTTTTTTGTACAAAAAATATATTAAAAAACAAGATGAATGTATTGAAAGTTTGAAAAAACAATGAGAAATTTTTAAAAATATTAAAAACAATTGGCATGAAAAAACAATATTAATCTCTTGAAATATTAAAAAAAAAAATCAAACTAATTAAAAAAAAAAACAAGTGGAAAGTTTTGAAAATTTGAAAAAAAATATGAAAAAACAAATGTAATGTCTTAAAATTAAAAAAAAAAAAAAGTAGAATGTCTTAAAAATTTGTAAAATTATAAATTCTACAAATATATAAGACAAGTATAATGACTTGAAAATTTTTTAAAAAAAATAGAATTTCAAAAATATGAAAACACAATAGTAATATTTTGAAAATTTTAAAATATGAAAAAATAAGCCTAATGTATTAAATTTTTTTTAATAAATCAAAATTGAGAAAATATTATAAAACAATTGGAATTTCTTGATAATTTGAAAAAAAATATGAAAATCAAGAGTAATGTATTAATTTTAAAAAAATGAAAAATTGAAAAAATATAAAAAAAAAATGGAATAATTACAAGATAAATGTCTTCAAAACTTGAAAAAAAATGAAAAGTTTAAATATATGAAAAAAAAAACTGAAAGGAATGTCTTGATAATTTGAAAAAAAAGAAGAAAATTATATCATATGAAAAAATAGGTGTAATGTTTTGAAATTTTAAAAAATATATAAAAAAAAAACAAGTGGATCGTGATAATTTTAAAAAAATTAAAATAATACAAAACAAGAGTATTGTCTTTGAAATTTTAAAAAAAATAAAAAATAAAAGTAATATCTTTGAAAATTAAATATTAAAGAAGGTGAAATAAGTAAAATGGGAGTGCAATAAATAAAGTACGAAGTGCCGAAGGAAAAAAAAACATCAAACATGTAATTTTGGATAGCTAAACTTAGCTCTAAGCAAAAATAAAATACATTTCAAAGTTACAAGAATGAAAAATAAACCAAAAATTTTGTTAGGACTAAAAGTATACATTAACATATTTATACGGACTAAAAACATATTTTCACCCACGTTTATTAACTTTTCTTGTTACAATTTTTAAACGAAACAAGATTATATTATTTATTTGCTTTTTTTTTTCACTATTCTTCTTTTTTATATTACATTATTTATTTTAAATATTGTAATATTTGTAATGTTTAATTTATTATTTTTCATTATAATTTATGAAATTAAAAATGATAAATATTACATTTTTAAAAAAAATTTGAATAATTTTTCATATTAGACAATTTATTTTAATTATTATGTTAATTAACATAATAAAGTATAATATTTATTTAATTTTTTTTTTACTTTATTTAAATTTGATTTAAAATACTTTAAGTTATTGCATAAGATTAATAATAGAATACATTATATGAAAACATGTAATATGTGAAAATAAACTAAAAAAAGTGATAAAAATAATTTATATGTAAATAAAAAAATTATAAAAGTTTAAAGTTTATTAAAAATTAAAATTTATTTAAAAATATCACATAAATATGTCTATTTTTATTATTTGATATTTTTAAGCTACTTTAATATATAATTTACTAATTTACTTGAGTACTTATGACTTAATAAACTAGCTTAAAAGCTTCTAGCTTGCAAATAGCTTTTTAGCTACTAGTTAATTTTTTCACGAGTTTTGCTTAACATAGCTTAGTTGAGAGTATTCGATCCCTTCCTCATTTGTGAATGATGTAGTATAAATTAATTAAAATATAAATTTTGTAAAATTAAAACTTAAAATGACCAAAGGATCGAGGATATTTAAGGAGATATTATAATTTTTCAGGAATAAACCAACATTGACAATTTATAAACATGTTTGTGTGCATGCTTGCAGTCTTGATCATGAAATATATATATATAGGCATAACTCTTGTAAAATATCCGTTGCAAATAAACTTTATTGATTCAATCATAAGACTCTTAATTAATACAAAGATTTTTCAGTACTTTTATCCTTCCATATGAACACTCTTGGACAAATTAAGGGCAATTTTTAATGCAAACACAACGTTTGTCTTAAAATTGCATTTTCCATCGTCATAATATCCTCCTTCCCGACAAAGGTAATAACAAATTCTGTTAGAGGTGCATGGGCCTATGATTTCTTCAGTTTTCGGTACACATTTTGCTGTTGCAATTTCTTGAACTAACAGTTGCAAATCATGTCAGAATTAGTAAATGTTATTGAATTATTCGAAGATGTAAATGTACCAACTTTTCTTTTTCTTACCAATGTTAATAACCACATACATTAGAGATTAGAGAGAGAGAGAGAGAGAGTGAGAGTGACTTACGAGCAAAAAAGAGAACAATGAACAAAATTAAGAGGCAAATTTGTTTTGTCATGATTTCGTTGATGATGGTCACCAAATTGTAAATATTTTACAGTGAGATTGAAATGATAGTCCAATCCTTATTAAATAGTGAAGATAGGAGGAGTTTCATGTTTCATTTTTTAAATGAGAAATAGTAGTGGACCGAGACTATAGCAGGAGTTTTCTGTTGCATTTTTTAAATGAAAAAAATGGGAATGGACTCAGACAATAGGAGTTTCATGTTGCATTTTTTAAATGAGAAAAATGGTAGTGGAATAAGACTCTAACATAATTTTACATTTATTGAGTTATGATTATTTGATATGGTAATGGCAATGACTTTTTTTTCTTTTTAAATATATATATATAAGAAAAAATAAATATATTTGATATGGTAATGGCAATGACTTTTTTCTCTTTTTAAATATATATATATATAAAAGAAAAAATAAATATATAACCGTAAGTTAATTAATTTTTATAAAATTATTTTAAAAGTTATTAAAATAATAAATTATAATTGACTTACAAGGTAAACCTATTAAATTCAAATTCTACAAAATTAAATAAAGAGTTTGAATTTGTAACATTTATTAAATTCAAATTCTACACTCTAATTTCTGTTACAATTTGAATGTAATAATTAAAAAGTAAAATGTTCATATACCGTTAGCGTAAAATCATTTTATACCAGCAGTGCATAAGTATTTTTCATATGACGTATTATTTTTCATATGGCATATCAAGTAAGAAAACATGTTTATTATGAGAGATAAGAAGTTTAAATAACAATTATTGATTAAATCTTAATGGTACAGATGTAATTTTGAATTAAAATTAAATGTGATCTTCATCCTATACAATCATATTTCTCCTAATTATTACACATTCTCCTAATTATTGCGTATTTACACACTGTTGCCCCATCACCATGACTATTGTCGCCACCACCAATATGGTCACCACCGCCATTTTTGCCGCCACCACCAACTGGGTCATCATCACTACCACCATCATGGTCGTCGTCCCCGTGGTGGTGGTGGCGGCAACAACGGGGACGACGACCATGATGGTGGTGGTGATGACAACAACAAAGACGACGACCATAATGGTGGTGGTGATGATGACCCTAATAGTGGTCCTTTTGGTGGTGGCGGTGACAATGGCCTTGTTGGTGGTGGTGGTAGTGATGGCGGCGCTACCATCACCACGACCACCACCAACAGGGCCACTGTCACCACCACTATCATAACCACCATCATGATTATCATCTCCGTTATTGCCATCACCACTACCGTTACGTTGGTGTTAGCGGCAAAAACGACAATGGCAACCATGTTGATGGTAACAGCACTGATTATGGTGATGGGACAATAAATGCATAATAATTAAAAAAGATATGATTGTATATGGTGAAAATTACATTTAATTTTAATTCAAAATTACATCTGGGACATTAAGATTTAATCAATAGTTGCTATTTAAACTTCTCATCTCTCATAATAAACATGTCATCTCACTTGAAATGTCATCTATATATTAAAATTATTAAATTTTTATCTATAATGAAAATGTAATATTAAAAAATTAATACCTATACTTGTATACATATTTAAAAATTTGTTTATAATTTTATTGTTTTAATTATGATGTGTGTATTTTAATTTATACAATATGTTTTTTTACTTATTTTACATATATATATATATATACATATATATATATATATATATATATATATATATATTCTCACGAACTGCATAACTAAAATAAAATGATTGTGATTCTTATTGTTGTATAAAACTAGAACTAGAATACTTACTTGCACATTGCATAGTCAGTAACTCAATTCTTTTATTAAAAAAATTGACAAAAAGCAGAGTAAATATTGAAATTTAAATTTAATTAATGATTAATTGGTTAATTTATAAGTTAAAAAAATTAATGAAATAAGGTTTTACCAAACTACAGTGTTTACATGGTGATAGAAAAGAACAAAAGAGAATAAATAAAAAGAAAAAAAAACAAAAGTAGGCATCAATAGCCCCCAAAAAAGTCCAAAGTAAAGAAAATAATAGTTTTAAAAATCAAATTGATGATGGAACTAGTCAAAGTATTAAATCAATGGTCGAACAAGTGGGTCATTAATTAACTCGCATGGCCCGGATTATATTAAAAAAAAATAATTTTTTATATCTTATTTTAAAAAAATACATTACAAATTAATATAATTTTAAAAATTCATCTTTAAGTTCAAATTTATATTAATTCATCAAATTCTAAAAAAAAAAATAGAAATCACTCGTTAATATGTAATGTTTACCTTTAAAAAAATGCATGTAGTGTTTACAAAATATATTGTAATAATTTCTTGCTTGATGGTAATTTTTATTATAGGTCTTGATTTCAGATCATTTTGGATGTCATTATTGTTAATATTAAATTATATTTACTATATAATATAAATATAATATCCCGTAAAAAAATATAAATATAATATTTATTAATAATGGTGAGAGTGTGTTTTGAGTTTTATTTGATTAAGAATGTAAACACAGTGTTTAGCATGGTGGTTGAGTGTACTATAGATTTTCTTGCTGTAAGGTCATGGGTTCAAACCATAGTAAGAATATTTTTACTGAAATGAGTTTACCTTGCATCGGTTTGAGCGGATTATATTCATTTTTGTGTTCGTATAGACGTCATCATATTTTGAACTAATATAGTCAACAATAAATTAATTTAATTAACTACAATCTTTAATATATTTTATTTTTCAATCATAACTTTCATTAAAATTTGAGAGTTCATATTATTATTATTATTATTATATATTATATATTATCATTTATCTTAAAAGAGGAGTAGTGTTAACATCATTATGTCTCTAACACCTTTTTTTATGATTAAAAAAATGATAACTTTTAATATTTTAGCCAATTATAGAGTGTGCTAAAAAATAATTTCTAAGAGAGTATTTAAAAAATACTTGGTAGAAGAGTTTTTCCACTCAAACGGTCTAATACCAATATATTGAAATTTTTGTGACTCATTGTAACTCAAATAAGTTTGTACATTAGAAACAAAACATAAAATAGTGTAATTAGTATTTTATTAGAAAAGTTAGTATTATTGAATTAATAATCAATTAATTAGTATTAAAAAATAAATATGCATCCATTGTATTAAAAAAAAACATGCTAATTGAGAGTAATCCCTCCCCGCTTTTTAAATGAAACGTAAATTTTGTCAAATTGAAGATTAAAATGACCAAAGACATGAATAAGGTGATATGCTTTTGCTGTTTGCAGGAATAAACATCGACAATTTATAAATATGTTTGTGAGCAATCTTTATCATCATGAAATGTAGGCATAATTCTTCTAAAATATTTGTTGCAAATAAACTTTATTGATTCAATATCCTTCCATATATGAGGTCTTAATCCGAGTCTCATGTTCACTTTTGTGTCAACACTCTTCGGCTTAAAGCATGTATTTTGGCAAATACAATAAAGATTTGACCTATTGCATTTTCCATCATCAAAACCTTTTGTGTGACAAATTTGAAGACAAATTATGTCAGAAGGGCATGTGGCTACAAATTCTTCAATTTTGGGTACACAATTTGCTGTGGCAACTTAATTCTAACAACATTTCTTCTACAATTGGAATCATGTCAAAAGAAAATGTTATTGCATTTAAAGATTTAATTATATCATATAGTTGTCTGTTTTTTTTTTTTTTTTTTTATCAATGTTAGAGAGACTTACGAGCAAAGAAGCTAGAGAACCATGAACAAAACTGAAAAGTGAAAATTTGTTTTGCCATGGTTTTCGTTGATGGTCACCAAAGTGGATATTTACTAATGAGTTTAAAATGGATGGACAATCCTTGTTAAATAGTGAAGATAAAGAGAAATTTCAAGATTCATTTTTAAACATATGTAAAAAATCCCAATTAAATGAGTAAGGTGTATAATTAATATCAAAGTCGATCCATCGAATCTGATTTCACTATATTATATGTATTTAATTATTATCATAATAGTCAATAATTTTCAGGTTAAGAGACTCTCAAAACCAAATCCCAAAAAGTAAAACAGTAGCAAGCTAAATTTTCTTGACATAAATTATTCATTGGCAAAGCAATTCCTTTAGCATGCTGACAAAAATTCAAGTATGGTGACTTTAGTTGAAAAAGGAAAAATCTACTTTGATGATCTCTATTCTTTACCATCGAGGATTAGCATGGTGACTTTCAACTATGAAAATATCTTACTTTCAGGAAAAAAAAAATCCAAAAAGTATAATCTTTCTTAACACAATGTAATAATATAGAAATAAATTATTATTTTATTTTTTTAACTATAATAATTAATTTTCCAAATGTAACAAACTCAAGACATTTTATCTGTGCTTCAACCACCAATTATATTCTCCTTTATAATTCTCAGATTTTGTTTAATTTGAGAGATCAAATTATGTTTAATGTTACTAGAAATTCACAAAAATAATTAATGAAGCATTGACTTTTGGTTTTAGACTTATTTCAATTTAAATATTGATTATATGTAAAAAAAAAAAAATTAATCAAGTTAAATAGTTTAGCCATACATTATATATTTTATAAATATAATATTTAAGTATGCTGTCAATTTGTATTTATTAAATATAATAAATAAAGTATATTTTTAAACATATGAATTTTAATATAAATATTTACATATTGAAAAAATATTTTAAAATCAAATAAAAGTGAGTTTTATATATATAAATTAAAATTTTATTGTTAGTATTATCATTTAAAAGAATTATTTTATAAGATCTATTAAGAAATAGAAAATTCAAATATATATTAGTATAATATTGATAACTTAAAAAATAATAATTATTTCTTAATTACCATACTCAGATTAAAGTTATATATTTTATTTCTCACAACAAGAACAGGTAAAAAGCTTGGCATAATGGTTATCTTCTCTACCTTATGTATTTAGGAATAATTTATAGAATTTAATGTCATGATTTTTTTCAAAGCTTTCAAAATATTTAAGACATTATCTTCTATCCAAAGCTTTCATAAGACATTACTTTTTTTTTAATTGATTTTAAATATTATTTATGAATTTTTCTTAAAATATTTTAATTATATAAATATTTTTATTAAATTTAAGTATGTTTGTTAAATCTCTTATTAAGTCTAAATCATTATGCATAAATTTTATTTTGTAATATATATTGTAAGCTTAATTTTTATTTTTGAGATGATAAAATTAATATATTAATACAATAAATTTAATTATTTATTAAATATAATTAGTTCATAATATTTTATTAATTAATTTGAAACTTATTAGAATATCTTTTTTTACTTTTATATCTTACAAAATTTGATTTTTTTAATTCAAAACAGACTAGATAGTATATTGTTAGATTATTTAAAATTAATTCAAAACAAGTTAGATAATATATAATTAATATCTTAAATTTATTATGTGACATGACAAATCAGTCACGTGTACATAAATGATTGAATTATGAATAAATTATAAATATTTTAAATCAATCACAATTTATTATTTAGATAAGTTAATTAATTTTTATAAAATTATTTTAAAATTAAACTCATTTACACCAAAGGTGCATGAAAATTAAACCGATGGAAATTTTACATAAAAATCTTGCACAAATAATCTATCAAAACTAAACTCGTTTTGTATTCATCCAAATAAAATTAGAAAAGAGAATTAAAACAGAAGAATTTAATTAAAATACACCGGTGGTAGCTTATAAAAAATAATACACTAATGGTTTTTTCTTTTTTTACATTTTTATTCAAACGTAAATGACCATATACTAAATAACTAGAGTTATAATTCCTGGTACCTGATGTATAAAAAAAAAAAAATACTAAATAAAAACCTGAATTTTATTATAATAATTTCTTTAAATACAAAATCTAGTACTGAAATCAGATTCTATGCACTTTACGAATATAAAATAAATAAAACGATTTTGTGCACTTTCATACAATATGCTTTTACCTACATTAAATATGTGATTTTTTCAGATTATCATTACAAAAGCAACTAGAAATTTCTCCCATCGTCACAATTTAATAAGGATTTATCCTTTATTCTAAATTCAATAATTAAAAAATTCTCACACTCTGATGACCAGCTAGCTACACAAGATCATGGCAAAACAAGTTTATGTCTCGATTTTGTTCATCGTTTTCTTTTTTGCCCGTAAGTCTCTCTCTGGAGTATTAAATATGTTTTCTCACCGTGAGTATTAAAAATGGTAAAAAAAAAAAAAGGGTTTAAATATATTTTTTCTACTTGTAATATTTTTTTTTCAGCTTACTACTTAATTTTTTTTTTAAAAAAAAATTCATTTCAGGTTACTACTTAAATCATTAAATATTTATGTTAAGTAATGATATGACAGTTGGAATGAAAATAGGTTAAACTGACCATCAAGAGTGTATGACCTAACCTACCAAAGGTCTAGTTTGACTTGTTTACTTAAAGGATAAGGTAAAACTTAAACATTTTAAAAATATGGTAGGCTTTAAAAAAAAATATTAAGCCCAATAGACTAGCTTGTTTATAATAACATATATTTTATGTATATGATATATTACATAAATATAATATATAATATATAACATTTTATTTATTATATTTATAATTATTAATAATAATTATAAGTTTTAGAAAAATATTAAATAAAACAGGCCACACAAATTAAACATGCTTTCAAACTAAGTGAGGTTTTTAAACAAGTTAGATTTAAGCTTAAAAAAAGACCTATAACAAGTAATAGGTTAGGTTTGAACTTAATAAATATGATGTAAGTTAGGCTTAAGCTCATCAAAGTCTAACCTGGTTTGACTTATTCCCACCTTTACATGATAGACAAAATGTCATATTTTCTCTTATAAAATAAATTTTTCACTTGCACCCGTATTTTAAACTCTCGATTTACTTTTTGCACTCCCATTTTACTTCATGAGTAATGATGTGACATTTAATTATTCATGTCATCACAATAAATAAATTTAATTTTGAAAGTAATCTTAAAAAAAAAAGAGTATATTACATATAAGAAAAACATATTTAACCAAAAAATGGTATATTTATTACATTTTGTTTATATATCTGACATTTACTTTTGGTATGATTTGCAATTGTAGAAGAAACATCGATACAAGTTGCAACAGCACAATGTGTACCCAAGACTGAAACATTTCTAACTGGATGCACCTCTGATCCAACTTGTGTTCAAATGTGCCACGCTCAAGGTTTTGATGATGGAAAATGCATAACCTCAAACTTTCACTGTATTTGCTTTAAAGGATGCTCCTAGGTTGAGAAATTTTTGCCTCGACTGATGACCTCACATCCAATGAAATAATAAAAAGCAGTGAGAAATTTGTGTAATAAGACTTATAGATTGAATCAATAAAGTTTAATTTATACGCAAAAAAATATTTTAGAAGAGTTATGCATAGATTTCATGATCGAGATTGCTCAAAAACATATTTATAATCGTCAACAATTTTAATATTTCTAATGAATAATCTCACTTTATTCTACCTACCTATGACCATTTTTTTTAAAATAATAATATATGATTTAGAAAGTGAAAATCTCACTTTCTTTATTCTTTAAACTTGGCATTCTTAGTGCTTTTCTTCTTTTAGATGTACACTAATATTTTAGCTTGTGCAATGCATAGGATAAATATAATTTTTTTGTATGCAATTAGAATTTATAATAAATAAATAACTTTTAATATATTAAATATATTAAAAATAGAATTAGTAAAAATATTATCACTTATAAATTACATTTTTTTTCAATAAACAATAAATGTCGTAATGAAAGATTCATTTTAATGTTTAATTACTCATAGTTGCAATATATTTTTTTTCTGTTAGTCCCTATATATAATTTAAAACATGTCATTTTACCATCAATGATTAGTCATTACATCTAGATCCTTTAAAATCACACAAAAATACACTAAAACTAGTAGTGTAAAAAGCTAAAATGATGTAGTGTCCTCACTCCTCAGGCCCTTCCCCTTAATAAAACATCGTTTTTTAAAAAAAAAAAAAAAACTATATTATATAACTCTAAATTAAATTTTAATTTCTTTTAAAAATTATCAATAGTTAAAAATAATCTTATGTCAAAATTAAATTATTTATTTATAAATATAAAATATAGTTATACATTAATATTCTAAGATATTTATCATTGTAGATTTTAATTATAATATAATTTTAAAATTAAAATATTTATTATAAATTTCATTTATATAAAAATAAATATTTATCATATGCAATGTTAAAATTAAAATACAAATATCTAATTACATTAAACATCATTCCAAGTGGGGTTAACTAACACTCAGTTACAATGGTTTTCATGCGGTGGATACACAATTCCTCTTAAATTCAGTCTTTCTTTTTACTTCTATTTTCTCTCCAACCAAACATACCGTTAAACTCGCATTTCATAAAATCATATAATCCAAAATCTGAAAACCTAAGTCATTACCAATATTTAACCTAACTCAAGAAGAATTGCAACACAAAAATGGTTACACAATTGTCTGTTACCCCATCCAAACAGGCCAATATAAATCATTCACCTTTTTAAAAGACAGATTGTAAAATCCATGCTGGTAATTCCAAAATGGGTAACCAGGATAATATCCTTTTTTATTTTATTTTCAGTGTACATGATGTGATCATTTAACCTCACATCTTTATAAAAATCAGATCAAAACCAAAATCTGAACCTAATAAACCACTACCAATATTAACCTATTCAACAAGAATTGAAACATAACATACACTAATGGTGTTCAATTTTGAGCTCCCACCAATGCCATGTGCTCTATAAGGTCCAATACTCGGTTGCTGCAATACAAACCATTCAAAAAAATATCATTAAAAAATGTTGGCATGAACAGAAATTTCTGCTATTAAAATTGTCCTACGAATCAGTTCTGGTATTAATCTACATACCTGTAACCCCACTCATTGTCATACCACGAAACCAGCTTAACAAAGGAAGAACTAAGTGCAATGCCAGCCTTAGCATCAAAGATACTTGACCTGGGGAAAAGAATTCATTTTGAATAAGTCGTTTATTTAACAAAGGAAAGAGAAATAAAGGTTCAGTTTTCTTTTGTGTAAATTGGAAATGTTTTGAACACATAAATGTGTCAAACCAAACTGGGTATCTCAGGTTCTATGGTATCTCACTTTCCAACCAGAATAAAGGTAATATAGCACAGAACATAACATACCTTGAATCACCAACAAAGTCATTAGAGACAACATCCTCGTCTGTGTAACCAAGGATTCCTTTCAGTGATCCCTCTGAGGCATACCTTCATATTTTTCAATAGCAAAGTCATAGAAAGCAAGCAAAATGTTAATACAGAACAATCACAGTAGAGAGGGTTGAGCAAAATAGCAATAGACATACTTAATTGCTGCTTTAACATCTTCGTAGTTAGCATTCTTCCTAAGCCGGCAAGTCAAGTCCACCACAGAAACATTGGGAGTCGGTACACGGAATGCCATCCCAGTGAGTTTACCATTTAGCTCAGGAAGAACTTTCCCAACAGCCTGTGATTTCATATAACAAACCCAACATCATATACCTATACTGAAAATAGCATAGCAACCATAAAATCTGTGTCCATCCATCCCTTACCTTCGCAGCACCAGTTGAACTTGGAATAATATTTTGAGCTGCCCCTCTTCCACCTCGCCAATCCTTCATAGAAGGGCCATCTACAGTCTTCTGTGTTGCTGAGAAAAGAAAGAATTGGATGTTACCAATGCCACATGAACAAATAAAGGGGCAGATTGGCCACAAGAATAAAAGAAACTAGAGGTTAGGCTACTATTAGCAAGTTTGCAAAAGAGACCTGTTGTTGCATGTACAGTTGTCATCAAACCTTCAACTATTCCAAACTCTTCATTAACCACCTGATGAATAATTCATGTAGGAAGAGTTAGATGCTTCTACACAAGTTTCCAATGGGAGAAATGGAGGGTTGATCACCATGATAAAATCTTTATATGGACTAAATTGTTTCTAACACAATGCCAAAATATGATATGCCCCCTTAGGTTTATTACATACACATTTGTTGACTGAAACAAATAATGCTGGGCCACATATTTTTCATTCAAATAACTTAAAGATTCAGATAGATCAGCATTAACACCATAAAGTTAAATAAGAACTGGATCTATTTCAGTAGAAAATATTTAATTAAGAAAACATGGCAGTATAAATTGAAGAACAGATAAAAGTATATTTCATGTCATAGACACACCCTAAACAACCATCAGACCCCCCCCTCCTTTTCAGGATGTGTCTTACACAGTTACACCATCAAACTACAAACAAAAACATTCTCATTACAGTGAAAGCCTTGAGTTGAATAAAGCTTGGCAATGCATGATGCAATCAAACCTTGGCCAGAGGAGCAAGACAATTTGTTGTACAGCTTGCATTAGAAACAATGTCCATTTTTGGATTGTATGTCTTCTCATTCACTCCTACCACAAACATAGGTGCATCCGCAGATGGAGCTGATATTATGACTTTCTTGGCACCAGCCTAGTGTAAAAAGATAAAGCTCAAGTGAAGATTTGGTGCTGGAGAGAATAAGACGAGGCAGAAGGGAAGAAATGAGAGAAAGATAGTCAACACTTCATACACAGGTAATTGAATACCTTCAAATGTAATGAAGCTTTCTCCAATGTTGTAAAAACTCCTGAAGACTCAATGACATAATCAGCCCCAAAATCACTCCATGGGATCTCTGCAGGATCTCTGAATTGAGAAACAAAATTTGTGCATGTTAATTAGTTAGAACTCTTTTAACACCTAAAATAATATTGTAAACCAGTAACACATTTGTAACATCCATTTTAATTTTAATCATCAGAGCTCAACTATTGATACCTGTTGCTCACAACTTTAACCTGTTTCCCATTAATTTCCAAAGTAGAATCATCCAAAATCTTAATGGACCCCTTGAATGGACCATGAGTAGAATCATATTTGAACATGTACGCCTACAAGAGAAAAAGATTAAATGAACCAAACTTGAATGAAACAAACAGGGTCCAATTAAAATAAAAAGATGATGAATTAAATATAAATAAAAAACCAAGCATCAACCACAAATGAATTAAAAAAAAATCATGCAACAACAAATAAAATAAAACAAAAGATGAATTTATTGAAAAAATTTGGAATACAAGTGTACAACAATACACTCACCAATTTCTCATAATGTTTTAGAACAATTTTTGTCATAGCATGTACTGCACAGCATGACTACTATTTCTACAGTATACCACCTTTAATCCAGAAAATTGCAAGCACAAATATTCCCATGTTCCCAACAAATGTCACAAGAACTACTTCTCACAATATATTCATATGTATACATAAACACATGCAAGAAAATACAAATTTAATATAGTACAACAGCCAAATTATAAACATAATATTCTATAAACAAAAGGATCATTAAGAAAACTGCATGTACATACCATATATTTTGCATCAACGAATGGATCATTAATTGCAACAACATCAATATCATCTCGGGAAGTAGCTACACGCAACACCAACCTTCCAATTCTACCAAAACCTGCACAAAGTATATGTATGTTATCTAAAGACAAACAGAAAAAATCCATGAATAAGTTTTGTTTTAAAACAAAGTTTTCATCTTCAACATAACTACATTTTAGATGATAAGCAAGTTGCTAAGACAAAACTAAACATAAGTAGAAGGATTAATAGTCTACATGTTTTAATTGAGAAATCTACCCCCAACAATTTCACAGAGCTAAAGCTCCTCCAATAAAATCAGGATTTCACAAAAATATCACTTGAAATCTTCCTCTCGGGTTAAAGCAAGTAGACAATTTAAGGAATCTTTACAAAAATATTTACACACGTCAGTCTCATAAGCAACAGCAGTCACTTTGAATATAAAAAAGTTGAGATATTCTTATGAGATATCCTAAATAAAACCTGGATAAAATGAAAGGATGGTATGGAAGGCAAAGCTTAAAATAATTCATTGTCAATGAAATATTTTGTATCCAGTGTAAAACTGAAAGTGCATAATAAAATTTAATGTGGCAAGTAGATAAAAGCAACTTCAAAGGGGACTCTCGTAACAAGAAAGTTACCATTTATTCCAACTCTTGTCTTCCCAGTGCTCCTTGATTCTAAACAAACCAGACCAACCACAAGAATCAAGAAATTGCATGCAAATCACCAAAATATAAACACAATAGTGGTACTATTCTTACGCTTGGTGGGGAGAGGGATTTCCGTTGCAGTGGCTTTAATAGGCTGGATGCCATGAGCATTGCAGTTTCTGTGCAAATTAGCAATACATCAGAACCACATAATAGTAAAGAAACCGAAACAGGCACATGAAAGAAAAGAAGAGCACTAGGTAAAAAAGTTTGAGATTCTCAACTGTAAAACTAATGAGTCACATTGAATTGAAGTACCAAATATGCTGCTCTGTAGTCCCTTAGATTTTAAACCAGAACTCAAGGCATTGCTAAATATCTGAATCATACAACATAAATATAGATACGTTAATAAGATATAGCATCAAAAAATTACATCAACACACAAACCGCGAAAAGTAAGAAAAATTAAGCCACAAACTATGAGAAAGGAAACTTTTTCTAAACAATCAAAAGAAAACAAAAATCCTAAACATCTCTCACAAACACAGGTTTCCACAAAAAATCCAAAACCAAGCTTTGAGAACTAATCAAGACAATAAAAAATATACCAATAAATAAATTGAACAAGCAAAACAAGCGAACAATCCAAGGTTTAAAATTTCGGACTAATCAACATCAATATTGCAAGAAATCCATAAAAAAAAAAAAAGAAGATAAAAACGATTCTCTGACGTTTTTCAGTTTTTTTCAGTCGGACCATTTTTTAAAACCTCAAAAATGATTTTTATACCATTTCCACCAGATTTTCCGAGAAACCGCAAGAAAAACGAATATGAAAAAAAATGAAGTACGTCAGAAAATCGATTTTGAAAACAGCGTTGGTTCTCAGAGTAACCAAAAAGAGCTCAACAAATCCAAAACCAAGTACCACAAATTGTATCAACCAAAAACAAATAAAGCAGCATGAACCGAAACACATTACACCACAGCACAGTCCAGTTCACAGTGTTTCGAGATATTTTACAACAAAATGCAGAAAAACCAAAACGTGAATCGGTGATGCGGAAAGAGACCTTGGAGCGATCGGAGGAGGAGGAGGAAGGAGCGAGAATCGCGGATCTGAGGAGCGAGGAAGCGGCCATTGGAGAAGGCGAAGGGAGCAGAAACCAAACCCTAGAAAATTGAAGAGGAGTGAGAGTGTTGAGGTTTTTGCACCAACCAGCCACCGCAGAGCGAAGAAGGAATAAAAATAATGAGAAATGAGAGGAATATAATGACACTGTTTTCTTTTATTTTATAAGCAGTACTGTAGCGGAGGTTCTTATGGAACGATGCCAATTAAACTTTGTTTTTCTCTCTCAGGTTTCAACGTCACTCTGTATCGCAACCAACACTCCCTTTTTTGAAAATGGTGGCGATTATAGGATGTGAGTGAGTCTACGAACCCACCTAACCTTCCTTCCAATAAGCGCCGCTCACGATAAAACTATTTTATATATTATCATTAAATTCTACAATGTAATTTAGTTTAATGTTGTACATTACACTTCAATGATGGAGTAAATTTTTAAATAATTTTATAAAAATTGATTGATTTATTATAAATGAAGGGTTGTAATTTATAGTTGATATAGAATTATTTTACCTTGTAAAGTATATTAATATTTTTTTGTATTAATTATGGATATCCCCAATTCATTGGGTTAAAGATTAATCTCGTTCATGATGTATGATTATTACTAGTTTAAATTTTTTTTACATAAGTCAAATACATTACATTAATATTTAATAATTTTACTTAACACAAAAAATTATCAAAAATTATTTTACACTAATTATTATAAAATTATTTTACATTGCTTAATTAATTAGTTGCCAACATTATTATGGTTTTACTTGACGCCAAAAATTATTTTACACTCATATTATTTATTATTCTATCATCGTTTAATGATTTTACTTTGACACTAAAAATTATTTTAATGTTAAAATATTAAATTCAAATAAAAAATACTTAAACGACTAGAATCAAAATCTTCTTATAATGTATTGGGATAAAAAAAAATTAAGTTTAGAACACATATAGATCGTGTAAAAAATATTTTGAGTACTTCATTATTGTTTTAATTATTTTTAAAATAATTTTATAAAATTTAATTAATTTATCATAAATTAAATGTTATAATTGACTTATGTAAAATAATTTTATATAATCCGTTAATCACATTTTTTTAATAAGTTTGATAATTTTTATAAAATTATTTAAATAATAAATTATAATTAATTGAAAATATAAACCTATTTTATACCACAGTATACATGAATATTAAATCTTAAAAATTCAAACTTTTATTTTAATACATAATAATGGATCTTGCATAAATAGAGTGAGGGTGATATTAGCGAAGCACATCCTCACAAGGGTGAATTTGTTGTGTTGATGAACCGAGGACTGACGAGTCTTTTCCTCGATAGACACGTTGAACATCTGTGTGTTCTTTTGGGCTTTTCCTCTTTCTTTTTGTGTGTGTTTGTCGTTTTCTCAGTTTTTTTTTTTTTAGTCACCCATGTTTGCGTCTATGTTTTTCTATGTTCCATTGCTCCAAGGTTTTTTTTTTGGCAGAATCATGTGCCACATGTTCGACGTGTAATATACTATCATCATTTTAAAAATAAGTGAGTTGAATTTTACGAATAATTTTTATAAAGTTATTTTAAAAATTATATAAACAGTTATGTGTGATTATTGACAGTATAAAGTGCATCATTTTAAAATTCTTTAAACAAATAAAAAGATATTTATAATTAATTATATTAGTATTAAAGAAAAAAAATCAGTTTTAAATGACTGGTTAAGTCTTATTTAGATGATATTTTCTTTAGTTAAAATTTACAAAAGCTTTCTTATTTAAAGCCTGTTTAGGTTGATTTAAAAAATAAATGAAAAAGTGTCATGAAAAAACATTTCAACTCTATTTTAGTTAAACATACTTTATTTTAATAATTACATTTGAAAAGAAAAACAAAAAAAAATGTACAACCACTTCGAACAACCTCTTAATTTCTCTAAAAAGTTATTTTAAGTGATCTATTAATTAATTTTAATTTAATTAGGAAAGAAGTTACTTTACCTATTTATTTTATTTTGTAAGTGTTTATTGAAAGCTTTATCCGAATAAGACCTTAGTCTCTTTAAAATCCATGAAATATTTGAAGTTAACAAGTTTTACAAGATAAAATTATCACTTCACTATTTAAAATAATAATTTAATTGACATTTTTTTATGTAAAAAACATTATTTTTAATCTTTAAGATAAATTTATCACTTCATTATTAAAAATAATAATTTTAAAATTAATATCTCACTTACCTATCTCTGAATTCCATTAGACTCTTGGAAAATAGACAAAAGATGAATATACTGGCGTCAAAGTGTCAATTAAATACAGCTTAGCTTACAAGTAAATTTCAAACTTGTCAACATATTTTTAATTTGCGTAGTATGTTAAATGTTGACTTATGTCAGAAATATATAAAACAGAATCTTAATTTATTAATTATTAATCATTCTTTAAATAAATTATTAATCACACTCTAAGCGAACGTGCGGGTGTTTGTGACATGTTAAAGAGAGCAATGACTTTTGTGGTTCAAAGGACATGTTCGTACTTTAAAAACACGAAATGTTATGGAATTTTTCAAAGAAAAATAAATTCGCTTTCAGTGTTTAGTTTAGAATTTCGATCTTAGCATGGATTTGGATTATCATTAAAAAGAATCTTAAATTCTAATTTTTATATATAAATGTGTAAGATTGTTTTAAAGTTGACAAAATTTGATTTCTCATTTCTTTTATCTGAAACCTACATTTTTTTTTTTTTTGTATTCATAATTGTATGTGTTGAATTAATTATATTGGCTTTTACTCACGACATACTAACTAAATTATCAAATTTCATAAAAAAAAAAAGTCCCCCCTTTTTAAATCCCCATTTTACATCTTATAAAATCTTTCAAACTTGATTAATTTTTCATTAAATTTCTTACTTCTATACTTTTAATCCCAAATTTATCAAACATTGTTTCAATATATATTTGAATATAAAATAAGAATTTAAAGATTTTAAGTATAAGAAAAACTAAACTTGCTTACTTTTTAAAAATAAAAATACTTAACCAACTAAAAAACCTTACAAAGTAAAATCACATATAATCCTAGAAAATTATAATGCAATTTAGACTTTTAAACACTTTATTCCCAAAAAACAATTGAAGGCGAGAGGGTCTAAAGTAAATTACCATTTATCCAATTTGGAAGCTGCAACAGTTTTTTCATTATAAGTTACCATAGCGATATCTAATGAGTGTACTACACTTCACAACACATTGAGTTCGTGATAGAAATTTTGAATTTGATTTTAGCAATCCAATACATCCTTAAAAAAAAAATCATAAATTTTTATTGAATATAAATATGAAGGTGAAGTCCCATGTGGAATAGAAATAAAAAAAGTTAAGTATCATATAAGTTAAAAAATTAATATGTGGTGTCTAATTTACTTATACGACGTGTTCAAATTTATTGATAAAATCTCCCCACACAATAACTTTAAAAATACCTAGAGATTCCAATCAAACACTCGGAAAACAACCTAAGCTTATAAAAATATCTTTGAGATTCCACGGAGTGTCAAAGCCGCTGAGCTGCAAGCATAATCTTCACTTTTGGTGTACAAATGAAAACCACATAGAATTTCGGATGGTTCAAGGTGAGGAAGGTCCCACAAGATGACGACTTCAACATGGCATGATAATGAAGAATTCAAGATTAAGAGGGGAAGAGGGAATTGTGATTTGTACATCATGATAGGGCATAGGCAAATAGGGAACAACACATGCTCCCTTTCCTAACACCAAGAGTTACCAACAACCCACCAACCAAATGTTGAGATTTGAGAAATAAAATATATGATATGATGATGGTGGTGGCTGGGTTAGCTGAGATCAAATTGAAGATGGATACAGTGTGGACATTGACCCATAGTTACATACAGATGTATGGATTGGGACAGGTACCTGACCCTACCCTTTTTGAGAAGCTACACGTGACTCAATGTTGAGAAGCTCACAAAAGGGTTCAAGGAATGGAATATGCTTCCAACTTCAAAAAAGAGGGTATGAGTTTTTTTTTGTTTTTTAATTATTAGGTTAGATTCTTTTCTAATAACAAAAACTAACATATATTAATTATTAATTATTAACATTTATCGATAAAAAGAAAAAAAAAACTCACATAAGGGTTCATTATTCTTATTTACTTATTTGTAAGTACTTTAATTTCTTAGCTGCAAATCTATTTCAATGTATGTGTTTGTTTTGTTTATAAATTAAATTTCAACGTTCTTTTACAAAATATTAATAATGAAAAATATTATTATGAGAATAAGAATAATATATCAATAGTATAATAAAGTTTTACATTATTATAGACAATTTCAATCTTTAAATGTTAGACAATCTTCAATCTTCAAATTATTCAACTTTTAAAATAATTTTACAAAAAGTTAATTGATTTATATAAATAAAGGGTTATGATTGTCTAATTCAAAATTTGGTTATAGTGCACTATCCTTATTATTTATCTTTATATTATAACTTAATTAAATTGTTAATTATAAATCTAGAATATAATTTGCACATTAAAAATATTTATGTATTATAAAATTTAATTAAATAAAAGCTAACATATCATTAGTAATGCACTATTTAAGCATAAGCCATGTTCTAAAGAGTTAAAGAGTTGGGTATAGTTTTGAATTTAATTTTAGAGGAGCAACTAAACAAATTAAAAATAGGAACATTAGCTAGGTTGACTTAATGATGTAAAGGTTTGCTGTGTTTACACATGAGGATTTATTTAACAGGAATTCTAGTGATTGGTTTTTGTATTGTGCAATTTCTTTCATATTTGAATCTTTGACTGAATATTTAAGAGTTGATTTAAATTAATAGAGTTTTCTTTTCTCAACTAATTTTTATTTCTGTTCTAACTTGAGTATTGCGCCTGCCAAACTTGATCGAACACAGAATCTACCTGTCAAAGAAAAGTATTTGCTACTTGTTTTTACATATTCATATATAAATTGACATGTTTATTGTTTAGAAAAAAAAAAGTGGCTAATCACCACTACCACTTCCAATTGGGTTTGAACAATCCCGTTTGTTGGTCAATGTTTGAAAATTATGGAAAAAACATGTAAGAGTTGGAAATATTTTTGTCAACATATTAGATTAAATTTTCTTATTTTATTTTTAGTTATTGAATTACATTAAAATACCTGTACAACATTATTAATATAAAACCAATTAATATAAAACCAAACATGCATTTAATTGCATGCTTTGTGTAACCGTGAATGTTACACCCACTACATTACAGAATACTCATACTCATAATGTAATGTAAATTACATTTCATAATGTAATAGGGTGCTTGAACCATTACATTATGTAATGTTCATTTTATAAAGTAACATTTTAAAATGTACATTCTGTAATATAATAGGGTAGTAAGTAAAATTTAGAGGTGCATAAAGTTTCACTCGTTAATGTTATGGAAATGGGCTTGTGTTGAAATTTTCAAGAGAATTGCTATTTGTACCCCTATAGGTGTAGTTTCATCATTTCTCTAGAATTTGAAAAATTAGGGGAAGTGAATAGCAAAATTGGGGGGTAAGAGTAGTAATTAATTTTTTATAATTAAATTGTATGTATATTATTTATATTTTATTTGTTAATTAGTTTTTAAACTGCAACAAGAAAAATTAAATGAGTTTTTATAAGTATGAATGAGATGTTTCCTGAAACAATCCTCGCGGTCAAATTGTTTGGAATATTCTTTTGTTGCAAAAAAATGGTATATTGTTATTTGTTAATGGCCTATTGGGATTTACCTCATCCCTCATCCCTGGCAACAATTGTTCACCATATGTTATCAACCCCTCCATTGTCAACTTTTTTAGAAGGAAAATAATTTAACCCTATTCTTCTTGCAAAGCCTTTTGGTCTCTCTCTCTCTCTCTCACCTTGCAATTATTCTATTGTAAGTATGCATATGATTTTTAATTTCCCTATTTACGAATTGATTTAAAATGTTGTTGCATGCATGCTTGTGGCAAATGGGTATTCATTAGAATGGAGGAATTGATATGATAACACAAATATTATTTTGTGTTATTTTTTGTGGAGAATTTTGCAATTGAGGCCCTTTTGGATGTTTATATGATTTTCTACATGGTGTCTCATATGTCAATATTGAAAAGCCTAATTGAATGTGTTCTGGGCAAAAGCTATGCATATTTAATTAATCAATATTTTGTTGTATCATTTAAAATGTATAGTAATGTTTCAGGTAAATGGCAATTTTCAATTGTATATCATATTTAATCATGTATGATTAGCTCCTTTTGTTACTATGGATATTTTTTATGCGGCATTTTTCATTCTAATCGTTGTTTCATCTCTACCATGGTTTGCATTCTAATGTAGATATAGTATGTGCTACTTCTCAGTTCAATTTTAAATTTTCAATAATCAATGTGGTGAAAAAAATGCATAAAGTAAAGGAGTTTAAATCATATTCTTACTCATTCCACGAGGATAAAGTAAAGGAGTTTAACTTTTGTTACTTCTGCAAGAATTTGTCATTTTGAATCCAGAGCTGAGAGCTCGTGCTTTCAGATTATGAATATTGGAGTTGATTACCTTTCACGTCACTTACATATCTTTTTGAATTTAATGAGGATACAATTTAAAACAGATTTACAGTGCTGTCATTCAATTTAATCACAATTCTTGATTTGCATGATTTTTAAGATATCTTTTTTTATTTATTTATAAAAATCAATTAATTTATCATAAATAAATGATTATGATAGAATGATAATATAAAACTATTTTACCGGTTAGTGCATAATTGATTTGCCAAACTTTTATAAATTTCTTTTAGGTATATGCACTACTGATTGATTGATTATTCATTCATTCATTAATTTCATCTTTCAGGAGGATGTCTATCAATTTCAGTTATTGGAATGATTGTGTTGACCCAAAGGATTTTGAGGCAATGTGGAACGTGCCTGAAGTGAGTGCTGAATGGTTAAAAGCTGGAGAAGAAAGATGTCAAAAGGTTCACCTCTTACGTGATCCTGATGGACAACCTTATTTAACACAAACTGAAATGAGGGTAAACACATTTCTCTATCTTAAGAATTTGACCAAAGTTTCAAATTTCTAGAGCTATGTTTGTATAAGCTTTAAATCGAACGTCAACCAACATTAGTACAGCAAAACTACTGTCACATAACTTTTACTTAAGAAAGTGTGAACTTCAGTTGGAATACTTATTCAACCAGATACTAAACTATGTTTTGATAAGCTTTTCAAACCAATGTTCACACTTTTCAATGCACTCCATTCTACTTTATTTCAAACGCTATTCTCTGAAACTTTCATTCTAAAGTCCGTTAGCTACAACTTGTAATAAACACAAGTTTTATGTGTTTTTGGTATATCTCTCAAACTGTTTCATAAAGGTTTCTGATTGTGAAGTAGGATACCACATCTTAGGAGATATTTGACCCTTTAATTTTCAAAATCTGTGTAAATATATAAACCTATTCACAAATGGAGATGAAATGTTTATTTGTTGTAAGTTGTAACATCTATCATCTTCAAGTCCAATTAAGTATTTTAAACGAGATAATATAACCTTCTTAACCATTATGTAATAGCTGCAGATACACTACTAGTTTTACACAATTTTACACTAATTATATAACCTTAACCATTGAACTAATAACAACAACAAACATAACTAGTTTTCACTAGCTATAACACCTTAACCATTATTATAATAACAACATACACAATTAGTTTTATACAATTTTACGCTAACCAACTTAAAAATTATCTATGTATATACATGAGAAGTACTTTACATCATTTTGTATACTTTCAGGCTGTAGCTGAGATTATTATTAGCAGGCACTTTCACTCAGAGATAGATCCTGTAAGTCTTTTTTTTTAGTTTAATTTATGATCGCATTATTTGTGACATTATTATTAGCAGGCACTAGCTAACTCTTACTAATTTGCAGTACTTTTATGATTAAAATCAATAATTTAAAATGTTAATTTGACATTTGATTTCACTATTTTTTTTTATTTTCATAGAAAATAAAAAATGCAGCTGAAAACACGTTTGTTTTAATTTTAAAAACATTTTAAAACGAAATATTTTTTAAAAAGGATGAAAACTGAAAACAAAAATGTCAGGTTTTCAGCATTTTTACTTTTATAAACAAGTTTTCTCATATTTAAAATGTGAAAAATGAAAATTGATTTTAGAAAATAAAAATTAAAAAAAAATAGAAAATATTTTCTAAAACCAAACTCCACCACTTTCAGGTGCATCACAGTTTGTAAATGGCCTTTCTATCTTTGTTGCAGGACATTATATGTGCTATTGCTGAGCTTGAAAGTGATAGACAACTACTTATTATGACCTCTAGCCACAAATCTAAAGAGCCTACTGTGGGGCTTATGCAACTCCTTCCCCAAAATACAGAGTGGTTGATGAGGTACTGGCCAGACATTGATATACCTTAATTTCATGTACTTTATTTAATGATTATGTTTCACCAAGGTTGACTACAGCTTGTAGTGAATTAGGTTATTGTTACTATGAAGCAGAAGGGAATAGGGAATTCCTATTCAAACCCTTTGTAAATGTATATTTTGCAGCTGCTTATATTAAATGGTTGTCAAACTTTGAGAACAAGTAAGTCGATTACATATATTTCACATTATCAATTTATACAAGAGTTTAATGGTAATGCGCCGACTTTGTAATAGTTTTACAATGTCTTTCGATCACAATCTATTATTTATATAGATTTTAAGATAATTTTATAAAAATTAACAGACTTATCATAAATATTAAAGGATTGTGATTTAATGACAGTGTAAAATTATTTTAAAGTGTGAGTGCATCATTACTAGTTACCATTATCAGTGTTTGTTCTGAAATACTTATCGCATTGAGGGGCATTGCTTGCAGAAAAAGAAGTGAAGAGTTTATCGTAAGGGCATATAAAAGTGGTACAAAGAAGGCAACTCATAAATCAACTTTGCGCTATTGGAAATGCTATCTTTCAGTTAAAGAAACTTTTCCTTGCAGGAGGTTCCTCTTTTTCCTTATTGACAAATTTTAGTTTGTTTGAATTTTTTTTTGAACTTTCATTAGATAATTTTTGTGTGCATGCTACTGCACACTTTTGTTAAGGTGGTTCCTCAAATAGTATTGATTTGAAGAGGGAGACAGATAGTATCAACAACAATGTATTAAATTATGAGTTATAGGGTCTGTTTTTGAAAAATGTCTCTAGAATATTTTTAGAAGATGAAAATATAAAAAAAATGAAATTAAAGTACATTTTTAAGAGAAAGTATATGAAAGAACTTTTATAAATTAATTATTAGAAAAATCAATTTTAATTTATGAAAAAGTTAATTTAATTTTTTTTTTCATATTTTTTTTTTTTATCTAAAAGTCATTTTAGGGTAGTGTACTAAAACAGGTATATAGTCTATTTTGTTGGTTAGAAGGAAAGCTGTAATTAAAATGTGTTCAAATTATTTTAATGCTAATACTTTGTCCTTGTTGATCAGAAAATCTGTTGATGACAATCCTCTACCAATCAATGTTCAACCTCCCTCGTTAGAAAACTCAAAAGGTCACTTTCTTTTTTCATTATTCTCCAATTTTTAACATGTTATGTATCAAGGGTGTGATGCACAAGGCTTTGCTTGATCTCATTACTTTGGTTTTAATTTGAATTTGAATTTGGGGTTCATTCTAATATTACTTGACTGGCTAAGGATCATCCTTATGTTAAGTTTAGTTTATTAGGCAGAAAAATAAATTGCTTCAAGTAATATTTTCTGTCAAGTTTGCGTTTTGCCTCTAATTAATTTTGATTTTGATTTTTTTTTTAAAAATTCCACAAGCATTTGAAGAATGTTAGAAAAATCACACAGACAGACAAACTGAGTTTCTCCTTTTGATGCCTCTGGGGTCATTCCCTACCCAAAATTTAAAACTTGAATTTTTACATTTTTCTTTAAATTTTTAACTTCCCTCCCTCTAATAATATTTCTGGTTCATGCCCATGCCAGAATGTAGTTTCTGGTTCACAATGTCATGAAAATAAACAAAAAATCTTATTCTGACAAAGGTGTATTTGTAGTAATTCTGGCATGTAGTTATGCCTAAATAATAATATCCAATTAATTAATATACTTAAATACATTGGATAATTGTAAGTTCAGTTTTTCTTGTTATCATTTCCATGGTTTTGAGTTTTTTTTGGCATCTAGTCTTGGAATGCTGGTCGTAAATATATAAATATATATACGTGATTGAATAACAGTATAAAATTATATATTTTAAACTCTTCATAAAATTATCCTTTGCCTGCATGGCTAACCTGACTGACAATTTTTGTTTTATATATTTGAAATGAAGATGATAGTGCAGACACATATTGGGATTCCAGAGTATCCACTGAAGACATGGAAGCTATGTGGAATCATCTTGAGGTTCGAAAAGAGTGGACTAAATCCAAACAAAAACAAGGAAAGGTGCGGTTTTCACATGACGAAAACAAGAGACCATATCTTTCCAGAGTGGAAATGAAGGTATGAATCTATAACCGCGAGAATGTTATTTTTAGTCTCTGAGAATTTTTAACTAGTGAATTTGACCTCGCAGCATGTGAAAATTATTCGGACCGGCATCCATCACAATATGGCAAATATGATTAATCTTTAAACCAATAAAATAAAGGATACTGGTGACAGGACAAAAAAATAACAAATTTTTAGTACTCCAAAATTATGCCGAGGGACTATAAACAAAATTTTACAAATTTGAGTGATTAAGAAAAAAACAATTTAATTGGGGGGACCAAAATCTAAAAAGGAAACATCATTTATGCATCTCTTTTAGTAGCAAAATATTAAAGTGCAAATATCTTACAACTTGTGAAGTGTCAAAATGGGTTCATGTTTCTGCCTCTTGTCCATGTAATGATAGCATACACTGTAATATTTAGTGTTTAGGAAATAGATGAGTATGCAATATGTGAGTCCTTATCATTTTTTTTTTTTACCTTGCAGGCAATTGCAGAAATAGTTCAAATCAAATACCTCAACACAATGAAAATTAAATCTGTAAGTAAATGGGAGGAGTTTGGTTTTACTATAAGTTGGAAATGAGTAGGATAAGCGCAGTCCAGGTTGAAAAGTTGAGAACCCTTTTGGCAGTAAACAATATGTGTATAAAACAAAGTCCAAGCATACTGTTTTTTTTGGTACAATGATGGCAATAATGTGGTTGAATTTATAATTTCATGCAAATTATATTTTTTGGTAATCATGTTATTCGTATAAAGTATTTATCAATTTTGTCGATGATTAATCTCTATTGAAAAATTCATCTGACTATTTTTAATAGAGTCCTCCTATTCCAACCACGTTTTTTTCATTTACAAGTATGAAATATTGCTTAAGAGAACCGAAACCAACTACTTGTTGGTAGTTAGTCGTTGGTGACTTGAATTCCATACTACTCACTAGAATTTAACATAGCTCTATCAGGACATGTGTTATCCTGTCTTGATGTTGTACACTATCATAATACATAAAGTTTAGAGTCACTAGGCTAACTAGTCTTCAGAGAAAGAAGGAAATTTCACTACTTTTTTTTTAGTCACCATTATGTGATTATGAAATCTAACAAATATTCACAAAATACCCTTAAGACAGATTTCTGGTATTCTCAGCCTTTCTTTGACTTGGTTAAAAAAAAAGACTATACTTTGAAATTTAATATGTGATTTTTTGACATGCATTTGTTTGGTGCACTACGGCAGACAGTAGTTTGTGCCATTGGGGAGATTCTAAGCGAGCGTTTTGTACATGGAGTTGGAGTACAACCTGGAATAATGGGGATTGACTATTCCACTGCTTATTGGCTTTACTTGTATGTATAACACATATTCAACACCATCCTTTTAGATTAATATATACTTTGTTAATGTTGAGAATTTGTATAATTTTGACGTTAAACTTATATTTATCACAATAAATTTTAATTAAGTACTGTGATGACATTCTTTTTAATAAATATTTTCCAAGATTAATGGTAATGCACTCATAGTATAAAATTGTTTTATATTGCCATCCAATTATAGATCACAGTTGATATGACTTTTAAGATAATATTGTAAAAGTTAACAAACTTAACATACTTGATATGTTATGATTGAATGATAATGTAAAATATTTTTTATCATATTTTATTTACTTTCCCAAATTGTTGAGTTTAGTTATCTGTTTCAATGCCACCATTTAGAAGGCTTTTAGGTACTGCAACTAATGTAGATTTGCAATTATAAAGAAAGACTTGTATCTTAATTTTGTCAAAACTGGACATAATAGTATTTGATGTGTGTTCAATGTCTTTTGTTTTGTTCAGGGAGTTGGGATATAGGGCTTATGTACTTGAATCTGATGATGATCTTAACAATCCATTTGTGTCAATGTACTTTGGTGCTGCCTATGTAGCATGGTTATCAGAATATGAAGGAAGGTATATCTGTCTAATTAATTTGATAACGTACCCCACTAAAGATTTTCTATTTGGGTTTAAAGTTACCCTACACTCTACAAATATTAATTTTCACTTTTAATCAATTAGTTGCATGAATGGCATTCCATGTACATATGTGTTATAAGTTATTTCAATCTCTCTTAGTCTAATGAAAGTGTCAAATTTTAATAGTGTGATCAAATGAAAGTATTAAAATTTGACATTGAACGGGATAAATGCCTCTAAAAGGATTTTTTTTATAAAAAAAATGAAAAAAATATCAAATTAATTTTTTCATAAGTTAAAATTAATTTTTTAATTTATAAAAGTCTCATATATTTTAATAAAAGTTATACGAAAGAACTTCTATAGATTAACTATTAAAAAAATCAATTTTAATTTATAGAGAAATTAATTACATGTTTTTTCTTAATCTTCTTTTTCTCATAAAAGCCATTTTTAGAATAACTTATACAAACATTACCTAATATAAAGTTATTACAATGCATATGTTTTAATTTATAAATCATCTAGTTTTCATCTTGGTCTTTCAAGAGAAAGTGTCAAATTTTAACATCAACTTGATCATTTTGGAGGATAATATACATAATCATGTCAAAAATTGACATGGAAGAACTAGTAATTTAACCTATTTTGAATTAAAATATGTATTTACAAGACATAAAATAAATCAATTTTAATCATTATATACTGTTATTGTAATTCAGGGAAAGGACACCAGACTTTTTTGTTCAAGCATATTTTGTAGGACCAGACAATGTGAACCCTCATGATACAAGCACTCTCTTGCTAAAATTTGTGGAAGCCCTTAGCAAGTATGAAGAAACAAAAAGGTACAAATTTTGAATGCTCACATTTTCCATAGGAATTTTTATATATAGTATATAGACACATAATGGAGATTATTCTAAACAATTTAAAAATTTGTAAGGATCAAAACCAACATTTTTTTTAAAAGACAAAAAGTAAATAAAGTCATATATATATATATATATATATATATATATATATATATATATGATCAAAACCAACAATTCATGGTTCATGTGTTTTCTAATCCTTCATATTTTTATAGCGTGAATAGTGTAGTAGGATAAATCTAATCTGACATGGATTTCTTTTTACAGGAGTAGTGATAACTGCTCTATCATGTAAGCTAACTACATGCCAATCAAATTATGATTACGGGAAGAGCTGTGAAATTGTGAGAGTGGAACCAATGGATTAATGCTATAGGAAATGAAAACAGGGGGAAAAGAGAAGGAAAGAAAAGAAATTTATGCCCCAAGAAATTACTTACTTCCTTCGTAGAATCGATTGTTATAGAAATTTTTGAATTCAATACAATTCATTCAAATTTATTGCAATGCAGAAACTAATAATGATAAAAAAAAATACTACTACTAATAATAGTAATAATATGTTGATGCAATTGAATTCTTATCCTATATATATAGTTTCAACGTTGCGCAAAAAAAAAAAAAAATATTCGATTTCATCCTTAAAAGGTATAATGCATTGATAAATTTGTCTTTTGATAAATGATAAATTAAAATTTAATCCTTAAGTGTGTAAAAAATGTGATAGATTAATCCTACCGTAAAGTTCCATCTATTAAGTCTAACATCCGTGCTTATGTGACATTTCAAGACTAATTTATCATACAAAAGAGTGTCATTTGTGTTGCTGACTCACATGACTAATTTGTTAGTAAAATGTGGATAAATTAATTCGTCATTTTGAAATTTGATTTTTTTACTAAACTATATTGGTATAGGAACTAATTGTAATTTGATTCATGAACTATATTAACATTAAGTTATATCATTCAATGACTATAATGATATTGAATGACTTTGTTCGTTCAATGACTTATTTGTCATTGAGTTATAAATTTTTCGAACAACGAATATACTTGTTTGCATCATGTATCTATAAAACATTACATAAATGACTAACTTATTTGAAGCAAGTTTGATTTTCTACTTGTTGGATATATAACACACAAAGAAATCTCATTCTTTACATTTTTTTCACCAATGGTAAAGTCTTCCACCGATTCATGTTATGGTATTCTTTGACCACTAGTGACAAACTCAAAATTAAGCTAAAGGTATTGATGGAAGATTTAGTGTGCATGGTTGTTAAAAAACAAGCAAGCTATTATGATCTTCACTGTTGGATAAATAGTGAAATGCTTTATGATGGTAACTGTATCTTCATTGTTGGATAAATAGTGAAATGCTTTATGATGGTAACTGTAGTTGTTGACCTATAGCAATTTATTCAACCTTTTAATTATATTGAGTCTTTATAATTTTCATTAGTAATTTATGTAATTTTTTTATGATTGCAAGATGAAACCAAGTAAGATTAATGTTTAAAAAATTTACAACTTATTGACAAATAAATTTTTGAATAAAGTCACGTAATATCATTATAATCTATGTGTGATACACTTATTGTACATATAGTCCACAAACCAAAGTTCAATCATCCCCTACACCAATATAGTCTAGTAAAAAAAAATCAATTTTTAAAATGATAAATTAGTCTTAAGATACCACATAAACACCAATATTAGACTTAACATAGAAACTTGATGATAAGATTAATCTTTCGTACTATTTACACATTTAATAACTAAATTTTAATTTATTATTTTTGATGAACGAATCTGTCCGCCTATTACACTTTTAAAGATAAAATTGACTATTTGCCATTTTATTTTACACAGTATTTCAAGTCATGAGTAACTTATAGTTACATTTTAAATTAGTTTGAAATACAACACTCACTTGTATAATAACTTTTGTAAAGAAGAATTGTAAAATAAAATGATCACTAGATCACTCCAAAACAATAAATGGGATCAATCCATTAATATGTGATATGTACATCCTTAATAAATTCAGAAAAGATCTTGATATTTTTTTCAGAATTTATCTCCCAAGAAGAGAGTGAAGTCAAGTGATAACATATTGTACATATAGGAGTAATTAATATTCCGCAGGAAGATCACAAATAACATAGACATCTGAATAAGAAAAAAAAAAGGTACACATAAATCTGATTTATTAATACCACAATCGGATAAAAAAAACAGATAAATTTAAATTGGATATATTTATCTAAATAATTCCAATTAAAAATGGGGGTTAATCAACCACATTCTACGCTGCCTAATATATATAAGGTTTAAATATGTTTTTTGTTTTTTTTTTATTCATTCAAATTAATTTTTTTTAGTTATTCAAATATAATAAGTGTTATTTTTTTGTCATTCTTTCAAAAAATATATATAAATTTTATAATTTGTAACAATTTTTAACTGTCAGATTCTTATTGTACTGATAAAAAATTATTACAAATTATAAAATATTTTATTTGTTAATTTGAATAGAAAGATTAAAAATAATATTTCTCACATTCAATGATGAAAATAAACAAAGTTTAATTTTAGAGACTAAACAAAACAAATATAATTGAGGTATGAAAAACATATTTAAGCCTATATTAATTGGTACAATCTTTTTTTAGTTCCCTTAATTAGTAGCTTCTGATTTATGGTGATATATACTCTCACTATACCAAAGAACAGTAGTACCTTGTGTATATATGCCGGTTGGAATAGGTCAAGTTGTGCTAAACAATTATTTTGATTTTTTTTTTTTTGGTACTCTTAACAATTCAAACTCTTTGAGTTGCTTCTACTTGGCTTGATTACATGCCTGGAACGATAGTTGAACTTGTTGTGCCTAATTTCTGTCTGCCTTGGGTTTTGAGAAACCCTCCTCTGGTTTTGAATGAATTACATCCCTTTAAGAGAATTAGGACACAGTTTTACCAGCACTAGTTTTACTTTAATTGAACTCTATCTCTTTATTGTATTTCAATTTCATATGCATTTTAAATGAATGAGAGTTGGGGACCTACTGCTTTATCAATTGAATGAACATTTAGTAAGCCTAAATTTAAGTTTTAATTTTATATTTTTTCCTTAAATAGACTTAAATTTGAATTTATACATGTCTTTCTCATCACAGACTTGTGATATTACTATAGTCATGTGTACTTTTTTTTTTTTTTTAATTATTGGTGATCTTCCAGTTAGATTTCTCAAACATTTACAATTTAGTCACAAGATTTCACTCTTTTTTTATAAATAATAAAAAATAATATGAAGGATCTCTTCTAAATTTATAATTAAGGAAGAAATAGTATAACTCCAATGTCCAAAAGAAAACTAATGTTTCTGAAGAAATAACTTCAAAACCAGAAGCTACTAATTAAGGGAACTATAACTCAGTTATATCAATTATATGTACCAAAAAAAAGTTGTTAATAACTTAGTTAATTCACTTACTTCAGGATGATTCTTGTTACTAATTAACATGAACATCCTCTGTAAGAAAAATATCTACTAATTCAAGAAAATGGAGAATTTATATATATATATATATATATACACAAACAAATCCATGTCTTCAGATTAACATATGTACTAGCCATGAAGAAACAAACAAACCATATTTTATTATGTAAAAACAACTGCTACAAAATAGAAATTGAAATAGAAAAAGAAATAGATGAAATTAACTAAGAGTTTGACCCTAAGAGAAACTTTTGCTAATTTTGTACAATAGCATTGCTCCCCTTCCAAATTGTTGGAGGTGCTCAAGTACAAAGTCACATAATTCTACTTCTAGTACTAAGGCAACACACTTGGATAACTTTATGAAGACTAAGTTTTGTACAAACAACCTTCACACTCTTCAATCTGAATGGGATTTCACTTAGTATTGCCAGTATCATGGCCTGCATTTTTGTTCATCAGTTTCATATTATTCCGAAGCGGCACTAAACCACCCAACAACAGTAACTGAGGTTGAGCATCAGTTTCAACATTAGCCAGAGGAGAAACTCTTGTAGCAGTACTGAGAGATAATGGTGGAGTTTGAGCCAGCAGATTAGGGTTCATATACAGATTTGGAGCCAGATGTTGTGGAGGAGTCATGGTGTTGAAGTTGGCATTTGCTTTCCTCATATGAGAACCAGCCAAGGGTTGTGGAGGAGTCAGATGTTGTGGAGGAGCCAGCAGATTAGGGTTCATATACAGATTTGGAGCCAGATGTTGTGGAGGAGTCATGGTGTTGAAGTTGGCATTTGCTTTCCTCATATGTGAACCAGCCAAGGGCTGGAATGAATGAAAAGCACTTGAGGAGGAAGATCCTTCATGATGGTAAGGACCAAAGATATGATTTGAGGAAGAGGGCATGATCCTTGATCCCAAGTTGAGGCCTACATTCCTTACACCAACATGGAATGGATGAATGCCATGTCTAGGAATGTGAAGTGGCATGTTTGAGAAAAATCCATTTCCTTCATTCCTTCTTTCATGATGTTTTGATGTATTTGCTGCCACAGGAAGAAGCACACTTCTGTTTGGCACAGGTGGACACATTTTGAAAGTCTCCATCTTCCACTTTTCGGTTAGTTGTTTTTCAGTTTTGCCCCTTAGGATTTGCAAATCTGGATCTCCAATTATGGCATTCCAGTTACCTGAACCATGCTTTCTAACAAGATTCCACAAAGCCTCAAGTTCCAATTGAGACCAATCTCCATCCTTGTGATCTTCTGGAATCCCTGTATGTTTTCTTAGGGTTCCTGCAGTGACAATACTTTCGAGTGTGGATGCAGAACGAGAAGCTAACCCCATCTAACAAAAGTCATCACGAGTTTGGTCTAGTTAGCATGGTGATGAAAGTACTTTTTCAATGAAAATATAATGAGAAGTAACATTATTTGTACCATAAAAAGGGAAGAAAAAAGGTGTAAAGATCATTAATTAGTACCTGTAAATGTGATGAAGAGTAGGATTTTGTGCCACTAGCTTGAGAATTTGAACCTAGAAGAAGGAAAAATTCACACAGTCATGTACACCAGTGTGTATGTATATATATATGTGTGTGTGTGTGTGTAACTGATTTTCTGTGTTCATCATGCCAATGCATATATTAATTTCTTACCTTTCAAGAAAGCATTCAATCTAGCAAGTTGGTTGTTCATTTCTGTCTCAAGATCAAAGAGATTCTTTAGTGAAGCTGGTCCTGAAGAACTTTCAAGGGTTGTGTTCTTGCAAGCCACTTGTTTTTCCCCTCTTATAGGAAACTTATCCCTGCTTGAAGAACATATTTTATGCCTATATATATATATATATATATATATATGAACGTAAAATTTTACAAACAAGATCAACACTTTCAGTTAGTAGACTTACCATTTCCTTATTTTGGCTCGGTCTTCTTCAGCATACACTTCTGTTTTCTGCACTAATGTAGTTGCATCTTGTTTCAGCTGTAACGAAAAGGACAAGTCATGAGAAATGAAACAAAACTCACAATTACACAATTATTGAAAGGCATAGAGAATTAGCTTGATTCATTTTCTTGCCTTGTTTGAGTTGGTGTACTCATTTGTTGCTGCCACGAAACAGCTAGTTTCACTGCTTTCCCACATCAAACATTTCGTAAGTGTTATGTTTCTAACATGCATGATGTATACATTTGTAAAACCATAAAATTAGTTTGGAAACAATGTATCAGTACTTAAAATAAATAAACAGGTTCTACATTCAGAGATATCAATAAGTTATAGTTAAGATTGGATTATGTTTAAAGCACCATTATAACATAAAAGTAGCTCAAAAAATCGAAGTAGAGGACATGATAAAAAGGTCAATAAATAACACTGTTAAAGGGATTGAAAATAAGGAAATAATATGGCATAAATCAGGGAAGAAAACACAAATATTTCAAAGTGCTGGTAAAAATTAATTAAGATAATAATTATAAAATAAAAAAACCACTAAATAAATCAAGGTGCAGACCATTAAGAGAAGTGAGAGTGGTATACCAAAGCATAATAAGATTCTCAAAATTTATTTCGTTTACTATAGCTTCCCCTTCTTTATTTCCAACTTCACTCTTAGCTACTTCTTCTGATGTAGTATAGGCCTGGCAATTGGGGAGCATAAAAATATTAAGAAGAATCTATATTAAAACAAGTACATATTTAAAGATATCAAACTAATTAAGCCGGTGTCCAACATATATATATATATATATATATATATATATATATATATATGATGTTTGTAAAACAACAATATGTATTCACAAAAAAATCATGTAACTGTGTTAATTAACATGCTAGTAACCTTTCTAATAAAACATTTAGTTATTTTGAAAATATTTATAATTCTAACTGATACAAATATAATTTTGAAAATATTTGTGAAAATTACTATTACTGAGATGGAATGAATTTTGCAACTCCACAGAATTTTTTTTAACTATCATTATTCTTATGAAAAAAAGGTAGTTGGAAAAGAAAAGGTTAGCTAGAAAATCATTTTATTGTTTGATAGTTCAAAGTAAGATTTAATTTCGTGAGCATAACTTGGTAATATTGACAATGCAACTTGTGATCAAATGGTTTCTATGAAAGCAATAAATTTCCAGGGATACTGAAAGAGTACCTTCTAAGATTCAATATATAACTGTATACTTAAGATATAAATAAAATTTATCAGGAATCAAAATTATCAGTTTCTTAATTATGAGTATATTCTTATAAAACTTTCAAAAATATATTCAAGCAGGGTATACAAGTCAAGTAATTGTAGACTCTATAGACATATTTTTTTAATTAAATTTTGTTCTAGTTTTATCGATGAGTTAGAAAAGAAGAGGAGATGCTAATAAGCTTTGAACTTTGTGACCTAACAAATAATTTTAAATAGTAATACTAAATGAGCATATGCATAATACACATATACAATGAGGTTATAACAAAAGCTTACTCCTCCATTCTCTTTCACTGCAACACTTCTCTTAGTTCTCCTAGGCCATCTGAGATTATATGGTGGCATCCTTGATAAATTTAGAAGAGAGATCCTTGATATTATTCTTCGGTATTTATCTACAAATAAAAGAGTGAAATCATGAGATAAAAAATCTAAATGTTGATATAATTATTCTCACATGGTAATATCAAAATTCTAGTAGAAGATCGTGCATTAATTCAAAATTCTGTAAGAAATCGTGCATTATTTCAAATTTAACTCTATTTGATAAGCAATACCGAAATAAAACTTAAATTTAAGGTTAAAAGATTTATTCAATAAATTAATTAAGCAGTAAGTCTCATCCTCTCATACATTTAATATGAATTTTTAAATACGTACATTCATTTCATGTAAACTAGGGTTAAAAGATTCATTCAATAAAACACATTTTCCTTAACCGTTGATGGAACATTAAACTCTAAAATAAAATCAAATTAATTCTTGGGCTCACTCTATACATTGTTTAGAATACATTCACTTCACATATTCCAATCATCATATATATACACACACAATATAACTACACAATATTTTCTTTGGTATATAGTAAAGAGTATCCCAAGCCATTAACGTTAACTGAGACTAATTAGTCACTACCCAAAGGTATGAGCACGACAATGACCTATCTAGTAAGATTAACTAGTAAATAAAAACACACACACACACAAAAAAAAATGAAAGAAACTATATATCCATTATGGTCAAACAAAAACGATAAACCAACAAATTAAATTAAACTTTGACAAATCTTCATGTTTACAAAAACAAAGGGGAAATCAAAGGAGAAGATAAATTATGAAATAGAATTAAATAAAATTAAAATATAAATATAAATCCAATCAACATCATGATCAACTAATAGTATTAAAAAAAAAAACGAATCAGACTGAAGCATGAAAAATATGAACTAACCTTTATAAAACTAACTGGCTAGCCTAGTTATGCCTAACTTCAACTAAGGAGAAGAAACAAAAGATTGAGATTTTGAGGCACAAGATGAAATAACAAAGAGAAACTGTGTGGTGCTATATAAACAGAATTGGGAGGGAGATATTAAGAGTGACAGATAGTTCTGAGTTGGTAGATATGACTGGCAGCAGGGATAAAAGTTTGCTTCTTTACTTTGATTTTTATTCCTTTAATTTCTTCCTTTCTTTGTTTTTATTTATCATGGTAAGTATTAAAGACAGAGATAAAGGAATTAAACTCAGGTACTTTTTCAACTTTTAATTCAATGTGTAATGCATGCTTGTTTTATCATGTCATTAATGTGTTTTTATGAAACTTTATTCATTTCTCTAGCTTTTAAGATATTATCATTTTTGAGGAAAATATTTTATGAGATCTTGTTTCTACCTACGACTGTTATTTGTGCATGACTATTTTTTGTGTAAATTTTTTTTTTATATCCTTATTTTATTATTAACTTTATCTATAATACATTCACTTTATTTAAAGTAAAGAGTGTTTTGGAAATAAAATTTAAATTTATGATATAATTGTATGTAATTATTACTCTCTTTAGCTTTGATAAGTCATATATTGCTTATAATTAAGACAACGATTAGTAATTTTGAAAAAAAAAATTGTCCCTTTTTATAAGCGTTTAAGAATTCTAATGAATGATTTATTTTATCTTTCCCTTAGTTGTTATTATTAAATGCTTTAGTATTAATGTTTTTATTAATTGTGGTGCATAATATTAATGATCATTAATAATGGTTGACTTGATACAGTAGTAAAAAATTCATTAAAGGTTGTCAGTTTGATTTATTATTTTGAAATATAATTTCAAAACAATACTAGTTTAACTAAAAAATGAAACTAATTTAGTTTTTAACATAATTTTGAAATAATTTTATATTATTTTTAAAATAATAAAAAAAAGTTTTGTGAATTTTGTTTTTAATTAAAAAAAAGAGCATATTTTCACCATCATTATCTCCCTCATTTTATTGTTGTCGTTGCCATCATATTATTGTCACTGACACCATCATCACCCCTATGTCGCCTCCATCACTACCACCCCATCGCCGTTTCCAACGTCATACCATTATTATTATCATTATCTTTACAATCATCATCATCACACCGTCGTTGTTACCATTATTATTGCCACCACCATTCAACCATAATTATCATCATAACTACTATTTCATTGTCATTGTCATTATCATTGCTGTCACCATTAATTCTATCACCACAAATGTCATCATCTTTCTTTAAGCATATTTTATTCAATCATTGATTTCTTTTTTGTGAATATGTTTGTCTTCAATTTGCAACAACTTTATAAATTGAGACTCAAAATTCAAAACTAAAATTAGTTTTAATTTTTAAAAATTTCAAAACTAAAAACAATAAACCATCACAAATGAAACCTTAATTACTTTTCTTGATTTATGTAATTGATGTTTAAAGTGTCTTATAAAAAAGGCTAAAGGGGGAGTAATACTTATTTTGAACAAGGTGATAATAAAAAGAAAATCATTAATATAATATGGACCCATTTTGTAGATATATATATATATATATATATATATATATATATATATATATATATATATATATATATATATATGAACTATTTGGTAATTTATAAACATGTTATTAATTTAAGTTTTGTTCTCTATTTTAGTTGTCATTGTTGTGAATGTTTCTGCTCAAATAAATTTTATCGCAATGTTGAATGAGATGAATTTTAAAGTCTGGAAGGAAACCGTATAAATTATTCTCGGTTGCATGGATTTGGATCTAGCACTGATGGAGGAACCACCCATTTCCACTCTGGAAGTCTCTAATGAGGCAAAAATTGAGAAATGGGAAAGGTGCAATCGAATGTGTCTTATGATCATGAAGCGCTTTATACTAGAGGCGTTTCGGAGCTTTATTGTTGAGGGTCAAAGTGCAAGGAATTTTCTTACGGAAATTGAACAATACTTTGCTCAAAATGAAAAGATGAAGATGAGCAGCCTTTTGGCAAAACTCATCTCCATGAGGTATAAGGGGAAAGGAAATGTCAAAAAGTACATTATAGAAATGTCTAATCTCACATCAAAACTTAAGGCACTAAAGTTAGAGCTTGGTGATGATATACTTGTGCACTTGGTTTTGATCTCACTTCCTCTACACTTTGGATAATTCAAAGTGAGTTATAACACTCAGAAGGAAAAATGGTTCCTCAATGAGCTTATATCTTAATGTGGGCAAGAGGAAGAGAGGTTGTGAAGGGATAGGATTGAAAGGTTTGATCTTACTTCCACCAATTAAAAAGTAAATCTACAAAATCACCATTATCACTGTCACCGTCAAGATCATTGCTATCACCGCCTTGACCATTGATATAGCTATCACCTTGACCATTGTCGATGGTGGTGGCGATTGCAACAATGATCGTGATAGTAGAGGTAATAACAATCATAGTAGTGATAGAGATAAAATAAAATTATTGGGATTTGAAAAAAAGGAAATTAACCAGATAAAATTAAATTAAGTAATTAAAATAAAATAGATTTACATTCAACATCTTTATCCTTTAATTTGTACCCGTTTAACTATAGATTCCATTGATTGATTCTTTCCTTATTAATTGCTAATCAATGGATACATACTATTTTCTCAAGTTGCCGCATCTCTTTATTTACCACATAACTATAATTTAATAAAAATATCTAACCATTTCTTATCTTGTAAAAAATAAAAATAAAATTATATCTTATATAATTATTTTTGAGAAATACTTAGGTAAACACTAACCTAACACATCATTTTTAGGCCCAATCAATAATAATTTTATAACTAATAAAATAAAATAAATTTAAAAGATCAGATTATCCAATAAATAGTTTTTGATATTCTTTCTACTTTTATCTAATTATTTTCCTGATTTTTTTTTTTGCTAAATTACATTAAATACATAAAAGATTTGAATTTTAAAAAAATTATTCAAATTTCAATATTTTAAGATTTGAATATATTTTGATTGTTTATGTTATTTTAAATAATAACTTTATTACTACAAATAAAATACATTGATTTTAAGTAATTGAAGATTTTGTACGGTTCATAATTTTAAATTTCAATTTTAACCAATAAATTTTATTGAAATATTTAAAATCAGTATACTTAAAAAAGGAAAAAATTACTCTACTATCTTAAAATTGTAAGTTATAATTTAAAATAAAAATTAAAAACCCACAATAAAATTATTATTTAAAACAAAATAAACTATATATTTCAATTTTCAATCTAATTTTTACTATAAAAAAAAAAAAGAAGATAAATTTAATGCACTTTAACAAAATTTCAAGAAGACGAGGTAAAATCAGAGAAAGAATATCAATTGTTCTTTTATTCTTTTATTAGAGAATCGGATTTATTATGTTAGTTTCTAATCAAGTACTTGTCATCCTAACAGATTCCATCCAACCAAATTAATGTTACTACGTCCGTGGCACGCACGTTATCACTTGAAGGCTTTCAGTTTTCCAAGTTTTTTGAATTTCCATACAAAATGTCCTGTGCACGAAGAGACCCTGCTGTTAATGAGAATAATTAATTAAGTCGTGATTTTCAATAGCTAGGAAGAATATAAGTTTTTCAAATTACTACTGTGCAGTGTGTATCACTCGATCGACAGACAATTACTTGAAAGAGAATGGCGCCCAAAGGAGATAATAATGGATTTGCCATAGGAATTGACCTTGGTACAACCTACTCGTGGGTTGCAGTATGGCAAGAGCAATACTCTCGAGTAGAAATCATCCACAACGACCAAGGCAAGAACACCACTCCTTCTTTTGTCGCCTTTACGGAACACGAAAAGTTTATTGGTCTCGCTGCTAAAAATCAGGCTGCCATCAACCCAAACAACACTGTCTTTTTGGTATATTTTTATTTTCAGTTTTCTATTATGATTTAGGGTTTAGCATATAGATTTCAGTGACTAATTAAGTTGAGTTTGGTGACTGAATGTATAAGTGTATTAGATATACTATTCTAGAAAGATTTATATAAAAAGAAAAAAATGTAAAATTATTGTCTTGTCTAATGACTAATTAGTAAAACTTTCCCCTATACTTTCTTTATAATGTGAGATATTTATAAATTAATCTTTAGAAAATACAGTACAAACATACTCTATATATTATTTGTTTCTTCCTTTTAATAATCTCATTCTAGATTTTTAGCATGATCGACCATCTAACTATTAGAATTATAATTAACATTTGCAGATGCTAAGAGGTTGATTGGTAGAAAATATAGCGATCCCATTATTCAAAAAGACAAAATACTGTGGCCATTCAAGGTCATTGCTGGTGTGAATGACAAACCCATGATCGATGTTGAGTACAAGGGTCAGAAGAAACAGCTTTCAGCAGAGGAAGTATCATCTATGATCCTGGTGAAGATGCGAGAGATTGCAGAGGCGTATTTGGAAGCACCGGTAAAGAATGCTGTTGTTACTGTTCCTGCTTATTTCAATGATTCTCAGCGCAAAGCCACCAAAGATGCTGCTGCTGCCATTGCTGGCCTCAATGTTTTGCGCATAATAAATGAACCCACTGCTGCTGCTATTGCATATGGCCTTCACAAGCGTGCTAATTGTGTCGGAGAGCGAAACATTTTCATACTTGACCTCGGAGGTGGTACCTTTGACGTGTCTCTCCTCACAATTAAGGATAAGGTGTACCAAGTTAAGGCTACTGCGGGGAACACACACCTTGGGGGAGAATACTTTGACAATAGAATGGTGAACTACATGGTACAAGAATTCAAAAGGAAGAACAAAGTGGACATTAGTCGGAACGCACGTGCCCTAAGGAGGCTGAGAAGTGCATGCGAAAAGGCTAAAAGGTTACTCTCACATGTTGTTACTACTAACATTGAGTTAGAAGCTTTATTCCAAGGCATTGACTTTCATTCTTCAATCACTCGTGCAAAGTTTGAGGAAATCAACATGGAGCTCTTTGAAGAGTGTATGTAGACAGTAGAAATGTGTCTTAGATATGCTAAGATGGAGAAGAGCAGTGTTGACGATGTTGTTCTTGTTGGTGGTTCTTCTAGGATTCCTAAAGTGCAGCAGCTACTGCAGGACTTCTTTGAGGGGAAGGATCTGTGCAAGAGCATCAACCCTGACGAGGCTGTTGCTTATGGTGCTGTTGGATGTTACACCATTGTCACTTGGTTGGGAATTAATAGGGGATATCATGGGTATTGTGATTCCTAAGAATACTACTATTCCTGTGAAGAGGACAAAAAAATTCTATACAGTTGAAGATAACCAAAAAAGTGTCTTTAGCAGTGTTTACGAGGGTGAGAGAACAAGAGCCACTGATAACAACTTGCTCGGTTCTTTTACACTTTCTGGACTTCCTCCAGCTCCTCGTGGTCATCCATTTGATGTGTGCTTTTTCCATAGATGAAAATGGTATCCTATCTGTTTCTGCAGAGGAAAACACCACTGGCAACAAAAACGAGATAACCATAACCAATGATGAAGGAAGACTGGCTGCAGAAGAAATAAGAAGAATGATTCAAGAAGCGGAGCGTTACCGGGATGAAGATATGAAATTCCTTAGAAAGGCTAAAGCAATTAATGATTTGGATTATCACGTTTACAAGATCAAGAATGCTTTGAAGAAGGAGGATATTAATATCAGCTCAAGGGAAAAGAAGGATATTGGTTCTGCAATTAGTAGGGCCACGGAGTTACTTGATGGTTGATAATAACCAACAATATGATATTGTTGAGAATTGCCTGAAAGAGCTTGTGAGCATCTTTGAACGCCTCAAGGCCATGGCTAAGATTGGTTAAAAGTTTTTATCTTTGTTTTTTTTTTTTTTAAATATTTTTTTTTTTATTTTTAATTCTAATATTTCATTTCACTACACTTCTTTTTAATTAAGTAACATGTCTCTTTATTTAAATGACATTTAATATTTAAAAAATATATATATGCCTTGAAGAGAGAAATCATTTGATCCAATCATTTTAATTAAAATACTTTTCTATAAAATCTCGTTAAATTGTAATTAGTCTACGAATCATCATATTAATTAAATTAAATGAAGGCTATAGTGCCACGATTTCAAATTATCTGTCAATCCACCCAACAGCAACTGAGGTCGAGCTTCAGACTCAACATTAAATTTATGTTCTTTTTTTTTTTTTTTAGGGTGTTGTTGTCCGGATCCCTCCTCTTTCACTTAGGATAGGATGGTGACCTTTTTATGCAGTCTATGGTGGTTCTTCTCATCTCAACAATCCTCAGTTTATAGAACTAACATCCTAATGTTAAATGAAAAAAAGAATCCTCAATTCAAAGATAATATTTTTAAATCTAAACAATCCTAAATTTAATAAGATAATATACTTTTAAACCAAAACAAAATCCTAAAAATTGAAAATTATAAATTTGAATAGTTTTCTAAGGAAAAAATAGTTATCATTTCATATCCTCTTATACTCATCAAACGGACCCTAAACGTCGTATATTTTGAAATAAAATAGTATTTATTTCTTCTTAATAATTATTAGAGAGAGAGAGATTTAATATTGGTTTAAATATGATTTTAATTATTCAGAAAATAAAATATAGTTTTAATCCGTCAAATATAAAGTTTTTTTTTTACTTCAAATTAAAAGTTTTTTTTAATCTATTTAAATATGATATAAGTTGTTTTTATTCATTCTTTCAAAAATTGTCAAAGTATATAGATTGTAAAAATTTTACAATAAAAAATTGTCACAAATTATAAAATTCATACACCATATTTGAAAATTTGGACAAATTAATTAAAAATAAACTTGGTCACATTTGAATTACTAAAAAAAAATTAAACGAAAACATATTTAACCTTTCAAAATTCAACTATTTAATGACATTTGCGTTAACACTTGAATTTGTCTCATCTATCTTTTATCTTAAATCTGATTAATTATTATAGAGAGAGGGAGAGAGATTTAATGATAAAATATTAACGATAATTAATATTAAACATTTTTTCTTAAATTTAAATTTAATTATATAATTAATGTTAAACTAATTTGAATATTAAAAATCTAAAAATTACTATCATTTATTGTTATTTCAATTTGGTGAGCCAATCCACTTATCCACTACAAGTGTTTTTTTTTTAAATATATAAATGTTACTCACTCCGTTCCCTTCTAACCGTTAGACTTTGGAGAATTTTTGTTTATATTTATTTGTTGTTTGTAAAGTTAAAGATCATATTAATTATTTTTTATCAACTATACTTTTATTCATTTCCTATTCTTTATTTAATTTATATATTTATTATAAAGTGAAAAGATAAAAAAAAAATTACAACTATTTTATTAAAAGGATTAACTATGTTTTTAGTCTTTAAATTCTTTAGAATTTTGGTTTTTAGTCCCTAAAATTTTTAAAAATTCAGTTTTTAATCCCTAAAAATCCATTAAGTAAATAAAAAAAATTGAGTTTAAATTTTTGTATAGGACTAAAAATCAAATTTTAAAAAAGTTTAAAAATTTTGATCAATCAAACAAAAGTTTAGGGACCAAAAATCTTAAAAGAAAAAAAATTTAAAGTTCAAAGACTATAAACCAAAATTTCAAAAAAGTTTAACCACTAGAAACATAGCTATCCTTATTAGAGTTAAAAAATATATTATATTTACATATTTTTACAAATTAAACAATCTTCAACGACAATTATAAAAAAAGAAACTGACCGAGATAGTATTCAAGTAACTATTTGAAGCATGAAAATATATAGTATAGATTATCTCAATTTTTAAAGTTTGTGACTAAGCCACGAGTGCGTTTGTGATTAAACCACGAGTGTAGTAAAATAGAACAATTTATGAAAAAGTAATATGTTTTTATTAGTTAATACCAGGCTTAAACAGTAGACATTATCAATAAGTTATTGATTTACTCGGTCTCCCTTTAACTAACATAACTTTCACATTTCTTAATTTAATCCCAGAACAACACTGCGTGAACAATTCTGTGTCGGTTGATCATATTTTCGGTGGTTTAGGATTTATTTATTGTTAGTTTGACATTTTTTTTTATTATATTAGAATCAAGTTAATTTGATTCTCATATTGTTTGAGTTATCTACAATATTTATTTTTGCTAAAACTATTTCAATACATGTATTACTTGATTGAAGCAAAATACGTCATTTGTAAGAAATATTAAAGTTGTTAATCACCTAATTAATTCACATACTTCAGGATGATTATTGTTACTAATTAACAATTTATAAGGAAAATATCTACTGGTTCAAGAAAATGAGGAATTTATATATACACTAACAGATCCATTTCTTCCCTAAAAAAAAAACTGATACATTTCTTTAAAAAAAAAATAGCATCAGTAACATATGTACTAGCCATGAATTGAAGAAATTAATAAGCAAACCACTTTTTAGTTTGAGCTTTGCTCTAAAACTAATCCAAACTATACACTAGTCATTATTGTAAATTGAAACAGCTGCTACACAATTAGAAATGGAAATAGACGAACTTAATTATGAGTTTAACCCTAAGAGAAATTGTTGGGGTGCTCAAGTACAAAGTCACATAATTCTTGTACTAAGTTTATATGAAGACTAAGTTTTGTACAAACATTCACACTCTTCAATTTGCATAGGGCTTCACTTGGTATTTCCAGCATCATGACCTGCATTTTTGTTCAGTGTCACAATATTCTGAAGCGGCACTACACCACACAACAGGAACTGAGGTTGAGCTTCAGTCTCAACATTGGATGGAGGAGAAACTCTTGTAGCACTCAGAGATAATGGTGAAGTCATTGTGTTGAAGTTGACATTTGCTTGCCTCATATGAGCACCAGCCAATGGTTGAAATGAATGAAAAGCACTTGAGGAGGAAGATCCTTCATGATGGTAAGGATCAAAGATATGATTTGAGGAAGAGGGCATGATCCTTGATCCCAAGTTGAGGCCTTCATTCCTTACACCAACATGGAATGGATGAATGCCATGTCTAGGCATGTGGATTGGAAAGTTTGAGAACAATGATCCATTTCCTTGTGAAGCATGATGTTTTGATGTATTTTCTGTCACAGGAAGAAGCACACTTCTGTTTGGTGCAGATAGAGACATTTTGAAAGTCTCCATATTCCACTTTTCTGTTAGATGTTTCTCAGTTTTGCCTCTAAGGATTTGTAAATCTGGATCTCCCATTATGGCATTCCAGTTACCTGCACCATATTTCTTAACAAGATTCCACAAAGCCTCAACTTCCAACTCAGACCAATCACCATCCTTGTTGTCTTCTTTGTAGTTTAGAAGCCCGGTTTGTTTCCTTAGGGTTCCTGCAGTGACAACACTTTCCGGTGTGGATGTAGAACCAGAAGTTAACCCCATCTAACAAAAGTCATCACGAGTTTGGTCAAGTCATCATGATGAAAGTTTTCCATGAAAATATAATGAGAATTAGTAATCAATTTGTACCATAAAAAGGGAAGAAAAAGAAGGTGTAACAATCATAATTAGTACCTGTAAATGTGATGAAGTGTTAGAATTAGTGGCACTTGCCTGAACATTTGAACCTAGAAGAAGGAAAAATTCGCATAGTTATTACCAAGGTTTGAGGTCATGTACACCAGTCTATGTAATTGATTTTCTATGTGCTCATCATGCCAATGCATATATATTAATTCCTTACCTTTCAAGAAAGCATTCAAGTTAGCATGTTGGTTGTGCATGTCTGTCTCAACATCAAAGAGATGCTTTAGTGAAGCCACTTTTTGCTCCCCTCTTATAGGAAGATTATCAGTACTTATTCTTGAAGAACATGTTTTATGTGCAGCAAGTCCTAAACACTGATCAATGAGATCCTTCTGAGTGTTCTTCAAGGCCACTTTTTTTAGCGATCTTATAGGAAGCTTATCAGTACTTCTTCTTGAAGAACATGTTTTATGTGCAGCTAGTCCTAAACACTGATCACTGAGATCCTTCTGAATGTTCTTCAAGGCCACTTTTTTTACCGATCTTATAGGAAGCTTATCACTGCTTAAAGAACATAATTTACGTATATGTGAGGGTAAAATTTTACAAACAAGACCAGCACTTTCAGTTAGTGGACTTACAGTTTCCTTATTTTGGCGGCTTGGTCTACTGCAGCATAATAGACTTCTTCCGTTTGTTGTTGCATTCTACTTGCATCTGGTTTAAACTGAAACAAAAAGGAAAAGTCAGAAATGAACCAAAACTCACAACTACTGAAAGGCATAGAGAATTAGCTTGATTCATATTCTTGCCTCGTTTGAGTTGGTGTGCTCATTTGTTGCTTCCAAGGAACAGCAAGTTTCACTGTTTTCCCTCATCAAACATCAAACATCAAATATTTCGTAAGTGTCATGTTTCTAACATGTATGATGTATACATTTGTACAATCATAAAATTAGTTTTGGAAACAAATGTATCACCACGGAAAATAAACAAATAGGTTCTAGATTGAGATATCAATAAATGACACGGTTAAAGGGATTGATAAATAAGGAAATAATATGGCTTAAATCATGGAAGAAAACACAAATATCTCAAAGTACTAGTAAAAATTTATTAAGATAATAATAATAAAATAAAAATCACTAAATAAATCAAGTTGCAGACCATTAAGAAGTGAGAGTGGTACCTAAGCATAATAAGATTGTCACAATTTATTTTGTTGACTATAGCTCTCCCTTCTTTATTTCCAACTTCACTCTTAGCTAATTCTTCTGATGCGGTATAGACTTGGCAATTGGGGAGCATAAAAATCATAAAATGGCATAGCTAGCAAAAACAAATATTATCAATGGAAAAAATATGAAAACATACACTTTCATAATAATGGATAAAGAATGATGCAGCTGTTGATATCAATGTGAAAGAAGGATCTATATATCAAAACTATATACCGAAAACTTAAGATTTCACTCATTTTACATTATCGCATTGTAATTATGAATAACTTTCGATTACTTTTCTAACTTATTTTGAAATAAAATTAGATAATAATATGCAAAGAAGAATGGTAAAACAATTTTTTCTTCAGAAGCTATCAGTGCAAAGCAATAAATGGGAGCAAGCCTTTGGGATAAATGAGTGATGAGTCCCCACAATTTGTTTGCAACAAATGCCACAATTGAAAAAACCTAACAAGGATAATAGGTTTAAGTTTTCATGCATTAACTAGTTTGTGTGACCAAATGGCTTCACAATCTATATAGTTAATTAAAATAACAAAATCATGAAATCACAGTAGGTAGCTAGATTGACCTAAGTTGAAGAAAATGATAAAATCAAATGTCATAATAAAAACATACCGGGTCAGCTAAGGTGCACTTTGGCTGATGATCACTAGAGGAGGAGGAATTGTTTTCCCTCTTAGGTATAACCTTCAAATTAAACAAATTGAAATAACATATATTAAATATAAAATAAGTACATGTGTAAAGAAATCAAACTAGCATCCATCGTCCCACACACACACACACGCATATTAATTAAAGAGTTTAATAGTTTTACATTGGGTTGGATCATAATTAGCTTTTTATTCAATTTTTTTAATATAATTTTATAAAAGTCAATAAAATTATCATTTATATAAAGTTGTAATAAAATACTAATGTTAAACTATTTTATATCATAAGTGCATTATCATTTTTCTCTGTATTAAAACAATTGTGTTTATGTAATGTTTGCAAAACAATAATATATATATTCAAAAAAAAAATCATGTAACTATGTTAAGCATGCTAGTAACCTTTCTAATAAAACATTTAGTTATTTTGAAAATATTTATAACGCTGACTGATATAAATATAATATTGAAAATATTTGTGAAAATTACTATTGCTGAGATGGAATGATTTTTGCAACCCCAGGGAATCTTAACAATCATTATTCTTATGAAAAAAGCTAGTAGAAAAAAAAGGTTAGCTAGAAAATCATTTTAATGTTTAATGGTTCAAAGTAAGATTTTCTTGAGAATAACTAGGTAATATTGACAATGCTACTCATTTATCAAATGGTTTCTATAGTGCCTTCTAAGATTCAATAAATAACTGTATACTTAAGAGATAAATAAAATTTATCAGGGATCAAAATTATCAGTTTATGGATAGTGGATGCTGGTCCTACTTTTATCTGGTCACTAATTATTAAACAATAACCAAGTGTATATTCTTATGAAACTTTCAAAAATATATTCGTGACCTAACAAATTTGTGACCTAACAAATAATTTTAAACAGTAATACTAAAAAAATGAACATATATGAAGAGGATATAACAAAATCTGACACAGGAAAATCAAAATTCAAAAGCAAGCTTACTCTATTCTCTTCTTCTGCAACACTTCCCTTAGTTCTCCTAGGCCATCTAAAATCATACGATGCCATCCTTGATATTAATCTTCAGTATTTATCTACAAAGAAAGGAGTGAAATCATGTGATAAAAATCTAAATGTTGATGTAATTAATCTCACTGGAAGATCTCTAAATAAAAAAAAAAAAAAAAAAAAAAAGGTACTCATAGTAATATCAAAATCTTATGAGAAGATCGTGTATTGATTCAAATTTAACCCTATTTGATAAACAATACCAAAATAAAACTGGGTTAAATTATGAGTAGCTAAATTCACACATGAGAAGATTAACAAATCCAGCATAATAATAAACACAGATATATACTATACAATGTTTAATAAAATCAGTAATAAAAAAAAGGTGGTGCAATAATGCAATCAGAAGCATGTATAATTAAAAGAGAAGGTAAAGGCTCATTTTTATATCCAACAAATTTCACAAGGATCAAATAGGTATGCCATGCACAGAATAGAGATAATAAAATGGATCATGAGAGTTAAGACAGACAGAAATTAGACAAAACAAGTTCTACTATTGTCCTGTGCCTGTAATCAAGCCAAGTAAAAGCAATTCAAATGGTTTGAATTGTTAAGAAAAAAAAAACACACACAGAGAAATTAAAAGAGTGAAGCAATTAATCCCCAAAACTAAAAAGAATATTGATTAAGTCTCATGCTATTTAGCTCTTCCCAAAATGAGAGGGAATTATTGGTTTACGAAAGAGAGATTATGAATTTAACACTGAGTATTCTAAATTTTCAAACTTTAGCAAAAAATCATAACCCAAGAACCCATATATACAACGTAAAGTTCATCCTCTTTAACCTTCTAGTAAGATTAGCTAGTAATTAAAAAAAAATTAAAAACAAAAAAAATATGAAAGAAACTATCCATCGTGGTCAAACATAAACGATAATCCAACAAATTAATTAAATTGTGAAAAATCTACATGTTCACAAAAACAAAGGGAAATTAAACAAAAAAAATCTAAACTATGAAATATAATCAAATAAAATAAAAAATCACAAAATAAAAATATAGAGCCAATCAACATCATGAACAACTAATAATATTAAAAAAAAAAAAAAAAAAGGAACCAGGCAAGGTCATGTTGATCACTGTAGCATGAAAGATATGAACTAACCTTGATAAAATCTAACTGGCTACCAAGGAGAAGAAACAAAAGAGTGAGATTTTAAGGAACAATATGATATAGCAAAGAGAAAGTGTATGGTATATATAAAAATAAAATTGGGAAAGGGTGCAATGCAATATGCATAAGAAGAAGATATTAAAAGGGACAGATTTTTGCTTCTTTTCCTTAACTTCTTTCCTTCTTTGCATTTATTTATCATAGTAAGCATTAAAGACAGGAAAAAAGAATTATGAACTCAGGTACGTTTCATCTTTCAATTCAATGTAACGCATGTGTCTTTTATCATTAATGTGTTTTTATAAAACTTTATTTAATAGCATTTTTTGAGAAAAATATATTTATGAGATTTTGCTTCTACATTTGATTGTTATTTGTGTATGACAACGATGCCTTTGAATAAATATGTTGAATTCAATTAAAATTAATTGTCATTTAATAATATATTTATTAGGTATTTGTTTTGGTACCATTATTATTCGATAAGTACAGTATTTTCATGGTGTTTTTTTATATATATTTTAAAAATTGAGACTTTTATGTAAAATTAAAATTAATATTAAAGTATTTTATTATTAACCTTTATTACTTAAAGAAACATACATTAAAAATTAATTTTTCTCCCAAAATTTTTAAGATTAATAAGTAATTTCATAATCCATAAAAAAATATTACAATAATTAAAATTAAAATATCAAATAAATATTAATATTAATTTTTATTACCATAATTAAAGATTAAACGATGACCAATATCTTATAATGAAAAATATTTAATTAAGTACAAACCTAACAATAAACAAATTATTGTTAGATCAATAAAAATTTTACAATTAATAAAATTAAATAGATTAACAAATCAAATTTTGAAGTAGATAAAGAATTAATATCTTTTTATGTTATAATTTTAATTTTAATATTATAGAGTATTTTTTTTCTTTTTTAAATATACTAAATTTTAATATTATAGTAAAATTTATCAATCCTAATTAAAATTAAATTTTAAATTATAAAATTATAAACCATACAAAGTCTTGAATTACAAGAAATCAAAGTCTTTTATTTGCATTAATAAAATTATTATTTAAAATAAAATAAACAACAAAAATATATTATTTTCAAATTCAAATAATATTTTCTATATTTTAATATTTTAATGTATTTAAATTTTTAATGCAATTTAGCAAAAATTGGGGAAAGAATATCAAATGAAAAAATAGAAAGAATATTTAAAAATGATTTAATTGATAACATGATTTATTAATTTATTTTATTAGTTGTAAAATTCTTATTAGTTGTGCCTAAGAATAATATGTTAGGTTTGTGTCTCTCTTATGTAACATCAATTTAATTTAAATTAACTTATTGTTTTTTTTAAAATAACAATAATTAAATGTTTGATTAAAATAATTTATTATGAATCATATAATTTATTATTTTAGTCCACGATAAATTTAAAAAAATAATCAATTTTAATACTATATAATTTATTATAATATAATTTATACCTACATTTTTATAATATTTGACAAAATAAAAAAATTTTAAACATATTTTTAATCTTTTAAATATGAATTATTTAAAAAAAAAAAATTTAATCCTTTCAATATAACAAAACAATTATCAACTAGACTGAGGGAGATGGGTCCTAGCTACTTCTTTCATACCAAGAAAGAGAAAGGATGCTTGCTATCATTCCAGTGTCACTGTCCAATCAGTGAGTCCTCTCCTTTATTTAATCGAATTCCCAAAAGGATTAAATAGTAAAAAGAATAATTACTTAGAAATAAGTTTGATTACACTAAAATTCATCTAATGATAAATTTAGTTACTCATAACAATAAATAGAATGTTATTGAGAGTATTCAAAATCCATCAAAGAAACAAAACTGACCCCATGTCCTTCAAAAAATTTAGAATGTTAGAGAGGTATTCAAAATCCATCAAAGAAACAAAACTGACCCCATGTCTTTCAAAAAATTTGCCTAAAGATACATAATTATTAAAACATCAATATCTTCGCATTCATCTCGTTCCCTTCCTCGTTACTGTTCACATGGATTGAGCAATAATTGAAAAATTAAATTGTAATAAACAAAGCTTAATAAACGAGTAACATCTACTCTTTATTTTTTGTAGATTCTTTGTGCAACTATTTCCCTTCATTTTTCTCATGCTTCCATCATTCCTTATTATTGAATATGCTTGTTAGTTGAATTAATGATGGCACTAAAAATTTATTAAAGCCAAATGAAACTTGTATGTGGAAATATATTTTTATTTTTATACAATTCATCATCCTTGTATAAACTATTATTTATTTTTTAAAATAAGATTAAGTATGCTAAACAATATAGCCATGTATTATTAAAAATAAAAGTACTAAGGGTTTGGTTTGGTTCCCCTTTGGAAAGTGGGATCAACCCAAACCCTTCATAAAGCAAACAAACCTAGTTGACAAAACTAGGCAAAGAATCATCCCTACACGAAGTTTTGAAGTTCACTCCATAAAAATGATTTTTAAGCTATGCAAAGAAATGTCCATTGTGCCTTCCTGACTCTCCTTCATCATCCACAAACATCCCCCACAGATGCCAAAGGATTTGCAAGTACTGCTGCACTATAGGATAAAAATTATCAATACTATTAGGAGTAGGACTATTAGAGGAGGGAATACAAGTAAACCGATTGAAACCTATAACCCGCAAAACCTACATTTAAAATGGACTCATATTTTTTAACTTCACAATTGGCCCATAAGCTAGTGGGTTAAACAGGGTGGACCGCGTTTCAACAAAAAAGAAAAATATAAAACAAAAACAATGCATTTTTAAGAGTTGAAATTTAAATAATTTTTCAATACAAATTTAATCAAATTTAAATCCAAACAAATACAAGTTAATCCAAAGGGTTGAAAAAGTGGTATAAGAGCTCACTACGTTTATAGGGATGGGAGCTATTCATTTAACGAAAAGTTCAATATTCGATTCTCACCGTATACAAAAAAATTTTGAATCAACGATAACCATACATTGTAAGTTGAATTAGTTTCCAACCTAATGAATTAAGTGACATCTATGATCTCCTTGTACAAAAAAACAATTACATAATTCTAAATCCAAACAAGTCATTTAAATTTAATTGTTGTCTGTGCTTTCTTTTATTTTCCACTAAACAACACTCCTGATTAGTATTTTCACCCCCCTAACTTATTTTATAGAAACTCATTTAACCTGTGATTAAACTGAGCAAAAAAACTCCCAAAGTAAATGGGATCAAAAAATTCAAGTATGCACTTAGTATAATTTGTAGGGGCATTTACTTCCTGCACCACCGAATTCATGTCCTACATCCCCAAAACACATTAATTAACAATTAACATTTGCAAAACCGTTTGCACATCTCTAATACCAGTGTCTCTAATAGGAGATTCTGAGACGCTCATCCTTCTTTCCCTATCCTAGATAAATAGGAGTAGTTCCAGTCTAGATGAAAATGAATATAATATCTTTACAGACTATTAACCATTTAATATTAACAAAAAAAAAAATTAACAACAAACATTTACCTATAAAAAAAATATTTAATAATGTTAAAGAATATCATGCATTAAAAAAAAAACTATTATTTTTTAAACAATCAACTTAGGTAGAATTTTGTCAATTTTTCTTTCGGTGAATTTATAAAATAATTCATAAATTTAAGAGAAGTTATCATTACTTTTGTCTATCCGGAAGAGGGTGTTAAAATAATGAATGCATATTTTATTTTAGATTTTTAAGTCATCTAAGAATTTTTCTTTATTTATATTATAAAAATATCAAAAACAAACACAACAAAACGCTTACTGTACATACCCTTGTTTGGACATGAAAAAATTGTGGTGAGGAGTAAAAAAACACAATGCAAAATAAAACCAAGCCATTGAGGACCATACCAAATCAAAATAGACTTTGGAAACTAACACGAAAATTGTTGGCCACTGAGAAAACCAAAGGAACATAACTAACAAAGTAAAACTCCTTTGGAAAATGAACATTGTTCAAGAACAATTAGATCAAAGCAAAGCTCAATGCAATGCAACAACACCAATCAAGGATGCCACAACAAAACCCTCTTTTATTTTGAAACCTAATCCTACTATATTAAGCCTCTACATGAGCAACAACAGCTCTCATTGTATCCTCAATCCACTGTTGGCTGAAAACCCAACCATAATGATAAACAATAAAGCACAAACTACAAAGGAATGAGTGAGGTTTTGCTCAAGCATCATCAAGGGCAAGGACACCAGGGAGTGGCTTCCCTTCAAGAAGCTCTAAGCTGGCACCGCCACCAGTGGAGATGTGGCTCATCTTATCTGCAAGTTGAGCCTTCTCCACAGCGGCAACCGAGTCGCCTCCTCCGATGATGGTTGTTACTCCCTTCCCACTCAGCTCTGCCAGTTTCTTGGCTATAGCCTGTGCACAAAAAGGGTATTGTCATCAGTTACTAGTGAGATCAAGTACACCAAATTATATACAAAAGTTATAAGTATCAGATTTTAAAGAGCTTTTCATTAGTGAATGTAATGCTCTGCAGGATTTATAGTTGCACATGTTTTTTAAGGGGGTTATGTGATTACTAACTTCTAATCTTGACTATCCATGAATAATGAATGTTCCAGAGTAATAATAGTTCTTAGATACATCCCTTTGATATGCTTCCATTTATGGTAAATCAGTCTGATTTCTATAAAATTATCTCAAAAGTCATTCAAATGGAGAAATTATAATTGACTGACTATTAAAATAAAACCAAAGTAAAATGTGATTCCTATGTTCAGATAAATGGTTTGACAGTACTTTACAGTGAAACATTCTTGCAATATCTTTCAAAAGTAGTGGATGATTATATTATTTTCTTATCATTCATTACCTCTGTTCCTGCGGCAAACTTATCAAACTCAAAAACACCCATTGGTCCATTCCAAATGATGGTCTGAGTGGTATCCAATGCTTCACCAAATGTCTTGATGGAATCAGGACCAATATCCAATCCCATCCACCCGTCTGGGATGCTTGATGCTGGCACAATCTGAGAACATGTAAACATAGCTTTAAGTATATATCTCAAAATTTGAAACACTTACTATTGAAAGTGTCATGTTAATATTTCTTGATTAAAAAATGCAGAATAACTAACAATGCATTGATTGAACGACCAAGAGTATGTTTGCAATACGTTAAAGGTGCCGCTTTCGAAGTAAAGCAACTCCAATCTGCTTTTGGATTTTCACATAAAATACGCAATTTTTGTTGTTCATCGCGGAACTAAACATTCCATAAACCCAACTCTAATGAAAAGTAGTACCTTGCTGTTAGCATCAGCAGCAAACTTGTCTGCTATGACCACATCAGTTGGAAGCAACAAAGAAACACCTTTAGCCTTGGCCTTTTCAAGAAGTGTAGTTGCAAGGGTAAGCTTGTCTTCCTCCACAAGAGATGACCCAACTGAATAACCCTGTGCCTTGTAAAAGGTAAAGATCATTCCTCCACCAAGCAAGAGAACATTAACTTTCTCCAACAAGGATTCAATAACTCCAATCTTGGAAGACACCTTCGACCCTCCAACTATTGCAGCAAATGGTCTCTTGGGGTTTGACACAGCTCCTACTAGATAGTCAAGTTCCTGAAACAATTAAACAAAATAACAGATCAATAAACTGCATAAATTACATGAACATATAATGGAGCTAACAATTACTACTTCCTACAAACCTTCTGCATAAGGAATCCGGCAACAGAGGGCTTCAAGAATTTGGCGACTCCTTCGGTAGAAGCATGAGCTCTGTGGGCAGTGCCAAATGCATCATTCACATAGAGATCAGCAAGAGAAGCCAGCTTCTTCGCAAACTCGGGATCATTCTTCTCTTCCTCCTTGTAGAACCTCACATTCTCTAGAAGCAAAACACCACCTTCTGGAAGTTGTTTAACCAACTTCTCAACTTCCTCCCCAATAGAGTCATTTGCCAATGTAACCTATAATCAAGAGAAAACAACACAATGAGTAAACAGTAAATCTAGCAAACATAAAGGGGGTGTAAGGAATGCCAAAACAAAACAAAACAAAACAAATAGAGCAGTTTAGAAGGCACACCTCAATTCCCAGAAGTTTAGACAAACTTGGCACAAGAGGCTTCAAACTGTATTTAGGTGTTACACCTTTTGGACGTCCCTGAAAACAACATAACATAGTCAATGTAAAATCATTTTTTTCAAATCACTACCACTCTCATCACACTAATCAGGCATCCATGGTCTTATAGTAACTCTTCAACTAATACACCCAAAAAAAAAGTTAAATAAAACAAAAGAACGACAACCACAACTATAGTAGTTAGAAAACATTCATTCAAATTGCTATTTTTTACAGATCTCATTAGAACAAACTGAATCAATCTCAGTAAACCCAATTTCAATAGGACATGTCAACGGAAATCAAACTCAAAACAAAAGGCGATCCTTTTATCTAAGTTCTTCCCATTAGAGAGAATTAGAGAAATGAACAAAAACCAATTATAGTAATACAATAACCATCATCATATTCAAATCATGAAAAAATAAAAATGTTAGACAGTGAAAAAAGACATCGTTTTTCCCAGTTACTATCATTAAAACACACATAAACATACACATACATAGCTAATACCGAATCTAACAAAAACCCACAATAGTAACATAACATCAAATTTCAAACAGATGTATACACATACAACAGTCCTTACAACAATTTATACAACATCATTTTCATGTGTCTATCTCTCTCCACGAAATCATTTATTACATTTCAAAAATTTCTCTCCTCACTCTTTTCTTTTCTCTTTGTTGTAAGATTTGTTGTTCATATATCATTTCTCAAATCAAATCCAACCAAAAAAACAAAAACCCAGATTCCAAATGATTCCTAAACTAAAAACAAACCTAAAAAAAAACATGAAAATGGATTATAAAAAACATACCAAGTGGCTAGAAAGGATAACTTTTGCACCATGACCAGTCAAGTACTTGATGGTGGGAACAGCAGCACGGACTCTAGTGTCATCGGTGATTTCCAAGTTATCATCCAAAGGCACGTTCAGATCGACCCTCACGAACACCCTCTTCCCCTTCAAATCACCCTCACTCAACGTTGACACGCTCCTCTTAGTCGCCATTTCCTCTTCGCAAATCTGCACAAACCCGAATGAATTCAAAGGGATCAGGACCCAGATGAGGAAACGCGGAAAAGATTCAAACTTTGGAGGCGACACTCACAGAAACACAAATGGGTATGGTGGAAATCTCGGAGTAGAGTGACACAACTAGAGATCAGGTTTAGAAAGATATATAGAGAGAGGTGGGTGGCACTCGTGTGTGCGACACGTGTGAGAGGGTTCTGACTTGTGGCTTGTTTGGGGAACCTTTTTTTCTCTGGGTGGCACGGTGGGCGCAGTGGAACTAGAGAATCTGTGGACCTGAGGTGGAGTGTTTAAGTGCTAAGCAAACATGGCACTATGGCAGTATTGTTAGCCCAACGTTTTTGAACCTTTTTGGGTCCATTGTTTGATGAATTTGACACTCCCAAGTTACAAATGCCATCATTGCATCTTAAAAAATTATTAATTTAAAAAGAGTGAATAAGTGATTTGTTTTTAAACAGATAAATGATGTGTCTGCTATAGCTAAAAATGATTATTTCATCGATTATATATATAATTAATCAGTAATCGGTAATATATCAGTTTTTGTTGAAAAATAATTATAAACTAAATTTTCAGTTTTCTCAAAATAATTTATTTTTTCAAAAATATTTTTTTTAAAATTTAAGCTAAATCCCTAATGTGTTAGTTTTTTAGAAAATAACTTAAATTACATAGAAAAGACCGAAACTGATCCCAAACAAGTTCTAAGTTGCACTAGAAAAAATAACTTTTAGGTAAAATTCAGTAACTTTAAAAATTACTTGATTATTCATTACTCAAAAACTAATCTTCTAACATAGTTAGTTTGGTTCAAATTTAAAAATATCCATTTATAAAATTTCTTCCAACAATTAAAAAATGTTTTTTTTAATAAATTGAATCAAATATGCACTTAAAACTTTTTTTAAAGACCCTAGTTAATAAAACATCATATTGAAAGGACCGAAAGGGAGGGATAGGGGACATTCATAAAGGGATATTCCCTTCGGCATCTTTCTCTTTATTCTTCTGAGTTTTTTTTTTGTTTTTTTTTTTTTTAAGATTCTTCTACGAGTTTGAACTTTGAAATTAACAAAAAAGAAAATATAGTGATGGTGATTAACTGCTTTAATTATACGCAATTTGGTGTAGAGTGTGGATTGTCTTACTTTCGTTATGACCCATGTTCCATGCTTCATGACGCAAGATACTTTCATCATGGGTAGTGCAATAGTAGATTTTGAATATAAAAAAATAATTGATAAGTTAATTAGAAGTTAATCAAAAACTGTTAGTTGAAAATTAAAAGTTGATAAGTTGGCGTGCTAGCTTTTATATTCAAAGTGTTTGCCAGAATAATAAGTTTAGAAATGTAAGAAAATATAAAAGAATGTATTTATGTATGGATTCAGAAAAATAGTGATACATTAGTCAACTATAACCTTCTATGATAAGTTAGTTAATTTTTATAAAATTATTTCAAAAATTATTTAAAAAATAGATTATTATAGACCAGTGTAAAACTATTTTATACTATATGAATATTAAACTCATATAAATTAGTGTATGTAATTAATGACTTGATAACATGTTCAACTCATAATAATGTTTAAGAGAATTTTTTGAACTTAGAATCATTAAGAGCATATTCAACACTCATTGTTCAATGAGTTATTTATATTCTGATAAGCTCCGGTTGCAATTCTGACATAGGAGAAGGTGTCCCAGTAGGTGCAGCAGAGAAGAATATTGAGCTACAGCTTGGACTGCCTGAGGATGATGTAAGGAAAAGAAAACTAAACTTTTCAAACAGTGACAGAAAATGATGCCACGCATGTCATATAGTAGTAAATAAAAATGAACAAGAAACAATGTAGGCGTGTAGCCACACAAAAAAATAAATTGCTTCTCTTCTGTAGTTGTAATAAATATATCTTAATATGTGGCAGTGCCATGGTTTGAAAAATATGCTATGCTTCTCAATTTTGTGGCCTAGGATCTTCGACAGAAAACAATCAAACAAGAGAACAACATTTCAAGGCTGTGACACCTTAGAGTGCCGGCCGGCCAAAGATTATGCAGCTCAGGTTTTTTTTCTAGAGCTCATGGGATCCACTTCTTTTTCAATAATCATTCAATGCCTTCTTTTTCGTCTGAACTCTTCCACTGAAAAATCTAGATTCACGAGAGTTCATTGGTGTCCATCATTATTACCAAGCTGCGGTCAGGTTCTATTGAGATAAACTTCATTAAAATTGATTTATTCAACAGTTAACTTACAGAAATCACATCTTTTAGAAAATATATATAAGAAAGCTTTTACAAATTAATTATTAGGAAACCAATTTTTTAACTCATACTGAAGTTTTTTTTTTTTTCTTAAAAGTCATCCTAGAAAAATTTATCCAAATAGATCCTAAGTCATGTGATTGGAAATTAACAACTCGTGTCACCTCCACAAGCTAAACTAGAGGCATGCATGCATGCATGCAATGCCAACAAAACTTGGTCCATAGGTTCGTAATCAAGGATCAGGAGTGTAAGACATTAGATAAAAGCAAAGTACAAAAAGCTTCTGGCAGCAACTAAAAGATTTATTTGAATTTGTGGCTCTCAGCCAGGGTTTACAGTTACACGCAATTTATGTGTGAAGCCAATAATAATAACTCAAGCATGATAAAATTTACACTAACAGACTCCGAAAGGTCCTACAACATATGCTCTTTTACAAGATTGACAACACTGAGGATGTGAAAAATTTTCCAAGCTGAAAATTGTCTTACACGGCAACCGGGACGGCTTCATCGAGAGCAAGGACTCCAGGAAGCTCTTTGCCTTCCAACAACTCCAAACTGGCACCACCACCAGTAGATATGTGGCTCATGACACCAGCAACTCCTACTTTCTCCACAGCTGCAACAGAATCTCCTCCTCCAATAATTGTGGTCACTCCCTTTCCACTGAGTTCAGCCAGTTTGTTTGCAATAGCCTGAAAGAAGGGTACAAAATGCAAATTATGAAAAGCGCTCATGTTTATTAGCCAAACAGAATAGAATATGTGTGGATGGCATTTGAATCATCCCTCATCCAACACATGTATAAATGAACAGGCATAAATTTTACAAGGTGTGCAAGCAAATCACATTATGAAGGCTAACTCCTCCTGCATATTTCTGAGTATGCATCGCTTTAGAGTGGACATATTTTTATGAGAATAAAGGTAGTGCATTGACAATATAACAAAATTTTATACCATTAAGCAATCTCAACCCTCTATTTATTATGACTTTTAAAATAATTTTATAAAAGTCAATTGATTTATCATAAATGAAGGGTTGTGATTGTTTGATAGTGTTAAACTTTGTTACACTATCACTGCACAAGCCTTATTCTCTATTTTTATATTGACTGTGAACTTTGGTTTAACATGAGATTTGAATGGAACTCTGTATGTGGGTGTTATTGCATACATACCTCTGTACCAACAGCAAACTTGTCAAACTCAAACACTCCCATTGGTCCATTCCATATGATGGTTTGGGTAGTATCCAATGCTTCATTGAACAATTTAACAGAATCTGGACCAATATCCAATCCCATCCAGCCATCAGGGATGGCAGATGCTGGCACGACCTGAAAGGGTAAATGCAGAATTTAAGTTCTTGCTGCAAATGTTTCACTCATATTACAAAGGATTACCTTCCATATCATTAATATTTCAAGTGGTTCAACCAACCGTGTCTTCAGATTTCAGACCAATATCCTATCTAAAGAAGATTAGGAAACAAACCTTGCTGTTTGCATCGGGAGCAAATTTGTCTGCAACCACCACGTCACTTGGTAGCAAGAGAGACACACCCTTTTCCTTGGCTTTTGCAAGTAGTGATGTAGCAAGTTCCAACTTATCTTCTTCTACAAGGGATGAACCCACTGAAAGACCTTGTGCCTTGTAAAATGTGAAGATCATTCCTCCACCAAGAATAAGGATGTCAACTTTTTCCAAAAGTGACTCAATCACTCCAATTTTAGATGAGACCTTGGAACCACCAACAATGGCAGCAAATGGCCTTTTGGGGTTTGATACTGCCCCAACAAGGTACTCAAGTTCCTAAAACATGTGAAAAATTGTTATTATGAGATTGATCAAACATGAACTTTTAAAAGATGATGATGCCTTGCAATAAAAGTGGTAGTAATGAAGTTCAGGAGCTTTATTGAGATAGATTTCAGAACTTTTGAGTTAGCTAATGACAAAAGGATTGAAATCACCTACCTCACTTTTTGTGCCCCATTTTGTGTCTCACCAATAAGAATCTGACGTGTCATTAAAAATAATTATCTTTATTCTTATATTTTTTTATACATTTTCAATAATACCATTAACTTAGATGAGATGTCAAATTCTTATTAGTGGGACACAAGTGTCAGATTCTTATTAATGGGAAACAAGAGTGGGACTGGTGATTTCAATCCATGACAACAAGGTAGTAAAAGAGAATAGATAAACACACCTTTTGCAAAAGAAAACCAGCAACAGATGGCTTCAGGTATTTAGTAACACCCTCTGTTGATGCATGTGCCCTGTGAGCAGTACCGAATGCATCATTCACAAACAAATCTGCCAGAGATGCAAGCTTTTTTGCATGCTCGGGATCATTCTTCTCTTCCTCCTTGTAAAACCTCACATTTTCTAGAAGAAGAACACCTCCCTCTTGAAGAGAATCCACCAACTCTTTTACTTTTGGACCAATACTGTCCTCAGCCTTCACAACCTGCAAATTATCCATATCCAAACACAAAGAGACAAGTCAAGAACACTACCAAAAATCACAATACTCATAAAATTCTCTTCCTAGATATTTCTCAATGACCAATACATAAACATACCGGGACACCAATGAGGTCAGAAAGCCGGGGTACAAGAGGCGCCAAGCTGTATTTGGGAGTGACACCCTTCGGCCGCCCCTGGAAATTTCATCAAAAGTTGCAACATTTAAACTTACAAGTTCAAACCGTAATAGTCATGCAAATCTACTCTTACACCCACAACATCAAGAGACCCTATCTTCTACATTTGCCAAAACTATAACAAAATCAAATTGTTCCAACCGTCCAAACATTACAAAATTTTACTACAAATCTCACAACTAAAATAAGAAATTGGATTGTTCTACAAATAGTAGCACCCTAGTTGCCTCTGATTGATCCTTCAAAAGTAACCTTAATCTCACCAAAGTAAATAAACTAAGAGCCTGTTTGGATAATTTTCTATGGAAGAACTTCGAGAAAAAAAAAATTGAACTTCTCCATAAACTAAAATTAAAATGGCTTTCTTCAATAACTAATCTGTAGAAGGCTCAAATCTTTCAGAAAAAAATGTATAAAAGATGTACTAAAGATGTATGAGGGAAATTTTAACTTCTTTTTTTTTTTTTTCTCATAGAAGTTTATTCAAACAGAGCATAAGTTGCTTAATCTATTACCAAGTTGCTTAAAAAAAGGACTTTTTTTCCCTTACAAAATATAAAAAAAAATAAAAAATGATACTTTCATCGTTATAAAATAGGAAAAGCCAAATGCAGTAATGCACCATTACATTAAGTACTTTATAGTACAGTTGTTGTCCAATCAGAATTGAAGTATCAAAATGAAACTCAAATTCTTCTGATTGGATAATAACTGCGCAAAATTTAAGAACTGTGTCTAAATTTTGTTTAATCGACCAAAATTTGTTTAGGTACGAGGAAAAGTAAATGTAGTAGGAAAGAGTGAAGAGAGACAGACCAAGTGGCTGGAGAGGATGACTTTGGCGCCCTTTCCGATGAGATATTGGATGGTGGGAACGGCAGCCCGGATTCTGGTATCGTCAGTGATGTTCTGATTGTCGTCCAGCGGGACGTTCAGGTCGGCCCTCACGAACACCCTCTTCCCCTTCAGCTCCGCCGCGCTCAGGTCGCCCACGCTCTTCTTCGCCATCGACACAATCCCTCTCACGCCGTTTCCTCCTCTCACCGCCGCCACGCGCGCCGCCACGTGCGCGGCAAGCAACGGGTCCGCCGCTGCGAAGCCCAGGCGGCGCGCGAGGGGGCGGGCGCGGAGGGAGGAGGAGAACTGCACGCGCGAGGGGGAGGCGGAGGTGGTGGAGGAGGAAGAGGAGGAGGTGGCGGAGTGAAGGAGAGAGAAAGTAGTGGGGGCTGCGGCTGAGGCCATTGTAGAGAGAGAGAGAGAGAGTGTGTGATTGTGTGGTGAGTGTTTGAGTTGAGTCACGAGTGAGTGTGTGTTTTGGGAGGTTTTTATTGTTTGGGGATGAAGAGAGAGATGAAAGATGTGGACGTGGAGAACAATGGAGGAACGATTGGGTGTGGTGAGAGGAGTTTGGATGATTTCTCTTATCGTTCAGGAGAGGTGAGAGATCTTCCTTGCTTTTCCACTCATATATTATTCTCTTTCTTCTTTTCACTCACTTCAGTTTTGATTAATTTCATGTCTAACATTGCAAGAATTTTGTTTTATTTTTATAATTATTCAACAATGACTATTTTAATTTTAAAATGAATGTTAAGGCATATTTTCATTCATAATTTAATAGTTTAATGTCTATGTCTCGTAAAAAGTTAATCTATTTTGTTATAAAGTAATGTATAGTAAAATGTCACTTCACTAAATTTTTTTTTTTAAATATCAATTATGAAAAGTTTTTTTTTTTAAATATGTTACTTAATTTGCATAGTAAAAAATCATAACAATGTTTAAAGGATTCAAACTACTGATCACTTATGTCTCATCTTAGTAAATTGTTCAACTAGAATGCTTGATTGTCTTTCTCCTTTTCTAGTCCTATTTGTTAAATTTGAGTTTTTTCCTTCTTATTTCTCATCAACAATTTTTTTATTTACTATCATACATTTACCATCAACTTTTTTGGATACATTTTCCATCAATTTTTTTCTTCCAAATCATGCAATCTTTCTCATTTCCATTTCGCTTCTTTTCAATAATTTTTTATACTTTTCCAACTCTTTCCGTTTAGCATCATCAAGATTTACTATAGCATTTAGAATCACTTGTTCAAAAGGTGTAAAGGATGTCATCAATTCCATACTTTGTTGCACCACTAGTCAATTATGCTAGCCTTAAAATCATAATTAAGATGGAGAGGGTGTTTCATTACATCCTATACCGAAGGTATTCACTAGCATAAAGGTTTTAGATGAGTAGTATAATAGTTTAAGTATTTTCACAATTTTGACGCGACACACTTGTAGATACTTAGAAAGATTCTATCGTAAATAAGTTAAGATCTTACGCACGTTACGAAAGTCTATATATTTTTTTATTATTCTTTCTTTCTCATTGTATCCATTTCATTTTCTTTCTCTCTTTTCTCCGCATCTCCTCCATCTTAGTAAGGTAGACAATATTGTCTCGAGACTCCATGCAAGTACGGAGGCGTCGAGGTTCTACAATGGCAGGTGTAGTGGCATTGAGGCTCTGTATGATCATGAGCAATTGAAGCTCCTTGTGATCGTGAGTGTGACGTTGAAATGTCACTCCTTCGTTTTGTTATTGATAAATGGATAATATATTTGTTGATCTGTTTGGTTTAGATTTGATTTATGAATCTGGTGGTTTTTCTTTTTTTTTTCAATCTACCATTTTATTTTAACCAAGCCAAATCAAGTTTATTAATCAAATCTAAGCAAGGCAGAAAGGTATCTGAATGGACAAAAATCTAGTAGAAACAATACAGTAAGACCACAAAAGAAAAACATAACGATAAATTACATGATGATTTAATGTCTAGAGCGGTAGAAACACTATGTTTTATCCTCCGTTGTTATTTTGGATTTGTCACTGTGATTCTTTGGATTTTTGTTGTGTTAATATACGTAACATCAGTCAAATTACGCTTTATTGTTAACTGTAGAGGAGATGTATTTAGTAATTTTTATTTGATTGTTTACGTAATTAACATTTTAATATTCCTAAAAAATAGTAATTATAATTCTAATATTGATTGTATGTTTTATTTATGTTTTCGCTTATAAAAATTGAATTTCAATTTTGGTTGGACCATTTTTGTGATTTCTGTGAAAATGACTTATAGTATAATTTTTATCGTTTTTTCATTTGGAAATGGTATTTTAATAATTTTAAAACATAGAAAATTTAATTAGGATGATCTTTAAGTGAAAGGTTAATTTTAGGAACCTTTGGAACACAGATGATGAAAAAATGCGAAAAAAGCTCAACTTGAACCCAAAAACCCAACCTTAAACCTAATGGGCTTTAATTGGCCCAACCTATTTTTCCTAAGGGAGATGTGCCCTAGCTACTTAGCTGCTCATTTATAATAATGATTTTTACCTTATGTAGAGGGAGAGAGAAAAGCAAGATTTTAGTTAAAAAAAAAATATTTCTTCTTGGTGCCTTATTCATGAAGCTCTCCACCTTTTCTTTAAAACCTTTGTCTTCTCTCTAATTTTCTGAGTTCATTAGCTTAAATCCACCATTTAAATTCTAGTATGTTGTAGGGGAGAACACAAGCTTCGATTTAAACTCCATTTTTGTGCATTTAGAACTTTTGAAATTAAGGTATGGAGGAGTTATTCCATTCTAACCTTAAACCATATTTTCTTGTTGATTTTCACTATTTCATTCAACTTATTGAATTGATTTGGTGGTGAATATGCTTTAAAATACTTGTTTTGGATGAAAAATGGTCATTTCGGTGTATAGGATTGAAATTGTGTTTTCAATTTTTAAAATTTTTTCGTGCTTTTTTATAGGGTTGAGAGACCATCTGGGTACTCTAGGATGTCTTTGGATGCTATGGTAAAATATTTTGAATTTTTTGAGTTAAGGAACTATTTTTAAAAGGCCAATATTTGATTTAGAAAATAGTTGAGTTTAGGGTTGTTTCCTCCTTGGAAATTATTTAGAGGCACTTTTGAAGAAATCTAAAAACACCACGTTGTTTCGTAAACCATTGACAACGTCCATGATTTTATTTGGGATTTTAGAAAGTCTCTAGATATTTTTCCAAGATATAATTAGTAAAACTGAGTTTAGTCACTAGGGATGGCAATATGAACTCAGACCCTACGGGCATCCGCAAAAATACCCATACGCGGGTAGGGTAATAACCCACATATTTGGGGATGGGGATGGGGCGGGTATTTACCCACAAAATCTCACGGGGATGGGTGCGGGTACAGGTATTGTAGTACCCACCCGGCCCTTGCCCCGCACCTTATGTATATACATATTAATTAATATATTATAATTTTATTATTTAAATTATTCAATTAAAATTATTTAATTATTCTTTTTATATGTTAATTTTAATATTCTATTATGATTTAATTTTTATTTGTATTAGTAATTCAAAGCGATATAGAAACTATGGAAATAAGCATTTGCGAAAATATTGAGAAATTAATTCGGATGATGAAGTTAAAATATTATACCTATTTGTGTTTTATTTTTAATATATAATTATAAACTAATTAGTTTTAAAAAATATTAGTTTTTCCCGTTTAATTAGAGTTTTTGTTTAGATTTATGTTGAATAATTATTTTTGTAATGTTATTTATTTATATAAATCAATATTCGTTTGATTTTAATATTATATAAGGGTGTATTGGATTAAGATTTTAAAAGACTTTTTTGGCATAAAAAAGTCTTGAAGATTTTTAAGATTTTGTAGGAAATTAAAAATTGTTAAGATTTTTTTAAGAAGACTTTTGTGATTAGGATTTTATAATTTGGATTTAATGGATTTAGAATATAGGATTTCACATATTTATAAGATAAGATTTGAAAAGATTTTATGGATTTCTAGAAAAAAAAATATTCAAAACTATTAAACACAAGTCAACAAGAGTGTGCTTGAAAATATTATTAAACACACACTAATCACAAATTATCATAAGCTGAACCATCTCACCTACTAATAATGCACATGAACTCAAAATCAAAGTTACAAGCTATTAATGCATTTTGAGATATATTTTTCACAAATTTTCATAAAGTAATAGTGAAAAATAATAACAAAATATTAGTCAAAAATATAAAATGTTTCATTTAACTCATAAAATCAATAATGTCATCAAAATATAAATCAAATAATTCAACAAAAAATACATGATAATCAAAACATTAATCATCTGCCTAACTTGAAGAATATCCAAAGTTGTCTATGTTTTATAACATCCCAAACATTACTCTTTGTTTCCTATGTTAAATTGTATATTTTTTCAAAATTGACTATAATAGTTTAGAAGGGTCTTTTAAAACTTTAACTTGATTGTTTGCCCTGAGTTAAAACTTCCTCTAGACTTAAATCTACTTCTCTTATGAAAATTTTCATTTCATTAAGAATTTATGAACTTAAAATGAATGAGACAGTGGACTACATTGTAGGCTTGTAAATTGATTCATAGTGATTTTAAGGTATGAACACATCACTATTAGAATCATATGAAAAGTCTCACCTTGAAACAAAAAAATGTATGGGGGAGAGATTATGTCACTGCCTCCAAAGCAAAGAGAATGAAATAAATAAAAAAGTTTGTGATGAAAAAGAAAAGTTTCTCTTAGTTGAATGTGATTGTTTGCTGAGTTTGGTATTTATATAATCAGATTACTTTTTATCATTTAACAATCCTAATTGAATACCCAAGACATTTTTACAAAAAAAAAAAAAAAAGTCATTCAAATCTTAAACAATCATAATTCAATATATCTCCTAAGTTTTTTTTTTTTTATAATTTTTAATTTTATATATATGAGAAGTGCGGGTCGCGGGTGCGGGTATGAGTATATAGGTACCCAGAGGGTATGGGGATGGGGATTGAAATTGTTACCCGTACGGGTATGGGGCCAGGGACGGATACTTTTTCAAACACGGGTATGGGGATGGGTACTATAGTACCCTACCCATACCCTACCCATTGCCATTCCTATTAGTCACTCAATAGGGTTTTTGAACAATTAAAATTATATTTTGTGCATGTTAAATTCTAATAAATTTAAAATTGGTACTATTTGTGACTATAGTATGTGATATTTTTCTATGAATTTTTTGGAATATTTTCATAATTATAAATGGTTATTTTATCCGAATCATGTTGTTGAATGTTAGGGACTATTTTTAATTCAAAAAGGAACCTTATGAATGTTTTAAAATTCTAAGAAATATATGTGTTAATTGAGACATATGGTAATCTCCCTGTGAAAGGATTTATAAAAAGGAATATGTTTATTTAGGTAAATAAATAATAAAGCATGGATTCTTAAGTTAGCGTAGAAACACTTTTTAAATTAAATTAAATATTTATATTTATAATTGTTAACTGAAAAATTTATGAGTTGGAATAAGAGTGATGGAGACTATATGTACCATATTTCATGATATTGTGAGTTTTGTAAGTATGTCAAATAATTCTTGTACTAGTATTTTCAACTTGAATCACTTGATAAATACAACATGAATTGTTAGAAATGCAAGTATGAAGGGATGTTCTACCTTAGAAGGAGAATACCTCTGGTTATTGTGTATTATGTGATTAAATATTCCTTGTGAATCATGCATTTTTATAACTAGTATTTAAGACTTGGGGAGTGTGAACCCTGGGTACTAACTGCTAGAGTTGGTTGTATTTGTATGATTGGTTGATTGATTGATTGTTTTGGGAAAGCAAGGATGGTGAGTCCTTGTGGGGAGCAAATGGACTTCGATGAAGTGCATTTGTGAGATTAAGATGTAGTCTTAATTAATAAATGAATTCATTAAGAAATTAATGAATAAATTAATTCTAAGAGTGAGAATTTAATAACAAGTTAATGTAATGAGACATGAGTAAATAAATCATTTGATTTAGACTTAAAAGTAGGACCCTTGCAATGGATTGAAGTAGCATATTTAATTGAAGTATAATACTTGAGTGTATGTGAGAATTATATAAGATTTAATAAAACTTGATGGGGTGGGGTCATGAACAGTGTTCATGATGGGCATGCGATGCTTAATGCATGCATTGTTTTGTTTGGTGTATTTAGTGAGATACGAAAGGAAAAGATTTCCTTCAACGTTGGTACAAGTGAAACTAACGTGTTTGGATGTGATTACGATGTCCATGGCACGTTTTACAAAAAAAACATTCTCAACGAGAGTTAGTTAGAGGAACTAACTAGATGTGTGGTGATGAACAAGGCGACGACAGCTATTCACTTAGTGTAGTGAGGTAGACATGTTGGTTCTATGGACGAGAAGTTCACAAGGCACTTGGTGGACCATTGTTCCATGTTTGCAGTAGCGGAAAGCGCATAACTCATTGGAAACATAATCCTTGTTGAGGGAAACGTTGTTGAGGAATTGATCCTCAGAGTGTGGATGACCACACAATGGTATCTGAGAAATGGTTGCATGGATGGTGTCTTAGGGGTATGGCGTTGGGTCATGGCTAAGCGTCCTTGACTAAGCGTGATGCATTTTCAATTGGTGAGAGCCATGTCAACCAATGATGAGAGGGGTATACTCCCAATAGTCATCCACCTAAAGTGTAAGACTATTATGTTCGTGTAGTTCCAGTGGCAGCAGGCCCAAGTTTTTTGGAGAAGTTATACAAGTGTAGAAATGCATAGGTCTTCAATGAGATCGTGAGTGTGCCACTGTGGTGTGGATATTGTTTGTGTATGTAGCCGAAAGGCCATTTGATTATTGGTTTTTAGAAGGAACGAAAAAAGTCACTCCATACACTTTATTTTCATATGGGGATGAATGTTGCATGTGATCAACTAATATGGAATGGAAGGTTACAACCAACATTGATGATGTGGAAAGATTTGTTTGGGAATAAAAGGCATTTGAGGTTACTTTTCAAGTTCTTAGTGAGGGCTAGGAGTTAGTTTTCTGTTAGTTACTACCTTGAGTTTTAGTCTTGTTTCTTGTGTAATAAATGGTAGACTAGATCTTAATTTTATGGTATTTACGTTGTTGTATACGATTCAGATGACTTATGTCTCTTTTTCAAAGATGTAAAGGTGTAATCATATTTCTTTTTATAGAATTTTTTAAGGTAAAATTTTGGTATTATTTCACGTTTATCAATGTTTTAATATCATTTGGAATCAAACATTTTATAAAAAGTAAGAGATTTCTTGTAGATGATATTTGTTAATGAATACTTATTTTTAAAAGAATAATAGGTGTATTGAAAGTGAGTTTCATTGTAATTCTTGTAATAAATTTCGAGACAAGAGAAAAAAAACACATTCCATATTTTGATAATGCATTAATGGATTAAGTTTTTAATTAAACCCATATTTTTAAGGATAAAATACAAAACTTAGGAATTTATAATTTTAAAGTGTTACAATATCAATGGTCGACGTGATTGTCTATTGAATTCTTTTGTTTTGGTGACCTCACTGTGCCACATAAGATACCACATAGTTATTTTTGTGTGGGCATTCTAATATCCGCATATAAGTACAATTTGAGTTAAATTTCAGATGTTATTCTTATTCGAATGGTTGGTTAGGCCGGTATAAGATGTCAAACTATTGCATATATGTAGGGAATTTACTTCCTGCACCTCTCTCTTTATTTCTTGCACCTCTCACTTTGTTTTCAATGGACAAAACTACCCTTAACATAGGCATCCCTTATTTTGCAATGGTCATTTCGAACTACTTATTTTATTATAGAATAACTATTCTAGAATAAGTTTCTATAATACTTATCATATTTTTGAATAGCTATTCCAAAATAGCAAAGTGGGAGGTGAAGCAAATCCCATACATGCAACCAACTACATTTAGCCTACCCACTTGACCTACCTAACCCGTTGACTTATCAACCCAACTACAACCAATGGGACATTGCTTCTTGCACCTCTCACATTTTACAAAATACATAAACTACCTTTCCTTATAATAACTATCCTTCCTCCTTTTTCTTTATTACAAACCAATTTCTCCACCTACTGTTGTCACTCTTAGATGTGTTTGGTGAGGTTGTGTTGCTTGAGTTTGTTAGTTATAGTTGAGTGGTTTTCGATGTGCAAAGCTCCGGTGAAGGTTAGTTGAATAGCTCTGTAAAGGAACTCTGTTGAGTTAAGTTTGTAACCATATAGCAATATCTTTTCGAAAATGGTATTTTGGATGCCTTTAACACTTTCTAGAATTGTCATTTTGTTAGTATGGAAAGGACATTCTGAACAACCCATAAAAAATACATTTTCCTAATAGATTATCTAGAATGCCCTTTCTAGATTTTGATTTGGAAATTACATTTGGGATGCCTTTAACAATTTTCAGAAAATGTTATTTTGTTAGTATGAAAAAGGAAATTCTGGACAACTTGATAGTGTTTTTTGGAGTGTCATATCTTATGTATGAAAAATCTTTTCTTTTTTGGATAGCAATGTGGGAAGTGGGTTCTAAAGGGAGAGTCTAATGAAGGGCAAAGTTGTATGTTCATTCATTGGGGGATGTGCATTAAGCAATGTCCTAATTAGTGTCATTGCACCAACTTTAAGCTTATTACAAATAAAAAGAAACTTAACAATTGTCATCAATAAGGGATATAATGTGGTGACTTTTTCACTTAACAGTTACATTTCTTTTTTTTAAATACACAGTTGACCCCTTCACATATTAATTATTAAATTGACTCCTTCCCATATTATTAATTAAATCTTATTTATTTATTTAATAAAAATAATAGTTAAAATATTAAAATAATAAAACGAAAAAAAAAGAAAATTTAATAACAAAATTAAAATTAGTAATTTAAACATTAACAAATAATATAACTAAAATTTTAATTTAATTTAATAGCATTAAATGTTTTAACCAAGTTTTAGTTTTTTTTTTTTAAATAATATTTATTTACTTATCAAATATTTTAGAAGTTAATATATCATTTTAAATAATAAAATTAGGCTAAACTATAATTATAGTTTCTTTAATTTTTTTTAATATGTGATCTTAAATTATAATATTTGATCTTTCTAATTTTATAAATTATCAATTTTGGTTCATCTAATTGGTTATGAATTAATAATTATGATTAATATAATTTTTAATTTAATCATAAATTAATTAAAATCCACTAATAATTATGATTAATATAGTTATTTATAATTAATGAATTTTAATCACTCTCATGGAATGAAAAAATCACTTTTGTTACAAATTTTTATTCCTTTAGGTGATTTTTCATTTCAATTTGTTTATGTGGAATATATTTTTAAACATTTAAAACATTGTATTTTCATAATATTGAACTTAGGGTGTTCATAAATCGAATCAAATTGAACTAAACCGCGAAACCGTCCAAAAAAACCGAAAATTGATTAAACCGAAAAATCGCATGGACCAAAAATTTCCAAAATCGCATATTTTTTGCGATTTGGTTCAGTTTTTGGATTTTATTATAAAAAATCGAACTAAACCAAACCAAACCGCATTCTATAATTATATTGATTTACTTTTAGATATTTAATATTATCTAACTAACAATATTTTAATTTTTTATGATCATAATATGTGATTTATAGTATATTTTTTTTAATAATAAATTTGTAATATATTATGACACATACTTTCATATATTACAAAAAGATATATTGATATTACTAAATAACATTAAATTAAATATAAAGTGAAACATGATTTATTATTATGTTACAAAAAAAAGTTAGTAATATTATTTTATAATAATGTTAAATAGAAGTAAAAATAATATTTTTTAAACTAAAATATGTAAATCAAAATTTAATAAAAAAAATAATATAAAATAATAGTTATGTGAGTTTAATTAAAAAAATTAGATTATGATAATATATTAAAAAAAAAAACCGCGAAACTGAACTGAACTAAACCGCAAAAAATTGGTTTGGTTTGGATTTGATGTTATGTTAAAATTAAACCAAATCGAACCGCGACTTTATTTTAGGTTTGGTTCGGACCACTTTTTGCCCAAAAATCGAACCAAACCGCACTGCGAACACCCTTAATTGAACTGTACAATTTTAAACACTTCGTTCAAACTAAAATCTTATCAAAACAATGCCAAAAAAAATTAAGATATTACTTTTGTTACAAAATTGTATTCTTTAAGAGTATGATTTTTCGTTTTAATTTGCTTATGTGAAACATGTTTTTGGATACCAACAATGATTCATTTTAATAGTACTTATATAGAAGAAGTCAATTGCATAATTTTAAGCACTTTCTTTCATTTAAAATTGCATTAAAACGGTGCCAAATAATCCAAAAAAATCCCTTTTATTGCAATAATTTTCAATTAATCATTTTGATTAATGAAATTATTAAGTTAATTAAAATTAATTAATTAAAAATAACTATATTAATCATAATTATTAATGCATTTTAATTAATTTATGATTAAATTAAAAAGTCTACTAATCAAAATTATTAGTTCATAACCAATTAGATGAACCAAAATTAACAATTTATAAAATTAGAAAAACCAAATGTTATAATTAAACATCACAAAAATCAAAATTTCATATTAAAAAAAAATTAAAGAGACTATAATTATAATTTAGCCTAATTTTATTATTTAAAATGATTTATTAACTTCTAAAATATTTGATGAGTAAATAAATATCATTTAAAAAAAAAACTAAAACTTGGTTAAAAAATTTAATGTTATTAAATTAAGTTAAAATTTTAGTAATACTATTTGTTAATGTTTAGATTAGTAATTATTAATTTTTTTTATTAAATTTTATTTTTTCATTTTTTCATTTTAACTATTATTTTTCTAAATAAATAAAAAATATTTAGTTAATAATATGAGAAAGGAATCAATTGTGCATTTAAAAAAAAAAGAAGAAACTTTCAAATAAAAAAGACTACAACAAAAAGAGAATTAGTTTATAAAAAATAAGTTAATTTAGTAAATAATATAGAAATGAGATCAATTATACATTTAAAAAAATAAAATTGAACTCTCAACTAAAAAAAAAAGAAGTCATAATGAGGCAGAAGCTCCAACCAAAAAAAAAAAAAAAATCCTATATGGAATCCATGATAGTTTTGGAGAACTTGAAATGTAAATTATGTTCCTATGTAAGAAGGGATCTATATATATATTTTTTATGCAAGTACTAAAATTATCTTATTCTGTATTCATAAAAATGACAATTATAATGTTATTCTTAAAATTATATGCAGTGTGTATATGTATAAAAAAAAAAACAATTATATGCTGTGCAACACAACTACAAAAAATTAGTGTTCTCCTCCTAACATTATTCTTCAAAAATCAACGATATTTTGAGAAAAAAAACAAACAAACTTATATAATGCGATCCGTCTTAACTATCATTATTTGTTTATTGGAAAACATAGTTCATAGTACGAATCCCAAACTAAAATACAAACAGAGGCTACTCGTCATTGTTTGATGGCAGTTCCCACCAACGTTTTGCCAAACCTCCGAATCTCCCCTCACTTTCTCGTCCCGCCTCCATTTCGCCTCGGATTTTCCGGCAGTCTCCCCGCCGCGACTGGAGTGCGCAGCAGGGCCTTCCGCGGCGAATGGCGGGAGTACGAGGAGGCGGTGAAGCGGAAGGACCTCGCCGGAGCCCTGCGCTTCCTGAAGTCCATCGAAAGGGAGGTCGACGGCGCTTCTCCGGCGGCGGCGGCGGCCGAGTCGACTCGGGTCCGGTTCCACGAGCTGGAGCGGTTCGGGCCGCAGCGGGACTGGGAGGTTCTCGACACGTGCTTAAATGCTGATGACATGAAGCTTGTCGCTAACGCTTACAGGTTCCTCAGAGATAGGGGTTTCCTTCCCAATTTTGGTATTTGCAGAAACATTGGTCAGTTTTCATCATCTTCTTTTACTAACAATCTTTTAGTAACAATAATAATAGTAATAATATTAGTAAAACGTATTAACGTTAGTAAGAATAATATTAGCAATTGTGGTTGAAATTTATTGTGGATTTCACATATCTATCTTTATTAATTTAGCTGATAGTTTCCAAAATTAATAATGTTCAATGAAAGACGGAGAGAGATAATCTCTGTAAGAGAGTGTTATAGAGAGAGTCTCGCCGGTACTCCTCGTGATAGTAATAATTATAATAATAAATTTAATTAGAATGTGCTGACTTTCTATTATGGACTGTCCCATTTCAAATTTTCATTAGTAGTATTAGGGTGTGTTTGGTTTGAAGTTTGAGATCGAATGAGCACACATTCCAATGCACATTATGTGAAAAAGTAGGAATTCAGGCCTTTTAAGTCAATGGCCATGTGGAGGTCTTCCAACTTTTAAACCAAACGTGCACTTAATATTCATGGGGGGGATGGTGGCTCATGGAGGCAAGCCAAAATTCTTCCATAAAATTTATGGCAGATGACATTGTGGAATTTGGTGGAAACATGGGAGCTACATATATGAAGAACAATAAACTAGAAAACATATGCAATTCTCTGAAAGTCTCATAATTTTCACAAACTTGAGGATAATATTATAGTTTATAACTCTAGAAACTAGACAGTAGAAACTAGAAACTGTCACAATTCACCATGGCACCACATATATTGTGTCTCCCATAAGCCATCACACTAACAACATCACACCATTCTCCTTTCATGGTGTCTGTTTTGTAAAGATTCCACCATTTTTGTAGTGCCATGGCGTTGCTGTGGCTGCTATTTGATAACACTGGTTTGAAGTCCTATATGTGTGAATTTTCCTTCAGCAGTTGTGCTTTATTTGTTTTTTGTTGGAGTTTCTTTGATCTGTGGACATGTATTTTTAGTATTGTAGCTGTCTGCTGTCATTCACACTGATGATGTATTCTGAGAAATTCAGTTTTTTATTTAGCAATGATGAAAGTGGTAAGATTGGGTTTTGTATTCTCTCTGTAAATCAAAGCAATAATTTCTGGCTAAATGTGTGTGTGTGTGTGTTTTACCAAATTGATGCTTTTTTAGTAATTTGGGATGGACTTTTTTCTTGTCTATTATTTGTTTTCTCTAATGATTCTGGTGAAGCTTTTTCAGACAGTAACTCATATTTTTTTCCCCTTATCTTTTCTCCCCCCTTTTCGGTCTTCTATAGTTTTGGAGGGACCGAGGAAAGTGACACCAGATGTCTTGAGCTCCTCAACTGGTTTGGAAGGTGTGAATATGAATTTCTGACACAATATTTCTCCCCTAGCTGTAAATTGCTAAAAGTGATAGTTTCAGTCATGTTATGTAGGAATAAATAACATTTAATATGATTCTATGTTGCTGAAAAATGGTTGTACTATATACTTCTTTCTGTGCAGTGACTAAACTTGCTCCCAAAAAGTGGGGTCTTTCAGATGGTTCAAGCATTGTTTTTGTTGGTTTTCTTGGTGGGGTGTCCTTTCTTATATCACAGGGAATTGACCTGAGGCCCAACATTGCAGTGATATTGGGTCTAGCCGCTGCTGATGCTATACTTCTGGGTGGTACCTGTTTAGCTCAGATCTCAAGTTACTGGCCACCATATAGGCGTCGAATTCTTGTTCATGAAGCAGGACATCTACTAACAGGTAGATACTGTTGTTTATTTTAATGGATTTTGAAGGTCACATATGGGGGATATACATTTTGGATCATGTTTGATTAATTGATTATCGGTCGCTGTCCAAAAAAATATTTGATTATATTACATGGTCTATCCTAATGAAATTTCAGCATACCTGATGGGTTGCCCAATTCGGGGGGTGATTTTAGACCCAATAGTTGCAATGCAAATGGGCATTCAAGGACAGGTATTCTTTTTTACTTTTTTTATTCATGATATGATACTATTGGTTCTGATGGTTACTATTTGTAGTCTCCTAATATATTATTTCTATTTGCCTATTCTTGCATTTGTTATTTTGAGTGAGATACTTGGTATTATTATTGTGTTCTCTGTTTGCCATACACTGCCCTCTGCCTTAGAGCTCACTTAGGTAAAGGCCATTGAACTTGACCAACCCAATCATCCCTAGTGGGAGAACAATACTTCTGCGAGTTCTTTCATGGCACAATATTTTGAAGATTTTCCTATAAAATGTCTCTGTTGTCTGCTTTTTTTATATTGAGCACTGCATTTGTACAGAGAGGACTAACAACTAAGGGAATTTAACTATAGAGGAAGAACAAATGAGGAAGACAGTTTCTTTTTCCTTTTAATCCTTCACTGCAGAGTATAATCGTCTGTTGCTGAATATGACTGAATATTTTCATTCATTAATTCATTAATAGCAATATAAGTATATCTTCTGTTGATTGTTGAAAATTGACTGCACTGAAAAGATTTGATTAATTTATTACAAGTCTAGATTTTTATTTTCTGTTCTTCTGCTTTAATCTTTATTTGCACAGTAAATAAGAAATCCTTAATCCTTAATCTTTAAGTTTTTCCTTTTAAGTATTTAACATAATTTTACTTGCAGTAAATTTGTATTTTGTAGGCAGGGACTCAGTTTTGGGATGAAAAAGTTGCCAATGACCTTGCTAAAGGCCGACTTGATGGTGCAGCTTTTGACAGGTGTGTATACTTTTAGTTATAGTTACAGTGATAGATTAGAATGTTTTTGGGATTATGAGGATGAATTTTCTGAATTGGTTGAGTGAGTTACTTGGCTGATATAGTATTTATTTCCACAGAAAATTGTGTTTACTAGTATGATTCTAGTTCCTAAGTACATGCATGGTAATGGTATATTCTAGGTACAAGAATAGCCAATACATGAATCTAAAAATAAATTCGTATAAATTCTAATTTCCAATAAGCATTTAACTACTAATTCCAACTGAGATATATGTTGAATCAACAACTGATAGAAGAGTTATCTGTATGATTGAATGGTGCACTGGTTAGGTGGATTCACTTTGTGATAGATGTTTAGAGGAAATTAGTCAAGAAATTTGAGTTCAATTTTTCTTCACACTTCAGTAGTACAGTTCTCTTTTCCATCGAATTCAGAAAGCACACTCTCCAATTTATCCTTGCTTTCAAAGTTTGATATCTCCTTTAGCCAAAGTAAAAGGAGGGGTCTGCATAACTGTAAAAGTGAAGTTAAATGATTTTATTCCTCGCTCTAGCTTCTTTGGTTATCAATTCACAATTCCTGTTTGAATTCTGGTCAGTATCTCTTTAGTCATTTACAAACTTGCCTTCTGGCCCCCAATTAGCTATGTGTCGATGGAGATACTAAACAGAACAAATTATTGCTGAAAGTTTTGGACTGAGTCCCCTTCTCCCATGCCCATTTTTTATTTTATTTTATATTTTTCCATTTTCAAGTGATAATGATGCTTTAAGTGACCACCAACCAATGCTTTAGGTACTGCATGGTGCTTTTTGCTGGCATTGCAGCTGAAGCTCTTGTTTATGGTGAGGCGGAGGGTGGGGAAAATGATGAAAATCTGTTCAGAGGCATCTGTCTTCTTCTCGATCCTCCATTGTCTACAGTCGAGGTTTTTTCACAACTGATGTTGCATCTGGTTTGATGATTTTCATTTTATCTTTCATACTAACTTTTAAACCTTGACATTCTTGCATTGAGCAGATGTCCAATCAAGCAAGATGGTCAGTTTTGCAATCATACAATTTGCTCAAGTGGCATAGAGCTGCGCACCGAGCTGCTATTAAAGCATTGGAAAGCGGTGGCAGTCTGAGTGTCGTAATTAGGAGTATCGAGGAGACTCTATATTCTAAAAAATGAGCCTCAGAAGCTTATGTAAGAGAAATATTTTCTTTTTCCAAGTTGCTTACAGGTTAGCACATCTTTTTGTTTTGGGATATTATGAATTATGAGTCTGTATGCTCACTTCTTCTTTGTTGGGTTCATTTTCTCTGGTAGAGGGTTCTCGCCGTGGATCTGAAGTGAAGCTGCATTTACTCATCTGTATGTACTAAAGCATATTATGCAGACGCGCCACATCTGTTACGCCTTGCTTGCCACAATAGACAGCAATCAAAGGAATGATTTTGTTTCTGCCATGATCGACAGCAATCAAAGGAATGGTTTTTGTTTTCACAAGTGACCATTTTGTTCCCTGAGGCTGGTGCCAACTTGCAGTGACATGGTTAAATAAGTTATACCAGTAGAGACAAAGTCATAGTGAGAATGGTGTCCTATCTTCAGAGTAATTCTGAGAGTTACACAAGGTTTTGTGTAATTTTCACCCGCATTATTACCCGAGGTAAATCAACAACCACAAGTCTTAGAAAATGGTTTGTAAATATATGTTGTATAAATATTTCTAGAAATGTGCCATTTTTGGATAACTCAGTTCTGATTTTTTAATTTTTCTTCCATGTTCCTCAATGGGAACCCAACCCCCAATCTTGCATTATTAACCCGTTGTTGAAAATATAGTCACTGGGTTCGAACTACTAAAAAGCATGAGTCGTTTGAAATAAAGCCACATGCTATCACTTTTTGAAAAGTATCATATCTATTACCTAAATTGCCTATAATGCCGATTAAAAAAAAACGTAAATTGCCTATCATAAATTTGGTATTTGACTAGTATGATGTTGATGACGCTTTGAAAGATAATAGTGTGAGGTTAAACCCCATCATCCATTTTCTTTCATTTTCCATTACTCATGGTATAAAAATGTTAATTTTTTTCTCTCTGCATCTGTTAGCATTAAAGTTTCTATCTAGAAATATTCATAACGTGAGAATTAATTTATTATGCCTGATTAGCTGGTTATGGATTTAAGGCTTCACCAAGTTTCTTCAGTTATAGTAAATCACATCATCCCTCTCTTTAGTAAAAGCCTTCCAATTTTGTTTTCTCTGCCAATTTATATTTTTTCTTAATGGAGTGTGTCCTTAGTCCTATACTAACCCTCTGTTTGATATATGTGAAAGAGAACCGAAAAGAAGTGAAATTTATATTTTTTTCTAAATTGAGTGTCTTTAGTCTCAGGTTAACCATCTATTTGATAGATGTGAAAGAGAATTGAAAAAAAAGTGAAATGAACTATAAAATAAAGTGAAAATATGAAATTTATATTTTTACACTCTATTTTCATTTCGTTTTATTCTAGTCTACCAAACATACGCTAAGACCATTTTTTTAACTTTACATCTAGAAGGTCCCCCGACCCCAAATACAAAGTTGACCATCAATATCAAAGAGCATAAAACACATTCTCTACCATAAATGAGGAGAACATGAAGACATGAAGTAACGAATAGAAGAGAATAACCGCACTAGTCAGGTCCAACTATGGTAAAATGACAAGTTGGTAGAGAGCTGAATAATCCCACGTGAAACTGATCCAGAAGTTACAAAAAAAGCCGTGTTAATTACTTGCTTTGGAGGAGACATGTATCCACAAGAATGAAAAATAACTTACTCAAACATGGAAATGCATTGCACCACACTCACATGCATGAACTGAGTATAACAACAAAAAAGCAATATGAACCCAACTTCTTAGGCTACATTTATTCCAGTTTATTTTTAGCTTATAAGTTAATTTTAAGTAAAAGTTGAACTAAACACTAATTAATAAAAGCTCCTTAAAATAAAAGCTACTTATTTTTAACGAAGAAAAATTAGAAATAAAGATCTCTATAATAAACTAAAGAAAAATTAGAAATAAGGAGTTTTATAATAAGTTAGTCAGAGTTATTTGTGCAGAGTTTATTTTCATATTTTTTCTTCGAATTCTAGTAAGCCTAAATTACAACTTATATATAACAAATTTTAGAATAATTAGTATTTTTTTATTGAAAAATATTAATGATTAATTTGTTAGTTTTTATTAGTAGGAGTCGAATTTAAGACTTCTCTTTTAAGTTAAAATATAAATAAATATTAACAAATAACTTATTACCTATTTTTTTAAGTTTTCATTTTTAACTTTAATTTAAAAGTAACTTATAAGTTGAAATTAAACTGGGTCAAATGGAGCCTTAGAATGTGTTTGAAAACCAGTTGAATCCAATGCTAACGGAGAAATAGCATGTTTTAAGGTAAGAATCCAAAAGTTATACGAGAGAAGTTAACATAACTTTTTAGAATGTGTTTGGAGAACAGTTGAATTTAACACTAACAAAGAAATCATAGGTTTCAAGACAAGAATCCAAAAATTATTTGGGAGAAGCTAACGTAACTCTTAAAGATATGCTTGGAAATCAGTTGAATCTAACGTTAATAGAAAAATCACACATTCCAAGACAAGAAATAAAAAAGCTATGTAAGAGAAGCTTTTTTCTTGAATGCTGGTTTCGTTTTTTTTAACAGGTATCCAAACACACATTTGCTTCAAGATGCTTCTATGCTAGTAAGTAGCCAAACTTGGAAAATGCATGCATTGAAACATCACTAGAACCTTCATGTCCAAGAACCTGAGAAGATAATAATCAACTGTGTGAACCAAAGGCTTTTAAAAGGGATTTTTCCTCTCATTCTCTTCATTATGGTTTTTGGCTTTGGTCAGGGAAGAAATGAGCCTCTTAGATAACAAGACATTGGCACTGGTGTTGTTTGTATTGCATCTTCTCTTGGCAGTTCTCTTGTTCCCTCTTTACATGCAGCCAGAGCCCCCTCCTGTGGTAGCTCTATGTTTAGGTGTCATCCCTTGCTTTGTCTTGGTTTATGCCACTGTTGCTTGGCGTGCCGGTTTGCACGTGCAAAAGGGCTATTTGTTACCATTTGAGAGAGTGAACTCAGTGAGGGAAAAACTGTGTTGATTAGCAGCAAGTTTTTTTTGCATTGTTCTATCAGCAAGTAGATGAGTTTTTTGTTCAAGTTAGAGAGTTGCGGATGAGAGATGATATCATATGGAGAGTTTTGTAGATAGTCAAAATTATGTAAGGAAGGTTTTTATTCACTACCTCATCATTTTGTTGTTTGTAGTACTAATCACTCACTTTGCAGTGAAACAATTTACTAGTGCTTCTTCAAGACTTGATTGCTTTCTTTTGGGGCCTATAGAGCATGCAATTGGAGGTTACAAATTTCCATTTGTCACAAACATCTTAGTAAAGAAAGATGGCTTTTCAAGTTAGTAGTTACTTACCACATGGGGCATATTTGCTTCATTCACATAATTTTCTAGCATTGTCTCAATTAGAAATGGAAGGGGTGTGGATTGGGGGAAATTATTATGTACTCTAATAAGAGTGAAACTAGCAACGATTGAGATTTTGTTTAAATTGTATAATTTTAATTGAATCAAATGGCTTAAGAACTTTTGTGAAATCAATGTAGTATCTTAGGATACACATTAGAGGTGAAGTGCAAAATTCTTTGATTCTGTTTTATGTTTTCCTGCATACTAGTTACTACTTAATTACTGCTATTATATCAGAATTTAGATATGCACTTATATGGATCCTTCGTGTTGTTTTCTTGTGGCAAATGTAAAGAAGAGAAAATTACAAATAAAGGATTAGGATATCAATTGTGAACACTAAGAAAATATATATTTGGACACCCCAAATACTAGTTAACACTTATCGAGAAAGAGAAAAGATAATAGATTTAGTAGGTAATATAATGTAATATGAAGAGAGTGATTTCGAAAAATGAAAGGTGTTTATGGGGTGTCTAAATACCATTGTTCACCTCTATGATGCACTTGGTGGTAGTGACTACAGTCAATGTTACACTGTCTGGGCAGGTATGTTGGTATGGGTGAAGCTCTGAAGAATGACATGGGATGGGAGAACGTTGAATTATTCGTGGCATACGTCGTTCCTTTAGTCCCACATCAGGTGGTTATGTGATATTTGTAGAGTTTATATATTATTAATGTTGACAACAGTTTGGCCAAGCTTAAAAGATTCTAATCAAACAAAACAAAGAACTTGAAACTCTTAAACTTGGTCTTTTGGATTATTTTTATCATCTTCGCTGATTATTTTCAATTTTTTTTATCACTTACTATTTATTTTAGTCTCAAATTATTTTTTAAAGTTTTAATTTAATCTCTAAATTATATAAAGTATCTCCATCTTGTTTATTTTGGGTCAAGTTTTTTTTTTTTTATTTACACTTTATTTTACTATCCTAAAAAAAAAAAAATATTACTATAGCTTTGTGACTCATTCCAAAATTGTATTATAGAGAGAAGTGAGAGGCGTAATCGTAGTGTGCTTCAGAATTCGCACACAATATGGAGCCATCGCAACTCTTACATGACCCAGCTTTCCCTCTCTTCAAAATCCCTCGCAAAACCTCCCTCGAACCCCTCTCACCAGCCGCAACCGCCATAACCACCGCAAACCCCACCTCTCGCGGCGAAGACCCCGAAGAAACCGCCGAGACGTTCGGCGACCTCGGGCTCGGTGAATGGGCGGCAAAGACGTGCCGGGAACTCGGGATGCGGCGGCCGCGTCCCGTGCAGAGCCGGTGCATCCCGCGCGTGCTGGAGGGCCGCCACGTGCTGGGCATCGACGAGACCGGGAGCGGGAAGACGGCCGCCTTCGCGCTCCCGATCCTGCAGCGCCTCGCCGAGCACCCGTTCGGCGTGTTCGCGCTCGTTGTGACGCCCACGCGCGAGCTCGCGTTCCAGCTCGCGGAGCAGTTCCGCGCACTCGGCTCCGCCGTGAACCTCCGCATCGCGGTGGTCGTCGGCGGGATGGACATGCTGAAGCAGTCCAAGGAGCTGGCCGCGAGGCCCCACCTCGTCGTCGCCACCCCCGGGAGGATCCACGCCTTGCTCCGCAATAGCCCTGATATTCCTCCCGTTTTCTCCAGAACCAAGGTAATAATCAATCAATCAATAAATTTGAATAAGGCCGCGTTTGGATAAATACATAATTAAGCCCGCGTTTGCTAACCAGTTGTGCGTTGTTGGCATTGAAAAAAAGGTTACACTTACAAGCTTTTAGCTTTTGTGCCTTAAAAGTTAGAACATGTGTTTTTCGTTGAAAGTGATTTTAAACACTTAACCTAACACACTAAGTGCTTGTTTGGTTTTCCGCTGGGAGGACTTAAACGGGTGCTGAATCAAAAGTTTCGAATTTCGACTTCTCTCATAATACGACGTGAGTGAGGAAAAGAAGCTAAGTGCATGTTTGGTTGTATGTTGCACAATTGATTCTGAGTTCGTAATTGATTTGAGATAGTTTTGTACATGTTTGGTTTTGCATTGGAAATCAGTTTAGAATTGATTATGCATCCTGAATTGATTATGAGCTGAAACAATTTAGGTAGCTTCTGCCTTGGAACAAGAAAATTAGGCTGAAATTTACTTCAAAATTAATTCTAACCAAAATCATTTTAAAATCAATTTTGCAAACTCAATTTCATTCGGAATCAATTTTATTCATAATCAATTTTGTTAACACACTCACTAAGTGCATGTTTGGATCTTTGCTGGGAGGCCTAAAAATGAAGCTAGTATGTCTCAAAGATGCAACTAAACTATTCATTGATTAGAATCTTTTTGCATATATTAGTACTCAAAATTGCATGCTCTATGCTTAGTCATTGCTTTTGCTTTGTGTTCATATTTCCATTCTATGAATCAATATTTGATCTATGCTTCTGCAGTTCCTTGTCTTGGATGAAGCAGATCGAGTCCTGGATGTTGGTTTTCAGGAGGAATTGAGATTTATATTTCAGTGCTTACCAGAAAATCGACAAAACCTGTTCTTTTCTGCAACAACTACAAGTAATCTGCAAAAGTTGCGTGAACGTTACCAAGATAAGATGTATGTCTATGAGGCATATGAAGGCTTTAAAACAGTTAAAACACTTAAGCAACAGGCTATATTCATCCCTAGAATGGTGAAGGATGTGTATTTGATGCATATTTTGTCTAAACTGGAAGATATGGGAATTCGGTCTGCTATTGTATTTATCTCAACATGCAGGTATCTCTTTCTAGATGACATATTGCCACTTTCAGCTAATATATTACCAACCCAGCCTGCTTATTTGTTTGTTTGATACTCTACTTTGCATTAGCTGGTTTCTGTCTTGACAATTGATACCTAATATCATTTTTTTACCTTTGACTTTCTTCAATAAATTATTAGGCCTTTTTTTTTAAAAAAAAATCCCGTCCCCATTAGCAGTGAGAATAAAGGGTAAAAATTCTCATTCTAATATTGGCACGATGAAATTTGATTGTATTAGTTATTGCATTGTTGACAAATATGTGTTCATTGACTTTGTTGGCTATTCTGCTTTCTTTAGGAAGGTTTTGTTTCTGAATTCTGACATCCCAAGTTCAGGAATAATTGATATTTCTAACAGTTACCAAATTGCAGAGATTGTCATCGTTTAAGTTTAATGCTCGACGTGCTTGATCAAGAAGCAGCAGCTCTATATTCATTCAAATCACAAGCTGATAGGCTTGAAGCACTTCATCAATTTAAATCGGGAAAGGTTCCTATACTTCTTGCAACTGATGTTGCCAGCCGCGGTTTGGATATTCCTACAGTTGACCTTGTTATCAATTATGATGTTCCAAGGTTACTTTTTCTTGGGCCAATTTCTGTATTTTCTTAATTGACTTTTGAAGCATTTGATTAAATGAATTGCAATTATTCATCTGCAGGTTTCCGCGAGATTATATTCATCGTGTAGGTCGTACAGCAAGAGCAGGTAGAGGGGGACTGGCTTTGAGCCTTGTCACCCAGGTTAGCACATTTTATATTAATATGAAAACTTATATATTTCTCTGTTCTTTGAATCTAGGTTTACATACATTGTATTTGTTCCTAAGAACTTTTGCTTTAATGAAATTTTGTTAAATAAATTGTGAGCACTATTACAGTATTATTCATTCAGCCCTACATCTGAGAGCCGATGTAGTGGCTCTAGCTTATTTAACATTGTACTTGAGCCATTCAACATGCCACTTCTGGGTAACAACCTAGGATTAGCACATGTAATCCTACATGAGTGATCCATGTAAACCCAGGTTGCAAATAGGAATATAGCATCAGTAGGGTGTTACAAACTACAAACTCTCTTGAAAGTTGTAACATAAAGGTGTCTATGTATATTGATGTGGTTTTGCTGTTGCAGTGGCAGTGGCAGTGTCTAAGGTTATATAAATTGTGACTATGGTGTATCATATATTAAATGAGACCATTTTAGGATTATGATATGTATTGCATTAGTTTCCTTATTATTTTTCTGTTTAAATTTGGCATTTGCAGAATGATGTTGATCTTATTCACGAAATCGAAGCTCTTATTGGGAAGCAACTTGAAATGATTGAATACAAAGAAAATGAGGCGCTTTCTCTCATGAAAAAGGTATGTTTTTGTTGGGGTAACTTCTTGTTCCATTCATTGAATTGTATATTTAATTTAATTTAATTTTCTTTTTTGTGTCTAAATAATTATGGCTTTTTTCAATTGATTTATTGACTGTGATGAATTATTGTAGGTTTTCAGTGCCAAGAATGTGGCAGAAATGAGGATAATAGATGATGGCTTTGAGGAGAAAGCTAAAGAGCGGAAAAAACAGAAGATAAAAATGCTAGAAGAGAAAGGATTGTTAATGAAAAGTAGTAAAAAGAGAAAACGAAATAAAGAATTTGCAGAGGAAGGGAATGAACAAAAAAAAGAGGTGGAAGCACTGCATATAGCTTGTATATATTGTTTTTATTTTATTTTATTTATTTTATTGTGCCTTCTTGATTGGGGCCTTTTTCAGTTATGAGCTATGTAAAGCTTCTTTTTAGTTTCCAAAATGTTTTCCAATTGACGTTTTTACTTTGATGTATTGTGTAGGTTTTCAGTGCTAAGAAAGTGGTGGAAATGAAGACAGTGGATGAGGATGGCATTGAGGAGAAAGCAGAAGAGGGGAGAAAACAAAAACTGAAAATGCGAACAGAGAAAGGTTTGCTAAAGAAAAAAAAGTCAAAAGAAAGAAATAAAGAATTCGCAAAGGAAGGGAAAAAACAGAAAAAGGAGAAAGTTGAAGCATTAGCAGATATAGCAACTCCAAAGAAAAGGAGTAAGAAGAGACTGTAAATCAATACTTGAATCATAATTTCTGAATACAGAAAGGATAATTTTGAAGAGAAGGGCGAAAAACGTGGTTAAAATCAAAGCTGAAAGAGAAGAGAGGGATCAGTCAAGTTATTTGGTAAATGATATGTTATTGTATTCATATCTTCCAAGGATGGCAGTTTTTTATTATCAGAGTAGAAGTGAGATTAATACACAAGATCTCAGGCGTTGATTACGTTGTAGTGGTTCGGGTTTTGAATCAGGAAATTTTAGGCATTATTTTCACTTGGAATCTTGTTATATAATGTTTTTTCCATATGTTTTTCATTGTATTGGATATATTTTGGCCTCTTTTTTTTTTTTTTTTTTTTTTTATCGGGGATTGTTTGATGTTGAGGCCAACAAAACAGGACCAGATAACTGGATTGTTTGATTTTGATTTTGTAGCCAACTAGATAAACTGCTGATTTAGCTTCGGAAAATTAATTACATAGCTGACAAAAAAAGTGTCATTCTTGTTAAGTGAATTATTGTATTATGATTATTATTCCCAGTTAGCAGTATCAGGACTTCAGAAATTGAAAGATATAAAGGAGATATTGCATGAAACATTTTTATATGCTATTTAACGAGAGATTTTTAACTTAATGGCTACACTTTGATAGGTTAAACACCGAAGGTTTTAGCAAAAATTGTCTTTTTCTATTGTTGCATATGGGAGAATGAGGTAATAGGAACGTTGAAGAGTAATTGGACAAAATAATTAAACCAGGATTTCTGTTTATTGAATGACTAAAGTATGTTTTCTTTTTGTTAATGATTCTAACAAAGGGACTAAAAGAAAGACAAACAAAAAATATATTTTAAGGAGCAAAATCAGTTAAATGGAATATTATAAATTATAAACTAAAATATTTAATATTTGATAACTAAAAATATATTCAAATAATATATCTACTGAAGTATCATAGGTGAAGGAGAAAGTCATTACTTGGCTTGCAAAGTTGTTTAACGATAAAAGGGTTAAGAAAATGTTAAATGAATATGAAGGGGAATCACTTTAATCCCTATCTAATCTAATATATAAAAAAAATTGCACAAATAGGGTGGTTAAACTCACGAGCCATGTTATGAAGCAATGGGAAAAAGATGTTTGACCATATAAGCAATATATCTGCTATAAAGAATAATGGAAGAATATCATAGGTTAAAAAAAAATTGCATATGATCTTTTAATGTACTGAGAAAAGTTTTGTGGATGGCTCTGGGGAATAAATAAGTACATATTACCTATGTTTAAACAATTAACTACATATTTACAGCAATGGTCGACTTTGAATCTCTATTTTTATTTTTTATTTTTTTGCATTTGTTTTGGATGTGTTTTTTAAGCATATCCAAGAGTCAATACCAATATGTATACTCTTCTTCTTCTTTTTTTTTTTTGTAAAATAATAGAGTACTAGTTGGAGAGTCGTAAAAGAAATAAATAAAAAGTTAAAAAATATGAAAACAAGTTTTAACAACTCATGAGTTTTAAGTAGATTAAAACAACATTGCATAAAAAAATAGATTAAAACAGTGATAGATCTACAAATGATGTAAATTGAAGGGCCAGTATTTGTATAGCTCCTTGCATCTTTCCATCTGTTTCAAAACAAAAATCTTATCATAATTAAATTTCACATTAATAACTGAACAGATAATGGTCAATTTAATATTATAATAAATATTTATAAAATAAATAATTATCATATAATTAATTATTTTATAAGTAAATATGATTTATTTTTTTAAATAATAAAAAAACTTATTTTAAATAAAAATAATTTATATAAATATATTAAAAATATAAATAATTACTTATTTTATTAAAATAAATAATTATTTCATTAAATAAATTTAAATAAGCCAGTCTAAATATATAGATTATCATATAAGATAAATGAATATCCAATACATATCCAACCTATTATTAATTATATCATGTAAAAAGGTAAAAAAAGATCATAAAAAGAAAAAAAAAATCAACAAAATCTCGTAATTAAGATTACTTCTATCAAATTATAAAAAAACATAACATATCTTTTATGCTTTTCGATGCCTCTTCCTATAAGTACCACCCATCACCCCAAATCCTAACCCAAACCAAAGTCAACTATTTCCATCTCAAATTCCTTTAACTCATTGTCTCACTAATTCCCTCTTGTTCTCTCTGTCTGCATCAACAATCAACAATGGGAGAAAAAGGAGAATCATCCAATTCAGTTATGCTAAGGCACGCAGAGAAAGAAGAAGCATTGATGAAGACAAATATTTCAGAGGATAAAGAAATAAAAAAGATCAAGCTGAAAACTTCAGATGAAGTCATCTTCGAGGTGGAGCCATCGATCGTGAAGAAGATGGAGACCGTGCAGGCCTTCATAGACGATGACGACACTGACAGCTCCACCATCATCCCACTCCACAGTGTCTCCAGCTGTGACCTCCGTCGAATCCTTGAATTGGAGTTTGAGGGATTCGATGGAGAGTTGGTGAAGACACTGGGCCTGGAGGAGCTGAAGGAGCTCCTCCTCGCAGCAGACTACCTCAACATGAAGAAACTGTTTGATTTTGTGGCCAGGAGGATTGCTGACTTCATCAAGAACAAGAGTCATGAGTATGTGAGGAAGCACTTCAATATTGAGAATGATTTTACACCCGAGGAAGAGGCCGAGGTTCGACAAAAACACGCATGGGCCTTTGATGGAGTCGATGAATGAAAAGAAGAAGAATATTTCTCACCCCCACTTCGATTATTTCTATTTAAGTTTCTTGATAGCTTGTTATTGTTTAAATCGTAATACTTTACAATTTTTAAAATATGTATTACTTTGGGATTGAGTTAACTAATTTATAAATTTATTGGTTGCTATATGTTATTTTTTTGTGGGATCTATTTATTTCTATGCAATATTAATTTTCATGACATCTATTAAAATCTATTATTTGAAAAAAATAAAAAAATTCCATGCAATACTATTCTATTCCGGCGCTGCAACAGTATTGAATCTCGGGAAGGAGAGAGATAACTCTACTCCAAGGAATGGAAAATTGTAATGATAGTCAGGTGAATTTTTTTTATTTTTTGGTAAGTAACATAAATGGTATATATTATTATTGGTGTTAAGGGAATATTTTGTAAGTTTTGTTCGTGGAATTTAATTTTAGGATAAAGTTTTTTAGTGATAGTGATATTTATTTTTTAACCATTTATTTTGTATTTGTTGTTACAACTTATAGTTTGTTTTATTATAATTAGTGTCTTGTCTATAACAGAACAATATGTTTCTTATAGGATAGGATTATATTTTATTTTTTCAAATTATTAAGTATTTTTAGTATCTTATTTTCATGTTATATATACATATAAATTTTGTGTTTTGCCCAAAAAAGAAAAAAAAAAAAAAACTTTTTCCGTTAAGCTTGTCAACATGTTTTAGTCACGCAAGGACCCATTTGGAACATTTTAAACATATAAAAAAAAATCAAAATGATTTTTTTTAAGGAATAAAGGACTAAAATGAAAAAAAAAAGATTAAATAACAATATTTATTTTTTTTATGATCAGGCTTTGTCAACTAGATTGAATATCGCAATATTTTTTTTTATGAAAATCCTAATTGAATTCATATTTTAAGTTCAAATTAAATTATGATTTTTTAATTGTTAATTTTAAAGATGAAAAAATTCCTTTATTGATTTAATATTTTATTATAAAAAAAGTTATAATTACCTTGAGCAAAGAGAGAATGGATTGATAGAGAGAGAAAGTCCAATAAAATCACAAGGTTTATGTGAGATTATTTAATGGTGTGGTATTTATATTTTTTTTTACTAAAATTCATTCTAAAAAAAAAATCACCAGAATTTAAGTCTTAAAAATTCTTAATCGAATACTAATGAATTTTAATATATTTTTTAAAAGTCTTGGATTGAATATATGATATATTTTTTCTAATATTTAAAATTATTCATTGAATACTAGAAATATTTTTTTAAATCTTAATTAAAGAATTTTATTCTAATATTTAAGGGTTTGATGGACATGATAATAAATTTAAGAAAAATTATTATTTAAGGATTGTCTTTTTGATTTAGTTGATACCTAAATAATTATAATTTTCAATTTCAAACCATGACATAGAAGGCCATTAAAATTTGCAAAAAAAATCATAAAAAATTGATAATTCTTCTTATTTTATTTTGATTATTTGAATATAATTAATATTATATCTATTTATTATCTAATTTCTTATCTAGATATAATTAAAGTTTATCATGACATATTCTTATCTTATGTTATTTACGTGAGATAAAATACCGTTATCATATTTTATTTTTATTGTTATATCAAACAATTTACCATTATCTTAATCCATATTGAATAAATAAAGTTATCTATAAACCATATATTCTCACCCCAAACGTTGATATCTTAATATTACTTCTATGATCTTCTATATCATGTAAAAGACAAATCTACAAAATATCCTAAGGTTACTTTTATAATTTATAAAAAAAAAATCCCTTGACGTCGTTTTACTTGGTGCATGCGTTTAATGAATCGCCTCCCACTCCTCTCCCTATAAAAGTACAGTACCAGCCCAAACCCTAACCCTAACCTAATCCAAGTTAACCAAAGTCAATTTATTACGTCTCAAATTCCCCTCTCTCTTTTTGCAACATCAACAGCAATGGCATCAGAAAAAGGTGAATCATCGAACTCCGTTACGCTAGAGCATGCATTGGAAGAAGAAGAATCAAATCCAAAAAAGATGAAGATCACTTCAGGAGAAGAAGAAGAAAAAGAGAAAGAGGTTTTCATTAAGCTGAAAACCTCAGACGAAGTAATCTTCGACGTGGAGGCCTCCATCGTGAAGGAGATGAAGACGCTGCAGAGCTGCATCGACGACACTGCCACCGACTCCTCCGTCGCAATTCCACTCCTGAACGTGACCAGCCGCAACCTCCGGCACATCATCACGCTGAAGCACGACGAAGCGCTCGTCGAGAAGCTGAGCTTCGACGAGCGGCAGGAGGTGCTGGTGGCCGCGGACTATCTGAACATGAGGAGCATGATCGATTTCCTGGCCCAGAACATGGCGCGCTGCATCAAGAACGAGAGCGTGGAGTTCGTCAGGGCGTTCTTCAAAGTCATCAACGATTACTCGCCGGAGGAGGAGGCGGAGTGCCGCAAGGAAAACGAGTGGGCCTTTCAGAACATCCACATCGACGACCCTTAACCAGTTTAGTTTTATATTTAATCAAACTTTAATTTGTTGTTATTTTTTTTCTTCTCTGTTGTGATATGATCTATGAATCTCCATCTTGAACAGGAATGTGCTTTTATACTTATATACTTATTCTTCTTTTGTAAAGAATTATACTATCTATAGACACTCTCTTATTAATTTTGATGATCTAATTTTTAGTAAGTTTTAGAATAAAAAAGTGTGTTGACATTCCTCTTCTCCGAATTGTTTTCGTGGAGTTAAATGTGTTGTTATAATCTTTTTGTGTGTATAATTGAATTGTTTTTTTTTTAAACGTTAAATGTGTTGTAGTCAATTATAATGCGGCGTATTGGGAATGAGAGTTCACAAGTGAAGAAAAAAAAAAATATTAAAGTGATTCCCATTCATTCATTTAAAAATTTCTTAAACTTTTTAATCTCGTTAAACAACTTTGCAAGCCAAGTAATGATACTTCAGCTATGTAATTAATTTTCCGAAGCTAAATCAGCAGTTTATTTAATTGGCTACAAAATCAAAGATGGTCCTGTTTTGACTTCAAGATCAAACGATCCCCACTAAAAAAAAGAAGCCAAAACATATCCAATACAATCAAAATCATATGAATAAAGACATTATATATAAGATTCCAATAGAAGTTGCACAGCAAGTTTTGGGAGGAGTGTATTATGGTTTGTACACTATGATGCACAAATATGAGACTAGTATAAAATATTATACATATCTAATATGGTGATATGATTATACTAAAAATATATGATATGATAGTTTAAAATACATATCTAGAATGTATTCAAATTCATACAAATAATTTGGCAGTTTTCTGGATGTTAAATACCATTGAGTGGGTTACTTTTTATTGGTATTGGAAACACGTTACTCTATGGTAGGGTAATGTTTCACAGTTTAATGAATCTTCTACCTATTTGATGGGATGGTTAAGAGATTATTTATGGTTGAACTCTTCACAACTTATCAACATATATAACCCTTTTGGTATGAATAGTTTATCAGTCTAGGCATGGATGTTCTTGTTTGGACATCTTATTTGGGCTACTGGATTTATGTTCTTAATTTCCTGGCGCGGATATTGGTAGCAATTGATTAAAACTTTAACATGAGCTCATGAACGCACTCCTTTAGCTAATTTGATTCGATGGAGAGATAAACCTGTGACTCTGTCCATTGTGCAAGCAAGATTGGTTGGACTAGCCCACTTTTCCGTAGGTTATATATTTACTTATGCAGCTTTCTTAATTGCCTCTACTTCGGGCAAATTCGGTTAATTTAATTAATTCTTTATTATTATATTTGGCATATTATTTCCTTCTATGAGAAAGGGATGCCATTTATACATCTAGGATCCGACTTCTATCATTGAGACTAATAGGAAATGAACCATTATGGCAAGGAAAAGTGCGATTTAGAGGGAGAAGAAGAGACAAAAATTGGAACAGAAATATCATTTGATTCGCCGATTCTAAAAAAAAATAAGCAAAGTTTTGTCATTAAGTGATAAATGGAAAATGCATGGAAAATTAGAATCACTATCACGTAATAGTGCACCCATACGTCTTCATCGACGTTGTTTTTCGACCGGAAGACCGCGAGCTAATTATCGAGACTTTGGATTATCCGGACACATACTTTGTGAAATGGTTCATGCATGTTTATTGCTCGGTGCAACAAGATCCAGTTGGTAAGCTAAGTAAGGATTCCAAATTCTCTTTATTTTTTTATTCGTTTTTTTTCTTTTTTCATTTTTATTATCAGCGATCATAGGAGGATCCCTTTACCGTTATGTATAAATGGTTTATTCTATTTGTTCAGATATGGTAAAGTGACGCATTCCATCTTTGTTTTTGTTCATTAGTTATCCATTCTTCTCGTTATCACGGAGTAGAGCAACTTGGTAGCTCGCAAGGCTCATAACCTTGAGGTCACGGGTTCAAAATAAATATTTTATATTACTATTCTTTTCTATTAATAATTCTTACTTCAATTATTATATATTCTTTTTTTTATGTATCTATACTATATAATCGAAAATTATGATTCTATCAAATATTTTTATTTAAGAAAAAAAGAAAGTTCTAATTATTAATAAATTATATCTATCTATATAGATAGATATACAAATAGATATTCTCTATTTTTTATATTAATTAATAGACGACGTATAAATAAATAGATTTTTAGTATTTAATTTGAAATTTTTAGATTTCATTTTTTATAATTTATTCTATTTATTTTTGTTATTATTTTATTTATTTTTAGTTTTACAATGTACCACCATATAAGTATAAGATATAAGATTTTTACAATAAAAGAAGTTTGACCCCTCCTTATAATGTGTTATTGTTTTCTTTCTTTTTAGGAACTTATTCATTCCTTTTTTAATGTGCCTGACAATCCGAAAGAATTCTGGGGGAGGGGTCATTTCGTTTTTGATCTAGAATAAATAGAGCTTCAAGAAATGAGAGAATTAAGAATACCCATTAGAAACACTAATCCAATCCATAATGATGTACCGGAAAATATAACATTTTTGTTATACGACCAACCTTCAGGAGAAGCAAATACAACAGGTACACTAATCAATAAAATAAAAGAAATAACAATTAATGCAAAAACAGCTAATTGGAAAGCAATAGTCATGTTTCTAATCCTCCAATTTACCAACAAAAGAACTTTACCATTTGATCCCCCAACCCCTTGATCCTTTTATTGACAAAAAATTTGTAATAAAAAAAATGCAGAAGGATTTTATCATGAATTCATTGATTTTTTTTTACTTATTATCAACCCTTTTGAGGCATGGATCGAGGGTAGTTTTTTTTTTTACTTCACAAAAAAACATGTTGGATTATTCACCTATATACATATCGATAGAAAACTAAACAAATAGATTCACATCGAATATCTTTACCATGGATAGATAATAGAAAGGGTATCAATTTATAGGCTCATGTTCTATTTAGTGGAATAAAAATAAAATATAAATTAGTTTTTGGAGAGATGGCTGAGTGGTTGATAGCCCCGATCTTGAAAACCGGTATAGTTCAAAACAAAGAACTATCGAGGGTTCGAATCCCTCTCTCTCCTCTTTCTCAACGAATATATTTGTTTATTTTCTTAGTTTCTATCGATAAAAAAAGATTTGATAGAAACTAAGAAAAAAGGAAAAGAAATTCTTATTTCAATACAACCCACCCAACTCAACCCAATATTTATATTTATAGTAAAATAAAAGTGATTTCTACTTCATTGGATCTCATGTCTCAATTAAGAGGAGTCATGGAAAGAACAGGTTCAAAATCTCGATCAATTCCTTTTTCAAATCCTACAGCAGCTGTGCGAGCTCTTCCCGTGTGCCATAAACGGCCTACAAATAGGAAGAATCCTAGAACAAAATGAGAAGTAGCTAACCAACTTCTAGGAGAAACATAATTGACTGCATTAATCTCTGTAGCTACGCCACCTACGGAATTTAAGGAACCTAAAGAAGCATGAGTCATATATTCCGCAGAACGACGTTCTTGCCAAGGCTGTATATCTTTTTTCAGTCTATTCAAGTCTAAACCATTCGGACCCCTTAGAGGTTCTAACCAAGGAGCACGCAAATCCCAAAAATGCATAGTTTCTCCCCCAAAAATCACTTCTCCAGTCAGGGAACGCATTAGATATTTACCTAAACCTGTAGGTCCTTGAGCGGATCCTACATTAACCCCAAGACGTTGGTCTCTAACTAGAAAAGTAAATGCTTGAGCTTGAGAAGCTTCTGGCCCAGTGGGCCCGTAAAACTCACTAGGATAAACGGTATTATTAAATCAGACAAAGCAACAAGCAATAAAACCAAAAACAGCTAAAGCACCTAAACTATAAGATAAGTAAGCTTCTCCAGACCATACAAGTGCACGCTGAGCCCATGCAAAGGGTTTGGTTAAGATATACTAGATTCCACCAAGTATACAAATGGAACGCAACCATACATGCCCTCCAATTATATCTTCCAAATCGTCCACACTAACAATCCACCCTTCTCCCCCAAAAGGTGATTTTAATAAATATCCAAATATAATACTTGGACTAAGGGTCAAATTGGTTATTTTTCTTACATCTCCTCCCCTTGAAGCCCATGTATCATATATACCTCCAAAATAAAGAGCCTTGTCCGCGCCAGGGAAATTAAGAACATAAATCCAGTAGCCCAAATAAGATGTCCAAACAAGAACATCCATGCCTAGACTGATAAACTATTCATACCAAAAGGGTTATATATGTTGATAAGTTGTGAAGAGTTCAACCATAAATAATCTCTTAACCATCCCATCAAATAGGTAGAAGATTCATTAAACTGTGAAACATTACCCTACCATAGAGTAACGTGTTTCCAATACCAATAAAAAGTAACCCACTCAATGGTATTTAACATCCAGAAAACTGCCAAATTATTTGTATGAATTTGAATACATTCTAGATATGTATTTTAAACTATCATATCATATATTTTTAGTATAATCATATCACCATATTAGATATGTATAATATTTTATACTAGTCTCATATTTGTGCATCATAGTGTACAAACCATAATACACTCCTCCCAAAACTTGCTGTGCAACTTCTATTGGAATCTTATATATAATGTCTTTATTCATATGATTTTGATTGTATTGGATATGTTTTGGCTTCTTTTTTTTAGTGGGGATCGTTTGATCTTGAAGTCAAAACAGGACCATCTTTGATTTTGTAGCCAATTAAATAAACTGCTGATTTAGCTTCGGAAAATTAATTACATAGCTGAAGTATCATTACTTGGCTTGCAAAGTTGTTTAACGAGATTAAAAAGTTTAAGAAATTTTTAAATGAATGAATGGGAATCACTTTAATATTTTTTTTTTCTTCACTTGTGAACTCTCATTCCCAATACGCCGCATTATAATTGACTACAACACATTTAACGTTTAAAAAAAAAACAATTCAATTATACACACAAAAAGATTATAACAACACATTTAACTCCACGAAAACAATTCGGAGAAGAGGAATGTCAACACACTTTTTTATTCTAAAACTTACTAAAAATTAGATCATCAAAATTAATAAGAGAGTGTCTATAGATAGTATAATTCTTTACAAAAGAAGAATAAGTATATAAGTATAAAAGCACATTCCTGTTCAAGATGGAGATTCATAGATCATATCACAACAGAGAAGAAAAAAAATAACAACAAATTAAAGTTTGATTAAATATAAAACTAAACTGGTTAAGGGTCGTCGATGTGGATGTTCTGAAAGGCCCACTCGTTTTCCTTGCGGCACTCCGCCTCCTCCTCCGGCGAGTAATCGTTGATGACTTTGAAGAACGCCCTGACGAACTCCACGCTCTCGTTCTTGATGCAGCGCGCCATGTTCTGGGCCAGGAAATCGATCATGCTCCTCATGTTCAGATAGTCCGCGGCCACCAGCACCTCCTGCCGCTCGTCGAAGCTCAGCTTCTCGACGAGCGCTTCGTCGTGCTTCAGCGTGATGATGTGCCGGAGGTTGCGGCTGGTCACGTTCAGGAGTGGAATTGCGACGGAGGAGTCGGTGGCAGTGTCGTCGATGCAGCTCTGCAGCGTCTTCATCTCCTTCACGATGGAGGCCTCCACGTCGAAGATTACTTCGTCTGAGGTTTTCAGCTTAATGAAAACCTCTTTCTCTTTTTCTTCTTCTTCTCCTGAAGTGATCTTCATCTTTTTTGGATTTGATTCTTCTTCTTCCAATGCATGCTCTAGCGTAACGGAGTTCGATGATTCACCTTTTTCTGATGCCATTGCTGTTGATGTTGCAAAAAGAGAGAGGGGAATTTGAGACGTAATAAATTGACTTTGGTTAACTTGGATTAGGTTAGGGTTAGGGTTTGGGCTGGTACTGTACTTTTATAGGGAGAGGAGTGGGAGGCGATTCATTAAACGCATGCACCAAGTAAAACGACGTCAAGGGATTTTTTTTTTATAAATTATAAAAGTAACCTTAGGATATTTTGTAGATTTGTCTTTTACATGATATAGAAGATCATAGAAGTAATATTAAGATATCAACGTTTGGGGTGAGAATATATGGTTTATAGATAACTTTATTTATTCAATATGGATTAAGATAATGGTAAATTGTTTGATATAACAATAAAAATAAAATATGATAACGGTATTTTATCTCACGTAAATAACATAAGATAAGAATATGTCATGATAAACTTTAATTATATCTAGATAAGAAATTAGATAATAAATAGATATAATATTAATTATATTCAAATAATCAAAATAAAATAAGAAGAATTATCAATTTTTTATGATTTTTTTTGCAAATTTTAATGGCCTTCTATGTCATGGTTTGAAATTGAAAATTATAATTATTTAGGTATCAACTAAATCAAAAAAGACAATCCTTAAATAATAATTTTTCTTAAATTTATTATCATGTCCATCAAACCCTTAAATATTAGAATAAAATTCTTTAATTAAGATTTAAAAAAATATTTCTAGTATTCAATGAATAATTTTAAATATTAGAAAAAATATATCATATATTCAATCCAAGACTTTTAAAAAATATATTAAAATTCATTAGTATTCGATTAAGAATTTTTAAGACTTAAATTCTGGTGATTTTTTTTTAGAATGAATTTTAGTAAAAAAAAATATAAATACCACACCATTAAATAATCTCACATAAACCTTGTGATTTTATTGGACTTTCTCTCTCTATCAATCCATTCTCTCTTTGCTCAAGGTAATTATAACTTTTTTTATAATAAAATATTAAATCAATAAAGGAATTTTTTCATCTTTAAAATTAACAATTAAAAAATCATAATTTAATTTGAACTTAAAATATGAATTCAATTAGGATTTTCATAAAAAAAAATATTGCGATATTCAATCTAGTTGACAAAGCCTGATCATAAAAAAAATAAATATTGTTATTTAATCTTTTTTTTTTCATTTTAGTCCTTTATTCCTTAAAAAAAATCATTTTGATTTTTTTTTATATGTTTAAAATGTTCCAAATGGGTCCTTGCGTGACTAAAACATGTTGACAAGCTTAACGGAAAAAGTTTTTTTTTTTTTTTTTTTGGGCAAAACACAAAATTTATATGTATATATAACATGAAAATAAGATACTAAAAATACTTAATAATTTGAAAAAATAAAATATAATCCTATCCTATAAGAAACATATTGTTCTGTTATAGACAAGACACTAATTATAATAAAACAAACTATAAGTTGTAACAACAAATACAAAATAAATGGTTAAAAAATAAATATCACTATCACTAAAAAACTTTATCCTAAAATTAAATTCCACGAACAAAACTTACAAAATATTCCCTTAACACCAATAATAATATATACCATTTATGTTACTTACCAAAAAATAAAAAAAATTCACCTGACTATCATTACAATTTTCCATTCCTTGGAGTAGAGTTATCTCTCTCCTTCCCGAGATTCAATACTGTTGCAGCGCCGGAATAGAATAGTATTGCATGGAATTTTTATTTTTTTTTCAAATAATAGATTTTAATAGATGTCATGAAAATTAATATTGCATAGAAATAAATAGATCCCACAAAAAAATAACATATAGCAACCAATAAATTTATAAATTAGTTAACTCAATCCCAAAGTAATACATATTTTAAAAATTGTAAAGTATTACGATTTAAACAATAACAAGCTATCAAGAAACTTAAATAGAAATAATCGAAGTGGGGGTGAGAAATATTCTTCTTCTTTTCATTCATCGACTCCATCAAAGGCCCATGCGTGTTTTTGTCGAACCTCGGCCTCTTCCTCGGGTGTAAAATCATTCTCAATATTGAAGTGCTTCCTCACATACTCATGACTCTTGTTCTTGATGAAGTCAGCAATCCTCCTGGCCACAAAATCAAACAGTTTCTTCATGTTGAGGTAGTCTGCTGCGAGGAGGAGCTCCTTCAGCTCCTCCAGGCCCAGTGTCTTCACCAACTCTCCATCGAATCCCTCAAACTCCAATTCAAGGATTCGACGGAGGTCACAGCTGGAGACACTGTGGAGTGGGATGATGGTGGAGCTGTCAGTGTCGTCATCGTCTATGAAGGCCTGCACGGTCTCCATCTTCTTCACGATCGATGGCTCCACCTCGAAGATGACTTCATCTGAAGTTTTCAGCTTGATCTTTTTTATTTCTTTATCCTCTGAAATATTTGTCTTCATCAATGCTTCTTCTTTCTCTGCGTGCCTTAGCATAACTGAATTGGATGATTCTCCTTTTTCTCCCATTGTTGATTGTTGATGCAGACAGAGAGAACAAGAGGGAATTAGTGAGACAATGAGTTAAAGGAATTTGAGATGGAAATAGTTGACTTTGGTTTGGGTTAGGATTTGGGGTGATGGGTGGTACTTATAGGAAGAGGCATCGAAAAGCATAAAAGATATGTTATGTTTTTTTATAATTTGATAGAAGTAATCTTAATTACGAGATTTTGTTGATTTTTTTTTTCTTTTTATGATCTTTTTTACCTTTTTACATGATATAATTAATAATAGGTTGGATATGTATTGGATATTCATTTATCTTATATGATAATCTATATATTTAGACTGGCTTATTTAAATTTATTTAATGAAATAATTATTTATTTTAATAAAATAAGTAATTATTTATATTTTTAATATATTTATATAAATTATTTTTATTTAAAATAAGTTTTTTTTATTATTTAAAAAAATAAATCATATTTACTTATAAAATAATTAATTATATGATAATTATTTATTTTATAAATATTTATTATAATATTAAATTGACCATTATCTGTTCAGTTATTAATGTGAAATTTAATTATGATAAGATTTTTGTTTTGAAACAGATGGAAAGATGCAAGGAGCTATACAAATACTGGCCCTTCAATTTACATCATTTGTAGATCTATCACTGTTTTAATCTATTTTTTTATGCAATGTTGTTTTAATCTACTTAAAACTCATGAGTTGTTAAAACTTGTTTTCATATTTTTTAACTTTTTATTTATTTCTTTTACGACTCTCCAACTAGTACTCTATTATTTTACAAAAAAAAAGAAGAAGAAGAGTATACATATTGGTATTGACTCTTGGATATGCTTAAAAAACACATCCAAAACAAATGCAAAAAAATAAAAAATAAAAATAGAGATTCAAAGTCGACCATTGCTGTAAATATGTAGTTAATTGTTTAAACATAGGTAATATGTACTTATTTATTCCCCAGAGCCATCCACAAAACTTTTCTCAGTACATTAAAAGATCATATGCAATTTTTTTTAACCTATGATATTCTTCCATTATTCTTTATAGCAGATATATTGCTTATATGGTCAAACATCTTTTTCCCATTGCTTCATAACATGGCTCGTGAGTTTAACCACCCTATTTGTGCAATTTTTTTTATATATTAGATTAGATAGGGATTAAAGTGATTCCCCTTCATATTCATTTAACATTTTCTTAACCCTTTTATCGTTAAACAACTTTGCAAGCCAAGTAATGACTTTCTCCTTCACCTATGATACTTCAGTAGATATATTATTTGAATATATTTTTAGTTATCAAATATTAAATATTTTAGTTTATAATTTATAATATTCCATTTAACTGATTTTGCTCCTTAAAATATTTTTTTGTTTGTCTTTCTTTTAGTCCCTTTGTTAGAATCATTAACAAAAAGAAAACATACTTTAGTCATTCAATAAACAGAAATCCTGGTTTAATTATTTTGTCCAATTACTCTTCAACGTTCCTATTACCTCATTCTCCCATATGCAACAATAGAAAAAGACAATTTTTGCTAAAACCTTCGGTGTTTAACCTATCAAAGTGTAGCCATTAAGTTAAAAATCTCTCGTTAAATAGCATATAAAAATGTTTCATGCAATATCTCCTTTATATCTTTCAATTTCTGAAGTCCTGATACTGCTAACTGGGAATAATAATCATAATACAATAATTCACTTAACAAGAATGACACTTTTTTTGTCAGCTATGTAATTAATTTTCCGAAGCTAAATCAGCAGTTTATCTAGTTGGCTACAAAATCAAAATCAAACAATCCAGTTATCTGGTCCTGTTTTGTTGGCCTCAACATCAAACAATCCCCGATAAAAAAAAAAAATTAAAAAAAAGAGGCCAAAATATATCCAATACAATGAAAAACATATGGAAAAAACATTATATAACAAGATTCCAAGTGAAAATAATGCCTAAAATTTCCTGATTCAAAACCCGAACCACTACAACGTAATCAACGCCTGAGATCTTGTGTATTAATCTCACTTCTACTCTGATAATAAAAAACTGCCATCCTTGGAAGATATGAATACAATAACATATCATTTACCAAATAACTTGACTGATCCCTCTCTTCTCTTTCAGCTTTGATTTTAACCACGTTTTTCGCCCTTCTCTTCAAAATTATCCTTTCTGTATTCAGAAATTATGATTCAAGTATTGATTTACAGTCTCTTCTTACTCCTTTTCTTTGGAGTTGCTATATCTGCTAATGCTTCAACTTTCTCCTTTTTCTGTTTTTTCCCTTCCTTTGCGAATTCTTTATTTCTTTCTTTTGACTTTTTTTTCTTTAGCAAACCTTTCTCTGTTCGCATTTTCAGTTTTTGTTTTCTCCCCTCTTCTGCTTTCTCCTCAATGCCATCCTTAAGGTAGCATTAACAAAACCTTAAATCCAAAAGGTTTCATCCATGAATCCTTAATACTTAAGGTTGCATCCATGAAACCCTAAATTCTAAGGGATGCATCAATGAAACCATAAATCCTAAGGATTTCATCTATGAAACCTTAAATCCTTAGAGTTGTATAAACAAAATCCTAAATTTCTTAGGGTTGTATCCATGACACTTTATATCCTTCATGTTGCATCAACGAAACCCTAAATATGTACGGTTGCATCCAAGAAAATCCAAATACTTAGGGTTGCATTAATGAAACTCTAATTCCATAGGATTGCATCCTTGAAACCCTAAATCCTCAGTGTTATATCCATGAAACCCTAAATCATAAGTCTTCCATCAATTAAATCCTAAATCCTTAAGCTTTCATCAACGAAACCATAAACTCTAAATTTTGAGGCTTTATCCATAAAACCCTGAATCCATAAGGTTCAATCCACAATACCCTAAATTCTTAAGGTTGCATCCACGAATCACTAAATTCATAGGGTTTCATCCACGAAACCTTACATCCTTATGGTTTTATCCACGAAGCCCAAAATTCTTAGGGTTACTTCCATAAAACCCTAAATTTTTAGGGTTACATCCATGAAATATTAAATCATTAGGATTTGATGCACAAAACCCTAATTCATAGAGTTTGATCTAGTAAATCAGAAATACTCAGGGTTTCATCCATGAAACGTTAAACCCTAAATCCTTAGAGTTTTATCCATGACACCATAAATCATTAGGTTAGCATCCATGAAACACACAATCCTTAATTTAATTTTTTTTCATACTTTTTAAATTTTAATTTTTTTAAAACTTTGAAGACATTAGTAGTCTTGTTTTTCTTTTTTCTTTTTTTTTAGATTTTAATTTTTTTTCAAATTTTCAAGATATTTTTCTTGTTTTTTTAGTGTTTTTTTTTTAAAAAAAAACATTTTTTTCATAACTTTTCTAGAAATTACTTGTATTTTTTCATATTTATGAAAATTAAATTAAATTTTCAAAACAATTATCTTGTTTTTGTTTTTATTTTTAATTTTTCATATTTTAAAATATTCATTTGTAAAAAAAAATCATGATAATACTATTATTTTTTCATATTCTTTAATTTTTAATTTTTTTAAACTTTTCAACACATTAATCTTGAGTTTTCATAAGTTTTAATTTTTTTTTCATATTTTTGAAGTCCTAAATCCTAGGGTATCATTTAGGGTTTTATAGTTTATGATTTAAGGTTTCATTCATGAAATCCTAAAGATATAGGGTGTTATAAATAAAATTGGATTTAGGGTTTTGTAAATGAAACCTTAAGGATTTAGAGTATTATAAATATAACCTTAGGGAATTAAGGTTTTGTGGATGAAACCTTAAATATTTAGGATTTCGTAGAAGCAATCTTAAGGATTTATGGTTTCGTGGATGCATCCATAACAATGTACAGTTTTTGTGGATGCAACCCTAATTATTTAGGGTTTCATAGAGTCAATCCTAAGTATTTAAGGTTTCATGAATTCAACCTTAAGGATTAAATGTTTCATGTATTAAACCCTAAGTATTTTGGATTTTATGAATAAAACCCTAATACTTTCACATTTCATGGATGAAACCCTAAAGATTTTGGGTTTGACACATGAAATCCTAAGTATTTAAGGTTTCATAGATGCAACCTTATGAATTTTACAGTTTCATTGATGCAACCCTAAGGATTTAAGGTTTTGTGGATGCAATCGTAAGGATTTATGACTTCATGTATGCAACCATAAGGATTTAGGGTTTTATGGATGCAAACTTAAAAATTTTGGGTTCCATGGCTGTAACCCTATGCATTAAGGGCTTCATGGATGCAATGTTAAGGATTTAAGGTTTTGTGGATCATACCCGAAGGATTTAGGGTTTCGTTGATACAACCCTAAATATTTAAGGTTTTTTGGATGCAACTCTTTATTTGAATTTAGGGTTTTGTTGATGAAACCCTAAGGATTTAAGGTTTCGTTGATGAAATCCTAAGGATTTAAGGTTTTGTAAATGAAAGTTTAAATCCTAATATAGGTTTCATTTATAAAACCTTAAATCCTAAAGCATGAAATAAAGCCCTATATCCTAAACCATGAAATGAAACCTTGAATCCTAAACCATGAAACCATAAATCCTAAACTAAGGAAAATCTTAAATCCTAAATCATGAAACCATAATTCTTAAACCATAAAACTACAAACAATGCAACACGAAACTCTAAATTATTAAAACATAAACCATATACCCTAAACATTAAATCCTTAAATATTGAAATTTAAAACTGTAAATTTTAAATCATAAGCCATAAACCCTACAACTCTAAACCTTAAATAATAATGTAGGTTTTCATTTATGAAACCCTAAATCGATACACTACCACACCAATTTACTAATTTTTGACACATCAACTTAATTGGTTAGGTGTCATTTCATTGTTCAATCTCATACTTTCACTCAATCTCCAAACATTCACTTATCAATCTAAAACACACCCTAGAAAATTTATGTTCTAGTTGTTATTCTCCAAGCTAATGAATGTTTTTAATTAGTTACTAAACTATTAAAGTGACAATAAAATTTGTTCATACATTTTGTATATCTACTTTCTTGATTTGTCGTATTAGTGAAATGCATTTTTTGGTAGTTTATGAAAGCTTCTCACGTAGTTAACAATGACATATTCAAGAGTAAAGTGTAGTTAACATTCTATTTGTTAGCCGGATTGATTAATATCATTGAGAAGCTTTTTATAAAATCTCTTTCTTGATAATGAAATAAAATAGAACAATGTTATTTTTATTATTTGTATCAAGTATGGTAAGAAAAATAATGGAGTACAGAAAACATAGTAATTGTGTTTTTATGAATCATGTACCAGCATGTGATTTTAAATGATTTTAATATTTTTGATATTTGAATTTATGACCTCTTATTTTAGGGTTTCAAATGATTTAATTAATTTTTTTTTGAATTTATGATTTTTAAAGCATAAACTATAAACAATAAAATCTAAAACATTGAACCCTAAAGCTCTAAATTTTAAAATCATAAACCTTAAAACCCTAAAACTTTAGATAATAAATAAAAATGTAGGGTTCCATTTATGAAACCTTGAATCCTTAGGGTTTTACGATTTAAGATATGGTTTCATAAATTAAAGCTTAAATAATAAGGGTAATGTCAATGAAACCCTAAGGATTTAGGGTATCCTAAATGAAAACTTAAGGATTTAGGGTTTCGTAAATGAAAAACTAAGTATTTAAGGTTTTTGTAAATGAAAAATTATGGATTTAGGTTTTCGTGGATGAAACCGTAAGAATTTAGGGTTTTATGGATGCAACCTTATGAATTTAGGCTTTTATTGATGAAATCCTATGAATTTAGGCTTTCTTGAATGAAACCCTAAGGATTTAGGGTTTTGTGGATACAACCTTAAAGACTTAGAATTTTATAGATATTAAAAACAAGGGAAATAATGTCTTGAAAGATTGAAAAAAAAAATAATGTCTTGAAATTTTTTTAAAAATAATTGAAAAAACAAGATTATTGTCTAGAATATTATTTTACATAATGAAATTTAAAAATAAAAAACAAGTTGAATGTCTTGAAAAATTCTAAAAGAAACTGAAAATACTATAATTAAGAAAAAAAAAATATAAGAGTATTGTCTTTGAAATTTAAAATATATGTAAATTTTAAAAATTTGAAAACAAGAATAGTGTCTTGATTTTTTTAAAATATATGAAAAACAAGAGTAATGTCTTGAAAAATTGAAAAAAAAAAGAAAAAAAAAACAAGAATAATGTCTTATAATTTTTGAAAAATATGAAAAACAAGACTAGTTTTAAAAAAATGAAATAAAAAATTAAAAATATGAAAAAACAAGAGTTATGTCTTGAAAGTTTTTTAAAAATAAAAAATAAAAAAACAAGAGTAATGTGTTGTAAATTTGAAAGAAATGTAAATTTCTAAATATGAAAAAAAAAACAAGGGTAATATCTTGAAAATTTTGAAAAATATGAAAAGACAAAAATAATATCTTGAAATTAAAAAAAAAATAATAGTAATGTCTTGAAAATTTGAATAATAAGAAAATTTTAAAAAAAATAAACATTTTAAGTATATGAAAACAAGAATAATGTCTTGAAAATTTGATTTTTAAATAAAATGAAAAACAAGAGTAATCTTGAAAATTTAAGATAAATGAAAAAGTTTTAAAATAAGAAAAAAAAGAATAACGATATCTTGAAAATTTGATTTTTTTTTTGTTAAATATGAAAAAATAAAAGTAATATCTTGAAAATTAAAAAAAAAATATTAAAAAAATTTAAAGTTTGAATAAATAAGAGTAAATGTTTAAGATTTAGGATTTCATTTCATAGTTTAGGATTTAGAGTTTCATTAGGATTTAGGATTTCATTTCATAGGTGAAGATTTCATGATTCATGGATTCTTTTATGAAATCCTAAATTAGGATTTTTAGTTTCATTAATGAAACCATAAAATCTTAGGGTTTCATTCATAATTTAGGGTTTCATTTATAATATCTTAGATTAGGATTTAGGGTTTTGTTGAAATTCTAATTCCTTAGGGTTTCATTGACATTCTAAATCCTAAATGAATTTGTAATTCCTAAACCATGAAACCTTAAATCTTAATTTAGTATTTTTTAAATAAAACGATAAATTATAAACCATGAAACCATAAATCATAAACCATGAAATAAAACCCTAAATCACAAATCATTCTAAATCCTAAACCATAAAACCCTAAATCTTAACCTTGAAACCTTAAATCCTAAAATATGCAACCATAATTCCTAAACCATAAAACCATTAATCATGCAACCATGGATGAATCTAGAAAATAAATAAAGGGTGGGCTAGAATTTTTTTTAATTATTTAAATATCTAGCTCCTAATAAATAATAAATAATGTCGTTTATAAAATTATTTATTTGATTTATACATAAAATTAAAATTATTTTTTATTTAAAATGATTCAAAAAAAACAATATACATTTATTTATAACTTGCACTAATTTATTTTTCATGATTTGAAAGGCTTATGATTTAAACACAATAACAAAATAAAAGTCACAATAATAATTTCATAATTTAAAGACAAATAAAGTCATCAAAATTTATAATAATTAAATATATAAATAGATAAATGAGATTGATAATAATGCATAAAGCATAATTAGTCTAGATAATAATTGATGAAAATTATAAAGATATGACTGTGATCATATCTATTAATTTTTATATTATATCTTTTTGAGTTAGATTACAATCCTTAATAACATATATTATTAAAAAGATTACTCGTATATATGATTAAAGATAATGTATATTATCATATTTATTAATTAATATTTTTTATTATATTATGTATATTATAAATCTCTCTCTCTATATATAATATAAATTTGAGGGAAAGGGGCTAAAGCACATACATGTCCCCTTAGATTTGTCACTACATGCAACACAAAACCCCTAAATCCCAAATACTAAATCTTAAAACATTCAACCCATTAAAATCATAAAGCCTAAACTTTAAATAATTAAACCTTGAATCATAAAATCATAGATCATAAACCTTAGATACTAACCATTAACCATGAAAAAACTGAACCTTAAAAGCTTAAAACATTGAACATTAAACACTAAATCAAGAAACCTTAAACATTGAAATCTTAAAACCTAAATCATAAAACTCTAAACCATGAAGTTATAAACATTAAAACTCGGACTCCTTAAATCTCGAATCTCAAACCTTGAACCTTAAAATATTGAATCTTAAACCCTAAAACTCTAAACCATACACGATAAATATATCATAAACATAAAACCCTAAAACAATAACATATAACCTTAAATCATAAACAATGAGACCCTAAATCATATACCACAAACCCTAAACATTAAAACATTAAAGCCCTAATTTATAAATCATGAAACCAGTGATGGATCCAGAAGCTTGTGTAAAAGGGGTTAGAATTTTTTTTTACCAAAATTGAGGATAAAATTTTTCCAAAAAAACAAATATTTAATGTAAAACTTATAAATAAAAAAAATATAAGAAATGGGGTACAAAATTTGCCAATTTTTGAAAAAAATTGAAAGTAAAATGTGCAATCATGTGACATGAGGGTAAAATTTACAAGATTTTAAAAAATTAAAAATAAAAAGTGTCAAATTAATTTGTCAAGAGTAAAACTTGCCAAAAATAAATAAAAAATAAAATAAAAATGTAATTAAACCAAATATTTATTACTAATTGTATGTATAAAACTAAGATATGATTTACTAATGAATTAAATACATACTAACTTAAAAACCTATTTTTTTTTTATAGTTTTATCTTTATTAATATTTATTAATGGGGGGTGGGGGCTAACACCCCTGCTTGCCCCTCCATAAATCTGTCCCTACATGAAACCATAAATGTTAGAACCCTAAACCCCAAGACATAAAACATAAACTCTAAATCTCAATCCATAAAACCCTTAAGTACTAAATCCATGAATCACAAACCATGAATCCCAAACCTTAACCATGAACCAAAAACATTAAACTATAAATCCTAAAACCTTAAAACAATGAGCATGAAACCCTAAACCAGGAAACCCTAGGCATTGAAACCTTAAAGCTTATAACCTAAGCCATGAAGTCATAAACTATTAACCATGAAACCAAAAACGCTAAACCTTAGATTTTAAACCTTAGAATAATGAACCCAAAACATTAAGCCATAAAACCTTAAACCTTTAAACCTAACTTGTGAAACCTTAAACCATGAAACAATAAACATTGGAACTCAAAACCCTAAACAATAAACATTAAACCTTAAAATTGTTAATCCTAAATCATAAAACTTTAAAGCATGTACAATACACTCTTAACCTTAAACCATGTAGACCTAAAATCTAAACATTAAATCCTGAACACTCAACCATGGTTCTAAACCATGAACTATAAACCTAAAAGCCTAAAACCTTAAAACCATAAATAGTGGACCCTTAAATCATGAATCATAAACCATAAACCATATAAATAAAAACCAAGGATCATGGACCCTAAACCAAAAACCTTGAAATCATGAATTATAAACATTGAAATCCTAAATCTAAAAGCATGAAACCATAAACCATGCAACCCATAATCATAAAATCATAAATTCTAAACCTTAAATTGTAAAACCATAAATCATAAAATTATAAACCATGATCCATAGTCCATGGGTCATAAAACCCTAAATCATAAATTGTATATGCCTAAAACCATGGATCCTAAATCCTAAATAACGAACCCAAAACAATGAATCATAAAACCCTGAAACAATGAATCATAACCTTAACTCATAAACAATGAATCATTAAACCCTAAACCTTAAATAATAAATCCTAACATCTAAAACTTTAAAATTTTAAACCCTAAACACTGATAGTTGACTCATTTCTGCATACATTATAGTTTACTTCTACTAACATCTACTTATATTAAATTTTAAAATAATTAACAAATATATTAAAAAAATATAATAATATGAAAAATTATAGATGGTAAACTTAATACTCATGCAAGACACTTGGTTATTGTGCTAGTTTAAATTCTAAACTAAAGTACAAAGAAAATCTAATTTTAAATTAAATACACGAAGGTTGAAGAACATTGCTGCCTATTCTTTTTATGTAAAAGCTCCGCCTCATCCCAACCTCAAAGGTAAAGTTTTTATTTCTCAAATCACCGTTTCATTGCTTAACTAATTGAGCTAAAGTCGCTTCATGTGTAAATTCTGTTTTGTTTTGATACATCTTTATAGATAATTTTATTCTTTTTCTTATAATGTAATTTATTTCAAAGACTTAACAATTAAGAAATTCATTTAAAGAAAATCTTAAGAAATTCCTTACAAAATCTAAACATTTAATGAAAAGATATAAATTATATAACACTTATTTTCTTCGTCACGCTAACAATCATCTTAAAGAGTAATTAAGAAATATTTAATAGTATATTAAATCAAAATTAAATACACTTAATCATTAAAAATGTTAAATCTCCTTGCCTTAATTTTTTTTTCCCTTATTAACCATAAGCTTTGTAGAACAATAAGTTAAATTAAGTCATCTCCGAAAATACAATGAAATAAGTCCTATTGATAAATAACCAAAAAACACATTATTAGTACTTTTTTTTATATGTGTACGAAGTACACTGGCCTATTTTTAGTGAGGTTCATGCCTTCTAACTAGTTTTTTATTCACCCAAAAAATATATATTCACACAAAAGAGGAAAGAAGAAAAGATAAATTATCTTGAAAAACAAATCCTTAAAAAATTACTTTCCCAATAATGTAAAAAGATCAATCTTAATTTAATTCAAAAATCTTATCACAATTAACCCCACTTATTTCCCATTCATAAAAAAAAAAAAAAAAAGCAGTTGACCATGTTAATTATTTTGATTTTGATTTTTTTATAAAGAAAATGGCTTGACTAATGAATACCTCGAAACGGCCTCATCTCATGTAAGAATGAAAAGATTAAACTCAAAAAGGGGGTGAAAGAGTGATAAAATTATTTTTTTTATAAAATTATTTTAAGATTCAATTAATTTTAAGATTGGGATCGTTTGACTGTAAAAAATAATTTTATATACTAGGGGTGTTCATAAATCGAACTAAATCGCGAAACTGTCCAAAAAAATTAAAAATTGATTAAATCAAAAAACTGCATGGATCAAAAATTTTCAAAACCGCATATTTTTTGCAGTTTGATTCGATTTTTGGATTTTATTATAAAAAATCGAACCAAACCGTATTCTATAATTATATTAATTTACTTTTAGATATTTAATATTATTTAACTAACAATATTTTAATTTTTTATAATATAATATGTGATTTATAATATATTTTTTTAATAATAAATTTGTAATATATTATGACACATACTTTCATATATTACAAAAAAATATATTGATATTACTAAATAATATTAAATTAAATATAAAGTGAAACATGATTTATTATTATGTTAAAAAAAAAAGTATTAAACTCAAAAAAAAAATCATAAAAAATCCCATAAGGCTGCTTTCGTAAAATCAAAAAGATAAAAATACCTAAATTAAAATAAATAAATAAATCTAAATCTAAATTTAAATAAACGAAGATTGAAGAGCGTGTTACCACTTCTTTCCCTATAAAAGCTCTGCCTCGTCCCAAACTAGTCTTCAAAGATAAAAACTTCATTTCTCAAATCACCGTTTCACTCAATTGTTTTTTTTTTTTTTTTTTTTTTCTCTTTCTGCAAAAGCAATGGCAGAAACAGCCGAATCATCATCGTCCAACACTGAAACGCAGAAAATCGCGACGGAAGCAGCAGAAGAAGAATTGAAGAAGCTTACCATCGGTGAACGGAAGGTGAAGCTGAGAACCGCCGATGACGTCACATTCGAGGTGGAAGCGTGGATCGCGAAGGAGATGCCGCCGGTGCAGAGCTTCATCGACGACGCCGACGATCTCGACACCGTGATCCCTCTCCACAACGTCTACGGCCAGGAGCTAAGCCGGATCGTGGACTACCTCACGGAGCACCGCGGCGTCGCCGGAAACGTCAAGGCGGAGAGAGAGTTCGATGAGCGGTACACGGCGGAGCTGAGCGTGATGGAGATGAAGGAGCTGGTGCTGGCGGCGAATTACCTTGATATTAAGATTCTTCTGGATTCTCTGACGCGCAGCATCGCCGACGCTATAAAGAACAAGAGCGTGGAGTTCGTGAGGGAGTTCTTCGGCATCGTCAACGATTACGAGCCCGAGGAAGAGGCGCAGTATCGCGAAACCAACGCATGGGCGTTTCAGAATATCGTCGACGACGATAATTGATTTGAGGATTAGGGTTTCGAAATACATACTTACTATAATCTTACGTTGTTATTATAGATTAAAGTTTTATCTTCTTCGTAATAGTAGGGGACATTTAGCGAGCATGAACTCTTCGTTGATTGTTTCCAAAGAATAGTAAATTTTCCATTTTTTATCATTATTATTCTTGCCTTTTTTTTCCTTTATTTTTATTTTTCTTTTCAGTGAAAAAAATTAATACTTTAGCTTAAATGGTCCAATTTAGTTGTTTTGTTTATTGAAAAAACGACCTCGTTAATAATTTTAAAATATTAATTGTTAAAATTTGTCTTAATTTTATTTTTTTTTGTTCTCGTTTGCTCCCTCTCCGAATCAAGATTTTGTGGGTCATTGTTCATAAGCTATGCCATTCGTGGACTTTTTTTCTACTGCATCATTATAAAAAATTTTATGTGAGAATACCACTTACACTAAGTTATATACAAATATGTCACTATTTTTTTTTTAAGGTGTGAAGAGAAGCCGAATTCACACTTATTATTTAGTATTTTTTTTTTTTTTTACCTTTAAGAATCCGGATTTTTAAAACTTGAATTTTTAACGGTTTTTTTTAATTTAATAATAAAATTTAATTTGTTAAAGTTATTTTAATTTTTTTAATTATGTTATTTTTTTAAGAGACTTTGTGTAATATTTTTTTTTTTATAATTATGATATTTTATGATTTTAATCTTAGTGTAATTTAATAGTATAAGTTTTACATTTTTATCTATTTAAATTTAAATTTTTAATTGTCTTTTTTTTAAAATAATATACCCAACTTATTTTAAATTATTATTATTTTTATTCATTTTTATTTTTTATTTACGATTATTTGTATTATTACACATGAAAATATATTTAAAAAACACATATTAAATAAATAAAAAAAATACAAGATAATAAATAGTAAACATACTTAAAATTAAATAAATAAATAAATAAAACATAGAATAGAACCATAGAAGAAAATAAATAACAAACATACATATAACAATATAAGAGAATTACTTAAAATTAAATAAATAAAAAAACATACAATAGAACAATAGAAGAAAATAAATAACAAACATACATTTGTTTTTTGAATGACCAACAATTTGACAAATACTACACTTTTTTGGGTGATCCCTTTCTCTCATGTCCATCTCAGTGCATATGCAACTTGATTTTGGATGACCATGAGGATCTCTGCGCATCTCTAGATCATGATAACATTGATCTTCGATGTTTTTTGACCATAATCAGGGACGAATCTAAGATTTAAATTAGGGGGGGCTAAATTTTTTTTTTTACAAAAATTAAGGATAAAATCTTTTGAAAACTAAATTAATATAAAATTTATAAAAAAAAAAAAATACAAAAAAATGGGTATAAAATTTATCAATTTTTAAAAAATTAGGGAATAAAATGTGCAATCATGTGATGTAAAAATAAAATGATAGAGTAAAATTTATAAATATCAAATTAATTTGTTAAGAGTAAAATTTGACAAAAATAAAATAAAATAAAATAAATATACAACTAAGCCAAATATTTATTACTAAATATAGGTATAAAACTAATATATCATCTACTAATGAAAAAAAATTAAATAAATATTAACTTAAAAATTTATTTTTTTAATAATTTTTGTTATTAATATCCTTTAATATATTTATATATATATATATATATATATAAAGAGAAGGTGAGGAGGGGGGCCCCTGTTGTCCCCCCTTTAAATTTGTCACTGGCCATAATGATTCGTCTGGAAGTAATCCAAACAAATGTTTGTACACGTTGAAAATATTTTCTAACTTGTAGACAGGAGACACAAATGACTTGTGATCTATGCGAACATGTGCACAAGTAGCAATGACATGTGTGCAAGGCAAGTGTAATGCCTGAAATTTTCCACAATCGCACTTTAGTGTTTCAAAGAAGACCCTAAATGTTTTTGCTAGTTGTCCAAATTTGCGTGGGTTTATTGTTTCAGTGACAATAAATTTTTTATTTTGACGATCAAACGATCCAACGCGATAAGTGGTGGATTTTGCCACGGCCTCACTGATGGACTTTGTGACAACTTCCCCAAATTCTTGGTTGGATGCCAACATTGCTTGTGCTTTCATCCCTCTCCTTGCAAATAGTTTACCCAACCTCCAACATGTTTCTTTGACCACTCTGATTATGGATAAAGATCGTGTACCCTTTAACACTGAATTAATGGACTCAGAAAGATTGGTTGTCATGTGTCCCTATCGACGACCCTCATCAAATGCCTGAGCCCATTTTTTGCTTTGGGATGCGATCAAGCCAATTTAAAGCCTCTGCATTATTTGACCGAAGATCATTATAATGACAATTGAACATGGTCTCCGTATATGCATATCCTAAGAGGTTATATAGTGCAAACTATTAAGTTGTCAAGTCTGGTACATATAAAAGGAAAAATATGTAATTGACATGAAAAGAACTTACCCATTTTCAAAACTTGTTTGCACATTTCAACATTCTTAAACTTCCTCACGAAATTTTATGTAATGTGTCGAATGCAATACACATGCACTGTTTGTTGTCCCCCCCACCCACTATTCTCTTGATTGTAGGTACTTTTGATAGATTCGTGTCTATCTGACATTAAACAAATTCCACTTTGAAGTGTGACATGAGTTCTTAAGTTTTTGAGAAAGAAGAACCAAGCCTCTGTCGTCTCACCCTCGACAATGGCAAAGGCAATTGGAAATATGTGATTGTTCCCGTCTTGTGCCACAACTATCAATAGAGTCCCACTATATTTTCCATACAACCAGATTCCATCAACTTGGACAATTGACTTATAGTATGCAAACCCTTTGATACGCGGTTCAAAAGCCCAAAAAAGTCAATGAAATTTTGCCTTACCAAGAACGAGATGATTATTTTCAATCACTAGTTGTGTCTCAAAACGTATGATTGTTCCAGGAAGATTTTTATCCATTGCTAGAAGGCATCTTGGTAACTTTTTGTACGATTCCTCCCAATTGCCATATAGTTGTTTGACTACTATTTGTTTTGCTAGCCATGCTTTTCTGTAGGTGGTTGTGTAGCCGTATAATTTTTGTATTTCTTCAACCAACACTGATATTGAAATGGTTGGATATTCGCTAATGAATTACAAGATTTGTTCTGCAATCTTCTTGGAGACAAGCTTAGAATGATCTTGAGAAAGCATTGTTGTCACACATTCATGTGAACTTGTCAACTTTTTTATCTTCCACACCTTGGTCTTCTTTGAAAAGTGTGCTCTACAATACCAATCACAACCATTGGGACAATACACAATTAATCGTGATTTGTTAAACTTGTATGTCTTGTACTCAACATGTTCCTTTATGGAAAATTCTTGGATTGTAGATATAAGTGCATCTTTTATTAGGAATTGCATCCCAACTCGTAGTGTACCAGTTGGCTCCATTGGAATACTTTCACGATCAAAGAAATGATTGTATTCTGCATCCTCCTCTGTTTGATCCAAGTTTAAAGCAAACATGTGTTATGGAGGGTTGTGGGTAAATGGAGTAAATGAGGGGTTTGCACTAGCCTCATTGTTATCATCTTCTTCATCAGCATGGGCAGACAATATGTCATCTTCGTGTTCATTAAATAAACCTACGAATTATTGATGTATTCCAATCATTGGATCTATGAATTGTTGATAAATTGATGAGGTAGGTTGGTGTGTTAGTAATGGCTCGAATTAATGTGAACTAGAATGAGGAGGCGACACAATGTAAGGAAAATCATTTGATGATGAAGCCAACATTTAGGTAAAGGGTATGTTTAAGTCAAGTGATTGGAAGGTTTCAGGTTGTGTAAGTTTAAAAGAATAATTAGGTTGAGAAGAATAATACCCTTGTGAACAATGGTTATATTAATAATATGGTTCCTCAAGAATATCCTCCAACTCCACATATAGTTCATTTGAATAAAGAGAAGGGTAATTAGATATAATTGTAAACATATGACAGATGTCGTCATCATCACAAAGGGGTGACGATCCATAGTAAATATAACCATCTCCAATGGATAATGGATGGCAAAAATATATAGTTGCAACTCATTGGTGTGCGGTAATATGGATTTGTTGTTGGATCTTCTGTTTCAAGACACTTAATGAAATGTTTCTCTTAATAGAAAATGTCGTTGGTCAAGGGCATTTATACATTGCCCCAACACTTTCATGTAAAAGCATGTTTCCATTGTAGTTAATGAATAAAGATATCATATTTGAACTAGAACTGGCCATGATTTGAGAAGATTTAACAATAAAGAGAGGTTTTGGAATAAATCAAGCTTAAACGAACGTTGAAAGAAAATTTGTGTTGTGTTTTGAACTTCAACATACTACTCATATATATGTATACATGCTCTATGAAGGCCTGGTTTCAAGTGAACAAAAAACATGGACATTTACTCATGCTTTGTCATGGCCCAATTCCAGATGCACAAAAGACAGGCATGCTTACTAATGCTCTGTCATGGCCCAATTCTAAATGCACAAAAGTCAAGCACGCTTACTTATGCTTTGTCAATGCTTAATTCTAGATGCATAAAAGATAGGCATGCTTACTCATGCTCTGTCAAGGCTCAATTCCAGATGCATAAAAGCCAAGCACGTTTACTCATGCTCTGTTAAGGCTCAATTCCAAATGCACAAAAGCCAAGCATGCTTACTGATGCTCTGTCAAGGCTCAATTCTAGAAAGCATGCTTACTCATGCTCTGTCAAAGGTCAATTCTAGATGCACAAAAGTCAAGCATGCTTACTCATGCTTTGTCATGGCCCAATTCCAGATGCATTAAAGACAAGCACGCTTACTCATGCTTTGTCAAGGCTCAATTTTGCACAAAAGCCAAGCATGCTTACTCATGCTCTGTCATGGCCCAATTCCAGATGCATTAAAGACAAGCACACTTACTCATACTTTGTCAAAGCTCAATTCCAGATGCACAAAAAACAAGCACGCTTACTCATGCTCTATCAAGGCTCAATTCTAGAAAGCACGCTTACTGATGCTCTGTCATGACCCAATTCCATATGTATTAAAGACAAGTACACTTACTCATGCTCTATTAAGGCTCAATTCCATATGCACAAAATCTAAGCACGCTTACTCATGCTCTGTCATGGCCCAATTCCAGATGCATTAAAGACAAGCACGCTTATTCATGCTCTGTCATGGCTTAATTCTAAATGCACAAAAGTCAAGCATGCTTACTCATGCTCTGTCATGACTCAATTCCAGATGCATTAAAGACAAGCACGCTTACTTAGGCTCGCATGCTTACTCATGCTCTGTCAAGACTCAATTCCAAATGCATAATAGATAAGAACTCTTATAAATGAATATGTTTCGAATGTCCATAGTTACACACCAACTCACATCTTCAACTTCAAACTTCTCCAACTGTTTAAACATATTTATTATTTTTGTTGTAAATTACCAACATTACAATGCAACCTTAACCTTTACTATGGAAACAACATCAACATAGATCTGGGCATATACATAATATGGTATGTTTTACTCCACTTTTATTTACATTCACGTTTTATAAATGTCTATAGATTATTAGTTAACAAATATAGGTTTTTCTTTATAGGGAACTAATGAGCAATTAATTGAATCATAGAGCATATATACTAGGGTTGATTGGGGGAGTATTGATGCCTAATAAAACAAGAAATAAAGTTCACTTAATGTATCTACCTTTTTTGGTTAATCTTGAGCATACTCGACGTTATAGTTGGGGTTCTGCTTGTTTAGCGACTCTATACAAAGAGATGTGCAAAGCTACTAACCCAAATTTCAAAACAATGGGTGGATGTGTATCATTGTTGCAATCTTGGGCATGGTATTGCATGTCTTTCATTGCACCAATGGTTAATCGTGACCCAACTTATCCATTTGTTGTTAGGTAATAAAAATTGTTATTAATTTTGTTATATACACTACTTATGCTAACTTTGACATTTTCTAGATGGACTAAAAGGGGGCTAAAGTTTTCTAAAACTCCACATGGTGATCTTATAGGGTACAGATCAAGAATCGATCACATGCATCCTGAAGAGGTTAAAAACTAATTCATTAGTCATGGATTAATTTTATTTTCAATTCATGTCTTATTATTATACTAGTTATGCTAAATTTTACAGTTCTTGTGGATGTCATATGTCCCTTATCATACAATTGTGCCAAGAGATGCATTCAATGATTCCAAAATTTGGAGTGCATGTACTACTTTAATTTGTTTCTCAATTGTAGAATGGGAACAAACAGACAAAGTCAAGCTCCAATTTGGACTATGGCAAGAAATTCCCAACCTACCTCATAATCTAGATCGACTACACAAAATCGACATGCGAGGGAGAACTAGAAAAAATTGGAAAGAAAAACATGCAAAATGGATTGGGATTTGGAATGAACGACAAAATAAGGCCTTAGTAGGGCAACCTATTAATGGCCCACCTCATCATCACCATAATGACCTAGATTGGTATCGTGAAAATTCACATATATTCTTATCTGTGCAACAACAATTATAAGACCCAAGGGAAATTTCAACACAACAATGTGCACAAATGGGAAATACATCTTCACAACCTAACTCGCATGTTGCAAACACCATGGAGAATGAAGACATGGGATTATCTCATCATTCATTTGCATTCACTCCATCTCAACAAAATCCTCATTATTTTGACAATCATTCACAATCATTTGAATTCACTCCAGACCAATTTGTCAGTAATCTATTTGGTGTACACATTGGAACACTTGAGTCAACTAATGCATATATCCATAATATGTATGCAACCAATGTTCCATCATTTCATCATAACCCGAGTGGCAATTCTTCAACACCAAACATTGGAGACTTTACTCAACCAAGTTATTATCTAAATTGTAATGAGGATAATTTCAACCAAATGGTGAATCAAAACCAACATCATTTTCATGAGGAAGGACATGAACTACAACCACAACAACATGCACAACTTCATAAAAATCTTGCACGTAACAGAAAACCTACACGATGTGGAACTAATTCTCCTATATGGGTTAATTGTTAAGGTTGATGTAGTTTGAATTAATTTTAATATCACTTTAATGCTAATATATGTATTGATTCATGAAATTTGTTATTAATATAATATAGCGCAAAAAGTGACCAAAAAAAAAAAATTAAAAACAATCCAAAGGAATTCATTAAGTTTAAAAAAATCATTTTTTTACCTTTCAAATACGATTTTCAAAACATGGAAGCCCAATTCAAGATATAAAAGTTCTACCATTGAATTCATCTACATAATAAATATGAGACTCAATTATAATTTGAAAAAAAAAATCATAGACATACCAAAACTGCTAAAAAAGTATCCCTCTTAAAACATTAAAAGAAATTTATTATGTCCATAATATTTTTTTTTGTATTTTGAGACACCTTTTTGAAGCTTTTTTAAACCGATTTATGATATAAAATTTGTTATAATAGACTCATCTACATAAAAATTATAAAACTCAATTATTGTTCGAACACAAAAATAACATAAGCATAAACAAAATCATTAAAAAATATCTTCAAAAAAATGTTGAAATGAATACAATAAGTTCACAAAGTAATTATTTTGAAACATTTTAAAATTGATTTAAGATTTAAAACTTATACTATTAGATTCATTTATATAAAAATTATTAGACTACATTAATAATTAAAAAAAAATATCGTAGCCATAAAAAAATAATATACAAAATCACCCAACAAATAACATTAAAACTTAAAATAATTTATTAAGTTTAATATCATAATTTAAAAATAAAAATAAATATTAATAAATTGATAAAAAAAAATTAAAAATTAAAAAAAATCATTAAAAATTCGAATTTTGAAAACCTGAATTCTTAACAGCAAAACAAAAAAACATACTAAATAAAAGGTGTGAATTTGACTTCTTAGAAACCGAATTCACACCTTTAAAAAAATAGTGGCATATTTTTATATAAAATAGTATGGGTGGTACACTCGTACATAAAAAAATTTTATAATAATGCAGTAGAAAAAAAGTCAGTCATTCGAACTCTTGTAGTTGAGTCTATTTTCTCTCCAGATTCCGGTCACTAAAAGCCTATAGTAAGATGAAAAAAGACGTGAGGGGTATGTGAGTCCCACCATTAAATAATATATTAATTGTTATTATTTAATAACATTAAATATTATATTTATTATATGGTGGATTTTAAGCTGAATAGATGGTACACCTCAATTTTAATGAACATTAAGGAGTATGTGAGTCCCACTATTAAATAATATATTAATTGTTAAAACAAATTATAGCAAAATTATCTCAGGTTTTAATTATACGTGTATTTTTTCCTTTTTATATCCCTACACAAAATTTTTTAATTTTTGGTATTTCATTATACTTGTATCACCTCCACTGTAAATTGAGTTAACTCTGTTAACTTTTTATGTCATGTGATTGACACATGACTTTTATAATTTTTTTTTTCAAAAATACCCTTATCTTCTTTTTTTAAACATAGGAGATGCATTTGTAATGTATTAAAAAGTTCAGGGCTACATGTAATGATTTTAAAAGTTAAGGGGATACATGTGTGATGTGTTTAAAAATTAAGGGGTACATGTGTGATGTGTTTAAAATTTAAGGAATATATGTGTGATGAATTTAAAATGTCAGGGATAAGTGATGAGTTTAAAAAATTGAGTTCGGCGTCATCATAGAGTTGCAAGCTGCAAATGGGATCGTCGTCACCACGGACAAAGTCATTGTTAGGTTGAAAGTCATCATAAACGTGATCGTTGAGTATGAAATAGAAAACTCACATACAAGAAAAATATCCCTCCTTTGGAGAAGATGAGGAACAATTTTCTCCCCTTGAATAATAGCACACAAAATAGAGGAAGAACAACCCTTCTCTCTCCTTTAGAAGACCAATAGCACGAAATAGAGAAACAACCCTTCTCTCCCCTATAGAAGAATAATAACACGAAATAAAGGAAGAAGAGAAATAGAGGAAGAACGTTATCTTTTTAAGTCACTTAATGGTAATTACGAGATTTTAAATAAATCAATTAAAATTAAATATAAATTCATTTAAAAAATTAACAATATTTTAATATCGTTAAAACAGATATGTCAAAATAAGGAATGTTGTTGTAATTTACTCTAATTATTATTATTCAATAAGATTAAATATTGTATTTATTATATGCTGGATTTTAGGGTAAAAAAGTTGAATGGGTGTTCCACTGAATTTCAATAAACATTGACATGACAATTCAATTCTCATTCATGAATTTTGTTAAAAATGTATTCTTTTTATTCTTTAAATGAAGGTCCCACTTGGCACACTTATCACGTACACTTGTCACCCAGTGCGCATACCCACCACCCTTTGTGCACCTATCGTGGACACCACCCTAGATCCATCTCACCGTGCATCTCACACAGGGACGGAGGTAGGTTGATGGGTAGGTCTTTGTCTTTAGACTTTTATAGTTTTGAAATTTTTAATATATATTTATATTTATATAATAATATATATTATGTTAAATTTAATTATTTATTTATATTTTGAAAATAAATATAATAATATTTAAATGTCATTTATTTTTTATTAAGTATTTTATTAATTTGGTATAATTATTATCGTAAAGATATTGTCATTCTTTCATATTTTTGAATAAATATTTTATTTTATTTTATAATTTTATAGAGATAAATATAATCATTTATCTTTTTTTAGATAAAATATTTAAATATAATTTTTAATAGTATTTTTTATCTTCCATTGTTTAAAAGAAATAAATGATTATATTATATTATGTCATTATAAATGAATTTTGAATTACACTCTTTTTATTAATTTTTATCAATGTAGTTTGATGTTTGATGGAAGTTTGAGTTTGAAGTGGAGATATACTAACAAATATTATCATGTTATATTACTCATTTTGTTTTTATTTTTGAAAATATTGGTTTTGGTGCTTTAACATATTTAATGCTTAGAGTGTGCATAAATCTAAACACTGCATATTTAATCCTCAGAAGGAGCAAATGAATGTTGCATTATAATCAATCAAACTTGTTTTTATTGTGTGATTATTGTATCGTCACAACATAATATTACTCTTTAGTTTCTACCAAATTAAAAGTATATCATTTTTTTTTATTGATTCTTGACTAATATCTTTTAGCGATTAACATAATTCATTCTTCCCTGAAAAAAAAAAATCATTCTAATTAAATAGATTTTAAGAACATAATTAATAGAATATTTTTCTTAAAAACAAGATTAACGAAGATATCATTATTTATTATAACCGATAAAAAAATCTTTATGGTCTATAAAACACTAAATAATATTTGTAATATTCTTGAAACTTTTAAAATGAATGTTTAGTTTATCTTTTTATATATCTTTTTAATAAATTATTTTATAATCAATATATACAAATGAATATTTGTATATATATGAATATTGAATTTGTCCCTCGGACACTCGAGCTGGCTCCGTCTTGATCTCACAAATCGCACGCACCCACCACCACTATCACCTTCCACACGAATCCATGCATTGCAAACATCCATACCCTAAAATGCGGTTGGAATGTGTTATTGAATAACCACATTCGTCAATGAAAGTGTATTATGCTGATAAATTCATCCCTTAAAGATAATAAATTAAAATTTAATCGTAAAAAGTACAACATATTAGTCTTGCCATCCAGTTTCGTCTATTGTATCTAACGTTTGTGTTTATTTTACTTTGATTTATGAATTATATTAATAGTAAGTGTATCATTTAAGGTTTATAATAACATTAAGTGACATTGTTCAATGATTTATTTTTCAATAAGTTATAAATTTTCAAACATCAAATTTACTTGGTTGCATTTATCGTGAGTCAGCAACTCCCTAAGTTATACATAACGGATAGAACTTAATATATCACATTTTTTTACACATTCAAAAACTAAATTTTAACTTATCATTTTTCATGAACGAAATTTTCAACACATTATACTCACAATAAAGAATTTGAGGTTTTATCCATACAATTCAGATTCACACAAATTCAATTCTTCATTTCGATAAATAATTTTAGACAATATCTAAACCACTCATTTTTTAAAAATTTAGATCCTAAAGTTGGCAATTGACACAAATTTAATGGTGCTCGTATTAAGTCTATGATGTGAGAGAAAAGAAAAATCTGATTCTCATTATGATGATCAAAACTAACTAACCAACTTGTTAACTTCCTAACGGCATGATGAGCTGGATACAACTGTCAAAACTGACTAATTAAAACAATATTGATGCATATATTGTAATAGTCCCCCTCAAGTTGGGAGGTAAACATTGAGAATTCCCAACTTAGACATATGTTCTTTAAACCTTGAAGCTGAAACTGGTTTGGTAAGGCAATCAACCAATTGTTTGCTCGATGAAACATGATTCAACAGAAGGAAACCTGATGTAACATGTTCCCTGATAAAATGTACATCAATGTCCACATGTTTGGACCTTTCATGTGCTGTTGGATTAATTGCTAGGGCAATAGCAGAGACAGTATCAGAATACACCATTACTGATGGAACTGCAATGCCAAATACTTTAAACAATTGCTTAAGCCAAAGTAACTCAGAAGCCAAAGTGGCTAAGGCTCTATATTCGCCTGCCGGAAGATCAGCTCTTGTTACTTTGCTTTTTAGACTTCTAAGAGATTAATGAATTGTCAAGAAAGACCATGTAGCCTGTGGTGGATCTTCTAGTTTCCAAACAACTCCCCCAATCTGCATCTGAGAAAGTTATGAGTCTTAATGAGCTAGCTGCAGAAAAGAAAATTCTTTGGCCAGGAGTCCCTTTAAGATACTGGATGACATGATGAACAACATGTAAGTGAGGAGTCCTTGGTTTGAGAGAAAAGAAAAATCTTATTATCATTATGATGATCAAAACTAACTAACCAACTTGCTAACTTCCTAACGGCATGATGAGCTGGATACAGCTGTCAAAATTGACTAATTAAAACAATATTGATGTATATATTGTAATGGCTCGTGTACCACTTATTGGGTGGTCCTTCGTATAATTTGCCATATTATATACAATATGTAGTCAAATTATTAAAAATATAAAAATATTTATGCATTAAAAAATGTTACATTTTTTAAATTTAATAAAATAATAATAGGCGCATATTTATTTATTAAATATAATATTTAATAATATCATTTAATTCATTTTTTATTATGATGAATAAATACTATAGTTAATATACTATATATAAAATTGATTGTCCAGTAACATTAAATGTTATAATTATTAATTATAAAATATAATCAAATTAAATAACATAATTAAATTTTAAAATATTATATCTAATGATTGTGAAATATTTTTAACATTTTTTTATATTTAAAATAAATTAATTTTAATAGTTGTAATTTTTTAAAATGTTATATTTAACTAATATCATATTTTAAGTTGGTGAATCATGTGATGTACAACTATCTCCTACGGTTTTTTTCAAATAGAATTCAAATGTTTAATCTGACTCTTCAATGAGATGCTTGTAGCACTCTCCATGTTAGGGACTAGTTCCTCTCTTTGTTGTTAATTTTCTGATCGATAAAAAAAAATTTAGTTAGTGCCCCTCTTTGAAGTAGACATTTCTCTTTATTTTACTCTACGGTTTCAATTATAAGAAAAAAAAAATATTCTGCACTTTAAAAAAAAAAGAAGTTAAATTCATTAAATTATGTCAACACTAATCTTGTAAGGCACATTGCTTTTTGTTGGTCTCTCAATCGAATGGTCCAGTTAAGTTACAAACCATTTTCATTACTCCAACTTTTTAAGTGGTTGATGATAAAGAATATTTTAGGTTATAAACATGTTATCATTTTACGAGTACGAGTTCAGTTCCAAATTGTGAAATCGATTAATTTGACTTGATCCAAACTAAAAAATGCAACTTATTAACCAAGCAATACAATTAACAAATTAATCTAGATATATTTGAGATTCTGAATTAAGAAACAAGAACTGCTTGTTATTATTATTTTTATCCAGTGGCAGCACTCAACGTCAACGCACAAGAATAAAATATGACACTCATTCTTCTTCACACTCAACACGTAACGAATGACAAGAAAAAAAAAAAAGCATAAACTAGAACTACTACTACGCAGATGAGCATAAAATTCAGCCATTGCTATAGAATGGAATACTGAATCAAACCTACCTTCTGCAATAACAGTACAAACTATTTCATCATTTCAAACCTCCTAATTAAGCAGCTATGCTCTCTGCAAACTAGTTTAACTACCACACCAGTAGTAAGTGCTCATACATACAATTATAAATCAGTGCAAGAAACCTCAAACAACAATTATAAATCAGTGCAAGAAACCTCAAACAACAATCTTTGGCTTTTTTCAATGCATAACACTAAACTAGGGCTGACTGAAAGGCATTAAGTAAATTTGTAGTAATCAAAAGATGCACAGTACTTTACTTTCCAACCTAATCGAATTGCATAGTTGTCATCGTCAGTCTGTTTGTTGTTGTTGTTGTTGTTGTTGGGGTGGCTGCTGTTGTTGCTGGGGTTGTGTATGGGGCCACGGCATGAACGCCACAGGAGGTCGAGGCTGCTGTTGAGTAGAATATAGCACTGCTTGATCGACACCGACGGGCTTTCCCATGATCATCCCAGGAGGTCCTACAACAGGATGCTGTGGAGCGCCATAGTAGTATGGCATATCAGCTGGAGAACCCACCATTGGAATACTAGCCTTGGTTATTCCGAGTCCTTCCTCTTTCAACTCGTCTCTTGGAATGATATCAACCAGGAAATCGAAAACATCGTTTCTTGAAATAGCAGCAGCTATATCATTCTTCTGTAGAGTTCTCCTCTTGTTCTCTTCTGTGTGGATCCAAGATCGCAACGTCAACTCTAGTATGAACATTTCACAAGCTTTTGCGAAAATGACTGGGGCTTCTGCTGAAATCATCCGAACATCTTCATCAGCTTTCATTATCTTTTTTATCCGAGCAAGTGGAAGAGTATGGTTTTTGAAGTCAAGGGTTTGCTCAATTTCTTGCATTTGGTTTGACCAGAACATTTGAAGCTGCTGCTGCTGGTGTTGCTGCTGTTGATGGTGGAAATGCTGTGCTTGCTGGTACGCAAGCTGGTGAGCAGAACTAGAGAAGGCAGCTGGAGCCTGTGTTGGGGAAGGAACAGCTACAGCGGGCGTGCCAGAAGCTACCATCGGAGCAGTTGGGTAGTGAGAAGAATAGGCCATTTGGCCAGCACCTGCAGCAACTCCCATCACATGCTGTTGTTGTTGCTGCTGCTGTTGAGTCTGTTCTGATTTATCCATGATGACTTATTTCTTTAAGATTTTATCTTCTAACTATCCTCTCTTTACAGTTCTATAATAAAAAAGACAGAAAACCTCATATCATATGGTATTCAAACTTCAAGATACTGGACTTTTACAGAGGCCAAAAACATTATTAAAACAATGGATTACATAAGAATGCAATTAGTTATCTAGCAGATGAGATCAAATCTTTATGGCTACTAATACCTGTTTTCAACAACCTACCCAAAATCATGACATATGCTTTGTATATTAATATACAAAACCATATCAGTATTATGTGAAAAAATAAGTGCAGTACAAAATAAGATTTTCTTCATCTAAATCATTTATTAATAATGGTTAATGAAAGCCAGATCTTTTAACCACAAAATTGTAGTAGGATATATGCCAAAGTCTAAACATATGGAGATCAACATACTTCATTGAATTTATCATACATGGTGTCACCTTCAAATGGATTAAAAAATAAGAAAACAAAGTTTGCCAAGTAGATCCCTTTAAATTCACGAAGGCATATTATAATGAGCAAGTTTACCTCTATCATTAGGTTTGTAAACAATTCAATCTTAAGTAGATGAAGAGTTAACCACATATTTTATGAAACAACCACAATAGTACAAATAAATTACATGCTTACATCTTTCCATTCCTTAACAGATAACTTGGATCTTTGGCCAAAATCTACACCTTTAGCATTTAGCACAGCATACAAGAGGATTAAAAACATGGCATTCATAAATCATAACCACAACAAAAGGCAACTGATAAAAATATGTGGGCTCCAAATTTGTCATGAGGATATCCAATCTAAGTATCCAACCTTAGAAAGCATATTAATAATAAAATACTTATAACATACTGTCTTCAACAAAGCTAGCAAAAAAACAAAAAAACAGAGTTCCAATTGCATGTAACAGAATTCAAGTCCAAAAAACCCAGGAACAGACGTTGAAAGCATAGAAGATTGAAGAGAAAACAAGTCATTATTGTGTTTTCAGTTCACAGGGTGCCACATTTTTAATCTTGAGGAGTGAGAACAGAGAAAACTCCAATAAGTGCAAGAAGAGACCACAAATCATTATGAATGCAGGGTTGGAAAAAACACCCTTTTATGATATTTTACTTTTCAACTCAATCCACCAAAACCAAAAGCAGGATGTAAAAGCCTGCTCTGTTACAGAACATCTCAATTCAACGCCCGGCGGAAGATGACGGAACTACAGAGCAGACCCTTCCCACTCTGATACCAACTTAAAGACGCCAATAGATATTTCTTTTGAAAAAAAGAACAACATATAAACAAAATAGTTTTCTTCTTAACAAAAAAACAAAGCACCTTGGAGTATACTATATTCCCCCTTCTTTGCCAATTCTCAAAACAAATTGCAATTAACCAGTTTCATCACTTCCTCTCCCCAAAACAACACAAAACTTACTAGCTCACAAAACTCCCTACAAGAATAGAAACCCTCTCAATCTCATGCATGCACATAATCATAACCATTCATTCTCAACAAAACTAAAACCCTGAAATTCTTATAACTCAAAATAGCAAGCAAAATAATAAATAAATAAAAACAGCAATCTCCATTAAACCTAATTTTTTAGTTCAAGACAGTGATCAAGATTACAACAATGTTTAACTCTGCTCCATAACGATCCACAAAACCAACCTAGACGATCAAAACAAGCATTTGAAACACTAAAGATACAAAATTGACACAAAAATAATAAAAGAATCCACTTTGACTTTCACAGCGTTTAACAAAAAACAAAACAACGCAAACGAAGTGAATTGTGGGAGAAGAATTTGAATTTACCCATGGAAATTGGAGGGTGGGAGGTGAATGGCGAAGGAGGAAACCCTAGGAGAGAGAAAGTGAGAAAGCGAGGTTTTGGGGTTTGTTTGGTTTCAATAAAAGGGAGGGACAGTGAAGTTGAAGAGTGTGCGTTTGAAAATTGAAGAGACTGTGTTCTGGGAGCATCTATATCGGGTCGACACGTGGCGAGAGAAGAAAGTTCTGACATTCGAAGGGGGCGTTTTCAGGGACACGTGGCGATAATCTAGTGGTTGGCGCGGCGTTTGTGAGAACGACTGCGACGTTTCGTGGTGTCGACACTCGACAAGAGTGCATGCGCGTGAGGGGCGGTTTTGGAATTTGTGGAGAAGGGAAAGGGCTTTTTGGGGATTTCGTAGGGGCACGTGGAGGGAATTGCCGCCGGCGCGAGGTGGGACTGGGAGACTTGGGCGCTATGTTATCTTTTTGCCTTCAAAAACACTCTTTCATTCCTTAAATAAATAGATAAATTTTGCTCAAAAAAAATAAATAGATAAATAAAATATGGGATTTTAAAAAATATACTTTTTAATAAATTCAACCAATAGAGTGTGTTCAAAATATTGTGAGATTATTAACATTTTTCATTTGAATAATATTAAATTTTAAATATTAATAAAAAAAAGTTTTACAAAGTTTTAAATATTAAATTTGATATTATCCTTACAAAGATAGATACTTTCTTTATTTACTTAAAAAATTTTATTTTCTTAATTAATTTATAAATAAATCATATGTATTTTTTTTATTGGGACAATCATATCGATTGTTGAACAATATTATTATCTCTTTTATCTAAATATTTATTACAACTGCATACTCATATATATTAAACTTTTCTAGTTAAGTTGAAACAACTTTATGCAGTTTATCTACATGTTTGGTTGTAATTTTTTTAATATGAATTATGGTTTTAAGTAAAGAACATTAAATGATAATAAAATAAGATTTTTCATTTTGAAATACTTAAAAGAAATTGCTCAAGTCAAACTGATGAAATTTCACATAATTTATTATGAAAAATGTCCCGTATGTAAGGCATGGAGACAGTTTGAGGCCAACTTTTGTGTCTCATTGGTTGTCTTGGCCGACCAAAGATAAGATAAAATAAAATAAGTAGACTTGTGACAAACACACGAGACCAATAAGAGGTTGTTGCTCTACTAGGAAAACGATATCTTCTTTTCATGAAAACAATTACATCACTTTTACTGTTTTGCTTACACTTTGATTGTGTTTATTTTGAGATATCAAAACTTATTTTTTGGAAGTTAAATTGGGGTTATCACATTTTTATGTTTAGTATAAAGTACTAAACTTTAGAGTTGAAAATAGGTTTGTTCATTGGTTGTGACTTATATGGTTACAGTTAGTTCAAATCAAACTTATTTACTAAATAAATGAAGTCAAATTAAAGTGGTTTTTCTTTTTGACTGATTTGCACCAACCGGAGATGTCAGTGATGATAAGCAAGCCTTGCTTAATACTTTTGCCAGAAAAGTGATAAAGAAACCCCAATAGCAATAGCAATAGCATTATGTCATATAAAGCTTTCAGCTTTTGCTTGATCATGAAGCTTTAGGTTAATTGTTAGTTGAATCCTCCCTTAGTTTCCACTTTTCCTATAACTTTGTTTTTGTTTTGAGTTTAACAATGACTAATAGAGTTTTGAGGTTAATTTCACAGCAGAAAGCTACAACCTTCCATATATGTCAGTAAATTACAACTTTTCATATATGTTAAATCAATTAACTTTTATAAAATTATCTTAAAAATTATACAAACAGTTAGTTGTCTTTGATTAACATTATAAAACTACTTATCCCGATAAAGTAAAAGAGGGAATATGTAGTCCAAAATTCACTGTGAAAATAGCATTAAGTCCAAATGTTGATTTCCACAGCCAATTTATGTGGTTTTACACACATATACATCATATTCACAATCAACAGCAAAAAGAGCAGGACCAGAAAAACTACAATACAAACAATTATTGTTGGCCCTCAAATAACAACAGCAATATATATCTTTTATGGAGCATAAATTGAATGAACCATCATGTGTGGCAAAGCAATCAGATAAAAAATCTGTTGATTTTCACTTAGATGCCTTCTGGCCCTGTCCTTTGAGCTGAGTAGCAGCTGCAGACATCACGCGCAAGCGGCGAGCAATTTCTGTGAAGGATGGCCTGACTGAAGGGTTGGGTGCCCAACACTGCTCCATTAGTGTTTTCCACTCAATGTCACAATAACTGGGGATTGTAGGTCTTAATGTGTTATTCACAATGCCTCCTGCATGATGTGTGGAAGCAAGTGAGAAAATTTTCTTTTTGGTTGGAGAAACTGAATGATTTCTTTAATGATCAGTATGCATGAAAAAAATATGCACTGTGGAACAAATATGGAAAAAGTGCAAGAATGTAAATCATGTTGGTTCCAGAGAGGTTAAACAAATTATTAAAGGGGGGGAAAAAATTCATAGATGCTAGATGCATGATGCTAGGGTTACATAAAATCTGAGGCAACAGATGTCTAAGGAAACTCACATTTGACTTAAAAATAAATCTTTCAGTTATTCTTAAATGAGAAATGCTAGGAACATTCTCTCTCACACATTCTCTCTGATTGGTTAAAATTTATTGAAAATCATTTGCATACAAGCAAAAAGCATGTATGTGGCAATTTTCTCATCAACAGATGTGAGATGTCATTGGAAACTTGTAGAAGCATCAGATATCTAAGGAAACTTACATATCAAGGAAGTAGCTAACTTGAATTCAAATACATGATTTCTATTTCTTATTTTGGTTTAGCTATAGCCTATATGGTTCTTCTTTACTTGATAGTTAGTGGTTATTATCAGCCTACGCCTTCAGATTTTACCCATTTGATCAATTTTATTTTACTTTATTAAATTCAGACAGTGTAGCCTGATTATTAAGAGGTCTTAATAAAAGTTCTAATGTTCTATCAATGCAATGAAAGTACTATTGATGCAAGCTAGGGCCTCAGAAAGGTGAAAGACTACTAGAGTCCAAGCAACTGTAAACAAGGTTCCAAAGAGAAGAGAAAGAACCGCACCTATAATTGCACCATAGTGCATATTAGCATATGGCTCATCACCAGTAAGAATCTCCCATAATACAATGCCAAAAGAGAACACATCAACCTAAAAGATTGCACATAATAATAACATTAATAATCAATGCTTCTCAAACAATAGAGATAAGGAGAGACAGTAAAGGACAATGATACACTAAATAGGCAAAGTAATTTCTGACTTCTTTTTTCAATGCTGAATCTGTGAGATAGATTGGAACTCAATGAAAGCCTAAGATTGTTGGTGACAATTTCAATATCTAGTAGAAGGCAAACTTGAATCTACTAACAGTGATTCTAGATTTCCACTGGTGATGTGAAAATTTACCTTTTCTGAGACCTTATTGCTGCTACCATTTAGCAGCTCTGGTGCCATCCAAGGTAGAGTTCCCCGAACACCGCCAGAAACCAAGGTGTTTCGCTTAATCTTTGACAGGCCAAAATCGCCAACCTGGTGAACAGCAAGTTTCTTAGATTTGTCACACTGAAGACAAAATTGTATAGAATGAAAAATCAAAAACTTGAACAGATACCTTGCATATTGGTCGTAGAGGATCCTTCAAGTTCACAAGCAAATTGTCACATTTCAAGTCAAAATGCACAATATTTTTTGCATGTAAATATTCCATTCCAAAAGCCGCATCCATGGCAATTATCAGTCTCTTGCGGCGATCAAGATACCTGGAATCAGGATGAGATCATGCAAAAATATTTTCACCATTTTTCTCAATGACAAAATAGTCAATGGTAGCTAAGGATTATAACCAACAAAACAAAATGTTAAGGGCTTTCATTGAAAAATAGTAGCACCACTTTGTAGAAATGAAATAAATTATGATGAAGTAAATGGATCCTCTTATTGTTATATTTCAGCTTAAAACCAATTGGCATATGTGAAGTTGCCAACAGATATATATAAGTTGCATCCTGAGAATTGAGGCAGGCAATGTTGGATTTCCTAACAATTATGTTAAAATTTCTTATGACCTTGTTGTATAAAATTATGCTGCTATCTCTCTTTCTTTATAAACATTTGCAAATTTTGTTAAAGCACTAAAGTATAGAAAGAAGAGACACAAATTTTACATGACCAAGCCATGTGAAATTTTAATAAGAGAGGATCCATTCACTAGGAGAACGGATGCATTACCTATCCTTACGAAGCAAAACAGTCCTAAGAGAACCATCCACCATGTACTCAGTAACAGTTGCTAATGTTGCTCCTGGTCCATCGTGAACTACACCATAAAACGCCACCACATTTGGATGGTGAAGCTTGGAAAGTATGTCTGCTTCCCGCCAGAACTCTATGGTCTGAGAGTGGAAAGGAATACCATCAATAAAAGAGGGTCTGACACAAATATGTGACTAAAACATGAGAAAAGGAACACAATCATTGCAGGTGATTCATAGGCAAATTACCAGTCTCTCTTGTTCTGAAGATCGACCGGCAAAGATGCTTTTCTTTATTCGTTTAATTGCAACATCTGAGCCCCTCCATTTTCCATGGTACACAGTTCCAAAGGTACCAGAACCCAGCTCTCGCAGTTCTTCAAGATCTTCATTCTTTATGAACTGCAATGTGCATTAAATTAAATGTTAGTAAAACTTATGAACTCAAATTCTATGATGTCATTAGAGTGAAAAAAAGGTCCATTAAGGAACCAAGCAATCATCTAGTACACATGTTCTTTGAGTCAGCATTATAGAAACAAATTTATGTAGGATATGCCATAGTCATTCATCTTAGTAGAGAGCGCATGTGAAAAACAGGTTATGTGATGGTTGTGGATTAATGAGTCAATTAACATCACCTAAGAGTGACATTGTACTTTTTAAGAATAAACTCAGATGCACCATCAAAGTAGTTAAGCAAGGTAGATAAATATCCTGCTAGAACATACTTTAACCTATAAATTTCACATATGTTAATATTGCAAGTGTAGGATCAAATGTTTGACAGTAATCCATTTATGACAAGATAGAAAAATGAACCAATTTCTACAATGGGCAATAGAAAAGTATAAAATAATTAGGGTTCTAGCAACACATTCTTTTTAACACACTCTATTATTAGATCAAATTATTAAAAACCACAAAATTAGGAGTAAGACTCGTTAAATAGGAAGTAGGACCACAAAAAATAATAATTTTCAATAAATTCCAACTAAGAGTAGAAAGTGTGTTAAAAGGAATATGTTAAGAGAGTGTTGCTAGCATTTCTCAAATTATTATACTCTGTAAAAAAGACAGGTATAATACAAAAACGCAAACGAAATGGTACATCCACGCATGATACCTGCACAGTACTGGTGTCAAACTCCCCTGCTACAACCACATTCTTTGGTTCATTCTTGTCATCCTAAATTCAATTGATTACAGAATTTGTCAGCAAAGAGAGTAAAAATTTGTGCAGGCTCTCAAAATAAAGAACCACTAATAACTACCTGGTATTCAGACTCCTGTGGTAGTATGTTTTCCATTATGGCATCCATGTTCTTATTTTCATTGCCCTTTAGTTGGGAATGCTCATAGTTTTGGTGAAAGATACTTGCTTCTGTTTGAGTTGTTACAGGTACATTTTTCTGATTTTCTTCAACAAAATTAAGGTGAGATTCCGTGCGTCCTGCCAAAACACCATCAGCTGGTAGAGGAGCAGATGGCTGAGATTTACTATCCCCCTCTTGTACTTTTCTCGCAGCAGACAAAAAGCCAAGACTATCCTGATCAATTAGAGACACATTATCAAACCCCTCTTGAGCCAAGTTCTGAAAATATGACCAACGTTTAGGCTCATGATTGTCCATGTTTAAGCTCAAACCTGCTCTATCTGTTGGTAATGGACCACTGCTTGAGGAATCTTCAGGAATTACTGCTTTGGAGAACATGTCATAGAGGAAATCACGAGGAAACCTGTCCTCAATATCAATCAGAATGTCGCCCTGAGTTGTAGGTCTGGATTTAGCTTCTGAGGGAAAATCCTGAGAAACATCTTGGCCTGTGTTTCCAGTTAAAGGAAAAGGCTGCGACTGAGCCACCTTAGTATCGTTATCAGATTCCCTGGTAGAAACCTCCAAATTGAGGTCTGGAAGTTTAGATGCTAGATGTTCAGTACCTTTGGTTTCATTTTGATCAGAACTAAGGACCTGATCCTCATTTCTAGAAACTTTATTATCTTCTAACACTTGCTTTGACTCAGAATTCACATGCTGTGATAACTTTGAATTCACCTTAGTTGTTGTATCGGGCAACTGTTTGTATGCCTGTGGCAGGGCAAGTCCATCATCTGCTTGCAAAGGCTTTGCTGATGAGCTGGACATCATGTTCAGATTTGGCATATTGCCACTGTGCAATATGTCATTGGATTCTGTAACTGAGTTATTCTGACTGAAGTCAGAAAGCAAATCTGCCATGAGCAAGTGAGAGCCATGAGCATCGTCCGACTTTGTAGATCGGTTCAGCAAATCTGCCTGCTCCCTTGGAATTCTCTCTGAATAATAGACTCTGTTGGGAAGTGGAGGTGGTTCAAGGTAACTGAAATCAATCACATTGGACTCAGCATCAACATGAACACGGCTGAATGCATCGGTGGATGAAGTATAGAAGTCATCTTCGCCAGACTGAGGAGTCTGTGAGGGATTCATACTACTAATCAATGAAGAGGCATCTTCAGACTGCTGGTGCTTACCCTTGTTCTTTGATTGCAGTGCAGGATGAAGCCCTTCTGATATAGCAGCTGTAGCTGATGCCTCTGATAAATTAGCATTCAAATTGCCCTCAAACGGCGGTGAAGGAATAGGATATGATGGTGCTTCCAAGGGGAAATTCTCACCCTTTCTTTTTATCAGCACTTCTGGCATAGCTGAAATTTGCACCTGCAACTCACTGGATGCTAGACCATCATTCATGATTCCTTGGCTAACAAGACCATGAGTTGGCACAGAAACTGGAATCTCCCCAAGATTGCGAGCGGAGTTGTTAGAAGGACCAAGACCATGCTGTAGTGGATATTGATTAGCTTCCCCATGGTGAATGACATGGTCGTCATAAAACAATGGATGAGTTTCATAAGCACTAGAGGAGATTGGAATCACTGGTTGTGAAGATTGAATAGTCAATGATGGTTTAACATTGTCAGTCAAGGATGAACTGCTAACACCAAATGTGTTCATAAGAACTCTGTTGGTCTCCCTCTCGTTATTTTGTCCATGCAATTCATGCAAGTTATTCGTAGAGCCGCTTAAACCATGAAGGATTGAGTTGCTTCTTGAACCAACATCCATACCATTAACAGCAACTACATACTGGATTTCAGAATCACCACCATCAATGCTACCTATACCGAATTGAGTATCATCCAAATCATTTATAGAGAACAGAAAAATCCTAAGCTTGGTCGATCCTCGTCCACCTTGTAGATCATGACATTCCTCCATCATATTCCGCAGATCCTCATCAGACGATACCGAGACCAATGCATCAAGATCTTCTCCAGGAAGCTGATATTTTATCACATGAACTTCACTATAGATTGATGATGTTTTAAGCATAAGCTCGTGAAAACGTATGTCCCTTCTTATACTGATAATACGCGTTTCACCCCCAACATATCTAAGCTTTCCATCACTAGGCCGTGGCAGTATTCTACCCCCAAAGCTGCATAGAACCTTCATCTTCATTGATGCACTTTCAGAAACACTAGAAGAGGAAGTACCGTGAAGGACTTGGTAACCGTCTTGATTAGACGAAGTTCTAGGAATTGATCGAGCCGAACCATAGTTACTTCTGTTGTCCTGGTGGTGTTGAGAAGAGTTCCTTCTGTCAAACTCTTTTGGAACCTTTTCAACCTTTGTGAGCACAGAGATATCTGATCCACTCTCAGATCCTGGGTGGCCTAAAATTCCTTTCAATTCCATATAGCTGGTTGAATAATTGGGATCAACCACAACATTTGGAAAGGAAGGCTTCCTGAGATTCACCCTATCTCTCATAAACTCAAGAGAAAACTCCTCACCAGTCTGTATGGAATAATTAAGAACAGGTTTATTCTCTGACATGTTAAATGCCGGAGGCCTCACATTGATATGCATGCCATCGCGAAGGTCTTGCTGGACCAACTGCGGTGCAGAATGGAACTCCTCCTTTCTAGGTTCCATGGAATTGTATTGATGTTTCTGCATCTTTGGTTGTGTAATCAAAGCCTCATTTGTAAAGTTAAATGCAGGGATTCACTGTAATGCCACAGTACTGGAAAGACACTTAACATCATGTAGAAATAATGCACCTAATACTGTAAAATTTCCAAATCTCACAAACAGAACTGCTAACAACTCCAGAAGGGAGATTTACTAATTCTAAAGTTTATGTCACCAATCAACACAAGAAGAAGCTTCCACAATCTTGATAATTCTCAATAATAGGTACTTTCTTCAAGGATCAAACTACCTTCAGAATATGCCACCCTGTGTGCATGATGAAGTTTAGAAACTGCTTAGCTTATAAGATGTAACAAGATATAGAAACAACTGCATAATAGGAAGAGATACAATAAGATAAAAGGTCACAAGAATTACACTCCATAAAATCAAACTACACTCAATAGAATTACACTCATTCCTTAACTACTTCTCATTACTTACACTAACTACATAAAAATAAGAAGAAAAAGATTTATAAACTGCAACTTCTTGTTCTGAAAATTCCTTATCTAATATGCATCATATGAGCTATAAGGTTGGTCTGATGGTTAATGGAAGAAAGGGGGAGGGAGAGGTTGTGGGTTCAACTCACTTTCACTAACAATTAACAACTAACATTTGTTGATAAAAAAAATATAAAAAAATATGCATCAGCCAAAATATGGTCAACTCATAGAACCATAGCAGGGTATAGTGAAGCAAAACCCAACACTAACCATAAGAAAATGGGGTGAAAGATAATACCCATAATTTTTTAAGCAAATCAAACCACATGCAAAGATCAAATGAAGAAAAAGAGTGAATAAACAATTAAGGTCACCTTAAAAAACAGACCCATATATTAGATCACCGCTGCTATCCATAAATTATCTATAACTTGGGTCTTAACTTCAACCTTTCCCCACCAAAACACAGCATGGATGATCATAATCATAAGTGCACAAATCAAGTTTGACTCAAATAACAGCAAAAAAACAACAGATGGTTTTGAAAAAGGATGAAGAATCAGAATCAACTAAAATACCTGAATCATGATGGTTTTGAGCTTGACATAGCTATAGCTCAAGAAGGTTTCAGAGGAAGAGCCATGGCTGGTATATGGGGGAAAACTGAAATCAAATGAAAAGTGTATATATGGGAAAGAAACCAAAAAAGAATCCAACTTTGTCTACCCCATCTTTTTTATTTGCCAAAAAATTGAGAATCAAAGTGTCTGAATCTACTTCTACTTCAATGATCCTTTTGGGACAAAATGACAACACACTCTCTCTCTCTCTTTTTTCTCTCTCTATGTATGTGGATTTGAGAAGCTGTGTGTTTGTTCATGTTTTGGAATAAAATAAGTTTTTTTGTGTCAGCAAAACTGTCAAAGGAGTGAAGAAACAGTTATGTCCAAAAATTTGTACCTTTTTTTTATTATTCTTACTGCAACAGTTCGTTAATCGTTGGCCACGTGTTGGTTTTACATGGAGAGAAAACAACGTTATAGTATTTATATTATGTAAAAAATAACGTTATTATTATATTGCTATATATATACGAAAAAATAATAAAATTTTACCAACAACTTGTGGAAAAACGTTACAATTGACGACGGTGAACGTTTTTAAAGGCATATAATAGAACCCTGTTGAATGAAAAAAGAAAATGATTGTCTTAATAATGTTTGTATAATTAATGATTTAAAAAAAAATATACACACTAAGTTTCATATTTTAATTAAGTAAATATTTCTAAATATACATAGATAACTAATTATCAAACTTTTATTATTTGGTCGACTTTTCTTATCATTCCAAATATTACACATTTAGTTTATTTAATTCCTTATTTTATCTTTTTTTTTTTAAATAAAACTTATTGAAATATTTATTTAGTTTTATTTATATGAAAATGAATCAACTAACAAATCGTTGATTTAAGTGATAATAAATTTAATATCTTTAACAAAGTCTCAACAGAAAAGTTATAAACATTTAAATAATTGATATAATTAATAAAGAGAAAAAAGTTTATAAATATAAGATTTTTCTATAAGATCATAATTTCACTTTTCATCTGTGGATATGTTTTCATCGAATTAAAATGGATCATAAATATGAAACCTAATTATAAGGTGAATTATTACTCTTGAAAACATCTACATACAACAAAATAAAGCTAATTTTATTGTCCAATGGTTACATTTGTGAATCATTGAACTCCAATATGTGAATGGGGATATTCACACATTAAAATTAAACCAATGCTACAGTAATAATGAAAAAACATGAAAAAAATTTAAATATATTTTTAATTCTTAAATTTTAATTTTTAGTCACTAAATTTTTGTTTAGCGGTCAAAGTCTCTAAACTTTTTTCCATTATGATTTTTATTTTTAGTTCTTAAACTTTTGTTTGACAGATTAAAGTCCCTAAACTTTTTTCCGTTAAGATTTTTAGTCTCTAAACATTTTATAAATTGAATTTTTAGTTCCTAAAAATCTATTAAATAAATAAAAAAAAATGAAGCTTATATTTTTGTTTAGGGGCTTAAAAAACAAATTTTTAAAAAGTTTAAGAATTTTGACTAGACAAACAAAAGTTTAGGAAGTAAAAACCTTAACATGAAAAAGTTTAAAGACTTTTATTAATCAAACAAAAGTTTAATGACTAAAAACCAAAATTCCAAAAAGTTTAAGGATTAAAAACATAGTTAACCCTATGGAAAATAAGAAAATTCAATTTCTGAAATTGCATACTCATTAGTCATGATTCACAAAACAAATGATAGCTTATTTATCAAAACCAATATGTGGCAATAGTAAATCCAATGCTTCTAATCCAAGATTTAAGAACGAACAAGGCAAGAGGAATGTGAAAATTAAAAAGAAGAAAAAAGACAAACAGAAACTAAAATGACACTTGAATTTCTATTAAACCATTTGAAGGTACAACAAAAAATTTAATAAGGCAAGCATTGAATCATCAACAAAAATAATAGTGTACTAGATAGCACTGCCCCTGGTAATAATAAAATACAACTTTGGAGTACCATTCAATGAATAAATTTATCAGTATCCGATTTTACCAAGAAAAAACATCAATAGATTCAATAGCAACATCAGGATCTGTTTCAATCATTTGGATGCCTTCTGTGCTTTGGTTTGGCTAGCTGCTGCTGCAGACATTACACGCAGTCGACTCGCTATTTCGGTGAAAGATGGCCTGGCTGCAGGATTTGGTGCCCAACACTGCTCCATCAGTGTTCTCCATTCCCCATCACAATGATCTGGGATAGTTGGCCTTAATGTGTTATTCACAATCCCACCTATATAGGCAGCAGAAAGAAATTAGTTAGTGGAGCCAGTTTGATAAATAGATAACTAGTGGACTACAAGAATAGTATGTTTGGAATTGGATGCCTGTTTTAGGACCTGTTTGCATAAGCTTCTCCAGAAGGCCTCTTGGGAGAAAAAAATAAAAAGAAAAACTGAAATGTGTTACTGTATAAGTTAAAATTACCTTTTGCATTAGCTAATTTATAGAAACTCTCATCTTTTAGAGAAACTATATGAGAGGGTTTCTACAAACTAGCTAATGCAAAAACTAATTTTAACTTATGAAAAAACTCATTTCATTTTTTTTCTTTTTTTTTTTTCCCTAGAAGTTCTTTAGAGAAGCTTACTCAAACAGACCTTTAGACTGACATGCATGTCATTTCTGAAGCAACATAAGGTATGGTCGCTGTTTAAAGAAACTACAGAAGAAGCTTTCCTAATATTGTTAATTCAATGAAAAGTATAAATCATTTCAGGAGCATGCAGCAAGAATGTAGTTGCACAGACATGAATAAGAACATAAGAAAAAAACCATACCTATGATTGCACCATAGTGCATATTGGCATATGGCTCCTCACCAGTTAGAATCTCCCATAATACTATGCCAAAGGAGAACACATCAACCTACAAATCAAAATTCAATTTCAGCAATCAATAACTCCAAGCATCAAGGTGATATAAAAGGATTGTAAACTGAAATTTTATTTAGTTTTCAGATATTCCTTTCCAAAAATTATTGAGGTGAAAATTCCAAGCATTCCTTATTCTCTTATGTAAAGATTTCCAAAAGTAGAAAAAGAAATAAACAGGAAATTTGTTCATTTATAAAATGAAAAAGAAATAAAATGTTGAAAAAAAGTTTGCTTAAATTTCTATTCCAAAGCATAGTTATCAATCTTGGATAGCAGGACATAGCAATCAAGCCCAAACATGCTATGGCGGGATAGCATCACACATAGCAAGATGGCCACTATTCAGAAATTTTTTTATACAGACTAAACAATTTATTTATACAATATACATATAAATGCTCAAAAGTTTTTAAAAAATACATAAATTCAGAAAAGAGGTGATTCATAGATCAGAACAGAGAAATGAATGGAGGGTGGGTGCCACCAGAAATACTGCTAGAGATGGGAGGGTGTTGGTCACAGTGTGGCTGTTGTACAGTTGAAAGGAGTGTGGGAAACTATCCAATTAGGATTTTTTTATTTTTTTTTTTTTAGTTCTGGAAAGGGAAAGAGAAATTTCAACTTTGCCTCTGAAAACACCCAGAATGATGCAGTTTTGAGGCCAAAAATAGTTTTTTTTTTCTTCTAAAACTCCTCACTCTAGTGCTGCTAACAGACTCATTTACAATTTGTAGCAGTCCACAGACACTCCGCACTGCTAGGCTGCTATATCACACTATCAATAACTAAAGCTCAAAAGTGAGAGGAAGAATGAGATTAAGGTTATTTTAACATCAAGAGAAGAGCTCCTTAGTTAAATTTCAATTCTTCATCATGTGATCATAGAAAAAGCACTTCATTCAGACAACTAAAAATTCTACCTTTTCTGAGACCTTGTTGCTGCTACCATTCAGCAGCTCTGGTGCCATCCAAGGAAGAGTCCCTCGCACACCACCAGAAACCAAGGTATTTCGTTTAATTTTTGACAAGCCAAAATCCCCAACCTGGAAAAACAAATTTCATAGTCTACTCGACCTCTATTTTTCAATGCAGAACATTCCGTATTTATAGAAAACTGGAGAAAAAATCCCAGCTTAGATACCTTGCATATAGGCCGCATAGGATCTTTCAAGTTCACCAACAAATTGTCACATTTTAGGTCAAAGTGTACAATATTTTTTGAGTGCAAATATTCCATTCCAAAAGCTGCATCCATTGCAATTACCAGTCTCTTGCGTCGATCAAGATACCTACAATGAAATCTAGATCCTTCAGTAAGAAAATGAAATTCATCATCACCAAACATACACAAGCATATATATATATATAGCATCATGCATTTCATGAGACAGGAATTGTTATTGTTTTCAAGACATGACTTTCACTTCAAATAAGAGGCAGTACTAAGCCTTCAGCTTCAGCTGATGATAGCATTGCACTGGTTAGTTTTTAAATACAATGATATGAACAAAACAAATCAATATTTTAGGCAATTGATTAATATAACTAAATAATAAAAATACAAAACCTTTTTTTCTAGTTGCATTACCTATCTTTGCGAAGTAATACATGCCTAAGAGAACCATCCACCATGTACTCTGCAACCGTAGCCATTGTTCCTCCTGGTCCATCCTCCACTACACCATAAAATGCCACCACATTTGGATGATGAAGCTTAGAAAGAATCTCCGCTTCACGCCAGAATTCTACAGTCTGAGAAATGAAAACAAATATCGCATCACATGCCTCAAATCTATCAATCATTGATTGAAGCACTTTCAAGTAAATTTAGTGGAAAGGAAAATAAGTAAAAAGAATAAAAAGGTAGCAAATAATTTATAACAAAAAGAGATAGTGCAAGTCGCCCAATAGAAATTAAATTATAACTTACCAATCTCTCTTGCTCAGATGATCGACCAGTGAAGCAGATTTTTTTTATTCTTTTAATGGCAACATCTGTTCCCCGCCATTTCCCATGATACACAGTCCCAAAGGTACCAGAACCCAGTTCCTTCAGCTCTTCAAGATCGTCATTCATTATGACCTAAAAAGTGCATTATAATAAAGAAAGAAATTAAAGATTTTCATGCCAGTGTTCAAGCAAGACAATGAATGCATGTCTGAAGCCTGTGAATATTTGAGAAGGCATAAAAAAACAGCTAGATGATCGTAGAAGCATATACTTCACAAGGTCAAATGTGAGAAGGAAAAATGTCTAAGACACATACCACAACCATGAATGTGATTGAGTTGTCCATAAAATGCAATGTTAATCTATATGTTAAAGATCATGTCAAAGAAACATTTCACCAAAGAATTTGAATAGTTACATAGAGGCTATCAATAACTTTCAGAACTTCTACTTCCCAAATCCCAACACAACCCCACCCTAAAAAACTCCACTGGGTGAAACACAGACACACTGCTACCTCCTGTTGAAATTGGTGAAATTTAATAATTAGATCTATCTCAACTATTGTGCAGTTTCCGTACTCATATCATTGATGACAGTAACAATTTAAATTTCAAGTGGAGTGTAGTGAGTTTTCTTTTGAATAAATTTTAGTAGACAAGGTTTGCCAGAAATAACTTTTAGAAATTACAGAGAAAACAGAACGAATACCAGTTGATACTTGACAAAGAATTTGACTATTTACTCTAGATACAAACCTAATTTTCATTTATTAACTTTTGGTCTAGTAAAGCACACCCTTAGTTTTAACTTTTAATTTTAACACGAGAGATCAACTCTGAGCTGTAAGGAATCTTAAGTGTCATTCTTCTAAATATAGGAGATTGGAAGTAGAACAAAAAGCATTGGGGGATTCTAATTGCTATCATCACAACATATTCAGCACTGATAGGATTTAAATGGAAACAGAAGGGTAGGAATGGATTAACATGATCAGGTCATGTTCATCACTAAAATGCAAGTGTATCTTCTGCAAAGTGCAAACCTAAAATTTTGAACCCAACTTGATCAAACCTCAATAGTTAAATGAATAATTAAAGAACCAGACCAGTAAAATATGTCATTCTCAATCCTATTGTTAGTAGCATTCATTTGTACACAAGACAACAATCCATTTACAGAAATCAGATAACCAGTAAGGAAGTTGCAAACAGGAATATTGCACACAAAAGAATAAGCATCTTACCTGAAAAGGACTCGTATCAAATTCTCCTGCTAAAGAAGGATCAGGAGGAGGTAGATTGCTGTTCCTTTTTTCAAACTTCCCAACCTACATGATAAGAACTTCTGTAAGCAGATAAACACATTCATACATAATCCAAAACCAAAAATAGTTAAAATCAAACCTCATATTCTGACTCTTGTGCTCTTATGTTTTCCATCATAGCATCAAATTGCATACTTCCAGTGTCGTTCACTTGGGAATGATTATAATTTGACAGAACAGTGGTTTCTGCTCCAATCCTTCCATGCAAGTCTCTTACATTTTCTTCAACAAAATCAAGGTGGGACTCTGCATGGTTCAGAGAAACTTCACCAGTTGTTAAAGATGTAACATGTTGAGCCCTATTATCTCCAACCACTTTTCCTGCTGAAAAACCAAGATGATCCTGGTCCATAAGAGACACATTATCAATCCCTTCTTGAGCCAATTTTTGAAAATATGACCATCGCTTAGGTTCATGATTTTCTATGTTTACACTTAAGCCCACTCCATCTGAGGTTAATGGATGCAGACTAGAGGGGTCTTCTTCAAGTACTGCTTTAGAGAACATATCAGTGAAAAATTCACGGGGGAACCGATCATTAATATCAATAAGGATGTCACCTTGCACTTGTTCAGAAACAACATTTGAAGGAAATTCTTTAGAATCATCTTCTGTAGTTGTATTCCCATTTATGGAAACAGGTAAGGCCTGAACATTAATATCCTCATTAGACTCCTTCACAGAGGTATCACCCCAATCAACTTCTGGAAGAATGGATGCTGGATCATCAAATTCAAGGTGCTTATCAGAAGAAACCTGGTGCAAATTAGGCAAGTCTGGTTTACTAGCTTTTGTCTCATCAACCAGGGGTTTGTTATAGTTATTTTTACTATAAATTTCTGTTTCCAACCCAACAACATTATCCTTATTTAACAAATCTTTGCGTCCTCCATTGTCCGATAATACCTGCATCAACTCGGGATTCACATGCTCAGTTAGCTTTGATTTCATCTGACTGCTTGCATCAGGCAGCTGTTTGTATATTTGATGATTGACAGCCCCGTTATCAACAGCATAGCCATCTGCATGCAAGGGCTTTTCTGCGACACCAAATTCCTCAGATAGATTAGGCAGATTTCCATCATGCAACTTGTCACTAGACTCTGCAGCTGAATCTGGTGGGTTGACATCAGAAAGTAAATCTGAAACATGCAACTGAGAACTGTGTGTATCATCCGATTTCGAGGACCGATTCAGCAACTCCAATTGTTCCCGTGGAATTCTCTCCGAATAGTAAACTCTTTTAGGAAGAGGAGGAGGATGAAGAGAACTCAAGTCAGAGGCATTGGACTGGGAATCAACATAAGCAGGGCCAAATGCACTGCTAGATGTAGAATAAGTCTCTTCATAATCCGGGAGCCTGTCCATCTTTGTCGGATGCAACGAATGCCCCTCTGGTGCAGTAACAACAACTGATGCTTCAGGAAAATTATTTTTCATGTAACCGTTATTAAGCAGTTGTACAGGAGCTGGTGTTGGTAATTCTGAGGCTAAAACTTTTCCAGGGTCACTTCCATGTTGAATTGAACTATCAACCATCTTGTTCGCCAATGTTCCTGGTATTTCTGAATTTTGTACTTGTATCCCACGAGGTGGAAGGCCTTCACTAAAAATTCCTGGTGGATTAATGAGCATATGAGGCATAATGATAGGAGTCTCTCCAATAACAGGTTTATGAGAAGGATTAAGGCCATGATTAATAATATATTGATCACTAGGTTCCCCAAGGCGCATCATTTGATCACCATAAAACTGTGGATACGCGTCATAAGAATTTGAGGAAGTTGGTAGCACTGGTTGTGAGGACTGAGTAGCCAATGATGAGTCAAAATTGTTAGTCAGGGGAGCACCTTGTGCAATAGATTCTACACCAACTCTACTAGTGTCCCTGCCAATACTTTGCCTGTCCAATTCATTTATATCATTTGCAGAAAAACTGATACCAAACATGGTTGTGCTTTTTCTTGATTCCAAGTCCATGCCATTAACAGCAACAACATACTGGATCTCAGAATCATCACCAATGCTGCTGATACCAAACTGAGCATCCTCCAAATCACTCAATGAGAACAAAAACATCCTAAGCTTTTGTGATCCTTCTCTATCTAGTAGATGATTACACTCCTCCATCATATTCTGCAAATCCTCATCAGATGACACAGACACCAAAGCATCAAGATCTTCCCCAGGAAGCTGATACTTGATTGCATGAACCTGATTATAGATTTGAAATGCTTTCTGCATGAGCTCCTGCCAAGATATGTCCTTTCTTATACGAAGAATGCGTGTTTGGCCTCCAACATACCTTAGCTTTCCATCACATGGTCGTGGCAATATTCTACCACCAAAGCTGCAAAGAAACTTCATCATCATTGATCTATCATAAACTCCAAAAGACCCATACCCAGGCACAAATTGTCTATTGTCCTGATTCAATGAAGTTCTTGGCATTGATTGAATCGACCCGTAGTTGCTTCTGTCTCCAGGTATTGATGTATTCATTCTATCAAATTCTTTTGGATATTTGTCAACCATTGAGAGCATAGAAATATCAGATCCACTTTCAGATCCTGGATGACTGATGCCTAAAATGCCTTTCAGTTCCATGTAACCTGGGGTATAATTGGAGTCGCTGACATTTGATACAGGCTTCGTGATATTCACCCTATCTCTCATAAATTCAAGAGCAAATTCCTCACCTGTCCGTATGGAGTAATTATGTACAGGTTTAACTTCTGATGTATTGAGGTCAGCTGGTCTTCTACTGGCATGTGTGCCCTCCAGATGGTCCTGCATCACTGACTGTGGCCCTGGTGGGTGGTATTCATCATGTCTAGGATCCATGTTGTATAAAACAGCGTTTTGGAATCTTGATTGTTCCATCACACTATCTTTTTCTTCTTTATAATAGAAAAATACATTAAAAATCCTAGTAAAATAGAATGTCTACACTTTCAGTAACTGAGCAATTTTAGTCACTGTATAGTTATTTGAAGAAGGATCTGCAATCCGGGAAACTTTCAAGAACTGTTGTGCTTGTGCTCCCAAAATGAAAATTAAATATAAACCAAGCTCCTGTAAAACACAATGGAATCAACACAAGTTCTAGCAAAAAATTAACATTCAATAAGATATCACAGAAGATGGAAATAAATATGCTACGCGACAAAAGATAACTACAAAAAAGCCGGCACAAAGACCACCGCACCTTTTGCTAAATTAACATTAACAACTTTTAAAGGAGTAAATAACTTTGGTGGTAAATGATGGATTTTGGGCAGTGAAAAGATACTCTATTTTTTTAATGGACAACTTTAACTGCCTTTCCATGGCTAAAGGGCTGTTATATCTTTGGGGCATGACTTGGATGACAATACATCACAGAGATCATGCAAACTTGCGAATGCCTCAGTAAGTTACCAAATAAGTGCATGTTTGGTTAAGCACCCGAACACCCATTGAACAACATTTCACTCTTTCCAAAGCAAGAAAAGTAAACGCTACATGAGTGGAGCTTTAAATTGAACGTTGGTTGCATTCAATTTGACGGTTTCACAAACATACCTTAAATTGCATAACAACAATAACATTGGCATCTTATAAAGTTATAAACTCTTCATTCAACTAGGCCCTATTTGGGTAAATGTCTCTAGAAGGACTTCTAGGAGAAAAAATGAAATTAACTTTTCCAAAAGCTAAAATTGGTTTCTCTCATGGCTAATTTGTAGAAGTTCCACATCTTTTAGGAGAAGTTATATAGAGGTTCTACAAATTAGCTTTGGAAGAAGCCTATTTTAATTTACGGAGAAGCTAATTTCATTTTTTCTTCATATTTTTTCTCCTAGAAGTCCTTTAGAGTAGTGTACCCAAACAAGCCACTAGTCTAAAATGTTTTTAGGTGTTGACCTCCACAAAATGTCTTAAGCTTTTGACGATCTTATAAGCATGAAAACTAACAAACCGATTGCATTCAGGGGTAAATCAGCTAACATTCAAATTTCAAACACAATTGCAAGTAGCAGTCAAGCAAGAGAGACCATCACCACCACCAATCCAAAATAATGAAACACCAATGAACAACAACAAAAGAAACACATCTAAATGTAACAAATTTGGTCATAATCTAGACTCCCCCATAAACTCCATCCCAATCCCTAAACCCAAGAAAATCAATCTAGGGTTCTGTTCTACCAACAATAGCTAAGCTTCACAATGAGGCAAACAAAACCATCACAAACACAGCAAAATACAGATAGAATATACATATGAAACTGAATCCAGCCACCCCAATGAAGCAAAAACGTAAATAAAAAACAAAACCTTCCCTTACCCAAATGCTCTCTGCTCAAAAAGATGCAGCTATCGGCCAAGAAGGGATCAGAGTAAAGACCAAATTTTGAATCCGGAAATGGGGGTCTGAGAGGAAAATGAAACGAACCCACTTGTTTTTTCTCAACTGGGTATAACGCAGTAACGTTGGTTTCACACCACAGTGTGTAAATCAACTTGTACTTCAAGTTGTTGAACTCCTTTCTGCAGAAAAAAAGACGTTTTTTTTTCTTTCTTTTTTTTTCTCTCTCCACCAGTTGCACCCACCGTCCTTTCCGTTTTCGTTTCTGCCGAAATTAGTTTTTATTATTATTTTGTATTTTGTTTCTGCATTTAGTCAAACGAGAAAAAATCAATCTAGCTCCTTCCTTGCAGATAACTACAGAAGAGACAACGTGACCATTTCTCTCCTACCACTCTTTTTGTTAGATCATGTGTATTTAATATTTATATTTGAAAGAAAAAAAAAACAAGGATGTTTAATGATTAATATTATTTCAAATTGATTATTTTTTAATAATAAACTGTCGGAAGTTTTCTATAAAAAAAACATTAATAAGAAAATAATATTTTTTCTTAAAAAAGAAAATAATAATTTTACAAAACTAACTTTATAATTAATTATTAATATTACGTTTGCAAATATCATAATTTATAACTCAACACATTTTTAAAGTTAAATTGGAATTAAATTAACTGTCATAATTTTTTTTCACTCAACTGTCATAATATTTAATTTTAATAATAAAAATAACATACTGACAATTACAATTAAAAATTAAACAAATATAATTAATATAACTATCCATCATTATAATGATGAGTTGCAAATTAATTATATAAATTATTGTTGTGATATATTAACTTTTTTTAGACTTTATTTGGAATAACTTATCTATTATTTGGTGGTTCACGCAAATGAAGAAAACGGGGTTAAAAGATACGTTTTCCTTTGGTGCTACATATCACTTTTACTTATTTATGGTTTAGTTTTTACTCAATTTGATTTTTTAGATGGTATTTAGTTTTACTGCTTTCTGTTTTTATTTTTCATAAAAAAAAATGTAGTTGAAAATATTTTTATTTTTTTAAAAATATTTTTTGAAAAAGATTGAAACTAAGAATAAAAATATGATGTTTTTAATATTATTACTTTTATAAATATTTTTATGCATTTTGTTTAACGCTTTTACTTTTATAAATAAGATTTTTAATATTTGAAAATCTAAAAATAAAAATTAAAAATATCTTCTAAAACTAATCCCATCATTTTTCATAGGTCTTAATTTTGTTATATATATTTTCAAAATATTTTGAATTAATTTTTAATTAATATGAATCGTGTAAATTATTTTATTAAATTCATTCCTATAAAAATTATGAAACTCCTATTATATGAATCAGAATCAAAAGGAGAAAAAACATAATGAAAATTATATAAAAAAAATGAATGTTATATATGAATAATTAAAAAATAATTTAATATTAAATTTTTTATTACTTTGATTATTTGTTAAATATATATATTTTTCATAAAATCATTATTATATTTATTATTTTTTTATTCAAATATAAGTTGAATTTCATAATTTTTTATATAAATAAATCTAATGAAACAATTCTTATATGTTAAATTAGTAAAAAAAAATAAATTAAAATCACATTAGAAAATTGAAAACGATCATTGTTTCAAAAATTTAATTTTTACTGATTTTGAAAATATAAAAATTAAGCCGAATAAAAACTAAATATAAACCATCAAAAGTGATTTTTATTTTTATTTTGAATAATTAGGCTTTAAAATGAAAACACTCTTGTCATAAAAAATCAATCGAAGTCCCTAAAAATAAAATCAATCAAAGTCATGACAAGTGTCACATACATGGGAGATTATCATTGCTTAACTAAACATATCAATACATAAAAAAAAAAAAAAAAAAAAAAATAGTAAACATATCATTCTTAACGAGGGAATGTAATGTAATAAGTGTTCGTTAATTAAAAGTGGTTTATGTAAATGTAACAATTAAAATTTGCAAAGTAACTGGTGCAATCAGATTTAGAAAAAAAAAAAAAAAAACTTGTGAAATTCATTAAATTAATAAATTATTATGATCTTAATCCTCACGATGCAATAAAAATATGGCCTTGTTAATAAGTGCTCTTAGAGCACTAGTTAAAAAAATAAAAGAAAGAAATTGTTATTAAAAATCATATCTAAGTCTATTTAAAAATCACAGAAAAAATAATTTTTATGCATCTCAATAAAATTATTTTAAACAATGTCCATTACTAGTAGTATTTGTCAAAAATAAACACTTGGAAAATGACAATTTATTTAGTTTACCGATCGAATTCAATTAGTCAGTTAAAAAAAAATGTAGTTATCTCAAATTCAGTGCCAATGCATATTTTCGTTAGGGTTTTACAGTGACATCATATTTTCTTAAACGCGTGGCTTAGAAGCAAGGGGGCGCGTGTTGGAACTTGGAAGTGTTGGAGGAATAGTTGGGTTTGAGAAAATTATTTTTTTATTTTTCTTAATTATATAAATATTACCTTATTTTAATTTTATTTTCAAACGTTTAAGTAATTAATAAATAATGAAAATATTTTTTCTTATTTTTATTTTGATATAATTTTTTAAGTAAAAAATAAATTAAATTAAATTAAAATAATATTACATTTTTATAGTTAAAAATAATAAATATTTTTTTAAATCAAACGTTCACGTAGTAACTTTTTAATTTTTTTTATATACAGTTAAATGTAAACGATACAGTTAAATGTCAATGATATTATCAATAAATTATTAGTATAAGTGATTATCGGATTCGATTTTTGAGAAATTTTTTATTAATTAAATAATAAATATTTCATATAATAACATAATTAATTTAAAAAAAATGTCTTAACGGAACTATATACCTATTGACTAAAGAACATAAGATGCACAGAAAATCTTACTTTACCTTTTAAAAGGTTTGAACAATTTTTTTAAGTAAACCTAAGCAACTCTTTGTATTGGTGGGTAAGATCATTGACTTGGCATCACTGCCATTTATTTATTTATATATATTTATTTCAAAGCTGGCCTTCCAGTACACGTTCTATAGCCATGTTTTGAGCTTCATCTAAATTCTTAGCTAGGAGATTATTTTATTTTATTAATGGGTTTCAAAATTTCAAAAGAAACAGATGGTAATCAATTTGAAATTGGTACTATATAATAAAATATGTTAAAGTTTTTTAATAATATATATAACGAAACAGCTAAGTTGCCATACTACAATTAATAGTGAATTTAATGATAATAACTCCTAAGTGACAGTTAATGCTGGCAAGTTAAACACCCATAACCAGACAGCTAAACTACCCTACAACAATAACTTCATTACAGGAAGTAGTATTATTTGTGAACAATTTTTTTGTCTCTTCAATTTTTCTCTTTTCTCTTTTCTTTCTTTCCTACACCATTTACATGCACTGTAATTTTCTAGTGTTGTATTAAATTGGTTTCAACAACAAAAATAAAATAAAATAGTTTCAACATGTTTGTAGTCTGAATTATATTTTTACATTTGGGAAACATTAAGATATAAAATTAATTCATTGTAAAATAAATATATTATGTCAAAAACTAAGTACACATTTTTTTAAAGGATGAGAAGTTTTTGGTCAAAGCCTGTAATTAGTTTTTTCTTATAAATTAAAAATCTCAGTTTATATTAGTTTTTTTAAAATCTCAGTTTATATTAGTTAGGACTATATATACACACAGTAATCCAGTACTATGTAATAGGTTTTTGATAAAAAAAAAAAAAAGTATCCATAATAAAAGAGAATAACAGTAACAATGTAATAAAATTTTATATTGTCAATTAATTATAACCTTTTATTTATAATAAATTAATTAACTCTTATAAAAATTATTTTAAAGTCATATAAATAAAAGATTGTAATAAACTAATAATTAATGTAAAATTCTGTAACAGGCTGAGTAATTTGTATTTATTCTCTTGATGAAATGTGTATTATAACTTGTGCTCCAAATTGGGATCAGAGGCAGTTGGCCTTTTAATTTTCTTGTCTTGCTGGCATATGGGATTTGGAACCACAGGAATTTAATCGAAGTGGGAAAGACACACCATCCTTTGGTAAGAGTTGAGTTGTTCACTGTCAAATGCATAAATAGTTTGACACAAAATACTTACAAACATGGGTCCCTTCTTAAGAAGCTATTCTGTTTAGATGAACATATTTTCTTTTTATGTGAAAGATGGAGAATTTATTCTACACTGGAAGGTGTAGTACTATGATTTTTCATAAGTGATTGCATGAAATGTTTTATTTATATAATGTGAGAAAGTCAATAATATTCATAATCATTGGGCTTTAGATATGAAATTTTAGTTATATAACAGGGAGGTGTAGTTAGAGGTAACATGGGGACAATTAACAAAAAAAAAAAAAAGATGACCCAATGATTATAAGTGTTGAGATAATCAATTGAGTGGTGTGTAAAACACAACATGTGTCGATCAAATGAGTTCGATCGAGCAACATCTTGGATTGAAATGCTTTTAAACAACTGGAAATACCTGAAGAAGAGTTGCTACCCTATGATGACAAACCAATTGTCGACTTTTTTTTGGAGAAATTAAGGTGATGAGTAGAAGTGTGAATGTTGGATAGTTGAGCAACATATAACTAATGTAAGAGAGAAAATTAATATCTATGAACCCAGGACGGATACAGGATTTAAGTTAAGATGGTTAAAATTTTTTTTTACATAAAATCTTTTGAAAATTAAATTAATATAAAATTTATAAAAAAAAATACAGAAAAATGGATAAAATTTATCAATTTTAAAAAAAATTAAGGAATAAAATGTGCAATCATGTAATGTAAAAACAAAATGATAAAGTAAAATTTATAAATATCAAATTAATTTGTTAAGAGTAAAATTTGTCAAAAATAAAATAAAATAAAATAAATATACAATTAAGTCAAATATTTATTACTAAATATAAATATAAAACTAATATATGATCTATTAATTAAAAAAAAATATTAACTTAAAAATTTATTTTTTTAATAATTTTTATTATTGATATTTTTTAATATTTATATATATATATATATATATATATATATATATAAAGAGAAGGTGAGGAGGGGGCCCCTTTAAATCCGTCAATGAACCCAAGTCTTAAGTTTTGTGTTAATTGAAGTGTAATGTCATGAAATTATTTGTATGGTTGCTCAATGTTTATCGGTGATAAAATTTTTCAATGTTTATCGGTGATAAAATTTCTTTGAAAATTAATTTTCTTTGTACAATAATTGATATTATAATCAATGGTTCAACTAGGTGTAGCAAGTTAAATGGATAAATGGATAGATGAATTTACATTAGATAAAAATAAGATAGTTTTGCATTATATATAAGCAAAGAAAAGATATTAAGAGTATGTTTGGACACACTATTTTAAAATAATTTTTAAAAAATAAAAATATGAAAAAAAATAAAATTAACTTTTTTAGAAGTTAAAATTATTTTTTCTAATAATCAATTAATGAAAACTCTCTTTTTCATCTAAAATGTGTGCAATTTTTACAAATTAATTATTTGAGAAGACAAAAATACTTATAAAATAATTTGTCCAAATAAACTCTAAATAATTAGTTTAGCACGCAATAAACGGTTAACACTATAAGAGTATTAACTAGACTTATACTAATTAAGTTTGGTTACCGGTGAAAAAGAACATAAAACTATCAAAATTATTGTGCGTGTTATGACATACTACTTCTTGAACACCCATCCTTAGATGCTTAGGGAGTCATGTTCACGAACTCACTCCCCAACAAAATTTAGTTACTGATCATATACAAATATTATCGTAATTTAAAAACTCACATCAGTCACATATCAATCATTCTTTCATTTTTTTTTACTCATGCATGCGTGTTTGAACACATTATTTTAAAATAATTTTTAAAAGAAAAAAATATAAAAAATAAAATAAAATTAATTTTTCTAAAATTTAAAATTATCTTTTTTAATAATTAATTGATAAAAATTTTCTCATATAATTTCTTTTAAAAGTTATAAATTTTTTACAAATTAACTATTATAAAAAAATATTAACTTTTAAATAGATTAATTTTCTTTTATTTTTTTGTATTTTTCTCATCTAAAATAATCCCAGCAGGTTCATATACGAACATGTCACTTTCTGTCACAAACAATGATCATGAGTGGCATCCTACAAAGTCGTCTCACTCTCTATTCAGTGGCGCTACTCGAGAACAAACACGTTGCCCACAGTATTCATTTTCTCACCTCAGTACCCCGCCACTAACGAATCACTATCTCTCATTCATAAAAATTGTTTTAAATAAATAAATAAAACTAGAAAAAGTCTTATTATTTATTTATCATATTAATTAGCATACAAACGAATTAACATTCATGTTCAGTTCATACACCACTTTTTACTGTCAAAATTAACATTCATGTTCATACACCATATATAGTATGAAAGTGGAAAATAAATGTGAATGATTTGATATACACGAATCCATGTTGCTCACCCTTATCAATCTTTTTCATCACTTAGACGTTTTCAATCAAATTAATCAATTAAGCACAAAAATCAGCAGCAACTAAAACGTGTCCACACCCTGCTCCTAATTAATACCTCTAATTATTAAAACAACAGAACATTTTTTTTTTTGGTGTTCATATATGAAATTACAAGTAATTTTTTATTATGAGAACTTTCATATATAATTTAAGTAAAATCTTAATTAACGTGAGAACTTGCTAGTAAATTTTTTTTTATAAAACTCCCACACAATTTAAGTAAACTCTTAATTAACTGATAGTATGAGAAAAAAAATAAACTCTACAAGTGTTAAAAAGGGATGAGAGAGAGAGAGAGAGAAAGTAGAGAGAGATAGAGTGAGAGAGAGGGTTAGCTAGAAAGAGTGGGGTAATAAGAGACAAAAATGTTGGATTTGATAAAAGGATTACCTCCTCCTTCTTCTCTAAATTCCCATACGAGTACCACGAGGAAATTTTGTGAAACATATTCATAAGGTATGGTAAGGTTTGGGCATTTTCATTGCTAACAGGAAAGACAAATGGGGGCATAAGTATGGGTTTGTTAGGTTCATGGACGTTGATCATGTATTATCTTTGGAGAAACAACTTGATCGGATCAGAATTGGTAATGTGAAGATGAATGTCAATTTACCTAAGTTTGAAAGACCACAGGTCCCTATGAACATGAGTCTAAGAAGAGCACCGATAGGTATTCCGGAGGGCGAACCCAACAATTTGAACAATGTCGAAGTAGGAACAGGAGGAATGAAACAAGGCCACAAGTATGGTGAGTAGAACCCATAATCTTATGCTGAGATAGTGAAAGGCCCTATAAACACTAAGATGAAGACATGGAGATCGAGACAAGGCAAACTCGTTCTCGAAGAGGAAAAGAAATAGTAGGGAATGGAAATGAACTTTCAAAGGAAGAACTTAGAAAAACTCAACAATAGTTAGATTGGGTATTTGAGGGACTTATCTATGTTTGATAGACTAGACGACGTATATGTTGCTGAGAGTGGTGGAAAAGTTAAGTTTAATTACTTAGGGGATGATATGGTGTTGATCTTGGGATGCTTGGAGGACTGGCTAACTAAGAATACTAAAAGTGGAGGCTTATTTTCCATTTTCCACTCTATTAAAAAATGGAGTGCTAACGCAACAACTGACATTATACTCATTTGGGTGCGGTACATCGATGTACCATTGGATGTATGGGTGAGGAATGCTTCGACGCCATAGTAGGACAATTTGGAACACTAGTGAAGCTGGACCCAGAAACTGAAGAAATGGAAAACTTGAGCTATGTTAGGATGTTAGTCAAGGTGGCTTCGCTATTACATGTCACATTCAGTGCGAAGATTAAGATTAACGGGACAATACAATGGTCAGAGTCGTGGAAGAAATGGCATTATCACCAACAACGTGCAAATGCAGAAGTAGTAATAGAGAGGAACAAACCGATGATGAAGAGGGCAGTCTCAACAGTGCTTATGGCGCAAATGTATTGCCTTCAGAATCTGAAAATGATAATGAAAGTATTGGTGGAGGTTCCGACGAAAGTGACGGAAGGATTTGCGGTGGCCAAGGGAGCGTCGTTGAGGGCCACAATGGTGGAAGCCATGAGGCGAGATCTGAAAATTCAAAATACACTGTGGAGGTTATGATCCAGAAGATAAGTGTTTTACACGGTTTATCCGCTGATCGTTTGATGGACAAAGAAAATGATGGAGCAGAACGCGTGCTAGAGATGTTAGATGGTCCCAAGGAGATGAAAGAGAACACCCTCGTGATTTGAAAAGCGCATGCTAAAGCAACACATGAAGTGGCGAGTGAGGTACATGTTAAAGAGCCTATAGATGTGGTGTGTGAGTTTGGAAGAGATGTGGTACATGCTATCATGCGTACCAACGTGGTCCCCACTAATACGAAGCATGTTGAAATCACGTGTAGGGATGTTGTGGTGAGCTAAATTAATTCTCATAATGGGATAGGCCTTGTCGCAACTGGAATCGCGGCGGACGACGCTTTGAATCGAAAGTATGGATCAGAGAAGTCGCCATCAATGTTTATTAAGGAAAACATTAGAAAAATCCTTTTTAGAAAAAAAAATGGTCTTTGAAACCAGATTTTGAGTTCGGGAGTCCATTACGTGTAGGGAACGTATTAGCACCCTACAACGTCCGTCACAAAGACGGTTACCTTTAATTAATTAAGCAAAATCTTTTATAATTTCTAGACATTTATCTTACCAAAACATTACTAGAAAAGAATAATTAATTTTACTAAAGGAAAGAAATAGATATTTTTTATTTTTTAATTTAGGACTCTTGAGTTGTCGCAACTCATTTATCCTAAAAAAACACTTTGAAAAATTGACAGAGGTGTACACCCAAGCCAATTCATCTTTATTATTATTTTTTAAAATGATTTTAATTTAAACAACTATTGATAATTAAAGAAAGTGCAACTTAGTAAAACGGAGGTGTAGACAGAAATATGGCCCCAAAACAAGAAGCTGTAATTTAGTAAAATGGAGGTGTAAATAGAAATCTGGCCCAAAGACGAGTAGCTGTAATTTAGTAAAATGGAGGTGTAAACAGAAATCTGGCCCAAAACTTAAAGGTTGTAATTTAGTAATTCCAGAAGGTGCAAATAGCAAGATGGCCTAAAACGCGAAATTAAATTTAGGGTTTTTGTTTCCTCATTCATTCAGCTGCTTGTTTGCTCTAGGGTTCACGAGAGAGAGGAAGGAGGTCGAGATTGGGATCGGACTTGCTACGGCGGCGCGAGGGGCGAGGGCGATATTGGGTGGCTGGCGAGGACGAAGACGCCTCGGTGAGGGGCGACGATGGCGGCGTGAGGTCACGGTGGTCCTGGAGGCGGAGGGAGTTGGGTTCGTGGTGGTCGTGTTCGCGTGGGGGTGAGGTCGCGGTGGTCCTGGAGGCGGAGGGAGGTGAGGTGGAGGAGAGTGTTTGGCTGTTTGGTGGAGGTCGCGAGGCGGTGGCGCGAGGTCCAGGTGTATCTTTCCCTTCTCTCTCTGTTTCTCTTTGGCCTTGAACTGATTGCTTTGTTTGTTTGTTGGATTGGTTTATCTGATTGGTTGGGTCCTCTGATTTGCTCATGCTTTGTTTTGTGGGTCTGTTTGTATTGGGATTCTGTTTGGGATTGAAGGTTTTGGTGTTCTGGGTATTCGTTATGTCCCTGATTATGCCTGATTTTGTCTCTGCTTATGCTCCTGGCTCTGTTTGTGTTGGCTTATGTTCCTGGCTTTGTTTATGCTTTGGATTTTTACCACAAACGTTTGATTCTGATTCTAAGGCCAGGCTTATATCTTTGATAGGTTCGATTAATTTAAATTTTAAACATGGTATTTTCTTCTTGGATTCATATCTCGTTATTTTTTCTGAGCAAATAGGTTACAAGATAGTATGTTGTTTACAATCAAAATATAAAAAAGCTAATATATTACATGAAGATTGAAAGAAAACCTGTTAAGCCAAGCTATCCTTTGCTTTATTTTGCTCTGTTGTTCTTGTTGCTATTCTTCTTTTCCTTTGTTGTTCCTTTTCTGTATTTCTTTTTTTCTGATGCTTTTCTGCCTTCTTGTTCTCTGTTGATCTCTCAGTGCTTTCTGTATTCAGTGTGTGTTTTTCTTTTTCGATGCTTCCTCCCCCCCTCATCCTCTTTGTTGATCACCTCTATATATAGGCAGGAGGTTTCCTTCCTAGGAGGGTTTGCTCTCAGATTTCCTTCCTAGGAGGGTTTCCTCATTTTAATCCAATTTTTTATTTGTTGCTTGCAGCAATTTCTGACTTAGCCACCCTAGGTGCTGAGCCTAGTTGCTCATGAGATCAAGTTTCCAACTGATGATGAAGCTACTGATTCATGAAGCTGCTGATGGAATTGCTTGGGATGAAGCTGCTTGATTGATTTTTTTTGCCTGCCCTTTTTTAGTTGATGAGGCTACTCTTTTTTCTTCTTCTTTTTCTCTTGTTGCTTCCTTTATTTCTTTTTCCCTTGAATAGATTTGGCTTGTACTATTTTTAGATTTGTAAGCTTTTCTGAAACTTATTTCAATTTTGTATTTGTAATAGCCTTGTGGTAGAGGAACATGAAAGAAATGACAAATAATTGGTTTTCTTTGAATCTTTATTCTCTTCTTTTTTTCTTCTCTCTTCTTCTTCTCATTTTTTTTTTTGGCAAGATACTACTTGTGAAACAAATAATAATAATAATAACGATAATAATAGCAGTAACAACAACAATAATAATAACTATAATAGCGTAATTAAGCGAACAAAATTGGGTGTTGACAGGCCTTGAAGGGATTCTTCCACGTAAGAATACAATTGGGCCATGTGATATACCCACATTAGCTCATGAAGAGTTGGCCACCTCTTCGGCAGGCAGTCCTGGACCTGGTATACATAATATTCTCGTGAAAAAACGATAAGTTGCATATCTCCCAATCGGTTTTTGCCTCTCATTAATGGAACCTCTAGAGGCCCACTTAGAGGCCTTTCCTTCCTTGTGGAATCCTTGATGTCTGGTAGCGGTGAAACACTAATGAAGGGTGATGTACAACAAAGGAGAAAAATATTGAGGGCTGAGACATTTGAAAATGAATTACTAGATGATTGTATAAAAAATTGTAATAGACTACTGTGGATCAAGAGTGATGCTACTAAACCCAATAGGATGTGGAACCTAAGAAAGGAATTTGGGGTCTCTCATGATGGAGCTGAAGACATGGTGTTAGATAAAATAAAAAAGATTATTCTTCGTAGTGACTAGAGAAAATAGGAGAAAGAATAAGGTAGTATGAAGGGAAACGGCAATGGTGCATTATGAAGCTGCTCACATACAATATTAGGGGGTTGGGAAGGGTGATCAAGCAAAAATTCATTGGTAACATAATTATAAAAGAGGAGATTGACTTTGTTTGCATTCAAGAAACTAAGTTGGAAAATTTGGACAATAGACTCTCCTATTTCAGTTTGGGGCGATAATTTTGTGGGGTAGGCTGCATCACCATTCATGTTTGGGTGGAAAAGGGTGTTCAAATAGTTATCATCAATGTATACGCACCATGTGACCGAGTAAGAAGGAGAATATTGTGGGAGGAACTTAATGAGAAGATGTTGAATAGTCAAGTACAATGTTGGTGCATTTTAAGTGATTTCAATTGTGTTCATCTTGATGCTGAGAGGGTGGGATTGAATGGGCAGGAAGGTGGTAGCAAGGAAAAGGAAGAGTTCAACACATTCATCGAGAGATCAGGCTTGATCGATTTACCTTCAGTTGGCAGGAGCTTCACGTGGTATAGGTCGAATGGAACAATCAAGAGTAGGATCGACAGAGTTTTGGTATCTAGAGAGTGGATTGAATTATGGCCCAACAGTACTCAGTTCGTCATAGAAAGAAATGTGTCTAATCACTGCCCTAAGGATGGGGTGGATATGTGCTTAAAGAGAAACTTAAAGCTTTAAAAAGGGGTCTAAAGGTATGTAATGAGGAACAATTTGGATTTATAAACAAAAGGAAGAATCAACTTCAAAAAGAGCTAAATGAGTTGGAAAACTTAGAGGAAAGGGGTAGTCTTGAGGGAGGTAACCGATGTAGGAAGATGGAGGTACAAGAGGAGTTGTGGAGGGTGATAAGGTGTAATGACTCACTTACTAGACAAAAGGCAAAAGTACGATGGCTAGTAAAAAGTGACAAAAACTCAAAATATTTTCACTCATGCCTCAAATGGCGTAAGAGAAAAGGTATGGCTGAAGGGACTATATATAGGAGGTTCTTGGGTGGAAGAACCTAGATTGGTTAAGCAAGAGATACAAAATTTTTCGAGGACAGGTTTCGGGAAACCGAGCTTGGTAAACCTAAGTTGGATGGAGTGAGGTTCAATCAGTTATTAGCAGCAGAGAATGATGGATTGACAGCTCTTTTTGTGGAAGTGGAGGTTAAGGAAGTAGTTTGGGAATGTAAGGATTCTAAATCACTAGGACCGGATGGGTACAACTTTAGATTCATCAAAGCTTTTTTGCCATTACTGAGAGATGATGTGATGCGGTTCTTGGGGGAGTTTCATACCAACGACATCTTCCTTAAATGTGCTAAATCTTCATTTATTACGCTCATTCTTAAAGTCCACGATCCACAAAGCTTGGAATACTACATGTTTATCTCTTTAGTTGGATGTATATATAAAATTGTGGCAAAGGTCCTTTCCAACAAATTAAAAAGGGTCCTTAGTTCAATCATAGATGAACAATAATCTATTTTTTTGTGAGGGTGACATCTCTTACATAGTGTACTCGTTGCAAGTGAGGCGATTGATGAAGCTAGGAAGAGGAAGAAAAGGTGGCTTGTTCTTTAAGGTGAATTACGAGAAAGCATACGATTCGATCAATTGAGATTTTCTGAGATACATGATGATGAGATTGGGATTCAATGCAAGATGAGTAAAATGGATTGATGGTTGCTTGTTCACTAGTAGAGTCTTAGTTCTCGTCAACGGAAGCCCTTCTAAAGAATTTTCGGTGACTAAAGGATTGAGACAAGGAGACCCTCTCGCCTTTTTTTTATTCAACATTGTGGCCAAGGGATTTAGCGGGATGATGATGGAAGCTATAAGAAAAGATTTGTTTGCTAGCTTCTTGGTGGGCAATAATAAGGTGTTGATTAACCTTTTTTAGTATGCGGATGATACTATCTTCATTGGGGAAGCAACTCTTTAGAACGTCATATCCATCAAAAGTATGCTTACTTGTTTTGAACTGGTCTCCGATCTTAAAGTTAATTTCAACAAGAGTAGATTTGGTGCTATCAGGGTTAATGTGACGAAAACTGAGAGGTATGTCAATCTCTTAAATTATAAAGTTTTGCATGTCCCCTTTGTTTATCTAAGGATTTTTATTGGTGTTAATCCTAGGCTAGTTGACACTTGGTCTTCTGTTATATCCAAATTGTCCAAGAAATTGGGTGGGTGGAAACACAAAATTTTGTCTTTTGCAGGTAGGGTGAGCTTAATCAATTCTATTCTTTCTTCTATGCCTATTTTTTATCTATCTTTTTTTAAGCTACCAAAAACTGTGGGGAATACTATCATTAAAATATAAAGAGATTTTTTGTGGGGTAGTGAGGAGGGTAAGAGGAAAATGTGTTGGGAGAGTTGGGATAATATATGCAAACCAAAGTCCCAAGAGGGGTTGGGAATTAAAAATATTTTTAACTTTAATGTGTCTTTGCTTGGTAAGTGGCAATGGGAACTTATGGCAAAAAGGAAGAGTCTTTGGTGTGAAGTTCTAGAATCTAAGTTTAGCGGGTGGAGAGGATTAGTAAGAGAGGAGGTAAGTAATTGCACGTCTATATGGTGGAGAGACCTTTGTAAGATTTGCAGGGAGGGGTAGTTGGTGATAAGTGGTTTGATCGGTTGACTATTGGAATTGTTGGACTAGGAGACAAAACCTTCTTTTGGAGTGATACATGGGTGGGGAGTGAGCCTCTAGCTTTCAAATATCCTTGTTTGTTTGCGACTTCTTGTTAGAGGGAGAAAATGGTATGTGAGATGGGCGAGTGGATCGATGGAGTTTGGACATGGAAACTTGAGTGGTGTAGTGAACATTTTATATGGGAAAAGGAACAGTTGAGTATGTTACTTTTTGATGTGAATGGCTACAATATAAGGCACTTTCATGGGGATTCTTGGCTTTGGCATGATGAATCAAATGGTTGTTATTCTATTAAGTTGGCCTATGTTGGAATTAATGATCCTTTTGGCGAAAGTCTGGTGATTGATATTCTGTCAACTTCCTGGAAATTGAAAGTGACCCTAAAGATTAATTTTTTCTAGTGGAGGGTGTTCAGGAACCGACTAGCGACTGTTAACAACTTGATGAGCAAGAACATTAGTGTTAATAAAGGAAATTACAAATGCAAATTCTATTTGTGCACGTGGAAACTGTTGACCATTTACTGTGTTGGTGCTCGGTTATTATTGACGTCTGGAATGCTTGTTACGGCTGGATAAAGTTATCTGTGGTGCTTCCTCGGACGGTTGTTGATCATTTCTATCAACATCACCTAGTGGGAGTCAACAAGATTAAACAAATTAGGTGGAAGACCCTTTGGTGTGTTGTTGTGTGGATGATTTGGAAGATTAGAAATGAAACTCTATTCAATAATAAAGTATTCCATTTATAAAATCTGTTGCAGGAGGTACTCTTTTACACCTAGAGATGGATTAAAGCGTTTGACGAAACTTTTAGTTATTCTCTCACACAGTGATGTCTTAATCCTAGTGCTTGTCTTTTAAGGGCATGAGTAATTAAATTGTGAGAGGAAGGGTAAGACCTTGTGATTGTAGGAATTTTGTATAATTTTTTGTGAGTACAGGGATTTGTTACATATATGTAGGACTCACGTGCATTTTATGTGTGGTAGATGGTTACTAGGTTCTAGTTAGTGGTGGGAATCATTTGGTACTTATTAATATAAAACTTCGTCGAGTATAGTTATTGTGACTACAACCAATATATTTCATGCAACAGAGCTTTTGGGGGTATTGATAAAACTTCGTCGTATTACAGGTACTTCTGGTACCCTAGTGTATGTTATATATATTTGCACAGAAAGATCTTTGTCCATCTTGATCAAATCTTAAAAGTAACGTTTGATTTCAGCAGATATTTTCATATTTTTAAATATTATAAAATTTATTTATAAAAGAGAAAACCTTAAAAATGAAATTATTGAAGATAGAAATTCGTAGTAGTCCCACACATTTTTGTGTGGACTGAATGAATCTTGTAATGTGTCCAACCATAATATCCACTCAATGCATCAAAAACTATACTCCAATATCCACTCAGTTTATATCATCGTATGTACCAGCTTTATGACCTCGACATTGTATAAGGTTTCGTATTAACATGCATCTTATGACGTTAAAGTGCATATTTTATTTTAAATATGCAATTTTTTTAAAGGTAAAATATGTTTTTGTTTCAATGAATTATTGAAAATTTTTGTTTATTGTTTCTAATGTCTCATTTGACTAGTATTGATTCTTAAAATATTTTTTCGTGTGATTTGTCTCTCATAAATATCATGTGTCTTATTGATTAACTCATATATATTTTATTTTTAATTAAATTTTTTAAATAAAAAAAAGGTTAAAATAAAAAGAATTTATGTTAGCAATATAACAAAAAATGATTGATTCAATCTAAAAAACTATTCAGATGAAACCTGAACCACACTAACAGAAATTCATTTATAAACAAATCAAAAGACAAACGAAAAAATATTTTAAAAATCAACACCATAGAAATAAAATATTAAAGATTATAAACAAAAATATTCGTTACTTTAATAAAAAAAAAATATATATATTTTAACCTTTTGCTTATAAAAGAATTGACCTAGATCGATATGGTGAGGCAAGCATGACGGAAGTTCATTTAGAGAACACAGTAAGTCGCCAAAAGTACTTGAAAACGTGTAAACACGAATATAAAAGGCTGCATATTCACTGATAAATTATTAGCATATCTTAGACTACACTACTTTAGTCTATAATTCCAACCAATTAATCCCTACAAGACGTGTAATTAAGTATTATATTAATTTGGTTTTTCCTTTAAGTTTAAAAACTTAAATGTGTTATATAGAAATTGGTCGAAACTATAGAGAGATAATAATCAGTATACGTAGCAGCACTAGCAGAATGTAGTAAACAAAAAATCTATAAATAGATGTGCTTTGAGATTTTCCCTTCCATCTACTCCTACTCTATCCTTGTACACCTTAATTATCAATCATGTGTGCTTTTGTTGTATTTTGTTTCTTACTCATATGTTCACATTCTATTGCATCCTTAGCTGAAGCCACCAAAAGCCAAAATGGCTTCAGCATCGATCTTATTCACCGCGACTCACCGTCATCACCCTTACACAACCATTCACTAACCGCATCAGAACGCATTAAGAACTACGCGATGCGCTCCGTTGCTCGATCCAAACGTCTTCGTCTCTCACGAGACGAAGCCGGATGGCCCGAGACCGTTACAGTTCCGGACGGATCCATCACTGAGTACCTCTTGAGGTTCTACATTGGCACCCCACCCGTGGAAAGGTTTGCCATTGCAGACACAGGGAGTGATCTCATCTGGGTGCAATGTGCCCCTTGTGAGAAATGCATACCCCAAAACGCTCCGTTGTTTGATCCAAGAAAGTCCTCCACATTCAAGAGTTTGCCATGTAACTCACAACCTTGCACACTACTCCCCCCATCCCAACGATTCTGTGTTGGAAAATCAGGTGAGTGCTACTACCAATATGTATATGCTGACCATACACTAGTCCTTGGAAAATTGGGTGTTGAGTCCATTAATTTTGGTTCCAAGGACAATAACAATGCTATTAAATTTCCAAAGCTTACTTTTGGATGCACAATTTCAAACAATGACACCGAGGATGAGAGCAAGAGAAACATGGGACTAGTGGGTCTTGGAGTAGGGCCATTGTCACTAATTTCACAACTAGGGTATTATATCGGTCGCAAATTCTCTTACTGTTTCCCTCCCTTGGATTCAAACTCCACAACCAAAATGAGATTCGGGAACAATGCAATTATAAAACAATCAAAAGGGGTTGTGTCCACTCCCCTCATAATCAAATCCATTGGACCAACCTACTACTTCCTCAACCTTGAAGCAATCAGCATTGGAAACAAGAAGTTGAAGACAAATCAAACCCAAATAACCAATCATGGCAACATAATAATCGATTCCGGGACATGTTTCACGATTCTCAAGCAAAGCCTTTTCGACAAGTTTGTGGCTTTGGTGAAGGAAGTGTATGGTGTTGAGGCACTGAAAAACCCTCCAACACCATACAACTTTTGTTTCGAAAACAAGGGTAAAAGGGAACGTTTCCCTGATGTTGTGTTTCTTTTCACGGGGGCTAAGGTTCGAGTGGAAACTTCAAACATGTTTCAGGAAGAAGACAAAAACTTGCTTTGCTTGGTCGCATTGCCCACCACTGATGATGATGATTCCATTTTTGGAAATCATGCACAAATTGGTTATGAAGTTGAGTATGATCTTCAAGGGGGAGAGGTTTCTTTTGCTCCTGCTGATTGTGCCAAAGTGTAGTAGTACTAGCTTAGTTAATTAATTAACCTTTGCTTTTGGTTAATTAATTAGGATTTTACTTGTGGTTGTAACGAGGAAAGTAAGGAAAAGTCTTATGTTTTGTAAGTCTCGGACTTGATAATGATAATGAATAAATGAACCTAGCTAGGGTTCTTTATGAATACATGCATGTATTCTCTTTTATTTCTTGTACGTCTTAAACTTAATTATCATGAGGATATATATATTTGAATAAACTTTTTAATATTATTAAATATTTTCAATCAGCAAATGTATGGAAAATGAACTTTCATATATTGCCTGCTTTTTAGAAGACCATTTAAATAGTTTATTTCAACTTAATTTATAATGAATTTAATTCATGATATGCACTCACATTGTAAAGATTTTTTACATCTCAACAAATTATAAAATGCTATATTTTTTTTTAAAGCTGAATCTTATCTTAATTAACTACCTTAAAAATTACAATTTCATAAATTATGACTTATTGATATTGTTAAAAAATTATACTGATGATAGTTAAATTCTTTTAATAGTATAAATAATTAATTATTAGTTTGCTAATTTTTTTTTAGCAAAAAAATCCGAACTCCACGACTTATCATCAGTATTTTTTTATTACTAAACCAATCATATAGCTCCTGCACAACCATTGTAGGTAACCATGTCGAACCACAAAAATCATTTAATCTTACAAAAAAGATCGAACATACACTGTATAACTTGCAAATTAAATCAATAAATATAGACAAAAATATAACAAATATACTGTAAACACTAAAGAGTGGAGTTATATATGTGGTGTAGATTCAAACGAATAGACACATATATATCATGTATCAGAGAACGAAACAAAACACGAATAATAGACACATCATAAGGCTTCTTCACGCGCATAATTACATTGTCCCATCATCACATTATATACTTGGTGAGTTCTGCCAGCTTCCGAAGTGCTTGCAAAGTGCATGAAGTGTTAATTTATGTCCTACCACTGTCATGTAAATTGAAAATTAAAGATGCGATGAAAATGAATTATAAAGAAAATAGAATAAAGATAATACATAAAACATAATTTTGATGGTATGATAATATGTCTCTTAAGTGACGGATTTAGGGGGCATAATTTTGATTGTACGATAATATGTATCTCCAGTGACGGATTTAGGGGAGCAGGACTTTGGTCCCTCTCCCCTTCCTTTTTTATATATATACATATATATAAATATTAAAAAATATTAATAAAAAAATAAATTTTTAAGTTAATATTTATTTAATTTTTTTTATTAATATATTATATCTTAATTTTATATTTATATTTAAAATCTTATAAATTTTATTCTATTATTTTATTTTTATGTCACATTATTGTACATTTTACTTTTTAATTTTTTTTAAAAAAATTAACAAATTTTATACTTTTTCTACATTTTTTTTATATGTTTTATATTAATTTTTTTTTCAAAAAAACCATATCCTTAATTTTTGTAAAAAAGAATTATTGTATCCCTAACCTTAATATCTGTATCTGTCCTTGTGTCTCTCTATTTATCTTTTAATCTTTACACTAGTTGAGAGCCTAAATTTGATTTGAATTGCAATGAGGAATTAACATAAATATGTCCAATTAATACTGAGTTTCTGTTGAATGAAAGGAAGCAAATTAATGATCGATGTGTCCCTAATGCTTGAAATTCTAAACAGAAAATTTATTACTTTATAAACCCAATACTGACGTTTCTTCTGTGCTTGAGGTTAATTGGGTACTGTTTCTAGGGTTTGCCATTTTATGTTCGACCACTAAACACTTTTAAATGCTAATTAATTTGCTAAAGATTCTGTTATCTGTGCTTAATTATATTACTGTATTTTTTCAACCCGGTCTTGACCAATTTTTTATATAGCTTGCAAGTTCTCTAATTGGTGCAAGTGGAATTCATCATCACAGCCACGTGTCATTCTGTTATCAACGCAGCAAAGCAAGCTAATAATAATAATATGTGGTTGAATGACATGTATAGCTTGTTTGCCTAAGCTGTACTCATCAATTATAACTTTCTCGGTTTTGTGTATTCACATATAGTTGATTTGGTTTCTTTTATAGTAATCTTACTTTATTCTTTATTATCAATTTTTATCTATAGTAGATTCATTCTATTTAAATTAAAGAGTGTTTTTGGAAATAAAATTTAAATTAAAGCGTGTTAACGTGGTGTTATTATACTTAGTTTGTTTAAAATTATTATAAATATAGTTTGTTTAAAATTATAATAAATATTTATAAAATAAGTAATTATCATATAATTAATTATTTCGTAAATAAATAAGATTTACTTTTTTAAATAAATAAAAAATATTTAATTTTAAATAAAAATAATTCAAATAAATATATTAAAAATATAAATAATTACATATTTTATTAAAATAAATAATTATTTTATTAAATAAATTTAAACAAATAAACCCTTTAAGGACATCTAACTTATCGTCACTTTCCTCGTTGCAAGGACAAGCACTGAAATAGTAATTAATTAATTAACAAAAAGCAAAGGTTAATTAAGCTAGTGTACTACGCTTTGGCACAATCAGCAGGAGCAAAAGAAACCTCTCCCCCTTCAAGATCATACTCCACTTCATAACCAATTTGCGCATGATTTCCAAAGATGGAATCATCATCATCAGAGGTGGAGATTGCGACCATGCAAAGCAAGTTGTTGGCTTCTGCCTCAAACATGTTCGAAGTATCCACTCGAACCTTAGCCCCCGTGAAAAGAAACACAAAATCAGGGAAACGTTTCCTTTTACCCTTGTTTTCGAAACAAAAGTTGTATGGTGTTGGAGGGTTTTTCAGCGCCTCAACACCATACACTTTCTTCACCAAAGCCACAAACTTGTCAAAAAGGCTTTGCTTGAGAATGGTGAAACATGTCCCCGAATCGATTATTATGTTGCCATGATCGGTTATTTGGGTTTGATTTGTCTTCAACTTCTTGTTTCCAATGCTGATTGCTTCAAGGTTGAGGTAGTAATAGCTTGGTCCGATAGATTTGATTATGAGGGGAGTGGACACAACCCCTTTTGATTGTTTTATAATTGCATTGTTCCCGAATCTCATTTTGGTTGTGGAGTTTGAATCCAAGGGAGGGAAACAGTAAGAGAATTTGCGACCGATTTGATATCCCAGCTGTGAGATTAGTGACAATGGCCCTACCCCAAGACCCACTAGTCCCATGTTTCTCTTGCTCTCATCCTCGGTGTCATTGTTTAAAATTGTGCATCCAAAAGTAAGCTTTGGAAATTTAATAGCATTGTTATTGTCCTTGGAACCAAAATTAATGGACTCAACACCCAATTTTCCAAGGACTAGTGTATGGTCACCATATGCATATTGGTAGTAGCACTCACCTGATTTTCCAACACAAAAACGTTGGGATGGGGGGAGTAGTGTGCAAGGTTGTGAGTCACATGGCAAACTCTTGAATGTAGAGGACTTTCTTGGATCAAACAACGGAGCGTTTTGGGGTATGCATTTCTCACAAGGGGCACATTGCACCCAGATGAGATCACTCCCTGTGTCTGCAATGGCAAACCTTTCCACTGGAGGGGTGCCAATGTAGAACCTCAAGAGGTACTCAGTTATGGGTCCATCCGGAACTGTAACGGTTCCGGGCCATCCGTTTTCGTCTCGAGAGAAACGAAGACGTTTGGATCGAGCAACGGAGCGCATCGCGTAGTTCTTGATGCGGTCAGTGAAGGGTTGTATAAGGGTGATGATGGTGAGTCGCGGTGAATAAGATCGATGCTGAAGCCATTTAGGCTTTTGGTGGATTCAGCTAAGGAGGGAACAGAATGTGAACATAGGAGTAAGAAACAAAATACAAAACTAAGCATGATTGATAATTAAGGCGCACAAGGGATAGAAAAGGAGTGGATGGAAGGAAGCATCTTAGAACACATCTATTTATAGATGTTTACTACATACTGCTCTCAGTGAATGCAAAAAAAATTATTAGGTGGATATATTTTTTGCTGATTTTTCATTTTATTTTATTTTGCTGATTATTATTAGGTGGATATTGTCATTTGCTTCTTGGTACGAAATAACCCAAAATCACATGTGATGTATTAAAATAAGTAATTTTCATTGTTAAACATGATTTTTTTTTTTTGTTAAATAACTCATGGGAATAAACAATTCTTATTGAACATGTGACACGCAATTCCTTTCATAAATTTATCTTTTAACAGCTTTTAGAATATTAGAATTTCAATAGAACATTGAAGTCTTTCAATAAAAAATCAACTGAATTATGCAACTAATCCACTATCTTGTATGCCCCCACAAATTTGATTTATAAATTCAAGTTTTATTTCTAGTGTTTGAAAGGCAGGATATTTTTTTGCTTATTTTAGAATGGTCCTATTGCTAATGAAATTCATTCCCAAATTGAATTAACTATGTACCTTATAAAGATATGATCAGTGACAAATTCGTGAAACGAAAACAAGTAAAAAATTGTTTCAAGATATTGTTTCTTTAGGTTTTGATGAAAGAACATTCAGATTAGCGAAATTGTTGGATAGAATCACAATTTTATTATTTATTCTTTTTTAATATTTTAATTTATTATTTTAAAATAATTGCGGATCAAAAATCAAAATTTGAAAACAAAGATCAATTATTTGGTGCATTTCGTGCTATTTGTCGGATGACATAATAATCACTTATACAGCTGGTGTTCATCAAAGGTGGTGGCTCTATTATTCGAAAATATTCTAACTCATAGTCATATGTGGATCAGGAAAATAACATTGGCCCCAACATCAACATGTTATTTCCATGCAGAAGTAGTATTTGAGTTACTTTACAATTTTTCATCAAAATACGAGAATTCTTTATTGAACATAGTTTACATTAAATCTAATCAGAATTTTTTCCCCTACTGTTAAATTATTAATAGTCTAGGACAACATGTCATTTATGCTTGCAACCAATAGTTATATAACACTTGTGTAAAAAATGTCCTTTATCTTCTTTTTTTTTTTAATATAATGTTTAGTTATCTTTCTCTGTTTTCCATTCAATTGAAGGTCCCATAAGTTTTGTTTAACGTATTGTTGTTATTAATTTTGATGTGTTCTTTTCATTTTACTCATTTTATGTTTTCATTTTATTAGATGTTCAAATTTTTTTTTTTGATAATATTTTAGCAAGTAATTCTGTCAATAATATTTCTATAATTTAAGGGATGTGCATGTAATGTAATGTGTTTAATTAGAAATTTAAGGAATACATGTATCATAGATTTAAAAGTTTAGGAATATATATGGGATGGTTTTAAAAATTAAAAATATATGAATGATGTGTTTAAAAGTTTAAGAATATATACGTGATAACATTAAAAACTTGAATGTATATGTAATGATGTTAAAACTTAAAATTTCTTTGTTTTATCACTTAATGGCCAATTAGGATATTTAATAAAAATTAATTAAAATTAAATATAAATTAATTTTAAAAGTTAATGAAAAGTTAACATTCTCAAATTAAGGATGAAAAAATAATGATAAAATAAGAAGAAAGTGCATATATTATTAAGTTTTGTTAACCTAAAAATTTGAAATCTGCAAAAAAAGAAAAGAAAGAAAGAGATAGAATCGTTGTCGTTTTGTTTGTGTTTTTGTGTCCAAAGGTCTAGTTATCGTCATTGATGCAAATATGGGTCTTCATCCTCATTTCCGATCTTTGATTTCATATAATGTAAATGTAAAAAACCAACTATCATGTTCACATCGCACAATAATAATAACTCAAGAAAGAGGTTTGAACTACTGTATTTTTTTTTTTTCAACAAATATTAATTTATTAATTTTGTGAAAAATTATAGTGAGAGAAATTTGAACCCACAATATATCATTTTCTCTTCTCTCTTTACTTTTTCAACAATCAGCCGATCACCTTATATCTCCTTGCTTGAACTACTGCGTGATAAAAGAGAAATTCATCGCACATAGCAATGCAAAGCGATTTTGAATATAAGGTTAGTTGAGTAAAAGGAGAATAGGAGAAAAAAAGAAGGATAAACCGTGGATTTGAATTCCTAACTAATATTTCTAATAAACAAACATTAAAAAAAAAAAACAATGCAAAGCAAATTTTAGGCTCATATATTAGTACTTTATAGATTTAAAGAAAAGGAAAAAACAGAAGAAGCTAGAATTAATCTCTTAACAAACAAAAAATATAATTCACCACTGATATCTTTAGTTTTCTCTATTTATTAATGTTCATTTCTGTCTAACCTTTTAATTTACATGACCAGTGTGCATGTGGTGTGGCGGGACGACAAAAGATACTTCATACACTTAGGAATGGAAGGTGGGTCTACAAGTCCTATATATATATATATTTTAAAAACAAAAAAATATATTATTTTTTAAAATAATTTTTGAAAACTACACTTATTATACATTAAAAATAAAAATAAAACTTGAACAAATAGAAAACAAACGACTCTTTCATCTCATACAAATGACTCAAAAAAAAAATCTCATACAAATAAATATAGAGAAAACTATAACAAAAATATTTTTACTACACAACATTTATATAAAGGCAATAATGGTGTGATCAATGGAGTATTGTGATATAGATTCAAACGCAAATAATATTGTCCCATTATCATTACATTCCACCTATGTTTGTCTCAAGCAAGACTCGATTCCTAAGTGCTCCAAAGTCTAAAGTGCATGAAGTGTCTTTTGTCGTCCCACCACACCATGCACACTGGTCATATATGTAAATTAAAAGGTGAGGCAAAAATGAACATTAATAAAGATACAATATCTAAAGAGATCAGTGTATTGTATTTTTTGGTTGTTAGAGATTAATTCACTCACTCACTCAGTGTCTTAAGAGATTTTTTTTTCCCAGCTTCTTATCATACACTCGAAGACACGCACACAACAGATAGTAATCGTTTTTAATCTTAACAAGAGAAGCACATGTTGCTATTATGATTTGATATATAATTTGATATAAGATCTGTTTAAATACATTACTCTTTTTTTTTTTTGTGAATAAAGACTAGGATTAAAAACCTCTGGCAGAGCTGTTATTAGCTAAATCATGAGATAAAACACCAGCAATACAAGCCGGAACTACATCAAATATCATAAAATTATTACAAGAAACGGAAGCTTCCTTTGCCATCTTATGAGCTACTGTGTTCGCTTCTCTTAACACATGGTTCCATGTGACATTACCTAGCATAACATGTATATCATGAATCTCCCGAACCACATTCTCTTGGTCGTGTCTTTTGTCATAGCAGCCTTGGAGGATCTAAATAGCTGTTTCTGAGTCCGAATCCACCCTGATGCAGCGATATCCTTTTGCCCATGCAAGCTTGAGCCCCAACAAGATCACTTTAAGTTTTGCATGAAGAACCGTGCTCTCACCCTCCTGTGCTTGGAAATCTCCCGTGTACTGGCCTTGATGATCTCACAACACTCCTCCACAGGCAACTACTTGACCAAGATGAGAGACTGATGCATCACAACTAACTGATATCTAGCCTAGACGAGGGGGATACCAACAAATCCTATTTAGTGTAGTCAAGCCCTGATCATGAAGGATCTTATTCTCAAGTAGATGGTTACTACTAGCTTAAGCTTGCGCCATGTTGATGGACTTGTGTACTACATCGTGATGGGTCCAAGCTTCATTACTAAATATGGCCTTATTCCGTTTCCACCACAAACTGCCAATAAGGAAACCAAATAGAACACACCATTGGATACCTTGAACTTGTTGCATGTCCGACAAGTTGTCCTCGAGCCACACTTTCCACTCACTGCAATTCAAAAAGGAATGCACATGCCTATTAAATAGGAGGGATTTCCACACCAGCGCACTGCCTTCACAGTCTTGAAAGGCATGAAGGAAAGTCTCTGCTACTTGGGGACAGGCATAGCAATCACTATTGGAGGCCAGCCCCATCTGATCTCGTCTAGTATTAATCAGGATACTTTCGTGACCAAGCTTCCATAACAAACATCGAACCCACTCAGGAGTAGGCCAGCGATGAATAAGTTTAAACAGACGCATATCTAGAGCAGTAAGGGTGCTACTAAGAACTTAATAAGCTGACTTTAAAGAGAAAGTCTCATCCGCTGAACCTCTCCAAAGCATAGTGTCCATTGTCGTATCCGGCTTAGGAGGTGACATGGTAAAAATTGCATTCACTATATTAGTAGGAATGAGGTCTTGAAACTTGTTGATAAACCAATGTGAATCGTTTATCAGCATATCGATCAACTGTCTCTTCTAGTTGTGAACTCGGAATTGTCATCGTTGCTCCACTTGTTAACGGCCCAAAATCTTCCATCCAGTTATCCTTCCAGAATCGAATCTCAACATTGTTGCCCAATCTCCAAACAGTATTTATGCAAAATTGGTCCCTCGTCGAGCATAGACCCCGCCAAAAGTTACTACCAGCTTGGTTTGTGTTAATGTCAAGAGTCAACCGAGAGCCGCATCCATATTTGTTTTGTTACGTACAATCGATGACCATAAAAGGGGAGATCTATCACAAAATCTCCAATGAGCTTTTAGCAGATAAGCTTGATTTGTAATTCTAGTGTGCCGCAACCCAAGACCACCTTATGGCTTCAGCATACATAATTTATCCCAAGAAACTAGATGGATCTTTTTCCCTGCAGAAGAGTCGCCCCAGATAAATTGTCTGCATGCTTTATCAACATCGTTGTAGATTGAAACCGGAAGGAGACAAGACTGCATGACATAGGATAGGATCACTTGTAATACTGCCTTCGTAAGTGTCACCCTTCCTATAAAAGAAGAGTTTTTGCCTTCCACGTGCTTAATCTTTGATGGACTTTGTCAATCACGAACTGGAAAGTACTTCGAGATGTGTTTTTTGGAAGATCGACATCCCTAAATACTTCCCAAGGTCTTCCATCCATTGCATGCCTATCTCCTTGCTAAGCTGATTCCGTTGATGGACCCCAACATTATTAGAGAAGTAAATCCTTGACTTCTCCATACCGATCTTCAGTCCTGAACTACTGAAGAAGAGATTCAAAATATTTTTAATTGGTAGCATCTGGTCAAGGGATGCCTCAACAAATAAAATAAGATCATCTACAAAGGCCAAAAGGCCAAATGAGAGATAAGAGGCCCATTTCAATTTAGTCTAATCGACTTCCAGGTATTTTGTTGCTGAGCTAAAGAGATCAATTGAAACAAACGTTCAATGCATAAAACAAAGAGGTAGGGAGAAAGGGGGTCACCCTGTTGAATGCCTCTTGAGGGAGAGAATGCATCGAGGGCCTTGCCATTCCACAACACTTGCATTGAAGTAGATGAAATGCAATGCCAAATGAGATCAACTATCTTTTCCAGAATCCCTACGTCGCGCAAAGTGTCACGGACGAAATCCCAACTCAATCTGTCGTAGTAAGCTTTTTCCAAATCTATTTTGATAGCCATCCAACCGATCTTAGGTATTAGTACTTGAACCAAATCAAGCAATCAATTAAAACTTTATCAATCTCTTCTTCCATGAGAGCCAAATCAAGCATTCTCCTTCAGAAAATTTTCATCCATCAACACACATGAACACTGAAAATTCATTTCAAATAGAACTTCACTTTCTAAATCCAGTATCTTCCTCAATGACCACAATTGTTATCGAAAATAAAGATGATGGCGAAAGCAAAATTTCAACTAGTGGTGGAAAAAGAGATGATAACGGATGGGTAAGCAAAAACATAAAGAAATTATTTAAGAAAAAAAATAAAAGGATAGGTTATTAGGAAGGGCATTTAGGGAAATTAAGAAGAAAGACAAGTATATTTTTTTAACATAGGGAGGTATGAATATCATATGCTTGTTTTTAGTTTTGCCTTGGATACATCTTCAGCTTCAAGTCAGGGCCCAATTTCTATTATTAATATTAGGATGAGCGTTCACTTTGCTCTCCAAAAATATAATCCAGTGTGATTTTGATCTTTAAAAGAATAAAAATGTTATTTAATTAGGTTCTTGAAGTACAATTTTTTCGTCACTTTATTCATTTGTTAAAATACTTTCATTAAACTAATGTTTGTGTTTATGTAACATGTTATTTATCTATATGACCATTGACGGCACTAAATGTGGCCTAGAGATGTAGTTGCACCCCTTTGACTTTTAGAAATATATGACAATATTGGTAGACTTTTTTTATGTTTTGCACCCTTGTTTTCATAAATTGATCCCAAATACCAATTTTTTCTTTATGTTTTAATCATTTTATATTTTATTTGATTGAAAATATCATTTTATTTTTATATATATTATAATAAATATTATTTTTTTAAAAAATTGCCCACACTAACTTTGGATTTTAGATCCACCATTGATTGACGGTATTCACGTAAATAACACATCACAAAAAAAATAAAATAATATATATATATATATATATATATATATATATATATAAAATAACAAAAATTATACTTTCAAATATCTAAGTAACATTTTTATTCTTTTAGAAACCAAATAAGAATTTACTTCAATTTCCAAAACTGATATAAACATCCATATACCATCAATATTCAATAGTGTCATCACTCTTTATTATTCTTTCTATCAAATCATATTATTCATGCATATTTTAATGTTATATTCGACACATTTAGAGAGAAAGAGTAAGAAGATAGAAAAATATAAATTTAATAACTGATATCTTTGATATAAAAAGAAGATAGAAAAATTGAAAATGTGTCAAATAAGTGTTAATGATAAATGAGTGTATATATATCATTACTCTTTTTTTTTTTTTTTATCTTATATAATGGTATTAATAAAAAGGTATAGTTCTCGTGTTAAAAGTGATTAATTTTTGTGAAAGACCATAACATTACGTGATAATGTGAATATTTTTCTTTTCAATATGTTCTATTTTTATATCTTGATAGGATTCAAACCCAAATCACTTTGTTAAGATTGTGTTGGTTAGAAATGAATGAAAAAAAGATGAAAGTGTGAAAAATGAAAAGAGATGAAAGAATAATGAAAGTAAGGTGGTTTGATATAGATGAAAGAGAGATGAAAAAAAACAAAAATTTTAAATTCAAATAATTACGTGGGTAATAAAACAAAAATACAAAATTAAAACAATTGTGAAATACAAGCTTACCCTTCCTGCAAAAAAACAAAAATAATATTAAGGAGAAGCCTTTTAAACAAGATTAGAAGGCTTTGTTAACTTTAATTTTTTTTTTTAAAAATCAACGGCTATATTCAATTAATTAATATGTGCTTATAGATAGATAAATCTTTTTTTAACGCATCAAAAAGTTCACTTATTTCAAACACACAATAAGACTATAAGAGTAAGAGATACAAACCATTATCACCGGTAACAATATAACAACAATTGTCGGTTATTACTGTTATTCATTCCTGTTAATTTAAGTGCTAGACAAACATAGATAAAACTTATTTTTTTTGTCTAACTTTTCAGTTTAAGAACAAGTGAAATCCTTATTAATCAAACACAAAAGTTTAGGCTAATGTTTGGTACAATCAGCCGGAGCAAACGAAACCTTTCCCCCATCAAGGTCATATACTCCACTTGCAAACCAACTTGCGCCCGATTCCCAAAGATGGATGTTCCAATTCGTCTTCAGTGGGTTGTACCAACATGCACTGAAACTTGCCATGAACCAAATCAAACATATCCATAATTTTTAAGCAAACATCAGCCGCGGTAAAATGAAACACAACATCATCATTAATTATTATTGTTGTCATTGTCATTATCCTTAAAAATATCTTGTTGGTCACTATAACAAAGGCCATATGGCTGTGGAGGATTTTTCTCCGCCTCGCCGCCAATGACTCCCTCTACCAAACCTCTAAACTTACTGTAAAAACCTTTGGAAATTCAACATCAGACGAAGTATCAAAATTAATTTTGTCAACCCTCAATATCCCGAGGTTGTACGAGCTCTCGGGATTGTTGCCGTATCCGTACTTGTATTTGCACTCGCCCGATTTTCCACAACCACGCTCGTGTTGGCGGAGTAGCGTGCAAGGTTGCGAGGTCACATGACACTCTTCTAAACGTTGAAGATTTTCTAGGATCAAACAAATAGAGCGCAAGGCAGCGTTTGTTTTGCGCTCTGATGGGGTGAGTGAAGGATTGTAAAAGGCTTAAGCTTTTAAGGGCTTCGGCAAAGGATGATTGAGTAGAAAGTGAGCATAGGAGAAAGAAATAAAGTAATAAAGCATGCATGATATTTGATGCTTAAGGTGTAGAAGGGATAGAATTGTAGTGGAACATGTGAAGCACTCCAAGTGCTTCTTTTTATAGATTTTTTGTTTACTCATGAATATGTAGCCTTTTTATATATATAATTCGTGTAATTTTATACGTTGTCATGTACTCTCTACGCTGATTTCAACTATTATATTCTCTAATTTTCATAATGCTTACCTCACTATAGGATGCATAGTTATTAAATTCGGAACTAACATACTAGGATTCGGATATTTAATCGGTAGAGTTATCTATTAAATTAAAAATGTATCTTATCTAATTTGAATCAATCTTACTTAACCTTGAACCGGTGATCCAATGACTCGATTGACTTGGTAGGTTATGATTTTTTTTTATTTAAACAAAATTATTTATATGAGATAAATCAATTTATATTTTACACTTAATGTTTAGATTTTTTTTATCTTATTAAAAATGATAAAATTATTATCACATTTCATTTTAACTTATTTGTCTTGATTTATATAGTTATCTAAGAATAAAACATGTATTTCTTTTATCTCAAACATAATACATTTATTAATTTAAAAATTATTATTTTTTATATGATGAATAATAACATAAATAAAAAGATTATATTATCTTAAATAAAATAAGTTTTTGTTAAATCTTTTAATTTGAAATGAATTTATTACTTGTATTAGTATAATATATTTTAAATTATATGTTTGTTAATATGCTAAATTTTGAAAATACAATCATAACTATATTTTTATATTTATTGAATTTTGATAAACATTAAATATTTAAGTATATATATAAGTTTATATATTATAATTTATTTATTTTTAGCATAGATCGAATAATGTAGATCAACTGTTGACTAGCGGATTTTCTAGTTGTGGAGAGAGTTCCAAAAAAGCTATTGTTTATTATCTGTCAATGGAGAATGGGTTGATAAGGTAATTTTCCTGATTATTACAATTTCAGACTTTAAGGACACGTCATTAGTTTCTTATCTTTTTCATTCAACAGCCCTGGAAATTAATATTTATGTCCATTGCACATAGCAATGCAAAGGAAAATTAGGTTCAACTAAAGTGATTATATGAAAGCTATATAAGTTAAAATAATCTCTTAACCAAGAATTAACACTGTATGCTTCATTTTCTCTTCCAAATTTTCCTTTATATTGTTCATTTGTGTCTCATGTTTTAAATTTTCGTGATTAGTAGAGCACTTCATGCAGTTTGGAAGCATTTAAAGGTGGGTCTATAAATCTAGTTTGAGACAAACATTAGTGGAATGCATGTGATGATGGGATAATATCATGAGCGTGGACGCTTAAAATGAGATTATATATATGTATATTGAATCTATACCACATAACTCCATTAATGTTGTGTGTGTTACTGTTTGCAATTATCTTTTTGTTATAATTTTGTCTATATATATTTACTGGTTTAACTCAATTTATACACTGTGTTCTTCCTTTATGCTATTAACAAGATAACTGAAAGCGATAAAAAAAAAAAAAGAAGAGTAAATTATAGTAAAGATAAATGCTTGAAGATTGAATATAATTTTGATTGAAGGCCTTTTTAAAATGTCGTACGTACAAGGAATATACATACTAAAAAAATCACTATTGTAATAATTGTAATTGTTTGTTTTATAGAATATATTACTTTGCTCGAGTAGTTAGTGACTTTGTTATCCAATAAGCAAAATGTTTGTTAAAAATCCAAGTTATTGCACAACTAAATGTTATTTTCTTTAATTTTAGAGTGTATTGTATATTATTTATATATTAAAAAAGAAGAATTACTGTATGCTATAACTGGTCAATTTTTTTATATTCGAAGAACTTCAATTATCTGTAATGATTGATATTTTTTTTTTGGCACAGTCTAATGATTGATACTGTTACTCCAACTTTATTAATTTATACTTTTCCCGTGCCAATTTTCCATTTAAAGTTTATAATATCATTGTGTACCAGCTTTTATGACAACGGCATGGTGACGCAAGCATGATCGAAATTAGAGAATAAAATAATGAACGACAGCTAGCGTATAGAAACTACTACTTGACAGGGTAAAAAACTACGTGAACAAAACGATCGATCCATGAGCACTTAAAATTAAAATACCTCTAGAGAGAGAGAGAGAAAAAAAAAAAAAACATAGAATGTATATACAATGTTGTTGGGAACAACAGTGTTATATAGTGTAAACTGCAAAGACTATGCACTAACAGCTTACAAAAACATGTGTCAAAAGTATTAATATTCATATCATTTAATGGAAATCATAAGCTATATAGCTATATATCAGTTATTAAGCGATTTTCCATATATACCATTACTCTTAGGCGAAAATAAGAGACAGCTAACTCCAATTCGCTTAGCGGTTAGATATCCTGTTGTGTAGATGGACGACTACGCGAAATTTTTTTAGTTAGGAGTATTGCGCGAAGGTTGAATCTTGCATAATTAAATCCAGCTAGAGAATTTTGTTTACCTATTTTTTTGTTTAACTCATAGGTTGGCACAGTAATGTAAGATTTTACTGTGTGTTTATAGGAATAAGAACTATCTATTTAACGAAAAGACTCATATTCAATTTTCATAATGTGTAAAATTTTCTTGAATCAGCGATAATCACGTATTATGATTTCTTTGAATTAGAGGAAACTCAATATTAAGATATAAAAAAAGTTTAGATAGAGAAGATTTGAATATAATTTTCTAAAAATTGTCTTAGAAAAATATTCTTTTAAGAAGATTACTTACAAATCATTTTTTTACTTTATAACATTATTTATAAAATTATCCATGCATCAATTATCAAGAAAATTTTAACTAAACCGTCTTCAATAAACTGACTTAGAAGGTAACTTTTTACTAGTGTGAGAGATATTAGTTTTTAATATATTGAGGTGAAGAATATCTATAAAAAAGAGGCTGCACTATAAATAGAAGCATGGACATGGCCCTCCGTCCATTCCAATTCTATCCCTATAGTACACCTTAATTATCAACCATGCGTGCTTTTCTATTTTGTTTCTTACTCCTATCTTCACTTTCAATTGCATCCATCACCGAAGCCTCCAAAAAACAAAGTGGCTTCACCATCGATCTTATTCACAGCGACTCACCATTATCACCCTTTTACAACCCTTCACTCACCCCACAAGAGCGCATAACAAAAGCTTTCTCGAGTTCCGTAGCTCAATCCAAACTTCTGCGCCTCTCTCGAAACGACCAAAAAAAATTCCCGAAAACTGTTACAATCTCAGACCCCTATGGTGGATACCTCATGAGATTCTACATTGGCACCCCACCCGTGGAAAGGTTCGCTCTTGCGGACACGGGGAGTGATCTCATTTGGATACAGTGCACCCCTTGCATGAAATGCAAACCCCAAACCACTCCATTGTTTGATCCAACAAAGTCCACTACATACAGAAGAGTGCGATGTGACTCGCAACCTTGCACGTTGTTCCCCCAAAACCAACGCCGTTGTGGAAAGTCTGGTGATTGCATATATAGGTATGGATATGTCAAATGTTAGTTGTTAGTTTATTAGTTATTTTTGGTATGAAGAGAGTGTACCTACAATCTCTCTTTCATTTGAACTATCTTATATTTTCACAGGTATGGATACGGTGATAGCTCCTTCAATATCGGAATATTGGGCGTGGAAAAAATTAGTTTTGGTAACAACAACAACAAGGGTGGTGGTAGTGGTGTCGTGTTTCCCAAGTTTACATTTGGGTGTGCTTATTACAGCGAGGACACTGATAAAAACAAAATAAACACTGGACTGGTGGGTCTTGGGTCCGGGCCGTTGTCGCTAATTTCACAACTTGGTGATCAAATCGGTCGCAAATTCTCGTATTGTTTTCTTCCCTTGGACTCGAACTACACTAGCAAAATGAAATTCGGGGACGAAGCAACGATAAAACCATCAAAAGGGGTTGCTGTTGTGTCCACTCCCCTCATATTCAAACCTTCTTCACCCGGCTTCTACTACCTCAATCTCGAAGGCATCAGCATCGGAAACAAAACGGCAAAGATAACCAACAAATTAGGTCAAACCGACGGCAACATATTCATAGATTCGGGGACGACTCACGTGAAACTCGAGCGACGGATTTTCGACGATTTTGTGACGTTGGTGAAGGAACAGTTCGGTGTCAAGGCAGCGAAAAATCCTCCGACACCGTTCAAGTTTTGTTTCAAGAACAATGAGACAAATGCAGATTACAACGAGATTGTGTTTCATTTCACGGGAGCGAAGGTTAGCGTTGATGTATTACAATTGTTTATTTATTTGACCGATGACGACTTGATTTGCACGTTGATAGATCCAACCGATGATGAAGATGGTTCCATCTTTGGAAATCAGGCAACGGTTGGTTACCAAGTGGAGTACGATCTTGAAGCGGGGAAGGTTTCTTTTGCTCCTGCTGATTGTGCCAAATAGTAAGTTCACCTTTGATTAATAAGAATGAATTTAATTTTCATATCCGTTTAAAATAGTTTTATACCATCCGTCATCATATATTTTTTTTCTTGAAAAGGCTTTGATCACTTGTGTTTGTGCCCATAAATGTAAAAGTTTTATGTTAAGTTTTGTTTTGTATAAGTCTTGTACTTGATCATTACTACAATGAACCAAGGGTTCTTTATAAGTGCTAGTATTGTTTTCATTTCTGGTCTTCTAATTAATTGTCATGAGAGGATGTTTGAGGAGTATGTTTATGTTTTTAATTTGGTGAATTATGGAAATTAAAGTAAACTTTGACGTATTGTGTGACTTTTAGAAATAGTTTATTATTTCAAGTTATTTTATAATATAAATACCTTTGAATAAATTTATAAAAATAATTTAATTTATAGTTTTTTTAGTATATAAGTGTTAATATTAAAGGACGTTCATGGCTCGGTCAAGGATTTGATGTCTACTTTGATACCACTTGAAAGTATCCTTGAGACGATGTCTAACACTCTACAACACTTAATTAACTCAACATTTTTACTAATTTAAATGATTATTGACTATCCCCACCAAACAACATGAAATCTTTCAACATATATACTTCAAAGTCACTCACACTTAGGAAATTAATTTTTTAAAAGATACCCATTCCGAAACTCTTCTAAGCCAAACATGCTTATTACTTTGTAGTTCTTAAATGATAAATTACCAAAAATAGATAATAATTAATTCTTCTAATTAGTTATTCTCATCTATAATCCCATACATGCACAACAGTTGATTCATTCATGATGCATGTATCTCTCACGCTAGATGTTTGTCAAGAGTTACTCTTTATCTATGCCTCATTTCTTTTGAACTACGATCACTCTCGATCATTGTAAGTGTCCGAGATATTACATGAAACATTAAAATAAAAATTAATTAACAATTTTTCTGTTTTTTATATATATTTTAAAAACAAAAAAATATTATTTTAAAAATAATTTTTGAAAACTACACTTAGAATACATTAAAATAAAAACTTGAAAAAATAGAAAACAAACGACTCTTTCATCTCGTACAAATGACTCCAAAAAAAAAAAAATCTCATACAAATAAATATAGAGAAAACTATAACAAATATTTTTACTACACAACATTTATATAAAGGCAATAATGGTGTGATCAATGGAGTATTGTGATATAGATTCAAACGCAAATAATATTGTCCCATCATTACATTCCACCTATGTTTGTCTCAAGCAAGACTTAATAGACCCACCTTCAATTCCTAAGTGCTCCGAAGTCCAAAGTGCATAAAGTGTCTTTTGTCAAAACATTTTATATAAGGGCTATTTATTACATCGTGTATAACAATGGGTTGAGTACCCGTAAAAAAAAAAAACAATGGGTTGAGTTTGTCAGGGTAACTTATATTACTCAATCTTGATTTGTTGAAATTTAATTAAAATTAAAAGAAAATTACTTTTAATTAATGGGGATTTAGTTACATGAAACTTATTAATTTACTAAATTTAAAAGTCAATTTAGTTTTGAATACCTCATTAATTGAATTATAAATAGTTAAAGGTGATTCATGATGGATTAATTACAATTATAGAACTTTAGTTAACTAATATTCATGATGACTTATATAATTGATTAGAGGAATATTGTACGTTCAGACATCTAATTAGTTATTGCAATTTAGTTTTCTTATAAAACTAATATACACTTGTGTATACTAATAGTATACACCAAAATTAAATTTTTTTTATTTAGTCTTTTATTTATTATTGGTGACTGTAGCTAAAGGAGGAAAACTTCATTAAAAAAAAAAAAAAAGCTAAAGAAGGAAAATGAATAATTAATATATCCCAATAATAATTAAAAAAAAAATATATATATATATATATATATATATATTTAATTTGATGTTTTTTTCTTATAATTCTTACATCAAATCACCTTTCATATTTATATTTATGTTTCTTTCTCTTTTATATATCTATCAAGTAGTAAATCTTTTATAACGACGTGATGAGAGGGAGTGTGATGAGAGAGAGAGAGAGGTGGGAAATAGGAGTTGTGGTGAGGGTCTGGGAAGGAGAATTTTATCTTTCTTCTTTTCAATATTTCTTGTTGACTTTGGTGAAGAAAACTTGTGGAACGTTTTCAGAAGATATGGCAAAGTGTGGGAAATCTTCATAGCCAACAAGAGGGATAAATGGAATAATAGATATGGCTTTGTTAGATTCCTTGATGTATCAAATACACACGATTTGGAGAAACAACTTGATCGAAAATTTGAATTGGCAATGTGAAAATGAATGTCAATATCCCGAGGTTCGAAAGGTCACCAATACTACAAAAAAGAGGCACAAATAAGCATTCTAATATGGCGGGGTACGTGGCAGGAAGAATGAATAAATTGGTGCACAATATGGCAAAAGTTAACCAAGGCTTGAAAGATGGGAAGATGAAGATATCATATGCTGATATGGTAAAGGGACCGACCAATAATATAATGAAGATGTGGAGACCAAGGAAAGATAAGACAGTGTTGGAAGAGGACAAACGATGGTGGGGTATGGAAATGAATATCACAGAAAAACGCAAAGCGACTCGAAAACTGTTGGATTGGGTTCCTGAGGGATTTATCCCTATTCGATAGGCTTGAAGATGTGTTTATTTCAGAGAATGGAGGAAAGGTGAAGCTGAACTATTTGGGGGACGACATGGTGCTAATCTCGGGGTGCTCCAAGGAGTGGTTAACTGAGAACAGAAAGCAAGAGGGTTTTTTTCTCTATCTTCCATTCAATCCAAAAGTGGAACGCAAGTACTACTTCAGCAAACAGGCTAACTTGGGTCCATTGTACTAGGGTACCATTGGATGTGTGGGGCGAGGCGTGTTTCGCATAGATAGCTGGCTAGTTTGGGACCTTGGTGAAACTCGACACGGCAACTACGGAGATGACAAATGTGAGCTATGCAAGGCTGCTGGTCAAGGTCATGTCGCCATCGCAAGTAACTTATAGTTCGAGGATGAAAATTAATGGAGTAATGTACCTAGTGAGAGCTACGGAGGAAATGCCGACTCAACAAAAGAAGTGTGAATGCTGGAAACGAGGGGACAAGGTGGAACAAACCGATGAAGACGATGAAAGTCACGACAGCTTGTATGGCGCTAACATGCTATTGTCGGATTCCGAAAATGAAGAAGAGCTTGACGGTGGTTACGACAATGAAGTCGACGGTGTGGAGCGTAACAATGGCGGAAGTAGTGGACAGAGGCATGGGGACAAAAAGGAGGTTGACACAACAGAAAGTTCAAAAAACATACCAACAGTCACAACCCAAAGGAAAAAGAAGAAACTGATGCTATTCAAAATTATCCCATGGATAATAGGGATGCCGTGCTCGACCAAGATGTGTCACGAGACAACTATTGTGGGTAGCATGGACCCCATAGTCACGGATCAAGCACATTAAATGAAAGAAAATGCTAGTAATAAGGGCAATATGGGGAATTCACCTCATTTTAATAACAAACTCCATTTAATTGTTGATAGTGAGGGCCTTGGTGGAATTTTACGATTCAATGACCTAAAATTTAGTTTCATCCGTGTTAATTTCTCCTGCATTGTATTTTTTCATTTGTCTGTTAGTAAGTTCTGTTAATGGGTAGAGTGCTCACTTTAACTTTCTCTCAACTTATGTCACTAGTATTTTTATGATGTCACTTTCTAAAAAAAATTATTTTCTAAAATTATTTATTTTTAATTAAAAAAAAACATGCTTGTCAAAATAGACATCTCACTATTAACAATTCTCACTAATGAAAGAGTGAAAGACAAAACGATTAGGACTGAAAATCAATCAAACTAAATTTTAGAAATATAAATGAAAATCTTTGATACCACTTAAAATATATATATATATATATATATATATATATATATATTTATTTATTTGTGCTTATCTTTAATCTAGTAAAAATAATGAACATTGAGCAGTATATAAAAGTTAAATCAATATAGACAAAATTATAACAAAAAAGATATTGTAAACAGTACACAACAATATTGAAGGCAAATAGCTATTAGTGGAGTTATATATGTGGTATAGACTCGAACGATTAGACACATCTTTATCATCATCATAAGGCTATACACACTCACACAGTCATATTATCACATTCCACCTTCAATTCCAAAGTGCATGAAGAGTGCCCTTTAATTTGTCCTCCCACCATACTCATGATGTCATTTGAGGGAAGAATTTTCTAGTGTGTCATGAAACAAATAATTCTCTATTTTTTTCTTTCAAATAAACTGTCAATTTTCAATATTTTCATCCTTTTTTCCCCTCCTTTTTACACCAATTTATAATGTATAAGAGATATCTTATTTTTCTTGCATCACAAAAAAAAAAAAATGACTTATATCTACGAAATAAAATTGTTACTGTAACTCTAAAAACCATAAATAAATGAATAAATTAAGACTTAATTTGTTATAATTAATTAGCTAGCTACCTAACGATTTGATGTTGATTTGTTTATAAGACATGTGAATTGCAGCATGGCCTCATCTGCAACTATGGTTTTATTTTCCACTTCTTATCATATACTCATAGACACAACAAATAACAATTATCGTTTATAATTTTGACGACAAGTAAAGTACAATAATTTGTGTTGTATGTCCATGTTACCATGATTTTGAATAATAGAGCCACCACCTTTGATGAACACCAGCTGTATAGCCAGTATAGGTGATTATTATGTTATCAGACAAAATTAGGATTATGTATTGGATATTTATATTGCTTATCTTTATTAGAGCAAAACTTAATTAAAAAGAAAATTACTTTTGACAGTGATTTAGTATGAAGAAACTTGTAGTGAAATTTATATATAATTAATTTACCAACAGAAAAAGAAAATAATCTGAAAATCAAATACAAGTTACAGTTAGTGTGAACTAAAAACACTCGATTAGCTGCGTGAAGCCGTCAACCCCTATGTGCAATTATGAGCTTTAGCCTTTAATTGCTGAAAATGACTTCCAAAATTACTATTGTAATTATTGTAACTGTTTGATAGATAATATTACTATATATGCTCGAGTAGTTGTTGACTTTCTTACCAGCTTTTTAATTATGACCACGAATTGGTGAGGTAAGCATGATGGAAAATAGATGATATAATAATTAATGAAAGTAAGCGTAGAAACTACTTGACAACGTAAAAATTACGTGAACAAAACGATGGATCCATGAATGTACACTTAAAATTAAAATCAATGGAAGGTATACAATGTAGGGAATATTCATATATACCATTACTCTAAAGTAACTAAAACATCTATAAATAATAGCCCTTGTTGGCATGCTCCTCCATATCCATTCCAATTCAATATATCCCTAGCTTGATCAACACCTTAATTATTACCAATCATGGAAGCTGGTTTTGTGTTCTGTAATTTCTTACTCCTATGTTCACTTTCTATTGCATCCTCCAAAACTCTAAATGGCTTCAGCGTCGATCTTATTCACAGCGACTCACCATTGTCACCCTTTTACGACCCTTCACTCACTCCATCAGAGCGCAAAAGAAAAGCCCTATCAAACTCCATTGCTCGATCCAAACGTGTTGGCCTCCCTAAAAGCAATACTATTACAATCTCAGACCCCTTTGGTGGATACCTCATGAGATTTTACATCGGCACTCCTCGTGTCGAAAGGTTTGCTCTTGCTGACACGGGGAGTGATCTGATTTGGGTGCAATGTTCCCCTTGTAAGAAGTGTGTACCCCAAAATGCGCCATTGTTTGATCCAACAAAGTCATCCACATATAGAACAGTTGGATGTGACTCACAACCTTGCACACTACTCCCCAAAAACAAACGCCGATGTGGAAAGTCATCTGGTGAGTGCAACTACGGGTATCAATATGGTGATGGCTCGATCAACTATGGAATATTGGGTGTTGAAAAAATTAGTTTTGGTTCTAAAAAGGGTGGAGTTGAACTTGAATTTCCCAAGTTTACTTTTGGATGTGCTTATTACAATGAGGACACTGATAAGAACAAGATGAACAATGGACTAGTTGGTCTTGGAGTAGGGTCATTGTCACTAATTTCACAACTAGGCGATCAAATCGGTCGCAAATTCTCCTATTGTTTCCTTCCCTTGGATTCAAACACCACTAGCAAGATGAAATTTGGTGATGAGGCAACTATAAAAGGGTCATCAATTGTGTCCACACCCCTCATATTCAAACCTTCTTCACCAAGCTTTTACTACCTCAATCTTGAAGCCATAAGCTTTGGAAACAAGAAGGTGAAGATAAGCAAAGGTAAAAATATAACCGATGGCAACATCTTAATCGATTCAGGGTCGACTTACCATACCCTCGAGCTAGGGATTTTCAATAAGTTTGTAACTTTGGTGAAGGAAGTGCTTGGTGTTGAGGCAGTGAAAAACCCTCCAACACCATACCGCTTTTGTTTTAAAGATCAAGAGGATGGTAAAAGTGAAAGTCTCCCTGAGACTGTGTTTCATTTCACGGCCGGAGCGAAGCTTCCCGTGGCAACTTCAAGCTTGTTCGAGGCGGCCGATGATGACTTGATATGCACATCGGTTACGGCCACAACCGATGAAGATCGTTCCATCATTGGGAATCAAGCAACAGTTGGTTATCAAGTGGTGTACGATCTTGAAGGGGGAAAGATTTCTTTCGCTCCTACTGATTGTGCCAAATATTAATTAGCTTAATCTTTGGCTTTGAATAATAAGGATTTCGCTTGTGTTTGTGCCCTAAAATGTAAAAGCTTTATGTTGTTTTTGTTTTGTAAGTATCGTACTTGTTAATAACAACAATGAAGCAAGGGTCTTGATTAATAGAGTACTATTCTTTTCATTTCTGGCCTTGAAATTAATTGTCATAAGGATATTTGAGGAGACTTTTTTTACATTTTCTGTAAGATGCATGATGTATGCAAAATAAAGGTTTAATTACTTGTGCAAACTTTTCGTTTTAGTCTTAAAAAAATGAACAGTGTATAAATTGAGAGAGATAAATTAATTAATTAATATAACTTACGTATAGTTTATTCGAGTGATACTAAATTCGGTTATTTTAACCAATGTCTAGCATTTGAGATCAAAAGTGTTCTACAGAATGTTTGATTAATTATTCGCCAAATATTAATCTATGATAAAGTTAATGAATATTGGTTTATATATGTTTTTTTTTAAATATGCATCATTTTTTTTTTTGGGTCCTCTAAATGGAAAGTTAATTTTATTTCTTTAAAATCAAAAAATTTTAGTACTTTATGATAGATGTAAAATAAGAAATAAGAGATTTATAAAGTAATTACATATATAATATATAAAAATATTCTCAATTAAATTGAGGCTACTAAAAATAAGAAATAAATTATTAATTTTTTATTTTCTATTTGATACCTACTTTGAGAAGGACTATAATAAACTTTTTTGATTATAAAAACTAAAAAAATTACTTTTCATTTAGAGTTTAGAGTTGAGGATAAAAAAAGATATATATTTAAAAGATTAAAAATATATTTAAATTATAATATTTTACATAAATAAATAAATCAATCATAACAAAAAAAACAAAAAAACAAAATTATAAAAATAAAAAAATGATTCTTAAAGAATTGACTAATTAACGAAGTGATGTAAACAGTGTATAACATTAAAGGGCTATGGTGAATTGGTGATGATAGTCGATAGATAGACTTATATATAGTGTGGCTGTGGCATTATGTGATGTATAGAGATTCAAACACCAACAAACATGACACATGTCATAAGGCTCTCCACGCACATAATAATGACCCATCATTACAATATTCCACTGATGTCTGTCTCAATTAGAGAACCACCTTTCGAAGTGCTACCAATTACTGCATGAAGTGCCCTTAAGTTGGTGGTCGACCCATCACTGAACATGTAAATTGAAAGATGAGATAAAATGCAGGAAGGGTATGGTTGGACAAACTTTCTAAAAGAAAAAAAAAATGAAAACTATACTCGTCTTTAATAATTATGTCTCTAGACAATACTCAGCTGGTGAATAACAATGTTAGAGTCCATCTCTACATTATGTGCGTATCGAGATATCTAAATAGAAAAAGAACAAAGAATTAGTCAAATAGACATCTATTAGCATATATATGAATTTTACTGCATTCAAAATTTTAATGATAGCATTATTTTAAAAATTGGATTAATAATTCTAAAGGAATTGGTTAAGTGTGTACATTAATGATAATACTTTTGAAGAATTGTACCTAAAGCTTTATTTTTTTAGATATTATGCTACACCTTTCAAAATCAAATTATAAGAACATTACAAAACTAACTATAAGAAATGATGGTAAATAGCTGAGGGTATTGAGTGCTAGCCTCAGCACCGACACTGTTATGAGTTTCTCTCTTCTTCTCTTTTACATCGGTTACAATTTGAACTAATGTAATTTATTTTTTATATTGATTTAAGTAATAACCGATGTAGCCTTCTTCCCTCTGCTGCGCCTCACTCCCAAATCTGCAAGTTGTTATTCTTCGTCTCTGTCCTTCTCCTGTTCCATTCGTTATGTTCTTCTTTAGACGAAATTTTTTGCCCTCCTCTGATTCGTCAAGTGCTTGCCATTTTTGCAACTACTATTTTTTAAAATAATATCAAAGTTTCTAAAACACGAAAAATTTACCCATTTTTCTATCATCTTCATAAATAAAATGTTGATTTCACCAATCTTGAGTTAAAAAGTGAGAGCAGGACAGTGTGGAGGTAAATGTGGTAACTATTTGTCTTTATTAAACATTTTGTACTTGAGACAAAATGTTTTTCAGTGTTTTTTTTAGTAACAAAAAGTTAAATTGTTGTACTTACCATCTACCATATATATCTTTCTTTTTTTTCTTCCAAACAAACATGGTCCTTTTATTTACACCATTATCCTCGTTGTGTGCTACTGTGAAGGAACATGGCCTTAGTCACGTCAACACCTAAATATGTTGCAATAATTATTATTGCATCTCTTCTAGGAAATGGAGTAGACTCAACTGGAAGGGATCGATATTTGCGAATTTTCATAAATAAGTCATTGATATTGTTAAATTAAATATTTCAAGAACCTATTTAGTAATTTAACTTGTAATAAGTCCAAATTAACAACTTATTTACACGTTCTTCCAAAAACCACACAAGATATACATAAAACTTTTTTTTTTTCATACATCTTACAAAGATAAAACATTCTCATATTTTCTTGGTACGAGCACTAGTGAAATCCTTATTTATCAACAAATGCATAGGTTAAGCTAATTAATGTTTGGTACAATCATCATCAGTAGGAGCAAAAGAAACCTTTCCCTCTCGAAAATCATACTCCACCTGAAACCCCATTTGTTGCACATTTCCAAAGATGTTAAATCCATCTCCATTGCTGGGGTGCACCAACATGCAATACAAGTTCTCATTGACCAATGTAAACATGTGTGGAAAATAACTAAGTTGAACCTCGGCGCCACCCGAAAAATGAAACACAAAATCAGTTACATTGTCGTTGTCGTCTTCACTACTATCCTTGAACCAAAGGTGCTTAGTGTTGTCCTTGTCTCTTAAACAAAAATCATATGGTGCTGGAGGATTTTTCTCCACCTCAGCCCCTGCCACTTCCTTAACCAAAGCCACAAACTTATTGTAAAAACTTTGCTGCAGCATTGTGTAAGTTGACCCTGAATCAATGAACATGTTACCATCACTTTCACTTTCACTTTTACTCATCTCCACCTTCCTTTTCCCAAAGCTGATGCCTTCAAAGTATCTGGGTTCAGAAGATTTGAGTATGAGGGGTGTGGACACAACCCCTTTTCCTTTTATTGTTGCTATCTCCCTAAACTTCAATTTACTAGTAAAGTTTAAACCAAAGGGAACCAAACAATAGGAGAATTTGTAACCTATGTTAGAATATGTTAATATATTCTGATTTAGTATATATGCTATAATCAAGGGACAGAATATACACCAAACTAATATATGCAATCCTGTGTCTGCCCTTCATGACCAGAATTGGAAAAAGGCTATGGATGACAAATATGATGCTCTTGTTAAAAATAAGATGTGGGAGTTAGTGCCCCGTCCATTTGATGTTAATGTAATTCGGTCTATGTGAATTTTTGCTCATAAAGAAAATTCTGATGGTTCTTTTGAGAGGCATAAAGCCCGTCTTGTAGGTGATGGTAAAACTCAACAGGTTGGCGTGGATTGTGGTGAGACATTTAGTCCAGTGGTCAAACCGGCAACTATTCGCACAGTTCTCAGTTTAGTTTTGTCTAAAGATTGACCTATTCATCAACTTGATGTCAAAAATGCATTCTTACATGGAGAACTCAAAGAGACTATTTACATGCATCAACCTTTGGATTTTCGGGATCCTGATTGGCCTAATCATGTGTGTGTGTTGAAGAAATCTCTTTATGGGCTTAAACAGGCCCCACGATCTTGGTATAAGAGATTTGCTGACTATGTACGTACTCTTGGCTTCTCTCACAACACTTCGGATCATTCTCTATTCATTTATCATCAAGGTACCTCTATGGCTTACCTATTACTATATGTGGATGATATCATTTTGATTGCTTCCTCGGATGAGCTCCAGAGATCTATCATATCCCTTCTTAGCTTCAAATTTGCTATGAAGGACTTGGGATAGTTGAGCTATTTTCTGGGCATAGCAATGACTCATCATGCAAGTGGTTTATTTTTATCACAAAAGAAATATGCTGCCGAGATTATTGATCGAGATGGTATGTCTTCTTGTAAGCCATCTTATACACCTGTTGATATGAAACCCAAGCTTAGTGCTACTACTAGCACACCATTTGAGGATCCCTCTCTTTATAAGAGTCTTGTAAGGGCTCTCCAGTACCTTACTTTCACGAGACCTAACATTACATATGTAGTGCAACAAGTATGTTTATTCATGCATGACCCCAGGGAAGAACACATGCACGCTCTCAAGCGCATTTTGCGCTACATTCAGGGTACTCTGGATTTTGGTATTCATCTCTATCCCTCTTCCACATCCACTCTTCTCTCTTATATTGATGCTGATTGGGGTGGCTGCCCAGATACTCGTCGTTCTACCTCTAGTTATTGTGTTTTTCTAGGTGACAACTTAATCTCTTGGTCAGCCAAAAGACAGGTTACGCTATCACGATCTAGTGCAGAAGTCGAATATCGAGGGGTTGCCAATGTGGTGTCTGAATCTTGTTGGTTGAGAAACTTGCTTTTGGAGCTTCATTGTCCAATTCAAAAAGCTACATTGGTCTACTGTGATAATGTTAGTGCGATCTACCTAGCTGGCAATCCTGTTCAACATGAACGCACTAAGCATATTGAAATGGATATACATTTTGTTCGGGAAAAGGTTGCTCGTGGCCAAGTTTGAGTGTTACATGTCTCCTCGCATTATCAGATTGCAGATATTTTCACCAAAGGCTTTCCGTTGGTGTTATTTAAGAATTTTCGGGACAATCTTTGCATTCGATGATCTCCCGCTTAGACTGCGGGGGGAGTGTTAGAATATATGTTAATATATTCTGATTTAGTGTATCTGCTATATTAGTTAGGTGTATATTCTCCCTTGATTATAGCTAGTTAGTTTCCTAATTATAGCTAGTCAGTTCCTTAATTCTAGCCTAGTTATACGCTTGTATATTGTGTATATAAACTGATCTTGTGAAAGGAGAAAGGCAAGGAATTATCTTCTATTAACCTATTTGGTCACCTAGTTGTGAAACTAAGGACAATGGTCCTGCTCCAAGACCTACTATACCTGTTTGCCTCTTACTCTTATCTTGGGTATCCTTATTGTAATAAGCACAACCAAAAGTGAATTTTGGAAACTTATTAGCACCCTTTGAATTACTACCAAAATTGATTTATTCAACAACTAATGTTCCAACGATGAATGTGTTATCACTGTATGAATAGGTGTATTGGCACTCACCTGATTTTGTGCAACTACGTTGGTTTTGGGAGAGTAGCGTGCAAGGTTGTGAGTCACATGACACGGTTCTGAACGTTGAAGAGTTTCTTGGATCGAACAAAGGGGTGTTTTGGGGCCAACATTTCTTACAAGGGGAACATTGCACCCAAATGAGATCACTCCCTGTGTCCACAATGGCGAAACTTTTCACCGGAGGGGAATCGATGTAAAATCTCATTAGGTATTCGTCGATGGACGAGTCTGGAAAGGTGATAGTATTAAGGTATTCATTTTCCTTTCGAGTTAGGTCAAAACGTTTGGATCGAGCAATGGAGCGCAATGCAGCGATGGAGTGAGTGAAGGGTTGTAAAATGGTGACAATGATGAGTCACAGTGAATAAGATCAATGCTGAAGCCATTTAGGGTTTTGGTGGCTTCAGTGAAGGATGCAGCAGAAAGTAAGAAACAAAATAGAAAAGCACGCATGATTGATGATTAAGGTATGCAAAAGGGATAGAATATTTGGAATGGATATGGAGAGGAACATGTGGAAGACTCCAAAAGTGCTTCTTTTTATAGATTTTTTGTTACTCATGAATATGTATGTATTTATGTAGCCTTAGTTTTTATATTCATACGTTGTCAATTACTACTTCATAATCCTACGATGGCTTCCTAATTGGTGAGGTTAAGTCAAAGTATCTGTCATGTAATCTGTGCTATTTCCATACATATATCATTATTTGTTGACAAAAAAAAAAATGGCCATGTCGAGGTCATAAACATGGTAAATGGTGTATCTTCAAATGACAAATTGACACGTGAGAAGTATAAAAACATTAAGTAGCAATAACAAAAAATCATTGAAAAAGTCAAATTATTTGAATAACTAAAATTGACCCGTGTATACTTTCGGTAGTTGAGAAAAATAATGATTGATAATGTCTAACATTCATTATTAATTATGCATACAAATAAGTCTTGTCTGAATAATGCGCGTGTGCTTGTTGATTGAGAAAGCAAAATCATTTTCTAGTTGTGGAGAGACTTCCACAAAACTCACAAAAGTTGTTTCTGAATGACCCTGATAGCATGTAAGTGCTTATTGTCAAACCCTAAAATCACTCAACCTCAAGAACACATACACACAAATTTTCCATTCTATTGCTCATTAATTTTGTATAATTTTTTTTTTTAATTTTCATGAACAGTGTGATGTGACGACAAACTTTCATGCACTTCGGAAGCACTTATATAAAGGTGGGTCTATGAGTCTAGTTTGAGATAAAACATCACTTAAATGTGATGATGGGACAATATTAGTTATGTTAGCGTGGAGTTTTAAGATGAGATATGTCGATATATTGAATCTATAAATACCACATATTTCCACTAATGTTGTGTATATAGTGTTTACTGCTTACAATATCTTTTTGTTATAATTTTTGTCTATATTTACTGATTTTACTCTCCATTTATGCAGCGTGTTCATCCTTTTTATTAAAGGGTGGTTTTAGGTTTACTTATTATTAAAAATGTATAGCTTGATATGAGTTTAGTAAAATAAAAAAAAAGGTAAGAATAATAATGATACTTATATAAATTACTGAAGTTTTAAGTTTGTTGGATTGAAATAAAATTACTGAAGTCTCTCAGAATTTTTGTAACTCAAATATAGTTGAGTTTGAGCCTAAAGGTTTCAATATTATACACAGGGAGAAGACAATAAAAGTTACAAATACATGGATTTTTTTTTTCTCAAAATGAGGGTTCAATGTCAACCTCCACATATAAGTAGAGAGGTTCATTTGTTTAAAAATTAGATAGAGAGAAAAAAATATACTCTTTTTTTATTATTATTATTTCTCTTTTCATTTTCTATTACATTATTTCTCAATTTACAACAATTTCCTTAATTATTTTGAAACATGGTCTTCCAGAAATCGAAATTGACAAGTCAAATACCTTTTCAAAGACAGATTTTTTTTTATAAATTCACACCAACATTACGTAAAGATACAATCTTACACACAATCACATCTCTTATCTCTTATACAAAATAAAACAACATATACCACCCTTCATCTTGGGGAGTAGTATTACAACAAAAACAACAAAAAGCCTTATTTCATTGAATTAATGACGTTGGCTATATATTATATCAGATGGTGCGTTAACTCTATTAAGGACCAAACAATTACTAAATTTGATTCTGATTCATACTTTCCATCGGTCCTTTCTCTGTAATCTGGACGTAAAAGCCATCTGGAAATTTTAAACCAGGAGTTCGAACAATATTCCCTCCTTTGATGAGTCGCCACCTGGAAGATTATATGGTGTAAGTTTATGATAGATCTTTTAACTTTTATAAAATTATCTTAAAAGTTGTATAAATATTAAATTTTGATTAAAAAAAAAGTATAAAATAGATGGTGTGCATCACGATTAAATAATCTTACCTGTACTTTGTTACAAATTTATGAAAGAAAACAGCCATCTGAACCCTAGCAAAGTCTGCCCCAACACAAAATCTCACGCCTCCACCGAAAGCCATGAAATATTTGCTTGTAGCATTCATTTCCATTCCCTGTAAGTCATTTGCTTTTTGGGTCACGAATTAAATTGCAAAAGAAGTGACATTAATGATGGTAAGCTTAAACATCAAATATTGCTACTTGAATATTTTATAGCTAATTTAATTTGGTAGTACTTGCTACATCAATATTTTTGATTCTGTGAAGCAACTCTAAAAGCCTGGATAGGAGAAATCTGACTCTCCACTAACATGTTGTAAGAAATATCTAATTAACGAAAAATTTTATGTTTGATTTTTATTGTGTAAAAACTCTTCGAATCAAAGACAAATATAATATCACGGATGATATTAGTCTTTGATTAAATGGATTAAAGGATACACGTTATAAAACGGAAAAAAATGGAGAGGAGCTCTGAAAAAGAATGAGAAAATAATATTAGACACACCTCCCATCTCCATGGGTTGAAGGCAAGAGGATCCTCATATTTGGTTGGGTTCAAGTGTACAGCAGGGGGACACACCATGATTCCCCAGCCTGCTGGTATGGTGTATCCTGCTTGTATCAATGATGAGCAATGTTAGTTTAACTAGTTGAACCATAAGTTAAAAATACTTATAGTTTAAAGGTAATGTAATAGTTTTATAATCACGTTCTTTCATTTATATTTTAAAAGTCATATAAATTGAAAATTATAATTATCTAATTTTTATATCCATGCATTATATTTAAACTCTAAAATTTATTGGTGGGTAAATATATATAAATTAAGTAAGAGGACTACTAGAAGAATACTTTTGCATTACTCAAATAACAATGTATGCATGGACCATCAAAAGTTGAATTTTTTTTATTTAATTATCGTGAGTAGACAATTAATTTGAATTATTTAAATTCGACTAACTCTGGAATAAATTTTATTGAACAAATTGAAGTGTCCTGGTATTTAGTATAGTAACTGGTTATTTATAGGGGTGTTCATAAACTAATACAATAAAAAATAAATAGCAGTTTCGAAAATTGGAAATCAAATAAACTGAAAATTGAAAAGTGGATTTTTTTTTTTGATAAATTGGATTGAATTTTGGATTCGCTTTCAATTTCTTTTTTCTGGAATGTGATTGTATGAATGATATGTTAAGATAAATCAAATATTCTATTAGTTAATTTAGGTAGTCAAATATTATGTTACCTGTAAATTAGGCTTTGTACAGCTGTGAGATTATATGTACAGCTTTCATTCCTTAAATAGGAGAGAAATTAGAGGAACTCTTATGTATATATATATGTCATTATTCAGTGAATAAAATATATCAGAATTATTTATTGAAACCTCGTTTCTATATGGTATCAGAGCTAACACCGCCTCCACCATAGGAATCGGTGCTTTATTGGCTTCTTTGAATAATTTCTGATTTCCGATGGCTTCTTCAAATAAAAATAAGTCTGATTCTGGAACTTCCGTTGCTGCCCATATTCATGAAGCGCTCACCCCAGAACGGCTTGACGGCACCAACTATGTCGAGTGGTTGTTGAATGCGCAGAATAAGATTAGAGGCAGAAAACGTTGGGGCTACATCACCGGATCAAAGGCTGCACCAGAAAATACGAAATCTGATGAATATGAAGCTTGGGAAGATGAAAACTGCTTGGTCAAGTCCTGGCTTTTGGACTCCATGACCAAAGATATCAGATCCCTTTTTATTCGCTTAGCTACGGCAAAGGAAATTTGGGAAACTGTGAAGGAGACGTACTCAGTCAACCAAGATGCATCAAGAGCTTATCAATTGTATCGTGAGGTAATCTCTACTCAGCAAAGTGGAGGCTCTATTATTACATACTTTGGTAAATTGCAGATGTTATGGCAGGAGTATGATGCTATTAAAGATTGTACCATGGAATGCCACTAAGGATGTTGAGAAATATAACAAGATGGTTAATTCTCAACGAGTTTATGTGTTTTTGGCTGGCCTGGATTCACATTTGGATGGAGTTCGTGGCCGTATTCTTGCTACCACTCCTCTTCCTAATGTTCAATCAGTTTATGCAACTGTTTTGCAGAGGCAAATCGCCAAGAGGCTATGCTTGGTGGTGAGTCTACCGAGGGGTCGATCTTTCTTTGTCAAGAAGTATTCTAGAAAAGGATTCCGCAAGTGTACCCATTGTAATGGGGATAATCATGTTCTTTGAGACATGCTTCAAACTTCATGGCTATCCAGATTGGCATCCAAAAGGCAAACCCACTTCTAATAATAAGGCAGAAAATGTTAAGAGCCATATTTCTACTACTGCTGCTGCTTTGGATTTGTAACCAAGTCAGGTATATCTAACTTTGCTCTTAATCTTTTTGTTGTTACTAAGGGTAGCGATTGGATAATTGATTCAGGTGCTACTGATCATATGACTTGTGATCCGCATAAATTTACTAATTTTTCCCCTAAAAGTTCTAAAACTATCATTATTAATGCCAATGGAGTCTCATCTCCTATTGAAGGGGTTGGTACTGTATCCCTTTCACCCTCCTTATCAATACCTAATGTTTTATTTGTTCCTACATTGAACTGTAATCTTCTCTCTGTTAGTAAATTAACTCAATCACATTCTTGTGTTGCTTTGTTTTACCCAACCCATTGTCTTTTTCAGAACATACATACCAAGGAGAAGATTGGCAGTGGTAGACAAAGTGAAGGGCTGTATTATCTTGAAAATGTTTCACAAAAAAAAACTCATAAAGGAGCATTGGCTTATCTTGCGAGTGAGAACATACAAGATAAAAATAAAAAGGAAATCTGGCTATGGCATAGACGATTAGGACATCCTTCTTTTGGTTATCTGAAAAAATTATTTCCATCCTTATTTCATAAATGCAATATTTCAGATTTTCTTTGTGAAACTTGTGTAATGGCGAAAAGCCATCGTGCTGTTTTCCCCTTAATCAATAAAAAAACTTTTTTTCCTTTCTCTTTAATTCACACAGATGTTTGGGGACCAGCCCCTCAACCTACGCATAATGGAAAAAAATGGTTTGTCAGTTTCGTTGATGACTGTACTCGGGTCACTTGGGTATATTTGCTTAAACATAAAAGTGATGTGGTTGATGTGTTTCGTTCCTTTCATCAAATGATAGTAACACAATTTAACACATGTATAAAGGTCATTAGATCAAACAATGGAGAAGAATATTTTAAAACCGAATTAAGAGAGTTTATGAACTCTAAAGGCATTTTGCATCAGACTACATGTCCTTACTCACCACAACAAAATGGAGTGGCTGAGAGGAAAAATAGACATATATTAGAAGTGACTAGATCACTTTTAATAGATGGTAATGTTCCATCTCATTTATGGGGCGAGGCTGTGAATTCCGCAATTTATTTGATTAATCGAACCCCTTCTAGTGTGGTTAACTTTAGAAGACCTCTTGATGTGTTGTCTGATCATTGTGTTCTTCCTTCCATAGTTAATCTTCTACCTCATGTGTTTGGATGTGTTATATATGTTCACTTACACCCACATCAACGTACAAAGCTTGAAGAAAGAGCTATTAAATGTGTTTTTGTTGGGTATGGGTCAACTCAAAAAGGTTATCGTGCTTACCATCCAACATCAAAGAAATTTTATATTTCTATGGATGTGACATTTGATGAAGATAATTTTTTTTATGTTGATTCTACACTTCAGGGAGGGAACGTTAGAGAAGTGCAGCATCAGGATGTTAGTATGTTTGATGTCCCAGATTTATTTTGTGAAGATAAATTATCTTGTGAAAATCACTCTGCAGGAAATAAGTCAATTCTTGTCATGGAAACTCCACCTTCAGATAATACAGTGCCTTTTGATCATGACCAATTTAGTCAATCTTCTCCACAGGTTCAACATGAATCTTCAAGGTATCTCTTGACTCTATCTTTGATAATACAATTACACATGAAACTGATCATGTGTCCAATTCTGAAATTGATTCTCCTTTGCCTGAAAATAATCTTGATTTCAATTCTGAAATTGATACTTATGTGCATGAACCTGACCATGAAAATGCTGTCCAATATAACCTTCCACCCCGTTCTAACCGTGGTCAACCTCCGATTAGATATGAACCAGATCTTCAAACCAAAGTTAAATACCCTATTGGTAAATATGTGTCATCTCACAAGTTATCTGAGTCATATGCATCATTTGTATCTCAATTATCCTCAATTTCTATTCCTAGCAATGTATAGGAAGCTTTGGCAGATCCTAGGTGGACCAGAGCAATGGTTGAGGAGATGACATCTTTAGAGAAGAATAACACTTGGGATCTTGTTCCTTTACCAAAAGGGAAGAAAACAGTGGGGTGCAAATGGGTTTTCACAATTAAACACAAAGCTGATGGAACTATCGAGAGGTATAAAGCACGATTAGTGGCTAAAGGTTACACTCAGTCTTATGGTGTAGATTATCAAGAGATGTTTGCACCGGTAGCAAAACTTAACACTGTGAGAATACTCTTGTCACTAGCAGCGAACCAAGATTGGCCTCTTCTACAATTTGATGTGAAGAATGCTTTCCTACATGGAGAAATTTTAGAAGAAATTTATATGGATTCCCCACTGTGCATGACAGATTCAAATGGAATGAAGGTTTGCAAATTAAAGAAGGCTTTATATGGATTAAAACAATCACCAAGAGCATGGTTTGGAAGGTTCACTAAGTCTATGAAGACTTTTGGCTATAGAGCAAGTAACTCTGATCACACCTTATTTTTGAAGAAAGAAAAAGGTAAAATTACAGCATTGATTATTTATGTAGATGATATGATAGTTACGAGGGGAATGGCCAGGATGAGATTTCTAGTTTGCAACAATACCTTGCGTCTGAATTTGAGATGAAACAGCTCGGTGACCTCAAATATTTTTTGGGCATTGAAGTAGCTAGATCAAAACATGGTATTTTTCTATGCCAAAGGAAATATACTCTTGACTTATTATCTGAAACTAGGTTGCTTGGGTGTAAACCAGCTGATACACCAATTGAACAAAATCATATGCTTTTTCAATGCTCAAATTCAGCTACCATAGACAGAGGGAGGTACCAGAGGTTGGTTGGAAAACTAATTTACTTGTCTCATACACGTCCGGATATTACCTATGCAGTGAATGTCGTTAGTCAATTTATGCATGATCCACACAAGCCTCATATGGATGCTGTTGAGAGGATTTTGAGGTATTTGAAGTCCACTCCCGGAAAGGGAATTTTGTTCTCAAATCATGGGAACCTAAAGGTAGATGGGTACACTGACGCTGATTGGGCAGGTTCAAAAGATGATAGAAGGTCTACCTCTGGGTATTTTACGTTTGTAGGGGGAAACCTTGTAACTTGGAGGAGTAAAAAGCAGCCAGTAGTAGCAAGATCTAGTGCTGAAGCAGAGTTTAGAGGCATGGCACTTGGGTTATGTGAACTTTTGTGGGTTCGAAATGTTTTGTCAGATTTGGGTTTTGAACCAAAGGAAGCTATGAATTTGTACTGTGACAATACATCAACAATAGCTATTGCTCATAATCCTGTCCAACATGATAGAACAAAACATGTCGAGATTGATAGACATTTCATCAAAGAGAAACTTGAAGCTGGAATAATTTCATTTCCCTTTGTAAGATCTGAATTGCAACTAGCAGATGTTCTCACCAAAGGAGTGGCAAAAAGGGTGTTTAATGAGTCTTTATTCAAGTTGGGAATGTGTGATATCCATGCACCAACTTGAGTGGGGGTGTTAAGATAAATCAAATATTCTATTAGCTAATTTAGGTAGTCAAATATTATGTTACCTGTAAATTAGGCTTTGTACAGCTGTGAGATTATATGTACAGCTTTCATTCCTTAAATAGGAGAGAAATTAGAGGAACTCTTATGTATATATATATATATATATATATGTCATTATTCAGTGAATAAAATATATCAGAATTATTTATTGAAACCTCGTTTCTATATGATATTTAATTTGATCTAATCAGAAATAGCATACCTCCATAATTAATATCCTGTAGTGCCTTCCGGAAGATTCCTGGAACTATATTTGCGAGTCTGATAGTTTCATTTATGAACTGCAAATAGTCATGGACTTTTTAAATAAGACATGTACAACGAGAAATTAACCAAAAATTAATTGTTTCAATTCGTTATAAAAATTAAAAAAATTAAAAGTAAAATAAAAAATGAAGAAATTGTTGATCGGCCAACCTGAAATGTAAATGTCATTGATTTGTATTCTTGCCACGTGAGTCCGGAGTTAGGATCTTCACGTCGTTTGATGATGGCTTCATGTTCTTCCTACAACGTAATTAATTTATGAATACTTGTAACTAATTTTCTCTTTTATTCTGTTCTTCTTCTTTCACTTTAATTTTTATTAGAGTGCTTTTTACTTTTTCCACTTTTATCTATCCCAAAATGGGGTGAATAATAATCTCTATTCTTTATTTATTAGTGGGGTGCCTCTCTGCATTTTTTAAAATAAAAAAAAAGTGAAAAAAAAATAGAAGTTAAAAAATAAAGCTAATAAAAGAAAATAACTAAACACAATTATGGGTAATTATTAGTAAAAAGAATTAAAAATTGATAAATGGTAAAGTAGTCCAAAATTTGTGTACATGTAACAAAGTTAGTTAAGAAAAGTTATATCTCCTTTATTGTTATAAATTAAGGTTGTGATTCAGTTGTCATTTATTATTATTGTTATAGATTAGAGTTTACAAATGATAATGTAAATATATTACCATTTTCATTTGTAAATCATGATCTATGTGTAGAAAAACAAAACATATATATTAGAAAAAAATATAATACATCAACAGAATAAAATTCTTTTACACTTTTAATGCATCATTATTAAACTCTATATTTTAACCTACTTGTAATTGCTTGAGCACTGAAGGATGGTCAGAGAGTGCTTTTATGCCATAAGTGAGAGCCATAGAAGTGGTTTCAAAGCTTGCAAAGAGTAGCAGAAACATGAGGTTTAGAGCTATCTCTTCGGTGAGGACTGTTCCCTCTTTCGCAAGTTCTTCTAGAACATAATCGAAAAAATCATTTTGTTGCTGTTTTCTACCCTTATCTCGTTTTTCTTGCATCATGTTCTTCAGCATCTTCATTGCCCTATTCCTACCCTGAGAAAAATCAGAGGTAAACTTTTGGTCATTCTTCTAGGATGACATTTTTCTTTTGAGATTACACCGTAAAACTAATTTATACTATAAGTATACTATATTTAAACTCTTTTCTTTTTGCCTTTTAGGTTTTCCTAATTACCAATTACTAAAATGTAATCCTAATTGTAGTCCCTTTAGCACAAACTTAAAAGCAATAACCCACAAATTAAGCATACAAGTAGGGAAATAAAATGACTACTTATGATGAACAAATATATATATAATATATATATATATATATATATATATATATATATATATATATATATATATATCAATATAATAACAGTCCTGAATTTTATGGACCCAAAACTAAACAATAAATAAGGCCAGCCCTTTCATATTTAATTATTTAAAATATATATAATATAAAAGAAAATAACACAAGGAATATGTTTTGTTTCGTTAAACGAATAACAGTTTTAATAAATTTCAAAAATATATATCACATTATTATCTAATTAACTTTCTTACGTATATAATTCAATTTATTTTCATAAAAAATTACATACACGTGATTATTTATATATAAGGTAGGCATGACAATTGTGAAATGGGTTAGAGATAAGTTTAAAGATAAGTTCAAAGTACTCTCATTGTAGCTATGAAAATAATACCCGTATTCGCACATACTCTCTCAGTCCTACCCTGAGTTTGATGGGAATTCCCCATTTTAATCTATGGATTAGGATATAAATAATATTCAAATTGTCTAAATGGAGATGGGGATGAATATGAGAACACTTTCCCATTGTGTCCCTGTCTTCATTACGTCTAATTATTAAATTGATTATATTTTTAATTTTTATTCTAGAGAGTAGAAAGAAACTCTCACTCAACATTCTCTCACAAACTCACCTCACACCTCTAAGGAACTATATTTTTAATTTCTTAAAATTTTAATTTTTTTTATACATGTATTACTAAATATCTTATATAAACTATATTAAAAAAAATTATCCCCACCTGGGGATGGGGATAGAGAAAACAATTTCATACTCGAGAATGAAAATGAGAACAATTTTTGGGGGAGTGAGAATAGGAACCACAAACTCATCCCCATCTCGTCCCATTATCATGCTTACTCACTGGGTCCATTGCACATTCCCCTACAAAAGGGGCATAATAGATTGAGTTTAAAATAGATGAATTTATATTTTATGAGTTAAATATGATTTAGATCTTTAATAAATAATTGATTTTTCTTTTGGATTCCTAATATTTTTTTGGATGCATCTTGATATATTGAAATTTTTGTTTTGAGTTTTTATCTAAAAATCATCACATTTTTATAATTTTAATTTATATTAGTTTTATATTTTTAATTTAATTTAATGTTTATATTTTGTCTCACCAAGAAAATCCTATAAAATTGTCCCCATCATTTATCATCGACAAAATATCACTTCATATCAAAGCTTACATATATTCTGATATAGGTAGGATAAAAATATGTGAATCAAATTAATTAGAATAAAATGCATAATATATTAGAATTAGTGGATAATGGACATATATACCTGCATACATTTGTGATAAGCTGTTCCTGGGATGTTGAGAGGGAACGAGACGAGTCCTTCTAAAAATGCAACAAAGTTGCCCATTAAAGTTTCCAAGGTCTCGGTGGAGTCACAGCTGAGAAGTTTGTTTGCAGTCAAATCAAATATCATCTGGATAGTAGTACACAGCCAACAATGCATGGTTTAGACTTTAGACGTGAAAATTATATGAATTTAATGATGAAGCATTATTGACATAGTAAAAATTAATTTTATATTATTAGTCATTTGTAATCTAAAAAAATTTAATGTATGGTTGGACGAGCGTTAACAAAATTAATTTTGAATATAAATGATTTTAGTTAGAATTAATTTTGAATTCACATGAGTTATGGTTAAATGATTTTGGCTAAATTTTTGGATTCAACGTATAAGTTATTGTTAATTATTTCAGTTCAAAATTAATTAATTCTACTCCCAAAATTAATTATGAATTTTTTTTCAACTTAAAATCAAACATTTTAAAAATTACTTAAAGATCAATTCAGGATCCAGAATTAATTTTTCATTGCTAAACCAAATACACATTTAGTAATATAATTTTACCCTTTTTATTGCATTCCTCAACTCAACAGTTTCTTGACACGACCACTGCTGTAACGTTATGCATGCTTTGTGTTCGACCTCTGAGAGCATCCTTTTGAGGCCTTCAGGACCAAACATATTGAGCACCATGTTCTTAAGGTACTTGAACAGAAAACCATGCAAGGAACTTATATTTTGTTCCCCAAAAATCTTGGTGAATGTAGTTGGGTACCAGCTCTGGAACATTTTTCCCTCCTGTTGGAATATGAAGTAATTGAAATCCGGATCAGTGGACACTATAGTTGGTCGTCCAACCAAATTGGTCTTGAAGATTGGTCCATACCTGAAAAAAAAAAAAAAAAAACCAAAGCCAATGATCATATTGGAAAAAAAAAAAGCAATTTAGTGACAGATTTAGAGACCGAAACCAAATATTACCTTCAAATGATTATAAAATCGGTTGTAAATAGTTTTTATCAACTAGTGTTTTGTAACCACTTTTAGTCACTCTTTCAGTCGTTATTAGTAATAGCAACCGATTTATTGACTTTAGAGATGGATTTGACTGTCTCTAAATCAAATTCTTTTTTCATTATTATCACTAATTATTGAGAATTAAATGAAAAGTTTATTGAAGACTGAAATATTTGAACTATACCTTTTCATTCTCTGCTTGACGAATGAATGAAGATCATTAGAGGAAGTGTCCCGAGTGCAAAACTGAAGGGTCTCACCCAAAAGGGGCAAACCCATGGAACCAGGTGGAACTTTTCCATTCTTGCAACTTGGATTTCTCCATCTATACACCCAATGTGTAATGCCTATGATAATCAATGTTCCAAGACATAGAACCCACATTTTTTTTTTCTTTTTTCTTTAATAGATTAAAGTGCCAAAGTGTTGAATTAATGACTCTTGAGTCTTGATAGAAGAACTGAAAATGTAAGAACAGATTTAGAATGCCCTATTTGCATCATCTAAGATGTCCTTAAATAAGCCAGTAAGTATCTCGGAGCATTTAATTAATGGCGAAAGTGAAAAACATGTAAAACGTTGCACTAATGTATGAAGGCCTACTACTAGGGATGACAATATGAACCTAAATCATACGGGCACTCGCAAAAATACCCATATACGGGTAGGGTAATAACTCGCATATTTGGAGATGAGGATGGAGCGAGTATTTACTCATAAAATCTCACGAGGATGAGTGCGGGTACGGGTGCTATAGTACCCACCCCTACACCTTATATATATACATATTAATTAATATATTATAATTTTATTATTTAAATTATTCAATTATCTATTTATTCTTTTATATGTTAATTTTGATATTCTATTATGATTTAATTTTTATTTGTATTAGTAGTTCAAAGCAATATAGAAACTATGAAAATAAACATTTACAAAATATGGAGAAATTAATTTGGATGATGAAGTTAAAATATTATATTTATTTGTGTTTTGTTTTTAATATATAATTATAAACTAATTAGTTTTAAAAATATATTAGTTTTTCCCGTTTAATTAGAGTTTTTGTTTATATTTATGTTGAATGATTATTTTTGTAATGTTATTTATTTATATAAATCAATATTCGTTTGATTTTAATATCATATAAGGGTGTATTGAATTAGGATTTTAAGAGACTTTTTTGGCATAAAAAAGTCTTGAAGATTTTTAAGATTTTGTAGGAAACTAAAAACTCTTTAAGATTTTTTTAAGAAGACTTTTGTGATTAGGATTTTATAATTTGGATTTAATGGATTTAAAATATAGGATTTGAAAGGATTTCACATATTTATAAGATAAGATTTGAAAAAACTTTATGGATTTCTAGAAAAAAAAAATATTCAAAACTACTAAACACAAGCCAACAAGAGTGTGTTTGGAAATATTATTGAACACAGACTAATCACAAATTATCATAAGCTGAACCATCTCACCTACTAATAATGTACATGAATTCAAAATCAAAGTTACAAGCTATTAATGAATTTTGAGATATATTTTTCACAAATTTTCATAAAGTAATAGTGAAAAATAATAACAAAATATTAGTAAAAAATATAAAATATTTCATTTAACTCATAAAATTAATAATGTGATAATCTTGATTGAATACCATCAGATTATTTTTTATCATTTAACAATCCTGATTGAATACTCCAAGACATTTTTACAAAAAAAAAAAAAAAAGTCATTCAAATCTTAAACAATCCTAATCCAATACATCCCCTAAGTTGTTTTTTTTTTTTTATAATTTTTAATTTTTTATATATGGAAAGTGCGGGTCGCGGGTGGTGTAGGTATGGGTATATAGGTATCTAGAGGGTATGGGGATGAGGATTGAAATTGTTACCCGCATAGGTATAGGATCAGGGACGGATACTTTTTTCAAACACGAGTATAGAGACGGGTACTATAGTACCCTACTCATTGCCATCCCTACCTACTACACCAAGTCACCAACACTTATTAATTATCCACTTAGAGATGAAATAATGAACCGGTTCAGCTTATCGGGTTAAACTTGTCTAAAAAAATGTTGGGAGTGTTGCTTCTTGCACTTCCAACAATGCTTCTTGCATCTCCACTTTGCATACGTGCATTGAAATGCTTGTTAGAAGTGAAGGAAGTTAAAAAAAAAATTATATTTATTGAATTTAAGACTTAATTTATTTTTTCTTATTTCATCTTTAAATTATATCGTACACACTTAAGTGTGACTCATATGATGCATTAATCAATAAATTTTTGTAGAATATATTGTTAAAAAATAAAATCGAAGATGGGTGAGTTGACGTTGATTTTACGGTGCTTCTAAGTTCGGTAATTTAATTATTCCCTCTTGTACTTTTATATGTGATAGATTTAGAAAAAAATTTGGTGATTTTTATAAGGTATTTTAGAATTTTTAATAAATATTTATAGTTTCTTTTTTTTTTTTTACTTGTAAGTTGGGTTTTGTCTTAATTATATTTTATATTTTTATAAATTTGTGATTTTACTTCTGTAAGTTTTAATTCATAATTTTGGTTTCCTATTCTTAAATATAATTTTGATTCAACTATTAAATTATAACGGTTAATCGTCGAATTTAATATTGAATTTTTTTTCATTTTAAAAAAAATTACCTTTTTTTTACTAGTCATAATTTTTTTTTTAATTTAAAATTGACTTAGTGTTATTAGATTACAATTAGGTAGTTAAATTTAATTAAGTTAATTTTTTATTAGTAAAAAAAAATAGGTAAACATTTTTCTTTATTTTTTTTGAAAAAAAGTTATCTATTTTTTTCTAATCATAAAATTAAATTTTTAACTAAAAAGTGACTCAGTTTTTTTTTATTAGTAAAAAATTTAAGTAATAAAATTTAATTAGTTAATTTTGTGATTAATAAAAAAAAGGTAAACTTTAAAAATTAAAAAAAATTAACGTTAATTTTCACGTTCAAACATTACAATTTAACAATTGAACAAAAATTACTAGATTTTAAAAATAAAGGACCAAAATTATGAATTAAAATTAGGGGATCAAAATCATAAATTTATGAAAGTAGGGAACCAAAAATATAATTAAACCTTATATTTTTATTAGTAATAATTATTAATAAGGGTATAATTGATACAATAGTAAAAAAATCATTAAAAACAACAAGTCCTTTTATTTAAAAAGAGTGAGACTATATATAATAATTAAAGTTAATAATAAAGTAAGAATATAAATAAATTTTACTCAAAAATCAGAACGTTGTTAGCAATAGTACAAATTACTTCCCTTAAAAAAAAAATATCTTACCTAGGAGCATACTTATAGTAGTCTATCAATTCAATTAACTTTTCCATACTAAGGACCAATAGCTAATAAAATAATTTTATGGCATTATTCACATTAATTATATATTGAAACATAAAAGTCAAACGAGTACATAATTTATTACATTATTCACATTAATTATTGAAACATAAAAGTCCAATATGAACATAATTCTAGTATTTTTTAAAGATTTAATTGTATTTTTTTCCTTTATTTTCATATTTTTATTTTATTCTCCTAATTTATAATTTATAATTTTGGTTCCTTATTTTTAAAATCTTACTTTGGTTACTAAGTACAACAATTAATTATCAAATTTAACATTAACTTTTTTTAATTTTCAAAGTTTACCTATTTGTTTTAATAATCACAAAATTAACTAATTAAATTTAATTACCTAATTTTTTTACTAATAAGAAAAATCGAGTCACTTTTAAATTAAAAAAATAATTTTGTGATTAATAAAAAATAGATAATTATTTTTTTAAATAAAAAAAAGTTTACCTATCTTTTACTAATAAAAAATTAAATTAAATTAAATTACCTAATTTTAAACTAATTACAAAATAAAAAATTATAATAACAGAAAAAAAATTTAAATTTAAATTTGTTTTGACTAGTAAACAAAAGGTAATTTTTAGTAAATAAAAAAAATTAACGTTAAATTTAATGATCAACCATTATAATTTAAATCATTATAATTTAACAATTCAACCAAAATTACAAGATTTTAAAAATAGGAAACAAAAATTACGAATTAAAAATGAAGAGAACTAAAATCTTGGATTTGTGAAAATAGTGGACTAAAATTGTAATCAAGCCTAAAAAAATAAGTAAACTTAAAAAAAAAATCAATATTAAATTTAACAATTAAACCAAAATTATAAGATTTTAAAAATAAAAGACTAAAATTACGAATTAAAAATTAAGAAATTAAAATCACATATTTGTAAAATTACAATTAATTCTTTTTTAAGCGGTTAGAACAACCTTTTTTTTATAGACAGGGGAAACAATTCGTAAGTTACAAAAAAAAAAACTTATATTTATTGAATTTAATATTTAGCTAATTTTGTTTATCTCATCTTTGAATTATACACGGTATATACTTAAATGTAGGGACATAGACTTTTTTACTTAAGGTGCATAAAAAAAATATGTACATGAATTATCCTGGTTACATTTTCTTAATATAAATAATTTCATTTTCTGTTTATGCTGTGAATTTGGATTTGAAAAAATTGAATTCACACCATTTTTTTTTAATTTTTATTTTTACTTCCATGTTTAGAATTCGAGAATATGTTGTTTTTAATTGTTAAATTTTTAATGTTATAATAAAAAAAACAACTTAATAGTTTATATTTGTTATTATAATTATTAATTTTAAAATAATAATGTCACCTTAATCATATTTTTGTATGATTTATATGTTGTCATTGAATTCGATGCAATTTTATACATTTTTTTAATTGTTTCAAAAAATAGATATCTAAATGATTCAAAAATAAGTGTAAAGGGTAATAACATTTGACTTAAATATGAAATATTTTTTAAAACATAATTCAATTTTAAAATGTATATTCATTTAATTTGTTTGAAAAAATTGTTAAACAAAAATTAAAAATCTTAAAGTTATTTAATTGTGTTAAAAATTTGATTATATTATTGATTAAATTTTGTACAATAATAATTATTAATTATATTATTAAAACATGTTATTTAGATGCTAATAAATTTATTTATTTTAATTTATTATGTAAATAATATTTCAATTAATAAACAAAATAAATAAATAACGTTTAGAATTCAGGTCAGGAAGACCCGAATTCTAAATGGGAAGTGGAAACAATAATAATTTCAGTAGTGTGAATTCGTTCTTCTTAATGCAAATTCAATAGGACCACTTAGATTAATAAAATACAATAGGGGTCATTAAGGTGAATACTGAATAGCTTTTTGTTTTGGTACACTTAAAAGTAAAATGGTCCAGGGACGGACTCAAACTAAGAGTGTAGCGGGGGTCACCAATGAAAATTAAATTTTGTTGAATAAATAAAACTGTTCAATACAATAGTTATTTTTTATACCAAATTTTGATAATTATATATTTCAAAATATTAATTTAAATGGTAGTAAAGAAGATAAACTAAACATTTTTTTTAAATATACATGCCAATTATCAATATTACCTGCCATTGAGAACTTTCAAAAAATTTATAATAATAAAAAATATTGTAAAAATTATACGAAGAATAAAGTTAATATATATATATATATATATATATATATATATATATATATATATATATATATATATATATATTTTTATTTGTGTCTCAAAACTCAAACTATCAAATTCTTATATATAGTATTTGTCAACGTTCCTAATTGGTACGTAAAAGTTAATAAATATCATTTAATCTTTAAATAAATTATAATTAAGTAAATATAAAGGCAATGTTAATAAAACTGTTTAATTGAAAAAGTAATCATTTATAGTACCAAGATGATACTCAAATATTTTATCTAAAAAATAGAATATAATTATATTTACAACGAAGAACATAAGAAATAATTATAATATCTATCTAAAAAATAATATTATCTTCACAATAAAAAATATAAAAAGGAACAAAGTATTTTTTAATAAAGAGATAAAAGACATTGAAATGAAATTATATTTAGCTCAAAATATTTTTTTTATAATTTTAAGATAATATATATAATATTAAAAAAAACTAGATAATATATATAATATATTAAAATTATATAATATATATAATTTTATACGTGGGTCCACCCGTATTTAAATGTGACCCATATGATGAATTAGTTAATACAACTTTTTTGGCCTTTGAAAAAAAAATAATACAAATTTATTTATCATATAAAAATAATATTTTCATTTACTAAGTTTTCATTATATGGAAGCCAAGAAATGCACAAATATTGGGATCTATTGACGATTCTTGGTTTATGCATTCCTCAACATGGAAAACCGGTGGCTTTATTGGTATTCCTCAATTGAATATCTTGAGTTTCTAATAGGACCTTAGTTTGTCTTCAAATTGGAAAGAAACAATTTTGAGTTTTTAATTAATTGGTATATTGAAGAACATAACCTTCTTTTATAATGTGTTAACCTAAAATACTTCCATAACCTCCTAATGAAAGATATGCTCGTTTAACTATATATCACCTTATTTAGTAGTCTATCAATTCAATTAGTTTTTCCAAACTTATGACCAATAGCTAATAAAATAGTTTTATGACATTATTCACACTAATTATTGAAACATATAAGATATAGGAATATAAAATGTAATTTTTTTTTAAACAAACTGTGATTTAGTTACAAGAAACTTATTTAAGACTTAATTAGTTTTGTTTATCTCATCTTTGAATTATACTGTACATACTTAAATGTAACCCTCATGATGGATTATTAGTCAATAATTTTTCATGGAATATATTGTTAAAATTCTTGTTCTAATCATTCCTCAACATGGAAAAACGATGGCTTTATTGGTATTCCTCAACTGAATATCTTAAGTTTCTAAAGGGATCTTAGTTTATTATAATGTGTTAACCTAGAATAGTTCCAAGTCAACACTAAGATTTACTCGTTTAATTATATATCACCTTTTTCTTTTTAGTAGTCTATTACTTTAGTTAATTTTTCCATACTAATAACCAATAGCTAATATAATAGTTTTATATGACATTAGTTCACATTAATTATCGAAACATAAAAGTCCAAAAAGGACATAATCCACTGCTAGAAAAAATTAAATAACTATCGAATTTAGTGACCAAAAAAGTTATACCATGATTAAACAAATAAAGTTAGAACCTAATTTTGATCAATTATAATATAAATAAACACCTTTGCATTCTTTTTAATTTATCACTTTATTCTCTCTTAATCCCCCACTTTCTCTCTCCCTAATCTAGTCGTAGCTAGTTAGGGTGGCCAAACCGTTATTTTGTTGACTTTTTGTTTATTTAATTTATTTAATTGGTATATTATCATTATTTCTTAAAAAAATCAATAATTTTAAGTTCTTGTTGCTAATTTTAACTTATCTAATAAGTCAAAACAATTTACATATATATGCAATGAGTAATAGTATACCTGATGGGGAATTATGACAACGACATCAAATATTTGGAAAGATAGAAGGGCAATGGGGATGACACTGGAGGAAAGCCAAGAAGAATTGATGAAATGGATAAGAGGTTTGAGAACATAGAAGTAGAAGTATGAAAAAAATGAGTAGTGTGGTGGTAAGGAGGGAAATGGCGAAGGTTATTCATGAAGATTCTATTATATAACATTAGGGGGTTGGGGGGAAGATGAAATGGAAGTTACTACATCAACCGATTAGCAAGGAAGAGGTCTAGATGGTGTGCCTACAAGAAACTAAGAAGGAAGTTATTACAGATGAGATTTGTTGGGCTTTGTGGGGAGGTAGTGGCTGTAAGTGGGTGTTCTACCCGACAGTGAACACTACTAGTGGATTGCTATGCTTATGGGAAATGACTACTTTCAATTGAGTCAATCATTGTTTGGTAGCGGATTCATTGGGTTAGAAGTAACATGGAAGGAGAATGGCATGAGGTGTACTATAATTAACGTATATGCACTATGCGATAATTAATTAAAGAGAAGTGTGTGGGAGGAATTGAAGGCTATCATGAGGAATAATCATAGTGAGTTGTGGTGTATATTGAGCGACTTTGTGTTAGAAATAGTAATGAGAGGGTGGGACACGCATAGACTCGAGTAACAACAGAGAATTTGAAGAGTTCAACTCTTTTTTATCGGATATGGATGTGGAGGATATCCCCATGGTAGGCAAACGTTTCACTTGGTATAAGGCTAACGGTTTAGCAAAGAGTAGGATTAATAGATTTGTATTCTCTAGGGAGTTGTTGAACACGTGGAGAGACAATGCTCAACATGTTTTGGAGAGGAACCTATTTAATCATTGTCCTCTGTTGTTAAAGGTTAATACTAAAGACTGGGGATCTAAACCTTTTTGGGATCTTAACTGTTGGTTGGAAGGTAAATTGCTAGCATAGGTAGTAGAAGACTCATGGTCAAACTCACAGGTGGAAGGATGGGAAGCATATGTGTTGAAAGAAAAGCTGAAAGCCCTAAAATCATCATTAAAGGTGTGGAACAAAGAGGTATTTGGTGATGTCCAAAAGAAATATTGGGAGGTAGAGAGGAAGATGAATGACTTGGATAGAAAGGAAGAGATTATGAGGTTATTAGAGGAAGAAATTAACACTAAAAGCAATCTTCAGTAGAACATATGGAAACCTGCACTGAAATGTGACTTGATACTAAGGTAGAAATCATAGAAGGGGAAGGTAATTCCAAGTATTTTCATGGGTTCATTAATTAGAGGAGAAGGAAGTACAAGTTAAGGGGGGTTTCGAGGAGGAGTTCTGGCCTATTCTAAAAAGTAATTTCCTGGGATTCTTGTAGGAATTTCATGCGAATGGCAAGTTACCTAAAGGGTGCAATTTATCTTTCATAGCATTAATTCCAAAAATAGAAAATCCACAACAATTTGGGGAATTCAAGCTTATTTCCTTGGTAGGTTGTATGTACAAGGTGGTGGCTAAAATCCTAGCATTGAGAACGAAGAAGGTTATAGGGGATGTAATTGATAAAAAACAAAGTGCGTTTATTGAAGGTAGGAACCTAATGCACAATGTGATTCTCATTAATGAAGTCGTGGAGGATGTTAGAAGGAGGAAGAAAAAATGTGCATTTTTTAAGGTAGATTTTGAAAAGGCATACGATTCAATTAACTGGGAATTCCTATTATATATGCTGCGACGGTTGGGGTTTTGTGTGAAATTGATTTTGTGGATTAGGGCATGTCTTATGTCTAACTCCATTTCGGTATTAGTAAATGAAAGCTCGACAGAAGAGGTTTTTATGGAGAAATGGATTAAGCAAGGTGACCCTCTAGCGCCTTTTTTATTATGGTGGTAGGTGAAACATTGAGTGGCTTGATTAGGGAAGCAGTGGAGAAAAAGATGTTCAAAGGAATGCTGGTGAGGGAGAAAAAGATTGAAGTTAGCTTACTGCAATTTATTGATGACACTCTATTTGTGGGTGAAGCTTTAGTGGATAATGTGATGATTATCAAGAGTATGTTAAGATGCTTCGAGTTAGCATCATAGCTGAAGATCAACTATAACAAGAGCAAGATAGGAGCTTTTGGAGTGAATAATAGTATGATTGTGAGATTTGCTAACATAGTTAATTGTAAGTGTCTCTCATTTCCATTTTCTTATCTAGGACTACCGATTGGGGCTAATCCTAGAAGATAGTCCATGTGGAAACCAGTGATAGGGAAATTTGAAAAGAAATTAGTAGTCTGGAAACATAAAAACTTGTCCTTTGTTGGTAGGATGTGCCTGATTAATTTAGTTTTGTCGGCTTTACCTCTTTTCTACTTATCAATATTTAAAATACCTTTGGTGGTGACTAGGAAATTAAAAAGTATTCAGAGCATATTTTTGTGGGGTAGTAATGCAGTAAATAACAAGATCACTTGGGTCAACTGGGCGAATGTGTGCAAACCTAAAGAGGCGGGAGGTCTGGGAATTAAGGACATTATCTTGTTTAATGAGGTGCTAATGGGAATCAATATGGACAATTTCATTGATGAAATATGTAGTTTAGTATGGAAGCTTAAAATACCTCCTAAGGTCCTATTTTTCATATGGAGAGTAATTCTAGACAAGCTACCTACTAAACTCAATTTATGGAAAAGCATTGAGGAAGAGAATTACCTGTGCTCGTTCTGTTCGAATTAGATTGAGTATGGGGACCATGTCTTGTTCAACTATCCCCTTATTTACAACATTTAGGTGGAGTGCTATCAGTGGATCCAACTTTGCTTGGTCATGCCCCTCTTTACAAAGGATGACTATGTCAATTTACTATGTCAACTTTGAAGCCATCAACATTGAAAAAAAGATGGTGGAGATGAGTAAAAGTGAAATCGATTGAACATGTTCATTGACTTAAGGGTTCATGTACATGATGTTCCAGCAAAGTTCTTTTTTTTTAATTAGCAAAGTTCATTACGTATTATATATATGTAAGTAAACTACACAAGATGTGCTACACAATAGCATTAGAGCCTAAAGGTAGGCTATCAAGGCACCACGTGCCCCACCACATTAAACACATATAACCCTAACTGCAAGATTGAATCTTTTCTTATGCCAGCATAGGCATAAAAGAAGATACAAGAGCAGAGGGCCCTACTAATAATTATAATCATCCAAGACATAAATAATAAAAATCCCCACATATCCCTAAAATACATACCCCAACACAACAAAAAATAAGGTATAAGAAGTGATGGACAAGATTAGATAACCATTGCACAAAAGAGTAATTAAAATCTTGTAAGTAGGCCCTCAGCCAAAACTAGGCCGAAAGTAGTATGTGGTATTCCAACTCCTCCTGGTTAAACGTTTTATGTCCAAAGATGCAATCATTTCTATATCTCCAAATATGGGATGTCATAGCACACCACATTACCATCCACCGTTTCAATTCAGAAGCATTATTGCAAAAGAAACTTTGCTGCAAAAAATTCTTCTGCGGTTTAATATGAACCACCCTCACCTTTCCACTCCAAGAGTAGAACCTTAACCAAATGGGCCATAACTATGAACATGAGAAAATAACATGTGACACCGACTCCAAAGAGCAATTACAGAAGGGGCACAACCAATCGGAGCTATCCAAAGTTATATTTTTGGTCACTAAATTCTCCTTTGACGATAATTTTTGTAACACCAATCTCCAAACAAAGAATTTACCTTTAGGGAAACCTTCAACCTCCAAATCAACGGGAGAGCCTTATTGCAACAAATTCCCCAATTTCTTAGAGCAAGAGCATAATATGTAGATTTTATAGAGTAATTCCCATCAACTTCACCTTTCCACCACCAAACATCAGGAATGTTTAATCTCAATCTAGTTTGACCAATTAAATCTATGAATTCAAAAGCAACACTTGATTCCCAAGCAAACTACAGCCTTCTCCAATTAAACTTCCACACCCACACATCATTCACCCAAGACCCAAATTGACAAACATTTTCGAATTGTTGTGTCAAATTTGAAAACACTCTAGGAAATTACACGACTAGAGGTTCCTCGCCACACCAAGTATCTTTCCAGAATGAGAACTGACTTCCACTTCTCAAGCGCCATTCAATCTTATCATCAAATCAGCAATTGTTACTATTAGAGCCACACAAAATACAAAAAAAATTCTTACAATGAGTTTGTGGCTTTTGTGAAGGAAGTCTTGTGCTAAGGTGGAGAAAAATCCTCTAGCACCACCCAATGGCCCATCAATTTTAATTTTTTTTTATTCTCACTTATTAAATTTGATTTTATAGAAAAAAAAAATTTGTATCTACATATTTTTTTGTTCTTAATTGCATATTTTGAATCAGATTCAACACACACTCTTTTAAATCCTCTATCCCATGCAATTTTGATGCCCATAGCAATTGTCCATACTTCTGCATGCACGATCGAGCACGTTCCTAGGTTATGTGCAAATGCCCATAATATGATTCCATTTTGATATGGTAGAACACCTCCGCATATTGCTTCGCCACTTGCATTGACAACTCCATCATTGCTGAGTTTATACTATCCTTGGCCTGGAGACTCCCACACTACTTTTCTCATTCTCGAAGGAGTGCTATTATTATCATGGACTGTGTGCTTGAACTCGGACGTGTACAAAGTGTTTATTACCATTTGTCTAGATCTGGTCACAATACTCGAGACTGATACTGAGAAAAAAGAGAAGACTACATCATTTTGGTTCCTCCACAAATAATATAGAGTTACCCCAAAATGAGTATGCCATTCCCTTTGTTGGTGTTTAATAGTCGTGCGTATGTTACTTTGTAGCCATTCACTTACATCATCATTAAAGAATGTCGTGGGTAGTATTTTATCTTAAATTTCCTCCCATACTCTTCTTGCAAATATGCAGTCTCGTAATGCATGAAGTATAGTTTCTGGTTCAAAGAGGCTAGGCATACGTTGTTTGCTACTATCCCTCTAAACTTTCTTAGGGCATTAGTGACCAAGGCTTGGCACGCCACCTTCCATGCATGTATTCACATCCTCTCTGGTCCCCACCATCTCCAAATTGTACGATATAACGAATTCTTTCTATCAGTTTCCTAGATAATGGCTTTGTAAGCAGATGTCGTGGCTAGATAATGGCTTTGTAAGTAGATGTTGTGGAGAACTGTTCGTCATTAGTTATACTCCAGGTTGGGGCATCATTATCTCGAGATATAACTGGAGGCTTTAGTGCTAAAATAGTCTCTCACACCTGTTGTGTGATCATTTTTCTAAGTTTGTTCACATCCCAACCTCCTTGGGGAATGATGAAGTCACTTACAATGGCTTGTTTGTCAATTTCGCTAATTGTACACATGCATAATCACTCAGTTTCTCTTGTTGTGGAACCCACTGATCCTACCAGAAGAGAGAAGAAATGTTATTCGTTACCTTACAGACAGTGTGCTTTGATACTTCATCCTATACCCGGTTGACCCCTTTCATGAAGTTTGACATAACTTTCACTTTTCTCATGGAGTTGACTGACATATATATCAAATAATTTTAAATTATATAAAATCCTTTTATGAATTTTTTTCATAATAAAATTCGTCTCTCTTTAATTTTTTTTTACATATAATCCATATAAACTTGAATTAATTAATTAAATTACATTCTATAAAAAAAAATAGGTCATTGTTGTTTTATTTGATGGTTAAATATTTGTTCAGTTATTGCAAATGGGACAATATTAGTTTTAGTCCTTCAATACTAAAATGTCTCTTTTTTATCTCTAATTTAATTATGAATGCGTCATATGTGGTCTTTATTTTAATAAATGAATAACTAAAAGTATACCTTTTTTTATAAGGGACAAAGATCACATCTGATACATACATTTTGTATTATATAAATAAGGGATAGAAAAGGGGCTATTTATTTTTAAGAGAAAAAAAAAACTATTATATTTACACTTTTGGCCAGTCTAAAAAGATGTTTATAAAACGTAGTAGCCTCATTTGCTAAAAATCTTGTTGGAATTTAATGTAAGAGTGTAAGATCCTTATATCACATTTTTATCTGTTGTTTATGTTATGCAAGTTTCGAGTATTGGGCTTTTGAAGTTTTGGTTTTCTTAGCTGGACTATTACCTGACTCACAGTTAACAACTTCGTTGATTGCAATATGATAAGGTTCTAATAGTTTTAGATTCTATTCCTAATTAAAATGAAAACAAAAAGCACAGATTCTTATAATCTACTATTGTTAATATTCAAAAAATCTGCAGTGCAAACACATAATTCATTGCCCGCATGATCACCTATGGTCTCAGTGCGGCTGCAAGGTTGGTTAGTTAGTTAAAGTTAAACATATTCTTCCTTAGTTTGCAATTTCATTGTTGCATATCTTCTGATACCTGTTTTTGAGTTTTTGTTCATTAGAATATACTACTGAACTGTTATAATCTGGCATTGCTACTCTGCATCCATGCACTAGTTATATTGAATTTTAAAATTTGGTGCAGCATTTTTATGATCATAGACAATGATGATCTATCAATATAAAATGTCAAACAATCTTTCTATAATCAATGTTGTACATGCTCTTTCAGAAGGAAAGTGGTTTAGCATATGGATTTAGATCATAATATATTGGTTTTAGTTATGGTATTCAACCCAACACTTGTGATTTTTTATATTTATCACTATTATTTTTGTAGCGGTGTAGGTGCAAGCACCTGGGTAGGTACCTTAAGGAGACAAGACAACATAAAGCCACAAATATCAAATCCTGTGATCCTAAAACCTTGTAGGTTTGCCATACTGTTATAGTAGAGAAAAATTATATTCAAGTTGCTGTAGTTTGTTTGTAACTTTGATACTTTTGTTGGATCACTAGTTTATAATTTATTAGTAATACCACTTTATAATTTATTGCAGGTTATGGATATGGTTCACAAATTACAGATTAAGGTAACGGCACATAGGAAAAAAAATGCAAATATAACATCGGTTCTAAATAAAACCGATGTATAAAATGTAAGAATAACATCGATTTCAAAATTAAACCGATGTTGTAAATCACAATACAACGTCAGTCCTTTCCAAATCCGATGTAGGATGTAAATTTCAACATATTCAAACCAATGTTAATAATGATGGATTTTCAAAGTCACTCACAACGTCGATTAGAAAATGATGTTAAAAACCTTTTTTCTAATAGTAAAACTATCAAGATACGGATATCCCATTTATTGTGTATAAGTGAAAAAAAGGAAAAGGACAGAAAAAAAAAATATAAAGGAAGAGAATAAAATTAAGAGATATAATGTAATGAGAAATATAGAGATACAACTAAACTTGGAATGAAAGTGTATTTTAAGATAAGTTAAAATGACCTTTTTTTTCAAATTTAGTTAATTTTCAGTTATAATTTATTTTTTGAAAGCCAGTTATAATTTCTTAATTAATCTCTAATTTTATAAATACATCTTTTTATACTATTTTACTCCCAATGGATTGACTAGTGAGAGGAGTATTGCTTGGTCACCAAATAGAAGTCTTAGATATTTTCTGATCACATGAAAAAAAAATATAAAAACATGATTAATTATGGTTTTATATAAGAAACAAAAACATGAAATATCTAAGCTTTATAATTAACATCAATCACAAGTATACATTATATGCTTTTCATGTAAATCATAAGAAAGTTTTGATTGAAAGACACGCTTGCACTTGCCCTGTACGATAGGACATCAAAGGTCATGCAAAGTTAAATAATGTTGGACCCTTTGATTGAGGAACGAAAATATCATTGACTAGTAGTGCGAAAGAGACACCAAATGTCAATTTCACAAGAACTATTTTGAATGGAAATTAACAATGTACGTTTAGCACCCCCATACACACGCTCCAACATGATCTCTCATAACATAAGTGATAATGATTTTTATTTTTTAATTAAAATTAATTTTCGTTATTAACAAGATTACTTTCATATAATAACATGATTATTCAAAACATATGCTCAAAGAAACAATTTATTAAAAGTATTGTCCTAGTCGTGGACACCTATAAAATCTAATAGCAATCAATATCATGATACCTATAACTCTTTTATCATCATCACATGGTACTGGCCGACCAAAAAAAAAGTCATCACACGGGTACAACGTAAAAGAAACGATAAGGTTTATCAACAAACCTTTATTAAACAAAGACAATATTAAGATTAATTAAACTATATCTTGGTACAATCAGTGGGAGCAAACGAAACTTTTTTTCCTTCAAGATCATACCCCACTTGAAAATCAAACTGAGCCATATTTCCAAAGATGGAAACCCTTTGATTAGTGGGTACTATTGTCATGCAAACCAGGTTGGTGGCAACCTTTAAAAACAGGTTTTTGGGGTTTAGGGCAATGTCAGCTCCACTAAATTGAAACACAGCATTAGTTAAATTCATACCATCCATATATTTGAAACAATAGTTGAAAGGTTTTGGAGGATTTGGCTCTTCCTCAACACCAATGGATTCCTTCACCAAACTCACAAATTCGTTGTAGAAAGTCGGTTCAAGCAAGGTCAATGTCGCCCCTGAATCGATGATTATGTTGCCATCAGTTTGACCTGTTTGCACCTTCTTTTGCCCTACCATGATGGATTCGAGATTGAGGAAGTAATAGGCAGAAAAAGAAGGTTTGATTATGAGGGGAGTGGACACAACCCCATTCCCTTTTATGATAGATTCTTCCCCAAATTTCAATTTGCTAGTGTAGGATGAACTAAAAGGAAGTAAACAATAGGAGAATTTGTGACCAATTTGATCACCAATTTGTGAAACTAGTGACAATTTCCCAGCCCCAAGACCCACTAGTCCTGTGACTTTGTCATTGTTACCCGATGTAAAATCATTGTTTGTTCCACATCCAAAAATAGACTTAGGAAATATAACACCTTGGCCACCATCATTGGAACCAAAGCTAACGGCTTCACTACCCAAAAACCCATTGGTGTATGATTTGTCACCATATGAATAGAGATACTCACACTCTCCTGAATTTCCACAAGCATGTCTACCACTGGGGAGTAGTGTGCAAGGTTGAGAGTTGCATGACACACTCATGAATGTGGAAGACTTGTTTGGATCAAACAATGGAGCGTCTTGGGGGAAACAACTCTCACAAGGGGAACATTGTACCCAAATGAGATCACTTCCTGTGTCAGCAATTGCAAGCCTCTCCAAAGGAGGGGTGCCAATAGAAAATTTCATGAGGTAATCACCATTGTTGGGAATTATGGGGGTTTCGATCGATTCTTTTTCATCCACAAGATTCGATCGGAAAATGGAACGCAAGGCAGCATTTTTTATGAGTTGTGATTGGGTCATTGAAGAATTGTAAAAGGGTGACAATGGAGAGTCACGATGAATAAGGTCGATGCTGAAGCTGCCTAGGGTTTTGGTTGCTTCAGTGATGGAGACAATAGAAAGTGAACATAAGGCTAAAAAGTAGTATATAAATGCACTCATGTTTGAGCAACACAGAAAGAACTACGTACGAACTCCCAAGTAGGATAGAGTGGATAAGAGATAAAAGATGGAATGAATGCGTATTGATGAAGTGCTCTTATTTATAGATTTTTGAGTTACTAATGAAGACATTCCATTAGCTGTGTAATATTTAATTTGTGCAATTTGAGCCAAAAACAAGTAAATTGTGCATTTAATTTTATAAGTTGACAAGTACATTTTAAATTGACTTAATTGTATCCACTAATAGTTTCCTTATTGTATCCCATATGTCGACCTCAAAGTCCATTTTAAATTGACTTAATTGTATCCACTAATAGTTTCCTTATTGTATCCCATATGTCGACCTCAAAGTCCTAGTATGATTTTTTTTTAATCATGCTATTAATACCAAGTAATTTTTATTCGGGAGTAAAGATTAATTTTTGTTAGAAACTTTGAGGGCACACAATCAGTGTATTCTAATCCACATTTTTTTTTTCTACTCAAGTCCATAAAGATTCGATCCCAAACCTCCTTGTTAAGAAGTACAAGTCATTACCAATTATGCTATCTTGATATAGTACTATTAATATGATGAAACAAAACTCAATTGCCTAGTTGAAAATATATATATTTTCAAGAAATTTTGAAATATAATAATAATGAATGAATGGAGAAAAACATATTGAACTGACCCTTTCAAAAATAAAATGGTTCTAGATGTATATATTTTGTAGTTACAAATGAAAACAATTTGTTAAATTCACGTCAACCCCAAAACCACGTCTCACATTGGCTAGACCAATATGTATGAGAGAAAATTAAAGATGAGATTGGAGAAATAGAAAAAAAAAGTTAGCATATGTAGGTCCCTCTCACGTTCATGACATGGTTCCACCAAGTCTTATTCCTTGTAATCTTGTTTTTCTCTTTTTTGATTTCGCATGTTTGTTGAATGAATATATACAATGACTAATCAAGTCAATGAATTTGATCACTTTTAATAAAATTCTTTCTTTCTAATTATATATACATTTTTATTTTTTTTGCTATTTTCAAGATCTCTGAAGTCTATACCACGCTACCCATTTATAAATTAGTGCCGCAAATTAAGGCGCAAACTTTACACCAATTATTTAATTTGCAGAATTTATATACCCTAACTCCATCAATTCCACGTCAATTCATAACATTCATACAGTTATCTTTTATAATATTATTTTATTATTACTCTTTATGACATCATTTTTATTTTACAAAAGAATATATAAATAATTAAGTTATGGTTTAGTAGATTTAATTTAAGGTGTAACCAAAGGAATGAGAAGAAGGAAAGTAAAAGAGTGGAGGGGCAACCTGAGTTACATCTTGTATTTCTCTACAAAACATCGTATTAATAAAATTGTTTGCCTTTAAAAAAAAAAAAAAACATTACAATGGATATATAATTCCAGGTGAAACACGTAATCTCCGAAAGTGATAGCTAATATACAAATTAATGATCAAAGTACCAAAATCCAACCGTGAAAGGGGATTGGGAAATGTAACAAAATTTAAATGGTTGATAATTAACAGAAAATAAACAAAACTATTTAAGATAGAGTGTTTTATACAATTAATTATAATTTATTATTTTAATAATTTTAAAAATAATTTTATAAAAATTAATTAATTTATCATAAATAAAAAATTGTTATTAATTAAATATTTAAATTGACATTTGGAAACTGACAATCGTTTCCTAGTGCAATCGAGGGCGGCATTGACTAAGTGATTCTATAATAGCATATGATATACGATAACACGTAAAAAGGTGTGGAACACATTTTTTAACATATTATTTTATTTATATTTTTTTGTGATTGATTAAAATTATTAAAAATTATTAAATTAAGTGAATTTTACATTCTATACATTTAATGATTTTCTTTTTTAATTTTGTAGTATTAAATGAATTTTAATAAGCAACTAACTGCATGTGTTTTTAGGTTTTAGAATCAAACAACAACAATTTATCCATGGAGTCTTCCCTTGCTCAAAAAGGATAGTGTATCATTCTTATAAATGAATTTCTTAATGATGGTGATTATTATTATTATTATTATTATTATTTAAACAAGTTTTTTGATAATATTTTTCAAGTGCTGGAAGTTAAATTAAATTTCAACAAGTTAATTTATACCTCTTAATCTCATATATAAATTTAATTAATTGTTGGAAGTTAAATTTTTATTTAGCTACTTTGATGTTAACCATTTGTCGTTTACTAATTTCTTAATTATTTGAACTTTTGATTACATGCTTAAAATACCATTGTATCAAAATACCAAATGTCCTATGCTTAAAAAGTCAATATTGTTTTTGAAATAAATGAGAAACTCCCCATGAAAAAATAAAGAAGGAAAAAATGAAACCACTTAAAGCCATAACTATTTTTTAGGGTAGCCATATATTCAACCAAAAATTGAAGAAAAACAAACCTAAGAAAAAATCCAACATCCTGAAAATTTTTTGTATGTATTTTAATTCTTTACGCCAAAACACTTAATTATAAAGTCCTGGCCAACCTATGTAATCACGTCACCAAATTACATATAAGAAAATGACGAGAAGATGCAGTATCTACTCAAATAGACCCTTACATGGAGAAGAAGCCAAAACTTATATATATTATTGCCCGTGCCTCGATGTCACTCTTTTACAACCTTTCACTGACCCATCAGAGCGCATCACAAACCATTACACTTCCTAAGACTGTTTTCGGATGTGGATCGGACAACCAGTACCAAAAATTAGGAAATGCATCACACCTTCATGTTATTTCATATCTAAAAAGTGATTGAGAGATAAATGTAAGTATGATAGATTGATTATATGATGTAATAAAACATATTTTAAGGGAAATGCTAAGTATAAACTTAGTATTTGTAATGGAGGAGAAAGTCTATATATTATTTTTAAAACTTAATCTATTTATTCATGGTTTAATGTCACTTTTGATTTTTTTAATGTCTTAATATATTTTTTTTTCTTTTTGGTACATTAAATTTTAAAAAATCATTTTGGTGCTTTAATCATGAGCCAAAACATAAACCCTAACTTCCACTAACAGATCTGATTCCACACCTTTGAAGAAAACCTAGCAAGTAAACAAAGTGTGTACCAAACTCTCCTCTTTCCCTGCTACAAAAAGGACAGTTCATAACAGAATCTTCAGCCCCAAAATCCCTTTTTCTAAGATTATCATAGTTGGCAATCTATCTAAAGAAAATCGATCTCAGGTTTGAAAACCAAAAACTAGTTTTGGAACAAACAACTTCTATAAAAGCCTATAAAAATGCATCAATGAGATCACAAATTATGCACATTTTTTTGTGTATTTTGATTTACCATGGTGATGAGATTTCCGATTTCATGAGAAGTTGATGTTACTTGATGATTGGGCTAATTGGATTGAGTATAACTCATGGCCACTGCCATGCTCGCTTTACAATATTAATTACCTCACTCTTTACAATACCACACTTTAAAAATGGTGCATCGTATCTTTAAGACATTAATTATTCTTTAAAAAAATAATAGAGAAAATTATACTCATCTTTCTTGAGTTTAAGACTTATTTTACTCGTATCTCTTATTGTTAAATTCCTACACAAAACACCTTCAGTTTGCAACTTCATTACACATGCACCCATTGACCGTCAATTCCGTTAAGTACAGGACATCATGGGTCATGCATGCACCATTTAATGAAGTTTATTTTGTCTAAAATACCTTGTCTTCTTCATAACCATTTGTAACAACAATTTCAAGATCATAAAAAACACTAAGAATACATATATAACAGTAAATATTACTTTTGATTATTTATGTTTTAAATTTGATTCAGTTTATTCTTTTATGTTTTAGAATCAATTTGATTATTTATATTTTTAAAATCTCAGAATGATCAATGAAAATAAATATAATTTTTGATTTTGTAATACATTTTTCATCATACTAATTTAGATATAAAAAAACATATTTTATTAGATTTAATAATCAAATTCATGAAAATCTTTTTTTTTTCAATTGTTCACAAAATCTATTTTTCCTATCATTTTCATTTTGATTTACTCTCTTTAAATTCATATATTAGTTGAGTTTTATAATTTTCATTCAAATAAATTTAATAAAATAATTTTCACGTATCAAATTAGTTAAAAAAAATTATTCAAAATCGTATTACAAAATCAAAAATAATTTATCTCAAAATGATTATTTATACTCAATTAAAAACATAAAAGGATCAAATTTGATATTTTTAAAATATAAATAATCAAATTAAACAAAAAAAAAACTAAAACATGAAAAACTAAAAATCAAGTTTACCGCATATACTTGCATTGGTTAACACCTATCTTTCTTCTTATCACATTATATCGATCTACTATTACGTACTATATTTATCTATCTTCTGTCTCAATCTTTTCCTAGATGTTAAACAACAAGGAGGAGGTGTCATGCATGCACTAACATTTCCTAAACTTGGGTACAATCGGTAGGAGCAAAAGACACTTTTTCTCTGAGATCATATTCCACTTGAAAATCAACTTGAGCCATATTTCCAAAGACAGCAACAAATCCACTTGTATAGTAGTTGGGTAGTACCGCCAAGCAAAGCATATCATCCATCCTGAAAACCAGGTTCTTAGGGCTCAGAAAAACCCTAGCTCCGGTAAACTGAAACCCTATTTCCGGAAAAGATATATTGTTTTGATATGGAAGGCAAAACTCAAATGGCCGTGGAATATCATCTTTCTTTGCCTCTGAATACGCACCAAGGGCTTCTCGCAACGAAGCTAAGAATTTTCGGAATAAGAACGATTCGAGATGCGTCAACACCGTCCCCGAATCGATCACTATCTTGTGGTTGGTAGGATCAGTTGTTTGCACTTTCACCATCTTTTGTCCAATGGTGATGCCTTCAAGATGGAGAACATAATAAGAAGGAAGAAATGGGTTGAATTCGAGTGGAGTTGAGACAACCCCATTTCCAGTTAATGTTGCTTCGTTCCCAAATTTCAATTTGGTAGTAGGGTTTGAATTGAAAGGGGGTAAACAATAGGAGAATTTGCGACCGATTTTGTCACCAATTTGTGACATTAATGATGATGTTCCCACTCCAAGACCAACTACTCCTGTGACCTTGTTGCTAATTGGACGAAGGAACCTATTGTCTGATCCACATCCGACAACAATGTTGGGAAATGTAAATGTTTGGGACCCAATTAAATGGATGGTTTCAGTAGCCAACACTCCACTGGTGGATGATTGTTCGTCATAATACTGTGTACAAGCAATCACTTGAATCTGAACAAATATCATGAGATGGGATTGCTGAGCAAAGCTCTGTGTGGCATGAGAGATTTGTGAAGGTGGAAGACTTGTGTGGTTCAAACAATGGTGTATCTTGGGGAGAACATATCTCGCAAGGAGAACATTGTACCCAAATGAGATTACTCGCCGTGTCCACGATAGCAAGTCTTTCCACGGGAGGGGTGCCGATGTAGAATCTCATTAGGTATTCTCCGTTTGGAATTGTAACGTATTCCAATGATTTCTTTCGTTGAGATCGGAGGGTGAAGCTCGGTTTAATCGAGAAATGGAGCGCGATGCAGCGTTTATGATGCGCTCTGATGGGGTGAGTGAAGGGTTGTAAAAGGGTGACAATGGCGAGTCACGGTGAATAAGGTCGACGCTGAAGCCCCTTAGGGTTTCACTGGATTTGCTAGAGGATACAGTATAAAGTGAGTATAAGGCTAAAGATAAGAAAACAAGAGGATGCATGTTGAGGAAATGCGGATTTAATTCAAGAAGTAATATTAAAGGATAGAGAGAGCACGTATTGAAGTGTCTCTATCTGTTTATAGATGTTTTATGATTAGTAAGTCATATTTATATAAGTCATCTAGTGCAAGGGAGATTAGTCTCCCACCTAATAGGTTGGGGATATTTGTGTCTCTAACCTCAGAAGAAAAAAAAAATTAATATATATATATATGAAAAAATGGTTTTGTCTCTCGACAAAGAGGCCAAATGAGAAATTGTTTAAAATTATGAGAAATGGCTTTTGGTCTCATGGGGCAAATGAAGTAGTAATTAATTATGACAAATGGCTTTTGGTCTCATCATGAAACGTTTTCATTCTCAAAAGGTTTTATAGTTTTGTTTTACGGTATTGAGCTTAACAACATTAACAAAATGTTACTAAATGTAAATAGAACCTTAATTGGCAGCTCTCCTTTCATTTATAGAGAGAGAAACATATTCGGTGATGCTTTGGCTCGCTGTGAATCTTGTCCTATTTTTCTTAGTTCTCTTATTTTTGTTGATGACATAGGAGAATCCTTTAATTTCCTAGGCCTTAGCCTTTTGCTGTAATTTCTTACTGATCAAAAAGATTTCTTTTGCAAAAGTAATATAGAGTTGAATTAGGGTAGTATTTAAATTACAGAAATTTATGCCAAATCATTTTTGTATCAGTTAAAAATCTTTATCGCCACTTAGCCAACAAACTAAAGTTAAATAAGTCCAAATTATATAGAAAATTAAAAAAAAATCTTATTAACTATGTAAATATATATATATGTACGTACGTATGTACGAACGATAGTTTTTTGTTTGTAAGAGCGTTTGGATACTCCTTGTATCCCCACATAATTATATATTAAAGCGCTTTTGTTGATAAAAAAAAAAAAAAACTAAATCAAAATGAATCATGTTATTCACTATCTATCTTTTATAACAATAGTAGCCAATAATTTAAAATTGAAAAAATTGCTTTTACACTATTGGAAAATGTTGTATATATAGTCACATTTGAAAACAAATTCGAACAATCATTTGGTTCTACATACCCAACTTGTGTAATGGTCCAGTTTATATTAATAATTATCCCAATTACTTAATAGCATTATTAAGTTTCCATAATACTCCTTACAATCTCATGTTAAATGTAAAGATGTTAGAAAAAAACCTGGAATCCTAATGCAATACCCATAACTATAATTTAAATAATATGCTATAAAGTAATGAAAACCCAATTAGTTCCAGGGCATTGCAATTATCCCCTACTGATAAGATGACTCTCCTATTAGTAAATCTAGAGAAGGTAAGTGCATCAGTTCCAAAGACATTAAAACATAAGGAAATAACCAGTGGGTTAAAATGGAGATTGGAAGATCTCTTAGACCCAGAAGACCCTGTACCTACCATGCTAGACAGCATAGTAGAATATAACTCAGGGGCAGTAGAAGTTAGTTTTACACCTTTAATAAGAACTAATTCCTTAAGAATACCAAAATCACCTTTTCCTAGTATGGCTAAACGATTGGTGGATCGATCTAACTTTTCCATACCAAAAAGCCTAAATTTCAGAGGGATAAGGACAGATCCAACTATACCTGTCCCAAAATATGAAGAAGAACAACATTCCCCTTCAATACAATTTGAGTCAGCTAGAACTCATAATTCACCAACTCCGTCAGAGTTTAGTCAATTAAATATGATAAGAACTTTCCAAATAGATAAAGAATTACTAAGAAAAGAATTCCTTAGTAAAGAAAACAAGAAAATGAGAGACTGATTCTTTGCAACCTTTTCACAACAGGAATTAGCAAATTATAGAGAAGATTACTATAAAAACTTAAAAGAACTTTAGACTCAAATACCTTTCTTTGAGTGGTTTAAACAATATTGTTTATATAAACTCTCTATAAAAATGATTAAAAGTGCTAAAAGAAGTTGGAAAACTATTAAAGGAACTATTGATGGAAAAATTCTTCCTTTAAAAGAAATTAGCTTTACTAACATTGAAAATAATGAGGTAACTACTTCTCCCTTTAAAATGATTAGTGTAGATAGAATCAAAAACGAAAATCCAACTTTAAAAGATATTAAAAATTTGCACCAACAACTAAATTATACAAATCAAATATTGCATCAAGTAACCTCAGAAGTAATAATTGGGTCAAGAAAACTTGATAAAAGTTCTTCTAATGGTATAACATCCACCTCAAAACTAGAGTAATCATTAACCAAACCATTTAAATTTCTAGAAGTTGAGCTTAAAGAATTAAAAATAGGAAAAGAAACTGACTTAGCTCTAGAAGAAATAAATAGAAAATTAGATTATCTAAAATTATCTAAAATCAGTACTTTAACTAAAAAAACTAAGAAAATGGCACAAGAAAATAGAATTGTGATACCTTTAACAGATAAGATTCTAACTATAGTAAAAGAAGAGGAACATGAATTAATACCCCTTTCAGATAATATTTTAAAGTTAAAAGGAAAAAAACCAGGTAAAACGCTTTACCCCAACACCAACAACTAGAAATTTCTATCAAAGGCCAACTCTCCCAGACATTCAATTTGAAGAATGGGAATTGGATACTCCTTCAACCTTTGATGGATTGGGCATCATTGAGTGGAATATTGATGGTATGACTGACCATTAAATTCTACGAAAAACCAATGAAATGACAATGGTCGCCTTAACCTATAGGGTAAAAATACTGAGGAACAAACTATAAAATTAATAATAGCTGATTTTACAGGAATTCTCAAGGGTTGGTGGGATAACTACCTAACCCCTGAACAAAAAATATATATCTCTACGGCTGTCAAGAAAGAAGGAGACAGGGCCATACCTGTAATGGTAGAAACACTAATTGTAGCAATAATTCAAAATTTTATTGGAGACACTAAACTTTTCAATGAAAAGACTTCAACACTGTTACATAATTTAAGATGTCTTACCTTAGGAGATTTCAGATGGTATACAGATAATTTTATAGCAATGGTTCTTACCAGAGAAGATTGTAAAGAACCATTCTAGAAAGAAAAGTTTATTGCAAGACTTCCCCAAGTCTTTGCAACCAAAGTAAAAGAAAGATTAGATTTAGAATATCCTAATTTATCTATCCATGAATTAACATATGGGAGAATAGCATCTGTTGTTAAAAACACAGGCTTAGAACTTTGTAATAACTTAAAACTAGAAAATAGAATAAAAAGAAATGAAGCTAATAGGGTTAAAGAACTAAGTAACTTCTGCACCCAATACGGATATGAAAAACCTTCTCCTCCCTCCTCTACTAAAAGAAAAAAATTTAAGAAACAACACTATTATAAGTTAGACAGAACAACCCCATTTAGAAAAAGAAAATTCTCAAAAAACCCTAAATATTCAGCAGAAAAATCTAAGGAACAATCTAAATAAAAAATAATCTATTACAAATGTGGAAGAGTTGGACACATGAAAAAGGATTGTAGAGTTAAACAAAAAATTAATGAATTAAATATGAGTGAGGAATTAAGAGAGCAAATTGCTAAAATTCTACTAGAAGACTCAGTGAGTCAGAAGAAGTTCAAAATCTTAGTGATATCGAAAACACAAGTACTAGTTCTGAAGAGGACGAAAGTTGTGAAAATTGTGATTCTGAAACTTGTCAGTGCTAGTTTCAAATAAATATGATTAAAAGTGACAATAGATTAGCTTTAGAAATGATTGATAAGATCCCATATGAAGAAGAAAGAATGAAATACTTAATAAAAAAAATATATGCTTCTAGAGAAAAAAGAAGAAGGAATTAGTAAGAACTAGAATATTTTCAAGGTTATGACTTTGCAAAGATATTAAAACAAGCTGAACATCAAAATAAAAAGGTCACTATACAAGATCTACAAAAAGAATTAAAAGATTTAAAAGAAGAAATTAAATCAATAAGATTAGACTTTCAAGAACTAAAAGGTAAGGTATTTGAGGAAACTAGTAGTCAATCTACTCAAAATTCTGATAGAGAAGATGAAGAAATGACAATGGTAAACATGATTAAAACACTACAATAGAAATGGCATGTTAAAATTGCTCTAAAAATAGGAAACACATTTCACAAAGATTTTACGGTATTAGTAGATTCTGGTGCTGATCTAAACTGCATTAGAGAATGATTAATTCCTACTAAATATTTTGAAAAAACACAGCAAAAACTATTCACGACTAATAACTCTAATTTACAAGTCCAGTTTAAATTATCAACTGCAAGTATTTGTAATAAGAGAAGATGTTTCAAAAATACATTTATTTTATCAAAAGATATATCGGAGGAAATGATTTTAGGAACTCCATTCCTTACACAAATCTACCCCTTTAAAGTATCCAAGGAATGAATTAAAACAAATGAACTAATGTTCGAATTCATAAAACCACCCAAGAGAAAAAGTATCTTAAAAATAAATGAAACCGATTTTCTTAATAAAATTGAAAATAAATCAAATCAAATCAAATAACCTTCTTAAAGCAAGAAATTCTTTATAAACGAGTAGAGGAACAATTAAAGACAGAAAAGATAAAAATCCAATTTAAAGAATTAACTGAAATCTTTTCCAAAGAAATCTGTGCGAAGGTCCCAACTGCCTTCTAGAAAAGAAACTCGTTTATGGTAAATTTACCTTATGAGGAAGACTTTCATGAAAGTAAAATTCCCACAAAAGCTCATCCAATTCAAATGAACAAAGAAACCCTTGAATACTGTAAGAAAGAAATCCAGGGTTTCCTTGATAAATGACTTATTAGGCTTAGTAAGTCCTCGTAGAGTTGTGCGGCGTTTTATGTACAAAACACTTCAGAACTAGAAAGAGGTAAACCTAGGATGGTCATTAATTATAAACCACTCAATAACGCGCTAAAATGGATTAGGTACCCCTTACCCAATAAAAGAGATTTAATTGGAAGACTTCATCAAGCCACTATCTTTTCTAAGTTCGATATGAAATCCGGTTACTATCAAATCAAGGTTAAAGAAGAAGATAAATATAAGACCGCATTTACAGTTCCATTTGGTCACTACGAATGGAATGTGATGCCTATAGGACTTAAAAATGCCCCATCAGAATTTCAAAACATAATGAACTCAATCATAAATCTCTATTTAGACTTTGTTTTAGTCTATTTAAATGATGTGTTAATCTATTCCTCTTCGGTGGAACAACATGTAAAACACTTAAATACCTTTAAAAATATAATTAAAGCAAATAGAATTGTGTTATTTGAAAAGAAAATGAAAATAACTCAAACTAAAATAAGATTTCTAAGGCATGAAATAAATCAAGGCACCATAACTCCAATAGCTAGAAGCATTGAGTTTGCTAGTAAATTTCCAAATGAAATAAGAGATAAAACCTAGTTACAGAGGTTCTTAGGATGCCTAAACTATGTAGCTGATTTCATTTATCATATTAGAATTATTTGTAAACCCTTATGCAATAGGCTTAAGAAAAACCCCAAGTCTTGGACCCCTGAATTAACTAAGACAGTTATCAAGGTAAAGTCTATGGTAAAAACCCTTCCTTGTCTAGGAATACCCTAACCAGATGCCTTTATGATAGTCGAGACTGATGCCTTAGAGGTCGGATTTGGAGGAATCCTTAAACAGAAATACCCCCAATCTAAAGAATAAATAATTCGTTTCCATTCGAGGGCGTGGAGTGAAACCCAGATTAAATACAGCATTGTAAAAAAGGACATCTTATCTATAGTGCTATGTATCACAAAATTTCAAAGTGACTTAGTCAATAAAGAGTTTTTATTAAGGGTAGACTGTAAGTTTGTAAAAGAAATTTTAGAAAAAGGTGTTCAAAACATCGTTTCAAAACAGGTATTTGCTAGATGGCAAAGTCTTTTATCTTGTTTAGATTTCAAAGTTAAATTTATAAAAGGAAAACATAATTATATTCCTGATTTTCTAACACGAGAATTTTTACAGGGGTCAGACCCCCAAACATGAGGCCTTCGGCCCCTTCGTCTGCCCTGTCCCTTGATGATTTGGCCCCTTCCTTCTCCAAGGTGGCAGCCAATAAATATTTAAATAACCTAAGAGTCATTCCTAAATCCTTAAATGCTCCTTCCTCTTCCAATAGGTTTTCTCCATTAATTCCTCCTCAGAAAAACCAAATTATTGATAATTCTAAAAAAACATAAATTTACAAACCTTTAAATCAACACATAAAAGAGTCATGTCAAAAGATAATTTCCCTAGAGCCTGAATTTGATCAAATGACACCTACAGATATTCTGGCTAAATTCTCTCTTGAAGGATGGGGATGGATGCCGAAAGACCAAGATCTAAAAAAGAACAAAAGGTTTTATCAGCTCATCTTGTTAGATACTGGATCCGCTGAAATAACCCCAGAAAAAGACAAAAGGGATCCTTCTATCATTAATTATTCCAAATTAAAAATCTTAAAGGTTCTCACTTTGACAGATTGGAACCAAAATTCAATTACTGAAAAGAGGTTTTCCCTACCTTTTGACCCTCCCACCTTTAATTATTTTGATTATCAAGAAGAATGGCTCAAGATCCTTCTTAAACCTAACCCTTGCCATTCTTGGTACATTACCTTTAAATATGCCCTTCCAGCCAAAATTCCGACCTGGTTTCAAGATTGGTTTCTGCTTGTAGGGCCTGTAAAAGCCATTCTACCTACCAAGGTAGTCTCAATATATGAAAACTATAAAAGGTTAACTCCCAAATTACTAGTACATGAAAAATTAATTAGCTTTTGCTCAATAATAGGGGTGAGCTGGTTGATGCAGCATCTCTATGAATTCCACCAGCATAATTTAGCTCCTTATCCAAAGGTTTTATGCCGCAGGGTAAAAGTTTTTTGGTGGAAGAAATTTGAAGTTAAATTTTTGGAAGATAAGTTTTCTCATTGAAAGACTGAAAAATCATTCCTTCCCTTTACTCTTGAAAAGAAGGCACTCCAGCATCTTGCATTGTCTTTACAACTAGCAGAAAAATCCAAAGAGGAGAAAAGGCAACACCTTTTAGCAGCCTTGTCTTCTCTAGACTCGGATGAAGAACAGGATATCTTAAAAGGAGAAACCCAATGCAGTAATTCGCATTTGAATAATGAGGATGACTGCTTCGGAATTTAAGAAATTGCAGACTTGGACCAGCCATAACTAGGATCCAAGAAAACATTACAAATAATTGATTAAGAAGCTCTTGGCAAAATAATAGGGGCAGTGGACATAATAACTACAAAAGTTGATCATCTTGACAATACTATCGTATATACCAAGAAAATACTAATTCGGCTACCCAACCAAAGGCAGCTGGCAGAATTTTCCATCAAAGGTCTACTCTGAAGAAATAATAGGATCCACAACATCACTTCTGTCTTCACAAAACAACAAAGGCGGCGCTCAGATAAATGTTGTTGAATTATAGTTTGGAATTCGTCTAAGAAATTCGTGTCCGGATTGGATTTCAATAAATTGTACTTTATAATTTTGGCATTCGCTTGTGGTTTCCATGCTATAAATAGGTGAGTTGAAGAGTTGAGAGACACAGCTCTCCTGAACCTTAAACTCTCTTCTCTCTCTCTCTACCCTCTTGTAACTCTTAAAAACTCTCTCTTTTGTAAGTCTGTTTCTGTTAATAAATGCTTTGTCAATACCAATGAACTGCTTAAATAATTGTTGCTTTCTATTTGTTACCCTTACCCTTACCTTCTGCCAAATATCTGTTTTGAAACGATGTTTTGAACATCTTTTTCTAAAATTTCTTTTGCAGACTTACAGTCTACCTTTAATAAAAACTCTTTATTAACTAAGTCACTTTGAAATTTTGTGATACATAGCACTATAGATAAAATTTCCTTTTTTACAGTGCTGTATTTAATCTGGGTTTCACTCCACGCCCATAAATGGAAACGAATTATTTGTTCTTTAGATTGAGGGTATTTCTGTTTAAGGATTCTTCCAAATCCGACCTCTGAGGCATCAGTCTCGACTATCATAAAGGCATCTGGTTGGGGTATTCCTAGACAAGGAAGGGTTTTTACCATAGATTTTACCTTGATAACTATCTTAGTTAATTCAAGGGTCCAAGACTTGGAGTTTTTCTTAAGCCTATTGCATAAGGTTTTACAAATAATTCAAATATAGAGAATGAAATCAGTTACATAGTTTAGGCATCTTAAGAACCTCTATAACTAGGTTTTATCTCTTATTTCATTTGGGAATTTACTAGCAAACTCAATGCTTCTAGCTATTGGAATTATGGTGCCTTGATTTATTTCATGCCTTAGAAATCTTATTTTAGTTTGAGTTATTTTCATTTTCTTTTCAGATAATACAATTCTATTTGCTTTAATTATATTTTTAAAGGTATTTAAGTGTTTTATGTGTTATTCCACCGAAGAGAAATAAATTAACACATCATCTAAATAGACTAAAGCAAAGTCTAAATAGGGATTTATGATTGAGTTTATTATGTTTTGAAATTCTTATGGGACATTTTTACGTCCCATAGGCATCACATTCCATTCGTAGTGACCAAATGGAACTGTAAATATGGTCTTATATTTATCTTCTTCTTTAACCTTGATTTGATAGTAATCGAATTTCATATTGAACTTAGAAAAGATAGTGACTTGATGAAGTCTTCCAATTAAATCTCTTTTATTGGGTAAGGGTACCCTGAGGCGTAAAACAAAACTAGCTATATAACCTTTTGAGACCGGGAACGATGCATCAATTGAAAAATTAATTTCTTCATTGTCCCAATGTAGAGACCGAAAACCATTTCTCACAAGTATTTAACAATTTCTCATTAGGCCTCTTTGTTTTGACAGAAAAGCATTTCTCCCACAATTAATTAAGTTGACTTGGCCCCAACCAAACATGGACAAATAACTCAATGCAAAACTCAAAACACCATAAATAGAGCCACATCAACGAGCTTCCCTCTACCCTATATTACTTTTTTGGAATCTATCTACATTTCCTCGACATGCATTCTTTCGTGTTCATGTTTTTAGTCTTATGCTCATTTTCTTCTATATCCTCTAGAGAAGCCAATGAAGGCATAAAGGGCTTCAGCATCGACCTTATCCACCGTGATTCGCCATTATCACCTTTTTACAACCCTTCATTCACTCCATCAGAACTCATCATAAACGCTGCATCACGCTCCATTTCTAGGTTTAACCAAGTATCACACTTTCTAGATGAAAACAAACTACCCGAATCTCTTGTAATACCAGACAATGGTGAATTCCTAATGAGATTCTACATCGGTACCCCTCCCGTGGAAATGTTTGCTATTGCAGACACGGGAAGTGATCTCATTTGGGTGCAATGTTCGCCTTGTGCAAGTTGTTTCCCTCAAGAAACTCCATTGTTTGAACCACTTAAATCATCCACGATCAAGAGTGTAACATGTGACTCACAATCTTGCATGTTACTCCCACCTAGCCAACATCAATGTGGAAAAGTAGGTCAATGCATATATGTTTACGGATACGGTGACAATTCATTCTCCGCTGGAGAAATGAACACTGAAACCCTAAGTTTTAGTTCCACGGGTGGTGCAAAAATCGTTTCATTTCCTAACTCTATTTTCGGTTGTGGATTGTACAATAACTTCACAGCTATTACTAGTAACAAAGCCACGGGTCTAGTGGGTCTTGGGGCAGGACCATTGTCCTTAGTTTCACAACTAGGAGCTCAAATTGGTTACAAATTCTCCTATTGTTTGCTTCCTTTATTTTCAACTTCCACTAGCAAATTGAAATTTGGGAGCGAAGCAATATTAACCACAAATGGGATTGTGTCCACTCCCCTCATAATCAAACCCTCTTTCCCTTCCTTTTACTTCCTCAACCTCGAAGCCGTCACCATCGGACAAACGGTGGTGCCGACGGGTCGAACTGATGGCAACATAATCATTGACTCCGGCACGGTGTTGACCTATCTTGAACCATTATTTTACTACAATTTTGTGGCGTCGTTGCAAGAAACCCTTGGTGTTGAGTTAGTGGAGGATCTTCCATCTCCTTTCAACTTTTGTTTTCCATATCGTGACAACATAGCTATTCCTGCTATTTCGTTTCAATTTACTGGAGCTAGTGTTGCACTGAGGCCTAAGAATCTTCTTGTTTCACTCCCAGATATGAACATGGTTTGCTTGGCGGTGGTGCCCAGCTCATTCAGTGGAATTTCCATCTTTGGAAATATTGCACAGTGTGATTTTCAAGTGGGGTATGATCTTGAAGGGATGAAAGTTTCTTTTGTTCCTACGGATTGTAGTAAAGTTTAATTATTTATAAAAGAAAATGTTTAATTTGTGGTTTGTTTTGAAGAAGAACCGATCCCGTGGTAGATTTTAAAGGGATATTTTATTTCCCAAGATAGATATGCTTGTCCTTTGAAATGCTTGAAACAATGTTGTAGCAAATAAACTTTGTTAGGTTTGGGATTTGATGTATGTGAACCGGTTAAAATATTCTGAAAATAAATTTGTCTTGTTTGATTTAAAAATATCTATATATATTTTGTGCATTGTATTACGTCAGTCTTGGTTCTATTTTTTGTTTTTCTCATTGATAAAAAAAAATATGGATCTATTTTTTATTAGGCCAAAGAAAGATATATTTAGTTTTTATTTACAGAAGAAAGATATATTTATTTATAACAGAGTAGGTATAAGGGGTATATTTTTTTTTTTGGGAAATAACGGGTAGATTATATAACAGTTAGTAAATGACAAGATCCCAAACCTTGTATACAAGTTTCACCAAAAAAAAAACCTTGTATACAAGACCAAGTAGATACGTTACTCGAGTCATCCAATCCTACAAACCTAGATGCTATTCAGAAAGTGATCTGTTATCCCACTAGCTGCAAACAATAACATTGTACCCATTTCAGAAGTCATGTATCCCACACTATTATAAAAATTGGCTTTTCCTATTGGTTCCAAAGGACATTTCACATCGGTTAGTTACCGATGTAAATAAAACCGACGTAAAATGTGGTCGACTTTTTACAATGGTTTCAAAATCCACGTGGTTGGTCCCCATTCACATCTCTAAACTAGGCCAGCATAAAAAATAACATAAGATTATCAAAGAACCCCTGTCACATACTCTGACCATATCAGAATCAGAAACACTCCTATCAGTTGTGGCACCTTTGATTGAACATATAATGTGGTTACATATACCCAAGTACCCAACCACCATTGAACCCAACACCAATTATTATATGAGAATTGGAATTGTAAAAACAAGTGATTTTGGAAAATCAACAGTAACTCCTCTTTGATAAAAAGTTGATTTTTTATTATTATTAATTGTTAGTTTATTAATTAGTGAAGGGATTCGAAGTTATGCCCTATCTCTTTCTTTCTTCTTTTATAACAACTTCCATGAGAAAAGTCAAAACTTCTGATGATATATCCAAGTAGAACTGAAGTACTTAAGCATATGTTCTACGTATCAGAATATACCCCAACACCATTCGTCAGAATGGAATATGCAGACTCAAAAGAAAAAGAAAACCTAAGAAGTATCTTCTAGTAAGGTTGTACATGTCTATATATATCCTTGTTGTAAAGAAGCCACTACTGCATTGTACAGTCTTTTTACAGAAAATTACTATTAACTCTATTAATATATACTAAATCAGAATGAATCATGTTTCTCATTAAATATCTTTTATAACAATAGTAGTCAACAAATATTGAAAACATTGCTTTTAAAGTATTGGAAGGTAAAGAGAAAAATGTTGTATAAAGTAACATTAGAAAGAAAATTCCAACAAACATTTAGTACAATTAACCTAATATTTGTTTATCTTTACTAATGTTTGCACAATGGTGTGTCTCAACCTATACACTAGAAGCACAGGAGCCTCATAAACAAATTCAAGAAGCAAAAACAGGAGAGAAATAAACTATTTCTTAAAAAAAATAGTGATAGAAAAATGAAATATTTGTTAGTGTGTCGCAAAGTTTCTAAGTTGTCTATTTCTTATATAATATGTTAGTAACTTCACCCTATTATCAAAGGTTAATATAAATAAATTTTAATTCCCAAATCAATATAAAACAACTATAATGCAATTAATTATAGTTTGTAAAATAATAATGATAAACTATAAAAAGAAAAGACTATTAAAAAAGAAATTGATAATACTAAAATATTTTATATAAAAAGAAAAAATATAGTTATCTCTACAGTAAACACTATAGAAAAGGAAATAATAGGTTTTTCTTATAAAGAGAAAATTTATTTCATCAAAATAAACACAATAAAAAAGATAAAAAAAAATGTTTTATAAAAAATTAATAAATTATTATACAACATTTAAATATACTTCTATTTTTAAAATTTAATTCCTAAAAAATATTTAATTATCAACAAAATAATATATAATATATATTATCAAAATAAATTAGAAAAAAACTAACCTCGATCACTCTTAAATATCACAATATTTGCTCCTATATTTATGCGGTGTTTATTTATTACTTAATAGGTATAATAATTTATTTCCTAAACTATGCATTAAGTAAACCCTTGGACTAATGTGATTGTTTGTGCTTTATGTGTTATGCAAGTGTTTCTCCTTTTGAGACTGAGAACGGTGCATGTTTTTCCAGCAACTCTGTTGTATAAAATATACTGATTATATAATTCAGAGGCAACACAAGCAGTCAATGTCATGAATCATGATTATTGAACAATAAATTTCTTCATGCCCCCATATCGAGTCCGAAAACCATTTCTCATATAAGTATTAAACAATTTCTCACTTGGCCTCCTCGTTGAGACAGAAAACCATTCATTGCACAAGTTTAATTACTTTGCCCCCAACCAAATATAGAGAAATAACTCAATGCAAAATTCAAAAATCTATAAATAGCTAGAGCCACTTCAACGTGCTCCCTATCCTTTTATTTATAATCAATTACATCTTTGAATAATCTACATTTCACCAACATGCTGCGTCCTTTTGTGTTCTTATTTTTAGCCTTATTCTCACTTTCTTCTATATCCTCTAGAGAAGCAAGTGAAGGCCTAAAGGGCTTTAGCGTCGACCTTATCCACCGTGACTCACCATTGTCACCATTTTACAACCCTTCACTCACACCATCAGAGCGCATCATAAACACTGTCTTGCGTTCTAATTCTGGATTAAAACGAGTATCCCACTTTCTTGATGAAAACAAACTCCCTCAATCTCTTGTAATCCCAGACAGTGCTCAATACCTAATGAAATTTTACATTGGTACCCCTCCTGTGGAAAGGCTTGCTATGGTAGACGTAGGGAGTAGCCTCATTTGGGTGCAAACTTCCCCTTGTGTAAGTTGTTTCCCCCAAGACACACCATTGTTTGAACCTTTGAAATCTTCCACGTTCAAGGTTGTAACATGTGACTCACAACCTTGCACATTACTTGCACCTGGCCAACGTCACTGCGAAAACCTAGGAGATCCTTGCGGATATATAACCACATACGGTGACAAATCATTATCCGCCGGAATAATCGGCACCGAAACCCTAAGTTTTGATTCCTCGGGTGGTGTGCAAACCGTTTCATTTCCTAACTCTATTTTCGGGTGTGGAAGGTACAACCAATTCACATTTTATAAAAGCAACAAACTCAATGGTATAATGGGTCTTGGGGCAGGACCATTGTCACTAGTGTCACAACTAGGATCTCAAGTTGGTCACAAATTCTCCTATTGTTTGGTTCCTTACAATTCAACTTCCAATAGCAAATTAAAATTTGGGAGCGAAGCAACAATAACCACAGATGGGGTTGTGTCTACTCCCCTCATAATCAACCCCTCTTTTCCTTCCTATTACTTTCTCAACCTCGAAGCCGTCACCATTGGACAAAAGGTGGTGCCGACGGGTCAAACTGGCGGCAACATAGTCATTGACTCGGGGACACCCTTGACTTATCTTGAAGACACCTTTTACAACAGTTTTACTGCTTCGTTGAAAGAAACCCTAGGTAATGAGTTGGTGCAAGATCTAGGGTTTCCATTCAATTTTTGTTTTCAAGAGACTGTCACCTCGGCTATTCCGGATATTGCTTTTCAATTTACCGGAGCTAGGGTTGCACTAAGGACTAAGAATCTTTTTATTAGCGTTCCAGATACCAACATGGTTTGCTTGGCAGTGGCTTCCAGCTCAAGAATTGGGATTTCCATCTATGGAAGTATTGCACAATATGATTTTCAAGTGGAGCACGATCTCGCAGGAAAAAAAGTATCTTTTGCTCCTTCGGATTGTGCTACTGTTTAATTAATTAGTTAATTAAAATAAAAATATATAATATATAAATAATGAAAATAAAAGGTTTAACATTTTGGTTTCTATTAAAAAAAAAACGATGTTGCTCTGGATTTGAAAATGGGATGTCTTATTTTGTTACTTATGATTGGATGGCTTTATGTGTTTTTGTTGTAATTTGTTCTAAGCACAACTTGTGCTGTTAATGATATCATTTGCTTATTAATAAAAAAAAAATGTTGTAGCAAATACACTTTGTTAAGATAGGGATTTGATGCATTTGTATCGGTTAAAATAATCCTTGTATTCTTTATATAAACTTTGTCTTTCTGAGTAGTAAAAAGAAATATCTTTTACATAATTGGTACCTCAATCTGTGCTTTAAAAAAAATAGTACCTCAATATGAGTATACGACAATATATAGTTTTTACTGAGTTATAAGTTTTAATTATATTAGGCATGCATGTATTATTTGTATGTATGAATATTAGTCATTTTATTTGTAATACCTTAATATAATGTATCAATATTTGTTCATGTACAGCAAATGAAAAAAATTTAATGATGAAAATTGCTTTTTCGTCACTGATTTTAGACGAGACAAAAACAAATTACAACAAAATTTTAAAGATTAAGTACAAAGTATGCTGTAATTAATTTTAATATTTCTTGTTAATTTAAAGAGTCGTGGGTATCGACAAAATGAGATGGAATCCATAATTTATTAGTTGAAGGAGGTGAATGTAATGGACTTCTACATTATAAATTTGTATATTTCAAATATTTGAAACAAATTGAATTTTTATCCTTTTAATATATATATACCAAATCGAATCATCAATGTTTTTTTATAGCCTATATTTTAATCACAATGTGATGAATAGTTTGCCCCCATAATAGCTTTGTGGGATTAGGCACACGCTGCCATCTCTAGACCAAAACGAAGTATTAATGTTCCTATTCCAACTATTGATCAACCTTGTAAAATCCAGGTTAGTCTCAAGCTGTCAAGCTCAATTTTATTATTGTTAGAGCGTGTATGTTTAACTCCCTTAATTAGATGCCCAATAATTAGTATTAGAATTGTTGGTTCAATTTGGTGTGACTAGCTTGAACGAGTAATATGAATGAATAGATTTAAACATAAATATGTGAATCCCTTATTTCAAAAGTTTTCTTAATTAGTATGTTGGGAAGTTCCACATTTATGGAAAATAGAACACATACAAGTGAGATTATAATGTCTACTTAAGTGTATTTTTTTTATTTTTTTAAAAATTTGATTTAGAATATTTTAAGATATATAGTATAAATATTAAAAATTAGAATACATATAAGAGTTTAAGAGTTTAATGTTCATGAGTGATATCACAACACGGTTTGAATAACTTTTAAAATAATTTTATAAAAATAAATTTACTTACAATAAATAAATAAATATAATTGAATGATGGTATAAAACTATTTTATACCATTAGTAAATCACCATTTTTCTCTACACATAATATGAAAACATGTTTTAATTGAAACTAAAATTATAACACTTCAAAAATTATTTTTTTCCACAAAATTAAATGAATTGTTTTTCATAAAAATATCATATAAATATATTCATATATTCATTTTTGTTATTTGACATTTTTCACGTACGTAAAAATTAAGAAATTGAATAAAAAATATATTATAATAAAATAATTATAGAGTTTTCTATTTTATTTATTTTTCTTTACACTGCCCAGTAAATTAATTAAAAATTAGAAGATAAGTAAGTTTATATTTAATAAAAATGAAATTAATATAATTTTGAACTTTGTAAACCACTTATGAGAATGGAAACATTTTTTTTACAAAATTCCGATAATAAAAGAATAATAGAGGGAATCTATAATATGTTTTTTTTTTAACGCTTAGCTAACAGATCAACAATCTGGATAGCCTTATTACAAAGAGAATAACAACCATCTCCTGGGCAAAGAGAGGATCATTCTATTTCTTATATAATATGTTAGTAACTGCATCCCATAAACAAAGGTTAATGATAAATAACTTTTAATTTTCAAATCAATTATAATCAAATACATGTAAAAGAAAAACTAATAAAGTTATTAGATTGTTAATGTAATCATATTTATAGTTTTTAAAATAACAATAATAAATCATAAAAAAAACTATAAAAAATAAATTAATAATACTAAAATATTTTATCTAAAAAGAAAAAAAATATAGATTTTTCTTAAAAAAGGAAAAGTATTATTATCTTTACAAATATATATTTTATAAATATTATTAAAACCATTTATAGCAATATCAACATATACTGAATTTGTGAAAAAAAAAAAAAAAAGTAAATGTTGTGTTAATTAAGCTCAATTATGATATGGTAACAAGGTATAAAAATCAAATGCAAAATGTATATAATTAAGAGAAAAGTTATTTTACACTCAGACTCACAACCCTCCATCCTTAATAATTAACTTTTATAAAATTATTTCAAAAATATAAAATTATTTCAAAAATATTATAATAGTAGATTAAGATTAACCGTATAAAATAATTTTAATTAATGGTATATAAGCATTTTATTCAATAACTAACATCACTTTAAAGAAAAGAAAAAATAAACTCACTCTTAAATAACACAAAAGCATGTGAACTTTTGAGAATGTGAACAATGCATCTCTCATGATTATTTAATAACTAATTTCTTCATTGTTCCCATGCTGAGACCGAAAACCATTTTTCATCAGCATTAAACAATTTCTCATTAATTAGGCCTCTTTGTTGAGACAGAACCATTTATTGCACAAGTTGATTAGGCCCCAACTAGACATGGAGAAATAACTCGATGCAACTCAAAAATCTATAAATAGAGCCACTTGAACGTGCTCCATTCTAACCTTCATAACTTCTTTGAATCTTCAGCATCAATCTTATTCATCGTGACTCACCATTGTCACCTTTTTACAACCCTTCACTCACCTCATCAGAGCGTATTATAAACGCTGCAACACGCTCCATTTCTCGGTTAAACCGAGTATCCCATTTTCTAGATGAAAACAAATTATCCGAATTTCGTCTAATCCCAGACGAAACTGAATACCTAATGAGATTTTACATTGGTACCCCTCCCGTGGAAAGGCTTGCTATAGTAGATACAGGGAGTAGTCTCATTTGGGTGCAATGTTCCCCTTGTTTAAATTGTTTCCCCCAAGACGCCCCATTGTTTGAACCCACCAAATCTTCCACGCTCAAGAATGTAACATGTGACTCACAACCTTGCTCATTAATTGAACCTAGCGAACGTTTTTCTGATGAACTAGATCATTGCATATATGCATACGAATACGGTGACAAATCATACACCGTTGGATTAATGGGCACCGAAACCCTAAGTTTTGGTTCCTCGGATGGTGCACAAACAGTTTCATTTCCTAACTCTATTTTTGGGTGTGGATTGGCCAACAATTTCACAGATTATGAAAGCAGCCAAGTCATGGGTATAATGGGTCTTGGGGCAGAACCATTGTCACTAGTGTCTCAACTAGGAGCTCAAATTGGTGACAAATTCTCCCATTGTTTGGTTCTTTCCACTTCAACTTCCACTAGCAAGTTGAAATTTGGGAGCGAAGCAATAATAACCACAGCTGAGGTTGTCTCCATGCCCTTCATAATCAAACCCTCATTTCCTTCCTTATACTTCCTCAACCTTGAATTCGTCACCATTGGACAAAAGGTGGTGCCAACGGGTCAAACCGGTGGCAACATAATCATTGACTCGGGGACACCCTTGATGCATCTTGAGGAAACCTTTTACAACAATATTGTGGCATTGTTGCAAGAAACCCTTGGTGTTGAGGCAATATTAGATCCTCCAGTCTCAGTCCCAGTTAAGTGTTTTCCACACTCTGGCAACATGACTATTCCTGATATTGCGTTTCAATTCACAGGAGCTAGTGATGCTATGAGACCTAGGAACCTTTTTATTCAAGAAAGCAGCATGCTTTGCTTCATGGTGATATCCTCCCAAGTAAGTGGAATTTCCATCTTTGGAAGCATTGCACAAACTGATTTTCAAGTGGGGTACGATCTCGAAGGGAAGAAAGTGTCTTTTGCTCCTGCTGATTGTTCTAAAGTTTAATTAATTAATTAATATAAAAATAATATATATAATGAAATAAAATGTTTAACGTGTCCATGGTTTCTCTTCAATAAGAACCGATGCTGTGATAGGTTTGAAAGGGGACATTTTATATTTTATGATTGGTATGCTTAATTATCCTTTAAAATGCTTGCAAACAGCAAATAGACTTTGTTAAGGGAAGGATTGGATCCATGTCTAGCGGTTAAAATACTACTTGTATGTCTACTAAAAAAGAAAATACTACTTGTATTATTCTTTTAATAAAAGAAAATTGTCTTTATTAGCCATATACGGTGATATATATATATATATATATATATATATATATATATTTGGGTTGACTATATTTTTAGTTGGAGAATATTATCAACTAATATCAAAATATTTTGAATTAATTTTTTTTTAATTAAATAAGAATATTTTAATATTTAATTAAAAATAAATGATTTATTGTTCCTACCAAAATAAATTATCTCTTTAAAAATAAATTATCATAAATGAAAAAAGATAATTTTTTTAAAATTAAATATTAAAATACTATAATATCTTTTAAAATAATTTATTTTAAATAAAATTATTAGATTTTTTTTTGACATCCTCCCGTAGAACGGACATTAGTTAATATATATATATATATATATATATATATATAAAATATGTATATGTATAGGAGTATAGGATTAATATTGTTTTTAGTTCATTAAATAGCATTTTTTCAAAGAGTATCGTAGGATGGAATTACCCTTTTAGTCATTTCATTAGAAAAAGAAATATTAATATTTCAAATATTTTAAGGAAATTGAGTTTAATTACTCTTTAATTTTAACATGACTAATTCTTGGATGGACCATATTGATAATTGCTCCATCATGGAAGTTTTGACCTTAAAATCAATCTAATTATAGTTATCATAGGATTGATCTCTTACTAGAACTCAACTCCATTTCAATAATTACTATTGTTTAGATTAATTACTCGTTACCATAATTAGATTTTAATAAAATGAACGGTAGACACGATAGATTTTACGAATCATTTTAATTTTAAATTATGTTTTGTAAAGAGATAAGTAAATCTAATAACACATACTTTGATTAGATGTTCTATTGAGTATCCTAAAGTTTATACTCACCCACATTTATTTACAATACTATTGAAATGGAAAAAGTATGAGTTTCTCTTGTCAAAAAATAAAATGAACCGTAGATATGGAATATAAGTCTCTTAGAGCTATTCTTTGAATCACTTTTATTTTAGGTTCCTAATTAATAAAAAAAATTGTTTTCATCCCTAATATATTAAAAAAATTGTGGAGTGATATAAGTTACATTAGATGGTTGAAGCTTTATTTCTGAAGCATAAAAAAAAAAAAAACAGTTGAAGCTCACTAGTTGGATTCAACTCCTTCACTAACAAAAATTAATTAACAATTAATATTTATGGATAAATAAGCATAATATTAAAAAAATATTTTAGAATGATCCCTACCAACTAAGTGCTGATGTGTTTGCTAAAAAAAACTTAAATTTAAAATACAATTTTAGATTGTAACGTTTAGATTGTGTGACGTTTTAAATTAAAAATGAAATAAATGACCAAAATAATATCTTTTAAAAACTTAAAATAATCAAAATAAAAAAAATATTAAAATATAAAAGATCAAAATAACTATTATTCTTGATTTTTTGTTTTAAAAAAACATATCATAACTAAACAAACATATTTGAACTATTCTCAATAATTTTTGTTAATCGACTTCCCAAAAAATCATGCTTCTCCCTCTAAAACAAAAATTGCTTGTACTAAACATTCCCCAGGGATTGATCAAGAGAAAGCATATTAGGGGGTTGGGGGGTGATCAAGAGAAAACATATTAGAAACATAATTAAAAAGGAGGAGATTGATTTTGCTTACATTTAAGAAACTAAGTTGGAAAATATCGAAAATAGGTTACTTATCTCTGTGTGGGGTGACAACTCAGTGGAGTGGATATCATCGCCATCTAATGGTGCTTCAGGTGGATTAATGTCTATGTGGAATAAAAATTCTTTTCAACTCGATTCCCATTTTGTTAGTTCTAACTACATTGATGCACAAGAACTATGGGTGGACAAAGGAATCCATGTGGTTATTGTCAATGTATATGCAATAGGTGATCGAGTAAGGAGGAGAACTATCTGGGAAGAGCTTGGCGAGAAGATGCTAAACAACCAGACACAGTATTGGTGTTTCTTAGGTGATTTCAACTGTGTTCAAAGAGCTTTCGAGAGGATGGGAGTTAACGAGCAAGATGATGGCGTCAAAGAGAGGGAAGAGTTCAATGCATCCATTGAGGGCTTGGGATTAATTGATTTACCTATGATTGGTAGGAGCTTCACATGGTATAAACCAAATGGAATTGCCAGGAGTAGAATTGATAGAGTGTTGGTGTCTAGAGAATGGTTTGAAGTATGGCCTGAAAGCACTCAATTTATCTTAGAAAGGAATGTGTCAAATCATTGTCCGATTGTTGTGAAGAATAGTGTGATCAACTAGGGCCCTAGACCATTTCGGGTCCTTGATTGTTGGTTTGAAGATTAAAAGTTTTGTAAAGACCATCAAAGAAATTTGGCACGTGCAATAGATTCACGGATAGGGTGGTTTTGTACTCAAAGAAAAACTTAAAGTCCTAAAAAGAGGATTAAAGGTCTAGAATGTAAAACACTTTGACAATCTTAACGGAAAGAAGAATCAACTTTAGAACAAACTAAATAACCTGGAAATATTAGAGGAAAGGGGCAACCTTGGGGAGGGAGAACGTAGAAGGAAGATGAAGGTACAAGAAGATTTGTGAAAGGTGATGCAGTGCAATGACTCACTTGTAAGACAAAAGGCAAAAGTTTGATGGTTATCAAGAGGGTGATAAAAATTCCAAATACTTTCACTCATGTCTTAAGTGGTGTAGGAGAAAATGGATGCTGAAGGGACTCTCAATCAACAGTGTATGGACAGAAGAACCTGTAAGGGTAAAGCACGAGGTACAAAACTTTTTTGAGAATAGGTTTCATGAAACTATGTCAAATAGACCCAAATTGGATGGTGTTCGTTTCAACCGACTATCTTTGTCAGAGAACATCGGATTGACTGCTTTGTTTGAGGAAGTAGAGATTAAGGAAGCCATATGGGATTGTAGGGAGTATAAGTCACCGAGATCGGACGGTTTCAACTTCCATTTCATTAAAGCATTCTGGCCATTGATGAGAGGTGATGTAATGAGGTTCAAAAGGGAGAATTTCATACCAATGGTATTTTCCCTAAGGGAGCAAACTCTTCTTTTATCACACTCATACCTAAGGTCCATGACCAATAAGGCCTGGAGCAATATAGGCCTATTTCCTTGGTTGGCTGCATGTACAAAATAGTGGCAAAGGTGCTCTCCAACAGGTTGAAAAAGATTCTCGAGTTGATTATTGATGAGAGGCAATCTACTTTTTTGGAGGGACGTCATCTCTTACATAGTGTGGTAGTTGCAAACGAGGCGATCGATGAAGCAAAAAGGAAGAAGAAACAGTGTCTATTTTTCAAAGTTGATTATGAGAAAGTGTACGATTTAGTCAATTGGGAATTCCTTCGATATATGATGTCGAGATTGGGCTTCAATGATATATGGATTAAATGGATTAATAGATGTCTGTCTAGTAGTAGAGTTTCGGTCCTTGTGAACAATAGTCCGTCAAAAGAATTTTCAGTATATAAAGAATTGAGACAAGGGGACCCTTTTGCACCGTTTCTTTTCAACATTGTTGTTGAGGGTCTTAATAGGATGATGAAGGAAGCTTTAAAGAAAAACTTGTTTACTAGCTTCCTAGTGGGTGACAAAAAGGTGCTAGTGAATCTCCTTCAGTATGCGGATGATACTATCTTCATCGAGGAAGCCACACTTCAGAATGTTGTATCCATCAAAATCATGCTCACTTGCTTTGAGTTGGTCTCCAGTCTTAAAGTCAATTTTAGCAAGAGTGGTTTCAGCACTATCGGGGTTGATGAGGTGGAAACTGAAAAGTATGTCAGTCTACTAAATTGCAGAGTTATTCACGTTCCTTTTGTGTATTTAGGGATTTCCACTGGTACTAATCCTAGGATAGCTTACACTTGGTTTCCTGTTATATCCAAACTATCTAAGAAGTTGGAGGGATGGAAACACAAATTTTTATCTTTTATGGGGAGGGTGTGTTTAATCAATTTCGTACTTTCATCTTTGCCTATCTTTTTTCTTTCTTTTTTCAAGTTACCTAAAACTTTGGGAAATATGATCATTAAATTACAAAGGGATTTTTTGTGGGGAAGTGAGGAGGGCAAGAGGAAAACGTAGTGGGAGAGTTGGGACAATATTTATAAATCTAAAAACCTTAGGGGACTGGAAATAAAAAATGTTTTTAAATTTAATGCGTCATTACTTGGAAAGTGGAGGTGGGAGCTCATGAAGGAAAAGAAGAGTCTGTGGTGTGCAATATTAGAGTCTAAGTTCGGTGGGTGAAGAGGTTTAATTAGTGGGGAGGTACATACCTGTTATTCTAGGTGGTGGAGTGATCTATGTAAGACTTGTAGGGCGATAGTTGTCGATAAATGGTTTGGTGAGTTGGTTGTGAGAAATGTCGGTTTAGGGGATAAAATATTATTTTGGAGTGATACTTGGGTGGGGAGTGAGCCTCTTGCATTTATATATCCCAGGCTGTTTGTGACTTCAAATCAAAGGGAGAAAAAAGTGTGTGAGATGGGAGTGTGGAATGAGGGAAAATGGATCTAGAAATTTGAGTGGTGTAGGGAACACTTTTACTAGGAAAAGGAACAATTAGATATGCTAATTTCTTGTGTAAATGGCTACAATATGCGGCAATCTGTAGGGGATTTATGGATTTGGCGTGGTGATTCAATTGGATGCTATTCTGTAAAATCGGCTTATGTTAGAATCAATGAACCATCTAGTGATGATGTGGAGATCGACATCTTAGTGGATATTTGGAAGTTGAAGATACCCCCAAAAATTACTCTACTACTTTGGAGGATGTTAAGGAACCGCTTACCCTCCAGTGACAACCTGATGTGCAGAAACATCTCTGTAGGTGAAGGAAACTATAATTGTAAATTTTGTTTGGATAACATTGAAACTTTGGATCACTTGCTATTTTGGTGCCCAGTAACATATGAGGTTTGGAAAAAATGCTATGGTTGGCTACAATTATCTGTGGTGCTTCCTCGAATGACTACTAATCACTTTTATCAGCACTACCTTGTGAGTGCCAACAAGACTAAGCATATAAGATGGAAGATACTTTGGTGCGTGGTTGTATGATTGGTTTGGAAAACTAGGAATGATGTTATATTCAAAGGCAAAACATTCAATCTACAAAACTTGCCGCAGGAGGTACTATTCTATGCTTGGAGCTCAGTTGATGAGTCATTTTGCTACTCCCTCACATAGTGGTGCCTTAACCCCTCTGCTTGTTTGTTGGGTGCTAATTTTACACATGGTGCATAGTTAGGTCTCATTCTGAGTCTTTTGGTGGATTTTAGTTTATAAGATTGATATATAACTTGGTGGGTACAGGGATCATATATCTATATAGAGGATATATGCATTGATGTTATTGTAGAATGTTATTGGGGTTAATGTTTAATGAAGTCATTTTTTGCCTTTGATTATAGTTTTGTGATTTTAACCAGGGCATTGCAACATGGTTGCGTGTCTTTTACTGAGAAGGATTTTGGACAATTTCTTGTTTCTTAGATACTTTTGGTATTGCTGTCTGTCTATGTCTTATTTATCTCTCATATTCTTTTATATATATACACACACATACATATCATTGTTTTGTTGAGGAAAAATAAAAAAATTCCCCAGGGATAAAATAACAAGGGGTGTTAAATGTAATAAGTATAAAAAGACTATAATTTACTCTAAAGATTAAATTAAAAAAATGTTTAAATAATTTTTTCTTAGTTGTAATGTATATCTCGTTCATATTACTACCTAAATTATTTCCGTTGAGTTCTATTAAGTGGTGACTGTGGGTTAGAGGAGTGCGACGAGGAAGACGGTGAGGCTTTTAGGAGCATAGGGAAAAAAAGTACAACATGCAAAATAAGGAATGTAAAGGCTAAAATTCAAAAAAATGAAAATAAAAATGGAGAAGAAAACTCAAATAAATGAGTGTCATGGACACAGGTGTTTTTGTTATCGCTTAACAACATATAACAAAATTATTTTTTTTCGATAGCAATTCGAAAAAAAAATAGTAGTATATTAACCAAAGTGCTGAAAAACATATTTAAACAAATGGAAGTTAGCCATTGGTGCTTTTTAACTCCGAAGTGTACGATGTTTGATGTTTCTGTTCATTTGGTTGAACTTGAAATTCAGTCTAATTAGCCGATGTTGTCCCTGAGGCTTTGGTTCTCTTCTTTAGCCACTCACAGCACCCTTTCATGTTCTTCGCGAAGATCCTTGTTTTTGGTTCCTCCTCAAATACTCAACAACACCCTTATAAGAAACAACTCCAGAAACCTTAGTTGCTGCTATGAGAAACCCATTAAGCAAAATGGGTTTTTTGCAGTGCCCAGTGATCCCCAATCTTCTTCCTTCCCCAAAGATTCTCCCTTTTCAGGTACCCATTTCCGTTTAGACTCTAAAAATGTTGTCTTTGTGGCATTGACATGAACCCATATGCAATATCTTGAACTCATGCCATGCCCTTGCCTTGTTTTTTTCCAGGATTGGAGGATGCTTTGGTGAGTTATCTCTTTGGGAAGAAGAGGGCAACTGACATTGCTCACATGTATGTACTCATTGAACTGGTTTGTCATGTTGTATCCTGAAAATTGAAATGCTTCTGTTTTCAAAATTTGTGCTTGTTTTTTTCCATTTTTCAGGTTAGTGTTTGGGGGATAACTCAGTTTGTTGTTCATGACTTTTGTTCGTAATTCCTCAGTGGCTGAATGTTCTGCTTTCGATTCTCTACAAAAAAGGCACTCACATGTTTCAATTTTGAGTTGTTATTGTTTCTTCTAATAAAGGGACAGACTAAAATTTCAAATTTTTGTACATGATGTTTTTTTCCCTCTCAACCATGGTTGATGTGCTAATCTAGAACTATTTTTTTCAGCTTTATTTGTTATCACAAATAATCATATAGATCATTTTATTTTGTAAAGTTTAAGGCATGCATAGGTGGATGTTTTGAGAGCGTGATACTAGAAAATTACATTGCATATGATTATTTACGAGTGTTACACTTGGAATGGATCTCATGCTACATTTGTATCACACAGAATCACAGAGTGCTGAGCAATTTAATTTTTTATGTAGTCCAAAATTCTAATCATTTGTGGCAAAATTCTCTTGTTATATAATTTAGATGGCTTCTGTTATATATATATTTCAGTTTCCTTGCTCATAAAAGGTGCTTCGGTTGAGTTAAAACTTAGAAGTAAACATATTCCAAGTTTGTTACAGAACTCTATTTAGCAGGCCTGCTACTTGGACATGTTATTATTCTCATATTTATCTATAGATTAGAGATTTAGCCTTGATAATAGCTATATTTCTTGTTCCTACCAGGGTGTGGAAACATGTTGTCCAGAAAGGAGACACTGTCATTGATGCCACTTGTGGCAACGGTTTTGACACCTTAGAAATGCTTAATTTGGTTGCTGATGATTCTCTTAATGGTAGTGTTTATGCATTGGACATTCAAAAAGATGCTTTGGATAACACTTCACACTTGCTGGGAGAATCACTTAATTCCAATGAGGTTAGGACTATAAATGAGCAAATAGTTTCAACTTTGAATTGGTGAAAAATATTTTATAAAATAGTTTGTTTTATAGCAATTAGCCATAGACAAAGTTACTAGGATAATTTTCGATCCTGCTATAGTCTTAAGACTTGAATCTGTTCTTGAGTTGAGCGTTTTTGTTTTGGTGTAGATAATTTGACAACAATTAAGAATATTCATGTCACCAACAATAATTTCAAAATACATGCAGAAACAACTTGTCAAGCTCTTCAATATCTGCCATAGTAAAATGGAGAATGTTGTTCCAAGGAATGCCTCAGTTAGGTACTTGCTTCATGTTCTCTTAACCTCATTCCCCTGTTCCTATTTTGTGTTTAGAAGCTGATGATAATGAATAACTGGTGCAGTTAATTTTATTACTTATTAGTAAACTGTCATTTTAGTCTCTGAAATTGTGATCATTTATCACTTTAGTCCTTGAATTTTTAAAATTATAGTTATTGTTTGCTCAGTGGATTGCAATAACCATAGGATACCACCAAAACAGTTTTCAAAGAATAAGATAGCCTAAGAATTTTATGTAAAATTATTATTTTTCCATGTTTCCATACAAAACTAAAAAAAAATAGTAATTTTGAATGTTGATTTTCAAGCGTAAAGATTATCAATATTATGTATTTATAATTATAAAACTACATCATGGTGAGTTGCTATTGATACAATTTCCTGAATATTTAAGGCTTGTTTCTATCTTAATATTCTGCATAGGCTTGTTGCATTCAACTTAGGTTATCTTCCAGGGGGTGACAAAGAGATAATAACAAGATCAGAAACAACATCACTGGCATTGGAAGCTGCAAAGAAAATTCTAATGCCAGGTGGACTTATCAGCATTGTGGTTTATGTCGGCCACCCTGGCGGACGGTGAGATTTCTGACTGTTTACTTTGTTTCATTAATATATCTTTGAATTGCCAAATATGCTAATTTTCCATCAATGTTTTGAATTATCTATGTGACTCTCTTAAGCTTCAATGGCTTCAGTGAAGCCTTGAGCTTCTTAATTAGTTCATTTAGATATATATTGAAATAGTTTTTCCTGTTTCACACAGTCCAGCTGAGCTAGCTTGCATGATTTTGTGGTCATCATATTTTTTTGAAAACTTTTTAGATTTCATCTACGTTGCAGTTTTAAGGTTTTAATACATCAGTAGTAGGTCCCTGAACTATTTGAGAAGTTCAATAAGTTCTTTAAACTATAAAAGATTGTAATTGAGTCCTTGATCTTCTTCATTTTTTGTAATTGAGTCCTTGAAGAGTTGAAGTTAGTAAAACCACGACAATTTGTTATTTTTTTGGCGACTTCAAACTGGCAAAAACTAATTCCAAGGGCTCAATTACTAAAATTTTACAAGATCAAGGATCCAATGACAAATTCTCTTAGTTTAGGGACATAATTAAACCAAGTTTTAATGATAGTATTATTTATACTGTAGTATAGTAAGGGGAAATACTCCCTAAACAATAATGTTTTGTACATTAATTGGTCAATTTCGTACTCTAATAATGGGAAATACATCATAAACAATAATGTTTTGGCTTGTTTCCACTTTCCAGGGAAGAGTTGGAAGCTGTTGAATCTTTTGCTGCTAGATTGTGTGTTGAGAATTGGATCTGCTGCAAGCTCCAGATGTTAAACCGGCCATGTGCTCCAATACCAATTTTTTTATTCCAAAGATAATGTAAATCAATACCTGCTCTGATTTCTTGGTTGCAAGAATACAATAATTTTTTGTTTTTTCAGATTTATTCAACCATAGTGATTGTCTTGTCATCAATATCAGAGGCTCCACTTGAATTCTACCTATCATTGGTACTATGTGGTTTGTGGAATTCATCTTAACAACATTCTTCCTTTTGATAATTGTGCACCTGCATTGTTTTTCCTTCTCTGTCATATGTTCACAAATGCAGAAGCATATTTGCAGTGATTGACAAATTGTGAGTCCATATCAATACACCAAATTATTGAGTATATAATGCATAAGTAAGCTTTAAGGGTTCTTAATTATAAGTTATAACTCACTTGGAGCACATAATTAATGTTTCTAGCTACTACCATGGCCCTTTGGATTAGGTATGTATAGTTGCTACTTGCTAACTAAATTTCAGGTTGAATTGTTCATGATTTTTTTGACAGAGGGTTATGCAGTGAAAGAGGGCATTCAAGCACAAATGTGAATTCTCTTGCAACTCTTAATTTTTTTATTTTTATTTTTATCTATATGAATTGAAGACCGTACTGAGAAGTTTACTATACTCATGTATAGGATTGAATATAATATAGCGTATTTTCAGCTAAAACAAAAGTAAGTAAAAAAAAAACAGTGAATATTAAAAAATTAAAGAAAAAAAATAATGGAAAACTCCTTTAAAGCAGTTGTGTAAACTCAGTTATTAATGCGTTATTCTTGTCCCGAAAGTCTCTCTCATGTTGACCATATATCCTCATCTTAATTATCAACCGTTTCCTTAAATATCTCTCTTTGTTATTTTTATTTTATTTTAATAAAAGTGATTAATGTGTACGAGCAAAGAGGAAAACACATATTGATACACCCATAAAACTCTAAAACAAATGGTGATTGTGAACATAAAATGAACATGTGACAGGGAATGAATTAAACAGTACTGGTACTTCATATATGCAAAATGAATTTATTATTAATCTAATCTAAACTTTGGTTCTCTTTACATGCAAAATGAATCTAATATCTAATCTAATCCAAACCTGGCTCCTTTTATATGCAACATGCAAAATGTACTTCGGATTGAATCTAATCTTAATTAGGCTCAAAAGAGAGGGCACTATTTACCAAATAATAACAAAACAGGAAAAAAAAAATGCAAACAGTGGATCATGAGCATGTTAAGCTAATGAAGATTGATTTATTCTTGCTTTGGTTTCTTCTCAATGTCTGTTCCAATCAGCTGTTTAAGATCCTCAATGATGGTAGGTTTTGATTGAACATCCTCATGATTTGTCAAAGTGGTGACAGTGTCTTTTGGAACAAAGCACATTTCCTCAGTGTACAACTTCTCTTGAACAAAGGGAGAAACAACCAGAGCTGGTAGAATTTCAGAAGGAGGTTCTGCTTTATCTTCCTGCCACAGTTAGCAAAATATATATAAGATATGAGTTTGAGCTAGCTGAATTAATAAAAACATGAGAAATAAAGATGAAAAAAAATTCAAAGCATTGAGTTTGAGCTTATATATGTTACTAATTAACTTCATTAATTTTAAAGGTGATAAATCATTGGAGTAAAGCATGGAATATTAATTATATATATACAAAAAAAAAAAAACTGGAAATTACAAAGAAGAGCAATTACATAACAAACTGATTTGTATGTAACTCTTGCTCTGAAGTTTTCTCTTATGCATGCTGCCCATGTCCTCCTCCTGTAACCGTTTCCTTGAATCTCTGTTATTTTTTTTATATATATATTTTTAATTTGTTTTGATAAATTAAATCTCTCTCCTTCTCTAGTGCTAAAAGGAACGAAAAACAATATTGATATACAAAAGTGAGTCATATAGATTAGTAAACTACACATAACTAACCAAAATTTTGCAATAATCAGAAATTTCAACTTTGCATATCGAGGAAGCAACACCTTATAATTAGAACCAATTAAAAACATTAAAAGGAAAAACAAGTGACATGAAGGTTCCACTGTGAATTAACCAATGTTACTAGAACAGTTAAAGTTCAAGTGAAATTAAGCAGTTCCATAACATAACAATATCATTTGTGACGCACATGATTAAAAATTATAAGAGTTACGTACCTCGAGTGTGTTAGTGAGTTGAAGCATTCCAACTTGTGCTTGAAGGAACATAACATACTTAGCAGCAGCATGAAGCATCTCAGCAGTGTTCATCTTTGGTCCACCAGGAACCAACTTCCCAAGCTCTTGAGTTTTCTGAGTGATCTTTCTTCTCCTTTCTCTCGCTGCCACGCTCTGCGTAGATATCGTTCTTCTCTCGTTGTTACTACCTTTCTTCTCACACTCATGAAAATCCACACAATTAGTAGTACTACCATATTGTGGAACCTCAGGGAAGAGTTGTGGATATGGATACAGTTCCTCAACTTGCAAGGAGCAACAATTGTCATAAGGCACAGCAAACCCTTCTAGGAAATTGGATTGTAGTGTTGGTGGTGTAGTAGTAATCTCTTGCATTAATGAGTACACGGGTTCTTGTTCTTGTTGTTGTTCTTCATAGAAGCACTTTTGACGTTTAGGACATGGGAGAAGATTATTATTGTAATCTTCATGAGTTGGGGAAATGTCATCATCATGATGAGTGACATGATGAGTGAGTGGAGGGAAAGGATCATAAGGATGGAGAAAACTATCACTTGAGTTAATGTAATTCTCGAAAGGCACATTTGAAAAGAAGAAACTTTCATCAGAGTAGGGGAATAGGTGTTGGATTTCTTCTAGTGCTACTTCTTCTAGTGTAGTTTTATGGGAAGTGTTTGCTTCAAAGTTTGAAATTTGAAGAGGGTCACAGTTAAAATATGTGCTTAGAGCCATCATAACAAAACAATCTGGAGCATGAAAAGCAACTAAGTTAAATTTAGTGAAAATTTAAACTAACATAGAATAGAAGAAATTGTGCAATAATTCAGAATTTCATATAATAATATGTATATATGTTACAATGTACATGCGTGCATAGTGTAGTGGTTAAAATAAAAGCTTTTAATTAAGTGCATATATATGTAAAAGCAAGAGGAAGAAGAAGATAATTAACAAGAGACAAGACACAAGAATCTTCGCTTTAGATATACCTGTTGATTAATGTAGCTAGAATCTTTGTTTGTGAGAGAGAGATACGATGTAGTTGTGGATTTGAGTGAGAATTAGAAGAAAAAGAAAAAAAAGACTGTGTGAGGACTTTTATGCTGGAATTGGAAGCTATGAAAAGAAAACTGACCCTATCCCACACAGTCTCTTGTTGCTTTGTGGGTTGAGATAATTTAGGGGAGGGAAGTTGTGGGCAGTTACGGATAATTATTGGATTAATTATTATAATTTTTTTTTTTCTTTTCTTGGCATTTCCTTGGTGATTGAGAGAGACATGTCACAAAAAAAATTCAGCCCTCTAGCTTTTTTATTTTTTATTTTGCTACAATTTCAGGGCATGATTGTGACATTTTAGCTAGCTAGCTCGGTTTTTATGTATATAGCTCGAATTTTAAGTCTTCTACTATTTACTGTGGTATGACAAAGCTATAAATTTTAAGTCATGAACTATTTTAAAAATATAATTAACAAGTGAAAGTAGACAGTATCAATTAGGTAAGTACTTTTTAATATAATATATGAAGTGACAATTTGAATGAGTTCGACTAAACTGATCAGTTCTGTTAGTTATAAGACATGAATTGAATTAAATACAAGGATTTTAATATAATATAATTGGCATGAATTGTGTTTGAGCATTATAAAAAAAAACAAGGCATTGATTTGTTATTTGTAGTTACACTCCTTAGTCCTTACTAACTTAATTTGGTAAATCATAGGATGATCCTTTTTTTTTCTAATTCTTCCGAATGTTTTCCAATATATAAAATGTAGAAATTAATTTTATAAAAGAAAATACAAGCTGGAAATGTTAGGGACAAAAAGAAAACAGGAAAATTATTCGTCCATAACAAGTTACATAACAAATCATTTATTAATGTATAATTTTTGTTCTGGATTAAGCCTCCTATGTTAATTAACCATATCCTCGTCTTGTTAACTGTTCCCTTAACTCTCTCATTATCATATGCTAAATTTTTCTAACAACAGTTCGAAAACCATTTTATCTGTATGAGCAGAGAGAAATACAACATCTCATAATTAAGGTTGTAGTTATTGTCGTGAATACAAATTTGATCATTACAAGAATATAATTTTACCAATTTCGGAGTGTGAATTTTTCTTTTAGTTTGTGATGGTAAAATGAAGACATACAATTTACTTGGTTAATTTATAATGTTTAGCCATGCATATATGTTCCTGCTTATAATTAACTCATTCATGGTTTTTTTTTTCAATAACTATTAATTTCAATGGAGTTACTATTATACAAAGATTGAAAATAATTATGAAAAAATAAATAAAATGGGACTGAAACTTTTTGTGACATTTTGTTCAATAAGAATTAAGGAGAAAAAGAAAAAGAAAAAAAAAAGATCTCATAATCGTAACTGCTTTCAACTTCTCCTAAATAATCTCCACCTACAGAGTCAGTTTTCTTTTCATAGCTTCCAATTCCATGCATATAAGTCTTCACACAGTCCTTTTCTTTTTCTTCTCTCTCACTCAAATCTACAACAACATCGTATCTCTCTCATAAACAAAGATTCTAGCTGCATTAATTTACAGGTATATCTAAAGCAAAGATTCTTGTGTCTTGTCTCTTGTTAATTATCTTCTTCTTCCTCTTGTCTTTACATATATGCACGTAAAGCTTTTACTTTAACCTCACACTATGCACGCATGCACATTGTAACATATATACATATTATTATATGAAATTATGAATTATTGCACAATTTCTTCTATTCTATGTTTGTTAAAATTTTCACTAAATTGGACTCAATTATTTTTCATGTTGCAGGTTATTATTTTGTTATGATGGCACTAAGCAGGTACTTCAACTGTGACAGTCTTCAAATTCCCATTGAAACAAACACTTTCCATCAAGTCACGCCAGAAGAAGAAGCAGCAGTAACAAACCTCCAACACTTATTTTCTTACTCGGATGAAAGTTTTTTACTTTCAAATGCACTTTTTGAGAACTACATTGATCCAACTAGTGGCTTTTTCCATCCTTACGATCCCTTCACTCCACTAACTCATCATCATGATGACAACATTTACCCAACTCATGAAGAAGATTACAATAATCTTATTCTCCCATGCCCTAAACGCCAAAAGTGCTGCTATGAAGAACAGCAACAATTGCAACAAGAACAAGAACAACAGGTGTACTCTTCAATGCAAGAGATTACTGCTACACCACCAACAATACAATCCAATTTCCTAGAAGGGTTTGTTGTGCCTGATGACAATTATTGCTCCTTGCAAGTTGAGGAACTGTATCCATATCCACAACTCTTCTCTGAGGTTCCACAATATGGTAGCACTACTACTTGTGTGGATGTTCATGAGTGTGAGAAGAAAGGTAATAACAATGAGAGAAGAACGATATCTCCACAGAGCGTGGCGGCGAGAGAAAGGAGAAGAAAGATCACTGAGAAGACACAAGAGCTTGGGAAGTTGGTTCCTGGTGGACCAAAGATGAACACTGCTGAGATGCTTCATGCTGCTGCTAAGTATGTTATGTTCCTTCAAGCACAAGTTGGAATGCTTCAACTCATTAACACACTCGAGGTACGTAACTCTTATAACTTTAATCATGTGTGTCACAAATGATGTTATGTTATGGAACTGCTTAATTTCACTTGAACTTGAACTGTTTTAGTAACATTGGTTAATTCACAGTGGAACTTCATGTCACTTGTTTTTCCTTTTAATGTTTTTAATTGGTTCTTATTATAATGTGTTGCTTCCTCGATATGCAAAGTTGAAATTGCTGATTATTGCAAAATTTTGGTTAGTTATGTGTAGTTTACTAATCTATATAACCCACTTTTGTACATCAATATTGTTTTTCGTTACTTTTAGTACTAGAGAGGGAGAGAGATTTAATTTATCAAAACAAAAAACATACAAAAAAAAAAAAGAGAGAGATTCAAGGAAACGGTTACAAGAGGAGGACATGGTCAACATGCATAAGAGAAAACTTCAGAGCAAGAAATATACAAATGAGTTTGTTATGTAACTGCTTTGTATTTGTATATGGAATTTACCTGTTTAATTTTTTTTTATATAATTTATATTCCATGCTTCAGTACTCCAATGATTTATCACCCTTAAAATTAATGAAGTTAATTAGTAACATAAGCTCAAACTCAATGCTTTGAATTTCTTTTCATCTTTATTTCTCATGTTTTTATTAATTAAGCTAGCTCAAACTCATATCTTATATATGTTTTGCTAATTGTGGCACAGGAAGATAAAGCAACACCATATCCTTCTGATGAAAATCTACACTCTCTAGTTGTTTCTCCCTTTGTTCAAGAGAAGTTGTACACTGAGGAAATGTGCTTTGTGCCAAAAGAATCTGTCACCACTTTGACAAATAATGAGGATGTTCAATCAAAACCTATCATCATTGAGGATCTTAAACAGCTGATTGGAACAGACAATATTGAGAAGAAACCAAAGCAAGAATAATACATCTTCATAAAACTCATGATCATGATCGATCTGTTGTTTATATTTTTTGCTGTTTAATTTAATTATTCCTTTTTTTTTCTATTCTGTAAATGTTGCTCTCTTGTGAGCCCTAGATTAGATTCAATTCGTAGTTCATTTTGCATGTTGAATGTACAAAGAGCCAAGTTTAGATTGGATTAGATTCATTTTGCATGTAAAGAAAGGACAAGTTTAGAGTAAATTGGATTCATTTTGAACTTTGGAACCACCAAGAGTGTTTTAGTTGTTATTTGGATTTTTTTTTTTATCATCTAATGGTTAAGTCGACCCCTCCTCTTATTATATATATTATATATAATTATTTACTATTCAAAAAGTTACATATATATGTAGAATAATTTTGAGACATAAATTGAAATTATACTATTAATTAAAATATTAAAAATTAAATAAAAAATTACTTGAAAAATAATTATAATTTTAAAAAATATATAACTTGTTTAAAGTTTAAGAAAATTAACTACATAAAAAATATAATTTTGTATAATTTAGTTAAAGTTATATTTTTGTAATTTTCATAATTTGTAAAAAATATTGGTTAAAAGTTATTTCTTAATTAGAAAAGTTTTATAATTTTAATGAAACAACAATTTTGTCATTTGAACAAAATTAATAGTAGAGTCTGGTTAAACATTAGTTAAGATTCAAACTTATATTTTTATTTTATCTTATTTAATCGTGTCTTATCTTGATTAGTCAACGAGTCTAAAAAGAAAAATACTATATTACAGGTTTATTTTTTTGTTTTTTTTTTTCTTTCAAGAAGGCATGTCAACTTGAACCAAAGTTATAATGGACACACACAGAAAGTGCACACCAATGTTAGAATTGCTTCAAAGTTCATTAATTTTTTATTTAAAACTTACCTCATGAAATGTTGTATCAATATCTTTGTTTTCCTCTTAGCTCATAGTCATACACATATATATTGTTTTTCGTGTCTTTTTTTATTATTATTATTTTGACAAGCTGTTTATCCTGCCTTTTATTAAATCTTGGAAAATGGTTTATTAAAAAAAGAGAGACTTTTAAGGAAGCCACTGATATGGAGATATTTAGGGAAGCCGTTGATATAACAGAAGGACATGATCAACACAACAGAGACTTTGGGAATAAGAATCATACATTAACTGATGTTGTTATATGTAACTGAATTTTCCAGTGTTTTTTTTTTTTGCTGTAAAAAAATCCAGTTTTTTTTTTTTTGACTTTTTATTTTGATTAGTTATAAAATTAACTCTACATTTTATTGGACAACATTCCGCTTCCCCATGATTTACCACCCTTAAAATGAAGTTAGAATTTACTCTACAAGTGTAACTATAAGTCTATAAATAATCAAAAACCAATACTTTTTTTTTCTTATGCTCAAACACATCTTTTTTGTTCTTATGGATGGAATAATACCTATTTCTTTTATTGGACAACATTCCCCTTCCACATCTTTCATGTAAAATTTTATTTGCTCATGTTTTTTAAATTATTTTTTATTATAATTGACTAATAATATAAAACTATTTTCCACTGCATCATCATTAAACTCAGAATCATAATAGATTTTATAATCAAATAAGACGATCTCAAGAACTTTTCATTGAGTAACGATTTTCTCATTCAAAATTCTATTACATTGAGATCACACAGGTGAATTAAACTTCTCCAGGTACACAAATTCCAACAATTTTTCAGATAAATTTATTGATAAGATGCTATAATCCTATAACTTGCATTTATAGCATCTTAAATTTTATTTTGTCATTTTTAGCACACCCAACAACATTCTTGAACAACCCTATCATTATTTTTATAAGCCACAAGATAAGGATTTAATATACTAGTAAACATTTGAAATGGAACATATTCGCAATTCTCAAGAATCTCAACCACAATTAGAACCAAAGCAAGAAACAGTAAAGCATAGAAAAATTGGTGTGTTCAAATTGTTTGAGAAATGGATACAGCCCCTTTCACTTGCAGATACTTTCTGTTGGCCTGAAAATCTAGCAGTATTGAATTCATGAAGTGTCAACAGGTGTATCAGATTTTGCTCCCCATTCAGTCCAAGATCCATCATAAACTGCAACATCAGTCTTTCCAAGACGATGAAGACCCTGACAAACGAGGTTATGATCAAAAGTAAGGAAAAGAGAACAATTCCTCTTTACCAAGTTCCAATTTTCCATGTCATGAAGATGCATAATAATTACATGTTTTTACAGATTCTGAATGAAGATTCTACTGCTCTCGGCAGAAGATTAAATTAAGCATAGTGCAGTGGAATTTACATTACAATTTAAACTCAAGGAATGCTAAGATGACTCTCTCAAAGACTCTATTGGTTACTGTTTTTTATTGGTTGAAATCATCAAATTTTGTAGGTCCCACATCTAAATAAGGAGAAAGGGTCTAAATAAGGAGAAAGGGTCATTAAGTGCGATGTGGATCCACCATAATTGATGATTTTCAATAAATTTCAACTAATAACAGAGAAAGTATCCAAAAAGAGAGTTTTTTAGAGAATCATCTTAACATTCCTCTTTAAACTTCAGAATGAAACAAAATCTCAAATCCTGACAAGTAGAAAAGCATGTGTATACATCAGAAGTTTAACACTTTCAAAAGACTATATAATCATATCAGCCAATTTTTTTACTTTAGGACTTCCAGTTTTAGATATTCAGGCAACAGATATCAATAGATTCGTCCAAATAGAGGGAGAGATGTACCAATGCAAGAATGCAAGCAGTTACGCCCGTTCCACATGAAGTCACAGCTGGGGTTTCCAGAGAGATGCCTGCAGATTAATAGGAATGCATGACATTAGACTTAGAGGTGAAAAGATCAAAGAAATGCAACAAATTCAGCATTACAAATATCCATCAGAAAACATTCATTCACACCTTCTTGTTCAAATTGCTTCTTCAGCTCATCTGCTGGTAACAATGTGTGTGAACTACTATCTAACAACTGCAAATGAAGACAAACACATTGATTAAATAATCTGCAAATGCATACATACATGTATATGCTAACCTCTTAATATAAGATTAGTCAGTATAACATAACTGGATCAGAATTTAGGTAAGCGTGTAATTTTAATTGAAAGAACCAACAATCTTCAAACTTATATCAAGATCATACTGGCAAATGACTAGTTAGCGGAAACAGTGACTGCTATAAACCCTACTATAAATAGAAAATCTAAAATGTTTCTCTGGGTAATCAAGACAAAACAGAGATGACCATATGCTGCACCTGAGCAAAAGGGATGCATTTGCTACCAGGTACATGACCACTTCTGATTCCCTTTCGAGGCTCTTGTACAGCTCCATCAAACCTGCCAAAGGATTAAAATCAACATAAATTCAAGAAAGGCACTTCAAAGAAAGAATCTCAAGTAAAAAATATTTTTTATATTACAAGAAAAAAGTAAATCCATGGAAAATAAAGTTAACTTGGAAAAGAAATCTACTGATATATACCAATGACAACCAAAGTCTTCTTCCACTAGGTGGGGTAAGATATCTACCACTAAGAAAATGAGATAAGAAAATATCCATAGGGAGGAATGTCAAGGTATTAGTTTTCATTAGCCAGGGAAGTAACTGCATGTTATAGCACTGTTGTGTCAGAGAAGGTGGTTACTACATCATACATGCCTTTTGGTGGTGTTTTAGAATAGAAGCTGTCATGCCCAAAATCGCAGCATAATGTGGTTGTGTAGACACTAATATGGTGAACAGGTGTAAAAACCCTTTTCGTCCCTCCTATTCTGTGTTTTCCGAGCTTCGCTTTATATTCTTATGAATTATGATTTCTCCTGTGTTTTTCCATTAGAAACATTAGAGTTCGAAACCCTTCATCAATGATGCACACAAAAACACTTAAACTTGACCTCTGTTTCAAACTCTGAAACCCCAGACCCACTGCTCAATCATGCACATCCTTCATGCAGGTCTCTGTTGTCTGCTCACACCCTTCACAGTTTGCATCATATATCTCTGCTACATATCTTTGTTCCCTTTTTGTGTTCTGTATAGTGTGTAGAGTGTAAACTCTTCACAGTTCACACACTTAAATTGTTCACAGTCCTCTGTTCCTATGCTTTACACAAGTCACAGGACCCCTATGTATTTCTTTTTATATTAATTACATCATCTTCCTTTTTGCTATTAATTCCATCAACTTACTTAAAATTTGTTGCATTACTGCTTTTCAAGACTTATATTATTGATTTTTGTTGTTGTCATCTTGAAAACTATGCCTTAGATTAATGGTGTGTGTGTGTGTGCAGTGACGGATCCAAAAACCCTACATAGGGGGGGCTGGATTTTTTATTATTATTTTAATAATTAAAATTTGAATAAATAACAAATTATAAAAATTTAGTTTAAAAGTAAAATTAAAACAATACAAAATAAAAATACATATCTTAATTGTTTAAAAATATTGTTGCTCAATTTTTTATATATTATAACTCATGTTAAATTTTTGTTTTAAGTTATGAAAGTGTTTTTGATTTTATCAGCATAATATTAACTAAAAACGACTCATGAATAGTCACACAATCAAGAAGATAAAAAAATTTACAAGTTAAAATAATTACTAAAAATAATTAAATTATATAACAATTATATATAATATATGAATATGTTTAAAATATAATGTTAATAATAAAAATAATAACTATTTATATAAATAGATAAATGAAGTTTTATACTAATATACCAAGTATCATTTGCTTAAGTAATAACAATTATTGGAAAGTCATGTAAATATATTCTTATCATATCTATTTATTAATTAGTATATATATTTTTTTGAATTAGATTACATAAAAACAAATATAATTAGATTTGTTGATTAATATATATATATATATTAAATTAACATATTTATTATATTTTTTGTTAAAAAAATTATTAATTAATATATATATATATAGTATGAAAGGGAGGGAGGGCCCCCCTTGAATCCGTCACTGTGTGTGTATTTAGATTATTACTTTTGATTATTAATTATGGATATGCCTTTAATTTACAGTAATTTTTAATTTTTGAGCATTTATGTGTATGCTAAAATTATTTAGAATATATTTGTAATTTCAGTATACTAGTCATGCTGCTATAATTTTTTCTTTGTTTATGTGATGATATGAAAATATAAAAGGAATTAAAGAAAGTACATTACCTAGGCTTTGATCGAGCATCTATGTGTTGGTGAGTTTTGTCCTCTATATTTTTCTTTACCTGAAAGGAGAAATAAACAAAAAATAAGGTTCATAACAAATTTAATGGCTCCAATTGATAGTCACTTATTTCATTTTTCATCTTTTTTCTTTAAATTGCCAGAGATCATATTTTCTAGACACAAATATTGATAACATAGTAGTTAAATTGTGCGAAAATTTAAGTGACACAAGCAGGAAAATGGTTCATAATAAAATTGGGTTTAGAGTTTCAAACTACTTAAGTCTTTCTCAAATTGAATCTTCTACTTCAAACCTAACATCATCCTTGTGGTAACTAATTATGGACTCTAGCAAGAAACTTTTTGATACTTCTACAACTATCAACATTATCGACATCCATTTTTCCAAAATGTTGTTCTCTATCACAATACTTTTATTTTTTTCAGCAATCAAGACATGCATATTCAGAATTGCATTTTATATGACAATAATAATAAAGCAACCAACCTCATCAATGTTCCAAACAAGGTGTGGCTGAAATTTAGTCTGAAATGTGAGTGGGCCAACCTAGCAAGAAAAAATATAAATGTCAAATTCAACACAATTAATCAAAGTAAAACTATGGAAACTCAAAAAAATAAAGAAACCATAATAAAATAGATGGAAAGATTCCAAACTCACTGTTTGTCCCTTATATACTTTCTCTATAGCCTCACTAGCAGCACTGGCTTTAAGAATAGCATCACTCGAAGCACTAGATTCAACATCATAACCTGAGGCACGCCACCTTGGCAGGCCACCATCTAATACCCAAATTCTGTCATGCCCAAATACTCGGAACATCCTTTTAAGCATAAGGAAAAGGTATTAGTTAAATATATAGAAAATTCCATTCCATGATTCCACAATCCACACAATATATTTATATTCTTTTTTGTACAACACCAAGGCTTACCACCAAACACGAGCTGCACTAAATAACCCTTTTCCATCATAAACAACCAAATCATCTTTGTTCTCTATGCCAAGAGCAGAAACAGCAGCAGCAAAAGCTTCCTCTGATGGCAGCATGTGTGGTAACTGATTAATGAAAACAAGTTAGCATTCACATATGATAAAACCTTTAAACATATGTTCCATGCAAGCAAATTAGGTCATGTGATGCAGAGAGGAAACAAGAGGGAACTGGAGGAATGGTTTGAACAGTAGAGGAAAGAACAAAAGAAGGGGATGTTGAGGTTGTTAAAAGCAAGTCCCGGAGTCACAAGCTGATTAGAGAGAAGAGGCAATAGTGGATCTGGAATTATAACCGAATTATTCAGGATTCAGGAAGTGCTGGTATGATGAGAGAAGGTGGGATACATGTGAACTTAAAGAGATGGACGAGAACAAAAGAGAATGAAATTATTGAGTGAATTGAGTTGAGTTGAGAACAGATGAACACAAAAGCACGTCCAACTAAAAACAGACTACAAATAATCATGTAACCAATAAGAATACTCATATAACAAGACTCCAAACAAATGAATAACTCTAATATTCTAACAAAAAAAAACAATTAAAATTTTAACTGTTTATAACCAGCATAGAGTCCCAAGAATCCAAATAGTAAACTAGTATCATCAAGAGGAAGTAGAAATAGCAGTCAGTCATCCTTCTAAGGTCCCTGAAATTGCAAAATATCCTTAGGTAGTTGGCACTAACATGCTTATTAGTAAGGACATTTCTCTTTCTTCATCCACTTTCTGTATTTTCTAATATACTACCTGAAGATCAGAAGTTTACTGGCTAGATATGTAAACCAAAGTGTGATATAGGAACAGCTCTAACATAAATGCATAGAATAATAATGTCAAAAAGAATAAAATATAATAAAAAAAAAAGAGATTGCCCTACTTTTGTAGTCCGATCAGCTATTCCATCTACGTCAAAGAAAAGGGCACCAGGAATGTGAGCAACCTGTTGTATATTGTGTTATATAAAATACACATTAATTCAAGATGGTAGACAGAGAATAAAGTTAAAATTATAAAATGAAGTGCATACAAGAGAAAAATTTCAAGTGATATCATATATCATTCAATTGTTCAGAACTCTGAAGTCCTGAGAATGTAATTCCCAACAAAATCACATTGATACCTGATATTCTTGAATTGGATTCCTCTGCTCATCCGGCATGTACCACGAAGCATCCAGTACCTGAATGGAAATTATAGAACGGTCAAGATAAGTTTTAGTTAGTATTTAAAAAAAATGAATATTCAACACATGTGGAATGTGAAGAACCCTATCATTAGTTAACCTAGCACTTTTATTGGAGGCTGTTTACTTAATTTCAGCTTCTACACTTATCATTAATGTAAAGAAATACCAACTAGAATTGAATACATAATTTTCGACACACGTGGATATATGTAATAAGGTCAGCAATAAAGGCATCTTAGGCAAGTACCTTGATATCTGGCACCTTCAGGTTAGCATAAAGCCAATCTACAGAAACAACTGGCTCATTTGTTGATACAGATTGTGTTGAATATGTAGCTCTTCTACCAACTGAGGAAGAAGCCATGCAAGGAGTCCAACCAGTTGTTTTGATGTTTTGGGATGTATAGGCTGAGCCCAGGACAGTTCGTATGCAAAACAGCCGTTTCTGCAAGTAAAAATGAATTATACAGTAAGATATTGGCCAAAATAACAAACAAAATTCAAGGACAATGCAGAAACAAATTAATGGGTTATATTGATCAAGATTGGTTTTTTAAGTAAAATAGAAGAACAAATCTTCCTATGAGTACTATCATTAATATTTAATTGAAAAATATTTTTTTCACTTGCTTCTATCAACTTTCATAAATAAAGCAGCACCAGATCCGGTTCTTGCACCCTATCATTTATATATAATTGCAAGAATCTCTATTTCAAAGACTAACTGCCATTTATAACAAATTATCAATGATTCACTCATATTCATAACATTACTAATAGAAAAATGCACCTACAAAAATTTACACTTGCATTCCAATTGATGACAAATTGGTACTATCTTTTAATCCATTTCGTACTAATAAAAACTAAAACTAATCCCCACCAGATAGTGTTCACTTCAAAAGGAGCATGCAAAGACACAGTCATCCATACCAATGAATTATGAACATGTTGATGGTGTTCACTTTAGCTGATACACTTACCTCAACACCAAACACTAAAAAATTGAAGTAGAATGATGAAGCATATGCTATGGCAAATTAGTCAAATTACCACTAAAGCAATTCATCAAAAGTAGTATATTACCCAACTGATCAACAACATAGAACACACAAAAACAACAAATTTGAACCAACACATATCCCAATCCCCACACTCAAAAGCCAAAGCTTAGATGAGAAAAACGCATACCGCAGATACCCACAAATCGAAACAACCGAAGAATCACCCAAAGACCAAATTTTGATATGCAGAAAATGTCCAGTCTCATAAGGGGGAAATTGACACAAATTGCAGGGTGAAAAGGGATACCCAAATGAAATTTCAGACAGAAAGGGTGAACCTTACACTGAATAAAGAAGAGAGAATCTGTGGCTGGTGAGTGAGGAGCGAAGAAGAGTGGATCAATCGATGACCCAAACGCATCTTTGTGAAAAGGGTCGAAGCCATTTTTATCAACGACCATATAAAAGAAGGGCCGAAAGATAAAACAAACAAAAAATAACAATGACAAGTGAGTGTGAGAGTGTGATATACTGTTTCTCTAATTGGGAATCTTTGTGCAGCTGAAGAAGCTGCCACTGCCACATGCCACAGCTGATCAGTGCTGAATCAACATTTTTTTTTATACAAGTTCTGTTTTTACTGATTAAATTGTGGTTTTAGCTTCTTCTTTTTTAGCTTAATTACATTTTTTTTCCCAAATTATAATTAAATGTCCAATTTAGTTCTCAAATTTAAAAAATTTCATTTTGATCCCTAGGTTATTTAAAATACATTAATTTAATCATTTTCAATCAGATTTTACTATTTATACCACATTTTATCAAATATATTCTCTTAAAAATATAATAAAATGAGAGGTCTATTTAATAAAATGGGGTATAAATAGCACACTCTGGTGAAAATGACTTAAATTGAAATTTTTTAAATAATTTATATAATAAATTGACTTTTTAAAACTTTGGAACCAAATTTAACATTTAATTATAATTTAGAGACAAATGTAATTAAGTCTTTTTTTAATCACCAGAAATTTAGGTGATTTAGATTTTGAAACATATAGAATTCGACTATCCATCCTTGTGTGATACGAATTTGATCCTTATCAACTTGATTAACTTTGTTAATGCTTGTTGCTTGTGGTTTTAGTTTTCAATGGCTATTTGTTGATTTTAAGTTATGGAGTTTCAAAGTTTATAATTCATTTTTAATATCTCTAAAACCTAATTGAAAGTTTTTTTATAATATAATTTTATAATTATTTTAATGAAAAGACTATTTATAGGATTCTTTTTTTAAAAGACTTGATTTTAGGCTAAACAGTATCTTCACATATTAGGTAAAAAATTAGTTTAAGTTTTCAGTACATGTTACCATTGACATAAGAGAATTTTATTCAAAAAGATAATTAAATATGAATTATTCTGCTAAATAAATTATTTTACACATATAAATCTAACATAGTTTTAAACTATGGTGACAATCCTATGAATTTTAAAAAGTTTGATTGATATAAAATGAGATAATTATATACTTATATTCATAATAAAATAAAATTCAAATATTCGTTTCACAGAATACTTTAAATTCCTAAAAAAATAAAAACAAAACATGACATGTATATAATAATATCGACTAAAAATATTAACAACTTAAGTAGATTAAATTATTAAAAAAAATTATATTAACTATATTTAAAGTCGTGATTTTTTTTCTTTCATGACATAATAACATAAGATTTATAATAAATTTGTTCTTACTTAAGATTTATATTAAGATTGATTATACATGAAAAATTATAAAAACATAACAGTAAAATAATAATTATGTTAGGACAATTATTAAAAAAGTTACATACTAATATGGTAAAACTCAAAAGAAAAACATGAGAATTATAAGTAAGTGATCATATAAATTTTTAGAATTTACATTATGAGTTTTCTATTATTATAATATTACCTGATATTAATATTTAAATATGGATATTTTTTAATATATTATTACCTTGTTATGATATTACTTAATTATTTTTAGTTGATAAGATTTTATAAGTTAATTTGATAGTAAACTTTCATTTTAGTTCTTGAAAGTGTATAACATTATTACATTTAAGAAATTTTTAATGAATTCTTAAAAGTTTAACCCGTCAATCACATTAGTTTAAAATTAAAAATGTGTTTGACTTAAAAATAATATTAACATACATTTAAGGGTCAAAATAAAATAAAAAAAGTAATTAAATTTAGTGACTTAGTGAAAAAAAATGAAAATTTCAAACACTTGTTATAATTTTCTAAATTTTAGAAAAGAATGTGATAATGCATTACATTTTCGGATATCAAACTAAGAAGAAAACTTTAAGAGGACTTTTGGGTTGTGGCAAATAGGAAGAGCAACATTCTGTACTAGAAATCAAGACTATCGTGGTTGAAGGAAGGGGACGCAAATTCACATTCTTTTCATAATTCGGTGAATTGATAGAGACGAACAAATATGCTAAGAGATTTACAAGTGGACGATAACTGGGTGGAGGAAGTAGCAAAAGTGAAGGGCGAAGTACATAGATATTTTGAGAAGTATAAAGAGGAAGGGGAAAAAGGAGCTAATTTGCACGGGGTTGAATTCAGATCTATTGGTGTTAAGGATAACGCTAGTTTGACGTTTGATTTTACTGAAGCAGAGATTAAAGCAGTTGTGTGGGGATGCGAGGGGAACAAAAGCCCAGGTCCCGATGGCTATAACTTTCACTTCATAAAGTCCTGTTGGGATATATTGAAAGGTGACGTGTTGAGGGCCGCAAAGGAGTTTTAGATGAATGGAGTGTTTCCGAAGGGGTCTAATGCAGCTTTTATTTCTCTCATACCAAAAGTGGCAAATCCACTGCATCTAGCGGACTTTTGCTCGATATCACTGGTGGGTTGTTACTACAAAATTATTGCAAAAACACTATCTAATAGACTGAAAGGTGTGTTGCACAAGGTGGTGGATGAAACCCAATCTGCATTCATCGGTAGTAGGAATATGTTAGACAGTGTTGTGGTGGAAAACGAGATTATTAAGGATGCTAGAGTAAGGAAGAAACCTATAGTTATGTTTAAAGTGGACTTCGAGAAAGCTTACGACTTGGTGAGATGGTCATTCTTATATTACATGATGTGAAGACTCAGGTTTTGCCAGAGGTGGGTGAGCTGGATCCGGGGTTGTATGGAATCATCTTCTATGTTTGTGCTGATTAATGGAAGTCCATTTAGAGAGTTTAGGAACTAGAAGGGACTCAGACAAGGGGATCCATTAACGCCATTTCTATTTCTTATAGTGGCAGAGGGGCTTGGAGGACTAATGAGATCTGTAGTAAAGAGAGGCCTTTACGATAGGTATCGAGTGGGTGATAAGGACTTGAGTATCTTGTCCCTTTAGTTTGCCGACAATACTTTGTTCTTCGCTGAACCAACGGTGAAAAGTATCTTCTCTCTTAAGGCGATACTAAGAAGCTTTGAGTTGATATCAAGATTGAAAGTGAACTTTCATAAGAGCAAGATAACTGGGGGTTTTAGTACCAACTGAGGGGCTTGATAGATTCGCAAGTATGTTGAATTGCAGGATCATGAAGATTCCATTTGTTTATTTGGGCTTACAAGTCAAAGCAAATTACAACAAGGGAGCAACATGGGCGAAGGTAATCGATAAACTCCAACAGAAACTTGCTTCTTAGGAACACAGACATTTATCTTTCGGTGACAGGATTTGTTTGATTAAATTCGTTCTTTCTTCTATTCCGTTGTTTTCCCTTTCTTTGTTCAGAGCCCTCAAAATGGTCATTAATAAGATTGTATCTATTCAAAGATCTTTTCTTTGGGGAGGTAGTGGTGAGGAGAGGAAACTTTGTTGGGTCAAATGGGACAAGGTGTGTGAACCTAAAGAGATAGGTAGGTTGGGGGATTAAGGATATTAATTTATTCAACATGGCCCTTTTAGCCAAATGGATGTGGCGTTTTGCAAGGGAAGGAGGTGCTTTATGGGCAAGAGTGTTAAAAGCGAGAGCTTCATCGAATGAAGATTTGCTACGCAATCCAAAAACGTTATCTTGGTGGAAACAAGTTAGCACCGTATGTAGCAGAGAGGGGAGCAGGATTGGTTTTGAGGGAATATGAGGAGGGTTCTAAATCAAGGTGATGAGATACGCTTTTAGACGGATTGTTGGCCGAGTCTTGATATATTCTGTCACAAATTCTGCAGGTTGTTTGCCATATCAAAGCAGCAAGATAACATGGTTAAAAACATGGGTGCTTGAATCGGGTCTAAGTGGGTGTGGAGGTTAGAATGGCGAATGCCCTTTTTTGTTTGGGAGATTGACCTACTTAATCAACTCATGAGTGTTATTTCACAGTAGAAACCTAATATGGATGTTGCAAATTCGTGGAAATGGGTTGGTGGTGGTGAAGATGAATTCACGGTTAGGGAGGGTTATAAATGTTTGCAAGGTTGGAGGGTTAAGGAGCCAAACACGTTCTATGAGACATTGTGGTCTCTAAAGGCACCTCCAAAAGTGTTGGCCCTGATTTGGAGGCTTTCTCTATATAGGATTCCAACCAAATTGAAACTGAAGAATAGGGGTGTCTTTGCACCTAATGCAAATTTGCTTTGTTCCTTGTGTAATTTAGAATTGGAATCTGCAAAACATCTTTTTTTCAGGTGCAAGTTTGTTGTTCAAGTGTAGAATGGGTGCTTGGAGTGGTTTGGGAGAAAATCAGCTCTTCAAGTTAGTGTGAAGGGACACTTTTGGCAATTTGGTGGATTGGTGTGTCACAAGAATAATGAGATGTTATGGTGGAATGTTTAGCTAGCTGTGATATGGGGGATCTGGTTGTAGAGAAATGATCACATATTCAACTATGTGGAGGCAGACATGAAGAGGGTGTTGGAATTGGTTAAAGTAAGATCATGGGAATAGTGTCGTGCTAGAGTGAAAGGTACTACCTTCTCATTATATCAGTGATCTAACTTTATTAACTTGGTGCTGAAGTAATTACTATATGCTGGTTTTGGTGTGCACCGTAATTATTATAGGTGAGATATTTTTTTATTGTTATTGGAACAATGTTAGGTGCTAATATATAAGATATAGAAGTTTACATTGGGGGTGCTTCTCAACTTCTAGTATATTTGGTTATAGTCTATTATAATAAGCACTAACCATCATGGTATTGCACTATTGCTTATACCATTGTTGGAATATATGTGCTTCTTTTTTGTTGTCCAAAATAAAAAAAAAACTAATAATTCATTCATTATTTTAATGGTTGATTTGATTAATTTTTAACAATTATGACTTCTTAAAAAAAATTATAACATTACTTTATTATTATATTTTCAGTTTTGTATTTTATTATTTATCTATTTATTACATGATATTATTGTATTATTGGAACAAAAATATTTCGACTTTTATAAAACAAATAATATTATTTTAAAAAACTTCAACTTTCAAAATTTAAATGCCACCTAGTCTCAATTTAATAGAATTTAAAAATCAAAAACAAAATTTATGGTAGAATGATTCGCTAGTTTATTAGTTTACTGTAACAAATTTATGTTTTATATATTATATATTAGGAATGAACATTTTGAAAAAAAAAAAATGGAACATTTTAGAGATGCATTGGTGAACAGATTGGAACAATAGTAGTTGGTCTCAACATCAATATGTTCTCTCCTCCATGTGATTTAATTTTGGAGAAATAAACATTACGTGACATAAAACTAACGGTTAGATTTTGAGTTAAAATTTAATGATACAGATGAATGAAAGAAATGAACTGAAATATTGTGTAAATATCTAATATATTTTATCATAATATATATAATTTTACTATATATTGATTTGATTTAAAAGGTTCTATTAATTAGCAGGACCGGGACACATGTAGTTTGAAACCAAAAACTAAAAACTCCAACCGTTTTAATATATTTACAGATAATTTGACCAACTGTTATATTCAACTAATAATTTATATAATATTATTGGCCAGTCAAATTGTTTAGAATATATAAAGTATTATAAAATTAAAAATATATATTTAATATATTTATGAAATATAATATATATTTTTCTATTTAACTGTATATGTTTAGTTGATGTGAAGAGTTACATAGCACAAATGGCTGTGATTTTTATTATTATGTAAAATGAATATAAAAAAATTACATTAAAAGAGTAGTCAACGATAAAAAAAAATTATTAATAAATTATTACAGGTAACTTTAATCACAAAAAGGTTGGCAGTTCATAATATTAACCTAAACAATTACAACTTCATGTTTATTGGTACATAAATTTAAACTAGAACCAAAGCTTCCCTCTCACTTCACACATACATAAAAAGTAGTAGCAATAGATTGTGTATTTTGTCATGGCATTCAAAATCATCATGAATTTAACCTCTTTTTTACTATTACTTTTTCTGTCTAATATAACAATAACAAATGTTAGATTTTTCACAATTAAGGGATTGTATATACTCTCCCAAAGGTTCAGTTGCACTCTCTCACAGTTAAAATGGTACAAACGATAGTACACCTCATCATTCATCTAACTCTAACAATGATGGTAAGAGATTTCATATACTCCCCAAATTTTGTTTAGGAACTAAAAATCAATTTTTTTTTATAAAGTTTAAGAATTTTAACTCGTCAAACAAAAGTTTTAAGGGTTAAAAACCAAAATTCAAAAAAGTTTAATGACTAAAAGCATAGTTTATCCTAAATTAAATATGATATTTTAAATTTTATATATATTAAATGTAATAAAATTAATATATATGACTAAAACTAGAAATGTCTTAATATATATTAAAGACTTAATAATGAGAGAGAGAGAGAGAAATTTACACCATCCAATGGTTTTCAATTGAATAATTTCATATGGTTAAATAAGTTTTCGTTCTCTATAATATATATATATATATATATATATATATATATATATATATAATTTATTTTTTTTACTTTTGCTATATTTTTTATTCCTATAATATATATTTTTTGTTTTAGATTCCCATTGATAACATCACATCATTTCAACCGTTAGTTAAGTGATGACGTATCACCATCTCAACATATATTAACGGTTGAGATGATGTCACATCATCAGTAGGAATCATGTTTGGACAATTATAAGTATGTTTGGACAAATGTCTCTTGAAGGATTTATAGAAAAAAAAAATATGAAAAAAAAATTAACTTCTCCAACAGTTAATTTGTAAAAATCTCACATATTTTAGAATAAGTTATATGAGAGAGCTTATGTTGTTGAAGAAGACAATTTTAAATTTTAGAAAAGTTAATTTCATTTTTTCTTTATATTTTTTTCTCTTAAAAGTCTTTCTAGAATAGCGTATCCAAATATATCCAATTACTTCATGTTATTTATGTAAGAATAATAGTTGAAAACAAAACCCCACACAAGTTTCCAAGGATTCAACAAGAACTTCTTAGATGATGCACAGAAATAGCAACAAACAAGAACCCAAGAAAATGAGAGAATGAAAATGAAGAGAAGATGTTCTTCTCAAGTGTACATGAACAATGAGCTAAGTAACTCTATATATAGTAGTCAAGAGTAGTAGGTAGATTGAAGGAGGGGACACGAAATTAATAGTCATAAAATGAATTTAAAAGAAAATTAATTTCTTGTAATAGCCAAAATAAATTTAAGGTGTAATGAATTTTTGTAACGGTCAGAAAACATTTTTTTTTGTAATAAATCCAAAAACACAACAATCCTCACTTATTACAAAAGACAAAATAAAGCATCTTTGAGAAACCATCTAGGGATAGAAGAAAGAATTATTGGATTCACATGAGATGTATTACGTCAAACTTGGTGTAGCAAGCTATATGAACCAAACCTAAATTGGTAGTACTTAACACACATTAACACACACAGTGTAGTTGATGTAGTAAGTTATATGAACCAAAGACACTTATTGTATGTTAGTGATCTACCAATCACAATACACCCCCACAAGTTGTCGTTAATCGTTGTGTTGCGCCTTTAAGCCATGCACATGCTCGGTTATTCATAAGTGCTCAAGAGATCTTGCTAAGGTCTCATACAAGCGAACCCACTTGACACTTTTTTATCAAGTATATGTTGCAATTTCATACACCACCCATGAGGACTATAAAAATCATTAAAAGTTTTATAAGATGTTAAGCTTTTCCAAAATTCACATAAAGCTTAATTATAAAACTTAACATTCATGTTTGTAACATCTAGCACTTTCACCACACTATAAAATAAGATTGAAATTGATTAAAATCAATTTAAGTGCTAGCAGAACTAACAAGTGACTTGTTCTTACCCATATGAACCTTTTTCATGGGATCTCCAATCACGAAGATTGGGTTACTGTCACTTGTTTATTTTCTAGTAGCTTAATAAAGTCTCATTTTCCTCAATGTTTTAATAATTTCCTCCTTAGAGGTTTAAGTCATATGATTGGCAGAATCTATTAATGACTTCACATAATCAAAAGATTTCCATCTTTTAAGCAATTGCTTTACCATAATATTTCTTTATTTTTTAATTACAAGATCTTGTTATTGCCTTTTAACAATCACACCATATAGAATATGTACTTTCCCATAAAAGGACACATTTGCTAAGACGTTTTCTTAGCTAATCAAGTTCATATTCCATTAAGCCAAAGCTTAGTCTCCATAGTAAGTAAAACTATACAAGTCTACTTGGTTGAATTCCAAATGACCACATTTTTTTAAAATAAAATTAATTATCTCAAAAATGTATGTCATATATGAATTGAAGATTCAATTAGCATCATAGTGCCCTTATAATATAGTGAGAAATCTACTATGACACCTTTAATAGTACTTCTTGGAAGATTTTATAATTGTGTACCAAAATGTACAACTCAGATATGAAACAATAAGTACTCTTTCAAAAGAAATAATGTCTTAATTTATATTCTAAAAGAATATTTACTTGTAGTTTCTCAACCACTAAGCCTCATAATTAACTAGTTCTAGAGAATTCTCAAGTATCTCATGAGTCTAACAAGTGCATCTCAATGGTCCTTAATAGAACTATGGGTATATCTACTCAATCTACCTACTACATAAGCGATATTTGGTCTAAAGAAATTAATCAAATGCAGGAAGCCCCCAATAATTTGGACATATCAAGTTTGATCAATAGATTCTCCTTTATTTTTATTTAATTGATAATTGACATCATAAGGGATACTCATTGACTTAGAGTCATAATATCCAAACTTCTTAAGAAGCTTCTTGACATAATGTCCTTGGGATAGTAATATACTATCTCCCTTCTTTATGATTTTAGTTATCAATGTTACACATGTTTCTCCCATGTCTTTCATATCTATTTTAGATGCCAAAAAATATTTAGTTTTTAAAAATATATTAATTCATGTACCAAAAATTAGCATGTCATCCATGTATATATTTAGTTTTTAAAACTATATTAATGCATGTATCAAAAATTAGCATGTCATCCACGTATATGCCTATAATAACACAATCACCATTTACAAATTTTGAGTACATGCATCTAACAACATCACCATAATAAAACCATCATCAAACAAAGTCATTAAAATTTTTCATGACTAGAAACAACAAAATAATCATATATGTTGATTCATATATATATATATATATAAGTGAAACCCCCACAATTTTCCAATTTAAATAAAAAGGAATAAAAAAAATTTCAATTCAAAACTATTTTTGAAATTATGTTAATACATTATGATAAAACATCAATAGAAATTATCATATATGTATGCGGAATAGAGAGATTCAATGCATTCATTTTTCTAATTTCAAAAATATGATGTCAAATAACAATAAGAATTTCAATAAGAATTTATTTCACAAATTTATACATGAAAGACCATTCATGAATTATTATATAGTTATCGCCAAACATATTTTTTTTTTCATAACAGTATAAAATAATAGCCTCTATTATAATCATTTCAACATTATTCCATATTATTGTTCTCAAACATTCCATTTTTCTCTTCATATAAAGGCATGTATTTAAAATCACAATCAATAATTAAGGTTACAAAACAAATAACGTATACCTTATTAAAACACATTAAATCACATAAAGATATTTTATAACTTTCAATTAAGTGTATTCAAATCATATTAGACAATTTTTTTTTTTCTAAATGATTATACAATTAGTTTAATAGCTTTTAAAAACATTAAACCAATTAAATCAAATAAAATTTATGTGTTAAAAGGTTTCAACGTTAAAATAAATTAACGTATAAAATATAATTTAAAACACTTTAACAAATCATTTATAATCCTTCACTAGATTTTTTTTAAAAATAATTTTATCGATATCAAATACAAAAAGTCTTTTAGTACTCAATAAAATTATTTGTTGTCCTCATTTAAGAGATTCCTCAAATAATTCATAATTGCCTACATCATTCTTAAATGATGTCTCGTAAAAATATTAAATCCATAGTTTATATAACATATTGTGTAATGAATATCTTAAACAACCTACATAAACTCAATAATCATAGTTATAAAGATTGCATCTTGTAAAGAAAATGACACATAATTTGAAAAATAAGGTTATATTTACATATTTTAATAAATACTCAAAAACTGAAATCTCATCAACTACATTATAATTCACTAATTATAATAATTACTCACAGCAACATAGGCAATAACTTGGTATTGTCATCCTCAAAATTTAATAATAATAATAAACATGAAAGGTAGTCCAAATCTCTTAATGTGAACCATTCTAATTAGCAACAATAGGGTCAATTCCTTATTTAAAAATATTGTTTACTATTTGGACATAATAGATTATTAATATGGATTATTAAACATGTATTATGCTATCATAATCTCCTTAAATCCTTTTAATTTGTTAAGAACACTTTTCTTAGTGTACCTTTTTGAAGTTGGTTTGTCAATACTAATGTCTCTCCCTAGAGTGGTAACTATGAACACTACCCCAAACATGTGAACGCGCTCCAGCCAACAGTGGATGTCTAACAATGGTAAAAGCAGCCCAAAGATGGTGGGCGGTGGTATTAGAGGGATAGGAACGCCACCATTAGCATTTTCAAGAATAAGTTCTTAAGATTGTAAGAATAACAGCTGAAAACATAAACTTTCTAAGCTGTGATACCTGTGTAAGTTTCCTAGGACTCAAAAGGAACTTCTTAGATGATGCTTTAAGGCTACAGAACTAGCAACAAACAAGAACCCAAAAAAAATGAGACAATGAAAATGAAGAGAAGAAGTTCTTCTCAGGTGTATATGAACAATGAGCCAAGGAGCTCTATATATAGTAGTCAGGAGTGGTAAGTAAACTCAAGGAACGGGCACAAAATTAATAACCATCAAATGAATTTAAAAGAAAATTAATTTCTTGTAACAAATAAAATGAATTTAATGTATAGTGAATTTCTATAATGTTCAAAAAATGTATTTTATAATAAATTCAAAAACATAACATATTAGCCTATAAATTCATGCTAGAACCAAAGCTTCCCTCTCACTTCACACATACACAAAAAGAAGTAGCAATGGATTGTGTTTTTTGTCATGGCATTCAAAATCATCATGAATTTGCTATTATTTTTTCTGCCTTATTTAACAATAACAAATGCTAGATTTTTCACAAGTAAGGGACTCCATATGCTCCCAAAAGGTGCAGTTGCACCCTCTCACAGTTCAAATGGCACAAATGGTGCTCCACCTTATCATTCACCCAACTCTGACAATGATGCAACCGGTAAGAGATTTCATGTACTCCCCAAAGGTCCACTTGCACCCTCTCATGGTTCAAATGGCACAAACAGTGCTTCACCTCATCTTTCACCCAACTCTAACAATGATGCAACCGGTAAGAGATTCCATGTAATCCCAAAGGTACAGTTGTACCTTCTCATGGTTCAAATGGCACGAACAATGTTCCACCTCATCATTCACCTAACTATAACAATGATGCAACTAGTAAGAGATTCCATGTACTCCCCAAAGGTCCACTTGCACCCTCTTACAATTCTAATGGCACAAACAGTGCTCCACCTCATCATTCACCCAACTCTAACAATGATGCAACCTATAAGAGATTCCATATACTCCCCAAAGGTCCACTTGCACCCTCTCATGGTTCAAATGACACAGACAGTGCTCCACCTCATCATTCACCCAACTCTAACAATGATGCAACCGGTAAGAGGTCCCATGTAATCCCAAAGGTGCAATTGTACCCTCTCACAGTTCAAATGGCACAAACGGTGCTCCACCTCATCATTCACCCAACTCTAACAATGATGCAACTAGTAAGAGATTCCATGTACTCCCCAAAGGTCCACTTGAATCCTCTTACAGTTCCAATGGCACAAACGATGCTCCACCTCATTATTCACCTAACCCTAACAATGATGCAACCAATAAGAGATTCCATGTACTCCCCAAAGGTCCACTTGCACCCTCTTATAGTTCCAATGGCACAAACGGTGCTCCACCTCATCATTCACCCAACCCTAACAATGATGCAACCAGTAAGAGATTCCATGTACTCCCCAAAGGTCCACTTGCACCCTCTTATAGTTCCAATGGCACAAACGATGCTCCACCTCATCATTCACCCAACCCTAACAATGATGCAACCGGTAAGAGATTCTATATACTCCCCAAAGGTCCACTTGCACCCTCTCATGGTTCAAATGACACAGACAGTGCTCCACCTCATCATTCACCCAACTCTAACAATGATGCAACCGGTAAGAGGTTCCATGTAATCCCAAAGGTGCAATTGTACCCCTTCATGGTTCAAATGGCACAAACGGTGCTCCACCTCATCATTCACCCAACTCTAACAATGATGCAACTAGTAAGAGATTCCATGTACTCCCCAAAGGTCCACTTGCACCCTCTCATGGTTCAAATGACACAAACAGTGCTCCACCTCATCATTCACCCAACTCTAACAATGATGCAACCGATAAGAGATTTCATGTACTCCCTAAAGGTCCAGTTGCACCCTCTTACGGTTCAAATGGCACAAACGGTGTTCCACCTCGTTATTCTTCCAACTTTAATACTAATACAAATTGATTGTTATGATTTTAATGTTGTATTTTTACAATTTCTTAAAACTCGAGTAGCTTTTTATGTGATGAAATAAAACACATGGAGTGAAAGTTGTTATTGAATCTTGAAATGATGCATTAAATAAATATTTTTCCCTTGCTTTTTATTTTGTCAAAAACTCTTTTTATATAGTTTCATACAAAATTATATTTTTTTTCCATCCTTAATATAAACATTTTGAAAACTTATGGTGGTTAATAAAATGAATATTCAAGCATAAAAGCTCGAATTTAATTTCAAATTGAAATTATTATTATTATTATTATTATTATTTGATTGGTCAAATTTTTTTAAAAAAAAATTATTAATTTTTTTAATCCCTAAATTTTTTTTTAAAATTTCTATTTTTAGTTATTGAAAATCCATTAAATAAATAGAAAATTGGGGTTTAAACATTTTGTTTAGGGACCAAAAACAGAATTTTTATAAAGTTTATGAACTTTGATCGGTGAAACAAAAGTTTAAGGATTAAAAATCAAAATTCAAAAAAAATTAATGATTAAAAACATAGTTTATGACTGAAAATAGAAATATGTTAATATATATTAAAGACGTAATAATAAGATACATCGTACATATGTATACTTTATTTTCATTTATTTCCCCCATCATTAATAATTTGACTACATTCTAAATTTGATTCTACGCACATATACAAGGACGGATACATGGGGGTGAGGATGGGCTCAAGCCCTCCTATATATTAATTAATAAATTTAATAATATATTACTTATCATCAATTATATATTAATAAATCAAATCATGTATATTATTATAAGTCTTCATTTATATATTTATATAAATAATTATTAATGTTATTAACATTATATTTTAAACATCCTCATATTATATATAATTATTATAAAATTTGGTTATTTTTAGTAATTATTTTAATTGATAAATTTGTTTTTTTCTTAATTGTGAGACTTTTGTTGTGAGTCATGTTCAGTTGATATTGTAAGACCAAAAATACTTTTATAACTTAAAACACAAATTTAATGGGTTATAATATATAAAAGAATTAGCAAGATTTCTTTAAAAAAATAATTTTAACAACATTTTTTTCAAACAAATTAAGATATGTCACCCGTGGGATTGGAATTTCTCTTATGCAGATCATTTCTATTAGATTTTATATTAATAAAAAATCATTATATTAATTAATTTATATGTTTCATTACATTTTAAAGAGCTTAGTTTTTTATGTGTGTTTTAATTTTCTAACTATTTTCTTTTACTTATTATTATTCAAGTATATATTTTGAGTTGTTGTGAAAAGCTAGTATCTTAAGGGATCGTTTGATGAACATGATATAATAAATATCATAATTATCTTATCTTTTAATAATTTGTTATTTAATATATCAACAAGATATTCTATTGTTTTTATCCTAGATTGGAAAGACTCGTTAAATAGAGTCTCATACATTTCTCTTTCTATGTATGCTAATGGAAACACATGTATAGGCGGCACTTGTGTACAATTTTAATCGTGTTAAAGTATTTTATTGTATTAAATTTTATATTTTTATTTATTTAAATATAAGGGAATATTATTTTTTATTTTACTCCAAATTTTATTTGATTCTCTCTGCAAATTTTATTTTTCTAATAAGACATTAAATTTTTAATTTACCTTGATGTTATATTATTTTTAATATATGCATTTTTTTTTTCATCAGTGTTAGTATTTTTAAATTTTTTTATTTTTCAAAGAAAATAAATGACATTTAATTATGTGTTAAGTAGAGATTAATTAAGTGATAGTCTTGGAACACACAATAGTTTTTTTAAGGAGAATCCACATGCTTGTTTCATATTCACAGGTTATTTTTGGTTAAAAGTACTCACCCACTTACATATTCCTCTTAGATATAGTTTTATGAAGCAATAAATAATGATTTTTTTTTTTGAGAAAATAATGAATTGTAAAGTCAAATCTTCAAATTATAACATTTTAATTAACCATCACCCAAATAAACAAAGAAAACTCTAATGACTATAAATATATATGTTATTATAATGAAAAATTATAATATAATAAACAATGACAGCAATTATGGATATTTATTAAATATATTTAAAATAATAAATCCAAGAAGTAATATCCTTCATCTTCAATACCATAAAGTTAAAAAAAATAAAAAATAGGTTACATAATAATGAATTTCAAGTTGATAGAACTAAAATCCAAAGCAAAACTTAGTATTAATAACCATAGATAATAGATAACAAAATAACTTCAAAAAATTAACAGAATTAAAGTCATATGCTGCAATGATCACACTAAAAATAACTTAACCTGTTGTTCACTAGTTGACAACTTGTAACTCAATTGGAACCTACACCCACAATACAATCGACATAATTAATCAGCAAAAAAAAGTATTTTAAAGATAATAAATATGTTTTACAAAGGATAATTAAAATGTCTTCCTAATAAATATGTGTTTTTTTAAAGTCTGCATTTGATTATCTTTTATAAAATTATTTTTGAATTATATTCAGCACACTTATAGGTCAAAAACATTTCCAAGTGAGATATGGCATTAATTTGATGGGAACCAAAATAATTGACTAATGCATGGTAAATGGTTTGCACCAAAAAAAAATGTATGGAAAATGGCCATTCCTGTAGTTTAAAAATCAAATTTGATTTTAAAAATGTTTCATTTTAAATATCTGTTTACCTATTATCATGGTCACATAATTCTGCCTACTAGTAACCATTCATTTTAAAGAAATCTTGAAATGAAAACTACTTTTTAAAATAAAAAAAATTGTAAAAAAAAACAAATAATCCTTAATTTGATTTTATTAAAAAAAGATTCACTTGAATATCACAAACATAAAAAATGGGAGAAAATAATTTTAATAAAATTGTAAAAAAAAATGAAATAACAAATATAAACCATAGAAAAGCAATGACAAACAAAATAATTAAAAAAAATAACTCTAAATCTCAATTAGTTAGGAAAAATAATTTTAAACCAGTTTTAAAACTTCATTCTTTTAAAGAATTTTAATACTTTTTATTTTATTTTAGATTTATTAAATGCATAAGTCTTTTTCTCATTTATATAACTAAAAATGATTTTAAAATTATTCATGTTCACGTATCATGATGGTGGTCCTGTAATTGTGCAGCATGTCATTGTGTATTAACCACCATTTTTATTTTTATTTTGCTGAATTAATCACCATTCTAGTTAAATGAAAAATATTTTTGAAATGAAAAGAATTTAAACCAATCTTTAAAACAGTTATTATTTTTATTTTAAAACTCAGTTTTTTGTCTTGGATATCAATATTAATTTTAATGAAACTGATGAATATAATTTTTTTTTTAAATTGTAAATCATTTTATAAAAGAATAAGTTTTATACTATAATTTTACAAAACTCAAACATTTTTAATTTTTTTTAAAACAAATGTAATTTTTTGCTTGCTTATGAAACTCAATCTCGTTATGACACACGAGGTCATCAACAACAATAAAAATCGACATTACAAGCGACTTTCATAACACAAAAAAACTTAAATTTATATTAAAATAAAAACTATTTTAAACAATTTTTAAAACATATAAAATAAAACTGAACAAAATAAATGAGGTAAAAGATAAAAACATCATTTGGCCAAAAAGAAAAAACATTTACCCGGAAGTTAAGAATTATAGTTGCTTTTAAATATTCATGATTATGTCGTGTTAAACAAAAATAACATAAAGCACACAATTATTTATATTTATGATTAATTCTTCTAATTGAAACAACAACATATGTAAGCACTTGTCACACAAAAGACGTTATACCATAAAAATAAAAAAAATAAAAAAGTTTCTAAGAAAATGTATAGAACATGAATTTGGAAATTGATGGGTGACTTTGGAATATGAAGTGTACAAAGAAAAGGGTGAGAGAGAAGTTATGAACAGGAAAAAATAATGAAACGGAAGGGTGAACTCTTCTGAGTAAATATGCAGTTAGCCAGTTACATAATATTCTTATCCGTTTATCTTTTTTGTTTGCATATTTTTTCTTATTTTATTCTTTAATAAAAATATTAGAAGAAGAGATTTGAATATTATTTAAGAAGAAAATTGTCTTGTAAATGTGGAGACCAAATGTGCTTTAACAAAAATCGTATCCCATTCATGAGTGAGAATACAAAAAATCACAAACAAAATGTCAACTTCAATATTGCATGTATCCATTCTCTTTTTTCTGGTGTGTTTCAATGGCTCTTATTTTGTTGATTCTCTTCCACCCATTTTTTATTCTCTATCTCTTTTCAACCCGACTCAAATTATCATATCAACATCAACATACTTATCATTACCATTGCCAATGAACTGCCGAACTCAGGAAAATTATATCTTTATAATACCATCGAAGAAGGTTGGGATATAGTGCAACCAGGAAAGTCTTATACAATATTTACCAATTTTAATGTTCATAGTTGTATAATGATATGGGCTAAAAAATGTAAGCAATTCAATCAACGAATTTATTGGGTTGTGACAGCAGACGGTATGTATCATAGTTGGGATAATGTGCACTGGGATAAAAGGGAAAGTTGGGGAGATTGCCCTCCTTAATACTCCGGAATCTAGTAACAAGTTATATCCAATGAAATTTGAGAATAAATAATGGATGGAGTTAGTGTTTCTTTCTCGTTTATATTCAAATATATAAATATTATATTAAGAAATCGTTAATATATTCATACTTTTCATTTTTATTTGAAAAAGTTAGAGTCCAGACTAAAAAATTTGGATAAAAGCTGTATCACTTTTTTTTTGTTTCTATTAAATTTATTTTTTAAAATATTATAATAATTCTATTTAATTTTGAAAAAATATTATTTCTCTTCCCCCCTCTTTATAGGCATTATTTCTCTTCTCCTTTTAATATACAATAAATTCAAAAGAAGCAATTATGGATTTATGGGCATAGCAAGAAATGTGAGTATGTGACTCTTGTGCCTCTTGGCTTAACTTATGCATGACTCTTTCAGCATTAACACATTATGTTCCATTTCAACAATTTTGGACATTGTGATAGAGATGTGAGAAGGGAAAACCCAAAAATACTTTAACAATGATAGCATATTTAATTTCCAACATAAATTTTGTTGTTGATTTACAAATAATTGAGTAATTAGGAGAAATTACAAAATGACACCCGGATAATTTTTTAATGTTTCACAACATATTTTGAAGGATAAAATTTGTTTGAGTCATTGGAAAATGTGAGAAGTATTAGCTTCATCTTCATAAAATTTATTGTATTAGTTTCGTTACTATAAAACTAAAACATATTCTTGGAGGTGCTCGTGTTAACTCGGTTAAACAGGAATTTGATGTGTTGAGAAGTATTTGATTATTTACATGTATTTAAATAATAATTAAACATTTTTCTAAAAAAAAAAACAACAATTAAATATTGGTCCTCATATTTTATTTTCAAGTGACAACCAGAAGGGTAAACATGGACTTTAGTCCCACCTCAATCTCTTTTATATTATTTTTAGTAAAAATAATTAATAATTAATAAATATATAATACATATTATTATTGATTATATATTAATAATATTTTCAATAATATGTTGATATATAATCTAACTCAAAAAAATATAATATACTAATTAATAGATATGATCACAAAATATATATATTATGATTTTTCATTAATTGTTACTATCTAGACTAATTATATTTGGTAAATTATTACTTTTTTATCTATATATTGTAATTGTTATAATATTTAATAAATTTGATTTTTTTTAATAGTGAAATTAGTATTGCTAATGTATTTGAGATGAAAAATATTTCAAAACTTTAAAAAAATAGTTAAAAATTATAAATACATGTATTTTCTTCTATCATTTGAAATAAAAAAATAATTTTAATTTTATGTGTAAAATTAATAAATAATTTTATAAAATTTATTATTTAATAAAAATAATTTGTTAGGAATTATATGTTTAAATAATTAAAAAAATTATAGCCCCTCTTAATCAGTCTTTTGGATCCGGCCATCCTTTGATGACAACTGACAACTATATATCAATGCTAATAAAGGATCGACAATCCTTAACAAAATCATTTTTTCAACTATCCAAACACATAGAATTATCTAAACTTGCAAGGTCTAGTCTAATCAATTGGATTTTGTAAGGGCGGATCCAGGACAAAAAATTAAGATGATATTTATTTTAAGATGTATAAAATATTTAATTTTCTTTTCCAAAGTTTATGCCATGATATTTACACCCATAAATTTCAAGATAAATAAATGATGTATAAAATGCATTCGGTTAAGGACAAATGTACTTTATGCATAGTAATAATAGATCTGAATATCGTAACTTAAAAACTAATTATGTTCCAATTAATTTAATATGCAAGAAATAAACAATTTAATTTTTATCAATTGGTTGAAGAGTGATTATCAATTACTTTGTAAGAAAAAAAAAAACTAAAAAGATTAAGCAAGAATAATATAAGAAATTTATCAAATAAAAAAGTCTAACGTTAACCTCCAATCGAATCTCCGAATTTTCACTTAACTTAATTAAAAGATGAATTTTAATCCAGTTTAGGCTCAAACTATGAACCAATTTACATCTTATACAAAATAAAATACCATTAAAGTCATTTGATAATGGCTAATAAACTTATTACTAATACATTTTTTTTAGTTCTGTAAAAAAAAAAACACTTTTTTTAGATAAATCTTATATCTAATGCAATTAATTATGTAATTAAGATTATTTGTAATCATAAAAAAATGTATGAAGACTATATCATCAAAATGGATAATTAACAAAAAAAAAATAAATGGACTGATATATTTGTAAAATAATAGACAAATTAATAAGTCCAAATAGCCTTAATTAACCAGGTAAGAAAATCAGTGATAAAGAGAGTAATACATTAGTTAAAATATTTTTAAATAAAAATATTAGACTAATAATTAATAATATAAAGGCTTAAATAAGTTTTAGGTCTCTATAAAATATATATTTTTTAGAGATTCAAAATCAAAAAATATATATTATAAAAATTCAAAACATAACAAAAATTTTACAAGAAAAAAAAAATTTGATAGATACTCAAAACTTATTTAAGCCTAATGTAAATATTTTAATATATTACCCATTGTTTTCTATCTAGTTAGTATTCGAAGAAATCACAAAAATAAAAAAAGTGATATTGATTAACCAATGTTGAAAATAAATATCTTTAAGAAAATAAAATCCAACAATATTTAAAAGTAGATAGCAACTCAATGATTTGGTTCTTTTTAAACAACAACTTTTTGCATCTTTCTGGTTGAACCTCGAGATTCATTATCTTAAAAAAGTGTTGATATTTTGATTGCAAATTATTCCCGTATAATTTAAAGTAAATTTAGGAACTTTTATTACAAAATTTTATAGTAATCGGTTTGCTTCCATAGTCTAATTTTAGATTAAAGATTGATTTTATTTTTATTAATCGTTTAAGGAATATTTGTAATATTTTTTAAAATTGAATTAATATTTATTTAATTAAAAAGAAACAGTTTTTAATCAGTTTGCTTTTAATAAATGATTTGAAAGTGTTGATTTTTTTTACTTGAATATTGTAGTAAATATGACGGTGATATAAAAAAAATAATTATTTGTTATTCAAATAATCAATATACAGTAAATATAAGAACTTTTATTACAAAATTATAATTTTGTGATTTCAGTTTTCATAGTGTTAAAAATTATTATTCCATGATTTAAAATAAGAGAATATAGTTTTACACTCGGATCATCACATAGATATAATAAATCTATTGAATTTTATAAAATTATTTTAAAAATTTTAAAAATCATACAAACATGGGATGTGATAAAATAAATTATTTAAAACTATGTTACATTTTAAATGCACTACATTTAAACTCTTAAAATAAATTATTTAAAAGTGTTGATTTTTTAATATAAAATTATTCTTTCAAATTTGATTAATCATATTAACTGAAACATATTTTAGGATTCATATTAATTATTAAATATATTTATTTTATTAATCATATTAACTTAGCCACATTTTAGGAGTTTATCACCAAATTTTTTTATTAATCATATAATATTAATATTTTTTAGGGATATATAGTATTAGTATTACTAATTATATTAAATTAATTAATTAATAATTTATTATATTAGTTGAAACTCATTCAGTTGCAAAATTTTATAATGAAGGTTTATTTTACTATTTTAGCCCTTTAAAATGATATAAAATTAAACTGCCAAGTAGAATAACTACCCTCACTATTTTCTTTTAAAAAAAAATGAAGTTTTCTATTACTATTTTATCCTTTAAAAGAAGCGGAAATACTGAAGATAATTTCTACTTTTATATACTCCATAGTTGTGAATACTGTCTTGCTACCATCTCTCTCTCTCTCTCTCTCTATATCTATATATATATATAGTAGAATGTCCAGTTAGTAAAAATACAAAAAAATCGCATACAAAAGGTTAACTTCAATACCTGTATCCTTTTTCTTTTTTCTTGTGGTGTGCTTCAATGGCTCAACTTTTGTTGATTCTCTTCCACCCATTCTTCATTCTTCCATTTCTTTTCAACCTGACTCAAATTATCACATCAACATCAACATACTTGTAGTTACCATTGTCAATGATCTGCCGAACTAAGGAAAATTATATCTCTATAATACCATCCAACAAAGTTGGGTTTTAGTGGAACAAGGAAAATCTCATACAATATTTACTAATTTTGAAGTCCATAGTTGTTTAATGATATCGGCTCCTAAATGTAAACAATTCAATTTGTATGATCCTAGGACAGGAGGTAGTCATCAACAAATTTATTGGTCTGGGAGAGCATAAGATATGTATCATAGTTGGGATAATGTGAACTGGGATAAAAGAGAAAGTTGGGGAGCCTGGATGTCCTCCTTGATACTTCTGAATCTAGTAACAAGTTATATCCAATGTAATTTGAGAATAAATAATGAATGAAGTTAGTGTTTCTTTCTCGTTTATATTTGAATATACAAATATTATATTCAGAAATTGTTAATATATTCACCCTGCTTATTTGTTTGAAATGGTTAGTTGCTCTGGAAAATTTAGACAAAGGTTGAATCACTTCTTTTGTTTTATGTATTATAATAATTTTATTTAATTTTAAAAAAAAATATTATTTCTCTTCTCCTTTTAATATACAGTAAATTCAAAAGAAGTGATTATGGATTTATGGGCATAACAAGAAATGTGAGTATGTGACTCTACTGCCTCTTGGCTTAACTTTTACATCACTCATTCACCGTTAACACATTATGTTCAATTTCAACAGTTTTAGACACTGGATAGAGATGTGAGAAGGAAAAACTCAAAAATACTTTAACAATGATAACATATTTAATTTCCAACATAAATTTTGTTGTTCATTTACAAATAATTGAGTAATTAGTAGAAATTACAAAATGACACCCGGATAATTTTTTAATGTGTCACAACATATCTTGAAATGTAAAATATATCTTGGTCCCTATAAATATGAAAATAAATATGAAAAGTATTTATTTTCTTTTTCATAAAATTTATTGTATTAGTTTCGTTCCTATAAAACTAAAACATATTTTTGGAGGTGTTCATTTTAACTCTGTTAAACAAAATTTGACATATTGAAAAGTATTTGATTATTTGTATGTTTTTCAACAAAAATTAAACATTAATCTTCATACTTTATTTTTAGATGACAATCATATATCAATGTTAATAAAAGGTCGACCATCCTCAACAAAATCATTCTTCCAACCATCTAAACACATGTAAAATTATCTAAACTTGAGTTGTACTGCAAGGTCAAGCCTAATAAATTAGATCTTGCAAGGGTGGAGCCAGGATAAAAAGTTAGGGGAACCAATTTATCATGTTATATAAAGTTAGGGGGAACAAATGACAAACTTCATAATCCCCATTGGTCCTTATTATAAGGCAAAATTCAGAGAATTGTTGGTTCATTTTATAAAGTACTTTACAATTCCAAAATTGCCCCTATTAAATACATTATTGACAGTGGGGCAATGCTTTTAGACTTTAATATTTTTATATTATCTATAACAATTTAGACTTTAATATTTTTATATTATCTATAACAATTAATAAGGGTAAAATTGATACATTATTAATATTTTTTTAAAATTCAACAATATTAACTCATTGTATTGGTTTGTGTAATGTCCAAAGTATTTTATAATAAGGAGTAAAGGGGATACTTTATATATTTCAGAATAAATGTAGTATTTGAGAAAAAAATTATCCTAAAATAATATCACATTTAAAATTTAGATTTTTAATGTAATATTAATTGTTTTTTTTATACTAATGCTCCTAACAAGCCATTTAGTTTTTCAATGTAATATTAACATTAAGGTTAGTTTTATAAAATCATTTTCTCTTTTGTCTATTTATTTGATTTTCTTGATATGTGTAAAACAAATTAGGATGATACTTATTTTGAAACGGATAAAGTATTTAATTTTATTTTCCAAAGTTTATACCATGATGTTTAGACCCATAAATTTAAAGATACTCATATACTCAAAACTAAAAGTAGAAGATTAACAAATAATGATAAAATTAACAAATTAAGATGATAGAAACAAAAATAATATTTGAAGAATAGTAATAAAAAATATTGGTAATTCATATTTTCAAAATTCAAGATTTTCCTTATGTAAATATTCATAAACTTATCCTGCAGACAAAGGTTAATGATAAATACCATTTAATTCCTCAAATAAATTATTATTACCAAATCAATATAAAGAAGGAATAATAAAGTATTTACTATGAAAATGATAGATGATCACAAAAAAAAAAAAAACACAATATTATGTCTTTCAATAAAAACTTTACTAATTATTTTTTTTTTTGTAATACTTTAATAATTATTTTATTATAAATATAAATATTTATAGTCTTTAAAATATATTATGAAAGTAAAAATATTAAAAAAAGAAATAAGTAGAACTCGATTATTTGTTTAAAAAAGAAAGAAAAATATAATTATTTCTACAATCAATAAGACTATTAAAAAAAAACAAGGCTTAATACCCAAATATGTCACTGTATTTGTTTTTCGTGTTCATTTGGGTCTTCTTATTATTTAAATATTTAATTAAATCATTTTATTTGTAAAAATTATTCATGAGTCTTTTTAATTGTAAAACTACTAATTAGGTTATTTGTAAAAACTATCAAATTAAGTCTTTTTCGTCCATTAAAGTTAATTCCATGAAATATGAAATGGTTGTGCTTTTTTTCTTTCCCAATCTAAATCCAAAATTAGCATTCTTCCATCGTAGTCAGCTTAAATTGACAAAAAAAAAAAAGACTCAATTAGATCATTTTTACAATAAAATGACCTAATTGAATATTCAAGTAATAAGAGAATTTAATTGAGTATGAAAAATAAATAGAATGACCTATTTGAGTATTAAGTAAAAATAAAAATTACACCAGTATTGACTAAAATTTTAAAAAAGAATGTTATTAGTTTTACAAAGAATATTATAAAAAAGGGAAATAAATTATTTTGTACCAAAACAAAACAAAATAAATAGCTAATAATTAAGTATTATTATTTTATAATCGAATTATTCAAATAAAAATTATTGGAATCACAAGAAATATTGAGTATGTAACTCTGCCTCCTGGCTTAATTTTTGAATCACTCTTTCACCCTTAACAACACATTATGTTTAATTTCAAGAGTTTTAGACATTGTGATAGAGATGAAAGAAGGGAAAGCTCAAAATACTTTAAGAAAACCATAGCATATTTAATTTCCACCTTAAATTTTTTTGTTTAGTTACAAATACTTGAGTAATTGAAGAGGCTTTAATGCTCAAGCCAATCCAAATTCCAAAGCAAACAACTTAAGTACTGGATGTGATGGCAAGTGAACAACCTGACGGAAATAACGTACTTGTAAAAATTCGCAAAATAATGAATAAAAGACTTCAACGTAAAATATGTTGTGATACCTGGAAAATAGGAAAAGTATTAATTTTGTTTTGCTAAAAATATTTGTATTAATTTTATCTAGATAAAAATAAAACATAGTTTTAGAAGTGCTCGTGATGTTAACTCTGTTAAACATTATTAAACATGAATTTCACGTATTGAGAAGCATATTTGATCATTTACATGTCTTTTAACCATCATTAAACATTGATTCTCATACTTTATTTTCATGTGATAATCATCTATGTTAATAAATGATAGACAATCCTCGTCAAAACTTTTCTTTGAGCTATTCAAACTTATCCAAAATTATCCAAACATGAGTTGTACTACAAGGCATAGCCTCATCAACTAGGTCTTTCATATTTGTGTTTTTAAGTTCGGTTTGTAGTCAGACAATTGTGAATACTTCTTAACAGAGTAATCACCAAGGACTTGTAAAAATATATTTTATTTTTATACGACGTAATTGATACAAAATATATGATGAGGACAAAATTAATATTTTTGTATATTTTTAGGGGACAACGAACATATTAAATCAAAGACTTTTTTTTTTTTAAAAGAAAACCAAAAACTTTTTTGAAAAGAAAATCAAACACTTAATTGCACATTTTAGTATATATTTTTAATTCCTCAATTAGAGCCTAATACTTGCCTATATGTTTTTAAAAAAAACTAAAGATTAAACAATATTGCATAGATTTTTCATATACATGTTTTATCATTAAAATGTACTTAAATCCATTAAATATATATAAATAATAATAAATAAAATAAGCTCATGTAACTCAAATTGCCTATTGATGGAAACCAATTACAAATCTTTGAATATAAGCAAAATCAACACGTATTGAAAATCATAAATTTACGTGAGATAATCATTAAATGTGACGTCGAGTCCACTAGAATTTGTGAATTTCAATAAATTTGGACTAATCAAAAGGATATTATGCAAAAGATAATCTTTGAGAGATTCATATTAACCTTCCTCATATTTATTTTTTCTTTTAAGTTAAATATTGTGGCCCCACAGTTGTGAATACTATCTTTCAACGATATCTTTCTCTATATATTGTAGAATGTTCCATTAGTAAAAATACAAAAAATCACATACAAAATGTTAACTTTAGTTCATGTATCCCTTTTCTTTTTTCTCGTGGTGTGTTTCAATGGCTCCCATTTTGTTGATTTTCTTCCACCCAATCTTCATTCTCCCATCTCTTTTCAACCCAACTCAAATTATCACATAAACAACAACGTTGTTGTCCTTACCATTTTCAATAATGTGCCAAACTCAAGCAAAGTACATCTCTGTAATACCATCCAACAACGTTGGGTTTTAATGGAACAAGGAAAGCCTTATACAATATTTACCAATTTTGAAGTCCATGGTTGTATAATCATATAATCAAAAGGGAGACAACACGTTAAGAAATTTTCGAGAGAGAAATGGCAGTGGCGCAGGTTTTCACGTTCTCTTCGGGACCTATGAGTGGCAATGGCTCTAGCAATGACCCAACGGACGACGGAGGTAACAGTAAAGTATCCTTTCGTGATAAGGTTTTGGCAGGAAGAACAACACCTAATGCATATCCTATAGTAGACCTTCTACAACAAAAATTAGCAACAATAGATTATGAAAATGGGAACCCATTAAAACCCATGGTTCATATTCATGACTTAGTGTTTGAGGGACTCTATGCACCATGGCAAGATGCATTAGTTATCATGTGTGGAGATTGGTCTCACAAAACTTGTGATTGGTCGGGTTTGGCTTAAAGATTACTGGTACAAGGTCGAATACAAAGGCCTTCACCAAATTTGTTCGACGTGTGGCTACTATGAGCACTTTACAAGGGAATGTCCTTCATAACCAACAGAGAAAGAGGGACTTAAAAATCCAACACCACTAGTTACTAAGTCACAATCAACACTCCAAACACCACTTGAGAAGGCAACAACCAGCAACACCGACATGACAATTCATGCGGTTTTCGATATTGGTGGGGGACAACAGATTAATGTGGACAAATCTGTTACAAATAATAATAATTATGCATTGATTAAGGATTCACAACCGTTACATGGTGATTGGTTAATTGTGAAATGTCATAACCACAAAAAAAATATTCTTAATAAGCAACAAATCAAGAAGGAAAATATTATCAAATCAAGTGAGTTATTAAGGAAAGAGGAGAAGATTCCCGTTAAGGGAATTATCAATGTGGGGGAGAACAAGATTTTGTCTAAAAGCGACATAAATATTTACTCTTCAAATAACAAAAGACAACGACCTTTTGGTGGAATTCATGATACCCCTATCACAAAGCTTATTGCTAATGCCAACAAAAACAAAGGCCTACAGATTGCTACTACAAGGTCACGTGACAAAGTGAACTCAAATGTTACTCAACAAAAGGAGTATGACCTTGGGAATGGGGCAAAGTCAACCATACAACTTAAGCCAGTTACGAGCTTTAGGTATGAAATGCCGCTTGATAACCCTAAGAACTTGGAAAATATTACTCTAGACAATTCCAAAGGTAACGACATGGACATTGGGGACCCTCTAAACCAAGTGGTGGTGAATGAAACTCCTATAGCCAAATCTGATATGGTCACATAAGGGGTTGGGGTTTTGTTACTTATATCTTGTATTTTTTCTATGAATTGTTTTAGTGATTTCACTATTATTGCATGGAATGTGCGGGGTACTAGTGGTCACGACAAGAAGCGACATATTTTTCAATTAGTTAATGCTCGTAAGCCTTCTCTCCTTCTCCTTTTCGAGACCCACACCTTATTTAGTAATTCAGAAAGGTTTTGGACTTCTTTCGATTACAAACCTTGCTTCATTCAAGAAGCACAAGGTCACTCAAGAGGTATATGGATTTTGTCTAACAGGGATGATTTTGTTTACACATCAATTGATTCTATTCCACAAACTATAACTTTCTCCATTCAAAAGCACAGTATCAGGTGGTTTTGCATAGCCGTTTACGCTTCACCCAATCTTGTTACACGTACTGCCTTTTGGGACTATCTTATCAATCTTCAGAAGAAGTTTCAAGGTCCTTGGCTTATTTTGGGAGACTTTCAATGATATTGTCCTCTCAACGGAAGTTTCTGGAGGTAATTTTCATCATTCTCGTGCCTTTACTTTTGCTAATGTTCTTACTCATTATGGGCTCCATGATTTAATTACTACTATAGGAACCTTCACGTGGCATAAGAATATTCAAAATGGTGGTCATGTGAGGAAACGTTTGGACCGTTGTTTGTCTAATCCAACTTGGCGCCTTATGTTTCCCCACGACTTGGTAGATTTACTCAACCCTCATAGCTTTGATCACAATCCATTGTTGGTACATTGCTACAAGTCCCCAAGTACCAAAGACAAGTCTTTTTGTTTCCAAGCAGCATGGACTTCTCACCCAGATTTTAGAAACCTGGTCACTCGAACTTGGGTTATCACTTACGGGAATGCTCTGAAGAAATTGGAAGGGATAAAAGAGAAAGCCCTTATTTTCAACAAGGAGACATTTGGTAACATCTTTCAGCGAAAGAAGGAGTTGGAGGGTAGAATAAAAAGGGTGCATGGCATCTTGGAGCACTCAACTTCATCTGACATGGTTCAACTAGAGCAACCCCTTCAACAACAATATAATGTGGTTCTGGCTCAAAAAAAGATGCTTTAGTTCCAAAAATCTAGAGAGCACTAGATAAAATTTGGCAATAAAAATACCAAGTTTTTTCATACTTAAACTATTATCAGAAAGTGGAATAACATGATCACTGGTTTATTTGTGGGAGGAACTTGGTGCACTGATACGAATGTCTTGAAGAATGAAGCTCAAACTTTCTTTAAGAATCTTTTCCACTTTATGGTCCAATATTCACCCTAATGTTTGCAACTACAGAATATTCCTACTATCTCTATAGACTTAATGGAATCCCTCTTGAAATCGGTTACTTTGAAAGAGGTTAAGCATGTAGTCTTTTCAATGGACCCATACAAGGCTCCAAGTCCAGATGGTTTTCAACCGGTTTTTTTCAAAACACATTGGGACATTGTGGCTAATGAAATTTGGGACTTGGTTTAAACGGCATTTTCATGTGGGACTTTTCCTATTGAGTTGGCACAAACCTTAATAGTTCTTATCAACAAGGTGGATAACCCAACAGCTTTGAAATATTTTTGTCTGATAAGCCTTTGTAATGTGTTGTTCAAAGTGATTTCCAAGGTGATGATGCACAAGATCCGCCTCCACATTGATACTCTTATTGGTCCCTTTTAGAGCAGTTTTATTCCAAATAGAGGGACAGCTGATAATGCTCTGATTACTCAAGAGATTGTTCACCACATGCATAAGCAAAAAGGTAAAACTAGCTACCTTGTTTTCAAGATTGACTTTGAAAAAGTTTATGATATGGTGTCTTAGGATTTTCTTCGCTCTACTTTAATGGATTTTAGGTTTCCCTTATAAACCATTAATTTGATCATGAACTGCACTTGCTCCACATCCTTGACTGTAAGGTGGAATAATGAGATATTGGATAGCTTTCAGCCTAATAGAGGTTTAAGACAGAGGGATCCTATGTCTCCTTATTTGTTCCTTCTATGTATGGAAAAATTGGCTCTTTTGATCCAAGAGAAAGTAGTTGAAGGCGTATGGCAACCAATAAAGGTTTTGAAGAACGGTCCTACAGTCTCCCACCTTTTCTTTCGCAGATAATTGTCTCCTCCTCACTGAAGCCACTTGTGCACAAGTTAAAATGGTTCAAGATATACTTGATACTTTCAATAAGGCCTCAAGATTGAAAGTCAATATCCAGAAGTCTAGATTCTTTGCTTCCAAGAACGTGCCGTCAAGAAAGATCAACAAATTCACCTCTATTATTCAATTCCAACATACAACAAACTTGGGGAAGTATTTGGGTTTTCCTTTATTGACTGGTAAAGTGTGCAATTGTGATTTTGGCCATGTTATTGATAGGATTAATAAAAAGTTAGCAGGTTGGAAAAGTAAGACTTTAAATTGTGCAAATAAAGTAACACTTGCCAAAGCGGTCTTATCTTCTATTCTAACCTACAACATGCAAAATTTGTGGTTCCCAGAAGGGGTGTGCAACCAGATTGATGCGTCTCTCCATTCATTCATTTGGGGTAAACCTTTTGTACACTGGGTTGGCTAGAATGAGATAACTAAACCAAAGCATCAGGGAGGCCTTGGCATTCGTCCTTCTCGAGAGGCCAATGTGGCAATTTTAGGCAAGCACATGTGGTCTTTCATACACCATGATGAGGACAAGTTGTGGGTTCACATATTGAAGGATAAGTACGTTAAGGAAGGAGACCCTTTTAATGTGCCTATTCTTGTAGGGTCCTCTTACACTTGGAGGTCCATCATGAAAGCTTATGACCTTCTAAAGGGAGGCTTAAGATATAAAGTTGGTCAAGGAAATATTTCTTTATTTTATAAGAAGTGGCTAGATGAAGGACCCCTCTGTCATCAATTGGACTATGTCCATATTAGTAATACTAATCTCAACATTAACGATGTGCTCATAGATGGGGTTTGGCAGTGGGGAGCTCTTTCTACACCCCTTTCGATGGATATGAAACAAAAGTTGATGAGTCTTACTCTAAATGATCATACAGAAGACAAAATTATTTGGAGTCCTGCATCTTCAAGTGTCTACATAGCTAAATCTGCTTTTTGGTGGTTAATCAGTGAGCCTGCCATTCTTTCTTCCCCTATGGGGAACTGGTCCTGCGTTTGGAAACCTCCACTACCAAAAAATATTAAATTCTTCTTGTGGCTAATATTTCATGACAGCCTTCCTACAAATCTCTTCCGCTTCAAGCAGCATCTATCTACTGACTTTTCTTGTTGCAAGTGTAGAGTTGTGAAGGAATCACTTTGTGATTTACTTAGGGACTATTTACACGTTAAACCAATTTGGAACATGCTAAGGATAGACACATCTAGTAGCCATAACTCTAATGACACTAAGTGGCTTCAAACTCTACTTCAATGTCAACAAGGGTTGTTGGTGGCTTGTACGTGCTGGTACATTTGGCCAACGCGAAACATGGAGGTCTTTGAGGATGTGAAGTGGCCTTTATGGCTCATCACTAATCAGATCAAGTCGTTGCACAAAATGATTCTAAAAAGGAATTATTTAGCATCTACAACTACCACAAGAGTTAGGGACGTATGTTGGATTCCTCCCATGGAACCTCGAGTCAAACTTAACATTGACAGAAGCTCTATTGGAAACCCGAGTGCTTCCGATATTGGTGGTTTGCTAAGGAACTCAAGATGTGAATGGTTACTTAGCTTTAAAGCTTCGTATGGACATGCCACTAACCTATATGCTAAATTGGTGGCTATCTTACAAGGCCTAAAACTAGTCTGGGACTTAGGCTTTCGTAATGTAATATGTGAATCAGACTCTTTGTCTGCCTTGCAACTTATCACCTCTAACCAAACTAGTTTCCACCTTTATGCAGCAGTTATCAATCAGATCAATGGGATTAGGTCTCAAGATTGGATTGTCGAGTTAAAGCACACTCTTCGTGAAGGCAATAACTGTGCAAACATGTTGGCAAAAATGGGATCTTCTACTGCTACTCCATTAGTTACTTGAGATGATTGTCCTACAATGCTTACTTCTTTTTTGTTAGCTGATGCTTTAGGCGTTTCTTTGCCTAAAGTGTAATCTTTTTCTTTATTTTCTTTCAACACCAAAAAATAATATGGGGGTTGCTAACGTTTACCCTAGTTAGGTGGGTGTTAGCAATTTTTTTAAAGATATTAAAGTAATTTAATACTTAGTTAAGAAAATATATTTTCTCTCTCTTCATTTATGACAAAATTAATTAAATATTAAATTATTAAAATACTCTTATTTAATACACAAAAATAAAAAATAAAAAAATAAGAATATTTTAGTCAAAATATTTTGGTGTTGGTTGGTAACATCCACCCAACTAGGATGGATGTTAACAACCCTATATATGGGACGTTTCAAGTGAGAACAACTTTTAATATGAGAACATGAGACAAAGAATAATAACCCTTAGATTAAAATTAAAAATAATAAATGCATCAGATTAAAATCCAATTTTAAGTGCATCACTATGAGATCCTTCCCCTCCCTCTCCCTCAATTAGTTTTTTTTTCTATATTTTTACCCAACAACATAAGCACACAAACAGCAAAAATTATCCTCATCACCATGACCACCATCATCACCACCATTAACATGGTTACCATCGTTGTTCTTGCCGTCGCCAAAGCCATCATCACTGTCGCCATCATGGTCGTCATTCCCGTTGTTGCCACCATGATGTGATAACAGCAACAACAGGGACGATGACCATGATAGTAGTGGTGGTCATAATGATGGCGGCAACTCTTGACGGCCATCATGGTCACCACCACCAAGGCCACCGTCATCGTCCCGTTGTTGCCATCACCACCACCGTCGTCATTATCGTTAGGCGGTGATGGTAGTGGCAACAATAGGGACGACGACCATGATGGTGGTGGCGACGGTGACCTTCACAGTGGCAAGAACAGTGGTAGTAGCTATGTTGTTGGTGGTGGTGGTGGTGGTGACGGTCATGGTAATAATGGCAACTCTTCCTGCCTCTGTGCTTCTGGTGTATTGTGTCGTCAATAATTGAGCAAAAAAAGATAGAGAAAAAACTAATTGAGAGAGAAGGAGGGAAAAGATCTCATAGTGATGCACTTAAAATTAGGATTTTAATCTGACACATTTTTTATTTTTAATTTTAATTCAAAAGTTATTACTGTTTATTCTCATGTTCTCATATTAAATCTGTTCTCACTTGAAACACCTATTTTATATATATATATATAAAAGCTTGGTATTTGTTGTAACTCAAATTGCCTATTAACTTAAACCAATTACAAATTTTTGAATACCGGCAAAATGAGCGTGTATTGAAAATCACACGTTCAAGTAGAGAGAGTCATTAAATATGATCTGAGTTCCCCATGAATTTGTGAGTTTCAATCAATTTGAACCAATCAGGAGATTATTATGCAAAAAAGAGTTTTTGAGAGATTCATATTAGCCTTCCTCATATTTATTTGTTCTTTTAAATTAAATATTGTGGCCCCACGATTGTGAAAACTGTCTTGCTACCATTTCTGTCTCTATACATATAGTAGAATGTTGAGTTAGTAAAATCATAAACAAAATGTTAACTTCAATGCATTTATCCCTTTTCTTTTTTCTCGTGGTTTGCTTCAATGGCTCCCCTTTTGTTGATTCTCTTCCACCTAGTCTTCATTCTCCCATCTCTTTTCAACCCGACTCAAATTATCACATGAACAACAACTTAGTTGTCCTTACCATTTTCAATAACGTGCCAAACTCAGGCATAGTACATCTCTATAATTCCATCCAACAAATTTGGGGTTTAGTGGAACAAGGAAAGCCTTATACAATAATTACTAATTTTGAAGTCCATAGTTGTATAATCATATGGGTTCCTAAATGTAAACAATTCAATTTATATGACCCTAAGACAGAAGGTAGTCATCAACATATTTATTGGTCTGTGAGAGCAAGCGGTATATACCATAGTTGGGATAATGTGAATTGGGATAAAAGGGAAAATTGGGGAGACCTTCCTCCTTAATATCAAATGAGAATAAATAATGAATGGAGTTTATGTTTCTTTCTTGTTTATATTGCAATTGTTAAGAAATAATAACAAATTGTGAATATATTCACACTATTTTTTTTTTTTTTGAAATGGTTAGTTTACACTAGAAAATTTAGACATAGGTTGAATCACTTCTTTTGTTTTATATATTATAATAATTTTTTTTAATTTTGAAAAACTATTATTTCTCTTCTCCTTTTAATATACAATAAATTTAGAAGAGATTATTGGAATCACAAGAATATTGAGTATGTGACTCTGCCTCCTGACTTAATTTTTGAATCAATCTTCCACACTTAAAAACACATATGTTTAATTTCAAGAGTTTTAGACATTGTGATAGAGATGAAAGAAGGGAAAGCTCAAAATACTTTAAGAAAACCATAGCATATTTAATTTCCAACTTAAATTTTGTTGTTCAATTACAAATACTTGAATAATTAAAGAGTAATTGAAGAGGCTTTAATGCTCAAGCCAATCCAAATTCCAAAGCAAACAACTTAAGTAATGGATGAGATGGCAAGTGAACAACTTGACAGAAGTAACGTACATGTAAACAATCACAACATTTTAATCCAAAGGGTTAGCGCAATGGTGTAACGTTCACAAGGGTGGGAGCGATTCTCATCGTGTACAAAATTTCCTTGGACCAACGACAGTTACACATTGCAAATGAGATTAGTCTTCAATTTAATGGATTGGCAACACTCATGATTAACACCAAAAATATGTTGGGGTACCCGAAAAATAGGAAAAGCATTAATTTTGTTTTACTAAAAGAATTCATATTAATTTTAGCTTGATAAAAATAAAACATAGTTTTAGAGGTGCTCATGATGTTTACTCTGTTAAACATGAATTTCACTTATTGAGAAGCATATTTGATCATTTGCATGTCTTTCAACATTTAATTCTCATACTTTCTTTTAAGGTGATAATCATTAATGTTAATAAATGATAGACAATCCTCATATGCTCAACAAAACTTTTCTTAGAGCTATTCAAACTTATTTAGAATTATCTAAACCTAAGTTGTACTACAAAGCGTAGCCGCATCAACTAGGTCTTGAATATACCGTGATTGTTTGTTCTTTTAAGTTTGGTCTGTAGCCGCACAACTATGAATACTACTAAGTAGAGTTACTACCAAGGTCTTGCGGAAAAAAAATTATATGACGAAATTAATATGAAAAATTTGATAAGGATGAAATTAATATTTGTTTATATTTTATTAGGACCACGAACATATTAAACCAAAGACTTAATTACAGTTTACTATCTATTTTTATTTCCTCATTTAGAGCCCAATATTTTTTTAAAAACTAAAGATTAAACAATATTGTGCATGCTTTCTCATTTAAATGTGTGTGTGTGTATATATATATATATATATATATATATATATATATATATATATATATATATATAGGGTTTGCTAATGTGTTCACACTTCTTTTTCGGTTGGAATGTATTAGCAACCTACACTAAAACTTTTAAAACAAAAAAATTAATTTTAATAATTTATTTTGGGGACAGTATAGTAATTTTAGATTTTATTTTAAAAATAAAAATAAAATAATAACATAAATATTGTTGTTCAGTTATAAATACTTGAGTAATTAAAGAATGATTAATGATACTTGAGTAATTAAAGATATTTAATGCTCAAGCCAATCCAAATTCCAAAGCACTCAACTTAAATAATGAATGAGATAATAAGTGAACAACATGACATAAATAACATACCAATAAACAATCACAAGATGAGTAAAAGACTTCATTATAAAATATGTTTTGGTACCCAAAAAATAGAAAAACTATTAATTTTATTCTCCTAAAATGTTTTATATTAGTTTTGTCCCTATAAAAATAAAACATAATTTTAACGATTCTTGTGTTAACTCTATGTTAAACATGAATTTAACATATTAAGAAATATATTTGATCATTTACATGTCTTTCAACACTAATTAAACATTAATTCTCATACTTTGTTTATATGTTATAACCAACTATGTTAATAAATGATAGACAATCTTTTACAAAACTTTTCTTAAAGTTATTTGAACTAACCTATAATTATTTAAACCTGAATTATACGACAAGGCATAGCCTCATCAACTAGATCTTGCATACACCGTGATTGTTTGTTCTTTTAAGTTTGATTTGTAACTGCACAACTGTGAATATTACTTGACAAAATTATCACAAAAGACCTAAAAACTATAGTTTATTTTTATAAAGACGAAATTAATTCAAAAATTTGATGAGGAAGAAATTAATATTTTTTATATTTTTCAGGAACCACGAGCCTATTAAACCCAATACTTAATTGCACATTTTACTATCTATTTTTATTTCCTTAGTCGGAGCCTAATATTTGCCTAAATAATTTTTTAAAAACTAAATATTAAACAATATTGCATACATTTTTCATATGCATGATTTCCCATTAAAATGTACTCAAATCCATTTATATATATATATATATATAAGCATGTTATCTGTTGTAACTCAAATGGCCTATTGATGGAAACCGGTTACAAATCTTTGAATACCCGAAAAATCGGCACGTATTTCTAAATTACATAAACTTCCACTTCTATCATTTTCCATGTAATCAACAAGAGCCCTGCACTGCTGCTCGCCATTCGTCTGTTAAGAAAAGTTGGGAAAGGAATAAATAATCAGAAGCAACATAAAATGAATGTGACACAGTATGTATTATGTAATAGCATAAAAAATTCTTATGTTGAAAATAAAACCCCTTATGCTATGAAATAAATACCCTTATGTGTTTAACAACGGGATAAATGACAATTTTGGTCTCTGAATGTGTAAATCGGTAACAATTTAGTTTATGAGAGAAGACGTATTCTGATTTATTCCCTGAATGTGTAAAAAGTATGTCAATTTCTATTTTTCGAGAACCATTTTGACATTAAGTTGCAGAGTTCAGAGAACAATTTGTCAGTAAATTCTACAACGGACAAAATCATCACAGTTTTTACACATTCAATTACTAAATTATAATTTTTGTTCTTTCAAAGACTAAATTGTCACTCATTTACACATTTAGGGACCAAAATGATCATTTACCCTTCTTTTTTAGATTAGGATTTTATAGCCAACATTTTAGATTATTGCTTGCCTAAAACCTATCAAACTAAAACACTAATCCCACAGGTGTTTTTCACAGTCACAGCACCCAAACAATAACTAATTTAACCATAAAACTAGTTACTATTGACTTCAGTTCTTCCTTATCATCAATTATTCAATCCACCAGTTTCTGACCCATTAAACCCTTCTACTGTCTTATATCATATTTGCTAAGCTAAAATAATACCACATATTATTATAGGAGAAAAAAGATGACGCATTGACTCATTGAGTCACAAACCCCACAATATAGGTAAGTTTGTTGACTTTACAATAAGTACCTGACAACGGTAATTTGTGATTAGATAACAGTGTAAAACTGTTTTCCAAATTCCACTATAACTCTTTACTATTAAACTCTTCTCCTATTTCATACTCTAAATTTTTATTTTGCAACTCTAACATTTTGAATTTCATTTTGCAGACCCAAATATCAGAAAAACAGGGAAAACTTTATAAATAAGTAAAAATAAAACTGATGGGAAAGATCAACCAATGTAAGCCTATAATCTAATTCCATAAATTGATGCAGAATTGATTTGCATTCACAAGAAAACAAAAAGCAGAAGCCTTAAAGCAACCATAATGGCTGCAAAGAAACTGCAACATTGTGGCCTTCATGGCCTTCATCTAAAATAAAATAAAAAAAAGTTTCAGTGCTAAAATAAAAAAGCAGAAGATCCATACCTCGAAAGCAAAAAATCCACCAGGTTTCAACATTAAAGCAGCCCCATCACAAAGATGGAGAAGAGCATGCATGCCATCAATACCTCCATCTAATGCAATTCGAGGTTCATGTCTACCAACTTCAGCTTGTAGACCAGAGATGTCTTTACTTGGTATATAAGGTGGGTTACTAACAAGACCCGCTAGCCTTCCTTCCATATCTTTCAATGGTTCAAACCAAGATCCTTCCCTTAATTCAATTTTGTCCTGTAAAGAACAACAAAGTGGTTCAAATGAGGGCCATAAAAATCAAAAGTGGAAGCAGCAAGATACATTAAAGGTTTGTTTGGGTAAGTTTCTTTAGAAGCAGTTCTAGGAGAAGAAAATATGAAAAAAAAAAAATGAAATGAGCTTCTCCATTCACTAAAATTGGCTTCTCCAATAGCTAATTTGTAGAAGCTCTCTCATATAACTTCTCAAAAAGATGTGAAATTACTACAAATTAGCTATTGGAGAAGTCAATTTTAGCTTATGGAGAAACTTATTTCATTTTTTCTTCATATTTTTTTCTCCTAGAAATACTTCTAGAGAAGCTTATCCAAACAAGCCCTAAGAATATATATTTTAAAGGGGTAAGGGTGAAGTAGATAAACAACAAAAGGAAAATACATGAAAAATCAACAATTTTAATCTTGCTTTTCAGTTTGTTATGCTGATATACTTCTTTATAATATCTATTTCAGTACAAGGCTGGATTTCCATCCCCAGCTACATTTAAACTGATTACATGCCCTCACCTAAAACAAACAAGTTTTTGTTAGTGTTAGTGTTGCAGTTCACAAACATTCTGATGCATGTTTTTTTTTCCAATCCATGGGCCTAGTCTCATTGACTTGAACGGATGTTTGGAGCTTCTAAACATGAAATCAAACATAGCTTAAAACAGTGACTTTCTTCAGTCTTGCTTTTACTTCTAGTTCAATTTTCTGCTTTGACTTGAAAACAAAACAAAACAAAAACACATACACACACAGGGCATCATGCAAGATACAATGAATGAAAAGGAATACAAAAGAAAAAACTTATTGGCAAAAAGAAATTGAAGTCAGAATGCAGGTGGAAATATATCCTTCAAATTTTCAGCATGTTCATAAAGAATCAGTGGAGGCAATGAAAACAAGGCAGGGCCGGCCCAACATCGAATGAAAGAGGCCTAAAGCAAAAATTTAAAGAAATAATTTACTTTAAATGAGGAGATAATTAAATAGTAAGCTATTTTTTTGCCAATATACTAGAATTCTTTGCTAATACAGGACTTTTTTTACTTTAGAAAAACTAATAACAAATGTATTTTTTTGTCAAAGGGCCTAAAACGAGGACTTCAGTTACTTTCCCGTTGAGCCGGCCCCGAGAAAAGGGCAAGCAAAAAGGAATTGACTTGACAACATGAAGGTTGAAAAAACATGAAAAAAAAGCCCTCTAACCTGCAAGCAATACCTCTGCACATTGTAAGCTGCAACAGCAACAGCCACAGGGCTTAAATCAGTAGCAATAACCCTCCCTTCACTCCCCATCAAAACCCCACCAACACCAATGGCAAGTGCACCACTTCCAGTCCCCAAATCAGCCCAAACACCCTTTTTCAAATCCTCATTCTCTGACACCACATCACACACAAAATCGACAACAAGTTCAGTCTCAGGTCTTGGAATCAAAACCCCTTCCTGAACACTCAACACCAAGTCCCTCCAATGCTCACACCCCACCACATACTGAAAGGGTCTCCTCTCTTCGACCCTTTGCTTCCACAAGCAGTAAAGCTCCTCTATCTCAACTCTCATCTTCACCCTCTCATCATCATCATCATCTTCAACAACAGCATCCTCCATCAGCCACTTGAGCTCCCTGCACAAAAGGGTTGAGTCTGGTCCATTATCTGAGTTCACAAAAGTTGACCCAATTGAAAAGGCAGCACCTTTTGCCCAATCGTGCCATTTTTTTAGCTCACACAACTTGGCTGAATAAATGGGTGGCTTCAGAAAAAGGGGAACTTGGGGTTTCACACAAGTTGTGGGAGAATGAGAAGAACAACAAAAGGATCTACACAGAGTGGTGAAAGAAGAAGATTTGAGGAGTGTGGGGAAGCTATAAGGTCGATATACACTGCTTAAGGTGGTTAGCTTCATTTTCAAGAGAATGAAAAAAAAAAAAAAAAAAAAACTAATGCATAATCAGTTATCAACTTCAACACTTGTTGCATAATCCAACAAAGAAGAAGAAAAAAAAAAAAAAAAACCTGAGTAAGGGTTGCTGAAAAATTCAAGTTTAGAGTTAACCCTTCTTACTTTTATTCACTTGAAATTAAACCCCCAAAGATTTCAATTTGCTCGCAAAGCACGGATTTTGAAGAAGTTGATTTTTTTTTTCTGCTTACCTAAAGGCGGAGAAAATAATCTAGATGCCAATAGAAACTGGAAAAATAAATGGGATAATTTCACATATATTTTTACATTTAAAAACATTTTAAATTATAAAACAATTTTAAATAAATACAAATAATTAAAATATTGAGAAAATAACAAATTTTTAAGTAAAATCTGTGAATTGATATAAATTAATTTTTTTCCCGCAAAAGAGTATAATATATACATAAATAAAATGGTATCAAAAGTACCACCATCACAATATTAAGAGTAATTACAAAAAATTAGTTCATCACAATAACTACCAATATAATGTTGCAGTACCTATTCTAGTTATAACAGATTGATATTGAGATAAATGAATCATAATCAAAGGTACGATTCAACAAAAAATCATTATAGGATTTCCACCAAATCCTCTTCTCTTCCCGGGATACATCATGAGAAATGAATATAAAACAAAACACAATAAAGTCTTGTATCCTTCAGTGGTAACATTACACAGTCCATACCAATATAATCTTTATATTAAATGAAACACTATAATCCTAATATACATGTGCTGAGATTTAAGCACCATTGCACAGATGAGTAGCAAAAAGAGTTATATGCATACTTTATTCAAGATCATACTGAAATAGAATTTCTTGCATAATGTTTTCCTTCTGAAGATATTTGCCATTAAAATTATAATCATTCCTAACTTTCTAAATTAATCACACCATTAGGCACCAGATAAACCTCCACTTACTTTGCTGAATCTTAATTTGATATCATAAATATCATATTTAAAAATGGAATCTTAATATAAAATATAAAGTAATAATATTTTAAGAGTTAAAATGTGAGGAAAAAAGAAATATTTATCTAAAATTATTTAAATTTTCTTTAAAATATTATGTATCAAGTAACATAGTATTTGTCTATGTTTAATTTTAGGGATAATCTATGTTTTTTATATATATATATTTAGAGTATTTCCAAGTATCTTCATTTATCCTTAGTTCATATTTATTTTTTACTTGTGGTGGGGTAGGAAAAGTCATTTTGTCTTTTGTTTGCATTTAGTTTACCTGTAGGATCAACATCCAACTTTGAAAGTAGTAATTAATCTATATATCTATCTATATATAATATAAATTCTGAACTATGTAACTATATGTTATCATGTGGATGTACTATGTTTTATCACATTAACTTATTTGTTTGTGTTATTTTTTTTTTCATTTCTTCATCTCTCCTCTCATCAACCTTGACTTTTTTATTATGAATTTAATGACCCTCCAATGATCCAAAATTTTGTGACAATGATGAATTCTTCATTATGAAATTGGTTGTGTGTCTCTTCCTTTTGCTTCCCATTCCTTACTTTCTTATTAGTACATTGACATGTCTTCTATTCTCATTTCTTATAGTTACTTTTTCTTTATTATATTCTCTTCTCTTTTATTTTAAAGTGTTATACTTAAAAAGTTTTGAAGCATCAATTTTTTTACTACTAACAAGACATTTACGGCCCAAATAATATAAATTATGGAAATCATTGTTGAATTTTTCTTTGTTATTATATTTAGTCTTCAAAAGAACTCAAGGTAAGTTTAGTTGGTCATTCATTCACTTTGGATGATCTATAACTCTATTCTTTTGAGTTAAAATTTTAGTTTGCCATAATTATTATTTTTGGTCCAGTTATAAATTTTTTTTGGTTATAGACTAATTTGCAAATTTAGATGAAAATCATCTTGATGATATGATAGAATTGATATAAAAATTCAGAAATTGAATCTACTAAAACAAAAGATTTTCCAAATGGATCTAATCAGGTAAGGAGAAACCTCTCATACTCTTTTGACCTATCTGTTAGATGATAGATACATGTTGCTATAAAATTCTGTTAAATTTTAAATTGCTCTCTATCAATGATTTTAATTCATGGAAATTGTGAAGTGCCATGGTCAAGATGAGCAATGGTATTCCATCTATTTATTTTTGTTGTGAGTATTTAATTTAATCAATTTTACTATTTAGCTATTTTTACTTGGATTTTAAATAGAGGTAAGCTATGGTATTCCACCTGGCATTAGAGTGGTGATGCTTTTTTTTTTTTTTTTTTTCTGAACAGGTTTGTTGGAATTCTTCGCTAAGGTGTTTATCAAGAAATTGATTGGTACTTTATCAATTTAATTTATCTTCTCAACTTTCTTCCTATTTTTCTTTTATCTACACTTTTCATCTTTTATCTATATTTCATTGTTTTCTTCCTATTTTTCTTTTATCTTCTCCTTTATTCTCATTTCTTATTGTTACTTTTTCTTTATTACATTCTCTTCTCTTTTACTTTAACATCTTATACTTAAAAAGTTTTGAAGCACCAAATTTTTTACGACTAGCAAGACATTTTCTGCCCAAATAACATAAATTATGGAAACCACTGTTGAGTTTTTATTTGTCTTTGTATTTAGTCTTCAAAAGAACTCAAGATAAGTTTAGATAGTCATTCATTTACTTTAGTTCATCTATAACTATTCTTTTGAGTTAAAATTTTAGCCTTCCATAATTATTATTTTTGTCCATTTGTAATCTTTCTTTGGTTATAAACTAATCTACAAATTTAGATAGAATAGAATTGAAATAAATTCAGACATTGAGTCTATTGAAACAAAAGGTTTTGCCACATAGTTTTATTCTGGTCCTAAAGACTAGTCTTTTTGACAATCTCCACGATGATTAAGTGAGTAGAAACATTTCTTTGACCTATCTGTCAAATAAGTAATGATATTTCGTTAAATTCTATTAAATTTTGAATTGCTCTCTATCTTTTATTTTAATTCATGGAAATTGTGGAGTGACATGGTCGGATAAGCAATGATATTCCATCTATTTATTTTTGTTGTGAGTATTTAATTTCATCAATTTAACTATTTAGCGATTTTACTTGATTTTAAAGAGAGGTAAGCTATGGTATTCCATATGTCATTGGCATTCGGCTGGTGATGCTTTTTTTTGTAGCAGGTTTGTTGGAAAGTTGGAATTCTTGGCTAGGATATAATCCAAGAAATTGATTGGTAATTTATCTTCTAAACAAGAGCTATATAGGCCAGGTTGATTGCTTTTAATCTACATTTATATAAAAATAGGTTTGGCTAATTTGATGTCTCTTCTTTCACTTTCTTCTTAATTTTCTTTTATTTATGCACTAATATTGGTTGTGTTCCTTTTGCTTCCCATTTCTCTCATTCTTATCAATTCATTATCTTCTCCTCTATTCTCATTTCTTATGGTTACTTTTTCTTTATTACATTTTGTTCTCTTTTATTTTAATTTCTTATACTTTAAAGTTTTAAAGCTCCATTTTTTTTTACTACTAGCAAGACATGTCCTACCTAAACAACATAACTTATGGATAAGTTCAACTAGACATTTATTCAATTTAGTTCTTCTATAACTTTATTCTTGAGTTAAGATTTTAGCCTGCCATAATTATTATTGTTAGTCCAATTATAATCTTTTTTTGGATATATAATTCAACTTCAATACTTGATATCCTCATCCTCTCTTTCCCCGTTGAGTTCGTGTGTTCTTCTTGATGCTCCCTTTTTCTCTCTCTATCTCTCCTAGGTGCCTCATCCTCTCTTTCTCTCCTCTGGGTTCATGTGTTCTTCTTAGTAGTCTCTTTTTCTTAATTCCAGTTTGTTATATTTTAATTTATTTATAATTGATGAGGAAAATGATGCCTTTTGCTATGGAAATGCCACTAATATCAACATGAATTTTTTATCAACATATTTCTTTTATTATGAATTTTTATAAATTCAATGATCCAACCTTAAATTCGATGGCAAAAGTGAAACTTTATTATGAATTCTTCATGAATTCAATGTCCCCCGGTAATCCTAAAATTTGTGTCAACTTATTATGTTTTATGAATTCAATAACATTTGGTGACCTTAAATTTGGTGACAAAAATGAATTTTTATAATGAATTCTTCATGAATTTAATGTCCCTCGATAATCCTAAATTTTGTGGCATTGGATCTTTTTATATCAATTCTTTATAAATTCAATGATCTTAAATTTAATGGCTATAACGGATATTATAAATTCTTTATGAATTCAATGATCCATCGGTGACCTTAAATTCAATGGCAAAAATGAATCTTTATAATGAATTCTTCATGAATTCAATGTCCCTTAGTGACCCTAAATTCTATGGCTATAATGAATATTATAAAGTCTTAATCAATTCAATGACTCTCGGTAACCCTAAATTCGGTAGCAAAAATGGATTTTTATATTGAATTCTTCATAAATTCAATGTCCCTTGAAAATCCTAAATTTTGTGACAATGAATATTTTTATTATGAACTCTTTATGAATTTAATGATCCTCATTGACCCTAAATTTAGTGGCTAAAACGAATATTATGAATTCAATGTCTCTTGATAACCTTAGATTAGCAAAAATGAATCTTTATAATTAATTGTTTATGAATTCAATGTCCTTGGGTGATCCTAAAATTTTTTGCAACGGATTATTTTTATGAATTCAATGACCTTTGGTGACCCTAAATTCTAAATTCAAGGTGGCAAAAATGGATCATTGTTAAGAATTATTCATGAATTCAATGTCCCTCCTTGATGATCCTAAATTTTGTGGCAATGAATCTTTTTATTATGAATTCAATGACCCTCGGCGATTCGAAATGTTGTGGTAACGGATATTATGAACTCTTTACAACTTTACAATAACCCTAGGTAATCCTAATTTTGGTGGCAAAAATGAATCTTTATTATGAATTCAATGTCCCTTGAAGACCCTAAATTTTGTGGTGAATGTTTTTTTTATTATGAATTCAATGAATCTCGGTAACCCTAAATTTGATGGTGGATGGAAAGAATGGATTATTTATGAATTCAATGTCTCTCAAGTGATTCTCAATTTTGTGGTAACAAATCCTAAATTTGAAATTATAATATATATTATGAATTGTTTATGAATTCAATAATCTTTAATAACCTTAAAAAAATTTGACGGCAAAATAGATCTTTATTATGAATTAATGTCTCTCGATTTTTTGGCAAACAAATATTTTTTTTTTATTATGAATTCAATGTTACTTGATTTTTAGCAACAAATATTCTTTATTTTGAATTCTGATAGGTCCAAAGCCGCCTTATCCTAACTTATTTTCCATTGAAAACTTGTTTGTAGCTGGCATGATTGATGCATAACTGAAAATTCGTAAGGAATTCCCATTTTTCAATTCATTTTGATGTTCATCTAACGTTACGTCTCTCAGACACCTGGTAGCAACACATCTGAGGGATAATCAAAGCTTTGCTACATCACATGCTTCATGGATCCACCACTATCATCATATTCTCCAAGGACCAAGTTCCCAGAGTCCAAAAGGGTGACAACAACATTTGTTTTGGTAGGTAGAACAGGTGGTGAGTAGAGTTATGTGGCTCCTATCTTGACTAGTGATGGCCAAAGCACCTGAATTGTTCAATGTCAGAAGCATACCAGAATTGTTACCAATAGGGTCATTTCTGTTGGCAATCCAATCAGCATATCCTGTAGGAGTGCAAGTGTTACGAATGACTAAGTAGGTGTGAGTAGGGTCAAACTGAAGAGATTCAAATTTCAAACAGAACATGTGCATTGGTGAGCATAGTGTAGATGAGTGATCAAATGTGTCCCCTGGCCTTAATAAATTGTTACTCACCAATGCATAGGTTCTATTCTGCAGGCACAAACACCATGACAAAATAACTATGATGGTGGCCATTTTAACATCATCCACTACATAAAACACCATTGTAGGCTTAGTAGCAACTACGAGATAATGCAGAGGACTTTAGCCAATGGCCTAGTTAAATGCCACCATGGTAGAACATTATTATGGCCTTCATCATTGCATGCTATTGCTAGCAAGATTATCTACACGTGTTGTTGTTGTTGTTGTTATATTATACTGTGATAATGAAGAGGAAGTGGAGCACTAAGATATTGAAATTTGATAGAGAAAGTGACTAAAGTAACTCAAGTCGATCTTTTCTTTCTTTTTCTATTGCTTTAGATTCCTATCTCTCATAAGTCTTGAATCGATCATCACGATCTTGATCAGCCATTATGTAACATATGAATCATTTAATATTTCAAATTCATTAAGATCCCTTAAAATAAGGGATAACATCATGATTTTAGATTGTTAGTGAATATATTTTTAATTCAATATATTATTATTATTATTATTATTAATAAAAAAAAATGAATGATATGGTGGTCTGGACCATGGAGTAAAAAGTGGTGGGATTTGAGATTGATGCAGAACATGGACTTTGTTGTTTGAGGGATAGGACAAAGAAGTGTCTTTTGCCCTTTACTTTTGTTTCCTTTTTACATTGTCCTACAACAATCAACATTATAAAAATTAAATAAAGAATAATAATTTGTATTTTGTAGTCTTTCAATTTATTTATTTTTATTTCAAATCAATTGCAAGAGTAAGGTAACCAAATCCCCTGCTTTAATTTTTTTTGTTAATTATTTATATTCTCTTCTCACAAAACTGAGAATTTTTTTTTTTAATAAGTACTTTGAAGATAAACGAAAATAAAAACATAATCCACTGGTTCTCCTTTTCCCTTCACGTACTCTTTCTGACTTTTCCTGTTCTTAAATGCACTGTTTCGGGATTCTGAACTCTGATTCTTCTCCATAATCTAATCCATCAAGCCGCGGCAACATTCCAAAAGCATACTGTAGTATGTTCCTATGGAAGCAATTCTCATCCAGAAATGGCCCTTAGCATCATTGAGATTCCACTACCGACCACGAATAACGCTCCCAATCCAATTTTTTTTGCATGATGTGATCAACGTCGAGAGTGACGATGATTCTGTAGAGTTTATACTATTCAGTAAAAAGGTTAGTAAGAGTGACAAGGGAAAAGCAATACAAACCACTCATAATGGTTATGGTAATCACCATCATGAGAGCTTTGTATTGTTTTTTCCCATGTTTGCCTTTATCTAACTTTTTCACCAATTAATGCTAAATCTGCATTTTTCATGCAGTGGTTATATGCATCTGAGTATGCTATGAGGGGAAATTTCTCGATCAAATCAGAAGTCTATAGCTTTGGAGTCTTGATGCTTGAAATTGTTAGAGGTGGAAGAAACAACAGCTTCTACAATGGCCAACGCCAATGCAATCTAATGGGACATGTATGTTCTTCTCTATGTTTTAGCCAATTTAAAACTAGAGTCCAGATTTTTAAAGCATCTTTTACACCAAGACAACCTGTTATAACTTTAAAAAAGTCTATTATGTATATTAACAGTAAGAAAAGTCTATTATGTATATTAATTTTGACTTAGTCACAAAGTTATAACTTGTGTAAAAAGATATGGCCAGACCTGTGCTATTTGATAATCATTTAGTGAAACAGCTTGAAGTTTGGTGAAAGGAAATTACTCAATAAGTTTCTTGTCCACTACATGAACTTCATTGATGTGTAAAAGGAAATCAAATTTTCCCACCATATACCTCAAATTTTCATGTGTCTGCCAATATTTTTCCAGGATTTTAGGCACTCACATGTTTTCACTGAAACCATCTCCTTGCACATCATATTCTGAAGCCAGAATTTTCTAAGATTGGTTCAAAAATTTGTTTGCTATGCATTGATATTTCCATTCTGAAAATTACGTTTCTCCCTTCCGTTCTTCCAATCACTAGCTCCCTCATTCAGTTCTGTCATGCAATGTCCTGGTTGAACAACTGCATCTGAAGCACCAGTCAAGCGCAAAAATACACTAGTCCTTTTGTTCATATTACGATCTCCAATTTCATGCTTCAGTTGTGTAACATTTTTCATCTTTTCACATTCTTCATGATTTTCTGAAGCAGCATACTTTGAAGAAAAATTTAAGCGTGAAAACACACTAGCCCTTGGTTTTGATTTGTCAGAGTACATTATACCCTTGGACCGCACTGATTTGAAATTATTTCTTCCATCTTCAGACTTGGAGTCACTTGTATCTGACAAGGGGAGAGCAGCATTGCTAGAGTCATGTAATTTGTCGCGGGAACTACCATGTGTAGAAGCAAATAGGTGCTCCATTTTCATCTCGTTAGATCCTTTACTACTCAAGATATTCCCAAGTGCAAATTGTGGAACAGGGATAGAAGACACTTGGTTGCCGACAATACCTAACTCTATGAATTTCATTACTGAACACTCACTGAAATTAAGCTCCTCTTCTTCTTCAGAGTCAGAATGATCAGATGGAAACAAGGGTATATAATCTTGAGTTTCTTCAGCAGAAATTCGGGAGTTTTCTTCCTTTTGTTGTAATGCAAGAAGTTCATGTGATTCATGGCTAGCAGCAGAGTGAGTCATCCCAGATCCCTCTGAATAATGGAAGCCAGGATGTTCAGGGTCATAAGCACCATCATCAAAGTTGATGCTTTCAGGTCCTCTACTAGAATTAGAAGACAGAGAAAGCCTTTTCACCTCTGGCTCTGAAATGTCATGATCCATGTTTGACTTCCTTTCAGAAATTTGGATCTCAGTAAACCTTCCTTTCTTTTGTCTAGCTTCTATAGACTTGCAATGCCGCATTCTGCTTTGCCTTTTGTTGTTGCGATGTAGAGACTTTGGGATTTCAAGTATTTTGGAATTGAATAACCATAGGAGACTCTGAGTCTGGCATTAAAACAATCAGAACAATAAAACTGTATATCATGCAGGTAGGTTAGACGATACAAACTGAATCAGAAACTAGAATGAAATGAGATTTTATTAATCAAATCCCCAATTGCAAATCTGTACCACTATGATAGCAGAATGGACAAGGTCAAAATCTACAACAGTGACTGAATGAACTCCCAAGGAATTCGAGAGCCTAGTGTCCCCCACCTAAAACTAAATCTCACCAACTATTAACTTACTAACTTCCCCTTATCATCTGCCTCTATGTATAACAACCTAACTAATTACCTATTTTAACAGATTATATCATCAAGTCTCAACTAACAATGGCCTAATTAACTAGGGCCATCCTAACAGTATACTACACATCATTACCCATCAAAGACCTGCATACACTTGTAGATCATCAAAAAAGAGCAACCTAAAGGTGGAAAAGAGCATACTTGATCCATAGACAAACCAAAGTTGAATTTGTAGGTTTCAAAGTAATTATCTTGAATAGCATCACGAAACTCATCTTCAAGTAGAGGGTCACAGTGCCACTTTGTGGTAAATTTAACCTGGTGAGTACAAAGAACAAATAAACTCACAAGAGTAACATTTTTCTAAAATTAAACAATGAAATTCAAATTAATAGAAACAACCAATTGTACCAGCAGCTGAAAAAATCAATGTATGCCAAATTTGTGGGAATGCCTAGAATAAGGCAAATAAAATATGAAAACAAAGATTACTACCTGTGCAGGGAACTTCTTTCCTGATGAAATATATGCATGAGGAACAATGTTCATGCCACCATTTGATATTGCTTGAAACACCCCATAAAGTTTTCTTTCTTCAAATTCGAAAAGAAACAAAACCATTCCTGCTTTAACACTTTTAACAAAACTAGAGAAAGGACTTGGTAGTCCAAGCAATCTCTTCTCCAAACATTCTTTAAAAGTACTTCTATTTGACATGAAGATTGCACCATACTCAGGAAAATGTCCAGTCACCTCCTTTCCTCTGTACAAATCCCCTGACTCCATTTTTGTGCTGACAAAGAAAAATAATGTAGAGGATTAAAACTAAAATTGAAAATCCTTAAGCTTACCAACAAACTAGCACTACTAAAACATATGCAGAAGCCAAGCAAATTTCAAATTCAGGACTAAAGTCAAATTCAAGAAAGTGGCAGTGGGGACAGAATAACTTAAAATTCAAAGAAAAAAACAGTATTACCCACTTATACCAAGTATGGTGGAAGATACATCACACTAGCACAATACCTGAAGTCCTGAATCTTCTTCACTTGTATGGCATATTTAAAGGACTTGATACGAAAATTTAGCTGGAGTAAGCTACTGAACATTCAAGTGCAAGTTTGAGTCAAGTGTTTCATCCATTAAGGACATATTTGGGTAAACAACATAACTAAGCACTTATCATAAGAGAGTGCTTATTGATAAGTTTGATTGTGAAACTTACTGGAATTAAGCTAAAAAAAAAGAGCTTATTTTGATATGCTCCTCCATGAAGCTTACTAAAATGTAATAAAAATAACTTATCAAAAGGCTATAAACCAAGTTCAAACAAGCTCTTCCAAATGCAACCTGAGCTTTTAACTTTTTAGTTTGGGGTATGTGATTTTCAAAAATGAAAATGAAAAAAAAAAAAAAAAAAAGGAGAGACTTTTACAACTTACAAGACAAACTTGACTGCTCATATCGTCAAATGTATAATAACAACAGCACCCCTCAAATTAAGTGAACTTGTGAGTAGTAAACAGCAATTCATAACTCCAAGACAACTCACCATACTAACAATTACACTACGACACTAACATATTCATAAAATTGAATTACGAACCTAGAAGTGAAAAAATGGCTCCTTAAAAACCTGTAACAATAAAAAAAAAACACTTCATTCCGACAAAAAACCAACTCAAGCATTTCAGCAAAAACATAACATAAGAACAGAGACACACAAATTCCAAATCACATTACACAATTAAACAGACTTCAGAGTCCGATTAACAGTAAGTAAGTAAGTAGTAACCATACAATTAACTTCCTTGGAAGCTTCTTCACTGTCTCAAAAATTTCAAGCGCAGATCCGATCATACAAAAACAGTTCACATCATACATAAAAAATAAAAACAACAAACCGTTCACAGATTTACACATCACAAACACAACAGCGTCATAATAAAATCATTTTAACTTACAGACCCCTCACTTCATGCACGAAAATGAAGCACTAACCTATCCACTGAACGATAACGACGACACTTTGATTTGATTTTGCTCTGCACCATGAGAAGGTGGCAGCGATTTGATTCCCAACACCTCACTAAGAACAACTAACTTAGCTACCTGCAAGCAATGCAAATTACATTCAACGAAAATTCGAAGTAATTGAAGATGATAGCAATTTTTTCGGAACCGCGACGGACACTACTGCTATTACTTACCTTCGTGCTGTTTCTTCACTCTCTTTTTTTTCGCTTGTTTTCTTGCGTTTTCCCGGGAAAGTGGAAACGAAGGGTCATGTGAGAGAAAATTCAGAACGTGTGACAGTTAGTTGCGTATGCAAAAGGCGCCTACGCTGCGCAGTGGCCATTGCTCCGAAGTTATTGGTTGGTTTTTCAATATTATGTTTTTTACTTTTTTTTAGTTTCATCTTGTAAAATGAAAGGAGAAAACTGTATTTTACACAACTGTTCATATTATGATTAATGAAGGATGTAAAATAATTTTATATAAATATTTTACTTAGATGAAAATTAGATACTTATTAACCAAATCATATGTTCCCACGTTGTAAAAAGGTATGTATAACTAAAAATATTTATATTAGTGGACTTTTAAACATTTATAACTTATTAAAGTAATTAGTTTTGTCCTTGACCTCGTAAAATAAAATAGAAATGATACTTTTGATATTCAATAATTTTATACACATTTAATACTTATAATTTTTCTTAAGAAATGTTTAATGTTAGTTTTCATTAATTAAGTTTCATATTTTTTTTTATATTTTTACACACTATTTTATAAGTATTTTCAAAATAAAAAAATAAATTATTTTTTTAATATTCAATTAATGAAACTCTCTCGTATAATTTGTATTTGATTTATATAAAAATGTAAAATTTTTATAAATTAATTATTAAAAAAAAATTTAACTTTTTAAAAATTAATTTTATCAATAATAATTTGCTCGTACAACAATAGATGTGTAAAGAAGAAAAGGTGTCCAGATAGGTACGTGTATGCCGTGTAGTGAGGGATTCCAAAATATAATACCAAAGAAGGTAAAGAAAATGAAGTGATGGAATGGAATCATTCATTCCAAAATGTACCCTTGGCAGTTGGTAGTGAAAAGTGCATGGGGAGGGATTGCACAAAAGGACAAAACCAGAATGATACTTTTACAAATTTTGAAAGGGAAAGTTATGATCGATCCTCAAAATGGAATGAAGGACTACGCCTGTCCAACTCAATGATAGTGACATGATACTTTGAGGATCGAGGGCGTCTTTACCTATCTAAATTCAATTCAATGCAGTACAAATTGTGGGATTTGGATCACAAGTTTTAATATTGAACACACTTTTATATAATTATTGAATAAAAAAAGTAAGAAAAATGAAAGTGTGTAGTTAAAAAGACAACTGCACAATGGGAAAATCATGGAATCCGGATCCAAATTGTGGTACTATGTCATACTTGGTAGATGGGGGTTCCTTAAGCATGCTATGACTATGAAATACTTTACCAATAAGTTATTGATTTGACTAGTATTGGAGTTAATTTTCTTGAGGGGGATTCCAACATTATGAACAGAAAAAATTGTAGTTGAAAAAAAAATCTTTAAAGATGATTAATTAGATTATTCAATAGCAGATTATTTATTGACAAGTAGTTAGATATTTAGTACTGTTGATAAACAAAAAAATTATGAGATACTTTGTTTAAAAAATAATAATTATTTTTTGTAAAAAAAAATTGTTATTTTGACCACTTAAGTTAAGTATTCAAATAACTTAAGTGATCAAAGTTATAAATTTTATTTTATGCAAGTCAAACTCGATTTAACTTGTACTAAATTGCATGTAAACTTTGTGTAAGTCTTTATTTTAAATGACTCTCTATTCTTTAGAGATGTATACTTTTTTTATCACCGGGAAAAACTAAACAACAAACAAGTAACTTACAAAAATAAATAATTACTTGTGGTGATCTCTAATTAAAATCCTCTTGCTATGATTTGATTGTTGAAATAACTGTATATATAGATATTCTCTTAGTTTGATGTTCAAGCGCGTATGATTACAATACATGTTACCATCAGTTTTTTTTATTTTGACTTGTAGTTTATTTCTATTTAGTAACATTGTAACTTGTTAATAGGCAAATGGAATCAAAACTGAAAAAGATGCCGAAATGGGAAATTCTGTGATGCAGATGAATTCTTAGTTTGGGAATATAATGATAACTTTTGATTGAAAATTGTTTGTTTAAAATACATTATTATAATTTAATTACTAAACAAATACTATTTAGATTATGGTTTCCAAAATGTTTAAATTTTTCAATTTATTGTATTTGTCTATATTCTTGTGATTGAGTTATATTTTAAGTTTCAGCAAATATTTATTGATTAAACAATTTTGTCAAATTAGATGTAAATATACATTAATTTGTAATTTGTAGACAAAATATGACAACAGAGAGTCCCAAAACATAAGAAAATAAATAATAGATGGATGGTTATTAACCATAATAAAGGTATTTTTTTTTTAGATGACACAAAACTATTTTATTCTCATCAAATCTATATTCAAATTATATAAATGTTTTGGATCAAGATATTTTTATGTTTATATTGTTTTTAGATTATTTACCAAAAAGTCGGTAGTTAGAGTTTGAACATGGAACCAACTATTGTTTTTTTATGTTTAAACAAGAATATGTTAAGGTTGAGCAAAATTTTTTGGAAAAGTATGGTGATAAACTTGATCACAAGGCTTACTTTAGGTATGTTAGAAAATCTATTTTTTAATTAGTTTCTTTTTAAATGAAAAAACAATCAGTTACACTAACCACTAGATATGATAGTTTTCAAGAATTCATAAAATGACATGATTCAATAAGCAACTAAAATGGAGTTTAGGATAAAACTCGATTAGTATTAATGGAAATCGGTTGGTAAGTTATATGTTTTATTAATTACTTTTTTTTTGTTATAAAACATTAAACTCATGTTTTTATACCATACTTGCATATTAAGTTGATGACTATATAGAGAATGAAAATTCAAGGAAATAATTCTTGGTGGTGTTGGTGAAGTTTTAAATAAATACAAACTGATTATTTAAAGAAGTTCTAAAATTAGAAAAACATTCCAGATTTGTACTGGTTGAAAAGTATTCTGTAAAAATAATGCATTTCATGAAGATGATGAAATAATGTTTAATTTTGCAAGAAATGACAACAATATTGATGATGTAAGGAAATATGATTCCAAACAATAAAAATTTTTAAGATTAGGTTAATACTTTTGTTTAAATTTAGTTGAATCAGTTTTACTATTGTTTTTTATTCTTAGACATGTAGTTTTAACTTTTAATTATACAACAATTAAGTAATATATATTTTATGTTTTGTTAGTTATTTAATTATGAATATGATGTGGTTGATTTGTTAATGATTTAGCTTTTTTAATACTATATTAATTTATAGAATATTCATGTTATTTTATTTATATTAATCTAATTATTTTTGTTTAATTACACTAAATATATAATTACAAAATCTTAAAACCTAATATTACACTAATTTTGTACAAAATGTACAATAACGTTGGTTCTCATTTTTATATAAAAATATAGTTTTTATATAAGTCATTTCATATATATATATATATATATATATAGATTAGCTGAGAAAAAAAAAAAAAAAATGAAAGACAAGAGGATCGCGAGACTAAAGCCTCATACGAGTTGTTACCAAACTTGTAACTTGCAGGGGAAGGGACAGAAAAAAGAAAAACAGAAATATACGGTGAAGCTACAAATTCAAGTCATTTACATGCAAAAAGTCAACTAACTAACAAATGGATCTCATGAACGCTCCACCTGTCAAACCAAATGGAGAGTTTCACTCCTCCCACTCTATAATGATAATCACTATGAAGAACAACAATTGCCTTAACACCTCCACTACAAACCACCCAACACCTCCACACCTCCACAGTGCACCAAATGCTCCCTCACTCAACCACCCACCACCGCCATATGAATTGCTGTGAGCCACGAACCTTCGGCTGCTCCAAACTCAACATCATGCCGCACCACCATGATATAGCTACAAATTGGGTAATCTGTAATGAATTTGTGTGTATTACGGATTACCAAATCTGTAATGCATTTTATGAATCTGACTCCTTTGTCACCATGCGTCTCCCTTCCGCTATCTTCTTCTCGTCGTCGCCTACTTGACTTTCGTCAAGCTCTCAAATTATGAGGAAGATGGAGAGAAAAGGGTGAGAGAAGGTTGAAGGGGCATAATAGTCCATTCCATATCATTATTTTAGCTTATGGAGTGCACCAAGCCAAAAAGGTGCATTAAGTAATTCCCAAAAATCAAGCAACAAGATTTTTATGGGGTGCAGCACAGCAAGCTTTAGCAAAAAAATAAAAAGAATCTGTATTGGGCCAACAGAGAACTGACAGACCCAAGCCCAGCCCAAGAACCCGAAACCCAAGGCCCAAATTATAGACTTGTTCGCTACTCCTTCTCTTTCTTTCTCTCACAACTTAATAGACGCACTTTAGAAGCCAACACTGTTACTCTCTGCGACCTCTCTTTCTCTTTCTCTGAGGTTAGTTCTCCTTACAATTTTTCCTCTGTTTTCTCACTAATTTCCCTTCCTTTATTCGCTCCGAACAGATCGCAGTCTTTTTCTTATCCTCACGCCTTTCAATTCAATTTGCCCATCTCACACACACATTCTAATTCCTCGTTTTCGCAAGAAAAATAATAAAAAAATTTATCTTTTTCACTAGGGCTGGTACGAAAAAAAAAAAAAAAACCTCTTTCAAGTGTTTTTAATTTTCAATTTTCAATAAGTAAAGTGCTTGTTTTGTTTTTGGGTTGTGATTGTAACTTGCAAGTGAAGTTGTGAGTGCAGATTCTCGCGCGGTTTATCATGGGGGACAGTCAGTATTCGTTTTCTCTCACCACATTTAGGTATTGTCATTACTCATAACTTTTACATTTAATTTAATTTGATTTGATTTTTTTGTTTATATTAAAGGGAATGGTGTTGTGGTGTGTGTTTCAACTGATTGTGTTGTGTTGTGGAACAGCCCTTCTGGAAAGCTTGTTCAGATTGAGCATGCTTTGACAGCTGTTGGCTCTGGACAAACTTCTTTGGGAATTAAAGGTGATTGATCTGTTTATGGCTATCACTTTTCAGTGTTTTTCTGTTGACTCATCTTTTCAATTTGAAATTTGTTATTTTGAGGTGCACTTGTGTTGCTGATTGGTTGTGATGAGGAGCAATGGAAATAAGTGACATTTCATTGTGCTAAGATGTGGTTCATGGATTTCTAATTGTTTTTGTTCATTTAAATTAATTGGGTGGGTAGGTGCTGGTATATGGGACTTAGATTTGTTCAGTGAGGTACCTGGGATTAGGAAGCTGAAGCAGCTATCGGTTTTGAATTTTTTGTCTTAATTGGGTGTTCTTTGATTTCTGAGTAAATTTGGTGGGATTGGAGTGGGGTGGCTGATGGTGCTGGTAAAATAGACAGAAACTGGAGTGGTTGTGTATGCATCTATGATATATTGAGTTTGACCCTTGTTTGTTAAATAGGCTGGTGGTGTGTGGAAACACCACTGAAAAAAATTGTAGGGTTGGATTAGTATTATGCTGTTACAATATGTTATTGTTTTGTTTCCTTGTTCTAAATGCAGTATCATCCAGCATTATCAATGGCGGAAGGCCGAAATACTGCCATATAAACATGCCATTGCGCTTTATGGCACCACCACGGTGGACCTTTCTTTACAAATTGGCTATGGCGGTTGGCAAAAAATCCGCCATGGTTGCTATTTAACAACACTGGTATCATCTTAGTGTTAGATTATTATAAGAAAGAAAAATGAAAGATTTTTATTCCCCCCCAAATGTTGAATGAATGAGCTTGTGTGGATGTTATCTAATAGATGGCTAGAAGATTACGTGTTTTGGCAAAGAAAGGCTTACAGTTCTTTGTTAGGCCATTCAAGGGGCTTTTACATGATGGGGAAGTTCTGTTTTGGGAAGTTTGTAGATTTCTTAGTTTATGATTTAATCTTGTGTTTTGGCATAACTTATTTTTCATTTTGGGGGTTCATTTTGTTTGTTAAAATCTTATGTCTGATATAGTTCATTTGTTTGTACTATTTGCTTTCTATTGGGTTCCTGTCTCTAGATGATTTCGATCCTGTAATGTAAGCTGTAGCTTTTGCTATTTTTAATTATATATTTGATATTTGATTCTTGCAGCTGCAAATGGAGTTGTCATTGCTACCGAGAAGAAATTGCCATCTATATTGGTGGATGAAGCATCAGTGAGTTTTTTCCAATATTAGATTGCTTTTGGTTCATTTTTCATGTACTTTTTTTCTAAAAAAAATTGTCCTATCCAAATATCAATATAGGAAAATCTGTGGTGTCCTATTGTGTGTTTGTACATGGTTTTAACACCTTCAATTACACATAACCTTGATGGTCCCAATTATAAGCTGCATTGCTTGATAGTTCATCCTCGAAAAAAATAAATTAAAGTTCAGCTACAGATTTGTCCATTTAACTCAAACCCTGACCCCAATACACCCATCATTAATACTCCTTCTGTTTCAATCACATAATCTCCTTGCAAATTCTTTGTTGTATTGCAAGGTTGGGTCACCCTATTGTATGCTTAAAATAATATATAAATGCACATATATACAAGTATATATCTTTGTTTAGATACATCTGTGTACAATATTGTTTTCAAATTTATGCTGACTAACAATCTACTTCTATTGGATAATGATTTTAGTACCTTGCAACAATCTGATGGCTTCATACGGAGCAATTCATTCTGTTACTACTGCGTTATCTTCCTATTAATCTAAACTACAATTGATAATATATATACTACAAAGCATTGGTTTGCTTTACTGTTCTTCAAAAAATATTTGCTAAGTGGAATGATGTGCCTGTTATATTTTGATAGTTAAGGATGTTTCAAAGTCTGGCCATTGATAAAATAATCTTTTACATAGTTTTTGCAAGCATATTGTCAATATAATTATAAATTTTTTTGAGATCAGTTAGTTCGTGTTGCATTTTGTGTATTTATTCTTTGTTGTATTTGATTGCAGGTCCAAAAAATCCAGTTATTAACACCAAATATAGGTGTCGTATATAGGTTTGTTTCTTGTACATATTTAAATCATTTTAAGTTAAATATATTTTATTACTCATTAACTCATTGTATCTTGATAGTGGTTACACATAATGGCAATTGATGTTTTAGCTTTGAATGTCTTCTTAAACATGAGATAGAAACTGAGGTGGGAGGCATTGGGGACGTGGCACAACTATTTTGAGGAAACTTTTTTCTTAAAGAAGTATGAAATAGAAACTGATTAAAGATTTACTAGATGGAAAATATTTATTTCAGTAAAAAATATAAGAAAAAGTGTTGTCCATGGTTGATGTAAACAGACAGAAGTATACTTAAAGCATACTTGCAGCTGGTAGACTGTTAATCTGCATTGTTTTTTAATATAAAATAGATCATCACTGGCTGCTTTGTGATTTCAATAGATTCCCTAATGAAAGAGATTTACTGGATTCAACCCACAATTGACTATTGACCTTTTTTAAAGGAGGACAGAAGTTGTTTGTCTCTGAACAGACTTTTGAAATCTATTTTGAAACATTAAAAAGGCATTATATTTCTGTTCTCTTTTTCACATTGTCAGAGATAAAACTGTTGAAATAACTTTATTTCAAATGTTTAATTTGTTTTTGAAGCTTCATAACCAGGCTTAGTCTACCTTTTATTTTTTCATTTCTGTTAAGCTTTTGGTATATGGAAATAATTATTTGTCCTTAACTTGTCTTGGAAATTTGGCCTAAATTTGGTCTTTGTTGTTCAGTGGCATGGGTCCTGATTTTCGAGTTTTGGTTCGAAAAAGCAGGAAACAAGCTGAGCAGTATCACCGGTTATATAAAGTATGGTATACCAAATTCTATTCCAATGCATTTTTCTTACTACTGTGTTCTTGTTCTGCATATACTTAGCTAAGATGATTCAGTTAATAATGTTGCCTTCACTTTGGAACTTGATATTGTAATGAATTATATTGTTTCAATGATTGCTACTTGGTTAGACATCTGTAGATAGTTTTCATTATTTTTCTGGAATGCATATTTTTTTGACTGAAAGAGTGGTTATTTTCTGTACAATTCTGTGTTTGCAACACTTGAACAGATTGATGTTCTTAATTTATATTATGGTCCTTGTATTAAGTATCTTTCACTCTTTGTATACTTTGAGAAGAGAACCACAAAGATAATTATAATAAAAGGATATTTCTGAGGAAAAATCTATACCTATATATAAAGGGGATATGATGTTTTGGTGTACACATTTCTTTTCCCATTTTACCCTTATAGCTTCCTTTTCAAATTTCTTTTTTATCCCTATAATAACTACATCAATAATTATTATAATCACCTATAACCTTCTAAAAATAAACTACCTACAACCTCCTCTTTTTAACTATTTTTATTTGAAATAAAAAATATAAAAGAGGCACCAAGTGCCTCTCCCCCACTAGTAAAGGATGAAATTGATTAATATGGACAAACTACTACATACTATGTCCAAGCTAGTTATGGGGAAGGATGTCTAGGAGGAGAAATAGAGGGTAAAATTCTATATATAATTGTTTTTCTTTTTCCTGAGAGTTTTTGAGTACTTAGTTATTGATGAAAATTTGTTATAATTGTAAAATATATGAATTATGTGCTACTTATAATCTTTATCTTTATGAACATACATATGCTCTTCTTTTTCTTGTTCTTTCTGTTTGCTTTTGGTATTCTATGTGTATCACTTGTGAAGTGCGGGTTATATCTGATAATATAATATAATTGAAATTTGCAGGAACCAATTCCTGTCACTCAACTTGTCAGGGAAGTTGCCGCTGTAATGCAGGAGTTTACTCAGTCTGGGTAAATATTTCTCTGTAGACTAGACTCTGATGAAATATGTTTTTTTGACCCCTGAAATTTAGCTTGTCAACTGATAAGATAGTAGTTTATTTCATGCATATAGATCATCAACTCCCTCCCCCCAAAAAACCAAACCAAAAGAAAAATAATATCCCCAAGAAAAGGAAAATGGGGATGAAAAATACTTAAGGGTATAATTCAGGTATAGTTAACACTACCGTCGTCATCTTTGAGGCTTTGGCAATATGATCTGTTAAATATGAGTCACTCATTGCTCTGTTTTTTCTTGTCATCCCCCCCACCAATTTTTTTAGCTACTGATTCTCTCCTTATCTATATGACAGAATATTGTTTTAATGATAAACTAAATTTTTTGAAATTCTCCATTACTACGAACATGATTCAGTTGGCTTTCAATGTTGAGGGGGGTTGCTTGTAATTAAATGCCCGACGGATTGATTTGTCAAAGTCTCAATTATCATTAGCTTCTGGACATGAAATTGGAAGCTTGAAATAAGTATAAATTTGGGAGCCTAAAATAGTGTTATCTTTCTGAAAAGAACCAGCATGAATTAATATTGATTGAGCTGTTTCCATAATTGTTTTCTTTTCCTCTGGAGGTATATGTTAGATAAATTGGTAACATTGTGATCATATAGAAATTCCATTTCAATTAGACAGATTTTGATAGTTGATAAATCCTTAATAAGCAGCTTATAACTAAATGCACTGAACGTAGTTTGAACCTGTGATTTCTGGATACACCCAACTATGTTCACTTTCCATTTTTACCCTTTATCATTTTTAGAATTCTGACATTTCTGTTTTGGTCCTGATAGTGGTGTTAGGCCTTTTGGAGTGTCCCTGCTAGTTGCCGGGTTTGATGATAACGGACCACAATTATACCAGGTGTGTTAATATTCCTTTTTTTGTTATGTAACTCTTGACATGATTGCTTTTAAACCCTGGTAAATGACCATCATTTGCAATCCTAATTTGTGATTACATTTCATTGTCTAACCCTTTGTTGTGAACTTGAACTCTGTATGTTTAGTTGTCACATGTACATGTAACACGTGTAGATTTCAGAACCTCATTCATTGGTGAAATGAATAAGTGCTCCTTAGATTCTCTGAAGACTACAATATAATAACTTTTCTATGGTATCGTGTTTTGCTTCAATTGAAAATTGTCCATTGATTATGTTGTTCAAGTTCAAATGTGTGTTCAGAGAATTGGTTGTCTGTATCACTACACATCTAGACATTTGTGTATACAATGCATTTGTACTGGCCTACTGGGATATCTTTGTTGTTGCATTTAAGACTTGTTTAAAATTACTGCTTTGAATTTTAGAGAGGGAATTGAAGGTTGTTATTTGATGCAATTTGTTTTTTCTGTAGGTGGATCCATCAGGTTCATATTTTTCTTGGAAAGCTTCTGCTATGGGGAAAAATGTTTCTAATGCAAAGACGTTTCTTGAGAAGAGGTAAGCTTTTCATCAATAGCAGTTCTGCAAGCAAAAACCTTGGAGTGCATCACAATTTGTTGTGTTGTGTCCATTATGTGCTGTAGTTGACTCGATTGTCCACTTACAGGTACACAGATGATATGGAGCTTGATGATGCAGTCCACACAGCAATATTGACTCTGAAGGAAGGGTAGGAGCATGCCATTTCAAGTTTATGCACTAAATAATTATAAAACCTTATTGAAAAGGACATGTTTAACTAATACTGTCCATTAGGATGTCCAATTTTTTATTTTATTTTATATTATTTGGTTATTTTCATCTCTTTTTTGGTCAAATGTTACTCATACAAATAGTAATGCATGATAGCTTGTGTTTCACAATTATAGTTTGGGGAAGGAAAATGCATCTAAGATTGGCTAATTTAGGTTCATATGAGAATATTGAGGCTAATCATATCTAGGATATTTAACCCAATTTTATAGTAGTGGTCTTGACAGGTTTGTTTGGTCTTTTGAAACGTTTCTCAAATTTTCTCTTCTGTTTTCTTTTGTGGATGTTTCACAGGTTTGAGGGACAGATCTCAGGAAAAAACATTGAAATTGGCATAATTGGTGCTGATAAAAAGTTCAGGTATATCTATCTGTATACCTAAAATATACCTAGTATGCTTGACTCTCTGGCTTCTGTCATTATTATTAGTCTAATTGAGTTGAAACAATAAATTTAGAGCATTTCAAAGTACAAGAGAATTGCAACAGAAAAACAAGACTTTCAAGTTATCTGCATCTAAATTCTAAACCAGAAAATTGAAAACCATCCTCATATCCTTCTATAGTTTAACTGGGTTACTTAATCATAGCATGTTAATGATGTTGTTGCAGGGTATTGACACCAGCAGAAATTGATGACTATTTGGCTGAAGTAGAATAATCTGCTATGAAGAAATCTTGTGATCCTGAACTTGTTGTTTGTTTCACAGTTGGGTTCATTAATTGGTAGCTTAAATAGTGACATTTTGTGATGCCAATAGTGAATTTGTGAGCTACTAGTTGTGATGACCAGCAAGCCCTTCAGATAAAAAACTTTTTTCCAAAGTCATCAACATTTTCAAACAAACCTATGCGGCAATGACTACTTAATGAATATTTGCTAATTTATTACTTTTCCCCTTTTAGAATCTGATTGCCCCTTATCTCTGTTATTTTATATATTGCCAGTTAAGTTCAATGCAATGTAATTGCACTGCTATCTCAAATTCTCCTCCTGGTTCACATTTCTTTGTCAATGATCATGTTCATGTACTTCTGCAGAAATAGGCTTTTTTTTTTATCTTTTTTTTTTTCTTGAAATTTGATAATTTACACCTTATTTTTATAGAACGAGTAAGTTAACAAGCTATAATAATTTTTTAAGATGCACCCAAGATGTAGCTTATTAACGAAAGATTTAAATATCATTTTAATTATTGCAATTTAGTATTTTATTTTTAATTTTTTGTCCTTGTAATTTTTAATTTTTGTTTTTAGTTCTTTTAATTTATGTTTGTTTTATTTTTTTGTCTTTAATGCAATTTAAATTAGATTACATTTTTTTCTATTTTTGTTTTTAGTTCTTTTAATTTATGTATTTTTTTTTGTCTTTAATGCAATTTAGATTAGATTATATTTTTTTTACTATTCAAAGTGTTATTCAAATTGTTTTAAAGATGAAAAAACTTAAACATAATTTGCAAGGGACTATAAGTAAAATATTTTGGATTGATGAAGAGCAAAAAAAAAAACATTATATTGTTAAATTGCAAGGATAACAAATATATTTAAGTTTGCAAATTCATAAATATATAATCTTAACGCCCACGCAACAATATGATTTTAAGATGTATCTTGATTTAATTATGTATGAGAATGTATGAAGTAACAACATAATTTTAAGATGTCTTGATTTAGATATGTATGAGAGCGTAAGAAGTGTTATCATAAATATACAACTGATCCGTTGGGGCATCACGACAAAAAAAGGTTAGTGATGGATATAAAACAACCTCCAATGAAATGCATCAAGACACAATTGTAACATAACAACTCTTGAAAAGCAAAGGAAATGCAACTTTAATTAATTGATTACTATATCTGAGAATGTAGTTTCGTGGGACAAGTAATAACAGCAAATAATATAACCATTTTGTAATTTTTAACTTTATAACCATTATGGTTAAAATTTGGTTTCAAGTTTAATGCCTTAACACACTCACAATTTTCTCAATTACTCTCAATTAAACTATAGTAGGAGAGTATCATTTTAATCAAGTATTAAATACCTTAATTTCAGACAAAATCTGTTTATTTATGTTAAATTCTTAATTTTCTATTAAATAAACAAATTTTCATTTATAAAAAAAATATATTTATTTATGATCAATTCCTAGTCTTTAATCTTGTTTTAAATACTTTTGTTTTCACTTTCATGTATGCATATATTTATTTCTAACATAAAACAATCACGTCTACACAAAATAATAATAATAAAAGTTATTATTATTATTTTTTTTTTAGATTTTGATCAGTTGTATTTATGACAACACTGTCCAAGAAAGGTATTTCGATGAGGAACGTAATTTCTTGTTGTCCAATTATTCCTTTCAATTAATTTATTCATTCCATTTATACAACAAAATATGAAATCATGATTATATGATCTAACTAAATTTTTATTCTCATAACATATGGAATTGTGAAGTTGACGTAATGACTAAACTCTATGTTCAGACATTAAGGAGACGATTTATTTAACAAAAAATCTTTGGTTCATTGAATATTGAAATTTTTGTGATTCATTGAACATTAAAAAATATCCATGCTAGAATGAAAAAGTTTCACTCTCATTTTGACTTAAAAAAACCTTCATGTTAGGAATAACAATTCTATTAGCCAAAAAAGTTTAGTTGTGTGATTGATTTTACTACTCTTCAATTGTCTATATTCAGATAAAGTTACTTCATCAATAAGTATCAACACTTTCACGAAGGAGAAAGATATTCTCCAACAAGTATGGAAGTAAGGAAGTTACGTCGTGCCATACATATTACATGAATTGCAATACGAATAAGGTAATGAATTAATGATCATTAACCCATCATCATTCAGCACCAATGTCTTGGTTTGAATGCTGAGTTTACATTGATTATTGAAGATATGTTGTTGGAACATGACCATACAAAAATTAATGCTTAGAATCATTCTCTATTCAATGCAAATCATACTCCCTCGACAATAATATTCACTAAAGGATAAACTTGGAACAAAAATTTAAACATCCCACTAAAAACTGAAAACATCAGTTAATATGTGACAGGTTCCAGAGCAATATAAAATGTGAGCTGGTGGTAATATACAAGGAATGTAAACACATTGACAATGGCCAACACTGTAATAGTTAGCCTACTCTCAATAGTCTTGCTTTGGATGGTGATAGCAGCTGAAGGGAGGACAACACTTGAGCAAAACAATGAATGGCCAACATACTATCCAGTTTTTGATGGTTTTGATGATGGCATTTGCAAAACAATGGTAGAGACACAAGGTTACACATGTGAGGAACATCAGGTACATATGACTATAGCTATGTTTGTATTGGAGTTAAGAATAACGCAACCAACGTTGAACTCAAAGTTAGCCCTCCCTAGCTTTTGTTTTTTTACATTGGAAAGTGGGAATTGTCCAAACGCTACTCCAAACACACACTATATATCTTGTTGCATACACTTGCCATTTATTATATAGGCACTTTTGAGAATTGATTCTTTGTTGTTGGAGCCAGGTTACAACGGAGGATGGCTACATCTTGAGCCTGCAAAGGATTCCGGCCAGGCGGTCCGGTAAGAAAGCCAACAAGCCGCCGGTGCTGTTACAACATGGCATTTTATGTGTAAGTTGTGTTAACAGAGATATATATACACACAAGAGAAGACAAACATGTTCGGAAGAACTTTTAGTATTGTTCTCCTATCAGAACTGGAATTTAATTATCGAGGTGAAACTCCACTTCTGATAAAAGAATAACACCAAAAACACCTATAGAATTGCATGTATGTTTGTTTGTTTTTTTTTTTTTTTTAATGTAGAACCAATACTTGTATTGTGTGGTTCAGGATGCTAAAACATGGCTGCTCAATTCTCCAGATAAATCATTGGGATTTATCTTAGCAGACAATGGATATGATGTGTGGCTTGCCAACACTCGCGGGACAAAATATAGCAGCGGACACACATCACTTACTCCTGAGGAGATGGTTTTTTTTTTCCTATGCATTTCACTTTTTCAGATTATTTTGAGTAAACCAGATGATAGCTTCTCTAATGGATAATTTTGATTTATTCATTATGTGTAGGATTATTGGGATTGGACATGGGATGAATTGTCTAATTATGATCTTCCAGCTTTTGTCCAATATGTCTACAGCAAAACTGGTCAAAAACTGCACTATGCAGGTCATTCTTTGGTGAGTTCTTAATTTCAGTATGTTTGTGTTTTCAGATTCTTTTATTATACTCCCTGCATCCCATTTTTATTTATAGTTTTAGATGTTAAAAAAGTCTTAAAATAATTGATGTTCTTACGTTTTAAGATAGTATTTATTGTTGTTTTTCTAATTTATCCTTAGATAATGATTATGCATGTAGTAAATAAATATAATGTATTTATTGAGAAAAAAATGTTATTTTAGTAAATTGACTAAAAAATACTTTATTTATTTCTTCTTGATCTTTGTGTAAAAATCATAAAATGTAATTAAAATAAGACTAAAAAAGTACTCTTTTAGTTCCTATAATTTTTTTCTTTTAATTTTAGTTTTAGTTCTTGCACAGTAAAAGTTTGGTTTTGAGTCCTGTAGTTTCAAAACCAAAATGTGCATAGGATTGCTGAGACTTTTAATGCTTAGTTGTATTTTTTATTTCTAAATTATAATTAATGGTTAAATTTGATTTTTAAATTTTAAAAAGTTTCAATCTGAGCCTTTTAATTATTTAAAATGAATTTTGATCAATTTTTGCAAGATTTTTTTATTTATTTACACTCCTTTTACTAAATACATCCCTAAAAATATAAAAAATAAGAGGTGTAATTAGTAAAAAAAAAATGTAAATAGAAAAATTTGATATAAAATGATTAAGTTGATTTCATCTAAATAATTTAGGACCAAATTAAAACTTTTTAAAAAACTTTGGAGATCAATTCCGACGTTTAATTATAATTTGAAGACAGAAATGCAATTATGCTAACTTTTAAAGTATTAGGATTAAAACCAAAATTGAGAAAAACTACAGTTACTAAAAATGTGGTTAAACCTTTAACAATAACTTGAAATTTCAGGGAACTTTGATGGCTTTATCTGCTTTCTGTCAAGGACGAGTGCTGAACAATTTGAGATCAGCTGCATTACTTAGCCCAATTGCTCATATGAATCAGATCACATCACTACTAATAAAGTTTGCTGCTGACTCATTTCTAGCTGATGTGAGAGATAGAAGAATTTCATTTAACTGAACATTGAAATATGAATATCCATTGAATACAATTTGACTTCATGAAAGTATTTTCCTTTTTTCTTAATAAAACAGGACATATACTGGTTAGGACTCCGCCAATTCATTCCAAACGGGTAACAAAAAACCTTAACCTTGGAAATTTATAAGACGTTTAGTTTTACTATTTTCTGTTTTCATTTTCATAGAAAATAGAAAATATAATTAAAAATAATATGTTTGTTTTAATTTTTGAAAATAAGATGTTTTCAACATTTTTACTTTTATAAATAATTTTTTTAATATTTAAAATCTGAAAATAAAAATGAATAATGAAAATAGAAAATATTTTTGGAAACCAAACGGCACCTTCCTATCTCTTTATTCAATGTGTTTGAATGAACAAAAGTTAATTTCATATATAAAAAGAAGCTTAAGAAAAATTTCCAATAGTAACAATGTTTCCTAATGAGCAGGGATGCTGTAGGAAAACTTGTGAAACAATTTTGCAATAATTTAAACGCGAACTGCTCAGACATTTTGACAGTTTTGGCAGGTGCTATAAACATTACTGAATTTTTCACTTTTTTGTACATATCAAACCAGTTCCTGCTGATATTGACATTGTTTTGGTATTGCTTGCTCTGAAACTTTAGGTCCAAATTGCTGCCTAAATTCATCCACAGTAGATGCCTTTCTTGATCATGTACCACAGTCAACATCAACTAAGAATTTGGTCCATCTATCTCAAAGTAAGTCCACTAGTAAGCAACATTTTTTGGTGTGTGACCAAGTGTCATAATTTTGAAGCATGCATTTCTGATTGGGAGTACTAGTTTGTTCACAACTTGGTTTAAGTATGTTTGGATAAGTTCTTAAGAAGTAGAAGAGTTTCTAAAAAAAAAAAAAAGAAAAAATGAAATGAGTTTTTTCCTAAACTAAAATAAAATTCTCAATAAATTAATTATAGAAGTTTTTTTATATAATTTTTAAAAAAAAATGTGAGATTTCTACGTATTAATTAATATATAAACTAAATTCAACTTATGAAAAAATTTATTTTACTTTTTTATCTTATTTTCTTTTCTTAAAAAAAACTTATCCAAACAAACTCCAAACTCCTGTTATACATATGGATGTAAAAAGTTTATTGATGGTATATTAGTGACATTTTTATTAACATAAGAATGTCAAATTGGAGATCTTTATATTGTGCATGTTATATACATAACATCAACAAAAAAAAAAAAAAAAAACTACATAAAAATAGATATAAAAGCACTTAAACCTATCATAAAGTAGGATTTGAAACATCTTAATCCAAAGAACTGTATATACTATAGATTATAGACAGATTTCTAATTGATGTTTCTTGCTATGGATTTGGAGTAGTGATCAGAAGTGGAACAATAGCAAAGTATGATTATGGTAATTCACTACAAAATATGCAGCACTATGGACAACTATTTCCTCCTCTTTATGACATGACAGGAATTCCAAAAGAATTCCCTCTTTTCCTCAGCTATGGAGGGGAAGACACTCTATCTGATGTAAATGATGTGCATGTTTTGCTCGATGACCTAAAAGATCATGATGGGAACAAGCTTGTGGTGTTGTTAAAGGAAGACTATGCTCATGTTGATTTTGTTTTGGGTGATAATGCTAATCAAGTGATCTATGATCCTATGATGGCTTTCTTCAAGGCTAATTGATTTCCACTCTATAGTTGATTGTACTTTAAATAATGTAAAACAAAAAAAAATCATCAAAGATAGATCAATAAAATATGTTACATTTCCTCTCCAATCAATCACAAATATTGTTTTCTGTTCTCTGTCATAATTTAACTCCTTATTAAGGTGAGTTGTATTCTAATCCTTACTTTTGATTAATTATAACATACCAATAGACCATTAATATTCTTCACCAAGTATCCATCCATGAGACATTATGTATAAATATTGTTAATTTTGTCTCACGGGTGAGTAGGAGAAAATAAACACGAGTATAAAATTATAAATTTATACTTTAATACTAATGATTAAATATGTCTCACAAGTACTAAATATACAATTATGTTAAATATTCAAAGAAAAACTTTGTTGTCTATAGTAGTTCTATCCGATTCAAATAGGATTACCTCCACACATAGATTACACTAATAGTTAAACATATATCATAACATGATGAATTAAGATTTGAAAGATAACCTACTATATTGAAACCCTTAACAAGGACAAATTCTACCATTCCCATTTCTAAAGACTTTGTTTGAAAGACTTTTTAAATTTTTTTAAAAATTTATTTTTTTAGAATAATTTTTAAAAAAAGAAAATTTATTTGATATTTAAAAATTAATATTAGAAAAAGATAAATTAAAAGATATTAGACTTGTATGTGAGAGAAATATAAAACTTATATGATAAAGATAAAATTAAAGTTATCTGTAAAATTATTAATATCTTATATCTTATTTTTAAAATAAAATATGTGAAATTCTATAAAAAGATAAAATAAAAAAACAAAACATATGAAAACTATTTTTTTTGTTAATTTTAAAAACTAAAATAAAAAATAATTTTTAAAAACTGTTTTTAAAAAATTAATTAACCATACAAGTTTTATAACTTTTAAAAACTAAAAACCGAAAACAAGCTTGCGGTAATACATTCCTCTCAGTTAAGTGAAACACATTAATTTTGCGTGGATAATGTGGTGGTATTCATATACATGAAGACTAGAGAAAGTAAATAATAACTTTGAGGAGTTTTATTCATTCTGCCATCAAGGAGTTGAGTATAAGGTATTTAAAAATGTAAGACTTAATTGCCAATTTTGCAATTCAACTTTTTATTATTTTGTAAAGTTTACTATTCAACTTTTATTTTTTAGATTTTACTACACAAGTTTTCAATTTTTGTACATCTTACCATCCAAGTTTATTTTTCACAAATTTTATCATCTGAGTTTTCAATTTTTGCAAATTTTACCTTCATGATGAAATGACGTCTTCATAGAACGACATATTTTGCAAAAAAATCTAACTTTTTTTTTTAGTGAAAATCAACATCGGTAAAATGCACAAAATTGAAAATTTGGGTGATAAAATCCGCAAAATAATAAAAGTTGCAATTAAGCCAAAAAGTAAGTATGAATAATAGTTGGGTAATAGAGATTATAGGAAAAAATTGTACCCTCATTACAAATTTACAATGAGACACAACAGGTATATAGATGAGCTGGTATAAATCTTTCAGTAACAAGAAAAAAACAGTCCTACATTTATCCATCATCCAGAAACAGTCACATTGAGTCACAGAAACACAGCCAGGGAAAGTGACATGCCTATCCACCATAGCAAATAATCCCCTAAGATTTTTGTTTTAACTCACCTGTTCTCTGTTCTAGTACCATTTTTTATCTTTTAACACCGCAAACAACTAATCTTGAAGATTGATGCAGATTGTCATTTACAGACAAAAAAAAAAAAAAATCTATACTTACTGTTTCAAGCTGGTGGTTAGAAATGAAGGCTAAACAAAAGTTCTACGGAGATCGGATCCAAACAAAATGACTGCTCTTACGTCAGAAGCTACTTCTTGATCTTCCAGTTGTGGGATGTGCGAGGTCCGGTTGCAATGCCTTCATAGTAATGTGAATCAAGCTTTCCTTTGTTCCAGGCTTTGATGAAATCAGAAAACAACTTGCGCGCTGACTCAGCTGAAAGATCAGAGAAAAACATGTTCTTCTCTTCTTTTAGCCAGGTAGCAAACTCGTTATTCTTCGCAAAATAGTCATCATTTGACAATTCTTGGATTTCCTACATTCAAAGTAACCAAGATGAACTGTAAATATCAGCGAACCTATAGATAAATAATCTTAACAATCAAAACTATAAGTACATAACTAGATAATTTTGCATGTAGCATAATTAATAATATTTACAATATAACTCACCATATGGCCAGCACCTTTGCTATGTTTGCTTCTGTGCTTATCTTTCAACTTCCCTGAAATAACAACAGATTGTAGGTTTATTTTGCCATGAAAAGAATCCCATTTGATAGAAAAGAGAAAGTTAACCAGAACTCCAGTCCAGTGAACAACAAACACTAGATAAAGTTAATGCTCATCAAATATAATATTAAGCAATGATGACTGAAAATTCATAATTGAGAGGAAGAACATGAACACCTCTACTTCACTTGTGACTTGTGTTACAAAAATACTTATCGAACTAATTTAGAAAGAAAATCTTTCAAAGGAAAATTTCTAGTTTTCTTGCTATTCAACAAGGGAGCAACTGTTATATGGAAAAAAAAAGTTTAGCCAAAATTTGTATTCTTAAAATTGAAGCATTTTCAAGAAAAAGATGGTGGAGTACCACACAGCAATCAGCAGAGCCACTGATAACAACAGTTCATGAGTTGTGACAGAAGACAGAAGATCGTAAAATGTAAAATGTTATTATGTTAACCACCAGGTCCAGGTGTAGGCAACAGTGGCAGGAAATAAGTATTTTGAGCTTACTTGACTTTTGCATTTTGAAGAGCATTTTCAGTAGACAATCACACCAAATAATGGAAGCTGTAGATACAATTTCCACAACAAGTTTCCCTCAAAAGAAGAACATTCAAGGCCCTATTCAATTCTCCACTTTATGTTCTATTTTCAATAATAAAGTTCTACTCTTTTTTTATTCTTTCCACCTAGGTTCCATCTTATTTTCTGAGTTCCTATCAGGTAATGATGTGTCATGCCTATACTTTGCCATTACTGTAGGAAATCAAACACGTTGTGGGGCAGACATGATCATAAGAAATACTCTCATTGTCCAAGACCCCAAGAAGTAAGCCTAAATGATTTAAAGTTCATTTAAATTGGGTCTCCTTTGAGCAATGTTACAGAACTGGAGAATTAGTGGGACGGCTTTTCCTATTCATACATCTATATATAAGAAAAGAAAGATGCCAAAAATTGATTTTAAATTCAAATTCATACAAAATATTGGCATGCCTTCCGGACAAGACCATTTTAACTGATTTTCTGTCATTTTTCCTCAATCAGTGCTACACCAATATCTCCTTCTATACATTCATTTCTTACCCTATCTTTTCTTGTGTGACCATACATTCACCATAACATTCTCATTTTCTACTTTTTTTTATCTCTTATTGTGCCTTTAAAGCCCAACATTCATAACCCTAGCCACTAAAGTTAGACAAATATTGAAAAAAAAAAAAAAATAGAAGAAAGATACAATACAAACCCAACTCACCCTTATCAGAATTTTCTTTGGAATGCTTGTGAGATTTCTTGTCCTTCCTTTTCTCCTTCTTTTCCCTCTTCCGTCTCTTCCTTTCCTCATCCTCTACCGTTCTTTGCCTCTTGCTTCTCTTCTCATCTGTCAATTAACCCCACAATTAACAAATAACAATAATAATAGGCAAATGCTAACCAGTACCCTACTGGTTAAGGAGCTTAAAAGTATAAATATTTTTATTGAGGCAGAAAATTGCGCTACCAATGATCTTTTTTTGCGCTCTCCTATGATTTTCACAATAAATACTTTTGACATGTTTGGGTAAACTTCTCCAAGAACACTTCTAGGAGAAAAAAATAAGCCTCTTTATTTAAACTTATTTGATGAAATAAACTGTTTTAGCTTATAATAAACAAAACTGCTTATTTAAAAAAACAAATCTTATCTGCTAAAGAAATAATCACTTATTTTATAAACACAAATTAGTTATCAGACGAACGAATTTTAGTCAATATGGATAAGCTAATTTCATTTTTTCTTCATATTTTTTCTACTAGGTCTCTCCTAGAAGTACTTCTGGAAAAGCTTGTCCAAACAAACCTTTTTCTCATTTTAGTTCCTTAACCAATGCCTTAAAGGCACTCATTAGCAAGACCCATAACAATATTAACAACAAAGTTCGCATGCACAGAAACAATGGGTTAAAAATCCGATTTTTTTATCTTCTTCTTCACTATTTTGCAGAACCCATGAATCAAATTTTGTTCCAACCCCAAAACTTAGTTTGGATTTAAAGTAAATCGCGGATTTCGCATAGCGAGGGAAAGTGAAGTACCTTCGTGCTGGGAGGGTGAAGTTCGCTTCGATTTTCTATCGCTTCCCATGATTGTTGTTTGTCGCAGAATTTGCAGACCAAAATTCTCGGTGACACTCCAAACCTCGTTCTCTTGCATTTTTGTTTTTTTTTTTTAACCTTTTATTTATAAAACTATTATTACCATATTTTTAATCTTCTATGTGGGTTTTAAGATTTATACATAAGATAGAGGGGGAAAAAAAAACAGCAAAACAGAAAACAAAACTACATAAACATTATTTTTGGCTTTTCAAAAAATCAAAGTAAACATTATTTTTAGAAAATGTTATTTTTTTTGTTTTTTTAAATAGTAAAATGGATTGTTTAGTTTAATAAAAAAAAAATCATATATTTTATAAAAGTAAATGTAATAATAAATAAAAGTCATTTACCTCTTTCTTCTTAAAAGATTATTCGTTAAGCTACCAAAAAAATATAATAATAAATAATTATTTCTTAATAATATAAAAATCAATAAAATCATCTGTATAATATTTTATGTAATTCAAAAATTTTCTCACTTCAATTTTTTAATGAATAATTTCGAGATTTTTTTTAAAATCTTTTCATGTTAAAATCTCAACTATCAATTTTTTATTTACTATATATATATATATATATATATATATATTATTTATTATTATTATTTTGACATGATATCTTCAGATGTCTATTGGAGTATATCATATGACTAAATGATAATACAAACCATCTTAAAAAAAAAATTATGAGCAAAAACTAAAATTAGCCACATGTACATGACTAAAACCATATTTTAAAACACAGCATTATGCTGCATAATGTTATTTATTGAACATTAAAATTATGAAATTGTTAAGAATAAAAATGTCGAAGAACATGTGTAAGACAATGATTTGTATTTTTTTTTTTCTTTTCCAAATGTATGGATGGAGAAGTTTACAGAAAGGCTAGGACCCCACAAAAGCTTACACGCAAGATTTTCTCTCTATCTTCTCATCCACCATTTCTCCAATTGGAAGCACACGCCAACGATCCAATTGCTCTCTATTATTATTATTTTCATCACTATTCATTGTTCAAAGCCACACCTTTGTTCTTCTTCTGCCTTTTCTTTTTTTCTTTTCTTTTCTATTATCCATTGAGAGTTGAGACCCCAAATGGCCACTGCCACTGCCACTGCCACCACTCTCTTCTCCTCTAATCCAACCAGTCCCAAATCCTTCACTGGCCTCTGCAAGCCCTTCCATTCAAGGGTCCCCACTTCCATCCCCTTCTTCCGTTGCCGAAGACCCAAGTTCTTTGTTAGGGCCACTGTGAGTGTTCTCTTTCACCCTCTTCTCCCAATGCTGCAAAGTTTTGATTTGTGTTGCTGGGTCTATGCTCAATGATGCTCAAGTTTCGATTTTTCTTTCTGGGTCTATGCTTATTTGGGTAATGAACTTGCTGGGTGTCCTTGGTTTTAGATTTGGGTGTTGCCCTTTACTGTTAAATGGATTCTATTGTGTCCTTTGCCCCTTGATTGTATATGATTTTTTAATTTTTTTTTTAAAAATTGGTGGGCTTTTTTGTTTGTGCAAACTTTTGTTGCCTTTTACTTTGTAAAGGTGTGTTATATGAAGTTCGGAATAGTATTCAGCAGAGGGAAAGTTCAGTAATATTTAGGATTTGGCTATCTTTTGATTGAAAATTTAGTTGAAGTTGTTTTGGACAAAATTGTTACTTGTTACTTCAAAAGACCTGAAGTATTGACTGTTGTTGTATATTTTGTGGGCATTTGATAGTTGTTGATAAGGACCTTCTCATTTTAAAATGCATGACGATTTCTTGGCTTCGGTGTAGATGCATGGTACATATGATCTTTTGTGAATTGGAATTGTGTTATGGTGTGTTTGGTTAAGATTTAAACTAGCACAAAGGGGAAAAGTCGGAATTGCAATGCACCTTTCATGCTTTTAGGTAGTGTTTAGAGGAAGTTTATTCATCCCTTGAGCAGCATCTAATACAATCAAACTTAGTTTTTTACATGGTACTCATAGCCAAGGTTGTCTAACTTGAGTTTACATAAACTCATGGAGGGTTAGTCAACTTGACTTGTAAACGTGTAATGATGTATGGAGTCAGACAAGGGTTCAAGGCACACCTCCTCTAGCTTTCAGTTGCATGCGGATTAGAAGGGTGTGATCAGTTATGTTGCTGGTTGTTGGCTTCTGTTTGTGCCTGGCCGGGTCATATGGTTGTTGGCTTCCTGCTGTGGGCTTTGCAGATAGTTGTCCTTTTGTAGCGAGGGTGTCATAGATCTGAGTCATGGTTGGTGGGTGGTCACAGGAGAATGATTGGTGATGCTTTGCTTAGTGATTGATGGTGGCCAAGGTCATCAGAGGAATGGTTGTTGGGCTGAGCAACGTTCAAATGTAATTGCAGGTTAAATTTGGTCTCATGGGTTTTGGGTGACTGAGGTTTCAGAACAAATCAAAAGGAAACAACACATAAACGCTGTTGTTTTATGTGGTTTTGAGGGAATTTTTTGCTGCATTTATACGTACTTCTGAACTTGCCCCTGAACTTGCAAGTTTATGATTTTAGTCAAGTTCTTTCAAGTTCATCTGAGTTTGCAGCCATGCGAGTTTACAAGCATTCTGGTTGATAGTCAAAAAGCATAAACTCAGACAATTATATGATTTAAAACTGAGTTTAACAGCCACAATCTTAACCTTGGAATGGGGGATGGTTTTATTTGTGTATGTTCAATATGCTTTTCTTCTCTATTTTGGATTGCCCTTAAAGACATTCCAAAGATTGTTATAGAAAATGGAACTTGCTGATTGTGTTTGGGAGTCTGTATGGTACACTTTGGTGTGTCAATAATACTCCTTTGTCTGTTTGTCTCCTGTAACATGCACAGTAATTTCATCTTTTCTGTGAGAGAATGACTATTTGCATGCATGTCAAATTATTGATTAATGAATAAATTACCATCATCTTGAAATTTCTCGTGCTTCTGCTGTACTACAGGTCATAAAGTGGAGATGTCCAAAGCAAACACTCCCTCCCGATGATACTGGCTTCCAAAAGAAACTCCTGTATCTGGAATCCATCGGCATCGACTCTTTCGCGCTTATTGAAAATCATCCAACGCTGATCACAACTTCTCTTGCTGACATAAGATCAACCGTGGAATACATCACCTCATTGGATTTCACTGCAATTGAGTTCCGGCGTATGGTTGGCATGTGCCCCGAGATTCTAACCACCCAAGTCTCTGACATCATACCAGTCTTCACCTTCCTTCATCGCGAGGTTCATGTGCCTGGCTCAGATATTAAGCATGTCATAAACCGTCGCCCCCGGTTGCTTGTCTGCAGTGTTAGCAAGCGTCTTCGTCCTACCCTATACTTCCTCCAAAGTATTGGCATAGAAGAGGTAAACAGGCACACTGACTTGCTATCATGTAGTGTTGAAGAGAAGTTCATGCCAAGGATTGATTACTTTGAGAATATCGGGTTTTCTCGCCGCGTTTCAACTTCAATGTTCCGAAGATTTCCCCAGTTGTTTTGTTATAGTATTAAGAATAACTTGGAGCCCAAGTACAGTTACTTTGTGGTGGAGATGGGGAGAGATTTGAAGGAGCTGAAAGAATTCCCTCAGTATTTCTCATTTAGCCTAGAGAATAGGATCAAGCCTAGGCATAAAAAGTGTGTAGAAATGGGGGTGTGTTTTCCTCTCCCTGCCTTGTTAAAAACAAATGAAGTGAAATTTCAAATTAGATTAGATGTATGTGTAAATTCTTCAACACCCTTGAAAACATCCCCTCTGTGGTTTGCTGGCTGTGATGTTTATGACATATAGAATAACAATTGCATTGTACATTTCATTTGCTTTTGTGAATTTCTAAAACAGCCATCATTAGATGCTTCTGGCATTTCTGTATGGAAAAGTTTAAGAGTTAATCAGTCATATGAGCCATCCCTTCTAAGGTCTTGTTTGTATTATGTGTGAAACGAAGTTTTGCACCATTGAAAATGCAAAAAGAATAGCTTTGGCCAAAACTGGTTTCTAATGAGATACAAACAGACTCTAACAAGTTGTATATTGGTTGTAAGTAACTGGAACTTGGATGTTCAACTTGGAATCTTGAATAGCAATTCTCTCAAAATTTGCTGTTAAGTGTTGCAGTTTTCAGGAGCAATAGCCAAGTCTTGAATATAACTTAATGTAGTATTTGGTTCAAAGAAGAGAGGAGATTTTATGGTATGTTTGACTTAGAATGAAAGTGAAAGAAAAAGAAAGGAAATGAGTGGAAAGTGAGATTATCTGTTAAGAAAGAAAATTAAAAAAAAAAAAAAATCTTTCTTCTTGTTTGGTTACGTACAAAATAAAAAGAAAGGAAAAACATCCCTAATTAAAAAGTATATAAAATCAAGAGTATTTTTATCTTTTTATTACATCAAAATATTTTTCTTTTCCCTTCTTTTCTAAAATACAACATTGGACCCGCATTATTTATGATTCACTCTTCCCACTTACATTCATGCCAAACCAAAAAAAATTAGAACATGTGTCTTTTTCTTTCCTTCTCACATCCATCCACTTTCACTCATAACAAATAGCCTTAAAGTTGGAGAAGGAAAGAAAGGGACTCAAATATTTAAACCAAATAAGTTATCAAAAGTAATTCCTCCTCTCTCACCTCCATTTCCCATAATTCAAACAAACTCAATTCTTCTAAAATATGATTTTCAAACAAAAAACAAATATTTAAGTGTAGTTTACAAAAAAAAATAAAAATCAAACGGAACTTTAATCAATTCCTTTAATGCATGTTTGAGAATAAGGTGTATGTTTGAGACAAAAATATTTTTGTTAACATATCAAAATTCTTTCTTTTATTTTTTATCTGTTATATTTACATTAAAACACGTTTACATTATTTTCTTAAACCAAACATAATTTTTATTTATATACACATTCTCACCATCAAATTCATTACATTTTCACAAGAAAGATCCCGAACAAGAGGCTTGAGCTTCATGCACCTCCAAAAATTACTTCCGGCACCTCCCCTTACATTTTGGAAAGGCATTTATGGAATGTAACACAGAGAGGTGCAGTAAACAATTTTTGGAGATGTAGGGAGCTCAATCCGAAACAAGATAATTTTCAGGCCCACGAAACTCCTCATCCGAACAAAGGCCCAAGCCCAACAAAACCCAAACACTTCACAGCCAATGCCCCTTCTTCTGCTTATAACACATAACACATCACTTACAACAACCTATAAATAACTAACATAACTTCCTTCCTTTCCCGCTTCTTTTCCTACTCCTCTTTCTCTCTTCTCTTCTCTGCATGCATGCACCAACGATTCTGCAGAAAGAACCAAAAATGCGAAGCTGCATCAACCTCTGGATCGTGGTGGCACTCGTCGTCCCTGTGCTGCTCTCTCTCCGAAGCCCCCGAGGCGAAACGGAAACCGAAACAGTAACTGAAACCGAAACCGAAACCAAAACCAAAACCCAAACTGCTTCTTCTTTCTCTGACTCCTCCACCTTCTCCGTGAAGCTTGCGAACTCTTTTCCCTTCAACCAAAGGATCCGAGATGGGTCGAATCTCGAGTACGATTTCTACAGGGACACGTGTCCCCAAGCTGAGGGCTTGGTCCGTTCTGCCCTCACTCGCATCTATTTCGACCACAGGGACGTTGCTCCTGCTCTGCTTCGTCTCTTCTTCCACGATTGCTTCATCGAGGTCCCACTCTTTTTTTCTCTTGTGGGCTTGCTTGTTTTTCTGTAAAGTTTCGTGCTTTGTGCTGAAACCGCAAATGGGGTGCTTTTTGTTTCTATGTTTCTTGATCCCAAGACCATGAATTTGGAGTCTTTGCTGTGTTTGTTCAAATGGGTCTTTCTTGATTACTTGGGTTTTTCTTGATTCCTTCTTCTGACTGAGCTATTTGTACTTGGAATAGTGAATAGTGAATATCCTGAATTTTGATCATGATCTTGTGTTGTTTATATATATAGATCTTTCTTTCATGTTGATTTTGACATATTGTCACTATATGTGAACTAATTAGAAATTACTTTTAAAGTAACTATTTGTAAAAGTTAATAATCTTATTGCATGTGTTAATCTATGACTGGATAACATCGTAATTAATTTCTGATGTATACATAAATATATAAGAAAAATCTCTTATTAGACTTTTTTGTTGCTTTTGGGGGTGTTGATGAATCAGGGGTGTGATGCTTCGTTGCTGTTGGAAGAGAACAATGGTGATAGAAACCATTCCGTGGAGAAGCAGGCTGTGCCAAATCAGACATTGAGAGGCTTTGACAAAATTGACTTGATCAAGGAGGAGGTGGAGCAAGCATGTCCTGGGGTTGTGTCTTGTGCTGACGTACTTGCTCTTGCGGCAAGAGATTCCATTCTTCTGGTACATATTTCTTGAGTTTAAATTCATGTTGGTAATTTAGGATTTGTTGTTCTGATTGTAGTGAGGATAGCAGATAGAAGTCTGGATATTAAATTAGTGATCTGAATTCTGATGCATTGATACATGGCCATCAAAATAATATACCAAAATGTGAAACAATAATGATGTTTTGATAATATTTCTGGATTGGTTTATACTTCATTACATTTTTATTTTTTTTAACTGAAATGCCATCTTTTACCAGCCAGATAGTGATGCTAAGTTCCTTTTCATGATATCTTGTTCACCTATTTGTTGTATTGGTAAAGCCAGTTATAAACAAGTTTACTAAATCGTTTGAATTCAACTTTGTTTATATTCTGTTTCCTACAACTGCTTGTTGGTTTGTTGCAAGTTTGTGCATGTTCAATCATGTGTCTAGAATTAATCTAGATATTACCCTTGTCCTTGATGAGATAAGCAAGTGCATAATATTTCCCTTAGTTCTGATACATAGCAATGTCTTCAAGAATATCACTTTTGCTGAATGTATTACACTTCTTAAAAGTTCAGCATCATTGAATCTATGATATGCTTTCTTGACATTGCCATGGCAGGCTGGTGGGCCTTTCTATCCAGTCTTAACAGGCAGAAGGGATAGCCATCAATCGTTTTTCGAGGAAGCAACTGATCAGATTCCCAGACCTGACGATAACGTTACACGCACACTTCATCTCTTCAATCTCAGAGGATTCAATGCAAGAGAAACAGTCAGCCTTCTTGGTAGTTACTCTACATTTTGTTTGGACTTGAATACATTTTCAATTTTCAGTCCCTAAGTTGTAATCATAGTCCTCATAATTCTATTTCCTTTTTAATATAGTCTCACTATTAGTGTTGGTTTTGCTTGCTTTTTGGTCACTCCAAATATTATTAGGAGACCAAATGAAAACTTATGATTAGTAGGATCAAAAAGTAAAAGCCAAAACTTATTGTCATGTGATCATAGAGTCTTTAACTGAACCAGATGATATCGTGTGATTCATGTAGCTGATCTGACCCAGTGGAACAACACTTTTGTTGTTTTCTATTTCTATTGGTTTTCAATGTCATCATCCATGAATAGAATGTGACTAATGGTGTGGCATTTGGTTTGTTTGTTGATGATCATATGAAGGAGGACACAACATTGGCAAAATCGGCTGTGACTTCATTCAGCAAAGGCTGTACAATTTCCAAGGCACAGGACAGCCGGACCCAAGCATACCGCTCGATTTCCTTCGCCAGATGAGGCTAAACTGTCCAGACAGCAAGAACAGCAGCAGCAACACTGTGGGCGAGTTAACGATCTCGAAGCCAGTAACAAAGAGTGGAGATGAAGTAGTAGTTAGCAGTCACTCAAAAATAGGAGGGATGTCATACATGCAGGCACTGTCGTCTTCGGTGTCATCAGGAGCATCATTCGACACACACTACTTCCAGAGCTTGCTGAGGGGAAGAGGGCTTCTATTTGCTGATCAGCAGCTGATGGCTGAGGAGAAAACTGCAAGATTGGTCTCTGCTTATGCCTCAGATGATGGATCAACCTTTCGCATGGACTTTGCCAGGGTCATGTTGAAGATGTCTAATCTTGATGTTCTCACTGGCCCTCAGGGTCAGGTTAGAGTCAATTGCTCCTTACCTGTCACTACTAATTCTTGAGTATATATGTTCCTTCTGTTCTGTTCTGGCATTCATTTCAGATGTTTCATTTTCTTTTTTGCATACCAAATTTGATTGATTCATAACAGAATATTAATATACATACATTTGAGGCATGTAAAGTGGCAGTGAGTTGCAAAAATTTATGGATTTTGATCACGTTGTTGTATCATATGTTTAGCCTGTGGAAATGTTCCTTCATTTCCTACTATACAGGGAAAAAGAAATACTTCCTTACTATCACAGGTTCATCTAGATGTATCACAACTTTGATTCATACCAATTTCTGAGATTTATACAAGTCAAGAAAGGTTAACAATACACTTGCTAACACACACTATTGAATACATTGTTTTATTACTAACTAATATTTATTAAAAGTTACAGAATTTCATATGCACTACTACAGCAGCAAGCATGATTTTCAAGCATATCCATTACCCACCACTCGTTAATGTCCTTTCTCTCTGTCTACTGCAATTTTTGAGACAGAAGAGGAAAAATACCTTTGATTTATCGTTTTATATATCTTTTTTGTTGATGTTTGTTTTCTTGGTTAACTTTTGCTTATTTTAATGGTAATGTAAGTTGCTTCACAAAAGGTATATTTAAAAAAGGAGCTCTCGAGAGCCTTGTCGGGACCAATAGATTGAAGATTTCTTAAAAATGATGTTAATTTTTTTTTTTACTTTAATTTTTTTAATAATACAAATTACAGTTATCATTTACGAGAAACAATTCTTCTTGAGTTAGTCATAATCATTATGAGTAACAAATCTCTTTCTTTCAATATTTAACATGAATCCATACCTAAGACTCAACAATATTATAAATGCATATTTTTAATGCAATATTATTTTTTAATTATTTTCTTTATATTATTTATCTTAATTACAAGAAAAATGAATTGTGACATTAAATTAAAAAAACTTTACTTTTCATATATTGAAACCATAAACATTTAGGATTTCATGATTGAAACAATAAATGGAATCCCTAAATATTTAGGGTTTCATTAACAAAATTATAAATAAAACCCTAAATTGAAATCCTAAATATTTAGAATTTCAAGAATAAAACCCTAACTATTTCGGATTTTATTAAAAAAATTCTAAATTTCACTCTAAATAATTATGGTTTAAAAAATAACCATAAATTGAAACCATAAATATGTTAGATTTCATAATTGAAATAATAGATCGAAATCCTAAATATTTAGGGTTTCATTAATGAAACCTTAAATATTTAAAATTTCAGAAATAAAATCTTAAATTAAAACCTTAAATATGTAAGGTTTTATTATGAAACCTTACATATTTAAGGTTTTATAAATGAAATCATAAATCATTAAATAATCATGTTTTCATTTATAAAACCATAAATTTTACCGAAAATATTTCATAAATAAAATCTCAAATTGAAACCCTAAATCTTAAATCACAAATGAAACTATAAATTTCACCCTAAATTGAAAGCCTACTTATTAAGAATTTCATAAATGAAACCCTAAATTTCATCTTAAATATTTAAGGTTTCATAAGTGAAATCTTAAATATTTAGGGTCATATAAATTAAATCCTAATTATTTAAAGTTCAACAATCAAACCTTAAATTTCACCTTAAATGTTTATGATTTCATAAATAAAATCATAAATTAAGACCCTAAATATTAAGTGTTTCATAATTGAAATAATAAATCGAAACCCTAAATATTTAGGCTTTCATATATGAAATCTTATTTATTTGGGGGTTCATCAATGAAACCCTATATCACCTTAAATTGAAACACTAAGAGCTTGTTTAAAAGGCTTTTCAGTTTTTGTTTTTAAAAACTATTTTTAAAACTATTTTTTAGAATAGTTTTTAAAAAGAGAAAATTCATTTGGTATTTAAAAATTACTACCAGAGAAAATAAATTTAGAAGATGTGGGACTTGTATGTGAGAAAGATATAAGAGTTATGTAAGAAAGATAAAATAAAAGATGTAGGACTTGTGTGTAAAATTATTAGCAAAAGATGTGAGATTCTATGAAAAGAAAAAATAAAAGATGTGTAAAATCAAAACATTAAATAATTATGTTTTCATTAATGAAACCTTAAATTTCACTATAAATTGAAACCCTAAATCCTAAACCAATAATAAAACCATAAATATTTAGGATTTTATAAATAAAATCCTAAATTTCATCCAAAATATTTATAATTTCATAAATGAAATCACAAATTGAAACCCTCAATCCTAAACCATTAATGAAACCCTAAATTTCACCATAAATATTTAGAGTTTCATAAGTGAAATACTAAATATTTGAAGTTATATAAATAAAACCATAAGTTTTACCTAAAATATTTAGGATTTCATAAATAAAATCTTATTTATTTAGGGTTTCATTAAGGAAACCCTATATTAAAACCTAAATATTTACGGTTTAAATAATTACACTTTAAATATTTAAGGTTTCATTGATGAAACCTTAAATTAAACCCTATATGTTTATTATTTCATAGCTAAAATCCAAATTATTTAAGGTTTCATAAATTAAACCTTAAATATTTAGGGTTTGATAAATAAAACCATAAATCAAAACCCTAAATAAATATGTTTTCATTTATGAAGCCTTAAATTGAAACCCTAAATCCAAAACCACTAATGAAACCCTAAAAATTTAAGGTTTTATAAATAAAACCATAAAATCAAAATTTAAATATTTATTATTTCATAAATTAAACCCTAAATATCACCATAAATATTTAAGGTTTCATAAATAAAACATTAAATTGAAACCCTACATATTTCAGGTTTCATAATGGAAACCCTAAATATGTAAGGTTCGTAAATGAAATCTTATTTATTTAGGGTTTCATTCATGAAACCTTATATTTCACCCTAAATTAAAATATAAATATTTAAGGTTCAATAACAAAACTATAAAAATTTAGGATTTCATTAATGAAACCATAAATTGAACCTTACATGTTTATGGTTTCATAAATAAAACCTTAACTATTTGAGGTTTCATAAATGAAACCTTAAATAATTAGGGTTTTATTAATGAAATCATAAATCAAAACCGTAAATAAATATTTTTTTATTTATGAAACCCTAAATTGAAATCGCAAATCCAAAAGAATTAATGAAATCCTAAATATTTAGTGTTTCATAAATAAAACAATAACTCAAAATCTAAATACTTAGGATTTCATAAATGAAACTCTAAACTTCACCTTAAATATTTAAGGTTTTATAAGTGAAGCCATGTATTTGAGGTCTCATAAATGCAACCCTAAATGGAAACCCTAAATATCTAAGGTTTCATAACTAAAATCCTAATTTTCACCTTAAATATTTAGGGTTTTAAAATAAAACCTTAAATTGAAACCATAAATATGTAACGTTTCATAATTCAAACAAAATGAAACCTAAATATTTAGGTTTGTATAAATGAAATCTTATTTATTTGAGATTTCATTAATAAAATCTTAAATTTTACTATAAATTAAAACCTAAATATTTAGGGTTTCAATAATAAAACTTTAAATATTTAGGATTTCATTAGTGAAACATTAAATTAAATGCAATATATTTAGGATTTCATAAATAAAACTCTAAATATTTGATGTTTCATAAATGAAACCATAAATAATACCCTAAATGATACCTTAAATTTGACACAAAATAATTAGAATTTTATAAATAAAATATTAAATTGAAACACTATATATTTAGGATTTCATAATTGAAATCCTAAATATTTAGGGTTTCGTTAATGAAATCTTATTTATTTTGGATTTCATAAATGAAATTTTATATTTCACCCTAAATTAAGATATAAATATTTACGAGTTCAATAATAAAAATTTAAATATTTATAGTTTCATTTATCAAACACTACATTAAACCTTATATATTTAGCTTTTCATAAATAAAACTATAAATATTTGAGGTTTAATAAATGAAACACTAAATATAATGGGTTTAAAAAATTAAAGCATAAATATTTGAAGTTTCATAAATGGAATGATAAATCAAAACCCTAAATAAATATATTTTTATTTATGAAACCCTAAATTGAATCCCCAAATGCAAAAGAATTACCAAAACCCTAAATATTTAGGGTTTCATGAATAAAATCATAAACTCAAAATAAAAATATTTAGGATTTCATAAATGAAACCTTAAATTTCACCCTAAATATTTAGGGTTTCATAAATAAAATATTAAATTGAAACCTTATATATTTAAGGTTTCATAATTGAAACCCAAAATATTTAGGGTCTCTTTAATAAAATCTTATTTATTTAGGGTTTCGTAAGTAAAACATTATATTTCATCCTAAATTAAAATATAAATATTTAAGGTTTTAATAATAAAACATTAAATATTTATGGTTTCATTTTTTAAAACCTAAATTCAACCTCATATATTTAAGGTTATAGAAATAAAACTCTAAATATTTGAGGTATCGTAAATGAAACCCTAAATATTCAGGATTTCAAAAATTTAAGCATAAATATTTGAGGTTTCATAAATGGAATCATAAATAAAAATCCTAAATAAATATATTTTCATTTATGAAACCGTAAATTGAAACCCCAAATCCAAAACCATTATTGAAACCCTAAATATTTAAGGTTTCGTCAATAAAACCATAAATTCAAAGTCTAAATATTTAGGATTTCATAAATAAAACCCTAAATATATAGGGTTTTATATATAAAATATGAAATTGAAACCCTATATATTTAAGGTTTCATAATTGAAGCCGTAAATATTTAAGGTTTCTTTAAGAAAATCCTATTTATTTAGGATTTAATGAATGAAACTTTATATTTTATCCTAAATTAAAACTAAATATTTAGGATTTCAATAATAAAATTTAAAATTTTTAAGGTTTCATTTATGAAAACCTAAATTAAACCCTATATATTTAGGATTTCATAAATAAAACATTAAATGGAAACCGAAAGGGTTTAATAATTGAAACCCTAAATATGTAGGGTTTTGTTAATGAAATCTTATTTAATTATGGTTTCAAAAATGAAACTTTATATTTCATCCTAAATTAAAATATAAGTATTAAGGGTTTCAATATTATAACATTAAATATTTAAGGTTTTATTTATGAAACCCTATATTGAACCTTATATAGTTAGGATTTCATAAATAAAACTCTAAATATTTGAGGTTTCATAAATGAATCTCAAATATTTAGGGTTTCAAAAATTAATGCATAAATATTTGAGATTTCATAAATGAAATTTTAAATCAAAACCCTAAATCAATATGTTTTTATTTATGAAATCCTAAATTCCAACCTCAAATCCAAAAGCATCGATGAAACCCTAAATATTTAGGATTTATAAATAAAATCATTAACTCGAAATTACAATATTTAGAATTTCATAAATGAAACCCTATATATATAAGGTTTAATAAATAAAATATTAAATTGAAACTCTATATATTTAGGGTTTCATAATTGATACCCTAAATATTTAAGGTTTCTTTAATGAAATCCTATTTATTTAGGATTTAAAAATTAAAGCACAAATATTTAAAATTTCATAAATAGAATCGTAAATCAAAACTCTAAATAAATATATTTTCATTTATAAAATCCTAAATTGAAGCCCTAAATCCAACACCATTAATGAAACCCAAAATATTTAAGATTTCATGAATAAAACCATAAACTCAAAATCTAAATATTTAGTATTTCATAAATGAAACCCTAAATTTCACCCTAAGTATATAGGGTTTCATAAATAAAATATTAAATTGAAACCCGATATCTTTAGGGTTTCATAATTGAAACCTTAAATATTTAAGGTTTCTTTAATGAAATCTTATTTATTAAGGGTTTTATAAATGAAACTTTATATTTCATCCTAAATTAAAATTAAATATTTGGGGTTTCAATAATAAAATTTTAAATATTTAAGATTTCATTTATGAACCTAAATTAAACCTTACATATTTAGGGTTTTAACACTTAAAGTATAAATATTTAAAGTTTCATAAATGGAATCATCAATCAAAACCCTATACAAATAAGTTTTATAAGTGAAGCCTTAAATATTTAAGGTTTCATAAATGAAACCCTAAATATATTGGATTTTATAAATAAAACCTAATTTTAATTTAAAATATTTAGAATTTCATAAATAAAACCTTAAATTGAAACCATAAATATTTAGAGTTTCTTAAATGAAACAATAAATCAAAATCCTAAATATTTAGGGTTTCATAAATAAAACCATAAACTCAAAATCTTAATATTTAAGAATTCATAAATGAAACCCTAAATTTCATCATATGATTTAGAGTTTTATAAGAGAAACCTTTTAAGGTCTCATAAATGAAATCCTAAATGGAAACGTTAAATATTTAGTGTTTGATAAATAAAACCTTAAATTGAAACTCTAATTATTTAGTGTTTCATAATTGAAACAATAAATCAAAACCCCAAATATTTAGGGTTGCATAAATGAAGTCTTATTTATTTAGGGTTTAATTAATGAAACCCTAAATTATAACCTACATATTTAGATTTTCAATAATAAAACTTTAAATATATAGTGTTGCATTAATGAAACCCTAAATTAAAACCTATATGTTTAGGGTTTCATAAATAAAAGCATAAATATTTGAGCTTTCATAAATGGAACCATAAATCAAAATCCTAAATAATTTTTTTTTCATTTATAAAACCCTAAATCTGAAACCATTAATGAAACTTTAAAATGAAACCCTAAATTCAAAATCTAAATATTTAGGATTTCATAATTGAAACCCTCAATTTTACCTTAAATATTTAGTGTTTTATAAATGAAATCATAAAATCAAAACTCTAAATAATTATGTTTTCATTTATGAAATGAAATCCTAAATATTTAGGTTTTCATCAATTAAATCTTAAATAGTTAAGGTCATATAAATAAAACTTCTAATTTCACCATAAATATTTAAGGTTTCATAAATAAACCATTAAATTAAAACCCTATATATTTAAGGTTTCATAATTGCCCTAAATATTATGGGTTTTATAAATGAAATCTTATTTATTTAGGGTTTCATAAATAAAACTTTATATTTCATCATAAATTAAAATCTAAATATTTAGGATTTCAATAATAAATCTTTAAATATTTATGGTTTCATTAATGAAACCCTAAATTAAACCTTATATATTTAGGGTTTTATAAATATAACCATAAATCAAAACACTAAATAATTTTGTTTTCATGTGAAACCCTAAATTGAAACCTTAAATTTGAAATCATTAATGAAACTTTAAATAATTATGTTTTCATTTATAAAATCTTTAATTCTAAAACATTAATGAAACCCTAGATTTTACCATAAATATTTAGAGTTTTATAAGTGAAATCTTAAATATTTATGTTTAGGGTTTCATTTATTAAAAATTTAGGTTGATATTTTTTAAAACAAATACTTTTAATACTATTGTTTTTTTCATATTTTTAAAAATTTTATTTTTCAAGACATTCATCTTATGTGGTATATATTTTAAAATTTTCAAGAAATTACTTTTATTTTCAAATTTTCTTTATATTTCTCTTTTTTTTCACTCTTTTAACATTTTCATTTTTTTAAAATTAAAGACAACCCTCTTGTTTTATAATATTTTTCCAAATTTTCATATTTTTAAGACAATACTCTTGATTTTTTTTTAAAAAAAATTTTACATTTTTTTAAAATCTTTAAGTCATTTCTCTTATTTATTTTAAATTTTTAAAAAAAAAAATTCAAGACATTTATCTTATTTTTCATTTTTCATTTTTAATAGTCTTCCAGCCCTTTAAGTTTATTTAATAGTAGAACATATTTTCTTCAGTCAAATTAACATTCATGACGGGAGTTTTGAAAATTAATTTAATTGATGAAATATATACTGTATTAAAGACTAGTTAATTCAATCATTAAAGTGCATATTCAAGACTAGAGATTGCTATGACCGGCGTGAATCTATTTGACCTGCTGCACATGTTAGACATAAGAGAACCGTGAAGCGTGAAGGCACCAATTTTTACTATTCAATGCTTAATTCATATAGAAGAGACATATTTCAATCGTGCAAAAGACATATACTAACAACTAATACCCATTTTAATCATATGAAATAATGTGTACCGAATATTCTGTTCAAATATGTGAAATTTAATTTTTAAAATGTTTGAACATCATATCTGATACATAAATTACATAAATAATTTTGTTTGATATCATTAATTAAATTTTTAATATTAATAATTTAATTTTAGAAAGCTCGACACAAAAAAATTTTAATTTATTAGGACATATCAACGATCAAAACTAAATATTTTAATATATTAAAATTTTAAAACAATTTTTTTTTTACTAGATACCTAAAATAAAATTTGTTAATTTATCAATAACTTAAAACATATTTTAATCCCTTTTTTTTTTTACTAAACTAAACCTCCATCACACCATTTTTATTTGATCTTAAAGGTATAAAATTAATCTACGGGTTGAATAGATCAACTTGAAAAGTCCGCAAAACAAATTTAAAAAAAAAAAAAACTCATATACTGTGCGAGTTACATGTGGCCTACAATCCAAACGCAAATCTCCCACTCTATCTACAGATAGTGTTTATTCTTGTGTCAATATATGCAGATAGGAGCTCATAAATAAGCAAGAATTTTTCCATGGATAAAACGTAGCAAGACAAGAAAAAAGATGCTTCAAAGTTTGCTTCTTTAGCCGCATCACAGGTAAACCATTTCCCATGTATGTGTGACTACGTCAGTCAACGTCGGTGCTAGTAACTCCCGGATAAGGTACAACAAAACAAACAATGACATATGCTTATGCTTAAAGTCTATCATAGGCCATAGGCATAGCTTTAAGGTGTGTTCGTTTTGCATCCAAAGATAACAAAAAAAACGAGTTAAAAGTATCAAAAATGCGAGAAACTCACACTTTTGTACTTTATTTTAGTGCGTGTTTGGCCGTGGATAAGAGACATGAATTTTCACATCCAAAGTTAACGTTATTAGATTTAACTTTTACTTATTCTTGAAAATTGATGTAATTTTTAGACTTTTCACGTGTTTTCAAATATGCTATTAATTCAAAATATTTATCTTAATTCATTTTTATTTATTTTCCTTCCACTCAATAGCGATTATCATATCAAATATCAAATAAAAGCAACCCTTTACTTCTAAGATTTGTAAAGGCAATTAAAAATCAAATTCACTGTACACGTACAGTGATGAAGTTCACTGCTCACCTCTCAAGTCTCGTCTCATCTCATGATTGATTATTACAATACTCAACCTGAATTCAATTTGGTAGAATAATTGTGATCAACTCAATGAGAACGCAGCGAATGATGACCGCACCCACTGGTGGCAGTTCTAGTTTGGTAAGATCTTGTCCCAATCATTGCTTGGTCCTATGCATCACAACCACCAATTCACTTCTTTTTTCCTCCTAAAATTTATGGCTTTGATTATTTCTCATTTTCTTTTATAATTTTACTATTTTGCTTACATGTTTTAATTGAAATTCAAAGGATTCACGAAAGTCTAATTAGTAAAAAGTATTATGTTCAATTTCAGTTATCTAAAAGATATTTATAATAAAAAAAAATAGATTAAAATGGCTGCAAAATAAGTTGTGCAATAACCTTTTAAGCGAGTCTCCGGGTGAAGACTTAGATGTCATTGAAATCTTATTCAATAAGTTCAAAATATCTTCCTATTCTACCATTTTATGTTAAAAAATAAAAATAAAAATTTAGACACAAATTCTAAGATGTTATTTATATTATTTTTTATTAGAATTTTATCTCGATAATATATATTGATATTTTATAGAACCCTTCGTTACACGAATTTTTGAGCTAAAATTTCAATTCTATAAGTGTTTTCTCATTCTACCCCTCTGCATTTAAAAACACCAACTACGAAACTACATCTGAGTTTTATCTAAAAGTTAACTTCAGTGAAATTTAATGATTATCAAGAAGTTGAATTCACTTAAATAAAAACAAAGTCTCGAATTTAAATACAAATTGAAAAAAAGATAAACGTTATTGAGAGAATTGATTTCCTTAAAATGAGTTTCACTTGATTCAAAGTCAGATACCAATGGGAAATTGACTTGGTAAAATACAACATTTGTGGCTAACTTTAACTTATATACATGCTACTACAGAGCCTAATCTTATACTTGCAAGCTCATTTCAATTCTTCTTCAAAGTTGTGGGGACATGAAGAAGAGAAAAAAACGTCACACTAGTGGCAGTGGAGAATTATCACCCACCCACTTTCAACGTGTATGATAGTTGTTGTTTACCAACAATTTTATTCAAATACATTACACTGCATATTTGTAATTTGTGCTTCAATCTACAACCTGTGTTCTAACTTGATTTGGGAGGGAATACAATAAAAAAATAAAAAAAAACATCATACATCATACATTAAAGAGACACCTAATCTGCTTCATTAATTTAGCATAGTCAGTAAGTATATATACCTACTAAGTAAAAATCACAATTTTTCATGATATTCTTTTGAAATATTGTAATTAGATTTTTCCAACTATGTTTGTATTAAATTAGGAGAGAAAAAGTGATGCACTAATATTGTGTAACGTTATTTAATTACAACTCTCTATTAACAGTGACTTTGATTACTTTTATATAATTATCTTAAAAGTCAAATACATAATGAGTTGTATATAAAAACGTAAAATTAGTGCATCACCGTTAAATTCTTTAACTTATTAGAAACTAGTATTATTGTTATTATTAGTAGTATTTTGAGGCCAATTAGAGGGCCATAATTGGATAGAGCCAAAGTCTAGTTCAGATTCTGGCCTTGTGATCATGTCATCAAAATCAAATGCTTGATGATGAGTGTGGTCCATTTCTGGTTCAACTGCATAGTTCTTTGGTATGAAATGATGATCCTTGTTTGACTCCTTTATCTCACCTACTACTCCAAACTCAAACTCATTCTCAAATTCTTGGGACCACTTTTTGTTGGCTTCATCAACATCTTGAACAACACACTCTTCTTCTCCGAGAATGATGTTTTGTATGGCTGGAAACTCACCTAATTGGACTTGATCACTTGATTGAAAAGATCCAACAAGGCTATCATCATCTAACAACTTCCAAAAATCATAGTCTGGATCCCATGGAATCTCAATCAGGTGGTTTGGTTTATCAACCACCTCTTCTAATAAACTTCCAACATCATAGGCTCCTATGTAGGGTATTGGAGAGGCCAATTGTTCAACAATTTGGCTTGTGTTTACAATGTTTGACTCACCACAAGATAATAATGAGACTGGTGACCCTTTTGGATCCTCCTTAGTAGTGATGTCAATTAGTTCATTGGACACTTGTTTTTCTAAATCCTGCTCCATTTTCTCTGCTTGGTCATTGAATTCGCTGTCACCAGGTGTTGTGGTCTTTGGTGAATTTGGTGTCTCATTGGAGAAAAATGACTCAGATGATGAGGAAGAGGAGGATGTTATTGATGATTCTGGCTTGGATTCATCTGCACTTGAGTCTGAACCTTTCTTGGGAGACAATCTTTTCTTCAAGTGTGTGTTCCACACATTCTTGATCTCATTGTCAGTTCTACCAGGCAAACCTGCTGCAATCTTTGACCACCTGAAACCAAATTTTGTGTTACAAACCATGATTAGATTAAGTTATGACACAAAATTAGAAAACAAAGTCAAAGTAACCTTATAAGAAATCATCTTTATGATTTGAGACATACTTCTCTAGTCCTATAAGCAACACCTGTAGTGTAGATGTTGCTTATAACAAGGATCGTGTAAAAAATACACCATAGGTATTGCTTATAATAAGGAGCAGAGGTAATATAAAACTTACTTGTTTCCTAAGGCCTTGTGTAGCTTTATTATGGTTTCCTCTTCCTCTGGTGTAAAATTGCCTCTCTTCACATCAGGCCTGAGATAATTGATCCATCTCAAACGACAACTTTTCCCACATCGAAGAAGCCCTTCATAACAAAAAATATTAAGTGTAAGACAGAGCAAAGTTTGATAACATCTACACTACTATTAACATAGTCATGTATTAAAAACTTCAATTTTCTTTTCTGACATCTTGGTTTAGAATTAGAAGGCATGAAAATTACATGCTCTTTTATTTATCCAATATTCTTTTATAATCAAACAACTTTCAAACACAAAAAATTACAATGGTGGTACTTGTTTATTTCCTTATTGGATTTTACAGCTTTGGGTCGTGTGGTTCCTCTTTGCCCAGTTGTCTATTTTTGTTTATTTAATCACGCATTGATTTGATTTGCCACTCCTCCTAATTCAGAGACTAATTGAAATCAATGAACAAATAGAAATCATGATAGACACCAAAAATTGCTTAAAAGTCTGAAACATCAAATTTGAAAGGTGGTGTCTCTTTCCTTTAAGGACCTGAAATTTAAGATTTTTACTGGCATAATGGAATCTAATACCTTATGTCAGAGTTGTAATGGTAATTTTCCCCATATGGCATTACAATCATGATGGTTGGGCACATAAATGGTTGGTGGACATGCATTTTCAGAAGTTAGTCATTTAAAATGTGTAAGATTTTCATTAAAAATCGTAGGCAGAAAAGAGGACCCCACAATCACATATGAGATACAGTGGCCAACGACCAATGTTTCTGATTAGTAGTAATTATCCTACTAACATTAGTGAAGCCAAATGTCACCAATTTCTGCCAAACTATTTTACTATTGTGAATTAATCAATTTATTTAATTTGTACCACAGAGTAGGTAGCAGAAAAAATTCCCATTGAATGAGACAATGCAAATGCAAAAACTGGATACCATAGAAGAAGCAAGCAATAATGCAGATGCAAAATTTCCATGGTTATACAAATTCACAATAATGCAAATCAAAGTATGAAAGATGAAAATTTCAATTCTTTATAGAGTTGCACAAAATGAATGAGATCAAAACACAAAAAAAAGAGGTTGAAACTTGAAAGTTGAAACTAAAAAGATTATTAATACAAGACATTTCCGGAATAACAGACACATACATATACACAGAGACACATGCACGCACGCATGCGCAGACATAAGAGAAGGATGTATTTAATGTTTGTTACCTGCTTGTTTTGGGAGAGCGCGCCAGTTTTCATGGCCATATTTCTGGATGAACGCTATGAGCTTAAGGTCTTCTGCAGGGCTCCAAGGACCTCTCTTCACTTGAGTCTTGTCACAGCATGGTGCTCTTCCTTTCCCCATGATGATGATGATGATATTAAGGTCCTATTTGTGTTATAATATGGTTTTTTTTCTCTTTCTCTCTCAAACTATGACTTCAATTTATGCATCACTCATGTGTGTCTCCCTCTCTATATATATAGCTGGTGCAAAAAGGGAATGCTAGCTCTCAATGAAATGAAGCCACAACAAGGGTCATGCCACCAGTTAGTAAATATGCTGAGATGCTATGCAATAAATAGAATGAAATCTAGAGAGTATTTTTTTTAATATAATAGTATCTATCATGCAGGTATTCTAATCAATATAAATATCTGCTTCCTATTTAACATGAAATCTCCTTAACTTAGTATTTTTTCAATGTTTTTTTTTAAATATCTTTTTTGTTTTATCACGGATATCCTTTGGTCACTAGAACAAAGATTAATTTTCATGATAATTGCTGTGAGTCCAAAGATTTTAATAAATAATTGAAATCAAACATAAAATATCACGTTAAATAGATGATTCCAAACGTATAAAAACATATATAGTTTTTGTATTTACACAAATGACTTAGGATTTGAGTTTTGTCCTTTTTTTTTCTTTTTTTTGAGGTTGGCTACTATACGCGTTAGACTACATGGAATTGAGATCATGGCCACCAACTTTCTGAAAATTGATCTATCACTCACTTGCCTTCTTTATGATGTCAACATTCTCCTAAGTTCTAACAGACCCAACTATAATGTAGTTGACCTTTCAAAAAGTTGTGTAAAAAAAAATTAATTATTTTTTTTTTGTTGTTGAATATTTCTACAAAGTTAAAGGTAGTAGTTAAGTAAAGTTCTCTAAACTTATGACTCCGTGATTTGAACTAGTGTAAAGTTTTTTTACAATAATTAATCAATGTTGGGTATAAATTACCTATTATACAAATATCCTATTGTTCTTATTTTTGGGAAGCAATATACAAATATAGTAATTGTTTATACTATAAAAGATAGTTCATTGAAATCAATGAAGCATGCATATTGAAATGATTTAACACTTGTGTCTAATTATGTATAAAATTTAATGCTGATAGTGAATTGGATCCATATTCTTTCTTTCTTTTTTTCCTTAAGTTCAAAAGTGGCATTAATTCTCAATCCAAAATTTCTAGATTTGTTTTAAAATTCTCTCTATCCTTCTTTTCCATTATTTGTGTTTCTACTATTCTACTTTATCTATTGGTAAGGACAATCTTAAGATATCTGCCCAATTAATTGTGGATATTAATAGAAAAAATATCAAAATTTTGAAATGGCTGATTTCATTCTAAAGCTGTCATTTTTGGAGAGCCGAAATTTAATTTTGGATTCATATTGATTTGTCATTAATTCTCATATGGGGGCTATTTTTTTTTCTATATATCATTATAGTTGTATTTTTATTTTGGATTATCATTAGTGTAAAGTATTTATAAACTTTGTTTATGATTAATTTTTATGGGAGAACCTAGCTAGCTACTACTCACAATCATTTTTTTTTCTTCTACCTTCGAATCCACTAACTTGCTTAAAGAATCTTAGACCAGTTTTACTCATATTAACGATATGTTGATATCATAATAGTTATATTAGGATGGTTAAAAAATGTCTAATGGAATAAGATAGTCTATGCTCAAGTATATTAAATAAATCAAGTACGTATTATAGTGAGTAATAACTTTATGAGTTTCACATTTATTGTTTACTTGCATATTTTTTCTCTAATTAGATTTGTACGTAGCTATAAGATTTAAGGATTTAACTCCTTAAAAAGTAAGTGATTTACTTAAGTGAATAATTATAGCTATTAATTCCTTTAAAAAAATTATAGCTATTAATTAAAAATTAACAGTATATATTGTAATAAGTTTAGGCACATTGATAATAAATTTTAAGTTATTTAATTTTTTTTTCTCATCTAAAACTATAAGTATAACTCTTCATTTTTTCTCTTTTAAATAAATCTCTTATTTAGAGAAGTTAATTTTAAGATATCAATATTTTTCTATATTTTTTATAAGAATATTTTCTATATTTAAGTATGATGATTGTCCTGTTATATATGTTAATTTCAGTTTTGACTAAAGTATCTTGATAATAAAAAAAAAAAAGTTATTCCCTTTCTCTTCTTCCTTTTGACAGCAGTAGCTGTATTTTTAATTTTTTTTTTTGTGGGTCGTATTTTTTTTGTAGAAATAGCATTCTAGGTTCTATATCTAATTAAGGTCATACATGGCACATTCTTTTATTTAAAAAAGAGTAGACTGCGTGTTTGATTACTCTAATTAATAAATCATCAAGGATCAACCCATAATGCACATATATTCAAATACTTCATTTAAATTAATAATTTTCATCATTTATCTATTTAATAATTCATAATTTTGTATTATAAATAATTAGTTAATTAATTAATACAATCCATAAATAAATAATCCAATTGCTCTATAAAAAGAGCTGAGGAACAATACCCCCAATTGTCCTGTTATTTATTATATTGTTTTGTGTGGAAATACAAGAGAAATGTTCTGATATAATTTTAGTATTGTGAATATAAGAAAACTCTTCAAATACAACATAATTTAGGAAATAGTTTTATATAATATTGTATAGTCTTTCATATCCTTTTCCCCCTAATGTATCATTTTGTATGATAGTCAATAAAAGACTAATCTTTGATTATTCATACAAACAAACATTAACTCCTTTAACTAAAGTTCAGTTTCATCCAGTTTATTCTTAATTTATAGGTAACTTTTAAGTAAAAGTTGAAAATAAGAACTTAAAAAAATAAGTAAAAGTGATTTGTTAAATTTGTTTTGTTTAGCTTAAAAATTTTAAGCAAAAAGTTGTTTGGTATTTTTTTCTTAAACATGTTACTTGTAATTAAAATTAGTTATTCCTCTAATAAAAATTAAATTTATAAAATAAAAATATTTTGCAAAATTAATAAATAATGTTGGAATAAATAATTTGCAACTAATACGTAAATATTGAGTAACTAATTAACTAGTCAACGATTGCTAGTTTCCATCAAAGTAATTATTATTTGATTTCAAATTCTATCCATATAAGTATCATCTGCTCCTCTTCTAGGATTATATGAACTCGTTTTCACTTCAATGTTCATTTCTTCTTCACTCCCAATCATGTATTCTGAAATATTATCACATTTGTCAAATTCTTCATCTTCAACACCACTCATTCAAATGAAATTATGTAATGTTGTTGTTGTAACTATGATCTTTTGTTGTTTGATTAATGAATATAATCTCATGTCACATAAGATGTGCCATTCTTTTTCCAAATCCCAATTGTTCTTTCAATGACATTTATCAGTGAGGATTGTACAAGTAATAGAGAGAAATCGACTGAGACAAATAAAAAGATCAAAATACTAAAGACTGTAAATATACTAAATGTGACATAGCAAACAAATAGTGTATAAAATCAACCAAAAAAATGTCAATAAATTGAATTAACCAATAAGATAAAACTCAAAATCTAACCCCGGAGAAAGAGTCTTTAGAATCGTGATTTTATGTGTTAAAGCAAGAGTGATTTTATGTGATTGATTAAAGCAAGAGTGATTTTATGATTGATTAGAATCTAACTCAAAAATGCGTTAGCTTTGTGATTGATTAAAGCAAGAGTGATTTTATGTTTCATTAAAGTGGAAAGAATCGTTAAATAGAAGAATGAATCTCTAAAAAAAAAAGTGACAACAAACTCTAATTAAAAATTACAATAATGAAGAGAGTTTATATATATATATATATATATAAGAATGGAAGGAATTTTTTCATTGACAAATGTAGGTTTTATTTTTTTTTAAAAAGTTTTAAAGAAAGAAATACTATTTTTTTTTCGCTAAAATCCCTCTTAATTTTTGTAAGAAAAATCACATGCATAAAAATTGGACATATGCTGTAATTAAATAATAAAAAAAAAAATTATAAGTCAATTTTAAGTTACTTTATACAATTTTTCTTACGAACTTCTTTTTTAAGATTTATATGGAAAAAATAAATTCTTTAAAATTTAAAAACTTTTATACTTTTACGCAAACTTCTCCTTTTAAGAAATTTATAAGCTGAAAATAATACAATGAGTTTAGAAAATTTGTATGACATCTTAATTTAAATATTATTGTGTTATCATTTTATATATATATGATGGTTGATTCACGTACTAATTATCTCCCTTCTTTAAAAACAAAACTGAATCTATGTATTCGGCCAACTAACAAAGTTTCTCTATGGTTTAATTACAACAAAAAAATCCATAAAATCTTGACTATTAATTTTCTTAACCTAAAATATGATACAAATATGAAATAAAATAAAATAAAAAAAGCATATTAATTAAACTGTAGGTGATCCGTTTACATCAGTATCTCTTGATTATCAATGTTCTATGTTTCTGAATTCGTGGAATCTCAATGTGTGATAGTTAAAGTGTATGGTATATTTAATTGGAGCCTTCAAGATTAAGCCACCATACATAACACTAATGATGATTAGTGATGTCATGATGATATATTACCATGGTGGTTCTAAACTTTTCAACCCCAAATGGCAGAGATTATCGTATTGCTAGCGCAGTGTAATTAACTAGTTAATTAATTAGCTAGTGCCTTGGTCATAAAGGTTTTCTTGTTTTGTTTTCTTTTTATTCCTTAAATTAGATATAATCTGATTTCCAATTTGACAACTTTAATTGACGTTAATTTTTTTGGTTGAATTTTGAATTGTTTTAATTTGACTTTTTTTTGTATAAAAGCACCAAATTAACAAATTAAATTTGCTAAGGCTCAATTTTTCAAAAGTAGAAATAAATGAACTATATGCAAAAAAAAAATGTTATACAACCCTATGAAATGAAAAGTGAAATGTTCCCTTTTTTCAGCTTCTTGTAACTTGAATACCACTATATCACTTATGATTTTTTTTCAGTTTCTTGAATACCACTATCTCACTTTTGAGATTTTTTTTATCAGTAAAAATCAAATACTTTATCTGGAGAATTACAATACGCATACATCTGATTTAATTAACTTGATTAGACTTTCTTAATATCTCAATGATATCTCATTTATGAGATGCTTTATCTTAATTAAATACATAAAATTATAGATAATTAAGTTGCCAGTAAAAAGAAGGTTTTGTGTATAAACTAGATAGCTTTTTCATGCTTTTTGAAATTTTTGCCACTAAGAGAATTCAAAGAGAGTTATTATTGGAAGGAAAATTGTAGGAATTGGTCTATTCTCGAATTCCGTATGTAAGTCAAGAGTGTAGCCAAACTCATGGCTGCTTTTAATTGACTCACATATAATAATATTGTGAACATGTTTCTTCCATGCAAACAATATATCTCACTGCAGTATGTAACTATGATACTGCAACATTATGAAAGTCATATTAATTAATATTAATCTCAGATTTATTCAACTCATCTAGATTCACACATTATGATTATTAAAAAAATTCAAAAGTATAATAAAGTAGAATTTTATGGCATTGGTTATAAGGAAAATTTGAAAATTGAAATTATTTGATATTGGTATTTTTTTTAAGATTTATTATGACCTTTGATAATTTCTATAACCTAAATTTTTTTATTAAACTTATTAGAAAAGAAAGTGACTTTTAAATATAATAGTTTTTTAATAAGCCAACATTTATCTAGTTTAACACATGTTTAAGCACTTAAATAGACCAAAAAATACATAATTTTAACATGTTACAATTAAAAATAATAATAATATAACAATAGCTTCAACAACATTAAATAAATAAATAAATTATCTACCTTAAGGAAATGGTAATGAGATGAACGACACAATGATAATGAATGACAATTACAAATTGAAATCTAATTCATTTTCATGTTCACTAAACATATCTTGAATCCGTCTCGTCACTGATTTCAGATTTTAATTTCAAAGAACAATTTGATGTTGTACTCTACACTTAAGAATAAACATCAAGTTGGTACTTCAAATTATAATCAGTGTTCTTGTTATTAATTAATGTCCTTTTCATTTGTTCTTAACGTTCCTTCTACTATTATAATTAATGTTATCTTTGAAATAAGAAAATCATAATCAAGGCTGTGAATAAGATAAATGTTAAAATAAAAAATAGAAAGGAACAAGTGAACAACCATTTTCTTCCAATTATAAAATGTCTTGTTAGCTAGCAAATGTCTATCAAAAAAATCAATAAGTAAAAAGATTTTGAATATTGTTAATTACTATAGAGTTTAATGTTCATAAAATAATTTTAATCCGTCAATCAATCAAAACTCACTAAATTCATTATTTTAATAATTTTTGAAATTTTTTTTTATAAAAATCAATTACTTATTATAAAGGTAGAGTTGTGATTTTACATGGTAAGTTCATTATTATATGACTATGTTAATAACTTTTTTTTATAATTTGATTTTTCTTAATTCGTTAACAAGTGACGAAACTTATTAACATTTTTTTTTAAAAAAATAAAGAAAACTTATTTGTTTATATAAGTCCATAAAAATTTTTGATTGCTTAAAATCTTATTCATTTTTAACTTTATGAGTTTTGATAAATATTTCTGCATTCTGATAAATAAAAACTATTAAAAATTATAAATTATATAAAGTAATAAACTTTAATTGATTAACACAATTTTATAAACCGCAAGCAATTGATAATTATAAAAATGAATGAAGAAAATATAATTTTATAAAGTCCGAGAGTTCATGGGAGAGAAAATGAACTTTTTGCTTTGTGATGAGAACTAGTAAAAGGACAAAAACACGGGGACTTTTTTCTTCTTTTGTGTCTATAGAGAAGCTTTCATTTTAAAGCACGTTTCATTAGCTTCTCATTGAATAAGAACAATAATACTCATAAACACACTAATGTGAATTAGTACTACACCACATGTTTCATTGAAATGTTTTCTTATACGCTTTTGCTTCATGTCGTTTTCACTTTTCAGCGTATTTTTCGAACATCACTGTATTATATATCTGAGTTACGTTCCATACCCAACCAAAGTTACTTTTCCTTAAAGAAAACTCCAACCCCAAACAGGGCATAACCATGCAGTGCCTGTTTTTCAATCACTGGTTAGTACAGTGAGAAAATTATGCCTCTTGAAATTTATTTCGAGGATATATTGGACGTTTGATTCAATTTTGTAATTCAATTCGAATTTCAAATGAATGTTTTAGGATTAATTCGTTTAATGTAAAAATATAATAAGCGATAAAACAATACGTGAAATGAGAATCAAGATATGATAGGATCATGGCAGCGTTTAACTTTCAATTTCAATTGTATGTATACTTCTGTTTAAGATTTGATTTGTAAGCAATTATGAACGATCAATTTAGATTTGGTTATAAAACAATCAAATGAGATTACCAAAGTAGTTTTACACAAAGTTGAACAAAAAATAAAAATGTACATTTTATTATTTCATGTTTTGTTTGTATATGTATGGTTTTAAATTGTGGTTCGCAATTGTAATTGACCACAATTTTGATTTTCCATATTTTTCAACACTTTGAGGACTCCCACACTATAAGTGGGTATTTTACATAGAAGAAAAAAGTATAATGATTATATATTATGACGTAGTTTTATACTGTCATTTAATGATAATTTATTATTTATATAATTTTTTTATAAATTGAAAATTATGATTAATTTCAATGTTTGATGATCACATTTTTTTCTTAAAAAGAGAATCATGTTAGAAGTATTAACAAGTCCTATAAGGATCATGTGTGACAATCGTAGCACTAATTCTATGTACCTTAATCCTAGATTGCATGCCCGGCCGGACTAAGCACATTGAATTGGTCCAATTGGATATATACACACTTTATTAATGAAAGAGTTGCTTCTAATTAACTTTAAGGCTCTTGCTGAATATTTTCCTAGAGATGGCAATTTAGTTGATGCACTTACAAAGCCATTAATTGTACAATAAAAATTATAATTTTCATTCCAATACTTAAGCTCAATGTCACTACTTGTCAACAACCACCTTGAGCAATAGACGTGGGGCTATATATCTTATTATATTATAATGTAATATTTCAAGTCACGTGTCACAAATTAGTTAAATTAGTTTTTTTCTTTTTACATAAAGTTAGTTAATTTATTTGTATAATTTTATAAAAATCGATTAACTTATATCATTTATATGGAAAAATGATTGTCTTATCATATAAAATTATATTAAAGTGCACATGTATCTAATTTTTTATTATTTTTTATATTATGTAACTTGTTTAAATGGTGATATGACATTAATTAAGAAACTTTTTAATTTTAACTGTACAAATTTATTCATTTCATTTTTGTATATCTAGCAGCAAATTTCAATTAATATACACATGTCAAAACTATGGTCATGCAGTCGTATGTGTATATTTCAGTTCAAGAAGTCAAGCCAACATTAAATTAATAATAGCAAATACCATTTAGTCTCTGTTAGGGAAACTAACTTTACAACACGGCTTTTTAATTTGTAAACATTGGGTACCTAATTTTGACATCTTTCTTTTTGGGTTAGTAAGCTTTTACTTACCATTAATGACTTTTTTATAAATGACGCTACCGAACTTAACAAATCCAAGGAGATTGAACGAGAAAATTATAAGAGATTTTTTTTCTCAGGACAAGATGTATCGAGAGATAATATTTGTTCGAATCAGATATAATTAAACGAAAAAAATTTCCTTCCACAAATATTTATAACAGTCATAATTTAAACTCGAAGTTTTTGAGATCTTTTATTAATCCGAAAGAATATGATATAAGTTGATTTAGTCAACAATCTAATGAAAGAAAAAAGAATATGAAACAATCTGATATAAAGCTGATTTAGTGAACAAACTAAAGAAAGAAAAAAAGAATGTTCAAAAAGATTATTACAATATTGCATATGAATGACGTATGGCCTATGTGTTAACATGGTATTAACCCACGTGGGATCGATGCAATCAACGTCTTAACATGTGTTGATTTTTTTATTATTATTATTATCAGTTTGGTAGTTGTGAACACAAAACCAGCAAAGGTCTATTTCCTACACGGGTGCATGGATTTTTCAGGCAAAGAGAAAAAAACAGAGCTTGAGTTTGACAAGATTTTTGTTGATCAAAGCAAACGATGTTCTCAAATTCTTTTTTTGAGAACGATGTTTTCTTTTCATTGATAATGATAATAATGAAATTAAGCAGCCGATTTCTCCATAAGAGGTTTCCAGAATTTTCTTTTTGAATTTTAAAAATTGCAAAAGAACCAGGTTGAGTATATTTCTTTTACTAGCAACCCGAGGATTGGCATAGCCTTACTAATTACTAATCAGGAACTCTATTTTCTTTGTCAAGAGATTAGAAATCGAAGATATCCTTCAATCAATTTGATAGAAAACTAATTTATGATGTATTATTGTCATTATTTTAACAAAATTTTATATACGATGAAAATCGAATAAATACATTATATTAAATGGATTATTCTCATTTATGTGAATACAATAAATTCTTACATCATGGTACTAATCTCTTTATTCAACACTCTATACTCACATATTTAAAAACAATCTATTTAATAAGAAATTTTGTATTTAATCTTTTTGGTACATAAAATTTTTACTATTCCTTGAACTAGAACCGAAGAATATCCATGATAAAACCAAAATAAACTATTTCTTTTACTAGCATTGGGTAAGAAAAATAATTAGATTTAAGTTTTATACACACCACTAATTTAGTAATTTGACTATTCTAGTGAAAAGTGACAAACTTTTTTGTTTGAAAAAAAAAAAAGATGTATAGATATATCTTCTTTCAAATGTCAATTATCTAAACACAATCTTTTTTTTTTTTCAATCGTGTTAAATATTCAAAAATAATATTTTTTATGAGAGATTATAAAATTGATCTGATGGTTGAAAATTAAGTTAAAAAGGAAGAAAATGAGAGACATGGGTTTGTATCATTCCGCTGATATTCTAGTAATGATCAACAGCTAATAAATATTGGCTAATAAAAGAAATTTTTTTACTGTTTATAATAATCTTACCCGTCAGAATATATTTTTTCTTACGTGTGTGCTCTCTAGAAGAAGAAAAAAAGTGTATAGATTTATAAATATTTCAACTTTGATTGTGAAAAAATAAAAATAAAGATGACCTTTGCCATGCTTGTTAAGTTAATTTTCAAATGCGAAATTCTGAGGAAGGATGACATAATTGACAATAATTGAGCACCTTATAAATGAGTCCTAGGTACGTAATAATCAAAATTAATGCCCCAAGTGAGGTGTGGTTTACGTTATCCACAAATTAAACTGTGTCTAGGGCAAGTTGCATCTTCCTGTGATAACTTAGCAGCGTGCTGCATGCAACAACACCTAATTTATAAACTTGCAGCATAAGATGGCATGAAATATGAATAACGAAGCATTGGACACTTTTAATACTATAGTTTTAGATCATCATTTGGGGCAAAGAAAAATAAGACATGTATGATGTATATGCATGATGAACACCGCCAAATTGTAATTTGTTTTTCTTTTTCTTTTCCTTCCTTTCAATAAATACTAACAAGAAATTCGGGTGGTGGTGTATTGAAGAGTTAGTATGAGAGAAAGAAATACGAAATGGGGATTGAAAAAAGTGGATAATTAATAATGATAATGTAGAATAAGCTTGGTTACACTAATACCACTGAGTGTTAATAATAATAAGAAAAAGGAGGAGGTTGAATGAAGTTGGTTATATTTATATAATTCACGATGTAGATCAACTGATATGAGATTGTTTTTATTTTAATCAATTATTCGTTGTAATTTTATCTGACTTAAGTAAGATTGTCTTTTGATAAAGATGTTTGTAATTTTCACTAAAAAAAATTACCCTGGTTATAAATTTAACATGTTATTTAATTAGTTACAAACTTTATTTAATAGCATTATTACAGAATGAAGGCTTTTTAAAATTTGGTAATTTAAATACGCAAAATTCAGGGTTATGTGGTCTGCTTAATTTTGTGTAAATATGTTAACATGAAATCAACATACATCAAGCTAAATGAAGCATCAAAATAGAATAGAATATTCTTAAGGTCTTTAATATATAGAAATTTGTGTACTTGTTAAATATAGGTGAACCCCGTGGATAAGTGCTTGATGATTTCATTTGTTAAAATAAGTCAAACTCTGGCCCAAAGTCAACGTACACTTGACTAACCTAGCTGACTTACCCCACTACACAACAAACGTTGAAAGATGCAATGCAAGCAAGATTATACACGCATATTAATAAATCATAAACAATTCAACATATATGATAATAATTTAATTTTATTTAATATTTAATACATAGAAACCTTCTGGTTATAGAGTTTGTGTGATTTTGCTGAGAATTTTTGTTATGGTTAGGACTTAGGAGTGCTCTGTATTCCCAGTATAGTTCTATCTTATTTTGTGTTGTAAGTCATGGTGGGCTTTTGTGACTTTTTGTGCTTTTTTTTTTGTTTTTCTTTGTATTTTTATTTTTTTTATTGGTTGTTTTCGGTCTAACACTTTTTATACTTGTCTACTTTCATGAAATTTTTGCCTATAAAAAAAAAAAAATATGCCCCACGGTATGGTCACCATTTTTGTGTGTGGGAGGAATAAATAAAGGAAATTATATATGACATTGGATCTGATAGTTAGAAAGATATTGCAGATCCTAAGCAAGGAAAGAGTTCATAGATGGTACTGAAATTAAAAATATGTAGGTGGAAATCACAACTAAGGAAAGAGTTCATAGCAAATTTTAGGTTTAATTACTGGTTTTATTTTCTCGTTTTGAGAGTTTTTTTTTTTAGTTTCTTAAATTTAATTCTTTTTTCTAATCTTTGAATTTTGAAAATTGTTCTTTTTAATTCCTCCTAAAAATGGGCGTCAAATCTAAGAGCTAGTGTCACATTGTATGCTTTGTGCACACCATAAAATTCATACAGGTTTAGTTTTTAAAAAAATGATTAAAAACAATATAAATAAGAAAATAGACGAGAGGCAAGTTTTCGAAGAGCAGGACTTTTGAAAATGTAAGTTAAGAGTAGTACACTATCAATGTAAAACTTATTCTCATGTAAGTTTAGTAAGAAGAATAATAATAATTCTAGCTGAGGTCAAACTTGGAAAACAAAAAATGCATCTAAAGATTGTTAAGGGGATTTGGAAATGGGCAACAAGCAACCAAATGGACTTGGGCCATAACCCAACCCACAAAGCAGAAAAATTGGGAGTTTCTTTTTGCACCCATTTTTTGCTCTTTACATCGCCGCCTCCTTTCTCTCAACATTTCCTTCTTCCTCCCACAAACTTCACCGGTGTTGTTTTTCCCACAATTTTCCAGAATGTATTTCCAAAATCCTTTTTTCAGTAACAATTTAGAAAGTAATTTTCAAAAAGGTTAAACAATAGTGCTCCCTTGAAAAGCAGAAGAAAGCAAATTATGTTCTTAAAAACAATGGTTATAAATAATTGGTTCAGATATTTCATTATAAAGGCCAACTTAGGGTTTTAAATAGCATTACAACTTAAAAGATACTGAGTTACTGACCACCACCAATAGTAGCCTCAATTACAAAAACCAAGCACATAAAAGAACAATTGATGTCTTCAGAGAAGGGACAGGTATAGGGCTTTCCTTTCATGTCTTTGGGTTCTGAAACGCATCTACAAACTAATAAGTACCACCTCTCAATGCAAGCACCAAGTGAAGTACAGAACCACCCTCAATGTTGTACTCTTTAGCTGTTTTGTCATCAGCAAGCTGCTTACCGGCATATATCAGTCTGCACCAAGATGCAACAGCTGTAAGATTCTAATGCTTCCAATAGAATAAAAGAACACTTCATTTTTATACAGTAATTAGCAAGCAAGTCAAATGCAACTGTAGCAATTAGGCATTCTTAGAAGATTCTCCAACATCAATTCGAGTATGCAATTCAATTTGATGAGATAAATAAATGTATCAATGACAAGAAGTAAACAATGCACTACTATAATTCGGGCAAAAATTCATGCATGAATGTGGATAAGCCATATAAAAAGCTACCCATAGTTTGAGAGCTCAAAGGCCATCTAAACCTCATCAAAATCTCACACGTCCAATGAGGGACTCAAGTCCCATACCTTCCAATCCAAACAGATCTTAAAAATATTTTTTTTACATACAAAACCCCAACAAAAACAAGACCTCTGTACAAGCTGGTTGGAGGAGCTTCTACTTCAAGGAAAAGTTTTAAAAATCTCGACCTAACACTAATGTTAGTATCCAGAGATCAGATTGTAAGAATATAGACAAATAAAAACTAAGCTGTATTTGAATTTTATTTTAAAATAAAAACAACAATGCCATATAGTTTTCTATTTTCTATCATTTTATCACTGACAAGATTGAATATAACTCTAGTTCACTAGTCCATGTGATCATCAATTACGGCCCTACAAGATGAATTGAACCAATGATATCTACAGTCGACATGCATGTATCTTGTCTTGCTTATGTAAGAAAATATTAGATGAAGATAAATGCTCAGATATATGATCAGAAACAAAAGCTTATTGCAGTTAAGAAATGACATGCACATGTCCATGTAAGAGTTAAATCATATGCTATTGAATTAGCAAAGGCAGCTAAGTCCAATTAGTAAAAGAAAAGAGAAAACCTCTGCTGCACAGGTGGAATTCCCTCTTTTTCTTCTACGCGTTCCTTGATCCGGTCGATTGTATCAGTTGGCTCAATGTCAATTTCAATTTCTTTTCCAGTTAGTGTCTTCACTTTAATCATGGTTCCTCCCCTGAGCCTCAACACCAAGTGAAGTGTGGATTCCTTTTGTATGTTATAATCAGCAAGAGTGCGGCCATCTTCCAGCTGCTTACCAGCAAAAATCAACCTCTGCTGGTCAGGAGGGATACCTTCCTTATCCTACAAACACATTCCACCAGAAGTCATTAGAAATTAACGATGCAACTCAGATATGGCAAGCAATGTTATCATTCATACATCAAGCTCCAATTCAGAAGGCCTCGCCATATAATGAAAAACCCCATGTAAAATTGGTTCGAAACTGATTCAACAAGGGTTCAAAATTTCATAAATTTTGCGACTTTCAAAACTTCGATAACACCATACTAATCAGCTAAACCCAAGTCCAAACCATGTCGAGCCGTATTCAGAGTATTGTATGCTAGCCAAGTTTGTGAAATGCATCAACAGAGACACGAAACAAACACAACAAACACTTGCAAAACAATTGAATTACACATCTGCATCATCGCATCCATTGCGTGTATCCAATAACCTATTTATCAAAGCTGGTTATAAAAAAAGAACATTCCCAGGTGATTTCGATAATCATTCACTTAATTATAATAGAGCATCTCAAGCATATCATCAAGCCGTAGCAGAAGCAGATTCTATATTATTATCTTACAACATAAATAACCAAACAAATAAAAAGTAAAATCACTTCAGCAACAGAATCGACGAACAACATCATGACATTCCCAAAGAAACAATTCCTTTTAAAATAAACAAACCAATCCAACAGAACATATAATTAAAATACGAAAGCTCCGAAACGCGAAAAACAGCTAGAAAGTCTTAAACCCTAGCTCGCGCGAACCTGGATCTTGGCCTTGACGTTGTCAATGGTGTCGCTGCTCTCGACCTCGAGGGTGATGGTCTTGCCCGTCAAAGTCTTCACGAAGATCTGCATGTTGTTGATGATGATGATTCAGCGAAAGAGAGAACGAAACAAAAACGAAGGAGTGAGAGAGAGAGAGAGTGAAGGGTATTTGTAATCGTAGGTCGTAAGTTGTAAGCTATGTTTGTTTGTTCGTTTTTGTGGGGACTTGGAATTGGGGGAAACAGTGAAGGGATTGGATGCGTAATGATGCACAACTTCAACTCCCTTTTATAGAGAATAAATAAAAATCACTCTCTTTCATATCTTTAATCTTATATTGATATTTTTTTATCCGATAAAAATCAAGCATTATCCATAACATTTACATTCTTTTGATATATCCATAACAATGCGAGTTATTTTAATTCAATCTTGTAAATTATCTGTTTTTATTTGATTTTAAGGTTTGATCGATCGTAAAATTAGATACAAAAGAATTATAAGAGTGTGAAAAGATAATAATATAGTAAATTATAATGTTTGATGTATATCATATATATAACAAACAGGGAAATATATAATAAACCAGATAGAAAGTAAATTATAATCAAACGAAAAAAAATATTATTTCATTAAAATTACATAGGTGGATAATTTTCTTAAAAAGTGACTTTTTGTTTAAAATTATTACTTAGCTGAGGTATATGAAATTATTTTTTATCCATATAGTTACTTTTCTTAAAACTATATAAGATATTTAACATTATAATATTATTAAAACATTTTTCTATAAAAAAAAAAGATTGAGTTATAATTATTTACTTTTAATATTTTAATAATAATACTTAAATTTACATGTCAAAATTATTAATTTATATATATATATATTAGAATAATATAGTATTTATTATAATATTCAATATATATAGAGAGAGAAAAAAGTTTGTCCTCTCATGTGATTTCTTAAACTAACTTTTTTTTACAGTAAGAAATACAATCGAACAACTATATAAGATAAAAGATATAATAAGTTAATTATATCATATTGGTACAACAAGCAAATAACATATAACATATAATAGTTATTATATCTTATCTAATTATCTTATCATATAAGGTTATTTTACTGATTTTCATAATAAAGAAAAGTTAAATATATCATTTCATGTCATTTAATATTTATAAACTAATTTGTTAGTTTTTTTTAATAGAAAAATGACTATTTTATTTCATTCATAATTTGTTATATATTTCATAATATGAAAACCTCTCATAATCTCATTAGTCATCACTTGTTCACATTCGAAAAGAACATGTCAAGAAGTATTTTTTTATATTGGACTCAAAACAAATACATAAATTATAGCATAAAATGTGTATGTTTAGTTTAAAATTAAAAATATTATACATATTTTAACGTAATTTCAACTAATAAAAAACAAAATAAAAGCAAAACCATTAAGAAAAAGTGTTCTTACTAAAATATTTTGTGACTCTCTAAGCCAAGGTTAAGTCCAAACATTCACCTTATGACCATTTTTCAATCTTCATTTCATCCCTTCCTTAACCAGTACATGTGAGCACAGATGTTAAGTCAAACACAACTTGAATTGTGTCCTAATTAAGCTTCCAAGAAATTACTATTCGAAAAATATATTTAGCTTTGAAAACTTTAATAACCGTACTATCTTCATTTGAGAAAAAATTTCACCATTACTTAACGAACATGGCTAGGTTGAATTCATGGAGATTTCTAATCCCATACTACCAAACTCCTTTATTTTGGGATGTTCAAAAAAGAAAACATACCCAATTTGACCGAAACTATCTTTTAAACCCAACTAATTATTCGTGATGGTTGTTTATTCCCAAGAAAATAGTGACATCATATTTTAGTGCATTCTTATTATTATGTTAAGAGATGGGAAAGTAGCATTAGTGAAAATATGGCAAGTTATTTTATAAACCCACTGTAACTTCCAGTTTTTAATTTTAAAAATAAAAGTATTCCTTACAAGCCAACCAAATGTATTTTTACATATACCAAAGAATAACATTCCTAATTATAATATTTTTTAGAATATGATTCCTAGAAATGCAACATCATATCTTAAAACAAATATCCCCTATTATTGCAAAATACATTACAAAAACTATTTTTTGTAATGTAATTTTTATATTACGAACTAAGCTCTATAATATACTTTTTTTAAATTACAAACACTAAATTATGAAAATTTATGAAAAAAAAAAATTAATTAAATACAGAGATGGTGCGAGAGAAAGAAGTGAGAGGGTGCATATAGTGGGGCCGTGGGGGATGGTGAGGGGGTGAAAGGTGAGAGAAGAACGGGTATGGAAAGAAAAAAAGTTATTACAGTTCACACGTTTAATTTATCAGAGGTATTTAAATGGCCCTGCTTATTTAACCCAAAACAAGCACTTGTACTAGGTAATTTCCAGTCACTTTTTATTTACACCACTAACTGTTTGCTAAGCACACCCTTATCATCCATTTTAGATTTTTATATCAAAACTACCCTTATCTTACACCCCATGTTTATTAGGTGTTATTTTTATTTTATCTTTATCTTTCTTTAAACCATACTTTTGAATCTTATTTAAAATCTTATTTTCTAATTTTGAACTCTATCTAAAATCCTATTTCTTAATTTTAAACCATATCTAAAATCTTATTTTATAATTTTGAATCCTATCTAAAATTTTATCTTTATTATTTTTTAAACCCCTAATTTTGCATCCATCTTCATCTCATGTTGTTTATATAGTATTGTATTTTTTTATCAATATTGCATTTTTTTCACTGACACTATGTTTTATGATACATACATTGGTCATTAATTTCTTAAACAGAGATTTTGATTTGATGGTGATTTCTCTTCTTGTTTAAATGCATCCAAACAAGCATTTTTTTTATACAACGTTAATGGTTGCAAGGGAATATTTGTTTTCATTTTCATATAAAAATATAGTTCTTGTAGGAGTCGCCCTATCTATATATATATATATATATATATATATATATATATATATATATATATATATTTATTATTTTGAAAACATGTTTCTGGTATGTATATATTACTCTAGAACGTTTCTTATTTTTTTATTCTGAAAACACATTTCTAGTATATGTATATGTTATTTTGGAAACATGTTTCCGGTATATATATGTCATTCTCAAAACACATTTAATGTATATGTATATTTGTTTTACCTTTTTCTATTTTTCTTTTTATGTAACCATGAATTATTATGTTAGTAAGATATTTGAATAATCAATTGACGAGGAGAAAAATAATATTGTTGATTGTAGTGATGCATTCAATAATGAGCAAGAGGAAGAGTGAGGTTGAGGACGCCAGTAATAAATAGAGAAGACACAAATGAGAAATTGAGACATAGGCGCAAGGTAGAACATAAAAGAGGAGAGAGATTCACGAAAAAAAAAAGAAAAAAAGAAGGGGGTTCACAAAAGAGAAAAGAAAAGAAGGGGGTGAAGGAGAGGGTGTAACAAATTATGAGGGTATATTTGGGGGTGTAAAATAACATTTAAAAAAAGACATTATAAAAAAAATAAAAGAAAATAAAAGAGATGGGGGTGTACTTAACAAACATAAGGTGTAAATAGTATGTGCTAATTTCTACTTCCAATTCCGATCCAATTTGCCCACAGTTTAAGATTTACTACTATTTACACATTTCATTATTAATTTATCAAACTGTCATCTAACAAATTCCCTTTTAAGTAAAATCATTTTTTTTTATATTCAATAAAGAATTGAATAAGTAAATGTGCCCAATCAACTGGGTGAGCACACCCTATACAAAAATCATTCGGATCATCAACAGTTACGATGTGTAACGATATGTAAGATTAATATTTAATCTAATAGATGAAAAAATATCTATGACAGAAAAATAAAAACAACTTAATGAATACTCTTAGGGATGTGAAAAAATCCTTCCAATAACAATCACAATATCACAACCATTAATTGAAATCACATTCAATCAACCGAGGTGAATTAGACAAGATCATGCGTATGGTTTACTCAAAAGATTAATATTGAGAGATTCATTTAGATACACATTATAAAGACTGACACATGAATCTAACGACCTTACCATGATGAGAAGGATTTGATGGTATTAAATGCAAAGTTTCGTATTTTTATGGTTCATCTTAAATACCTCACCTCACCCCAATCTATGGTATAGTTATAGTAGTACACCCAGAAAAAGGCCTATCCGTTTGCCTTTAATTTTCTACATTTTTCAAAAAAAAAAAAAAACCGTATACACAAAATCATAAAAGGCATTAAATTTGATAATTTAATGTTTACCAAGAAAGAAGGAAAGCATTAAGTTTGTAACATAAATGTTACCCAACCACATTAAGACCCTTTATGCATTTCTTTTTTCCTTCTTTTCTTTGTTTTCCTCTATCCCAAGCGCAATTATTTTTCTTCATATTGAATGTTACATTTAAAACTTGATGGCTCATCTTAAATACTTACACCTTCCTGGCCATGAAGGCACCAAATACTTACCAAGACAATTTGCTTTTTTTCTTTCTTTCTTCAGTTTCAAGTTTCAACTGTAAAATTTAAGTTTAATGGTAATGTTTAGACAATCGTAACCCTCAGTGTATTATATTAAAAATGATGTAAATTGAATATTATCAGTAAAATTATTTTATATTGCATTATCATTAAATTTTTTCTTTTCTCTTTCAATAATAAATTTTGAATTTAATGTTGATGCATAAACACTGTGAAATTTAGTTAATTATAATTTTTCATATATTATCTTTAAAATTATGTAAATAGATGATTGTAATGGATCAATAATATAAAATTATTTTATATTATAAACTCTTTTTCTTTGTTCTGTTTCAGCGGTAAATTTCCAGTTTAAAGCCATTAATTGTATGCTACCTTTGATTTGATTTCTCTATGCCCAGTTCAGCTCGAGCATTCAGTGATTTATTAATCCTTTAACTTAAACGCCTATTTATTTTTCTCAGGAGGCATTTAATAAACAATTTGACCAGGAAAACTAAAAATAGGTTGGAAAATGTTGAGGGGCATTAAAAAACTAGGAGTACTTTATATACGTTTCTGCTATACATTACTTTTAAGATATTATTATTATTATTTGAAAGTGAGACTTTGGAGAGAGAGAAAAAAAAAATTTAACGCGGAGAATGATCAAATATTTATAAAATACTATAAATTAAGAAAATAAGTTTATATAAAAAAATATGAAATTAGTTAAAACTCGTATAAATTTAAGGAAAATTGATGGACACTTATTAAAAAAAATCAATAGGGAAAGGTTTTTTTTTTTTTTTTTTCTGACGAATAGGGGAAGGTTTTTATTGCGGTGTACTCTTGAGTTATTCATTGACTTTACAAGCTCAATTTTTAGCTCATTTTGTTCGTTAACTAAATTCAATTATTACCCGGATTATATTATTATTTATCATAAATTTAATAATTTTATATTAATTTTTCTTCTTCTTATCATCGTATTAGTACGAAGTATCATCTTTGTGGATTACTAATGTTTGTCAAAAAAAATTTTAACTAACTACAAACCATAGTGAATACTAATTACTTTAAAATAACTTACCAATAACAAACTTATTAATAATTTAATAACTTTTTAGTTAGACGGTGTTTCTATGTCTCACTATTTTTTTTCTTCTTTTTTTTTTTCTCTACCGATCCAAAAAAAAATATGTTTTGTAAATTGTTGATTACTCTCATAGTTTCAATTTTTAGCCGCATTCGATGACGACATTTGATGGTGTTGTAGATGATGGATAACTCTATCCAATTTGTTAGCTTGTGACGGTGCCAAATGGATGCTCTTGTTTAGGTGTCTAGAGAAGTGAAAGAAACACCAAATGCAATAAGTAACAAACATAGTTGGTTTTCTTTCTTTTTTTTTTTCATTAAGTTCGTGAAAACTAATGTTAGTTTATGTGACTAGTTTGTTAACCTCTTTTAACCAACACATACATTAGTACTAACCATGAGTCTGTTTGATTTAACCAATATTAATTACTATATTATTACATTTAGAAAAAGAATGAAAAGATGTTTATTGTGATTATTTTATACTGTTTTAATTTATTGTAAGTAGTTGATTTTTATAAAATTATTTTAAAAGTCATTAAAACGGTGAATTATAATTGTTCGGACGGTGTAAAATTATTTTATATTGGCAATTTATAAGTATTAATCTCTATTTTCTATTTTTAATATGTAAATATTTATATATTATAAACTTCATTCTCAATATACTATTATATGATTTGGTTATTCTTGCAGAAAAAAAAATTCTTATATTGGTGATGCTACTCGGTCTAAAGCATTAAGATTAAAAATTGTTTTTCTTCCTCATAACGTGGGATCTTTATTTATGCATATCTCATAGTCAAAATCCGTATATCTTGGAACTTTATCTAGCTTTGAGTTAGTTTAGGTTATTTTTTTTATACTTCTAGGATATCTTATTTTTTGAGTTAGACTAGATTGATTCAGCTTAGAAGGATACATAATCCTTCGACTTTGAGCTTAAAAAGCGAAGAGATTGAGGTAGTGGATCGGACTTGGACCGATGGACCAAGAATATAGTTATTATTTTAAAATATATATATATATTCAAGAGAATACACATTTCCATTAATACTAGAGAGAATTTTGTATCCAACCCAAAAAATCTAATCCCAAAAGTTACATGTACTAGTAATTCTAAGGTTTTATATGAGGATGTTTAGCTAAGAATGTCATTTGAAAAGGGAATGTATAAAAATTTTAAACTTTATTTAGTCAAATACTAAACTTGTTTATTAAAACAGAAAGCATGTCGTATTTTCCATTTCATAGGGTTGTCGAAATCAAAAATGCTTTAAATAAAGTATGTCAAGCTTTTGCCCTAGCTTGTGCTTCTGCCCAACCAGTTTTTATAAATTGCATCCAAACTTGTTCATTAAAACAATCTCAATGCCACACCCTATGGTTTAAGGCCGCATGGTTAGGTAAAGACGAGGAAGAGTATTTTTGTTTCATTTCTTATTCTTTAACTCTTTAATGGCCTTTTTATAGTTTGAAATATTTATTGAATCGCAACCTCCTACAATAACATAACATGTGGCCATCCACGTCTTAATTTTAGTAACATATGCAACCAATTAATGTCGCTAATTCATCGTATGGATTTAATATTTGAAAGGTTGTGCTATAATGGACTTTGAAAAAAAAAAAAAACAATTGATCTGGTTGGTTGAACTTGGGTGGTAGGTTGGATTGGGTTAGGTAACTTAGGGAAAACTTTGTTCTAAATTAATTAAGTGAGGATGAGATAAACTTTTTTTTTGGGTGAAATTTGTATCTAATTTAAATTGTTTGATTTTTTTTATGCAAAATAGAATCATGTCATTTAATTTAAAATACAGAGTGAATACAAGTACTGAATTCACGGAGGTTAACATGAAATATTGATATTCTATCTAATTTAAGATGTGATCATACCCGCACCAATTTAAAATTATATGATATTCAATAAATAAAAAAAAGCTTGAATTTATTTGGATTCATAAGTTAGACGTATATTTATTTTTTGAAAACGTCTATTAAAATCTTAAAAGAAAAACAATACATATATTAAAAGAAAATAATAAAATGATGATATACTAATAAAATAATTTTATATTCTTTATTACATAAAAATATGTTGTTAGTTAAGTACAATAGGATTTATATTTTAAGTATGAATTTGAGTTTGAGAGTTATAGATCGAAAAACATAATTAAAAGGTGAGATGTTGTTAAAGAGGGTGAACAAAATCTTTTTATTAAGATTAGTTATCGAAATATTTGGACAAGATAAGTTTATTTTATTTATAATATCAAGGCAAAGCACCACTAAGAATTTATAGTGAAAAGTGAGTATAAAGTTATTCATCAACTATTCGAGCTTAGCTAGTTAATTACTCATTGAAGCAAGCTTATTTATTTAATTAAATAACAAACTCAATATATATATATATATATATATATATAATTTTACATAATATTATACCAGTCTTTTTTATTTAAAAATATTTTTATTCACTTTTATTATTTTTTATGAGTTAAAGTAGAAAAACAAAAATGCGAAGGTTTTTTTTTTTTTCAAATCAAAGTTTTAAAAAGATAAGGTTAAAGTCAAAAAGTAAACGAGTTTCAATTGCTTTGAGCATTCTCACTGACTTTTCTTTTGCATCATAACTCAGTTGTGAAGGTTTTCTCCAAATTAATAAGTGTTTTTGCCTCTTTAAAAAAACGTCAAATTAATTATCTAGTACATTTTTTATTAAAAAAAATTAACTTCACATATCACATGTTAAACACAATATTTTTCTATCGGATTAGTATTAAAATAATTATTAAATGCCATGTTGATAAAATTGAAAAGTAATTATAGAAAAGTTTCATCAAAAGATAAATAATTAAGTTAGAGGACAATTTGTTATCATGTACATTGTTTGATGAACAATATACAACACACATAATACATTTATTTATTTTTACTAAAATACCATTTTTAATATTAATTATCTTAATATAACTTAAATTATTACTAGATATCATGTGAGTTCAAATTAATACAAAATATATATAATTAAGTTAACCAATAGATAATGTCAATTGAAAATACAATTGACATAAGGTTGTCGCAGTTAGTACGTAGATAAGATAATGTGAATTCTTCAAAATATCATAATAACATTGTTGCAACTAGAAAATAACGAGAATTCAATTACAGGTGTAATAGTGTCTTTTCAATACTTTGTATCAAAGAAAAAAAGTTATACAGTAGCTGTTTAATAATCATTTTTCAAAACAAAACAAAAATATTTGTTCAGTATCATCATTTTTAAATTTTAACAAAATGGAATCAAAAGAAAGTGCTGGTTAGCACTCATCGTCTGATAAATAGAAATTTCATTTAATAAAATTAAGAAAATATTAAGATTTGAGGAAAAAGAATCTTAAAATATTTTTTTAAAATAATTATTAATATGAACATATAAAAAATATTAAGTAAATAATATATGTTAAACATAAAAGGAATATAATAAAAGATATCCTCATATTCAAAAATGAAGATTTCAATTTATAGAATGGTAGTTGATTTTGAAATAAGATACTTTTGTTAATTTTTAAATACGAAGATACACTTTTTTTTTTCAATAACTAAGAAGCTATACTATTTCCCTTCAAAAAAGAAAAAAAAAACTATATTATTTAATAAGATAAAAGATTATACACTACCTTTAAAATTATTTATAGTAAATTTATTAACTTTTATATATTACTTTAAAAATATTTAGTTCATGCATGAAAATATATAATTATTTTATATTAACAGTGAATTACAATTGTATTCTTAGTTAATTAAACCAGTCTTATTTTTCATTTCTGGCCGATAAAAAAACAATCTTATTTTTCTAATAAAAAAAAAGCTATTGTTTTTACTAATAATTAAATTTACCATTCATTAACGTCTTTCATAATTTTTGGTTAAAAAACGTCTTTCATAATTTCAGTTACTTTATACATACCCACTCAATTTGCTAAATTTACTCTCTCATTAATTTACAAATTAATGCTAATAAAAAAACTTACAAATTAATAAATTGATTTTATGCACACAATAATGGGAGGAACTAATAGTAATTATTTTAATTGTTAATTATTAATATCTCATTGATGTTATTATTATATTTTAAATTAATTATACAATATTTATGACTGTCACATTACTGGAAATTTGCAATTACATCATATAAATACAAATATTTAATGGCATATAATAGTTATTTATTAGTTATACATACACAATTGAAGATTTTTCTTTTGGAAGTTTAAAATTAGATATAAAAGATTTCTAAATCCAACCAAATAAAGTTATATATAAAGATGTATATAACACATATTTAGATTTCTAATAGTACTACATTAAATATAAGATTCGTACATATCTAGATATCTTTTTGTCCATATATATATATATATATATTAAAATAAAAATAAAAATAGCACATTTACAAATCCTAAAATAAACCACTTTGAGAAATACTATACAGGTTATTCCAAGTGTCATTTAACAAAATAGACCAACATAGAGAATTAGAGATAAATACCACCAAAATTCAAATAAACCATACACTATGGATTAATATGAAGATGATAAGATCATCCATTATTATTCTATAATTGATCTAAAATTGGGTGAGAATTAAGGAGAAGGAAAATAAAAATAGAGATACATTGATAAGGTAAAATATTCAATTATAATCATTTATTAATAGTAATATATCCGTTAATTTTTATAAAATTATCTTAAAAATTAAATAAATAATACATTATAATACAATAATATATAAAAAAAAATTATATTTCATTTAGTACATTACCGTTAAATTCCAATCAAATGGTGGAGCCTGATTGCCAAGTTTAGTTTCCTATGAGTATTGTACGTGTCAAACCTGTATTCCACCCAAAAATTAATTGAGAGTTTGATAATACAAATCTAACGTCATGCATCCCACAGGGTCCAAAGTTCATTTATGAGCTTGAAACCATTAAAAGTTAGATACCCATTTTCAAAATAAATAAATAAAAACCATAATTGCCATTATGGCCATTATTTAATTCCCGTGACAATTAATAATTTATTATATTATATTACCCGAAAATTGAAAGAAGAAGATGAATGAATAAGAAATAAATTAGTATTAAATTAAGAAAATTACCCGATTAAGGCACCAAAATTTGTCCACTACTATTCTCTGCATTGAATGCTCCCATTACTTACATGCCACCCTTTTCTTGAATTCTCTTCCCACTGCCCCCTCCTCCATTAATTAATACCCCTCCACATTAAATGAATCAATTAATCACAAATTTAATTTTCGAAATTCAAAAAACCACTGGTAACAAAAACCAGAAAAATTGAATTTAATGGAATTTAATTTTAATTTAATTAAATTCAATGTCATATCTTTAGATTATTTATTTATTTATTATTTTATTTACTGTAACGTACCATCATCTATCTTTATTGGCATATATAAATCTCTCACAGTCACACACATGAAGGAGCACATAGACATTTGGTTTTGGTTTCGTTTCTCTCTCTAGAAATTTTTTTATCCTTCTCTCTCTAAATCCTCTGTTGTTGTGAGAACGCAACAGCAATAACAATGGCTGCTGAGGTTAGCTCTCTGATTCGCGTGGTGGGAGGGTACAAGGAGGAGCAGCATCGGACGGTGGGGAATGAATCGCACGGTGATCAGAAACCGACGGCTCTGATTACTCGCGACTTGCTCGGTGGGTCCTCGAATGAATCCCAGGAATTGGACCTCGATTTGCAGGTTCCCACTGGCTGGGAGAAGAGACTCGACCTTCAGGTGTGTTCAATTTCTTGTTTTTTTTTTTTTTTCTGGGTATTCTTTCTTTTTCGGTTTTGTTTCCCGGGAAAAATAAGAAAAAGAAAAGGATTAAATTTTCAGTCACGATTTCTGGGAATCGGAAATTCTCTTTTTTATTGTCATGTTTTTTTTTTTAAAGGATAAACCTACAATGGAATCGAATCATTGTATTTTGCAGAGTTTTCTTTGTTTTACCCTTTTCAGATTTTTGTTTTGTTTGTTGTTAAGGTTTGTGCTATACTTTTTTTTCCCCTCTCCACTGGGGTGTTTTATTTATTATTTTTGATTTTTGATTTTGATTAATTTCAAACAAAATAGATTTAATCGGTTTATTGGGGTATCTGATTTGGGATTTTCGCGATTTGCTATCGTGGTTTGTGATTGTTTGATAAGAAACCGGAGGACAAAGAGAATTGTTATTATTATTTTCTTAAAATAAAATTCAATCTTTTTGATCGGTGATTTTTTGTTTTTTCTCTTGTTATGTTGTTAAACTTTTGCCTTTTAATGTAACAGCAGAACTGCAATTACTCAATTTTCGTTCCTTTGTACCTTTGTATTTATTATTTCTCATAAAGCCGAGTCTATCGGATTCAGATTTCTGGTATCCAAGCTTTATTAGATATGGCTTCTATGATGTCACTTCTGATTTTGATACTCATAACAAATTTCATCTTTTCTATCACTCAATTAACTTGTTTTTTTTATTTTATTTTATTTTAAATATTACATTAATCCACTCATGTGTGAATAATTTGTTTGTTATTGATCTCATTAATTAATTGGTTTCACAAATTCCCATGTTAACAGTTTTCTCATTGATCAATTATTTTACATGTATATTTTCTACCGGAAAGACAATCGTGTTCGAATTGAATGGGACTCATATACTTTGATATTTCCAAGTTTCATAAAGATGGACTGAATTTATCAATTATAAAAAAAACATGACCATCAATTTTTTATTAAATTATGATGATTTTTTTTGTGGTTGGTGAAAATTTTGTTATGGTCGTTGTTTTTCAGTCAGGGAAAGTGTATCTCCAAAAGTGTAACACCACAAATGGATCTCCAACCATGTCTGAAAACAAGCTCAATCCAAAGGCAGGGCCAACGCTCCAAGACCTAAACTTCCCCTCATCATCCAACACCAATGTGCTATTGAACCTCTTTGATGAAACAAGCTTGGACCTGAAATTGGTCTCATCCACACTCACCTCAAGCAACAATTATCAAAGTGTGTGTACCCTCGACAAGGTCAAGTCAGCCCTAGAAAGGGCTGAGAAGGAGCCTCCCATCCTTAGGAAACGAACTTCATTCTTGAAGTCGTCTCTGTCAGCGTCATCACCGTCGTATTCCTCATCATCGTCCTCGATCAGGGAAACAACGACGACAACAACTCAAGAGGAAGAGAATGAAGAGAGACTTCTTGTCTCATCATCCTCACCTATGGCTGCAGGGTGCCCTGGTTGCTTGTCTTATGTTATGATCATGAAGAACAACCCTAAGTGTCCTAGGTGCAACTCCCTTGTTCCTATTCCTACCATGAAGAAACCTAGGATTGACCTCAATATTTCAATTTAAAAGTGGGTAATTTGTGAAAAATTGCCTCCATTTTCAATATAATTTGTTTTTTTTTTTTTTTTTATCTTTTTTACTTCTATCGACGTTTTTGTAAATGGGATGATAGATGGCGATAAATTTAGGTCGTTTAAGAAATAGGATCATTTGTTTAGCAATATTTGGCTAAGGGGTTTATGGATGTATATTGGAAAGTTAATAGAAAATTCTCCAATTTCTGCATTTGCTTCTTTCTTGCCTCTAGTTTTTTTTTTTTTTTTATCCCCTTCAATGATCATCACCACCTCTTCCCCTTGATTATTCCCTTTCAAATTCGCTTTCAATTTTGTTTTGTATAAAAAATAATGATCTTGCTAATTAATTTTGCATCAATTGAATCAGTTGAATGAATGTATTTAAGTTTTACTAAATATAGATAGCTGGATTCAAAGGTACCATTAATATCATTTATACGCATCTCATCAATGAATACCTTAATTATTTATTAATTCTATTTAAATAAACAAAAATAAGGTAGTACTTTGTGAAGTTTAAGAGCTTTTTTTTTTTTTTTTAATTGTTTTGGGCCATTTTTCTGGCTGCATATACCAAGTTGCTTTTGAGTTTTGGCCACAGTGGTGAAATGCATTGAATATTGAATAATAAATAAACGAATAAAACTTTTCCTTCTTTGATATCAGTAATGAATTGAATAAACGTTTATGGTTCTCGGTATCGTGATATACATCAGTTAAATAACCTTTAAATTCAATGCTATCTTATACGCGGAGTATTAAATATTTGCATTCATTGAAGCGTGATTTTTTGGGTATATTAAACGTGGAAGTTTTAAATGTTATTTAAATTGTTCATTTTAAGAATAATAAATATTTTAATAACATTAGGGAGTATTTATTACATTTTAAAGGAGTATTTGCGAACTTCCCAAAAAGATGATACTAAATGCTTTTAATTCAATAAATGCATTGATTTTATTATTTATTATTTTCGTAACAGTACTCTGAAGATATATCTTATCATTATTATTTGATAAATAAATTTTCCAAAGCTACATTGATTTACTAATTGAAAAATCTCAATCTTACTATTAAGTAATTTAAAAAAATTAAAAAAAATATTTTTTTTGTAATTTAGTGGTGGCCCCTATCACCCTATCTAGGCTATCATTAATAAAGCTAAAATGCCAGAATGTGAATAGTGAGTATAATCTTGTTTGACACACTCAGTAGCAAATTCTCTACATTGGCAGGTGTCAAAAGATGATTGGATTTAATCTTGAAGAATTTTTTATTTGACAGAACCTTCAAGGATTTTGTGAGGTATGAATTAAGAAATATAATGAATAATTTTATTTTTCTATTAAAACTGTTATTTGATTTTTCTTTTATTTGTATTTTTTTCACCTGACATTATAAGTCTTTCTGAACATTTTTATTGGTCAGGAAATACTTCTCATTTGATCAAATAAACACAATAACGATTTTTTTTACAATAATCTTCATATTTATTAGTTTCTAGCCTAAAATTTTCAAATAAACTCATAAATGCATTCGAATTATTTTAATAATAATTTTATAAAAAAAAACTATTAGTTATAGTCATTTTTATAATTAATATTTTCTTATAAATATGCCTTCCTTGAAAGATAGATAATGTTATGGAAATAATATTATTAACTAATTTCTCTATTATTAATAAATAATAATAATAATAATAAATTTCTAAAAGTTCACACTAAAAAAAAGAAAGTAATACATATTTTTATTCATTCACAAAAGTATTTGAATCATCTCCCATGATTAAATAATATGATAATATGATACAAATATATATTTTGCACCAAAAAAATGATACAAATATATTTAAAAATGTTTTTCTTATTAAATAAAACCTACCAGAATTAATTATACAAGTTAGTATTAATTATATTATATATCTAGTATTTATATTTAACATAACCATGTCATTATTCACGTACTGGAGAATTTAAACAGGCATACGTTCGTAAAATTCAAGTTTGTATTTAATTATTTAGAACTAAAAAAATCTTGGAAACATTAATTTGATACTGAAAAAATAAGTGCAATATAACTAGGTCCTTAAATGCCATTGATTTGGTGCCGCCAGCTATTAAGTTCTTTGAATATGTTAATGGTCAAAATTATTTTTAATGTCTAAATTAATGGAATAATCTTTTCATAATTAATTTCGCCAAGAAAAAATCTTTTAATAATTAAATTGATATTTTAAAAATCTCCCAATGTTTTAATTATACAAAATATATTTAGTATAAAAAATATTTCTAAGTCTTCTTATTTTATATAGTAAGTATTAATATTTTTATGTTTTAAAAATATTAAATACATTTATTTTTCAGTTTATATTTTCTCTTAAAATATTAGAAACGTTTATAATAAAAACCTTATTACGATATAATATTGTTTTATTTTATAAGTTACACAAAAAAAAAATTAAAAATTATGGAAAACATGCTTTATTTCTATAAGTTTGATTTTTTTAAAACTCTTTTAGACGTTTCTTAATAACATATATATATATATATATATATATATTATTTTTTTTATTTTTTTTTTATGAAGATTAATTTTATTTTACTATTCCCTCATTTTTTTAATTGTCAGAATTTGTTTTAAAAATATTTCTTTTAATATGTGGTTTGCAAATTCCAATATCACATTGCTTACTTTCTTTTGTCAATTATACTCGTACCTTTTACCAAATTTTCAATTAATTCACACAGATACACGCAGAAATAAAAAAAGGGCAAAATAAGAAATTTTACAACTTCTCCATCTAGACCTAAATTTAAAAACAAATTTAACTGACTTACACTTGAAGAAATTTTTAAAATTTTGTTATTGTCACTTAATTCTTCTAATGGTATTAAAAGATATTTTTTTTCTTAAAGTGTCAAAACTTGATAGTAAGAATAAAAAATTAATTGAAATTATAATCACAATTAATTGAATGATATATTTGGAATGATAACATTAAATAAGCTCAAAATAATTAAAATTTATTTATATTTGATTCCAATTTTTGTTGTTATTTATATTTAGGTCTGAAAAGAGTATTTGAGTAGAATCAAAAAAATTTATTACATTTTTTTTTTTGTTTACTCATCGAAATTTTATATGCCAGATAAAAGGGAACAATGAAATATTTTTTTCTAGGATAATTAAGAAAACTAATTAATACTATTTAATTATACAAAATACATTTAAGAATAATTAAGAAAAAAAGTCATTGAAAATAGAATATCAATTAATTTAAGGGTATTTTGAAGTCTAGAGAAATTAAGTAGAACTAAGATTATTTTATATTAATTTTAACTGTAGAATAACCTTTGATATTTTTAAATTTATGTATATATATATAAATTTATTTCATATTTATATTTTTTTATGTTTCATATTCATGATGGTTTTAGTATTCATCACGCTAAAAGTATTTGTCAACAAAACAGTGTTTATAAATATCTAATTGTCAACAATTTTGGGGACTTCGCTCAATCGCTTCCACTTAGAAAAAATATACTGTATAAAAAATGTCAATAAACTGTATTTATAAATGACCATACAGTACATACTTTATTTTACCATAATGAAGTTTGAATATATGGTTTCATGAAAATTATTCAAACTTTTCAGCCACCCCAGTAAATTAATCAGTTACTACTTCTTCCGTTCTTTTTTAAGTGTAGGATTTTAACAAATAAGTTTTGTATTTATCCGTAGTTTTCAAAGTCCAAGATAACCTTAAAATCTTTATTGTAAACTATACCTTTATTTCTATTAATCATTTTACATTTTTTTTATAAAATTAAATAAATAAATGTTCTGTTGAAAGGAGAAAAATAATTAATATAAGGGTCAACCAATGAAAAATCGTGTCAGTTATGGAGAGAAAAAATAACACTACCTACCGTTACTACTTACTAGGGAGAGAGAAATATGAAGTGAGGGTAACAATTCTGTTTGTTGGAGTACAAAATTCTTAGACAACATTATAAAATATCATAGAGTAAGTTATGTAATTAAATTTTTAGACTTAAGAGTTAAGACTAAGTTTGTAGATACGTAATTAATGAAGCCTTTGGTTAATTGAGATAACTTCCTTGAAGCTTTAGGTGATACAAAACACATCAAATATGAACTTGAATCCAAGGTGCAAATGATTTCATTGAATAACTCATACACTAGGGACAAAAGGCCAAATTTATTTATTTTACAAAAAGAATACATAGCTAACTCACTTATCTAGATATTTTACCATGTCAAAGGATATTGTTTTGGTTTGTGAATACAATTTGCATATCCATCCTCATGTGTTTTAATATCAACAATGTTTGATTTAGTTGGTCGAAAATTATTATAAATTTTTGGATCCATATTTTATATTCTTACAAATTAGAAAAAATAATGGATGATGATATATGAATAATATTATTCAATAATAATTTATCATTTATGATAAATATATTAATTTAAAAAAATTATTTTAAAAATTAAATAAATAATTATATAAAATTATTTGATACAATCAATTCATCATCGTTAAATTCGTTAAAAAACGGATATTTGGGGCTTATAAAAATTGAAAGGAAGGAGAGGGAATAACATGGAACTTGAGTAGTACATTTCATTGACTTGCAGCATTGTGATGTACCATACAAAGTTGATAGTTCACCGTCCAATCCAAGTGCCTTTTTTCTTCGTGTCAATTTGTCATGTACCATAGTTTACCCCTTTTTTTCTTGCTCCCTTTCTTGCCTATTCTTTGTTTCGTCTCTTTAGGTGCATAGAAGGTAGCACAATCAGACAAGACCCGATTTGTTTTAAAGTTGGTAACATTTATTTTCATACAATGTTTTTTTTTTGAGACCATAACTGTTTCTTTTTTTACCAATTGATGTATAATTTTATCTCAGTCAGAATGGAATCATTATAAGTGATAAAATTCTTCATTTAAATATTTAACAGAATTACATACTTAAAACTCGAATTTAAGATATTATTAGTTGAACCGAAACAATTTTGCATCAATATTTTGACATGATTGAAACATATATGTAAATAAATCTTAGGATTCACATTTTATTTATTTATTTGAAAGTGTGGAAATTTGACCCAAACATCCTGTTGTAACCGGTTAATATCGTCATAATTAAATTGACCTTAGCACAACTATTAGAACATGTATCTTTAATGGTCTAACTTTTTTATTTAAGAGGACAAGTATTTGGACATTATTACATTGAATATATATAACTAATGTGTGAAGTCAGAATATTATGAACAATAAAAGCATCCCTTTTATAAAATTTAATGTTGCTACATATTTATAATTTTGAACCCAAAATCTTTATAACTAACTAAGTTGGGATGTATAATTTTTTACTAACTACTCTTTATGTTTTTAGTTGTCTTTTTAAAATAATTCACACTTTAGAAGATTATAGTTATAAAAATTATTATGATGACTTTAATATATAATTTATTTAAAAATATATTAGTACATCTTTCCTATACCCATTCCTCCTTTAACAGGTTAGAGACAGTGAAAGTCAAACATGTCTCTCATCTCGTCACCATGCCTAACTACATACTTATAAATTTGAATCAAAGTCTTTAATTAACTTGAAATATATTCGTCCTTATTAGTTGCATATTCTATATGTTATTTTTGTCTTTTAAGATAATATGAACACTTTAAAAGATTATTAATTATGCAAATTACTATGATAAAATGACTTTTTTTTTTAACATGGAATCAAGTATTTTTTTTAATAAAATACCAAAAACTGAAAATATTACTAAAAGGTATGTGCGTACGTAAAATAAATATATGTCGTACAAAATTCACAAATTTAATATATTCTAATTTATGTGGTTTAATAAGCGAGTCATTTGTTCAACTAACCATCCTTTAATTTAACATCCTACACAAATCAATGATCAAATTTTGATAACATACTTTATTTTCAAAATAATAAATATTCTGAAGAAATTAAAGTAAAACATTGAAAGAGAAGACAAAGGAAGCAGGACGGATCAAGCCTCCTATTGGATCCTTGATGAATATCTAAGAATTTTTTTTTTTAAAAAATACCAATAAAAATTATAAGAAAAATAGGTTTTAAGTTATTATTTGTTTATTTTTTTTTTATAATAATAGATTATATCTCTAATTTTATACCTAAAATTAATAATAAATATTTTTGAAAAAATAGATATATAAATAATTGTGTAAAAAAATTTAGTCCTCTATTTAGACACTCTTGATCCGTCATTCATAGGCATAACAATTAAATCCGTACTCGTGGGGATATCTTTATTCCCACCCCGATTTTGACGAGGAAAATCCGAGTTGACTGAGTACGAATGTGGATTTGAGTTTTCTCCGCTTAAGAAAGTCGGAGACGGGATTGGAGTTGAGAATTGTGATCCCCGCCCCACACCCGCACCCACACCGATCCCCACTGTTAATATAGTAAAATTATATAAATACCTTAGAATAATCTATCTATTTATTACATAAATCATAAGTTTAAAATTTTATATTAAACATTAATTTAATTATATTTATTATAAAATAATATTTTTAACTCATTATATAATAACTTTATATATAAAACAAATTGTTAAATAATATTTCTATTGATAAAATAAATGAAACAATTTAGTTTATTATGAGAAATAAAAATGTGTTATACAAGTAGTCACGCGTAACATTTAAGACGATCATGTAAATTATTTTATGATTTGGGACTATCATATGTACGAAGAACAAGGTGAGATTGAGAAATCTGATCCCCGACGAGAACAGAGGTAAATCAAATTTTTAAACCCTAACGAAGAATGAGGATGAGAGCGAGAATAATTTGAGATGTTTGGAATAGGGGTTGGGGAGACTAATCCGGTCCCACCCCACCCCATTACCATACCTAGTCATTATAGTAATCATACTATAGAGTGAGGGATTGGTGTAATAGTTAATCACCCACGTTTATATATTAGAAAGGCTATTTATTTAATAAAAAAATTTATGTCTACGTGAAAACTTTTCAACTTGATAATAATTATAGTTCTATAAACTATATTAGTTTTTGGTATAATGGAACGGAGGAAACTCGAAAAAAAAAATAATACTCATATTATTTTCTTAAAAAAAATATAGTACTCATATTAGGTTTTCGATAAGCAAATAAAGCCAAGTCGTTTTCATTTGTCCACCAATAATTGCGGGGACAACGAAAATATGTTATTATTAATTAACCTGGAGCATAAATCAACTCTCTAGCTAGGCTTTTCAAAGTCAAATCGGTTAGTTTTAATTAACACCACGTCCCTTCCCATTTTCCAAGTTAACATGTTCAACGTTTTAGGTTGGAATTACGATTACTATAGTAGTAGCATCAACTTTATAGTTCCAAATCATTCACACTCACCAATGTAGTAGTAGTACTACTACCATTATTTTTATTAATTTCTTTCTATATATAATTCCTCTTTTTTCTTGTAAAATTTCTCCACCCCTTTTTTAAGCATGAAACTTTCATTGATGGTTCAACTACTATTCTGTCGAATAATAATTTGTTGTCCATCGATCATCATGGCCATGAGTAACACACACACACACACTTGATAGTATATAGAAAATCTTAAACAAATTCAGGTTAGGAAAATTAAATGCTCTCTGGTTGCCCCTCTCACTCATCACTCCCTCTTACAATAAATAGGGTCTTCCCAATTTGTTATAGAAACCAACTAGTTGTGCTGCTCGTGACAACCATTTACATGCACAAAACTTTTAAAAAAATAGAAATAAAAAAGAGCCATTATAGTTATATGGATATATAATATTGTTAAATTTTAAAAACCTACTAATCAAAAATTGATTTGAGCAAATAAATATACATAAGGGGGTGTGTGGAGTGGTACTCACATGGCAGATAATTTAAAAGGAAAGTGATGTACAAAATGTTGTTGTGTCCTTTAAATGTTTGAAAAGAGCATCCACCTACACTTTGTCAAAATGATGTGTTTAATGGATGCTATGCTACACTGCTGCATGAATCTAATTAAGACCAGTTACTAGACCAAGTCATTAATAGACCTAACAAACATTAAATGGCCAATTTAATTTTTATCATAGTCTTTAAAGTTGCTCACCTAACTTCTCATATGACTTTGATGTTTATTCTCTGAAATCAGTAGAGCCGCAGATGTAGCACACTCCTTCACTTGTCCCCATTGATTAATCAACTAAAACGTACTATGACTGTATTTTGTTTTTTTGTTTTAATCAAAGAGTTATTATAACGGACATTCTATACTCCCACATCATGTAAATGAGACTATCTATTTAGTATTTTAATTTATGTTTAAATTTTTATTATTCGCAAAAACTCTTTAGATTAAAGGCAGTTATAACACTTCTAACAAGATTAGTTATTGATCCGGTAAATTAAATAATATCTTACATAAAAAAAAAAGTTATATATATATATATATATATATATATATATATATATATTTATTTATTGGTTTTCCATTGTCTTGCATGGGCATGATACTGCCTTCTCTCTCTTATCCTCACTTGACATCTAGTCCTTTTTTTCTTCTTTGCCAAAAAAAGAAAGAAAAAAAAATATATCCCTATTTCTCCAAAATCTATAGTTAAGGTTATGAATATGACCGCAATATCAAAGCACTAAGGTGAAAATTTGATTCAAATGTGGTATAACGTCTACATCATTTGTAGATTCTTCGTGCTCATAACAAAGGGACCCAAATACATGTCGATATCTCATCCATTAATAACACCAACATTTTAAGGGTTTTATGGGTGCCAAAAAAAAATATCCCAAAAACATTTTAAGGGGTTTATGTTAAATATATCTGAGATGTATATGCGTGTTTCTTCCTTCCATATATGGATATATACAAGATAAGCTTGTAGTGGTAATAAACTTTAATCAATGTAATTAGATTTATGAATTTCATAATTTATTATTGGGTTGAATATGATTAATCAATAAAAATTGAATTGATTATTTCTACATAAGATCAATTATTGACTTATAATTTGAATTGATTTAGGATTTAAAATTAAATGTGGTACATTCTATGTTCTTATCTAAATTCTCCTGAGCCTCTTGATCTAGTCAAAATTAAGTATTTTAAATATGAAGAAAAGAAATAAAGAAAGAGAACTTTATTACCTGTGATAATTCAACCCGGTTTAAATAGGATTACTTTATGTAAAGAATACTTTTAGTCGAATTTTTTTTATGGAAAAAACTCTATTAGAAATTAAATGTAAGTTTTTGTTCTTTTGAAGAGTTGATACGTGACACTGACACTGACATGAATTTAATTTCAAATAAAGTTTCCTGCAGATATTATATGTATTGACATATGTCGTCACTTACTTAGCTATAGTACATGTGTTTGAAGAAAGACATGAAAAAAATTATGATAAAAAAAAAATGTACAAATATAAGGTGATGAGTATCGATCTTGACCAAGCTTTAAGAAGTTTTATGTAAATTGAAAAAATAAATCTCCAAGTCTTCCAAATTAATATACCTAGTTTCGAAAAAAAGGATGTATGAAATAAATATAATTTAGAGACCCAAAAAGAAATTAAGATTAGTAAAGTTATAACCTTTTTTAAGAGAATTAATTAATTAATTTAGTATAACAATGCGTTACGTACTTCAGTTCTTGTGTTCAACTCATAATATTAATGCGGTCTATTCAACTCTTTATGATTCATTACTGAGAACAATATGAAAGTAAAATGCATACCTAACATACAATTAATGTGATACAATTAACTTCGATTTTATTTTCCCACCTACTACTACAGAGGGTAACATAGCTTGAGTCAGTAGCAAATGTCATTACTGTGTATTTCTTGCGTAATACTTACAAAGTTTAAAAGCACTTGCCCAAATCATAGACTTTTTCTTCTTTAAAAGAAACATTTAATGCCTTTCACTAAATTAATTATCTTATTTATTATAAAAGTATGAGAAATGGTATTGAAATGTTATGGTTTTAAATATTTTATGAGTGCATAAAGTAAAATATGGGATGCAAATAGTAAATTAAGGATTCAGAAAACAAAGTTGAAAATGTAAGAAGCAAATTATTACTTAACAGAGACAATTAATGACGGTTAACGTAATGAAAAATTTCAAAAATACAAAAGTATGAAAATTAAAGGTAGTAATCCGAAGATATATTACCAATAAAAAAAAAACATATTTAAGCCTACAGTGTATAAGGCAAAGAAAAGTAAAAAAATGTTTAACTTTTAAGATATGTATTTTTTTTTAATTTTAAATAATACATCTTAAATAGTTTCAACTTTTTTAAATGATATTTCATTTCAATGTGGTCATGTAATTTGTTTTTACCAAATATGGTTATGCAATAGTTAATAAAAAGTTACTTTAATAATATTTTAAAAGGATATTTTTGATCTCTATATAATATTAATTTATGATTTTTTGGTCTTCTATTTCTAATTTCAATGTTTAAAATGACATAAATTTATTTCATATTCGTTAGATCATGTTCTCACAGTAAAAATGAGACTAGTTATTTAAGTGATAAAAAAGGAGGTTGATAAAGATTTATAATCTTATCTCAATCTCTTTACTATTTTTTAAATCACCAATTATCTTATCATGTTAATATTACATCATTGATTTATATAAGTATTATGTTGATAATAATCATAATATCAAATGTACCATCATATTATTATTGAAGTCTCGCGTCATTTATTCACATTAACATAAAATGTTATAAAAAGTTGACATGTAATGTCATGATTAACTAAGAGTATTTTTAGTGTTTATATTTTTAAGAGAATTCTTAACTCTAAGATTTCAAAGAATCAAGATTCTGTACAAGAACAATTTGAATATCTCTACATTGAAAGGTTGGTTTCTTTTAGCAAGAACCCTTTAAGATATGTAGTATTTTTGAAAAAAATACTTTTAAAGAAAATTAACTACCTACTTTAAGGGGGAAGCAACGAATACAACCTCACATATGAGGGAAACAAGGAATACTTTGAGATGGATGAAGTATAGGAAATGGGTAATTATATTTAGTGACTTAATCGACTAACAATGAACACATTAATCCTGAATAAAATAAATTTCTTAAAAAATCTCCAAAATTGTAATCTGTCACACACACTAGTAGTCCAACACGTATGAGATGTGGCTTGTAAATTTAAGAACCTAGGCTAATTAAATTTGTGTGAATTAATATTAAGAGACAATCTTAATGACTAATTGATTTTACATGTGGTGCGAATGAATATATTAAAGAGGCGATTTATTTAATTAAGATGAATGACTAATTAATTTATTATAAATTTGGAATTTGGTAAGAATATATATATATATATATATATATATATATATATATATTAAGAGAAAATATATTTAATTAAAATTAATGAATAATTAATTTTTAAGTGAAAGACAATAATAGAAAAATTAGAGGTCTTATAAAAAATAAAAATACCAATAATAAACAATTGACGGGGGTAGGGTGGGGTTGTCCAATCTCATACTTGGACTAGCCATGATCAAAATGACAGTAAATTATTAAATTTAGAGAGACTTTTTTGACATTTTATAAACGACAATTTGAGAGAATAAAATTAATTATTTATTCGATTTAATTTTTACTAGTTAAATTAAATTATTTTTTATTAATTTAGAGGATTTAACTCAGTTAGTTAGAACAGAATATATAAATATTATAAATTTTCTATAATATTACGTTCAATTATTCTTACGGATAAAAAAAATAAATTCCCTATCAATTGATCTAACTAGTCACACACAAAATAATTAACAATTAACTAATATTTATTAATACTTAATTAAGTGATGACCTTAATGCAAACAATAAATTAACCATTACGAAAACACAAAACCTCTCATCATAATAAATAAAATAGATTAATTTAATTTTCTTTGAAAAAAATCATAATCGAAAAGGCATTGTAATGACCACATTCTACGTTAGTTAAATAATAACAATAATGAAATATAAAATTAACTTAGTTTTATAACTAATATATATAGATCGCGTGTTGTAGTCCTTTACTAAGTTTTAAAAGCACATAACTCTTTTTTTTTTTTTTGTCTTTTAATTTTTTTAAAATGAATAACATTTGAATTGAAACAACATAATTTTTTGAAAATATATTTAGAAAAAAAGAGTGATGCATTAATAAGTTGTGTAAATAATTTTATACAGTTAATTAATTATAATCTTCAATTTATGATAAATTAATTAATTTTTATAAAATTATTTTAAAAATTATTCTATTGAATTGTAATCGACGGTTTACACAGCCTATACCCAAATATTAAACTCATATATTTAATCCTAAAATTCAGATATGTAACAAACCATTGTTTTTTTATTTATTTATTATTTTACGTGTCTCTTTTTGTTTAAATATGTTTTGACATGTCGTATTTCTATTCTTGTGATGACTAGCATTATCGGTGTGTTTACTTTTCAAACAGATCCGAGTATTAATGAACACCCCATCCTGGTACTAATTGAAAGATCGCTGTCTTTAATAGCTGTCTTGTTAGATATAAATCATAATTGTATATAGTTATGTTTTTGCTGGCTTGGAAGCTACGTGGATCCTACAAGGATTAATTGTTCAATTGCATTTGTTACCCTATCGAATTTTCAAATAATTTATTTTATAACTACTAAATATTAGTTTTTTTTATGGGTCAAGTTAATTGTTAATATTGTTAGTAGAGGGAGTTCAATTTACAATATTTATTTCATTCCCTCTATCATATTAAATTACTCTTATATTCCCTACTAAATATTAATTATTGCATGATAAAATTTGTTGAGTTTCAATATTTCACTTATATGTGTTAAAATATAGTTGCTTTCATATTTTTTTTATTTTTGTTGTTAGCGTTTTTCACTCTCTAATAGAATTTTGAATTAGGACAAATTTAGATTATTTTTTTTAATAGACACTAAGACTAATCTTCGATTTACATCCAAAACTTAATCAAACTTAAAATTCATCGTTACTCTTAAAAAAAAAAAAAAGATGTATTTGAGAAGAATTGAACTCATGTTATTTTTCCTAAACTAAACGTGTATTCCATTGGATTTTTGGCATTGCATGTGACAATATGACTAAGTTAGCCGTTTTTTTTTATTAGCTAACGTTTTTTATTTACTTGATTTAATTGAGTTTGGAGTTGGTCTAGAGAAAAGGCCTAAAAATGAGAAAAATTGACTTGGAGGGAAAATTTGAACATGCAAGTAGTTGGAAAAATTTCCTAGGCTTGAACACACATGAAAGTCTTCTAAAAATTGGGATGATCTTTCACGAATGAACTCAACTCGATATCTTGATTCCCTTGTTGTCGATTGTTACATTATTAGGAGAAATTGGGATGAGTTTTTTTACCCCTCATCATAACAATTGGAATAAGGGTTAAATTTCTCCTTTCTATGGTAGTTATAAAAATCGTGTGTTGAAAATTGAAATCACATTTTTTCACCTGTTCTTTGATCTTGCCTAATTGGCATTACCATTGAACAATCCATAATTGTATTTCCTTGCATTAGATAGAGCTCATAGCAACAATGGAAAGTATCCATAAACTTGACCTTGGCCTTTTCCATATTTTCAATCATTTGACTCAAAACATCATATTTTTTTCCATGAATAGGTCAACATTACTCACTTTATATTTGTCCGGGACTACTCTTCATGAGGTGCCTTCCCTCTATAACTCTATTTTTCTATTGGATAGTTAGAAGCTACAACCTCAAACATAACAATAAATTGTTAGAACTTGTAATGAATTATAACAAACTTATTAAATAGGTCCGAATTTGAATTCTATTTAGGCATAGTCTTGTCTAATTATGTAATTATTTATGTATTTTTTCATAACAGGACTTATTTATGCAAAGCCTATCCTAATCGAAGAAGGTACGTAGAAGAATTAGGAAAGACTACGATGAGAAACGTGGAAAAATTGTTAAAATTAAATAAAACACTAATAAGTGTGACTAGATAAAGGTAATATTTATTAAATGAAAAAACCGATGTTTTTATTATTACTATTACAGTTAGTGGTGTCTAAACCAATTTAAATGTACTTTTACACTCTTTTCAATTCAAGGTAGGACTATGAATTTTGTGGTGTAAGAATACAATGATATCTAATTCTTCATTCTTTTCACATGATACAAAACGAATTGAAATAGTTAGAATTTAAACTAGAGTATATTTAAAAAATACATTTTTTTCCTACATATATCTTTCTTTAGAAGAAATTTTATCAAAGATATGGTTTGGACACCGAATGTGAACATCTCTCAGTGAAAATTCAAACCTAAGTTTGTCAAATTGTAGAAGACTCTTCTTCCAAAAAATTAAGACCTTAAATGAATTTTTGTGGGGATTAGTCTAGATATAATCCATCAAATCTTTCATATGTAAAATTATTTATCAAAATTGTATAATTAGAACATTATATTCTTCTCTCCTTAAATAATATTATGATTAATTAATCAGTACAACGTATAACAATAGATTTTAAGCTAATTAAAATTTGAAAATTCCTTTATTACACAAGCAATAATTTTTTTTGTCAACACAATTTCCAACAGAAAATTTGATTGAAAATATTAGAGGGTGGCAGATTAGCAAGTTAACAAGCACAAACTGGTCAAACCATATAGGCAAATTAAATAAGCACAAATTGGTCAAACTGGTAACGTTATGAGAGAGAGAGTATTGAGAAAAAAAAAAAAAAGTAAATAAATATAACACTAATTGAACTTCTTCTTATTATTATTATTTAAATAAAGAAAATAAGATAGTGCACAAAATTTTATATTATCATACCATCATTAATTATTTGTTTATGATAATTAATTGATTTTTTATATAATTATTTTAAAAATTATATAAATAAAATATTATAATTATTTGAGAATGTAAAATTTTGTTATCGTTAATAAATTTATCTATATTCTCTTAAATAAAATTCATTTTTTATAGTGTAAGAAGATAATGATAGGATGATCGTGTTAGCAAGTGATATATAAAATCCAAAGCTTATAAATGCGAATTAATTGAAGATGTTGACTTGCACGGTACTGCTTACAACATACATTTCATTGCAATAAATGCGAGTTAGAACTATCGCATTTTTGGAGTACCTAACTATTAATTGCTATAGGGACCCACTTTATTTATATTCCGAAGCTAAGATTTATACACACATGAGTCATGACACACCCAACCAATTGTATGCCTTTGGATTATCTCTTTCACTTGAAAATTCTTGGTCTTGTTGAGAATAAGAAAAAAAATAAAATTACATGAAGTCTGACCCCAGATTCGACGCACAAACGTTTGTGATGTACTCACGATGCAAACATCTCATCATCGGATTAATATACGAAATGTAGGCATACTTACTCGTTTAAAAAGTAGTTTTCGTCAGAATGGTGTGTTTATATGTTTGAAAATGATATATTCAGTTAAAGAAGTTGTATTTAATTTTTAGTGTTGGTAAAATTTAAGTTATATATTGTGAATAAAATTAATCTTTAATTTAGTAAGTTGATAGAGATATGTGATATCTAATGTAAAAAAAAAAACATTCCTTTTATTTAGTTATTTATATATAATATATATGAAATTATATTTATAATTACTAATTTATTTTAAATGCACATATTTAAATTTTTGTCTTTTTTTACTTTTCATATTGATTTGAATATGATTGTTTTTAATAAAATAAAATAAAATATTTGTGGTAAAAAAGAGTGCACCTATTTATAGTGTTTAGATTATTTAATTGATTTTGATTGTGACACATTGAATTAAGTCGATACTTTGAAAAAGTCATTCAAATGTGCAAATTAGATGTTAAAGATGAAAGGGATTCGTTGGAAAGGAATCAAAATTCAAATCCTCTCGGACAATAATATCTTATTTTGATGAATTAATATTGTAAATTTATCTCTAGTCTAGATGTAATTCACTATTCACAAGTATATATTAAGATTTATGTTTTAACTTTAAGTGTTGACTTGATCAATTAGTACTTTTTAGGTTGATTTAATGATATGGGCATCGATAAGTTATTAAAGTTTTCGTTCAAGTGAATATATTTAAATATGTTTTTGGTATTTTAAATTAAATGTTATTTTTTTAATCTTTCAAATATAATAAATATTATTTTTTATTTTTTTCTCATACAAATTTTTTAACAAAAAGTATATAAATTTTTAAATTTGTAACAATTTTTTACCGTTAAAATCAAATTGAAACGATAAAAAAATCAACACAAATTATAAAATTTAAGTATTTTGTTTAAAAATTTGGATAAAAATGATTAAAAATAACATTTATAACATTTAAAGGACTAAAAATATCAAATATATTTTTTTAATTCTTGTTAATAAATAAGTGTGATTCTAGATTTTTTTTATGTAAAAAAAATAATAAATAAAAGAGAATAGTAATTTTATAAAACTAATTAACCTTTGCAGTTAGTATCAATATTATATTATATTAAAAAACCAAATATGATACCTGCATAATATTTTTCTCATGTAGGACATTTATTTTGAAACTGACGGAATGCATAAAATAAAAATTGTAATACACCCTTAATACAAAATAGAGAGGAACTTAAATTTCAATTGACACAAATCTGCACGCATTAAATGCTAATTAGGTAAAACAAAGAATGATAAGAAACTCATTATCTGAAACATATATATGATTACACTCTTTTGAACAACACATTTTTTCTGATTGATAAAAAAATTATTAAAAATTATCAAATTACAAGAAAAAATCATTAAATAACATACAGGTCTCTCCAATTTATTGTGAAATCACTCAATTTAATTTTAATCAATAAAAGAAAATATGTCTAAAAAAGTATGTTCGTTTCTCTTTTTCAAATAGGAGTGATTTTTTTCCATATGACATTCTCCATCACATTCATCATAGTTATGTGGCGTTATGTGAAGCTGCTTGCAGATCTCAAAGTTAAGAATTTGCATAGAAAAATTGCTTAGGAGTCACCATCGCCATAATGAAAACAAGATTGGTTCAACCAAAATAGGTATCCAACTCTTTAACGTTCATAATAACAATAATAATAACAATTAATAATAGTACGCGTTAAATTGATGACCCAAACTCAAGGTTGAAATTGAAAGGTCTTCTTGTAGCAATAAATGCTCATCCTTTAGGAGCCTTTGGGGACCATTTCTGCATTTATGATTTGTGGTTGCTTATGGCTTACGTTGTCCATAAAATTTTTCTTTTTATATTTTTTTAATATTTTATTCGACAGATATTTATTTATTCATTAAATTAACGATTAATTTCACTCATATTATTATTATCACTAATTTAAAAAGTTTTCACAAACAAAAAGAATCAAACAAATTTTTGTTAAATAGATCATCATCAAAACTTGTGATGCCAAAATATTTAATTGTTACGTCAATTTTATCTGATTTTTTTATTTTTGATTTTGGTTTAATATATGTGACAAAGTTGGTTTAAGGAACAGCACGTGTGTTTTATTCAGGTCAAATGTTTAGGGTTGTGTCGGTTCAGTGTGCTGCTCGTGCGGGTCACTTCTCAATTCTGCATGTAGCTACGGTATTCTAATTCCACTGCGTGGGAATATTAATTAATTACTCAAAATGGATTAGAAATGAGTAAAATGAAGTTTTTAATGAATAAAAATGGTGTAATCAATAAAAATAAGGTTCCTATTTTATAAGGTGAAACAAATGTTGTCACTGGTATAAAGACCTTGTTAATTAGTACTAATTTTATGCAACTGTAAGTACTCTTTGAACTTTAATTTGAAATTAAATTTGTCGTAAACCTTGTGAGTTTTGGGACTCAAATTAACTAAATTAAATTTAATGCTTAAAAAAAACAAAAATGTATAGTTAGCTAGAGGGTAATTTTTTTAAGTGTGTATAAGATGTATGAAAGAATTATATAAAGTACATCGTTTGTAGTTTAATTTAATTTGATTTAATGTTACTTATTGTAAAAATGTTAATCTTTTTTAATTTAATTAACCTCAAGATTTTTTATTTTTTAAATCCATAGAGTTTGTTTCAAAGAGTGATTGTAATCAAGAAAAATGGGCTTATATAAGATTGTGAGAGGCAATTTGTGTTTTTTTTCCTTCTTAAGTTTGAAATCATTGATATCTAAAGTAATTTTAAACAAGCATAGTTGACAATTGTTACTGTGTCGATCGCTTAAATATGTTGTTGTTCAGGCTTTTATTCTTAATCAAATTCGTTGAAAAATATAAAATCCACTTTAAGAATCTTGATGTTTTAAATAAAATAGTCTTTTAATTACTGGGACTATAGGCTTAATATTAGTCCACACACACAAGAAGTAACTATTTAATGCTAGCTAATAATATTAGTATAGGAATGACAATATACTTTCATTTAAAAATAAAATACTAGTCAAATCATCAATACTGTACTTGTAAGGGTAACTATCCTTACATCATTAGGTACTTCTAGTTCTATATATGTACTTAGACTACTTACATGCATTTCAGATAACTTGAATATGTGGTCTTCTGCAATGTATCACGTCTGCTTGACTTTAACTTATAAAATATATATAAATGTTATTATAATACTAATGTTAATTAATGATGAAAAATTGATATGAAATATTAATTAAGACTATAATATAGAATTTAATTGAACAAATATTTAAAAACAATCTAATTTTTAATTATTTACCTTCCAGATCACATCGGTTAAAATAATTTATACCTTTTAAGTCTTTTGTTTTTCAGGTTTGATGCTTGATAACTGTGTATCCTTCTAGATCAGTTCAACCAATTTGAGTGTATACCTTCTTGGATTGGGTCGGTGGAAGTTCATTCCTCGAGTTAGGTTAAACTCATTTCAAGAGAAATAAACATAAACAACCTAACCTAATAAGACAAAGAACATGCAGCGCTAGATGAGAGAAGTGGATCCCATGAAAATATGGAATAGATTTTAAGCCCAATAATAAGAGATAAAAAATTTCATTTGAGAGAGGAATGAAGACAAATTATACTAAATGTTCTAGACATGACTACTCAACCCTAATCAGGAAACATGTCCGTAACAAATTATAAATTTTATCAGTAGATTTAATTAACATAATTAAAGTAATATTTAGAATTCTTTCCCATTGTTTAATGAAATATGGGTTATCCATAAAAAAAAAAAAAATTCAAATATAGGTACAATTCTAAGTATTATTATTAATTGTACCTAACCTGGCCTACTTATACCTGCATAATATGTTTATTAAGTTCTATATCTATTTCTAGTAATTTTTATAATTGGCTCTGAGAACGATTATCTTACAGGACTTGAATGCCAGAATAAATTATCACTCGAACCGATCACTATTAGACATCAATTGTTCCTAAATTTGCTGATATCAACATAAGGCATTAATTTTATTTTATTTTTTTATCAAAATGATAGGAAGTTATTATATAAGCACGTTTTCTCATATAAACAATGTTGCTTCAAAATTAATATCATAAATAATATTATTTATTGAAGCATGGTAAGACGTATAAAATTGAATTAAACATTTATTTTAACAAATTTACCATTCCAAAGAATTTTTTTGAAAATAGTTTAAATCTACGTATAATTACAAAATTTACGAAAATAAGATAAAATATTATGCATTGTAAATACTCTTACCACTTACACTAGGTATATGTGAAAAATTCAAAGTTACACATGATAACAGAGAATAAGAATAAAAAAAAAGTTTAATAGTTATATATTGATATTACTGATGATAATGAAAAATATTTTATATTTTTATTTAATTATAAATTATTGTTCAAATGAATTTTAAAAAAAATTATTATAAAAAATAAGAAATTTGTTATACATTTTAGTTTATAATTAGATGAATGTGTAAAATATTTTTTTTTCTCACTTAAAAACAATATATTTTATTAACATTTTCATTTTGGGTCAAACTTGTGCAACAGTTTCAGGCCTGTATTCCCATTTAATGTCCAAAAATATTTTTAAAAAAAAAAATCGGACTACGAGTATTGCTTTATGCATCTCTCAAAAACTGCTTTTTGCACCTTATTGTATTTCGGAAAGTCTGAAATACATTTTGGAATGGGTTTTCCAGAATGTAGAAGAGGTGTAAGAAATACTTTTTGAGAGGTGCAGGAACCTCGAACTACAGTTTATGGATAATGGGCTTACAAGCCCGAAAGTTTTCTCAAACCCAAAACACTAAAAACATGTTTCTCTATGTAGATGTAAAATGAAAAAGGCCAACGACATCAACAGAGCAGAACAAAGGAAAATGCTTAAGTGTTTTTTTTACTCCAGTAACTAATTTTTACTTTACTAACTTAGTTGATTGAGTAAAGTTCCTGAGTGATATAAACTTTCGGATATCAACCAATCTCTAATTAACCTTATATTTTTTAAAGACTAATGAAATGTTTAGATGAGAACAAAATAGAGTAAATTAAACATATAAGTTGGAGTTTTTTTTTTTAAAGTAAAGTGGAAACAAAAAGGAGAGGATGATTGATTTCAAAAATTTGATTCAAAATTTAATATTTATCGATAACTTGGCTGAACTCTTTTAATGAAATCTCTTTTTTTTAACTACGTTTTTTTACTCAAATCCAATATCTTGTTTAAAGAAATCGGGTATAGTTCTACTCATACCAACGGCATGTTAATTTTATATTTTGATTTATTATTGGAGAGGATCTTGTTCCAAATTTAACAAATTAGTTTTCATTGTTTTGCACATTTTAAAATTTAATTTTCAGAATAATTGGAAAATTAATGGGCCTTAGGAACTTGTAACCTTCTTTGAATAAATGGGCCTTTATTCCTGGTCCAATTGATCCCCAAGTATCTTTAGTCTTTACCATGCTAAACGTTAGGAACTTGATGGTTTAGGACTGGGTTTCTTGTAATGACCCAAAAGAAGAAAAACTTTCTTAAGTTTCTAAAATCCAATTTGTAGCTTAGACCAAGAAAAGGTAATCCAATTTTGTGGCAATTTTTTTTTTTCATTTTATTCCTTAAAAAAATAAATTATCCCTAACTAAGAAGAAGGAACTGGAAACCAAATCATTAATAACAACCAAATTAATTAATACTTTTTTTCCGATTCAAATTCAAATTCAAATCAAGAAACGAGCACCCATCATGTTAGCCCAAATCAAATTGAGATTACATCATTAACTTCTAATTAGTAGAAGATCCCCGTGATATAAGGAACTTAATTAATTTAATTAGGCCCATGATTAATGTTATCAACATGTGACCCATTCTAGATGCTCACATGCTACCCCCTTCATATATTATTCATGTCTTTTCAGGATAAATTTATTTACTTATATTTACACTATACGCTAATATTGTTATCTTCTTGGATTGGACTTAATTATTATAACCATGATGATCATTCAGATACGGTCAAACTAAGAAACATATACACGAAAAGTAGTACAAAAATACCTTGGTTCTCTCGAATATTCTTCATTAAAATTGTGCCTCAATTTTCAAAGAACGTACTGAGTAAGATATATATATTATAATGATGATTGCTAAGAACGTGGTGAACTCCTAAAACTTCACTATAGTCAAATGCATATAATCATACGATTGAAGCATTGGTATAAGATTCTGTTATATTTTTAGGTAGAAGAATTAGTACTCAATTTTATTATGTATAAAAATTTTTTAAATCAATAACAACCAAATAGAACAAGTGACATTACTTTCTAATCCTATATATAAATTGAAAAACAATCGCAATCTTCAACTTAAAACAATAAAAAATAATCAAATACGTTGGCATACGCCTGAGGTACGTGAAAGCGAAAACCATCCCATGCTACTGTTGAGGCACGCGTCTTACAGTTGGAATGTTGATATGACATTATTAAAAAAAAGAAAGAAAAGAAGCTGCTTCAGATTCTGATTCCTGAATTAAAATAATACAAGTAATTAATGAAAATAAAGTAATATGCTTTTACAATTATAATCTTTTATTTATAATAATTTTATAAAAATTAAGTGATTTATCATAAATTGAATAATTTTTATTCATTAGAAAGACAGTGTTACACTGTTAATGTATTACTCTTATTATATTATTATTGTTTTTTAATATAAAAAATGACTAGAATTATGTATTTTTAAATAGAAATATTATTCTTCAGTTATAATGCTACTAGTAGTAAGAAGATATAGGATGTGAAGTGATGGAATTTTGTGTTCTGTTATGCGCTGTCTACAGAGCAAGAATATTCTCAAAATTATTGGGAAATCTTGCTCCCCAACTTCTAAAAGTTGTGTATATAGTTAGTTATCTACAATTTTATATGAAATTATTAATTATTAATGGTGTGAAAAGAAATGTAACCTACACTAATGTAAATGTTATATATATATATATATATATATATATATATATTCTTGAACAAATACTAGTTTTAGGAGTTAGCCAAATTTAACATTAAAAAGTTAGTTGAAATTCGGGTTAAAACTGTTAAGTTAATTTGGTCAATCGTAAGTGCATTGCTTTTATTTTATTTTTTTAAGAAATAGCTACGTGACATGTTAGTAATGTGGTGATACTTAAATATTAACATCGAAAATAATGTAATAATCTAGCACATATGCTAACATAGTAACATGACATTAACAATGTGCTGAAGTGATACTATGAATGAAATTGCACAATTTTGACACTTGTTAGTTAGGATCATAATTGCTAAATTTTGAAAACGAAAACTAATTTTAAGAATTATTTTTTTCCCATTTATAAAGGATATATATACATATGTTGGTGTGAAATTATCTATTTTGAGGTATCAACACGCATATATCTTGTGGGTTAGGTGTACATGGCAAATATTCTCATATCATAATTTGTTCTTGACCCTAAACACAGCCACGAGTCCAAGATCGATCCCCAATCTTAGATTAACAAGTTTTCTTCACAAGAATAAACCCTTTTCACACTAAGACCAATATGTAGCACTTATTACCCATTTAATTATTTTCTTTTCTTCAAATTGCGTGCGTGAGTGAGAAAAAAGAGAAGATATAGCAGCTCCCACTACTATGCCTAATAATTTCGTGAATCAATCTATATGATATGATGTGGTGGAGTTTCATTTTTTGATATGGAGCAAGTACTTCTCGAGCCTGCTGCCAGCTACTGATTCATTGAACTTGAGCAAGCCATTAATTAGGGTTTGCAAGGTTGGCAACTGATCTACGTTGTACACTTGTAATTACATGTTAGAAAAAGGTAAGGTGAGTTGGTTTGATTGTTATGTTTTTTTTTTTAAAATTAGAAATAAAGATTTGACGTTTTTAGTATTTTTATTTTTATAAATATTTTCATTCTTCAATTACTTCGTTTTCACTCTCATAAATAAATTTTTTAATATTTAAAATATGAAAATGAAAATTATTTTCAGACAAATGAAACATCACCTATCATATTATGTTTTTTTTTAAGAAAAATAAACTTAATCGTTTCATTCATAAGAGAAAAAAAAAATACAATTTGGTATAGTTCATAGAAGTCTTGAATGCTAGTATTAAATCTAGATATCTTTGTTAAATAATAGATAACTTGATCTGTTTGCATCCTTACAAAATTGACCATTTAGAGTTTAGAAAATTAGAAATAAGATGCTACACTACTCTCGATATATATACGTGTGGGATAATTATAATTAGATTATTAGTATTTTATGAGACATTGTTCACATAAAATAGGGAAGGTGTAAGATCGGCATCATGAATTAATGTTTAAGACAGATAGATAGTAGGGAAACACTTTAGGTTCAAAGACTCATCATCATGTGCATATTAATGCTAAATGACATCAACTAAAGTTGTTGAAATGAATAAAATCACATTAGTTATCGTCCTTTATGTCATAATTATGTTGGAGCAATACTTAGTTTCTTCAATGTTTGAAATATAAAATTGCTAATGTTGATGTTATTTCCCACTGCCTGACATATTAGATATGCTATGTAATCATAGGGTTAATGTCGTGGTGTAAACTGCGTTGCTTGAACACGTCAATAAATGATTTATTTAATATAAAATATTGAGTTTAATTAATTCTCGTGTGCAAATTTTTTTTATTAGATCACTCACAGTCATTCACCACGAGCCGAAACATGAGATTAGTAATGTTATGATATTGATATTTAGTATCCAACTTGAGTTTGAATATTAAATATATAATTGGATTAAACATTTTAAAAATAATTTTTTTATTCATAATAATTCTATTTAATTAAATCGAGTATAATCATCTCTGGCTAATAAAATATTCATGTTTTTTTTTAAAAAAAAAGAGAGAAGGTATTATGTGTGTTAGAAAGCAGCAATTAGCAAGCAAGTTCGAAAAGTAAAAGAGAGAAATAATTGAGAATTTATAAAATTTTAAATGAGTTTTTTTTCTTCTTAAATTTCTATGATCTAGAGGATCCTGGTAGCAATTCACTCTCGAATTCCTGAAATGAACGTGTACGTAATTCCATCAAATTTGATACAAGTTTTCACGTTTTAGGGTTCGACTAAGGAGCTTTATATATAAATATTATAAAATTTAAATATGTATTTAATGAGATAAAAAATAATTAATAAAAAAGTACGTTTTATTAAAATGTTGTGAATAAATTTTTAATAATTCTTTAAGAAGATGTATTACAATTTATTTTTTAATAAACTTCTATATTATCTTTTATCGTCAACAAATTATTTTCTCTGAAATTATCATGCATATTACCTACAAAACAAAACACACAAATGATCATAAAAAATGGTTTCTTCTAGTATTTTGATATGCAAAATCATTAATAATAACATCAACATCAATATTCTTTAACATATCTTTTTCAATAGATAAAATTGTCAAACCATTCAACCTTTCTTGACATTGAAGATCTCAAGTAAGTTTTTATTAATTTTAGTTTTAAAAAAAGCTGATGCGACAGTTACAAACACATTAAGTAATTGAGACATTTGAATAACAATCTGCAATTTTGATAAACTCAAGAATTCAATAGCTGACATTAAGTCATTAGATAAAGTCATTTTCAACACTTTCAATTTAGAAAAAAAATCATCTAGATCAACATCCGATAAATTGTCATGAGAAAAGGTAGAGTGAACTTTAACATAACATTCTTTCAATTCATTATCATTTAATAATTTTAACTTCTTTAAATTAAACAAAAATCCAAAAATACTTTCAAATATATTTAATTGTTGAAATCTATCCTTTAAAGAAGTAATTGTCATATTCACAACAATTAAAAAATAATTAACTTTAAATGACTCGTCAGCTGACTGAGTTTCTTCATCATGATTATTTTCATCATCAAATTGTTTCTTTTTAATAACATGACTTTTTTTTTTGGAAGGATAGACTCTACATCCATATTAAGTGTAACATCTTTAACAACATTCATACTAAATATGAAACCTTCATCTCTATACTTTTCATAAAACAACCATAAATCTTCTAATTGTTTTATGGTAGTGTCAATGCACATAGACTTAGATTGTAATTTTTTGCTAACCATATTAATAGCAAATAAAATTTCATACCAAATAATCATACCAAGCAAAAACTCAAAACTCTTAAGTGCATTGGTCAAACTCTCAACTTTACTTTTAGATTTGACATCATCACAAGATTTATGTAATTCTAACAAAGCTAATCTTATTTGTGGAGCTGAAATCTAATAGTTTTAATACTTTTAATTCTACTCTCCCATCGGATATTAGACAAAGATTTCACAATTAATCTAAGAATATTATCAAGCAAAATTTTTCATCTTTTAGTAGAACTTGAAAATGTATACCACCTAAAGTAATTTAATGTAATCTTCTTTTAATTTTTATCATCGCTTTATATAAATAATAAATTTATATCCGTTGCACAAAATATGAAAAATATAATTAGTTTTTTAACTATTAGTTGTAACAAATCAGTTTTTACACGTTGAAGATTTTTTTTTTAAAATATAATGGGAGAAAATTAAGTTTATAACCGTTATAAGTTGTTAATGCTTTAAAAATAAAATATTTTGTTTTAATATTTTAAAGATACTATAACTGGTTAATCCTATTCTCATTTAAATTGTTTAATGCGTGAAAGATAATTAAGGATGAATGAAAAAATAATAGATAAAAAAAATAATCAGATTATATTTTTTTAAAAAATAAAACTAATTAAAAAATATATTTTTTTACTAAAATATTAAAAAAAAAATTGGGCCCCCGAAATTAGTGGACCCTAGGCAGTGGCCCTTCCAACCCAACCCAAGGGTCGGCCTTGATCTTAATTATAAATTACAATAAATAAATAAATAAATATATACATGCGTATACGTGTGTGTGGTACTAAAAGTACCCTAGAGTAATAAAGTATAACCTATCTCACCTCTAATGTGCGTGTAATTCTGTTGCAAGACAATCTTGATTATAACTTTACGAGTAATATCCCAGGATAATAAAAGTCGTTAGTGTCACACAAAAAATTCCACCATATACCATACCCTAAACTACATCTCATCCTATACAACTTCTTGTATTAACGGCCTATTCCTATACCCACAAAAAAGCTATACAAAATTTCTATATTCAAACAAAAGCCAATCCATTCAAGAGACAAGAAGCTTCAGTACAATTATTATCTCTCAAACGAAAATGAAAACACATCATGCCCTGAGAGTCAAGGATGAATATGAATTGAAGCTAAATTTAGAAACAGACGAATAAAGTTGGTCATGGTCTTCTATCAACGAAAAATGATTACGATTTTGGTAGACAAGACTTTCTACTAACATCAACTGTACTACGTGTGAAAAGAATATGCATTATAGTCCCATTTAATCGGATATTATAAGGATTTATACCACTCAAGTATTTTGTTTAATCTACGAAAATAAACCCCTAATTATGTGAATATATATAACTGCTTGATGGTTTACAAAACCTTTATAATTAAGCATACATAAAAGAAACATTGCAGGTATATATCATTAGAAATTTTGTGGATATATTAGTGAAATTTCTTAGATATTTGTGGTCGATGATTAGGTTAAAACTCTACAATTAGGTTTAAAGTTTTTAATTATAAATTGTACTTGTGAAATTTTACTACTTCAATTTAAAATTTGTTCTACATCAACCTACATGATTAATGTTTAGTAATAATAAGAATGAAACTTTAAATGAGGTTATTTGAGAAGCTCTCTTGATTACGTTAGGTTGTGTGACTAAATATTAATATTCTAAAATCAAGGATCGATAAAACACTATCTATTTAAAGTTTCTAAACCATCTATTAAGGTATCATATCCAACCCTATTATTTGAAGACAATGAAGGTTTGATCTCTAAAAATAACTTTATTCTAATATTATCGAATGAAATTATTACAATATCAATACTTGATTTATTTATATTTTTCGATCCATCAAAATATAAAGTCAAAGTTTTAGTCTAATATATTTTCTTTTTCAATTTCAAGTGAAGTGAATCAACATTAAACTCTAACACCACTTTCTCTTTTATAGCTTTTAAAGGAGGAAAAGTTAAACCAGACCTCAATGTCCGATTTGATTATGTAGAATATATAGAAAACATGAACTTTATTAGATTATTATGAAAAATTACAACTATACCGAAAAACTTGATGTAATATTTTAACTTGGCACAAGAGAAGTACAAACATAAACACAACTTATCTATCAAACTATATCTAACTTTTGCATCATTCAACATTCAACTAAGATGATAAATGGATCTCTCAATGTCATTTTCATTTTCTTGAGATAACATACTTGTTATTGTTTTTTCCAATGCAAAAATATACAACTTCAAATTTCTTCTTTTCATAGGAGGAACCATTATTGTAGGAATTGTCAAATTCTTGATTTCTTTGAGAAGACATATTGATACTCTTATTCCTTCCTCTCTCTTTTTCTTCAAATTCTTTCTTCAATCAAGTAGTGGAAAAAATACTCTAGTTTACCCTCACAAATTGAAAATAAATCTTCTGCCCAAGTTTATCTTACCCAATAAACATTGATATTGTTTCTTATTCTTTTAAGTAGCTAGAATGGCCTTTTGTCTTATTCTTATCAATTTCAATACTTTTTAATTTCATGGACTACGAGACCCAAGAACTCACCTATTGTAATACTAAAAACATATTTAATATGATTAAAATTTGGTTATATGTTTATAGTACTATAAATATACTAATGTTTATAAAAAATTTCTTCTATTTTTCATCTTATAAATTTGAAATGTGTTATTTTTTCACTTGAAGTTAAGTTTGACAATCTAATCTTATATGCCTATGTCTTTTTTTTTTTCTAGCACCTTCAATTTTATTTCTTACACTTTCACTTTGCTTTTTTTTAATTTCTGCTTTCTTATTCTTTCCGAAGATTTTCCCATATGATTTATGATGATTCTTTTTCGATTCAGACTTTACAATATAAATTTCATGGATTTATCTTCTTCTTTTTTTTCTGTTGATTTTCATGGATTTATCTATGGGTTTTTGTTTTTGTTTTTTAGTGGCATATCCATTTTATCCCGGCTTAATATCTCTTTTAGTTCACCAATTTTATTTAATTGTCAGTTTGGATTCTCAAATTTTTAAAAAACATCAATTTGATTATCAAATTATTAAAAATATTTCATTTTAATTCCTGCTGATTAATTTTGGTAACTATATCAAATTTTGTATGGGTGTCGTACTGTCTCACAATATCGTAATCTTATTTTGTTTACCGTTTATTTAATGACATTAAGCATACGTGGATGTGACGCAATGGTCTTTCATTCCCTTTCACTAGTGGCTCCACATTAAAACCGATTATTGACTTCAATATCATTTTGAATCGATTAATTGTACATTAATTATCAGAAATCGATCTATACCAACAAAACAACCCTGTTTGCCACGACATGCTAACCCAAGATTAAAAAGAAGACAAAATCTGTAATAGCGTAGAGATATATCCCTAAGGACAATTAATATCTGGATTGAATTCACACGATTATTGCTAATGGCTAATGGCTAATAGAGGAGTATTTATAATATATTTTTTTAATACATATTTTTACATACATTAATTTTGTACTATTAATTAAATTTTATTAAAAAATTAAAAGAGATTTATTAAATAAAAAATTAGACTAAAAAACTGTGATTTTTAATAAATTTTAAATAATTATATTGGACAATATATTCATTAGCATTTCACATGACTAATAAAATTAACTAGAATTTGTTCATATGTGCTCAGATAAAGCTTTATTTAATTATGGGTTTGTGGGGTCTTACATTGTTACTGATAATTGATAAGAGCTTTTGTGGATTTGAAATCACAAGCCGTAATCAACTAACAATAAAATTTTGTTGGACTTTGATTTTTTATTCGGAATATAAAGGAAAAAATATTCATTCTCTCATATATTTCCAATTAATTTTATAAGCTAGTAAATGCGCATCATATGTATTTGACAACGTTAAAGGTGTTGATGTAATTTGGTTTAATAGAATATTGTTTGAATAATTCAATACGAACTATCAAGTATTCAAGTGTAATGATATATGATAAACATGTAAATATAATCAATAATAAAATTTAGAGAGTTCTTCTAAGATGAAGATCAAAACGATCATATTGTTATGTGAATATGTCATTAAGTAAATTCTTAATTAAGTTATGAATGAAGTTATCAACTATTAACCACAACTTACAGACTAAAATAAAATAAAAGCAATAAACTAAGAATGTCTATGTTCAATTTCTTAAAACTTTATACCTTTAGTTTTTTATGACAATATTACAATTATTTCTATGAACAGTTTTGCTATTTTAATTATTTATAATATCTGTGTTTGTCAAAATCCTTCTGGTTATGACTTGAATCACCAGTTTACAGTATTTCTCTATTATGACTCAGGAAACAGACTTTCTTTTTAATTAAAATTAAGAAAACTATGGATCCTATTGATCCACATCACTTATTTTTCATAGCAGTACTTATCAACCATTGCAGCATTATCACATGTTACATGTTAATTATTTTTTTTCTTCTAAATATATACTTATTAAAAAAAAATATAGTTTCTAACCCCGACATATATGCATGCTAAATCAAATGTGGATACTCAGCAAAAACAAATGGCCTAATATAGATAAGGACGATTCTTTTTTGCTAGTGACATTCTTGTGTATGACCTTGACAGACCAACCCACACAAAAATACAAAGTGATTATTTATGAATATTCATTATTTTTCTACAAAAAAAACAATTAATATATATATATATATATATATATATATATATATATATATATATATGAAACGATTAAATGAAGTCTTAATTTCATGAAAACTAAATAAATTAGTAACTGTTCAAATGAAATGTGTGTGTATGGCTAATATTGATCGAGTTGCCCTACCCATATATATGCTCTGATAAATCTATGGGATTTTTTTTTTGTCACTGTGAGTTTCTTACTTTTATTGAAGATTTTTTTTTTTCGAAAATGAAATGAAATGACAAGATTTCTTGTTATATATATAATTTGAACAGATAAATTTAGTAAAGAAATATTTTCCTTACGACATGATTTAGCATTGATTTTCCATAGGTTATTCCGATTAATTTTTCTACAATAATATTTTTTTTTTCTTTTCAAAAGGATATTCATCAGACACTCTATTATGTTTTTTAGACCACATATTTATCTACCGATAATTCCTATTGAATGATAAAAGACATGTAAAATTAGAAAATGCTTAAGTTATTGATTGATTTTCAATGCGATTAGTAGTAAAAATCATCAATAATCACATAAAATTGAAGAAATTTAAATTTAAAATTCAAAGAAATTATCATAACTGAAAGAAGTAAAACTAAATAAATTAAGTAAACTATTATAAATAATAAAGAAAGAATGGTGTAGGAATTTTTTTAATATAATAATAACATTAATTGAAGAAAACTTTTTATAAATTATATTATGATCAAAACTTTCCACAATATTAGTATTAGTACGAATTAATTCTTGTCGAAATTAGTGATCAATTTTGTAATATAATTCATTTTAAATTACTACTTGATGAAGATACACATGTTAATATTTTTTTGTCCAAGAGATTATGGGTGTCTCCAAATTTATTGGGTTGGAAACTATTCTTACTCATGGTATATAACTACTGCTAGTCCAAAATTTTTTTATACACAACAGAAATCAAATATGAAATATCCCGCTAATGAATAGTTCCCACTCATATAAAAATAGTGACTTTATATCACTTACCAATCCTTGATACTTTGATAACCTAGTTGTTATTATTAGTTAATGTGACAAAGCAAAATCAAATAATAAATGTAGGCACGTGAATAGTATCAGAAACCATATGTGTCTTTCTTCGATTAATTAGCTCCTGTTTCATGCGCATGCATTAGCTAGCTACTTTATCGGATCTTCAATCATTTTCCGGCAGAAACATTAATACTATTGTTTAGCTAGGTTTTATACACGCTGTGTACTCCACATGAAACTAACACTAACCTAACGTGCATATTCTAATGAATTGAATTTCAGAATTCAGAAAAGATGATGAATGTGAATAACACGATTACGACCTTTGCATTTGAGAACGTGATCATGGCTTAGCTTGTGCCAGATATCAGGCTATAATCACCTCACATCGATGTTGACGTGCCATGTGCACCCTGCGCAATTCAAGGCATGGCCATGCAATGCAACTTAATTTAATTAATTCTACAACTAGCTATATATATAATAATCCATATTTTTTTAATAAAAAATATTTGTTATCTTGGAGATATAATAATAATAATAATAATAGAGAAAGAAAATGTGTGTATAATAATAATAGTACTAATGTTTTTGCATTAATTGTAACTAATCTTGCTAGTTTGCTCAGAAGTACTCAAAACATACAAAACATTCTCTGATATATTAATATAAGAGTCTCGTATAATTAATTAAAAACGATCAACTTTAACCTGATCGGTATTTCATGTTATTACTGGATAATGTGGAATCTTTCATGAATTATGTTTCTTTTTATATATTTGTTTCATGTTATAATTCTGAATCAATAAATTTTGTTTGTCGGCAAAACATATGTATTCAATTTTTGTGGTACACAGGTGAACACATCTATTTGCATCTTTATCAATAAGTTCTGGCTTGAATTTGAAATATCGTTAATTAGATTTGCATGAAGAACTACGTGTTATATATATTTTAATTCATTTTAGCTGGCTGGAAGCACTAATCATTTTCTTCTCAGATTATGATTAATTAGAAGCTATGCACTTAGCTGTAACCCATGTCCCATGGCATATATATAAATTATCCAAATGTCGAAGCCTATATATAATATATAACTAATGTGGGTTAATATATGACACACTTTTAACCTAAGAAATTCAGTCGATGATATAAAATTTTATTGCGTTTATACAAGTCAAATAATTTATGTGTGAAACAAAAAATTTAGACTAACATGAATTATATACTGTAAATAAGGTTAGTTTCTGATAATCTAATCCACTAAATTGATCACCTCTAAACAAAAATATGCATGACACACTTTTTAATGATCATGCGAATTGCATAACCCATTTTTCTCATACTACTTAACAACTCAGTGGGATCTGATACATACCCCAACAGGAAGAACCATGATTGGCCTCTTTTTAATTAACTAATTAATTAACTGTTATCCTATAGAGAAAATTTTCGGTATTTTTAAATTAATGAAATCATAAAGAATTGTTGAGCAGCCATCAAATTTTGATTTCATAGAATAGAAGGTTCATAAAGTGCGTGAATAAAATAGGTGCTGGCTCTTATCGTGTTTTATTTTTAAGTAAGTAATTTGACAAATGTAATTAAAGTAGCAAGCACGCACCTTTGAATTGATCACCTTGTCCAAATTTTACGTCCATTCAACGCCAATGTGGAATATATTTTAATTTATTCACCTTGTATATATAAATCTTTGTCACATATACACTTTTTTCAATGTCGTAAAGGGTTAATTATAATACCATTTTCGTAGTTCGTCGTATGGGGGACCTTTCAAGTGTGCCAATGGCTCTTTTTCTCAAAATTTGAATGGTCAAAAGAAATAAAATAAAAATAAGTATAAAATAAAAAAAATATAAGCATTCCCTATTTCCCTGTGGTGATTATGTGACCTTAATAGTAGAGAAGATATATCTCACTAGTTTCTATTTCGTTGGCATTATTCTATTTTCTTTCCTCCAACATTATATATATAAACTTTTATATATGCTATTTGATCAACTTCCATTGACAGTTTAATTAACTAATAATGTTGTCCGTCTTTGAATTAATTAATTAATTAACGTAGTTTGAAGATTTGATCAAAGACTTGTATTTCGTTTGCTTTTTTGGCACGAGTTTTTTTTTTTTTTTTTTTTGGCAAATCATGTTTTTGATTTTTGAAATATTAAATATTTTCATTTATAATTATTTTTTTTTGTCTTTAGTCCTTCTATTAATAAACTTCATTATTAGAATATCTTCTATCGATGAACTTCGTTATTAAAACAAGTTTGTACCTTATTAGTTTATGAGGTTGAGTCACATGTTATATTGTTGATGTTTATATTTTAATTTTTATTTATTTATTTTAAAAAAATAAAAAATATAGCATGTGCCAACTAATTAATAAAATATATGATATTTATTAAAATTAAATCACTCACTAATAGAGATTAATGGAGGAAAAAAAATTAAAAAAAATACATAAAGACTAGTAAAAAAACATTAAGAATTATAAATGAAAAAACTCAATAATTTAAGGAAAAAAATATACTTAACCTTTTTTTTCTTGGGTTAAAGACTCATTATTGTCTGATAATTCATTAGATTATAAATTAATTTTACTTGCTATACATGACAATTATTAGTTCAAAATTTTTTTACATTATCAAACACAACTTCATGCTAAATACATTGTGACTCACCTATATACGCAATATATTATATATACCAATCCAGCAACCCGTTGGGATTCACCTTTGTACTATATATGAGGCTCACTCTAATGAAGTTGAACCTAGCTAGGGATACCCCACTGTATAATCCAATGGAGGAGAAGAGAAAAAAATGGTGAAAGAATATTGGCAAGTACTACCAAAGTGCCCATTATCTCAAAACACATCATAATTATTCCAAATCAAGTACAGTAATTAATTAATAACCCTTAAAAAATAAAGAAAGAAAAAAAAAACACAAGTTGCTTTTTCATCACACATCATTTTCAATACTCTATCTTGTGAAGCAGTACACTAGTACTACTACTATAAAAGTGGGTGGTTCTTGGTTTATTTAACAACGCGTAACGTATCGATTAGTGTGGCCCAAGGTTTTGCTTGATTTTCTCCATAATCAAATAATTTAGTTGATCCGTGACAAAAACCAAGCAATATTTTTGTAATTTTCTATGAACATGCTCATCCAAATTCTTTGATGGGGCCATTTGAGAAAAAAAATATGCAAAGCCAAAGAAAAGATATGGACAAAACCTTCACTATAAAATGTCCGTGACACCTTGGAAAATCTATCGTATCACATGCCTTTCCATCGAATATGGTGAGAAAATAAGTATTAATTTATTTTGTTTATGCTGTTATTTTCTTTCCTTCCGTACTATACATTAAAATTCAACCTCGAGATTCAAAGTTAGATAGATTTCAAGGTTGTGGAATGTTCGCTTAGCCCAAGAAGAATGAGTATTAAATTCTTAATGTTAATTAATTAAGCGTAAACCAGATGCTAAGTAGTACGTTCATAAATAAGACCAAGGTTAATGAATGTCTTAATGAACAGTAACTAAAAAATTAATAAAGTAAATGAGAACAATGGCACTTGGTTGTTCCTGACGGGTACATTTGATATCTGACAATTCAAATTAATTATGTTAAATTTTTACTTATAATTAGTAATATTTCATTATGTAATAAAATTAGGCAAATATTAACTAGCTAGTGCCCTAAAACATTAAGACTTACTAGTTGAAGAACTTAAAATAGAATAATTTTTTTTACACTCTTTTATGACTTCTATAATAAATATATATTTTCCATTTTTAGACTCATAAAATAATTTTTCTGAGGATCTAAATTTAATTTAGCTAATGTAAAAGTTTACTTAAAATTATGGTCTCAAATAGTTATGTCAACCCAAAAAAAAAATTTAAATGAAAGTCATTATTAATTATGTTTCCAAGTGGGGAAATTTGTGTGTCAACGGTAAAATTAATAAAGGGGTTTATTTTTTGTTACATGGAGAATGAATGCATAAACCGTGACGGTAACAAAATGAATATGAAATTATTATTAATTAAGAACTTCTTCAAGTAGAGGATAACAAGTACAGCTAGTACTGAAAGGTAGGATGGGATTTGTCACATTGATTAATTAATTACCATCGTTTACCAAAATCCAAAGAAAATATCCAATACCACCCACTACACCAAAACTTGTTTGAAATTGTTTTGGAAAGACTTACCAAAACATTTTAATACTAGGTTTTTAGGTTCAATTGTTATTCTTATTATTTGATTATTTAATTATGTTATTTTATTTATAAAAAATATTTAATTTGTTCATTTCTTTGGATTGAAGTTAAAGAAATCTGTTAATATTCACACTTATAATAGGAAATTCAAATTCAAATTAATGAACACCAAATAATTGAATCAAAAGATTGAATTTAGCATAAGCATAAGACATAATTGAATAATAAATTGATGAAATGATTTAATTTAGTAATTTTTACAAATAAAATGACATATTTATATATTCAAATAAAAAGACCCAATTAAATACTTTTTACAAATAAAATGGCCTAATAAATATCCAAATAATAAGAACACCCAATTTAATACAATAAATAAAATTACTTATGCAGGTATTAAGACAACGAGCAAATTTGCACCAAAAAAAAAAGACAACGAGCAAATTATACCACTTGTGAGGTAATGTTGATGGGTCATTAATCATTCATTACTCTAATATATTAAAGTATCATCATGAAAAAAAACAAGTTTATTTCCTTGCCCTCAATCTCACGTCAAGGTATACGTTGGGCTATTTAAGCACATCATAACAAAAAGTGATTAAAGCATACATATATTCACTTTTATTTCTTAGTGGGGTTTTTTTTTTTTCTAGAGTAAATTACAAAAGCAAAAAAAGTTAAAAGTGGATGATACTTGATAGCTCATAGCATGCATGAATAAGGAAACTATCTAATCTCTATGCATGTGTCTAGCTGTGTTATCATGGAAATAGCATTTTCCACACACCTGAAGTGCATTTGAAGTTTTGAAACTACTATTACTACTTTGGAGGGATTATTAGGCATATTATTCATAGATCACGGAACTAGAATGATGTATCTTTCAAACAACATTTGTTGCATTAAATAGTTCCCGGTTTTTGAAGTAACATGAAGTGATGGGTTCACTCTATTTTTGTTTTATTAGCATATGGTACGGAGAGATTAATTATGTTAGGGGGGCTCACACCTATAGTAAACCTAATTCATAGGCGACATGCATTTTTTTCGAATGATTTAATCATATAAAATGGCCTACATGCATAAGTGTTTGTAGGGTTTAATTTATTCAAGGGTTTTAACAGTAATACATTGATATTATAACATAATTTTATATTATTAATTTATTATTTATATAATTTTTAAAATAATTTTATAAAAATTAATTCACGTAAAATAAATAAAAAATTGTGATTCATCTACTATACTTAATTTTAATGCATTTCTATTGAAATCTTATTTAAATAGTTCATTTTATTGACTTCTGCAAGTAATGCCAACTTAAGACATGATCCATGGGTAGGTTTTAAGTGAAATCTATCGTTGGTAGTTGCATAACTTCCGAATCCTCAACACTGTTATTCAGATTTTCCTTTCAAATTAATGTTTCAAGAGATAATGTTTTTGTTTTTAAACTAATTTGAGGTTGTTATATATAAATATATGATTTTTTTTTTTTTCTAAATGTTAGGTTCTTAATTCTAACCACCCACTTGTCCTTCGTATGAATTGGAGCTATTCATAAATATTAAATAGGAAATGAAGAAATGTAAAGACATATTGTATGTAAAAGATTCAGATTCTCAAGAAAATATGAGAGTAACTACCCTCTCATAGACAGTTAAAGTTTACCCAAATTTGATAAAAATGTATAATGGAAAATAGTTTTTATAGCAACATTTAATTAATGCTCTTTTTTGTTATTGATGCTATAATAATGTAGATTGTCTTTATTTATCTACCTAATTTAACTATGTAATTAAGATCCTTCCAAAAAAAAAAAAAAACTATTTAAGAGCTTTGTAGTTAGGTTAGAGTACGTACTCTTTGAATTCTGTTTGTTTATAATAAGGTCTTTACCTACAATTATATTTATATATATATATATATAAACTATGTAAGAACTTTGTAGTTGGGTTAGAGTACGTACTCTTTGTACTTTGTTTGTTTAATAATTAAGGTCTTTGCCTATAATTTAAAAAAAAGTTTTTACAGTCATATACTTAAGGTGAGAGTAATTAAGACTTCTCAATGTCAATGCGTGGCTGCATTACATGAATGACTTAATCTATGGCTAGTTGGCTACCATCCAAAAAGAAGGTCAATTGTCATTCTATTAATTACTCTAGTACTATATGATAAAATTAATAATTTAAAATGTTTATTCTAAATAATTAAATAATATTATCCCAAAATTAAATAATTCAAACAATATTATCATCCATTTGAATAGCAATATTGGTCGATTATTAGGGCAATGAAATTCAAAGAGATATGATAATAAACTGAATCAAGACATATGTCTAATCATACAAATAGATAATATGATTTTAAACTTTCTTCTCTAACTTTCTTCTCTAAAAATAAAAAATAAACCAAACACACAAAAGAGATATAACTCAAATAGCTAGTTAATTAGCTCATTAATAAAAGTGATTTATGGAAAGTGGATAACATGTACTGATACCATGTATGTATATATATATATATATATATATATATATATATATATATATATATAAATACTTAAATTAGCTCATTAATAAAAGTGGTGACAATTGCGCTAAATCAATATATTCTTTTCACTATAGTTGTTGACATTTAACTATATAATATGAATTTTACTCATTACTAAAAGGGTGACAATTGCACTAAATCAATATATCCTTCACAAAATAGTTGACATTTAACAAATATGAGTTTTAATATAAATAAATTAGCTCATTAATAAAAGTGGTGACAATTGTAGTAATTAAATAAATATATTCTTCACAATAGTTGACATTTAACAAATATGATTTTTACTATGAGTAAGTGTCTATATTAGACCGCATTATAAGATTAAAAAATGTCTCAACAATTAAGTTTGGATAATATAGGCACTTAAATTTTAAAAAATAAATTGATATATAGAAAAAAAAATAGTACTTTGAACTAATGTAACAATAAATAAAATGTCAACCATGCTTAAAATCATTGGTCCAAACACAATATTACAAGCATCTTAATTCTTAAGAGCGTAAAAACTCATACTGGATGAGAATATTGTTATCATCATACATGAAATTCTACTGAAATAAAAATAATTTGAAAACTAAATACTAAAATAAAATTAAAAAAAAGTGTCATATGACCACAAAAATATACACATAATAATATATGACGCTAAAATATCAACAAATTTTAAAACTTATTAATCATATATATGCATTCGCCCATTAGCTAATCCAATATACCAACAACAACACTAAGTTCCATACATTTTTTTATTTAATTACTGGATTTTTTTAGATAAAGATTTTTTTATCTAATTTATTACTATAGGATAAGAAGATGTGAAAAGTTTAACAATAGATAGTTGTAGCTAGAGAATGATAAGTGTGCACGGTTCATTTTTTTATGTTATATTTAAACAAGTAAAATTAATATGCTTTCACTATATGATTTTAATATTTATCTATAAATATCTCATTTAAAAAAAAATACAATTTGCTTCCTAAAGGATATTTTGTGCCGCTTTGATGTTTGAAAATAAATCATTTACGTGCAAATTATTAGTTCCCAATTTTATGAACTTCTTTAGAGTATTATTTTATTGAAATTATGCAACTTGCCAACAAACTTATCCTTTTCAAAGACTATACAAATTACATACACACGTAATTTTAGAAGAATAAAAACTAAGTATATAATTATATAATATTATGGTTAAAGTTAAAAGTACGTGTTATAATTATAAATCTAAATGATAACAATTTTTATTTATTTTTAACTTGTGAATTAAAGTAAACTCTTAAGTCTAAAGCATTACTTAGAATTTTGAGTTTTTTGACTTAAGAGATGAAAAGAATCATACCCTCTTTCCAACCCAAAGACCGCATCGCATGCCATTGTTGATTTCCATAGAGAGGATACACACCAGAGAATGACGAAAATACCCTCCATGCAGACACAAAACTACGAAATTGCCCCTCTCCCTTCGTGGATCGGATTTGGATTTGAAAACAAAACACCACCGAATATCACGGCAATTACATTGCTGACCTGCCACTGCCAACTCCCAAACTCCCTTCCATCATCACTTTAATACATCCCAACCTTGCCAATTTTTTTTAACCTAAAATATTTTTTTTATTATGATATTAATACAAAATATTCATTAAATAAAATATAAAATATTTGAATAAAAGTTTCTTTTTTATAAAATTTTATGATGTACAAACCAAATGAAACTTGTGAATTACTACTACTAATGTTGACTATCACTTTATAAATTATAAATGAACTCGTTATTTAATCATAGCTTAGCTGCTAATTTGATTAATTGAATAAATCCAATTATGCTGAGCTCCTTGTTTAACTTTTCAAATCATTATAAGTTTGGATTTATTCTCTTTAATTAAAATAAACCCAAAGATAAAAAAAAAAAAACAAAAAAAAACACAAAGCACACATGACTCATGAACTCCTCCATTATGATTGTATCCGATCTAATGGAATCATTTACAGTTAGGAGATCTTAATCTAAAAAAAAAAAAAACTACAGTTGTGATATATCAATGCTGAAGTTATACAGGATAATTAATTAAATAATGAATAGAAAATGTTTTTCTTTTAATCCATGAAATTGTGATATCCCTGTAAATAATGTCACATTATCACTAAAGTGATTAAAGTCATTTTAAGAATTTAAAATTTTATAAAAATTATGCAAATTCATTTTATTTTAAAAAAATAGATCTAAGTTAATTATAATTATAATTTATAATAAATAGTAATAACTGAATGACATAACTGCAGATCAAGGTCCCCAATTCTGCCAACGGCGACAGCATCAGCATCTGCCACTGCCATTATTAAATTTCAATTAAATAAAAAACCGAAATTAAAATTTATTTTAATTATTACAAAGAAATTAAAACCGCCGGAGAAAAAAAAAAAAAAAAAAACAGAACGGTTAACTTTCCAAACGGCAAAAGTCACAGGGAAGACACTCAACAGTCCACACACAGTCCAAAACCGAAACGGCGTGAACTTCGATGATGCGAAATTTTCCGTTTGTTTCCCGAGAAATTTAGCAGAAGAAAATTCAAAAGTAGTGATTCTCATTCTCTGGTCGCAAAAATCATCAGAGTGAAAAATATCTTCTTCGCCTTTACAGTGAGAGAGCATCGAACAACAACAACCAGAAGAAAAAAAACACAAAAAAAAAACGAAAAATTACAAAACCTAACATTTCTGTGCCTCAATTTTTTTCTTCTTCTCAAGATCCTAATGTAGTATATTTACAGAGAACCAAAATCAGCAACAGATCTCGCTAATTACAGATTCTCGTTTTTTTTTTTTTTTCTCAGGAGAACTCTTCCAAATTGACGAGCTCCGCGATGTGACGCGCGTCGAGACCAAGGCGGAGCGCGTCGAGCACGCGCTCGAAGACGAAGACACGGCACGGCAGCCGGAGCACTCCTTTCTGCTCGTAGCCGTACTCCTGCGCCGATTCGTTGAGGAGCTTCACGAACACCGGGTGGTTGAGGAGCTCGGCGCACACGACGAACCGCTCCATCTCGTCGCCGACGTAGATCGGCACGTGTCCCTCCGGCACCACCGTGGAGGAGCGGCGGATCTTCGATGAAGCGGCATGGCGGAACGACTCCGCGCGTCGGCGGCGACAGCGCGAGGACGAGTCCGAACGGAGGAGCGTGTAGTTCGAGGAGTCGGCCACGCGCGAGAGCCGGCGGATCAGCTGCTTCATAATCTCGAGTAAGTGTTACTTTGAGAAATAGAAGAAAGAAAAGAGAGAAACACTGTGTGGTAGTGTTTGTTTGTTTTTATGCTGTTGTTATTGTTGGCGATGGGAATTGTGGTTGGGGTGGGTGAGTGAGAAAGAGAGAATGAATTATGAATTTGTGAAATGTGAATTATGATGATGGAAGAGAAGAGTGTGAGAGAGGGGATATATATATGTGGAGGGAGGGTGGGATTGGGAGAGAGAGAGTGTACGCAATGGAAAGGTGATGATGCGAGAAGTCTGGGAGGTACAGGTAAGCGTACTTGGCAGGTACAATTGGTGAGAGAGAGAAAGATAAACGTATAGTTTTTTTAGTGTGAGAGAGAGGTGGTGGTGAGAGTAAAATAATAAATTGATACTATAAAGTGTGATTTATTATTAAATCATAACAGTTACTCACATTTTTATTAAGTAGGGTAAGAAATATTTATTAATTTTGTTATAGGTAAATTTTTAGTGACTTTGTTTAAAAGTATCAGTTTATAATTTATAACACACTTTTAATTCACTTCTACTAATAATTTTTGTGACTTCTAATTAATTTGGTAATACATCGGACATGGAATCCAAACACCAGAAAGATTAGTTTTTGCTTCATTTTCAATTTTGGATATAGAAATTGCTTTTTTAATCAATTATTTTAAATTATTCATATTTTATTAATACATCAAATAACAAATTATTAAATAATAGTTATTATATCTTATCTTCAATCAAATTCAGTATAAAAATGTATTACTGAACCAGAAAAAAAAAAAGTCTATTCCGGTCTAAATTTCTCTTATTGAAGAAAATGAATGGGGTGTGTGGGTCGGATTTATTTATTTTGTTTATTTATTGGTATTAATTTATTATGGTGGCAATGAATTTATTGTTTGGTTTTTCCCTTTGGCTTTTTGTCAAAGTGTGTTTGCAGTATTGCCACGCGAGGGGAGCGTGGGGAATGGGGACGTGCACCGGTGTCCTGTGGGTAAGGGTATTGATGCTTTGGATGAATACTTGGGTGTCATTCAATATTTATTACTATTATTTTTTATTTGTATTTTGTTGCATTTTTATATTAGTTTAGGTTGAACATAACTTTGGTTTATTTATTTATTTTTCAATTTTTTTAGATTAAATAAATTTGATATTTTTTATGTTAAATATTTATATTTTATTTTATATTCATACATGTAGTACAAAATTGTTACATGTGTTCATAATTAGGCTCAACCTAACATATTTAGGCCTAATGTACTGGCCCATGAATTGTTTGAGTAAAGATTCGATAAACTATTTAACTTGCACTTTATATGAAAAATAACATTTGAATGCCTTCAAATATTTTAAAATATAAATATTATACATGATATGGAGAAAGAAAAAGAGAAAATCATTTTTTTATTGATAACTAAACAAGATTTTTAACTTTTCTCATTCTAAACCTTAAACTCTTTCTTTTCGTCATATGTATAGACAGAAAATTAATATGCAAATTAATTAGCTAAACAAGTTATAGTTAGACATAGTTTGGATATTTGAGATTCTTGTTCTTGTTAGCTCGTCTTTTGTTTGGGTAGATGTTGTTGATATTTTCTTTATTAGAGGGTAGTTGTTGTTGTTAATTTCCTTAATGATAAAAAAAAAAAATAGAGAAAATGATAGGTTTTTGAAAATTTTGGATATCAGGAGATCAATTATCATAAGAAAAAAATGAAGAAAGAAGAAAGGATAGGTCACGTATTTGAATTCCTTTACTGACATTTTTAGGAAATACTAACAAATTAAGTGTTTGTTGATAAAAAAAAAAAAAGAAAAAAAAGACAATGATATTATAATATCTTTTATGCATACGATTTGTTTTGCATCAATTTGAAGGAAACTTGCATCAAAATTTCCATGTTCACAGTCAAATTACTTCATATAATTCGCAATCAAACATTAGGTGTGTTTGAAAGTAAAGAATCTAAAATGCCGGTTCACATGTCTCATGTTAGGGTTTTTGAAATGCGACACTTCAATCTCATGTTAGGCTATTCACATGTCTTATGTTAAGGTTTTCAAACAAATACATAGTTATGAATCAATCACATTCAAGCATTACAAATGCAACACTTCTCATACCACCAAATAGATTCCTTTTTTATTTCCTGTTTTATGTTGAAAATAGGAGTGTAAGTTGTACAAGTTGGGTTAATTTAATATATTTTTCAACTCAACCCAATTAAATTTAACTTAGTTGGATTTGATACATCTTTTTTTTTTTTAGCATCGAACCAGTTTGATTTGACCTTAATTGAGTTGGGTCATGAGATTGAATAATTTTTTTAAAAAAAATAATATCACACCTTTAACTTAAAAAAATCTAAATCAATAATTCAACATTGCTTATTAGTTCTCATAGGTCAATAGTTAGTATTCATTGCTTCAATATTTTACAACTCAAAGTTAGTATTCAATAGTCACTAAAAATGTTTTACAACTTACATTGCTCAATTCTTATGTTGACAAAAAATGAGCATAATCTAAATAACAAAAATAAAGCATGTCAATATGTATATGCATTGATTGGTTATTTAGTGTCTTTTCGAGTGGGTTGACATATTGCAAGTTGACATTTTTTGTTTGATTTTTGTGAATACCTATTATAATCATTTTAAGAAAACCCCCATCAAGACACATGTTAAAAGTTTAATAATAATAATAATAATAATAATAATGATAATAATAATATTAATAATAAACACATGAAATAGTATTAAATAAATATCATATCATAGCTTTATAAAACTAAAAATTAAAATAAGGTTAAATTATAGTTTGATCCTCTGTACTTTTAAATTACTTGATTTTAGTTATTCTATTTTAAAATGTCAACAATTTTGATATAATTTTTAATTTTGTGTATTTTTTTTTGTCGAATTGAATTTTAGACCTAACATATTCACTTAAAATGATATTATAAAAAAAAATACTTCAATTAATTAAAATATACAAAAAAGAAGAAGAAATAAATGAATGCAAAATTGAAAATTGAACAAAAATTGTTAACTTTTTTAAAAATATGAAGATCAAAATCTCACTTGAAGATTGAAAAAAAATATGATGATCAAAATTGCAAGAAAAAAAATGACAAAAATCTTGAATTTTAAATTATAAAAAAATCAAAATTACAATTTAACCTTAAAATAAAAACATAATTTCATATGTTCTTATCCCTCAAACTAAACATAGCGATGTATACATTTTAGTTTGTACATTGCATAACACATATTTATTCTTTTATAATTAAAGTTTATAATAACTAAATATTTGTAAATATATATTAGATGTTGAAATTATAATAATGAATAATTTAAAATGTTATATACGGTTATTTTAAATTACAGGTGTTTAAATAAATTAAGTATTGCAAAAGTAGCATATGAAATGCACTTTCCAATGAGGAAAAAACATGTGTTAAAAATGTCTAATTAAGAGAGTATTGCCTTATTTTAAGTTATCAACAATTGATTCCCTCAATTCTTGTATAAAGGATATGCCGCATAAGCATTCAATACGAATCAATCTAGTCCTCATTTTCTTCTTCCATTGTTATACTATTACTTTTCTTTTCTTTTTTATTCTTATACGTCAAAAGAGTCTTTTTATCTTTAGTTTTTTTTGAAGAACACAAGTATTTCTCGATTTATTAAGTCAAAGGTTAATTACATTTGTGATGAGTGACGGAAAATAATTCAATGATGCGTAATTTACGATAATCTAAATTTTTTTTTATGCACATTCAAAATCAAACATGAAATTTTTCGTTAAACAATTATCGTTGCACACGTGTAAACTTGATAAGTTCTTAGATTATGTAATGATGAATAGATAGAGTTGATAAACAAAAAAAAAAAAGAGTTAATGAGAGAATAAATGCATTTAACGTGAGTGCAGAAAACGTTGAGAGAGAGCCATAACCGACGTGAAGGACTGAAGGTGTCCCATTCCGTCCGTAGTTTGTCTCAGTACAGTTCCGTCACTGCTTTTTCTTTCCAAACATGAGAGTCGTAATGTATCCATCAATATACCATTTCTCTAAGAAAGTGCATAAAATGATTCAACAAAATAAAAAAAGTGCATACTAATTTTAGAATCACCTAATAGCATTTTTTAACTGCTAATATTTTCTTTGGATTTAAATTTTGTCTGTGAAAAAGTGTTATTCTAGAAATGATTAATAAAATTACTTATAGTTTTAACATAATAACACTAATTTTAGAATTATCCATGATATTTATAGACTTAAATATATTTATATATAAATTGATAATTACATATGTTTATTAATTATAAGTTATTAATAAACGAGAAAATAGGTCATTAAACAATGATTTTTGATTAGTTGATACTTGATACTGATACGTAAATTTCTCATTCTCGCATATTAAACTCTTAGTAAATTTAGTCAAATTAAAAAAGAATATCATAGAAAAGTAGATGTATTATATTGATAATATATTGACCGTACGTACTATTTTCATCATATTCGATTATTAATTAAATAGACATATCTTTTTTTCCACGTCTCTCCTTTTATCATTTCTTACTCCTCTCACTTTTTTTTCTTTCACTTTTATAGCGTTTGTGCAAGTACAAAATCTCAAAATCACAATATAAGATAAGATACTTTAAGAAAAAAAATATGTTTCTATTTCTCACTAATATGTTCTTAAGTTTGAATTCAATTGAATAAAACTAATCTCTATGTTCTGGTTGATTGTGTTTACTAACTAACAAGCACAAATAGTTATCGGTCTCTGAAATGAATCTGAGTATTTTGATAGATTAGCTGGTCATTAATTTTCAGCGGTTGAAATAAACCCTTATTTCACTCAAAACAAATTTTTTATCAGTCATAAACTAAACTAAAATAGGTTATTTTATAATTAAGTTGAGTCAGGGTGAAAAAACTACTAAGAATCTATTTGTTTATTTTCCCATATGAGAAATTAAAGAACAATGGGATTGTTATACGTTCACTCTCTTTTAAGGTCAAATAACTAGTATTAGTATTTGGTAGATAAAGTAGAAAAATTAACATCAAGAAAATTAAAGGGGCATGCATCAATTAATCTTTCGCAAATTGTACATTTAGGATTAAAAGCATAAATGGAAGAAGCTACTTTTTCATGTTCTTTTTTCGGATATATATAACATAGTCGACACACTCCCAATTGCACACGTTTGTGCGCTCTGACTTCGTGCTTGGCTAGGATTTTTTGGCTTCTTTCATTTTTTAGGGTTTTGCTTTGCTCTTTTCCATTAATCACTTTTGAGAGTGATTACGACTAAAGGTTCTCTTGTCCAAGATATGCTTCGGAATTATCTTCCTTTTTTATTTTTGCTTGGAATTTTATGTTCTCAAAAAGCATAAATTCATAAACCTAGTGGCCATGCACTTGCAACTTGATCAAAACTGAAAAAAGTTCAAAGAATAACATATATAGTTTGAGAATCTGACTCTTCTTCACTATCTACACTTTTATATTTTTTTGTTTTGTTTTGGATCGTGTGATTTTGCCCTAAATTGGAGTACATATACTACATAGTACATACCATCTATTCTCCTTGAAATACTTGCAACCAATAAAGTTGTGAGTTGGGAATAAAATTATATTATGATGTCACCATGGCTTGTCTATTTTATGTTTTCAAGAATAAATACAAGTTATGTTATGATAAGATCATATCAATTAGCATAAATACTTAAAGAACCGATAAGATTAATTCACTCAAGTTGAAGAGGATTCTCTTAAAAAAAAAAAAAAAAGTTGAAGAGGAGAATCCATTCTATATATATATACTAACTAGGGAAAAAGATCGAAGCCCGTTTTTTTTTAAATAAAAAAAAGGATAATAGAGATTATTTTTAAAAGTTGTTATAATAAGTTGATGATGTAATTATTATAAAAGTAAAATAGGTATATTTCCATTATATATTGTTATAGATATACTACTCTTGGTATAAGGGAGAGGGTTATATAAGTACATTGAATTGAACCTTTATTTTTGTTCGAAGTAAGAAGATAGTATAGCTAGAATGACATTGCTGAAAAATATTTTGGCACCTTTCACTTTTTTTGACTCTTCTAGTATATATAGGTGGCTAACTGCCTATTTCGAAGTCATCAACCCCTTCTTTTTTGACCAGTTTCTTTCGATGAAAATGAAAATAAAAATATCTACTACAATGAGCTAAGTAATTCATCGATCATAATTTGAGAGAATTTGTGCATTAAATTTACATTGTTGTTAGAATATGCTAACTGTAACTCACTATATAGTTAGATAGTTATATGTTTACCTAAAGCTTGATGCAAGTTAATAGGCCAAAAGTATTATAAAGGCCAACATTAAAACGGTTGAAGTTTATAAATTTTGTGTTTTTTTTTTTATCGGACAAAATGCAATTTATATGTATATATAACATGCAAATAAAGTATTAGAAATACCTAAAATATATGATAGTTTAGAGAAACAAAACATGATCCAACCTTATAAAAAATATGTTGATTTGTTACAAATAAAATAATAATTATAAATTTAGTGTTGGTTTTGACTATAAATGACAAATATTGTAAAGCTAAATTTCTCGTGGACCATTTCAGTCAGTTCCACATCGTGTGGGTTAGGTTTATGGTAATGCTACGGTAATCTTAGGGTTTATTCATGCCTATGCTAATTTTAGTGTTGACCTGGGTCAATATTAAATTCAGATTTCAGACGGTGTTAGTTTTGGCTTGGTTGATGCTATTTTTTTTTTTAATTTAACTATTAGATTTAACAAATCATATAATGTCAAAATTAAAACAAAATTGAGTTGCCAGCTAAAAGAAGGTTAAGTCAAACTATAGCCCAATCAAAGAAAATAATTTGGAGAGTGTAACGAGTCAAACATTAATTTTATTCTCAATATGTATTTGTGGGTTGAAGTTTATTGGGATGGATTATAATTTTTTTTTATTATCAAATATATTTTTTTTTTTTACCGAAATTTCTTTTTTCAAGTTGAATAGGTTTTTTCTTTGAGATTCGGATTGAATAGTTAATTAAGTCAGTTATTTATTTTTCATGTAATTTTTATATTTATTAATGGATTTAGACATTTAGTATTTTTTTTAATCTTTTATTATTATTATTAGTTTAAATATATTAATTTAAAAATACAATAAAGTAAACCAAGAAGATTCCACAACTGAGCTAGCTAGGTACGTGGCGGTGATGATGGGCTAGCTGTGCATACGCGGCACCGCGAATGGCCGTGTATTGGGCACCAATCATTGGTTTCAATGTCTAAAGAGCCATTTTTTCATTAACATGTTATTATTCTTATAAATATTATTTTTTCCTCATCCAATTAATAATTCTACAATATTAGGTGGAGTTTATTTTCATTGTTTACTTTTTTTTTCATTTTAATAGAAAATAAAAAAATATAATTGAAAATGCATTTGTTTTAATTTTTAAAAATATTTTAACAAAAATATTTTTTTGAAAAGAACGAAAACTGAAAATAAATATTTCATGTTTTAAATATTTTTACTTTTATAAATATCTTTTTTTTAATGACTTCGTTTTCACTATTATAAATAATTTTTTTAATATTTAAAATTTGAAAATAAAAACCATTTTTAAAATATGAAATTAAAAATAAAATAAAAAATACCTCCTCCAACCAAACTCCAACTTATATCTTGATAATAGAATTCATTGCGTCCTATTTTAATCAATTGTGGATAAGTTGTTAATTAACAATAATTCTAATGATTAATGTATGGTTGTACATTGTTATAAAGTACTAGAATAAAATTGAAAAAATTGTGTACTACAATCATTATGATTAAGATCAATATCGTTATCCCTTAACACTAGTTTATGTAAACTTAAACCCAGTTCATACATTAATAGGAGTAAAGAAGACTATTTTCCAAATAGGGAAACCATTTTATGATTGTTTTTTTTTTTTTCCACTTACTAATTTTTTGTTTTTCTAATTTATAGAACTGCTGGAATTCAAACATGGCCGATTCCTTCAGTATCAGAATTTTCTTTCTACTAAATAAATATTTTTAAATATTGAAAATTTTCATACTTTTATAATTTTAGGGAACATGCTACTATGATTCCACTATAGTTGATGACCATGTGCCATTTAATGCGTGTGAACGCGTTGAAAGAGAATCATACATTAAGGTTTAGGTGGATTGCTTCATATAGCTAGCATTTTTTTTATAGGAGGGTTCCTTTCATTTTCTGATTTGAACCGATTAAAGTTAGAATCATAAGAAAGAAATTAATGGAATTGGTGTTTGACGTCAAATGTATAATATTATTATATAATTATACAAACGTATAAACAATGTGAAATGAATCTTGACGTGCTAGAATTTTCTTGCGTGAAGCCTTAGAACTAACTAATTAAAGCATACATTTTCAAATCTACACTTAATTATTAGTTTCTAAATATTTAGTATTGAAATTCAAAAGCGTATATTAAATATTCACTGGGGTGAATAAGATGGTGTTTTCGTTATACAACAAGCAAATGCGAAGTATTTATCGATAAAAAAGAAAAAGAAGAAATATTTAATGAAAGAGAAAAAGAAAGTCTGAAGACAAGAAATTCAAAAAATTGATTTTTTTACCACAAATAAGATAATGGTATTTTAGTGGCATTTAAGGTAACATAAACTCCGTCGTATCTCATATGCCGTTTTAGATTTCAAGAAATGTTTCAAAATAACTAATTTTCTCACCTTTCAAAATAGTATTTATTATTATTTTTCTAATTTATCATCAAATAATTATTGCACATAAAATAAATAAATGTAATGCATTTATTAGAAGGAAATGTTATTTTAGTAAATTAATTGATTCAATTTTTTTTTTTAATATTTGTGTAAAAACCTTAGAATTCATTTAAAATGGAATGGAGGATTACCTTCTAGATATGTAATACCATAGATGAGGATATTATAGTAACTATGTTTAGGTTTCGATGAACGTGATAACTTAAACACTAAAACCAAAAACATCATGTGGAGCTACTATTAATTACACAAAGATACAACTTGAAATGCCATACGTATTTGAATTACACTAAGTCCAATAATTGTCTAAAACATAAGGAGACAAAACAAATAATTGGAGTTAAGCTACATCTTCTCGTATGTGACTTCAAATTCCATCGTCAAACACTTTCACCTATTTTGTTAAAAAAAAGAACTTAACAAAATGAGATAAAATGTTGTAGTGAGCGATTTAGTTTTGGGGTGTTTATGGGTTCGAGTTATCGATGTATCCAAACCAACCCAACAGTTTAGATTGGATTGAGAGAATACTTGTGTGAAATTTAACTTGACCCAATTTTGATTTGGTGACCTACAAGTTGGATAACATCTTTCAAAATAGAAAAACCTTAAGTTAGGATTCCTACTTTCAAGTGTTGTCGTTGCCATCACCCCCTCCCACGTTGGTGATCTGCCCCTTCTGATGCATCATTGCTTCATGTCATCCCCTTCAGTTCATGTCGTCACTACACCTTTATTCAGTTCACGTCATTCCTACTTTCAAGTGTTATCAATATCGTCATCGCCTTCAGTCCTTTGCTACCTCATTCCTCAATTCGTGACTTTCTTTGTTCCTTTTAATTTATTTATTTAAAAAAATGCACATATGATCCGATCACCTAACCTGTTTATGATTGGGTTGGTTTGGATTTGATTTAGAAATGAAATCACACAAATCTGATCCAACCCAACTCATTGTAAATTAATCGGAATAGGTTATAGATTTAGATAAATACAACTCTCTTGACCCATGAACACCTTTATTTTCACTTATACCTCAAAGCTTTACCCTTACCAGATTTTTAGTAAATGTTATAACTATAACCATATCTACACCAATCGATCATTGGTGCCTTCTACAAATTTCATTCTTCTTGTCTCAACATTTTCTCCACTCTTTCCATGTAATTTCAAATTCCTTGTGAAGGAAGTCCATCAGTTTAACCTAAAAACATGTAAACTTAAAGGAATGAGAATTAAGTGGTAGTGAGTGCTCTATAGACTCTAGGTTGATTCTACGGTCTATTATAACATTTTCTTAACTCAAATGATCACTTTTGTCACTAAGTTTATAGGAACTACTCTTACTTATAACTAATCTAGGCTATCTAAAAATTTTTAAAGACTAAAAACATACTTTATTCTTATTATTATCGTTATCATTCACTTAACTCTCATCTTATGGTTGAGCTCTAGCCATTAAAAGGCATCCTTCTTGCTTGACTTCTTAATTACTATCACCAATTTAAGAGTTGAACCAACTTTCATATAAGAAGCTGTTCCTTCTAATTAACACTCTCTATGTTTAAAGAATGTTGGTCTTTTCCTCAACGTTAAGACTTAAAAAGATGATGATCCCTTCTAATTTGGCCTAGAGGCCTCTTAGGTTTTGTCACATCTTGTCATTTTCTAATATGAATTTTAAAGTCACACACAATTGCAATATTTAATAGATCAAAAGTGTAATTAAGACTTTATTAACATATTAAGAATAAACATAATATATTGATAATTTAATAATTACAAATATACATATAATTTTTCTAAAAGAAACCACATATTAAAAATTTACTTAAGCATCATAGGAGATTACATGTTAAGTTTGTGAAGAGATCAGCCAATATAATTGTTCATACTCTTGCTACACAATCAACACAGAATGCTGATATTCATTGTTTTCATTATACACTTCCTTGTATTGAGCAGTTAACTGAAATGAAACAAAAAGTAAAATAAAACCTACATATCATTGCAAGTAGCACATAAAGAATTGGTATCATATAATATAAAGGTCTCGAATTGTTGCTTTCAAATTCAAGAGCCGCTATGGCTACATGTTTGTGCATGTTTTGTTCACTTTCATTGCATACAAATTAATTTGAGGTGTCTTCCTTCCTTTACAGACCCTCGTCAGTGTCTGCTCAAAAGGAACTCATATGGCCACACGCAGTCGTGTGTTGTCTTACCACCAAAGCAACCACTTTCGAGTGGGCTCGTTAATTTCAAGTCCTATTATTATTATTGTCTTTAATTTTATTATTTTATAATATATATAATATGACCAAAAAGAAATAAAGGAACTTATCTGTAGTCTTTCGTGGCAACTTCGCAGTCCTAAGGGCTACATAGTCGGCTAAGGCCAACATTGTTTATTCTTAAATAACAAAAATTCAAATTATGGGAGCAAAATATGACAAAGAAATTAGACATAGAGCATGTTGGTGTGACTTTTTTTAATAATTATAATACTACAAAATATTATAAAAGTCAATAATATTATTATATAGTAATTTTTTATTAGGTTAATGTTTTTAAACTGATAATGGATTCTAATTAAAAATCATATTATAATAAATAGAAAACCAACACACAGATGACGAAATTAATTTTAATGAAAAATATAAAAAAGATAAAAAAAAATAAAAGGTTTAATAATATTTGTAGTCTTTAAAATTTTAGATAAATCCGTTCTTTGTCTCCATATTGAAAAAATGTATTTTAAAAAATTGCAAACAAAAAATCAACACAGATAATGAAATAAATTTTAATAAAAAAATCTAAAAAAAAAAGAGGGACCAAACATGAATTTATTGAACGGAAAAACAGGTGGGTGTGGGTTACCACTTAACACATGGAGGCAAGGGGTGGTGGCGCGTGCATGGATTCGCGTTGAGTGCGCGTGGTGGTAAAACGTGGGGCCGTGGGATTGGTTTGGCGTAGTTGTCTAGGGGGAGTAGTGGGTTCCGTAGTACCGTACGGCCGTACAAAGGACAGGGCACCGACCCACTTGCTTGTTTTGATGATTCACCCAAACGACATCATCCTCACTTTCTGACAGGGATTTCCACGAAGTTTTTCATGGCCCCACTTGCATTTCTTTCTTTTCCTTTTTTTATCCCTCATATATTCAACAATCTAGTTGTATTTGAATCATTTAAACCTTTTTATGAGCTGTAATTTTAAATCAAGTTGTGCTATTAATTAATTAATTAGTGTATGCCTTGATGTTTAAACATGGTAAGTTCTGAAATTATAAAAGTATTTTAAAACTTATATAAACTATCAATTTTGATTAACACTATAAAGTTACTATACAGTACATCATAATTAAAGTATTACTACAATTATTTAACTTAATTGACTGAAAAAAAGGGTGTGAGTATGGTAGATTTTTTTTATATTCTATTTGATTTTTATAGATAAAGAAAAGTAAATATTTTATTTTATAATAAAAAATATTATTCTCATTTTTATTTATAAAATTCATGCAAAAAAAAAAAACAAACTTATCAACCTTGACAAAGTTATTTACTCGTATAAAATCATATAAAGTTTTTTAATACGCCATGGTCTCCATATATGGATTGAATTTCATTTCAAACCATATATATATATATATATATATATTTGTAATTATATGATTATTTTTTTTTAAATAGATATTTGATATTTCAATTTTTTTTTTTAAAAACAAACAGAAACTTTAAATGATTGCTTGGCAACCAGTACAAAACGAATTGTTCTATATACACAAAAAAAAAAAAAAAATGACACTATAGTACTACACAATGTTCATGACTTGACCCGGGAATGAGCTAAAATCCTATCAAAGGTTTTCAATACTGTATTTTTATACTGTATTTATCGTTTACTCAAAAAAAATTTTTTACATGAAGATTAAATACGAAATTTCTTTCTCTTTTCTTTCCTCTCCTTTCCTTTCCTTTGAATGGTCATTCAGATTCCTATTTTGATTCATTCAAAATTGGTGCATGACTAAGCATTTTCTGTTGTAGAAAAAACAATGCCATTGCAAACACACACGTCACAATCTAAAAAATGTAGACACTAAATTTTATACAAAATATCTCCACATAATTTCAAGGTGCTGCAAGTTGGAAATTGAAGATCCAACTCCATGTGGGTGACAAATAAGGATGCAAAGTATGGCCCACGTGTTTTGACTGGGCCTGGCCTGTACAAAATAGTCCACTCATGTGACACGAGGAGTTTTGGTTGTTTGCACCCTACTTATTTACTTCGCAAGTTCCCTGTGTCTCACGTCCATTGCTATCTATTTCTATTTGCCCCCACAACCACAATCAATCAATGGACTCTAATGAAGATGATGCTACTTCTCCCTAGGGTCCCTACACATGTAGGGTTCTTTATTGTTTTCTTTAATGGAGGAAAGTGAGTAGGTTCATCTCTCACCTAAACTCAACTCAGATGCAAATTTATAAGGTTGCTATGCTCGGACGGATCCAGAAAATTACTAAATGGGAGTTAGATTTTTTTTTTTTAATAAATTTTTAAATATTTAACTTCTAAAAATTTAGTACTTTTTGAAAAATATTTATTAATTTTATAGATAAAATTGATACTAATTTTTATTTTAAATGATAATAATCTTAATTATTATTACAATATAATAAATACAATTAGTTTTATATTAATTATAATGTTAATCATTATAAAAATATTAATAAATTTGTCTAATTATACATAATTTAATAATATAATTAACGTTACTCAATTATATATATAAAAGAAAATTAAGGAGGAGGAGGGGCTAGGGCTCTACCTGCCCCCTCTACCTCCATCACTCTTGCTATGGATAAATAATTTTTTTTTATAAGTAAAAATTGAGTTTGATACCAATAAAATTTATAATATAAGTATTTGATTCAATCAATTGAATTAGTCTCACTTAGTTTTAAATGAATAATTTGATATGTCGTTTAAGATTTTGAAATTATTGAATTTAAAAAAATATATATTAAGTAACTTTGTTGTATATTATTTATCTCTATAATTAATTACCTATTTACTCTTATTATACACAACTCCTACTCGGTATTAGTTAAGGACTGTCCTGAAAAAACATATTTTATAATGCAACATTGTTTTGTAAAATGATATTTATTTTGGAATAATTTTTTCCTTCTCCTACAGGTCATATTATAAAATGAAGGGAGTATTAAAGAATAAGTTATTTTCTACAATTAATGGAGCAGGAAAGTTAAACTGTTTTTGTATACAATGAAAATTGTTTTCATAAATTATTCTGAAAGATTTGTTGAAATAATTTGAAAGCAACCTGTGAACATATTATAAGCTATTTTTGTAAATTCTCACTATAAGTTAGATAATTATTTATGTCATGACTCAAGATTAATTTAAATAAGTTCTTCGATCAAACAGGGCCAAAAGCTATGACAAATGAGATTATTTTATTTTCAATGAGAAATAATTTGTTTTACTTATCTCATATTTTTAAACTTTAATTAAGAAAATATTGATTATTATTTTTTCAACTATATATCCTTATATTTATCCTTGTTAAAAAGGAGAGAAAACGTAAAAATAAGATCGATATTACACATTAACACGTATTATGAAAATATAAATAATTTTAATATGAATGAAATTAATAATAATTTTTTAATTTATGCATTATAACTGTAAAAAAAATAAAAATAGATGTAATTATAACTCTGAGTATAGAATACTTTCTAAAATTTTAAGCAACCCAACTTAATAGAACACAGAGTCCCACATGCAAAGAAAAAAAAATGCAATCGTGGAGGGGACAATTGGTCTAACATTTCTAGAAACAATGAAACTTTGTAAAAACTGAAACAAACAAGAAAAAGAAAACAAACTTACATTAAACTTAACGGAATTAGATATTTTTCATTAATAAAACTACATTAGGTGTAGCAGGTTAGCTAATTGAATATTTTAACATTTCAAGTTGATCACTGTTCTGTTCAAAATTGAATTATTTAGGGCTATTATTTTTAATTTTTTTTTAATTTACCTTATATTTTGTTATTTATAACAGCTATAACCGACATGTGGGGTGTGCAATTATGCAGCTTGCATGATAGCCACAATTACAAATATCTGATTTTGTTTGAACATAATATTTTGTCTATAACAACAAATGTTTTTTTTTTTTTTTCATTGACTCAAAAGTTAATCTCGTGTTCGGAATTATCACTGTCGTTGATGCAAAAAGTTTTCTATAATAAAAATTATAGAAATTGAATATGATTTTTTCTTAAAATAGATCATTCCTATGACTATTTGAGTGAATGTGAGGATTTTTTCTTTTTTTTGTCAAATTATGAACTGTATTCTAAAATGATATCGTCCATAGTTTGAGTGACACATTTTAAAAGATCGATAGTTTTATATTACTACGTGGTATTCGTTCTAATATGAAATTTCATGTCCTTTAAATATCATAACAATTAAATTTGCATTCTTTTAAAAAATTTCCTCCTACTTTTCTTTGGTCAACAAAAGCTTTCAATAATTTAATTAATAATCACCTAACAGACAACTGATCTGTTGACTCAAAAATTGTGAATGAGATAAGTTCTTATACGGAATATGTGATTATATATATATATATATATGGAAGAATAGACTGTGTAAATTTTCTAAATAAATAAATAAATGATTAAATTGTTGAGTCTGAGTCCAACTCCAAGTTTTGACTTAGAATTCAATTACTTGATTTATGGGGCAAAGAAAATTGGTGGGTACAACCGTACATATACGGAGGACATGTCTCTTTCACTCTTCCTTTTAAAGAAAAAGAAATGTTAGGCATGAAAAGTCATATATATTATATTTATATATTGGTTTAATTTTACTTGATCTAGAAATTATTATAGGTACCTTTGTGTTATTATTTTTTAAGATATTATGTATATAATTTATACATAAAAATCGAAAATTATTACAGTTGATCACACCATAAAAGTTGTTGAATTTATTACAATAAGTTATTGGATCAGTTTGTTTAAATTTAATGTATTAATTAAATATTTATTTTATTAAAATAAATAATTTTTTAGTATATTTATCTAAATTGTATTGAATTTAGTAAAAATAAATTTAAATTGTATTAATTTAAAATAAATAATTTTATATTTATTTAAAGAAGTAAATCCTATATGTTTATGAATTTATTAAAAAAATATTTTTACTATAAATAATTTTTTAATTTTTAAAAAACTGCATATTACCAACTTAAATCTTTTATTTTCTGTGATTTAATTCTTTAATTTCAATTTTGAATTCAATTGATTTTAATTCAGTAGTTGAAAAGGGGATTTTATTATTCTTTTAAATCCAAACTCATAATTTGGTTTTGAAAATTGATCTTGGGAAAAGAAGGGTGTGATGTCATGAGTTTCTTAGAAATATTGAAAAAGTTTAGGAAATTCATTTACCCCATCTAGATTTCCCAGTCTCGTCCAACGTGATTAACTGTTCATTTTTTTGGGCCCAAATGATTTCTCAGTCTGGTCCAACATGATTAGGCTAGCCCAGTTTATTCTACATGATTGAGCCAATACCAACCTATTGTTGCTGAGGCTAATCTTTTGGGCTTGGCCCTTTTGTTTAGGGCTGTTAGTTTTTTCTGTAGAGGATACGACTAAAGAAAATTTAAACGGTTTAGAACCTTAGATGAATGGGATTTGTTTCCTGCACCTCTCCCACTGAACAAAATTATGTATATAATATTATATATATAGTGTAATTCTTTTATATTAAACTTATAAATAACTTACTAAAAGAATGAATGTGTTGGTTTTGGTTTGACCAATAAATAAAATGTTTCATCTCATCAAGTTCATCATCCTCTTCTTGTTACCAAAGAAAAGGGTAAAATTAAGATGCACAACCAGTCTAAGCAAATTTCCAAATGGTAAAAATGTTCAACCTACACCACACCATCTTAATTAAGAATTACAACAATAAACCCTAGACTAAATTCTTTAAAAAAAAAAAAAAGAAAAAAAGAGAAAATTGTGGTGATCATCGATCAATTGGAGGGTACATGGTAGAATTTCCCTTTGCAAGTGCATCGATAAACTATGGGGCAAGACTCTGCAATGGAGCACTTGAAACTCACCATCACTCTCTTGCAGGGTGAACATGGTCCACATGCATGGGAACAATCTGGTATGGTGGACCCTGTTGGGTAGAGTTCCATTCCCATGTTGTCTTCCTATAAAAATCAAAAGTAGGTATATACAATAATTACTCACTCAATATATTATTTTTGACCCATATATATATATATATATATATGATATTTCCATGTCACAATTATTTTTCAGCAACTCATGCATGCATTCCTTTTTATGGTAAAAAAGTGAGTGGAAAATTGGAATCTTACGTGGGGTTTGTTTCACTTTTTTTTTTTCCATAAAAAATACAGTTAAAAATACCTTTGATTTAATTTTTGTAAATATTTTCTATAAAAAAAGTTGAAGACTGAAATAAAAAATTTGACGTTTTTAACATTTTTTCTTTTATAAACATTTTCATCTTTTTAACGGATTTGTTTTTGTTTTTATAAATAAATTTATTAATATTTGAGATATAAAAATGAAAATTATTTAAAAAAAAAAATCCTGAATCCAAACCATACATTACACTTTCCTTATTGTTATATGTAACAATATATGGGTAGAGAAATTGTATCATTAAAAACTAATGAAGTGAAAAAGAGATCAAGAGGAAGAGTTGCTACTATTGTGTTTTATTACAAACTTGAAAGTAATTAAGGAGTCATTTGATTTCAGAAAGCATTTTCTATTTTTAATTTTGATTATAAAAGTGTCATATTATTTTTTATTTTTAAAAAACTGTACAGTTTCCCCCTCACTATTTCTGATACAAACATTTGATTTTAAGAATCAGTGTAAAAATAATGTGATATTTTTATAATTAAAAGTTAAGATAGAAAATGGAATAAAAATTAATTTCTCAAACCATAATCCTTAAGAAATCCATATATATATATATATATATATATATTTTATATAATTGTGACAATGAGAGAAAATTAAGCAACCCCAAATCAGTTTCAAAGATAAAGATGCTCATCCTGTAAAAAGAGGATTTCAATTTCTCATTCCTTCTTTTTAACATATATATCCTACCCAACAAAAATTGTGACATGAGAAAAACATTAATCCTACCCAACAATTTAACTCTCTAATTACCTTTTTATCTCTAATCGTTGCTTTCTCTTCTTGCAAGCTGGGCAACTTAGCTGCAAACAAGGGAAAAAATACATATAAAATCCATGTTTTAGAATTAAAAAAATGATGTATAATAGTGGTTATAATATGAAATTGACTTGAATACATTTTAATGACACTAAGCTAGGTAAACATTCTAATACGTGCACAAAGCATAAAGTTATGTAAATTAAAGAAAAATAACATTATATTACATGTTACTTACCATGATTTGGGATCACTCTAAGGCTCCAACTAACAGAAACCACAGTGAAGAAAACCACAATCAGCAAAAATTTGTGAGTTCCAATTGAGAAAGTGCTCATATTTGCATCAAAGTACAAACTCAAATTAGCTTAAATATTGAAGCCAATTTTTTTCATTAGTAGAGGGAAAAGAAGGCTATTGAGAAAAAAAACATGAAGATGAAGTTGTACTTGTGTGAGTTTCTTTGATGATTTTGCAGAATCTTTGTGGAAACATATATACTAAGATTCAAAGGGCACCCTAATAAATGTGCAATGTGGTACATTTGCAGCATTTCACATGATGCACGGCTTTGTATTAAAGGTTTCTCACAAGTTTTGGTGAGTCTCCAGAGACAACAAAACTGAGAAACATTTACTATCATCATAAACTATAAATGAAGAGGATATTTAATTATTAAAATTCAGTAATATAATAAGTTGTAACCTTTTTGATATGTGTACTGTGTGACACTGGTTTAATTTAGACCAAGCAGATTGGAAAGTCTTCTGCCACGCACGCACGGTTTCACCAATCGGAGGAAAGGGAAATAAAAATGAGAGGAGTAGAAAGAATACAACAATGTTTGAGAGGAGTAGAAAGAATACATTAATTGAAACATTCGTGCGTTTTTGATTGAAAGTTGAAAATGTTGTCTGTCAATCTAATGTAAATTCAATTAACAAAACTAAAATGAAAATAAGAGTAAGGGTTCTAATAATTCTTTGCAAGAAGTATTTTTCCTCAAATATTCAAACATGTATTTTCAACGGATTTTTAAACATGTACGATTTAAAAGAAAATTTAAGGAGAAACAAGTATCGGATTCGCGGCGTAACAGTTAGACATCCTATTGTATTCATAACTTTGTGAAAATGATATTTAAGAGGAATGATAAGATTGATTTTTTCAATTTTTTTTTTTTGAGACTATTGGTGGATCCAATATTAGAAGAATTATTAAATATAATGTGAGATCCATAGTTGATGATTTCAATTAATTTCAACCAATTCAGAGTGAGCCTAGTAAATAAAGCTTTTAAAAGAATCATCTTAACCTTATTACCACATAACGAAATTAATTTATAATAAAAAAGTTGAAGGGGTAAAAAGACTGATATAAATCTATATATTTAACGTGCTGCTGAAATGTCTGAATGAGTAAATTGGATGTTCCAGGTAAAAACCAACAACTAAGTTTGATAATTATTTAATTTGTCATAGATCCTAGCTACAAGATTCAAAAAAATTGATTGGTATATGTGTGGGTACGGATATGAGTAAATTTGTGCCCATTATTGTATGTCTTCTTTTAAGTAAACTTTTTAAATTAAAAAAGTTAATGTATCTTGCCCGGCAGAGATGGCACAACCTGAATCTTACTAAAGAGAGGGACAGCATTTTTGTCTGAGAGAGAGGCCAATAAAAACTCAACTTAGTATTATTATTACACATGTTTAAGTTGTAAATAGTGTTGTCTGGAAACAAATATTAAAACTCGATCATAACAAAATAGTTTTAGTTACAAAAGCAAAATAATAGTTTGTTTTGTGCTTGTCGTCATTTGGGTTGTTTCAGCTTTAACTATCGAGTCTGGTAAAGAAAAAAAAAGCTTAACTACTGAGTGGTGGATCAATAATAAGATTGTTTTAATTTAATTCGTAGTTTCAAATTCAAGTGGCTTCATAAAATACTCAAGAGTTTTACCGTCCATAATTGTCCAATCTTAGTCACTCCAATAAAATTATGTCCCATGAAAAGTATTTGCACTCTCTATACAAATACTAATTTTAGAACTTTATTTATAATAGAAAATTAGAGTCTTTGGAGTGACATTTCATTTTAGAACTCTGTGATTTTATAACTGTATCACCGTTAAACTCTCTTATGAACCACCATACTCTTTCAAAATGCACTTGCAATGGCAATACAAAGTTCTATTAAATTCAAAAAACGTAAAAGCACTTAATGCCCAATGAATTCGAAGAGAGTTAACAGTGCAGCAGTAAATAATGAAGGAACAGAGAGACGGATCTGAAGGGCACGCTCAGCACAATTGAAGGCATAATAAACGTGAAGATGAGGTCTTCGGAATAAATGAACTTCTTTTCAGTTCTTCCATGCCTTTGATCGATGGATAAATGCATTACATTAATGTCTTTTCTGAACCCTTTCAGTTTTGTTTATCTTTCGGAACTTTAATGTGTCACAGGGATTTGGACAGAGCTAGCTAGCTAGTAGGTATGTCCTGTATGTTCATGTTCAAGGTTTCAAGAAGGTGGAGGCATGATTGATCTATTTTGTTTTTTTTAAGTTTAAACGTGATCGATAGTTTTAGATAATTAAATAATTATATTTCATGGTTTATATGATTGTATAAAAATATAAAATAATTTTACACTGTAAATGCATATCACTTTTAAAATTATTTTTATATTTCTATCATTCAATTATTAGTTTAAGCACAACTCATTATATATTATAAGTTTGTTAAGTTTTAGAAAATTATCTTAAAAATTATATCAATCATGATTTGTTATTGAATGACAATGTGAAATAATTTTACAGAATTACAACATTACCACTAATCTAATTTGGTAAATACTTTCCTAAAATCAACTACTGTGAAAAAAAACTCATTAATTATTTTTCAATCATTTCTAACAATTATAAAATTTAATTATAAATGTGAAGTTTCCCTTTCCATGGGAGAGAAGAAAAAGGTAGATACTTCAGTTAAATATGGGAGCTTTCTGTTGACCAAGAATAATTGCACATTATAAGATCACAAAAACCCAAACTTAGATTTTTAGTGAAAATATTTTCCCTTGGTTGATCCATGGAAGGGGAAAAAGAGAGGGAAAAGAAGAAAATTGAAGGACTTACTAAGCATAAAAAGTTCTTCAAATCTAAGGGAAGAGAAGTAACTCTATCTTGAGAGGGAAGGATAGCTTCAACCTTTAGAGAAAAGAAGTGATTATAGTGGTTTGAGACGAAGATAAAGATTTTAGGATTTGAGATAGGATTTAGGGATTTATTAGTTTTTTTTAGAGCCTTCTTTCATTTGACCATGGTCACTCGTTTCAAGGCATAAAAAAAGAAGCCTAACACTACTTAACCCCCTAATTCTTATATATTTTTAAAAGATTCACCAATTAAAAATTAAATCTACAAAACCATCACCACCACTATGGTTGTTATTTCCATTGCCAAGATCGGATCGGTTTGGTCACCATTGTAGTCATCACCTTGTTCATTATTGTCACCACTTCCACTGTCATGATTGTCGTCGCAACCGCTGTCACTGCTGTCCCCACTATTAACGGTGGTTGTGATGAAAGTCATAACAGTGGAGGTGGTGACAATCATGGTGGTGGTGATGGCGGTGGCGGAAGTGGTAAAGGCGGTGGCTACAATGGTGATCTTGGCGGTACTAGTGGTGGTGGTGGTGGTGATTTTGCATATTTGATTTTTGTTTGATGAATTTTTTTTATATATTTTAGTTATCTTAAATTTGAATTTGAATTTTAAAATATTTAATGCTAATCTTTCTAATAAATTACACAAATGTCCTTTTAATTTGTGTTGATTTAAATGAAAAATTGATGATTTTTTTATCCAAAAATTTTGGTGCAACCACTGTGAATATAAAGTTGTAAGATTTGAAGCCAACTTATTAAATCATAAGTGTTCTAAAACCATCCCTCAAGTTAGCTTATTAAGTGTTCTAAATTTCAATTTTATTTTATGAATAAAAATTAATTTTGAGGTGTTATAAACTATAATTTTAGTTTTTTTTATTAATAGATATTTTCAATTATTGATTTTTTTTCCATATAATGTATTCTAGCTACTATTATTCCTATAATATATCTTAAAATATTTTAAATCAAATTTAAAATAAAGTAAAAACACACACACACACTTAAATAGATCATAAAATAAATCGTAAACTATAGTATTATTCAAAAAATATATGTAACATTTATCATTGTGAATTTCTTGAACTATGATATTAAAATAATAAAATAACTATTATAAATAGCACAGTAATAAATAAATAAATAAATAGTGTAATATTATAAATGTGTAAGAGGAAGGAGTGAAAAATAATAATAAAATCTTGTTTTGTTTAAAAATAAATTTAATTAGTTTTAAAATCCTAAATGGGTGAGAAAAAAAAAACTTGTATCACATTCATGAGAGTCATGTTTTCATAATTATATAATTAATAATACATTAAAAATAATTTTTGTCTTAGATTCAAAATACATTAAATAAATAGGTATTAATAGAGCATCAATAATATTGTACGGTTGAATCATAATATTGCACGGTTAAACCTTTATGCACCCATTTATTTCTATCTATTTGTCTTAGGCATAAAAGTATTTAATTTGATTTGTTCATTTTCTTTTTTATACTCTGATATTAGGTATATCCAGAACTAGACATGTACCGTGATAATGGTATTATCAATATTGACAGTTTAGTAATAAGTGCATTGCTAATATTAAATATATTTTTAATTAATATTGTATATTTATTATATAAATAAATAAGTAATTGTTTTGTCTAAAGTACCATTATTTTGGGTAGGAAATAATGTGTCAAATTTATATATAAATATTATTGTATATATTATAAAATATATAATTAATGTTAATTAATATATTAGTGTTAAACTAATTTTATTAACTGAATTATAGAGTTAGATCATCTTTGTAATGACAACTCGTTAGTTTGAGTGATATAATACTTTCCCGTGGATAAGGTCTTCGATTGTTTGTGATGAAAAAAAAAAATATAATTAAAAAAAGAGATCTTACTTATAAAAGTGATCAACCTAATTGTTCAACGAAAATTAGTTATCAACAAAACATAAACTAATAAATACTCCGTACTAAATTATAAATTTCAAGCTAACCTAAAAATTGTCATCAAGTTGTACATATGGACCTACATTAGGGTCGACCTAGACCTTGAAGGGAGGAAGATTAAAATTTAACTACGGTAATTAATTAATCTAAAATATATAAATAAAATTTTATATAATATGTGAAATACATAAGAACACAATAGAAGAGGATTGAATAGTGGGTTAAAAACTTTTTCGTAAATACTATTAGTTCACAAGTTGTTTTCTTGGATATATGTAAGTTTAAATAAGCAAATATATCCTTGCAAAACAAAGATTTGAAAGCCTTTAAAAAGAGCACAGTAGGCATGATAAATATATGTAATCATAAGATACTATATGAGAGCTTGTTTTTATATTGGTTCACTTAACTTGAGCTACGTCCAGTTCTCCTTTAACAACTGTTAAAAGATTTCATTATAATCAACTGATTACAAAACAATTATTCTTCACTGTCACTTTTGGTTATAAGTATTCTCTATGCCATTATTGACTATAAGTATTCTAAATCACTTTTAGTTATTAGTATGAATCTCCTCTTGAGATTATACTTTCCAAGTATTCTTTTATCACTAAGCCACTCTTGGCTTTCTATACAAATATGTATAATATTCAAATAACTCTCAAAGAGAGGATAAGAATAAGTGTTGAATATGTATGAGCTTGTAGAAGATGAGTATTCTTTTTTGTCTCAGTTCATGTTTCTTTTTCTTTTTCTCAAGGTGCTTTGCTAGCTGTTCAAATTGCTTTGAATGGTTTCGTTATTGTTTATTAGTCTTCTCATTGCATGAAAGCTTCCTTATATAGTGAGCTTCATGGATTTGAACGTTGGAGAAGGTTTATTTCCGTTGTCTCACAGAAGAGTGTTGAAGTAGCTTTGATTGTGCTTGATGTGACATGAGCAGGTTTTTGTCTCTGTCACAGTTGGCTTTTAGCTTAAGGTATGCATCTTAATGCTGATTAGTCTTTTGGCTGTACTTACACACTTCACACAATTCGAGACATGCAAACAATATGAGGAATAGAAGAAAGTAAGATCAAGAGTATCTCCCTTTCTTTATGTAATAATGGTGCCTTTATTTGTGTAAAGAATTAATTATAAAACACATATTCCTCAGCACATATGACAGACTATATTTTGTTCTTGCACAGACAACGTCTGGTTTAATAGACATAGTCTAGTCTGACTGACCATGGTCTGGAATGAAGGACATGGTCTGGCCTAACTTTAGACATCGTCTGACTTATTTTAGTCTGATTAGAAGCAATTATAGTGCTTGATTATTTATTACGAGGTATCAGATAGTTAGGACGTAAGTGAGAGTTTGAGTGATTTTACCATTATTTGTTCTCACTTTGATTTCCTGAAATCACTTAGTCTGAAATTATTAATTGATTAAATATTATCACATTTGTTATCATTAAAACCTATCAAAGTATTATGGGTCATACATAATCAAATGTCTTGGTTCTAACAATATGGAGAATTAATTACATATACAATATGAAGAATTAATTCAAATATTGATGCTCTACATCAAGATATTTGTCTTATTTTTGTCGTCATATATAAGAGTCTTCACTTGCCTTGTACAACTGAAACCACAAATCATAACTACTAACTAAGTGATTTCTTTGACCATTAGTGAGTTTCGATCTCTTGCATTCTACTTTGTTTCAATTCTTTGAAAAATTATTTTTCACTAATGAGAATCATACAAATTATTTTCTCACTTAATCTTAATTATCATTTAGATATGGGTTGTGAATATTATTTTGAAAATTTAAAAAAATATGAAAAAAAAGAGAAAAGTCTTGAAAATTTGAAAAATATGAAAAAAAAAGAGAAATGTCTTGAAAGTTTGAAAAAAATGTAAAACTTTTAAAAAATGAAAAAATCAAGAGTATTATCATGAAAATTTAATAAAAATATGAAAAAACAAAAGGAGTGTCTTTAAATTTTTAAAAAATGAAAAAATGTGAAAAAAATAAGAGAAATATAATTTGTTTTTGAAAAATAAGAGCAAGGCCTTGAAAATTTAAAAATATATAAAAAAACAAGATGAATGTCTTAAAAATTAAAATAAAATAAAATAAAAATATGAAAAAAATAGGTTTTAAATATCAACTTAAATTTTTAATATATGAAAATTAAGGTTTTATATATGAAACCCTAAATATTTAGGGTTTCAACTTAGGGTTTCATTGATGAGACCCTAAATATTTATGGTGAAACTTAGGGTTTCATTTATGAAATCCTAAATATTTAGATTGAGAATATATGATTTTATTTATGTAACTCTAAATATTTAAGGTTTTAATTTAGGGTTTCATTAATGCTTTAGGATTTAAAGTTTCATAACTGAAAACATAATTATTTAGGATTTTGATTTATGATTTCATTTGTCAAACCTTAAATATTTAGGTGTTAATTTATGATGAAATATAAAGTTTCATTAATGAAACCTTAAATAAATAAGATTCATTTACGAAACCCTAAATATATAGGGTTTCAATTATGAAACCCTAAATATATAAGGTTTCAATTTAATGCTTCATAAAATCTTAAATAAAAAACCCTAGACATAAACTCATAACCATGAAAAAACATTAAGCCTTAAACTCTTAAAGCTTAAAATAGTGAACCGAAACAATAAACTATGAAACCCTAATCATTGAAACCTTAAACCCTAAATATGAAAACCAATAGAAATATCCTAAAAATTTAAGAACATTGAATGCAAATAAAATTTAAAAAAATGAAAAAAGCAAGAGTAATGACTTACAAAAGTGAAAGAATTGGTTAAAAAATTGGAAATATCGAAAATTTAAAAATATGGAAAATCAAGAGTAATGAATTGGAAATTAGACTTGTTTTTTAATATTTTAAAAATTATTATTTGTTTTCAAAATTTCAAGAAATTACTCTTGTTTTCATCTTTTTTTCAAATTGTCTACACATTACTATTGTTTTTTTTTTATATTTAAAAAAAAAAGAAATCATTTTTTCTAATTTTGAATATATTAATCAAGGTAAACAAGAGAGAGAGAGAGAGGGATATCAGAGATAAACATATGAGTTTTAGATCAATTGAGTTAAGAATGGAAGATGAGAGTTTTAGATGAGTAATTTAAGATGTATGTTATGGAATGCAAATGTAGTAGCAAAGATGTTATTTCTTTTTAACATTATTTTATGTTATCTATATCTTTTCCTATTTAACTTTATTTTATGATATTTTTATTTAATAATTGTCTCATACTGTTTATTATTTTTCCAATAACTTACATGAATTTAAATAAAATTCAGTCTCTTTATTATCATAGATAATTTCAAATTAAAGATAAATTATAATTACAAATTATTACCGTAATTTTTATTTGAATACAAATTATTAGTCATTGAATACAAATTCTAATAAAATTATTAGATTTCATTGTAACAAAATTGTTTGAATTAGTTTTAGTTAGTAAAATATTTGATATTTAATAAAATCTTTAATTGTATTATTATTTTCTCTAATGTATGAGACCGTATATTTAAAATAATTTAAATAGTTGACTAAAGATATATATTTTTTAATTTATACTTTTAAAATATACTTAAATTCACTACTAAAAAATTGTAATTTAGTGATAAAAATTATTGGTGATTAATAATGACCAAAATTAGCAATAAAAAATAATGAGCTGATAGTGATAGAAATTAGTGACTGAATACAATAAATATTATATAGCGGCCGAATTAGTTACCAAAAACTGAAATGTAAAATTTAGCCACCAATATTTTTAGTCGCTAACTATTAGCGACTTGTGGTCTTACAATGAATGTTTTCTGTCGCTATCTTTAGATGCGACAAATATGTTTAATTTTTTGTCACTAAATGGTGATTTTCTTGTAGTGATTTTAAAGACTCATAGAATATCAATTTATCTAACAAATTACAATAAAATATTAAATTTTCAAGACCTTAACATAGAACTATTAGAAAATAGCGTTTGGTTTCTAGAAATTCCAATAGTTCAACTATGTAATGATTTTATTTATCATAAGAAATTTTAAAAAAGAATAAGGGTAGTGCACTCACAGTGTAACAAAGTTTTACATTGTTAGACAATTACAACCCTCCATTTATATGAATTTTAAAATAATTGTATAAAAATTAATTTATATCAAATTTTGTTACATTGTTAGTACACTATTCTTATTTTCAGTTAAAAAAAGTCCTAACAAATAATACCTATAATCCATTTAACCATGAGGGAGTGATTTTTGCTTTAAATTGTTGTCAACATAATCAATTACTTGTCAATTAGCATAATATTGTTTTGAGTTTAATTCTTTCGAAACCTATCATAAATAAATGATATAGTTGTCTTTTTTTAATAGAATGATAAATATGTCATACGAAAATAATTTTACACGTAATTATAATAAAATAATATCATTTTGACATAAAAAAACAAAATAAATCATACATATTTAATGTTTTATTTTAAATATGATTGATATATTTTATGGACTTGAATGTGAAGATGTACTTACTATTGACATTTCAATAAAAATAATAAAATCAAAGTTTCTTCTCAAGAAATAAAGAAACTATCTTCTTAATTTTTTCCGTATACAAATTAATATATTATATTAAATAAAAAAAATTATGTGTTTAGAATTTTTTTAGTGGGTTCTTATCTAGTTTAAATTATCACAAAATTATACTATTAACAACTCAACACATGACCGATTTATGCATCCATCACTTAATTAAGAATTTAGTAACCAATATAATAAACTTAAATATATTGGTTAATGGAGGATGAGACTATATTGGTTAATGGAGGGCAAGACTTGAATAGCAAAAGGGATGAGGTGTTGTGGGAGTCAAAGAATAGTGGTGGGGATAGACTACTTCCTCACCTTTTGGTAGATATAAAGTGGATTGAGTAGTAAGAAAAAAAGTTAAAAAAAGAAGGGACAAATAGATCATAGGTTGAAATCTTTTTGTTGACATTTTTAACAAAACTAAAAAAAAAAACTTTATCCATCAGCACGAAGCAAAAACACATTAACTTGCATTGTGTCTAAACTCCATACAAAGTCCAAATGGAAGGGTCTTCAAGGTGTTCAAAAAAATGCCTCATAGAAACGTCATCTACTGGAGTGGGATATACGAGTATTCCCAAATGGGTCTCGAGGAAAATGTTTTAAAACTCTTTAAGCATGCTTTTAAATTAATGAATGCATAAAGTCAAATATTCAACAATGATATAACTAAAACAAGAAATGTGCATGCAAATTAAAGGTAAAAAAAAACAAAGAAACAGAATCCAAAATAAAAAAAATATATAGTTTGGTCATCATGGTCACCAGTAACATTAAAACTAGAAATGTGCATGCAAATTAAAGTTCAAAATAAACGAAATAAAATCCAAAATGAAAGATATATAGTTTGGTCATCATGGTCATTGGTAATGTGATTAGTGGTTTCTTAGAATAGAGAGCCATGTTTGAAAGTTGTTTCCATTTGCATTTGGCTTGTATGATGGTTTGGGATAGAGAATGATGGACAAATTTGGAGAGGCACTAGGAAATGAAAGCAACATCCTAGTTTCAATGACTTGAGCCCATGTGCAATCATCAACAAACCAAATTCCAATTTTCTTTATCACCTTAGCCATCATTATTATATATTTAAGAAACTCCAACCCAACTTCTTTTGCTGCAAATCTCTTTATGTTAAGGGTCTTTAGTTGGTAAGTTACCAAATCACATGGCTCCATTCTCTACCAAAAGAAGATTTTTGGGTGAGGAAAATAATCATCCTTATTATGTCCATCACCATCACTACCAGCCCTTACAACATCATTATTAACCTAAGAAAGTAAGAAAAAAAAACTCTTATAAAATAAATGCATTTATTCAACTTATATATTTAAAAGAATAAAAAGAATGATATGGCCAATGTAAGTGCACCTGAATATTAATTTCTAAATTTTCCAACTTAAGGCATGACTTTAGAGCTGAATAGAGCTATCGAATTCTCAAGTTTCTCCAAATCTAAATCAATGCATAAAGTATCAAGGTTCTCAAATTTATTTGAAAAACTTGAAGTTGAACCTTGAGGTATCTAAAACAATGTGTTAATACAATTATAAAAAAAAATTGAAATAGATGGAAATATTAAGCAATTATATTACACATCGACCTTATAGATTATCACATTTGTTTGTATTGTAGTTAGATTTACAATGACTCAAGTGTTGTATTCAAAATGTTAAGGTACAACATCATAATAAACATATTAAAGAATTATGACAAAATGTTACAAATGAAATGTAAAAACTATTCATATGACAAAAAATAGGCAATTTTGCTACCATATATATATGACAACCATATTAATACAAATGTAATCAAACATATTAATGTAATAACAAAATGTGATCGATCATTGAAGAAACCATTAGAGAAAATTTGGAAGCAGGAAGAGAAACACTTACTTGGTTGCTACCATTTCTTGATTACAGAGGATTTCCTGATTGCAAAAGCTTGCTTCCAACCCAACAAACATGTTGCTTTCTAATTTTTGAATCATCACAACAAGAACGAAGGAAATGAACTTTTGGGGTTTCAAAAGTAATGTTTTTAGGGTCACAATAAACAACATCAATCTCAAGGTTAATGGCAAACAACTAAATCTCAGTCACTTCCATTCTATAAATCTTAAGAATTTTAAGTGTTGTGCTATTGAGATTAACCATGTAATTGTCACAATATCAAGGGTCAAGTTTTCCAAACACAGGTAATGAGACATGATCTCATCCCATTCAGGCTGCTTGATAAGCATTTTCTTGGATGTCAATGTTCTTAGAACTTGAGTAGAAACCACTAAAAAATAATAATAATAAGAATTTACACACGAAAACAAACAACAAAATTATCATTATAACTAATTTTTTTGGTTACTAATGCTTTAATTTCTCATAATAAACCATACCTGTAGGGTTTGTTCTCAGGTAATAATTGTTAAGCTCGAGCTTAACAAAACTTGAGAAAATCTCAAAAGGCAAATCCAAAGTTTGTCCATAGTAATCCACATATCGTGAATAATCCTACATGAGGTTCATGTCAAAAGGGTCACAACACTCTAATGATAGCCTCTTCACATTCTTTGCTAGAAGCTTTCTAACAAAAGCAACAATTTTTCAATTCACATTACTTTTAAGCACATGTCGAATGACACAACTTTCTAAGGGATGATTGGTATGTGAATCTAGTGCTGAGTTAATCATCCTTTCGAATTTCGCAACCACATCAATTTTTTTTCTTTTAGTTTTTTTGGGCTTTTCCTTGCAACTATCATCTCCATGACATCCCTCACCATTTGACTTACAAGTATAACAATAATAATTATTATAATCATCTTCTTGGACCAAATTCGAATGCTTCTTTAGCATTTGGACCTGGTCAAAGGTAAGGTGTGCTAGGTTCATCCATATCTTTTGCCATCTCTTAGAAAGAACACAGATTCTCACACCTTCATTGCTGGGAATGCGAGAAATGATATCTCCAATGAGCACATCATGAAGAGAGCTGATGAAATCTTTTGCCTCATTTTTTTTGTTGCTCCTGCCATTATTCTTCTTCTCTACTTTCTTCTTTTTGTCAATGAGATATACATGAGAAGTGTTAAAGTGTGTATTTTTTTTTTGTCAACAAAGGAAGTCAATGTGTATATATTTGAAGGAGATAGTAGCATACAACAACACAAAGGGTGCCAAGTCAATAATTGCAACAATTGAAACCAACATAAACAAACTAAAAAGACCTCTAACAGCAATGGATCTTAAGATATATCCCAAAAAAGAGCATATAAGAAGATACACAGCTAAGAGAAGGACAAAAAAAAACAAAAGACAAGACCAAAGTAAAAAAATTCCAAAAAACTAGTAGTAAGTAAGCATTAAGCCTATCCTAGCCAATCAAAATTCATAACAAATATGGCATAAAAGGGAATATGCAAGCCCATGTATTCGCCATCCATTGCACAAAAGAGCAGTTGAAGTCTTTTGACAAAGCTGGATGTGAGACATCCCTCCCCCCACGATCTTCTACTATCCCTAAATCCACGCTTTTTGAGCATGTAGAGAAGAAAGTTCCAATTGATTGAGTCATAGGCCTTCGCATAATCAACTTTGAAGATGATACAACTTTTTTTGCTTCTACATGCCTCGTTAACCACCTCATTTGCCTCCATTACACTACGTAACAAATGCCTTCCCCCAAGAACACGGTTTGCCATTATCAATCACACTTCTGAATACAAATTTCATCTTATTGGCCAACACCTTAGTCGCAATCTTGTACATCCACCTCACCAATGAGATAGGTTAGAAGTCCTCAAGTCCCTACAAGTTCTCACTTTTGGGGATCAAAGCGATGAACGAAGTGTTGCTCTCTTTCGAAAAAGCGCCATATGAATGGAAATCCATTATAAATCTCATAACATCCACTCTTATAGTCTCCTAAAAAGTTTTGATGAATCTAAAGTTTTCAAAATCACAATGGTGACAAGCGAGGAGGATTTAACGCCAATTATGGTATGCACAGAAAATGAAAAGATTCCTTAGTTTCAAAACGGTTCATTTTAGGTTGATAGGGTCTAGACACCTCCTTTGCTGACAATGAACCTAAATAAGAGGCGACACACTAGGTGGCGCGTTTGATATAAAAACAAGTAAAGGTAAGAAAGATGCCACTCATGACATTTCATGAATGCTAGGTGGAAAAAATTACCCTTACAAGAATACTTACCAGGGGAATTGCAATCCATACATCATTTTGTAATCATTTCTAACAATTATAAAATTTAATTACAAAGGTTAGGTTTCCTTTACCTAATAGGTCTTCAAGCTTAGGGAGAGAATAGGAAGGTAAACACTTTAGCTAAAGTAATTGCATAGTAGAAGATCATAAATAACCCAAACAAAAATCCTAAGTTAGGTTTTTCAAGTCAAAATATTTCCCCTTTCCAATCCATGGAGGAGGAAGAAAAGGGGGGAAAGAAGGAAACGACTTACCAAGCATAAAAGGGTCTTCCAATATAAGACAGAGAGAAGCAAACTCTACCTCGAGAGGAAAAGATCCACAACTTCAATTGTCGACAAATCTTTTAGGTTGTAGGTTTTTTAGAATGAATTAGGGATTCGAGAGTTTCTCTATATACTTCTTCCTTTGGATCACACTTACTTGTTTCAAGGCCCAACAAAAATTCCAACACCACTTAACCTAATAAAACTTTCATTTAACTTATTATGATGTTTCCTTAAAAAAATTCAAATTTTTTTAATTAAGTTAATATTATATATTTAGGCTATGTTTGAGAAAACTAACTAAAAAACTAGTTAAAAAGTTAGTTGAAAGTTGAAATTTTTTAAGCTAACTTATTAAATTATAAGTATTCTAAAACTATTTGTTGAATGTTATTAGAATCGGACTGATCATCAACCTAGTTAGGGTATTGGGTCACTGGGTTAGGGGTCGACCTAGTGAGTCAGTAATTGACTCGCATGACTTGGTCTCTATTTAAAAAATATAAAAAAAAATCATAACCTATAGACTTATATACTTAAAAGAAACCATGAATAATCAAGCCATACCTTAAAATATCTCAAAAAATTCACAACTTAAATTATACTAAATTTAGTGGTCCATTGGCAATACATAAGTCATAATTAAAGGAAATAACCATAATAAAGTTTCAAACAATTACAAGTCTACAATAACAAATAATGTATTTATGCCCAAGGAGTCAAAGTGAAAGGCACATCATTAAATCTAGGCTCTCCTATTTGTTCTTCATTCAAGAAACTTTCCCCAACATTTTCATTTGGGTTCACATTTCCATAGCATTCTCTTATGAATCATCATCTTCATCATTATCCAAATGTAACTCACTTGAGATAATATTAATGTAAATATAAGTTAACAACTAACATCAAGTGGTGTCAATTATATAAAAAAAAAAAATAGATTAAAAAAAAACATACCAATATCTTTTGAAATGGGTTGGATAGTCAAATTTGCAATTCCATTACATAATCCATTGATATTTTCAATAGTTAAGTTAGGTGGATTATCCACCACTACCTAATTAGCATGTTCATCAACCTCAACATCATCTTTAATATTATCAATTGCTAAGATTATTAAATTGGTCATAAACAAGTAATCAACATAAAAAAAATCCAAACATTATATAAGCAATCAATATAGAATAAACACAATTATACCTTCTTTGCAACCTCAAGTTATAGTGAACAAAGACAAAATCATTGAGCTTTTAATGCTGTAGCCTATTTCTCTTCTTTAAATGAATATGCTCAAATACATTCCAATTTTGCTCACAACTAGAAGAACTACAAGTTTGACTCAAGATACAGATAGCCCTTTTTTACAATTCCTACGCACCACATTCATAAGATTCCTACCATTGATATAGAATATTGGTTTAATGACATAAATCAATATACATATTAAACTAAAATTTAAATTTAAATTATAAACAACTACAATTACCTGGCATCACTATATTTCTTTCATGCACAGCAGATAGTCTTCCAAAATTTCCCTCAGCATCTTTGTATATTCTCATTTGACTTGTCAACTTATAATTCAACCCAAGATCTCCATAAGAATACTTATCAATGATATCCAAAAGACCAATAATTGTATGCATATGTGTGTCAAATTCTTGAACATTAAATTGACAAGTAGGATTTAACCAATAATTCAGTAGTATGAAGATCCTTTTTAAGTTGTGAATCCTAATGTCTATTTAAGATTGTCAAGTAAGGCTCTACTTTTTTGTTATTTCTTTGAAACCTCCTCACCATCTCTGCCCTATCCTTAAAAATAGCATCATAAAGAAAGCCCATGGCCAATTTATATTCATTGTCAACAATGTGTAAAACACACATAAGTGGTTCAATTATTTTCACAATTTCAACACATACTTTCTAAAACCTAGAATCTAAGACTTGTTCCACAAATCTTTTTGTCTTGGCTTCTTTAGGAAAATTTGAGCTTGTCCAATCTCTAGAAGTTACCATTGCCTTCAATGCATATTTTTGAGTCAAAATACTTTACAAAGCAATCAAATTAGTGGCAAAACGAGTTGGAGTTGGATGAAGTATTTCTCTTCCACTAATGTGTTTTCTCATCAAATACAATGCATAACAATGGCTATATATGTATTTGGTAATGTTGGAAGCATTTGAGATAGTATCCCTTACTTGTAATTTTCCAACATCTTGCAATATTAAATTAATACAATGTATTGCACACGGAGACCAATATATATATTTGGAAACTCAGCTTCTAATAACCTACCTACAACAACATAATTTGAAGCATTGTTTGTGACTACATGAACAATATTTTTAGGGCTAACATACATCACTGCATCCTTTAAAAGCTTATACAAATTTTCAAAAGTTTTAAAAGCATTCACGGACTTTAAAAGTCAATTTTATTGTAATATATTGTATATTATTAAAATGTAAAATAATTAAATAAATAGTATAATAAATTACTATTAATAAAAAAAATCAAATAAATCATGGATATCAATTAATTTGAATTTCAAAAATGAGTTTGTGAAAAATGTTTTAATGTTGTCATTAATTAGTATTTTTTCCAGCGACAACATAACATTGACATAATAGAAAACACTTTTTAACAACAACAATGAATGTTGTAGGTATTAAGTAGTACTTTTTGTAACGACAATTGAATGATGTTGTCATTAATTATCAATTTTAATAGCGACAATCAACGTCGCTGACATAAAAAAACACTTTCGTAACGATAAATCTGTCACTGAAATAAATATATTTAACCAAACAACAATAAAATTGCATTGTCAAATGTTCATTTTTGCCAACAATTTAACTATCGTGGCAACAAAGTCGTTATGAATAATAACTTTTCTTGTAGTGATATGCCAAACTTCGCTTCAACCACATCACATGATGGAAAACTCAAGTCTTATTATCAAACAACTTCATAGGGCTATGCATATGTTAGAACCAAGGCATTTGATGATGTCAGACCCCTAATACTTTGATAAGTTTTGATGATAACAAATGTGATAATAATTGATCAACTAATGATTTCAAACTAAGTGATTTCAGGAAATCAAAGTGAGAACAGACAATGGTATAATCACTTAATCTCTCACTTATGTTTTAACTGTCTAATAACTCAAACAATTAATCAAGTACTAGAATTGCTTTTAATTAGACTAAAATAAACTATGGAATAGACCATGCTAAGTTCATTAGATCAAACGGTACAGTCTTGGAACAAACTATGTTAAGTCTTTGAAAGACTATGCAAAGTCTAAGACTAGACCATACAACAGTCTTGGACAGACTATGTGAAGCCTTGGGGATAGACAATACAAGTTTAGGACTAGACTATTGATGGAATATTTTGGCAAGCGTACCAAATATCACACAAGTAGTTTAAAAGGGAAGATCCTAATATCGAATCCATAATGAATTGTCCGTATTTGACTATTAGTAAAGTAATCAATTCCTAAACACTAGTTTGGTTTTTAAAGTTGGTTGTTCGTGAAACATAAGTAATAACAGAAATTAAACTAAACACTACAGTTAACACTAACGATAAACAATAAAAACGACAATGTTGATTCAGGACTATAATCGAACAGTTGGCGTGCTTGAGTTTGAGAATGGAATAATGGACATGTTGAGGATTTGGTTCAACCGGTTTGCTTCCCATGTAAACATATAAGATATATTCTCCATTCACTTCGATCTAAAAGTGCTCAAAACGTGATCTCTCATCAAATCAAGCCTAAACTGCTCAACCTCACTTTCGATGTCTCGATAAGTTCAATTGAGTGGTTTGATGAAGCTTAGAGATCTTTGCGAAGCTAATGGAGTCTATCCTATGTCTAGAAATACACTCCATTAGAGTTCAAACTTAGTTCCAAGTTCAACAGCATCTGTCAATGGCAGGTAAACTCTAAAACATGGATATATAACTGATCCAATCATATAACAAAAATAAAGATAGAGAAATGAACATTAAACTGAATATTTCAATGAATAGATATGAAGAAAAGTGTTTACATGATCAGCATCTAGTTCCAAGTCCTTAACACTAATAGATTAGCCTCTCATTGTCATGAGAAGCTTTGAAAAGGTTACAAAATGGAAGAAAGAGAACAGAGGAAACATAGGAAAACAGAGGAAAACACCTCTAACTCTTAGTCAAGTCTAAATGCTTCAAAATTATTACAAGTGCAGCTTATATAGTCGAAGTCTCGCTTAGCTCAACTTTTCGCTAAGCGCAGGACATTGCATAATGCATCTCAGAACAGGTGTTCCGCTAAGCGCAATCTTCCGCTAAGCGCATATTTAGTTCGAAAGTAACTTCCGCTAAGCGTGATGTTCCGCTAAGCGAGTCTTTAGTTCGAATGAAAATGTCACTTAGCACAATATGACGCTCAACGTGTCATAGACTGCCTAGCTCGCGTAGCTTGATGTTGCGCTCAGCGAGTGGAGTGCTGAGCGAGATGTGTCGCTTAGCGAGATCTGTTTTCTTCTTGTATTCTCCCTTTACTGTTGAATCTAGGCATGCACACATAAATTAGAGTATATTTCTCACAAAATAACTTCCTAGGGTTAGAATTATCAAACTATACAAATCTATATTAAATGATTTCAAACTAAGCTAAAAATCCTGAGAACATTGGATAATCACTACAAAATATGATGCAATATTTACGTATATAAAACGATTATCAACTATGCATACGTACTGGACCAGACCATATATGGAACACGATCAGACAACGCATAGCCAAGAAAGACAATGATTAAGTTAGGCCAAACGATGTCAGAAGTTAGGCCAGGCCATGTGTTTCATTTCAGACCATGCTTAGTCAGATCAGATTATGTTTGTTAAGTCAGACGTTGTCTGTGCAGAAACAAACCATGGTTAATCAGATTAGACTGTGTCTATTAAGCCAGATGCTGTCTATGTAGGAACAGAGCTTAATCTGTCATATGTGTTAAGGAATATGTGCTTTATAATTAATTCTTTACACAAATAAAGGCATTATTGTCATAAAAAGAAAGGGAGATACTATCTGAACTTGTTTTCTTTTATTCCTCATATTTTCTTGCATGTCTTGAATTGTGTGAGAAGTGTGTAGGTATAGCCAAAAGACCAATCAGCATTAAGATGCACACCTTACGCTAAAAGTCATCTGTAATAGAGACAAAAACTTGTTCTAGTCACATCAAGAACTGTTAAAGCAACTTCAATACTTTTCTGTGAGACAACGGAAACTTATCTTCTCCAACATTCAAATCCATGAAACTCATTATATAAAGATGCTTCCATGCAACAAGAAGACAACGATGATGAAATGCTAATGAACCAAAACAAACTCATTCAAAGCAATTTGTACAACAAGCAAAACACTTTGATACAAACCTAGTGAGAGACACAAGCTGAGAGAAAGAGAATACCCTTTGAAAGTTATCTGAATCTTATACATTTTTGTATAAAAAGCCAGGAATGGCTTAGTCATAAAAGAATACTTGGGAAGTATAATCTCAGAGGGAGATTCATACTCATAACCAGAAGTGGTTTAGAATACATGTAGTCAGTAGTGGCATAGAGAATACTGATAGCCAGAAGTGGCAGTGAAAAATACTTGTTTTGTAATTAGTTGATTATAGTAGAACCCTTTAATAGTTGTTAAAGGAGAACTGGACGTAGCTCAGGTTGAGTGAACCAGTATAAAAACAAGCTTTCATTTGCTATCTTGTGATTACATATATTTATCTTGGCTACTCTACTTTTTTGGAAAGATTTTCAAAGTTTTGTTTTGCAAGGATATATTTGCTGATTTAAACTTACATATATCCAAGAAAGTAACTTGTGAACTAATAGTATTTACAGAAATTTTTTTTAACCCACTATTCAACCCTCCCTCCCCCCCCCTCTTCTAGTGTGTTCTTGTGTATTTCAGCTTATGCCAAAAAATACTTGAATTTGATCATCCAATTTGAAACGCGATTTCCATGATGAGTGTTGTTTTTAATGATATAGAGACATTTGAGGAGCTGTGAGGTTACTTGTAGAGTAATTGAAAAGTTTTGTGTAAGGGTTTATATATATATATATATATATATGGGGGTTGCTAACGTCCACCCTAGTTTGGTGGATATTAACAAGTAACACCAAAATATTAAGACAAAAATATCCTATTTGTGTTTTCATTTAATTATTTAGTTAAGACATATTATAGTAATTCAATATTTCATATTTTAAAAAATAAAAATAAAAATAAAAAATTTCTTATTTAATTTCTCTTTCATGCAGCCGCCTCACTCACATGGCATCTCTCTCACGCATTTCTCTCACATAGCATGTACAGTCATTCTTATAACATGATTTTTACAAGCAATTCATTCTTTCTTGTAACATGTTCTTATTTGTTCATTTATGTTATAAGAATGAATTTAGTACTATACATGTTGTGTGAGAGAAATGAGATGTCATGAGAGATGCGTGAGAGAGATGTCATGTGAGTGATGCAGTACATGAGTGAGATGTGAGAGAGGTGAGAGAAAATATTTATTTTTATTTTTTAAAATAAAAAATATTAAATTACTATAATGAGTTTTAAGCACATAACTAAATGAAAATACAAATAGGATATTTTGTCTTAATATTTTGGTGCTATTTGTTAATATTCATCCAACTAGGGTGGATATTAGCAGCCCCCTATATATATATATATAATGTTCACCCTAGTTTGGAGGATGCTAGCAACTAACACCAACATATTTGGACTAAAATATCGCTTATTTTTTATTTAAAATAATTTTTTAAGGATATTATAATAATTTAATACTTAATTAAGAAAATATATTTTCTCTTTCTTCATTTATGACAAAATTTATTTCGGGAAAAAATAATTGATTATGAAAGAGAAATGATTTATATTTAATTAAATATTAAATTATTAAAATACCCTTATTTAATGCACAAAAATAAAAAAATAAGGGATATTTTAGTCCAAATATTTTGGTGTTGGTTGCTAACATCCTCTAAACTAGGATGGACATTAACAACCCCCTATTTTAATTATTTAATAAAATAAATTATGTAACTTCTTAATAAACTTGTAAAACTACTTCCGCTATGGGTACACGGTGAAAAAAAAAAATTTAATACTTCATTAGTTTTATAAAAAGACAATCATTTTGAAACTTTTTTAATTTTGTTAAAGCGTTGTATGAATGCCATGATTCACTTAAGCTAAAACCATTGTTACAGAAGCAAAAATACCATTATACAATTTCCTATAGCCCTTTTTACTTAGTAGTTGATTTTAGGATAATATTTATCAAACGGGTTAGCATGAAAACAACTTAATATCTTGTATGGATGATATTTGTCACACCTCCTTCACATTTGCTTCTCCATCCTCAACTTCCTCTATCTCACCCTTTACTTCAACCACAATCCCTCATATTCTTTCTTGGAACTCAAACAAGACACATATCTCACACCTTTTTAACACGAGTCTCACTTTTTAAAGACATGGCTTATTTTCCTCTCTTACCTCTTCTAGATTTCTACTGTTATGTCACCTCACTTTTACAAGGCCTACTTCATGAATGGATTCTTGCACCACAATGACACCTTCTGCCCCCGAAGTAGAATGGGGCTAGCACAACCGCATGCTTAGAAGTTCTGGGTGAGAGGGTGGGAGGCAATGCAAGGCGTCAAAGAAAATCACAATGGTGACAGACAGGGATGATTTGGCGACAATTATGGGGTGCACAAAAAATGAGGAGATTCCTCAGTTTCAAAACGATGCGTTTCTAGTTAACAAAGTCTAGATGCCTCCTTTGCTGACAAAGTACCTAAATAGGAGGGTTTTCAAGTTGAGGGAAGCGCCACTCATCTTGGCACCTCGTGAATCCAAGTTGGCCACAATCACTCATACAAGATAAATCATTTTCATGCTAACCCACTTTGGTAAATACGTTCATAAACTTAACTACTAGGGAAAAAAAATCTCAATCCATACATCATTTTACAATCATTTCTAATGATTATTAAATTTAATTACAAAGGTTAAGTTTTTCTTACCAATAGGGTCTTCAAGATTAGGGAGAATTACTCTTGGGTCAATGGAAAGGTAAACACTTGGGCCAAAGAAGTGAGCTTTCCATTGACACAAGAATAATTGCACACTAGAAGATGAAAAATAACACCCAACAAAAACCCTAAATTAGGTTTTTCAAGCCACAATATTTCCCCTTGTCAATCCATGGTAGAGTAAGAAGAGCAGGGAAAGAAGGAAAGGACTTACTATGCATAAAAGAGTCTTCTAATCTAAGAGGGAGAGAAGCAAGTCTATCCTGAGAGGGAAGGATCTCAACTTCAACCTCTAGAAAGAAGAGGAAATTAGAGGGATTCGAGGTGTTCAGAGATAGAGATTTTAGGTTTTATGTCTTTTAGAATGGATTTATGAAATCAAAAGGTGTAACACTGTATTTTTAGTAATTGTGTTAAAAAGTGATTTAATTAAATTACAAGAGAAATTAAATTAAATTTGGAGTGTTTAGAATGAATAAATCAGTGTTGGTTGTAGTTTAGTTATATGTATTTTGGTTTTAGGTTAGTATATAATATGAGAGCAAAAAGGGTGTGTCTAGTAAAGAGACTAGGTGTAGATAGAGAAGCTTAAGTCTAAATCCTCCCTTTAATTTCAAGAATAGAACCCCTCTCCACTCATTTTCACTCTCCCTCACGTTCCCTCGTTTCTCCTCCACAATTTCCCTTTTCTTTCCCATGGCTTCTCTTTTCTCCTCCACGAATGAACCACCAAGCTTGAAGTGGTGAAGATTAACACTCTTGGCAAGGACCAATCCATTCTCCTTGACTTGGTGAGTTCCTCTAAGCCCTATGTTTCATTTCTTCCTCTCCTTAGAGAAACCTAGAGGGATTTCATGAGAAATCCTAGGTTAAAGTTCAAAATTCTAAAATTGGAAGTGTTTGGGTTGTTTGTTGTAAAGGAGGGCCTTCGCATTTGATTATCAAGCTTGCTTTGTTTTCATTTTCCCCCAAAGAGTTGATTCTTGAACCCTTTTAGGTAAGGGAAGCTCTAATTCTTTTCTCTTCTTGTTTTCTTTAGGGTGTATGCGATTGTGAATGGATATTGGTTGAATAATTGGATTTTAATTTGTTGCCTAATCATTTATGCTTGATGTGGGTGTGCTCACTTGATGATCTTTTCTCTGTTTTGTTGCAATAAAAATGTATTTGTTGTTCTGTTATGAATTTCAATCAAAAGTCAAGTCTTAGATGATGTTTTAATGTTGGTATACATTTCCTAAAGTTGCTTTGTGATTATATAATCAATATGTGAAGTTTCTATGCTATAGATGTCATGATTTGAACCTTTTTTACTGAATAATTTAGGTGTTATGGCAGAAAAATAGGTTGCTAGTCTGCACCCATTTTCCACCCTTGAACTTAACTTAATTGATTGGTTTGGAGTTGGTTTAGCCTTCCTTAGGATGCCTTAAAATTAGGTAAATGATATGTGATATTTTGATGCACAATTCTTGTGGTTTGCAACTTCAAAACATGTGGTTTATAGCCAATTATGCAGAAAAAAAATTTGAAACTATCCAACCCTATTTCTTTGTTAAAAATCAAGACTTACATGATGAACTAGGTGTGAATTGACCTTTCTTATGGTATCAAATGATTATATGCATCATATAGAAAGTTTTGGTACTTAATACTCTTGAATTGAAGTTATGTTTGGCTGTTATGGAATCTCCGAATTTCATTGCTTTTGGATTCTCTTTCTGCTGCATTTAATCCTAACTCTGTTGTTGTTGTTGTTCCTAAATTTTTAATATGCTAAACAAGCTGCTATTTGGTCTTGAATTCCATTGCCATGGATGCTAATTTTTTTGCTGTTGTTTGGCCTCGAATTCTACTACTATGGATGCTAAATTTCTACTGATATAAAGTTCATATTTTTGTTGTTGTTTTAGTCCCAAATATACTAATATGAATCTATGTTGTTGTAAGAAAGGAAAATCTTTGTCCAAAACCGTGCCCTTTGCAATGTTCCTCTTTCACTCTAAATCTTCTTTAGTCAAAAACTCAATTTTAGAGTCAGAATTAGAAAATGTAGTCTTCAAGAAAGTTGTAGATATGAATTTTTACTAGCGAATGACTTAGGATTCACTCAAAAATATTATGTACAAATCTAGATATGATCAAAGTAGTAAGCAAAGGTCAAGTTGTCACAAATTGGTAAAAGTTTCACTTTGCTCATAATTTAGGCATAGAATACTTTCAAACTATGTCTTGAGATTAACATAAGAGTTGTAGATAATATTCTTAGCCTTAAAATGAGATGAATGCATTATATTTGAGTTAATTATGAATGATATAAATTAGTTGTTTAAATGTGTATGATGATTTGTGAATGTGGGAATCAAATATGAATGAAATGCTTGTGAGATACTGATGATGAATTATAATCTTCTATTTTTGTATCCATCCCTATATGTTAAAAGGTGTAGCTATGTCCTTTAGGAAGACTTTGTTGCAGATGAAAATGGTATAATTGAGAGAGGGAGTTCTGCCCCACTAAAGCGACCCAAGGGTCTCACCTAGTAGGGTATCTTCTCAAGTACCACCCTTTTGTTTTAACTTTAAATGGCATGTCAAAGTAGTGAGAACTACTGATATATAGGAGATGGAATGTGGTAGTGATGATGTGAAACTTGGATACTTGAGATATACCATGTGTGAGATAGTGGGTACAATGGTGCTATATCTAAAACCTCGAGTAATCCAAGTCTATTTGTTGTTGTGTGGATTGTTGAGATGTATTTAGATATTTAAGTCAGACCATTGGAGATGCCATGTACAAAAGTGACGTACCCAGGACTGTAGAGAATTCCAAATATGGGTTGTTGTTGGTATACAGTGGGTGCATAGCTAGTACACCGAAATATACCATGTATGCACGGTTGATGCATAGGTGTGCACAGTTGGTGCACGAGCATATAAGTAGGCACGTAAGTTGGGAGTGCTAGGTAAGCTATCAACCTAGTGTTGGGGGTTTTCGTAGTGGCTAACGGAAATGAGCTTATAGAATAGACGAGTGGGCAATCCCTATAGATGTAAGGTTTTGCAAGCTTACAAAGGTAAACCAATATATACACTTGTCTATTTTTGATAAATCACACTTCCCCCACAAGATCAGCCCAAGCGACTCCCTGAATGGTCAGAAAGTGAGACTATGTTATAGGATGGGGCCTATGAGGAATCGCTCATATTGTGTTAAGTCTCCATGGAGCAAAGTTAGTGTCTGTTGTTGAGATTGACTAATGACTTTTGATGATTGATGAAGATTGTGATATTTGATGACTAAATGTAATGAAATGTGATGGTTTATGTTGCGTTAGAGTTATGTTGTTGTTGATGGTTGTGGATTTATTTTATAATTACGCTGTATGATTTAATTGATATGGTTGTGCCATGAAGTTATTAGTTAGTTTTCCCATTTCTATAGTTTGAATTGTCTTATTTGTATATGTATTTATTCTGGTAAGTTTACCCTTGTGTGTGGCTGTGACTGTGATGATCTCGATCTTTTCGTACGGGGGAGCAAATTCAGGTGAAGTTTTCTTGGGGTCGTTGTAGATAGAATGCGCACAAGTTTGAAACCGCTCTTCCTTCTTCTTCTCTTTGGTTTTGTTTTGTGTATAGATAGCTTAGATTAATAAGCTTTTATTCCAAGAGTTTTATATTATTGATGTTATATTTCTTTTATAAAGAGGGAAGTACCATGAGGCATTGTAAATGATTTAGTTTGGTTTTATAAACTCATGGTTATAGACTAAGTTTATAATAATATTTATTGATCTTAGAAATTGTGAAAAGTTCACAGCCTTTTTCATAAATATTTTAATGAAAGAGTTTTTAAATTAAAATAAAATCCAATCTTTCTTTGATTAGTTATGTATCGGAAGTGGGATGTTATATACTTCTTCATTTGGACCACGTTCACTCGTTTCAAAGCCCAGCAGAAAGCCCAACATCACTTAACCTAATTCTCAAAAGGAACATAAAACTTCCATTTCATTTAACTTATAGTAAATTACAGCAATAACCCCTCAAATTTAGTGTAATTATGCAAGCACCTTCTACTTTTTTAACCATTACTTTTGTCTCCTCTAATGGGGTGTTAGTATAATGTTTTAAGGGGGTGTTAATGTAATATTTTGAAATATACAAGAGGTGTTAATGTAATAATTTCAAACTTAAATGAGTGTTAGTGCAAAAAAATAAAAAATGTAAAGTTATGTGTAATTCGATAAAACCTTAGGGGATACAGCTGTAATTTTCTCTTTAACTTATTATGATGTTTTAATATTGTCTTAATTTGGTCTTTTTTTAATATTTTGCCATTTAAACCTCCTTCTTACTAAATAAACTCCCATACAAATATAAAAAATGAAAGGTATACTTAGTAAAAGAGGAATGTAAATGGAAAATTTTGACACAAAAGTACAAAATTGGTGCATTTCAAATAATTTAGAAGTGAAATTGAAATTTTTAAAAATTTGAAAACCAAATCAAATAATTAATTATAACTTGGGGACTAAAATGTGTATTTAACATTTTTTTTTATAAATATTATGCCAAAATATTTTTTATTGATTGATTATATAGAAAATATTAACTATGAAATCAAATATTTATTAATAAAACAATTAAAATTTATTATTTATTTCCCTAAAAACATAATAGCAATAAATTTTCATTTAAAATACTTTATATTAAATATATCATCAATAAATATTATTTATTTATTAAATAAATATATTTTTTTGTTTGAAGTGCCCTTATTTAGGCGGGAAATAGTGTTCAAACTTTATGTATTAAAAAAAAGACTTTACTACTATATATAATTTTATTACAGATATAATAATGTGTTACTATTAGTGTTATACTAATTTTATTAAATGAATTATAATTTTAGATCATCAAAATGTGTATTTTCTTTTATTATTAATTATTTGTATAATTTCAATATATTTTTAACCTTAAGTGTCCATTTCACGTTAATGTGCAAACTTTTAAAACATAAATACATATTGGAAAGCAAATCTTATTAGTATGGATAATAATATTTATTTTTAAAAAAAAATTAAAGATATTTAATTTTTTCGTATAAATATGTTTTAGAATATATGTATTTAAATTATTTAAAAAAAACACATAATTATAAATATTTTATCTAAATTAATATATTAATTTATTACAAATCTAAAAAAATTAACTTAGTTCTACCTCCGTCCATCAATATAAGGGATTTTTTAAATGAAAACATGATAACAAATAATTTTAAGTCTTAAGAATAAAAAATAAAGTGTCTGAGATTAAAAATTGATTCAAGAATAATTTTTTTTAATTGTCATCCAATAATCTAATAATCTAATTTAATTATTTTTTTATAATTACATAAATTTATTTTTTTAAATGATTTTAAATATAGTTCGTGTTATTTAATTTAAACATATCATTACTTTATTTTGTTACTTTTCATAAAATATAAAAAATAAATGTTATCAGAATTGACCATTAAGAAATACTACCTCTATGATTTTATATATAAGCTAACACTTTCACTTTGTCTTTTGTCTTATTTGTAGGTAAAAATATTTACTTTTTGAGTAAATGTTTTTTTATACCCTTACATTATACACTCACTTTATTTAAATTAAAGTACTTTTTGGAATAAAACATAAATATATGACATAAATATATAATCATTACTCTCCTATATTTATCCCATATTATTTATATGTGTGGCTAGAGAGATAGTACAAATTAATTAACAACATATCTTCTTATATAATCTTTTTAGCATATCCTTTCACCAGTTAAAATTATAAAATTAGAAAAAGATTCATAAAATAAAAAGTGAAACCTATTGAAATTTGTGATTTTCAATTTTACAAATCATATTTTACCCCAAACAACACACTTTGTGGGTATATATGTTTTAATTAAACATCACATAGTTTCTGGTCAAAATGAGTAGTACAATGAAAAAACTAGTGTGTAAAAGACTTTTAGACTATTAGATCTACAAGACTTTTTGAATGGTCTAAGGCCTATCTTTTTTAATCAAACAAGTTTTAATAAAAGTCTTTACATTTTTTTTTTAAAAGTCTAACCTAGTCAAAACTTGATAGTCGAGACTCGAGACTTGATATAGACTATACCATATGCACCTATCAAACAGTCACATCTAGTTCCACTCAATGTATAATCAATGATAGTCAAATATTTTATTTTAAATTATTTAAACACACGGAACATAAAATTTTTAATTTTTAGGATTTTTATTTTTACAACGTATCACAGAGCTTGTTATTATTTTATTCTTGTTGAATATCCAAAGATGATAAATTCAAATCTTGAAAGGTTTGAAAATGCTTTTAAAGGTTGAGATAAAGTGAAAAACTAGTAAGAAAATTTTAGTCACATTTTCCCTTATAAATTAAGGACACCTTAAACAATATTTTATTAGTTATTTTACTTTTTATCTATTTAATAAATTATAGTATTTTTTGTCACACCACATGTATCTTTTAGATTAAGCCAAATAATAATCTCTTTTACAATATTATAATTGTTAGTAGTGTGAAAAGTTTTCACACATGACATGATCAAATAGAAAACTTTTCGTTAATAATTTTGCTACATGTGAGCGTAAGATGTCTAACCAATACTTCAATTCCTCAAGTTATTTAATAGATTATAATATTAATATATAGTAAGGCATTTACTATATAAGTAATGGCTTTTAAATGCATATTTATTATTAAATATTGAAGGAAGGATAATATTTAGTAAGTTTTAATGGTATCATAAATGAATATTTCACTTCATGCATTCATTTATTGAAAATAAGTAACTCCTCCATCCCTAGATAAGTGTGTCATTTTAGATGAAAGAGAGTGATAATTTTACTAAATTTATTTTAGCATTAATATTATATTAAAAAACTAAATCATTTTTATCATATGATATTTTTCACAATGTGTGAGCGCAAGGTGTCTAACCAATACGTTAATTCCTTGAATTATTTAATGCTTCATCCATTCCAAAAATATATGATGTTTTAGGTCTACCCACAAGGTATTTAGGAATGTAATTAATATGTTAAATTTCCTAAAAAATAATAGGTAATTTATTAATATACCCTTTATCTCTAATTAATTATTATGTTATTTTTACTATACAATCCTCTTAATAAGTATTAATTAAGGGTAGTCTTGGAAAAATATTTAATACAACATTGAATTTCTAATACAAAACTTCTAATTAAAGAGATCGTTTCACTACGTGTGAGCACAAGTGCCTCACCAATACTTTAATTCCTCAAGTTATTTAATAGATTATAGTATTAATATATAGCAAGGAATTTAATATATATATATATATATATATATATATATATATATATATATATATATATATATATATATAAGTAATGACTTTTAAATGCATATTTATTATTAATTATTGAAGGAAGTGTAATACTTGATAAGTTTTAATGGTATCATAAATGAATATAGGGTAAAATATGTTTTTAGTCCCTAAAGTATTGAACATTTTTGTTTATAGTTCATAATGTTTTATTTGACCGATCTTGATCTTTAAAGTATTTTTTTCATTTGGCTTATGGTCCCTCCATTATTAGTACTAATAGATATCACGTGTCTTAATAATTAATTAACACATAATATTAAAAAAATATTTCTGTTTAATTTTTTTTAATGCCACGTGTTAGTTAATTAATAAAACATGTGGCATCTATCAAAACCAAATCACTCACTAACAAAGTTAACTAACGGAGGGATAAAAAACAAAACGGAAAAATACTTTAGGACCAAAACTGGTCAAATGAAACATTAAAGATTATAAACGAAAATGTTCAATACTTTAGAAAAAAAAAAAAACATTTTTTTCCCATGAATATATGATTTCATGCATTCATTTGTTTAAAAGAAGTACTCCTTCTATCCCTATTTCTAGACAAGTGTGTCATATTTGGCTTAGTATAAATGAAAGAGTGTGATAATTTTAAGAAATTTATTTTAGTATTAAACTTATATTAAAAAATTAAATGACATTTATTATGGGTATTAGTAAAAAAAAAAATATTACATTAAAAAGCTAAAACAAGGGCACAATAGACAAGACTTTTTAGTTATTTTATTTTTAATTTATTTAATAAATCATACTTATTAGCGAGACATTTAGTAAAAAATAAATTATAAATGCACATTTATCGTTAAATATCAAGAAAAATAATAAATTTTAATGATATCACTAATGAATATTTAATTTCACGTATTCATTAATTGTTATCGAGCATTAAATGACTTTTTAAAAAAATTAAATGACATTTATTATGGCTTAATGTTATAATAAAAAGAATTAATATTAGTTTTATTATTATTATTACTATTATTTATATATATATATATATATATATATATATAATCAATTAAAAACTGTCAATATAAATAAACATATATCTATATGAATGTAAAATATTTAAAAGACTATTTCTTTAACTTTTATCAATAATATAGTTACAAAATTCATTTTAAAATATTTGCAAAATATCCAAATTGTAATTTATATAACTATTTTAATTTATGCTTAATATAAAAAAAAATTGTGGGACTAGTACAAAGACAAGTTATATGTATAATTTGAAGAAGTTTATTTGTGATGAAGTTTCAATTGAAGAATTTAATTAAGAGTAATAGTCATATATTAAATAATTGATGAATATAATTTTTATTATTAATTCAAAGAAGCTAAAAAAATTAATTTTTATCTCCCAAAATAATGCAAATGATTTGACTTGTGAATATAAAAGCATAAGTTAATGGTTGGATGATAAGTAATAATTAAAAATAACTCTTTTTTTTTTTTTTACAAAATAAATAAATAAATAAGTATTAATATTTTCTCATATAAGTGACAACACACTACTGCAAGTTTTATACATTACAACTAGAGTATTTTGAATTCACAACAATACAATGAATATGAGTGGAGTAAATGTTTTTCTTCTACTTCTCATTTTGTCACCACAATTCTTCATCAACCATTTCAAAAATTTTGTTGCAGCAGATAACAAATTGATTCAAACTTTGTGCCACAACTCTGAGACACCTAAAACTTGCATGAAGTGTGTGCAATCTTTCAAAGGTGGTGTTGTGGAGGCTAATAACAGTATTGGAATAGCCAAAATCATTGTGTATTGCATTAGGGAAAAGGCAAATACATTGGCACTCAACATGGCAAAGTTGGCTTCCACTACATCACATATGAAACTCAAGTCCATTTTGCAAAAATGTGACTATGGCTACCACATTGCCAAGAAGGAGTTTAATTCAACGGAGAATTCTTTGAGGTACCACAAATATGATGAAGCTGAATCTGCTGTGGCTAGAGCCCAAACTATTGATCTTACTTGCCACTTAGATTTGATGAAGAGTGGTTTCTATCATGAAGTGCCAAGTCAGGTTTTCAAGGATATGAAGATATATGAGGAATTATCTGAGGCTGCTTGTAGAATAATTGAAAAGCTTTATGTATAAAGGGGTGATAATGTGATATATACCCACACAATTGTTAGAGTTATGTATCCTTAGTAAAAATAAAGAATCGGATAATCAACATCACTTTAAAAAAAAAAATTCTGATTTATTTAATTGTTACTTGTATAATTAAAACTTTCTTCCTACTTGAAAATGTTATATTTTTACATTATCATGAAATTTTTTCCTAAGAAACTATTAAAATTAAAACATATATGAGAAACACAACAATGCTATTTTTCTAAAATGAATATAAAACTTAGAAACCAAGAAACTAAAATAATACTCCTACCAAACACTCCTTAATTCTTTTTATTTTATTTTTAAAATTTAAAATTTTTATTTTTTATATTAAAGTTTGTAAATATAATAAATGAAGACATAATAACGAATTAATGAATAATATTAAAATTCATTATTCTTTTTCCAACGCATAATAACAAATGTGCAATTAAAACTCAATTTCTATTCAATGAATTAGTAAATGGTCTTTTGTCCAAATTGGAAAAAGAATTGCTCACTCACACTTTGGGGGGTTGGGATTCTGTATGGTATTGGATACCTTTTAATGGGACTCATATACCTCTTTTTGAGTTTTTTTTTTTTTTTTTTGGTAGGACACATGTATCCCCTTAAATCTTTTTGTTGTTTTATTAGTGAGTCCCACATATCTCCTTAAAACCATTGATTGGCGTAAACGTTTTATAATATTAAAATAATTTTAATAAAATGAACATAGTCATTATTTTTATTTTTTATTTTTTTTTATAAATAGGATACACTTTAATCTTTTTTTTTATAAACTAACATTTCTCAAGATTCTCTCATTTTAACTCTTTTTTTTTTTTTTTTAACTTCTTTCATTTGTTTTCATTCAATGGATCCAAATCAAAATACATTCAATATGAACTAGTAGTTTAATTTCATGTCAAATTTTCAACTTCCCACAAATCCAAATTTTCAAAATTCTTCAAATTCATCCAATTCACAAAATAATTACAATATGGCAAATTATCAATATGCTACACTTTCATTTCATCCCTATCAATTTTCTATGTTTCAATCACCACCAAATAATCCTATAATGGATCAAGTATCTTTAATAAGCACTAGTGGCAACCAATGAATGAAAGAGGGGTTGACACACCATTCAAGTTCGCGTCAAAATATAAAATTCCACCATTTTCCACCAAAGTCAATAAAGAACAAGGAGAAGAAGAACAAAAAGAAGTACTCAGAACACAACAAAGTTTATATTTCTCTGTTAAGGAATATAATTCTCATCGACTCATGGTTGAATATTTTGAAAAATGCAATCGTGGGAACCAATAAAAAAAAGTAATTTTTTTTGTCAAAAATTGCAAAAAAAAAAACTATAATAATTATTGTGAGTAACATATGAAACCGAAAGAAACATCACAATTAAAATATCGATAGCAAATGATCAATGAAAACTGTGCCAAATTTTCAGCATGTTGGAAACAAGCTTGTTAAAGAAAGAAGAGTGGTAGTTCTGAGTTTGACATCATGGGAGATGCACATCAGATTTATTCACAAGATAAAAAAATAAGTTTCAAATTAGAAAGTGTATGGCATATAGTGAGGAAACAACCTAAATGGTTGCCACAATTTGAAGAATCTAGCAAGAGATCAAAGGTTTCTCCTTCTAGGGCTTACACATCCTCTTCTAATCCTTATATGCAATCAAGTTACAAGCCAACATTAGCTATCATGGAACGTCCAATTAGAACAAAAGCAGCAAAGAGGAAGGCACAATCAAAAGGTAAGGAAAAATCTTATGATGTTGATCTCACACATATAGAAGAGGTATTGAAGAACAAAGGAAAAACATTACAAGACCTTGCATATTCTAAAGATGAACGCAATAGATTAAGGGAGATAGAGATAATCTACAAGGAAACTACTAGTATGAGTGAAAGGTTATGTAAAAAAATAATAGAAAAATATGAACTTTAGTTAATTATATATAGATTTTAATTATGTAATTGTTACCATGTATATGTTTTTAATTATGTAGTTTTTTTTTAAATAAATTATGTAGTTGTTATCATGTATTAGCTTTTAATTATGTAACTTTTAATTATATAATATTTACTAATTATTTTAATTATGTTTTATTTATTTATCAAATAAAACTAGTGTTATAAAAAATTAGTCGTTGTAAAAATTACCCGTTGTAAAAAAAAGTAGTCGTTGTAAAAAACTAGATGCTGTAGAAACTAGTCGTTGTAAAAAATTAGTCATTATTTTGTTTACTACAAACTTCATCTACATATAATTGGATTGTTGTAACATTTGCATGATACACATCTCAACTATATGTCAAAGTTGAATAAAATTGTAACTTACACACCATCCTATGTTTCACTATTTGTGTGAGATTAGTGAATTTTATCAAATTTTAAATAAATATATTTTAGTTATGTGTATATTTTATTTTTTTATTGTGCTTGTAAAAATAAGTTATTAAAAAATTATAATGATTCTTCTAAAAAAAAATTATTTAAGTTTGTTTTGTAAAATTAATTAGAAACAACTTTTAAAAAGAAGTTGTACCATTAGAGAGATGTGGGGTTAATAATACTTATATTAGGTAGAGTAAAAATGAGTGATGTATACTTATGAGTTCCACGGGAAGCAACTCAAATTAGTGATACCAATGTGGATGCTCTAAGTCTTTCTCCTTCTTATATGAGACTTTCACACAGTATTATCGAACTTGTATCGATCATCGATTCGGTCGAGATATTAGATTATTGGGTCAAGAATTGACTTAGTGAGTTACTGATTGACTCGCATGATTTAGGCATGACAATTGAACCCGAACCCGTGGGGATATCCCCATCTCAACCCCAATTTTGATGGGGAAAACCCGAGTTGACCGGGTACGGGTGTGGGTTTGGGTTTTCCCCGCTTAAGAAAGTCAGGGACGAGGTTGGGGTTGGGAATTGTGATCCCCGCCCCGCACCCGCACCCACACCCGTCCCCACTATTAATATAGTAAATTATATAAATACTTAGAATAATCTATCTATTTATTACATAAATCATAAGTTTAAAAATTTATATTAAACATTAATTTAATTATATTTATTATAAAATAATATTTTTAACTCATTATATAATAACTTTATATAAAAAAAAAATTGTTAAATAATATTTCTATTGATAAAATAAATGAAACAATTTAGTTTATTATGAGAAATAAAAACGTGTATACAAGGGTGTAACGAGTAACATTTGAGACGATCATGTAAATCATTTTATGATTTGGGATTGTCATGTGTATGGGAGACGAGATGGGGTTGGGAAACCCGATCCCCGACAGGGATGGGGATGGGTCAAATTTTTAAGCCCCGACGGGGAATGAGGGTGGGGACGGGGATTGGGGAGGCTAATCCCACCCCTACCCCGCCCCACTGCCATACCTAGCATGATTCATTTTAAATATTATATATATACATATTAAATTATAATTTAATATATAGTGCATGGAATATTTTTATATATTACCATAAATATAATATAAGTGTATTTAATATATTAAATATATACATATGTTATTTTATATATACACGTAGAGGTTTTTTTTATTGGTTCTTTGTTGTTGTTGTGTTAATATTATACTAGTAGTAATTACACTATATTAATACATAATTTTATATATTTTATTAAAAGTTGGAAACTTAAACTTTGAAAGTTGAACTAATTATTAAAGGTGTGAAATAAGGCAGTATGTTATTTTCCTTAAAAAAAATGAAGTACATAGAAAACCCTATTCATCTAAGCAATAGCTATTTTATGTATAAAAGCTTTAAAAAATATTTATTTTTTAATTTAAGTCCTGAAATTTTTTGTTTTATTTTAGATTCCTGAAAATTTTTTAACTTTATTTTGAGTCTCTGCAAATAACATGGCATCACCTCTACCGTTAATTAAGAGATGGCATGACACCATCTCAACATATATCAATTGTTAAAAAGATGTCTGTTATCGGTAGAAACTTAAAACAAAATTAAAAAAATTCAAAGACCTAGAACAAAGCAAAAAAAAAATTCAATGACTCAAACTAAAAAATTGATATATTTTAGAGATCCAAAACTTATTTAAGTGACTTTAATTATGTTTTATTTTTTTTAGTGCTCTTAGCTTTGATTTTGAAGATAGATAAAATTGATTGTTTTTAATCCTTAGACACTAATTTAACGTATTAATTCTTGAAAGCAAGTAATATAACTAATAATAGTGATTTTTTAAAATAATATAAATTTATTACTGTCATATGTTTTTTTAAATAATAATATTTTTATTTAATATATATCTATATATATAAAATAATAATGAATCGTCATAAATTAAATTCTTGTTGTTACTATGACATTGTTACTTGAATTCTTATAGAGAAAAAGGATTAAGTTATTTTAAAAGTAGCTCTAAAATAATTATACTTCATTAAAAACCCTTACTCCACTCTCCATAATTTCCCCCTCACACGTCACACCTTTTATCTCTCCATCTCCATTTGAGTGAGAAATGTTAGAAACACATTTCTAACACACTTTTTCTATTAAAGAGTCTCTTTTCTATTGGTTGAAATTTATTATAGCACTAACTTGTTCCGTAAGTGATCGTAAGTGTTATCTTTCTCGGCACAAAAGGAGAAAAATCAAACTGCACTCTGGAAACAGAGAAAACAAATGAAATAAATAAATAAAGGGTGTGGAATTTGTGAGAAAAAATTATTCTTCAAGACATGAATATAAAACTATTGATGAAAAATGAATCATATTATATAAAAATACAAAAAGCAGAGCACAAAACTTTACAATAATTAATCACCAAGAAAAGTAATCAGCCCGCTCCAGCTGCAATGGTTTTAGTCACCCTGTATGAGACTCAACAGCTGAAGAACTTTCTCCAACTCCAACAATTTTGGTCCAACATGGAAACATGAACTCTAAACTTTACAATCCCAAAGGAATGTGATTGACAGAACATCAGGACGATATAGAAGCTTCAAACAATGAATTCCAGGTAAAAATTCAGAGCTCAAATAGCTCATCATCATTGACTATCAAACCAACTCGGTACAGACCAGTACTCCTCTAGAGGATTCATAGATCTTCCAGGAAGACGACATGATTTAGCTGTTGTAAACCGCTCGTTCTTGCCTATCAAATGTTACTTACATGTTCACTATGGTCGATGGATCAAAAAAAGCCTTTTCTATAGGTATTGTACAGTAGAATTGTTTCACTTTACAGGACGGACACCAATTGTTCTGACACGAAATCGGTACTGAGGCAAAGATTCTTCATCTTCATCGTTGTCGTCGTCATCATCATCACTGGAATCATCTTCAACACTGTCCCACCTTGCGTAGTCTAGAGCTGAATGTCCTTTTGGTTTTGGAATTGTTTGCCATCCTTTTGAATCTTGCTCTGGTGATTCCTTGTTTGGTGATTTAGGAGCTATGGCATCTGCTGTGGACTTCTTCGGCTCATGGTTTTGGTTTCTCCCTTGCTTGGATGAAAACTTGGGCTCAGTTTCATGGGGAGTGCATTCAGCCATAATAATACCTTTGTCAAGCTCATCCTTTTTATCTGTCCTAATATTAGAAATCGATGAATATTTCTGTCCCATTTCTTCTTTTTGGCTCTCCACTTGTGGTATCACTTCAGGCTCCTCATCTTCCTGTTCTTCAAACTCCTCTTCTGATTCTGGTATTGGAGCAAGTGACTTTCCTTGAGCAAGAATATAGAAAAAAAACAAAACATTTCTTACTACCAGCTGACAAAAAACTGTCTACAAGAACAAAATTCTAGGCCAGATTTACTAGGTTAATCTAACCCAACTTTTTCTACTCCCTTTTATTCTACTACTTCTTCCACTTTCTCTCACTACATTTATAAAATCCAACACTTTTTAACTTTGATATTTTATCTTGCACATGCACTTAATAAGTGTCCATCCTACTAGCTGGCTGAGAAAAGAAAAGTTGTGGGTAGAAAAAAATGAGGAAAAACCTAAGCAGAAAAATATAAAATCCAAAAAAAGAAAAGAAAAGGAAAGGAATAACAGCAACAACAATGATCATAATAGCAATAATAATAATAATAGTTATTGTTATGATTATGAAGTTGGAACCATAAGCCCATAGCAATACTAAGTAATCTCTCAGTACCTTAAAACCAAGTTACCAGTGTGCAATGCAAGCAAGTGCAATTTCAATGAAAATATAAAACAGAAGAGATAACAGTGCCTACCAACTGCGTCTTCAAGCGAGCTTGAAGATTTTGATAAACCTCTGAAGATGGATTCAACTCTAAGAGTCTGTTGACATCAAAAAGTGCTGAATGGTACTCCTTCAGGGTGACCAGCGTTTGAGCCCGCAGCATCAATGCCCCACTGTGCTTGTGATCAAGCTCAAGCACTGAAGTACACTCTTCTGCTGCCTGAAATGGCAATGACAAGGATTGATTACACAACATAAACTTGCAAATGGAGGAAAAATAAAAAACAAGGGCATCATTTTAGAAGGTTAAAATCATAACCAATGTTTACATTTGACTCAACTAGGATTAGTTGGAACTGAAGCTGAGATTAAAAGAAAAAATTCAAACCACATTGTACAAAATTTATAACAAAAGGGAAACAACTAAAGAATGAGATTATACACTCTTAGGCAGATAATTTAACATCAACAAAGCAACCAATATTTGTTAGAATTCAATTGAAATGCACTGACACACGTTAAAAATGTTTTACACTATCAACCAATCACAAATTGTGTACTATATTTAAAAATAACAAACTTTTATAATAGTATTAGTTATTTTAATAAAAAAAATCATATCTAAGATGATTTCTAACCAGTTGCAAAGTAAATCAAAATTAAACTCTATTTGTTGACATTTGACACATTACAATTACAAATAGCCCCAAATCCTTCACAGAAACATAAGAGAAGCAAATGAACATATTCAACTAAACAATTCCCCATTCACACCCAACAATTTGCATATAATCGCAAGCAATATTACCGACCAAACCAAATAATCAGAAACATATAGTGCATGTTTGATTTCACGTTGCATAATAGTTTTTTACATGTTTGGTTTCACATTAATTCTGAGCTGAAGCAACTAATTGCAACTTCTGCATTGCATCCCAAATTTTATACTAAATTTCACTTCAAAGTTCAAAATCAATAATAATAAAAATCATTCAAACATATATCACATCACTTCAAAATCAATTTTAACCAAAATCAATTTTATTAAGAATCAATTTCACTAACGTTCATCCAAACACACACACACACACTCGTACATAAACCCTCACTTTTATTAACCAATGAAACAGTTCCTCACTCTTAAGCAAGGCCTCTAAAATTACACTTACACATGCACCAGGATTCCACAATAGAATCATTTTGACTTCCAAACTAATCATTACAAAACTCAACAATTTCTCCAACAATAGGAGAATCACTAAACTCTTGAAGCTAAAATAAATTTTTAAAAAAGCCTCAAAATTGGCGCAATTCAACTCAGAAAACTCAATTCCTAACCGAACAGTGAACAGCAATAACAAATTGAAAACTGAACCTTTTTGAAATCGTGAAGCTTGAGATAGCACGCGGCTCTGTTGCTATGCAAAGCGATCTTCTGAGGATTGGTCTTGGCCACGGCGATTGCCTCCGTGTAGAACCCTAGCGCCTCCTCGTAACGTCCGTCACGGTACATCTGGTGAGCGCGCTCGATCCTGTTCGGCGCCGCCATCTCTGTTCCGTTACGTCACAGTTCGATCGCGAAATTCCAAAAAATAAAAAAATGGTTCGAACAATGAAATGGTTTCGAATCTATCTATCTAAGGGTTGTAGTTGGATTGGACTGTACAGAGAAAATTGAGTTTCGGAGTTTGAAATTTATGGGTGAGCTCGGTGGCAGCTCGCGAATGGATAGAGAGAGAAAGACAACGGGACAAGACGATGCCCTTGCTCGCGTTGGACGCGCTTCGCCCAATTATTAAAACGCGCTTTTTTCGCTTTCTTTTGTCTTTTTTTATTTTTTCTATTACAAAAGGAATATATCAACGATATTCGAACAATTCACAATTCACATTATCTATATGTTTTATTTTAATACAGAGATTCTCCCTCTTCGGAATTACAGAGTCTCTAGCTCAATAATAATAATAATAATAATAATAATAATAATAATTTTGGGCCAGAGGATACTAAAGAATTATTGCACTGGTAGCTTTGCATTTCAAGACTTAATTTCCTACCATCATTGTTTCATGCATACCATTGTTTACAATATGAACTATAATTTCCATAGCCATTTATTACAGCTATATGTTTTACGTCTCTAGTGCGTAACTCAATTTTGCGATTGCATCTTAATAAAAAAAAAATCTTGATTAGTGCTTGACATATAAAAAAAAATTATTTGAAATCTATTAAATATTTTAAAAAATTATTTGTGACAATTTATAAATCATTCATATTTAAATAAAATTGTCATAGTTAATTAAAAAAAATAAAAGTTTGCGAAATTTTTTTATTACTTAGAGTTTATGATTACACTCAATTTCCAAGTGACATAAAAAAATCAATCAGATGAACAACTAAATGAAGATGTATAGTATGGAAAAGAAAATACAGAAACATCAAAACCACGACCCAAAGAAATTATTTTCAACTTAACTAACTGAACCATGAAGGTAGGGACTTGGGGGTATTGAAACTTCAACAATTCCTTCTAACATCAGCAAAACCTGCTTCATTGTCGGCCTAAGAGAGGGATCTTCATGAATGCACCAAATAGCAATCATCACAAATTTTTCAAAGACTTTTATGTCATTAATAGCCTCATCTTCGTTTTCGAGAAGAATGTCTAACCTTCTAGTCCTATAGCAATCATATGCCCAGTCAGTTAATATCCCTTTTTCTTCATTAATATGCTCCTTTTCTACATTCCTCCTGCAACAAATGATTTCCAGTAACAACACACCAAAACTATAAGTGTCAACCTTAGCAGTGATTGGTGCACTTCTAAACCAATCTGGTGCAACATATCCTTTTGTTCCTCTAATTCCCGTTTCAGTGTGGCTTTGATTGATCGATAATAGCTTTGCTAACCCAAAATCTGAAATTCTGACATTATATTGATCATCCAGAAGTATATTTTGTGGCTTTATGTCGCAATGGATGATTTGGGTGCAACATTCCTCATGCAAGTAAACAAGACCTCTCGCAATTCCAAGGGCAATGTCAAATCGTTGGCCCCAATTTGATTTCAAAGAGGAGAAAAGAAAGTTTGCTAAGGTGCCCTTACTCATAAACTCATATACCAAAATTCTATGTTGGCCTTCATTGCAATATCCAAGTAGACGAACTAGATTCCTATGATGAGTTTGGCCTATTGCATTCACTTCAGTCTGAAATTCCTTATCATTGTCTTGGAACAACTTGTCTAATTTCTTAATAGCCACATCAGTCATATCTATTGTTCCTTTGTACACAGTGCTAAAAGAACCCTTTCCTAGTTCTTCTCTAAAGTTGCTTGTTGCTTCTACGAGTTCCTTGAAGGTAAAATTACACAAATTTTTGTCAACAACATTGTTTTTCGCTCCACTACTTTTGATCTGTTTGCGGTTGCAGGAAAAACCAAAACATATTGCACCAACCAACATTAAAATGACCAACACAGAACTACCCAAGAAAACTGATATCACAACGATCAATACATCTTTCTTCTCATTTGTGTTTGGGAGAGAAGTGAAAAGACCATTATCTTTCATCAATTTTATGACAGAAGTTTCATTTATTCTCGTATCTCTTCTACCATTTGTGAGTGGAAGCTTCTTCTTTTGACAAGAACTTCCGTTGAAGGTAACCAACACACATAAGCAATCTTGCAAACAATATTGTGTGCATTCTTTTAGACTACAAGGACTTAATGTTTCATAATCAGATTTAGGCCAATCAGTCTTTGGCAGTTCCTTCATTATGTACAAATCATCTTGTGGAACTTGATGTCCACCTCCCTGACAAATGACTTGGAAATTAGGGAAGCAACCAGCATACATGTTATTTGAATCAATTAGAGAATAGCCCTCTAAGCAGCTACACATTGGCCTTTTGTCATCTTTGAGGTTGCATATGCTGTTAAACCCACAAACACCTTCACCATTTGTGAATGTAGAATTCAAACAAATATTTTCTGGTATAGTCTCTGTAATGACCCATTTTGACCCATTTTTTGGATCTTTGGGGTGATATGACATGGTTAAAACTCCATCATAATTGATCGTTGCTTTGTAGTAAAAGTCATCAGTTGAGACCATCTCGTTTGGCATGGTGACATTAAATTTCTCTCCACTTTTTTTTAATATGTATAAGAAGCCTGATTTGTCAAATATCAATTTCAAGCCAGCATTTGTTTGGTCATCAGCAACAATAGTTCCAATACCATAGTAAGGTTCATAATTGTAGTTGCTAGGCAAATTGATAAGGTTGAGCACAACATTTCCATCATCTTGTAGATGAAGTTTAAACCTTCCACGTGAAAAGTTGAACTCTCCTTGGCGAGAAGAAAGTTCTCCATTTAACTCTAGTACTTGAGTAGGCACCAATGTGTCGGTTGGATGAGTGAAACTCTCCCATAATGGCTCAAAATTTCGGTCTAATAGTTGCAAATTTCCATCATCGTTCATCAGACTACTATAAATTGTACCTGACACAAAATTTGATCTCCATAACTCTAAACCTTGAGGGTTGTTGAGTACTAGTCCACGAGAATCATTTAGTTCTAACTTTGATCCCATAGGAGCAAGGTTGTCCCCATTTGCATACCAAATTATGGTCTTATTTGGTATTTGGTCATACCATATGGCCAATATAAAAAGTTTATTAGGGAGTTGGTGGAACCCAAAGGCAAATTCACCTGAAGGAGAACTCCACTGAGATGTCTCATTGCCAGCAATAAGGGAGTCACCAACACTTCGACTACATTACATTATATACATTAATAGTTGTTAGTAACCTTTTAAAAAGAAAAAAAAATCACATTTAATTAACTATTAAAATGCAAATCTTGTGTATAAAATAACCTATCAAACTTGGAACATGTAAAAATTTAATAAAATTACACACATACCTTCTTTTTTTTTAAATATTGAACAACCAATTTAAATTTCTCTTCTATCAATACATTCTTTATTATTATTGAGTGAAATTCATATTGATGCCATTAAATGATTTGGATCCTATTATCTAGTAAATTCTACATAAACTTCACTTAATAATAAGGGATATATTAAAAGAATATATTTAAAAAACAAATTAACATTAGCTACCTCCTCTCTTACATTCTTTCGAACACTTAATTTGTAATTTGTTAAAAATCATCAAGTTTGTTGGTTTCACTTTTAAATCAGGAAAAAAAATTCATGAAAAGTTAGACTTACCCAAATTAAATTGATGATTTATAATAAATTTCAATAAAAATATTAAAAAAAGTGTTGCTAATATTAAAAAAATTATACATTAAATTATTTAATGAAATGAGTACACTTGGTACTAGATTAATGTTAAAGACACTTTTTTTTTTTAAAGTCAAAAGATATCCTCTTTGATATTCATATCACGTTATGATTGAATCAAATTTGTTAAAAATCATTAATTTTTTCGTGGAACTCAATAAGCTGTTAATGACTCTCTTCTCACTGAGAAATAGGTTCCACCAAATTTTCATCAAATGATGATTTTCAATAATTTCAAAAAAAAAAAATTAAACAAAATGATTTTTTTTCATAAATTAACATTAGTTTATACATTAGTAAACTTATAGAAGCTTAGACATATGATTCTTTACGAGTTAAAAGAATTTCTACAAATTAACTAATAAATAAGTTAATTTTAACTTTACAAAAATCATTTTATTTTTATTTTTTTCCTAAATGTCATCATGAATAATAGAGTTTATAGTGTGATAGAAAAAAGTTAAAGGAAATTAAAAAAGTGTTGGAGATATATAGTGTTTGTGTATTGTTACTTAAAAAAAAATGAAATCAATGAAGTTCATATATGGCATCATATATCCTAAATATTCATCATTTAGTGATAAATCATCCTCCTCCATTCTCCTCCAAATCCTCCTATCACCCATTTAGGATAAGTAATGATAGTATTTGATATTTTTTTGGATATTAATTCATTTATTTTTTATCCAAAGATTAAGTTCCACAAATCATTTCAGTTAACTTCTTCTAATATTTTTAGTAATTTTTCAATTAATTTGGACATTCAGTGAGCAAGCTTTTTTCAGTAGCCTCTAATGTTTTTTGAAACGTTATTCGAAGTTTTTTTTTTTTTTTAATGTTAGCTTCTAGCTTCTAACTTTGACATTTATTCTATTTTTATATTTATACTTAAAACATTTATTAATTTTTCTTATTATCCTTTTAAAATAAAAGAAGATTGTATTGTTTATTTATTTTTGTTTTCATTATTCGTCCCACAATCTTTCATATTACACTATTTATTTTTAAAATTGTAATATTTGTAATATTTAATTTATTATTTTTCATTATAATTCATGAAATTAAAAATGATAATTTTAAGATTTTTTTATTTTGAATAATTTTACGTATTAAAAAATTTATTTTAATTATTATGTTAATTAACATAATATAATGTTTATTTAAATACATAATATAAAAACATATAATATGTTATAATATGTGAAACTAAAAAAAGTAATAAAAATAATTTATCTGTAAAAAAATTATAAGATTTTAAAATTTATTAAAAAAATTAAAATTATAGCACCTCAAAATATAATTTTATTCATAAAATCAAATTAAAATTTATAAAAAAAATATCATATAAATATATCATTTTTGTCATTTAATATTTTACAGCTAGTTCAACGTATAATTTATTAAATACTCATAATTTAAAAAAATAGCTTAAAAGCTTTTAGTTTTTAACTATCAACTAACTTTTCAATGTCAAACATAATCTTGCTGTTATTATGCTCGATAAGTTATTTCAACTAACTTATAGTTTTTTCTTAGTAGTTCAGTTTGTTTGTGTGTTTGGTAAGCGAGCTTTTTTTTTTTTATAACATTTAGCGTTTTTTTGAAAAGCTTCTAACTCTTTACATTTATTTTATTTATTATCATTTTAAAATAAAACAAGATTATATTATTTGTTTGTTTTTTTTTACAATATTTGTCCTACTTATTTTTATATTACACTATTTATTTTTAATATTATAATATTTATAAAAAAAATTTCATTATAATTCATGAAATTAAAAATCATAATTGTAATTTTTTTTAATTTTGAATAATTTTACACATTAGAAAATTTATTTTAATTATTATCTTAATTAACATAATAAAAATATAATGTTTATTTAAATATTTTTTTACTTTATTTAAAATACTTTAAATTATAGTATAAAATTAATAATAAAATACATCATATAAAAACATATAATACATGAAACTAAAAAAGTAATAAAAATATTTATCTGTAAATAAAAAATTATAATAATTTAAAATTTATTAAAAAATTAAAATTATAACACCCTCAAAATATATTTTTATTCATTAAATAAAATTAAAGTTTATATAAAAATATCATATAAGTACGCTTATTTTTATCATTTATTATTTTTTAGTTGTTTTAATATATAATTTATCAAATACTTATAAATTAAAAAATTAATTTAAAATTTTTTAACTTCCAACTAATTTTGTTGAACATGATTTATAAGTGAGTTGTAAGAGGATTTGTAGGAGAATATATCATTCCTCTTATCTTTATCTTTCTCATCCTATTAAATCACCCTATTTATTATGGTGTATAATATTATATTTCTTTGTATTCAATATACTAATTAAGTGTATATTTAAGTTAAAGTTTCTAGACATAAATTTTCATCAAAACTATATTTTAAACTTAAAAAGTTTGATAAAAATGAGTTTACTTTAACATAATTTATGATTTGATTTTTATTTTTTTTATGAAACATTGATAAAATAAATTTTGCTTAAAAATTAAATAAAAAGTACTTTTATCCTAATTTTAATTTAAATATACAAATAAAAATACTTTTACTTTAAAAACATCAAACCAAAAAGTAATTTTTATAACAGTTAACACTATATCAAATTGAATTTAGGAATCCAAAAATACAATTGAAATATTCAGACGGTATCCAAACTTACTCTAATTCAAATTTAGGAATTTAGTACACTAACCTGGCATTGTTAGATGCAGGACAAAAGACGATGTTGTAATTTGCAGTTGTAGAGGAACAGTTAAACGCGGTCGTCGCAGAGTCATCGTAGGGGAAGCTATAGGCCCTAGGGCATGCCTTCTTGAATATCTGGGAGTACACAGTTGGCTCGCAGGTGCTTTGATTCGCATAATCCCCAATACAACAGAAAAGATCGATGAAAAACGTACCACAAGCGCCCTGACATGCCACTACTTGTCCATTTTCCTTCACCCTCAGCTCCGTCGGACACTCCGCGTTCAGATCCTTCGGGCACCCTGCGCTGCCACAACTGTTGTCGGGAACGCCGCCCACAGGAACCACCATCACCGGCACGTTGAACCCGTCCACCAGGCTGACATCGTAGAAATTACGCCCGCCCGTGCTGTTAAAACTAAACTCCACCATCGTGGCAGGCAACGAGGCTCCCTTTCCACCGCATTCCACCTTGCCAGAGCCGCAGTCGGCCGTTTTGCAGGAGAAATTTCCGGTGGCGGAGTCGGTGGTGCAGAGGGTGCGGCCTCAGATGCGGCCACTCCACGTGGCAGGCGTGGTGACGGTGAAAGATTTGCCCGTTTCCAAAGTGAAGCCGGTGGTTGTTGAGCCTGAAAGAGTCGTTGCGTTTCCGTTTCCAAGTAAAACTGGCCACACCGTGTAGTTGCACTGGTTGACTAAAGTGATTTTTACTGAATCAACCCCTGCAAATTAATCAAAATGTTATAGTGTTTGTTCGAGACGATGATAATTTATTGTGATTTAAATTTGTCTAAAATAATTACCTATTGCTGATAGTTGAAGTGTTAATACGAAAAGTGAAAAGAACAACCATGTTGGCTGAACCATATCGAGAATGGAAAAGAAATGAACGTGAATTGAAGAGAAGAGCAATTAACCGGTTATGAACAAAGTTTTTTTACTCTGCATTTATATGCGGAACTATATTAGCCATATAATATAGGTGTACCGTATAGGTGAGGGCTGCGAGGAAGTTACGTGGGGAAGTTTATTTTCTCCTCTCACTATTATCACAATGTTATGAATGGAAACTTAACAAGATATTCTTTACTACAGTACTTTTTTTTATACTTTTCTTTTAATTGTACATAAAATATTTGGATATGGAAACTTAGCTTAAATACCTTTTTTTATATTTTTCTTTTCATTGGATAAAATTTATGTTGATTTTTTTTTTTGGAGAGAAATCTTATGCGAATTTTATTAGAGTTTAATGTTTATAGACATTAAAATAGTTTTACAACATAATTAAATCACAACTTATTATTTGAATTATTTTTAAAATAATTTTATAAAAATAAATTATTTGACTTATAGTTTTTTTTTTCTCAACAAAGAAGGAATAATATATTAAATAATATATTAGAATCAGGGATGTGGTTAAGGTAGTAGAAGTATCCAACCACAATCCCCAACAGTTTAACAAGGAGTGTCTGAGAAGCTAGGGCAGGGGCTTTACAGTTGCTAAGTTAATGTAAATGAACCAGCCCATGCTACCAGACAAGAAAAGCAATAAAAAAGTTGATTACATCCTAACATGGTTCAAACTAAATAACCACATAGCCTGTACAAGTCAAAAGATAAGGTAGTCACGAAGACCAAAAAGACCACCTAGCCGTTTGGACTTATCATAAATAAGTGTATCAATATTTTTATTTTATTTTATTAAATATATGTGTGTTTTCTAAAATCGACAAGGTGTGACTCTGTCGATTGACATAAACCTAGTGTATACTAAATCTCATTTCTACGTATAAAAAAAAAAAAACTATTTCTAAGTCAATAAGACTTTTCAAGCAATAAAAGCAAATGTATGACCAATAAAGCATTAGAAAAAATGTGTGGTTGACCGAGAAGCTGTCATCACGAAACAATTCACAAATTTCTTCAAAGCAAAAGCTGGATCCATTTCTGCTGTTCATCTACGGGTCCTCTTGTGATTTCTAGTTGTTACTTTTCAAAGTCTTCCTTTTTTGGTTGACCAACTTTGTCTCACAGTTTATCCCAATCTCAAAAGTATTTCTTTCTCCTAAAACCACCTATATCACTAGCTAGATTATTTCATTTGTTTGAATTAACTTAAGGACTTTTTTACTTTATATATATAGGATTTGTTTGAGTAAGCTTTTTCAATAAGAACTTTTAGAAATAAAAATAAGAAAAAAAAAAGTTAAATAATCTAGTCCATAAATTAAAATTAATTTTTGTATTAGTTTCTTATAGTCTCTCTAAAATATGAGAGAGAATATATTTTTAATATTTTAGAAAATAAGAAACCAAATTAAATGTAGTTAAAAATAAAGTTTTACATGAGTTAAAATTAGTTTATACCATCTGGATTAGTTAATTTTTAAAAATTATCTCATATAACTTTTCTAAAACACTACACGGAATATAATTTTTAATATCTTTGAAAAATAAGAAACCAAATTAAACATAATTGAAAACATAAATGGCTTAAAATGTATTTAGCCTTATGTTTTTATACATTTTTATTACATCAAATTTATGTAAATTTTGATAATAATTAATTTTTTTGGTCCTCTTCTCACTTTTTAATTTTAAAAATGCTTTCCAAAATAATTCCAGTTACTCAGCAATTATTTTTTATCGGAAAATTATTAGATTTTAAAAATCATTTAAAAAGCAAGTATTTTTAAAACTGAAAAACAGACAGATATTTTATGGTTCACTTCTTCTGCTTTGTGATTTTAACTCACATATATAAGTCATCTAGAGTAGTGTTGCATGTAAAGTGTGGTAAGTATGAGTTTAGTGTGAGTCTTAGTTTTTTCTTTATTTTTTAAAATACAGCATTACTTTTATTCTTTATTGCATGTCATTTCTAAATTAATAAGATTTATTTAATTAACCAACAATCAGTAAAAACAAAAATTATGATTAATTAGTACTCATTATACTGTAATTATTAGATTTAAAGAAAAATAAAGAATATAAATAAAGAGTATTTTAAAGAAATTTGATTTATTAGAAATGTTAGTATAACTCATATATGTATTCTCTTATGATTAGTTAAAATTTATTAAAAATTATTATTTTTTAAAAAAATTTATGCTATATTTAAGGTTTTTTTAAATGTGAAATTCATCAAAATTAATAAATTTTAATTAATAAAAAATATGTTAAATTTTTTTTTCAAGAGAACCATCTTACCATCTTTTGATTCATTATCTAAAAAAAATTTAATAACTTAAACGAAACTCTTTCTAATTTCTGTCCATGAAGCTGTCATCATAAGGACAAGACACAAACTTGTTTCCAAGCAAAAGCTGGCAAGTGGTGACACGACCAATTGGGACTTTTCAATTGTTGACTGACTTTGTCCACTCCCAAAAGTATTCTCGATTCTTATATTATAATGGCTTAAGTATATTTTTACTTTTTTTTAGTTCTCTATTTTAAAAAATTCGTGGATATTTTACTTTTTAATATAAAAATTTGAAATTTGATTCTCTATCGTTAAAATATTATAATTTTGATTCAATAGTTATATATATAAGATCGCGGTTATATATAAAGTTAACTTTTATTTTTTATTTAAAAAAATATTTATTTTTTTATAATCACAAAATTATTTTATTTAATTTAAAACTGAATCAATTTTTTTTATTAATAAGTAAAATAGGTAATTAAGTTTATTATTTTTTTATGATTTAAAATTAATTTTTAAAAAAATTGTTTGAAAGTTCACAAATAAATAAATTAAAAAATCAAAATTATATTTGATAATCAACCACTTCAATTAAATAGTTGAATTAAAATTATAAATAAGAGTATCAAATTTACAAATTAGAAAATAAAAAACAAAATTCGTGAATTTATGAAAATGAAAAAAAATACAATTAATTTTATTATAATAATAATGTGAGATTGTGAATACCAAGTCTATTATATTTGACGTGCCTAATGGGTAATTAGCTGCAATCACATACCCGTTATATCCGGAGAAAAGAAAAACAATGCACATAACTGATTAATCCTCAATTCAGAATCCATATTCTTGTTCCTTTTCATTTTCAATATGGTTGAGCCAACATGGTTCTTTTCACTTTTGGTACTAATGCTTCAATTATCAGCAGCAGGTGATTAGTTTTGAAACAACTGCTATATCAATCAATCATAGTAGTATAATAGTAGTATAGTAGTAATTATTATCTCGATTTTGTCTAAAGTATTAAATTAATTCTCTTTAATTTCTTCATTTAATTTCACAGGGGTCAGTTCCACAAAGTTCACTATGGTTAACCAATGCAACTACACGGTGTGGCCAGCTTTAGCCAGCAACAGCAACCATAACCTTTCAAGTTCAACCACGGGCTTCGTTTTGAGAAGCGGCGAATCTTCCACCGTCACTCCACCTGTCAACTGGAACGGCCGGATCTGGGGCCGCACTCTCTGCACCACCAACTCCGCCACGGGAAATTTCTCTTGTCTCACCGGTGACTGCGGCTCTGGCAAGATGGCGTGTGACGAGAGGCAAGGCTCATCGCCGATCACGCTGATGGAATTCAGCTTAGCCGGCTTCAACAATCTTGACTTTTACGATGTCAGTCTCGTCAACGGATTCAACGTGCCAGTGATGGTGGTTCCTGTCAGCAGCGGCAACTGCGACAGCACAGGATGCGCCGTGGACATGAATGCGGTGTGTCCGGCGGAGCTGAAGGCGGTGGAAAATGGGCAGGTGGTGGCGTGCAAGAACCCTTGTACTGCGTTCAACGAACAGTTTTTTTGTTGCGTCGGGAATTATTCGAGTCCCAAGGCATGCGAACCAAGTGTGTACTCGAAAATATTCAAGTCGACGTGCGCACAAGCCTACAGCTACCCATACGACGACCAAACTAGCGCCTTCACCTGTTCCAATCCAACAGACTACAATATTATCTTTTGTCCTACGTCCAACAATGCCAGGTTAGATAACTTTCGATGAAAACCCAATTTTAATTATCTTGAATTAATATTATTATCATTATTAGGGACAAAAGATACACTCTTTTGCATCTTCCCGTCTTTCTTAGACTAACAAGGGATGTTTTTCTTTAACAAGACCCCTCAATTTTCTTAACCACGGACGGATCCAGGAATCTGGGTAGGGAGGGGCTAGAATTTTTTTTACAAAAAATTGATAATAATTTTTTTTTTAAAAATATTTAATATAAAATTTATTTAAAAAAATAAAAAATGGATATAAAATTTTACAATTTTTTTAAAAATTGAAAATAAAATCTACAATCATGTGAGTGATGTAAGAGTAAAATAATGTAGTAAAATTTATAAGATTTTAAAAAATTATAGATAAAAAGTGTCAAATAAATTTATTAAAAGTAAAACTTACCAAAAATAAATAAAAATATAATGAAACCAAATATGTATTAAGTATAAAATTAAGATATCATCTACTAATAAAAAAATTATTAATTTAAAAATTTATTTTTTTAATAATTTTTTTTTAATATTTATTTTATTTTTTATATATATATATGAAGAAAAAAAAAAAAGGGGAAGGGGGAGGGGGAGGGGGAGGGGGCTGAAGCCCCTGCTTGCCCCCCCTAAAATTCGTCACTGTTCTTAACACGAGTACATTGAACTTACTAGATATACGTAGAATAAAGATTTATCCACGCTCAAAAAATTGTAGATACAATAATTTTTATTATTTGATATAAGTAGAGATATTATGATCCATATATATATTACTGCCTTTGTTCTTGTTCTTGTTTATATGACTCAATTACTCAATTAATCCATATTAAGAAAATTAATTGATTTAATTAGTTAATAACCAAAATTTGGTTAAAAACAACAATAATTTTGTTCTAATTAAATTTACATACTTTTCCAAAAATACAATTGGCATTCTTCTTTTTCTCTTCTAATAACATCTTCATTGCTATGGATCTTCAGGAAATCTTGATATTTCACTAAAATGAAATATTATGGTATTCCTACAAGATTTCAAGTGTGTATATATAAATAACATTATACTAACGAAAATTAGATTAACTAATAAGCACTTTAAGTCTTTTAGTCTACAATTACCTTAATGAGCCCTTGACCCAACTATTCCACCAAATAAATAACATTATACCAACAAAAGTTAGACCATCTGATAAGCACTCTTTAAGCCTTTAGGTCTATGATTACCCTAGTGAGCCCTTGACCCAAATAAATAACATTATACTAACAAAAGTTAGACTAATTGATAAGCATTATTTAAGCCTTTAGGTCTACGATTACCCTAGTGACCCTTGACCCAACTATTCCACCAAAAGGAAAATCTAATTTTATTAATATTTTGACATATTTCTCGATAAGTTTGCTTGGTTGTTTTAAACAATTGTACTTGGACATCTATGGATAATTAACAACATTGATTCACACATTTTCTTCTTTCAAAGATAAAGAATAATTGTTAATATTTGTAATATAATGTAGCCGAAGCGTTGGAGACTCACTCATTGCTGGAAATGGGATATCTCGATGGCTTTCTCCCTCAACTGATTTTGCATTTGGGTTTTACAAACTTCCTAATGAGCTTTTCTTGTTGGCTATATGGTATGACAAGATGCCAAATAAGACCATTATTTGGTATGCAAATGGAGACAACCCTACTCCTATTGGATCAAGGTTAGAACTAAATGACTCTCATGGATTAGTACTCAGAAACCCCCAAGGTTTAGAGATATGGAGATCAAATTTTATATCGGGTACAATTTTTAATGGTCTATTGAACGATGATGGAAACTTCCAACTTTTAGACCAAAATTATGTGTCATTATGGGAGAGTTTCACTCATCCAACTGACACATTGGTAACTAATCAAGTAATGGAGTTAAATGGAGAACTTTCTTCTCGACAAAGTGAGTTTAACTTTTCACATGGAAGGTTCAAGCTTCATCTTCAAAAGGATGGGAATGTTGTTTTCAACATTATCAATTTGCCTAGCAATTACAGTTATGAGCCTTATTATGCGACTGGTACTGCTGATGCTAATAACCATACAAATGTTGGTATGAAATTGATATTTGACAAATCAGGCTTATACATATTGAAAAAAAGTGGGGAAAAGTTTTACATCATCAAGCCAAATGAGACAATCTCAACTAATGACTTCTACTACAAGGCAACGATCAATTATGATGGAGTTTTTACCATATCATATTACCCCAAAGATCCAAAAAATGGAGAAAGCTGGATCACTGCAAAGACTATACCAGAAAATATTTGTCTGAGTTCTGCATCTACAAATGGTGAAGGTATTTGTGGATTTAATAGCATTTGCAACCTCAAAGATGATCAAAGGCCAATGTGTAATTGCCTAGAGGGATATTCTTTAATTGATTCAAATAATATGTATGGTGGTTGCATACCAAATTTCCAAGTTATTTGTCAAAGAGGTGGGGATATGGTTTCACAAGATGATTACATAATGAAAGAATTGCAAAACACTGATTGGCCTACATCTGATTATGAAACATTAAGTCCTTGCAGTCTCAAAGAATGCACAAAATCTTGTTTGCAAGATTGCCTGTGTGTGTTGGTTACTTTCAGCGGAAGCTCTTGTTGGAAGAAAAAACTTCCACTCACAAATGGGAGAAGAGATAAGGTAATAAATGGAACTTCTGTCATAAAATTGATGAAAAACAATTACTTTTTAACCTCTTTCCCAAACCCAAATAGGAAGAAAGATCACCATGCCTTGATCATTGTCATATCAGTTCTTTTGGGCAGCTCCGTCTTGGTCATTTTAATGTTGGTTGGTGCAATATATTTTGGTTTCTCTTGCAACCGCAAGAAGATCAAAAGTAATAGAACCAACAAAAGTGTTGTTCACAAAAATTTGTGTAACTTTACCTTCAAGGAACTTGTGGAAGCAACAAACAACTTTAGAGAAGAGTTGGGAAGAGGGTCTTTTAGCATTGTCTACAAAGGAACAATAGAGATGACTAGTGTGGCAGTTAAGAAATTAGACAAGATGTTCCAAGATAATGATAGGGAATTTCAAACTGAGGTGAATGTAATAGGCCAAACTCATCATAGGAACCTAGTTCGGCTACTTGGATATTGCAACGAAGGACAACATCGAATTCTGGTGTATGAATTTATGAGCAATGGCACTTTAGCAAGCTTTATTTTCTCCTCTTTGAAATCAAATTGGGGCCAACGAATTGACATTGCCCTTGGGATTGCAAGAGGTCTTGTTTACTTACATGAGGAATGTTGCACCCAAATCATCCATTGCGACATAAAGCCACAAAATATACTTCTAGATGATCAATATAATGCTAGAATCTCAGATTTTGGATTAGCAAAGCTATTATTGATCAATCAAAGTCACACTGAAACTGGAATTAGAGGAACAAAAGGGTATGTTGCACCGGATTGGTTTAAAAGTGCACCAATCACTGCTAAGGTTGACACTTATAGTTTTGGTGTGTTGTTACTGGAGATCATTTGTTGCAGAAAAAATGTAGAAAAAGAGCTTGTTAATGAAGAAAAAGGTATATTGACCGATTGGGCATATGATTGCTACAAGGCTAAAACACTAGACATTCTTCTAGAAAATGATGATGAAGCTATTGATAACATGAAGAGCTTTGAGAAACTTGTGATGATTGCTATTTGGTGCATTCATGAAGATCATTTTCTTAGGCCAACAATGAAGAAGGTTTTGCTCATGCTAGAAGGAGTTGCTGAAGTTGCAATACCCCCTAATCCCTACCTATATAGTTCTGTTAATTGAAATTGAAAAGAGTTTCTTTGGATGTGGTTTTGATATCGTCTTTATTTGTTTTCCTTTTTCTGTAATATACATGTTCGTCTAATTTTTTCATGTAACTTAGAAATTAAGACAATTGTTAAATAAGACTTTTGTAAGAGTTTTGTAATGTAGCAAACATAAACAACATTATGAATTCCACATTTTTTTTTTGTTATTGTTAATGTTGAAAAAAAAAAGTAATCTCATTTAAAAAAAAATCACATAAATGAGTTTGTGCCTTAAAAAAAAACATAAATGAATTTGTATATACATTATTCATCCAGTATTTATGGTGGTACCACTACCAATCAATTTTACTCTATTAACGTTGAGAAGTTTTTTTTTTTTTTTGGTGAAATCAACGTTGAGAAGCTTTTAGATAGAGATTTAATAATTTTTTTGTTGATTTAAAATTATAGTATAAGAGTAGCTTTTTATTGCATAAAACTATAAGTATTATGAATGGCAAGAATAATATAATTATTTTGTAATGTTCTTTATATATAAATTAGAATTAGATCAATATTTACTTATTATAATTTTAAGTACATAAAAAATATTTTTATTCAGTGGAATGCAAATGTTGAAATATTATTTTTTAAATAATAATCAGTTAAATTTGTATGCCATCATGGTATAAAATGGTAAATTATTAATCGATCCGGAAATATATTTATATTTTACATTTTTACCCATTTATTTATTTACTTACCAATAATAATAATAAAAGAGAAAAACCAAAAGGGAGAAAGAAAAAAATATCAGGGTTGGTGTGTGTGTACTGTGTATATGGTTGCCGCTGATACGGCGTAGTCTCTGTTTATTCTCTCTCCATTACCACTCTAAACCCTAATTTCAAAAATCCCTAAATATCTTCTTTCTCACTCATATATACAGTTACACCGCCAATTTCTCTTTCCTTCTCTGCAAAACGCGCTGGTGTTGGGGACTCCCCGATTTTGGTTTCGAGTTTTCGCTGCTCGCGAAGAAAACTCGCGTCTTTCTCATCAAATTCGTCTCCCACACTGAATTTGAACTCCGCTTTTGCTCTTTTGCTACAGGTAAAGGTTGAATTTGCTTTGGGTTTCGTAGTTTTCTGCTGACGGTTCTTTTTTTTTTTTTTTTTTTTAATTTGGTTTTTGGTGAATAAAAGAGTGTACCCTTTTGGCTTTTAGGGTTTGTATTTGTCTGTTTCTCGTACATGTGTTTTTTTGAAGGAACTAAGTTTGTGAATTTAATTTTCCGAATTTTTGTTAAGAGTTTACTGTATTGCAGATTACTGCGATCTGAAAGATTGGATTTTGGTTTTTAACTTTTTATTTAATTTTAGGTCATTTAATTTTTTATGGTAATTGGTAGGTAATTGAAGTAGTGACATATTGGGATGGTTTTGCTTAGTTATTTTGATGTGGGTTGTTTAGTGATGCTAAATTTCTGGTGCTGTTTGAAGTTTGCTGATGTATGTACAAGTAGATTTCTTAGCGTTGGGAATATTAAATGTGGAGGTTTAATGGACTTTAATGTCAATGTTAATGTTATAAAAGATGTAATATAAGTATGTTGATGTTATAGAATTGAGCAAATATGAGATTGGCAGACTTGTTTTGGAAAATCTTGGAGACAGTCAATTGTTCATATCAGGTTTTGATAATTAAATGTGAAAAAATTGAAGGTTCCCTACATCATTAGGGATTTATTTATTTTGACTCTTTGTTTCTCATTATTGTATTTAATGGACAGGGAATGATTATTTAATGTACATTAGTGACGTGATCATTTTGTTCTGAAGTTTATACAGATATACATCAAAACTAAGTTTCATCAGCTTTCAATCTCATGGCTGGATTGTTGCTTGGTGATGCCTCTCATCATGGTGGTTCTCAAAGTGGTTCTCAGAGATACTCTGAAGAGAAGCCGGAGGATGGTTCGAGATGGTACTTTAATAGGAAGGAGATTGAAGAATACTCACCATCCAAACAAGATGGCATAGATTTGAAGAAAGAAACTTACCTACGCAAATCATACTGTACATTTCTGCAAGATTTAGGCATGCGACTTAAAGTGTGAGTCTTTATTGGTTGCCTCAGTGACCTATCTTAACTGCAGCTCTTTTACTTTTTTTAATTTGCCTGTTTAAGACATGTGATTTTTTGCAAGTATCCTTGGTTTCTATTTGTTCAACCGATAAAAATGTTCTCTCAGTGGCAAAATGTTTTTTATATTGTACAGAGAGTAATGTTGTTAGCTTTGATCTGTTTCCTCGTAGGAGGGCCAGAGCTCATCAGGGATATCTTAGCAACTTAATGTGTTTATACTTTTATGAGATATTGCCTGCGCCGAATGGAAAACATTTGTTAATCTCTATTATCATATTAAAATTGGTAATAAATGTCAATGAATACGCTTAGCTTCATTTATCATGATGTTGATACTGATTTAATTGTGCTGCAGACCTCAGGTAACTATTGCAACTGCAATAATTTTTTGTCATCGATTCTTTCTCCGGCAGTCCCATGCAAAGAATGACAGGAGGGTGAGTTTTTATTTTGTTATGATAACTTGTTGCTATCATTATTGGATAATTCTTTTTGGTGTGAATAAATTTTTTCTTTATATGTATTTCAATGAGCATAGTTAGCAAATCTATTTTTTGGCTGCTTTATATCCTCATGGCTATTGTATTTGAGTTATTCTGTTTTGATGACTCTAGTTCATTATGAGTAATGATTTGCCTATTCCTTTTTTGGAAAAGTATGATTTATCTATTCTAAGTTGTGTGGTTAATCAAAATTATCTCCATGAGTTACAAGTTACAACGTATGCATTAGAATCAGTATTGTTTATGGCAAATAGCGGACCATGGTGGAAAGCCAAAAATTCGCCATAAATTTATGGCGGATGCCATGGTGGACCAAAATAAATAAATTATATACCTATAAATTCTAACAAAACAGTACATATAACTTAAAAAAAGTAAAAAAAAAAAAAGATGATATAACAGTAAATATAAATAAAAAAAAACAAAAAAAAAGTAGATATAAATAAATACTTAAAAACAAAGAGGGTTCAGCGATTGTAGAAAAGTGCTGAACAATGAAAAAAAAACAACAGAAGATCAATAGCAATCGCCGGAGATAGCAGTCGGGGGAGGAAGGAAGACATAAAAACTAAAAGAAACAGAGCAAATCAATACACCAGTAATAATACATGTCAGAGCCAAACAAGGTCACCGGTGTCGAAGTTGCCATCGGAGGTCATGAAGCAGCAGCAACATAGCAGTTAGCACATGTCGGAGACAAACAAGGTCGCCAGTGAAGATGCCGTCGGAGGTTGTGAAGCAGCAGCAACGTCAAAGAACGGCAGCAACATAGCAGTTAGCACACGATAGAGAAGAGAACGTAGGTTTTCTTTACATTAAAAAACCCTTTATTTTTAGTGTTATCAAATAGTGGTTATCAAGTAGCTGTGAGTGGTTATAGTGGCCCAACTAATAATAAAGTTTTTTTTAACCTAAAAAAACCCACGTTCCTCTATCATGTGCTAACTGCTACGTTGCACACAATAGAGAAGAGAGCGTGAATTTTCTTTAGGTTAAAAAACCCTTTATTTTTAGTGTCATCAAATAACAGTTATAGCGGTTATCAAGTAGCAGTTATAGTGGCCCAACTAAAAATAAAGGGTTTTTTAACCTAACGAAAACCCACATTCTCTTCTCTATCATGTGCTAGCTGCCATGTTGCTGCTGCTCTTAGACATTGCTGCTGCTTCACGACCTCTGACGGCAACTTCACTAGCGACCTTGTTTGTCTATGATGTGTATTTATGCCTTTCTTCCTCCACCAACTGCTGTCTCTGGCGATTGCTATTGATCTTCTGTTTTTTTTTTTTTTTCACATTGTTCAGTCCTTTTCTACAATCGCTGAACCATCTTTGTTTTTAAGTATTTATATCTACTATTTTTTTATTTATATTTACTGTTAAATCATCTGATTTTTTACTTTTTGAATTTATATGTACTGTTTTGTTAGAATTTATAGGTATGTAATTTATTTATTTTGGTCCGCCATGGCATCTGCCATTTCCCGCTACGCCGTCCACCATAAATTTATGGTGGATTTTTGGCTATCCGCCATAAACAACACTGTGCACTATATAATTCATATGGTGCAAGTTGTCATGTAAATATATATATATGACAAAGTAAATAACAAATTTTAATATAGTTCACCTTTACTTTTAGATGAGTCCAACATAAAAAGAAAAAAAGTATTTTATTGCTCGTTGGAAGTTAAAAGTAGTAGTTTCTCAACTAAATGTATACTAGAATACTTGTTTTTGAAACTTAAATGAACCAGTGTTGTTTATTTATGTAGAGCTAAACTTTGTAGGCAATTGATGAGGTTGATTATAATTAGATTTTCTAAAAGAAATAAAATGCAAGTCCTTAGTAGTTAGCATTTAAAAGTATTTGAATTTAAATTTGGTTGGTCACATATATTCCACCAGATGGAAGAAAAATATGAATTTTTGTGCCATGGATTGTTGTCCTTGTGAGGTAGGTAGAAGAATGTCAATGTGTAGGAAGTGTAGTATACAATGATTGACATAATATTGGCAAAGGAAAAAGGAATTTGGCCAATCTGTTGCTACTTCTGTAGTTATGTGGCCAGGAGTCGAGAATGGAGGATATGTCAATCAGCCAGTTTTTTAGTTGGTGTTCAGCTTTTGACACAAGCAGTGTTGTCAAATGGCAGAAATAGCGGCGCCACAGCGGTATGGTGTCGCGGTTTCCAAACAATCCGCCACCAAATAGTGGTGGTGTTGTGGTTTTGCATGGCGGGTGCTATAGCTGTGGTGGTCATGGCAGCATGGCAGAAATCATGGGATTTTTTTTTTACCTAAAAAAACACGTTTTGGGTTTAAACCCAAACTGGCCCAGTAAAAAACTAGGGTTCACTTAAAAAAAGGGTTGCTTTACTGTTCCAACTACAATTAAACCCTATTACAGCAAGTAAACCCTGTTCCGACTGCGACCCCAACTGCAAGTAAACCCTGTTCCGATTGCAACACCGGCGGCAACATCTGGCTCCAAGGCTGGGCTGCTTGGCTCTGTCTGGTGTGTATATCATGCTCTGTTTTTTCTTTTTTTTTTTCTTCCTTTCCTTCCTCTGTTTTTTCCTCCTTTCCTTCCTCTGGTGTGACCTCTGTTTCGTGCTTTTTTTTCCCTTCCTCTGTGCTAGTTTCCTTCGTCTGTTTTTCTTTAAACAATGGCTGCTGAACCAGCTGCAAATGATTCAAGGGAAAAAGCTAGGACAGACCCTGGCTGGAAATATTGCCATCCATTGCTGGAGTTTTTAGTTTTGTTGTTTTGAATTGAACAATCTTTAAGTGTTTGAATTATGTTTTGAATTTGGAGTTTGCACTATGCTTCAGTTTTAAGTGATTTATATTTAATATTTTTTTTAGTTATTTAATTTATATGTACTGTTTTGTTAGAATTTATGTGTATATATTTTTTTTTGTCTGTCATGGCATCTGCCATAAATTTATGGCAGAATTTTGGCTGACCGTCATGATCCGCTATCTGCCATAGACAACACTGGATGCAAGAGAAATGTTAGCAACACAGTTTCTAATACACTTTTTCTAACATACTTTAGTATTGACTGAAATTTATCAGAAATCACAATTTTGTGGAACTCACCCCTTATTTAATTAGATTTTCTCTTGATATTGTAGTTTTCAATAAATTTTAACTAATAATAGTGTTAAAAAAAGTATGTTAGAGAGTGTTGCTAGCACTCGTCTTGATACAATGTCTTAAACCAACTGTTTCAAAAGTTCAAGTTTTTAGGTGAAGAGATGTAAATGGTTTTTATATTCGTAGTTACTAATCTCAGATAGTGGCGTGTAGTGGCTAACTTTGAAAATGCCATAGCGGGATGTGATGACTGCTAACATTAAATATAAACTAAATAATTTATACTGCACAGTACAAGAAGTACAAAAGAAGATAATTAAAATCATATACTCCACTGCCACTCTGCTATCCCACTAGTGCTATTGACTACTATGTTCATTTATTACATTTCTAACACATTAATTGAGAGAATATCATCTTCCATCCCCACCCACCCCCTACATTATTCAATTTATTGGTGGTGGGTGGTCTTGACTGTGTCTTAGACTCTTAGTGAGCTAATCATTTTTACCCTGTCTTTTGGGTTTAACAAGGATTGAAATTTATTATCCTGTTAAATCAGTTGACTGGTGCTTATTTGCAATGTTTTAAATCTTGGATAGCGGTGTGTAGTAGATGGCTCCAAAAACCTATAGTGATATATCATATAGTGGGATAGATGCTATTTTGAAATTAGTTATGGTTTATATAATGTATGTATACTATATACATATTGATTCTTAAGAATGATAAAAATTTCTCAAAATTAATGACATTCATAAATAGAAGTAATAGGTTTAGTCAACAAAACATGCTAGTAAATACCAACAAATGTTAAACACAAGCTCCCTAGATAGGAATTATTGATCATTGTTAGAATGTTGGATTAATGTGTATGTTAGAATGTTAGTTTAATATAGTTTTTTCTACACTTACTGAAAGGTACTAGTTACCCTTGTTTTCTTTTCTGCTGTATTTGTATGAGTGCTGCAGTCTGCACTCTTTTCTAAGTGTGTATTTTGTGATCCCTATATAAATAGAGAATTAGTCTTAGCTGAGCCTCTTTTGGACTCAGCTCTTCACTAAGACATTGTGCCCTAAATATTCAAGTATCATCAACCATCATCTTCTAAATCCAAGTTATCTTTATCATTTTCACTATTATTACATTCATAGATTTCATTTTTGGAAATTAAAATCCCATAAATAGCTCTCCAAGGAAGCTCAAATTTCTCTTTTCAGAAGTTTTTATTTGGAATCAATACATAGCGCCTGCTACAGCTGTTATTCAGCCCTCTATTTGGTCCGATATGGCTACTACACTAAACTGCCCTGCTATGGCAGCCCCTGTAGCAGTCAGGGGCCACTTTACACCACTACACTGCTATAGTGGTGCTACAGTGTGCTATTTAAAACCCTACTTATTTGGTTTATTTAGTTTTACCCTTGTAATGTATCATGCTAGATTTAACTATGTAGGACTTCAGTTTAATGACTTTCCTTATGAATATATGCTTATTGTTATTCTAACATAAATTGTATTTGTAGAATGTTCTATTCTATATGCCAGTCGCCAACAAGCTGCTTACCTTGTTAGTTGTTGAGTTTTGACTGTGTGCTATGTTAAGTGTTTAATCAATATAAAAAAAATGTAGTGTTTAATTTCATGCTTTGGTTTATTACCCAAACAATACATCCTATGGCTGCTTAAATTTTACATGTAATTGTTGTTTTCTTCAATTGGAAAACTTTATGTCATCCCTTTTTCTGTCTAGCTGTCTTGCCCATTTGCTATCTCTTTCTTGGCATGTGTTGGAGTACTTTCATATATCTATCCTTCCCTGTTGATATATATCTGTGTGCGTGGTAATAAATTGTCTTATGCATAGGAAGAAATATTAAATTGGACAAGTGGTGATAATTAGCAACTTCAAATGTTCTGCAGACAATTGCAACAGTATGCATGTTTCTCGCTGGGAAGGTTGAAGAAACTCCTCGCCCATTAAAAGATGTAATTCTTATTTCATATGAAATTATACACAAGAAGGATCCAGCAGCAATTATGAGAATAAAACAAAAGGTATTTCTTTCATCAAGTATTCTCTGCTCCCTGAGTCCCAACATTGAACTACCTGTTAATTAATTGCTTTCTTTGTAGGGGTTTGATTTAGGTCTCTGCTCACTGTCTTTCTTCTGTTTGTATATTCCATTCTAGTAGGATTATTTACATTTCTGATTTTTTTTTCATGGATTATATTAGTACCTGCTGCAAGTAGGCTAGCACAAGCAAATTTTTGACTTGCAATTTGCAAATTATGTCTGGACTGAAATTGAGTTTTATTGTTTTCTTTGTTCTTTGTGTTTGTTTAAATGTGGGGATTTATTTCAAAACAATTTTTCTTTTGAATTATCAATTTTTCCTTACCTCTTGTAATATATTGTTTTTCTCTTGCACTTGTGACACAGGAAGTGTATGAACAACATAAAGAATTAATTTTACTTGGAGAGAGGGTTGTTCTTGCAACTCTCGGTTTTGATCTGAATGTACATCATCCTTATAAACCTCTTGTTGAGGCAATAAAGAAATTCAAAGTTGCTCAAAATGCCCTTGCTCAAGTTGCATGGAATTTTGTAAATGATGGGTATGAAGATTATACAATTTTTTGTCAAGGCCAGTGGCCATTAATTTTTCTTTCCTGAAATTAGGATGTGATATGCAGACTTCGGACAGCACTTTGCTTGCAATTTAAGCCCCATCACATTGCAGCTGGAGCCATATTTCTTGCTGCCAAGTTTCTGAAGGTGAAGCTACCGTCAGATGGGGAGAAGGTCTGGTGGCAAGAGTTTGATGTCACTCCACGCCAATTGGAGGGTTGGTGTCTTTTTATTCAGTACTAGTGGTATAAAGAAATGAGGAAAAAAAAAGTACCATCTCATTGTCATCTCTATTTCCCATCATTCGTCTTATTCATGTTTATTTCTCTCTCTGATGGTATCTTAGTATTTATCTATTTAAAGAGACCGGTTCAACCATATGAAATGTGGATATCATATTATGACACAAGACCAATGTTCTTACTTTTTTTTTTTTTTTTTGCAGAAGTTAGTAATCAAATGTTAGAGCTGTATGAACAAAATCGAATGCCACCTTCCAATGATGTCGAAGGAGGTGGGACTTCCAATCGGGCCTCTGCAAAAGCTCTAGGTTCTAGCGATGAAACTGCAGCTGCAAAGAGTAATTTCCAGGCTGGAGCCACATTGAAGCCTGCATCATCTATGGCCATGTTTGATTCATCAGTCCCAAATCATGTTGGGCGCCACATCTCAAACCATGGTAGAAGTAGTGATTATGGGAGCACAGAAATGAAACACAGGGTGGAAGGTGATGCCAAAGGCAATTATTATCCTGAGCAAGAATCTCTACCACTTAAGGAAAACTCACATGAAGCTCAAGACGTGGTAAAATCTCGATGTGATAATGGTGAAAAGGAGCATGAAAGCAATGCTGGGGGGTATGAATTCAAAGATAAACATAATAGCAGAAACCTAGATCACAGAGAGGATGCATTTAGCCGGCCTAAAATTGACACCGACAAGGTAAAGGCTGCAATAGAAAAACAACAACAACGAAGGAAAGCAGCTGGTCATATAATTAAGAAAACAGATGTCATGGATGATGATGATCTCATTGAGAGGGAACTGGAAGATGGAATTGAACTGGCTCCTCAGAGTGACAAGAACAAGGACAAGAGGCAAAGCTGGTCCAGGCCCTCAGACAGATCAGATTATGATAACATGCATGGAAGACATAATGATCATGCAGATGAGCAACATCATGGAATAAAGGGTTCGCTGTTATATGAACCAGATCTAAGTGCTGTTGAAGAAGGGGAGGTATCGGCACTTGATGACATTGGGGGAGGGCTTCCATCGCCCAAGTCAAGCAATCGCAAGAGAAAAGCCGGAAGCTCCCCTGAAAGAGGGATGGAGGGGAAGCAGCGGCATAATTATGGCCCCGGACCTCACCACAATAACCGATTCGATTACTCGGAGGATCGAAACAAAGTCAGTCGGCTAGGCCATACTGAGAGGGACAGCAAAAGGCATGTACAGGAAAACCATGTTTGAATAATGTGCACCGGGTGGCTGTGACCTGTGTGTGGACTGCTTCGTAACAAAGATCCTGGAATGCTTTAATTCTCTGTTATGATGCAGCCTCCTTAGCCTTACCATTGAAGCTGTCAGGTCTAGAAACTCTATTTGTTTGAAGGACTTAAAATCAATTTTGTTGGAAGGACCAATTTCATTTACTCAATATATTGGGCATATGGGAAAATTGTAAAGTAGAAAGAGAATGGTTATATAGATTATAGTCGGACTTGTAATGGAAGGTCCATTTTCCTGCTACATCATCATGATTTTGATGATATTCTCCCTTTGAAATAATAGTTGTTATGATGATGATAACCTTGGCCTTATTTACTTGAAGGAAGATTCTAAGTGTCATTAGTCATATCCTACCTTTAGTACTTTGAAGCCATGGCTGCTATGTTTGTAGTACATTTTGGAAATGAATGTAAATGAATGTTTCTTACATGCCCCCTTTCGAAATAGGGAGAATGGATTCTCCTTATAATTTTAACTATCGAATACGAAATTAAAGACATCGACGGTTCAAAATGGTGACTTAATGTATTAAAAGAAAGGCAAAATAGTTTGTCACTCAATTGTTGAACAATGCAAAATAGTAGATGATGCATGCTATTTTGTTAGATCTTTTTCTTTAATTTTAGTTAACTACCACAAAGTTAGTTGTAGTTTGATTTTAAGAGATATTCTCATTTTCGATTTTCTTTGAAAACAGTGTTTATTTTTAAGTCAATTTTAAAAACGTTGTTAAACGATGAAATCTTTGTTTTTAGTTTTTTGTATTTTTAAAAATGTTTACAAAAATTAAAACTAATGCATTTTAACTTCATTTGTTATTTTATGTGAAAATAAAAATAGAAAATAGTAAAATTAAACGGCATTTTAATTGCCTAATTCCATGTTTTTATTTTCTCTCTTGTTTTGCATTATTTTTATTTTTATAAATATTTTAAGGCTTTTGTGACTCTCTTTATCTTAATAGGTAATAACTTTGATGTAGAAAGTGAAATTGATAGGATATAGCTTTCTAAATTAATTATAGTGGTTGCGTGATAGTGTAGCTGATGAAAATCTACAATAAATGCAATCGGCTATGAATATTTTGTACGATTATTAGTCATTTCATATGAATGCTAAGGTCATGTCTCCTGTCGTAGGAAATAAATAAATGTTGTATTGTTAGATCCTTTGTTTTTATAATTGATGGTTGAGATTTATTCTTTCTTTTTCTTTCCTAAATTACCCTCTTCTTCCTCAACTGTTACACTTAAAAGAGCCATCATAATCATAATTGATTGTCTGATAAATATTGGTTTTCTAGAAGCATAATAATCAAGTATTTATTCTGTGAAATAATAAATGTGTGTTATTTATGAAATATGATATTTTTTCAATCATTATTATTTCTTTTTTTTAGAAATAACCTTTAAAAAAATTTTAAATTACATTATTGGAGATATTTAATGATTAATAATACTTGTATTAGATAAAATAAAAATAAATAATATATACATACGAGACCCATGGTAAACAATTTAAAATAGTTGTATCAATATAAATACTCTTATCATGTTGGGCAAGGAGAGGTCAAGTGACAAATTAGGAAAGTTTGAGAAACAAATTAAAAGAATTAAAAGAGAAAAAAGAAATAAATCCCACCCATCAATTACAAACACAGAAATTTAATTATGCAAAATGCATATATATAAAAAGTAAAAAGGTATATTTTATTTATTAACTGGGGAGATATTAATATCAAAAGTCAATAAATAAGTTTTTTCTTTTAGAGAAAAGAAATTAGTCTCAATATTAATATTATATTGAAAACTAAATATGATATTTATTTTGAGACAATTTTTTTTTTTTGTAAATATGACATTTACTTTGGGACGAAAAGTTATATGGCATTGTTAATAATTGGGCCATGTACAACCTTTTGATGCCCAAGATCGAAAGCCCAATTTCAAGTGAAAAGAATCACTTCTCCACTGATATAATTTTTCACGTCAATTTTATTTAGTCATCAATGTCATTTAGCCATTTGTTCTATGCTCTTCATACAATAGCTTCGCAATCAACCTAATTCTTAATATATTAACATTATTCAACAACAAAGATTCTTTGACAATTAAGCTCTTGCATTGATACTTTACAACTCAATTCCTCTCGAATCCATTAGTCAAATCCAATTAAGCATTATATATATAGGCTCCAAATATCTAACCATTTTTCATTGGTATTCCCTTCTGCATGCCTTAGTTTTAATAAATACTCTTTTTTTTTTTATTATGAATAAATACTCTTCTTTTTCATATACTTTGTTCTGTGAATACAAGCAAGGCCTTGTATCAGGCATAAATAAGTTTTTTTTTCTATTAATTAGGCAAACAAATAATTATTACAAATCAGAGTAGATGTAAATTGAGCCAAATAAACACTAATTGTTTAGAGTTAAATGGTGGAAAAATCACTTGGATACTTTATTATTAATTTTTTTTGTTAATCATGATATCGGTACGAAATATCCAATGACTTTATCAATAATCTCTGTCAAAAAAACTGACTAATCACTTTTAATGAGATTTTTTTTATTTTCATCCATGTTTTTTTTCATGCACAATGTTTGAATTTGAGACTTTGTTTTCGTACTCTATTTATAATAATATTATGATTGATATGCTAAAGTTTACTTTATTTTAAGATCTAAGAGACACTGGTAAAAAAAAAATTATCTTATCTGGGTGATTGGGGTTTCAGTTTCACACTAGAGTAGAGCTTGCACAACACGAAACTGTTAAAGTAGAGAGAGTCCCTAGTTAGTCCCTACCACAGGCTGCAAAATTGTGATTCTTTGTGAGCACTTTTTTTCTTCTCAAAATGAGTATCTTGAAAAGAGCATAGAGAAAAAAATAAATTAAAATAGTAGATGATAGCGTTTAGACAAAGGGTGACCTGAATTGCAAATGGAAAACTGATCCTGTAGAAAAAAAGCATGACAAATCTTTGAGCAACGGATCTCTCTTGGTTGCAAAGAGATACAAAATAAGTGTACTATGGAACAAGAATATAATATTTTACAACTGATATACATAAAGAATTTAATTATAATATTATTATTTTATACTATCTGTCGTTCAATTATAATTGATCATTTATGATATATTTATTATTTTTTATAGAATTATCTTATTATAAATGATGTGAGAATTATGATTAAACAACTTTTACATTAAAGTCAGTATATCATCATTAAACTTAAAAAAAAAAACCATAATAGTGATCTTATGCACCAAAAATCAACCCAGGATTCACTTCCATGCAACACCCACCATTGCCCCAACATGAGCCTGTTGGCTGGCTCCTCAAACCCACTTGGGAGGAGATTAGATTAAAGTAGATGTGAAAGACAGACATGTGTCACCAAATTGTTCAACTGGTTTCGTGTGTTTTCTTGAACTTTGTAATTGGTTGCACCCTTTAAACGTTTGTTTTGGTTTAATTTGGCTCTTCATTCATAACCATAAAGTTAGCCTACATGTTGTTTTCTTAATCAATCATTAGATTCTCTATAAGTCATGGTTTCAACTTTTTTTTTTTATGGGATGATTTTAACTTAACTATTTGTAAACATATTAAGAAAAAAACTTAGATACAACAATATAAATATTGTTGGTACTATTATCTTTGTTCATAATTAGAATTTCACTTTGATAATATAAAGAGTAAAAACTCTTAATAAATATTGAATCTCATGTACTATTTAATGAATTTTTCTTAATTTAGGTGGATGACACATCACATTTATTTAGAAATTGATGAATTAAAAAAAAAAAGTTCAACTAAATTAAGAAAATATATAAAAAAAAAGAGAAAATGTCATGGTATATTATCAAGTTGAAACTCTAAATTTGATTGGATAACATTATCAACAATACTTATAACACTCTATCTAAGTTTTGTCCATTCATTAATTACAATTACAATATCATCATTTTGGAACATTTTACCATTGCATTGTAACTGTAGTCACATTTGCCCACATTGATGTGACTATAAATGCGACTGAAACAGCAATTTGAAAACAAGATTAAAAATTTGAGGCCACCTTTCCCATTTTGATGGTAGTTTTTATACTATTAATTGATCCCAAACATCTTTTCTCATAGGACTTAAAGTTGCTTGATTTCAAAGCAAGTACAAGATTGTCGTTTGAACTTTGAAGGCATTCAAATTAATTGGTCATGAAAATTAAAAACCGGCCATGAATTTCTATATTCAATATTAGTAATCCCTATAGAGCAAGTTTGAACTAAGGAAAAAAAAAAAGGATTCTTTTATTTTTGTGTTAAGTATTTTTTTTTAAATGGATAATTAAATATAAATTATCATGTAATTAACCTTTAATAGTCTCTTATTCATTTTATCAAACATTATACAATTAAAAAAGTAACCCTCCATCTATTTTTTTTTCTCAAAATTCCTCCATCAAAAGACAAAGGACATGATGAAAGAGATAAGAGATATGAGCATCCAAGCAGTGTGTCATTTCAAAAGATTCGGTCAAAAAAGAGCAAAGAAAAACCTGTTATATGTTACCACACGCACTTTTGTTACATCATAAGCTAGCCAAAAAGGTTTGCCATTATTAAGACAGATTAATTAAGCTAATATAATAATGTTCCATCACCCCAATTAACTGTCCTTTTGTTACCATGTTTTGTCAAAGATTTTTTAACATTGGAAAAAATATATATACCTGTTACCTAAGGTGGGAGACATTTTTGTAGTTTTGAAGTTGCATGCAAGTGGTGGAAAATATTGGAGGAGCCATAGGAAAAGAGCAAACATGCAAAAGCACCTGATACTACGTACTGTCACGATGATAAATCATCTTCAATTCAATTCTATCTGTTACTTTGCTTTTTGTGGCAAAAAAAATAGTCAGAGAAAGATAGAAATTTGAGGGAGAAGCTAAGTAGTAGAGTTCTCTTTGTTAGAGGCTACAAGTATTGGAGATAATCATGTTCTAATCATATATATGATCATTATTAATAGTAAAATTTCCTTTCATAATATTTAATGCAGTTATTATTATTTTTTTTTAATTATTTTATTGATATATACAAAATATTTATCAATTTTATTGACGATTAATCTTTATCAAAAAATTCATCTAACCACTTTTAGTAGGATTTTCTTTTTCTAACCACGATTTTTACATTTATAAGATTCAAATATGAAATTTTGTTTAAAAAAAAGTCTATTATCACTTGTTCAAATAACTTACTGATTAATGCAACTCTATATTCAAGATTCGAACTTACCATTAGAGCTCAAAAATAATGTTGTTTAATTACCAAGTTGGCCATAATCATCCTTTAATGACAGCTGATACTAAGCTATAGTATGGTGGGAGGCCAGGAATCTTAGCCGATAACAAAAGATTGTGCAAATGTATATATGCCTTTTATAAAATGATATTGAACCAGATACCCTTTTATCAAATGCAGTAGAAAGTGTCAAAACATAAAATATCTTTGTGCATGAATACTTTAAATATATATATTACTATAATTTTATGCTTTTCATGCATGAGAGAGCACTATAGTAGAGAACCTAGGTAAACAATAATGCTCGCATTTTTTTGTTGGTGAATCATGTGAACTATTTATGTGGATATATCTATGAATGATGATGATGTAGTAGTGTGTGTGGTTTCAGACATCAAGACAGAGCCTGATCTTTTTAAGCACCCTACTAATTTTATGTTATAATATATAATATTACCAATGATATGAATCCATGTTGTTGTGATAATGGGGACCTGGAATTGAATCATATGCAACTTTGTTAGGTGTATTTTTAAATTATATCTCCAAAGTGACCTCAAATCCCACTTGTTGAGTTCAGGTGAGAATTTTGAATGCAACTTTCATAGGATTGACGATTAGTGCAAATTAATTAAGAAAGGGATTATTTATGGAATCCGTATATAATCTTCAAAATCATTTTAAATCACAAAAGATTCATACTGAAATTGATTGTATATATTTAGGTTAATTTTGAGTGTGTTAATCTCATACTGAGGTCGTTATTTTTTTTTTGTGGTACATAGTAACCTAATTGGAAGCTGTGGTTTCGGACTTTTTAAATATGGATTAATTATTGAGTTGATAAAGGTATTAGTATTTTATAATTTATTAATTTAGATATAGTTTGACTGTTAGGAAATTAGTAATATATATATATATATATATATATATATATATATATATATATTATTGAAAAATAATTTAATATTCTTCTATAAAGCAATCTACATTTATAATTGATTCATATGACAACATATTTAAGATTAGTTATAGATTTAACATTATGAGATTCATAATTTTAATATTTACACTTCAAAATAAATACAAGCATGACATAGCATTTGACATGACTATTTAAAATCTAACAATTGTTAGAGTTTAATCAAAAGAAAAATGAACCAATTAATAAACCAAAACAAAATATGAGTTTTTTTTTTTCTCAAGATTTTCATCAGTTTCTAATTATTTTTTTTAGATTAATTTGATAATTCAAAATATTTTAATCCTATTTTTGAATACTCCTAATAAAGAGTGTTACTTCTATATTCTTAGACGAACAAATTGCTTTCGTAATGGAGCATCATAGATATGAGAAAAGAAAGAAAAGTGCAGGAAAATTAAAGATAGATAATTCCTTTGTTTTGAATTTTTTTTAGCTGGATATATATAAGATATTTTTTTGCTTTGCTTTGAATAGATCCATGAAGAACTCTCATTTTCAAGTGAGCAGTATGCTTATTGATTAAAGTGAATATTGTTTGGTATATATGTCGTTAAACATACTTCAAAGTGAAAAAAAAATTATAAAAGCTCAAATGTCCAACCCTTTATTCCTTTAAGAGTTTCACGTTTAGATCCCTTATTAATAGTGTTAAATTTGGATTCGATCGAAAATTGACTAAACTATGACCAGTTTATATTAGGGATCGTGGATATCAATGAATTAAACATACCTAATTCATAAAGACTAAACATATTTAACAGGATTAAACATTACCTTACAAGTACACATACATATGATTAATTTCCTGTAATGTTGAACACTTATTTAATTTTAATTTGTTTTAAACTAAACAATATTCGTGCAACTAAAAAGAGGCTTGATAGTTGTTTCTACATTATTATTCTTTCACACATTAGCTTTAATTGAATCGGTACGGTTTAGAAAAGAGAGAAAGTTAACCAAAACAGAATCTTGGGTTGTAGTTGTAGAGGAACAATTCCTGTCACTGAAACAACATATATATACTGTACTTTGCTGTGTTATTGCTGTATGTTAATAATATACTATATGTTCATCCTCTAATTAAGACAAATTAAAGCTCTTATATTCAATTTTCTCTAGCTACCAAGTTGTTTACCAAGCAATATAAAAATTCTCATTTGATTTATAATATTATATGTAAGTGGAGCCAAGAATGTTTCTGTAATTCTGTTACATGTGTACTCAAATTATAAGTTTCAGCAATGTGGGTGACCATGCTGAGAACAAAACACTGAAAGAAAATTCTCTTTTTATCTAAGTTCCCTGAATCCTCGTTATGGGGTCTTATATATCTGAAATGATGTTTCACACTTGCAATATAGTGTATCAGTACCCTAAAGAGAAAAAAAAAAAAAAAGTAAAATAAGAGAGAGATAAGAGAAATAAAGTTATCTAAACTTATCAAAATGCATGTTTTATATGTAGTGGCTAACATGGATCAGTGATTATTATTCGAATAATATAGATTCTTATCAAATTAATTTTTATAAAGGTTGCCACAGGTTACTTTTCAAATTCTTGATGAATCAAATTCTTGCCAAATGTGTTTCCTTTGCGACCAAAATGGACTTTTTGATGAGTCCAGCCCAATGCCGTATGACCCGTCTTTGGGGTCAAAATCCGATATTCCGACCCGATCTCATGCAACTACTAAAGACTTGCTAATTTAGAGGTGCAAATAAACTATAAACCATGTGCTCGATGGGAGTCTATGCACTAGCTATATCAAATTGTTTTATGAAGTATATGTATAATGTATTTTAATAAGATTTTAATGGTGATACAATGATAAAATCGTGATAGTGATTGATCAATAATTTTATATTGTAGGCACATTATTATTAAACTTTTTTTATAAACTACTTATATGTATTTTAATAGTTGCATGAAATACTAAGTATACATTTAGTTTAATTTCCTTTTTCAATGTTTATTGTCTTTGGTAATTAGGTTGAAACTGGCAAATTAAAACTAATTTAAGATTTATTCGTTTGCAATAAAAGAGTGGAAAAAGAGTAAATTGAATAGTAAGATGAGATCAGACTCATACTTTTACATTTTTTTTTTCTTTCACCTCGATTAAACGGACTCCTAGGGTTAACTCCAGAGAGACACTTTGAGTTAGAGGTATTAAAAATTGAGACATGATTTTTATAGGCTCTAGGAATAGAGATATGTGTAGGTTGTGTGTGCTCTTAGAAAATCTTAAGCGTAATGCACACAAGTGTGCCCAAAAAATTAGGGTATTTACTTTGACGACTAGAACATGTGCCGCCATCAAATTGGGATGAGATTTTAAGAAGAATTCAGCATTGAACTAAGGTGTGAGGTTGGGATTCGATAAAACAAGCCTAAGAGGTAGGAGTAGTAGTGAGAGACATAATTACGTTACATTGTGTTGTGCAGTAGTATCTTTTTGGTTTTTAATTCTTTGTGTGTTAATTTGGTCAAGTCTTATTTTCAATTTAAGTCAATCTAACTTTTCACATGAAAAAACTAACCAGTCAACTTAATTAACCTTCAAATTACATAATTAGTGTCAAAAAATAGTATTATACTATAGTGTAAATAATATCTGTAAAATGATTTTTTTTTTTATCGACAAATACTAATAGTTAATTATTAATTTTTTTATTAATAGGAGGAAATGGAATATACTATGCTCTCTCTCCCTATTACCTTCAACCATCATACTATCTTATCAGTATATGGATGATAACATACTCATTAGCTTGTTGAACTATACACTTAGTCCAGGTATGTTGTGATATTCAGATAATCCATTGAATTCAGTATATATGTCTTGTTTGGTGTGTGGAGGATAAATGACTGTGGAAATTTGACAACTTAAACTCTTACATGGTGAAATCAGCTTACTCGATTCTGAATGCTAAAATATCCTGTGCTTTATGCAGATTTTAGCATTTGAGGCAAAGGTTTAATTTTGGAGTTTTGTGGAAGAATTTGGCTCCCCACACACACGTACGTACACACTGAATTTATGTGAACTTATGTCAAAGAAGTGTACTTAATTTGGAAAGTGATCTGAATTGTGCTTTGTGTGGAGGACAACATGAGGAATCTGTACAAAACCTGGTTAAGATATATAGAGTTGTTCTTTTTCTTCACAGTTGTGGTTAATTAATGTTTAGTTTAATGTGTGCTATAAATGGATATGCTCTCCCAACTAATCAAACTTAATCACATATACATAATAAAACCAAAATTTCATCAACATTTTAAGCATGGCAATATTACTATCAGATTACACTTAATTAACGAATTACATACTCATGAAAATTAAAGCAGTATTACTATCAATATTTTTGGAAATTAATTTATCAATGATATGAATATGATGATGATACAACTTATTTAAAAAAAAATAATAATAAACTTTTTTTTATGTATATAAAAGAAAAATTCTTAGTGATAATGTAGAACCGGATAAATAATTTTTTACAGCCGCAACAGACAAAATTTGCATAGCATTTTAACATTGATATATATGTAGGAATCAATATTCTGTTAAAGATCAGTTTGGGCTGATCATGGCAAACAACAACATCAGCTTCCTAGACATACAATCAATACGAATATGTCTCATTTTCGTACAAAATTAAGCTCCCATCCAATCATGGGGGCACTTTGGCCTACACTTATGTGACCTATAATTCTTTTATTGCTTGCCAAGGGTAGATCTGTTCATAAACCACCTCAAGTCAATGTACTTATGTTTCTCTATAAATGATGGGTATATATATTAAGGCAATTAAGTCAAAAATAGATTTTTTTTTTTTAAAGTATATATCAAAAGAATTTTTAACAGAGACAATCATGTATGAACCAAATAAAATTATTATATACGACAAATCTCTTAACATAATTGTATATTTAGTATTCTAACTCAAGACATTTAATTAAGATAAAATAATCTCACATCAGTTAATTCATTAACATGCTTTATGATTAATTAAGGAAAGAATATATATTTTTTATATGAAAAAAAAAAAAAACTTTGGGTAGAGAGAGAAATATCTTGTACTTGATTTGTTTACCAAAACTCTAACAATCCCATGTGTTAGATTCTTACCCTATAACTATAGGATAAATCTTTACAAGTACTTATAGATGCACAGCTTTGAAAGTGTTGTGTATAGAAGAATAGTGTGCACATGAAGCTCTCTACGATTTGCTTTTTCCAGATATCGATTCAGCTTTTTTCCTTCTATATATATATACGTAGCTTAAATTCCTCTTCTCGTTGGCTATAAGTTGCTGAAAAATTAAATTCGTACTTTATTCTATTTGCATAAATTTGTGATCTACTTTATCATAGCTTTAACCTTTGACATATAATATATCGTTATATATATATGAATTATATATATATATATTGTGTTAATTTAATTAATTTCTCCTCGCTCGAATCTCAGTCTAGCACATTGATTGGATGTATTGATTAATTGTTAGTTGTACTGTTAACAAATCATCACTCAATCAAGGACATTTGAAAGTTTTAAAACAAAGTATTTCCAGTTGGATGGGCGAAAGTACTTTGATTTGTTATAAAACTTATTGCAATTACTTAATTGCATCAAAGAACATGGGATAAAATATGATTTGTTATTCGGTTGTTCAAATTTTTTGCTTTTCATATCTTTCATCGGTCATGATTTCTAAACTATTTTTAAAAAATAAAAAAAAATATTGAAGCATCATTTAAAATTTTATTAAACATTTTTTAACTATTAAAAATCATTAGAAATTATTTTTCTAAAGTTTCAAAAATATTTACAATAATTTTTTTACTTGTCAATAAACTAGTTAATCACATCTTAAATGATTTTCAAACAATTTCTGAATTGACAGAAAATAAAATTGTCAGAAATCGATTATCATGTTATTATTTAAGAAAGAAACTCAGCAGCAGGACAAAAAATAATAATAAAAAAAATATAATTTGAGGATCAAGATCAATCAACATTTAGTTGGGAGATTAGGATTTTTTTTAAACAATTAGAGAACTAAAAACATATTTGAGATACATAGTTAATTTGATGTTGATTTTTTTTTCCAAATTAGAATTCTTCCAATAAAATATTTCTATTGAATAATAGGCACATATTACACCAATAAACGACCGTATTTTTTTTATTTTTTACATATACTGTATCATTTTTTTTATGAATTTAATAAAATCAAATAAATAATAGTTTATTCAGAGAAATTAATGAAAATATATAATTTATTGACAACAAACAACGTTATCTTAAAATGCCAATCCTTGAGTCTCAAAAGATTTACATAGATCTGTGGGGCGAGTTATGATAGTTACCCTACATATGACTGCTAGCAAATAGGTTAAGCCAATGAACACTTTATTAACATAAGAATTTTCCTTTTTGACTACAAAGCTTGCAATTTGTTGTTACCTTTATCTATTACTAGACTTATACGTGTTTCCGCATATACAAAGAGTTAATGTTAATCCATCTTCTTCTTTTGTTTATATATATTTTTTGTGTGAGATAAAAGATTTAATTATATAGCAAAAAAGATTTATTGCTAAAGAAAAACAATAAGTGGAGTGGTGGGTGAAAAGACAAGGAATCGTACCGTTGCACATTTATGCCTTTCTAACATTAAAAGTAAAAGAAATAAAACATTATGCAATTTGTGTATTTAATTATTTTTAAGAGAAATAACAAAAGGAAAATAAAAGCCTTCAACCTTCGACTGTTTTTGCTGAAATATTTGATGATCGATCCAATCACAATGTGACATATGTTTTAGAAAAGATTAAATAATTGTTTTATTGAGTTTTCACACTCTAGATGATTCGGAGATATAATAATGCTCATGACAAAATAGAAATTTGGTGCATTTTTTTTTATATATTATTATCAATATTTCTCTCCCTTCTTATATTGTAATAAATTTTTTGATAAAGAATAAATATTTTGATACTTATTTTCAAATAATCATCAATCAACAATAACTTGTTTATTTATTTTTATAAATAAAAAAATTATATTAAATTTATATTTATATTTATATACGATATAACTTCGAAGTATTTTACTCTAGGATGGAAGAAATGTATCTTAGTTTGGAGTAAATTGATACTATTTTACTCCAAAACAGAAAAGAAAAAAAAAAAAAAAAACTCACAAGAAGGCCTTGAATCATGGGCCCTACATACCAAATGATCTCTAACTGAAAATCCTTTTATTAATTACTCTATTTCTATGTTAAAATCATTTTGGAGTGTCTTTGTAGGTTTTTCAATCCATCTCCACCGAATCTCAATTGTACTAAAAAGAAGGGTCATTACAAACATGTATCCAAAGTTGATTAAAGTTAACGTCAAACATATTAGAACACATAAATATCCATTTATTTTCATTATGGTGCATTTTTTTTTTAAAGAAATTATACTTAAGAAAAAAAAAATTTACATGATGCACTTTTAAAGATGCTCTAAAAACCTCAATCTCAATAGTTTATTTTTTAATTTGAAAAACTTCGCAAAGTTTTAAATAGAAAAAATAATGTAATTATTATATGGTTATATTTTAACACTTATATTATCAAACTTCAATATTAGGAAATCCAATCCTTTAACTAGCTAATTTTTTGGTTTTATCACAGTTATAGATTAATTTTGCTTATGATACTGTCGTTGTCGTTGACAAGAGGAGTTTTCATATATGGTAGGATTGAACAAAAAATTTCTATAAAATAGATTGTTTCTACAATGTGTGAGTACATATACTTAATCATTACATCAATCCTTCATATTTAACATGCTAATTTGATTCTTAAAAAAAATGCTAATATGTAAATTTAATTTTGTCCTTTAATTAGTCCAATATATTCGGTCAAACTATAACGAAAACTATCACGTTCAAATACGATGACAATTTTTTCATGTCAATTTGTTTTCATGGAAGACGTTAACCCTTCTCACCTAATCACGTGGACTTAAATCGTACAAATTTTGAAAATGTGATTTTAGCGTGACAAGTTTGATCAGATTGTGATTGGAAATGAAAAAAAAAAAAGGAGAGGAAATAGTAAAGTACATAAGTACATATAGCTGGAGAGTATAAAGATCTTACACGTTTTGGAAATTTGAGAACGAATGTGACATGATCCTAAATTAGGGGTTGCATATTGAACATGTATTTCCCTTTTCTTTTCTTTTCTTTTCTTTTTGGTGAAAATGTAATTCCCTTTTAAATACGTACAATTGTACATAACATTCAATACGAATTCAACATATATTGGAAAATTAATGTGGTACCAATCAGCCAGTCTTCCAGGCAGCCAATAAAAGCATGATTATAATTTTAAAAAAAAAGTAATTAATTTTATATATACACTTTTAAATACTTGGAGGAGGAAAGGAGAAAACTTTCACACGCATACTGATACTGATTTTGTCCAGCTGAAATACGATGTCTCTCAATAATCAAATACGATATTATATAGGATTTACAATATTGACACATTTTACTTAATCAATTAAGTTAAATTTCTTTAATAAAAAAAATATAAACCTAAATACTCTTAAAACAAGACATCAACTCATACATCGTTGCGTTGATTTGAATAGTTATAGACATCACACTAATAAGTTTTATTATTCTTAGCCTCATTTTTTATAGGTCCCAAATGACATCTTAGATTTTAAGATTTTTTACTCTTGTTTTTTTTTTCAAAGATAGTAAGTTTTAGCATAATTTTTTACAAAACATTTATCGTCTTCTAGTCTCTTTTTTCCTTCGGTCTTTTATTTATGTTACTATAAAAAATATATTCATTTAATACTCATAAACGAATTTTTCAGAGTTTTTCTCATAAATCGTTGTTACAAATTCTATTCCAATGATAAATGATAAGATTCAACAATATCCAATTCTTAACTTTAAAAGTTGTGAGAAGAAATTTCATTAAATATGATCTTAGATAACTATTAATATTTCAAAAAAGATTTTGAAATTTGAATCATATGAATAAATAATATATGATTGAGAGAAGATATCTTACTAAAAATAATTAATCAAATTAGTCAGATTATTTAACAAAGATTAATAATTAATTAATAACACGGATAAATACTTTATATTAATCCAGGTAACTCCCAAAAACTATTAACAACAAAATTATATCTAACCAAATGTTTGTAATACTCCCAACTTTATACCCAATAATTTTCCACGGTTAATAGTCATTGACTTGGCATACATGAAAGATTATGATTAACAAAGAGGTGTAAAATAATTTTATAGTTGTAATTGCAAAATCTTTTTTCTCCTATTTTATTTTACTTATTAAAAAAAAATAATTATATTAATTATGAGTACAACGTTTACGCGTTTACAGTTCCACAGAACAGCAAAGAGAGAAGATTAGAAGAGAAAGTAGCTAGACACATAAATAGTTTAATTATCTAGTTAGTTAGTTAGTTTTGCTATATATCCATATTCTTAGCTGCCTAATCCCCTATTATAGTCTTGTCCACTTGCCCTTCACAACTTGCCCTCTTTTGCACTATCACATTACCCTATATATTACCAGCCCACAAAATAAGAAACCCAAACACAACACAACAACAACAACAACAACAATTTCCTTGTCTTTTTTTCTTCCATGCCCCTCTCACCATCTTCCATGGCTTCAACAATCCCACAACTATTCTATCCAAACTACACCTTCGCCACTCACCACCTCCACCACGACCTCTCGGATTTCCCCACCACCACACTCCTCAACAACAACGCCGCCACCGCCGTGTCGGTTATCGACAACAACAACAGCACCATGTGGGGTGGCCAAGACAGCTTGATACCCTTGCTGGACATGAGCAATGGCGCACTGGACCATATCGTGTCGCTCGATTGCGACGCCATGGCTTGCAGTGCTGCCAACTGGATGCCACCGTCGTCGTCGTTCTCCGACCAGCTCGGCGGGCTCTCGGAGTTGGCCATTTCGGACTGCAAAATGGGGTTCTACGGTGGAGGAGGGGGAGGGTTTCTTCAGAACTTCAACAACAACCACAGCAGATATAATAATAATAATAATAACAACCAGCTTCCACATGTTGTGGAGTTCGGAGATGAATGTTGTGGGTTTGTTGAGGATGTTAAGCCACACCCTTATCCTAATGCTGCAAGAGACAATTGGGTATGCTTCAATTATTGTTCTTTAATTCATTGATGATCGGTGCATCATCATTTTTATTTTTGATTTTTTTTTTTTATGGTGTAGTGCATGTGGCAAGGTTTTTCATACATTATTAAGTATAGTTTTATTTTATATGTATTCTTCTTCTTTGGAATTAAGGGAGAGTTGTCAAATGAGACGTGTCGTGCATATGTGAAAGTCTTTTCAAAATTTTGAAAGTGGAACACTCAAATTTTCATTCCAAGGAGTCATGATGATGGTTTTTTGGTCATGATCATGAATATAATATTAAATATAGATACCTAGTTTCATATATTTGTTTTTATTAAATGTTGTTTTTGAAATTAATTTATGGCAGGGAATTCAAGGAAATCAAATGGCAGCAATTGAGGAGCCAAACATAAAGGTAGGAAGGTACTCAGAAGAAGAGAGGAAAGAAAGAATTCTCCGATATTTGAAGAAAAGAAATCAAAGAAACTTTAACAAAACCATCAAGGTCTTTTTTTTTTTTTCTTTTTATATTCTCTATCTCTTTCAAACACTTATTCATGGAACTCACTTTGTGATTGACCTATTCTCACAGTACGCATGTCGAAAAACCTTAGCTGATAGGCGAGTGAGGGTTAGGGGAAGGTTTGCAAGAAACAATGAGCTTTGTGAAGAAGACAACATGGCAACAAAAAAGCATGAGAATCATCATCTCCATAAAGAAGACTTTTATGGTGGCGATTCAATCCAGTTCCAGGTAACTTTCATTACATATATACAATACACTGTTAAGATGGATATTTGGGAACTAGAATCTATCTATAGTTGATAACGAAATGCTATCTCATCGAATAAATAATAATAATAATAATAAATATCTTAACACTTTTAACCACAAACTAGGAAACTGGCTAGATTTTTAATGAGTATATTTTTTCTATAGTATTTTACTATTAACTAGTCCATTTAATAGTATTTTATAAAGAAATAGTATTACATTCAATACTTTCTTTATGTTGCATGTATGGAAATTTTGTAAAAAAGTCTTATATTTATCTATTTTTCATTTTCATGCTTAAATGTAAAAAATAGATGTGACATCGGTCCAAAATAATTTCTGATTTTGATAAATGATTTATACATGCAGTTAAAGAATGATGAGGAAGATTGGCTTCAAGAGGCCATGGCAAGTTTAGTGTATTTATCTCATTCTTCACCGGAAGATATGTAACACTACTTATTGTTGATTAGCATCATTGATTAATATTCCACATGGGAATGAAGCTCTCAAAAGTGCAAGGTGAATAGGAGGAGGAGGGACACACAGAAAGAGAGTTTAATTTAATTACCACAGTTAAAATATAAAAAAAATTGTATGCTAATTTGTTTTCTTTTGATCAAAATTAAGCACGTAGATATTGTAAACTCTCTAATTGCATGGCGGTGTTGTAACCATAGCCGATGTAGATTGTTGTTCATGTTAATTTGTAGAGGCATCTTCTTTGTTAAGGAAGAAATCGATCGGCCTAGCTAGTTTGACTGGATACTTGGGCTGATTGAATTAAAGAGATATAATATTCCATTGGAATTTGGAAAGGACGTGCCTTTTATGTTTGAGTAGACACAAATATTCCGATCGATAAACAACTAAGCTTATGAGTCACTATCCCTCAAACTGTTTGGAGTCAATTCTCTACATTGATGTAATTGTCATCGTGATGATTATTGAAAGCCACTAATCGGAATTTCTATAGTTCCTATATATATACTGGGATGGATATTGGGGTCTATAGGGACGTTTTACAATATTAATTTACATTGAAATTGAATAAGTTATATTAACTATTAAGTCATGGTTTTCGATCTTTACGAATAGCTTCCTCTCTATTGAAAAAAAGAAGAAGAAGAAGAAATTAAGATGAAAGAATGTAGAAGACGATATATGCAAGATTCTACTTTTAAATGGGATGGGGATATTGTTTTTAAAATATTTTTGGGCATTTAAGCATTTATATATTGTTTGACAAATAATTTGAGCGTGCTTAAAATAAACTTGTATAAGTTTATAAAATTTATTATAATATTTATATTTATTTATTTACTTACTGTAATAGAAACCATATATAGGTTTCCTATGATAAGTTGAGAAAGCCATGGAATCTAACACTATATGTGAATGAACAAATTCATTTAATTTCCTTACATTTTTCCCTATTCTTTGTATGTTTTAAAAAAAAATAGAAACTGTTTTTTTTATTAAAAAAAATACAATATTCATCATATTATTAATTAATTTTTATTAAATTTATAAAAAAAAAATTCCGTCAATTGAGTATATTTTATATTTAGATACTGAAGGGGTTTACGTTGAAATAGAGTAATGATATGTAGAAGTTAAGTATAAAATATGTTACTTCTTTTTTATTGGTTAATAAATAAATAACCCAAAAGAAAGATTTGACCGAAACTATGGTTGTTCATTTACCATTTCATATGATTCGTGTAATTTGCTTTCACTATTAAGCAATATATTTTTTTTATATTGTTAATGTATTTATCTTTTGAGCTACAATACTGTGGAAAACGAAAATGCAAGTTCAAGTGGAGGAAAAATAACTTAAATAAAATAGAAGTCCCGTATTATCTCTCTCTCTCTCTCTCTCTCTCTCTATATATATATATATATATATATATAAAGTCCAGTATTCAATAATTTCCCTAAAGACTAGGCTATTTGATAGATTTTCTCCCCCTCAAGTTTGGACATGGTGGTGGAGATGGGTATGTAATTATTAGCGTATAGCTTTTTCCATTCACTTGTGGATGCCAATCGTGTGTATAGGAAAGACGACGGAAAAAGAATTATTCTTCATTTGATTGTGGAATATAATGTGATGAGAAAATTTTAGACAGAGACATATACGAATATAAAAGGACAAAAAAGAAGGAAAAAAAAAAGGACTCTACTTTGTATTCTATATATATTTGGTTCCCCTAGCTCTTTCCATTTCCCTCTTTTGAAGTACTACTACATGCCGGGTTTAGGGCATAGAGAAACCTTAGTAAGGGTAAGGAACCTGGGGAAGAGGAAGAAGAGGAATCGTGTTAATAATGATTTAAAAATTGAATCAAAGATATATTTAAGTTAAATATTACTAGAGTTTAAAATTTAATAGTGAATAAAATAGTTTTATATTATGGAGTCACGCTGATTTTTAAAATGATTATATAAAAATTAATAGATTTATCATAAATATAAAATTATGATATATGATTTTTATAAAATTATTTTATATAATCATATAAACTCTAATTATTATTATTATTATTATTTTAATTTTTTATCCGTGTAAATATTGATTATTATTTTGTTAGTTTTATGTTCACATAAGAATTCATGTATATAATCTCTTCTTCTCCGTTTTTTCTTTAATCCACATCATCTAGATTAATTAAAGCATCTTTAGTGATAAAACTCATTTTGGATTTTTAAGTTCTTTTTCATGGGTTCCACAATATCACCTAAGCATAAAAACTTATTTTAATTTTCTCTAGTGGTAAAATCCAATTTCACTTCTTAAATTAATATTTATGGTTTCACCTTAGTCTTCCTCTTTTTCCACCTTCTTCTTCCTTTTAAAAAATTATTACTTTGAAAATTGAGAGGTTGTTAAAGGTTCTGACAGAAGGACGGTTCTCTATCTTAAAGTACTTAAATAATTTTCTAATGTGAGTTAAAAAAAAAAAAACAGTTATAAATCTATTAACTTAACTTAAGAACACCTCACTAATATATATATGCTCTTGTTACTTGTTGATGTGTGTAGATAAGAGGTTAGAATCACTAACTATAATTAGTTTATAGTTCAACACCAATTTAACCATTTGATCAATTGGTTGTTATAGAAACGTGTTAAACTCCCCACAACTAACTTAATTACAAGCATATATCCTATACATATAGTCTGCTACCGACAATATGAATCCAATCTATTATTATTACCAGAAGAAAAAAAAAATATATTTTTTAAAACTTTATCTTTTGAAAACGAAACTCTTGCAACACCTCCCCTTTTAGAAAGCACCTAAAAAATGTTCTCCGCCATTTATATGATTAAAGCCTAAAAGTAAAAAAGTGTAAAACGCTTCCCAAACGTTTTCACTTGCATTAGTTGCATTCCAACAATTTATTCCTCCGTCCCCATGCCAATCCAAACAGAGAAAAGCACAATGACTTTTATCAATTAATAAAATACTAATTAATAAAACGAGGAATTAAGCTGTTTGTGCCTTTGTGGTTCTAATTCTATTGGAGTTTATCTCCATTAATTATTTTATATTGGAAGACAAAAGCAAATGTGCAAGCATTTTGATATGAACTTACATAGTGACCTTCTAGTTTGCTCCAACTTTAAGTATAAACAAAAGTAATTATGTTTTTGATCACTTTTAATTATGCTGGATTAAGCATATTTATTTCACTACAGTTAATGTGGTTTAGGTTTAGTATATATATACAGGTTCAATAAAATTCTTGTCTTGTCTTTTTATTGCTGTTAACGTGTGGATGTTTCAAAAATATGGGTTTTCTTCAAAGAAGCCCAATTAATGACTATGGAATTGAATTCCAATTCCTTGAAGGGTAGGATGCCATGCAAGAACATTTATCCTTATCTGACCAAGCATCTAAACAACGGTTCTTATCCTTGTTCAAATTCAAGAATAAGAAGGAATTTCATGATATTTTTCCGTAATTTTGTATTGTTTAGTTGCACTCTACACCGTAACAGACCATACATAGTTGTAACAAAAAAATCAAACAAAAGAATATATTATGATTGAGTTTATTATTAGTATTATTGTATAAAATAGTTTTACATGCTAATTTAATCAATGAAAATATTATTATTAGAGTAATTATTATAAAAATCACCAAATTCATTTTACACGGTGGATTGTAATTAAATAATAATTGTAATTAAATAATAATGTAAAATAGTTTTACAGTATTATTATTAGTGGATAACTTTTTTTTTTTTTTTATTAAAGGTAGGAGACCATGGATATTCTCCAACTTATTGAGTACTAATCTCACTTACGATGAGTGACTGTCGTTGACTCAAGAGAATTTTACGTATGATGAAAATCAAACATGAAATCTTCTGTTAAATAGATCATTCCACCACATATTAACGTGGTATGGTCTGTATCAATCCTTTGTATTAACTTTTTTTTTTATAATATATATTTATATATCAGCTTAATTTTGTCACTTTCGTGATAATGACTGTTACCAACAACTTAATACTAGTTATTCTTTCAATTCTCATCTGTTTTCTAATGTAGAAAATCATAATTTCATAATGTTAATTATGTGATAAGTAGGTCACATAGCTCCCTGATCACACACTACTGTTACATACAAAATATATATTGGAGACTGGCCCCTACCTTGTTGAAATGTCACGTTCTTTAAATCCCCCTCTAGATGGGGGCTCTTTAATTTTCTTGTTACCACAATATTGCTTTTTCTAGGAACTATTACCTTCATATATGCTTGTTATAGCTAGTGGTGTCATTTTCATAGTGTTATCTTACTCTCTCATTGTCATCATCATGTTCAATCAAGACTTTTGTGACATACAAATAATATATTCAAACACCTTTGTTGGATATTTATCGTAGGAATTCTCTATGGACAGTATCTATTTAATAATATGTATAATAGTTTTGAATTAACAAGATCACAAACATGCCATTGGTTAAAGAAACAGATGAAAAGATGAGGTATATCGTATATATGTGTATTAGCTATGGTTGATTCCTTGATTAATAGATCACTCAAAACTTAAAAGTAATTAATTTGATCCTCTAAAGTTCTGTGATTTTAACTTGGTGGGGGGTGTGACCTAGCTATAATGCAAACCAAAAGCTTTATATATAGTCAAAAATAGATTGATAACTAAGCTATATGAACACACTTTATGTGATTGAAGAAAGTGATATATAGTCCTTTTCAGATTCTACCTACAAGTATCCTTGTTCCTTCTAGATTTTGAGATCTCTGGTGTATATCTTCTATACACTTCACACTTAATTATTTTCGCTATGAGTTTTTACTGTGTCACATGCATATATATATATATATATATATATATATATATATATATATATATAATATATATAGTATATGAAAAATTTGTCATAAATTTTCTTACATGCCAACATGCTTGCTTGTTCATAAAAATGAACAATTAATCTTTTAAGTGTACTGAAGCTAGCTTTGACAAAATTAATGCATAAAAAGTCAAATTAGGAAGGAAAATCAAATGCAAAAATGGTCAATGTTATATTCGGTGCTAAAGGATCATGTGACTACTGTTTATATATAGAAAGTTCAACTAGAAACTTACAGAAGGAACTTGAATGCAGCCTAGTGTAGCTTGTTAGATCAACTTTTTTCTACTGATATAGATTCTGAATAGAGGGAGAACAAAAAAAAAAAAATATATATATATATATATATATATATATATATATATATAAATATATATAAAATAAAAAATAAAAAATAATGTAAATGGGGGTCACAAGTAAGCATTCTTTCAATCGTAAGAAAGCACTAATATGCAGCACAGTGACTGAAACATTCTCATTATTTCCTCTCTAAGTTGACCTGTGCTGGCATTATGAATTTATAATGGATTTCCATCTCAGTGCCATGTGTTAAAGATTGGGTTTGTGTTCATATATTGAGGTTGGAGTTTTTCATACAAAATCACTTAAGAATATTATTGTATAGCCACAAAATTAATAACAATTTTTTTTTTTTACAAACGAAGAATTAACAAATTGAAATTGTTGACAACATACTTCAAACAATAAACATAAGAAGAAATATTGAACTACCTCACGAGATTAATATTGTAATTTTTATTTTTTTTTATAATTTGAATGATTGATCATCGACATGCATGTTGCAGAATGGTTAATTGTTGCAATCGCATCAAAACTATGATTGCAAAACGCATCAATCACAATAGTCACAACAGAACCGTACGTAATTGTAACCTAAAAAACTTTATTAAAATGAATAACTTGTTTATCCCTCCTTCATCTGTGGATTACCCTTAAATAATTAATAATATAAAATTGAGTTAGTGAGCATTAGTATGGGACCCTTGAAGAGATACAAAGTGGGGTCCTCCTAGGAAAAGAACTCATCAAGTAGTTCATTATCCCTTCAAGCCAAGGGAAGGCAACAAGATTATAGTGAAGTGGAAATTAGTGCATAACTGTTGATGAATTTGAAAACATTTTTATTCAATTGCTGTCCTTATGTATGTTTGAGACTAAATCCATACACAAAAATTGAAATCAAAGATAGGGTTCAAATATAATTTTATTTATCATAATTCAATTAATTTTTCTTATGAAAATCATTCAATCAGTGACCGACTTTAAAGAGGAAAAGGTTGTGTTGTCTCTGCTAGTAGGGTCTTGAGGACTAAAAATGTTTGTGTCTCTTTTGGTGGGTATCTTAGGGATTGTATTTTAGGTATTTTATTTTCTTTGATGTGTTTGTTGTTTTTTATTTACCATATCTTGTAATTAAATCTTTATCAATGAAATTTTTTAACTTACAAAAAAAAATATGAATAATGACGGACTAATTTTATTTTATATGGTTAATATATCATCATTAATAAACTTATCAAGATAATTTCATCAAAATTTTACATCGTAATGTAAAATTATCTTGCATTAGTTACAATCATGCTCTACAAATAAAATTAGTTTATAATCCAATAAATTCAATAAAACCTCTAATCTACTTTAAAAAAAAAAAAAAAAACTCATCAAGAAAATCAAGGAGGATTTTGTCTTATTGACAACAAGTGCATGTGGTATCATAGGCATCCAATTTGGCCCACAAAAACTCCAAGAAACAAAAGAGTTGGCATACACTCAGGCCCCATAATTGGATTTGCTAGGGTTTATAAAAAGAACTACAATTGGTTGACCATTTTTCTTAATTTTTATTTTTTTTAATAAAGCTGCATGAACCCAAAATATGAGGACAACGTTCTTGTAACCAATTTAGAAAGTTCTTTCGGTGACTACATATTTACACTTGAAGCACTGAAGTAGTACTTTATTATGGTTCACTACTCATGGGTTATATGGTACAAGCTAGCATATCAATGTTGCAATCATAGCAATTTATATATATATGGGGCCAAAAGTCTAGCAATATTGCACTTGCTAGTCAAGTAAGATAGTGTAATAAAGCGACCACCATTGACATATATACCAAGATTCTTATAAGTTTCCCTGACCAGAAAAATGTTACAAAGTTTTGTTTTAGTTCTTCAATTTGTTTTTGTTTTTTAGGTATGTGAGATTTGCTCGTACTTTCTTAGCTGGATTCTAAATTGATAACGAAATTTCAATTTCGCAACAATGATCTTTGATCATAATAATGGTTGGTTTTAATAAGACGGAGAAAATATATATTCATTTAAATTAATTGCTTTTTTTTTTTATATATATAAAAACTATGAGAGGACTAAAGAAATATATACAAAAAGTTGAGAATCTTTCTATTATCTTCTATTATAATATATAGAATTTATTGAGAGAGTTTTCGAAATTTTCATGTCAACACTCGTCATCTTTTACTTTGTAAATCACCTAAGTAAAATCTAAACAATCTTACAAATTTCCCTGAGAACTTTGCAATAAGAGAAATGTGGAACATACGTTATATACGGGCGAGAGTGAGACACTCCACCAGGATTAATTTTGATCAGGTTAATCAATCATAAGAAAGGTAAAGAATATTAATATCAACAACAAAATATTTGGTGGTCAAGGTGATGTAATTAAAAAAGCCAGGTCGAATCTAAAAAAAAAACCTATAACAAGTCAATAATAAGTGTTTTTTTTTTTTAAGAAAAAGACAATAATAAGTTAGACTTATATAATTATACTAAATTTTAATATATGGTTAATTACTCATTACTCATTTGATTCTTATAATTATATAAATTATACCTTTTAATCTCTATACTTAAAAAACATTTATTTTAGTTCTTACACATATAGTTTTAATATTTTTAGTTTCTAATTAACATAGCATTTTTAATCCATTTTAGTCCTTAGGGCCTCAACTCGGCCTAAACTAACAGGGGCTAAAAGAGATTAAGAAAAAAAAATAAAATATATATATATATATATATATATATATATATATAAAAAATAAAAGTACTAAAAGAGAGATTCCAAACCTAAATACAATTAGTTTGTTTAAAATTATAATAAGTGATTATTAGATAATCAATTATTTCATAAGTAGATAGGATTTGTTTTTTTAAATAAGTAAAAAATAACTTATTTTAAATAAAAGTAGACAAATATACAAAAAAAAACACAGATAATTACTTATTTTATTAAAATAAATAATTATTTTACCAAATAAATTTAAACAAACTGGCTCATAAACAATAAAAAAAATTATCTATTTCTATAGACTTAAATTTAAACAAATTTTAACTATCTTGATCCTATATAATGAAGTCATCCTAAAAGTATTTTTCAATTAATGATAATTCTAGTTTCAGTAAAAAAAAAATTATTCTTGATATCAAAATTCAATAAAAAAAATTATTTTTTAAAATATAATTAGTCAAATCAAATGATATTAATTAATAAACTTTTTTAATCCACGTGTAAATTAGTTAAATTTGTTTATAGGACTAAAAAGATAAAAGTTTCACAACTACAAAGGTCAAATGAGTAATTAATTAAAACAAATTTAAATAAGTTAGATTAGATATATTTAAGTAAATACATTCCGGCTATTTTCATCCCTTGCAAGCATCCAATCCAACTTAGTGTGTGTTATCTTCTTAAATAAAAAAAAAATAAAAACAAGTCAAGTGTGTATTATCTGCTAGCCCATGTTATAGAGGCATTTGAAATTGGTGCCCGCGTGTTCCCAATTTTACTTGGACTTATTCACTATGTTGTATATTCATTCAGCCCACGAAGTCAATATAAGTTTGGTCCATTTAGATTATTATTAATTATTGACTTCATTTTTGTTTGGTCCATTCAGGATATTTTTGTTTATTTTGCATGTGTTAAGTTTGGTCCATTTAGATTATTGTTTTTAACTTCCTGCACCCCATAGGAAACTTAACACATGCAAAATAAACAAAAATATCCTTTCCCCTTTGTCTAACCCTAAGCACCTCCTCCCCTTTCCCCTATGTAATATGTTGCACACCACCACCTTTCCCCTTGAAATCGATGATGTTTAAGGTAGATACCATGGCGATGGTCAATGGGAAAGGGTTTAGTCAACGAGGAAACAGTGTGCCACCGATCAAACATGGTGATCTAAGGCGACGAAGATGGAGATGAGAAAACAACTTTCAAATTTCTTAATGAAAACACTCTTTCACCTACTCTATTCCACGCACATTCTTTTCAATATTGTCATTGACCATTGTCCATTATTCTTCTGTCCAATTGGACATTTTTAAATTGATCCAAAGTTTACCAACCGTGGGAATGCTCTTTCAAAATACAATTTATGTCAGATTGTGATGCCCTCAGCTGAATATCGGAATTGAATGTCATTTCGATCCATGCATGCTTTAATATGAAAAGGCCGGGAGTGGGGCATGCTAGAGATGGGTGGCTTAACTACCATAAAGTTAGAAATTAGGATTCAAAATGAATATTAAGAAAATAGGTTACGTAATTGTATAAAATCATTTTATATGTTATTTATTTATAAATTGAGTTTAATGATGATGCATTAGTTTTTAAAAAACATATACCTTATAGTACCAAAATGTGTCAAAAATATAAATTAAAGTATTAAAATAATATTTTTAAAAACATTATGAATCAAAATATAAAAAATAAGAAATTTAATGGATTAAAAAAGTGACATTCAGCCAACAGAATATTTAAAAAAAAAACAATTGAATCTCAAACTTCATTTTTTTTTCTTTTTTTTTAATCCATTTTGGTGCTCAAAAGACAAGGTTGTTGTTTAAGAATGACCACATATATAGTCTTATAAATTCATTTATGATTTATGATTTGTATTGTGACTTGATGGAAACCTAATTTTAGCAATAACAGCTGTGGGGGAGTCAAGGCTTTGGTTATAAAAATATCAATGAAATGCTAAATGGTCATGAATTTGTATTGGAGAAAAACTGTAATGAAATTCCATGGCCAATTTCCATTAAAAATTGGAGATAAATATTTAAAATCACTAAATATTACGGCTACAAAGTGCTCAATGTAATGTGAAAGCATGCATTTGATCTTAAAACTTATAGTCCTAATGCAATTTTACTCAAATTCGACTATTATTAGGTCAATAAATTTTTTTCCAAACAAACCTAAGTGCAAGTTTTTTTTTTCTTTTTTTTTTATTCAATAAATATTAGTGATTAATTATTAATTTTTGTTAACGAGAAAAAATTGAAAGATCTTTATCTTCTCAATTACCTTCCATCACCGTACCACCTTATCATTCCAAGTACAACTTAATAGTGTAGGTTATTAGGTATTGTTTTCCCATAGTATTCATCCTATGAGGTAAAAGTGTTTTAAATTAATCATTTGACACTTGACACTTCGAAATATTTCATCATTAGACATAACGATGTACATATTTATTAATCTTAGTAACTAAGTAAAGTATAATCGTGATTATGTAGGTCGTGCTCATGTTGCCCTACTTATTGCTAATATCATGGCCTTGGTTTTGCCCTTGTTGCTTTCACGTTTGTACGCTCAAATTGATGAAACTGTCCCCAACTTTCACAGGTTTGATTCTGTATAATGATTAGGCTAGTAATTAACCTTAATTCACCTTGATTGTTCAGTTATATTAGATCGATTAAAAATGACTTTTTAGATCGGTTGTACGGTCATTCTATATAGGTTCGGCCAACATTTAAACAATTGATTTTGTTTTTCAATGACGACGCAGACATGCAGTTTATAATGTGACTTTGTGATTCATGCTTGATCTAAAAATTTTGGTTATTTTGGACTGACATTTTAGATGGAATAAGTGAATGAATGGACTATTTTTATTTTTTAAAATCACATATCATGCGTTGTTTGGACTTTGTGGTGGGTGGAAACAAATTAAAGCCATAAAATACCTAAAATATCTATGATGATGAAGGACACATAAAATAAAATTTAAATAATTCATGTAGCCATCCACACAAATAAAATAACTTGATATATATGATGAGGGACTCTAATCAATAAAGAAAAAAGTAATGGATTAATACGATAAAATAAAAAAAAAAGTATACTAAATAACTTGCTTTACTGCCCTTCACTTTTTTTTTCATTAACAAAAAAAATTTAAAAGGTGTTTTCTTTACTATATTATAAGATTATAACTACATACATATGTGTAGCCATTTAATATGCAATTGAAAAACTTCAAAAAAAAAATAGTTTATGTGAAAGCTAAACTCCAGCTAGCATATATTAGCAATAGTTTTCATCAAATTAAAAATTTCAAATAATTCATATAACACGTTGATAGAATAATATATATATATATAAAAGATAAAAAAAAAAAAAAAAGTAGTTCACTAAATTTCCAATGATAATTCATAAAGACATCAATTATTGTCGGTCAAGCTTTACTAGTCATTTTTTTTTTTTAAATTCCCCACCTTCTCTCACTCAGCAGTCAGCACCAGATAATGTAGTATAACATAATGATTTTGTTAGGCACATAAGGATCAGATAGAAAGCGAAGAGAGGCAGTAATTAAAAAAGTATAGTCAACTTAATACAAATGATATGATTACTCATCATAATTACAAGTTTAGACATTTACACTGAGGCTAACTAACTAACACCATCATCTTCATCATCTCTTGGTAATGCAGAGATAGATAGATAGATGTCCTTTCAGTCTAGGGTACATAAAGAGGATACAAAGCAGAGAAGAAAAAAAGGTACTATATAACGAGGCAGACAATAAAGCAAGCCCGTGATAGTAATTAATAATAATAATAATGAAAATTAAGAAAATAAAATAAAGTAAAGGACATGCATGCATGCATATGCAATAACCTAATATCATGACGTGAGTGTAGCTTAATTAATTGAGTCGAGTGTTGTAAATCTCATTGATATCAAATTCGATTTCTACCGATAAAAAAATATACGGCATGACCTAATTAAATTTAATTAATTAAGCTAGTATGACCACAGGGATTGAACCATGTTGGCCTGATCAATGACCATGTCCATGCCAAAAAGGGACTTGGTTTGTGATGACAAGAACCTGTTGCTTGTTGAGTGGTACAAGTTCTCTGATGATGAATTGGAGGGTTCATGATGAGGATCAGGCACTAGTGATGATGAGGGTTGTTCTTGATGTTGATGTTGTCGTTGATCTGATGGTGGTGGTTGTGGTGGTGAGAATTGGCTCATTCTCATGTGCACAACCTCTGCTTGTGCAAGTGCCAATTGGGTTTGGAGCACATCAACTTGTTGCTGAAGAGAGGATATGGCTCCCACACATCCATACACAGGGTCCCTCACCCTTGCATTGGCTTCATATACCATTGAACTAACTGCATCACTTCTTTGGTGTTCAGGTAATTCCTGCCATTTTTTTGAGCAAAAATTGAAAAATATCACCCATAAGAACAATCTCTAATCATATGGATAAATGTTGTCTGTATAAGAATGAGATTAAAGATAATAAATACATTGAAAGTGTAATCAACTAACAATTAATTATAACTTACTGTTTGGATAATTTTGCATGACTTTAGAAATAGTTCTATAATAAATTATACAATCAAAAGAAAGAATAGAGTGAAGAGCATATGTAATAAATAATATAACCGAAAGTGTGATATTATATAAATGGTTATACGAATTATTGAATGAATAATCCATCTCAATTATATAAAGCAAAATCATATTACATGACATTTGATAGTTAAGTGGTGTCTAAGTGACTTTTAGGATAATGATTGTTTGCTCATAGTGAGGTTCAATCATTCAGCAAAAGAAATTAAAAAAAAAAAAAGTTATATATGTTCCTAGCATAAATGTGTCCCCATGTAAATATTATTATAGAATTAAAGGGCAAAAAACCCTTTACGTACCGAACCAGATCACTAGGAAATAAAAAATAAAACTGATCTTAAAAGGAAGCCTATACGCTTGTGAATATTTTACCAAGATCGATGCATAGACTCTAGCTTTTTGAATTTGTAGTGATCGAGGGCTATGATATAAATCAAAGAGGTTCTTTGGATATAATAAATTGATCCTATGCTTAGTCAAAAAGAGGATGATATGGTGCACGTTGAAGTTGGTTACTTTGGAAGGGAAAAAAGAAATAATATTAAATAGTTGACTATAGAGACAATATTATGTACTATAACAGTTTCAGAATCATAATATATACTTTGAAATACAATATACACGATGCATCTCAACAAACCATTGAAATCTTGATTCTATTAATATATCGTAACCGAAAAGGAAACCCTACAATTGTTTTTCTTGATGGCAGGATGCTTAAGTTAGGGCAATCAAAGGGTAATAATATTGAGTTTTGACTTTAAAATTATGCAATCTTATTAATGGATCCTAATTTTGTTACATCATTAAATTAAAGAAACACCAAGATGACATTTATGTCCATGCTTGGAACAAAACCAACTATCATGATTATTTTGTTAGTAAGAAGAAGCCAACAATAATAATATGTCATCAGGGTATCATGCTTACAAAATAATTAACGTTTTAAAAAAAATAATAATTTATTCATCAATTCACAGGTTGAAACATCTTTATCTGGGGAATCAACATCACTTTTGGACACATTACTGTTGGGTCTCTATCAATGTAACCCTGGTTTTAAAGACAAAAGGAAAAGTTGAGCATACTACAACTTTCTTTTTTCGGGAATTATTATCATTGCCCAAGGAGTCCAAGGCTAAAAGCCAAGCCCAAGCGGTGGTCATAAAGAGAAGTGTTGAACAAATTGGGATACATATAACCAGCATGTAATGATGAGATTAACATTTTTTTTTTTTTTTACTTTATCCCCTTCACACTAATTAAGTGTGGCTTCAAGTAGTAAAGCTAATTTATATACATCTGATCCTTTGTCCTCTTTATATGCACTAAGGAATCATATATATAGGGGTATATATGGTATGAGAAAAAGGAAAATTATCTTTAAAATAATGTATGAACTATATTATAAAATCATTTTATAAATATATTATCATTAAACACTTAAACTCATGTTTTATTACAGATTCAATAGGTTACTTACTTATTTTTTATTATCATAATATTTTTTAGTATAAAATATTTATTAACTTTATCAATGATTAATCTTTATCGTAGAACCTAATTTCATTTTTAATGAAATTTTTTTCTTTCGATCATATTTTTTTCATTCAAAAACTTAAACTCAAAATCTAATTTAAAAAAATTGAATAATAACCATTCAAAACAAACAAGTATATTAATGAGAATTATACAAGGTTGATTAAAAGTTCTGACCGTATGGCCCGCCTCAACTGTAATTAACCACTATAACGGAAGTAAATATCGGAGAAACAAAAGAAACATATCCTTTTTCGCTTTTCTTGGACAACTACTACTTTCAATTTATGAAACGGATTAATAGCTCATGATAGATTAATATGCTAGTAATTGAAACCAAAAAAAAAAAAAAGATAACTAAAAACTGGTATTAGTATTCACCAAAAGAATAAAAAAAATATTAATATGCTAGTAAGTAAAAGACTCAGGATCAGCTAAATCAGATGTTTGTAACAACCTCTTCAATTAATTAAGGAAATTAGAAACATGTGTTAGTGTACGGTTTCAAAGTCTTGATCAATATATAGCAGTTAAAATAAGATTTTGCTTAGGTCCTAGAGCTAGTTTCAGTTCTCAATGTGAAATTATATGGCAAGTTGTTAGACATAAAATCAATCACTTTCCGTGACCTAATTAAATACTAAAAAGTATATATATAATTGGTTCATCGTGAGTTTATTTAAAGTTTGTTTTTTGTTTCTCTTCACTCTTCTAAGAGGCTGTTTCATAACAATCAAAACTAATATAAATTTGTTTAAGATGAACTTGTAATGTAAATTCAAGTTATTTTGTAATTGATTTTAATTTAACTGGGTCTTTTTTGAAAATCTATCATTTTAAACTAGTTGTTAAATAATCTATTTTTAAATTTATTTAAAATAAATAAATAAAAACACAGTATGCTTGATAGAAATATATAGGATGAATGAATGATCTCTACAATTTTTTAATAGATAAATAATATTTACAATTATATATTTACCTAAGCATATATATACGATTCAATCCCTAAACCTAATTGGAGGATAAAGGGAAAATGAAAAAGAATAAGAGCATGAATTGAAAAAACAAAACATATATATAAGACTAACTTATTAGATATTTTTTAAGCAGTAGTTTTATTTCAAATTAAATTGCTTACCGCAATAATTCTTAAGAATTTAGGTAATTACCAAAAACACCTTGTATATAAAAGCTAAACCTATGACACTTAGATACCTAGTTTTCAAAAGAAACACTTACGTAAAAGAATCAATATATATAAGTTGAGGGGGTCAATCTATAAATTGTCCATACTTTAAACTCAAATACTATGAATAAAGAAGTGTGTATGCTGTTATTATTTCATTTGAGTATGTAAAGATCTACCAGACAGAGATAAATGCTATGACTCTGAGTTCTGATGCATATTAGTGTGTTTGGATTAGTACTATAAGAATCCATATTGAATATAAAATCATAGTGAAATCAATAAAAGAACAATTATTTGTTGCTTCAGAAAAAATCACAGTGAGTTGAACACAACGTGTTACCAAACATGCTCTCACTAATTTTGTTTTAATTAGATAGGCTAAATACTTTTATTAATAAAAAAAAACTATGCAACTTGGCAAAAGATATGCCAAGGAGTTGTCATCATCATAGTTAGAAATGTTCGACTCTGTTTCATTAATAAATTCATTAAGCTTATCAAAAAGAAATTAGAATCTGCTCACAAAAAAAAGAAAAAAATATATTAAAATACAGTTTGAGCAGAAACTACTAACATCCTTTTTGTTTGATCTTTTCAACAATTTCTTAAAATACATTATGATTGACCCCTAGATAAATATTCATGGCTTTAAAACTGTGGCTGCAATTATGCTACCATCAGCAATACTAAAAAAATTAGGGATTGTCTTTCCATTCATTACTGTACCCAAAAAAAAAACAAAAGGTATAAAAGTGACTTAATGCAGCCGCTATAGTATGATAGCAAACCGTAATTCAAAAATCAAAACCATGGATATATTTGTCAAATGCACGGCTTTTATATAGTTCTGCCTAACATTCAATGTATATATAGCAAAAGTTGAATTGGTCCTAAAAATAAATAAGTATTCCACAACAATATATTTTTCATGAAAACGACAGAGATTTCATGCAAGGATACCATGACAGAGATAGGAAGATATAAGGTTAAAATAGATTACAGACTCTCGAATTTTCTCTGCAAATATTTCTAACAAAAATTAATAAATTAATATTTGTGGATGAAAAAAGAAAAACGATGATATAAGAGTTTGTCGTACCTGTAACATTTTGTTTACATTGCTAGCTCCGAAAACCTTGTGAACACTACCAAACTTCTGGGGTTCATCAGCAGGAAAATAAGGAGCAAAAACGCAATCCCTAGTGCATCTTCTTCGAAGAAGCTTGCACGCTGCACATGGAGACATGGTACCTTGTTTTCTACCACTTTCCTTCATGCTGTTCTTCCCTAGTGCAACAAGAACAAAGGCAATGTGTTAATAAGAGCTATATTAGGTTAATTTTCCTCAACCCTAGAAAAAAAAAAAAAACTAATGAAGAGTTCTTGAGAGTATGAAATAGGGAGCAAAAAGAGGCTTGGAATGAAGAGAGAAGGTGGAGTTGAGAGATGGAATTGGAGATGATGTTATATAGAGGTTTATGTGACAGCAAATCTTTGTGGGGCCCACAAAAGAAAGAGGCGATAGATTATGCTGGACAAAATCATGTATTTTGATAAGATCTTTAGTCCCCACTTTGAAAAATATATTTTGTCTCACTATTTTATTTTATTCTTCTTTTTTTTTTCTTCTCTCTATAAGCTTTAATTTGTTGTGGCTAGCTTCACCATTTTGAAAAAGTTATCTATCTACCCTTCCTTCTACTGTTTTCAGACAATAGTAATTGGTAGCTATATAGCTAGGGGTTGTAAACTTGTAATGTTGATCAATTGGATTGTTGTTGTTGTTGTTCTCTTCACTGTCAAGTACGATTAATATTGGTCAGTGTTTGTCATTGGCCTTGTGCTGTGCTTTTTCTTTTTGATCAAAAAGTACTGACACATGGATTTTTTTTTCCTTTTCTTAATTTGTTTCTGGGAGCTTTAGAATGGGAAGTGGGAATATAGAGAATCTAACAGATCAGTTTGTACGGGTACTAAAGAACTTGACAAGAAAAAAATTTAGATGTATGTGAAAGAAAACATGAATTAAATGGATTTTTGGATGTAGTTTATTAAATGGGTAATTGTAATTCTTATAGTTTGATTTGCTTAAATTAAATTTCCATACTTCTAAAATCAATCAAATCTAGTGTAACATAAAATTACACACATATTTACTATTTCTATTAGTAAATAAATAATACTTTTTTTATGATCCAATTTATTGTTTGAGGACTAAAAATGTTAATAGAAAATTAATAACGAATCAAAACTTGTATAAAATTTCAAGGACCGATGTTGACCGTGAAAATTGTAACTGACTTAATTCTAAAAAAGGCAAAAAAAGATTCTAATAAGAAATACTCAGTAAGTATTTTGTTCATAAGACTTAGAATCCATAAAAACTATGTAAATTATTTTTTTAATCGAACAAGCAACAAAACACATTTTCAACTTTAAAAAATTGAGGAATTAATAACTTATTTAACCCTAGGGATAAAAGAATACACGCATGCACGAAGCACATGCATCGAATCAAGATGATATATATCACTCGTGCATACCATATAATATAAATTTTAATTAAGTAGTTGACAAGTAAGGCTCTGGTGATATGTACATACCCATGACAAAGACTAATCAGAATGTAACAAAGTTTTTTATTTTTATTTATAAGCAAGGACTTATTACTTATTAGAATGTCTACTAAGTTCAAATAGAAGAAAACAAACGTTGATGACCATCTAATGATCTTAATTAATTAACCACAAAAAAATATTTTACCTCTTCTAACAAGGGATTAAGATGGGTGAACCTCATGTAAGTGACCATTTATTTTTTTATGATATTTTTGTTAACCTTTTATGTACCTTAACTTGATCCTTAAGCGACATTGTTGGGTGTAGTATCTACCTATGTCTTTTATTTTATGTGCTTTATTAGATTTTTCTGTTGACGTACCCCTTGTGGGATCTTGATGCAAGCTTTATAAGATGAGACAGGGTTTTGAATTAATTAATTATGTCATAACGTACAACAGAGAAAATAAAAAGAAAACTAGATACAGATATATAAATAGGAACATCCAGGTATATAAGAAGTAATAACTGAGAAGACATGCACTAAGCACCAATTAGAAGGAAAAGTTCGACGACATGGCTGGTGAAATAATTGATATGAACTTTTGGAGGCAAATAATGTCATCACGAGTATTCACAAAACTTGGCTCTAATTTCATAATTTTTATGCATAGATATGTTTTGAGTGTTTTTTTTTTTCCTTCAAAATTAAAGTTTATTTTTTTAATACTTTAAATATAATAAATATTATTTTACTAAAATTATCAAATAAAATATATAGATTTTATAATTTACTACAATTATTTATCATAAAAAATCGTTATAATTTAATTTTAATGGTCAAAAAACCAATATAAATTATAAAATTTATATATTTTATTTGAAATTTATTATAAAATGATTAAAAATTAAATAACCCTTGTAATATTTGAAGAATTAAAAAAATATTGTTAATTTAAATAAATAAAATAAAATAAAATAAAATCCAATATTTAGGTGAACGTTAACGTGTGCACTACCAAATTAGAGATCCACTAACAAATCAAGGGATTTAATGAATAGACAAAAATACGGTTGAAATTCAGAACACTACAAAAGGGTTTGTCTTTATAACGCACTAAGGTTTTAAAATCCATGAGGCGCAGCCCAGCATATACGTATGAATTTTGCTTATTCATTGACTATTATAAGCCTTATTAAGAGGAAGCTTCACATTAATATTAATATATAATCACAATTATAAATCAAGTCAAATCATCGAGTCCTTAGTGATGTGCACGTGCAATTAGACACCTGCACGGCAAAAGCACATGTTCAGCATAACATTGGTTACCATCAAGAAAATGGGGCTTAAAGAAATAACAAAATGACTACATATATAATTAAATTAGATTACGCATCGGTGTAAGGCCTTATGTATTATGAATGTTAAGTAGGATTAGTTTTTAATTCAATCAGCTGGGAACATCTATAATTTCCGATCACATAAAAAAAAATGACTACAATAATAATTGTATAAAGATTCTACATGTTTAATACATCTATACTATTAATAAAGAGATAGCCTTTTTAGTGTACATAAATTTTGGACAAATTTATCTTTTTATCAATTTTTAAGTTATTAAAATAATCACCTATATTTATAATTATTTTTCTTTTTCTTTTAGTTTTAAAAATTTCTATTCATTTTATTTTTATTTAAAATATTACTTCTCTCCTCCATCAGTATCATCAAAAAAAAAAAAAAATACAAAAATTCACATCAAACTTAAATTAAGCTTGACTTATTTACTAAGAAGCTGGATCAAAGCCTTTTGAAAAACTTATTTTGTTATTAGACTTTAGGTTATTAATTTTTTTTTATATATAAAAAGACTAACAAATTGGTCTATTGAAATAATAATAATAATAACTATTGCTATATGAAATTTATATTATAATATTTTTAGATTATTTATTTCGTTTTTTATATAGAAATTTAAGTCTGTTGACTAACATTTATTTTATCAGTTGTTGACTTACATAAAATTTAGGTATATTATAACTTATTTAGATGTAGATGTAGATGTTTTTCTAATGTATTTATGAGGTATTACTATTTGTATGTTTTTCATAGACTAGATCAAACTTTTCAAACAGATTTATATCAAATAGTAATTAATTAGACTCCAAGAGATTTAGGAAAGTAGATCAAGCTCGAGTCTCGTAATTAAAAAACTAGACTAACCCAATCTATTTTTACTCCTAACTATTCCATTCATATATATATATATATATATATATAGTAAATCAGAGTGCACTATCTTAATTGAAATTGACTTAAACTATTAGTAATTTGTTTATCGTTTTAAAAGGATGCATATATATCTTTCTTAACTTATTTTTCTTCTTAACCATTAGTTGTCATTCCTATCATTTCAGTACTATTGCTCAAATGAAACAGCAAAGAAATAAATTTTGAAATTACTCAAAGTACAAACAAATGCAACAATGCATTCATAATTTTTAATTCAAATTTCTTTTATCTTACGTCGTTGTTCTTACTGCACATGATGGCTTCATGATCATGGCTACGGAAAAAATAAATGAAGATCGAAAAACGCGTATTGTGATTTAAACTCTTTGCTGGAATTGTTATTCACGAGAGCCAATGCTATTCACCAGAACAACACCTGAAATGACTAAAAGTTCAATTAATTTTCCAATCTTTTATTTTTCTACAATTGTCCAAGAGTGTGATGTACTTAGTAGAACCCTTTTAATAATTAATCAACACGTTATGAATTATCTTATCACATTAATTAATTAGCATCATATATATAGATTGTGCAGTATGCTTCATTGCCAACTATCATGACAGTGAATTCTGATGTAGACTTTCGATTTCTATCATCAGCTGAACCTACTAATTAATTTTTTACTTCTTTTATTTAATTAAGGAAAGTTCTCCACGAGTAAATTTATTCCTAAAATAAATAAATATATCCATTCTACTTTTGTTGTTTTCTTTGCTTTACTATCCATTAATCTAAAATAATTAAAAATGGGTTAATGTCACACTCACTTTAAATTATATAAATCATAGACACATACTTTAGCCACTCGTTTTAGACTTTAGGAATGTCTCAATTTATATGAAGTATTACATATATCTCTTCGATTTTTTTTCTCTCTCTCTCTCTCTAAATCACTACTAGCTCAGAGATAAATAAAAAATAAAAAATGAGATAACCAAAAGAGATAGAGAAGAAATAAGTACTGTGATATTGTAAAAATCGATAACGTATTTTATAATATGTTGCATTGTAAGTTTATAGTTTATTTAAATTAAAGGCTTAAATATCAAATTGGTGTTTGTAAAAGACATTTTATTATTTTAGTCATGTAAATTATCATTTTTTTAATTTTAATTTATATCGTCAGCCAGAATTAAAAAAATTGTTAACAATGGCATTATTATGATGTCATGTTAATGTCATTTTGTGTTGTATCACATGTCACGTCCACAAAAATACACTCCATCAATGCTATTTCACTAATAATATTATGTTTACCGACTAAAAATGAAAAAAAATTATAGAATTAAATACGAAGAAAAAAAAATTAATAGAAAATAATAATGAAAAAATATTGTTTTGTTAAGATGTTTATTTTATTGAGAAAATTTTAGGTGAGTTTTTTTTTATAAATACTGAAACTCATCTCTTTTATGTTTTTTTTAAACCAAATACCTTTAGTTTTTACTTTAGTTAACACTTATATTTGTTTCTTTTATCTCTGAGTCAACAAAATTCTCTTAAAGAAACTCCATTCGTCCCTTTTTATGAGACATAATTAATTAATTTATGTTTATTAAAACTTGATTAAATTTAGTATTAAATTTGTCTAATTATAATAATTTTTTAAAATTTTTCTTTAACTTTGCTGAGAGCATATTTATCATCTCCGATCTTAGTATAAGAGAGAAAAAGATAATTTAGAACATTTTAGTAAAAGGATTTAATATGCTTTTGATCTTGGAAAAATATATGAAAAATATTATTTTTGTATTTATCATTTTTTTTGTATTAATAAAATTATCATGAATACTTGCAGGAATATATTTTATTTTTATAATGAAATAATTAATACAAAAAATTATATGACAAAAAAATTAATATTTTTTATATTTTTCGTAGAGAAAAACATATTAAACTCTTAGTAAAAAAAAAATAAAAATTAATGAGACAAATTGGAATAGGTTCTACTACCAAATAGCCTAAGACCTAGGATGAAGGGTACAAGTGCAAAATGAGAGACCATAATCACATTCCATTGCAAGCTTGTCTCCATGTACGTACGGTCAATTAACACTGATTAGTGTTTCTTGTCCCTGTCCACCGAAAAGCAATTTACACAAAAAATATAAAGATCAAGTCACATTCAAACTCTACGCTGCTTTCCAAAATTTGACGTACGTTCAATACAAGAATGTTCATCAACCAAGAATAACGTTAATGATTTCTTTTAGTCCTTACACTTTATTATAGGGTTGCTCAAGGATGCGTAAGACTTAAAGTAAGAGTGACTTATTATATGTTAGAGTCTTTCTTTTGCCAAAATATATCATCATTTTGTTTTATAATTTTGTGTTAGCATAGAACTAAAGTTTAAATTAGTCTTTCATCTCTTATTTATAGACCTTAATTTTGCCGCTATCAATCTGTCAAATAAGTTGATCAAAATTGTTCTCGATAAGACTATTTATGTAGTCTTTGAATACTTGATGATGTAAAGATGAGGTTGGATTAAGGGTTCACATGTTTAGTGGTCAATTTTATTGTCATTGACAATTGTAATTAGATAACGTAAATGTTATAGTAAAAGATAAAAGTAGCTATAGCAGTTCATAAAGCCAAGCCTTTTAGATTTTCTTATAGGATACGTTACGTGTTATTCTCCGGGTTTGTCTGTTTCACTTCATAGACAAATGCAATTCAGACAAAGAAAAAGAGAATTTGTACAAAGATAGTAATTAAATAAATGGCAGAAAATACCTATTTATATTTATATAGTTGTTAATGCTTCATTCCATGTGCAAAGTGCGGGTATAACGGTTGACGGGTAAAAGATATGGTATTCTAACCAAATATCACATCAAACAAAGGGAAAACAATAATAATAAAATGTTTGAAAATTTTATCAGTGAGAGTCTTACATAAAAAAATTGTGAATTGCAGTGACCTTGTTATTCAATAGTAATTAATGTATGGGGTGACCTATTTAATTTATTCAAACTACGACATTAAATTTGTGCATCAACTGATCAAAGTCATTGTTGTCATAATAATTAATCCTGTTATTTTTGTTAGATATATAATTCATTGCTTTAGATAAGAATACGAGACATATGCAAGTCATGAACAAAAGAAGAGACTGAAAAGAATGGTAGAAGTAGTTTTTTTTTATTATTATTATTTACAAAATAAATATATCTTTCACATGAAATAATTCTGATTGAGATAGATAAAACTACTATATAGATAGAGTTTTTTTTTTTAAAGTATTTAATGTAATTCTATATTTAGAATTCAAACATGAGATTAATAGTTAAACTAGCAGCTTCATATATGTTATTTGATCCATGTGAATTTAAAGTACTATTCTTTTTCTCTCTTAAAGGGAATTAATTCTTCAATTACACAGACACACACACAAAGAAAAGTAATATAACCATATTTAAGTTTCCATTGTGCTGGGCGTCTTTTATTGGTTTCGAAATTGGGTCCTCCCTTCTTTTTTTGAGCCATTACTTATTGGGTCGGGCCAACTCAAACCTTTCTTAATACACCCAAATGGTTAGAGTTACTATTCTCATCCACATTTTACTATACTTACCACCGCGTGGTTCATTTGGGAGTGGTCGGTGGTGTCGTTGGAGAGGGTGTGACTAGGAGTGGTGTCGTTGAAGAGGGTGTGAGTAGTGGTGATAGTGGAACCAATTTAATTTTTTGGATAATTTTTAATTTTTAAAATAAAATAAAAATGATTTTAGCTATAATTATTTTAAATTTAATTGGTAATGGAATATTAATGTTTAGACAAAAAATTGAAAAAAAAACAAAACAAAACCATATATTTCAAAAATCTAAAGTAGCACGATAGCACTTTTAAAATATTAGCAATCAAAGTGTAAAAAATAAAAAATTTAATAAGTTAAAAGTAAACTATTGAGACTGACAGACACTTAAAACTATGAAATAATAATCATGGATCAAAATTAAGAACTTAAATACGGAATAAGTATAATCAAAGTTACGTAGAATAACTTGTCTAGATAATTATTTATTTTTTAATATATCATTAAAATATATCATGAGATACTATCACAATATCCAAAGCCTACTTCAAAATGACCACAATATCCGTCATAGCTGGTCGATTTTTCTCATTCAAATTCACACAATGGATACCAACTTCAGTGCCTCTGCTTCAAAATAAATTTTATAATAAATTGTATAAAATGTAGTTGTTGAGTATATTCCAAACAAGGAAGGGGGGTGCATGGAGATGGGATCTTGTTGCAATGCTCAGTGTGGTTGTTGAGTACAGTACAGTGTACATGCAGCAGCAATATTTGGTGCCTTTTCTGCATATGTGTGTGTTCACAATTACTCACTCGTTCCATCCTTATCTATAAGATTCCTTCCATTATTATTTATAGGACTAGGATGTAGTTGAAGAAGGTCTACTGAAACTACATGCAATTACACGACTCGATCTATTTCTGAGGCATTTATTGGAGATTTATCCATTGGATAAACTATCAAATTGGTACCTCAAAATATCAGTTTCGTACATCACTTTAGTCATTTAGTTTTTTTTTTTTTTTTTTAAATGCAACTATCATATATCACTAGACTGTTATGTGTTATTTATGTGCTCACATTTAATTATACTTTGCAGTACTAAACTGATAGCTCTCCCTTTATCCATATTCATGATTGTTAGACAGTTAAATCGAGAGATTTCCTGTTCTTGGGAGTTAGTGGGGTGCACTGCAGACTAAAGTCTGAATCAGAAATCAGAATAAAATCTGAATCAGTAAACACAAGAAAAACTTATTTATAAATAGAAAAAGTATTAAACTATCGTTTACTAACATAAAACTAATATTATCTAACAAAAATTAATTGGGAGTTGTTTTCCTCTACCTCTCATTGCATGAGGCTGCTCATAGGCCGTTTCATTAGACACAACAAATTAGTGACTCATTGCACCAAATCCTTATTATGGCCTAGTGTGCGCCTATGCATAAATAATGTTTTGGAGGGTTGTTGGATTCTTAAGGATGGCCGTAAGGTCAACTTTTGGACTGACAAGTGGCTTTCAAGACCTCTTATGTATGTGCTAAATATTTTGAGACTTCATCCATAATGAACACTGCTTCATTCCTTCTTCTCTTGTTGACTTTACCATCTTTGTGTAGCCTTATGAAGACAAACTCATTTGGGGAGAGGGTTAGGCCTGTTTGATTACTATTTTTGAAAAATGTTTTTAGTTTTTAAAAACTAAAAAATAAAAAATTATGTGTGACGGATGAAAACAGTTTTTAGTTAGATTAAAATGAAAATAACTACTAGATTTTAACTGTGAACTCTTGTAGACCTTGCCATAGTCCGTTTTCTTGTGGCCTCTTATGATATGTTAATCATAAACTGTTACACAAAGGCAAAATTACACTAACTAACTCAAATCTTTTAGTTGTTTCTGTTTTTTACTTTTTAAAACCTGTTACATTGTACATGATAAATTGATTGATAACTACTTGAAAATTATTTTAAAAAATAGTAAATTAAATGTCCTTAGTCTCTAATATTTATATTATGTTTTAGATTTTAGGAAAGATGTAAAGTTGGTCTAGTAGTAAAGGAAGGAAATGAGGGAGAGGTAATAAGTTTGATTCTCACCCTTAAAAAAAAAAAAAACTAATAAACTAATTAATCATTAATAAAAAATAAAAAAGGGATTTATGCATTGATAATGTGACATGAAAACAAGAATTACACCGGAGACACACAACATGAAAACAACAACTTACAACATATGCTTTTTCATAAAATAAAAAAAAGTGGATAACCCATGAAAGTAACTATACTTTTGAATGACGCTGACTTGAAACTGTGAAACAATAATCATGGGTCAAAATTGAGAATTTAAATATTGCATCAGTATAAACAAAGTTATGTAGAACAACTTGTCTTACTATAATAGATAATGTGATTGAAATATTTCCGTTGGAAATGATATCATAAGAGATAGTATCACAAATATCCAAAGCCTGTTCCAAAATGAGCACAATCTGAGTCATGGTTGGTCGATCTTTCTCATTTAAATTCACACAACGGATAGCTGTACCAGCCACTAACTCCTGCAAATGCTTCATTCAGATTGGGTGATCCAACCCTTGGATCCAAAATATTCAGCAATTCTCCAATCAAAATAGCAGGCACTGCAAAGGACAGTAGAGGGATTCCTATATCTTTCATAGACTTGAATATAACTGTCTTTCCCGTTAAAAGTTCAACTGTCCTAAATATTGAATTTTTTATTATAATTTGTTAGTGGATCTCTAATATTTTATAAAAAAAAATCAAACAAAACATAAATTTTATAATTTATGTTAATTTTTTTATCGTTAAAATTAAATTGTGATAATTTTTTATGATAAAAAATTATATATTTTATTTGATAATTTTAATAAAATGACTAAAAACTAATATTTATTACATTTAAAGTATTAAGAAAATCAACTTTAATTTTGAAGAAAAAAAAAAACACCCAAAACATATCTATGCATAAAAATTATGAAATTAGAGCCAAGTTTTGTGAAAACTCATGATGACATTATTTGACTCCAAAAGTTCATGTCAATTATTTCACTAGGCTTGTCCTCGAAATCTTCCTTCTAATTGGGGATCAAATATTTCATTGCTAATTAATTATTTTGTTAAGGTTGTGGATGGGTTGATTACAGGTTGAAGACAGCAAATTGACAGATATTTTAAATGTTGCATGTCTTAGTTATTTCTTCTTATATAACATGATTTATTGTTCCGTGTTCCAGCTCTTCTCTCAAAAGGTTGAAGCCACATCTACATTATTTAATCCAAGGGAGTCACAATTACATTGTTTAAACCAAGGGAACAGCCACAACTACACTGATTAAACAATGACTTACTCTTGTTTTGAAACAGTATCGTGTATTCTTTATCCTCCATCGTATAGAAGATAAAGAAGAGAAATTAGTTAGACTTACTAAAATCATGTTATATAAGAAGAAATAACTAAGCCATGCAACATTTAAAATATGTCAATCAACCCACCCATAACCTAATTAAGTCTCAACAAAAAGATGAGCAAAATAATTAATTAGCAATGAAATATTTGATCCCCATGTAATAATAATGCTTACACATAGGCACACAACAATGCTTGGTATTTCACCATCTTCTTAATACCATGAGTAATGAGCACATGGTTGCTTCCAGCTAGAACAGCCTGAGAAAATTAACATAAAAAGAGGTCATGATTGCATTACAATAACCAAACATCAAACAAGGTAGTTATTACACTACATTTCCAATAAAACAACAAACAAGCCTACCTTAAGAGATAGGACAACTGAAATCGTGGTTCCATTACCAACCAAGTCGTTTACAGCCATTTCTCTTACCAACTTGGCAGCAATGTTCTCGATTGGATCCTCCAATCTTCCCAAACCAAATTCAACAAAACATCAATAGAAACACCCAAAATAAAAAACACAAACACAATTCAAATGAAATCGTATCAACCTACCAAATTCAAACATCTCAACAATTCATAAATTAGTCGATTATTACAATAATAATTAAATTAAAAGAAAAAGAAAAAACCATATAAAAATAATAATAAAGATATCACAAAAATAAAAACCTCCCCTCTTTAACGACACTTGGCACCATCATAAACGAAATTGAGAAAGCCACCCTTGATATCGAGAAACACTCATTTCCATGGGACCCAGCATTATACCTACTACATCCACAAATTTGTTCAAACCACTCTGCAAAATACAAAAAAAAAACACACAGAACACACATTTCACAGTCACCAACTAGTCAGTCACAAATATCTATCACTATGACTAGTTAGTGACTATGAAATGCACGTTTTAAGTGTTATTTTTTGTGTTTTGTAGCGGTGTGAACAAGTTGGTGGACGTAATAAGTATAACACTAGATCCCATGCGAAGAAGTATCTCGATATCAAAGATGACTTTTCCAATTTCGCTTATGAGTGTCGCCAAAGAGGTAAGGTTTTTATTTTTGTGATATCTTTATTATCATTATTTTTATTATATAGCTATTTCTTTTTTTGAATTTAATTTATTGGTAATATGAAGTACTTTTAAGGTAATTATTATTGTAATAATCGACTGATTTATGAATGATGAATTGTTGGGATGTTTGAATTTGGTTAGGTGAATCCGATTTCAATTGAATTTTGTGTGTTTTTTATTTTGGACATTTCTATCAATATTTTGTTGAATTTGGTTTGGAAAGATTGAATTGAAGGATCCAATCGAGAACATTGCTACCAAGTTAGTAAGAGAAATGGTTGTAAAGACAAACGACTTGGTTGGTGATGGAACCACGACTTTTGTCCTATCTCTGAAGGCTTGTTTGTTGTTTTATTGGAAATATAGTGTAATAACTACCTTGTTTGGTGTTTGGTTATTGTAATGCAATCATGGCCACATTTTATGTTAATTTTTTCAAGCTGTTCTAGCAGGAAGCAACTCATTACTCGTGGTATTGAGAAGACTGTGAAAACTCCTGTGTCAGAGCTTAAAAAGATGTCCATAGAGCGTTGGCAGATACCCTGAGGGTTGTAGATAAGGAATGAATTGGACCCTTGTTTTATAACCTTTCAATGAGAAGATAGGACAACTTACGCATAATAATTTAAGTAGGTTCATTTTTATAAAACTATTTTTTAAAGTTGGTGATTATAATTTACAAATAATATGTAAAACTATTTTATATATATATAAACTTTGAAATGAAATAAAAAATAAAAAATAAAAAATAAAAAATAAATATTAAAATTAAAATTAGTGAAATTTAGAGGTGTGGAATGGGATTCCACAATTTTTGTTTCAACCAAAATATGCATCAGGGAGAACATAAGGAAATTGGAATTATAATTTATTTACTTTTATGTCTTTTGGTTTTGTATTACTATTTAGTTAAATATAACACTTTTTTTTCTTCTTTCAGTTCATCTAATTTTTCAAGGGTGAAAATTTTTGACCAATTTTTTTAATTGAACCATATTAACTAAAATGATTTTCAACATTATAGTTCACAAAGCAGCCCTTTTAAGAAATCATTCACCATATAGGGAACTGAAAAATCAGATTTCATCTTGAGAAGTCATGCATCACTCTCAAGAAGTGTGATAGATGATATGATTTGATAGAAAAGAAAGATAGAAAGAAACGAGGGTGTCGAGTGTTTGTTATTTTGAAGTGTCTAAAAATCAGGACTCAATCTATTCCATGGAACCTTGATAGTTCCACATGCATACATAAGAAATGAGGAAACCAAATGTAGACTATGACCAAGCCGAAATGATTACTCTACACTCCTATGAGGGATGTAGTAATATTAGCTTGCAATCAAATTATGAGTCAAATCAATGAAATAGGCAAATAAAGTTGTCACTAATTAGTGTAAAGATTTATACCCTGTCAACTAATAAGAAATCATCATGCATGTTACTCTTAAAGTAATTATAATAGAAGTCATTAATCTTTCACACACAACAATCTATGATTTAGACAATAGTGCATGAAATCTTTATGTTGTGAATTCATTGTAAAATTGATTTCACTTTAAAAGCATACCTTCCAGCTTAGAGTACCATCAATTTGAGCAGCAACAATGAAGCAAGTCCAGAGTCATCAGCCTGAAAAGGTAGAGACAACAGTTCAATTAGTTACAAGGAAAATAAAATTAATCTACATAGATAATTCTGTGATAACTCATCTTACCTTGTCCATCTGTCCAAGGTCCAATCCTTCAAAGTTCTTCAATGTCAAAAATGGTGGCAGTGTGAATGTGAATCTGTAAGAGACATTTGATGACTAATTTTAATTGCAAGGATATATAAGAATTGAGGCAGGCAATGTGGATTTCTTAACAATAACAAGATTGAAGTGGAAGAGTTCACAGTTGTACCTGTTCTTGATATCATATCAGCTTCTCAGCGTCCTAGTCTTGGGGTATCAAGAATAAGGGCAATGGCTTTGTACACCTAAAGAAAAGAGAACAAATGGTGTATGTAAAACAAACTGGTGTACCAAAAATTCCAAATAAACAGTAAAATGGAATTGAATGAAAGTTTTAAGTTTTTCAAGCTTACATACAGCTGGAAAAAGCATATGCCGGGTCCAGTTGAAGCCACCTCTTCAACACTTGAAGTGGCCCATGAGGACAAAGTCTGAAAGAACCAAAATGTTTCTCATCAATAAAGAACATAGCTCAATGGACACACATTGATAAAATTTACAAGTATACAATCTTTTGAAGTTAATTGGAGTGTTCATGAATGAAATATTCTGGTATGATGTACAAGGAAGCAAATAGCAGATCCTCAGAATATCCACCAATTGCAAATCACAAAATTGTCTATGCTGAATTGAATCATCGATTCCAGAATATATGGTGATTAATCAAGGGAAGCACTACTAGTTCCTGAATTAAGAGGAATATATAAGCATAAAGGAGAAGTACCATGATTGTTCCAGCAGCAGATGCTGTTGCATATTCTCTAGCATAAGAAAAGTATATTTATCATACAACATAAATCCATGTTCTTGGTAGTTGGTTTGGCAGTGTTTGCAAAGGAGATATGAAATTAAACCATTGCATTCATAGATGTCAATGAATTTAAATGTCTTGCTAATGCCTTTATAGTAAAGTTTTTCTAATAAAAAAAAACATCAATTTTGTTTTTTTATCAGCAAAAAAAGCATAGATTTTGTTATAATCCATTTATCAGAACTAGATGATAAGAACATTCTCAGAACTACCAATCACATTTGACTCCTGTATAATCTTTTGCGTGTAACAAATAGTATAACATAACAGAACAATGAAACATGTTATGATTATCAAGACATTAATTCTGATGTGTAACTGAACTATGTATCTATAAAAAAACTGAAGGCTTAAGTAAAAGCTGCAATATAGTTTCTTTGAAAAATGGCCAAGTATTCAATGATAGAAGTCTTTTGGTTGATCAGTTTCTTCTCACTCTCTCTAGCATGTGTCATTTAGTGAGCAATTCAATTCCAAGGAATAGAACTGTGCTTATTCATTAAACCAATCAATTATTGGAAAGTACTATGGCATTATCTTCTTCTCATAGTCTTTCCTTTTGGCAAAATGCACACACAATAATTGTAAATGACAAACACTTATACCCTCAGGATGAGCCATTTTCTGCATGGCTGTTGGTGCAAGCATGATTGGCATGGATATTTTGAAGCCAAGGACAGTAATTGTCAGGTCTATCTTGCTCACATCAACAAGAATGCGTGGCCAAAACCTGTATAATTGTCAATCATATTTTCAGCATATGAACATTTTTTTTTTGTATTCAACTTAGAAATACAGGTTCAAGAAATATCAAAGGAACATACATAATTAAGTGCTTTAAAAATATAAATCTTACAAAATTCTGGAAAAGGCATTTCTGTTCTCCTGCAGAGTCCACTGGTCCTCTGCACCGGATGCGTAGTAGTCAAACACCATCTTTGGCAATTTCTGCTTTGCAATAGCCTCCTACTCGGTGACACTGGTGATCTCCATTTTCAGAACTACCCTTCAAGAATTCTACATAAAAAGACATGTATCTTCAGCAATTTAATTCTTTTATCTCATCTGTAGCTACAAAGTTTAAGGTATTCCAAGAAACTAGCATGCGTTGATGTAGGAAGAAAACTACTATGCCAAACCAAAACTTTGGATTAATCTAAATAATAAATTTTGTGGCAGATTTCAGTTGTGAAAAGTTTCAAATAAGTAAATAATTGGAAGTTGGAATTTTTTTTTATTAATATTGAATTTCAAACTGAAATTAACACCTAAAAGCAAAAACAGTGGCAGTATTAAGATAGAAAAAGGGCTAGAAACAGAGCGAAGTGTTGATAAATACATGGTGGATTAATAGAGACAAAGTTTATGCATGCAAAGTGGAGAGGAGCTCCTAGCTAGATAGTGAAGAATGGAAACAGAGCCTAAAAAACTTGTTGTAACGTACGTGTATACGTGCAAATGAAGGAGAATTGGAGTTTTCAAGTGGATGAGCTTTTGGAGGTGAGCATTATTTTGAAACCAAATCTCATCATCAACAAAGTGTGGTGATGCTTCTCAGACACAAAAGCCTTGTGTGTTTCACAGCCGCTCTTTCTTTTCTTTCTTCATTATCAATTCCATATCTAAATAACCAAAAAAAATATATATATAGTTGAGAAAAACTGTATATTTGTTCCTATCTTTTCAAGTATGTTTGGATTCCTGAAAACAGAAGAATAGTAGTGTAGTCCTACTATAATTATGTGCCATTACCTTGTATGAAAGGGTGGCACAAGTGGGTTGTGGACTACATGCGTATAGAACAGATAATGTTAAAAAATGCACTAGCATCTGTCTATCATTTTACTAAAATCCATTCTGAATCAAATTGATTTTGAGATAATGTGATTTATGTTTAGGCAATTTCGGTTAGAATTAATCTTGAAATAAAATTCAACATAAATGTTTGGATCTAACTTGGTAACTATTAATTCGAAATCAATTTTAAATTATTCTCAAACGTGGAATTATACGTGTGAAAAACATCAATTATGGACTTAAAATCAACTGTATAACATGAAACCAAACTCGCGCAATGACAATATATATAGTTACTACTGCTTGGGTTCACATCTCAAACGTGATTCTTTCATTCTGTGTGAATTTTCAAACACACCATACTTAAGTTAAGTGGCTTGTTTATTCAAAATGGAAAAGCCGTATAATAGTACCATTTTTTTTAAGGTAATGTTTTCATATTTCAATATGTGAATATCAAATTTTATGGACTGCAACTCAGCCACATATGTCAATTTCCTCATATCTTACGTCTCCCTCCAATATTCTGATTAATTTGTCATCCCTTGCTTTTTCGGAATTCGTTCATCTGAAGTTAAGATCCAATGGCTGAAATTTTATTCAACACATTTAAGATTTACCCCTAATATATTGCTAACATAAAACAAAAACAAAATTAAAGGTGAAAGATCTCGGGCAGTTATTTTCAAACTACGGAGATCCTGAATCCTGATCCTTCTTTTTCTGTCCTTGTGTCTTTGTCTCCTTTTAATTTTTCATTTACTTCGAAAACTTTATTAAAAAATAATGAAATTATACGTACATACATATTAATATTAATTTAACCTAACTAAATGTTATTATCCTTTTGGTTTATTTTAATTAAATAAAACAATAAAAACTCTTGGTGGATAGATAAGGGCACAGTGTACTATGCATGCAAGAGTCACGAAAACTTGTATGATTTTTATCTAAAATAAAGATTTTTATCTAACCGCCGAACGAGCCTCGACATCCCCGTCAGCAGAGGTGGCCGCATCGTCCTACGCGCCGGAAACCATGCTAGCCGCGTCGTGCTCAGCGGCGCACGACGACGCTGCACGCGCGTCTGGCCGTCCGTTCCCAACGATGCCGCGCGCGCCTCACCGCGTAGCCATCCGTCGCGCCAGGGCCAGCCATCGCGTCTGCGCCGCACTCCTCGCCGGACCCGCTCACGCGTCACCACCACCTCCCAATAGCGCTGGATCCAGCGCCGGAATCGCCCTCCTTGCCGGCGCCAACCTGGGCGGTGCCAAGCCAAGCACAAAAGCAGCGTAACCTCGCCCTCTCACATTTCAACCTATGAGTACTAGGGTGGACATGGACTGGATTAGTCCGGATCCCAAATCCATTTAAATGGATTGGACTTTAAATCCAAGTCCTATTAAATGAATTGGATTTAAATTTCAAATCCATATTTTATAAAAAAAAAATGATTTGGATTTTTTCGATCCAATTTTAAAATTACTTTTTTTTTAAATTGATTTTAAAATAAATTTAATTCTAAAACTTCTTCTAAATAATAAAAAAAATAGTTTTAAATGGATTTAAAATTTAAAATTTTGAAATAATAATGGTTATCAAACTTTTTTTTCGATAAATAAAAATATATATTTGATAAATGTAATAAATGTTTATAATAAAATCTTTTAACAGTTGAAAAATTTAATATTGTTCAAGATTGAATGAATTAATATAAAATAAATATTTTATTTTTGTTATTTCAATCTTTCAACTATTTATTTTTGAAAAGGTTTCAAAATATTATTTTGATGAGATATATTTGTCTTTATATATTTCATGTAAATAATACCTTTTGATATTTATTGTAAATATATTTTGAATATTTTACATACCCACTATTTTATCCCTTCTGGTGTGTGTTTGCCTATTTCAAAGTTTAGTAATTAAAAAAAATTAAAAAGTATTTTACATCATTAACCTAATAATAATAAAAAAGAATTTCATTCAAATTAATTTATGATATTAAATTATAACTTGTTAAGCAGTTGAATTGATATTAAAAATATATATAAAACAAAAAAACATACCAAATATCTGCTAATACCGTGAAGTTTACTACTTTATAAGAGGAGTAATTGAATGAAAATGGATGTGAGGGAGGGTGGGAAAAGGAAAAGTAAATGCAAGGTAAATCAAATAATCTTACAAATCTAAATAGAGATATTTTATATAAAAATTAATTTGAATTTTATGTAAAAGGCTTTGAAATTTGTTTTAAAGATGTGTATGATTTAGAACCAATTAGTATTAAAATACTTGTAGTTTAACTTTTAATAAAAAAAATAATGTATTAATTAAATTTTTAATTATTTTTAAACACTTAGGATAAATAAAAAATGTAAGATATCATACTGTTTGTTTTGTAAAAAAAAAAAGGATACATGAGTACATGAAGAATGGGTCGTTGTATTATCATTTGCATGTCGACGAGGGTATCATCAGCAAGTTAGATTATCGAAAAATGAGGATCAAGATTGCTTTGGATGTTGCCCAGGGAATAGAATATCTTCACAACTATGCACCTCCTTCTAATATTCACAGACATATCATCAAGTCTTATAATATTCTTTTTTACGACACTTGGACAGTGTCTGATTTTCGATTGTTGTCGTCGACGAGTCTAGAGCCTGATTGTGATTATCCTTCAATGGAGGAGGTAGACATAAGGGGAAGGGAATCATCCTTTGGATACTTATATTCGGATCTGAGTACTTTCGTCTAAATGCAATGACAACAAAGAGTAACGTGTATGGATTTGGAGTTGTATTGCTTGAACTTTTAACGGAAAAGACAGTTGTATTCAAGTCTATGGAAGATATAGGTATCCCTCTTGTGTCCTTCGCAGTGCTTGCTATTTTAGTCACTTCAGGTGTTGTTTTGGTAAATAGCATTGGCTCTCGTGAATAACAATTCCAGCAAAGAGTCTAAATCACAATACGCGTTTTTCGATCTTAATTTTTTTTTTCCGTAGCCGTGATCATGAAGCCATCATGTGCAGTAAGAACAACGACGTAAGATAAAAAAAAAAAAATTGAATTAAAATTAGGAATGATTGTTGCATTTGTTTGTACTTCGAGTAATTTCAAAATTTATTTATTTGCTGTTTCAATTGAGCAATAGTACGGAAATGATAGGAATAATGACAACTAATGGTTAAAGAAGAAAAATTACAATTTAAGAAGAAAAATAAGTTAAGAATGATATGCATCTTTTTAAAATGATAAACAAATTACTAATAGTTAGTTTAAGTCAATTTCAATTACTATAATGATTTTTTTTTACAAAATTATTCCTTTATATAATTTTTTTTTTCACACAAAAACATTTTTTCGTCTTCTCTCTCCCATTTTCATTCATCCAATTGCATCGAGAGAATCTTAAAAAAACTTCTTCTCCCTTCTGTTCATATATTGTGGATTGAGAGTCATTCCTTCCTCTTGTTCATTTCTTGTTCAATTATTGTTGTAAAATGTTCTCTTTTTTTCTTGTTCATTCGTTACAAACCGTAAGAAAAATTTTATTCGTTTCTTGTTTGATCATTGCTATTGAGAGTTTCTCCATTCTTTTTGTTCATTCATTGTAGAGAGAACCATAGGAGAAACCCAACTCACATACAACCTCCATTCTTTCATGCTTTAGGTGGTTCACTGATTTTCTTTTTTTTATTAGCTTCATATTTTTTATTTTTATGATTTTTCAAATTTTCTATATGTAATTTTCCTAATTTGGTACATATAATAAATCTAATTTTGTTTTTAGTTTTCTTAATTTGCTTTTCATAATTTTCCTAATTTGTTATGTGTAATTTCATTGATTTTGTCCATATAATTTGTCTAATTTGGTGGTTTCTGAAGTTTCTCTAATTTTCTTTTCATAATTTGGTTGAATTTGTGACAATGATTAGAAAATATTGTAATTTATGACAGTGTTCTGAATTGCACTATCTCATGTCCTGATTTTACTATTATAAATTGCTATTTTGGTTTGATGTCTTGATTCCACTACTGTTTCAGTTTTAATTTATTGATATAACATCTACATTCTATTGTTATTTTCGGTTTTCATTAACTAGTATAAAATCTAAATTCCTTTGTTGTTTACATTACTAATTTTTTTTATATGCAATCAAATTCCTCTATTGTTTGGGGCTATTATTTTCTTTTCATGTGAAATCTAATTTCCACTTGCTGTTTAGAATGATCATTTTTTTTATATGAAATTCAACTTCATTATTGTTTTAGTACTAATTTTCTGATATGGATGCTAATCCTTACTATTGTTTGGGACCATTATTTTCTCTTATGTGAAATCCAATTTCCACTTGTTGTTTAGAATTATCACTTTTTGATATGAAATTCAACTTCACTGTGGTTTTAATATTAAATTTTTTGATATGGATGTTAATCCTTGTTGTTGTTCAGTTTTTTATTTTACTGACATGACTGGTGTAAAAGTATTTGTTATGTTGTTGTTTAGTTTTTAATTTTACTTACATGGCTAGTGTAAAAAATTTGATATGTTGTTATGTTTGTGTAACATTTGGTAGAGTTTTTATGTGTAATTTTATGTTTTAAGTTAAGACTTTGAGTTAATTTTATATGTTTTGAAACTTATGTGAACATATTTGAATTATATGGTAGAATTTTAAGTCATAAGATATTCCTTAAGTAGGAGTTTTCTTGGTGGATTAGAAGTTAGAATTTGTGGTCATGTAATTTTAGATGAAATCAATATGTTAATACCTTCCTCGGTGGGTTCTTGACAAGAAGATAGCAAAATCTGAGAGCAAATAACAAATGATTGACATTTTGTTGTTTTACTGTTGCTTAACCATTTGAGAATTCATTTATAGTAAATAGTCATTGTTTTTCTTTGTATAAAATTGTTATTGTGTATTGATTTTTACTGTTTAATGTGTTAATTTTTTATGTATGTGTGGAATCTATGAAATTTTTAATTTTTGTTAATGTCTATAGAATGACACCAAAAATAAAATCTGCTAAGTGGGATGAATTGAAATTTTGTTGAGAATTTGCATCAAAAAGATAGATGTTAGAAACAAGCTAGAAACACATTTTAGTAAAGATTGATGGAAAAATATAGAGACAAAATTTCATGAAATATATTAAGAAAGGATTTTCAATCATTTGGTAAGTTGGTTGAAAAACAAACCGATGTTGGTTGAGATTATGAGAAAAAAACTATCGTAGCTATGGAAGAATGGTGGGTTACAAAAAGCAAGACATGTTAATGTTTTTATTTTTTTATGCAAATAATTTTGGATATATTTTTTGTTTGTAATGATTATTATTATTTATTGTTATTATAGGAAGATCTGGATATCTTGAGATGGAAATATGGAAGACCTAAGTTCTTAGATTTGTTAGAGAAATGCTTCAAGGGCACAATATCGACTGGACTTTCTATTTTAATTTCATATCAAGATCCATCAACTTATGAACTTAATGTAACGTTATAGTTTTCTAATTCTGTGAGTAAGTGATTGATTTAAAATGAAACATTAGGTAAATTTAAATTTAAATTGTTATTTAATGGTATAATAAATAAAATGAAGTGATTTATTTAAGTGTGGCTAGGTGTTTTGTTAGATGTTTAGTTAGTTATATGTTTTTGCGATTGGGCTAAGTTCTTAGAGCCTTATATTTGAGATTAATTATAGAATTGGTTAGAGCAAAGAGCAAAATCTCAATTCTTCTTAAAACTTTCATGGGAAGTTTCTCCCTTTCCCTTATCTCCTTCACTTTTCTTCCTGGTTCGCTCTTTTTTCTTATGAGGAAAGTTGGGAACTTTCTCATTATTGATAATTTGATCATCCTTCTTTGAAGCTTCCTAAATTGTTGTGTTGGTAAGCTCATCTCTTTCTTCTTCTTGGTCTCTCAGTTCCTTTCTCATCTCTCATCAAGAAATTCTCAAATAGGTATTGCTTAAATTTGGAGGGTTTGTTGAAATCTGGATGAAAACTTGTTTTCATGTTAATCTAGGTTCTCCTAGTTGATTTCATAGCAAAGATTGAGTAAGATTGTTCTTGGATCATCAAGTTCCCTCCATAGTTTTTTCTTCAAGATTTTGAATCACTCCTAGGTAAGGGAAGCTAGTTAATTCTCTTATATTCTTTAATTTTAGTTTACATGAGTGTACGATTAAAAAACTTTAATTGAAACTATAATTGCTATTACTATTGAGGTTCCGTTATTGTTGTCCTAGAAGTTGTTTCGATTGAGCTTATTGTTGTTGTTTCTGGGTGTTTTTTTTTATGTTGTCATAAGGGATCACTTTACTGTTGTTTGGCTTTCAATTCCACTGGTGTGGCTACTATTTTGGCATTGAATTTCTTGATATAGAGTGAAATGTGACTGCTGTTTTGGCTACTATTTTGGCATTGAATTTCCTAATATAGAGTGAAGTGTGGCTACTATTTTAGTTGTTGTTTGGCATTGAATTTTACTGATATGGATGCACATTTTTGTTGCTTTTTGGTCTTGAATTCAACTACTATAAAATCTTGTTTTGGCTACCATGAAAATTCAGATTTTTGCTTTCATTGAAACTTTGTTTTGTTGTCATGGAATGCTTACATATAACTTATGAATTTTAAACCTTTGGGATTGATATGTGTATATGCGTGTAATTGATGATTTAAGTGAATATAAAGGGTGTAGTTGAAAGGGAATGAATCTAGGTTGTTGAAAGGGAATGAATAATTGGCTCAAAATCGTGCCTTGTAATATTTGTCTTTCCGCTCTGCATCTGTTTTGTCTAAAACTTTATTTTAGAGTCAAAATTTTGGAATGCAGTCTTCATAACATTTGTAGATATGAATGTTTACTAATGAATTCCCTTAAATTCACTCAAAAACATTATGTACAACTCTAAATATGATCAAATTAGTAAGTGAAAGTCAAATTATCACAAATTGGTAAAAGTTTCACTTGATTCACAAATTAGATGTATTATACTTTCAATTTATGTCTCGAGAAAACATAAGAGTTGTAGATAATATTCTTAGCTTTAAAATGAGATAAGGACCAACTTAATTAAGTTAATATACTTATAGATATCATAGTTATAACAAACAATAATCTTAGACGCATGATAATAAATTTATGTTTTATTGGAATGATGAGTTTGTTGTAATGAAATCATGAAGGATGATATACTTGAAGTGTATTATATAGTTGGTGGTATGTGCATTCATATATAATGTGGCATTGCATATGGGTAAACACGTAAGTTGAGAGTGTTAAGTGGGCTCTCAACCTAATGTTGGGGGTTTACGTGGTGGCTAGTAAGAATGAACCTATAGAATAGATAAGTGGACAAATCCCTAAAGATGTTGGGTCTTGCAAACCTTACAAAGGTAAGTTAATACCAACACTTGTTTATATTCGATAATCACAAATCCTTCACAAGGTAGTTCAAGGGACTCCTCGAATGGCCAAAGAGTGAGGCTATGGTAGGAGATGAGGCCTATGGGGACCATTCAAAAGTTATAGAAATCTCCATGGAATCGAGTCAGTATGACATACATGACATAAGTGCAAATTGAAACTGAAGTGTGAGTGAGATCATTTTGTTTAATAAGGTCATATGGCTTATGATTATTACTTTATTCAATGCTCTTTTAAACTAAATCTATCTTTAGTTTATACCTTCATATAATTATGTTTATTTTTATATAAATAAGCTTACCCTTACGCTTTATGTTATCTGATTGTAATAATCGTGTGGTTGGCACGAGAGTAGTTAGTGATATAGTTGTAGGTTTTCAGACATCTCATCAATGAAGTGGATTTAGATGTTACTTACGGGATAAGACCACACTTTTGCTATGCTTTTGTGTGTGTGTGTGTGTATATATATATAGTATTGGGATCAACTTAAGGGTGTGTGGGTAATTACTTTAGTTTGTAATGAAGGTCCTTAGAGGACCATTTTTGTATTGTATGAACTCATGTCCCTATATTTTGTAAAGTCACTTTTAAGAATTTTATGTTATAATGATGTATATTATGTGAATGTTTGTACACATTTATTTAAGTGTGTATAAAGAATATATGTATGTATATAGTTTTTTTTTCATATGCAAAAAAAATAAATTAGTATATTATATAAGTAAAGAAGTTGGGTTGTTACACTTAATGCTGATGGTAAGGATAATGCAACACATGAAGAAACTCAATTTAATAAGGGTGAGACAAATAGTTTTGAAGTTGGTAATAAAGAACAACCAAAGGCAACACCAACTCCCTCAAATATGAATGAAAAGAGGAAAAATGTGGGAAAAGGAGAGAAAAAATATGGGACAGCAGATAAACTTTAATAGTCTCTTGATTGTATTGTCAATGTGTTTGATCGAGTGTCAAATACTACTATTGTATGACCAAAACTAGAAGACCTTTACAACTATGACAAGTGTTTGTCATTATTAAATGAAATTCCAAATTTGGTAAAGAGATCCCATTTATATTTCTTGGCTGTGAGAATCTTAACCATCAAAATGAATAGGGTAGCATTTTTATACTTTACGGAGAATGATCGTGAGTTGACCTTTGATTGACTCAATACTTTTACTAAGGTGGACATCCCTCGGGGTTGTTGCTTGATTGTTTAATGCATAGGCCTAATGTTACACTTTCATGTCTTTTATGCTTTTTGAATTGTTGTGTTTAAGGATTATATTTTTATTTACAGGATGATAGATAATTCAGATGAAACTGAGTATAGCTCTGACACGAAAATTGAAGTGAATAATAATATGTATTCACTTCATGTTGTAACGACTCTAGCTACATTTTTAGCTACAAATCATGCATTGAAATATGTTGTGAAAGAAGATAAAATCACTTCAATTCTCTTGGGTTATAAGTGGTTTGTAAAATTAATACATGAAAATGAGAATAGGTTTTTTGAGCAACTTTGAATGAGAAAACATGTATTTAAGTTATTAGTGTGAGAGTTATTCAATAAATATGGATTGACACCTACTAAACATATTGGGGTAGAAGAAAGTGTTACCTTGTTCCTGTATATAATGGGTCATGGAGCCATATATAGATAGGTTGAAGAACGATTTCAATATTCTCGTGAAATTATTCACAATCATTTCTATAGAGTTTTATAAGATATATATAGGTTAGGAAATCATATAATTAGACCACTTGATCTTATGCATCTTGATGCTTCTGAGCATATCAAAGATGATGAACATTATTGGCTTTACTTTAACAATTGTATAGTGACAATAGATGGAACACATATTGCTATACATGTTCTTACAAAAAAGCAATTGCCATTTTTTTAATAAAAAAGGATATACAAGCACAAATGTCATGGTCGTAAGTGATTTTAACATGTGTTTTACATTTGCATTGTATGGTTGGGAGGAATTTGTTCATGATGCTAGAATTTTAACGGATACTCTTCAGAAGCCAGATCTACGATTTTTTTATCCTCCTAAAGGTAATTTTATATAGTTTTTTTTTTTTAATTCAAGAGTATTTTTTATATTACTCTAAAGACTTGTTATTTTGTTTATTTATTCATAGGTAAATATTACCTTGTTGACTCAGGATATGCTTCATTCAAAGGTTTCTTAGGACCTTATAAAAATACAATGTATCATCTTCAACATTTTAAATTAGCTCCAAGTTTTAGATTAAGAGATGAAATATTTAATTTTCATCATTCTAGCTTGAGAAATGTTATTAAAAGAACTTTCGGTATTTGCAAAGCAAGACGGAGAATGACCAATTTTAAACTTGAAACTCAAATGTCTATTATATAGGCATGCTTTACACTCCATAATTTTGTTAGAAGGATGAACTTAAAAGATTTAAATATTCTTGAAACCTTAGAGAATGATAATAGTGAAGATGATATACTTGATCATGATAATGATATACCTGATCATGAAGAATAACAAGAACCAACTCAAACAGATGCTAGATACATGGATAAAGTAAGAAATGTTATAGGAGATCAATTGCTATGAAGAGTGCGACACTAGTTTTTCTTATGTCTTTATCTTGAAATAACTTTCACATTTTAATTTTAATTATTTGGTATGACAAGTATTTAATGTATCTTATAAGCATTTAATGTATTTTATAATTTATTCATTTCTATTTACAACTTTATTAATAAAAGTTATGTTAACTAAAAAAATAGGTATATGGTATACAACTTATAAAAAATATTTTTTTCAAAACAAACATGTTATTTTATAAGTTATTATAATGCTTTTTTTTTTTACGTAATTTTGTTAGAAAAAAACACTTATACAATTGTTGTGACAAACAAGTTAATAATTACTTTTAATTAAAAAATCATTCTTTATAATCAGAACCAAACACAAAATAACTTCTACTTTTATAAGAATCACTTATAAATAAATCATTTTTTTATAAACATTTATTTTAAGCCTAAACAAACCCATCCATTCTAACCAAATATCACATCAAACAAAAAGAAAACAATAATAATAAAATGTTTAAAAATTTTAGCATTGAAAGGCTTACATAAAAAAAAATTGTGAATTGCAGTGACCTTGTTATTCAGTAGTAATTAATGTACGGGGTGACCTATTTAATTTAATTATTCAAACTACGACATTAAATTTGTGCATCAAAGTCATTGTTGTCATAATAATTAATCCTATTATTTTTGTTAGATATATAATTCATTGCTTTAGAAAAGAATACGAGACACATGCAAGTCATAAACAAAAGAAGAAACTGAAAAGAATGGTAGAATTGAAGTAGTTTTTTATTATTATTATTATTGTTTACAAAATAAATATATCTTTCACATGAAATAGTTCTGATTGAGATAAATAAAACTACTATATAGATAAAGTTTTTTTTTAAAAGTATTTAATGTAATTCTATATTTAGAATTCAAACATGAGATTAATAGTCAAACCAGCAGTTTCATATATGTTATTTGATCCATGCGTTTTGTGCTAGAAAAATGTATATGCTATGTATAAGCTAATTAAAATGCAAATGAATTCTCATTTGTTTTTTTTTTTAATTGAAATATATAACTTTAATTTATCCAATTGTTTTCTTAATTAAAAGTTCATCATATAAGAATAATTGAGAAAAAAATTGTAATTTAAGAGTCTTAAATTAAGTAGTACTATTTGTTTTTCTCTCTTAAAGGGAATAAATTCTTCAATTACACAGACACAAAAAAAAAAAAGTAATATAATCATATTTAAGTTTCCATTGTGCTGGGCGTCCTTTATTGGTTTCGAAATTGGGTTTTCCCTTCTTTCTTTTTGAGCCATTACTTATTGGGTTGGGCCAACTCAAACCTTTCTTAATGTACCCAAATAGTTAGAGTTACTATTCTCATCCACATTTTTCTATACTTACCCCACGTGGTTTTTGAGCCATTACTATTCTCATCCACATTAGTGGAGCTAATTTAATTTTATGGATTTTTTAATTTTTAAAATAAAATAAAGATATTAATTAGCTGTCATTATTTTTAATTAAATATTTCAAAATTTAATTGGTAATGGAATACCAAAACAAAATGATATATTTCAAAAATTTAAAGTAACACTAACATTTTTAAAACATTAGCAAACAAAATGTAAAAAAATAGAAAATTTAATAAATTAAAAGTAAACTATTGAATGATACACACTTAAAACTATGAAACAATAATCATGGGTCAAAATTAAGAACTTAAATACTGAATAAGTAAGTATAAACAAAGTTATGTAGAATAACTTGTCTTGATAATTATTAATTTTTTTTAATATATCATTAAAAGATATCATGAGATACTATCACAGATTCACAGATTCACAGATTCACAGATATCCAAAGCCTACTTGAAAATGATCACAATGGTCGATCTTTCTCATTCAAATTCACACAATGGATACCAACTTCAGTGCCTTTGCTTCAGAATAAATTTTATAATAAATTGTATAAAATGTAGTTGTTGAGTATATTCCAAACAAGGAAGGGGGGTGCATGGAGATGGGATCTTGTTGCAATGCTCAGTGTGGTTGTTGAGTACAGTACAGTGTACATGCAGCAGCAATATTTGGTGCCTTTTCTGCATGTGTGTGTTCACAATTACTCACTCCTTCCATCCTTATCTATATGATTCCTTCCATTATTATTTATAGGACTAGGATGTAGTTGAAGAAGGTCTACGAAACTACATGCAATTACACGACTCGATCTATTTCTGAGGCATTTATTGGAGATTTATCCATTGGATAAACTATCAAATTGGTACCTCAAAATATTAGTTTGGTATTAGTTCATTCTCGTGTTCAAAACACGCAACAAAATTTAGGATCTTTTTGAATTTAGAATAATATTATTGTAATATAAAATTACAGTAAATATGTATTTGTTATTGTCTTTGAGGCGCAAATACTTTTACTCAAGAATTTTCTTCAGTAATCTGACTGATGCAAAATAAACGCGGTGAGAGTTTCTATTTATAGGAATATTGATGCTATTCCATAGCCCAACCCATAAATATATTTAAATTAATTCAAACTGAAATAATATATTATCTTAATAATATATTTCAAATTTGAATCTAATCTGTCAACCCATTCACATATTCAAATTAATTCAAACTTATTAACAGAAATAATATATATTCTCTTAATAAGATATTTCAAATTTGAATTTAATGTCTCAACCTATTGACATATTCAAATTAATTCAAACTTATTAATAGAAATAATATATTCTCTTAATAAGATATTCTCTCATATTTTCTATTGCTCATTAAAATATTATTATGCATAAATGTCACAATAATAAAAAGATGTCTATCTTTAGTATACATATTAATTATATTCTTGGTGCTGGCAAAGAATATAATAATATTCCACATAGAGATTTTGTCAATCAAATTGATTATTCTCTAGTAAAGATTAACACACTCGTTTGTGTGTAACCCTGTAGGTTCAATACTAAGCTGGTAATAAATTAATCAAATTAATTTTACTAATTAAGGTAGACATCTAGCAACACTCCTCAACGTCCATCCAGATAGCATGAAGTAATTTGTTGTTACTTTCAAGAACCACTAGAAGAGTAATATATAATATTTCCTTCCATCATTTTCAATTTTATGATTAACTTTAGAATATGATATTATTGTCAAATTCAATCACGTTAATCAGTGAATGACTTTAAGAAACTCATTTCTTCATTTATTCAATTGCTCTAGTCAAGGTCTTGATTTATAGAGTTCAAACTCATTACTTAGAGTTAATGGATTCCTTCTTGAATAATCATTAATTCTACAAGTATTTAATTATATCCAATATCCATTCAACTAGTGCTTAGTGCTTCAGAGCATTAGGTGTCCGGAATTAAAATATAACAAATGACTTGTTAATTACTATGATAATCTCACGTCAAAGGAAATATTATATTTCTTCTTGAGAGTTTTTCTATTGACAAATTAAGGTAATATTAACCATTAGAAAAAACTCAATATCGAGTCAGTTTAATGATCACATCCTTATGTGCATTATCTATATGTGTAAATTAATAAATGAGATCTATTAATATTCATCCAATGAATACTATTACACATATATTAATCTATCCGGATTATTAATATCCTATTCAAAATAATCCTAAGATCAACAACACTTTAGATTAAAATTTCAAGAGACTTGCTTCTCATTTATCATAATCTCTATTATGATAACAGTCTTCAATTTTAACCAAGGACTTCATCAATTTAACTATTTTTATTAAACCAGTATAAAATGATAAAAAAATAAAATAATACTCTATTATTTCAAAATAGAAATTGATTACTTAATAAATTGAAACTTGACATACAAAATTATTCCCAATTGTTACATGAAAAATTAAAAATATCACCTACTTATTTCAAAGTGTAATTATTATGTAACTTTAGTCGTTTAGTTAATTTTTTTTTTTTTAAATGTCAAACTATCGTATATATATCACTAGATTGTTATGTGTTATTTATATGTTCACATTTAATTATACTTTCGAGTACTAAACCGATAACTCTCCCTTTATCCATATTCATGATTGTTAGACAGTTGAATCGAAGGATTTTTTGATCTTGGGAGTTAGTGGGATGCACTGCAGACTTTGATATCAGAATAAAATCTGAATCAGTAGTACAAAGAGAAACTTATTTATAAATAGACAAAGTACTAACTAACATAAAATTAATATTATCTAACAAAACATACTTTCCTCTACCTCTCATTGCATGAGGCTGCTCATAGGCCGTTTCATCAGGCACAATAAATTAGTGACTCATTGCACCAAATCCTTTTTATGGCCTGGTGTGCGCCTATGCATAAGCAATGTTTTGGAGGGTTGTTGTTGGATTCTTAAGGATGGCCGTAAGGTCAACTTTTGGACTGACAAGTGGCTTTCAAGACCTCTTGTGTATTTTAGGATTTCATCCATAATGAACACTGCTTCATTCCTTCTTCTCTTGACTTTACCATCCTTGTGCAGCCTTATAAAGACAAACTCATTTAGGGAGAGAGAGGCTTAGTCTCCTATCCTTAGTTTATGTTTTCGATATAAGACCGGTCTACTAGTAAAGGAAGAAGGGAAGGAAGGAGAGTTCATGGATAAGGATTACACTGGACACACAAAACAAACAACTTACAACATATGCTTTTTCATAAGAAAGTCTTATAACGAATTACTACTATTGTATAATATGGACAACCCATGAAAGTAACTATACTTTTGAATGACACGAACTGAAACTGTGAAACAATAATCATGGGTCTTGGGAACTTAAATATTACATCAGTATAAAAAAAGTTATGCAGAACAACTTTTCTTACTATAAGAGATAATTATTTATTTTCTTAACATGTCATTGAAATGTTTCCGCTAGAATTGATATAATAAGAGATACTATGATAAATATCCAAAGCCTGCTCCAAAATGACCATAATCTGAGTCATGGTTGGTCGATCTTTCTCATTTAAATTCACACAATGGATAGCTGTATCGGCCACTAACTCCGTGCATATGTTTCATCCACATTGGGTGGTCCAACCCTTGGATCCAAAATTTTCATCAATTCTCCCGCCAAAATTACAGGCACTGCGAAGGACACCAATGAGGTGCCTATGTCTTCTCTAGACTTAATATAACTGTCTTTCCCGTTAAAAGTTCAAGCAGTACAACTCCAAACCCATGCACGTCACTCTTTGTTGTCATCACATTTAGACGAAAGTACTCAGGATCCGAGTATAAGTATCCAAAGGATGATTTTGTTCCCCAAACGCATACCTTCTCTGTGGAAGGATAATGAGTGTTAGGTTCTGGACTCATCAACGACGAGAATTGAAAATCAGATACTTTTGCAGTCCAAGTGTCATAAAAAAGAATATTGGAAGACTTGATGATATGTGTGTGAATATTAGAGGGAGGTGCATAGTTGTGAAGATATTCTATTCCCTGGGCAACATCCAAAGCAACCTTGATCCTCATTTTCCAATAATTCAACATGCTGATGCTACCCTTGTCGACATGCAAATGATAATACAACGACCCATTCTTCATGTACTCATACACTAGGAGTCCCTTCTTATTTTTCGGCCTATCATCTCTCTCTCTCTACAGAACCCAACGAGTCCAACCAAGTTCTTGTGGTGTAGGCAGGACAAGAATGCCAAATTAGAATCAAATGAGCAAAGATTGAACCAGATTCTTTCACCCCTCTTGATTGCCACCTTACTACCATCAACGAGTGTGCCTCCGTACACAACACCAAACTTTCCGGTGCCAATCTTGTTCTTGGATGAGAAGTTGTTGGTGGCTGCTTTAAGCTCAGCCGGGTGGAATACTCGTGCAGCAGGAACATGTTCTGTTCCTGTCCGATTCCACGACACCACCGGAGCAAAACTACGGCCACTGCGGCGGGATGATCCCAAATTTGACGCAGTAGTGCTACTCCTTAAGGCACTGTTCACTACCGAATCAAAACTACGGACGTGGGGTTCTCCCAAAATTGACGCAGTTTCACTCCTTATCGCATTGTCAACTGCCCAAGTATAATCGCTCATTCCACAATCCTTTGATTAATTGCCAACTCAAAGTATGGTTATGTATATATGTGCTTTAGAGGAGGCAGGGAGATACAGATTTGCTTCCCTGCCACACATACATATATACATAAACCCAGCGTGTGAGAAGAGAAAACAATTCCGGGAAAGGAAACTATCGAGAACCATCATTGCTGATTCATCCAATATTGGAGTATATTACACTTCTGAACATTAGCGGGTTAATTAATTTCCTGAATGAAGGTTCCAAGTATTTCACATAAATTGTGATATTTTGAAAACCCTTCATCCTTTTAAGTAGAAGAAAAAAAATTTCTATAAATATCCATTTTTTTTAAAATTTTGTTCTAGATTATACTTAATTAAGTAATGACATGTTTAAACAACATATCTTTTCATGGTTAAGATGAAATTATATCTTTATTTAAAAATTAAAAATTGATGAAAATCTATCACAATTCTTTTAATAAAAGTTACTATAAGTCTATAACTATTTTAAAGTTTAATTGATATGAAGATTATGCAGACCAATAAATAAAAAATGTTGATTTTAATCAAATAATAATGACATGTGTGTACATATTTTAATTGGAGTTCAATGTAGCTAATAAAGATTGATAAGGATTAGGCTTGCATCCCATCACGATAATATGAAAAAATGTTGTTGGTAAATGATTTGTAATTATGTTTGTAAGTGTTCAGTTAACCTTGAGATAAACTCTAATCCTAATAAAATCTCGAACTCAATTCCCTTAAACTTTTCATTTAAAAAAAACAATTGGATTTCAAAGTTGGTTTTACAAATATAGCCTCCTTGTACTGTATGCTTTATAGCACTAGATTCCTAATGTGTATTCTCCGTGTGCCGGGTGGTTTTCAAAGTCATGTTAGAAAATTTGTCCATTAAGATTTTGAGCTTGTTTAACTTTATTTAGTGAAATAAATAAAATAAGTAATTATAAGTTGTTTTTAATATATTTGTTTGAATAACTTTTATTTAAAATAAGTTATTTTTTATTTATTTAAAAAAATAAATCTTATCCACTATTATTAATTTTAAACGAATGGACCATTATCACCGCCTGTCACCATTCACAGTCAACTTTTTTATGCGTAGAACGTTCCTAACTAGCCGAAAACTTTGTATTCTTGTGCTTGTTAATACTAACATCTAAGAAAGTGGACGTAAGGAGGAAGCAGACATGAAAAGAAAGAGAAAGAGGGAGTGAAACACGGTGAGAGTGTCAACGAGTGTACCTATTTAGCATGCAAATTTTAGTCCTTATATTTTTATAATTTGTGGTTTTTGTTCATCTTGATGGAACTTATCTTAATAGGATAAGGGATACAATTCAGAATACAAAAGGTTTAAATATTTCCTTGCAAAATTGTGTTTTCAAAATTTTGGTTTCTATAACTTTTGTTGTTCATTTTTAGTCTGGTAAATTTATGTTTTTTTTTTTTAATTTTGATATCTTAAAGTGCAAACTTAATGAAATAAAACAAAAATTTAAAGAGACTAAAATTGAAAAATACAAACTTATAAGAACTAAAAGACCACAAAAAATAAACCTTAGAAGAATCAAAATTGAAAAAGCAAACTTAAAAAAATAGGGACCAAAATTGAAAAAATACAAACTGACATGAACTATATATATTCATATATTATAGAAAATACGAGTACCAAAATAATATTTTTTTTAAAATATTGTGATTGGAAGTGAGTTTGACAAAAAAAAATAAAAATGATGAGATCTAAATCTAATATACATTTTACCTTTATTTTTTAAAATTGTTTTGATAAGACAGATGTTAAATATAGCTCCCTTTTAGTTATTTATTTCCCTAAAATAACCTTAATAATGTTGTAGGCAATGACATTGACCGTGTTTCCGTAGTGGATACTATTGTTGTAACCGGTGACAGCATGGTATGGTAACCCAGCACCACATCATGCTAACTCAAAGTTATGCACCGCTGCAACTCTAGTACACTAATTATTTTAGAATAAACTATGTTTTTAAGTTCCAGAATTTTATTTTATTTTGTTTTATTCTCTGAATTCTTCATTAACTAAACTTTAGTCCTCAAATTTTTCATTAAATTAAGTAAATGACACTTTTAAGATAGTACGAAACAAAATACAAAAAGATAAATGGCTCTAAAAAGGAAAGTATTGAATGACACATACTTAAAACTATGAAACAAAAATCATGGTTCAAAATTAAGAACTTAAATACTTAATAAAAGTATAAACAAAGTTAGGTAGAATAATTTGTCTTGATAATTATTGAATTTTTTTAATATATCATTAAAAGATGTCAAATGAGATAGTATCACAGATATCCAAAGCCTGCTCCAAAATAACCACAATATTCGTCATAGTTGGTCGATCTTTCTCATTCAAATTCACACAATGAACAGCTGCAAAGGCCACTAACTTCAGTGCCTCTGCTTCATCCATATTGGGTAGTCCAACCCTTGGATCCAAAATTTTCATCAATTCTCCAGCCAAAATTGCAGGCACCGCGAAGGACACCAATGGGGTGCCTATATCTTCTCTTGACTTGAATATAACTGTCTTTCCCGTTAAAAGTTCAAGCAGTACAACTCCAAACCTATAAACATCACTCTGTGGTGACACCGCATTTAGACAAAAGTACTCAGGATTGGAGTATATGTATGCAAAGGATGTTTCCGTTTCCCTTTCGGCTTCCTCCTCCATTGAAGTACAGTTACTGTCAGATTTTGGACTCATCAACGACCACAATCGAAAATCAGATACTTTTGCTGTCCAAGTGTCATCAAAAAGAATATTGGAAGACTTAATGATATGATTGTGAATACTAGACAGAGGTGCATAGTTGTGAAGATATTCTATTCCCTGAGAAACATCCAAAGCAATCTTGATCCTCATTTTCCAACAATCCAACATGCTGATGCTACCCTTGTTGTCATGCAAATGATAATTCAATGACCTATTCTTCATGTACTCATACACCAAGAACTTATTATCACCTTTCTCTCTACAGAACCCAACTAGTCTGACCAAGTTCTTGTGGTATCGGTGGGACAAGAAGGCCAAATCAGAATTAAATGCGTAAAGACTGAACCATATGTTTTCACACTTCTTGATTGCCACCTTATTACCATTAACGAGTGTGCCTCTATACACAACAGCAAAGTTTGCAGCGCCAATCTCGTTTTCAGATGAGAAATTGTTGGTGGCTGCTCTAAGCTCAGCCAGAGTGAATACTCGTGTAGCAACATGTTCTGTTCCTGTCCGATTCCATGACACCACCGAAGCAAAACTACTGCCACGGGATGCTCCCAAATTGGACGCAGTAGTGCTACTCCTTATGGCATTGTTCACTACCGAAGCAAAACTACGAACAGGGGATGCTCCAAAACTTGAGTCAGTATCACTCCATATTGCAGAGTCAACTGCCCAAGTAAAATCTTTCATGTCAGTATCCATTTGGTTAATTTCCAACTCAAAAGTATGCATGTGTTGTAGAGGAGGCGTGCAGAAGATACACTGCAATTCCCTACGACACATACATACATATATACACAAACCCATTGCGTATGTTAGTTGAGATCATCCAAGAGAAGGTTCATCGCAAAGGAAACTATCGAGAACCATCATCGTTGTTTCATTGAAAGGTGAAACAACCGAGTAATGGCCACTCAAAACACTTCTCGACATTAACTCAATGAAGCTTCCAAGTAATTCACATAAGTTGTCATATTTTAAAAATTGTTCATCCTTTTAAGTAAAAGATAAATAGAAAAAAAAAAAGTCAATTCAAACATATTGTGAATACTTAAAGTTTAATTGATACTGTACTATACTATATTAGAAGAGTATGTAGACCAATAAAAAATGATTTGTTATTATAAATAATCAAATAATGGTGTATGTGTGTGTGTACGTACTTTAACTAGACTCCTTGTACTGAATGATTTATACCACCAATTGGTTTGTTTAGTGTCTATTATCCGTGTACCGGATGGTTTTCAAAGTCAAAGTCATGTTCTTTGAAGTTTTGTTCCTCTAAGGAAGGAGACATGGAAAGAGAAAGAGAGAGGGAGAGGGAGAGGGAGAGGGAGAGGGAGAAAAACACGGTGAGAGTGTGAACGAGTGGACCATTATTATTATCCATAAAGTTTTTTTTTTATAAATATTTAACATAATTTTAGAAGTATGACTAACAACAATTCTAGATAGAAGTAGTAATGACTTGTATCTTCTTGAGCCATTACATATTGGGCATGGCTTACTTCCAACCTTTGTTATTGTGCCCAAATAGCTTAAGCTTTGATTCTAGATACGACACTGCACAAGGTTTCTTTAGTTTTTGTTTTCTTGAAGAATATGACTTCTTTACATAAAAAAGTTCAAAATATTTTATTAAAAATGAAAGTGAATAAATCACTAAATATATTACAAAAAAAAATCTTCGAGTATACCTATTTAGCATGCAAATTTTAGTCCTTATATTTTTATAATTTGTGGTTTTTGTTCTTCTTGATGGAACTTACATGCACTGAATGTCAGTTTGATACATAAAAGAATAAAATATTTGTAGGTAATTGAAAGTGTAATTTTTATATCACTTTAATTATTTTTTGTTAAAATATCAACTATCATGTATGTACTATTGCTGTGTTATTTATGTGTTGACCATCAATTATCATGTAGATCAATAGGGTGTTAAATAGGCATAAACCTTAATTTTAATGGAATAAAGTGACATAAAATTACATTTAATGTATATAAGTGACATTTTTATTTTTGAAATAGCAAACATTTAATTATACTTTTGATTACTAAATTGATAGCTCTCCCTTTATCCATATTCATGATTGTTATACGGTTGAATCGAAGGATTCCCTGATCTTGGGAGTTAGTGCGGTGCATTGCAGACTTGAACTACAGTATTATCCCAGAGGCTGTTGGATTGCACTTAATGTGATAGGATCATAGGAGACATTTGTTTCATGTCTATGTTTTTTGCATTTGTTAGTGGGGTGCATTGCTGACTTCAACTTCAGTACTATCCTAGAGGCTTGTATTATATATTAAGTTTATTAGTATTGGTTCCACAAGAGAAATCAGAAAAAAGAAAAAAGTCTGAATAAGGATAAGAGACTTATTTATAAATTGATAAAGTATTAAACTATCATTATTCATTAACTAGCATAATGCATGAGGCTGCTCATAGGCCGTTTCATGAGGCACAACAAATTAGTGACTCATTGCACCAAATCCTTTTTATGGCCTAGTGTGCGCCTATGCATAAACAATGTTTTGGAGGGTTGGTGTTGGATTCTTAAGGATGGCCGTAAGGTCAACTTTTGGACTGACGAGTGGCTTTCAAAGCATCTTGTGTATGTGCTAAATATTTTGGGACTTCATCCATAATGAACACTGCTTCATTCCTTCTTCTCTTGACTTTACCATCCTTGTGCAGCCTTATGAAGACAAACTCATTTGGGGAGAGAGGCTAGCTTAGTCTCCAATGCTTAGTTTATGTTATCGATTTAAGGAGAGACATAGGGCTAGTCTAATGGTTAAAGGAGAAAAGAAATCAGAAAAAGATCATAAGTTTGATTTTTTCTGTTAATAAAAAAAATTAACAAATTAATTAATTATTAATATTTGTTGATATAAAAAAAGAGTTGGAATTTGTGCATTGAAAAGTGGGACATCATGACAAGGATTATACTTTACAGTGACACACAAAACAACGTTATGCAGAGAAACTTTTCTTACTATAAAAGATAATTATTTATTTTCTTAATATGTGATTAAAACATTTCAGCTAGAATTGATATCATAAGAGATACTATCACAAATATCCAAAGCCTGGTCCAAAATGACCACATTCTCAGTCATGGTTGGTCGATCTTTCTCATTTAAATTCACACAACGGATAGCTATTAGGGCCACTAACTGCAGTGCATATGTTTCATCCACATTGGGCAGTCCAACCCTTGGATCCAAAATTTTCAGCAATTCTCCGGCCAAAATAGCAGGCACTGCGAAGGACACTAGTGGGATTCCTATTCCTATATCTTCCATAGACTGGAATACAGCTGTCTTTCCCGTTAAAAGTTCAAGAAGTACAACTCCAAACTCATATACGTCACTCTTTGTTGTCACCGCATTTAGACGAAAGTACTCAGGATTCGAGTATAAGTATCCAAAGGATGATTTTGTTCCCCAAAAGCTTCCCTTCTTTGTGGAAGGATAATGAGTGTTTGGTTCTGAACTCATCTGAAAATCAGATAGTTTTGCCGTCCAAGTGTCATCAAAAAGAATATTGGAAGACTTGATGGTATGTCTGTGAATATTAGAGGGAGGTGCATAGTTGTGAAGATATTCTATTCCCTGGGCAACATCCAAAGCAATCTGTATCCTCATTTTCCAATAATTCAACTTGCTAATGCTACCCTTGTCGACATGCAAATGATAATACAACGACCCATTCTCCATGTACTCATACACCAAGAGTCCCATCTTATATTTCGGCCTATTATCTCTCTCTTTACAGAACCCCACGAGTCCGACCAAGTTCTTGTGGTGTAGGCGGGACAAGAAGGCCAAATTAGAATTAAATGAGCAAAGATTGAACCAGATTCCTTCACCTCTCTTGATTGCCACCTCACTACCATTAACGAGTGTGCCAACGTACACAACAGAAAAGTTTCCGGTGCCAATCTTGTTCTTAGATGAGAAGTTGTTGGTGGCCGCTTTAAGCTCAGCCGGGTGGAATACTCGTGCAGCAGAAACATGTTCTGTTCCTGTCCGATTCCATGATACCACCGGAGCAAAACTACGGCCACTGCGGCGGGATGCTCCCAAATTCGACTCAGTAGTGCTACTCCTTATGGCACGGTTCACTACCGAATCAAAACTACGGACATGGGGTTCTCCCAAACTTGACGCAGTTTCACTCCTTATCGCATTGTCAACTGCCCAAGTAAAATCTCTCATGTCACTATCCATTTGATTAATTTCCAATTCAAGAGGAGGCGTGCAGAAGAACACTGCAATTCCCTACGACACATACATACATATATACACAAACCCATAACGTGTGTTAGTTGAGATCATCCAAGAGAAGGTTCGACGCAAAGTTCCAGGAATGGAAACTAGCGAGAACCATCGCCATTGCTTCATTGAAAGTTGAAACAACCGAGTAATGGCCACTGATCAAAACAGTTCTCGACATTGACTCAATGAAGCTTCCAAGTAATTCACATAAGTTTGTTCATCCTTTTAAGTAGAAGATAAATAGAAAAAAAAAAGTTAATTCAAACATATTGTGAATACTTAACGGTGAGAGTGTGAACGAGTGGACCATTATTATTATTATTATTATTATTATTATTATTATTATTATTATTATTATTATTATTATCTCATCCATCATCATTTATGGGTGGATAAAAAAAAGTCTTTCTTTTTCATTCCATTCTAAAACTGTTCCAACCCAATCCTTTTTAAGTTCATTTTGATAGATTGGATTTTTCATCCCATTTATATCCTATAATCTGTAATATGGCTTCTCTTCTCTTCTCACTTTCCTTTCTCAACTTTTTACATTGAAACTTTCTACATTGAAACGCTTCTTTCAAGTTTCAATAATATATTTTCTTACATTGAATCTGAATAAAAACACAGTAAATTTGATAAACCCTTATATCTTTTGCTTTTTAAAAAAAATAAAAATCTTTAATCTAGTGTCTTCTTTAACTCTTTGTGCAGCTTTGATAATTTTTTCTTCTGCCCTCAATTTCACTCTAACATCTATCAATCTAAAATAATGATTCAAACTTTAGTTACCCAAAATAATGTAATTAATTCACAAGATATGGTATGTTCTATTCTATCTTATGTTTGTATCCTATGCTTGTATCCTCTTCTTGGATAATAATGTATTGTGATTATATGTTCTATTTTGATTTCATTATCATATATATTCATCTTCTTATACCGTACACTATATAATCTTCAAAAAAGATGAAAACTTTCAACTTGAGTTTTAATGGATATTGAGATTTTGATAATGTATCCATCTTGTGTTTGTGGAAAGTTTTAGCAAGAGTTCAAAGTTGAAACCCTTCAAAAGCTGGGAACTTTCAGCTTGAGTTTGATCTGGATTATAATTTATGTAGTAAAAAACAACAAAAATAATTAGAAATCAAACTGAACTAACAATTTCCTAGTTTCTAAATTGTTTTTTTTCCCTTGGCTTGAGAACTATCAACACATAATCCCAAAATATAATATTTTTAATAAGAACAACCATGATATCAAATGGTGAGCATATCTACATTAAAAAACCAATTTTGTGCATATGATGAGTTCAATATTGTTGAAAGATTATCTATACAAGAATTATTAATTAGGCTTTGTGTGTGCAAGTTAGATTGACTGCTGATTCATGTCCTAAATTTTACTGTCATAAAGGTTAATTCCTACTGGAAGTTTCACTTATGTGAATCTCTCCATTACTATTTTAAGTTTCAATTTATATAGGGCCTAAATTCCACTATTGTTTTTGTTCTATTTATTGATATAAAATCTAGATGTTTCTATTTACTAGTATAAAATCTAATTCATAATGTTGTTTTTAGTTTCTATTTACTAATATGGAACTTGATTTTTTGCTAGCATGTAACTTAACTTTTGCTCTCATGAAAGCTTGATTGTTGTTGCTCATGGAGCTTGATTTTTGCTATTATGGAATTTAATTTTTCAGTCATGGAACCTTGATTTTTGTTGCTTATGGAACTTGGTTTTTTCTATCATGGAACTTTACTTTTGTTGCCATGGAACCTTGATTTCTATAATTGGCACACCTAATGCTTTCTTTTATTTTCAAAAAAATATGTAAGCATTTATTTGATACTCTTCATTTTTTTATTTGTTTTTTTATAGATGTCATCATTGAGTGATCGAGTTAACTTTTCAATCTTAAGACAATGAGGTTTTTACCGCACCAATTGTCATTAGCTCTACAAATGTAAGATCTCCTCGCCATGAAGGAAGAAGAAATCAATCAAAAGCTTGGAATCATTTTAGTCTGATAGGATCTAAGTTGAATAAGAAAGCTTGATGCAAGCATTGTTATCTCATTATTAACTATGTGAATGGAACAAGTTCAATGTTAGGTCATGTGTTGAGATGTCCGAAAAACCCCAACAAAGAAGCAAACAAGAGGCAAAAACCAACTTCATCCACAATTAGCTCTCCTTCGTATGACAAATTTGACCAAGATTTATGTGACAAAGAGCTAGAAAAGATGCTTGTGCTAGCTGAAGTTTCTTTTCGATTTGTAGAACATCTGGTTTTTAGGAGGTATTCATATGCTTGCAACCAAGGTTTAAAATTCGGTCACGTTATATCTTAGCTTGTAACATTGTAACACTATGGCAAGAAGAAAATGCAGAGTTAAAGATTTTTCTTTCGCAACATTGTAAGAGAGTTTGTCTTACTACGGATGCTTGGACTTCACTGTAAAATGTAAGCTACATGTTTGATAACCCACTTCATCGATGATAATTGGAAGTTTCACAAAAAGATTTTGAATATTTGCCAAGTAAGAAGTCACATAGGAAAGGCCATGGCCAAATTTGTTAAGTTGTGCCTCAATGAATAGGGGTTGAATCACGTTTTGAGCTTGACAATTGATAATGCAACTTCAAATGACTCTAGAATTCAATACTTGAAGAAAAGACTATTATGATGGGATGACTTAATTTTAAAAGGAGATTATATTCATATGTGTTGTTGCGTACATATTTTGAACTTAAGTGTGAGAAGTGGGCTAAAAGAGATTAATGACTCGGTTTTAAGAATCTATGCTGTAGTGAAATATATTATATCATCTCTTTTTAGATTTGTGAAATTCAAAGAATGCATTGAACAACAAAACTATAAATATAAGGGTAATATTTGCTTGGATGTTGACACAAGGTGGAATTCCACTTATTTGATGTTAGACACTGCTTTTAAACACAAGAAGGCACTTTAGGAATTTGAGTTTCATGACCCAAAGTGTGCTAGTGAGTTGGGAAAGGGGGTCGGTTTACCTTCTTATAAAGATTGGGAATATGTTGAGGCTATTCTACAATTCCTTAGCATTTTTTATGAAGCTACATTGCGGATCTCTGGTACCTCTTATGTTACTAGTAACATGTACATGTTAGAGGTGGTAGGAATTTGCCATAGGATTAGCCATTTACTTAATGTCAATGATAATAGTGCTACACATAAGATGGCTGAAAAAATGAAAGAAAAATATCATAAATATTAAGGTTATCTTGACAAACTGAATATGTTATTGCTAGTTGTTGTTGTGTTAGATCCAAAGTCTAAAGCAAAATATATGAATTGGAAAATTGAAGAACTTTTTGATGAGGACATGGCACATGGGTTACAGTTAAAGATAAAGTCTTCTTTGAAATCATTATTTCATGAATGTAGTACTCATATAGGGGAGACTCTAGAAGACACACAACAAGTATGGTTGGAATCAAGTTTTGAAAACTTCAGGGCTAAACTCAATAAAAAAATCTGAGCTTAATAGGTATTTGGAGGAAAGGATTGACACAAGTGCAAATTTGAACATTCTAGATTGGTGGAAAAATAATTCATGTCGATTTTCAAACCTTTCAAAGTTAGTGCGATAGCTATTAGCTATGCCTGTTTCTACAGTAGCATTTGAGTCTGCACTTAGCACAGGAAGGAGGTTGCTTGATATGTTTCGTAGTTCTCTATCACATGAAAAGGTGGAAGCTCTTATTTGTCTACAAGATTGGTTGAAATATGAACCTTTACCATCATTGTTAGACTTCAAATTTGAAGAGCTTTAAAGTTTTGACAAAGGTATATTGATGGTCCAATTTTATAGTAATTTTCGTTTTAATTTTTTTTTATTAAGTATCATAAAGTTTTATAATTTTTGTACGAACTTTGTTTCTCAACAAGAAGATTTTGGTTCAACAACTATTTCTCTCAAAGAGTAGTGTTCGAGATTAATGTTGATTCCTATACTATTCATGTAAGTTTTGTTATGTTTTAGATTATTATGTAAATATTATACTTTGCATGTCAATTTTGTTATATTTTAGATTGTTTGTAAATTGGTTTTGATTTCTAACAAAAATTGTGTTGATGTTGGTGAACGATATTTTGTTGCTGAATGGGAAATTTTATGGATGGAGGAGGGACTTGTGGATTTCAATGCTGAAAATTCAAAAATATAAAATGTATTTAGTTTTATCAAAACTTCATATTATATGTTGTTTTTAGAGTTTATATGTCATCTTATTGTAATAACTTGAATATTCAATTATGGCCGAGACAACTATTTTAAGTAGTTTCATGGTTTATTTTAGTAACTTGAGTATCCAGTTATGCTAATTGCAACTACTTTAACATTAGTTACATTTATGGAATATTTTTTTTTTTTTATGAAAAAAAAAAGTATTCAATGACTATGATTACTTCAAAATTTTAAACTAAAAAGATAAGATTTTAAATTTTAAACTAGATTAAAATTGTTTTTTTTATTATTTAGAAGTTTTAGAATCAATATTTGAAAAAAAAAAACTAATTCTAAAATTGGATCTGAAAAATTCAAATTATTTTTTTACAAAATAAAGATTTGGATCTTAAATTCAATCCATTTAATTGGATAGAAATAGTAATTATGACTAACAACAATTATGTATAGAAATAGTAATGACTTGTTCTTCTTGAGCCATTACATATTGGGCATGGCCTACTTACAACATTGGTTATTGTGCCCAAATGGCTGAAGCTTTGATTCTTGATCCAACTCTTGGGGTAGATAGATACTACACAAGGTTTGTTTAGATTTTGTTTTCATGAACAATATGATATGACATGACTTCTTTACATAAAGTTCAAAAATATTTTTTAAAAATATGAAAGTGAATAAATCACTAAATATATTAAAAAAAAATCTGCGAGTATACCAATTTAGCATGCAAATTTTAGTCCTTATATTTTTATAATTTGTGGGTTTGGTTCTTCTTGATGGAACTTACATACACTAAATTCATATTTACGTCGTTATAGAAATTACGAGTACCAACATCATCTTTTTAAATTACAGGGACTCTGAAAGTGATTTTGACAAAAAAAAAAAAGTGCGATCTAATATACATTTTACCTTTATTTTTTTTAATTGTTTTGACAATCTTGGACTTCATTGGATTAACTAGGCCTTTATGATATTGAGATAGGCCTTTTTCTATTCCCAACACGTTTTACACTCTTCTCACCCCATAGTTTGTTTGGCATTTGCTACTTCTGAAAATATGTACATCTAACGAAGAACATTATCTGCTAAACAAAAAGCACAACAAAAACGTGATTTTGTTGTGGTAAAGGGATTGCAACGTCGATCACAAACAACATTATTAACTTGGATTGAACTCATCAAGAACAAGAATAATTGAACCGTTCACGAATTTGAACTTGTTCTTACCGATTTGGACTTTATTCATTGAATTAATCTAGTCACTAAAACTTAAAATATATTTCGTTACCTTAAGTAGCATTGTTCATACTCTTTTCTCCACGTGGATAAAATAATGCAAGAAATCCTTTCCCACTACAAAATAGTTACATAGTTTGTTTTCTATTTTTTAAAATTTGTACAATAAATAAATACTAAAAAGAACTTCTTCTTTTTTGTTTTTCTAGTTTCTTTACAAATATTGAAAATAGAAAATGAAAATAAAGAACAAAATTACAGTCAACACTTTCTAACAAGGATTGTGATGCATCATTTTCATGCTCTTTTGTCCATGGTCAGCACTCAGCATGTCCTGGAACGAGCTTCGAGGGAGTATATATTCCAACCAAGGGGGGCTGCATGGACATGGAATCTGGTTGCGGTAAAGCTGATTAGGGTGGTTGTTGAGTACAGTACATGCAGCAATTTTTTCTGTGCTGCATGCATTTATATATACGTGTTCTTTAAGTACTCATCCCTTCCATCCTTTATCTAAAGGATTTAGTTGATTAGTTTAAGTTTATTAAAAAAATTGGTTAATCTTTTTTTTCCAGAGAAATAAGAGATCACATGTGTTCCAAATTCATTATATTATAGATTAATTTTACTTAAAAATTATTAAAAAAACTCATTAAATATGATGTCAAACTAACTAAATTTTATGATTTCTAACAAATTTCCATCGATCAAACAAAATGTATTAAAAGATTGCGTTTCTAACCTTTGTTTTCTTTATATATAGTAGTGTTCTCAAGTACTACTAGACTACATGCATTCTTAATTGTTTGTTGGGTGTTACATTTATTAATCTGATGTACACAAATTCAGAGTTGAATTAATCGTTGACGAAGACTACATGCAATGCAATTACACGTGCGACTGTCTTTCTGAGGCATTTATTGGAGGTTTAAGGTTGAATTGAAGGATTTCTTCATCTTGGGAGTTAGTGGGGTCCACTGCATATTTCTACTACAATCCCAATAGCAGTTGGATTGCACTTAATGCCATGGGAGACCATGAAACATTTGTGTCATGTCATGCTTTTTCATTTATGAAAATATGAGATGAATATGAGAAGATTCGTATTGTATGAGCACTACACTCTCGTCGCCGATCACGATATTTTATTTATATTAAATTAATTCAATTTTATAAAATTATATAAACAAAAAGTTATATATTATCAATGTAAAACTATGCTGCGTTGGGAGTGTTGTGAAGTTTGGCTTAAAGGGAAGTGATGATGATTTAGACAAAACAATGAATAACACCCTTTATCTATTAATTCCCAAATAATTTTAACCAATTATTGAACGTATGTTGAAAAGTGAGTAGGTGTGTGTTAAACATTTATATACAAGCAAATTATACTTCAGATGAGTATGACACATTTAGAAGTTCTTTTTTATTTATGTATGTTTATTTATTTTATTCGTAGATGTTAATTTGTTAGTATTTTTTAAAAATTAAATAACCATGACTAATACCAACCAAACATATATATAAAAACAACATATTTAGACATAATATTCTTGAAAATATGATTCACAAAAAGCAAAACTATATATTGGAGGTCTAAAGAAACCGTGGTCATTCAATATTTACATATGCTGTGTACTAAATGCGTTGTAACCATTGGATATAAGTCTAGTCTTTTATAGTTGATGTTCTTCTATCGTAGTTCGTTGATAATTTTTTTTTTTATATACTCCTTATACCCAATCCTTTATTATAACATAATTTTGTCGACTACAAATGATAGTATTGTTTTGTTACCCATATGTTTGGTTGCTAAGAAGAAAAGGAAATTCAAAGGAAAATTTTCAAAAAATAATTTAACTCAAATATTTATTTTCAATTCTATCTTATTTCTTTCCCTTTCACAAATATTTAGTTGTTTCAGCACTATAGGAACTAAAAAACAAACACTAAGAAAATATCTAGATTTAAAAGTAACAATTTTCTTTGTGTGCAAGAATTTAAACCAGATAGACGGAACAATATTTATATGGATTTAAAATATATTTAAGTCAATAGTTAAATAAATCACCTACTGCTGTGTCTTTCTTCATGCGTTTCTCCAATTCTTGAATCTTAATTCCCCCACTTCTATTTTATTTAAACCCCCATTACGTTTCAATTAGTGTCACTGTACTGTAAGATATTACTCCACACATTGGAAATAGGTATGATTCAATGCCAAAGGCCTTGGTGGAGTATTATAGATATTTTACTCTAAACTAAGAGTTGACTTGTTAATACGTTTACTTTCATTCAGAGCCCTGAATCTTGCCAAACAGATGAGTTTTTCTTTATTCAAAATAACACTACTTACCTAAATTGATTTGAATAATAATAATAATAATAATGGACTCTATTTCCTTTCATAAAAGATCAAATTTAAATCTAATAAAAAAATGAAGTTGAAAATTGAGAATCTCATTAAAATGTGCACATAAATATTAATAATTCACACAATTAATAAATAATGTGTATCAATAATATTAAAAAAAATAATAACAAACACTCTATCAAACATTCTCTTCTTATCAATAACATTAAAAAAAGGATAATAGCAACACTTTATTAAACATTATCTTTAGATACTCTTTTTATCATTAATTAAAATCAATTAGATTAAAAAATAAAATTATTAAATAATATATAAAATTCAACAAAATGAATAATTTTCAATAAATTTTAATACATCAAATTATCACTAGAGGAGAGTGTCAGGTTATTACTATCACTCTTAAAAAAAACAAACCTCTACCTACCACACATTGAATCATACCAATTTCCACTATATATAGGAATCATACCAATTTCCACTGTACATTACACTTGCACAAACCATACTAGTCCATAGCCAAACTTCACTTAGCCATGGCTCCAACTTTCAGCTCCTCAAATTCCTTGTATGACTTTGTTGTCAGAGATGGCAATGGAGTGAAAGGTTTGGTAGACTCAAGTGTACCAGAGGTGCCAGAGAGGTACAAGCAACCTCCACAGGAAAGAATCAACAAGCAGGAATCAAGAACATGTGATGCTCCACCCATTGACTTGTCAAAGCTCAATGGACCAGAGCATGAGAAAGTGGTGGATGAGATTGTTAGAGCAGCTGAGACTCTTGGCTTCTTTCAGGTGGTGAACCATGGTGTGCCTTTGGAGTTACTGGAATCACTTAAAGATGCAGCTCACAGATTCTTCAGTTTGCCACCTGAAGAGAAAGCTGTTTACTGCACTGGGGTGAGTCCTAGCCCAAAGGTGAAATATGGAACTAGCTTTGTGCCTGAGAAAGAGAAGGCCTTGGAATGGAAGGATTATATCAGTATGGTGTATAGCAGTGATGAAGAAGCTCTTCAATATTGGCCTAATCAGTGCAGGTATGGCATTCCATCTACTCTCTATTTATTATAAGTTTGTTAACTTTTATAAAATTATTTTATAAAATTGTCTTAAAAAAATTTTAAAAAAATGTGAATGATTTGAGTTTAATAGACATGCACTTTCAATATATATAGATTTTCTCACACAGTCGATTAATAAAAATAAAATTCTTGTTAAAAACTCAAGGACTTATTATCTGCATGAAGGTTCGTGATCAGATGAATTATTTGTTCATGATTTATATATTACCATACTCTATGAAGTTACCACATCATAAGAAGTCTGCATTAATAACATGTTATAGGGGATTTCAGGGGATTTTTTTATACTTTCTCTGTACTGCTTGTATCAACTTTAGGCTTTGCTTTGGCACTGTCACTGTAAATACACTGTCAATCAATCATACTTGACAATCATATTAAGAGTCTGATTAATTAATGAATTGTGTTTTTATATATATTTTCAGGGAAGTTGCACTTGAGTATTTGAAACTATCATCTAAGCTAGTCAGAGACATTGTGAAAGCCTTGATAAGTAAGCTTGGGATTACACTAGATGATTCAAAAATAGAGAGTCTCATTGGCATGAAGATGATTAACATGAATTACTACCCAGCATGTCCAAATCCTGAGCTCACAGTTGGTGTAGGTCGCCACTCTGACATGGGAGCCATCACAGTGCTGCTCCAAGATGGCATTGGAGGCTTGTATGTCAAAGTGGAATCAGAAGAAGAAGACAATGATGATTCTGAAAAAGGAGAGTGGTTGGAAATTCCACCTATCCATGGAGCTCTTGTCATCAATGTTGGTGATACCATACAGGTTAGATTCCTTGATATCTTAAATTTAGATAGGTAACTCAAATTTTATAAATAATCAACATCAACTTTAAGATTGGTAGGTAATAACTCACATCTCAGTTGTTTTCACTTGCTATAACTAACTACAAGAATCGTTTCATGGTATATATATAGCTAGTAACTATTTTTATAGACATATAATAATATTCTTCCTGACATTTAGAATGCAAAAAAGCCCAAGTATGTTTGTAAAAAACATTGACAAAAAGACTCAACATATAACTCATTCAAAAAAAAATATTCTTCAAATTTATTTAGGATCTCACTAATTATTGGATCGACCCTAACATGACCCAATGATCGAATAATGTCATCATAAAATAATCGTTTAATGAAGATACACTAACTATTTATATTGTCGTTCAATCAAAATCTGTAAGTATAAATGTTATTTTTTCTTTATGATAACATTTTTTTTTGTAATGTTAATGTAATAAGATACTGAGCAATGGGAAGTACAAGAGTGCTGAACACAGAGTGATGACAACTAGCACCCAATCCAGGGTATCAGTTCCAGTGTTTACTATGCCGGTGGCTACAGAAAAGATAGGTCCATTGGCAGAGGTGGTGAAGAAAGATGGCTTGGCACGTTACAGGGAAGTTGTGCTACAGGACTACATGAACAACTTCTTTGGGAATGCTCATGCTGGAAAGAAGTCTCTTGATTTTGCAAAGATCAACTAGTTTGTATCAATTATATAAGAATTGAGATGTTTGTATCATTTCCTTTTTCATGCCATGTTTAATGAATAAAAGGTTCAGTATATTTAAGGCTATATGTCACTAAGAATATTAAAGATGCTTTGATTTAATATTTATACGTTTTTTAGCTTAAAGGAAAGGAGAGAGATATATAAAATAGAAAATGAAAACGATGGATGTGACTTTTTTTTGTATGAGTCTCTTTTGTGTGATTTTTTTAGGAATAAGTTATGAGATGCCTACAAGGTCTTGATACAAATGAGGTAATTGATGAATATTCTAAATGGGTCTCTTTTACATAATTTTATAAAATTTTAATGTGATAATCACTCTTTCTCTTTTAGAAATTGAAGTACAGGTACAGCGGTAATAACTTATGAGTTTAAATGATAGTTTCACACCGTCATAAAATAACAATCATCTTTTTATTACAAATTACAAATTAACTGATTTTTATAAAATTATTTTAAAAAATTTATAAACTATAATTGTTTGAAAAAAGCATAGCCTTTAAACTCATAACTCATATTTCAATTTATTTCACTTAATATATGTCTCATTTGATAGGCTGCCACCTAAGCTCCCATAATATATATATTACATTTACAACATTTTTTTTTATTAGTAGCATGATGTAATGTTTTATAAACAATTAAGGTTTGGTGTAGTGTATAGTAAGTGTTAATGTAATGTCTTTCAAACAATTAAGAAAGATTGGCGCAGGAATATAAAAAAACTGAAGAGTTTGTACAATCTTGTGAAACAATAAGTGTAATTTAAATCTGATATTATTAGCCAAATGAAAATGTACTTTAGAGTTAGTCACTATTTTTGATAACTCTGTGTATGCCAAATGTAAGATACTAAGCAATGGGAAGTACAAGAGTGCTGAACACAGAGTAAAGAACTCTAGCAGCCAAGCCACGGTATCAGCTGTAGTGTTTACTATGCCAGGGATTTTGTTTTCAAGGATTACATCAACCATTTCTTTGGAAGTGTCCATGATGGAAGGAACTCTGTTGATTTTGCAAGGATCAACTCGCCTAATTAACTTGTCCAGAGAATTATAAAGAGGTCTAACTCAGTTTTGAACATGGTGCATGAGTGTCGTAAATTTTTTTTATATTAAACTGTAATTAGTTCATATCTCAATCTCCATGGTGTTATTATAATACTGTGTAATGCTGATGATGATCTGTATGTGGTGCATTGACTACAGAAAAATATTAGTGATAGTTTTATTATAGCTAGGTCTAAACAAATTACATATTTGAAATCCGCTGCACACTTTCATTTTGTTATAGTCTTGAGAAATTTCCAGAAATATCTGGAGAAATGGAAAACATAAAGGAATGCATGGGGTGGCAATGGGTAAAATCAGAAGATGGTGAAGAAAGAGTTGGCGCAGTAGTATCTTCCAAGGTAGACCGAGTCTGCGGCCGTCCATTGCAACCTGAATGATGAATTTTTTATTTTCAACAGGTTATCATGCAGTTTGCTCATGTGAGGAGGTTAGACCTACGGAAGAATAATTTTACATTCCTTCTTGGATGCATCAAAGAATTTCAATTTTTAAGTGATATTGATGTGAGTCATTGCAAGCATCTTCAGGAAATTAGCGGATTTCCGCCAAATTAAAAAAAAAAAATCATGGCAAAAAACTGTATATCATTGTCTTCCTCGAGTTCAAGCATGTTATTAAATAAGGTATTGTCTTGTTTTTATTATTTGATTTATATTGCACTTAACTTAATGTTACTAATCGTATGAGTTCTTTTTGAATTATGACCAACAGGACCTACTGAATAAGAAGGCTGGAGATATTTTGATTGAGTTTCCTGGAGAAAGTATTCCAGAGTGGTTTGATCAGAAAAGCATGAGACATTCAATTTGTTTCTGGTTTCGTAATAAATTTCCTACCAAACTTCTTTGTATTCTTATTATAGTGCATCCAAAAGTAAATATGGGTTGGTTAGACCGGTGGGGGTTTTCAATGGCAAAGTTGAACGATTGGAACTCCTCTATGATATCGTGTGGTTGGAATTGGATCATATATATATATGATCTACATAGGATCTTCAAATATCAGTATGAAGTGCCTTTAGAAAAGGAATGGATGAATGAACAAGTTATGCCTCTCTCAGTGTTTGAGGAAATGCTTTGAAGTATCATATTATTTAGGACTAATGTAATGTAATGTCATGTGTGTGTGCATGTAATTGTAGTTTTATTATGTTTCAATAAAGTATCATGTCCATCAATTAGCACCAATAATCTAATGCTTAGAAGTATCAATAAGTATCATGTCAATTTCAATGCAATTTGCTACTTACTGCTATCTTATCTCAATTTTTGTGGTCTTCTGAATCATTTTCAAGAAAATCACAAAATGTATAATATAGAATAACAGCTAAGGTAACTACAATACATGTTATGTGAGTATGTGACAACCTTTGTGCCTTGATCTAATGAGTCAAAGCTATATTCTTTCTCCCTTTTCTTGTGATCAGGTAGTCTTCTCTTTCCTCTCAACTCTGTTCCTGTATTCTATTTTTTCCCCTTTCTTTTCAACAATATTCTGTTGCTTTTCATTATTTTTAGAACTAAAAATAATGAAACATATATAAAACTATCAGAAAATATTTAAAGCTGATAATTCCTTGTGTATAGAGTTAGTTTTTTCTTTAATTTTATGTTTTAAATATATTAAAATATTAAAAAATATAACTCCTCAAACACATGGTTGGTGGTATAGGTAAACTTTGAATCTCATTTGAATTAGAAAAACGTATAGGTGGGTAGCATTTAAAGGGTTGGTTGTTGGTTAACTATCAAATACTAAATAACCATTACTTCGCTTTTTTGTAGACAATTTCAATGAAAATGTGAGAGCATCTCTTTTTATGACAGCTTGACTTTTAAGGCAGAGAGAGGAAAGAACAGCTAGATATTTTCCACCCTTCACAGTACTACTACTACTACTTTATTATTGTATCAATTTCATATTTTGATTCTGCATTCCAAACGCATCAACCATAACTCATACTACTCAACTTTCCTCTAATGGCTGTGACAACACATTCCCGTGCTTTCAACTATGACGTATTCCTCAGCTTCAGAGGCTCAGACACACGCTATGGTTTCACCGGCCATCTTTACAAAGCTCTCCGTGACAAGGGAATCCAAACTTTCTTTGATGATGAGAAGCTTCGTGGAGGAGAAGAAATAACAACAACACTCGTGAAGGCAATTGAAGGGTCTAGGATTGCCATCACCGTGCTCTCTGAAGACTATGCTTCTTCCTCGTTTTGCTTAGATGAACTCGCAACCATCCTTCAATGCAAGACCAAAGGGCTGTTGTTGGTTATTCCAGTCTTTTATAAGGTGGATCCTTCTGATGTCAGACACATGAAAGGTAGCTATGGAAAGAGTTTGAAGAAGCACGAGAAGAGGTTCAAAGCTAAGAATGAGAACATGGACAAGTTGCAGAAATGGAAGATGGCTCTGCGCCAAGTAGCTGACTTCTCTGGCTTTCATTTCAAAGATGATGGGTATCCAACCAAACTAATCTTTCTACTTTCTAATTTTCAATGGATTATGTTTTACTTGTCTAATGATTTAAAGAGAAAATAAGTAGAGCTTTTTGTTGTGCATTTGAGGGGTTAAACACCAGGGAAATTTAACCAATGGTTTTGAGCACATCACATAAGTGAACTAGACACCATACTTTAACCCAAAACCTTAAGGCTCAGGTTTATGGGTCTTTCCTTCACTTATATGGTATTCAACTCTCCTATTCCTATCCGATGTAGGACTTCACCTTCACACTTATACTCAACACTTTTTAACCTTGAAAATGAATAATTAGTTTAACTTGTTAAAACATTTTTGTTTGTTTTTATGAAACAGAGAATATGAATACGAGTTTATTGAAAGAATTATTAAGCAGGTAAATAGGGAGATTAGTCTGGCTTTCATTTTAAAGACGGGTATCTAACCAAACTAATCTTTTTACTTTCTAAGTTTTATTGGATCATGTTTTACTTGTCTAAATATAATTAGTGCATGCTTGTTAACAATGACAATATACGTATCAATAGACATGGATGATGGATGTAAGTGTTTTAGTTTAACTTGTTAAAACTTTCTTTTGTTTATTTGTTTGAAACAGAGATGAATATGAATACAAGTTTATTGAGGGAATTGTTCAGGAGGTATATAGAGAGATTAGTCTTGCTTCTCGTTTACATGTTGAGGATTACCCAATTGGACTAGAGTCACGTGTACAAGAAGTAATGGAGCTTTTCGATGTGGGGTCGGATGATGGTGTCCGCATGATAGGGATCCTTGGAATGGGAGGGATAGGAAAATCAACACTTGCTCGAGCAGTTTATAATCATTTAATTGTTGAGAATTTTGATGGTCTGTGTTTCCTTGAAGATGTGAGAGAAATTTCAAACAATCAAGGGGGGTTACCACACCTCCAAAGCAACCTTCTTTCGGAAATACTTAAAGAGAAGGACATCCATTTAACAAGTAAGAACCAAGGAATTTCAATGATAAAGTCTAGGCTTAAGGGGAAGAAGATTCTACTTGTTCTAGATGATGTTGACAAGCTTGATCAATTACATGCAATCATTGGAGAAGGCGATTGGCTTGGTCCCCGCAGCAAAATCATCATCACAACTCGGGACAAACAACTTCTAGAGTCTCATCAAGTTAATGGGATATATGAGATGAACGGATTGAATAAGAACGATGCCCTTCGATTGCTTACATGGAAAGCTTTTAAAAATGAAAAAGTCAATCCAATGTACGAGGGGGTCTTGCATCATGTAGTATCTTATTGTTCTGGCCTTCCACTGGCTTTAGAAGTGATAGGTTCCAGCTTGTATAGGAAAAGTACAAAAGAATGGGAGGATGCTATCCATGTATATAAAAGAATTCTCGATAAGGATATCCTAAAGATACTTAAAGTCAGTTTTGATGCTCTAGAAGAAGAACAAAAAAGATTTTTTCTTGACATTGCTTGTTGCTGTAAAGGATATCAATTGCAAGAGGTTAAAAATATACTTGGTGCTCGTTATCATGACTCCACGGACTATCATATTAGGATGTTGGCTGAAAAATCTTTACTAAAGATTGCTTATTCTCATACTCATGGTCATGATTCTGTTACTTGTCATGACTTGATTGAGGACATGGCTAGACAAATTGAATCATCAAGAGAGCCAGGAGAACGAAAGAGATTATGGTCAGTGAAAGATATAAAACAGGTTTTAAAAGACAACACAGTAAGTAAAACTCAGACAGTTTTGTTTTCTTATCTTTGGTTTAGTTTTTTTTGTTTATTATATGTTCACATATCATACTTATTTTCTTTATTGATAACTTGTAAAGTTCTCTAAACCCGTGAATTGTTGTCTTGCATATAATTAACTTATGGTGGACTCGTGCCTTTTTGCATTAACAGGAAACTAATAAAATTGAAATCATATGTCTAGATTTCTTGAAAGAAGGTTACGGAGATGAAACAATAGAATGGAATGGAAAGGCCTTTGAGAATATGAAAAATCTCCAAATACTTGTTATTTACAGTACTGGAATGGTTACGTTACGAAGTAGCATTGTCATGCTGCCTGAGCTGTCAATATTTAATGCTGTGAAATGCATGGGATGGCAATGGTTAAAATCAGAAGATGGTGAAGAAAATGTGGGCGAAGTAGTATCTTCGAAGTTAGACCAGTTTGTGGCCTACCAATGCAACCTGTGTAATGATTTTTTTTCAACAGGTTTCATGCAGTTGGCTCATGTGAGGATTTTAGACCTAGGGAAGAATAATTTCACATTCCTTCCTGAATGCATCAAAGAATTTAAATTTTTAATTGATCTTTATGTGAATGAGTGCGAGGATCTTCAGGAAATTGGAGGACTTCCGCCGAACTTAAAACGATTATCGGCAAGAAACTGTAAATCATTGTCTCCCTCGAGTTCAAGCATGTTATTAAATAAGGTATTGTCTTGTTTTTATTATTTGTATTTGAACTGAAAATATATATATATATAGTGCACTTAACTTAATGTTGCTAAACTTATGAATTATGACTATAACAGGAACTGCACAAGGCTAGAAATATTATGTGGTTTAATTTTCCAGGAACAAATATTCCAGAGTGGTTCGATGAGCAATGGTTCGATGAGCAAAGCAGACGACATTCAAATTCTTTCTGGTTTCGTAATAAATTTCCTGCCAAAGTTCTTTGTATTCTTATTGCACATTCGAGCAAAACAGATGTTAAATTCATGATGTTCATCAATGGCAAAGTTCATCGGGATATTCACTGGTCTTCTTTTGAGTTAGACAGCCTTGAATTGGATCATACGTATCTCTTTGATCAAAATTGGAATTTAAAGATTGAAGTGCCTTTAGAAAAGGAATGGAACCATGTGGAGATTATATACGAATGTACGTCAGAGAAGTTACCCTTTAGAGCAGTTGGAATACATGTGTTCAAACAGGAAAGCGACATGGACGATATTCAGTTTACCAATCCTTACAAAAAAGGTAAAGTACATTATGATCATCTCTGCACTTTCGACTCACAAGTTTCTGAACATGCAAGTTTCATAGGTATTTTTTATATTTCTATCATGTTTTTATATTTGTTTATTTGAATTGTCTTGTGTATAATAAATTATTTCAAAACCAAATTTTAATTAAAAAAATTATTAATAATTATTTAAGCAATCAGTTTATATATAGACTTCAGTTCAATAAATTCTATTGATGAATTTTAACTATTATACGTTATAATGTTTTATTTAATTTTAAAATCATTATAGTTATCTCATAATTTACACTTTTTTTTGGTGCAATCATAATTTACACATTTATATCAACTAAAATTCAATGGATCATGAATTAAAATTGGTATTATGCTTCAATTTCATAAAATATCTAAAAAAAAAAAAATACTTTACATAATAGTTTATGAGTACATCATAGTGTAAAAATTGCCAACCGTCTAATTCAGACATATTATAATGTATTTTACATAATTAAATAAGTTTAAATAAGATTTTTTTTTCCTCTCTATCATTAAAATTAATATGAAAAATAATTTATCATCTAAATCAGGATTTATTTTAAAAACTGAGTTGTAATATCGTGAATGTTTTTTTTTTTTTTCACAATTGTATTCTTTGTCAAAATGCAAGATTTCTTAATTTGAAAAAATATCTTATTATTAATCTTTCGGTGTCCTACAGATAGTCCATGGTCAAGTCAGCAAATAATTATTTAATATGTTTAATAAATATAAATATTTTATGGAATTTTAAATTTGTTAGAATATATATTATTTTATATTTGGTATGTTGTAATATGTGAGAACAAGTACTAGATAATTGTGTTCATAATTAATCATATTATTATCATTAATGTTTTCACAGTCAAAGCTAGTGTTTGAAGGAGAGAATTAAAGACCTGTCTATCAAGATGGTGAAGTTCGCAGTTGACGAACTCCGGCGGATTATGGACCGCAAGCACAACATTAGGAACATGTCTGTTATTGCTCATGTTGATCACGGTAATGTTATTCTACTTACTCTTTTGTTTTGTTGATGTGAGTGAAGTTTTACTTCTATATCATTGTTTTGGTTACTACTTTGTAGTAACTATATATAACTAGCTTCTGGCGACAGCATGCAGGAAAATCCACACTGACAGATTCTCTTGTGGCTGTTGCTGGTATCATAGCAGAAGAGAGTGCAGGAGATGTGAGGCTGACAGATACCCGTCAAGATGAAGCTGAGCGTGGAATCACTATCAAGTCCACCGGCATCTCTCTCTACTATGAGATGCAAGAGAATGACTTGAAGAATTTCAAGGGAGAGCGTGAAGGGAATGAGTTCCTTATAAACCTCATTGACTCGCCGGGGCATGTGGACTTCTCATCCGAGGTCACTGCTGGGCTCCGCATCACCGATGGATGCTTCCAAGTTTGGAGTTGATGAGGCAAAGATGATGAGTAGGCTTTGGGGTGAGAGTTTCTTTGACTCTGCTACCAAAAAGTGGACCAACAAGCACACCAGGACTTCTACTTGCAAGCGCGGCTTTGTTATGTTCTGTTATGAACCAATCAGACAGATTATCGAACTTTGCATGAGGAACCAAAGGGATGTGCTGTGGCCGAGGTTGGAAAAGCTTGGGGTGAACTTGAAGTCAGAGGAAAAGGAGTTGACAGGAAAGGCTTTGATGAAGCGTGTTATGCAGAGCTGGCTTCCAGCAAGTAGAGCACTTCTGGAAATGATGATATATCACCTTCCCTCTCCGTCCAGCGCACAGCAATATCGTGTGGAGAATTTTTATGAGGGTCCCCTTGATGATCAATATGCTGCTGCTATCAGAAACTGTGATCATGAAGGTCCTCTGATGCTCTATGTCTCAAAGATGATTCCAGCATCTGATAAGGGGAGATTTTTTGCTTTTGGTCGTGTATTCTCTGGCAAGGTTTCAACTGGTTTGAAGGTCAGAATCATGGGACCAAACTATGTCCCTGGGGAGAAAAGGGACTTGTATGTTAAAAGTGTTCAGCACACTGTAATTTGGATGGGAAAGAAACCGGAAACTGTTGAGGATGTGCCTTGTGGCAACACGGTAGCCTTGGTGGGTTTGGACCAGTTCATCACCAAGAATGCTACAATGACGAATGAGAAGGAATTTGATGCACACCCTATTCGAGCTATGAAGTTTTCTGTGTCACCAGTGATAAGTGTTGCTGTTACGACCAGGGTTTCATCAGATCTTCCAAAGCTTCAGGAGGGCCTTAAACGTTTAGCAAAGTCAGACCCTATGGTGGTTTGCACACATTCAGAGACGACAGGGGAGCATATAATATCTGCTGCTGGTGAGCTTCATCTTGAAATCTGCTTGAAGGACTTGCAGGATGATTTCATGAATGGAGCAGAGGTTTCAATATCTGATCCCATTGTCTCTTTCCGTGAGACTGTGTTAGAGAGGTCTTGCCGTACAGTGATGAGCAAGTTACCTAACAGACACAACCGTCTGTACATGGAAGCAAGGCCCATGGAGGCTGGACTTGCAGAGGCTATTGATGATGGAAAGATTCAACCCGGGGTTGACCCCCAAAAAAGGTCTCAAATATTGCCAGAAGGGTTTGGTTGGGACAAGGATCTGGCCAAGAAAATATGGTGTTTTGGCCCCGATGGTAAAGGACCCAACATGGTGGTAGATACCTGCAGGGGCATACAGTACCTCAATGAAATCAAAGACTCGGTTGTTACTGGGTTTGAGGGAGCATCTTATGCAGGTCCAATGGCTGATGAGAACATGAGAGGGGTCTGCTTTGAGATTTGTGATGTGGTTCTTCATGCTGATGCCATTCATAGAGGAGTTGGCCAGATCATTTCAACTGCAAGAAGAGCCTGTTATGCAGCCATGCTGACAGCAAAACCGAGACTTCTCGAGCCTGTCTATCTAGTGGAAATACAGGCACTTGAACAGGCTCTTGGTGGGATATACAGTGCTCTTAACCAGAAAAGAGGGCATGTGTTTGAGGAAATCCAGAGGCCTGGCTCCCCACTTTACAATGTCAAGGCATATTTGCCTGTTGTTGAGTCATTTAAATTCAATGAATCACTAAGGGCTCAAACTGGGGGACAGGCTTTTCCCCAGTTAGTATTTGACCATTGGGATATAGTGCCATCTGATCCACTAGAACCAGGCATCTATCTGCGATTTGATACACAGCAAGTCAACAACACTACAACAGATATGTTGGAAACCCTGCCGCATACCTATTCTGTACAAGGTAACTCTGACTTGGAAATTGCCAAAACTTCATTAAATCTGCATGCAATCAGGCACATAGTACTATTCAACTCTCCACTGGATCAGGCCAACAGCTAGATACATTTTGCTGTTAGAGAAGTTAAAGATGTCTTCTAATAATCAACACTGTCAAAATCTTGATATAACCTGCAAATTCATATGCTCTTATTTTAGGTTCACATGAATAGGATCAAACATTAATCGCATGTATCAACTACCAAATTGATTGCAGGTGGTGTGATAAATAGGAAATTTGGAAAACAGCTGTACACTAGTCTAGGTCTAAACAAATTACAAATTTGAAATCCCTAAAGAAATGCAATGAATATCTACTGCTAGTTGTGCACAAAAAAAAAACAGAATCTAAAGATTATGTCTATTCCTATGATAACCGAGACAAACAATCAACTACCACGGGTGTAGATGAACTGATAAAGACATAGTGCATAGCATAGCAGAATGAACTTGCCTCAGTTATCAGTGGCTTTGCATGCTCTTCCCATTCAGTAGCCCACCTTGCTGAAGAACCAGTTTCTAATGCACCATATTTCAGGACCTTCAAAGCATCACAGTCATCAGGAAATCCCTTGAAAAGAAGCTGTGTAGTAGGTAGATTCAGGGCACCAAATTAGTATGGTCTTTGCTCAATTTTAACAGACAAAACAATATATAATCCACATTCAAATAAGGGAGTTGAATCTTGTAATTGTTAACAGACTTACCAGAAGTTCATCAGCTAGCTCTGATGAAGAAGAGAAGAGAACACCATTTTTGTCAACTCTAACCAGTTCTTTAATGCTTCACGAAGATAAAAACTTTGACCCATAAATGAAAAAGAACAACTTTTTTGAACTTCAGAACAAGTTACAAACAATTTTCCAAGGAAGTATATAGCTTACCAAGAGTACGAAACAGCACAAACAGGCAGTCCACAGCCAAACATATCCACAACCTGGTACAGTTAAAGCATAAAAGTTTTTTTTAAAAAAAACTGAAAGTGGAAGTAAGATTCAATAGTGAGATGACTCTCTTACTTTATTCCCCAGTTTTGAGCCAATTCATGCTGCATTGCTTTTGTTACACAGAGAGAAGCATCCGTCATTTTTCCATAATGCTTCTCAAACTTAATGTGAGCCAAGAAAAATAATCACATTAGCAGCAACCTTGACAGTGCAAAATGACTATTTCTTCCCAATGACAATGCAAGTAGAGTATACCCAAAATTATGCCAATCTATAACAAAAGATGAATTTCTCAACCAGCTAGCCCATTTTACAGCCACCAGGGTTGGAACTGAAGGAGGATTCTGTACACACAAAGAAATGAGATAAATGATGCAAAAAACTATGAAATCAAACTTGCCACCGTTTCTGGTCATTTTATCAATCCATTACACAATTAACATAACCAGACATTAGTTAATAAAATGTCCTTCAATGTGTAGAGTTCCTAACATCATCTATGAAAAAAAGATACTGAAGTTGGGCACTATAGAATTTCTCTAGTAGCTCAAACTGACCTAACACAAACTACTTGGCAAAAATAGTTTTATTATTTATTTAGCTATAGGGATGCTTCTCAAACAAAGGCTAAGATCCAAAACAACAATCAATTTTTCAGGTACAAGTTTTCCAACAATATGTCTAACTTAGTAAGAAGAAAGCATTGAATCTATCAAGTAAACCAAAATTGTAAGCTTAAATTTTGAGGGAGAAAAATCGGAAGAAACCTTAAAAGGCTAACCTGGACAATAAAAATATCAGGAGATGGTATTTTTAAACAAAGGAACCAAAGAAGCATGCAAAATTGAACCAATGGCTTCAACAAAAGCATTATCCGTCGAAGTATCTTTGGTAAGCTTTGACTGGCTGTTAACCACTGCTTCTGAAAATTTGAGAAAATTCCAACTCTACATCAACTTTAGTAAAATATGAGGATAACTTGTCCAGAAAAGATTAGTATTAATCAGCATTGATACCATTATGTAAATATGAATACATGGGTTGGCAAGAAGTGCGGTATGGGGCTCTGAACCTGTTAGAAATCATTATTAAACAAGAAACTTTACTCATGCTGCACTAGAAATTAGTACCTAACTCCATGAATTATAATACTAATAAAACATAACTCTAAATGATCAGTATAAACTTGAAATCAGAAATAGTACCTCCATATGCAACAATGTCAACCTCCAGGGAAGCCTGCAATGCCACATGGAAAAGCCAGTAGATCAATGAACTGTACGATTAAAAAATAAATGTTTGAAATGTTTCAACATTACAAACAACTCATGAATGTGGTGATTCAAAGGGCTCGTCATCCTCAGCTTAGATATTACATAAATGCCACTGTTTCAGGGCTTCTACCCTTCATACAAAAGGTTGGTCTTGTTTGGTTATTTGAAAAAAAAATCTTTTTTTTTTTATACTCAACCTTGTATGAGTAGTTGACTTGTTGATTGCTTGCTTTCTTTGGATTTGAATAGTCATCTATGATCATGATTCATGAAATAACCCAAATGAGTGTATCTTGTGCATCTTGTTTGTTTGGAGATGGCAATGTAAGGTTTTCTTTATGAAATATAAAATCCATTCATAGATTTAGATAGAAGTTTAGGACTTGAAATTACAAATAATATAGTTATCTGAAGGTTCAGACTTCGAGCTTTTCTAGCCCCCAAAGCAAAGGCAATATAACAAGATGACCTCGGAAACAAAAAAAAAAAAATTATTTGAGGGTGAAATGAGAGATATTTTGTTTCACCCAGAGAATTCTTTTTTTTGTTTCAAAGAATTTATGCGATTCTTAAGGGCAGAGTCATCTTCGGTCATTTTATTTTGTATAATAAAAGAAAGAGAATAAAGAGAATAATCATATTAACTATTAAATAGAAAAAATGGCCCGATCATTTATCAATGGCCAATCTTCAGTAGAAGAGAAGGTTACAATGTCTTTACTTAGAAGGAAAAACATGCTTATCGTATAAGCTGGTGACTACTTTACCATTGGTATCATCATTCATCAGTGCATCAACTTATAACAATATTGTACAAACTACAAAGTATATGTCTATGTTATGATGCCTAATTTAGCACCTTGGAATCTATGCTTTTACTTATAATGCTTATTTATAAAAGGATCAATTGCAGGTTGTGGTAGTATTATATTACATTTCTCATGTTTCATTTGTCATCATTATTGAGAACTGTGTTTCATTTCATCTTTTATAAGACTGCATAGGAGATATAGAGCCTTTTTTTTCTCTTTGAATTTAGGCGGAGTGAAAGGTTTTGCTAAATAAAGCATAAGCATTTAGTATGTTTGGATGAGGAGAGAAAATAGAAAGCAGAGAAAAGATAAGAAAATATAACAAAGCATTTTCTTTTGTTTGCTTGAAGAGAAAATGAAAAGAAAAGGGAAACAAATGTTGACTTTTAGAAACAATTTTCTTTTCTTCTATTTTCTCTTCAATTTAAAACTCAAAGTTTTACCTTCCCCCTCTGTAGCATACAGGGGATTCATGTTTTTTTAGCACTTGGTCAATGTAACTCATAATTAGCTAGTGATTAGGTGGTAAGTGAGCTTCTACTTACATCCTAATTAGTTTTACTCCATTGATTGATCATATTTCAAGATATAAAAATGACATCAAATATGCAGCTCATACATTTCACACAATAATGAGTCATGACAATATAACCCAAACACTTAGTACCAAAAAAAACTCACTATTTGTTTTCAGCAGGATTCAATTCGTTAAATAATTACATGTTGTGATTTTCCCAAGATATGTGATTTAGGCTAATTCTGTTGTAGAAGATTTAAATAAGTCAATAGTTGACTGAAGTTCCACTATTCTGTCATATCCAACTTTCCTTGCAACTGCTTTCTTTTGGTGTGCTGATTTTTATCCCTTACCTTCCATTTACTAGGGAATGGTGGAGAGAGTAGCTGTTATTTTCTTCAATGCTGACAATGTTCCATTGGAGAAATTTGTATTCAAGCTAGCAATGAACCAATCTTATAGTTCAGAGGTGGAAGAGGTTGATCTTGAGTTCTCTCAGATCATTTCTGATCAAACTGTCAAACTCAGAATCTCTTTCTAAAAGCCTTCCTCCTGGTAAATGCGAGTATAATCATGCTTGCTGTAAAGATTTCTATTTCATTTTTTTTTATCGTGTCCTTGTTTTTCTTTGGCTTAATAACCCTTTAGGTCTCTCTATTATTAATAACATATGATTTTTGTTTCCCAATCCTTTTTATAACAATCAAATCCCTGATATCTTATTATCAATTTCAGTTCATAATCATATAGATTGCTAGTTTTGAGTCAAGTGGAGGTGGTTTGTAACTTCCTTGATACATTTCAAAAGTGCAACCCTCATGTTGAACTTTGTCCTTAGGGTTTTATCCAAAAGTGACCCCGGTTGCGACAATCGTAAATCCTTAGAGTTTTATCCAAAAAAAATCTTAAATCATTAAGATTACATTCACAAAATCCTAAATCCTTAAAGTTTCATCTAAGAAACCCTAATTTAGGATTTCATCCAAGAAACCCTAAATTCATAAGGTTTTATCCATAAAAGCCTAAATTCATAAGGTTTCATTCATAAAACCTTAAATCTTCAGGATTTCATTCATAAAAACATAAATCCTTAAGGCTTCATTCACATAATTATAAATCATTCGGATTTCATTTATAAAACCTTAAATACTTAATTTTTCATTTACAAAACCTTGAATCTTTAAGTTTTCATTTACAATAACCTAAATCCTTAGGGTTTCATAAATGAAACCTTAAATCCTTAAAGTTTCATTTATGTTATCCTTATTCCTTAGGCTTTAATTTATGAAACCTATCTTAAACCATGAAATCCTAAGGATTTAAGGTTTCATAAATAAAACCTACATTGATAGAGTTTTAGGGTTTATAATTTATGATGTTAAGATTTAGAGTTTTAGGGTTCAATGTTTTAATATTTAGTATTTAGGATCTAGGGTTTATGCTTTAAAATCATAAAATCAAATAAAAAAATATTAAACTTACTTCAAACCCCAAAATAGAATAAATTCACATGTTGGTACATGATTCATAGAAACATAAGAGCACCTCCAATGGTAAAATTTTAAACAACTTAATTTTTGCTATTCAATTTTAAGCAACTCAACTAATTTTCTCTCCTTTTTACTAACAAGTTGCTTAATTCATAGATATTTCCTTTTTCATTCATATATTTAATGTAAATTTAAGCAATCCATGATCAAGAGTTCTTCTAATGTTAAGCAACCCAAAATACATTTGGTACACTAAATTAAGTAACTTCTATAGTTAAGTAATATTTTTTGTTAAGCAACTCCCATTGGAGATGCTCTAATTACTATATCTTTTCTGTCCTATTATTTTTCTTACTATACTTATAAAAAGATCTTGTAAAAAAAATTTCAAAAGATATTAATCATTCCAACTAATAAATAGAATGTTAACGACACTTTAATCTTGAATATGTCATTGTTAATTACAGGGAAAGCTTTCATGAACTAACAAAAATTGCATTTCTGACAAATAAAAAATAGAAATTCAAAACATATGAACAAATTTTAATGTTATTTTAGTAATTGATTAAAGATATTCTTTAACTTTGAGAAAGATGACTGAAGCATAAATTTTCTAGGGAGTGTGTTTTAAGATGATGAATGAAGTTTGGAGATTGAATAAAAGTATAAAACTAAATAGTGAAATGATACCTAACTTATTAAACTTATGTGTCAAAAAGAAAAAATATGACAGTAACGTCATTATCATAATTTATATTATTTATAGATAGGAAGTGATCTACTTTTGCCCAATGGAATAGTGCCTTCTTTGCTGTCCCTTCAACCTTCCATGCAGCAGAGATTATATTCTTAGAGCATATTCAAAAGCAAAATTGTCAAATCACAGTTTTCATTATTTTAAGTGAATTTTGGCAGTAAAGCCCCCGCAACTAAAATAAGTGCCTTGACAACGGGTTATTCTTTCTCTCCTTGAGCTTTGCTCCAATATATTCCTGATATTCTCCAGCTAATCATCAATATCCTGGAAAAGAGGTGAAAAAGGATAAAAGATTCCAAGAACTCACTCAACCTAGCTAAGATAAGTCAACTTAATGGAATGACATTAAATAGGAACAAACAATGCTCTAAAATAATTTAGGAGATAGATAATTGTTGAATAATTTACTTGTAGAATAAGTAAACTAAACATCTGATATCAGATGTGCATTTAGTTTTTTGTTCCTTCACTTTAATTCAACCATTAAATTCATAGGAAGCAAAGTTATTTCATGTGATAAAACAATTCAAAACTACAGACCATTCTATCGGTAAAAGTAAGAGATTCAAGAGATGGCGTATGATTGGAAATGCTAGAATATGGAACTTTGAACTGACTATATAATGGGGATGTCATTAATTAGCTGATAGATGTTTGTAAACTTTTGTGTCCCACAGTATTTCTGTCCTTTTACAGACAGTTTTAAAATAAGAAAAAACACGAAACTCAAATCTCTAAGTAGGAAAAATCTCCAGACTTTTCTTACATGATTACAGTAAGTAGCCTAATTCATATTGTTGACTTTTAATACATTCAATGTCCCGCCAGAAAATCAATATTATTTTGTTTTTATAAAAAAAAAGATCAGTAAATATCACTTTCTCTTATCACCAAGACAGAGTAACTCAGTCGCACCATGTATTATATATACACATACATGAACTAGGCATTTGGCACTATCATAGCACTTTGCCCTATATTAAACAAACTTCACTTTGCCATGGCTCTAACTTTCAACACTTCAGATTCCTTGTATGACTTTGTGGTAAGAGAGGGCAATGGTGTGAAGGGTGTGGTAGACTTGGGTTTATCTGAGGTGCCAGAGAGGTACATACAGCCCCCAGAGGAAAGAATCAACAAGCAAGAATCAAGAACATGTGATGCTCCACCCATTGACTTGTCAAAGCTCAATGGACCTGAGCATGAGAAAGTGGTGGATGAGATTGTTAGAGCATCTGAGACTCTTGGCTTCTTTCAGGTGGTGAACCATGGTGTGCCTTTGGAGTTACTGGAATCACTTAAAGATGCAGCTCACACATTCTTCAACTTTCCACTAGAGAAGAAAGCTGTGTACTGCACTGGGGTGAGTCCAAGTCCAAAGGTGAAATATGGGACTAGCTTTGTGCCTGAGAAAGAGAAGGCCTTGGCATGGAGGGATTATATCAGTATGGTATATAGCAGTGATGAAGAAGCTCTTCAATATTGGCCTAATCAGTGCAAGTATGTATGAGTATGACCTTGCTTGTATTTTATCGGTATACATAGGCTTAAATAACTTTTTGGTACATAATAAATAGCTATTTTTAGTATGAGTTTTTGAAAAAAATTCATGTTGTTATGGATCCTAATAAGATTTTAATTTTGTTTCTAATCTATACCAAAGAAGTGACAAAATCTCAACGATTAGTTGCATGATAACATAACATCATTTCAACATATATTAACGGTTGAGAATGTAACCACACAGTTTTTTTTAAGCATTACCTATATTACTCCATCTATATATCAAATAAAGAAGTTTTATTCATCTTTTCTTCTTGTAAAAAGAACTTTTGAACAGGTTTAATCAAATAGACTTTTCGTGTAGTTTTTTCTTAAATTACGTTTTTTTTATACACAAGATGACTAATACCTTACTTAAGGAATTAAGAGATTTGAGTCCAGTTTCATACGTACACCAGTTGGACTACAATACCATGTATTGGTCTAAAGTGTTTAATTTCTTTGTAAAAATTTTCAGGGAAGTAGCACTTGAGTATTTGAAGTTATCATGCAAGATGGTTAGAGACATTGTGAAAATCTTGATAGGTTGGCTTGGAGTCTCACCAGATGATGCAGAAATTGATCGCCTTGTGGGTGCAAAAACAGTGAACATGAACTACTACCCACCATGTCCAAATCCAGAGCTCACAGTAGGTGTATCACGCCACTCAGACATGGGACTTATTACAGTGTTGCTCCAAGATGGAATTGGAGGCTTATATGTCAAAATGGAAGAAGAAGAAGAAGACAGTGATGCTGCAAAAGGAGAGTGGGTGGAGATTCCTCCAGTTCATGGAGCCTTAGTCATCAATATTGGTGACATGTTAGAGGTTTGGCATCTTGAAATCTGAGATTTAATTAAATAACTCATGTTCCGACTTCAAGTTATCATTTTCTTTTGAATGCCAATTGCATCCTGAAATTTTATAAAATTACATATAATTTTTTTTTTTTTTACACTAACAACTTTAAATTTGAAATCATTATACTAACATTCATGGTAGGTTTCAAAACATTGCATTGACACTCTCAAAACTTTCTCAAATATTAGGCTAACACTTTCTTAGATAGACAAAGTAATGATTAAAAAACATGAAATACATATGTAATTACACAAAATCTCACATGTCATAAATTTGCTCTTTTCTTTTTTATACAGAACTAATGATCAAATACTAATGTAGGGTACTAAAAATTTCTCATAATCTTGTCTATGTTAAATGTAAGATACTAAGCAAGGTCCCGACATCAAGTTCGAATTGTCACCATTCAAGATTACGGTTTTGTCCATTTAAAATGCGTCTCCACGATGATTTGAGTTAGAAGAGCATTTATAAACTACCATTTATCTGGACTCCTAAACAAAATGTGGGATTCATCTGGACTCCTAAAAAAAATGTGGGATTTTACGGCTAGCAGAACAACTCAGATTTTAGAAATAGAAATTTCAATTAGAAGTTAAAAGCCACTTTTGGATTGGCAATTATATAATGATTATCATATTTCTAAAGCTTTCACTTAATATCATTTTCTTTTTGATATAGAACTAATGAGCATATATACCAATTTCTGATTATCTTGTCTATGTTAAATGCTTAAAGATATTGAGCAATGGAAAGTACAAGAGTGCTGAACACAGAACAAGGACAACTAGCACCAAAGCAAGGGTATCAGTTCCAGTGTTTATTCTACCTAAGCCTACAGAGAAGATTGGTCCATTGCCAGAGGTGGTGAAAAATGATGGCTTGGCAAGATATAGAGAAGTTGTGATCAAAGATTACATGAACAACTACTTTTCCAGTGGTCATGAAGGAAAAAACTCTCTTGATTTTGCAAGGATATCAACTCTGCCTAACTAGCATAAGGAATAATAAAATCACTAAGAAAAAAAATGTTTCCTTTTTGTTTCATATTGCCTGAATCATCAGTAGTATCTAATAAAATAAGAATTCAAGGCTATATGTAATGTCATTATCACATCCATTGAATTTGAAAACTTGCATAGCCATAATATTACTCATGATAATAGTTTATTACTTTATTTACCTTATGGAAAAAACGTCAAACATTGAATTAGTAAACAATTAAACATGAAAGTACTTAAGGAAGAGATTTGATAACAGAACAAATATCAAGTTATGCATTAATTCAAGTTTAAAATTCATAGGAAGCAGAGTCATTACACGTGGTAAAATAATTCAAAACTAGGGTCGATCCATTCTGTCTGCAAAACATTATATGTATGCTAGATTCTCGAACTTTGAATTGACTATATATAAGGGGGGAGGACTTCTCATTACGCAGGTTTTTTTGTAAAAGCTGCACTTCATTTTCGAAGACTTTTCTGCGTCCTGTAGTATTTATTTCCTTTTGTTTTGTTATCAATAAGGAAAAATGCAACTCCAATCTCTAAGTAGGAAAAAGATTACATGAAGAATATTTTGCAAGGATCAACTCTCCTAACCAGCATTAAGAATATTTTTTTTCATGTTGTCTGGTCCATGTAACCGATTTCACCAAGTGGGATAAGGCTTTGTTGTTGTTTCATGTTGACTGAATAATCTTTCAGTATCTAATAAATATGAATTCGTGACTATATGTAATTAGTTGCTGCATCATCCACTTCCTGCAAACTGTAAGCAGATCAAACAAAATTACCAAACATTGAATATCATATCCATTGAATTTGAAAACAAATTAACTACAAACTTGGTCAAGTTATAACCATAAAATTACCAAACATTGAATATCATACCCATAAAATTACTCATGATAGTTGATTGTTTACGTGCTAAATGAAAGTTATAACCGTTCATGTTTACAGAGTGAGAAATGCTATGGACACATTTTCTAGCACATTCTTTTGGAGCAATGAGCTAAAATTTATAGGAAATCACAAAATTGGGTATTCCGCACAGTATATATGAAAAAATTAAGCATTTCCACGTGATTGCAAACCTACTTATTTATAAATAAAACTTGCATTTTGATTGTCTATTGTGTGTATTTTTATTAATCTGGAATTCTGCATCATTCCAAAGTTCAGAATTTCATTAATTAGTATTAGTATATCTATCTCGACATGTTAGTTACATATTACGTCATATATACTACAGCATGATATATGGTTTTTCTTTTCAAAACATTTATACTTCTTCAGCCGGCTTTTTAATTTAATTAATACATAAACTTGTTCAAACCCTGAAGCGACAACTGTGGGACATATAATACATTTTTCTTTATACATATAGCAATGGCTCTAAGTTTCAACACTTCACTTAGCCATGGCTCTAAGTTTCAACACTTCAAATTCCCTGTATGACTTTGTGGTTAAAGAGGGAAATGGTGTGAAGGGTGTGGCAGACTTAGGTTTATCAGAGGTGCCAGATAGGTACATCCAACCTCCAGAGGAAAGAATCAACAAGCAAGAATCAAGAACATGTAACGCTCCACCCATTGACTTGTCAAAGCTCAATGGACCTGAGCATGAGAAAGTGGTGGATGAGATTGTTAGAGCATCTGAGACTCTTGGCTTCTTTCAAGTGGTGAACCATGATGTGCCTCTGGAGTTACTGGAATCACTTAAAGATTCAGCTCACAGATTCTTCAGCTTGCAGCCGGAGGAGAAAGCCGCTTACCGCGCCGGAGTTAGCCCTTCAGGCCTAGTCACAAGACTTGGGACAAGCTTTGTGCCTGAGAAAGAGAAGAGATGGGAGTGGAAGGACTATATCAGTATGATATATAGAAATGACCAAGAAGCTCTTCAGTACTGGCCTAATCAATGCAGGTAAGACCTTCTAGCCTTTCTAAATTGTACCCCTTGACATACGGAGCGCGTGGATCAACTGGTGTGACCTAAATTTGTTTTAATTTAACCAAAGATTTCGAGTTGTAATACCCTCCCTAATACCATGTTTTGGTCTAAAGTATTAGATCAATTGGTGTCAATTTGTTCCAATTTAACCAGTGGTCTCACGAGAATTAGTAATATTATATCATTTCTAAACGATGTTTTGATCTAAAGTATTAGATCAACTGGTGTCCGTGTGTTAGTTTAATCAAAGGTCTCATGGGAATTAGTAATATCATATCCTTTCTAAAACGATTGGTCTAAAGTATTAAATCTACTAGTGTCAGTTTGTTCCAATTTAATCAGAGATCTCATGCGAATTAGTAATATCATATCTTTCTAATACGATATGTTTTGGTCTAAAGTATTTCTTTGTATATTTCAGGGAAGTAGTACTTGAGTATTTGAAATTATCATACAAGATGGTTAGAGGGATTGTAGAAATCTTGATAAGTAAGCTAGGGGTGACACTTGATGACTCAAAAATTGAGCAAATAATGAGTGATAAGGTAGTTAACTTTAACTACTACCCACCATGCCCAAATCCAGAGCTCACAGTAGGATTAGGGCGCCACTCAGACTTGGGGACTATTACAGTGTTGCTCCAAGATGGAATTGGAGGCTTATATGTTAAATTGGAAGAAAAAGACAATGATGCTGGAGAAGGAGAGTGGTTAGAAATTCCACCGATCCCTGGAGCCCTAGTCATCAATATTGGTGATGTTTTACAGGTTTTATACATATCTTGAAATCTGAGATTCAAGTAAATAACTCAAATTCTAGGATTAGAAATTACAAATTGGAAGTTAAAAGCAACTTTTTGATTGGTTAATAGTTAATGATTAATATTAATTTCAAAGTTTCATAAGTGATAGTTATTGAGTTTAATAGTCATGCATTAGGGGCGTGCAAAAACTGGTTTGAAAAAAAAAATCTAACTCATCTGTTAGAAATTCCATTGAAGTATATAAGTAAAGAAAATACTAATTTTAAAGACCAATTTTATATGAGAGTTAGACTCAACTTATCTGTTAACTGTATCAAAATTAAAATGGTGAACAACATATATCAATGTACTATAATAACTCATTTAGGTACCTGATTTGATTGTGTCACATGTAATAAGATACTGAGCAATGGGAAGTACAAGAGTGCTGAACACAGAACAAGAACAACTAGCACCAAAGCCAGGGTATCAGTTCCATTGTTTATTCTGCCTATAGCTACAGAGAGGATTGGCCCATTTCCAGAGGCAGTGAAGAATGATGATGGGATTGCTCGATACAGGGAAGTTCTAATGCAGGATTACATGAACAACTACTTTGGAAATGCTCATGAAGGAAAGGAGAAGATTATTGATTTGGCAAGGATCAACTCTGCCTAACTTATATAAAGAATAAGAACTAGGAAATTTTTGTTTCCTTTTCATTTCATGTTACAAGAATATTCAGTATCTGATAATAATGAGTTCAAGATTATAGTTTTAGTCCTTGAATTTAGAATGTGTGCTTGTTTTTTAGTTGCTGAATTTTAACTCTTTTTAGTCACTCACCATGATAAATTGATATTTGTGATAGTTTTTAACAGCTAAAATATTTCTGCTAGAATTTGTATTTTTAAAACCTCCCCGAAGCGTTAAAAATAATAATAATACAAAGTGTCAATTGCTAAAAACAGTAGTTTATCAAAATTGAGGGACTAAAGAAGAATTTTAAATTTGTGGGACTAAAAAAATATACACTCCAAATGCAAGAACTAAAACAATAATTAAGGCAAGATTATATTATATATCTTCCCCCATACCTTTCTCTTTCTCTTTCTACACAAAGTAGTGAATGTAGGTAAAATATAAAGAGTTTAAAAGTAATAAATTATATAAAATAATTTTATACTATTAAACAATCATAATTTTTAAATTATTTCACAATGAAAATGCACTACTTTAACTTCAAACATAAATAGGCGAGATTGATAACAAAGTATATGGATACTTCAAATAATAAACAATAAGAACTAAAAATGGATTTAAGTCTACAACTTATTAAGTTATAATATATTTTTAAAATATAATTAAATTATATAGAGATGAATGAAATAATTAAAAAAAAATATAGAGATGTATGATAATTAACCCAATTTTTATGTAAAAAAAACTTTTAGGAAAAAATAATTAATTTTTTAAAATAAATAAATACACTTAAGCTTTTAAACTTTTTTTTCCTTTAATTAAATATTTCTGAATTATTTAAAATCTATAATATATGACAATAAGCTATTAAATGTATTTCAAACTAACAATAAAAAAAAAGGTCACTATCAATGTAATTTTCAACCTTGTAAAAAAAAATCAAAGTAATTTTCATTTATGTATTTTTTTAGTATAACTTTGTCTTTGCCTAACGAAACTCACAACCCAATACCAAAAGAAATTGAAAAGTGGATATTTATGGACCAGTCCACGCTTTCTTGTGCTCCTTTTGCTTTATTTTATTTTATGTTGTAAACATGGGTCAGAGGCCCAAAAGAAAATAAATTAGGTTAGGTGCTTCTATTCCCACTATATTGTTATTCCCACCCTCATATTCATGTTTTTATTATTATAACATTAAATTTAAGAATGATTGTGCTAGATTATTATGTTTATAACTTATGTTTGAATGACTCAGGATCATGTTTGGTTGTCTTTAATATTATATTGGATGTTTTTTAGTGTTATGTTTGGTTGATTTAAGGGTGAATTTAAAATTTACTTGTAGTAACTTTTTAATTTATTTTTTTATTGATTTATTAAAAAGAAAGTCAGGAGTAAAGTCAGAGTAATAATTACTAGTACATAGAAATTGCACTTCTTTTCAAAAAAAAAAAAGAAAGAAAGAAAGAAATTGCACTTGAAAAGGACAAACGTAACTTACGCATTATTAACATAAGATCTTCCAAATAACTAAATTTAACACAAGTCACAGAATCACAATTGAGTTTAGTTTTGAGAATTAATTGTAAAAATAGAAGAAAATTTCAATAAAGCAAAATTAACAAAAGTTATGAACAGATAAAGAGACCTAGGGGAGTGATTTTAGACATATCCACTGTTATCCTTAATTAATATACAGAAAATCCTATATTTTTTTTTATTAATTATGATATTGATACAAAATAATCTCCACTTAAAATAAATATTAATATTTGTCAAAGATTTTAAATGCTTGTATTCTTTTTTCAACATAATTTTTTTCATACATAAAGTCAATTAAGATTCAAATCCTAAATCAGTTCCAAAGTTTCTTCTTAGAGGGAGCAAAAACTATTTTAATAATTTCATAGTTTGTTCTTTTTAACGTGGGCAATATATACTTTTTTTTATGGAGGCAAAAACTCTTTTTAATACAAATTAACAAATAAAAAAAAAATCTTGTGGGGACAATTGCCACCACAAACCACAACCTACCTCCTTCATTGTCATGGGCCTCTTGATTAAAAAGCATAAATTCCTATCATTTATGTTAATAATTATGGTTGGTATAGTAAAACCTATTTAACAACTCTACGAAAGAAAAAAAAAAAAAAACAGAGTTAATTATAGATGGCCATACTTGTTAATCAAAATCCTTAATTTTCTTTTTCTTGTGTTCAGTGTTTATAGTGGACCAAACTACGCTGAAAAAAATTGGATTTGGGCATTGAAATCTCGATTATCATTGATAAAGTCCAAAAAGAAGTAAAAACAATGATAAAGTCCAACCTTTTCGTTTTATCAAGAAAAGCGATTTTTTGTTGCATAGGCGTTGTGTATGGTATACGATTGCGACAGTCACATGGAGATTCCAAAGTTCAACTCTTTGCTCCAAGACAACAATGTCTAGAAACACTCCTTCAAATAGTTTGACCAATTTAATTAATCATAATCCTTCATCATAATCATAATTATTATATATAATGTGTCCAAAATTCTTTGAATTCAAAATTCAAACCATGAACGATGCAAAAATTCACGTATATATGAAAAAATAACTCGTTTTTTATTAGAGAAACGGAAGAGTCATATGCATTAAATTCAATATCATTAGTTCATAAAAACTTTGTTACGTCATAAATTAATTATTCTAAAAATTTAAAAGGTTAATTAAAAATATCTAAATACATAATTTTGTAAACTTAAATAACTTTTAAACCTTTAATAAATAGATAATTTTTATTCTGAACCCTTGATAATTTTTTTGTTATTATTGATTTTTTGATAAATTTTATATTTGTTTTTATCGGGGACTAGAACCAATAACAAAATTTGAATATTTATTTAAACTAATTTTTATATTATATTTGGAGCATATAATGTCTTACACATTATTTTTCAGAAGATCTTGCTAGTGAAATTTCAGAAGTAGCAAGAATCTCACTAACTCCCCCACACCACACAATTATGATCTTCTTAAAAATAAATAATAATAATAATAATAATTAAAATAAAATAAAATAAACTTCACAAGAATAGTCTACTATTGAGAAATGCGAAGCAGAAGGTTCTTCTCTGATCGAGACTAAATTCTTCAGTCATATAGGCTCTTAATTTGACGGAGAACCAATTTTTACTTTCGTCACCAACTAATAAACTTTTTTTTGGCAGATTCTCATTCAAGGTCGTCTCTAAAATGCATCTTTGACTTTATCTTTTGAATGAACTAGGTATTGTCAAAGTTGCTAAATCTTGAACATAATCTAAATTTGGATATAGTACTTTAATTAGATTTCCTAACAATAATAATGTTATTTAGAACCAGAAAACATGCATATATGATTGAGAACTTTGATTGATTCCCAGCTAGAAATGGAAACTAATTACTAAATGCATAAGAAAAATGTTGTGTTAGATAAATTATCAGATGATCAGGATCATTACGTCCTTCATGATTCTAAAATTAATATCATAAATAACGTGATGATACTTGTGCAGGAAAGAATCCTTCTGTAAAGTGTATAAATAATTATTTCATAATTGTTTATATGGTTGTATATGTGTTTTTAACTTTTGACTATTTTTTTTAAAGAAAACTTTTGACTAATTTTATTTATATCATTGGTAAAAAAAAATGTTGTAGCAGAACTGGAGCAGGTCGAGCAGCACAGTATACTATGGCTGCTACCATAGTACTTGACTCTTGACAGTCGCTATCGCTGAAACCATTTTATATTTTGTGTTCTCGCAATATTATTTTTTAAGTTTGCATTAGAATTCTTTATAATTTGCAAGTGTTAGTATTTTTTTCCATGTGATGACTAAGATACTTTATAAAAGCCTCTGATATAACACTCGTAAATAAGACAATAAGACAGCTCTCGGATTGATGAAGTTGGGTAAAGTTCTGCTGCGTTTATATGTTGAAAATGAAATCTATATAATTCATAGACCCAGAGATTGTTGAAATACAAGTGCGAACACAGAATCTCAATGTAAAAATGAAAAAAGTTTGAACAACATATAAAGATAAAAGATAAAAGATTCATAAACTAAGTATTCAAGTAAGAGACTGAAGTGGAATATTAATTTCATTTGTGTGATTTGCTTTGAAATTCATTAGAGGAGTATATCTAGAATTCATTATAGAATATGTTGTTCAAAAAATTATCATTGGATACTTAGTGAATTAAAACAACTTCTGTTTGAAGGAACTACTAGATGAAAAAGACTTATACTTAAAAAAGAGAAAAAAAAAATACTAAAATACAAGTGTAAAGATAAAGTTTCACTTAAAAAAAAATTAAGTAAAATATGAGAGAAGAAAGACGCACGGATCTAACTCTTAAAATTTGAAATTAAAATCTGATGTCAAATTAATATAAACAATGTGTTCAAGATCTAATGAAAATATGTAGTATTGGTTTATGTGTATATTTGAAGTAATATGCCAAATTGAAACTTTAGTACTAACTTTAATTAAAATAGATTCTTATACAAAAGTACTAATTTTATTTGAATTTTATAAATAAGATAGAGAGAATATATATATATATATATATATATAGTAATTTGAGTTTTATAAATAAGAGAGGGTATATATATAGTTATATACTATATAGTATAATTAAAAAAAAAAAAAAAGTATAAACCAATGGTGACATACTGACATGTACCTCCAGCAGTAGCCGGAGTCTCTGACTAGACCGCTTAATTTCAAAAGAAAGGAAAGTACCATTTGACCAAACCCCTACGCTTGTTGACTTCAAAACTCCTATCATTTGGCAAGCTTAGATTATTATAAATTATTTAAAACTACGTAATTATATAATCTTTTTCTTATAAAATAAAGTATTAGTTCTTATTTTTATGTTTAATATGGTTAATTTTTTTATGCTGTTTAATATGGGTAATTTTATTTCATAAAGAGACAAATTATCTCCCATTAATTTTTTTTGTTACTTCTTTAATTAAATTTGATAATTTGAAAATACTAAAACATGCCAAGATAAATTTTACTTTTCTACCCCGAAATCGAAATGTGAAAGTCATAAGTTAGCGATTCCCATAATCTTTAACAAGTCTTTGTTGTTTTTCTTGACAGACTTTAAGTCTTTGTTTTTGTTGTTATTGTTTATATTATTAACAAGAACTAATAATATCATTAAACACCTAAGATGTAAAATGTTGAGAAAAAAATACTCAAACAAAAGTAATACAGTAGCATATAATAAAATTATGTTAACCTAACTTTTTCTTTAAATATTTTCTATAAACTATTAAAAATATTCTTAGTTAAATATAACACTCTGAAATAATACTATTATTGAAACAAAAATTAAAAACTCAACTCTCTCTCTCTCATGAATGGATGGTATAGAGGGCTTGAAAATGACTGTGGTGTAACATGCAACAGACAGGTGACAGGTCCCACATAAATGAATACATATCTCTTCCCCTTTGGGACTTCCTTCTACGCCTCTTGTTCGTTTTATGTAAATATAGTATTCGCAGACACAACCAAAGGAATTTTCAACCTTTCGTGGTTTACGACACTTTTGAAAGTCCAACACTATTGAATTTTTTTAGTTCCACATAGAATTTATCAACATCTGCAATTAATTTCTGTTTTTCGTTTGTCAACGGTCGTAGGTGTGTGCCTTCGTTGATTGAGTAACAATGTTTTCCTAATTAAGTATAGTGACTCATAAAACGTATATCTATATAATATATGCAGATGTTTTAATGTTATTCGATATTAAATTAAAAGTAGAGTTTTTCCTTGATAATCTATGTTAATCCTATGCAAATTAATAAACTTCCAATTCTAATTAAAAAAAAAACAATACCAAAAACATGCACTTATGAAACTGTATTTAAGTTAAGATTTTTCGTTTTTTATTCTAATTATTATATTTTCTATCTTTCTTTTCTTATAATATTCTCTTTCTTATTTATGAATTTTCCTTTGTTTCTTCTTATATGTCATTTAGTATCAAATAATTATTTTGTGATTGAGTAGTTAATCACGATATTTTTTTTTTCTTTTAGAGAAAATGCTGAATATATAACGAAAACTATACGACAGTATAGATGTCTTAACTAAAATAGTGTTTGACTTAGTTTGTATTTGACTTCTCCAGAAGTTCATGGTTGTTTGAGGGTAAATAATGAAAAAAATAAATGGAGAGAAGAGATATGAATTGGAAATAGCATTTCCTTTTTATTTTTAAGCATTCAAACAAATTCTTTTTTGTATAATTTTTTTTTATTTTACTTCTAACTTTTTTTTTATTATTATTTCTATTTCTTTTCTAATCCAAATAAATTAAACATAAAAAGCAAACTAAGGACCCACTAAATTTTAAGAAAATAAGCTTAAATTATCTTTTTCAACAAACAAAACTTTGAAAAATGAAACTTTTAGAAAGTTAGTTTTAAGAGCTTTTCTCTTTTACTTTTCCTTCTTTATTTAAAAAAATCAATTTAAGAATACATTATAATAACAAATATTTGCAATAAATTTTAGACATAAAAATTATAAAAATATCAGTTAGATTTAAATTTAATTTTTTAAAACTATTATTTTTAATTTTAAAGTAACTTTTAACAATTAAGGAAACACTTCACTAAAGATAAACAATCAAATACTCAACAAAAATTAGTTATCAGTAGAATTAATGAATATTCTGTACGAATTACATAGTAAAAAAAAAGAATTCAACTTAATTATATAAAAAAAAACTTTAAACTCTTAAAAAGTGAGACTGATTAATTTTATTCCCTTGTGAATATATGAATACCCCCTAGTTAATTAAATTATAAGTTTTGTGAATATGAATAATTATACTTCTAGTTATTCCCTTGTCATCTTTTGAGATTGTTCGTGTAGGGAGCTTCTAAATAAAGAATACTTCAACTGTGCTAAGTGCAGAAACTTCTTAATTACTTCAAAAGAAAGAAAGTTCTTTAATGAAAGAATAGATCGATGGAAATGAAAGTACACTGAAATGGACCTATTCCATGCATCTCGGGCAACAAAAAAAAGAAAACAAAAAATCAATCTGAAATATTCTAAGCTATTAATGTAACTAAAATATAATGTTTTATTACGTTATTAACTTCAATATCGTACTCGCTTTTTTTTGTTTTTTCTGACTATATAAATAAATTTCAAATTCACATTCTAAAGCACTTATATCAGCACGAGTCCTGTAATGACGGATTATAGAAGTAAATTAATGTGTTTTTGTTGAGGAAAATGTTTAAGGTACACCTTATTTTTAGAGTGTATAAGTAATAAAAAAAAAGGGATAACTATATTTTTAGTAAAGAAAAAAAATGATAAATATAATAAATAATATAACAAAAAATATATATAGAAAATTAAGATAGAAAATACTAATTAAAGTCCATTTATGATGATAATCATGCATGACCCTTTTTGGTTCAATTCATCGTGGAATGGTCCCCTTGTATGTGCCATTTATTATGATTCAAGTTTCAACCCATGAATTAGGAGCTAGCAATTATTGGCAGCTTCTATGACACAGGAAAGAAAAGTATTTGAACGGACGAGATCCATTCCATGCATTAAATAGTTTAACTTGTTAATTAATAATAGTAATAATAAAGAATATTTATTATAAGTCCTGAATGGTGACTTTAAATTAAACAATAGAACGAGTCCAACACCAAAACATCATGAGAGAGGGCACAAGTCAAAGCTCATGACTTGACCTTGCATGAAAAAACTACTCATCGGTGTTATCCCCGTTGGACTCTCTTCACACTATATTAATAATGGAGAGAAGCTTCTCCACTTCATTGAAATTGCTTCACCACTCCTTTTATTCAGCCAAAAGCAAGAGATTATAATTAAACTCTCTCACACACACACAAAGAGAGAGAGCTAGAGAGAGAGAAAAAAATAGAGAAGATGGGTGTGAATGAAAAGTTCAACAAGGATATTATTGATGATCATCATGATCATGTGCATGTTGATGATGACGATGATGATGTTCCTCTTCCGGGGTTTCGATTCCACCCTACAGATGAAGAACTTGTTAGCTTCTATCTTCGAAGGAAGCTTGACAAGAAACCCATCAGCATCGAGCTCATCAAACAGATTGATATTTACAAACACGATCCTTGGGATCTTCCGAGTATGTTTCTTGATTTAATTATTATAGCTATATACCCTTTTAATTATTTTCTTGATCTTCTATTTTTAGAAGGTTAATAATTTCATACAAATCAAGGAAATAAGAGTAGGGTTTTCATCATACCCATGATTACGTTACTTGCCTCTTTGGCTAGCTTGGTCAACATGATCTCCAAAACTACTATAATAGTATGCATGATCTCAGTTACATGCATACATATAAGGTTTGATTAAGATGGGTAACCATAAAAATATGTACTTTTAGGCCTCAGGATCAACTTCGATTCGTTTGGGGGTAACTTTGCATGAGTCCTTAATTGTATGGAAATATAACATCTCTTTCTGGAACTCATAGATTCTGTTTAATATCAAGGTCACATGCAATGACTTATTCTCAGTTTACAAACTGTGATGCTTTTTCCTTCCAAACCGATACACATCAGAAGAGTTTCTTCTGAACTTTCCCTTCTAACCAAATACAAGAAGAACTAATTCAAAATCTAAAACAAGCTTATGTATATAAGTCAAATTTCATTATCATCATCATTTATCATTTTTTTTTTTGTAAGAAAAGCCATATATAGATACTCTTGAAATTTCATGCTTAACAATATAGCTTGATAAAATCAACAATACTTGGACAATATTGTGCATGCATCACAGTAGTACTATTCAAAACTTCAAATATTCTAATGAATCAACCTACTTCTCATCTTAGTGCAACTTTGTTTCTTTTTCTTCAACACTTATTCTTCTTTTCTCATTAGAGTTTACACTGTCACATAATTACAATAACAAGTCAGTTGACTCTTATAAAATTATCTTACAAGTTATATAAATCGAGAGTTGTGATTATCTCATAGTATTTTACTTAGCAGTGCATGCATCACATTTAATTCCTTCTCAATATGGAAACTAAATATTAATCACCTTCTGATCATTACAACCTTTGCTGTGTATGCATATATGCAGAAACCAGTGCCACCGGAGGAGAGAAAGAGGGATACTTCTTCTGCAGAAGAGGGAGGAAGTACAGGAACAGCATAAGGCCTAACAGAGTCACTGGCTCAGGGTTCTGGAAAGCCACTGGAATAGACAAGCCAGTGTACTCACATGGTGGAGAGGGAAATGACTGCATTGGCCTCAAGAAGACACTTGTGTACTACCGTGGCAGTGCTGGCAAAGGCATCAAAACTGATTGGATGATGCACGAGTTTCGCCTTCCTTCTAACACTGATGCCAGAGCCAATAACCTTCCCAGCTCCAAGAGTTATGTAGACATTCCCCAAGAAGCTGTAAGAAACTTCAACTTTTTTTTTTAATGCATTGTTTCTCACTTTACCTTAATTACTAGCATAAATGCACTATTATAGAGTTAAAACCATTTGTATTTCCTATATACTAGTTTTGGTTTGTATATATACTTTAAGTTTTATTTATGTGCTTATATATAATTTCTTTTGTTTTAAGGAATTGAGCTCTAATTTCTTTCTATAATATCATATGATCAATCTTATCAATCACTTATATATATGTTATCACTTCCTATCTATCTCAAAGTATATACATCTAATCTAAAGGGTGTCCAAAGAATCATTTCTCAATTTCAAAACCAAACTATATAGCATATAATTTAATATAAGGGTAACATTTTTAATTAATATATCATTTCTTCTTGATCACTTAACCTTAGTGTAAAAAATTGTAATTTTGTTCCAAAGTTCACAACTTTGTTTGTCACTTAACCGAAGCAGAAACTAATTGACTGTTTTCTCATAATGTTGCAGGAAATTTGGACATTGTGTCGAATTTTCAAGAGAAATGTCTCACAGAGAAAGCACACGCCAGACCTGAAACAATTATCTGCTACTAAGCGCAATTCAATTCATGACAAGAGCACAAGAATGAGCAATGTGGATTTCAACACTGCTACCAATCAAGAATCATATATCAACTTCGGTGGCCAATATCACTATCATCCCAATCATGAGCAGAAACCTGTGATTAACTACACAAACAACAGTGACCAAATAAGGAATCATCAATATCATGTGATGAGTCAGTTATGTGCACCAGTACTTGCACAACAACCTCAACAACAACAACAACAAAGTGCAGTACCATATTCTAATAACAACTTTTGGATTAACAACAACAGCAGCAACCCACCTGGGAATGACTTCTTCGCGTTTGATGATAACTGGGATGAGCTTGGATCTGTGGTGAAGTTTGCTGTTGATTCACCTAGCATGTAGATAGATAAAAGATGCGGTTCATGTTGATGATTTTATGGTAGTTAGATTAGATGTTAATTAGTTAGAATGAATGAAATATACTATAGAACCTATTTGGATGGGAGGTAAAAATGTTTTTGAAAGTTTTTTTTACTGAAAATATAGAATATTTTTTGATAAAAAAAAATTGTCAAAAACATTTATAGCCTTCTCAACTGACTCTATATCTTTGCATGTATTATTAGAGTTTTTTTTAATGATGTTGGTGATGATCATGACTTTTAATTAGTAATAGACTTGTTGATACATGATATGTATGTATGAACTTGTTGTTTCTTACTAATCTCATATGTATACAAATATTTTTGAATTTTCTTGGTATTAAGGCTAATTTTACTTAGTCTATTTTTTATTTTTTATTTTTGTGAATATACTTGGTATAATTTGATTCAAGGATGTTAGCATAAAATAAAAGAGATTAACGGTCATATTGAAATGAAAAACAATTTTATACCATCATTTAATCATAAATTATCATTATTATAACTTTTAGAATAATCATGTAAAACTATTTTCTTAATATAAAATTAATTCAAGATGTTTAATCCCTATTAATTTATAATTTACTATTCAAGGTTAACATTTTTTCTCTCTTTTATATAATGATTTGACAAACATATTTCGGTACAAGAAAACGTGGCTTTTGTAATGTTTTTTTTTTTCTGTTTTTTTTTTTTTTCCTAATACTATGGAAGCTCAATGTTCAGACTGTTGAAATGCAGTAAACACACACAATCATGCTAAGTATATTGCATTCTAATCTTCATCTTAATCATTAACAATTAGTAAATAAATGATAAATATTAATTCATTTGAAGTATTCTAGCTATCAGAATATAGTTGATCAAAGTAGCTCTTCCATATTCAACTGATTTAGAAATCTTGATTTTTCTAGAAGAAAAGAAAAGTCATCAACTTATTCATATTGCACATATGAAAATTAATATAAATAATGTAGTTATAAAAGTAAAATGTTTGTATAGTTCCAACAAGATATATCTTGACATTTTTTTTCAAAGAGAAGTTTACTTGTACAAAAAAAAAAACAAAAAAAAACATATATATATATTCGTAAAACGTTTTATATAAAAACGACAGATGTGGGAGAAAAAGGGAGACAATATATATAGATTATATGATAGAAAGAAACACAGAAAAAATAATATTAAAAGATGATTATGAATAAAATGATAAAAAAAAAAAGATGATTATGAATAATATAATATTTTAAAATGTTAACTTTCGGATAAAAGAATTAAGGGCTCAAGAAAATGTTTATTTTATAAATGATTATAAAGGAAAAAAAAAAAAAAAAGTCTCTCTCTCTCTTCCAATAGCCAAAATGTCAAGATCTAACTTTGATCAAATCTAGCTAGAGTAAAAATGATATCACACTTTCTTCTATATTGAACATTATATCGTTCCTTAGAAGCTAAATAAACCACAACCGCATACCAAATTAAAAAAAAAAAAAAAATCCTAATTGCTTCACTCCTACCCAAAAGCTGATCAAATTGAACAAATTATATAACTCCCAATAAGAATAGGGCAACACAAAAGAGAAACCAAGCCAATGAAAAATACTATACCAAATATTATAAGAGAAAGAACAAAGGGTAGATAATTAAGTGATTAGAGTCTTCTTAATTAGGAAGAACTATAAAAAAAAATGTCAATGCGGACCATTTCCATCTATATTTAAGGGGCAAGGCACCTCCAAAATTTGTTAAACATTACATCCTGTGACAAGGGAAAAGAGTAGAAAATTGTAAGTTGAGCAAAAAAATATAAAAATGAGAAGCATTCTCATTCCAATATATACATGATAAATCACTACAAAAATTATATGTAAAGTAATTTGTTGATATGTTTTTTTTAGTGATATTAACAAAATTCTATACGCATACACACTTTTTTAGATATTTTTTCATAATCGATTAAAATTTATAGAAATTTTATGTATTATTTTACGAATTTCTCTCTTGATTTAATTATAAGATCTATCAAAATTATTAATTTTTAAAAATATTTAACCAACTAAAAAAAACTTCTAATTAAAATGTAGTGTCAAACAGAAAAATTTTCGCTAGGGTTTGTCTTTTAAATTTGTTAATTACTCGTTTCCTCCCATTAAACAGTGAAAAAACAAAGTTGAATTCTGCAAGGAGAAGTGTACATGTATTTTGCCTGCATTTATTGCTTTGTCTCCTTAAGTACCTCCTTTTCCCATGCATGCACTCAAATATGGCGTACTTGATCATATGCGTTTGCATCGCTGACTTTTGACGTTTTTCCTTTTCAGATTGCATTGCTCACTTTCAACATTTATAGGTATGTATGTTGAAATGTAAAAAAATTAAAGTCATTTCCGTTTGTTTATAGTATTTAATGTTTTATTTTTTTTATTGATTTTACTCTCTAAAATATTTTTTTGGTTTGATTTGCTTTGCTTTTGATTCAGTTTAATTTAGCTAGTGAGTGATCTTATTATTATAAATATACAAATCTCATTAATTAATTATGACATTAAAAAATAATAGCAAAAGTCAGAAAAAACAATATATTCCTTTTTCTAGTTGATGCATTGATTTGACGGATGCATTGATTTGACGGCCTGTTCAGTTGTTGAAGCTCTCGTCAATGCAAGGTAAAGTATAATTTCTAAGTTATCTGGTGGTGTGGTCAGTATAATTTGTTGGTTTGTTTGTTTTAATTGTTATGCTGTTCTTCAACAGAGCGATATTATATTGAAGGGATGAATCTTAAATTTACTTAATACAATTCCTTTTTTTTTCATATAAAATAAATTAAATTTGAAAATAAATTAAAAAAAAAACCATATACATCATTTAAATGTGAAAAAAATTATCTTTTAGAAAATTATTCTCTGAGAGATCATATACAAACAACTTTTATCTCAAAAAAAAAACACATGAACTTACTGACTTAATATGCAGCATATCAGAACAGTAAATTATGCAGCAGAATTCATGGTTAACAACTTAACATGCATTTAAGATTTGATATGTGAATAGTTTCACTCCCTTCAAATTTGGTAATGGCATGGAACTTAAAATCATTACCAAAATCAAGTTAATTTCATGATTTAACACATCAATTCAGTTCAGAACCAGCAGCCATGTTTTTCAAGTTAAAGCTGAATTGTCCAAGATCTGAGATCTTCATCTCAAGCCACCACTACTTCATCTTTTTGTTTTTGTAAGCAAAGAAATTATTCATAATGATTGAATACATAATGGTACTCAAACCCTTACAAAGTGTTCATAGATATTATTGTATGTTTGGATTAAAATTGACAAATTTAAGTTTGTATTAAAATTAAGTTTGCAAACTGAGTTTGTAAAAGCAATTCAAGTCTGTCTTTTACAAAATTGTGTTTTCAAACAAAATTTTAATGTGAAAACATTTTTTTTGAGAATAACTAAACATGTTAGGAAACTAAATTTAGTCTCTAAAAATACATTAAGTGTCCAAAAGTACTTTTTGAACTTTAACCATGTTAGGAAAGTCAAATATATTCTATGATTCTGGTTGTTATGAGAGTTAATTGTCTTGCTGTAAATATGGTAACAGTCATATTAGAATGACTTGATTGTAGGAATAGATAGCTGAGTTATAGGAGTAGAATCATCTAATTAGAGATATGTATTTGTGTATATATTGCCTCTGTTTCTAAATGAATATACAACCAAATTATTTCCATATTCTCCTTTTATTTTACATGGTATCAGAATAGTAACGATCTGCTCTCTCTCTCTCTTTCCCATTTTTTTTACCTTTCAAACATTTTTAGTTTCTAAACCATTATGGCCAACGATGGAAACAAATTTGATTCCAATAGCTCTTACTCTCTTCACCATTCTGATCATCTTGGAATGGTTCTTGTTTCTAAATCTCTCGATGGCGACAATTATTCAACTTGGCATCGAGCCACTACCATCTCATTGAATGCAAAATCTAAATTTGATTTTGTTGATGGAACCCTCAAAGCACCATCTGCCAAAACCAAACCAGAAGACTATGCAGCATGGAAAAAATGCAATGATATGGCTTTGTCATGGATTCTTAATTCATTGACCCCTGATATTGTAGATAGTGTTATTTTTTATGACACTGCTCATGAAGTTTGGGAAGATCTTCAAAATCGTTTCTTTCAAAGCAACGCATCATGCATTTTCCAGATCGAGAGAGAGATTGCTTGCCTTACTCAATATCAAATGACAGTTGCTGCATACTATACAAAGTTAAAAAAATTGTGGGATGAGTTAGGATCCTACAATGATGCTATTTGCACATGTGGAGCAAACAACAAAAGACGCAAGTTGATGCAATTTCTCATGGGGTTGAATGAATCTTATAGTGTTGTTCATGGTCAACTCCTTTTGATGAATCCTCTACCTAATGTTTCACAAGCTTATTCTTCCATCATTCAAGAAGAAAAGCAACGAAATTTGGGTACAAGAAGAGAGACTATTGAAGCTTTTGCCATGACTATCCAAAAGGAGGAACCAACAGCCCTTGCTATTCGACACAAATCTGGTCAGTCTTCTCGACCCAATTCCAATAATCGTAAACCGCTGCATTGTTCCCACTGTGACATAGATCATCACACAAGGGAGACATGTTGGAAGTTACATGGTTATCCACCAGGACAGTCCAAGCATACCACGAACTATCATTTCAAGTCCAACGACAACAATCAATCTTCAACAAATAATGTCAAAGAAACCTCATCAGCACAGGTTCAATCCCTTGTGAATGGATTAACTGAATTACAATTACAACAAATTTTGTCTATTATGTAGGGCAATGGAGCATCTCAATCAGCTGCTCCCAAGGCAAATAATGTCAATCTTTCTTCAAGTTTGTCCGCACCCAAGTTGATAATTGATAGTGGTGCAACAAATCACATAACTTCTTCTCCATCTCTACTTGTCAACAGTAAAGAAAACATTTCTTTACCACCAGTTGTTATGCCAAATGGAGATCAAGCTCCAATTATTTCTACTGGAAATTTACCTTTGAGTCCTATTATTTATTTGAAGAATGTACTTGGGGTGCCATCTTGTAAGGTGGATTTGATGTCTGTGAGTCGAGTCACAAGAGAATTAAATTGTTCAGTAACTTTTTTTTTCTCAATTATGTATTTTGCAGGATTTGATGACGGGGATGACGATTGGTTTGGGTGAACAACGAGATGGACTCTATTACTTGGTTTCAATGAATAAGACACACAAAGTAAATACCATCAAAGCTGCCTCCACTTCAAACACCTCAAGTATCTTGTGGCATAAACGTCTAAGACACTTATCCTTTTCTCGATTAGACTTTATGGCCAAAAACTTCCTTCATTTCCCTTTCAAGCAAAATAATGATTGTACTGTTTGTGCTCTTGCAAAACAAACTAGGCTTCCTTTTTCCACAAGTTCAATTTCCTATGATAAACCTTTTGAATTAATACATTGTGATATTTGGGGGCCTTTTAAAGTTTCTTCCCTTTCTGGTGCAAAATATTTTTTGACTATTGTGGATGACTTTTCTCGTTTTACTTGGGTTTTTCTAATGCATAATAAAAGTGAGACAAAAAAAATTTTAACCAATTTTTTCTCTTATGTGAAAACCCAATTCAATACTACAATAGCAAATATTTGGGTTGACAATGGAGGAGAGTTTTTCTCTATGCGAGAATTTTTTTCCCAACAGGGCACTAATTATCAACATTCTTGCATTTACACACCTCAACAAAATGGGGTGGTTGAGCGCAAACATAGACATATCCTTGAGTCAGCTCGAGCTCTTCGTTTTCAATCTCATCTCCCTTTACACTTTTGGGTAGAATGTGTCTCCGCTGCTGTTCATATAATTAATAGGTTGCCCACACCTATACTTTCTCACCAAACTCCTTTCGAAAAACTCTAAAAAAATTTCCTCTTATTCCTACCTTAGAGTTTTCGGATGTCTAGCTTATGCTACAAATGTTCATGTATCCCATAAGTTTGCTCCTCGTGCCATCAAATGTGTTTTTATTGGTTATCCAGTTGGTCAGAAAGCTTACAAATTATATGATATTGAATCCAATAAAGTCTTCACTAGTCGTGATATTATTTTCCACGAGGATATTATTCCCTACGAATCCATTTCTCCTTCTCCAACTAAAACAGATTTTGTCCTACCCATTATTGTCTTAGATTCCTCACCCATTTAGCCAACACATGCAGAATCTAACCCTGCCACTACTGCTTCTCCAACAGCCCTTTTGCGTCGTTCTCAAAGAACTCATGTTCCTCTTGTAGCCTTGAGTGATTATGTTTGTAATCAAGTAAGTTCTCCCAAATCATTGTCATTCTCGTCATCTTTTCCAAGTAAAGGTACACGATATCCTCTCTGCAATTTTATCTCATATGATTGTTACTCACCACAACATAGATCCTTTATTGCTACTATTACTAATGATGTTGAACCTACATGTTATGAACAAGCTGCTTCCCAACCTCATTGGCAAATAGCAATGCAATTTGAGTTGGCTGCTTTAAAGGCCAATAATACTTGGTTTCTCACACCTCTCCCTCCTGGAAAGCAGGCTATTGGTTGTCGTTGGGTCTACAAAATCAAGCGCAAATCAGATGGTTCTCTTGAATGCTACAAAACATGGTTAGTAGCAAAAGGTTACACACAACTTGAAGGGATTGATTACCATGACACTTTTTCACCTACTGCTAAAATGGTTACAATACGTTGTTTATTAGCTTTGGCAGCTGCTCAAAATTGGTCACTTCATCAACTTGATGTCCACAATGCATTTCTTCACGGAGATCTTTTTGAAGAAATTTATGTCTCTTTCTCCTGATTTTCAACGACAGGGGGAGAACCTTGTGTGTCGCCTCAACAAATCCTTATATGGATTAAAACAAGCCTCTCGCCAATGGTTTGCCAAGTTCTCTACAACTATTCAAGGTGCTGGATTTATTCAATCAAAAGCATATTATTCGTTGTTTACATGTAAGAAAGGCAAATCATTTATTACCTTATTGATCTATGTTGATGACATCCTCATAACTGGTAATGATCCCAATGCCATAATTGTTCTTAAAAAAATTTTGCATAATCAATTCCGGATTAAAGATTTGGGTGACTTGAAGTATTTTTTGGGCATGGAGGTTTCTCGATCAAAGAAAGGCATATTCATTTCGCAAAGGAAATATGCTTTGGAAATTCTAAAAGATGGAGGATGTTTGGGAGCTAAGCTTGTGAATTTTCCCATGGAGCAAAATGTAAAATTGTCAGATGAAGGAGAATTGTTGAAAGATCCATCCCCATATAGGCGACTTGTAGGATGCCTAATTTATTTGACTGTTACTCGTCCGGATATCACCTACTCGTGCACATATTGAGTAGATTCATGCATGCTCCTCGCAAACCTCATATGGAAGCTGCCATGCGAATATTGCGATATCTAAAGAACAATCCAGGTCAAGGTTTATTTTTCTCTTCCCAAAATGATTTATCTTTACGTGCCTTTTGTGATTCAGATTGGGGAGGTTGCCCAATATCCAGATAATCAACTACAGGGTATTGTGTTTTTTTGGGATCCTCTCTAATTTCTTGGCAAACAAAAAGATAAAAGACAGTTTCTCTATTATCAGCTGAAGCAGAATATAGAGCTATGACAAGCGCATGTTGTGAATTGTCTTGGCTACGTTCATTGTTGAAGGATTTGGGGATATTGCACTCAAGGGCAGCACTATTGTATTGTGACAACAAAGCAGCTCTTCACATTGCGTCTAATCCGGTATTTCATGAAAGAACTCGACATATAGAGATAGATTGTCATTTTATTCGTGACAAAATTCAAGATGGTTCAGTTGCAACTGAGTATGTTCCTTCAGCAGAACAAGTTGTCGATGTGTTCACTAAACCACTAGGAAAGGAATCATTTCTTACAATGAAGCACAAGTTGGGAGTTCTTGATATCCACTCTCCAACTTGAGGGGGAATGTTAGGAAAGTCAAATATATTCTATGATTCTGGTTGTTATGAGAGTTAATTGTCTTGTAAATATGGTAACAGTCATATTAGAATGGTTTGATTGTAGGAATAGATAGCTGAGTTATAGGAGCAGAATCATCTAATTAGAGATATGTATTTGTGTATATATTGCCTCTGTTTCTGAATGAATATACAACTAAATTATTTCCATCTTCTCCTTTTATTTTACAAACCAAACATGGCTACTGAAAAACTTGGTTTTCATTTCTGAAAGAAGAAATGATTGAATCCATCTACAGAAAGCTACCGAAACAGTTATAGAACAAACTAAAGTTCAATTTCAATAGAAGAACGTCCTAAAGTTCACTAGAATGACATCCACGTTCCTTAATTTCTAAAATAAAACCATCAAGATTGCATGTAATTGTTCATGATCACAACTTGAAGTGCAATAGTGCAGACGTTCCACTGCCACTTGCGTAACGATGTGCCATGTAATCTTTCAAAGAAATTTCTCTGTAGAGTGGTGGATGGTCTTCAGATAACAATTCCTTGATTGGACCAAAGACTTTTGATATACCTGTTCTGAAAAAGGATGCAACTGAAATTCTAGGGCCTTGATCCTTTGCTAAAACTCTATGTTGAACACTAATGAACTTTTCATTAGTCATTAGCTGCACAAAAAAACAGTGAAACCGATAACCACAAAACTTCTCATCTTTTAGATGTGTGCATGAGTTTAGATGAGTTTAAAGCTAATCACAACACTTCATTTATAATAAATATGTTGACTTTTATAAAACTATTTAAAAAAATCATACACATGGAGGATTGTGATTTTCTAACAATGTAAAACTAGTTTACGGTATCATTGTGCATCACCTTTAACCTCAATATCATACACATGGAAGGTTATGATTATTAGTATAAAACTATTTCACATTACCAGTGCATAACCTTTAAACTTTTTCATATATATGATTAGAAAGAGTTGTTTTAATAGTTTGTATCACATCAATAAACATCCTATCAATCTAGTAAAATATTATCGAGTATTATTGATCTTTTTCTCTCTTTCACCTCACCTCCTCCTCTAATTTAGTCACTCAGCTAAAGAAAATTATCTATAAAGTTGAATGATAATGTAATTTTTATGCATGGTGAACAACACACCTGCAGAAGATCCCCAATGTTCACTACAAGAGCCTCATGCAGAGGAGGTACATCAATCCAATGACTGTCATGAAGAACTTGAAGGCCACCAATCTGGTCTTGCAAAAGTATTGTCATGATGTTACCATCTGAGTGCTTGGTATTTCCCATAGTTAGTTCAGGCTCAGGACATGCTGGGTAATAGTGACACAGAAGAAGTTGCTCTTCAGCACAACCCTTTTCTTTAAGGTAAAAGCGATTAAGGCCAAGAGCCTCTGACAGTAACTCAAACATAGCATAAGCAAGAACCATTATTTTCTTTGAGTATTCATTCACAATATCTCTGCATGCAAGTATGTCATTGTCAACTCATCAAGATCAAAGAAGTATCAGATTAGAGGGTCTTCATTCTCTGCAAGAGAACTCAGAACTAAAACTGAAAATATAGACATTACATCAAGAACAACGACATTATTACATCTGAAAATCTAACATGTTACATTTCATCCTAAAACCATGTTAGAAACTTTAATACAGAGATGGGTTAGAAACTTTAATATCATGTTAGATTTCATCTTAAAACCAATTAGCATTAATTAAATTTGCCTACCAAGTATATAAGTTTCACACCAAAAATTGAGGTAGACGATGTAGGGCTTTCCAACTTAATGAAAATTTTAAGTTGTAAAAGATTAGGGAGAAAAATACTAATAGATTCACTATGTTCCCTTAACAAAAATTGCAATGTAATGATATCATATTATCAACAATTAGATAATATCATAAGAAATTGGTCATCCATTCTTGTTAAGTCCTAGCATGTGCAATTGCTAATAATGTTAAAAGTATTAGTATTATCACAAACCTACAAACTGCAGGAAATTCTTCAGCTTTGGGTGAATTAGGTGCCAAGGAAAATGCAAGCGTATCCCTCCAATCAGCAGAAGGGTCTTCATAAAGTGTATAATTGGAAAGATAAGCAACTTTTCTTCTAACATCACGAGTGTAGTACTCTTTCCTCACCTTTGCATCTTGTTGGTGAAACTCACAAGTTCCTTTGATCATCTCATCCAAAACATGAGTTGGAATTCCATGATTTATAACCTGAAAAAATCCCCACTTCTCACATGCATATCTAACTTTTCCCACAACACCATCTCTCAGAATAGGATCATCATGGATGCCAGTGAGGTCTATTATGGGGATGCTGATCTTTGAATTTGATGCACTGGTTAAGCCATCATTGAGAATATTAGAGTGTTCACAATAGAACATAGGTGGAACTTTTGCTACACCATTTTCTACTAGTCCTTGGACACCAGCCTTTGAATCATCAAATTCCTTGAGTTGACTTTTCCTGTCATGACTTGAAACTGTTCTTGCCTCTAATAACTTATCTTTGCTTGTGGCTGCCATATTTAGAGGCCTTTTCTATGCATCAAATCATAGTAATGAAAGTAAGTGTGAAGTGTTCAAAACAAGGGATTGAAGAGTGAGTATATGGAACAGAGAATGAAGAATGTTTTTTCATTGGAGTTTTTCATAGAAAGTGAATAAATTAGAGGCATCCTTGTTTGTTTCTAAGGATGCCCTGCATACAGGGCAACTAAATTATTGAAACAACTGTTCCTGTAGGACTTAAATATAAACAAATTTAACTACTTTTAATCCATATTTAAAGATGTCATTCCAAAAATACCTTTCTGACACTATTTTCAAGACTTCTTTTTATTTGATACCAAATTCCATGTAAGTTGATTATTTTTGTTTATATATAGCTCCCTGGAAGTACTATTTAATAAAGCAACTTGATAAGGATTATTTCTTGTTTTTATTAAGTTGAAGCATCTCACTATCTACTTTAAGAAAATATCTAGAGAATGTTGGGAATCAAATATCATAAGAAGTGATTTGATTTAGAGATTGGGTTATTGTTAAGTGGAATTGATTTTCTCTAATTTTAATTATTAAAATTGATATTTGTACCCTATTCAGTTAAGTCATCTAATATGTTGTAAGGGAGGGAGATAATGCAAATTAAAATACAAAATAAATTTTAATGGATTTTCAGGGTGTTTCAATCATGTAATTGTTGTGGTCTGTGACCAACAAAGTTTGAGTAGTGAGTGCATGTACCAAAGGAAAAAAAAGAAGCTTGGAACGCACTTATCCATCTTCAGTGCTTTTACACGCAAGGTGGCAATTGGGGAGGTATCTTATCCTCAGTTGTACTTCTTATCCTTTTATGTGTTGTTTGCCATGGTATGTATATATATATATATATATATATATTTTGCAGGACAGAGGGATGTGAAAAATCAAAGTGTTGCATTAAAATAAACAAAGCAAAACAAGAATGAGAATAAAAGAATCGTTCATCATAAAAATTTAGATAATAATTGTAACTGCTGATTCACTTGGTTAAGATGAAGAAATCATAAGAGAAACAGGCTAAAAGTTAAAAAACATCGCCCACCGTGGGGCTCGAACCCACGACCACAAGGTTAAGAGCCTTGCGCTCTACCAACTGAGCTAGACGGGCACTTTGATGGTGAATGTTTAATTTTATAATTAGAAAATTCAATAACGAAGAAGAAAATTCTTCTATTTACTTTATATCTTCAAGAATATTCAAGTACTTGGCATGTTATGCTAATATTCGAGATTAAATTATAAAACCCAAATATGCATAATTATTTTTCTCTAGTATAAACAGATACATTTTTCAAAGAAAGCATACAATATCAACATCAAAAAAAGAAAGCATACAATATAACTTGTCCGTAAACCTTACATTATTGAACAAAATATTTGGAGTCAAGCATAATATTAAAAAAAAAGAAAAACAATATGAAGATTGCATGCAATTAATCACAGTCACAACTTGAACTGTAATATTGAGGAAGTTCCAATGCTCTTTGAGTTTTGATGTGCCGTGTAGTCTTTAATAGAAGTTTCTCTGTACAGTGGTGGATTGTCTTCAGATAACAGTTCCTTGATTGGACCAACGTTTCTTGAGAGATCCTCTGGTGACTGATCACCCATTCTGATGAATGATGCAATTGATGTTCTTGGGCCTAGATTGCTTGCTAAAACTGTGTTCAACACTAATGAATTTGTCATTAGTCACTAGCTGCACACACAAAAAAAAGAAACTGATGAAATCACACTTCAATTCTTATTTCTAATAGGAGTAAACAAAAAGTAGGAATCAATCTTGTGGAAGACTAGATTTCAATTTTGATATATATATATATTTTTTTATTATAAGTCAATTACAACCTTTTATTTATATTAATTTAATTGATTTTTATAAACTATCTTATATATCTATTAATCACAATTAAACTCTATTTTTCTATATATTATAATAGTATTTTGTAATACATCAATATACATCATATCAGTGTAACAATGTACTATTTTGAGTACTGTTTGTCACACTTTTCCTCCATTCCAATCTAAACTCTATCATTTCAACTCTTTCTCATGGAGTTATTATTTCAAAGTAAAAGAAAAGTATTTACAATGTTGAATGAAATGCTGTTGTCATGCATGATCAACATACCTGCAGAAGATCCCCAATGCTCACTACAAGAGCTCCATGTACTGCTGGTACATCAATCCATTGATTTTCATGAAGAATTTGAAGGCCACCCATTTGGTCTTGCAAAAGTATTGTCATGCAGCTACGATCTGTGTGCTTGTTAATGCCCGTAGTTAATTCTGGCTCAGGGCATGGTGGGTAATAGTGACAGAAGGAGAAGCCCTTCATCACAACCCATTTCTTTGAGGTGAAAACGATAAAGGCCAAGTGCCTCTGACAATAACTCAAACAAAGTAGAACCAAGTGGCATTACTTTTGTTGAGTACTCTATGTCAAGGACAATAAAATATGTGTAGAAGTTATTTTTGCTTTTTCTAAAGCTTTTGATTTGTTTTGTCCATAGATACTGTGCTCATGTTAGAATTGCTTAAGTCAGTAACCGGAGGATAACAAAATATGTAAATACGGACTTTTCATTGAAAAGTCTGGGATCTAGTTTGGATAAATTTCTCAATGAGTACTTGTAGCTTGTTGCAGAAGAAAATAAAAAAGTAAAACTAATTAAACTTATCTCATAAGTTAAAATCAACTTATGAAACTCTTTTGTCTAACTTTTCCAAAATTTGAGATACATATTGATTTTAACATATAAAAAAGGGTTGATTTATTTTACTTCTTATTTTCTTCACTTTCTTAGTACTTAACAAAAAGTTTATTCAAATATAGTCTAACCTAATGCATATTTTCTGCAATAAATCGGCAAAACAGCTAGAAAATCACCAATTTTTATGGTTTCCATATATCATTTAATGATTCTCTCCTAATTTAACTGTGAAACAATGTTAGAAAGAGTGTTGTTAACACTTCTCTTTATTATATTCCCATCACCAAATTAAAATTGATGTGTAGATATTATCACCAATAAGTGAATATCCTAATAAATAAGCCATAAGTTCAAGTCAAACAAAGTACATATGATGTACTTCTTTGAATTTAATGTTGAGAAAAGTATTATTATCACATACCTACAAACTGCAGGCAACTCTTCATCTTTGGGTGGATTAGGGGCCAAGAAAAGATAAAGTGTATCCCTCCAACCAGTAGATGGATCTAGGTAAAGATTAAAGTTGGAAAGATAAACAACTTTTCTGCTCATGTCTCTGGAATAGTACTCTTTCCTCACCTCAGCATCTTGTTCATGAAACCTGCTAGTCCCTTTGATCATCTCATCCAAAACATGAGTTGGAATTCCATGATTTGTAACCTGAAAAAATCCCCACTTCTCACATGCATTTCTGACTTTTCCAACAACAGCATCTCTCAAAATAGGGTCATCATGGATGCCACTGAGGTTAATGGAGGGGATAGTAGTGAAGTTTGAATTTGGTTCTGTGGTTAAGCCACCATCACTGAGATTAGAGTGTTCACAATAGAACATAGGTGGAACCTTTGTCACACCATTTTCTACCAGTCCTTGGACACCAGTCTTTGATTCATCAAATGCCTTGACTTCACTTTTCCTGTCATAACTTGAAACTAACTCATTTGTGCTTGTGGTTGTGGCCATCATGTTTTGAGGCTATTAATGCATGGAATTCGTAATGGAAGGAAGCAACAATAAAGGGTTAAAGGGGTTGGAAGAGGAGTAGAGGAAATGAAGAAGCAAGGTTAATATATAATGTTTTCATTTCAATGTTCCATTCAAGGTGAATAAACTATAGACATCCTTGTTTGTTAATTGCTGCAGATAAAACAATTGAAGCAACTTTGATTCAATAAGATTCTTTTGTGTAATAATATAATATAATTACTTCCTTTTTTGTTGTTTGTCGAGGAAAAGGGACAAAATGTACAAAAGGATCATGTTCACGAGTTGTAAAATGCAGGGATGGTAGGGTGGTCCCTTGTCTTGGCATGAGGATGCCACCATCAATGTAAAGATAATTATATTTAAAACAGCTTCTCTTAAATATTTTTAATATTTTCTACTTTATATATTTAAGATAATAAGCTTATAAGTTACGAGCTAGGAAACCTAGACATATAAGTTAGCTGATTTAATTTAAAGTGTTTGATAAGATTAGTTTATTTTAGTCAAAGTAACTTATAAAAGCTACTCGAAAACTTTATCAAACACACTCTAGGGAACAGAAAGAGGGAGGATAGATTACAAAGCTACGGCAGAGTTATGACAATTGTATTAATTAGTGGATAGGAAAAGGTAACAATGTTGTAACCAAAAGCAGCAATGCCACCTTTCTTCAATCTAATTTATATCTTAAATACTATTCAACTGTCCAAACAGATAAATTTTACAGAGAAAGCATGTGCAACATGTCTTGGTTTTCCATTATTAAAGACACGTTCCAAACTTCACTAGGAGTTTAGGACAAAATAAAAAAAAAAATGAAGATTGCATGCAATTATTCACAGTCACAACTTGAAGAGTGATAATGAGGAAGCTCCAATGCTCTTTGAGTATTGATGTGCCAAGTAGTCTTTTAAAGAAGTTTCTCTGTACACAGGTGGATTGTTTTCAGATAACAGTTCTTTGATTGGACCCAAGACTCTTGAGAGACCCTCAGGTGACTGATCACCTATTCTAAGAAAGGATGCAATTGATGTTCTTGGGCCTAGATTGTTTGCTAAAACTCTGTGTTGAACACTGATGAATTTGTCATTAGTCACTAGCTGCACATAAAAAAAACATGAAAATGAATTCATAATTCAAGTCTTATTTGGCATGCATGTGTGATACTTGCTATATGTTATGAGTTTAATGACTATGTATTGTTAGTGTAAAAAGTTTTATACCTCGGTCAATCAGAAATTACTGATATAACAGCAAATAAGTAAAACAATAAGTAGGAACCAATAGGTAGAAACAATTTGTTTCATGCATGATGATGCACCTACCTGCAGAAGATCTCCAATGTTCACTACAAGAGCTCCATGAACTGCAGGCACATCAATCCATTGATTTTCATGAAGAATTTGAAGGCCACCAATTTGGTCTTGCAGAAGTATTGTCATGAAGTTACCATCTGTGTGCTTGCTAGTGCCCATAGTTAACTCCGGCTCAGGGCATGGTGGATAATAGTGACACAGAAGAAGAAGCCCTTCATCACAACCCATTTCTTTAAGGTGAAAGCTATCAAGGCCAAGAGCTTCTGATACTAACTCAAACAATGTTGAAGCAAGTGCCATTACTTTTGTTGAGTACTCAGGCACAATATCTCTGCAGGTATATGTTATTAATTCATCAAAGACAAAGTCTCAGTTTCAAAGATCAGGTTGAGCACTTATTATGTAACACACGACCAATCAATAAATTCGAGATGTATGAAAATAATAATAAAAGAGTTTATAGGTGATGCACCGAAAGATTTACATACAATCACAACCATCACTTTTAAACTCATAATAAAATGTGTTCAAGTCTTTTGTATATTCTCTAAAGCTTTTGATTTGTTGTGTGTATAGATACTTTGCTCATGCAAGAATTGCTCAAGTCAATCATTGTGAGAGAACTAAGGTGTTTGGATAATGAAACACTCACTGGAACAGAAAATAAAAAGATAAAATGAAATGAGTTTTTTCTATAAGTTAAAATCAATTCGTGCATGCTAAACTTTTATAAAAGTTCTCTCGTACATGAACTATTGTTAGCTTATAAGAGAAACTCATGTTATTTTAACTTATGTTTACGGAGAAATTTTTCCAAAAAGAACTTACAAGGCAAGAACATAGGATTAGGCAGCAAACTAGCTAACAATAGATTATATATTATGTTGCCATCAGCCCATCACAAAATTAAAATTGCTACTAGATATCATCACCAATAAGAGACTATCCTAATTAAGAAATTAGTCATCCATCCTCATTAAGTTCAAATCACAACATATATCCAAGGGCCAAGAAGTTAAAAACAGTATAATCACAAACCTACAAACTGTAGGCAACTCTTCATCTTTGGGTGGGTCAGGTGTCCAGAAAAATCCAAGTGAATCCCTCCAATCAGCAGAGGGGTCTTGAAAAAGACTAAAGTTTGATAGATAAACAACTTTTCTGCTCATGTCTCTGGAATAGTACTCTTTCCTCACCTCAGCATCTTGTTCATGAAACCTGCTAATTCCTTTGATCATTTCATCCAAAACAAGAGTTGGAATTCCATGATTTGTAACCTGAAAGAAGCCCCACTTCTCACATGCATTTCTGACTTCTCCAACAGCAGCATCTCTCAAAATAGGGTCATCATGGATTCCTCTGAGGTCAATGGAGGGGATAGTAGTGAAGTTTGAATTTGATTCTGTTGTTAAGCCATCACTGAGATTAGAGTGTTCATGACAATAGAACATAGGTGGAACCTTTGTGACACCATTTTCTACCAGTCCTTGGACACCAGTCTTTGATTCATCAAATGCCTTGATTTCACTTTTCCTGTCATAACTAGAAACTAACTCATCTGTGCTTGTGGCCATCATGTTTTGAGGCTATTAATGCATCAAAATGTTAATGAAAAAGCAACTATAAAGGGTTCAAATGGGTTGAAGAGGAGCAGAAGAAATGAATTAAGAAGGTAAATGTTTTCATTTCAATGTTCCAATCAAGGTGAATAAACTAGAGACATAGTTTTCTGTTTCTGCATATAAAACTGTTATATTATTGAAGCAACTTTGATTCAATAAGGCAACTAGATAAGCTTATTTTATGTGTAACTAGTTGAAGCATATCAGTCAGTATCTACCTAAACTAAAAACTATATAGTAGGTTTGAAATCAAATATCTTTGTTTGAATTATGTATAAATGAAATCTTTGTTTAAAATGTTAGTAAAATATAATTTGATTTAAAAATCCATTATGGGGGAATGTAGCCAAAAGATGATTGACAATACAAAATTAGAGGTGAAAGACTACTTGCCATTTGGTACATTTATTGGTGGTCCTTTCTATTAAAATGTCCATTCTTTATATTTGTTGTGTACGGATAAAATCCACCCATAGTTTTGGTATGTTTAATAAGTGGATTAATTTGATTTTAATTTTAATAGTAGAGTCAAAGTTCAAATTTAAAACTTCCGTGGCATGTGGTATAAGCTAGGTACAAGTGGACAAATGGAAAGTGACAAAATGCAATATTCTTTTATAATGACCATTTGTTTAATTAGTGCATACTGCATGTCAGTCTCCATTACATTGCTGTCAAAAAATCAATCTCCATTACAGTAGGTCTTAGATGTTCCTCAATTATTTTCTTTTTTTGTAATGTTGTTTGTCCATGATGTATAAGAAATTTACAGGACTAATACTTGCTAGCAATTAAAAAGTATGAATAGCTGAGCCACCAAATCATCCCATTTGAGAATTCATCACACACTTGCTAATTTATTATTCCAGTACAAAAGCACAAGTACATTCACAAGCTACGTACATTAATTAAGTATCAAAGATTCCCCAATTCCCATGCCATTGTCCTCTCACAAGTTCATGACATTATCCAATTGAGAATAACCACACTTGCTAATCTGTTCAACTACACAAACACATTCGCAAGCCACCTGCTACATTAACTATCAAAAGATTCCCAAGTTCTCATGCCATTTTCCTCACATCAACATCATAATCACATTTGAAAACCATCATGCAATATGCAACAACTTCATACCAATTAATCCTTAATTAATTAACCAACTCTTGAGAAAGAGCAAGGAAGAAAATGTCATCAAGCCTATCATTACTAGGAGAGTTGCCACCATACACTAGCAGACCCTCATGGCCGCCACGCCGAGCTCTGGCAAAAGCGCACCACCCTCGAGGCCCAGGGTGACCGCCGGAATCCACCCCATCCTCCAACTTCTTCCATGCCAGAGTCTCAGTGTCCAATGCATAAACCTCACCAGAAAATTGACCAGCACCCAAGTGACCTTGGTCACTAGGGTCAATTTCCCCACCATACACTATTATATGTTTTCCACTACTAAAGGTACAAAACACACTACGGGCCGTGGGCTTCTGCCCACTAGTCTCAACATGAGCCCATGTTTCATGGGCCGGATCAAAGCAATGCACATCATCCATTTCTATCCCTGCAAACCCATACACAACCCATATTTTCCCTCGGGCCACGATCAGGCCCGGCCCACCTCTCCCCTTGCAACTCTCACCCGGAGAGGGAAACTCCACCCACTTTCCCTCAACAACATCAAAAGCCCACAAGTCATTGAGCCTCCCCTGAACCCCACATCCACCGAAAACATACACGTGTCGATCATCCGACGCGGTGGAGTGGTAGCTCCGGTGAGGAGGTCCAATGTCTCCACTTGAAACCAAGGCCCATTTGTTGGCCCTTGTGTCAAATGAATAGAGCTCATTGAGCTCTTTGTGTTCAGCATCTCTTCCACCAAAGACATATATGGTTTCTCCCACTGCCGCCATTGTGACACCGACACGTGGTGGTGGGGTGTCCCCTGACACGTCAGCCACTGACCATGTCAGAGTCTCGAGGTCGAACACGTGGAGGTTGCTGTCGACTGGGACACGTGGCACGAATTCGCCGCCGAATGCATACACCTTCTGTGCTACTATGGCTATAGCATGTGAGCTTCTTGCTCCTTGCCCTTCTCCTCTTTGATCAAGCTGATTCAAGATTTAAAAAGGAATTACATCTTAAAACCAGTTTATAAGAAAAACTTGGTACAAAATATTAAATTTTTATACAGTCAAAAATTTCATTATATTGTAGAAATTGTTTTGATCCCTGAGAATCGAAAATGGTATAAAAAAAATTTACAGCACTCAAATGCACTGCTCCACCAATTGACTATTCAATCTCCTTAGTTAAACTTTACTTTAAAGTAGACACGCTACTTGAACAAAAATTGAGTGGACTACTTGAAAAACAAATGAGTGGATGGATTATAAGGAACAGAGAAAAAGGAAATGAGTAAGGCATATTAGAGAAAAAATTAGTTGGGAAGCCCATGTGTGATTTAAGTGCTTTTCACTGAAAACTTGATTTTGACATCAAGACTTTGCTCTATTAAGGCTCAATGACATCTCAACAGAGGAAAAAACACAAAGGAATCCTAAACCCCCCAAAAAAAATCATTTTCAACAACTTCTCCATCCCTTGAAAACAATTTCATCTGGAATTTTATGCATGATATGTGACTCATTTTTTTACAATAAGTTACCCCAAACACATAATTTCAGAGGCTAACTTGTGCTTTTGAGAAAAAGCTTGCAATTGAAAACACCAAAGAAAACAAATTGCAGGGATGGATAAAGAAAAGGGTACAACAAATAGGGAGATCTTCAAATATGATTTCGTGTCAACCAAATATGACTGTGAACATTAGAGTTTACAAAAGAGAGAATAATTCTACAAATATTTAGAAACATAATAGTAATAATGATGATAATATAACAAAGAAACCTTGACCCAATTGCCATGAACAACGGCCATTGCTGGAAATCCACCAAAAGGGTTACACCAATTACTCTTCAGTGGGAGGTTTTAGTCACTAATATATGTTTTATGGTACGTGTTGGGCACTTCGCCTTTTATATAGAACGGAATGGTTAGTGCCTAATTAGTTTAATAAGAAAGAGGTAGTGACGAGGTAGAGAAAGAAAATATAATCATAAATTTTGATGATGATACGAGAATTTTTTGGTTATACATAGTAATATAATTACTTTTTTTTTTGTTGTTGTTGGTCAAGGAAAAAGGACAAAATATACAAAATGTTCATGAGTTGTAAAATGCACGGATGGCAGGGTGGTCCCTCCTTCCCTTGGCAGTGTCAAATGAAAATATAATTATATTTTGAGTTAAAAATAATTTTACGTTGTTATTTAATAACAAATAACAACCTAATATAATAAAGTTTTATCAATTATTTTTTGTAAATTAAAACACTTAAATACATGTCATAAAAAGATTGGTCGTTACCATGGTAGTCCAGACTACCTAATAACTTCTTTCTATTAAGAATCAGCAAAAAAAAAAAAAAAAAACTTCTCCCTTTTAATAACACAAATCTCTTATATAAAGTCTTGAGTGGGTTTTTTCTTTTTTATTCATCATGCATGATATTTCACACCTACGACATATAAGAGAGTAACCCAAAATAAAAATGTTTTTCTTTTTTTCTTATTTTTATGAATGTTTAACCTGGGTTGATACCAACTGGTTTGGGTGTTTTACATTTTTCAAATATGATTGTCAGTTGTCATGTATCTTAAATTTTGTTTCTCGTAACGAAAAGATTTTGATTCCCTTAAAGGCCTAGATCATGCCTTGATGATGTGATTCCAAGTTGAAATGCCATCATTGACTCAAATATTAATTTTAAAAAGTGCCACAAGCTCACAGTCCACTAATTGCCTTTAAAAAGTGCCACAAGCTCAAAACCAAAACGAATTGTTTAAAATAGTTTGAAACTGGTTCGGTTCGATTTTTTTCCGAACCGGTTATTTTTGTTCATCCCCGCTTGACTCCAACTAAAAATTAAGTGTTTCTTAAATTAATTTCTTTCAAACCTTTTCAATGTTGGAAGTAATTATATGTTAATCAATAAGTAATTTTAATATTTTATTTTTGTTTCACATTGTTCCTTAGTCTCATATGATTTATGAGTTGAGGTCAATGATAACTTATAAATAATCTCTCACTCAAATCACTAAGAAGCATTTTATGAAGATAAAATCGTGATAATTATCGATATCCTAACTAAATCCTAATGATTTATGTGAATTTATGATCGAGTACGCTTAACTAAACCATTACCATTAAAGCCACATTTCAAAGTACACTAAGATAATATATATAAAAAATATATATATATGAAGATTGCATGCAATGGTTCATAGTCACAACTTGAAGTGCAATAGTCCGGAAGTTCCAATGCCCTTTGCATAGTAATATGTCAAGTACTCTTTTAAGGAAACGTCTCTGTATAGTGGTGGATTTTCTTCAGATAACAGCTCCTTGATTGGACCATAGACTAGTGACTCATCACCATCTGTTCTAAACAATGATGCAACAGAAATTCTTGGACCTATATGATTTGCTACAACTCTGTGCCGAACGCTGATGAACTTGTCATTAGTAAGAAGCTGTACAAAACAATGTAAGACAATAAAATGAATAAATCCAATGCTCTTTTGATTCCTCTTCATTTCAAGATTTTATTATAAATATGTGAATTTTTTTGTTGAAGTCACAAATTGCAATTTACAATGAATAGAACAATATAACTAGTGTGTAGAAGATTAACTAGAATACTTTGGCAATAACAATATGAATTCATATTGGTAAAATTTTGAAGAAGTTCTGGCTATGTAGCAACTGTTTTGTTGCTTATAATAAGGATCAGAGGTACTATTTTATAAAAACAAATGAGCACTTAGGAAGATTTAACTATATAGTTAAAGGGAAATAAAAAGGTCAAGTGGGTAGGCAAGCCAAATCAAATTCCAAAACCAATATCTTCTGGCTTGCTAATGATCTGCAGCCATATTTCAACTTCAAGCTATTTCAAATTATTTTCTTGCATTTTCTATTTCAAATTTATTGTAACACAGACACATATGTTGCTTTAGAAATTAGAATCAAGCATGGTTAACTATAATGTTGTACATTGTGCTTAGTCTCAATAAATTACTTATTAAGCAGTATGAGCAAGTTATTTTTATGCATAATAATTTTTACCTGCAAAAGATCCCCAATGTTTATTACAAGGGCTCCATGGATAGGAGTTACATCAACCCATTGATTGTCATGAAGAACTTGAAGGCCACCAATCTGGTCTTGCAGAAGTATTGTTATGAAGTCATTGTCTGTGTGCTTGCTATTTCCCATAGTTAATTCTGGCTCAGGGCATGCAGGGTAATAGTGACACAGAACAAGAAACCCTTCTGCACAATCCATTTTTTCAAGGTGCAAGGGATTTAGGCCTAAAGCCTCTGATAGTAACTCAAACAATGTAGAAGCAAGTTCCTTTACTCTCTTTGAGTATTCAACCATAATATCTCTGCAGATATATTAAAAACACATCAAAGATAGAGGAGTTGCAATTTAGAAGGTTAACTATAAGTTTAGAAAAAATGGAATCAAAGATATCACCTTAATGACACTTTTAGTCCATTAAATTTTTCATTTTTTTGCATTTTTGTCTATAATATTTTAAAAGTACTACTTTAAATTATGCTTGTGCATATTTTGGTCCATTTTGGTGGAAAGGTTAAAAAACTTATATAATTTTTTGCACATTTTGGTTCATTAAATTTTTAAATAGATCTGTTTTGTTACATTGAATTCTTAAGTTAACTTGTTTTGATACATTAAATTTACAAAAACACTCATAATAATGTTGTCAATGAGAATTGTAATCAAGGACACAGGACAAGAGGTAATTATCAAATTAATTCACACCAACAACACATTTTTTGTTAATTTTTTTAACATTTTTATTTAAATATATTAAAATATAACAAAAACATAACTTAACCATTAAAATAACACTTTTAAAATATTATGAATAAAAATATAAAAAAAAATTATAAAACTTAATGTAATAAAAGAGGAAAAGTGACATTAAGTCCATCCAAATCTAATGAATGTGTTGTATAATAAAAATAAGCAGAAGAGCTATACTTACAATGTCAATGACATTAGGATTAAGGAGTAACAAATTTGCTCTATTCAAATAACTAAAATTGAAGTATAGAATATGTATATATATCATTACCAATTAGGCCGACCAAAAAACAAAATTACCAATTAGAAACTACCATAACTATACTAAGAAACTAGAAAATTATTATTGAAGCTAAAGTTACAGCATATGCAAGGACTAATGCTAAAAGTAGTATGATCAAAAACCTGCAAACTGCTGGCAATTCTTCTGCTTCTGGTGGATGAGGTGCCATCACACAACCAAGTGTGTCCCTCCAAGTAGCAGCAGGATCATGGTACAGACTATAATTGGAAACATAAACAACTTTTCTGTTCGGATCACGGCTGTAGTACTCTTTCCTCACCTTAGCATCTTGTTGGTGAAACCTGGCAGTACCTTTGATCATCTCATCCAAAACATCACTCGGAATTCCATGGTTTGTGACCTGAAAGAAGCCCCATTTTTCACATGCATGTCTAAGTTTTCCCACAACAGCATCTCGCGAAACGGGATCGTCATGGATGCCTGTGAGGTCAATGGTGGGAATACTGAACTTTGAATTTGGTTCACTGGTTGAGCCATCACTGAGATTAGAGTGTTCAAGACAATAGAACATAGGTGGAACTTTTGTCACACCATTTTCCACCAGTCCTTGGACACCAGCCTTTGAGTCATCAAATTCCTTGAGTTCACTTATTCTATCATAGCTGGAAACTGTTCCTGCCTCCAACTCATCTGTGCTTGTGATCACCATGTTTTGAGGCTAATATATGCATCAATTCTGTGATGAAATTAAGTAACTATGGCCTCATTATTTTTGTTTCAATTTCAGTTTTCTATAAGAGGTGAATAAAACTAATGCCACGACCCAACCTTGGTCCGTGACCGTGAAGGTATGGAGGGGAGGGGGATCACACGAGAGAGAGAGAGAAGCAAAGGGTTGTTGTTTTATAAAAAATAGAAGGGGGTGGGTTTTTTCTCTCTCTTAAAAGTGGAACCGTGCGTTTCAACTAAGGCATCCTCATTTTCTTTATCTGGATTCTGTGCATACGAGACAACAAAGTTATTGTCATACTCTGACAACTTGGATTAAACAAAGTAACTAAGTACTAGGTTTTTCTTATTTTGCTTAGTAGAAGCGTGGCAATCTACCTAAAGAATAGGTCAGTCGAATCAATAGTGAACTAATATATTTAAGTATAATTTTAATCTAGGGGTCTTGTTCTGCAGGCTATTCGTTTGAATTTAAAAGTAAAACCACCCTCTCCTCGTTCATGCGTGGCTTAAGAGTTAAGGACTATTATATAGTTTGATAATGAGGTGCAATTTTTAAAATCCTTTTATATGATACGTGGTTACCCAAAATCATGGTAAGTGGAGCACTTGGAAAGGAACAAAAATGCAATTTTTTATGATGATCATATGCTGGATCAGAACTTATCCATCCTCCCCAATACTTAAGAAATTTTGCATGAACAGGACTTCATAAAAAAAATGAGTGACATAACGACAGAGTATGTTTTGCAGCACGTAGTCTCTAAGAATTTGTGCAATGGACTCTTTTTAAAGTATTTTTGGCAAAACATAAATTCACTAGGTGTAGCTTCATATGAAGATACCTAATCAACACAAGTAAAGAGTTCTTGTTTCACCTCATAGGGTATATTATAATCCCTTAGTTTGTCTATCAATACCACAGATTTCCAGTCCAAGAATAAGAATATAAGATTCTTAATCTTATTGAGTTTCATAAATACTCGTTAAGAGTTTATTGGTAATGCAGTGTAAAATAATTTTATAATATCCAACTTATATGATTTATTCATTTATTTTGCTAACTAAACCACGTTAATCCAACTCAAATCTTGAAGTGTTGAAGTGAAGAGATTCTATCAAGGTTCTTTTTGGCCTAATTTATTTTAAAGTTATTAGCTAAGAGTCAAATCAATTAATAACAGCTCCTTAAAATAAAAAGTTACTTATTTTTAATTAAAAAATTAGAGATAAGATCTTTATACTAAGTTAGTCAGAGTTATTTGTGCCAAACTTATTTTAGTTTTCTCAAGTAGCTAAGCTTATTTTCATGGTTTTTTTTTTTCGAATACCAATGAGACCAAATTATAATGTATATATAACAAATTTTGAAATAATTAATATTTTTTTATTAAAAAATATTAGTAATTATCTTATTAGTTTTTATTAGTAGAGAGAGTCAAACCAAAACCTCTTCATTTTTACTCATCTTTATAAACTCTCATTTTAAACTTTAACTTAAAAGTAACTTAAATAAGTTGGGTCAAACGGAATCATATTCCACAATTGTGGTTTCTCTGTATTTGGGAGGATTGTCTTCTGATAATAACTCTTCTATAGGTCCATATAGTTTTGGTGATTATTTAATACCTGCACTGAAAAAGCATGCAACAGATATTCTTGGACCTGTGAGATTTGCCGGCACTCTATGTTCTACACTCTTGAATCCGTCATTTGTTATAAGCTACACTTCAAGAAAAAAAATAGCAATACGGTTAAATTCATTTTACATATCATAGGAACTTAAAAAGTTGTATCAGGCTTTTTGAGAAGTTGCACTATTGTTTAATAATAATATGAATATAAACATGTTCAATTTAGAGAACTTGCCTGCAGAAGATCACCAATGTTAACTACAAGAGCCCCAGGTTCTGAGGGTATATCAATCCACATGTTCTGGTAAAGAACCCGGAGGCCACCAATATGATCCTGGAGAAGCACTGTGAGAAAACTACTATCAGAATGTTTGGTGGTTCCCAAAGTTAATTCAGGTTCAGGGCAGGCAGGGTAGTAATGGCAAAGTGAAAGAAGTCCCACAGCACCACACATGTCTTTTAAATGGTTTGGATGCAGTCCTAGAGCTTCTGATAGTAATTCAAATAGTGCAATTCCCAGCTTCATTACATATGTCCCATATTCCAGAAGTATATCCCTACAACAAGAAGATGCAATAAGTTAGAAACTAATTGAATGCCTTATAGTAGAAATAGAAAGCTTAACTTTGGATCATGCATTAATTGTCCTATAAATGGTAATGCACTAATTTAGACCGTCAATTAATCACAACTCACCATTTGCATGACTTTTAAGATAATTTTATAAAAATCAACCGACTTATCATAAATTGAGAGTTGTGATTGACTAACAGTGAAAAACTTTCGATGCATCACCATTACACTTTTCTTAAAAAAGTCAACCCTCTTATCATATATGACAATCTAAGTTTGGATTACATTATAAAAAACTTTACATTGTCAGCGCATCTTAATTAAATTTGCTAACTATACCTTGATCTAAGTGGCATAAAATTTAAGGTAGCACATGCATTAGCTTACCTGCATACTACTGGCAAATCTTCAGGTTTGGGAGGATTAGGAGCCAAGTAACACATAAAAGTGTCCCTCCAATTGAGTGCTGGTGAACTGTACAGATCATAATTGCTACAATACAAAAAAGGTCTCATCTGATCCCGAGTATATAGCTTTCTTTTCACCTCAGTGTCTTGTTCATAAAACCTTTGCACCCCATCTTTCAAGTCCTCTAGAACAGTCACAGGGATGCCATGGTTGACCACCTGAAAGAAACCCCATTTCTCAGATGCTTCCCTTATTCTGCCAATAATTTCTTGGCGCGAACTTGGATCTTTGTCGACATGTGCAAGGTCTATAACAGGAATAATGTGCTCTGTGTTGCATAAATTTGAGGCCTTAACAACAAATTCATCAGGGGGGTGATGAAACAATGTTGGGATCTTTGTGACCCCTTCATCAACTAGGCCTTTAACACCAGCTTTTGAGTCATCAAAGGCTTTGAGATCACACAGCCTATCAGGGTTGAGCTTCACAATTCCTGCAATTTCATCTGTGAAAGAAACCTCCATTTTCCTTCTGCTTGCAGTGGGTTTGGTTCTGTGCGTATTCCAATGCAAATCCAATGGATAAAAGCAAAATAAAAATAAAAGCAAAGGTTCTGATCCTTTTGTAAAATGACTTTTGCCTCATGTACTTATTGGCCCGAGAACCAAACATACTATTAAGGAGTTCAAAACCTTGTTAGTCTTCTTCAATAATGTGTGGTAAGTATAAAATATGTTTATGCACTATGTCATGAGAGTGACACACATGTAGAAGTCACTTAATTTGTCTTTGTGATCAGTGACCACAATAAAATACTTCCAAATCCAGATGTATAACACACAGACAAGGTTGCATGGTCATCATCTTGGTGATTATCCTTATCCCTATGGTCACTGCTTGTTCTTAAGTGTTAGAAATTCTTACTTCAGTTTGTTCGATTCCTCACTAGATGATGCATCAACTGTTTAGTGTATATCATCTAGAAAAACATCTCCAAGTAGCAATCGAACTTAAAGAAAATATTAGTGTAAATTACGGTAATCTCTCCTTTATTTTGTGTTAGACACAAAAAACTCACTTTGCCTCTGAAATTTACACAAAAATTCTAGTTTTATAATTTGGTCAGTTCATATCCTCACTGTCTACAAGTTTTTATTCATTGCTCAGTTAGTTTCATTTTTTTTAACTGTTTTGGACTCCTCTTTGGAGAGTTTGGGTCCAGATTGGCAAAGTAAATCAACGTATTGACACAATAATTAAGGTCCCATAATCAAACCTTAAACACACTCCATCAAGAAGCCGTTAATCATTCTGAATCCAACCACCATTATATTTTTTTGGTAGGCAAAAGTATATAATATAATATATAGATAAACACTACTTAGCATAAGATATGCCAACTAGCAGAGAACAAATACATATATTATTATCAACGGTTATGCCTTTAAACAACAAGTGCCAATAATTTCTTTCTTTCATTTTTTTTGCTGCACGTAATCTCTAAGAATTTGTGTAATTGATGACAGTTAGAAAGTAACTTTGGCAAAACATAACTTCACTAGACACTAGTTGCAGCTTCATATGAAGATGTATAATCAACACAAAACATAAGATCCTTAATCTTATTGAGTTTTATAAGTGTTATAAATTTATAATAAACTACATCAACTCAAATCCTGAAGTGGTGAAGAGCAGAGGTTCCATCAAGGCCTTTTGCATTGTAGTAGCGTACGTATTCTGCAACTGTGGTTTCTCTGTATTTGGGAGGATTGTCTTCTGATAATAACTCTTGTATAGGTCCATAGAGTTTTGGTGATGATTTAAGACCTGCACTGAAAAAGCATGCAACAGATATTCTTGGACCTATGAGATTTGCCAGCACTCTATGTTCTACACTCTTGAATCTATCATTTGTTATAAGCTGCAGTTCAAGAAAAAAACATTAAATTCATAATAAGCATCAAAGCCATAACCTAGACTAGCCATTTTTATATAAACATGTTAAATTTTATTAGTTTGTCCCCTTGAAGCTCTAGATACTATAAGCATTCGTAATAACTATGGCAAGAATCAAGGGGTCTAATTTAGTTGGTTGAATAAGGTTTGAGTTTTTATAACTCCTCTGGTACCCGTCTTCAATTCCTACAGATAAAATAAATAACTACGGCAGGATATTCATACATTCATAAATACAATAGAGAACTTGCCTGCAGAAAATCACCAATATTAACTACAAGAGCCCCAGGTTCTGAGGGTATATCAATCCACATGTTCTGGTACAGAACCTGGAGGCCACCAATATGGTCCTGGAGAAGCACTGTGAGGAAACTATTATCAGAATGTTTGGTGGTTCCCAAAGTTAATTCAGGTTCAGGGCATGCAGGGTAGTAGTGGCAAAGTGAAAGAAGCCCCTCAGCACAACACATGTCTTTTAAATGGTTTGGATGCAGCCCTAGAGCTTCTGATAGTAATTCAAATAGTGCTATTCCCAGTTTCATTACATATGTCGCATATTCCAGAAGTATATCCCTACAACAAGAAATGGAAAGCTTAACTTTGGATCATCTTAATTCCTTTTTGTAACTTACCTTGTAATCCTTTGTATATTTGTTTGCCTAACTTAATATTGTATACCTTGATTCATAACACTTCATGCACACATGTGGAGACACAATTTATAGCCTACTATGCTACTAGAAGGTTAAATCTTCTTCAGAAATCATGCCCACCATTTAGGCATATTAATTTCATACAAGTATAAACTTATAAAGCTAAATATGAGTTTAATTTTCATGCAATGTCCTATAAATTATCCTAGAAATGACTTTTAAAATAATTATTAAACAAGCCAACCATCATATCATATACGGCAATCTAAGTTTGGATTACAGTATAAAAAAACTTTATCATAATCAAATTTGCTAACTATACCTTGATCTAAGTGGCATAAAATTTAAGGTAGTATACATACATTAGCTTACCTGCATACTACTGGCAAATCTTCAGGTTTGGGAGGATTAGGAGCCAGGTAACACAGAGCACTGTCCCTCCAATTGAGTGCTGGTGAACAATAGAGATCATAATTGCTGTTATACACAAAAGGTCTCATCTGATCCCGGGTATATAGCTCTTTTTTCACCTCAGTATCCTGTTCATGAAACCTTTGCACCCCATTTTTCAGGTCCTCTAGAACAGTCACAGGGATGCAATGGTTTACCACCTGAAAGAAACCCCATTTCTCAGATGCTTCCCTTATTCTGCCAATAGTTTCTTGGCGCGAACTTGGATCTTTGCCAACTTCTGCAAGGTCTATAACAGGAATAATGTGTTCTGTGTTGCATAAATTTGAGGCCTTAACAAATTTATCAGGTGGATGATGAAACAATGTTGGAATCTTTGTGACTCCATCATCAACTAGGCCTTTCACACCAGCTTTTGAGTCATCAAATGCTTTGAGCTCACGCAGCCTATCAGGGTTGAGCTTCACAGTGCCTGCAATTTCATCTGTGAAAGAAACCTCCATGTTCCTTCAAACTTGATGAATTAGTCTTCTTCAATAATTATAGACTATGTCAAGAGAGGGACCACTCAGGTAAAAGTCACGTTATGAACCGCAAGAGATTAAGTGACTTCCACGTCCACATGTATAGCCACAAGATATTGGTCAATTCATATCCACCACCACAAGTTTTGATTCATTGCACTTTGATTTTTTCTCATTTTCTAATCAATTCATGTTTGGATAGTTTGGGCTCAATTTGGCAAAGAATAAAGATAATCATACGTCCCAATTTATCCATCCATTGTCCACCCAAAAAAAGATGCTTAATTTTATTTTTTTTGGTGCAATAAAAAAACATGCCTAATCAAAACATGCTTAATTATGTACGTAAATATGGTTAATTTAATTTTATACACAAGTAGTGAACTACTAATAGATATTTCAATAATTTCATAACACAGTTAACTACTTGTGAAACAAAGTTAACCATCAAGAGATTCTTCTAAAAAATTTATTTTTTCAATTAGTTTTTTTTTTGTAACTAGTAGTTTCAAAATTTTAAACACGATATTTTTGTTTTATTCTGGCATTTGATGCTTTTATGTTACAGTCAAACTATCTTTTCAACGGAACACTAACAAAGGTCACTAATTCCTTGTATCATTCATTCCGAAGATGTTGGGTTTGGGTATCTGAGTAACACTAACAGTGTGTGTTGCATTGCAGCAACAATGGGAACCACCACTGTTGCGTCCACCCTCGCCCACATGGCAGAGAGGTGCACGTGCATGCGCGACCTGAAGCTCCTCCACGCCCACGCGTTCCGCACGTTCCTCCACGACCACGCGGTGGTCCTCGGCAAGCTCTTCCGCTTCGCCGCGGTGTCGCCACTGGGCGACTTGCTCTATGCCCACCACATGTTCGACCAAATGCCCCGCCGAACCACATTCTTCTACAACACCCTCATCCGTGCCCACACCCATTCCAGCACTCCTTCTCTCTCCTCCCTCTTCTTCAACCTCATGAGGCAAAACGACCTCGCCCCGGATCAGTTCTCCTTCACCTTCTTGCTCAAGTCACGCACGAGAACCACCCCTTTGACCCACCACAACGACGTACACGGCGCCGTTTTGAAGCTCGGGTTTTGCCGCCACTTGCACGTCCAGAACGGCTTGATACACTTTTATGCCAATAGGGGGATTACCCTTTTGGCAAGAAGGGTTTTTGAGGATGTTTTGCTACTAGGTTTGGAGGTCGATGTTGTGTCTTGGTCAGGGTTGCTTGTGGCACACGTAAAGGCTGATGAGTTGGACGTTGCTAGGAGGGTGTTTGATGAAATGCCCCATAGAGATATTGTTTCGTGGACAGCCATGTTGTCAGGATATTCTCGAGCAAGGCGACCTAGAGATGCACTAGAGTTGTTCGAGGAGATGAGGCGTGCTGGGGTGTGGCCAGACGAGGTTACCATGGTGAGTGTGGTCTCGGCTTGCACGAGTTTGGGAGACATGGAGACAGGGAGGATGGTTCATCGATTTGTGGAGGAATATGGATTTGGGTGGATGGTTGCACTTTGCAATGCGCTCATTGACATGTATGGGAAGTGTGGGTGCTTGGAAGAGGCATGGTGCGTGTTTCATGGGATGACAAGGAAGAGTTTGATTACATGGAACACAATGATGACCGTGTGCGCAAACCATGGGAATGCTGATGAGGCATTTAGGTTGTTTGAATTGATGGTTTGTTCTAGGGTTGTGCCTGATTCAGTGACATTTTTATCACTTTTGGTTGCGTATGCTCATAAGGGGTTGATTGATGAGGGAATTAGATTATTTCAGAGCATGGACAGGGACTACGGTGTTGAACCTAGGATTGAGCATTATGGTGCTGTTGTAAATATGTTGGGGCGTGCAGGGCGATTACAAGAGGCTTATGATCTACTTACAAATATTCCGATTTCATGCAATGATGCTGTTTGGGGAGCTTTGCTTGGAGCCTGTAGGATTCATGGTGATGTTGAAATGGGGGAAAAGGTTATAAAGAAGTTGTTGGAGTTGAAACCAAATGAAGGGGGATACTATATTCTCCTGCGTGATATCTACGTTGCCACAGGTCAGACAGTAGAAGCCAATGAGATGAGGCAAGCCATGCTAGCTAGTGGAGCAAGGAAAAATCCTGGTTGTAGTTGGGTGGAAGGATGATGTTTAGGTGTACATTCACTATAATCATCATGCAAGCTATGTCTAATTATTTGATTCAGTTGGAGTTTAATAACACAAGTATTAATAATTGGACACATTATTAAATTGTAAAAGAGAAGATGGTAAGTGAAAATAATTTCAATGATTTTGAACATTGAAGATACAAGAAGACGAAACATGATTTGTAAAGGAACCATTATATTATATTAGTGCTATTAGGTTCACTATAGATCACGTCTCAGAAGTGAAAGATCCAAGCCCATTTGAGGTAAACCCAAGGCCTATAGGCTATAACCCACTTTTCTCTTCTTTTTTGCAGGAAAAAAATAGAGATGTTTTTTTCTGTCTTCTCTCTCTTCTTCAGGATCGTTTTCAGTGTTTAAATGGGATATTCGGAATTGATCAAAAAATAAAAATGGAATATTCGGAATTGATCAAAAATAAAAATGAGATATTCGGATATTCGGATTCCGTTTCGATGTTTTTTCTGCGTGTTTTGGGAGTAGCTTTTAGCTTCTTCTTTTTTTCGCTGAATAAAAAAGAAAAGTGATATATTTTTTATAATTTGATTCAAAATAACACCACCATAACATTATCAGCAATTCAACATGGATATACACATCTCAAAGCTAAAGGCAAGGGTGAACTACATTGACAAATGATTTATGATGGACTAGAATTATCAACAGTTGAATTATTATTTTTTTATCATAGAACCGTCCGTACCAGATTTTCTCCAAACTTTCTCAGCAACTCTTCTTCTTCATCTTCTTATTAATGTTCATCTTTGTTAGAGGCAATTTTTAACAATGACATTTGTTTTTTTTGCTGATCTAATCAACGAGTCCTCAAAGAGGTATATAATTACCAATTTTGCGTCTTCGACAAAAAACAATATCAACATAAAAAAAGTTTACATTTCGTGAATATTGAAATCGTTGATACATGATATGCTTGATAACCTTTCACTGTACTACACCTTCTCAAAAGACAAAAACTTTGATTTTTTTTTTTATGAGGGAAAAAAATTAAAACATTTCTTCGACTAAAACCATATAAACCTTGCTTTTAAGTTTTTATTCATTTCATTTTTTTTAAAGTATCACCCCACCCCACTTTGCTCCTTAACGCGCACCTTCAATCACAAAACAAAACAATCGTACTAAAGCTGGACAATGCTATCACAATCATCTAAAAACATGACTCTCAACTTTATTTTTTTTCAAATGCTCATGTATGAAGTATTTGTCAAGACAAAATAATAATAATTCAAAATAACTCAATAAAATAAAAAAGCAAAAGTTGTAGGAATAAGCCATGTCTTTTTATAAAAGAGCATTTGTCAAGAGAAAATTGAAACTTTATTTAAAAATAAAACAAAATGGTGTCACCTATTTAGGGACTTAATCATTGATTTGTTTTTATAAAAACTATGTAAGGCTTAGATCTTTTCATATGACTTGGTCTTGTTAAAATGGAGAGTGAAATCACTCGTTACCTCTCTATTTTCCTTTGTTTTCGCCATTTCTAGATTCCTTTTAACACTCCATTTTTTTTTTACTAAACTTTCGTTTCTACAATTCTCACCACCATAAAGGTAAAATGTCTATTTTTTCTATCTCTCTCTGTGTTTTTTTTCTTTTTACAAACTTGTTTTTATTTTCTCTTTTCAATTCTTTTGATTCTTCCATCTAATATTTCTTTCAAATTATACTAAAAGTTATTAACCTCTGAGTTTTCTAATCTTTTTGTGATCAGATGTTAAATCATAATGCTATAAATTTCCTTTTGATGTTTTCATCGTTCATAGTAATATTAAATGCAAGTGTTGGTGATGTTGATCCACATTACAGGTACACAACTTTATTCTTTCTTTAATTTATATTAACATTCGAAACACATTCTTATATAAAAAAAACTAAATTGTGAGAGTTAATTTGTTGTTATTGTTTGCTTTGGATATTAGGAGTTGTGTAAATCAATGTGAGGAAAGTGGATGCGTTGGAGAAAGATGTTTTCCAAATTGTAAAATTTCTTCAAATGATGTGACTATTGGGCATCCATGGGACATGTTAGAGCCACTTTATGTGCATTGGAAAAAAGGGGATTGTCAAAATGATTGTCAATACTATTGCATGGTTGATAGAGAGAAAGAAAGGGAGTTACTGAATAAAGGTCCTGAAAAATACTATGGTAAATGGCCCTTTAAGCGTACCTATGGGATACAGGTTTGTTACTAAACTCATTTTGAATTGATGTCCTAATACATTTATAGAAATACAGAAAAAAAAAAAAAAAAAAAAAAAGAGAGAGAGAGAGAGTTAGTTACCGAAACTCTAGCGTTTTATATATATATATATATTTTTTACGTGATTTGTTGATTTTTTTTTTAAGATTATCAATTTTAATATGTATCAATTAAATCAGAAAAAATATACTTAAATAATTTGTGAAATTCCTAAAATTAATAATTTTAATTAAATTTCAATCAATTATAAAAAGACAATTTATGAAATTCATTAAAATTAATAATTTTAATTAAATTTCAATTAATTATGAAAAAACGATATAAAAGAGAGCGTGATTCACATTTTTCACAAAAGTATTAACCATATACATTTTATCATATACTTTTTTAAACACACTATTTTTTTATTTACTAAAAGTAACACACTACTTAGAATTGTCACAAAAGTTATTATATACTCCATCAGTCTCATAAGTACAATTTTAACCTATAAGAATTATCCTAAAATAATTAATGTTATCATTTTCATGAACCAATTTATTTAAAATTATAATAAATATTTATAAAATAATTACTTATTTTATAAACCAATAGGATTTACTTTTTTAAATAAGTAAAAAATATTTATAAAATAATTACTTATTTTATAAACCAATAGGATTTACTTTTTTAAATAAGTAAAAAATTACTTATTTTAAGTATAAACAGTTAAAACAAAGAAATAGATAATTGTTCATTTCATTAAAATAAATTATTATTTGATCAAATAACTTTAAATAAATCAAAATTACATGTAAAAATTGATTATATTTGTAACAAATCATTTATTAAGAGAGAAAGGTTATTTTAGTAAAATTATTTAAGAAAATATTATATTTATAGTGTTTTTAATGTATGTGTAAAAATATTAAACTTATTCAATTTGAAACAGAACGAGTAATGAGTTTCACTCATGATTGTATAACTTCTGATGAATTTCAACAAATAACAAAATTTATGTTAGAGAATTTTTTATTTTTTTTTTTGATTCTGTATGTGTTAGAGAATGTGTTATAGAAAGATTTTCTCCTCAAGACATCAAATTTTTTGTTTGGAGATCTAATATGTGATCCATTTATTCAGGAACCTGCTTCTATGGCTTTGTCTGTCCTCAATCTTCTACTTCATATTCATGGTTGGATGTCCTTTTTCACTCTTTTGTACAATAAACTTCCTTTAAGGGCAGGCAAAAGGCCTTACTATGAATATGCTACTTTATGGCATATATATGGCCTTCTATCATTCAACTCATGGTTTTGGAGCATTATTTTTCATAGTAGGTAAGTCATCTATTCAAATAAGTATGGATTTGTTTAATTAAACTTATCTGGAATGACTTTGAGGAGAAATAAACATGAAAAAAAACAAATTAATTTTTCTTTTTATTCATGTTTTTTTTTGGAAGTCATTTTTGAAAAATTTACTCAACCAGACTCTATCTCTTGCTTCTATTGTTTTTTAAAGACTATCTTTCCTATAATCCCTATCTTATTATCTATTTAATTTAGTAATATATTACTAATGAAATATGCAGATATTGCGAGTTAATAGAGAAGCTATACTACTTTTCTACTATAGTCGTCCTTGGATATTCCTTCATTATGGCTATATTACGAAGCTTCAATGTAAAAAATGAAGCTACTAGAGTTATGATTCCTGCTCCATTGATATCTTTTGTGGCCACTCATATAATGTACCTCAACTTCTTTAAACTAGACTATGGTAAGTGTTGTCAAGTAATCTTTATATTACTAATTACTCCTCATGGCTAAAATTACATGAAAGCCTCATGTTTACTTTATTTTCCCTTAAAAAAAACCTTATCCTCTTAATTATTTATTTCATCCATATTTGTGGCTTATAGTTTCATTGCAGAGGCACTGATAAGATTCTTTACTTTTATATTTAGCTTCTACTCACTATTTCTATACTGTGGACACTTAGATATAAATAATAAAGTTTAAAAGTGATCAAAATATAGTATAAAATAAATCATCTCAATCCTTAATGATAATTTAGTTCGCTTTTATAAAATTATAAAATTATTTTAAAAGTCTATAAATTTATATTTGTAGAAATCCTCTTTATAATTAATTAAAATTTATTAAAATTCATTTATTTTAATAAATCATACATCATTTAATGATTTTATTTCATAATTTAACCAATTTCAATCAAAATTAATTATTTATAATAAACTTTAATCAATTAAAAAAGAAAAGTGTATAAGAAAGTTTCGTTAACACATCACTTCAGCTTATACTACCATTTTTTTTTAGGAACAACTTATACTTTCATTGTTACTATCAAAATCATATCATTTTAAGATTATTAGAATTACTCTGTTATTATTGTATATTATTAGGATTATCAGAGTATAATATCAATGTAATTATTAGGATTAAAATATCAATTAGTAATTTCCTGTAAATTTTTTTCTAACTTTGCAGAATGGAATATGAAAGTTTGTGTACTAATGAGTGTGGCACAACTTGCTACATGGGCAATTTGGAGTGGCATTAGTCAACACCCTTCATGGTGGAAGCTTCAGTTTGTTGTTCTTATTAGTGGCCTTGCAATGTCCCTAGAGATATATGATTTCCCTCCATATGAAGGTTTTCTAGATGCACAAGCTCTTAGGCATGCCATTACTATTCCACTTACCCACCTTTGGTGGAGTTTCATTAGGGATGATGCTGCTTTTCTAACATCTAATCGATTAAAGAATTCCAAGAAATCTAAGTAGCTTTTGTTTATTTGAAAGTCCTTGTCTCTTTTTGCTCTTATAACAAACTTAGATGCCTATTTCTTAGTTTTGTATTCATAGTTTGGAAAATGATAAAGTTCAGCTTATAAAATGTCTTTTTTTAATAGTGCACAATATTATTTCAAGATTTCACTTTATATTCTTTTATTTCTCCTTAAGTTAATTAATGTATGTAAAACCACCTATATTGCATTGACCTATTTTGTATATTATGTGCTCGATAATGGATTATGTGTTTTTTTTTTGTTTCCTTTAAACATGCCTTTTCTCAAATTTGAAAATAATTAATAAATGTTTTTAAAATTAATTAATGTAAATTTTACAAGAAATAAAACAGAGAATAAATTATTGCAGTATATATTTTATGAAATTGTAATATTTTTATTTTATGAAAAAAAAAAAGTTTGCCCCGGATTTTTTTAAAATCCGCTATTGTGGTTACAAGTATATTACATATTTACTAAGCAATATTTGATTTACAAGAAAAAAAAATATAGGCCAAATGAATTTTTAGGTTCTTTTATGTTATTATTATTTTGTTCAATTTAGTTATTTATCTTTTTAAAAAGTATATTTTAGTCATTTGTCTCTTTAAATTGATTCAAAATAATCATTTTGTCAATTAAAAATTAATACAATTAATAATATACAGATACTAATACCTAAAAGCTGTCCCAAACTTATCATTCCAAATTCCAATTCTTTCCATTCCTGATCCTCCCTTCATTTTCATTCCTTAGGGTCCATTTGACCCAATTTATTTTTAACTTATAAGTTATTTTTAAGTAAAAGTTAAAAATAAGAACTTAAAAAAAAATAAAAAGTTGTTTGTTAATTTTATTTTATTTTATTTTTTAACTTAAAAGCTCTTTAAAGTTAAAAATATAATCAGATTGAAAGGTCTTAGATCCGACTTCTTCATTAACATAAATTAACAAACTAATCATTAATATTTTTTGATAAAAAATACTAATTATTATTTTAAAGAACTTTTACAAATTGGTAATGGCCCAACTTTTACTTAAAAGTTAAGTATAAGTTAAAAATAAACTGGATCAAACGGTACTTTACTGCATCTTCAGATCTAACTCAACAACATATAATTAAATCTTTAAATCCAAAACCAATCATAATGGGTTGTTGAAAAATTGAATCAATATCTATTTTATTATACTTTATTAGAGTTTATGGTAGAATTTCTACTATTTGTTGTTACAAGTTTAGGGTTTTTTTTATTGGAGTTTATGGGCTGTTACACGTGATTAATGAGTAGCTTTATTAGCAATTATTTTCAGTTTATGAATTAGTTGTATTTAAAGATTGACATAATATGAAATAAACATCAAAGTTTCAACCTTCATTTTTAGTGTGTCTTATGCAATTTCTTTAATTTTCAACAATGGTATCAGAGCAAAATTGTTCTTAAGGGACCTGGTAAGAAGAAAGTTCACTAAACACCTACCTTGAGAGTAGAAAATGCAGTCTAATAACTTAGTCATTACATTGCTAATTTTTTTAAGGTGAGAATTATCACTTATGGGCAATCAGAATGGAGGCTTATCTTGATGCTAGTGATCTTTGGGAGGCTGTTGAAGAGGATTATGGGATTGATCCATTACCGGACAATCCAACGATTGCACAAATGATGACTCATAAGGAAAGAAAGCAACGAAAATCGAAGGCAAAGTCCCTTCTATTTTCTATTATTTCTGAAGCAATCTTTACTAGAATTATGATTCTAAAGTCAGCAAAAGTCATCTGGGATTTTCTCAAATAGGAGTATGAAGGAAATGAGAAAATCAAATGGATGCAAGTGCTAAATTTGATCTGGGAGTTCAAGATGGGATGAAGGAGTCAGAAACAATCAAGGAGTATTCTAACAGACTTCTAAGCCTTGTTAATAAGGTGAGGTTTCTTGGAACTAAATTTCTTAATATAAGGATAGTTCAAAAATTCTTGTAAACTATTCCTAATAGATTTGAATCCACTATTTTATCTCTGGAAAATTCTAAATATTGGCAGAATTGGTAAGCATAGGAACAAAGAAGATTGATGAGGGAGGAAGGCACGATTGAAGGAGCTTTACAAGCAAAATTGAAACTTGATGGTAAAAAAATAAAAAATAAAAATATACATTAGCACAACTTTCAAAAATGAGAGAGTTCCAATAAATGGAGTACAACTAAAGATGAGAAGGCAGGATATCCTCCATACCAACACTATGGAAAGAGGAATCATCCTCACTTCAAATGCTAGAAAAAGCCTGATATACGCTGCTACAAATGCAACCAATTTGGTCATATTGCAAAATTTTGCAAGAACAATTGGCAACCTCAAACTAAAGCTCAAGTTGTTGATCAATAAGAAAAGGAAGAGGAAGAGCATTTATTTGCAGCAACCTGTTTTTTCATCAACAATAATGGTGAGAGTTGGTTGATTAATAATGGATGTACAAATCATATGACCTATGATGAGGAGTTGTTCAAAGAGCTAAACAGAACAATCACTTCAAAAGTCAAAATAGGCAATGGAGAGTGCATAACTGTTAAAGGAAAAGGCATTGTTGCAATTGAAAGTTACTCAAGTACTAAAATCATAACTAATGTGCTTTATGTTCTTGAAATTAATCAAAATTTGTCGAGTGTTGGCCAGCTACTTGAAAAGGGTTACAAAATACTATTTGAGGACAAAATGTGTATAATTCAAGATGCAAAAGGACATGATCTATTTAAGGTCAAAATGAAGAGAAAAAGTTTCTCTTTAGATCTTATGGAAGAAGTACAGACTATTATGTCAAGTTCAATTAATGTCACTAAGAAAGTGTAGTTGATTCATAAAGTCTTTGGAGGAGTGCTACCTTAATTATCTTTAAAGGGAAGTAAATTTAATTCTTTCTGTGAAAAAGCTAGGACTGAGCACCAACTTAGTACTCCTTACACTCCACAACAAAATGGAGTAAGTGAGAGAAAGAAAGATGAATGGAAGCAAGTTTTTTATTTTCCTTTTATAAAAGATGAAAATATTGATGATCATCCTATTAGGGGAACTAGATTGTTTTCTGATATTATGAAAGATGTAATGTTGTTGTGTTAGAGCCTACAAGTTTGGCAAAAGCGGAATACTTTTATAAATATTGGGAAGATACAAGATCTATTAGCGAACATCTTTACAAAACCATTTTTCAAAGGAAGGTTCAAGAATTTGAAAGAGGGCATTGGAGTTAATAGCTATTGATGTAAAAAGGAGTGTTGAAAAATTGAATTGGTATCTATTTTATTATACTTTATTAGAGTTTATGATAAAAAATTTATTGTTTGTTATTATAAGTTTATGTTTTATTAGGGAGTTTTATTGAAGTTTATTACATGTAGTTAATGAGTAGTTTTATTAGTAATTATTTTCGGTTTATGAATTAGTTAAATTTAAACATTAACATCATATGAAATAAACATAAGAGTTTTAACCTTCATTTTTAGTATGTCTTATGCAATTTCTTTAATTTTCAACATGGATGGTTTCAATATGGCAAAAAATTAACCCAAAAATCAAAACCCCAAATTTCATCAATTCAGGTTCAACACAAATTTCAGTTTGAGATGTCGACATGCTCCGTGTGCAAACACAACTACGACGATAAGCTGACCTGATGCTTAAGGGAATGTTGCAGATCTTGTTCTCACTATTGTGCATGGTGGCGTGGCTATAAGGTGGAAGGAGAGAGGAGAGGAGGGAGCCTCATCGTTAACCTTGAGAGTATTGAGCGACAATTTGAAGGTAATGGTGGTGAAGGCATCAATGCTGACCTAGTGTTTAAGGAAATGACAACGCAGATCTTGTCCTTGGTAGCGTACATGGTGGCGAGCATGGCTTTGAGGTAGAAGGAAGAAGGATCAAGTAATGATTGAAGTGAGAAGAGGAAGGAGAAGAGAGAAGATGAGAAAGACGAAGATAGAAAAAAAAAAAATTGTGACAATTTTTAGCCGTGAATATTTATATTTCGTTCATGACGTTAATTTTACATGGATGAAATAATCATTTTGAAGAGATAAAGGAATAAAATAATTTTTTTAAGAGATAAAAATCAAATTGAACAAAAATAATAACATAAAGGAAAAAAAAGTTAATTTGCCAAAAATATATAATAAAGTATGGTATAAAAGTATAAGTAATATTTAATGAGAAAAATACTTATATACAGGTCTAAAGTAATTTTGTAATCACAACCTTTCATTTATGATAAGATAGTTAATTTTTATAAAATTATTTCAAAAGTCATTATAACGATAAATTATAATTAAAAAATATTTTCCGTAAGATTTATTTCAAAATATTTTTTATCTGATATTATTTTTTGTATGAATATTTATATTTTTTTTTATTTTCTAAAATTATTTTGTTTGATATTTTGATATAAAACAATATATTTTTTTTCTTTGATAAATAACGTTTATTAATAAACATAAAGTAATACTATATATTAATACATTTCAACTTTACAATAACCAAAAGTAGAATAATATATTAAAAATGCCGACAAATTGATACTTAAAAAAATATACTTTAACGATAAAATGTAAAACTCTTTTTTATTAAGTGTGTTGGCAAAATTATATAACCTTTTATACAAAATTTATACAAATTTTAATTTATGAATTTAATAAAAGTGTTTTAAAAAAGAATAGTCTATAATTATATTTGATTTATTTATAATGTATGTGATGAATAATAGTGTCATAAAATATGAGAATCATGAGTGACTTAACGTGAGTACTTTTACTCTTTAATCTCTACACATTAAAGACCCATACCCTTTAGATATATTAAAATTCAAATTACCTAAATCTTATTAGAATCAACACGATTTCAATCTCTCACACTATAAAGGAAAAAGCCACATGCATATTATTATGAAAACTTTTACTTATAAGTATATTTTTCTATAGATAAAATTAAAAAATACTTTTTTCTACGAATATTTAATATAGATAAAATTTTATAATAATATAATAAAAATATAATTTAAAAAAGACTTATACCTAAGAACATTTTTACCTAAAAAATCTTATATCTACAAAAATAAATGTAAATAAAATTCAAAAGACTTGTATATACAATTGTTTGGTGTAGGAAAAATTCATAAAACTTTAAAAGAATTTCTACCTATAAAAAAATGAGTGTTAAGTGTTGGTAAAACCTGGAAAAAAAATTCTACAAGTGTAGATAAAATTTCTAAAAAAAACCTTATACCTATAATCACTGTGTAGTAAAACTTTTAAAAGCTTGTATATGTAATTAATTGGTGTAGATAAAATCTCAAAAATTTAAAATTATTTTCACCTACAAGTTATGAGTTATGAGTGTAGGTAAAATCACACTACAAGAAAATACCTGCCAACGTAACATCTGTTAAAAAAAAAAAAAAAGTTACCTATGCTTCCTCACATCTAACATATGTTAGAAGAAAGGTTTTTATTCATTTAAATATGGGTAATATTTTTTTTCCTCTAAATAATTTTTTTTTAATCCTTTAAAATTGAAAAATATTTTTTTAATCAATCTTACGGAAAATATCAGATAAAAAATAAAATATTTATAATTTATAATAATACAAATTTGTCACACATAGATTATAAATTATTTATTCCTTATTTGATATTTGAGAAAAATTAAAAAAATATTTTTTTAATTTTAAAAGACTAACAAAAATAACTTTTATTTTTGAAGAAAAAAAATATGATAAGACTACAAATATATTTAAACATATAATAAAATGAAATGAAATGTTTTCCCTTTGCATGTAAAAAAAGAGAAGAAATGTTTTCATTGTAAATGTTTATCAAACCTTTGTTTTATATATTTACCGTTTTACTTTTCTATCGAGAGAGGATCAGAGGAAAAACAAACCTCTCCAGGCTTGTAACTTGTCACTTTTCAGTTCCACTTATTTCCAACAAAAAAAAAATGTTACCCAATTGGTTCAATGGTTCAATTGGTCCTAGACTATCATCAATGATCTTCTTCTTCTTCTTCGTTCACAAGCTCACTAGAAAGATTCAAAATAGCTTGAGTTTGTGATTAGGGTGGTTCATATTTGTTTCACAAAATGTCACACAAATGACACAATGTAACTATTTAGCTCTTTGTTCTCTCCAATTGCAATCCTCCACGATGCTCTTCACTATTCATGCATTGATTCTTCTTTCTCTTCTCCACTCCAGGTAATTTTTCATCTCTCTTTCTATCTTGCGTGTATCCGCTAATTCGTACCTTCTTTCCTTAGTGTCTTAATTTGAGTTTCAATTTTGAGTTATCTCCAACTTAATTGCTTAAAGAAGTGTAATTCGGGAATGTTTCTTGATCCTCAGGTTTTACAACGGACTAAAAGGTTTGCACTTCAAATGTTTGTGGAAATGCTTGATCGAGAATCTTTTTATTTTCTTTCATTATTCTTTGAGGCTTTGTTCTTTAGTTTGGACGGATAGGATAAACTTAAAAAATTACATTAGATTAATTATATATTTGATTTTAAATCAAATCAAATTAATAAATTTTGAAAAGCTATTTCTAGCTGGAAGTTGTAGAGGATAAAATCTATGTTGATGTTGGTATGAGCAACCAAATTTCCCTTAGCACACAATTAACTGAGTGGAGTTCTTGCAATTGTGGAAGTTCTTAAAAATGGAACCCCAAAGTAGAGAACGTGCTGTTGGAGCATTGCTGATAATGTGCCAAATTGATAGATGTAAATATAGGGAACAAATTCTTAGAGAAGGTGTTATTCAAGGACTTCTTGAGCTTATAGTTCAAGGAACCCCCAAATCTCAGCCAAAGGCACATAACCCTTTTGCAGTTACTAAGAGAGTCTCCATATTCAAGACCTAAAGCTGAACCTGACACTCTTGAGAACATGGTGTATGACATCATATCTCAGATTGATGGGGATGATCAATCTAGTAAAGCAAAGAATATGCTGGCTGAGATGGAGCAGAGTTTGAGACATTTGCAGCAAAGGGCTCTTATATGTACCTCTAGTAAGTGAAAGGACTCTAACTCTATTAATTTTTTCTATATATTATTTAACCCCAACGTATATTTATTTTTATTAAACCGGGACAAATATATATAGTTCTATTATATATTAATTTTCTTCTAGAAAACATATATATTAGTTCTATTATAAATAGGACTTCTTTAATATGTTACTACTAAGTTGCTTATTCTTTTATCACGCAATGTGTTTTTTTATTAGACTATAAGAAAAGAAGCTTATCTTTTCACTATACAACAATGTCAATTGTCATAATATTTTTGTCTCTGTGTACTAAAGGTACTTAAGGTTTGTGATTTCCCCCATTAAATGATTGATAACACTTATGTTCCGAAACTTCCAATTGCAATATTTCACTTAGCCAACAAGGAAGTGAGAGCAATTGGTTGCATAAGGTCTGAAGAAGACTTATTAATTTATGATTTATTTGTTTGGAGGTTGCTATTTTCATTTTTTTATGAAATTACTAGAAGTGGCGCTGGACATGGAATGGAAGTTTTGCTGAAGTGATGACTTTTTGTGTCAAGATTGGTTAAAATCTCTTTTTTTTTATTTTTATATATTTTTTTTTTCTGTGTTTTTTTCCTTGTTTTAGTTTGTGAACTTCTGATTTGTTTTCTTGAATATTTTAATAGGCAACTAACAAGAAGTAGCAAGAAGATATTTTAACAGGTAACAGGTTACTAACTTCCTCCTTATTTACTCTGTTAAATGATTTTAATTATTTAGATATTCTTTACAACCGAAATGACTCTTAAATGTCTGTTGTATTTGGCTAGAAGCCTTTTTATATTTTGCAGAAACTGAAATTGGTCTTTTACAATGAAGTACATGGTTAAGGGCTTGGTTCTTGACAAATAAAGGCATGCTTGGCCAATCAATAATCATTCATTTGTTAGTCAACTTCTGGTTCTATGATTGTAGTGACCATGTTCTTTTGACTGTGTTTTATTTAAAATATTAACTAGATTCAATTTTGTTATCTTTAAATCATTTTATTTTCTTGAATCAAGTGTGATTTGTGAGGACTTTTGTCAATTCTTCTGTCATTTGTGTTCTAGCAGATTTCCGCGATACATGGGCTTTCTTGGATGCTCGAGTGAAATTTGATATAAAGAAAACCATTCAAGAGGTAATCCTTATGTTATTACTGTGATTGGTCATTCAAGTTTTTCATATTTCAATTATTTCGAATTATCATGCTTGGTGCATTCCAGAATTCTCAGTCATCAAAATTTTCAGGCACAACATTTGGCAAAAGCTGTCCATGCCAGGCTGGGAAATTCCTTTCACAGGTTTGTCGGGGAAAGTTTTCCTGAGATGAGTGTGGGGTGGCAGTGGTAGGCACTTGTCCCTTGATTTTATGTTTTGTTGTTGCAAACAATGTTTCTTAGAGACATTCATTGTCACTTGAAGGAGTTGCTACACTGTACTTTAGTACTTTACTACACGAGTAGTAATTAGTTATCTTTAGTTTACTTCAGCACTTCACTCAAAGGCTTGAGGAGTTCCACGGTCATGAGTGCAAAATAATAATTTAAAGCTTGTAAATAATTCCATTGTCATTTTGTGATGAAAATTTAGGCCTTTATAATTAATGTAGCTTCCTAATTAAAGTTTTATATCTTTAATAATCAACCACAATTATGGTAGGATATACTGCTTGCAAGTTGATGATTTGTTATGCTGCTCCATTCCTATAGGCTATATCGTGATGCAGTGATACAACAAGTTGGTAAAATGCTTTCTAGTGAGATGACTTTTACCTTCTTTCTAATTAACTGATAATTGTGAGTTAGTTGTGAAAATATGAATCTCAGAATTTGTTCATTCTTGTATGTTAGAATATAGAACATTCCTGGAGTTGTGGATATGTAGCTTTTAGACAATTTGAAAGCATTCTGAATCTGAATTGTTATTGTATTGATTATGCATATATGCCTTTAATTTTTTTCTGATCATTTGTGAGTTTTGCCAGCAATGTGCAAGAGCTTCCACCAGTGGACTTGTTTGTGACAACAACAAATCATGAGCTTGAACCACCAATTCTTAATGTCAGCCTTGCATTCTTCATGAAACTGGTATAACTCGTTCTTAGAATTGCCCAGAATTTTCATTGTTAGCAGTACATATGTATGATGTACCAAACTATCAGGTTTACCTCAAATGATCCTTTCATTCTTTTGTTTTTAAGTTTCTGCATTTACTATGTTTAATCTTTATCTAACTTGGACGCTCTAGTGTTTTCCTTGTATGCAAGGTGCCATCCCAGCCGATCAACTCTTATTTGGGCCATAAAGCTAGCTTCCTAAGCATGTTTTTTGCAAAAACTGATATAATGTGCCTCTGCCAATTTCAAGCTAAGTATACTTCCTCCATCATGTGAATATTATTTGATTTATTACCTATAATTAGAATAGAATATAACCATTTTCTTTTAATCCATTTTCCTAAGAAATTTAACAGCATATGTAAATAATGCTGAGATAATATGATAATATTTGTCTTGCAGGCTGTTTAAATGTTCCAGTTGCAGAGGGCAACTCAGCAATTGAAGTTAACCATTTTAATGTCTAGTTTTTAGCTTTTTAATGTTGATTTTGTCAAATAAAGTTTTTAGCTTCTTTAATGTTGATTTGATCAAATAAAGTTTTAATGAGTGAACAAAACTATTTTGCAGGCAAGGTAAATGGCAGCATATGTAGCTAATGCTAATGATTTGTGATTTATGATATATCATATTTTAGTGAATTTAAAAATCTGTCTGTGTATATGGATAGTAGGGATAGTATATCAGATTTTACTGGATAAAAAAAGCTGTTTATAAGCTATAGTGACAGGACAGAGTGTTGGTAGTTTATTTGTATTACTTTCCTTGTTTTAGTTATATCTTTATGTAATATTAATTCCCGCATTTGTTATATAATTTCCTTGTTTTAGTTATATCTTTATGTAATATTAATTCCCGCATTTGTTATATAATTTTACTAATGGATGGCTATTATGTTTTTATATTAGTTAAGTTTTGAAATGAATATTATGGTTGTTTGTGTTTACCTATTACTTTTATTTTGTAAAAGAATTAATTATAAAAATTTTAATTATATTATTTTTTATTTAGAATTTTATAAAAAAAATAATTTTTTTTATAAAATCTAATAATAAAAAAAACAATTAAAATATATTTAATTTAATAATTTGATAAAAAAAATTATCATTCAGTAATTTTTTTATTTTTTTTATTATATGATATTTACCTACAATGTTGTGTTGTGAGTACTAGTTACTATCTTTTACCTACACATTATTAATTTGTAGGAATCATCTATAATGATTAGATGTACCTTCAAAGTTGACGCTAAAATCTATTATTTATTCTAAAAGAAGGTTTTGTTAGATATCTCGAGATAGTTTCATATTAATTATACATTTAATTATGTTAAATAAAAAAAATATTTTTCACAGATTAATCTATTCAATTTTTAAAATAATCTTAATATTATTATTAAAATTATTTATCTATATCTATTATTGGTTATAAATTCAAATATCATAATTTTCTTATTATCTATATATTCATATTTTCTCATTTCATCCCATCCATATTTTTTTTCTTCTTCTATTTTCCTATTTTTTTACATTCTTTTATTTTTTTCTTTTTGCAATAGGGGGGAGTTAAAAGCCCCAAGAAAATATTATTAATTAGAAAACTGGCAAATCCTAGAATTTACATTATCTGTTAAAAGAATATATATATATATATATATATATATATATATATAAAACTAGGACAAATCTTACACGTTTCATTAAGGATAAAGCCAAATTTTGCTAGAATATTTGTGACCATGTTTGTTTCTCAGCTGATATATCTCCATATGTAACTTCCTCTGTAAGGTACAAATTCTTCCTCCGTAAGGCACAAATTCTTTATAGATCGAATCAATTGATTCATTGGACTTGTTGTTCAGCTACGCGTGCCTTCCACTAACTCAATTCCATGTTTTGAATCAAATTTAACACACATCCTTTTAAAACCTCTATCTCATGCAATTGTAATACCTATAGTAATGGTTCATACTTCTGCATGTACGATCAAACATGTTCCTAGACTATGCGCAAATACCCATAATACGACTCTATTTTGATCTCTTAGAACATCTCCGCACATTGCTCTACCACTCACATTGACAGTTCCATCACAGTTCAGTTTATACTTTCCATGGTCTAGAGGCTCCCACAATACACTTCTCGTTCTCAAAGGAATGTTATTGTTATCGTACACTTGAACTCGGATGAGTACAAAGTACTTATTACCATTTGTCTATATCTGGTCACAATACTTGACGCTAAGAGTAAAGAAAAAATTACATCATTTTGATTCCTTCACAAGTAATATAGAGCTACCCCAAACTAAATATGTCATTTTCTCTACGGGTGATTTCTAGTCGTGTGCATGTTGTCTTGTAGCCATTCACTTACCTTATCATTAAAAAAAAGTCATGGATAATTTTTTATCTAAAATTTCCTCCCAGACTCTTCTTGCAAATATACAATCTTTTTTAATTAAAAAAAGGGAAAATATTCTTTAATTAATATTATTAAATCCTATAAGAGATCTCCACGATACACATAAAAAAAAAAATTAGTTTAATTTTACTATTTTTTAATAATATAATGAAAATTAAATGATTGAAAGTTTGGAAAAAAATATTATTTAATTAAAATGAAAATTAATCAAAAAATATTGAACAAATAAAGTAGAAGACATTTCTAAATTATTTATTCAAATAAATTAAGCAATTTGGAAACAAATTAATTAATAAAAAAATTTAACACATTATTATAAACAATTTGTTTTCATTATTATGTTATTCCATAAATTTAAAAATTATTATATATATTAAAATATTTTATTTTAAATTATTTAACATGCTTTATTACTTAAATTAACATACATTTAAAACAAGTTTTCCCCTAAAAAAAATTTAGGAGTAACAAGTAATTTTATAATTCATAAAAAGTGTTACAATAATTAAAATTAAATTATCAAATAAATATTAATATTAATTTTTATCAATGTAATTAAACATTAAACATGGACCAATATTTTAATTAGACACAAACCTAACAAATTATTGTTAGACACAACCAATAAAAAAATTTATAACTAATAAGATTAAATAAATTAACAAATCAAATTTTGAAATTTGAAGTAAATAGAATATTTTTTTCTTTTTAAATATACTGTATTTTAATACTATAGTAAATTTTATCAATCCTAATTAAAATTAAATTAGTTCTACATATGTTATCACCATATTTATTAGTTGTAAACATTTTATAGGTTATGCCTAAAAATAATGAGTTAGGTTTGTGTATCTTATATAATATCAATTTAATTTTCATTAACCTATTGTATTTTTAAAATAACAATAATTAAATGTTTGATTGAAATACTTTGTTATAAGCCATATACTTATTAATTTTAGTCAATGATAAATTTGAAAACATAATCAATTTCAATTCTATATAATTTATTATAATATAATTTATATGTATATCTTTATAATATTCAACAAAATAAAATAAAAGTTTAAATATGTTTTTAGTTCTTTAAAATATAGGTTAATTTTTTTTAGTCCTCCAAATAATTTATTTTTTTTTAATCCTTTCAAATAAGAATTTTTTTTTTTAATCATTCTCCTAATAAGTGTCAAACAAGGACACTATAAGTTTTGCAATTTGTAATGACAGTTTAACCTTGACAATTTGATTTATAACACTTTTGTATATTTGTGGTATTAAAAATTGTCATAAATTGTAAAACTCTTATTTCACAAGAACTAAAAACATTTTTAAGTTTAAAATAAAAAATTCATGCACACTTTTATTTCTTAATAAAAGTAAAAAAAGAAAAAGAAAAGTCATGCATCATTTTATTCAAATAAATCATATGGATTGTATAAAAAGAGTTTGTTGGACATACAACAAACATTTTGCATTTTGTCGATATTTATGTTTAATAAGAATCATCTTATTAAAATGATATTATTAGTATACAACAACAAAATGATTAATGTAAATAAATTATTAATATCAATTGGAGTTGGATGACATTCTTAATACTACCAAAAAATGATTTATATAAATAATTTTTTTTATATATTTAACATCATTTATCACTTATTTAATAATTTTTAAGTTAATTTTAAAAAATAATTATGCATTTTTTAAATAATCATACAATAAATTTGTTAATCAACTACAAAATATTTAAATAACGCTAAAATTATTCTATGTAAAAACATTGATTATAAATTTTTAATTGAATGAAAAATTTTAAGTTTTGTTAAAATAATTTTCACTAAATTTTGAACCAACAATTTAATTTTAAGTTATGACAAAACCTGAATTTTAATAATAACACTATATTTTTTTAAAAAATTATATCTATATATCTAAATATAATATAAACAACACACACATTAATTTTGTCTGTATTAATATAAAAAATACTAAACTCAATTACTGTTTAAAAAAAAAAAAAAGACATAAACATGATAAAAAAAAATGTATGAAAAATGAGCCCTACAAGTACAAAATAAAGTGTATAATTATGACTTATTTTATTTTAATTAACTAGTTTTATAATAACTATTTTAAGATGTGTTTAATTAAAAATTTAATTAAATACAGAATAACTAATATAATATACATTTATATACATAATATATATAATAATTATCATGAATAATTTGTGATCATTGAATTGAAATTAAGTTTCTAAATTTATTTGAATTAAAATTAAAAAACATAATAAAGAAAACTACTAAAAAATAAAAATAATATAAGATATGATAATTTATTCCATAGTAGATAAATAAGCAACACATCATATCCAAGCCACGAGGGGATATCCAAGCTCAAGGCCCATTACTTTCGTTTATATGAAGTTCACATTTGAAGAGCTTGTTGCATTATGGACTATAAGCATAATGTCTATGTTATTATTTTATTTTGATTAGGGTTATAATTTTTGTTTTATATTATTTTTAATAAATTTTATCATAAAATTTAAAGTAAATTACAGTCACATCTCTTATATTTGTTTCAATTACACGTATATCTCTTCCTTTTTAATATATTACAAACATATTCCTATATTTTAAAAAAGAAAATAAGTACATTTTTTAGAAAAAAAAATTATAAAAATCATAAATCACATACATGTAATTGAAACAAATCTTGGGAGTGTTATTGTAATTTGTTCTCGATGTTATTATGTTACGACAGTTTTATGTTATTGTAATATTGTGATAGTAATTATCTTATCAATATAACAAATTTAAATATTAAATGTAACAAATTTAAATGAATTTAAATTTAAATGTAAATCAATTACTCGATATTAATGCTTTTTTAACAATATTTTTTTTAAAAAAATATTAGTTTGAGATCTTAAAATTTTAAAAACAATTATAGTTTTAAAATAGTAGTTGATAATAAAAAAAAATTGAAAAAGTGTAATGAGTAGTTTAAATTGATTAATGTAATTATCCTAACATTATAATGTTTATTATTATCTTAGAATTATTGTAATTGTTTTAAGACTATAATATTTTTTTTTGTTAGTTTGATTTTGTTTATGTTGTGTTTGGATGGAGGATTTTAAAAATTTATGGTAATTAAAATTTTATGCATTTGAATTACTATAAATTTAATTCTCGTTAATAAATAATATTACATAATTTATAAATTTGTACATCATTTTTAAACTTAAAAAATAATGTTCAAAAATATTTTTAAAAATATTACATAATTTATAAATTTTCCAAAAATAATAAATGGGAGAAGGAGAGAAGAGAGGGAAAATTTCAAATTCATTATTTTTAACTAACTAAAATATCATTTTAAAATGAGTATACTTCAATTTTTTCATAAATATTTCACCAAAACAATTTATTTTATTTCAAAGAAATTGAATTACTTTTTTCAAATGAATTATTCTCTTTAAATGTTTCATCTAAATGCACTCTTTAGGTTATAATTTTTATTCTATATTATTTTTAATAAACTTTATCATCTAATATAAATAAAAATTGATTTTAAAATTTTTTTATGTTTGTTTTGAAATGACAATTAATAAATTATAAAGATAAACACTTTCCTGTGTGTTATTGTATCTTCCTTGATAATTGTACATTATTTTTTTTAAAGATTTTGTTACGTTGTTAAATGTCACATAACATTACTATATTCATTCTATATATTTTTTTATGTTAAATAATAAAATAATATTAACAAATTAATTTGTTAAATTTTAAAAATAATTTAAATATTCAAATTAATATTCTTATTAAAATTATTTGATATTACTTATTTATATTTTAAATATAACATAATATTAACAAATCAATTTATTAAATTTTAAAAATAATTTAAAAATTCAAACTAACTAATATTCTCTTTTATGTATAAACATACAAGTTTGTGACAACTTCACTTCACTAAAACGTCTTTTCATTCTCTTTGTGTTAACTTTTTTCTTGTTTATAACAGCAGTTTCTCTCATTGTTAAATTTTTTATTTATTTATGTAATTGTTCTTTTTACATCGTCTCTTTCAATTAATTAATTATTTTTATTTATTTAATTAAATTTTTATGTCAAACATTGTTTAATTTTGATAAGATATATCTATTAACATAACAAAATTTAGGTTCAGATTTTGATATTTTATTTTTTTCTTATTTTTAAAATTTAATTTATTATTTTTTTAAATAATTGGTATCATTTTTATTGACAATTTTTTTTACTTTTTCTCTATAGATTTTAAATACATTATGAATAAAACAAATTTGAAGATTAAATGAAACAAGTCTAAATAGATTTAAATTTAAATAAATATCAATTTAAATTTAAATCAATTATTTGGTATTAATTTCATTTCTTAAACTTAATTTTTTTTTTTAAATATTAGTTTGAAATATTTAAATTCAAAAAGAAATTATTATTTTTAAATAATAGTTGATAATTATTTTAAGATTATAATAGTTGTTATTTTATTAGTTTGATTTCGTTTAAGGTTATAATTTTTATTTTATATTATTTTCAATAAACTTTATCATCTAATTTAAATAAAATAAATAAATTTTTCTTGTTGTTATTATTTTATGACACTTTTAAGTTATTATTATTATAATTATCTTATGTTTATAACAAATTTAAAGATTATAAATTAAAAAAAATTAAATATTCAATATAATAGTCTAAATGGATTTAAATAAATATCAATTTAAATTTCAATCAATTACTTGATATTAGTTTCTTTTTTTAAAATGGATTTTTTTAAAAGTATTAGTTTGAGATCGTTAAATATAAAAAGAAATTATTGTTTTTAAGCCATAATTGATAATAAAAAAAAATTGAGAAAAGTGTAATGAGATAATTTAAATTGATTGATGTAATTATCTTAAGATTATAATAATCGTTATTTTGATTTTATTTAGATTATAAATTGATTAATGTAATTATCTTTTGATTTTATTTTGATTATAATAATATGTAAAGTCATTTTTTTATTTAAATTATATGATAAAGTTTGTTGAAAATAATATAAAATAAAAGTATAAATTTGTTCTATTATTATTATTTTATGAGGCTTTTAAGTTATTATTATTGTAATTATTTTATGTTTATAACAAATTTAAATATTAAATGTAATAGTCTAAATGAATTTAAATAAATATCAATTTAAATTTAAATTTAAATCAATTACTCGATATTAATTTTGTTTTTCTAAATTTAATTTTTTTGAAAAGTATTAGTTTGAGATCTTTAAATTCAAAAAGAAATTGTTTTGAAATAATAGTTGATAATAAAAAAAAAATTAAGGAAAATGTAATGAGATAGTTTAAATTGATTAATAAAATTACTTAATAATTATAATGTTTGTTATTATCTTAAGATTATTGTAAATGTGTTAAGATTATAATATTTATTATTTCATTTATTGTTATGATTTTTATTTTATATTATTTTAAAAAAAATTTATCATATAAATTAAATAAAAATTGATTTTTAAATTTATTTCTTTATTATTTTATGACGCTTTATTATTATTGTAATTATCTTATGATTATAATATTTTATTTTAGAAAAAATTATGGTACAAAAATAAACATCACTTTTATATAGGTGTGAAATTAGACTTGATTATATATATATATATATATATATATATATAAAAGACATTTTAAGTGAGAGAACATGTTTATTACGAGAAATGAGAAGTTTAAATAATAGTCATTAATTAAATATTAATGATACAGATGTAATTTTGAATTAAAATTAAATTTATTTTAAAATTTATATTTTAATTTTAAAATAAATTAATTTTATTTTAAATTGATATTTTTTATCTTTTTAATTTGATACTCTATTTGATTTTAACAATACAACCATTTTAGAGTTTTTATTTGATTTAAAAGCTTCACAATCTATCTATTATTGTTTATATATTCATATTTTCTCCTTCCATCCCATTAAAGTTTTTTTTCTTCTTCTATTTTCCTTTTTTTTTTTTTGCATTTTTTTCTATTTTTTTTCCTGTTTATTCTACATTTTATTTCTTTCACTCCTCATTTGCATATTTATATTTATTTTTTCTACCTCCATGCAATAGGTTTTATTTATGATCATTCTTTTTTCAGGTTTCCTATATATTCATTTTTTTTAGATTGACTGTATATTCATTTTTTTTCATTTATGCTACCATTCTACCATTGATTGGACTAAAGTTTTTTCTTTTATCTATTGTCTTGTGTGTTTTTTTTTCTTCTTTTTTACTCCTATATTTTTTTACTTTTTTTTTTTTTTTCTAATTCATACTTTGCATTTTTTTTTTCGTTTTATTTTAATAGGAAATTTCAAGTTCCTAAAGTATAATAATCGTTTGGTTTGTTAGTTTGATTTCTTTTGTGATTATAATATTTATCAATGTAATTATTGTAAAATTATAATATTTTTTTATTATCTTATATTACTATAATTGTATTAAGATTATAATATTTGTTCATTTGTTAGTTTTATGTTGTTTAGAGTTATCATTTTTATTTTATATGATTTTCAAATTTGTCTCATTGTTATTATTTTATAATATTTTTAAGTTATTATTGTAATTATCTAATGAATATAAAAAATTTAAATATTAAATGTAACAACTAAATGGATTTAAATTTAAATAAATATCAATTTAAATTTAAAATTATTTGGTATTAATTTCTATTTTTTTTAAAATATTGGTTTGAGATTTTAAAATTCAAAAGGCAATTATAATTTTTAAATAGTAGTTCATAATTAAAACAAATGAAAAAAGTATAATAAGGTAGTTTAAATTGATTAATGTAATTATCTTAAAATTATAACGTTTATTATTATCTTGGGATTATTGTAACTGCTTTACAATTATAATATTTTTTTTTGTTAGTTTGATTTTGTTTAGGATTATAATTTTTATTTTATATTATTTTCAATAAACTTTATCATTTAATTTAAATAAAAAATAATTTTTAAATTTGTCCCATTGTTATTATTTTATGACGCTTTTAAGTTATTATTGTAATTATCTTATTAATATAACAAATTTAAAGATGAAAGGTAAACTGTCTAAATAAATTTAATTTTAAATAAATATCAATTTAAATTTAAATCAATTATTTAGTATTAATTTCATTTTTTTTAACTACATTTTTTTAAAATATTTGTTTGAGATCTTAAAATTCAAAAATACATTATTATGGTTTTTAAATAATAGTTGATAATTAAAAAAAACTAAAAAAAAGTGAAATGAGTTTGTTTAAAGTGATTAATGTAATTATTTTAAAATTATAATGTTTGTTATTATCTTAGGATTATTATAATTTTTTTAAGATTATAACATTTATTCTTTTGTTAGTTTGACTTCATTTAGGATTATAATTTTTATTTTATATTATTTTTAATAAACTTTATCATCAAATTTAAATAAAAAATTATTTTTAAATTTGTCTTGTTGGTATTATTTTATGACGCTTTTTAAGTTATTATTGTAATTATCTTATGAATATAACAAATTTAAAGATTAAATGTAACAAGTCTAATTGGATTTAAATTAAAATAAATATCATTTTTAATTGAAATCAATTATTTGCTACTAAAATAAATAGCACTCGTTTTGATTAAATTGGTATTTTCTTCTATCGAATTATGCCATAAATTATTTGTTTAATTTTGATAAGATAATTCAATTAACATAATAAAGGATCAAATTTTGATATTTTATTTTTGATTATCTTTAAAATTTAATTTATTGTTTTTTAAAATAATTGACATCACTTTTGTTGCTCATTTTTTCTTTTATTTTTCTCTTCAAATTTTAAAAATATATTATGAATATAATAAATTTAAAGATTCAATGTAACAAGTATAAATGGATTTAAGTTTAAATAAATGTTAATTTAAATTGATTTTTGGCTTAATTGCAATTTTCATCTCCCGAGATTCATGAAAGGGTGATTTTCATAAAATAATTATCCTTTTTATTCCTAATTTACCCTTTGATTTAAGTAGTTAATTTAAATAAAAAATTAAGTAAATTTTAGCAAAGTTAGGATTTGAACTTAAAATGTCTTTAGTTTTTAAATATTAAAAACAACACTAAACCAATGATCTAATTAATAATTATTGTGAACCATTTACATATATAAATATTTCACATAAAAATTATTTATTATCATATATTTATTTATTATTTCTTGTGTTCTCAACAAGAATTTAGTATTTTAAATAAAAGTAAAATAAATGGAGTGATTTATAAAATAAAAAGTGAAATATATATATAAAAAAATTACAATGAATAATCAGATTTTTTAAAATATAAAGGAAGAATAAATTAAATAATTTTGAATAATGTTAAAAATTAATTAAATAAAATACAAATTTTTAACAATTTTAAAATGGAGTTAATTATTGATCAATTGATTCGTATGACCGATCCATATTAAAAAAAATTAAAAATATTTATTATATACAAATTTTAAATTTATAAAATTTTATTTAATTAATTTTTAATATTATTAAAATTATTTAAGTTATTCTTCATTTATATTTTAACATCTTCGATTATTAGTTGTAATTTTTTTTTATATATTTTACTTTTTATTTTATAAATCACTCAATTTATTTTACTTTTATTCATAATACTAAATTCTTGTTGAGAACACAATAAATAATAAATAAATATATGATAATAAATGTTTTATAATAATTATTGATTAGGTTATTGACTTAGTGGTTATGCTAACATTTAAAAATTAATAAGAGTTGAGTTCGAAATCAGAGAAATGAAAATTACAATTAAGCTTTTATTTTTGGGTATTAATTTCATTTTTTTAAACTGGATTTGTTTTTAAAAAAATATTAGTTTAATTTGGGATGTTTAAATTCAAAAATAAATTATTGTTTTTAAATAATAGTTGATAAAATTAAAAATAAAAATTGAGAAAAGTGTAATGGGATAATTTAAATTGATTAATGAAATTATAATGTTTGTTATTATTTTAGATTTATTGTAATTATTTTAAGATTATAATATTTTTTATTTTGATTTTTTTTTCTTTTATAATTTTTCTTTTATATTCTTTTGAAAATTATTTTTAAATTTGTCTCATTGTTATTATTTTACGATACTTTTAAGTTATTATTGTAAATATCTTATGAATATATCAAATTTAAAAATTAAATGTAACATGTCTAGATAGATTTAAATTTAAGTAAATATCAATTTAAATTTTAATCAATTATTTTGTATTAATTTCATTTTTTTAACCTTTTTTTTTATCTAAAAAACAATTAATTTGAGTTCTTAAAATTCAAAAAGAAATTATGATTTTTAAATATTAGTTGACAATAAAAAAAAAATGTAACAGATGGTTCAAATTGATTAATATAATTATCTAAAAATTATAATATTTGTTATTATCTTATAATTATTGTAATTGTTTTAAGATTATAATATATATTTTTTAGTTTGATTTCATTTATGATTACAATTTTGATTTTATATTATTTTTAAGAAAATTTATCATCTAATTTAATTAAAAAATAATTTTTAAATTTATCTTGTTGTTATTATTTGATGAAGCTTTTAAAATATTATTATTTTAATTATCTTATAAATATAACAAATTTAGATATTAAATGTAACAAGTATAATAAAAAAAAAGATTATAAATAAAGAATGATTTTCAAATTGTATATTTATTTAAGAATAGATTATTATTTTAAAAAATGTAAACGTTTAATATATATATATATATATATATATATATATATATTTGTTTTCAATTTTGTGAACTTTTTTTTTTATGTCAATTACATGTTTTGATCATAGATGTGATGTAATTAAATAGTATAAAATTATTTTTCACGTATGAGCATTAAATTTGTTGTTTTAATTCAAGAATTTTTAAAATATTTAAATAAATATTTTTATTTTGTTAAAAATTAAATAATATATATTTTAAAATAATACTTAAACATATGTTATCCCATTTATACTTTATATATTTCAAATTTTAATTAATTTTTTTTCATAAATTAAAATTTTAAATTAAAAAAAATTACTATAAAAAATATTTTTGAGGTATATATTGTTTTAAAAAAATTAAATTATATAACAATGATTAAAAAAACTTATCCATGCGAGTCATGATACTAGAAATTAAATTATATAATAGTAATTAAATACAAAATAACTAATATAATATGAATTTATATTATAATAATTATCATGAATAAATTTTTTATCATTAAATTTATTACATAGTAGACACATATTATATGATTTTTTTAAAATAAAAAAAACATATATAAGTCATATCCTAATCCCAAATAAACAAATCTTTAATAACAATGTGATACTATTTGAGAACAGTTAGGCCGAGGGGATATCCAAGCCCAAGGCCCATTACTTTCGGATTGGGTTTAGTTGCGTGGTTGATACAACCCTAGGTCACTACACTCTTTATATATCCTGCGTAGTGCTATTTTCTTCGCCGTTCTCTCTTTCAAGTTCTCGCTCTTTCAGGTAGATTTTTACTCACCTGTTTTGTTTTTCCTTAGTTTCATTGTTCCCGAACAGATCGGTACTGTTTTTTTTTTTTTCCTTTTTTTCTCTCTTCGGTTGTTTCCTTCGGATCTATATGCTTTACTCGAATCTGTTTCGGTGTTTTTCTGCCTGTTTTGGATTCTGCTTCTCTCTTGTTTGATATTCTGCGGTAAATCGGTGTAGCTATGCTGATTTGCTTGATGTCTCTGCTTTTGGTGTGGCTTTGTCTGGTTTTACTTTTCGGCTGATTTTAGCGGAATAATCATCATAATTGATTGTTTTCCTTTTCCTATTTGTTGTTTAGATAGGTTTGATATGAATTGTTTAGACATAATATTAGGTAATCTGAATCTTAACACCGACTTTAAAGTTTTGTACTTTTTTCCTTAATTCGTATTTTTTTGGGTGGTTTTGCTTTCTGTTAGTATGCGATGGTTCTTGGTTCAACACTCATACAATTGAATGCCTAGATATTTTAGCCCTAGGCGCATGTTATATTGTTTTGTGTTAATTTGTTGCTTTTAATTTTTGTGTTTTGTAAAATAAGTGTTTTAAACAATCGCATATTGAGATAAGCCGTTTGCTGTTTTTTTTAAAAAAATGTTATGAATGTTTAATATACCTAATAGGATTTGAGTACTCTAAATTGATGGATTTTCTTTTATGGTCTTAGTTTGTGAAAGAAAGTTATGAACTTTGTAAATGTTTCAATTCTATAAATAAATTCTGTCACTTTTTACCATCTTTTCTTGTTGTTGGCAAGCATGATATCCTACTATTTAGCTAACGCTGGTGTTTTAATGTTTCAGCTTTGACTATTTTTTGGTGCAAATTAAAAACTAGTCAAAATGGTAAGTCACCGAACATTCTTCATTTTTATTCTTCATTTTATTTTATTTATTTCACTGGATGAATATTCATGATCCAAATTGTGATATGTCTATCTCTGCAGGTGAAGTTTACAGCTGAAGAGCTTCGTCGCATTATGGACTACAAGCATAATATTCGGAATATGTCTGTCATCGCTCATGTTGATCACGGTATGCATTAGCAGATATACGCATCTTTATTTGATTTTAGAATTATGCCTTTTAAGAAGTTCATTTTTTTACATTAAAAGACCTCTGTTTACATTTGACTCGAGAATGATTTTTTTTATTAAACTATTTCCCTATTTATCAAAATGTATTGTTTTATGTTTTTTTCCTAATTATGTAATTGCTATGGTTTGCTTAACTCAACTGACAATTTATTGTTTTGGTTCTGAATTTCAGGAAAATCAACCCTCACTGATTCCCTTGTGGCTGCTGCTGGTATTATAGCACAAGAAGTGGCTGGTGATGTTCGAATGACTGATACCCGTGCGGATGAAGCTGAGCGTGGTATTACAATCAAGTCCACGGGTATCTCACTCTACTATGAAATGACTGATGAAGCTCTCAAGAGTTTCAAGGGAGAACGCAATGGGAATGAGTATCTTATCAATCTTATTGACTCCCCTGGACATGTTGACTTCTCATCTGAGGTTACTGCTGCACTCCGTATTACTGATGGAGCTCTAGTCGTGGTTGATTGTGTTGAAGGAGTCTGTGTGCAAACAGAAACTGTGCTACGACAAGCCCTGGGAGAAAGGATTAGGCCTGTTCTTACTGTTAACAAGATGGACAGGTGCTTCCTTGAGCTCCAGGTTGATGGAGAGGAGGCTTACCAGACATTTCAGAGGGTTATTGAGAATGCTAATGTGATCATGGCCACATACGAAGATCCACTTCTTGGTGATGTTCAGGTCTATCCTGAGAAAGGAACAGTTGCTTTTTCTGCTGGTCTGCATGGCTGGGCTTTTACCCTGACCAACTTTGCCAAGATGTATGCATCCAAGTTTGGAGTTGATGAATCAAAGATGATGGAAAGGCTCTGGGGTGAAAACTTCTTTGATCCCGCCACCAAGAAATGGACCAGCAAGAATTCTGGTACTGCTACATGCAAGCGTGGGTTTGTTCAGTTCTGTTATGAGCCCATCAAGCAGATAATCAACACATGCATGAATGATCAGAAGGATAAGCTGTGGCCTATGCTCCAAAAGCTTGGGGTCACAATGAAATCCGATGAAAAGGACCTCATGGGTAAAGCTTTGATGAAGCGTGTCATGCAAACCTGGCTTCCAGCAAGTAGTGCACTATTGGAAATGATGATATTTCATCTCCCCTCTCCCTCAACAGCCCAGAGGTATCGTGTGGAGAATTTGTATGAGGGTCCCCTTGATGATCAATATGCTACTGCTATCAGAAACTGTGACCCCGATGGACCTCTGATGCTCTATGTCTCTAAGATGATTCCTGCATCTGACAAGGGAAGATTTTTTGCTTTTGGTCGTGTGTTTGCCGGCAAGGTTTCAACTGGTTTGAAGGTGAGGATCATGGGACCAAACTTTGTCCCTGGGGAGAAGAAGGATTTGTACACTAAGAGTGTTCAAAGAACTGTCATTTGGATGGGTAAGAAACAGGAAACTGTTGAGGATGTTCCTTGTGGTAACACAGTGGCTTTGGTCGGTTTGGACCAATACATCACAAAGAATGCTACATTGACAAATGAGAAGGAAGTTGATGCCCACCCTATTAGAGCCATGAAGTTTTCTGTCTCACCTGTTGTGCGGGTTGCTGTTCAATGTAAGGTTGCATCTGATCTTCCCAAGCTTGTTGAAGGTCTTAAGAGATTGGCCAAGTCAGATCCTATGGTTGTTTGTACCATTGAGGAGTCTGGTGAACACATTGTTGCTGGTGCAGGAGAGCTTCATCTTGAGATCTGTTTGAAGGACTTGCAGGATGATTTCATGGGTGGAGCTGAGATCATCAAATCTGACCCAGTTGTCTCATTCAGGGAAACTGTCCTTGAGAGATCAGTCCGCACTGTGATGAGCAAATCACCCAACAAGCACAATCGTCTGTACATGGAAGCAAGGCCATTGGAGGAGGGTCTCGCAGAGGCCATCGATGATGGAAAGATTGGACCAAGAGATGACCCCAAGGTCCGCTCCAAGATCCTCTCTGAAGAGTTCGGCTGGGACAAGGATCTTGCCAAGAAAATCTGGTGCTTTGGCCCCGAAACCCTTGGACCCAACATGGTGGTTGATATGTGTAAGGGAGTCCAGTACTTGAATGAAATCAAGGATTCCGTGGTTGCTGGATTCCAGTGGGCCTCAAAAGAAGGTGCCTTGGCTGAAGAGAACATGAGAGCTATCTGCTTTGAAGTGTGCGATGTTGTCCTCCACGCTGACGCCATCCACAGAGGTGGTGGACAGATCATTCCCACTGCCAGGAGAGTCTTCTATGCTTCCCAGATCACTGCCAAACCCAGGCTCCTTGAGCCCGTCTACCTCGTTGAAATCCAGGCACCCGAGCAAGCTCTTGGTGGAATCTACAGTGTTCTTAATCAGAAACGTGGACACGTCTTTGAGGAAATGCAGAGGCCAGGTACACCACTCTACAACATCAAAGCATACCTCCCTGTCATTGAGTCATTTGGTTTCTCAAGCACATTGAGGGCTGCAACATCAGGCCAAGCCTTCCCACAGTGTGTGTTTGATCACTGGGACATGATGTCATCTGACCCATTGGAGGCTGGTTCACAAGCTGCAACTCTTGTCACTGACATTCGCAAGAGGAAGGGCTTGAAGGAACAGATGACTCCTCTCTCCGAGTTTGAAGACAAGCTTTAAAAAATTGTTCTTGATTTTACTTTACTTTTGAACTTAGCCGAATTTATATTCTCTTATGATGAACACTGTTACTTTAGATTTAAGTTTTCTGAGTTTTGTTTGTGGTTTTTTGTCCGTGGATGTTGTACTTCAGTTATCATCTGTCTTAAGCATCGGTGTATTTTTGCTCCTTAGGATTTTGCATCGGTGTTGGTTCGAACTATTTATTATTGTGCGAATTTTGCTTCAAAGATAGTACTATTTTTAATTAATAATTGTTGTGTGGTGCTTTTTTGATTTTGTGGCGAGTGAATGCGATGGGGGAATATTGCTTGTGAGGATATTTTGATTACTGATGAAGTTGGAGGTGAATTAAAACAAGTGTTATTTGCAGTGATTTGCCTTGAGAGGTTTTTGATAGAAAAAGAATTAGTTTTTGAATTTTATTGTTGCTTTCCTTGTTCATTGAGATGAAACACGTCTTTACTTAAAATGCTGAATGTTAAAGGGGCAAAAATCTGTGAAGGGGGCAAAAATCCGTGGGAGATTATTTGAATGATTAAAACTGTATGGCTTTTACTGTTTATGGTTTTGATACCAATTTCGGTCAGAGAGAATATCAGCCTTTTATTCAACAAATTGGCTGCTTTTGTACTTTCAAACTAATAATTCTATACTCCAAATATTTTATTTCTTAGCTTAAATAGGAGTATAAATATAATAGAAGAAAATAAGAAATAGGTTTCTCTACAGATTAAAATTAGTTTATGTATAAACATGTAACAAACCAAAAAGCTAAGTTATAGTTCTTTCACATTAACTTCTCCAAATATTGATTTTTAATTTATAAATAAACTTTTTTTTTTGTCTTTTCCTACTGTTTTTTATAGAGAAATTTGTTCATCCATCGCGTGTAGTGTGCTCATTCTAAGTTGATGCCATTAATGAATCAAATAAAAGCAGTATAATGTCTGGCATGAAGAAGAGAAAACACAGCACAATCAACCCGTTCCCAGCAAGAAAATCAACAAGACAAATTAGAAAGATTCACACCAAATACTCAGTCACTAAGTTAGAACTTACCAAATAGAAACGTACGTGTGCTTTGAGTGCTCTCTACCTGGCCTTTATCTCACGATTCAAGCCCAGTCAGTGCCAAAGTGTTTCCTCAATTTTTCAGTTTCATTTTTTTTTTTTGTTGAAATGTGCCATTAAATATGGTGTGGAAAAGATGTGTTTCACAGCTTCTGGTCGGTTTTGGTGAGATAAGACAGTGCAATGTTAGAAATAGAAAGACACGTACGAGCCACGTGTGGTGTTTTGGAAATTAGTTAGTGTAAGTTGATTTACTTTATTTTAATCAAATGCTTAAACCCAATATCCAATATTTATTAAAAGATGCTAAATAAATAGCTTAATATACTTGCATTCATTCATGTAGTAGCTCCAATTAAGACCACTGTAGCAAAGTGGAAGCATCTTTCTTTATGACTGCTTTACTTTACTTTTCTTGGCAAAAAGAGAAAAAAGCAGAAATTTATTTTCCACACGGTTTGGGAGAATTATTAGGCGCTTTATTGTATCAATTCCTAATCCTCTCTCAACAGGCAATACAGGAAACAACATAATAATGTTAAAAGACATTCTTGCCCATGACATACGCGTGAAAAAAGTTAGGCAACGTAGTTAACTACTTTATATTTAAATATGTAAAGATAATAATACGACACACACAGTAAAAAAGCGACATATTTTCCACACGGCTGTATCAGTTTTGTTTTGAGAGAATTATTTATTATTGTATCAACAATTTGGAAGTTTGATTCTGCATTCCTTGTGTATAGAGTTAGTTTTTTCTTTAATTTTATGTTTTAAATATATTAAAATATTAAAAAATATAACTCCTCAAACACATGGTTGGTGGTATAGGTAAACTTTGAATCTCATTTGAATTAGAAAAACGTACGTGTTGGCTATTTACTGATGCAGATATATCATATAGGTGGGTAGCATTTAAAGGGTTGGTTGTTGGTTAACTATCAAATATTAAATAGCCATTACTTCCCTTTTTTGTAGACAATTTCAATGCAAATGTGAGAGCATCTCTTTTTATGCAAGCTTGACTTTTAAGGCAGAGAGAGGAAAAAACAGCTAGATATTTTCCACCCTTCAATTAGTATTTCACAGTACTACTACTACTTTATTATTGTATCAATTTCATATTTTGATTCTGCATTCCAAACGCATCAACCATAGCTCATACTACTCAACTTTCCTCTTATGGCTGAGACATCACATTCCCGTGCTTCCAACTATGATGTGTTCCTCAGCTTCCGAGGCTCAGACACACGCCTTGGTTTCACCGGCAATCTAAACAAAGCTCTCAGTGACAAGGGAATCCAAACTTTCTTTGATGATGAGCAGCTTCGTGGAGGAGAAGAAATAACAACAACACTTGTGAAGGCAATTGAAGAGTCCAGGATTGCCATCACTGTGCTCTCTGAAGACTACGCTTCTTCCTCGTTTTGCTTAGAGGAACTTGCTAAAATCATTGACTGCAAGACCGAAGGGTTGTTGTTGGTTATTCCAGTCTTTTATAAGGTCGATCCTTCTGATGTCAAACACCTGAAAGGTAGCTATGAAGAGGCTTTCAAGAAGCACGAGAAGAGGTTCAAAGATAAGAATGAGAACATGGACAAGTTGCAGAAATGGAAGATGGCTCTGCGTCAAGTAGGCCACCTCACTGGCTTTCATTTCAAAGTTAATGGGTATCCAACCAAACTAATCTTTCTACTTTCTAATTTTCAATGGATTATGTTTTACTCGTCTGAAATTAATTAGTGCTTGTTATAGCCATGACAATACACATATCAATAGACATGGATGATGGATGTATGTGTTTTAGTTTAACTTGTTAAAACTTTCTTTTGTTTGTTTTTATGAAACAGAGATGAATATGAATTCAAGTTTATTGGGAGAATTGTTAAGCAGGTATATAGGGAGATTAGTCCTGCTTCTTGTTTACATGTTGCGGATTACCCAATTGGACTAGAGTCAAAGGTACAAGAAGTAAGAAGGCTTTTGGATGTGGGATCTGATGATGGTGTTCTCATGATAGGGATCCATGGAATGGGAGGGATAGGAAAATCAACACTTGCTCTAGCGGTTTATAATCATTTAATTGTTGAGAATTTTGATGGTCTGTGTTTCCTTGAAGATGTGAGAAAAATTTCAAACAATCAAGGGTTACCACACCTCCAAAGCATCCTTCTTTCGGAAATACTTAAAGAGAAGGACATCCATTTAACAAGTAAGAACCAAGGAATTTCAATGATAAAGTCTAGGCTTAAGGGGAAGAAGATTCTACTTGTTCTAGATGATGTTGACAAGTCTGATCAATTACATGCAATCGCTGGAAAACGCGATTGGTTTGGTCCCGGCAGCAAAATCATCATCACAACTCGGGACAAACAACTTCTAGAGTCTCATCAAGTTAATGGGATATATGAGATGAACGGATTGAATGATAACGATGCCCTTCGATTGCTTACATGGAAAGCTTTTAAAAAGGAAAAAATTGATCCAAGTTACGAGAATGTCTTGCATCGTGTAGTATCTTATTGTTCTGGCCTTCCTCTAGCTTTAGAAGTGATAGGTTCCAGCTTGTTTGGGGAAAGTACAAACGACTGGGAGCATGCTATCAAAAGTTGTAAAAGACTCGATAACGATATCCTAGAGAAACTTAAAGTCAGTTTTGATGCTCTAAAAACAGAACAGAAAAGTTTTTTTCTTGACATTGCTTGTTGCTTTAAAGGATATAACTTGTCAGAGGTTGAAAATATACTTTGTGCTCGTTATGATGACTCCACGGAATATCCTATTAGGAAGTTGGTTGAAAAATCTTTACTAAAGATTAAATATTCTTATCCTTATGATATAGTTACTTTGCATGACTTGATTGAGGACATGGCTAGACAAATTGAATCAAGAGAGCCAGGAGAACGCAAGAGATTATGGTCAGTGAAAGATATAAAACAGGTTTTAAAAGACAACACAGTAAGTAAAACTCATAGACAGTTGTTTTGTTTTCTTATCTTTGATTCCGTTTTTTGTTTATTATATGTTCACATATCATACTTATCTTCTTTATTGATAACTTGTAAAGTTCTCTAAACCCGTGAATTGTTGTCTTACGTATAACTTATGGTGGACTCGTGCCTTTTTGCATTAACAGGAAACTAATAAAATTGAAATCATATGTCTAGAAGATTTCTTCATATCTGACAAAGAAGAAGCAATAGAATGGAATGGAAAGGCCTTCGAGAATATGAAAAATCTCCAAATAGTTGTGATTAGAAATGGTAAATTTTCCGAAGGTCCTAGCTATTTTCCAGAAAGTTTGAGAGTGCTGGAATGGCACAGATATCCTTCCAATTGTTTACCATCTAATCCGAAGGAACTTAACATATGCAAGTTACCTCACAGTTGTTTTACGTCATTTGAGTTTGATAGCTCATCGAAGGCAAGTTTAAGCAGTGCACTTTTCTCATCTTCTAAATTAATATTTTCACTTTTAAGATTATTCATTTAGTGCTTATATCTTATTCTATTCTTTTTTTTTTTTTCAGAAGTTCGAGAATCTAACAGTTTTGAATTTTGACTACTGCAAATTTTTAAGTCAGATACCTGATGTATCTCATCTTCCAAATTTGGAGGAACTTTCATTTGAAGAGTGTAGTAATTTAATTACAGTTCATGACTCAATTGCTGTTCTGAATAAACTTCGAATATTGAATGCTAAGAGTTGCCACAGGCTTAGGAGTTTTCCACCTCTCAACTTGACGTCTCTTGAAGAACTTAAACTTTCATACTGTTCTAGTCTTGAGAATTTTCCAAAAATATCTGTAGAAATGGAAAAAATAAAGGAACTTGATTTGAGTGGGCTACCTATAAAAGAGTTGCCATTGTCATTTCAAAATCTTATTGGACTCCAAAGTTTACATTTGAGTGATTGTACTAGCTTTGGTCTACAAACTAGCATTTTCATGATGCCTGAGCTGTTTGAATTTATTGCTTGCAATTGCATGGGGTTGCAATGGGTAAAATCAGAAGATGGTGAAGAAAAGGTGGGCGAAGTAGTATCTTCGAAGTTAGACAAGTTTGAGGCCAGCCATTGCAACCTGTATGATGAATTTTTTTCAACAGGTTTCATGCAGTTGGCTCATGTGAGGGTTTTAAACCTACAGAAGAATAAATTCACATTCCTTCCTGAATGCATCAAAGAATTTCAATTTTTAAGTGATCTTGATGTGAGTGAGTGCAAGGATCTTTGTGAAATTAGAGGACTACCGCCAAACTTAAAAATATTCAAGGCAAAAAACTGTAAATTATTGTCTTACTCAAGTTCAAGCATGTTATTAAATAAGGTATTGTCTTGTTTTTAATATTGTATTTGAATTGATAATATATATATATAGTGTACTGAACTGAATGTTGCTAATCTTATGAATTATATGACTAACAGGAACTGCACAAGGCTAGAAATATTAGTGGGTTTAGTTTTCCAGGATCAAATATTCCTGAGTGGTTCGATCAGCAAAGCAAAGGACATTCATGTTCTTTCTGGTTTCGTAATAAAATTCCTGCCAAAGTTCTCTGTATTATGATTGGACGTTTGAGCGAACACGATTACTATTTTAACAGAAATACAGCTACAGCTATGATTACAGCTACAGCTACAGCTATGATGGTCATCAATGGCAAAGTTCATCAGGAAATTCAAATCCCTTTTTACGGGCTTGAATCAGATCATACGTATGTCTTTGATCTACATGAGAAGTTAAAAAGGGAGATTGAAGTACCTTTAGAAGAGAAATGGAACCATGTGGAGATTATATGTAGAAAGGAGGTTTTCATACCCCATTGGTGTAAAGCTGAAATTTTCAACTCCCTAAACCTTGGAGGAGTTGGAAAAAAAATTAATAAAGGTAAAGTACATTATGATCATTTTCGTATTTTTGAATCACAAGTTTCATAGGTATTTTTTATATTTCTAAATGTTTTTATTATTTTTTTTATTTTGATATTTGATTATCTACCCAACCCAAATATGATTAGATTACGTTAGTTTGTTTCTGAACATGCAAGTTTTATAGGTATTTTTTTTTTTATATTGTATCATTTTTTTTATATTGTTTCTGAACAGGTGATAGGTCTAGAAAGAAAGATAAAGTACATTATAATTATCTCGACACTTTCAAATCACAAATTTCTCAAATTGCAAGTTTCCAAGGTATTTTTTATATTTCTATCATGCTTTTATTATTATTTTATTTACTTATCTGATTATCTACCCAACCCAAATATGCTTAGACTGCGTTAGTTTGTTTCTGAACATGCAAGTTTCATAGGTATTTTTTTTATATTGTATCATGTTTTTTTATATTGTTTCGGAACATATGATGAGTTTAGCCATCCTTATGATCATTTCTGCACTTTCGAATCACAAGCTTCTCAACGTGTACGTTATTTCGTTCAAAAAGTTGGAATACATGTGTTCAAACAAGAAAGCAGCGGCATGGACGATGTAGAATTTAGTGATCCTTATAAGCAAGGTAAAGTACATTATGATCATCTCCGCACTTTCGAATCACAAGTTTATGAATATGCAATTTTGATAGGTATTTTTTTATGTTTCTATCAGGTTTTTATATTTGTTTATTTGAATTGTCTTGTGTATAATAAATTATTTAAAAACCAAATTTTTATTAAAAAAAATTATTTAAGTAATCAGTTTATATATAGACTTCAGTTCAATAAATTCTATTGATTAATTTTAACTTTTATACGTTATAATGTTTTATTTAATTTTAAAATCATTATAGTTATCTCATAATTGACAATTTTTTTTTGGTGCAATCATAATTTACACATTTATATCAACTAAAATTCAATGGATCATGAATTAAAATTGGTATTATGTTTCAATTTCATAAACATCATATGATTCAAATAGAAGAAAATACCTACAAATATCGTAGAAGAAAATATCTAAAAAAAAATACTTTTCATTGTTTTCTGCCTCTCTAACCCACCATTCCACCAAGGTAATTTCTCTCCCAGATTTTTATCAGTTAACTGAATCAACATGCTAGAAAATTGTGTACATAATTAATCATATTATTATTAATGTTTTCACAGTCAAAGATAGTGTTTGAAGGAGACAATTAAAGACCTGTCTGTCAAGATGGTGAAGTTCACAGTTGACAAAGTCCGGCGGATTATGGACCGCAGGCACAACATTAGGAACATGTCTGTTATTGCTCATGTTGACCACGGTAATGTTATTCTACTTACTCTTTTTTTTTGTTGATGTGAGTGAAGTTTTACTTCTATATCATTGTTTTGGTTACTACTTTGTAGTAACTATATATAACTAGCTTCTGGGGATGGCATGCAGGGAAATCCACACTGACAGATTCTCTTGTGGCTGTTGCTGGTATCATAGCAGAAGAGAGTGCAGGAGATGTGAGGCTGACAGATACCCATCAAGACGAAGCTGAATGTGGAATCACTATCAAGTCCACCGGCATCTCTCTCTACTATGAGATGCAAGAGGTTGACTTGAAGAATTTCAAGGGAGAGCGTGAAGGGAATGAGTTCCTTATGAACCTCATTGACTCGCTGGGGCATGTGGACTTCTCATCCGAGGTCACTGCTGCGCTCCGCATCACCGATGGAACACTTGTGGTGGTGGATTGTGTGGAGGGTGTCTGTGTCCAAACAGAAACTGTGCTGAGACAGGCTCTTGGAGAAAGGGTTAAGCCCGTTTTGGTGGTGAACAAGATGGATAGGTGCTTCCTTGAGCTCCACCTTGATGCAGAGGATGCATACCTTACATTTCAAAGGGTTGTGAATGTGATCATGGCAACTTATGAAGATGCAGCACTTGGTGATATTCAGGTATACCCTGAAAAAGGCACGGTTGCTTTCTCCGCTGGCTTGCATGGATGGAGTTTTACACTCACCAACTTTGCAAAAATGTATGCTTCCAAGTTTGGAGTTGATGAGGCAAAGATGATGAGTAGGCTTTGGGGTGAGAATTTCTTTGACTCTGCTACCAAAAAGTGGACCAACAAGCACACCAGGACTTCTACTTGCAAGTGCGGCTTTGTTATGTTCTGTTATGAACCAATCAAACAAATTATTGAACTTTGCATGCGGGACCAAAGGGATGTGCTGTGGCCGAGGTTGGAAAAGCTTGGGGTGAACTTGAAGTCAGGAAAAGGAGTTGACAGGAAAGGCTTTGATGAAGCATGTTATGCAGAGCTGGCTTCCGGCAAGTAGAGCGCTTCTGGAAATGATGATATATCACCTTCCCTCTCCATCCATTGTACGAGGGTCCCCTTGATGATCAATCTGCTTCTGCTATCAGAAACTGTGATCCTAAAGGTCCTCTTATGCTCTATGTCTCAAAGATGATTCCAGCATCTGATAAGGGGAGATTTTTTGCTTTTGGTCGTGTATTCTCTGGCAAGGTTTCAACTGGTTTGAAGGTCAGAATCATGGGACCAAACTATGTCCCTGGGGAGAAAAAGGACTTGTATGTTAAAAGTGTTCAGCGCACTGTAATTTGGATGGGAAAGAAACAGGAAACTGTTGAAGACGTGCCTTGTGGCAACACAGTAGCCTTGGTGGGTTTGGACCAGTTCATCACCAAGAATGTTACATTGACAAATGAGAAGGAAGTTGATGCACACCCTATTCGAGCTATGAAGTTTTCTGTGTCACCAGTGGTAAGTGTTGCTGTTACAACCAGGGTTTCATCAGATCTTCTAAAGCTTCAGGAGGGCCTTAAACGTTTAGCAAAGTCAGACCCTATGGTGGTTTGCACACATTCAGAGACGACAGGGGAGCATATAATATCTGCTGCTGGTGAGCTTCATCTTGAAATCTGCTTGAAGGACTTGCAGGATGATTTCATGAATGGAGCAGAGGTTTCAATATCTGATCCCATTGTCTCTTTCCGTGAGACTGTACCTAACAGACACAACCGTCTGTACATGGAGGCTGGACTTGCAGAGGCTATTGATGATGGAAAGATTTGACCCGGGGTAGATCGCAAAAAAAGGTCTCAAATATTGTCAGAAGAATTTGGTTGGGACAAGGATCTGGCCAAGAAAATATGGTGTTTTGGCCCCGATGGTAAAGGACCCAACATGGTGGTAGATACCTGCAGGTGCATACAGTACCTCAATGAAATCAAAGACTCGGTTGTTTCTGGGTTTGAGGGAGCATCTTATGCAGGTCCAATGGCTGATGAGAACATGAGAGGGGTCTGCTTTGAGATTTGTGACCATTCATAGAGGAGTTGGCAAATTGATTACAGGTGGTGTGATAAATAGATAGGAAACTGGGAAAACAGCTGTACACTAGTCTAGGTCTAAACAAATTACAAATTTGAAATCCCTAAAGTAATGCAATGAATATCTACTGCTAGTTGTGCACAAAAAAAAAAACAGAATCTGAAGATTATGTCTATTCCCATAAATCGGGAACTGGCAACTGAGACAAACAATCAACTACCACGGGAGTAGATGAACTGATAGAGACATAGTGCATAGCATAGCAGAATGAACTTGCCTCAGTTATCAGTGGCTTTGCATGTTCTTCCCATTCAGTAGCCCACCTTGCTGAAGAACCAGTTTCTAATGCACCATATTTCAGGACCTTCAAAGCATCACAGTCATCAGGAAATCCCTTGAAAAGAAGCTGTGTAGTAGGTAGATTCAGGGCACCAAATTAGCATGCTCTTTGCTCAATTTTAACAGACAAAACAATATGTAATCCACATTCAAATAAGGGAGTTGAATCTTGTAATCGTTAACAGACTTACCAGAAGCTCATCAGCTAGCTCTGATGAAGAAGAGAAGAGAACACCATTTTTGTCAACTCTAACCAGTTCTTTAATGCTTCACAAAGATAAAAACTTTGACCCATAAATGAAAAAGAACAACTTTTTTGAACTTCAGAACAAGTCACAAACAATTTTCCAAGGAAGTATATAGCTTACCAAGAGTACGAAACAGCACAAACAGGCAGTCCACAGCCAAACATATCCACAACCTGGTACAAGCATATAAGTTTTAAAAAAAAAAACTGAAAGTGGAAGTAAGATTCAATAGTTTTTTTTTTATAAATACTTTCAAAATGAAACATACTCAACATGGTCAGATGAATTCAATAATTTTATAGGAGAACCAACTTAATCAACATAATATTCATCACAGTTTGATGCCCTAGAGTGCAATGTGGCTTAAATGATATGAAACAGCAGATTATTCACAGGGAGGTTAATCAAGTTATCAATATAACCATGAAAAGACATTGCTAACAGCACATCTTTGTTTGTACATTGACATATAATAATGGATACCTTCATTGGAAGGTCTAATCCTGATGATGAAGTATGCAGACAAACACCTAGATCAGCTGATCCTGAACTCACCCAAAACTGTTAAATCAAGAATTTTATCAGTGTAAGATCATTTTTAAAACAAGGAACAAATAAAATACCTAGAAGTAATGGATAATCATCAGCTGACAGCCACATGGTACGAAACGCCACACGTTTAAGTTTCATTCTCTTTATTTTTGCCTCATACTTTTCTTTTTCTGGACCTTTGCCTTTATCAATGAAGATCCCTTGTTAGAAAATTCCATATGATGTCCGATAATTCAGAATGAAAAACAAAAACTATACCAGTTATGATGAATAACAATCTGGGATATAAACATTGCTTTCCATCAGATATTTCTTTCCAAATGACCTCCTCATCTACCGAATCATCTTCACCTAATATGGCAGCAACACGTCTATCATACATTACAGCAGCTTCCAAGAGAATGCTAAAATCTTCATCTGGTGTCCTAAAAGTGGCATAAGTCATACAAATAATCCAGTCAAGTTTGGCTAAGTAGCCCACCAATATAAGTCAAGATTATCCCAGTAAACAGAGGTTTTCTATGATTTTTATTTTTCTTGTTTTGTTTCATTTTTCTCATAGTAGGTCCATTTAACTAACTTCATAATATGCAGGAAAAAAGGAAGTGACTATTTTAAAAGGATAAAAAGCTGTGTTCTACCAAGGTTTCCAATAAAGAAAAAAAAAAAACTCCTGAAAATCACATGTCTACAATGCAAGCCATTTTAGTTTTACCAAAGGAGGCAATTCATAATAGGATAAACATACCAGCTCGTACTGCTTACAACAAGTGCTGGTCGATTTGGCTTCAAATATATGTTTGAACCAACCTCAGTTGTAAACAGAGTCTCGTTTTGGTGACAGCTAGCAATCAATGGAGTTCCTGTAAGAAGCAAGCACATTAACAAAGAAAAAAATGAGCTAACGACTAAGATCAATATACAACTGGATTGTAAAACCTATCTTACCATTACTAACAAAATCTCTGACACCAAGAGACTGAAACAAGTCCTCATTTAGTCTGCAAAATAACTTATGAGTTTAAATGATAGTTTCACACCGTCATAAAATAACAATCATTTTTTTATTTCAAATTAATTGACTTTTATAAAATTATTTTAAAAATTTTATAAACTATAATTGTTTGAAAAAAGCATAGCCTTTAAACTCACAACTCATATTTCAATTTCTTTCACTTAATATTGTCTCATTTGATAGGCTGCCACCTAAGCTCCCATAATATATATTACATTTACAACATTTTCTTTTTATTAGGAGACATGATGTAATGTTTTATAAACAATTAAGGTTTGGTGTAGTGTATAGTAAGTGTTAATGTAATGTCTTTCAAACAATTAAGAAAGATTGGCGCAGGAATATAAAAAAACTGAAGAGTTTGTACAATCTTGTGAAACAATAAGTGTAATTTAAATATGATATTATTAGCCAAATGAAAATGTACTTTAGAGTTAGTCACTATTTTTGATAACTCTGTGTATGCTAAATGTAAGATACTAAGCAATGGGAAGTACAAGAGTGCTGAACACAGAGTAAAGAACTCTAGCAGCCAAGCCACGGTATCAGCTGTAGTGTTTACTATGCCAGGGATTTTGTTTTCAAGGATTACATCAACCATTTTTTTGGAAGTGTTCATGATGGAAGGAACTCTCTTGATTTTGCAAGGATCAACTCGCCTAATTAACTTGTCTAGAGAATTATAAAGAGGTCTAACTCAGTTTTGAACATGGCGCGTGAGTGTCGTAAACTTTTTTATATTAAACTGTAATTAGTTCATATCTCAATCTCCATGGTGTTATTATAATACTGTGTAATACTGATGATGATATGTATGTGGTGCATTGACTACAGAAAAATACTAGTCATAGTTTTATTATAGCTAGATCTAGACAAATTACATATTTGAAATCTGCTGCACACTTTCATTTTGTTATAGTCTTGAGAAATTTCCAGAAATATCTGGAGAAATGGAAAACATAAAGGAATGCATGGGGTGGCAATGGGTAAAATCAGAAGATGGTGAAGAAAAGGTTGGCGTCTTCCAAGGTAGACCGAGTTTGTGGCCGTCCATTGCAACCTGAATGATGAATTTTTTTTTCAACAGGTTTTCATGCAGTTTGCTCATGTGAGGAGGTTAGACCTACGGAAGAATAATTTTACATTCCTTCTTGGATGCATCAAAGAATTTCAATTTTTAAGTGATATTGATGTGAGTCATTACAAGCATTGTCTTCCTCGAGTTCAAGCATGTTATTAAATAAGGTATTGTCTTGTTTTTATTAGTTGATTTCTATTGCACTTAACTTAATGTTACTAATCGTATGAGTTCTTTTTGAATTATGACTAACAGGAACTACTGAATAAGAAGGCTGGAGATATTTTGATTGAGTTTCCTGGAGAAAGTATTCCAGAGTGGTTTGATCAGAAAAGCATGAGACATTCAATTTGTTTCTGGTTTCGCAATAAATTTCCTACCAAACTTCTTTGTATTCTTATTATATTTGAGTCCAAAAGTAAATATGGGTTGGTTAGACCGGTGGGGGTTTTCAATGGCAAAGTTGAACGATTGGAACTCCTCTATGATATCGTGTGGTTGGAATTGGATCATATACATATGATCTACATAGGATCTTCAAATATCAGTATGAAGTGCCTTTAGAAAAGGAATGGATGAATGAACAAGTTATGCCCCTCTCAGTGTTTGAGGAAATGCTTTGAAGTATCATATTATTTAGGACTAATGTAATGTAATGTCATGCGTGTGTGCATGTAATTGTAGTTTTATTATGTTTCAATCAAGTATCATGTCCATCAATTAGCACCAATTATCTAATGCTTAGAAGTATCAATAAGTATTATGTCAATTTCAATGCAATTTGCTACTTACTGCTATCTTATCTCAATTTTTGTGGTCTTCTGAATCATTTTCAAGAAAATCACAAAATGTATAATATAGAATAACAGCTAAGGTAACTACAATACATGTTATGTGAGTATGTGACAACCTTTGTGCCTTGTGATCTAATGAGTCAAAGCTATATTCTTTCTCCCTTTTCTTGTGATCAGGTAGTCTTCTCTTTCCTCTCAACTCTGTTTCTGTATTCTATTTTTTCCCCTTTCTTTTCAACAATATTATGTTGTTTTTCATTATTTTTAGAACTAAAAATAATGAAACATATATAAAACTATCAGAAAATATTTAAAGCTGATAATTCCTTGTGTATAGAGTTAGTTTTTTTTTTAATTTTATGTTTTAAATATATTAAAATATTAAAAAATATAACTCCTCAAACACATGGTTGGTGGTATAGGTAAACTTTGAATCTCATTTGAATTAGAAAAACGTACGTGTTGGCTATTTACTGATGCAGATATATCATATAGGTGGGTAGCATTTAAAGGGTTGGTTGTTGGTTAACTATCAGATATTAAATAGCCATTACTTCCCTTTTTTGTAGACAATTTCAATGCAAATGTGAGAGCATCTCTTTTTATGACAGCTTGACTTTTAAGGCAGAGAGAGGAAAAAACAGCTAGATATTTTCCACCCTTCAATTAGTATTTCACAGTACTACTACTACTACTTTATTATTGTATCAATTTCATATTTTGATTCTGCATTCCAAACGCATCAACCATAACTCATACTACTCAACTTTCCTCTTATGGCTGAGACATCACATTCCCGTGCTTCCAACTATGATGTGTTCCTCAGCTTCCGAGGCTCAGACACACGCTATGGTTTCACCGGCAATCTAAACAAAGCTCTCAGTGACAAGGGAATCCAAACTTTCTTTGATGATGAGAAGCTTCGTGGAGGAGAAGAAATAACAGCAACACTCGTGAAGGCAATTCAAGAGTCCAGGATTGCCATCACTGTGCTCTCTCAAGACTACGCTTCTTCCTCGTCTTGCTTAGAGGAACTTGCTACCATCCTTGACTGCAAGACCAAAGGACTGTTGGTTATTCCAGTCTTTTATAAGGTCGATCCTTCTGATGTCAGACACCTGAAAGGTAGCTATGGAAAGAGTTTGAAGAAGCACGAGGAGAGGTTCAAAGATAAGAACATGGACAAGTTGCAGGATTGGAAGATGGCTCTGCGTCAAGTAGGCAACCTCTCTGGCTTTCATTTCAGAGATGATGGGTATCCAACCAAACTAATCTTTCTATTTTCTAATTTTCAATGGATCATGTTTTACTTGTCCAGTGATTTAAAGAGAAAATAATTAGTGCTTTTTAACCTTGAAAATGAATAATTAGTTTAACTTGTTAAAACATTTTTGTTTGTTTGTATGAAACAGAGATGAATATGAATACGAGTTTATTGAGAGGATTATTAAGCAGGTATATAGGGAGATTAGTCCTGCTTCTTGTTTACATGTTGCGGATTACCCAATTGGACTAGAGTCAAAGGTACAAGAAGTAATAAGGCTTTTGAATGTGGGATCTTATGATGGTGTTCACATGATAGGGATCCATGGAATGGGAGGGATAGGAAAATCAACACTTGCTCGAGCGGTTTATAATCATTTAACTGTTGAGAATTTTGATGGTCAGTGTTTCCTTGAAATCATGAGAGAATTTTCAAACAATCAAGGGTTACAACACCTCCAAAGCATCCTTCTTTCGGAAATACTTAAAGAGAAGGACATCCATTTAACAGGTAAGAACCAAGGAATTTCAAAGATAAAGTCTGGGCTTAAGGGGAAGAAGATTCTACTTGTTCTAGATGATGTTGACCGGCCTGATCAATTACATGCAATCGCTGGAGAACGCAATTGGTTTGGTCCCGGCAGTAAAATCATCATCACAACTCGGGACAAACAACTTCTAGAGTCTTGTCAAGTTAATAGGACATATGAGATGAACGGATTTAATGAGAAAGATGCTCATCGATTGCTTAAATGGAAAGCTTTTAAAAATGAAAAAGTCGATCCAATGTACAATGAGGTCTTACATCGTGTAGTATCTTATTGTTCTGGGCTTCCACTGGCTTTAGAAGTGATAGGTTCCAGCTTGTTTGGGAAACGTACAAAAGAATGGGAGCATGCTATCAAAAGATATAAAAGAATTCTCAAGAAGGATATCCTAGAGATACTTAAAGTCAGTTTTGATGCTCTAGAAGAAGAAGAAGAGAAAAGTGTTTTTCTTGACATTGCTTGTTGCTTTAGAGGATATGAATGGTCAGATGTTGAAGATATACTTGGTGCTCGTTATGATGACTCCACGGAATATCATATTGGGATGTTGGTTGAAAAATCTTTACTAAAGATTGCTCATGATATAGTTACTTGTCATGACTTGATTGAGGACATGGCTAGACAAATTGAATCATCAAGAGAGCCAGGAGAACGCAAGAGATTATGGTCAGTGAAAGATATAAAACAGGTTTTAAAAGACAACACAGTAAGTAAAACTCACAAACTGTTGTTTTGTTTTCTTATCTTTGATTTAGTTTTTTGTTTATTATATGTTCACATACCATACTTATTTTCTTTATTGATAACTTGTAAAGTTCTCTAAACACGTGAATTGTTGTCTTACATATAACTTATGGTGGACTCGTGCCTTTTTGCATTAACAGGAAACTAATAAAATTGAAATCATATGTCTAGAAGATTTCTTCATATCTGACAAAGAAGAAGCAATAGAATGGAATGGAAAGGCCTTCGAGAATATGAAAAATCTCCAAATAGTTGTGATTAGAAATGGTAAATTTTCCGAAGGTCCTAGCTATTTTCCAGAAAGTTTGAGAGTGCTGGAATGGCACAGATATCCTTCCAATTGTTTACCATCTAATTTTAATCCGAAGGAACTCAACATATGCAAGTTACCTCACAGTTGTTTTACGTCATTTGAGTTTGATAGCTCATCGAAGGCAAGTTTAAGCAGTGCACTTTTCTCATCTTATAAATTAATATTTTCACTTCTAAGATTATTCATTCGGTTCTTATTTCTTATTCTTGTTTTCCATTTCTTTTTTTTTACAGACGACGTTCAAGAGTTTAACAGTTTTGAATTTAGACTACTGCAATTCTTTAAGACAGATGCCTGATGTATCTCATCTTCCAAATTTGGAGGAACTTTCATTTGAAGAGTGTAGGAATTTAATTACAGTTCATGACTCAATTGGTGTTCTGAATAAACTTCGAATATTGAATGCTAAGAGTTGCAGCAACCTTAGGAGTTTTCCAGATCTCAACTTGACGTCTCTTGAACAATTTGGACTTTTATATTGTTCTAGTCTTGAGAATTTTCCAGAAATATCTGGAGAAATGGAAAACATAAAGGAACTTAGTTTGACTAAGCTAGCCATAAAAGAATTGCCATTGTCCTTTCAAAATCTTATTGGACTCCAAAAGTTATACCTGCGGGAATGTAGTAGAATTGTTCAGGTGCCAAGTAGCATTTTCATGATGCCTGAGCTGTTTGAATTTATTGCTTGCAATTGCATGGGGTTGCAATGGGTAAAATCAGAAGATGGTGAAGAAAAGGTGGGTGAAGTAGTATCTTCGAAGTTAAACAAGTTTGAGGCCAGCCATTGCAACCTGTATGATGAATTTTTTTCAACAGGTTTCATGCAGTTGGCTCATGTGAGGGTTTTAAACCTACAGGAGAATAAATTCACCTTCCTTCCTGAATGCATCAAAGAATTTCAATTTTTAAGTGATCTTGATGTGAGTGAGTGCAAGGATCTTCAGGAAATTAGAGAACTACCGCCAAACTTAAAAATATTCAAGGCAAAAAACTGTAAATCATTGTCTTCCTCAAGTTCAAGCACGTTATTAAATAAGGTATTGTCTTGTTTTTAATATTGTATTTAAATTGATAATATATATATATATATATATATATATATATATATATATATATATATATATATAGTGTACTGAACTGAATGTTGCTAATCTTATGAATTATATGACTAACAGGAACTGCACAAGGCTAGAAATATTAGTGGGTTTAGTTTTCCAGGATCAAATATTCCTGTGTGGTTCGATCAGCAAAGCAAAGGACATTCATGTTCTTTCTGGTTTGGTAATAAATTTCCTACCAAAGTTCTCTGTATTATTATTGGACGTTTGAGCGAACACGATTACTATTTTAACAGAAATACAGCTACAGCTATGATTACAGCTACAGCTATGATATTCATCAATGCCAAAGTTCATCAGGAAATTCAAATCCCTTTTTACGGGCTTGAATCAGATCATACGTATGTCTTTGATCTACATGAGAATTTAAAAAGGGAGATTGAAGTGCCTTTAGAAAAGGAATGGAACCATGTGGAGATTATATACGAATGTACGTCAGCGAAGTTACCCGTTATTAGAGCAGTTGGAATACATGTGTTCAAATAGGAAGGCGACATGGACGATATTCAGTTTACCAATCCTTACAAGAAAGGTAAAGTACATTATGATCATCTCCGCACTTTCGAATCACAAGTTTATGAATATGCAAGTTTCATAGGTATTTTTTTATGTTTCTATCATGTTTTTATATTTGTTTATTTGAATTGTCTTGTGTATAATAAATTATTTAAAAACCAAATTTTCATTAAAAAAAAATTATTTAAGTAATCAGTTTATATATAGACTTCAGTTCAATAAATTCTATTGATTAATTTTAACTATTATACGTTACAATGTTTTATTTAATTTTAAAATCATTATAGTTATCTCATAATTGACACCTTTTTTTTTTTGGTGCAATCATAATTTACACATTTATATCAACTAAAATTCAATGGATCATGAATTAAAATTGGTATTATGCTTCAATTTCATAAACATCATATGATTCAAATAGAAGAAAATACCTACAAATATAGTAGAAGAAAATATCTAAAAAAAAAAAAACTTTACATAATAGTTTATGAGTAGATCATAGTGTAAGAATTGCCAACCGTCTAATTTATTTATGTCTAATTTAGACATATTATTATGTATTTTACATAATTAAATAAGTTTAAATAATTTTTTTTCCCTCTCTATCATTAAAATTAATATGAAAAATAATTTATCATCTAAATCAGGATTTATTTTAAAAACTGAGTTGTTATATCGTGATTTTTTTTTGTCACAATTGTATTCTTTGTCAAAATGCAACATTTCTTAATTTGAACAAATATCTTATTATTAATCTTTCGGTGTGTCCTACAGATAGTCCATGGTCAAGTCAGCAAATAATTATTTAATCTGTTTGTGATGAACGGTGGAGATTCAGAAGAAACGTTTTTAGCAGAAGCAAGAAGTGTAGTTTCACAGCAATGTTGTTCAACAGCAATTGATTAATTAATTAACTAATTAAAACAAACCTTTCTCCTCATGCAACACTCCTACAATATAAATGTGTTGATCGATCTCTAACTCTCTCAAACCCTTTTCATGAGCTGAGTGTTTACTTTTCATTGTTTTCTGCCTCTCTTTCTAACCCACCATTCCACCAAGGTAACTTCTTCTCTCCCAGATTTTTATCAGTTAACTGAATCAACATGCTAGATAATTTATAGTACGTACTAGAAAATTGTGTTCATAATTAATCATATTATTATTAATGTTTTCACAGTCAAAGATAGTGTTTGAAGGAGACATTTAAAGACCTGTCTGTTAAGATGGTGAAGTTCACAGTTGACAAACTCCGGTGGACCGCAAGCACAACATTAGGAACATGTCTGTTATTGCTCATGTTGATCACGGTAATGTTATTCTACTTTTTTTTTTTGTTGATGTGAGTGAAGTTTTACTTCTATATCATTGTTTTGGTTACTACTTTGTAGTAACTATATATAACTAGCTTCTGGGGACGGCATGCAGGGAAATCCACACTGACAGATTCTCTTGTGGCTGTTGCTGGTATCATAGCAGAAGAGAGTGCAGGAGATGTGAGGCTGACAGATACCTGTCAAGACGAAGCTGAGCGTGGAATCACTATCAAGTTCACCGGCATCTCTCTCTATTATGAGATGCAAGAGGTTGACTTGAAGAATTTCAAGGGAGAGCGTGAAGGGAATGAGTTCCTTATAAACCTCATTGACTCACCGAGGCATGTGGACTTCTCATCCGAGGTCACTGCTGCGCTCCGCATCACCCATGGAGCACTTGTGGTGGTGGATTGTGTTGAGGGTGTCTGTGTCCAAACAGAAACTGTGCTGAGACAGGCTCTTGGAGAAAGGGTTAAGCCCGTTTTGGTTGTGAACAAGATGGATAGGTGCTTCCTTGAGCTCCACCTTGATGCTGAGGATGCATACCTTACATTTCAAAGGGTTGTTGAGAGTGTGAATGTGATCATGGCAACTTATGAAGATGCAGCACTTGGTGATATTCAGGTATACCCTGAAAAAGGCACGGTTGCTTTCTCTGCTGGCTTGCATGGATGGGGTTTTACACTCACCAACTTTGCAAAAATGTTTGCTTCCAAGTTGGGAGTTGATGAGGCAAAGATGATGAGTAGGCTTTGGGGTGAGAATTTCTTTGACTCTGCTACCAAAAATTGGACCAACAAGCACACCAGGACTTCTACTTGCAAGCGTGTCTTTGTTATGTTCTGTTATGAACCAATCAAACAAATTATTGAACTTTGCATGCGGGACCAAAGGGATGTGCTGTGGCCGAGGTTGGAAAAGCTTGGGGTGAACTTCAAGTCAGAGGAAAAGGAGTTGACAGGAAAGGCTTTGATGAAGCATGTTATGCAGAGCTGGCTTCCGGCAAGTAGAGCGCTTCTGGAAATGATGATATATCACCTTCCCTCTCCATCCAGTGCACAGCAATATCGTGTGGAGAATTTGTAAGAGGGTCCCCTTGATGATCAATATGCTTCTGCTATCAGAAACTGTGATCCTAAAGGTCCTCTGATGCTCTATGTCTCAAAGATGATTCCAGCATCTGATAAGCGGAAATTTTTTGCTTTTGGTTGTGTATTCTCTGGCAAGGTTTCAACTGGTTTGAAGGTCAGAATCATGGGACCAAACTATGTCCCTGGGGAGAAAAAGGACTTGTATGTTAAGTGTTCAGCGCACTGTAATTTGGATGGGAAAGAAACAGGAAACTATTGAAGACGTGCCTTGTGGCAACACAGTAGCCTTGGTGGGTTTGGACCAGTTCATCACCAAGAATGCTACATTGACAAATGAGAAGGAAGTTGATGCACACCCTATTCGAGCTATGAAGTTTTCTGTGTCACCAGTGGTAAGTGTTGCTGTTACAACCAGGGTTTCATCAGATCTTCCAAAGCTTCAGGAGGGCCTTAAACGACAGGGGAGCATATAATATCTGCTGCTGGTGAGCTTCATCTTGAAATCTGCTTGAAGGACTTGCAGGATGATTTCATGAATGGAGCAGAGGTTTCAATATCTGATCCCATTGTCTCTTTCCGTGAGACTGTGTTAGAGAGGTCTTGCCATACAGTGATGAGCAAGTCACCTAACAGACACAACCGTCTGTACATGGAGGCTGGACTTGCCGAGGCTATTGATGATGGAAAGATTTGACCCGGGGTTGATCCCAAAAAAAGGTCTCAAATATTGTCAGAAGAATTTGGTTGGGACAAGGATCTGGCCAAGAAAATATGGTGTTTTGGCCCCGATGGTAAAGGACCCAACATGGTGGTAGGTACCTGCAGGGGCATACAGTACCTCAATGAAATCAAAGACTCGGTTGTTTCTGGGTTGTTTGAGGGAGCATCTTATGCAGGTCCAATGGCTGATGAGAACATGAGAGGGGTCTGCTTTGAGATTTGTGATGTGGTTCTTCATGCTGATGCCATTCATAGAGGAGTTGGCCAGATCATTTCAACTGCAAGAAGAGCCTGCTATGCAGCCATGCTGACAGCAAAACCAAGACTTCTCAAGCCTGTCTATCTAGTGGAAATACAGGCACCTGAACAGGCTCTTGGTGGGATATACAGTGTTCTTAACCAGAAAAAAGGGCATGTGTTTGAGGAAATCCAAAGGCCTGGCTCCCCACTTTACAATGTCAAGGCATATTTGCTTGTTATTGAGTCATTTAAATTCAATGAATGACTAATGGCTCAAACTGGGGGACAGGCTTTTCCCCAGTTAGTATTTGACCATTGGGATATGGTGCCATCTGATCCACTAGAACCAAGCACTCATGCTTCTGCTCGTGTTAAGGAGATAAAAAGGAAGAAAGGCCTTAAGGAAGAAATGAGCCCTCTCTCTGAGTTCGAGGACAGGCTTTGATTAGTCAACAATAAGTTAGTTATCTAAGAAACAAATAAAGTATATTTTCTTTTTTCTTTTCTTAGTTTTTGTTCATATTTCTCAATCTTAATGTTACATGTTACACTGCAAATCCATTGTTTCTCTCTCTTTTTATTAATATTATTCAATTTTGCATCTTATCTAATTTATTTTTGGTAGAGTTGTCCTAAGCTTGTATAACTAGTATGTTATCAAAACTGAACTCAAGTTCACCAGAAAAATCTTATCTAGAATGTTGTCCTAACCTTATTTTCATTGAAACATGGACCAAGAATCAAGTCATATTCAAAGAAAATGAAATCCTAAATTATAAAACCAATATTTTTACAGATAACATCTATTTGCGATTTGATACACAGCAAGTCAACAACACTACAACAGATATGTTGGAAACCCTGCCGCATACCTATTCTGTACAAGGTAACTCTGGCTTGGAAATTGCCAAAACTTCATTAAATCTGCATGCAATCAGCACATAGTACTATTCAACTCTCCACTGGATTTGGCCAACAGCTAGATCCAATTTGCTGTTAGAGAAGTTAAAGATGTCTTCTAAGAATCAACAATGTCAAAATCTTGATATAACCTGCAAATTCATATGCTCTTATTTTAGGTTCACATGATTAGGATCAATTGTTAATCGCATATATCAACTACCAAATTGATTGCAGGTGGTGTGATAAATAGGAAACTGGGAAAACAGCTGTACACTAGTCTAGGTCTAAACAAGTTACAAATTTGAAATCCCTAAAGTAATGCAATGAATATCTACTGCTAGTTATGCACAAAAAGAAACACAGAATCTGAAGATTATGTCTATTCCTATGATAAAGACATAGTGCGTAGCATAGCAGAATGAACTTGCCTCAGTTATCAGCGGCTTTGCATGTTCTTCCCATTCAGTAGCCCACCTTGCTGAAGAACCAGTTTCTAATGCACCATATTTGAGGACCATCAAAGCATCACAGTCATCAGGAAATCCTTTGAAAAGAAGCTGTGTAGTAGGTAGATTCAGGGCACCAAATTAGTGTGCTCTTTGCTCAATTTTAACAGACAAAACAATATGTAATCCACATTCAAATAAGGGAGTTGAATCTTGTAATCGTTAACAGACTTACCAGAAGCTCATCAGCTAGCTCTGATGAAGAAGAGAAGAGAACATTTTTGTCAACTCTAACCAGTTCTTTAATGCTTCACGAAGATAAAAACTTTGACCCATAAATGAAAAAGAACTTTTTTGAACTTCAGAACAAGTCACAAACAATTTTCCAAGGAAGTATATAGCTTACCAAGAGTACGAAACAGCACAAACAGGCAGTCCACAGCCAAACATATCCACAACCTGGTACAGTTAAAGCATAAAAGTTTTAAAAAAAAAACTGAAAGTGGAAGTAAGATTCAATAGTTGTTGTTTTTTATAAATACTTTCAAAATGAAACATACTCAACATAGTTAGATGAATTCAATAATTTTATAGGAGAACCCACTTAATTAACATAATATTCATCACAGTTTGATGCCCTAGAGTGCAATGTGGCTTAAATGATATGAAACAGCAGATTATTCACAGGGAGGTTAATCAAGTTATCAATATAACCATGAAAAGACATTGCTAACAGCACATCTTTGTTTGTACATTGACATATAATAATGGATACCTTCATTGGAAGGTCTAATCCTGAAGATGAAGTATGCAGACAAACACCTAGATCAGCTGATCCTGAAATCACCCAAAACTGTTAAATCAAGAATTTCATCACAGTGTAAGATCATTTTTAAAACAAGGAACAAACAAAATACCTAGCAGTAATGGATAATCATCAGCTGACAGCCACATGGTACAAAACGCCACACGTTTAACTTTCATTCTCTTTATTTTTGCCTCATACTATTCTTTTTCTGGACCTTTGCCTTTATCAATAAAGATCCCTCGTTAGAAAATTCCCTATGATGTCCAATAATTCAGAATTAAAAACAAAAACTATACCAGTTATGATGAATAACAATCTGGGATATAAACATTGTTTTCCATCAGATATTTCTTTCCAAATGACCTCCTCATCTACCGAATCATCTTCACCGAATATGGCAGCAACACATCTATCATACATTACAGCAGCTTCCAAGAGAATGCTAAAATCTTCATCCGGTGTCCTAAAAGTGGCACAAGTCATACAAATAAACCAGTCAAGTTTAGCTAAGTAGCCTGCCAGTATAAGTCAAGATTATCCCAGTAAACAGAGGTTTTCTACAGTTTTTATTCTTCTTGTTTTGTTTCATTTTTCTCACTGTAGGTCCATTTAACTAACTTCATAATATGCAGGAAAAAAGGAAGTGACTATTTTAAAAGGATAAAAACCTGTGTTCTACCAAGGTTTCCAATAAAGAAAAAACAAAAACTCCTGAAAATTACAACATGCGTACAATGCAAGCCATTTTAGTTTTACCAAAGGAGGCAATTCATAATAGGATAAACATACCAGCTCGTACTGCTTACAACCAGTGACGGATTTTAGGGGGGGCAAGCAGGGGCTTCAGCCCCCCCCCCTCCCCCTTCCCCCTTTTTTTTTTTTCATATATATATATAAAATAAAATAAATATTAATAAAAAATTATTAAAAAAATAAAATTTTAAATTAATGATTTTTTTTTATTAGTAGATGATATCTTAATTTTATACCTAATAAATATTTGGTTTCATTATATTTTTATTTATTTTTGGTAAGTTTTACTTTTAATAAATTAATTTGATACTTTTTATCTATAATTTTTTAAAATCTTATAAATTTTACTTTACTATTTTACTCTTACATCACATGATTGTAGATTTTATTTTCAATTTTTAAAAAAATTGTCAAATTTTATATCATTTTTTATTTTTTTTAATAAATTTTATATTAAATATTTAAAAAAAAAATAAATTTATTGTCAATTTTTTTTAAAAAAAATTCTAGCCCCTCCCTACCTAGATTCCTGGATCCGTCCCTTACAACAAGTGACATTCGAAGATAGTTATATCAAAATCTTATTGAAACTAGTCCTTCTAAGACAATTATAATTTAATCATCTTAGGAGTGAATGCTTTAAAGACAGTCTTTTACCAACCGTCTTGGAATGGTACTTTTCTAATATGATTCTAAGTAACCGTCTTGAAATGATATCATTTTAAGACAGTTACTTATAAATCATCTTAGATTTTATAATATTATTTATAGAATTGTCACCACATTAGTTATCAAGACGGTATTATTTGAATCGTCATTGATAAGCCGACTTAGAATATAATTTTTGTAATAGTGATCTAATTTTAATTCGAAGGAACTTATCATATACAAGTTACCTCAGTTGTTTTACGTCATTTGAGTTTGATAGCTTATTGAAGGCAAGTTTAAACAGTACACTTTTCTCATCTTATAAATTAATATTTTTACTTTTAAATTATTCAATTCATTCAGTGCTTATTTCCTTTTCTTTTTTTTCCATTTCTTTTTTTTTTTTTTTTTTTTTGCAGAAGTTCGAGAGTCTAAGAGTTTTGAATTTTGACTACTGCAATTCTTTAAGTCAGATACCTTATGTATCTAGCTCATCTTCCAAATTTGGAGAAACTTTCATTTGAAGAGTGTGAGAATTTAATTACAGTTCATGACTCAATTGGTGTCCTGAATAAACTTCGAATATTGAATGCCGAATATTGTAGCAAGCTTAGGAGTTTTCCACCTCTCAACTTGACCTCTCTTGAACAACTTAAATTTTCACATTGTTATAGTCTTCAGAAATTTCCAGAAATATACGGAGAAATGGAAAACATAAAGGAACTTAAATTGGATGAGGTAGCTATAAAAGAATTGCCATTGTCATTTCAAAATCTTATTGGACTCCAAAAGTTATCCCTGATTAGATGTAATGGAAATGTTCAATTGTGAACTAGCATTGTCATGATGCCCTGAGCTATCAATAATTTATGCTTTGGAATGTTGGGGCTTGCAATGGGTAAAATCAGAAGATGGTGAAGAAAAGGTGGGCGAAGTAGTATATTCGAAGTTAGACCAGTTTGCGGCCATCGATTGCAACCTGAATGATGATTTTTTTTCAACAGGTTTCATGCAGTTGGCTCATGTCAGGAGTTTGGACCTACAGGAGAATAATTTCACGTTCCTTCCTGAACGCATCAAAGAATTTCAATTTTTAAGAACGGTTCATGTGAGTGATTGCAAGCATCTTGAGGAAATTAGAGGACTTCCACCAAACTTAAAGTTATTAAATAAGGTATTGTATTGTTTTTATTATTGTATTTGATTTGATAATATATATATATATATATAGTGAAGTTAACTTAATGTTGCTAAACTTATGAATTATGACCAACAGGAACTATGCATAAGGCTGGAGATATCTGGATTGAATTTCCAGGAACAAGTATTCAAGAGTGGTTCGATTAGCAAAGCATGTGACATTCATGTTGTTCTTTCTGGTTTCTTAATAAATTCCCTGTCAAAATTCTTTGTATTCTTATTAAACCTCGTGGGGAGGGCAAACCCTATTTAAAGTCGGTTACATTCATGATGTTCATCAATGGCAAATTTCTTCAGGTAATTCAATTCCATCGTGTTGAGTTTGGGTTGCTTAAATTAGATCATACGTATGTCTTTGATCTACATAAGTTGTTAAATAATGAGATTGAAGTGCCTTTAGAAAAGGAATGGAACCATGTGGAGTTTAGATACGAATGTAAGATAAAGAACTCACTCGTGAGAGCAATTGGAATACATGTATTCAAACAGGAAAGCGGAATGGACGATATTCAGTTCGCCGATCCTTATAACAAAGGAAGGAAAAGTACATGATGATCATATTCATCTCAGCACTTCCGAATCACAAGTTTGTGAACATGCAAGTTTCATAGGTATTTTTTATATTTGTATCATGTTTTTATTATTTTTTATTTTATTTTATTACATGTCTCATTATATGTCCAACCTAAATATGATCTGACTGCTTAGTTTATATTGTTTAAAAAAATTTCATTTAGTGGTATATTTGAAAATTTTAATTTAAAAAAAATATATTTGAATACTAACTAATTCATTTTTTTGTATTTTTTTTAAATATATTTCAATTTTTTTAAATATATGGTGTTTTAAATAGATATCTAGTACAATTTGGGATGTAATGAAATATTAAAAAAAAATAATTAAAAAACTCAAAAGTAAAAAATCTTAAATGGTTGAAGTCAACTAAACTAGCTAGTATTCACATATATTAGTTATCTAATTAACCTTGAAGTTTAAAATAATTATTAATATCGTATTAGTAAGAAGTATAAATCAATTAAATATGTTAAAAATAAAATATATGTTTATTTGAATTGTCTTGTGTGTAATAAATTATTTAAGAACAAAATTTTAATTAATTTTTTTATTAATAATTATTTTAAGTAATCATTTTATATATAGATAAGTATAGACTTAATTCAATAAATTCTATTGATTAATTTTAACTATTATACGTTATAGTGTTTTATTTAATTTTAAAATCATTATAGTTATCTCATAATTTACACATTTATATCAACTAAAATTCAATGGATCATGAATTAAAATTGGTATTATGCTTCAATTTTATAAACATCATATCGAAGAAAATACCTACAAATATTGTAGAAGAAAATATTATATTTATGAATATTTACATTTATATATAAATAAATAATGTTTTACTACTGAGGCCTGAGTGGTAATAAATTGAAAACAATTTAGTGAATATTAAAAAAAAATAGACCAAACATGAAAAAGTAAGGATTTATTTGAAAATATTTTTGCATGTATAATTACTTCATATATTGTAGAATGATTTTATTAATGTTACAGTTTTATGTATTATAAAATTAAATAATTTATTTCAGACAAATCAAGGAATATGTATATGATATTTTACACAGACTCTCAATTTATTTATGTCTAACAAAAAAAGGAGACTGATTTCTGTGAGGAAGATATAAGTTCAAAAGTAAAGTAAAATCAAGAACAATATTTTAAAGCTTGTCTTCAAACTCGGAGAGAGTTAGAGAACGACCAACACATTTCTATTGTAGGAGTGTTGCATGAGGAGAAAGGTTTCTTTTAATTAGTTAATTAATCAATTGCTGTGAGACTACACTTCTTTCTTGCTTCTGCTAAAAACGTTTCTTCTGAATCCCTCATCTCCACCGTCCATCACAAACCCATGACCAGGAAGTTTCTTGGAGTGGTGAGCAAGAAATTTGACTTTTATCTTTTTTCTAATAAGAATTTAAAATTCCATAAAATATTTATATTTATTAAACAGTTTAAATAATTATTTGCTGACTTGACCATGGACTATCTTTCGGTGTCCTACAGATAGTGTGACAATCACTCTTTCTCTTTTAGAAATTGAATTACAAGTGATAATAACTTATGAGTTTAAATGATAGTTTCACACCGTCATAAAATAACAATCATTTTTTTATTTCAAATTAATTGACTTTTATAAAATTATTTTAAAAATTTTATAAACTATAATTGTTTGAAAAAAGCATAGCCTTTAAACTCAACTCATATTTCAATTTCTTTCACTTAATATTGTCTCATTTGATAGGCTGCCACCTAAGCTCCCATAATATATATTACATTTACAACATTTTCTTTTTATTAGGAGACATGATGTAATGTTTTATAAACAATTAAGGTTTGGTGTAGTGTATAGTAAGTGTTAATGTAATGTCTTTCAAACAATTAAGAAAGATTGGCGCAGGAATATAAAAAAACTGAAGAGTTTGTACAATCTTGTGAAACAATAAGTGTAATTTAAATATGATATTATTAGCCAAATGAAAATGTACTTTAGAGTTAGTCACTATTTTTGATAACTCTGTGTATGCTAAATGTAAGATACTAAGCAATGGGAAGTACAAGAGTGCTGAACACAGAGTAAAGAACTCTAGCAGCCAAGCCACGGTATCAGCTGTAGTGTTTACTATGCCAGGGATTTTGTTTTCAAGGATTACATCAACCATTTTTTTGGAAGTGTTCATGATGGAAGGAACTCTCTTGATTTTGCAAGGATCAACTCGCCTAATTAACTTGTCTAGAGAATTATAAAGAGGTCTAACTCAGTTTTGAACATGGCGCGTGAGTGTCGTAAACTTTTTTATATTAAACTGTAATTAGTTCATATCTCAATCTCCATGGTGTTATTATAATACTGTGTAATACTGATGATGATATGTATGTGGTGCATTGACTACAGAAAAATACTAGTCATAGTTTTATTATAGCTAGATCTAGACAAATTACATATTTGAAATCTGCTGCACACTTTCATTTTGTTATAGTCTTGAGAAATTTCCAGAAATATCTGGAGAAATGGAAAACATAAAGGAATGCATGGGGTGGCAATGGGTAAAATCAGAAGATGGTGAAGAAAAAGTTGGCGTCTTCCAAGGTAGACCGAGTTTGTGGCCGTCCATTGCAACCTGAATGATGAATTTTTTTTTCAACAGGTTTTCATGCAGTTTGCTCATGTGAGGAGGTTAGACCTACGGAAGAATAATTTTACATTCCTTCTTGGATGCATCAAAGAATTTCAATTTTTAAGTGATATTGATGTGAGTCATTGCAAGCATTGTCTTCCTCGAGTTCAAGCATGTTATTAAATAAGGTATTGTCTTGTTTTTATTAGTTGATTTCTATTGCACTTAACTTAATGTTACTAATCGTATGAGTTCTTTTTGAATTATGACTAACAGGAACTACTGAATAAGAAGGCTGGAGATATTTTGATTGAGTTTCCTGGAGAAAGTATTCCAGAGTGGTTTGATCAGAAAAGCATGAGACATTCAATTTGTTTCTGGTTTCGCAATAAATTTCCTACCAAACTTCTTTGTATTCTTATTATATTTGAGTCCAAAAGTAAATATGGGTTGGTTAGACCGGTGGGGGTTTTCAATGGCAAAGTTGAACGATTGGAACTCCTCTATGATATCGTGTGGTTGGAATTGGATCATATACATATGATCTACATAGGATCTTCAAATATCAGTATGAAGTGCCTTTAGAAAAGGAATGGATGAATGAACAAGTTATGCCCCTCTCAGTGTTTGAGGAAATGCTTTGAAGTATCATATTATTTAGGACTAATGTAATGTAATGTCATGCGTGTGTGCATGTAATTGTAGTTTTATTATGTTTCAATCAAGTATCATGTCCATCAATTAGCACCAATTATCTAATGCTTAGAAGTATCAATAAGTATTATGTCAATTTCAATGCAATTTGCTACTTACTGCTATCTTATCTCAATTTTTGTGGTCTTCTGAATCATTTTCAAGAAAATCACAAAATGTATAATATAGAATAACAGCTAAGGTAACTACAATACATGTTATGTGAGTATGTGACAACCTTTGTGCCTTGTGATCTAATGAGTCAAAGCTATATTCTTTCTCCCTTTTCTTGTGATCAGGTAGTCTTCTCTTTCCTCTCAACTCTGTTTCTGTATTCTATTTTTTCCCCTTTCTTTTCAACAATATTATGTTGTTTTTCATTATTTTTAGAACTAAAAATAATGAAACATATATAAAACTATCAGAAAATATTTAAAGCTGATAATTCCTTGTGTATAGAGTTAGTTTTTTCTTTAATTTTATGTTTTAAATATATTAAAATATTAAAAAATATAACTCCTCAAACACATGGTTGGTGGTATAGGTAAACTTTGAATCTCATTTGAATTAGAAAAACGTACGTGTTGGCTATTTACTGATGCAGATATATCATATAGGTGGGTAGCATTTAAAGGGTTGGTTGTTGGTTAACTATCAGATATTAAATAGCCATTACTTCCCTTTTTTGTAGACAATTTCAATGCAAATGTGAGAGCATCTCTTTTTATGACAGCTTGACTTTTAAGGCAGAGAGAGGAAAAAACAGCTAGATATTTTCCACCCTTCAATTAGTATTTCACAGTACTACTACTACTACTTTATTATTGTATCAATTTCATATTTTGATTCTGCATTCCAAACGCATCAACCATAACTCATACTACTCAACTTTCCTCTTATGGCTGAGACATCACATTCCCGTGCTTCCAACTATGATGTGTTCCTCAGCTTCCGAGGCTCAGACACACGCTATGGTTTCACCGGCAATCTAAACAAAGCTCTCAGTGACAAGGGAATCCAAACTTTCTTTGATGATGAGAAGCTTCGTGGAGGAGAAGAAATAACAGCAACACTCGTGAAGGCAATTCAAGAGTCCAGGATTGCCATCACTGTGCTCTCTCAAGACTACGCTTCTTCCTCGTCTTGCTTAGAGGAACTTGCTACCATCCTTGACTGCAAGACCAAAGGACTGTTGGTTATTCCAGTCTTTTATAAGGTCGATCCTTCTGATGTCAGACACCTGAAAGGTAGCTATGGAAAGAGTTTGAAGAAGCACGAGGAGAGGTTCAAAGATAAGAACATGGACAAGTTGCAGGATTGGAAGATGGCTCTGCGTCAAGTAGGCAACCTCTCTGGCTTTCATTTCAGAGATGATGGGTATCCAACCAAACTAATCTTTCTATTTTCTAATTTTCAATGGATCATGTTTTACTTGTCCAGTGATTTAAAGAGAAAATAATTAGTGCTTTTTAACCTTGAAAATGAATAATTAGTTTAACTTGTTAAAACATTTTTGTTTGTTTGTATGAAACAGAGATGAATATGAATACGAGTTTATTGAGAGGATTATTAAGCAGGTATATAGGGAGATTAGTCCTGCTTCTTGTTTACATGTTGCGGATTACCCAATTGGACTAGAGTCAAAGGTACAAGAAGTAATAAGGCTTTTGAATGTGGGATCTTATGATGGTGTTCACATGATAGGGATCCATGGAATGGGAGGGATAGGAAAATCAACACTTGCTCGAGCGGTTTATAATCATTTAACTGTTGAGAATTTTGATGGTCAGTGTTTCCTTGAAATCATGAGAGAATTTTCAAACAATCAAGGGTTACAACACCTCCAAAGCATCCTTGTTTTGAAAATACTTAAAGAGAAGGACATCCATTTAACAGGTAAGAACCAAGGAATTTCAGAGATAAAGTCTGGGCTTAAGGGGAAGAAGATTCTACTTGTTCTAGATGATGTTGACCGGCCTGATCAATTACATGCAATCGCTAGAGAACGCAATTGGTTTGGTCCCGGCAGCAAAATCATCATCACAACTCGGGACAAACAACTTCTAGAGTCTCGTCAAGTTGTTAATAGGACATATGAGATGAACGGATTTAATGAGAAAGATGCCCTTCGATTGCTTACATGGAAAGCTTTTAAAAAGGAAAAAATTGATCCAAGTTACGAGAATGTCTTGCATCGTGTAGAATCTTATTGTTCTGGCCTTCCTCTAGCTTTAGAAGTGATAGGTTCCAGCTTGTTTGGGAAAAGTACAAAAGACTGGGAGCATGCTATCAAAATATATAAAAGAATTCTCGACGAGGATATCCTAGAGATACTTAAAGTCAGTTTTGATGCTCTAAAAACAGAAGAGAAAAGTGTTTTTCTTGACATTGCTTGTTGCTTTAAAGGATATCCATTGCTAAAGGTTAAAAATATACTTGGTGCTCGTTATGATGACTCCACGGAATATCATATTAGGATGTTGGTTGAAAAATCTTTACTAAAGATTGCTCATGATATAGTTACTTGTCATGACTTGATTGAGGACATGGCTAGACAAATTGAATCATCAAGAGAGCCAGGAAAACGAAAGAGATTATGGTCAGTGAAAGATATAAAACAGGTTTTAAAAGACAACACAGTAAGTAAAACTCATAGACAGTTGTTTTGTTTTCTTATCTTTGATTTAGTTTTTTGTTTATTATATGTTCACATATCATACTTATTTTCTTTATTGATAACTTGTAAAGTTCTCTAAACACGTGAATTGTTGTCTTACATATAACTTATGGTGGACTCGTGCCTTTTTGCATTAACAGGAAACTAATAAAATTGAAATCATATGTCTAGAAGATTTCTTCATATCTGACAAAGAAGAAGCAATAGAATGGAATGGAAAGGCCTTCGAGAATATGAAAAATCTCCAAATAGTTGTGATTAGAAATGGTAAATTTTCCGAAGGTCCTAGCTATTTTCCAGAAAGTTTGAGAGTGCTGGAATGGCACAGATATCCTTCCAATTGTTTACAATCTAATTTTAATCCGAAGGAACTCAACATATGCAAGTTACCTTACAGTTGTTTTACGTCATTTGAGTTTGATAGCTCATCGAAGGCAAGTTTAAGCAGTGCACTTTTCTCATCTTCTAAATTAATATTTTCACTTTTAAGATTATTCATTTAGTGCTTATATCTTATTCTATTCTTTTTTTTTTTTTCAGAAGTTCGAGAATCTAACAGTTTTGAATTTTGACTACTGCAAATTTTTAAGTCAGATACCTGATGTATCTCATCTTCCAAATTTGGAGGAACTTTCATTTGAAGAGTGTAGTAATTTAATTACAGTTCATGACTCAATTGCTGTTCTGAATAAACTTCGAATATTGAATGCTAAGAGTTGCCACAGGCTTAGGAGTTTTCCACCTCTCAACTTGACGTCTCTTGAAGAACTTAAACTTTCATACTGTTCTAGTCTTGAGAATTTTCCAAAAATATCTGTAGAAATGGAAAAAATAAAGGAACTTGATTTGAGTGGGCTACCTATAAAAGAGTTGCCATTGTCATTTCAAAATCTTATTGGACTCCAAAGTTTACATTTGAGTGATTGTACTAGCTTTGGTCTACAAACTAGCATTTTCATGATGCCTGAGCTGTTTGAATTTATTGCTTGCAATTGCATGGGGTTGCAATGGGTAAAATCAGAAGATGGTGAAGAAAAGGTGGGCGAAGTAGTATCTTCGAAGTTAGACAAGTTTGAGGCCAGCCATTGCAACCTGTATGATGAATTTTTTTCAACAGGTTTCATGCAGTTGGCTCATGTGAGGGTTTTAAACCTACAGGAAAATAAATTCACATTCCTTCCTGAATGCATCAAAGAATTTCAATTTTTAAGTGATCTTGATGTGAGTGAGTGCAAGGATCTTCAGGAAATTAGAGAACTACCGCCAAACTTAAAAATATTCAAGGCAAAAAACTGTAAATCATTGTCTTCCTCAAGTTCAAGCACGTTATTAAATAAGGTATTGTCTTGTTTTTAATATTGTATTTAAATTGATAATATATATATATATATATATATATATATATATATATATAGTGTACTGAACTGAATGTTGCTAATCTTATGAATTATATGACTAACAGGAACTGCACAAGGCTAGAAATATTAGTGGGTTTAGTTTTCCAGGATCAAATATTCCTGAGTGGTTCGATCAGCAAAGCAAAGGACATTCATGTTCTTTCTGGTTTCGTAATAAAATTCCTGCCAAAGTTCTCTGTATTATGATTGGACGTTTGAGCGAACACTGTATTATGATTGGATGTTTGAGCGAACACGATTACTATTTTAACAGAAATACAGCTACAGCTATGATGTTAATCAATGGCAAAGTTCATCAGGAAATTCAAATCCCTTTTTACCGGCTTGAATTAGATCATACGTATGTCTTTGATCTACATGAGAAGTTAAAAAGGGAGATTGAAGTATCTTTAGAAAAGGAATGGAACCATGTGGAGATTATATGTAGAAATGAGTCTTTGGTACCCCATTGTTGGAAAGCTGAAATTTTCAACTCCCTTGGAGGAGTTGGAAATAAAGGTAAAGTACATTATGATCATTTTCGTATTTTTGAATCACAAGGTTCATAGGTATTTTTTATATTTCTATCATGTTTTTTTTTTTTTTTCATATTTGATTATCTACCCAACGCAAATATGATTAGATTACGTTAGTTTGTTTCTGAACATGCAAGTTTCATAGGTATTTTTTTTTATATTGTATCATTTTTTTTTATATTGTTTCTGAACAGGTGCTACGTTTCGAAAGATAGAAAGAGTACATTATAATTATCCCAACACTTTCAAATCACAAGTTTCTCAAATTACAAGTTTCATAGGTATTTTTTTTTTTATATTGTATCATGTTTTTTTATATTGTTTCTGAACATATGATGAGTTTAGCCATCCTTATGATCATTTCCGCATTTTCGAATCACAAGCTTCTCAAGATGCACGTTATTTCATTAAAAAAGTTGGAATACATGTGTTCAAACAAGAAAGCAGCGGCATGGACGATATAGAATTTAGTGATCCTTGTAAGAAAGGTAAAGTACATTATGATCATTTCCGCACTTTCGAATCACAAGTTTATGAATATGCAATTTTGATAGGTATTTTTTATGTTTCTATCATGTTTTTATATTTGTTTATTTGAATTGTCTCGTGTATAATAAATTATTTAAAAACCAAATTTTCATTAAAAAAAATGATTTAAGTAATCAGTTTATATATAGACTTCAGTTCAATAAATTATATTGATTAATTTTAACTTCTATATGTTATAATGTTTTATTTAATTTTAAAATCATTATAGTTATCTCATAATTGACACTTTTTTTTTTTGGTGCAATCATAATTTACACATTTATATCAACTAAAATTCAATGGATCATGAATTAAAATTGGTATTATGTTTCAATTTCATAAACATCATATGATTGAAATAGAAGAAAATACCTACAAGTATAGTAGAAGAAAATATCTAAAAAAAAAATACTTTACATAATAGTTTATGAGTAGATCATAGTGTAAAAATTGCCAACCGTCTAATTTATTTATGTCTAATTTAGACATATTATTATGTATTTTACATAATTAAATAAGTTTAAATAAGATTTTTTTTTCCCTCTCTATCATTAAAATTAATATGAAAAATAATTTATCATCTAAATCAGGATTTATTTTAAAAACTGAGTTGTAATATCGTGATTTTTTTTTGTCACAATTGTATTCTTTGTCAAAATGCAACATTTCTTAATTTGAACAAATAACTTATTATTAATCTTTCTCCTCATGCAACACTCCTACAATATAAATGTGTTGATCGATCTCTAACTCTCTCAAACCCTTTTCATGAGCTGAGTGTTTACTTTTCATTGTTTTCTGCCTCTCTTTCTAACCCACCATTCCACCAAGGTAACTTCTTCTCTCCCAGATTTTTATCAGTTAACTGAATCAACATGCTAGATAATTTATAGTACGAACTAGAAAATTGTGTTCATAATTAATCATATTATTATTAATGTTTTCACAGTCAAAGATAGTGTTTGAAGGAGACAATTAAAGACCTGTCTGTCAAGATGGTGAAGTTCACAGTTGACAAAGTCCGGCGGATTATGGACCGCAGGCACAACATTAGGAACATGTCTGTTATTGCTCATGTTGATCACGGTAATGTTATTCTACTTACTCTTTTTTTTTGTTGATGTGAGTGAAGTTTTACTTCTATATCATTGCTTTGGTTACTACTTTGTAGTAACTATATATAACTAGCTTCTGGGGATGGCATGCAGGGAAATCCACACTGACAGATTCTCTTGTGGCTGTTGCTGGTATCATAGCAGAAGAGAGTGCAGGAGATGTGAGGCTGACAGATACCCATCAAGACGAAGCTGAATGTGGAATCACTATCAAGTCCACCGGCATCTCTCTCTACTATGAGATGCAAGAGGTTGACTTGAAGAATTTCAAGGGAGAGCGTGAAGGGAATGAGTTCCTTATGAACCTCATTGACTAGCCGGGGCATGTGGACTTCTCATCCGAGGTCACTGCTGCGCTCCGCATCACCGATGGAACACTTGTGGTGGTGGATTGTGTTGAGGGTGTCTGTGTCCAAACAGAAACTGTGCTGAGACAGGCTCTTGGAGAAAGGGTTAAGCCCGTTTTGGTAGTGAACAAGATGGATAGGTGCTTCCTTGAGCTCCACCTTGATGCAGAGGATGCATACCTTACATTTCAAAGGGTTGTGAATGTGATCATGGCAACTTATGAAGATGCAGCACTTGGTGATATTCAGGTATACCCTGAAAAAGGCACGGTTGCTTTCTCTGCTGGCTTGCATGGATGGGGTTTTACACTCACCAACTTTGCAAAAATGTATGCTTCCAAGTTTGGAGTTGATGAGGCAAAGATGATGAGTAGGCTTTGGGGTGAGAATTTCTTTGACTCTGCTACCAAAAAGTGGACCAACAAGCACACCAGGACTTCTACTTGCAAGTGCGGCTTTGTTATGTTCTGTTATGAACCAATCAAACAAATTATTGAACTTTGCATGCGGGACCAAAGGGATATGAGGATAACTTGTCCAGAAAAGATTAGTATTAACCAGCATTGATACCATTATGTAATATGAATACATGGGTTGGCAAGAAGTGCGGTATGGGGCTCTGAACCTGTTAGAAATCATTATTAAACAAGAAACTTTACTCATGCTGCACTAGAAATTAGTACCTAACCCCATGAATTATAATACTAATAAAACATAACTCTAAATGATCAGTATAAACTTGAAATCAGAAATGGTACCTCCATATGCAACAATGTCAACCTCCAGGGAAGCCAGCAATGCCACATGGAAAAGCCAGTAGATCAATGAACTGTACGATTAAAAAATAAATGTTTGAAATGTTTCAACATTACAAACAACTCATGAATCATGATTAAATAGTGTGAAACTACCTAATGCCCATGCCTACATGAAAGAAAAGGCCATTTATGCCCAGTTGAGGAAATTCCAAACAATATTATATATAGATTTAGCAACATCAATACTGCATGGCTAAGCCGGCTAGGTTTCAGGAAAGTAATTAGCTGTTAACCATTGTGATTTAATTAATCCTCAAGACAATAAGTAACAACATTGTGCACTTCCCAAACAATAAATTACAGAACCAAAAAATAAAGTGAAATTATGAGCATCAACTGGGTCTCAAAAACATATAACAGCAACAGCTACCAGGTCAGGAGCTTTCAATTGATTGCACAAAAACTTGAAACACAACCTGAACAAGTCTGCATTAAAATTTAAGAACCAAGTACATAAAAAGAGAAACATCAATTACACCCAAACAGAACACAGACATCAGAATTTTGGTATGATCCTACTCCCAATTCCAAAACATAAAAAAAATCAACACAATTCACAACTTTTCTCAAATCAAAACTTGAAGTTGAAACAGAAGAATCATTCAAAAGCCACTGACTACTACTACTACTCAAAATGCTCACATGAATTATGGCATAAAAAAAATGGATAATCAAATCAAATTAAGCTAAAATTGAATTACTGAAGCAAATTATAGAAACTGAAAAGAAGAAAATAGAAAAACCTGATTGGCGAGTGAAAGAGCGTGGTACTGCATTCGAGGGCTTCGTCCAATGTCACCCAAAACCACTACGCACGCTCTCCCTCTTCTTCCTCCCTTCTTTTCGTTGCTTTTCCCTTCCATTTTCAAATTCCGTAGTCAAAACCAAAACCCAACGAAACGATTCATCAAAAACCCTAATTGAAAAGCCAATTCTTTAAGAAACTGCAGAAGGAGAGAGAAAATCAAAATCTCACCAGCCATTTCACGCGTCAATGGAAAATCAAAACCTCGTAGTTGGTGGTAGTAACTCAGTCAAGGAGAATTTTACAATAGCAGAAAGAAGAAGACGAAATCTCGGGTCATAAAACGACCCGCTAAGAGGTGGTGCGATCAGACTTGAATTCGGGTTGGTCCAGTGGCAAATTTGTAATTTTGATAGATTTCTTCGACTTTTGGGGAAAAGGGATTGTCTGTTTCTTTCAATTGAATTGAATGTGAATTGAAGATGATGGAGCGAAGACAGAATCGAACTCCACAAGGTTTGAAAGTAGCCAATGAAAGTTCTTAATTTTATTAATTATTAGTAGTTAGGAGTTACTATGATTCATTGATTCTGTGTGAAAATTTGCAGGCCAAATAGCTAGGGTTTTGGTTGAATTTCTGGAGGTGGCTGTTACTGCTGTGGTTTTTCTCAAAGGGATTTATCCTTCTGGTTAGATGGTTCTTGCATAAAAAAAACTACTTTTCTTTTGAACAATGATTTTCACTGCACAATGCACTTTTTTTTTATTATATTGTATTTATTTGCTAGTAAATAGTTTAAATTGATTGGAATAAATTTGTGTGTGTGGAAAAGGTGCCTTTGAGCGGAGAAGGTATATGAATGTATTCAGGGCTTCTACCCTTCATACAAAAGGTCGGTCTTGTTTGGTTATTTGAAAAATAAATCTTTTTTTTTTATACTCAACCTTGTATGAGTAGTTGTTGACTTGTTGATTGCTTGCTTTCTTTGGATTTGAATAATCATCTATGATCATGATTCATGAAATAACCCAAATGAGTGTATCTTGTGCATCTTGTTTGTTTGGAGATGGCAATGTAAGGTTTTCTTTATGAAATATAAAATCCATTCATAGATTTAGATAGAAGTTTAGAACTTGAAATTACAAATAATATAGTTATCTGGAGGTTCAGACTTCGAGCTTTTCTAGCCCCCAAAGCAAAGGCAATATAACAATCAGAAACAAAAAAAAAAAAAATTATTTGAGGGTGAAATGAGAGATATTTTGTTTCACCACAAAGAATTCTTTTTTTTTGTCAAAGAATTTATGCGATACATCGCAGTAATTTGGTAATAATTCCTAAAATAATGATTCTTAAGGGGGAGTCATCTTCGGTCATTTTATTTTGTATAATAAAAGAAAGATAATAAAGAGAATAATCATATTAACTATTAAATAGAAAAAATGGCCCGATCATTTATCAATGGCCAATCTTCAGTAGAAGAGAAGGTTACAATGTCTTTACTTGGAAGGAAAAACATGCTTATCGTATAAGCTGGTGACTACTTTACCATTGGTATCATCATTCATCAGTGCATCAACTTATAACAATATTGTACAAACTACAAAGTATATGTCTATGTTATGATGCCTAATTTAGCACCTTGGAATCTATGCTTTTACTTATAATGCTTATTTATAAAAGGATCAATTGCAGGTTGTGGTAGTATTATATTACATTTCTCATGTTTCATTTGTCACCATTATTGAGAACTGTGTTTCATTTCATCTTTTATAAGACTGCATAGGAGATATAGAGCCTTTTTTTTCTCTTTGAAATTTAGGCGGAGTGAAAGGTTTTGCTAAATAAAGCATAAGCATGTAAGTATGTTTGGATGAGGAGAGAAAATAGAAAGCAGAGAAAAGATAAGAAAATATAACAAAGCATTTTCTTTTGTTTGCTTGAAGAGAAAATGAAAAGAAAAGGGAAACAAATGTTGACTTTTAGAAACAATTTTCTTTTCTTCTATTTTCTCTTCAATTTAAAACTCAAAAGTTTTACCTTCCCCCTCTGTAGCATACAGGGGATTCATGTTTAGATTATTCGCACCTGGTCAATGTAAGTGATAATTAGCTAGTGATTAGGTGGTAAGTTAGCTTCTACTTACATCCTAATTAGTTTTACTCCATTGATTGATCATATTTCAAGATATAAAAATGACATCAAATATGCAGCTCATACATTACACACAATAATGAGTCATGACAATATAACCCAAACACTTAGTACCAAAAAAAAACTCACTATTTGTTTTCAGCAGGATTCAATTCGTTAAATAATTACATGTTGTGATTTTTCCAAGATATGTGATTTAGGCTAATTCTTTTGTAGAAGATTTAAATAAGTCAATAGTTGACTGAAGTTCCACTATTCTGTCATATCCAACTTTCCTTGCAACTGCTTTCTTTTGGTGTGCTGATTTTTATCCCTTACCTTCCATTTACTAGGGAATGGTGGAGAGAGTAGCTGTTATTTTCTTCAATGCTGACAAAGTTCCATTGGAGAAATTTGTATTCAAGCTAGCAATGAACCAATCTTATAGTTCAGAGGTGGAAGAGGTTGATCTTGAGTTCTCTCAGATCATTTCTGATCAAACTGTCAAACTCAGAATCTCTTTCTAAAAGCCTTCCTCCTGGTAAATGCGAGTATAATCATGCTTGCTGCAAAGATTTCTGTTTCATTTTTTATCGTGTCCTTGTTTTTCTTTGGTTTAATAACACTTTTGGTCTCTCTACTATTAATAACATATGATTTTTGTCTCCCAATCCTTTTTATAACAATCTTTTTATAACAATCAAATCCCTGATATCTTATTATCAATTTCAGTTCATAATCATATAGATTGCTAGTTTTGAGTCAAGTGGAGGTGGTTTGTAACTTCCTTGATACATTTCAAAAGTGCAACCCTCATGCTGAACTTTGTCCTTAAGGTTTTATCCAAAAGTGACCCCAATTGCGACAACAGTAAATCCTTAGGGTTTTATCCAAAAAAATCCTAAATCATTAAGATTGCATTCACGAAACCCTAAATCCTTAAGGTTTCATCCAAGAAACCCTAATTTAGAATTTCATCCAAGAAATCCTAAATTCGTAAGGTTTCATTCATGAAAGCCTAAATTCATAGGATTTCATTCATGAAACCTTAAATCTTGAGGATTTCATCCATAAAAACATAAATCTCTAAGGTTTCATTCACATAATTGTAAATCATTCGGATTTCATTTACAAAACCTTAAATACTTAATTTTTCATTTACAAAACCTTGAATCCTTAAGTTTTCATTTACAATAACCTAAATCCTTAGGGTCTCATAAATGAAACCTTAAATCCTTAAAGTTTCATTTACGCTACCCTTATTCCTTAAGCTTTAATTTATGAAACCTATCTTAAACCATGAAACCCTAAGGATTTAAGGTTTCATAAATGAAACCCTACATTGATAGAGTTTTAATGTTTTAGGGTTAATGATTTATGATGTTAAGATTTAGAGTTTTAGGGTTCAATGTTTTAGTATTTAGTGTTTAGGATCTAGGATTTATGCTTTAAAATCATAAAATCAAATAAAAAAATATTAAACTCACTTCAAACCCCAAAATAGAATAAAACATTGATAAAGAGACCATAAATTCAAATATCAATAATATTAAAATTAATTAAATTCACATGTTGGTACATGATTCATAGAAACATAATAGCACCTCCAAAGGTAAAATTTTAAACAACTTAATTTTTGTTATTCAATTTTAAGCAACTCAACTAATTTTCTCTCCAATGGTAGTTTTTACTAACAAGTTGCTTAATTCATAGACACTTGTGGTGGTGGATTGTGTTGAGGGTGTCTGTGTCCAAACAGAAACTGTGCTGAGACAGGCTCTTGGAGAAAGGGTTAAGCCCGTTTTGGTGGTGAACAAGATGGATAGGTGCTTCCTTGAGCTCCACCTTGATGCAGAGGATGCATACCTTACATTTCAAAGGGTTGTGAATGTGATCATGGCAACTTATGAAGATGCAGCACTTGGTGATATTCAGGTATACCCTGAAAAAGGCACAGTTGCTTTCTCTGCTGGCTTGCATGGATGGAGTTTTACACTCACCAACTTTGCAAAAATGTATGCTTCCAAGTTTGGAGTTGATGAGGCAAAGATGATGAGTAGGCTTTGGGGTGAGAATTTCTTTGACTCTGCTACCAAAAAGTGGACCAACAAGCACACCAGGACTTCTACTTGCAAGTGCGGCTTTGTTACGTTCTGTTATGAACCAATCAAACAAATTATTGAACTTTGCATGCGGGACCAAAGGGATGTGCTGTGGCCGAGGTTGGAAAAGCTTGGGGTGAACTTGAAGTCAGAGGAAAAGGAGTTGACAGGAAAGGCTTTGATGAAGCATGTTATGCAGAGCTGGCTTCCGGCAAGTAGAGCGCTTCTGGAAATGATGATATATCACCTTCCCTCTCCATCCATTGTACGAGGGTCCCCTTGATGATCAATATGCTTCTGCTATCAGAAACTGTGATCCTAAAGGTCCTCTGATGCTCTATGTCTCAAAGATGATTCCAGCATCTGATAAGGGGAGTTTTTTGCTTTTGGTCGTGTATTCTCTGGCAAGGTTTCAACTGGTTTGAAGGTCAGAATCATGGGACCAAACTATGTCCCTGGGGAGAAAAAGGACTTGTATGTTAAAAGTGTTCAGCGCACTGTAATTTGGATGGGAAAGAAACAGGAAACTGTTGAAGACGTGCCTTGTGGCAACACAGTAGCCTTGGTGGGTTTGGACCAGTTCATCACCAAGAATGCTACATTGACAAATGAGAAGGAAGTTGATGCACACCCTATTCGAGCTATGAAGTTTTCTGTGTCACCAGTGGTAAGTGTTGCTGTTACAACCAGGGTTTCATCAGATCTTCCAAAGCTTCAGGAGGGCCTTAAACGTTTAGCAAAGTCAGACCCTATGGTGGTTTGCACACATTCAGAGACGACAGGGGAGCATATAATATCTGCTGCTGGTGAGCTTCATCTTGAAATCTGCTTGAAGGACTTGCAGGATGATTTCATGAATGGAGCAGAGGTTTCAATATCTGATCCCATTGTCTCTTTCCGTGAGACTGTGTTAGAGAGGTCTTGCCATACAGTGATGAGCAAGTCACCTAACAGACACAACCGTCTGTACATGGAGGCTGGACTTGCAGAGGCTATTGATGATGGAAAGATTTGACCCGGGGTTGATCCCAAAAAAAGGTCTCAAATATTGTCAGAAGAATTTGGTTGGGACAAGGATCTGGCCAAGAAAATATGGTGTTTTGGCCCCGATGGTAAAGGACCCAACATGGTGGTAGATACCTGCAGGGGCATACAGTACCTCAATGAAATCAAAGACTCGGTTGTTTCTGGGTTTGAGGGAGCATCTTATGCAGGTCCAATGGCTGATGAGAACATGAGAGGTCTGCTTTGAGATTTGTGACCATTCATAGAGGAGTTGGCCAGATCATTTCAACTGCAAGAAGAGCCTGCTATGTAGCCATGCTGACAGCAAAACCGAGACTTCTCGAGCCTGTCTATCTAGTGGAAATACAGGTGCCTGAACAGGCTCTTGGTGGGATATACAGTGTTCTTAACCAGAAAAGAGGGCATGTGTTTGAGGAAATCCAAAGGCCTGGCTCCCCACTTTACAATGTCAAGGCATATTTGCCTGTTATTGAGTCATTTAAATTCAATGAATGACTAAGGGCTCAAACTGGGGGACAGGCTTTTCCCCAGTTAGTATTTGACCATTGGTATATGGTGCCATCTGATCCACTAGAACCAAGCACTCATGCTTCTGCTCGTGTTAAGGAGATAAGAAGGAAGAAAGGCCTTAAGGAAGAAATGAGCCCTCTCTCTGAGTTCGAGGACAGGCTTTGATGAGTCAACAATAAGTTAGTTATCTTAGAAACAAATAAAGTATATTTTCTTTTTTCTTTTCTTAGTTTTTGTTCATATTTCTCAATCTTAATGTTACATGTTACACTGCAAATCCATTGTTTCTCTCTCTTTTTATTAATATTATTCAATTTTGCATCTTATCTAATTTATTTTGGTAGAGTTGTCCTAAGCCTGTATAACTAGTATGTTATCAAAACTGAACTCAAGTTCACCAGAAAAATCTTATCTAGAAGATGAGTATAATAACCTCATTTTCATTGAAACATATGGACCGAGAATCAAGTCATATTCAAAGAAAATGAAATCCTAAATTATAAAGCCAATTTTTTACAGATAACATCTATTTGCAATTTGATACACAGCAAGCCAACAACACTACAACAGATATGTTGGAAACCCTGCTGCATACCTATTTTGTACAAGGTAACTCTGACTTGGAAATTGCCAAAACTTCATCAAATTAGAGAAGTTAAAGATGTCTTCTAAGAATCAACACTGTCAAAATCTTGATATAACCTGCAAATTCATATGCTCTTATTTTAGGTTCACATGAATAGGATCAATTGTTAATCGCATGTATCAACTACCAAATTGATTACAGGTGGTGTGATAAATAGATAGGAAACTGGGAAAACAGCTGTACACTAGTCTAGGTCTAAACAAATTACAAATTTGAAATCCCTAAAGTAATGCAATGAATATCTACTGCTAGGTGTGCACAAAAAAAAAAAACAGAATCTGAAGATTATGTCTATTCCCATAAATCGGGAACTGGCAACTGAGACAAACAATCAACTACCATGGGAGTAGATGAACTGATAGAGACATAGTGCATAGCATAGCAGAATGAACTTGCCTCAGTTATCAGCTGCTTTGCATGTTCTTCCCATTCAGTAGCCCACCTTGCTGAAGAACCAGTTTCTAATGCACCATATTTGAGGACCTTCAAAGCATCACAGTCATCAGGAAATCCCTTGAAAAGAAGCTGTGTAGTAGGTAGATTCAGGGCACCAAATTAGTATGCACTTTGCTCAATTTTAACAGACAAAACAATATGTAATCCACATTCAAATAAGGGAGTTGAATCTTGTAATCGTTAACAGACTTACCAGAAGCTCATCAGCTAGCTCTGATGAAGAAGAGAAGAGAACACCATTTTTGTCAACTCTAACCAGTTCTTTAATGCTTCACGAAGATAAAAACTTTGACCCATAAATGAAAAAGAACAACTTTTTTGAACTTCAGAACAAGTCACAAACAATTTTCCAAGGAAGTATATAGCTTACCAAGAGTATGAAACAGCACAAACAGGCAGTCCACAGCCAAACATATCCACAACCTGGTACAAGCATAAAAGTTTTTTTAAAAAAAAACTGAAAGTGGAAGTAAGATTCAATAGTTGTTTTTTTTTATAAATACTTTCAAAATGAAACATACTCAACATAGTTAGATGAATTCAATAATTTTATAGGAGAACCCACTTAATCAACATAATATTCATCACAGTTTGATGCCCTAGAGTGCAATGTGGCTTAAATGATATGAAACAGCAGATTATTCATAGGGAGGTTAATCAAGTTATCAATATAACCATGAAAAGACATTGCTAACAGCACATCTTTGTTTGTACATTGACATATAATAATGGATACCTTCATTGGAAGGTCTAATCCTGATGATGAAGTATGCAGACAAACACCTAAATCAGCTGATCCTGAACTCACCCAAAACTGTTAAATCAAGAATTTCATCACAGTGTAAGATCATTTTTAAAACAAGGAACAAATAAAATACCTAGCAGTAATGGATAATCATCAGCTGACAGCCACATGGTACGAAAAGCCACACGTTTAAGTTTCATTCTCTTTATTTTTGCCTCATACTTTTCTTTTTCTGGACCTTTGCCTTTATCAATGAAGATCCCTTGTTAGAAAATTCCATATGATGTCCAATAATTCAGAATGAAAAACAAAAACTATACCAGTTATGATGAATAACAATCTGGGATATAAACATTGCTTTCCATCAGATATTTCTTTCCAAATGACCTCCTCATCTACCGAATCATCTTCACCTAATATGGCAGCAACACGTCTATCATACATTACAGCAGCTTCCAAGAGAATGCTAAAATCTTCATCCGGTGTCCTAAAAGTGGCATAAGTCATACAAATAATCCAGTCAAGTTTGGCTAAGTAGCCCACCAATATAAGTCAAGATTATCCCAGTAAACAGAGGTTTTCTAAGGTTTTTATTTTTCTTGTTTTGTTTCATTTTTCTCACAGTAGGTCCATTTAACTAACTTCATAATATGCAGGAAAAAAGGAAGTGACTATTTTAAAAGGATAAAAAGCTGTGTTCTACCAAGGTTTCCAATAAAGAAAAAACAAAAACTCCTGAAAATCACAACATGTCTACAATGCAAGCCATTTTAGTTTTACCAAAGGAGGCAATTCATAATAGGATAAACATACCAGCTCGTACTGCTTACAACAAGTGCTGGTCGATTTGGCTTCAAATATATGTTTGAACCAACCTCAGTTGTAAACAGAGTCTCGTTTTGGCGACGGCTAGCAATCAATGGAGTTCCTGTAAGAAGCAAGCACATTAACAAAGAAAAAAATGAGCTAACGACTAAGATCAATATACAACTGGATTGTAAAACCTATCTTACCATTACTAACAAAATCTCTGACACCAAGAGACTGAAACAAGTCCTCATTTAATCTGCAAAATAACTGGAAGCTATCTATATTACATATGAAAATCTTTAAGAATGCATGATGAGTAATAATAACCAGAGTTACTCAACAACTAAACAATTAGATCACCTTATGCCTCTCCTCCAGTGAAGCAGGATGAAAGATGTCAGGAGGCTGATCATACAAAACTGTAGCACTATAAAATTAAGAATTTAAAAATAAACATCAAATTTCTTCCCAGATCACAGCAACAATATTATAACTTTGAGATGACTCTCGTACTTTATTCCCCAGTTTTGAGCCAATTCATGCTGCATTGCTTTTGTTACACAGAGAGAAGCATCAGCCATTTTTCCATAATGCTTCTCAAACCTAATGGGAACCAAGAAAAATAATCACATTAGCAGCAACCTTGAAATTGCAAAGCCATTAGAGAGCAAAAATAAAACCCTCCAGTAAAATTTAAAAAAATGCTAAGTACCATTTATATAAGGAGACAAAATAACTATTTCTTCCCAATGACAGTGCAAGTAGGGTATACCCAAAATTATGCCAATCTATAACAAAAGATGAATTTCTCAACCAGCTAGCCCATTTTACAGCCACCAGGGTTGGAACTGAAGGAGGATTCTGTACACACAAAGAAATGAGATAAATGATGCAAAAAACTATGAAATCAAACTTGCCACCGTTTCTGGTCATTTTATCAATTCATTACACAATTAGCATAACCAGACATTAGTTAATAAAATGTCCTTCAATGTGTAGAGTTCCTAACATCATCTATGAAAAAAAGATACTGAAGTTAGGCACTATAGAATTTCTCTAGTAGCTCAAACTGACCTAACACAAACTACTTGGCAAAAATAGTTTTATTATTTATTTAGCTATAGGGATGTTTCTCAAACAAAGGCTAAGATCCAAAACAACAATCAATTTTTCAGGTACAAGTTTTCCAACAATATGTCTAACTTAGTAAGAAGAAAGAGCATTGAATCTATCAAGTAAACCAAAATTGTAAGCTTCAATTTTGAGGGAGAAAAATAGGAAGAAACCTTAAAAGGCTAACCTGGACAATAAAAATATCAGGAGATGGTATTTTTAAACAAAGGAACCAAAGAAGCATGCAAAATTGAACCAATGGCTTCAACAAAAGCATTATCGGTCGAAGTATCTTTGGTAAGCTTTGACTGGCTGTTAACCACTGCTTCTGAAAATTTGAGAAAGTTCCAACTCTACATCAACTTTAGTAAAATATGAGGATAACTTGTCCAGAAAAGATTAGTATTAATCAGCATTGATACCATTATGTAAATATGAATACATGGGTTGGCAAGAAGTGTGGTATGGGGCTCTGAACCTGTTAGAAATCATTATTAAACAAGAAACTTTACTCATGCTGCACTAGAAATTAGTACCTAACTCCATGAATTATAATACTAATAAAACATAACTCTAAATGATCAGTATAAACTTGAAATCAGAAATGGTACCTCCATATGCAACAATGTCAACCTCCAGGGAAGCCTGCAATGCCACATGGAAAAGCCAGTAGATCAATGAACTGAACGATTAAAAAATAAATGTTTGAAATGTTTCAACATTACAAACAACTCATGAATCATGATTAAATAGTGTGAAACTACCTAATGCCCATGCCTACATGAAAGAAAAGGCCATTTATGCCCAGTTGAGGAAATTCCAAACAATATTATATATAGATTTAGCAACATCAATACTGCATGGCTAAACCGGCTAGGTTTCAGGAAAGTAGTTAGCTGTTAACCATTGTGATTTAATTAATCCCCAAGACAGTAAGTAACAACATTGTGCACTTCCCAAACAATAAATTACAGAACCAAAAAAAAAAAGTGAAATTATGAGCATCAACTGGGTCTCAAAAACATATAACAGCAACAGCTACCAGGTCAGGAGCTTTCAATTGATTGCACAAAAACTTGAAACACATAACCTGAACAAGTCTGCATTAAAATTTAAGAACCAAGTACATAAAAAGAGAAACATCAATTACACCCAAACAGAACACAGACATCAGAATTTTGGTATGATCCTACTCCCAATTCCAAAACATAAAAAAAATCAACACAATTCACAACTTTTCTCAAATCAAAACTTGAAGTTGAAACAGAAGAATCATTCAAAAGCCACTCACTACTACGACTACTCAAAATGCTCACATGAATTCTGGCATAAAAAAAATGGATAATCAAATCAAATTAAGCTAAAATTGAATTGCTGAAGCAAATTATAGAAAGTGAAAAGAAGAAAATAGAAAAACCTGATTGGCGAGTGAAAGAGCGTGGTACTGCATTCGAGGGCTTCGTCCAATGTCACCCAAAACCACTACGCACGCTCTCCCTCTTCTTCCTCCCTTCTTTTCGTTGCTTTTCCCTTCCATTTTCAAATTCCGTAGCCAAAACCAAAACCCAACGAAACGATTCATCAAAAACACTAATTGAAAAGCCAATTCTTTAAGAAACTGAAGAAGGAGAGAGAATATCAAAATCTCACCAGCCATTTCACGCGTCAATGGAAAATCAAAACCTCGTAGTTGGTGGTAGTGACTCAGTCAAGGAGAATTTTACAATAGAAGAAAGAAGAAGACGAAAACTCGGGTCATAAAACGAGCCGCTAAGAGGTGGTGCGATCCGACTTGAATTCGGGTTGGTCCAGTGGCAAATTTGTAATTTTGATAGATTTCTTCGACTTTTGGGGAAAAGGGGTTGTCTGTTTCCTTCAATTGAATTGAATGTGAATTGAAGATGATGGAGCGAAGACAGAATCAAACTCCACAAGGTTTGAAATTAACCAATGAAAGCTCTTAATTTTATTAATTATTAGTAGTTTGGAGTTACTATGATTCATTGATTCTGTGTGAAAATTTGCAGGCCAAATAGCTAGGGTTTTGGTTGAATTTCTGGAGGTGGCTGTTACTGCTGTTGTTTTTCTCAAAGGGATTTATCCTTCTGGTTAGATGGTTCTTGCATAAAAAAAACTACTTCTTTTCTTTTGAACAATGATTTTCACTGCACAATGCACTTTTTTTTTTTATTATATTGTATTTATTTGCTAGTAAATAGTTTAAATTGATTGGAATAAATTTGTGAGAGTGTGGAAAAGGTGCCTTTGAGCGGAGAAGGTATATGAATGTGGTGATTCAAAGGGCTCGTCATCCTCAGCTTAGATATTACATAAATGCCACTGTTTCAGGGCTTCTACCCTTCATACAAAAGGTTGGTCTTGTTTGGTTATTTGAAAAAAAAATCTTCTTTTTTTACACTCAACCTTGTATGAGTAGTTGTTGACTTGTTGATTTCTTGCTTTCTTTGGATTTGAATAATCATCTATGATCATGATTCATGAAATAACCCAAATAAGTGTATCTTATGCATGTTGTTTGTTTGGAGATGGCAATGTAAGGTTTTCTTTATGAAATATAAAATCCATTCATAGATTTAGATAGAAGTTTAGGACTTGAAATAACACATAATATAGTTATCTGGAGGTCCAGGCTTCGAGCTTTTCTAGCCCCCACTTGCCTATCTACAAAGTCTTTACTTAGAAGGAAAAGCATGCTTATCGTATAAGCTGGTAACTACTTTACCATTGGTATCATCATTCATCAGTGCATCAACTTATAACAATATTATACAAACTACAAAGTATATGTCTATGTTATGATGCTTAATTTAGCACCTTGGAATCTATGCTTTTACTTATAATGCTTATTTATAAAAGGTTCAATTGCAGGTTGTGGTAGTATTATATTACATTTCTCATGTTTCATTTGTCATCATTATTGAGAACTGTGTTTCATTTCATCTTTTATAAGACTGCATAGGAGATATAGAGCCTTTTTTTTCTCTTTGAAATTTAGGCGGAGTGAAAGGTTTTGCTAAATAAAGCATAAGCATCTAGTATGTTTGGATGAGGAGAGAAAAGATAAGAAAATATAACAAAGCATTTTCTTTTGTTTGCTTGAAGAGAAAATGAAAAGAAAAGGGAAACAAATGTTGACTTTTAGAAACAATTTTCTTTTCTTCTGTTTTCTCTTCAATTTAAAACTCAAAGTTTTACCTTCCCCCTCTGTAGCATACGGGATTCATGTTTAGATTATTGCTTTATTAGCACTTGGTCAATGTAACTGTGATAATTAGCTAGTGATTAGGTGGTAAGTTAGCTTCTACTTACATCCTAATTAGTTTTACTCCATTGATTGATCATATTTCAAGATATAAAAATGACATCAAATATGCAGCTCATACATTACACACAATAATGAGTCATGACAATATAACCCAAACACTTAGTACCAAAAAAAAAAAACTCACTATTTGTTTTCAGCAGGATTCAATTCGTTAAACAATTACATGTTGTGATTTTTTCAAGATATGTGATTTAGGCTAATTCTTTTGCAGAAGATTTAAATAAGTCAATAGTTGACTGAAGTTCCACTTGTCATATCTAACTTTCCTTGCAACTACTTTCTTTTGGTGTGCTGATTTTTACCCCTTACCTTCCATTTACTAGGGAATGGTGGAGAGAGTAGCTGTTATTTTCTTCAATGCTGACAATGTTCCATTGGAGAAATTTGTATTCAAGCTAGCAATGAACCAATCTTATAGTTCAGACGTGGAAGAGGTTGATCTTGAGTTCTCTCTCAGATCATTTCTGATCAAACTGTCAAACTCAGAATCTCTTTCTAAAAGCCTTCCTCCTGGTAAATGCGAGTATAATCTTGCTTGCTGCAAAGATTTCTGTTTCATTTTTTATCGTGTCCATGTTTTCCTTTGCTTAATAACACTTTTGGTCTCTCTACTGTTAATAACATATGATTTTTGTCTCCCAACCATTTTTATAACAATCAAATCCCTGATATCTTATCATCAATTTCAGTTCATAATCATATAGATTGCTAGTTTTGAGTCAAGTGGAGGTGGTTTGTAACTTCCTTGATACATTTCAAAAGTGCAACCCTCATGCTGAACTTTGTCCTTTGGTGTGTATAGACTGAAACATAGGTTTAAACTTTTTCTTTCCTCTCCCAACAGATAGCAGGTGGGAGATAACCGCGTACTTTCGATCCCTTCCGGAGACCGGTACAAGCAAGGAAGCAGACTTGTGGATTCCAACTGACACAAAACTGTGGCAGCAGCCTCCACTTATAACCCCTATCAAGTCAATGAGTAGTGAACCTCTGTGTTTGCAATTGTATTTGGAGCATCCAAGTTTATCAGAATCATTGCTTTGAGAAGGGAACTCAAAGCTTTAGTACATATATTATACATGTATTGTAAGAATGTAGGAACCATTTTTTATCAAAAAATTTGGAAATCTCAATGTTATTTTTTTATTTCATTGTTTTTGGTTCATTAGATAATCACTAATCAGCATATTTTTACTGAAAATTGCTGCCATTTTGCACTAACCATTTAATAGTTACAGCTTGAAGGGTTGGTATCTTGTGATACAGTGATAGAATATAACAAGCCATAAGTACATTTTTTTAAGTGAAAGTAAGTTTATGAAGTACACTCCATGAACACATAATACGCTCAAAAAGAGTATAATTGCTAGCTATGTATTTTCATTTATTGAAGATGTTAAAGTGCAAAGAAAAATATGAGTAATAGAAACTGGAAGTAAAAAAATTCAAAACAACTTAGAAACGTTCTAGTTTTTTATTTTAAAAATTGAATAGATATTATTTTTTAAAACAGTTTTCAATGACTACTTTTATCAAGCAAGTTTTCCATGTTCTTTTGTTTTTTTCCGAACAGAAATCAGTTTTAAAAAGATAAGAAACAAGCATGCTCTACATCTGATCTTGAGCATTTTTAAGGATCGTATTAATATTAATAGAGTTTAAAAATAATGTACTGAAAGTCTAAAATAATTTTAGTTTTATATTGAAACACAATCATAATCAATCTATTTATGATACTATTTATGATAAGTAAGTGATAAAACTATTGTGATGGTATATTTTACACTATTGTGCATCATCTTTAAACTTATATTAATGTTAATTTGATACATTTAAGGGAATTAATTTTCTTGGTGCTGGGCCTACTTGCTCAAGCTTGGAGCCTACATATATAGAGCACATTTCTGTAATCACCAATGCTAACCCTTCATAAGATTCGATTCTTTGTACTGATTAAGTAGAGTTCTCAATTCAGAATGTGGTCCATGGGCCAGCCACTAAGGCCATTTTTGACAGGAGCATGTAACAGAACAGCCTGTATAATAAACAAAACAAGATTTTCAAGCTTCACACCTTTATGTTATGATCTAAAATGAATGGATACTACTGTTTATGCACATTCCTGAAGCCACTTTTAAGCCAACAGAAACATCGCATTATCTCTATACACACACATGCAATGGCCATGTTTTGTGGCTAGTGGTTGGAAAGCAAGCATGTTCTCAATCTCTGGAAATATTAAAAGAACTATTTACAAGCACTAGTGGCTTGGATTTGAACTCTTCCCAAATGGAAAAAAAAAAAAATTGGTTACTTTTTATGTGATTTTTTGGAGGTGGGGAAGATACAGAGGATTATATTATATAGTATAGTATTATATTGTATTCTATGGATGGACAATGTAAAAGCATAATGATTAATGGTGTCTGTTTTTATTGGTCCAAATGGTGTGGGTTGAACATGCTGTAGAGCTTTCTTACTTTGGACTTCTTTGTCACATCTTTTCCTCCAATTGGCCTTAGCTACCTCAGCCACTTTTTCTTGCTTATAATGGTTGACATTATTGCACCATTTTCTCTCCTTTTTTTTTGGTCTGCTGACTTGCTCAACGATCAAATCTTTTTATCATAGTAGTCTTCTTTAGTTCCCTCCCCTATTGATTCAAGTGGGGAATCCATGAGGACCATGACCATGGCCAACCCTATTCAATGTACTAGTCTTTACCATAATCAAAAGATTGGTATGGTTTCCTAATTAACATGAAACTCATTATCAAAAATTATTACATAATTTGAGAGTTTAATGATTCATGATTTTAACCAATTTTTACCATACATAATTGAGTATTATTAATTCTAACTAAATTTAAAATCTCAATTATATGTCACATAAATTAGTCCGAAACTATAGACACATAATGATATATTTATATGAAACTATCTAATAATTTTAATGTATTGATAATATAAAATAATTTTACTTTGTCAACAAATATCTAATCATCATTTGTATGACTTTTAAGATAAACAATAAATTTATCATAACATGATAATTTGTGAATAGATAATAATATAATTATGAATTGCACCATTGAATTTATTATGTTTATGATCTCACTTGCCAAACTATAAGTTTGCCAAACTATAAGTTTAGTAATTGTGGAAAGTAATTATATTATTATGTTATGAATTGTGATCTTTTACCACATTTTAGAGTGTTTGAGCTGAATAATGGTCCCACTAAACAATGAACTCCTCGTTAATCGCATTCTTCCCTGAAAAATGGAATAGATGAAAAAACGAGTCCATTCAATGAATCCAAACTTGGGATTTCGACATAAGGATTCAATAATGATATTCATCCTTAACATGCAAAGGGCTAATGACAAGTTGGCCTAACCACTTCACTGATAAAAGATTTGTAACCACTGGTAACGTATGATACATTTGAATGATTTTGCACATAAGAGTTGTTGTGGTTCTTGTGAATATGCTAAGGTCTTCCAGGATCTATTAAAATTTGATTCAACAAAAGTATTTCAAGAAATTAACCCTATTTTTTTATGAAATAGGAATAGCAAGTATCACTTCTGGATTAATCATCCTAATTAGGTTGACATCAATAGAAAGAAAAATCATATATCTCAAAAAATTAACTCAGATAGAAAGATTATATATCTCAAAAATAAACCCTACTTCATCTACTAAGCTTATGCAAGTTGCATAACTATATATTGTTACAAGAATCCTGTACCATAACATGCATGAACAAGTGTTGTTACAGCATCTTTGAGACTAACTAGCCATTTTTGCTATTACACTTTTGAGAAAGATGTCCATTAGGACGTGACGAATTCAAATCAAATGAAGACCTTTTTTTTTTTCTTTTGCTTTTTGCATGAATTGGAAAAAGAGACTAATGCTTAAAGGAGCAACATCAACTTAAAGAGTCCTCAGAATATTACTGCATACATGAGGTTCCACTTGGAATATTATTATATGGAACATTACATTGATTGATAAGAAACTATTGCAAGCGAATCCAGTTTTATCATGAATTGTCTCTAAACTAAGGACTCCTGCATGTTCTCTATGCTTTGGTGGATTTGTGGTCATTCAAATTCTTCAAATTTGTATTCTGATGTGATTGATACACTTGAGAGAGAATAAACCAAGCTTTTCTTTTCTTTTTTATTTACGAAGTAGTCTTTGTCATAAGCAATTACTAATATTTTCTCATAAACAGTTACTAATATCTTTTAAAAACTGTGAACGCACACATTATAAATTTTTCTTTCAACTCCGTATATAATTTAATTCATACGTATATAAATTAGGATTCAAATTCTAAACCATTTAATTAAAAGACACACAACCGTATCACTTATGCCGAACATTATTATAAAGCATCTTCTTTATTCTTTCTTACTAACAATTTTTTTAAAAAAATACTATATATTTTCAGATCTGCGTGTCCATAGTTGTAATTTTATTATTTATTTGAACCCTTCTTCTCACTTGAGGTAATGATTCATATATCCAATTCAACATATGATGAATTGACCCACGATTCAGTGGAGCAAAAGCATTTGGAAACTAAATCCTTAGCCATCAATTGAGGTAATATACTTGCCAAAGTTATGAGTTAGGTTCTGAATTTTGATGTGTCTAATTTGTGTACCCCACACATATAAATATATTTTGAATGCTTCTACATTATCAACAACCTTACTTTCCAAAGTGGACCTCATCAAATGGTCACAGATAGATACCTATCTCATCCTAGACAGCAAATCTACTGGGGTACTATGATTTGTCTCTTAAGCTCATTTTACTAGACAACAAGTATATAATTAAAAAAAAAAAAAAAAGACTAAAGGCTATAGCACTAAAAATTAAATACGACTTGTATAAAAAAAAAAAAATAGAGATGAAAAAGTTACGGTAATCCCGATAGAACTTATGTGTTTTGAGTCAAGTCTAAATTAGTAAGTATATTGAATTGTTCCATTTTGATCAAATGTTATGTGTACAAAAGTAAATGTCTCATTTAATAATTAAAATATTTAAAAAAAAGGTAAAAAAAACTTAATCAAAATAAATAAAATTAACAAACTATATATATCTTTTCAAAAAATTATATCATGACTCAACTCATTTAACCTATGTTACTAATCTAAGCCCACGTGAATCTTGAGTTGTGGAAGTACTAGATGAGTGGATCAGCCAATAAACTTATATAAGCTCATGTACCTAATTCGAGTGACTATCCAATCAGATTTATTTTGATAGCATTAATTAACTTGTGAACGACTTGAAGGTTGGAATATCTATTTCAGGGTCCTATCTCTTACAATTTCAAATTTTCATAAATAATATCTCTGACCCTAGCTAGCTATATATAAAAACTGAATTGAATTGACCATTTATTCTTAAAAGTTTTAAGAGAAAAATTAAATTAGATTTAAAATAAATGTTTGATTGAATGGTGATAAATGGGTACAGCTAACTTCTTTCCTCAGATGAAAACGTCAGGTACACTACTACACGTGCAGAGTGCTTTCACAACAGTTATTAATTAAGACAAAAACAAGCTTCCACTTCACTCTTTTGATTTTTTTTAATTTTTTTCTCATAACAAATCCAAGTGGTTCTTTTCTTTCTTCACTGACTTTTATTGCATGCACACACATCACTGGCCCCTCACCTCAATATTAATGTTGTTCAATCAAAATCCTATCAACTGTTATTATCGGTTTATATTGGGCCTTTAATTCTTTTTCTCCCTCTCAAACATAAATAAATAATGTCATTAATAAATATTAGCCCCAGATTTTTCAATGGGAATAGAATTTTTGCTTTCACTCATGTCACTCTATCTATAAAATTGTCAAATCCAAAAAATTCATAGACAAGGCATGGCATATTGGCATTGTCTAAAAAAAATCATTTTTTTTAAGTACACCATTATCTAAGGTACTATCACATATTTTTAAATTAAAAGAAAAAACTAAATAAAAATATGAAATTCTCAGTTATTTCTTATAAGCTCGTAAAAAGTTACTTATTTACTGGAAAATTGATCCTCTACTGTTGAAACAAAACTGCAGGGTGTCCAGTAAATGCTATCCTCACAATTTTTTTATAATTAATTTAACAAAATATTAATTAAAAAAAAAGTGTGTGTGTTAGGAGATTGAGATTGAGATTGCAGACCCTACAGTTGAAAAAAAAATCATTTAAATATATGATAACATTATTACTATTTAAGTTTTACATTTATTTTGAATTTTAGATTAATATAGTTGATAAATTTTACCTTTTAGCATTCATTTAAAGTTTTTTTAGTTTTAAACCCTTCAGTGATCGATAGTGATAGTATTATATATTTTCAAAAAAACTAAAATAGTGATTTTAATTTTATTTTAATAATAATCTGAAACGTGAAAACAGTAAGAATGAAAATGAAACATCAAAAATCACTTTTCAAGGATTACACATATTAACAATAATAATAATGCATTAATTATCCCGTGGACCTATTCATATACTATGTGTCATTTTCAAAAGTTTTCAAAGCATGCAAACCCACTAGGATCTGTAACTAAAAGACACTCATTTCAACGTTGTTATCTCCTGTCTGTTTGTATTGACGTGTGCATTATATTTATATATATGTCTGTGGCACACACTTTTCTGCCTCACATGCATATCCATGTTTTCGTTTTCTAGTTAGCACACTGCTTTCAAACAAAGGGTGGTGTCTATTTCACCATCACCATGATTTGTCATTGTGCATCACTAATTGAAAACACCGACTTTTGTACGTATTCTACTACTACAAATTATTCTCATCACTCATCATTTTAAGGTGTGTGATTATTTAGGAGATTATCTTTAGATTTTAGTAGGGATATATATATATTGTAACATCATATAATTAGGTAGCACTCATTCAAGTTCGTGATCATCTTGATTTAGAGTTAGTGGGAAAATTAAGTCCTTAATTTGAGTGATACTAGATGTAGATATCTTGTTTACTGTAAAACAAAGTAAAAAATAGGAAGATGAATAAGTTAAAACTTACGTGTTTATATTTAATTTTAATTTAAAATTTTTATAACATTTTTTTTTCACTTAACTGAATGGATTTCCTATCTTGATTGAATGATCGTAAAAAAAAGACGAAAAAAAATCCTATTAAAAGTAATTTTCTTCTTATGTGACAAAGAAAAACTTCGTCATTAACTTCAAACTCCACTAATTCACCGGCCATAAATTCATCAAGACCAAGTCGATAAATGCTGTTACCGAAAGCAAATTAAAAAAGTTAGTGGGGAAAATTTTCATCTCATCCACAATTTCCTCAATTAAGAATTTATAACTTTCGGAATTCATATTTTGGACGGTAGAATTAGGAAGAGCTTTCTACTTTCCAGCCTTTAATACAGTTCTTGTCAGTATGTGACAAACTGACAATAATAAATAATTGTGTCCATTTAATTAAATGTGTGTGATTAATTATTATGAATTTCTGGGATGATATGATACCCGTATAACATCAATGAATGATAAGCACATGGGGAGTTTTAAGTGTTAACCTCATATTACACATTGTTGTGTGTGATGACAAGGGTGGGGACAAGTCTAAGCTGTGAAGTCACAATCTGTTATTCCATTATAAGCCTAAAAAGGAGTCAGATATTATTAAAAGAGGCACATTGCTTCATCAAATAGGTCAGATCGTTATTGCCATTGAATTGTGGATCCTCCTAGTGACTGACTCACTGAGGCCCAACACACATTAATTTCCACACCTGTCCTCATTTGGTTCAATATGGCCCTATTTGTGTTCCTCACAGGTACAATAAAACTAGTAGCATTTTTAGGTTGTGCAATATCATTAGAAGCTTCAAGAGGCAAGTGGGTAGATACATAGACATTAGACAAGACCTCAATTATAGGTGGGGTGAGAGTAAAAGTGAAGTGATGGCAATTGAAAATACAGTTAATGAAGTGGTGTAAGGCCATAGTATGTTGTTCATATATGATATAACAATTCATTTATCATATTTTGTGTTTAATTTTTACTGTATAAAATTTTATTGGATAAGTAAAAATTATGCATTGTAAGCAAAATTAATGTCTGATTTAGTAGGTGGAGAACATCCGTAATTTCATCTCTGACTTTGTAAAAAAACACAATATTAGAGATGGAATGAAATATGCTAGTCCTTTGATGAGTTACTATGTTACTATATACTAGCATGTATAATTGTGACATAGTACTATCTATCCCGTGTTGCAGGGTACCACCACCACCTCCACTAGTGCCCCCAACTCAAGAAAAAAACAAAACAAATATTACCAAGATCAAAAAAATTAAGAGCCTACTTTCCATAATGTTGTTAAGATAGAATTGGAACATGAAACATGTTGTTACCATTTTAGACTACAGGCACTGAGAATGGTATGTGCCTGCCATATATCCAAAGTCTGATTTGATCATGGATGACTAGATGGTGTGATATTGCAATATTTTGATGCAATAATCTTTTGATCTTTCCATTGATCCTCCACTAAACCACTGAATTATGAATTAATTGATTGGACATGCTAATAGTGGGAAAAAAGAACATTAATTGAGGGGTGTGAAAACGCTATAATCTGATGGTGTGTGTACCTTCTATTTGACTAGAACAATAATGTAAAAAAAAAAATGCCTTAATTATGGTTTTATCTTTTGTTTTGTTTCTTATTCCTGAAAAAGAAAAAAGAGGAAAAAACAGAAAGCTTGAGTAATTGTAGAAAACCCACAATGGGAATCTGCCAGAGTTATCAAAATGGAGTGTCAATTCCAACAACAAAAATTTACGGTCCATTATGGGTGTGGGCCTGATTTTCCTCATTCACAAGAAGAAGAAATTGTGGACAGCACAATATGATGCACTCTCCCATATTGATGATAATACCAAATATATTTTTTTCCCTTATATATTCGGTCCAAAAGTGATAGCTGGTCGATTCTCTGTTATGTCAATCTCAATTCTTTAGCTAATGACTCAATGTATGACTTTCAAAAAAGAAAGGGGAAAAAATCTTTTACAATATTTAATTTCTTATATATATATATGCAATATTTTTTTTTAAAGTGGGGAAGGAGGGTTACATAGTACATATCTATGTCAACCTTGCTCTTGATTGGAGATCAAATATTTTATGACATGGTTATTCCAATCCCATCCCACTACAACACACACTATCCATCCACATATTAAATCCTATCTACATGACAAACTAGATATAATGAGTGTCCACATATCACAAATCAAACTTTTCAGAAATTTAACAAATCAAAGTTTTCAATAAAAAATTTAATAATGATGTAATGATAGTATAAAATAATTATAAATTTTGATTTTACATTAACATTTAATCATAATTCTTTATTTATAATAAATTAATTAATTTTTATAAAATTATCTTAAAAATCATACAAAACGATAAAATGATAAATTATGATTTAACTATTATATTATGATACATGAACATTCATGTTTTTAAGAGTGGCTAATATAGACAAGAAGTACTTATGAACACTTTTGGACAAAGTACCTGTTGAAAAGAAAGGGGAGGAGGATGGCAAAGGCATAATCATTTTACCCAAGATGGGGGAGTTGGGGTTGTGACCACAAACTCCAAGAAACCATTAATGGGATGAGTAAGCCTAGGTGGTGTTTGGCACATGGATATTATTATTTTTTTAGTGGGGGTGAGGAGAAGTTGATGTTTACACTAGCACACACCAATCTGTCGAAAGGTGAGAGAGAGGAAAACAATAGTTAACAATGTTCCTCCTTTTTTATTCTCATGTTCCTTTAGTTTCTCTTTTCCATGTTTCATCCATAGTGGGAGAGGCTGATTCATTAAAAAAAAAAAAAAATTTGACACATCAATCATGTAAAATAATTTAATAATTTTATCCTACTAGTTAATCAAATCAAAACTTATTATTTTCATGATTTTTGACATAATTTTATAAAAAAAGTTAATTAATTTATTATAAATGTAAGATTATATGATCGAATGATAAAGTAAAAGTTTTTTTTTTTTACCACAAGTGCTTCATTTATTATTTTATTTTTTAAAATGCAATAAATAATGTCCTTATCTTTAGCCTTACTCCACCTATCGCACCAAATCCATCATCCCTTAAAGTAGTAGCCTCATGGCAGGTCGTTCAAATTCCCTAGTAAAGAGAAATTTTTTTCATTATGTGAGATATGATTATTGATTTCTAGGTGAATGGTTCATGCCCCTTTCTTTTTTGGATTCTTTAATTGCTTATCTTGTCCCACCATGTCCTTTTTGAAAATTATATGCATATCACCCCATTATCCTTACAAAGTGAATTGAGAGAATCAGAGAATGCAAGAAAGATAAAAAGGTATATATAAATAGACTCCAGCTAGGAACTTCCCAATATACACATGATCTCAAAACAAATCATAATTAAGAGAGTGGTAAAAAAAATAGAGGGAATTGACAATGTTATACATGTCCAAGCTTTGCTTAATTTTTTTATTTTTTTTTTATATAAAGAAAGGGAATCAAAAGAGAAACAGAAGCCTTTTCTCACATTGGCTTAAAAGGAAAGAGAATTAGCCTTTAGATAATGCCTGTTGAGTATGGCCATCCACATTAATTTCAGAACTAAATGTTATTATTTTTTTAAAAAAGTTAGGCCAACCTCAACAGCAACATGTCATTGGTGATTGAAAATGAAAATCAAGAATTTCATTCTTTTCTTTGGATTTTCCAAATGCCTTTCACTGTAGCACCTTTAGACTTTGAGATTCACAAATTGTTATGTGTGAATAGAGAATTGGATATGGCATTTTGGACTCAGCTTCATTTTCAATTCCATCTTAACTCCGTCGGTGATCGAGATGTATGATCTTCTTTTTATTAGTGTCAACCTAGATGAGATGATCAGACTAGAAGTGATTTTATCTTCAATATTTTTTTTTTCTTTTAAGTAACTTGTGATATGGGAGAGCAATAGTAGTATTAGTAGTAGTAGTGGGGTCCTCTTCTTTAAAGAAGAAAACATGTGTTAGGATAGAACAAAAGGAAGCAACAAAATCAATTCTATGATGATGGAGTAGTACATGAGTGCCCCCTTTCACAAGGGAAGAAAGTTAGGCTCGGCATCATGGACCCCCTCTCATGCCTTTCTTTATTTAGATCCATATTCTATGCTTTGTACTATCCCAATACTTGGAGAGCAAGGCCCACCCAACCCCCAACTGAAAATTTTGGAATATGTATATCACCGATATGGACAACTTATGTGACACACATTTTCTAACCCTTTTGCACCAAGTCTTAACACGTCTACTACACATTACATTCTTGAACAAGATAATAATAAAAGAAAGCAACATGCCATGGGTCTTTTTCTTTTTCTATAATGTATTATAAGAAATAATTATTAATTTTGTTTATCATCAATATTTATCAAATGAAAACATGTTCGATCACTTTGAGTTTTCCTTTAAATCATGTTTTTTTTATTACAAAACTCAAACTTAAAATATTATTTAAGAATATCAGATTCATTACTATTCAGACCCACGATTTATTCGATCATGATATGGATCTAAATACTTAAAAGGGATTATTAATTATATCTTCGTTCCCTTGAGAATATTTAATTTTTTTTTCTGCCCATTGGGTTAAGTATCATTGTCCTAATTGGAGAATAGGTGCGTAGTGTGTACGTGACCCATGGATTAGTTTTTCAATATCATAATTAATTAACTATTCCTATGAGTGGATAGATAAAGATATGTTGTTTAATAATGAGTGATTTACTCATCAAAATAAGCATCATTGGGAGGAGAAGGAGGAAAAGATGGAAGAGAGGGTGGGAAGAAAAAGGTTTTGACCCCACATAAAATGGATGTGTGATTCTATGCACAAGAAGAGGGACCAAAGTAATGAAAGTGGGTTAGTTTATTCACACGTCTTTGTCTCAAAAGGGAGACATGGGGCACTGTGGTTTAGTGTTTGTTGGTTTGCCTTTTCCCTTGGGCAATAGTAATATAAATATTATTATTCAGTCACATTGAAATATGGGGTGTCTTTGATTGGTTGAATATGTTTGATGATTTGCGTAAAGTCATTTCAAAGAATGGAAAAGTGGAGTAGTAGTATTAGGAGATTTTCCAATGTGCAATGCACCACTCAACTACATCATTCATGAAAACTAATTTTTTTTTAATTATGTTATTAAAATGAAATATATTGATACAAAATATGTATTAATTTTATTAATAATTAATCTTTATAAAAAATTTGATTGATCATTTTTAATAAAATTTATTATTTTTAATTATATTTTTTTATTCACATAATTCGAATTAAAAAATTTATTTAAAAAAATTGAGGTAAATAAACATTAATTTTTAATAACATGTTATTTCATACTTTGACAAATCACAATATTATCTTCAAAGACATCATTCTAAACAGGGATAGCCATTTTTTTAATCACCAAAGAGGTCAATTATACATAGTTAGATATTTTTAATTAATCACATATTCCTACGTTACACCACCATCAAAATTGAAATCTTATGATAGTGTATGCAAAGGGTCCCACACACATTCATCAATGTGGATGCAGTAAAAATGATTTATTTTTTTTTGGGGGGGGGGGGGGGGGGGTAGGTTGATAATTGATTCTTAACAACGTCCTTCTCAATCGCAAGTTACATTTTAATTCTCCCCAATCAACTATAACTGTTCATTATTATATATAACCATAGGTGTTCTTTGCCTTATTGTTTATTTTAGACCCATGTTTATTATTTTAAACAATAGAACTTGAGCCAAATGTTTCTATCATGCTCAAGTCAAATCATGCATAGTTTTCTCAAATAAGTAACCCCTGTGAACAGTTTCAAAATGATATGCAAAATCAAAGTTCATTGAAACCAAATTTGCGGTCCATATGATAGACGCCTAATGCGGTGCACCAATCGTTGAAAAACAATTCAAGAATGGAATATAAAAGTTTATGAATCTTAAAAAAGGAATAATAATGTGATCATAACATGGAATTTGAACTCATCACCCATCACCCCCCTTTAAACATAAAAAGAGTCAATAAAAAAAATGAATAAATAATTAAAGATGTGGCTCTCATCGTTGATTGTGTTAGTGACTCAACCATTTGGGATCTCCTATATAAACTTTAGCTAAGTACATTGTAGCTTGTAGGCCAATATTCATAGTTACAAATAGCTCCAAAACTAAAGCAATTCTTTTATTGCTGTTATATTTTAGTACTCTCTTTGTAAGCAATTAGAAGACAAGCATATGACATAGTAAGACAAGGACCTCTCAATTTCAAAGTACAATCAATAGTTGGAAATTAAAATGGCAATTAAAAATATGTTAGGGGAGGGGGAAAAACAACCGCCACCAAGAATATGATATGATCAAACATAACAAGATTCCTAATGGATAATCAAATTCAACACGGCAAATTGATGGGAAATAGAAAATTTTATAGATCATACATTTTTGTTGGGTGTCACCATATTATCCATTTGCAAAATAAATAAATTATTATTAGTAAAAAAAAATTGGTTGTCTTAAGCATAGGGTTAGAGGTGACCCAATTGAATACCTCCACAATCCATAATTGAAAAAAAAATAGTCAATTTCAAAGGAACAAATTCTTTCTCAACTGTGATATGGGTTGTCAATGAATTATATAATATAAAATATATATAAAAAACAATAGTTTTTTGATAAATGCTAAAACTGTTCGATGATTTATTAAATTGCAATCAAATGCAGGCCAAGGAAGCATAGAAGAAATAATAAGGACGATATTTCTGCATCACAGATCACGTCCACTAGTGCCTGAATTCTGAAGCCTGCAAATACAATAGATTTTTTTTTTTAAGATTAAAGAAAAATACATTATTATTATTATTATTATGATGATTATTATATAAAAGCATACCCAAATTCCAAAGCGAACCATTTCTTGATTAGGTCAAATGTTCACTAACGTTTGCCTAGATTCCTAGGTAGAAGCATCCTTTCTAATTCTATATTTTATATTTTCTCTCTTTTTTTTATAATTATTCAGGTGGTAAGTCCTACTCCACTAGGGCACTATGATGATTATTATTAAACAATTTGGCCATCAATGTTAGTATATTTTAAATAAACGTGTATAAAATGCTCAGATTCATGTGCAAGAGCAGAATGTGCTACAATGATAAAATAAATAAATAAATATATATATATATATATATATATATATTAAAACAAATAATTTTTAAAATCTGAGATTGTGTAGGTTTTCATGTTAATAATTATATATACTTTACTCCAACAAAACTTCATTATAATTGAGTAGAATCAAGTCTCATTGCTAAAGCAATTGGTTCATTTTAGGAGCTTATTTTGGTCAAACAGTAAAGTTATTTTATAATATCATTTAATCACACCATTAAAAAAAATGATGGAAAAAAATTGATATTATTCTTTTGATTACTTGATAAACAAATAGTTAAACGATAACATGAACAACTTCAACACTAGATCAAAATTGAAATTAAATTATTAAAACTAGGAGGTAAAACACCCCATTAGTTGATGAATTAAGTTCAATTGCAAGGTTTTAAATAAATGATCCATAACCACGATCTTCACCACAACGTCAAGGTTTTAGAGTGTTTGTGACCGTAACGCAATTGCAATTGTGATAATATTTATCCGTAATATAAAAAACTACAATGAAATCACAATTTTTATTCTTACTATTTACGGCTATCTATTTTCAATAATAATATTGTCTACAAGTTGGGTGGATTGTAATTATTTGTCTCACTTTTGTTATTATTTTTTCTTGTCAATAAAAATTTTACACATTATATTTATTTTTATATTTTTTATATATTCTCAATAATATTTTTAACTTGAATAAAGTGTTAAATTTTTATTGATGGACAACAAAATGAGACACTAATTAAAATTAATAATTTTAATTTTAATTTAATTTTATATCTTATAAATACGCAGATTTTTTTATGTCGATACGAAAATTGTATAAACAATCTATAATTATATCTATAAATACTCACTGAGCCTTGAGATATGCACTAATAGGAGTGAGTCCCCAAAATTTAACTCATCTAATTTTTCTTTTATAAAAAAAATGATTTATTTAAATATTTAATTGATCACTTTAAAAGGTGATCAAGATCTTAAGACGATAGTATATTAAAAATTGAAGAGATTAGGATATAGGGGTGAATGAGTGGGAATCAGATTCACGTGTTTTGGGAAGCTGCCGGTCACAAAGGGACAGATGGTCCTAATCGAGTGGGGGCCCACAAGAGGCCCAAAAGATCCCACCCTACAAAAATATGAAATCTGGCCATTATTTTAGTGTTGTCCTGTTAGGGACTCCTCACTAAATGCTACCTTTGGCGTTTGTACTACATGCCCTACTACGTGGGGCCCCCCTCCCCCCCCCCCCCCCCCCAGGGCTTATTTTATTGTGACTTTGCTCTGTCCCCCAACTGCATCAAATCAACAAACATCATTTTTTAGCCTTTTCTTTATTTATTTTCTCTATGTGCGTGCATACACACACACATAAATCTCTTTTGACCCATCTAAGTAGTGAAATTCAGTGTTTTTTTAGGTCATTTCTTATTAGTACAAAGTACCGATCCATCTAAACAGTGAAGTTTTTCAACATCCACAGAACTTAACCTCATATTTTATTTTAAAAAATCGAATCCATTAACATTTAGGTCTGGACCAACAACGAATTTGGAAATTTGGAAATTGAGTTGGGTGGTGGTGACTTTTTGATTGATTTGGAAAATTGGAACCTTTTGCTCTTGCATTTGCATTGCAAATGCCAACACGGAACAAGGTGTCAAGGTCACTAGTTAGTACTACTAGTGCTAGCTATGCAAGCTACTAGTTGCTAGCTTTTCAAATGGAGGGCACTATTATTATTATAGCCTCTTTGTTTTGATTTTTCTATTTAACTAGCTGTACTTTCTATTGGATGAATGTGACCATGGATAATTGAAGTTGATTACACCAGCTACTTTTGGAATTTGTTCCATTTCTTTGTTTAATGTTTTTTTTTTGTTCTTAGACAATGTTCTATAAATCAGATCCAACTCGTGACTTAAACTAATGCATTAGCTTTTGTTCATTAGTAATTGTTCTAATTTAAAAATAAATTGCACCAATTAAATCATAATGTGAAAGTTGTATTGATGTAGTATCTGATTTGATTTTTAAGATATTATATTATTAGATGCACACACTAATATACTTACAAAACTTTTTTATTGGTCATTAATAACTTGTCTGTAAATTATGAGTTTTGATTTTATTTTAAGTAAAATAGAAAATTATACATACATATATATAGAGAGAGAGAGAGATGTTATTATTATTAAATAATAATGATAAAATTGGGTATGATTAAAATGGATATCATATGTTTTTTTTTTATATAAATCATTTTGCAAATAGAGTTATTCTAGATATTTTTATAAACATTTTGAAAAGTAGCTAATGATGCAATTAAGGATCATAGCGTCTGAAACTTGATTTGTGAAAATATGCATTGATTGGGATTTCAGAAACTCACATGATGACAGAGATGAGGTTGTTGATATAGTACTAACTAGTCTTTATCTTGATGAATCCCATTGCTGATTCATGCGATGTTTTCCCATTCACCAAAATGTATATTACCCGTTCATTGAAACTTAGGTCCTACAAATGCTAATTCATCAATTAAACTTATTTAAATAAAATATACATCTAAATAACTTTTGGGTGGGGTGTTACTTGTGTGTCTTTTTGTTTTCTTTAATTATTGGATTAAAAACTAACCTAGTTCATATAAATATTGTAATTGTCATTAACGCGACACAATAAATTCTTACACACAATAAAATCAAACATAAATTTTTTTATTAAATAAATTATATCCACAAACAACATGTGAATCTCTAGTGATATTTTTTATTTTACCAAATTGTTATGATGTTATGTAGCATAAATAATAATAAAAAAAAATAGCATGCTAATGTAGTATTTTATAAAGCCAGTGGATAATTAATTTTGGTAGCTTCAAATTTCACAAAACACAAATATAATATCTAAAAATGTTTTCGTGTCATTTTCATCACAATGACATTTGGATTTCTATTTTTTTGGTAAAACAATGCAATTGAAATTTTTATTAATTACATATTTTTATTATAATATAATTTTTATATTTAAAAATATTTCTTTATTATAAACTTTAGTTATATAAAAGAAATGTTTACCCTGTGCAATACTAGTTATGATAAAATATGCTATAATTTATCTTCAAGTAATTAATTTGTTTTGGATAATAGAGGTTTCAATACGTGTCCTTTTATTTGCTGATTTTATTTGCAAATCTATCTAATTGACTTCTTTTTTTATTTGTCACATTTTTTTACGTATAAGAGTTGATAACAAAGACTCAAACTTATAAAATACATCATTTTCACATGCACTCTTCGTGCTGCCTTGAAATCTTGCAATTAGCATTATTCTAAATTTTCTTATAACTATTTTTTTTAAAATACATATAGACTAGTGTGTTTGGAATTTGGATCGTAGAGTCTGAAAATTGATTTGTGAAAATATAAATTAATTGTTTGGAAGTCAGAAAATACAAATAACGACAAATATGAGATTGTTGATTTAGTCTTTATCGTGATGTAATTAAGTTGATGAATTTGATTGCTGATTCATGCCATGCTTTGCCATTCACCAAAATGCATATTACCCATTCATTGAAACTTAGGTCCTACAAATGCTTACATTAATTAAATTGATTTAAATAAAATATACAGCTAAGTAATGCTTACGTTAATGTATAACTCTAGAAAACACTAAAACAAATGTAGTAGCCTAGTTGTTTTTGACAAATGTGATTAGTTAACACATGCTTTTGTTTTCAGCACATTTTAATGTGATTAGTTAAGACATGCATGCTTTGTTTTCAGCACATCTTAAAGAATAAAAACAAACACACCAAAAGTTCCTAACCTTGTGTCCATTCATGTTGGTGATATACAAATGCCATTCATCTTTTGCAAAAAACAGTTAGTTATTTATAGTAGCTTTCTCAATTGTCATCATTATTGGTCAAATTGAATTGAATTTCTTTTCTCAATACTGACTCATTGCTACCATTGACATATTCTTGTGATACTTAAAACCCACACGACTCTTATTCTAGGATTATCTATGTGTATAGTATCATTTTTTTTTTATCATGCAACAAATTCTTGAATTGTTTTTTTTTTTCTAACCACTTGGTATTTTTTAATTCACTGTATCAAAGAATAATTTTATTTATAAAAAATTGTGATCATAACTGATTCAAATAAATTTCACACAAAACAAAGATCTTATAATAAAATAAGAGGTAAATAAATATACTAACAAATAAAAATATAAACTACTGATCTTATAAAAATATTACTAGAAAGTAATTAATCCTCCGTGATCTTATAATAAAATCTAAACTAGTGCAACCTGTACGAAAAGTAACAACTTTACATAACTTCTTCCACTTTCACACTTTTTAATTTATAGTAGTTATTTTCATAAATCGTCCACTATTATATAAGTTCTTTTTATCTTTCTCTCAACCAAAAATAAAACCTCTTTTATCCTTTTTTTTTTTTAAAGAAGGAAAATACAGAGAAACACATTTAGTATATTTAAAAACATTAAAAAAATAATTTAATGTTGATCTTATTTAATAAATTGATAATTCTTTTTGAGAACTTAAATAAAAAAATATAGAATTAGGACATGTTTGGACATACTATTCTAGAAGATCTTTTAGAAGAAAAAAATATAAAGAAAAAATGAAATTAACTTATTTAAAAGTTAAAATTATCTTTTTTAATAGTTAATTAATAAAAATTTTATCAAATAAATTCATCTAAAAAATATAAAAAATATGAAATTTCTATAAATTAGCTATTAAAAAAATAATTTTAATTTATAAAAAAATTAATTTTATTTTTTATTCGTATTTTTCTTTTCTAAAAAGTTCTTCTTGAATAATATGTTGAAACATATGTCCTTAGTATTTCTTTCATTTCTTTAATTACTATTATTTCTATTAGCTTTTGTCTATACACTGCTATATAAAGTACCACTACATTTTACTTTAATTATCAATTACTATCAATCAAGTTAGCAACATGTTTCATAGTATTTAAAAAAGAAAAAAAACATAAAAATTGGGATTCTCAGAAAAGGCATAGATACATTATACATACGCATGCCCGAAGATGCCACTTCTTTTGTCCATCATTGACTTAAACTACTCAATTAGCCACAAAACAAAACCCCCAACAAAAATAGAATTGACCAGTCACGTGCTCGTCACATGCACTATCAATTACTCATAATAATAATAATAATAATAATAATAATAATTGTATTTTGGTGTTTTCGAGAAATGAAAATACTGAAATACTCAATACTCAAAATAGAGTACTCCTATTCGGAAAAAGGCCATTCATCATTCAGAAACAGAGCAAGCACAGTAGTTGAACAGAACAAAACAAAACAAAAGCAGTAATAATAGCAGTGAAGCAGGGCTTGCTATTTTTAACCGCGCTTCCGTGAAAATCTTAACTGCAACGGATCTTATTTCGTGCACCCGCAATTATTAGTCAAAGGACGCACTTCCGTACCCACCCCCACCTCGGAAACAGTCATATTTCACTACTATTATTATTACTCATCATTTATTTATATCTTACTATAGTTGACAATGAAAATAATAACTCTTCAAAAATAATAATAAAAAAATAGTTAAATGTAACTTTTATTTTTTAAGAGTTTCGTGAGTTATATTTTTAAAATGGATTAAAATAATTATTTTGAAATAATGATATATATTTTTTATTTTTTTAAACTAATTTATGAAATAAAAATTATTTCATTAAATTCAGTTATATAAAAATCTTAAAATTTATATCTTAAAATTGATAAATGATGTTTGAATAAAAAAAAAAAAGTAACAAACACAATTAAAAAAAAAGCATGAAAAGTGTATGAGACGAATTATCAAAATAATAAAAAAATTAATATTATATTTTTTTTAGTTAAATGTTATTTTTAAGGAACCTCAATTTTATCTAAAATTTTAAAATAAATTAAAATGATAATTTTGAAACCATGTTTATTTATTCTATCATTGTAATTTTTAATTTTATTAGATTCACTTACTTAAAAACTGTGTAATTTAATTATACGAATTAAAAGAAAATCAAACATAATGAAATTGTGTAAAAAAATGAGTCTTATAAACAAAAAAAAAATTAATATTATGTTTTTTTATTAATTTAATTATTTGTTGGATATATTTTTCATAAAATTTATACTTATTTATCGTCTTTTTTTATTTAAATATTAGTTGATTTCATAATTATTATGTAAGTAAATTTAATGAAATAGTTTTTACGTTTTAAATTAGTAAAAAAATATATATTCAAAATCACGTAAATGATCAAATTTAGTTATTTAAAAAACTTAAACAATAAAATTGAAATTTCTAAAATATGAAATATCAAACTAAACAAAAAAAATTTAAAAAAAAGTGTCATTTAATTTTCTTTTTAAGGATTACAAAATTAAAATATTTTTGTTTCATAAAACTATTTTAGAACATAAAATATCAAATCTGACTTTTATGCATAAATTATCAAACTAATTAAAAATTAAATCATAAAATACAAAAAAGTAATATTTACTTAAAAAAAAGTTAATTTTAAGATTGGATAAAAATTTAAGATTGAAGTTATTTACCCTTTGCTTTCCTAAAACTGTTCTCAAAATCTTTTCTCACATCACCCTTTGAGTTTTTTGTTTTTTTTTTACCTAATAAACTAGGCGTAAGAAAATCTTTTGATGTATAAAATCGGAGTGAGATTGACATAAAGGGAGAGGAGGAGAATATAATTGGGGGTGGGTAGGTATAGGCACTGGTAGCTCTAGTCCCTATTTAACAGTGACGAGTGCACAGTAAGAACCATATGACACGCCTCACTCAACCACCACCTTTTTCCTTTTTCTTTTTTCACTCCCCAAAACTGATCCATAATCTTTCTTCACCTGCACCTGCACTGCCCCGCCTCCCAAATTAACACCCTACCTTTCTTTCCTTTTGTATTATTATTCCAATAAACAAACAACAAAACGCTGTCGTCGTCTTCTCCACACCATATCCATCATGCCACCTTCCCAACACTTTTCTTTTTCTACTTTTTTTTAAAAAAATTTATTATATTATTATTTTTGGCGGGGTGTTGGGAACCACCGGCTATCGTGTCGGGTTGTGCAACGTGCATTGGCCTTTGGTCCAAAGCCTGAGCTCTTGTTAAGAAAGAAGAAAATGGCCGTTGCAGGCACTCTTCAAACAAACAACAGCGACATTTACGAGCGTCCTACGTGTCGGCTTTTGCCGCACACTTGTCCCTTTCTGTCCCTACCCAAGTTGACCCCACGCGCCCATTCCTCTTTGTCAGTTTTTTTTTTTCTCATTGGGGAACTAAGAAAAATTATCACACTACTGGCCCACACTATTTTAAGCCATCTTTGAAATAAGTTTCTGTTATTTATTTAATTTTAATATAAAATCTCTCATTTTAAATTTGTTTTATCGTGAAACTTCATTTGTAAAATATGAACTAGATTCCAATCAATCTAATGTTTGTTAATTTAAAATTTAAACATATTTTATTATTTTAATCATTTAAATATTATTGTTCTTTTAAGATTTTTTATTATCAGAAGTCAAATTATAAAAATAAAAAACCACTCAATTTTATGTTAAAAATCACCCAAAAATGATAAAATTTACATATTAGACAATTTTAGATAAAATGATAAAAAAAATAACATTTATTATTTTATTATATATAAATGACTAAAAATAAATTTTAATTTTGAATACCTGTTCACTAAAAATACATTTAAATCTTAATTTAATTACTTAAAATGCACAAAAAAGCACAACTCTACAAAACATAGCAAGAGAATTGAGAACAAAATGAACTTTTTTTTAATTTATGAAAAATTGATATAATTGTTTTTTTCATTAGATTGAAAAAGAGAAAATGATTTGATTTTTTTTTCTTCATTAGGGTCCTAGGGTAGAGTCCTATAATTTTTTGATCCAAAATTAGGACATGTTAACATGGACACTAGCAGTCTTGAAGGATTTACAGATAGGACAAATGTGGAGTGAAGACCCACACACAGTACACAGGCACAGATGCCGGCACGGCAAAATCAGCACGCACGACTCTTCCTTCCCGCAGTTCCTGCACAACCTCCCATTACTATTATTACCATTATTGCCCCTACTCTCTGCACCATCCTCCTTATCCTTCACCCCTGCGTCCCCTCCAGCTAACTTGCGCCAGCCAACCACCTCTTTCTCTTCCTCCTCCTCGGTGCTCCCGCAGCATGACTCTGCATCATCCATCTCCCGCAGCACGGTGGCGGCGCCATCTTCCTCCGCTGTCATTACACCACGCTGAGCCAAAACTTGTTCCAGATTGCAGCGCAGAGCATTCGCGGTGGCTTCGTTGGTTTGCGCCAAGTCGCGCCATATCTGATTCTCCATGCAGAGTGTTTTCACTTTCTCCTCCAACGCCCAATTCAGCTTTCCAATTTTTTCTATCTCTTCCTCTTTCGATTTCAGCTTCTTCATCACTCCAACCTCGATAGCTTCGATAATCCTCCTCGCTTGCCTCTTTCGCTTCTCATCAATCTCCATTCTCACTTTCTCCATCTGATCAATAAACAAACCAAAACAACTCAAATCAGAATTTGAATATTAAAAAAAAAAAAAGAAACTTGATAGTATTATAAAAACACCAATGAGACTTACGCGTTGCATGATTAAATGTTCAATGTCAAGCTGCTGTTGTTGGATCTGGAGAGAAACGTCTTGACCGAGAAATGAAAACGAGTTATCGTTGTTGGTGTTGTAACCGTTGTTGTCTCGGGAACGCTTTCTCGACAAGGGAGAAACAACGTTGTTGTTGTGATTGTTGTTGTTATAGGTAACACCACTTTCAGATTTCACGGCGTTACCGAGGGAATTGTAAACAGAGGAGGGAAGCACCGTCTCCCTGACGGCAGCAGAAAACGGCAGAAATGAAGAGTAACTCATCGGAGTGTTGTTGTTGGTGTTGTGGTGGTGGGTGTACATGTTCATATTCGCCTCAATAGAATTCATCACTTCCCTGAATAACAATAATCACATAAGAACAGTGAATATTAATAAATAAAAAAATTCTAAGAAATATGAGAAGAGGAAGGGGAAATGATATACATACCTGTTGGCGATGAGTTGAGAAGGGAAGAGATTGAGATGGCGCGCCTCGACGGCCATGACGATGATGTTGTTGTTTTGCTTTGCTTTGTTTATGTTTATCTTCTATTGTGAGATTCTTGCGTGAATCTTAATAAGAAGAGAGATGATGAAGAGAGAGAGCAATGGGTGGGAGAAGAAGAATACAAAGTGTGGAATGAAACTGAAGAGAGAATGGCATGCAAATAGGTGTGGCAAGGCTGGATGGTGGGGTTTATTCGGGGTTTCCCTCGGTCCACACCTTATTAAATGCTGAAATTAAATAATATTATTATTATTATTTAATGTGACCAAACGTTAGAGCAATTAATTAATTAAATTAAATTAATAAAGAGTAAAGATAGTGGGGGTTTGATCAATAGTGAGAGAGAGAAGATGAGATCTTTTTGTCTATATAATAATAATCGGAGCAGCTAGACCAGACAGGCAGATAGAGATTTGATGTAGCAGGCTGTTATGGACGTTTTCTAAGGGCATTTTCGTCAGACTAAGTACTACTATCCTTTAATATTATTTAATATTTAATCTTTAATATTTAATATTTATAGTATTTTACTTTACCCAATAGTAGTAAAAATTGAATGAACAAAAAAGTAATGATGCCAGGTAATACCTGCCGACTAGACGGTGCCACGTAAGTAATATTAATTAATTTTTATAATATGTGGTGTGTTGGGAGAAGGAAGAACAACGTGAAGGTGGGTGGGCCCGGGGAGTGGGGCTGGACACGTGTGTGGCAGGGTTGTGGGGGAACAACAAAAGAGGACACGTGCGAGGTGCCAGCGTGGAAGAGTGAGTACGGTGTACCCGGTGGTGGAGGAACGAAGGGCTTTTTGGCAGTTACCTACATTGAAAATCGAAAATAAAAAAATGGTTGTTCTTGTTTGTTTCGTTGGTTTTAACTTTTAATTGTTTGTTGAGTCATGGTGGTGGCATGGGAAACGTTGTTATGCGCCACGTGTCCTTTTTAAATTTTTTCTGGGTGCGTTATTATGGGTCCACACAAATACACAATATGAAGTACATGAACGAACGAACAAACATCACGTTCACGTCCCTCGTTACGCTGCACTAATTATGTCATTTGGAAAATCAGAAGTTTCAACGCTCTTGATTCCACCGTGCTTATTTATTTATTTATTTATGCTGCATGACATTTATGTTTTCCTAATCTTTGTACTTTTAATATTAGTATTATTACTAGCTCGCATTACATTGATTATCACTCATGAAGCGTTTTTGAAAGGGTGATAGTATAAGAAATCAACTTCGGGAAAAAGTTGTACGGTTATTAAATGATTTTAGGTTGGTGCGTTAAACAATATTAGGAGGGTTAACTCAAAATGAGTGAAACTAAATAATTTATGTACTCCGTATTACAGTGGTAATTAAGAAAAGTAGTTATATTATTTGATTTTATTAATTTTTTTAATATCATCTTCATTAAAATTTAATATAAAAATAATATTGAATAGTATAAAATTTCAATTAAATAAATGGTATTTGAAATAATATCATTAAATAAGATGAGAGTGGTTAAAATTTATATTATCTTGATGATTATTTGATCTACAATTCATTTTTTTTTTTTGATATATTTGAGTTTAGGTGAAGTACTTTGTATACAAGTTGAATTTTGATTTTTTTTTTTTTAAAGACAAAGTATTTTATGTTAATATAAAACTATCTAAGAGTGTTTTAATTGGCAAGGAACTTATATGATATTCATAAATCTAGGGGATTTCTCAAAGATAATGAATTGTTTCGGCTCAAATATTAAATACTGTTTGAATATAGAAAGCAATTAATCCAGTAGTAAATAAATTCTTAGGGTAATGCTAAAGTCATAAAACTATTTTTTTTTCTAATTAACTGACACATAAAAAATCAAAGTGTTTGATTTTTTTTCTCATAGCTGACCGCTATAAAATAAATAAGGAGTACTGTCTCCGTTATTAATGAATTTAATTATCTGTCATTTACTACTCTAACATTTCTTCTAATATTGTTTCTCTCTCTTCTTTGATATATATGCATAAAATAAATAAAAATAATGGTGTAATTATGATGATAGAATTAATTCTTTTAACTTCTTAACGTAATCTTTATCTACAGTTTTATTTATTGTTTCTTTTACTAATAGTTCAACTCTCATTTATTATTTATATTTCTTCTATATATCAATACTTCTCTCGCTTCTCGCTTCTTTGATATATATGCATAAAATAAATAAAAACAGGGGTATATTTTTTTTTTTGGTACATTGAAATAAAAATGAGAGTATAAATACGATGGCGCTGCTTCTGATAATATTCATTTTTTAAAATAAATAAGAAAACGAAAATTTTCTTTTGGAATAGAAAACAATTAAAAAGAAAGAGAATAAAAATGCACCTCCAAAGACACTTTCATTTTATTCTAGAACTTTTATTTTGCTTAACGTTGCACCTATACTCTAGAAACTAAAAAATTGTGTCAAAAAAATTCCAACCAAACATTATAAACATTTTGACATCTTCTCTTTAATTTTTTTGGTTGAAATTTGTGATACGTCTCAATATTAAATGGGACAAAATTTGCAAATATTTTTTTATTAAAAATAAAAGCAATGCATTGAATATAGACAAGGTATTTTGATGGACTTCAAATATGCGACAAAACTCAAAAATCAAAGTGATAAACATCTTTTTCGCATATGAAAAGGGGAAAAGGGGGTATGCATTAACTCCTAATAATTAATGTTGAACTTTTGTGATGAGGATATCAAATTTGTCATATGGTCGACTTTATCTTTTTTATTTTTCTTTTTACTTTTTTGAATGCGTAGGCTTTCTTCCATTGAAATTTTCTTCAAAATCTAACTTCTAGTAAGGTCTCTAATTAATTCAAGATTGCCATGCTTTCATAATAATTCATACGATGCATTTTTCTCTGACTCCACACTTTGTCCATATCCACCTATTCATGGCAAGAATTTCGAAGTTGTGGATAGACATGGATATGTGTTGATTTGAGTACTCCATTATTGTTTTAGCTAGCTTCCATACGTGGGTTGCGTGTATTACGTTGTCACTTTTTTTTTTTTTTCATGAAAGTTGCATATCATCATATATAGTCATGTTCACTACCTATGTCTCTTTTTTAGGTATTAGTAATATTTGGAATAAATTGTAAAATAAGCATTGCTTTGTTAATTGTGTTTTGAAATTGAGACATTTGCTTATGATGATAAAATTGCGAACTTATAAATTATAATAATTATTTGACTTGCCAAAACCCTAAGGAAACAGCTTGAAGGTAAGGTGAGGTAGAATTGACACATGCACAAATGCAGTGGTTGCGTTCACAATTTGATCAACAAACTTAGCCGCTAAGGTTTAACCCGAAAGGAAGAGAAAGAACATTCTTCTAAGACCTTTCTGTTGAAGAATTTGTGGCAACAAATGAAAGATAGACGTTATATTATATACTTTGTTTAGTGTCAGTGAAATGTTATATAAAGTATGGGTGTTCATCTATTTTACTTAAAGTGTAGTATGATTATCAGTTTAACGATAACACGCTGATAATGTAATTTTATAATGTCATTATATTATAATTTATCGTTTATTTAACTTTTTTTTAAATAATCTTATAAAAAAATTAATCCATCTCATTAATGTTTGAGTAATAAGCTAACTCTTTTTCTCATTCTATTTTTTGTAAGGAAGTAATCCATCTCATTAATGTTTGAGTAATAAGCTTCCATTTTCTTTTTAAAGTGTGCATAAAATCGTGTCAAAAGTGCATGCTTTACCTTCTATATGAAAGATAACATCATACCATATGATACGTGTGTTAATGCTTGAAAGAAATTTTGGATCCTCTTGATCATTTAGTTTAATAGTATTCTTAATTATTTAATGCTAAATACATTTTGGTATATTTTAATTAGAACATTGAATACCTTTAACTTCATTTAACTTCACAAATGAGAAACACGAATATCCAATAAATGCATTAATAAAATGTTCAACGTATCATTTCGATTGAAAAATTGAAATTAATGTATCTTATATAAATTGATTATTTCTCTCCATCTCGATCAATATGATATTTTCTTTTGGTAGAATCTCAATATGAGATTTTAAATACACTTTTTGGCCACTTTAAGGCAGATCTCTCACTTTAAAGTCTACCTGTGATTTCTTTAAGAAAAAATCCGTGTTTATTTATATATTCTTAATATTTAACAAATAAAATATTAAAAAAATTATAAATACACTTAATATCTCAAAATATATTTAATTTTTATTTAATAAATTGAAGGATTTGCAAGAAAAAAGTTGTAGGATATATTAGAACTATTTTTTTTTTTGGTGAATAGAACTATTATTTCTTCAGTTAGCCACTTGATGCCGCTTCATAAATGCACAAAAAAACGTATGATTGAGAAACGTTTTATCTTCTTTTTTGCAAGAAAATGTTTTATCATTTTTACGTTATATATCTTAATTCAAAAGGTTTCATATGAATAATGAAAATATTCTATAAATATTTACAAAAATTTACTATACAAATTATTAAAAAAAAATTATATGATTTTTTTTATAATTATTAATCAATGGAAAATAAAAATAAAACACTTTTGTTCTCATCACTTGAGCAATATCATTACAACGAGACACGGAGATGTAGTTTGTCTAAAATAGTTGATCTGCATATGCTTTTATTATGATTATTATTTGTTATTATGAGTGGCATAAGGAGCAAGGAGGAGCTACAATGATATTAAATTTACTACACAATGATCTCAAACAAAATAAATAAAAGCATACGATGTTGTCGTAGATATTTTTTTGTACCATGTTTTTTACTTTAAACATTTTATATCTGTTTCCATATCCAAATCTTGGACATGCTAACATGCTCTTAGGAGACAAAAAAGAGATAACAAATACATGAATCTCTTCTGCAAGTGCCAACGAGGAAGCATGGCCAGAATTTTATTCCCAGATCAATATTAACTGTTCGATCCTTAAAAAAAACAATTAAAACTAAGGACAAAGGAAAATGAAACTAATGGCAGTGCCAACCCAAGGATTCCCCAAGTTGCTTTAGTTTTACATGCAAATTAATTATAATAATTTGACATAATTAAATATGATCAACATGCACTCACAAAGAGTATGATTGGATTAATTAAATAAATAGTTAAGTTTAGGGTAAAAATATATATGATTTAATATCATTTCTGTATTCTAATATTTTTTTCGTATAAATAAACTTTTAAATTTTTAAAGTGATTTGTATCATTAATTAAAAAAGACAAAACATGCATATCTAATCATACGTCATGTATTACTTTAAAATAATCCCTAATGTGACATGTTTAAACAGATATAATGTTCTTATTAATTCTTATTAAATCTAATTAAATATTTTAGAAATTAAAATTATATTTAAAAACCTTAAGCTTATTTTAAATTAAGCAGCATAAGGTAGGCAAGCCGTACCAGACAGAGAAACAATGCATTGTTCATATATGGCAAATTGGCCTTTCTTTTTCTGGTCCTCGATATTCCCGATATCATTGCTTAATGTTGGGTTAGAAAAAAATGTGCATATAAAAAAGCTAGAAACATTAATTTGGTTATATTATTATTATTATTATAAATAATAGCTAGAAACGAATGGAACGTGATCATGAAGTAACATGAATTATTACATTAGGATCTTGGCAGAAAAAAAAATAAAATTATTATTATTGCATATGGAGGGCCATCTTTTTTGCATGATTTTAAATTTATCAACTTTTTTATTATTATTTATCCTTGGAGTATGGTAATGGTATGGCCCTCGGCATTAATAAGACGGAAAGTAAGAATTTAACCCAATTAATTAATCAAAGAATTTGAGGTTTAGTTTAATTTAATTTAATTTCAAACAATTGTTATTAATGTTGCAACCTTATCAAAAGTTTCTTGAAAAAGTGAGATGAATTAGACAGATAAAGAATCATCCATTGGGAAGATGAGTAGATGAGAAGTAGCTGCTATAGATATTGATTCCACCTTGTCAACTCTCTCTTCTCTTCACATTTCTCTTTCATTGTAGCTCCATTATTGCTCATATATACTCCCAACCACATTGACCCTACTTTTTATTTTAACCACCAACGAAATGAAAAGGGAGAGAGAAACAACAACAACAAAGAGAAAAGAAAGAAAGAAAAAAAAAGTAGTAATCAAAAGTTGAGGGACAAAACAACTACATTTTGATTAGTAATTTTACTTTAGTGGAGGATGATACTAATAATAAGGGGATATAATTATACATCATGTGTGTTTGTGCTTGCCCTTCTTTCAAGGGAAGATCGTTTTGCATCTTGACTTGTGAAAAATAGTTTCTTTCTTTAATATGTGATCCTTTTTTTTTTTTTCTTTTTTTCTTTAAGTTCTCTTTTTCTCCATTCAACCTAAAGTTTTTGATATTCTACATGTGATCTCCACCTCTCTCTCTAATTCTAATTTTTTGCATTGAGAGAATCTCTTACACTTTCTCTCTCCATGGCCTTTGTTTTTCTTTATTTGGGAATCTCTCATTTATCACCTCCACAATGCAAGCATACAATTAAAAACTAATCTTTGAACATGTCAAGCCTCTATCTCTCACTTTCCCTCTGTCAGTCAGAGCGTGAGAGAGGGAGAAAAAACAAAGGGTGATAATTAATGAGGGAGGATCTTCTGCATGACAAAGTGGAACTCAAAGATCACTTCTCTTTTTCAGTTTTCTTTAATTATTTTTTGCGTTTAACACTATTTTATAATATTAGTCATTAATATTAACTACATAGATTAATTGGTATGAAATTATTTCAATTTAATAAGATATTTTGAGTTTAAGTTCATACACTTCTATTTTAAATGGTTAGAGAAGAGTTTTATCATCCATAACAAAAATTACCTTCAATAAAAAAAAACAATAAATCATAATTGAATGACATTATAATCCTTTTTTTTTTTTTCATTTAAGTGTGGTACTTATATCAAACTTGAGGGGGTGGTTTTCTACTGAAATGGGTCTATGTGTGTTGAGCTATCATTATATCTTGTATTGGAAACATACCTTACTTGTGCTCAGGATTCTTGGAAGAGGGTAGCTTTATATCTATCTATGGCCAACAAAAAAATTTGACCGTTAGGTCGGAAGGAGTGAATTTTTCAGAGAAATTGCATGCACACTCACCCGTAGTAGGGTCTTTATGTGGACCCCATTTTAAGCAAAGTTGAAGTACTTAGATTCTTTTCCTATCTTTACTTATAATTTTTTTTAAAAAATAAACCTTTGGTTTAGTCACTTAAATGTTTGTTTTATAGAGTGTTTGGATTTGGATTAGATTAATGGTAAAAAAAAAAAAATCTATTTTCTTATAGTGAAGATAAAATGCTTCCTCTGTCCCATTGTAATTCTCATCCTGGATTATTTTACATAAAAAAAAAAGATAAGAAAGTATTTTTACAAAATTAAGTTTATCATCATTGATTTGTTTTTAGTTTTTGTTGTTCATCTTTAATACTATACTGAAAAGTTAAAATGAGAATTATCTTAGATTTTTTTCTCCTCACACGACGATTATAATCATAACTTTGTATAATATAATTAATTCTTGTGTTATTCAAACATATTAATTAATTTGTAATAAGCTCCATAATAATTGAGTTTAATAATGGTTAACTTGAATAATTTTTATTATAATTTTATAAAAGTCACAGAACTTATAATAAATTAATGATTATGATTGAGTGATAATATTTTATATTATAAATTAATGTAATATATTGACTGTATCAATTAATTACAATTTTCTATTTATAATAAAAAGTTAATTAATTTTTATATAATTATTTTAAAATAATTGTAATTATCTGACAGATAATCGTATAAATGTTATATTAAAAGTGCATTATTCTTATTCTTTTGAATAAATACTTAATCCATGAATAATTTTTTTTAATTTTAAAAAAGAAACCAAACATACATGTACTCCATGAGATAAGTAAGCCAAAAATTAAACTCTATGATCTTCCACTATCTCTAGCACTTCCCTATTCAGAGCAGCATGTAACTTCACTATCAGAATTCAATTCCCGTGAAATGAAAAAAAAACTACCAAAATTGAATAATGGGGATGTGTCAAGGAAACCATGAAAGTGGTGAAAGTGAGAGATTTTGGGAAATGAATCTCTAGACGTGGTCAATGGGAATGAATACTTAAACAACTAGTACTACTATTTTTACTTCATTTCCCAATACATGACCTAATTTTCTTCCTCTTTTTTTTTTTTTTCTTTGTCAGGCTTCATAATTCCATGTGCATTAATGTGATTCTCCTCCCCACACAATACGACAGGTCCTTTCACATTTATTTTTTCAGCTCTCTCTCATTCAAGAAAAAAAAATATGCTTATTCTAGAGGAACCACATTTGCTGGTGAGAGATTATGAGTTTGCAGTTGCAATTAGAGGGGGAAAATAAAATGGGGGTTGTCTATACTATTTCTTGACCCATATGTGATAGTGAAGTTTCCCTACATTTATTGGTCTAATTTGCTTTTGGTGATGGTTCCATTGGGAAAAACCCACCTTTTTAATAACATTGATCATTGCAAAAGAGCCATAGTGGTATGACTCAAAAATGATCTGGATATATAGGTAAAGAGGTTCCATATTCAATAGTGCAACCATGTGAGAAGATATAAAAGTTTCAACCAACATATTGTTGTTTGTAGGGTATGTAATTAGGTTGATAAGAGCTTGAATAAAAATGAGTTAAATTTATATTAAGTGAAATTTAAATTGAATTTAATGATGATACATTAATAATATAAAATAATTTTATATGTGATTTCAAGATTTTTCTTTGTTGGTAAAGAGTTAATTTTAAAATTATTGTGTATTAAAATAAATTTATTAACTTTAATAACAAATATCTTAAAAATCATATGAAACATGATTTGGAATTAGTTGACATTGTAAATTTTTTTAATAACAATTCATTAAACTCTAAAATTATTATGAAAGCAAAATATAAAAATGATAATTGTTATAATTATTCATTATTCATTCCCCCCCTATAACAGGCAATTGAAGCAAAAATAGAACAAATTACTGCTTTAAGTAATAAGATTTTAACCCTCGAAGTGACAGAAGCCATGCTTAGCCTTACGTACAATGGTGACTATATTTGGTTCTATAATGTGACTTCTTGACAGAAAATATGACAGTGGCTTTGTGATTGATCTTCTTCCACTTCAATAGGTTTGGTTTGCATGCCAAAGATTCCAAGGTTCGGTTATATCATTCTTGGACTCCACCTTCCTGATTACAAATTTCATCACCCCTAGCTAGCTCAACACAATGTTGGGTCTAAGAAAAATAGGTGAAGAAATAATTAAGAAGGATAATCTGTCATACTAGTCACCAGACTAGAAATAAAAAATTCACTAAAAATTAAGTGAAGATTTTTTTTTTTCTTTCTTGTTGGGCCACAAAAGATGGGTTTTGACTTTTAATTCGGCCCATTTTCCCCTTCATTCAATATTCAGCCTCACAATAACTTGTAATGTTGAAACTTGAAACTATAAATAGTCCTGGATTTTTCTACACTAAAGTTTTAGTAATTACAATTTAATTTCAACCACGATGAGTTTGTTAATTTGGAAAATACCAAGATTAAATATTGTAATTATTGAAAGTTTAAATTTAATATTATTTTTGTGATAAAATTGGGTATCATGTGGATGATGGGTTAAACCTAGGTTGAAGATTTTTATATTCTGAATAAGTATTTTGGAACAGGAATAAAAAATATTTCCGAATACCTATTTTAGAATATGAAAATCATATTTCAAAGGTGTAAAAAGCAAAACTGTCTTCCGGATTCACGTATTCGGAATGAAGTCCCGCTTTAAACCTCTTTTGTTGATCTTAGACTCCATTGGCATCTTCTTCCGTACACCAAAGTCGTTGATGGTGGTGTTGGGTGGAGGGATAGTTTTGTCTCTTTGGGTCTTTTGGAGGTGCAGGAAGTAATTTCCATGATAGAGTACACCTATAATTGGGCTTCTAATATAGGCCCATTTAACTGCCATCAATTTCTTTCTTCTCTTTCAAATTTTAAGTCTCAAGTCAACCCACCAAAGGAACAAACAGTTATACTCTATATATATTGCCTTATTTTGTTTCCCGCCATCGAAGATCACGCAAACTTCATTTCAACTAAGAGCAAGCTCTCTCAGTGAGGTGGTTCTCTCTCCTTTTCCCTTCCACCACCATTCACGTTATTTATTCCTTTCGATTTGATTTTCTCAGTACTACTGCATGCATGCTGTTTCGTTTAGGAGAAAAAAAATGTAAGAAGAAAAATGCTTCTAACTCTAGCATTTTGCGAGATTATCATTAACGCATATTCACGATAATTCAACTTCTGAACAAGTGTTTCTGTTGATGCATTTTCAAATTCATTTCTGCTTCGATCTGAAAATGCTATCTAGGAACTAGTAGGAACCTTCGAGATTATCGCGATAATTCAACTTCTGATCAAGTGAATTTGTTAATGTATTTTCAAAATTATTTCTGATTCGATCTGAGGATGCTATTTAGGAACTAGGAAGCTTCGAGATATTTTTGAACTTTAGATTGATGTTTGTATCAGGAAAACAATGCAGATCTGTTTTAAATTTTCAGCTAGCTTCTAAATCTTTCTTTATCTGCTTTCGTATTTATGTATAAATTTATAACTCTTCTATCGATCGACATGTTTAAATCAAGAATTGTAGCGAAGTACTGTTTGCGGTGAAAAATCAATGTCGAACATTACAGTGTGCGCGCGCTTTAGGCCTTCGAACTCGAAAGAGAAGCAAAATGGCAACGACTCTGTCTGCATTCGGTGCATAGACACCGAAACTTTCATTTTCAAGGTTTTTTCTTACACGTCAGATTAAGCAGCGACTATTAGTTTCTCTTGTTGTTCGTTGTTTACTTTAGAGCTGTGTGAAAGTGAAATTTACCGCTTAATTCAATCATCATAATTTTGAATTAATTTTTGTCAGGATGAGAAGGATGAAGAATTTGTGTTTAGCTTTGATAGAGTATTCTATGAAAAATCGGAGCAAGCTGATGTCTATCAGTTTCTTGCTCTTCCCATCGTTAGAGGTACAACTACAGAATTCTCACTACAGATTTATGTGTCAAACTGTCAATGCAATATAAACATTGAAATCTTCCTTAATTTGAATGGCTTTTGCTTCCTTATGAAAAAGTGCATCAACTTTGGTTATTTGAAATTTTTTATCCCTGTAGTGGTAGTCTGTTTAATGCTAATACATGTCAACAGTTCTACATCTTCATTTTAACGTTGAAAGTTGGGAAAATGATACTTGCCTTAACTAAAGATTTTTTTGTTTTTTTAATTGATATCACGTTTTACATTTTATATGTATTCCCATAAATGAAACAGATGTTGTTGTTGATGCATTCAATGGGACAATTATCACTTATGGACAGGTAAGATATCATAACTTGTCCCCAGTTTGATATAATCTTTTTGCTTCTTTTAGTTAAATTTTCAAAGGTATATCTATAAAATCATATGTAGCATATTCTTTGAAGTCAAAGATTAACAGCCAATTAAAAGGGACGATCACAATTATTATTACAGTTTTTTATTTTCAGAAAAAAACTTGTCAACTATATTCGTGAATCCATTTTTCTTTGAACTCGAATTGATTAAAGGTTTCGTTTTTCTACAATCAATTGCAGACTGGAGCTGGGAAGACATATAGTATGGAGGTGAAAAAATATCATGTTAAAAGTATCCTAAAATGATGTTGTAAAATATAATTGCAGCAATATAAATAACTGCTTCTCCGAAGCAGGGACCTGGAATACTTGAATGTGGAGAACAGAACAAGGGGTTGCTTCCAAGAGTTGTAAAAGGACTTTTTGATTCCATAAATTCTTTGGATGAAGAGAAGACATATTCAATTAAATTGTCAATGGTACAGAGACACTAATGAAAATACACATGACTGGTAAAATCATCAGGTTATAGTAAATTATTTTTCTGATTTTGTTTGTGATTTTTGTCCAGGTTGAAATTTACATGGAAAAAGTAAGGTATGCATAGAAAAAGCTAAGTATATTTTCCTCTATATGTACTTAGAGCATATTCTATCAGTTCCTGATTGACAAATTTCTTAACTTCCTTGGAGAAGCTAGTTTTTATGTGAATTTGGATTTTGAAGAGTCTACAAAATAACTCTATCTTCTTATACAGGGACCTATTTGATTTATCAAAAGACAATATACAAATTAAGGAGATTAAATCACGAGGAATAATTCTACCTGGTGTTACAGAGGTGAGCTCTATATTATCTCATTGCATTCCGATTACATACATACCTACTGGAATCATTTAGTATTTTTATATGCAACTTTAAAGTTTTCCCTTCCCTTATATGCTACAAGATATTTGTTTTACCAAAAAACAATAAAAAAATGAGTGATTCTTCAATTATTTCCTTCAGGTCACTGTGCTGGACCCCGCTGAAGCATTGCAAAGCCTATCTGTAAGAAAGAAACACGTTGAATAGCATTATTAATTTGATTTGATTTTACAATGTATTTTGGCGTCTAATTTTGATCTCAAATATATAGAGGGGTATAGCTAACCGTGCAGTTGGTGAGACCCGTATCCTGCTTTGATTCCCTCAGTCCATCATGCAGTTTTTATTTTTTTATAGTTAAAGTGTTAAACTACACAATATATTAGGATAAATTCCCTATTTTCTCGAGGGAGGAAAAGTAGTGGTAGGAACTACTGAACTAGGAAGGTAACTTTCCCTCTACAACCTTCCTAAACAAAACATGTAGAAATGAACGTGGCCAGCAGCAGAAGTCACTGCATTTATATATTCACAATCCAGCAAGAATTATTTTCCAAAGATAAAAGGTCTTGCATTGCATCTTCCTAAACCTCTGTGGCACTGCTTATGAGTCATTGTTAAACACTGAGATTGTGAACAGGACGAGGTCCGGGAAACTAATTCTAGTGGACTTGGCTGGGTCTGAGAAAGTGGAGAAAACAGGTGCTGAGGGAAGAGTTCTAGAAGAAGCCAAGACCATAAACAAATCCTTGTCTGCACTAGGGAATGTAATCAATTCTCTTACGTGTGGTTTGCAAGGAAAAGCAAGCCATATCCCTTATCGTGATTCCAAGCTCACTCGAATTCTTCAGGATGCACTTGTTAGTCCATACACCCTTCCCTTATATTCTTTCAAAATCATGGTCATTGTTCACCAAATCAGTAACATGGTATTTCTTATTCTCAGGGAGGAAATGCTAGAACTGCATTACTCTGTTGTTGCTCCCCCAGTGCTTTTAATGCAGCCGAGAGTCTCTCCACACTTCGTTTCGGTGCAAGGTATGTTAATGTCATCCATGAAAAATTACATCTGCCTTTTATTCTTCTATCAAAACTAGTTTTGATGTGCGAATTTTTTTTGCAGGGCGAAACATATAAAGGAGTCTCCTCGTGTCAATTTCAGTGAAGAAAAATTTGACACAAGTTCCAGTGCTGCTGCTTCTCCTTCTGGAGACGAGTCGAGTGCTAGAATTTTGAACAAGGTGAGAGAATATTGTTGTAGAAGTAGAACCCTTTTGTAAATTAAAATTAGTAATAGCTAATAAGACTTGTGTTAATACAGTTGAGGGAAAAAATGAACTTTGAAGATGTGAAGTTACTAGAGGAATTGTTAATACAAGAGGGAATTCTCTTTGAATCTCCATCAGTAGAAGAGGACTACTACTCAGACATAGAAGATCTTACCTTGCAGATAATATCCTCACTACAAGAAGCCGTTGAAAAGCTCACAGCTACTGTTGATGAGGTACGAACGAGAAAAATGTGTTATTTCTTACTATTCTAGCATAATTTATTAGACTATGATAAGAGAAAGATGCGAGTAACATAATTAATGTGGTAATTAAATAATAAATACTAATAGAGATATGAAATAGGAAAACAGTTGTTAAAATGTCTAAAGAAATGTTGCATGAATAAAATATAAAATGTATAATTTGTTGCTCTGATGTAATTTTACAGCTCAAAAGGGAGAATAGCATTCTTAGAAATAAAGTTGGTGGCTACAAAGGAGCAGAAGATAATAATAGTTCGATTTTTCAAAATATGATTTTGGGTATCTCTACTTTCTTCTTTCGCTGGTTGGGTTACACTTCTTCTCCATAAGGATGGCGGTAACTATTCCATTCATATGCCATGCTCTTTAAATATACCATCAAAATAGTAATGCAACATTTGTGGCTACACATGGATAGACATAATAATTGACATATTGTTAGACATTTTGGGGGGCGGCTAATAGCATAGTATATGCTGACAACTGACAAGACTAAGCTGTGTTTTGGATTCGGGTTGTAACTGTGGTTCAAACTCTTCAAATGTCTAACAGGATTTTACTAATTCAAAAGCTCAAATGTAAAATTTTGTGATAAAAACCATCTACGTTTAACGTAACACTAGGAGACTACACCCACATTGTACACCCTCCGTCCTAAAATAATTGCATTTTTGGCTTTTAAAATTTGTATCAAATTGATTGATAGCTTTAGTTTTTAACGAGATGTTTAAATTTTTGTTCCGATTTTGCCTTATAATAATTATTTTGGTCTTGAAATACTTACTTTATAAGAGAGAAAACAAGGTTATTTTAATAAAGTTGTTCCTAATAAATACATACTCTATTTTTTTTTATTATAAGCCATAAAAAATATCTGTGCACAGATTAAGAAAATGAGTTAAATACAAAAAATTTTACCTTTTTTTAACATTATTCTTTGATTTTTTTTTTCTAAATTGCTCTTCAAATTTCTTTAAAGACTCTTTAATATTCTCATAAAATGAATAATTGAAAATTTTTATTGAAAAGTTAAAGAGAATATTTAAGAGAAATTATCATTAAATGAGTTTAAAAATTTAGATTTTGCTTATAAAAAAGAAAAAAAAGTGTTTTTTTTATACTTATAATAAGGAACAAAGTAGTATTTTTTTTTTTTTAAATACTTACTTTTATTTTATTAATCTAGGTGCAACAATATTAATCATCACTCAGTCTAAAATGGAGAGGTTATGTAATACTCTTTTCCTATTTAATAGTCGAAATTTATGATAAATTTTATTTCTATTTATCTTTCTTTTGCCGAGTTGAATATCACATTAATTACTCTTTTATTAATTATATCTTACTTGTTTTTATAGTCTTTAATTAATTTATAATTGTATTTATTGTGAAATGGAAAGAGAAATAGATAAAACAATAAACTTTATAATTATTTTATTAAAATAAAAAATATTTTATATTTTGATTTCTATAAAATAACTTAAATGACTAAAGAATTTTTTATTTTATTTTTGTATTTCTATAAAACAACCATGAACTATAAAAAAGAAAAGAAAAGGAGGGAGTACAAGATAATCCTGTTAAACAAAGAGAGAGAGACATAACTCAATCATCCAGTACTCAAATATACTGTATAATATATAATTATTATCTCTAGTGCTTTTGGGTCACTATTTGTGTCAATAAAACCAGCACCAAGCTCTAGGTTTATGAAAGTGAACTATATTTAATTCTTTTATCTAGATTACTTTTTGCAATTATTTGACAACAAAACGTTAGGTTCAGAAGTCACAATTATTTAGATTCCTTTCGCAATTATTTTCACAACTTAACAAAAATGTATTTTAACAAGCACTCAAAAATTGACCTACTTTATAATAATAAAAAATTGTAAAGATTGGAATTTCCTGTATAGAACAAAAGTAACAAGTGAAAATGACTTGGTTTACGTTGGACCAAAAGGAAAAGAAAAAAGGGTTTGATTCAATTAATTTAAAAAATATAAATTGAATATATTTGACACATAGCATGTAGAAATCAGAATAAGTGTAGCCTCCCCTAGTAATAGCATATATGGGCCACACCCACTAGGCTTATCAGTATAGCAACTTGATTTGTTAGCCATTGGTCTTTGAAATGTAACATTATATTTGACCATTAATGGTGTCTTTGATTTTTTAGTTAAAAAGATCTCTAAATCATACAATTTTTTAGTTTGGAAAAAATTGTAAGACAATTTTTTTTTTTTTTGTATATTGTAAGACATTTTTGAGCTAACCTGTTTTTAATCACTTGTGTATGTATTTGAAAAAAAAACTTATATTGATAAACTGTTTTCAACTGGTTTCAATAAACACTTGAAGGATAACTTATGAAATCAACATACACCTTATACAAAAATAATTTAACTTATCTTTTTTTTATTATTATTATAAAAGCAACTTATACTTTTTAATAAAACCTTAATCAAACTGTTTATCTAAAGAACGCAAATCTTATTAAAAAAAAATTGTTGCAAGATCGTATCAGCAAAGACATGAAAAATTATTCTGTCAAGTCATATATTTAAACAATTTAATGGGTGGATGCTTCCGTTTGAAGGAAGAAATGTCTTCTCCAGAAAGGAAGGTTCTTTATGAACTTAATCTTATATTCAAACAATTTAAAAATGACGTGTGTCAACTACACAATAAAAATATTTTAGGCATATTATGAAGTGTTATAGTATTCTTACATAAAGAAAAAAGAAATAAAAGGAAGACATCTGCTTTTTATTATCGATATGTTAATTTTAGTTTTTGTTGATTAAGAAATCCGAGTTCAGTTTGATTTAGAATGACATATTGGCTAAGCAACTTTTAAATTATGGTTTCACATGAATTATTTAAGTTACTTATATCTATCTCAGCCTTAATATATAGTAGTAACTTGTTTTTTAAAAATTAAGAAATAAAAAAAATATTACTACTCTATGTCTCTATCAACTTATCAACACGTGGGACTGCAAATCTGCAATTAGCAACTATCATAAAACACTAATTAACAAAGAGAAAGATTTGGATAGACCTTATCCATAAGCCCCACTCAAAAATACGTACTATGTTATAAGTATTAGTATTAACATAAGTATAAGATATTTCTCGAAAGATGCATTTTTGCAATTTTACAAGACTGATTTGTTAACAGAAAAAATTACTACTATTACTATTATAGTATTTCATTAAATTAATTATTAATAACTAAAAAAATGAAATATGAATGATATGTCTACTTTTTATTACATATTAACTGTTTTTATTTTTCATTTCACTATAACTTTATTTTGTAGGTCAGTAGGTGAATCATATAAGGTGCCCAATTTTTTTAAGACATAATTAGCATTTTCAAATGCGCAGACGGAACAGATGTGGGTTGTAATCAGATACGGCGTCGTTCCAAAGCTGCTGCGCGTTTTAGGCCCCATCCAGGTTCATGTATTTTTTTTTTTATTATTAATATCCTTTAATAGTATCATAGCTTTTTTTTAAATGGAAATATGAAAAAGTTTACTAATATGATTTTTAAGAAAACTATTATAAAATTTATAAAACTTATTAAATTTATAACATAATTTTTTTTATATGGTCAGTATTTAAATTAATTAATTTATTTATAAAAATTATTTTAAAAGTAGATATATATCATTATTAAAAAAAATATAATGTATAAAAAAATATTTTTTCCTTGCACACCTTCTCTAGTCTTTGTTCTGTCTCTTTCTTTCTCACTCACACCTAAAACGCGTTTTTCTTTATTTATTCCATTAGATCATGGCATAGCTGTCCCAAAAATCTATATTTATATGCACATTATATTGCTATGCTTCCCACTCTATCTCTATTCTCTGCCAACAACAAAAAAAATCAAGAGCAACTTCATAGGTTCTAACGATGAATCACCAACAACAATCTCCTGGTAAGTCTTTCATATATATATATATATATATATATATTTTTATACTGGATAAATAATTAATCATCAAAATCGATCTACTTCTTCAAGAAATTTTTTTTCTGATCACTTTCGTACCTAATTAATATGCATGGTTTTAATATCCTACAATTAATGAATGACTTGATCATATTCATAATTGGGTGCTTAATTAAAATTCCCGGTTTTATATTCAACACTAGAATTTCAGCAAAAAATACATACAAGTTTAAAAAACCGATGTTGAAAGTTTTTTTAACCGATGTTAAAAGATTTTTTTTTGTTGTAGTGATATTTGTTTATAAAAAAGTTATAAGATATCTAATTTGGATTGAATTTTATTTTCCACCACCAGTGACTGCATATCCAGCAGTGGCTCAGAGCAACCAAGCAGCTCCACCACCACCTGTGGGGTATCCCACTTATAAAGATGGTGTTTCTTCCCAACAAAATGTTCCAATCAAAACCACTAGCAAGGGTGATGGCTTCTGGAAGGGATGGTGAGTTTGTTTTTTTTTTTTTTATTATTTATTTATTTACACCCTAAATCTTACTAATTCATCTAATTAATTAGGGTAAGAGATAGACAATTTATAAATACTGAAAATCACAATTGAATTGTAGATAATGTTAGAAATTATGTTATCAATACTTCTTATATAAAGAAAACAATCACTTTTAATTTTCTAATCCATCTTTATTATGTTTTGATTTCTCAAAGTATCTACTTTCTTTTGTTGCAGTTGTGCTGGATTGTGCTGCTGCTGTGCCCTGGATTGCTGTCTCTGATTGAATATCATCACTGCACTTTATTGATTTGGGCTTGTCCTACTCTGTATTTTGTTGTTTTCTTTACCAAATTAATTTTGTATTTGTCTACTCTACTGTAATAAGGATGTTTTTGTCCCTCCGGGACAGCAAAGATTTACTTATGTGACAGAATTTGTATCTTGTTGATCATGTTTTTGTATTTTGAAAAGAGAATTAGTTAATCATATCACCATTTTTTTTCTCATGAGAAAGGTTAGTTGGTTAGTTTTCATTAGAAATGTTAGATTGGGTTTACGGTTACGAGAATAAATGGATACAAACTTACTTAATCTGATTAGATTTGATTGATAGAATATTTGAGTTAGACTCAACCCAATTCGATGACATACGGATCGAGTAATGAGTTCTGTGATAAAAATTTGTAATCCAATTTAAACTATATATACTAATAAATAATAATAATAAATTAATAATAACAAAAAATCAAAAATAAAAGAAAACATATTCTCACTTTCATTCAAAATAATTTCACTTTCACACTTATTATGTTATTTACTTTATTTTAATTTAACAAAACTCTTATTCAAAATAGAAGGTAGAAGCACTCAAATTCTACTTGACAGTTTGGATTACTCTCACCTATTTAGTCATCGTTGCCTTTGCTATTGCTATCCGTTCAATTTGCTACCCTTCGTTTAGTTCGTTATTGCGTCATTGCTGCCCTTTGTTACACCTCCGTTGCTACCCTATACTTCGTTGCACTGCAGCACATTCGCTGCGTCACTTGTACCTTATTTCTTAGTTCATTTTCTAATATTTGAAGTTAACTTACTTATTTTATACATTAATATATGATTATGTGTATTTGTGATTGAAAATGATTGTTGTTCTAAAAAGAAAAAACAAACTCTAAAAATCTATTATGATTTTTCGGTAAATTTTAATTAATTAATTAAAAAAAAATACACCACTCAACTCATTTATAATTAAGTTAATTTGAGTTGGATCTAAAAATAAAATCACTTAGTCCACTAAAAATGATTGGATTGAGTCAATTTAGATAAATTAATTCATCCAAACCGGATAAACACCCAATATACACGTGAACACCCATCATACATTGACATGTAAATAAAATTATTTTATTATACTGTAAAAACATTATCGTTAGACTCTGAAATGAATAGGTACATAGTAGGTGGATTAGCTCAACACTCCAAGTGCATGTGTAAGTTGACATTTTGGCCAACTTTTGAATAAGACTGCATTTTATTAGAAAAGTGGCACCAAACTCAGCATTTTATTTATTTATTTATGAAAACAGAAAATTCAGAGATTGAAGTTTTGAATTTCGACAAAAAAGAAACTTATATGGACGGTTTATTAGTAAAAAAAATGTAAATTTTTTTTATTAAAATATGAATATTTTGAAATGTTTTATTAAAATGAAATCATTAACTCGTGTAACAATTTTCAATGTCGCGTGTCTTTAATTTAATTTAATTTTAACTATATATTATATTAATTATATAATATGTTAATTATATAATAAATAAATTTAAATAAAAAATCAAATTTAGAAAACAAATATTTTATTTTGATAACTCAAACAAAGAGTCAGTTTCATAGCTTGTCAGCACAACATACATTCGGGATCCATCTCTGTCTTTTTCTTCACTACAGTGGTAATTAACCGGTTCTTTTGAGAAATGTAAAAAAAAGTGAATTTAAGAAAAAAAATCAATTTAAGTTTTCCAGTAAAAAAAGTGAATTCAAGACCTAATTATGCATTTTCTTCAGAAAAAAAACCTAATTATGCAATTTTACTAAATATCTAGAGGACCGATTTTATTATTTATAATATTCTTACTCGACTCTAACATGATTTCTTCCATGAAAAATATATATGGTCTAAATAAATAAGAAAGCTTGGATTGTTGCTTTTAGAACACTTAACTTATTACCCTTTTATCTTTTTTTTTTTTGATCGGCACCCTTTTATCTAATTAATTAAGAGAGAATATATAGTGATTATGTAGTTTATCTTAAGGCCAGAAATCTTGTATGATCCTCACAAGACAGAAATAATTATCTTATTATAAAGTAATAAAAAAAAAGTCAAATAAATATTTAAAAAATTGTACCTAGGGAGGTAGTATGTGGTACAAAATGATATAAATTAAAGAACGTGAATTAAGTGCACCAAAAATGAAAAGAACAACGACGTCGACGCAGCCTAGAAGGACCAAATGTTCCAAAACTAGGCGTGGAAGTTGAGAATAAAAAAGACTTGTGATGATGACACGTGGCACACCTCACCCGACACAGAAGGTTCAGATGCAAACACCCACTTTGTTTTCTTAACTTATCACCTTTGTAATTGTCGCAGACATCGTTCGGATTTCGATTGCATTGAGGAGCCAATGAACCTATATATACCACCACACATGCATATTTGCTTCCATCCTCTTCTTACCGTTAAACTTTAAACCCTTTGGTTGCATAAGAAAATATAGTAACTTCAATTCATAATAATGAGTACTCACTCTAATATTCAGCAAGAAGAAGCACCTGGTGAGTTTTTATTACATTATTGATCAGCATATATAATGTTAGCAAAATGTTCCTATTTTGGCCCAACAAAACATGGTAATTAATAAAGATGAATTGGCCATGTTTGCAAATTGTATGCTCAATATTCAATAAAATAATGAATGTCCTAGCTAGTTAGATTTAACATAAAGCTTAAGCTAAAGTTAATTTGTTATAATTTTCGTGTGAATTGTGAATATCTTTCTAAATGACATGCATGATATATATATATATATATATTATGATGAAGCAGTGTCATATCCACCATCAGTTGAGGCCTATCCTCCAGCTCCATATTCTACTGCCCCACCTATGGGTTACCCTTCCAAGGATGGTCCTGCTGCTGTAGGGTACCCTGAACAAAGAGTTCCTGAGGAAACCAAAACTAGGGGTGATGGCTTTTGGGAGGGATGGTAATTTATAAGTTCTATATTGCCAAAATCAATACCTTTTCATAAACCCGAATATTTTGTTTTAACTCTTTTTTCCTCTCTTTTTCTTGCAGTTGTGCTGCTTTATGTTGCTGTTGTGTTCTGGATTGTTGCTTTTGATGGAATCATACCAGATATTTGTGTTTGTCATCATGTTTTCTCACATGGCTAGCTAGCGTCCTATTGTATTCTTTGTAATAGTTGGTGGAAAAAAATAAGGTTTATACGTATAGTGTGTATTTTTTTTATAAGTATAGTATTGATATCATCGATAATTAATTTTTCTCAGAAACACTATATATTATTTAGATGAATGATTTGTTGGTTGACACTGTGTATATATTTCCATGAGTGAATGTTATTTTTCTTCCTTATATTTTTAATGTTTTTATAATGTATTGTTATCAAATGATTTTTTATTAGTAAAAAAGAAAAAGTTGTCCAGAAGTATTGAGTTGACAACATTCTATACAAAGTTGGCAACCAAGATTGGTAAGATTAATAATCTTGTCCTTTAAACACAACTCCTTTTACAAAGTATTGATAGAAGTCTGTTATGATTTAAAACTAAAGCGAGGTAAGTTTTGGGATTTGAAAGTTTCAGCAAAAAAGAAAAATGAAAAAAATGAATTTTACAAGTGATTTTCATTATTTATTTTTCAGTCTCATTGCACACAACACAACTGAGCAAGTGTGCATTAATTAATACAACTATACAAATTACAAGCATCACTAATTAAGAAAAAGTACTACGAGTAAAGCCACTTTACTAACTCATCTCCATCTTCAAATTCACACACTTGCACTTTAATTAGTAATTTATTTATTACAACAACATTATTATATTCTTAATTTTTATCTTTTACCTCACTTGGGGAGTGAGTTGAATGAGCAGATTCATGTTGACTGGATCAATAGAATTTCTTGAACGAGCACCACTGTGTTTTGTTCTACCAAATTCGGTCGCTAAAGCCTCCTTTATTTCCGTCACTACCACACTCATGATTGGCCTCTCATTTGGATTTATAGAAACACAAGCCATTGCTATTTCCACTGCTTTCCAAACCGAGTTAATGTCAAAAACTCCTTCTATTAACCTTGAGTCAACAATGGCCTTTATATCCCCTTTTGCAATCAAGGAGCTAACCCTTTCACTTATGTGAGTCTTTTCTAAGTTTTCTTCATTCCTTGCCATTACTGATTGATTTGTGATTATTTCCATGAGAACAACTCCAAAGCTATAAACATCACTTTTCATTGTTAATCTATTGGATTTGGAGTAGCTGCAAAACAAAAAAAAATGTAACTCTATTTATTTTCTGTCAAAATTTGTGGATAGGAATAGGACAATATATATAATTGAAGTACTCACTCAGGGTCTAGATAACCAGGAGTACTGGCAATAGCAGTTGAAACATGACTTTCTCCATCTGTTGGGACTTGGGATCACTTTGGATAGACCAAAATCAGATAATTTTGCTTGGAAGTGTTCATTCAATAAGATATTTGTAGATTTTATGTCTCTATGGATTATAGGTGGCTTGCAACCATTATGCAGATATTCCAATCATGAGAGAGGAAAAAGGGTGTCAACAAAACTCATAATTACTAAGTCGTTAGTCTTAGTCTGGCTGATCTTGGTTTTTTTTTTAAAGTAAAATCTTATATTCGGGGGTCTTAAAAGATGAAAAACAAAATGTGATTAAGATAATACATTCCATTAAAATTGACCAATCAAGTCTTCCGACATAGATTAATTATCCACGGAGTCGATAAATAATTCATATCAATAACATAAAAATTAAAAAAAAAAACTTGTAATTTTAAGTATAAACCTGAGGCTGCATCCACTGCTATACCAAGTCTGTCTTCCCAGGTCAAGAGTATTGATTTGCTGTCTATACCTGCGAGATCAAGTTTTGTAACTTTTTATATTTTGTTGGCTAGAAAATTGTCATATCCATAGTTTCAAAATACAAAACTAATTTGCACTATTTTTTGTTTTACAAGAAATTAATTTCATTTGGGAACATACCAGATAGATGTTCATGTAAGTTTCCATTAGCCATGTACTCATATATGAGACCCTTATTGGGTCCTTCATTACAATAACCAACAAGGGAAGTGAGGTTTTTCTGATGAACTCTCATTAGAAGTTTAACCTGGAAATCAAATCAAAATCACAGTCATGTTTAACCACATATATTTATTCTTTAGCTCATAATCCTCCTCAAATAAGAGTCTCTTTGAATAAGTTTTTCTTTATAAGAGAAGAACCTAAGAAGAAAAAAATAAAATGATGAGTTTTTTCATAAATTAAAATTAATTTCTATATTAATTAATTTATAAAAATTTTCTCATATAACTTTTCAAATATATAATATCTTTAGAAAAATTCATTTTATTTTTTCTTCTCGTAGAAACACTTTTAGAGAAGTTTATTAAAAAGTGTCCTAAAGTGATTAATTAGATACCTCGGCATGAAATTGTTGATAGCCATAAGCAGACGATGGGGAAAGCATTTTCAGTGCAACTGGTGTGTCATCAATATGGCCCAGATAAACTGTTCCAAACCCACCTTTTCCAATAATTGTATTGAAGTTGTTGGTAATTCTAAAGATCTCAGAGTATGAATATATTTGTTTCTTGATTTGTTGCAATGAATCATCTTGTTTTGTATGTTGCAGTGATGTTACACTTTGATCCCTTTCTACAGTCAAAACAACTAATTAGTATCATGAAGAATGTAAAGATGATCTTTTCAAATATTCTTTTTCAGTTCATTACAAATTTATTGGAAATCAATAATTTTGATGGATCTCTCACATTGTATTCATTGGAAATCACTAATTTTAGATTTCTAATAATTTTGGATCAATCACGAAGAAAATATCTGAAAAAGAGTTTCAAAAAATCATCTTTAACATTTCTCCTAGAATCATACACTATAGTTTTGAACATTAGAGGGTCAAGATCATAGCACCACCTTCCGGTTTTCTCTTTTTAAGAGCCCACAATATAGCTAGCACAACCACCATAAGGATCAAAACCCCAATAATCGATGCTAATAAGGGAGTAACAATGTTCTTTTTTTTCTTTTTCTTCTCGTTGCATTGATCAGATTCACATAGATATGGATTTTGGCCCACACTAGCATGGAAATCACAGAAGATTTATCTTTTAACTCTCAATAAATCTCACGAGTCATCAGTAATTTCAGTAGATACTTCAATTCATTTTGCTTGTTGGATATTCAACAGATCAATAGACAATAATTGTCCATGAAAAAACATGGGTGGTAACTAGCTATATTTTTACGAGGAGAACTAATTAATTCCATACCTTAAGGACAAGGAACCTCCCTTAGATTTTGTAACTAGTGCCGAGGGAATTGAACCGGTGAGGTTATTGTTCTCCAAATTTCCGCCAAAATAGGTAAACTGAAAATGAAATATCCTTTTTCTATTTCCCGATCCAGAGGATCACATAGTTGTTCTAGTAGTTGACAATCAACTATTTGACTAAGCTTTTTCAGAATGACTTTTAAAAAGAAAAAAATGATTTTTTTTATAAGTTAAAGTTAACTTGTCAATTAATTAATTTGTAAAAATTCTATTTTTTTTTTTTAGAGAAGTTATATACATGTGAGAATTTTTACAAATTAATTAATGTAAAAATTAATTTTAATTTATGAAAAATTCATTTTATTTTTTTTTCTCTTAAAAGTTTTTCTAAAAAAGTTTACTCAAGTAAATCTAAAGTAACTTACATGAACTTCAAGTATGGTAATTGAGACAGAAAATCAGAAACTTCTCCGTTTAAATTGTTATTCGATAAATTCCTGGAAATCAAATAATAGCTTCTAGATAAACATGTTTATACCAAAAATACACATTCAAAAATGTGTTATTTAGAGACCGAAAAAGAAATCCCCAAACTTAAAAAATCGATCGCTATTACTAGTAGTGATCGAATCAACAACAAAAATTGGTTGATAAAATTCTAGTTGTTAAGCTTAGATATCGATTTAGAGATCAATTTAAGAAAATTATACAAAATGATAAAAATCAGTCACAAAATTGAGTTGCTAAATTCTTTTTTTCTTCTATTGACATCTTAGATAGTTGACATGCAAAGACATAACAAAAAGAAAGAAAGGGGATTTAATGTAAATTTTTTTGAATTAAGTCAATGGACCAAGTGAAATTGAGAAACTTACAACTTCTCCAACCTGGTTAGTTTTGAGATAAAAGGATCTATTGTTCCTGATAATTCACTTGAAAGACAAATTCCTGTTTTGTAAAACCAATAGTGATATGATCATGTGTTAGTGTTGTCATACAAACTCTATAAAGCTATAAATTTCAAAAAACATAACTTACAATGTCGTGATTCTTGGGGCATCATCTCCCATATAAGTACAATTTAGACCATCCCACAAGTAGGCTGCAGGGGCACATGGATCACCTTGCCAGTCTCTTGTCACACCATAAATTGTCTTGATGGTTGTAATTGCATCAACTTTTTTATTTTTTGGAATGAGGAAAAAATGTAAATAAGAATTTAAATAATGTATAAAGCAAATATGGAATTTAACTCAGTTGATTTGATAAAATGTGTGAATGTTATAAATTTTCTGATAATATGTTTATTTTTATCTAATAAAAATAAAAATGTAAAACACATAGATCATTTTTTTTTCTTCGCATACTGATTGTTTGAAATCTATTACTTTGTAAATTTCAATGGCATTGATGATTGGAGGTAGGGTTGATTTTTTTGTCATCTCAAGTGAGTATCTCATTTCTTTCCCACTTGTGCTTGACGTGCTATATAAAGTGTTGACACTCTTGTAGCTTGGAGAAAAATTATCATAGAATGATTCTCCATTCTCCGTGATGCTGAATTCTCTTGTTTGATTCTTTGTTAACACTTGAATCTCCGTGAAGTGCATGTAAACATAGAATTGGTCAGTTGGATCATCTGGTTCCCAGCTTATTACCAATGGAGCTCTAACATTTGCTGGTGTAACTGCGGTGCTCATGACAATTTCTGACGGTTTGTAATCGTTTTGTTCTAAAGCGGGGATAGAAGCACTTAATTGTTTCCAATCATTGTTGTTGCCATAGGTAGACCAGAAACGATCAAAAAGATCATCGCTGTACCTGTAAGAAAATTACATGAACACTTCTTAAGATTTTGACAAAAAATTCTTGGTATCTCTCTTTAATTGATGAAAAATATTATATTATTAATTCCAGAGAAATACTAGACGTTCCTATTAAATAATGTCCTGTATTCCATCCTTATGGATGAAAAAAAAGTGACTGCAAGAAGATAATTTTATTAAATGTAATCAATTAAATTTTTTGACTAAGAATAATTATCATCAAAGCCAGCGAAAATTTCAAACCATAAAAATAATTTTTTTTTTATATTAACATCATTTAATTATTTGAAAAATACTAGATGACAAATGAATTGAGCCCACCAGATTTGACGAAATTGAAAAATATAGTGGACTAGTTTCAATTTTTAAATAAAAAATGGTTAGTTTTAAAAATCAGTTTGAGTTTGGAAACAATTTTTTTAAATTTATAAAATATATTTTTTTTTTACAATTAAAATTGTTTTTAAAACTGTCTTTATAAAATTACTTATGATTTAAGATTATACTTTGTAACCACCCATGATAAAAAAAAAAAAATTCTTAAAAAATAAAAAGTAAATGTAATGTAAATTTACTTTTCAAAAAAGATTGACTTAAATGTAAAAAATATATAAATCAAGAAAAAGAAAGAGAAAAATAAAAAAAATAATTTATCAATAAGCAACACAAACATTAAAAAAAAAAATTTAAAATAAAAGCAGAAAAAAATATTTAAAAAATTTAAATAAAGAAAATGATTGTTTTTAAATAAGTTTTGTTTACGTTTTTAGTTTGAAATTTTTTAAAAAATTGTTATTTTAAAAATGCTAAAGAAAATAAAACAAAAAGAAAAAAAGTTGCAAGTGGAACTTTTTTTTAAAAAAGAAAAGTAGAATGGGCATAAAAAGAATAAGCTAGAGGAAGAAAAAAATTTAAAAAGATGCAATAAAACATTAAAAAAAATGAAGGAAATCAAAAAAGAAAAAATGAAAAGAAAAAATATAGAAGGAGAAAGAGGGAAAATGGAATAAAAGAAATTATTCTATTTTATTAATTTGTAACTTTGGAAGATTTCATAGACTCTCTTTACATGCTTTTATTGATCTGGTGCATGTTCTACATATTTCCATTGATTTCGTATTCTTTTCAGCTTTGCTTTATTCGCTGTTTGTTGAGTTATTCCTGAACATACTTAAAATTAAAAGTAAAAAACATATAAAGAATGACTACCAATTAAAAAGATAAGAGTCTTTCATGAGAATAAAACTAAAAGAATACAAAAAATTTAATTTTAGAAAAATAAAAGAAGAAAAAAAAAAAGTTGGCCGTCGAAGATTTGTATCACGCATTTGTACTATCATAAATGGAATCCAAAATAACAAAATTAAATAAAACATTTGAGATTTTAATCTTTAAACTGGAAAGAAAGTTTACCTCTTTATTTTATTTGTATCTATCGCACATGTTTCTGTATAGATGTAAATACATAGATAGAGAGAGAATAAAAAAATGAAAAATGCAAACAAAAATGATGGAGAAAATTGAAAGCTTACCTACAAAGAAAAGAGAAAATGAAAAAGAAGAAGAAAATGAGTGGATAAAGGATGTGGTGCAATAATTCTGTGTGTATATAAAAAATTTAGAGTGTAGTTATATTATGGAAGCATAAAACATGAACAAACTTTTAAGAAAGTAGAGTAATTATTTTTATTTTATTTTATCTTTTAAAAAAATATCAAATGAAAAGAATTTAATATTATTTAAGGATAAAAAATGAAAACAAAATAGCAGTCAGCAAAAGAGTATCACTGTTATTTATTGTTTTACATCATAGACATTCACAAAATCACTACCTTTAGTTATAGCTTTTCATAAATACCAATATTTTGTTTTTTGAACTTTTTTTTTTTCCCTCGTTTTTTCATGCAGTTGTGCTGCTTTATGTTGCTGGATTGTTGCTTTTGATTGAATCCCAGCACATATTTGTGTTTTTTTCACATTGCAAGCATCCTATTGTATTCTTTGTAATAGTTTGTGGAAGAATATTATAAGGTTCTATAGTCCTCTTGGACAGCGTGTATTTTATACTTTGGTGGATGCTGTTCTTTTTCGTTATACTTTTAATTTTTTTTTTAGTGTATCTAGTCGTCACTAAGTCGCAAAATGGTTTTTTTATTAGAAAGGAAAAAGTTGTCATAAATCGTTGAGAACATTCCAATAGTTGTTGACCTAACTTGGTTTTTCAATTTCAATATTGGATTCAAATTTAAGAAGTAACTTTAATAAATACTTACCATAATATAAGGGGAGAATATATTGTCTACTAAAATAATTTTTAGTACAGGTATGAAAACTTTAGTGTCCAACGTACTCATACTTATTTCAAAATGGAGGAAATAGCATGTTATACTTCCGTATTTAACCGTTGCAAGAAAGAAGTTCACATTATAGCATTATTGATACATTTCACTTTTCCATTTCCAAATTATAGTTAAAACCCTACTAAATCTGTAAATCAATCTTTCCTTCTGAGTAGTATATGGAAAGGTGTTTACCAGAGGGGTTAAGTTATGTCTCTATTTGGTTTAAAATTTGGTTTGAATTAATTTTATGAATCTGAATTAAAATCCCACTATATTTATATTTAAGATAAGATCGAATTAATCCCACTTGTTTCCATAGTATATTAATTTTTTTTTTTATGAATTTGATATTTTCTGAAGAGAATCAAATACCAATCTCTCAAAATACAAAAATTTAGAAATTTACTTATTTCAACAAATATTTTTTCATATTTATTGACCACAAAACTCTAACTATATTTTAGAAGATAAAATTATTTATTAATTATGTTACACATCATCGATGGTACATAAATTACATAATATATTAATTTTAATATTATATATAATTAAATTCTAAAATTAATGAAAAATACAACTATAATAAAGTTATTTTAGAATATAGTATCATTTTAAACAAAACAATATTATTTGTTAAGTCAAGAAGTTTTAATATTAATAAGAAAAAACTCCTACAATCGGCTTAGGTTGCAAAAGTTGAATAGTCTCCAACGATAAAAAAAATATATATATATATACACTTTTGAGATAATCCAACGGGACTTTGGCCTAAACAAAAAAAATTAAAAGATCATTAAGGATAATAATCACATTTAAAATAGATGGTAATTAAACAATAATTGACAGATATAAATAGGGATAATGTATGAAAGTGAATAATATTTATTAATTCTCTAACCTATCTAAAATGAGTGTAGCCAATACCAAACAGGCAAAAGTATCTAGTACAGTGAAGTAATAATTAATATATAATTTTTTAACATATATATTTTTTAAAAATACTATAAACATTAGGACATTGAGATGACTCATAATATAATTGAAAACTATCTTCAAATATATGAGTCTAATTTTTTTAGACCCAAATCCGTCAAAGGTTCCTTTGAACCAAGCCGAATTGGTAGAACGGGACGAGTCATGAACATTGAACACCCTAAATTTTACTAACCTTCAAGGAAAAGATAATGAAAAATAAAATAAAATTATTGCGTTAACTAAAAATTTGAGTTGCTTTAAAAAACATATATATGGCATTCAATCGTAGGTTTACGTGGTGCAAAATGTGAATTAAGTGCGTAAAAAAAAGACCAATGACGACGCAGTCAAGAAAGACCAAATGCGTGGAAGTTGGGAATTTGGAAGCAAACGAAATGAGGACTTAGTGATACGTGGCAACCCGCAAGTACATCCACCATGACCAAGCGCAGAAGCTTCTGAATTCTGATCCAAACACCGCCTTTGTTTTCTTAACTATATAATAATAATATAATAACGCGTTTGTGGTAACTATCCCACGCGCCATTCGAAGTTCTATTGCATTAAGGAACCATAGCCCCCAATGAATCTCTCTATATATACTAGTACCATAACCATATTTGCTTCCACAGTTTCTAAGTTCATAACCTCTTATCGTTAAAATAAAACCATTTGTTTTTGCATAAGAAAAGAGCAACTTCATCATCATCAACATGAGTCACTTCAACAATCAGCAAGAAGCCCCTGGTGAGTTTTCATATTAATGACCCTATAATATTTTGGTTGGGCACAACAAAATATGCAATTTCCTATAATGTGAATTTTCTTTTGATACAAATCAATTGACACCATATTTCCATGCGCAATACTCAATACTAATATGTACTTTCTTTTACGTAAAACTTAAGCTAAATTTAATTTGGTAATTTTTATATGAATTATGAGTATTTTTCAAAATGGGATTAATGATATGATATTATTATATATGATGCAGCAGTGTCATATCCACCAGCTCTATATGTTAGTGCCCCACCACCTATGGGTTATCCTTCCAAGGATGGTCCTGCAGTTGTAGGGTACTCCCAACAAAGAGTTCCAGAGGAAACCACAAGCAAGGGTGATGGATTTTGGAAGGGATGGTAAGTTCATTGCAAAAATCTTATAATATACGCCATATAATTTAATTCTTATAGCTTTTTCATAAACATGCACCAAATTTTTGTATTAACTTTGTTTTTTCTTACTTCTTTTCTTGCAGTTGTGCTGCTTTATGTTGCTGTTGGGTCCTGGATTGTTGCTTTTGATTGAATAATAGCACAGATTTGTATTTAGTTTCCTATTGTGTATTCGTTGTAGTGTGTAGATGAATAAGGATATTTTGGACAGCGTGTATTTTTATCCATTTGGTGGATGCTGTTCTTTTTTCCCTTGTACTTTGATTATTATTTTTATATGATGTATTTCATTATTATTATAATATTTTTTTTATTAATAAGAAAATAATTATGGTGAATTATTGAGTTTAAGAACATTTTAATGATTTACTTAACTTAGTGTTTCAATTTCATATACATTTTCTAAGTATATGGATGATAACTAAATACAAATTTAATAAATATCTACTATAAATTCAAGAATTAACTATTAAATTAATTTGAATCCAGAATGAATATGAAAATTTAAGTGACCAACTCGTTTTATATATTCAATAAAAAAATAAAAATAATACATCAATGGTTCTACAACTTTAAGGTCGTAAAATACAAAATTTATTTAATATATAACTTAATTTTTTGGTTTAAAATTGATTGGAATTTGACAATCACAACTTTTAATATCTTTTTTTTTTTTCATTTTAACTACTTAGCTAAATTATGTATGACATCTTCAATAATCTCCTCGTCATCTTATAACATTGATTTTAAAAATTAAAAACATGTAATACTCCAATTTTATCCTCATTCTTTCTAAAACTTCTTTAACTCCAAAACTCAAGTTTGAAGTTAATATTCCCCTTTAACTTCATCCAAGATCAATTAGGAAGAAGGATCGTTTGGCTTGGTATTTTTCAGTTTGGTTCAATTTGGGCTTTCTTCACGTGGCCAGAAATATACCTTAAAAACTCCATACCCCATAATAAGCACAATCAAATTATCAACCAAGAGGAAATGTTGTTATTATTGAATACCAAAGTCTAGTATTTTCAAAATGAATGCTACACGGTATAGCATGCCGAACCAATATTGCATATAAGTAATAAAAGATGCCATAGAATGAAACAAGTACTTGTTGAGATTCTCACTCCCAGCCTGAACTCAATAATCATGAGAGCATAGGATATAACTTCAATAATAGGTACAGTGGGGAAAATAAACCAATAACTATTTAAAAACAAAAATAGATGGCAATCAAAACGTTTTCTTCTCCACCTCACAAAAATGGTTCCCAACAATTATCTCCCTTCCCACATGTCTAAATCCATCTCAGTTTTTTATAGCTGCTGGTGGTTTTTGTGGTCTGTCTCTTATCAGTATTCAACTAAGATGGGGGCAGCAGGGACATCAAGAGTGATTCCTGCTTGGATTTGGCCCCACCCAATAAGACGCCAATGCTTCTCAACACGCCGGCTAAGTGCAATCTTCTCGCCCTTGCTGGTGCACACTGGGGAAGTGAGTTGCAACTTTGCCAAGTCATTCTTCACAGCAACTACTCTAGCCCCCGTTGACATTGATCCTATGTTCAACATTAGCATCTCTCCTTTCGCCAGCTTGGATACCTTCCCCTGTCTCTCAGAGCCTTTTGTTCGGACACCAAGAAGTCGTCGGAGCAGGAAAAAGTTTACCTGCAAGACCCAACGCAGAATTCATCTGTAAATAAAGAATTTCAACCCCAGCAGGGGAAGTGAGGAACTGAGTTTCATCGTTCATGAGTTGTGACAAAATAAAGCTTTGTTGCACAAGATTGAATTAGTAAGCATATAGAGTTTAGAGATGTCCACATCTTGATCAGATTGGCAAGCAAAAGACTTGCATGAAGATATTTTATAAAGATCTTTATCCTTACTCATTTTATGAATTGCAAAACTAAGAAAGTTGATTGATAATTAAGCATAGCCACCTACCTCAAGTTCAACAAAAACCTCAGGTAGTGATCCAACCTCTCCTAAAACTTGACCTACCAACCTATCAGCACGTGTCAAAGTGGGATCCATTGTTGTCCCAACACCAATTAGGCCTCCAGGCACAGCAAATTGAAGCTCATTTTGTTCAGCATACAATGAAACTATTCTTGAGTATATGGGTGTGCATTTGATATTTCCACTCTCGTCTTTAACAACAATCCCAGGTCGAACTTCAATGAATTGATTGACCTTTAAAACACCCTGCAAAGAACAAATTGACAGATGAGTCTGATGTCCATGGTCTTTATTTAAGCCACTTGAAAGTTCATAATAACAAATTCAATTGGTTTAGACTTTAGATGCAAAAATACAACACAAAGTTGATTGCATTCCTTTATTTTGGTTTGGAAATAAAATGGCAGTCTTCCAAGGCACTTTGGAAAATTGCGACCACAAAATGATTCCAAAACAATGCAACAAATTAGTAGGGAACTTGTTTCTCATTCATGAAGCATCCATATTCATAGTGCACACACCTTGGCATTATTTGTAAAAGCACTTTGAAATTGTACCATAGATTAAACATTTTAAATAAAAATTATGCAAGAGATGTCAGGGAAATTGACCAAAAGACCTACCCTTAGAATGCTTCCACCAGCTACACCTCCTCTTATATCATCAACCTCATAACCGGGTTTATTGACATCAAATGATCGAATTACAATCATATTAGGTGGAGAAACAAAGTTCCTTTCTGGGATTGGGATCTTCTTCACAATATACTCACACACAACATCAATATTATACTTCAACTGTGCTGAAATAGGTACTACTGGTGCACCATCAGCAACAGTTCCCTGGTAAGTCACAAAAAAGGGAGGAGGATTATCATGTAAGTTATTGAAAAGGAATTCACTTGTGTAGAAGAAATCTCTTTAAAGAAAACCTACTTGTATAAACTTTGAAATTGCCTCATGCTGATTGATTGCCACATTTTCTTGAATCAAGTCTACCTTGTTCTGAAGGATTATTATGTGTTGTAGACGCATAATTTCTACAGCAGCTAAATGCTCAGAGGTTTGTGGTTGTGGGCAGCTTTCATTAGCAGCTATGAGTAGCAAAGCTCCATCCATGATTGCTGCTCCATTAAGCATTGTAGCCATAAGAATATCATGTCCCTACAGAAATTGGAAAAGTAAAAATAAATATCATACAGATGTAAAAACAAACAAAATATGTTAATGATTTAGCATTTATTCAAGACCTGTATTTACCTGGCTTATAAAAAGGAAACCAACAGAAATAAGGAAATCCCACACCATTTGCAAAAGAGTAAGAGCAAAAATATATGAAAACAACTTATGTTTTCTGTTAGGTAGCCCTTTAGTTAGTTGGAATAGTTAGTTAGTGAGCTACTTAGAGTATACAAGGTGATAGGCTATAAATAAAGAAGAGGAAGAATAGCAAGGGTTATATTTAGCTTTGAAGAAGAATTTCGAAAGGGAGAAAATCAGGTCTCTTGAATACCACAAATGTAAACATGTCTCAATATTATATCTAACCAATCGTGCAGGTATATTCAATATTATATCTGAATTTTAACAAAATTATGCATAAGACATCCCTAGATAATAAATATAAAGTTCAGAACTTTACCGGACAATCCACAAATGAAACATGTCTCAGCAACTTCATCTTACTGTTTTCAAACCCAAGCACATCACACATAGGACTATCTTCCTTTCCACTTCCATAAGCCCTGGAGAAAAAAAAATTCATCAACTCAACAAAAGTTAAACTAACCTGATATCATAATGGCAAACGGAAAAATAAATACCCACTTGTAGCACATAGGCCTTGGGCATCGTTCATCTTCACACTTGTATATTTTTGCATTTGCATAGCCAAGCTTGATTGTAATGTTACGCTCCAACTCATTTTTGAAACGCACAGTCTGCACAACATTCATGGAAACAACACAGGTCAACAGTTTAAATATCCAAAGCTAAAGAAAAATGTGTATTAAGAATAAAATATGGCATGCTTATGCATAATCCATTGTTTTAAAACTGAAGATGGAAAAAGTAGGTGGCAAACAAAATTGATCTGAATGTTGTCATACAACTATGTAGCCTCTAGGAAAAGATGACCAGTTCTTATAGGAAGGCTTCCATCAACCAAAGTTAATCAAGAGAGCCTAAATCCTAAATATACAATTTATCCATGGCAAACTAAAATATACATATTTAAAGAAACCCACTAGCAAGATTTCACAAACTGCATGCATCCACCTACTTAGGTTGACTAAAATATATATCATCAGCAATAACCTTAGAGTTAATATGAAGAGTAAATACTTTCTTTCCTTATGAAATAAATCACATCAATGAATAGGTTCCTGATAAAAAAATCTTTCCAGAACACCATGTTCCAGGGATTATATATATATATATATACACACACACACAATACATAGTTACACACTACCACCCTCAACCCTATTACCCAACAGAAGAGGAGAAAATTTCTAGGACAAAGGAATACCTGGACACCTGATATTGCTTTCACAACTGTTGACTTGCCATGTGCCACATGACCTATAGTGCCTGTCAGGATGCAATTCATTTCATCAACATCAACAGTCACAAATGGAAAAGAAGCTTACACAATATTTTTAATGAGAAAATCTAATTTTCATGCGCCATCAGTGTAAAGATTTTTACATTATCAACCAATTAGAAATTACCCTATTTATAGCTTTTAAAATAATTTTACAAAAGTCAATTATCTTACTATACATGACAAAATATGATTGAATAATAATCTAAATAACTTTTACATTTTCAGTGCATTCTAATTAAAATACTAAATTCTAAGATGGATGCACAAAATTTGAAATTAATGAATCATAAAATATGAGAGAAAATATTACCAATATTAATAGTAGCCTGCCGAGATATGACTTCTGGAGAAAGTGGATGCAACTTTGTTACATCCAACTTACTCAGGTCTTGTTCCATCAAACCTTTCCGCGACATTTTGACAGCTTCCAATGAAATCTTAAGTGATGAAACTGATTTATGACTTGACAACTAAACTATCTGCATGTACATATCACACGACAAGAAAAAACCCAAATCAAAATCTATAAATAATTTATTTTCTTTTTGTACTAGTATGCATATAAACACACATAATCTAATTCTCTATTGTCTTATTCCATCATGATCCCTCATCAGGTAAAATATGTATGCTTCACACAGATTCCTTATCTCTCTACAAGTTAAAAATGAAATCTTTCAAGAATGTCCAAAAATATTATTGTTCTGCATTTTTGTATAATTTTCTAATATAAGAAAAAGGTGCACAGAAACCTTTCAGATTTGTGACATTTATAAATAGTTTCTTCAGCTTTCAGTTTAGGTAGGAAAGCCCTACAAGTAAAGCACAGTAGCTAATCTACATACATATTTTTTGCAAGGAAACATAAGTACATTGCTGATTGAAAAAATTAAGCTTGAGAGTGAGAGACTAGAGATGAATTTAGTCTAAACAAAATTTTAAAAGTGTTTTCAAAATAGATAGGAATCAATACACTTCTCCATTCTCCCTATTCATACTTTCATTTCCCAACAACAATTAACACATTGAGCAAAAAATACAAAATGTATCTTCTAGGTTTTTACATAAGATTAGGATTATACATTTCATTATCCATGGGATATAAACTTATATGCTATTTCTTCATAGACTGTCTAAACCCCAAATCGAAGGCACACTTTGCCCTAACAATCAGAACAATACTCTTAGACAGTTAGAGTGTTAGACTACTCATCTTCACCCACACACCGATACGCAACAAAAACACATTCAAAAAGTGTTGGATGCAAAATGACGGAGATAAAATTACAAAATTAAAAATTAAAAAATTAGAAATAAATTAAACATTATTGGCTACTACAGTGATGAATTTAGCTCATGACGCTCTTTGAAATCAATTTTTTTTTTCTCTCTCTGAAAATGGAAGCTTGAACTACTGAACTTGATTTGCGGCATGCTCTTGGAATCTATGGTTTGAGTGAGGGTGATGAGAGTGGCTGTGTTTTTTTGCTTTGCATGCAGAAGAAGGTGGCCCAGTAGGTCTTGGGTTTGGAATGGATTTTGGGCTTTAAATGGGCTCAGTATGTATGGAGAAGAAGATAACAATAACCATGGGAGCTGCTATTCTAACCCAAGATTTATTGTTTTCGAATAAATGTATTAAAAAGTATGTTCCTAACGTTTTTCCTATGAATAATGTCTTTAAGAACATTATTAACCATAACTATGTGACGATATGTTACATAAAGAGATATAACAAGGCAAAGCAATAAACTCTTTATTATAAATGTTTATCTAATCCATCTATTTTTTTGTCCTAAGTCCAAGATCCCAAGTATTTTTCAATCAAATGGATAAGAAACTAATCTCGTTTATGAAACATGATTATCAAATATAAATTCTATACTAAATAGATCGTTCAATTCACATCCACATCGTGAATCCTATCTATGTTATCTAATCCATCCATTTAGTATACATTTGCTTATTTAATTTAATGTTTTATAATTTGCCTTTAATTCTCCTTTTACTATTAATTTAAATAATTTTTCAAAATTAAGTGCATACTTATTTTGGTGGGAATGATGTTGTCCTATTATTTTCGATTCTTATTATAAGCAACAATTCACGTGATGTGTTGCTTATAATAAGGACCATGGGCTAGGTAGTATTAAACAAAATTAACAATTAATATTTTTAATAAAAAAATTATTATATACTTTTTGGGTGGATGCTTCCTCACAGCAACACCCCAACGCGTTGTCCCTCACTCACTTCATATAGTTAGTTTCCAATTATATTTCATTTCCATCCCCTCTCAACTCTCAACTCTCAACTCTCAACTCTGATCTTGAATTTATTCTTTGTTTTGTTATTTTGAAGAAACTAGCAACTTTATCATCACCATGGGTCACTTTGATACCCAAGAAGAAGCGCCTAGTAAGATTCAATTTCATTATCTTTCATTAAAATGTTAGAATTGATTCATATTTATTTACAAAAAGTTCATTTGTGTTTATTTTTTATAAGTAAATGTTAATTGTTATTATTTACAATATCGTTCAATCACAACTTACCATTTACATGACTTTTAAGATTATTTATAAAATTTAATAAATTTACTATAAATAGATGATTGTGATTGACTTACACAGGATAAAACTGTTTGTGCATCTTTGTGCATCACTTTTTCTCAAATCCTTTTACTACCAAAGCTGTTAATGTGTCACTATGTTCATTTTAAATAATCCTCCTTGGCAGAAAATGTGTAAATTTTGGTCATACAAATCATGTAAGAATAGTTCAAAATTATAGTGTTAATTGTTTCAATATATTCTATCATTTATATATAGCACCATATACTCCAACAATGACTGTTCCAGCAATGTGAGTGTGAGTCATGGTCCTCATGGATTCAAAGGGAACCCCCAACAAGACCAATCCACAAACATGGGTGATGGCTTTTGGAAGGGATGGTAAGTTCATAACTTCATATTCATAATAGGGGTGTGTGGAAAAAACGTTCCGAGATGAACCAGTTTGAAATCAAAATGATTTTTACTCACTGGTTTGGAAAATGAAAATTGCTTCTTTTTTTTTAAACCGGTTCGATTAACAAAATTGATTTTTAAAATCGGTTCGAATAAAAAATAGTTTGGAACCAGTTTGGGCATTCAAAATCGGTTCAAATCAATTCAAAATTGATTCGATTCCAAACCGATTTTCTAAAACCAGTTCAATTCCAAACCGGTTTTCGAACCAGTATGCAAAATCCATTATTAAACCGAATTAACCAGTTCAAAACCGGTTTAGTTGGGGTTTTTTATCAAACTGGTTTTTGCACATGCCTAATTTTTATATACCCTAAGAATTTGTTTAGAGAATTATAACAATTCAAGGAATTTGAAATTCTAGGCATTTGAATTACTAGAAATTGAATTTCCTTTCTTTTATAAATGATTTGTTTGGATGAAACATTTTAAATTCCTTGTATTTGAATTTACTTATTTGGATAGAGTAATTCAATTTCCTCTATATGTAATATTTCATTTTTAAATATAATGTTTAAATATTGAACTTTATTAAAAATAAATATTAAATAACTTTTAAATATTTCATAATTCAAAAATAATTTTGATATATTAGACAAATTAATAATTTCAAATACAAATAATTTTTAAAAAATATATAAGACCATTTCCAGATTATTTCATTTCACAACAATAAAATTACCCATCATAAAAATGCAACCAGCAATTACAACATAAACATCAAATAACTATAAGGGGGATATCTTCCAATAACAATTCAATTTTTTAAGCACAAACGGCTGTTTTCAGAAATAGTTTGCCAAACATGATTTTACTTATAAAAAAAACTAACTTCAAGTCATTGTTTTCTTATTTATTAAGAGCCTTTAACTCAAGCCCTTGAACATCCTACTTCTATCTGGTCAACATTTTCCTTACCATGCAAAAACATTTAGTGCAAAACATAAATAACAAAGAAAAAATAGTATTAAGACAACACAATAAGTGCAAAATATACAAAAAAAACTTGACACTACCAGTCAAAAAGCAGTCAATAATCAACCTCTCTACAAGATACCCCAATACACAATTCCTACAATAATCAATTACAAAATAGTGACTAGCAAGTAATTGAATCCTAGCATAGCACCTAAGAATGTATACAAATCAGCCAAGGCTATGCACACCCCCACTATAATTACTAACCCATTGTGCAAATAATTACTAACAATGTATAAACAGTGAAGGGAGATATAACAATTTCACTATACTATGTTGGAAGCTACTTGTCTAAGGAATTTCACTATACTAGGATAGTGAAAACAGTATATAATAATAGATTTTAGTGAATGAAGCGAACATAGGATGTTGAACCAGCTAATCAATAGCTCATTGCAACCAAAAAGGTGAATTTTATTGACATTCTTAGAGATGTTGAACAACCAGTGCTCAAACATGAACTTAAAGCAGACAGAAACTCACAAAAAACACATATTTTCATGGAAATATCACTCTTTAACAAATACCCAGTAGATGGACAACACTCATTGACAAAAGAGAGACACTTACTTCCCTAGTTTATATTCATAAATTTATTCAAAAACGGATTACTTCCCTCCTTAACCCATTCCATGGACCTTTGTGATCATTCATTTTCCAATAACCTTACTCAGAAAAATTGTAGAATGCTTTCAGAGCGATTTTTAAAACAAGGTACATCGATCCAGATAATAATAAATACACAAGACACTATACCAGGTCATATATCAAGCAAAGAAAAAGCTGAATCATCATTCCTTATCGCCACAAGCTGAATCCCCCACTTAGCTTCTAGAAGTTTTATGCAACTAAACAAGAAAACCCATTTTCTAGGAAGAAAGACCAAAACTGATTATAGAGAGAGAAAAATGATTAAAGATTTCATGACAGCAAAAAACAAAACAAAAACCAATAACATTAATCCTAACTTATCAGACCCAAAAACAGACCACAACCTTTCTTGCATAGACTGTTGGGCTGAAACACAACCAAATCTAAAACACTATCCACATTAACAGAACCAAGAGAAGGGTAGAAGGAGGAATCCAACTTCACCAAAAGACAAGATCAAAAGCATCATCAAAACTTAAATAAGCATAAATATACAAAGAGAAAACCAATGATTTCATTTGAACAAAAAGGCATTAACTTCAAATTCAATCAAATAGCCTCACTTCAAAGAGTGGCAAGCTTATGGCTTCACACGAATGAAATCTGCAGATTTGAAACAAACCCAACAGAGGCAGAGAACTTTTTTTTTGTGCTAAAACGCAGTGAAAGTGAAAATTTGGAGGCAACGAGTTTGAGAAAGTGCTTGTATTCTAGACATTAGAAAAAAAATAAATCCTACCAAAAAAACTTAATCCTGATAAGCCAAATAAAATAAAAGTATACAATTAAAGCACATCATTATTTCACCCAAAAAAATAAAATAAAAGCGCATCATTAATCTAGATTGCCATTGATGGGTCGCACAGAAAAGTTAGTAACAACTATGCAAATGATTATAATGATTTGGAATCACAATGAAAAATTAGTGACAATTATGCAAAGAGCTAATTTGATGCATACTCACAAACACATGGTGTTCACCACCTAGCTCAACCCCAAACACATCCAAACACCCACCAAGAAAACAAAATCACTGAAGAACATGTCAATAGAATAGAAAACGAAATATAAATAGATAAAACGAAAGTTAATCAAAGAAGAAACAAAACACAAATTGTATTAATAAAGCGTAATCAGAGAGAAGAAACACAGGTTGGGGAAATATACAGAGATGAGAGAAGAGACTAACCTTGTATGAAACCAGAATGCACCGTGTGAGGGAGAGCAGTGTGAGGATCGCGAGAAAAGCAGAGCAAGGTCGCGCGAGAGAGAATACAGCGAGGACGCCAGAGAGGGAACAGAGTGAGGTCGCGTGCGGCGCTAGGGCTCGCAGAGCTAGCGAGCGAGCTCTTTTTTAGCTTTTTTATTTATTTTTTTTAAGAGTATTTCAAATTTTCTTATTTATTTAACTTTTTAGATGTTTTATCCAAACAACTAATTTTGAGTTAAAAAAATTTAATTACTTCGTTAAAATGAATTACTGTTTTTAAATGCCTTATTGAAACATACTTTAGGATTGAGAATTTTAACATATCTTTCCAGTATTTTACATTTCTACTTTGTTTTTTTTCAAGTTCCAACCTAATTACGTAATTTGTCTCTATGTTCTTCAGTTGTGCCACTGTGTGTTGCTGTTGTTTCCTGGATTGTTGTTATGTTGAATCACAAAACATATGTGCGCTTGTCCTCAAATTTTGTTGCTCTGGTCCCATGTATTGTTAGAAGGGTTCGATGAGACTTTGAAGACGTATATCTCAACTCAACCATTTCAGTGTGTGATTGATTAATGGAACTTATCAAGGACAAAAATGGGGTAAATGCCCCCTCCCCTGTTTTTTCTTGTTTCTTTTTTAGGTGTTTCTTTAAGCTCTTATACATAGTGTGGGAACAAATTATCATATATATGAAAATAAAATATAAAATAGAATGAATTTTTGAAACACAACATGTATTCCTATCTTTCTTTCTTGAAAGCCCGGATGCATCTACACACAGCATAGTAGTATTACTATTATGTAAAGTCTTTTGTAATTTTGTGGGATTTCATGCAGCATATTCAGAATTACTAAATACTAGTCTTCTTTGTACTCAAGTTTATGTTCATTATTGTTAGTCTATTTTATAAGATTTTGAGGGGAAAGAAAAACAAGTCACTACTCCATGCAAGATTTTAGAATTAGTAGAGCACTCAAATCAAATGGTGGATATGATCATTTTAAGCTGTTGATGGCCACACTGGATTTAGGGTCCCCAATGAAATGAAGAGGATGATTCTATTTACACCCCTTTGTTCTCTAACACCTCTTCGGCTCTTCCATGTGTTTTTTGTATTATTTTTATTTATAAACTAATTTTTGCAAAGTACTTAACAATTGAAAGTGTTAAAAACCTCCCTTTCCAAAATTAGTTTTCAATAAAATGTTACTCATTTGTTGCAAAATATAAGATGTTTAAGGGTTTGTCACATATATTAAGAAATGTAATTAATGAATTGAATGTCCTAAAAAAATATTAGATAATTTCATAATATACATATACCCTTTCTATTTCTAATTAATTACTTTTTCATTCTTACTGTCATACATTGCTCGGGTGAGATTTCATGTAAAGAATGAAACAACTAGAGTTGTGTTTGTATTGGTATTTTAATTTATGTTTGTCCATGTATCATTCAAAAATTATAATAATTGAAATTTTAGGTTTAATGTAATTTTTATTAAATTTTATATTTTTTTACATTTTGATACATAATATTTTAAAATTTTTATTTTGATACTTTAAATTATATTTTAATTATATTTAAATATATAATATTTTAGTTACAAACATAAATATAAATAAATTAACAATTTAAAATATATCAAAATATGATTAAAACATAATTTATGTGAATAAAGTATAATTTAAAACACAAAAATGAAAACTTTAAAACATTGTAAAAATATAATTAAAACATAATTAAAAATATTAAAATAAAATTTTTAAATGTAACAAAATAAAAAATATATATAAAACTATAATATAACTTACATTAAAACCGACTTTTAAATATGAAGTCCACTTATGTTTAACGATATGCAAAAACAAACATGCACAATCAAATTGGATGGTAATAGGTATGGTCACCACCCTCCCTATGGCTTATATTAAACATGTTAATCTTGGTGGATCTCCCATCCATTCCATCTTCTCGTATATAGCTGATTAAAGTTGTTTCGAAATAATGCTTCTATATTTAATTTAACTTTAAAAAAACCAATCTGTATTTTTGTTTTCTTCTTTGTAAAAATATCATTTATTAAAGAGCTTTTATAGAGAACATTTTAAGAATCATACTTTAACTATTCACATGCATAACCAATAAAAATTAAAATAATAAATATATTAATAATGATATATTATAAAACTTTAAAACTAATAAAAATATTTGAAAAAAATATGTTTCATTAATATTAGAGATAATTTTTAGAGAAAAAAAACATGTAATTTAACATCAATTTAATACTATTTTACTTAATTCTGGTAAATTAGTTAATTGGGTCTTATAAAAGAAATAAAAAATATTTTTAATTTTTACATACAAATTACAACAACATTTCTTAAAAATTCATGTAATCACACATTCAATCCTTTGTAAGGGTGTTATGGTAAGATTTAAGAGACTATAAATGTAATATTCTTATCAAACTAAAAGAAATGTGTAGTGCAAAAAAAAAGTGATGTTTTATATAATTTGATAAAAGTTTAGCTAGTGTTACAATGATTTTTTTTTTAAATAATAATAAGCTTAATTGTATTTTGATCTCATTTTTATAAAAATTTTTGATTCCCTATTTTGGTTCCACATTTAAATATATTTAACTTGATGACCATGAGTATCTGGTGTTTGATTATTAATTAAGTCACATAACATATTTAATTATGATTAAATCTTAATTAATTAAAAATAAAATTAAAACTTGTTTTAATTAATCAACTAAAAAATAAAGAATAAAAGTAATTTACATTTAATGATGATTTATAGCCTCACTATTTATTATTTAAATTAAAAAAAAAGTAAAAATTAAAAATCATTTGTCATGAACCATTTCAAAAATTAACAATAAGATCTCAATAATGAGATTTGAACACAGATAAAAAAACATATCATAAACAAAAATCCAAATTAAATCTCAAATGAATTCAGAATCTCAAATCAAATTTTAAATATTAATCTTAATCAAAATCTCAATTCAAATCTTAAATTAGGATGTCAGATTAAAAAAATGGAGGAAGGAAGGAAGATCAACAATTATTCAAAAAAAAAAAAAACAATTATTCAATATGAAATAATCCTAATTTTACACTTAGCAACAACCCTACTTTCACACCAAGAGGAGTTTTCTTCCTTTTTGGTCTTCTTCCTCCCTCTCTAGTATAAATCCATCCGTTTTCAAAAACCTCTTTTTTTTCTCTTCCCACAACTCCCCCAACAAATCTGATCAAAAATCTAGATTTGAGATGCCACAAAAATGGGGAAGTGGGTGTGCACTCTTGGTCGCAGCGGCGGAGTGAGCCTTTGGTTGTAGCGGCACGACCCTTATCTGTGTTGAACTCCGTCCTTTGTAGCTCCACCACAAAGTCCTCCTCGTCGACGGTGTTGACAGCAGTTGGTGACGAAAGTAAGGATTGGTTTAGGGAATTAAGATAGTCTGGAAAAGAAGTCGTTGTTGTGGCAGTGAGAATGGGTTGAAGAAGTTGCGCTTGTTTAACATGATCTATTTTTTTTAATTGATTAATTAAAAAAAATTATTTTAGTTAATTAAGATTTAATCACATGTCATGTTTAATGTTGAATCAAAATTATAAATTTTTAAAATTAAATGATCAAATTTTTTAATTTGAAATCAGGAATTATAAAAATAAAAAAACTAAATAATAATAATATTCGTAATGATTGAATTGAATGAGTACTTAATCTTATCTGGAAAGTCCGAATGAATTAGTTAATGTTTGGCAACGTACGCATGCAACTTTGAAATGAGGAAAGGATGATAATGAATTCATGACATGCGTTACGCGGCATGCCACAACACACATTGCTTAGAAACTTCAAAGTTAATCGAGACACCGTCTTTGTCTTAGCTTTCTCCTTCTTATCCAACGCGTTTGTTTGTCCCACACACGTCATTGAGGAGCCATATATGCCTATATAGACACACATTTGCATCCACAGTTTCTCATCCATCATTCAGCACCTCGATCTCTCTATTATTGTTGTTTAAGTACTCTGATTAATTGTGGCATATAGGCTATACCTAGCAGAAAAAGAGCAACTTCATAATCATCACCATGAATCACTTTAGCAATCAGCAAGAAACCACCCCTGGTGAGACTTCTTCTTCTAATTATCTCCAAATCAATCAATTGACACAAACGAAGATGATTTGTCTATGTTTGCAACTTCATTTGCATGCTCAATAACCCTATATAGAATACTAATTTTTTTTTTTTTATGATGATGCAGTATCATATCCAGCACAAGGGCAGGCTCAGACCAAACCATATGTGAGTGCCCCACCACCTATGGGGTACCCTTCTAAGGATGGTTCTGTAGGGTACCCTAATCAACAAAGGGTTCCAGAGGAAACCACAACCAAGGGTGATGGCTTCTGGAAGGGATGGTAAGTTCAATTCATAGCTACCCAAAATCAATCACCTGCACCTATTCAAAAAACTCTATTCTTTTTTCTTTCTTATAACAGCAATTAATCAATATATCTTTGTTTTTTCTTTCTCTTGCAGTTGTGCTGCTTTATGTTGCTGCTGTGTCCTGGATTGTGTCTTCTAATTGAAATCATCACATAGATTGTGTTGTGTCTTCTCTCATTTGGATTGTATTCTTTGTAGTGGTAGAACAATAAGGATATACTATATATATTCATCCTCTTTGGACAGCATGTATTTTTATCCATTTGATGGAAGCTGTTCCTTTTTTTTTCATTTTACTTTTAATTTTTCGTGATGTATTTATCAATTGGTCATTATTGTATTATCATTTTTTAAAATTTATTATATATATGGTTAGTACTTTTTTCAGTCTAAGACACTCTTGTAATGAATATCCATATAATTATGCGTGTTCTGAAGATTCACTACTTGAAACAACTTTATCATTGCGTAATGTATATGAGCAACAACAGAGCAAGCAAAGGAAAGACATCAGATATGATTTAATCAATTAATTGTTATGGATTCTATTCTATCACGGCAAGTTAACACGCATTACGTGAGAAGAATGGGAAGTTATATATGAGAGGAATTTTATATCTTACAATTTTTCTTATCTTAGAATTTATTTTTAAAAAAAACATTCAAACTTGCTTCTATAGTCAAAATATCTATAAAAAAAAATTCTAAATGTATTGGACAAACGCCTCCGACCCAAAAGAAATTAACACTCCAAATGAGAATTACAATCAGTCATTTCCAGGCGAAGTATCAAAAAAACATAACTTCAAAATATAAAGACAATCCTTTCTTAGCAAAACAGTCAGCTAAAACATTTTTTTCTCTGCTCACATGCAAAAACACAGCTATTAAGAGTACTCTTAATTCTCCATATCTCAGTTACCGATTCATGAAGTTGGTCATCCATTCAAAATATCTAAATAGTAAATAAAGCACTAAATTATAATCTCGGTACTCCTAATTTTTCAAATATTTGATTTTGATTTTTCTAATTTTAAATTAGTAATTTTGATCCTTTAATTTTAAAAATCATCAATTTTAAATTATTAATTAATAATTATAATCAGGAGAGTTATTAAGTTAATTATAAATTTATTAAAAAATATTAATTATTCAAAGAAGTTAAAAGTGATTTTTTAATTTTTAATATTAGAAATATTATTTTTATGATTGGTAATTAACAATTTTTTTAATGTTAAAAATAATTTTTAATTATTTTTTCTTTGTGTAAAAAAAATTATTACAATTTTATAATAATTTTTAATTAATTCAATAACTCTATTAATCATAATTATTAGTTAATAATTGATTAAGGAGACCAAAATTATCATTTTTTAAAATTAAAGGAACCAAAATTATTAATTTAAAACTTAAAGGACTAAAATTATGGATTTGAGAAAATAGAAAACCAAAATTACAATTAAACCTAAATAAAAAAAGCTTGTGCATCATTTGTGTAAAATTATTTCATATTGTTGATCAAATACAATTTTTCATTTATAATAAAACAGTTAACTATTATAAAATTATTTTAAAAGTTAATGGTAAATTATAGTTAACCGAGTATAAAATAGATTTTACACTTAAATTTTATGAGCATTTTACACAATACATAAATAGTTTTACCTAAATTTTTTTAACTTTAATTCTATAAAATTAATTTAATTTAAACTAAGAAATATAAGATGAGAATAAAAGTAGTATACTATTGGGACAACCACAACCGTTATAAAAAAAATTAATTGAATTATTATAAAAATAAAAAATTGTGATTGTGTATCAGGATAATACACAATCAGTTGATGTTATATCCAATAATTCATGAGTTAAAAATAAAATTCATTATTTTTAAATTATATAATGAACTAAGTAATATTTTAGTGAGAATTTTTTAGGAAAAAAAAAACCTAAAATTACAAACAAATTACCCTTTGATTCCTGATTACAATTTTACAGTTTACTTGTAAATAAAAGTAACAAAAAATAATGTAAAAAAACAGTAACAAAAAAAAACATTACAATAATATCGCGAGACCCGTTTCCCATTTCATTTCCCTATCTTTTTGTTTCGTAAATATCTCTTTTTTTGCCGCGACAAATGCTTCCATCATCCACTGTCCTGTCTCTCGCCGGCGCCGGCGTTCCGGTGATATTTTCCGGCGAAGTGGGTCATCCCGAAACTAAGTTTTCTCCAAGACCCAGAAAGGTTTTCAGCCGTTCGTGCATAAAGGGGCTTCCTTTACATCAACACACCATCAATGGTTTGAAATCGAAGAAGAGGAACTCGCTCTCGAGCTTCGCATTCGATAAAAAAACAGAAGACAGCTTTTTCTCGGTATAATATAATATTTTTTTAATGCAATTTCCTGTTGTTTTTATGCTTTTTTTTATAAATTTTGTGTTGGTTAATTTAATATAGCTGCTAAATATCATGTTTAAAGTTCGGTTACACTTTGGATAACATTGCAACACCTTTTTTGGGTTCAGTTTAAATTTTGTGTTTAAGGGAGGAAATCAGAAGTGAAGTTTTTACCTTGGACCTGTTAAGCTGATCTAGAAACACTTCTGGCATAAGAAAATAAGAAGAAAAAAATGAAATGAGTTTCTAAGATAAAAACTCCATTGAAGGTTGGTAGTCAACATAATTTACCCAAACAGGCCCTTGGAGTTTTCTTTTCCTAACATAATTAACTCATGGCTAAATTATCTTAAATTATTTTGATTATCAACCTTTAATGCAAACCTTTATTATGGGAGTTATCGAATCCAGAACTTTAATTTTGATTGGAGAACATCAAAAGTACCTAAGGAACTTTAGCTAAGTTTTGTCCTTTTAGAAAAACAAGGTATTGAATGTTAACTTATGCAATTTTCAAAACCTTGAGGAGTCTCCCTTTTTCTGATATAGTTTTCTTCTTTGGTAGTAATATTTATCTGGTATGTGTAGATACAGAATGACATGATAAGTTTAAGACTTTCTGCTTAGGTACATATCCACAGATAATGATAAGGTTTATAACTTATTACATAATTAATTATAAAGGACTGTAACAGGATGTAAAATATTTACAACAACAACAATTTTGCTTAGGTACATATCTATAGATAATGATAAAGTTTTAACTTATTATGGAATTAACTGCTAGAATTGACTCAATTGAGATATGGGATCTAGTGTCTTTTATAGGATTGTTTTTCTTATTTTAATAATTTGTGTTCTTAACAAATTCATAATTGCGATGGTTCACCAAAGGGGTGTAGCTCAGTTGGTTGAGATGAGTACGTGAGTGTTGTAAGCCCCTTGATACTGTCTACGATTCCTACCTATCAAAAATTGCAATGGTTCATGCTCCCATCAAATTTCAACTGGCTCCCTTTCTAAGCAAATTTAGATACTTATGTAAATTTTGTCAAGTGAATTGTGATTGATGATCATCATTTAGGTTTCATAAGTAACATAAATTGTATACTTTGCAGGATGTAAATGGAGACACCGATGATATGTATGATGATTTAATTAACAATTATGGAAAAGTAGTATTTAGTAGAAAAGACAAAAAGCCTACTAGCGCAGAGATTGATGATGATGCTGAAAGCCTGTCATGTAAGTTGAAAAGCATTTTTTTCAAAGATTTTACTTCCACCTTGTGTGCATTCATTTACAATTTGTTCTTTTCAACATTTTGGATTGTATAAGGTTTCTTCTTTAAGAAGAATCATCTGTCATGTAAGTTGAAAAGTACTTTTATGTTTAATTGCTCTGTACCATGGAATCCTTCTTCTGAAAAGTTTAGGTTATTTTCCTCTGAATACTAACATACTAACTCTAGGTTTGTTCTTACTGTCATACTTTTGTGTGCTCAACAGTTAGAAAAATTAGTTCAGTTGCATTTTGTTTATATGAATCTGTTTTAGACAGAGAAATATACTGTGCCTCAAGTATTATCTAATTGTTAACTGTCATGTTTGTAGTTGCTGTGGAATTGGCCACGGTTGCAAGTGAGGTTAAGGCAGGAGATATAAAGGTCTTGTTTGTGAAGCCACTTGTTTACTGGACTCGATTTTTTATCATAACAACAGCATTTTCTCGTCCCCAGATTGATGCTATTGGGTGTGTCTTTGTCATTGATCTTTTTATATTTAGCTGGCAATGCTTGAGGGTTTGTTTTTGCTGTTCTAAAAGTAGGATATATTCATTTATTTTGATGTTGCATTTTAGGTCAAGAATTAGAGATCGAGCTGAGAAGAAATATGGAAAAATTCCAACTGGAGACACAAAACCCAACTCATGGACCCTGTTGGACTTTGGTAAGTGATTCTACAAAGTAATAGCCTAATCTGCGAACAGAAATTATTTTATCATTTAATAATAAAGTTTTAGGTGCCATGACCATCACATTCAAACCTCCCTTCAAACAGGTGCTATGTAGTGCTGCCACTCAAGTTAACCGAGATGGGTACTTTGTTCATATTTTACTATAGAACATGTCTCTAAGATCTCAGTCTCAGATTTCAACCTAGTTTGTTTTATGATGAAAAGAATAAAACTTCTAGAAAGGGAGGAACTGTATTTTCTTGAAGGATAAAATATCTACCTGAAACTTAACAAAGAGCACAGCCAGCTGCCGAAAGCAGGAATACGTCAATACAATAAAGCCCTTTAATTGTCTGCCTTTTTACCAATGAAATCCCTTGAAGTTGGCCATTGCACTTCTACAAGATGTATCAAAGACAAAACTTGTTAGAATTACACATTGTACTCCAACAAGATGCATAATCAGCAGCCTAAATACAGCCTACCTCGGGAAGATTCTCTCTTTGATCTCACAAATTTCTTCCAATTCCAAAAAAGCCTATATATTTACATTTTTCAATGCTCAAGTCAAGAGTTTCCTTGTGTAATTTAGGCAAGTCAATTAATGGAAATAGTGGCCTCACTAGTTCTGCATTAGGCTTTAATATATAGAATGTATGGTTTGGTAAATGTGTTAAGTGCTGTCTGATCCTTGTTAGCCTTGTGTTGTGATGGTTTCTTGATCGCAGGTGATGTAGTTGTCCACATCTTCCTTCCCCCACAGAGAGCTTTCTACAATTTGGAAGAGTTTTATGGTAATGCAACAGCAGTAGAGCTCCCTTTTGAAAATCAACCACCACCATTTCGCAGTTGACGGAGCCTTTGGTTTGTTGGTAATGAAAAATTCAAGATGATGACCAGCTTTGAGAAGGTCATTAATCACTGCCAGCTTTGGTTTGTTTACATGAGTATGATGTAAACATTCCATTGTGCTTATCAGCCCAAGACTTTGAGCTTTCTTTTAGCTGGGATGGGAGTGGAGAATCACTCAATGGAGGAGGCAAAACAAGGCACAATTTCATTTCATTCAGAAGTTATTTTCTGAATTAATTTGTACATCAGAGTGGTAATTCCTCTAAAAAAAAAAAAACTGTAGCAAATGGGAATAGAGACAAATTGTTGTTTCTGTCTTAAATTTGATTGGGGCTTGTGAAATCTTGTATTTTTTTTTTTCTTTTTCTATATTTCAAGCAAGATAAAGAGGACCCAATAGAGACAAATAGTTGACTTAACACTTTATCTGGTAAGATATCACTTAACAAATCTGACTAATAGGAGATAGCAAAATCATTTTTTTTTAAAGTAGCAAAATGAAGAAAAAGAAAGTTTAAGTAGTAATTAAAAAAAAAAAAGATATATTACAGATGTATCAAAAAATATTTAAACCTGAAAATTTGCATATTGACCGAGTCCATTGGTTGTTTTTGCATCAAATCAAATTTAAAGGGGCAGCAGATACGATTCATAAATAGTCTGCAGAATTGGGTGAGTGAATAAATTCATACCTAATACTATCCCCCTGCTAACTAACCAATTCATGAGTATGAACAGAAGAACTTAGGCGTGTCTACAGTATAAAAGTGTCGAATGTTTTTGGTATTTTGGAGACTCTGCCAAAGTGAAACATGTATCATCTTAGGTGTTCTTTAGTAAAATTCTGGTGGGTGTTAATAGGAGTACTTGTGGTGAAGCTAGAAAGCAATAATAATAGAGGCACGGCGTGCTTAGAAGCTGAGAGAGTTGCACTTCTGAAATTGAAAGATGCATTCAATCACCCAAATGGCTCATCACTTTCTTCTTGGCAACAACGCCATGGTGATAACTGCTGCACTTGGGAGCGTGTCATATGTGACAACTCCACTAAGAGAGTCAAATTTCTTCTTCTAGATTATACTAGGCCTCTTCAATTGAGCAACCTTCAATGGTCCCTAAACGCCTCATATTTTCTTCCTTTTGAGGACCTTCAAGGGTTGGATTTGTCAGGGAATTATTTGGCAGGTCTTAATTTTGTTGATAACAGTAAACTTGTCTTAAATTTATATAAAAAAAAATTGTTATTGTAATTAATATCCTCTCTCTCTTCTAATTGTTTCTTAATACGCTATCTTCTTCTTTTTTAATGAGAAAATTTGTAAATCTAAAAGTACAATAAATCTTATAAAAATAATCAATCACTACTTTTATAAACTTGGATCTTAGGACTAAATGAGTATCTAATTGATGGCTTCTTTCTTAATTCATTCTTTCATTTTTGGAGCAGGTTTAGTTGGCAACATCAGATTGAAAAACTTGCAAAAGTTAAACTTGAGATAACAAGCTCACCGAAGTCCCATCCTTTGGTACGCTACCTGTGTAATAATATTATATATACATAGAATTGCTCTTTTTTTCACATTACAATTACAAGTGCATCACGGTTAAATTTTGGTTTGAAGAATTTTTTTGTTTTAGTTTTTTAAATTAAAAATTATTTTTTTTATCCCTTAATATATGATAAATATTATTTTTAGTTATTTTTTAAAAAAATTGTCAAACAAAAAGTATATAAATTTTATAATTTCTCATATTTTCTTACTATTAAAATCAAATTATAGCAGTAAAAAATTATTATAAATTATAAAATTTATATATTTTATTGGATAATTTTGAAAGAAAGAACTTTTATCATATTTGAAGGATTAAAAAAATTAAACTTTAAATTCAAAGACTAAAAAAAATAAACATTCATTTTAACTAAAAACATATTTAAGTTTTAATTTTATATAAAACTAATGACTAAATATTACAATTAAAAATTAAGAGAACAAAGACTTGAATTTGAAAAATGAGGAGATTAAAATTATAATTTAAATATTTTTTTACGTCAGCCAATATCAAAGAAAATAAATAAATATATTTTGGCATGCTCACAAAATAGTAATATTCCTTTCCATCTTACGTGTGGCCTAACTGGAGTCTTAACATGAATTGTAAATAAATTTAATACCAAATGATTTTTTTAGGGAGCAAATGATACTTTTTATTCAATATGTTTTGGTATTTTTTTTTAATTTTGATACATTAAATTTTACAAAACTTATTTTGAACTTTTATTTTTTGAAAGGTTTCATTTTTTATTTTATTTTTTCAATTTTTCGTTAGCAACATTTGTATTTCATTAACTTTTAAAATTTGAAATAATTAGTTTAAGTATTCAGCATTAATGTGCAACTAAAAACATCAATATCTTTATTTTAAGAAACAATTTTACTTCTCCTCAATTGAGAAATCGAGTAAAGCTTTAGTTACTGTTATAATTGTTTGCTTAAATGGAATAAAGAAATGTAGACAACTATTTTTTTATACATTTTTCTATTGTTTTATTGCTATTTATTTTCTTTTGACACTCAACAGATCCTTCTGCTTCAAGAAAAATGGAGAAGTTGGGTTTTGATTTTAATTCCATAACGGGAAGTTTTCCAGAATCAATTGTGGCTCTTACCTCTCTGACGTACTTGTCCTTTTACGTCAATGACTTGCATGGCTCGTTACCATGGAAAGGTAATTTGATGATATTTTCTATACAATATATATACATTAGCTTTCATAAAATTTCCTTAATTTCATTATGAGTTTATAACTTATGAGTGTAATCAGTCAATTACAAGGGTAAGTGCATCACACTTTTTCTCTTTCATTATTATGAAACTCACTTTTGATTACAAGAATTTATAAAGATAAACCAAATAACCTATGAGAAACAAGATGATGCACTAATAACATAAAACAATTTTGCACTTTGCACTGGCCAATCACAATTCACAAACAATTCACAACCAATACTATGATAAGTTTGTTGACTCTTACAAAACTACATTAAAAGTGATGTAAACAATGATACATTATTGAATGACATTGATAGACAGTATAAAACTTGGAATATTTCTTGCTTCATAATGTGCTAAGTTTGAGCTCTTGTTCCTTATGTTAACAAAGAGGGATGTGTTATGCATGTACAGGAGGATTATGCAAGCTAAAGAATCTCCAAGTGTTGGATCTGAGCATAAACCATTTTGTGGGACATATTCCACCCTGTCTTGCCAATTTGTCTTCTCTCCGTTTACTTAATGTTTCAGATAATGGTTTTGAAGGAACCTTCCCCTCCTTAATCATTCATAATCTCACGTCCCTTGGCAGTGTTTCTCTTCATAATAACCATTTCAAGGGCTCATTTTCATTCAGCTTGCTTGCCAATCACTCAAACCTTCAAATTGTTGAAATTGGGAGCTATAATCAAAAGGATTTGAAGGTTGAAACCGAGAACCCGCCGTTTGTTCCATCCTTTCAATTGAAGTGTCTCCGAATGGTAAACTGCACACTGAATGAACCAAGCCATGAAATTCCCACTTTCCTTTATCATCAACATGACCTGATAATGCTAGATATTGGCCATAACAGCATCAAAGGAAGGTTTCCAAACTGGCTATTAGAAAATAACACCAAATTAGATTACTTTAATCTTAGCAACAACTTCTTAACTGGTCCTCTTGAGCTCAATCCCACCTTAAATTTCTCAAATATGCAAATCTTGGATGTCTCTTGTAATCCCATTGGAGAGATTCCACCAAACATTGGGTCAGTTTTTCCAAACTTGATATCTTTGAATATGTCCTCTAGTTCACTGCATGGTAGTTTTCCAGCTTCATTGGGTGACATGAGGCAGTTGAATAATTTAGATTTGTCACACAACAATTTGTCTGGATATATACCACAGGAGTTTGGTAAAGGTAGCAATGATTTGAGGTTTTTGAAGTTGTCTAACAACAACCTGCATGGACCCTTCTTGCCTGCTGGATCAAATTTCACCAAGTTGTTATCACTGCATCAAGCCAACAATAACTTCAAGGGAAAGATAACAGATGGAATCATGAACAGCAGTGAGTTAAGAATGTTGGATTTAAGTAACAACCAACTCCATGGAGAAATACCTAGTTGGATTGGAAGTTTTCAGAATTTGACTGTCCTCATCTTATCCAAAAATTCATTGGAGGGTCCAATACCAATGGGATTTTGCAAGTTAACTAAACTTGCATATCTAGATATTTCTCAAAACAGTTTAAATAGAACATTGCCTAAGTGTGTCATAATGCCAAACTTGAGGTACTTGTATTTGCAAAACAACACTTTCAGTGGACGCATACCTGCTGTTCTGACTAGTTCCCCTTTCTTGTTGACTATGAATTTGGTGGGTAACAATTTTTCAGGCCAAATTCCTAAGTGGATCAGTTCATTCTTGAATTTAAGGATTCTTCTTTTAAAGAAAAACAATCTCGAAGGTCCCATCCCTATTGATGTATGTCAACTAAAGAACCTCAGTATGCTGGATCTTTCTCTAAACAACCTTTCTGGAAGAATACCATTTTGCTTGAATAATTTAGCATTCGGAAGGTTTGATCCATTGGATGCTACGGTACTAGGGAAATTTGTTGTACCATGGCTTACAAGATCCCCTGAGCATATATTTAATCCATTCACAAACACCTTTATTGTAGGTCAAAACATACAAGACTTTGCAGAATATGATGATCAAGATGTGGATTTCATGTCAAAAAATAGGTATGAAGCATACAAGGGAAATATCTTGGATTTGATGTCTGGTTTGGATCTCTCAAACAATAACTTGACAGACCAAATTCCTTCACAATTGGGATACCTAAATAGCATGCATACTTTAAACTTGTCCAACAATCATCTAACAGGACCAATTCCAGAAACTTTTTCCAATCTTGTGCAAATTGAGAGCTTGGATCTTTCATGCAATATATTGAGTGGTCACATCCCCTCACAACTGACAGTTATTCTACTTGTCTGTTTTCTCTGTGGCTCACAATAATCTCTCTGGAAGAACCCCAGAGAGGGTAAACCAATTTGCAACTTTTGATGCAATCAGTTATGAAGGTAATCCTCTTCTTTGTGGACTTCCACTGAATCAAAGTTGCTCACAACCAAGGATTGGTACACCTCCTCCTCGGCAAGATGGCCTCATAGACACCTTTGTTTATAGTTTTCCACCGTCATTTGTTGTTGCATTTCTAGGTGTCATTGTTTTTCTCTACTTCAATTCATACTTTGAAGGGCCTTTCGAAAATAATGTTGCATGTCGCATGTTTAGCTGCAGTGGGAATTGTTTGTAAAGTTTCACAGTTGATAGAGTCTTTGGATTTGTCGGTAATGAAAAATTCAAGATGAGTAGACACATGATGGCCAACTTTGAGAAGGCCATTAATAACTGACAGCTTTGGTTTGTTTATATTTTTTTTATTTTAGAGAAAAAAAGGCTTATAAGTTATTATAATAATAAATTATAATTAACCGATGTAAAATAATTTTACACTATTGATATATAAATATTTTATTCTTTATTTTATTATCAATATATGAACATTTTATTCTTTATTTTATCAGTAAGAAGGTATGAGTTAGACACGTGAGTCTTTGGTTATATGAGTATGATGTTAGCATTCCAATGCGCTTATCAGCCCAAGACTTTGACCTTTCTTTTAGCTGGAATGGGAGTGGAGAATCACTCAATGCAAAAAGGCACAATTTCATTGCATTCAGAAGTTCTTTTCTGAGTGAATTTATACATTAGAGTGGTAGTTCCTCTTAGAAAACACTGCAGTAAATGGGAATAGAGACAAATTGTTGTTTGTCTTAAATTTGATTTCAACTAGTTTAAAATTAGATGGGGTTTGTGAAATCTTGTATTTTTTCTTCTATATTTCAAACAAGAGAAAGAGGACACAAGAAAATTTATGACTTGAAGAAACTTTTTACTTTTGCTTTTTTTCTTATTCAGTTATTCTATTGATTTGTAAACTGTTGTCTTCATTTTATATACGGTTGATACTGGCCAGCAACACCTCCATCAGCTTCAGAGCTGAGTCTACCCTTCATTTTCATTGGATTGGTGTGTCTCATAATCCCAAGAGTTTCTAAGAAAACTATAATAAAACATCTGTGGAATTCAATGCAGCACGTTTCTTTCATCTCTCTGCTTCAAATGTACAGACAGCAGTATAAAACTCTAAAACCTAGATACAGATAGGTTCAGAGCCCCCATGACAACTATATAGGCATATCTTCACAACTTGATCATTAGTCGCCCATGTGTTGGAAATCAGGGGGATTGATTCCTGCAGATACCAAAACATGAACATAATCTGTTAAACTTAATTGTTATATTTATCATAAATTAACATAGATAGTGAAACCCTCAGATGCTAGTGGACCCAAAACAAATGCATCACAAACACACAATCCAAGAACCCAGGCAATGCATATCACTATATCAAAGTTACACACTACCACAACATTAGTTCTGGTTCTTTTATCAACCACTGAAGATTATATAACTGGATCTCATCAACAAGCTTCCACTTCCTGTTTTTGATCTTTCACATTACATAGTCTACACTATTGGTATTTTATGTTCCATACACTGAGATGTATGTAACTCGTGACAATTGGGTTCACTCCAGATTAAGAAAGGATACAATATCTAGGAAAACTGGCATGGTTGTAAGTCTTAAGTAGCTAAGTAAATACAAGTGGATGTGAAGTGATAGAGGATTGCAGCCTTCTGACAAAAGAATATGAAAGGATCAACAACCTCCATGGTTCTTTTAATATGTAATTGGAAGTGTTTAACATTCTTCATGTTGCTACTCATAGTCATAGCATTATACATTGATTGGGTAATGAAGAGAATTTGGCTAAACTACAAGTATGTAAAGTAATCGTTTTATGTTAAGCTTTAACTTCCCTTAACATTTTCATCACCCTGAAAAAAAAAATATGCATATTCTTAGATTTAGATACACCACAAGTCCACAACTATTTTACTCAAGAGTTTAAAGTAAAAAGTAGAATATGCATGATCATATATGCATGAAACTTGCAAAAGGAGAGTTACAGTTAAAGTTATCCGAGTGTTGACTAGCCTGTCTGAGTTTTGATGGGCTTCAGTCCAACCAGGTTCATATGCTTCAAGAAAACCCAGCTTTGCCTTGTTAGGTAAATCATGGGGATGAACAAATGGAACACCAAGTGGCCACCCTATCTCCATTCGTATATTTGCACATGGGCTATCTACGCTGTGAATGTGACTTTCACATTCCTTGAGATTACAGAACCGCAGCTTGATGCCTTTCTTATCTGCAATATCCTGGACCCTTTCTTTCAAAACTCTCTGCGCCTCAAGCCTTAACCTCTTTGAAGGTGGCAAAGGTTTGCTTTTGGGATTTTGCTTCCTTCTCCGCATCAAAGTCTTCATAGATCCTGTACCAGCATTTCATCGATCCAAGGACCTGCTGTTAAAAACTTTCCACTAAGGACTACTCTCAAAGCAGAATTGACACTAATTCAATCTCAATACAGTCATACTCATAAAACAATGAATTTTTTTCATAAAACACCAATTACAGAAATTTAAGTTTTAACTTCAAACAATCAGGAACTGAAAAGGTACAGTTTTACCAGAAAAATAATCTCAGTGCAATTAGAATTCTTGACCTTTTCCTTATTCTTATATAGGCAAATAAGCATTTTCCTAAAAACATCTGACCATAGATGTCCCCATCTGGTCATTCCCTTGAGCCAAGGGCTACCAATATAAATGAAAGAAGCTAACTACAAATTGATCAAACAATAATAACATAATTTTAAATTTAGCTTGCAACTCATCTTGGAGTGTGACACTTTGGAACATTTTTCATGAATAACACCTGAGATGTAGAAATAGCAATAAATTAATTATTATATAGAAGAGGCTAAATGTAATGATAGCATGAGCTAAAAGATCACCACCAATTATCAGTTCAAAAGGTTTTGCTCTACTGTCAACATTAAGGAAGTCTCAAATATTGACTAAACAAACATTGAGCAGGATACACAACTTCAATATACTTATTTTTGTTCCTCTGGTAATTCATGGACAATATCCTTTTATTCATAGCCTAACTCGCAAATCAACAAAGGCATCATCCAAAATTAAACAAGTGCCCTATCATCCTATACCGGTATACAACAAATCATATTCCAAACAATAATTAGAATGTTGCATACCATCATGTGTTGGTTGGAAATTGAAGCACTGGAAACTAGGCCTGTTAAAGAGATTATCTGTTGGATGAGATCTTTGCATAAAATCATCCACTGGGACAGGTAGCTGAAACTGAGCTTCAATTCCATAACCTGCTGCTTGCATTTCTGAACAATCCAAATTGGTCATTGATTTAGGCAAAAGTTTGAAGGCTAAAGAACATCGTCCGTACATATTAGCCTCCATATTAATCTCAGTTTTGTGCAATGCAGGGTTTACATATCCTGCAGTTGCTTGATAAAGAGCAAGCCCAGGATAAACAATAGCTTCTTGAGGTCCCAGATCGCCATCCACAAGATTCCATCGGCCTTGAAAGTCTCTTACATGTAAACCTGCCCTGTCAGACTTAACAAGCATTAGCAAGCTTTTGTCCACTTGGTGATCATGGTCAGGATACATAATCAATTGGGGATCCTCTTGAGTAGTTATATTATGATGCTGTGGCCCCTGAAATGATGGCCTTGCATGACAGCAAACAGACAAGACTGAAGATGAAATTTCCCTATTTCTCAGGGGAACATTATCCAGTATTTCTACAAATGGAGAGCTGCGCAAATTCAAATGGTAGCTAATTGCATCCAGAATATCCCTTGCTGCTTTTCCAAATAAAGCAAAGATATCTGGCAAACCTGCCGGAGGGAACTCAATTGAATTATTAGGTTCCAAAGGAGTCAATCCTGGTCTATAGTCATACGTTTCGTGCCACAAATGAGGATCTGCATAATAACCAGATGTTTTGCACCACTCACGAGACTCGCTGGCATGGATTATATCTGCAGGTGGATATGTTTCCCTTTGGTGGAAATAGAGGCGAGCAGATTCTAAACCAGATCGCAGAAGAGCCCCGTCACTTGCTGGAAACTGTATGATGACTGCCGAAAACTGAGCCAGAGATTGTGACAAAATTGAAACTGATATTTTATAGGAATCAGATGGTAACCCGTCTGAAGGGACTAAATCAGTAAGCTTCACACGACCCAAAGATGGCAGGCCACTGCCTGCCATGAAACCCCTTAGTCCGCCTGCTACCTTAGTCTAGACAAGTAGAACCAACCAAACTATCAGCACAGACAAAAGGCAACAAATCAGAGATAAAAAAAATCATGTGCAATGCTTCATGTTAAAAGTTAAATTGTGGGTATAATATTAACAACAGAACTAAAGGCATTGTCATTCATGGGATATTCTGGATGAATTGGGAGCCAAACCAATGAAACCATCATATGGGTCCTCAAATTCGGGCAAGCCAGTGCATACAGAGAACATTAAATTGAGTTCAAGTAAAGGCAAAGATAAATAGCACGTTCAAAAATCTGGCTGGGACCTGAATTATAAACTTTATGATCATACACAGTGTATATGCATAGGAACTTAACTGTGTCAAGAATAACCGAATAAAAAATTGAAATTGAATCAATTTCAGTTAAATTGGAGATTTATCAAACTCAAATTTTGAGGGAAGAAAAAAAGAAAGTGACAAACAATTAACATCCAAGCTTCAAAACATTCAATAAAATTACGTTAAGATGAAAAGGAGGGGGGGTTCTTAATATAATAATTTTGTGATGTGATAACTCAGATTTTACCTCGTTGTGTCTGCCATCTTCATCGTTCTGCAAATATTCAGAGCTGTGCGAGGAGGGTGAGTTCTTGAACTTGTTCTCTTTGGAAGCAGCGCTCGCGAAGATAGAAACCAATTTGGGAAAGAGTATTCTTAATCGAACGAAATTTCAGAAAGGAAAATCAAAATTGAAAGCAAAACTGAACCCTAGAGAGAGAGACGTAGAAATGGATCGGGCCAAGATGTAGTTTCTAGTTTAGCTTGGTGGTATCCAATTGTATTGGGTTTGGATCCGAAATATACCATTTTTCTTAAGTTTTTTTGTTATTTATTTATTATTGCCTGGAAAGTTGAAACACGTAATTTTTCAGTTCCCTATGTATTCAACTGGTTTGTAAACAACTCCGGCGACATTAGCAAATGACTGCTTATACGGTGGACCACCATGATAGATACTACCTAATCCAAATGAAATAGGAATTGGGTATAATATTGTTTAAAGGCATAAATTAGAAATCAGTTTTCTTCCTAGTTTGAGCATCTTAGGCCGGTTCGGATGGTTTATTGAAATTACCTTATTTTTAAGTATTTACGAACCATTAGGTTAAGTTAGATAGAAGATGCATCGGAATGAATACTCATTCAACCTATCGTTAAAGCTTTTCATATTACCATTGCTTAAAAGTTGGATCATTATTCAGCCTAAATTTTATTCATTTTAATTTACTTTCATTCATTCTTGCTTGTTTTCATTCATTGTGGAAAGCTTAATCAATATACGAAAACTTTATCATTGTCTAATACGAAAGTCAATTTTTTATATTACTATACTTTCATTCCAATTATGTTTCATTTTCAGATTAGTACTACCACAAAAAAATTATATAATAATCAATAAACAGTTTAAGCCATTATCTATTAGCGAAAACTCCTCTATTAGAGGAACTTACAATATAATTTTTATGCTATTATACTAATTAATGGCTTATTATACTAAAATCACATTGAACATCTACAACTTTATTTGCACACTCAAATTTCAAAGAACTATCACATAGAATTCCATTGAATTTCTAGATTCTAATTGTTCCGAATACAATAAAGCAGAGCACATTGTCTCCCAAGTTTTGCATTTTAGAGCAAAGAAACAAAGAGCTAAAGTAGGATCCAAACGAAAATGAACGGAACATCTAGTAGCTTCCAAAAACATTTTAAGTGCTAATAAGAAAAAAAAATATGTTAATAGACAACAATGAAAAGCAACATGTATCCCAAGCAAATCAAGTTATTAGAACTCAGCTGGTACAGACTATCGATAAATACATCAACAGAAAGAGACAATAGATGTACAAGAATTTGTCTATGGTTTGCGAGCTGGTGGTGGTGAACTGCTGCTGCTGCTGTTGCTACTGCCTCTTCCTCTCAAAGGTCGACTACAATGAGGAAATATGTTTACATTAGCAAATGACTGGAATGAACTATGAAAATACAATTCAATACAACAACCAAATATTATAGGAAACATCAAACCAAACCTAAGCAGAATTTCCAAGTTAAACTTTAAAGCCAGCATTGCTGATGAATATCTTTAAATGCAAATCTACAAATCCGAAACTTTTAACTAGCCAAAGAGTTTGTCCTAGAGATATGTACAAAGCACAGGTGCTAGGTGGCAAATGTTAAGGCATAAATAATATTGTCTTGCATAACTGCATTCGACTTTCAATGTAGTAGGCGGTGTTTCATATATATGACCAGTGTCTTTTTTGAAGGAGAACAAATCTTTCACTTTGCATAATATGTACCAAGAGTCACCAGTGAAAATTCTTAATTTTAATCTTGCTCTAAACAATATATGATTGAATTAATTTGTAAGTTGAAAAAGAAGAAAAAAGCATCAGCAATGGAAAAAGAACAAAGAACCAGTGCTGTTAAGTCATATGAAATCTTCCCAGGAAATCAAACAGTGAATGTTACCAAAAAAGAGAAGGAATCAAAAGAAAGATTCAACAAAAGATAATATTAAATACTGTATACATTACCTCCTTGGGCTGCGACTCTTTGATCTCCGGGATACCTGTCAAAGTTATGAAAGACTAAGCCATAGAACATTCCAGGTATAAACAAAACACCAAATGACAAAAAGATACGTACCTTGCGTGGACTTGGTGAATCAGAGTAGGATGATGACCTCCCACGTCTAACTGGTGGTCTACCTCTGTTGAGAACAAGGTTTATGGTTTATGCAGAGTTCAAATAATTTCAAACTGCATTGAATAAAAAAATAACTGGAAATCTAGAAAACCTCATGTATTTTCATATGCATACAGACGTTGAAGAACACTGAAAGTATTCTGTGAAATAACATTTCTTTGGTTCTTCCTAATCAATAGGATAATTACTCTTAAATCTCTTCTTCCGTTGCTTTTATTTATCAGGTAATAAAGTCATTTTTCCACTTCGGTTAAATTTCATTTAGTCTGCACATGTGATCATTCGAAACAATTTGGATAACTACAAGATATATTTTCACATTTTCATTAACATCTCAAGATTCTTTTTCCTTCTATCTAAACATTCTATTACACACAAAAAAAATAAAAGCAAAAACAAGACATACTATAGGGAACAAGGAAATATACAGTAACTCATTTTAGCAAACTGACTACTGAAACATAAGCATGCAAGAAAATTACCTGCGAGGTGAGAATGACCGTGAGCGTGAGCGTGCAGACCTACGTATTGGAGAGCGAGTACGTCTACGGCCGATTGGAGACCTTCTAGGAGGACTACGAGGTCGTCTAGGTGGTGATCTGGAAGAAAATATTCATTTTTTTTAAAAAGGAAATCAATAGCATGTACGATCTTTTGCAAAATGCAAAGTGATAATCAAGGGGAATAATCCATAAAGTTACCGGCGCCTTGGAGGGGGAGGAGGTGAACGTCTCCGACCTGGGCTTCCACGCATCCTTCTAGGTGAGACCCTAAAGAGATTATATATAAATGAGTAGATATGACTAAGGAAAACCAAAATATTTATGCAATTGAAAACCAACCTTCCAGGGGATCTAAGGCGTCTTGGTGGAGATGGAGAACGACCTCTTCCTGGAGACACAGGCCGCCTCCGAGGAGGTGTGTCTCCTCCACGACGAAAAGGAGAGTCTAATCGGCGACGGACAGGAGAATCTGCACGACGGCGAGGTGAATCTGGTCGTCTTGGAGATCCTGCTCTTCGAGGTAAAGGAGATCTCCTCCGAGGTGAGGGAGGAAGTTTTCTACGAGGAGGAGCTGGTATCAACAAACCAAAGTTCAGTAAACATACAAGGTCACAAATACAATAAATACAAACAAAAATATGCCCAAAACATCACATATATACATTCTCTTAGACGCTTTGGCCCATCCTTGTCAACATCAGCACTAGCATTATCATTCCTGGGGGTGTCTCTCTTTGGAGCAACAGCAGAAGGCTTTGGTGGTGGTGAAACTTTTTGCCTTGGAGGTAGAGTAAATCTTGCCTTGATGACATTACCATCTATTTGGGCCTACATTACAAAAAACAGAGGCATCAATTTACAAATGTAGCAGCCAGCAAGTTTGATTATGGCAACCAGTCCTATCCAATCACAGAAACCTACACCATCCATATACAATAATGCTTTTTCAGCATCCCCTCTGGTCTTGAACTGCACATATCCATATCCTTTTGGAAGATTGACCTGCAAATGATTAAAAAAAATGTAAATGTCATATCACACTAAATTCATCTAAAGATATGACTCCAAAGTAAAAGCAAACTTACAGTTCGATCCATTGCCAACTCCACACTTACAACCTCACCAAAGTTACCTGAAAAGTTAATGCATAAGGGTGGATTATTAAAAGTTTAAAAAAGAGGATATGTGCACTTTGAGTTATAAAGGTTAATAAAAGCTTGCTTTCAAATACTGATATTAGTTCATTTTCCTTAAGGTCACTATAATGTCTCTTTCATTAAAAGTGCATTGCCAAATAATAACTCTTACAACTATTTGGCAACCACGAGGATATCAAAGAGCCGATAATATATTATTGCATTCACAGTGTTAGATAAAACTAAAAGGTAGAAATAATTAAACATACTGAAAATTTCTTTCAGATGGCCTTCATTGACATTTCTGCTGAGCTTTTCTACATGAAGAACAAGTGATTCACGTACAGGAGAAGGTTTCCTGTGTTCAAACACAGCAAATAAATACATGAGCAAGAAGTACAAGTAACACAAAAGGGAACAAAGCCTATCAAAAGATGAACTTAGAAGTTGTGTCAACTTTGTTGTCCCACTATAATTTGCACTTTATCAACTTGCATCATATACCATCTTAAACTTTAACAAGAATAACAACCACATTCAAATAACATACACTGAAATAACAATTTCAAGTCTGTCTGTATGACAACATATCCAAGAACTATTATAAAAAAGTATCAAAATAGCTAATATGAAATCACACTACCTTGGGGGAGGAGAAGCTCTCTTAGGTGGAGGAGAACGACCCCGTTTAGCTGCTTCAGCAGGACTGCAGAACAAAAGAAATGAAAAAGTAGTATCATATCAACCTGGTCTTCAGAAACAAAAATTGCCAAAAAAAAAAAAAATGGAAGAAAAACAATAAACAAAAGATAAAAAAAAATACTTCCACATACAACATAGTCATGCTTCCAACTCACTTTACCAGCATAATTATCTCACAGCACACAACTCAAACACAAACAGCAGAAAGAAAATCAAAAACACCATTAGCAAGATTTTAAAAATGGTATGCAACCACAATTTTTGCCCCATCATCAAGGTTTCTAGAGTCGCACAGTGCAATTGCCATGGTCACTACATATGTCTTCAATTATACCATGGCAACATGTGTCTTCAATCTAACCACTACCACAGTTCAAAACTTTCACCATTAATCCTCTTCAGAAACAACACAAGAACAAACTATCAATCTCGCGCACCAAACATTTCCGCAAGACTCCACAAGATTCAATCTCCACTCTCAATCACACCGCACTCAAAAGTCAATACCACAGGCAAAAACATTCAGCATAGAATTCCAAAAATTAAAAACAAACGTGTTCTCAACTTCAACATCAATCAGCAGCTAAGAGTACCACGCACGCTTCAAAATTGAAAAACAGACACAAACAAATTGCAGAACGTTGAGTGAGTACGTTCGAAGCTCCAACCGCAGAAATTAGCAGAGCCTCTGCTCTCAAATATCACACCGCACTCAAAAGTCAGAAATAAATCCAAATATTTTTTTTATTTAAAAAAATAATTCTCAATTTCAACATCAATCAGCAAATAATAGAACAGCGCACGCTTTCAAATTGAAGAAAACAGACAGAATCAAAATGCTGCGGATCGAGGAAAGTAGCGGTACCTTCGGCGCCTCTGCGGGGGAGGACTGCGGCTGCGGGAGTTGCGAGAGGGAGAGGAGGAGGAGGAAGATAGGGATCTGGAGCGCGACGGAGAGCGGGAGCGAGAAGCGGAGCGCGAGCGAGAGGAGGACCGGGAATCGGAAGGGGAAGAGGAGCGAGAGGAGGAGCCGGAACCGGAGGGAGAGCGACGACCTCCTCGCCCAGGCTTCGCCATTGTTGTAGAGAGAAACGAACGAAGGAACGAAACCCTCGATAAACCCTAGCTCGCTCCACGAACCAGGCTAAGGAGTGTGAAAGTGAAAGCGAAGGGGGATCCAAAGATTAAAAAAACAAACAGAAAGGGTGAGTGTGTGAACAGTGTTTAGTAGCAACGATGCTTAACGCAATCCGGGTCGGTTTCCGGGTCTTAATCGGTTCCGGGTCTGGATTTCATGTCCGGCCTTATTATTCCCTTTTTCATTTTTGTTACCGTGTTAATTTTTTATATCATTCAAATATATAATAATAGATAAATACATTATCAACAAAAAAAAAAATAGATAAATACATAAATTGGTCATAGCGTGAAGAATGGAATAATTGCCCTAATTATATTCAAAATTCAAAATACTTGATCATTTATATTAGTTAAAAAGAAACTAAACACCACAATAATATTTGTTATATAATTTTCTATAAATTTTAATCAATGATATTTATTAAAATTGATAATTTTTTATAAATTTTAATCCATCTCACAAAATGGAGTATCAGGGATAATCCTAAAGGATTTTCAACCAATTACATTTTATCATTTAAACATAATTTATATTATATTTATTCGTTTATTATTATAATTTAAAAACCATAATAAACTTAACCTCGAAAGTTAAAACTAATTTGGGATTTAAAATTTTTCAAAGCTAAAAACAGTAAACGAGGTTAATCATCAAATGAGTCTCACCGATGCTGGTGGTTTCAAATAAAGTTTTACCTACAGTAGTATAATAGAATAAATGCAGTTTATCATCAAAAAAAGAATAAATGCAGTTCTATAGGTGTTGTTAGCGTTATTTTCCAATCAAAATTAGAATTTCACGTCAGTAATCTGCTATGAAACTACATGCAAGTTTTGTCCATTAAAAAATTGCTAGCACTACTCTTTTTATTATGTGGAGTGTTTTGCAGACCTATGATATTGATAGAATCAAAATGATATGATAAAAATCCAACTCGAGGCATTAGTTCATCACAGCATATAAACCATGGTCAGTGCAATGTGATGTGAGCAACAGTTAAGTTGGCAAAGTATGCCCATGTTAATTGAAAAGTGACATACTTCAATTCAGAAATTCAAGCATTTTAGGAATTAAATGACCCTCCAAGGCCACAAATTTACTCGAACTTTGATGACAATGTGAACTCAAATCACATGATTGCACATTGTTAGAGCTGCTAAGCATAAACACAGTACCACAGTGGTCATAAACAATACATTCTGGGGTGATTAGAGTTATAAGTCAGTTTTTTTCCAGCTTATGCGAGTAATCCATTTCATTGAGGTTCCTCGGTGCTAGTTGAGGCTTCAGAACGCCTTCTCTTTGCTTCATTGTCTCCCAGCTGCAGTGAAACACCCAAATCTTCGTCACAGTTATTCCTCAATGAAGACAAGTTCTCTGTTGCAGATCTGTCCTGTATGCTGTTTCTGTGCAATGGAGACCGCCCAATGAAGCTCGGGATGAACTGGTGTTCTATACTGGGACCAACCTTGATTCCATCTTCTAGTTTAAATTCAGTCTCCATAATCGATGGTTTCATGTCATGGCTGCTAGGTACAACTCCTAAGGGAATGGACTGAATCTGAAGTCCAAGTGGCTCATATTTGTCTTCGGCTTTAACTGGTGGAAGTATGCCATCGGGAGGTGAGGAATCACCAACAGTAGAGCCAATTACTGTGGCTGACATGGCTCTCTGTTCTTGCACTGCCACTACAAGAAACAACAGAAAACAACTTCAGATTTCAGTAGTTAACTTTATCTTTCACTTCCTGTAAATAATCCTCTAATCATCAATATAACGAACAAACTTTCAGACCCGTCTCCATATTATTCCTACATGAGTTGTGTCCACATTTTCACACTATCTTCTTCAGTGTAAACAAACAGTATCATAGTAATATTAATATAGTAATACATCTCAACAAAATGATTTTGTGTAGCTTGTTTTAGACATGCAAATAAAGAAACTAACCCTACCAAGATCATATCGGATTGCAAGATTCAATTAAAATATCTTTGGTATATCATAAGTGGGAATAAAATAAAACACCGTAATGTAAATTCTAATCCCTTATTTGCAAATGCTAAATTTAAAAGAAAAAGAAAATAGAGGAACCGAAGAATTATCTATCAGGAAATGAGTGACAAACCTTGAAGTCCTTCATCTGATGTTATCAAATCAAGTTCAAGTAGATTGAGAAGGCGCCCAAGATCCACCCCACTGGTCCAATTCTCAGGAGGTTGCCCAATTTTTAACTTAAGGCGCCCCCTGTTAGCAGTTCCTCCCCATATTATCCCAATTGGTTGTGGTTTCTCACCATTGTCACCTTTTAACATGATGAGACTTCCACTGTCTCCTTCGAGGTCAAAAGTTTGTTGGTTCTCACCAACAACAAGAAGATCCGTTAGAAAGCATATACCTTTCTCATCATTGTACTCTAGGGCATAAGCCAAAACAACTCCTGTAGTCAAGCCGGAGCTTCTTCCAACCTTCGCCACTTGTTTTCCAATAAGGCTACTAATTGGAGCCTGTAGGTCGATTATTTTCACATCGCCAATATCTCCAACACCCCTCACTGAAGTAGTAACGGTGCACATGTCAAAGTCATCAGCAAAAGGAATGAATGCACCATCAGCTCTCACAAAAGTCTCTGCAGGAGAAACACATCATGATGAGTGAGGACCATGGATGGGGAACAAAATGTAAGTAACCCAATTAAATCAATTAGACTCATAAAATGATGTTACCTGGGTTTATTCCAGCAAATATGCCATACCAAAGCTCATCTGTTATAAATGAAGTTGCTCTCTCTACTGCACCAAGATAAACCCCAGGCCCCAAAGTGGGTGGTAGAGGATGAAACATCTTTTGATTAGGATAATCTAGGTCGACTGCTACATGACGATTTGTGAGAAAACCAACTTGCCGACTACCTGTTTGGCTTTTCACGATGGCACCCAAAGTTCCATATGTCTCTTGGTTTGCCACCTGGACTAAGAAAGTAAGTGGTTAGAGGTCCAAATATATTCATCAAATAGAGCACTACAGAAATTTGCTGCTAGAGATGCTTCTGTGAACTGCATTGATTTCTGAAAACAGCAAGTGAACTGTTCTCTCATAACAAGATAGATATTTAATGACAATGATGGATGACTTAGAATCTTGACATTCAGCTCACTAAGAACAGTTGAGGTAGATGAAGTATATGAAGGAAGGTTTTGCAACAGTGAAATTTATGAAACTTGAAATTTAAGTCCTGAATGTTTCAAGTTTCATAATATTATGTGGCTAAAGAAACCTTCATAATACATTTCAAGTTTAACCACATAAGATGTTTTAGATGGTACATAAAATATTATGAAACTTCAAATCTAAGATCTGAAATTTAAAGAAGTCAATAATCAAAAGTAGTTATATCACCAAGAGTCTAGAGATAGAAGATCAAGCCCAGTAACATATCAAGATATCAGCATGAACTTCTCTGAGGTTAAAGTTAGTCTTGAGAAAACTTTAGATGCTTTGTTGAATTTACAGCACAAACTGCAAGGTTAGACTTGTGCAGACAAGACTGACTAGAACAAACCTCCAAAAAGCAAATGAATATGATTTTTGATAAAAATTAAAGGGCAGTAGTTACACTGTGGTTTTTAAGTGGAAAGGCTAAAAATGCTCCTTTAATCATCTCATATACAAAAATAGTAATTGAATCAAAGATAATCTTTTGTAAACCGGATTGGTCCCTCCATAGGAAACATTAATTAAGAAAGCAAAGAAACACCTGAGATCCTGAACCAATGCACGGATCACCCCCACGCAAGTCATCTACGATCTCTGTGTACAGCTGTTCTTTTGGAACTGGCTCAGGTGCCCCAAAATACGAGAATTCCACCACATCCACATCACACCATACTCCACCAGGCCCCTGATTCACAAATTGAACATTGGTTTTAAATGCATCCTAGACACTAGAGAACAACTTAACAACTATTTGTTATATATAAATATTTCAAACTCCAAAATTAAATCAAGCAGGTTCAATTTGGACATCTCTGAGAACCTCAAGAGCAGTAGGTAAACACTGGATTGGACTGAGCCATTGCTTGTGAACTTTCCTGGAAACGAACACTAGAATGGCGGGAATATCTGTTAATACACCTCGCCGTATGCGAAAACCAATTGCTGTTCCTAGGCTGTAACAACGAAGTATCTTGCTGTGAAATGCCCTGATTGTCATGAGTTCGAGTAATGTGGTTGCCTGATGACCCTTTGGCAGACGACCAAGGGTTTCCGGTAGCACCCCCTTTTGTAGATTTAAAAAATAGTTTGCTCTCTCTTCAGCAGCATCATTCAAGCGGCTTGGCCATGAGAAGTAAGCAGCACTGCTCTCACAATGCTGTCCAGCTGAAGCAAAGGGTTGAAGCGTCGGTGGACTAAGTGAAGGCAGATTAGAATGACTGCAACAGTTTCTTTCAAGATCCAAAGCAGATTCTTCTGAGGGAGTTGAGCCAGAGCAGCGGCCTCTCATGTTTAGCCTGGTACGCTCCATCTTTTGATTAGCCTGAAATGATGTTTTATTTAAACAAAACGATATGAATAGAATGCAAAAAAACTGACAACATAGGAGATAGTAAATAGGACCTCAAACTTAGTTCAAACTTCAAAAGACAGTGAAAAGGAGCATCGATTTTGGGTCCAAAGAACTAAAAGTTAGCTATTAATTGAACTAAAAGTCAGACCCACATGGAATAGATTCAGCAGTCAGCAGATGAGGCTATAATTTTTATATATAAACAAAAATTGTTTGAAAAGGAGAAAGAACAGAAAAAACAATAAATCAAAATATCAAACTCAAAATTACTTTTAGAAGTAAGTAGAAAGGAAAAGGAAGCAATGAAGCAACAAGCAATGATAAGGAAGATTAAAGGAAAAAAACAGATTATAAAAGTGTGGCAAGGAAATTCTACCACCTACGAACTAGTACAACTAGTACAATATGTAACATGAAAATGATCCCACGGTATTACACTATACATATCTATGGTCAATATTTATGAAACTAATATTGCTTTTAATAAAACTGAACAACATACTACATAATCAGAAAAGCATACAAAAGGAATAGTACACTTTAAGTGGAGTAAACCTTGATGTTCCCGAGTCAATATAAGAAAACAAACTCCTTTACCAATCAACAAGTCAAAGAATGAAAACATTTAATTTAAAAACCTGACAGAAGCCTGACAAAAAAAAATAAACAAATAATCGGAAGCACACAGATGGGATTGGCAACAGAATCTAACATCCATCCACATCCCTTCTAATTCTCAGATTCAAGCAAATGGAAGTTTTCAAATTTAGCAATAAACCACGATGAACAACAGCAACTGTACACAGCTAAGCAAAGTTTCAAGCATGGCAAACAGTGCAAAAGGACACGATTCAAGTCCAAGATATTTCATCCATAAAAAAGAAAAAAAAAAAAAAACACAAATTGTATTCCTCCTCCAACAGACAAATCAAGGTCTTTAAGGCTTAAAGCACAAAAGGCATGCCCTTGTTGTACTCACAGCATAGTTTCTGAAAATCCCAACAAGGGTACTCTTCAGTTCAACAATCAAGAGCCATAAAGCAAAGATTTTTAAGGTTTCCACAGAACCCCAGTTACCCAAAACAACAAAAAAAGCAAACAAGAGAGAGAAAGAGACCAGTTCAGGAGCGGAGTGAAGAGTGGAAGAGCCTCATTGAGACACCGGCTAGTTCATCCCAGAGGGGATGATGGAATGAGAATCTGCAGAAAATAAAGTTGCAGAATTGTTGTGAGGGGGTTTGAACGGTGCTGCTGCTGAGTAGTGGTGATTGCAGTTCAATCCCATGAAGAAGCTGCAGCATAGGAATGGGGTGAGTAAAAAGTAAAGTAAGCTCAGTGTCTCTTTGTAGTGTGTTGTGTATAGTATAGTTGGTGATGTGCGCGCGTGTCCTTTTTTTTTTCTGACGTATTTTTTTTTTATAATGATGGATGTTTTTTTTTTTAATACTGTGTATAATGATGGGTGTTGGATGGAACTTATTTTAGCTTTTGGTTTTCAACTTTTAAGAATGGACATTTTTATTATTTTTATTCTATGAGAAGTAGAATTTGATTTTTTTTTATCCACTACAATCAACGATTCCACCATGTTGATATGAATGGGGATAGACGTACTAGAAAATGTTAATATACCATATACTCAGTCGACCTGGTAATATCATATACCTATTCAATTTAATAATTATAATAATGTGTTTGAAATAGGTGAATAAAAATAGATAAAATTGTAGGATAGAAATAAATGAAAGAGATGTGAAAAATATATGAAATGAACTTGTTTGGTATAAATGAAAAAAATACGAAAGTTTAGAATTAAAATAGTTAAGTAAATAGTAAAATAAAAAAAAATTGAAATTTTTTAATCTAATTTTAACTTATTTTCATCACATTTCTTATTAGATGAAATTATTTTATGTTTGATCCACCAACTTACATCTCCTTTAACTAATTTTTTTTTCACATGTTTCAAATATAGACAATTTTTCACTTTCAACTAATTTCTTTTACCTTTTATTTGAAATAAACCCATCTTAGTCAAATGGTTAAATGAATAGGTTGAGATAAATCAAATAGGTCAATAATTATGGATAAAGCTAAATATAATGATTCTTGCATAAATGAAATTCAAGGTGTTGAAGCGGGTCGGATCGGTTTGTTTGGGCTCGACCCGCCACTAGTATGCCAAAAATGGATTGGGTCAAATTGGTCCGCCCATGATCAACACGAACTAAATATCCTGGTCCCCCCCACTAAAATTGAAAAAAAAAATTTAATGTATATGTTGTGAGGAAGAGCGCACAAGCGTTGCGGTGATGTGGACAAGGTCGTGGCAAGGTTACAGCAAGGTTGAGGTGAGATCATGGTGGCTTGGTAATGAGGTCGTGGCAGCGTTGCGCACGAGGAAGAGAGTGAGAGAAAGAGTGCACGAGTGTCGCAACGAGATCGAGGCAAGATCATGGTGGCTTGATGGCGAAGAGGGAGAACGCGAGGTCGAGGCAGTGTCACATATGTGAGCATCGCAACGACATGGGCAAGGTCATGGCGGCTTGATGGTGAGGTTGTGGTAGAGAGGGAAAACGTGAGTTATTTCTATTTTTGGCATTTGAGGTTGTAGAAAAAACCTAACCTAATGTCTTCTATTTAGCGAACTGAGAATGGAATGACCCAAGCGAGTTAAAGGTTAACATTCCCACCCTATCCTGTCATTTTTCACAGGTTGGACCGATGGACCCATGCCTGTTTTGACACCCATACATGAAATTATCACTATCTCCCCACACATACACATATATACCTATTCCAAAACTTTTTGTGTTGCGTTTATGTTGCACTTTATCATTTCCTCGGTTGGTATTTGCCACTTTGTTTCAGCAGCTGCATGGGGTGTTGGTGGTGTGGCATAGTGCCGAGGGTTGCGTGCATGACACCATTTGTTGTAGTGTTGAATAATGAGGTTGAAAGAGGTTGTCACTGTATAATTTTTGTCTTGAGACTAACTTACTTATACATTCAGTTCAAGTTGTTCATTACAATTTTATTTTTTTTACAGTCTTTACAATTAGTTAAGTTACCGACACCAGAATTGTTGCCCATTATGCAAAAAGAATGGACTCAACCTTATGACTGTAAAATCAATTGTTCATGGCTTTGTCAGTTTTTAATCACTAACATGCCTCACTATAGAAGTGAAAAAGCTTTACAAATTGAAGGAACAAAAGTTCTGTTGATCAAGTTTTCTCTCTCTTTCATTTTCTATCTGCTTATATGTTTCTTTACATGTAAATAAAGAAATAAAAATAAAGAAAATGCGATAAAATAAAAATATCAATTTTTACTATTTATTTGATAAAAAAAATTATAGAAAAAAAAAAATCTTTATAGGTCCCACATACAAAAACATCCCTCCCTTAAAGTAAGGGCAAGTGTCTGTTATATTTGTTTCAGCTTTTCAAAGAAAAAAAATAAACTTTTAATAACATAAAAAGTTAAAAAATAATACTTTATGCTGAAACTTTATTTATAAAGTGTTTTAAGCTTATAAAGTATTGACTTTATTTTCTTTTCATTTTTATAGTTACGGCCTTGTTAATATTTTTTCTTTGAACTGAAGTACCATTCTTACTCCTGAATTTTTCATATAAAAAATTTTAATTTACTCTTGACCTCTTCCTCACAAATTATTGCCACACTAATGACATTATTCATTCACAATTAACTCAATCGGAGCATATGAATGTCGTTAACTGGCAAATTATACTGCTTTCATTTTTGATACACTGTTTTATACTGGTTTTTTTTTTTTTTTGTCTTGTTTATGTGGGTTTGTATATTGTGTTCTATGGGGTTTTCATTGCTCTACCCTGTAACCCAAATAAAAGGGAGCAAAGAGAAACAAAAATGAATTCCATTCACCATAGTCCGTTAATTATTGATTTCATTTTTTAAGCAATTATTGAATTTTTATTTTTAAAAAAAACTATAAAAGAATAAAAAACTAGATCCTATACATTCCCAAGCACATAAATCAACTGTATCAAACTTATTTTGGCTTAATTAGAGATTTTAAATTTAAATCATGCCTGTGATCTAGAAAAAAAGAGATCTTAAGCATGACTAAAAGTAAGAGCGTTAATTATCTCATTAAGATTGTGTTTGTTACAGTAAAGATTAAAGAGATGAAAATGAGAGAGATTGTTTGTTAGCAGAGATAATAATAATAAAAAATTTAAAATCTGTGAGACCCATTATACTGTTTATTATTTATTTACATGGTTCTTATTATCTTTTATTATTTATCTTCAATCAAATATATTTATTTATCATCTTATTTCTCACATTTTTACTTTTTTATTTTCATCTAAACCAAACATAGTCTAACAGTGCCTCGAGAATTTTAACTATTCAATTCATTTTAAAGAGACAATTGCTAAATACACCTCCTTATGTATTTTTTTTTTCTTAAAATTGTCCCCTTTTGAAAACTAATTTCCAAAAGGCATTAAATCGTAAATTGACATGAGAGACACAAAAGTAGGACTTCTTGAAGGTTGTCGTCTCTGGAAGTGGAAGTTCACTTCACTCTCTACGCATGAGTTAATGGGAGTGTAGAGAGTGAACATTGAGACGACGACGTTTAGAGTGTCTTGTTTCGTGTCTCTTTCAATAAATTCATACAACCTCGTTTTTTGCTTTTGGAAAACATTTAACACTTATAGAAAGTAGTTTTGAAAATAATAAAATTTGAATATTTTTGAAAAGGGTAATTCTGAGAAAAATAAATTACATAAAGAAGGTGCACTTAGCATATAGGTGAGGTGCGTTTTTAAAAAAGGTAATCATGTGTTCCACATTGATCCTTCGGAGCATAGAGAAACAAAAATGAATTCCATGAATCCAGCGATTTTGGACGGGTTTCAACTTGTTTTGTTATTCCTAACTTTTGATAGCACAGTTTTTTAGCACAGCATTTCAATAAAATTATTCATATTCCATATAATTAAATATACACTATTTTCAGTTTTTTTATATAAAATATATAACTTCCATGTAAAAATTAAATAGAGTTGAAAAGCAACTAAAAAAAACATTAAATCATAGTTATCTCAAAAAATCATTTTATTTATAATAACAAAATTATAAAAGTCCTATAAATATATTATTTTATATCATTTTATACTTATCAAATCATCAATCAATTTTACCATAGATGTAACGTACTTTTAAAAATAATTTTATATTATCAAATTATAGCATTCCACCATTTATATAACTAAGATAATTTTATTAAAATCAACCAACTATATTATACTCTATTATTTTTAAACTCTAATTTTTATAACGTAGTTCTTTCAAACCTGACTTGATTTATATATACTTGTGTACTTATGTATTTATGTCCACGTGTCATCATAAAGTGGAAGATACAAATAAAGAAAAGAAGAAATATAGAATTAAAAATGTTGAAAGGCTAGAAAATATACAGGGATCTGTTTTGTACTCTTGTCTTATTATGCAAGTTTTAAAACAAGGTCTAATTAAATATAGCCAAGTGTCTTGATCATTATGGTGTTTTTAATTTTGCATCCTGGTTCGGATAAGCATCAAACTTGTAAAGTGATAAAAATAATATTGTAAAGTGAGATAATTGGCCTTACTTAACCCGTTTGGGTTGAATCATAGGTCGAAAGATATAAGTTAGTATTTGAAAGGAGTTTATTCTCTATATTAAGTTTTTTGTTCCTCCTAAATAAAAGTTAGACAGAAATAAAATAGGTTAATAATGTTGCAATTTGTAAATGTTTATTTTGTTTAGAACATTTTTTTATGCAATTTTCTTTAAAACTTTGGGTTTTAGATCATTAAAAAACTTATGTGTAATAGATTGATTTATTTAAGCAAACATAAATAATAAATTTATGTCAGTATTATTATTATATTGAAAAATTATATTATCTTAAAACAATATATTTATTTATTTTTGTAGATACTAAATATGTTGACTTGCATAAAGAGTTATTAAGATAAACGATCTTTATTTAAAAATCATGACAACCAAAAAATAAGATAATGAAATCATGACGTCAATGTTAAAACCTTAACATTCTAAGCATTAAATTAGACCATAGAACTAAATTTTCCTCATTTTCAAAAAATAATTAATACACTAAATTTCTCTATTTTTTTAATGAGAAACCAAAATCGTTGATAGAAAAAATTAGAAAGTCCAAAATTCAGCGTTTCGGCGCTTAAAGCCATGCTTAAAGATCAAGTTATAAGAAAAAAGTGAGTGAAATTCAAGTTCTTGCTCATGTGTCTACATTAGCACCAACCAATCATCAATCAAAAAATACAATTTTATTTGTACGAACTTTGAAACTATGCTTTCAGATAGCCTTTTCTTTAGCTTAAATCAAGCAAGACCGTTACTTTTTATATATAGTTTTATATTCGCCATGAATGTCACAAGATGATATTAAAAAATTAAAAAATGAAACATTCAAATATACACAGATATAAAGTGATTTTAAAATATATTCAATCTCCGTAGCAATTTAAAAATTGCTAAGCATTGAATTTTTGTACAATTTAAACTATTTTACACTATTACATCATTATTAAATTCATTTTATATTTTATATTATACTACATGTAACGCATTTTAAAGGATTGGAACAGCTTAACAATAGATTTTTTTTTTTATTAATTTGATTGTTTGTTTTATATACGTCTTTTTTTTTATTGAAATATAATTCTTACACATAGGTGAATCTAATAAAATAATTTTTATATTTTAAATTAATAAAAAAATATTTTAAATTATCTCATAAAATTAAAAATTATATTTATTTTTAGAATAAATATTTTGACTTATTTTTAAAATATAAATGAATAAATTAAGTCATTTTAAAAATATAAAGAATTATATTGAGAATTCTAAAATATAAAATATCAAAACTGAAAAAAAAAAACATAAAACAAAAAAGTGAGATTTAGCTTAACATTTACAAGTGATGCTTAAGTAACAGATGTGTTCAGCACCAAATCTCAAAGATGGAATATTTGAATGGAATATACTACTTGAACAAGCATAAGCCAATTTTTTTTTATTTTGTTTTTATGATACATATAGATGATAAAAGTTAGAAAGAGTACTTCAGATATTTATATATATTGTTTTCCCTTTGTCTATTATGATACATACTGTATTACTTAAAAGTTAAATCATTACACATATAATAATTATTAAAGTGAACACCTATTTAATTAATGGTGTCTATTATATACCTAATTAAATTTAAGAGATCAAGACTATTACGAACGTTAAAATTCTCCATACCAAAATTAATAAATGCATTCACATAAGACTCGCAATAATTATAATTATTAAGGTGATATACATAGAGAGATGAGCCCACGTCAATAATAATCCACTATGTAATCATGTTTTTTAGTTGCATGCATCACTTGCATGTTTTTTCCGGGTATTTTTTTATGAATTTTACTCCTCAAAATGACAAGGAATAATATTATATATCCATCATCATCACATGCTATATAAGTTTTAATATAAATTGAAATAAAATCGAGTTATGCAAATTTTAAAATGAATATAAACTTATTGGCATATTGCATATGTATGAAGATCATGTATCCCCAATAATCTATTCATATATCTATTTTATTATTTATATTATCACACATCAATTAAAATAAAATATTATTTTAAAATATAAATATAATATATTTATTTTAATTGATCTCCATTAATTACATAATGGTGATGTAAAATTCATATAATTAATTCCTCTAAAGTAAAAATTACATAAATTTTTAAAATATATAATGAGTGTATATAGAACATTGGTTAAATAAAAAAAAACATAAAATATTTATTAAATTAGAATATGAAAACATAATATTTGTTTTTAATTAACTAGAAGTATTTAGTAGAGTACATCAAATATTTTATCGGGATTTATATAATATTTAATAATAAGACTCTAAAATGAATTTATACTGACAAGGTCAAATATAGTTGCTAGATAGTTGTATTTCTAACTTTGTAATTCTGTATAGTTAAGAGAGATGTATTGAATTATGATTATTTGAGATTTAAAAAAAAAAATTAAAAATATCTTAGGATGTTTAATTAAGATTATTAAATAATAAAAAAAAATTCATCGTATTTAATTAAGATTAAGATTATTAATATTTTTTTTAGAAGGTAATAAAATTTTATGATATTTAATTAAGATTTTGAATAACTTAAAAAAAGTATTTTGTTATTTAAAATTATAAAGATTTTGAAGGATTATCTTTTTGATGGGATTTTGGTGAATTTTATGAATTTTATGAATTTTTTAGTTAATTATATAAATACCAAACACAACAAATAATTCTATTCAAACTTGAGAGACTTTTTCTCATCAAACAATTTCATTATCTTTCATTTGAAGACGGTAACATAATCTTCCACGCATTCTCTTACGTATTTTGTTTTTCTGCTTCATATGTCCTAATCACCTTACAAGCTTACATCACTTTATCAATATAGTCCACCATCTCATTCCCTTTTAGGTTCATAAATTTCTACCGAAAAAAAAGTCATCATAAGAGAAGTAGATATGAGCATGGAGGAAGTTCTAACTCAGCAAGGACAAATTATAAACTATAGTAGTCAATTTTAAAAAGATATACGATTTAGATTTAGACTTATTCATTCATATGTTACCAGAATAACGTTTATCTTAAATATTATTCAAACAGATAATTAATGTTTTAATCCTTGATAAACTTTTTGATTTTATTTAACTATGTTTTTTAAATGTCTTTTTTGTTAAATTATTTTGTTTATATTTTGATGACATTATTGATTTTATGGGTTAAACATTTTGTATTTTTGGACTAATATTTTGTTATTATTTTTCATTAATCACTTTATGAGAATTTGTGATTAAAAGTAAACTATTATTGTAACAATCGTGGAAAATATATTTTAAAATATATTAACAGCTTATAATTTTGATTTGGAATTCATGTATGTTTTTAATAGGTGGGATGATTCAACTCATAAAGACTTATGACTAGTTTATGTTCAATAATATTTTTTAGGCACATTATTTTTTGTTTGTGTTTATTAGTTTTTAATGTTTTTTCTAAAAATCTACAGAGTCCTCTCAAATAGTATAAATTCATTAAGTCTTTTTAAATCTTATGTTATAAATCTATTGAAATCCAAATTACAAGATCCTAATCACAAAAATCTTTTAAAAAAATTTAAAAGTTTTTATATTCTTATCAAATCTTAAAAATATACTTTTTTATGTCAAAATAATTCTTTAAAATCCTAATTGAATACACTCCCTAATTTTGTCGAAAAAGATTCACTTTAATTATATTTTGTCTTATACTTTTTTTAATACATGATGCCTTGTTTTTAGAAAAAAAAATGGAATATTTATCTTTCTTTTTCTCTTAACCTTTTTTTTTTTTGTCATAAAATAAAGGAAAACAACAGATTTCATCAATTTTTTTCTTGAAAAATTGATATATTGTTGTGCTTAAATAAATCAGTATAACAAATAATTAAACTAAGTGGTAAATTATCATATTTCACTTGGTTGATTCAATCTTGACACTTTTTTTTCTTTGCGGAATGCGGTATCGAGATGTTTTCAAGAGGTGTTTTTGTTTGGGTCCTTACAATGTCACACGAGCATCAATATCTCTCACATTGTTTATTTTAATGGTAGATCTTATATAAAAATCTTACATGAAAACCTTATGATATTAAAAAAATTTGATTAGTTATTTTCTTGGAAGGGTTTTACGAAATATCATATATTGGAAGAGTTAGATTTTATACGTGGAAATCTAGACTAGATCTCCATACGAAAATCTTGTTTTCTTTTCTAAAGACCTTGAAAATTTACAGATCTTGAGATTAAGATCTCTCTCAATCTTTACAATGCTTTAGTTTTTAAATCTAAAATATAAGGAAGAAATAAATAAATATTAACATTTAAGAAGGATTATATCAAAATTATTTGCAGATTACAAGGTATAAATATGTACTCATTAAGCAAGAAAAATATTGAGGTTTTCCATAAAAAATGATATTGAGGTTGAATCAATATTTTCGGTGCTTTAGTTTTTAAAATTGTGAATAGTTTTTATTTGTTAATAAATAATTATGCAATTTTATAAAATAGCTGATAAACTAATAAAAAAAGTTTATTTTTAATTTAAAATTTTGATTTTCGTTAAAGGTAGTTAAGTTTTTTTTTGTGTTTTTTATATCATAAAGATTGTTAAGTTAATGATAAATACTAACGACCCTTTCTAGCATTTTAAGTATTTTTTTATATGACTTATTCAAAATTTATTTGTTGGAAATCATAATTTTTTTCGAAATATAAAATGATACAAAACAGTTTGTTTGTATAATTATTTGATAAATTTAGTTATTGAATTATTTTTATGGTTCATCACGCTATCTAAACTATCTTAAAACTTAAAAATAACATAAAAATCACAAATTTTTTTGAAGAAAAGTATAAACATCATAATTTAGAAGGACTAAAATCAATAAAAGAATTGTAACAAATAGAACCTAACTTATAATACAGAAGTGAATCGTGAATACCGATAGATTAGTTAAATTGAAGAAAAGTTAAAAACTCACTAAGAAATAAAATAAACAAAATATATAAAAAAAATATTAGCATATAACTAGTGTAAATTTCTTACATTATTTTTCTAAAACAGATTTTTTACATTATTTATAAATTATAAATAATTTTAATTATAATTTTTAGAATAATTATCATTAAAAGTTAATAAATTTATTATGCAAAAATATGACATTTATTTAGTAGTTACGGCATTAAGAATACCAAATAGCAATTTTTAATAAATATTATTCAGATATTCATTTAGAATTAGTATTAAATTTAAACTTATGATTATATATATATATTTTTAATTTTATCCTTCAATTATAATTTTATCTCAAAACCTTAACATAAAACATTAACGTGCGATTGTCAAATTTAATTAAGAAACAAAAATGAGAAATCACTTACTTGCCACATTCAATTTACTTTTTTTTTTTTTTTTTTTTACAATAAACAAGTTAATTTTTGCAAAGCCAAAATGTCCCGTTCTCGTTCTGCTTTTTATTACGTTAAATTAAAAATAAATAGAAAAAACAAAAGCAAAGAACAATTTCTGTAATAAATTTGGCTCAATAATATCTCATTTGTAGGGTTCCTCTCAGTCTTTGTCTCTCTCCTCTCTTTGTCTCTCTTTATCTCTTCTGTTTTCTCTTTGATCCAAATCCCAAACCTTTTTTTTTTTTTTGTTCATTTTCTTCTTCTTTTTGTTTTTCCATGTGCTCAATTCTGAGCACAGATCTTCTTCTCCCTCTTTTACCTTCGTTCTACGGTTCTCGCTGAACCAATCTGAGAAATCAGAAGAAATAAAAGGGGTGTTTCAAGTTTGAACTTTGAACAACCCTTTTCACATTGGGTTCTCTAATTCTCATTTTCTCTATAAATCTTCGATCTTTCGCGGGTTTCGCGTTCTGGGGTTTCGTTTTTATGGTGGATATGGATGGGTTCGGAGGTGGGGTTGGTCCCAACGCAGAGAATCTTAGAGGGGAATTGGGGAATGTTTCCTCAGGTTCGCTTCTTATTCTTCTTCTGGGATTCAAATCTCGTTTTTTTCTGACCCTTTTCTTTAATGGGTGTTTGTTTCTCTGTTCTTTGATTCAGCTTGTTCTTCTAGATCTGATGTGGTTTAGCTACTGTTTTAATTTGAATTATGAGAGGATTTTGGATGCATTTCGAGGTGTTGTTTGTTTGGTTTTCAGCTCCAGCTAACAGAAGCTTAATGATGAAGCTTTTGAAGTAATTTTTTTTTTCTGTGGGAATTTTTGTTGTTTTGTTTAGGTTTATGCTGTTGTTTGCTGCTTTAGTTGATTGAGCAGTGTTTCATTCATGACTGCATAGTCTCTCTCTGTCTGTGTTATGTAGCGTGTTTGCTTACTCTTGTTGATGCTTGAGGTCATAGAATAGAACATTTTTTGCATTGAATCATTGATGTGTTCTCAATTTTTAGAGTGACATAACTTGTTGTACTTGCAATGATATTTTCCATTTCCGTTGGCTTTACATATTGCAATAGAGCATATCTAATTTTTGTTCTGAGATATTATTGGTAGCTCTTTTGACTGGAATTATTTGTCTTGCAGAAGGTACAGTTTTTGACGCATCGCAATATGCTTTCTTCGGTAAAGAAGCTGTCCAGGAAGTTGAGTTGGGAGGGTTAGAAGATGATGTGCGTTTGCCTATTGTTGAGTCTAATGAGGAGGAGTTCTTTTTCAATAGAGAAGAGGTTAGTTAATTAATTTTCAATCTTCTTGGTTCTTTTGATGATTTTTGTTTTTAATTTCAAATTAAAAAATTCCGTGGCTGTAATATTTTTGTGTATAAACATGTTGAGCTTATGCTTTTAGTCCAGCAGCACTTTATGGACACGATGCTTGAATTTCATATCAACTAACTCGTACTTTCACTCTACAGGCTGAGGATGTAAGATCCCTTTCTGATATTGATGATCTTACTACCACTTTTTTGAAGGTAAGGTTGTTTAATTAGGATTATAACACTTTCTCTTGATGCTTGTGATTTTTATTAGATATGTGAGAAGTATTTTGATGATGGTAATTTCTTATTTGTGTGCATTAATTTAAAAATAGAAAAGTTATATGCATGAATTTATGAATTTTATAAAAAAAAAATTGTGCTTCTGTAATATGATTGGTGTAATGCTTCAAATATATGGGCTGATGCATGATTTGGATTTTTGGAGGAAGAAGAAATTAGTCAGTATTCAAATTCAACAGTAAATATATTATTGCTGAACCTCTGGTTTCCTTGATTGTTCTGTTTTTGTTTACTGATTACACTTTTTAATTGAACATAGAGATTTTTCCTTATTTGGCCTTTGGATGTCAGCTTATACTTTGCTGTGGGTTTAACCTTGTCTAATTTATTTTTCTTGCTTTTAATTGGTACAACATACGCTTTCTTCAAAAATGAAAAAAAAAAAGAATATTATATCTGATGGACTAGTATGTCTTTGTTGTTAAATCCTAATCCCTTGCAACCTTAGAATCTTCAGAGATACTTGGCAGGTTATCTTGGTTTCCTTCCACTGGTTAAGTTTTTTTTGTCTGAGCAGGATGTACAGACTTCATGATATGTTTTGCACTCAACATCTGGGATGGATCAGAAAACATCCAAGGGAGGGACCAAAGTAAACAAACTTTGATAACATTTTAATTAAAATTAAATTATAAAAGGTTAATACATTATACTTTATCACAACTGCTACAGTGTGATAATGCATAGCTGGAAGACTGCTATTCTGATTTTTTTATACATATTAAATTAATACTGTATTGATATAAATGCTGAAAAATTAAAAGAATTGCTTAAAAATCATTAAGTATTCGTAATTAAAAAATTGGACATTAATATAGAAGCCACTGTTATTAATATTTTTATACATTGAGTATTTATAAGTTTCTCCGTGCACTGCAGCATGCTAGTATTTTATGTTCCCTTATTACCTTTCCTGGCAGCTAAGTTCCTGCAGTTGGTAAGTCCATTAATTTTTACAATGTAGCTGTTTTCTGTTTCAAAAGAAAAGGGAAAGATGGAAGAGGTAGTTAATGAAAGGTTAATATGATTAGTTTGCTTCCTTTGGCATTTGAAACTTGTTTGAATGGTTTTGGCATCGACTAAAATGTTGTCTCCAACACGGTACTTGTTTGATATTTTCTTGGTATGTGCTACACATGTGCTTGATTTTATTATTCAGTGTCTCTTATGATTTTGATCATACTGCTTGTCTTGTAGTCTCTGAATGGTTATTAATTTTGCCTTACAATATCAATATGAAGATTGAGAGTTTTTTTATTTTATTTTAAAATTTCATTTCAGTTGAACAAGTTTGTGAGTGGACCAAGAAGTGCAGGTGTGATTGGTGAACGAGGATCAAGAGAAAGTGAGTAAAACATTTTAATGAATTCACCAATTTGCTTTTATCTTTCTTAATTTATCTGTTTAATATTTCTAATAAATATTTTTTCCATTATACTCTGATGCCATGTTGTGCTTAATGTTTTTTTTTTAAAGTGTAAACTATAAACTAGCTGTTTGGATATCTGATATCAGATTTATACTTGCAGTTTGGAACTGTTAATCTGTATTACAGTATTAGGGCCCCCTTTTTCTATGTATTTTAATGGCAAGAAAACATGTGACTTCGTTTATGTGTAACTGAGATCTTTTGACTTTTAAATATACACTATTTGTTACCCTTTAGTTCTTGCTAGGAGAATAGTGATCCATGAGTTACGGGAAAGCTATGATTCATTAAATCACGTGCTTCTGTTTTTAATAATAACTAGATAGTGCCCTGTGCATTTGTGCAATTTTTAGAAAAAACAAAGAGAAAGAGAGTTAAAGAGAAAATGAAGTTTAAAAAAAAATGATTACTATAAAACTGTCCAGCCGACACATGGTGATGGATGGACAGTTTTTATATAGTTATAGATTATAGTTATTAATTTATTTTAATTATCTTTTATAGATTTTACTATATTTTGATCAACATTTGCTGAAAAAAATTTGGTGCATGTAAGCAATCTTATTTAAAATTTGTTGTAAGAATTGCATTGTCAATACTACACTCAATGTGAATATATATATTGCTTCTAAAGAGCGTGTTAGTATGTCATACTATGCAGACATACAAATACACCCACGATTTTTATTATTTTCCAATAGACGAATATAGCCAATTACCTTATGTTAGTGCACAATGAGAGCACAAATTTGAAGCAAGAACCTAACTTGCATATTCATCTAGGTGTATAAAATCATGAATACAAGCATATATTTACAACTTTTGATAGCATGTGTGCAACTATTTTATGCTAATGGATAGTGGGATGGGGTTTCTGCTACAAGTTTATCTTTAACTTGTAACTCTACTTCGCTTCCTTGTGTTGTGTAGTTACCACACTAATTGAGGAAGGGTATGTAGTTATAAGGTATGTGATATTTGATCAGAGGGATTGCATCTAGTATCATGAATTTTCAAAAGGTTTGATCTCACACGCATAAAATTCACTTAATAATATTTATGCTTTAAGATGGGGCATGTCTTGTAATCAAATTGACTGTATTTCTGTGTTTTTAGCACCTCTACTCTATTCCTCCCTATACACCATATGCAATATATTTTCGGTTGATTGATTTGTTGATATGTTTATGTTGTATCCAGATTCTACTTCAGAATGGTCACAAAGGGAAGATAGTCTTAACTGGTATGACCAGAATGCTTATGATAGTGAAGGTTCTACTGATGGCAAAAGATGGTCATCACAGCCCCATTCTTCTCTAGCCCATTTACATGATTCAAAGCCCTTGTACAGAACATCTTCATATCCCGAGCAGCAAAAGCAGGAGCAACACTACCATCTCCAACATTGCTCCAGTGAACCAGTTCCTAACTGGCTTGATCAGCATTTGTACGATGCAGAAACTGCTCATGATCATGATGGCAAACGATGGTCATCACAGCCACATTCCTCCCTTGCGCATTTACAAGAATCAAAGCCCTTGTACAGAACATCTTCATATCCTGAAAAACAACAGGAGCTTACTCGTTTTTCTAGTGAACCAATTTTGGTACCGAAGTCATCATTTACTTCTTATCCTCCCCCTGGTGGTCTATCTCATCTAGGTTCTCCAAGCCATAGTACAGGACACTTAAACATTCCTTATCATACTGGAGCAGCTCAGATGGCACTATCATCTCAAAATCGTTCTCATTTCTCCAATTCTGCACTACAGTCGAGTGCATTAAACCTTGGGTCACATTTTGGTGGAAACACACGCCAATTTCCTACTGGTTCCCATCTTAATCAGCGATTACAGAATCAATTGGTCAACCAGGCAGGGTTGTATCCTGGAGATCATTCAAATCTCCTTAATAATATGTTGCAGCAACAATTACACCTTCATAATGGACCTGTATCTCCTCACTTGATGACTCAGTTACAACAACAGCAGCATAGACTGCATCATCCTGGTCAGCGATCTGCAGGCTACTTATCAGGCTTCCAGTCCCATTTATTCAATCCCCACCTTTCCTCTGGCTCATCTGCAATGAGCAAATATGAACATATGCATGGACTCTCTGATGGTAGAGATCATAGACCAAAATCAACTCATAAAGGTAAACATAGTCTTCGTTTTTCCCAACATGGTTCTGATGCCAGTAGCCAAAAGAGTGAAAGTAGTTCATTTCAGTTTCGGTCCAAGTATATGACAAGTGATGAAATAGAGAGCATTCTTAGAATGCAACATGCTGTGACTCATAGTAATGACCCATATGTAGATGACTATTACCACCAAGCTTGTTTGGCAAAAAAACCTTCTGTGGCTAAGTTAAAGCATTCATTTTGCCCAAATCAAATAAGGGAATATCCTCCACGATCCCGTGCTAATTCTGAGCCACATTCATTTGTTCAGATTGATGCCCTAGGGAGGGTTTCATTTTCTTCTATTCGTCGTCCTCGCCCTCTTCTTGAGGTTGATCCTCCAAACACTTCTGGTAGTTCTGATCAAAAGATTTCAGAGAAGCCCCTTGAGCAGGAACCTAGGTTTGCTGCCAGAGTCACAATTGAGGATGGTCTTTGTCTTCTTCTTGATGTGGATGATATTGATCGTTACCTACAGTTTAATCAGCCACAAGATGGTGGAACACATTTAAGACGAAGAAGGCAAGTCCTGTTGGAAGGACTAGCAACTTCACTTCAACTTGTTGACCCACTGGGAAAGAATGGACACAAAGTTGGGCTTGCTGCTAAGGATGATCTTGTTTTCTTACGGTTGGTATCTCTTCCCAAGGGACGTAAGCTCCTTGCAAAGTATCTTCAGTTGCTTCCTCCTGGCAGTGAGCTTATGAGGATAGTCTGCATGACCGTATTTCGTCATTTAAGATTCTTATTTGGTGGTCTCCCTTCAGATCCGGCAGCTTCAGAGACTACAAATAACCTTGCCAAGGTTGTTTGCCAATGTGTCAGAGGAATGGATCTTGGTGCTCTTAGTGCCTGCCTTGCAGCAGTTGTTTGTTCTGCAGAGCAGCCTCCTCTACGCCCCATTGGAAGCACTTCTGGAGATGGCGCTTCCCTTATTATAATATCTGTTCTTGAGAGGGCTACTGAACTTCTAACTGATCCTCATGCTGCTTGCAACTTCAACATGGGTAATCGTTCATTTTGGCAGGCCTCATTTGATGAGTTTTTTGGCCTTCTCACTAAGTATTGCATGAATAAATATCACAGTATCATGCAATCCATGCTTACACAAAGCACCCCAGATGTGGATGACGTTGGACCAGATGCTGGCAAAGCTATTGGTAGAGAAATGCCAGTCGAACTCTTGCGTGCTAGTCTCCCTCACACTGATGAGCGGCAGAGGAAGTTATTGCTGGATTTTGCGCAACGCTCCGTTCCTGTGGTTGGATTTAACAGCAACACAGGGGGTAGTGGCGGTCATGTGAACTCAGAAACAGTGCTAAGTTGATGGATAAACATGAGAACTTCACCTGTTGATAATGGTTTTCAGGTTGATGATGATCACACCGCTGTTGTAAGGACAACCTTGCATTGCATCTGCTCAAGTACATCTGAAGAAATCTTAAATGTGGAAAGTGCAAGTTGCATCTACGATAGAGGCTTCTTCTACTTCACCCTTAATTGTCTACTTGTCATAATGTTCAGCTTTGTGATAAATTTGCAATCAGGCCTTTTATGATGGACCCGGCTTGATTTGTTCCTCATGTCTTTTCTTTTTCTCTTGACAGGGGAGCTTATAATATAATTTGTTACTATGTGTTGCTGGTATTAGGGACACAGTAGTAGTTAGCATGTACAGGTTTAGGTACATATTTGGTTCCCATGTTTCCTTATTATTAATATATAAGGGTGGGGATGAATATGGGTTGTACTCACTCACATATCATCATATCTGTGATTGAACCATTCTGCTGAAACGTTATGGGCCATTGAGGGTTATGCAAATTTCACTGAGACACGTAGGTTGACTCACTGGCATGCTGAAATTCAAAGAAACAACACTGGTGAAGAAAATAAGTCATGTTGAACTTGTTGCATAATTTATCTTTTGCACTTGAGTTGTCAATTTGTAGATATGTGTTCTTATGTATTCCCTAACTTGAGAATATTTAGTTTTTTCTTCTTCTGTTTCTCTCTGACTCTGTCATTATTTTCTTTGGGAGTTTGCTGAGGTTCATTGCTCACTTTGATGGTGGATGGTTGAAAATGTGTGCTGATTCCTTTTATAAGAATTTTTGACAAATGACTTAGGCAGGTTTCTTGGTACTCAATTGATTTTTTTACCAGGGAAGTTTAATGAATATTTGTTCTAAGTGCATTATTATCCATATTATACTCTCTTTTTTGCCATTGGTCCTTGCCATAAGGGTGTGGTTAAGTGCTGACATGTCTATTGGATGTTTATTTTACCATTGTTGCGTCTATCAACATGTATAAATAAATTATAGGGATCAAAATAGAAATTTTAAGAGGGCTAAAGCAAAAATAGCATTACATTATATGTTTTTATTGATCACGCATTTTACTATTCATAACATAGTCCGTTTCATGATTGGAATTCCAATTAGATAGCCATGCATAGGAATGAAAAGTTTTACCAATCTATGCATTCTTGTCAAACTAAAGGGTAAAAGTATCTTGGATGATTTAATGGTTTAATTACACTTTTGTTCTTTTTTTCTCTTTTTAAGTTTTGTGATTTTAATTGAATTGTTAAATTTGAGTGATTGATAGTCAAATATAATGTTGATTTTTTTTTTACTTAAAAAAATATTAATTAATTTTAAATCACAAAAAATTCATAAAAAAAATTAACTTAATTAAATTTAGTAACCTAATTTTTAATAATAAAAAAAATAATTGAGTAAATTTTAAATTAAAAAAAATAATTTTGTTATTAGTAAAAAATAATGATTTTTTTTAAATGAAAAATTATCAACGTTAGATTTAAATCAACATGGTAAGATTTTAAATATAAGGAATCAAATTTTTGAATTAAAAAATAGAGTCCAAAATCATGAATTTGTGAAATTAAGGGGAACAAAAGTGTAATTAAATCTAGTTTAATTAGTGTTAAACTCTACTTTGTATTAAAATATATAATTTAGTCTATTTAATTTAATACTATTTTTAATATACAATTTACTATATTTAGTTTAATAGTTAAAGTGAATTATTTTCTTCTCTTCTAAGAAAGAAATCAGGGTATTATAATGTCCTCACTTATATTAAAATATAAAATAAATTACATTTCTTTCTTTTTAGAGATGATGCAAGTATTAAGTATAAACTCAAATATATCTAAAGTGATTAATTGACAACTATATTCTTGAATGATATTAAGTGTTTTAAAATTCCAAATCAAAAACTAATTTTATGTGCAAAAATTAATGATGATAAAATAATGTAAAATTGTTTTGAAATTGAATTAAAAATTAATTAAGTTTATTTTTTTTTTATAAAAAATGTTTCCTTTTGAAATTATATTTCAAAATCATTAACCGAAAATTGACAACCATCCCAAATACCATTGCCACCACTACCAATATATCGTATCGCTGTCATCATTAACCACATTCGACATCACATCTAACTCATTAATAAACATATATTAGTATAATTAACATCTAAAATTAACCGTTAACGCAAAAAATAATAATAATAAAGGTACTAAAACATCTAAAAAATTAATTTTGGGGATCAAAGATGATAAAAAAAAAAATTGAAACTAATATCACAAAAAATAAAAATTTAAAAAACCAAAATTACAATTAAACATTTTTTTCTTCTTTTATATCTATTAAATTAAATTTGGTATTAATATCAAATTAAATTTAAATATATATTTTTTTTCGTTTTTTGGTTTAACGTTTAAATATTAAAGATTAAATATAATAAATCATAATATTAAAGAAAATTAATATTAAATTTTTATTTAATTCAATTGTTTGTTTTGATATAATTTTCATGTAATTTTTATTATGATTATTTTTTTTATTTAAACTTTAATTAAATTGGTTAATATTAAATTTTTATTTAATTCAATTGTTTGTTTTGATATAATTTTCATGTAATTTTTATTATGATTATTTTTTTTTATTTAAACTTTAATTAAATTTTATAATTTTTATGTAAATAAATTTAATAAAATAATTTTTACATCTTAAATTGATAAAAAAATAATTTAAAATCATGGCACAAGATCAAAAATCATCTTTATCTCAATAATGATAATTTTGACTATTTTTAAAATATTAAAAACTAAATTGAAAATTTTAAAATATAAAATATAAAATACCAAACACAATAAAAAAAAGTAAAATCTAAATTACAAAAGTGATATCCAGCCTTTCCACGGTGGAAACCTACTTTGTGTTCTAGGATGTTAAAGTGAAAATTAATGTCTCGGAGGAAGACATATGATGTAGTTAATTACCATTGATTTTTAACAATAACAAGTTAATGTATGAGAAATAGAAAGTTAATTGACACTAACATTTAGTTACATATAATTATTAGTGTATTACATTGAAGATTTTGTTAAAAGATTACATATGTATGAAACATATAAGAAACAACTAAGATTTGCATTAAACAAGAAATTTTTTTTTATTCTATGTTTGATATGAAAAATATCATGAGACAACACAGATTATATACTCCACTTGCATTTAAATTCTCATGATCTATTAGTTACAACAATCTTATCATGTATTTTAATTTACATTATATACTAACTAGTTTACTTTTTTTTTGGCTGATGGATATACTAACTAATTTATTTGTATATTTCCCTAAAAAAAAAGTTTACTTGTATATTTGTATTTTGAATCCACATGATATATAATAATAATTTTTATACTTCGTCAATAACATAGTTACAGAAAAAACAGAGCCAGATGAACTTGATTTCATTGTTTTTTTTTTTTTTTTCATTTTCATAAAAAAATAGAAATTTCATTTTCATTTTCATAGAAAATACAATTAAAAATATTTTTATTTTAATCTTTGAAAATATTTTTTAAAAAAGATATTTAAAAAAAAATGATAAAAACTAAAATTAAAGATTTAACGTTTTTAATCTTTTTACTTTTACAAACATGTTTAATCTTCAACAATTTCATTTTCAATCTTATAAACAATTTTTTTCAATATTTAAAATGTAAAGATAAAAATTATTTTCAAAAAATAAAAATATAAAATATCATCTTAATCAAAACATCACTCAAGCTAACAGTGTTTTATTCCATTGATATCATAGCAATTAAATTATGTATTTAAGAGATTAAATTAAATCCTATCGTAACTGCTGTTTGAAAAACAAACAATTATCGAATAGTCGTATTCTGCTTCCGGTTTTAGGGTTCTTTGGCACAAAAAAAAATTCTCAAATAAATCTCAATCAATATCTCCTTTGTATTTGTAGGGTTCCCCTTTCTCTCTCTCTCTTTTATCTTCTCTCTCCCTTTCTTCTCCTTCTCGCTTTGTTTGATCCAAATTATAATCTATTTCTCATGTGCTCAATTATTTGCACGGATATTCATCTTCTCATTCGTCTTCCCCTTTTGCTTCGGTCCAAGTTTTACTCTGAAATATAAAATAGTGTTTCAAGTTTCAAACTTTTTCATATTGGGTTCGCTTTTCTCTTTGAATTTTTTGTTTTTCCTACTGGGTTTTGTTCCGCTTTGGTTTTCATGGTGGATATGGACGGGTTTGGAGCTGGGGGCGATGTTGGGGGAACTCCCAACACACAGGATCTTAGGCAACTGGGGAATGCTCCCAGAGGTTTGTTTCATCTTCTGGGATTCAATCTTGTTTTTATTTTTTATTTTTGCCTAACCCTTTCTGTGATTGGTGTTTGTTTTTGTGTTTTCTGATTCTGTTTGTTCATGTAGATCTGGTCTGTTTTAACCACTGTTTTGATTTGAATTATAGGAAAATTGATCGGATATTACTTACTGGCTATTGTCGTTATGAAGTTTTTTTTTTTTTTTTTGCATTTGTATTGTTGATGGGTTGTTATCTTCAGTTTACACAGCAGCCTGTTAAGCTTTAGGTTGTAAGTTAAGTTCTTACATGGTTTGTTGCGTTGCTGAACCAAAACCTTCAGCTATAATTGATAGTTTGGCAAGTTCAAGAAAGTCCACCATGCTTATTGTTCAAATTCAAGAAAATTTTTGTTGTTATCTTTTTGGGGTATGTTGTTGTTGACTGCTTTAGTTGATGACCATAGTGTTTGGTGACTTTGTAACGGTTTTCTCTATCTGCTTTACTCTGCTTGTTGATTCATGGCAGTTTTATTTGGGGAGCGGATTCTGTGACTTTGGGGGGAACTGCACCATGATGGTGCATGGTGACTGTGTGACGATTTTCTCTATCCGTAGGATTTTTATTAATCAAATTGCTCAAATTTTCTCAACTGCATGGTGCAGTTCCTGCCTTAAAGTCACAGAATCTGCTCCCATTTATTTGCTGCAAATCCAGATAGTGCTGAGTTAAGAGCAGTTTCGCCACGGGTCAATGCTTTGTTATAGGAATATTATTTTCAGTAACATTTTTTTCCCATTGTAGTGGAAGACTTGTTGCTCTTCCAATGAATTTGGCATGCTTCTCAAAATTAGGATTACTATGCTGTTTTTTTGCGGCTTTACATATAGAAGTACCTGCTTTGTCTTACTAGTGTATTTTTTGACTTGCTATTATGTTTGGGTGTCTCAGTCACATGGGAATTCTCTGCTATGTCCAACAGTGCATCCTGTACTTTTCTTGTTAAATAGTTGTAGTTCTGATGGTTGAAACTTTTTTTTCCTATGCAGCTAGTACACTTTTTGATGCATCACAATATGCATTTTTCGGTTCCGATACTGCTGTTCAAGAAGTTGAGTTGGGAGGGTTAGAAGATGACGATGATTTGCTTGAGTCTAATGAGGAGGTGTTCATTCTCAATAGAGAAGAGGTTAATGTCCACAATTTTTTTACTTTAACTTCATATTTTGTTTCCAGAATAATTTGAAATATAAATATGTTGATCTTATGCTTTTGGCATAATCTCTGCTCCCTCCCCCATCCCTCCTAAAAATAAATAAATATGTAACTGTTACTCGTAATTCAATTTTTATGGATATGTTGCTAGAATTTTTTATTAACCAACTTCTTTCACTTTGCAGTCTGAGGATTTTAAATCACTTTCTGATATTGATGATCTCAGTACTACTTTTTGGAAGGTAAGGCTGTTAAATTATGATGTATCATTCTTGCTTTGAGTGCTTGAGCTTTTTATTAGATAAGTGACCAAATATTGTCACAGTCACATTATCTTAATTTGCTAACATTCATTAAAGAATTGATAATTTTTTATTATTATTTATATTTTGTAAAATTGAATTTTCTACTGTTCTCTATAGTCTATATTATCATATTGATGGGTTAGAATTTTGTTGACTATGAAAGAGAATTTTACTTTTTACTTAGTTTGAGGTATCAAGTAAGGAGCTTGATCTTTTGCTTGAGTGTAATCTTCTTTTCTTATTGTATACTAACTCTATCTCATTTTAGTGACTATGCTTTTTGGCCAGTCTATTGGATAAAAATATGGGACAGAGTTATGTTATGCAAACAAGTATAAGGGATTTTTTACTTTTGGGACTTTACCTGCTATCTCCCATAAAAGATAATTAGAAAAAAAGAAAGTGAAAGAAGGAAGAGTTGGTTAAATGAAACTTTTTATTGAAATGTATTTTTTATTACTAAACTAATAAGTACTGTATCCAACACAAAAAATAGTTATTTTTTATCCTTGTTTACCTTTTACTTGTGCGCTCAGCTTTATGACTCAGTTTCTGTTATAATTTTGATAATAATGCTCATCTATATGAATGATCATATTTTTGCTTTATGATGATTAAGTTTTTTTTTGGGTTTAATTTCAGTTGAACAAGGATGTAACTGGACAAAAAAGTGCAGGATTTATTGGGGAACAGGGATCAAGAGAAAGTGAGTATAGCAATTGTAAAGAGTTTATCAATTTGTTTTTTTAATCAAAACATAATAATTTCCCTTTTCTGCATTGGTTTTAATTATATATTTATTTAACATTTGTAATACATGTTCTTCCATTATACTCTGATGCCTTCTTTTACATGGTAATTGTTTATGTGAAGTGTAAGCTATAACCTAGCTAAGTAGCTATGATTTGACTGTATATAACATGATTCACAATACTCCCCTTCATGCCAGAGAGTGTAAATCATATGCATCAAACTTATTACAGATAATCTTGCTTCAAGAACCCAAAGTGACTTTTGTAATGTACCTGCAAATTGATCACTAGAGTTGACAAGTAATTCATCCTAATCTGCATAGTATCCCTCAACTTGAGTGTTCCTTTTGTTTTCATATGAGATAGAACAACACTTTACTCAGTGCATACTAACATATCTCATAATTTGTACCATTACACTCTGATGATACATTGGGAGACTGCATAAATTGATTCACCACACTAAAGAGGAAATACCTGATCAAGTTATTATTAGGTGGTTAATTTCCTATACCTTCGAGGATTTAAATAAGTTTTGCCTGGGTTCTGTAATAGCTTGTTGTTTAGATACATTGGAATATTGATAAATTTGCGGTTTAACTCACCATTTCCCCCCAATATACACCTTAATGCTTCCATCCTCATATGCATCATACACATCTCCCAAGATGGAGAGCTCTGATTCCAGTCGATTGAAAATGGATCAAACCACACCTCGGCAATGGTGAATCTACTACATCAACCATTCCCACCCTCAGACTTGGATCTTGTGTTTCCTTGTAATATACACATGGTTTTGTAAAAGTAATGAATTGTTTTAACATGTATAAAACTCCATCATGAAAACTTTAATTAAAAACATGCATATGCATTTTAAAGTATAAGCACTGTGTGAAAGCATACATTTGCAAGCTGTAATAACATTGGTCCAACCTTTCTATGCTATGGAAAGGGAGATGAGGGTTTCTGCTGCATGATTATTGGCAAGTTGATGATCTTTCATGTAGAAAACTTTAAATAAGACATTAAGACTAGAGGTCTGAATGTTTAGGCTTAAGAGGTGATTCCTTGGGTCATGTAGTAATCATATAAATAGTTGAGGCAGGGCACAGTTGTTTACTAGATGTGATATTTCATCAGAGGGATTGCTTGTAGTGTTTTTATTATTATCCTTCAGAAGGTTTGGTTTTCTGTGTGTTTTGTCTGTAAAATCCACCTCTGAAGATTGATGGATTAAGATGAGGTGTTGTGTGCCTGAGTTCACTATGTATTCTTGGCTTTTTAACAGCTTTATTCCTCCTTTGCCACTGTTTGCATTTTTTTCACTGAACTGAATTATTTTTATTCTTATACCTTGTTCAGATTCTGCAACTGAATGGGCACACAAGGATGATGTTCTTAACTGGTATGAACAGAATGCTTATGATAATGAAGGTTCTCTGGATGGCAGAAGAATGTCATCACAGCCTCATTCTTCTCTTTCTCAGTTACATGAACCAAAGCCCTTGCACAGAACATCCTCATATCCTGACCAGCAAAGGCAACAACAACACCAGCTCCAACCTAGTGAACCGTCTCCAAATTGGTTTGATCAGCATTTGTATGGTACTGAAACTACTCAGGATGGAAAACGATGGTCATCTCAACCACATTCCAGCATTGCACATTTACAAGAGTCAAGGCCCATGCATAGGACATCTTTATATCCTGACAAGCAGCAGGAATTTCCTCATTTTTCTAGTGAACCAATTTCGGTACCGAACTCATTTACTTCTTATCCTCCGCCTGGTGGTAGATCTCATCAGGCTTCTCCAAGTCAGAATTCAGGCCACTTAAACCTTCCTTATCATGCTATGGGAGCTCAGATGGCATTATCACCACAAAATCGATCTCATTTCCCCAATTCTGCATTACAGTTGAGTGGAATGAACCATGGGCCACCTTTTGGTGGAAGCATGTGCCAATTTCCTACTGGTTCCCCTCTTAATCAGATAATACAGAATCAATTGGCAAACCAGGCAGGGTTATATCCTAGAGATCATCCCAATATTTCATCAGGTATACCCATGATTAACAAATATGACCAGATGCTTGGGATGATGGAACTGAGGGATCAAATGCCAAAATCAGCTCAATTAGGTAGACAGAATCTCCGGTTTCCCCCACAGGGTTTTGATATGGGTGGCCTGAGAGGCAATAGTGGATGGCCCCGATTTAGGTCCAAGTATATGGCTACTGAGGAACTTGAGAATATTCTTAGAATGCAGCTTCAAGCAACACATAGTAATGATCCATATGTTGATGATTATTACAACCAAGGCTGTCTGGCAAAAAAGTCTTCTGGTGCTAAACTGAGGCATCACTTTTCTCCGGCTCAAATAAAGGAACTCCCTTTACGACCCTCTTCTAATACTGAAGCACATGCTTTTCTTCAGGTTGATGCACTAGGGAGGGTTCCATTCTCATCAATTCGCAGGCCCCGTCCCCTACTGGAAGTTGATCCTCCCAAATCCTCTCATGCAGGTAGCCCCGAGCAAAGCATTTCAGAGAAACCCCTTGAGCAGGAGCCATTGCTTGCAGCTAGGGTCACAATTGAAGATGGTACTTATCTTCTTCTTGATGTAGATGATATTGACCGTTTCCTACAGTTTAATCAGCTTCAAGATGGTGGTCTTGTGTTAAAACGGAAACGTCAAGGTCTTCTGGAAGGACTTGCTGCGTCACTTCAGTTAGTTGATCCACTGGGAAAGATTGGACGCACGGTTACACTTGCTGCAAAAGATGACTTTGTTTTTCTCAGGATAGTTTCTCTACCCAAGGGACGAAAGCTAATTGCAAGGTACCTTCAACTGCTCTTTCCTGGTGGCGAGCTAATGCGAATAGTCTGCATGGCCATCTCTAGGCATTTAAGGTTCTTATTTGGTGGCCTTCCCTCTGATCCAGCTGCAGCGGAAACTATAAGTAACCTTGCAAGGGTTGTTTCAAGGTGCATTCGTGAAATGGATCTTGCTGCAATAAGTGCTTGTCTAGCAGCAGTTGTTTGTACTTCTGAGCCACCTCCCCTACGCCCCCTTGGAAGTTCTGCTGGAGATGGGGCTTCCCTTATTCTAGTATCTGTGCTTGAGAGGGCAACTGAACTTCTAACTGATCCTCATGCTGCTAGCAACTATAATATTGGAAATCGTGCGCTTTGGCAGGCTACATTTGATGAATTCTTTGGCCTTCTGACCAAGTACTGTGTGAATAAATATGATAGTGTCATGCAATCATTCCTTATACAAGGAGCAACACCAAATATGGCTGCCATTGGCGCAGATGTTGCAAGAGCTATTAGTAAGGAAATGCCAGTTGAGCTCTTGCGTGCAAGTCTGCCTCACACCGATGACCGCCAGAAGAAACAGTTGCTCGATTTTGCTCAGCGCTCTATACCTGTAGTTGGATTTAATAGCAATTCTGGGGGTCCTGGTCACCATGTGAACTCAGAGTCAGTGCTGAGTTAGTTAGATAGTAGACATTCATTTAAGGAGCTGTTTTTCAAACTACAAGACAGAATTTTGCAGGGACAACCTTGTGTGTCTAATCACTCTGGAGCAGTCTCTGATGTGGAAGGATCAGGTGCATCTACCTTAGAAGTTTTAGCCCCTTCATATCTTGCCATGTAGTATTGTGGTAAATTTGCAATCAGGCCCTTTTGTGTATTATGATAGACTTGGCTTGATTTGTTCCTCTTGTCTTTTTTTCTTTTGACAGGGGAGCTTATTGTTGCTCGGTTTGTGGTTTCTAGAGCAAAAGTAGTGGGTAGTATGTCCAGGTTTTTAGGTGTTTAAGTTGGATTCCCATGTTCATTTATTATTATCATACAGGCATGGGATTGTGGTTGTTTTCATACTCCATATCTACCTTTATAGATATCACATGTTCCAAATTGAAGTAGCATTGTGGGGTGCACCAATTTGACCAGTCAAACAAGGTGGCATTGGCATGCCTGAGAATAAATTATCTTAACCTTGTTTCGTGGTTTCAGTTTCCTCTCCTTTTCCATTGGTGTACTTTTGTTTTGTATCATCATTTCTTGTTTCTCAAGTCAATTGGACTATTATTAATATTGGTTTGTCTTGAATTTAATGTTTTGCTTATATATTATATGGTTTTGGCAGTATGCTGTGGCATTTGCCACTATTATTATAAGCAATATATGGAATTTTGGAATAGTTAAAGTAAATGAAGATGTTGTTTTTGAGATGTTATGGTTGGTTTGGTTCTAGATTTTGTTAACTTTCTGTACTAGAATGAATTTGGTCTCTGAATCATGCTTTGTGCCACGTTTGTCATTTCCGGGATTTCATTGTCATTCTTTTCTTGCATAGGCCTCAAGGATATTCCAATATATTTCTTGTTATTTCAATATTATATCATGTATATTTGATATATTTATGATCATGTTTTCACTGAAATATCAAAATATTTTACACGTGACTCATCTGCATATATATGATTTAAAAATTTGAGAGGTGTAGGGATAAGAGATGTTCCAAGGCGAGATGACAGGAATCAGTTTTGTACTTTACTGTTACTCGGTCATTCAATATTAATAATACAATAGTTAAGTGAAAAATATAAATAAAACGATAGAGTTGTTGGTAGTTATATATTCGTACTAGTTTTGGTTTAAAGTATCCTCGGGTTTTTTTTGACCTTGTGTCCAATTAGCGCGTGTAAAAATGATTAATTTTATTTATTAAGTAGTTAAGTGTAAGAACTTGATTGTATATAATTATTTTATTGACGGTGGTTAATTTTGCCTCACAAATGACATTATTGATTATTGTACAATTAACTACATTTTTTTAATATGTTTAATTTTTTAGGTCAAGAATAATAAGATTAAGGGAATCTATTTCAGTTGGTAGTTGGTTGAGTATGATGTATAAGTATTATAAATTCTTATATAAAAAAATGAGAGTAAAATGACAAGAACTAAAACAACCAAAAAAGAATTTTACCAATTTTTTTTTGAAAAAAAAAGTTTTATAAGAACTAAAACCAAAAAATAATATATTATAAGTGCTAAACATATTTAAATCTTATTCTAAATATAAAATTAATTTCTACAAATAATTTCATAATTTTTACTATAATTTTTTAAATAATCCAAACAAAATGAATTAACTTAAAATGACTTTTCAACTAACATCTTAAATATAATATTTATTTTATATAATGGATTATAACAATTAATATTAATCGACTAAAGTAATTAGGCATAGTCAATTATTAAAATAATCTCCAAAACTAATTGAGTACTTGATATATAATCCAAAGGATAATATGAAATTAGATTAAGTACCAGCTTGAAAAATATTCCAACTACAGATCAATATCAAAATAAGATGATATTACACCAAAAGTTCATAAATCCCTACACAACTTCACCAAGACAATCTTAAATTTTTCTCAAATAGTAAGGTAGTACCACTATTCTAAAATACAAATCATCTGAGGGTTGAAAAGGTATCTTACATGGTGGTTGGTGGAGGGCATATTTAATAAGCTTCAGCAAGCAACTGACAAGTGAAAGAGACCATGCCTCCAACAATCTTGGACGTGGTCGTGGAGAAGGGCATCATTGTACACGCCATCAAGAAGATCACTTTCTAAATTTGATGTGTCTAGAGAGTCTGTAAACTTTTCTTGTCTGAATGATGCCTTGTTGATGCTTGGTCTGCAGGAAGAATATGCTGGCCTGGTCTGTTTATTCAAGCCAAAAATCATGAGAGAAGCTCGAAGCTTGGCACATATACAAGAAATCACACTGCAACAAAGGCCGAGAGGAAAATGTTGACTAAGAACATGAGTTACATGCCTGCTTGGCACATATACAAGATAAGTGGAAGTGAGACCTAGCCAATAATGTTCCTCTTGCCCCCAAGAACTCTTTAAAAACGTTGAAAGCTTAAGCTCTTGCTGTTTTTGATTAGCTGTCAAAACTCCATTCAACAGAGATCCTAGCAGTCACGTTTGAAGCCAAGGAACGGGTGCAACGGATGACAAAACGCTAGTACAAACACACTTTAACTGTAGAAGCATCTAAACACCGCCCAAATTTTTTGTTTTTTACTGCCATTACAAGGATAGTATTTGATTGATCATATGAGCAAGTGTGCCCATTTTGTGGCCCTTTCGCATCCATGTGCAGCCGTTAACTCTTGCTCAGAACTTCATGTATCAGTTCTATAGACTGCATGGAACACCAATAGTGATAATTAGTGATAAGCATCCTGTTATTGTGAGTAATTTTTGGAAAGAGTTTTTCAAAAACAATTAAGACAAGCTTTTTCTAACCTCCGCCACAACAAATCGTTTTACTTGCTTAGAATGATGGAGCATGCCTCAACTCGGGTCCTTCGGTTGCCTACAATTGATATATAGATGAGAAAGTTTTAATAAATCACATGGTCATAAACTTTTGTTTGATGAGCTTATTTTGCATTTAAAATACCATATAATCAAAATCTTACTAAAAAGACTTTTGAAAACAAAGCAATTTCTTCCAGAAAAATTTAAGGTACTCAAAACATACACTTAATGACTGCAAATGAATCCCCTCCCCATCTTCCTACTTTGTCTTTTATCTCCTCGCCCAATTAATTTACTGGTTACTTACACTTACCATGCAATAAGATTATAATATGTGTCTGCCCATGGTTGCTACAAGGACTTTTCTATTAATAATATGTAAAAGAGATTCATGAGTTTTGTGGCATGTTTGAGTTACTTCAGCTCACTGTTTTCTTTCCTTTTCTTTCCTTTTAATAAGATTTTTTTTATTCTCCCCCAGATGTATATTCTCTCCTTTCTAAAATACTTCTATCCAAAATTATATTTGACAAGAGAACTCCTACAGATTAGGCAAATGCTTAGCAATACTATGAGTTTGATGAATTACAGAAGTCAGAAAACCTATGAATAAAATAATCCGGAAGTTACACAAAACAGGAGAACTTGAATTGGTTTGATCAGTCGTTTGAAAAAGGGAATTATATAGAGCGTTCAGCTATGCAAAACCAGTTCTATTTGGAAGGAAGACTAATATAATATAGAACATGTTTAATGTCCCTAATTAAGCAGATTTTGACTTTCAGATTTTGATGAAGAAGAAGAAAAGAACTAGTTTTGGGATTCATAATAAAATTCTAGAAGTAATTTTAGAACCTTCAAAATAAAAATAAAAATAATGTGGCAGAAATGTCAGCATACCTAACATGACATAAAGCTTTTAGCTCCTAAATGTTTTTAGTATACACCTCCTCAATCTCCTGCACTATGAATCATCTTGAGGAAATATTGAATCACCTAAAGCAATTTTTGCCTTCTTGGTTAAGATGAATAGAAGCAGAATAAATTAAGTGCACCAGCGCATCATCAAATCCTTCAAGTTCACCAGAATTTTGAATTTGACGATATGAAGGAGCCATGAGATTTGCTGCAACGTCAACCAACTTCCACAAAGAGAGATTATGTGCCATTTTGATTATTTTAATGGCCAACTGCCTGGAAGAATCAAGAAGAGACATAACCATATTCCAGCAGGCTTCCTGAAAATTTTCCAAAATCCAGAACTCGGCAAGCCAACAAAGCTCCACATATGGTTGTAGATTAAATAGCTTTTCTTCATCATCCATATTATCCCACGAGCATCCAGAGGGAGGATTAGGCAGCTCATCAGAATAAAACCACTGCACTAGTTTAATCAATGCTTCCCAGCTAATATCAACTTTTATGACTTGTGAATGACTGCAAGAATGAATAACATTTAAGACAGACCCTTTGGGGAACAGAGAAGGCAATCAAAATGCAAAAGGGACACAAAAATTAAAGCAAACAGAGAAGGCTTGAATAGTTACTCATAAGAAATGAAAAATTCTCCCACATATAATTTCAAAGGATGTACCATACTAACTTGAGAGTTCAAATGAAGTTAACATGGGATGAACATGGTTCCAAGCCGCTACCAACCATTTCTTACAGATTAAATTATTTAGAACTCAAGACTCAAGAATATGACAGTGAGTTTCCAAAGGCTACATAGTTAGAATGTTTGTGAAGAGAAGATCTCAATCTTGGCCTTGCTAGGATACAATTGCAAGATGTGGAACTTGAGTCCCACTTTAATAGTATTGGGTTCTAGTGAGGGATTTATAAGGCCTTGGGCAAAGGTTCTTATCAATCCTTAATCAGAGTTTAATCAAAGAACAGGTTACATAGATGTTGTCAACAGATAACAAGATATATACACCCATGCATGTCTTTCTTTGGACCATCTACACATTCAATTTTCATGAGCTCCAGATTGCAATAGGCAAAGCTTTTTTGGGTGTCATTTTCATCCTTTGTATATCGGAAAAACTGTAACGTGTAAAATACTAAAATAGATCAATCATCAATGTCTTGATCAATAATTACCTTTCTTGCATTCCTGACCGGAACAAACCTTGTAAATAATCACAGCCAGACTGCAATATAACTTTGTGAACATGCATATGGGGTACTGTGTAGGAACAAATATTGCATGCCCACCCAACAAGTTTATTTGATTTAGCTTCCAGTATGACATCCCTGAAAAGAGATTGAAAAAATCAGAATTTCCCTGCTGAACCTTGCAAACAAATGTTAGAAATGTCCCTGTTACTATTCTTCATCATATATTCGTATAGAAAGTAGAAACCCTTTACTTACCCTAAATCACAAGTCAATAAATATCTAGTCAATAAGAAAGTTCCAATCAGTAAGTTTAGCTACTAGCTATCTTACTATATACTTCATAATAATAATACCAATTGCATTTAGCAACTGCTTCCAAGTTCAATTGTTCTTTCAGAAACATAAATCTTATTTTAAGAACACTGAATGAACCCAACAAACTATTAAGTTGAAGGCTGGTATTAAAGTGTTTGTGAATTAAATAAGTAACAAAGATTTTGTGGAAAATAACGATAGGAATAGAGTAATAGACATTAAAAAAGAAAGATTACACTAATCACATGAAAACTAATGATTTTTTTATAAGAAGCTGATCAACAAGCAAAACATACGAAAAACAACTTCTGGCTGAACCAAGGGATGAAGTGAGATTGGAGCTGGGGAAAGGTGTGCCCCACTTTGGATGCTGTCTATAAAGCATTTGCAAGAGAGGCTGTAGTCTGCAGCGCTTAGCAAGAATTTTCAGCTTCTTTACCGTTTCTTCTCCTGCATGTAAGCATCCCAAGTATACATATTCCAACAACAACACCAATGCTTCATAATCAACATGAGAAGATAATTGGACTTCTCTCTTGGTCTCTCCAACAAACTTATCTTTTACCTCTTCAGAACTCTTCATACTAGGTAACAATTGAGGAGGCAGCAGTGATGGACATCGAACAGCAAGAATAACACCATGAACACTCACAGAATTCCCATTTGCTACAACAAGCTGCATATCTGAGTATTCTTCCTTATTGAGAGATTTCCCAATCCTTTTGGCCAATTCATTTGGGAAACCATAAAATTCAAAATAAGTCAGAATATAAGAAACATACCATCTCACTCCAGGACTGAAAGAGTTGCCACTACAGATCTCATGAAGTTTGCTAACTAACTGAGCTCTAATGTTTGTCACCTCTCTAGAAAATTGCCGAGGATTATCTTGTAGAAGGTCACACTGATGAAGAATTTCAGCTAAGCCCAACAAACTATAAAATAAGAGAACATTTGAACCTTCCCAATCTTCTTTATCAATAGCGCAACAAGACCTTTCATGGAAAGTTGTATGCAAATGAGGAGTGAAGTTTTGCCTTTCTACATGAATGTCATTACTTAAGCATCGTTTCACAAGAAGAACAATCACCTTTATTCCTTTGCTATCTATGATACATCTTTGATACTCTGGTAAACTTGAAAGACAAGTCAACCCAATTAAATTAATAACAAGTTGAAGTTTATCAAATGATCCATAGCTTTCTAAGGATGATGTATAATCTAGAGTATGTATTAAGCTTTTAAAGCATGGCATGCCTTTCACCTTCAGTACATCTGATAATAAGAATCTAGTATGTGAGGAGATGGAATTACATGGAGAATGAATCATCATTAGAACAGCCCTTGATACTGGTTCACTTTGAAAATGATCATCGATATCCTTTTGACATATTCGGCACCATTTTTCAAGTGTATCCACAAAACTCAAGCTATGGAAAAAAGGGTATTTAGAATTAGTAAATTTGGAGAGCATAAACAACATTGAAATTAAAGTTCAGCAGTAAAATTTCAGATATATAATCAACAGTAGCAGTAAGAAACTGAGACATAGGATATATCATAATATCAATGTGTATACACATGTTAAATCCATCAAGAAATGATAATGAAAAGAATAAAATTTACCATGCACATGTAATTAGTAAGTTGATGCAGAGCTCAATTCCATGAGTATAATTGTTAAAACTTTCTCCACAATGAATTGTAAGCCACCCAAGAATATCCCACAGATAACTCCTAAGACCAAGATGATAATTGGCTTTTAATCCCTCTTTTGCCATGGATATTTGTTTTTCCAATGACAAGACAGGTTTAGACAATTGGTCTTGAATATTTCCAATCAGAAGATTAAGGAGGATTCTATCAATTCCTTGTTTCCAAAAATTGATATGATGATCACCATCCCAGCGAGTTATTAGAGCCAACTGGCATGCTTCCACTGCCAAAGATCCATGGTTGTTCCCAATTTTTTTAGAACTCAGCCCAGTTTCTCTCATCCCACAAATTATTGCATCAACAAGAGCTTCACCACACAAACCAACCACTTTTAAACAATTCTCTTGGGATCTCTGAACAGATAAAACCAATCTTTGTTAGGAGTAATACTTTATATTACAGTGATCATCTTAGAGAACAATGAAATGTTACCAATAGACATTGAGCAAGCCTAAACCCCTCTATCCGAACAGCATGAGGGTTTGATTTTCCCATTGCCTGTACAAACATTTGTGGAAATACTTCTCCATCCTCTATAAGTTTTCTTGCTACAGAATCACATAAAGCTGGTAACAAAATAGAAATTAGTTGGTCTAAATACTTGAGTACAGCTTTAATAGAAATTAGTTGGACAATACAGGGGAAAATAAATGTTAGTAGTGGAAGGTGGAGGGATATTTTAATACCTAAAGACGTGTACAGCTTTAAAAGTGCAAGTTTAATAGAACTATCTGTCTTTGTATGGATGTTTGCTAAACCTTTCATAAGTATAACATCATTGCTGACAGGGAATCTAGATGGAGGCCAGCGCCAGAGTATTGTGCTCAAAAGCAAAGTCATCTCTTCAAAATATTCAATTTTTTTTGTATCTTCAGCAAAATACTTTATGTTTCCAACAATGCGAATGGAAGTCTCTGTTTCTTTCAATGCTTCCATAACTGCTTTCTCACTTGTACCACTCAAATTTGAGATTACCAAATTCAAAGCAGTAGCGCAGGGTATTGCAACTTCTACTTGATGCGAAGATAGCAAGGATGACAGACAATAAACAAGATCCAACACATGTGATTGCAATAATGGACTAGGTATAACACTAACTAACTTCACTGCCACATTTGATGCCATGCTTAACAGGGCCTCACTTTTGCATTGAAGAATCCATAATAATGCTCCCAAAATATCGGCAACAGATTCCTGAAGAAGAAAAGCAATGTAGGAAAGTACATATTTCAATGTTTTTGGATATATCAGACCAATTCATCTATAACAAACCATTATACCTAAATATGTATGTTGGAATTCATATATCAAACCAAAACATTAGTAACTAGTTTCAAAATGTATTTATTTCATTTAAGAAAATGTTTTCTGTTTTCATTTTTTGTTTTCACTCTATATCCTGTTTTCAAAAGTTTTTACAGGCAACAGTAAAAAACACAACTTGTATTGTTTTCTGTTTTAACTTTTCTTGTATAAACTTCAGAAAGCAGCACACAAAGTGAAAATAGAAAAAATGTTTTCTTAAATCAAACAACCCCTTGGGAAAAGGTTTCTTCTATTTATTTATACTCTTAAATAACTCATTGCAATTATTTCACCGACTTAAATATAATGCTAACTTCCTAAGTATTCCTCGTACCATTGACTCAAGCAAATTCATAAAAAAATCTCTAAGTTCTTCAATCCTCTGCTGGCTTCAAACCAGGGACTTAAAGCCTAGGAACTATAATCCAAGCCATCAAATCACTCAGATACCATTTAGAACTCCAATGAACTGGCATAAAACTCCAAATTCAGGTTCATATGTTCTATTAACTACAGTTAAAAGTTAAAAACACAAATTTTAAAAAAAAATGTATGTAAACAATGCACCTTAACAATAGCATGACGTGCTGCACGCGCATCTCCTGATAATGAATCAAGAAACGCACCAATTGATCGTAGCACATTTTTCTGCACTTCAATGTTGGCACACTGCCACTTCCATCTATTTGTCTTCTCATCAAAATGTCTGTTAAAAAACAAAAACATTCACAGAGAGTCACAGCAACAACAACAATAACCCACGAAATGAAAAACAAAGTTCAATCATTTCGAGCAGCGTTCCCACTTTGTCAAAAGTAAAAAAGATAGAAACTTTGACGAAGTTTTCACGGAATAAGAAAATAGAGGGAAGTGGGGGTGCAAGTTGGGACCTGGTGCCAAGGTTTAAGGCGTGGAGAAGACGGCGATGGAGGATCTGCATATGCGAACTGATGCTGCGATCGTTTTCTTTCTCTTTCTCTCTGCTGCCAGATTTCATGTTCTGAGAGAAGATATTGAATTGTGCTGTGTGCGTTGCAAAGAGAAGCTTGTTCAGCTATGGAAGTTTTGATTTGAACACCGCCACAACTCCTCTTTCTAGCAAACTCTGTATTTGTAGACACAGAAGGATCAGGAAAAAAAAAAACAAAAAACAGATAGATAGATAAACTTAGTAAATCCGAATTTGTAAGATATGTTGAGTGATTTTTAATTAAATAAAAAAAGTAGTAGAGAATACAGATGAAGAAAAATATTTAAGAAATTATAAAATACTTTATTTAAAAAAGAGTAATACTTTCATGTTATATTTCACAAAAATAGTTTGAAGAATAACATATGGACACTTTTTTTTTTTTTTTTTTTTTTGTAACAAGATGATTTAGGAGTCCTTAGAAAATATTAATTAAAAAATTTGACAAATTCCATAACTTATATGTTAAAACTATGACTCGAATAAAAAATTTCACATTTTCGATTAAGGATGAAGCTAAATTTTGTTAGACCATTAGCTATCATACTTCTCGGTTGACATATCCCCACATATAACTTCGTTCGTAAGCCACAAATTCTTTAATAGATTGAATCAATTGAAACATTGAGTTTGTTGCTTGGCGCGTGCCTTCCACTAACTCAATTGCAAGTTTTGAATCAGATTCAACACACACCCTTTTAAAACCTCCCTCTCATGCAATTTTGATGCTCATAGCAATGACCCATACTTTTGCATGTACGATCGAGCACGTTCATCGATTATACGCAAATGCTCATAATACAACTTTATTTTGATATCGTAGAACACCTTCGCACGTTGCTTTGCCACTCGCATTGACAGTTCTAGCACAGTTGAGTTTACACTGTCCTTAGCTTGGAGGCTCCCACACTACTTTTTCCGTTCTCGAAGAAATGCTATTGTTATCATGGACTGTGCGCTCGAACTTGGATGCGTACAAGGTACTTATTACCATTCGTCTAAATCTAACCACAATACTTGAGACTGACGTTGAGAATAAAAAGAAAACTACATCATTCCGATTCCTCCACAGGTAATATAGAGCTACCCAAACTCTGTGTGCCATTCCTTCTGCTTGTGATTAATAGTTGTGCTCATGTTGCCTTGTAGCCATTTACTTACCTCATCATTAAAGAATGTCATGGGTAGTGTTTTATTTGAAATTTCCTCCCAGACTCTTCTTACAAATATGTAGTCTCGTAATGCATGAAGTATAATTTTTGGTTCGAGGAGACATATTAGGCATACGTTGTCTACTATTAGTCCTCTAGACTTCCTTAGGGCATTAGTAACCAAGGCTTGGTGAGTCACCTTCCACGCATGTATTCGCATCCTTTCTAGTCCTCGCCATCTCCAAATTGTACAATATAACAAATTCTTGCTATTAGTTTTTTGGGTAATGACTTTGTAAACAGATGTCGTGGAGAAGTGCCCGTCATTAGTTATACTTCAAGTCGGGACATCATCATCTCGAGAGATATAACTGAAGGCTTTAGTGCTAAAATAGTCTCACACACTTGTTGTGGGATTATCTTTCTAAGTTTGTTTACGTCCCAACCTCCTTGGGGAATTATGAAGTCACTTAAAGTGGCTTGTTTGTCAATTTCATTTAATTGCACACATGCACATTCATTCAATTTCTCATGTTATGGAACCCACCGATCCTGCTAGAAGAGAGTCAAAGTGTCATTCATTACCTTCCAAACAGTGAGCTTTAATACTTCCTTCCATACCTAGTTGACCTCCTTCATGAAGTTTGACACAACTTTCACTTTTTCCATTACTAGCACAACCTTATTTCCACACTTATATTTCGCGCGAATCATTGCTGACCATAAGGCTTTCTTGCGTGTACACAATTGCTAACCAGCCTTCATAAGAAACGCGTTGTTCATGCTTTGCATGGTGCGTAATCCTAGTTCATCAACATACTTGGCCGAACAGATATCTTTCCATGCAACCGTATGCAATTTCCTACCGTCTGCTGAGTCGCCCCATACAAATCCTCGACATTTCCTATCAATTTCCTCATATACTGATATTGGAAGAGCTACGAACTACATAATGTAGATCGGGATCGACTGTAGAACCGATTTTGCAAGTGTGACTCTACTTGCCATTGACAGGAGTTTCCTTTGCTAGTTATTGAGTCGCTTGTTCACTTTCTCCAGTAGGAAGCCAAATGTTTGCTTGGATGGAGACTCATGAAAGATAGGCATCCCTAAGTACTTCCCAAGGTCTTTTGTACACTGGAATCTGCGTTTTGCCACTATCTCTACTTTAACATTCAAGTTGGTATTTTTGGAGAAGTATATTCTTGTTTTTTCTTTATTCACTCGCTACCCTGAGCTCTTACATAATAAATTCAAGATTGTATTGATTATCTCTACTTGTTTTGTCGTCGCCTCAACAAACAAGATAAAATCGTCTGTGAATGCTAAGTGTGATATTTGCGGCCCACCTTTATTGATCTATATTGGTTTCCACATTTCCTTCTCAATTGCTAAATTGATTAGTTGGAACAATATTTCGATGCATAGAATGAACAAGTATGGAGAAATAGAGTCACCTTTGTCGCACTCTCTTAGAAGGGTAGAATTCTTCAAGCGCTTCACCATTCCAAAGCATCCTCATACTTATTGTTGATATACAATGCCATATAATATTGATGAAGTTGGTTGGACATCCTATGTCAACGATAGTTTCTTCCACGAACTCCCAATTCAATCGGGCATATGCTTTTTCGAGATCAACTTTAATTGCCATCCATCCGATTTTCCCCTTCCTGCTTCTTATAGAGTGAAACACTTCCTATGCAACCGTAATATTATTGTTGCTATGCCTATTAGGAATGAAGTTGCACTGACATGGGCTGATCAGCTTCTCCATCACTTGTTTAAGTCTTAATGCCATTATTTTTGTGATTGTTTTATAAGACATATTACATAGACTAATGGGTCTTAGGTCTTGCATTCTTATCACTGGCTCAACCTTTGGGATAAGGGTGATTAAAGTTTTATTTATCTTCTTAATCTTTGTAGGATTCTTGCATGTGTCAATGATAAGATTACTGAAATCATCACCCACTATGCTCCATTGTGTTTGGTAGAAAACTGCTTGAAATCCATCACAACTTAGAGCTTTAAAGGGACCTATACTTTTGATAGCTACATGGATTTCCTCTTTCGTTACCTCTCGCCCCAACATTTCAATCTTATCCATATCCAACTTTGGAAAGGCACTAGTAAGCAAAAAGGAGTTCGCGTATTATTATTGGAGAAGATTGCTTTGAAATATGAAGTGACGTACTTTTCTAGCTCTAACGATTGACCAACCCACTCACTGTTTTCATTCTGAATTATATCAATCTGATTTCGCTTTCGACGAACCGATGTCAGGCCATGGAAGTATTTCGAGTTCCTATCACCAAATTCAATCCATTTGGATATGGATTTTTGGAACCACAGTACCTCTTTTTGGATCAAGACTTGCTCATATTCCTTCCACACATTTTATCGTTCTTGTACTAGCCATGGCCTTGTCCCTCTCCTTATTTGGCTATCAATATTATTAAGTTTTCGTAGCAACTTACATTTTTGAGAGAATATATGTTCGAAAACTTCCTCATTCCACTTCTGTAGGTCTTCTCGGAGTTGGCCAATCTGATCATTCCAATCTCAATTATGTTTCCATCTTGATGCTATAAAGCTAGGAAACTCCTCATGTAGTAACCACGATGTTAGGAACCGGAAGGGTTGTCGCCTTTTATTTATCGCTACCCTGTTTGCGAGCTACACTAATAATGACCTGTGGTCAAATTTGAAGCTTGAAAGGTGGAATACCGTAGCATTTGGAAACTGTAGTCTCCATGAAATATTAATAAGCATGCAATCTAGTCTCTCTGTTAAGTCTCTTTTGCTCCAAGTAAACGGGAATCCTTGGAACTCCGCATCTATAAGCTCCCATGTTCTACTATATTCCGAAAGTCCTCCATGCTCCTAGTTCATGACGCAATGTGGGCTTTGTTTCTTTCAAACGAATGCAAGAGCCAAAGTCCTTGATTATAGCCCATGGACCTAGATCATTCACCGCAATATCCATAAGCGCATGCCATAATTCTTGCCTCTTCGCATAGCTAGAGCTCCCGTAAACCACTATAACCATCCATAAGGCACCTTTCCCATATCTAACATGAAGGTGCACGAACTGTGTGCCATGAGATATAACCTCTACTTCCCAATCGACTTTGTCCCATAATACACATATTCCTTTTGCTTGGCCTTGTGCATCCATAACAAAACTTTTATTAAATTTGCATCTTCCTGATATGTTCCGAGCCTTATATCCGCTCACATGTGTCTCCAATAGGTAAAAGAGTAACACCTTATACTTCCTTTTTATATCTTTCACGAGGTTAACAAAACCTCTGCATGCAGTCCCCCTGCAATTCCATGCCAACATATTCATTTGGAACACTTATATATAGATGAGTATATGAGTATATAAGTATTAAAAATGTACTTTATAACATTAAAATATAATTTTTTTTCTTTCTAAAAAGAAAAAAAAGAAAAAAAATTAAAACTATTATTTAGTTTAATAAATAAATAAAGGCTAAATAAAATAGAATATATAATTAATTTTTATATTTAATACAAATTATTACAACTATTATTTATAGTTAAAAAAATTATAAAGAAAAAAATAAAAATAGTTTAAAACAAATAATAGACAAATTATGATTATTTTTAACTTGAGAGGAAATTTTTATTAAATATTATTTTTACCTTTAGAAATATTTTTTTTTCATTTTGTCTTAAATATATTTTTCAGTATTACAATTTTGCCCTCCGCATGGCCCGACCCGACCCATAAAAGGGGTTAGGGTTTTCCGTTCTTTTCACTATAAATACCCAAACAAGGGTTTTGTCGCCACAGTTCACATTCACTTAAGATTCGTCTTCTTCAGAAATTCGCCATCGTTGAGAGAAGCTTGAGATCCTTCGTTGTTCAAGATGAGAGCTAAGGTTAGAGCCTTAGAGCGCTTTTCCTTTCACTATTCATCTTATCGCCCTCTGTTTTATGTTTTTAGTTTCTGTTGATTTTCTTTTTGTTTTTATGATCGTAGTTTTTAGTTTTGTTCCGAGCTTTTCAGGATCTGATTATAATTGTGAATTGGTCTGGATTCTCAGGAATTAGGATGATTTACTCGATTATTTGTTGTTTGATGCCCTTTTTGTTTTTATTTTTTTTTCAATATTGATTTTGCATCTGAGAAATGTTTTTTTTTTTCCTGAATTGCTGATGTATTCGGTGTAAATGGGTCTTGGAGGATGATTTTTGCAGTTTGTTGTTTTCAATTTGAAGGGATTTAATGCACTGTTTGATCTTTGATTTTGGGAATTAAAAGGAGATAGTGTTGATTTGAGTATTGGGTAGAAGTGAATTGCCACGAGTATCTCATTTAAATTTTGTTAGGTTAGTTTTTTGTGTGATGTGATTGGATGCTGTTTCGAAGATAGGCAGTGTTGTTGTTCCCTGTGCAAGCTCGTTTTTCCATGTAGAAGTCTTTGATTTCATAAGGAATGAATTTAGGGTAATCAAACATTCTTGATTGCCATGGTCTGAATTGTGAATTTGATACTATGCATTTGAAGTCACATGTACCTGATTGTTTTATACTAAAGGAGTAACATATCAAATGTTTTATATCAAGGAAGTTTGGCTCAGTTGGTTGAGCAAGGTACGTGAGTGTTATACAATGTCTGCTTTTTGTACACATAAGAAAAGAAAAAGTTTGTGTGTAAAGGCCTATTGACATTGCTTCAACAATACAGAAAAAGGTTTCATATCATTCTAGACTTGATGTTTGTGTACTTTACTTATTGCCACAAGTTTCTTTTTTGCATTTTCCTATCAGACTAATACAATGTTGTCATGTATCAGTGGAAGAAGAAGCGCATGAGGAGGTTGAAGAGGAAGCGCCGAAAGATGAGACAGAGATCTAAGTAGGTGCTTGAGCAGGAGTCTAGATGAGTTTTCCATCTGCTACCAGCTTCATGACATTTTAGGCTGTTGTGATCTTGAAGGTCTAGTGGTTGAGGGAGCTTCTCTCTTGACTTAGTTTAGCTTTACTGGTTTCAAGACTATTTGAGTGTGTTAAGTTATGTTTAGCGTTTTGTGGTATCTAATTATGTACTGTTCTTTTATACTTTTTGGTTTTTATCTGAATAGCCTATATATTAGTAGTATTTTGAGACTTAATGATAATATGATCCTTTTATATGCTTTACTTGACTACGGCTAATCATCAGCTGATATAATCGTATTCAATCATGTTGTGTGTAACTTGTTATGCGGAGCATTGTACAATGTCAATAGTCTGCAATTGTGATATGTATAGAATGTCTGATTTGCGTTATTACGTTGAAAATTATGAAATGTATCATTTTTACAATAAAATGAGTATCATGAATGGAAATTAGATTTTGCCCACAAACATAATGTTGGCCATTTTGATTTAGTGGTGGCAGAGTTGGATATTATTGATTTAGTTGTATTTTATTGTGTTTTTTAATATTTGAAAGTACATGAAAATACAATTTATGAATGTAGTTATAGGGAGCAAAATAGGCATTTGGTGTGCACCGAAGTTTCTTATTCCTTTTATATTGTAGTTATCCGGAGAAAAGAGGCATTTGGTATTTTCTTTAATAACTAGATAGGTTCTTTAATTTTTGTATTTATTTTTCGTGTTCAATTGAGTTTTTATTTTTTTTTATTTTATGTTATTAACTAATTTTATTTGTAAAATTTATTCAATTTGGTCATTTCTATCAATTGAAGTTAAGAAAATGGGATGAGTCTCAATTTTTAATTAAGTTCAATTTGATTTTCAAATTTTAAGAATATAAAAAAATAAGTGTCAAAATTTAAAAAAAATGTAAATTTAAAAAATGATAAAAAAAAAAAAGAAATGTCTTAAAAATTGAAATTTTTTAAAATATGTAAATATAAGAGTAATATTTTGGATATTTTTTTAAAATATTTAAAATATAAAAATATAAAAAATAAGAGTAATGTTTTGATGAATAGTATTTTTTTTAAAGAATTGAAAATATAAGAGTGTGTCTAGAAAATTATAAAAAAAAATCTTAAATAAATGAAATTATAAATATATAAAGTTTCATAAATAAAATACTAAATATATAGGATTTTATAAATGAAATATTAAATTAAAACTCTAAATATTTAAGATTTTATAAATGAAAAACTAATTATTTAAGATATTATTAATAAATTCTAATTATTTAGGGTTTTATTATTAAAACCTTAAATTTTATTATAAATATAAAATTTAAATAATTAGGAATTCATAAATAAACCTCTAAATATTTAGGGTTTTATAAATAAATCTTAAATTTCACACTAAATTTAAACCCAAAATATTAATGATTTTCTCTATAAAACAATTAAATCAAAATTTTAATAATTTAGGATTTCATTAATAAACTCTAATTATTTAGGATTTTATTATTCAAACCTTAATTTTTACCATAAATAATTAGGGATTCATATATAAATATATAAATATTTGGCATAAATAAAATCATGAATGTTTAGAATTTCATATATGAAATCTTAAATTTTACATTGAAACCGGGAGAATTTAAGATTTTATAAATAAAATTTTAAATATTTAAGGTTTCATAAATAAAACTTAAATATATAGAGTTTTATTAATGGAAATCAAAATTTCACTCTATAAAATTTTAAATATTTAGGGTTTTATTAATAAAAATATAAATTTTATCATAAATATTTAGGATTTCATAAATAAAATCTTAAATATTTAGTGTTTCATTAAGGAAAATCTAATTTTCACCTTAAATATTTAGAATGAAACCCTAAAACTCATCCTAAATATTTAGGATTTAATAAATGAATACATAAATATTTAAGTTTTTATTAATGAAACTCTAAATTGAAATTATAAAATATTTAGGTTTTATTAATGAAACTTCAAATTTCACCATAAATATTTAGAGGTTAATAAATAAAACTAAAAATATATAGGGTTTTCAAAAAGAAACGTCAATTATTTAGGGTTTCATTAAATTAAAACTTTAAATATTTAGGCTTTAATAAATGAAATCTTAAATTAAAACCATGAATATTTGGAGTTTCAATAGGATTTTAAAAACCTAAATTTTATCATAAATATTTAAAGTTTCATTAATGAAATCCTAAATACTTTGGATTTGATAAATAACACCATAAATTTTACCCTAAATTAAAATCCTAAATATTTAAAGTTTTATAAATAAAATCATAAATAATAAGGATTTTATTTTTCAAATCCTAAATATTCATGTTTTCAAATTTTGTTTATAAATTGAAACCCTAAATGTTTAAGATTTTATAACTGAAATCCTACATTGAAACCATGAATATTTGAGATTTGATTAATAAAACTCTAATATGAAGCACTACATATTAAAGGTATCCTTAATGAAACATCAAATCAAAACTCCAATTATTTAGGGTTTTATTGATGAATCCTAATTATTTAGAATTTTATTATTGAAACCCTAAATTTAACACTAAGTAATTATAGATTCATAAATAAACACTTAAGTATTTAAGGTTTTATTAATGAAACCCCAAACTTCACACTAAATTGAAACCCTAATTATTTAGGATTTCATTAATCAAACTTTCACTTTAAATATTTAAGGTTTCATTAATCAAAACCTAAATTCTATAAGTATTTAGGATTTCATTAATGAAACCCTACTTATTTAGGGTTTCATAAATCAAACCTAATTTGAAACTATAAATATTTAAGGTTTCATTAATCAAACCTTAAACATTTAGGGTTTCATTTATGAATCCATAATTGAAACCTATTTAAGGTTTAATAAATAAAACTTTAATATTTTGGATTTGATAAATAAAACTTTAATTTTCACCCCAAATTATAATCATAATTATTTATGACTTTATAAATAAAATAAAAAATAATTAGGATTTTATTAATAAATCTTTAATATTCATATTTTCAATTTATGTTCATAAATTGAAACCTTCAATGTTTACGATTTTATAAATAAAACATTAAATGAAACCTTAAATGATTAAGGTTACATAAATGAAACCTTAATAATTTAGGGTTTCATAAATGAAACCCTAATTATTTAAAGTTTTATTAATAAAACTCTAATTTGAAACACTAAATTTTAAACGTTTTTTCAATTAAACATTAAATTGAAACCCCAATTATTTAGAATTTCATTATTGAAACCCTATGTTTCAGCCAAAATAATTAGAGATTCATAAATAAATCTCTAAATATTTAGGGTTTCATAAATGAAACCATAAATATTAAGAATTTCATGCAGAAACCTTAAATTTCACACTAAATTGAAACCCTAACTATTTCGGTTTCATAAATAAAACTCTAAATATTTAGGGTTTCATTTATGAAAACCTAAATTTCAAAGTAAAATATTTGGGATTTAAAAAATAAAACCTTAAATATTTTGGATTTCATTAATAAAAACCTAAATTTCACCTTAAATATTTAAGGTTTTATTAATGAAACCCTAAAACTCACCCTAAATATTTACGATTTCATTAATGAAATCCAAAATTTTACCATAAATATTTAGTGTTTAATAAATAAAATCATACATATTTAGGGTTTCATTAATGAAATTCAAAATTTCATTATAAATATTTAGGGTTTAATAAATAAAATCATACATATTTAGGGTTTCATTAATGAAATTCAAAATTTTATTATAAATATTTAGGGTTTAATAAATAAAATCATAAATATTTATGTTTTGAATAATGTAACCCTAATTATTTATGGTTTTAATAACGAAATGCTTTACATTTAGGGTCTTATTAATGAACCCATAATTAAAACCCAAAATATTTAGCATTTAATAAATAAATCCATAAATATTTAAGTGTTCATTAATAAAACCCTAATTATTTAGGGTTTCATTGTGAAACCTTAAATTAAAACCATAAATATTTAGGATTTCATTAATAAAACCTAAAATTTCACCATAAATATTTAGGGTTTAATAAATAAAATCATAAATGTTTAGGGTTTCATTAATGAAACCCTAATTCATTAATGCAACCTTAAACATTTAGGATTTCGTTAATGAACCCATAATTAAATTTCTAAATATTTAGGGTTTAATGAATAAATCCATAACTATTTATGTTTTCATTAATGAAAAATTAATTATTTAGGGTTTCATAGTGAAACCTTAAATTGAAATCATAAATATTTATGATTTCATTAATGAAATCTAAAATTTCACCATTAATATTTAGGGTTTAATAAATAAAATCATAAATTTTTAGGTTTCGCATAATGTGACCATAATTATTTAAGGTTTCATTAATGTGACCATAATTATTTAGGGTTGAATGAACCCAGAATTTAAACTCTAAATATTTATGATTTTATAAATGAAATCCCACATTGAAACCATGAATATTTGAGTTTCATTATTGAAACCCTAATTATTTAGGGTTTCAATATTGAAACCCTAAATTTCATCCTAAATAATTAGATATTCATAAATAAATCTTTAAATATTTAGGGTTTCGTAAATGAAATCATAAATATTTAGAATATCATACATGAAACTTTAAATTTCACACTTAATTGAAACCCTAAATATTAATGAAACCCTGAAACTCACCTTAAATATTTAGGATTTAAAAAATGAATCCATAAATATTTAGGGTTTCATTAATGAAATCAAAATTGAAAGCATATATATTTAGGTTTTAATAAATAAAACCATAAATATATAGGATTTAATTAATGAAACCATAAATATTTTGGTTTTCATAAATGAAACAATAAATTAAAACCCTAAACATTTAGGATTTTATTATTGAACCCAAAATTGAAACCCTAAATATTTAGGATTTCATTAATGAAATCTTAAATTGAAACTATGAATATTTGGGATTTCAATAGGGTTTCATCATTGAAACCGTAAATTAAAAGCTTACTCTAAATTGAAACACTAAATATTTAGGATTTCATAAATAAAATTATAAATAATTAGGATTTTATTTATCAAATCCTAAATATTCATATTTTCAATTTATGTTCATAAATTGGAATCGTAAATATTTAAGGTTTCATAAATAAAACATTAAATGAAATCTTAAATATTTAGGGTTTCATAATGAAACCCTTACTATTTAGGGTTTTATAAATGGAATCTTAATTATTTTGGATTTCATTACTATAGCTCTAATTTGAAGCATTAAATATTTATGATTTCTAAAATAAAATTCTAAATTGAAACCTTAAATATTTGTGATTTCAATTATGTTCATAAATCGAAACCTTATCAAAACCCTAATTATTTAGGGTTTCATAAATAAAGCCTTAAAATAAAACCCTAAATATTTAGGATTTAATAAATGAAACAATAAATCAAATTAAAAATATTTAGGCTTCATAAATAAAATCCTAAATAACGAGAGTTTCATTCGATCAATGAAACCCTTATTATTTAAAGTTTCTTATTTGGGGTTACATTAAATAAACCCTAAATTTAAGCCTAGATATTTAATAAAACCCTTATTTTTTAGGGTTTTATAATTGAAACCCTAAATATTTTAGATTTTATAAATAAAACATTAAATCAAAATCTTAAATTTTTAAGATTTCATAAATGAAATCCCAAATTGAAACCCTAAGTATTTAAGGTTTTATAAATGAAAAAACTAATCAAAACTTTAAATATTTAAATTTATAAATTTGATCTTAATTATTTAGGATTTCATTAATGAAACTATAATTATTTTTAAAACAATTTGAATATTTATAATATGAAAAAACAAGACGGTTGTCTTGAAATTTTTTGAAAAATTGAAAATTTAAAAAATCTCAAAAAACATGAATGCCCTTGAATTTTTTAAAAAATATATGGAAGAATAAATATGAATAATGTCTAGAAAATTTGAAAAATAAAATGAAAATAGAGAAAAATAATAGCATTATCTTGAAATTTTTGAAAAGAAAATGAAAAAAATAAGAGTATTGTCTTGAAAATTTAAAATAAATGAATTTGAAAAAATATTATAAAACAAGAGTAATGTCTAAAAAAATTATAAAAAAGTAAAAATAAAATAATATAAAAAAAGATTAATGTCTTAAAATTTGAAAAAAAAAAATGAAAATTTGAAATATTAAAAAGCATTAGTGATATTTTAAAAAAATTTGAAAAAAATATAAAAAAAATATAAATATGTAAAAATAAAAGTAATAATGTTTTGTAAATTTGAAAAAAAAATGAAAAAAAAACATAAAAAATGTCTTTAAATATGAAAATTTGATCAGTTTACATCGGCGGCAACAACCATGTTAGTGGCAGAGGTGACGAACAACAACGACGGTGACAACCATTCTAGTGGCAAAGGTGGTGTGGCTTTGGCAACGATCATGTTGGTTGTTAACTTTTATGGCAATGTTTGGGATTATGATAATGATAATAAATTTTAAATATTTTAAAATGTGATAAAATAAATATTTGATTTTCTATTTCAATATGATTTTAATTTGAATTGAAATATTTTAGTTTTTAGCGTATATATAATCATTCTTATATGATACGTTTCATTTATGTAGATAACTGTCATCATTAGGTTCATATCAACCGATGAGATTCCATATAAGTGTTTAAACTTTTTTATATATATATATATATATATATATATATATATATGATATAAATGGATTCTAACCCATTTTAAAAATAAGAGTAATGTTTTAAAAATTTTAAAATTACAAAAAAATAAAATATATATTAAAAAATAAGAATAATATCTTTAAAAATAAAAAAATATAAAAAAAACAAAAATAATATCTTAAAAATAAAAACTACATAACAACTGACTTATGTACCTAATACACAAAAGTTAAACAAAGCCTATGAAAATAATGGTAATACTCTTACCATGTAACAAAATTTTATATTTTCTGAAAATCAAAATTCTCTAATTATATGATTTTTGAATTAATTTTATAAAAATTAATTAATATATTATAAATAAAGAATTGTAATTGTAAGTATAAAATTGTTACTATTAGTGCAATATCTTTTTTTCATACAATATTGAGATTATACGTGTAAAACCACATTAAAATTAAAACAATGTTATATGCTACGAACCAACTTTACACAGAATCATACAAAAATTACGTGTTTATTAATTATTGGTTTAATGTTTAATTTAAAAAAAATGAAAAGCTGGATAATTAATGGAATATACGACGGATAATTACTTAAATGACAATCTGTCACACGAATCTGTAATTTGTAGCATTTTTCTTAAAATTATTAGTTCAATTTTTTAAAAAAGGTAAAGAAAATTCAAAGAAATTCGATTTTAATAAAAAAAATATTTCTTTGATCAGTTTGCATTTTTTAAAAAATTGGATCTAAACCCTACTTTTGAATACAAAATGCATAAGGTGCTTAAGATATTTCAAAAGCACTAGGAAATAATAGAAAGTAGGGGTAGTAACATGCTGAGATTTTAACATTTTTAGTTTGCAAGGTGGTTTGGATACACAGCTCTAGAATGATTTCTAGAGAAAAAAATATGAAGAAAAAATAAAGTTTATAGAAGTTCTCTCATATAACTTCTTTTAAAAGATTTGGAACTTTTACAAATTATCTAGGGGAGAAACCAATTTTAACTTATGGTTCATTTTTTTCTTCAAATTTTCTTCTCTTAAAAGTTATTTTAGAGACATTTATCCAAGTAGGCCTTAAATGATATGTTTTAGCTGGAATCATTCTATAGACATTTATCCAAACAAGCCTTAAATGACAAGGCAATCAGAAAGAAACAAATCAACAAATGGACAATACAAAATCATTAAAAGAACTCAATTCTCCAAAATGGTGTTAAATCTAAAGCATGGGAGAGAATTTAGTCAGCACTAAATTATCTGCTTGAACCTTTTCATTAATAATCTCTAAACATTGTATTCAATCAAAATTCCGAGCATTTGGGAACCTTTTGTTTTACCTGACTAATCAACAATATAAAAAGGCAATCAATCAAAGCTGAGAAAAGTACTTCATTCATATCTGAAGGCAGAGTCATTTACCTACTTACTTTCTGTTATATACTTTGGGAGTATATAATGTCACTACACTGTTGCTATTAATTCCTTGAGGTCATATTGCATACAAAGTCTTTCAACAGTACTTTGGCTCAAAACCCCTTTCATATACAACTCTTTAATCAGATCAGCTGCTATACCTGTCTCATCTTCAAAAGCAAGCCCTTCCACAAGAATGGTGTAGGTATTCTCATTAGGCACACATCCTTTGTTAACCATCATCAGGAATATCTCTATTGACAAGTCTGTTCTTTGAGCTTTGCAAAATCCGAGTATAAGTGCGTTGTAGTTATCGATATCGGGCATGTGGTCGTTTTCTTCCAAAATCCGGAAAATCTTAAGAGCCTCGTCCAGCATCCCCTCCCTACACATTCCTCTTATCAAAGATGAGTAAGTGTAAGAATCCGGTGTGAATCCATACTTTGTCATTTCATATAACATCTGAAAGGCTGGATATGTGTTCCCTTTCCTACACAAGCTTGCAATTACATTCTTGTAAAAATCATGCATCGGGATGTTTTGTTTATTACCCAAGCTTTGGATTATAAAGAAACCCTCCTGCACCTTGCCTTCCTCGCACAGCATCGCGATAGCACTGTAAGTTCCTTCGTTGGGATGACAGCGCCGGTGAATCATTTGGTCTAGACACTGGAAAACAAGATCCACCTTCCCTTCCTTGCATAGGCGGGCAACGATAGGATTGTAGCTAGTGGCACTTGCCTTGAACCCACTCCTCATCATTTCATCCAAAACCTTGAAAGCTTGTTCTGTTCTTCCCTGGAGTGAAAGCGAAGTAATCAGTATGTTGTAAGTGACCACCGAGGGAGGCTGGTCTGCTTTATCCATCTCTGCCAGAAGCTCATTCGCCTCCTCCCACCGCCCTTCATAGCACAAACTCCTCAGCAAAATGTTGAAACTCACAACACTAGGACTGAACCCTTTAGCAGGCAATTCCCGGAAAAGCTTAATAGCTTCTTCAGTTCTCCCTTCCTTGCACAACCCGGTCAACAACACATTGTAACTAACCAAATTAGGCACCCCACCCTTGGCAATTATATCATCCAGAAGCTTCATTGCCTCATCCACTCCCCTCTCCTTATACGCCGCTTCGAGAAGGAACGAATATGTGAATGCGTTCGGGACCAGCCCTTTCTTTGTCAACCTATCCAAAAGCTGCAAGCTCTGATTCAAATTCCCATGCATGCAAAGCCCTTTAACTAGAGTGTTATAGGTAACAGTGTTAGTTGGAAAGCCATGCCCTTCCATCTTCTCCACCAACTGAATTGCATACCCAACATTGCCCCTCTTGCACAGAAAATTGACCAAGTGTGTGTAAGAGGCTGCATCAGGTATAATACCTGAACCAACCATCATCTCCATCACCCTAACAGCTTTTCTAGCTTTGTTGAATTTGCAAAGATCATACAAAAGCTGAGTTGCTTGAATTACCTCAGGCTTTTGGCCCTTACCCACCAAATACTCCAAATGCAGAAATGCATCATATATCCTCAGCTCTTTGCCCCTTTGGTCATTCCTCCCAACCCTCCAATTGGGGAGATTAAAAACGGAATCTTTTGGGGAAATGGCAATCTGGGTCGAAGCAGAAACCCTAGAAAAACCCTTTTTGAGGGAAAAAGTGCGGAGATTTGGAATCTGGGAGTGCAGAAAACCGCCACCACAAGTGGGTCGTTTTGTTTTGGAGGATAAATTCGCGGCTGGTGACACCGTGTTCAGAAGCGAAGCCATGATTGAAGAAGAAAAACAGTGAATAATGATGGTGAATGAATCCTAGTTAGTCAAGTTTTGCACAAAGAACAAACAAAGAAACATTGTGGAGTGGTTCTAGTTGGCAATGTTGCAGCTTGCAAGTAGTTTCAGTGTGATAATAACACTAAAGATCGATCACGCACGAGAATTAACGAGTGGTGAGAGAGAGAGAGAGAGAGAGGTACCGGTGAGGAATTTGAATTCAGCAACATCAGCTTCGTTCCGACCACAACTACGTTTTTTCGTGTTATCCTAAACCCAAAATGGTTGCGTTGTTTTCACATTTGACCTACGGTTCCTTTTTCGTTAATAAACTAGCACCGGACCCATCCCGTTGCACGGGTTAAGTTTAAGTTTGAGTTAAATAATTAAGAATTTAACTATTTTATTTACGAAACCAATATTTAAATGGTCAGATTGTACCTACAAGTGGTCTAACTGAAACTGATAATGTAGTATTTTGTATGTTCGTCTTGTGAATAAAATAAAAAGTGACTGAGAGATAAGAATCTCAATAAAACTTGTCACACAAAATTTTAACAGAGATTAATTATTGGTTAAATTGATGGATATTATGGTTATGAAAAAAAATTGCTTAGATAGTAACATATCTGAAAGGACTATTTGTCTATTTGATAGTATGAATTTGTTTGTCCAAGATGTCATAGTTATTGATAACGATAAGATGGATAATATAGTTAAATGAGATGTAGGGAGAAAGTGTTGAGGAGGTCTAAACAAGCAAAGGTTACATTATTATTGAGAACAAACGCAAGATTATTATTATTATATAGAATCAAAGAGGGTCTTGGTAGAATGAAAATGATCACTAGCTAGTAGTGATGTTCTCCCTCAGAAAAAAATAAAAATAAAAGTATAAATCTAGGAAAAAAAACCGAATGATTCAGTGGATGTTTGAATAATTGTAAAAAATGTGGTAACACTCATTTCAAATATACTCTTATTAACATTTGTGCAAGTAAACATTTTTTTTTTTACTTTTAAAATATATATTTGGAGAAGTTAACTTGTAAATCCAAAAGCTTAAAACAAATAGTCTAAAAGAAAAAGTTAAAATCAGATGATGGTTAAATTTTTTTATTTTTTTTTGACAAATATCATGTTTAAATATTGAGTAGTGCATGATTGGATAAGTGTTAATAAATTTGATTTTGAATAAAATTAATTTAGTTGAAATTGAATTTGAATTTATGTTAGAATGTTTTTAATATAAAATCAACTTAGAACATTCAGGATCAATAATTTTTGGTTACTTTCATAGAATTCACATTTACATTTTTTTTTTTTTTTACATTTTTCAATATAGATAAACAACTTTTCAAAGTTGTTTTTAATGGGTCTCAATTCTTCAATTGTCGTGTTTGAAGCAGGGTTTTAAAAATCAAATCGGTGATTAAACTGGTTGAAATACTGAGTCAATGGTTTAATGGTCAAATCAATTAGTCACTGGTTGAACCGCATGAACCAGTCTATATTAAAAAAAAATACAATTTTTATATTTGTTTCAATTTTTATATAATTTTACAAAATCTCATAACATAAAGTTCAAATAAATTCAAACTCAAACATCAAAGTGATATAATAAAACTTACAAATCATAAATAAACTAATTCCAAACATAAATTTTTAATAAACATAAGTTCCTAATAAGTTCGTTTATTTTTTTCTATGGTCAAGGAGCATAAACTATTTCATGAATTCTTTCATTTAAGAACTCAGAATCTTCCATAACAGCATCCTCAACATTGCTTTCATTTAAATTCCTATTTTCCATGATATTGCTTGGTGCATCATCAACCTTATCATCATCCAAATTTAAAAGACCTATGACATAAAAATAGATGTTAAGTTATAATTAGCATATGGTGATAACAAATATGAAATAATTTAATCTATGATGTAATTAAAATATACCAATATCACTTGAAATTGGTTGGATAGTCATATTTGCAAGGTCTTTACGTAATGCATCCACCTCCTCATTGGTTAAGAATGGTGGTGAATCCACCATTACCCAATCAACATGGTCAACAATTGTTTTCAAATTAATAGGATTATAGTTGAGTTTTCTCTTTTTTCTGTACAAATATTTATACATAGGTATTTAAATTTAAAAAGATAAACAACAAAAATAGAATAGAATTAATAATACATATTTTGTAACCTTAAGTTGTAATGAACAAAAACTAAATCATTAAGTTTTTTATGCTCCAATCTATTCCTTGTTTTTGAATGAATGTGCTCAAATACACTCCAATTTCGTTCACAACCCGAAACACTACAAGTTTGGCTTAAAACACGAATAGCCAATTTTTGTAAGTTGGGTACAACACATCCATAAGATGCCCACCACTGATCTAAAATATTGCATGTGATGAAATAAATTAATAACACAAAAAGTCACAAATAAATATTAAGGAATAAGGATTACAAGTTATGAAAGTTACCTGGGTATGACTGTATTTCGTTCATGCAAAGCAGTTTGCCTTTCAAAATTTAACTCAGCATTGTTGTAAATTCTCTTCTCACTAGTTAGTTTGTTTCGCAATTCATTATCATTATGAGCAAATTTTTCAATGACATTCAAAAGACCAGTTGTTGTACACATATGTTTCTTAAATTCTTCATCATTAAATCGACAAGCCGGATTTAACCAATAACCAGCAGCATGGAGATTTTTATGAAGTTGAGAATCCCAACGACGATCTAAGATTTTCAAGAAAGGCTCCACTTTTGATTTATTTCTCTGAAACCTTCTCACCATCTCTTCTCTACATTTATACATTGCTCGGTAAAGAAAACCCATAGTAGGTTTATCTTCACTATCAACCATACGCAACACACGGACAAGTGGCTCAGTCAATTTCACTATATCAACACATCTACTCTAGAAGGTAGAATTTAAGACTTTTTCCACAAATTGTTTTGCCTTGGAAGCTTTGGCATAAGCTGAACTTGTCCATTCTCTAGATGTTACCATGCTTCTTAATGCATCTTTTTGAACCAATATACTTTGCAATGCAATGAAATTAGTGGCAAAGCGAGTTGGAGCAGGGACGGAGTATTTCTCTCCCACCTGTATGCTTCCTCATCAAATACAAAGCATAACAATGATTATAAATATATTTAGTAATGTTTGAGGCATGTGACACAACCACACTTACTTCATCCAATTTTCCTATGTCTTGCAACATTAAATTTATACAATGTGCCGCACAAGGAGACAAAAAAAATTTAGGAAACTCATTTTCTAATTTCCTACCAGCAGCAACATAATTTGAAGCATTATTTGTAACTATGTGAACTATATTTTCAGGACCAACATACAACACAACTTCCTTGAAAAGCTCATACAATAACTCAAAATTTTTACAAACATCAAATGCATCAACAGATTTTAGAAAAATAGTTCCTTTAGGACAATAAACCAAAAAATTAATAAGAGTTCTTCTTTTTCTATTAGTCCACCCATCCGCCATAAGAGTACAACCAGTTTTCTTCCAAATACATCAATATTCCTCCATAAGTTTCTTCACATCATCAACCCAATTGTTTAAAAAAAGACCACGAAGACTGTACATACTTGGAGCCTTGTATCTTGGACCCATGCTACAAAGAGCATCAATCATAAGTTGAAAATATGCTGAATTAACGGCATTAAATGGAACAGATGTATCAAGAAACCATTTAGCAACAGCAAGGTCACACTTTCTTATCACTTCTTTACTTTGCAACACACTCTTCAAAGTAGGTTGAGCTCCAGGAGTGGTTCTAGGTTGAAAATAATTCCTAATGCGACCACTTGTTTTCACTTTTTGAGTTGATATGGTTTGCTGACTTTGTTCCACTTCTATTGGCACTTCCCTTACATTTTCACTAGATGGAAAACTATCATCATATTCTTCTTCAATTCTTCTTTTCTTGTTCTTAGTTTCATCAATATTTTGTTTCATTAAATGGCGAACATCTGCAAGCACCTTCTTACACATTTCAACTTGACCTCTTTCACCAGCTAAGTGACCCTTGAACCCATAAATTCCTCCTCCCCTAACAATTTTATCACAATAGATACACATTATAACACTTTTCTTACCCTCTTCAATCAGCTTACAATGTCCTCAGGCTATATCAGTTTTTACTCTAATGTTAGGCCTTGAATTTTGAGTTGAGGCTTCTAAAGAAGATAGTGCTTCATTAGATGTCATTTCGAATTCTTTATAACAATAACAAACAAGATAACAATAACTACTTATAATCTCATATTAAATAGAGAACACTAGACTCACAAATCAGCCAAATCAATCAGACTCACGAATCAGCCAGACTCACAAAGAACCACAAATAGAACAATAGAATACATTAAGATCAAGATCAGAGAACAATAGAATACATTAAACACACTAAACATCAATCAGAGTTGATAAAGGGCGTGATAGAGATACATTACCTAAGACGTGGTAAAGGCAGAAGGGTTGTGGAGTCGTGGAGGGAGCGCGGCAAAGCACAGAGAACAATTGATGGCGGACTAGAACAAAAGGCGTGGGCGACGTCAAGGGCAAGCGACGTCGCGAGGGCAAGCACGAGCACGATGAGAGCGAGCAACGTCGAGGGCACAGACGGTGTCGAAGGTGAGGGTTGCAGGTGAGTGATGTCAAGGGCAAACGGTGTCACGAGCAGAGTTGCACACGAGCAGCATCGAGGGTGAGTGCGAGCACGAGCGACGTCGAGGGTAAGTGCGAGCGCGAGCAATGTCAAGGGCGAGGGTGAGCGCGAGCAACGTCAAGGGCGAGGGCGAGGGCGACGGCGTCGAGTGGGAGCGGCTGGGGGGGGGGGGGGTTCGGAGTTCACGATGCGAGTAGCGTCAAGGGTGAGGGTGAGCGAGAGGGTGACGGCGTCGAGTAGGAGCAGTGAGGGAGTTCGGAGTTCGCGATTTGGATCTGGATTTGAGCACGAGAGTCTCCTTTAGGAATGCAAAACGGCGTCGTTCTTAACTTGAATTTTGTTTTTACTTTGACCCGACCGGTTCAACGGATTAATGGTTGAACTGGAAAATCGGCCGGTCCAACCCGATCCAAAACGGTTCAACAACATAACCGATCCAACTCTCGAACTGAACCAGCTTGACCTTCGGTTCCCAGTCCGATCGACCGGTTCGATCCAATTTTCCTTACCTTGGTTCGAAGCTTGTTGTTGCCTTTGGGATATTAAATTTGGATGGATAGTCTATAAGGGTTTTCAAGAATTTGAGAATTTGCGGTGACTGACACAATTACATTTCTAAGGTTGTTGGTGTGACAATCATTGTTAAAGACTCCTTGAGGTTTCATCACTTCAGAAATGGAAACTGTTTTTGTCAAGACTTGTGATTTTTCGAATCAGATGATTGGGTTAAGTGGAGACAATGCTTCAGTTGTATGAATAGAATATAATGAATTAATATAATTTGATTTATCTATTTCCTTTTGAATGATATAAAAAATTCATTGTACTTGACTTTGTATTCCTATTCCTACTTAGAAAATATGGCAAGCAAGAAATTCATTTGTATAAGATCGGTGCAAGGAAAAGCAACGTGAGAAAATTTATGAAACTGTGTGTTGAAATACCACTTCCACTTCGTGCTTATGTTTAAAAAAAATGGCAACTGCGTACACTTAAGGCATGGACTGCTAGACATAACGAATTGAATATATATATATTCATATGATAGGTTTGGTGAAATATTGGAATCTGCTAATGACTACAAAATATTACAAAGTGATCCAATGTACATACAGCATCAATCTTCAGCAAATTGCACTCTGATAAAGATACCAATATTGTGCTACAAAGAAGATTTCTGAAATTATCAGGAAGAGACCTAATTGTCCTATCCTACCACTACCAAAACTAGTCTTATAGGGGCAAAGAGGTCCATACCAGATTATACCCAGTGCAAACCACACTATAGCTTTTGTTTTCCCAAAATGCTGCTCCTTCATGTGTGACTTGTGAGGGCACAATTTACTTTTTGAAAGAGTTTCTGCTGCCTGAACTTCTTCATTGAAAGCCACCCAATCCTAGAGCTGTCTCTATGGAGATTAGCACAAAGATGGATGAACTGCAATGATTACTTTCACCATTGCAATTTGCAAGTTGTTCATGTACAGTTTTGCTAGATGCAACACTTCCCAGCTTTACAATCTTCATGCAGAGTTGATGATATTTTCAGAGTGCCTCCAAACCAAAAACCTGTATTCAATCTACTCCATTTCATCTACAAGCATCATTCATACTCATATTGCTCTGATCCTCACTTGTCAAATTGATGAGTGGCCAACTGCTAACTTCGACAACAGTTTCTGGATAACTTTCTTGCTCCACCTCATATTTAGCACACCTGCAAGACATCTGTAATGGGCATATCACTTCCTTGGTTACAAAAAATGGCCAGCAAGAGACATGCATACCACACTTAACTGGTACAAAATTCAAGAATTCAATTTGGAGAGATTTATAAACCCAATAAAAAATCTTTCATAAATTTGTCAATGTTGGAGGCTTGGAGCCAAACACGACAAACTTAGACACACGCCTCCAATTACAGATTGACTGCATGATGATTGTCTGTGCTACTTTTATAAAATAATGCAGTAATATATATGCCACTAGAATTACTTTTTTGTCATTAGCAATTGGCACTAGCAGTAGCATTTAGCATTCAGTTACATACATCCAACATCTAACATATTCAAAACAGATCATTTGTATAAATAGCTCCGGAAAGGGTAAAAGAAAAATATTTCTCCACTGACGTTGGTTGCCTCTTCCCAGGGCACCAACAGAAGAATGGTCTTCTTTGCCTTTCTTTGATCAGGGGTACCAACTACAAGTGAATTGAAACAGATATATCCCATTGAAGGCACTTCATGAATCTTCCCACTTTTTAAATTGGAACAGGAGCTGTCATCATGGGGGAGCAAGGATTCAGGAATTAAATATGCAATGTACAACTATTTTGGGGAAACAATTGTCCATCGCATAAAGCAGTAGCCAATTTTCATATTGGTTACTTTTGTGCATATTGTAAATGCATAATGCATATGATAAAAATAGAGTATGACATATAGGATCATTAACATACTTAGAAGAAAGCATCGATATTCGATACCTGTAGGATCAAGCCCTTCTTTTCTTAAAAACTGTAGCAGTATCATCAGAAATCATGACATACTTGATGCAATATGCACTGTTTCAGTTATTCCAGAAGAAGTCTTTTCACAACTTAATTCAACTTTTAAGTCATCAATCCATTTCATCACTTTCGTAAAATCAACATCAGTATTTACCCCCATACAAGCAACTTCATGAAAAGCATTGCACATCTTATCAAGTCGTTCTGCTTCAGGATTAGCAACTAAATCACCATAACCACTTTTGACTAATGTGTGTCTCCGCTTCAAATCTTTCCTCCAACGAGAGAAAACATACTTCGATGGCACTGACTCTGTTTTCCTTATGAGCTTGAGCAAAGAAAGAATATGTCTGCATAAAATACCTTTAAACTCAAACAAATGACATTCACATTGCACTTCAAAATCTTCTTCATTAATATGTACATTGAAAGTTACATATTTGATTGCTTCTTGAATCCTTTTACTCTCCACAACAGAATATGCTGAAACCAAGCCTTCTTTCTTCTCAAAGACAGCATTGCAATACATGATACTGGCTACCTCTTCTTGAAACTCTTTGAATTTCCCATTGGTATACACTTTTTGAAATTGGTACTCAATACCAAAATGGCTTCTACAAGGGATTAAATTATTAAAGGAATTAAAATCTGCTAAGCACTCTTTTTCAACTTTATCTTTCATAGCATTGTCAAACTGCTTAAAAAACTGCTTTAAACTTGTCTTTGAGTAAACATATCCATCAAAAAATGCATGCACACTTTCATTTCTATCTATTGTAGACATTCCAGCACAAAATGTGTCTTTGACATAAACAGGAACCCATCGTTGGCGCTCATTATACAGGCTATTCAACCATTCACTGTCATGAAGGTTATGAGTATAAATTAATTTTTTCCAACTCTCATTGAAATCATCTTTACTAAAAGAATCATATACAGCACCATGCAAACTTGTTTTGATTGACTCATACTGAGAATATCCTCTCAACTTTTCAGGTACCCTTTTCATTATGTGTGACAAACACCACCGATGACGAGCTTTCAGGAATACAGTCTCAATTGCAGTTTTTATTGCTTTATCTTCACTTGTGATGATGGCAATTGGCGCATGTCCAGTAGACATGCATGCCAGCCATGTCTGAAATAACCATGTAAAAGTTTCGGCATCTTCATTTGACAACAAAGCAATACCAAGTAATACTGATTGTCCATGGTGATTCACTCCTAGAAAAAGAGCAAGAGGAATGTTGTACTTGTTTATTAAATATGTGGTGTCAAAAGTTACAACATCTCCAAAATATTCATTAGCAGCCTTGCTTCTTGTATCTGCCCAAAAAACATTTCTTAGTCGACAGTCATTATCCAAGTCCATCACATAGTAGAAGCTACTATTTATCTTTTGCATTTGAACAAAATAGCTTTGAATAGCTTCAGCATCTCCACTCTCAAATCTTAGGCTACTAGCTTTCTGAATAAAGATCCTACGATTTTTATCAAAAAATCCTAGGCTTCCATGTTCTCCAGCTTCCACAACTGGAGATTGTACACTTCCATCCCCATTGATCCCAACTGGATTTCTAAGATCACGTTTCCTTTTTCTTTGGGGCTTAGATCTTTTAGTATATTTAACAAGCCGTGCTTTGCCTGGACACAACTCATGATTATGATCAAGCGCGACACTTAAAACTCTAATCTTTCCATCCAGACATAAACACGCATTAATTCTTGCCTTACACTGGGTTTTTGTGACAAGATATGGATTCAGAAGATGCCTTCGCTTGCTTTCTGACCTCCTAGAACAAACACAAGCAAGTGTAAAATATTTCTTCCCGTCTTCTTCCATTTTTGAAGTTCTTCTATACACTTCAAAACCCTTCTGCTGAGCAAAACTAGTGTAATAATTGAAAATCTCCTGCTCAGAAGGGAAAGTCATCCCAACTTTAGGTTCTTCAACTTCCTCATTAAATTGCACCAAATTTTGGAGACCTTGCTCCGATGCTTCTCCATTCCCATCCTCCATCCCCTCATTGGAAGACATTTCCTTTATGACATCAGTTTGTGACTTGAACTTGAAACACTTTCTCCTTCCATTCCATCAAAGGACACTAGTGCCAGGAGAGAAAAGGGCAACAATGAATATAAATTGACTAAACAAGTGCAGAAATAAACAAAGCTAGAAAATTAGTAAGTTAACAGAAATCATTAGTCAATGCTCAATAGTCATCATCCAATTATTTCTTTTTAACCAAAACAGAATCTGATCACAAAATTGACAGTAATAATTTTTTTTTTTTTGTTTAAAGACTGGCTTATAACCAAAACACAAACAAGTAATTGAACTGGGGAAAAACATAAATATTCAATAAAAATTAGATAGAATGAAATATATATATATATAAATAAATTAATAGAATAATTTATCATCTAATATAAAGGTACCCACCAAACCAAATTATTCAATACAAACACACTCTAGATTCTGGGCACTCGGTTGCAGAAACAGGGTTTTCCGTTAATGCCCATCAAGCAAAATTACATTTTTCGCGCATTTTATGCAAAACTATTCATGTGGGGTGTGTTTGAAATTTGAATGAACCTCGCTGTCTTCTTCGTCTTGTCAGAAGTTAAGTGGAAACTATAGATCTTATGCATGAAATGGGTACTTACCAAAGACAAACCCAGAAGCCGAAGGAAGAAGAACAGAACGGATCACTGTAGAAGATGCAATTTCGGTGAACAGAAGAAAATTCTTCCAAAGAAGAAAGAGAAATCGATACCTTCTTTCTTAGTTTTAAGAGAAATTAATACTTCGAATTCGAACCCCCAAATTTCCAAGTGCACAATAGTTTTCTTAAATCCAATGAGAGAGTGCATAGAAATTAGAAACGGTGACCCATCATCAAATAAGAAAGCTTGCAATTTTTATCCCCCAACTTAAAAAAAAAAAAAAAAGTTTTTCTTTAAAATTGAGTTTTCGTTCTTTTAAAATTTTTGGTTTATTTTTATTTCTTAAATTTCGAAACTTGTTGTTTTTTTAATCCAAACGTCTAATATAAGTCAACATGACTAATGGTAAGTGGATTTATTTGGTTTTTTTCTCTAAGCAAAATAAAAGTTCAATCTAGTCTTTATAAAATTTAATTTCAGTTACCATAAAATTAAAAAAGTTTAATTTTTAGTCTTTATATAAATTAGGTTTAATTGTAATTTCTGTCTTCCTATTTTAAGAGGGACATTTAATTAAACAAAGCTGAAATTTGAACAAAATAACTACTAAATTCATGGTATAATTGATAATAATGGTAAAATATTTATTTATATATATAAATCTTTCACATAAATTTTATTTATTATCATATATATTTATTTATTTATTATTTTGTATTCTTAATAAGAATTTAATAATTTGAATAAAAGTAAAATAAATGGAGTGATTTATAAAATAAAAAGTGAAATATATAAAAAAAATTACAATTAATAATAAGATATGTTAAAAAATAAATGAAAAATAATAACTTTTAATAATATTAAAGATTAATAAAATAAACTTTTATAAATTTAAAATTTATATATGATAAATATTTTTAATTTTTGTCAATATTGGTTGAGTTATATGAATCAATTAATAATTTGTTAATTTTATCAATGACCTAATAACCTAGTGTCTTGATCGATTCGATCACCGATATTTACCCAATAACCTATACCCATAATTTTAAAAACTAATATGATAGTGAACTCGATTTGGATTTAAAGTTTTAACATTTTAAACAAGAAAAATTATAAACATTTATTTGATTTATCTTTTATATAATTTCTATTTACTTTTTTCTCTCTATTACATCACTTGTCGTCTTTATTATATTTTTAGTTTTATGATTTTTTTTTATTACATAACTTATTATATTCATTTATTGCTTTTATTTATTCTTTAAGCACCACAATCTAAGCAATAATAATAATAATAATAATAAATTAAAAATAAACAAATAATCAACGTGTCTTAAAGTCCTAAAGTGATTAAAGAAAGAGTTGGCCTAATGGATAAAGAGAAAGAAAATAACGCAGCAAGGTGCTTAACTGTCACTCGATGGTGAGGAAGGGGGAGGAGCCAAGGTTTCGTTCAAAGACAAAATGTTAGGAAAGGAAGGTGTGAAAAGGAGAGAGAAGACAGATCTCATAACAAACAACAAGTTCAAAATTGAGTATGAAGGTGGAGATTGGCTATAGTCAAAGTGTTATGTGGATGATAGTGTTACAAAAGCTATGGCAACCATGGACCAAGGTGGTCATAGTCAAACTGTTGGGTAAGAATTTGAGTTTCTTTGTCATGAGGGATAGATTGCGGGCAGTTTGGAAGCTGACAGGGGGGTTTGAAGCGGTGGACGTAGGACATGGTTTCTACATGGTGAAGTTCGACTTGGCTCAGGATTGGGAGAAAGTGCTTATGGGAGACCCAATATTATGATGAAAGTCTCCTTTTTGCATTGGGAGCGGCAGTGGGTAGACTAGTGAAGGTTAACATACGGACGGTGGATGCATCACGGGGAAGGTTTGCTAGGGTATGTGTAAAGATTGATCTCAATCAACAGGTTGTGGGGAAAGTGTGGTTTTAGGATCACTGGTTTAAAGTGGTCAGTAGAGTATGAAGGGCTACATCTTGTTTGTAAAAAATACGGCTTGTATGGGCACACAGCAGGTAAGTAAGTGCTTAACCGCAATGCCGACAAAAGTGACAAGTAGTCTGGCAAAAGAGATGGTAGTAGGCGTGAGTTAGAAGGAGAGCGTTCTGGTTATCCTTAACAATATTGGTGAGAATCAAGGGAAAGGCGAAAATATCAGGAGCAATCCAATATATAGGGATTGAATTGTAGTTAAAAAGGGTAATCGAAATCAAAAATAGAAAAATATTTTGACAGTGGATACTAAGGGATTTAAAGTATTGGATAAGAATATTGCAAAATTAAATGCGAAGAACACTAATTCCGAAATAGGTGGTGTGGGCTCGAAGGGTATGGAAGGCAAGAAAGGCTTTAAGGGCAAACGACATAGAGTGGAAATCAACTTAAGTAGGGGTAGCCAAGAGGGCTAAAAGTCAATAGGAGGGGCCGGTAAACAGGGCCCGATGAGAAGAAACTAGGCCTAGATCTAAAAGTCAACTCTAGTGAAATACGGAGGGACCAAGTCCCTCTGTTGAAGAAAAATGTCATCACATTGACTTTGAACAACCCTATTATTTCAACTTTCGGGAGTCATACGACTATGCCGGTAGAGTTTGTAGTGCCCAACCGCCTTCGTTTTACGAACTCACGAGAACCACCGGATGACGGAGTTGAAGCAAGAACGACGGGTATGATGGAAAGTTCTAGGGGAGCTATGACCCTAGCGGAAGGCACTACAGATATTGTAGAAATCATGGAGGAGGAACACCACGTTCTCTTGACGTAGAGTGGTCATTAACGAGTAGGTTCGCACCCAAGGAAGTTATCATGTTAGGTTTTGAAGAATATTCAATCCTAGCTTGGAACATTAGGGGTTTTGCGAATTAAAGGAGTATGCGCACATGCATGAACTCATCAAGAGGTATCATCCAGACTTGATTTGTCTGTTTGAAACTCATGTGTTGTCAGCCTTAATTTTGAACTTCTAGAGGCAAGTAAGGTATGAGATGGTCGAAGTGGAAGAGGCACAAGGCAATGAAGGTGGTGTATGGATTATGGCACCAAAGGACAGGTCGGAGAAGGTAGAGCTAGTAGAGTCTATGCCTCAGTGTGTTTCAATTTTGGTAACCTAAGGAAGCCATAAGTGGGTTTGCACAGTGGTATATGCGAGTCTGAATTATGCTAAGAGAGGTTGTTTCTAGCAATACTTTGAGGAGGTAAGAAGGAGAATACAATAACCATGGATGCTAGTGGGAGACTTCAACAACATCCTACTTCCATTTGAACAGAAAGGGGGAGTATTTTCGAGGTTACGCGTAAAGGTGTTTGTTGAGCTCATGAATAGTTGTTCCCTAATTGACATGGAGCGCTTTGGGGGAAAGCTCACATGGAAAAGGAGGAGGTTAGTCTCTAAAAGAAATCAAGGGAGAGTTAAGTCAAACTTGGAAGTTGGATTATTGTGTTCTTCCATACTCAAACGGTGATTCAGCAGAAAAGGAATAAGGTGCATGGTTTACATCTTCCGTCAGGAGAGTAGTGTACGAACATAGAGACATTGAAAGAGGAGGCCTTGAATTTCTTCAAGACGTTATTTTGCACTAAGGAGAGCATTGGTGATGTCAAAAGGGGGTTTAACGCTACACCACTGTCGAGCATTGGTGATGCAAAGGAAGCGCTTATAAGCCTAGTAATGAAAGAAGAGGTGTTTAGGGCATTGTTGAGCATGAAATCGTATAAAGCCCCAGGAACAGATGGGTTCCAACCGATATTTTTTAAAATGTTATGGACAGAGGTGGGGGATGATGTGTGGCGTTTTGTAGCGAATGCATTCGAAACCAGGCAAGTGGATAGGAGAGTAACGAAGACGCTGCTGATTTTAATCTCGAAAGGTGACACACTCTTAAGCTTTAAGGAATTCAGACCCATAAGCTTATGCAATGTACTATATAAGATACTTACAAAGGTTTTGGTCAACAAATTGAGATCGTTTTTAAATGATTTGATCAGTCCTTTACAAAGCAACTTTATACCAGGGTGGAATACGAAAGATAATGCCATAGTCTTGCAGGAGGTGGTACACTATATGAGCAAGTCTAAGAAGAAGCTAGGTGATCTTATTCTCAAACTAGATCTTGAGAAAGCTTATGATAAGGTGAATTGGGACTTTCTTAAGCAAACGTTGCGCTTGTTTGAGTTTTCGGGCTGAATAGTCTCACTAATAATGAGTGGAATTACGTCTACAACAATATCGCTACTTTGGAACAGAAGTAAGACAGAGTGTTTTGATCTAGTTAGGGGGCTGCGGTAGAGAGATCCCCTATCTCCACATCTCTTTGTGCTTTGCATGGAAAGACTAGGGGCTATGATACATCCAGGGCAGACCCAGGTTTTAGGGGTAGGGGGAGTCGACTATAAAAAATTTTTTTTACAAGAAATAATAATAATATAAACATTAAAAAAATTAAAAAAAATAATTAAATAAATTATTTAGATATTTCATATTTAATAATAAACAAAATTAATCATTCAAAATCTACTATACAGAGAAAAAAAATTAATATAAATTTAGTTAATTATATTTATTATATAGTATATATAAATGAAATATATTATCATTAATTTGTTAGTTTGAGTTGTATCTGTACTTAATCTCCTTAAGCAAGTTTTCAAGTTCAAACCTTGTAAATGAAAAAAACATGGTTGGGAGGGGAGAACCCCAATGAAGGTGGTCATCTAGGTTCTCGTGACGAAGATTAATCATCGATTTTACCTCTTATCGACGATGTTAACTCATAACTATGACATCTTATGCTGATGTGCAATTTGAGAAACAAAAACAATTTATTTTTATAAGATTTCTATAAAAAAAAAGATAAAATTAATTTTATCATTTAAAAAACATAAAGATAAAATTGATTATATAATAATTAAAATTGAATATTTAAATAAGATTTTCTAAAAAAAAAAGTTAAGATTGATATTGATTTGATAATTTAAATAAAAAATAATTAAAAAAATTAAATTATATAATATTAATAATAAATCTAGTCAAATATAATATTTATATAAAAAATTTTATAAAATAAAAAAGTAAAAAAAATGTTAAATGAATTTTGGAATTGCTAAACACATCTCTTAAATTACTTAATGCACCATTAAAATTGTTAACCACACCCCTAAAATTATTTAATGCACCCTTATAATTATATGAAAAAAAAAAGATAAAAAAGTCAGGGGGGGCCATGGCCCCCCCAATGCCGTACCTAGGTCTGCCCCTGGATACATCAAAAGGTAAATGAGGGGAGAAGGAAACCACTTCGCATTAATGGTAGGGGTCCAGCACTGTCACACTTGTTTTTCACAAATGATGTACTATTATTTACGCAAGCAAAGTTGGGACAGGCTAGGGTAGTAGCGGAAGTGTTAGCCAAATTTTGTTCCTTGCCTGGGATGAAGGTCAGCCTTGAGAAATCCAAGATACTGGTTTTAGATGGTGTTAGAATATATATTATCTTGTGAGAAATTCAAGATACTGGTCTTAGAGGGTATCAAAGCTTGGTTGAGGGAATCAGGAAATTGTGTTTCACTAGGGACAAATTGTCCCTGGTGGACATCATTGTCCCTGGTGGACATCTCTAGTGGATCTTTTTTTTCCCACAACCTTTCTTTGTCTCTTTGTTTCCCAGTTATCCTCACTTCCTCCTCACATGATAGGCAATCATTTCTTCCTCCCTAGGTTATTTTCTTCTTTTTTTTAAGGCAATCTTCTTCTTCAATTTTTTTTTTCAAAAAGTTGTTAATATTGCATGAACAGTACTGCACCTCTACAAAGCTGTTGTTCACCATTGCCGACCAATCTTTTTTTTTTCAAACCGTCGTGAATAGTGTGTGAATAGTACCGTATCTCTACAAAGTTGTTGTTCCTCATTGCCGACCAATCTTTTTCCCGATGCAATCACACCAGATCAAGTGCCAAAGTTGAACAGTATTGCATCTCTATAAAGTTGTTGTTCCTCATTGTCAACCAATCTTTTTTTTTTTTCTGGTGCAATCACACTAGATCAAGTGCCGAAGCTGAATATCGAATAGTGCGTGCACACTACCGCATATGACATTTGTAACAAGTTTGGCTCATATGACATATATGCTTTAGCTTGAGGGGGGGGTGTTAGAATATATATGATCTTTATATTATCTTGGTAGTTATTATCCTTATATTATCTTTATAGAGGGGATATCGCCAAGGCTAAAGGAGAGTATAACTAGAGAGACAGAGATTCATTTCACGAGAAGGTTGGACAAATACTTGGGTTTCAAAATCTACAATGGAAGGGGAAAGAGGAGTGACTTCACGAAGCTTGTTGAGAAAGTGAACAACAAGCTCACGGCATGGAAGAATAGGTTGTTAAACAAACTAGGGAGAGTGGTGCTAGCTAACTTCGTCATTGCATCTCTTCCATCTTATAGCATGTAAGTGTAGTGGTTCTCAGGGTACATGTGTGAGTTTGTGGATAAAAGCATTAGAACTTTCATCTGGCGAGGGAGCACCAGGAGAGGCTTACACATGGTGGGATGGAAAGAGATCATAAAACCAAGGAAGAAGGGAGGTTTAGGAATCCGTAAAGCGAGGGAACATAATGTTGCTTTTAAGGAAGCTAGTATGGGACCTGTTGCACCCAACTAGTCAGTTTTGAAGCGAGTTATTGTCAAGTTTATACTTGAAGGAGGGGCACATTTTCAAAAAGTGAGCTAGCCTTGGATCCATGGTATGAGGTCGATCTCCAAAGCATTAGATAAGTTGGAGGAGGGATTTTAGTTCAAGATAGGAGGGGGAGAAACGACGTTTTGTTCAGAACCATGGGTGGCTCAACGAACAATAGCATCTCTAATCCCATTTGTGGACATCCATGATAAGGACTTAAGGATTCGAGATGTTCAAGAGAACAATAACTGGAATCTTGGAAGGCTTTACACTATACTACCAACACACATAGAGCAAGCTATCTCTCATATAAATTGCATATTGGTTGAAGGGAATGAGGACGTGTGGATTTGGAACTTTGAGATATCGAGAACCTACTCCACCAGGAGTGCATACAATTGGTTAAGGTGGAGTGACCGGATGGTAAGGACTTAAGGGACATGGGCTTGGATTTGGAAGTTACGATTGGTGCGAATATTCAATTCTTTCTCTGGTAGTTCTTTCATCGGGCCTTACCAGTGCAGGATGTTCTAATGAGAAGAGGGATAGGTGGTGATAACTCCTGCCCAAGGTGCTCGAGGATAGCTAAAGGCCTTCACTATTGCATTTTTGTGTGTCCTCAAGTTATCGCTTTTTGGTCCATATGTGGAGTCAATTCACTAGTACCAACAAGCTTAACTAGTGAAGCAGTTCTGCAAGGGCTACGAGAGATGATGGATGAGCATGGAGCGCATGTCCCAATCATAGCTTGGTTTTATTGGTTTGCCAAAAATTCACTCATATTCGAAGGAAATGAGTGGACAAATGTATAGGTGTGTATGAAGGTGAATGCTTTGCAGATTAGTGTCGCTAGCGCATTTGAGGGGCACGACTATACAACCAAGGTCTAAAGATGGGTTGCTTGGAAGAAACCAACTAGGGGGGTTGTCGCTTTGAACATTGATAGGAGTGTTCAAGGGTCACTAAGTGTGGCAGGTATTAGAGAGGTATGCCGAGACAAAACTGTGTCATTCTATTTTAGGTTTTATGGCTCAGTAGAAGAGGAAGACATCTTGGTGGTAGAGTTTTTGGCTTTATTACAAGGGTTTAGTGCATGTTGGGATCAAGGGTACAAGCAAGTGGTATGTTACTCGGATTCTAAGTCAGCAGCTGATCTAGTGGGTAAGTCGATGGAGAGATATCACTAATACAACAATGCCATTGTGATGATTCAAAGGATGATGAATATGGAATGGGCATGCACTCTATAACATAATTTTATGAGGCAAATACGTGCGTGGATTCTCTTGTGAAAAAGGGAGCTACATCTCCTGAAGACATAGTTATTCTTCATGACACCCCAATCTCGTTTGGGCCAAGTCTGCATGGGGATGTAATATGAATTTTGTTTCCTAGAGTTACCTAATTTTTTCTCTTTCTATTGTTTTTCTTTTGTTTCTCTCTATGTAACAAAAAAAAATGAATAATCAAAACCAGTTTTGAATTTTGATCAACAAGAATACTAGGGTCACACACTAAACACATTCCCTATAGAATTCCTTTTTAAAATTTAAGTAGGTTTATTATTATTATTATTATATTATTATTATTATTATTATATATATATATATATATATATATATATATCATTAAACTTTGAAATGAAATTAAAAATAAATATTAAAATTAAAGTTAGTGAAATTTGGAGGTGTGGAATGAGATTTCACAATTTTTTTTTCAACCAAATAATGCATTAGGAAGAGGTTTTTATTTTCGTGCTTCAACAACTCCTTTCCCAATAATTCATGTTGTCACTTGTTTATATTCTGAGTTGTCATCCTTTATGTTTGTAACTTCTTAGAAATTCAGTGGATTCCTGAGGATAGAATTACGTTGTTCACTGCTGATGAATTGATCTAGATTGGAGGTTCCATGGTTCTAGGGACGAAGGCACTTGGTGCCTTGGGGAGGCCAAGGCCCCCTGACTTTTTTTATTTTATTTAAAAATTATTAGTATATTAGGATAATTAATTTTAGAATAAATAATTTATGTATTAATTAAGTAAAATGATTTATAAATTATTATTTAGTCATAAATTATCATAATTTTATTAATTATTAGTGTATAATTTTTATGCTAATAATGTATAAAATTGAACTCTTATTTTAAAATAAGAACATCTAAGTGTTAATTATATTTTCTATTTTTGATAAAATATTTTTTACTTTTTATAGAGTTTATTGTTGAGACAATTGTATATATACTTTTTTTAGATAAAATATTTTCTAATTTACTATTATTATCATAATAGCTATAAATGATTTCAGCATGTTTGCAATCAAATGATTTTATTAGTGTTTTTTTTAATGTTGATTGATTAAAATTGATTAAAAATAAAAGTTTTTTTTTATTAACATGAAAAATAAAAATAAAAAACCCTTTGATGAAAAAAATGTAAATAATTAAATATTTTATATGAAATTAAAATTAATATTTATATAATATTTATTAAGAAAAAAAAATCATTTTTACAAATTGGCCCCCCTACCCACTGTCTCCTGGCTCCGTCCCTGCATGGTTCCTTGTCGTGTCAACTTTTCAGATGTATGAATTTTTTCATATTGCTTTCAATATAAAAGTTAACATTTAAAATGCAATGGGACTTTTAGTTTTAATGTGTCGTTGGTTATGTTTAGTCCATGGGTTTTTTTTTTGTTCGGCAAAAGAAATTGATGATATATATATAGATATGACAGTTATGTAAGAGTACAAGAAGTGCCCATTACACAAATACAACACCAAAATAAGGCAGGCCAGTGGGTTAAAATGCACACTAAACATACTCCCTATAGCATTCCTTTTTTCCTACCTCACCCTCACGTGGCGTGTTCTTGTTTTCGGTTTCAATGGCCTCTTCGGCTGCACTATGCCTCTCCACATTCACTTCGTTCCGTTCTTCTTCTTGTTCCAAGACCTTTAACAACTCCTTCCCTTTTCCTCCTTCTGTCCTGCCACGTCTTCTCCATTTCGCTCCCAAAGTTGCCTCCTCCTCTGGCAACGATTCCTTTTTTGTTTTCCCTTGGTCTGGTACCGACCAAGGTACTAAGATGCTTTTATGATTTGATATTTCTATGGTCATGGCTTGAAAATTATTTAAGCCATCATGCTGCCACTTGTTTATATTCTAAGTTGCCATCAATTTACAAGTTAACATTTAAAATGATAGCACAAAAATAAAAACCTCTTTATCGTGACACCGTCATAAGCGAAATTGGCAAAGTCATCCTTAACATCAAGAGCAACACTCCTTCCCATAGGATCCAACGTTATACTAACTACATCCATGAACTTGTTCACACTACTCTGCAAAGCGCAAAAAACACATAAAAACAACACTCAAAACGCGCATTTCATAGTCACTAACTAGTCACAACTAGTGAGGAGTGTTATTATATTACCTACAACCTCTTAATTGTGGTTTCGTCTACGTCCCGAGGGTGCGATTTTTTAGGGACAAGACAACAACATTGCTACGGTAAAGGGTGGGGAAGGCAAACATTGCGGCGAAGGAGGACATTGCACTGAAGGTATGATTAGGTTTTAAGGAGGGTTGTGAATAAGGAATAAGCTGGACCTCTATTTTATAGCCTTTCAATGAGAAGACAGGACAACTTAAGCATAATAATTTAAGTAGGTTCATTCTTATAAAATTATTTTTTAAAGTTGGTGATTATAATTTACAGATAATATGTAAAACTATTATATATATATATATATATATATATATATATATATATATATATATAATCATTAAACTTTGAAATGAAATTAAAAATAAATAGGAGGTGTGGAATGGGATTTCACAATTTTTTTTTCAACCAAAATATGCATTAGGAAGAGGTTTTTATTTTCATGCTTCAACAACTCCTTTACGGAAGAAACTCTCTCCCATCTTCCCACATCCTCTCTCTCCCCTAAGTTTAGTCCATGTGTATTTGGCTCCAAAATCATGATTTATTTGAAGAAGATCCTACAATGATTTTTATTTATAAGTGATTACTTTAACACATCTTTTTAAATTTCACACAAAAGATCTATGGAGTTTAAACAAACAACGCACATGTCCACCTAAAACTTAATTCCATTTGAAAAGGTGGAGGACTGCATTATTGAAGAAGCTTTGATACTATGTCGAGAAATTAACTACCTTAAAAGCTTAGATAGTTGTAGGTGAAAGTCTAACATGCATGTTTATAAAGTTTTCATTATGTGCTTGCTACTCGTGGTATATTGCATGTTGCAACAATTAGACTCATTGTCCTTTTAGAGCACAGCAGGGAGGTAGGCTATATTTTTCATTTCAATAAAGCTTTTGTGCTTGTGCTCTGATTCTTAGTAATTACTATATGTTGAAGAAATTGCATAACATTGTTAAAATTTCATCAGATGTTCTGCTTATTGTGTCACCCTAAATTCTCTAAACATTAATATGGCAGGTCATTGAGGTAGAGAAGGTGAGCAAAAGTGATTTTAATGAAAAGCTAACCATGACTGTTGCAATGCCATTATTATGGGGGGTTCCTCCAGCTTCAGAAATGCTTCACCTAATTGTTAAAAGTGGTGGAGGGGATGTAGAAAATGTCTATTGGCAATGGAACTTTCTAGAAATACATATTTTAGGTCCCCTCCCTAGTCATTCTTTTTCTGCACTATATGCATAATAGCAAATGGGAAAGAGAGAGAAATGGTATCCTTATATACGACTTTTTAACCTTAATGGGTAATTTCTTAAAAAAAATTACCCACAAGGTGTAGTTTGAAAACATAATTTACTGTTCATTGAACGAGAGACACCACTCTAACTTATTTTTCCTACTCATTGATCGTGAGTTAACGGGAAATGTCACTCCCTTCTTTTCTTCCAACCAATCAAAGACCATTTTTGACGCGTGTTTCCTAACAAACAGGAGACGTTATTCGGTACATTTTCTCCTTTTTTGGTTAGTCCCACGTGACATAGGAGGCGTCACTTGCTTCTATTTCTCCCATGGGAGATGCCAATCATTATTGCTTCTCTTATGAGAATACACTTATTGCTTCTCTTATAAGAATACAATTTTCGTGGTCCCTTCTCCTTTTGCCCCTTTTATGTGTTAGGTTTAAGGTTGATGGTTTGAATTGTTATTATGGTAATTTCAGTTAACATACTGGAAATTAAAAGATTAAAAGTAAAAAAACATGATTAAAATTATAATTTTAATTTAAAACGTTAATCATACTAAATTAAAAAAAAATTAAAATTAAAATCTTAAAAATGCTTTAAATTGAAAATATTACTATCATTCACATGCTAAAATTAAAAAAGCTTAATATTACAACACTGAAATTCTTTAATTTTAGTTTCTTCCTATGCCATTTTGTGTTTTAAACGTTGGACAGTTTGCCCCCTTCATGTCTACATTGACTACATCTTGGTCTTTGTTGCGATTCAGTCAAATTCATTTCATTTCGTGTGCGTGTAACCTTTGGGTGACCCTTGCCATGTAATTTGGCTTCATCTATAACAACAAAAGGTCCATGCCTTTGAGGAAGGTTTTCATCATTACCAAATGGATTTCATTCATTGGAATAAGCTGAGATTATGTTTTTGATTAAGTAGACATCATCTACGTAGTTGAATCTGTTGATGTTGACAGATGCACATGTTGCTATTATGTGTGTCCAAGGATACTTGAATGCTTGAAATGCTCCACACTCAGTAATGCTCCTTTAAGATCACTGCCCATGTTTTCCCTCCTCTTTCTAATTTCAAAGCAGTCATGGTGAAAGAGGGGGCAAAAGGAGAAGGGACCACGAAAATTACATCTCATAAGAGAAGTGAGAGCTATTGGCGTCTCCCATGCGAGAAATTGAAGTGGTGCTTCCTATGCCACGTGGGACCAACCAAAAAATGAGAAAGGTTTTCATTATGTGTTTGCTAAGCTTAGACTCATTGCCCTTTTACTTTTCATGTTAAAAGGTATCTCGTGTTTCATGTCAAATGCTTGGCTATAAAATCAGTTTTTAAGTCCAAGATAGCAAAGGCACAGTATGCGCTTTTTTTAACCTTTCTCATCTTTGATCCATGATTTCTCTTATTTATAGTCCATTTCAATGGTTGATGTTCTTTTAGATTTGGCTAATCATATTGTTATGCTTCATAGAAGAAGCAAGGGATTTCCAAAACTGCTAAAAAAATTTCACGGTTCCAAGAAAGTGATTACATGGATCCCAATCAAGGCCTTTGTTGGTGCACTCTTTGATATTGCAACTACTAATGTGAGTACTCAGTCTTTTAACTAAACCTCCTCTATGAATTGCCTTCTTTCTAGGGACTTGACATAGGCAAAAAAGACTTTGTATTGTTGGTTTCTACTGTTCCATTGAGATGCTTAGCGATGTGGTGGAATACACTGATTTAGAGTGCAGCTAAGAGGTAGGTGATGGAATATTTTGGCAAGCATACCAAATATTGCATAAGTAGTTTAAAAGGGAAGATCTTAGTATCGAATCCACAAGGAATTATCCATATTGACTACTAGTAAGATTATCAGTTCCTACACACTAGTTTGGTTTTAGCATTGGTTTGTTTTGTAGAACATGAATAACAGCAGAAAATAAACTAAACACTATAAAAATAATTAACAAGATAAGGAACTTGATTTAGAACAAGGATCGAGCAGTTGGAATGCGTAGATGTGGAACGATGATGATGGATATGTTAAGGCTTTGGTTCAACCGGTTTGCTTCCATGTAAACATACAAAATATATTTTCTATTCAAAGCAATAATTCAGATTTACTTTAATTTAAAAGTGCTCAAAACATGATGTCTCATCAAATCAAGCCTAAACTGCTCAACCTCACTTTCGATGTCTCAGTAAGTTCAATTGAGTGGTTTGGTGAAGCTCGGAGATCTTTATGAAGCTAATGAAATCTATCCTATGTTTAGAAATACATTTCATTAGAATTCACTCTCAATTCTAAGTTTGAAAGCATATGTCTATGACATCCAAACCCTGCAACATGCATATATAACAGGCCAATCATATAACATATAATAAAAATAGAGAAAGGATGAAGTTTACCCTATGTCTAGTGATATACTCTTTCCTATTCTCAGTTCCAAGTTCAAAAGCATATGTCTATGACAATCAAACTCCACAGCATGCATATATAACGGACCGAATCATATAACAAGCGATAAAATAAAGTAATGGATTTTAAACTGAATACTCAATGAATAAATATGAAGGAAAGCATTTACATGTTAGCACTTAGTTCCAAATCCTCAACATAGATGGATTAACCTCTCATTGTCATAAGAAGCTTACAAAAATAGAAGGGAAGAACAAGGGATGGAAGAAGCAACTCAATCCTATAAAATCTGAATCCCTTTAACAAATTACAAAGTGAAACTTATATACGATAAGTGGACTTTCACTTAGCACGCATGTCCGCTAAGCACACGTTCGCGATTTTGTAAATCTTCATCTCAGGTACAGGGCTTCTGCTAAGCACGCACGTCCGCTAAGCGAATCTTCAGTTCAAAAGAAAACTTCGCTTAGCATAAGTTTGCATTCAGCGCTGCATAAACCGCCTGTCTCGTTGAGCGAGATGTGGAGCTAAGCGCGAGTTACCTTAATTCTTTATCTTCCTTTGTTATTGAACATAGGCCTATAAAACATGAATTTAAATATATTTCTCACAAAATAGCTTCCTATGGTTGCAATTAACAAAACTATCCAAATTTATATAAAATAAATTTAAACTAAGTTAAAAACATTGGATAATCGCTACAAAATATAATGCAATATTTATGTATATAAAGCGATTAACAGTAGGCTATACTTTTCCTTTCAATAAAGCTTTTGTGCTTTAATTCTTACTAGTTACTATATGTTGAAGAAAGTTTAGTCAAAATTGCATAACATCGTTAAAATTTCATCAGATGTAGATGTTCTTCTTATTGTGTCACCCCAAATTCTCTAAACATTAATATGGCAAGTTATTGCGGCAGAGAAGGCAAGCAAAAGTGATTTAAATGAAAAGCTAACCATGACTATTGCAGTGCCATTATTATGAGGGGTTCCTCCAACTTTTGAAATGCTTCACTTAACTGTTAAAAGTGGTAGAGGGGATGTAGAAAAGATCTATTGGCAATGGAACTTTCTGTAAATACATATTTTAGGTCCCCTCCCTAGCCATTCTTTCTACACTTTGTGCATAATAGCAAATAAGAAAGAGAGAGAAATCATATCGTTATATATGGCTTTTTGACCTTGATAGAAATTACCCACAAGGTTTAGTTTGAAAACATAATAACAAAATAGGTATTTTATTGTTCATTGAACAACGGGAGATGCCACTCTAGCCTATTTCTCCCACTCGTTGACCATGAGTCAGCAAGTGGGAGACGTCACTCCCTTCTTTTTCTCTAACCAATTAGAGGATCTAATGTGTGTTCCTTGACAAATAGGAGATGTCAATTTGTCATAGGAGAAGGGATATAACGATTGGTGTCTCCCATGCAAGAAATAGAAGTAAGTGGCACCTCTAATGGGAGAAATGAAAGCAAGCGACACCTCTTATGCCATGTGGGACTAACCAAAATAGGAGAAAGGATATCGAATGGCATCTCTTATTTGCCAAGAAACACGCGTCAAGATCAGTCTCTAATTGCTTGGAGAAAAAAAAAAAGAGGAGTGGCATCTCCTGTTCAATGAACAGTAAAAGATCCACTTTGATATTATGTTTTCAAACTTCACCTTATGGGCTATCAAGGTAAAAAAAAACCCGTTATATAGATGTGGTTCATGCCATTCAAACTATTGACCATGGGGTTAACTAACCATTTGTCTTCTTTATTAATAGATTAAGTACATGGTCTACAAATTGAATGGGTTTCACCAGTCTATAAATATCAAATATGTGACGATTTATAATCACTCTCATACACCCAATAGACAAATCAAAGTACTCAATCAATCAAGGATATATTTCACATTCATTTTTTGCCTTTATTTTTCAATCATTTATATCCTTGTACTTCAAACATTTTAGTTACATTGTTCCATTCAAACGCTTTTATTATTTATTTATTGTATTATTTAATTATTGGTCATTAAGTAGGCATATATATATATATATATATATATATATATATATATATATATATATTTTTGTCTGGTTGATGCTCCACTCTTGCAACCATTAATTAATTACTGGTTCATTATGGCTACCCAATATATATATATATATATATATAAAAATTAATATGCACCTATTTCATTTGATCTCTCTACATCCAAAAAAAAAAAAAAAACATTCTCCTTCCCCTCTTTACTATACCCAAAATTAAAAAATAAAAATTATTTCCCTCTCCCTCTCATAAACCTATCTCATAGTGGCCTTAAACCCTACATTCTAAACCTCATGCCCTAAACCTTAAATAAACAAACATTGTTTCACCTCTCGTGACAAGGGTGTTTTCTCAATACAAAAAAATTTTCTCATTTCATTTTCGTTTTTATAAGTATGATGATTATTATTTTCTTCTTTTTTCTACTCACGAATATGTTTCGTTTTGGGTTAACATGTAATTACATTTTTTGTTTAATTTCTGACTTTTTTCATTTTTTTATTTTCTAGGAATATAAACATGGAGACAATTGCTACATCAAACGAATTAAATGATTCTGCAAACACAACAACATGGATTCTAAAGTGTGACGAAATATGAAAGGTATTTGATATCTTGATAGAAGGAGAAAACTTTTATTATGTGTGATTTGTTAAAAAGATTTAAAGAGAGGAAGAAGAAGGTTTTAATTATTTTTTTTAATTTTAGGATGTAGGATTTAAGGCCATTATGAGATTGTTTTATGAGAGGGAGAGTGAAATAATGTATTTTTTTTTAATTTTGGAGCGCGACTCGTATGAGAATTTGCATTTTATGTGAGAATATTCTCATCCATTGGATTAAATTAAACGATAAAGATTAAAAATTAAAATGCACCTACTTCATTTAATCTCTTTGCATCCAAAAATTTATTAAAAAAAAAAACTTCTTCTTCCTCCTTTACTGCACCCAAAATTAAAAAAAAAAAAAAAACATTATGTCACTCGTATCTATAAAAAAAAAAAAAAAAAAAAATGCAGAGTGAAGGCCATGAACCCAACCATGTTACTTTTTCTATATTTTTTTTTGGTGCAACTCGTTCAAAACTCAATAACATAAGAAAAGACCAAGTCAACTTGATTTATTAGCATAATTTATTAATATTAATTATTAATGGATGATCTTTGTCTACATGGAATGTGGAATGGAAGTTGTTCGTTTCTTTCCTAGCATAGGTATCATTACTCAATTGGACCAAAAACTAAACTTGCTTGTAATTTTATAATTATTGCTGGTCTAAAAAAATTTGGTTGGTTGAAAAACTAGTTTGTGACCAAAATTACATTTAGGTGGTGTTTGGTTTCACTATTTTATGTTTTTATTTTCATATAAAATAAAAAAATGCAGTTGTAAATAAGTTTGTTTTAATTTTTTTAAATATTTTCTAAAAAAATGTTAGAAAATTAAAAATAGAGATTTAAAATTTTCAACATTTTCATTTTTATAAACATATTCATCTTTTAATGACTTCATTTTGACTCTTATAAACAAGTTTTCTAATATTTGAAGAGTGAAAATAAAAATTATTCTTAAAAAATAAAATTTGTAAATAAAAATATGAAATATCTCCAGAAACCCAAAAATCATGTGAGTGTCTTATCTTCACGACTCTTTCTTTTTTATTTATCATCTTGCTTATGTATCACTGTTTATTCTTTTTCAATTTTTCAACAATGTTGAAGCATTCATTCAGTGGCTTCAAATTACATGATTCTCTACAAGCTATATCTATCGACATCTTTGTATTTGAAAGCATCTCTTTTTTAAGAAAGATTCATATAAAATCCACTCTGGATAACATGATAGGGACAATCCATGACGAGTTCCTTGAATCTCCCAACAACTATGGAGAAACTCATCATCTAATTGACGAGATGTACTTGTTCACAAACTACATTATTAACTCCTCCAAGATGTGATATACTCATTTTTTATAGATTTTTGAGTCATTGTTTAGTTTTTTGCCCAATAAGAATGAGAAAAGTCTTAACCTAAGTGCCTTGAGACTAAATCCATAGATTTTCAAATCTAAAATATTCCCTCACATTATTGCCAAAAAAAAGTTAGAAAACTTTGGTTACTTGGTAAATTAAGTGCTACTAGTATTTTATAACAATTACTGAGACTCGATCCGAGGGAGTGACAAATGAAATCACGACTTTTGACTAAGATGTGTAACAATAAATGCATTTTTTTTATGGAAGATGCATTCGTGTAACCGTCAAATGTACCTTTCACTGAAAGAAACATTTATATGTATAAGAAGAAGAAATTGCCAAATATAAGATGGTTTCTTTACGTCAGATAGTCTCAGAATTTGTTGCATTCATTTGTTTGACAAGACTTACATGCTAACAGAATCAGAATAGTAGAAATATTATGCTCTCTGCATATTCTTTAGAGTGTTTCACAGCCTACTCTAGTATACAAATGCCGCAAAACTAAGAGTGTTTCCACCAAGCAGGCATGCATTCATTAAACCCATCACATAGTATTTCACCTCAATGGATAACAGGTTTCAAAGGATGAGCTCTGAGTTTTGACAAATCCAGACTAGAATCCAGTTCTTCATCCAGTTCACCAACAACACTTCTGCAATGACCAAAGGGAAACCAACCATACATGATTTAGTGATATATGAAATAGTGCCACAAAATGAAATCTATATATGCATGCACAAATTGAAAAATGGAGTAAGGGACATACATGTTGTCACCCCTGATGATGTATAAACCAAGAACAAGTTGTTGTACACCTTCCTGTAGTTAAAAACAAGAATGAAGATGACTTTCAAGAAAAAAATCTGCAAGGTTTAGACCATGACTTTCAAGAAAAAAATCTGCAATTGAAGATATGGCTAATTAATATTTGAAGGAATTTATCTGCAATTGCATAACTTCATCATACCTTGGTAGAATAAACTCGTTCATGGGACTCATCAAGAATTATGTTTGTTGCCTGGTCAAAACCTTTCAGGACTCCCTGAACAAAAAAAGCATTTTAATTAGAAGTTAGAGCAATGACACTTACTAACACACTACAAACAGTCAAGAGCTAACTTTGTTCATATACTAAAGCTTACCACTATATTTCGTCCATCATTTGTAATGACTGAAATAGTCTCTGTCAAGTGTCAACAACCAAAAATTCAGTAAATATAGCAATTACTAGCATGATTTAACTAAGGCATATCTCATGGAAACACAATTTGATGGAGAATTGGTTCCTAATTCTTCATTAACTTAAAAAATTGTCGTTAATAAGCACAAAAATAACATAACTATGTATAGAATTCCAAACACCAAAGCAAAACATAAATATTTACAGATGGCTTACGATCTACAAGAGATTCAAGTCCAGGCCCAGCTGACATCTTGCGTTGTTAGATGGATAACACTTGCACCTGTAGAAGCTTTAGTGTCAAAAGATTAATTAAACAATGCAAATGTACACATTTAGAACCAGCTAAAACCCAGTAGAGCAGAAATATGATGCTGCAACTAACATATCAATCATTCATTTTTATGCTAGTTATTTTTGAAACACTCGTGTTGACTAAATGAGCCATGAAGGGGTGTTGCATAATTAAGTTCCAGACAATATATTCAATCTCTATAGAGTTGTGTTATCTCAAGTGTAGTTGGGGCAAGGCTCCACACAGCCACTTGGTCCTCAGTGACACAGTTCACTTTGATGTGACCATAGACAAACAAGCTATATCGAATGCATGCATATCAGTAGAGACAACAAATACAACAAATATATAGTTAGAAGGAGAAACTTGATTTAGCCTATGCTGGGGTTGAGGATAAAAAAAGCTATTTGTTGTTTTGAATTTTCATTTCAATTTTTTCTTTATTTTAACTTGAAGATAAAGGTTTAAGAGTTCAGACCATGTAAACTTTATAACCAATTTGTTAAGTATAAATTATTATCAGAAGTGTAGGCTTCTTTTCTACTCTCAATAGTGTAACTATTGGAAGTTGGCTCCTCCCAATGTCACAAGGCAGCAAATCACACTTTATGCACAACCAACCAAATTTGAACATCTCGTTTGCATTTTCAAAAAAATGGGATAATCTATTCTAAATTCAGACTCTCAGCCTCAGGTTGCAGCTGCAAGCTCCAAAAAAGATATGCCTAAGAGCAAGATAATTTTGTATACATTTTTTCTTAGTTTTATCTGACTATTTTAAGCTCAACTAAGTAAATGTACACATAACATTTTTCATTTGCCTATTTTATACTTGTGACACTAAGGAACAAGAGCTCCCCTCTACCCCTCAATGACCTTGAACACACAAAACATCTTTTTTTTTGTTATTATTCTCTAATCACTTTCAATATTTCTTCTTGCGTTATTCTGCACTTCCCAACTCTGATCTTTTTAACTCCCACCCAGTCCGTGCATGTGTACTCTAATTTACACAAGCAGTATTGAACAAACTAGATCATTTCCAAGCTCTGAAGAAAATCTACACACCGGAAAACCTAAACTCTAAACAAAGGTTGAACAAAAAGCAAACAGGTAAGATAAATTAAGTCCAAGAGAAAAAAACAATTATCAACAGATGGAGGTTGTGAAGCTAACAAGAAATTTTCATTGTTAAATGTCAATTTCAAACTTCCCACAGCAAATAGTTGCTTCTCACACGCTGCAGCACTAATTTTCTCACTAGCATTTTTACAAACACGTTACAGGCTTAATTATACAATTTATACTTGGTGTGTTTTTCTTCTTCCATTTCCATACCTTCGCACTGTGCATCCGGAATTTTTCAATTTTAATCCACAGTAGAATAAACTCTCTAACTATGAAAAAAACTAGAAACAAAAAAAAAAAAAAAAATCAAGGCTAGCGCTCACACAAAATCTAAAAAGTGCATTGAATTAGGGAAGAACAAACACAAAACAGAGAAGACAAGAGAATTGGGAAGAAGAACAATACCTGAAATTCGATTGGAGATTACAGAGAAACGATTGGGCGCAAAGAAGAATCCGTTCGCACTTTGCAGCAGCGTCGCACTTCCTATTGGGCTTAATGAACCGCAATATTTTTTATATTTTGAAATTACGAATATGTGAAAGGGGGTGCATAAATAAAAGTTGAAGTTGTGTTAAGTCATTTTGAATGGATTTAGTAAAAAATTTAATAGGTTGTTATGGGCTAAGGCATTTAAGCAATCCAAGTTTTTTTTTTTTTTCCTTTATCTAGTTTATTTTGTTAAGTGGTTATTTATCTTTTACAGAATTTATTTTATCCTTTATGTTTTAGGAAAAAATTTAAAATAGTCATTTTTATTACCATCATAATGTTGTTAGCATAATTTTTTTGTTTAACAGTTTGATCTAATGAAATTATAATTTTCATTTTTATCATCATTTTCATATCATAAGGAAGAACATTTTTTAAAATATCATTATTCTCCACACCTTCAATGTTTACTAGAGAATTTTTCATATACATGATCTCATATTTATATATCTCGATATAATATAAATTTTAATAAATTTTTATTATGATGTATGAAGTTATCGAGTCAAGAACACTAATGATGTCACCAAATTCGACATCAAGGATAATTTTCACAATAAAAAAGTTAAATTTAAATTTGAAATAAAAAATTGCATATAGAAAAAATTAAAATTAGTTTTAAGTTTTTTAAAAGAACAATGACCAAATTCAACCAAATAAATAAACTAAATTACCAAAAAGTCCTTTGGCCTTTAAACAATGTAGGAACTACCGAACTAGGAACACATGAAAATAAATAATTACCGAAGGTCGTTAAAGAAATGAACGACTCTACTGACTACTACTCAGTCACGGCATCACTTCCGCGCACCGAACTGAATCAAACGACAATGGAAGCCGAGGAAAACGACAGCGTCGCAATCGAAACGACGGAGCCTTCGAGCTCCCACGGCTCCAACGGCGGCGACGATTCCCTCCGGCAGAGCTCCGACGTGCTGGCGAAAGGGTTGTCTTCGATGCTCTCTTCCGTGATTAGCGATTTTGATTTCAGAGCTCAGCAAACTCTGCAAAGCCAGAACCACCTCTCTTCCGCCATCGATCGCCTCACCGGAGGTTTCTCCATTTCTCTTTCGACTTCTCCATTTTTTTTTACTCATTCAACAAAATTTGTTTTTGTGAAATAGAGTAGTATTAGTTAGATTCAATTTATACGTAGTGCATTGCAAGTAGGTTATTTCTTATTACTGTTATTGATACCAGTTGAATTGACAGGGAAATTTAAGTTTCGTTAGATGGTTCTTTACAGTTAGTTGAATACTACCTCTGCTCCTTGTTATAACTTATAAGAAACAAGTGATAGTGTATTTTAGTATTATGCTCTAATAGATAATACTTCTATCAAATTACATATAATCTCACAACTTTTGATTTTCGTACACTAACACCCCTTTAAGTTTGAAACCATTACACTCACACCCCTGTATGTTTGAAAACATTACATAGACACCCCACAAAATTTTCTCAAATCTTTCGCCAACACCCCCTCAATGGAGCGAAAGTAATGGTTAAAAAAGTAAAGAGTGTTTATGTAATTAGACGAAACTTCAAGGAGTGTTTCTGTAATTTGCTCATACTCTTACAATTTTTCCAAATTTTTTAAACCCTTTGGACTCTACCATGTTTTATCAACAATTTATAACTATTATTACTGGAGGAATTTTCTGTTGTAGAAGTCATTGTTAACATGTTTAGTACACAAGAGTGAGTTATGTGTTATGGTTTCTGGAAAGTGGACATAGGCATAGAGCATGATTGGACCTCTAAATAAGCTAATGTGATCCCATCAGACACTCAATTGAGGTCCTTCTCAAATTGTATATTGTGTGACCTGATGAAATAAGTAGTTGTAACATTATTTTATTCAACCTACTACTGTATCAAAAGGGCTTTCGGCTGTGACAACTGCTCCAATTTTGGAATCCTGTAGTGACCCAAGGCGGATCCACGTGGCCACTATAGTGTGCTATTCACTACTACTTTGCTATGAGGTCAAGAGAGAGAAACAGTTAATCCCGCTATCTTTGCATGTGGTTCCTAGGTTTGTACCTACCAGATGCATTGGAAACGACTCGAACCTGAGTCTTGAGTGAGAAATGTAGGCATCTTTAGTACTTGGTCAAAACATTTGGCCAGAATCTTACTAAGCTTTATATTTTGGTTGGAAAAGGCTTAAAGAGATGAAATAATATTTTTTATTCTATGTTCATTGGGAAGAAGGGAGATTGTGCAATTCATGAAGATGTATTGTCTTAGTGTACTAGAGGTTCACTGGGTTTTGATTTCTGTGGTTAGACTTAGAGCTTTTATCCACCAAACAAATATCTAAAGTTGCACAGCAATTCTAGTGTTAGCATTTTTTTGTATCTTTGGTATGTTATTAATGCCAATTTTAGGCATTGGCTTGATTTAGTTGCTATTGGAAGACGGATTTCTTTTATGGTGCAGCAAGATAAAATTATTGGAAGCTTTCAATTAATGTTTGCAAGATGATTCTGTCATTAATTTGGTACTGGAATAAGTAAGTTATGCTGACAATTTATATGGTCCTGATGGGCAAATTGTTTCCAGCTTTTTCTTTCTTAAATTACTATTTGCAACTGAATTCTGATATTTACTTGTTATGATGCCTTTGGTTTAACCCTCATATAAAATTCTTATATTGGAATAAGTTATGCTGACAACCTATATGGTCCATACGGGCAAGTTCTGTAAAGGGTTCATTTCATAGCCTCCTTGTGTGGAATGTTTTACTAAGAAAAGTTAATATTAATTTGAATTAATGCCTTGGTTTAACCATTTTATTTTAAAACACTAGAACAGACTCCATTCCATCTCAGTGAAATAAGGAACTAAGCATCTATATGGTATGGTGTAGCAAGTTTTGTGAAAGATGCATTTCTTAGCCTCCAGCAAAGAGTGTTTTACTATGAAGTGTGAATACCGGAGGCAAAAGGTTAGAAGTGCCACAAAGCCAAATCAGTATTCCATAGACTTCAAAAAATAAAATAAACTGCACTCCTCCCAAGACAACTAACTTATGTAGTTCTGCATGGTGACAAAAATCTGGTTCTCTGGCAGTCTCCATCGAGTCTTCATTATCATGTCAAACTTGTTGCTATAGTATACTAATTAGGGTTTCCTTTGCTAACATGCTATAATTTCAGTTCAGTACTTAAGTTAGGCATAATGTTTAATGCCTCTTCTAAAGCTTCTCCTATTACTTAGGATGTCTTAATTTCTTAGTACACTTGGTTTCCAGTTTGCTGACTTGAAACTCATGTTTTCTTTTGGCAGAACTTGATCAGTTACTTGAAGATGCACCTTTGCCATTCATACTGCAGCATGCTGCCAAGGTTTCTAGTGTTAGGAAAAGAGTTTCATCCCTGAATTCACTTCTAAAATCCATACAAGGACGGATTGATAATATAGATCGCATGCTATCTGTTGGCACCACTCATGGTATAGACATGTCTCCAGAGACTATTTTATAGTTATTTTCTAATAATTAGTCATTATGAGTATTGGATTTTTTTTTGCTTTTGTGTGTTTCCCCCCTCATATATGCTCTCTTTAGCCACTATACAATTATACTGCTCTGCATTGTTTAAATAAAATTTACACTGATCAACTATCTCACCATTTTTGTCAACAATCTATAGTGTTGTCAGCTACATTGGAACCATGACTACAAATTTGTTCCTCTACAAAATGAATTATTAAACACTCCCTTCCACATAAATACCATGCAAAAATGACATTTTGTGCTATGTATTTGGAGATAATAATTCTTGTATTTCATCACTTTCATGCTAATAAGCTATAAACTGAATTATTACATCAGTGTGACACTGACTTTGTGAGTGTGCATCACTGTGTACGACTTGAAGATTCTTCTTAGCCTAGCTGTGACCTTCTTTCCTTTTAGTTGGAGAAAGTTCCCTGACAACTTTCTCATTGCTTTACAATCGATTTTTATCCTTTAGGCTTTAAGAGGAACTCTTGAACCCACATACACTTGCCATGAGAAGACACTGGGAATGGGATCTATCACTCTAGCTGGCATATTGCAGATCAATCATGGAGTCTTTGTGATAGTTGTTATCTTATCAGCTAGCCCAGAAGCATCACGGCTGCTCTGGATTGATAAGGAAATTGGTCAGAATGCATTGTATTCTTAAATCAGCTTCTAGGGCCACTGAATGATTTTACAACCCTATTAGCTCTGATATCTACTACATGATTCTGACAAGAACAAAAGGATGATGATTAGGATTGACTACTACACAATTGTTCAGAAGTCCAAGCATGTGGCAATCTAAGTTAGAATATTGATAACTTGCCTAAGTGAACACTGTGCCTTTGAAGATAACAGGAAGGTGATTCTGTTTCAATTACAGTGGTTAGTAGTTAGGTAAATAAATGGTTTTGTCAAAGAATTGCTAAAATGATGAATGGCATTTACCACACTAGTTAGCATTGATTTGATTAGTAATTTTTCATACTTCAACCTTCTTTTGTATTCATAAATTGTTAATACCAACTTCTTTGTGTGTAATTTTGCAGAGAAAAACAACCACTGAAGGTTCTGGGTGAAATGTCATCAGCTTAATCAGCTTCCATTCTTTCCACCTTTGACCCCTTTCATTGAATTCTTCTTGTTAGGAACATACCAGCTTGGTGCCAGTTAAGGACTTCAGAATCGGGATCCATTTGCAAACTGTATTTAGGTTACTCTTGATTATCATCACTTTGTGTTCAAAATCTCAAAAACAAAAAATTCATTTCATTCATTAATGAATCCTTATTTGAAATTGAAAAGTTGTCTTTAATGATAAATTTCAGATTATTAACAAGTAGTTCTGTTGTATTTAAGAATTTGTATTCTATTTGCATTAGATAGTATTCACGGTCATCCAATCACACAGGTATTGGTATGACTTTTAAGATAATTTTATAAAAATCAACAAACATATCATATATGCTGAATTATGATTGAATGACGATGTAAAATTGTTTCACATTGCCGTCAGTTCATAACTTATTTTCTTTTCTTTTTTTTTTGTTTTCTGTGTACATATCCCACAAGGAAACTGTCATAATATATATCCCATTCCCTGCATTTAGGAAATGAAATGAAAAAAGAAAAGAGGAAAACAGGAACCCATAGCATGGTGGGGCTACTTAGCAAGTGCCCCCATCTAATTTAGCATTCTTTGTTGTTTGTTGGTGTGTAGTAATTCCTTCCCCGTTTGAAATTTATTGAACTTCTGAAACCAAAAAAGCCTGCAACCCAATTCCATTGCACTGTTGGGTCCACCTTGCAACATCTAGATGCTGCCTAGAAAGTGATAAAGACTCGTAATATACGATGGCCGTGCATTGTTTATTTATATATATAAATGCATAAGATTCGAACGATTTGGTGACACATGCAAAATTTGCCAAGCATTACCAGATCTTGTTGCCCGAAGCAAATGGCCAGAATCATGCCTTTGTTTGCTCTTGTCATTTTGTTGCTCGCGCCACTGAGGGAAGAAGAAAATAAAATGAAATAAAATAAAATATTATCAATGAATATATTTGATTTAATGTTAAATTGAACGGATGCATATTTTAATATAAGTTGAGGAAGAATTGCACGTTTGGACTTTCTCACTCTGAGTCATTTGAAAATCACAAATTTCAGTTTTTAGAAAATAAAAAAATTACTAAAATTTTTGGAGGGACTAAATCCAAACATTTGGTGGTTTCTCAACATTAAACCAAACATTCACACGGTTGAATATCTATCTCAACTTCATGCATGATCCATCCAACCCTATTTTTCTGATTGAGCTACAGTAAAACGTAAAAAAGTTGGTTGTCCAGTACAAAATTCCAAAGGGACCCAACCCAAAACCCCATTTGCAGTTTGATGACATACTACTACTCTTTAACATAACAACAACAAAAAATTATCCTTGGCAGTCCAGCTCATGAAGATACTGTGATGTGAGACTCCTCTCACTCACATGCCCCCACACTGTATGTAGAGTACGGACCTCACAGTCACATAGCATAGCATAGCATTATTATTCTATTTTCTAAAACATCCATCCACCCACCTGCTCTTGAATCTCATAACGGGGACACTGCAATGTAGATGAAGATGAGGACAGAGATATGTTCCCAAGTCAGTCATATATCTATCTATCTATCTTCCCCTCAAATTTCATGTCAAAAAGTTGAGCTTCTAATAATTGGTATCAAGAGATTAATTTACTTTTTCTCTGCTGCTGTTGGACTGAAGTGAAAGAAGGGTGAAAATAAGTTAAATTAAATGAACCGTAAAAGGAACATGTGAGATTCATATTTTCATATTTTGTTTTAATTCAAAAAATTTCACTGTATCAAACAAGCATTAAAAAACAAGGTATCATCACATTCGAAAGTTATTCAACTAACATCTTAGTATCTGTGTATTTAAAAAACTGTAAGTGTAACTTTTTTTTCTAACCCTAATTACGTACGATTAGCTTTAAATGTTATTTTTTGGTACGACGACTTAGGATTCATAATCGAAAGGCACTCAGAAAAATTTTAAATACCTATAGTGTGAGAAAAAAAAAAATCAAATTTATGAACAGATGAGATAAAATATGTTATTTTTGATAAAAATGAATGTATGTATTTTTGTGCAAAAGAGTCTATATATTAAGGAAGTTTAGTATATTTAATTAAACACCATATGTAGATGTTATTATAAACTTTTTGACAATTTCGATTATAAAATTTCGGGAACGGATCCTGCAATTACGTTTAACGCAAGTGATTGACAAATGCAGATTGAGACGTAGAGATCTCTAAAATGAATTTTGTCAATTTCTATCAACTTTGTTGCACATTATTGGTGATGTGATTTAATTTAAGCATATCTTAACCCTATTTATCTTCACTATACAGAAATTCTGTGTTATTTTTGACAGCCCTCTTGATCTTTAGACACTGATCTCAGTCCCTTTTTAGCCGTTAGCATTTTAGCAACAGCATCCCTCTTTTTCTCATCCCTTTTGTGCACTGACCCACTCAAGAGAGAGTTGGCAGTGATGCCATATGATAGGCTGGGTAAAAGGGATTGGATGAAAGAGGAATCTGTGCAGAGACCCCAACTGTACATAACCACGTTCTCTCTTATTATTTATTATTCAACAAACAAAAATTATTTTTTTTTGAGACACTGAAAAAATCACATCTTTTAGATCATGCTTTAAATACAATATAGCCCCCTCCTACTACTATTAATTAATGGGAGGAGAATCTTTTCCATTAATTAACCCTGGGATTGCTTTTCAGCTGATTTACCTCACAAGATAGAAATGATTGCACGTATCCTCAATATAAAGCTGTGAGAAAGTAATGACAAAGTTGAGCTAACTAACCAATCTTGACCTAAGCAAGCTACTGAGAAAGCAAGCTAAGAAAATATTTACGATTAGAACCTATTTTGGGTTATTAAGATACTTTTTTTCCCACAATACCACTTAAGTTATGAAAATCTAGTTTTTAATTTGTTTTAATGATGAACTTCAACTTGAGTTTTTAAGTTTATATACATGGTTCACACAATAAATTCACATTTTTAAATTTAAAAGGTTCATTTTTTTAATCATTAAAAAATATATTTTATTTTAAATAAGGAGAGATTCTTGAGGAAGAACTGTTATTTCATAAAAACTTAAAAAGTTTTTTAATAAACACTTCTTAAACTTAACAACTTTCACTAAAAGTAATATAATATATTATCATTATAAAATAATTTTAATTTCAATTAATCAATCCTAACTATTTATTATAAATGAAAATTTATAATTTAGTGACTATCTAAAATTATTTTGCAGAATACATAACTTTTAAACACATTTGATGGCACAATTAAGAAAGATATGGAAAGAATCTACTAGGGGTTAATTTGGATTTAGAAGGGAATCATCCATGACTTTGGGGTATGTGACCCTACTAGAAAAGTGTGAGATGACAGAAGCACCCTTGATGTTGCAGTGCTGTATCGGGGACACGGTAAACAGACACTGGCAGCAGCATATGCATATGGCTATGAAAAGAAGTGTTGTTGTTGTTGTAGGTGGGTGGGTGTGGGTGCATCCATTTTCACGTTGTCACAAAGTCCAAACTCTAATGAAAACAAATGTTCAATTGTAATGGAGAACTGGTCAAACCACCATTCCCATATCATATCATGTCAATTGTATCAAAGTCTCTCAGAATATGGACTATGTAGTGACCTAGGGATAGGGAATGAATGCTGCTGCCGCCTAGGTAGGTTCATAGAGCCCTATCTATGGTGCAATAAAGTAAGCAGTAGCATTGAGTGGTTCAACATGTTTTTTTTATTATTTTAAATTGGAAAAAGCATCACATGAATAGAATAGGTGGCTATGGCAGGATCATCACATGTATGTTTTTATAATTAATTAATTAAAAAAATTACGATTAAAACCTAAAAGTGTAACTAACTGCAGTGATATGGCGTGAATGAAAAAATGTCAAATCAGTAGTAGGGATAGGGAGGGCTTAGTTCATATCCCCAAACCCCAAAGCATGCGCGCAGCAAATGAAAGATGGGACGCCACTCCACTCCCTCCCTTTGTACTTTGCCGGACAACGACAACTGATTTTCAATTCTGTCAAACGCAACCCAACTCACGTGATTCATCATCATAATTACTTAATTGTATCCACCCATTAATCACTTTTTATTTTATACTCCAAGATGAATAACTACAAAATAAACAACGTATTACAGTACCATATACAATCACAGATACGTAGTTGTTTCTTTAGGAAGAAGAGCACAGATACAATACAATTGAGGAATTTTATTAAGAAAAGGACAAGAGAACTTGCGAACAACTTTAAAATAATAAGACTGAAGCAAGACGCTTTTCATTAATTTATGAATAGAAAAAGAGAGATAGAAAGAACTTGTCTCCTCCCATCCACATCCGTTACAGAGACTAGACTGATGCAGACATGAATACAACACACAACAACAACATTCATTTGTTTGATTATTTTATTTTAGACGATTAAAATAACCCCGCGTCACTCACATGGGTTTTGGCTTTTATGGTGGCTATAGGCTGAAAGTATGGCAACATGTTAGCCACGTGATTTTAGCATATTCCCAACCTTTTTCAAAAAAGGATTATTATTTTATACTTGTTGGTTAGTACACTTTTTCATTTCCGTTGCTGTTTGATCGCAGCACCCAAGTAGTTAGTACGAGTACAAGGAAAATCGTATATACTTATTATATATGTAAAATAAAAGGAAAAACTTGGAAGTGTGAATTACCTAAGCCGACAGAGGGTGGGGTGGTCCTATCTAATTAGGACAAGTTTAGTTGAGTTTAGTTTAATCCCCCAAAGTATGTGACTAAGACCCGTGATGGTACCACGGAACTAGAACCATTTCTATCACGATGGGGAGAATACGATAAAAGATAGGGGGAGGGGGGGGTCCAAAGCCATTCAACTTTTGAACATATCCTTTCCCTCAATTATGCACTTTGGGTTTATTGCAAATATCAATTTGCTTCTAGCAAACAGGAAATGGTCCTACCATATCTACTAATTTGGGAGGGACCCATCATATGCCTGGTTGGGATTTAGGAATGGGATAATCACACTTGAGATCTTTTTTATCATTCAAACAACAAGTTTATCCAACAACAACAAAAACAGAGGATGACCCAATTTGTGGATGTTCTGTTCCACTCCTCCACCAAAATCTTTGACGCACACAAAGGGCAAATTTAATAGTGATATCATCGAGTTGGATTGTTCATTCAAGGTTTCATAATCTCTTCTGGGCAAAAAAATTAACTCATCCCATGTCCCCCATCAATCTGCACACAACACAACACAACACATCTTTGATTATAAGAAAAGAACTCTGCCCCACCCAATTGAATCTTCCATAAAGGTTACACACTGAACTTCAGGTGTGGACCACTAACTCACACTTTCTCAGCCACAACATAGTAAAAGAAAAAAAACATAATGAATCCATATTACACTACCATACATCATACAAAAATAAAAAAGAAAACCGCATTAATTTGTCACTTGGGTTAACTGCAAGCTGTGAAGGTTTGGGATCAGACTGACGTGCAAATAATAATTCAGCAGCGCTGTTTGCCTCTGTTTGAATCTTTGGCATCATTTCCCAAAACACTTCACAGCACAGATTAAAATAATCAAAAACTCGCAACATGCAGACACAAACAAGATAAGCTCAACTCAACATGTTTCCACCACAGATCTCAAAAAGTATTTTAATAATAATTTAATAATAATAAAAAATCATATTCCCAAATAAATAAATAAAAAATAGATAGAAACAGCAAATGGATCTTTATCTTTATCAATTTATCATGAAGATGAGAGAAAACAACAGCATCTAAAAATCCAACCCCACCTCGCTCTATTTACATTAATTAACCTAAAAAGTAAAAAAAAATACTTGACAAAATCAAATTAAATCAACCAACCAACCAAACCAAAACGGCAAAACCCCTCAATCAATAACGTCCTCTTCCTGCAATATTTCCATTCTGAGATTTCCGAGATTAGATAGTAGTCGTAAACACAGATTGATTAAGAGGCAAAAAGGTAAATTGAGGGGAAAAAAAAAAAGCCTAGTCAATAATATGTTGTTACCCTTTTTGTTTTTTCTTTCTTTAAAGAAGGGTATTTACGTCAATTCCGATTACTCCTGTGACCTCTGTTGGTGTTGTTCAAGGTTTCTTTCTTCTGCGGCGAGGAGAAGAGTTGGCCGAACCCGAAAACCGAACCGGATTTCGACGCGCCGCGGAGGGAGCAGACCGGAACGTTGAGAACCGGCGTAACCCTAACATTGGCGGAATAAGAGCGTTCCATTCCGCGGTGCTTGAAGCGGGGCCCACCGTTGAACGTGCTGGGGCTACTCGAGCTTCGCTCCAAGCTCTGGAAAACTATCTTCCCCGAAGAGTTCATTCTAGGGCTGTCCACGGAGGCTCCCCTGCACGCGACCGTTTCGGATTCACGCCGGATCGGACTCCGGCGCGAGGGCTGGTGCTGATCCGGCGCCGTTTTGTTGGCGTCGTTTGAGTTTGCGTTTGTGCGGTTCTTTACGAGTCGGATTCTGGGGCTAGGGTTTCGGTGGAGCGAGATCTGATTTTGGATTGTGGTGTGGTTATGGTTAAGGTTGGGGTTGGGGTTTGGTTTTTCGGAATCGAGGGAGAGGCGGGGGAGGTCGTCGTGGTCGTGGCTGGAGGAGGAGGACGAGAGTGAGAGGCGTGAGGATGAGATGGAGAGCGATTCGGCGTCGGAGGAATTTGAGGTTAGCAGCGGCGCGTTCTCCGAGGAGTGGGAAAACGACGTCGTTTTGCGGTGGAGGAGGTTTTTGAGGGATTTAGTTGAGGATGGTGCGGGTTTGGCGTTGGTGTTTGTGTTTGTGGTTTGGTAGAGTTTTTTTTAAGCCGAGAAGGTCTTTCCAGCGGGAGGAGCAGCGGGGGGCTTTGGGGGAGAAGAGGTAGGGGTCGACGGCGGCGGTGGTGGCGGCGGCGGAGGAAGGTGATTTGGGGGTATGAGATGAGATTGTGGCGGTTAGGGTTTTGTTGATGGTGGCGGAAGGTGGTTTGAGGTGGAGAGGGACGAGTTTGCCGTCGGAGAAGAGCTGGTCGGCGGGGAGCATGGTGGAGGGGGGTCTAGAGGGAACTCGAAGTCGGGTTCAGGGTCGGATCCGGCGGCGCGTGGGGATAGCCACGGAGGGAGGTCGAGGAAGGTGGTTTCCGGCGAGATTGCGATGTTATTGACGCAGGCGGAGGCCATAGTAGTTGAGGAGTGTGGTTCATGCAACAAAGAAGAGTGTAGTGAGCGAGTGAGTGAGAGAGCGTGGAATGAATGAATATATATAAGAGATGGTTGTTGTTGTTGGTGCAGGCTGGTTATGGTTACTAGTTACTACTACTACTACTGCCGATGGTGGCTGGCACAAGAGACGCATATATATATAACAGTTCTTTTCATTTCTCTCCAGCTACATGGAAAACTAGGGCCACGTGTCTCCCGCTTTTCTCTCTCTTACTATAATCCGATTCCTGTGCCTTCACTTTCTCTCTCTATATCTCTCCCCCTTTACTCTCTCAGCAGACACAACGGAACAGAAGAGGAAAAAAATAAAAATCTGAGACTGTATATTTTTTTTTTTTATTGCAATTACAATTACACCAAATTAATAAGCTTCCATTTTTATCCTCAAAAGATCAGGGGGAAATAGGTATGTACACTGGCATTGTACAAAAGTTTTTATATTGTGATTTAATTCATATATTATTGGACCTAAACCCTAACGTATTTATTTAAGATACAATGACAAAATAATTTGACTAATTAAAATATAAAAGTAAACTAAATAAATCTATGCAAAATTGAAGATTTAACGGAAATTATAATTTTTTAAAAATAAGAGACTGAAATTGCAAATTAAGAATGATAAAAAGACTAAAAATATATTTAATTTTAAATTTTCAATAATGAAATATTTGTTTATCTCTGTCATTGAGGAGTGAAACTAGAGCTCAGCAAACGGACAAACCCGTTTACAAAACTTGCATAAAAAATTGTAATGTATTAGTAAAATGATTTTACGATGTTAGTTAATTATCATTTAATTATTTGTAATTAAATAACTCTTGTTTAAGTAAATTTGTTAAAAAAAAATTTAAATAATTAATTTCAAGGGAAGCAATCAACTTTTACATAATAGAAAAAATTTGAAAGGAAAAGAAAGTGGGTTAAAATATGTTTTTAATTTATATAAATATGGTAATGTAATTTTTTTTAATTCCTACAAAAACTTAGATCTATTTTTTATTTTATAAGTTTGAATTTTTATTTTTTTTTGCTTTCAATTAAGTTTTAAGTTTGATTATTCAAATTTACTTATTTGATGTATTTTTCTTTTCGACATCTCTCACTTTATTAAAAATTAAAAATTAATAATTAAAAATGTAAAAGTGTAAAAAACAAGAATTACGATAAATTATAAGAGCGCAAAAGATCAAGTAAAATATACTAAAAGAAATAAAATATTAAATATATAATTTTGGATAATTAAACCTTATTTCGAGAAAAAAAAATACATTTCAAATATATAAAAGTGAAAAATATATAAAAATTTGGTAAAAACTAAGTATACACTATCATATTTATAAAATCTAAAAATATTTTATGTAAGAAAGTGATTAAAAAACCATAAGCTACGTATTTCTATCTTCACAAAACTATTTTTTTTTCTAAATTTAAACTAGAATTCTAAACATTTAAATGGTGTTAGACAAAATTAACACGTGCCAAGAATGGAGGGTGGTCCTGGTCCACCTTATAAAATAGTGCTATAGCCGTTGGGAGGAAATCTCAAATTCCTTGTTTGGTTATTGAGATTAGTGTTTGGTTGAGTTAAAATCTGTGATTTAGAAACCAAAATTCATATCTAATTGGGTCCATGATAATAAATAGTAACACCAAAATAAATTATGACTTAAGAAATATATTTTAATTAGGGGAGGAGTACTATTAGCATGAGAAGCTAAAGAGAATAGACCATAGTTACATATAATACGAATTTTCATTTAAAATTTATTTAAAGATAACATGACTTTGTGATAACTTAACTTTTAAAGGCTAAGTTGGAATCAAGTCTAATAAAAACTAAACAAGTTTCAAGGAAATTTTGTGAGACAAAAGATGGTGTGATAGAGATGAGAGTTAAAGGCTTTATAGCAACAAGAAGCAAGCCACGATTTTCTTACATTATTGTGTTGACTTGGTTGGAATAAGGATTATCATGAAGTTACAATACAGAAATATCCATTAGCTGAGTGTTTTTCAATGACTACAAACAAAGAGACAACATGACATGCACTACGACATACCCACTTCTAATATCACCTATACCCACCGGAATGACCACGATGACACACCACTTTTGTTTCAATTTAATTAGAGTTATGTAGTTATTTGTTTTATGTGTCATTAAAGATTAATGCATTTGAGACTTCGTTGCAAGTGTTTATTTCATTAGAGACTCCTTATCAATAATTTTTTCCTTAAGTAACATATCTTGGTTTCACTTTACATAAATGATCAATCACTTTGATTTCCTTACTTTAACATCCAATTAGTTCAGTTAAAAATAAAACGGTTTGGATTAGATCAGTTTTTGGTTTTATTTCGATTTTTTTAATGAATTTTTTCAATCTTTAAATGAATTGTTTCGATTTCGATTGGATTGGATAAGATAGGTTAATAAATACCCGAAGTTTACTACCATAGTAAGTATTTTTTTTCCCTCACATTAACGTTAACAGAATCTAAAAAATTAAAATAAGGTTTTATTAATTATTCGTGAACGCACTAGCATTCATTTGATTTGATTTGAATCTATTACGTGTTTTCCACAACAAGACCATTTAAAAAACAATGATTTTGTTAAGTATGACTCAGAAAACAGTTTAGACAGCTGAATTTCACCAACTCAAGATGTTTTGTTTGAAACGTTCTGCATGGCACTATGCATTTGTCTTTATTTGTCAGTTACAAGCATTTTAAACCCACCGTTTGGTTTTATGATCCTTGTGAAACTAACACAATATACACAATTGGCCATATGATTCAATTGATACGGATTATTATCGAAATGTACAAAGTAACATTATAAAATAATGAGTGTCAGTGTCATGTCTCGTGTCTCTTTGTTTGTAGCCATGGCAAAACATGCACCTAGCTAAATAAGTTAATGCATATTGCTGTGTTGTATCTTCGTATGCTAATCTTTAAACTGACCAAGTTAACACAATAATGAAAGAAACTCGTGGTTTGTGCTTCTTGCTGCTATCAACTTATTTAGTTTTATTTTTTTTATTTGATTCCAAATAATAAGCCACTTTGCATGTATTCTAGTTACGGGTGTCAAAACAATTCACTTATTTGGAGCATTTATCTATTTTATTCATGTAAAATCAATCCAATTCATCTCACTGTTAAAATAAATAAATAAATAAACAACTTCATTAGATCAGATAAATCATATAATTAAATGAATAAATAATAATCGTACTATCTTTTATTTTCAAAATTAATGTGCCATATGTTAATATAAATAAGAAACATGCAAATGGAAAAGAGGAAAAAAAGTATTAGATTCCACTAGGATTCCATTGAATGAATTCAGAATGATATAATATAAGAAAAAGACTTATTTATATACCCAAATAAAATACCAAAATTATCTCTAACTAATATAAAATTAAATATTATCTAACACCATACAAATAATTAACATTAATTTACCAAAATCAATCTAACTTATTTTTTCATATTAAAATGTTATTTTACTTTTAAAAAATTGCATACATTTTTCATTAGTTGAGTGTTGATGGGTTGGTTAATTTCAATTTTAAGGAATAGAAATTAAACTAATCCAAATTATTTATTTAACTTAATCCAATTTTAAGTTAAAGATTCTTTGATCAAAATTGAGACAAAGTTACTCTAATCTAGATTGAGTTAAAAAATTATAGTCATGGTCAAATCAAAAATGCTTTGACCAAGATTTGGTTAATGATGTTTTGGCTAAAGAAACTTAAAGATATTTTGATCGAGGTGGATATTAGGATACTTTGATGAAGATAGAAATGAAATTACTCAACAAGTTGAAAATATTTTAGTTAAGATTGAGTTAAAAATATTTAGGTGAAAATACTCCCATGATAGTTGAGAAAGAATTTTTTTTGAAATATTCACATATTTTTATTAACATTTTAAAGAAAAAAAATTATATATTAATATTTCATACATAAAAAAGTTACCAGATGAACTAAATGAATTTTATTAAATATATCATAGATAAATTGATTTTCAAAACAAAACTATAATGAATATGAATAAATTAATAGATTGTTTTTAATCCATCCATCATAATCCAAATCAAAGCTCATTCACTCCGTCCCTTAGCCTAATTAACACCTTGAGACATTAAATCATAAATCACCACCTCCCCCCAAAAATAGAAACCAGTTATGTCGTGAATTGACAATTCAGAGAGCATGATTTGAATACATATCATCAAATGTATTCATGAAAGTGAATATGGATAATAATATACATTGAAAGAGCATTTCATCAGCACAACATATGATAGTGATTTGGAGAGACAGGGAAATAAAAAAATAATGATACAACAACAAAAGTGAAACCGACAAGGAAAACAGTAATAATGCAAAAATATTGATGCTCCTTTTAATGAACTTTTTACTAGACAATATTCCGACAACATTTATGCAACTAAATGGATAGCTAAAGCGTCTTTGGCGTTTTGTCTACATTACTGGTAATTGTTTATTTTTTTGGGGCTCTACACATTGATTGTTTATTTGTTTTTAACAAGTCTGGGAACGATTGTTTTTTTTCTTTCATAACACTGTTACTGTAACTGTACTTGAATCAAAAACTAATTTTATCATATATTGTATATTATGATTGTGGTTGGTACAAATTATTTTTATATATAACAAAAATTATACACATAATTTTTTATTAAATAGATTATTTCTACAACGTTAATATAAAGTGTTTGATTATTTTGCTAACTTCGATCAGGACTGTACACATAAAACTAAAATAAGGGCTTATGCCTCTATTCAATTATTGAAAATAATAATTAATGAGTAAAATACAAAACTGCATATGAAATTTCTATGGCGTTTTAATTATGAATTGAAGTTCAAACTGGAAATAGAGACTTGTCATTGATTACAAACAACCAAAAATGTGACAAGTCTTACTAATCTTAAAATTATTAATTTTCAACTGACACGGAATTCGTTAAATCGAATGAATTTAAAATGTGTTGTTTTGGATTCTTTGATCTTTTCAGTGTAGCATTTGTGACTTTGCATTATCTTCTCCTGTTCAATTAGTTGGACTTATTGTAAATAACTTGTTTAGAGTGAACAGTGGATAATGAAGAAAGAGATGCTTCAAGAATGATGATAAACACAAGTGGGGAAGGAAAATAGACATAGATAAAATTAAGTTTATTTTTATTATATTATTCATTGAAAATGAAAGAAACAAAGATCACCCTAAACTATCCACTAGAAGGATAGTTTGTAGCTCCTTAATAGAAGTCTGGTGTGTCATGTGTGTCTATTATTTATGTTAGTAGTGAGGGTACAAAAAATTGTGGGGAGGACTATTATTAAAATTCAGATGGGTTTCTTTGGCTGTGAGAATGGGAATAGAAAAATATATTTGAAAAGTTAAGATAATATTTGTAAATCAAAAAATTTGATATAATTTTTTTTGGTGATAATGCATTATTGATTTTGATGGAGTAGACTTTTTAATGGGTATTAAGGGGTTGGATTTTATATAGGAACATTAATTATATTGTGGTAGATTCTATTTTTTGGCAAAATTTGTGTACTTCTATTACTTCTATATATAATTATTTTAGTATAACTAGTGTTTGCAATAAAGATACATAGCAAATAGTGGGATGGGATATGGTATCACCTAGTGTAACATGAGTACTTTTTGTACCTTCCTAACTCTTGCTATTTTGTTGAGAAAAAAAAAACCTACTTATTATTGAGTTTTATTGAATCATTCGTAGATGTTTAATCATGTTAACATTATGTTTATGTTTGAGATGTTCAATCATTAATATGAGAAGGGTGAGTTGAAAATTACACATCTTTTAGTAATAAGACAAAAATAACATATATAAGTGAGTTACAAACCTTATCTTATAAATTGATTTTGTAAAATTAAGTTTAGATACACTTATAAGATGATATTGAAGTCTATTCTAGTGATTGTTGTTTGACCTATTGCATCATCCACTTTTGAACCATTATTTAACCACCAGAAAAAAATGTATCTACATTTAAATGTCAATAAAAAAATAATTTTCATCATAATATATTAGAACAAGTTAAACTATGTTTGTTTTATGGTTAGATGTAATTGTTACATGTTTTAAAATATTATTTCTATGACTAGTTAAAATTTGTAATTTGATGATATTTTAACTAAAAAAAAAATATGTTATTAGTCATTTCGTAAACTTATTATTATCAGAAATAGAGAAAAATGAGAGAAAAAACTATATTTTGCATTAGTTGATTGTTCAGGGGAAAAAGAAAAAAGGTAGAAGTAAATAAACATTCATTATGTTTTGTAATGAAGTGATGATATAATCTCTATCTTAACTAGCTTCAAGAGCTTACACATACATATATTTGGCCCCATATAAGATATATTATCATGAGTGAAAGCCATAATTATTATGTTTAACATTCATGGGAAGCTAGAGCTAGCTATAGCATTTCTCCCACAGCCTTCCAATTCACGTCGAGTGTGTAGAAATTAAAGCTTTATTCTCAATTGATGAAATTATTAACCTTTGTTGACCAGTCAAGTCCTCTTTAATATTCATCCAAGTAACTTTTGTAAGTACTTAAATTAAATGATTGTTTATACTTTATGGATATGTTTCATCCATCCAATAATAAAGGTAGGCGCAACAAGTTTGACTTGAAAGAAGTTTGAAGACAAGCGTGACTACTATTTAATAATAAAGATTTTGCACATGCAGAAATAGTTAGACGAGCAATAAAAGGTATGACAAGCACATACACAATGTGAGATCATAGTGTTTGTGAACATAATTAACATTTTGGAAGTCTAATATTGTAGGAGAAATTAACACACTAATAAGATTTGATAGACTGCGATTAAGTTAATTAAATACCACGGGTGTTTATTTGAATATTAATTAAGATATATTAAATTAATTAATTAAATAATATATTTATTTATTAATGTGTCATCGATCCAAATAAAACTAGACTTAAATTCATTGAACAAGATTTCAAAATCGAATCTTAACCCTCATTAGAGAGTGGATTATAAAAATAAATACTATTGAATCTATAAATTTTATGTTGTGGAAAAATACTTTAAAATTATTCCAATATTATCTTTAAAATTACTCCAATATTAACTTTAAAGAAGTTATTCTGTATCATCATCATCATTTTTTTAAAATCTAATTAAAAATAATTACTCATTAGATTTTAAGCAAATGGTGAAGATAATGAATAGTTTTAAAAGAGTTACTTAGTAACTCATTAGCCCACATGGCTTTGTGTTTTTTATTTTTTGCCTTGCAGGCTTTTTAATTTAGGCCTTTTTGCCTGCGAGTTTTTCTTACTTTGATCTATGGGAACAAAGTTACATGAAATTATTTTAACGACTCTAATTACGAGTTACTATTTTTCTGAAGACAATTTATTTCTTTCATTTTCTTTTTTTTTGGTGAATGGGTTCGGAACGGAGCCCCCAGAACCCGATTTATTTCAATTTGTTTATTTATAAAAAAAATTATTTGCTTTTAATTTTTCTCTAACTTTTTTTTTTAATAAAAAAAGTAAACAATAAAAAAATTATTCCAATTGTGCCCTAAACCTGCGCAATGAAAAATGGAAAAAAGAGACAATGATACAGTGTCACACACACACGATGGGCGAGTGTAGGTACTCATGCAACAGCGCTCACGAGACCCTTCAATGGATCAACGAAATCATCCACTTCCTCACGCCGTACTCTTCCTTAATCAACGCTCACGTCGTTAATTTCTTCAAGGTTCATCTTAATTCCATTTTTTCATTACTAAACTCATTTTTTTTTTCATTTAATTAATTATTAGGAAACGGTGGTGATTGAATTTTAGGATAGGCTATGGGAGAATGTTGACGCCGAATGGATCGGATGCCTGCGGCGAGAACCTGTTCAGAATCTTCTTCTTATACCTTCTGGTGCAGTGCAGGTTGCTTTGGAATCTTCTATTCATTTTGCTGAATTTTTTAATACAATTTTCTATTTTCTATTAACTTTATTTCTATGCAATCTATATTCACTGTTTAGTAGTAATATTTACTGAAATGCATCCTTTGTTGTTTGAATTGGTTTATGCTTGCTTGCTTTGTGAGCTGGGATAATTTTTTTTTTTTTTCGTATTTTAGTAGCTCAGGTTTAAGTTTAGTATTTAATTTGGACATTTTTACTTAATTGGATTATTATCCATTATTAGAGTTTAACGGTGATGGTGATGCATTGACATTGTAAATAGTTTTATAATGTTGTTCAATTACAACCTACCTTTTGTACTTTGTATGAGTTTTAAGATAGTTTTATAAAAGTTAACACTGCTTTATAAATGATGAGTTGTGATTGAAGGGCAGTGTACTGGATAATCCTTTTTCTCTTATTATTACTCATTACTTCTGCATTGTGTGTTTTACAGTGGTTGTCATTTATTGTTAAACTACTCGGTAACTTAGTGTGTTTGATGTGATGTCTCTTCGGTACTTTTGGTTTTGGTGGTGTCAAGGTGGAAAAATGGTTCCTTTTTGTTGTGATTTGTTTGCCCTGTTTGATTATTTGAACGGGGGATTAATATTTGGTTGTAGATTTAAGCTGAAGTTCTTCACTTATTCAGGACAGAATAATTTATTTGACTTTATGGTAGTCAGTGAATGGTTATTTTTAGAGGTTTTCTTAGACTGATATGCTGCAGTATTGGATGTATGTTGTTTTGCATTCAAATCTTTTTCATTTTATGTTTTTCTTCAGTCTCATGTTTGCTCCTTTCTGGCTTCAGAAGTGATGCCTCATTTTCCACATTTGTATGTTTCTTATTTTCTCCTTTGTTAATACTTAAAAGTAATATATTTTCTGTGTCTATGATAAAAACTTGTTGGCAGGATCAATGGCCAACTTCTCTGAAGGAGTTCATCCTAAAATTAAGGTCTATGGTATTTTGTCAAGAACAAGGCGACATAAACATGGTATGTAATCTTTTCCTTGTTATTCACCTTTAACTTTGTGAAATATGGGCTAGATCTTGTTGATTGAAATTTAAATATTTAATGAAGAAGGCTTACACATTCTGTTTGTATAAAATTGTTTTGTATTTGCAGGCATTACCTGGCCTGCAGAGGATTTCACTTAACTCTGTTCTTGCCCAGGGCATGAATGTAAAGAAAAGACATGAAGTGAGTTCCTGATTATCAAATTTTTATAATTGCCTTCTTTTTGAATTTTACAAGATCAAGATGTTGTTTTGGGATGAGATTTTAGGCAAGTGAATTTTGTGTCCTTGATGTCATTTTCCTTTAGATCAAGAAGTTTGTTGGATTTCAATATATCAGATGAAATGATTTTCGTGTGTGCAGGTTGAAATTCTTTCTGCTGTTATAAGTACAGTGGCAAACACTGTCAGAGCTGATGCCATTGTTGATGTTGGTGCTGGTCAGGTGCATTTTCTTTTGCTTACATTTCTGTTAGACAATATACTGAACCTAGGTCTGTTTAACAAATTGAGGGACATTGCATGGTTAGAAGTAGTTGCTTTCAATTGAATCCTAAGGATGGAGTGATAGTTGCCTCAATGTTAAAAATTAAAGTCTGAATATTGGTTGAACAGTGAGCATAAGTGATGTTTTCATTTGGTGATGCTTTGGGCATATGCACTAAATGCTTTGTGGTCTGCATTAGATACTTCAATGTAGAAAATGGAAGCCTGTGCAGTTTTTAGTAACAAGCTTAATTTGTGACTTCATTTAGTGATGGTTTAGTCTGCTCTGCTGTTTCCGTCAGATCCATCAATATCAGAGATGAAATTCTGTATATTGGTTGAGCAGTGACAAATTTTGCCTGCATTAGTGATAATTTCGTGTTCTGAATTTACTTCTTTTTGTTTGCCTACTTAAACAAGTAATACTTTTTTTTACTTTTATTTATATGTGCTGCATATCACTTTAAATTTTTAGGGTTATCTTGCACAAGTACTTGCCTTTCAATATCAGCATCCTGTCATCGCAATTGATGCATGTTCTCATCATGGGAGGGTTACTGATGCACGGGCAGAACGGATTAAAAAATACTATACATCACAGATGATAAAATCTGGGTATGTTCTTTAATCTTCATCTCATTTCTGCAATGTGACCTTATATTAGAGAGTATTTACTATCTTCTTAAAGATGTTGGACATGTCTAACTATATGATAAGGCAAGAAGTGAACATTTTGCAGGTCAAGATTTTCAAGCATAAGTTTTAATTTTCTCACTATGAATTTATTATTTAAAGTAAAAACAATCAATGTGGGGATGTTAGTATGTATATGTTTGGGTGGATAATTGCACTTCAAATTTTGTGGTAGTTCAAAGTTGATGTTGTTGTGATTTTGATCTCAGCACCAGCAGTTTATTTTTATCATTATGAAAATTTGTGTGTTTTTATTTCTTTTGCTCTAGATCAGGCATGCGGAGTTTGAATGTGCCAAAGACAATTACATGTCATGTATTGTCCATTGATACATTAAAAACCTTGGTTGAAACATCTTTGATTGGAGATGATGTTGAGCAATCCATGTTAAAGGTAGAAAATGAAGAAGATCAAGGGAAACTACATTGTCTCAGTGATGCAAACAAAAAGCCTTCAACTGTTCTTGCTGGGCTTCATGCCTGTGGTGACCTTTCGGTGACTATGCTAAAGTGAGTTTCAATATATATATATATATATATGGTTTGTTTTTTTTCCAACCCTGCCTTTTAACTCATAATTGTTTTTAATTTCTTTAAACAATAAACCTTAATGAAATTCTATTGGGTCTTGTCTCAAAGCAGGTATAAGATGTCATGGTTGACTAACATCTGATTCATTACATTGTTCCTTTTTTTTTTAAAGCATTATATTGTTCCTAATGTTAAAGCATCATCTTTTTCTTTTTTTGCAGTTAATTGCTTTGCTGACTACTTGACTTTATTATTGGCTTTACTCCATCTAAAACACTAATGATTAACCACTTGTTTTATGACATTGTCAGTGTTTCTGTGTATGTAACTTTATTTTATAATGTATATAATCCTTTATTCTGCAGACTTGTAATTCTTGCCTTTGTTTTTTTATTAGGACTTTCTTAGAGTGTAAAGATGTTAAAGCTGTTGTAAGTCTAGGTTGCTGCTACAATTTATTATCTGAAGAAATGATTAAGGATGGTGAATCTCAATGTGGATTTCCAATGAGTCATGCTGTAAGATCCACTGGTTTATCACTTGGAAAAAGTGCACGTGATCTTGCTTGCCAGGTACATGATCTTTTTGGTCCCTCTCTCACCATACCTTTCTACTTGCAAGCATGCCAAAGGGAGAGGGTTAAATGGTCAGGTAGTCAAAATTTAACTAGTTGATCTCTGGGACTTTTGGCCACAAGCATCTCTTACTAAACTTACATTTCATAGACTTAGTCTTATTTTCTATGTAAGTGAAAGCCACGCTCTTCCAAAAATCGTCTTCACATCTCCAACTTCCCACTTCCTCTCTTGATTCTCTAGCTAAAACTATAGTCTGCTAACAGCATACATCATGGCTCTGGTTCTTGGATATGTTCTGTAAGAACATCCAGCACTAGGGTAAAGAGATAAGGGCTCAAAGCTAACCCTTGGCAATTGGCATAGTCCTATGGTTATAGGAGTATCTGTTTATGACCCCATTGTGATACTTATTAGTAACACAATGCCATTAGGAATCCTTGGGCTTTACAAACAAAAACACTATAACACTTAAATATTTCAATATCTTGAAATTTTATATATAACCCTTCATTGTAGCTAATTTAAAAACGGAGAGGCAATTTCTATGTAAATTGGTTCTGATTTTTCCCTGCTATCTGGTTTTTATGAATATACTGTGTTCTTAATCATATTTCTGACTGTTTAAGTTTCTTATTAAAGTCATATTATAGAAATTTACTGTACTATGTGTTCTATCCTGATAGAGTGCTGAGAGATGGAGGAGTCTGGACATGCATGCTGGCATTCACAACTTTGAGTTGCATGCTTTTCGGGCTGCTTTTCAAATGGTACCAAATTATAACATTGTTGTTATATGATATTTGTAAATTGTAACTTCCTTTTCAACCCTCATCTTGCTTTTCATATAAAAAATAATAAAAAAATGTAGATGGCTACTGAACTTTGTTTTTCTCACAGAAAAATAATTTTCAGATGTACTGCAACTAAAATATCTAGATAACTAGATGAGACCTTAAAATCCATTTTATCCAACCAGACTCAATCTACTTTGCTTATCAATCTTGTTGTAGATGGCATATGAGGGGATGATTGTAAGGCTACCACTTATTCTGCCCCCTATAAAATTTGTCATAATGTTGAGAAATTTAAACTCTGATATATACTTTTACCTCTGTACCAGCAACTATTGCATTCTGATCCAGTAACTGGATATAACACCTTTTTTTCAATGGTTTTTTGTATAAAAATGCGTCTTCCCCTAATTCACATCCTCTCCGTTAAGTATATATATATTGCTCCTGAAGGTTCTTTCCAAGTATTATCCAGAAATTGTGATGAGTACTCCTTCGATTGGGCGTAAAGGGAAGGCTCTTCGTCGGCGACATCAGAGGAGATCTGCAGAATCCCAGCTGCATCTTAAAGGAAGTACTTGCCACATGAGACAAAAGTTGCCCCCTGTAGTTCCTTCAAAGTCAAAAACTGGTATTTGAAATTTTGAATCATATCCTTTTTTAGAGTTTATGGCTGTTATGATTGGAAACCCCGCTTTCTGTTTACTTTCTGTCCAGCACTTCCTTTAAGGTTCTCTCTTCTTTAATAGCTTTTATTTTTTATTTTTTTATTTTTTTTAACTTCTGTTTCTCTCTTCTTTAATAACTTTTTTTTTGTAAAAAAAACTTGGTAACCTTTTCTGAAACAATATAGGAAAAAACTAAGGTTCTCTTGCACATGTTCAATTAGAATAATTTGTGATCAAGTACTGGTTGTTTTCAATGTGTTACAGACGGGATTTTGGGCTCCATATCAGAGAAGCAGACCTTACCTAGTGAAATTCCTTCTAATGAAATGGCTGGATGTGAAGTGATTAAATCTGCAGACAAACTTTCACATTTTGAGAATTTCTGCCAGTCTGGATTGTCTCATCTTGGAATTAAACATTCACATGATATAAACCTTCAAGGCATATGGAAGGAAGCAGAACCATTTGCTGTATGTCAATTTCAATTTCTTCTATTGTTTCAAACTATTGTCATTATAATGCTCGTAAATCTTATTTTTACCCTGTCTAGGACTTTGTTTTCTCTTTAGCAGTTTTTTTTGTTGTTGCTTATTCATGATTTCTTTTGTGTAATCTACAAGTCAAAAGGAAAAATTATCAAGTGAGTACTTATGTAACAATTATGTACAGGACCTTATAGGACCTTATTGGTCTCTCAGAGCTGCTTTAGGGCCCCTTTTGGAAACTCTTATTCTACTTGATAGGGTATTGTTTCTTCAAGAGCAAGGTAGTGCTCTAGAAGTCTGCTTGTTACCGATATTTGATCCAAACATATCCCCAAGAAATGTGGCCATAATAGCAAAAAAGATTGACAAAGATTTAAGATCCTCCTGTTAATGAAAGTGAAAGGTAGTGTGTCATTTATGCATATCTCTGCCATTTGATCCCATTATCCCAATCACAGGTCTTTTAATATCCTTTTGTTTTATTTCTCTACTATTACTGTCTTTCTGTAGCGTTATACATCCCAGTGTTTTCTTTCCAAAAACCAAAGGTGTGAAGCCAGAGCATGAAGCATGCATGACTCAATATTTTGCTTGGTTGGAGTGGAGTTTCTTTATGAGATCCTTTTCTTGGTTGGATTATTTTCTGTCACATGTTTGGATAATATTAAATATGTTAAACCATGTAAAGTACCAGTATTGCTTCTCCCAACTCCAATGATCCTCTCAAGATGAAGCAAGTCAAATTCACACATGGGACAGGGCAATGATGCTGCTGCTATCATTCAATTCACAACTTTCTTGAGTTTTGTTCATTCTCAAGATCCTCTCAGGTGAAGGTCAAGGTCATGTGGAACAAGGCCACAATGTGAAAGTTTGTTACTCATGTTCCAACTTCATGCTAAGTTACTTTGTTATCATTATTTAAATGTAATTTCCTGATTAGCTAGCTGAGCAATTCTCACTTAAATGATGCAAGCTTGTAAATTTTTTACACCCGTGTATTATTAAGCTTCCAGAATATTTGTATATTATCATTCTTTTTGGTGACTAACAGAATCTAGAAAATCAGTAAGTCAGTTAGGAGTAACTGGCTCTATAAATAAGAGGCTTCATTGTGTAATTCTCATCTTTCTCAATCAGTTCAATGTTACCACATAGACATCAATATGCTCTCTATCTCTTAAGGATAGAATCGAATGGCCCTTCCGATTTGAGATAAATGAACAAAAGTATAATTAAGCCTCTAAATAAAATTTTAACAAGTCAAACTTTTGTATTAAAAATCAACAACGACTTGTGACAGACATAGGTTTGAACCAATAGCTTCATTATCTTACTATTACCTAATTCTAAGACTTTTTTGTCACGAGTCATGATCAACGATTTAACTGATCGGTTAATGAGTAAATATTAGTACAATTAACTTTCGATGCACCCAAAAATAAGGGCATCTTGCGTGACTTAGACGTTGTAAACTTGTAATTGATATTGAAAAAAAAATCATGTAATTTAATTAATTGTTATATGAGCACATATTCAACACATATTTACAAACAGAAACAAAATTATAATATTACATCTTAATTTTAAAAAAAAACTTAATATTGAAAATAGAAAAAAAAAAGAAAAAGAAAAACAGCATGTGACGTCATTTAACAAAAAAAAAAAAAACCCACTGAAAGTAAAAGAACAAGAGCTACAAGGAGGGATTTATAACCATTAACCACGGTGACCATGATGACATGAAGGTAGGAATTCTCATTTCTAATTAGTGGAATTGTTGTGGCTAAGACTAGGACAGTTTGGAGATGCTAATTGGGATTTAAAACAAGAGGTGGTTAGAGAGGTTTTCAATTTTTTTTTTTGTCCTAAGTCAAACACTAATACCATCTGCGATATTGTGATAGCAATTAGCTCAAAAAGTTTTCACACATGGTGAGGATTAAACACACAGACCTTCCATTAAACAAATACAGTTGAGGTTTTCAATTTGAGCAATGGAAATATAATACATTATTTTTCTTTATAACCATGTTATTGATGCTACATATTGACTTTGTTATTGTCTAATTTTTGTTGGGAAATCTAGTTTGATGATTAGTCTTATTGGAAAATCATTTTTCAACCATGCTTTTTCATTCATAAGATTATTCGAACTCGAAATCGTGTTTAATAAGAGATAATGTGTATCCAAACTTGGTTTGCAAGTCTTGCTTCACAATTTTCCGTGGTCAGTAAAGTGGGAAACCAATGCATCGTTTTTATGGCATTTGTTGGCGTGGGGACACATTTTGTCAAGCAACTTTATCATTGATTAAGCACTATGAGAGCAAAACTACTTTGACCAAATCGTTGCAACACTAATTACACTTGTTTGTGGAACACAAATTTTTATCATAGATCATACAAAATGATATCTAAGAGCAAACTCTTTCTTTCTCTTGTAACCATGAATACATCTCCCTCTCAATATGCAATCATCTTTGCATGGCTGCTATGCACAACCATGTTCTTCAACACCGGCACATGCAGCTTCGATACTCGCTGCAACCAGAAAGACAAGCAGGCTCTCTTAAACTTCAAGCAAGGAGTAACAGATCCATCACATGTGCTATCTTCATGGTCCACTCAGCAAGATTGTTGTGAATGGAGAGGAGTCAAGTGTGACAACATCACAAGTAGAGTCACTCACCTCACTCTCCCATGTTCCACAGCTCTTCCAACTTACACTGACAAAGAAGATAAATCACACTGCCTCACAGGTTCCATTCACCTATCCTTATTGTTGATGGAGTTAGAATTTCTAAATCACTTGAATTTGAGGAACAATGATTTCTTAGCTATCCAATTTGATTATTATGTAAACTCTTCAATTCTTCTTCGTTATCTCGATATATCGCTTAATGAGAATCTTCCAATTGACAGCCTTCAATGGCTTTCCAACATGTCCTCCTTGGAGTATCTCTACCTTGCTAGCATTGATCTTCATATGGAAACTAATTGGCTTCAATTTGTGACAATGCTTCCATTGCTTTCAGAGCTTGACATGAGTGGTTGTCAACTTAGAGACTTGAGTGTGTCTATTCAATATACTAATTTTACTTCACTTAAGTATCTCTCTCTTTCTGGGAACGAATTTCACTCAGAGTTGCCTAAATGGTTGTTCAATCTTAGCTGTGACATCTCTGATATCGAGCTTTACTCGAGTTCTTTAAAAGGCCAACTACCCAAGTCATTGTTAAATCTTCGACACTTGAAAGTCTTAGACTTGGAAGATAATAAATTGAGTGGATCAATTCCAGATTGGTTAGGCAAACTTGAACATCTACAATATCTTGCTCTTGATTCAAACAAGTTTTCTGGATCCGTTCCTACAAGTTTGGGAAATCTATCATCCTTAACCAACTTGTTGGTTGGCCACAATCAATTATCAGGAGTTGTGTCTGAGAGAAATTTTGCCAAATTGTCAAAACTAAGGGAATTGGATGTATACTCATCACCACCATTAGTCTTTGATTTTGACTCCCACTATGTTCCACCTTTTCAACTTGAACGGTTAGTTCTTGCGTTTGCAGGTCCTAACAACCTTCCTGCGTGGTTATACACACAAAGATCTCTTGCATGGTTGGACATTTATGAATCATCATTTGAGGCCAATGCCAAATTTTGGAGTTTTGTATCAAGAGTGACACAACTCTACTTAAAAGATAATTCAATAGATGTGAACATGTCAAACGTGTTGTTGAACTCTACATTCATATACATGTCATCAAATGATCTGAAAGGTGGCTTGCCTCAGTTATCATCCAATGTGGCCTTTCTTGATATATCAAACAACTCATTATCAGGAACCATCTCTCCTCTTTTGTGTGATCATAAAAAGCTGAATGAGAAAAACAATTTGGAATACTTAGACATATCCTTGAATCATCTATCTGGAGGGCTTACAAATTGTTGGAAGAATTGGAAATCATTGGTTCATGTTAACTTGGGAAGCAATAATCTAACCGGCAAGATTCCTCCATCAATGAGCTTGTTATCCAATCTCACCTCCTTGCATCTGCATGAGAATAAGCTCTATGGAGAGATTCCTCTGGCGCTGCAAAATTGCCACTCTCTATTGATCTTCAATGTTCGCGAAAACAACTTTTTAGGAAACATACCAAATTGGATACAGCATGGTGCAAAGGCTCTCCAATTGAGATCCAATCATTTTAGTGGTGAGATCCCAACACAGATATGCCAAATGTCATCCCTCATTATTTTGGATATAGCAGATAACAGAATCTCAGGACATATACCTAGCTGCTTGCATAATATCACAGCCTTAGTTTTCAACAATATTTCCTACAACAAGCTTACTTTTTTCTTTCCTATTGATGGTTTTCGTTACTATATCTTCGAAGATAGTCTTGAGCTTGTTACAAAAGGTCAAATATCAGAATATGGAATGAACCTTCACTTTGTGAGCTTAATTGACATGTCAAGTAACAATTTGTTTGGAACAATACCTCCTCAAATGTTCAGCCTCATTGGATTGTACTCCTTGAACTTGTCCCACAACAAGTTAACAGGACAAATTCCAAATGAGATTGGTAACATGAAAAACTTGGAGTCCCTTGATTTTTCAACAAACCAACTTTGGGGTGAAATTCCTCAAGACTTGTCAAAGTTGTCATTTCTTGCTTTCTTAAACCTGTCATTTAACAACTTCACAGGCAAGATACCATCAGGCACACAACTTCAGGGGTTCAGTGCACTCAGCTATATAGGAAATTGCGATCTTTGTGGACCTCCGATTGCAAAAACTTGCTTGCAGGATGGTGAACCGGAACACACAAAGACAATAGATGAAGATAGGAATGGATCTGCGTTTTTGCCATGGTTTTACATTGGATTAGGATCTGGATTCGGCACCAGCCTTTTGGGAGTTTTAGGTGCCATTTTCTTGAATAGGAAATGGAGGTATGCTTACTATAAGTTTCTTTATGACTTGAGAGATTGACTTTATGCCATGCTGGTCAAGGTCATCAAAATGTGTAATAGATTTAGGAATCAAAATAATGTTAGGTCCAAACTCTTTTTATACTGTTGCATTTTCTTTCCCTGTATTTTATTGTCTTGTGCTTGTATCATATTGTGCTAGCAGATGCAATATTCTTAGTAAAATAGGGTGTGGTATATACGAAATAGCATATGCTTTCTTCTTTTCTCTGTTTCAATCTCTTTTTGATGACCATTTGTTGTTTAATAAGTTGTTCAACACTTTCTGTGGTTCCCCAAATGATGATGCAGTTATTCTCAAGTTCTTGTGTTATTTTTACTTACAAGTCATGGCCTAAATTAATTATACCACAAATTTCAATATAGCATGTTTATTGATATCAGAAATATTTTGTGCTACATGTTTTTCAAGAAGCTTTGGAATCCGAGTACTTGAGAATTAATTCACCTGCATCTAGTTGTAGATGTATATTCTTTTAGGGCTGTGCATAGTTTAGTTTCATGTAAACCCAAATCAAATCTAATTTTAGATTAATTATATGGATTGGATTTCTAAATTTATACCACTTTTACTTTTCATAACCGGTTCTGAATTGATTTTGGTTCAAAACTAGTTTTAAATCAGTTGAAATATAGATAACCAGGTTTTAACCAAAATTCATTTCAAAACCAGTCAACTGAATTACTTGTTAAAAGTAAATCAGTTGGTTTAAAACCATTTGTCAACATGACACAAACAAGTACTATGGTTTAACTAACTTTAACCAAACCACAGTACTTGTTTGTGTCAAACCATACCAGTTCTTAGTTATGTGTTATCAGTACTCCAAACGAATTAAGAATATGCATTTGGTTCATTCAAAATCAAATTTCTAAACTCACCCAATCACACTAAACTTTTTCTGCCTATCGGATGTGGTAGCTTTTACAAATGTTAGGTCCATAAGGCATGCCACATAGAAAGAGTTTTGTCATTTTTTTTTCTTACTTTTAGTTACTTGTGTGACCAATATGCTAGATGTTCTTTATTGATTGTGATTTCGTGTAAAAATGTTATGAAAGGTTACCATCAAGAAAAAACAAATGACTGGTATGTCAGTTATATGCATAATGTTGAGAAGACTAGAGAAAAAGTCTCCTTTGTGGTTTCAGATGGACACAAGATCACTGTCATGTGTCATGAGTTGGTCAAATTTATGTTTGAATGGAATCTAAACTGTATTTTTACTTCTTGTGGACAAGGATTCAGAGGTGAACGAAATGAACAAGACTCTTTTTGTCTAATCACTTCCCAGATGAACGTGTCTTTTTTTTCACAGGAGAAGGATTTAGTTTATTTATGTATTTATGTTTGATATGTGTTTTTTTGTCGCCACATGTAGTTATTACAAAATTCAATAATTTTATCATACATGACATCCATAATTTTATCTTATTACAATCATAATGATACTCTATAATTATATAATTGTTTATTTAAATTAATAATTTAAGAGTTATAGTGTGTTAATATATGATTGTTATCATTCTCAGTGCCATCCCCACTATTACTATCTGTTTTCCATAGCATTGTCAGCTGACTGGTGTCACTGACAAACATTACATCCTTAAACTAATTTTAACAAAGATAAAGAACTTTGTAATTGAATTTATTTCGAAACTAAAAATTAGAAAAGAAAAAATAAACAAAACTAATTTTTAAAAGCAGAAAAAAAATCTCTACCCTTTGAAAATTGTAAAACTTACACTTAAAAATCATCTCAAAACAAAAAAAAAAAACAGTATTTTGAAAATTAGTTTTCAGAATTCCAAAAACTAAAATTGTATTTCAAAAATTACTTTTCAAAATGTTAAAAAGAAAAAGGGAAAAAAAGAAGAAAATGAAAATGTACTGAGCAAAAGATAAAGGAAAAAGCAGGGCAATATATGGAACTTGCTATTTACACTTCTGTATTTGTTAAGCACACCTCCATCTCTTTTATTTCTTCTTTTTTATAATGTCTTTTTTTAAACTTTTTTTTTATATCCTTATAATTTGTTACACCTCTTTTTTTATCTTCTCTTTTATGAACCTCTCTCATCCTTTGTGTTCTATCTTGCACTTCAATTTTTTCATTTATGTTTTGTTCTTCCTCTTACGAGCATCCTCAACCTCACTTATTCCTCACGTTCTAGTCTTCCTCTTTCTTATTACCGAATGCATCACTATAATCAACATAAGAAATGTTCTGAAGTTCCAAAATAACATATACATATTAGAAACATATTTCCAGAATAACATATACATATTGAAACATATTTCCAATAAATAAGTGTAAATAGCAAGTGCCTAAAGCAATAAGCAGCAGTGCAATTGCTATATTCATCAAGCCCTATAAGCCCATCCGAAGCCCACAAGACATTTTTACACGGCCCAACTCAAAAGTCAAACCCCTTATATCCCAACTCTGACCTACAAAACCCTAATTCTCCACCTCTTTCTTCCTCACTCTCGTTAAACCCTAAACCAAACCCGTCGCTCATGGCTTCCGAGATGGTAAGCCCCGACACGGTGTCGAAAGCCGTCGACGCCCTCCTCAAATGGCGCCGCTCCCTATCGGAGACTCAGAAACCCAAACTCTTCGACGAGGACGAGGAATTCCTGTACCTCATCCTCACCCTGAAGAAGATTCCCGCGACATCGCGCGTTAACCCTCACAAGATCCCTCTCCCTCACTCCCTCCTCTCCGAATTCTCCGAGCAGTGCCTCATCCTCGACGACCGGCCCAACAAGGCCCGCGTCACAAAGGCCGAGGCCCAGTCAAGAATCCAGGCCGAGTCAATCCCGATCGCGAAAGTCCTCAAGCTATCGAAACTCGCCTCCGACTACCGCGCTTTCGAAGCGAAGCGAAAACTCTGCGATTCGTATGATTTGTTTTTTGCGGAGAAGAGCATTGTGCCGCTCCTGCCGCGGCTTCTCGGGAAGTCGTTTTTTAAAAAGAGGAAGATTCCGGTGCCGGTGGATCTGAAGAAGACTAACTGGAAGGAGCAGGTGGAGAGAGCGTGTTCTTCTGCTATGCTGTTTTTGCGGACCGGGACTTGTAGTGTTGTTAGGGTTGCGAAGGTCAAGATGGAGAGGGATGAGATTGTGGAGAATGTTGTTGCAGCGATTGAGGGGGCGGTCGAGGTTGTGCCGAAGAAATGGGGGAATGTGAGGTCCTTGCATTTGAAGCTGCTGGAGAGCGTCGCGCTGCCGGTGTTCCAGACGGTGCCGGATGTGAAGCTGAGGATTGAGGGAGTTAGCGTTGATGGTGAGGCAGTGACCGCGGAGAATAAGAAGAAGAGGAAGAAGGGAAAGAAGGAGAAGGATGGCGAGGTAAGTGATGCGACGGAGGATGGTGAGAGGAAGAAGAAGGGGAGGATTCATGAGGTTAGGTATATGGATGAGAATGCCATTGAGGATCAGATTGAAAAGGAATTGGCGAGCCATGGTGATGGTGGTGAAGGTGAAAAGGTGAATAAGAAAAGGAAGAAAGGGGCTTCGATTGAGTTGAGTGATGTTGAGGAATTGAAGAAGCTGGTTTTGAATGAGTTGAGTGGCAAGGGGGGGAAGAAGAAGAAGAAGGGATTGTCTGCTGGGAAGGGGGTGAAGGGAGGTTTGACTGAGGGGAGTGGAAGTGAATTGGTTGTGAACGACGAGGAGTTGGGGGTGAAGAGGAAGAAGAAGGGAGGGGATGTGAAGGCTACTAAAGGTGTGAAGGCTGCAAAAAGTGTAATAAAGGTGACGAAAGGTGTGAAGGCGCCTAAGAAAATTAAGAAGGTGGTTGCGTGAGTTGGATGATGCTGTGTCCATTGTTAGTGTTTGTTGTTAGAAATTGCTGCTTGATGTGGCTCTCTGTGCAAGCCGCCTGTGTGGTTTTGCTTGTTGAGTCCCTTGGCAGATTTTTGCTTTATGACCGCGATACTATGGAAGTTGTTTTATTTGTCCGAGTTTTTTTATGTCATTTCTAATTCAAATTTACTATACTTGAGGTTTAGTTTAGAATGAATTGTTAAATGGGTAAATTCTAAATTTTGCAGCCCTTACAAGTTTAGTATACTAAAGTGTTGTTTAGATATTGCATGTTGTTGGAGATCGACTTGGAAGTTGTGAGATGAAAGTTGGTGCTTCACTCTAAATGAAAAATTCAGTGGGTTGAGGATTGTTTCCTCTCCTCACACACTGCTCAATTTTGCTATTTTCCTTATGAATTCTTGAATTTAACCTTGAATTTCATTTTGTTGTTTTCATATTAGATGCCTGTTTTGGTGAAATATTTTTAGTGTTATTCTGCAGGTTAAGTCTCAGTTTTCTATTTTGAATTCTAAGATTAATGGTAAATGTCAATTCTGAAAGTTTCTATTTTGCTGTTCTATAGGACATGAATAATTAAACAGCTATTGGCTTTACATTGCAATAGGAATAGAAATGCTTGAGTTTAAAATCACTTTTGGATTCAGAACTCATGATGTCATACATTCAATTAGCTTTTATTAGTCATCTCTATATGCCTTCATTGCACTTTGTTGGATACAGTTTGGAAACAGTGGGTATCATATGCATATACACTGAATGTTTTTGGTATTTAGTTTTATCATCTGACCTGAGTAGCTACTAGAACATAACATATGCTACTGTTTTTTTTTTGTCTTCTGTGGGCTATGGACTATGGAGTGTTGGACTGATTACTTGCAAAAGTTCTTATTATTCTAAAATATATACCTAGAAGTATTTTTCAACAATACCTGCTGAAAACTGTAATAGATGAGGATCAATGTGTAGGTATTTACTTGCAAAAAATATATACCTAGAAGTATTTTTCAACAATATCTGCTGAAAATTGTAATAGATGAGGATCAATGTGTGGTATTTGGTGAAGCTGATAGTTTGGCCTGATTTCCTCTATAGTTTATACTTTTTTGTATTCAATTGTGTCATTATCTCTCAGTATACTAGCAGAGTCATTTCTGTATCAAATAGTTTAATTTTCATGAACATACATTCAAACTGTTTTCTTTTAAAAATGTGACATCCTTGCTACTCTGCTTCCAACTTCACTACTGTGTTACCAGATTTGTCTTAAATTTTAATCTTTCGGAATCAAATTTTTAGAAAATCACTGTAGTTGTTAGACGGACTTCATCCCTGCCAAAAGTCGATAGGAAATTCTAACATATAAAGTTAGGATCCCTATATTTTTCCATGAAAAAGTCAAAAGAGTTAGGGAGATCTCATCTTGTGTTATAGTCAGAAAAAACAATAAAACCTGTGACCTTTTGTGCCAAGTTAGGTTGGACTTGGAACTGGGTTCTGTACTTTTCTGATAATTTGAGTTGCACAAGTTAACTAAAAGCTTTCATTAGTTTTTCTTGTTATACCGTCGTATTTTGTTTTACTTCTTTTTAAGTTTTTACATTGAATTTCTTTAGGATTCCTAATTAGCTATTTGAATGTTTTAATGCATTCCGAAGTTCAGTTTAATCATGTGTGTGATGCTAATAGCATTGGCAAACCTTTTGGCTTTTCATGTAACTTTTCTAAAGGTTTCTAAATTAAGTATACTTTATCCTTTTATCCTGGGAATGATATTCCATCTTTTCTCTTCACTTTTTTTATGCTCATCCGCTGCTAGTAAATAGTTCAACACTTTCTATGGTTCCTTAATTATTAAGTTCTTGTATTAATTTTCACCCTTATAAGTGATGAGCTAGACTGATACATCAAGTTTCACTACCTCGTTTGATGATATATCTGAATCATTATATGCAAACATAGTATAGAGATGCAGTGGTATACGGAAAGTTGAAAGCAGCCAGAACAGCACACTGTTTTGCACTGATGGTGATGATGTGGTATAATGAATCTGCTCTTTAAAAGAGATAAATTCTTTACCTAAACATCACAAACTTCAAATGAGATATTTCATGGCAAAGTGGAACTATCAGCAATTTTGTCATGTAACAATAATGAGGAAGAGATTATATGTTCAATAACTATTTCTGAGTAAAGTACAAAAAAGACGTGAACGAGTGGCTTAAATCGTTTTGTATATTCTGGTTGGGCTGCTATGTGCCACGGGGTATATTCCGTTGAATCCTGATCTCTTCTTCTTCATGATGCTGATAGTTGATGGCTGAAATGGATAATTCCATAGGTGGCTAATAAATTTAATTACATATATATATCCGTTACATACCAGAGAGTATTACTAATCTCTTTGAAATACTAGATTCATGTAAAAGGTTGACATGTCCTGACAAATGTTTTTTCATATGCAATCAAATCTCTGGAACATGCTTATGGGGGCATTAAGACTATTTTGAATTGGTAGAAGGAGATTTGGTTGAATAGAGTACAATACAATACAATGAAATAAAACAAAATTGTATTTTTTTACAATTTTATCAGAAAGAAAGAAAAATGAAGATAAACAATGAAATATTGTATTGTTATATTTAATTTTCTTTCATTCTATCATCTAATCCTATACAACTTGACCAGTTCATTCATTCATTTTATATATCCAACAGTTATCTCATCAACTCCTTATCAAGGTGGTGCAAAATAAGCCAGTAGTCAAATTTGTTCATGTGCTCTGCGTGTGCTGATTAGCCACGTCAGTGTTCTTGTTTAAGTGATATCCAAACCAATTAGGAAATATTAATATTAAACAATTCCTCTTTTGGTTTTGTATTGCGTGGTGTTTCTCTATCAAAAGCCGTATTTGCAGGGGGTGATAATAACCAGCAAGTGTTCTCTTTGTCAATAGTGGTTGTAATGTTGGAAAGGCAATTTTGAAGACCAAGACTAAGGAAAGGAAAGAAAACTAACAAGTGTTTTGGAATTGCACCAAGTTTAAAGTTTAAACGTTTAGTTATTTGATTTTTTTTTTTCTTATTGATTTAATTGATAATTAATCTTTATTTAAGAATTTGAATAACCTAATCAATCATTTTTAGTGAAATTCTTTCATTTCAACTTTTCAATTCACACATTTGGAATTCAAGATCTTGATTAAAAAAACTAAATCTAATAGTATTTGAACCAATGACTCATTGGTGCGTCTAGCCATTGATTAACTAATCCTTTTAATTTTGTTTTGTTCCCTTTGCAATTGTGGGCGGCTTTGTAACACATGGCAGTGCCACGTGCTCTAAGCTTGTCGTTTAAAGCTTTTGGTGAATGTTTTTCCTTTCATTTGGATGCAAAATGACATGAGAGGTTGCTATCAACAAAAAGAAGAATGACTGAAACTACAGTACATACGAGATAGATGCACATAAACACTCGTAAGGCTCCTTAGTGGTTTCAGATAGGCACGACATCACTCTCAAGAATTGGTCAAATTTTCATCATGCTTGGTTTGAATGGAAAGTAACTGTATGTATTTTCATGTTATAGACAATGGATTTATTTTAGAGGTGCACTAAGAAGTGAATTAGACTTTTCAAAACTCTAGGGAAAAAAATAAAGCATTTGGATTTGGACACATGACACCATTGTTCTTATCATTTTCCATATAAATGTGAAAGGTTGTTCTCCAAAATTGGAAATTGGAATCATTATAAGAGAGACAATGATAGAATCATTGTGCACAATAAAGTCATCCTTTAAAATAGTTATTCATAACCTAAATTAGAGACTTTTGATTAAAGTGAAACAATCACACGTCATACTAGTTAATCGACGTGCTTGATAATTTCTATAGTTTCATTTTGATAACAAATAGTTATTCGTTACTTAAACTTGAGACTTTTGATTAAGATGAAATAACTATACACTACATCAGTTGATCGATGTGTTTGATGATTTCTAGAATTTTATTTGGATAATTAATTCCGATATTTAATACAAATATATATTATACAAATTACAAAAAGTTATTGAAAATTAGTCCAAAATCTGTCAAATATTGGGCCAGCCCCAAATCATAAGTATTGACCAAAGGCAACACCAATAATAGAAGCACTAACATGCACTTGTGTTCAACCAATTACACCACAGTCTAAGAGTAAAATTATTCTCTTACTAGACTAGTTTTAACACCTTAGATTCATCAGCTCTAGACTTATCTGTGTGAAACTTCAATTTCAATTGAAAAACACTTCTCAAAATACACTAGAAATTGTGTTCACATCTTATTCTAAATGTTATTATTCACAGTTGGCTACACAAATACTGCATTGACTAATGATTACTCTGAAATCAAAAGATTATTATATAAAGGAATTTAGTTTGTCTCACACTACTGTTGCCTCTGTCACATTCCATAATCTAAACCTTGCCTTAAACCAAGATTCTTTTGGCTCAAAAGCACCATGCTTTGTATTGGATGCCAGTTTCTGATTGGCTAGCACTCTTACGTATCTGAAACTTTGTTCATAGTTTGACCTCATGAGTCACCAATATTCACTGAAACAAGATTCGTATTGAACAAGGGTGGTTCAAAATCAAATTAACTCACTTAATTATATGCTTATGTTCTTTCTGTTCTTCCCCCCAACATGAAAAGTTAACTGATTTTACATCATTAGAATATTAGATATCAGTAAATTTGACTTGTTCTACCTCATCAGATCAGATTGTGCATGTTTTCATCAAACACGTGGATCAATTATGAGTTATTTCAGAAGTCTCGAGTTCAAATCCTAAATATAAAATTGTGTTAAATACTTAGAGGGAGGGTTTTATAGTTCATAATAGTCCTACTTGACTTAAATAGTTTGGCTTCAATGGAGGATACTTGTGATCTAAATAAAAAAAAGATTGTTCACGGTTTCCTACAAATATCCAAGTGTATATATAAGTGAGTCCTATATGTATTTGTGTAACTTTTATGACTTTCAAGATTGTGAAGGAAGCTTTTTTTAAAATCTGTTGTTTTCAACTGGTATTAGTGGTGTGACAGTCTTTTACCAAAAATACCAGAAAGTTGAACATGCTTCATATTTCTAATAGGCAACTTTATTGTGGACTATATAATATGCATACATGCACACACATGTACACTAATTTAATGAAGCCATGGCCTACTTTGTTTGACAAAAACTAAAACCACTGTTACTCTCTTCCCATCTTGATAATGCTCGCATGCAAATGGTAGGCCTGAGCCTGACATAATTAAGATAGATACATTGATGATGAGTTTGCCTGCACATTTTGAAATGGTTTGGTTTGGTTTCTTGTATATGGTTTAGTATGTTCAAAATTCTTATAAATAAAGTTTAATAGAGATCCATTAATTGATAATGTTCTTATAAACATAATATAAAATAAAGAAGTGTGATTCACCATTAAATTTAAACAAATCTAGCATATATCTTATGATTAAATAGGATACATGAATATTAAAATTTCTTATAATACCTTATTCGATTCTTATAAATAAACAAAAAAAATTTAACATACTTCAATCAAACATATGAATATGATGTTTAGAATTTGAACATCACATTTATATTCAAATATTTTCTTCCACTTAACAGCTCACAATGTCATCATTCTTGAATCTTCGTGGCAAATTTAGTTCCACTATAGTAGAACGTGTGCACTATAGTAAAATGCACAGTACGAGTGCCAAATTTTGGATCTTTATATTGAAATGGGGTCAGAAAAAATATGTTCAATATGTGCAAGTTCAATCCAACACTTCACAAACAGATAGTGCTTAACCAAGGCATGCAATTGCAACATTATATTCTTTTGTTTTTTTTTCTTGAGGGGAAATGAATAACAATTTCAATTAGAGATAAAAAAAAAAACGCACCCTTTCTAATTTGTAAGATCAAGAAAGACTATTAAGCTCAGCAATAATTTACATGAAATTTACATATCACCTGTGAATAAGAAAAATTTGATAATCAAGCAATTAAACTTTTTCATATTTATTAATCGGTATGAGATTGTCCTAACTTAACTAGAGATTTCGAATTCAAATCCTAAAGATATACAATTATATTAAATATTTAACTAGAGATTTTAGATTCTGAATCCTAAAGATATACAACAGTGTTATATTATTTGAAGAGATGATTTTGTTGTTCATAGAATCCACATCAACTATATTACAATTTAAAACCTTACTAATTATGATATACTTGGAAAATTGTTTCTTCACTAAGTGAAAAACATGATCACTATAGCAATTCAAGGTTTGATGTTACCCTTCATCTTCTTCAACTGCTGAAGAAGGCCACACTGGCCACCACCACCCCCTTTCCATGGAGACATTTATGGCACACACGTGACCCTCACAGAAATTCAATACCTAAAAACTGGGGAACCCGTATTTACCTAACCAAAAAAATAAAAATAGAAATAGTCCAATATTCCACCAATTGCCTCATCTGCCAAACGTTGTCATAAAATTCCCCAATCTCCACTATTCCTTGTTTGTTTTTTTACATGATTGTGACATCCCACACGGTTTCATAGTCCACCCCATGAATGTGTGCCTCTTTTCAACCATTGTTATTAATATATTATTACTCCATCAATATATACATGCAATATTTTCTCCCTCTAATTACTGTTAATGGATTGAATTTTGAAAATCACGGTATAGCAGGAAATTGTCAATTAAGTTGACTTGGAGGAACACATAATAAAAACTAGTTGCATTGACAAATAAGATAACAATCAAATTCACGTGTGGCTGCTGGATCCACCTGGCCTATAGTTATGTTCATTGTTCATCATCATAATCCTACACCAATTTGATACTAGCTAGCTAATTTTTTGAGAGCATATATGAAGCAACTTTCCATTTGGTTTGGTTTCAATGTATACTACGTACTACCCAAGTGAATATTGTCAAGATGTCACTTCTTATCCAATATAACAAAAATTAGGGTGTCACATATTCAAATACTTTAATTTTTTTATTTATATAATTTTTAAAATATCAATTAATATAATATTATAGATAGAAAATTATGATGTAAAAGTGTACTATCATTTTTTACTTTATCTATAATTATTCTTAATTTATATTTTAGAAACTCATTATTTAACCTATTCTTTTTTTTATTGATTAAAATTTATTAAAATTTATAAAATTGGATGAGCAGCACATATTATTTAACACTCTCTTTATTTATCTTATCATTTTTAATGAATTTTAATTCAAGAATGTATTAATAGAAATGTGTTAAAAAATGTTTTGCTAACACCTTTATATATATATACAGCATCTAACCTTCAATGGCATAATGAGGTATTTAACATGTACTGATGTACGAAGGGTTAAAATGAAGGTTAATTATACTTTAATTTTATACTTCACTAGGCATTTCAACTATCTTATATACGACTGCATTTTATCACCTAAAAGCTCTTATAGAGCATTTTTATCATAAAAACTTCTATGTATATAAAGTATATATAAACATAATCAAATCTTCGTCCTTTTAAGTTTTAAATGAAACAAAAGGTTTTCTATTCAACGTATTGGAGGGTAATATCAGCAAATGACTTTATTTAATTTACGAATAAGGTTTTGATTTTTCTCTAGTTCCCAAGAGCTGCTCAAAATAGTCCTACTTTCATTTTGAAATAAGTATCAAATTAAAATATTACTGCAGTTTAATATTCCTGCATTTTCGATCTAAAATAATTTTATACTTGACAATTAATCATAATTCACCTTATAATAATTTTTAAAATAATTTTATAAAAATCAACTAATTTATTATATTTGTAGAGCTGTAATTAAATGACTGTATAAAATAATTTTACAATGATAATGAATCATCATTTTTCTCATAATATTATAATATGATTAAAGACATTAAAAAGAAAAAGAAAAAGAAAAATGACCATAGGACCAAATTTATCATTTTAAATATATATTAAAAAATAAAAATTACCAAACACTTGTTTTTTTTTTTTTTTCCTTCTTGTAAAGGAACATCAGAAAGAGACGGACAAAGTAAAAGAAAAAGAAAAAGAAATCTTAATGGTGTTTGGGAACAATAATCTATTTTATAAAAAATAAGTACTTGGTTTCAATTTTTGTAAAAACTAGTACAACAATAACAAATTAATCATTTCTTTAAAATATGTGGAACTAAACACGCATTTAATACTGAAAAGTGGCATGCAATTTAAAAATCACCAAATTGGTACTTAGTTTAAAATGGAGAACATAATTTCTACCATTTCATAAGAGAATCTGAATTTATAATCCACCAATATCACATACCTGCATTAAATTAAATTTTCTAATAGTTGGATTTAAAGAATTTAGGAGGAATAACCCTTTTCAACTGTTGGGTTAACAGAAAGATTTGAATTAATTAATCAAAAAATTATTAGTGTTTGTCTTAACCAATTTTTTTTAATCTTATGACGAAATTGAGATCACCTAACGTCCTAACTCCCCTGCCCTCCTATCACATTTCATCACAAAATAATCTTTAGGTTATGTGTTTTTTTAATTTTTCCTTTTCGATGCCTTAATGATGTAAACTAAGTTTTTTTTACGTTGATAGTCAATCTCAATAAATATTATTTGCATAATTTTAATATAATTTTTATAAAATTAAAATTAAAACATATTAAAATAATAAGTTGTGATTAGGCGAGTTTGTAAAACTTTTAGTGCTTATCTTTTTTTTCTCATAAATTATTCATCATATATATAACCCATAAACAAAAATAATGAATATAATGATTCATATATAGTTTTGTTCCAAATAAAGGCCATTCAAGAAAATTCCTGTGGATGCCAGCTTATCAACAACCAATATGAATACAATTAAAAAGTAAAAGGGAGAGAGAGAGAGAGATTATATATTATTACTAGTTTTGGGCATAGAATATGTACAAAAGTGTATTAATCCATGAAGAAGATAATTAACAAAACAGAGAATAAAATAAAATAAATTAATAAAGGGAGGGGAGAGAGATCATGCACACACAAGTGGACAAAATTAAAATAAATTATGTATATACAAAAAAAATAAAAAAATAAATGAGTATGTCAGCTTTCATCACCATATGTGTTGATTTGAGACTGGCTGCTTAATTCGTGTGCCAAGTACTCTCTAATTATCTTATTTTCTCCATCCCAAATTAATGTAAACGTAGTAGTAATAGTAATCGTGTTAAATTTGAACATGTTAAAGTCTTATTGAAATTTTATGTTTATCTCTCTGAGTAAGGGAGAGATATTTTTTGGTGGAGAGATTTTTTTTTTTTAGACATACTAAGGGAGAGATATTTACCATAGTTTTTAACATGATATATATATCATTTGTATATTTAAGAAGATTTACTTTTGTTAACAACACATTTTTGTTACATTTTTATTGTATACTTGAAACTTTTTTACCTTAGTAAGATTTTTATTAAAAATATCAAATTATAAATACAACTTATTGTTGAGATTTACATGAAAGTAGCAATTAACAACCTAATACTCGAGTTAATTGATATAAAAAAAATGTGATAATTTTTTTTTTTTTTTTATCTTTTTTATTATAACAGATGAAAATAAGCTAAGCCAGTTCCCTAGCTAGAAATAGAGGTACAAATCAGCGAGTTGGCAGCGATTGGTTTGTGCACGTCATCATTCACTGGAGATACACAATGACAGTTATACCCTTCCATATTGTAATTAATTACATGTTGTTGACTTACCCACTTGCTGTGAATCGTGATCCCTCTCACATTTTATATATACTCCTAATTTCTTCTCCTCTCCACTTTATTATTACACCTCTCATCAAAATTTCAAAGCACTTCTTCTTTTCTCTATCATCATCTTTCTCTTAATTTTTCTTTTTCATTAAAAGAAAGAAAGAATGAGCAACATAAGCATGGTGGAGGCAAAGCTGCCACCAGGGTTCAGATTTCATCCAAGAGATGAAGAACTTGTGTGTGATTACTTGATGAAGAAGGTTTCACTCAATGATTCTCTTCTTATGATAGACGTTGACCTTAACAAGTGTGAGCCTTGGGATATTCCTGGTTAGTTCTACTATCATTTCATATCATATTATGCATTCTTTGTCGATTAAAGGTTTAGGTTGAACGAAATTTGTGAATATTATAAATTCTTTATGTACACTCCTCTCATATTACATGTTTTTTTAATTTTTCTATATATCTTTGGAAATTAATTAATCTCACACAACTCATATACTTTTAATTTTTCTTTTTCCTATTACGGTTTTGCAAAATACAAAATGAGTTGTTACTTTCATTTGTTTTGAATTCTTGTTCTGTTTTTAAAGTGTGCATGATGAGGGGTAAAAATTCATTGTGTGGGGTGAGGTATATGATAGCAACTGCAATGGCTAGTATAGATCCCAATCTATACATGCACGTTGATGGGGAATTAATTATGATATACCTGGCATTATTATTTATAGAAGCTTTCATTGTTGCAAATCAATTCATCAGGAAAATTAATTGAAACTTTGAATTATATGTCATGTAGATGAGTCCATGAAGTTTTGATACTTTGAACCGTTATTCTTTCATCTCATCTTTTTCCTTCTTTTCTGGGATCAATAATTTCATCTATGATTTATGCATGATCTAATATTAATTGAATTGAATATATTTTCTTCCTTGTTGAATAATTGGAGAAAACACATATATATCACTATTTTCAATCTGCATTTTCATGTGGGTCATAACTTTAATTCCAACCCCAGCCACATTCACACAGATAGGTACAGGTGGCTGTACTCCTCTACTATATATAATAATATATAATCAAGATAAATATATTGGAAATTATTATTATTATTATTTTAATAAAATAAATAAATTTTCAGCTATACTTAATATAATAATTATTAATTAATTCTATGAAATGTTAATATACTCATTGAAAGTGATCTACACAGTTAGGTTGGCAACTTTGAATGGGAAGCTCTGAAAATCATGCTTATGCATGTACATGTGGTTTATTATTAGTATATCGTAATATTATATTATCTAACGGTTAGTGCAAGATGCATATCACCTTCATAGCTTTTTTTTTTTTGAGTTTTAAATAAATTGACTAATTGAATTTTGTCCTATTATATATAAGGTGTTTGACAGTGATTTTCACCACAATAATTCAAATAATATTGATTTTCGATCATTGAAACAATACACCTGCACATTACATTACATGTCATGTTAAATAAAGTGATGGAACGTACTCTCAAACCTTATCACTATTCTAGCTGGATCTCACCATGTTTATCGCACTTTTCATGTCAAAAACAAATATACTGTGAGATTTGACTTATCATAAGCAAATCCTTAAATTTACACCTTCTCTTTTAACAGTTATTGTTTTCTGTAAGTTTTTATAATTAATCCCTTCTATAATTTTTTACCTACATGGAGGAAAAAGGATTTTTCTCATTATTAATTTAAAAAAAAAATACTTAAAATATCTGCATAATTATTGAGATGTGTATTAATTAGCAATTTTATATCACTAGGACAAAAAAGATTTATAGGCCTGATATGATGGGTCAGCATTGCTTTGGTGTGCTAGGCCATCATGTGTTCATAGTTTACATTATTTTGGAAACAATATCAACTGTTTGATTATGAAATCACCATAATTAGTTTTGTATTTTATATAAGCATGTCATATATGAAAAGAAGCTGATAACTGATAAGGATAGGCAAATCAGAAGAAAACAAGAACAATTAATGGAAGAATAAATAAGCCAGTTATAAATAGGGGCCTATCCGAATAGTAATAACCAGAATAATTTGCATTCAAATAATAGAAATTGCCTCCCATCAAGAACTATTTGTTTTGTTTTTTTTTTGTATTTTTCTTAATTTAAACTGTATTAGTTCTTATTCTTCTTGTTATATGTGCATTTCTAAAATAATCTCAGAGTCTATATAATACAATTGATAGAGTATAAACTTCTTTATTCTTTCTTTTCCTATTCTTCCATGATCAAAATGTTCAAATTCTTCTAATAAGACAAAGTAAAGAAAGCCATGGACATTTAATTTTAGGATTAAATTAAACCAAAGATAATATTGTTAATGTGAACAGTTATTTTTTAACTAGTGATCGTTGACTTCAACAGAAAACACACCTTGTTGACCTAATTGCACATGTTCCTCATCTTACTGAAATCAAGAGATTATACATCACCCAAATAATTATTAATGTCACCCTTTTTTCAATATATATGATATATTTGAATCACTTCTTTCTTCAACATACATAGTAATGTAATGTTGTTAATGTGAACGGGTCATATATACTTGAGAAAAAGTATCATATATTATTAAAAAGTATAATTACGTATAAATAAAAAATTGTGATTAAATCATAATATATTAGATTTTTCAAATTTTACATAGTTTACTGGAGCATAAAATAGAACATGACACTTTTTTTTTTCAACTTACCCAGTAATGTTTCATAATTTTAACAATATTTTGTTGTGATGGTTATTGTGTAGGAACAGCATGTGTTGGAGGGAAGGAGTGGTATTTCTACACACAAAGAGACCGTAAGTATGCAACAGGGCTACGCACAAATCGTGCAACTGCCTCAGGGTATTGGAAAGCCACAGGAAAAGACAGACCTATCCTTCGCAAGGGCACTCTTGTAGGGATGAGGAAGACTTTGGTGTTCTATCAAGGAAGGGCACCCAAAGGAAGAAAAACTGAGTGGGTCATGCATGAGTTTCGCATTGAAGGTCCTCACGGACCTCCTAAAATGTCTTCTTCCAAGGTATACATAAATAATAATCCATTTACAGTTTAGTTTTTATGCACCATCAATATCAGCTAATAAAAAATTATTGTAAAAGTCGACAAACTTCTTAAATATGGTAGAATTTAATTTTTATACATTCTTATTGACGATTAATCAGAAATCATTTTAAAAGTTGATAAACTTATTAGATATGGTGAATTATGATAAGAGAACAATATAAAACTTTTTAAATTTACCTAGATTCAATTATATGCATTTATCTAAAGTATTTTATGTTATGCTATGATAACATTTTATTCCAACATGTATTGGACCAAAATGAATAAGTAATTGGGGGTTTGTTTTCCATTAACCACTTTGAATGGTCAATATACATTAGAGTATTACTTTATATGTAGACTTTTGGCACCAGCCTTGTTTGGTTTCCTTTGCATGAACCAGGGAGGCAACTAGTGATTTTACAAATAAAAAATTGAAGTACTTTTGACTTTGTGAAATGTGTTTTTTTGCTATGTGCCGAAACCAAATTTGTCTCACCTGGCTATTGGCTATAATGTGACTACATAAGATATATTGGGTAGCTTACCTAAGTAGATCCTCTTGGAATTTTTTATTAAACACTTATGTAAGCCTATGCAATGCAACCACCAAATTCTTCCAAGTGTAAAGTCTTTTTTCTTGTGTTGAGAGTTAGCGTAACATTTTTTTTTATCGATAAATATTAATTATTAATTTATTTATTTTTTGTTAATAGAAAGAGTTGAATTTATGATTCCATGTAAAAAAAAATTCATTGAAAGATAGATAATTAAATGATTTGAACAATCATATGTTATAGAATCAATCATATTGCATTCCTTTCACTTTCTTAACTTTCTTAGCTTAAAATATTTGCACAATGTGTACATGCAGGAAGATTGGGTTTTGTGTAGGGTGTTCTACAAAAACAGAGAAGTTTCAGCCAAACCTAGCATGGGTAGCAGCTGCTATGATGACACAGGATCTTCATCTCTCCCTGCATTAATGGACTCTTACATAAGCTTTGACCAAACTCATCATCAAACCCATAATAATAATAATGCAGATGATCAGTTTGAGCAAGTGCCCTGCTTCTCCATTTTCTCTCATCAGAACCAAACAAACCCTATTTTGAACAACATGGCCACCACTATGGAGACTAAGTTACCATCTTCTGCCATCAACCATGCAGTAAGTGCATATGGAGGAGTAGCACCAAATTTGGGTTATTGCTTAGACCCTTCTTTAACTTGTGACAGAAAAATGTTGAAAGCTGTTTTGAGTCAGATCACAAAGATGGAAAGGATTAATCCACTTATTAACCAAAGTTTAATAAAAGGGTCACCAAGCTTAGGTGAAGGAAGTTCAGCAGAGAGTTATTTATCTGAAGTGGGAATGCCCCACATGTGGAACAATTACTGATGTGGGACTTCTTAAGTCCTTAAATTAAAATCAGTTCATTGTTTTAAGTCATGGTGAGTACTTGTGTTTTACCCGTGGTGTTTTTAGCTATTAATGTATACACAATATCCATGATGATGATGATGATGATGTGTCCCAATATATTAGGAAAAATGGGACTTGTAATTGAAACTTATAAATATATTTGTAGTTGATTTTAGCTAATTAGTGGATGATTTTTTTTTCCTTTTGTTAAATTAGATGTTGAACTTATATTGAAGAAGTTTTTATGAGACAATCTTATCCTGTCTTACTACAAGTTTGACATTGTCATTTTCTTTTGATATACTAAAGAAAATGACTATAATCTATTGTAATTTTCTTTCTTTAATTTATCAAGATACAAAGATATCACTATGAGGCTAAAGCAAATAATATCTCAAATATATTGAATGTGTGTTTGATTGTCCGATCAACTTAACTTATATTTACACAAATTCTAATACACATCTAATAGTGCATTGAAATCAAAATAAAAAAAAGAAAGGAATGAGGTACTTTTAAGAATATCCATTTTTGTAAATGTTAATTCAAACATACACTAAACTTTATATGAAGGAGATTCTTGATTACACGTAGTGTTGCAAATTTCAAGTCCTCTCTTCTCTTCTCTTCACTTAAAATAGACAATACTTTTAGATGTGATTAGCTAACATTGGAATAAATTAATTAATGTTATACACTAAATATTAGAAACATATAATGTACGTGCACAATATTTTATAATGTACTCAATTTATTTTTTTTCATATCTTGTTAGAGGAGTAGCTATCATCTGTCATGTAAGCAAAATTTTAATGGACCAAAATATATTATAATTCTTAAAGAAATCTTCTCCACAACAACCACAATAATGGACTAGAGAAATCCATAATTAAAGAGTAAGCTATATATTTTTTGTGCATATACTAAATCTTTGATGTAATTAATTATCTAATCATAACCGTAGTATAGTGAAAATGAATAATAACAAATTCGGACAAGCTTTCATATGATGTGGTTAATTAATTAAACTAATTAATGGGCCAATCTGATGTAGTACATGGACGTTTTAAATATAATTTTTATCATTATCATACTAACAGAAAAAGGATTAAATCTAAATAATGAATTTCACATTTGCTCATGAAGTAATTAATTAATATATATTTCTTCAATCTTTGGTTTGGCAATGGTAGCATAGAAGAAGATAGTTTCTTCAACCATAATATTGTCTTGTAATGTTTTAATCCTAGCAAATAGCACTTCCTTTAATTTGAATGTTCTTATTTAACTTTTTGTTTAGGTGAAAAAGTTTGTATTAAGTGAAATGTCAAACACATCAAAACAAAAGCAATGTTAATCATTTTGAAACTGTCAGCTTTCATGGGGCTGATTAATGAGAAGAGACAATTAAAATGAGAGAAGACTAAATCACTATGACCTCAGCTTAAGGATTCGCTGACTTGTTCGGTATATATTTTCTTCTTTAATTTTTTCCCCATTTTTTTAATTAACTAGGGTTTTGATCTAGTGCAAATTAAATACCCTATAGCTTCTATATAAGGGTGAATGAGATTTTGAATATGATTTGTGAATAATTACACTTGTAATGCATAAAAATTGAACTTATATATATGTCATTTTGCTATAATGGTATTCACCTTAAATATTACATGTTTGGTTTATTTATTTAATTATACAGACTTGTGAGCCTAGCTAGCTAGCAGGAATCCAAAAACATCATATTCATCAATTTATTAAATAATAATGTATCAATAGTTAAAAAAATATTAACATACCTTATTATTGACAAATACAAAAATTATAGATATCGTATTTGTTTATAAATTAATGAAATTATAATCAACAAAGATAAAGTATATATATTATTAAAAGAAATTATGTAATGAGTAATAATATATAGTCAATTTCATATCCACTATCCAGATATCTAGCGACGATTCTTACGGTTTAATTAATTTATGTAATATATATGATGTGCACTAGTTATATATTGAATATATAGTAGGTATTTTTTTTTTATCAGTTGATTAATAGTAGGTATTTGATGTTGATATATGCTTATGATTATTTCATGATAATTAATTAAGCATGATTCATATGGACATATATATATATATATATATATATATATATATATATATATATATATAGCATTTGGGGTCTTGCACTCTACATTACAAAATGACTCCACAGGGTAATGCACATACAAAATCACAACAATGTTTATTAACTGTTCTCTATACCATTCTCCCCTATATTCTGCACCATTATATTCTTATAAAAAAATTACAATATATTATTTCAATACTTTTCATCATCAAAGAAATGCAACAATATATAAATATTCATATCTTAAAATAATGTTTGCATAACATTCACCTAATAAACCCAAGAAATAAATCTGGTTGATAATTTAAAAAAACCAGTGAATAAAACATAGATCCATGCAGTTCTATATATGTTTCTAGTGTTCATTTTCAATTAAAGATCAATATAAGTTAAGTAAAAGTCTTTTTTTTTTTTTTATGGCACTTCTATGTTTTCTTTTATTATCTAAACAATATGTAGGTACCGATCGACATTGTATACCTTTTGTGGAATTTCACACAACTGGCATATCAACATAAGCACATTCATATATATTATAATTGGTAATTTAACGAAGATGATAATAATTAACGATCATGTGCTCGTTTTACAAATGACGTACGAGGAATGTAATAATAGGATAATAAGCAAAGAATTCAAGTATATACAAATGTTAATGCGATAGTCAGAGACTTCGAATTAAAGTAGTTATTTATTACTGCCACCGACAATTTAGACTACTTGGTTAATCAATTTTTTTTTTAAATAGTACCAGTAATACCCAATCACTTTGACCATTAATATTTTCAAGCTAAAAAAAAATAAACTGAAGTCAAATTAATTTATCTAACAAAGTAGTTCCAATTTTCAAACTGTTTTTTTTTTTTTTTTATGAAACAAGTGGGTCGATATTGCATGTGAGATGAATTCGCAATAAATATAAAGGATCTCAATACATACTATTGCTTTCGAGGGTTTTTCGTGTTACAATTTAAAATCAAAGCATGTGAATGTAATGTCATTAATAATTTTCTTAAAATTTATAAAATACATTACATGCGTATATTTATTAATATTAATAGTAATTAAAATTGATTAAAATATACATATTCATATATGTGAGATTTACTAAATAATTAAAATAAACTAAATTAAAAATCCCAATTTTATATTTTTCCATAAATTTTAATTATTAGTAAAAATGTATTAGAAATTGTATCGTCAAGTATTTGTTAATAAACATTCATTTGACATTTAATTTCATGGTAGGATAATATTGTTTTGGAATTTTTTTTTTTTCTCTTTATCACAGACTTCTTATTTATATCATTTTCATGAATCACATCTATTATATTTTTTTATATTCCAAATGAATTTCTCTCTGAATATATACAAAAACGTTCTTCGCGTGTGTAGTACAAGTGGATGAGTGTTAGGTAGAAACTCCCTCAATATATAGTGTATTATGTCTCATGAGTTGACATCAAATCAAATTCATGACATATGCATAATTGACCATAAATTTCATGAGCCAAAATAAATGTAAGATACAGAAAAGTGAATGTACCATTTTCAATAGGCACATTTTTTTTTTCTGTATATATATATATATATATATATATATACTGTTGCACTAGCAGCCTTCGGAACAAACACAGCCAAATAATTGAAGAACCAATTTAATCTAACGAACAGACACATCTTAAAAAGCTAAAATGAAACTTTTAAAATGACGGGGATCCAAATTCTATTTTAACCTAAAAATGCATGAATGTATCATTCTCAAGAGTCACGCGTACGATTTTTTCCTATGCATATAGCATGAGCAGCAACTTTCGAAATTACGAACAAAACCAAATGCTTAGTTCTTCCAACAAACAGTGCATAAGGATATACTGTGGCTACATTAGAAGATTAATGTCAGGTGTCCTTCCACTCTGAAATGAGAACATGGGGTAAGTAATAGGGAATGTTGGGACAAATGTTACTGTAAAGACTTGGAGAAAAAAATATGAATTTTTTTTCAGTAAGTTAAATTTTTTCTCACTCTCATAATTCCCATAATTAATTTATAGAAATTTTACATTTTATCGATGTTCATTTCAAACACCTTAGATTAGATATTTGCAGCTCGCAAAGCTTAATTAGAAATTTAAGTTTTTTTTTTTCAGAGTCAAACTTACAACCTTTTTCTTTTTTTCTCTTCACCCTTTACAAATATAAATACATGTTAATATAAAATTATATTACAAATTTAAAAAATCATGGAAACTTTTCCATGGAGTGATAGCTAGTATAGGCTTGTGCTCTTATAGCTACATAAACATACCATACAAGTGGTTAATTTATGACTATATGATTATTGTTAATATTCCCTAAAGAAAAAATGTTAAGCCCCCATTTGGACGTTTTAGAAATCAAAAGGGGCATATTAATTTCCACCAAATCGTGCCCCAAAGCCTAGGCAGAGGAATAGTTACGACTTGTTTATTTGTATCTATCCCTAACATTTAAAAAAATTGTACAGTTAAACCATTTCTATTGACAAAATCTAAATAATTTACATAAATTAACCCATTAAGAATTTTAATATTCGAAAATATAAAAGAATTAGTTGGTAAAATATACATTGAAACTAAAATTCACACACTATTTTTTTTTAATAAGGAATAAATGTTTATTTATCAAGTTGAAATTTAATTAAATGATTTATTGATATTATTGACTATTAGTTAGTCGTATTCTATGTTCATATTGGAATTATATACATTCATTAATGATCCAATTAATTATATTTAATTGTTTATTGACTTTAAACCACTAAAAAAATCATATATGGGCCAATCCGGCTTACAAAATCCACTCAATTCTTTGCATCTACTCCACGTGTTAGTTAAAAATAGTCTGAAACACGGAAAAAAAAACCATTAGTTTGTCAAATTATTTATTAATGTTACAAAAATTACTCAACAAAAATAAAAGCAAGATGCATAAGCAGATCAAGTGATCAGCTATCATCAAATTGACAAATTCATATTGAAATAGGATTCACACAAAGAAAAATATTTATCATTTATTGATAATTATTAGGGACTTATCTTGAAAAAAGATTTTTCAAATCAAGTTTCGAATTAATAAATGCTGTTAAAAGGAGTGTTGAGGTCACATGCAAAAACCTATTTACATCATCGTATAGTTGATTTGAAATGTATTGTGAAATTTATTTGAAATGTATAATGTGCTTTGCCGGATTTTGACTAAATTAAATTTGTATCCCTTTTACAGTTTCGTGAAGCTTCAAATGATCTATAATTATGTTTAATATTTTTAACATTTGAATTTATTTCTAATAATTTATGATTTTTATTTGTTTTTTGGTTGCTATGATCTTAAAAATTAGGATAATTAAATTTGTCTTATTAAAAAATAGTAAGGAATGGGTGATTTTACCCATTTTCTAAAATCAATTTTTTCATTTTTTTTTGAAAAAATTGAATTAAATTAAATATTTTTTTATTAGAATTATATTGTTTAAAATCATGGGTTTTTAACATTTAAATATTTTATTAAAAATATTAGTTTAAAACAAAAAATAAAAAGTGTCTTTCTGTATATATTTTTTTTTCCAAACACTGATTTTCTATTTATGTAAGAAGAACTTGGATGTGTATGTCTCGTGTATAACCTACAAATTAAAAGAAATTTTAAATTGGATGTGCGTGCAATAATGCTAATTTAGATAAATGACTTTTTAAATTGAAAAGATAAAACAAAATTTCAAATAAAATAATAAGAATAAAAAAAACCCTACTAAATATAATCAAATAAACTCTTTAACAAAGATTAATCATCAATAATGTTATAAACATATTCCATATATTGCATGCTTTCGAACTTAACTTTCCTCCTTCTGGTTAGGAATTATAGTAGTAAATTGATAGAATAAGATGAAAGATGATATATCATTATCCCATCTATCACCAAAATAAATAACAAATTAAAATAAGATAAATAATTATCCTATTTTATTATGAGAGTAAAGATAATGTCTTTACAGTTTAATTTGACAATTTACATTTTTATGCAATTATAACATTCTATTGATAAAAATCATATAAATAAATAATTATCTTTCGGTAAAACTTTATTCTCCTTTCATTTACTATCCTTATTCTTTTCGGAATCATTCACCTAATTCAACTCGTTTGTCTAAGTCGATTTTTGTTGGTCCAAACTTAATAGTTCAATAATTCAACTCCACGTTTGAAACTGAGCAAACAAACAACCCAAATCAAATGGGGTCAGGCCCAGGCCCATTAACTCCACCGCCTTGTTATCACTCTCCCGTTCCCCCCAAACCCTTAATCCACATCTCTCACTGTCTTCTTTTTCTTCTTCGTCGATACGTTTACTGCAACTTAATTATCAAAGTAATGCCGTGAGAGAGCCACGTTTCACATCACTTCTTCAAATTAGTGTACTCTTTCTGTTTTCTCTTCAAACATTTCATATTTTCATATCGCTTCGCTTCTTCGATTTCAATCGCTACTTAGGGTTTCTTTTACTTTACCCCATCCTGCAGGTTTTTCTAGGGTTTAGGAAATGGCGCACCTAGGAGGAGGCGCTGAGGCCCACGCGCGGTTCAAGCAGTACGAGTACCGCGCGAATTCGAGCCTGGTCCTCACCACAGACTCACGCCCACGCGACACGCACGAGCCCACCGGCGAGCCCGAGTCCCTGTGGGGGAAAATCGACCCCAAGAGCTTCGGCGATCGCGCCTACCGCGGCCGCCCGCCGGAGCTCGACGAGAAGCTCGAGAAGGCTAAGAACAAGAAGAAGAAGAAAGAACGTGATGCTGCCGCCGATGATGTGGTCTCCGTCCCCTCGAAGCGGCGCCGAGTCCAGCATGACAGCGTGCTCTCCACCTCCGACGATGGCGTCTACCAGCCGAAGACGAAGGAGACCCGCGCCGCCTACGAGGCGATGCTCAGCGTCATCCAGAACCAGCTCGGCGGCCAGCCCCTCAGTATTGTCAGTGCTGCAGCCGATGAGATCCTTGCCGTGCTTAAAAATGACACTGTTAAGAACCCTGACAAGAAGAAAGATATTGAGAAGCTTTTGAACCCTATACCAAGCCAATGTTTTGACCAGCTTGTGTCCATTGGGAAGTTAATTACTGATTTTCAGGAGGCTGCGGATGTTCCCAATGGGAGTTCCGCTATGGATGGTGATGAGGGGCTTGATGATGATGTTGGTGTTGCTGTTGAGTTTGAGGAGAATGAGGATGATGATGAGGAGAGTGATTTGGATATTGTGCAGGATGATGAGGAAGATGATGAGGATGTTGCGGAGCCGAATGGTTCTGGGGCTATGCAAATGGGTGGAATTGATGATGAGGATATGGAGGAGGGTAACGAAGGGATGAGTTTGAATGTGCAGGATATTGATGCTTATTGGCTTCAGAGGAAAATCTCTCTGGCTTTTGAGCAGCAGATTGATCCGCAGCAGTGCCAGAAGCTTGCAGAGGAGGTGCTCAAGATTCTGGCTGAGGGGGATGATAGGGAGGTGGAGAACAAGCTTTTGTTTCACCTTGAGTTTGATAAGTTCAGCCTCATTAAGTTTTTGCTGCGGAATAGGTTGAAGATTGTGTGGTGCACGCGGTTGGCAAGGGCACAGGACCAGGAGGAGAGGGAGAGGATTGAGGAGGAGATGAAGGGTACTGAGTTGCAGCCGATTTTGGAGCAGTTGCACGCCACAAGGGCCTCTGCGAAGGAGAGGCAGAAGAATTTGGAGAAAAGTATCAGGGAAGAGGCGAGGAGGTTGAAGGATGATACTGGTGGAGAAGGCGATAAGGAAAGTAGGGATAGGAGCAGGAGGGGGGTGGCTGATAGAGATGGGGAGAGTGGATGGTTGAAGGGGCAGCGCCAGATGCTTGATCTTGAAAACATTGCTTTCGCACAGGGTGGTTTTTTCATGGCTAAGAAGAAGTGTGACCTGCCTGATGGGTCTTATAGGCATCTCAGCAAGGGTTATGAAGAGATTCATGTGCCTGCTCTGAAGTCTAAACCGCTTGATCCGAATGAGAAGTTCGTGAAAATTTCTTCTATGCCTGATTGGGCACAACCAGCTTTCAAAGGAATGACACAGTTGAATAGGGTGCAGAGCAAGGTTTATGAGACTGCCCTTTTCAAGCCTGATAATCTTCTTCTCTGTGCTCCAACTGGGGCTGGAAAAACTAATGTTGCAGTTCTCACGATACTTCAACAAATTGCACGGCACCGGAATCCCGAGGATGGTTCGATTGACCATAATGCTTATAAAATTGTTTATGTTGCGCCTATGAAAGCTCTTGTGTCTGAGGTTGTTGGGAATTTGTCCAATAGATTGCAGGAATATGGTGTTAAAGTTAGGGAACTCAGTGGAGACCAGTCACTAACCCGGCATCAGATTGAAGAGACTCAAATCATTGTGACAACTCCTGAGAAGTGGGATATTATCACTCGAAAGTCGGGTGACCGCACTTATACACAGCTTGTAAAGCTTCTTATCATTGATGAGATTCATCTACTTCATGATAACAGAGGGCCTGTTCTTGAAAGTATAGTTGCCAGAACGGTAAGGCAGATTGAAACCACAAAGGACTATATTCGGTTGGTGGGATTGTCTGCTACTCTCCCTAATTATGAAGATGTTGCATTGTTTTTGCGTGTTGATTTGAAGAAGGGGTTGTTTTATTTTGATAATAGTTATAGACCTGTTCCTCTTTCTCAACAATATGTTGGAATCACAGTAAAGAAGCCACTTCAGAGGTTCCAGTTGATGAATGATATCTGTTATGAGAAAGTTATGGCTGTGGCTGGAAAACATCAGGTCCTTATCTTTGTACATTCAAGAAAAGAAACTGCCAAAACTGCTAGAGCCATCAGAGATACTGCACTTGCAAATGATACTCTTGGTAGGTTCCTTAAAGAAGACAGTGCAAGCCGTGCGATGCTTCAAGCACATACTGATCTTGTGAAGAGCAATGATCTTAAAGATCTTCTGCCATATGGTTTTGCAATTCATCATGCTGGTATGACAAGGACAGATCGCCAGCTTGTTGAGGATCTCTTTGCTGATGGACATATGCAAGTATTGGTATCAACTGCGACCCTTGCTTGGGGTGTTAATCTGCCGGCTCATACAGTGATAATTAAAGGGACACAGATTTACAATCCTGAAAAGGGTGCCTGGACTGAACTAAGTCCTCTTGATGTGATGCAGATGCTGGGTCGTGCTGGAAGGCCCCAATATGACTCAACTGGTGAGGGAATAATTGTTACTGGCCATAGTGAGTTGCAGTATTACCTTTCTCTGATGAACCAACAACTTCCTATTGAGAGTCAGTTTGTGACCAAGCTGGCTGATCAGCTGAATGCAGAAATTGTTCTTGGTACTGTACAAAATGCTAGGGAGGCCTGTAATTGGATTGGATACACTTACTTGTATGTCCGGATGTTGAGGAACCCTTCGTTATATGGTATAGCACCGGATGTCCTAACAAGAGATATAACATTGGAAGAGAGGAGGGCTGATTTGGTAAGCTTCTCAACACTGTAATTATCACTATAATTACCCGAACTAAATTAGAAGTGGTAGTTGTTATTTGGTTTTTTTATTAGGTGTCTTTCTTTCCTTTTATTTTTTATTTTTTTGGCAATCTATACCTAAGGTCTTGAGTTATGTTTGTGTTTAAGATTGTCATGATTTATGTAAATTTGTATGAGTAGGGAGCCAATCATTGGCTGGGAAATTTACTCATGCTAGTTAGAGATAGGACTCTTGGCCTCTTTTGGTAGTTTGGTTTTTCTTCTTCAAATTTATTCATTGTCATGGTTTTTGTAAAATTGCTTAAGGGAACCGATCAATTGCTGTGAAAATTACTCATTCTAGTTACAGATAAGATTCTTGGCCTCTTGTGTCTTGCAGTGATGTTTGTGCTTATCATTTATGTAAAATTGCATGAGAAGGGAACCAATCGTTGGATGTGAAAATGACTCTTTCAAGTTAGAGATGGAATTCTTGGCCTCTTTTGGCTGTTTGATTTTTCACTTTAATTTTTTTCTTCAATGAATTTTAAATGATGTTTTAGTTTTAGGATGTATATTTCCTGTTCATACTATCTTTATTATTTATTTATATCTAATATTGATCAATCTATCTCTCTGAAATCTTGCAGATTCATACGGCTGCTACCATATTGGATAGAAATAGTTTGGTGAAGTATGATAGGAAGAGTGGATATTTTCAGGTCACTGACTTGGGTCGTATTGCTAGCTACTATTACATAACACACGGATCCATATCCACATATAACGAGCATTTGAAGCCTACAATGGGGGACATAGAGCTTTGTCGATTGTTCTCTTTGAGTGAAGAATTCAAGTATGTAACAGTAAGGCAGGATGAGAAGATGGAGCTTGCAAAACTTTTGGACCGTGTTCCCATTCCCATCAAGGAAAGTCTGGAAGAGCCAAGTGCCAAGATCAATGTTTTATTGCAAGCATACATTTCACAATTAAAGCTTGAAGGACTCTCACTGACATCTGATATGGTCTTTATAACTCAGGTTACACTTCACTCCTTCCCTTTTGTTAGTGATTAATTTTGGAAACTGTGTCTTGTCTTATGTGTTGTTGCTGATTCTTGTATTTTATTTCTTTCTTTCAGAGTGCTGGACGCCTTTTGCGGGCTCTTTTTGAGATTGTCTTGAAACGTGGCTGGGCGCAGTTGGCTGAGAAGGCTTTGAACTTATGCAAAATGGTGACCAAGAGGATGTGGAGTGTCCAGACACCTCTTCGTCAGTTCAACGGAATTTCAAGTGATTTATTAACGAAGTTGGAGAAGAAAGATTTGGCTTGGGATAGATATTATGACCTATCATCACAAGAGATAGGTGAACTCATTCGTGCACCGAAGATGGGAAGAACACTTCATAAATTTATCCATCAGTTTCCTAAACTGAACCTTGCAGCACATGTGCAGCCAATTACTCGCACAGTTTTGAGGGTTGAGCTGATGATAACTCCAGATTTTGCATGGGATGACAGAATTCATGGATATGTTGAACCATTCTGGGTGATTGTTGAGGATAATGATGGAGAATATATTCTTCACCATGAGTATTTTATGCTGAAAAAGCAGTATATTGATGAGGACCACACACTGAATTTCACAGTGCCAATATATGAGCCTCTTCCCCCTCAGTATTTTATCCGTGTTGTTTCAGATAGATGGCTTGGATCGCAATCCGTTTTACCTGTTTCCTTCAGGCATCTAATCTTACCTGAAAAGTATCCTCCACCAACTGAACTACTGGATCTGCAACCACTTCCTGTGACTGCCTTGCGAAATCCATCATATGAATCTCTTTATAAGGATTTTAAACATTTTAATCCTGTTCAGACACAAGTCTTCACAGTTCTGTATAATTTAGATGACAATGTCTTAGTTGCTGCTCCAACAGGAAGTGGTAAGACTATATGTGCAGAATTTGCTATTCTGAGGAATCATCAAAAAGGGCCTGATAGTGTCATGCGTGTAGTTTATGTTGCACCTGTTGAATCTCTTGCAAAGGAACGGTATCGTGATTGGGAGAAGAAATTTGGAGGCGGTCTTAAGTTGAGGGTGGTTGAATTGACTGGAGAAACTGCGACTGACTTGAAACTGCTTGAGAAGGGTCATATTATTATTAGTACCCCTGAGAAATGGGATGCTTTATCTCGCCGCTGGAAACAGAGGAAACAGGTTCAACAAGTTAGTCTTTTCATCATTGATGAGCTCCACTTGATTGGTGGTCAAGGAGGTCCTATTTTAGAGGTTGTAGTTTCCAGGATGAGATATATTGCTAGTCAGGTTGATAACAAGATTCGTATTGTGGCTTTGTCTACCTCACTTGCGAATGCAAAAGATCTGGGAGAATGGATTGGAGCTACCTCCCATGGTCTTTTCAATTTCCCCCCTGGTGTTCGTCCCGTGCCTTTAGAAATTCACATTCAGGGCATTGATATTACTAATTTTGAGGCAAGGATGCAGGCAATGACCAAGCCAACTTACACTGCAATTGTTCAACATGCCAAGAATGGAAAACCTGCTCTCATATTTGTACCTACAAGGAAGCATGTCCGACTGACAGCTGTGGATCTGATTACATACTCAGGTGCAGACAGTGGGGAGAAGCCATTTTTACTGCGGTCAGCCGAAGAGCTTGAACCTTTTCTTGACAAGATTACTGATGAAATGTTGAAAGTTACTTTACGCCAAGGAGTTGGATACTTGCATGAGGGCTTGAACAGTCTTGATCGTGATATTGTGACTCAGCTATTTGAAGCTAGCTGGATTCAAGTCTGTGTTTTAAACAGTTCCATGTGTTGGGGAGTGACATTGTCAGCTCATTTGGTAGTTGTGATGGGCACACAATACTATGATGGGCGGGAGAATGCACAAACAGATTACCCTGTTACTGATCTTCTGCAAATGATGGGTCATGCCAGCCGTCCTTTGGTAGACAATTCTGGAAAATGTGTCATCTTGTGTCATGCTCCTCGTAAGGAGTACTACAAGAAGTTCTTATATGAAGCATTCCCGGTTGAAAGCCATCTTCATCACTTCTTGCATGATAACTTGAATGCTGAAATTGTTGCTGGAATTATTGAGAACAAGCAAGATGCTGTAGATTATCTTACATGGACATTCATGTACAGGCGGCTCACACAGAATCCCAATTATTACAATTTACAAGGAGTTAGTCACAGACATCTTTCGGATCACCTCTCAGAGATGGTGGAAAATACATTGAGTGATTTAGAAGCAGGCAAGTGCATTACAATTGAGGATGATATGGACCTTTCTCCTCTCAATCTTGGAATGATAGCATCTTATTATTACATCAGTTACACAACAATTGAAAGGTTTTCATCATCCGTGACTTCAAAAACAAAAATGAAGGGTCTTTTGGAGATTCTGTCTTCAGCTTCAGAGTATGCTCAGCTTCCAATACGACCTGGAGAGGAAGAGGTTGTTCGTAAGTTAATTAATCACCAGAGGTTTTCCTTTGAAAACCCCAAGGTTACAGATCCGCATGTTAAAGCTAATGCTTTGCTTCAGGCTCATTTCTCTAGGCAATTTGTGGGTGGAAACCTGGCATTGGACCAGAAGGAGGTTCTTCTTTCTGCTAATAGACTACTTCAGGCAATGGTAGATGTGATATCGAGCAATGGTTGGCTGACCCTAGCCCTTCTTGCTATGGAAGTCAGTCAAATGGTGACACAGGGAATGTGGGAACGTGACTCCATGCTACTACAACTTCCTCATTTCACAAAGGATCTGGCAAAGAGATGCCAGGAGAATCCAAAGAGTATAGAAACTGTGTTTGATTTATTAGAGATGGAGGATGATGAAAGGCGAGATTTGTTGGGCATGTCAGATTCACAGCTGTTGGATATTGCCCAATTTTGTAACCGGTTCCCTAATATTGATTTGTCATATGAGGTGATGGACAGTGATAGTGTGCGGGCTGGGGAGGTTGTCACTGTTCAGGTCACTCTTGAGCGGGATCTTGAGGGAAGGACAGAAGTAGGACCTGTTGATGCTCCCAGGTATCCAAAAGCCAAGGAGGAAGGTTGGTGGCTCATTGTTGGTGATACAAAAACCAACCTGTTGCTTGCCATTAAACGAGTTTCCCTGCAGCGCAAGTTAAAAGCCAAACTGGAATTTGATGCTCCTGCTGATGCTGGAAGGAAATCCTACTCGCTTTATTTCATGTGTGATTCATACCTGGGTTGTGATCAGGAGTATGGTTTCACTGTTGATGTCAAGGACACCGATGGTGGTGATGAAGATAGCGGCTGAGAATGATAAGGTAGTCTTCTGGAACCCCATCAAACATAATTTGTTTGGCGAATTTACTGTGGACATGAATTAGCTTATTTTATTTATATTTTACATCTCATCTAATGAGTTATTAGTTAGGGTTTTGGGGAGCATATATAGAATGTTGAGTAGGTTTACAGTGGTTTAGTTATTAAATGTCATCCAGATAATTTGAATTAATTTCGAGTGACAACTTGATGTGTGTTGTGTGAGAAATCATAAGATATTCTAATGCAGTATCCTTCTTAACATTGTTAATAGGCAAAACATACCTGTTTCTACATCTTGATTTCGCAACTAAGGTCTCACACGGCCACTATTAAAAGGCGAAAGGATTCATCGTTTGCTTTAATAAAATATCCATTGGGTTGGCAACTTTTTTATGACTTATAACATGCTTGACAACTTTTTTATGACTTATTAATTTTGTATCCTTTTTGCAGTTTCGTGAAGCTTCAAATGCGAAGGACAATATTATAGCACTGCTGAAGATTGTTATCCTATTTTGGTATACAATCTTACTTTTTCCATATGGTACGATTTACTTGTTGATTAAGTAGTAATTACATGCTAATAATTGTTGTTTATTGTAGCAGGCAGAAGGAATAGATAATTGCAGCATTAGGAACTATTGAGACGCTGGAGCCCTTTTTAGATTGTGTAAGAATGAACAGTAATTGTGTCTTCGAATGACGAAAGCAGAGTTTTCTCTGTGGTCGCATCTTGTGTATGTTGGAGAACACTATTTAAAGTGTCTTATGTATGTTGTACGGCAGCTTGTATAGATTTTGGTGTTTGGTTATCCAAGTTTGTTGTTCCCACATAACCTAGAGTTGACATCAGTTGCTACTGACTTTTCTTCTCGACCATTTGATTTGTGTTTAATCATAAAAGAAACTACATTCTCACTAGGCTCTTGTTGAGGTGTTGAGGATGTTTTTTGAATCTTTATTGGTAACTCCCATGTATTAGACAGCCATGAAATCAACTATTTTATTGACGCCCAGTTTTAGATTTCAATATTTAATGATTTAGTATTAATGGTTTATGTTTTAATATTTTAGGATTTTGCTTGGGATTTAAGATTTTATTTATGATTTAAAATTAGATTTTTATAATTTTACGATTTATGATTTAAGATTCAATTTCATATTTTAGAATTTAGGATTTTATAAATAAAACTTATATTAGGATTTAAAACTTTATTCACAAAACTTTAAATGCTCAGAAATTTTAAATTTTTAGGATTTTATTAATGAAACATTAAATCTTTAGGGTGAGATTAGGATCACGTCTATAAAATCTTAAATTCTTAGGATCTTTACGAAATTCTAAATTCTTAGGATGTTATTTATGAAATTTTAAATTTTTGAGGTTTTATCTATGATAAATTAAAGTATTAGGGTTTTATTTACAAAATCTTAAATCCTTAAGGATGAATTTATTAAATTTTAAATCCTTAAAAATCATAAATCATAAACTTATGCCCTAGGATTTAAGACTTTAAAAATATGAAAAAAAATTAAAACTTGATGAAAAATCAAAAGCAACGTATTGAAAATTAAAAAAATATATAAAAAATTAAGAAATATGAAAAAAAATTAAGATAATTGTCTTGAAAAATTGATTTAAAAAAAGAAGAAGAGTAATGCCTAAAAAAAATAATTTAAAAACAAATGAAAATTTCAAAAAAATTAAAAACAAAAGTATGAATGCCTTGAAAGTGAAACTATGAAAAAATGAAAATTTAAAAAGTATGAAAAAAATTAAAAATAAGGATCGAGTGTTTCATGAATGCAATCCTAAGGATTTAAGGTTCATGGGTAAAATTCTAAAGATTTAGGGTTTTATATGAAACCCTATGTATTTGGTGTTTCGTGCATCAAATTCTAAGGATTTAACGTTCCATGGAAGTATTCCTAAGGATTTAGGGTTTTGTGAAAGTAACCCCAAGGATTTAGGATTTCACGAATCAAACCTTGAGGATTTAAGATTTAGTTGATGAAAGCCTAAAGATTTAGGGTTTTGTGCATGCAAGTCAAATGAATTAAGGTTTCATGGATGTAACATTAAGTATTTGGGGTTTTCTAGATGTAGCACTAAGGATTTAGGGTGATGCAACCTTAAGAATTTTAGGGTTTCGTGGATGAAACCCTAAGAATTTAGGATTTAGTTGATGAAAGCCTAAATATTTAAGATTTCTTGCATGCAAGCCTAAGGATTTAGGGTTTTGTAGATATAACCCTAAGTATTTAGGGTTTTGTGGATGAAACCCTATGAATTTAGGATTTTGTGGATGTAACCTTAATAATTTAGGGTATTGGGAATGTAACCCTAAGAATTTAGAGTTTTGTGCATGTAACCTTAAAGATTTAAGGTTTATTGGATGTAACCTTAATGATTTAGAGTTTCGTAGATGCAATCATAAGGATTTTAAGGTTTTGTTGATGAAAACCTAACTAATATCCTAAATGAAACCTTAAATTCTAAACCATGAAACCTCAAATAATAAACCATGGTATAAAACCCCAAATCTTAAACTAGAGAATGAAACCCTAAATTCTAAATCATAAATAACGCAACACGAAATCTTAGACCCTAAACACTAAATCCTTAAATATTTAACTCTAAATCTATAAATTTTAAACCATAAGGCATAAATCATAAACCATATATCGTAATGTAAAGTTTCATTTATGAAACTTTAAATCCTTAAGGTTGCACCTACAAAACACTAAATCCTTAAAGTTACTTTCACGAAACCTTAGATCCTTAATGTTACATTCATGAAACCCCAAGTATTTAGAGTTACATTCACGAAACTTTATATCATTAGGGTTGCATCAACAAAACCCTAAATCTTTAGTGTTGCATCCACGAAATCCTAAATCCTTAGACTTACATGCATGATACACTAAATCCTAAATTATTAGGATTTCATCCATGAAACCTAAAACCACAACTCATTAGGGTTTTATTTATGAAACCCTAAATCCTCAAGGTTACATCCACAAAACATTAAATCTTTACGGTTGCATCTACGAAACCCTTAATCCTTACAATTATATCCACAAAACCTTGAATCATTTGGATTACATGAACAAAATATTAAATCCTTAGGGTTTCATCCAGTAAATCATAAATTCTTAGGGTTTTATCCACGAAACCCTACATCTTTAATGTTAAATCCATGAAACCCTAAATCCTTAAAGTTATATCCATGGAACCCTAAATCATTAGGATTTTATGCAAGAAACCCTAAATTCTTAGGCTTTCATCCATTAAATCCTAAATTCTTAGGGCTTTATCTACGAAACCCTAAATCCTTACAATTTTATCCACGAAATCCTAAATCTTTAGGGTTGAATCCACAAAACACTAAATTCTTAGGGATGCATCTATGAAACCTTACATCCTTAGGATTTTATCTATAAAACCCTCCATTTTTAATGTTACATTCACAAAACCTTAAATCCTTAAAGTTGCATCCATGAAACTCTAAATCCTTTGGATTTTATGCACAAAACATTAAACTCTCAAGATTTAATCCATTAAATCCTAAATTCTTAGTATTTCATCTATGAAACTCTAAACCCTAATTGCTTAGGATTTTATCCATGAAACCCTAAATACTTACTATTGCATCCATTAAACCTTAAATCCTTAAGGTTACATTCATGAAATCCTAGATCCTTTGGACTTTTTGCACGAAATCTTAAATTCTTAGGGTTTAATCCACTAAATTCTTAGGGTTTTATCCACAAAACATTATACCTTAAACCATTAGGGTTTTATCCACGAAATCTTAAATCCTTAGGATTTTATCCACAGAATCCTAAATCTTTAGGGTTGCATCCAGGAAATCCTAAATTCGTAGGGCTTCATCTATGAAAGCTTAAATTCATAGGGTTTCATCCACAAAACCTTAAATCCTTAGGGTTTCATTCACGTAACCGTAAATCATTTGGGGTTCATTTACAAAACCTTAAATACTTAGTTTTCATTTACAAAATCTTAAATCCTTAGGTTTTCATTTACGAAACCTAAAATCCTTAAGGTTTCATTTATGCCACTCTTATTCCTTAAGCTTTAATTTACAAAACCATATCTTAAACCATGAAAACCTAAGGATTTAGGGTTCATAAATGAAACCCTACATTTGTATTTAGTGTGTAGAGTTTTTGGGTTTTAAAGTTTATAGTTTATAATTTTAAGATTTAGAGTTTTAAGATTCAATGTTTTAGTATTTAGTGTTTAGGATGTAGGATTTATACTTTAAAATCATAAATTCAAATAAAAAAAATATTAAACTCATTTGAAACCTCAAAACAAATAAAGAAACACTGATAAAAAGAACATAAATTCAAATATCAAGAATATTAAAATCAATTAAAATCACATGATAGTACATGATTCATAGAAACATAATTACTATGTTTTTTTCTACCCATTATTATTTTTACCATATTTGTTACAAATAATAAAATATTAACCTTGTTATATTCTATTTCATTATTAAGAAAGAGATTTTGTAAAAAAGCTTGTAAAAGATATTAATCATCTTTGCTAACAAATAAAATGTTAACTATATTTTACTCTTGAATATGTCATTGATAATTACGTGAGAATCTTTCATGAACTAAAAAAAATATATTTCACTAATACGACAAATCAAGAAAGTAGAAATTCAAAATATATGAAAATTTTTTAAAACCAATTTAATATTTTAGTAACTGATTAAAAACATTCTTAGTTTAAAGAATGACAGTTATAACATAAATTTTTTAGGGTGTATTTTAAAGTTATGAGTAAATTATTAAAATTTGAGTAGAATTATCCTAGAGATATTTCCCAATTCTCGGCATGGTTACTACTGTTCAGCATTGTTACTAAAGTTTATAAGTGGATTTCCACGTGTTTATATTATTTTAAGGAAATTCTCTAGTGTAGTTAAAACTATCTTTTAATGATTTTAAATCATATAATATTTCAATTATTTGATTTCTGTATCTTCCTATAAATTAGAAAATGAGTTTGGACTTATTGGCAATAACCATAATTATAATTATTGCTAGACACATTCATTTTTCTTATAAAGGACGTTCCCGAAATTACTTTCAATTGGTAGTTACATATATTAATGATTATATTAATTTATAATTCAGAAATTGAATTTTACAAAATACTATCCAGTTATTATTATATCTAATAGAAAACTTTTTTTTTAAAACTATAATGTTGCTATGATTAGTATGGACTTTTGATTAGTTGATAATTTGAAAATGCATTTATTATTTAGATATATTAATGATTATATTAATTTATAATTAATTAAGAGATTGAATCTGATTTAATTATCAATTATAGAAAAACAATTAATAGTAATATTAATTAATATTAATTATAAACAATAGAAATATATTTTCTTCTACCAAATCATAAAATTGTTGATAAAATAAATAAATATGGATTGAATTTTTCTAGCCTTATATGCCAATTCAATTTGTGAATGAGATGTTTTGACAATAAGAGAACCTGTATATTTTATCAAGTCAATTTCCAATTTGATAAAATGTTTACAACTAAAGAGTTAAGTGAAATGTTTACATGAAAAGATTCACTCCTCACCATGAACATTTTTTTAAGTTTTTAATTCACTTAACTCTTTCATTTTCATATTTGAATCTAAGAAAAAAAAAGAAAAAATAGAAAATATTTATTTAAAATAAATTTATGAAAGATTTTGTTCAGATAATATTATTATAATACAAAAATAATACAAAATTTTTAAATTGCAATTCAGTAATTTATTTTTCTTTTAACTATGAACGCTTTTTCTTTCCTTTACGTGTGGAAATATTATATTTCAATGTAAAGACCAAAATAATATAGTAATAAACTTATATTATTCAAAGAAATAAAAAATAAAATAATATATTTCAACAATTTTTTAATCATAACTATTAATTTAAATCATTCACATATTAACCCGCTATCGTGCTGGTGTATATCTAATTTTTTAATTATAGGTGAACATCTGAAGAAAATCTAGAGTAGCAAAAATTGAGTGTTATGAAAAACAAGTAAAATAAATGTAGAAACATAAAAAAGAGGACAATGTGTATGGTGGGGGATAATATTATTAATAGGAACATAATCTATGTTTAAATCAAGGTCTTGCGCAAATATTTTGTAAAAAGACAAGACATCAACGCAATTTTTGTGTTGTTTTTGTAATGAAAATAAAAGTATAATAATAACAACAGTTCATCAATGAAAATATGACATGTTTTCATTTGAAAACAACACTACCTATAAACACAGGCTGCACAGAATTTATAAGTTGTCCTTAGTAATATAGTTGGAACTTCTTAGAACTATAAATAGTTAGCCTTGTCAAACCATGCTTTATATATATTATTGCTGCATAATATATATTATCTTATCAGCACCAATCATCATAAATGCAAGCTAGCTATGCACGAGATTTCACATATTGAGAAACAAATTGTAGATGAAGAAGAAGCATGATTACTAACAAAAAGATTTTTCACTTAAAATCCACGCATTTATAGAACAGAAGAAGAAACATATCCACAAAGTAGTTCAGGAACAATTCTTCATTTTTAGATAGTTACATGGAATGGACTAAGTTGTAACTTAAAACATGGATTTGCAAATAATAATGTCTATTGAGCCAAAGCACTTGTGTTGTAGACAAGAAGTGCACCACCAGCTAGAAGACCAAGTAGAGTCACAGCCCAGATAGCCAAGCCAGTCGTGCCTGCATAAACAAAAAAATAAAACAAAATGTTTTAACATTTCATTTTGATCGTGGATTTTGACTAAGGAGTAAGGATATATACTAGTTTTCATAACTTAGGTTAGCTAACATATTTTCGGGTGAACTCAGGTATCTTCAGTCGAGAGTCAAGGACTAATCCCTCGAGACATGAAGATCCATTTAACAGGTTAACCTTTCTCGACAAATACTTTCTCATACGCATTGGTTAGGGATCGAAACCAGACCACATGTTTAAGTAACAAAGTTATCTACCATATATGTGAAACCATGTTAGTTTAGTTAACATATTTTACTTTAAAGGAGTATATTCCAATGACTAGAGAGTGAACAGTTTTTACAGGTATCTCTCTTTTTCATTCTTTTTATCGAGTGTCAAATTGAAGGCATTAAAAGTTACCCTTAGGATGAAAAGTTTCTTACCTCCAGCGTAGACCTCACCGGTTGGAGACCAGTCCTTGGTGTCGTAGATGGGACTGCATAATAAATCAGGTAAATACAACTTTGAATGAATGAAAATAATTTATAAGTGAACATTAATATCCTAAAGTTCAAATAATATGGATCTTATTAGTTACCTGTATCCATCGACATTAGCACCGTATTTGTCAACAAATTGGTAAACACCCTTTCCCTGAATTGTGGTTTGGAAGTTAGGATAATAATATAGTAAATATAAATACTACCAACAATCTCAAAAGTTTAAACTATCTGTCTCTCCTAGAAATTCAACACTTAATTGTTATTAAAAGAATGGAAAAACCAGAGTCAACAATTTCAAAAGCTTAAACTGCTAAGCAAGATGTGTGAATGATTTTGTATTATTCTCTAACAAGAAATACTCATGTTCAGTTAATTATAAACACGACAATTAATTTCAATTAATTTTTTCTTTTCCTTTTAATCTACTACTGAGAGTTTTGTCCATATCAGAATCTGAAACCAAAAACAACTATGTGTTGAAAGCAAAGCAACACATAGTTGTTTTGTTTCTAATACTTTTATGGTATCACAGTGATTTTAGGTACTTTCACGGCTAATCCAAACACCCTAATAGAAAATCAACTATAACTATTATGCACATACATAATAAATCATGAAGGTGTTAAAAGTATCAACCATTGATTTTCTCATCAACAAGGAAGATTATCTTACTGAGATATATTGTTAGTTATAAATAATACTAAGATTTAATGCAATATGGCTAATTAAACACAGCCACATACATCAAAGGAGTCTAACGTTGCGTGAGTATTGTAAACATCTTGCTACTGTCTTCAATCAATTTCTACTGATAAAAAAAAAAACAAAGGCACAAACCTTTCCTTTCCTGCCTGATGCATCAAGTCCATCCCTCAAATCCATACCACCATTAATTCCTGCAACACAAACAAACATTCACACAAAAATAAACAACAAAATTTAACTAGGGTCTAGCTCAGTTAATTGAGTCTCGTGCGTTAGTCTGATGTCTGAGTATTGTAAATTTTCTTGCTATCAAGTTCGATAAAAAAATATATATACATGTGGTTGGTAATTGAATAACTTAGTAAGTAACTAACCATATGGCTTGTCAGTTTTGATCTTCTTGCCACCGCTGGCCACAACTCTGAATGAAGAGGAGTTCCTTGAGAGTGAGGGAAGCCCTCTCACCACTGAGGATTTCTCAACAGTGAAAGGGGCAGGTTTTAGGGCCACAGATGCCATCACTGAAGAGGCCATTTCAGCTAACACTTCTTGATTTTGTTGCTAATGCTTCTTCTATGGTATGTATGGGAAACAAAAATAAGTGTCTCTGATGATAATAATAATAGTTGTGGCATTGGATTTGTGATGGCTTTGGTGACACGTGGCGTGGCATTTGTGGTATTCTGTTGGGATATGATAATGCAAACATTATCTCAATGTGATTGATTTTTCACCTGTTGTTTTGTGAACTTGTTGAATGTGCAAACAAAATCTTCAACATCCATCTTGTGATAAAACAAATGTGGATATTCCTACCACGAAAAAAAAAACAAGACTTTTTTTTATGGTGGAAAAAAAAAGGGAGGTTTTACATCAGAGATATGTTTGAATTGAAAATTGCTGCAGAATTTTTTAAGATAAAAAGAGAATGGGACGAAAAAAATTCTCTTTAAATAAAATAAAAAAAAGTTATAAGTATTGCCTTAGCTTCCATTAACATAAAATTATGCTTCATATTAATAAATAATTTGTTAGTATAAAAAATTGGTTGTACTATCAATAATCAAATTAACATGTCAGCTTAGATATTTCATTACACTATCTTAACATTCATCAATAAGTTTTCCTTTTCTTGTTATGGTTGTTTGTCTGAACCATCTATTTTCTGTATCTGTTGTGGCTTTAGATCATCTCTGATGATTTCTATTCAGTTCTTTTAATAAAATCTTATCTGTCTTCCAAAATTAAAAATAAAATCAAATCAAATCAATAAGGCTAATTTGTATGCAAATTTACATATTGGAGACTAAATTTGTATACATGTGACATTTTAGGGACCTAATCAACTATTTACATGATCTCACTCATATAGCATTTACATTCGGCATGTGTCATTAACATATCAACTTAGCTATTTCATTGATATTCCATTACGGTTACATTATCTTAATTACATTAGGCATGTGAATTTTATTACTTTTAAGGGCCACAATCACAACACTTCACACTTTCGAGGACCGATTTATATGCACACTCTATTTTAAACTAAGTGCACGTTTGTTTGTTCGTCAAAACTTTGGCTGCACGAAGTTCAATACATCTAAATGAAATAGATACTTCATGTTCCTAATAGTATACAAACGACTTTTTAGGTTCTCATTAACATAGGTTGATACTTTTGGGACTAAATTGTGTATTTACTTTTTAACGATATTAAAAGAATTGAAATTAGCTCATAGGACATTTTAATATCTCAAAGCTTCTTTTGTAATTGGAGTAGTTTTGTAACCCTAAAATATATGATAGAGATGTTCTACCCAAAACAAAATTCCCCTTAAGTATAAATGTAGTTTTCCACTTCTACTTACCTCTTTGTATGCGGGTGTCACTACAAAAACATGTCATTTATTGTGAAACAGAAAATGTCAAATTTTAGAATTATCTTCGTTTGTAGTCTTCATTAGTATGTGGGCTTATACTAACATAATGATATATTATAGTATATGCCAATTTTCTATACCAACTCGGCTTATGAGGATTTATTAGTCTCTTAGTCCCTACCATTAGAGCCAAAACCAACTTCTCCAACTTATGATTATTCAGGACCCTGTAGGCAAAATCCAACTTCTCAAATATGTCAAAGCCATAGTGCTTCCTGATATTTTGAGATTTGTTGGGAAAAGCCATAGTGCTTTCTGAAATGTGTTCTAGACCATAAAAGAGATAACATGATCACAAATTCACAATTACAGAAGATTTAGCCATCATCTAGTGTACTTAACATATGTTTACCTTATTTAGCAATACAGCAATGTCTAAAAGAATTTTTTAACATGTTTCCCCAGAAGAAACCCCCCCCAAATAAAGACATGTCAAGGTTTGGAGAACTACAAATAGTAATGCTCCAACTATAAAGAACTGACACTATCTTTAAGCCTTAATGCTGCTGCCAAGGCACTGTCTATGGCACCTTCAACATTGGGGCTGACACAGAAGTCTCCACAGATGGCTAGTCTCTTGTTTCTGTCCCAAAGACATTTTTCCTCTTGGCCAATGCTAGCAGCTGGAAATGCACTCCCCCTGCAAAAGCAATCAATGTTATGACAAAATAAAAGGAAAAGAAAACCTTCTCATCATAAACATAGAATGGAAATGCATGCATGCAGCATTATTATTGAAAATCTCTTCAGTTTCTAATGTTAAGGACTTGAAGTAGATAAAGGAAAACTCAATAGTTTAAAAGTGATGTACTGACATTGTAAAATAGTTTTAACATTGTCATTTAATCACAACCCTCTCCATTTATGATAAGTCAGATGAACTTTAGTGTAAAACTATTTTACATTGTCAGTGTATCATCATTAAACTCAAAACAAAAATATACTGACGTCATTTTAAACATCAGTAAAGGGCGCTCTGACAAGCTAGCATTGATTCATTAATGTAGCACTGGTTATTTCGCATTTATCTTAAACCTGTAATAGTGATCTGATTTCAAAATTAACATCCTTACTTATCATCATGCACGGATATTCCATAGGTCAAAACTTTGTCAAGAAGAAAAAAAATTCCCATGACTAGATTTGTATAATTATCGACCAGAGGTAAAGGCAAACAAGTTTCTAAAATGTGAAAAAATTAATGGATAATAAGTACAAATGAATCAGAATTCTCCATCTAATGCTACCCTCATAATGCTCTATAACTTAAGATAGTTCTTTCAAGGCACTAATAACTAAGTGTGTGTTTGGTTTACCATTTAAAACTTGTTACACGTTCCAATGCAGGAAATGGAGAAGTTACGTTAAACGTAGCTTTTTATACAAACACACCCGAAGTGTAATGCTAGATTTATTATACATGTCCATGACATGAGAAATAGCAGTCTACTCAGAGCTTCTATAAACTCTATTCTTAGTTACTTACCATCTATGAGCTTTCTTGAAAAATGGTTGAGATATGATAAGCCCTGTGCTTTGGAATTCTTGCAAAAGCTCTTCAGCCACTTTGTTGAGTGTAATTTCTGAGGGCTTCTTGAGTCCAGTTTGAGCAATTATATCTTCTGCATATTCTGCTGTAGAATGAAGAACCCATCTTTCACTGCAGAGATACCATTTACCGCGCCGTTACAATGGAAACTGAAGTTACAGCATAAAATTTGTCACACTAATGCAACATTAAATTAATACCTTGTAGTAGAACGGCTTGGCTTGCTGCTATCACAATAAGCTCGGCCTAAAACTTTAGAATTTTCAAAAGAAAAGGATTTGGCTGGAATCTGAATCATAAGATGAATTTAGTAGACTAAGATAAGATCCTCAATTCTATGTCACAGAATATGGTACTAAACAGAAGATATTTAATGTTACTAAATCCTAAACCTTAAACCATGCTCTCTAGAATAACATTAAAATACTCAGAAAAGCCTTAATTCAACTAGATTATAGAAACCATCTCAAGTTTTTCATGTATTATTCATTGCTCAATTTGTTTCTTTTTTCTTCATTAATATAGCTCCAATAATTAGACAATTCATCATAGGAAATTTTATCTCTTGTGAACAGATAAATTTTGGTTTCCATCATTTTATGAAAAGTTGATAAATTTGGTGGATATATAAAACAGATTCTTTCTCTTCCATCACTTTGACATGTATGAAAAAAAAATTCTGAAATTTCATTTTTTAAGATATTTTCAAATCGATTAGTTTTTATATAGCAAAATGGACAATTCCATCGTTTATAATTGAAAAGACTGCATTATACTTTTGAATTTATTGGTTACAAACATTACCACATTAACCTTTCCAAACTCACTTTTCAGTTGTTTTATATAGTAGCTATCAAGCTACATAACTTTTTCACATGGTTACACACTAAAAACTGAAGGAATTCAAGAATCATCTCGCCATAACCAAGCATGAGTGATGAAATGAATCCAAAATCAAATGAGTTATATCCAATTAATATATTAGCAAACTTAAAGAATTTAATGATAGCTTGGGAGTTGCATAGCTATATCATACCGTTGATAGAGGCTCTGCAAATGCCAGCATTACAATGAAACATGGCTTAACATGAAGATTGAGCAACTTTTCTGACAACTCTGGCACCAACTTTATATCTGCATAGTCAAACTTTTCTTATTTTTTAAAATGGACAATACACTTAAAAATAAATTGATCAATAACTCATAAAAAAAAGTGGCAGAAAATTCTCTTCAACCCAAAGAGGAATATAGCATGAAACATGTTTGTTGACATGGCAATTGGCCAATACCAGCTAATCTTCTCCAATCACTTCTATTCTTTTTTTGCCAGGTTCCTTCACTAAAGAAAAATGTTAGCAACACTCACTATGACACTCTCTGTTAGACACCCTTTCCATGATTGGTTGAAATTTAATTAAAATCATCAATTTTTGTGAATTTCACATATCTTTCAAGGATATTTCTTCTTGATTTAGCTAATACCTACTAAAATTGATAATTTCTAATAAATTTCAACCATTTAGCCAAACATTCTCTCCTCAAAAAGATAAAACGAATGAGGGAACACAATGAAAAATAAAGAGAGCTAAGAAAAGAAAAACTTCATATTCATACCTAGTGGTGGCAACCTTCCTGTCACTTCTGCAATCCTGGGAGAAACTATATTCTTGTCTGATGCAACAAGCCCCTTAAATTGACCAAGGTTTTGTCCATCCACCCCTATCAATGACCACAGTTTCTCATCATCCAACCATTCAATTCTTCCAATACCCGCACCAAACTTGCTTTCCACACCTAACAACAATGAGAAAAGAAATGAATAAGCTTTCTAGTGGTTCACACTTCACAGTCAATTCTGAACAACAATACTAAATAATAAAAAAAGTTGAGTAGATAGATACCACTCTCATTGCACAATGCTTTGCATATAGAATTCATGCCTGGAACACCCACATATCTCTTGCTTAATCCTTCCTAATAAATGTTCTAGTAAGAGAAATAACTATTCAAACAAGAGTTTAATGATGATGCCTTGACGGTATAATGTCTGATACCTGCTCTATGTTGTTAAATTTAAGAGTGTGAAAATCAAACGAGGCAAACTTTTCTTTCCATTCAGCTATGAGACCCTTTGATTCCCACTCTTGAACCAGACGTATCACTTCAGACTTGCTAACCGAGAAAAATGGAGCACCATGGTCAAAATGCAGCTCTGTCCCATCTTCAGTTTTCTCTCTGGATTTCCAGAAATTGAGAAAATTTAGGACACTTTCAAATTATCACAAAGCCAATGAAAAAAAATTCAGTATAATTATTGAGGAAAGAACAAAATTAACTGTGTTATACCTTAAACTATACTAACTACCACTAAACACCAGTGCTATTTCTTCAACTAAACAATGACAATCAGCAAAAGTATCCCCAAAAGCAAACAAGAAAATATAAAATACACTAATTGCTTCAAATGATATAAACTAAAACAATGGACATTGAAATAGAGATTTCATACAAAGGTTAAGCTATATGCTACCAATCTCAACAACTGCAAAGAGTAATAAGTCTTCTCTCTATGTTCTCTCAAATTATAAAACCCAAGACACCTACTTAATTCCACATATTCAGAGCAATCAGAAAAATCCAAATCTGTTTATTCTTCTCCTTTAAAAAATAGAAACCTTAAAAAAGCTAAAGAAAATTCTGTAACTGATATGATATAAATAAATTCTCCGTTAATCAATTGAGCATCTTCAAAATTGCTGTTCCCTATGGTTAAAACAACAACTCCACAGAACAGAACCCCATTAAAATAAAGAGTGGGGTGAACCCAAAAAATAGTAAATAAATAAAAAGAACCTTCTTTGGGACATGCGTCCACCAGGGCCTCTAGCTGACTCAAAGAGAGTAACAGAAACCCCATTTCTGGCAAGAGTTGAAGCACACACTGCTCCTGAAACTGCAACCATTCCATTCTTCTTATTGTTAAACAAAATTAGTTCACTAAAATCCAAAAATTGAAACTAAAATGAGATCACAGAGCTCAAGTGCTTACTTCCACTTCCCAACACAGCAACCTTAAAGGCGGCGCTACTCATGGTTTCCTTGCTGTTAATAGATTCTGATTACTGAAACATACCAAAGAGAGAAAGGAGGGCATAGAAAGTAGTAATGGTTATGGTGGTAGGTAGGTAGCTTAGACTAGTAAATGCATTTGGATAATTAGCAAAGAAAATTATTTAGCTTAATGGTGTTTAATTACAACAATAACTCACACTGATTAGTAATACGTTGGTGAGGCCAAAAGTGTGTTTGCCAATAAATTGACAACATCATCTGTCATCCAACGGTTGAAGTGCAAACTCTCAAGTCTCACACTGCTAAGGAGAAAGAATATATGAAAAGATAGTTTGACTATAAAGTAAATAATCTCTAATATCAAATCATACCTTTCTTGGCCTTTTGGCTAAGATCAAGTGTAGTATATGTTCTTATCAGTTTAATATAAAAGACTCACATGATATTAAATTAATTTTCTAGGAGGAGAGTCAACAAGGTAGCTTGCTTGCTAGGGCTCTTAAGTGTTGGCTATGTGTTGCACCATAGCATGGGCTGGACACACTCCACTAGATTAGTTCTAATATTGCATATCAACACAATAATTAGTATGGGATCTAAGATTGTATGGTCTATGATTTTAGAATCAATAGTTTATAGATTAGGGTTTTACATTTTAGGGTTTATATATTATGGTTTATGATTTTCTGCCTATGGTTTCATTGTGATTCATTGTTTAAAGTTAGGGTTTAGGGTTTAAGATTCATGATTTTGGGCTTTATAGTTCATTGTTGAGTTATGTTTCAAATATTGGGATGTAGGATTGTAGGATTTAAGGTTTCAGTATTATATGGTTTCATGATGTAGGATTTTAAGGCTTTAATGTTTATGTTTTATTGTTTCAAGGTTTTAATGAACAAAGTTTAAAATTTTTGGTTCACGATTAAGGGTTTAGGGATATTGACTTATGGTTTAAGGTTTTAAGATTTAAAGTTTCACGGTTTATGGTTTCATGATTTATGGGTTTTAGAATTTAGTGTTTCATGGTTTAGGAATTATATGGTACGGTTTAAGGTTTATGGTCTATGGTTTATGGATCAAGGTTTTATGATTTATGGTTCATAGTTGAAGGTTTATGATTTATGGTTTTTTGTTCATGGTTTTGGATGTTTATGGTTTAGTGTCCAAGGTTTACATTTATATGGTTATAGGGTTTAAGGTTTTAAGTTTGAAGTTTTATGGTTTGCAATTCACGAGTTTAGGGTTTAAAGTATTATGGTTCAAATTTTGAGGTGTAGGGTTGAAGGATTTCAAGCATTAGTATTTATGGTTTCATGGTTTATGATTATTGTTTCATGGTTAAGGTTTTAAGGTTTTAGTGTTGAAGATTCATTATTTCAAGGTTTTAGTGTTTTTGGTTCACAATTCAATGTTTGGGGTCCATGTGGTTTATGGTTTAGAGTTTTAGGATTTAGGGTTTTCATGGTTTGGGGATTTATAGTTTCATGGTTTACGTGTTTTAAGATTTGTTGTTTCATGCTTTATGTCTTAGGATTTAGGGTTTAATGATTTAGGTAATAATGGTTTAAGGTTTATGATTTAGGGTCAGGGTTTAGAGTTTTAGGATTCAGGGTTTTCATGGTTCGGGGATTTATGGTTTCATGGTTTGAGGTTTTATGATTTAGGGTTTTAGGATTTATGATTTTAGGATTTAAGGTTTCATGGTTTATGTTTTTAGTATTTAAGGTTTCATAGTTTATGGTTTTAGGATTTAGGTTTTATGGTTTATGGTTTTAGGATTAAGGGTTTCATTCTTTAGAGTTTCATGGTTTGAGATTTCCTAGTTTAGGGTTTTAGTATTTTTGGTTTCATGGATTAAAGATTTAGGATTCATGGTTTTATAGTTTAGGGTTTTAGTATTTTTGGTTTCATGGATTAAAGATTTAGGATTCATGGTTTTATAGTTTAGGGTTTTGAGATTTAGGGTTTCATGGTTTTAGAATAAATCGTTTCATGGTTTAGGGTTTTAGGATTTAGGATTTCATAGTTTAAAGTTTTATGATTTAAGGTTCATAGTTTATGGTTTTAGGATTTAGGGTTTCATGGTTTATGGTTTTAGGAGTTAAAGTTTTATAGTTTTAGAATTTAGGGTTTTAGGATTCATGATTTCATGATTAAAGGTTTTAGAATTTTTTGTTTCATGGTTTTTGGTTTTAAGATTTAGGATTTTATAATTTATGGTTTCAATGTGTAGGTTTTAGAATTTATGGTTTATGATTTAGGGTTTCATAGTTAAGGATTTTAGAATTTAAGGTTTGATGGCTAAGGGTTTTAAGATTTAGGGTTTTATAGTTTAGGATTTAGGATTTCATTGATTAGTGATTTAAGATTTAGGGTTTCATGGTATAAAGATTTTGGGTTTCATGACTTATGCATTTAGGATTTAGGATTGCATGGCTTAAAGTTTTAGGATTTAAGGTTTCATGCTTAATAATTTTAAGACTTAGGGTTTTGATGTTTAGAGTTTACGAAACCCTAAATTCTAAAATCATAAATTATCAAACCTAAAACCCTAAACCATGAAATCTTAAATCCTATAACCATAAACTATGAAACCTTAAATCTTAAAACTAAAAACCATGAAACCCTAAATCATAAAACCTTAAACCATGAAACCCTAAATCTTAAAACCATAAACTATCAAACCTTAAATCCTAAAATCATAACCCATGAAACCATAAACCATGAAATCGTAAATTCTAAAACCTTAAATTATGAAATCATAAATTCTAAAACCTTGAATCTTACAACAATAAACTATGAAATCCTAAATCATAAAATCATAAACCATGAAACCTTAAATCATAGTACCTTAAACCATAAAACCATAAAGGGCTAAAACTATAAATCAAGAAGCCCTAAATCCTAAAACCATTAACCATGAAACCCTAAATCTTAAAACAGAAAACTATCAAACCTTAAATCCTAAAATCTTAAACTATGAAACCATAAATCCTACAACCATAAACTATGAAATCCTAAATCATAAAACCATCAACAATGAAATCCTAAATCACATTACCTTAAACCATGAAACTATAAAACCTAAAACTATAAATTATGAAACCTTAAATCTTAAATCTATAAACCAGGAAACCCTAAATCCTAAAACCATAAACCATGAAATCCTAACTCCTAAAACCATAAACTATTAAACCTTAGATCATCAAATCATTTAAATCCTAAAACCATAAACAATGAAACCCTAAATCCTAAAACCTTAAATCATGAACCCCTAAATCCTATAACCATAAATTATGAAACCCTAAATCATGATACCTCAAACCATGAAATCCTAAAACCTAAATTATAAATCATGAAACCATAAATCCTAAAACTATAAACCATGACACCCTAAATCATAAAACCATAAACCATGAAACCCTAAAACATTAAACCATGAAATCTTAAATCCTAAAACCATTAATCATGAAACCCTAAATCCTAAAACCATAAACCATAAATCCTTAAACCATGAACCATGAAACCTTACACCATAAAACATTAAATTCTAAAACCATAAAGCATCAAACCCTAAATCCTAAATCCTAAAACCATGAAACCTTAAATTCATAAACCATAAACCACTAAAACGCTAAATCCTAAAACCATAAACTATGAAACCTTAAATCCTAAACCATGAAACCTTAAATCATAAATCCTTAAATCATGAAATCATAAATCCTAAAATCCTAAACCATCAACCCTTAAATCCTAAAACTATAAAACATGAAACAATAAATCCAAAAACTATAAACCATGAACCATAAATCCTAAAATTCTAAACCATGAAACATTAAATCCTAAAATCTTAAACCATAAAACCTTGAAGCCTAAAACCCTAAATCCTAACCATAAAACATTAAACATAAAACCTTAATCCTAAAACCTTAAACCCTAAACTATGAAACCTTAAAACCTAAAACCCTAAACCATAAAACCTTAATCTTAACACCATAAACCATGAAACCAAAAATCTTAAAACTCTAAATCATGAGACTCTAAATTGTAAAATCATAAATCATGAAATCTTATCCTAAAATCTTAAAGTATGAAACCTTAAATCATGAAATTGTAAACCATAAAATCCTAAATCCTAAAATCTAGACCATAAAACCATAAATCTTAAAATCATAAACCATGAAACCTTACATCATAAATCCTTAAATCATGAAACCTTAAATCCTAACCTATAAATCGTTAACCATAAACCAGCAACCCTTAAATCTTATAACCTAAAATCATGAAACTCTCAATCATAAACCATGAAATCATAAATCCTAAAATCCTAAAGCATGAAACTTTAAATTGTAAAACCTTAAAGCATGAAATCTTAAATTCTAAAACCATAAACCATGACACTATAAATCCTAAAACCCTATACTATGAAACCTGAAATTCTGAAGACATAAACCACAAAAGCATAAATTCTAAAACCTAAGCCATCAAACCTTATATCCTAAAATCGTAAACCATAACACCATAAATCCTATAATCCTAAATCATAAAGCCTAGACCTTAAACACTAATAGAACTTCTTTATACTCAAAATCCCATGTCAAAGGTCACAATTTAAAAAAAAAAATTGTCATGTAATATTCTACATTGGCTAATCTATTTAGTGAAAAGAGTTATTCATGTTATAAAAAAAAAAAAAAAAAAAAGACTCAACGACTTTTAATTAGGTATTGTGTTATATCCCACATCGACTTAATCTATTTAGAGAAAATAGTTATTCATGTTAATAAAAAGGAGACTACAACTTTTAATTAGGTATTGTGTTATAAAAGAAGATAAAAACTATTTAAGCCAAAAATAGTCAATTGGTTTTCTTCTTGAACATATCTTTTGTATATTTTAGGTTGAAAGATGTTTAAGAAGAGAATTTATTGACTTTTTTGAAAAATAAAAATAAAAAGAAAATTATTGACTATTTTTAAAAGAAAATAAATAACAAATAACAACCCAACTACTTAGAAGCTTTAAGGATTAAAGAAATATTTAACATCCAACAACGTGATTTTGAAAATCGATCACCAACAAGATATTTAACATGATTAATCCATAAACTCGAACCCTATAACCTAACATTCTAAAACTATAACCTAACAATAAGCTGTTGCACATGCACAATGATAGAAAAACTAACTAATTAAAAATCAAAATAAAATAAAAACAACAAAGCCTTACAAATATTAAAAAAATATATGTACATCAAAATATTAAAATAACAATCCAACAACCTAGAAACTTTAAGGACTAAACAAGAAATATTTGATATGTAATTTTGAAAAACAATCTCCAACAAGATATCATGAACACCCACCCATAAATCCAAACCCTAACCTAACAGTAAACTATTGCAAATGCACAGATAGAAAGACTAAGAATAATTAAAAATCAAATTAAAGACAACAAAGCTTTACAAATATTAAAAAAATATTTAATTCAAATATGGTGGGGTGTGTCAAGCCCATGTTATAGTGCAACACATAGGCAACACTTGAGAACCTTAGCAGCAAGCTACTATGTTGGCTCCTCCCCTAAAAAAAATTAATTTAATATCATGCGAGTCTTTGACCCACATATCAGATATTAAACTGATAAAAACAAATACTACACTTGATTTTAGCCAAAAGGCCGAGAAAGGTATGATTTGTTAAGTCACATATTGTTTGCTTTAGTCAAACTAATTTTGCATAATCTTTCTCATCAGCAGTGTGGAACTTGATGCGCATGAGCATGTTGAAGGACCAGCGACAAGTTGATCATAACATCAGCACCAGGTTTGGTACTTAATTTGCATCTTAAATATAAATATGTGATTATGAGTCCTTCTGAATCCAAATTTACTCACTAACAAATGTATTTGATTGCTCTGAATATGTGGAATTAGGAAATAAGCTCAGTCAGGTCTTGAATTTTATAATATGAGACTACTTAAAAGAGAAGATTTACTCTTCTTTGAAGTTGTTCAGATTGGTAGCAATATCGTAGCTTAATATCTATTTCAATATATGTTCGATGTTTTAGTTTATATCATCTAGCAACCAGTATGTTTTATAGAATTTATTTTTTTTGTTTGCTTTTTGTCAAAGAAACAGCAATGTTGATATTGTTTTATCCTCACTAATTTGATCAGAGTTCGAATCTTAATCAGAAAAAAATGCTTACATGGTATACGATTAGAATCTTCAATAAAAATTAGTCTCTACTTCTGATATGATATGCAGAGACTGTCTGTGTCGTGAAAGATCTTATTTTAATGTAAGTTACTATTAATTTGTGGTCAGCATCATGCGAGGAAAATAGTGGCATCTTGTGCTATTTTTTACTGCACACAGATATTTGTTTCCTTTGACTTTATTTATAATTGGTTAACATGGTGTGCTTGACGGGAGCGTATACTTCCTCCCGCATGAAAAAGAAGAAATGAAAAATATTGACCAAATAATGATGACAAATCTCACCCTTCCATTTCTTTTCAAAAATCAACCACCGAAAATAGTAGTAGTAGTAGTGGACAAATTAATTAAACTCATGTAGTTTTAGTCATTTAAGCATTCCAAAAATCAAGGATACGTTTGAAACACATTTTAGTTTTTTTTTAAATTTATTTTTAAAAAGAAAAAAATTATTTGATATTTAAAAATTACTACATTAGAAAGATAAATTAAAAAATATGAAATTTGAATGTGAGAAAAACATTAGAATTATGTGACAAAAATAAATTAAAAAATATGAAACTTATGTATAAAATTATTAACATCTTCCATCATTGAAATAAAATATGTGAGATTCTACGAAGAAAAAAAAAAGAAACAAAATACATAAAAATTATTTTAATTTTTTAATTTTATAAATTAAAATAAAAAATAATTTTTAAGAATAATTTTTAAAAATTGATTAATCAAAACAAGTTTTATAATTTTTAAAAAATCAAAAATTATTTTTAAAAACAGAAAACAAGCTGGCACCAAATCTCTATTTTCCATTTTCCTTTTCTTCAAAAACAAAAGCGTGAAACGTAAAATTCCGCAAAACGACGATCTGTTGATTGATTCTGTCAACAAAAATATGGTTGACCAATATTAATATATATATATATATATATATATATATATATATATATATATATATATTCTTGACCATTTAATTTTTTAGCAAATAAATTCTATTTTGTACGGCAATTGTGAGCACGTGAAGCAGGTGAAAACATTTCTCACCTCTTGTTATCTTTTAATTAATTTAAGATATTAAGGGTAGTGGGTTTTATACAAAATCACATAAAAATTATTTTCATGTTCTTGTTATTAAATAGAAAAAATGCCAAATTAAAATGTTCATACTAAAATTAAGAAGAGTTCATTGTTCATACAATCACAAATATCTGTTAGCGTCACTTTTAGACATTGTTAGCTTTCAATTGCATGTGAAATTGACTTTATTTCCCGTGTCACTTTTGAAATTATTTATTTTCTATGTATTTTTCAATTTCTTTTTATTTTATTTTTATTTAAAAATATAAAAACAAAAAATACCTTTCCTTTTCATCATCATGATATAATTTCGTTTACCTCAACTTATTTTTAACTTATAAATTATTTTTAAGTTAAAGTTAAAAATAAGGACTAAAAAAATAAGTAAAAAATTGTTTGTTAATTTTTTTTTAATTTAAAAGTTTTTAAAGTTAAAATATAATCATATGGAAAGCTCTTGAATTTGATTCTTCTATTAATAAAAATTAACAAACTAATCATTAATATTTTTTGATAAAAAAATATTATTTATTTCAAAATTTAGTCTAAAATTCGAATAGAAAATATGAAAATAACTCTACATAAGTTACTCTGATTTATTATAAAACTCATTATTTCTAATTTTTTTTTATAATTGTTATTTTAAAATTTTTTTACTAATTAATATTTGATCTAACTTTTTGTCCAACTTTTATTTAAAAATAATTTATAAATTAAAAATAAACTAATCCAAACAATACCAATATCTTCATTATATAAGTTCAATCAATCTCTCTTCCAAAAAAAAAAATATATATATATATATATATATATTTAGAAATCCAAAAAATATTTATAATATTTATACACTTTACTTAATCAATTTACTTTATTTAGATCCTCTAACTTTTGGCAACTCTTTTAATAATAAAATATACATCTGTTCAATTATGTGATGAAGAATCTTGTAGTTGTACGAAAGTCATAAGGAAAGCATGCATATGCTTTATTCTATTTCAAAGTGAATGACAGGTAACATAGAATATCGAGTTCATTTTGATAAGGACACACGCGCCACGTCAACAAACTTTGTTCATCAAAACTAAAAGGCTAAAATATTAGTATTAGATCGGTGTAACTTTGTTGATATTGGTCAGCGCGGAGACAAATTGATGCATGCTTTTTTTAATCAGATTATTATTCATTTTTAATCACCATTCATGCATGATTTTGGTGTGCATTAAGAATAGTCATGGTCATCATTAGTTGATTGTTGTTTGGTGAGCTCCTCAGAATTTCTAATATTGATCAATTATAGTTTGAAATGCCTATTTAAAAATTCAATTATTTACCAACTATATGTACATATATTAGACTTTATTTGTACCGGATCAATGTCTATTTCTATCCAATTGACGTCACTTAATAATCGAAAGATGGAGAGATTAATTAACATATAATAGTTTGAAATGGTTAGATATTAACATTGAGATTTTAATTAGGAGTTTAATCGTAGTGTAAAATAGGTAAACTATAAACCTTAAAATCAGTATTTTCACCATCATTCCATTTTCAAAACATTGAAAAATACCATAAAATAACATACCAAGGAATTTAACAGCTATATTTGTAAATCACCTAATATTTTTTAGAAAATTTAACACATTAATTATCCTCCTTAATACCTGTGAGGCTGTGACAAGACCTCAAACTTCATATATTTTCTATAGATTTATATTTTTTCTTAATCTCTTTGTATTGTGTAGTGTTATCGGGTTATCTATGGTCGACTAACTCTTATTAATTCGGCCTACTCTTTTGGAAACTTTGTTTCCTAAGAATAAAAAAATAAAAATTCCAATAGAAATAAAAAAAGTACATTCGTACGGGTCAAGTTAAAATTAAAAAACCAGAGTCATATGCGTCACACTTACTTAATTGCATGCGCAATTAATTAATTAATACAGTGTGAACACGAGCAATTTGACAGTGTGAAAAGAGAAGCATGTTGGTTAATTAGGTGTCGATGAAACACCGAGTGGTTGAAACAGCCTCGGTCTTGGTCGTGTATGAAAAGCTAGCAAAGAGAGAAAATTCAAATTTCAAAGCGAGTACGCGTCGGTTCATGGCTTCATCATCGTCATCATCATGGACCCTTCATTGGTGAAATAAAAACCTTTACAACCACACAACTCAACCCCATCTCCACGCTTTCTCATCTCGGTCTTCTCCACAACTACTTCTACAAAACCATCTCTGTTTTTTGTCTTCACTTGTTTCCTGCACCACCTTCTGAGGTTTGTTTCATTCATCATCTTCCTCTTTTTTTTTCCTTTTTTGGATACCCTTTAATCTCTGGTTTGTTGTATGTTTTGCTTCTCCTTTGTCCTTCGGGAAGTTGCAATCTTTCTACCTTTTTGCTTTGTGGGGAAGTGCTAGTTCTGAACTAAAAAAAAGTTATTTTGTTTTTTGGGGTTGATCTTTGGTTTCTTCATGTTGTTTCAGTGATCACTGATGAATTTAGTTCATTTTTTTCATTATTGATGATCTTCTTTGAACTTTGAAAAGCTGCACAATTTGAGTTAGCTTCATATGCAAAGCAAGAGAAGCTGTGGACTACTGTCTAAAGCATGGTTTTCATTTGAAATATTGAATTGTTAAGTTTTAAGCAACAATATTTGTGAAAATTCTGAATTCAGAGGATGAGATGCGTGCATAATTCATACGGATAAAAGAGTGAAATGTTGTTATTAAAGAATTGAGGAAAATAAAAGGCATGATTTGAATTGATAACTGAAAGAGAGCATTTAAGCTTATGATTAATTCCATCAGTTTGTATTTTTTTTTTTTTTGTTTCTTTATTTATTTATTTGTGTCTTAAGGTTCTGGGAACATTTGTGACAAAACTTGAATGTACTTTGTTATGTTCTTCAAAGGCCTGAGATTTGTAATGATCTTGTATCATGTTCAATTAATTGTATGCACTTTCCACTTCATTATTCTTCAAAATGTTAAACACTTTTTTTTATGGTTCAACCAGGTGACCTTGGAAGTGATTTCACTGAAAGCATTTGATACCATTCAGTCATGACTTGTTTTCCTTTATTATTCAGCAAGTCGTCTTCTTCAGCGAAACACGATCCGGAAATTGATGAAGGTAACTTAATTACATTCCATGAAGGCATTGTATAGTTTCTTAAATTGGATGATGCGATTGTGTTCTCGAATTGAGATATCTGCTATATAATACATTGATAAAAGTTTACTTAGAATACTAGATTTTAATTGAATTTATTTTGAATAAACATTTCAGGCATTCATAATGTCAAACTCTACTCCTACAAAGAACTGAGAAATGCCACTGAAGATTTCAGTCCAGCCAATAAAATTGGAGAGGGTGGTTTTGGTTCTGTCTACAAGGTAAACTAGACCACACTGCTTGCATTGCATCATCACAGCAATTGGTCTTGACAAAATTGATAATGAAACCTTAACTTATTATTATGGTGGATGATGATCAGGGATGGCTTAAAGACGGAAAAGTTGCTGCAATAAAAGTTCTTTCAGCTGAATCAAAACAAGGGGTGAAGGAGTTCTTGACAGAGATTAATGTGATCTCTGAGATACAGCATGAAAATTTGGTCAAGTTATATGGTTGCTGTGTGGAGAAAAACAGCAGAATATTAGTCTACAATTACCTTGAGAACAACAGCCTATCACAAACTCTTCTAGGTAAATGCTGCTTCTTCTTAACTGTCTGTTTTATCTGTTGATGCTTAGTGTCTATTTGAATAAGTTTCTCTAGTAACATTTCTAAAAGAAGAAAAAATGAAATAAGCTTTTCCATAAGCTAGATTTTGCTTCTGCATTAGCTAATTTGTAGAATTTTTCATATAACTTATCTAAAATAATGAAGAACTTCTACAAATTAACTAATGCAAGAGCTAATTTTAACTTATGGAGAAGTTCATTTATTTTTTCTTCTCCTAGAAGTGCTTCTAGAAAAGCTTACCTAAACAAGGCCTGAGCATGAAACATGGAAAGAAGTCTCATTCATTTTTTCTCTCTATTTATAGGTGGACGTCACAGTAGTCTCTACTTTGATTGGCGAACACGGTGTAAAATATGCGTTGGGGTTGCACGCGGGCTTGCCTACCTTCATGAAGAAGTGAGGCCTCATATTGTTCATAGGGATATAAAAGCAAGCAATATCCTCCTTGACAAAGATCTTACACCAATGATTTCAGATTTTGGTCTTGCAAAGCTTATTCCTGCAAACATGACTCATGTCAGCACACGGGTAGCAGGAACAATGTAAGTTTTGTAAATTACAATCACTGAAAAAGTTGGAGAGTTCTTATTTTGTTTTGTTTTTCCCCCTTGAAACTGCTGATGCATGGTTTTTCTTCAGAGGCTATTTGGCACCAGAGTATGCAATAGGGGGGAAGCTAACAAGGAAAGCAGATATTTACAGCTTTGGCGTCCTCCTTGTGGAGATAATCAGTGGAAGATGTAACACAAACTCACGACTACCAATAGAAGAACAGTTTCTTCTAGAGAGGGTATGCATGTCTCACCAAACCATTTGTAATTCATTTTGTTCCTTAAGCATAAAGTAAAACTTGAAATGATATCAGAATTATGCTCATCTACTTCAAGTTTTAACTGTGCTAGGCAAACACATTGGTGATTCTAATAGGAATATGTCTTCAAGCTTGAGTAAACTTCTTCAAAAGCACTTCTAGGAGAAGAAAGTACGAGAAAAAATGAAATGAATTTTAAGTTAAAATTGACTCCTACATTAACTAATTTGTAAAATCCTTCTCATCCTAGAAGTATTTATGAAGAAGCTTACCCAAACAAATGAGGTATATATTAGGAAGGAGCACAGAGAATCTAGAATTGCTAACTTCACATTTTTTTTCTAGGCTTTGTCATTTCATTGCGAAAGTGTGATCATATTCTAAAGCATTATATGAGATTTCTGGACCTTCTCTTATTTTAGTTTCTGTTTTTACAGACATGGGACCTTTATGAGCGAAAGGAATTGGTTGGACTGGTGGATATGTCGCTAAACGGCGAATTTGATGCCGAGCAGGCTTGTAAGTTTCTGAAGATTGGCCTTCTTTGCACTCAAGAATCGCCAAAGCTCCGGCCGTCAATGTCTTCTGTGGTCAAGATGCTCAGTGGAAAAATGGAAGTTGATGACAGTAAGATAACAAAACCGGCCTTAATTTCTGATTTTATGGATCTCAAAGTTAGAAGGACAGAAGAAATTAGTACTGATATGAAGAATTCATCTATGTATACAACCTCTTCTTCAGACAACCATGATTCTACCATGTCATTTGCCACTACTACAACATTCGCAGCAATATATGATGAAAGCATGTAAACATCAATCGTTAGAGACTTTGTCCTTTGATAAAAAAAATGTTTGATTTGCTTAGGCATGTATCTCATGTAAATTTTGCAACTTTTCTCATACTTTTTGAGTGGTTTTTCCCCATGACTAGGAAATTGCTATTTGCTGTTCTGTAAATATAAACCGGGCTTGTATGCAATGATAAATTTGAAGATCTTTCCATTTTTGTATTCTGCTCGTTGTCTCATTAAACTGTCACAAAAAAAAAAAAAAAAATGCCCTTTCAACTTTTCTCATGATGTCATTTTATTTATCTTGAACATAGAGTTGAGATTTAGTGTGTGCTTAGATTACATGGTAAAAGTAGAGTTTGGGTGAACTTAACTTTGTAAACTTAAATTTAGTTACCACGCTCAATGGAAAAACAAAGAATGATAGCTTTGGAGTAAACCTGAATTTGAGTAAAAGTCACGTTAACTCAACTGGAAAAGTGATTTGTCAAAGGAGCATGTGTAACTTTTCATAAGGGGTAAACCTCAGTTTTCAATGCCAATCCATTGTGAGAGGATTTTACGTTGAACATACATGGGCAAGTGGGACTGGTAAAAAAAACAAACACTCTTGGCAAGAACGTTGCCTATGCATTTTCTATGCCTTTAATTTTGATTCAACTAGCAATCTCAAATTCATAATTTCACCTGAATCTCTTAAAAATGATCATACTATTGTCATGCTGCCTTCATAACATTCTCTCTCTCAAAAATTTAAATTATTTTAATTTTAGTTATTTTTTAAATAAAATGACTAACATATATAAAGGAGTCTAACTCAATTGACTAAACAGAATGCATGAGTTTTATAAATCCCTTATGATACCATGTATAGATAAAATTATAATAATTTTATCTTGAATTTAAATATAAATAAATCTCAACTAATATAATTTTAGTTAATTTAATGAATTTATCTTTAAAATATTCTTTATTTAATAGTGGTTTTATTTTATTGACTTTTCTTTTTCTTCGTATCAAATTTTCATGAAGAATAGTTTAAAAAATTATTTATTTTTAATTGAAATTAAAGCAATTAAATGTTATTAACTACTCCTTCCGAACTTAAATATAAAAAAAAATAATAATAATTATCTTTCCTTAAAAAAAAAAAAATTAAGGTCATTTAATTTTGATAGTCTTGATAAATCAAACGATTGAATTACTATAATACTCTTTACATTTAATTACAAAAGACAAGATAAAAGGAGATGATTAAAAATAAAACTCCAATTAAATGTATTTTAATGATAAAAATGTTAATTATTTTTTTCTTATATAACTAACATGTAATTTTCATAGTTTGTGTGAAACATAGTTTTTTTTCTTATATAATCTAGAGTTGTACATCTTTTTGTAATGATTAATGTGGGACACCTAGCACATGAACATAATTTGTTTTAATAGACAATGCAACACGGATTTAATATTGATATTATTGATTCAAAATCAGTTCCAAACCTGTTTTCATGTTTGATTTAAAAACCAATTCGACTAAACCAGTTTAGAAACGGTTTGGTTTGGTTTTTTTCCTAAACCAGATTTTACACACCCCAGCTGGTCGACATCATCAGAACGGACATCTTCAAATCTACACAGTTCAAAGAAGAAACCATAAATTTGAAAAAGACACCCATGACATGACTAAGTTATGTGCATGAGTACTATAAGTCAATAGTTGTACTGTATCTCATTTGAAAGTTAAAATTTCAGTGACCAGTTTCTGCCTTGGCCTCTCTCTATATTAATTGAATAGTCCACCCCCACACCACACACAACATCATCTTATCCTCTAGGGACAACCTGCAGAACACAAAAGACATTAATGGCAAGGAACATCATGGGTTTCAATTTGATAGGGAGCGCCATTGTTGTTGCAATGTTTTTCATAATTGGTGTGACTCAAGCAAGAAATTACACCGTTGGTGACAGCTTTGGATGGAACGTTCCCACTTCCCAGAAATCAGACCTTCTATACCAACTGGGCTAGCACCAAAAAATTCTTCGTCGGTGACGAACTTGGTATGTTTTTTTCTTTTCTTTCTGGGATAAGTTTAGTATCAACGTTGAGTCTCTTCGTGGTTCTTCTGTTCCTCCTCCTGCACTGTCTTTCGTATTCTTCTCTGCATTTTTCTCCAGCTTGGTTGTGTATTTCTTCATCACATATACGACATAGATTATGATACCATCTTATAATTTAAATTTGAATAGGACTTAGTCATGTAAAATTAACTTGTAAGATGATGGTTTTCTATGTGTTTTAACGTGATTGTATCATTGGTTGGTGTGAGATTTTCACCAATAATAAAAATAAATAAACTTATTGTATATCTTTATAATTTATTGTGTAAAAAAAAGGGTTAAAAAGAAGAAGATCCTATCTAATGCTAAAAGAAAAAGTAAAAAATAATACTTTGTGAGAGAGTCCTTATTCTGAAAGTAGTAAATTTATAAACTTCAGTATGAGTTAATTGAACTTCCATAATAAGACTATGCCGGGGACGATATGGATAATTATACTTGTACAAACAAACCCCTCATAAAGTCTACATTAAAGTATGTAGTAATAAATTCCGTGCAAAGCTATTGGATAAAACTTGGATGCTATTATACCTTTTCTTTTTCTCTCGAAGGATTCAAATGAATCTACGTTGGAATATTTAAAAGACAAAGTTTGTAGTAAGAAACACTACTCTTGTATTATATATGAAGTAAAAAAGAGAAGAGACAAAACTAATGATGCTTCCTAGTTTGGGGATGATAAATCTTTTCTTTACGACCACATGGGTGACAAGGACTATTTTGTTAAGTTTCAAGTTGAGGACACTGACAAGCACTATAATGGAATAAATTCCTTCACCTATTCTGGGATGAAGTAGTTACCATCAGTGCCTTTAATGTTGGTGGTGTCAACCGTTACAAAAGTAAAACCCTTTGATTTTTTGGAAATTCCTTATCAAAATACTAGTATATATATGATTGGGGCAAATAATAATGTTTTCTATATATGTTTCTTGATCACTTGAGAAAATTAAAGTGAGGTTAACCTAGGGGTTAGATTAAACACCTTAGATTTATTTAAGAAACAGTTTCATAATTAATCTTTATTGTGTGAAAATAATTTTTTTGAATGAGCGACAATTACAATATAAAAAATTATATTAGTATCTTGCTTAATGTAAGATACATGTGTAGTAAAAAAAATCACTTGAGAATCTATGTACTTTGGCGATGTGAATGTGCTTATAAATTGAGATGCGTCACGGCACCCTAACTTTGCAAAGTAAGTGATAAACTGATAGTGATTGACATGGTACCAAGATTCCAAATGTGAACTATATACATCTATATCAACATGAAGACAAAAAAAAACTTAATTATTAATATATATTAGAGATAATGCAGTATACCTATACATAATTGCACGTTATTGGCTGCGAGGGACTATTTTTTGAAAATTATTATGTAAGAACTTAACTAAACTTAAAGCAATACAAAAATAATATAATTATTAAATTATATGAGTAATTATTAGTTTTCGTCCCACGACTTTATTTAATTAATCTTAATTTTTTTTTATTGAGATCACTCCTCATTTTACAATATAAAAAATACCTCTAACACACACACACATGTAATAATAATAAAAAAAAAGTATGTATGCAATACAATATTAAATATTAAATCCTTTACAAGTATACAGATTAGATAGGATAAGATAACGTAGAGGTTGACTTATTATATTTTTTTATTCAAAGGAAAAGATCACACGGGACTCGAAGAATTTGGACCATGATGAGTTGATGGATTGCTTTTCTTTGAACATGGGGGTGATAGAATTAATTTTGGATCGACGTGATTTTGTATAAAAGCGAGTTTAAAATAACATAATTTTTATTTAAATTATAGATAATAGACATGAAAATGTGGTTTTTGTAGAAAATATCATTTGGATATAATGAAAAATACATTTTAATGCATAATTAATAAAATGGATTTTGATACGCATGTACGTGCATATTTCTATGGGATGTCCATATATAACTTCTTCTTTTTTTTATGTAAATTCCTTTTCTATTATAGTAAACTATTTTGATATACATACATTAATAAATTAAAAATAAAAGTAAATGCATTTTTTGTTCGAATAAAATTCACAAAATTTAGAATATAGAATAAATTCAAATTTCATTGATTTAAAATAAATAAATAAATCATTGGATTAAATATGTATAGCAGAAATAAACCTCACTAGACAATAACTACTAAGAAAAACTTAAATGATAGTAATCTTTTTCGTGAATTAATTTCACTAGAATCACAAGCTATTCCAATTTTCAAGTCGCTTTAGAAGAAGTGCAGTTTGCCATGAGGTGAAAGCACATTTGACCTCGAGTATAAACTGCATTCAACTTGGTTGAAATTCTTGGACCTTAAAATTACTATAAATGAGCGTTGAAAACTTTTACTTTGTTTGGATAAAATTTACAGTAATTAAAAATTAGAAATGTGTTTACTCACGCCATCATTACCATAAAATATTTTACCATATTACTTTTAGTATCATTTATTTGTTCCCTTACCTGCCAATAGTTAGTGGATATCTCACCTAACATATTTCCATGTTGCTTATCATTTGTTTCTTTCCTTACTTACCTAATAGTTAAATTCACCCTCCTACTGTTCAAATATTATCAAAATGACAATTTTACATGCCAATATATTTTATTTTTTTTGACAAAATTTTACGTGCCAGTGGGTATCTCAGCTAACATATTTTCATATATTATTCTATGTTTAACCGGTTATTTTTGGGTGTGATCGCTTAAAACAAATTTAATTTTTAATGAGTAGAGAAAATATAATATATTATTTTTAATAAAATTATCCGAAAAAATTTAACTCAATTGATTGAAGATATGTTAATTTGATATAATTTTTTTGACAATATTTTTATGTTTTACTATAGACCCATAAAATGTCACTACCCTCTCTTATATTACTCATCATTCATTTGTAAATTGTAATCTCTCTCCTTTAAGTCAGTAATTTACTCAGCTATTATTAAACATGTAAATAATTTCAAAATGGCATATGTTTAACTTGATTACACATGTAAATGTATAGTTATGTGGTCTTTTTTTTTTTAAGGATTTTTTTTTCTCAAAATTTAGACATTATCGAAATGGAGTTTTATTTTTTCGAAAAAATATTTTCTATATGCATAATCACAACCAAAATTTAATTGATACTAGATATTATGAGTAACTTTAAACAAATAATTTAAATAAAGCCTTTAGGAATCGAATTCGTCTTTGCGGCTTAATTATGAGGGGTCTATGGTTTGACCGACATTAAACCTAGATCAAGCTAAAGTTGTTAACAAAATAATTAAGCGTGGCTAATGCTTTTTTAAAAGAGAAATTACATGGACACACCTTAAGCTTATTAAATTATACTTGGTATATCTTTTCCTTTTGACTTTACATAAATCCCTTTAATTTATATAACGACATACACCATTATTCACTCCTTCTATTAACACAAACTTGTCCTAATTTCTTAATTAATGGAGGTCTATGCAAAGTAAAAGAAAAAAGAAAAGAAACGAAAGGCTAATGATTTTTTACTTATAAACAAGTTTTTCATTTCAAGTAAATACAAAAATATTATTTTTATTTATTTATTTATTTATTTTAAAACAAACATTATTTTTATGAATTTACGAGACGCAATGACAATTATCGATCAAATTTTTTTGATAAATTAATTAATTTTTATAAAATTATTTTAAAAGTTAAACAAACAAAAAAATCGAAGGATAGTGTAAAATTTTCTATTAGTTTGTACTTTCATTCTAACGTATATCATCACTAAACTATATTTGTAAACCTAGCCAACTTCTTTGAAAACCTAAGGCTTGACCACCACACCAACCAACCAACAAAACCAACCCCACTACAGCGACACCATCGACCACCAGTGTCCTGTGATTGTTACAAATGAGTGGCATTGGCTACAAACAATGCTAACACTAACTGCAATTTTGTCATCACTAGTGTCACCTATTTAACAGATTTGTATATAATGACAGCAACAACTGCAATTTCCACACTATAGTAATTTTACTACTTTTGTTTTGTTATGCTCATTTCAATCCTCACAAGACAAAGTTAATATCCATGGTCAATCCAAGTATCTAAGGGCAAAGTAAGCATTTCAGGAAATGTTGATGTATATGGTAAAAAACATTCTTCTTCGCCAAAATTGTTGTCCTTTTTTTTTTTTTGGTAGATCACAATTATAATTAATTACTACTTTGGTTTCTTACTGAGATTCAGTTAAGATATGTATACATTCCAAAATTAGCTAGGTGGATCGAAATATGAGAGAAATTAGAAGAAAAAGGAAGTAATATAATAAAAAAATAAGAAAAAAATAGAAGTATATGATATAAAAAAAAAGTGTATTTTTATAACTTTTTTGCTAAAATCTCTCTCTCTCTTTCATTTGTGGTTTTATTTTTTATTTTTATTGTAAATCTGTGTGTATGACAATATTTTGGTGGAAATGTAAAATGTTTTTTATATATAAAAATAAGAATAACTCGTGATTCTCATGATCCATTTTTTTTTATCCGTAACGATTATCCAATTTGTATGCCTTCAAATTGGCTACATTTAAAAATAATAATTAAATAATCATTTACGTCCTTTTCTAAAGCCAAACAACCTGTCAATCAATAAATTATAAATAGTACTACCAGTATTTATTATAAGATTTTTGTTGGAAAACTTACCTTAATTTTCAACAGGATTACTTTCATTTTTTTTACTCTATTAATTTTTTTAATTAGAAATATATAAACTAATTAAGTCACAAAATTAGTAAAATGAAAATTTATTAATTTTTTAAAAAATATATACACACATGCACATTATTGACAATTCAATACTTTAATTAAATCAATTAATTTTCTGTAAAAAAAACAGCACTAACGTATGTACCCAAAAATATCAATATTTTCTTAATTTTTTCTAATTGATTAAAAGAATCTTATTAGTTGAAAAAAAGGTTATAGGAATGAAATCTATTTCTACTTTAAAAAAAAAAAAACAACATTAGACAAAATTGAATGTTGTGTGATGGACCCCACTCCCTGTTATTACACACCTCTCCAGCCCTAATCCACAGAGCAAACAATTTAATATTTTTGGACAAAAATAAATCCAAATAAATATTTAAAAAATGATGTCAAATTCTCTGTTTCTCTTTCTCTCTCTTCCTCTGCCACAAAACAACTCTCTCACTCCTCCTTCCAACCTTTACAAAACTTTTTGAAACTTTTTACAAACTCACTCTCTTATTCACAAGCAATCCTTGAGAGGAATAAAAATTATTAAACTTGAAAATCAAAAGAGAAAGAAAAGCCAAGGTTTTCTCCCTCCTCTGCAAAAAATAAAAAAACTCCAATAACCCACTCCTTCTTCCCCTTTTCCTCATTCTCTGTCGGTTCTCCAGAGTCTCAACTTCGATTTTCTCCTCAAATGGCTCATACCGTTTTGTTTTAGGGTTTCCACGGTTTCTGGGTAACGTTCAAGTTCGTTTCTTTCGGTGTTTTTCGCCCCATTCTGCAGTGCTAGGTCTTGAACCCGCTAAAGGGTCGAGTTTGCTAGCGCTGGAGTTCAAGTGGGGTGCGTGGAAAAGGGAAAGGGGTCGCATTGTGTTTGTCAAAAAGAGAGGGTTTTTATCTTCTTATTCGTCCACTGTGTATTACGTTGTGTGATTTTATGTTTTTTGTGGGGCTTCTGTGACCAGTGGTTGCTTTTTTGGGAAGCTTATTTTGGAAGCAATTTACCACCCCCCTTTTGAACGTGATTGTATTTAGTGCTCCCATGGACTCACACAATGTTCTCTTTTGATCTCATCAATAGTGGGGTTTGTTTTTTTTTTTACTAATTTTCCCTTTTTGGATGAGGAGCCAGCCATTGGACTTGTGAAACCCGTGAATTTGGTGGATTTATGTAGGGAGTTGGAGTAGCAGGCCTTATTTATTTCATTTATTTAGTGAATTTAGGTAGATCAAGGTGGTGGTTTGTTTATGGATGGCATTGATGATATAGGGTCAAAATCGTTTGGATATATGGGGCATTGGATCGATGTTGATGGGAATCGATAGCAATAGCAATAGAAATTTGTTATTTTTGTTCGGAATGATGAGATGAGGTTCCATTTGTAGTCATAGGAGTGAGGTTTCACCAAGATTCTGGGGAATTTGAGGAGGCCTTGGTGATGGAGGACATCGGGTTGTTCAAGCAGTGTTGGCAATGGTTTCGGTCACAGAAGGACACCGGCTGGCGCCCTCGAACCGTGGTGACATGGTGCAGAGACAGGACTGCTGTGTTCATTGAACGGCATTGGCCAATGGTTTGCAGGAGTTGCTCCAGATTGGGGAACTTGCTGAGGTTGTCAGTGATTTTCTGGAAGGACTCTGCTCTGAGGGGCTTTCAGTCCTTCATTAGGTTTGGTCCAGTGATGCTTCTGCTTATAATGTGGAGCTGCTTTCTTAGTCTGACTTCGATGTATTGCTTGGTTTACGTGCTTGTTAGCATGGTATGTGTTTGTTTCAACCTGTCTAAATCTCCATTCTTGCAGTTTAATGTTTCTGATCTGTGTGCCTAAGTCTCTTATCCAGTTATTTATTTTTAGGGCAAATTACATCCACTTCTTCTGAGGTTTAATGAAATTACACTGGTCACCCCTCTCTTTTTGGACATTACTTTGATCTCCCTCTCTATATAACTGCATAAGAAGTTAGGGGAGGTCTGTTTTAGCAGGAAGGTATATGGTGTTATGTTGTTTTTTTTATAAATTAAGGGAGGTTTGTGTATGGTCAAAAAGGGAAGAATATCAGATCAAGTTTTGCTAAATGTTAGGGGAGTTAAGTGTAATTTGTCCTTATTTTTACTTTTAGAGTAGTGGCAGTTAGCTTATCATTTAGTGGTATGATGATGGGATGACTTTTACAATTTACCTTGTTGGTCATTCTAAAGTATAGCTTGGTACATGGAGCTCACTATGGGTTTTAATAGTCATTCTAAAAATGTTGGAATGCTCTATAAGAAGTTTATGAGAGAAATAAGTTTCAAGCTTTAAAGAATGATGTTACTTTTTATTGAAATGAGACTCAAATTTTGGGATAGTAAGGAACAATGTGGATGTGATAGTTAGTATTGTCTCCAGCAAAATGAACCTCAAGTGGTTATCTTGATGTTAAAGTCAATTAATTCAGAATTTATTTGGTTGCATTGAATTTAATTTCTCTCTAGGGGAAAATGATTTGTTTTTTTTTTTCCTCAAGTGGGTTGAAATTTGAAAACATTATGGTAGATTTTTCTTTTTAATATGAACACATTGATGGAATTTCTTTTTGCCAGTAGAGTCTTTATCCCCTTATGTAAAACTTGCATATCATGACAGAAAGAGAAGCATTATGGTATAAATGGGGATTATACATTTTCCTGGCTTTAGCTAAACGTGATAATCACTAATTGTTTCCACCTAATATTCTATTGCAAAATTACTAACTCTTTTTTACCTTCATTCATTGTATAAATGTCCATCTATACCAAAAACCTGGCTTTTAACAGTGTGTATGTGAATTGCATTATTCAGCTTCTAGGTTCTGTGGCAATTTGACATTGATTTAAATTTTAGTTTAAGAGGAAGGTTGCACTTCATTAGTGATCCATGGATTTATCTACCATCTTTAATTGGGACTTTTATTATAGTATTTTATTTGGTTGCTTCAGTTCAATTCAGTAACAAATTATTTTTGCATAGAAAGTTTTATACATTGCTTCTCACAGTTCAATTGAATGCTTCAGGGTGTTGCTGGAGTTGCTGTGCAATACTTGGGTTATACTCCCGGGCTTTTTATTGTTGGCCTTTTTGCCATCCTTATTTTGTGGATGTATGCTAACTTCTGGATAACAGGAACATTACTCATAGTTGGAGGTAGGGTATTCCTTTTTGTTTTTTGTGATACAAGATGTATTCTCCTAATGATCAGAATAAAAGAGAGGAGGCATGCTGCTATTGTTATATATCTCTTGTAATGGTATACACGGTTATTAATCTGTTCATACTTATGGTGATTTCTTCAGTTGTGTTTATGATGCCACATCATTGTCTTATTTTCTTTTTACATTTCACTAATTTTCCCCTAATCAAGAGGCTCTTGTTAGCATGAAACTTAATTCATTTGACATTCTATAAGGGCAATGTAGGACTTCTATTCTTGTTGGCTTAATTGAATATTTTACCTTTTTTAATTCTGAAGTTTTGTTTTCAATTATACAATTGCAGGCTATTTATTCTCCCTAAATCATGCACGCTTGGTGGTATTGATTGGAACTATATATGCTGTATATTGTGTTCAAGTACGAGTGGGATGGCTGGGTGTTTTTCTTGCTATAAACCTTGCATTCCTCTCTAATGACATTTTGAATTTTCTGCTCCTATGGTTTGATAATGTGAGTGAAAATTCACATTCTGAAGAGCAGAAGCAATCAGAAACAATTGTGGAAGATGATTTCTCTGAAGAGTGTGAATATCCTATCCCTACTGATGAATCTGAGAATTTGCATTCATGTAAATCATCCAGTAAACCGGCTGTTACCACAGCAGTTGTTGATAACAAGAAAGAACTTTCTGTTAAAGAACAAACAACAACTACAACAACAGCAACAAGTTCAATTGATGAAATGAAAAAGATACTGAAGAGTCCGAATCATTATGATGCCCTTGGATTTAGCCGCCATAAGAAGATTGATGCAGCAGTTTTGAAAAAGGAATACAGGAAAAAGGTATTTGTTTAGTTTTCTTTTGCTTTGTCTATTTTATTTTACTTCAATGTCATTAAAATATTTATTTAGGCTGCTGTTATGTGTTTAAGCAGTATCATATTACAATGTATAAGGAATCACATTTAGACTTAACTTATATTGTGCTTACTGGCCTGCTTAAAAAGTGTTTGGTTTGTTTTCTGTTTTTATTCATTTCATTTATTAATCACAAAAAATGCCACCATGTCTTCATTTCGTTTTCTGTTTTCATCTTTTACTTCTCAATCATGTAAACCAGAAACAGAATGATGAGTTTTTTTTTTTTTTTTTTTTTTTGTAATTATTAATTAAAATACCATTTGAAAATAAAAGGTAAAAAAGACCCTCTTATATACTGATCATCTGATGTTTTATATGGAATATTCCCATTTTTCTCTCTTATGATGTAGGCTATGCTTGTGCATCCTGATAAAAATATGGGAAGTTCTTTGGCAAGTGAGTCATTTAAGAAGCTTCAATGTGCATATGAGGTAAAGTTCTATGTATAAGCTGCAGAGCCTCTCTTATGATAGATAAGCATTTAATGTATGCTTGACACATAATGTATAAAACAAATAATTTTCAATCGCACTGGTTTCTCCGATTAACGAGTTATACAAAACTTCCAGGTTCTTTCTGACTCTGTGAAGAAGCGAGACTATGATGAGCAATTAAGAAAAGAAGAATCCATGGCTAAGAGTGTCTGCCAGAGATCCCATAGTAGTTCACATCAGGTAAATATGATGATACTCTTGTAAATGAATGACATTCTTCTCAAGTTCTGTGTTTATTCAGTCCACACATCTTATATGGACATGGGTGCTAAATGCTGAGAATTTTCTTCGACCCTCTTTTCATGAAAGAATTGTTCCTTAATAAACTGTGATAGTTAAGCTGTTCCTTAATAAACTAGAGTTGATCTCAATCTTCTGTATAAAGTTGAAAATTCTAATTTCTTCTATCTGCTGCCCCATTTTTTCAATTATAAGAGTTCACTTAAGGACTGTAAGTCTGTAACTGATTTGGTGATGTAAAATAGGAAAGAATGAAGTCATATGTTTAAAACTTAAAATGAGATATATCCTATAAGGCTGTATGAGGATTTGTCTGATTATTGAATCACCTCTATCTCATGGTTACATGATTTCGGAATGACAAATAAATATATTGCATCAATGTACTTTGTTTGCTCAATTATTTGGCTGATTGTCGATCTTTATTACAAAATATGGTGACATCTGTGACGATACATGTTAATGTATTCTCCTTAGGACAATGCTGATTATCGTTCTGAAGAATCCAGACGAATACAGTGCACTAAGTGTGGGAATTCACATATTTGGGTATGTACCAACAGGAGTAAGGCCAAAGCAAGATGGTGTCAGGTCTGATTTCTTTCTTACATGTTGATTATTAAATGTTTTACTATTTCTCTCTATTTTATACTTACTTTGTCTTCTAAATTTTGCTACTTCTCTGGAAACAGGACTGCTGTCAGTTTCATCAAGCCAAGGATGGAGATGGATGGGTTGAATATAAAGGGTCTTTGGTTTTTGACAGGCCTCAAAAGGTAGATGGCTCATGTCAAATAATTTTCCTGACTTCATCTTATTTTGTTTGCATTTATTTACTTTCTGAATTCTGATCATGTCTTCACAGGTGGAGATTCCACGTGCTTTTGTTTGTGCGGAGAGCAAAATTTTTGATGTGTCTGAATGGGCCATATGTCAGGTTAGTGTGTACTCCAGACCGCATTTTTTCACTTACATATAATGCATCTTTATCTGATTTAGAGAAAAAAAATCAAAACACAATGGCTATATAAATGGTGAAACATGCAAATGTATGGATCGTTTGGTAAGAACAGTAATGAGGATTGAGAATCATTAAATTCTTTGATGTATTCCAACTGATTGGAATTACACTGATATTTCATTTTGGCTATTGTTGAAGGTGAATAATGAATATTACAAATTTACAGAAATCCTAATCATCTTATCAAGAGTGAAAACATAGGAATTCTTGCTTATATTGACAAAAAAAATATATTGGGTCCCTTCTCTTGGTCTCTGGTTTAAGGCAGTGGTATCTTTGTGTTGAAAAGAGAGAAGTCTTGATTAAAAAGCTGATTTTTTACTCCACTTTATGTACCTGAAAGCTTACTTTATTTCTTGCAGGGAATGGCTTGCAGGCCAAATACCCATCGACCGAGTTTCCATGTAAACATGGTTGGGTTGGAGAAAAGCCAACGTTGCAACTCGAGCAGATTCCCGTGGGATTTTGATGCAGAAATGATGGACGAAGATGAAGAGGCATTTGACTTGTGGCTTGAGCAGGCTCTGGCATCCGGTCTCTTCTGTGAGACCTCCAAACGCAGGAAGAGCTGGAGTCCATTCAAACTGCACCAAAAGAAAGGGAAGAAGCAATGGCGAAGAACATCGTGCTGAAGAAGCCGCCACTGGAGTCACTCTGTAGGGAAAATTCCATAGTTCATTGCATGTCCCCCAAGGGGTTGATGGATGGAGTAAACATTTTGTAGAAGAAAAGTAATGATGCATTCTTGCTGATATATCAAAACAAGAAGGATCCTAGCAACACTCAAAAAGGTGCCTTACTAAGGGATGAGAAGTTCCAAAAAAAAAAGAACCTTGGTTTCTAGGCGTTTCCCTCATTGCTCATTTGCACCTCCAGGTTTACAGAATCTAGATGAGCTTGTTGACATGGATCTGTGGCTTAGTGTAACCTTGTTACATTCATTAGAAGGTGGTCTTTTTTTAGGGTTACCAAGGACTAACTACTACTACCTTTTGGTCCTACTTTGTACATAAGGCTAATAAAAATTTCTCATTTGGTAAATGACTAAACTTGATTATCAACATTCATTTTAGAGTCATGTAACAACTTTGAAAAAAAGGGTTGAATTGCATTTTTGGATCCCAAATTTTAATTAAATGTTCAATTTGGTCCTAAAAAAAGTTTCAATTTGATTTCTAAATTATTTAAAATGCATTAATTTGATAATATGTTATAATGTGATAATCAATTGTGCATGGTGATAATATGTTATAATGTAATGTAATAATTAGTTTTATTATAATATATTAAAATAAAATACATATTGAAATAAATATCATGACATAGAATGCCATAATTTTTTTGCCATGTTTTTTAAATGTATAATAAGTATACAATTATGATATATTATAAAATAATTTGTATAAAATTATACTGTATTTAATAATTAGTATTAATATTTACTTATTCTATTTTTTATAACAATATTTAATATTAAAAATACCAACAATATTGGTATAAATAGTATTTCCAAAACATTTTATTAATCTCGTCCAGGTATTTTCAAAACATTTTATGGTTTAAAGTTTAAGGTTTTTGGTGGTTCAGAATTTAGAGTATTATTTCATGATTTAGGTTTGAGGATTTTATAGTTTAGGATTTAACATTTTATTTCATGATTTAAGATTTAGAGAAATCATAAATAAAACTCTAAATATTTAGTATTCAAAATCTTAAATACTTAAGGTTTCATTGATATGAAACCTTAAGTTTTACCTTAAATATTTTGAAACCTTAAATATTTAGATAAAATAAAATCATAAATTAAAACCTACAATATTAAGGATTTCATTAATGAAATCCTAAATATTACCTTAAATATTTAGGATTTCATGAAACCTTAAATATTTAAGATTTCATAAATAAAATTATAAATTGAAATCTTAAATATTTCAGGTTTCTTAAATTAAAACCTACCTATTTATTGTTTCATTAGGATTTCATAATTGAAACAATAAGTCAAAACCTTAAATATTAAGGGTTTCATATAATAAAACTTTAAGTATTTATGATTTCGCTAATGAAACCCTATATTAAACTCTAAATATTTATGGTTTCATAAATAAAATTTTAAATTGAAACCTTAAATATTTAAGATTTCATAAATGAAACTATAAATCAAAACCATAAATAATTATGTTTTCTGAAATCCTAAATTGAAACTTGAAATCTTACACCATTAATGAAACTCTACAATGAAATCATAAATTCAAAATCTAAATATTTAGGATTTCATAAATGAAACCCTAAATTTCACCTTAAATATTTAGGATTTTATAAATGAAATCATAAATCAAAACTCTAAATAAATATGTTTCCATTTATAATACCCTAAATTTCACCTAAAATATTTAGAATTTCATAAATAAAATTATAAATTGAAACCCTAAATTCTAAACCTTTAATTAAACCCTAAATTGAAACCTTACATATTTAGAGTTTTATAAATAAAACACTAAATTAAATACCTAATTAGTTAGGATTTCGTAAATGAAACCCAAAATTTCATTCTAAATATTTAGGATTTCATAAGTAAAATATTAAATATTAAGAATTACATAAATGAAACCCTAAATTTCACCCTAAGTGTTTAGGGTTCATAAATAAAACCTTAATGTTAAACTCTAAATATTAAGGATTTCATAATTGAAACAATAAATCGAAATTCTAAATATTTAGGGTTTTATAAATGAAATCTTATTTACTTAGGGTTTCATTAATTAAACCCTAAATTTCCCCATAAATAAAAACTTAAATATTTAAGGTTTCAATAATAAAAATTTAAAAATTTAGTGTTTTATTAATGAAATCTAATTAAAACTTTATATATTTAAGGTTTCATAAATGAAATACTAAATATTTGAAATTTCATAGATGAAACCTTAAATACTTAGAATTTTATAAATCAAACCAGAAATTAAAATCCAAAATAATTATATTTTCATTTATGAAATTATAAATCCAAAATCATTCTTTATGTATTTAAGGTTTCATAAATAAAATTATAAACTCAAAATATAAATATTTTTGATTATATGAGAGTTCTAAGATTCTGTACCTGAAATTACTCTTCGCACCTCTCTTCTTGATTCTGGGCTGGGCCTTGGGGTTTTCTGAACCCTAATGCTGGATCCATTCACCTGAGCTCCAGCGCCGCGATGGCGACCCTTGGCGCCATGGGGATTCGTTCCCATGGCCTCCCATGGTCATGTCTCGCTTCTTCCTTTGGAGCGCCACCCTCTACACGCCCATCAAGCTCCACTGTTCCGGCCATCGATGCGGAAAAGCCCCTGGTTCCGGCCAAATCTTTTTCTGATGCTGTGAAAAACGCGTGCTCATTTTTCGCCAGCCAACTCCCTACTCCTTGTATTAAAGGAGACGTGATTGCCATCAAGATCCCGGAGGCCGAGTACCTAGCTGGAATTGAAGCAAGCAAGCTTCATCTTCATGGGAGACTTGTTCTCCCAAAGGGGTCTGCACCACTGAGAATGAAATCCATTTGTGAAAAGCTTGAAGCCCTCTGGCAAACGGAGCATAAATGGCGTATGTATCAATTGGTAAGGGGTGTTTTGAATTTTCTTTCACTAATTTGTCTGATATGCGCAGGGTCCTTGCAAGTTCATGGAATCTCAAGCCTGGGGTTCTCCGATTATTTTCTTGGACTCCAGATTTCAACCCAAGATCTGTAAAGCAAACAAATGCGTAGTGTTGGACCCGCATTCAGAATCTACCTCTCAAGTACTGGCATCCCAAAATTCTCTTCTCCATAGCAAAAGGGGTTGGAGAGCCCATCGCCATTGATGAGGCTACAGCCTCGAAATCATTTGGACACTTTGCACGAGTTCTAATTGATATTGATCTGAAGCAGCCCCTTGTGGAACAAATTCTGGTTGAACGGGAAGGCTTTGCATTCTTTGTGGATCTTTCTTTTGAAAGGATTCCAGATTTCTGTAATCATTGTCAAATTATTGGTCACCATATCGATGTCTGCAGACATGTCTTGGATCCTAAGTCTAAAACTGAGCCAAATAATTCCAGACCAAAATGGGAAGTAAAGCAGAAGCCTGTGGAGGATCACACTGAAGATTACATCATTGAAGAAGAAGAGATTCAGCCTGTTATACCTGGTGGAACGCTTGGAGAAAATGAAGGCGTCCTTAGATCTAATCCTCCCAGCCCTAAGGGTAGGGAGGATTTACAGAACTTGGATGTTACTCTGCAGTTTTCTCCTCAGTATCATAATGAACATATGAATCAGGATATTTCTCTTGTTGACCCTGTGATTGATTCTGCTGATCCTGAGAGAATTCTTTCAGAAAATGCTGGAAATGAGGAAGTCAATCCCCTTAATACTGAGAATGCTGCAGCACATACTGAGGCTTGTTTGCACAACACTGAAGTCGAGCTGTCTACTACCAATGCTTCTGATATGAATTCTGACTCAGAACTGGTTGGAGACACTCAGAATCCTGATCAGGTCATTGATAAGGATATGAGAGCCATCTCTAAATTCTGGGCAGATAGATCTGATGATATATCAGATCCTGAAACACCTGGTATGCAGCAATTTGCAGACATAGATCAGGGCTTTGAAGCAGTGGTGTCAAAATCCAGAAAAAAGAAATTAAAAAAGAAGTTCAGTGCTGAGAAAATGCGGGAAAACAGAAAGATGGAAAAAGGACAGGATAGAAAATATTATCTTCGAGATAAATCCATTCATCTACAATGATTATTATGTTTTGGAATATTAGAGGTCTTGGTAATATGGCCACCAAGACATACCTCTTAAAATTGTGTCATCTGCATCAACCAGGTTTATTGTTCCTCTCTGAACCTATGATTAAAATTGATAAAATCTCTGGAAAGTTTTTATTTAAATTGGGTATGACTATTTTAAATATTAATCCTAAAGACCCTAAACCTAATCTCTGGTGTTTGTGTATGAATACTCTGTCCCCTGTAGTTGTTATGTCCACTGACCAATTTATATGCATTAGACTGGTTATTGGCAGCTGTCCCACTTATGTTGTTGGTGTTTATGCCTCAACTTCATATATTCAGAGAAGAGTTTTATGGCAAGAACTGAACTCATTACCTATCAACCCATGTGATAGTTGGTTTTTTCTGGGGGATTTCAACTCTATTACTGGGGTGCATGAGAAGATGGGTGGTAATGCACCTTCTAAGCTGCCTATGATTGAGTTTCTATGTTGGATCAATCAGCAGCAACTAATCCAATTACCAACCTCTGGAGCTCTATTCACTTGGAGTAAATGGTAGATTGGGACCTCAGCGCATTGCTATGCGATTAGATAGGGCCCTATGTAATGTTGCTGCTATCATGAATTACAACAATATCCTATGTCAAACTCTTACCAGGCATAACTTTGATCATCACCCTCTTTTACTATCACTGAACTGTCACAATAACAGAGGCAAGGGGCATTTTCGCTTCTTTCAAATGTGGCTTGAGCATCCGGATTGTCATGCTGTCATGAAAAAAGCCTGGCTATTACTTGTACAGGGCAATCCCATGTTAAGACTCAGAGAAAAATGGAAGAATACCAAGAAGGCCTTCACAAAATGGAATTGGGAATGCTTTGGTAATATACAGCAGCAAATCAAGGAAGCAAGTTCAAAAATTGACAGCTTACAACTTCAGATTAGCAATGATGGCTACTCAGATGAGCTGGCTGCTGCTGAGACAGCTGCTCATGCCTCTCTCCAGCAGCTTCTATCACTTGAAGAATCTTTTTGGTTAGAAAAATCAAGACTGCAATGGGCCAGACATGGAGATCGAAATACAGCTTTCTTCCATCACTAAGCATCCTACAAAAAAGCATGCAATCAGATTTCTTCACTTGACATTGATGGTGAACCCACCTCGGATCAGGACTGTATTGATAAACATATCACTGATTTTTTTACTACACTTTATATTCTGATAATAATTGTTCTTTGCATCCTTCAATTTTAGAGGTCATTCCTGATTTGATTTCTGCAGATGAAAATAAGCAGCTGATCAAGATGCATTCTATGGATGAAGTAAAGCTGGCTGTTTTTGGCATGAATAAAAATAGTGCACCTGGCCCTGATGGTTTTGGGGCCAATTTCTATTAGCACTTTTGGGACATTATTGTGCAGGATGTGTTTTCATCCACTTTACAATTTTTTCAGAAAAATTGGATCATTCCTGGGATTAATTCCAATTCTGTGGCTTTAATCCCTAAGTTTTCTGAGGCTGCTCGAATTGAAGATTTCAGACCAATTGCCATGGGCAATTTTCAATTCAAAATCATCACTCGTATTTTGACAGATAGGCTTTCTCCCATTGCTGGTAGAATTATTTCTCAGCAACAAAGGGGATTTTAGCTGGGAGACATATTGTTGATTGCATTATTACTACTTCGGAAGCTATTAACACTTCATAAAAACAACAAACCACCTAATATTGTCCTGAAAATTGATATTAAAAAAGCATTTGATACTCTAGATTGGTCTTTCTTGCTGGCTGTTCTTGATAAATTTGGCTTTAGTAAACAATTTTGCAGGTGGATTAGATTAATCTTACATTCTGCCAGGCTCTCCTTTTTGGTTAATGGTAGAAGCATTGGTTTCATTAAGTGCAAACGAGGTGTTTGTCAAGGAGATCCACTATCACCTTTTCTTTTTTGTATTGCTGAGGAAGCTCTCAGCAGAGGAATCACAACTCTTGCTCAAACCAGATTGCTTACACCTGTTTGTGGTGCTAAAGGTAATTTGTTTCCTACACATGCGTTTTATGTTGACAATCTTATGGTTTTTTGTCAGGGAACCCAATCTAATCTGACCCATATTAGTAAATTGTTGCAACTGTATGGAGAATCATCTGGCCAATGGATCAGCTTGAATAAAAGTCATTTCTACACCAGTAAAATTTCAAATTCCAGAACCAGCAGATTCACTACCATCCTTGGTTTTGGGCCTGGCCTCATCCCTTTCAAATACTTAGGAGTCCCCATCTTCTTTGACAAGCCTAAAACAGTTCACCTGCAGCCTATTGCTGATACTATTCAAATTAAACTTGCCTCCTGGAAGGGCAAACAGCTTACATTTATGGGCAGAGTGCAATTGCTGTCTTCAGTTATTACTGGAATGCTTTTTTATAGTTTCCAAGTTTACCTCTGGCCTCAAGGACTGATCAAGACTGTTGAGCGATGGATGAGAAATTTTTTATGGGCAGGTGACACTAATGTTTGTAAATTGGCCATGGTTGCTTGGGCTAAAGTTTGCACACCTATTAAGTATGGTGGCCTTGGGCTGCTAGCCATCTCCAGACAAAACTGTGCTGCTCTACTCAAATTGGCATGGAATCTGAGACACTCTGAGCAAGAATGGGCCTACTTCATGAGGGAAAAATACTTAAGAAATAATCTTCCTATAACAACCTATAATAGCTCTTCAATTTGGATGTCAGTCAAGAAAGTTTGGTCCATAATTCAGGACAACACTGGCTGGATAATAAAAGGTGGAACTTTAAATTTTTGGCTGGACATTTGGTGTTTGGAAATTTCTATTGCAGATTACCTTCGTCTCAGCCCAAACTGTAGAAAGCAATTGTAGACTAATATTCGATCTCTAACTAGAAATGGACAATGGAGTATCCCTGCATTTGTCTCTGCTTTACTACCTCAAATTCATGATCTTCTAGCTCAAATTCCTATTCCATGTGGTTCTCAAAAAGACTCTCCAATATGGATCCCTTCTGATTCTGGTTTACTCACCACTAAGGAGGCCTATTATTTTTTAATAACTTTGTCTGAGCCTGCTGTTTGGACTTCTCTTTTGTGGTCAGCTCACATACCTCCATCTAGAAGTTTTGTTGTTTGGCGTGGCATTCATATGGCTCTTCCCACGGGTGATATACTGCAGAAAAAGGGTTGTATTACAATTTCTGCTTGCAGCCACTGTCTGAGACAATCTGAGACTGTTTCACATATATTTTTGCATTGCTGCTTTGCTCAGGAACTCTGGACATGGGCCAGAAGCATATCTCCTGTGCCCCTTAATCTGACTTCGATAATTTCTCTGCTCAAGTCAGCCACAAAAATCAATGGTTCTCTATGCAGAGATGTGTTCCTCTCAGTCCTGATTCATACCTTATGGATGATTTGGACCAGTCGGAACTATATTAGATTTCGAAATTGCCATATTCCTATCCCTCAAATTATTAATCAAGTAAAAGCTAATGTTGTCTACTCTGGCTTAATCTCTAAGGGAACAGTTAGAGTTGATTTTGAAATAGTCTTCCTCAAATACTTTGGGATCAGTCCTTGATATGCTGCACCAGTCTTTTGGATTCATCCAGCACTCAGCACCATTAAATGTAATTCAGATGGGGCAGCAGCTGGTGCCCTTGGTCATGCTTCAATTGGAGGCCTTTATAGAGATCACTGGGGCTGTTTTTTAGGTGGATTTGTGCAGTACATTGGCATACAATCTGCTCTTTTTGCTGAACTCTCAGCTGCCATAATGGCAGTCAACAAATGCATAGAAATGGACTGGAACAGTCTTTGGCTGGAATGTGATTCACAAATAGCAGTCCTTGCATTTACTAAGCCAGAATTGGTCCCTTGGAAACTCAAAAGAAGTTAGTTTGCAATGATCGAGAAGTGTCATACGATTAATTTCAAGGTCTCATGTATTCCGGGAGGGAAACCAATGTGCGGTTGCATTAGCTAGCAATGGTCTTAAACATAAAATACCTTATACATGGTATTCTAGACCTCTAAGATTTTTGTCTAGTTTCTTAGATTCTGATCAAAATGAGCGCCCGAATTATAAATTTAGCTAATGATGTCTCCATAAGTTTGTAACCAAGTATTTGGTCTTCTATTTTCTTGGGTATTGGCATTTGTCTCCCCCAAGTTGTACATAAACTTTTTATTTTCAAATTTCAATAATACTTAGTTGGGTTGGGTTGTGTTTTTTTAGGGGGTGTCAACATAGTTGAGATGTCTTAAAGTCACTTTCTCTTCTAGCTCTATTTCAGTTAAAAAAAATCTTAAACATTTAAGGTCTCATAAATGAAACCCTAAATAGTAACCTTAAATATTGAGGGTTCAATAATGAAACCCTAAATTTTATCATAAATATTTAAGATTTCATTAATGAAAGAGTAAATCGAAACACTAAATATTTAGGATTTTATAAATCAAATCTTATTTATTTAGGATTTCATTAATGAAATCATTTATTTCATCATAAATATTTAGGACTTTATAAATGAAATTATAAATCAAATCTCTAATAATTATGTTTTCATTTATGAAATCCTAAATTTCACCTAAAATTTTTTTTTTTTTATATAAGTTGTAGTCTACCAAAGTCTCAAGAGAAGGGCTATGGAGAATCCAACAGAGTTGGAAACCCCATGACTCCCCATCATGGACAAAAGTAGTTGTATTTTATTGAAAAGAAAAAAAAAGAAACAAGATAAATGTGGGGAAATTAGATCAAGACCCACAAAAAGAAAACATTAAACAACATAGGGGACTAGGCCAAAACCCATGATTAAAACCAATGTTAACAAAACAACTTAGTAAGCTTGTGATGTAGTGCTATCTCAAAAATTGTAAGTCTTCTCATGCGTTTTCACTCCTTTTTTTTTTTTCTTCTTTTTCTAAGGTTGATCCTCCATTCCTATCATACTCATGGAGGGGGATTCTTTATCGGCTATATCATCCTCCTTGTTAAGGAAATGCGAGATAAACCTCATGTTCGCTTGAACCTGAGGGTGTAGCTTAGGGGATCTAGCCTCCTCTTCATATAATTCCTCTGCCTAATTTCTTACATGTCTAGTGCTAGGGCTGGGATTTTAAGAGGCAACAGCTGAAGTAGTATAAGGAACCTTTGAAAAAATATCAAAGGGGGGGAGGGGGGGTTAAATAGTGGGTTAAAACTTTTTCATAAATACTATTAGTTCACAAGTTACCTTCTTGGATATATATTAGTTTAAATCAGCAAATATATCCTTGCAAGACAAAGCTTTGAAAGCCTTTCTAAAAGAGCATAGTAGGCAAGATATATATATGTAATCACAAGATAGCAAATGAGAGTTTGTTTTTATATCACTCAACCTAAGCTACGTCCAGTTCTCCTTTAACAACTGTTAAAGAGTTCTATTATAATCAACTGATTACAAAACAAGTATTCTTCACTGCCACTTCTGACTACAAGTATTCTCTATGCCACTAGTGGCTACAAGTATTCTAAATCACTTCTGGTTACAAGTATGAATCTCCCCCTGAGATTATACTTCCTAAGTATTCTTTAATCATTAAGCCACTCCTGGCTTTCTATACAAAAATGTATAAGATTCAGATAACTCTCAAAGAAAGGATATAAACAAGTGTTGAATCTATATGAGTTTGTAGATGATGGGTATTCTCTTTTCTCTCAACTTGTGTTCTTGGCTTTTTCTTAGAGTGCTTTGCTTGCTTTGCAAATTGATTTGAATGAGTTCGTTATTGTTCATCATCTTTTCTCGTTGCATGGAAGCTTCCTTATATAGTGAGCTTCATGGATTTGAACGTTGGAGAGGGTTTGTTTCCGTTGTCTCACAGAAGAGTGTTAAAGTAGTTTTGACTGTGCTTGATGTGACAGGAGCAGATTTTTGTCTCTGTCATAGTTGACTTTTAGCTTAAGGTGTGCATCCCAATGCTGATTAGTCTTTTGGCTGTACCTACACACTTCACATAATTCAAGACATGCAAGCGATACGAGGAATAGAAGAGAGTAAGATCAGAAAATATCTCCCTTTCTTTCTGTAACAACAATGCCTTTATTTGTGTAAAGAATTAATTATAATGCACATATTCCTCAACACATATGACAGACCATATTTTGTTCTTGCACAGACATAGTCTGATCTGATTGACCATGGTCTGGAATGAAGGATATGGTTTGGCCTAGCTTCAGACATCGTCTGGTCCTAGACTCGTGTTGTCTGTCCCAAGACTTCACATAGTCTGTCTGAGACTGTTGTATGATCTGGTCTTAGACTTTGCATGAGTCTTTTCAAGACTTACCATGGTCTGTTCCGTGGCTTATTTTAGTCTGATTAGAAGCAATTATAGTGCTTGATTATTCATTACGAGTTATTAGACAGTTAGGACGTAAGTGAGAGTTTGAGTGATTTTACCATTATCTGTTCTCACTTTGATTTCTTGAAATCACTTAGTCTGAAATCATTAGTTGATCAAATATTATCACATTTGTTGTCATCAAAACCTATCAAAGTATTAGGGGTCAGACATCATCAAATATCTTGGTTCTAACAAGGCTCTTATCTTTGCAAAGGTTATATGGTCTCTCTCCTTCTATGTTACCTACCGTACCATGGTGCCTCTTGGAGTTATTTTTCTTTGTGGATTTGGAAACCACCAATTGAAATGGTTCCTCTTTGTCTAGTGAATGTTGTTCAAAATCCTCAATCATGTCTGCCCATGCCTTATGGCATTGAATCCTATAACCAAAGGCAAATGAATCCAAATGCTCCGCCTTTGCATCCAAAATTGGGGAGTTGGGGATAAATTCCTCTTCACCATCAGCACAGCCATGCTCTGCATCACCATGGACGTGTTCTACTTCAGCACAGTTATGCTCTACTTCAACATGGCCGTGCTCTATTTCAGCACGACCGTGCTCTTTTCAGCATGGCCATGGTGCCTTGTTTTAGCGTGCTCTGTTACAACATGGTTGTGCTTTGCTTCAGCATGGTTGTGCTCTGCCTCAACATGGTTGTGTTATACTTCAGCATGATCGTGGTGCTGAGGTTGTGTTAGTTTAGGTATAAATTGCGACTTTGCCTTAGGTGCTGGCTACGGTCGTTCCTCCCTACCCTTGGCCAAGGGTTTAGTGTGCCTATAACTTGCCAAAGAGTGACCAATGATTTGACAATTGTTGCAAAATTCTAGAAGGCGTTCATAAACCAAATCAACATAAAAAACAAAACCGTTCTCTCCACTATGATCTTGTCTCTCAATGGTTTCTTCAAGTCCACGTCAACAAGGACCTTAGCAAAATGTCCAAATGTTCTAGAGGTTGTAGCCTCATCAACAACCAAAGGAGAACCAATGCCGTGGGCAATAGAAAACAAAAGATGTTGTCTCCAATATTCTTGCGGTAAACCAAAAATATGTACCCAACATTGTGTGTTGGTTTGCTTGACTAGATGAGGGTTGAAGTCCGGTGTCCAAGCAAAGAGTCTGAGAATCCCAAGAGAAAGGTTCCATGATCCTCCAACCAAAAAGCGGCGTATATCCTCCAAATTGGCAAACGAAAACTCAAAGAATCCGCGGCCTAAGGAAACCAATTTCTAGTTGTCCAGTGTATGCCAAACCTTGAGTAGTTTCTCCTTCAAATCATGAGTCCTAAAGGGTGTGGAACCTTTAAGAAGGATTAGTCAGCCATGGAGGTTGTGCTTGCACTCAGCCAAGCCAGCAAGATACTCCTCTTCCGGAATTTTGACAGCAAGGTTATCTTCTTTGATGCAGGGTGGAGAAAATTGGTTGAGCGGAATGGTGCAAGTGTTTTTCAGGGTTGCAACAAAGGATTGGTGGTAGCTAGGGTGTGAGGTAGCATGGAGGGAGGCAGAAGGGTGTGACGGTTGGGTGTTGGGTGGAGTCAAGTAGCTCCAGGTAGGGTTGCCGAACCTGCTGCCATCTCTCAAAGAAGAGAAGGCAGAGCGTTTCACCCAAAATATTTAAAATATCATAAATGAAATCACAAATTGTAACCCTAAACAAAAAACCCTTAATAAAACCATAAATTGAAACCCAACATATTTTGAGTTTCATAAATAAAACATTAAATTAAAAACCTAATTATTTAGGTTATCATAACAGAAACCTTAAATTTCACCCTAAATATTTAGTATTTCATAAGTAAAATCTTAAATATTTAGAATTATATAAATCAAACCCTAAATCTCACCCTCAATATTTAGGGTTTCTTAAATAAAACCTTAAATTAAAACCCTAAATATTTAGGGTTTCATAATTGAAACAAAAAATCAAAACCCTATATATTTAGGCTTTTCTAAATGAAATCTTATTTACTTAGGGTTTCATTAATGAAACCTTAAAATTCATCCTAAATTAAAACCTAAATATTTAGGATTTCATTAATGAAACCATAAATTAAACCCTATATTTTTAGTCTTTCACAAATAAAATCCTAAATATTTGAGGTTTCATAAATGAAACCTTAAATACATAGGGTTTGATAAATGAAACCATAAATCAAAACCTTAAATAATTATGTTTTCATTTATGATCTGAAACCTTAAATAAAAAAAACATTAATGAAACCCTAAATATTTAGGGTTTCATAAATAAAACCATAAACTTAAACTCTAAATATTTATGATTTTATAAGTGAAACCTTAAAGATTGAAGGTCGCATAAATGAAACCATAAACATTTGAGGTTTTATCTATGAAATATTAAATACTTAGGGTTTCATAAATGAAATCATAAATCAAAACCCTAAAAAATGATGTTTTCATTTATAAAATCCTAAATTTTACCATAAATTGAAACCTTAAATCCTAAACCATTAATGAAACCCTATATATTTAAGATTTTATAAATAAAACCATAAATTCAAAACCTAAATGATTAGGATTTCATAAATAAAACCCTCAATTTCACTTTAAATATTTTGGATTTTATAAATGAAATCATAAATGAAAACCCTAAATAATTATGTTTTCAATTATGAAACCTTAAATTTCATCTAAAATATTTTGAATTTCATAAATGGAATCACAAATTGAAACCTTAAATCATAAACCATCAATGAAACCCTAAATTTCACACTAAATTGAAACCATATATGTTTTAAGTTTCATAAATGAAACTTTAAATTAAAAACCTAACTATTTAGGATTTCATAAATGAAATCCTAAATTTCACCTTAAATATTTAGGGTTTAATAAGTGAAGTATTAAATATTTAAGGTTACATAAATTAAATCTTAAATTTTTAGGATTTCATAAATAAAACATTTAGGGTTTTATAATTGAAACAATAAAGTGAAACCCTAAATAATCAGGGTTTCGTAAATAAAATATTATTTATTTAGGGTTTTATTAATGAAATTATATATTTCATCATAAATTTAAAACTAAATCTTTATAGTTTCATAAATATAACCCTAAATTGAAACTCGAAATATTTGAAATTTTATAAATGAAACCCTAAATACTCAGGATTTGATAAATGAAATCATAAATCAAAACCCTAAACTAATTAGGGTTTCATATATAATATCATTAGTTCAAAATCAAAATTTTAAGGAATTCATAAATGAAACACTGAGTTTCATAATAAATATTTAGAGTTTTATAAGTGAAATCTTAAATATTTTGGCTCTCATAAATGAAATGCTAAATATCTAGAGTTTTATAAATGAAAACATAAATCAAAACCCTAAACATTTAGATTTTCATATATTAAAAATTTAAGTTGATATTTTTAAAAAAATTAATTTTTAATACTATTAATTTTTCATATATTTAATTTTTTTTTTAATTTTCAAGACATCCATCTTATTTTTTATACATTTCAAAATTTTCAAGACTTTACTCTTATTTTTCAAATTTTAAAGATACTCCTATTGTGTTTCAAATTTTCATAATTTTCAATACAATTATGTTGATTTTTCATTTTTTTTAAAAATTACATTTTTTCAAATTTTAAGTTCATTTTTCTTGTTTTTCAAATTATCAATTTTTTTAAAAAAATTTCAAGACATTTCTCTTATTTTCTATTTTAAAATTATTTTTATGACATTCCTTGTTTTCCATTTTAAAATTATTTTCATGACATTCCTCATGTTATTTTGAATTTTCAAAACAAAATTCTTTTTTTTTCATATTTTCAAAATTCTTAAAATAGTACTCTTATTTTCATATTTTTAAAATTTTTATTTTTTTTATAATATCTTTTAAAGACAATATGATTTTAGTTGCATACATTTAAAATTTTCTTTTTTTTTTCAAAATATTTAAGACACTAATTTTGCTTTTTTATATTTTAAAATTTTCATCTTTTCGGTATTTTAAATACATTACAGTTATTTTTTTTATATTTTAATTTTTTTTCAAAATTTACAAGACTTTACTCTTGTTGTTTCCTTTTAATTTTTTTTAATTTTCAATGTATTACGCTTGTTTTTTTTTCATTTTTTAAAAAACTTTCAAGACATTATTTTGGTGTGTTCTTATTTTTATTTTTTTATTAAATTTCATGACATTCCTTTTGTTTTTACATATTTTAAATTTTTTTATTTTTTTAAATTTGAAGACATTTCTGTTTTTTCATATTCTTTTTTTCAAATTTCCAAGACAGTAGTCTTATTTTTGTTTTCATTGTTTAAAAAACTTATAAAACATTACTCATCTTTTTTCTTCATGTTTTTGTTATTTTCCAAATATACATCACATTACTCTTCTTTTTTCTTTTTTTTTTATATAAAAAACATTATTCTTGTTTTTTTTTAAAAAATCAAGATATTTCTCTTGATTTTAGCAAGTAAAAAAAAGTAGACCTTATTTTTAATTTGAACTTATACATGTCCACATTGTAAATCTACTGAGATTTGTGGTATAAAGATAATAAGTAATAAGTGTATCGTAGGATTTCATTGCAGTCTATGTTTACTGGCAGTGAAATATGCCTTTGGATTGTGCTAAGGATTCATATCTTGAGGTTTGAATTCCTTTATTCAATTTTTTTTCACCAACACCAGGGCATGTTTTTGTGAGTGACATTAGATAAAGAAAATTCAGCTTACAAAAGATTGACGGACGTTAGTTGTTGATGTGTTAGTTTTTGTTAATATGAACGAAGCATTCGAGTCCTGCGAATTTGTAGTAAATATTGTTTGGTGATAGATTCTTGATTCTTTAATTGAATGGATGATTTTGGTTTGCATTAGTTTCTGCTGGTATTTTGAAAGGCTAAAGGCTATAATTTGTATTCTGAAATTCTGTTAGTTTTAATTCCTACCTTTGATTGAGTTGTGTATAAGGCCATTTTAAAATATTACAAAAACATTCCAATTTGTTCAATTTTCTGTACTAATTACTTAGCTGGCATATTTGCGAAGCGTGGAAAAACTATTAATGCTACAAAAACATTCCAATTTGCTTAATTTTTTGGGTTTATTTTACTGGTTTACCAGCTTTTACCTGCACAAGCCTATATGGAAAATGATGTAATGAAATTAGGGTTTAGGGTTTAGGGTTTAAGATTTTTGAAAATACTAGTCAACAAACAAACAACATGAGAGACTTTAAGTAATAGAAGGGTATGAAAAGAAACATAAGGCTACAATTTTTTTTTTTGGCAAAAAAGAAAAATGGTGAGCTCTGGAAAATAAAAGGGGTTGACATTCCAATTAGAGAAAAAACATAAATCAAGGTTCCTAAAGGGTTTAATTATTGTTTTGGATTCCTTAACCTAACAAAACAATACTAATATTTGTTTGATCTCTTAAGTCAATATTGTTTAATCAAATGATGACTTATTTGAGTTTGTCATGTGGTCCTTGGCTAATAACAACTACACCGTTATTTCACGTGTTGCCAATTACTACTATATAAGACATGTGTCATATGAATTTAACTCCAATTAAAAAGTTGGTTTAAGTGGTTATTGGATTTGATCCTCTTAAATAAGGTCTCGAGTTCAAATATTGTAGATGAAAAAAATGTAATTGAGAGGAAAAAATTCCACTAAAGATGATTAGTAAAAAAAAAAAAACTCATAATGCAACTCTTACATCCTTTGACTTTGGTATCAGAGTGTTTATGCATGTGTGTCAAGGGACAGATCCAAAATTTAAGGTTAAGAGGGGTAATAATTTTTTTTTTTTACAAAAATTAAGGACAAATTTTTTTGAAAAAAAAATAATATAAAATTTATAAAAAAAAAAATACATAAGATATGATCTTTATTACTAAATGTACGTATAAAAAGAGAGGTCAAAATTAGAAAGCCTCTTTCACAAAATTATATGTGCTTAGATAGAAAAGTAGGGAATAAAGATTTAATTGTGATATGTCCAACGGAGAACGTGCAATTATGAAAGGAAATTTGAATAGAGATTCAATTGTGCTTGTTTTACCTGTCTGTTTATACTGTTGGAGAAAAACGAAGAGAAAAAATTTAATTGAAAGAGAGAGAAATAAGATCTCATAATGATACAAAATTGAGGTTTTAATTTGATACGTTTATTATTTATATATATATATATATATATATATATCACGAGTATTGTTAACATATTAAATAACTATCAACAAAAAAAAATTATAACCTAGTAAACCTCCTGATGACAAACCTAACAAATACATTCAAATGACTTGGCGAGTAGTAGCAGTCTTTAGCCCCCCCCCCCCTTCCTTATATATAAAATAAAAATTATTAAAAAATAAATTTTTAAGTTAATATTTATTTAATTTTTTTTCATTATTAGATCATATCTTAATTTTATATTTACATTTAGTAATAAATATTTATTTTTAAATTAAGTTTTTAATTAGGTATTTTCTCCAATAGTAGAAACACAGAAGTAAAATAAACACAATTGCCTCTTTCCTTTCACAATAGGAGAGTAGAGAATAAATATTCAATTGTGATATGTCTAGTGAAGAACGTGCATTCGTGAAAGGAAATTTGAATAGAGATTCAATTATACTTGTTTTGCTTATGTGCTTGTGCTGTTGGAAAAAAAAAAAGTAGAGAAAAAAGTCAAAAAAACCTAATTAAGAGAGAGGAAGGGATAAGATCTCATGGTGATGCACTTAAAATTGAGGTTTTAATTTGATGCGTTTATTATTTTTAATTTCAATCCAATGGTTATTATTGTTTGTTATTATTTAAAATTGTTATATATATATATATATATATATATTATCTTTGTTGATCAAATTTTTGTTTTGAAACATTTATTATGTTTGGAAACATTTTTGAACAACAGTGAATTCATTGATTCTTTTATAAGTATGATTTGTTACACATCATATGATCTTGCTTATAACGAGTAAAACTTGATGTCAAGATTAATATATCAATTTTTTTACACGTTTAGTGATTACTTCGATGTTATATATTATTCATTTGGTCTAATTTGAAGTATAATGTTGAGTTATTATCATTGTTAGTTTCTTATATAATATGATACTGTTTTTTTTTTTTTTCTAAGAAGATGTTGTAAATACAACTATTCTTTGTTTTTTTTTTGAAAAATAAATAAGTGTTTTTCTAGAAGATTTGTTTTTCCTAAATACATGTTTGGAAACCAATTATTCATTGAGAGAGGATGACAATGATATCAGGAGATGTGAGGGAAAAAAAGCATTTCATTTTTGATTTATTTTTATTTTAGTTTTAGTTTTACTTTGGGTGGGGTATAAATTAATGTAATTTATGTTTATTAGTAATTTTTCATTTAATTCAATTACTATTATCACCTGTCATTTAATTCAATTAATTCTCAAACAAATATTTGAACAAAATATATAAATCATGTCACAAAAAATAAAAGATTAAATTGAATCAATCAATCATATCTATATTGTTATCTTATCAAAAAAAAATAAAATTATATTAACTATATCTTTCTATAAATCAATCCCTCTTCTTTATATAAAGGCTAATCCCCATGAGAAGTTTTCACAACACTATCTATTGCTCTTGTTCTTGTTCTTGTTCGTGTTCGTTTTGTTATTACATTTCAGAAAGAATGGAACAAGCACGACAAAGCTTCTAAGCTTTTCTCACACTGCCGTTGAATGTTGAGGAGCACATCCCACTGACTCTTATGCCTGATGATGTTTTCGATTTCAACACTCAAGTTTTGTATTACGCAGGTATTAATAATAGTGTATGGCAACCAGGCATGTTGTTGTACTCCAACCCTTCTCAATCCATACCTTGCCACAGCTTCATGGAAGAGGGTTGACATTTCTTCATGGAAATTCTGACATCACGCTTGCAATACTTCATAGAGTATCCTGAGGAAACGTTGCACACGATCATGTCCACTGTCACTAAACGGTTCCCAATTTTTCCTCCTCCTCCTTCTCCTCCTCCTCCTTTGGAGTCTCGACAGTACTGGATGATCCCATTGACGTTGCTCGTTATTCTGGATGATGATGACGATTGTCTTGTTGCTGAGGCGATGGAAGAGTCGATGCAGAGTGATGTCAGGATGGTTCCAGCTTCCAACAAGGCCGTCCGGTTGTCGTTGAAGAAGTGTATGGCCGTGAGGCGGGACGAGTGTTGTCCAATTTGCTTGGAGGAGTTTGATGTCGGGACAGAGTGTTTCACAATGCCATGCAATCACGTGTTTCATTCTGAATGTATCATGACATGGCTGAAAACCAGTCACGTTTGTCCCATGTGTTGCTATGCCTTGCCAACTCTTCCGAAGTAGCAGAAATGTTGTATCAATCTGGAGTTTTTTCTTTTGTTTGGGTCGCATGATGTTAGGTTTTGATATGTTAGTTTTTGTTGTTAGTAAGAAGGAAGCATTGGAGCCTCTGGAGTGAATTTTGTTTGGTGGCTGTGTTGTCAAGATTATGTAATAGATTCTTGCTTAAGTTTTTGGAATTTTGAAAGGCTCTAATTTGTATTATGTAATTTTGAAAGTTTTAACTCTTACTTTTGTTTAAGTTGTGTATAGGGTTATTCTGAAATATATGTAACATTTTTTCAATTTGTTCAATTTTATGTGCTAGGTGTTTCCAAAACATAGTAGAATGATAGAATGAAAATCAAACTTTAATGTTTTTTTTTTCATTTACGGTTTTTGACTTTACTTCTCATTCTCAACTGCACCTTTAGGAGCTGTAACTCTGTTCTGTTTTTTAGTAGATAAAAAAAAAAAGTAGACCTGACTTTTAATTTGAACTTATAAACGTACAAATTGTAAATCAACTGAGATTTGTGATATAAAGATAATAAAAGTATTGTAGGATTTCATTGCAATCTATGTTTATTAACATAGTCTCAACAGTGAAATATGCCTCTACATTATGGAATATTGTATGAACAGAATACATGGAGAATTAAAAATCGCTGAAAAAAGAAAAGAAAATAACTAGAGTTGTATAAAATAGTTGATTTCCAAGACGTGAATAACATCTTATTTTATCCATGGTTTTATCTTTAACTTAAAAGTTTACAATGTATTTTGAATGGGATTAAATCCTTATAGGCCATAGTACTGCAGGAGGTATTAATTGGTTTAATGGACAAAATGACTGAAGAAACAATATGGTGAGATAGGATTTAATAACCTCCATGGGTTCAACCTTATATTGCTTGGGAAGCAGGGTGAAAATTTTCCACAAATATTATGCTACAAGCAAAATATTAGTCAAGGCAGCAGCAATGACCACACGACTGTCTCATGGCAGAAACCAGTAATCGGGAGACTCTGAATGTAACGTCGATGCAGCAATCTTCAAAGAAAGCAACAACTTTGGAATAGGTGTGTATCCGTGGAGACCATGGGAATTTTATACAAGCACGAACCGCATCAAGGGTGCCGGAACCGAGAGAAGCTGAGGCATGGACATTACTAAAAGCCTCACAGTGGCTAATGGAGCTGGGAATTTCTAATGTGACACTTGAGACACTGAAAAAAAATGTGGTAAATGAGATGCAATCTAGCAAGCATAGAATTCTAGATTTTAATTCAATTTGTATTTAATATAAATCTTAGGAAACAAAGCCATATACTAACACATAAGTTTAGTAATTTTTGACACATGAACAAATTTGTCTAGGTGTCATGTTGTTCATTCTTAATCTTTCACTCATTAATTTCTTACTTTTTCTCTCAATGTTAAGTTGGAGACTTCTTCATCTCTTCTCATTAATTTAAGGGTAAAATATGTTTTTAGTCCCTAAGGTATTGAACATCTTTATTTTTAGTCCTTAATGTTTCGTTTGATCGGTATTGGTTTCTAAAGCATTTTTCCGTTTGGCTTTTGGTCCCTCCGTTAGTAAGTTTCGTTACTGATTGATGCCATGTGTTTCATTAATTAACTAACATGAAATTTTTTTTAATTAAAATAATATTTATTTTATTTTTTAATGCCACATGTTACTTAAAAATGAGACATGTGGCATTAATTTTTTTTAAAATACTTTTTTAAAAAATAAAAAAATTGAAAAAAATTATTTTTTTAATTTATTTTAATGTTATGTGTCACTTAATTAATGAGACAAATGACATATATCATAACTAAATCATTCACTAATGGAGTTAATTGACGGAAGGACAAAAAATGAAACGAAAAAATACTTTAAGAACCAAGATTAGTCAAATGAAACATTAGGAACTAAAAACAAAAATGTTCAATGTGAGAACAAAAACATATTTTGCCCTTAATTTAATGCATGTGAAAATCTTTCTTAAATTCTGCTTTAAAATTCTTCCCTCCCATTTAATGCACAATAACATCTTTGTTGCAACATTCATTTGTATTCCATAGCATACATATTAAATTGCTATCTAAAACTCTCCTATCTTATTCTTCACCCAGTTCTAAAACTTTTTTGTTTATCTTAATTAATATCTTGAAAATTAGAAAAAAAAAAAAAACAATAGTAATGTGTTGAAAATTTGAAAAAAAAATGAAAAATATAAAAATATATATATAAAAAAAAACAAGAGTAATGTTTTGAAAATTTTAAAATAAATAAAAATTTTAAAATATAAAAAAAAACAAGTCTAATTTCCAAGTCATTAATCTTGGTTTTTCATATTTTTAAAATTTTGATATTTTCTCTTTTTTTTTATCCAATTCTTTCACTTTTCTAAAACATTATTCTTGCTTTTTTTTCATATTTTTATCATTTTCATTTTTTAAAATTTTATTTGCATTCAATACTCTTAATTTTTTAAGATATTTCTAATATTTTTCATATTTAAGGTTTAATGTTCTAATGTTTAGGGTTTCATGATTTATTGTTTTAGTTCATTGTTTTAAGCTTTAATGGTTTAAGGTATAGTGTTTTTTCATGATTAAGGGTTTGTGTCTAGAGGTTTTGATTTAACATTTTATGAATTATGATTTCATGTTTAAGGTTTTAGGGTTTAGTGTTTCAGGGTTTATGGTTTATGTTGTAAGATTTTACGTTTTCGTGTTGCATGTCTTATGGTTTCATGTTTTAAGATTTAAGGTTTCATATTTTATAATTGAGGATTTCATGCTTTAAGATTTAAGGTTTTATAATTTATAATTTAAGGTTTCATGGTTTATTATTTAGGGTGTTTCATTTTATGGTTTAAGTTTGAAGGTACCATGTTTTAGGATTTAGGGTTTCATTGTTTAAGATTTTGGACTTAGAGTTTCATGATTTATAATTTAGGGTTTCATAGTGTGTTATTTAGGGTTTCAGTGCCTTAAATATTTAGTGTCTTTTAAATGAAAATCCTAAATATTGAGGGTTAAATAGTGAAACCTTAAATTTCATTGTTAATATTTAAGGTTTCATAATTGAAACAATAAATCTAAAACCTAAATATATAGGATTTTATAAATGAAATCTTATTTATTTAGGGGTTCATTAATGAAACCCAACATTTCAACCTAATTTGAAACCTAAATATTTAAGGTTTCAATAATAAAACTTTAAATATTTAAGGTTCCGTTAACGAAACACTACATTAAACCCTAAATATTTTAGATTTCACAAAAAAAACACTAATTTGAAACCCTAATGTTCATGATAAATAAAACCCTAAATATTTACACTTTCAATAATAAAACTTTAAATATTTAGGATTTTATTCATGAAACCCTAAACAAACCCTATATATTTATGATTTCATAAATAAAACCCTAATTATTTGATATTTCATAAATTAAACTTAGCATACTTGGGGTTTGATAAATGAAGAGTTGATGTAGAGTGATGTTAGGATGGTTCCGACGTCCAACGAGGCCATTCGGTTGTCGTTGAAGAAGTGTATGGTCGTAAGGTGGGATGAGTGCTGTCCAGTATGTTTGGAGGAGTTTGACGTCAAGACAAAGTGTTTCGAAATGCCATGCAATCACATGTTTCATTGCAAATGCATCGTGACATGGCTGAAAATCAGTCACGTTTGTCCCATGTGTCGCTATGCCTTGCCAACTCTTCCGGAGTAGCAAAAATGTTGTATCAGTCTGGAGTTATTTTCTTTTGTTTAGGTTGTTGAAGGAAGCATTCGAGCCTTTGGAATGAATTTTGTTTGGTGGCTATGTTGTCAAGATTATATAATAGATTCTTACATTAGTTTCTGGAATTTCAAAAGGCTCTAATTTGTGTTTTGTAATTTTAAAAGTTTTAACTTTGAGTTTTGTTTGAGTTATGTATAGGGTTATTCTTAAATATATGTAACATTTTTCCGACTTGTTCAATTTTATGTGGTAGGTGTTTCCAAAACATAGTAGAATGATAAAATGAAACTCAAACTTTAATGTTTTTTTTTTGTTTTTGCATTGACCATTTTTTACTTTACTTCTCAACTACACCTTCAAGAGTTGTACCTCTGTTCCTGTTTTTTTAGCGGATAAAAAAAAAAGTAGACCTGATTTTTAATTTGAACTTACACACGTCCACATTGTGAATCTGCTGAGATTTGTGATATAAAGATAATAACAGTATTGTAGGATTTCATTGCAATCTATGTTAACATAGTCTCAACAGTGAAATATGCCTTTACATTATGGAATACTGTATGAAGAGAATACATGGAGAATTAAAAATCGCTGAAAAAAGAAAAGAAAAGAACTAGAGTTGTATAAAATAGTTGATTTCCAAGACGTGAATAACATCTTATTTTATCCATGGTTTTATCTTTAAATTAATAGTTTACAATGTATTTTGAATGGGCTTAAATCCTTATAGGCCATAGTACTGCAGGAGATATTAATTGGTTTAATGGGACAAAATGACTATGAAGAAACAATATGGCAAGATAGGATTTAATAACCTCCATGGGTTCAACCTTATGTTGCTTAGGAAGCAAGTTGAAAACTTTCCACAGACATTATGCTACAAGTAAAATATTAGTCAAGCTAGCAGCAATGACCACACGATTGTCTCATGGCAGAAACCAGTAACCGGAAGACTCAAATGCAACGTCGATGTAGAAATCTTGAAAGAGAGCAACAACTTTGGAATAGGTGTGTGCCTCCGTGGAGACCATGGGAATTTTATACAAGCACAAACCATGACCGCACCAAGGGTGCCAAAACTGAGAGAAGCTAAGGCATGGGCATTACTACAAGATTTACAGTGGCTAATAAAGCTGGGAATTTCTAATGTGACACTTGAGACAGACTGCAAAAAATGTGGTAAATGAGATGCAATCTAGCAAGCATAGAATTTCATATTTTAATTCAATTTGTATATAATATAAATCCTAAGAAGCAAAGCCATATACTAACAAATAAGTTGGTGATTTTTGACACATCAACAAACTTGTTTAAGTGTCATGTCATTATTTAAGAGACTTCTTCACATCTTCTCATTAATTTAATGTATGAGAAAGTCTTTCTTAAATTCTAACTGCTTTAAAATTCTCCTCTCCCATTTAAGCATAATAACATATTTGCTGCTACATTTGTATTCCAGAGCATAATATTAAATTGCTATCTAAAACTCTTGTATCTCATTCTTTACTCATATGATCTAAAACATTTTTGTTTACCTTGATTAATATCTTGAAAATTAGAATTAAAAAAAAAAAAACAATAGTAATGTGTTGAAAGTTTGAAAAAGATGAAAAATGAAAAAATATAAAAAAAGAGTAATGTCTTGAAAATTTGAAAACAAATAAAAAAAATATTTAAAAAACAAGTCTAAATTCCAAGTCATTAATCTTGGTTTTTCATATTTTTAAAATTTTGATATTTTCTCTCTTTTTTTTCATCCAACTCTTTCACTTTTCTAAGACATTACTCTTGCTTTTTTTCATATTTTTATAATTTTCATTTTTTTTAGTTTTATTTGCATTCAATACTCTTAATTTTTTAACATATTTCTATTGTTTTTCATATTTAGGGTTTAAGATTTCAATGTTTAAGGTTTCATGATTTATTATTTCGGTTCATTGTTTTAAGCTATAATGGTTAAAGGTTTAGTATTTTTTCATGGTTAAAGGTTTGTGTTTAGAGGTTTTGATTTAACATTTTATTAATTATGGTTTTATGATTTCATGTTTGGGGTTTTAGGGTTTAGTGTTTCAGGGTTTATGGTTTATGATATAAGATTTTATGTTTTTGTGTTGCATGTGTTATGGTTTCATGTTTTAGAATTTAAGGTTTCATATTATATAATTCAGGGTTTAATGGTTTAAGATTTAAGGTTCATGTATTATAATTTAAGGTTTCATGGTTTATTATTTATGGTGTTTCATTTCATGGTTTAAGTTTGAAGGTTTCATGATTTAGGATTTAAAGTTTTATTTTTAAGATTTAGGATTTAGAATTTCATAATTTATAATTTAAGGTTTCATGGTGTGTGATTTAGGGTTTCATAGTGTGTGATTTAAGATTTAATTTCATGATTTAGGATTTAGGGCTTCATTAGGATGTATTGTTTCATTTTGTGGTTTAAAGTTTAGGGTTTCATGATTCATTATTTAATATACATTTAACGGTTTAGGTTTGATGGGTTCATGGTTTAGGATTTACCTAAACCATAAATGAAACCCTAAATATTCAGGATTCACAATCCTAAATACTTAGGAATTGAAACCCTAAATTTCAACTTAAATATTTAGAATTATATAAATAAAACTATAAATTGGAACCTTCAATATCCAGGGTTTCATAAATAAAACCAAAACTTAAAACCTTGAATATTAAGGGTTTCAATGAAACCTTAAATATCATTTATGATTTTATGAAACTTTAAATATTTATGCTTTTATAAATAAACCTTAAATATTTAGCATTTTATAAATGAAACCCTAAATTAAAAATTTTAATATTTAGGATTTCATAAATAAAACTATAAATTGAAACCCTAAATGTTTAAGGTTTCATAAATGAAACTAGTAATCAAAATCCTAAATAATTATGTTTTAATTTATGAAACCCTCAATTTCACTCAAAATTGAAACTCTAAATTCTAAAAAATGAAACACTACCCCGAAATCCTAAATTCAGACCATAAATATTTAAGATTTCATAAATGAAATCCAAAATTTCACAAAAAATAAAATCCTAAATATTTAAGCTTTCAATAATAAAACTTTCAATATTTAGGGTTTCATTCATGAAACCCTAAATTAAACCCTACATATTTATGGTTTCATAAATAAAACCCTCATTATTTGAGATTTCATAAATGAAACCATATATACTTAGGGTTTAATAAATGAAACCATAAATCAAAACCCTAAAAAAATATTTTTATTTATGAAACCTTAAAATAAAATCCTAAATCCAAAAGCATTAATGAAACTCTAAATTAAACCATATATTCATAAATAAATAAATAAATTAGATATTTGAGGCTTCATAAATGAAATCCTTAATACTTAGGGTTTGATAAATGAAACCATAAATCAAAACCCTAAATAATTATGTTTTCATCTATGAAACCTAAAATTGAAAGTAATTAATGAAACACTAAATATAAGGGACACATAAATAAAACCATAAACTCAAAATCTAAATGTTTATAACTTCATAAATGAAACCTTAAATTTCAGCATAAATATTTAAGGTTTTATAAGTGAAACCTTAAATATTCAAGGTCTTATAAATGAAACCCTAAATATTGAGGGTTAAATAATGAAACCCTAAATTTCACCATAAATATTTAAGGTTTCATAATTGAAACAATAAATCGAAACCATAAATATTTAGGGTTTTACAAATGAGTCTTTTTTATTTTGGGTTTTATTCATGAAACCTTATATTTCACCATAATTTGAAACCTAAATATTTAGGGTTTCAATAAAAAAAAAACTTTAAATATTTAAGGTTTCGTTAATGAAACCCGACATTAAACCATAAATATTTAGGCTTTCATAAATAAAACCCTAATTTGAAACCTTAAATATTTGAGGTTTCATAAATGAAATCATCAATCAAAACCCTAAATAACTATCATTTCATTTATAAAACCTTAAATTGAAATCCTAAATCCTAAATCATTAAATAAACCCAACAATGAAACTTTAAATGCAAAACCTAAATATTTAGGATTTCATAAATAAAACCCTACATTTCACCTTAAATATTTAAGGTTTTATAAATGAAATCATAAATCAAAATTCTAAATATTCATGTTTTCATTTATGAAACCCTAAATTGAAACCCTATACATTTTGAGTTTAAAAAATATATCATTAAATTAAAAACTTAATTATTTAGGTTATCATAAATAAAAACCTATATTTCACCCTAAATAATTAGATTTTCATAAGTAAAATATTAAATATTTATAATTATATAAATTTCACCTTAAATAGTTAGGGTTTCATAAATAAAACCTTAAATTCAAATCTTAATTAGTCAAGGTTTCATAATTGAAACAATAACATGGTTTCCTAAATGAAATATTTTTTATTTAGGATTGCATTAACGAAATCCTAAATATTTAGAGTGTCCATAATAAAATTTACATATTTAGGGTTTCATTAATTAAACCATATATATATAAGGTTTCATATATAAAACCATAGATATTTAAGGTTTCATAAATGAAACCCTAAATACTTAGGGTTTGATAAATGGAACCATATATCAAAACACTATATAATTATTTTTTCATTTATCAAACCCTAAATCAAAAGCATTAATGAAACCATAAATATTAAGGGTTTCATAAATAAAACCACAAATTCAAAATCTAAATATATATGATTTCAGAAATGAAACCCTAAATTTCACCATCAATATTTATGGTTTTATAAGTGAAACCTTGAATATTTAATGTCTTTTAAATGAAACCCTAAATAATTAGGGTTAAATAATGAAGCCCTAAATTTCACTATAAATATTTAGGGTTTCATAATTGAAACAATAAATCTAAAACCTAAATATTTAAGGTTTTATAAATGAGATCTTATTTATTTAAGGGTTCATTAATGAAATCCTATATTTTACCCTAATTTAAAACATAAAATTTAGGGTTTCAATAATAAAACTTTAAATATTTAGTGTTTCATTAATGAAACCCTAAATTTCACTATAAGTATTAAAGGTTTTATAAGTGAAACCTTAAATATTTAAAGTCTTATAAATGAAACCCTAAATATTGAAGGTTAAATAATGAATCCCTAAATTTCACCCGAAATATTTAGGGTTTCTTAATTTAAAAAATAAATCAAAATCATAAATATTTAGGATTTTATAAATGAAATATTATTTATTTAGTGTTTCATTCATGAAACCCTATATTTCACCCAAATTTGAAACCTAAACATTTAAGGTTTCAATAAAAAAAAAACAACTTTAAATATTTAGGGTTTCATTAATGAAACCGTCCATTAAACCATAAATATTTAGGGTTTGATAAATAAAACCCTAATTTGAAATTCTAAATATTTGAGGTTTCTAAATGAAATCATAAATCAAAACCATCAAATAATTATGTTTTCATTTATGAAACCCTAAATTAAAATCATAGATCCTAAACCATGAATGAAACCCACTAATGAAACCTTGAATTCAAAACCTAAATATTTAGGATATCATAAATGAAATCCTAAATTTCACCCTAAGTATTTAGGGTTTCGTAAGTAAAATGTTAAATATTTAGATTTATATAAATTTCCCCTTGAATAGTTAAGGTTTAATAAATAAAACCTTAGATTCAAACCCTAATTATTTAAGGTTTCATAACTAAAAAAAAATTCAAAACCGTATGTGTATATATATATGTGTGTGTGTGTGTGTTTGTGTGTGTGTGTGTGGTTTCCTAAATGAAATCTTTTTTTATTTAAGGTTGCATTAATGAAATTCTAAAATTTACTCTAAATTAAAACCTAAATATTTAATGTGTCAATAATAAAATTTAAATATTTAATGTTTCATTAATGAAACCCTAAATTAAACCCTATATGTATAGGGTTTCATAAATAAAACCATAATATTCGAGGTTTCATAAATGAAACCCTAAATCAAAAGCATTAATAAAATCATAAATATTAAAGGTTTCATAAATAAAACCACAAATTCAAAATCTATACATATATGATTTCAGAACCTTAAATTTCACCATAAATATTTATGGTTTTATAAGTGAAACCTTAAATATTTAGTGTCTTTTAAATGAAAACCCTAAATATTAGGGGTCAAATAATGAAACTTTATATTTCACCGTAAATATTTAGGGTTTTGAAATTAAAACAATAAATCTAAAACCTAAATATATAGGATTTTATAAATGAAATCTTATTTATGTAGAGGTTCATTAATGAAACCCTATATTTCACCTTAATTTAAAACCTAAATATTTAAAGTTTCAATAATAAAACTTTAAATATTTAGGGTTTCGTTAATGAGACCTTACATTAAACCATAAATATTTAGGGTTTAATAAATAAAACCCTAATTCAAAACCCTAAATATTTGAGGTTTGATAAATGAAATCATAAATCAAAACCCTAAATAATAATTTTTTCATTTATGAAACCCTAAATTGAAACCTTAAATCCTAAACCTTTAATGAAACCCAACAACAAAACCTTAAATTCAAAACCTAAATATTTAGGATTTCATAAATGAAACCCTAAATTTCACCTTAAATATTTTGGGTTTTATAAATCAAAATCAAATCTCTAAATAATCATGTTTTCATTTATGAAACTTTAAATTGAAACCCTACATATTTTGAGTTTCATAAATATAACCTAAATTAAAAACCTAATTGTTTAAGATATCATAAATAAAATCTTAAATTTCACCCTAAATATTTAAGGTTTCATGAGTAAAATCTTAAATATTTAGAATTATACAAATTTCACCCTGAATAGTTAGGGTTTCATAAATAAAACCTTAAATTTAAACCCTAATTATTTAAGGTTGAATAATTGAAACAATAATTCGAAATCTTATATATTTAAGGTTTCCTATATGAAATCTTTTTTATTTTTGGTTTCATTAATGAATCCTAAATTTCATCCTAAATTAAAACTTAAATATTTAGGGTGTTAGTAATAAAATTTACATATTTAGGATTTCATTAATGAAATCTTAAATTAAGTCCTATATATATATAAGGTTTCATAAATAAAACCATAAATAATTAAGATTTCATAAATGAAACCCTAAATACTTATGGTTTGATAAATGGAACCATAAACCAAAACCCTAAATAATTATGTTTTCATTTATGAAACCTTATATCAAAAGCATTAGTGAAACCCTAAATATTAAGGGTTTTATTAATAAAATCATAAACTCATAATCTAAATATTTATGATTTTATAAATGAAAACCTAAATTTCACCATAAATATTTATGATTTTATAAGTGAAACCTTAGATATTTAGGATCGTATAAACGAAACCCTAAATATTGAAGGTTAAATAATGAAATCCTATATTTCATCCTAATTTGAAACCTAAATATATAGGGTTTAAATAATAAAACTTTAAATATTTAAGGTTTCGTTAATGAAACATTACATAAAATCCTAAATATTTAGGGTTTCATAAATAAAACTTCGATTTGAAACCTTAAATATTTGAAATTTCATAAATGAAATCATAAATCAAAACCCTAAAGAATAATGTTTTCATTTATGAAACCTTAAATCCTAAACCATTATATATTTAGGGTTTCATAATTGAAACAATAAATTGAAACCCTAAATATTTAGGGTTTTATAATTTAAATATTATTTATATAAAGTTTCATTAATGAAACTCTATTTCATTCTAAATTAAAGCCAAAATAGTTATGGTTTCATAAATAAAACCTTATATTGAAACCTAAAATATTTGAGGTTTTATTAATAAAATCATAAATACTGAATGTTTGATAAATGAAACCATAAATCAAAACTCTAAAAATCATATTTTCATTTAAGAAACACTAAATCTTAAAGCATTAATAAAATCCTAAATTAAAACCCTAAAATAATTAGGGTTTCATATATAAAATTGTTAATTCAAAATCTAAATATTTAAGATTTCATAAATGAAACCATAAGTTTCAAAATAAATATTTAAAGTTTTATAAGTGAAACCTTAAATATTTAGGGTCACATGAATGAAACCCTGAATAGAAACACCAAATATTTAGGATTTTATAAATAAAATCATGATTTTCATATATTCAAAATTTAAGTTGATATTTAGAAAAAATAATGTTTAATACTTTTTTTATATATTTAATTTTTTTTTATAATTTTCAAGACATTCATCTTATTTTTTTATATATTTTAAAATTTACAAGACTTTGCTCTTATTTTTCAAACTTTCTTTATATTTCTCTTGTTTTTTTCACATTTTTTTCAAATTTTAAAGATACTCATCTTGTTTTTTCATATTTTTCAACTTTTCAATGCAATACTCTTGATTTTACATTTTTTTTTCAAATTTTCAAGACATTGCTATTGTTTTACATTTTTAAAATATTTTCAAGACATTCCTCATATGATTTTGCATTTTCAAAATAATATTGTTGTTTTTTCATATTTTCAAAATCCTTAAAATAGCATTCTCAATTTTCATATTTTATAAATTTTCCTTTTTTATAAAATTGTATTAAATTTTTTTTTTTTAATTTTAAAGACAATATTATTTTAGTTCCATACTTTTAAAATTATCATTTTTTTCAAAATTTTCAAAACATTTCTTTTGTTTTTTTTTATATTTTAAAATTTTCATCTTTTCAATATTTTAAATACATTACATTTTTTTTTTTCATATTTGAAGTTTTTTTTTTCGAAATTATCAAGACTCTACTCTTATTCTTTCTTATTTAATTTTTTTTTCAAGGTATTACACTTCTTTTTTTTTCATTTTTTATAAAACTTTCAAGATATTATTATGGTCTCTCTCTCTCTCACTTTATATATTAATTTAAATACATTTCTATTTTTTCATATTTTTTAAAATTTTCTTTTTGTTTTTCTAAATTTTAAGACATTAGTCTTATTATTTTCATTATTTAAAATTTTTTTAAGATATTACTCTTGCGTTTTCATATTTTGATTATTTGTCAAATATACTAGATATTACTCTGGTTTTTCATTTTTTTTTATATATAATACATTAGTCTAGTTTTTCAAAAAATTAAATCATGACATTTCTCTTTTTTTTTTTTCAATTTTTTATCGTTTTCAAAAGTTTAAGATATTATTCTTTTTTTTCAAATTTTAATTTTATTTATTAAAAATTTTAAGGCATACTATTATTTTTTTTTTATATTTTCATTTTTTATAGTTTTTAAGATATTAAATTTGTTTTCATGTTTTAAAAATTTTTATTTTTTTTTCAATATTCTCATGGTATTACTCTAAGTTAAGTTTATTCCTTTCAAAAAAAAAAAAAAAGCTACTTTAGAATATGTGGCTCAGTGTATCCTTGTTACATTCATTAATAGGTGGTCTTTTTTTTAGGGTTACTAAGGACTACTACTAATACCAATTGGTCCTACTACAATGATGGTTATTCCAAAGGATTGAGATGGATAACAATATTCGAAGATCTGAAGAAAAATAAACATTTAATTTTTTGGCAAATTATTTCATGTGTCGTTCTTTTGGGGCATAGATGTCCCCATTTTAATACCCAATGAAGTTGTGCCTTCTATCCTTGTCGTCCATATCAACCTATTCTCCTAGTCAAACTCATTCAACTTTTTGAATTCTCGTTTTGGCCTCAAAAGGTCACTTTATAATTAATAGTTTTGATAAAATATTATCTTCCCTCATTTTTTAATTCCAAAAAAATAGGAGAGAGAAACAAATTCAAAACGACAATGGTTTGATTGGAAGGCATCACCACTTGCGTGTGCAAGGGTGTGAACGAGTATTGGAGGAGAAAATGGTACAAGAGGTTAAACGGGTATGGTCAGAGAAGACTGGACCATGTTAAGTTAAGGAGCACCCGAATCGGGAAGGGTGGCCGTCAGATCTGGAGGTGGAGAATTAGACTCACCCTGCCCAAGATGCAAATAGGTAACTTCCCTCTTTGAAAAAGATGTTATGGGTTCGACGAAAAAAAATAATATTTTATTAAAACTGTTAATTATAAAGTGAAATGAGTTTGATCAAGAAAATAGATTGATGTGAACGACAAGGATGTATGATGCAACCTCATTGAATATTAAAATGGAGACATTTTGTTCCAAAAACAACAAGGCATACAATAATTTGCCTAATTTTTTTTTATCCATATACCTTATAAATAAAGTTTTGATTTATTTTAATTTTAGTTTTACTTTGGGTGGGGTATAAATGTAATTTAAATTTATTAATAATTTTTCATTTAATTCAATTAATTTTTTTAATTTAGTATTACCACCGGTCATTTAATTCAATTAATTCTCCCCTTTGAACGAAATATATAAATCAATCATGTGACCGTTTGTTTGATTGATGTTTCAATAAAAGATAAAAGATTTAATTAATTGAATCAATCAATCATATCTATTAATGGTTATCTTATAAAAAAAATATATAATTCTATTAACTATATCTTTCTATTAATGAATTCCTCTTCTTCTTTATATAAAGGCTATATCCTTGTGAAAAATTTGCACAACACTATCTTATATCTTCTGCTTTTGTTATTGTTCTTGTTGTTATTGCATTTCAAAAATTAAGAATGGAACAAGAAACGCAAAGCGCCTATGCTTTTCTCACACCCATGTATGCTGATGAGCACATCCCACTTACTCTTATGCCTGGTGATGTTTTCAACTTCAACATTCGTGTTTTCCATTACACAACCAACACAGATAATAGTGTGGACCAACCATGCACATTATACTACAACCCTTCTCAATCCATACCCTGCCACACCTTCATGGAACAAGGTCGAGATTTTTTCATGCATGTTGTGTCACGCGTGCGACACTTCGTGGAAGATCCTGAGGAAATGTTAAACATGATCATGTCTACTGTCCTTGAACGATTCCAACTTCTTCCTCCTCCCCCTCCTCCTTCTTCTTTTTCGGAGCCGCACAGGTTTATCCGATTGAGGCTGATCGTTCGTTTGTATGATGATGTTGACCGTCTTGCTGCTGCGGTAATGGAAGAGTCTATGCAGAGTGATGCCAGGATGGTTCCGGCATCCAAAGAGGCCATCCGGATGTTGTTGAAGAAGTCTATTGGGGTCGTGACTCGGGACAAGTGTTGTCCTGTTTGCTTGGAAGAGTTTGATGACGACGTTGAGTGTTCCGCGATGCCATGCAATCACCTATTTCACTCCAAATGCATAGTGACATGGCTGAAAACTAGTCACGTTTGTCCCATGTGTCGTTATGCTTTGCCAACTCTTTCGGAGTAGAGAAGGAAGCATTCCAGCCCCACAACTATTTGGTGGCTGTGTTATCAAGATTATGTAATAGATTCTTGCATTAGTTTCTAGAATTTCAAAAGGCTGTAATTTGTGTTATGTAATTTTGAAAGTTTTAACCCTTACTTTTGTTTGAGTTATGTATAGATCATTTTAAAATATATGCAACAATTTTCAGACTTATTTAGTTTTATGTGCTAGGTGTCTTCAAAACATAGTAGAATGATAGAATGTAACTCAAACTTTAATGATTTTTTTTGTGCATTTATGGTTTTTGACTTTACTTTTCAACTGCACCTTCAGGAGCTGCTAACTTTGTTCCTGTTTTTAGCAGGTAAAAAAAAGTAGATCGTGTTTTTAATTTGAACTTATACACGTCCACATTGTAAATCTGTTGAGATTTGTGGTATAAAGATGATAAGTAATAAGAGTATTGTAGGATTTCATTGTACTCTATGTTTACTGACAGTGAAATATGCCTTTGGATTGTACTAAGGATTCATATCTTAAAGTCTGAATTCCTTTATTCAATTTTTTTTCACCAACACCAGAACATGTTTTTATGAGTGACTTTAGATAAAGAAAACTTAGAGCTTACAAAAACATCCTGACGGATGTTAGTTGTTAATGTGTTAGGGTCTGTTAGTACAAACAAAGCATTTGAGCCCAGAACTCTGGAGTAAATATTGTTTGGTGATAGATTCTTGGTTCTTTAATTGAATGAATGATTTTGGTTTGTATTAGTTTCTGATATTTTGAAAGTTTGTAATCTGTGTTTTGAAATTTCAGATAGTTTTAAATCCTACCTTAGATTGAGCTGTGTATAAGGCCATTCTGAAATACTACAAAAACATTATAATTTACTCAATTTCTTGTGCTAACTACTTAGCTGACATCTTTGCTAAGCATGAAAAAACTATTAATGCTACAAAAACATTCCAATTTGCTCAATTTTTTGCGTTTATGTTACTGTTTTACACCCGTTTTTACTGCACAAGCCTATATGAAAAATGATGATGTAATGAACTTAGTTTAAGATTTAAGATTTTGAGACGTTTTGAAAGGATCGGCCAGCAAACAAACAACATGAGAGACTTTAAGTAATAGAAGGGTATGAAAAGAAACATAAGGCCACAGTTTTATTTTGGCAAAAAGAAAGGTAAGCCCAGGAAAATAAAAGGGATTGACATTTCAATTAGAGAAAAAACACAAATCAAGATTCCTAATGAAGTTTAATTGTTGTTCTGGATTCCTTGACCTAACCAAACAACACTAATATTTGTTTAATCTCTTAAGTCAATATTGTTTAATCAAAAGATAACTTATTTGAGTTTATCATGTGGTTCTTGAGCAACAACAACTACACATGTGTTTCACTTGTCCCAAATTATTACTATAAAACATGTGTACATATATGAATTTAAACTTAACATAAACAAGTTGGTCTGAGTGTTTATTAGATTTAATCTTTTTAACTATGATTTTCAAGTATTGTGAATGAAAATAAATTCGAGTCTTATAAATGAAAAAAAAATGTGGTTTAAAAAGTTAAAATGATTATTCTTTTTATATTATATTTGCACCTTAATTTAGCTAGCCTATTTCATACTAGTTTAAAATGAATTGGTTTAATTTTAAAGTATAATGTTGAGTTATTATCATTGTTAGTTTCTTACGATAATTTATTTTTATTTTTATTTTTATATCAAAGATGTTGTAAATACAACGTACTCTTTTTTTTTTGAAAAATAAATAAGTGTTTTTCTTCATTACTCCTACTTGATTTTCCTAAAGACATGTTTGGAAACCAATTATTCATTGAAATGGTTACAATGATATTCAGAGATGCGAGAAAAAAAATTTTAATTTTTTTTAATACAATATAAATAAAGTTTTGATTTATTTTTATTTTAGTTTTACTTTGGTGAGGTATTAATGTAATTTACATTTGTTAATAATTTTTTATTTTATTTAATTTAATTACTATTACCACCCGTCATTTAATTCTCAAAATCTTTGAACTGAATATATAAATTATGTCATAAAAGATAAAAGATTAAATTGAACCAATTAATTATATCTTTTAATTGTTATCTTGTTAAAAAAAAATATAATTGTATTAACTATATCTTTCTATAAATGAATCCCTCTTCTTTAGATAAAGGCTAATCCCCAGTGAGAAGTTTGCACAACACTATCTTATATATACTGCTTTTGTTCTTGTTCTTGTTGTTATTGCATTTCATAAATTAAGAATGGATCCGGAACAAGCACAACAAAGCTTCTACGCTTTTCTCGAAATGTTGAGGAGCACATCCCAGAGACTCTTATGCCTGATGATGTTTTCAATTTCAACACTCAAGTTTTCTATTTCACAAGTATTAATAGTGGTGGAGAGTAACCAGGCACGTTGGTGTACTACAACCCTTCTCAATACATACCCTGTCACGGCTTCATGGAACAAGGTCGACATTTCTTCATGGAAATTCTGACGTCATGCCTACAATACTTCATGGATTATCCTAAGGAAATGTTGCACATGATCATGTCCACTGTCATTGAACGGTTCCCAATTCTTCCTCCTCCTTCTTCGGGGTCTTGATTGCCTCCTCAGATAATAGGGTTGACGTTGATGGATTTTCTACATGACTATGATGATCGTATCTCTGCTGCGGCGATGGAAGAGTCGATGCAGAGTGATGTCAGGATGGTTGTGGCATCCAATGAGGCCATCCGGTTGTCGTTGAAGAAGTGTACGGCCGTGAGGCGGGACAAGTGTTGTCCAATTTGTTTGGAGGAGTTTGATGTGGAGACAGAGTGTTCCAAAATGCCATGCAATCACGTGTTTCATTCCAAATGTATCGTGACATGGCTGAAAACCAATCACATCTGTCCCATGTGTCGCTATGCTTTGTCAACTTTTTCAGAGTAGTTGAATTGTTGTATGAGTGATGTTTGACTCTGGTGTAAATATTGTTTGGTGACTGACTATGTCATCAAGATTACGTAGTAGATTCTTTCATTAATTTTTTGGAATTTCTGAAAGAATGTAATTTGTGTTCTTGAATATACTTGATATTTAGATTTGTTCAATTTTATGTGTTGTGTTTCCAAAACATAGTAAAATGATAGAATGAAATTCAACCTTGAATGTTTTTTTTCGTGCATTTACGATTTTTTACTTTACTTCTATATCTTTGTTCCTGTTTTTTAACAGTAAAAAAAAGTAGACCTTATTTTTAATTTGCAATTATACACTTCCACATTATAAATATGCCTGCGGATTGTGCTAAGGATTCACATCTTGATGTCTGAATTCCTTTATTCAATTTTTTTCAACAACACCGGGACATGTTTTTGTGAGTTACATTGAATAAAGAAAACTTAGAGCTAGTGTGTTAGTTGCTAGTGTGTTAGTTTTTGTTAGTATGAACTAAGCATTTGAACTCGCGAATTTATAGTAAATATTGCTTGGTGATAGATTTTTGGTTGTAAAGATGTGTTCTGAAATTCTATTAGTTTTAACTTCTACTTTTGATTAAGTTGTGTATTAGGCCATTCTAAAATACTACAAAATATTTTAATTTTATAAAATTATTTTAAAAATTATTAAAATAATAGATTATAATAGATTTACAATGTAAAATATTTTAAGATAAACCGTGCATAAGTATTAAAGTCTTGTTTTAACTTGATAAACAAATAAGAGAGACTTTGAGTAATAGAAAGATATGAAAAGAAACATGAGGCCACAATTTTTTGACTAAGAGAAAAAAGGTGAGTCCAGGAAAATAAAAGGGATTAACATTCCAATTAGAGAAAAACCATAAATCAAGGTTCCTATTTTCTAATGAATTTAATTGTTGTTGCGAATTCCTTTACCTAACCAAAACAACATCAATATTTGTCTGATCTCTTATCTCAATATTGTTTAATCAAATGATAACTTATGGACTCCATTTGAATTTGTCATGTGGTTCTTCGCAAACAACAACTACGGAGTTGTTTCACTGTCTACACGTAGGAATTTAAACTTCACTTAAAATAAGTAAGTGTTTTTAAGTGGTATTGGACTTGCAAGATGTAAAAAAAATTTGATTGGGATGGAAGAATCTCATTAAAAGTAATTAATAAGATTTTTCATATAGATTAATCATAAAAAAATTAAATAAATATTTCGTACCAATATTTTAATTAAAAAAAAAAAACCTCGTGATATACATCACTTACATTCTTTGACTTTGGCATGAGAGTGTCTATGTGGTTGTGTGTGTCCGAGATCGCCGCTACTCACCAAAATTATCACTGTTTGAAGCATCACCATGTGTGGGAACAACTCCTAACAATGGTGAACCCATTGATTCTTTTATCAAGTGATTGGTAAAATCTCAACAAAGAAGTAATGATGTTTTTGTTCCGTTATGTTTTTAATTTCATTTTTTCAAGGAAATGTAGAATTTGAGATAAATTTGTATACTGCCATTAACAACAACAAAAAAGTGCATAATGCCATTAGGCCAGGTACCGTTTTGAATTGGCTATCACTTTTGGCCATTTTTTTGTTATTTATGTTTTGGTTTTTATTCAGTTTGTTTTTTTTTATGTTTTATAAGTTTTAATTTGATCATTTACGTTTTTAAAATGACTCAATTTGATTTTTTATGTTTTAAAAATAAACTAAAATGGTTCTTCTAAAAGCAAACATAATTTTAAATTTTATGACGTAATTTTAAATCATTTTTTGATTAATTCAAAACATAAAAATTATTTCATTAGATTTACTTGCATGAGAACTATGAAACCAATTAATGTTTGAATAAACAAAAATGATATATTGTGTAAATTTCATGAAAAGTATATCAAACAAATAATCGAATTAATAAATATAATATTAAGTGTTTTTTTAATTGTTTATGAAACTCATTTTTTTACACGATTTTCATTATGTTTAATCCTTTTTTGTATAAATGAAATTGATAAAATGACTTTTAAAATTATTCAAAATCGCGTAAAAAAATTAAAAATAAACATTGTTTCAAAATGATTATTTTAATTCATTTTAGAAACATAAAAATCAAAATTGAGACTTTTATCAATCGGAAAAAAAAAACTAAAATATAAAGGATAAAAATAATATTTAACCTTTTGAATTTACATGTTATTATTGATTTGGTCTAATTTTGAAGTATAATGTAGTTATTATCATTGTTAATTTCTTATATAATAGGATACTTTGTTTTTTTTATTAATAGAAGATGTTTTAAATACAACATACTCTTTGTTTTTTTATGAAAAATAAATAAGTGTTTTTCTTCCTGGCCTCCACTTGATTTTCCTAAAAACATGTTTGGAAACCACTTATTCTTAAGAAATGTTTTTGAAAAATAATAATAAAATAAAACATTATTATAAAGAACATATATGCGTCACGTGAAATAGGACCCATTCTTTATATCACTGCAAATCTGCAATCCTGTCTACGGTCCATGTTCAATTGTTTTTCTTTCTGATTCAAACGAATTTTTGAAAGAAAAATAATTATCTCTCAAACTCTAATCTGATAAATTACAATAAATTACACTGATAAACATTTCTTTAAACTTACAAAACATTGATGTAATTAATATTCAGGAAGCATACTAGTTACTAGTTAGTTATTGAATTATGGTGAGTGCAAGTAATTAAGTTGTTGTTAAATTGTTCATAATAATATTCTTCACATGTTTTTTTATTATTGCATGTGAATAATATTTGTAATGATTTATGTCTAACTTGTTTAAACTTATTTAATGAAATAGATATTTATTTTAATAAAATATATATTTTTATAATATGTTTGTCTAAATTATTTATATTTAAAATAAGCAGATTTTATTTATTTAAATAAACAAATCTTATCTATTTATAAAATAATTAATTATTTAATAATTATTTATTTTATAAATACTTATTTTAATTTTAAATAAATTGATCCTTAATCAAATATAATTTAAATGGTTAAATTGACTACTCATAGAAGTCTCTCTGATTCATTGTTCCATCGGTTGAACAAATTTATCAAATTGCTTTTATGCATAAATTGGATGTTTGTCGGTTGTTTAAAATAATATTAATATTTTATTATAAAAAAATACAAAACATTAAAAAAAATATTATATGTTACCATCATTTAATCACAAATAACTATGTATATTAATTTTCGTTATATATATACAAATTTTTACAGAAGATAATCACTACAAAAATTTTAATAGTGCCAAATCAATTTATATATAATTTTTTAAAAATTATTATTAAAATATTAATAACATAAATATTAATGATAAAAATTGATATTAATAACGTCACTTATGCTTTAATTTTTTGTAAGGAATTTTGTAGTCTTTTTGAGAAATCTTAATTATAAGTTAATTTCTCACTTAACTTCTCATTATTACACTTCTTATTCTTAAGACGTACTATAATATTCCGACCTAAATTATAGCATACCCATATAAAATTGCGTGCACACTGCATGTTGCGTAAACAACAATTGGTACAAATCAGAAAAAAAAAATAGTTATTTTATTTAATAATCCTATATGACAAAATTGCATTCGTAAGTAAATAACACTGACAACAATAATGGACCAAAAAAAATTAAGATCAGAATCAAATAAAAGAAGACAAAAATAATTGAAAGTAAAAGAGCATGGGATCTGAGACTGAGACAACAAACTAAAAGTTCTAGAGAGAGAGAGAAACATAGTTAGAGAGAGAAAGAGAGAGAGCAGAGACACCATTCGGTGCTCCGCTGAATACTGTTCCGGTGAGTGACTACTTTCGATCTTCATATTACTATTCTGTTTTTCTTTTTTTTCAGTTTTGTAGCTGCTCCATTTGTTGTTCTACACCCCATTATTAATTTTAGTTTTTTCTTTTTAAATTTATAATTTTTTGTGTTTTGCTGAATACCCATTTGAATTTTATGGTTTAGTTGCTATGATTTGGACCCGGATACTGTTTAGGTGAGATGCAGGCTTTGGAATTTTTTGTTGGGTTGAGGAGTTGTTGAGCTTCAGAAACCAATGTTTCTGTCAGTGTCTCTGAGAATAGACCTGAATAGAGGAGTATTTACTTATACAGAAAACTTTAAATACTATAATTAAGAAGTGTTTGGATAAGATTTGACAGAATCAATTCTGAGTAGCATTGATTCTAAATAAATTTGATTTTGAAGTAGTGTTATTTATGTTTGGATGATTTTGGTTAGAATTAACTTTGAAGTAAATTTCAATATAAATTTTTGGATCCAACATAGAAGCTCCTTTCATCTCAGAATCAATTCTAAACCCATAATTAATTCTAAACTTTTTTTCAACGTGAAATCATACATGTACAAAAATATCTAAAATTAATTCTAGATTTATAATCAATTATACAACGTGCAACTGCACAAGCACTAAGACTAGGTGTTTGATTTTGTATTTACTGTATGGGAATCATTGAAGTTAGGAAATTAAAAGCATATGTACTAGTTTAGGAATTTGCTTTATTAAGCCCTTTGTGGTCTACTTAATAGCAATTGCTCTTGTAATCAAATTATCAGGAAAACATTCTCTGACAGTTTATTTAAGGCTCAGATGTGTGTTACTTTGCACAACAAGCTTGTGATTTGTTTCAGTTGTGTTGGGTAGTGTGTGCTAGCCAACTTGCTCATGTGTTTTGTTACTTTGTTGGATTGACTTAATGATTCTGCTATGTTTGTGGCTGTGCTCAATTAGGCTTGCTTAATTGCAAATTTATAGTCATAGCAGATCACTTATAAGCTAGACAGATTTTCTTTGAGGAAGCATTGCTAAGTCCTTTACTTTTGATTACCAATGTGGAGAAGCAAAACTAGGTGAAATAAAATGTTAAGAAACCTGTGTAGCATCATTAGAGTCTCATTAGCTAAAGATTGACTTGTGGTTAATTCCCCTTCTAAAGAAACAATCTTGTTTCCAGTCTGATGTTTTCTTCACTCTGAAGAGCTTTATGAATTCTGAGATTTTTCTTATAACATGGACTATTGTTGCAGCTGCAGTTTTACATTGAAAAGGACCTCATGTCTAACATAGAGGAGAACAAAGATCTGGGACAGATGGACATGGATGCATCTGATGAGGCGGCCAACATGCCATCATCCCAAAAGCAGGTGCTGTTGAGATCTGCCTTTTTGCTTGCTTAAATTAAAATTAAAAGTAGAATTTCACTTTGGATGAGATAATCTCTTTAGTGAGGGTGTCGTAAGTTTGTTTCCTTGAAGTGGAGGTCACAGGTTCAATTCCTGCCCTCCCCAGACCCTCTCAGGTGGGAGCCTCGTGTACTAGGTCACCCTTATGAGATTCATAATCTCTTTCCTATGAGGTTGTTTTACTGCCAAAAGAATTTCTTATTTTGTGACTTACGAGTTTATGAACCTTATAGGAGGAGTCTGTAAAGAAAAAATATGGAGGAATGCTGCCCAAAAAGCCACCACTCATATCTAAGGTGTGTGCATGCGTGCATGTGGATGTTTCTGTGTGTAAATTTGTTCATCAATTGCATTATGAAATCAAGATGCTCAGTGTCCATGAGTATCCAGTGATAAGTGCTCATTTGATTTTCATTTGAAATTCAATTCTATGCCAGGACCATGAGCGTGCTTACTTCGATTCTGCGGATTGGGCACTTGGAAAGGTACTTCTGAAAACCATGCCTCTGTAATAGTTGCTTATATTGAACTTTCTGACACTCTTCTCTGCTCTCACATGAAACAGCAAGGTGGAGAGAAACCTAAGGGACCACTTGAGGCTCTTCGGCCTAAATTACAGGTATTTAACCAATACTCTCATGCCTGATTTATATATAGTGACACTACTTTGAGTGCTTTCTATGGCTTGATAGTAGTTGTTCTTTTGATGTGTGAATTGCTTCCTGCCTGATGGTCTTTGGCTGTTTCTTGAAATTGTCTGAAATATTGTAAAAAAAAGTAATATAATCATAAAATTGTTTATGATTAGATTAATTTTTTAGAAAAAAACTCCACTTATGGTTTCATAGCTGCTGCCAGTCCCAAGCCTAGGTAAAGGAGGAGGACTGTGTTAGCCCTCGGCAGCAAATGTAAAACTTCTTGATATACCAAATATGGATCACTCACCTTGGGATAAGACTTTGTTGTTGTTGTATTAGTTTCTTTGAACAAGAGCAAAAACCAAAGAATGAAAAGAGTTATAGTCCATTTCTTAGAAGGCTAGGAAGAGTAGTTTTGGGGGAAAATAAAATATCATAAAACAAAAGCACTTTATTTCAAGTCTTATCCAAACACACCTTAAATCTAATCACACCTGCTGTTCTCATGTAACGCATATGACAAATTCTGCTTTTCAGCCAACGCAGCAGCAAACACGTTACCGGAAATCTCCTTATGCTCCTTCAGGAGAAGGTATGTTTAATCTTGATGACTTGCTTTGTTCCAAGCTAAGATGGTTAAACTTGTAATAGTCCCTTCTTTCTCTCAGTATCTTCAAAACCAACTAACCAAATTGTCATTTGTTGTTGTCCTTTTCATAGAAGGGGGAAGTGTTTCGGCCGAGGATGCACCTTCCAATGAGTAAGCAAGCAGCAATATCAGTCTTTTGATGATGTGCTGCTGACTATTGTTCTAATACCTGAGTGAGTACTTAGTAGGTATCATCACTTTTTGTTGTTTTCAACAATAAAGGAAGCTTATAAATGTATTCATATTAGCACTAGACAAATGATTTGATCTGCACCTACGCAATAGACATTTACTTGGGATTATGATTCTTGTGTGTTACTCTCCTCTCCCAAACAACCCACACCCTCATGTCTCTCTTTATTTTATTTTTTATTTTTCTAGAAGGTACAAGATAATAAAGAGTAAAAGATTTAATTGCAAATTTGGTTTTTATATTTTTTTTATCGATAAAATTGTTAATTTGCGTTAGTGGAAAAGATTCGAAACTACGAGTTTTCTCCCTCCTTCGACAACCAAGTCAATCTTATCATTTCATTTTTACACTTACATTATTTTTCATTTTTAGTTCGGGAAGTTTTTAAGTTAATTTTTTTTTTTTTAATTATAAATGTTCGATAAATTATATGTTGAAGTAGTTGAAAAATATTAAATAAATAAAATAAATCTATTTATATGATATATTTTTGTACAAATTTTAGTTTTATTTCATGAAGAAAAATATATTTTGAGATGTTATAATTTTAATTTTTTAAATAAATTTTAAACTCTTATCATTTTTTATTTACAGATAAATTATTTTTATTATTTTTTTAGTTTCACATATTATATGTTTTTATATCATGTATTTTATTATTAATCTTATACTATAATTTAAAGTGTTTTAAATCAATTTAAATAAATTAAAAAATATTTAAATAAACACTATACTTTTATTATCATAATTAAAATGATAATTAAAATAAATTATTTAATACGTAAAATTATTCAAAATTAAAAAAAAAATTTACCATTATCATTTTTAATTTTATGAATTATAATGAAAAAATAATAAATTAAATATTATAAATGTTACGATTTTAAAATAAATAGTGGTAATATGGAAATTTGTAGGAAGAACAACGAAAACAAAAACAAATAAATAATACAATTTCATTTTATTTAAAAAGAATAATAAGAAAACTTATTAAATATTTTAAGGATAAAAATAGAATAAATATAAAAAATTAGAAATTGGCATTTTTAATGAAAAAAAATTTAGAAATTAATGAAATAAAGTTCGCTAATCAAATATTCAAACTAGTTGAAAAATTACTTTAAAAAAAATTAGAAATAAACTGAAACAACTTGTCAACCAACCATAATATTAAAAAACTTGCTCATATTTGTGTTACATTCAAAATGGTGTCCAAGTTACGTTCCAAAAGATCTACCTTCGTAATTTATGCATTGGAATGACCAGTACCGCAGTTTTAACCATAACACAAGTATAAATCAATGATTGAAAATACAATGTTGAAGTTGGTTATACACTTGACAATTTCATTTTAATCCTTATATGATAACAATTACATATTATTTTGGTCCCTCCATATAAAGTTCTCTACATTTTGGTTCTTATACATGACAATTTGTTTTTCATTTTGATGCCTACACGAAAAATACTCTATCCTAACATCGTTTTAACTTAGGTAAATAGTAGGAACTAATTCGTTTATTATTTTTTGATACAAGGATCAAGATATGGTTTTTTGCTATGTAAGGACTAAAACAAAAATCAGGTGTAGTGACTAAAGTTATTATTTAACTAAAGTAAAAAAGAAAGAAAAGTCTCTCAAATGGTGTAAACTCCATGACGTGATGTAAAAATAGAGTATGCATGGCGAATTGAGGAAAAGCCTAGTGAGTATGCAACTTTTTTTTTGTTATGAAAATGCTTTCCTTTCTCACACTTACACAAGCTGTTAAGTGGCCTGTTTATTTCACATTAGCAACTATTTCAAGTACCACGTTTTAATGTCAAATCTGTTGCTGAGATTGGACATATATTACAATTAGGTTTAATGTTTAAAATCAATTCTTCTAAATAAACAAACATAATCTAGCATGCACAAGTCAAATATAAAATTCTTCTTCCACTCGAATCCTTTGTTTGCTTGGGGGTAAATAGGAAGAAGGAAATGGAGAAAAGAAGAATAAAATAATAATTATTTACTATTTGTTCGAGAGAAAATAAATAAGAAAATAGAGTATTACAAAAATCTCTCCTAAAAGTGCCTTGAAATTGTGGAGAAATATGTTGTGATGCATTTAAGTTTTGGTTATACTCTTTCAAAAGTTAAATATTTTTATAGAAAAATAACTTAAATGTTAAGAAAAAGGATAAAAAGAAGGTACTGTATTAGCAGCTAGCACCAACAAGATAAATTCCAACCATCCAAAATAAAAAGAAGTTGCAGTGATGAGGTTACTTCATCACTAGCTGACTTTCTTTATTATCCAATATCAATTTTCTACAGTTCAAAGAGACTTTTGATGCAATGATATTTTTATTAAACTGACAATACAATCCAAAATCCAATATAATAACAGCAAAAATTATAGCATCAAAACTGACTTTTAGAAAAAACAAGAATGGACAGACATCCGATTGTTAAAAACATAACTTGAATTTGGATGTAGGAATAATAATAATAATAATACTCATTCTCAAAGAAACAGCAGCTCAACAAAACATTTGATAACTTCCTGCAGGTCTCAGTTTCTTCCATGGTTTCTCACATAAGAATTGTGTGCTAACAGTTTCTGGTTGGAAGTGAATCGGTCACCCTGCAAAATGCATATATATGTCAAGAGGCAGAAATCTTTCACATCCAACAAGACAATATAATCTAGCATGCTAGCCTTACTACAGAATCAAAATGGTTTTCTTTGTGGAAAAATTGGGAGCTCTTTATCAGAAGAAACTGCAATCTTGTGTTGTACATAAAAAAAAGCTTAAATTCCAAGTCAACAAATAAATACAGTTGAAAAAGCTCTCAAAGGTGGGCACCACTTGAATATGCCATTGATTTTACAGTGAGCTGCTTAGTGCTTGCACTGAAAATGAAACTACCACATCAAACATATAGAAAACAAATAAACACAACATTCTCTATGAAATCAAGGATAATATAACAGTTAAACAACCGGAACAAACCTTGCACATGGATGCTGCCGATTCAGATTCAAGAGTTTGCACAGGAAGATGTCCAAGAGACTGGAAAGAATCCAGGGCATCCAAAGTCAGCTGCCAACCACAAAGAGCTACACTGCCCACACCAGAACTGGAACAGGGATTATCACAACCAGCAGCAGCAACATCCCCATTCACCCAAGGACAGTAGTCATTATGCGATTTGATCGGATCAAATTCAACACCTCCATTACTGTTGTCTCTATAAGGAGTCCCTGATTATTAGAACCAAGTGAATTAGTTAATGCACAAGAAGTTCCCCCCTCCCTTCCCATTTTGTCCCCCCTATATCTATCTATAAGTTATTCAGCCCAGTACAATAATCAGACAATTTTAAATAAGGCATTCTGAGATTATTAATAATGTTTGTAATTGACCTGAGGATACTTCAATAGCCAAATAACTTGTAATTGAGTATCAAATAGTTACATCATTAGAAGAGAAATTGGTGAATATATTAATATTACAACATCATTCAAAATTGATAAAACTAACAGTTTTTACCAGTCACATAGAGCATCAGAGCGAATGAAGAGCAAAGGGGGAAGAGCATCTTCAAGGCTAATGGAAAACAAAAAGAACTAAATAAATAAATAAAAACAGACATACCCATAACATCAGTATTTAAACGGCTTGATCCATGAGATGCACCATCATCAATGTGAGATGCCTTCCTGGTCTGAGTAACTTCTTCCTTGGATACTTCATAAGCAGAACATACAACAGCATTACAAGAAAGGGAAGGATGGGCACCATTTTCAAGGCCACCTAGCACCTGCATGCTACTACTGGTCTTCTCACCACTTTCAACAGATTCAACCTTAGCTGAAGTTATAACTTTTGAGCCACTATCAGCCCTTGCTGTAAATTGAGACACCACAGCTTGACTATCCCCCTGAGGATCTTCCCGACTAATTTCCCCAGGAACAAAATCCCCAGTAAGTCCATGAGAAGGCTCAAATTCACCAGCTTGGCCTTGATTTTCAATCACTTCAGCAATTGGTTCAACATCACCTAGACTATCACCTCTATGAACTGAGACATCAGTCCCATGGATTTCAGCCTCGTGACTTGCACCCATGCCCACACTTCCCCCACTAATACCAAAACTAGGTCCATCCCTAGCATGTGCAGTCAATATCTCTGTGTTCAAAACTTCCCCACAAGCATTTGAACTGCTAAGACCTGCCTCCCCTCCTGCCCTTTCTAAAAGTGGTTGGAAACAAGCACTCTGTTGTGCTTGATTTAACTCAGATGTTTCATTCAAATCAACAGAAGGGAAATTGACTTCATTAACATCAACAGGAAAATTTTCAACACTTTCCATTGATTCATCATCTGAACCATGATAAACCGTATTCATTGCAATAATAGAAGATGCATGGGCAGAATCTCTGGTAGACGGGATGCCAATAGCCTGATCCCTTTCTGGGTTTAATTGGTTAGTGGTGGTTGCATCTGGCTCTATTTGAATATCCAGTGAATGGCTAGGTACAACATCAGGAGAATTTCTTAATGGAAACTGGGATGTTTCCAATAGATTAGTATCACGGGCACGCTTGAAAGGGCCAGCTGAATGTTGTTGACTATGAATGACTTCATTATTATCACGTTCAGTTACAGTTCTTTCAGCACTGTCTGCCTGTTGCATGGTTAGATTTAGATGTGGCCTGTCAGCTGTTGTTCCACCATCATCCAACTTGCGTTTGCGTGCATTGAGGCCTTGTGATTCATAAGAAGCTGCCTGGTCACCAACCTCGCTTCCAGAAGGCCACCCAATCATTAAATCTTTTCCTTCACCAGCATCTTGCACATGGCCTGAGGTCGAAGTCAAGTTTATTGGTGAACAGGATGGCCCACTAGCCATTCTAAGACTTAAATCTAAGCTTTTATTTGATGTAAGTTGATTTTTATCAGATGTTGTAGCCTCATCACGATCTCCAGTCCTCTCTTTTTCAACACCATCAGCAGCAGCCCATTCATTGATACCACTAGCTGCACTTATTCCTCGTGTTGATGCTATTTTCTTGCTTGTTTGAGGGGTATCAATCCCACAGGGAGTCATATGAACTGGACGAGAGGCAGTTAAGAAATCCCATACTCTAACTGTGGCCCCACATAAACTACAATCTAACAAAGGTGACCTAGATTCACAATTAAACTCTGAACCCAATACATCATTGTCCCCAGTATCTTTCCTGGATGAAGTTGAATACTCCTTCTTGCTTGGAGCAGGATCTGGTGCAGAGCCTTTGGCTGGACCAGAGCTGTAACCATTTTTAGCAGATTCAGCTGACTGTTCTTCACAGTCAAGCACATTCGGAAGCCACCGTGGCTCCCATCCACAAAGACTTATGAGCTTTTGAGCCTAGTGAAGTGGAAAATTAATGGAAGGATGGAAATAATAAAACCAAAAATCCAAATTGGCATAAAATACACTTTATGTGATAAATAATTAAGACAAAACAACATATATAAAAAATATCTTACATAAGAATATGGATGAGGAGCCTGTTCACCAGTTAAGCCCATTCCACATGCATTTTCTGCTCTGAAGCCCAATTCTCCAGCTGCCTGAATTTGCAATTGAGCAAGTAAGCGATCAATTTGAGGGCTATGTGTAACCCGCATCTGCTCAACTGCAGATGAAGCTACGATGGGGAGGGAATAAAACTGCACGAGTCCATCACACCGATCCTTAAAACCCCCAATTAGGGCTGAAGGTGAAGTAGGAGGGAACTGCACCAAGCTTTCTGGACAGCTATTGCCTCTCCAAGGACAGGTGGTTTTGTGTCCTCTATCAAGCTGTTCAGAAAATTCTTCACTGGAGGCATCAGCTTCATCAAACATGAGAAACAATAATCAAGACCCAGAAAGAAGCATTGAAAGTGGTATAAAAGTCAAGACAAAGACGGCTTATGATGAAGTACCAGAAGATTAAAAAAAGAACAAAGTTTAACCAACAAAAAAAAAAAAGGAAGTGTGTGGTTCTTTTATTGGATATATATTAACTAGAATCAACACTACAAAACATTAAAATATCAAAATACACATTACAGATACCATAACATAATCTTACACACATGGTAAAATAACAACCTCTAATAAAATTTATCTAGTTGAAATTCTAATGTCTAACAAACTTCCCCATAACCCTTATTAAGCAGGAGGTACAAAATAAATCACATTGATTTTTGGTCAAAAGTACCAAGTAAAATTTTTGGCCTCTCCTCTTTCTCTATCCATATCACAGGTATAACGTTTTATTCAATAGAGAACCCTTTTTTCTGTGCCTATACAGATTGATATTATTCCATTCCAATTTCTCTTACAACTCCCAAGGAAAATCTCCATTTGACAAATTAGTGTGAGCTCATCCATGCAGCTATGCAAATCAAGCATTTTCAGCTATAATGGCAAATTATCTCCCGGAAGAGCCCATTACAACCAATTGAGTTAAACAACCAAAAATAATACACTTGAGCAAAAAACCAAGAACAATATACTGCAAGTAGTTATTGAAATCACCCCACTCCAGTCACAACGTGCATACAAAATTACACAAACACTTCACCACCACTAACAAAACCAGTTTCTGGGAGAAACACATACACCAATCTACACTAATATGTCTGGGAGAAATCTAGCAGGATCAACAATCCTCATTCCAAAACCAAATAGCCATTACAAAACTACAATAATAGCCTCACCTTCAAAAGAGGGAGCGGAAGGCAGAGCAAAATCCAACTGAGCAGCACATATCTCACACTCAATCTTAGCAACATCCACATTCACCCAACCCCTCTTTGCACAAGCCAACGAGCCAGCAACCTGCAAGCAAATGACCAAACAAACATCAGTTCAATCCTTCCCCCCCCCCCCCCCCCCCCCCCCCCCCCAATTATCTTAACCTAATCATTTCCCACCACAATTCAACCGTAAGGGCACCAACCTTGGGCAATTTTCCGGCGAGCTTGAACGTCGAGAGCCGGCGGAGCAAATCGCCGCGCTCCCAGGGCCGGCAGGACAGAACCGAAGCCCCCCCGCAGCACCGAACCGAGAACCGCGTGCGAATCCGCTGTCGATTTGTCTTTCCGGCGAGCATCTCCGTTCGCCGGAAACGCCGGCGACGACGCCCCCGCAGAGCTGAGAGGAACAAAATAAATAAATAAAAACAAATTAAATTAATTTATAGAGAATTAAAAAGAGGGACAGAACGAAAAAACTCGAAACCCTAGAAAATTGAGAGCTTCAAATCGAGTCACGCTTGACATTAATTATGCAAAAAAAAAAAAAAAAAGAGGTTAGAGAGAGAAACCCTAGAGAGAGAAAGAGAGAGAGACCTGGCAGCGGGAGTTGGAGGAGAAGAAGGTGGTTTGGGAAGAGAGGGATTGGGATTCGCAGAGGTTACGCCATCTTCGTTCATCTTCTTCGAATTTGATTTGATGCTTTTTTTTTTCTTTTTCTTCTTCACTCACTCACTTACTCTCTCTCTATCTATCGCGTTTTCTTGTTTCTCCTTCGAACCCCGCTTTGTTTGGACTTTGGGAAAAACACGTTATTAACGTGGGAAAATAAATTCCTTTCACTCTCCCACTTGACACTTGTTGTTGGGTGTGTTGTGTGGGGATGGATTGTCAACAAACTTCTTTTTTGTCTCTGAAATATAAAAGAATAGAAGATAGAGAGTGAACGATATAGATAGAAATAAAGTGCTATAGATAATCATAAATGAAGATAACAAGATAATATTTAAATGATATGAAGAGATATAAATATATTATTCATAATAGTTTTTAAATTTTTTTTTCTTTTTATACATTTTTTACATTAATTTTTATCCTAATAGTAATGATATAATATAATTAAAAATAAAATAAAAAAGTGTTCTTCTATTTATAAGAAATATTGGCTCAATTTTAAATATATTAGTTATTATTTTTTTTATTTTTCATTTATTGAAAAAGATTATTAAATTTTTTTTGAACAAAGAAAAAGATTATTAATGAAACATCTAAACTTAATCGTATTTTTAGTATTCAAATTGATTTTTTTTTTTTTGACGGAGTATTCAAATTGATGAAAATGATTAAATTTGATCATTTTTAAGAATTTGATTACTAAATTAAATCGAACTTTTTTAAACTTAAAATTAAATTTAATATTTAATTATAATTTGATTACTAAAATACAATTAAATCAAACATCTACTTTCATTCTTCTTTTTTTTTGTTATTGTTTTTTTTTTTCATCACATGTTCATAAAGTACTTTTGATCATTTATTCATTCCTTCATATCCTACTGCCCCCTTTGCAATAAGATAGAATAAAAAATAAAAATAAATCCTTTTTTCTTCAATCGACTTGCTTGAACAAATTTATTGTGTGCAATAAGATAAAAACTAGATACAAATTATTGATAGTACACGAATGCTTGATGTGAGAAAATAGTCTATCGATTTTTTGAACATGCATTTTGTGGTTTTGAGAAAAGAAAGTTACTTCATTTTTTTTAAGGGAGAAAGTTACTTCATTGTCCATGCAAGAAATGTTGCTTGTCAAAATGCTCATGGATTATTCCCTAAACTAAGTATTATTTGCTTTAATGATTGTTGTTGGCAGATGATTAAAAGGTGGTTTTGGTAGGCTACGTTGTAGCTTCTAGTTACACACACAAAATGCTTTCAAATCATAAATACTTCTAAGCAAAAGAGAAGTAATACTATTTTTTAATTATATATATCATTACTATTATTATTCTCTTCAAATAATATATTATATTATTGTTTAATTTTCTCTACCTGGGTGAGTATTATTATTTTTTTCTTAAGAAGAAGGTACTTAATACTCTGAAGGAGAAATTCAAATAATATGTTATATTATTGTTTAATTTTGTCTACCGATGAGTTTTATATTTTTTTTTCTTTAAGAAAGTGGATATTATTCTAAAGAGAAATTAGAGTAAATACCTATTTCAAAGAATAAGTATGAAATTGAGAACTACAAATATTTGAGACGAGATACTAAAATTGTGAAAGTGAATCCAACCCGTAAGTTAACTCAATCCACCCTATGATACATTTGAATCTAAGTTGGATTGATAAAGATAAGACTTGGAACACAAATATTTTGGCATACCTTCTATGACGGGGAGGAAAACGAAGGTAATTAGATAATGTATGGAGGAAGATTAATCATTAGTCGGACAAACATCTTTAGATATCTCATAGGAAGGTTCTTAGATCATCTCTAACGCAAAATTCACCAAGCAGTTCTTAGCTGAAGTTTGAAAAAATAATTTCTTCAAGAAATTTATTCATAAGAGTGTGCTTATCAATAAAAAAATATTATTTAACATTAATCGAACCTAGAAAAAATAATAAAAAAGAGAAATCAACACAAGTTTTTTATTCACAATCCAAAATTAATAAAAGATGGAATGAAATTTCAAAACAAAAATTATTTTTTAATAAAAAAAAATGAACAAACCAAACAATCTCCTATCATAATAGAAATCCGATTGAACAAATAGAAATAAGAAAATGGAAAAATAACATATTAAATAAAAAAATAATAAAAATGTGTTCTTGTAGATCGTCTTCAAGAACAATAAATGTGATTTGAGGTGCAATGGTGATGGTGACTAGAGTAATAACAATAGAAACACGAGAGAACAATAGTAGTGACTAAAGAGGTAGTGACATTTGTGTGAGATTATATTTTATTATCTATTATTATTATGAATAAAATCTCATAAATTTCTAAAAATCTCATAAGTTTCTAAATATAGAATAAAACTTTTAATTTTTTGCTTAGTTATATTGATAAGAATTAGAGGCTTAGAATTCTCAAATACACACTTAAGTACTTAACTAATAGGCCACGTAGTAAATAACTCATTTTTATTTTACTTTTTTTGTTATTATAGCTCATGTTAAACAAGTATCAAAAAATATTAAACAAGTTTAGTTTTACTGATAAAAAAAAAAAAAAAAACAACTTTAGTTTTGGCCATTTTTTAAATGAGTTGCAAGGCAACTGAACTTGCCTCACGTAACAATTCTTCAATTTGAGAAACTATTTTCTGTTCACGTACAAATTTTAAGGTTTCAAGTTAAATCTTTTATCTTTTACCAAAGATGATCAATCCATTTAATTCATAAAATAAAATAGAGCAGTCAAAATCCTAATTTTAATATTCATACAGATAATCAATATTATGGTTTTAATTTGCATCACTTATATAGATATTTGTTTACGAGAATAATCCTTTATTTTTAATTTTTATATTACGACCAACGACGTGTAAGTCATTCTACTTGATAATAACACTTCAATTAATATACTCAATTTGACAAAAGAAATTCATGTTAAATATTAGAATTTTCACAACTCCAAATAATGACAATATAATAATCTCGATATCTAATTAAAAAAATAAACAATAATAATCTCCACAATTACGACCACAATGGACGTGTCCCTCCCTACACCGTTTTAATATTTTTGGTTTTAAAAACCTTTTACAAATTTGCCTTGTACGAGGGAAGTTCAAGTACGTCAAAAACCACGAAAAAAAGAAAAAAAAAAAAAAAAAAAGCCTTATCGCATACAAAATTCGACAGGCACAAAACCATCCACACATACCTTCCGAAACATGCCATAAGCCTATCACTCTTCACTTTCTATAGCCACAAAATCAATCCTTTACTTCATTATTTGCATCATCATCATCCTCTTCTTATTTTCTCACAAGTTCCAAATAACCAGAACCCTCCTTCTGCATGTTCCACCTCAATTTGACACCCAAAGTTTCTGTCTTTGAATTGAGGTACCATACCCTTTTTGTTCTATTGGGCCATCAGTGTTGATATTCCTCTTATCTTGTCATTTTGATTGGATTTTGGTTTCTGGGTAGGTTGAGTTGTGAATTGGGGTGTGTGGTGTAATGGGGTATTGTTGTTGAGGTTTTAGAAGATACTTTTTTTCATTTTGGAGCATTTTCTAGTGTTTTGGTGTAGTAGTGGGGTGGGGCTCACTCAATATGTTAATTTTGGTGGGGAACGTGCAAGGAACAATGAGTTCTCTTGCTTCTCCAGTGAGTTTTGGGAGCCTCATGGGTGTGAGTTCCTCTGGAAGGTCCCATTCTGTGGTGAAAAGAGTCTCTCTTTCAAGAGGGAACTGTAGAGGGAGAAAGAGATGGCATTGTGTGTCATTGTCTGTGTGTAGATATTCAGTGACCACAACTGATTTTGTTGCTGACCAAGGGAATTCAGTGTCCCTTGATTCTAACAGTAGTGGTAGTAGTAGTAGTAGTAACGGTGGAGATGATGGTGCTGGTTTTCTGCTTAAGCCTCCTCTTAAGCCTGTGTTGAAGTCCCCAGAGAATAAGAGTGACCCCATTTTGGGGCCCTCAGGGACTACCGGGGATGTGGATGAGAGGAATAAGGTGATTGAATCGCTTGGGGAGGTGTTGGAGAAGGCGGAAAAGCTCGAGAGTTCTAAGGTGAATGGTGAAAGGAGTAATGGTTCGGTGAATAAACTGGTACGGAATAATAATGCAGATGGTAGTCCTAAGGCTGATAAACCGGTGAGTTCAGCATCATCACAAAAGTCTAAAACGTTGAAGAGTGTATGGCGTAAAGGGGACACGATTTCATCGGTGCAGAAGGTTGTGAAGGAAGTTCCCAAGCCTAATAATAATAACAAGAATGAAGGGGAGAGGTCTCAAACAAGGGGAGGGGAGAGGATGGTATCTCAAACTCGTGCTCCTCAACCGCCTTTGAAACCTCAACCGCCTTCGCAACCTCAACCGACATTGCTATCAAAACCTTCTATAGCTCCCCCACCTGTCAAGAAACCTGTTGTCTTGAGGGATAAGGGAGCAGCTGAAACATCAGTTACATCTAAAGAAAAGAAGTCGGGGCCCATCTTGATTGACAAGTTTGCTTCCAAGAAAGCAGTAGTTGATCCTCTAATTGCGCAAGCAGTTCTAGCCCCTCCAAAACCAGGGAAGGGACCTCCCCAAGGAAGGTTTAAAGACGATTTCCGGAAGAAAGGTGCTTCAGCTGGGGGACTAAGAAGACGAATTTTAGAGGATGATGGATTGATTGAGGATGCATCTGAACTCAATGTCTCTATTCCTGGTGCTGCAACAGCAAGGAAAGGAAGGAAATGGAGTAAAGCAAGTCGAAGGGCAGCACGACTCCAGGCTGCCAGGGATGCAGCTCCGGTCAAAGCAGAAATTCTAGAGGTCGGTGACAAAGGTATGCTGGTGGAGGAATTAGCCTACTGTTTGGCAACCAGTGAAGGCGAAATCCTGGGTTTTTTGTACTCCAAGGGAATAAAACCAGATGGGGTACAAACAATAGACAAAGATATGGTAAAGATGATTTGTAAAGAGTATGATGTGGAAGTCATAGATGCTGAATCAGTCAAAGTTGAAGGTTTAGCGAAGAAAAGGGCAATTCTTGACGAAGATGACCTTGACAAACTCAAAGATAGGCCCCCTGTTATTACTATTATGGGCCATGTAGATCATGGAAAGGTAATTGGTGTCACTCTGTACTTTTCATTTATATCTGATTTTTACCTTGAATCCCCTCCATTTTCTGATATTTTTTGGTGTGATCAATTGGCAGACAACTCTTTTGGATTTTATAAGGAAGAGCAAGGTATGGTGAAAATTTATTTAATAAAACTGTAATGCTTCTTTCAGTATTTTAAACAAGCATGGGCATACAAATGTTATGTAGATGTTTACTTGTGTGAGTGATTATTACCATGTTTTAGACAACTTTTATGTTGTACTATTAGGTTGGTACAATAGTTTACATATACATTTTTTTTATGTGCCTCACCTATAACACAACTGTTCCCTATGCTGGTTGGACTACTGTAGGTTTCTAGGATGGATATGGTCCTAAATTTGCAAGACAGTTATATGCAATCCATGGATTTCAATATAAGGGATTAGTGATTTGTATAACTTTCAGAACCGAAGAATTTTGATGGCCCTTATGAAGATAGATACTGAGCTGAGAAAAGTAAAAGGGTTGCTAGTTAGTAAATCCTAATATATAATATATAATATATAATAGGAGATAGTTGTTTCACTTTTTTACCAATAGTTAGCAATAGATGTTGTTTGTGTTTATGAAATGATATGCTGTACCCTGTTTCCTTTTCTGGATTTGCTATACTGGCTGTATCTTGTTCTTTTCATAACACCAGGATATGATCGAATTATGTAATTTCAGGTAGCTGCTTCTGAAGCTGGTGGGATCACACAGGGAATTGGAGCCTATGAAGTGGAAGTACCTGTTGATGGCAAAAAGTTGCCCTGTGTTTTCCTTGACACTCCTGGGCATGAGGTATGCACAGTTTTAATAAATTTTCCACTTCTAACATTTTCCCTTATAAATGTGCAAAACTACTTGTACATTTCCTTCTGCTGGATCATGAGTGGGTCCTGTAACCCATGTAATGACTTGCTGACTTACGCTAGCATGTAGTTTTTAGCTGAATTATTAACTATAACTATAACTCAACTTTTGACTTTCATTTCCTTTAGAAATCTAGGTGATATATATTATATGCATTCCTGTAGGCATTTGGAGCAATGAGAGCTCGTGGAACAAGAGTAACAGACATTGCTATTATTGTTGTGGCTGCCGATGATGGCATTCGTCCTCAAACAAATGAAGCTATAGCTCATGCCAAAGCAGCAGGAGTACCCATAATCATTGCAATAAACAAGGCACGGCAACATGAAGTGTCCAACCTCATTTTATAATTCTTATGCTTTACTTGGTGATGGTTTGAGGAATTGTTGACAAATTTATTATTTATTTATTTGAAACAGATAGATAAAGATGGAGCAAATCCAGAACGAGTCATGCAAGAGCTTTCTTTAATTGGTTTAATGCCAGAAGACTGGGGTGGTGATGTCCCAATGGTTCCGGTTTGTATTTCTTATTTGTTGCTACCATTTTCATATCCTCTTTATGCTTTTTTTAACTTTCAGGAAGTTATATTTTTCTCTCGTTCTCGTGTCAACAGATAAGTGCTCTTAAAGGGAAGAATATAGATGATCTTTTGGAAACTGTTATGCTTGTTGCTGAGGTAACTTGTTTACTGTTGGTGTCATGACTACTGACTAGCTTAAGTCACTTTACAACTATTTTATCTCTATCTGATTAGTTTATAAGTTTTAATGTTCTTATGTTATTGTGTATTGATAGAAAATCTTGCTTTTGGCATATACTTGTAAGTTGTGCTCAATAGATGGAAATAAAACACTGTAAGAGTAATTTTACACATTCAGAACATCTCGATGTTTTCTCAAAAGTAGATGGAGTTTAACCCCCACCTCCCATATTTAATTTAATAAATATACATTTCTCCTTGATGCATATTGTATAAAAAAAAATGTCGTGTCCTTGCATTGTGAAGTCTCCTCCATGTCAGAGACACCTTGATTGATTTTTGGTGCTTTTGTGAGACTGAGAAGACTATTGACTAATTGACAATGAATGCATTGGTGTTCGTTAAAATTTACACTTGTTTGGGCTTTCTTTTATCCTTCTGGTATTCATTCTGACCTAAGCATTAATGGTTTAGTTGCAAGAGCTGAAAGCTAATCCTGATAGAAGGGCAAAGGGAACAGTCATTGAGGCAGGGCTAGATAAATCAAAGGGACCATTTGCTTCATTTATTGTGCAGAATGGCACCCTTAAACGGGGAGATATAGTAGTTTGTGGAGAAGCTTTTGGAAAGGTTGGTCAACACATAAATTTAAAATTCAACACCATATGATCTTAACACTCGGTTGCTTCTCTCTGCATTGGTAAACATCTTTTATTTACTTCTTTTAGGTGCGGGCTTTATTTGATGATAGTGGAAAGCGGGTTGATGATGCTACACCCTCTATACCCATACAGGTTTGTAAATTCATAGTACAAATTACTAAAGAGGCATATGATATGTTACTACTTTTCCCCCTGAGAATTAGCTTAGCAAAATGAAGAATACATAGTACAAAATAACTGAAAGGGGGAGGGGGGAGTAGAGAGGACATCATTTCCCATCAAGCATCTTAAGCTCAAGTGGACAACTACTCTGCTACATCAGTGTTGTGGTTTCCCTTGACATGTACATGGACTGAATCACGGCATATCCACATGTATCAAATATTAGTTTGCTAATCAACACAAATACTGGATGTTGATTAAGTTCACTCATCTTCCTTTAGGTACCCATTAGTTAGTTAGTTAATGGGCTGAAATAGTTTGGGTAAGGCATGTTGCCTATAAGAGGGAAGGTTGAGAGACAGCTACTTTATCATTTGAGAAAAGATTTTACTCTTAAGAGAGAGGGGAGAGAACATGGTCCCTTGAATACCCCCTAGTATTCAATAAAATTCATTTCCTGTCTAGTTTCTGATCTAGTTTCTATCATTTTCTTAGTTACCTTCTTCAGCCACTTTTTAAGAGCCACATGGATTGTGAGGCTCTTCATAGTTGCCTAAAGTTGACCTAATTCAAAATTTTCTGATTTCTTCTGTGCATCTGTACAGGTTATTGGATTGAATAATGTTCCAATTGCTGGTGATGAATTTGAGGTTGTTGAATCCCTTGATACTGCACGTGAAAGGGCAGAGACTTGTGCTGAGTCATTGCGTAATGAGCGTATTTCAGCAAAGGCAGGGGATGGCAAGGTCACCCTTTCTTCCTTAGCTTCGGCAGTTTCATCAGGAAAGCTGTCTGGACTAGACTTGCATCAACTAAATATTATTTTAAAGGTTGATCTTCAGGTATGATCACTACAAGTGTTACTTGAATAATACAACGAAGTTGGCATTTTCTGTATTGTTCTAAATGTCTACAAACTTCAATATGTTTTATGGATCATCATTGGTTGTTGCTTCACGTGCAATTAATTTCATTGTTCTTTGTCATTACTAGGGATCTATTGAAGCTGTTAGAAAAGCTCTGGAGGTGCTACCACAAGACAATGTCACATTGAAGTTTTTGTTGGAAGCAACAGGTGATGTAAACACAAGTGATGTGGACCTTGCAGTTGCAAGCAAGGCCATCATTTTGGGATTTAATGTGAAAGCACCAGGCTCTGTGAAAAGCTATGCAGAGAACAAAGCTGTTGAGATTAGATTATATAGAGTAATTTATGAATTAATTGATGATGTACGAAATGCAATGGAAGGGCTCCTAGAATCGGTTGAGGTAAATCAGCATACCTTTAAATATGTAACCTTTGTTTGAGACTTATTATTACATGACATTTAAGTACAGTGCAGCTTGTAAAAATATCTGTGACATAAATTTATGGTATACACTGTTTCTAGAGAATATTTGTAGATTTATGTTATAGTTCCTCATTTATTTTGTCTAAGACATAATAATCATATGCTGTCACTATTATATGCTGTCTAGTACTCTAGTGTGCATTAGGTAGTGTCAACTGGTCCTTACCCAGCATTTATGGTCCAACATACTAGGGCATGCTTTGTTTCTTTTCACTTTTGTATTCTTTCTAAACTTAAGAAGAGTTACTGAAGCTTCAGCTGCAAGACTCACTGATATCTTTTGTAGGAACAAGTAACAATTGGTTCAGCAGTAGTACGAGCTGTATTCAGCAGTGGTAGTGGTCGCGTGGCTGGATGCATGGTTACAGAGGGAAAGATACTAAAAGACTGTGGTATTCGAGTCAAGCGGAAGGGCAAAGTTGTTCATGTTGGTATTCTTGATTCTTTGAGACGAGTGAAGGAGATTGTTAAAGAGGTATGACTTTGCTTCCATTATTACTTCCCATTTTTAGGATTCATACACAAGAATATCACTGCAACAATTGCATGGTACAACCGTGCAAGTATGAAGATAATTGGACAAATGTTCCTTAATTTATAAAAGCTTACCAATTGTGAAGCCAATTATTGTCAGTCTATTTTCGTTTGCATTTGGCTATTAAGAATGGGCATAAGTTGTGTTGTTTGTGCTTCCTCCATCTCTAACATTGGCTCTCCCTCAAAGATCCGCCAGCTCAGACCAATTGTTAGGAACCAAAAATTGAAAGGATGAAGAAAAGAAAAAAACTTTACTGAATAGTAAGAAAAGAACATAAAATAGGAGAGAAAACTCTCCTCCAAAGGCTTCCCCTTCGGAAAGGATTTCTCCTTTCACAAAGAGCCGATGCTCAATTTACAAAATGACAATATCTGAATGCCCTCTTCTACCCTTCTTCCCCTATTTATATCTAATAAACCCCTCTAACTAATTAACTAACTCATTAATAGTCTAACTATCTTAACTAACTTTCCCTTCTCCTCGTATCCTAACAACATTCTTTTTTCTCTCCCTTGTGTGCAGGTAAACGCCGGTCTCGAGTGTGGACTTGCGTTAGAAGACTTTGATGATTGGGAAGAGGGTGACATTCTTGAAGCCTTCAACACAGTTGAGAAGAGGAGGACCCTTGAAGAGGCCTCAGCATCAATGGCAGCTGCTGTGGAGGGAGTAGGAGGTTCATTGTAGAATGAACAAAATGATGTGTTTCACTATGAGATTGGTTCCCATGTCTTGTGTTTGACACAGTGCAAATGCATTCCAGGTTCCAGTTGAAAAAAAAAATTGTATTTCTCTCCAATTTGATGTTATGACATTGGAGAGAGGTAACAATATTGAGGCTGCCACTGCTGAGGATCTGAGTTCAAAATGATTTGTTCCACTGTTGGCTGTAAAATTGTATATAACAAAGTGTATCAGTTTCAGCTCCTTGTAGAGAGGAAAAAAGTTTCAATGCCTTGACCCAAAAATACTTGTAACAAAACAACTACATATAAGACAAGGGAAGAATTGCATTTTTTTTTCCTTCATTTTTTGTATGATGCTCTATAATGGATGCATCATCTTATTTTTGATAAAAGGAGAAAAAAAAAATGGATGCATCATCTTACATTGAGGTCTGAAAAATTGTATTTCTACTGTCTTTTGCTCCTAGATGAAATATATAGTTAGATGATCTAAGGTTATGCACCTGTGTAAATACTTTGGTTAAAAAATATTTGCAGTTTGTTTTATCCCCTAATGATTTAAGCATTAGTTTTATAACATGTAACCATCTTCTAAGTTGTTTAAGTTATTTTAGCATATTTTAAGTTGTATTTTTTTTTTTTTTACGAAGTTGGAGACAATGGGTGTCTTTCAACTCACTTGATTAGAAATTAATCTCCCTCGCAATATGTGATTATCATCAACCTAAGAAAATTTAAATTTTATACACAATGATAATTGAAAACAAGACTTCTTTCTAAGTTTTATTTTTATTTTTATTATTATGAATGAAATGCACTAATGATTTCTTTTAAAAAAAAAGAAAAAGAAAAAGGTTAAACATTAAAATCATATTTTATTAATTTTTTCTCTAATACTATTTATTGTATTTACACGAAGACTAATGTAAAGTAAACTGTACAACTAACTCAACTAACCTATCTCAAGTCTTAACAAAAAGGCACATTAAAACCTGTCATAATTTTTTTAGTTAACAAATCATCATCATCATCTTTTTTTTCCCCACTAGCCTATCAAATTTATAGCCTCTCACTTTTCAATTTCAATCCAAAGTAAAAAAAACAAAAAGGCCTGTGACGTGTCCTATGTTCCAATAGCTTTGGTTTATCCAAAGAGTCAGAATCCAAAGTAGAAAGCAGAAACTCCACCAAAGAATCCAAATCCATGTTTTGTAACGCGATTTCTATGAATATTGCCCCGCTTACCACATTTCAAATTTCAAAACCCACCCCCCCAACGGTCGAATTTTCATTAAGGCAAGTTCAATCTCCACACACACTTTCCTTGTTACCAAATCAAATTCCCATTTCAGAAAACCTTCTACCTTTTTTGAATCATCATCATCACCACCATCACCATTACATAACCATAACCCCCCTTTTTTCTTTTAATTTATGCTGCTATTTAATTATCTTTATCATAATTATTATTTTTATTATTCTTTCTGAACTCAACGTTCAAACTTGGTCGTTTTATCAATGGAGGATAGTAATCAATGGTGTCTCTATGACCATGACCCACTTCTTCTCACAGACGTTTCTTTTCAACAAGAATCCTCTTCTTATACTCACTGCTCCAAATCCAATTGTAAGAACCCACCCTTCAACACTTTTCAATTTTCATTCATTTTCTTTCTCTATCTCTCTTTTGTGGAAGAAGCCAAAAAAAAAAATAAAAAAAATCCAACTTCCAAGTTTTGAACTTGATGATCTCATCGTGCACCCTTTTGTCTTGTTTGTCACTTTTTGATTTCTTTTTGACGTGACAGCTCTTTCACAAACATCACTGAGCTCTCGGAGTTTGGCCATGGCGGATGAGCCTGTGTCTCGTGGTGACAGCCCCAGCATCGGTTAGGACACTGAACTGGAGAGAAAATGAAACTTTTTGTTCAAAAATTGAATCTTTTCTTGTCTCGGATGAACCCCATTTTGTGATTTTGATGAGGGTCGTGAATTGCTGCTGCAGGGTTTTCTCAAGAAAATGGAAGTTTTGAAGGGAACAGCCTGAAATTCGACGACCCAATTGTGAAAAATATGTTCGATGGTAACGGGATTAGGGTTTGCTAGCACAATTTGAGATTTTTTTAATTTTTTGTGAATTCCCGAAACTTCGGTTTTTAAGTCTAATGTTGTCGTATGATCTATGTAGCCGACCTAAATTAGTGGAATAAGACTTTGTTGTTGTTTTAATTTTATGGTGTTTGAGTGTCTCTTTGGATCTGATCATGATGGGATTATACATTGTTTCAGGAAGATCCATTTTGGGGTATTCTCTGACATCCCCAGATTTGGTGATTTGTGCTGGCTCACCAGACATCGCTGGAATCAGTTATGGTGATTCCCCTGAGTTGTTGAAGAACAAACATTGCAAGAATGTGGAGTCATCTATGGAGCTTTCTCTAGACTATGGAATCAAGGGGTCTCAAGTGGTGGAAGTTGACAATGGCCATAAGATCCCAACTGTTAAATTCTCAAACTTCTGTCAAACTTTTGAGCAAGAGGAAGAGCTGCTATCCCCTGAAGCCTCCTTTGAGCTTCTTCCACCCCTTGTAACCAACAATGAGTCACCCCAAGGTCTTCCTCATAGTGAGTTCAGCTCTTTTTATCTCTGATCATGAATAAAGGTTTTGAAATTTGAACATAGTCCAAACTCCAGATTGTTATTTAACATCATTTTACTTTAAATTCAGGAGATACTGAGATGCTAGAAGATATTGGAGTGTCTCTGGAGGCAGAAATGGAGTTCTCAGTAAGTATGCCTCTTTATGAATAATGTTGTTATGAACAGGAAAAATGACTTTTTTTTTTTTTTTTTTTTATTGGCCGGCCAATGTTAGTTGTTAGTTTGTTAGTTTTTTGTTAGCAGAAGATTCAAACCCTCAACCTGTACCTCCATCCCTTCTTCTTTCACCGTCAAGCCAGCCTTATAACTCCAACCTAGGAAAAATGAGAGTGATAATATGTGCTTTCATTTTCAATGATGTTTTTATAGGATGCTGAGGATATTGGGGTGGAAGAGAAATTTAAGAGGCTGAAAAGAGACTTTGAGTGTCAGAGAAAGGAGCTTGCAGAAACAAGGAGAGAGATGGGGGAGATCAAGAGGGAGAATCAACAGAAGAGTAGAGAATGCCAAGAAGCTTGGAAGTCCTTGAAAGATCTTCAGAATGAGCTAATGCGCAAGTCCATGCACGTAGGATCTTTGGGTATGCATAGCCCTTCCTGTAGTTATTATTATTTTTTATAAGCAGATGTTAGTTTTGTTAGAAATGTTAGTTCTGTGGTTATTATACTATTATATAACTAAACGTTTGAGGTTTTGTTTATCTAATCAACTGATATTTTTGGCTCTGCAGCATTTGCCATTGAGGGGCAAGTGAAGGAGAAAAGTAAGTGGTTTTCATCACTGAGAGACTTGACGAGGAAACTGAAGGTACTGATTTGTTATTTGTTAACAAAGTTGAGTGGCAAACAAATTAAGAAGGGTAAAGATATATTTATAACTTAATCAATTTCATTGTATAGATTATGAAAATGGAACACATCCAGCTATTAGAGGAAGCAGAAGCAAGCAAAAAATATCAAGCAGATATGAGAGAAATGGGGCTTACTATCAAGTCCAAAAGTAAGTAAATATAACTTTCAATCTTACACACGTTAGTAGTTTGCTGTTCCGCATTTGTACATAATCTAATTCCTCTATTTTTTATATTTTATATTCTAGTAAATGAACAGATGGAGTCACATGAAGATCTCAAGTCCAAATATATTGAAGGGACTAAGGAACGGAAAGATCTTTACAATAAGGTTTTGGAGTTGAGAGGTAAATTGTGCAGTCGATCTTGTTTTTGTTAAGAAGTTCCACATCGCCTGCCTCAAGTCTTTGGGTGCAGCTTATATATTTGTTATTGGGCAACTTCACTTAATGCCAATTGCCAATTGGTTTTAAACTGAAATATAACAGTTATCATAGATTTGAATTGGATGGGATATAAATAAGATGCATGATGATTCACTAACTAATATCTGTTATTGGGCAACTTCACTTAATGCCAATTGCCAATTGGTTTTAAACTGAAATCTAACAGTTTTCATAGATTTGAATTGGATGGGATATAAATAAGATGCATGATGATTCACTAACTAACTATCCTTTTTCACAGGAAACATAAGGGTCTTTTGCCGTTGTAGGCCTCTCAATGCCGAAGAGACAACTGCAGGAGCATCAATGGCCTTAGATTTTGAATCTGCTAAAGATGGTGAGCTAACTGTAATGTCAAATGGAACTCCTAAAAAGACTTTCAAGTTCGATGCTGTCTTTGGTCCCCAAGCTGAGCAAGGTAACAATGCTTTAATGTCATGAATTCTTTAGAATGGAGTTATGAATTGAACACAAATGCTCATTTTGACAGATTTATTTTGTTTTCTTTTATAGCTGATATTTTTGAAGACACGGGACCATTTGCAACCTCAGTTCTAGATGGATTCAATGTATGCATTTTTGCATATGGACAGACTGGGACAGGAAAAACTTTCACAATGGAAGGCACAGAAGAGGCTCGAGGGGTTAATTTCAGGACTCTTGAGAAAATGTTTGACATAATCAAGGAAAGGCAGGAGCTCTATTGTTATGATATCTCTGTAAGTGTCTTAGAAGTGTACAATGAGCAAATAAGAGATTTGCTGGTTGCAGGAAATCATCCTGGAACAGCAGCAAAAAGGTAGACTACAATTCGGTTATTTTCCATCTATTTTCAACCTAACCTAACAGAATTTTGCAATTAAACTTGAACATACTTGAGGTGGCTGCGACACATGATTCTATTTTGCTCTGGTGTCAACCTAGTTGGGATGAGAGCACTGCAGTTGATGTTAGCTAGCCCTTATTCTATAAAAATAATTAAGCTTGGACAAGGAAATTAAAGTGAAACTTACTTGTAGCTTATTCTACGACTTTTTCAGAATAGTAAACTGATATAGTTCACTAAAATGTTGTTATTTGTAGACTTGAAATAAGGCAAGCTGGTGAAGGAATGCATCACATTCCTGGGTTGGTTGAGGCACATGTGAACAATATGACTGAAGTCTGGGAAGTCCTACAAACCGGTAGCAATGCGAGGGCAGTAAGCTCAACCAATTCCAATGAGCATAGCAGCCGATCTCACTGGTCAGCTTAAACTTTTGTTTATTAGATTCCTAAACCATCCAGTTGGAGAAACACTGCTTATTGATGACCTGTTGTTTCTCTATACAGCATTCACTGTGTTATGGTTAAGGGGGAGAATTTGTTGAATGGGGAATGCACGAGAAGCAAGTTATGGCTGGTGGATCTAGCAGGCAGCGAGCGAGTGGCAAAGACAGAAGTGCATGGTGATAGACTGAAGGAGACGCAAAATATTAATAGGTCTCTCTCTGCACTTGGTGATGTCATATCAGCTCTTGCAACAAAAAGTTCACACATCCCTTTCAGGTTATGTCTATAATTTTTAGCTCATGTTTTCTATCGCAAATGCTGAAACGAAATGAATCACCATCTTTTGGTCTATTGGTCAGTATTGAAATTTTTGTTCTTCATGTTGCAGGAACTCCAAGCTTACACACTTGCTGCAAGACTCATTAGGTACTTATTTCTCCATGCAAAGAAACTTATCTAGGCTTTCTTCTTCTGCATCTACGCAAATATGACTAAAAAATTTGATGAACATTCTTGTCTTTCTAGGAGGAGATTCAAAGGCACTCATGTTTGTACAGATCAGTCCTAATGAAAACGATTTGAATGAGACAATTTGCTCTCTGAACTTTGCTAGTAGAGTAAGAGGAATAGAATTGGGACCTGCAAGAAAGCAGTTGGACACTGTTGAACTTTTGAGGCACAAACAAATGGTATTTATAATGTATCAATGTTTTACTGCTTAACTGTGATAAATTATTTTTCATTTTCAATAAGCTGACTCTCCTTTGTTAGGCTGAGAAAGTCAAACAAGAGGTAAGGCTGAAGGATTTGCAAATCAAGAAGATGGAGGAAACAGTCCATGGATTAGAGTCCAAGATGAAGGAAAGAGATAGTAAGAACAAAAATCTGCAAGAGAAGGTATCATATCAAAGCACAAATTTGAAATTTCTATCCTCATAAGTCATAAGTAGTCTTCCTTCCCCAAGTAGATGGATTCTCATCATTGTCTGTATTCACTTTGAAGGTCAAGGAACTGGAATCACAACTTCTGGTCGAGAGAAAGCTGGCACGTCAACACGTAGACTCAAAGATAGCTGAGCAGCACCAAATGATACATCAAGAAGAGCAAAACAATACACTTATGAGACCAGCACTTGCAAATAGACCACTAGTAAGCCTCAAGAATTTTAATGATTCAGTGAGTGGTGGATGGTTCAAAGATCATCAACAAACAAATTCAGCTAAACAACCGCTCACCGAGAGCAACATCTTGAAGCCTTGTATTCCCTTTTCTACAATGGAGAGCTCCATCAAGTGCATTGATCATGCTGAGAAAGAAAACAATCCTGACATGGCGGCTGACAAAGCCGCCCTACTGCAAAAAAGGCTTGCAAGAGCTTCTTCTATCTGCATGACGATGACACCACGTGTTCCTTCGGCCATTGCCTCAAGGAGAAACTCTCTGATTCCACTCCCAAGTATACATAGCTTAACACAGTTCCAAACACCATTATTACCAAAGTTAACAAGCCAAGTTGATGAGAAGGATGAATCAGAAACCAACTGTGTTCCTGTACAGACTCATTGTGAGAGTCCTCCCAGAGAGGTTAAAAGTGGTGCTAAGAGGATTGGTAGCATACTAAGAAGAAGCCTTCATAAGAAGATACATGTGAAGTCTCCACTTCAGCAGCACATGAGGAAGGTTGGTGTAAATGTAGGAATGGAGAAAGTTAGAGTTTCCATTGGAAGTAGGGGAAGATTAGCACCAAGGGGGCAAGTAGGATCTGCTAGAAGAGGAGGAGGAGCTAAAGATGTTCAACAAAAGAATAGTCATAAGGAAAAGGAAAGAGGATGGATCTGAAAGCTGTGTTGATTGATCTAGATTTTTTTTATTATTTAGTTTTTATTTGTTTTGTTTTTGTGTGGATAGATGAAATTGATTTCTTGTGTCTCACTCCTTTCAAGGAATATGAAAAATGACATGTTTTTCACATGGGAAATGCTAAAATAGTGTGAAAACTTTAATGTGTACCCCTTAATTTAATGTATATTCATGTGAAAAATTTATCTTATCTATCATAAGTATAATGTAAACATTATTCTGGAAACTTATTAGTCTCTTAGTCTCAACATATAAGTATGTTTAAACACATTATTTTACAAAAATTTTTAGGAAATTTTTTTTTAAAAAAAGAAAATGCAATTAACTTTTCAAAAAATTAGAAATTTTCTTATCTAATAATTAATTTGTATAAGTCTTACATCTTTTAGAAAAAAAATTATATGTGAGGGTTTATACTAATTTACTAGTAAATAAAACAAAAGAAATTTTTTTTTTCATATTTTATTCTTCTAGAAATCTTTCTAGAAGAGTATGTCAAAAATATCCGTGAATTCGACTTCATGTGTTAACAAAAAAAAAATTAACATTTTTTATAAAAAAAAAATATTAATTTACAATAATACTTGATTATGGATGGTTAAGAACAAAAAAATTTAAATAAGCCAGTAACATTTCAGCATTAAGTCGTACCTGATGCCTTCAAGTAACAAAAAACGCTCTAAGAATTTATCATGTTAGTTAAGTAAATAACTACTTAAATAATAAAATAAAATAAATGTTTTGTATAAATGTTAAACAATATGATACATTGTAGACTAAAAGGTTAGTACGTTGTTGGCCTTAACATAATATACCAACATCATTTAGGTACAATGGTGTCAAAACTTGTAATGACTGTAAATGGCTTCAAAAAAAATAAAAAGAAAAATAGCATGAAACTCATTTGTAAAGTTATCCCAAAAACATGAAGCTAGAAAACTCTATTCTTATGTTTGTAATTAGAGGTAATAAAATATTTATTTTCAGGTATATTTTATTATAAATTTCATCCAATAATAAAAATTATGTTAGAATATATTGAAGAATATATCTTTGACCATTCTCGTTCTAATACTCCCACAGTAGCAATTATTAGCAGAAATTTCTAACCTAACTCATTGCTTTCATGAGTAGGTAATGTTCAAATATATTTGAAAGCCTAACCAATCCTAAACCTTGATGTTTCAGTTTGAAACTTTCACAAGTTGTTAGGTTCCGTTCAGTGGATGTGTACCCTTATTATGTCAAATTAAACACGAGGGACATGAAATAAACATAGGGTACTATTATTTATCCCAAGTTCCACAAAATTAAAAATCTTCATGTACTTTTTGTCAAAAATAAATAAATCTTCATATACCAACCTTCAAATCAGAACATTAATTGAGAGTTTCACAGCCTATTCAAAAAGGCATTTCAACATAAGTGGGTGGGGAGTGAATATAAAGAACTAAACGATCATATATGTTAGAATCACTACAAAATATTCATTTATTTATTTTAAATTCATATATATAGGTTGTCAGGATTGGTAATTTAATTCTCAATTGATACAAGATTATTTATAATATTGCAGACATATATAAACAAAAAAAATTAGTAATAAGCAACTTGTATAATTAACATGCATGCATGCATCCCATAATATAAACAAGTTCCCTTATCATAACTTATTTTCCCCATAAATAATTTACCTGAAAAAAGTAATGCCTATAGTAGTTTTTTATTTTTAATTTTCATGTTAGTTAATTTGTCTACGTTCGAGACAGGTGATTTCTAGCTGAAATAACTACTAGCAACTTGCAAGTTCATGATCAATACTGGATTAATCATTGAACTTATTTAACTTTAATTTGCTCACTTTGAGCATCTTATATAATTTCTTTGCTTTTTATATATATATATATATATATATATATATATATATATATGTATGTATGTATAATAGCACCAACTGGTTTCACCAAACTCGATGTGAATTTGGTCAATTGTTTTTCTAGGTAAGTAAAAATTTAACTGAGATGGATTTTGAAAACTCATCAGAATCAAAATATTCTTCAAGATTCACCGAACACTTACAAAGATACTTTCAGATCGTCTATTAATAAGATCTTCACATTAACAATGAATTTCGTACCTGTATTTTTATGTGATACAAATTCAATCTTTATTAACTTTATCAACCATTTTGTTGGTTGGCCAACAATGTGTGATAAAAACTTCACCAATTCTCATTTTTGTCAATATGTTTCAGATGGGTACCCTAATTTAGTTGAGGGTCATGATTGATCAATGAAAACACTGTCTCTCTCTCAACATTGTTTATTAATTCAACACTGATGATAAATACAATAATGTGAAGGGATCTGAGTTAATGATTGAAAGCTCCAAAGGGTGTATGATATTAGACAATGTGGAAGTTGATGCATGTGACTGTGTGGAAAAGAAGACGAAATTGGAAACAATAAAGAAATGGGAGAAAGGTCAGGTGTTATTGTTTTTGTTTATAATCATGAAAACTGGTAACAATTATAAACAATTATAATTATTATTTGAGTTTTAGCAGAATGGCCAAATACAATGCATCATCATCAATCCTTAATATTAAAAGGTCGGCGATATAAGCATATGTACCTGTCTTAGGTTCTACTTCTCCTTGACCATATACACCTGATGTAAAAAAATTTATTACTTTATTCTGATTTAGTTATCTGTTTATACTACTTTTTCTTGTTCTTCTTCTAGATGTTTATTTTTCTTAATTTTTTTGTGTATATGTTAATATAGTTTGCCTGATAAGCACCAATCTATCAATGTATATGTAAGTAATGCATGGGAAATGTTGTGTATGAAAAATGAAGGATACATATACATGCATGGCTATTCTTGGCTCCATCCGTAAATCTTAAAGCAACATGTAGCATGATGTTGTTTCACCTATGTAAGCATAACATTATATACCAAGTTAGACGTGTATATATGAATTGTGTCTGAAATTGAATAAACCATCGATTTAGTCTTTTTAAGTATATATTGTTCTTTCTCTCAGCGAGTCTTTAAAGTAATAAAATTATATGTGATTTCCAAATACCTATCGATTTCTCTCAAATGTCTAAAGACTTGTATAAACTTTCTCAAAGAACTCATCACCGCCAGTATTGAAGATTTATATTATATATAGCCAAGTATATCACCTAAGTCATAAACTATATCATATCTGAATATTTGTATTAACTGTTGATTCGAGTAGTAATCGATTCAATTTCCTTAAAATAAAACTTTAGGTTTGAGTGAAAAAAATATATGAGAATTTTTTATTTATTAATAATCCGTTTGATGGACAGAAAAGTAAGACACTATAGAATTTACCTATTTTATCATATCTTCCTAAAAGTTATCAAAACAGGTCCAGTTATCTATCAAATCCATAGATATTTTGAATTCGAAATTAATATATGAAGACAACACCAAGCACCAGTATGTATATAATACTAATATCTGTGTACGTAGGGCAGACGCATAGTCTGAAATCTGAATATATAGTAGTTCGTTATGGCATCAATTTCATGTCATTGATTGCTTTTACATTGACAAATTAAAAAGTTTATTCATTTCGAAATGGGCCACGCGATTTTTAAGAGTTCAAAAGACATTAGCCTAGCTCTCATGTGAGTCATGCAGACACATACAGTGCAATGTCCATTTAGATGAAGCCAATAATAAGTCTCGGAGTCTTCCTGGGAGTACTGTTGAATTGACAAGTGCTTTTATGACGTGTGATATGATTTGGAGAGGGATTCTTTTGTCATAGATCATCGATTACTACTTCTACTACTACTGAGTGTCTCTTAATTTACCTGAGTTATATACTAATCTCATTTGTAATGTATTAATTTAAGAAATTTTTGCATAATGGTATAAGAATTCTTCTATTAAATAGATAGTTTCTCATGGGTAAACGTAACGAGAATTTAAACATATCAATTAATCTATATGAGTTTTTTTACGAGGAATTTGAATATGCATTACCTATTTGTGTTTTGATTAGTGTTATTATTAACCACTAAACATTGCCTTGGATACCAGTAAACATACTTGGGCAAGTTGAACCATTAATATATATATGCATATCTTTCCATAAATAAACTATATACGTATGGGCATGCCAAATGCACATGCATATATGGTTAATTAAGCACTAAGTTACTTGTAAAATTATTTATTTATTTATTTAACAATTAACATTTGCTTATCAAAAATAATCTGTCAATGTACAAATGTTGAGCATGAATTATGAAATGACTCAGATGAAGAGATATTATTATTATTATTCGGAAGACTGTGTTTGCAAAAGAAGAATCCGATGTCATATCAAAAGACTATGTTAAATGCAATAAGTTAGCATCAAAATAGGATATTTCTAAGTTTAAAGAAAACTCGATGATTTCTCTAAGTATACATTAATTCATCTAGTACACTCAAGTAATTACCAATATGACAATATCCCATAGAAGAAGTGTCTGCCATTTATTTTCTCTAAAATTAAGACCATTTAAATTTATGATTAATTTGTTGTTAAATATTCTTATATTCATATATTCATACTCAAATATAAATAATTTTTAATTATTTTATTTTCAAATAAATTATGACATAACCAACTTTCTTAATTTCCGTATAAATTAATTACATTTATTTATATTTAAGTCTCGAAGAAATATACAAGTTAACTAATATCATCAAATGTTCAAGTTAATTAGTTTGTGCAAAATAATTCATTTATTTCATCAATTTTGATGAGATCCCCTAAAAACAAAATTTGGAGTTGACTAAAGGGTGGTAGTGAGTAAGAGCAAGGGAACACCACCCATACCCTTTCATTATTGCTATGAATTGAATAATATTAACACTTTCTTAAATTTAACATTTCCTCAATAAAGAAGAGCAGTTGGATCTCTCTTATCACGAGGGATGGAGGGTTCATAATTTTGGTGTAGCCTCCATTATTATTTAGCCACACTAAATACTACTACTATGCTACCTAAGGAAGTTGAAGACCATTTTTTTAAATTAATGAACTCTGAATTATATATAACTAATGCATTAAGAAATGGGGGGGAATTGGAATAATGAAATTGTGTATGCGACAATGTAGGGCCAATGTTGACCACGTGGCAGACATCATCACTAACCCCTTTCTTCCAATGTAGGTCCCAACCCCTTATGTCACATGGGACCATCGTCACCCATTTCCTCTTCCATTTACTCTTTTTTTTTTTTTTTAATAATGTTATTGGATTTTACTAATGATTAATCTGTCTCACAAAATTTTTGTTGGTCAATTTTAGTAGGTTTGAAATCTTGTTCAAGAAAATAGAGTTCATTAGTTAATTTTGATCGTAAATCCTGTTTTGAAGTGTGTAGTATTTCAAATGGTTAGAATATATAGTACTACTTTAGTTAAATATAGGAATAATAAGCTTTAATTTCATATGGTTGTTTAGTTGAACGGAAAAACGGAAAATAAAGGCTAGATATTTAACATAATTTATATTAGCAGATGGTTTTCATAAAAAAAAAAAAAAGAAGGATTAATGGGTTAGTAAGTGAAGGGTATCAGAATTTGAGCTTAATGCATGCATACGCATTAGGATAATCATGAACTATTTCACCAAAATTATATATGATAAGATGTAAGAACACCTTAAAGAAAATTAAGAATGACTGAATACCCAATTACCAAAAAGGAAAAGGAATGGGTCGACCAAATGGAAGTAAAATATCACAATTGAGTCCATTCTTAAGGGCTAGTTCACTACAGTTAACAACAACATGATACCAATTCCTTTTCTGCTCATCTTCTTTCTCTAAGATATTATAGAAGAATTAATGCAAGTTGATCCTACAGCACCGTCCCTAACAAAGTCTTGGTTTTCCAAATGCCTTGCACCTACCTACAGCTAGCTCTAGGTACTATAGCATTAATAAAACCATGCAAAAATCCACATTACTCCCATCATTTTTTCTCTCTCTTCTAACAATAATAATAATAATTCAGACTTTCATGAATAATAATGATATAATAATACTAGTAATAAGAACAATAAAATATGAAACCAATACTAGCACTTAGTCAACCTAACCTCTGCATCTGTCCATGTCTGATGCTATGCAGATGCTCCAGTTGGGTCAACTTCTCGAACCTTCGGCCCCACCTTCTTCTCTCTTCCCATCCCATCCTTTTAAATACACCAACGTTAATCTCTCAGTCTCACACAACACAACCATGGATGAACACGAACCCACATTGTTGTTCCCCGACACAGACCTCGATCTCAGCTTCACCAGCACCACCACCGACCGCACCACCAACACAACCACCAGCGCCAGAACCAGCTTAGCCCGCACCAGCAGCCTCACCCTCAGCTTCAACGACCGCCTCTCCACATTCTCCGCCGCGGAGAACATACCCACACCCGCTGCCGTCATCAACCGCCGTCCCCATCGCAGCTCCGACCCTAACTGGTCCGCCATCCAGGCCGCTGTGAACCTCTCTTCCGACGGCCGTCTCCACCTCCGCCACCTCAAGCTCCTCCGCCACGTCGGCTCCGGAAACCTCGGCCGCGTCTTCCTCTGCCGCCTCCGCGACTACGACGGCGCCTACTTCGCCCTCAAAGTCGTTGATAAAGACCTCCTCACCCCCAAAAAACTCTCCCACGCGCAGACCGAGGCAGATATCCTCCACGCGCTCGACCACCCCTTCCTCCCCACTCTCTACGCGCGCATCGACGTCTCCCACTACACGTGCCTCCTCATCGACTTCTGCCCCGGCGGCGACCTCCACTCCCTCCTCCGCAAACAGCCCAACCACCGCTTCCCCCTCGCCGCGGCGCGCTTCTTCGCCGCCGAGATCCTCCTCGCCCTCGAGTACCTCCACGCGCTCGGCATCGTCTACCGCGACCTCAAACCCGAAAACGTCCTGTTACGCGAAGACGGCCACGTCATGCTCTCAGATTTCGATCTATGCTTCAAGTCCGACGTGGAACCCACTCTCAACCTCCGGGCCCACACTCCACCCCACGTGGCCCCCACAAACGGTTGTTTCAGTTATAACCGTCATAAAAAAAAAGAAAAATCACTTGCAATTGCAACAGAGTTCGTGGCTGAACCGGTAACAGCGTTTTCACGGTCATGCGTCGGTACACACGAGTATCTCGCGCCGGAGCTTGTATCCGGTAACGGACACGGCAACGGCGTGGATTGGTGGGCTTTCGGGATTTTCATTTACGAATTATTGTACGGGACGACGCCGTTTAAGGGGTGCAACAAGGAGGGCACGCTGCGCAACATAGCGTCGAGTAGCAACGACGTGAGGTTCGCCCACGTGGCGGCGCGAGAGGAGCCTGGGATGGCTGAGGCTAAGGATTTGATTGAGAAATTGTTAGTGAAGGATCCTCGAAAGAGGCTAGGGTGCGCCAAGGGCGCTACTGAGATTAAACAACACGCGTTTTTCGATGGGATTAAATGGCCTTTGATTAGGAATTACCGGCCACCGGAAGTGAAAGGGTTGATGAGAAAGAACAACAAGTCGCACGTGAGTGGTCACGTGAGTTGCAAGAGAAAGAGGTGGTGCTGGTGGTGGAAGAGATTAGGGAATGTTGTGAAAGGGGGTAAATATAATTATTATTATCATTATGTTGATGATCATAGTTACAAGGTTAATTAGGAATTATGGTTTGCGTTTTGTTTTATAGAGATTGGTGGAAGATATATAGATATACGGTAGTGTGACCATAGTTTTGAAATTTTGGGTTTGAAGTGAGTGAGTGAGTGTAGTTTTTCGTGACACAGGTTTTACTGTTGTACATGAATCACAAACAATATATATACATCAAACTGATTGCGATTTATGTCTCTGTCTTGGTTCTTTTGTTTATTTCCAGTTTAGTACTTTGGCTATTTGATGAAGAATTATGTAACTTGCATTAATTACTTAAGGCTCTTAAAATGGAATATGGTATGTAAATAAAAGGATGTAATTTGTAAAGAGTTAACCTCGGGCTAGAAATGATGAACATTTATTTGACACTTGTAAGAGAGAAGAGAAAATATAAGTATGGTAGATTGTGTAATTAGATAGTGAAAGAGACATAAAAAAGAATAGAGTGACGATTTTAGTGTGGTTGAAAGAAATTTTTTACCTTTTCAAGACAAAAACGATGAAGGAGAGAGGATGTTAAACACACACAATACCGTCTCTTAAATTTATTTAACTGGAATATGTGTCAACAAAGGTTTGGCATCATGCAAGAACCCTAACTAACTAGTGTTTGATGTAACATGATGTTAAGTTCACAAAAGTGTCTAGAGTAATTCATATTTCATAGGTCCCCTTTTTGTTTCATTTGTAAACTAAGTAGGTACCGTCCTATCGTATTGGGCTCAATAACTATATACATAGTAACTTTGTTATTATTAAAAATAAGTAAATAACAATTAATTTTTAGTTGCTTGACAAAAAAAATCAAGTGTTAGATGTGTTAAACTAGATGTTTTGCACGATATTAGTACGACCGGCTCACAGGGACGGAGGCAGGATGATAGGGGTGGGGGGTGGAAAAATAAAATAAAATTTACTTAATGTATGTATAAGATTTTTTATATAATAATTTTATATGTATAAATATAATACACATAACATGTATATGATAATATTATTCTAAAAATATATAAGATATGATGTGTTAAAATAAAGATATATACGTATAAAATTCATAAAATATGATAAAAATTTAATTCTAATTTTACATATGAATAAAAATATTTGTACACTCCTATATTAGTATATAACTTGAGAGAAAAAAAGAAAAAGAAAAATAGATATATGTATAATAAATTATATGATTTGATAGGAAGAGAAAAATAAAGAGAAAAATATGATGTCTAGTAAGTGTTTATAATGTTAAGGTGTAGAAATATTAGTACTCTTTACATATCTAACCAATAACTACCAATAAATAAAACAAAAAATTCAATATAATATAACACATCATATATGATAAATCCAATCTACACTTATATTTTAAAATAATAAAATATAGAATAACAAAAAAAAATTAGAAATGTGTTTATTTATTTTATGTAGTAATATTAAATTTGTTTTGATGATTTGTTGCATTTTCATATTCTCCATGATACTTGTTTTCACAGTATAAAAAAAAATAAGAATTTCTATAATTAAAATTTATCTTTTTTTTTTCATTATAATTATAATTAAATTAAGAATAATAAAAAAGTTCCACAATATTATTATTATTAGTGATTAACAAAGTCCAAAAAGAAAAAAAAGTTAATTGCCTAATAACTAAAATTTAACAAAATATAACATTTAACTTTTTTTTCCTAAACAAAAAATATTTTGAAAAAAATTCAGAGGGCCACAACCCCTACCTCAACACCTACCTCCGTCCATATATATATATATATATATATTTACAATATACTCATTCATGTGGTTATTCAATTATTTAACCATTAACTTGTTTATCCATTAACTTATTGATCCATGACATGATTAATCTACTATTCTTCTCATATGACACTTTTATGTGTATCTCATATCCTTATCCTTTGACTTGGTGAAGGTTTTATAATTTGAGTTCTTCACTTTATTACTGAAGTTTAGCTCCGAAAGAGCTAGGCCCAAAACCCTAAAATGCTCTCAAACAGAAAAATAAAGTGCTGGGGGAGAAACTTGAGACTCGAGTTTGACTTCCAAAAAATCAGAACTGGCTTGAGCTTGTGAGAGACAAAATTGAAGGTCTCTCTGTCTTAGAGTTTCAACAAGTCTAGGATCATCCAAATCTTAGCTCTATAGAAAAAGTTATGCCCTGCGCAAGACACAGTAGTGTCAAGATGAATAAAATTTCCAAAAAGGAACAAAACTTAACACACAAGCCCAATTAAGTCCACTATCATAGAACTCAGCCCTTAAATCAAAATTAAGCATGAAGTATGTCAATTAGGTACAAAATCATGAAATAATGTTAAATAGCTATGTTTTACTACATTTAAAACAAAGAAAAAGATGCAAAAGCTAATTATACTCCAAACATGTGGTAGGCATAATGATCTTATTTGGTTAAACTTATTCATAAACCCTAATAAGAGAAAAAATAAAAAAGAGATTTCCCATGCCTGAACTCATCATGTAAAGAATATTCTACTCAAATTTATATGAAGAGTAGAGATTTCCCACACGACCCAAATTTAATTTTGTTTGTGAGAATAAAGGTAATTCGACTTACTGTAACAAAATTTTATTATTGTTATTTTCTTTGTTTGTTCCATTTTATTATGCAGTTTGGCAAGATATCAATGCATTTCTTTTGCATATGTAAGGGGTCTATTACTGCGGCATTCACGACTGGGCTTTAATTTGGTTGCTAGTTCCAATGTGGATGAATGCTACGTGATGCAATTTTTGGGGAGGTGGCAATGAATTGAATGAGACTCGAATTCAATAGATATGCATGTATTAATTTCAATGGGTCTTGAGATTTGAGCAGGGATAGTTATTTATATGGGTAGAGGTGGGTAGAGGTGTCCGCTTGACATATTTATTATATTTACAATTATTTTGAAGGTTTTTTTAAAAATAATTTATAATTAAGGTAAGTCTCTTTTTATAATTATAAATTTGATTTTTTTTAATATTTTAATTAAGCTATAATACTTTTACATTTAACTAATTCTATTTTGGTTTAATTGTAATTTTTATTCCTTGATTTTACAATTTGCATTCCTTTGTTTTTTAAGTGAATAATTAGATCCTCATTTAAAAAACGCACAAATTATTCGTCTCTTTTAAAGGGTTGATCATTAGTGTTTTAACGTTGACTAATTTAATTACAATTTTTATCTCTCTGATTTTTATTTCCCGATTTTTCAAAAACATGCTTGACCCTCTATTTTTATGTTTGTTATCAAATTTTGTAGTTATTGTTATCAAGTTTTTTACATTACCCTACCTTACATAAAAAAATGTTACTAATGTCAATTTTTTAATAGAATTCTTAAATGAAACAAAACACAAATATAAATGAATACCAAATAAATGAAACAAAATAACAATGGTGTGGTGACGATGAATACTCTATGTTTGAAGTATTTAAAAACTTTTAAAAATATGTGGTGAATATAAACAAAATAAATTGTAGCGGTAGAAAATGGGAATTAACGAGCATTCCTTATTGTCATAGACTTGCATGCTTGTGGCATAACAATTATTAACCTGAAGCGTACGTGACAGATTATTATAGATAATTATATAAGTGTTGTACAACCATTTATAAGTGTTTTAGAGTCATCTTAAATTAATTGTAAATTTATGTGCAAGAAATCAACTTATTTGACAACTTATACTTTTTATATTTGGACAAGTAATGATCTAGATAATTGGTTGGAGAACAACCTTCCACCAATACACCCCTAAATATAAGAATAGCACACAAAAAGAAAATGAGAAACAAAGAAAAAGATGAACCAAAAGATATCAACTATCTGTTGTGTGTAAGAACTATGGAAATGTTGATCACAATAAAATAACATGCAAAGGTAAAAAACCAAGGCTGATCGAAAGATTCCTAAAGGAAGAAACAAGGTAACAAATAACTTAATTTAGTTGTATGTATAGTTATTTATTTAATTGATATTTAATGTTGATTTAAATTTGAATAATATTTTAAGACTTGAAAATGGAGACTTCAACAAAGAATGCAACAATTTAATCTACAACAACAAAGATTTAGTGATTCACATTTAAGAATTTCATGTATATATTCAGTTTTGTAACTTAATTGTTTTATATTACAAAAATCAAAAGTGGCCGCAAATTTTAAGTCCAAACTTGAGGAAACATCTACATCATTACATGAACAACTCGCTTAGCCGCTTGGATTTCACCTATAATAACTCGATCCAATATACGTGTATCAACAATTGCACCTCCATTGAGCCAAGTCTTACCAACAACTACATCAACCACTACATCTATTAATGTTTCAACTTTTGCACCAAAGACCCAATAATCACAAGTCTAGAATGTGGAGTGAATCCCTGACTTATTTGTATTTTGAATTTGGTTATGTTTTTTGGTTATGATTATGTATTTTGGATGTATCAAACTTAAGATACCTTTTTGGAATACTACATATACCTTTTTGATAAAAACTTATGATTATGTATTATGGTTTTGGATTACTACAAATATTTTTTTTGATAGAAACTTATGAGATCTGATTATGGGTTACTACAAATGCCTATAAAGCATTCTTAGTTTCACATATTAATATTATATTTGGTTTGGTTTCATCTATTTGGTATTTATTTATATTTATATTTTTTCCATTTAAGAATTCCATTTAAAAATTGACATTAGTAATATTTTTTTATGTAAGGTAAGGTAATGTAATGTAAAAAAAATTAACAACAATAATTATAAAATTTGATAGCAAACATAAAAGTAAAGGGCCAATTGTGTTTTAAAAAAAATCAGGAAATGAAAAATCGCCAATTTTCAAAATAAGGGGATGAAAATCGCTAGTTTTCAAAATAAAAGGGATAAAAATTGCAACGTTAATGTTAAGATACTAATAATCAACCCTTTAAAATAGATAGAGAAACTAAATTTGTACGTTTTTGAAACCATGAGACCCAATTATTCACTTAAAAAAGAGAAATATAAAAATCGTCATTTCAAAAAATTAAGAAATAAAATTTCAATTAAGCTTTCTATTTTTTATTCATGTTTACGTACAAATCTACAAGTTGTCATATATATATTAACTTGAATTTGTTTTCCAACTCCTGTGTAGGAAAAAAAAAACTCATTTTTTTACGGAAAAAAATGGATTGCATAAAAAAATAAAATAATTATCATATACTAACAAAGTAAAATCGTCTTAGATTAGATTTTTATCTAATCACAAATCATAGTTTGATATGATTTTTATAATAATTATCATAAGAGTCAATAAACTTCTTATTATTATTATATTGTAATTGAATGATGTTTATACCATTGTTATATAGTTTATTTTCTCTAATTAAATAAACATGCCTGACAAGTGATTAATTAATAGTACATAAAATTACTCAAATATTTAATTTTAATTAATTGTCTTTAAAATAGTTAAATTCGCCGGGTGAAAATTGGATATAGAGAAATTAAATTTAAGCAAGATCTGGATAATTTTTATTATCTAAAATCGACTATATACCTAATTACCTACCATGCATGCATGGTTCGGCTGCCTACTACTACTTTTGGTTGATATACTTATTTTTCAGTTACCTGAAATTAAAGGTTATTCTATGATGAGTTTAATACTTATGCATAAAGGATTTTACATCGTTGATAAATTCAAATTTATTATTTTAATAATTTTATAAAAATTAATTAATTTATATTAAATGAAAAGTTATAATTGAATTATGGTGTAAAAATATTATCTTTTTCTTCTTCTAAGATTATCCCAATAATTTGCAGTTGAAACAAATTCAACAACATTGACCAAATAGATGGCCCATAAAATCACAATTAGTAGAAAGCATAATATGCCACTCATGAGGAGTTTGGCACAACCTTTCTTCTAGAGCAATATTAAATAAATAAATATTCAAATGTGTGAAATGATGTCTTATTCTAAAAGATACCAGAATATGTGTTAGGAAATAAAGAATTGATAAATAAAAATGGATTGTTGTCAATTGTGACATGACAAAAGCAGAACACTTTATGGAAAAACAATAGGAGACACCCAATGAGGAATTCGCATTTTAGTGTCTTTGTAGCTATGATATGAGAGGTAGGCACAATGAGAGGATGACATCGTGACTATACTATTATCAACCACAACAGTGAAGACAATAATACAGCAAAACCAAAAATGATTATTGGATCCACATGTGTAGTATTTTTTTTCTAACTACGATATTAATAGATTATTTACACAGTGATTAAATTTTGTTAGAAAACATGAACTTACGTAAAGTGAGTATTAAAAAAATTAATGGTTAAATTTAAAACTGTAAAGAAGTGGAGCGTTTTTTCATTCTCCTAATTGAGGGATTGATATTGAGGATAGAAATCGTGTATTGATACATTGTAAGATGATCTATAATATATTTAATAGAAAATCATGTGTTATTGTTTGTTATCATGAACGAAAGTTGTTCAGATCAATGAAGATCATACGAGATGAAATCAGTATTTTATCCTTTGAATTAGAGCATATAAACCATAAAATGTGAGTATTTTCATCTTAATAAACAATAGATTGTTTAAATAAAGCTTTACTTAAATATACTATAATGTTTGACAAAAAGTAGTTGGTTAATTAGTTGAAAGTAGAAAAATAGTTAGTAAATAATAGTTGCTAGTTAAAAAAATCAACTTATTGAATTATAATATCTGATAAAATCAATTTGACTGTCAAAATATATTGGCCCAAGACTTTTATACGATAATTTTTATCTTTCAAAAATTAATATGACTGATATTATATTTTCTCTCGACTAATTTAACTATATATTAGCTTTTCAATAATTGTACGTCTTCTGAATAACGTAAGACACGGGAATTCAGAAAAAAAAAAAAAAACGTAAAGACAAGGGGAAAAACTAATTAAAGTTCAAGTACAATACTTTTTTTTGATTAAATTATACATTTGATTTTTCTATTTTTTTAAAATCTTCAATTTTGTTTCTTTTCTTTTCAAAATCAAGTAATTTTTATCCTTATGTTAATTTTGAGGCTTTGACATTAATAAATTAGGAATAAAAAATAGTAATTATGTCACTGATAAAAAAATTATTTAAATCAATATTAAAGATAATAATGAAAGTCTCACAATTAACAGAAGGATTAAAATTACTTGATTTTAAAAATAAAAAGAATAAAATTGTAAATTTGAAAAATATAAGGGAATCAAATATGCAGTTTAACTTACTTTTTATATAAAAAAAAATAAATCAAAATCAGCTTCAAAAACCTAACATTTGATACGTGTTACTTTATCCCACGATAACATAATATTCTAATACGTATCGTACCAAAAAAAAATTACGTTGATCAACATGTGATTATATTTGCATACAAGAAAATTGATTATCATTATTATACACTCAATATCTCTTTTTTATTTTATTTTTTAATTTTTGTTCGGTGTGCTAAGTGATATTTCAAATTCTAGTTGTCTAGTGACTCAGACTATTGGATGAACCTTCTTCAAGTGAGGTTCACTTGACCTAACTTTGAAAGGATACCAGAAGTACATATAATAATGCGTGTTTGGATTGTGTTTTGGCAAATTCCAAATGAATATTAAAGAAATATGCTCTTTGTTATTTTTGCGGTGAAATTGTCTCATGCTTCATGAGTTCGGAATACCATACTTATATAACAAAGCAAATACGTTGATAAAGACACTAATACTTAAAGGAGGTGTTTGATTTCCTTGTTTTTTTTTTTTTATGTTGTTTTATGTTATTTTTATTTTCATAAAAATTAAAAATACAGTTGAAAATGTGTTTATTTTAATATTTTAAAATATTTTTAGCAAAAATATTTTCTAAAAATTCTGAACACTGGAAATAAATATTTGATGTTTTCAGCATTTTAACTTTTATAAACATTTTTATTATTTAATGGTTTCGTTTTCACTTTTATAAATAAATTTTCTAATATTTCAAATATGAAAATTAAATCTGTTTCACAAAATGAAAACCGAAAATATCTCTTGAAATCAAATGTTACAAAGTTAGCACAGATTTCAATTCTGTAAGATATAGACAGGTACGACTTAGAGGGATGGAAAGATGGACGATTGTCGGAGCCCCTTAGTGGAGAGAGGTTTACAAATATGATTAGTTTTAGTATTTTTAAAATAAAAAATTAAGTTAATCCTTTTAATTTTTAAAATTTTATTCTTAAATCTAAATTCTAACTTTCAATAATTTGAACATTTAATATTTATCAATGAGTTAAAAGAACCTCTGTATTTTTTATGATTGTAATAACCGTAATAATTTTACTACCTTACATCAAAGAAAAAGAATAGATAGAGACGACTCTCAGTGGATTCCTAATTCTCGGACTCAAGTCATTTTTTTTTTTCTTTTTAGATAGTAATAACTCTAATTTCAATCTACAATTGACACTCCAAGGCATATAGTTAAAATATATTTGAAATTTATAGCTTAATTTTCTCATACATCAAATAGTTTTTTTTATATTGAGATTAGACACGGTAATAAAACGTACTATTTTTAATAAAATTTATTCTTTTTACAAAATATATGTTTAAATTTTTAAATATTTATATTTGATAGACTTCTTTTTAGTCTCTCGTCTTACGTTTCATAAATCTCAAAAAACGGCCCCGTATTTCGGTAACACAAGTGATAAATAGCTTCGACCCCTTAAACATATGACAATAGTTTGATCCTAAACTACATGAATAGAGTTGCAAATGCGAACAAAAAAAGTTTTCCTTTAACTAATACTCTACTTTCTTGAGAGATTAGTCACTTCTCAGAGTTGGACTAGGCTAGTGTGGCAGTACCGAAATTCCTTGTGTTGTAGGGTCTATCCAATATCCATGCAACCTTTAGCACCACTTGTTTAATTATCTTCAATTAGCTTCTTCGTACGAGTTTGAGTTTACTAAAAATGTAAGGTGAATTGATTTTTTTTTTTTTTATGGATTGAACTTAGACCAATCATTAATAATTTTCTATCACATTTATCAATTTTTCTGATATCATTTAATTCTCTCTCCCCTCTTTCCTTCATCCCACACAACCTAAAATTGAAGTGTATATTTAATATTTTCCAAAAAACAAAAATAAAAATGATTCAACGGGCAAAGAAAGAAAAAAGAAGGGAATTGAACTGTGATTAGGCACTATGGCACTGACTCCAAAGAAGTCTTTACGTAAAATGATTACTCTCCTGACTCAACTCATGAAGCATATAGCAAATAGCAAAACTCCCACAATTTTTCTCTTTTAGAAGTAATAAATGTTTTTCCCATATTGGCAGGCCCAGCAACAATGGCGGGATCATGATCCTAAGGAATCTACATGTCACGTCCTTCCTCAAATCCACACCGTTTATAGTTAACCGGTCAACTCACTCGATCTTTCAAAACTTGAATGAATGATATGATATAGTAACAGTGTCCACAGCATATGGTGGTGGATTGCCAGAACAAAAGAGAGAAGAACCCAACCTACAACAACAATAGTTGTCTCGGTCTCTTAATCAAAGGTTAGGCGTTCAAATCCTGATTAGTTTCAATATAAAATAACCTAGGTAGGAAAATTAGTCATTAATTTTAGTAATAAATACTTCGTATCAATATTATAGATAAGAAATAAAAAGATAAGAAGAACACAACACAACACACCAGAGAATTAAACATACACGTACAGCAACAGCCACAAACAACTAGTTCATGCCACTTTGCTGTAAAGTGCCTTCAACACAACAACAACAACGTAGGGTTGACCCAACACTTCAACCATCCTCAAGTCACGGTTCACCTCCACTTTCATGCCCTTATCAATCAATGTTATGTGTCTTTTACTCTCTCTCTTTATCTGTCACTGTGTTGAGTTGTGTTATGTGTATGTGTTGTGTTGTGTGGTGTCTCTCTCTCTCTCACACACACTCTTTTTCTCTCTTATCCTAGTGTTTTTTGTATTGATTGCTTCTGTGGGTCTATTTATTTTTCCTTTTAACCAAATGGGGTGTTAATAGTTTCTCAATTTGGCTTCTGTGCTTCATTCACTTGTTTGTTCTCACCACTCTTCCTTTCACAACACGGTACTCTTAATTTTTTTCCTTTTTTTTTTTTTTTTTTTTTTTTTTTTTTTTTGTATGACATCTTCTGCTTTGTCCTGAAGCACCTCTCAATTGTCCCGTGTTCACACTTGCTTCTGTGAAACCTTTTCCCTTTTTGTTTGCTTAATCATTTCAGAGTTCTTCTTCTTCTTGGCCAAATAAAGAAAGCCAAACAACCCCTTATGCTGTTTCGGCTTGTTTGAGAAAAATGAAGGCATTGGAGTGTAGTTTCCGCTTTCTAAATGGGGTTTACACGGCTCTATTGTTTTGCCTTGGCATTGTCTTTGTGAACTCGCTTAATGAAGAGGGTTTGAGTCTTTTGAGGTTCAAAGCTTCCCTTCTTGACCCAAACAACAACCTCTATAACTGGAATTCTTCTGATTTCACTCCTTGCAATTGGACTGGTGTGAATTGCACAGGCTTAGTGGTAACTTCTGTGAAACTTTACCAACTCAATCTCTCTGGCACTTTGGCTCCTTCCATCTGCAATCTTCCAAAGCTTCTTGAGTTGAATTTGTCAAAAAACTTCTTCTCTGGCCCCATTCCTGATGGTTTTGTTGACTGTGGTGCTTTGGAGGTTTTGGACCTTTGCACAAATAGGCTTCATGGACCCCTTCTTACCCCTATTTGGAAAATCACAACACTTAGAAAGCTTTACTTGTGTGAAAACTACATGCATGGTGAAGTGCAAGTGGAGCTTGGGAATTTGGCATCACTTGAGGAGCTTGTCATATATAGCAACAACTTAACTGGAAGAATTCCCTCGTCAATAGGAAAGTTGAAGCATCTTAGAGTTATAAGGGCAGGTCTGAATTCCCTCTCTGGTCCAATACCTGATGAAATCAGTGAGTGTAAAAGCTTGGAGATTTTGGGGTTGGCACAGAATCATTTAGAAGGTTCCATTCCAAGGGAGCTTCAAAAACTTCAAAACCTCACCACTATACTTCTTTGGCAAAACGCTCTCTCTGGGGAGGTTCCTCCTGAGATTGGAAACATTAGCAGCTTGGAGCTTCTGGCTTTGCACCAAAACTCACTGAGTGGTGGTGTCCCAAAGGAACTTGGAAAGCTCTCCCAGTTGAAGAGGCTGTACATGTACACCAACATGTTGAATGGAACGATTCCGCTGGAGCTAGGGAACTGCACAAGGGCTATTGAGATAGACCTTTCCGAGAACCATTTGATTGGGAGCATTCCAAAGGAGTTGGGAATGATCTCTAGTCTTAGCTTGCTTCATCTGTTTGAAAACAATCTGCAGGGTCGTATTCCAAGGGAGCTTGGTCAGTTGAGTGTGCTAAGCAATTTGGACCTGTCACTGAATAACTTGACAGGTACAATTCCAGTGGAGTTTCAAAACCTTACATTCATGGAGGATTTACAGCTGTTTGACAATCAACTTGAGGGTGTGATTCCTCCTCATCTTGGAGCTATTAGAAACCTTACTATTCTTGATATATCTGAAAACAACCTTGTTGGTGTGATACCTATTAACCTTTGTGGTTATCAGAAGCTGCAATTCCTAAGCCTTGGTTCAAATAGGTTGTTTGGAAACATTCCTTATAGCCTCAAAACATGCAAATCTCTTGTGCAGCTTATGCTGGGGGACAATCTATTGACAGGAAGCTTACCTGTGGAATTGTATGAGCTTCACAATCTCACTGCACTTGAACTCTATCAGAACCGGTTTTCGGGGATAATAAACCCGGGGATAGGCCAACTCAGGAATCTAGAGAGGCTTCACTTGTCGGCTAACTACTTTGAAGGCTATCTCCCTCCTGAGATTGGAAATTTGACACAACTTGTCACATTCAATGTTTCCTCTAACCGTTTCAGTGGAAGCATTCCTCATGAGTTGGGAAAATGTGTTAGACTGCAGAGGCTTGATCTTAGCAGGAACCACTTCACTGGCATGCTTCCAGATGAAATTGGCAACTTGGTGAACTTGGAGCTGTTGAAAGTTTCTGATAACATGCTCTCAGGAGAAATACCAGGCACTTTGGGGAATCTTATTAGGCTCACAGACCTGGAACTAGGTGGAAACCAGTTTTCAGGAAGCATCTCTTTACACTTGGGAAGACTAGCAGCTCTTCAGATTGCACTTAACCTGAGTCACAACAAACTTTCTGGTTCAATTCCTGATAGCCTTGGAAACTTGCAAATGCTAGAGTCCCTTTATCTAAATGACAATCAACTTGTTGATGAGATTCCTTCATCAATTGGTAACCTTGTCAGTCTTGTAATATGCAATGTGTCTAACAACAAGCTGGTAGGAACTGTTCCAGACACCACTACATTTAGAAAGATGGATTTCACAAACTTTGCTGGGAACAACGGCTTGTGCCGTGTTGGTACCAATCACTGCCATCCATCTCTATCTCCCTCTCATGCTGCAAAACATAGCTGGATCAGAAATGGTTCATCAAGGGAAAAGATAGTGAGTATTGTTTCTGGGGTGGTTGGACTAGTTTCTCTTGTTTTCATAGTGTGTATATGTTTTGCCATGAGGCGCCGTAGCCACGCTGCTTTTGTTTCACTTGAAGGGCAAGGAAAGACTCATGTCTTGGATAACTACTACTTTCCTAAAGAAGGTTTTACATACCAGGATCTCTTGGAAGCCACTGGCAGTTTTTCAGAAACTGCAGTTCTAGGAAGAGGAGCTTGTGGAACTGTTTACAAGGCTGTTATGAGTGATGGTGAAGTGATTGCTGTCAAGAAGCTGAATTCGCGTGGAGAAGGAGCAAATCATGTTGACAGAAGCTTCCTTGCCGAGATTTCAACTCTTGGTAAGATCAGGCACAGGAACATTGTGAAGCTGTATGGATTTTGCTACCATGAGGATTCTAATCTTCTCTTGTATGAATACATGGAAAATGGAAGCCTTGGGGAGCAACTCCATTCAAGTGCAACCACTTGTGCATTGGATTGGGGTAATAGATATAAAATTGCTCTTGGAGCAGCAGAAGGCTTATGCTATCTTCATTATGATTGTAAGCCTCAGATCATCCATCGCGATATAAAGTCAAACAACATATTACTTGATGATGTGTTTCAGGCTCATGTTGGAGACTTTGGCTTGGCTAAGTTGATTGATTTTTCCTTCTCAAAATCCATGTCTGCTGTGGCAGGTTCATATGGCTACATTGCCCCAGGTAAGAACAAGTTCACTACATTAATGCAGTAATTGTAGTAGTTTTACTTGTTAGAATATCCTTTGCTGTGATTTACTTTCTTATATTGGTTTTTATCAGATGTGACAATGCTTAGGAGGGAAAAAAATTATTAAATTGCATAGCACATTAAGAGATGTTTTCAGTAAAAATGTTATTAATCCCCATATGTTTAATGCAAATCATCAAAAAGTTTATATTACTAGTGTGCTAAATGTGATATTTCACCAACAAATTGTTGGTCCGAGTGGTAATGGACTCGGTTCCCTTAAGCAAGGTGTCAGATTCAAGCTTTGTGAATGGAAAAAACGTGGTTGGGAGGGAAAAATCCCACTAAAGTGGCCAGACAAGTTTCATGATGGAGATTAATCATACTTCGTACCAATAACATGGTTACAAAAATAATGTGATATTTACCAAGGTATGACACAATTGATAAATAGTTGAGTCTTGACTGTGTATGAAAAGGCTTTGGTGTTGATGCATACAAGAAAAAAATGTGATGTTTTCATCAGCAGAATCATTGTAGTCCTTCTGTTTTTCTTATGGTTGCTTGGTTGCTATTTTTCAGAATATGCTTACACCATGAAGGTGACTGAGAAGTGTGACATCTATAGCTTTGGGGTAGTTTTGCTGGAACTAGTTACTGGGAGGTCACCAGTTCAACCTTTGGAACAAGGTGGTGATTTAGTGACATGTGTGAGAAGAGCAATTCAAGCATCAGTACCAGCATCTGAATTGTTTGACAAGAGATTGAATCTTAGTGCACCAAAGACAGTTGAAGAAATGTCTCTTATTCTCAAAATTGCTCTGTTCTGCACCAGCACATCTCCACTAAATAGGCCTACAATGAGAGAGGTCATTGCAATGTTGATTGATGCTAGGGAATATGTCAGCAACTCACCAACCTCTCCTACATCAGAATCTCCATTGGATGAGGATGATGGCATTTCTTCCAAAGGTTAGAAAAAAAATGTTCATAATCATAATTTTTTTGGTGTACTGATACTATTAGAGCTAGTTCCATGTTATTAGATAGTTCCCTAGTTTGTGTTTACAAAAAAAGGATCAATCCACCTTTTGCTAGCATTTTTTTTTTCTTGGGTTTCATTTGTTTACATATTTAAACTTCTACTTTATTGCAAAGTTCATCTGATGATCAATCAATGTATTGATATTTAGACAACTAATTTGGCTTGTCATGGTTTGTGCTGCAGATGGTGCTGTTGAGTTGTAAGTTATAGGCCTCACTTCGTCCTCTATGGAGAAAGTTTTTGGTACAACTTCATTTCTACATGTTTGAGTCTTGGACAATAATGTCCCCTGGCTCAACTGAATAAGTAGCTTTTCTAAAAGAATGACACAATCAATTCCAAAGAAGCAAATGCAGTGCTGCATTAACCTAACGATGTAAAGCTACTCTAATCTATTGTACCTAATTTAGATGTATGATGATTCTATTAACATAACAAACCTCACTCTTCTCCATTCTAGGCATCATATCCTTTGTTTGATGTCTATGATAGTGAGTTGAACATACAAAGATCATCCAAATTAGGCTCATTCGGCTTTGAATACTAATGATGACTATCTTTGTTTATGATTTTACACAATTTGGTGAAATATAAATTGTAAAGTTCTTACTAAGCCTTCTTATTTTCTCACTAGACTTGTAATTGTAGAGATTTTGATTTGTATACATATTCCATTTCGTTTGCACCAAAAGGGGTGCAAGCAGCAAAAAAGAAGTGTGAGGGGTAACTCTTAACTTTGCACCAACTTAACTACCAAATTGTATAATTTGAAAATTAAAGGAACAAGTTGCATACTAAAAAAAAAACAAAAGGATCCAATTGAAAACTTTAAATAAATTAAATGATTAAATTGGATATTAAGTCTTAATTGATTAAATTTTCATAAAAAATTTTAAATTACTTGTTTTATTTTTACTCTCCTTAAAAGAACCAAATTCAAAACGAAATTATATCATTGTAATTATTGATCAGTTATCACATAATGGTGTTATAAACAAATTGCTGAGTTGTAAACTAAGCAACCTTACATAGTGCATCACCCTCACTCTGGTTTCCAAATATTTCCTCTAGCATTTGACAGTAGTAATATATGCTAAAATGCAAAGTTATGGCAAACTTATGGTTGTAAATTTGACAGTAGTGCTAATATTTACAACTCAGAAATTTGCATAATTCATCTAAAGGCTGAAATAGAATAGAGGATTCCTCATAGTCTTCCATCAGTGTAGGACATATCCTTGTACGGTACCTTAAAACTTTCAAAGTAAACATGCATAACACCGTGATATTATCATCACCCTTTTCAATAATGTTATCTATCTCAATCGGTCACACCATGATATTTTAGGCAATTTGGAGCTGTTGAAACCTCTCAGCCACAGAGAATGGAAACACAAATTAAGGTCTAGGCTTTCCACAACTATTAGCAACCACTGTAGAGGTTCTGAAACATGGGAACCTCATCCTTAAGGATCTTTACTCCGTACGTATTATAGATTTTAGAACATGTCTCAAAGTCAGAGTCCTAAAATGAGTTGCTAAGTCGTGCTGGCTAGCACCACTGTGTCTTGTATACTATTTCGATTAAAAACAATCCTTAATATATGCATCAAGAAACAATATGTATATTTTATTCAGCTTGCAAAATGAATTTGGAGCCTGTTGATTATTGTGCCATACTGACTTCAAATTATTTACTAGATGATATAACTAAGTGAAAAAGAGAAAAAGGGTGCCACACTGTTTTACACTCTCAACCAATCGTACTTTTTCATATATGATAAGTCTGTTAACTTTTATAAAAGAGTAAATTACACTAACACTTCTTGAGGTTTGTTATAATTATAATTACAGGTGCACCCCCTTCCTTTTTTATCTCTACACAAAATCCCTTAACTTTTAGTATCTCATTACACTTGTATTCCTCCATTGTTAACGGAACTCTGTTAATTTTTTACGTCATATGACTGACACATAATTTTTATAATATTTTTTTTTTAAAAATGCCCTTATCTTCTTTTTTAAAACATAAGAGGTGCATTTGTAATGTGTTAAAAAGTTTAAGGAGTACATGTGATGATTTAAAAAGTTAAGGAGATACATGTGTGATGTGTTTAAAAATTAAGGGGTATATATGTAATGTGCTTAAAATTTAAGGGAATATATGTGTAATGAGTTTAAAAGGTCTATGTAAGTCGTTTAAAAAATTAGAGATACATGTATTAGAATATTAAAAACATCAATATCCCTTCTCCTTTGGAGAAAAAGAATAATTCTCTTCCCTTGAAAGATAGTACACGAAACCAAGGAAAAACAATCTCTTCTTTTCCCTTTCATAGAGGAAGAAAAATCCTTCTTCTCCCTTTAGAAAAATAACGTTGAAACAGAAAAAAAGAAATTTTTCTCAATTAAAGCAAATTTTAGAGATAACTTGCTCATTATAAAATTATCTTAAAAGTCATGAACAATAAAATATAGTCATGTATATAAATTGTGTGTATACCTTTTTTCATTATAAAATTATCTTAAAAGTCATAAATAATAAAATATAATCATGTATATAAATCGTGTGTCCACCCTTTTTCATTAAATAATGTCAGAGTAATGGATTGGTTGTCCCTCATGAATTGTTAATGGCAAACAGAAACTGAAAAGAAGAGGTAAGCTAGTTTTCCAGTTTCCAGCACTGCAACAGAAAGCAATTTAGGAAGCATAATCTTTGGAAATTCTTTCTCATGCTCTAGTCTTTCTTCTTCATGAAGTTGAGAAAGGTTTCACTACGAGGAAATACAAAAAATGATTCTTCAACACATCACAAAATTGGACTTCAATAAACTATTAAATTTTGAAGATTGTGCTGGAAAGTGGATCATAGCATATTCACTTCTTCCATATGATTCAGCCAAATTGGGGAATGGTGAGGACTCACCAACGCTCGAGTTAAAGGTGTGCAACAATTCATCATTGTGTTAGGTACGTAGGGATCAATTTATATTGATATAACTACCCGCCACTATAAACTTTTGAAATTAAGAAAAAAAGGAAAATAAGGTGTTACAATTAAAAGTGAAATACAATATATTTTTTATTTTATTTTTTGGTAGAGAAGGTAGATAGATATCTACTACAGTCACAGAAGACAAGCTCAAGTTAGATTACTGCGGACTAAAGTTCTTTTTCAAATATTTAACACAGTTACGTATTCAAAATTTGAATTTAAGATATTTAACAATCACTTGGTAATTAATCTAAGTAGTAGGTGATAAAAGAATATTGCTCCAAATCAAACATGCAGTCCCTTGATTTAATATTTTCAATTTAATATTTTCAAAAGGTTGACTCTGAACTTATATTCCATAGAAAGAATGTTAAAATAATATCAACGTGTATCATATTATCATCACTAAGAAATTCCACTTATGAATATTTAATCTTCCATTCAAAGTTTGCTACATATCTAATACTTTTTTGTTGCTTGGTATTCAGTATAATAGTTGTAGTAAACTGTTGAGTTTTCTTGTCAAACAATCACACTAAGGAGATAATGTTTTCTAAATTGCAAAGGAAGCATACAATGAATGTGGACTGATCATTATAGTGCTATATAAACAACAAAGGGCACCTTAGACAATAACAAGTTCAAAGATCAACAAAAATCAATATATATAGGACTATTTGTTAGTGTTTTTTTTTTTCTCATGATTAACAAATTTTAATTAGTTTTTTTTTTTTTAACTAAGAGAGTCGAATCCACACCTATCTCTCATTCCCTTCTCTTTCACCACTACACCAACCTTATATAGTAGTACTTAATAGTGTATTTTGTGATGCAAAGCATGGATGATGAAGTAGTTGTTGTGGGGTTCTGGACCAGCACTTATGTGATAAGAGTGAAAATTGCCTTGTTAGAGAAGGGAGTTGAGTTTGTGTACAAGGAAGAAAAAGATATATTTGAGAATCAAAACAAGAGTGAGTTATTGTTGAAGTCCAATCCCATTCACAAGAAGGTTCCAGTTCTCATCCACAATGGTAGACCTATCTGTGAGTCCCTCATCATTCTTGAGTACATCGATGAGGTTTGGAAGAACAAAGGAAAACAGTTATTCTCTGATGATCCTTACTACAGAGCCAGAGCCAGGTTTTGGATTGATTTGTTTGACAAGAAGGTCACCATTAATCTCTTCTCTCTCACATTTATAGATAGGTTTATCTTTGAATTATGAAAATCAATTGCTAAAGCTCATACAATTTAGCAACTTTAATGTTATATTTGCTTAATTACAATTTTTTTTTCCTTTAAAGTTACATAAAGTGGCAAATTTTGACCTTCTTTCAATTGTCCAATTAATTCATTTTTTATTGTTTTTTTTATATATATTTTGCTCTCATTTTCACAATATTACATATTTTGCCTCATATTTTTAGGGTAAACTAACGAGTTTATTTTATTTTAAGTTCCAACAAATCTTATAGCCTTTAAAATGTTATTGTTATAGTTATGCTATTATCTTCAATTTGGATCAAACTAAATATTTTTTTTATATTAATTTATTCATTAAAAGAATAGAATAAAACATTTTTAACCTATATAATTAAATTATGAGAAAAATGAGTATCCACAACAATGTAAATACCGTCATCTAATTACAATTTAACTTGTATAATAAGTTTGTTGACTTTGTATAATAACTGTTCTACATAGTCATTTCAACTATGATTTGTGTTTGATTTCGGACTAAAAATACATGTTTGAATTCAAATTATCATCTCTATAAACTTGATTTATGCAGGTAGCTGATTGTGGCAAGAGAATGTGGGCTAGCAAGGGAGAAGACCAAGAGGGTGCAAAGAGAGAGTTTGTGGAGTGCTTGAAACTCTTGGAAAATGATGAACATGGAGACAAACCTTATTTTGCTGGTGACTATTTTGGCCTTTTTGATATAGCCTTGTTACCAATCTCGTGCAGGTTTTATACATACGAGACATTGTGCAAATTTAGTATGGAGAAAGAATGTCCAAGGTTCATGGCATGGGTCAAAAGGTGTAATCAGAGGGAGAGTGTTTCCAAGACACTTCCTGACCCATATAAGGTCTATGATTTCGTGTTGGAGGTTAAGAAAAGGTTTAAGATTGAGTGAGACTTCATTAATTAGGAAGTAGCATTATTTGTAAGAAGAAGAATGCTAAGAGATAAGTCTGTTGCAGAAAACCAAAAACATGAAGCACATTCATAACAACACATTACATTTTGTTTCTTACAAAATGGTTCTTGTGGTGAATGTAAGATGTCCTTATCACTTACAAGTTTGTGTTGATTGAGAAATTGCAAATGGAGGAATTTTAAGACCTTTTTTATGATCTGTAACTTGGCCTTAATTGATGGCAACGAGACAATAGAAAACACTAGCCCCAACTTTATATCATTGCTTGTAATTCCAGAATCCGTTTTTTCATTGTAAACTTTGTTCAACACCTTCATTTTCTTTTCCTTCTCACCATGATCTTCTAGTTTAGAGAGTTTATGTACAAATTAGTCAATACAAAAGTTAAGCTTATAACTTATGGAAAAACTCTTTTCATTTTTTTTTAAAGGCTTTTCATTTTTTCTTATTTCTGGAAAAACTTATCCAAATAGGTCCAAAAAAAATTATCATGCACCAGGGTATATCTTCTTGGGACATCAAGATCTCAAACACCAAATTTAGTAGTTTCTTCTTTGACAATCACTGAGTTATTTCAACTAGCTGCCAAAATGAGAAAAATACAGTATTGACTATTGACAAGTTAAGAAAACAACTATTATGTGTCCTTAAAAAAGGAGTGATTTATTGATCATAAACACAACTTGAAAACTAACAACATCCATCACTCCTCAGCTCCAAATCCTGTAGACACACTCAAGTGTCTAGCAAACACAAGATATTACACAAGACCTTACAATACCATATATTTAACACACAAACGTTTATCTTATTCATGAACTCTTTAATTAATTTGACTCAATTATTTTCTTTTAAGTTCACAATATAGTCATACACCATCTTCTCATCAGGAAGAGATTTGGACACAGTCTCTCTCTCCATGCATCTCTTAGCCCAAGCCACGAGTTTAGGACACTCTTCTTCCATTTTGAAGTTGCCATATGTCTCAAAGGTATAAAACCAACTGTAGAAAGGGATCAAACCAATATCAAGGAACCCAAAGGTGTCACCTCCATAAAAGGGTTTGTTATTCAGTGTCTCTTCTAGCTGCTTAAAGATACAGATCAACTCCTTCTTCCCTTCTTCATGCTCCTCTCCTTTAGAAAGCCACATTTTCTTCCAAGTGTCATACACCTGTGTTGAAAATCACACATTTTTATTTGTATTGAAAAATGAAAACAGATAAAATTAAAATCACACATTTTTATTTGTATTGCAAATTAAAATTGCTTTTGAGTGTGTTCCATATGGAAAATATAATTCATATTTGGTTTAAAATTAAAAATGTTACGTCTAACAGATAAAATTAAAATGAAAGCAAAAGCAAAAACAAAGGTCCTTATTCGTTTTATTCGTTGACAAAAGTACTTTGGCCTCAAATATAAATTTCTGAAAACCAAACATCCTCTTAGTGTTTTTTCTAATAGAGAAACACTTATAATTTGGTATCTAAACAGATTCAAAATCTCTTTTTATAATAATAAAAACTCTCAAACACTTCTATGCTTCGATTGTTGTCTTTAAACAGACTCAAAATCTAATAATCCTCCCATGCATAAAAAAAAAAACCAAAAATTAAAAAAGATATTCCCTTTAAGATTCTATAAAGCACCCAAAAAAAAGTCCTGTACTTCAAACTTCAAATTTTGAATAGAGAAAAAAAAAATAAAAAAATCTCATGACAACAAAATAAATCATGCACCTTTTTGTCGATGTAATCTACCCAGAATCTTGCTTGAGCTCTCTCATAAGGGTCAGAGGGCAAGATTGGAGCTTTGTGATTCCAAACCTCATCAATGAACTGCACTATAATTGCAGACTCACTAATGGGTTTGCCATTATAGATGAGAACTGGAACTTTCTTGTGAATTGGGTTCATGTGCAAAAGCAAAGGGCTCTTGTTTTTGAGATTCTCTTCCTTGTATTCATACTCAACACCCTTTTCAGCCAATGCAATCCTAACCCTCATTCCAAACATGCTGGCCCATGTATCCAACAGAACAACCTCGTCTGCCATAGTTGCACAGGATCACCAAAACACAGAAATTGTGAAGTAGGATACACAGAGACAGAGATAATGTTTCCAAAGGGAAAAAAAGATCTTTCTGGTCCCAGAGTGTCGGTATGTTTGGATATTTATGGAAGCGAAAATAAAAAAATTTACAAAAATCTCAGTTGTAGAAAAGTGAAATTTGTGATATTTTTGTAAATTTTAGTCTAAGTATTGTTGTAGTACAGGTTTATAAAATTAAATTGTAATTTAAATAAGATGAAATTTTCAATTATTACATCTAAATTTTAAATTTAATTATTGGGATACGAATTTTCTTTAGTCACAGTGTCTACCTCAAATCTTAGCCACTTAAAATAAACTATATATAGTAAAAAAAACAAAAATGCTGGACACTTAGATGCTGACTGCAAGACCCTGCAATCGCATTTTGACTGAGAGTGCAGATGATGGAATAACAACATCAAGTTGGCTCTTTTGTTTTTGTTTAATTTTTTCATCCTTTTTTTTAAGCACATGTATCCTTTGAATTATTATATGAAGTTTCATTTCAACAATATTCTTATATATGCCATATGAGTTTGATTTCATTATTCTTGAGATTAAATTTTAAAAGTAACAAAATTGTAGGAAATGGCAATTTCCAAAGGAAACCATACATGTCTTGGTGAAAGGGACTTGGGTTGAAAAAAATGGCTTAAAGAGCTTCAGTGGCATTCTTAGGACTCGACAAATATAACTGGGACAGCTGGCTTGGCTAGGAGAAATCGAGATACATGAAGACAAAAAAGGGATTGGATTTTTTACAAAGTATGACCACATTATATTGACATGATTATTCAAATGTCCCAAATTGATACGTGTACTACATGTCTTCTAGAGTAAACAGTTGCACACGAAGAGTTACCTAAGTTGTTGTTATCCATGTCTAAACAAAAATAAAAAACTTAATGATTAGATAGTTAATAAACTTATTAAGTGAAAATCGCTAAAAGAATTAGTTTAGATATGTTTGGTGTTTGGATAAGTCTTATAGCTTATTCATAAGATGGTTTTTTTTTAGAAACTAAATGATTTATGTTTCTCTAAAAAGTTGGTTTCTTATTATATATAAACTAATCTTAGTTTACGGGAAAAGTTTTTTTTATTATTTTTTAAGTAATTATTGAGATGTTTTACAGGAATTGTCAAAATTATCATAAGTAAAAATGAAGTTAAACAGTAGAACTTGTTATGCTTCTGTTGGATGTGAGTTCAAAATTAGAAAACACCCCTCATTCAATATCTTTTGTTTCCTAAAGAATTGAATCAATCATAAAGAACAATTTCCTTGCCAGGTAATTAATCTTATAACAAATTTCTCAAAAACCTGAATTTTGCAAAAACAATTTTTCCATTAATGATTCTCTTGTATAAGAAAAGTGGCCCCCTAATAAAGAGTAGAGCTCAGGCCGATTGCTGTGAACTTTATCTTTACAACTGCCTCAATAGCTTCTGCTCTATATAAGCTACCCTCAAAAGGATCTTCCTGCAACAGAAATGCTATTGCATTTGTAAACTCTTCATGCTATTAAAATCACTTTCTTGCACATGACATAATAATGGAGGGTCTAAAAATTCTGATTTTAAAATTACTTTGTCACAATACTTAGATAGTTGTGCATAACCAATGATTCCATATAAGCACTCATATTGAATGAATTAGAATTACCATGAGATCAAGCAGCAATAATATCACTGAAACTAAAGGGCATTCTTCAGGTGGAGAGCCACCTCATCCATGGTTCATAATCTACAAGTCCTCTTCAGAAATATAAAATCTTGGTTCTTCTTATAAGATTCCAAAAGACTGAATATTTTCTGAGAAAAAAAAACGGCACACCAAAACAAAATGTCAGGAAAGGCAAGTAAGAAGAAGCACGTACACCTATCAAGGCTAGCACAGACAAGACACACATACATCCATTGAAATTTCGTTTACTCGTCCTGATAACGATGAGTTTCATGTAACAAAGTCCTGTTTATATTGTTAGCTAAGAGACCCCAACAACTTCCTTCTGCTTGAATACAACATGAGTCATTTCTCCAATGAACCTCTCCTTCAATTTTTCTCATAAGCAGGGTTAATCTAATCCCTGAAGCGAATGAGCTTTTTTCCTGACATCCTCTAAATTGTTTTCTTCATCAAAACCATTAAGTTGGTCCAAACTGTAAAACGCTGCCACTCGAGGACAGCATTGCAGCGCAAAGGGATCCTATTTGTCTCCAAATCTAGCACTTGAAGTATTAGTGGCACCCATTCCGAAGATAGAATATCTGTTTTGCTTGTGGCCTTGACAGATAAAACAGAACTGCACCTTCCAGAAACAGGCTAATGCTCCTTAGAAGACTCAAATATTTTTAGTTGAGAATCAGAGTTCAGAATAACTTGTCTAATTACATCATTCCTTTCTATTAATTCGGCTAAAATTGATATGATTAATTCAAGAATCTCAACATCAGTAAAGGCACACAACACACCTTGTATAGCAGCTTCAAAAACAATAGGTTGTGTCAGTGCTTCTTCAATGAGATGATCATGAAGGAGCATTCAACCAAGTTTCAGCAACCACACAAATAGCAAATTATCACTCTTAGAATATCTGATGAACAAAATAGTTGTGATAGCTCAAAAGTAGTCTCTTGAAAGAACAGATGAAGAATTCGTGGATCTATCTATAGTTGCTGTTCTCCAAGTCTTCTCTTACCATGAGTTTGTTTCAGTGGAATCAGTGGGAAAGGAAATAGGGAGGAATATTACTCTTTTATTTTGGATGGATAATATAGGGAAAAGGAAGGGTTTAGAGTAGGACCCACAACCAACCAAAGTTATATTAAGAAACAATGACATAAAAAATGCATATTCTTTAAGTGAAATTTAACTTTGTAGTATAAATTTTTTTCTATAACATTTATATTTCTTTCTACTCTCTCTTTCACTCATCAAAACAAGTTTTTTTTTTTTTTTTTTTCACTTTTTCCTTTTCATTTCTATTTAATTAAGCTAGTAGTTTGCACTTCTATTTTTCATTTCACTCATCAAAACTACACATTTTTCTATATTCTATTTCCCTTCTATTTACATCTTTCATCTTTCATATTTCTTTCCTCCCTATTTCACTCCTCATCCCAACAGAGCATATGAACCTACAAGAAAAGGACTGAAAATAGTCCAATCTATACAACACAGGCCATAATTGACCTCAATTGCTGCCAATTTGGGTTGATGCTCTTCCAATATATATGTCTTCTTTCTGTCAACAGTGAGAAAGGAGATTAGATTTTTTGAGATGCAATTCTACATTCTGAATAAGTAGATTTTCATATATGAATTTAAAGCACTGAAACTAACCTGAACAAAACCGCATTTGTATTCATCTTCATACAATTTTTCAACAACCTCAACATGAACCTGAACCTGAAGCAGCTTCATCAGAATCAGTCATATTCAGTTTCACTTCCAATTTTCATATTCAGCTTCACTTTCATCTTCATATTCATCTTCACTTCCATCTTCATATTCAGCATCACTTCCAGTTGCATATTCAGTTTCACTTTCAATTTCAGCATGTTCTTTGTTGAATGTGAATTTCATCTCTTGGCTAACTAACTCAGCGAGATCCTTCCTATTGCAAATCTTATAGGCATCTATAATAGCCTTGAACAAAGATTCACTCGACTCAATCTCTCCATATTCTAATTGGCTATATACCCGTTTCACACCTTCAACCATGCCAGCTTTTGCATAACAACCTACCAGATAAATATACGTTACAAGATCAGGTTCCAGATGCTCATCCCTCATTTTCATATATATATTCAAGGCCTTGTTGGTATTTCCAGCTGAACCATATGCATAGATTGCCACATTATACGCAGAGGAGTCTAGATCTACATCAGATTCTATGAATGTTTGAGCAGATTCAAGTGCCAATGTATGCATACCAACTAAAGTGTACAAAACAGTGAAGGTTGTTTGCCGAGCATAAGGTTTCCCCTCCTGGTAAGATGACTCTAATTGTGCCACTGCTTCGGTGGGAATCCCTCCCTTCTTTAATATAGTGAATAACACTTTAAAAGTTCCATCATTTGGCAACAGCTTCTGAGATATCATCTCGTGTATTAACTCACCACATTCATAGAATTGCCCATTGGTGGCATAACACACGAGTACCTTATTATATGAAACACAATCCCTCAGTATACCTGACAGTTTCATCTCCTCTGCAATCTCAATGGCCTCATCAATCAGCCCCACATCCTTATAAAGATACATGATTGTTGAATATGAAATTGCATCTGCCCGGCCCATATCTCTCAAATTTTCAAAAGCCAACTTGGCTTCAGATACCAAGCCAAGATCTGCAAAGAGGCCAATCATACTATTACATGCAACTAAATCAAGACCCCCTTCCACGTTCTTCATCCGCTCATAGATGGCTTTTGCTCCTTCCAAATTTCCAACCTTACAATAAGACTTTAGTAGGCATGTTAAAACAACTAAATTTGCTGATAATCCAGATTCTTCCATCATGTGGAAGTACCGAAGTGCCTCATCAAGACTACCATGTTCTGCAAATCCATTTATTAGAGATCCATACACAACCTCATTCAGTTTTACTCCAACTCTTACCATTTCCTTGTAAACACCGACCGCATCAGAAAGCTGACCAAGGCGAGCATGGCATGCAATAACAGCAGAAAAAGTTTGACAAGGTGGCTTAAACCCCATTTCCTGCATTTCATCCACGAAGTCCATTGCTTGGTCCACTAAATCGGCACCAGACAACATTTGAACAAGGGAATTATACGTGCTTTCATTAGGCCAAGCACCGTGATTTTTCATTCCCTTAAAGATAGAAACAGCCTTGTCATAAAGTTTTGCTTTGCCATAAGCTTTGATCATGACATTGCACTCTAAAACATCCTTTTTCCACCCTGCCAAGTTCCTTCGCCCATAAAACACGCCCTCAGCTTCCTCCCAAAGTCCTTTCTCAGCAAAAACATCCATAACTGCAGCACGAATACTCGTCGACATCTCCCCATTCATTATAAACTTCTTCAGCAAGTCAAACGCTTTATCAACATCCCCTGCACCAACATACATCTCCACAATACCAGGAACACAATGCTCGTCAACACACACAAAACCCCTCTCCATTTCATCAATCAAATCCTCCACCTCCCGAACCATACTCTTCTTGCACAATACCCCAAGCAGAGCCCGGTAAGTCACTTCATCCGGACACAGCCCTGCCTCCCTAATCCTCCCATAACAACCAACCGCGGCACCAATATCCCCGGCATCAGCATACAAAGACAAAAAAATGTTAAAAGTCTTTGTATCCGGCACCACCCCTTTCTCCTCCATCATCCCAAGCAAAGCCTCCGCCTCCACCAAATCACCCCGACTCCCACATATAAAAATCATGGTATTAAAAGTCCACACATCCATCGCCACACCGGCCTTCAACATCTCCTCAAAAACAGCCGCTGCCTCACCCGTCCTCCCCGCCTTACCATACAAATCAATCAGCACATTGTAGGTGGAAGCAAGCCGCGGCTTCTGTGGCACATTCAACGAATTCGAATTCATCGAATGCGCCGTGTCAGAAGCCGGTGCCCTTCCACCAATCTTAAACAACTCAGTGGAGAGAAACTGCTTGAGACTAATCCCCATTGAAGCAGACCCATTACTACCATTACTAAAACCATCTAATTCAAGATCATTTAATTCAACCCTACCCTCACACCACCCTTTGTAGAACCTATGAGCCCTATCAAACTCACCCACGTCTTTCAAAACCTTGACAACAGTGCACATAGTGACCTCATCGGGGAAGAAGGCTCTGACCCTCATGTGCCTGATCCAGAGAAGCGCTTCCTGGACGAGGCCCGCTTTGCCGTACACGTCGACAAGCATGCTGTAGGTGTTGTTGGTCGGCAAGACTCCGTTTTTCGCCATATCGAGCCAGCAGAGGCGGAGCTGGTCCCACTGCTGCGCTTTTCCCAATGCCCTCAGGACCACGTTGTAGTGAATCGCGTTAGGGGTGTACCACGTTTGGTACCTGAGCCAATCGAGGATGGACACGGCGCGGTGCCACGCGGATTGGTCTTTGAGGAGGACGGTGATTTCTTTGGGGGAGAGGGTGGAGGAGGCGGGGAGGGAGTCGAGGAAGGTGGCGACGTCGGCGGCGGCGGAGATGGAGCGGAGGAGGGAGGGGAGGGCGCCGCCGTAAGGTTTTTTCTTTTTCTTTTTTGTGTTTGGTGGGAGGGGGAGCGTGTTGGAGTGGAGGTAGTGGAGAGGGACACGTGGCGGGTTGTTGAGGCTAGGGGGGAAGTGAGTCCAGAGGGGTGTCTTGGGGAAGAAGGTTGAAGAAGAAGAAGGGAAGGGAGAAGAAGAGGGTTTAAGAGGTAATGAAGCTGCGAACATGGTTGTGTTGTCGAAGAAGAGAAGAGAGGCTGAGCGAAGAAGAAAAAGAAAAGACTTTACTACGATTTTTTATGGTGGGCGATTAGGGCTTATAGTTTCAAGTTTTCCCTCCCGTAGAGAGCTAAAAATAAAAAATATAAATAAATAATAATAATAATGATGAGGGTGGAGATGATATTTAAAAAAAAAAAATTGGAGATGACAACTACTAATAACTAATAAACTACTAAAGTTTGTGTGATCAAATTTATTAGAAGTACCAACTAATTATAAACGGAATTTCATTACCTGATGAATAAGATTTATATAAATTTATAACAGATAAAAAAAAAAGGTTGAAATTGTGTATTTTTATTTTACAAAAATGGTAAAAGTGAGATGGAAAGACGTATCAATAATTTTAAGCATAATCTCGTATCGATAAAGATAAGTTAACTAGTTTTTTAATGTTATAAAATCTCTTTAAAAAGGGTTGTTCATTAAATAAAGAAACTAACGTAAAAAAAAATAAAAAAAATCAAACTCACATTCATAGACTAAACAAAATGCCAGAGTTCACACCAAACCTTATTCATTCAGGTAAACCCACATTCATAAAAAAAAAAAAAAGGTAAACCCACATTCACTCTTTTGAAATAGTATATTAAAAATTGTGTTAACAACATTTTTTCTATTTATATTTGCCAAAAAATTTAGTATCATAGCTATAAAATTAGATTCAAACCCTATTGTGCTGGGTGCTTAAGCATGTTGTAGGAGATGTAAAAAAAAAAAAAAGCATGTTGTAGGAGTTGAATAGGATAGGGTGATTTTGGGGTAAATTATTGGAATTCAATGCATAGTGGAATTGGATATGGTTTCTTTGTTAAATTGAAATCACATGTCTTAAAATCTTTCTTTCACCATGTCTCACCAATAAAATGCTCATAGTAGATAACATGTTTCTTTTAAATGACCTGGCAGCATTTTATTGGTAAGATACTCCAACTATTTGAATGTCAACAACTAGGAAGGAAAAAAAAAAACTATTAAATGCCTTAATATAATAAAATGAGATTTTATTGATCATTAATGCACAACTTCAAACAAAAACAACAACATTCAAACCATAAATAACCCAAACTATAAAATAAAAAGTAAACACAAAGCCTTTAAATTAACATGCAAATCTTTGGTTGATCCACCAATTTCCTCTACTTCGAATCGTGTTCCTTCTTCATTTCCACAATTACATCATACAGTTCCTTTCCATCAGGAAGAATTTTGGACACAGTCTCTCTCTCATTGCATCTCTTAGTCCAAGCCATGATTTTAGGACACACTGCCTCCATTTCAAAGTTGCCATATTTCTCAAAAGTATAAAACCAACTGTAGAAAGAGATGAGAGCAATATCAACAAACCCAAAGGTGTCACCTCCATGGAAAGGTTTGTCACCCAATGTCTCTTCTAGCTGCTTAAAGATAGACACCAACTCCTTTCTTTCCTTCCTCTTGCTCTTCTTCTCCTTTAGAAAGCCATATTTTATGCCAAGCATATCTGCATTAAATATCACAAAACTATTATTGGTAATAAAAGCAAATTATAATTATCATATAAAATATAAAAAGGTTATAACAAATCATGTATTCCCCTTTGGACTCTCATTACAAACGACTTAGGTTTTTTTTTTACCATATTGTTGTTAAAAAATTTCATATAATTAAGTATTGTATGTGTGGTAACATCAACTATAACAAAATTATCAATGAACCCTCTATTATTAAAATTGTTCAGTATACCTATTTTTCAGTTTCTAGAATCTATTTCTTAGTTTAACTCTTATTTTACTAACTAAAATGAAAGAAACTCTTACCTTACTAATTAAAATCAAAGAATTAGCGTCTATTTAATTTCAGTTTTTAAAAATAGTTTTCAATTTTAAAAAATTATAACACTATAAAATTTATTTGGTTAATCAATTTTTAAAAACTATTTTCTATTTTAATTTTAAAAACTAAAAAATCAAAACAGTTTTTTTTTTTTTTCTATTTTCTCTTTTCATAAAATTTCACATCTTTTAATTTTTCTTTTCATAAAATTTCACATTTTTTTCTAATAATTTTATCTACAAGTCCCATATTTTTCATTTTATGTTTCTCACATAAATCTTTATACACATCTCACATCTTCTAAATTTATTTTCTCTAATAATAATTTTTAAATATCAAATATATTTTTTCTTTTTAAAAATTATTCTAAAAAATAATTTTTAAAAACAAAAACTGAAAAACCTTTCAAACAAACTATTACTCTCCATACAAAATGGGAATGTGCTATGTCATGAACTTATATTAAAAATCAAATGAACAAGTCGATTTCATAATTGAAATGGAGTTATATAAATTCTTATTATAAGAAGAAGTCATTAGTATTTAATCGACTCTGTTCATCATTAATCTTCGTAAAAAAAATATCACACAAGATTTGTAGTCGAAAACTTGATTAATTAGAAGAATCAAACCCAGTAGATGTTGGGAATAATTTTGTATGCCCAAGTTCCAATTTATCATGTAGTCAAATTCTATTTTCAAATAATAAAGTATTATTTCATTTCTTTATCATTTTATACTAGTTTGATAAATTGATGAAGTCCTTGGTTAAAATTGAAGATTGTTATCATAATAGAGATTATGATAAATGAGAAACAAGTCTCTTGAAATTTTAATCTAAAGTGTTCTTGATCATAGGATTATTTTGAATAGGATATTAATAATCCGGATAGATTAATATATGTGTAATAGTATTCATTGGATGAATATTAATAGATCTCATTTATTAATTTACACATATAGATGATGCACATAGGGATGTGATCATTGAACTGACTCGATATTGAGATTTTTCTAATGGTTAATATTACCTTAATTTGTCAATAGAAAAACTCTCAAGAAGAAATATAACATTTCCTTTGACCTGAGATTATCATAGTAATTAACAAGTCATTTGTTATATTTTAATTCCGGACACCTAATGCTCTAGAGCACTAGTTGAATGGATATTGGATATAATTAAATACTTGTAGAATTAATGATTATTCAAGAAGGAATCCATTAACTCTAGGTAATGAGTTTGAACTCTATAAATCAAGACCTTGGCCAGGGCAATTGAATGAATGAAGAAATGAGTTTCTTAGAGTCATTCATTGATTAACGTGATTGAATTTGACAATAATACCATATTCTAAAGTTAATCTAGAGTTGGAAATGATGGAAGGAAATATTATATATTACTCTTCTAGTGGTTCTTGAAAGTAACAACAAATTACTTCATGCTATCCGGACGTTGAGGAGTGTTGCTGAGACGCCTACCTTGATTAGTAAAATTAATTTGATTAATTTACTACCAGCTTAGTATTGAACCTACGGGGTCACACACAAACGAGTGTGTTAATCTTTACTAGAGAATAATCAATTTGATTGACAAAATCTCTATGTGGAATATTATTATATTCTTTGCTAGCACCAAGAATATAATTAATATGTATACTAAAGATAGACATCTTTTTATTATTGTGACATTTATGCATAATAATATTTTAATGAGCAATATAAAATGATGAGAGAGTATCTTATTAAGAGAATATATTATTTCTGTTAATAAGTTTGAATTAATTTGAATATGTCAATGGGTTGACAGATTAAATTCAAATTTGAAATATCTTATTAAGATAATATATTATCTTTGTTAATAAGTTTGAATTAATTTGAATATGTCAATAGACTGATAGATTAAATTCAAATTTGAAATATATTATTAAGATAATATATTATCTCTGTTAATAAATTTGAATTAATTTGAATATGTCAATAGACCGATAGATTAAATTCAAATTTAAAATATATTATTAAGATAATATATTATTTCAATTTGAATTAATTTGAATATATATTCATGGGCTGGGCTAGGGATAGCATCAGGTATTCCTATAAATAGGAGCTCTCACCACGTCTATTGTGGCATCAGATTACTGAAGAGAATTCTTTAGTAAAAGTATACAGTTCCATATTCAAGAGTTTTGAAGTAGAGATCAACTCTCGGTGTGGATACACGTAGAGTCTTCACATTATTGAAGAATATTTGCGCCTCAGAGACGGTACATGTTTACTATAATTTTATATTGCGATAATATTATTCTAAATCCAAAAAAGATCCTAAATTCCGCTGCGTGTGTTTTGAACACCAGAATGAACTAACAGTAGACTAATACCACCGAAACTAACGACGACAAATGACTCAATTGTTTTAAAGTTTAATCAAATTAATTTTGATACTACAAATTATTGTTCACGTTTTACAATATCTAAATTCACCTAAAATATAATTTGGAAATAATTATCTTTGAATTGAACCTTCCAAAAGAAATCAAATGGATGACAACAAATTAAATTAAGCATAAGCATACATGCACGTACCTTTTTGTCAATGTAATCTACCCAGAACCTAGCTTGAGCTCTCTCATAAGGATCAGAAGGCAAGATTGGAGCTTTATGATTCCAGGCCTCATCAATCTACTGCACTATAATTGCAGATTCAGAAATGGGTTTTCGATTGTGAATGAGAACTGGAATTTGCTTGTAAATAGGGTTCATCTGCAGAAGCAAATGGCTCTTGTTGCTGAGGTCCTCTACTTTGCGTTCATACTTCACACCCTTTTCTTCCAATGCAATCCATGCCCTAATCCCAAACATGCTGCCCCATGAATCCAACGGAACAACCACCTCGTTCGACATGATCACTGAAACACAATATTGGAGTTGTGATGAATGAAATGAAACAAGTGTAGATGATGCTGTTGGCTACAGACATGATCGACATGGTGTGATTCTTTTATATATACTGCATGTTAGTGTCAACCTTTTACTTTTAGGAATAAAAAATATGAAGTTGGTTTTGAATTTTCCTATGAGACGGTTGACCATTAAAGACCTTGTTGTTATTGTTATTACGTTTGCACTTACGTTTTGATATCATATTTTATTTACTAAAAGTTGATTCATATGTTGCAGTTCACAACTTGTAAACCACGACAGATAAAAAGATAAAATAAATTTTATATTAGATATTATTGAAACGTTTTTTGAGAAATTATATTTATACAATTAGTTTGTGTAGTTTTTTTAAAAATAGTGAGAGATGAAAAGAAAAAAAGAGAAAAGTGTAGAATAAAATAATCAACGTGACTGAGAAAATTCAATAAGGAAGAAGTAACTAAGATTATGTCAACAGAATAATACTTTACTTTTCTATGTTTTCTTTCTTGATTAATTCAATTTAGTATCAACCAATTGTTGACCCGATGACTATATTTTAAAATAAGTACTCTACACATTGAATTTTCTGCTATGTGTATGGTTTTACTTGTTGCTCAAATTTGTTGATTCTCTCCTACTTCATTGAATTATAAATATAATTACGTATTTATTGAATGACTAAAATAAATAATTAAGACTAAAAAGTAAAAACATATTTAATCTTTTTATTAATTATCAAAACGTAAGTGCAAACATAGAAAACAATAAGGTCTTTTATCAGCCGTCTCATATTAGTCATATAGGAGCATTAAAAAAAAAGTCATTTAATAATAGAAACATTCAAAATCAAAACCTACTTTTTATTAATTATCAAAACGTAACTGCAAACGTAAGTGAAAACATAGAAAACAAAAAGGTCTTTCACAGCCGTCTCATATTAGTCATATAGGAACATTAAAAAAAGAAATTAGTCATATTAATGATAGAAACATTCAAAATCAAAACCAACTTCATTTTTTGGACTCCTAAAAGGTTGAGCGTAGCATGCAGTATAAAAGAACCACCATCATGTTTGTAGCCAACAGCATCTAATACATCTTTCATTTCACAACTTAATTTCAATTGTGTTTCAGTGATTCTGTGCAGCAATGTCGAACGAGGTGGTTGTTCTGTTGGATGCATGGGGCAGCATGTTTGGGATGAGGGCATCGATTGCATTGGAAGAAAAGGGTGTGAAGTATGAACACAAGATAGAGGACCTCAACAACAAGAGCTCTTTGCTTCTGCAGATGAACCCTGTTTACAAGCAAATTCCAGTTCTGATCTATAATGGCAAACCCATTTCTGAATCTGCAATTATAGTGCAGTTCATTGATGAGGTTTGGAATCACAAAGCTCCAATCTTGCCCTCTGATCCTTATGAGAGAGCTCAAGCCAGGTTCTGGGTTGATTACATTGACAAAAAGGTATGCTTTAATCTCTTTGGAGGATAGTTGTTTCCAAATTAGATTTTTGGTGAATTTGGATATTGTAAAACATGGACAATAATTTGTATTATCGAAATTAATTTGATTAAACTTTTAAGCAACTCAGTCGTAAAACTAGTCATCAATAATGTGGTACTTTGTACTAATATATAACATAACTAAACAGAAAAACTTAGTCGTTTCTAATGGGAGTCCAAATGAGAATACGTGATTTTTGGTAACCTTTTATATTTTGTATGATAATGTCTGTTTTTATTACCAATAATAGTTTTGTGATATTTAATGCAGGTGTATCCTTCTTTTAATAAAATGTGGCTTTCTAAAGGAGAAGAAGAGCATGAGGCAGGGAAAAAGGAGTTGATCTCTGTGTTTAAGCAGCTAGAAGAGACATTGGGTGACAAACCTTTCTATGGAGGTGATACCTTTGGGTTTGTTGATATTGCTCTAATCACTTTCTACTGTTGGTTTTATACTTTTGAGAAATATGGCAACTTTGAAATGGAGGCAGAGTGTCCTAAAATTGTGGCTTGGGCTAAGAGATGCAATGAGAGAGAGACTGTGTCCAAAGTTCTTCCTGATGAAAAGGAATTGTATGATGCAGTTGTGGAAATGAAGAAGGAACGTGATTCGAAATAGAAGAAATTCGTGGATTATCAACCATATAAAGATTTGCATGTTGATTAAAAGGCCTTGTTAGGTCTTTTGTAGTTTTAATCTTGGATTTTAGGCTTGAATTCTTTATCACTTTGGTGTGTATTCTCTGCATAAGAATAAGCTGAGGGATGAATATTGCTATGTTTAATTTTGAGTACTTATTATTATTATAAATAAAAGCTATCATTAAACATGCTAACCTTGACTTCAAATTTGAATAAACACCAATAGTCCAATGCAAATGTGTACCTTTTCATGACATTTATTTATTATTATTTACGTTAGTTCTGTTCTGTTGTTCCATTAGCCGTCTGTATCAGACAAATTAGAAAATCATAACTCCAACACTGCTACACAAACACAGGATAATGCTTCTGAAGATAATAGAAGATGATCTGCTACCTTTTCCTGTTATTTGTTGTGCCTTTTTTATTTATCTTCTGTATTATATCTTTTGCTGTTACTTTCAGTTATTAGCCATAGTTATTTTCCTCTAATTATTGGGTACTGTTTTATTGTTGTTAGGAAGTTTCCTTTTCTGTTTTTACTCTCTTGCTATCCCCTGTAATATGTTTTTGTATCAATTAATGAATGAGAAACATCTTCCATTCAATTCAGTCTCACACCAGTAACAGTCTCCTCCCAAATATCATCTTTGTACATTTCTGTTTTAGTCTGAATAATGATAAATAAATGTCTCAATTGCCGTATGAATTAGGTGCTGTTATTAATAAACGACACATATGAAACAATATACATTTATGTAGTTGTTGGTGGAATATTCTACTCTCATCCAACTCCATGATGTTCTCTACAAGTTGACTTACCAAACTCACTTTTGCTTCCAGCATTAGTTTTCTTTGATTGGAGTCTTCTTAATTTCTCAAATCTGATCAACAATGGGAGATGATGAGGTGATTCTGTTGAATTTCTGGTTAAGCCCTTATGGGATGAGGGTCCAGATTGCACTTGAGGAAAAAGGCATCAAGTATGAAAATCGAGAAGAGGACTTACGAAACAAGAGCCCTTTGCTCCTCCAAATGAACCAAGTTCATAAGAAAATACCAGTTCTCATCCACAATGGCAAATCCATCTGTGAGTCACTCATTATTGTTGAGTATATTAATGGGATTTGGAATGATCAATCTCCCTTGTTGCCTTCTGATCCTTACCAGAGAGCCAAAGCTAGATTCTGGGCTAACTATGTTGACACTAAGGTGCTTTACTTTCATTATTATGATCATGATTGTGATTATTTATGTTTTTTCAATCATATATACAACTTAGACTCTGTTCTATACATACTTTGGTTATTGTTGTGGTTGTTGTGGTTTCCTAATCAGAATTAGTATTTCACCTCACTAACTCGTGTAGACAATTAATTAAAACTTTGAGTTTAATAGTTATGCTGACAGGTGTAAAACCACTATCATCCAATCATAAATTATCTTAAAAATGAACAAACTTACCATTATCATATATATGGTGTGTTGTGATTGAATGACATTTTACAGGTCAGTTTATGATCTATTTTCTCTAAAACTTTTATTACGCATATTACTAAGGTGAAACTCCAATTCTAATAGGAGAATAACACCACAATTCTAAGTTTTATCCTTTTCTATCTTGTTGACAAATAACCTTTGTTTGAAACATGTGAAATTTGCTACTAAACTTCCATGGTGAAATAGATATATGAGATTGCCTTTCGGATTTGGGAAACTGAAGGAGAAGGGAAAGAAGCAGCCAAGCAAGAGTTTTTGGAGTCTCTGAAGTTATTGGAAGAACAACTGGGGGATGAGCCTTGTTTTGGTGGAAACATCTTTGGCCTTGTGGATGCTGGACTTGTTCCTTTGTTCTTTTATTTTTATACCTTTAGTTTGTATCGAAATTTCATCAACAAGGCACGGTACCCCAAAAGCATTGCTTAGGCTAAGAGGTGCAATAAAAAAGAGTGTGTCCAAGTGTTTTCCCAAGGAGCAGAGGGTCATAGAGTTTATGTCACAGAAGAAAAAGAATTTGAACAGTGAGTAGGAGTAGTAGTAGACTAGAGGAACCATGGTGCTCTATCTCCTGAATAATGGCATTAGAAAACTGCACTTAGATGTGCCTTTGGCTTTGGTTGCACTTTTATTTTGTTCAAATTGTATTTCGATGTCATATAAATCATGATATTGGTTTGTTAGTCACACCATTTAACTTATATGTAAGATTGTTTACAATACTATACATATATTTTAGGTTTAAAGTGTTCACACATGCCTCAATGTCTAATGCAAATTGTCATCGCCAACTTAATTATATGTTCGATTTTATACTCTCCCAGGTTAATATAGGGTTGCATCTACGAAATCTAAAATTTTTAGTGTTGTATTTACGAAATCTTAGATCCTTAAAGTTGTATTTATGAAACTTTAAATCATTAGAGTTACATCCACGAAACTCCAAATACTTAGGGTTGCATTTACGAAACCTTAAATCCTTAGGACTGCATATACAAAACTACATCCTTAGGCTTACATGTACAAAACATTAAATCCTTAAACTTTCATCCACTAAATTCTAAATCCTTAGGTTACATCCACAAAACCTAAAATTCTTGGGATGACATCCACAAAACCCTAAATTCTTAGAGTTGCATTCACGAAATCCCAAATCTTTAAGATTTCATGCATGAAACCTTAAATCCTAAGGCTTTTATACACAAAATCCTAAATCCTTAGGCATTCATCTATTAAATCTGAAATCCTTAAGATTTTATCCACAAAACCTTAAATCTTTACAATTTTATCCATGAAATCCTAAATCCTTAGGGTTGAATCCAAGAAACTCAAAATCTTTAAGGTTATATCCACGAAATACTAAATTCTTAGAGATGCATCTAATAAACTATATATTCCTAGGATTTTATCCACGAAACCTTAAATCTCCAGTGTTGCATCTATGAAAATTTAAATCCTTAAAGTTGAATTCATGAAACCCATAAATCCTTTGGATTTTATGAACGAAACATTAAACTCTTAGGATTTAATCCATTAAATCTTAAATCCTTAAGGTTTCATTATGAAACCCTAAACCCTAATTCCTTATATTTTTATCTACGAAACCTTAAATCCTTAATATTACATCAACAAAACCTTAAATTCATAAGGTTGCATTCATAAAACCCTAAATCCTTTGGATTTTATGCACGAAGCCCTAAATTTTTAGTATTTAATCCACTAAATCCTTAGGATTTTATCCACAAAACCCCAAATACTAAATTCTTAGCGTTTTATCCACAAAATCCTAAATTCTTAAGATTTTATCCACAAAATCCTAATTTTTTAAGGTTGCATCCATGAATCCCTAAATCCTTATAGTTTCATTTAAGAAACTTTAAATTCGTAAGGTATCATTCATGAAAGCCTAAATTCATAGGATTTCATCCACGAAACCTTAAATCTTTAGGTTCCATTCATGAAAACCTAAATCCTTAAGGTTTCATCCTATTTTAAATCATGCAATCCTAAATGAAACCATATCTCAAATCATGAAATCCTATATAAAACCCTAAAGATTTAAGGTTTCATAAATGAAACCATAAACTTTAAATCCTTAAAATTTCATTTACGCTATCCTTATTCTTTAAGCTTTAATTTACGAAACCTTATTTTTAACCATGAAACCCTAAGGATTTAAGATTTCACAAACAAATCCTTGTATCCTTAGAGTTTTATCCTAAAACCCTAAATCTTTAGGGTTTTATCTACAAAATCCTAAATGTGTAGGGTTGCATCCATGAAATTCTAAATTCTTAAGGTTTCATCCAAAAAACTTTAAATTCGTAGAGTTTCATTCATGAAAACCTAAATTCATATGATTTGATTCAAAAAACCTTAAATCCTTAGAATTTTATTCTCGTAATTGTAAATCATTTGGATTTCATTTACAAAACCTTAAATACTTAGGACATGTTTGAAATGTTTTTTTAGTTTTTGTTTTTAAAAACTATTTTTTAGAACAATTTTTAAAAAAAGAAAATTTGTTTGATATTTAAAATTTACTACAACAGAAAAATAAATTAGAAGATATGAGATTTGTCTGTGAAAAAGATATGAGACTTATGTGAGAAAAATAAAATGAAAGATGTAAGACTTGTGTGTAAAATTATTAACATCTTATATCTTATCCTTAAAATAAAATATGTGAAATTTTATAAAAAAAAAAAGTAAATAAAAAAAGCAAAACACATAAAAATTGTTTTGATTTTTTAGTTTTAAAAACTAAAATAAAAAATAATTTTTAATAATTGTTTTAAAAAATTGATTAACCAAATTTTTTTTTATAATTTTATAATTTTTAAAAACTAAAATCTATTTTAAAAAATTGAAAACAAACTGGCCTTAATTTTTCATTTACAATTAAGGAGGTATAAAAAATAAAGTGGGAAATGCATTAGACTAAAAAGTAAGCATTACCATATTTTTATAGATTAAAAACATAAGAAAAAGAAAAACTCCTCCAATTTTCTTTATATTATAAATTTATTGATATTATTTTTGATTTTTATATATAAAAACGAGATTAATTCTCAATTCAAAATTTAGTCACAGATCATTGTTTTCTTAAAAGTTGTGTTATGTTGGAATCGAACTGGAATGTCTTTCTTCAAACTTATCTTATTTTATTTTCTATTTATAATAAATAGTTCTCCAACAAAATTTGGTCTCTACCAAACCTTTTCTTTTCCGGAAAAGCTTGTCTAGTTATAAATCACCTTCAGTGATCCTGTGCAGCAATGGCAGATGAGGTAGTTCTGTTGGACGCGTGGTTCAGCATGTTTGGGATGAGGGTTAGGATTGCTTTGGCTGAAAAGGGTGTTAAGTATGAACACAGGGAAGAGAATCTCAGAAACAAGAGTCCTCTGCTTTTGCAAATGAACCCAGTTCACAAGAAGATTCCAGTTCTCATCCACAATGGAAAACCCATTTGTGAATCTGCAATAATAGTGGAGTACATTGATGAGGTCTGGAATCACAAAGCTCCAATCTTGCCCTCTCATCCTTATCAAAGAGCTCAAGCAAGATTCTGGGTAGATTACATTGACAAAAAGGTCACTGCTTTATTTTGTTTGTCATGTGTTTTCTACTCTCCCCAATTTTGGTTGGTTCAATTCATCAAAATTTGAAGATTGATTGATATCTATCCACAGTCAACTCTGAATTAGTATAGGTTTGCAAAGTTCCCAAATTGTATTTTAGGCCTATGAAGAACCAATATAATTATTAAGAGGACCTAGCTCAATTGAACATAGCTCAGTTGGTTGAAGTGTATGAGTTGTTGTACCTGACACCTGTCTTCGATTCCTATGAATGAGAGTATAAATGAGAATATATCATTCAGTTTTAGTAACCTTTTATAATTTGGTGGGAGGAGTTTTAAATTTTTAAACTTTGTGGTGGTTTCTGTTTTGGTTACCAATACTAATTTTGTGATATTCAAATGCAGGTGTATGATACTTGGAGGAAAATGTGGCTTTCTACAGGAGAGGAGGAGCGTGAGACATGGAAGAAGGAGTTGATCTCTATTTTTAAGCAATTAGAAGAGACACTTGGTGACAAACCATTTTATGGGGGTGACTCATTTGGGTTTGTTGATCTTGGTCTGATCCCCTATTACAGTTGGTTTTACACTTATGAAACATATGGTAACTTTAAAATGGAAGCAGAGTGTCCTAAACTCGTGACTTGGGCCATAAGATGCATGCAAAGAGAGTCTGTGTCCAAAACTCTTCCTGATGAGAAGAAATTGTATGATCGTGTTGTGGTAATGAAGAAGGCACTTCAATCAAAATAGAGAGACTTTATTATGAATCTACCCATTTGGTATAATATTATGGTATTGTTAGGTCTTGTGTACTTTTATATCAAGATTGAGTTATTTATGGTTTGCTAAACACTTAGGTGTGTCTTCTCTATGTAAGATCACAAACAGTTTTACACTGTCAATATCACATAATCTAGACTTATCATTAATGAAGGGGTGTAATTGACCAATAATAGACCATTTTTCTCATAAGATTAAGGGATGGATGCTGACATGTTGTTAGTTGTTACCCTTTTTCTAATAAGATTAAGGGATGAATGTTGTTATGCTTGTGCACTTATGACCAATAAAAGCTCTTTTTTTTTTTATTTGGCATGTAATAGTTGTTTCCCTTACAAGTCAATATTATCATTTCAATTTTCCAATCCGTTTGTAACTAGTTGAAGTGCCTCAATGTTAATTAAAGAAACTACTCAATTTGGTGTTTGAGATCTTGAAGTCACAATAACTTGCTATGCATCTAAATGAGACGTGGTTTCAAGAATTGGAAATACCTCATACCATTTGTGTGTATGATAATTTGGTGTGCTTGCAGTGAGAATGTGAGATGTATTATGCAGAGTTGGCCAATGACAGCAAGGGAAATACACTACATATGGAAGGTCTATCTAAAACGTATTTAAATTAAATAAGTAAAACTCGATTTTTTTTTATTTTAAAAAAATATTAAGGAGCTATGAGTTATGACAGTAATCTAAAATACATAAAAAAAAGTGAAAAAGACAAATTGTGAACTAAAATCTATTTTGCCCCTTTCTGACCTTTCACACTTTCCTTTGACTTGTGAGAAAATATCTAATTGATTTATGGTTTTGATAAACAGTGCCTAGAAGCATAATTTAGGAGCATTTCATGCTTTTTATTAAATGTTTTTAATTATTCTAAAAGTGAGTATTAAATATTTTTCATGTTCTTAAATAATACATAGTATTTTTATTTGATATTTTTCACTTATTTTATTTTATTTCGTGCCATTATTAGGATATTTATAGAAGTTGCATGACGTTAGTTATATATGTACTTAAATTCATTACAAATACTACTATATTAGCAAAGAGTAAATATTTACTCGTCTGAAATGTATTTTCTTCCAATATTTGCAGGGTACACGGAATGGTTATCTTTCTACAAATTTTATGGAAAAGTTGAATAAAAACATTATTTTTAATTTATTACAAAGTGACTTTCAAAGTCAAGCTTAGTAATAAACCATTGTTACAAGTGTTTAATCAAACTATTCACTTGACATTACTTACTTGATGGACACCAATATCTCTTCTATTGGACCAAATACATTTAAACTTCAGATATTTGTTCACTTCACTTTCTCAGTGCAGTTGTTGCCTAATACAATGGTAGAAGAAACCGAGGTGGTTTTGTTGGGCTCAGGGTTCAGTATGTTTGGGATGAGAGCCAAGATAGCTTTGGCTGAGAAAGGAATCAAATATGAGTACATGGAAGAGGATCTCACCAACAAGAGTCCCTTGCTTCAAGAAATGAACCCAATTCACAAGAAGATTCCAGTTCTCATACATCATGGAAGACCAATCTGTGAGTCCCTCATAATTGTTGAGTATATTGATATGGTTTGGCACAACAATTCTTCTCCCTTGCTTCCCTTTGATCCCTATCACAAAGCTCAAGCCAGGTTCTGGGCCGATTTTATAGATCAGAAGGTAGATTTCAAAATTTAAACACAAGAATTAGAGTTTGATAGTCATGCACCGACACGTTACGTTGTTATTCAATCACAAATCATTATTGATGTGACTTTTAAAGTAATTGTCAGTGTAAAACTATTTTACACTATCATTTCATTGTATAACCTATTTTCTCTGAGAATTATACAATATGTATGTTCTAGAAAGTTATTAATTAGTAAGAACTTATGTGCTAAAACATGTAGGTGTATCATGCTTCTAGGAGAGTATGGATTTCAAAGGGAGATGAGCAAGAGGTGGCAAAGAAGGACTTCCTAGAGAGCTTAAAGCATTTGGAGGAGTTTCTTGGAGACAAGCCTTATTTTGGGGGTGACACATTTGGGTTTGTTGATGTTGCTCTTATCCCTTTCTATTGCTGGTTTTATACTTATGAGACCTTTGGCAACTTCAAAGTGGAGTCAGTGTGTCCAAAACTTATCTCCTGGGCCAAGAGATGCATGCAGAAGGAAAGTGTATATGAAAATCTTGCAGATGAGAGGGAGGTTTATGAGGCTGTTTTGGATTATAAGAAGAAATTTATATTGAACTAAGAGGACACTTTGAAGTGTGTTAGAGCTGTAAGAGTTTGCCTCTGAGATAGACTTACTCTTTACTAATGTTACATATTCTGCTATCAATTGTTATTTTTTAATCTTATGGCTAACAATTTTTATCTTTGTGAAATCCAGTATTTAGTTTTTTTTTTTTTTTTTCAAATCTGATATTTATCCGTGTGAACACATGTATCAAACATTTAGTTTGTGTTGGTGGTGACAATCTGCATTGGACACCAAGGCTTGTATAAAAGCAAGACTATATTGTTCTAGCCTTGGCTGCATCATGTTCTTTAACACCCATATTCCTATTGCGGTTTCAAGACTTGTTTTGTAATGAATTTCCATTATGAAAATGTCTCCATGGAATTTGTGTCTTTCTGCACATCGTTTTGTTGTTGTCTATACTTCAAGCCTACAAAAGTGTGCATTCATATAACTTTGACTTGCAAAACATTATCATGATTTATATGACATCTAAATACAATTTGATTGAAATAAAGGGCATGTTTCACTGGATCACAAACATCCATTAAAAAGATTAAGTAGCAAAACCAGGCACAGCCAAGTGCAGTTTTGTAATGCCATTATTTTCTTATAGGCAATATTTTCTTTTAGGCACCCCTTCCTCTACTCTACTACTCACTTTTCAAATTCTTTTTCTTCTGTGAAACATGCTCTTTGACCTTCTGCTCCTCAGGAAAACACTTGGACACACTCTCTTTTTTAGTACACCTCTTAGCCCAAGCAATGATTTTGGGGTACCATGCCTCGTCGATGAAATTTCCATACAAACTAAAGGTATAAAAATAACAGAACAAAGGAACAAGTGCAACATCCACAAGGCCAAAGTTGTTTCCACCAAAATAAGGCTCATCCCCCAGTTGTTCTTCCAATAACTTCATAGACTCCAAAAACTCTTCCCTGGCAGCTTCTTTCCCTTCTCCTTCAGTTGTCCAAAACCTCAAGGCAATCTCATATATCTATTTAGCCGTGGAAGTTCAGCAGCAAATTTCACATTTTTCAAACAAAGGTTATTTGATAACAGGGATTTAGATGCAATTCCATAGGTACTTTTGGTGCTAAACTCTAATCAGACCTGGATTAGAGTTTCAGTTCAATAATATGTGTAATAAAGGTTTTCATTATATGTCAACATGGATTGCTGAGATGAAATTTCAATTCTGACCGGAAAACAGTACTAAAAGCATATATAGAATTGCATTTAGGCTTTTGGCCTATTTGAATACAAGCCAAAAGAGCTTTCGAGCGATTCTCTACTGAAAATATAAAGCTTTTTCCAGTAGAGAAGTGGTAAAAAACACTTTTAACCTTATATTCAAACAGACTTGAAAAAAAAATCAGAATCATGATAATGAAGCACTAGAGAAAAGTACCTTGGTGTCAACATAGTTAGCCCAAAATCTAGCTTGTGATCTCTGGTAAGGATCAGAAGGCAACAAGGGAGATTGATCATTCCAAACCTCATCAATATACTTAACAATATTGAGTGACTCACAGATGGATTTGCCATTGTGAATGAGAACTGGTATTTTCTTATGAACTGGGTTCATTTGAAGGAGCAAAGGGCTCTTGTTGCTTAAGTCCTCTTCTCTATTTTCATACTTGATGCCCTTTTCCTCTAGCGCAATCCGGACCCTCATCCCATAAGGGCTTAACCAGAAATTCAACAGAATCACCTCATCTCCCATTGCTGAGAAAGAAGACTCTAATGAAAGAAAACTAGTGCTGGAAGTAAAAGTGAGTGGCACAGGAGTTTGGTGAGTCAACTTGTAGAGAATGTGGTGTTGGATGATAGTGAAATGACAATAAACTATTCCACCAACAGAAAAGTCCCTATCACGTATGTTTCTATGCATATTGTTTCATTTGTGTCATTTCTTGATAACAGCACCGTATTCAGACTGCATTAGTATGAGTTTTTATTTATTATTATTATAATATCATTATGTAGACGGCTAATGGAGCAAAAAAACAGAACTACAAACAACAGGACAACCATCACGATTTTGTCATGAAAAGATACACATTTGGTATTGGCGTATATACTCAAATTTGAAGTTATCTTCATGTCCAATGATGAGAAGCTTGCTTGCCTAAGACATATACCAAGAAACAGAATAGAGTATGAAAAATCATCCCTTAGAATAACAGAACTTGGCATGTGTAACTGACAAGAAAGCAATAACAGTTACATAACTAATTAGTTTCATAAAAAAGATACTGTCATCAAGTAACTCAAGTATACGAGTACATGACAATACAAAAAGACTAAATTACAAACCAGCAAACAAACACATGAAAGATACATCCGAGGTTTCCCCAAACCTACACATTCCTACAGAAAGCATTGAAGTTTGGCACATCTAAGTGCCTTTTATTACACAAAATATACTTAATTGAAAGGCTAAGAACGACCAATGGAAGACCAATACTTCACAATGGCCATTACACTCCAACCTACTCAAAGCCTAACTTCTTTCTTAAGTCCATCATGAAGTCATAGACCTTATCCTGATCAGGAAGAGACTTGGCAACACTCTCTTTCTGCAGGCACCTCTTGGCCCAAGCAATAAACTTGGGGCACTCACTCTCTATGTTGAAGGTGCCAAAAGTCTCATAGGCTTTGAACCAAGTGTAGAATGGAACAAGTGATATATCCACAAAACCAAGATTGTCTCCTCCAAAGTAAGTCTTGTCTCCCAATTGTTCCTCCAACAATTCGAGGGCCTCTATGAAATCCTTCTTGGCAGTTTCTTTTTCTTCTCCTTTTGTTGTCCAAATCTTCCTTCCGAGATCATATATCTATTTGACATCGAAAATTACGACTCAGTTAGATCATAAAATGTAAGAATGAGAAAAGGGCCACTAAAAACCAATACCCTAATGTCTACCATAGTGATACCAGAAGGGATGATAAAAATATAATCAAAGAGAAAAATGATTATGCATTGTAGTGTAAAATAGTTTTTGTTTGACATAAGATCCACTTATATAATCGAATAGTTTTTGCCACATGTTGCTAAGGTAGGCAGAGGAATGCTTACCAAAAAGAAAACAGCAAAAGAACAAAACTTTCAAAAATGGAAAATAGCTGAACCACTTACATAGGTTGTGGAGAATCTAGAAAAGAAAAAGGTGTCTAAAGAAAATAGCTATTTTTATCCAAATGGGGACCATCTTCCTTACATTATGCATCTCCCCATATTCCAGATTACATCTAATAATAGGAAGAAACATGATAATGAAACAACCAAATTAAATCATTCTATACAAAGAAGCACAACATAATATCAATGGTAAAGGAATCACAAGTAACAAGCATAATAAGCTTGAAGAACAGAAAGGTACCTTCTTATCGACATAATCAGCCCAGAATCTAGCCTGAGCTCTCTGGTAAGGGTCAGAAGGGAACAAGGGACTTGTGTCATTCCAAACCTCATCAATGTACTGAACAGCAATGAGGGACTCACAAATTGGCTTGCCATTGTGGATGAGAACCGGGATTTTCTTGTGAACAGGGTTCATTTGAAGGAGCAGAGGACTCTTGTTCCTCAAGTCCTCTTCTTTGTACTCATACTTGATACCCTTTTCAGCAAGTGCAATCTTAACCCTCATCCCAAATGGACTTGGCCAGAAATCTAGCAGAACCACCTCACTTGCCATAGTTGAGTTCAAGGAGAACAAAGAAGAAGTTTCAAGTAGAAAAGTTATTTGTATATAGTTTGTTGCACAAAGAAAGGCTAAGGCTTGCTTATATATAGTAGTGAGTTTTGGACTCTGGATTATGAAACTGTGACTTGTATGATTTGTGCACTGCTTTGCATAATCAAATACTTAAAGAAAAGTCTAGTGTACGATCTTGCTACAGTGCGAAACCTTTTGGGACCAACAACAGTTAGACGTATTATGAGATTTCCTTTCTACACAAGCACAGCACGTGCATATAAAAGTTCTAGGAGCTTCCATATATAAATGTGATGCACACCACTCACAAGAGTCTCTAAGAGATCCGAGATTACGCATGCAGTCTCGGTTTCTCAGACACTTGAACATGTTTATTCATCAATTTACTATAAATAGTTAATAACATGGGATATGCAAAAAATGATCGAGACCCTGTCGTCAACAAGTTCTCTCACTCCCCAGTGGTCTCGATGAACAGAATTTGGCCCCATTATATCATAGGGGTAGCAAAACATATCAACAGATTTTGGCCCCATGATAATCAGGCTTTGTCTAATGAATAAAATAACAAATTAATCCAGATATTTTGTTGACTAAGTACGTGTTTGATTCTTAGACAAAAAAGAACTTTTGAGACAAAAGTCACTTTGCAAAAGCATCTCACCCTTCCTTTTAAATTCATTTTTCATTGAATAATTGAATTTTATCTTAAAATTTGTACACAACAAGTTCAACGATTATTTAAACATGCCTTAATTAATCTTATGAATTAACAATTCAAATAATAGTCTTTTGTGTAACCAACTAGTAATTAATCTCGAGAAATCACATAGGCACGAATGTTAGACGGACGAAATTTGATGATTAGATTAATATGTCACACCATTTATACATAAAAAAAAAAAATTATATCTTTAACAACCAATTTATCAATGTTTCTTACTTTGAGGACTAAAAAATGGATATTTATCCCATAAAAGACTAGTCTCGTATGATAAAATAGAAGAAACACTCTACCAAGTGACTCAATTATATGCTAATACAGAAAATTCTCATTTAGAAAAGGTACATCAGACCATTTTTAAGACCTACACACTCCTAGAGAAAGCATGAAGGCGCGTCCAAGTGCCTTTTATTACACAAATAAATTATTCAGTAGAAAGGTCAAGAATGACCAATACTTAACTAATCAAGGCCATTAAGCTGCTAGAACCTGAACTCACTCAATGCCCAACTGCTTTGCTATCGACACAATGAACTCATACACCTTGTCCTGATCAGGAATAGACTTGGCAACACTCTCTTTCTGAAGGCACCTATTGCCCCAAGCAACAAACTTGGGGCACTCACTCTCTATGTTGAGGGAGCCATAAGTCTCATAGACTTTGAACCAAGTGTAGAATGGAGCAAGTGCTATATCCACAAAACCAAGATTGTCTCCACCAAAATAAGTCTTGTCTCCTAATTGTTCCTCCAACAATTTAAGGGCCTCTATGAACTCCTTATTGGCAGTTTCTTTTTCTTCTCCTTTTGTTGTCCAAACCTTCTTTCCTAGGTCATATATCTATTTGACATTGAAAATTAACACTCAGTTAGATCATAAATGGAAGAGTGAGAAAAGGACCACTAAGAAGTAATAACCAATACACTAATGTCTATCATAGTGATACCAAGAGGGATGATCTATGAAGAGATAATCAAATACATTTTGTTTGACATAAGCTCCACTTATAGAGATGCTCAAATAGTTTTTGCAAAAGTAGGCAGAGGAATATTCACCAATAAAAAAACAACAGAAAAAGAACAAAACTTTCAAACACAGGAATTTGCTGAACCACTTAGATAGGTCATAGGTTGTGGAGAATCTAGAAAAGAAAAAAGTGTCGAAAGAAAGTAACCATTTTTATCCAAATGGGGACCATTATCCTTTCACCAAACATCTCATGCATATTCCAGATTACATCCAAAAAGGGGTAAGAACATGGTAACAAAACAACAAAATCACACCATTCTATACTAAGAGCATAACAAAAAGTTAAAAGTAACAACAATCAAAGCATAAAGAACTTGAAGAACAAAAGGGTACCTTCTTGTCAACATAATCAGCCCAGAATCTAGCTTGAGCTCTCTGGTAAGGGTCAGAAGGCAACAAGGGATTTGTATCATTCCAAGTCTCATCAATGTACTGAACAGCGATGAGGGATTCAGGAATGGGCTTGCCATTGTGGATGAGAACCGGGATTTTCTTGTGAACCGGGTTCATTTGGAGGAGCAGAGGACTCTTGTTCCTCAAGTCCTCTTCTTTGTACTCATACTTGATACCCTTTTCAGCAAGTGCAATCCTCACCCTCATCCCAAATGGACTTGGCCAGAAATCTAGCAGAACAACTTCATCTGCCATAGTGATTCAAGTTCAAGTAGAACACTGAAAAAATGAAAGAAGATTAGAATAGGCCAGACAAATGATTTGTAGTGCAAAAGAAGGTATAGGCCTGCTTATTTATAGTGATGACTGATGAATATTAGAAGGTATAGGCATGCAAAAGAAGGTTTAGACGATTTTAGGGATATTTAGCCATAAGGATTTTGAGAGATCTTGAATTGCTATTTCGTGGACCCTACAAAATCATGTATACATAAAAATTTCTCTCATTTTTGTTTTAATGGTAAATTTTTAATGATAGATCTCATCATCATATTATAATACTTTTTGTAGATCTCAATGTAAACTTAACTTTATAATTGTATTTTAAAATTGAATTAATTATTTAATAATATAAATTTTAATTATAAAATAAGCAATATTGTAAAATAGAAAAATAAATAATTTAAATATGTATTTATGATTAAGAATCAAACTAATAATTAATGTATAACATGCCTACATAAAAACAAATACAAATATTGACATTAAAAAAATTAAATTGATAATTTAATTTATTTTATCATTAAAACCTGTTTAAATATGCTCAATCAAAATTAAAATGATATTTTAAATTATTATTTTTTTAGGTTAGTAAAGATCGTGTGAAGATTTTGTGGAAGATTAGATCTTTCACTGTGTAGATTTTGTCATTGTCTTTTAGAGAAGATATTGAGGACTACATATCTTAAGCATTAAAATTTCTCACAAGACTTCATTTACTATGAATTTTATTTTGTAAAATTTTATTTTAAAATGAAATTAATATTTAATAATATAATTTTTAATTATAAAAAATAAATAGAAAAAAATAATTTAAATATTTATTTATGGTTAAAGATTAAATTGATAATTAATACATAACATTGATAAATAAAAAAATATAAATAATTTAATTTGTCTTTCGACCAAAACGAGTCTAAATATACTTTATCGCTTGAAGTTGTTAATTAATTCCCTATTATTGTAATTTCTCCTAACCCAAACCCAACCAATACCCCAATTTACTCATATACTAATTTCTCCTCACAACCCCTTCTCTTCTCTCTTCTTAGTTCCATTTCTTCTCTTCTCCACTCGGCCTCGATCTACCTCTGTAAAGAATCCCACCTTCACTTCGCCACCACCACCTCCACTCCGTCACCACCCTTATTCTCTTCTCCTTTTCATAAATCTTATTTATTTATGGTTTCATCAACAAAATCCTAAATTTTACCATAAACTAAAACCTAAATATTTAGGGTTTTAATAATAAAACTTTAAATATTTAGGATTTCATTAGTGAAACCCTAAATAAAATCTTATATATTTAGGATTTTATAAATAAAATTCTAAATATTTAAGGCTTCATAAATGAAACCCTAAATACATAGGGTTTGATAAATATAACCATAAATTAAAATCCCAAATAATTATTTTTCATTTATGATACCCTAAATCTAAAAACATTAATGAAACGTTAAATATTTAGGATTTCATAAGTAAAAAATAAACTCAACTCTAAATATTTAGGATTTCATAAATGAAACCCTAAATTTCACAATTAATATTTAGAATTTTATAAGAGAAACCGTTAAAATTTAGGGTTTGATAATGAAACTCTTAATTTAGGGTTGAAACCTTAAATCTTAAACCATTAATGAAACCCTAAATATTTACAGTTTTATAAATAAAACCCTAATTCCAAACCTAAATATTTAAGGCTTCATAAATAAAACCCTCGATATCACCATAAATATATAGGGCTTCGTAAATAAAACCTTAAATTGAAACCCTAAATTTTTAAGGTTGTATAACTAAAACAATATCAAAACCCTAAATATTTAGAGTTTAATCAACAAAACCCTAAATTTCACTCTAAATTAAAACCTAAATATTTAGGGTTTTAATAATTAAAATTTAAATATTTTGGATTTCATTAATGAAATCCAAAATTAAAGCTTATATATTTTATGTTTCATAAATAAAACTCTAAATATTTGAAGTTTCATAAATGAAACACTAAATACTTTAGGATTAATTAATAAAACCATAAACTAAAAATCTATATGTTTGGGATTTCATAAATGAAACCCTAAATTTTACCATAAATATTAAGCATTTTATAAATGAAGCCTTAAATATTTAGAGTCTCATAAATGGCACCTAAATCTTTAGGGTTTCATAAATGAAATTATAAATCAAAACATTAAATATTTATGTTTTCATTTATGAAATCCTAAATTTAACCATAAATTGAAACCTTAAATCTTAAACCCTAAAATGAAACCTTAAATATTTTTGGTTTTATAAATAAAACCTTAAATTCAAAACCTAAATATTTAGGGTTTCAATGAAACCATCAATTACACCTCAAATATATAGGTTTTAACAAATAAAATCATAAAATGAAACCTTAAATATTTAGGGTTGCATTATTGAAACCATAAATCGAAATCCCAAATAATTATTTTTCATTTATGAAACTCTAAATTGAAATCCTAAAACCAAAAGTATTAGTGAAACTCTAAATATTTAAGGTTTCTTAAATAAAACCATAAACATAAAATCAAAATATTTAAGACTTCATAAATGAAACCTTAAATTTCACCATAAATATTTACAATTTTATAAGTGAAACCTTAAATATTAAGGGTCTCACAAAAGAAAACCTTAAATGTATAAGGTTTTATTTATGAAACCCTAAATATTTACGATCTCATAAATGAAACCATACATCAAAACCCTAAATAAATATATTTTCATTTGTGAAAACGTAAATTTCAACATAAATTGAAACCTTAAATATTAACCCATTAATGAAACCCTAAATTGGAAACCTAAATATTTAAAGTTTCAAAAATGAACCCCACAATTTCACCTTAAATGTATAAGGTTTCATAAATAAAATCCTAAATATTTAAAGTTTAATAATTGAAACAATAAATCAAAACCTTCATTATTTAGGATTTCATAAATAAAACTCTAAATATTTAAGGTTACATAAATAAAACCCTAAATACTTAGGATTTGATAAATGAAACAATAAATCAAATCCTAAATAATTATTTTTCATTCATAAAACCCTAAAATCAAAATCATTAATGAAACCCTAAATATTTAAAGTTTTATAAATAAAACCATAAACACAAAATCTAAATATTTAGGATTTCATAAATGAAACTCTAAATTTCACCATAAATTGAAACCTTCAATCTTAAACCATTAATGAAACTTTAAATATTTAGGCTTTTATAAATAAAACCTTAAATTCAAAACCTAAATACTTCTTATTTAACAAATGAAACCCTCAATTTCACCTTAAATATATAAGGTTTCATAAATAAAATGTTAATTTGAAACCCCAAATATTTAAGGTTCAATGTTGAAAAAATAAATTGAAACCCCAAATATTTAGGGTTTGATAAATGAAATCATAATATTTGAGGTTTGAAAAATAAAACCCTAAATACATAAGGTTTCATAAAAGAAACCATAAATCAAACTCTAGATAATTATGTTTTCATTTGTGAAACCCTAAATTAAAACCATAAATATTAAACTATTAATAACCCTAAAATGAAACATTATATTCAAAACTTAAATATTTAGGGCTTCATAATTGCAACCCTTAATTTCAACTTAAATATACCGAGTTTCATAAATAAAACCATAAATTGAAACCTTGAATATTTAGGGTTACATAATTGAAAAAGTAAGTCAAAATCCTAAATATTTATGATTTCATAAATAAAATCATATTTATTTATGATTTTATGAATGAAATCCTATTTATCTAAGGTTTCATTAACGAAACCCTAAATTAAAACCTAAATACTTAGGGTTTTAGTAATAAACTATAAATATTTAAGGTTTTATTGATGAAACCCTAAATAAAACCATATATATTTAGGGTTTCATCAATAAAACTCTAAATATTTAAGGCTTCATAAATGAAACCACAAATACATAGGGTTTAGTAAATGAAAACATAAATCAAAACTCCAAATAATTAATTTTCATTTATGAAACCCTAAATTGAATCTTTAAATCTAAAAGCATTAATTAAACCCTATATATTTAAGATTTTATAATAAAACCATAAACTCAAAATCTAAATATTTAAGATTTTATAAATGAATCCCTAAATTTCTTCATAAATAATTAGGATTTTATAAGTGAAACCTTCAATATTTAGAATCTCATAAAAGAAATCCAAAATGGAAACCTTAAATGTTTAGAGTTTCATAAATCAAACCAAAAATATTTGAGGGTGCATAAATGAACCCTGAATACATAGGGTTTCATAAATGAAACCATAAATCAAAACACTAAATATTTATGTTTTCATTTATGAAACCCTAAATTTCACCATAAATTTTAAACTTAAATTCTAAACCATTATTGAAATCCTAAATATTTAGAGTTTTATTATACAACCTTAAATTAAAAACCTAAATATTTAGATTTTCATAAATTAAACCCTCAATTTCAACTTAAATAATTAGGTTTTTGTAAATGAACTCAAATATCAAAATCCTAAATATTTATAATTTAATAACTGGAATCTTATTTATTTAGAATTTCATTAGCAAAACCTCAAATTTCACCCTTTTAGGTTTAATTAATAAAACTTGAAATATTTGAGGTTTCATTAATAAAATCATAAATTAAACACTATATATTTAGAATTTCATTAAGAAAATTTTAAATATTTGAGATTTCATAAATAAAAACCTAAATACTTAGGGTTGGATAAAAAGAATCATAAAGCAAAACCCAAAATAATTATTTTTTATTTATGAAATCTTAAATCCTAAAGCATTAATAGTACCCTAAATATCTAGGGTTTCATAATTGAAAGAATAAATTGAAACCCTCAATATTTAGGGTTTCATCAACCAAATCCTAAATTTTACCTTAAATTAAAACCCTACTATTTAGGGTTTCAATAATAAAACTATAAATATTTAGGGTTACGTAAATAAAACTCTAAATATTAAAGGTTTATATATGAAACCTTAAATACTTGGGGTTTGATAAATGAAACCATAAATCCAAACCTCAAATAATTATTTTTAATTTATTAAACCCTAAATGCAAAAGCATTAATTAAATCCTAAATATTTAAGGTTTCATGGATAAAACCATAAACTCAAAATATAAATATTTAGAATTTTATAAATAAAACCATAAATATTTAAGATTTTATAAATGAAACCATAAATATTTAAGATCTCATAAATGAAGCCCTAAATGGAAATCCTAAATTTTTAAGGTTGCATGAATGAAACCATAAATATTTGAGATTTAATAAATGGAACCATAGATACATAGGGTTTCATCAATGAAATCATAAATCAAAACACTACATAATTATATTTTTATTTATGAAACCCCAAATTTTACCATAAATTGAAACCATAATTCAAAACCCCAAATAATTATTTTTCATTTATGAAACCCTAAATCCAAAAGCATTAATGGTAACTTAAATATCTAGGGTTTCATAATTGAAACAATAAATTGAAACTCTAAATATTTAGGGTTTCATCAATGAAACCCTAAATTTCACCTTAAATTAAAAATTAAACATTTAGAATTTCAATAATAAAACTTTAAGTATTTATGGTTTCATTAATAAAACTCTAAATTAAACCATATATATTTAGCGTTTCACAAATAAAACTTTAAATATTTTAGGTTTATAAATGAACATTAAATATTTAGGGTTTGATAAATGAAACCATAAATCTAAACCCTAAATAATCATTTCACATTTACGAAACTCTAAATGCAAAAACATTAATGAAATCCTAAATATTTAGGGTGTCAAAGATAAAATCATAAACTCAAAATCTAAATATTTAAGATTTTATAAAAATAACCATAAATATGTAAGATTTTATAAGTGAAATCCGAAATATTTAAAACTTTATAAAGGAACCCCTAAATGGAAACCCTAAGTGTTTAGGATTTCATGAATGAAACCATAAATATTCAAGGTTTAATAAATGAAACCCTAAATACATAGGGTTTCATCAACGAAGCCATAAATCAAAACTCTAAATAATTAAATTTTCATTTATGAAACCCTAAATTTCACCATAAATTGAAATCATAAATCAAAACCTCAAATAATTATTTTTCAATTATGAAACCCTAAATCCAAAAGCATTAATGAAACCCTAAATATATAGGGTTTCATAATTGAAACAATAAATTAAAACCCTAAATATTTAAGGTTTTATAAATAAAATCTTATTTATTTAAAGTTTCATTAATGAAATCCTAAACTTCACTTTAAATTAAAACCTAAATATTTAGGGTTTCAATAATAAAACTAAAAATATTTAGGGTTTCATTGATGAAACCCTAAATTAAACCCTATATATTTAGGGTTTCATCAATAAATCTCTAAATATTTGAGGTTTCATAAATGAAACCCTAAATTCATCGGATTTGATAAATGAAAATATAAATCAAAAACCCAAATAATCATTTTTCATTTATGAAAACCTAAATTGAATCCATAAATCCAAAAATATTAATGAAACCTTAAATGTTTAGGATTTAAGAAATAAAACCATAAACTGAAAATCTAAATATTTAGGATTTCATAAATGAAACCCCAAATTTCTTCATCAATAATTAGGATTTTATAAGTGAAATCATAAATATATGAGGTTTCATATGAAACCTTAAATACTTAAGGTTTCATAAATGAAATCATAACTCATAATCCTAAATAATTATGTTTTCATTTATGAAATCCTAAATTTAACCATAAATTGAAACTTTAAATCTTAAACCATTAATAAAACCTTAAATATTTACGATTTTACAAATAAAACCCTAAATTCAAAACCTAAATATTTAAAGTTTCATAAATGAAACTCTCAATTTCACCTTAAATATGTATGGTGTTACAAATGAAATCATAAATCAAAACCCTAAATAATTATTTTTTTCATTTTTGAAACCTTAAATTTCACCAAAAAATGTAGGGTTTGATAAATGAAATCACAAATTAAAACCCTAAATCCTAAACCATCAATGAAACATTAAGTTTCACCTTAAATTAAAACCATACATATTTAAAGTTTCATAAATAAAACCCTAAATTAAATTATTTAGAATTTCATAAATAAAATATTTAAGGTTTCATAATTGAAACCTTAAATATAGTGTTTCATAAATGAAATCTTATTTAGGATTTGAAACTTAGATATTTTGGGTTTTATAAATAAAATCCCAAATTGAAACTCAAAATATTTAAGGTTTCCTAAATAAAACTCTAAATACTTAAGATTTGATAAATAAAATCATAAATTAAAACTCTATTTCCTAATATATTAATGAAACCCTAAATTAAAACCATAAATAATTAGGGTTACATGTATAAAATCATAAATTCAAAACATAAATATTTAAAATTTCATAAATAAAACCGTAAGTTTCACTATAAATATTTAAAGTTTTATAAGTGAAACCTTAAATATTTAAGATTTCATAAATTATGCCCTAAATATTTGGAGTTTTATAAATGAAACTATTAATCGAAGTCCTAAATATTTAGGGTTTCATAAATTAAACTCATATTTTCATATATTCAAATTTTAATTGATATTTAAAAAATAATACTTTTTAATACTTTTTTTTCATATATTTAAAAAAATTATAATTTTCAAGGAACTCATCTTGTTTTTTAATATTATTTAAAATTTTCAAGACATTTTTCTTATTTTTCAAATTTTATTTATATTTCTCTTGTTTTTCACTTTTTTTTTTCAAATTTTAAATACACTCCTCTTATTTTTTTTCATATTTTTCAAAATTTGAAGGTAATACTCTTGATTTTTAATTTTTTTAAAATTTTACATTTTTTCAAATTTTAAAGACATTTTCCTTTTTTTTTATATTTTTCAAATTTTCAAGAAATTTCTATTGTTTTTAATTTTTAAAAATTTATATTTTTATAATATTCCTCATGTTTTTTTTAAATTTGCAAAACAATATTCTTGTTTTTTCATATTTTCAAAATTCTTAATAGTATTTTTGGTTTTCATATATTTTATGTTTTCCTTTTTTATAATAGTTTTTGAAATTTTCATTTTTTTTAATTTTAAAGACAATATTGTTTTAGTTTTGTACTTTTAAAATTATCATTTTTTAAAAAAACTTTAAGACATTCTTTTGTTTTTTATATATTAATTTTTTTTTTCATATTTTAAAGACATTCATTTAACACATGTTTTTTCATATTTTAAATTTTTAAGACCTTAATCTTATTTTTTCCTATTTAATTTTTTTTTCAAGGTATTCCACTTGTTTTCTTCATTTTTTTTAACAAATTTCAAGACATTATTATGGTGTTTTCATATTTTGTTTTTCTTTTCAAAAATTTTAAGACATTCTTTTTATTTTTTTATTTTTTAAATTTTAAAACATTTCTCTTTTTTCATATTCTTTAAAATTTTCAATTTTTTTTTAAAATTTTTAAGACATTAGTCTTATTTTTTCAAATTTTCATTATTTAAAAAGTTTACAAGACATTGTTTTTATTTTAATATTTTTAAAATAAATAAGATATTACTCATGCTTTTCAAAAAAAAAAATCTAGACATTACTCTTGATTTTTTATATTTTTTAATTTTTTAAGATATTATTCTTTTTTTCAATTTTTATTTGTATTTTATTTATGTAAAATTTTAAGACATACTATTTTTTTTTCATTGTTTTCATTTTTTCATTTTTTTCAAGACACTACATTTTTTTCATGTTTTAGAATTTTTGTTATTTTTTTTAATATTCTCGTGATATTACTCTAATTTTTCCACCTTTCTTAAGTTTTCCATTTTTATAACATTTTTTAAATTTTCATTCTTATCAAATTAAAGCTATTACACTTTGTTTTTCATATTTTTAAAGTTTTTATTTTTTTTCAAAATTTTCAAGAAATTACATCAATTTTTTGAAAGTAATATATGGATTTCATATGAAATAACACAAAACTATATCAATTTAAGATATATTTATCTATTTTGAATTAAAAATTTGACTCAATAAATAAATTGATAAAAAAATATAACTTTGACTTATACTTACATAATTTTTCTGTTATTTTTGAACACATCAGTTTTTTGCATGAATTTTTGGGTGACTATTAACATGAAATTTCTTGTTGGAACTTGGAAGTTTGAATGATTACAATAAAATAATTATATATTTTTTTATAAGCCAAAACAATTATATAAATAAATAATCTGATCACAAGTTGTGAAAACATATTACAAAGCAAGGAAGAACAAATACAAGATAGCAAAGAATGTGAAAAAGACTAAACTCACCCCCACAAAACCACATAACTAAATTTGGAGGAAAGGAGCACCAACCCAACACAACTAAAGAGCATTGCACACATCATCACAAATACTAGTGATGCATGCAGAGAAAAATTGGACACCCCACATATTCGACATAAAAATCCCAACAAGTGATACAAAACGCACCTCATTCTTAATTTAAATATTTTATTTAATTACTCGTGCACAGTGGTTTCATATCTAGTTGAGTTAATTACTCTCATGTTAAAGCATGAATTTAAATCATCAGCTTCATTTTTTTTTTTTTGTTCGTTTAGTGTCCCATAAAAAAAATTGAACAAATTATTAAAAATAATTATCTTTATTTTTTAATTTTTATGTATTATCAATAATAACTTTAACTTATATAATATATAAGATGTCAGATTTTTTATGGATAAAATGCAAAATGCGAACGGTGAGTGATTTAAATTGTTAAAGCATACTCTAGAATTTTTCTCATTATTTTCCTTTCCTTGCTTTCTACAGTAGTACGTTGTTTTCAAAAATCAAAACTGTGGTACCTTCCGTGACTTTAGAGTCCCCACCAATATGTCAGCTTAAGTAAGCAACTTGGCAAGCAAGTACTTTTTTTTGTTTCTTCAATATATTCATCTATCTTATCTTATCTTATCTTTTATGTCTTTTTCACATTTTTTTAATTCTTTTATACCTTATAATATATGATAGTTTTTACTTTGATATCATCAAATATGTAAATTAATTGACAGAAAAAAAATCAGAATAATTATATTTTAGCTGAAAATCTTGAATTTTAAGTTATATTTGCGTTAAATACTTTTAAAAAATTGAAGTTTTCACCAAAAAGAAATTTTCTATTTATATTTAACATCATATTTTTCTCTCTCTTTACTGGTTGACAATATTATTATTATTTGTTTGTTTTCAATAAAGAGAACTTTTGGACCAAAATGCGATGTAAGCAATTACATGATCTGGTCAACCACACGTTACTTGAGATTAAAATATTAAAATTATATTTTTTATTTTCATTTTGGTTTAAATAACCTTTTCTTTTTTATAACAAAAAGGTTTTTATTATTATTTTAGTTATTTAAAGTTTTTTTTATTAGTTACTGTTATAAAGTAATAGGTGACAATGATTTTCACAGTTCAATTACATCATCTATAGTGCGATGTAAGCAATTACATCATCGGTCAAGTTACTTTAGCTTAAAGTTTTCATAAATAAATATATATTTAATCGTTTAAATAGATTTTTAAATTAAAAGTTAGTTTTTAATTCATTTTTAATTTTTTTTTTAGTTTTTTATTAATTGTGTTAAATAAAAATGTAAATCTTATAATTTATAACGATTTTAACGATCAAAATCAAATTATAATAATAAAAGATCATTCTAAATTATAAAATTAATATTCATTTGATAATTTTGAATGAAATAATTAAAAACAAATTCAAATTTAATAGACTAAAAAAATATTCAGACCAAAAAATTAGACCTCAAATATGAAAAATTAAAAACATTTTTAAACCTAAATAAATCAAATGAATTAAAAAGGCTCCATTTGAATATTTTTTTTTCAAATTTAGCTGTTTTCCTCTCATTTTAATTATTTTAAGAAAGGTTAAATGTTTGAAAATATTGATTTAAATTTAAAAAAGTTTTTTTCAGTTTTTAATAATAAACTATTTTGCCGCATTTTTTGAGAGCCCAACGGTTAAATTATTGACAAACATCTATTTAATTACTTTGCCTGTACTGAACAACGTCTACCAATTAGGGATGTTTGTCCTGTTCACATTTTCAACTTTATCTCAGCTGATGCAGCAGGTACAGCTTTTGTTAGGTTGTACTTTCTTTTGTAATTTTCCTAAGCATTAAAAAAAAAAAAAAAAAAAAACCTCTGCCAACTTTTTATTATTCCCAAACAAATAAGGAGAAGTTACTGAACCCAACGGTCTCATTATTTTTTTTTTATTACTCCATTATATATACCTCTTCAAAATATGAAAGCTTCATAATGTAAAATTGATAATTATTGACTGAAACATTACTACGTACATTGTGGATATTTGACCAAGAAATCTATTTAAGATGCAGAACAATCAAATTGAAAAAAAAAATCAGATAACAATCAAGAACAAAGTAACGATAATGGCACTTTAATAGAATAAATGAAAAACCAATGTAAACAAGTACAAAATATAAAAAAAAAAAAAACATTAGAAACTCTAGTAAGTAAATAGATAAATCATAAACAGATTGCAAATACCTAAGTGACATACAAAACATTTAATACCAAATGAGTTGGATTTGGAAAATTTAATTTTAAGTAATTATTTTCATTGATAATTATTCTGGAGAAGAAAATGTTTCTATATTTATATCGTTATACTATTGATTAATCATAATTCATATAATGATTTTTAAAATAATTTTATAATAATCAATTATTTTATTATAAATTAAGAATTATGATTAAAAGATAATATAAAATAATGTTATATCAACTATGTGTAAACCTTTTTTATTATTTTAAATGATTAACATAATAATATAAGATTTCATGGTATTCAATTTTTATTAAGTATAAAATTTTATTGGATTAACTAACAATAATGTATAATGAGCAAAATTAATCTTCATTCCAATATATTGATGAATATCCGTAAATTTTTACCTAAAAAAAAGTTATTATAAAATTAATTAAAAACACATCATATTATACTTAAGCACGTATTTTGGAATTTCCTTTCTCTATGGTAGTGGTATTAATTTTCCTTTCTTGGGTTTCTATACAATCACAGCACGTGAATATCAAAGTTCTAGGACCTGCCATATCTAAATGTGATGGACATTACTCACAAGGTGGCAAGCACCGATGGAAATTTAGATAAAGAATAGATTTTTTTTTTATATATAAAAATTAAAGATAAATTTTTTTAAAAAAATAATATTTAATGTAAAATCTATTATAAAAATAAGTATAAAATTTGTCAATTTTTAAAAAAAATTAAAAATAAAATTTGTAATCATGTAAGGGTAAAATAATATAATAAAATTTATAAGATTTAAAAAATTAAAGATAAAAAATATCAAATTAATTTATTAAGAGTAAAAATTTATATAAATAAAATAAAAATGTAATTAAAACAAAATATTATTATTAATTGTTGGTATAAAATTAAAATGTGATTTACTAATGAAAAAAATTAAATAAATATTAATTTTAAAAAATATTTTTTTAATATTTTTTTTATTAATATTTATTATTATTATAATATAAGTGATGGAAGGAGGGGGTGCCCCGTAAATCCGTCCTGCTGGCAAGAGACTCTACTAGATCCTGAGATATGATTATTTCTATTATACGTGAACATGTATGTTTTTATTCATCAATTTACTATAGATAGCTAATAACATGGGATTTACAAAAATTGAGAGAGTTTAAACTAGAAGGTCACGTATTTGATTATGCAAAGCAGTGCACAAACCATGAAATAAAAGATGTAACAGAAGTTATGGAGTGTCAAGCTAGGTAGTGCTAGCTTGTGAGTTGTGACCCAAGTGCTAAGTTATGAACAGTGAAGGACTAAAAACACGTAACGCAAGTAGCTAGAATACATATGAGAAAGATGTAAAATCCATATTATTATGTTAGCCCAAACGCATAATTGACACCCTATCAAAACAAAAACTTACAAATGACATGAACAATTCAACTCAATTAAGGATCAAAATTTTAAAAATAGAAATTTTATAATCGTATATTTGAAAGTCGAAACAATTCAAATGATTCACATTTAAGTCTCTTCGTCTTTTAGGTTTGAGGTTTAAACCTCGAGAATTATATATCCTCTAAAGTCAAATCAATTCAAGAAATTTACACCTGTAAGCCTCTTCACCTTTTAGGCTCAAAACTCAAGGATTATGTACTCTAGATTCGATCTTACCGATCAAATTCTTATAAAGATTAGTTCAAATCTTAATTAAGTCACACTAGGTCTAATAGGATAAAATTAGAACAAAGTGACCTAATTTGAGATGACAATAACCTAATAACGAAAAAAGTAGACAACGTTGCAATAAACAGATTGGATCTCGAAATGTTTAGATTAGCCTTAGGCTCATTAAGAAAATATAAAAATTCCTCACCACAAAGGAAAAAAGAAATTATACTCAATGCTCTAGACAAGATAACTTCAAACCCTAATCGAAAAAATCTTGCTTGGAACAATAACTAACATAACTAAGTATTTGAATCAGCTTTGATAAAATTGATTTTAAAGTGATGTAATTTATGTTTTGATAAATTTGGATTAAAATTGATTTTGAAGTAAAATTCAATATAAATTTTTTTAAAACTAAAATAAAAGATATTATTAGTTGTTTTAGTTTAAAATCAATTTTGAACTCGGAAACAATTATAAACTCTTCTTTGATGTGTAACCAAACATGTAAAAAAAAAATTAAAATTAATTTCAAAGTCAGAATCAATTTTACAACATGAAACCAAACATGTACTAATAAAAACGTAACAATGATGAAACAAAAAAACTAGTCTAATATGATAAAATAATAAGAAACGCTCCATCAAATGACTCAATTATATGATAATATAGAAAATACTTTATTAGAGTCATATTAAAAAAAAATACTCAACTTAAAATCAAAATCACATAAAAAAACATAAAAAAGTACATTAAAACATTTTTAAAACCTACACACTCATGGAGAAAAGCATGAAGTTTGGCACATCCAAGTGCCTTTTATTACACAAATACTATAATTTAGTTGAAAAGTCAAGAATGACCAATACTTTGCTAATTAAGGCCATTAAGCTAGAACCTGAACTTACTCAGACCCTAACATCTTTCTTATCTCCAAAGTGATCTCATAGACCTTGTGCTGATCAGGAAGAGACTTGGCAACACTCTCTTTCAGCAGGCACCTCTTGGCCCAAGCAATAAACTTGGGGCACTCACTCTCTATGTTGAGGGAGCCATAAGTCTCATAGACTTTGAACCAACTGTAGAATGGAACAAGTGCTATATCCACAAAACCAACATTGTCTCCTCCAAAATAAGTCTTGTCTCCCAATTGTTCCTCCAACAATTTGAGGGCCTCTATGAACTCTTTCTTGGCAGTTTCTTTTTCTTCTCCTTTTGTTGTCCTAATCTTCCTTCCAAGTTCATATATCTATTTGACATTGAAAATTAACACTCAATTAGTGTTGGAAAAATTAGCAATTAGAATTACACTAGACAGAGGAAATCAAGGAACACAGTAACAAACCAATTTCACATTATATGATTGAATAAAATCATAAGAGAATACTTTAATAAAACATTCAATAAGCACAAAGAGACAATAAATATAAAGGAAGAGTTTTAAGAGTAGTCTGGGTTGAAGCACGCTAGACGCTATCCTTAGAGAGAAAACGCCCCCACTGCAATGGAGGTTTAATATTTTCTGCGCTCCTCTCCCAAGATACGACAATTCGTTGGACCGATTGAATGCAGCGATAGGATCCCGAACCTTCTAAACACCAATGCTCTTTCTCTTGTTTATAAAATATAACAATAGTTTATAACAATTGTTTTTTTCCGTGTCTCATATCCCATGCCCAAAAGAAATATATATAGACAAAAATATATAGCCGTTAAGAAAAATAACTTCTCCAAATAGCCGTTAAGGAAATAACTTCCTTAAATAGCCGTTAAAAAAATAGCTTCTTTGAAATAGCCGTTAAGAAAATAACTTCTTTGAAAATTTTAAATTACAAAATAATATATATATTAATAATTAGATCATGAAATGTAAGAATGAGAAAAGGGCCACTAATAACCAATTCACTAATGTTTATCAAAAGCAATGATAAAGAGATATAAAGTCTTATAGGACACAAATTATAAGTATTTTTAAGAGTTTTTTTTTACTAAAGTACATAGTATTTTTTGATAAAGAATCTGTCAAAAACATTTCTAGACTCTAATCTTGTATCCAAAGAAACTCATAATCAAATACATTTTGTTTGACATAGATCCACTTATACAGGTAATAGAATAGTTTTTGCTAAGTGTTGCTAAAGTAGGCTAAAACAAAAAACAGCAAAAGAACAAAACTTTCAAAAGAACCACTTGGATAGGTTGTGGAGAATCTAGAAAAGAAAAGGGCGTCTAAAGAAAGTAGTTATTTTAATCCAAATGGGGACCCTTTTCCTTTCTCTAAACATCTCTCATATCCCCGATTACATCCAAAAAGGGGTAGGAATGAATGGCCACATGCTAATAAAACAACCAAATTACATCATTCTACACTAAGATCATAACATAAAGTCAATGGTAAATGAATTAAAAGTTAAAAGTAACAAGAAGGTACCTTCTTGTCAACATAATCAGCCCAGAATCTAGCTTGAGCTCTCTGGTAAGGGTCAGAAGGCAACAAGGGATTTGTGTCATTCCAAGTCTCATCAATGTACTGAACAGCAATGAGGGATTCAGCAATGGGCTTGCCATTGTGGATGAGAACCGGGATTTTCTTGTGAACCGGGTTCATTTGGAGGAGCAGAGGACTCTTGTTCCTCAAGTCCTCTTCTTTGTACTCATACTTGATACCCTTTTCAGCAAGTGCAATCTTCACCCTCATCCCAAATGGACTTGGCCAGAAATCTAGCAGAACAACCTCATCTGCCATAGTGATTCAATTTCAAGGAGAAAAAATGAAAGAAGATTCAAATAGGCTAGAAAAGTGATTTGTAGTGCAAAAGATGGTCTAGGCCAGCTTATTCATAGTGATGAGTATTACACATTTTTTCTTTTGTTACTATGATAATACTTAGTGTGAAAATTTTATAGATTATCAAAGGACCTAACTGACCATTTTTAATAGAATTTTTTTTCTTTAATTATATTTTTTCAACTCACAACATTTAAATTTAAATCTTGATTATACAATCAAGTTCCAGATTATTCAAATCAACATCTTATTTATGAATAGAATCTGACTGGTCATTTTTATTGAAATTTTCTTTCTTCAACTATATTTTTTGATTTACAATGCTAGAATCCAAAGTTTGTTTAAAAAATGAGTTCATTGTATTATGAAAATGATACATTTATGAGTCGATGCAATGTATTGTACTTTTCATCGCTTGACATGGTCAAATTTTAGTTTAGTTCCAAATAAGATTAGTACACGCTGACTTGAGTTACTACTTACTACCAATCATGTTAAAGCATAATTCTAGGATTTTTCTCTGGTATTATTTTTCTTTCTACACGAGCACGTTGTTTTCAAAGCTCTAGTACCTTCCGTGTTTAAATGTGATGGAAATTGGACTTTGGACTAGGGTCCCCACCACCAATGTGTCATGGCTTAAGTAAGCAAACGCACTTGCTTATTCCAGTATTCATCGATCTTATCTTACAGCCTTTACACATTTATTCTCCAAATTATAATTAATAGTTGTATTTGATTTTTAAATTTAAAATTTTTTTAATTTGATTTCTAGTTTATTTTTCACAACGTGAATTCAAAAATGTCATTTTAATTTTAATTACTCTAATGTTCCAAATTAAAATTTCAAATGAAATTTAGTTCATAATTTTGAATTAGGTATGAATTTAAAAATGTTTATTTGATTAACATAATGATCTAAATCAAAATTATAAATAATTTTTTTTTCATAATTTTAAATTATATGTAAATTCAAAATATCAATCATACTGACCATAAGAATTACAAGTAAATTTTGATTCTTACACGTGAATTCAAAAATTTTCTTTTTTTTCGTAGTTCAAATTCTAAGTGAACTTTTTTTTTCTCAATTTTAAATTAAGCGTGAATTAAAATAAATTCCATTCGGTTCTGTCAAATGATGACTCAAATCAAAATTGAAAATCTTTATTTAATTTAAAAAAATCTTTTTTCATAAAACTAAAAGCCCCAGCGGTTAAATTATTGATAGACATCTATTTCATTACTTTGCCTGTATTCACCGACCACTGCCAACTTTTTATTATTCCCAACTAAACATATAAAGAGAAGTTACCCCCACGGTCCCATTTTTTATTTACTCCATTATTGTCTCTCTTTTTTTAATCTTTCACACTTTTATTATATATTTTTCTTAATTTATTTCAATAGAAAAAAATTGATGAAAAAATATTAAGGAAGTTAATATTTAAATAATATTATTATTAATACAATAAATAACTACATAACATTATAATTAACAAAAAATATTAAAAAGGAAAACAATTTAGAACAATTTTTAATCATAGGAAAAACAGTTTGTCACAAATTAGTTCCCACCACATCATTAAACAGAAAAATTTGATGAGGGGAACTAAAAGTCAAAAAAAAAAAAAATAGTAAAAAGACCAACATCAATTAAATTATAGTACAAATTACAAACTCTCTGTTTTCCACTCCCAAATCTGTCACCGTTAAATTACAAGTAGCAAGCCTCAAATAGATGGAATTCTATCCCCAATATATTAACATCTTATTTGAGTATTCCACCAATTTCTAACAAAAAAGAGGCCAAAAGTTACCATCTTGTGAGTAAAAACAAAAATTAAATTAATTTTTTTGTTCTTTCAGAAATTAAATTACCATTAGTTTATATGCAAAAACAAATGATTATTTATCCTAAATAAAATGAAAAATAGAAACTTAATTGGGCCTCAAAGCAGGACTACTATTGTCTTATTAGATGAATGACTTTTGTTGGACATTATTATTCATTCTCACACCTTTTACATTCTAAATTCACCCTTCTCATTAGAAGAAATCGAAATGACAGATTCACCCTTTCCCACTCCCCTTTTATCTCTCTCTCACTATTTGTTTTTTTTAAACCACATAGCACATCGTTGTTGTGTTGCTGCTATAAAAAAAACTTCCCTATTTGCATGTCTTCTTCAGTGTGTCTGATGCATAATCGAAACGCAAGGTTTTTTTTATTAGTTTTTCTTAAGGATACTTAGTTTTAGTCAACACTTAGAGCAATTCTTACTTGAGATAACGTCCTAAAGTATATCATCAATACTCAATATACACCAATGCAACAAAACCCAAGTGTTTTTGGAGCATGTGAACCTCAGCAGCTATAGATTCGACTATTAATTGGAGTTGCACACCTAACCGTCTAAGTTAGTTGATTAAAGAGTGTTTGAGTTATTGTAAACTCTTAGTATTTATCTTGATATTTTGTTAAAAAAAAAAAAACATTTGTCTTGATTCTCATATTAATGAGTGTTTAAAAAATGTAAGAATTAAGAAGAATGTTAAGATAACTCTCTCTCAAAAGTTTTTATTCTAAAATTCTTTTCATGATTGAGATTTATTAAAAATTATGAATTTTTGTCGATTTTCTATAATATTTAAATACTTTTTTATTTGATTTAAACTTAGAGTCCACCAACTTTCAAGAAGAAAATATCTTAAAAAGATATTTGAGAAAATCATCTTATCATTGTGAAAAATTAATGCCGTCATCATTAAGCATATTCTCATTGCGTAGCTTGATCAGACAACCTGATTCTCATCATCACAACTTATCAATTTCAATTTGGATGAGATTTGGAAAGTGATAACGATGAAGTACACTACACACCCCATGTGAAACAATGCTTTCATTCTTTGATGGAAACAAAACAAACAACATATCTGTCACTTCACCACCCACCAACGCCGTGTTGATGCGGTTAAGGTTTCCAACCACACTCTCCAGTCTCCATGCATGATGCATGGTCCCTAGCTGCAGACACCCCCCCCCCCACTTTTTGTAATCAATGCACAGTTGCTGCTTGCTGCTTTAGGACAAAAAGTGCTATTAATACTAAGCATCTTCGACCACCAATCACACTGCTTCTTCTGTGTATACCGTACCTCTCTTGGCTCTTGCAGCATAGGCCAATTTAGCCTATTGGTGAATGAACCATGTGAATACTACAAATCTTGCACCATGGAAATTCCACATTTGGGCCTCGAGTCCTAATCAAATCAAATGGGCAATGGTTTCCACACCAACATCCTTTCAATTAACGAGCAACTAGCAAGTACGTACAAACTAAAACTTTCCAGAGGCTAGAAGAGGGTCAAACATACACATTCTAGTTCTAGCTTTATAATTAAATATTTGATTTGATTTATCATTAACGCTACTGTTGCAAAGTGTGAACTAGCTCAATCCGTATCATATCTTTTTATCAACAAGGTCCAGCACAGTTGATAAATAGACGGGTTCTTTAAATGCGTTGATAAAAAAAATTGATTCTTTGGCTGTACATATGAAAGAAAAAATAAATTATTGAGAGAGACAAAATTTACTTTGATAACTTTACGCTTGAGAACTAGTCTTCTTGTGTGAATGAGCCTTAAGTACTTTGATATACTAAGCAAACCAAAGATATTTAAAAAATCGGAGTTATATATCAATGTGCACTGTGCAGGGAAGAAATTTTGGGGGCACCCCAGAAGATGAGGGGCATTGTAGTCACACGCCATAGGCTTAGCCCCACAATGTAACCGACCTTTGAAAGCAATAACTATTACAAACCCAAACGATGCGCCACACACCAATTACTCATTACTCAAACCTTATAAATGGAGCTCTTCTCTTCGTTTTTCACCACCACACTATACTCTTTGTTTAATTTCTTCACATCATTTCACTGTAGTGTATATTATTTCAGTGTGACAACATGGCTAAGTTGCGAAGTGCTAGAGTCACCATGGAGGTTGCTCCACCGAGGTTTGTGTCGGTGACGCGGTGCCGGGCAAAGAAAATGCTGGATACCATTATGGAGGAAGAGAATGATTTTGTTGCTGACAAAAGCTTCTCTTCACCCTCTTGTGGCCCCTCTATAAGCCTTATAGAGAGGTCACTTTTGTTGAAAAACTTCTAACTTACTAGTTATTATAAGGTTCTAAATCATGCATTACTCGTTTATGTTTTAATCGATTGTTATCATATAATCAAGTTTTATTAACTCATTTTTTATAAGTTAAAAGACTTGATTACACGTGAAAGATCGACCAAAATCATAGACGTGTAATTGGTCTCTTACCCTATAATACTTTTTTGTTAGTTGTTTTGTGTTTGGTTTTGAGAAGAAGAATAATAAAAGAAGCATATGGTTTGGTTTTATGGTGCCCAGTGCTCTCATCGATAGGCTGAATCAAATAAAATGTCAGGAGAATGAACACCACCATGGGTCATGACATTAATGTGCTGTTAATTTCTTAGTGGATGAACACCACTTTATGATGACACAATGTGCTGTTTTTCTTTGTCTTTTAGAATATTCTTTATTTAATTATTTTGCTCTAGTGTTCACTATTGGGGGGGGGGGGGGGCGGGGTGTTCATCCAGCATTTTAGATTGTGATTTCCCTTCTCATGTAGTTGTTGTAATTGTTTATGGCTTTTATTTTAACAGTGTAGTAGGCACAGATGAATCCCAAGGATATGTGAATATCCACGACGATGATGTGAATTACTTCCTGTGTATATAGCCATGGACATGGAATAAATTAAGAAGGTCTTAATTAATAAAGGGTCTCTAATATTATTTTGCTTATTAATTAGTACTGGAACACTTATTTAACCATTATCTTTTTTTTATTTAACCATTATCTACTTCATTCAGCGTATGTTACTTTTATTCCTTCTATATACCTAGTTTTTTTTTTTTTTTATATATATTAATATTTTACATATAAAAAAACACTGATGATAGCGTCAACATTAGGAGATAGAAGGATACTTTTTTTTTTTAATAAATGCATTAATTATACTTTTTATCTTATCATGATACTGATTTTTTTTTTCCTTTAAAACACAGGAATACGATAGGATAATCAATGGGTTCTTAAAACAACAATGGACGATTATCAAACTTTTTATTACGTACAAAAAAAACTAAAAAAAAAATATATGACATACCACAATTGAATGATTAGCAAGAAAAAAAAATTGAAAATACTAAAAGATTGAGATTTATTTTTATCCATATAGGAATTGAAGACATGTATAAGGAGAGTGATTGGTTATAAGTTATAACAACTCTCAAACACTTTATTCAACCAACCCTCTTTAGGACAAAATTGAGATTTTAAAAGCTTTATGTTTGGAAAACTTACATTATGTAAATCATTTGCATTGAGAAGTCAAGAAAATAAATAGCCAAATTAATTTATTAATTTTATTTTTAAATGTATAAAATAAGTTTGGCCTAAGGTTATTAGAATATAGAATAATTATAATTCTACAATATCCTTAATTCTATTCCTTACTCCTCTTTCAATCTCCCTTCTATATAAAATTATTCTGATATAATTACTATTAAGTGAATGAAAATAATATTTTATTCTCTCTCCTTTATCAAGTTATTGGATTATTAAAGGTTAGCCTTCAAGAGTATAACCTATATAAAAATATATATATATATATATATATATATATATATCATTTTAATCACTACACTAAAATCTAAGAACGGAATTAAATATTAATGCTAAAAATAATTTGATTTTAATTTTTTTTTATCAAGGTTAATGGTTAGGTTAACAAATGTTAAGGTTGATAAGTATATATGTGTATTATAAAGGTTTATTTTTTCAAGACGCACTATTCTAATTACTGTTCATACCTACACGATCCTAACTTAGCATACGTATGAATATTGTAGCGGAAGTAGAAGAAGGGAGTACTCAAACACCACTGCAGGTATAAAATCATTATATATCAATCATTTATCTTTTTATCTATGTTAAGACGTAAATATCCAAAAAAAAAAAAAAAAAACCTCATAATCGTTTTTAGAAAAAAAAACGTAACTAAAAGATAAATGTTAAATATTTTTTCGGACTCTGTTTAAGTTCACGGGCCTCATACAAATTTAAGTATATGATCGGATAATTTTAAAGTAAAATTTAGGATAAATATTTGATTCGAACTTAAAAGTTGGTAGTTATTTATTCCTATCAATTCTGAATTTATAATTCATTTTAAACAAAAGTTATAAGATGGTCAAGTCATTACTTAAAAAAAAAAACTAACAAATTAATAATTATCGTAAAAAAAAATTTTAATTCCTCTCCAAAATAAAATAAAAAAAGTATATAAAATAATTTTAGACTAGAAATCAATTTAAAATATAAAACCAAACATATACTGAATATATTTACACGTGGTGATAGTGATACAGAGGCACCACTAAACTTAAATTAAGTTATTGATGAATAGTTAGCATGTGATCAAAAAGCCCTAAAACAGTCTTGTACTCTTGTCTGATTATATAGTCATTCCTTTGTTTTGTTTTTATTAAAAGATCGATCTTTTCAAATTTCAAAGATCTTGAGACTGTTGACTTGCATGCTCCATGCCGGAGCGTGACTTGAAGCTTAGTATGAACACTTTACATACATAAGATATGCTTCTTCAACCTTCTCATTCGATCTACAGAGTGTGAAAAGAATCAAATACAACTTATAAGATACCATCAATTTATTATTACTGAATTGCAACTTCCACGGGCTTGAAGGGCCATTTTTTTTTAAGGGAGAATTTATTTAAGTCCATGATATATCATAATTTTTTGGGCATTTACTCATTAATAAATTTTTTCTTTGTTGACCTTGATACATCAAAATTTTTGTTTTAAGTATATGCTATTAGCTAAATTATTAAAACTGTTACACATTATTTTTTAATTGATTTTGACATGAATATTATTACAAATCATTTTAAAAATATTTAATATACATGTCATCATTTAACGATAAATATTTAAAATAAATTTTTTTATATATCATGAAGCAATCATAAAGTTGAAGTATATATAAAAAGATTTAAATCATATTTAAGCCTATTAATTATAATTAATCAAGAATGAAAATTAAATTAAATTAAATATAATTTATCATGTTCTTGTTTGGTGCAAATAAAATTGTTTCTTGTGATAAAATGACCTTAATATATATCCCTAATAATTTATGATGATTAGATAACACCTATATATCTATCACCATCGTGTATTCGGGTGATTACATTACATTAATCAATTGTTAATCTATGAAGGCATGAAACACCCCTTTGTAGTTGACCTACTACATGGGATTTCAGAATTCCAACAACATTAATTAAATAATTATGTCCAACAATAACAATAGTTGCACACCTTTAATTAATTTCAATCCATGCCTCCCCATGCAACTATAAATAGTCGAAGCCATCTCAACTTTTTCCTCAAGCCAAATAGAAAAAAAGTATCAATTTTCCTCTCAACCTTTATAATCATCAAATCACATCAATTTCCAACCCCAATGGCTTCTTTCCAAAGCATCAACAACAACAATGAAACCCAAATTCCACAAGAGCACCTCATATCTCAAATCATGCAACTCCATGGAAGCATCTCAAAGCTAGAATCCCTAAGGCCATGCAAGCAAGTCAACACCCTCTTCACTCACTTAGTCAACCTTTGCACCCTCCCTAACAACATTGACATCTCAGCGTTGCCAAAAGAGGTGCAAGAGATGCGTGAGAGCCTCATCACCCTAAGTGGCCACGCCGAGGGACTCTTAGAGCTCGAATTCGCAACCTTCATAAGCCTCACACCCGACCCAATGAACAACATAACACTCTTCCCTTATTACGGAAACTATGTCAAACTAACAACAATCGAGAGTGAGATATTGAAACAAAACAACGTGATGGGTCCGAAAAAGGTGGCTTTTTTAGGGTCTGGTCCAATGCCACTAACTTCCATTGTCATGGCCACACACCACATGGATTACTATGATGAGTCCACACACTTTGACAACTTTGACATCGATGAGAAAGCGAACGATGTGGCGCGCAAGATCATTGCATCCGATGTGGGACTTGAGAAGAGGATGAAGTTTGAGACGAAGGATGTTATGGAAGTGAGGGAGAGGTTGGGGGAATACGATTGCGTCTTTTTGGCGGCGCTTGTGGGAATGAGTAGGGATGCGAAAGTAAAGATATTGGGACATGTGAGGAAGTATATGAAGGAGGGTGCGGTTTTGGTTGTGAGAAGTGCGAAGGGTGCAAGGGCTTTCTTGTACCCTGTTGTTGAGGAACGTGATGTGGTGGGTTTTGAGGTTCTTACCATCTTTCATCCCACGAATGATGTCATCAACTCGGTTGTTCTTCTTCGCAAGCCTAAGGCTTGATTAATTGATGAGTATGCCTCAATTATATATAATAACCACGCACGTACCCAATAAGTTGTTGCTTCTATCTAGCTACTTGAAGAAGATGATCAGTGATCAGTGGTGTGTCAAGTTTATATATTTCGATGTGTTTTTGTTGTTGCTGTTGTGGGGTTTACTTTGTTTTATGTTGCTTATATGACTTGTTAACTTGGTGTTGTTGTCGTTGATCAGTGTCTTCTAATGGTTATGACTGTCATTAAAAATATTTGTATCACTATAAGTTTTAAATGAGATGATAAAATGATAAATAAAATATGCTACTGTTCACAAATGTAATGACTTGTTAATTTGATTCCCTTACTTTCTTTTCTATTTTTTCTGCTTTTTTCTCTCTCTATTATTGCATTGCATATTTTACTTTTTTGAGTTGTGATTTTTAACATTAATCTAGCTAAACACATTTTATTTTATATTTCTATGTCTCTCTATCTTCTAGTTATATCGAATTATATCACCTTTCTTATATACACTTTTTTCTCTTCTCTTCCTTTCTCACTCAACATATATAATAACATAAAAGTGTGTATTTATCTTTTATTCTTTACTTTGCCTTTCTTTCTTTATTTTATACTTTTCTCTTTCTTTTTTCCACCCACACACACGACACACCTCATTGTTGAAGTGTACCTCCAGGATTTTCCAAAGGCCACCAGAGCAGAACTCAGAAAGCAAAAAAATAGTTTTTTATTATTTCTGAAAGATCAGCAAGCAAGATTAACATACATACATATCAAATGAAAAATTTTAATCAGCCTCTTCTTAAAAACGTTAATCTGGGAATAGAAGGTAAAAAAGTTTACTGGAAAAATATAATGCTAGTATGATATTTTGTGGTATACAATAGTCGTATTGAAGTTCAAACTTATGACTTTATACAATTATACATACTATTTTAAATCAGTTGACCAAAAAGATACTACTATTATTATTACTAGTATGGAGAGATACTTATAACTCTCTATATATTTTAATTTATTTTAAATAAATAAAAACTGATAACAAATAGACAGTTACAAAAACAACTTTCACAATCTCAGTAGTTAGCCTAACGTAAAATGATGTCCATAAAAATAAAATAAAAACACGAATAATTGTTATATTTTTATATTATTGAAAAACAAAAAGGTCTTCAAAAAAACAAGACCAAAACAATTTTTAAAAAACATTCTCTTTTATCTATTTTATACATGATACTACTAATACATTTCATAACATATTAATTCTTAAAAAAAAAATAAGGTTAATATATTAACAATGTAACAGTCTGTCAAAAAAAAAAATAATGTAACAATTTTACATATAATCACAACTCTATTTATATTTATATAATTTTCAGAATAATTATATAAAAATCAATTAAACTATCATAAATATAAATAAAAGTTATAATTACCTAAAAATGTAATTTTTTTTTTATACTATCACTACCTTTATTCTCAAAATTAAAAATCACCCTATGCTCCTTACAGAAGAAAAAGTGGGTCAACTTGCTGCCTTTTTTTCATAATTTAATTCGTAAAAATACATTTAAGTTATTGACATTTTCATCTTTCAAAACGAATTTAATAATTATTTCCAGTTTTAGTAATGCTACTGACCTAAATCTTTTGGGACCATCTTGAAACTGTATTTTAATAATCATTCAAGCTATTTTTTAAACATGTTACTCCCTGCCTGTGTGTATCAAAAATTGAATCATAAATCTCAAATTTCGGGAATGAATTTTATGTACCGGAAAGTATAGAATAGAATCATTGTTGATAGGGTGTATCCACAAGTCATACTGCAAAATTTGTTGAGCAATTTTATAGAAAATTAAGATTTTGCTCCCGTGAATGACTAAAATATAGATTGTACAGAATGAATAGAATTCCTGGAATGCTCTCCTCAAGATTCAACAGAAACTTCATAGCCTCTAACGGAGAAACAAAACTGATGGCAAAATCTGTACTTCTAGCTCAAATATGCATGAAGCACCTATAAGCATAACAAAGCCATGCTTCAATGATAACAACAACTCTCCATATTCTCCTGCTTCTATCGCCAGCACTATCTCAAAGAGTTAGTATGTAACAAACCCAGACTGAGCATCCCAGCAAGGGTGCCACCATCACTACAATAATTAGTAATACACAGTATTCACACTCCTCACTAGCTAGATAGATCAACATGCTGCAACATTTTGAAAATGAAATAGGAACTATCAAATGACTAACTGCATTAAAGGCTTATAGAATGGAAAATTTGTGGAATAAAAACAATAGATCACCTCGTACAATGCTCTGATCAAGGTTCTTGAAATTGTATTTTTTCTTGGCTAAAGGATCGGAGTCGTTCAATCATGTCCTGTTTCAATGACTCGGGAATCTGTGATATGAGAGCTCCCTGCGCATCTCCTATTAACAACTTCCTGCATCACCCGTAGTGCACATCCAGGGATTATAACCAGCAAGTCAAATCACAATCACCATTATCCATATTATAAGGAAACGTGAAAGGGAACTTTCAGTGCATAGTTGTTAAAATTAAAGAAATAAAACCATGTACCCAAACAGAAATAAATAAATAACTCTATAAGAAACCATTTATAAAACTAAAACTAGGATTTCATCAACCCTTGGTTTTTCTTCCTTTTTCCAATTTTAAGAATTGGGACTATACTGCACTGAGGCAAATTGGAAAAAACTGGCTTTTTGTCAAGGCAAAGCCACATTAAGAAATATTTAATATAACATGCAATCACTTGAAAAAAAGAAAAGAAAGGAAAACAAATCACAAACCTCTCTGCGCACATATTCAATAGGTACTACATACTAAAGCTAAATACAAAAGGTTAGTCCATGCTCAAATATAAACAAAGTATATGGGCATGCAACATGCACATAGAATGAGCATGCAAACAGCCTATAAAGCTAACAACCTAAAATGTTCAGTGCAGAAAATGGCTTACCATTGAATAATCAGTGCACTACATATTAAAATATTGAAATTATACGGTTTAGGTATTGAAGGATGAAATTGAGAAAATAGATAGAGTAATATTTTCTTGAGTATTGTGATGTATTGCAATGTGACAGTAAAAATACTAAGCCTTATTTATACTAAATACCATGGGCTAAGGCTTTGTTTGGCCTTAGCCCAGCTTTATACTAAAAAGAGACTAAGGAAAATATTTTATTGAATATTATGTTCACTTGATATGCAATGTGCAGGGGAACTGGGTAGCATTTGGAGAGGTAAACAAGTTCTTAAGAGGATGGATAATGATAAAGTTGTTGGTCCTAATATATTTCTATTGAACTTTGGAAATGTGTAAGAAAACAAGGTATCATTTGGTTCACTGGGCTATTTAATGAGATTTTAAAATATAAGAAAATGCAAGATGAGTGGGGGAGGAGGGAGGGACATTTTGGTTCAAATATGCAAGGGAGATATTTAATATTGTGTAACTACAAAGGGATAAAACTTATGAACTATACTACAAAATTAAGGGAAAAGGTAATTGAGCATAGATTAAGAGCAGAGACTATGGTAGCAAAGAATCAATTTGATTTTAACTTTTATGTCAGGTGGGTTTACAACAAAATCTATTTATCTTCCACAAGGGCTGATGGAAATGTACAGAAGAAGAAAAAAAACCTTACATATAGTTTTGTTTGACTTGAAAAAAACATGATTGACTCGTGCAAAGAAGCATTGTGAAAGGCTTCAGAAAAGAAATCTGGATTCTACAAAACATAAATGATGGAGTAACTACTAATGAGAAAAACTCCTGAAGGAAACTAAAAACTTTCCTATTAAGGATAAGTTTGCATAAGACTGGGTGTTGAGTCCTTGTTTAATTTAAACGTGTCCGATCCTAAAAAAAAAAAGGTTGAACAAACATGGACACACGGTGTCCACGGTGTGTTGGTGTTTGATATGTGTCGACACCATGACACGGCATATGCTAGCCGTGTCTATGCTTCGTTGAGTATATACATTATAAATTTATCAAGAAACAGGCAAAAAAATGTTTTGGAGGTAAAAATATGAATACATTATGAATTTATCAAGAAACAAGAAAAAAAAAATTAGAGGTCAAAATATAAGTACCACAACTTCTGAAGCATTTGAAATCAATAGTACATAAAGATGGGGAATTATCAAAGATGTCATGCACAAGATACATATTGGGTGCTTGAAATGGAAAAAGCCATAACAAGCTCAAAAGAAAACATTAGCGTACTCCTATACGACCACAATACAAGGTTTGTGTGTAATAATATCAAAGGCTATCCATAAAGCAATGTAGAATATGATCAACCTTACCTTGTTTCATCTCCAGTTGTCAAATTTCCAGATTCTTGTGCACGTAACTTCTTTGAACGCATAAATTCACAGACCTTATCTGTCCAGCCACATGACCTCAAAACTGACTTTGCCTCTTTCCCAAGACTGAGTAATGTTTTGAAAACATAATATCAGAATCACAAGCATATAAATAATATTTAAGAAACAAAACAGTATCCGATCAGACAAAATATTTTAGAATGAAAAGCTGTATAACTGATTGTCAAAGGAAATAGGTCAATAAATGTTAACCAGTTAGTAAAAAAGTTTGGGAATGACCAATCACAAGCATGAAGATTTAAGTAAAGTATAAATCAAGAAGACTAATATTCTCAAAAAATTTAATAAGATCAACATATTTTAGTATTGGAGATATTGAAGATAGAAGGAAAGGAGGATAAATTACAATATGAAGAAAAAACATAGGGGAACATCCATTATTTAATTGCACAATGTTACTTTCAAATTGGAATGCTATGTGATTTGGATACCAAAAGAAATTAATCAATTTTTTCCATTCCCTTCCTGACTAATTAGGTTATCCAAACAATAACAACTACAAATATCAAAGCCTCAGTAAAATTAAAAGATTTTATAAACAAAAAGTTTCAAGCATTAACTAACTTCAACAGTCTAAAGACAACTACCAAAGTCTATATATCCAGGCTATGAAGCACAAATAAAAGTATCCAATGCTGCATTTCAATGTATATATCAGAAAACATAAAGTATAGCAAGGCTTTGTTAAAAAATAAAAAATTGTTAAACTATAATGTGTATAAAAAGAAAATTGAATTTCAGTATGTCTTACATGTCCTTCAGTTCTTGAACTCTTGCTTGAGACTGACCATCATGTGCAAGTAAAATGCATGGGTCCTCCTGTATCTTTCTCTTATTCCCTAATATTTTGGGTTTGTTGTTGAGGCCATTGCTTTCTTGCTTAAAATTGTCAGGCACTCTACCTGCTATTACCCTGCTTCTATCAGTATCTTCCCTGAGATCTGACTTTACAGAATGAATATCAACTGTCTGATTACCAGTGTATCCATTTGTAACTGTTGACTCCTTTCTTTTCAATTTGTCAACAGCAACTTTATTTTTGTCAATGCCATTCTGGGTGGGTGATGAAGAATCTTTCTTACCATTCTCCAAAACTGAATCTTTCACATGACCATTTATTACTGAAGGCTGATTCCTAGTAACATCAACTTTCCCATTCAGAGGAACAGGAGCAGGATTTCTTTTAGAAGAACTTCCATTAATGTCAAACTTCACTCGTGAGCTAGAAGGTGATTTAGCAGTCTTAGATACACTTAGCATATCCTTCCAAGATAGCTCAGGATTCGATTTTGCATGCACTGCTTTCGGTGGTGTACGAACCTTTGGACATTCAGATGTTTGGCTCCCATTGGAATGAGGCTTTACACCATTTGAAGCAAGAGAATTACTACTTGACACTGGCCTTTGGTTAGTTCGAGAGAAAAAAAGAATGTAAACCTTTTCTGACAAAACTTCTTGCAGGGTTGCAACAGTTACAATGGAATCATCACAGCAATACCACCGACCCATTGCATCCTGTGAACAGAATATAAAATTAGATTCTGGGTACAATAGAAGTTATTTAGGAATCAATCAATGTATCAACTACAAAATTTGTGTACAGGTGAACTATAAGTTAACAAACCTTTATATAAGCGTAGTAATGACCAGATTCGGGGGAGTAGCCTGAATGCACAATAGTGCCAAAGAGCTTATATTCCGGTTGGGGATCCTACATAAAGATAACTGTTAGAAAGGAAGCTAAAATAATATTAAAATGGAGGACTTGGGTAATATTGGTCATGTTACATCATTCTTACAAGATGTCAGCGTAGGTTGGGAAAAAAAATTGAACCTTTATTGGCCTTCACTAAGAAATTTATGACTTTATTGTGAGTGCCACATTAATAAATAGTATTTTAGCCTCTTTCAAGTGTCACCATTTAGTTCAGGGTCCTAAACTAGCCACCTCTTTTGCAATTAAATATTACCACAATGTATGAGTTTTATATTCAATGGATATTGGATAGTTCACGTCGCATACTGTCACAAAAGAGGTCAAAAGCTTTTCTATCACACAAGGAATTTCACCTTCTTTTTTATACCATAACTTCCATATGAACTAGAACTGAACAAAGAAAAACAAATGTGCTAAAGTTTAAAGAATATTCAGAATTTTCATGGAATGGCCTCTATCATTAATGCTTTCCTTATTTCTCATGAATTTTCTGAATATTACAAGCTTAATAGCTAAGACCTTGAGAGGTTTGCCCACACACTATTGCTTTTTCAATAACTGCAAATGCTTGTTGAGGATTTCCAAACAAAAGTCATAATGGCAATATTATTTCACAATAGATCTAATGGCAGTGATTTCTTCCTCAGACCCTCATTCTGCTCCAACCAAAAGTAACAAATATCACAAGCTGCCACAGCTTAATAGCAACAATTTTCACACAATACCCAAGATCTCCAAACTAAAATATAGAGATATAATAAAACCTGATTCATCTTCCATATACTACTATTCTTCAAATAACATACTTAGACACTAATCCAAGTAATCATTGTAGGATTTCCATTCAAAACCTATGAAGCTAAAATACTTACATGTCATATTGTAATCTTCTAGCTATCAAAAAAGAATCTTTCAGACTAATCTCATACAATAATAAATTTTGAAACCACAATTTACCCAAAGGTATTTCGCAACTGGCCTCAAACATCTGTCAACTATCACTCTATACATATTCAGAAACATGGTTTCTTCATCTATCAAGAACAAATAGAGCATATCATCTCATTTGACAAGCTTCTTCACAAGCAAATCATTGTGTGTACGTATTAAAAATGACAACAGCGGGCTGCCAAGTGCCAATTAATGTGCATTTTTTATTGAGTTCCATTTCTTTGGTTTTGTTGCAATTTTTTCTTTATTTGTTTTTCTTGTGGAGGATATATTGTCCTCCTCTCTCGATTCACCCTTCTTTCTTAATGAATAATAATAACAACAACCGTAAATTGGAGAGACATGAAACTGTAAGGTTGATCATGTGTGCTTAGTGAAACAAAATTAGCATAAATAACCAAAGCAAATCATTGAATCAAGTCCTAGAAAGCATGAATGTACAAATTTCTAGGTAGCCCTTACATACTTTGAATCAAGTCCTAGAAAGCATGAAATAACATGACATGGACTAAGACACAGGTATACAGTAAATTTTACAACTTATAAATACGATCCAACTATAGCACAACATACAAAATTAGTATAAAATCAACATAAAAACTAAAATTAAATCAAAAGGGAAAAATAATGTTTAAGGTGAGCATGAGACATTGCAGATGTAATAAAATGCTATTATTTACCTAATTATCATGATATTTCCATCTGTATTAGACTATTAGTGTAAGATTATAAAACACAGTTAGGAGTATTGAAAGTGTCGAACAAGGATGCAGATACCATAAAGGCACAGCTACTATTTTGAAGTGCCTGTGCTTCCTAAACCATGTTGGTGTGTTCCTCCCTATGAAAAAAAACACACCTTTGCAGTAGTAAGTAGTTCAAAACAAGCATAAACATACCTGGTTTGCTTTGCACATGAAGCTAGAAAGCACCAAAACCTCTTCAAATGCAACAGCCTTGTCAATCTTGTCACCCAATATGCCCTCGAATCTCTACAATCCAAATTTCACCAACACACCATCATTCAAAAAATCCCAAGACTAATTCTAACGAGCAAAAAAAAGAGTTTTAACCAACCTTTAGTTGTATCACAAGGATGTTAGGCGCTTGAAGTATGGACATCTGCTTCTTAGCGGCCACCAATTTCTTACAACTGAACAACAGTCACACAGTTTAACCCTTTCAATAACTAAACACACACAAACACGCACACACCCAAAACAAATAGGACAAAAACTTGGATGCATTTCAATATGTGTTGTTTGCGTGTTCTCCAATCAGAATTGGAGTTTCCACACAATAATTTGCATAATAAAGAATTGCATTAAAGGATTATACATATTAGCAAACACAAAAGTCAAAACTCCAATTCTGACTGGAGAAAAGTACAAACAACACCTAACCTAAGGAACTGTATCTAAGTTTTGTCCAAACATTTAAAAATTGAAACACACACACACACTCTCACTCAGTAGTGACTCACCTATCACACTTGTACTTATTGTTGCCATCTAAAACCTCAGGCTGAAAGAACTTTTGCATAGAATCTTTAAGCGAGTTACTATGGAAAACATCAAGACTAATATCCATTATCTCGTCGATCTTATTCGACTCATTTCCACAACAGAGGCACTTCACCTGGCTCTGTAAGGTGCCACCGAAAATCTCCTTCACCACCGTACTACCACCGCCGCCGCCTCCAGTGTCGACGCTGCCGCCATTAGCCTCGGCGCCTTTGCGGTGGAGCTTCTTGAGGCGGAGGCAGGTGTTGTGGCAGGCGTCGATGACGTAGCGGAGGAACTCGTGCGCGTCCTCCTGGCGGCCGCAGCGGAAGTGCTCGGCGAAGATCCGAATACAGTTCTGGATCTTGGACGGCGCGTCGCACGTGAGATCCAATCGCAGCGACCGCGCAATTTGCTTCTCTAGTATGCAGAACGGACACGTAGACGCAGAAGTAGAATCACCTGAAAATCGAACCGAATTAGGTTTAAAAACAAAAAAATATGAAGAAAAACTGAGAAAATAAGGAAATGAGAAATTGATTGATTGAATGAATGATTACAGAGAGAAGAGTGTTGGAGACGGAGACAGAAATTGGCGAGAGGAGGAGTGTAGGTGAGGCACTGGAGAACGCTGTTGAGGTAGCACGAGTTGCCTAGGTTACGGAGCCCTAAGGGAGGACCGGTTCCGGTTTTGCGTTTCTGACTCAGGAGACTCGGCTGCCAAGTCATCTGCAGGGCCATCAACAACGCCGCCGCACGCCGCCGCAACGAGCCGCTGCATTGGCCGTCGATCGGAAACTCAACAACCCGAACCACCGCCGCCGCCACCACCGCAGCAATCGCATATCTCTCTCACTCTCGCGGGGTTTGTTTCGGTCTTTTCCCCCTCTCTCTCTCTCTCTCTCTGGTTTATTGTTGTGGTGTTGCCTCTATTTTTATTTTTCTTTTTTATTTTATTTTTCTTTAATTCTTCTAGCGACTTCTTGGTTAGTGGCTACCGGTGCGGACTAAGGAGTGTGGACTGCTTGCTTTCTTGCTAGTAGTAGGGGAGAAAGAAATTAGTGAATTGGAAAATTTTAGCACTATTTTGTAGTGGGAAAAGAAATTGGTGAAAAATAGGGTAAATGGAAGAGGATCATATGAGTGGAAATAAGTGAAAAATATAAAGAATTTAGTGGTTAAGAATATATAGAGATGAAATGGTCTCAAATAACTAGACAAGTAATGGAGTATGTGGGGCTTGGGTGTTTTTAAGGAACGGTGAAGATTGGATCCAATCATGACGTGCACGGATTACAGATTAAGGTAAGTAGGTTCATATACTTTCAGAGAATAGTGGAAATTAGATTGAAATAAGCCGCACACGGATTGAAAATACAGAGGTCTCTCTCCCACTGTTAAGAAGCTAACGATTAACACTTGATTAAAAAGCAAAAATAACTAAAAAGTGACTTTAAAGCACGGAAAAGGAACTAAAATTCAAGTGAGTGAGGGTATCTTTGGATAAGTTTATTTAAAAATACATTTAGAGAAGAAAATATAAATAAAAATTAAATAAATCTTTTTATAAGTTTAAAATTTATTAACTAATTTATTGGAACTTTTTCATCTTTTAAAAAGTTTGATGAAAAAACTCACAAATTAATTAATATAAAAATCAATTTTAGTTTATAAAAAAAATTATTTTTTTCCATAAGTATTTTTAAATAAGTTTATCTAAACATACCTTAAAACACGATTTAAAACATACTTTCAAACATTATCCATCCAAAGAAATGTTAAAATAACTCTTTTAAATACTCTATTTTAAGATTTTTCGTGATTGATTCAAATTTATTAAAAATCATCAATTTTAAAAGATTTTACATCACATTTAATCACGTAATTTATGATTTAGATATGAATTCTTCTAATTTCAACCACTTACAAAATCACCGTATAAACTCAAGTTTATGAAAAAATTCATCTTAGCATTTTTTTTTTAATTAAAGATATTAGTTTTAGAAAATAGTTTTAAAAAAAAAATGTCCTCATCAAAATGCTATGTCATAAATTGAAAGACTATCAAAATAAAACATTTCACCTATTACCTGACCTCACTAATGATGAAATGAAAAACAAAACAAAAAAATACAATAGTAATAAAGACCGATCAAAGGAAACTTTTAAGAACTATAAAGAAAAATTACCAATACTTTAAGAATAAAAAAATGAAAAACATACTTTGCCATATTTTTTTTTTTAGCAAAATACATTATTTGCTCCCCAATAACTCTAATGGACTAGCCAGAACCGACGAGATAAATTCACATAAATACAATGAAAGCATTCACATAAAAGCAAATACATAGGAGCAATGATTCCCAACACTGAATAACAATCTGTCTATAAATACACTTTAAATAAACAAATTATTTCTACAAGCTTTCATCTGTCTAACAAACTGTTCTATATACCCCTGGTTACCAATCCATTGTCCCATTATAATAAATAGTAGGTGCAGGGTCGTATAATCTTTGATCCCTCAACTTGAAATAGTGAATCTCTAAGACTGAAATTTGTAATTGCTACAAAGTTCAAACAAATAATCATTGTGAAATGTGAATGACTTCAAATTCCTCAAAAATCAAATGCCATGGCCAAGAACCACTTTTCAAAGGATGAAGTTTGTATTTTACATCTTCATGTACTACATTGGATCCGCACATTGCTTTCCCGGATCTAAATTTAGCTGACTGAAACTGTTTATAAGGTTGAACCAGAATGCTTGCTTATACTTCTATATAGTATATACTACATGAATTTTGATGCCCTCTTGCTACATTATGTGAAAAGAGAAAACTACTATATAGTCTCATCAACTTCTGAATAAGGCATGGACAACTGGAAGAGATACAAGGAAATAATCTATAAGTGGAACCAAAATTGTGGGGATAAGAACCATATTTCAAATACATTATTTACATACCTTGAGTAACTCATAGACTGCAACTATCTACTTGTTAAAGGCTGAGACTCCTGCCTTTGGGAAGATTCAGGGTTGGAACCATCTGGAGTGTCTCGAGAGGTTTCTTTTTTCAACTTGTAGTTATTATATGCTGCTACCCCAGCAATGGCTGTATAAAAATTTAGAAATTTTTTTTTCTTAATTAAAAATGAACATTATTCACAATTGCTTCCAATCCAAGACTTACAATTATTATATTTTTTACATTGTATCACATGAAAAATTTAGAAGGTCAAACAGAATCAGATACTTACCAATTGCATAACCAAACAAATTGATAAGTGTTAACTTTGTATCAGCAAACAGAACAGCAGACAGTAAGACAACAACCCAATCCTTGACAACTCCAGCAACACGAATGGTTAAAGCACTTGTATGTGTAATCACAAGGAAAACTGATAAGTTTAGAGCAAAAGTACAAAGGCAGTTGAGGATAAGCAAAACAGGTGGGAAGTTCCACGGTCCATGTTCATCCATCTTCGATTTCTCCAGAAATATCCATGGAAGGAATAAACAAATTGCACTGCAGAAGAATCCAAAATTATTTCCATAGGAATTAATTGTCAGTACAAAGAATTTATTCAAACATCTGTACAGCATTAAGTGAAATTACTTAAGGAAACACTTGCCTGCAGGGACTAACATAGTACATCACGGATATAGGGTTCAACTTAAGACCTTTCCTCTTAACAAAAATCTCCATGAAGATAAGTCTCAGAGCTTCACCAACAACACCTCCCATTTGGTAAACTACTCCAATCCAGTTTATATTTATCTCTCCATAAGAAGCTACTAGAACACCCAAACTAATCACCGACATGATTAATAGCATTTTGTAGCTCATTACCTCAAGTCCTGCAGCTACTCCAAGCACAAAAACAGCTACAGGCACTGTGATTGACAATTGAAGAACCAAAGTAATTATGCAGTTAGTTTACATATCGGAGAAAATGTAATATGTAAACATATAATCACTATATATATTGTACAACTAAGGCAAGTTGATTTACCAATAGAACTGATAAATGTCTCAAGATACACATTTAGCAATTATGCTTTCCATCGGTAGATATCATAAATGGACAAAGATACCTAACTATCATCAATAACCAACAAGATCACTAAAACTTACTAATTGCCTTCAGCATTTGTGCAAAAGCAACAGAAATATAAAGGTAGGCAGTATTTCCCAGCCAAAGAGTCATTGCAAACATGGCCCCAATTGGCACTACTGAAGTAGCATATCTGAAACAATCAAGGTATAATTACAACTCGAATTTGGAACCATCTTATGCATTTAATGCAATAAACTATTAAGGTGCATAGACTTGAAGTTAATAATTATATGTGACACACACATACAAGATGTATAGCACAAGCATTCAACCAACTAAGTCCATTCTTATAAAACTAAAGCATGTAAAAGACAGCAGAAATATCAATTAAAAAATCCAAAGAACCTAATCAACAAATATGAAGAAATTTCTGGAACTAGTCACTTTGCAACAGGATTAGCACTAGTGTAAGTTTTCCAATCAAAACATGGCAGCTGAACTTCTACAACAAAGTTCACTTATCGAGCAGCCATCAAGCAAATGGATTGAATCCTTGTCTAGAAATATCCAACACAAAATACTAATAGTCTAGCTATCCATTTTAAATTAATTAACTGGAAATCAAAGTCGCATGCCAATGTCATATCCCTGAAAAAATAATTTTTTTATGGTAATACAAAATTACCATTGTTATATCCCATGTAACCTGTGTTCCACCAAGGAACTTAGGATATGAAGGAAAGAGAACAAGAACATTCAAAACCAAGAATTGGTCTTAAATTGCTCTACAGTCTACACTGGAATAACAATTCAAATCAAGAACTGTCGAGCTAATTTTTGAATCGTGAATCAAAAAAATGTATTTAATCAAAAGTTTCAAAACACAATGAACAATCAATTGAAGTATAACATATACATGGCATACAGTGGTCAATGTAATCATTTTAATCTGGGAAATGACAAAATAACTTAACCATAAGTCTCTTTAAGACAGAACCATAATAACTAAGTTTTGTTATCAAGGTATTGTCTTACACAGAAGTAAGAAAATAAAAGATCAATAACATATTACTAACCAAGTGGTTGCATAAGCTGTAAGAGTTGCGTTGCTACATGTTAGGTCATCCTAAGTAAATCATTACACATTGAGGTTGTTGGATAATAATTATATTTCACACACAGTTTATTGTCATTAATAATACAATTTTCTCAGGTAACATCTTTCTTCCCCTTCTCTCAGGAAAATTGCAATTCATTGCATGATACCAATCTGTAGTTTGCCAAATCATATCAAATTATGTGATCAGTGATTTGATTGGAAAATCATGCAATTCTAACTACCATGCACTGGATATTATTGCTTATTTTCTACAGATCAATCACATCGTACCTCTTAAAAGGATAATCAATGATTTCGCTTCTTCCTAAATTCAATATCTAGAGTGGATAATTGATCATAGATAACAGGCACACAACCATCGTTGAAACTTTTGGCAAATATAATATTATTCTCAATCAGAAAATGTCGTAAGATCCCAATTTTAACATATTATGAGTCACCAACAGCAAGAGAAAGTATGACAGTCAAAATTGTTCCATGCATAAAATCTTATTATAGATCAACTATTAAGAGCTTGTTTGGGATTCTACAATTTAAGCTTTTTAACATAATCTAAGCTGATTTAAAAAAATAATCTTGTTTGGGAACATAGCTTAAATTTGCAAAAAGCTTTTTTCTGAAAAAATAAGTTGTTTTTCATAATCTGGAAATTTAAAGCTTACAATTATTTTTAAACAACTTATTTTTTCTTTCAGCTATTTTTACACTCTCTTATCCTACAAAAGCTAATTTTTTGTTGCATCCAAACGAAATTAATTATTTTCAAACCACTTTTCAACAAACTTACCCAAACAAAAACCGATTATGATTATAATCGATTATAAGAATAATCAATTACACGTATAATCGATTATTAAAATAATCTAAGTTTTTTAGCTATCCCAAACACACCCTAACTATAGAATGATTCTGTATCTACTCACGTGTCAGCAGTCATTCCCTCCTCAATCTTTATCACCTGTAAGAAACAGATCATTAACCTGCATTGCATAACAGTAACTGATAAAACAACACAATACACCACCAAGCTCAAACCCGTACCTTCAGAATCTTGGTTAACACAAAACACAGAACAGAGGAGAAGACCATGTGAAGTAGAGTCAACCCTAAAGGGTAAGGGAAGTTAATTTCCTTAGAGGACAAAACCCACTGCAGACAACAAATTGAAAAAACAAAATATGCATCAGTCACATAACAACACAGTTTTTAAGCATTTTGTCCTTGATTATTCGTTCCTCAAATTAAACCACTCACGAATTAAGCATAAATCAAGGATAAAACAGGAGACAATAATACATCCAATAATCACTCCAAAGAGACCAAAATCAAAATCCAAAGCTCTGACACACACAAGGCACTCTGCCATTACCAGTTCACTGCCATCATTTCACGAATGAGACACATGACACACGAAAATTTCCTGAAAAAAATGTTCAAAAAATTGCTTAATTGTCTCAATTCAATTACACTTAACCCTACTCCAGAAACAGTCAAATTAAAACGTTTCCGCTACAATTGAACAAAATGCTCAACCACCACTCACAAGTCACAACCACAACTAACAAATCCCTCATCACCATATCCAATTCCAATCAACAACACACGCGCAAAATTCACGCAAAACAATTCACAGAACAGAAGAAAACAAATAAAAACAAAATTAAAATCGAAACACACAAACAGAACACCAAATCCTAGCTAATCATCCAGCATGAATCCATTTTCACGATATCTTTCCGACAAAGCATTTTCGCGCAATTCACAGAGACGAGGATGCGAGAGTTTGAAGTGATTGAAGGTAACCTTGTTGAAGAAGATTTGGCCGCTGGAGAGAGCAATGTAGAGAAGAATGTACGCGTAGGTCAGGAAACTACCGTTCTTCAGATCCGCCATTGATGCATAAACAATGACCCAACGTTTCTTTTTTCAGCTTATTTACTTCACTGACTGACTTTTTGCGCCTTTTACACAGATGCATCTGAAACCCGATTCGAACAAAGCGGGTCGGGTCCGGAATACCCGAGGCCCGGAGAGAAGACGATGAAGAAAGAGGCACGAGTAATACACGACGACACAGATCTTATTTGTCACGTAATAAAGTACCCGATAAAAACATGTGAAAGGAAATCCTTTACCCTTTCTTTATGGAAGGAATATACACAGCCTCAAAAAATAATTCAAGGTTATTTTGGTAAATTTAATATATTAAAAAATTAATTATTTAATGAAAATCTTTTAATGAGATAATTAAATTTTCAATTTTAATAATGTATATACATTAAATATGTCGTATCCTTTATTAATTAAAGGAATATACACCATTGAAAAAAATAAGATTATTTTGGTAAATTTAATATATTAAAACAGTAATTATTTAATAAAAATCTTTTGAAAAAATAATCAATTCTTCAATTTTAATAATGTATATGCATTAATTAATTCTTCAATGTATATCCACCTTGTGGGCAAATGATGTTAATTCATAGGCTTCTGTCCATAATAATATATTAAATTTACTAAAATAACCTTAAATTTTTGGAGGGAATTTTTTTACCGGTGTATATTTCTTTAAATAATAAAATATTATTATATAGATATTAAAATAATTACTTTATTTTTTAAAAAATTTATCCGGTGCATAGCATCATACCAACATACCAACGGCCACACCCAAAAAAAAAAATACCAACATACCAACGCACTAGTAAAAGGTATAAATTGAGTTTATTTGAAGATAAAATATATATATATATAAATTTAAATATGTAAAGAATACGCTAATAAATAAATATTTTATTAATTTATAATTTATTATTGATTACTTATTATAAATAATTTCTTAAGTAAGGTTGTTGTTTGCTAATTTTAAACAAAGTCGCATGGCAAAAAGAAAAAAAAAGGAAACGATGACTAAATTAAAATCATGGCTTGCGTTTTTAACGTGGAGAAAACTGGAAAGTATTGTAGCGTAGGCTTCATAGCCAGCGGAAGAACGTGTATCATAATTCATAGGCACCCGCAATGACCGGAATGTATATTCCCAGCAAGTAAGGGAAATAGCTCCCTGACATTTTTTTTTTCTACCGCGAACATTTTTAGGTTTAATAAATTAAAGACTAATTTTATTTGTGATAATATAACTGTAACTGATCCAAAGAATTTTCACATAACAAAAATCAAACAGTAAACTTTTCTATTAAATAGATTGTATCAACGGTATATAAGAATACGATAGATACCTAATATTTTAGCATATTTTGGTTGGTCACTGTGCCTTCCATTAAAATATTTTCTCTCTATCACTAACTCTTATGTAACCACCCTAGAGTTGACTTTCATTCTTTAAAGAAACGTATTAAAATGCAACTCATTAAAACTAATTACATGATGCAAACTAAAAGCTAACCACTATAAAGTAGAAACATGAATTCTTGCAATAATGATTTCTTGGGCTCCTTTTACATTGCGAAGTTCCGTTTACATTGCCAAGGAAAACATTCTTTGTGAACTTTATTTTCCAAGCTTTTAACCGTATTCTCTATAATCAGAATTTATTTAGCAACACACTTTTAACACATTAACCTTTATTAGTTAAATCCTAGAGTTTGGAGTTGACTTTCATTCTTCAAAGAAACATGTTAGAATGCAACTCATTAAAATTAATTACAGGATGCAAATTACAACTAACCACTATAAAGTATAAGTAGAAACATGAACTCTTGCAATAATGATTACTTCTTGTGCTCCTTTTACATTGCCAAGGAAAGCATTCTTGTGAACTTTATTTTTCAAGCTTTCAACAGTATTCTCAGTAAACACACCTTTTAATCCATTAATTATTAGGTTTAATCGTAATTTTCATTCTGATTTTTTAAAATGATAATTTTAATAACCTGTTTTGTAAGTAAATTAATATCTTATTTAAAAAACACATAAATTTGATTCCTTCATTTATTTTAAAAAAAATTATTTTTTTTAATTAATATCCATATTTTTTTAATTAATAATAATATTCTAAGACTTTTCTCTTCCTATTCAAATATTATTATTATTATTATTATATAATATGATTGTTTCTTTTTTTGAATTAAATTTAATGATAATATAAAGCACTTTTAAGGTCATTAACGCAATAACCAGTACCTTGATGATATTGCCATCTTGACTGGAGGTCTTTAAATTTAAAATTTCCATGCCTCTTATTTGGGAAGTGTACATCTCCAGATGTTGATAAGAATATGTATTTTCTCAATGGGTTACAGCTACTGTAATTAGAGAAGAGGTAGGCCTTTCATTAGACAAAGCTGGGACAGAGGTTCTTGGATATGCCTCCAAGGTGATCCTCACCAAGGATACGACCACAATTATTGGCGATGGAAGTACCCAGGAAGCAGTGAAGAACAGAGTTACACAAATTAAAAACCTAATTAAGGTCTTTCTTGAAAATATTTCACATAATGACTAATGATACACTTTAACATGGGAAAAATATTTATATACAGATATAGTTAGAAACTTTTATATTTACTTGTGTATGCAAACATGTGCATGAGTAGTCCTAAGAAAAAATCCGTAGAGATGGGGAGAGTAAGTTAAAGCTTCATTCTTCTCCATGTTCTAACAATGCGATTACATAACATTGCAGGCTGCAGAGCAGGAGTATGAGAAAGAAAAGCTGAATGAGAGAATTGCTAATTGTCAGGTGGTGTGGCTGTGATACAGGTAATAGACTCACTTAGATGTGGTAAATGGTAATATATTAGTTTTGTTCCCTGCTTGGTATATCAACTTGGACAATATTTTTACATGTGTAGGTTGGTGCACAAACTGAGATAGAACTCAAGGAAAAGAAATTGAGAATACAAGATGCTCTTAATGCCACAAAGGTGCCCTTTCTTTCCCAAAGTACTTGGATTTTGTTGGATTCTTTTTCTGTAAGCTAATAGTTTGTTGACTTTCAGGCAGCTGTAGAGGAAGGCATTGTTGTCAGTGGTGGATGCACTCTTCTAAGACTTGCATCAAAGGTGGACGCAATCAAGAATGGCCTTGATAATGATGAAGAAAAAGTGAGTTATTTATTTGATATGGAGAGAATACAAGTTTCTCGAATGGGGTGATATTTTGTTTTGGGTGCTAGTAAATGCTTAACTGTTGTTTTAGGTTCAACTCCAAACTTTTTTCTTACTGTGGTTATGGCTTTAAAATTGTTTTTAATTTGTTGCAGGTTGGAGCTGATATTGTGAAAAGAGCTCTTAGTTACCCTCTGAAATTCATTGCCAAGAATACCGGTGTCAATGGTAGTGTTGTCTGTGAGAAGGTACTAGGATTTGCTCCGATTAGAATTTCTCATTTCTCTATCAATGTGGTTGTGATGATGTGACTTGTGTTGTGGTTAGGTATTGTCAAGTGACAATCTAAGATATGGATATAATGCTGCCACTGGAAATTACGAAGATTTGATGTCTGCTGGGATCATCGATCCAACAAAGGTGATTTTCTATTTGAGCATCATTAGTTTTTAATTTACTTCCAAGTGATTGCCAAGCAATCTAAAGTTGCAGATCCGAATAATCGATTAATTAGACTTGGGGTTTGTTTAATATGATATCATATTTGTTTTGAATTTCATGTTTGGGATGTCAACACCATAAATGTTAAGTTTTTATTTATTTGTTTTAGAACACTGAATGTGTTAATTATTTATTGTATAAAATGTATGTCTTTCTGCAATTACTGTTTGTGCATGACGTGAAAGTTTGAATTCTCAAGCATCCTATTCTTGTACAGGTGGTGAGATGTTGCCTAGAACACGCAGTCTCTGGCCAAAACCCTTCTTAATGCCACGGTGGAGCGGTGAACTGATACTGATGCACCTCCTTTTAGAAATAATATTATCTTAATAAATATTACAAAAAACATGTATGTGGTTATTTAATCAATAGGACGAAGACTCTATATTTTAAATTTAAATTTAATTTGTTAGTTTAATATTTTGTACAAATACTCATAAGTATGTGATTTCTTTCATTTTTTTTATTGTTTATAAAATATTTTTGTGCATAAATGTTACAATAATAAAGTAATAAAGAGATATCTATCTTTTATATATATATGTGCACACATATTATTTATATTCTTAGTGCTAGCTTAAAATATAATAATATTTTACATAGATAATTTATTTATCAATCAAATTAATAATTATTTTTTAATAAAGATTAATACACTTGTTTATACGTGATTTCGTAAGTTTAATATTAAATTGATAATAAATTAATCAAATTAATTTTATAAAATATTGCGACTATTGAAAAACCGTCTAAATAAATATATTCTAACAATTTGATCATGTGTCATTTTTTTAATTGTCACAATATTAGCTTGTGACAATCAATTTTGCAACATTTGAATAACCTTTAGAAAATATATTTTGTAATGGTTGTAATCGTTGTCAGTTATATTTTTTATCTGTCGTAGTTTAATACTTTTTTTTGTCGTGTAAGGCTTATATGTGTCACTTTTCATTTCATGTAAAAAGTGTGCAACTTATCAAAAGGTGTGCTTAAAGTGAAGCAATTTCCAAGAATAATTGGACTATTTGATGAAAGTAGTAGATACAAAAGGATTAACACCTATGTAAAAAATAAGCTCCCATAATATTAGAATATTCTCTCAATGCTAGTCACCATTACAAATGTGAGAAAATAGAAAAAAAAAAGTTAAGAAAATGAAAATTTATTTTCTTTCTCTCTAAAGAAAATTAAAGTATACAGTGGAAAATGTTCTCCCTACCGAGTCAATTAATAATAAAAAAAAAAAGATCCACGAAACGGCGCCGTTTGAAAAATCACCGAAAATAGAAATAGACCAGGCTTGGCTTCGCCTTCGTGCTCTCAGTCTGCTTAATCGAAGTATCAAAATGCCTAACAGTCCTCTGCTCGCCACCAGCCGCGCTACCCGCCACGCTCGCGCTTCCTCCGCTGCTCGCCCTCCGCCTCCGCTATGTGCCCTCCGCTTTCGTTTTTTGTTGTTGTTGAGGTTCTACATTTTCAAGTAAAAAAAGTGTTTAGGTCCTCGAAGATTGGGGGAAAAAGTGAGGGAAAATGAAATAGCTTTAAATTATGTTTTACGAGAACTGAGCTGTCAAGTGAAGTGAGGTTTTCTGACTTTGATGTTACTTGTACTGTCAAGGGTATTGGGCTTGGATTTTTAAACAAGTCCCTGATTTATTGAAGCAGATCCTAGAGAGGTATATGAATGGTATAGATGTGGCTTGAAAATTCTCTATCACTTATGCTTGATATAGGACTGAGTTTGGGTCAGTTGTTTAAATTTAAAAAAGTGTTTTTAACAAGTTTTACAAATAAGATTTGTTTATTTAAATAAATAAAAAATAATTTTTTAAAATATAAATAATTTAGATAAACATAAAAAAATAAAAAATAATTTGTTTTATTATTAAAATAAATTATTTTTTTATCAAATACAGAAATTATATCATATGATTTAATAAATAATTTATCGATTCGACTACTAATCTAATTATTCAATATTTCAATTTATTTTATCACCGATTTAATTTTTAAAATTATACTTATGATAACTTGTATGTCACAAATTTATAAATTTATGTTGGAAAAATAAAAGTTATAAGACATGGCTTAATTGTTTTGAAACTAAATTTTGTTTTGAAACTAAATTTTATGGTGTTATCAAATGAAATAAGATAATTGAGTTTTTCCTTTTTGAATGGGACCTATACGCGGTAACGTAACCTGCACAAGGTGTTTAATATTTTTCGTAAGTAAAAGTTTTTAAATCAAAACCTTTTCGAATCTTTTTAAAATGCGTTTGGTTGAAATTAAGTCTACGATAAATTTATTAATTCTAAATTAACGTAACTTGTCTAATTTTTAACTATAACATTTAGTTCCTTTAGTTTAAAAAAAAACATTTTTTTTCTAGTTGATTATTAACTAATAATTGTCAAAAAAAATTAATAATGATTAATAGAGTTATAATATTAATTAAAAGTTAATTAAAAAGTTGTAATCATCTTTTACACAAAGGAAGAAAATCAATTTTAATATTAAAAAAATTTAATTACTGAACATTAAAAAAATAATTTGGACATTTGATTATTATTATACAAATATTGGTGATTGGTTTCATTTATGAAATCCTAAATATTTAAGGTGAAATTTAGGGTTTTATTTATGAAACACTAGATATTTAAGGTGAAATTTAGGATTTTATTTATGAAATCCTAAATATTTAGAATTTTTATTTAGGATTTCATTTATAAGACTTTAATATTTAAAGTTTCACTATAAAACCCTAAATATTTATCGTGAAAATTATGATTTCATTGATGAAATTCTAAATATTTAGATTTTGAATTTATGATTTTATTTATGAAACCCTAAATATTTAGGGTTTCATTAGTGTTTTTTGATTTGGGGTTTCAATTTGGGTTTCACAAATAAAAACAAATTTATTCACAGTTTTGATTTATGGTTTCATTTATCAAATCCTAAATATTTAGGGTTTTATTTATGAATCCTCAAATATTTAGAGTTTTATTTATAAAACCTTAAATATATAAGGTTTAAATTAGAGTTTCATTAATGAAATCATAAATATTTAAAGTTTTATTATTGAAACAATAAATATTTAGGGTTTGGATTTATTTCAATCATGAAACACTATATATTTAGGGTTTCAATTTAAGCTATTATCTATGAAGCCTTAAATATTTAAGGTGAAATTAATGGTTTTATTTATAAAACTCTAAATATTTAGAGTTTTATTTAGGATATCTTAATATTTAAGATTTCACTTATAAAATCTTAAATATTTATGTTGAAATTTAGGGTTTTATTAATGTTTTTGGATTTTGGGTTTCATTTTAGGTTTTCATAAATAAAAACATATTTATTTAGGGTTTTGATTTATGGTTTCATTTATCAAACCTTAATATTTAGGATTTTCATTTATGAAATCTCAAATAATTAGGGTTGTATTTATGAAACCATAAATATATAGGGTTTAATTTAAGGTTTCATTAATGAAATCCTAAATATTTAAAATTTTATTATTGAAATCCTAAATAAATAACATTTCATTTATGAAACCCTAAATATTTAGGGTTTCAATTTAAGGTTTTATTTTTAAAACCCTTAATATTTAGGGTAAAATTTATGGCTTAATTTATGAAACCCTAAATATGTAGGGCTTCATTTATGAGACCTTAATATTTAAGGTTTTAACTTATAAAATCCTAAATATTCATACTAAAATTTAGGGTTTCATTTATGAAATCCTAAATATTTATATTTTAATAGTTTACTTACGAAATCTTAAATATATAAGGTTTCATTAATGTTTTTGGATTTGAAATTTCAATTTAAGGTTACATAAATAAAAACATTTTTATTTAGTATTTTGATTTATGGTTTCATTTATCAAACCCTAAGTATTTAGGGTTTCATTTATGAAATATTAAATAATTAGGGTCTTATTTGTGAAACCCTAAATATATAAGGTTTAAATGAGGATTTCATTAATAAAATCTTAAATATTTTTAAATTTTAATTATTGAAACCCAAAATATTTAGGTTGAAATTTAGAGTTTCATTAATGAAACCCACATAAATAAGATTTCATTTATGAAACACTACATATTTAGGGTTTTGATTTATTGTTTCAATTTAATGTTTTATTTATGAAACCTTAAATATTTAAGGTTTTTTAGGTTTCATTTATAAGACCCTAATATTTAAGGTTTCACTTATAAAATCCTAAATATTTTTGGTGAAATTTAGGGCTTTATTTATGAAATCTTAAATATTTAGATTTTAAATTTATGGTTTTATTTATAAAATCCTGAATATTTAGTGTATCATTAATGCTTTTGGATTTGAGGTTTCAATTTAGAGTTTCATAAATAAAAACATATTTATTTAGGGTTTTGATTTATAGTTTTATTTATCAAACCCTAAGTTTTTAGTGTTTTATTTATGAAATCTCAAATAATTAAGGTTTTATTTATGAAACCGTAAATATATAAGGTTTAATTTAAGGTTTTATTAATGAAATTCTAAATATTTAAAGTTTTATTATTGAAACCTAAAATATTTAGGTTTTAATTTGGGGTAAAATTTAGTGTTTCATTAATGAAATCCTAAATAAATAAGATTTCATTTATGAAACCCTAAATATTTGGGGTTTTGATTTATTATTTAAATTATGAAATTCTAAATATTTAGGGTTTCAATATAAGATTTTATTTATGAAACCTTAAATATTTATGGTGAAATTAAAGGTTTTATTTATGAAATCCTAAATATTTAGAGTTTCATTAATGCTTTTGGATTTGAGGTTTCAATTTAGGGTTTATTAAACAAAAACATATTTATGTAGGGTTTGATTTATGGTTTCATTTATTAAATCCTAATATTTAGGGTTTCATTTATGAAACATCAAATAATTAGAGTTTTATTTATGAAACCTTAAATATATAGGGTTTAATTTAGGGTTACATTAATAAAATCTTAAATACTTAATGTTTTATTATTGAAACTCTAAATACTTAAGTTTTAATTTAATGTTTTATTAATAAAATCCTAAATAAATAAGATGTCATTTATGAAACTCTAAATATCTAGGATTTCTAATTTAAGGTTTTAAAATTATAGGTATTAAAATTAAAATCGTGGCTTGCGTTTAATGTGGAGGAAAGTATTGTAGCATAGGCTTCATAGCCAGCGGATGGACGTGTGTATCATAATTCATAAGCACCCACAAGGACCAGAATGTATATTCCCAGCAAGTAATGAAAATAGGTACCTAACATTTTTTTTCTACCACGATTTTTCTCAAATTTATTAGATTAAAGACTAATCCCATTTACATTACTGTGACTGTCGCTTACCTGATGAGTTCTCATACATGACAAAAATCAAACATCGAACTTTTTGATAAAAATAATCCTATTCACAACATGTGAGACTATGAGTATATAGTATCTAACCGTTATTTAAATCCATTAATATTATAGGTATCTAACATTTTAGCATATTATCTCTTTGTAGGGTTGGTCATTGTGCTTCCATGTTTATTTTCTACCCAAGGCATCTTGCAAGTATGAAATTGATGGTTGCTAAGATAAAAGCAACACCACTAAATTTTTCTTAGTCTTGGAGCATTAAATAATATATGCAAGGATAGTGTAAATATTTTTTTTTATGTTGTCATTCAATCAGAAACTATCACATTATAACATGTTTATTAATTTTATAATAATTATTTTAAAAATTATATCATTAGTTATTTGTTTTTGATTAACAAAAATAATTTTTTTTTGTATAAACTCGAAAAGGAAAAAAAAATTACTCTCTACCACTACCTCTTATGTAACCCTAGAGTCTAGAGTTGACTTTCATTCTTCAAAGAAACGTGTTAAAATGCAACTCATTAAAATTAATTACAGGATGCAAATTACAACTAACCACTGTAAAGTAGAAACATGAACTCTTGCAATAATGATTTTTTGTGCTCCTTTTACATTGCCAAGGAAAGCATTCTCTGAACTTTATTTTCCAAGCTTTCAACAATATTCTCATTGAGCATAATTTGTTTATGGTTAGCAACACACTTTTTAACACATTAACCTTTATTAGTTAAATCTTGTTGAAAATAATGAAATCATAAGTAAATAGCTTTATAATTCCCAATAAATTTCAACCAAATAAAGATAAATAGTATATTTAAAAGAAAATGTTAAACAATGTATTAGTACTTCTCTCCGTACAATATATCTTCCTCTAGAAGTAATTGGTCACTGAATTTCAGGCAAATATAGTGGTTGCTAAAAGTGATACCTATAGTGCTATAAAACTCGTGGTAGAAAAGATCACACAAATCTCTTGTGAAGCCAAAATGATATTCATATAGTATGCAGTACTCAGATCCTTCAGGAGCCTAAGAGTATGGACATTGCAAAATCACAAGTTTTAAGAACACTCAATGGATTTTGAGCTAATTATACCGAAGCATTACCCCTAAAGGGAGGAAGTAAGTTTTATGCAATTGCACAGAACTAACCTAAAATTAATTAAAAAATGATCATCTTTTTCGACAAATTGTCATTCCATCTCCAATAGGTACCTGAGACTCTCCAAAAAAAGTTGAGAGATTATAAATCAACTTGACAGAATATCTCTGAAAGTGTATTAATAACTAGAAGAAAAAAAATGGTATAAACCTACCATACTGATGCTTACACGCTTGTCTTCCATTAACTTCTGATTAAAATTTCTAATGCTGATAGTTTTAAGGTCATTTACCTGCACATAGCACGTTAATTCAAGTTCATTTAACAGGAAATAAAGGAAAACACAGAAAAATGTATTCACCAGTGGATCAGCAACTTTTCCATGCCAAAGGACATTATCAATTACAATAAGACCTCCAACCCTCATCTGCAACAATAAATTATTCAGTGCATCAGTATATCAGTTCATAGGAACCAAATAAGAAAGATTATGAAAAATCTTGTGAGTAAGAAGCATAAGAGGCTCTGAACGCCTTTGACTGTGTTATTACGTTCTTACCAGCTGTAGTAGCAGTTCAAAATATTTCTCATTCATTCTTTTCTCGGCATCAATAAATGCAAAATCATAGCTGCATGAAAATGAAATATTTCTTAAATTCTATTTTACTTGTGCTTTCTTTGCCAATGTTCATATCATACAGACAGGATCCTTGATTAACGATAATAATTGAAAGAGAAATGGCAAATTTGGAAGAGTTCCTAACCACAACAGCAGAATGTGAAATATCAAATCATATATCATTGTGATGTTGAAGATGAGAAAACCCACATACCTTCCTGCTTCACCATTTAGAATTAAAGATTCTAGGGAATCCATTGCAAGTCCAAGTTTTACATCCACCTAGAGTCAGATACATTAAAACATAAAAAAAATACAGGCAGTACATAATACAACATAAAATGAAGAAATTTGGAACCTTTTCAAATCAAAAGCATGTGTGTAGCATATACCTTATGTGAAACACTAGCTAGCTGATAATATTTTTTGGCAACATCAAGAGATTTGGCATCTCTTTCACAGGCAACTAAACGACCCGATTCTGGCAGAACTAATGCTATGGCTAGTGATGAGTATCCCTGGGTCAAATTAACAGTACAATATCTCATTACATAATGAAAGAGAAGTGGTATCATCTACTATGTAACTTGAAGAAAACAATGTATAACGCATAAAAATGAAGTACATACAGTATAAACACCAACTTCAATACACCGTTCTGCTCCAAGAATCTGCACAAGCATTGCAAGCAGCTGTGCCTGATCAGGGGATACCTATTTTAGAAAAAATGCATTGTCAACATTTTACTTCTTGCTAGACAAGTGGGATTGCATTGTGAAACATGACAGACAAGATAAAAGGAAAATTAGACTGCTGTGCATTCTTTTCAGCACAATAATTTATTTGTTCCATCAAATTTCACAATTTCAAACAGGATAGGATATCAATACACTATTACACTAGTAGCAATAGGTTTATTAACAATCAAAGACCACAACGTGCTCATACACAATAAGTCTCTAGAAATTAACTAGTAGACAACATATTTTCATTTCATTGATAATAGTATATAAATTAGCTCAAGCAGTAAACAAGTAACTAACTAAACTTCTTTATGAGATTGCCAAGCTCTTAAGGAACATTATTTTCACATTCATAATTACAAGCAGACCAATGTGTTCGGGATCAAGGATTCAAAATAACTAGTGTCCTGGTTAGAGTAGTTTTCGAGGTCAACCAGTCAGCAGGAATGATTAATTATGTATAGAATCAATAGAAACAAATAATAAATAAGAGGTACAATTATGCTACCCTACTTTCATAAAACCAAATGTGAAGTAGAAACCCATGCTTGCATAGTGAAGACACAATATACAAGCATAAATTCAATATTAACAGTGCAAGTAAATTTGCATAAGAAATTAGGAATTAAATGATTGGAGACACCTGCATCTGACTTCCACACATAGATGCAGTCTCTTGTCGCAGTTGTCTTAGAATCTGAAATGCAACACTTTACAATAGGCACAAAGGGCAACTTAACATACACAGTTTATCACAGTTGATATCAGAATTCAGAATCCCCCACCCCCACCCCAAATGATCCTTTTCTTATCAAACAATGAATGAAGCAAAATGGTATTTTCCTCAGTCCTCACCTCTGGCTCTCGAACATTTTTAAGGACATAGTCGTAGAGGCAGGGAGTGAGACTAACAACCTGCTTGTTGCCATAATTGCCATCACTGGCAATAACAAACTCACTGGTGGAGCAGCTTCTGACAAGCCGTTTCCAGTTGCATCTGCATTCCCTGAAGCTGAAGCAACAACAAGAAGCACTGCAGTTCCACCTTTGTGGTGAGACATGAAGGGCTCCATTAGTAATAGCCCAAGTTGAAGAAAATGAATGAAAGCTTGCAGGTCTCAGTTGAGAAGCTATAGGTAGTTCATGGGGCAACATTGACCCCTGATGAAGCACCAAGTTGATGCTACTATTTGCCATAACCATACAACCTTGTAAGACAACAACTTATCTTCCTCTTACCCCTCACTTTCAAGTACCCTTTTCCGTTTTTTTCCTCAGAGGCAATTTTACAAACACATGGTTGGCATTGGACTTAGACCAACAGAAGAAAACCACCAACCTAACTATGATTAAAATTATTCTTAGTAAGACATAATCTACCTTACAAGACATAAACACAATCTATATTACCATTCAGACGTACAAAGGGATGTTAGGAAAATTCTAAATGTCAACAAAAAATATTTTAGATAAAGATCGTACAAATCTTTCTAATTCTAATAATTTATATAAAAAAAAAATATTAAAGAGAAAAATAAAGATTTAAGTGATGATGCACTAGTTTTAAATTGTCAAGTAATAGACTTATCAATGGATTATAAGTGCATCACCCGTAAATTCAAGAATAAATATATCTAGCATTTTAAAAATAAGATATGATAGGAACATTTAAAATTGTTCTTCTTTTTCAAAATAAATGGAAAAATTTATTATTTAAAATACATTAATCTATGCATCCACTGAAAAAAAAATTAAGAGCTTGAATTGAAAGCTATAATAGAGGGGTGTTGGTGGGTCAGCTCATTCATTATTCATTTGGATTTTGTAGTAGTTTTCGTGACTCATGCATGCACAATACACTGTGCCCTTATCTATCCACAAAGAGTTTTTGTTATCAATTTATTGCTGTTTAAGGTAGGTTCTCGTAATCGTTGCCATTAATTCATGTTTCAAAACTTATAGTCATGGTTTTGGTTTATTTTATACTGCTCTATTATTGTTTATTTAATTAAATAAACCTAAAAGGATAATAACATTTAGTTACGTTAAATTAATATGTATGTCCATATAATTTCATTATTTGTTAATAAAGTTTTTGAAGTAAATGAAAAATTAAAAAGAGACAAAAACACAAGGACAGAAAAAGAAGGATCAGGACTCAGGATCTCCGTAGTTTGAAAATAACTGCACGAGATCTTTCACCTTTAATTTTGTTTTTGTTTTATGTTAGTAATATATTAGGGTTAAATCTTAAATGTGTTGAATAAAATTTCAGCCCTTGGATCTTAACTGCAGATGAACGAATTCCGAAAAAGAAAGGGATGACAAATTAATCCGAATATTGGAGGGAGACGTAAGATATGAGGAAATTGACATATGTGGCTGAGTTGCAGTCAATAAAATTTGATATTCACATATTTAAATATCAAAACATTATCTTAAAAAAATGGTACTAATATACGTCTTTTCCATTTTGAATTAACAACATATAAGCCACTTAACCTATGTGTTTGAATAAAAGAATCACGTTTAAGAAGTGAAACCAAACAGTTATAATTATGTATATTATCAGTATGTATGGTTCGTTTTATTTTGTAGAATTAATTCTGATTCTATGATTAATTTTAAAGATGAAAACTAATAATAGTTTCTACCATTAGATCCAAACATTTATATTTAACTTTATTTCAAAATTAATTCTAACCAATACTATCCATACATAAATTAGTTACTTCAAAATCAATTTCATTTAAAATCAATTTGAGTAGATGATAGATAGAAGCTGCTACATTCTTAACATTATCTATGGCATATAGTCCACAACCCACTCGTGCCACCCTTTCATACAAGGGCAATGGCACATGATGAGGGTAGAACTATACTACCATTCTTCAGTTTTCAGGAATCCAAGCATATATGAAAAAGATAGGAGCAAATAAACAGTTTTTCTCATATATATATTTTTTATTTTTTTGGTTATTTAGAGATGGAAATGATAATGAAGAAAGAAAAGAAAGAGTGTTGTGAAACACACAAGGCTTTTGTGGCTGAGAAGCACCACCACACTTTGTTGATGATGAGATTTGGTTTCAAAATAATGCTCACCTCCAAAAGCTCATCCACTTGAAAACTCCGATTCTCCTTCATTTGCACGTATACACGTACGTTACAACAAAATTTGTTTAGGCCCCATCTATAAACTTTGTCTCTATTAATCCACCACGTATTTATCAACACTTGCTATTTTTTCCACTTCGTTCTGTTTCTATTCCTCACTATCTAACTAGGAGCTCCTCTCCACTTTGCATGCACACACTTGCATAGTTTTGGATACCAAGAAGGTCTGCTTCAACATGTCATCACTTCATAATAATCATTCTTCCATGCTCAATAATGAAGATTGAATAGTAGTGTTTGTTTTGTGTTGTGTGTATGAATGAATGGATTTCATCAATCTCTTGTGTGTTTGTCAAACTGAGTTTGTGTATCAGTTTAAGGCCGAGCCAAGTCTTTATAATCATGATTCTTTCTTAGACAGACTCTAGCAGAAAAAAATGAAGATTGAATAGTAGTGTTTGTGTTGTGTGTATGCAATGGCGATTTAAATCTCAGTTGTGTTTGTCAAACTGACTTTGTGACGAGTTTCATGCTCACTATTATTTGATGAACCAATTTTGTGATTGGATGGATAGCTCATAGCATCAATCTTTTCTCTGCATCTTTTTTGTTGTTACTCCTTTTTATGTATGTATACTTGCTGTTCTTCTTCCCTTTTATGTATCATGCTTTTGTAGATTTTTTAGAAGGTTTCAACCATGTAATGATGGAGAACAGTACTATGTTGAAATATTATAGGAAAACCGTAGCATGTAGCTTTGATTTTCTTGGCAAAGAGTTTTTCATTATGTAGCCCTTTTTCTACTTATACTGCCACTGTTTTTGCTTTTAAGTGTTAATTTCAGTTTGAAATTCAATATTAAGAATTTTTTTTCCAACTTCCAATTATTTACTTATTTGAAACTTTCACAACTGAAATATGCCACAAAATTTATTATTTAGATTCATCCAAAGTTTTGGTTTGGCATACTAGTTTTCTTCCTATATCAACCCATGCTAGTTTCTTGGAATACCTTAAATTTTGTATCTACACATTGAGATGAAAGAATTGAATTGCTGAAGATACATGTCTTTTTATGTAGAATTCTTGAAGGGTAGTTCTGAAAATGGAGATCACCAATGTCTCCGAGTATGAAGCTATTGCAAAGCAGAAATTGCCAAAGATGGCGTTTGACTACTACGCATCTGGTGCAGAGGACCAGTGGACTCTGCAGGAGAACAGAAATGCCTTTTCCAGAATTTTGTAAGATTTATATTTTAAAGCACTTAATTATGTATGTTCCTTTGATATTTCTTGAACCTGTATTTCTAAGAATACAAAAAAAAAATTGTTGATATGCTGAAATGATTGAGAATTATACAGGTTTCGGCCACGCATTCTTATTGATGTGAGCAAGATAGACCTGACAACTACTGTCCTTGGCTTCAAAATATCCATGCCAATCATGCTTGCACCAACAGCCTTTCAGAAAATGGCTCATCCTGAGGGTATAAGTGTTTGTCATTAGCAAAATCTATGTTTTTTTTATTAGAAAAACTTTACAATAAAGGCATTAGCAAGACATTTAAATTCATTGACATTTATGAATGGAATAGTTTAATTTCAAATCTCCTTTGCAAACACTGCCAAACCAATCACCAAGAACATGGATTTATGTTGGATGATAAATATACTTTTTTTTATGCAGGAGAATATGCAACAGCTAGAGCTGCATCTGCTGCTGGAACAATCATGGTACTTCTCTTTTATGCTTATATATTCCTCTTAATTAGGGAACTAGTAGTGCTTCACTTGATTAATCACCATATATTCTGGAATCAATGACTCAATTCAGCATAGACAATTTTGTAATTTGCAATTGGTGGATTTTCTGAGGATCTGTTATTTGTTCCCTTGTACATGATACCAGAATATATCATTCATGAACACTGCAATTAACTTCAAAAGATTGTATGCTTGTAAATTTTATCAATGTGTGTCCATTGAGCTATGTTCTTTATTGATGAGTAACATTTTGGTTCTTTCAGACTTTGTCCTCATGGGCTACTTCAAGTGTTGAAGAGGTGGCTTCAACCGGACCCGGCATTCGCTTTTTCCAGCTATATGTAAGCTTGAAAAACTTAAAACTTTCATTCAATTCCATTTTACTGTTTATTTGGAATTTTTGGTACAATAGTTTGTTTTACTTACACCATTTGTTCTCTTTTCTTTAGGTGTACAAGGACAGGAATGTGGTTGCTCAGCTTGTGAGAAGAGCTGAAAGGGCTGGTTTCAAAGCCATTGCCCTTACTGTTGATACCCCAATACTAGGACGCAGAGAAGCTGATATCAAGAACAGGTACAACTCTGAACTCTGAACTCTTCCATTTCAATCTTGTTATTGTTAAGAAGTCCTACATAGTCTGCCTCAATTCTTATATATCAGTTAAGCAACTTCACTAAATGCAAATTGGTTTTAAGTTGAAATTCTTATATCAATTTCTCAATGGATATGATTATCTTTTCTTTGAGTTCCATCTTTATCCTTGCAATTAAAATTAGTCATAAAATGTCTCTTACAGATTCACACTGCCACCATTTTTGTCATTGAAGAACTTTGAAGGATTGGACCTTGGACAGATGGACAAAGTAAGATGAGTTATCACAGAATTATCTATGTGGATTAATTTTCTTTTCTTTATCACTAATTGAATTGTTGTCTTGACCCTTTCAGGCTGATGACTCTGGACTTGCTTCATATGTTGCTGGTCAAATTGATCGTACTCTAAGCTGGAAGGTATGCTATTAAAGTGAAATCAATTTAACAATGCATTCAAAACATAAAGATTTTATGCACTGTCGTCTAATCATAGATTGTCGACTTCTATTATAATTACTTTAAAAGTCACACTCATGATGATTTCTTATTAGTTGACAGGATAAAAATCTTTACACTAATTAGTGACAATTTTATTTGCCTAATTCATTGATTTGACTCATAATTTGATTGCAAGCTAATATTACTGCATCCCTCGGAGGAGTGTAGAGTAATACGTTCAACCAGATCATAGTCTACATTTGGTTTCCTCATTTCTTTTGTATGCATATGGAACTATCAAGGTTCCACTGAATAGATTGAGTTCTGAATTTTAGACACTCCAAATTAACAAACACCTACTTGACATCATCTTTTTCTTTCTATCTTTCTCTTTTGTCAAATCACATCATCTATCACACTTATACTTCTTTCTCTTCTCTGTTAGGATGTAAACTAGCATTGGGTGTTTAAAGATCTTTATTCAAATAGATTAGAGTCAGCCATCTAAATAATCCTTCTTAATTTTGTAGGATGTGAAGTGGCTTCAAACAATCACCAAACTGCCAATTCTGGTGAAGGGTGTGCTGACTGCTGAGGACAGTAAGGAAAACCAAAGCTGTGTTTCAATTTCATCTGTCTTCCCCCTTTGAATATTTTACTAATGCCTTCATTTCAACATGGCAGCAAGGATAGCTGTACAAAGTGGTGCAGCTGGAATAATAGTGTCCAATCATGGAGCTAGACAACTTGATTATGTTCCAGCCACCATAACAGCCTTAGAAGAGGTAAATCAACTTAAAATTACATCTTAGTTACCTTGAAACTTCTACACACTCATTTTAAGGCTGCAACATGTTTCTGTTATTGGAACTTAGGTTGTCAAAGCTGCTGAAGGCCGTGTTCCTGTGTTTTTGGATGGTGGTGTTCGCCGTGGAACTGATGTCTTCAAGGCATTGGCTCTAGGTGCCTCGGGCATATTTGTGAGTACTTCATGACCTCTTCCAAAAGCTAGTATTATAAGGCAATGTTTGGATTGATGAAAATAGATGAGATGAAACAGAACCAAGGATTAAAACATAAAATATTGATAAGTGTAAGGATCAAATGATCAATGTAACCTTTGTTTTATCTTTTTGGCAGGAACCTCTATTTTATCATTCTCTCTTACGAGAAATGTTTTTAGCATATTCATTACTAAGTGAAATTCATGCAGCCACTAAATAATGTGCATAGTTAGATTTCTTAAAAAACCAAGATTTCAGCTCTGATACCATGTAAGATTTTAGCTTAAAATCAATTGATATTAAGTAAAGTTGTACAACAGATATATAAGCTACACCCTGAAAGTGATGTAAGACTGCTTAACATGCATCATACACACATACATTAGTATAAAAACTCCTAGTAATGTGTTATTTTGACCTGATATAAACTCTGAAATAAACAATGAAGCTTTGGTCTGTGACAGATTGGACGTCCTGTGGTGTTCTCCTTGGCTGCTGAAGGAGAGGCTGGTGTAAGAAACGTGCTGCGGATGCTACGCGAGGAGTTTGAGCTAACCATGGCCTTGAGTGGTTGCACCTCACTCAAAGACATCACTCGTGATCACATTGCTACTGATTGGGACCCTCCACGCACACTCCCCCGCGCCTTGCCAAGACTATGAAATCAAAAACTTTGCTCCTCCTTCCTCATTTGAGCCAAGTTTGTATAATGTGGTTTGGTGCAGAACAATGGTGGGAAGGGGACAGTTCTATATATGTTTCATGAACTTGTTCTCATCCTTAATTTCTTTTCCTTTTTGGAAAACTCATTTAAGGTTGTATTTTGGAAAAAAAAACTCTGCTTAATTCCTTTGTAAGCATTATATGATATGATGATACTTGTGTTGTGGCTACTGCATGCATGCTGCTGCATTCACTCATTGTATATTCTTAATTTTGAGTAATTCACTAACTTGTATACATTGTCATCAAAATAAAATGCTTATTAATTAGTAACTAGAACTAAGAAGGCATAAAATAACCAAAAACAATAAAACAAAATTAAGGACAAGAAAAGATTTGTATATATTCTGTTTTAAGTACAAGCAGAAGCAGCAACCAAATCTCTATTCTTCCAAGCAAGATAAAGAGCTCCATGTGTAACAGTCCAGAGTTTCGAGGAAACGCGGAAAGAACTCGTCTGTGTTCATGTTGGATTCTTGCTGTCACCACCTTATCGGTGATCAGTTGTGAGATTGAAACAAGCCAGGGAGACATACAGGGGATCCTTCAGGAAGTAATAACTCTGTCTAGACGACCTGAACCAATTCAACCAAACCGCTGAGAAGCAGATTGTCTAACTCGAAACACTGTAAGACAGCATCTTTCCCAGTATTAGGTACGTAGTTGTCTTGTATTGGGACAAAATCATCATTGTTCTTCCGGTTAGCAAAAATATCAACGTTCTATCACGTCATTTTTTTTTGTGCTCCATTCGTGGTCATGGATGCATGCTAATATTGATGGGTTTCAATACTCCTTTGCAGAGTGGATTGTGTGCCCTGCTACTTGCTTCGGAAACTTGGATGACTAGAATGAACCATTTCATAGGTCTATAATCTAATGGGGGGCTCTGCGGGTAAAATACAACATCACGAAGTACAATAGATATGCTATGTAATGTGAGAAAAATATCTTTTTGGGTGACTTGGTAAGTGTGTGTTGAGTTTAGATTCTAGAATTGATTTAAGATAATTTTGATGTTTGGTTTTAGGTTGAAAAATAATTTAGAATTAATTCTGATTCAAAATTGAAGTCGAAGCAACTAATTGATTCTGCTTTAGATTCCAAAATTTATACAAATTTAAACATACATTATTGATCTTTGTAGATGTTTCTTGTAAGGATGTTGAATTGGACCATATCGTAACTCTATTTGTCGTGCTTTGCCAATTGTTTGTGGTTATTAAAGTTCTATTTATAATACTTATTGCCTTATTAAAAAATATTTTTATTAATTATTAATTATTAATTTAATGAAATCTGATTTTCAAGTTCTCTATATGGCGAATGATTTCTTAAAGAGGCTGCTTTGTGAACTATAATGTTGAAAATCATTTTTAGTTAATACGGTTCAATTAAAAAATTGGTAAATATATTTTCACACTTTCACGTTTTCTCAAACAACCCAATGAAAAAGCAAGAAATTAGATGGATTGAAAGAAGGAAAAAAAAAGTGTTATATTTAACTAACAATAATGCAAAACTAATTAAAGATATAAAAATAAATAAATTATAATGTGAATATCATCACATTCCGATTTCCTTGTGCTCTCTTAATACATATTTTGTTGAAAAAAAATGACGATTTTAAAATTTAGTGGAATTCCAACGTAAACTCTTTCTTTTTAATGAAGTAAATTATGCATAAGTTGTTCTGCCTTAGGAAATTTTCAATTTTCTAACTACTATTTCCTTACCTCAACACCTCAACAGTCAACACTGAACAGCACTCCCAAAAGTTCTAGACCATTCTAATGTACGACAAGAGCAACGTCCACCCCCGTCAGAATCCAACGGCTCAGATGAAATAGAACCTTCAAGACCATAATAATAAATAAAAACCTAATCCTTCTCCCATTTCCACTCAACAACACAACTTCTTCACCCAACGTAACAAAACACACTCCAAGGCCGCTCACGTTATCCACAACCCTCCTTAAACCCTAATCATGGTGACTTCTTCTACTTTCACCGCAATGTCCGGCTGCAAGCTCTCCTCCTCCGCCGCCATATCCGCCTTCCCCACCCGCCGCCGCAGCAACGCCGTTGTCTTGTCCCAAAAAAACCGCACTGTCAGGGTCTCTGCCATGGCCAAGGAGTTGCACTTCAACAAAGATGGCACCGCAATTAAGAAGCTCCAAGTAATAAAATAACACTCCTCTCTCGCTCGCTGGCTGTGACTAGTTAGTGATTTTGCAACGTGCGTTTTGAGTGTTGTTTTTTGCGTTTTGCAGAGCGGTGTGAACAAGCTCGCGGATCTGGTTGGGGTCACCCTTGGTCCCAAGGGAAGGAATGTTGTTCTTGAGAGCAAGTATGGCTCGCCCAAGATCGTTAACGACGGTGTCACTGTCGCTAAAGAGGTGAGGTTTTGAATTTCGTAATATTATTATTATTATTATTATTAAATGGTTGTTTCTTTTTCTTGAATTTAATTTAATGGTAATATAAAGCATTTTTAAGGAATTATTATTGTAATGATGGACTAACTTATGAATGATGAATTATGATTTGGATGTATGTGTAAAACTGTATCATGAATGATGAATGATGAGTTCCTAGGATGTTTGAATTTGTTTAGGTGGATAGGATTTCATTTGAATTTTGTGCTCAAGTGTTTCTTTGGTTGTTTGTATTGATGTTTTGTTGAATTTGGTTTGGGAAGGTTGAGTTGGAGGATCCCGTTGAGAACATTGGTGCCAAGTTGGTGAGACAAGCAGCTGCCAAGACAAACGACTTGGCTGGTGATGGAACCACTACCTCAGTTGTACTAGCTCAGGGTCTTATTGCGGAAGGTGTTAAGGTAGGCTTGTTTTGACATTTTATTGAAAATGTAGTGTAATAACTACTTTATTTGGTTTGTCTTTGGTTATTGTAATGCAATCATGTTTTCATTTTATGTTAATTTTTGCAGGTTGTTGCAGCTGGGGCCAACCCTGTGCTCATTACCCGTGGTATTGAGAAGACAGCGAAAGCCCTTGTGTTTGAACTTAGAAAGATGTCCAAAGAGGTAAAGAAATTTTCTACTTATTGTGTCTATGTATAAACATTATTATTACATGGGGTACTCAAGTATTGCATTGCTAATTAATTATTTTGTTCATCTTTTTGTTGAGACTTGACAAGGTTGTGGTTGGATGGATTGCAGGTTGAAGATAGTGAGTTGGCAGATGTGGCAGCTGTCAGTGCTGGGAACAATTATGAAGTAGGACATATGATAGCTGAAGCATTGAGCAAGGTTGGTAGGAAGGGTGTTGTGACTCTTGAGGAGGGAAAGAGTGCAGATAACAGTCTATATGTTGTCGAGGGGATGCAATTTGACCGTGGTTATATTTCTCCATACTTTGTCACTGACAGTGAGAAAATGGCTGTTGAGTTTGAGAACTGTAAGGTATGACATTTGTCTGTGTTCCCTGTAACTTATTATTTTTTAACATCCTGTGTATTTATTTATAATTTGTCTGTGTTCCTGTAACTTAATTATTTTTTAACATACTGTGTACTTATTCATAATCTTATATGGTATTTTGTGCAGTTGCTGTTAGTTGACAAAAAGATTACCAATGCAAGGGATCTTATCAACATACTAGAGGATGCAATTAGAAGTGGATACCCTATATTGATTATTGCAGAGGATATTGAACAAGAAGCTTTGGCAACTCTTGTTGTCAACAAACTTCGAGGATCACTGAAGATTGCAGCACTTAAAGCCCCTGGTTTTGGAGAACGCAAGAGCCAGTACCTTGATGATATTGCCATCTTGACTGGAGGTCTTTAAATTTAAAATTTCCATGCCTCTTATTTTGGAAGTGTATATTTCCAGATGTTTATAAGAATATGTATTTTCTCAACTGGTTACAGGAACTGTAATCAGAGAAGAGATTGGCCTTTCTTTGGACAAAGCTGGGAAAGAGGTTCTCGGATATGCCTCCAAGGTGGTGCTCACCAAGGATACTACCACGATTGTTGGCGATGGAAGTACCCAGGAAGCAGTGACCAAGAGAGTTGCACAAATTAAAAACCTAATTGAGGTCTTTCTCTTCTCCAGTAAAATGTTTGCACATGCAAACGTGGCATGTGCAGGGTTCTTGAAGATATTTACTAATTTGTACTGTTTGAAATGATTGATATACAGAGTTAGAAGCTTTTATATTTACTAATTTGTGTATGCAAACATGTGCATGAGTAGTCCTAGGAAAAAGTCTGTAGAGATGGGGAGAGTAAGTTAAAGCTTCATTCTTCTCCATGTTCTAACAATGCGATTACATAACATTGCAGGCTGCAGAGCAAGAGTATGAGAAAGAAAAGCTGAATGAGAGAATTGCTAAATTGTCAGGTGGTGTGGCTGTGATACAGGTAATAGACTCACTTAAATGTGGTAAATGGTAATATACTAGTCTTGTACCCTGCTTGCTATATCAACTTGGGCAATATTTTTACATGTGTAGGTTGGCGCACAAACCGAGACAGAACTCAAGGAAAAGAAATTGAGAGTTGAAGATGCTCTTAATGCCACAAAGGTGCCTTTTCTTTCCCAAAGTACTTAGATTTTGTTGGATTCTTTTTCTGTAAGCTAATAGTTTGTTGATTTTCAGGCAGCTGTAGAGGAAGGTATTGTTGTCGGTGGTGGATGCACTCTTCTAAGACTTGCATCAAAGGTGGACGCAATCAAGGATGGCCTTGATAATGATGAAGAAAAAGTGAGTTATTTATTTGACATGGAGAGAGAATACAAGTTTCTCGGATGTGGTGATATTTTGCTTTGGGTGCTAGGAAATGCTTAACTGTTGTTTTTGGTTCAGCTCCAAACTTTTTTCTTACTGTGGTTATGGCTTCAAAATTGTTTTTAATTTGTTGCAGGTTGGAGCTGATATTGTGAAAAGAGCTCTTAGTTACCCTCTGAAATTAATTGCCAAGAATGCCGGTGTCAATGGTGGTGTTGTCAGTGAGAAGGTACTAGGAATTGCTCGAGTTATAATTTTTCTTTTCTCCATTAACGTGGTTGTGATGATGTGACTTGTATTGTGGTTAGGTATTGTCAAGTGACAATCCGAGATATGGATATAATGCTGCCACTGGAAAATACGAAGATTTGATGTCTGCTGGGATCATTGATCCAACAAAGGTGAGTTTCTGTTTGAGTATCATTAGTTTTTAATTTACTTTCATGTGATTCTAAATTTCTAGGTCCGAATAATTGATTAATTAGACTTGGGGTTTGTTTAATATGATGTCATATTTATCTTGAATTTCATGTTTGGGATGTCAACACCATAAATGATTGATCAAAAGATTTGTGTTAAGTTTTATTTATTTATTTGTTTTAGAACATTGAATGTGTTAATTGTTTCTCGTATTGGTCTCGTATATAAAGTATGTCTTTCTGCAATTACTGCTTGTGCATGATATGAAACTTTGAATTCTCATGCATCCTGTACAGGTGGTGAGATGTTGCCTGGAACATGCAGCCTCTGTGGCCAAAACCTTCTTGATGTCAGACTGTGTAGTTGTTGAGATTAAGGAACCTGAGATTGCAGTGCCTGCTGGAAACCCGATGGACGGTTCAGGTATGTAGTTTTAAATGAACCATCTATGGTGTTGTATACAATGATGCATTTGGTATGTTTAAATCTGCGATACTGTTAACACTTTCATTGAGATATCAAAATTATGAAGAGTTTAGGGTCTCCTTTGTTAGTTCAACTTAATTGGGGTGTTTCTCAAATCATCAAATAACAAACAATAATCTTAGTTTGACTGACCCTTTGTTTTTTTCTCTCCAGGATATGGTCTCTAGAGCAAACGGCTATGGTCTCTAGAGCAAACCGCGGCATCGATGAGAAGAGTTTTTTTTTTTTATCCACCTCCGCGAAATTTGGTAGCCATAGCAAAAGAGTCTAAATGTACTGTAGTGATGTGCACCTCCTTCTCCCTTATTTTTTCAAGTTAATAATATTTTTTTTTTGCTAATTACGTATCACATTTAGTTTTAAATAATATTCATTACTAGTTTATATTAACTAAATAAACATTAGTTGCAATAGAAGTAGTAAAACAATGGGAAAATTCAAATACACTATAAGTGCCGATTTGGGTACATGAAGGCTTTTAGTTTTAAACCAAATTTTATACTAGTTGTGGGTAATTTTTTTTTTTGAATAACCATGATATTTTCATGAAATAGTTTTTGTAGGAGGCATTAACTAATCTTTGTGAGATCTTGACTACATTAACCTTTACTCTTGCGTAATGTTTGTTACCATGGCAGTAATAACAAAAATTGAAAGAACTTACAATTACATCGTACCGTTTTTGTTTTTTTTTTGTTATAAACCTTTTCAATTTATTTATTATGTCAATTTTTAAATATCTTCTTTTTTCGGGGTGTTTTAAAGTTATGCCAAAAATTGATGCGAAGAAAAAAAAAAGTTTGACCAAGTAATATGACTAGATTATACAGTGAATCAATCATTCAATGGATTCGTCATCAAATTTCATTGAAATTCAGTTTGGGTTTCACACCAGCATAATAAAAAGTTCAATTGAGGAAAGAAAAAACACACCAGCATATTAAAAAGTTAAATCGAGGAAAGAAAAAAATAATATATATGCACGCTTTATACTTCTATTTCTATCTATGTAGATTCATAGGCGAGTCCTTGAAGTGTTGAATGCTAGGATCATAAATAAAATAACACGTTTCTTGATCTTTCAAAGGAGTTGATGCCGGTGTGAATTTCAATGATATAAAAATTACACTTTTAAGATATCTAAAATTGACATTTATTTTGTATGCTTGTCATCGAACCATCGTTGTTGTTTCACAAGGAATGTCATATACATAATACTAGTACGTGTACATCACATCATCATCATCATCATTATTATTATTATTATTATTATTATTATTATTATGAGTGTTGATAACATAATATATAATATATATTTTATTGTAAATAATTTTTTAAAAATAATTGATTATTTCTTATATATGTAAAAATTAAATCATTATTATTATTATTATTATTATTATTATTATTATTATTATTATTATTATTATTATTATTATTATTATTATGAGTGTTGATAACATAATATATAATATATATTTTATTGTAAATAATTTTTTAAAAATAATTGATTATTTCTTATATATGTAAAAATTAAATGAGGAATGATTTACTAAAAAAAATAATTATAGACATTAATTTTTGACATAAAAGTTATAATTTATTATTATTCTTTTTATTTCACTGGGTTAAAAAATATTTTTGCCCTAATAATTTTATTATATAAATTATAACCCGGGTACGGCATGCCTGCTGGAAACCCCATGGACGCTTCAGGTATGTAGTTTTAAATGAACCATCTATAGTGTTGTATACAATGATGCATTTGGTATGTTTAAACATGCGATACTGTTAACACTTCTACTGAGATATCAAAATTATGGAGAAGAGTTTAGGGTCTCCTTTGTTAGTTCAACTTAATTGGGGTGTTTCTCAAATCATCAAATAACAAATAAGAATCTTAGTTGACCGATCATTTATTTTTCTCTCTCCAGGTCTCTAGAGCAAACGGCTGCATAAGTGAGAAGAGTTATTTTTTTTTTTAGTTTTAGATAATATTTCTTTCCAGTTTATATTATGTAAAGCATAGTTGCAATAGTAGTAAAACAATGTGAAAATATTTAGTACGTTAGCAATCCATATATAAAAATGTTAATGCAATCTAAATATATATATATATATATAGAGAGAGAGAGATGTAAAGATAAAACCTTATTTTCTTTAAGAGTATATAAATATAAATGTGAAAGATTATATTATTAATACAATTCAAGATTTGTTATACTTTAAAATTAGATTGTATGTTTCAAAATTTAGTGAAAACTATTAACAAAACTTAAAATTTTTCATTTAATTACAAATTTATAATTAATATTTTTATATAAAATTATTTTAAAGTATCATTATTTAAAATTTTATGTTATTAGTGAATTTCTTTTATGATTATTTAAAAAATCTTATTTTTTAAAAAAAATTAACTTAAATGTTATTCTTAAACAATTAGGCATAATTGATTTATTTTATTAGTTATAAAATTATTATGGATTGTGTCTAACAATGATTTGTTAGGTTTGTGTTTATCTAAGTGTTTTTTTTACAAAATGTTGGTTTTTATTTAATCTTTAATTACCGTGATAGAATTTGATATTTATATTTATTTAATATTTTAATTTTAATTATTGTAACATATTTTTTATGGATTATTTTTCAATATGGAATGTTAGTTTTCATTTAATCTTTAATTAGGGTGATAGAATTTAATATTTATATTTATTTGATATTTTAATTTTGATTATTATAACATTTTGTATGGATTATCAAATTACTTATTAGTTCTAAAACTTAAGGAAATAACTTATTTTAAATGTATATTAGTTTAAAAGTCATATATTGAGGACTGAAAATAAACAAAACTTTCCCCTCCAAATATAAAATTATAATTTTATATTTTATCATCAATCTTTAAACAAATTTAAATATTTTTTATTTTAATTGTACTTTAAATTTATGTGATTGTTTTATTTTCCCTATTGATATTTCAACTTTTGGAGGAAAACTATTTTACAATATTGTATATTCCTTTAAATAATAAAGGATTAAATACATGATTAATATATAGTATTATTTTATGTTTATTAGTAAATGTCCCCTATTGAACAAACAAAAAAAAAAACGTTGTTAAGGGCGATTATGATTAATATATAATATTAATATGGAACATTGTTAAAATATTTTGTAATTAATAATTGTGTCAAGCATAATTGTTTCTCATGGAAAATATTTATAGATTTTATCATAAAAAATGATATTATTTATGAAGTCATTTAAAATTATTTGGTAGTAAAATATATTAAATAAATCAATTTTCAATTTTAAATTGAGTCAAAATATTATTCATAATAAGTATATAAATTAAATAAATATCTTTATAATCCATAATTTTCTTTGGGAGGATTTTATCTCGTGAAAAAAAAATATATATATTATTAACAAAAATCATAATAATATAATATACCAATCATGGTCCTTATTATTTAGTTGGTTTTCTTGAATTTAAAAAAAAATGTTATTTACATACTAATTTTATCCTTATTAAGGATCATTAATTTATCCACCACAATCATATAAATCACAAATATTTAAAAGGAATCTTTTACGATGTTATTTAAATATTAAGAGAATGATATTGATTGTTTTAGGTTACTTAAGCAAGATTGTTTTTAGTTAAATGATATTTGTAATCTTTATCATATAATAAATTTAAAACTAACTTAATTTATTAATAATAATATGAATGAAGTTTTTAAAATAATTTTGTATTAAAAATATATTTAATAGTTATATTTTACTATTTTAATTATATATTTATGCATAAAAATGAACATTAATTTGTAATACAAAGATTTCAAAATCAAATATTTATAGTTATACTGTTACAAATAAATAATTCATGTATCATTTAATATAAATAAATAAATAAATAAATCAAAATAATATTTATTTTAGAAAATTATAATATAATTATTACACATAAATAGTCATTTAAGTTTAATTATAAGGAATACAAATATAAAAAAATAAGAAAGGAAAAATATAAAATTAAAAAATAACATAAAACAGAAAAAAAGAAAAATAAAAGTTAAGAAAAACTGAAAGGAAAAAAAAAGGAACAAAAGTTAAGATAAATAATGAAAAGAAGTTTATTTTTCTATAAAGTAAAATTATTCAAGAAAATTGAAATAAAAAAGTTTTGGGATAAAATTTTTCCAACTAATTTTAAAATGAAAGAAAATAACGTAAAAAAAAATGGAAAAATGAAAAAAATGTAAAATAAAAATACATTAATTTTTTTTAAAAGAAAGACAAAAAAAGGTCGAATATAATAAATAATAAGAAAACTTATTTTCTTAGAATAGATATATAATAAAATATAAAATAAAAATAAAATAACAAATTAAAAAAGAGAGAGAGAGAGAGAGAGAGAGAGAGAAGAAAAAAGAAATTAAGAATGCAAAAAAGAAAGATAGAGGTTGAAGAAGCAAGCCCAAGCGTGTGAATACCCTAATTCCGAGAGTTTCAGGCTTCACACCCTTTTCGCAACTCCAGCATCGTCGTGGTCACAGAGGTACGTACGGTCCCTTTTTCCTCTTAGTTTTGAAACCTCACGCGTTGGATTCAAATCCTTAGATAGAACCTCTGTTTTTCGATTTGCAATATATTTGGCGTCTTCTTCTCTTGGGGTTTGGTTTGGTGGCCCGGACCGGGTCAGAGGTCCAACCGCAAACCCGACCGGGTCAAAACGGTTTGATAGCATAGGCGATCTGATGACAGAACCGACCCGGGCCAACCACCGGTTCACGGTCCAACACTGGTTAGAGCATGTTTGGGATTGTATAGTTTAAGCGGCGCCACCTGAACCAAAACCATGCCACCCGGCGCGCCACCCAATCGGCGCCGCCAACCTCGACGGAGCCAGAGCCACATCAAGTCGCCGGTGCGATTTTGGATCTTCTCTCACTCACCGTTGACCAAACCCTAAACCCTATTGATATTCTTAGCTTGAATTTGGGGATGTGGAGTGTTTGATATTCAATTTCATTAAATTGCTCCCGTGATTGTTTTACAACTAACACTTGTTTTATTTTGATTCTAATTTTAATAGGAATTCAGATCTTATAATCCTCAGTTTGATCCTATGAAGGACAGACACTTGAAAAAAAGATTGAAACACATGGTTGAGCCGGATAAAAATTGTGAGACCAAGGCTGAAGATGTTGCTTGGCTTTGCTCCCTTTTAGAGTCTGAGATTGTAAGTCTCTTCTCTTGTTCATTAACTTGACGGACATCATTGTTTTCTTTATTTTTAGATTCTCTAGGTTGGTTGCATTAGATAATATTAATTGATAGGTGTTTGGTAAAAAGTTTCATTCCTGAAGTCATGTTCAGAGATTACAGAGGATTCAAGAATCACACTCTTGATATTTTTTTCTTTCATAGAATAATAATGTAATTAGAGAGGATAGACAAGTGAATGTACAAAGGGGAATAGGGGATGAAGATAAGATATCTTCAAGTTTAAAACAAACTTAATAATTAGAGCGAAACTAATAAAATAAATATGAAGGTTTAATTGTATTAGTTAAGAAATTATCAATCAAGTCCTCTCCTTTGTATAATGTTACAGTGATATCTTTGCGGTAGCTACTTCCCTTTGTAATTATTTTTTTGCATGCTTGATGTATATATTGGGTGTGTCCCTTCAGTTCTCTTTGTTAACTTCAATTTCAATGGTGGTTTTAACAAGGCACAAGTTTTCTGTAGCAGTATGCTAATCTATCTTTACACCCTTGTTTGTTTGGAGAGGAATGCTTGAACTTTTTAGGATTCAGATTTGCCATTTTATTTGGGAATGAATTGCATGTGACTTCTCTTTGGTGCCTGTTATTTCATCACAAATATTCAGAGATTAGACAGTCTTACTGCTGTTTTTAATATACATGTTGAATTTTTCTTGTAGGATATCTTATTCCCCCACCCCACTTCACCCCATTCTACTTCTACTATTTGCTATTTAATAAAACTTACTTTTTCAGAAGAATCTGACCCCTTGAAAACAAAATAATCAGGTAATATCTAGTTCATTAAAGAATGGAAATGTAATAGTCTGTGTCTTAGACCAGGTTATACGTTCAAATCTATTTTAAACTAGACCAGGTTAAATCTAGTTCATCAAAGAATGGCTGTGTAGTATAGCATGTGTCTTACTCTCTTAGATCAGGTTATACGTGCAAATCTAGTTTAAACTTTAAAGTAGACATGATCAGTCCCAGTTAGCTGGGTTATGTATGTTTCATGAAGTTGGATGTACCCTTTCTTCACTTCAGAGTGATTTCTCCTGTAAGCTCTTAATTTTATGTTCAAATTTTGAAATTTTTTCCAGGACATGCTGATTAGCTTGAAACTGTTGATCATTCAGCGTGCAAAAATGATAGGTTGTAAGGAGCTGGCTAATAAATTCAACCTTAAAATGATTCGAGCCATTGGTATGCTGTGTGGCTTCTTTTTTTCTAACATAAATGCTTGCCTTTTCAAAATTTCATATGCACAATGTTCCTTGATTATGAATAAAAAAAATAAATGAAATCCTATGCATTTATATTGTTGATTTTATCTGTATTTCTTTTTTTTATATATTATTTTTCATGTAATGTTGATACTAGTGGTCAGGCAAGGTTCAAGAGGTTGAAGCTACATATTTTTATTAAAAAAATAGTACATCCCTTATATTAGGAATTTGGGAATAGTTATAATGTTAACCTATACAAAGTGTCTGGATTGCACTGACCTTCAGTCCATGTAACAAGAATTAATTAAATTAAGATTTCAGGATGTTCTTTGCCTTCATACATTGAAATCATTGAAGAACACTGGCTTGTCCTAGGCTGTTGTGTCTTGACTGTTGTGTATATACAATAAATTGGTAGAGAATTACTGTCACAATTCATGATTTGCACCTGCTATTTCAATTTAGAACTGAATTGTATTGAATTACTCTGTATTCATTGCAAATTGAAATTCTTACTAGTTACTACCAGGTGCATAAAAATCAAGTCACTTCTTGCACTAGTGGTTAGATTATGCATGATTAATAATTAGCTGCATTTTCTATTCTAACTTCCAATGAACTTCTGTGCAGCACTTGTTTTGATGGAACATCTCAAGTCAGAGATAAAAGATTCATCACTTATCCCCGATATGGTGAAATCTACCTCTTTTTTAGATGCTTGCAACCTGTTGAAATGTAGCAATGAGGTTGACGCAAATATTGACGAGCTTACTACAAGTCTTGGTGTTGATATACAAACTTTACTTAGTAGGTATGTTTACCAAGCTTAATTATTATTATTATTATTATGAGAACTCACCAAATATAAGTGACTCCATCGTTGCATGAACTATTCAAGTGGTTGTCTGCAAAATACACTGTTTTCTAGCATTTGAGTTTGGGAGATGGGTATTAAATTGAATGTAGTAAAAAAAACTTTTCTAATCTATGTGATCATTACACCTCAAGGGTGTGTTTAATATAAAAAATAAAGTAAAAGGAAAGTGAGATGATTTTGTAGGTTGTTTGGTAGGAAAGAAAGTTAAAAGTTTTCTTTTCTTTTCTCTTATTTGGGTGTATAGAGAATACAATGAAGGAAAAAATATGAGTAAAATGACAGTCCCTAATGTAAAAGCGAAGTATACAAAAATAAGAGTAAATTAGTAATTATAAAACACCTTTCTGTGAAATTGGACTCGTTGCTGAAGCATGTGGGTCTCAGACTTCATTCTTCCATTCCTTTTTTATTATTGATTCCAAACGGAGGAAGACACCAATCTCATTTTTCCGTCATCCTTAATTTGCATAACAAACATGGCATAAGCCTCTGTTGCTTTTATGAGATCTGTATATATGAGAATGTTGATATTTCTTTTATGTGTGCAGTCCTCCAACATCCAAACAAAAGAAGCAGAAAGTTGGAAGTGGAGAATGAAATGTTTGCAGTCATTGGAGGACCTAAATCTTATCCTTATGACAACAACTTTACTTTGGCTGTGGAAACTCTCTCATTTAGAGTTTCTTCCTCATTGCTGAATTTGCATACAGGTTTATTTATTTTTAGGTTGCTAATAGTTTTTGGTTCTTGACAACTTTTTTCTCTTTGAATATCTAAGAAATTAGTTGGAATAATACCCGTTATATTTAGAAAATTATTGGAAGAATGTGAAGCAAGCAAATCCCATTTTGCCTAGGGAATTTTACATTACTTAAATATAGAAACGAAAGCTAATGAGAAGTGGGGATTTTTTTTTTTTTTGAAATACTCCTAGTTTTATTTGCTTTATAACCTACCGTTTATATTAGACTTAAGGTAATTTGTTAAAAGTCAACACACTTATCTTATAATTATAATGAGTTGTGATTTAATGATATTTTATGCCGTCGGTATGCCATTAAACTCTAGAATAATTGTTTTTCTTAGTTGAGAAATGTTAGAAATATACTCTTTTGTATTGGTTAAAATTTATTGAAAATTATAAAATTTGGTAGTTCCTATATCATATTAGGTGAACCCTACATCATATTTAATGTCTTTCTCCTGATTTTGTAGTTTTTAATAAATTTCGACCAATAGGAGAAAGTGTATTTAAAAGAGTGTTTGAGAGTGTAACTCTTATTAGTTTAGTTTTATTGTACCGGATCATCTTTTTGTGAAGATTATAATGCTACAATTAACTAATATTATTCATTTATAATATATATTACTTAAACTTATTATAAAATTAAGAATTATACTTATACATGCGTGTAATAAATGATACTTGACCCCCTTTATGTAGGGGTATTTTTCAATTTCTCACTATTGATTTTTTTTTAATTGTCTTTATTTATCTATTAAAATATATTATGTTATTAATTATGTATTAAAAATTCTGTCGCAAAAGTATTATAAATATTGTTACAAAAACAATTTAAAAAAAATTAAAAACATTTTGACAGTCGTAGTGAATACATTGCAATAGTTAAACAATCAGCAACATATAGGCAACTGTTGCAATAAATATTTGTGACATTATAAATTCTTTACCATAGTTAAGTAATTGTTACAAAATTATTTTAAATTATTTATAAATCATTGTGATTGTTGAAGAATAGTCTAAATAAACATGTTGTAACAGTTAGAAGAACAGTTTCAATAAATATATTGTAACAGTTTGACCAACCATCTTAATAAACAAATTGTGACAGTTTGTGCGTCATTTTTTTAAATCATCGCAACATTAGTCAGTGACAATCAATTTTGCAACATTTGAACAATCGTTAGAAAATATATTTTGTGACGGTTATATCCATCACTGGTTACGTTTTTTAACTATTGCAATTTAACACTTTTCTAGTAGTGTAAGACTTATATGTACGACTTTTCATCTTATGTGGAAAGTGTGTGACTTATCAAAGTATTGATAAATAAATAATTAAAGACTAAATTATAAATAAGTCATTTGCTTAAGTGAAGCAGCTTATAAGGATAATTGTACTGCTTGATGAGAGTAGTGAATACAAAAGGGTTAATACTAATGTGAAAAATAAGCTCTCGTGATATTAGATTATTCTCTTAACGCTAGCTGTCATCACAAATGTGAGAAGTGCTCTCCCAACTGACAATAAAACTATGGAGAAAGAGATACGTACTATCTTATGTTTATGTTGTGAGAATCATGTTTCAAGATTCTGTTTAGTTTTCTATTATTGATATGGTTAGAGACTCATAAAAGAATTTGTTGTCGTGAAATTATATGATTTTTTGTTAATGACATTTTTCCCAAATTAATTGCACGAATCCTAAATTTAAAATTGGGAATTATTGATGGTATGGTTTTTCACTACATGTGTATATGTGATTATTTATTTTACTCTTCAACTATTGTATTCCCTGATGACATTATTGATATTTATATGATTTATAACAATTTTTGATTCGTGATGAGTATTGACTTTTAGAATTGAAATTAAAGGCTTTTACGATAACTAGTATGTGACAAATTTATGTTGGGGAAATAAAAGTTATAAGGTGTGGCTTAATTGATTTCAAATAAAATTTTATTTTATTAATGAAATAAGATAATTAAGTTTAGGGTGAAATTCAAGGTTTTATTAATGAAACCCTAAAAAATTAATTTTTTATACATGAAACCCTAAATATTTATTGTTTCAATTATTAAACCTTAACTATTTAGTGTTTCAATTTAAAGTTTTATTTATGAAACCTTAAATAATTAAGGTGAAATTCAGGGTTTTAATTATGAAACACTAAATATTTAGAGTTTCTGTTTAGGGTTTCATTTATGAAATCTTAAAGTTTAAGGTTTCACTTATAAATTGAAACACTAAATATTTATGGTAAAATTTATGATTTTATTTATGAAATACAAAATATTTAGATTTTTAGTTTATGATTTTGTTTATGAAACCATAAATAGTTAGGGTTTCATTAGCTTTTGGATTTGGGATTCAATTTAGGGTTTTATAAATAAAAATATATTTATTTATGAAATCCTAAATAATTAAAGTGAAATTTAGGATTTTAGTTATGAAACACTAAATATTTAAGATTTCATTTATAAAACCTTAAAGTTTAAGGTTTCACTTATAAAATCTTAAATATTTAATGTGAAATTTATGATTTTATTTATGCAATTCAAAATATTTAAATTTTGAGTTTATGGTTTTATTTATGAATCCACAAATAGTTAGGGTTTCATTAGCTTTTGGATTTGGGATTCAATTTAGGATTTTAATTTATGATTTCATTTATCAAACCCTAAGTATTTAGGGTTTCGTTTATGAAACCTTAAACAATTACGGTCTTATTTTTGAAACCCTAAATATATAGGGTTTAATTTATGATTTCATTAATAAAATACTATATATTTAAATTTTATTATTGAAACCCCAAATATTTAAGTTGAAATTTGAATTTTCATTAATGAAACCATAAATAAATAAGATTTTATTTATGAAATCCTAAATATTGGGGTTTTGATTTATTGTTTCAATTATTAAACCCTAACAATTTAGGGTTTCAATTTAAGGTTTTATTTCTAAAACCTTAAATATTTAAGGTGAAATTTAAGGTTTTATTTATGAAACACCAAATATTTAGGGTTTCATTTATGAAACCTTAATATTTAAGGTTTTTCATATATAAAATCCTAAATATTTATGGTGAAATTTTAGGTTTTATTTATGAAATACTAAATATTTGAATTTTGAGTTTAGGGTTTTATTTATGAAACCCTAAATATTTTATATTTCATTAATGCTTTTGGATTTAGGATTTCAATTTAGGGTTTCATAAATAACAACTTATTTATTTAGGGTTTTAATTTATGGTTTCATTTATCAAACCCTAAGTATTTAAGGTTTCGTTTATGAAACTTCAAATATTTAGGTTTTAATTTAGGGTGAAATTTAGGTTTTCAATATGAAACCTTTAAAAATAAGATTTCATTTATAAAAATCCAACATATTTAGGGTTTCAATGTATGGTTTTATATATGAAATACTAAATATTTAAGGTGAAATTTAGGGTTTTATTTCTGAAACCCTAAATATTTAGGATTACTTTTTAGGGTTTCATTTATGAGACCTTAATATTTAAGGTTTCACATATAAAATCCTCAATATTTACGGTGAAATATAGCGTTTCATTTATTAAATCCTACATATATTGATTTTAAGTTAATGGTTTTATTTATAAAACCCTAAATAGTTAAGGTTTCATTAATACTTTTGGATTTGAAGTTTCATTAATAAAAATATATTTATTTAGGATTTTAATTTATGATTTCATTTATTAAACTCCAAGTATTTAAGGTTTAATTTATGAAACATCAAATAATTAAGGTTTTATTTATGAAACCATAAATATATAAGGTTTCATTTATAAACCTTAAATATTGAGGGTTTCATTAATGCTTTTAGATTTAGTGTTTCAATTTAGGGTTTCATATATAAAAACATATTTATTTAGGGTTTTGATTTATGGTTTCATTTATCAAACCCTATGTAGGGTTTGATTTATGAATCCTCAAATAATTAGGGTTTTATTTATCAAACCCAAAATATAAAGTGTTTAATTTAGGATTTCATTAATGAAATCCTAAATATTAAATTTTTATTATTGAAATCCTAAATATTTAGGTTATAATTTATGATTTCATTAATGAAACCCTAAATAAATAATATTTCATTTATAAAACCTAAAATATTTAGAGTTTAGATTTATTGTTTCAATTATGAAACTTTAAATATTTTGATTTTCAATTTAATGGTTTATTTATGATACCTTAAATATTTAGGATTTCAATTTAAGGTTTCATTTATGAGACCTTAATATTTAAGATTTCACATATAAAATCCTAAATATTTATGGTGAAAATTAGGGTTTCATTAATTAAAACTCAAATATTTAGATTTTAAGTTTATAGTTTATTAATGAAACCCTATATAGGTTTTATTTATGAAACCATATATATATGATTTAATTTAGGGTTTTAATAATGAAACCCACAATATTTAAAGTTTTATTATTTAACCCTAAATATTTAGGGTAAATTTTGAATTTTCATTAATGAAACCCTAAATAAATAAGATTTCATCTATGAAATCCTAAATATTTAGGATTTCGATTGATAGATCTGAGTATGAAAGCCTAAATATTTATGGTTTCAAATTAGGGTTTTATTCATCAAACCTTAAATGTTTAGGATTTATGTTTAGGGTTTCATATATGAGACCTTAATATTTAAGGTTTCGCTTATAAGACCCACAATATTGATGGTGAAATTTATGGTTTCATTTATAAAATATTAAATATTCAAATTTTGACTTCATGGTTATATTTATGAAACACAAAATATTTAGAGTTTTATTAATACTCTTGGAATTAGGAATTCAATTTAGGGTTTCATAAATAAAAACATATTTATATAGGATTTGGATTTATGGTTTCATTTATCAAACCCTAAGTATTTAGAATTTTATTTATAAAACCTCAAATAATTAGAGATTTATTTATAAAACCCAAAATATAAAGTGTTTAATTTAGGGTTTCATAAATATTTAAAGTTTTATTATTTAAACCTTACATATTTAGGTTTTAATTTAGAATTTCATCCATGAAACCTTAAATAAATAAGATTTAATTTATGAAACCCTAAATATTGAGGCCTTTGATATATTGTTTTAATTATGAAATTCTAAATATTTAGGGTTTCAAATTAAAGTTTTATTTATGAAATCCTAAATATTTAAGGTGAAATTTTGGGTTTTATGTATGAAAACTTAAATATTTAAGATTTTTATTTAGAGTTTCATTTATGCGACCTTAATATTTAAGGTTTCACTTATAAGACCCTAAATATTTATGGTGAAATTTAAGGTTTCATTTATAAAATCTTAAATATTTAGATTTTGAGTTTATGATTAAATTTATGAAACCTTAAATATTTAGGGTTTCATTAATGCTCTTGGATTTGGGGTTTTAATTTATGGTTTCATAAATGAAAATATATTTATCTAGGTTTTTGATTTATGATTTGATTTATCAAACCCTAAGTATTTAGGGTTTCATTTATGAAACTTCAAATAATTAGTGTTTTATTTATGAAACCATAAATATATAGGGTTTAATTTAGGATTTTAACAATGAAACTCATAATATTTAAAGTTTTATAATTGAAACTCTAAATATTTAAATTTTTATTTAGGGTGAAATTTAGGGATTCATTAATGAAACCTTAAATAAATAAGATTTCATTTATGAAATCATAAATATTTAAGGTTTCGATTTATAGTTTTAAATTATGAAAGCCTAAATATTTAAGGTTTCAATTTAAGGTTTTATTTATGAAACTTTAAATATTGAAGGTGAAATTTACGATTTTAATTATGAAACCCTAAATATTTGGGATTACTATTTAGGATTTTATTTTGAGACTTTAATATTTAAGGTTTCACTTATAAGACCCTAAATATTTATGGTAAAATTTTAGGGTTTCATTTATAAAATCCTAAATATTTAGATTTTGAGTTTATGGTTTTATTTATGAAGTCCTAAATATTTAGGGTGTCATTAATGCTTTTGGATTTAGGGATTCAGTTTAGGGTTTCATAAATAAAAACATATTTATTTAGGGCTTTAATTTATGATTTCATTTATCAAACTCCAAGTATTTAGGGTTTAATTTATGAAACCTCAAATAATTAGGTTTTATTGATGAAATTATAAATATATAGGGTTTCATTTATAAAATCTTAAATATTTAGGGTTTCATTAATGCTTTTGGATTTTGGGTTACATAAACAAAATCATATTTATTGAGGGTTTCATTTATCAAACCCTAAGTATTTATGGTTTAATTTATGAAACCTCAATAATTAGGGTTTTATTTGTGAAACCCAAAATATAAAGTGTTTGATTTAGAGTTTCATTAATGAAATGCTAAATATTTAAATTTTTATTATTGAAATCCTAAATATTTAGCTTTTAATTTATGGTTTCAATAATGAAACCCTAAATAAATAAGATTTCATTTATGAAACCCTAATTATTTGAGATTTCATTTATTGAGGGTTTCAATTTATTGTTTCAATTATGAAAACCATAATATTTAGGGTTTCAAATTAAGGTTTTATTAATGAAATCCTAAATATTAAAGTGAAATTTTGAGTTTTATTTATGAAACCCTATATATTTAGGGTTTCATTTATGAGAACTTAATATTAAGGTGTCACTTATAAGATTTTAAATATTTATGATGAAATTTAAGGTTTCAATTATAAAATTCTAAATATTTAGATTTTGAGTTTATGATTTTATTTATTAAACTTTAAATATTTAGGATTTCATTAATGTTCTTGGATTTTGGGATTCAATTTAGGGTTTCATAAATAAAAATATATTTATTTAGGGTTTTGATTTATGGTTTCATTTGTACAACTCTAAGTATTTAGGGTTTCATTTATGAAACCTCAAATAATTAGAGTTTTATTTATGAAACCAAAATAGAAAGTGTTTAATTTAGGGTTTCATTAATGAAATCCTAAATCTTAAAAGTTTTATTATTAAAACCCTAAATATTTAGGTTTCAATTTGGGGTTTCATTAATGAAACCCTAAATAAATAAGATTTCATTTATCAAATCGTAAATATTGAGTCTTTCGATTTATTGTTTCAATTATGAAATCCTAAATATTTAGGGTTTGAATTTAAAGTTTTATTTATGAAATCCTAAATATTTAAGGTTTTCATTTAGGGTTTCACTTGTAAGACCATAAATATTTATGGTGAAATTTTAGAGTTTCATTTGTAAAATCGTAAATAATTAGATTTTGAGTTTATGGTTTTATTTATAAACCCTATACATTCGAGGTTTCATTAATGCTCTTGGATTTACGGTTTTATTAATAAAAATATATTTATTTCTGATTTCATTTATCAAACCCCAAGTATTTAAGGTTTAATTTATACAACTTCAAACAATTAGGGTTTTATTTTTGAAACCATAAATATGTAAGGTTTCATTTATGAAACCCTAAGTATTGAGGGTTTCATTAATGTTTTTGAATTTGGTGTTACAATTTAGGGTTTCATATATAAAATATATTTATTTAGGGTTTTGATTTATGGTTTCATTTATCAAACCCTGACTATTTGGTGTTTAATTTATGAAACCTCAAAGAATTAGGGTTTTATTTGTGAAACCCAAAATATAAAGTGTTTAATTTAGGGTTTCAATAATGAAATCCTAAATATTTAAAGTTTTATTATTAAAACCTTAAATATTTAGGTTTTAATTTAGGGTTGCATTAATGAAACCCTAAATAAATAAGATTTCATTTATGAAACCTTGAATATTTAGAGTTTCAATTTATTGTTTTAATTACGAAACCCTGGATATTTTGGGTTTCAATTTAAGGCTTTATGTATGATAACCTAAATATTTAGGGTTTCCATTTAGGGATTCATTTATGAAGCCTTAATATTTAAGGTTTCACATATAAAACCCTAAATATTTATGGTGAAAATAAGGGTTTCATTAATGAAAACACAAATATTTAGATTTTAAATTGATGGTTTATTAAGGAAACCTTAAATATTTAAGGTTTCATTAATGCTCTTGGATTTAAGGTTTTAATTTATTGTTTCATAAAAGAAAATATATTTATTTAGGTTTTTTATTTATGGTTTCATTCATCAAACCCTAAGTATTTAGAGTTTCATTTATGAAACCTCAAATAATTAGGGTTTTATTTATGAAACCATAAATATATAGGGTTTAATTTAGGGTTTTAATAATAAAACCCTAAATATTTAAAGTTTTATTATTGAAACCTTAAATATTTAGGTTTTAATTTAAGGTGAAATTCAAGGTTTCGTATAAATGAAACCCTAAATAAATAAGATTTCAATTATGAAACCCTAAATATTTAAGGTTTCAACTATGAAAGCCTAAATATTTAGGGTTTAAATTTAAGATTTTATTTATGAAACCTTAAATATTTAAAGTGAAATTTAGGTTTTTATTTATGAGACCTAAAATTTTTAAGGTTTCCGGTTAAGTTTTTATTTATGAGACCTTAATATTTAAGGTTTCACTTATAAAATCTTAAATATTTATGATGAAATTTATGATTTTATTTATAAAATCCTAAATATTTAGATTTTGAGTTTATGGTTTTATTCATGAAACCCTAAATAGTTAGGGTTTCATTAATGCTTTTGGATTTGGGGTTTCAATTTAAGGTTTCATAAATGAAAATATATTTATTTAGGATTTTGATTTATGCTTTCATTTACCAAACCCTTAGTATTTAGGATTTCATTTATGAAGCCTCAAATAAATAGGATTTCATTTATGAAACCATAAATATATAGGGTCTAATTTAGGGTTTCAATAATGAAACCCATAATATTTAAAGTTTTATTATTAAAACCCTAAATACTTAGGCTTTAATTTAGGGTGAAATTTAAATAAATATTTTTTTATCCATGAAACCCTAAATACTTAAGGTTTCAATTTAAGGTTTTATTTATGAATTCCTAAATATTTAGTGTGAAATTTAGGGTTTCATTTATATTACTCTAAATATTGATGATTTCACCTATGAAACCCAAAATATTTAGGGTGAAATGTAGCGTTTCATTAGTAGTTTAGGATTTAGGGTTTTAATTTGTAATTTCATTTATGAAATTTGAAATATTTTTTGTGAAATTTAGGATTTAATAAATAAAAACATAATTATTTAGAGTATGATTTACAAAACCCTTAATATTTAAGGTGAATTTTAAGGTTACATTTATGAAATCTTAAATATTTAAATATTGAATTTATGGTTTAGGATTTAAAATTTCAATTTAGGGTTTCATAAATGAAAACATAATTATTTAAGTTTTGATTTATGGTTTCTATTATAAATTCCTAAATATTTAAGGTTTCAATCTAAGGTTTTATTTATGAAACCCTAAATATTTACGGTGAAATTTAGGGTTTTATTATTGAACCTTAAATAGTTAGGGTTTCAATTTAGTATTTCATTTATATGACCCTAAATATTTAAAATTTTACTTATGAAACCCTAAATATTTATGAAATCCTAAATAATTAGGTTTTTAATTTAAGGTTTTATTTATGAAACTCTAAATATGTAGGCTTTCAATTTAGGGTGAAATTTAGAGTTTCATTATATTTATGGTAAAATTTAGGGTTTCATAAATGAAAACATAATTATTTAGGGTTATGATTTATGATTTTATTTATAAATCCATAAATATTTAAGAATTTATAATGAAACCTTAAATATTTAAGGTTTCAATTTAGAATTTTATTTATGAAACCCTCAATATGTAAGATTTTAATTTAAGATTTCATTAACAAAATCGTAAATATATAGGGTTTGAATTTAGTGTTTTGATTTATGATTTCATTTATAAAATCCTAAACATGTAAGGTTTCAATTTATGATTTTATTAGTGAAATCTTAAATATTAAAATTTTCAATTTAAGGTTTTATGAAACTTTAAATATTTAGGGTGATATTTAGGATTTTGTTAATGAAACCCTTAATATTGAAGGTTTTAATTTATGAAACCCTAAGTATTTAAGGTTTCAATTTATGGTTTTATTTATATAATCATAAATATTTAAGGTGACATTTAAGGTTTCATTAATATAAAACTGTCATTAAGTTTTAAAAGTCAAGTTCAAAGATTAAAGATTTTTAAGAATTAAGAAACTCATTAAAGGTACTAATCAAAGGTAAATCTAATGGTAATCAGCCTTCAAGGCCATTAGATAAAGCCCAAGTATCTAACAAGTATATATAGTGATATTGTTCTCAAGGTTGGTAACATTTATTGATTCTTCTAACATCTTGGATTAATTGAGTCCAAGCACTGAACACTTAAGCATTGAAGTGTGACGAAGTGCACGTCGAACATGCCGTCAAAAGCAACTAAGTTCCCCAATTAATTTGTCAATATAAGGTAAACTCAGGTCATTTTCTCAAAGATACAATTCATTAAATTCCTTGCATTCAATTCAAAATAGGGGGATTTCTTGTGATTTTCAGAAATTTAAAGCATAGAACAACTTAAATCAAAGAGATACAACTCAAGAATCTATGCTTATGGAGAAATAATCATAGTCCCAACGAAAATAAATCAAATTCATGCTCATGAAATTCCCAACAATACGAAATTTAAGACAATCTCCTCACATTTATTCAAAAAAATTCGGATTACTATCGCATTCCTAATTTTTCCAAATTCACGTATGTATTGTATTAAATCACAATCAATCGATTGCAATTGACCCAAATTTAGATTTCAATTCCCAAATCTAATAATTATCATACATTAAACAAGGAAATTGAAAATCAAAGAAAGGGGAAAAGGGTTTTCATAAGCATAATTCGAAATTGAGAATAGAGAAACTCATATTTACCCATAAGCACATGATCCTTGGATTGCAAAAGGATTTAGCCCTCCATGAAGATCTTCATGGGAGTTGCAATGGGACTACACAAAAATGGATAAGAAAGGGGAAAGAAGAGAAGAAAAGAAAGGAGAGAGAAGCTAGCACTTTGAATTTTAAATAAAATGAAGTAGTGTGTGTCTTTTTACAAAGGAGAAAAACTATATATATCATGGACTAAAATGTGGGCCTCCAAAAGATGACTAGCCCACTAAATAAAATGCTACCCTAACTAATTAATATTACCAAAAGATTCCTAATTACAAACTAAAATGCGAAATTATACAAGTGCAAGGCTGAAACATTGAATCCCCAATTTGACTCCCAAAATGTTCAAATTGACCCATCCTTGTGAGACACGAAATTTTAGTTCTCCTCCTTAGCTTTCAAACAAGACAAAAATTATCAAAATAGGAAACTTGTGTCAAAGGTTATAGGCCACACAAGGGACAGTGTCAAAAACACCAATAAAACGTGACAAATAGTAATATTAGACACTTGACCCAAAATAATCCAATCTCACAAAACTCAGTTAAAATGGTCAAAATAAAGTATAAAAATATGTCTAGACTATGTTAAATGTAACTTTAGATTATGCTAAAATACACTCTATCAGAGTGCCTTTTGCAAGTACCCCCTCTTCAGATTCGAGATTAGGAGAAGACGTCGACTACTCAAGCATTGATTGAAGTGAGTGTATTCCTTGTAGGAATTCATCTCTTCCCTTTAGTCCACTAAATGGACACTTCTCCGTTGCTCCACTAGAGTCATCACCCCTGCAAATAGTGATGACTTTCTCTCAGTGTGCAAGTGGCAGACCTAGTTGGTGTAGCATTCCTAGGTTTCGGAGACACAATTGTTGAGGAAGTAGATCTTGCCAGGCGAGCGAGGATGCTAGTAGCAACAAACTCATAGGCAACGCTCATGAGGTCAGAGAGGAGTGTGTGGTGAAGAAGGAGTGTGAATCATTAAGGGAAGAGTCACATGGTAAAGTAGCGTGAGACTCCTCCCAAACCCTAGTTAAAGAACATTTCAAAATTAGAGAATCAAAAAATATGTTCTTTGTTACGAGTTTACAGGTAATTTTAAATTTGCAAATAATTATACAATATATGTCATTTATTTTAAAAAATTTAAGGGAAAATATGTTTTCAATCCTCAAACTTTATGAAATTTCTAATTTTAATCTCTAAACTTTTCATTAACTAATTTTAGTTTCAAACTTTTTTTTTTTATTGTATTTTAATCTTTCCGTCTATTTTGACTATTAAATGGTAACATAGTTTTTATTATTTTTTTATTACATATAGCGGGGTTCATTTAATGACGGTTTAAGCCATCATATATTACTGAATTTCTACCCAAACCTCCATATATGAAAAATTAACTTAGCCCCTGCAACTCCAAATTAGTTCTAGTGACCGACCCATAAAAAATGCAAAACTCACCCCATCCTCCTTACTAATCCTGGCATTGCTCTCCATAAAAGATGCAGGAGGCTAAGTTAATTGTTTAGAGACGGAGGTTTGGGTAATTTCGTGCAGCTTAAACCGTCACCAAACAATCCCCCGCTAAATGTAATAAAAAATAATATAAACTAATGCCATATCACTATTTAACTGTCAAAATAGACAGGAGGACAAAAATAGAAGACGCAGAGAAAGTTAGAAGATGAAGACCGGCCAACGAAAATTTCAGGAATTAAAACAAAAAATTTAGGAATCAAAAACATATTTATCCAAAAATTTAACAAAAATTAACACCGTTACATAGAGGAGTGCCAAAAAATGTGCAAAAATAACAGGGTGCATGTATAATAAAATTAAAACTGAGGAGATATTAATTTGCTCAATTATTTTTTTTAATTTTACTTCAGCATTAGCTTTTGAAGATTTTTTTGTTTTTTAAAATTATTTTGGAGAAACCAACTCAAACATGTCATTGTCTTGAAACGGATACTTATACGCAGCAAGTTAATCCTTTTATCCATTCTTGTGGACTTCATTGAGTAATTACTTTGAATGGTATTAACGTGACAATACTATTATACAAATAGTAAAAAGTAGTCTGCAACATGATTTGACACGTGTTATAGCTGAAATATTATGAAGAGTAAACAGTACCAATTTTTTTTCTTCCATTTAACAGGAAAATCCTCCAAGAGGGGAGTAAATAGGTATAGTTATGATGAGGTTTTCAAGAATCAAGATAGTCTGGTCAAGGTTTAGAGGAGTTCAAGAATGAAATATTATTGATAATTGCGTTTCTTGTTTATAAGTTTTATGTGCTTTTGCAGAATTTTTATCAGAATTCTGATATGAACAACTATTTGAATTCATAGTACAATGTCTTCAATGTACAATGAATAAATTCAAGTTTATCCAATTATGTCTACAAACTATTTTTTCAAACACTCCCTAGTTTTCCAAACACCACTTGGCTGCTTTAATTTAATAGTATCTGCTTTATTTCTTTTACTTAGACGGTGTGTTAAAGTTACTTACTCAAATTCAAAACATACAACTGAGTTATCAAGCTAGTTAATACAAAAGGTCAATTGATCTCAAACCCCACATGCTAATGCTAAAGGAACATAAAGCTTCAAATGGATACTTATACATATATGCAAAATTGCAAATTTGACAGTTCACACTAGAATCTAGATACCACAGCTAGGATTTAGGAATATTGAATACTAATTTGGGAGGGGCACGGTGGCACTTGCACTTCAACAACACCTTCAAGCATTTGTGTGACATTTCTCATAGTTGGTCTAAGACTAGGATCCTCTTGCACACACCAAAGGGCAATCATTACCAATTTCTCTAAGGTCTTCATGTCATCCAAGGCCTCTTTGTCATTCTCAACCAAGGCATGAAGAATTCCTTCAGTGTAGCAGTCATAAGCCCATTCAACTAGGATTGCTTTCTCGTCTTCTTCTGCCTCAAATTCTACACTTTTTCTGCATGAAACTATCTCAAGCAACAACACCCCATAACTATAGACATCCACTTTAACTGTGATCGGCATGTTTTTGAACCATTCAAGTGCAACATACCCTTTTGTTCCCCTTATGGCAGTGTTGGTTCTGCTTTGGTTCATGTTCAAAAGCTTGGCCAATCCAAAGTCAGAAATCCTTGCATTGTAGTAATCATCAAGGAGTATGTTTTGAGGCTTTATGTCACAATGGATGATTTGTGTGATGCACTCTTCATGCAAATATAGAAGCCCTCTAGCAACCCCAATTGCAATTTGTAGCCTCAGTTTCCAACTTGGTTTCTCCATAACATTGAAAAGAAGACTTGCTAAAGTGCCATTGCTCATGTACTCATAAACCAACAACCTTTTTTCTTCAGCCTCACAAAATCCAAGTAAACGAACCAAGTTCTTATGGTGTGTGAGGCCAATGGCATTCAACTCATTCTTGAATTCCTTCTGAACCTCTTCGAAGAGAAAAGTGTTCAACCTTTTCACCGCCACGCGAGTATCGGAACCCATGTTGATGACTCCTTCAAACACAACACCAAAAGCTCCCCTTCCTAGCACTTTGTCAAAGTCATCAGTGGCTTCTTCAAGCTCCTTATAAGTGAAGCAACGCAAGTTGGTTTCCACAATGGTGTCACTTCTGCCAATACTTCTAAGCTTCTTCTTGTACCGAAAAACATAGGAAATGGTCAAGCAAATTGCCCCAACCAATATGAGGTTGAGAAAAACAGAACCACCAAAAAGCACTGAGCCAACCAAAATCAAAGTGTTCCTATTATTCTTGTTCACAATGATTGGAGGAATAATCAATGAGGAGTTGTCTTTCCTCACTTTCATGAAGGCCTTTGCACCGTTAAGTGTGGCATCAACTCTACCATTTGAAAGTGGCAACTTCTTCATCCAACAACTATCACCTAACCTGAAAATGGCAACAGAACACATGCAATCTTCCATACAAGCTTGTCTACATTGTTCTTCATTGAAAGGTCTTTGAAGCACATAATCCGAAAGAGGCCAATCAGTATCCATCAACACCTCAAAGGCATAAAGATCCTTTCTTTCACTAAGTTCATCTACTACACATGCTTGTACAAAATCTGGTTTGCAACTACCATTGGGATCATTAGGGTCAACTAGTGAGTACCATTTTGGACACTGACAATTTGGCCTTTTATCATCTCTCAAACTGCAAATGCTATTATATCCACAAACACCACTATCTGCACTAGCAACATAATCCTTACAGATATTATCTGGATGAGACCACACTGGGGTCCAACCTCCACTGCCATAAGAACCCTTTGGATGTTGATAGAGTGTGAACACCCCATCAAAATCAAGAGTTGCTCTAAGGTAAAATTGAGTGGTGGAAGCTCTAATACTACCCGTTTTTGACAAGTTGTATTTCTCATTGTTCTCTCTCAAAACATACACATCTCCTGACCTATCAAACACCAATTGAGTCCCAGCACTTGATGTGTTGGACTCAATGGTTCCACTTTCATAGTAGTTTTCATTAGCATACCCAGATGGTAAATTTATAGAGTGCATCACAAGGTTACCATCATTTTGGAAAAAGAGCACAAACCTTCCCTTATTGAAGTGATTCCTCCCAAGTTTAGAAGAAAGCTTTTGACCCCTTTCCATAGTCTGATAAGGCAACAAGGTGTCTCTATAGTCCTTGAAACTCTCCCAAACATTGTTGGAGTCATCATCACCCCGAAGCACAAGGTTGCCAGTATCATTGAACACGCCACTAGAGACTCTCACAGTGAGTCCCCCAATCTTCCATAGTTGATTACCATTTGAGGAAGTGAGCACCAACCCATCATCAGCAGTGAGCTCCACTCTTGAGCCCTTTGGTGCAGGCTTGTCTCTATTGGCAAACCAAACTATTGTGCTGTCTTGAATCTTGGCATACCAAATGCAAAGTATGAAGTCATCAAGAGTGTTATCAAGTGGGAGGAACCCAAAGGCAAAGTCACCAGAAGGTGATGAAACCAACCATGGGGAGGTGCTGCTGCTGGCTCCTGCAGTGTGAGAGTCACCAATGGCTATTGTGTTGCTTTTGGTTTGGGCTACTACAACATTGATGAGTTGAGAGGGTAATAAAACCATTGAGGGGAAGAGAAAGAGAAGCAAAAGGGAAGCCATGGTGAGAATCAACTCAATCCTTACGTTTAGTTAGGTGTGTTGACACCAAGTTAGTGGAGGCATTTGGATTTATGATTATGGTTTGGTCTTTGTTGAATGCATGGAGGCTTTTTCAACAAGAGCATACAATAACAAAGTCTTATCTTATTATTCAGGTTATGATGCTCATGTTTGGATGAGAAAAATATAAAATGAAAGTTAAAATTATATTTTTTAATAGTAAATTAGTGTAAATTTTTTTAAATAATTTTATTAAAAATGTGAAACTTTTATAAATTAATTAGGAGAGAAAAAAAATATTAAATTTTATACAAGTTAATCTTATTATTTTATTTATATATTTTTTAAAATATTTATAGAACAGTGTGTTTAGATTTGTCCAAATTCCGTTACTTGATCATTCCGTTACTTGATCATGAAAAAGTCGACGAAGTTAAAATCAAAATTTCAGAAATATTTTTTAATCTAAAATTAACTTGAGATCTCTCTTGATAATTTTCTTCAACATCTTTTTTGGTTACTCTCTTTTCTTTTTCATCCGATTAAAAATCCTACTACATACACTTCTAACATGTGCCTAATGTGACCTTTGTACGTGCCCAAACCTTTTTTCAACAAAAGCATTTGGATTAATTTCTCTATAAGTATTTTCAATAGAAGAAAAAAGAAATAAAAATTGAATAAGTTTTTTCATACAGGAAAAAATAACTCAGAGAAGTTAATGCAAATTTCTTCTTCTTTTTTTTTAAATTTTTTGTCTTCCTGAAAGTAATTATAGAGACGTTTTTTTGGTCAGACACACCCCACAACTCTTAACTAGCTACAATGTTGTGGAATCTGGGTCCTGATTCCATCTATACATCAGCAATGCGAAACCGTTGACCCACATTTTATATCAGTAAATTAAATTTAAAGCAAGTAAATAATCATTTTGGTCTTGCCTAAAAAAATCATTTTGGTCTTCAAAACTGAGATAAACTATAGGATTAAGTCTATCAATTGACATTTATTGCAAAAAAAAAAATCTTCAAACTACATTTCATGAGTCAATTTAATCCACACCATTTAAGTGAAGTAATAACAAATTAACAATAATAATGTTTTTACTTGCATGGCATGGCATGGCATGTTGATGTGACCTTATCAAATTGAGATATTAATTTTCATTTCAATCCATAACTTCATAAATTTAGGGCGGCTTCTAGGTTGAAGAAACACATCAAATTATTCACTGGTGTGGTCCAATATTCAATTATATCAGCATTAAAACATTCCTAATGGTTAAGAAACATAATGGCTACGTACGTTCAAGGCTTGATTCACCTTCACTCGTTGGGCTTGAAATTGAAGTTGGGCACTGTGGAAAAGGGCTTAAAAAAAATGTGGAAATGAAAATAACAAAAATACAACCATATGGGATGTGAATAGCAAAAACAAGATGAGAATAATAGTTCCTTAAAAAAAGAAAGAAAAGAAAGGCCCAACTAGCAATTACCTTAGCATATATTATCATTTCTAAGCTCCAATTCTTTTTATTATAGCATAATTTTTTTTCCTGGTCTTGCTAAAAGTGAAAAGTTAGACTTAATTGAATTTTTAGTTGTCATACTTTATTCCATGTGTGGTTTTAGTTCTTGAAAACAGGGAATGCAGAAAAAAAAATATGAGAAGGACTCAATTCTTTTTCTTTAAAAGATTTCAAAAATAATCATGATGAAGACATAAGTCTTCTACCAAGTAGTTTTATTTAAGCATTATATCTTGAAAAAAGATTTTTGAAAACGTTTTCTTTAAAGTAAAATTTCAAATCAATCTCTTAAGGAGTTATTATAGAGTACAATTATACCAATTTACCCTGTAAATCCATGGACATCTTATGCTTAACCAAAACATCAAGATTTAATTTTCATGATGTCTTCATACTGTGTATATTTCCGAAATGTCTCTTCAAGAACATACACAACCAAGCAATTGAAATATAGAAAGAAAAAAAAACAGTATTATATATCTTGAAGTATATATACAATGAATTCTTAATGATAGATAAAACATAAAAGTCCTATGTTATGAAAAATAAGAGCTTATAACGAATGCTTTGATGAAGTTTATCAGTCCTAAGTGCATTTTATTATGTTTGAAGAAGGATAATATTTTCCGTTAATTTTCTTAAAACCTTAATAACCATTTTTGTTTCAATCAGACTGAGGAATGAGGATGATTGCGGCGTTCAACAAATACTATTTAGACTTTAGAAAAATTTAAAATAAAAAATAAAAAATGACTCTGATTACACGTCAATCATATGCAGCTTTTAGCACGTGTCACATTCTTCTCATCCATAAAGTATATACCTTAAAATCATCTTCTATCGCAATGCTATGTATGCATGTCTGCAACGAGACCAAAAACATAACATGTTCAATGTAATTAGCTTTATATATATGTTACATGCATCTTCTCCATTCTCCAAGTTTGTGTGCATTGTTTTGGAACCTAAACAAAAAACACACACACCTACCTAATTCTATCCTCAGATATATTAATATAATCTTATTCTATTCTATTATATTCTCCAAGCTTTAATTTCTTCTGTTGCAGCTTCTACATCACTCATTTTAATATTGCTATAGTTTGGTTGGTACACTGAAGCACATATTCTCACAGAGCGTGACACATATATGGTTCTTCTCCATTAACAATAATTTTAATTTAATTTAATAGAAAGAGGGTTTCCCGCAAGGAATTTTGGATGAGTTATAGGACCACACCATCACTCTGATTGCCACACCCCATTTTTATTCTCTTTTTTTTTTCAATCATATAAGCTTATTTTATTATTATTTATTATTATTATTCTCCAACAATTATGGATCCAATAAATCAGGAAACCTTACCTTACCCCCTTTGGAACTTTCCTAACCTTTGAAGTGTTATGAGAGCCACTGTGATTATTAATTCACTTATATAGCCAACATTTATCTTTAAAAAATAAGTTTTAAATTGCTGTCTACAACTAATAATTGTGACCGCAATTAATGTTGTGCTGTTCTTTTTTTTTTAAGAAATTAATGTTGTGCTTTTAATGAGATCTTCTTCGTCATTACATAGTAGGTGTTGCGGCAGCTGTTTTTTTTTTTTTTGTTGCAGTTATCTTTAATTTCTGTGCAATTGCAGTGTCACTATAATTGTAACCACAATTTCACACCTTATTGACATGTGTAACGTTGTGCATGCTTCATAACATCTAGTCATTGGTGTATTTTGATGACATTTGACCATAGGATATAGATTTAGCTAACTTTGCTCGCTTGCATGCTTGCCTCTGCAATTCTGACGCTAGAAAACCAGTATACTAGAGTTTAATACATTGATAATATTTCATTCAATTATGTAACTTTTACGATAATTTTAAAGAATTAATAGACTTAACATAAACGATAATTTTATAATTGCACACACAATCAGTGGATCATACTTAAACTCATGATTATTTTTGTTCTTAAATTTTGATTGCAAATGTTACCCTTCGAAATGATATATTCCGCAAAAATGTTGGGCCATGGAAATTGGCTTCTATTGGCTTTTTAAATTCGTGAATAGCTGTGCACAAAAAAAAATTAATAAAGGGACAAGGGCTGTGCATAAATTCAGCTACTATTTTTTTTTTTTTTTTTAGGCATTAAATTAGCTACTATCTATTGTGTTGTGTGTGGGCTAAATGCAGAAGCTGCGAGGTGCATGAACTTCACCACAAGAGGCACGTCAAGTGCAGTGACATCAGCAGTTGTAATTTGCTTCTGAAAGATGCAGCCTTTTGAGGTTACCATGTGTTCATCACATGCAGTGAAATTTTTGTTGAATGGGTTTTGTGGTTTGACTTCTTAGTTTTTTTTAGTTGTTTGATTCTATCAAGGTCTTAATCGAAATAGTCAATTTATATATATATAAAAGAGCCAAACGCTGCCAAGTTATCAAAAGCCAAAGTGGATTTTGATTCTTGGATTGTGTTTGAAAAACCTATTGTCTGTACAAAAGTTTTTAATATTTGACGGAATAGTTTAAATCAAGATGTTTTAAAAAAAAAAAAGTTGTTTGAATGAAAGTAAAAATTACAATATGTGATTATTTTTTATTTTTTAATAGTTTATTTTTTTAATTATCATATATAAAAGTTATTTTTTTTTGTTATATCCAAATAAAATTAATTATTTTTAAATTAATTTTCAATAAACTTACTTAAATAAAAATTGATTCTAAATATAATTAATTATACGTGTAATTAATTATTTAAATAATTGATTCCCTATACCAACACACATGTTTTTAATAAAATTTCATTAATCTAATAGTATTTGCACTCAATAACTTTTTAGACTTCCAATTTTTTTTTTTAATTTCAATTTGAATCTTGAACTTGGACTTCAAATTTCGATTATTCAAACTTCAACTCCAAATCATGGATTTTGAAAATTTGAAATGGACCAATTGAGGTATATATGTATTTTTGATACATAGGAAATTTGCATATTGACACAAACACAATGCTAACCAGGGGCTCTTTTATTCTAGTGTTTCGTATTAATTAATCCAATAACCCCAAAGAAAATTGTAATTAGTGGTTTGAAAGAAAGGATCATCAATCATGTATTGAACACGTTTTGGTGCTTATTTTTGTAAATTATTTTTGTGGGTAAAATTGAAGATACAAGGGAACCTATTAAAGATGTCGAATGTGGGAAGAAAAGTTTCTTTAATTTTGTAGACATACACGTATGCAACCGATTGATAATTAACATAGTTTCCATTATTATATATAATAATAGTGCTTTAACAATTCAATTCAAAAGCCTCAAGCTTCAATGGTGCTGTATGTGGGAGTAAAAAAAAAAAAAAAACTTCCAAAAACTTGTGTTACGTGATCCGATGTGACTTCTTGGAGTTTATAAATCAAGTATTATTTAGTATAATTCATCTTTGAAGCTATGATTTTATAGTCTAATGGCACTTCTAGATTAGCAAAACGACACAAGCAAATTCGAGTCCTCATGCTAATTGAGGAATGTTGGACACTTTCGGAGGGTTAAGAAATTCAGTTGGTACTTTATTTTTATTTTTTTTATAAATTTCATGTACCTAAATAATGCTTATTAGGTAATCCAATACATCATGTTGCTCGTCACCCTCCATTAATTTCAAAACAAGATGAAAAGTTTCCCATTTACGTACCTGCAATTTTAAATCCTTTTGTTGCACTTCCATTAATTATTCTCTTTATTATCCACTGGCCACTCCGATAGAAGTTGACATTTATCTGAACCAATTATCTCAAATATGAAAATGATCATCATAAACTAACCAACCAATAGGCCAAATCAACATTGCATTTCTTTTATATTTATATATTCAATCCTGGGACTGCTTTTTCCCTCCTTTTTCAACGGGTTTTCCACATGCATCGAAATTAAAATTCTATCTATATGCATGACATTAACAAGGTGTCAAGGTTATTTAACAATACAGAACTTTAGCCATAAAAATTTGTTATTAACCAGTAACATGGTCTGAAGATAATTTTCTTCTATCCCTATTAATCGAATTCGGTATATAACTCAATCGATCAGTTAATTAAATCAACCTCCTTTTTATATTGTCTGATCATTTTATCGATTAGACGATCGTTATTCAAACAAACGCTAAAGACAAATAAGTAAAAATCGACCACTTGAATAAAACTAACCTTAGTCTTTTTGCGCTACGCGCTTAAGGTTAAGGAATTGTGTATCATCCAATCATTTTGTTAATCGGACGGTTGCTGATCTACTTATTACCGAACGAGACTCTAACCGTTCTTTAGCCGAGAGATAATATCATGAAGATAATTAAGAGAATAGTCTTATAGGATAATTGTAAAAAGATAAAGCTATTATCTTTATCTTTGAGATTAATTTGTTATTTTATGTATGATAATGATAATGTCTTTATCTATAAATAAAGAGATAAAGATAATATTTTTATCTCTAAAACCTCTTATATAAACAAGGCATGACCATGAAATTAGCCAGATTCCACTCTAATATGCTCTAACTAATCTTTCTATCATCCCAGAATTTCTAGATTAGAACATTGGCGCCCACCGTGGAACTCGATAAACTTCAATCCTTATACCATATATCTAAGAATCAAGGAGAATGACAACCTCACGTCTGACTCATACTCCCTCGAAAGAAGTGAGGGAAAACACCCCTTCCGCCTTGCAAGAACTCATAAGGCGACATGGTACTTGATGCAAGAGACATAAGATGCCAAAAGGAGAGCCGACAAGGTCGAAGCAGAACAAAATGCTCTGAAACAATTGTTAAAAACGATGAAACATGGTAAGGATACCTCGACTGAACTCCAAGGAGACTTCCAATCGTTCTCGGAGAACTCATGGAACTCCAAAAACCTCAAATTCTACTACAGTTAAGTCCTAAAACACTTTACTTAACCATTTTTCAAGTATTTGCATCCTTAATTCATTCATAAAATAGGGGGGGCTAGCCCTGTACATAGGTTCTATTTCTGCATGCATTCATCGTATATCATTTGTTTTTCATCAAGTTTACCTTCACCAAATGCTTAATTACATTTGTACTGTCTGATCAGAAAAATACAACTTATGTATATCGACTTGGAGACGGCTTTACATATATCAACTCAGAAAAAATATGGTTTTACATATATCGAGTTGGAAAAATACAGTTTTACGTATATCTATTTGAAAAAAAATGGTTTTACGTATATCGTGTCGAAAAAATATGGTTTTACGTATATCGACTTGAAAAAAATACGATTTTACGTATATTGAATGGGAAAAAAATACAGCTTTATATATATTGACTCGAAAAAATACGGTTTTACATATATCGACTCGGAAAAATATGGCTTTACGCATATTGACTCAAAAAAATACGATTTTATGTATATCAACTCAAAAAAAAAATACGACTTTACGTATATTGACTCGAAAAAATACGTCTTTACGTATATTGACTCAAAAAAATATGGTTTACAGATAGGGAAAGCATGCATACCAAAAATCCTTCTAACAACATTTAAAGTTTTCGTTAAGTTAATACACTTGGATTACAAACCCCCTCTGACACTTATATTATTTTGAAATAGGTATCTATTATAATTAACATGCAAGGTACTCAAAACATATCCAAAGATAAACTTGAAAAAGAAAAGAAATGAAAAGGGAACGATAATACGGCATTTACAAGAGATATGATGAAAGAAAAAATACTTGAATCTAGTCGACACAGAATTGCACTTTATAAAAGTCAAGCACGTGGCCCACACGCACGAGACATAAAGACCAACCAATGTGTGACACGTGACACCATAGAATATGAGAAGAAACTTCTTGAGGAGCCCAAACAATACACGAACACCTCACTTTGTAGAAAGTTGATCATGCAATAGTTGAATGACCGATTAACCAAACATTAACGACAAGTCAACAAGGGATTGAAATTAATCGACTAAAAGCAAGCCAATCTAGCATTTTTGCACTTCATGCTCAAGGCTAAAGGAGCCATGTACCATCCGACCGTCTCGTCGACTGGATGACTGTTAATTAACCATATATCGTATATAAAGGAAGAAAGACCAATTGCCTCAATAGAACAAGACTTAGCATCTTCGCGTTATGCGCTTAAAGCTGAAGGGCTGTGTACCATCTGACCGTCTCGTTAACTAAACGACTGTCAATCAACTATATATCATAGACAAAGGAAGAAAAACCAATCGCCTCAATAGAACAAGACTTAGTCTCTTCACACTACGCGCTTAAGGCTAAGGGGCTATGTGCTGTCCGATCATTTTGTCGATCGAACGATCGTTATTCAAACAAACGTTAAAGACAAAGAAGTAAAGACCAACCACTTGAACAAGATTAACCTTAGCCTTAAGTGTTACGCACTTAAGGCTGAGGAGTTGTGTATCGTCCAATCATTTTATCGATCGGACGATTGTTGATCTACTTATTACTGAACGAGACCCTAACTGCTCTCTAGCCGAGAGATAATATCATGAAGATAATTAAGATAATAGTCTTATAGGATAATTGTAAAAAGATAAAGATATTATTTTTATCTCTAAAATTTCTTATATAAACAAGGCCTGACCATAGAGTTAATCAGATTTTACTTTGATATGCTCTGCCTAGTCTTTCTATCATCTCAGAATTGACAAGAACACCTTTAATGTTGAAATATATCTTTATTCCTTAAACATTTTGTTAGAAATTCAATCTTCATGTTTGAAGAGAGAAATTAGTCTTTTAAATAAATTTCAGTAACTTAAAGAGACGTTAGTTACAAATTTTCAGTTGAAGAATTAGTTCTTTACTCTTGATCGAGGATATATATCAGGTCCTGGATCATCCAGAAAGAAATTAAGGTTATTAATTAATTTTTTTTTTTTAATGTTGGAGTTTTGTTATGTGTTAACGTAGCAATCAGAGGGTCAATTCTAATATTCCCCTGTGCATGTGCGAGGGAGAGAGTGAAGCTTTCATACGTTTCTACAGTTGAAAGCGGCATATATATAAAGAGAAATACTTATTAGTTATTAGTCAATTTGTGTCAGTGTGGCTCTTAGGACAATTGGAATTCATGTAGAAAGCATCGTGGGTCACAACAGATTCTTAACCACTTGTGGCTCTCATAGCCTCATAAACACAGCATTAATATCTCACTTTTGGGTGCACATTGTGCTGACAACGAAATCTTGGTGAAATGCGGCTTCCATTTCACTTTCTAGGGCTAGTTTTATATGTAAGTTGGTTGTCATTTTTATTTTTTTTTCACTACGTTTGTAAATGACACCGAACACTCAAGATTACAAGAACGAGATATTAAAGATGTGTTTGTTTTAACATTAAGATTGAATAAACACACGTTCTGATGTATATGAAAAATAAAAATTCAAAACTTTTGATTCAAATTTAGTTTCAAAATCTTCTAACTAACGTTAATTTTTAATAAATTTTAAGAATGTATATGAAAATATGTTGTCTTTTTAACTCAAAGGATTGATGTAGTAGTATAAAATCTCACTGCGTTTACATGAATAAGAACGATCTATTTAACGGGAAGTCCTGTATTTGATCTAGTGAGTTGGAAACACCTATGATTTTCGACCTTGGATAAAAAATATGCTATCTTTTTTCTCTCTAGAGTTATTATGTGAGGGATGTTGGAGAGTACTAAGTTTTGCATTGATGGTTTAGAAATAAGTTGAAGTAATTTTGAACAAATTAATAGGAAACTCAAGCTTCAAGTTAAGTTCATTAATCCTCGATCTCTCACTCTTTTTAGATAATGCATGGCTAACACACAAATTTTATTTTGATACCAGAACTCAGATACAAGGAAAGACTTGTGAGAATTAACGGGATGTGAATTTAAATTAATTTAGACATAAAATAACAAAAAGAGGATAATCTAGGTGAAGATGGGAGCATAGCCTATTGTGAGGAAATTGTTTGTGAATATTATAACATCAACATCCCCAAAAAATATCATTTCGTTTTTCAACTCCAGCATAAACAGTAAAGAGATATTATCTTATATCATAGAAAGGGCAAGGCACATATCTTATCTAATAATAATACCAATGTCAAAATCCATTAAAAGTGACTCCAAATAATAATTATCCTTTTGACGTGAACCAAAAATGTCTAATGTCTAATATGTATCAACCAAAATAAAATTGTCTAATTGGTGTAACTATTACATTACAAGTGGAACCTTTTAATTAATATCCTGAAAATGCTACAACAACCTGCAAAATTTATAGATCTTGGGGCATGATAGTTTGTAGCATATAGTTTTGTGAATATTATTAAATGCAGTAAGTATTACTCTTAATTAGGGTTCCAGTTCCAGAAATTTCTAAGGTTTATTTATCAATTTAATATAGAAACATATCCTAATTGTTGTTTTCGAAATTCGATAGATCGAATGTTATTTGCAAGTATCCTTTTGGTGAATTGAGCTAAACCCTTGGCCACAAAAGTTTCTTGTAACACGTTGTAGGTGTTGTTGATTGTTTGATGTAAACGTACATAGATGAATACCTTATCCTAACACAAAAGGTTTAGTTTATGTGTGGTTCAAATTCATTTGTAGTCCAATTGGCATGGTAGTTGGATCATGTGCATCAGTGATTACGTAGTTTTATTATGAATACTCTACACATCTCTATTAATACTTAATAATATTATACTGTAATAATGAATGAAGCCTCTAGAACAATTGATAGTTTCTAAAATATAACTTGCTTCGATCTTTAAATAAGTTGTAATAACAACTACTCCCAACTCCAAGCTTGAATTTTAAAAAGGCAAGGACCTTCTAAGTCATTCAGCTATTAAATGATGTAAAATAAAATAAATTTTATTTAAATAATATAAATTCTCTAGTGAGATCCAAAAACATAAATTATTGATCCTTTTAATTAAAACATCTATACATTTTAGTTGAAACATTCTTAAACTACTAAGAAGATTGTATTCTCACCCCCCATATATTTTTAGTAATACTGCTTTTATAAATTTGTTTGACTAAAATAGAAGAATTTAATGAACAAACTTATTACACTAGCTTATGACATTTTTCATATGTTTCCTAAAATATCACTCAACAAAAAATATAAAAACAAAATCCTAAGACTTTAAATAAATGGGGCCATAAGACAACAACCTGATTTGTCATGTAGTTGTACCTTGATTAGTAGATAAATGTTTGAAAGCTACTTTTTTAAATATACTTATTATTATTAAGTTTTGTTAATTTTAAAGAAAAGATGATTTTTTCTCGTTCATCATTAATATATTTTTTCTTCTTAATTTAATTTCTATTGTCTATACAAATAATTGTTAAAGTAAGTGTTCAAAATACGTACTATTTATACAAGACAAAGTTATATTACCAAAGAGTACCTGGACATTTATGCATTTCTACTTTTAAAGACCAAACTGAATTTCTAATTTGAGTTTTATAATCAAATAGAACTAAAGGAAGTAATTTTTTTTTTTTTTGAAGCCAAGTAATTACATAACTGAGTTTTGTCTTTTTAACACAATCTTCTACATTAACATGATAAATAATCGAATATGTGAAAATTCTATATATCAATCAACTTGTTACTTATTAATTTTAGCAACACGATACCGAATCACTGTTCCACGTAGCAATCGCAACATTAAATGCTGCACAATATCTTGTTTATTTTTCCCATATATATGATATATGAAATATGAAATGGCTGTTGTTATCTCCCTCTCATTGTGTGGCCAGATAGAACTCTGAGTCTGAGGTATTCAATGAAGCCGCAATTGAAGTATTGAACCACAACCATATATATATAGAAGAAGTTCATGATATGGGGCATTGCAAAAAAGTATTGGTACGAGAATATATATGTAGCAGCTTAACTCATTGTGTGGGTTAAAACACACATGGGAAATTGTGTTGCAATTAATCTTCTAGTACTAACTTGCAAGTTGGTCACGATTACTACCATGCATATGTTTATATTTATATTTTCTTTTAACTTTATATATTTAATTCGGATTGGTATTTTGTGATACCGTGTCAGAGTGGTATAATGTGAAACAGTATAATTTTAATTAATTTAGGGAAAAAGTTTAGACTAGGGTTTCCTATTTTCTCATGTAGGGTTGATAATATTACTGGAGTATCAATTAAGATGATATTTGTTGACCAGAATGTGAAGAAAATCACATAAAAAATAGTATAATATTACAAAATGGTTACTTGCCAAATTGAAAGTGTGGAACCTTAACATCTCTGCAACCTGTAGCTACCTTTTAACCTGCGACCTTTTTACTGCATGTCTGAAATTATGTAACCTAAAAGTATATTTAACTTCCCTAAAAAAAAAGAGAGTATATTTAACTCTTCATTCTACAACTCTTTCGGTGGTTTTAAAGTTTAATAATTGTTTAATTAGATACCAACTTATATATAAGACCACGAAATGTCGTTATTGGTCAAAGTAAAATTGTAAATCAGGAGTTTTATTCTAATGCACTTCTATTATTAGCCATTCAAGTATTTTTAAAATTTTTTAAGATGATAATGATAATCATGAGATAATGTAACTCATTGTTTTAGGACTCTCTTGTTTGGCCTAATGGACACTGCACTTATCCCATTCTCACTTTTGTCTATATTTATGTAAATAGAAATTACGTAAATAATTCCATAACCTTTGGCAATTTTCACTTATAATTATCGTCATAATTAAGGTTTTAAATAAAATAAGTTTATTCCCAAAAAAAAAAGTTTAAAGAGCTAAGAAATCACGTGTAACATGTCTAAAGCCTTGACAAAAAAAAAAACTTATAAATACTATTAATTAATAAATAAGAACAAAATTATAGTAAATAATATCAGCCACATTTTCTCTTTTTGCAAATCACAAGCCATTTTTGCTGACTACTACAGTAGCAAGAAACACGCAGCATGTTTTAAAATGCATATATCAAAATCAAACATTTATGTGAGAAAATAATGCAGATTGAAATGTAACGAAGTCTAAAATAACAAATTCTCTCTCTCCTTTCTAGAAAATATCAAAATATTACTATACTAGATACTAGTGTAATTATACAAGGTGTTTTGTATATCAATAATTTTATTTCATTTATATAAACTTGTCTATCTCATTAGTGATTAGAAATTCACTATTTATTCCCCTTAATTAATTCATGTCACATCTACACGAGGGATGGGTGAAATTATTCTTTCCACGTAAACATAATTATAAAAGTACTATAAAGAAAGAGAACATTAATTGACTAATAATAAAAAGGAAAACTTAATTAATTACTGTGTTGAAAAAACAGAAATCCGACGGATAACTAACTTCCACATAAACAAATTGGTGGTTGCCACGTGTTGGACAAGAAATAGAAGAAACCAACTTTAATATTGATACTGATATAATAATATAATATAATATAATTGTTTGTTCCCTTTCCTTCCACAGACATATTCCATTGTATGGACCCAACACCAAAAGATTCATCAACAACGATAAACCATAAATCAACTTTAGTCCTACCTAGCTTTTCTTTTGAGGGGGTTAGTTAGGTGACTATGATCGAGATTTAATTATATCATTTTCCTAGAATTGTGTTCAAACAAGAAATTAAGATGGTCTAATTATTTGTTTAGTCTCTGTACGTAAAATCATTACATTTTATTCTCTACATGTATTTTTTTTTTTTTTTTAATTTCATTACAGACTTTGTTGTTCAAATTATAAAAACTAAATTCAATTAAAAAGTATATGTACAAAGATTAAAACAAGTTAAAAAGGGTATGAATCTTTTTTTCACCATATTATTAGTAGAGAATATTGCTTGATTTATCTTATGATTAATCTTTATAAAAAAAATTCAATTGAGTCATCTTTAATAGAATTTTTTTCCTTTGATACTGTCTTTTTTTATCCAAAATATTCGAATCTAAAATACTATTTAAAAGATTGAGTTAGGTATAACTCAAATTAATCAAATATTAGTAGAATAAGTATATAAAATAAAATGAGAAAATTATGTAGGTCTAATTTTATTGATAGAACAAAGAGTGTGTGAATGATGTAAATACAATATAATTTTCTATTTTTATGGATTAAATAAATAAGTAAAATGAGTAGTCTTTATATCAAATGAATAATTAAACCAATTAAAATGAAGTTTTGTACAAAGCAATTATATGTTGCATTATTGTGTATAGCACTGTAGCTAAGACCCTCGTGGACAGTGGGCATGATGATGTTGAAGCCATGACAGTGTCTGACTGAAAGCTCAAGTTGGCTATCATCAACACATCACTGTGGGAAGCACAATGGGCACTCTCTAATAATATTTTCTCAAGATAAAAACAAAAAAAGACCATGATCACAAAGCTAGCTATCTGCACTATGAGTAGTGATGAAGGAATGAAACCCCATTGCAAATTGCAAAAGCCACTCACTGATCGATGAACAAACTACAAAAGATGTGCCGAATCACATTGCAACAAAAACAACTATAATAAGGGAGAGGAATTGCCCATGATCAATGACTAATTAGAGGGACTTTTTTCATATCACAACTTGCTTGCCATATGATGAAAAGTTTCATTTTAAGATGAATTTTTTTGCATCGTGTTAATATTGGACCCTCCAAGCACAGCACTTTGACGTGTGGAGATCCCCCTCCACAATATTAATAATTGAAGCTAACGAATAAAAACATATATTAATTTTATCGATAATTAATCTATATTAAAATTTATTTGATTATTTTTAATAAATACTTTTATTTTAGTCACATTTTTTACTTAAGTCAACCATAAATAAGTATAAAAGCATATACTACTACTATCATCCTATAGTGTGTCAACTTATTTTCTCCACAATCTAGCTACCAATAAAAACCCTTCCAATTCCCTTGACTTTTTAAAGCTTTTTTCTTCTTCTTTCTCTTTCATTTCACCAATCCAAGGACATGATTTAGCACCATACAAATATCAAAGGCTTCCCCTCTTAAAGTTCCAAATTGCAAGGGTTGTTGATGCAAATTATAAAGTTGACTTGCCTGAAGATAGATAGATATTATGGGCACGATTTGACAGTTATATTTATATTGCCATGTACGTGTATCTTACTCATCGTTCAGCTTGTGGCGGGCACTAGTTTCTGATTGGGTACTCACTATTTTTAACATGTGCTACCCAACCACCAATATTCCCTTAGTGTGCTAGCTAGCTACCATCTTTCGCAATATCTTCAAAAACTTTGATGAAATTTTCAATACATGTAATTTCCTCATTTTAGTATAATTTAACACACAAGGGACCACCAAAATTATCAAAATTTTAGATTTTGTACTTGCTCAAATAAATATTTTATACTAGTTTCGATTTATTTTTTTTATCTGTAAATACGATATGAAAAAAAATTATAAAACTCACACGTTGATGGTCAAATTGCTAATTTTGAGTTTGGAAGTTGAATATGCAATTTCAAAAGCACATTTAGCTGTAGTCTATTAATGAATGTATATTCCTCTGATTGAGGCTAAATCAATTAAGCAAAAAGGCATGTTAGCTAGTCAATGAATTCAGAGGCCACCTTTTCATTTTTATTTTGTTCTCTTCTCCCACAGTAGCAGCATCTTACAAATCATTAGAAAGACAAGGATTTGAAGCAAATTATAGAGACAAATAAATTTATAGTGAAAATTTAAGTATCATTAATTATTCCTGATATTTACAACAGAAAGAAAGCCTGTAGTGATGAACAGAAAGTTTACAGTAAACGGTAACCCACATCATATTATCATATTATATCACATTCTATACTGTGATATATATATAATATATGTACTTTTTTCTTCTTCTTATACTTTACATGCACATCAAGCGAAAGAAAAACAGAGACCAGCTGAGCTTCATTGCTAAAACTACACCCAAAAGCTACTCGCTGGTCCCCAAAACCTCTCACTCAATAGTAATTAACCCCAACTTAAAAAAATGAACAAAAAAAATAAAAATCTGCAACAGAAAAGGAGTAGATTCCGGGGACATATCTGCAAGCATCCCTCAGATAAATCTCTCCTCAGAAAGTGAAAAAAATCACTTCTTTTTTTACCGTCACCATCACCCAATCAAGCTTCAAGCTTGATTCCTCAAATCATTTGAATGAATAAAAGTACCGTGAAACCCATAGGGAACTCTCGATGGGAGCTTGATGGAAGCTTCAAGCTTCAAGCTTTTTGCATTCACAATCTGCAGCTCCGATGTCCACTCTTTCTCATCATGCACGAATGTGATAATATACCCATCGTCTTCATCGCCGTCAACCCCATTAGGAAGAAACAGAGGCTCTCCACCGAACCTCTCTTCGCCATACATGTACTTCTTAACTTCCCCACTGAACAAATCGACTTTGGCGAAACCCGAAACCTTAGGCCATGGCTCTGCCAAAGCTAAGTAAGCAAACTGAGTCTTGCTTCCGAGTTTGTTTCTGTTGACCATCCCGGCTTCTAAGTTGACCTGTTCGGACTCTGAGATGATTGGTTTCCGAGTGGACTTTCCGGTTTTCAAATTCAGCCTTATCTCCGACAAGACGCTCTCCAATCTCTCGTCGCATTCGTTGAAAATGGAGTCCGCCGGAGTCATGCAGGAACCGATCACGACGATTTCGTCGTTCTCCGGCTCCTCCCACGCGTTCCAGAGATGGAAGCAGAAGCATTCGGGAGCGTCGATCCACTTTATCTCATTCGCGTTTTTCGCATTCTTGTTCAGAATTCCGAATCTCGAGACTTTGTTTTTGTCGTAGACCACCGGAGAGCCGCCGGAGATCATTTCGGCGAGTTTGAAAACCACCTGCTGGTCGGGGATGACGACGTGATTCTCGGTTATCGCGAAATCGTGCATCATGGTGGGTTCTTTGAGGGGGATTTCGACGTCGGGGGATTTGACGCCGTTAGGGGAGAAACGGAAGTACTTGAGGTAAGGCTTCTGGACGACGTCGTAGGAGAGCGCGTGGAGGTCACCGGTTACAGGGTCGAGTTTGGGGTGAGCGATCATTGTGGAATTTAACTGGCCGTTGAAGTTGTAACGGCCGACGGTCGTTAAGTCGCCGTTAGGGGTTATTTGGAGGTGGTAAGGTAAGTCGTCTTCGGACATGGCTAAGAGGTGGTTGTTGAAGTAGACTAAGCCGGCGTTGGCGACGCCCATGCCGTGGGACCCATCGACGATTCCGAAGAGGGAGCGGGCGTAGAAGAGGAGGAGGCGGGCGATGCCGGAGTGGCCGTGGAGTTCGCCGATGGCTTTAGGGAAGACGGGGCGGCCGAGGCTTTTCTCTTGGGAGAGGCGCTTGGTTTCGGTGAAGCGGCAGGCGTAGCTGGCGGCGCCGTCGTGGAACTTCACGGCGTGGACCATGCCGTCGCCGTCGAAGAAGTGGTGCCCGGCGACGGGCTCGTAGTGTGGGTTCGCGCCGTTGCGGACGTAGACGCCCTCAATGCATTGGGGAATTTTTCCGGCCACCGGGAGGGACTGCTGCGCTGCGTGCTCCGGCACGGGGGCGAAGTTGCCGGCGATTTGGACTCTCGGGTCGGCGGTTTTGGGCAGCGGGTGTTGGCGTTCGCGGGAGACCAGCGCCGTTTCGACCATGTCCAGCGCGGAAGCCGCCGTTTTCTGGAGAAAGTTCCATTTCTGAGGTGTTGTTTGTTTTGCGGCGGCGGCGGCGTCGGAGGGAGGAGGAGAAGCGATTACAACAGGCTTGGTTTCTTTTGTTTTGGTTGTTGGTTGGTACTGTTTGGGGAAGTGGAGTGTTTGGAGGGAACATTTGACGGTGTCGGAATTGGAAGGAAACCTCTTCTTTAAGGTTGTCGGAAGAGGTGAAGGGAGCGTGGTTTTAATCCAAGTGTTTGATGCTGCTGCCATGATGACTAAACAGTCCTTTTGTTTCTAAATTTTGAAAGTTGTAAGGTTGTGTTTAGTAGGAAATCGTGTTTGAGTGTTTGTGTTGAGAGTTGAGAGTTTGAAAAAAGAGATTGAGGTAGTGAGTTGGGGGAGTGAGATATGAGATATATATATAGTGGTGGGGAAGGGGGAAGGGGGAAGGGGATGAAGGTTGAAGTTTGAAGTGAGAGGAGACCACGTGTAGGAATAAGTAAATGGGAGGAGGGGACTCTAAAAGGTAGGAATGCCAATAAGTGAATGAGACAAGGTGGGGCATAGCGGCGTGAAACGATGCCACGATGGGCTCTTTCGTTTTCTCTCCTTACGATTAAAATATTGGCGAAAGTTCCTTAAATTGAGAGCAATCACACATGATAATTGATGACAAGAAAAACGGTAGAGAGAGAGAAAAGAAAGAGTAGTGTAGTGTTGTGTTTTGACAATGGTTGGTTGGTCTCTATTGGGCCATTACATTACATTAGTGTAGGGAAGGAAGGAAGTACTCTAACTTGTAATGGGCTTTTGATTCAGGGTTTTGGCTAATTGCTTTTGAGTTGAGTGTGGATTGGGTGAGAGTAGTGGTGGAGGCATTTTTGTTGTTCTTTTGCACACGTCGAACCCCGCGTTGCTACCTCAATGAGACTGTGACTCCCCCTACACGTGGCCAATTCAAATCTTTGCTCATGTCACATCCCATTGCCCCACACGCTTGCCACCCCTTCCCTTCTAAACCTTCTTTCATCTCTTTGCACGTTCTTTATGGATTGCCAAGTCTAACTTAAACTTCATTTCAAAACTTTTTTTCATTTTTATATTTTATTTAAAGCTCATTAAACTTATTATAAATAACATCATATGAAATTATAAAATTATTTTACATCATTTTTTTAATGTATTTTTTTTTTATAGATTATCTTTAGAATTAAGAAATTTATTATGAAACATTTAAATATATGTGTAATCTATTTTTCTCCAAATTCGAAATCTAGGCTCACATTATCATTATTCGTCATGTTTAATCTCATTGCAAACTTCTCAAAAATGGTTTAAGAATATCACTATAGAGTTGTTATTCATAATTTTTTGAAGTATCTCTTGATAATTATAATCACAATACATGAGATAAATGTAATTTTGAGATAAGAACAAATCATTAATCCTTGTTACCCTAACAAGATTGGTTGACATGGATCAAGACTCGACATAGGACCTAACAAGCACATGGTTAACATGTAATATAAAGGATACATAATCTCTTAGTCTAAAACATAGTACAAAGAAATTAAAAAAAAAATTATAACTCGGTCCACATACAATAATTAAGATGAATACATAATCTCTTAATCGCAAGTGTAATAACACAAAGAAACTAAAAGAAAATTATAACTCAATAGATCAAAATGTGATCTTTGTGGTGTAAAACATTTTATTATATTATTACTCAATTCTAAACTAACATTTAATTATTTAAAGATTATATCAATAGAAAGTTTAATTAGTTGATGGTATAGAAACTTTATACTAGAAGAAATTAAAATCTTCTTTAATTTTTTTCAATAGCTATAGGTTATTCTTTTTCAAATGAAAATTAAAATATTTCAAAGTATTCTTTATATGCTTCCTATTATTTGTGCATGTACATGTATAAAAACATATTATGTTATTATGTATTGATTGTATCATTTTTTATATATATTTAACATTTAGGGAGAGGGGATGTGGATTAAAAATATTATTAATATGTTTTTCTTATGAGTTCTATTACATTTTTATGTCATTTAATTTTCATTATTTTTTATTTCTTTTTTTTTTACAGCAATTTTTTTTAATCAATAATGTATCTGTTCGCATGGTTTCACCAAACTTATGCTCTTTTAGTTGTAATATAAATAAATGCTCAAAAAATTGTAAAGAATACAATAGATTTTATTGTATTAAATGCTTATCCAAAAATAGTGCTAACTAAAAAATTAATAATAATAGGTGTCAAGCTTTTTTATGGAAAAACAAAACTTAACTATGACCATCTTTACTACTCCTTAACTTTTTCAAAGTCTTCGGAGCAAACAATATTCATGACCTTTGGAGAGATTAATAATGACAAAAATTGACTCTGTGCTACGTGTAAGGCTATATTTTGATTGCACATAGGTTACGTTGGCTAAACTAGTTCAATGGCTAGACTTAAAAAATGTTTAAGGAGTAAACAGAGGCGATTAGATGGTACTATATCATCTTTTTCATCTCCATTTTAATACACAGAAATTTGCACATACAAAAAACCTTGGTAATAAATAAAAGGGAATAAACAAAATGATGTAATGCATGATGCAACGAAACAATGAACCATTAGAAGAGATATTTCTTCTTTCTTTATGTCAAATGGCCAATGGGTAAATACATCATAATCACAACACACAAAAGTTCTGGTTGCATCCACAAGAGTGGACCAGGTTGTAATGGACGCGCGTTTTGTGTTATCATCACTCCTTGATTGTTTGGTTTAGCGTTTAAAATTGGTAAATTTGAAGTTAAAATTGGTCAAATTAATTTTAATATTGATTATCATGTTTAATAATGATAAATTTGTTTAAAATTATAATAAATATTTATAAAACAAGTAATTATAAGATGATTGATTATTTCATAAGTTAATAGGATTTACTTATTTAAATAATAAGAAAATAACTTATTTTAAATAAAACTAATTCAGACAAGCATACTAAAAACATATATAATTACTTATTTTATTAAAATAAGTTATTATTTTACCAAATAAACTTAAACAGACCAATTCAATCTTTCTCAATGTGATTTTAAAGTCAAACTTGAGTTTGGGTTAATTCAATTGAAAGTAACTTTTGTGTTGAATTCAAATTTTTATACCGAATTTTATTCAAGATTTTACATGACAAACATCCAAACATAAATCACATCAATACAAAATTAATTTTAACCAAATCAATTTCATTCCAAATCAATTTTATTCAAACATGCAGTAATCAAATTAAAAAAAAAAAAAGGAAGTAAGTAATATAGATAAAAATCTCGTTCATTTAGAACTTTTAATTCAAAGAATCCAAGTTCAAAGTTAAATTTCGTTTTCTTTTAAATTTTCTAATAAGTGCGTTTCACATTACAATCAATAAAACATAGATTTTTAACGCAATTAATATTTACTTTTACATTACTTTTAATATAATTTTATCCAAAACGTTGATATTGAATGTAAAACCAAATATGCATGTACTAGAGTTAAGTTTGATAGTTCCGACCTTGTTACACCAAAGTCAACACATATACAACCAAAGAAAATAAAAGATATTGTAATAATTTATTCAACATGCATGTCTTTTATGTTTTGGAAACTATATAAATCATAAAATTAAAGTTTGAGTAAATATATTCTTCTTTTTATAATAAAATTTCATATAATTGTGATTATTTGATGGTGTAATATTATTGTACCGTTTGAGTGTATTGCCATTTTTTTTTCTTCTTTTAATCTATTTTTATTATATCAATTATTGTGTCTTACAATTCTCTCATTTCGTTTTTTTATTTTATTTTCCTCTTTGTTGTTTAGATTTTATTTTTCTCTTCCTTCAAATGCAATCTTTTCTTATTATAACAACTTTTGAGATGTAATTTTTCAATGGTTCATTTGCCTCTCTCTCTCTCGATAGACTGCAAGTTTGAAGATTGAAAAAATTAGGTGAGAAATATAGCTAAATAATTAGGATCCATTTGAATTGAATATTGAAAAGTTGGTTATAAATATAGCTAATCATTGATAAGTTTTGTATTTGATTTTTATCGTATGTAAAATTTTCTTAAATCAATAACAACAACACATCGTAAATAAGATTAATTTTCAAATCAATAGATTAGAACATCCGTAATTTGAAAAAAAAAAATATATATATATATATATATATAGCCTAGCTAGCATACATATAACATAATATATATTTACTTCTGAGTTTGACCAGGTGAGAGATCAATTATTAGCCACGATATATACCTTCGATCAAATTTGTAGTTTATACCTTATTTAGGAGGCAAAACCATAGCAAGGTCTTCTTCTTAGGGTTTTTTTTAATGCAAGCGTATCTGCAGCAGAAAGATTTTCTTCTTGTCAAGTACAATATATTATTCACATTAATTATATTATTAATTTGTTGTGAGAAGAGACTCAACAGAGAGATTCTATGCTTCTTCTTTTTTTCGTTCAAAGGGAAGTTCAAATTGTTTACTAGTAACTGGCTTTCGGCTTATCAATTATCATGGGTGCTAACAACCATATCCTCTCTATAAGTTAAATATATTAAAAAATACTTTAATCTATAATCTGGAATATGTGAATATTTAAATACTCTCTTTAATGTCATGGATGACTCTAATTTTTCCAAAAAGTTGAAATAAAATAATTTAAAGTATTAGAATAGAGATCAATATGTATGTTTTCGTTATTAATTTAATGATAATGCATAAATTAATACAACATTCTTATGTGATTAACGTGTCGGCTGCACCGCATGTTACGCAGTCCATGATCTAATCTCTATTTTTTCAAATGATTAATGAGATTGTTGGGGCTTTAATTTTCCCCCAATGTTTAATATATATATATATATTTTTTTTTTATGTTAATGGACAAAGAAGTTTTTTTGACTAACTACCACGCGCACCATTGCAATTTTTCTGTGACCTGGAGTATGCATGACTCGTTAGGGTTCACCATCCAAAATATTATATGGTGTTTGATCGTGCGTCATGATTTTATTTTTGTAAAAAACATTTCGGAGAATTAGATTAAAAACGATGTTTATAAATTATTATTGTTCTAGTAAGAGATGCATTTACTTCAATTCATAACTCCAAGAGATACGTCCACCTCAATTCATAGTCTTGAAGTCTATGCTCTTTCTTCAAAATCTTTGATATTTTCTTAGTCTCAATTACAGTAGAGAGTGGATACTTGTTAAATACACTCCAACGTTTAAATAATAGTTCGATATTCTGAGATGAATGTTCAAAATGTCATAGAATTAATAAACATTACATGTCTTTCAGAACTATGATATTATTTATATATGTCAGAAATTGAATTTTATCCAACAGATTTGTAAGTTGATTATGGCCGTAATTAATCTTGATTAGCACCCTTAATGAGTTTGTTAATCTATGTTAAGTTTTTCTTTCTTTGATTTTGATTTATGCGTTTTATTGTGGTGTTATTCGAGGTCACAACTCATTTGTTATCTCGCCTGGTATTTAACCTCAATTGTGATTGAGGTCTTTGTCGAGGTTCGGTCTCAACTTTTCAAAATTGTTATTCGATATAATTATTGCTACGTAATTAAGTGATGTAAGAATATTATAAGAATATTTTTGAATTAATAGTTGGAAGCTAAACTCTTATAATAAGATATATAAAGCTCATCCAAATTCAACTCTCTAATAGCTTCAACTTTACTTCACATGCTTAGAGCTATATTATTTTTTGTATAATTAAACAATATTAAACAATACCCCATAATACCAGAACCTTAGTATTACCAAATTAACTAGATATATAGTCGGCAGGTTTGTTAATGATTTCAACAGAAATCCATATATATAAATTTTCAGACAAGTCATAATTAAATTTAGGATTAAGTAATATCAAAAGATTAACACACTAACTCCGACCCATCGATACACAGACTTTCACGTGTCCCTCATCACTGGCTTTTTATTATTTAAATAAATAAGGATATGTTTATTTTTAAATTTTAATAACAAAATAAAACCACTTAATTAAATTTTACATAAATTAATAGTGAATATATTGTCCCACTGGAAACTGAATATAACTAACGTGGTTCGAGACTATAGTATATATGATTATTGTTGTTAATGTTACTTAGCATAATAGTGATTCTTAACGGTTCTAACGCGTATGTATATGTGGCTTTTCTAGGTGACGAAAATGCTCCTCTTACGTACTCACCAAACAAACCGACCCACTTAATTTCATGCATAATGCATTTTATGATCAGAATTCCACAAGAAGTGGCTCAGATATAATGAACAACACACAAAGTGGAATTAATTCATATATTTGGGAAACATATATAGTCACAGTCACATCGATCTTACAGTGCAAAATGACATATGATATCAAAAGTTTTTTTATGTACAACAGTACTACGACTACTTCAACGTCGTCTAATTCAATATTAATATTATGCCTGATCGATGAGTTATATGGATTATGAATATATATCATCCCCTAAAAACTAATATATATAATTGGTATATATATAACTAAATACGAGATATTAATTAGGAAAAAAAATTGTGTTAATGTGAGAGGTATACAGTTTTATGCTATATAAATTAAGGAAGTTTTACAGTAAAAAAGGAATTTTGCATGGGTAGGGTTAAAAAATATATGAGGAGTGTCACATGTAGTATGTTAAATGTCAATGCAATTGCCTAAATTTAAAAGAACATGCATAATTAATATATATTGTTAGTTACTACTAATTTCAAAGGGTGAAGATTATAAAATTGTAATAATAATAATCACAAATGGATACAAAAGTTCAGCAGGGCAGACAGTAAATGACAAAAGTTCCCTTAAAAAAAGTCGTAACTTGACTTGATTTTCTAGTATTTCCTCCATCTAATTTGGTTTGACCTTTTCAAAAAAAAAATGCTCCATTTTTAATGTCATTTTACAATAATCAATGATTCAATGTACCATTAGATATTTTTCTTATTATGTACTTAACCATATTGCGGAGTGAAAAAATAATACAGAAGCATAAATGAGAAAAAAAAATATATTAAAAAGCTGCATGATATCTTTTTATAAAAAAATTAAAATATTTTAATTAAATTTCTTCATTATTATGAGAAAACCCCTGAACATAAAAAAAAAATATAAAATAGAATCCATTCTTTTACAAAAATTCCACTCCGCGATAACATTTAATTTGAGCATAATACTAGTATATCCCAAAGAAACAAAACAAAACACATGTATGAAATTTGATTAGGAGAAAAATAAAAAGGTTTAGACCCACAAGAAGGGGTAATACACGTGCTTGGTACATGAGTAAACCAAGCAAATTAATAAACAGATACATATTTAACTTAAGTGCAAGTGTTGCAATCAATAATAATTAAGGATGAAATCATGAAACAATAATTACAAGTATTTGGTGCATGTTGCAGTCTCCACATGAAATGCGCAGCCATTGTTTATGGAAATTAAAGCTAGGGCAACAAAATAAATGCTTTCGTTGAAGAATCAAATCGATGTTTGAAATAACTGGTGTAAACGGAAAGTGAAGAAATCAATGATTGATTGATTTGAACTTCAAAACGCAATTAATGTTATAGTAATTAATAGATGGGTCAAGTGGATTTCAACAATTTATTTTTGGATCAAATCAATAAAATTGATCGAACCCTTGTGCTTGGGATTGACTCTCACACATGGGAGGGACCATGCATCATGAATCATTATTTGCACTTAATTTATCACTATTCATAGCAGCGATGTATCGATCTTCCATGTGTGCACATGGTTGAACATGCTTAACACTAATTAATAAATACTATAATCTTTTCTTTTTTTCTTCCTTTGTTTTCGTTACGATTCATCTTCAATCATGGTCATATGGAACACGAGGAATGATTGCAACAAAAGAACAAGAGAGATCAGTTTCAAAGGTAGCTAGCTGATTGAGTAACATGTCATTTCAGTTTGATATTTTAGTTTGAGGTAATTCAACAATAATAGATGATGCTTTATGTAAAATAAACAAATTAAACATCATTGCATGTAAATCATATAAATTATTGCAAATTACTATTACTATACCAATTATTGAGTGTGGGTGGAGAAGTTACAATGTACTCAAATGGAATTTCATCAAAATATAATTTGTGAATGTGAATGAGATGGGTTGATTCACTGCATGGAACATTATTTACTTTTATGACAACAACCCTTCTTACAATTAATCTTCTGAGTAATTATTACTCCTTTTAAGGACAACAAACCGAAAATAACTATAATGCAACTGAAAAATTAATCAGACTCAACTGAAAATAAAAAATCTATTGTTCAGCTAGAAGATTAAATTATCGATCAAGAGGATGATTTATTCACTTTTTAATTTAAAAAACTGAATTTTAAAACAATATTTTTATACTATTCAATCAATTACCTTATATCCAAACTTTTATGTTTTCAAAATAAGTGTTTTATATAACAAAACACGAAACAAAAAAACTTAAAATATTTACTACCATATGTTTAGTTCAAATGGAACTAAACTTATCTTCCTAACTAATAAATTGGATTCAAATCTTATAGATTAAGAAATTGTAGTTGATGAGGGAAACTTTATTAAAGATGATTGATGAATTTTATTTTTTTTATAGAGATTTGTAAACAACAAAAATGATGAATAATTTATATTAATAAACCATTTTTCTTTAAAAAATCGTGCCAAAATTAATCAAATTAACTATTTTAAAATACATATTTTTTAATGAAAGATTTATTTTTTCTTATCCCATGAAATAGTGAAGATATTTGAGGACTTCCTTATCTCTCTATCTCTTGCACCTTTCTAGAAAAAGACACATCATTATCGATCCCCTTATTTTATTTTTTAAATAAAACTACAACACCGCAACCCGCACTCATCATCATCCTCAAATTATGTTGAATACAAGTATTAATATTCTTTATAAATTGGGTGTAGCTATGCATAATAATTTAATTCAAAAGTAACAACTACTGCTTAATTTATCATCTTCAATTAATTAATTCCATTGATGGCAAGATTAGTCTAATCCAAACATGGGTAACTGCAACGCCCCCAACCAATGTATGTCAGTTGGGATCCGCATCATGAAATATTCTTCGAACTTTGTTTTCTCCAAATTTTTAAATATTGTCTATCTTACCTTGTTCAATCCACTTCTGCCCCAACAATCATGTTACTAATTATTAATATTTAAAAAAAAAAATAACGATGCAAATGCTATGCTAGGGTCACATGCACGAGCACATAGATATCCATGCAATTGCTTTAAAATGCTAATTAATCCTTCTTCTACATGGCTTCTTCAACTTGCCATTTGTTTATATTTACTTGTTTTAAAGTGAATCGGTAGTATGAAAGTTTTGTGTTTCCACTTGTGATGGAAAAGTAACCCAAAGAAAATAATTGGTGGATTGCTGGTCCTAGCAACGGATTACCAGAAAAAACTACTTAACTGTCCTTACCAACTAACATATATTACTTATATATTAATTATAAATTCAACAAATCGTGTTTGTTTCTTATTACTACATTCACATGAAAGCTACAAGTAGGGCTAAAATCTTGAAGAAACACTTTTGCTTGATTTCGTTCATGCATTTGCACAAAACGGGTATTCGGTAGTTAAAAACATGCATCATAGGGAATGACACACAACCCATTTAATTAATTAAGTGCATTTACAAAAAAAAAAGAGAGATTAATTAATTATATTCATTTAAGTTTCTAAGGTTTAATTTGAAGAGTGTCCCTGCACCCATGGCCCATTAGGATGGGAAGCTAGTGTTGAAGGCACATGGAGGGCACAATCAGAAGAATTGAAAACGTAAGCGTGGGGTATAGCCTTTTCAAATTAGACAACCTTTTCAGATTATAAAATGGAATACCTAACATATCATGAACGAAATGAGCAACAACCTATTTTTATATATTTGGAAATGAAATGCTACCAAAACATTAATTCTTTACCACATTATTTTAAACACTCATTAACTCTTTATTATTGACTAACATTTATTCGAAATTACAAAAAAATTTATGTGTCTGAAATTTTATTTAACGAATCTCAATCATAATTTTATAAAAATAACTAATAAAAAAAGAATGTATCAAAAAGTGTGATAAAATAGGTATTATTAGAGCTTACAAAACGGATTGGGACTCACAAGTTAGTCCAACCCACCACAAGTTCAGATTGGACAAGAAAAAAAAATATAAAATTTCTGATAAGTTCAAAAATTGAACCCAATTCATCACAGATCAATCCATGGTAGACCATGAACCCAGTAAGAAGATAATTTTTTTTAATTGTAATAAAGATAAAATAAATATTGAAAGAAAAAAATGATCATAAATATATCCGATTAAGATTTAATATAGTTTAATATTGATGCTCAAAAAGCTTGAGAAATTGAAATTATTTTTCTATTATTTTGTAATATTTTGTAACGTTATTTAAGATTTAAAAAATCTAGATTTTAATATTGTTTAACTTTGTGTCTTTTTCGAGATTTAGAAATTATTTTGTGATTATATTCTAGTAATTAATTTGTATTTTAGATTTTACTTTTTTTTTTAAATTGAATGTTGTGTATAAAAAAATATATATAATGTATTTAAATTTATTTATTTTAAATTTTTTTAAAAAATTTAAATAAGTTACTAGGTTAATTTGTTTAACTCACCAACTCTTGGTGGACCAGTCTGAATTCATTTTTTAAAACTTATTAAGAAGTGAGTTGGTTTACTCAACCCATCAATTAGGTAGATCAAAATAGACCAAATTCAATGCACCTATTCTATCATTTTTTAGCTCTAGGTATTACCTTAATATCACTTCTTTATACGAAAATACACAGTTTATTTATGGTTTAATTAATCATTTAGTCCATATACCTTGACCATGGTTTAATTAATCATTTAGTCCATATACCTTGACCAATTGTCAAGAATCATGATAAAATATAAAGTATATAAACTTAAAGTTCAAAATAGTGTCACATTGATTAATTGATTAAAAATAATGTCAAGATATATAAAATATATGAATGGCAAGTAACTTTCAATTTTCCGGTCGATTTTGTAAGATTGAAAAAATAAAATTAAAAAAGTATGCTTATAGAAAAACATAGATACAAACTAAAATGTTAAGTTAATATTATTTAAATTTTGATTTAGTAGTAGATTTTATCTTTTGTGTTACGCATGAAGTTAATAACAGATATTATTGTGTAGCTATTTATTTATCAGATAGTTATTTGTTAAAAATTAAATATGTAAAATTAAATTCCGCCCTTTATATTATTCGTATACTAAGCCCAAAAATATTGGATAACAGAGATATATTAAAAAAAAAAAATCAAATTTTGCATGGATAAAAATAATATTAACATTGAGTAGACACAACTCATCTTATCTTAGGGTTTGTAAGGAAGAATTATGTCCAAATTCATATTATAAAAAAATTCAATACAATATATACATATAAATAAGTATAAATTTTTACAATTTTTATTAATTACGAAAAAACACCAAAAAAATGGTAAAATAAATTGGCCACCTATACCAACAAGGGGCAGATTTTGCTGCATTTGGCTGTGGGCTAGTGATGGGTACTAGACATTACGAATTTTAATTTTGATTCAAACTTTTCTGCATATAAACCGTGCAAATGGAATGTGTAGGATTCTAGCACAAGAACATCGTGCCTATGTTTTTGTAAAGATTCATAGGCCCCAAGTGTAGGACACGTGTCCGGTTTGAATCAGTCAGTTAAAAGGAAAAGATTGAATTATTTATCAAAGCCTACATGATTTGAATGTGATGTGAAAAAGAGATTGATTAGCAATACCAATCAGTTTACATACGTCATTCAAATTCAAAATCAAAATTCCCTCTATATATATATTAAACGTAGTATATATTTTTTTTAAAAGTTATGTTTAATTAGGCTATGATTTACTAATATATATCAATTTTAATTAATGAATACTAAAAATAAACTTTTTAATTTTACTTTAAATACTTTATATATATATATATTTAAATTAATAGATTTAAATTAAATTCTTATAAATATCCAATCACTTTTTTTTAATCTTCTTTCATATTTTTGCCAATTTCTTTCTGTTTTTCTTTATTATTCTGATAAAAAAAAATGTTCCTATTTTTATCACGTACCTATCCTATAAAATAGAATGTAGTTTATATTATCCTATTTAAGTATAGGTAAGATATTTTGAAATAAAATGAAAAGATAAATAGTCTGATGATGAATTTTGTCGGAGAAACCTAACGAACGTAACGCGTTAGGTGCATAGGGGGAAAAGGAGTATCTGGAACGAAGCAGAGAGAGGTAAACGTGGAAACATAGGTGCAGGTGGCAACTTGTTAGAGGGGCACCAAATGCCACTGTGCACTCCACTCAAACCCAACCAACACTTCTGCCACATGCTCAAGATTCCTTCCAAATGGAATTTATTCATGTTAATGGACAACAACACCATTCACGTTCACCATCGATCATAATATTTCATACTCTCTTTTCTTTTTTTTCCTTTTTCACACCAACACCAAACCCACCTCAATACTAGGCTAAAAGTCGGTTTGAAATTATTCGGTGTTCGAGACTGAATTAAAACATAAATTATTTCTTGAAACTTGAGTTTGAATTTATACGCCGACTTAAGCATAAGCATTGATAAAAAAAAAAATTGTGTTTTCTTTCATCTAAATAAATGCATAGTTTATTCACATATAAATATAAAACTTTATATTATCGAATAAATTCCATGGTGAATACTATCTCCATCCCTATCTTATTTATAAGATGTAGTGATAAATTTACGTTTATTAAAGAATTGGTTAAATTTAGGTATTAATATTTTTTTTTTCTGTAATTACAATATTCTTTCAAATTTATCCTTTAACTCAATTGAAAGTTTACATCTTCTCCAATCTACATAGAGAGAAAAGAGATAATTAAGGACATTTTAGTCAGAAAATAATTAATGCACGAGACAATATAAATGGAGTCAGAGACATTTATTTTTTAAGATTATGACTTATAAATAGGGAGGTGCTGAGTATTAGTTACTCGTTACCATCATTAGATTTCAAATAAATTTGCACAAAAAAAAAATCAATAAATTAAATGGTAAAAATTGAGAATAACTATTTTATAATTAAACCAATTATAATTTAATATAATAAGATAATAAACTGGTTTGTTTAAACTTTTTTTATGAAATAAATATTTATTTTAATAAAATAAATAATTATTTATTTTTGTAGTGTGTTTGTTTAAATTATTCTCACTTAGAATAAATAATTTTCTATTTATTTAAAAGAGTAGATCCTATCTATTATAAAATAATTAATTATTTGATAGTCATTAATTTTATGAACACTTATTTTAATTTTAAACAAATTGATTTAATAAATCATGAATTATAGTATCCATTCAAATTCAAATTTGAAACTATTATTTTACAAATTCTCAAATATAATGTGCATGATCGTTTTTATATATAAAAAGGCCCAGTTAAGGTATTCTTAATTAGTCTGAAGTCTAAACAAGTGTATTATATGAAGCACTTTTCTTTTACTCCAAAAACCTAGTATAAGTCTTATAATTTATAAACCACCACCCCCGCTAAGATAGAGATGACATTAGATATTAATCTTTATATTTTAGTGCTCACTTTTGGAAGATATTTTATATACTAGTCCAGTAAAATTTGTCTTCAATTAAGTATGACAAATGGAGACAAATGGTCTCACCAATTAAGGAAATAAAAATATGAAACAACTAGTATTTCTAATAGTGTCATCAAAACACTTGTTTACAAGGCCAATAAATTAAACATTTACAATTCAGGAGTAGTAGAGTTGAGGAGTTGACCTAGCCAGAGGATAATAAAACTAAAAATAAGTTCAAAGTAAAGGGGAATTTCAATGATTTTGCTCCCACATAATTGGGGCAATAGTATGTTTTTAGTATAATGGAAAGTATACATTGGAGAGGAGTAAGCAGTGACGCTATTACCCAACGAAAAAATAAAAGGCCAAGTGGGCTTTGAGCTTGGGTGGGCCCATTATCATGTTCCCTTTTTGTCTAGGGGCCCACACTTTCTTTGCCCTGACATTGACAACAAGTTTGTCTCTTTGGGTGACCATGGTTTAGTTGACTTTTTTTATTTTTAGCTTTGGATAATTCCCATAAGTACTCTACATAACTAAAAGCTGCAAAATTATAAGGCTTTGTCTCTCAGGTAGGTTAGGAGAAAGTGTTGTAGGGATTAGAAATGTTTATTTTAGCATAGCATATAGGGTGTGGGCATAAGAAACTTTGGGAGCATGAAATAACGAAACATGTGGCAAGCTTGGATTGGAGTAACAATTTCTTATTTCTATTTGAATGTCTGTTTGAATTGATCGAAACGATAAACCAAACACACGTTAAAATGTATAGGTCTAGTTTAACGTTGACTTCTAAACAGATGTTATGTTTGAATATTTAAATTTTTCCTTGTATCAGAATACTTAAATTTTTACTTTTTACTTTCTAGATAACATGCATTTAAATATATAGCATTAAACCAAATGTAATTGAAGAGGTTCTGAATGGGGAAAGGGGAAAGCCCCCATTGGCCCACTCCATATGCTATATTAATGCTGTCTATCTTCATGCTAAAGAGGGAAGACTTTTTACAAAAAAAGAAAAACATTCTAGTAAAGGTGGCCAAATATATAGGCAAATAATTAATTATATTTATCTTCTTAGGTTGGTGTTGTGTGCATAGACCTAAACCTAATGGGTCATTTCATCCACTTTATTAATGTTGTTGTTGTGTCTGTTTGGTTGGGGGAGAGGGGTGTTTCCTTTTTTTTATCTAGAAGACTAGAGAACTATATGCTATTATTGCTATAGCTCCAGGCACAAAAACATCATGTGAAGCTACAGTTGTGTACAAAAATAAAATTCTGACACAGAAATTATCATGTTTGTAAAATGTTTATAAATTTAATTAATGAAAATTTCAAGATATATCAAAGATTCAAAATAATAACAAAATTTACATTGGAGTTGGATTTCTCATCAGTTGTACATATAAGCAAGCACTGCATTAATACAAGATTGTTCAACTAGGCATGTTTCGTTCATAAAAAGACATTTTTTTCTTTTAAGAAAAAAAAACATGTTTAGTTATGGTAGAGTACAAGTATGAGTAAGAAAATTCACATTAGATAAAAATTGATAAGTTAAACAGATACAAGTGAGACAAATAAACCCCTTAATGTTTGAGATTGAATAGTGTATATGAAAATATTTACCTACTTTACTCGTGACCTATTATTGATGGACATCTATCCGATGTTTTATCCCCTCGTATTTTTAAAATAATATTGAAATTGGTGGTAGACCCTTGTATCAAATTGAGGGAATTAAAACACATTATAAATAAAAGTGGAAAAGTTAAGCGAATCATAAGTGAAAAAGAATTGTAGACCTAGACCAAGGCTACTGTGAGAGAGGTTCGCGTATCTCTGGGAATTTTTTTCGTACAAATAGGTTTATTTATATTTATATCAATGACTAATTTTTTTTTTTCTGTAGTTCACTCTTTATTCATCTTTTAGAAAATTTATATGAAATAAATTTTACGAATTAGTTAATAAAATTATATGAGAGGAGTTATATGAAGTTTATTACAAAATTTTAACCCATTTATAAACTCCCAGAGAAACAAGTATCTGATATATGTGATTCAAGATGTAGTATAAATTAATTAATAAAAGAAAAGTATATTAAATTTTGCTATCTCACACTACTTCTTTATTTGGATAAACTTTTCTTTTCTAGGAGATTTATGAGAAAAGAAAAGTTTTCTTATAAGTTAAAATTAACTTTTACGTTAATTAATTTGTAAAAAATTTATATATCTCATTGTTTCAAACAAACAAAATTGACACATTTCAATATTACGATAATGAAAAACACATTACAAGTTTTGCAAGAACAAAAAATATACATTTTCAAATTTTATGAGAAAGAAAACATATTTTAACCTAAAAAAAAATCTACATAAGTTAACATTATTTTTCACATAATCATTTTTGTTTAGATCTCACTCTTATGTTTTAATTTAGTTTTCTTCTTCTTTATTTTGATGATGAAGTCAAAAGTAAAAATTTATGTCTTTTCCTTGAAAATCTTTTCACACATTTCTCATATAGTAATTATTATCTTTCCATATAACTCATAATTTACATCTTATATATAAAAGCACAATTTTTTAAAGCATAATACCTACCAAAAATAAAAGTACGAGTTGTGAAAATAATCAAATTCATATAAAATTAATTCCTAATTAACAAAGTTTTTCATTTTATATAACTCCTATACTTTTCTCAATATAATATTAGTATAGTATTATAGTTATTTGCTCACAGTATCTCTAAATCTCTTTATAGTTATTTGCTTGTCTATTAAAAAAAATATATAGTTATTTGCTAACAGTATCTCTAAATCTCTTTATTCCCTTGCCACCATTTATCCAATGCATATAACCTTAAGTATTTCTACAAGTAACAAAGCCTATTACTACACAACGCCCTACCATTAAGTTAATATTTACGCCATTAATCCAACACTAAGTTACACCCACCGTTACACCATTACAGTACTGAAAAAAACACAATTAAGTATCACATAACTCAATTTTTAGATATCATTAATTTTTTTAATTCTTATTAAAAAATACATTAAAAAACTCAAGTTGATTAAGACGCTATAGTATGGTGCTGAATTAACTTGAGACGACTATATATAAAGCTTATGAGTAAAGTTTAGGAAAATGTTGTGATGTTCTTTTGTAAGAAAGTTCTCATATTAATATCATATTAAGATGTTTATTGCAAGGCATTCAGTTTTATGCATGGAGTTGTATTAAAGTTTAGGATGAATTATTTTGCTATTCATGTACTTAATAGTGTTAGTGTCCTCCTGGTGCTTGCATTTTAGAAATTTAATAGAATGTAAAGTTTGTCAATAATGCACGTGGTTTGAGTCACGTATGAAATAGATATTTATTTTGTTTCGATAAGTATAAGGGATGATTAGATTTACATACATATTTTGGATTGTTGTTGGATAATAAATTTATTTTAATCAGATTCAATTTTGGTTTTAAATTATTTATTTTTATTGACCATTGGTTATGACATTTTGTCTAGCCTATATTTTTATAGTGAAGTGAAACTTATGTAAATTGTTATTACTGGATGATACCATTATATATATATATATATATATATAAAAATGAGGTTCTCTAAAAAAAAAAAAAAAAGAAGAAGAAGGAGAAACAAGTATTTGATGTGTGATTCAAGATGTAGTATAAATATAAATTAATTAATAACATTGCTACCTCACACTTATTTAGAATTATTTTAAAGAAGTTCATGTTATGGATCAATTAAAAATGATGAAAAAATATTATTATTTTATTATTGCGGTGAAAGACACTCGCATAGCTTGTGGGTTTAAATATATTTTTTTGTTTTTGTTTTTGTTTTTTGAAACATATATTGGTAGCTATTTGCCTATTTCTATATATTGACTCAGTTATATGCATTATATTTAGCTTATATGATGACTATCCTACGGTAACAATCTTCACACGTGTGCATGCTCTAATTACTCTTGAGAAATTTTTTTAATCACTGAATTTGCTGTAACTTACAATCATTTTCACTTTTTTTTTTTCCATATACAATCATTTGCACTTTCAAATAATAACTACTGAACCCTCTCTGAAATACTAAAGTTTTCGTCCTCTCCTTGAACTCATCCCAAATATGCAGATTTCGTCCAAACTCAAACACCCAACACTTTTGGGAAGAAATTAAGTTACAAGAAAGGAGCAACAAAGAAATTGCACACACACGCTACCTTTTTTTTTCTTTCTATAATTAATTAAATAATAATATCCACAAATAGTGAACATATAGGTAATTATATATCCACTGCAAAAAAAGCTATTGTACCATCAAGTTTCAGACATTTTGTCTCCTCAAAGAAAAATATCAAAACATGGCATGTGCTAGCTTCATCCCTTCAAGGCCTACCATATTATATTATTAATTACAAAACAAAAGAAAAAACCAAACGCTAGCTAGCTTAATTTATCATACCAGGATGTTTATATGTTTATTAGGTTAAGTTAGTCATGTCAAACCCGATAGATTGATGTAGTAATTAGCATCCCGAACTTACATGTGTGATGACAATTTATTTAATGAAAAACTTGTATGCAAAAAATTATTATTTAGATTCATGACAATCATAATATCACAAGTGAGATTAGTTTTTATAATCTTTGTTCCAATAAATTGAAAAATACATGTGATAGAAAAAAAATTAATCATATCATAATAAAGATAAAATTGTACACATGCAATTTGACCACCGATATTTCACGTTCCTAGGGTTTAATTCCATGAACATGGAACAACAAGGGATAAGGGTTAGGAAAATAAAGAGTGTACGTATGTTGGTTTTCCATCATGATTTCACTTCATCATCGATCTTTCAATTCTAGGGGGGCTCCAATAACCGAAAGGGGAAGTGAGAAAGAGACAAAGTTTTGAAGAAGAATAGGTCAATAGGAGCATATTATTATTGAGTGGATGTCGAAGAATATACTGTGGATGCCAATCCAATCAAGACACAGAAGGACCCTTCTAAGCAGACACTTGTGATTTGTGTCTTCTAGTGTCAACTTTTAGTGCAGACACACCCCAACACACACACATACTCACCCTTCTTTTCTATCCTCTGCTTTCTTGTGGGGACAAACCCTAGCTTTTATCATCTCTATCAACCGTCCTTCTCTTTTCTTGTTTATCTGTGATAACATTGGCTAACCATCATTCATGCCTCTTAATTTTCTTTTTGGTTAGGTAATCTTGTTGGATTATAACAAGATTTTTGAATAACAGTGACATTAGGTATTTATCGTTGAAAAATTCAACTAATCACTTTTATCTAAGTTTTCTTCTAATCATGTATTTTTTGTCTTGCTTCTTATACTGTACTTAAATAAACTAAGTCCATTTTCACTTGTACTAACGACATGTTAATAGATGAAGTAGAACAAGATTATAATTAGAGTTTGATCTTGAGTTTGAAAATGAAATTATAGTTAAAGGTGTCACTTTATTTATTTCTAAAAAGAACCGACCTGGTGATAGGATGATTAGTAGAATACGAAATAGAGGCTATAAATAAAGTTCATTTAAACTAAAAAAATGTTTATGTCTTTTTTTTAAAAAAAAAAATTGTTTTTATTTGATTGATAGACATAGTAGGACTAGAATGACTAATTATAGCCGTAGTCAACAAAATAAAGCCGAATGAAAACTCATCACAACATGAACTAAAGTGTGAAAGCGATACTATAATAATTTTGAATTTAGCATACATATTTTTATTATTTCTTTTACTAGTTTGATTGACCCGTAGGCGTTACGCACATGTTATACTAGTTTGTTCATAAAAAAACATTTAATAATATTTTATTCATCTCATATAAATTAGGTATTGTTATATTAATTAATATAATAACTACCAAAAGTATTTATTAAAAATTTTAAATAATGTCAAATATAATTTAAGAAAAAATATACGTATTATTTGAAAATAGTTTTCAAGTTTCCTATACTACACTTTTTCATTTTCACTCCATAATAAACACATACTAATTAAATGTAAATGTGTGAATTAATTGAAAATTAAATTGGAAGTAAGAGTATAAATATCAGCAAAATATTAAATATTAAATAATACTATTTTGGACTTTGAAAACCACATATAATTAAGACTAAAAAATTTATAAGTAAAAATAAATAATATTAAATTTAAAACTAAATTACAATTATAGTCCTCTTATAACTCTTAACACGCAAATTTTGATTCCTTTATTTTATAAAATCTACAATTTTGGTATAATTCGCAAATTTGAATAGCTTTATTTTTTTATATTTTAATTAAATTAATTTTTGTGGTATCTTAAGTGAATATATTAAGTCTAGGATTTGGACTAAAATAAAAGAAATAAAAAAACATATGCAAAAATGGAAAATTAGACCAAAATCACAATTTCTTTTAAAATTGGAGACCAAAATTGTAAAAATATAAAATTAAATAAGAAAACAGAATCTCTGATAAAAAAAAAAAAAATCATAGGAGGACAAAAATTGAATTTAGTGTAATTTAAAAAAAAACATGTTTGTTATAAGAAAAGTTGTCAAACATACAATTTAAAAAGAAAGAGGAAGAGATAAGGGTCATATTTTGGACATGATGTTGCCTCGCGCTTAATAAATTTCCTTTCAATTGGAATGAAGTTTGATTGGCTTTAACAATGTAGCCAAAACTGAAGAAGAAAGAGTATAGTACTTAGTTAGGAGGGTACTTATTAAGTTGTTTTTGTTTGCACTCACACATTACATTAATAAAGTTATAAAATATTAATCGTGATCGTGTCACTTTATTTTATAGTGTAATCCTTGTTTAGAAGCATATATAACCAACCTCCTATAAATCACCAAACAGCACTGAACGAACATTTAATTTATGATCATCGATCAATGCTTGGGCCAATATTAATCTCTCCCTAGATCAATCTTACACCTCAAAAACATTATTTTCCAGGTATATATATAAGATCTTTGACAGAAACGTAGATCATATAATGTGCAAATCAAACGTGTATAAAATATACATAATAATAATACCTACCATATCTAAAAAATTGGCATCTACATCTTAAAGAAACTAGAGAAGAGAGAAAGAATATTGGTATTCAAATCTCTACAATCAAATAACTTTTTAAAGTGTTTTATTTTATTTGTTTCATAGATGTAGACCCTTTTTTTTTTTTTACCTAACTCTCTTCAATTACTTCGTCAAGAAATTTATACCATGCCTAACACATATATCGTCATGTGGATATGGTTTGCTTAAAATAGTAGCCTAAGACTCATCACGTAATCTGGTTTGATTCTCTTGAACACACTTTATGTATAAATAAAAGAAGTTTGAAGCATTGTTTAAATTTTAGTAATTTGGAGAAGATTGAGGGAAATTAAGAAGCATATTTAACTATTATGAAATTAAGATGATAGGAACGATGGTATTATCTATCATTGGACCCCGCCAAAAGATAAGTAGTGATTGTACCACGATTGATGTTTTTTTTTTTTCTTCTATATATCAAACGTTCACAATCGAGATAATCCAATGCATTATCTTCACGCACGTGAATCTTGATTTTTAATTGGATTTCATTATTGGAGGGCATAATGAAACAAAATTGTACATCACAACAAAACATGCTTAACTAAATAATGTGTGTGTTAGAATGTGAATATCATATGATCATAGACCCACGAAAAACTTTTAGGCACACTAATTAAAAAAAAAAATTGGTCATTTAATTAACCGAAGAAAAATATTCGGTATTGAGAAGTCTTCATTTGGATAGTTTGTTTCATAAAATTTAAATTTAAAATAGATATGGATCTATATTAACCATATTGAACTGTCTAGTTTAACTGGAGACAGATCATACTTTTATATATATATATATATATATATATATAAAAGCAAATTCAATACCTAACATTTTCTTTTGTAGTGTTAAGAACGGTCAATTTCATAAGCTGTGTTGATACTAAAAAATATTGAGTTAGGATTAAGATATGTTAATTTAAAAATAATTATTGAGCAAAAATAGCTAATATTTTGTTTAATATTCGTTAGAGAATTTGTGTAACCATATCTTTAGTGGAATTCTTTTCTTTTAACTATTTTTTTTTTTAAACTCAAGACTTTATTTAAAGGGATTGAATTTAGTAGCCACTCGAATTAACAAATTTCTTGTTGACAAAATAGTTAATACGAGATAAATCGAATAAGATAAATAAATTTTTTATTTAATCATATAAATAGAGTTGTTGAATTAAAATAAACTTATGATAATTTGTTATTGAATTATGGATTTGAATCAGGTAAATAGTAATTAATTTAAATGGTGAAGCCTCCGGTTGATAAACTTTATAGCTGACAACTAGATATAGACATCAATGGACAAACTTGGTCACAACACTGACATATAGTCACTCAACATATCTGTTGAGGTGTTTTTTTGTTCAACAAATGGTGAAGATTGGGGGAACTTTTGACTAAATCAAAGAACAAGAGAAGCAATTATGTAATTGTCCTTAAATTTTATGTATCTAACGAATTAATTTTCGTACCAAATACCATTTTCCATATTCATAACTCTAAGCATTCTTACCTGTTAATTTCTCATACTTTAATTGTTCATCATTCTTAAGTTTTACTTTTCCTACAAGTAGTTAAACCCGTCTTCTAAACTTTTGATAAAAAAATAAAAATAAAAACAAATTGTTTAGTTTATTTGCAAATGTGCAATCACATTGCATAAGATACACATGAAAAAAAAAATCTATTTTTGGTTATTCTCATATCTTCAAGGCACCCGAACTACATCGGTTAATATCCACTACACGAACCATCGAAGAAAGAGGGAAGAAATTAACATTGATAAAGACCAATCCCTTTCACCATTTTTTTCTTCATTTTTTTTCCTTCATTGGATTTTGTCATTACGTGTCGTAGGTGTAATAAAAGTTGAATAAACAAAACTTAAACAAGACATGTGGAGGCATCATAGGAAAATTGCACATCAAGAAACGTCCTCGTCCATGTGGTTTTTTGAGTCAAAACGAAGTCGTTGCAGCAAACAAAAACCAACCCAACCAACGAAGTTAAAAAAAGTTAAAGCTGCCGTCAAAACTCACCAAAAAGACCGTTGAGTCCACGACACGTTGCGAAACCAGAATTATCCTCGTTAAACCGTGTCGTACGATTGCGTCACCACCCATTTGGCGTGCACCACGTGTCACCGACAACATGGCCTGCCGTCAAAAGGTAAGTAACCCCACTTCTCTTTCGACGAAGCGACAGCTCAGGCCTCTCTCTGGGAGATTAATGTTTCAGGAACAATGAGAAAGATACGTGAATCAAATCCAAATCCAAATCCAAATTCATTTTCATGTGATTTTGTGTTTCTTTTTGTGTTTTTTTTTTTTATTTGGCTTTTACCTACCAAATTTGACCACAGAAAGACATTCATTCATTCATTCCCGCATGCTTAACGATACATAATGACATAATTCGATTGAAATTAGAATTAAGATTGCTCTTAAATATTAGAGAAATTAATTTCACGACTTGGCATTTGTTAATAACTTGGTTGTTGTTGCTATTATAAATTGGAACTGGTATATGGATGTTGACACACTAGTCATTTCATTTGCACCAATTTACGTATCAACCAATATTTTTGCTTTATGAAAGTAACTCCTAACGCGGTTTTATGATATTTTCTGGGTGCAATAATGTAATTTTAAATCAAACATCCACTTAATCATTACAGTTTTTACTTTTTAGTCCTAATTTGTTAGGCAGTTAGTTAGTTAGTCAAGAGTGTAATTATTTAATCAAAAGTTTGTAATTGTACTGTAGTTTTTTAATTTTTGTTGTGATGCTTGATGTTTCTCGAAGAAGATAATAAACTAAGATACAAATATGTTTTTAAAAAAAAGTAATGTTAGGTTAATTACTTTTGATTAAAAGGTTAGAATGTTTGGCCGAAAGAGATGTTTTCCCAAATCGATCACTGCTTCATTCAAAATATCATGATCTTTTATATACAGTAATTAACAGGTCTTATAGATTTCTTATTATTCGTTCTATGCATGCTTCTAGTTTGACCCTATAATATCTATAGAAAAATTAAAGGTAGCATTTTTCCCCCACTAGTAAAATATTATGTTTGATTATGTAATCTACATATATACAACAGAAAAAAAAAATGGAATCCAATTGCTCTATAGACAAAGGTGACATTAGTTTGCTCTTCCTGGTAAAATATTATGCTGGATATAGTCTACATATAAAAATAAAATAAAATAAAATGGTAGACACCACAAATTTATTTGACACCTAGAGAAAGGGATAACAGATAGAGAAAAGTGCAAGTACATATGAAATGTTCATATATGAATGTTTATTACTTTAAAAAAAAAAATCAGATCAATATTGCAGTTCTTGCTACAGTGCTCTTTATCATATTTTCACTGAAGATTCTAGAGTAACTTTTCCATTCACAGAATATAATAATCATATATTACATAGATAAAATATATACGGATAAGTTACACCAAGAATAATTTTAAGAAAGTTATGCTCCATCATCTTTGTTACTCATTTTAAAAATATCTAATAGTTATTATAAGTCATATATAACACCAATAAATCCTAGTCTAAGTAATAATTGATTCAGTTTTTTTTAATAAGATTTTGGATTCTAATTTTGCCAACAGAAAATGTGGCAGAGAAGGAAAGAAGAAATCTAAGATGACCGGAATTTTGGATTAGTACTGGCAAAACAATGAATACTTCGTACTATAATATATCTTTTTATATATACCATTCATAAAAGGTCAAGATTTAATTACTTCAAAAATCATGTGATTTTTTTACAAAACATCATTTCAAAGTGATTTTGTCACCCTACTTTATTAAGTTTATTTTGCACGTACAACTTTTACGTTTGCTATTTGGGTCCAAAGAGTGTTTTTTTTTTTACTTTAATCAGAGAAGACACACACAATAAGCAACACAAGGCCCATGACTAGTAAACAACAATGCCATGGAATAAGGGAGTTTCTATTTGCACCTTCTCATTTTACTTTTCAGTTTTCACATCCCCTTTCTCATTCTTTTGATAAATTTAACATAGATACCTTATTAACATAGTAATAACTTGAGAATCTCTTAAACAACCTTTCATCCTTTCTCTAGAAATACCTGCTTCAACATGCTGAGTGTTATACTAAGTATTAAATACCTCTCAAAATGTGTACTCTTATTTTTTTTTTCCTGGACATACGCGTATTCTTTTTTATTCGTAAGAATTAAATATAATATTATCATAAAGTTTATTCTGCGATCATAATTGTATAGTCTTTATATTCATCACAACTCAGTCTCTCAAGCAAGTTCCCAAATAATACTTTCATATCACTAATTTTTTGTTGAATGGTTCAAGTCTTTAGTCTACATATTCAAATATCGTCGGTGAATCTTTTCAAGAAAAAATATTAACTTGAATTAATAATAATAATAAAAAAATATTAACTTGAATTATTATGAACAGAATGACTTTTTCAGCGGAAAATATTCGGTGAAGAAACTAATATATTCGGAACCTGGCCCGAAAATTAAAGGACCCAAAATGCTACTACGGTTTGTGTTGGCAAAATTATGGGCCATGATCCCCTCTCCTATTGCACTTGGGTGTTGTTATTCTCACCTCCATGTGCTTTCAAAATTTCTTAATTCTATCCATTCATTTTCTTAAGATCTAATATTTATGATTAATAATTTATTACCACCTTTAGATTTTAAGAAATGAATTTTTCGTTATATAAATTACATAACAGAATTTAGCTAAAGATGGAAACCATGCTAGATAATTCTCATCTTAAAGTCTTTGAGAATTGGAAACAAGTGTAGACTCTCAACATCCCTCCCAAAATTAAACATTTAATTTGGAGAATTTTAAGAGGGTGTCTTCCCATCAGACAGAGAGCCAATTTAGATAGAAAGTAAAAGTATTTTTGAGAGTTTATCAAGTGAAAATATATAATATTTTTCAATAAAAAGTTGTCAAAAATACTTTTAATCTTATATCCAAAGTGGCTCAAAATATTTCTACAAAATGAGTTTCATACCATATAGAATTAGGGTCTATTTGAGTAAATATTTTTATAAAAAATAAAATAAAATTAACTTTTTTATTTTGTTATAGCTAATTTTGAAAAGTATTATATCTTTTAAGAGAAATTATATACATACTTATTCAAATTAATTATTAAAAAAATTAAATTAAATTTTTTCATTTTTTTTTTCCGATGAGTACTTTCAGTCTCAGTGTGTATCTAAACATGTCCTACTTTTCTTTTTCTTTTTTCTATTGAGAATGAATGGCATTTATGATATTTGGATGTGATGTGATGGTGCTACCAAAGAAGTTTGGCTTTCTGCAGGATTATGGGATAACATTTGATAAAAAAAATAATTGCGGTCCAAGGGACCTTATCTTTGAGTTACTAGAGAAACTGCATGAGGATTATAGGCTCGATTTGTTATCTCACTTTGGTGTATTATTTGGGAACAGGGATACTCATAAAAATTCGGAATCAAACTAATTTTTATTTGAATTGGTTCAAAAAATGAAGTTCAATATTTTTTTTTTCAAAAATCAGTTCAGTTAATTTAATTGATTTTTTAAAATTGATTTGATTAAAAAATTAATTTAAAAATTATTCAAAATTGATTCAAACTTTAAAAATTGGTTCAAATTATTTTAAAATTATATCAATTTTGATCTATTTTGATTCCAAATCAATTTTTTTTTTAAATTGAACTGATTAACTAGTCTAAAATCAATTCGATTAGATTTTTTTATCTAACCTATTTTTACACCATCCTAATTGGAAAGATAAGATGTTAGTTTATTAATTTTATTACATATATAACTAAAAAAATATTTAAATCGATGACCTATCTTCTTTTATTATTTTTCTCACCACATAGTCCACCTTATATATTCAAATAAAATGTAATGTGAATGCAAGATATTCAATGATAACACTACTTTGGTGTAGGTATGTGTATACACGTGATGATCAAAATGTAACTTTCATCAAGGCAAAAACTAACCAAGACATACCAAACCCGAAAGAAGCTCAGGTCTTGGCTCTCTATTCGACGCTTTCTCGATGAATGAACTGAAGCTGTGCAATGTCATTTTTTAGCTAAATTATAAATGAGTAGTTATTCATGGTTAAAATTCTATTATTAGAGTCTCTCAAAATGTGTAAATCTTGTCTTAACAATTCTTCAAAGTTTGTGGTCAGTTTTGTTAGGATTAATAGACAAACTAATCAAATAGTCTAAGAATGTGTTTGGAAAAGTGTTGGACCAATTAGATCTGCATCCAATCCAACGCTTCCATTTGTAGCTTCTACATCTTTTGGATGTAAAAATGGATCAATACGAACGTTTTTAATGTACAAGCAAACATGCACTAACTAGTTAGAGCGTTTCAATTATACGTTGTAGTCATGTATTTTATTATATACCTACAATCATGTATTTCATCGTATACTTATTTATATTTTTATTTGATTACGAATGAAATTATATAAATTTATTAAAAAAAAACCATAACATAATTTTTTCATGTCATATGTAGTCTCTCCTTACCATAAACAAAATATGCATGAAAGATATTATCATAATCTTTTTTCATATTCACATATTATCTTCTCTCTCTAAAACAAACACGTACATTGTATGTTATATCTAGTATTGAAATTTGAACATTTTATATAATTTTTTTAACTGAAAAACTAACTTTGTTGCGCTGTAAATATAATAATTATTTGTTTAGAAAATATTTTTGAATAGATCCCTGATGTGTGTAATTTTTACTTGAATATTTTCATCTCAAAATTTTTAAAAGATTTTTGAGATACGAAAAATGTGACATAGAATCCATACCCTAAAAATAAAATATCTGTGATCTTAAAAAATTGACCTTGGGAGCAAACCAAGAGTACACGGGATTTGAATTTAAATTAAATATATTGATGGTGACAAATAAACATGTGCACTTAAAACTACACATAAAGACGACAAAACAAACCCTTACCCCACCTAGTCCCACCCTTGCCATGTTTATTGTGCCTCCACTTTTATATACCTCCATTTATTTAATATTAAAATCAAGTACTAGTAGTATAGTATAGAATTTACAAATAAAAAGTAAAAGTGTAACAATTATGAAAGTGAAAATTATAAAACCTTCTCTTAAAATTGGGTATGAAAGATAGGGGAGAAAATTCAATAGTAGTACTAAGAAAGAGAAAGGATAAAATGAATTTGAGAATCCCAATAAACTAAAAGGTAGTTAGTGGTGACGTAGCCAATCAATGGAACACAAAATCAGAAAAGGAACAAAACCATGCACTTGGCTTGAGCCCTACTTGTTTTTTTAATTAATATTTCAATTAAATAGCATTGGCTTCCTCTTTTCACACACACCTTCCCTCTCGATTTTGACATATAAACACACTCATATATTATATTATTTCACTCTACATATTTTTAATAATTTGTTTATTATAAATATTCCCACTTTTTTCTTTCACTTATATTATTATACCCCTAACTCGACAAATAATAATGTAATATGAAGAGAATTTATAATTCTTTCTAATACTTTTACTATTTATCTTTATCTTTATTATTGTATGAGATGGTAAATATTAGTTTATTTTATTTGATTAATTTAAGTCAATAAATATATATTATTTTTATTTAATATGATTTTAATAAAGTATTGAAAAAACATTGCTAACGTGTGAACAATATGTAAAATAAGAAGTAAAGTTACATAGTAATTTAAAAAATTAGTTAAGATTGTAAGTTTTTTTTTTAAATGTTTGGCCAGTATAATTTTTTAATCAATTAAAAAAATTTAAATATATTGTTACTATTTCACTTTATATATTTACTAGCTTTAGAATCCTAAGAATTAGTTATATTTTTGGTATAAAAATAGCATAATAAATAGGAACTCCTAGTACTTTTTTTTTTAAGAAGACACTCCTAGTACTATTAGACAAGAAATTGGCCACATGTTAAGATTATTAAAAACAAGCCCACTCAGAATTTCCACACCTGTCTAGGAAATTAATTTTAATATTTTTTTATATAATCAATAAATTAGAAATCCTTTTAAATATAATTTTTACACTAATTATTATAATAGATAAGAATCTAAGCAATCATAACAAGAAAATAAAGAATACACACTTAAGATATAAAATAATTTTAAATAGTTATCTAATCCCGAAACACATCATTATAATAATAAATATAAATTTTAAAAGTTAAAAGTTAAAAGTTAAAATATCAAATATAAAAAATTTCCAAGAGGAAACACTATTGAATTTTTTTAACAAATAAGTTCCAACACTTAGCCTATTTGGTTTGGCATTTGTTATTGTCAACGCGGATCAGTTAAAACTAAAAATAATTACTTTTGTGTCATTTAAAATTTTGAACATAAAAAAGTTAAAGAAATCATAAAAAAATTAAAAAATCTGATCCTAAACTTCAATCCAAACATGCTATCTATTGATAAATAGTTAGATTCTTCATAAACATTGATAAAAAAAAAATAAATCTGATTTTCTAATAGTGCTTATGAAAAAGGATATTGTTGAAAAAGACAAAATCCACCTCTTGATCTCATACTTGAGAAGTTAGTACCATGACTTTGGATTATAAAATATTTTACTTTTCTTATACTTTAATACATTAAATCAAATTTAATAACTTAAAATCCAAAGATTTGTATTTTCAAAATTAAAAAAGAAAAGAAGAAAGAAAAACAAAAAAAACCCACACAACACAAGCAAAGGCCAAGACAGTAGTAGTAGCTAAAGCCAAAGCCTATGCAATTCCAAACACCACCTCTATTCTCTCTCTCTTTCTCTTCCTCTTCTCACTCTCTCTCTCTCTCCTCAGCTGTGTGATGATTCATTTCTAAACCCTAATTCTCCTTGTTTCCATTTCTGCTTCATTGTTTTTTAAGCAATTCCTGAGCATTGATCAAATGGGGTTTGGTTCATTTCCAATTTTCTGAAACAGCGTGCCATCAAAAACATCTGATCACATTTCTGTTTCTGCAAAATTCTGCATTTTTATTTCTTTCTGGGGTGTGTTTATTTAGAACTAAGGGAATCTCACTGATTCCTTGTGTTTCTCTTCCATTTCCGGTCTAAAAATACAATCTTTTGGACTTTCAGTGTTGCAAATTGTTGAGGGTTTTTGTGGGGGTGGTGGCTTTGTTTGATTTTTTTTACCATGGCTGCGGTTGCTGAGATTATTCCCGCTGATGCCAGCAAAATGGACTCAAAACCTAAGGCTGAATCTGAATTCAGTGTGCAGAAGCTGGTTGACATGTTCACAAAGTTGAATCCTTTGGCGAAGGAATTTTTCCCTTCATCATATTCTCCAAATCATGATCATCGCCTTCAGGGCTTTAATCAGCTCTCACCAACCCACTTTCTGGTCAACTCTAAGGCCTCTGCTAATGAGAATTTCCAGAACAATCGAAGGGTAGGATTGTTCTGCCTTTGATCTCTCACTTTTTTTTTGTTTTTGTTTTAGTGAGGGTTTTTGCAGTGTGTTGTGTCATGAATTTTGTGGATGAAAATGGAAATTTGTTACTTAATTTAAAATGTTAATTCCTGTGGCAATGTTTTTGGCTGGTGAAGACAGAATTTTAATCAATTTAGTTAAAGACTGTGTTAGGGAAAAACCAAATAGCAATAGATGTTAATCCAGAATTGAATAAAATAAAAAGATCACAAAGGAAAGTTCCAATTGCACCACCTAAGAGAAAGGGCACCGCAGCAGAATGTCAATCTTGCTTTGAAATAGAAAATCTAAGTATTTGGATAAGTGACGGTTTTTTTTTCGTGGCTATTGGTTCTAAATTGGGATGAATTGAATTGAGTCTCTGGCATTTGATTGTGGTTAAATGCGTTTTATATGAATAGATGTTGTTTTTCCTTGTTATATTTGCATGTTTTTTTTGTGTATTATAGTCATGGTTGTAAATTATGGCTGGCAACTACAACTGTGATTGCAATACTGCAGTTTGGAAGGTTTTTGCAACTGCATTGTGACCACAATTGTGGCTGCATTTGCCTGCAATCTTCTACAGTTTCAGTAATCCCAACACAGCTGGAGAATGTGTATTTTTCTCTTCAATTTACATTATAGTTTAGGATCTTTTTCAGATGTGTTGCTACTTGTAAATTTTGTCGTGTCTGTTATCTGTTGTCTTGCTGTCGATTAACTCCTAATTGATTATACAACACTGTCCTCTTGTTGTATGATTAACTCCAAATTGATTATACGACACGCATCATACTACAATAGGTCAATAACATATTTTCTTTATGTGCAGATTCCAGTTTCCGTTGAAATGATTTGAATGATATCATTGATGTGGCATTTTCTGTGCAAATTAATCCTGATGACAACTGCGTTTACTGAAATTTTTTACTTTTGTCATATTTTGCAGAGAAGAAATAGTTTTAACCAAGGAAGGAGAAGGGTGAGTGGAAGATCACTAAAGGCTCAGAGAGAAGATAGCGTTAGAAGAACTGTATATGTTTCTGATATTGATCAGCATGTAAGTGAATTGAGAATGGCATGAATAAAATTTTATCTTGATGTAGTTTGTTTAGTGTTCCATATAAGGTATATCAATGAGTTTTACGTTGGCTGTTGAGGGTCTAACGCAACCGCTCCTGGGCTTGGGACTCACTATGATTTGGTCTTTAATCAAGTTGATTGTCCTCGTGTGAATTGTGATCCGTGTAGCTGATCTCACCTAGTGTGATGGATCAGGCTTTTGTTGTTGTTATAGTTTGTTTAGTGTTCTGTTCCAATCATAGAAAACAGAATTATTTGAACAGTCTTTTGTCCTGGTGTAGGTTACTGAGGAGCGTCTGGCTGCCTTATTCAGCGGCTGCGGACAAGTAAGTTATGAGCCTTGATTGATAGCTTGATTAGTCTTCCATTTTAGTTTACAATTAGGCGCAAATATTACGTTGGTTAATAAATTTAAACTGGGGCATTTGTTTGCAGTATTCTAACTTTTTCTGTGCAATTTTATTTTGTGATTATCATTTGTGATCATTATCTTTTCTATGGTTCTAACCTAGCTTTATTGTCATTCATTTTTAAACTCTGCAAATCCTATGGTTGCTGGAATTTCTTTTTCTTTCATGTAGTACCATATGATAAGCATTGTCAACATGTCCCTATTCATCATGATACTTTCTTTTGTGAAACTACAGCTGTGTCTACTTTCCACACAGTTGGCACCACTATGCCTCTTAATGCAGTGTGGATCAGACCTGTTACATGAATGAACTCTTCACTCCATTTTACGCATGATTTTTGCTGTCATTTTCTTCAGTCAGCTATCTAAAGCACTTTTTTCTCTTTCTCTTTTTTCAATTTATGGCTATGCTTATTCTTGACTATGCTAATCTTGGTTAGTTATGAGGTTTTGGATGTTGTTATTGGTATATTTTTTCCATTTAAACCCATTAAATTTGTTTGAACCTGATATAAGAAGATCATGGAACTGATATGAAGTTTTTGCCTTTAAAAAAATGCCTCTGGTTTGTTTTGGAATATTTCATTGGGTGAAATTGTTATCTAGAAATCAATTTCTTTTGCAAAATCCGCCATTGTAAATGGTGCATACATACATTCACTGAAAAAATATATAACTGGTACATTCACTGAAAAAATATATAACTAGATATGATATTAGCTAGAAATGTCAAATCCTTTTGAAAAGGAAATTGTTAATCTGAAGGAATCTTAATTATTTATTGCTTTCTTTGATCTTCTAAATTTGAGCATGATTCCTTTTGAGTTTGTGTTCATATATTAATCTTTATTTAGTTATGTATAATTAAGAATTCTGGCACATAGCGCACTTTGGTCTTTGATGGGGCCCAACTGTTTTGTTGATCCATGACGGAGTAGTTAATAGCGCGCACTATAGCACTGCTGTTTATGCATCACATGGCCTGGCTGCGATGAAAAGTGGCATTGCGTTCCATTTTTTGTGCAGTGGCATTAGTAGCCTGAATGGTGGGCAGGTAGTGGACTAATTGCGGCTGACACAACCACTATGGTTAGCAGACCATTAAATCCCTGTTTCAATGTAGTTTGTTCACCTACCCCTGATTTTTAAGGTGATTTTTTTTATTTTTCATATGTTTTCCCTGTCGGAATGAATATTGGGTTCAAAACTCTTCATTCTTTGAAGAATCACACTCTAGGTTGATGCTCTGTTCCTTTTCACCACCCATCTATGGAAGTTGATACATTTTCTGGCAAATCCCTTGCTTCTCCAGTAGCCTAACATTTTTTGCTGCAATTTCTTCCATGATTCCATCCTGTGTTTCTTTTTCACTGAGACAAATTCTCCGTCTATCCTCTATTCTGTTTCTTTTTGCTGTTGATTGTCAATTCTGTCCTTTGGTGCAGCCATGGCATTGTTAGTCACAACTAGTCCAACAGAGCACCTCAGCCTCAGCTTTAGTCTCTTCCCATTGTTATTGACTTCTTAATCATGGCTCTAGATTGGTGATCATTGTTTCCAGACTGACTTTGATTATTAAATTATTAATGATTAATGATAACATATCTTTAATTTTTTTTTAGCATTAATATATGCTGTATAAGTTACAAACTTTTTCCTGTTGTCTTTGGTATAGCTTCCATCCTAAAATGTGCTATCCCATCATACTCATAGTGTTGTTGGGGTTGGCCATTCCATGCTGCAATCCAGGATTTTGACCCCACCCCATGGGATAAGGCTTGGTTGCTGTTGTAATTAAGTAGATTTCAATTTAATTTTAAATCGTCCTTTTTATTTGACATATCAAGATCTTCACTAGCAGAAGTAGTCACATGGAAGAATTTATAAGAAATTTTAATGTGCTTCCTGACCTTTCTATCTGATGCATGTTGTGGTACAGTAATATCTCTCCTCTAGCTGAATATCTAGGATTTAAATTTGAAAGATAAATCTTTTGTTACGACTATTATTACCCTACTTAGGTAGTAATGATATTTTATTGTGTCATTTGAATTGAAGGTAATTGATTGCCGAATTTGTGGTGATCCACATTCAGTTCTCCGTTTTGCTTTTGTCGAGTTTGCAGATGACTGTAAGTCTTGTCCTGCAAATCCCGCTCTCTTCAAATTCTCCTTAACACACACATAGACTTATATTTTTCAACCCATATCATGCAATTTCCATGGAATTTGTGTTTTCCAGATGGTGCAAGGACTGCTCTTAACCTTGGTGGTACTGTGCTTGGATACTATCCAGTCAGGGTTCTTCCTTCAAAAACTGCCATTCTTCCTGTGAATCCTACATTCCTCCCTAGGGTATGGATACTTTCTGATCCTTCTATACATAGCCATAGTGTTTAGATGTAGTTTTTCCCTTTTGCTGTGTGATAAGAGAGTTATTTGACTGATTTATTTTAGACATAGTAATGATGCCTACAGTTGTTCAGCATTGTTGAAATTTCATGTTTACCATCTATTTTTGTTTTGGAGCATGACTTCTATTATTATTTCCTAGTCTCCCTTTTATGTTTTACTTTTCTCTTTTCAATGAAAGTTTTCTTAATTTGAAAAAGGTTGTAATTTATGGTTAACTATAGTTTCGTTGTGTATGTGCTACTTTGAGAAGTAAGTGATGGTTCAAAATATCTGGTCAATTAAATTGTTCTTTCTTTTGTAAAATGCAGTCGGATGATGAGCGCGAAATGTGTGCCCGGACTGTCTATTGTACAAATATTGATAAAAAGGTATATACATAATTACTTCTTGGGAAATTACCACATTTTTGGTAAAACTATTTTTAATTTAGGAATGATAGACCACTCAATTGGTTAGCAAGATTCAAAGATTGGTTGATGATAATGTTCATCTTGACTTAATTAGCTATTTTTAATGTTTACCATGATGATTATAACATATGCCTCTATGATTTGCATAAATGGATATTGGAGTTAAATCTATTAATGGTTTATTACATTTATCTCGAATATGAGTGCAGGTTTCTCAAGCTGAAGTGAAGAACTTTTTTGAATCAGCTTGTGGCGAGGTTAGACCAGAAAATAATTGTTTCATGCTATATATGCCGGAACATATTTATGTCGGAAATGTTTGTTGACATTGCCATTCTATTTTACAGGTTACGCGCCTGAGGCTCTTGGGGGACCATGTGCATTCAACTCGAATTGCTTTCGTGGAATTTGCAATGGTAAGTCATGACTATCATACTAGTTGATGCTCTATTAATTTGGCTGCACTACACTTTCATACTTCATGAGAATAACTGCATCATGAACAACTTATTCAACCATTTATAATGACTAGCTCTCTTTTTTCTTCTTGAGTAGGCTGAAAGTGCCATTATTGCACTAAACTGCAGTGGAATGCTCTTGGGGACCCAGCCTATAAGGTTTGGTGCCTTTTACTGAATCATAGTTTTTGTTATGCAACTTTCAACCAAAATTAGTTGATTCATATTTGATTTTCCTTCTCATTCTGTAGGGTAAGTCCTTCAAAGACTCCGGTGAGGCCAAGGGTGACTCGTCCAGCATCTCATTAAGCAATGAGCATCGTCTGAGACTTGAGAGAGAGAGAGAGAGAGTGAGAGAGAGGGAGAGAGGGAGGGAGGATATTTGGTCAACTTTCCAGTTGAAACTTGTGTAGAAAGGGTGGTGAAACCTTCCCTTTGTTTCAGTATTTCCATCTTTTTTCTGTCAACAGCAGTTACTTTTTTTTTTTCTTTTGTTGCCAGAGCTTATTATAACTATCATGCACTAGTTAAAACTTTCTAGCATCCAGTCTTTGAACGTTTAATATTATAAATCTACATTGAAAAGGTCTAGTTTCAGTTTTTTTTTTTTTTGTTACTTGGAGCTTGTTCTAATCGTTCTTTGATTTAGCCTGAATCTTCAGCACAGTTACACTAGTAAATATTTGAGTTCAGTATGTTTAGCATCTAAATTGATCAAATGAGTTTAATTTTTATACACTATCAATATAAATATTTTTTTTTTCATGGGTCAATCAATTAGAAATTATGACTTTTTAAAGTAGTTATTACATTTTTTTTTATTATATGGTAATCTATGATATGATAATACTGTTAAAAATACTTACATTGTATGCATTTTTTAATTAAATTTTAATAAATCATGGTTGTGGTGCCAACTGTTATAAGCCATTTTCATAAGCTATTTCAACTAATTTATAAAACTATTTTTTTTTTTTAGTTTTTGTTCCTTTTTTTTTTTTATCTTTACTAATTTATTTGAAATCTCTTTTTTATTTTAATTTAGAAATATAATATAGCTACTATATTTTTATTTGTCATTTTGTATTTATCGGTTAATTTATTAAACACTTTCAATAATTTAGTCAGCTAGCTTCTAAGTTTTTAGCTTTTCAACTCTTTCATTGTGCTTATAATATCAAATACTGTGGCACTGGTTCATGTGGTTTATCTTTGTTCTGAAACAAAATGGAATGTATCATTGCTTAATGTACTTTATTTGGGATACTTATTTTTTTTAGAATATAGGAACATATGCAGGTTTGGTTGGACCAGTGAAAACATTGGTAATAAGAACTACTCTTTGTTGTGCAGAAGGAAAGGTCCCCTACAGAACATGCATAAATATCTGATTCTGAACATAACACTTTTTTTTTTTTTTTTTTTATCAATTTAGTTTTTTAATGTAAAGATGCATAGCATCAATCCTTTGTATGATATCTATAGTGTTGTGTGGTTCCTTTTGGCAGGGTCCTCTCCATCTTTGATTCCCACTAAAGCTGGAATTGATTCTAATTTGATCTAAATGCTTTTGGAAACTTCAGGATGCTAATGAATAAATGAGCTGTATTAATTGAAAATTTAGATATGAAAAACATGCTACGGTAAAAATAAATAAATAATTATTTTACACATCATCATCATTAAATTCATAAATTAAATAAAGAGAAAAAATATTTTTTTTGAAAGGAGAGAAAAAGAGAAAAAATATTATGCAAATTACGTTGTAAAATGATTTTAGTTTCATGTGGTCATTCACATTGTAATAATATACAAGAGTGTATTCGGATAAAATCCAATTCGTCAAATCCAACTCAACCCAATTAGATTTATGCGTATTGGATTGATTCTTTAAAATTGATCAAAATCCAACTCAATTCATATATACTAACAAACCTATCATAAAACACTAGTTATATATTATTATTAATAATTTAATATACTAAATAATAAATTATTAATATTGAAATGCCAAAAACACTCACAATAAGACTTGTATGTTTATGTTTTCATGATTAATAATTACTATTTAATTGGTATTTTCGGTTATAAAAAGAATCTTATTAATAATATCTGTTTGGACACATTATTCTAGAAGAATTTTTAGAAGAGAAAAAAAAAATGAAATTAGCTTCTCTAGAAGTTAAAGTTGTCTTTTCTAATAGTCAATTAGTAGAAGTTCTCTCAAATAGATTCATTTAAAAGATGTGAAATTTCTATAAATTAGCTATTGAAGAAGACAATTTTAACTTCTAGAAAAACTAATTTTATTTTTTCTTCATATTTTTTTCTCCTAAAAGTCTTTTTAAAGTAGTGTATCCAAATAAGTTAAATGTTTTATGAATACTCACTTTTAAAACTATCATTTATTATTTGTTAGTTTTGAGATTTTTTTTTTATAATTTTTTGATGAATTAAAAATAAAATAATTTTTTAATGATTTAACATGGTAACCAACCAAATCCCATCCAATTAAAATTGGATTGGGTTGAAAAAAAAGAAGTTAAGCCCAATTCAATTAAACCCGAATAAGTTTAATTGAATTAAATTAAAAATTAGACAAATTTCAATCCAATCCGGACAACTTAAACACAATAAAAAGTCTTTTACATTAATTACTATTTAGTTTAATATGGAATGTTTATTACTTAATTTAATTTATACGTAGCATTTAACAAAATTTATCACTGCTTTTGAATTTACTACAATACTTGTTAAGACGAGTGTCTTATCTAGCCTAGGGGATCTCATTAAGCAAATGACATGAAGTTGCAGGGAAAGAGTATTACACGCGTCATTGATATTACCAGTTATTATTATTGAAGATTACGCGTCATTGCTTCCAAAAAATATCTCTTTTTTCTTTCTTTCTTTCTTATTCTTCTATTATCATTTACTGCTATCTCATTTTAACATATTTTTCTTTCCTTCTTTATATCTATCTCTTTCTTTCTGCTCTAATGAAAAATTATTAAATGGCTAATAATCATCAAGTTATCTGTATGATCTCGACTAATTATCGCTTAATGCATGAATAATTTAATATTTTAAATCGATTAAAATTTCTTACACATTAAAGATTCCACGGTTAATCTTTGTTAGTGAAAATCGATTATATATTTATTTAAGGATTATTCGCATATTGCATGATTATGGATCAAAATCATGAATGATATAATAGTATTGTAGGTAGCACTTGATAATTTATCCATCAAAGGACTTGAGGAACATTATTTGATATCGACAATTATGGTTAATTCATGCCAGTACACGAAAGTCAATATATATTTCTTTAGCGTTTAATTAAGGTCTTTTTGAAATTTTATATAAAATTTGTCAAACACGTGTATAGGCCTGAACATCTCTTACTGTTGGTTATTCCAAAGTTAGATCGATCAACTAGAACCTCTACACAATCGTATATAAGACCCTGCATTGTTTATGTTAATTACCAAAGACTTATTTTATTATTCTGGAATTCAGCTTCTGGAAACTTTTACTAGTATACATTTGATTTGATTAAGAATTTAAAATCTCAAGTGACTAGACTCCCTACATGTAATTCTTTAAAAACTATACATATATTAACGACAAAAATTATTATTATTGATGAAATTGATTTTAGCGACTTTACGATCCTGTCTCATTCTCATATGCATGTTGTTTTTTCTTTCAAGCGTTGTAGAATAAGTGAATAACATGAAAAACTAGTCTTCTTTGAGATTTAAACAAAAAACACTTATATGATGAATATTTAATTAATCATTGTGAAGTCATACAAAAAGAAATCACTCAAATCATAGTGTGTCAGCAACAGCAACAACTTGGCTTCTTGTATGTTCTAGACTAATTTGACTGCTACCATGAAGAATGAAAAACATATACTTCTTTTAGTAATTTTCCTAGCCTTCTTCCTCTCTTTTATGTCACTATATGAAGTTATGTACAAAGAAATTACCTCATGTGATAATTGATACATAAGTTTGAATACCTTTGTCTTCCAAATTTGAAGCAAGTATGCTTTTATCTCCAAAATTACAAAAATATATTTTCTTATTGGTTCTTGAAATTTAGAAACAATATTTCTTTTAATCACTTGTCATAGATAATGTTAATTCATATTGACTTGACTATCATAAACAATGTTAATTAATAATGTCACACATCATTTTAATTTTGATATCACAATCATCATATGTCACACACAAAATATAATTTTTTTTATCATTTAAATTTGGGCAGAGTTTTTGTATAGATTCTAAATTTAAAAGTGATTTTATTACGTCCCAAAATTTAAGAATATGGTGTTTCATCTTATAAGTTAAACTAATATGTAATAAGTTTTACATATTACATTATTAAAAAGAAAATATAATTTATGCATGATAGGTATAAAGTTATTTTATTTCTTCGGTCATCAATCACAATCCTTTTTTTATGATAAGATAATTGATTTTTATAAAATTATTTAAAAAATTACTATAAAAATAATTTATAATTAATTAATAATATAAAATGATTTTATATTGAATGAGCATTTTATTCTATTAAAAATACTTCCAATAAAAAAAATCTTAAAACTTAAAAGCAATATTTTTAAGCCCATCAAGAGATCTGAGCTAATTCAACATAGGGTTCCAGCCATATATACAAGCAACAAAGGGCATAGGTTCAAAATGTAAATAATCACAACATGTATAAAATTGGTACGAGAAAAAAACTGAACCAAACTAATTTAACTGGTTCAATTTCTAACCAAATTTAAAAATTGGTTTTAGAAATCATTTCAGAAATTGTACTGATTTTAAACCAGTTTTAAATTAGTCTGGATCTAGTTTCGAAAAATGGATTCAATTAATTATAATCGAATTGCTTTTATAAAATTAATTATTTTGAACCGGGTAAAAAACAGACCGGTTCAGAAAATAATTAAAAAAACTGCCCTCTACTGTGATTTCGTTCTAATTAATGCATTCTCAGAAATTAATTTATTTACCTGTACCCTGAGAGCATCGGTTAACCAGAATATCATTATTTTATTAATTTGTTTTCAAAATATATATTTTTAATTACTCTCTAGTCTATACGTTACAATTGTAACTGTTTGTTAGACTTTGTTATTATTATATATAACTGAGTCTTTCTCTTTGCATTTGTATTCTTTAATCTTAACTAAACAAATAATAATAATAAAAAAGATTGAGAAGCACGTAATGTTCCAAGGCTAACGTGCAACTCACCACACCACAAATAACCAAATCATAAGTCAATGTTACCCGGGCCAAAAGATCTAAAAAGAACGATATATGTTTCACTAATATACAAAATATGCTAAGTGATGAAGTCAATGCTGGTACCCACAAAAAATTAATAAAGCTGAAATTTGTCTATATAACTTTCGTATGAACAAGTCTTTTTGTATTTGGAATCGATCAATATGATCTATGAAGAGAGACTGTTTCTCTTGAACTGTTCTGTTCCCTTTTCTTAATTTCTTTTGTTCTGTTCTTAGTTAGAGAAGACGCAAACTTTGACATATTTTCCTTAATTTCGCTAATGTCTTATGCCACAAATTTAAATGTTTAATTATTCATGGGCTTACGATTACCCCAACCCTGTTTTCATCTAGAAGAAAATTTTGATCGAGAACCTTAATTAAATTTACAGCTGTTCTTATTATATATAGTTATTTATTTATTTATAGTTTCCCTAAATGGAACGTCGTATTCGATAAACTAATTGACAATATGACTGTCCGAAATATTTCAAATAATTCAAACTATTATTTATAAAATAAGATAACTGAGTGCAATCTAAACATTTTAAATGCATTCATTGAAGAAAATGGTTATATAAATTAAACAACTCGTTCTTCCGTTTAAGAGAGAGGAAAACGATTGTTGGAATGGATTAACGTGCTTATATTAGACTAATTATATTGGACAGTCCCATAACTCTATTTTATTTCATGAATTCACATTTAACTATTTATATTAGACTCTAGCTAACCTATACGTAGAATTGCAAATCTGAGTATCTTATGGTACATAATTTACTTGTTTGTTTGATTCTATCAAAGATGTGACACAGAAGAATGCACAGAAAAAAAAGGAAGTAAAAAAATTCACTATTTCAGTCTTTAATTAACAACTACTACAACCCATTACTGACATGCACTTTTTTCTTACTTTGAAAGCTTGATGAAAAAAAAAAAAACTACTATTTACTTCAACACCATAATTGACAGCAATTTTATTACGTACAAAGGAATTCGATCATCAATCACGACATGTGTTACATTTTTCAGGCTTAACACAATCCAACCAACAAAAGCAACCCGTGCCACCCATTCTGACTTTATGTATCCTCGACGTACATAGGGCAGCATCATAAACCGTACATGCCCATGAGTTGTTTTTTTTTTTTTTTTTTTTCTATCACTAATACAAATATCTTTCGATTCACTTGATTAGATACTGATTTCACTCTATATTGTAAGTATTGTCGATTGATCGATAAATTTTTACGCATAATAAATCGAATACAAAAATTTCTACTAAATAAAACATTAAGGTAACAAATGAAAATTAGTTTGAGATGAGTGTGTCTAAGGAGCTAGCCTCCTTATTAGTTATCAAATTGCGTGAATTGACCATATCTCCCTCTTCAATTGCACACACCTTCCCCCTCATTTCGCACAAAGCAGCAACGGTCAACTCATTTCATCTACACTAAACGTTCACCTTTCTCAGCCGTCAAACCCAACCCACCCATACTTTATAAATATATATAAATAATGCCCAAGTCTAACCCATTAAACATATAAATTAACCCACTACACCCTTCTTTTGAGCCAAGTAGCGACTTTTTTTTCTTTTCATTGCCAAATTAAGCCCCTTTCTACCAAAACCAACTTCCTATTCACTCCTTTCATCTTAGAATTTGAGTTTGAGCCGAACGCAATACTACAAAATCAACTTAGAGCGTTTTATTCATACCAAAATCAACTTCTTATTAGAATTTAGGTTTGGATCTAATTTAGTTCTACAAAACCGACTTATAAGGTGATGTCGAGCGGCGGATGCAGTAGAGCACCGGTGAAGGTTGTGATAATCAACACCCAATACGTTGAAACCGATGCCACGAGCTTCAAATCCGTGGTGCAGAAGCTTACGGGCAAAGATTGTGACAATTTAGATACAAAGGTTCAGAGGAAGAGACAACATCATGAAAGTGGAGTTGAGGGGAGGTCGTTTTTGATGAGAGATGTGTCGTTTAAGGATTTCGATAGGTTGCTCAGCGAGATGCCACCGTTAAACGACCTTTGGACAGATTGATTAAACGACCTTATTTATAATCTACGGCCAGCGCGTGCGCGTGCGCGTGTACGTAAAATTGCTAATTTTGTGGTTGTATCTGATTACTTGATTTGATTCAATTTTCAGTGTACACCACACATACATTTATGTTTTTGGTTATTGTTGGAGGGGGTTGTATATACGCATATTGAGCTTACGGACCTATATTTTTTACTTTAATAATTTTGATATTGTTTCAGTATATATACATTAATTAATGGTTATTTTATGCTTAAATACATTGGTGTCCAACTTATAATTAATTACTCAATTTATTCTTCAAATTTTAAAAAGTTTAAATTTGGTTCCTAAATTATTTAAAATAAATTAATTTGATTTTTTTTTATCACATTTTGTTATTTGCACCATATCTTTTCTTTTATTAAGTACACCTCTTTTTTTTATATATATATTTTAAGGAATTATGTTTAGTAAAAGAGATGTAAATAGTAAAATCTAGTGAAAAAAAACTAAATTAAAGTATTTAAAATAATTTAGAACTAAACTAAATTTTTTTAAAATTTGAAAACCAAATTGAATAATTAATTATAAGTTTGAGATTTTTAATGTGTATTAAAACTTCTTTTATATTCATAAAGATGCTTACAGAATTAATATAACTCATTTAATTATGGACCATTGTGTGAAAGTTTGTTGATTTAAAATTTTATGTACCAAAATTTGATGACAAGTTAAAAAGAGAATCAGAAAGCGAAGCAAATGGGTTTAGGTATGACAAACAAACCCATATATGTAGGTATCATTCCATTCTCATTCAGATATTAATAGATAATCTATACTTTCATTAGGTACGGATATGGATAATACCTGATTATAAAATTTGGGTACGAAAACGGGAATGGGGATGTGTATACTTGTCCCATACCCATACCCATATCTATACCCATATCCATATATTTATTAAATTATTTTTATTTTATATTATACATTTTATGTAATAATTTTTAAATATTTACACTTATTTTATGATTTACAATTTATACTTGCTAAATTATTATTTTAGATTGTTTTAATTTATTTTTATATAGTTGTTATTAACATATTATTAGTTTGTTATGAAATTTTTTGTTGTTGTGAGACTTTTAACTTATTATTAACTTGTTATATCTTTAAATAATTATAAAAATTGAATTTTTTAAAGTTTATTATAACTAAAAATTATTTTTTTTAAAATTATAAATGTGTATGGGTATACTTGATGGAAATGAGGATAAAAATTCATACGAAGATGAATATGCAGGAACGGGAACCCATAGGTTTCTCGTCTCGTCTAGCCTCGTTGTCATGTCTAACTGGGCTAGAGGTTCTAGAAGATGAACTAATAAATATATTAAGGAGAAGGGATTTTGACTTGAAAATATTAACACTCACTAAGTTCTTGTTTAGAATGATTTTTAATTAAGTTTAAAAGTTTTTCAAAACAATAATAAGTTTAAAGTTTAATTTTAGTTTTTCCTTTAAATTTTAGTTTCAAAATATATTTATTTTGAAAATTTTATATTCTATTAAAATTAGTTTATGAGTATTTTTTTATGAAATGATGATGACAATAACAATAACAATAATAATAACAATGTTAATGATAATAGTGATAATAATAATTATCGTGATGACTTAGGATGATATATTTTTTTTTAATTATTTTTTGGGTCTAAATTAGATGAATCCTCCGCTAGAAACAAACCTGTTCGAGTTGGGTAGGAGTGTAACATCCCAAATTCTAACAAGGGTGGGGAGTGATTGCTTGTATGCAAGAGATGTGGCACAAACAAGTAGCACTTCTTCACAGGCTTATAGTTGGAGAAATACATTTCAATAGTCCATCAGGTAAAAACAAGATGCATCCCCATTTCAATAGTCCATCGCTTAAGAATTTCACACTTGAGCGTGTTGAAATAATCTTATATCAGTTGATGGACGTATTTGGTGGTTACTTTTTTAAAATTAAAAATCCAATTTAAAAAACTTTTTTTTCTTTGATTTTGAAAATGAATATAAAAGTATATTTATAAATTTAATTTGTTTTAGTGTCGGCGTGTTTGTTATCTTCATGGGTTCTGATAAGCACTACTTCCCACACAATAATCATCATCATCATCATATATTTGTTGTGTTAATGAATTTAATTTCTCAAGATTAATCATATACTTTGCATGCTCATATTAACGAAGCTTGTGGGATGTGTTATATTGTAATCATAGGCATCCCATTGTGCACAAGGGACTACTGTTTTACACATTGAAGGTTCTTCGGAGATTTATGAAATAATCCAACCAGTTTTTTTTCTTTGTTTTATTCATTGTGTAGATTCTACACATTCAAAAGGTTAACATTATCATTGACTTAGGCAACAATTTAACAATTGTAATGACAAATACATTGTTCGATCTCATTACAGGTTCCATTTGCTGAGATTCCATGATGAACCCTGCAACGATATTCGCAATAATCACCATTCTGACCACAACTACTATACAATGTTTCTTGGCAATCTTTTGCCACGGACAATTGCATTTGATTTCCTGCAGCACAACATACATAAGGATTAGTCAAAAAACAAAAATTGTAAAGTACTCCACATCATACTAATTGAAAATGAATACATACCAAAACAAATAGAAAGAATAAGTAGGAGAACCGAAAAGTAACAGAAGATTTTCATATTCTTAGTTTTGGAAAACAATATCTAAGCTTCCAACAAAGAGATGCTGCCTAAGAGTGGTGCTTCAACTGTTAATCATATGCAAGATATATATACTAATTATATTATGGGATAAGCTTTTGACTATTTTTTTTTTAATAATATATAACTGTAAATAACAGTAGATTTTCATATTCCTTCTTTTGAATGATATATTAATTATTTTGAGAAACAATGAATAATATTATTATTATTGTTTTAATGAGGAACTATAAATAATTAAGACTTTTGACTAATCATTATTATTGTTTTAATGAATATTATTATTATTATTATTTTAACGTTATATTGTTTTTTTTACACAAACGTTATATTGTTATTGTAATTATTTATATGCTAATAAGAAACATACAAAACACAACTAGAAAACACTAAGTGATTTTTTTACAGGATAAGATATACTCCTGAAATATAATAAGCAAAAACTAATTAAATCACTTCCCTTAAAATAAAAAAAAGACAATCTTTAATTTTGATAAACTCAATAAAAACAAGTGATCCATTTACTAATGTATCCATTGCATAGGACAACGAAAGAGGAGTGGGTTAAAAATAAAACTCTAATTAAATAAATGGCATTCTAGAGATTATCCTTAATTATGAGACAGATAATTAAAATTGTTTAGTTCACCAAAAAAAAATTAAAATTTATTTATATTCTAGTCCAACAAACATGTTACTCCAAATGTCTTTAATATTAATGAAGAAAACTACAATAAGATATTTTTTATTTCTCCCTGATGTACCAAAAATATTAATTTAATTAGAATATATTGATTATTAATTACATGGTCATCCAATTATGGGTTTATTTGAATAACCTTATTTAAAAACACTTTCTAGATAAGAAAATAAGGAAAATATATAGAAACTTATCCATTGAGAACCTATAAACTGTTATGTACGATAAAATTATTAGTTTATGTTAGCGTATCCTTGATTGCACACCAAACAACATATTATTATCTTTGATGGGAGTGTTTGCTTAAAATCAATAGAATAAAATATGATTTTTCTATCTCATTTTTAATTAATATTTTTATTTAAATAAATAATGAATTGGTCGATTCTACTATCAATTAAGGAATTTTTTTTTCTAATTTATTTGATATTTAATAAAATTTATAATTTTATATAAATTTCAACTAATCATAGAAACATAATTTATATTATTAGATTTGTTATTTAGTGTGCATTAAACATCATATATAATTAAAATTTATCATATTTTTATCTTATTATTATCCTATCATATTATGCTTAGATATCCTTATCTTATTCTTTCCACCAAAAGTGTGTTGCTAACATTTATGAACTACATCATGTAAACGAAGAAGGACATCTCTTCCATAAGATCTTTCTTTGCTAAACATTGTTTCCTAGCGAGATCGATCAAGAAAATTATGAAGATCCCAATCTATAATTTTTACTTCCTCCTACTTGTTCTCTTCTTGGATTCCCGTAAGCTCAATTACTTCTCTGAAATTCAAGATACTAATGAGTTCAATTTTGTGTGTAATGAATTAATTAACATAATCATTTAACTTCAAAATCACTCTTTAGATTTAATTTGTTGGGAGTTTTTGCTCTACAAAAAATTCATTAAATATTGAATGATTTAAAAATTAAAATTTTATGTCACAATAATAGCTACTTTAGATATCATTTTAGAGATTAAAAAATAGTTAGTTTCTAAATTAATTTTTAATGTCATTAAATTAGTTACTAAAATTATTTCTATAATAATAACTACTAAATTGATTTTTAAAAAAGTATTTAAATCTTTCTAAAAAATTAATTACTAACATTTTATTTACTTAAGAAACTAGATTCTAAATAGTATGGAAAAGTCAGAAACTAATAAATTTATCGATAAAACTGTTTTGTTTTGTAGTGGTAGGTCATGGTATAATATAGTTGAGATGCAATCTTTCTCTCCCCACAATCCTCAGTCTCCTTTTGAAATTATATATGTATATGTGACTGGATATGTATATCACTTTGTGTTGGAAATAAAGTGGAAATGGCCGTGTACAGCAAAGAAATTATTATTTTTTGTAAATTTTTTTTTACAATTTTTTTTTTTTTACAAAATGTTGTTAATATTAATGCCTTTGTGCCTATCATTATAAGGACTACAATAAAAAACAAATTAACAACGGACAAAAGTTTTTTTTTTTTTTCTAACCAGTTACAATATATTTTTAAAATATTTTTTCTAACTTTTTTTTTTTATCTCTCTAATACACCATTAACCAGCTTATTCGAGACATCTTTTTTATTCTGTTGTCTCTGTTTTTTTTTTTTTTTAATTCATTCTTGTTCTAATAATTGTAAAGAAATTTGTAGAAAATATTGATTTTAAATGAAATTTCCAAGTCAAAAATGTGTTTGTCATTTAAATGGAATAAACACTTAGTTGAGCTATCTTAATAGATTTATCAACTTAATTAATATACTAATAACTAGTAATTATCAATTAATATATATCTTATGAAATGAAATAAGTATTCTAGGAGTAGCAGTTATAGTTGAGATCTCAACTAAAGATGACAAATCATATACACACAGAGAGTTAAAAATTGAAATGAGAAATGCCAAACATGGAGTTGAAAACGAAAGGGTTAAGATTATCACGTGAGACTTTTCTTAACTCCTAAACCTTCTTACATGTCCATATATATAAAATGAATATAGTACACTAGCTAATTCAAACATCTCCATCTAAAATTTGTTAAAAACTACTCCAAACATTTTCAAAATTGCCAAATTGTGTTTGCTTTGTGTTCAAAACCCAAGTTCACATAATAGTTCTTTTATAAACAATACACAACATTAAATATTTGCTTATTATACAGATAATTAATAAAAAAAGGTGCTTAACATCGAACGTGTGAGAAATTTATTGTAGATCTTTACGGGCAACACTTTCTTTATTGAACATTTCAAATAAAAATATACATAAATATAGTCGCGAGAAGACAACGTAAAGTTTCTGCATTGCTTTATATCTTCACCATTAACCCTTGTATAATTAGCATGCACAACAATGTATTAAGATAAAAACACCAAATTTCGTACGCCAAACTCGTACGATTAAGACTAGTTGGCCAGTTAGTCATTGCACACACTATAAGCACTTGTAATTGACATTGACATTTAAAGTAAAATATTGAAGAATTTAAACAATTCATAGAAATCAAAATCATCTAAAAGTTTATAAAAAAAGTTATGGAATTCTACAACTATGGTCATTCACTAAAAAAAAAAAAAAAAAGACATTTTGTGGCGGCTAATAAAGCGGTTTGTGGCAGCTAAAAACCGTCATAAATAACATTTGTGACAACTAAAATAGTTACCAAAACTACGCAAGTCACAAATTGATTTTGACTGTTTTAAAATAGCTGCCGTTATTGACACAAATAAACCGTCAGAAATGTCTTTTAACATTTTTTGATGGCTAGAAAACCGTTAGAAAATGCACTTTGTAACCGTCAGAAAGTACATCTACTACATTTAAAAAAAAATGCAATTAATTTGTATCACCATATAATTTATTTAATTTTTGTAATGTTTTATATTTGTTTTGTCTTTCACCATCAAGATCCACTGGCATTAGGTACCGTAAGAATAATTATGCATGTTGAATTGAAATAAAAATATATATTAACACAGACATTGCCTTGAATCTACTTATTTAAGCATCAATGTTGAATCATTAGCAACAATCACCGGTCAAAGCAAATTGTTGTCTCATTCAAAAACTATCCAATCTTAAATTGTAGAACCTCCCTCCGCAAAAAAAAATAAAATATAACTAATTAAATAAAAGGTACATTAGAGACAAGACAAGCAAAAATAAAATCTCAGCAACCAGAGAATTCTCCAACAACTAAGTTAAGCTTTTTGAAGACTCATATTATCATCTCAACAGCAGCAATTAAAGACACACTAGAGAAGCTGTAGTCATTGCTTTAGTCCATCAGAGGTAGCTTCAAGATTTTAGTCAGAGCTACACATCTTTATTACAAAGTTCAGGAAAAATCAATGTTGTAGATTTACATAATCAAGTGTAGGAGACTAGCCTAAGGGAAAAAATAGCAATACAATTCATGAAGTCAAGACATGATGATCTTGCTTCTAACAAATGCAACTTTAGAACAAAACATGTTATCTTAAGCTCATCTAAGGTGTAGGGACAATGAAATTTTGTATGCAAGTTTAAAGGAAAATGGCCACTGACCTCATCAAATGTATGAAGTTCCAATCATTGACCAATCAAAGATTAAGAAGAAACAAAGTTTTTTAATAATCAAATGAATTACAGGTAGAGAAACATCTAACATCTCAATGGAATGGAATGGAAACCAAACATAAATTAAGTGCATCCAAAATTTAGAGAGAAACCATGAAAAAGAATTCCTGTTTTAGAAAAACAAAGGTTAGACACAAACTCATAAATTTCAAAGAATGAAAGATGAGCTAAAGACCCTTTGCATACTAGCTCTTGCTTTGGGGGTATGATGAACCATAATTGTTAACCGTATATTGATATTGTTTGCATGAGATGAGATGATAGTGTTAGAAGTTAAGTAGTTGGGTTCTAAGGAGAAGAAAAAAAAATTAAAATGGAACTGAGATGGAAGAAAAAGTTGTAAGAAAACATGATATCTCACGAAAGTTGGTTGAATATTATCTCACTTCAGCAGAATTATTTGCTTTCATAGGCATAAATCTACTATTTGTATAAATTCTCATCTTTTGTTTTTAGTCAAAATTCAAGTGTGAATATACAATTTAGAGTACAATGCATACATATATCTTAGACGCCTTGCACTTATAACTGCTGGAATTTGTCCAATAAGGTCTGCAAGCTGATTAAACTCTCAATTGGAATAACATCAGAAAATTGGTTTCCTTTAAATAGAAAATAGTGATAGTGCTTTGCCTCTACAGTAAGAATTTCCTCCACTTCTGCATTTTCAGATTTGTATTCTTGAAGGTGAGATGACAATTCAGCACAAGCCTGAGCATCATTTAAAAATATCAATCAAGAGGAAATTCTTTTTGAGGTTCCAAAAATAATCTTATGGAAACCTTAGCTAATCAAAATATTGGTTTAACCAACAATTTAAAAGAAACCAAAAAAAAAAAAAATCCTAAACAGAGAATTATTTATTGAATAACTTAAAAAAGCAATCAAGAATTTTTTACTGGATACTCTCAACCTTTACATTTATCTGGAGGGCCACATTTTCAAGATATTGCAGGTTCATTTATGCAACTGTAGTCAGAGTGCTTAATGACACAAACAAAATTATCTGGGAGGACATTGTTGGGCACTAATTCCTGGTTCATATTAGCAGATGCTATAAATTAATGCCAAGTGTAGGAGGTGTTGAAGAATTTAGAATTTGTAGCTAGTTTGAGAATTTACCATGAAAGTTTTATATGGAGATGCATTAGACAAAACAGTTGAAGAATGCACTTTAGTACCATTAGCCAAAGTCACCTATATGTAAGCCATATCTACAAAATTTAATTGCTAAGATCCACCTTTAAAAATCTACTTGACAGTGCTAGACTTTTCAATCAACAACCGAGACACATATAAGAATACAAAATATCACATCTGGTTAGATAGAGACTAGATGGAATAAAAATAAAGATAGGGAGGGGTGCGGCAGTTAGAAAAGAAACATTTATTTTCCTATCCCTTTTTTCTCAATGAAACTAAAATTATTTGTTATATGATATCACAAGTTGATCAATTTTATTTGGGTCAAAAGATGGTCTTTTCAACAATCAACAGACATAGATTAAAATAAAAGGGAGGGACAAAATGCACTTGCTTCCATTAAGGAATTTGAACTTTGAAAAGTTCATTGGAGCTAATGTTGAAAACTATAAGATAAGACTAGTGCACATCAATAATCATGTCTTAAAAAGTAAAAAATTTTTTTTTGAATCCAAGCTTGTATTCAATGGAAATATTTTGATCGCAAAAAAGGAGGACACAAGCCTATCAGAATCTACTTAGTATGTGACAATTGATGCATTGCTGACTATGTAGGAAGTAAATTTGAAAGTTAATAGAGATTCTTGATGGCATACCTCAGCATTGGTTACAATATGTGCTCCAACTTCAATATATAGCAGCATTACCAATAGCCTTGGATATTGAGCCCATTCCACCTTCAACATATCTACATGGAAAAAAAAAATTCATTAAGAGGACATCCTTACTAAAAAATAAGGGGTAGAATCCTTTCAACCCCAACAACATCAACAAGATTCTAATCTGTCTATACTCTATTAGATTATATTAAAACTAAATACAGAGAGTTGAAGCAAAATATGAATTAAACCATAATTGAACTAATCACATTACAAATCAAAGTAATTAAACATATCCATGATTTGAATATATAATATAGAAGGTTAAACTGCTTCGAAACAAATTTTTATTCTAAAATAAAAATTTAAAACAAAAGCAGGGAACTAAAATACAACTAAGATATTTCACTGAACATTTTGGTGAAAAGTTACTAACTTTATTGGGAATCTCTTTCAAGCATCTCCTTGTATCGTGATTTTCAAAGCATATCACCATATCCTTTTCAAAAATGAAAACACCAGGTTAGTTAATTTATAAAAATAAGCAAATTCTTTCAATGGATCACTGCATTATAAAAATGAAAATGCTTAAGTGAAGAGGAATTTCATGCTACAATGAAGAATCACAAAAGACCTCTTTACTTAAATAAATAGAAAACAAAAGCATGAAATTCCTCTTCATTGTAGCATTTTCACAAACACCTTGTGGGAAGTTAAAAAGAATGTAATAAAAAAATAATGAATACCAATTTCAAGACTTATTAATAACTTACAACATTAGAGACTTCAACATTAGCCAACCTTTTTCCTTAGCATAATAGATCTACAAGAATAACATGTTTAGACTTCAAATCCAAACACATACACAGAACCATGAAAGATATAAATCAAAGATCATACCTCCAAGAAACGCTTGCAAACCTAAGTCACAATGCAGTGATTAAGTCATGCAACAACAACTTCACTCGTCACTTCACCAAGTTTTGAAACCTAGGAACTCTAAAACCCCAATATCTTCAATCAAAACAGTAAGCAATTAGTGAAACTCAAAGTGAAACCAACAAAACCTAAGAAATTGAATGAATTGCTTAGGGTTGAGAAAGGGAGACAGAGAAAGTGAGAGCATGAGCCACAAAATGGAAAAATGAAAGGTAAAGGTTTGTGCACAAGAGTGAGAAAGAGAAAGAGAGAAAAAAAAGGGGGAAACATGATTAATAAAACAAGGGAATAGTTTAAAAAAAAAATAGTGTTATTAATATTAAAACATTGTGAGTTGTGATGGTTAGTTATACGAGTCAGAAATCACCGTATTTCTGGCGGTTTGCTCTAACCGTTAGGAAAAAAATGCCATTAAATACCACTTTTTTTGTAGTGATTGGCCATTACTAACTATATATTTATATATATTAATTAACAATAGCAATGTTCCATGTAAAGACAGTACCACCATATATATTAAGCCTCAATTGTAAACCTCAAATATTCATATTCTTTGGCCTTATAAAATGGATACACATGATTGTTACTACAATACTGCTAGGTAGGTGGAGTAACTATAATAGCATTATATTAGTGTCTAAGTTGTGGACAATTAGTCTTGTTGTGCCCTTCTTGACTACAACGAAGAATAAGTTTATCTTCTTTGTGACTCTGTCCAATTCATCTCATTTCTAATTCTAGTGGCCTTTGATCTTTCTCTTTCACGTAATTTTAACAACACTTTGTAAAAAAAATAATTTGTAAATTTTTTTTTATAAAAAATAATAATTTAATATTCCCTTACAAAAGGCGCTGATCCACCAAGTGCCTCCCAGTCTCAGGAAACGTTTGGTGATTTGTGCTACCTAATATGATAATATGTCTTAAGATTTTGCTATTTGGATAATTTCTTTTAAAAAATTACCCAATATGGTCTTTTTGTCTAGTAATATATATTTGTTGCTTTGGGAATGGATGTCCATTTGGCTGCCCCGTGAAGGTTAATGTAGTTTATGAGGAGTTCATCTTCTTCTTTGGTCCAAGGTTCTTTGTGTATTTGCTCTTTATCATCATCACAACAAGGAGTTCTACCCATTGGATGATGAGATTTGTGGGGAAAGAGAGAAGAGAGAATGGGGTATGCAATTGACTCATTGGGAATGTGTTTTTCTTCTCAAATCTCAACATAACATATATTTGATTGAGTTGGTGAGAAATGACAAGTTGTTGCAATTAAGTTTGTGCTCTAATGGGTAATTTTCCCATAACATAAAATGCATCACAGGCTCTAAATAAATACTCATTTAATTTTTCATTTAATGTTCACTCACAAAATTTATTATTTACTATATGTGAGTCTTTATTGCATCTCATTTATTATATTTAATTTATTGCATCATTTAATGTTCATTCACAAAATTTATTATTTATATTGATTCTCATAATAAAAAGTTTAATTGATTGTTTGCGCCTCCTCTTGATCCACCAAGCGCCTCCCAGAGGGATACCACGTTAGCATATGTGTGACAGGAGGAGTTGATCCACCAAGCGCTTCCAGTCCCAAGAAGCGCTTGGTGGATCCATGCTACCCAGTATGGTAATATGTCTTAAGATTTTGTTATTTAGGTAATTTCTTTTAAAAAGTTACCCATTATAGTTGTTTTGCCTGTTAATATATACTTGCTGCTTTGGGAATGGATGTCCATTTGGCTGCCCCGTGAAGGTTAATGTAATTGATGAGGAGTTCATCTTCTTCTTTAGTCCAAGGTCCTTTGTGTATTTTCTCTTTATCATCATCACAAGAAGGAGTTCTACCCATTGGGTGATGAGATTTGTGGGGAAAGAGAGAAGTGAGAATGAGGTATGTAATTGATTCCTTGAAAATGTGTTTTTCTTCTTCTTCTCAAATTTCAGCATAACATATATTTGACTGAGTTGGTGAGATATGACAAATTGTTACGATTAAGTTTATGCTTTAATGGGTAATTGTCCCACAACATAAAATGCACCACTGGCTCTAAATAAATACTCATTTAATTTTGCATTTAATGTTCACTCACAAAATTTATTATTTATTATATGTGAGTCTTTATTGGATCTCATTTATTACATTTAATTTATTGCATCATTTAATGTTTACTCATAAAATTTATTATTTATATTCACTAATTGCACATAATCTTTTCTCTCAAAAGTAAGCATGATCATTGAACTCACATATGTGGGGATGCCCTTGTCTCAACCCCAATTTTGACAGAGAAAAATTGAGTTGAGCGGGTGCGGGTTTGAGTTTTTCTCGCTTAAGAAAGTTGGGGATGAGATTGAGGTTGGGAATTGTGATCTCTGGCTCGCACCCACACCCGTCCTTATTATTTATAAGTAAATTATATACATACCCTAGAATAATTATACTCAAAATGTTTTATTTTGTGTGTTTATTTTGATTGACATGATATTTATAGTTTATTATGAAACAAACTTCTATTGATAAAATAAATTAAGAAACTTTATTTATTATGATAAATGGAAGTATGTTATACGGGGATGTCACATGTAGTATTTGAGATGGTCATGTGTATCAATTTACGTTATAATAATCTTTTTATAATTTGAGATTGTTATGTGTATTAGAGATAGGGCGAGACGGGAAAACCCAATAGGAAATGAGGATAGAGGTGAGGATGATTTGGGATGTTGGGGGTGTGGAGTGGGGAGGCTAATCCCACCCCCGCTTTGCCCCGCCCCATTGCCATACCTACTCAAAAGATGATTATTCCATGTATTAATAATTTCATAAAACTTTCTCTAAAAAAAAAATTCTTAAATAAATATTACAAAAGCTAGGTAACAAATAAAATGAGCAAAATGCAAGAAAAAAACCATTTTCTTTATATATTTTTTATCCAGATTTTGTTTCTTAAATAGTTTAGGATACTACATATATAAAGATACTCATAACTCAAAAAAAAAAAATCAAATAAAACGAACAAAATTTAATTATTCTTTGAAAAGTGTTTTTTTTTTTTTAATTCTCATCTTGTCTACCATTATATTAGTGTTTAAGTTGTGGACAATTAGCCTTGTTGTGCCCTTCTTAACTACAATGAGAACAAGTAAGTTTGTCTTCTTTGTGATTCTGTTTAATCCATCTCATTTCTAATTCTGGTGACCTTTGGTCTTTCTCTTTCTTTTCATAGGACCGAATCTAGTCACCACTAAGACCAGCGTTGTTATCAAAGCTGGAGTGTTTGACTTTATCAATTGTTATTGTTATTTGTTAATGAAAATAATATTACTATTGAGGACACATAGTCATAGATAATATAAAGAATATATAAGTCTAAATATATCTTATATATAATAAGCTTTTATATGGATCTGGGGAATTTTTTCCCAAAATTATCGAAATGGGCATATTTAAAATATTTTATGAAAAAAGGTAAGTCGTGTTTTTGAATACGACTTCATATATGAAGAAGTCAAAAAATTGTAGAAGTCATGCATTTAAACATGATTTTAATTTTTTTGTTTTAATTATTGAAATCGTATTTTCAAGCACAACTTCACTTTTTTAGAAAAATAAATAAATAAATAAAGTCGTGTATGAGTGGACGATTTTTTAATAAATTACAATATTTTACAACTATTTATGTTAAAAAATGATTAGTTGTGGGAGAATGTCCTACATGTAGGTCTTCTTGTGTGTCAACGTGGTATTACTTGTGGTTTTTGAGTTGGTTCCTGTTGTCCTCCTCTTGATCTATAACTACGTCAAGTCGATTGTAGTCCCATTATTTTAGTATCACTATGTATATCAATTTGTTGATGTAAAGAGAACACGTGTGTGTAATGAATGTTCTGACCACCACCATCATCTTTATTATTATCTTCATCTTCATCTTCATCGTCATCATTATTATTGTTATTGTTATTATCATTTTCCTCTTCTTAGTCATTGACATTAGGCATGTCCCTAATTTAAGTAGGCAATGTGGGACGATAACAATGATGGATTGTATGCAGACGGTGGTATGAAAGAATATGTAACAAACATATTTGAATGTCTAGGAAAAATATTAAAATTAGAAGGAACTTGATGAAATGAGTATTGAGAGGTGTATGCTGAGAATCCTCGTGGTTAGAAAGTTTGTTGATCAGAATGAGTCATATATATAGAAAAATCCGCTGATTGATAAGTACTTTGTGTTATATGATCTGGAAAATTGTGTTTTGTTTGTGGTTCATTTTGTAAAAGAAAAGATGGATAATTAAAAACACTTTTTGCACTGACACTATAAAATCATACATACTTCCTTTAAAAAAAAACATGAAATCGTCAAAAGAAATATGACTTTTATTTATTTTTAAATAAAAATAGTTGAAGTTATGTTTCAAAGCATGACTTCAATAAAAATTAAAAAATCAAAATTGTGTTTTAGTGGACAACTTTTGCAATTTAAAAAAAAAAATAGTGAAGTCGTGTTTTTGAAACATGACTTCTTATTTAGAAGTCATACTCCAATCTACAACTTACCTATTTTGTAAAATATTTGAAATGTGTCAATTTTGATGATTTTGAAAAAAAATTTGCCTCAATTCTTTATAAAGCCTATATAATATATAATTAATATTATTTTTATTTGTATTTGGTATAACTACTTAGAATATATATAATTTAATTATTTTGTTAGTAATACCAATTCGTGCGAGTCAACTACTAATTCATAAGTCTGACCATTGACTTAGTACCCTGACTAGGTCGATGGCAGGTTTGTTTTAATAACATAGGTGATATATATCCTTTCTTCTTTCTTTTTTTGAAATTTTTTTCTCAAATTATCTTCATCTCATTCTCTATATAACTTTACTCGTTCATGCTATGGTTTAATTTGTTTATTTTTATTTTTTTAAAAATGTTTATATAATAGATGTTTTTTAAATGAATGATTATTTTATAAGCATATAAAATTTACTTTATTAAATAAATAAAAAAAAATTATTTTAAATAAAACTAGTTTAGATAAATACATTAGAAAAACAAAAAAAATATATTTATTTTGTTAAAATAAATGTTTATATCATGAAATGAGCTTAAATATGCAAACGGGTCTTATTTGATCTTGTTCTCGCTTGCCTTTGGATATTCTTAATTATTCGTTAATGTAGTCGTGATAATAAAATCGGAAATAAAAATCAATTCTAGCTCAATTTTTCACTATGGTCGTCACTCATAAACACATGCTGCTTGTTTAATTAAGATTCATTCAATAAGAATTGCTTGCGTTCTTTTTATTATACATTGTTGTAATCTGTGCTTCTAAAAATCATAAAATAAACAGTAATGTGTATTTTTTTTTTCTCACCAGTGATTAATTAGAAAGAGAAATCACAATATTTAGGTAACGTTTTTCAAACAACAGATTTGAACACATGATGGTTTATGCGGAAGAGAGAAATGGTAATTAAAAAATTAAAAAAAAAAAGTGTAAAATAATAAATAGTATAATTTGTATCTAATAATGCAACCATTTTATTATAAAGATTAATACTCACCTACCGTATAAAATAATTTTGTATAATAATTAATCATAACTCATTATTTTAATAATTTTTAAAATAATTTTATAAAAATTAATTATTTTATCATAAATAAAAGATTATGATCCCCTTACACTAATATATCATTCTTTTTCTCTTTATTATATATTTTCATATAATTCTTCGGTTCATGGTCTTACAAGTTTAATGTGTGTGAAAGTTATAATACATAACAAACCCTACAAACACACCAATTATTGTTAAGGTCACATAATCCAAGTGCCTTTTCTGACTTGTAATATGCTTTACAAATAGGGCAACAATCATTGTCCTTGTCGTCACATTTTTCTTTAGGTAATGATGTTTCTCCACATTCTACATCTTCAGGTACCACTGTCATTTCCACTTTATTTCCTACACCAAATAATATACATATATAATTAATCTTGTGAAGTTCATTACACACAAAATTGAACAGAATCATTTGAACACATTTTTAATCAAATTAATATTCTCTGATAAAAAATAAATTAGAACTTACCAGAATGCAATGGAGAGAACAAGCAGGAGGAAAGAAAAATAGATTGAGATTTTCATAATTTTTCTGATAGATCTAGCTATTAAACAATGGTTAGCTTTCTCTATTGATAGGTCTTATGGAAGAGAGCTCCTTGTGTATTTATATGCTCCATACAAAAAAATTTCTAGGAACACACTCCTAACACAAAAATGTTATTTCCTTATTGCCAAATTTCAAGTTTCCATAGCTAAAGATTTTAAAATCTGAAATTTATCAATAAAAACAATCAAATTTGGAATCAAAATTGAATCATTCGATCACAGTATCAATTCTTTCCCAAAATATCAGTGTTCAATGGTTCAACAATGGCTGAGGCGCTTCATCTGAATTTGAGCGTTAATAATATGATTTACACAATCAGTGATTGATCCCGCAAGATTTTAGATTTCATAATTACAAGATTTTAGATTTCATTCATGGTTTATATTTAAGTAATATGAGAGACAAATCATTAATACTAAAAAAAATAATAATTATATCTAATTATGTCACAAATTTATGTTTTATTTAAAAAATATCTTTTAACTTAAATAAAATGAGTGTACAGTAGATAATAATAAAATAAAAATATAAAAAAATATTACTCAAAAAGTAAACATTGTTACTTATATATTACAAGATTTTAGATTTTGTTGTTCGTTTATATATATTTAAGTAATATGAGACAAATCATTAATATTAAGAAAAATAATGATTATATTTAATTAAGTCACAAATTTATGTTTTATTTCAAAAATATTTTTTAACCTAAATAAAGTGAGTCTATAATAGGTAATAATAAAATAAGGATATAAAAAAAATATTATTAAAAAAAAATAAAGATGGTTACTTATATATAAGACAAAGTATCCTTTTGCATAATTTGTGATTAAGATAGTCTAAGGGCAAGGATAGTGAGTTTTCCTCGATAATCCACGTGTTGCAATGCTACTGGCCAGGACCATTGCCGGACGTGATAATCCGAGACCAAGTCATAATTCGCGGTGAGTATAACCTCTAATTTTTTTTCTTCTTTTATCGAACACGATATCATCATAAGATTTATAATATTTATAATTCAATAAATTGAATTAGATTTTTTTAATGAAACTTCTAATTACTCTAATTAATTGAGTCAAATCAATAATCATCATAATTTTTTTTTATTCTTTCACTTTTTATTCAAAGATAGTGTATACTATTACCTCACAATTCACTCTTAAAAAGGGGAAAGATATCTCATAATTTGTCGTAATGCATCGTTAATTATTTAAATATAATACATTCGAATATGTGAAGTGCCCATTCACAAAGTTTACTATTCAGTAAATTTATGGTCCGTTTAATTTGTTAAAAATCATGGTACTGGATGCAGAATATATATTTTTATTCCACGTTTGATTTTAATAACAACCACAACCGTGGGATAAAAATTAAACATATCATTAAAAGTAATTTAATTTATGATATTATTGATAATTTATTTTATTTTGTAATAGTTTTTTTTTATGCAACATTAAAGTAGATCAGTCACTTTGTGATTTTAATTATGAAAAAGCATAAACATATAACCATCCTGATATCTGCATAGTACAATTAGTTTGCGAAAAAAAATGGTTATATATGTAAGAAATATCCTAGAACCAACTATCAAAATGAATGTGAGCACACTCTCTCCAAGAGCTTTTTCATTGACCGAGAAATGTGTCCTCCACGTTTTCGGATTGATCTCGTGAAACACTACTCTATTGATGATTTTCTTTTTCTTTGGGTTTAATGAGTTTGTGTATGTTTTTTTTTTTTTTTCTATTGTGTAATATTAAGAGATTTTCAAAAGAACAAAAAGTGTAACGAATGCACGCGGAAAAAAAGATGTTTAAAATCTATATATTACAGGTCAACAGCTTTGGTGTTCTGTTGCTAATCCCCTAACCATTTTGATGGTCATTCATTCAATCTTGGTGAAGTTCCTCAGCAGCGGGGGGTAAATCTGACATTGGTAGGCCGTGCCACAACAACTGGGTCATCTGCAAACAATCCTTTGATGAATGATGGTGTTTTTAGAGGCCTACGACCCGTCATCCGAGGATAAACATCTTCAAGAAAATAATATGCATTAAGGCTGATCATGGATTGGAATCCATATCCAAACTATATCCATTTAAATGGTTTGGATTTTAAATCTATTTTAAAATTTAGTTTGGATATTTTTAAAAATGGTTTGGATATTTTAAAATTTGGATTTAAACCACAAATTTTTTTTTTTATAAATAATTTATGATTTAAAACCAATTTTTAGAATTGGATTATGATTTAAAATCAATAGAGAGTGGAAATTGTATTGAAGAGTAGGGATTATAGGAGAGAAAATTGAATAATAACACCATTCAGATTTAATACCATTGAATAATCATAAACTACCAAAATTGAATAATTAGAAATGGTCTTCAAATTGCTTTTGAATTTCTTCTTTGAATACAATACTATTCATTTTCCCCATCTGATCATGTTAACAACAATATCCAAAAATAAACTTCAAGAACACGCTAATAAACTATAGTCAATACCAATAAAGACTAACAAATTTGTCCTACAAAACTTGGATATGATTTGGATATTTGAAAGTCTTAACATCATATATTGAAACATACAATGACAACAATCTTCACCATTTATTCAGACCAAGTGAGGCAACATAAGCAAGATCTTGTGAGGAAAACATTTCTACAAAATAAAGAGACATCCAGTTATTTTAAAATTCATAATTTATTAGGTCATAATATACTACATTAAGCATTTTTTTTTTACCTTCCTCAAAATTCTCAATTTCCTCAAATTCCTCATTTGTAAACACAAGTGAAGGTGCTCCTTTTAACCAATCTTGAGTGCAAATAAGAGCTTCCACCATTTTTGGTGTAAGGGAACTGCGGTATGAATCAAGCATTCTTCCTTCAGTGCTAAATGTCGACTTAGAAGCTATAGTGGTGACAGATATAGCCAACACATCTCTTGCCATATTTGCAAGGATCGAAAATCATCCAGCATTTAATCTCCACCAATTCAGAATATCCGAAAGCGTCATTCTCTAAGGATTCTTCTAAGTATTTATCTAACTTAGTTTTGATTGGTTCACTTGATTGGAATAATTCATGATAAATATAACAATCAATACTACATCCACCTCCACTTGATCTAGTTGATTGGAGAAACTGAAGATAGTCGTAACGATCATTAAGTTGAGTTTCTTGTGACTCACTTTGCATCCCCTCCATTCCACCACTATACTCATTAAAAAGATATTTCAAACAAGCAAATAGTTTTTCTTGTATCGGAGGTGCCAAACTACCATAAAAAACTTGAGAAATCTACTAATTTACAAAAATCAATTTATAGCGAGGGTCCAATACAACAACAATCAATAATAACATGTTTAAACTGTCAGGAGTTCCCCAATACTTCTTGTATTTTTTTTTCATTTTTCCAATCATTGACTTAATACTCACATCCATAGACTTACATGCTTCATTGATCTTCCTTCCAATTCCAAATGCCTCTAACATGTACTTATTAGAGGTCACATAAGATGAACTGGAAAGAGACACAGTAGCTTCATAAAAAAAATTCAAAAAAGAAAAAATTGAGCGAGCAAAGTCCCAATCTTCATGAGTAGGCATACTTTTTCCCACTCCCTTCTTCAACTCATCAACATACACAAGTTCTGAAAATGCCTCTTGATGTTTTAAAGCTGCCTCTAACATCAAATATGTTGAATTCTACCTGGTTTCAACATCCAAGCAGACAAGACCTTTGTATCTATTATTCTCTTGTTCAACACACTTTTTAAATGTGGTCAATCTAGATGGAGAAGATCTTATGTACTTCACTATAGCTTGAATTCTCAAAATAGATGTATTAATCTCTTATAGACTCTCCTTTGCAATCAAGTTCAAAATATGCGCACAACAACACATATGAATGTAGTCTTTGCTCAAAACTAACCTATTCCAAGACATTAGCCTCATTTTGAGATGTTGAATCTTAACAGAATTTGACGAGGCATTGTCAATAGTAAAACTTAAAATGTGGTGTACCCCAAATTAGTCAAGCATCCCTCAACAAACTTAGCCATAATTTCTTCGGAATGGCCTGTGACTTGGCAAAAGTTTAGAATTTTCTTATGCAGCTTCCAATTATTATCAATGAAATGGACAGTCAAACACATATAGCTAAAATTTTGAATAGAAGTCCAAGCGTCAGTGGTTAGACACACTCTTTGACAATGTTGGGCAAGAAAACTCTTCAACTTGATCGCCTCCATATCCCATAGTGTGAGGATGTCACAAGTTAATGTAGCATGTGAGATAACATTAAATCTTGGTTGTATGATGCCTAAAAACTTTATGAAAGCTTCATGCTCCACTAGTCGGAAAGGAAGCTCCATTACTATAAACATCTTCACTAGCTCCCTACGACATCTTTCTTGGTCAAATTTGACTAATGAATAAAATAAAATTGACATATGTTTTAAACTTAAGATCACATGCGAGAGAGAGAGAGAGAGAGTTAAGTGGTGGGTTTTGGGTTTTGGGTTTTGGGTTGGATTTGGATTCTTCATTATGGATCCGAATCAATCCAAATCAGAAGATAAAAGCTTCAATTGGATTTGGATAAAACCCACACCCATTAAAATGGATTTGGATAAAATCCCTATCCATTAATATGGGTTTAAAAAGGTTTGGGTCAGTTTGGATTTAGACTAGTTTAGCCCAACCAAATTATTTGAATAGTCCTGATATGCATGACCAACAATCATTCCCAGCAAAATGTGGTCAAGATGAAACAGAGCACCATTAACAGTCTTTCTAATTAAGTTTAAGGATAATTACAAATAACAATTTAACATCGATAAGGGAAGGATGTCAAAGTAATAATAAAAAAATGAAACATATATGTGTAATTGAAACAAATATCAGGAGTGTTACTATAATTTATTTTAAATAAAATGAAATTTTATTAATCATGAATATTATGAAAAAATATATATGATGTATCCTATCAGTCTACTAATGTTAATCAATAAACATTTTATTGCTCCTCATATCTACTTGAGACAATCTGCACACCTTTCTTTTATATCTTTTTTTTTTTTTTTTTTAATTCAAAGATAACGTAGACTTCATATTTATCAAACTATGCATGGGTAAAAAAAAAATGAAAACTTTAAAAAAAAATAATGTCTTCAAATTTTAAAAATGTTTGATGCAAATAAATTTTGAAAGAATTTTTGTTTTTGAAATATGAAAAAGAAAGAGTACTGTCCTAAAATTTTTGAAGACATGCATAGGATGCAAAAAAATATTTTAAAAAAAAAATAAAAATCTTAAAAATATAAAAATATGAAAAAACAAGTAATGTCTCAAATTTTTTAAAACATTGGATGCAAAAAGTTTTGGGAAAAAATAAATAATTAAAAAATATGAAAAATGAAGAATAATATCTTAAAATTTTTTAATACATGTATTGGATGAAAAAAAAAATTAAAAAAATGAGAATAATAAATTGAAAATTTTAAATGCATTGGATGAAAAAAGTGAATATTAAAAAATTGGATGAAAAAAGTGAATATTAAAAAACATGGAACAAGTTCATAAATGTAAAAGGACAATTATGACACTCTATTTATACTATAAATATATTCATTTTTTTCAATTTTTCAAAAAAAAGACATTATTTTCTTGCATTCTCGTATTTACAAGATAAAAACATATTTTAACCTAAAAATATATATCTTACATTTTAAATTTTATTCTAAAATTTTATATTTTACATTTTAATTTGAGAATAAGAATAGTGTACAAGTATAATAAAGTTTTACAATATTAAACAATCATAATCTACAATTTATATGAATTTTGAATAATTATATAAGATGCTTCCACGAGATCTTTTTAAGATTTTTTCCAACAAAAAAAAATATAAAATAACTAATCAATTTTTTTAATAATATAAATTAAAAATAACTAACTAATCTTTTTTATGGGAAGTAATGTGTAATAACATATTCAATAGCAAATACAACAAATAAAATTTTTTAATATGATTATGTTTTATGATGTAACTTTATTTTAATTAGTCATTATATTTTATCGATTTTTTAATGATGTTAATGTTTAAAATGTATTGATTATCAGTTTAATTTTTAGTCATAAATAAATATTTTTATTATTTTTGTTCTATTTTTTAAATTTAATTGTTTCATAATTAAATATTATATTATTAAATAATTAATTTCATTTTAAAATAAAATTTTATAAAGTGGATCCATAATGGGACTTACAAAGTATCATAAGATTTTTATATAAGATTTATCACTAAAGAAAAAAATGTGAGTAATCCAAAGATTTCTCGGTGGCCAATTATATTTTAAATAAAGAGAGTATAGTTTCATAATCTATAACAATAGATAAAGGTGATACCATTTTTGATAACCATTTTTTTCGTCTCTATTTTTATTAGACAGTTTTATCTTTAAATAATATTAAATATTTTTCATTTGATATTTTTACATAAAATAGAAAATAATAAAAAATAATAAAAATATATATATATAAAAAATTGACTCACTAACGAAATAACTACCACACTAAATATAAATAACTATTTTTATAACTACTCCTTATCTAATAACATAAACATAGACAGGCTATCTCCGCACCACGCCTACTAATAATAATAATAATAAAGTTAAATATTAATTAAAAAATAAGATGAAACGATCTAGCATTCACAAAATTGACTATTCAGTACATCTTCTTTATAAAAAAAAAAAAATCAATGACAAACGTTTCTTTATTTAATGGTCATATGATTAATTCAATCAATCCATTAATCATTTATGATTTTTTCTGAATTAATTAATCATTTAATGCTTATAAACCTATCTCATTTTTAATACTTCAATAATTTATGATTTTTTCTGAATTAATTAATCATTTAATGCTTATAAACCTATCTCATTTTTAATACTTCAATAAGATAAATGAGATAACGTAATTCACATTTTAGTGTTAAATATTGTCCGTCAATAACGTGAATTAATTAATCATTTAATAATAATAATAATAATAATAATAATAATATTTTCTTTCTGATGCACCAAAAATATTAAATCATCTCGTAAATCTAGATTAAATGTAACTTTTGATTCTTTATGTTTTAATTTTTGTTCAGTTTGGTCATTTATGTTTTTAAAATGATTCAATTTAGTTATTTATGTTTTAAAAATGAGTTAAAATGAGTTTTCTAAAAATAAACATAATTTTTAATTTTGTGACGCGATTTTAAATCATTTTTTTTATTAATCCAAAACGTAAAAACTATTTGATTATATTCACTTATATAAAAACTATGAAACCCAACTAATGTTTGAATAAAAAAATGATAAATATAATATAAATTTCATGAAAAATGTATCAAACGTTTAATGAAAAATATAATGAGTTTTTTTTAATTGTTCATGAGACTTTTTTTTAGATGATTTTTATTATGTTTAACCTTTTTTTATTCATACATCAGTTTTCATATAAATAAATCTAATAAAATAAATTTTACATTTTAAATTTCTCAAAAAATAATTTAAAATCCCGTCACAAAATTAAAAATAAATATTATTTTAATAAAATCATTTTGACTCATTTTATAAATGTAAATGACAAAATTAGGCTTTTAAAATATAAATTGACTAAAATTAACATTTATCCACGAATCTATGATTATCTTCTTTTCAACTAGAACTTTTTTTTTTCAGTTTTGCACTTTGACATTTGATATCTGTCATTAGGCTGGATTCAAATCCAACATTTATTATTGAGTAAAACAAAAATCCAATAAAATTACTAGTATCGTTCATCTATTTATTAATTTTTCTTAATCATGTATAAAAAATTTAGCATGACACTTATCATGGAACAACGAGAGTAATAAACAAAAATGGTTTTTCTGTTGAAAAATATTAATAAACGGTTAAGTGTATAAAAACTTAACAGCAAGAATTCTCTCATGATTTTAAGCAATTGAAGATCACATGTAACGTACTAAAATACGTCATAATTTTTTTTATAAGCAACCCATGAACAACTCCTATTATTGTGGACGCTCTATATAAACAAATTATTTTTTTAAGTTGATTAACTTTGCATTAATTATAGGAGAAAGAAAAGAAATATTTGTGAATTAAGCGCAACTTGTTTAATAAAAATTGTCATTAGAGAAAAAAAAATTAATTGAATTGTTTAAAATTAAATTGACAAAACTAAGTTGTTTATATGAAAACTATTGGAGATGTCTTCTCCCTAATTTTAAACTATCCAAAATTACATGTGTCACATTAAAATAAATTTTTTTTATAAGCAATCCATTAAACAATTCTTATCATGGATTTTAGTGAGAGTATTATACAATAAGAGTAAAGCAATTAATTAAAAAGATAAAGAATATATTAGAAAGTTATCTAATGTTTTCTAGCAAGTCCATGAACGTAAGAATTTTGAAATTCAGTTAATTATATATTATCTAAAGTTATCTAATGATTTCTAGCACGACCATGAACGTAGTAATTATATGAACGCAAGAATTTTAAAAATTTGGAGATGCATGCTCTTAAAGGTGTAAGACCATAAACATAAGAATTTTGAAATTCAGTTAAATTAAAAATAATGTCAATAATAAATTTACCTATTAAATAACTTTATTAATGACTAATTTTTATAAAAAAAAACTTTGACTTATCATTTTTAGTGAAATTCTTCTCTTTCACATATAATTTTTTTTATCATAATATTTAAATTTGAAATCTTACTTAAAAAAAAATCAAATTCAATCTTGTATCAACAACTTAACAACTTATTGATATTTCTTATCTTTATATACAATAAGAGATAAGTGATAAAATAGATTAAAAATATCCAAATTCCAAAGACAAGTGACAACAAGATAAAATGTCTGAACGACTAGTGTTTTTTTATTTTGCTCCATAAAAATGGTTGAGTTATACGGAGAAAGAGAAGATTTTCTTAAAAAAATTAATTAAAATAACAAACTAACGATTATTAAAATTTATCGATATAAAAAAACCGGATAAAGAGATGCAGGTAGATTGATAAAAAAATAAAAAAATAAAATAAAAGAGGAGAATAGATATATGTATACAAGTAAAAAAAAGAAAATGCAAATAGATGAAGTAAAGGTTCCAATTTTCACCACTGTTATTATCAAATTAAATGTTTAGAAATGATAAATAATTAAAATATACGCATTTAATCACATCATTAAATATTTTTGTCTAAAATCAAGAAAATGAAACTAATAACTGTTATCACAAGTATTAGTGACTTATCTTTCTTAATTAAGAGGTAGAGGATTCTAATTTTGATCACTTGAATAGAAAAAAAAAACTATATTAAAAAGAGAATACTCATGTTACATGATTCAAATTTCCAAAAAAGATTGGATCAACTTTATATATAAATCGAATCACATTTATATTTTGTTATTTAGTATTTATTATTATTAACTGTTCATAAATGTAAAAGGACAATTATGACACTATTTGTTCTAAAAATATATTCTTATTAACACTTTTTTTTAAAAAATTTATTAAAAATTATAACAGAATTAATCATCAAATAGAAAGTACAAAATTTATTAAAAAAATTCATTTTGTTTTGTAAATTTTCAAAGGCATTACTTTTTTACATTCTCATATTTACAAGGATAAAAACATATTTAAACCTAAAGATATATGTTTAGATAAATTTAGATTACCTGAATCTAATTTGTGTAAAAAAACAACACATTTTAATTTGACAAGATGAAAAAATTACTAAAAAAATTGTACATAGATAAAGTATACATTATTATAATTACAATTATTAAACATATTTTAGTTTAGAATTTTATATTTTATATTTTGCATATTTTAATTTTTATGTATTTTGACCGACTACCTCGTGTTTTCATTCTTCTTATATCGTTATTTATGTCTTTATCTTCGCATATTATTATTAAATTTAATTTTCTAATTAAATAGATTTTGTCCATCGATTTGACTATACCATGTACATCACAAGTGACATTCAAGCAAACTTAACTATTTTTTTTATCATAGGAAAGCAAATATGGTATTAATTAAGTTCATGGGTGATGATTAGTTTTTGAAATAAAATTTTAAAATAAAATACGTTTGACAAAAAAAATAAGTTGAGTTAATTTTTAATTTAATTTTAAAGTCTATTTTATTTTTATCTTAATTTAATTTTTAATTTTATAAAAATATATTTATATAATTATCACTTTTATTTCATTTTCGCAGCCATCACACAATTATCATTACCATCTCACTATTGCTTTCATCACCACCTTCACTATTAACACAGTTAACCAGTATTAGTATAAATAAGGAAATAAATTGAGTACCTCAAAAAAAAAAAATTTAGTTCATGCTCATAAATTTTTCTATCTCTAATTCCTTTACTTTTTTTTTATTAAATTAATGCTTTGTATTTATCTATTAAATTTTATTGTTCAGCTTTAGATGAAAATTAAATAAAACATTAGATAAATTAATGATAATATCACAATTTTTCATAAATCAAGAGATAAATTATTATATATTTATTATATTATTAAATACTATTGAGTGTATAGCTGAATTGTCATAGGATTATGATAAGTCCTAAATCTTCATGAGCACAAAATGCCAATCAAAATGTAATAATGCAGCCATTTTATTTATTTGTTTCAGTTCATCATCATCAACTATACATTCAATAAGCGTGATTGTTATAGCTGAAAATTACTATATTTAACAACTATAACAATAACAAACAAGTTCGATCTTGCCACAATTTCCATATGCATATTTTGATAAATAATACACTTTGCAATATTCCATACAATTATCGTTATTACCAGCGTTACACGCAATATCCGACCTGAATGACGTACAATCAGGCACCAATGCCATTTTCACTTGATTTCCTACACCAAATTAAATAATTAATTAACATATATAGTCACATGAAATTAATCTTTCTTTTATAAAAAAAAAAAAGAAATTAATCTTTCTGAAAAAGTCATTACACACACAAAAAAAAAAAAATTTGTGGGATGAGGTGCTTAATTATTACCCGCGTCGATGAGGTGCTTAGTTATATAATTAATTAATTATAAGCAAATAACATCACAAACTTAAAAGACAAAAATTTCAAAACACAGAAAACATGATCTTGAATAATTAAAATTCAAGTACTACAATTATATCTATCAGGAGTTATAAGGTTGGTCCGTTTACACGGAAGGAAAAATTGTGGATTTTACTTATTCTTACTAATAAAAATTAATAATTAATAATTAACATTAGTCTAATAAAAAAAAAGTGATCTTGAATTTTTATAACTCATTTACTGGAACCAATGAAAGAGAATAACAAGCACGAGTAATGAGAAACAAAAAGGAAGGGGTTTGATTTTCTTGATTTGGAGAGATAAAATAGTGTTTAGCCTCCTATAGTGATAGATGTATTTCATAGAGAAGAGGTCCATACATATTTATATGCTCCAAATTACAAATGGATAGAAAAAAACATTTAATGTATTGCATGTTAATATATTATTTAAATCAAATATAGTCAAATATGTAATTTTCCTTCATGGATAAGACATAGGATTGGATATGATAATAACATGATAGGATAAGTTTAGTCCTATTCATAATTTGGTGTGCATTAAATAAAAAATCCTTTAAATTTTATTGTTCAACTTTAGATGAAAATTATATTAAATAAAACATTAGGTAAATTAATGATAATATCATAATTTTTCATAAATCAAGAGATAAATTATTATATATTTATTATATTATACACTCAATTGAGTGTATAGCTGAATTGTCATAGGATTATGATAAGTCCTAAATCTTCATGAGCACAAAATGCCAATAAAAAAATGCAATAATGCAGCCATTTTATTTATTTTTTTCAGCTCATCATCATCAACTACACATTCAAAAAGTGTGATTGTTATAGCTGAAAATTACTATATTTAACAACTATGACAGTAACAAGCATGATCGACCTTGCCACAATTTCCATATGCATGTTTTGATAAATAATACACTTTGCAATATTCCATACAATAACCGACATTACTAGCGTCACACAGATAATCAGTTCTGAATGACGTACAATCAGGCACCAATGCCATTTCCACTTGATTTCCTACACCAAATTAAATAATTAATTATCATATATAGTCACATGAAATTAATCTTCGTGAAAAAGTCATTACACACAAAAAAAAAATCATGGGAAGAGGTGCTTAATTATTACCCGCGTCAATGAGGTGCTTAATTATATAATTAATTAATTATACTCAAATAATTGATATGAATAATACTTGATTAAAACATTGAGTATGACCAAATGACCATTTCAGATAACATCACAAACTTAAAAGACAAAAATTTCAAAACAGAATTTTCAAAAAACACAAAACTTGATCTTGAATACTTAAGTGAAGAGAATAATAGGGTTAAAATTCAAGCACAACAATTCCATGTATCAGGAGTTACAAGGTTGGTCTATTGATCGAAAGGGAAGGGAGACAGATAGTGAATTTTACTTCTTTCCACTAATAAAAATTAATAATTAATATTTGTCTAATAAAAAAAATGTGATCTTGAATTTGTATAACTAGTGCTTACCAGAACCAATGAAGAGAATAACAAACATGAGGACAGAGAAACAAAAAGAGGTTTTCATTTTCGTAATTTGGATAGATAAAAGAGTGTTTAGCTTCCTATAGTGATAGATAGATGTATCTCATAGAGAAGAGGTACATATATATTATTTATATGCTCCAAATTGCCCGTGGATAGAAAAAAATATTTAATGTGAGTATAATAAGATATGATATGATAATTATATCATAAGTTTAGTCATATTCATATTTATATTTATATTTTGGTGTGAATTAAATAACAAATTAAATAGTGAATGAATGTAATATAAATTATAATTAAAATTGTTAATTTTGGTAGATATTAACTAAATAGGAAAGGAAAATCCTTAAATGTTAGGTGAAATAGATAAATATTTTTTTTTTTATAAAGATATTAATTAGATAATGGAGAGAAAAACTTAATTTTGATTTTAATCCAGCCTCCCTGACCCTCAGGATAAAAAAAATGCAACTATATATGATTTTGAAATTATTTATTCCCTTTTAGATATTGAATAAAAAAGGGAAAAAATCCTATATAGTGATAAAAAAATGCAACTATATATGATTTTGAAATTATTAATTCCCTTTTAGATATTGAATAAAAAATGGAAAAAATCTTATATAGTTAATAAAAATTTAAAAAATAAATTATTTAATGCTTAATGGCAAATGTTCTACTAGTAAAAGAATTAAAAAATTTCAAGAAATATATGAATGAATTTTCAAACTTTATTTTTTATTTTTAAGGATATTTATTTAAAATCCAAAATTCTTCTCAAATAATATTTAATTTGATAATAGTTTTCATTGTTTAGGTAATAATAATAGTAGTAGTAGTACACATGTAAATAAGAATATATAATTATTCTATTTTGAAAAAAAAAGAATATATAAAATATTTTCTATCGTATCAACTAGGTTAATTATAATTATCAACTTGCGCTTTTATTTATGTTATGTGCGATTGATTTCTATAATATATATATATATATATATATATATATATATATATATATATATATATATATTATTTTTTTTTTGTAAGAGGTCAAAAACCCTCAAATTCATTGGATCAAAAATTATGCGTGACTACCGCTGATTCAAGAAAATTGTTGGTTAATATGTGATAACAAAATAAGAATAATTTCAATTACAAGCAAATTAGAATTTTTTTTATAGAATTAACTAGGAAGAGAAATCACCATCGTTAGGGAACTGTTTTTTTTACAAAAAACAGATCTGGACAGATGAGGGTTTATAACGGAAGAGAGAAAGGGTAATTTGAAAATTTAAAAAAAAAAGTGTAAATTAACAAATAGTATAATTTGTATCTAATAATGCAACCATTTTATTATATAATTCTTCAGTTCATGGTCTTAAAACGTTTACTAATGGGTGTGAAAGGTGTGATCCATAACAAACTATACAAACACACACATTATTCTTAAGGTCACATAATCCAAGTGTCTTTGGTGAATTGTAATATGCTTTACAAATAGGGCCACAATCATTGTTCTTCTCGTCACATTTATCATTAGATAATGTTGATTCCCCACATTCTACATTTCCAGGTACCACTGTCATTTTCACTCTATTTCCTGCACCAAATGATATACATATATAATTAATCTTGTGAAATTCATTACACACAAAATTGAACTTATCACTATCTTGAATTTGTGAGAAGTATTATAGCTTACCAGCATAATTTGAATTTATCATATTGACATTCTAACCAAACTAATAAATTAATGTTTTCTGAAAAAAAAAGAAAGAAAAAAAAGAGCTAGCTTACCAGAATGCATGAAGAGAACAAGCAGGAGGAAGGAAAAATAGATTGGGATTTTCATAATTTTCATGATCTAGCTAAGAAACAATGTTTAACTTTCTCTATTGATAGATCTTATGGAAGAGAGGTCATTGTGCATTTATATGCTCATATCATAATTGCTAGTAACACATTAATACACTTTTAATTTCTGGATACATTCTAATTGATTAAAATTATTAGAAATCATAACATTTTATGTGATTTACATCCTATTTGATGATAGAAGAGTGTGCTAATAAAAAATGGATTTAATTGTAATTTTAGTTATCTTAATTTTAAAAATTGTTGATTTTGATTCCCTAATTTTTAATTGTAAAATTTGATTTCTCTAATTTAAAAAAACTCATAATTTTGATCTCTGATTCATTATTAACTAATAATTTATCATTAATAAAGTTATTAAGTTAATTAAAAATTATTAATTAATAATCAAGTAAGGAACTAAAATTACTAATTTTTTAAATTAAAAGATCAAATTTATAATTAAACCTAAAAAATACACTGCTATTGCTAGTACTCTTCAAAGAGAGATTTCATAATTGTCATTAAAAACATTTATGTAAAATGAAATAACAATAATAATAATAATAATAATAAATAAATAAATAATTAATTAAATATAAATGTGATTCGGTCAAAGCATTTATAAAGATGACTCGTCAGTACATTTTTTTGAAAAAAGAAAAATCATCTAAAATTAATAAAAGTCAGCATCATACCTCTAATTAATTGATTCAATTAAATATTAATACTCAAAAACAAAATTCTTTTACTTTTTTACACTTCACATTTCACTGTTAAAAAGGGATTTTCATTTTCTTGATTTTTATAGATAAAGCCATACATATTTATATGCTTCAAATTACAAATGAAAAAAAAAATTTGTATGTTGTGAAGAGATCTCATCATTTTTGGTAATGCATCCTTATTTATTTAAATCAAATATATTCAAATATGTAAAGTTTTTTTTTTTTTTTACAAGAGAAATATGTAAAGTTCTCATTCACAAAGTTGACTATTGAGTACATCCAAGTTCATTTGATTTGTTAAAAATCGTGGTATTGGAAAATACAAGGTGTTTACGGTTTGGTTAGATTTTTAAAAAAAATCATAAATCAAATTTAAAATAAAGTTATGATTCGATTTGGTTCGATTTTAATATAACATTAAATCCGAACCAAATCAAACTAATTTTTTGCGGTTTGATTCGGTTCGGTTTGGTAATTTTTTTTAATCTATTATTATAATTTATTTATTTTTAATTAAACTTACATAATTATTATGCTATATTATTTTTTTTATTAAATTTTAATTTACATATTGTTAAATTATAAATTAAATGATGGTGATGCAAATTCACATGAAAAGGCAGCATATGGTCACACAAGTATTGTGAAAAAAGGGGCTGAGTCATTGAGCATGCCAGGTCACCAATTACAACAAACTTTGAATCTAGAATCTTATATTTCCCTCACCTCTAACAAACCCAATGAATTGTAGGCTGAGAGTAATTCACTGGAACAATGCCTAGAGTAGTTTTTCTCTGCACATTTATCTTGAGTATAAATAGAGAGCACATCTCTGATGTAATAATTAAAAATTGAGCAAATATCAATACATATTTTGTCTATTTTTTTAAACTCTTTTCCCTTCCTTTATATACATTTCATTTTTTGCAAATCTTGAGACATATTTTAGTTTAAAAAATACTATTTTTACTTTTATTTAGTATTATTATAAAATAATATTACCAACATTTTTTTTTGTAACATAATAATAAATCACGTTTAACTTGATATTTAATATTATTTATTAATATCAATATATTTTTTTTAAGATATGAAAGTAAAATATGTATCATATATTACAAATTTATTATAAAAAAAGTATACTATAAATAACATATTATGATCATAAAAAATTAAAATATTGTTAGTTAGGTAATACTAAATATATAAAAGTAAATCAATATAATTATAATATGCGGTTTGGTTTAGTTTTTATAATAGAATCAAAAATCGAATCAAACCGCAAAAAATATGCAATTTTTGAGATTTTTAGTCCATGTAATTTTTTGGTTTAATCGATTTTCGATTTTTTTGGACGGTTCCACGGTTTAGTTTGATTTGATTCGGTTTATAAACACCTCCAGACAATACAATAGGACATTTATTTTTATTCCACTTTTGATTTAAAAAAACTGACAAAAATTGAACACAGCAGGACGTGACAAAATACTTTTTTTTTTTTTTACTCATAAAATTATGGGACAAATTTTTGTCTCAAATACAAAGTATTTAAAAGACACACATATTTATCAACATTTGAATTTCCATTACGTGATAGTTGCAACAATCTGATCATGCTATATATTTTGAATTTACATTATCTACTAACTACTACAACAGTCTTATAATACAATTTATTTTGAGTTCACATTGTCTAATAGCTTACTAATATATATTTTGTATTTTGATTTCACATTACAGATAAAAATAGTTTTACATAAATTTTGGATTCTTAAAAATATTTTTTTTTTGTCCCTATAAAATTTTCGTTTCATGAGTTCTTAAAATATTTTTTTTTGTTATGATAAGTCTCTCACGTAACTAGGGTTGGACAGGGAGTCTGTGATTGATTGGATCAGTTTTAAAGTTGGATCATCCATGCAATTAGGCTGATTTTGTCCTATATAATATAATCGAATTTATGATTAGACTATTAATCCACTTATCCTTTCCGGATCACTTTAAAAAAATCACAAAAATAATGTCATTTTGCGACATCTTGAAAATAGAAAGAGAAATCGCGTTCTTCGTCTCCTGCCTCCCTGGTCCCTTCTTTGTGTTAACAATTTAAAATATAATTTCTAGCAACTATAAAACCATCCTATTCATTTTTAATTTAGATTATATTTTAGGTGATTGTTTTGGTACCATCATTAATAAACGGATAGAATAATTTTGTAGTATATTTTTTAAAACTTAAAAATAAAAAGGACTTTTATATTAATTTTAAAATAATAAATCTATTTTTATAAATATAATTAAATTATTCATAAAAAATATAATTGAAATATTCAGATTTTATTTTAAATAATTAATCGAAAAAGAAAAATTGCCGACCAACCAGACAACTTCACTGTGACAATCCCCGTTTTTTTTTTCTTTCATTGTCATCACTGTCTACCATTACACTACTGCAGTACCTTCGCCACTCCACTTAGTTTATATGAAACTGAGATGTATCCTGATTTGCAAGGCTCTTTCATAGAATTCTAACAATTTTTCTTTCTTCGATTGTTCATAGAATTTGTTTGCTTTCACGGCAGCAGCGTGGAAGGATGTCGAGAGAGGTGGCTGAGTGGCCAAAGAACTCGACAACTGACATCAAGTGAGTTGAGCTTTTTAAAAGCTTAAGTTAAGTGGACCAACGAGAGAATAAGAGTACTCGTGAGAGTCTTTAAAAGAGTCTTATATCTAGTCACATGCATAATTAATTTTATTATTACACAAAAAATTGAACCGTTAAATATCTTGAATCTGTGAGAAGTAAAACTTACCAGAATTCATGAAGAGAACAAACACAAGAATCAAAAATAGAAAAGAATTTTCATAAATTTCTTGATTTTGGAAATGATGTTTAGATTTCTATATTGATGGATCTCATGGAAGAGAGATCCTTACACATTTACATATTTGCTCGATAGTATAAAGGGACAAATATAAAAACATTAATTGTATATATATTTTTTTAAAAGGAAACTATAATAAAACTAATAACAGGCGTTAGCATAACTAGTCATTAACTATCTAGACAATAATTGAGTCACCCAATAATCATTTAATGCTTATAAACCTTATTTTTATTCTTTTATATTTTTTTTTATTTTGATATAAGAATAAGAATAATGTATTGATTGAGTTTTACACCTTTCAATTAATTATAATTCTCCATTTTTTAAAATAATTATATAGAAGTGAATTGATTTATCATAAATAAAATTATTATAAATAAAAAATTATAATTGTTTGATAGTGTAAAGTTTTATTAGACTAAATACATTATCCTTATTCCAAACCTGAAACTTATAACCTCACTTCAAAGACAATGGATACTTTACATTTTACTTTTAAATATTGGGTTTAATTACACTTTTCATTTCTTTATTTTTACAAATTTGTTATTTTAATTATTCTAATTTTTAATTCAAACATTTTATCCTTACTTATAGGATTATGTAATTTTGGTTCAACAATTAAATTCGAGTGATTGATGATTAAATGTAATGTTGATTATTATTTTGTTATTTTACTTTAAAAAAAATCTATTTTTTTTTATTAATCACAAGAATAACTTAATTAAATTTAATTTCTTTTTTTTTCTACTAATCACAAAACATAACTCAGTCAATTTTAATAATAATAAATAAATAAATAAAATCATAGATGACTAAGGATGATATAAATAAATAGAAATATATGAAATTAGTTGATGTTAATTTTATTATTTTAATGATGGGCCGGACATGTATATATTTTAATTTATCATTTCTAAACATATAATTTAATATATATATATATATATATATATATATATATATATATATATATATGTTGCTATTATTTTCTTCTTCTTATTTTCTCGAATTACCTTCATCAATTTGCAATTTTTTTTTTTTTTACTTGTATTAGTTGTATACATCCTTTCCCCCCCCAAAATTAACTACATCTCTTTCTTCGTATAACTCTACCCGGCTATATATTAAAATAAGTATTTATTTTATAAGTATTTAAGATTTGTTTCGTTAAAAATAAACAAAAAATTACTTATTTAAAAAATAAAATAGTTTAGATAAACACATTAAAAAAATAAAAATAAAATTATCTTATTAACATAAATAATTATATGAAATAAATCTAAACAAACGAATTCTATTTAATCTTGTTCTCACTTGCCTTTGGATATTCTTAATTTGGTCATTAGTGTAATCGTAACAATAATAATCTAAAATAAAAATCAATTCTAGCTCAGTTTTTCATGATTGTCGTCATGTGGCACGTGCTTGATTAATTTAACAATCAACAAGAATTTATTAGATTCTTTTTATACATTGTTCAATAAACAGTAATTTTTTGCTTCTTAAAAAACAAAAAAAAAAAGTAATATGTATTTTTTTCTCACCTATGCGTTATTAATTAGGAAGAGAAATCACCATCTTTAGGGAAAGTTATTTTTCAAAAAACAAATTTGAACAGATGAGGGTTTATACGGAAGAGAGAAAAGAGAGAAAGGATAATTTGAAAATTAAAAAGAAGTGTAAATTAATAAATAGTATAATTTGTATCTAATATTGCAACCATTTTATTATATATATTCATATAATTCTTGAGTTCATGGTCTTACACGTTTAATGGGTGTGAAAGTTGTGATCCATAACAAACCATACAAACACACCAATTATTCTTAAGGTCACATGATCCAAGTGCCTTTTCTGATTTGTAATATGCTTTACAAATAGGGCCACAATTATTGTGCTTGTCGTTACATTTTTCTCTAGGTAATGCTGTCTGTCCACATTGTACATTTCCAGGTAACACGCTCATCTCTATTTTATTTCCTACACCAAATGATATACATATATAATTAATCTTGTGAAATTTATTACACACAAAATTGAACTTATCAGTGTAATGTTGTATTTGTTTGTGAAAAGTACTACTAGAGCTTATCAGAATGATTTGAACTTATCAATCATATTTCTTATAAAATTAACAAATTAATATTTATCAATAATAAAAAAAATAGAAAAAAAAATAGAGAGCTTACCAAAATTCATGAAGAGAACAAGCATGAGGAAGGAAAAATAGATTGGGATTTTCATATTTTTCTTGATCGATCTTGGAAACAATGTTTAGCATTCTCTATTGATAGATCTTATGGAAGAGAGGTCCTTGTGCATATATATATATATATATATATATATATATAGTATTCCTCAATATAGGTATCATAATTGTCTTTTTACATTTATGAACATTTATTTAAAATGCAATAATAATAATAATAAATAAATATAAATGTGATTCTCTCAAAGCATTTATAAAGATGATTCATCACTATATTTTTTGAAAAAAAAATCACAAGGTCAACGTAACTTGTAATTAATTGTGTCAATTCAATAACCATTTAATGTTCATAAATCTTTTTTGTATTCTTTTGGTTTTTAGGATTAAATGTCATTTTAGTCCTTACAATTTAGGATTTTTTTTTTGTACTTTCCATTTTTGTTTTTTGCTTTTAGTCCTTACAATTTAGCATTTCTTTGCTTTTGTCATTGCAAAAAACTTTTTTGTTATTAGTCCTTGCAATGTAACACTTTTTTTTTTCATCCTTGTAAAATATATTTTTTTTGTTTTTAGTCCTTGTAAATTTTATGTTTGTTTTGTTTTTTTCTCTTTAATATAGTTTAGATAATATTTTTTTCACAATTCAAATCGTTTTAAAAAAAATACTAAATTAAAATGACTACAAATGTATTTAAGTTTTTAACATTCATAAAAAAAACATTATTTAAAATGAGAGTAGTTAAAATATTGTATTTATTTTTTGTTTATGAATTTCGTAGCAATTCTACGCTTTGAGCTTTGGTTTACTGGATTCTCTTTAATTTGTATATTGTTTTAGTGTTTTTTTTTATTTTTTTATTTTTATCTATTTCTGTTGTCGAGAGATCAAATTTTGCGTAATTCATGTTTACATGTATCAATTTTGGAGATTATTAAAAACTATGTATCGATATCATCTCAATTTGAAAAGGTGAATAAGTAAAATCCATTAGTTTACTATTTCTTTGCATAAGAATATTAATTATAGAGGGATGAGAAAAAACTTATCTATTGTTCATTCTAACTTACTTCCTACCTTAGAATAATATATACATGCTACTATCAATAATATTATAAAATAAATAATATAATATTATTATCATATCTCATTGACACATTAAATAATAAATTATTAAAAAATAATCCTACAATCTCATATTATATATATACATGAACCCATGTGTTAAAACCTTAAATGTCTCATTCCATACTCTCTAACGCCCTACAATTATAAATACGTGTTCAAAATTTCACATATAGTGCCATATGTATTCAATTTTCAAGCTTAGAAAAAAATACGAGGAATCAAATCAAATTATAATATTTTTTTTTAGGAATTTGGACATTGTACATGGGAATTTATAAAACTAACATAAAATGTACAACCAAGTGAGATAGAGTACTCCCGTGGTCCATTCCAAACTATATTACATTTAAGGTTTTGACACGTGTATTAATTAAGAAAAATTTAATTTGTTAAATTTGCTAGAAAACATTAGATAAGTTTCTAATATACTCTTTATTTTTTAATTAATTACTTTACCCTTATATAATACTCTTACTAAAATCCATAATGAAAATTGTTTAACGAGTTGTTTAATAAAAAAAAAATTATTATTTAATGTGGCACATATGATTTTAAATTGTTTAAAATTGAAAAAAAGACATCTTTTAATATAGTGTTTATATAAGTAACTCTTTTCTCTTAAATAACAATTTCTATTAAACAAGTTGCGCTTAATTCCCAAATATCTCTTTTCTTTCTCCTATAATTAATGCAAAGTTGAATAACTTATATAAACCATTTGTTTATATATACCATCCACAACAATGAGAGTTGTTCATAGGTTGCTTACAAAAAAAAATTATGACGTATTTTAGTATGTCATATGTAATCTTGAATTGTTTAAAATTTTGCTGTTGAATTTTTATACACTTAATCGTTTATTAATATTTTTCAACAGAAAAACCATTTTTGTTTATTACTCTCGTTGTTCCATGATAAGTGTCATGCTAAATTTTATACATGATTAAGAAAAAGTAATAAATAGATGAACGATACTAGTAATTTTATGAAACCTAACTTATTATTAATATTTCACTAAAAAATAAAATGACACTTAATAGCAATATTAGTTAAAAAAAATAATTAATATTACTTTGAAAAACTCAAGAATAGAGGGACTCAATTTTATAATTTTATTTATCACCATGTGACATAGTGAATAAGATCTATTACTTAATGTATAAACACCTTCATAATTTTATTTATAATCTATGGAGGAGACATTGAAGGCTTAATTGGGAGAATTGAGGGGGGGATAGCATTCACAAATTCCATTGTTGTAACAAATTCCACGCAAGCCCTTTGCCTTACAATATTCAGTGCATTTCTGTTGACATGTAGCGTTCACCATAGCTTGTGGTTTAGACTCCATTGTAACATCACCATTTGCTCTGCAACAATTAAAAAAAAAAACGCATGTATATAAATACAACTTTATGCAATGAATTAAATGGAAAACTTACTAGTATGTGAGTGTATATAATACTGATATACCTTAGTGAAATCAAACAGAGAGTCAGAATAACAAGAGAAGAGATGGTGTTATTTCTCATTTTTATTTTTTATGCTGGGAATGAATGGGATACCTATGTGTGTAAGTCTTAAGCACTTATAAATGCAGGCCTATTGAATGAGTTTGAGAAGATACATTTCAACTTTAATTATCATAATAAATTATGGCAATAAATGTTGGATTTTTGTTTTACTCAATAATAAATGTTGGATTTGAATCCAGCCTAATGACAGATATCAAATGTCAAAGTGCAAAACTGAAAAAAAAAACAAAAAAAAAAGTACCGAGTTGAAAAGAAAAGGCTTAATTGTAGTTTTTGTAATTAATAATTATTTAAATAAAATTAATTAGTTAATTTTAGTAAAGTTAGGATTTGAACCAAAACCTTTTAGTTTTTAAATGCCAAAGTGACCATTAAACCAATGGATAAATTTGATTTTTTTTTTTTGGTGTTAACCACGGGAATCCCACTCTCGTGTGTGGCTGCTACTAGTCGAAGGGAATTTTGCACACAATGAGAGTTGAACACGGGAATTTTGCACACCCTTGTGAAGGTAGTGAGGCCTTACACCACTACGCTAACTTTTTGGATTAATATAAATTTAATTTATTATCATATATTTATTTATTATTTCTTATGTTTTCAACAAGAATTTAGTATTTTGAATAAAAGTAAAACAAAGAGAGTAATTTATAAAATAAAAAGTGAAATAAAAAAAATTACAACTAATAATAGGAAATGTTAAAGAATAAAGAAAAAATAAATTAAATAACTTCGATGTCTCGACATCTCTCTCAACGTTTCTTTGTTATGGTTTTAAAATTTAGACCGGTGATTGAACTCGTCAAGACATTGGGTCATTGTTCAAACTAGTGGGTCACTAGTTGACCTGCATGACCCAGCCTATATTAAAAAAAACAAAAAATATATATTATATAAATTTTAAATTTATAAAAGTTTATTTAATAATATATATATATATATATATATATATATATATGTGTGTGTGTGTGTGTGTGTGTGTGTGTGTGTTTTTTAAATTATTATTAATTAAATCATTGGCTTAGTGGTTACTTTGGCATTTAAAGATTAAAGAGGTATAGGTTTAAATCTTAACTTTGTCAAAATTTACCTAACTTTTTATTTAAATTAATTAATTAAACCAAATGGTGGAATAAAAAAAGGATAATGATGTCATTAGTAAAAAAATTAACTAATTAATTTTATTTAAATAATTATTAATTACAATAAAAAAAAAGTCAACATTAAAATTAATGGTCTAGGTTTCTTTGATTTCAATTTATATGAGTGTACAATTAAAAACTTTAATTGAAACTGTGATTGCTATTGCTATTGAGGTTCCATTATTGTTGTCCTAGAAGTTGTTCCGGCTGAGCTTATTGTTGCTGTTTTTGGTTCTTTTTTATATGTTGTCATACGGGATCATTTTACTATTGTTTGGCCTTCAATTCCACTGCCGTGGATGCTATTTTAGCTGTTGTTTTGACATTGAATTTCCTGATAAAAAGTGAAATTTGACTGTTATTTTTGGCATTGGATTTCCTAATATAAAGTGAAATTTGGCTGCTATTTTAGTTGTTGTTTTGGCATTGACTTTTACTGATATGGATGCTAATTGTTGTTGATGTTTGGTCATGAATTTCACTGCCATGGATGCTAATTTTTGCTGTTGTTTGGTCTTGAATTCTATTGCTATGGATGCTAAATTTTTACTAATATAAAGTTTAGATTTCTGCTGCTATTTTAGTCCCAATTTTATTGATATGAACTTTTAGTTTGCTGCCATTAGATTATTGTTTCAACTACTATAAAACCTTGTTTCTACTGTTATGAAATTCAAATTTTTGCTTCAATTGAAACTTTGTTTTGCTACCATGGAATGCTTACATATAACTTATGAATTTTAAACCTTTGGGATTGATATGTGTATGTGCGTGTAATTGATGGTTTAAGTAGATATAGAGATATGTAGTTGCATGGAAATGTCTTGATAGGGTGTAGTTGCTGCTGGAATGTTCACCATGATGAAGAATGAATCTAGGCTATTGAAAGGGAATGAATAATTGGCTCAAAACTGTGTCCTCTGTAGTATTTTTTTCGCTCTGAATCTTTTTTGTCAAAAACTCAGTTTTAGAGTCAGAATTTTGGAATGCAGTCTGCATAAAAGTTGTAGATATAAATGTTTACTAATGAATGCCCTTAGATTCACTCAAAAATATCATGTATAACTCTGGATACGATCAAATTAGTAAGTGAAGGTCAAGTTGTCACAAATTGGTAAAAGTTTCACTTGACTTATAAATTAGACGTATTATACTTTCAATTTATGTATCGAGATAAACATAAGAGTTGTAGATAATATTCTTAGCTTTAAAATAAGATAAGAACCAACTCAATTGAGATAGTATACTTATGGATATCATAGTTATAACAAACAACAATCTTAGACGTATGATAATAAGTTTATGTTTTATTGGAATGATGAGATTGTTGTAATGAAAATCATGAATGATGATATACTTGAAGTGTATTATATAGTTGGTGGTATGTGCATTCATACATAATGTGGCATTGAATATGGGTAAACATGTAAGTTGAAAGTGCTAGGTGGGCTCTCAACCTAGTGTTGGGGGTTTTTATGGTGGCTAACGAGAATGGGCTTATAGAATAGACAGGTGGACGAATCCCTATAAATGTATGGTCCTGCAAACCTTATAAAGGTAAGTCGATACCAACACTTGTCTGTATTTAATAAAACCACAAATCCTTCATAAGGTAGCTCAAGGGACTCCCTGAATGGTCAGAGAACCATGGTAGGGGATAAGGCCTATGGGGACCGCCTGCTTGTTATGATTTTGGCAAGCGTACCAATTTCGCACAAGTAAATATAAAATGGGAAGTCCAAGTATCGAATCCATAGGGACTCACGTAACACTCGACAAAAGGGCAATGTTTAACTAATTATGGCTATTGGAACAAATGGTTTTAAATTTGAATGTGAGAATGTGAAATAAGAACATGAATAAACAGAAAATAAAATAGAAAAGAAACAAGAACTCTTTTTGGCATTTTCACAAACACTTAATATGCATAAACCGGTTTTTGCAAAATTAAGAAAACATTGGGGCTTGATTTCACTCCACCTTCCTCTCATGTAACAACAATGTTAAATACCCAAGTTCTAGCATTAACATCACTATCAACCAATAAATATATTCTGACCCTAATTCCTTAGATGGAAAGATTATAAGTTCCTTCATTAAACTCTCAATTCCTTGAATAGTTTAGCCAAGTAACTTGCATTAAGAAAAGTGGTCATTAGATAGTGATGAAATATTTTGGCAAGCGTATCAAATATTGCATAAATAGTTTAAAAGGGAATATCCCAGTATTGAATCCACGGGGAATTGTCCATATTGACTATTAATAAAATAATTAGTTCTTAAACACTAATTTGGTTTTAAAAGTTGTTTGTGTTGTAGAACATAATAACAGTAGAAAGATAAACTAAACACTAACAATTAACACTAAAGATAAACAATAAAGACGATGATGGTGATTCAGGAATATGATCAAACGTTGGCGTGCTTGAGTGTGAAATGAGAATGATGGATATGTTGAGGATTTGGTTCAACCGGTTTGTTTCTCATGTAAACATACAAGATATATTCTCCATTCAAACCAATAGTTCAGATTAACTTCGATCTGGAAGTGCTCAAAACGTGATGTCTCATCAAATCAAGTTTAAATTGCTCAACCTCACTTCCGATGTCTCGATAAGTTTAGTTGAGTGGTTTGATGAAGCTTAAAGATCTTTACGAAGCTAATGGAGTCTATCCTATGTCTAGAAATACACTCCATTAGAGTTCAAATTCAGTTCCAAGTTCAAAAGTATTTGTCAATGACAATTAAACTTTAAAACATGCATATATAACTGATCAAATCATATAACAATAGTAAAGATAGAGAAATGAACTTTAGACTGAATATTTCAATGAATAGATATGAAGGAAAGTGTTTACATGATCAACACCTAGTTCCAAGTCCTCAACACTAATGGATTAGCCTCTCATTGTCATGAGAAGCCTTAGAAAAGGGTTACAAAATGGGAGAGAAAATAGGGGATGAAGCAGCTCAAAATCCAATAAAAAATCTCTGAATGCCTCAAAATATTACAAGTGCAACTTATATACTATCAGTGGACCTTTACTTAGCGCGACATTACGCTAAACGCTAGTTCACGATACTACAAAATGCATCTCAGAAACAGGGCTTCCACTAAGCGAGATCTTCCACTAAGCGCATCCTCAGTTCGAAAGAACATTCCGCTAAGCGAGTGTGTCCACTAAGCGCATCTTCAGTTCAAAAGAACCTTCCGCTAAGCAAGATCGTCCGCTAAGCGAATATTTAGTTTGAAAGAACAATTCACTTAGCTCATTCTTACACTTAATGCCCCGTAAATCGCTTGTCTCACGTAGCGCGAGGTTGAGCTCAGCGAAATAGGCGTTGAGCGAGAGGTATCGCTAAGCACAAGTTGTCTCCATTCTTGTGTTCTTCTCTTATTGCTGAACCTAGACCTGCAAACATGAATTTGAGTATATTTCTCACAAAATAGCTTCCTATGGTTATAATTATCAAAACTATACAAATCTATATGAAACAATTTCAAACAAAGCTAAAATTCCTGAGAACATTAGATAATCGCTACAAAATATGATGCAATATTCACGTATATAAAACGATTATCAAATAGCTAAACAGACAATTAGTTATCTTTTTCAGTTCAAGGTTCAAATGCACTTTCCAATGATTATTCAAACCCTAACATCAAGCCAAGGGTGATCAAGCCAAAGCAAGCATTAAGCATAGAAAAAGATAATAACATTAAGCTAAACTCGAATAGAAACTTAGAGTATCACAAAAAAGAAAGAGTTAAAAGTTATATCAATCCCCAACAAAAGTTAAGCAAACTACAAAACTAAAAGAAGAAGAAGAAGAAAATTAAAACTAAAGAGGAAAGGAACTGGAAGAGAATCCATAGAGAGTAATGGAGAGCTTCCCAACTGCCCCAAGAACCCTAAATTTCTTCTCCCCAAAACCCCCTTGGTCCAATCATAAGAGATGCCTTAAAATACAAGAGAAATGTGCATTTCGTCTTTTTTGCATAAGTGACTTCACACTAAGCGTCAAATGAGGTTAAGCGAGAAATGGGTCTCGCGCTTAGCGCTAAATGAGGCTTAGTGAATTCTTCTATTTTTTTCTTCATAGAGAGGGAAATTCGCTAAGCTTCAAATCAGGCTTAGCGCCTCTTCAATCTCCAGCAATTGCTCTCAAGGCTTCAAGCTTAGCTTCATTTCAGGCTTAGCCACGCTGCTGGAGCACTAAAACTCCCTAAAATTTGCTACACTTCTCTAATTATTGATTTCTTCACCAAAATAAACCAAAATTAGATTAAAAAAAAATCACATAACTAACAATTTCAAAGTTATTCTAATTTATTCACAAATTAATTATAAACAAGGTCAAACAAAGGTTAGATGCATTAAAATATTAAGATAACTGCCTTTAAAATAGTGATTGAAACTATGATTCCATGAACTTATCATTGCCTAAAAGTTGTAAAAATCTCCGTGGAGTCGAGTTAGCATGACATACATGACATAATTACAAATTGAAACTAAAGTGTGAGTGAGATCATTTTGTTTAATGACGTTATATGGTATTCAATGCTCTTTAAAACTAAATCTATCCTTAGTTTCCTTAGTTTATACCTTATTATAATTATATTTATTTTTATATAAATAAGCTTATCCTTGCGCTTTGTGTTGTTTGACTGTGATGATCGTCGTGTGTTTGGCATGGGAGCAAATAGTGATGCAGTTGCAGGTTCTCAGACACCTCATCAATGAAGTGGATTTAGATGTTACCTACGAGACAAGATCGCACTTTTTTTGTGCTCTTATTTGTGTGTGTGTGTGTGTGTATATATATATATATATATATATATATATATATATATATATGGCGACTCGTATAAGAACTGCGTTTTTATGTGAGAATGAGAACAGACATTCTCATCCGTTTGATTAAATTAGACGGTAAAGATTAATGCAGTCATTTAAAAATTAACATACACCTACTTTATTTGATTTCTCTATTCCCTTCTTCACTGCATCCAAAATTAAAAAAAAAAAAAAGATTTACCAAATAATCAAAAGAATTATTCTATCACATCTTAAAATATTAAAGATTTATCATCATTGCTACCAAGAGTTGTCCCCATCACCATGACCACCGCCACCACCAACATGGTTACCACTGCTGCTAAGGGGGCCACCATCACCACTACCATCATGGTTGTTATCCTTGTTGCTGCCAGGGTCATCGTCACCACCACCAACATGGTTATCACCATTGTTCTTACCACCACCAGGGTCACCGTCATTGTCACCATCATGATTGTCATCTCCGTTGTTGCTGCCGCCACCTTGGATATTTCAAAACGTGATAAAATACATCTTTTAAATATTTGGTAAATCTTTTTTTTTTAATTTTGGTAAAATATTTGATAAAATTAAAAATTTTTTTTTACCAAATATTCAAAAGATTTATTTTATCACGTCCTAAAATATCACCGTCATTCAGAGTTGCCCCATCACCATGACTACCACTGCTAACATGGTCATCGTCATCGCCACCATCATGATCGTTGTCCCCATTGTTGCCACCGCCACCACCGTCGACAGCGGTGGTGGCGGTGGCAACAATGAGGACAATGACCATGATGGTGGCGGTGACAGCAACCATGGTAGTGGCAAGAATGGCGATGGTAATTATGTTGGTGATGGTGATGGTGACGGTGGCCCTAACGGCAACAATGGGGACGACGACCATGATGGTGGCCCTGACAGCGGTGGTAACCATGTTGGTGGTGGTGGCGGTGATGGTCATGGTAATGGGGACAACTCTTGGTGGTATTAATAATAAGTCTTTAATATTTTAGGACGTAATAAAATAATTTATAAATATATATTTTTTAATTTTGGATGCATTAAAGAGAGGAAATACAAAGATCAAATGAGGAAGGTGTATATTAGTTTTTAAAAGACTGAATTAATCATTATCGTTTAATTTAATCCAATGGATGAGAATGTCATCCCATATATATATATATATATATATATATATAGTATAGGGATCAACTTAGTGTGTGTGTAATTACTTGAGTTTGTAGTGGAGGTCCTTTTGTAGAGGACCATTTTGGTATTATATGAACTTATGTACTATGTTTTGTAAAGTCACTCTTAAAAATCTTATGCTATGATGACGTATATTATGTGAATGCTTGTACACATTTAGTTGAGTGTGTATAAAGAATATATGTATGTATATAGGTATTTTCATATGCAAATAAAAAAAATAGTATATTATATAAATAACAAAGTTTGGTCATTACACAACGCTTCTAAATTAATGAAGGGATCAAAAGTGTTTGATTTTGAAAGTAAGGAATCAAAATTGTGGATTTTAAACAGAGATCAAAATTGCAGATTTTAAATAGAGATCAAAATTGCAAATTTGAGAAGGTAAGGAAACCAAAACTACAGTTAAGCTAAAAGAAAATAATCATATATCTACGAGATGATTTAACTTTTTTTTTTTTTTTTGGCATATAAAGAAAAGGGGAATTGGAGAAAGTTCCAAGGTTTGAATTTATCAAACTAACATTATTTGGAAAAAAAAAAAATCAGTAATCGATATTAAAAATACATGCATAGCAAATCATATACTGATGAGTCTAGGATTTCTTAATACTCATGCTTAATTACTTTAGATAAGTAAAATTAAAATTTTAACTATTAATTAATTGAAAATTGTCCGGTATATGTTTTCTTAATGTAATTATTACATAAACTAACATTTTTATAATACATGACAGTTTATAGAGTAACTTTTGGTAAGTTTCTCTTTTTCTTATTTTCTTTTCTTGAAAGTGATTTTAAATAAGCTTAGTTAAACAAATCCATAATTGAGTCACCATGTAATCATCAATATAATCTAATTAAATTAATTTTTTTGGTACACAAGGAAGAAAGGAAATAAAAAATATCTTGCATTGTTTGGAAGTCACATGAGGAACCCTACATCCAGAGACGGATTTTAAGGGCTTCAGCCCTCCTCCCTCTTTCCTCTTTTAATATATATAAAAAATAAAAAATAAAAAATAAAAAAAATTATTAAAAAATAGATTTTTAAGTTAGTATTTATTTAAATTTTTTTATTAGTAAATCATATCTTAGTTTTATATCTACTAAATATTTGGTTTAATTACATTTTTATTTATTTCTTGTAAGTTTTACTCTTAATAAATTAATTTGACACTTTTCATTTACAATTTTTTAAAATTTTATAAATTTTACTCTATTATTTTACTCTTATATTACATGATTGTAGATTTTACTCTCAATTTTTTAAAAATTGACAAATTTAATACCCATTTTTTATTTTATTTTTTTAAAATAAATTTTACACTAAATATATATATTTTTTAATTTTATCTTCAATTTTTATAAAAAAAATTTTAACCCCTCCTCCCTATTAAGTTCTTGGATCCATCCTTCATAAAAATAAATACTGATAGGATTTCCCTAGAAAATCCAGACAATTCAGGGTATGAGAGTATCTTCAAAGATCATCTAGGAAACTGGATAATAGCTCTATCAGGCACATGTGGGTATACAACTAGCACCCATGCGAAACTACTTGCGATTTACCATGCACTCAACAAAGCATGGAACGACGGATTCAAATACATCATGTGTGAAGCAGACTCAAAGATGGCTATGGCTCTGGACGAGAACTTGGTCTACATCATCCTTACTCACCTCTAGTCGATCTGATTCGCGGATTCATGGAACGTGATTGATCGTTATCCTTTGGTCACATTTTAAGGGAAGGGAATGCTTATGTTGATTGGTTGGCCAAGCATGGTGCAATGCATGATCATCAAAGCCAAGTCTAGACAGTTTGTCCTACTCCTCTGCAACAACTCATGTTAGCGGTTAGTTTAGGAGTGGCTCATCCCAGGAGCTAGTTTTTTTCTTTTCTGTTTTCCCATTCATCAAAAAAAATATTCTCCCCCTTCTTTCATGGGAATCAGATTAATGTAAATTAAAATGTCATATTTCTGAAAATAAAATATATCCGGTAATTTCTTTGGGTTACCTTCTAGAATACGTAGGAATGTATATTCTAATCTTCACATTTCTGGGAATCCCATGAGATTCTATGAAACAAATGGGGATAAATTTTTAATTTCATGGGAATCATCATTTGGGAATCTTAAGTTTCTCATGTTTGATATCACTAAAAAAAAAAAAAAAAAGCTAAATGATACTTTTGGTCTTTATGTTTTATTTTTTTAAAATGAGTTAAAATGGTCATTTTAAAATAATGTTTGATTTCAATTTTATGACGCGATTTTAAATTTTTTTTTTAAAAAAAAATTTGAGATGTAAAAGTTATTTTATTAAATTCACTTACATGAAAACCGTGGATTTCAACTTATGTACGAAATAAAAGAAAGTAAAACATAATGAAAACTGTGTGAAAAAATGAGTCTAATGAACAATTAAAAAAAAACTTAATATTATATTTTTCATTATTTCGATTGTTAGTTTGATATATTTTTCATGGAATTTTCACTATGTTTATCGTCTTTTTTTTTTTATTCAAATATTAGTTGGGTTTCATAATTTTCATGTAAGTGAATCTAATGAAATAGTTTTTACGTCTTGAATTAGTAAAAAAATATTCAAAATCATGTCACAAAATTAAAAATCATGTTTTTTTTTTAAATGACCATTTTGATTTATTTTTGAAACATAAATAACCAAATTAAATAATTTAAAAAAACGTAAAGAAGCAAAATTGAGACTTTTAAAACATGAAAGACGATACTAAACAAAAATTAGAACATAAAATACCAAAAGTGACATTTATCATAAAAAAAACAATAATATTCGTGAAAAAGTATGTTTCCAATAAATTTTTTTTATATTAGATTCCCATCAAAATTTCTCATGAGACTAAGTGAGAATTTAATTTTCTTGAATAGGGAAAATTTTTAATTATCTAAGAGGACTATATTATCATTTATTTAAAACACAAATTATTTTGGATTAGGTTAATCTTTATCAAAAGTGTTAATTTTTATTGTTGAAGGCCGCATATATCCAAGTAATTTTGTTTTTCTTGTCAAAATCTAAATTTTTAATTATATAAAAAGACTATATTGCCATTTGTTTTATAAATACAAATAATTTTTAGTTAGGTTCATATTTATCCAAAGTTTCAATTTTCATTTGTTTTTGAAGGTTATGCTTATCCATATGATTTTGTGAAAAGTCAAGTTTTTTATTATTTATTTTTCTTGCTTCTTTTCTTTCTTGTGTATTTTGCATACACATGTCATATGCATGTGTTTACCATGTTTTTTTTTGTTCAAATAGAAAATTATATAATATTTTTTAATAATCTATGTTAATGTTATTTTGTATGAAAAAAAATATTCGTTAATTAAATTTTAATGATATATTATGATATATTGGTAAAAGATTATTATAGTCTTAGAAAAGTTATAACTAATCAAACATGAAAAAAAAAATTAATTCCTAAAAAGAAAACATAATATAACTAATCAAACGTATTTTCAGCATTCCTAGAATCAGATTCTCGGAAATTGATTTTTTCAAAAATCGTCATTGATAGGTACCAATTTTTTTTTTTCCCCATATATACTAGACGCCCATTAATGTTAAATATAGTTCGTCATTAACTTTTAAAATGAAGAAAGCTAATCAAGTGACTCACAATTTTGTTAGGACTTCGTAATTATTCACTTTCTCTTATATTTTTTTTTATTATATTATCGTTTATATCTTGACTTAAATTATGAATAAAATAATATAACTTTATTTTTCTTATAAAAAAAAAAAAATGGACAATAACTGACCCGCTTTACCCAATTTTTTCAAAAAAACATGGTAACTGATCCCGTTTCTTTGCACTGTCAGATTGAAAATTCAGTGAAACCCCAAATGACAATGGCTATGCCAGCGGTGAGTAGGCTCTCAAATATCAGTTTTAAGGTTGGCATTTCATTCGAATGCTTGAATTTGTTATATAGTTTCAGATTATTATTCTTCTTCTTTCTTATCATCTTAATTTTGTTTTGTTAATAAATTTTTAAAATTTTATAATTTTCATTGAACAGTTAAATTGTAACGATTGATATTCAAAAATATAACATTGACTTTTGTAATATTAATGAATTATTCCTTTACTTTTTTTTATTAAATTAATGCTTTGTATTTATCTATTAAATTTCATTGTTCAGCTTTAGATAAAAAATAAAACATTAGATAAATTAATGATAATATCATAATTTTTAATAAATCAAGAAATAAATTAGTATATATTTATTATATTATTACATACTATTGATGGTATAGCTTAATTGCCATATGATTAAGATAATTATTACATACTATAAGTCCTATATATTCATGAGCACATAATGCCAATCAAAATGTAATAATCCAACCATTTTATTTATTTTTTTAAGTTCATGATCATCAACTACACATTCAATAGGTGTGATTGTTATAACTGAAAATTACTACATTGGAGGTGAACAACTATAACAGTCACAAGTAAGCTCCGTGCCACAATTTCCACGTGCCTTTTTTGATAAAAAGTGCACTTTGCAATAAAAGTCACAATTATTATTATTTATGTCACACGCTTTCTTCGACTTGAATACCGTAGGTGTACATTTACGCACCAATGCCATTTCCACTTGATTTCCTACACCAAATTAAATAATTAATTCATATATATAGTCACATGAAATTAATTAATCTTTGTGAAAAGTCATTACACAAAAAAAATTGTGGGAAGAGGTGCTTAATTATATAATTAATTAATTGCAAACAAATAATTGATCTAATCGATACTCCATTCGGTTCTCTTCTCTTATACTATCCAAACATTGTGAATGACCGAAGGAACATTTCAGATAGCATCACAAACTTAAAAAGACCAAAAGTTCAAAACATAAATTTCAAAACACACAAAACGTGATCTTGAATACTTAAGTGAAGAGAATAATAGAGTTGAAATTCAAGCACTACAATTTTATGTATTAGGAGTTATAAGGTTGGTCTAGTTGTTGAAAAGGAAGAAAAATGTCATGGGTTTGATTTTATCTCATTGACAAAAATTAACCATTAACAATTAATCTTGATTTTTTTATAACTAGGACTTACCGGAACCAATGAAGAGAATAACAAGCACGAGGATGGAGAAACAAAAAGGAGTTTTCATTTTCTTGATTTGAATAGAAAAAAAAGAGTATTTAGCTTCTATTGTGATAGATATATCTTATAGAGAAGAGTTCCATACATATTTATATGCTCCAAATTAGAAAGGCACATTAAAACATATTTAATGTATTATTGTTAATATATTATTTAAATCAAATATAGTCAAACATGTAGAGTCAGCTTTGTGGATAAGATATTTAAATAGATTAAAATATGATAAATTTATTCATATTCAATGTTATGTTATATGATAATAATATGATAAGAATATCATTTTTTCTTTTGTTATAGATTGACCTAATTAATAAAATGTGAATTAATAGTAATTAAGATATATGTATAAATTTTAAAATTTAAATTCACATTTAATATTTAAATTATTATGAACATTAATTGCAGAATATAAAATTAAAATTTTATCTTTCAAAATTTTGAGAGAAAAAAGTACAAAATTTTGTAAATGAAATCAAATACAAAATTAAATAAAAAGAGGAAAAAATAATTAAGATGATTTCGAAATTATATTAACCAATTGAAAAAGTTCTTTTATATTTTATTAAATGACATAAATAGTATTTAAAATACATTTTATCTTTTTTAATTATATTTTAAATTTTTGTGACTGTTTTATTTTACTTAAAATTACTAAAATGACATTTCAACTTTTGGGGTAAAATATTTTTATAACACTGTATATTAGTTTAAGTAATACACTATATTACTTTATTATAATAAAGGATAAATGTGATTCAATACATTTTTTAATATGAAAAATCTTCTAAAATTAATAACCATTTAATACTTAAATATTTTTTTATTCTTTTACTTTTTATTCAAAGATAAGTGTACACTTCACATTTTTCCATTTAAAAACGAGTTTTCATTTTCTTGATATTTTTTGAGGTTTATTTCAATTATATATATATATATATATATATATATATATATATATATATTATTTTTTATCATTACATTGTCATCCTTAATTCATCTAAAATTTTATAATTATTCTTATATTTATTTAAAATAGTTATCTTTTTTAAAATATTCATGCATATCGCAATGAGGATTGCGGCAGCAAAATAAAAGATAAAATAAAAAAATAATCACAACTGTCCACTAGAGTTTATTTTTATTAGAAAAAACATTTTAAAAAATCCTAAAAATTAATGATATTGAACCCTCTTATTTATATTAATGGGTGGGAAGAGAGATACGAAAAAAATAATTATTAATATTTATATTATTCAAGAGTATAATATATAGACATAAAAAAATGAAATCCAAAAATAATTATTCTTAATAATATTTCATTTATTATTGTTATAGATAACTTTTCACTTTTTCATCGCCTTACACATTCATAATTTAATGTGTGTGAAAGTTACGTTTGACAAAATTTACAAAGACATGCATCATTTAGAAAAAACATTTGAAAAAAACCTAAAAATTAATGATATTGAACCCTCTTATTTATACTAGTGGGTGAGAAGAATTTTGTATTAGGATTTTATAGTTTGGATTTCAATAGATTTAGAACATAAAATTTGAAAGACTTCACGAATTTATAAGATTTGAAAGGACTTTATGGAATTTTAGAAAAAAAAAACATTCAAAATTACAAACAAAAAATAATGTGCCTAAAAATATAATTGAACACAAACTAATTATAAGTGATCATGAGCTTAACTCTCCTACCTGTTAAGAATGTACATGAATTCCAAATCAAACTTATAAGCTGCTAATACATTTTAAGATATTTTTTCACTGCGGTTATGATAATGACTTACTTCTAATAAAAAATTTTCATAAAGTAAAAACAAAAAATAATAACAAAACATTAGTAAAAAAAATATAAAATATTTCATTTAACCCATAAAATTAATAATGTCATCAAAATATAAACAAAATAATTCAACAAAAAAGACATCTAAAAACGTAGTTAAGTAGAACCATAAAATTTATTAAAAAATATCAAAACATTAATCATGTGCCTAACTTGAAAAATATCAAAGATAAACGTTGTTCCGGTGATATCTGAACTTAGATTTGAGATTTTTCTTATAGCATCCCAAACATTTTTTTGTTTTCTTGTATATCTTTTCAAAATTGACTACAATGAATATCTTTTCAAAATTGACTGCAATAATTTAGAAAGGTTTTTTAAAACTTTGACTTGATTGTTTGTCTCGACTAAATTAAAACTTCCTTCAAATTCAAATCTACTTATCTTAAGAATGAGATGGTGGATTACATTGATCAAATGATGTAGGCTTATAAGGTGATTCGTAGTGATTTAGGGTATGAACAATCACTATGAGAATCATATGAAAAGTCTCATCTTAAAATAGAAAAACGTGAAAAATTGGATGGAAAATTATGTCACCGCCTTCATAGGAGAGAGAATAAAATAAAAAAATGTATGTGATGAGAAGGAAAAGTCTCTCGAGGTTGGATGAGATTGTTTATTAGGTTTGGTATTTATATTATCAACTAAAAAAGTTCATAAAATCCATCAAAATCCAATTAAGAAGACAATCCTTCAAAATCTTTATGATTTTGAATAATAGATGACTTTTTTTAAGTTATTCAAAATCTCAATCGAATACCACAAAATTTTGTTACCCTCTAAAAAAAAACTTGATAATATTGATTGAATACTATTAGATTGTTTTTTATCATCTAACAATCTTGATTGAATAGCCCAAGACATTTTTTAAATTTTTTTTTTTTTTAAATTCTAAACAATCTTAATTCAACACATTCCTTTCGTATCTCTCGTATGATTAAACAGTGGATATTTAAAAAAAATAATTATTTAATTTATATTTATATTATTTAAGGGTATAATATATAGACATAAAAAAAATAGAGTCTAAAAGTAGTTATTTTTAATGATACCCCATTTATTATTGTTATAGAAAACTTTTCACTTTTTCATCACCTTACACCTTCATGATTTAATGTGTGAAAGTTACGTTTGACAAAATATACGAAGACATGCATGATTGAAAAGGTCACAAGTTCCGGTTGCTTTTGGTGATTGGAAATAAGATTCACAAATAGGGTCGCAAAGATGGTTCATGTCACAATCTTCATCACGTAATGTTACTTCCAGACAAGGTATAGCTGCCATTTGTACATGATTTCCTGCACCAAATTAAACAATTAATATATCTAGTCACATACATAATTAATCTTGTGAAATTTATTCTTACACATAAAATTGAACGGTTCAATATCTTGAATTTGTGAGAAGTAGAGCTTACCAGATTCATGAATAGAACAAACTGAAGAATAGAAAACTAGAAAAGGATTTTCATAATGTTTAGATTTCTATTGATGGATCTTATGAAAGAGATGAAATTCTTACACATTTATATATATGCTCGATATTATAAAGGAAAAAAAATAGAAACGTATATATATTTTTTCAAAATAAAACTCTTCTAAAATTATTAACGAGCGTTAGCATATCTAGTCATTAATTGAGTAAATCATTGTTTATATTAGAAAAACAGAAAAAAAATGTTTATTTTATTAAAATAATTATTTATATCATGAAATAAACTTAAACAAATCCATCATATTTGATCTTGTTGTCACTTGACTTTGGATATTCTTAATTTGTCATTAGTGTAATAGTGATAATGATAATAATCTAAAATAAAAATCATATAGGAATAATAAGGTTATCTTAATGGAGATGGATGATTTGACTCTTTCTCACTAACTAGTAATTAATCATTAACATTTTTCTATAAAAAATCTAAAATAAAAATCAATTCTAGGTCAATTTTTTATGATTATTATCACTCATCTGACACGTGCTTGATTAATTAAAATTCATTTATCCAGAATTCTATAGATTCTTTTTATACATTGTTCAATAAACAAGAATGTGTGCTTCTAAAAAAACATAACATAAACAGTAATCTTAATTTTTTTTTCTCACCAGTGATTAATTAGGAAGAGAAATCACCACCTTTAGGGAACATTTTTTCAAAAAACAGATTTGAACTATGTATAAATTAAAAAAAATGTATAAATTAATAAATAATATAATTTGTATGCAACCATTTTATTATATATATTCATATAATTCTTCTGTTCATGGTTTTACATGTTTAATGGGTGTGAAAGTTGTGATCCATAACAAGATCCAAGTGCCTTTGGTGAATGGTAATATGCTTTACAAATAGGGCCACAAAAATTGTTCTCCACGTCACATTTCTCATGTAATGTAAATTATCGACATTCTACGTTTGCGTTTGCAGGTACCACTGTCATTTCCACTCTATTTCCTGTTGGGAATAATTTTGTATGCCCAAGTTCCAATTTATCATGTAGTCAAATTCTATTTTCAAATAATAAAGTATTATTTCATTTCTTTATCATTTTATACTAGTTTGATAAATTGATGAAGTCCTTGGTTAAAATTGAAGATTGTTATCATAATAGAGATTATGATAAATGAGAAACAAGTCTCTTGAAATTTTAATCTAAAGTGTTCTTGATCATAGGATTATTTTGAATAGGATATTAATAATCCGGATAGATTAATATATGTGTAATAGTATTCATTGGATGAATATTAATAGATCTCATTTATTAATTTACACATATAGATGATACACATAGGGATGTGATCATTGAACTGACTCGATATTGAGATTTTTCTAATGGTTAATATTACCTTAATTTGTCAATAGAAAAACTCTCAAGAAGAAATATAACATTTCCTTTGACCTCGAGATTATCATAGTAATTAACAAGTCATTTGTTATATTTTAATTCCGGACACCTAATGCTCTAGAGCACTAGTTGAATGGATATTGGATATAATTAAATACTTGTAGAATTAATGATTATTCAAGAAGGAATCCATTAACTCTAGGTAATGAGTTTGAACTCTATAAATCAAGACCTTGGCCAGGGCAATTGAATGAATGAAGAAATGAGTTTCTTAGAGTCATTCATTGATTAACGTGATTGAATTTGACAATAATACCATATTCTAAAGTTAATCTAGAGTTGGAAATGATGGAAGGAAATATTATATATTACTCTTCTAGTGGTTCTTGAAAGTAACAACAAATTACTTCATGCTATCTGGACGTTGAGGAGTGTTGCTAGACGCCTACCTTGATTAGTAAAATTAATTTGATTAATTTACTACCAGCTTAGTATTGAACCTACGGGGTCACACACAAACGAGTGTGTTAATCTTTACTAGAGAATAATCAATTTGATTGACAAAATCTCTATGTGGAATATTATTATATTCTTTGCTAGCACCAAGAATATAATTAATATGTATACTAAAGATAGACATCTTTTTATTATTGTGACATTTATGCATAATAATATTTTAATGAGCAATATAAAATGATGAGAGAGTATCTTATTAAGAGAATATATTATTTCTGTTAATAAGTTTGAATTAATTTGAATATGTCAATGGGTTGACAGATTAAATTCAAATTTGAAATATCTTATTAAGATAATATATTATCTTTGTTAATAAGTTTGAATTAATTTGAATATGTCGATAGATCGATGATTAAATTCAAATTTGAAATATATTATTAAGATAATATATTATCTCTGTTAATAAATTTGAATTAATTTGAATATGTCGATAGACTGACAGATTAAATTCAAATTTAAAATATATTATTAAGATAATATATTATTTCAATTTGAATTAATTTGAATATATATTCATGGGCTGGGCTATGGGATAGCATCAGGTATTCCTATAAATAGGAGCTCTCACCACGTCTATTGTGCATCGATTCATGAAGAGAATTCTTTAGTAAAAGTATACGAGTTCCATATTCAAGAGTTTTGAAGTAGAGATCAACTCTCGGTGTGGATACACGTAGAGTCTTCACATTATTGAAGAACATTTGCGCCTCGCAGACGGTAATGTGTACATGTTTACTATAATTTTATATTGCGATAATATTATTCTAAATCCAAAAAAGATCCTAAATTCCGCTGCGTGTGTTTTGAACACCAGAATGAACTAACAATTGGTATCGAGCCAATGGGATTTTTGTGTTTGAAGAATATATTATCGAATATTATTTTAAGGATGTATTTTATTTTATGAATACATGTCATCAATTTAAGAGAGATATGAATCTCAATGAACAACACCACTTCAATCGTTGTTTAGAACACGATCAAGGGGTATGGAAAATAAATTGATGATGCCCTCTGTAACTGTTTATGTGTTTTAAATGTTATATACACTGATATAAATGAGTTTTGGTTTACGTAAAATTATTTTTTGATGAAAAATATATTGAACATTCTTGATTTGTTAAACGATATAGGACCTTATGTTTGATAAGTGAACTATAACAAAAATTGAATGTGAAAGGATTACGTAAAGTGTCATTTATATAGTTTTGTAATTAAAAACAAAGTTGTTGTTTCTAATGTACACTCATGTGCTTGCTGATCATGTGCCTTATATTTTTAATATAAGGTTTTATTATGGAAAAACAAAATTTGTTTTTCTTCAAACATGTAGGGCTAAGTCACTATGATTTTATATTAGAAAATTTGTTTTCTTTTATATATTTCATGACACATTATATATAATGATATATGATTTGTTATTCAATTTATTTTATTTTTCAAGGAACGACCTAACAACTAGGTGACTTGTGAATTAAAATAAATTTGAGCATTTGATGCAGCTTTATGATTAATTTTTAATAACAAGGAACGGCCTGATAACCAGGAGACTTGTAATTAAAATAAATTTGAGCATTTGATGCAGCTTTATGATTAATTTTTAATAACAAGGAACGGCCTGATAACCAGGAGACTTGTAATTAAAATAAATTTGAGCATTTGATGCAGCTTTATAATTAATTTTTTAATAACAAGGAACGACACGATAACCAGGAGACTTGTAATTAAAATCAATTTGAGCATTTGATGTAGCTTTATAATTAATGGTTAATAACAAGGAACGGCCTGACAACTAGGAGACTTGTAATTAATAATTAGTTATAAGTTTATTTTAAAATTAATTTTATACTTAACGCCTAGACTACCTAGGGAAGTGTTAAAATTAATTTTTTGGGATACCAATAGGAATGACCTGACAACCAGGAACCTATGTGGTATATTATTGTGAAACTGTATGTGATACAATTTCTTTCTCTTAAAATATGTACGAGAAATGACTTGATACCAAGTAGCTCATTCATAATTTTAAGAGTTTTATGTTTTCCTTTCTACATATGAAACATGTTCTGACTTAATCTGTTTGATTGTATATTTAATTAATAGTATGTCTTCAATATCGCTTCGTGGGATACTAGAGTCTGGAAAGTTGGTTGGATCCAACTATGATGATTGGTATCGCAACTTGAGAATTGTTCTCATGCACGAAAAACTTATCCACATAATTGATCAGCCTGATAGAGATGCACCTAATCTCGAAGATGTTGAGGGAACCAATGCTTTTCAGAAGTATTTGGAACAGACCCTAACTGCCAAATGCATCATGTTGGCATCAATGAGTTCAGAACTCCAGAGGCAACATGTGGATATGGATCCAAAGGAAATCATCGTACATCTTAAGAAAATGTATGGTGGTCAATGTAGGACAGCTAGATACCAGTTATCTAAAACGTTGTTCAGGTCCTCAATGACTGCAAATGTTCAAGTTGGACCGCATGTTCTGAAGATGATTGATCTGATAGAACAACTTGAAAAGACAGAATGCAAGCTTGGAAAAGAGCTTTCTCAAGACTTGATTCTGCAGTCACTTCCTGATACGTTTTCACAATTCATTGTGAATTTTAACATGAATAAGCTAGACTGTGATTTGCATGAGATGCATAACTTACTAGTTGATTATGAGAATCAAATTGCCTCTGAGAAGAAAAAGGGAACTGTTATGGTGGTTGGCAAGAACCACAAGAATAAAGGCAAAGGAAAATATGTACCAAAAAAGGAAGACTTTTGGACCTAAGGGTGGTGTGACCAAACCCAAGAACAATAAGGCCAAGGTTGACCAAATTGGTGCTTGAATGTTTCTTCTGCAAAGAGAAAGGACACTGGAAGAGAAACTGTAAGAAGTATCTTGATTCTTTGAAAAATAAGAAACAAGGTGAGATACTAGTGAAAAATGTTTTCATGCTTTCTTTAATCTGTTGTTGATGCTTTAATGTGGGTATTAGATACTGGCAAAGTAGCTTTAACATCTGCAATATGTTGCAGGGGATGCAGATAACTAGATGGTTAAAGAAAGGAGAGATAAATCTTCAAGTAGGCAATGGAGCAAATGTTGCCGCCTTAGCTGTAGGATCTATTTCTTTAAAAATGCCCACTGGCAAAGTAATCTTGTGTTAGATGATTGCTATTATGTTCCAAAATTTGTTTCAAACATTATTTCAATCTCTATGTTGGATAAGCAAGGTTTTCGTATTATTTTTAATAATAACATTTGCTCAATTTATCGTAATGACGATTTATATGTGAATGGTTATCTCCAACATGGCATTTATGTCTTACCTGATGTAAATCGTAACTCGATTGTACATGTTTCTTCTAATTTTAAAAGAGAAAGAGATAATCAAATAAATAAAACATATCTTTGGCATTGTAGGCTTGGTCACATTGGTGAGAAAAGAATTAACAAGTTACACAAGGAAGGTTACCTTGATAATTATGATTATGAATCATATGCAACTTGTGAGTCTTGTCTCAAAGGAAAAATGACTAAATCCCCATTTATTGGAATTAGGGAAAGAGCCTCTGAATTATTAGGATTAGTTCACACAGATGTTTGTGGACCAATGAGAATTCAAGCCAAAGGTGGATATTCTTATTTCATAACTTTCACTGATGATACATCTAGGTATGGGTTTTTATATCTAATGAAACATAAATCGGAATCATTTGAAATGTTCAAAAGATTTCGTAGTGAAGTTGAAAAACAAACCGGAAAAAGTATCAAGATACTTAGATCCGATAGAGGTGGAGAATATCTTAGTACTAATTTTATTGATTATCTAAAAGAAAATGGAATTCTTTCACAGTGGACACCTCCAGGAACACCACAACACAATGGTGTATCTGAAAGAAGGAATTGAACCTTATTGGATATGGTGAGATCTATGATGGGGTTCACTGATCTTCCAGAGTACTTATGGGGATATGCTTTAGAAGCAGCAGCTTACTTGCTGAACAAAGTTCCTACAAAATCAGTCTCTACAACTCCATATGAGATATGGAAAGGACGTAAACCAAATCTCAAACACATTAGGATGTGGGGTTGCCATGCTTACGTTAAGAGATTGTTAACCGATAAACTTGAGGCAAGGTCGGAAAAATGTAGATTCATTGGTTATCCTAAGGAAACAATGGGATACTATTTTTACCAACCCTCTGGCCATAAAGTGTTTGTGGCAAGAGGAGGAACCTTTTTAGAAAGGGAATTCCTTGCAGGAGGAATTCATGGTAAAGAAATTGAGCTTGATGAAACTTAATATTCCAATGAAACAACTCGGGAACATGAGATGGAAACTGAGAGACCTTTCTTTGATGTTTTAAAATTGCCACAAAGGTTGTTACCTCCCAGAATTATGGTTCAAGAACCAATTGTAGGTCAAGAACAGGTTAATGGACAGGTTGATGAACCAATCCTAGAACCAGTTCAACAACCTATAAGCCCAATACAAGAGCCTCTTAGAAGATCCACTCGAGTGCATCGTGTACCTACTAGATTGAACTTAATGGTACAAGAGGACACGTCGAATGAGGTTTATCATGATGATGATGACCCCAAGAGTTATGAAGAGGCTCTAAGAAGCTTAGACTATAAAAGATGGCAAGAAGCCATGGAATCCGAAATGGAATCAATGAAGATCAATAAAGTATGGACTTTAGTTGAAACTTCAAATGATATAAAACCAATTGGTTGTAAATGGGTTTACAAGAAAAAGATTGGTATAGATGGAAAGGTTGAGACCTACAAAGCTCGCCTTGTTGCTAAGGGGTATCGTCAAAGGGAAGGTATAGACTATGACGAAACTTTTTCTCCTGTGGCAATGATAAAATCCATTCGGATTCTACTTGCAATAGCAACATACTATGATTATGACATATGACAAATGGATGTGAAAACGGCTTTCCTTAACGGTGAGTTGAAAGAGGATGTGTACATGACACAACCTGAAGGATTCACATCTATGAATGATCATAATAAGGTATGCAAATTGCAACGATCCATCTATGGATTGAAACAAGCTTCTAGAAGTTGGAATATTCGTTTTAACAAAACAGTCGAAAAGTTCGACTTTGTTAGATGTGAGGAAGAACCTTGTGTGTACAAAAAGGTTAGTGGGAGCATAATCATTTTCTTAGTGTTATATGTAGATGACATATTACTCATTGGAAATGATGTACCAAAGCAATGCAAAGTACAAAGATTTGGCTATCGTAACAATTCTCCATGAAAGATTTAGGAGAGGCAACCTATATTCTAGGAATAAAGATTTATAGAGATAGATCTAAAAGGTTGCTTGGACTCTCCCAATCTATGTACATTGATACCATTCTAAAGAGGTATAACATGGAAAACTCCAAAAGAGGCTATTTGCCAATAGGAAGTGGAGTTACTCTCAGTAGGGAGGATTGTCCTAAGACCCATGAAGAGAGAGAACGCATGACTAGAGTTCCATATGCTAGTGCAGTGGGAGCTATCATGTATACCATGACTTGTACACGTCCTGATATCTCTTATGCACTAGGTGTAACTAGTCGATATCAAGCAAACCATGGTGAGGAACATTGGAAAGTGGTTAAGACCATTCTTAAGTACTTACGAAGGACTAAAGACCAATTCCTCGTTTATGGAGATTCTGAATTGAACCTAAAGGGTTATACTGATGCAAGTTTTGCATCGGATAAAGATGATAGCAAATCTGTTTCAGGATATGTTTTCACCTTGAATGGTGGTGCAGTAAGTTGGAAAAGTTCCAAGCAGAGCTACAGTGGCGGACTCGGTGATCGAGGCGGAGTATATAGCGGCAAGTGAAGTCGCTAAAGAAGCAGATTTGGGTTAAAAGGTTCATATCTCGAACTTGGTGTGGTTCCTTCAATAAATGAACCAGTTCCACTATTGTGTGACAATAATGGAGCTATTGCTCAAGCAAAGGAACCAAGATCACACCAGAAATCCAAACATGTTTTACGAAGATATCATTTGATTAGAGAGATCATTGAACGTGGCGGACGTTAAGATTGAAAAGGTAGAAGGGAAGGATAATGTGGCAGACCCGTTCACCAAAGCACTTGGCACAAAGGAGTTTGATAAGCACAAGTGGGAAGTAGGAATGAGATACATGAATAATTGGCTCTAGTGCAAGTGGGAGATTGTTGGGAATAATTTTGTATGCCCAAGTTCCAATTTATCATGTAGTCAAATTCTATTTTCAAATAATAAAGTATTATTTCATTTCTTTATCATTTTATACTAGTTTGATAAATTGATGAAGTCCTTGGTTAAAATTGAAGATTGTTATCATAATAGAGATTATGATAAATGAGAAACAAGTCTCTTGAAATTTTAATCTAAAGTGTTCTTGATCATAGGATTATTTTGAATAGGATATTAATAATCCGGATAGATTAATATATGTGTAATAGTATTCATTGGATGAATATTAATAGATCTCATTTATTAATTTACACATATAGATGATACACATAGGGATGTGATCATTGAACTGACTCGATATTGAGATTTTTCTAATGGTTAATATTACCTTAATTTGTCAATAGAAAAACTCTCAAGAAGAAATATAACATTTCCTTTGACCTGAGATTATCATAGTAATTAACAAGTCATTTGTTATATTTTAATTCCGGACACCTAATGCTCTAGAGCACTAGTTGAATGGATATTGGATATAATTAAATACTTGTAGAATTAATGATTATTCAAGAAGGAATCCATTAACTCTAGGTAATGAGTTTGAACTCTATAAATCAAGACCTTGGCCAGGGCAATTGAATGAATGAAGAAATGAGTTTCTTAGAGTCATTCATTGATTAACGTGATTGAATTTGACAATAATACCATATTCTAAAGTTAATCTAGAGTTGGAAATGATGGAAGGAAATATTATATATTACTCTTCTAGTGGTTCTTGAAAGTAACAACAAATTACTTCATGCTATCTGGACGTTGAGGAGTGTTGCTAGACGCCTACCTTGATTAGTAAAATTAATTTGATTAATTTACTACCAGCTTAGTATTGAACCTACGGGGTCACACACAAACGAGTGTGTTAATCTTTACTAGAGAATAATCAATTTGATTGACAAAATCTCTATGTGGAATATTATTATATTCTTTGCTAGCACCAAGAATATAATTAATATGTATACTAAAGATAGACATCTTTTTATTATTGTGACATTTATGCATAATAATATTTTAATGAGCAATATAAAATGATGAGAGAGTATCTTATTAAGAGAATATATTATTTCTGTTAATAAGTTTGAATTAATTTGAATATGTCAATGGGTTGACAGATTAAATTCAAATTTGAAATATCTTATTAAGATAATATATTATCTTTGTTAATAAGTTTGAATTAATTTGAATATGTCGATAGACTGACAGATTAAATTCAAATTTGAAATATATTATTAAGATAATATATTATCTCTGTTAATAAATTTGAATTAATTTGAATATGTCGATAGACTGACAGATTAAATTCAAATTTAAAATATATTATTAAGATAATATATTATTTCAATTTGAATTAATTTGAATATATATTCATGGGCTGGGCTATGGGATAGCATCAGTATTCCTATAAATAGGAGCTCTCACCACGTCTATTGTGCATCGACATCGAAGAGAATTCTTTAGTAAAAGTATACAGTTCCATATTCAAGAGTTTTGAAGTAGAGATCAACTCTCGGTGTGGATACACGTAGAGTCTTCACATTATTGAAGAACATTTGCGCCTCAGAGACGGTAACAGGTACATGTTTACTATAATTTTATATTGCGATAATATTATTCTAAATCCAAAAAAGATCCTAAATTCCGCTGCGTGTGTTTTGAACACCAGAATGAACTAACATTTCCTACACCTAATGATATGCATATATAATTAATCTTGTGAAATTCATATCATACAAAATTGAATTTATCAATATCTTGTTGAATGTGTGAGAAGTACTAGTATAACTTATAAGTTAATCACGTCTCTAACAAATTAATATTGGTCGATAAAGAAAAAAAATTAGAACTTACCAGAATACATGAAGAGAACAACCACGAGGAAGGTAAAATAGACCATGATTTTCATAATTTTCCTGAACGATCTAGTTAAGAAATAATGTTTAGCTTTCTCTATTGATAGATCTTGTGGAAGAGGTCATTGTGCATTTATATATATGCTCATATTATAAATGCGGATAAGACTCTGATACACTTTTTAATTTCTGGATACATTCTAATATATTGGATATCATACATTTTACGAGTCTTAATCACATCCTATTTGATAAAGAGTGGGTTAATAAAAATATATTGCTAGTACTCTTCAAATAGAGGTGTCATAATTGTCCTTTTACATTTATGAACATTTCTTTAAACAATAATAATTATAATTATTGCTTGTTTGTATAATTATTCCAATACATACTAGCATGGATAATTTTTACTATTTAAAAACAGAAAATATTGATTGAATATTTTTAATTTAATCAGAACAATTGTGGAATGCAGCTATCGAGAGGGGGAGTGGAAATACCAAGAAGGGATGCAAGTTTTTTTCCTAAAGAAGAACATAGATAAAGGATAATTTGAAGGAAGGAAAATAAAATAAAAATGCACAAATTAATATAGTTTTAATCATGTAATGCAACGCATTTTATTTATACTATAATTTTTCAGTTCATCCTCTTCCACATTTAGTGGGTGTGAAAGTTGTGTGTGACAAAATTTACAAACACATAAATGTGTGTTAGGGTCACATGATCCATTTGGATCGGGTGATCTGAAATGTATTTTATAATGAGGATCGCAAAGATCGTTCTTTATGTCACAATAATCATGTATTGTTACATTATGACAACGTAGATAGTATTCAGGTGTAACATTGCCATTTGCACTTGATTTCCTACACCAAACAATTAACATAATTAATCCTGTGAAATTCCTTATAATTAGATACAAATTGTCAATCCATTATATAAATTATTAATTAATTCAGTCATATGCTCATAAATCTATCTCAATAAGACGACGTACAAGAATATTAGATGGGAATGACATTCTTGAAAATTTCAAGAAAAAAATGTTTGTTTAACTATTAAAATTTGTTGAGAATCTTTTTCATATTCCCATATGAAAAAGATAATTGTTTAACTATTAAAAATATGCGTTATATCACTACAGTAAAATATAATTTTTAGATAATGAATATGTTTTTTCATTCCACGAAAATTCATATTCACACCCTTATTTCATGGGGCAATAAGAAAGTTAAAGTAAACCTTGAAATTAAATGTCATATTCCTGAAAATAAGAAACCCAATAATTTTTTTGAATTAAATTAATAGTAGTATACTTTGTATCTATAATAATGCAACCATTTTATTATATATATTTATATAATTTTTCAGTTCATGGCCTTACACATTTAATGGGGGTGAAGGTGGTGATTCATTGCAAACTAAACAAACACAAAATTTTCTTTCAAGGTCACAAGATCCAAGTGCCCAGGGTGATCCTCCATAATATTCTTTACAAATAGGGCCACAAGAATTGTTGTTCTCGTCACATTTATCATTAGGTAATTTTGCATCTTTACAATCTACGTATTCAGGTACCACTGTCATTTCCACTCTATTTCCTACACCAAATGATATACAAATATAATTAATCTTGTGAAATTCATTACACAAAATTGAACTTATCAGTATCCTGTTGAATTTGTGAGAAGTACTACTAGAGCTTACCAGGATAATTAGAACTTATCAATTAGATTTATATGAAAAATCTATCTAACATTTATCGAAAAAAAAAAAGAACTTACTAGAATGCATGAAGAGAACAAGCAGGAGGAACAAAAAATAGTTTGGGATTTTCATAATTTTCTTGGTCGATCTAGCTAAGAAATGATGTTTAGCTTTCTCTACTTGTAAATGCTTACAACACGCTTTTAATTTATATGTTCCAAGAAAAAAAATAATTAAAAACAATTATTATCTTATGGAAGAGAGGTCCTTGGACATTTAATTATATGCTCCATATCATAAATGGTAGCAACACATTTTTAATTTCTGGACATAATTTATTTGATTAATTAAAATTTATTAAAAATTATAATATTTTATGGATTTTATATCTATTTGACTTTTTTTTTATTTATAATTATGTAATATTTAATAAATTTTAATGAATAAAAAGAGTGGGCTAATAAAAATATATGGCTAATCCTTCTAAGATAGAGGTGTCATAAATTTTACATTTATGAGCATTTCTTTAAAAATCAATAATAATAATAATAATAATAATAATAATAATAATAATAAATAAATGTGATTCGGTCAAAGTATTTATAAAGATGACTTACAGTACATTTTTTAAAATGAAAAATCTTCTAAAATTAATAACCATTTAATATTCATAATTAATTGAGTCAATACAATAACCATTTAATACTCATAAATATTTTTTTATTCTTTTACTTTTTATTTAAAGATAACGTACACTTCACATTTTATAGTTAAAAAGGAGTTTTCATTTTCTTGATAAAAAAAAAAAAAGAGTAAATTACAACATTCAGTTACATATATATTTTTTCTCTTTTTTATTATTATTTTAATACTTCTATTTTAACTGGGTTAAGTTGATATTAATTTTTTAATTTAATGTATCTACTTTTGTCCCTTTATAATATCGAGCATATATATAAATGTGTAAGCATCTCTCTTCCATATAAGATCCATTAATATAGAAATCCAAACATTGTTTCCAAAATCAAGAAAATTATGAAAATCCCTTTCTATTTTTCCCTTCTTCTATTTGTTCTCTTCATGAATCCTGGTAAACTCTACTTCTCACAAATTCAAGATGTTGAACCGTTCAATTTTATGTGTAAGAATGAATTTTCACAAGATTAATTATGTATGTGACTAGATATATTAATTGTTTAATTTGGTACAGGAAATCATGTACAAATGGCAGCTATACCTTGTCAGCAAGTAACATTACGTGATGAATATTGTGACTTGAACCATCTTTGCGGTCCTATTTGTTCATCTCATTTCAATTCACCAGAAGCAATCGGAACTTGTGACCTTTACAATCATGTATGTATTTGTATATTTTGTCAAACGTCAGTTTCACATCCATTGAATAATGTGTAAGGCGATGAATAGGTGAAAAGTTATATAAATAAGATGGTTCAATATCATTAATTTTTGGATTTTTTTAAAATGTTTTTTCTAATAAATATAAACTATAGTGGACATTGGTGTTTGGTTTTTATTTTATTTTTTATTCTCATGCCGTGATCCTTACTGCGATATACATGAATATTTAAAAAAGGAAAACCAAACTTAATTGATTTTAATATATAGAAAATTGAAATGAAAGGCAATATAGAAAATTGATTTGATTTTAGAAGTCTTATATTTTTTTGGGATGTAACAGATTTGGAAATTTTCTTAAAATCTATGACATGATGATTTATAGGGTTCTATATAAGAATAAAAAAAAATGAAAGATACATGTGTAATTAAAATAAATTTCAAAAATATTATTGTAATTTGTTAAAAAAAAATTGTATACTGTAAAAAGATCTCATAAGTAATTCTAAAAAAATCAATAAGAATCCTTAGCCTAACATGTAATTTAATTCAGTCAAATGTCAATCCATTAATCAATTAATGCTTCTTTTTTTTTGTTGTTGAATTAATTAATCTCATAAACATATCACATTTAATGCTTCAATAAGATAAATGAGATAACGTACTTCACATTTTAGGCTATGTCTATGTTCGGTAACCCATTTTAGATAGTTTTTACTCTTTTTAGTTAATTTTACCAAACATTTAGTATTAAATATTTTCGGTTAATAACTTTTATTTCTTCTCTTATTTGGAAGTTCATTTCACATACCCTCACAAGTCGCAACTAACAAAATGATATATCTTTAAAACAACTTGAAGCCAAATAATAGAAAAATATTTTCATAAAATTATTTTAATTAACCTAACTTAATAAAAAAAAATTAAACCTAAATCATCATGTCATAGATCTTAAACAAGCTTCCCAACCTGTTTCATACCAAAAAATACTAAAACTTCTAAAACAAAAGCACCTGAATTTAATATCTTAATTAGCATATTGCCTTTCATTTAATTTTCTATATATTAAAATCAATTAAGTTTTATTTTCCTTTTTAAAATATTCATGCATATCGCAATGAGATCAGGGCAGGAGAATAAAAAAAAAGAAAAAAAAGCACCACTGTCCACTACAGTTTATTTTGATTAGAAAAAACATTTGAAACAAACTTAAAAATTAATGATATTGAACCATCTTATTTATATAACTTTTCACTTTTTCATTGTCTTACACTTAATTCAATGGGTGTGAAAGTTGCGTTTAACAAAATACACAAATACATGCATGATGGTAAAGGTCACGAGTACCGATTGTTTTTGGTGATTTGAAATGAAATTTACAAAAAGGGTCACAAAGATGGTTTTGCAAGTCACAATAATCATCAGGTAATGTTACTTTCTGACAATTATTTTCAGGTATAGCTGCCATTTGTACATGATTTCCTGCACCAAATTAAACAATTAATATATCTAGTCACATACATAATTAATCTTGTGAAAATTCATTCTTATACAGAAAATTGAAAGGTTCAATATCTTGAATTTGTGAGAAGTAGAGCTTAATTACCAGGATTCATGAAGAGAACAAACAGAAGAATGGAAAAATAGGAAGGGATTTTCATAATTTTCTTGATTTTGAAAACAATGTTTAGATTTCTATAGAAGGATCTTTATGGAAGAGAGATCCTTACACATTTATATATATGCAAGATATTATAAAGGGACAAACATAAAAACAATAATTGTATAGATATTTTTTTAAATATAAAACTCTTCTAAAATTAGTAACGAGCGTTAGCATAACTAGTCATTAATTGAGTCAATCCAATAACTAATGCTCATAAACCATTTTTTTTATTCTTTTATACTTTTTATTCAAAGATAACATATACTTCACGTTTCACTATTAAATATTGGATTTAATTACATTTTTTTTTTGTATTTTTAAGTAAATGTGATTTTGATTTTTCTAATTTCTAATTCAAATATTTTATCCCTTATTTACAAATCGTTAAATTTGAGTAATTAACAATTAAATATAACGTTAATTTATTTATTACTTTACAAAAATGCCTATTTTTTACTAATCAACAAATTAACTTAATTAAATTTAATTACCTCATAAAAAAAATAACTAGGTCAATTTAAAATTTAAAAATAATAACTTTGTGAATAGTAAAAAAATTCAAGTAAAAAAAAATAAAATTCAATGTTAATTGTCCATCACTCTAATTTAATGATTTAACGATTAAATCAAAATTGTATAATTTTAAAAATATAAAATCAAATATCTAAATTAAAAATTAGATATCAAAATTATAAATTTGTGAAAATAAAAGGATTAAAATTACCATTAAACTTAAATATCATCGGTGTTGTGTAAGCACATGATTTTCAGCTGTATACAACAATGGTGTTATTTAGTGGTGTGAAACAAACATACTTGGTATATGGACTCCAATGTTAAAGTTAATTAGTGTGAGAGAATGACTAGTTTTGGTGTACTAGTTTGGAAAGGAAAACTTATTAATATTAATAAGAAACAACCAATAATATCTAATTCAGTAGGTTAAATAAGATGTGTAAATATTATAAATCTCTTAGAAGAAAAAAAAATATTAAGGTTGCTTGAATGTCACTTTTGATGTTTTGATGTTATATGATCTAGTCAAGAGGATGGATGAAATCTATTTAATTAGAAAAATAAATTTAATAATAATATTATTGTATATACTAAGATAAAGACATAAATAATGATATAATAAGAGTGAAAACATGGGCTAATAGTGGGTCTAAATACATAAAAATTAATTAAAATGTAAAATATACAAATTTAGATTAAAATATGTTTTTATTCCTTATAAATATAAAAATATGTGTTTTTAATCTCTTCAAATTCTTTAGTAATTTTTTTTTGTCATGTAAAATTAAAATATGTTGTTTTTTTTTATTTTTTATTGAAACCAGGTTCGGATAATATGAAATTATCTAAACTTATAATTTTGGGTTAAAGCATGTTTTATGTTCTTATAAATATAAGAATGTAAAAAGATAACATCTTGAAATTTTGAAAAAAAAAAATTTAATAAATTTTATCCAACATATTTTGTGATTCTCTGGTAATTTAATAATTTTTAACCAATAAAAAATAAATTAATAAAAATATATTGCTAATACTTCTAAAATAGAGGTGTCATAATTGTCCTTTTACATTTATGAACATATAATAATAATAAATACTACATACATCTGGTCCTATATATTTATGAGCATTAAATGATTATTGAATTGTCCCATATTCCTTGCATATAATACCAGAGGTAGTATTTATTATTATTATTATTATTAAATTCTCATAAATCTACAATTGTCCCGTGTTGCTTCATAATTTCATCTTATTTTTTAATTAATATTTATTTTTAAAATAAGATGAAACTGTGAATCTTTTACACCAAAAATACATAAAAGAAAAATTACATGAATAATACATCTAAAAAAATATTTATCGAATTGATACAAAATATTTTTTTTTTGAAATTGCACACCAAAACACTTTCAAGGAGAGAGACATCTTAACTAAGTTAGCACCCATTAACCTTACCTTACTTTAAAGTCCTATTGTGTATTATTAAATAAAGAGAAAAAAAACTACAATAGAAAAACATGAAAGGACTAGACCAAAACCTATATAAAATTCAACAAAAATGAAAATTAAGCACTCCACAACGATTACAGACAAATTCAGAAGCAATAAAAGGTGGGCCAAAGGATCACCAAGTAAAAGTCAATCTATTATCTACCCCATGGTTAGCCAAACTATCAGCACAAGTGTTCCCCTCCCAAAATATGTGTGATATGAGCAAACTAATACACCAACCCGTCAGCATGGCATAATTTCATCTGTCTACGAAGAGACCATGGCACTAGAGATGAATTAAAGAAAACAGCAATAACCAGTTGTAAGTCATTTTCAATCCAGAGTTGAGACCATTCAATCCGGGTTACTTGTTCGATAGCAACCATGCCTACAATAAGCTTAGCATAAACCGCTCAATGTGATTTTTTTTTTATAATTTTTTAGAAGTTGTTTTTCATTTTCTTTTCTTTTCCAAACTTTATGATTTAAATGTTTTTTAAAAATATATCAATTATAAGAATTCGTTAACTATTGGAAGCTTCGTAGGAAGATGATTTTTTGAGCTATTTTATCTATATTTGTGATATTTTTTCTGCCAAACAATAGTTTAGTTTTGTACCCATTTGATGCTACAAATTTCGCACATTGAATCAATATGCTTTAAAATTGTGTTCGAAAACGTAAAAAAAAAATAAAATATTGTTATATTATTTGTAGAATTCTATTTGGTGCCAACTCAATTATTTTTAGTTTGATTAAAGTGTGGGTTGAATACAAATTTAAAGACAACAAATTAATTTTTTTTAGTAGAAACATTAGAATAATTTTTGTAAAATGAAAATTAAACGAAAATAGAAAATCACTCTAGAAAAAGGATAAAAAAAATCAAAATTAAAAATTAAAAAAAAAAAATGAAACGTTGAAAACCAATCTTGAAAAAAAAAGAAAAAAATATATAGAACTAAAAAACAAAAAGTCACATTGAGAAATCGATTGAAATGATTTTTTTTTTCAAAGTAGTTAAAGAAGTTGAGAAATAGGAGTGGGGGAAACGATTTCTGAATTCGACCAGGGTTTTGTATCTAGGTAATTACTTTTTTAAATGTATTATTTGTGTAATTTTATTTTATTTTTGTATTTTTTGTGTTAAATATTCTGAAATTGTCAAACATTCACAAAGTTGACTATTCAGTACATTTTCTTTATAATTTTTTTTTTTTATAAATATCAATAACAAACGTTTCGTTATTTAATGTTGATATAATTAATTCAGTCAATCCATTAATCATTTAATATTGTTCATAAACCTTTTTTTATTTTTAAAAATGTATTTAGAGACAATGATTATTTCATATTTTACTATTAATCGATTATGTGACTTTTGTTATTCAATAAACACAATATTCATGAATCTTTTTCAATCAATCAAGTTAGATTATCTTGATAGTCTATTATTTTTAAATGAAGATAATATATTTGCATCATAATAATAAATAAATAAATAAGACTGTAAATTAATAACAATATTCATTATAAGAAAATCATGATTTAGAAACTAAATTAGCGATAGATATTCATTAGGTGAAAATAACGATTTATATAAGTGTCAAACAACCACCGAATTAATCACTCAAACAATATTTTCTTTATATTGGAACAACCACATTAGCCATCGAAATATTCAGTGACAAATATTTCAATCGCTATCTCAATAGCTGAAAAACAATTAAATTATTTTTTCAAAATGTATAGCAAATAAAGTTGCGATCGAAAATGATTTTTGGTCACTGAATTTTTTTCCACCACTATCTCGATTAGTTTTTGGTCACCAAACTCTTTTTGGCTATGGAGACGGAATCTTTTCGTGTTTGATGTTTTTTTTTGTTTTTTAACACCTGACACTTTATTTTTTACCTTCATACTTTACTTATTACATCTTAATTTATTTGAAAAAAAAATTGCTAATTTTTTTTATATATTATAACTCATATTAATTATTTGTTTTAAGTTATGAAATTATTTTTGGTCTTACCAGCATAATAACAACTAAATAGTCTCACAATAAAAAAGAGAAACAAATTTATTAGTTAAAATAATTACTAAAAATAAATTAAAATTTATAATAATTATATATGATATATGAATATGTTTAAAATATAATATTAATAATTATTTATATAAATAGATAAATAAAAACTTATAATAATACACAAAGTATAATTTTCTTAAGTAATAACAAGAATCACTCCTAGCACGACCTCGTATGCATGCTTCCAGTCACTTTCAAAGGCGATGTTTGAAAAATCACATTTCACAGTTAAAAAAACAGGGTCAATTTGTTTAGTCAAATATATCCAAAATATGTAAAATTGTCCATGCACAAAGTTGACTATTCATTAAATTTAGGTTCGATTGATTGGTTAAAAATCGTATTACGAGACACGGGATGGATATATATTTTTGTTCCACGTTTGATTTAAAAAATGATCATGGGATAAAAATTAAACAGACAATTAAAACTAATTTAATTTATTGTATTATTGATAATTTATTATATTTTGTAATATTTTTTTTTATACAATTTCAAAGCATAAATCAATATTGTTCAATTTGAAAGTAAAAATAAGTACAACTGAATTATTGATCTGTCACTTTGTGATTTTAATTATGAAAAACTTTAGGTGGTATTGTGTCCAAACTGTATAATTTTAGATAAATATTTAATAAATTAATTTTAATATATTTATGTAAAATGATTGTATAAGTATTAAAAATAAAACTAATAAATATTGTTTAATCTCTGGTATTCAGTTGTGATAACTAATAAGAGAAAAAACTTTCCCATCAACTAACCTAACTTAATAAACAAATTAAACCTAAATCATCATGTCATATATTTCAAACAAGTTTCCGAACATGTTACATCCCAAAAAAATATAAGACTTCCAAAACAAAGCACCTGTATTTAATTAGCATAATGCCTTTCATTTGAATATTCTATTAAAATCAATTAATTTTGGTTTTTCTTTTTAAAATATTCATGCATATCGCAATGAGGATCATGATCGATATATAGGAGAATAATAGTAATTAAAAAAAACTAAAAATGATATTAACCATCAACTGGGTTAGAGAGTCAATTTCACATATCAAATAATAATGCAACCATTTTATTTATATAGTTTTTTCAGTTCATCGCCTTACACATAATTTAATGGGTGTGAAATTAGTTGTTTTTCACAAAGTGTACAAACACATAAATGTTTGTCAAGGTCACAAGATCCATTTACAGTTATTAATCTGAAATGCAGTTTGCAATGAGGGTCGCAAGGATTGTTCTTCATATCACAATAATCATTACGTAATGTTTCATTCCGACAATAATATTCAGGTACCACGGTCATTTGTACTTGATTTCCTGCATCAAATTAAACAGTTAATATATCTAATCATGTACATAATTAATCTTGTGAAAATTCATTATTATACACAAAATTGAACTGATTAATATCTTGAATTTGTGAGAAGTCAAACTTACCAGAATACAAGAAGAGAACCAGCACAAGGACAGAAAAATAGAAAGGGATTTTCATAATTTTCTTGATTTGGGAAATAATGTTTAGCTTTCTATACTGATAGATCTTTTGAGAGAAAGGTCCTTACATATTTATGTACTCGATATTATAATGGGATAAAAATAGAAAAATTAATTGTATACATTTTTTAGAAAAGAAAACTCTTCTAAAATTGGTAGCAATTGTCGGCATAAATTGTAATTAATTGAGTGAGTCCAATAACCATTTAATGCTCATAAAACTTTCTTTTATATTCTCTTTGTACTTTTTATTGAAAGATACGTACACTTCACATTTATCAAACTATGCATGGGCTGAAAAAAAAATGAAGCCTTTAAAACATAAAAAAAAATAAAAAAATTAAGAGTAATACCTTAAAATTTTGAAAATATTTTATGCAAATAAAATTTGAAAGAAATAAAATTTTAAAAATCTGAAAAGCAAAAGTATTATCTTAAAATTTTGAAAACATGCGTTGGATGCAAAAATATATTTGAAAAATGAAAATCTTATAAATATAAAAATAAAAAAACAAGAATATTGTCTTGAAAATTTTAAAAATTGAATGAATATAAAAAAATTAAAATAATATGAAACAATTAATTTTTAAAAATTTTTAAAACATTTAAAAATAATAATAATGTCTTGAAAATTTAGAATTTATATATTGGATGCAAAAAAAAAAAAAACATTGAAAAAATATGAAAATTTGAATTATTGAAAAAGCAAGAATAATAACTTTAAAATTTTAAAAGCATAGGAGGGAAAAAAAATGAAAAAAGTGAAACATTATAAAATATAAAATTGTCTCCCATAAATGATATATTAAAGAGAAAAAGAGTAATGCCCAAATGGTATAAAATAATTTAATATCGTCTACATTCCTCCATGTATAATAAATTAATTGACTTTTATAAAATTATTTCAAAAGTCATTTTTGTAATTGATTGAGGATGTAAAATTTACATCTCCGATATAACATGAGTATTAAACTCTATATTAAATATGTAATATCTATCATAATTAAAACTATTTTAACTATGATATTGTTGAGTTTGTATACTATAACATCCCACTTTCGTTACATAACTAACTAAAGAAAGATTGAAATTTTATTTTAATTTAAAAACTCTTTCATTAAACTATTTATTAAAAGGTTGTGAACTTTTCTCAAGTTCCAAAATCAATGAATATAATTCAAAGCTTAAAGTATAAAACATGGGTTTATGAAACCAAGTTGAATTATTTACAATACCTCATGGTACTTCACTCTTTATAAAAAGAAATATAACTTCAATAATATAAAACTCTTGCAACTAAAGTTTACCATAAACCTAAGTTATCCATACATAAAACAAAGTCAAGGAAAAGAAGGAAGGAAAATGTAGCACAAAGCTTGTGTGCGTTCCATTTACAACGGCTCCAAGAGAATTTCACCTGAACCCATCTGCTCCCCCCGTATGTCAAGGTCGAGATCATCATAGTCACAACCACACATGCCACACGCAAAGGTAAGCTTACCATAATAAATACATATATAGACAAGGCAATTCAAATTACGAAAAGGGGGGAAAGCTAACTATTAACTTCATGGCACAACCATCTTAACCAAATCATACAACGCAATTATAAGATAAACCCACAGCCATGAACAACAGCACAAATCTATCGCAACATAAATCATCACATCTCGTTACATCTATTCATCAAATATCACAATCATTCATTAACTATCACACAATCTCGTCATACTCATTCAAGAGTAATCATCATCATAACTTAACACCACAAGTCATTAATCGACCTCAATAATAGACGCTGACTCTGTTCCATGGAGACTCAACACAATATGAACGATCTCCCATAGGCCCCATCCTATAACATAGTCTCACTATCTGACCATTCTGGGAGTTCCTTGGGTTGATCATGTGGGGGAGGTGTGGTTTTATCGAAAATAGACAAGTGTATATATTGACTTACCTTTGTAAGTTTGCAAAACCTTACATCTATAAGGATTCGCCCACTCGTCTATTCTATAGGTCCATTCTCGTTAGCCATCACGAAAACCCCCAACACTAGGTTGAGAGCCTACCTAGCACTCCCAACTTACGTGCCTACCCATATGCCTGTGCACCAACTGTGCATACAAGGTATATTTCTGTGCACTAACTATGTATTCACCATATACTAACAACACATATTTGGAATTCTCTCCAGTCTTAGATATGGCACCTTCATACCCACCATCTCCAATGGTCCAACTTAAGGATCCAAATACATCTCAATAGTCCATTCAACAATAACAAGACTTGGATCACTTGAGGTTTGAGATACAACACCTCTGTACCCACCATTTCACTCATGGTCCGTCTCAAGTATCCAAGTTTCACACCATCACCAACAACAACATTATATCTCCTATACGCTAAAGGGTCACTAAGCCTCTTGGGAAGTGGTTCTCTACACTCTAACACACCATCTAGAGTAAAACACAGGGGTGATACTTGAGAAGATACCCCATTAGGCGAGACCCCTAGGTCGCTTTAGTGGGGCGGAGTCCTGGTGTGGAACTCACCCTCCCAAGTATACCATTTTTCATTAACAACAAAAGTCTTCCAAAAGGACATAGCTAATTCCTTTTAACATATAGGGACGATTTCATAACAAGTTCACATTCACATCATATTCATCATCATCTCACCAACAACCAATTTTCAATTTTTAAAAACATCATAATCTTCTTAATATCACATTCAACAAGATCACAATTATATTTCCTTACATACATATTATAAAGATTCATAAAACCACATTATATCCATTTGGGAACTTTCAAAAAGTATTAAAGGTAAAACAAAACACTATGCCTTCATTTAGCTTAAGCATAGAAACTTAGCTTAGCCAAACATTTAGCTTGGGCTATAAATTCTAGCTTGAGCTAAAATTGTGCAGACCTAATTCTATCGAAATTTAGCTAAGGCTAAAATCTCTAGCCTAGCTAAAACTGCAAACTCTGTAACTAAAGTTCTTCGAAAATCTTAGTTTCTAACCCCATTAATGGCTACCCAAGCATCCAAACTCACAACAAACACATAATAAATCATCCCTTAAGCTTATTAACACTAAACCCTAACAAGAACACACAAGATTCAAATCAATCAAACCCACAATCATCATAAAACAAGAAAGGTAGGTTAGCTTCCCTTACCTATCACCATTTCCAACCTAAATTTTGAGAAGAAAAGGGGATCTTGAGCTCCACCAAGGGTTTTCCTCCAATCATCAGCTCCATCGCATCAAACTCATAAACAACCCAAAACAACTCTAAAAAATGGGTTTTACATCAAAATACATAACGGGTCACTCCAACAAAAGGTAAGGAGAAAAAGATCGGAATAAGGAGGTCGAGGGAGGAAGAAGAAAGCGAGCTTACCACTCCTACAAATAGCCAAGAAACTCTAATTAATGAAAGGAAGTCTTTAATGGTGTGGGTACCAAAGCCATAGATTGGAGGAAAGCTTGGAGGAAGATGAAGAAGTGAAGGATATGTGGAAAAGAGGAAGCTTGTATGTACATTTAAACTTTGGAGTCATTTAAAGTTTTGCTAGTCGACCCCTCCCCCCCCCTTATTATAACTATAGTCTATTATTTATTTTTATTGAAAACAACTACCAAGTCTCACACTCTCATGATTAACAATCTAAATCCACTATAACATATCAAGCATTAAAAACATAATATTATTAATCGGTAAACATATCAAATAACATAATTTCAATTTAATTCAACTAATACCCCAATCAAATATTTAGTCATACATTATTAAAATCAGAGTGTTACATATATCCACTTGACTTGTGTGAAGTACTTGAAGAAATAACTTTTTGAATAAGTAATTTAAAGTATTTTATAGTAAGAATATATTTAATAAATTAATTTTAATATAATTATTATATATTTATGAAATAGTTAAACCTAATGTAATTATGATGTCATTGCGTAAATATATATGTGATTTATAAGTAAAATCGATTTTTATAGAATTTTAAAATAAAAATAAATATTGTTGAATTTTTGTTATGTTGTGAATTGAAACAACATGATGGCGTGTAATTGTTTTTAATATGATTGTCTCACCTAATAAATATTTATGGTCTCTACCATAATTAAAAGTATTTTAATTTAATACAAATTTTTTGTCACACATGGATATATAATGATCTATGATAAAATTGTCTCCGTGAATTAAATTTATGTTATTATTGATAAAGTAATTTAAATTTATTTTTAATAAATTAATTTGTAACATGGAGTAGAAATATTACTTTGTAATAACTATATTATATTAATAAATAGATTCAATTTTATTTATAGGAAAAAAAACTTTAATATTATAATATAAATAGTAATCAACATAATATTTATTTATGAAATTATTTAAATTTATTTTATATGCTTTTTAAGTAAAAAGTGATTTATATATGGAAGACACAAGTGATTAAATACTTCTTTAAGTTAAACTTCTGTTTAACATGATTAGCACGAGGATCTATTAAGATATATTTTAATTTTATAGAGATGAAATTAATACGGAAAGATTTATGAATACAAAACTAATATTTTTGGAGGATCTCAAACATATTTTACCCTGAATTAAAAATAAATATTGTCCAATATTTGATTTTCGATTGTATTAATTGCTCGCAGATGAGTTTATATAGTAGATTTTAAACAGTTTTTTTTATTAGAAAAAACATTTGAAAAAAAAAAACTAAAAGTGATATTCAACCATCAACTGGGTTAGGGAATCAATTTCACATATCCAATAATGCAACCATTTTATTTAATTTATATAAATTTTCGGTTCTTCGCCTTACACATAGTTGAATGGGTGTGAAAGCTGTGTTTAACAAAATGTACAAACACAATTATGATTGATAAAGTCACAAGATCCAGATCCATGGAAATTTATTTTGCAAATAGGGACACAAAGATTGTGCTTCGAGTCACAATTATTTTCAGATACCACTGTCATTTCTACTTGATTTCCTGCAACAAATTAAAAAATTGATATATCTAGTCACATATATACATAACTAATCTTGTGAAATTTCATTATTATACACAAGATTATTGAACCGTTAAATATCTTGAATTTGTGAGAAGTAGTGCTTACCAGAGTTCATGAAGAGAACAAGCAGAAGAACAAAAAAATAGAATGGGATTTTCATAATTTTCTTGATTTTAAAAACAATGTTTAGATTTTTATATTGATGGATCTTATGGAAGAGAGATACTTACACATTTATATATATGTTCCATATTATAAACGGACAAAAATAGAAACATTAATTGTATATTTCTTTTTTAAGAGGAAACTATTATAAAATTAATAACGCATGACTAGTCATTAATTCATTAATTGAGTCAATCAATAACCGTTTAATGCTCATAAAACTTTTTTTAGTCATTAATTCATTGATTGAGTCAATCAATAACTATTTAATGCTCATAAAACTATTTTTTTTTTACTTTTTTATTGAAAGGTAACGTACACTTCACTTTTAAGAAACAATGCATTGAATTAAAAAAATAATAAAAACTTTGAAAGATATACTAATAGTTTTGTTTGGATCAATTTATTTTAAAAGACTTTTTTTTCACTTTTGCTCTTTGACATTTTATATTTTTTCCATTAGGCCGGATTCATATCAAACATTTATTAATCAATGGATTGAACTTGCGAGTTTTGTAAACCCAACGTTTCGGTCTTCAATTATTATGGATTAAAAAAATAAACATTTATTATTCAATAAAAAAACATAAAATAAGAATTTATGGCCCGTTATTATAAAAACATTTATTGCCACGAAATATTATTATAATAAAACATTAAATATTTCATTTAAGACTCTTTAATTTGATTAAACTAAATTCCATTCTGAAGGTTAAGTTTTGAAACTTACCAACGATTACCATGAGCAGTATACTAAGTGAGTTTTATTTTAAAACACCAATAGCAATGTCTTTAAATTTTGACAATATTGGATTAAAAAAATTATTAGAAAAAGCAAGAGTAACCTGAAAATTTTGAAAGCATAAGATATAAGAAATAATTAAAAATATAAAAAAAACAAGAATAATATCTTAAAAATTTTAAAAACATGTGTTGAATGCAAAAAAAAAAAAAATTGATAAAAATGAAAATTCAAAAAATATGAAAAAAAAACATGAATAATATCTTAAAAATTTTGAAAACATTGAAACAAAGACAAATTGGAGAAAATGAAAAATTTAAAATAATAAAAAAAATAATGTCTTAAATTGAAAACATCGGATGCAAAAATAAAAATATAAAAAATAAGAGCAATGTCATTAAGTTTCTAAAAGAATTTGTTGCAAAAAACAAGAAAATTTATATATATATATATATATATATAAAACAAAGTATTGTCATAAAATTTTTTAACACATGCATTGGATGAAAAAAAAAAAAAAATTTAAATATATGAAAAGAACGAGTATGGACTTCAAATATTAAAAATGATTAAAAGCATTGGTTGCAGGATAAATGAAAAACAATTGTAAAAATAAGAAAGTACAAGTAATGCCTTAAAAATTTGAAAATAATGGAAGAAAAAAATAGAAAAATAGAAAAAAAAATTAAAAAACAAAAAATAATGTCTTTAAAATTTTGAAAACATGCCTTGGATGCAAAAATATAATTGAAAAAATAAATATTTTTAAAATATGAAAAATCAAGAGTAATTTCTTGAAATTTTTTAAAACTTTGAATGCAAAAAAAAAAACCAAAAAAAAAACTGTAACATTTTAAAAAATATAGAATAGTAACAATAATTTCTTAAAAAGTTGAAAACATTAGATGGAAAAAATATTGAAAAAATGGAAAATTAAAAATATGAAAAAAAAACTTTAAAAATATGAAAATAAAAGAGTAATGTTTCAAAATTTTGAAAATAATGGGAGAAAAAAAATGAAAAAATGAAAAAAAAAAAAAAAGAATAATGTATTGAGATTTTTAGAAACAAGCTTTACAAAAAAAAAAATATTTGAAAAATTAAAATTTTAGATATATGAAAATTTTAAAACATTGAATCCAAAAAAATATGAAAACAAGAGTATTGTCTTACAAATTTTGAAAACATGCATTAGATGCAAAAAAAATAAAAATATTTGAATAAAAAAAAATAAAAAACAAAGAGTAATATCTATAAGTTTCAAAACATTGAGTGAAAAAACAAAATTGAAAAAAATGTAAATATTAAAAAGCAAGAGTAACAAATGTAGTAGTTAATTTTTATATAACATAAGATAACAAATTCACATAGTTTATTTAAGAAACATATAACGCCTCATAATTATAATTTTTTAAAAATTATTTTATTGAAATTTAAAAATTATATAATAAGATATATATAAAATTTTGTTTCTAATTTAATTAAGAGAGACGTGGTTGTAAATTCTAAACCAATATTAGGAGTGTTCATAAACCGAACTAAACCGCGAAACCGTCCCAAAAAACCAAAAATCGATTAAACCGAAAAACCGCATGGACCAAAAATTTCCAAAATCGCATATTTTTTGTGGTTTGATTCGGTTTTTGGATTTTATTATAAAAAACCGAACTAAACCGCATTCTATAATTATATTGATTTACTTTTAGATATTTAATATTATCTCACTAACAATATTTTAATTTGTTATGATCATAATATGTGATTTATAATATATTTTTTTTAATAATAAATTTATAATATATTATGACACATACTTTCATATATTACAAAAAGATATATTGATATTACTAAATAACATTAAATTAAATATAAAGTGAAACATGATTTATTATTATGTTAAAAAAAAAGTTAGTAATATCATTTTATAATAATGTTAAATAGAAGTAAAAATAATATTTTTTAAAATAAAATATGTAAATCAAAATTTAATAAAAAAAATAATAATTATGTGAGTTTAATTAAAAAAATTAAACTATGATAATAGATTAAAAAAAAAACCGCGAAACCGAACCGAACTAAACCACAAAAAATTGGTTTGGTTTGGTTTGGATTTGATGTTATGTTAAAATCGAACCGCGACTTTATTTTAGGTTTGGTTCGGACCACTTTTTGCCCAAAAACCGAACCAAACCACATCGCAAACACCCCTAATCAATATATATATAGAGAAAGAAAATCAATATATAAATAATATAGTAATTTAATTCTAATATCTAAAAAATTTGAAATTTTATATAAGTGTGTGTCATTTTAGTTTTTTTGAAAGATTGTCTCGTTTATTTTCTTTTTATTTGTTATTCAAAGAAACAATTTGTCTATTCAGCCATTCAAAACTTTCCTTTGAAAATGGTTGCTGCTAGTGGCCAAAAAAAATAGTTCGTGTAACTGGGTCAATACTTCTTGCATAGTATCGAAGACACTTTTTCGTGATATTATTATTATCGTTGATGAGATCATGAGATGAAAATGGAGTTCAATAACCAGAATCACAGTTAGAAATACTATTCTTATTACTTTTAGAAACGACGAACACAAAATAGTGAGAATGAAAGTGTTAACTACTCCAAGTGTCAAGAAAACTAAGTGACAAAAGTAAATTCGTATTAGTAAGAAACGAAATGAACGTAAATTTTTTACTAGTCCGTCTAGACAGAACCATAATCATACTAATATTATAAAAACTGTCCGCTCATCGTCGCGTGTCAACGCTAATTCTTTTAAAATTACTTTTTATTTTTAACAATTCTTTTAAAATTGCTAAGAACGTAACTTGATCATTCTTTTCTCTACCTCCGTGTGCTCGATTGTCATATGAATCTATATATAAAAATGCAACCATTTTATTTATATAATATTTCAGTTCATCGTCTTACGTACACATTCAATAGTTACATCATTAATCTTATTTACAACAATTCAATGGTTGTGAAAATTGATGAGTTCCAGTTCCACAATCATAGCAAACACATACATAGATGTCTTGTTCATATGTTTTACCGTTAGAATATATGATACATATATTTTATATTTGTGTATATCTCTTATTTTGTTACGTAGTTTATCTTGTGTAGATTCTGTCCATATTCTTAGCTAATTAGTTTCCTACTTTCTAGGCTAATTATGCTTTTATGTATTGTATATATTCTCACGTTACTAATGAGAAAGCGACGATTCAAACTCTTTCATGGTATCAGTTTAGTTTCGATCCTAAAATCCCTAACAATCACCTCTCTTCCACCCTTTTTTTATCTCCTTCCGCTGCATTTTTCCATGGCCGATCAACCCAAATTTCATCCTGCTTTGACTATCACCAATGTTAAGTCCCTCATTCTCATAACGTTAGATGCAGAGCATGGCATGTATCACTCTTGAGCGGCTTTATTCACGGTCCTTGTTAGGGTTCATGTTTTACATCACCACATCATCTCTCCTAAGGAGGCAAACGAGGTAGCCGCCTATGCTGCATCCAAAGCCGCAAACCCTGCTCTATGGAAGCGTCTTCAATGAATATACGGGACTATATCCATCGATCTCCTTCACGCTATCTTGCTCAAAGACGACACGGCTCAAGGGGTGTGGGCTCGTCTCAAATCTATGTTTCAGGACAACAAGGCTTCTCGGGCTACTCATCTTGAAGAGGAACTTGCGGACCTTAATTTCGAGAATTTTTCGTCGATTGATAACTATTGTAATCACATCAAGTCGTTGGTTGATCAACTTGCTGATGTTGATGCCCCTCTCACCAACAGCAGATTGGTTCTTAAGCTCACAACAGGGCTGCCTGAAGCCTATGCCGAGACGGTGGATATCATCCAAAATCAAGAACCATTACCCTCGTTTGCGAGTTGCCGATCTCGACTCAAGCTTGCGGAGCGGACCATTAAAAATCGCTTGGCAAAGGAAGGCAACTACGACAACCGCTCTCAAGCCGCTCTCCTCACAAGCACTGGCAACCACTACGACACGGACAACAACACCTTTGCATCCTCTGCTTCATCCCGTCAGAGTTCCAAAGGCAATAAGCAAAAGAAGTCCAACTCCAAGGTTTCTGGGAAAAGCCGTAATAACAATGGGCAAGTGGCCCCACAACAATCTGGACTCGTGCCATTTAATTAGCAGCAACAGCCATGGGTCGCCTAGGCTCCTTAGTTGGCTCAGTGGCCAAACCTGCCTCCATGTCCATATCCTGCTTCCTCTTGGGCGCCAAAAAATGCTGCTGCTCCTACTGCTGGGCCACGCCACGCCAATCTAGGCCAGGGATCTTGGGTTCACGTCCACAGGCGTACAATGTGTAGCACCATCCACTAGCTACACACCCACAGACATTGAAGCAACAATGCATGCTCTATCTTTTTCTCAGCCGGAAGGAAATTTCTATATGGACACCAGCGCTACATCTCACATGTCTACGGACCAAGGTATTTTTTCTTCTTATTTCAATTCGAGCATTAAAAATAATAACATTGTTGTGGGTAGTGGACATTTGGTTCCAATTGTTGGTCACGGCAGTACTACGTTGCCATCCCCTTACCCTCCCTTTCACTTGAACAATGTCTTACATGCTCCTAAATTGATTAAAAATTTAATATCTGTCCGTAAATTCACCACTGATAATTCGGTTTCCGTTGCATTTGATCCCTTTGGCTTTTTTGTGAATGACTTACAGACGGGAGCCAGACTAATGAGATGTGACAGTACCGGTGACCTTTATCCTCTCTTCTCAAACACTCAAGCCACTCCTCAAGTCAATAATTCAGCTTTTATCGCTATTTCATTCGATCTTTGGCATACTCGCCTAGGCCATCCTGGTGATGTTGTTCTTAGATCCCTTAGTAGCAAAAATTTTATTGATTGTAATAAGGCTTGTAAAACTTTTTGTTCCTCATGTCCTCTCGGGAAACATTCTAAGTTACCGTTTTCTGATTCTATGTCGCACACTGCTTCTCCTTTTGATATAATTCATAGTGATCTTTGGACTTCGCCTGTCTTGAGTTCTTTTGGCCATTGTTATTATGTTCTATTTCTTGATGATTACAGTAAATTTTTGTGGACATATCCTATTGCAAAGAAATCCCAAGTTAAACACTTGTTCAAATCTTTTCATAGTCTAATTCGTACACAATTTACCCATGATATTAAGACTTTTCAATGTGACAATGGCACGGAATATATTAATGGCACTTTAAAAGACCTTTTTGATCAACATGGCATGCTTTTTTGTCTATCTTGCCCCCATACTTCCCCTCAAAATGGAAAAGCCGAACGCCACATAAAATCAATAAACAATATCATACGGACCTTACTTGCTCATGCTTCTTTGCCTCTTTCTTTTTGGCATCATGCATTAGAAATGACCACATATCTCCTAAACATTCTCCCAACTAAGGTCCTAGGATTTATGTCTCCTACTCAAATTTTATATCAATGTTATCCCATATACTCAGAATTACGTGTCTTCGGTTGCCTATGTTTTCCGCTCTTTCCATCCACTTTTATTCACAAATTGCAAGAAAGGTCCACTCCTTGTGTCTATCTTGGTCCCGCCCCAAATTATAGAGGTTCAAAATGCTATGACATGTCAAGTGGAAAAATTATTATTTGTCGTCATGTGAAATTTGTTGAAATCGAATTCCCTTTCTCTAAGCTTCACTCCCCTCACAAAGATGACTATAATTTTCTGGATTTTAATCCCATTTTTCATCACTTGCACCACCAAAGCAATACTCCTCCAAATTTGGCGCACCAAGTTGACTCAACTTCCCCTCTTAGGCCTATGGTGTCAATCGACCCACCTCAGCCCACTCTCTCATTTACTGGGTCAACTTCCTCAGGCCCACCTCTGCATCCTCACTCTACAACTGGGCCATCTTCATCAGGCCCGCTTCCTACACCCGGTACTGTCACATTGCACGCTCTTGACTAGTAAGCCCATCATCCCTCCCCAAACCGGCCTACACCCATTCCCACACCGTTGCTAGGTCCTACCCCTCATCCAATGACAACTAGAGCTAAAAATGGAATCTACAAACCGAATTCGAAATATTTTTCTAATTTTTCTGCCATGACTACCACTACTATATCTCCCTTACCCAAAGATCCAGCTAGTGTTATTGAGATTAAAAATATTATCATTGATACTAAATCTATTGTGACTTGTAAGTGGAGTAGGTTAGAATTTTGATGCACCTCTTTTGTACTTAGTAAAAATATTCCCTAAAGCATTCTCAGCCCAAGCTTCTCATTTCCATATGCTTCTATTACTTGATTTATGTTGCAAGGCGTAGTGCCAAAACAAATTTATTGTTCATTGAAGTAACTAAAGGTATCAATTCTTATGGTATTACTTGGCATCGCCATGGTAAGTCTAATTTGCTTCTTATAGTTGGGTTTATGCATTTCAAATCTTTCAACTTTAGCTTAACTAATGCATTGGACATATTTTATCTTCATGATAGCAGCCTATTCTGTCCTAGAAATTTCTTGCAGATATGGTTGTAACTTTATGTATTTGTGATCTTTTATCAAGTGATAGAGAATTCGGTAGTTGTGCTATACTTGTATTGAATTCATTAGTACATATGTTGGGAGCCTAACAATGATAAAGTTTGTGCATCCTATTCATTTTTAGTCTCAGTCTCAACTTCTCTTCCAAATAACAAATTAATTAAAGAAATTCTTGTTGGATTTGGCAGCAAGTGTGGTAAGAAGAAATCAAGTAGAAAGAGAAGGGGAACAAATAATTATGTTCTTGAAGTATGCTAACTCTCTAAAAACATTTATGTTTCCTTATAACTATTTGATGCTTATATTCCTCCTTAGTTTAATGCCTGCGATAATTTAAAGGTTTATTACATGTATTAGAAGTTGACAATTGGCCATTCTAACTTATGAATTTAAGTTTTTAACGGTTTATTTTGGTCTATGAAGAAAACTATATCATTGAGTTTCAATTTTTATTCTTTTGCTCTTATCAAAATGATAAAACTCAAGAAAGGTTTTAGGAAAAGACAGTATGCTTCTTTGGCCTTTATCTCATTAAATAGACAGATCCAATTCTTTATAAATGCATGAGAGATTACAGGAGAACTTTAATGCTATAATATGCTATGTTCAAGCATTTAACATAATAAACACATGACAATATTAATTACGGCGTGATTGTAGTAGCTGGTGTTACATGTCAGCTGATAGGTATAACCTAGTTTAAGACAAGCATGCATATTACATGTGTTCATAATTCATACCCGATGACCATTTTCCATTTCTATATTTGTTGTCATGATTTTCATTATGTTTGTTGTTAGAACAAGTTAGATAGACTATGTAAACAATTTAAAACTATTTCACATAGGACTTTGACATGATTATGTACAAATCTTTTTTGACCATTTAGCTATTGAAAATATCCTAAAGCATGTTTAGCATCAAATGTGTGTTGTCAAATCTAATATGCAGCCTTAACAATTTTATTTTTTTTTGGGTGGAAGGGGGTTTATGTATCTCTTATGTATGATCAATTTTCAGAATGATTGTATAGAAAAGGTGGAGCAAGTGGTGAAAATCAAACAGAAGTAGGAACAAAACAACAATCAAACTTCCATTACAAGAAAATTGTATATTAGCGGCGGAATTATCTCTCACTACAGATAAGTGATAATTATTATTCTTGAAACTATTAATCTAATCTATATATTGACTCAAATTTAAACATAAATAAGGAATCTATACCAAAAAAACATATATAAGGAATTCATGATGGGGTTGTGTTGTCTATCAACTAGCATCTGTCTTTTAAGGTCATTTTATCAAACACTTAACAAGTAAGGTAATCAACTAATCAAACTAAAGACAAAACTAAATTTTAATTCATAAGCAAAAACAGAATTAAAGGAATTGGTACTCGGGTTGAAGCAACATAAGTAGTAGGAACAGTTCAAAATGGCGAAGGTGAAGTTGAATCGAAGCTTCAGTTCAAAGTGAGCAAAGAAATTACTTCAAAATACACAGAGAGTGAAGCTATAAATTAGAGAAAGTTTCTGCTTCCTCTTTGCAAGGAAGAGAGAAAGCACCTTCCTACTAGTCTTGGGCCTTGAAGAGAGCTCAGGCCAAAGTCAAGTGGGTTGGGTTAATGTAAAAGTAGCCAATGCTTGAGCCCAATAATAATAATAATTTTATCTTATAAAAGAAGTTTATTTCATTTTTATTTCCTAGAAATTTAGTCTATATTTATTTTGGATTCTCAAATTGGTCTTTATATGTACAAATTTATTAAATCCATCTTTATACTATGAATGAAAATAAAATGAAAACAAATCTTAGACAAATTTGTCCTAACCTCTAAATACTTAATTTCTTCAAATGGCATGAAAACACGTCATTCTAAAATATTCTGCCAATGCTAAACAAACTAGTTCCAAGGAAGATAGATTCTAGACAACTTTGAATCTTCATGTCATGTGCTATGGTGTTAAAATATTTTCTTAATCTATATAAAAAAAAAAAAAAGCATGTACAGTTTATAATTATGTCACAACTTGATATATTGAATGATGATTTTAAAAAGATTCATGGAATTAAAATGAAATAGAATTGTCGGTTCTAAATCACAGTTTAGTAGATGATATTAATGTGGAATGAAGTATTTGATTTAAATAATATAAATATTCATCATGAGAAAAAACAAAGATTTCATTAAAAAACACACACAAAGAATTAACTCTCAATCTACCTTTTCTAATTTTACCTTCTTTTCCTCAACAAGTTCTACACATACCTTCTCTCAAATGAATTAACTCTCAATCTTGTCTTGCATGTTCACTCATTCAGTGTAATGTCCTCATCTCTACAACACTTAGCCTATGCTTTTTTTAGCACTTTACCGACCAGCATTCAGTATCATAAAACAGTTAGCCTACTTTGTTTTGTTCAATTAAGAAATTCTTCAAAATAACAACTCTCTTAAAGCTTTAGCAGATTACAATTATCCATGATTTTACTGAACTTTGTAAATATCCATTCATTCATTACTTAATTAAAAGATAAAATCACTTCCACTCTCACCACAACAATGCTCGAATTCATAAACCAAATTTCCTAAAAAAGCCAAACCCTTAATTTAAACTAAACTCACTTTCGAGTTTCCCACTACTACTCTTAGGGATCAAGACAACCACCTACACACAAACACAAATCAACACAATCAATCACACAAAAAGCACACTAACCTAGGTCCATAACAGGTAGCAAGTAAAGAAACCCTCAAATTGCTCTTTGCAACTCAAGCTCACTAATAATCCCTTACACAACCTACAAAACCCAAATTCCAGCACAATACAAACCACATTCACTCAAATTAAAAAATTATAATAGAAGAGAGAGAGAAACAAAACAAAAATCCAAGCGAAAGTGGGATCATAGAACAACGAAGAGCGAGAGTGGATTACGAATTAGAGAGAGATATACATACTTTTGTAGATTGAATTGGTCCTTTGAGAGAGGAAAGGATGAAGTTGAGAATGACATAAATGCAAAAGTCTTTGTGGCAATAATGTGCAGAGAGAGAATGAGAGTAGTGTAGTTTAGGAATTGAGAGTGTTTGCGTTTTGCGTTACTCTCCTTCTCTTAGCCCCACGTATGAGAGAGAGACTAATTACTTGAACCAAACCCAATGAAAAAATGACAAATATCACAATGCAATGCAACCAATTGGAAGAAAATGTTTCAATTTTATTTTAGTACTATCTATTGTTCCTGGTTTGAATATAGTGTAGTACTATCTAATTTTACACATTAATTTTGAATTGACATATATATAATAACTAACACGAAAAAAAAAAAAAACTCAAGATTTTGTGGTCTTTGCAATGAAGATGCCTAAAAAGAATCGGAACCCAAATTAAATTCTTATTAACATTAGGACTGGTCTCCACAAAAGGATCAATAATAAAAAAATCACAAGAACCCAAATTGCACCAAAATTCACAAGAGCATTGCTATTTGTTACCAAGAAAAAAATGCATGAAAACCACACACAATGACAAGGAGTGACATTTAAATAAAAAAAAACAAAAAAACAAGTATTACTCAAAAAGTTAAAAAATATAAGATCAGATTAAGGAGAAATCACGTTGGTATGATTTTTGACAAAGATTTAGTCGTAAAAATTAAAAATTAATTTATTCTCATTAGCGAGGATTTGGTGTGGGAAAAGGTCTATCACCATATTGTTACTTATATTTGTGACAGATTAGCGTGAAACTACATTCCCTCATAATTCCCTCATTTTTTAGTGATAGATTAGCGATGGAAATACTTCCCTCACAAAATTCCATCGCTAATACATGAATTTCTTATAATGTTCATTCATTTAAGTTGGTATTATTGTTATTTATGTGATTATTCCATTTTGTATACAAGATCTAGTTTCATGTATCTTGTCTCTGTTTGCACATAAATCAATTAGAACAGAAAAGATGAAGACCCTCAGATCTACAAGTTCTACTAGAAAGGTTGCCTAAAATTCTTATATTATTATTTGTTGCATATGAGATCATTTGGTCCAATTTGAAATGCTTTGCTAATATATCCAACTTTTAGACGAGTTAAAGCAATTAGTTATAAGCTTATAGCCTCTCATATGTATGCCTTCTTAGATTTTGGCTTTAGTCTAATCTATATTCCTTTGTCAGTTGGATTAAATATTTTGTCATTCAAGTAAATACGTTTACAACCAACTAAAAACATGAAAATTCATGAGAAATTATAACAGGAGTTACTTAACAATTCCTTCTCTGGGTGGTATAATTTTTTTCTTGTTTTATATCCATAAGCAACTTTCTTGTGGTTGATTACCAAGTACTAACACAAGTTGGTTTTGCCATTTCTGAATGGTTGTAAGTGCAAAGTTGATATTATAAATATGCTCAAACAAGAATTAATTTGTATGCATTTCCTCATTTCTCCACATATTTCCATATTTATATTCCCTATCATAATTCAGAATTAATGTTTGGCAGGTCAACATAGCCAACCTTTAGGAACACATACTTGTGCTGTATCCAAAAGTTGTTCTATTTGTGGAGGTTTACCATAATGTTCGAAAGGGTACCAAGTTATTTAATACCATGTTGGTGTTAATGAAAATGAAGTTCAATACCTGTTTTATAAAAGGAATCATGTATGATTATTGTCATCAAATAGCTGATTAACAAGTAGGACCTCTGTTTTTTTATTTTCGAGTAGATCTAAGAGTTGTTAGTTCTTGGAGGTCATACCTTAACTACTTTAAGGGACAAGATATTTTGCTCAACAGAAGTGATGCACAAAGTTGGGCAACATGATCCTTCTGGTTATTTTCTCATTGAAGTATGCATAATTACTTACTCTCACAATGCTAAGGTGGTAATTATTTAATCAAATATTGATTCTAATATGTTGGGAATGCATACTTGTTGTTAATTTACTTTGTTTATTAATATATATTTTGTTTTCTTGAAACTCTTATTTTAGTTGCTAAAGAGCCTCTTATTTCTTGCTTTCCCTGAACTTACACTTCTCTGTTATGCATATTTGACTTTGTTGTCCTGAAAATAACTTTGTTGCTATGTAGTTCTAATTTTCTGATATGAGATTATTTCCCTCTATTATTTAAGTTATCATTTCCAGCTACAAAAACCAATTCCCTTTGTTGTTTTAGGTTCAAATTTTACACCTATAGATGTTATTTTTTTTTGTGGTTGTTTTGGGTTCAAATTTTACTGCTATGGACACTAATTTTGTTGTTGTTTTGGGTTCAAATCTTACTACAATAGATGCTAATCAATTATGTTGTTTTAAGTTCTAAGAATTCTACTTATATGAATGCTTTGTACTACTGTTTTAAGTTCTAAAATTCTACTAATATTAATGCTTTATGCTGCTATTTTAAGTTCTGATTTTTATTGGTATAGATTCTTGTTTTTGTTTAAAAAATCTATATTTTTTTGTTATAGAACTAAACCCCTACTATCATATAACTTATTTATTAAATTGCTTTTTTGTTGATATTAAATCTCTAATTTCTGCCGCTATTAGGGTTCATTTTCTATTAAAAAAAGAAGCTATTAACGGGGTTACTAAAACTAAAACCCCTAGTAAGTTCAGGGATTTTAAAATCAACAATAATGTTGGCATTAACGGAGGTTTAAAACCGTGGGTAAATCTTACGAGGCATACACTTACCAGGTGTTTAAACCCCATTAAAACCAAAATTATCCCTAGTTAAAATGTTTTTTTTTCTTGTAGTGTTTTACTTACCATGACAGAAAAATGCAATTGTAGGTAAAGGGATGTCTGTAGGTAAAACTTAGACTGGCAAACTAATAACGGTCACAATACACCCCTTTAAAGTTGATAGAGAAAGTGTCCGTTGTAACATCCTGTTTTCAGAAGCTAGTTTATTATAATTGATTGTATCTTATCTTTATGTGCTTGAGTGTTCGTTGCTATGTTTGTAATCTATTAGTTTAAGATTTATGAACTTGGAGTAATTTAAGTCTTAGTGGTGTACACCTGAAATTATTTATTTTATAATTCTAGTATGCCTAAATTAAATTAAAAAGTCACCAAATGTTGTTGTAGCAATTTCTATGGTTTGCTTTGTTATTTTATTGTCTAAATTAATTACTATAGCTATTTCTAATATTTTAAAATAATTACCTTGTTCCTAAATTTATTTGGAATTATACCATTGTATCCTAAATTATTCCATTATTCTCATATTTCATTCCAATTGGTTAATTTTATTAAACCAACTTGATTTAAGTTTTTATTTAACTCCTAATTTAATCCTTTTTCCTTAAATCTTATTTACTTTGCAAGCTAGGTTATGGGGTTAGCTATCCACATTTCTCCTTTCATTCATTTCCCTTTTCCAATTTACCAGTTACCCTTTTCTTTCATCCTCTCCATTTCTAACGGACAATAAGAAAAATCCTCTCTTCCATTTTCTCTTATGCTTAGTGCGAAGCCTACAAGCATGCGTAGCACGAACCTACTCCTTGCTCCATCATGAACAGCATATAAGGTATCAACTTTCCTCTTTAATGGTCTCTATTCTCGTACCTATGAACCCATTCTCTCTTGGATTTCTGGGTTTTCCCCAAATACCTATTTTTCCCCTTTTGCATGTAGAGAATGGTTTTGATTTCACATTTTTAATCTCTATTGCAAACCCCATTTAAGGTTTTGAGCACATTTTCGTTTTTTATTTTAAAGCACAAATTTAGATTCCTCTTTTGAAACCCAAATTCTGATCATGCTCTTTAACTGGTCAATTTCTAGTTTTCATTTCGCTCTCTATATAAGGAATTATGACGATTAAGGGTTAGTGTCTACATGCAAGCGATGGCGAACACAACATTCTCAAAGAATCCAAGCATAACCTCAAGTAAAGAGGGGGGGAGTGAGAGGTAGCATATAAAACAGCAATAGGAGAGAGTTAGGAACTCTCCACTCTTAACGTTTTTCAGTCTCAATGCCATTGAGTCACTGATTGACTCGTAATATGATAAATTGAGATTTCCTATTATGCTTGTATTTATGTGTTTATATAATGTGAGGTGTAAATTGGTATGATTGAGAGATTCTAAATATTCTTTGTAGATTGGTGAACCCTAATTTCATGAGCCATTAGTGTAATTGCCCAAATAATGCATTTTTGGCTTGAATAGATTATGCATGCTTGAGTTAGTGAAATTAACTTCGTATGAGATTCATTTTGAATATGATCTTTGTAAATACTTTCTATTTGGTAGCTTGTGATTGAATTGAAGTTAGATATATTGTTGATGTAAAAGTTCACATGTGTAATGAGTTTAATCCCTTGAATCTTTGTGTTTGAGTGATCCTTGTGAATCTGATGGGAGAAGTCTATTAAATGGATGATCATTATGCTTATTAATTTATTCTTAATCTTTTCTAGTAAGTCAAGAGAGTGTATCCAAGTATTTGATTATGGCCACCAAATTAAAATCAAGAATTCTATTTTTATCTACCTAAGTGTATAATGATTGCTTATGTACCAAGTCATGCTTTTAAATACTGGGTGGCATGAGAAGAGATTGGAATTGAGTAGTATTATAAAACTCTGAAAATTACTTGCTGGAATTTAGGACAAATTCTGTTCTATGTTAGACCAGCTCCTATGAACTGCTCGTTTTGCAATTAGCTAAGTTTTTTTGTGGTTTTCTAGTTTTAAATGTCTTCTTTCAAACCTAATTAGTTTCACAATTTTTATGTTTCTCCTCAATTTTTGGCGAATATTTTGGCTAGACAGGTTGGGTAAGCTTATGTGCTAAGACAGTTTTGGTATTGTTGCTATTTGTGTTTATTTCTGGGCTGTCAAGTTAGAGTCATTGATTAGAATTGTATTCCCAGTTTCCATAGACAATAGAAAAGCCCAAATCCAACTCTTCCAAGCTCTTTTATATTTCCAGCCAATTGGAAACTAGATAACTTAGAAACATGACAAGGGAGTATGCTAAAAAATTAATAATGATTCCACCTCGCCTTTTATTATTCCATGAGAACAAATTATACTGAACCAGACCATGCCCTTCTTCAATATTCTAGTTTTAGACTTCCTCTTTCCTTGGCAATTGATCTCATGAGTTTTTGAACCACCTAAAATAATTGATGAATATTTTGGCAAAGCAGGTTGTTGGTGAGTGATTATAGGATAGATTTGTATACCTCTTCTGTTTGCTTCAATTTGAGAGATGTATTGCTTAAATCATTGTTTGGACTTGTTTCCCTTGTTTTTATAAGTGTCGTAGAAGTCAAGAGTCAAACTTTCCTATGTACACAACCCCCCTTATACTTAATATAAGTTGGAAGTTTAGTTATACTAGAAGTAAATGTCAAATTCTTGTCTATGAATTGTTTTGTGTTGGAATAAGAGCTAGGGTAATTCTGGAATGAACTAGCTTAGACCTTTTGGTGCTTCTCTTGACTTGTGTCTTAGTTTTCAAATTCAAGTGGTCTCATCCAATTTGGAGTCTGTTCCAATTTTTAGTGATGTTTACACTAAAACAAGTTCAATGAGGCAAAACTTAGATAGTGTTGAGTGTATGGGGTTGTGTGAGTAGTGAATGACTTGTGAGACACATGCAGCCTACTCTAAGTGTTTATTCCACCCCAACTTACCTTAGAGTTCCTTATCATATCATGTAGCATACCCTGAATCTTGTTTGAGTGCATGGAAAGTGTGGTGCCTAGTATAATATATATATATATGCAATGTTGAGATGGGTATGATGTAAGTATTTTGTTCCACTTGAATTGGATATGATGTCTTGAATTGGAACTAGTTTATTTCTCTTAAGGGCCATGAAGTGTTGTATGTAACCTTCATTCTGTAATAGATTAAATTCCATTGGAAATGGTATGTGAATTGTGAGAAGAAGATATACTTAGTAGTCATGATGAAATTGGCTTCATAATAACTTTGTAGTAAATATTGCTATCTAACCAAAATATAAGGTATTTGTTTAAATTCTTTTAATACAGTACATAGTTAAGTCTTAGCTTTAAAACCGTTTTGGATTCATTCCATTTCAATGTTGTACGATTCATAGGAATTTTTCTAGTGCAATGAGTTCAAACTAATTTTGTTGGAGTTTGGTGTGCATAGTGTGTAAACTGTGAATTTGTAGAGCAAGTAACTCATGTGTACTGATCCAGTAACATGTGTCATGTTTTGTGATATATCTAAAGGTTCTTGACTTACCTTAAAATAGGTTACAAGCCTTAGTCTTATATTTGTGCCTTAGTATTTTACTTGGGAGTTTAAACATACTGCTAAAACTATATTATTGTAATTGCCCTGTTTTACCTATGCCATATTGATGGCCTTATTTTGAGTGGCTTGCTGAGATATCTTGCTATGTTATAGTCCTATATATCTAGTTTATGATGCAATTGACGGCATAACATTTCGAGTTCTGTGTGATTTATAATGAATTTTCTTATAGAAGCTGTTCCGTTTGCACTTTCCTTTGGGCAGTGGCTGCAATTAGTGAATTTTGTATTTTTATGGTGGTGATTGTAGTTGATTTATATTTTTACCTTAAGCTGGAATCACTCCATTTGCATTTTTAAAGAATTCCCTATGAATAAGGTAAGATGAGATTGGAGACGGACTAGGCTGCCAAGGAATCAATTTTGAACTATGGGAAAAGTCTTATAATAATGACATGGGTACTCAGTGTACAAATCTTGGGGAAATACCATTTGTCCGTCCAATCCATCTCATCCTTATAATGAAAAGATAAAAGTCTGAAAAGTGAGTCATGCATCATGGCATCTCAGGCTTTGTGTCCTTCCTATTCATTTGTGGATCCAAGCTAGGTGCAGATCCTTGTAAAGTCGTTACACAATTTAAGGCTGAATCTGTGTGATTCATGCTTCTAGTGGATTTTATGCTTAACACTAAATCCCAGCTAGGTGCAACCTTTGGCTAAGTGCCAACTTTTGGGCCCATAATGGCTTTGACGCCATATAAATCCAAATATTCATACACACATGGAACTGAAAGAAAGATACTAACTTGCATACATGTATACATGGCATACCTTAAGAATGTGTGACTAACTCCATGTGATTGAAGTTGAGAATTTTTATTGCCATGTGCTTGAGTATAGATATCATGTGATTGATACGTATATTGTATAAACTTGAAATATTGTAGTTGATCTATGTTAAAGTACACTGTCTTGATCTAGATTAGAAATAAACCCTCGAGTCTTGAGCTTAGATTTGTGTTATTGGCCCAACAAGATATAGGAGTATATACACATAAGATTATGTTGTTGTTATTATTCTCTCTTGCTTGTTTTTTTTATATGTTACCATAACCTCACCCTTCTTCTCTGTGTTGTTTGAAGTCACTACTTGTTGGCCACTAGGAAGAGTAGACAAGATGAAGGAGCCGTAATCTAGAAAAACAAGAGGATATTAGAAGCAAATCTAGTAGCCTGGGAATCTCCTTTTTATTTGTTTGATTTTATACCTGCCATGTTTTGTATATATGCTACTTTAGGGGGGACCAGCCTTGTTGGAAGCTGTGATTTTAAGTTTTCTTTGTTTATGTGATAGAAATCTACATTAACTTGTAGTAACAAGATTTTTGAACAACTTACTCTATGGTTTGGAGTTGTACAACTCGGAAGTTTCAACTTAAATTTAACTAATACCCACTAAATTACTTTCCTATACACCTCTATTTATGAATTTTAAATTATAACTTCTCAATTATAATTGATTCATTAGGTACCTGAAAGTCATTAAATATTTTATGTCATAATAGCATTTTTATTTTAGTGAGTTGCTAAATCAGTTGATTACCAAGTTTTAAAATCATATGGACTTTTGTATACATAACTATATAATATTTATCATGTGCCTGTTGATCTCTCCCGCTTCATATTTTCTATTGCATAAGTTTTATAACATGTTTTAGAGTTGGTTTTATTATTTGAGTTATGAAATTCATTTACGGGAACATCATTCCAAGTTTTAAAGCTAAACACTTTTGCTTCCAAACACAAAAAATTTTCTCATGATCTCTTTAACATTTTTTGAGTTGGTTCAAAATTATTAATCTAGTTTTTTCAAAAGTTAATTCTAGTTTCGACTTGGTGGATCCTTACATCCATAAATAAATATCTATTATGTTTTTACATACGGATTATTGACTTATAATGACAAATTTTATCCGTCATTAGAAGTCAATTTTTTTGTAGTGATGATTAATTATATAATCTCATTACTTTAAAAAGTAAAAACTATTTAAGAAGTAATTTTTTTTTTTACAGAAAGAAAGAGAGTAATAATTGATTTATTCTTGATTGGTTTATCAATTTATGTTGTGTGTGCGTGACATAATTAAATTAAAGGATTTAGATTAATATTTAAAATGTGTTTTTCAAGTTAGATTTATTAAAATGATACTTGAACTGTCTCACTGCCTGATTAATGTGTGTGTTTTACTACAAAGAATCCGAATAAATTAAGTAATTAAGCCAAAACACCCAACATTATTCTTAATCAAACAAACAAGTCACAACATGAATATCTAATAATGCAACCATTTTATTGATATAACAATTGGTGTGAAAAAAAGCGGTGATTGCATGTTGTTGAAGCTAATTAAAACTATTCATTCATGACAATATAAACAAACACATAAATGAAGGTCATGGTCAAAAGACCCAGTTGGAATGGTTGATCTTTAATGTTTTCTGCATTGAGCGTTGCATGGATCGTTTCTTTTGTTGCAAGCATCACCAGTCAATTTTAAATGCTCACAATGCACTGCTGCCATATGCACTTCAATCCCTACACCAAACAATAAATTCTATATATTATTCAAAATTCATTCATTACACAGAAAATTTAACTCAATAGAATGTATATTGCTTACCGGAATCAATGAGGAGAAGAACCAGCAGGATATATGGAGAAATAAAAAGGAATTCTCATTTTCTTGATTTGGGAATATTTGAAATAGCTAGGGTTTCACGTTTCTACTGGGACACAGTTATGAATAAATGAAGGAGTGATATATATACTATCTCTATCCTCTCTTTTATACTCGGTTGAAACTTATTATAAATGATAAATTTTGATGAGAATTAGTTAAATCCAACAATATAATCAATAAATGATATGGGAGAGTCTCTGATATATTCCATTTTTTTTATTGCTTGTGAAACTCATAGACTTAGGTAGGTTTAATAGGGGATTTAGGTAGTATATTCCCGAGATAATTTCTAACTCCAATGTCTATTTAGTACCTTTTTAAACTCATTTAAAAAAGTTTTTTATTTAAAATACTATCTTTAACATTTTAATAAATTTTTGAATTATCATTTTGTAAGAATATCAAAGAGTCTTAAAAAAATTGAAGGATAATTTACGAAGAATAATGTAGAAAAGCTAAAATTTGATTGTACTTAATTGATTTTTTAATGTGTGCAAAAGTATGGTTTTTTTTTTTCTTATAATAAGTAACGGAGTATAGTACATATTTATCGTTTTATTACATGAAAAATTAATGATAAAAATAATACGATCAATTTATTTTATTTTTATTATTATTTTTTGAATATTTTTTATATCACATTATTTATTTTAGTCGTTATACTATTTATGATATATATTTCATTATTCGGGGTTATACTTCAAATAGACAATAAGTTATTAATATTATTTATTATTTTTTGAATATTTTTATATAAATTGTTTATTTTAATCATTACACTATTTACATTATTTTTTTATGATTTTTCATATTATATTTCAAGATATTTTAACCATTACATTAATTAACTTAATAAAAGTATGAGGTCTACCTGAAAATATGTTATTTTTATTTTATTTTAAATTTTGATTGTGAATACTTTAAGGTATAGTATAAAAGAAATAGATGACTAATACACATTATGTAAAAATTTTATATAATAGTTGAAAGTAATAAATAAATAATTGATCTATAAGTAAAATATTGCAAAAGTTTAAAATAATTAAAAATACTCCAAAATATATTTTTATCAATAAGATAAAATAAAAATTTATACAACAATGATCTATTTCTGTCATTTTGTTTCTATCAGTTACTTTAACAAATAAAAATATTTGTAATTTTATAAGCTAACTTAATCATTTTTAACTACCAATACTATTTTTTAGCTAACAACCAACTTTTTATACACGCTGTTAAAAAAAAAAAACTTAATAGATAAAATTTGTGGATAAATAATGCATTTTGAAATTAATTTTTTGAATGTATTTAATTTAAGCATTGAATACGTGAAATGCATTAAATGCATATTGAAAGTTACAATTTTCAGGAAGCATTTAATTCTCAAAATTAATGCATTTCGTCCAAAATGCATTTAATTTTTACAATAAATGCATTCAAAAATTAATTTTCAAAATATTAAATTTTTGAACCAGTCCTTTACTAGCTCGACGGGTAGCGATGACAAAGACAACATGAGAGAAGTCAGACGAAAAAACCAAAAAAATTAAAGGGAGTGTAAAGATAAATAAGTAGGTGCAAAAAAATCAACGATGTGACGAATGGCCTATCCATATATCATCTTCGAGCTAAATCTTATAAGGGTATTGCTTCATACACCTCCCCTTGCTTCCTGCACCTCCCGCAACACTCAGACGATTCAACCAAACAAAACCCAACACGGACTTATTCACTATTCAGAGTTTAGAGAAATACTGAACCCAAGCTTAAGATATCCATGAAATCGATTACGGTTAAAGACTTGGTTGGACAAGTTTTTTCAAAAGTACTTTTAGAGAAAAGAAAATATGAACAAAAATAAAATGTGTTTTTCTATAAATTAAAATTGACTTCTTTAATAATTAATATGAGAAATCTTATATAAATTAGTTATTGAAAAAATAAATTTTTACTTATAAGGAAATAAATTTTAACTTATAAAAAAATTTGTTTCATTTTTTTCTTAATAGTTGTTTCCTAAAAATGTTTCTAAAGAAGTATAGCCAAACCCTAAATAAAATCCCTCCCTTGAAATCTATTTTAGTTTTACAATGACGACAATGGTTAATTTGAAATCTAATATTATAATTTTTTTTTTATTGTTGTTACACTAACTTTTCACATGATTTTTACCATGTTAATATGCTCCTTTTTCCGAATAATAATTGGTTCTCATAATTTTTAGGAATATGAATATGTAACAATTGTTTCATATCTTAAATCAATAAAATAATTAAAAAAAAAAACTTGCCAAAAAATCAAAAACATTGTTTTAAATTAGGACTAATGTCACCAGTTAAATAAATAAAGATATCCTTTTAAAAATTTTAAAAAACTCACATAAAATAACGAGACCAATAACATTAAATTTTAACCATTTATATATAATAATAATTATTATTATACCATCCAATTTAATCATCTAACTTTTATATAAGATTAGACTTTATTCCTTCAAACGAATCTCCTTAATTCTAAAGGAGTTCCCTCAACCTTGACCAACTTTAGAGAATCTTTTATTGGTAGATAATCTAGAATTTTTTTTATGATTAGTAGATAATTCAGATTTAAGTAATCGTTGATTGGTTTATCGATTTACGTGGCGCATGCATGGCATAAAATAAGCCAAAAATACCCAATAAACTTTTTTTCATTAGTAAATACGCAACAAACTTGATCGAATAAGTTGTACAGGAAGACTAATTAATCAAACAAACGAGTGTGTGTGTGTGTGACAACGTACGAACGGCATTTTCAAATTATGAGGAATGTATTCAACGAAGCCTTTAATTTTCATATAAATCTAAGTTGGTAGAGTTTCAAATTCTTCCAAAGTTGCCATAAAGGTTCACCTACTTGATTAAGAAGTGACCATATTTGCATGATTATATATAAAATCATAAAATAAAATCATCAATCCGTGAATGAATTCAACTCAGCTTGATAATGACTAGACATCATTAGTTGGTAACATGAACCATATTTATATCATGTTCGGAAAAGGGGTAACCACGGACAGTTTTAACCAAACTCATCAAATCATCGTATGTAGGACAAGTCATTTAATTAGGTCAAAAAAAGGCAATGCACGATGTTGGTGCTAAGAACTTTGGACATAAATTAGAATTTAGTTAGAACACTACATGTTATGTTATGCTCCTCTCCAAGCAAATTAACATCACGTGTGTTATGTGTATGCCAAATGAGTAGGGTGATGGAACTTATGTTTTTTTTTTTTTTTTAAACTATGTTTTTAATACTTAAATTTTTGGGGATTTCGGTGGTTTTAGTCCTTAAAATTTTTTGTTTTACAGGTCAAAATTTCTATTTTTTTTTTTTAGGTTTTTAGTCCCTAAATAAGGATTAAAAAAATAGTTAACCTTTTTTTTAATCGATGAGTGTTAATTTTATTAAAAATATTAATGAAAAAAATTCAAATCCTCAATGTATTCCTATTTTCCCAAAAAAAAAATTTAACTACTAAACCAACATTATATCCTGAGGTTTTCAGGTCCTAAAATAAGATAAATAAAGTGATAGACTTTGAAATTAAAAGCAGACACACATCAAAGTGATGTCCAACGACACAAACCTAGGAATCGTTCTTTAGCTAGGTTTCCATCACACAATGACAAGTATGACACTGATGAACATGATACATGTAAAACAAAATAACAAATTGTTGCACCTTCCAGGACCAAATGTCCAAGTTTAGTTGAACAAAACGTCAAACCGATTAGCCAATGTTATTAATTAACAGTTTTTTTAAAGGGAAAGGATATAAAGAGTGTTTTTTTTTTTTTTATACTCCAATTAGCCTCTGGTATTTGATAAGCAAACTTATTTTTATAAAATACCTTAACTAGCTAGTTTATAACTTTCCTTTCAATTCTTTCTTTGTCTCCACTAAATTTACTTGAAATCATTTTTACCCAAATTTTTATTTTACATTTATAACTTAACTAATAAATATCTCACCAAACAATTTCTTCTTCTTATTTTATACTCAAACGATCTCTATTAGGAGACACAGAGAAATTTTATATTGTTCATGATCTACCAAAATATTGGTGCAACAGTAACAAAAGTAAAAAGTCCCTACATTATTATTATACATCAATAGGTGCGTGTACTGTTGTTGGATTGTGGTTTTAATCAAGTATAAACCTGATGAATGATGATAATAAGAATTATATAACTCAGGAAATTGTTTTTGTGTGCAAAGTTTAGGACATGAGTCATCATTTTTCAGAGTTTAGGTCAACTATTTCGGATGATATGATGTATATAAAATAAAAATAGCAAAATGTACAACAAGAAGGGAACAATATCTCCACTTGCATTGGGAAAATGAGTTAAACTAAGAAGATATAATATCCACTCAATCTTGTGCGCGTGGGCAGCCCCCACTTTCATCTTATTAACTTCAAATAGGGTGGCATGAATTTACACTGATGTAAAATTTGATGGTCGATCTTATATTACATGAAAACTTTATATGATATATACTAAATTTTTGGATTAATTATTAGGTGGATTCTCCTAATTTTACCAATTTTCAATTATTTTTATAATGTTTTTATTTAGAATTTTAGGATGATATTTAAAATTTAAAATTTAAAATTTAGGATTTAAAGAATGATATTAAAATAATAAATCTTAAATTAATAAAATTGTGAATTATAAAATCCTAAAATATTTATGTATATTCAACTCATTTTAAAGTATAATAATTTATTTACAGTGATTTATTTTTTTAAAAAAATTATCATTTTTCCACAAATCAGACCTATATGTCTGGATAAGTATTCCAATCAAATTTCACACTTTTTTAATACATTCCAATCCACTTTATTTAATAAAAGCTATACTTAGAGTTTGTTTGTTTTACCATTTGGTTTTGCAAATCCCGTTCAACCTCATAGAAGGGTGTGCTTTTTTGTTTGACAAATCCAAATGACAATTGAATTGTACTGATTTTTTTTTTTATAAAACACACGTTTGTCTCAAAGTAACTACATAACTATTTTTCCATTGAATGCACGTATTAAAAGTAAAAATTGATAAAATTATTTGTAAAAATACTTTTAAAATAAAATACTCGAACATAAATTAAGTTACACTAAATTTACTTTTATTTAAACTTAAATTTATAAAGTTAAATTCAACTAAACTTTATCCACTGTAATCCAAACACACTTAAATTTTCATTCCAAATTCGGTTACTTTTAGGATTTACTACTTGTATCCAAACGTATACTATGCAATCCATGTTAAACCAATTAAATCCGTCCTTAATATGGCAAAACTGGAACAGTATGTGTCCCAATGTTTGAATTTGGATAATTTTGTTGGTAAAATGGAAGGCAAATTTTTTTTTTTCTTGCAATGCCACTAAAAACTTGGATGGGAGGCAAAAAAAAAAAAGTTTTGGCCTGCCACTTGGCACTGTACTTCAAACAAATGAATAATTCACTTCACTGTGCCTACGTTGCTGTCTTGAATATAAAACATCTGTATCAGAAAGAGAGCATGGTCGAAGGTACGAGTAAAAAGCAAAACCGGATGTTAGGATGTTATTAGAAGCAATGACATTTACTACTTAAGGAGTGGTAGCATCTCACTCTTTCAACACACTCATGATCACTTTTAAGGTCACAAATTTTATACCGTGTTTGGATATTGATCGTAGGAATCCTTGTTGACATGAAAATCGTGGTAAAATCAACACCAAAATAATTGTTTGTTGCTTCAAAAAATCAGTGAGTGCAAATCGCAGTGTTACCAAACATGCACCTAGTCTTTCATGAATAATAAGAAAGGAATAGAATAGCTGAACAATTCAATTACCCTTTTAGTATCCATTATTTAGTTTTGGATCCGGAAATTGATATCACACGTGAAATAAAATTAGTCTGACATACCGTTTTGAGTTTATATGATCAATAGAATATATATAAGCCACAAAAGGTGCATGCACCAATTGAACATTGAATATTGAACATGTAGGATAATGAAACCAGAAACAAGGTAATAATCATAAAAAATAACACCTCAGCCAAATAAATGCAACAATGCCATAATATAATTAACATAAACAAAGAAAACAAAGGGACAAAAAAATAGGGGTTAAATGATGATGATACCTTTCACCTTTGCATGTATTAAGCATGTGGCCTCAACCTTCAACCTCATCCGATAACTTACAATATCAGTTCATTGGGACCTGCAATTAAATAGTGTTGTAGTTTTTGTGTAAGTATGCAAATGTAATTCAATTGAATATATAATATATAATATACTTAGTACTGCTATTTTCTCAACAGAGAAATGCTAGATTATATGCACACAGGAGGGTAAAATCATAACTGCACAAACAGCAGAAAAAGTTGAAGTGTTACTCTGGAATTCTAATCTTACTATTTGTACACAAGAGAAAGGCAAAAAGGTAGTATAATTAACATAAACTTTCACTATAATTCGTTCATATGACTCATGTCATAGAACCCATTTTCATAATGTGCCTAGCAGTGTTGGAAGTATAAGAAAAAATAAAATAATTTTTTTTTTGTCTTCATTAAATAAGCGCAAGCCATTATTATCTCAGTACAGCTCTAAAACTCAGCTCACAGTGACCAACATTTGCACATCTTAAACATCATAAATAAAATAAGGGTCTGCAATTACTGGTAGTATTTTGTTATTCATAATTAAAACATATATTTATTACCATTTATTAAAACATACAAATTACAATCATAAACAAAGTTCTTCCAATCACAAGTATGATTGCATAATACTACATTTTAAAGTTCCTAAGGAACATACTAGCATAAAAACAAATGAAGAAGAATTGTCAAATAGCACCTATGATTATGCAAAGAGAGGAAGATAGACCACCAACCATTAACATTTAACACCAATGCCATCATCATCTAGTCTCTTGTTTGAGATACCATGTGGATCAATCTTTATCACCCTTTTCTTCTTCTTTGGGCAATCATCTAACGTTGTTTCGTCGTCGTCGTCGTCAACCAACCTTGCTTTATCACCTCTGGCTTTTCTCTTGGCAAAACTTGAAGGAGATACAACTACTTGGCTTTTCCCTTTGCTCAATTCAGTTTTCTTCAGCGCTTTCATCCTTCACTTGCTTCTTCTCAGCTTTCTTAAACAAAGTTTTCTTCTTCTTAGATATTTCCACACCATTCTCCAACTTCACATTTTCATCCCTTCCCACCAGAATCCGAAGTTCTCAACTTTCCTCTCTCCTCAACCTCTTCACCTGATCGTATTCCTTTATCCTTCATCACCCTTTTCGCAAAAGAATTTTCATCCCTCTTAGTTCTCGCAGAGTTCCTAGAAGTGCTTACTACTACACGTTTAGCCTTCTTTTTAGCTTCTGCGTTAAACTATCCTCAGAAGGCATTTTGAACAATGCTACTAACTACACTCACTTATACTTTTTTTTTTTCTCAACAAACACAAAAATCAACACCCCACATGAAATTTTATGGGCTACAAAGCAAATAACAGGGTCAGAAACAGTTGTGATCAATCTACAATGACATTCTTCAATACCACTGCATCTAACAACCTATTTTTTTTTTCAATGTTTAATTATTTTTAATCTATTTTTTTTTGTGAATATAGATGTTGTTATTTAATTATTCATTGAAAATTCTTAATTACTGTAAATGTAATTAACATATTTTTCTTAACAATATTTAATGCATTTTCAAACGAGAGAATTTTTCGTAGTTTAAATTTTATTACTAATGAGTTATTGACAAATCACCATTATTATAATTAATGCATTATATTAGTATTTAATATTAAGGAATTTCAGTCATTGTGAAACATTCGAAAATTTGTATTTAATCATTCACAAAGAAAAGTGTGGGTGTACGAAATTGAAGCATGTTTTTACTACAAGAATCATTATATTATAAGAGATAGAAGAAAACATATTGAAGCAATGTTTTTACTACAGAGTACTTACAATTTTACAAACATAGTGTGGGTGTACGAAAAGCAGAGAGCGCGGGTAATGAAGACGCGAGTAGAGAGCGCGTGAAAGCAGGTGAGTTTTGCAATGACATAGGAAGAAGAAGAAGGAAAAAAATATATTCTTTGCTCCTTTACTACTCCTTCCTTCCTTTCCCTCTCTTCTCTTCTCTTCTGTTCTGCAATTTAAGGTTCGTTTTCCGATTCCCAATTTCGTTATTCTCTTCTCTCTTTCACTGTTACCAATCCCATTTCATCATCTTCTTCTTCTCGCTGCTTCTTCTTCTGCTTCACTTCTGCCACTTTAGGTTTCGGACCAATTGGTACTGCTCTCTCTTTCCCCTTTTCCATTGCGCTTGTTTATTTCACCTTGTTCTCCCATTTGCGCGTGCTTCTTCAATTGGAGCTCTTTGAGGCTCCAATTAGGGTTCCTGCTTTCTCTGATTGTCAATTCGGATTCGTGACTCCCGATTGGTCGCGGATTTGGGATTAGAGTTTTCGCTGTGTTGAATTTGGGAATTGGGGATTTTGTGTTTTGGTTGGGTTGGGTGTTTTGTATAGTTGATGCATTGTGTAATTTGTGTCACGTGTTTGGGTGATGAATTATGTGGAGTTTGGAAATGGTTGAGAGTTTGAGTTGTTTGGTTCTGTTATAAATTCTGGAGTTTTTTCTTTCTTTTTTTTTGGTGTTTTTTTTTTTTTTTTTGCTTATGTATCTGCATTTTTTATTAACTGCTGCAGGGATTTCGGGATGTGTATCTGCGAGTGAATTGAGGAGAATGGCATTTTTATTTTGATTGTGTTGTAGATGGGGGGTTGGGCTGTTCGATTGTTGTTGTTGGTTGAGTGTGTGGTTAATGCAATATGGTTTTGAGTTCAGATGGATTTTGTGATGTGGTTGAGTGAGTGGTTTTTGTAGAGGAAGGTTTGTTATTTCAGTTGTTGTTGTGTTGGTTTATTTTGCTGAAGTGTTCGTCGGCAGACAGGAAGAATTGAATTTTGATTTGGATGGGTAATAAACTTGGGAGGAGGAGACAAGTGGTGGATGAGAAATACACGAGGCCACAAGGGTTGTATAATCATAAAGATGTGGATCACAAGAAGCTGAGGAAGCTAATACTAGAATCAAAGTTAGCACCTTGCTTTCCCGGAGATGAAGAAACTGCCTGTGATCGCGAAGAGTGCCCAATTTGCTTTCTCGTATGGTTTCTATCTCATACCTTTAAGTCGATTCAACTGCACACACTTATTTTGAACTGAAAATTTGAACTCCAGGCTACCTTGGTTGGATTTTAAATGATTTATTTTGTTGACCTCTTTGGAATTGAAACAAACTGATGGAGAATCTTTCTGGACTGTTTTAACTTCTTGTTTCCTTAAAGTGTATTTCAAATTGTGAACTTCACGTATGGCTTTTCTAATCATCCCATTCCATTGTGATTTTTTTTTGCCCTATTTAGTATTATCCAAGCCTAAACCGATCAAGATGTTGCACAAAGAGCATTTGTACAGGTAATTATTTGGTTATCTTCACTGGGTATATATTCTGTCATTAGCATTTCTATGCAACCTGATTATGTTCCTTTTATCAGAGTGCTTTTTGCAGATGAAAGTTCCAAATTCAACTCGGCCTACACAGTATCCTGCATTTCTAGTTGTTTGTTTTCAATATATTGAAGACAACTGATAGTTGCCAGTCTAGCAACTTCAATCTTTTTGTTTTTTTTATCAAACAACTTCATTCTTTTGTTGCTTTAATTTTAGAATAATTGCCTGCCTTAACAACTTAAGATGTCCCTTCTGCAAAACAGCAAATTATGCTGTGGAATATCGTGGTGTGAAATCAAAAGAAGAGAAGGGATTGGAACAGATTGTAAGTGGTTACCTAGCATGATTAATTTTTTAAGAATGCATTTTCTGAAATATTTTCACAATGAATCAAGTTCACGTAAATTCTCATAATTATTCAGGAAGAGCAACGTGTTATAGAGGCAAAAATTAGGATGCGGCAGCAGGAACTTCAGGATGAAGAGGAAAGAATGCACAAAAGACTAGAAATGAGCTCTTCGAATGCGAATGTGGCAGTTGCAGATGTTGAATACAGTTCAAATGCAGGTAATCTTTCAATACAGTTCTGTATTTCATCTGTATATCTGTATGTGACTGATCCTAGTTGTATAAATTATTCTTGTTTCAATCTTGTAGTGTCCGCATCTTCAATGTCTGTTGTTGAAAATGATGAAATTGTTTCTTCTCAAGACTCGTGTGCCACACCAGTGGCTAGACCAAATGCAACCACTAGGACCAATAGGTATGCTAGCCTTCATTGCTTTTTTCTTCTTCCCAATTTCCTAATTTTTTCTTATTATGTCTCTTAGCATATCTGCATCCAATGTTTCTCACTGACTTAGGGTATTAAAATATTTAAATATCAACAACTAGAAGAAATTTAGTTGTCATAATTGCCGAAAAGTTGTATGGGGATTTAACATTGCTTCATACTAACTACGATCCTTTTGTGTTAATATTTTTCCATAAATATTGCACCAGTTGGATTATACCATGTTCATCCAATATTGAGTTCATTGAGAATGGGACAGAATAGTATTCTCAGTATTGTCTGAATTGAGACAGTAATCTGTGATCCTGTGCCTACAGTTGGTTGGTGATTTGCCGATAAGGTTATGAGGAGCATACCTATTCTTCATCTGGACTCGCTATAATCATACCTTTACTAAATTTAATTATGTGGAGGGTATAAGTCGATATATAAGCTGAATTCGAACCATAAAATAATGGAACACTAGGTGTTGCTTGGGTCTACTAATTAGTATTGTAAGTACCATTATTGATTATCACTTGCATTAAAATTAACTCCAAACCCCTCCCTGAAAGATGATGAGTTTGGGCAATTCGTTGAGCATTTTAAGCTTTTGTTTTCATTTAAATCCCTATAAGGTAAGCACTTGTCATATTAGAACATGAAGAGGGAAACTGAACGATCTCAAGTTATATGGTTGCAATTGTTGTGATAGTCCTATTGAATTAGAAAGGCTATAGATCTTTAATTTTTCTTCATCATAATTGAAAGGAAAAATCCTCAACTTTCCTTTCACTGTTACTGTTTGACAGTTCTAATCCAGCATCAGAAAATCCAATTGCTTCTGTGAGATCTGCAGAATAAATCATAATTAAATTCAGCAGCTTCAAACTAGTTTTACTCCAACTAGATTTTATGTAAATTTTTGTTGATGGATGTTTAATTTCATAATTGCTTATCTGCTGAAATAGATGAAGAGGGAAATTGGTGTAATTAGTTATTATTTGATTCCTTGGTTTTGATTCAGTAGCCCTTCTTGAGCCAGTGCTACTATGCTATGGTTAGACATGCAAGAAAGGATGAGTCGTACAGATGGACAAATGTTACCAGTGACTAGCTTTTTTAAAGGAGGATTCAAAATGCAAACCAATGTGTGGCAAATCCAAGATTTATTTATTTTTTATTAGTCCTTACCAACTTAGAGTGATGCTGTTATTTGTGAATACACTAGCGAGTTTAGAGAATTTTCCTTGCTTTTTATGTAAGATTATAAAAGCTCCTCCAACTTCAGTATCCCAGTACAAAGGAGAAAACAAATTAACAGGAAAAGATAGATAAACCTCTTTCTTGTTTTTATTAAATATATTTTTTAAAGTTTTACTTGTCAATTTCTTTTATTTATTACTGCTCATGTATGCATAAATTGAATTAAAAAGTAAAATGGAGACAATTATTTAAGAGGTAGAATATTGATGTATTTTTACCATATTTTAGTTAGGCTATCATTATCTGCTAACCATTTTTAAACTGACTCCTGTACTATACACTCTGCAAACCTTACAGTCTGAATTGATAAGGAGATTCTATAATACTTTTCCAAAACTTTTATGACAAAGTATACAAGTTTAATGTATTAAAAAAATAGTACATGATGAATGCATGAGAGTGAGAGTTAACTGTTGTATTGTTGGGGGTAAAGTAATTTATTTTCTTTTCCCCCCATATCCGTGCATCTTTGCTTATGGTAGACCCTAAGTAGAAGTGACGAGTGTAAATCTACAGTTTGCTTTTGTTTGGTAGTATTGGACATTTGGACTTATTGGCTTCTTGTTTAGGCTGTCTTGAACACCTGTTGATATGTATGATCCAGCAGTGAAGGAAGCACATATTCTTTAAATGGTTGCCATATTGGTATTGGATACTTCTAGCCTGCCTGGTTGCACCCTGTATTTATTATTGAACATTTGTGCCAATGTAGGTGAGATATCATAAGAATTGTATGTATGAATACTCTTCTATTATGTCTACAGTGACAAATGTGAGGCTGATGAGTGATGACATGACATTCAATTTGACACTCTTATTGTTGAAACTTGTTGCTGAAGTGAAAAATTCTCTACTTTTTCCCTAATCATTGATTAGCCCAACTGCTATTTTAAATTTATGATAGCTATAGAGTATATTAGGTGGGAAATGAGAACTAATCTTGACCATACAACTATACATAAACAGAGGCTTGTGAGTGTATCTTTGTGTGTGTGCGCGCTTTTATGAGATGATATAGCAGTATTTTTGTGTTGTATGTGACACCGCACCTATACGTGTGCAACACAGGTGGAGCCTTGTCTCTATATTATTGGCCGTTTAGGTTGACATCTTATTAAATAAACATTACATACTTGTGTTTGTTTATGTAAATTAGGGCACAAGTTCTTTCATATATTTTGTAAACTATATGTTCTGGGCTTACATTGTATTTTCTCCCAAATGCTGAAAACTGCAGAGATGATGAATTTGATGTTGACCTTGAGGACATTATGGTTATGGAAGCAATTTGGCTTTCCATTCAGGTAAAGACATCTGTTTGAATATGCTTATTTGTATTTTGTAAGCAAGCTATTAATGATTTAATTTGTAAAGACTTGGGTTCACTGTGTAGTCTTTACATGCTAGCATATCCACCATTCAAAGTATACATTACAACTATAAATATGTGCATGTTATGAAATTTTCAATGGTGGACAACTGGATATACTGCCACAGTGCCACGTACAAGGTTTAGGGAACATAAGTCTATATTAACACTGCTAAATGGTTTGTGTTGTCTAGTTTATTTGATGATTGTGATTGACTCAATATTTGTATTAAAACTACAGGAGAATGGCAGGCAGAGAAATTTATCTTTTGCTGATGCTACTTCTGGACACTATGTTGCTGATGGTCGCTATGTTTCACCTGTCTCATCCGTCTCATCTGTCATGGGTCCACCAACAGGATCATCCTCATCTCCATCTGGGGGTCTTGCATGTGCCATTGCAGCTCTAGCTGAGCGCCAGCAAATGGCTGGAGAATCATCTATGAGCTTCACCAATGAAAATATGTCATCATTCAACACGCTACAGGGTTCCAGAAGGTTTTATAACAGACTTGGTAGGGATATGGCTAGTTATCCACCTGCTGACAACCTCAATGAGGAGCCAACGGATGAAGCTGTGGCGATGACTAGGAATCATGATGAATGGGACACAGACCACGGGACACAGTTGACTGAAACAGCAACTAGCTATACAAACTCTGTTGCAGCAGAAGATTGTGGTGAACTATCTTTGCCACGGTGTGATGACATTGATGGAAGCCTTCAAAGTGCCACAGAACCCATTGTTCCTGAGAGTTTTGAGGAGCAGATGATGCTCGCTATGGCTGTCTCTTTGGCTGAAGCTCGAGCCATGTCAAGTGGACAGAGTGCTTCTTGGCAGTAGTTTTTTGGCTGATTGAGGTGCTGCTGGTTTAATCTTTCTTTGTGCTTGCCTTGGCTATTTGGCAAGCTGAGTCCAAGGTAGAGAATTTGAGGGAAGTTCACTCGGGTGCAACTTTGTTCAAGGATCAGGTAGTGATCTCTTCTCACACGAATTTATATATATAAATGTCAAAGGAAAACTGATGATTCTATTCTAGTTGGTGAAAGGTTGCTGCTTAATGCCATTTTTTTTTTCTTTTTTTTTACTTGTGTTTGTCGTCCTCGCCCTTTCCCCTCATTGGTTTTCTGTAAATAGTTTTAGTCTTTGATAGATGTACTTTCATTCTTACAGTAATATATGGCACATTTAGACACGTACTGAAGAAGAAAGGGAATTAAATTTCTGTCATCAAAACTTATCTGTGGTTCTATTTAATGAGATCAAAACTTATGTCTCTTTTCCCATCTTGATATTGTCCTTTGGTGACACTGGAAAAGATATGGCAAGCAACTGTACTAGTGCAATTGGCATTGCCAGTGACTGACTGTGAGTAGGGCATCAATTCCAGAGACATAACATTTCCATGCTTAATATCGTGTTTGCATTGTTGGTTAAAATCCAGCAGCATGAAGTTCCATACAGTTTCACCGCATAAGCAAGGAAGATGATGTTTTTCAAAATGGAGGTTGGATTTGCCTGCAATTGCACTAACCGGTTAAGGACTATGGTTGACTAATAATTAAAGATGTTTTTTTTTTCCAGCAATAACTAAAGATGTTACTATGTTACTCACCAAATTATTGTGAATACATATTAATAAAAATAGTGGCAGACTCTTGCTCCTGAAACTCAACAAATAATCAGAGCTGTATAAAAAAAAAAAAAAATCATTTTGTTGGAGGTGCTTCTTAAGGTTTCACATTAAAAAATGAGTTTAATAGTGATGCGTGAACAATAGTAATTATTTGTTTGTATAATTTTTAAGATGATTTTATAAAAGTTAACAGACTTATTATATTATAAAAGGAAATGTGTGATTATCTAATAACAGAAAACGATTTTCATTAGACTCTTAAAAATATAGTTTTGTTGATTAAATGGCAAAAGACATTACAAGCATAACAACGAGTATTCCATTATCCAAAGAACATACGGGCAAAATTGCATCTTGGACTTTTTCTTTTTCCTACTTAGCAGCGTTTTGAATGAATTGCTGTCGACTAGACTATGTTGAAACCGGTTAATCACTAACCAGATTTTCTTTCCCAAGAACAATGGTAACCGCTTCTAGAAGATATATATGAATCACGTGAATTTAATAAATAAATAGCTAATTCAGCTTCAGCGTATGTATGGGCACCAACCATAAAATTTATTCTTTTAGCATGACTTTATGATCCTAGCTTTCAGTCCAACTGTATCAAGTATGAACAGACTCTTTCTAAAATCTATTCTTTTGATTAAAAAGAAAATAATAATAATAATAATAATAATTTACATGTGAGAATATGTCTTGAAAAGATTAAATGACACCATATAACTTATATCAATAGTTACACCATTAAGTAATTTTATATAATATGTAAATTTCATCTATCCGACCATTGAATTATAATTATATATTAATTTGTTTATTTGGCTTGTTTATTGAATAATTTATTTTATTAAAATGATTAACTGACAAAAAACTAGGTATTATCTACCTTTATATCTAAGATTATTATTCATGCAAGTACGCTTTATTTTTTAATTAAGTGGACCCTGCATCTTAAAAGTTCCAAACATATAATTAATTAATTTGAGCTCTACATAAAAAAAAAGTCCATCATCATTTCAAAATTATGTATTATTACGGTTTTGCTTACGACTACGTACCCTTAATATTTTATTACCATAAACCTATTATGTTTTGGACTACTATTAATATTTTATATTTCAAAGGAAGACCAAATTTTCAAAGATCTCATACACACACACATACTAAGATTTGATTAATATAGTGTTGTTGCGTGTGAGCATGGTCACTCACAGGGTCAAATAATAATGAGGTTGGGCCAATGAAGTGGTTGAAGAGATATCATAAGCATTTAAGCTTTCACATGCATTGTCACAATTTCTCTAAACATATGAAATCTCATCCACCTCCTTCAATTCCCCCACTCACATGCATCATCTTTAACTAACACTATGTTATGTTCTATGGAAATCAAATCAAATCAAATAAAATGAAACTATTCTATTACCTATTCTTCATTCTTTTTATTTTCTTCAATGATAATAACATCTCACAAACCACACTCTCTTCTACTAGTGATTATTGGACTAGTATAAAATGTGGCCCTGCATCTTGTTGTATTATAAGAACAGTGTTTTAACAATGTAGGGTTCTGCCCTAGGAAACATGCATGGGTATGCTAGTACATCCCATGTTGAGATTGTCATGAAAAAAATTGTAGTACACTGCCATATCATTAATTGCATTTAGATCCATTCAACTATAATCCATTTGTAGAGTATAACAATTATCACAATAGATTTTCTTATTCAAATTTCTATTAAATTGCAAATGGTTGTTACTGATGTTATTTCCACATAATTAATTACTTGCTTACTTGACAAAAAATACTATTAATAGAAATAAAAGAAGATGATGTTTTCAGCAAAATTCAGTTCACATGAATCTTGTAAGCAATGGCAAATTTATAGTTTTTTTTTTTTATTGGTATAGAACATATTATAGTTTAGGTGACTGGTTGAAAATAAGTCAAAGTTGTGTCCCAAAACTAGATATGTGAGTAAGTAGCTAGTGATTGAGACTGAAAACAAAAAATAAAATAAAATAATTAAAAGAAGCAAGACAAGAAACAAATGATGGGAGGTGAGTGCTTAGCAGCAAGGTCCCAAGTGGTGCTACCATGAAACCAATTATGATGACCATCATGGTACCATGGAAAAAGACAAGTCGAACATGGTGTTTAATTAATTTGGTAAGGTATGTAGAAAGGAATTTGGTTCGCCATTTTCTTTGTTAAACTAATTCAAATGGGGTTGCTCCTTGCTACTCATCAATTTTATGTTATTACAAAAGTCAAAGTTCTATCTTCTAGTTTATATAAAAGTTGTGATACAGAGTGAGATGAAAATCTTGCACCTATTCAGAATATGTTTGAGTAATTGTTAAATTTACTGTGAACAAATTTTAAGATAGAATTTAATGGTTGAACGAAAAATAAATACAAAATGAAATGTGAGAATCTTTTTGTAAAATGATTCAAACATGCAGTAGCTATACAAAGAGCCTACCTACTTCCATTTGCTGCGTTTGATGGTGAGTTAACTACAGTTGAAATTGCTCTAATATACTTATAATCATCATAAATATTTACATTTAATATAATAATTATTTTTCAAAATTATTAGAAGACCTTGAGATTTTTTTTTTTAATAAATAGAAACCAATACTAAGAAGATTTAGTATACTTACATATCCAATTCAATTCAACAGACTCAACTAAACCCTCTCGATAACCTTGAGAATTTAAAACTCAAGGCCCTTGAAATTATCTGTACAGTAGTTTCGGAAACAACAAAGCTTCGAAGAAACCAGTGTCTTATTTGCATAGTAGTTTCAGTTGACACTACTTTTCACACATCTTAATTTTAAGCAGAGAGAGTGAGAGAGAAAAACATTGCTACATTCGTACCTACTCTTATTAATTTAATCACTAGTTACTAGTTGTATACATAAACCCACATTGTTCCTTAGTAGATGATTCTATGTCAGGCACGTGGACAATTTGGTTAAGAGATTGCCTAAACGGAAAGCAAAATCCATTCTTTATAAGCAACGTTTCATTAACTAGTCTTTTATATTTATAGTATTTTTTTTTCTAGGTTTAAGATAAAAATCAGAGAATAGAGAATAGTTTTATTTGCGATTCATGAAGGTTGTAAGAAAATTTTATATATGATAAAAATTGAATACAAATTTTTTTACTAAATAAATTATTTTTGTACATATAAACGCAACAGTATTTTAGCTCCAACCATTTTGGTTATTACATTTATAGGATAAAATTACTCTTATTGTTGTTGTTTATTAGTATTATTCAAATCCTTGTGTTGTGAGTTTTGAAATGAAGAGAGCTTCAAACAAAGCACGCACCGTTGGGAAAAAACAAGAGGAAAATGTTAAAAAACTGGGAAAGGTTTTTGAATTGGGGAGAAACTGACAAAAAGACAAGAGCTCTTGTGTAAGATACACCAAGTTAGATTTCCAAGAGAGCAATGCCTCATAATAATATTACACATTAATTATTGTGAATCATTCTTTTCCCCAAAATGACCCTTTTGTTTTGTAGTACTCTTCCTCCCCTCAGAGTTTTTGAAAGTTACACACTCATAAATAAGCCACCACCTAGCTAGTATGTGTCACAGTTCATAACAGCTTTAATTCAAACTTTCAAAAACCCCATTTTTAATTTTTATTTCTCTCTCTCTTTCTTTCTAGTGTGTCTTGGACTTCCTGGTTTTTCTGCTTCTTTCTGGGGTATGTCTTTTTTTCACTTCATCATTTTCTCTATTTCTTTTTTTTTCTTTTTCATTTGGTTTCAAATATATATATGCAAATGTAAAACACTTAAAAGGTGTTCCTCCTTTACTCATCTTTGTGTTTATTAGTCTTTGTTGAGAGATTTTTTTTCTCTCTTCTCATCATGGGATATGCTTTTCAGATCCTTCAACAGTGTTTTTAGCTGATTGACACCATTGTTCTCTTCTTATGCAAAACACTGTCATCAAAGGTTAGTGTTTTAAATCTATAGCACATTCTCTCATCAATAGTACTGTTTTCATTAATTTCACAGAACAATAGAACATGTTCTGTTTTATATTTCCACAATGCTTTTGCAATCTATAGTACCTTTTTTTCTTCTCCCATTGTCATTCTTCTTTGCTTTCTGCAAATATAAGCAATTTTCAATGAACATTCAATTTTTTTATCCTCAAAGTTTCCAACTTTCTATTGTTTTTCTTCAGTTTTTGAGTGTTTCTTTGCTTACCAAACTCAAATGAACATACATTCGGAGAATTCTCAGCATGGCATCAAGATCTTGCTATCCCTTTCAATTGTTCCTCTGCAGTGTGCAGTGGCCATTGACCCTTGTCTTCTGAATGCCATTTTTTTTCTTATAGTATTAGTTTTTTTATTGGTCAAATCATTTCATTTGTATATCCTTTAAAGAAAGATTTTATGACGCCTAATAAATGTTACTTTTTGAAAATCTTTAGTTATTATTTATTACCACGGTGCCTATTAAACTCAGAAACATGCTACATTGATATCTAATAAATGTTACTTTTAAATCTTTAATTATTACTACTATGGCTCCTATTTAACTTCGAAACTGATACAATAATTTAATAATCATTGATACTATTAGTAGAATCAAAACACCAATTGTATTCTTCAGTTCATCATTTGTCTGCAGGTAGAGTAATATTTTTGTGTTTGTGTACCATTTTCTGTTTTGAAAGGTTGATTATTTTTTTTTCACTATTTTCTGTTATTAAATATTATTGTATGGCATGAGCCAATTTTTTTTTTCGTTAGTATCACATTTCACGCGCCGCACGTGAGTGCTTGATTAATAAATCCATGTGATTTGTCTTATCTTATGTTTGGTAGCATAAATTTCTTTTCTCTTAAATTCATCTGCCAAACATGGCAGTAAGGAATGTTGTGTTGTGTTGTGTTGGAAGGATTTGAGAAGAAAAGTAAAGAAAATGTGATTAGTATTTAAAGACATTGAAGACCCTCTTTGCTCTTTGGATGATCCAAAACTTCCAAACAAATTGCTTTTATCTATGTACCATTCCCTTGGATGTGTTGTTACTTTCTTTGTCTGAATTTCTTCAAAGCATGTTTTTGTGAAAAGGGCATATTCTACTATACACATTATTCCGTTATCTATTTGTCCTTATTATGCAAGGTTCATAAGAGTTTGACATAAAAAAAAAAGTTACTTTATGCCATCTTTTGTAACTTTTGTCTAAATTTGTGAAAAAGAACAAATGTTAAAATTTATGCTATCCGAATCTGAATCTCTTTAATGCAGTTTAAAAAAAGAGAAAAAAAAAACTTATTAGAACTCAATGCTTTTATGAAATATATTTATGTTATTCACATGTTGCATTGGTGTGAAAGAATTGTCACTGTCATAACAATTCATAGTTTTTTTCAATTGCATCGGTTCCAAATAAAGTTGTATGTGGTCACATTGTTATATTTTAAGGCTAAAGGTAAATGAAACTTACTTGTGATATTAATTAAGTTCACTACTACACTACAAGGATTGGAATCTCTCTCTTTTTATAATGTGGGGTCTTGAATGGGTTTGGTTTCCTAAAAGGGAGAGACAATTTCAGAGAGAATGGATATTCTACCATCTGGTTATCATTTTCATTTCTGTGAAGTGTGAAGTAGTGTCATTTGAAGCATATAAACAAATAAATAATAAAAAAAAGAGATAAAACTGAAGCATGTATTTATTTACCAAATAAATAACTGTGGGCTCCAACATTACTTTTGCTTGTTTTTTTCAAAGTGACACAAGATCTTGATACTGATTTTCCTTCAATAATTGTTTTACCTACTGTGGTATCTACTTGACACTTTTTTTTCAACAAGTTACATGGACTGAGTAACTTCTCAACTATTTTTTTTTCTTCTGTTTTCTTAACAAGTTTGTTTTGTTTGTTTGAGTTACAATTATTATCCATTTATTATCTTCTGATGTTAATGAGTTAACCTTTGATGCTTTCTATTAGGCTCTCATCATTGCTAAGCTTCTGATTCAAAAAAGAGGTTCATGAACAACAAACTACTTTAGAGTTTAGACTACAACTCAGAAGCCAAGGTAAACAAAAGAAGAAAAAGGCACTGATATATGACACTATTTGAGTTGTACCTCTGTCAACTCCATTATACAACAACCACTTGAATATGGGGTGGGCCTAGTGCAATTAATGGTGAAATGAAAATAGTGTTACTTCTATGCTAGGAGAGTATCAGGTTGATTATAATTATATATATATTTATGGGGTCACATAAAAATTCTTTTTTTCCCTTTCTTGGGGTGAGATTGTTTTTATATTGTCTCTGAAGTTTTAATCTGTGGACCATTGTTTTGTATTAGGTTGCATTTATTTACTCACTATGTGTAAAACATGCAACATTTACAGCACTTACTCGCTTTTAAACAAAGCAAAAAGCACTGAATAAAGTAGCTTCTGACCCTGCATGCTTTCTTGCTCTTGGGCTGGTATTAAAGGCATACTTTTCTAGCATGTCATTGTCTGAACACAGGACCATTTTTTTTTTTTATTCTCTTCTTGGTTTTTCTGAAAGGGTCATCTACCTTCCTAGTTTCTAGTGGAAGATAAATTTTGGTATCTTCGGTTTAAATCAATTGCCTTTTAGTTTAATAGTCACGGTTGTAGTCAGTTGGCTCCTTTATTGATGATAATAATGTGGGTTCAAGGTCATAAATGTACATGGCCATTGTGAATTTCTTTGTCCCTCTATGTCTCTTACCTAATTATGGTTTGAAGAAGGTTGAGGCTAGTTGTGGGAATATAAAAGCCTAACTTCCATTAACTTGAAACTACTCCATTTGCTTCATATAAAGAGGGATAATAGTGAAATCTTGAAGAATGTTTTCTCATTGTCATTTCTCTATTTACTGTTAATAAAAGCTGGCAAGTGTAAAATTGCTAAAAAGGATCCATGCTCCTACTCCTCTCTCTACCCCTTCTATTATAATGGTGCATTGATTTGTTTATCTTGTACCATTTATTTATTCTATCTATATAAGTAGGTTATGTTATGCCTCTTCATGTTTCTAGTGTTTCTAGATTGGATGAAGTTCACTTGTTTTCATACAGTCTATTCATTTGAACTTGCTTTTTTTGTTAGCAGGTGAGACTTTCTTAGCCTACAAATCCTTCGAAGTGTTCCATCATTTGCCATCTTCAAGCATATCAAATGCCAAGATCAAGGTGTGATGATCGTATCCATTGCTTTCATATAACTAGCTTCTCTATATCTATATTCTCTAATTGTAAATAAACTTAATTTTATGTTTTCTTTCTACCTAAGCATGCATGTCACTCTTAGTGCTGCTGCTTATATGTATCTCTGCTGCATAAAAGAAATTGTGGTGCATTTGTCAAAATCATATTTATATTTGGTTTTTCCCTGGTTCCAATTTTGTTGATCTATCAGCACTATATAGCTTTAACTCTCCATCTTCTCTAATGAATAACATCTGTATAATGAAGGGAAGTGTATCATATCTGTTAATGATGAAAACTACTTATGAGCCAGCACTTCTAAGCTAAGTTTTGTGTTACATTGGCTGTTAAGTGTTTTTGAGCCTCTTTAACTGATTCTTAACCATGGCACATATCTGTCTGCTTTGACAATATCAGTAGATGATGAAGGTCCAGATCACCATTGTGAAGACTGTTGAAACTGAAACATGTGGTTTCTTTGTTTTCTTCTGCCTTTAGTATACAATGTTATTATTGATCTCTGTGCTATTAATCATGTTATGATATATTTGTTGAAAATTGGATTATTACAAGACAATTTTTATGTGGAAAACATGTTACTATGTTATGTCCCAAGACTATAAATCCATTTTTCAGTTAACTAATAGTTTCTTTATATAGTTTTTGATGAAGTCTTCATTTCCCTCCAGGGGGTCTGAGTTGCCTCAAAGGCAGTCTCCACGGGGACCGCATCAACATCGGACATCAAGTTCCGACTCTGATCCGTTGCATCATAGGCCGATTGCTGACCGAAGTCCAAAGCTAGGAGAGCGGCGTTCCCCAAGAGGTACTCAATCTGAGGCATTAAATCAGAAGAAGCTAGGAACTCGCATAGCAGATTTGGAGTCTCAGCTTGGTCAAGCACAAGTAGAGTTGAAAGTTTTGAAGGATCAGCTAGTTTCTGCTGAAGCCGCGAAGAAAGAAGCTCAAGATGAGCTAGTGAAGAAAGCTGTGCAATCAGTAGTGCCAGTGGCAGAGAAGTTCCAAGAGAAATCCACTTCCAGGAATGCTCCAGAGTCTAATAATAAAACTGAAACCAAATCCGAAGATATAATAATACCTGATGACAACCAACAAGAGACTGATGTGTTTGAAGTTCCAATTGAGAAGTTGACAATTGAATTCAGCAAACCTGCTGCTGATCAATCAGAAAAGGAAACTCAACCATTTGAAGAGTCAAACGCACCAGCAATATCAGAGCCTGAAAAGCCTTCTGTGGATGAACATGAACATGAACTGACACTAAAGAATGATGAAATTGCATTGTTGAAATCCAATTTGGAGGAGAAAGGGAAGGAGTTAGAGTCCATGAGTAACGAAAAGGAGGATCTGAAGAACCAACTGAATGAAGCAGTTTCAAAAGTGTCAGCTTCTCAAACCAAGGAAGAAGGAATGACCTTGCAGTTGAACCAACTGAGAGAAGAGTTGGGAGCCAATAAAGCCAATGCAGACAAGTTGGATGAGAAGTTGAAATCTGTGGAAGCTGAAAAGGAGGGGTTGGAATCAGAGATGAAGAAGCTAAGGGTGCAAACTGAGCAATGGAGAAAAGCAGCAGATGCTGCAGCTGCAGTGCTTGCTGGTGGTGTGGACATGAGTGCAAGGATTCCTGAAAGGTGTGGCTCCATGGATAAGCACTTTGGCGGTGGCACATTTGAGACACCGGCTGGTAGGTACAATGGCTATGTGGGGTCTCCCAGTATGGTTGATGACTTGGATGATGGTTTTGGAGGTGGAAAGAGAAAGGGTTCTGGGATTAGAAAGTTTGGTGATTTATGGAAAAAGAAGAGCCAGAAGTGATTTCTGGCTTATTATGTTCAGTGAGTGAATTAGTAGTACTTTAACTAAGGTCATGTTTTGATGGTAGCAGAAACTGCAAAAGCAGTTGCTTACTGTTTTGCATCTTTCTGGTATTTTTAGTCATTTGTTGTAATATTAAGGCCATTAAGCGTGTAGTGTTACTGTTGCATGATCTGTGCAAGGTAGTGATGTGAACTTTTTGAAAGATGGATTACATATTTCACTTCTCCTAAGCTGTGTTGAGCACTTTTACTTCAAAGGCCTGTTTTTGTTTAGGCATATTCTCCTGTCTGCACTACTTGGAGTAATGTCTTAAATACCATGCTTCATTTTCTGTTAACTTTGACATGACTCTAAAGTAATGTTAATATCTAAAATGTATATTGTTATGCTAGTGAGCAACTTTTTATTGAGGTGAAGTAGATTAGTGTATCAAATAACAGCACTCAAATTTGTGGGAGAAGCAAAGCTAGTTATGAAGAGATGAAAATATTAAAATAATATCCAGAAAGGTGAGTGAAAGATTCATAATGTGATAGCCAATCTGTCCTCGTGATTGCAGTAAAACTTTTAGATGAGCTTTCTATTTCCAAGATGAATAAATCAATTCCAATAAGAATTCTACAAAACTCATTTGAGGAAACAGGTTTTATAATTGTTTGGTGGTTATGAGCATTATAGTAAACAATATAAACTGATATAAAAAGGAATAATTTCTTATTCAAATAAATTTAAAAGAATAATTGACATTTGATCATGATTTTTATATGAACATTGATTGGTTAAATTTTTCTTTATAAAAATTGCTAAACATTTATAAACTAATTTTGCTGAAAAAATATTTGAAAAATAAATTAAATCTAGCACCATAAACAACTTTTTAGGAGAGCAAAAATTATCAATACTTTAGTTTTTTTATTGGTATGATTCTTTTTTTTGTTTTGGAGTGTGTAACTCAAATGAAAATATTGTTTTTCTTGTTATGTCATTCTTTATTCCTACTTTTTTACTCATCAATTTCTTACTAGAACACTCTCCTCCCATTTAATGCATAATAACATATTTGTTACTAAATTTGTATTTTATAACATACATCTACTCATGTCTCTATAGTTCTTTAATTCTTTTGTTTACTTTAATTAATATCTTGAAAATTAGAAAAAAAAATGAAAAAACAATAGTAATATATTGAAAATTTGAAAAAAAAAATTAAAAGTTAAAAAATATGAAAAAATAAGAGTAATGTCTTGAAAATTTGAAAATAAATAAATTTTTTAAAAAACAAGTATAATTTCCAAGTCATTACTCTTGGTTTTTCATATTTTCATATTTTAAAATTTTGATATTTCCATTTTTTTTCTATCCAATTCTTTCACTTTTGTAAGACATTACTCTTGCTTTTTTCATATTTTTTAACTTTTAATTTTTTTTTTCAAATTTTCAATATATTATTATTGTTTTTTCATTTTTTTTTTCAAATTTTCAATACATTACCATTGTTTTTTCATTTTTTTTCTTATTTAGGGTTTAAGATTTCAATGTTTACGGTTTCATGATTTATTGTTTTGGTTCATTGTTTTAAGCTTTAAGAACTTAAGGTTTAATGTTTTTTCATGGTTACGAGTTTTTGTCTAGAGGTTTTCATTTAATATTTTATGAATTATGGTTTTATGATTTCGTATTTAAGGTTTTAGGGTTTAGAATTTCAAGATTTATGATTTATGTTGTAAGATTTCATGTTTTCGTGTTGCATGAGTTATGGTTTCATGATTTAAGATTTAAGGTTTAAGGTTTTATGTTTTATAATTTAGGGTTTCATGGTTTAAGATTTAAGGTTTCATGTTTTATAGTTTAAGGATTGATGGTTTAAGATTTAAGATTTAGGGCTCCATGGTTTATTATTTAAGGTTTCATTTCATGCTTTAAGCTTGTGGGTTTCATGGTTTAGGATTTAAGGTTTCATTAGGATGTATTGTCTCATTTCATAGTTTAAAGTTTATAGTTTCATGGTTTAGTAATTAGTGTTGAGGGTTTCATTTATGGTTTTGGGTTTAGGGCTTCATTAATATGTATTGTTTCATTTCATGATTTAGGATTTAGGGTTTTATTTCATGTTGAAATCTTGAATATTTAGGATTCAAAATCCTAAATACTTAGGATTTCATTAATGAAACCTTAAATTTCACTTTAAATATTTAGGATTATATAAATAAAACAATAAATTGAAATCTTAAATATTTAGGATTTCATAAATAAAACCATAAACTAAAATCTTCAATATTAAGGGTTTCATTAAAAAAAAAACCCTAAATATTTAAGGTGAAATTTATGATTTTTTTTAATGAAACCCTTAATATTGAAGGTTTTAGTTTATGGTTTTATTCATGAAACCTTAAATATTTGTGGTTTTATAAATACATCCTTAAATATTTAGCGTTTCATAAATGAAACCCTCAATTGAAAAATTAAATATTTAAGATTTCATAAATAAAATCATAAATTAAAACCCTAAATATTTAAGGTTTCATAAATGAAACCATAAACCAAAACACTAAATATTTGAGGTTTCTTAAATCAAAACCTACTTATTTACCATTTAATAAATGAACCCCTAAATTGAAATCTTAACTGTATATGATTTTATAAATGAAACCCTATTTATTTAGGGTTTCGTTAATGAAACCTTAAATATTTTGGATTTTATTAAAGAAATCCTAAATTTCACCATAAATATTTATAGTTTAAAAAATAACCCTAAATTTCATATATGAAAACATAAATTTCATCCTAAATATTTAGGGTTTCATAAATGAAATCCTAAAATAAAACACTAAATTTTTAGGGTATCAGAATTGAAACAATAAATCGAAACCTTAAAAATATTTAGAGTTTTATAAATAAAATCTTATTTATTTAGGGTTTCATTAATGAAACCATAAATTTCACCCTAAATGAAATCTTAGGGTTTCATTAATGAAATCCTAAATTAAACCCTATATATTTAGTTTTTTTTTTATAAATAAAACTATAAATATTTGAGATGTAATTAATGAAACCATAAATACTTAGGATTTGATAAATGAAACCATAAATCAAAATCCTAAATAATTTTGTTTTCATTTATAAAACCCTAAACTGAAACCATAAATCAAAAACATTAATGAAACCCTAAATATTTAGGGTGTCATAAATGAAAAATTTTAATATTTAGGGTTTCATAAATAAAACCCTAAATTTCACCATAAATATTTAAGGTTTCATACATAAAACCTTACATTGAAACCCTAAATATTTAGGTTTTAGAATTCAAACAAAAAATTGAAACCGTAAATATTTATGGTTTCATAAATGAAATCTTATTTATTTAGGGTTTCATAAATAAAAACTTGAATATCTAGGGTTTCCATAACAACAATTTAAATATTTATGGTTTCATTAATAAAATCCTAAATTAAACCCTACATATTTAGTGTTTTAGAAGTAAAACTCTAAATATTTGAGGTTTAATAAATGGAATCATAAATACCTAGGGTTTGAAAAATGAAACCATAAATCAAAACCCTAAATAACTTTGTTTTCATTTATGAAACCCTAAATTGAAAAGCATTAATGAAACCTTAAATATTTAGAGTTTCTTAAATAAAACCATAAACTCAATATATAAATGTTTAAGATTTCATAAATAAAACCCTAAATTTCACCATAAATATTTAGGTTTTTACAATAAAACCTTCAATATTTAGGGTGTCATAAATGAAAACTTAAATGGAAACGTTAAATATTTAGGGTTTTATAAATAAAACCTTATAGTTCACCATAAATATTTAGGCTTTCATAAATAAAATCTTAAATTGAAACCCCAAATGAAAACTTGAATATGTAGGGTTTGCATAACAAAACTTTAAATATTTAGGGTTTCATTAGTGAAGTCTTAAATTAAACCCTATATATTTAGTATTTCAGAAGTAAAACTCTAAATATTTGATGTTTAATAAATGAAACCCTAAATATTTAGGGTTTCATAAATAAAATCATAAACTCAAAATCAAAATATTTAGGATTTCCTAAATGAAACCATATATTTAACCATAATTATTTGGGTTTTATAAGTGAAACCTTAAATATTTAGGATATCATAAATGCAATGTTAAATGGAAACGTTAAATATTTCGGGTTAAAAAAAAGCCCTATATTTCACCCTTAATATTTAGGGTTTCATTAATGAAACCATAAATATTTAGGCTTTCATAAATAAAACCTTAAATTGAAACCCTAAATCCAAAAGCATTAATATTAGGGTTTCATAAATAAAATCACAAACTCACAACTTAAATATTTAGGATTTCATAAATGAAACCCTAAATTTAACCCTAAGTATTTAGGATTTTATAAGTGAAACCGTAAATATTTAGGGTGTTATAAATGAAGCCTTAAATGGAAATGTTAAATATTTATGGTTTCATAAATAAAACATAAAATTCAAATCCTAAATATTTAGGGTTTTATAATTGAAACAATCAATCAAGACTTTAAATATTTAGGGTTTCATAAATGAAATGTTATTTATTTAGGATTTCATAAATGAAATGTTGTTTATTTTGGGTTTCATTAATGAAACCCTAAATTTCAACATAAATTAAAACTTGAATATTTAGGGTTTCAATAATCAAACTTTAAATATTTAGAGTTTCATTAATGAAATGGAAAATTAAACCTTATATATTTAACATTTCATAAATTAAACACTAAATATATGAGGTTTCATAAATGAGGCCTTAAGTAATTTGGGTCTAATAAATGAAACCATAAATAAAAACCCTAAATAATTATGTTTTCATTTATGAAAACCCAAAATTGAAATCCTAATCCACAAGCATTGATGAAACCTTAAATATTTAGGATTTCATAAACAAAACTACAAACTCAAAATCTAAATATTTAAGATTTCATAAATAAAATCCTAAATATTTAAGATTTTATAAGTGAAACCTTAAATATTTAGAATGTCATAAATAAATCTTAAATGGAAACATTAAATATTTAGGGTATCATAAATAAAACCCTAAGTAAAAACCCTAAATATTTAGAATTTCATAAATAAAACCCTAAATATTTAAGATTTTATAAGTGAAGCCGTAAATATTTAGGATGTCATAAATAAACCTTAAATGGAAACATTAAATATTTAGGGTATCATAAATAAAACCCTAAGTGAAAACCCTAAATATTTAAGATTTGAGTAAATTACAACGATATCCTTGAGGTTTGCTTGAATTACATGTGCACCCTCTCCTTTTTTTACCATTACTTTGGCACCCCTGATTTAACGGTCTTAAGTTGCTGTTAATTTTTTAAATGAATTTATATTTAATTTTAATTAATTTATTTAAAATGTCATAATTACCTTTCTAGTTAAGTTACCTAAAAAGAAAACGTTCTTTTTCTAAATGGGAGAGAAGAGTTTCTCTTCCTTTTTCCTCTTCCTCTGTTTCAACATTCCTTTCCAGATTTCTCTTCCTTTTCCTCTTCCTATGTTTTAACATTCTTTTTCTAAAAGGGAGAGAAAGATTTCTTTTCCTTTTCCTTTTCCTCTGTTTCAAAGTTATTTTTCTAAAGGGGAGAGAAGGGTTTCTCTTCCTCTATTTCATGCTACTATTTTTCTAAAGGGAAGAGAAGGGTTGTTCTTCCTCAATTTCATGTGTTACCTTTCAAGAAAGAGAAAATTATTCTTCTTCACCAAATGATGAGGAATATTAATGTTTTTAACATTCTAATACATGTATCCTCAACTTTTTAAACTTATAACTCACGTATCCCCTAACCTTTTAAACTCATTACACATATATTCCCTTAAATTTTAAACGCATTATACATGTACCTCCTTAATTTTTAAACATATCACACATGTATCCCCTTAATTTTTAAAATCATCACATGTATCCCTAAACTTTTTAATACATTACAAACACACCCTTTATGTTTTAAAAAAGAAGATAAGGACATTTAAAAAAAAAAATATTATAAAAATCATATGTCAGTCACATGACATAAAAAGTTATTAGAGTTAACTCTGTTAACAGTTGAGGGGATGCAAGTGTAATGGGATATCAAAAGTTATGAGATTTTGTGTAGGGATAAAAAAATGAGGGGATGCCCGTATAATTAAAGCAAACCTCAAGGGATATTACTGTAATTTACTCTTAAGATTTTATAAATAAAACCTTGATTTTCATATATTAAAAATTTAAGTTGATATTAAAAAAAATATTGTATATTTCTATTCTAGTCATGATAGAAATATGTGTATGACACTCATTCCATCTCAAGTACAACTTACAATTACAATCCAAGGAGAGCAACAGTTAAACAAAAAGTCATTCAATATTTATAACTACTAATCCTCATCATCACTTCCATAGTTTTGACACAGAGATAGTAATCCAGCGGTATTATTTGCTTTCTTGTCTTCTTCTTTCTTTTGTTCTGGCTCTGCCGGTCTTTTAACGTCTGAGGTCACTGGTTTCTTAATGACAGAAATCCTCACTAAAGAATTAAGCTTTCCACCACCGCGTGGATTTTCTGCAAATAACAAACATACGGCATAATGTGCTAACATTCCACAGTTGATAGTATTATCAAACATCTCTTCCAAGAAAAATGTCAAACAAATAAATAAATCAAACTATTGCCAAACTACATGTGAATCAAAATGAAACAATGCAGATGAATGGTGTGCATCTTATTTAAAATTCAGTATACATAATGCATTGGTGAATTTTAATGTATCTATCTAGTTGATAAACACATTAAAAAATGTGCACATACCTTGTTTGCCAGAATCATCCAAACTGGCTTTTGTGAGAGTGTCAGTTGGTTTGATTGGATGATCTTCAGAAATCTTTAGCTTCTGCAGACAAATACAAACAAAACATAAACTCAAACAGTTGTACATTATTAATGATTTTGATGTCTTAAATGAACAAAAAACAGACACCTAAATTGCTCAAATTTGCAAATTCAGGAAAAACTTCAACTATATTTTTGTCGAAACATTTGATGATCTTACACGTATAACATACTTCTTCCATATTTCGATTTTTAAGAGTCCAGGTAATGTAACCACATAAAAAATATAAACTTTCTTTAAAAAAAAAATCTTAGCAAATAATTAATTAAAGATACAAAATTAAAGGGTAAAAACACAAAGCGAAGATCAAGAAACACACAACAAAGCATGCCAATATTTCTCTGAAGAACCAAGAAACCCCCTTATACAGACCAATAGCAAATCACCACAAAGAAGTTATAAAATACGCATTTGAGGGAATGTTGAATGTTAGAATCAGAAATGCCAGTTCAATATAATAGGATCATGTTTGTTTTTTTTTTTTTACAGGAGACGTGTTAGACAACATCTTTTAAGTGCAACTTCATTTTCTGACTAAGGAAAAAAAAAAAGCATCCATTTTTATGTTGTGGGCAGAGTTAAACATCATATGTAAGTTCTCCATTTCTGTTTCTTTCCTGGTCAATTTTTTTTTCTAAACACTTTTTACTCATATTTGCAATACTCCAGGTCATTTTGTAAACCTCATATTAACAATCTGCAACTTTACAGAACCTAACAAGAAATTTCATTAGAGCCTGCCACACAAAAACTCAGAATGGATAGAGCAATCAAATTCACACAGAAAGGCTGGTTTCGAAAAGGAGAGTCAAGACATGACTGAAGACAATGGTGACTGAAAATGGCAGATATCAGAGTAATGCAAGGTTGAATGATAATCTTGGATTTCAGAGTTCAAAGTGGGATGGAAAAAGTGACAAGTGAGGTGCTGAATAATGATGCTGCCATAATTTATTGGGTTAACAAGACATTAAAGAAAAATCTATTGCTACAACACATACACTTTGACATCATCATACCTTTGGAATAGAAGCAGATGTTTCGCCATGCTCCTCAGTTTCAATATCTTCATCACTAACTCTCTTGATATAACCTTCTGAATTCTGTTTAAGATAGTATAAACCATATAGATTAATTTTAAAAGGAAAATCGACTGATTATAAAAGTAGCAAGATAGAAAAACTTACATGAAAGACAACTGATTTTATCATAGCTTCATCTTCTTCTTCCAGCCTTTTCTCCTGATAGAATTATATATGTTAAAGCTCAAATTATCAAGGGGGAAAATTGATAATTAAAGAATGCTTCAAAATTGATAATTAAAAGGATGCTTCATAACTAATAGTTGCTTCAAAAAGGAAATCTCTTGAACAAAGCAAATATATTATATACCAAGTTTTATCATACCTTGTCAGCTGCTGTGCGCTGCAGAGCCTCCAGCATTTCATCAACAGAGACAGTTGCATGCCTAGACTGGAAAATAAAAAGTCATGTTAGCAATTGATCAAAACAACTCAGACTTCACATTCATGAACAAATGCAATTATCAAAACAACTGATGCAATATATTGTCAAATTTTTACAGCAAAAATGCAATATATTCTATAAATTTGGTACATCATTCATTATATACATCGTAGTCACATTAGTGAGTACCTTCATTGACTTCATCTCATCCAATGCGGCAAGGATGTCCATCTCCCTTTTAGAATCTAGGGTTCTATTCTCCAACGATTTCATAGCATCTCCCATCTCTTCAGCATCCCTCTTCTGCTTCACTTTATCAGCTTCTTCATCTTCTGCACGCCAAGGTTCAAAATTTCTGGTCGCCCCGGATTCAACAATGTAATCCGAATTTTGTGGATCAGTCTTCATGGTAACCTCAGCTGAGCACTTGGTGCATTTAAAGTAGAATCTGAATATTTGAATTCCCAGATATGTCTGCCCAAAAACAAATCAAACAAAAAGTTCAATCTAAATGCCATTATTGAATCAAATTACACATAAAACAGTGACAACCAACCAATCATAAAATTAAAGGAACCCAATACATAAAATTACAAATAGACAGGTACTTCTAAAACATATATCAAATTACACCGAAATACAGATACTAAAGATTGAATTAAAAATTAATAATAATCAAACCTCGCCGAGAACATCTTCTTTTCTTGAATTGAACTTGGTGCCTTTGTAAATGTAATTGCCGCAAGTGTTGCATCGAATGCTCATGGGAAGCATCATGCGAACCTTGATCTGCTGGTTCTTGGGCCTTCTTGCTCTGGGAAGCTTGGCGGGATCAAAGTCAGGAGGGTAATACTTGTTCAACACCTTCCTCTCTCCCATCTTTCTTCTTCTTCTTCAAATATAAATCTCTTCCTGCAATCACCAAAAACTAAGGTAATTATGAATTCAAAAGCAGGAACAGAACAACCTCGGGATTTCTTCAATATAAATTTGTTTAATTGAACTGAGATTAGGGTTTTCACTCACGAAATTTATGTCTCCCTTTCTTTTTCCTAAACCCTAAACCTAGAAAAGCTGATGTGGGGGCGCTGCAAAGAAAGAAGAAAGAATGAATGGCGCTGTTGCACGGCGGCGGCGGCGCTGGGTGGAAGAATCGGAGAGACAGGAGAGGATGGGTCGGAACACACGTGTCACGTGTGTCTATGTATATAATAAATATAAATATATATTGATATTAATTTTTTACTTAATTATTAAGATAATTGCTCTTCATTTTGTTGATATTTAAACTAAATTGAAGATTACTACTTATTCTTCTTGTTGCAGGTGTGGAGATGCGAAACATGGATTCACATCTTTCGCGATTGTCCTTATGCATGTAAGGTATGGTTATGCATGTAAGGTATGACAATACATCCAATTGTAGTATAGTCTTGATTTCTTCATTGATGATGGCTGCATAGAAGTAACATTCAAGGAAATTTTCAGCTCTTATTCGGCATCACTTGTTGGATGATCTGGCGTGCGAGGAATGAAGTGGTTTTTAATGATATAGTTTGGTCAAACTAGTATATGCATAACCAGCTAAGTTTTCTTCTACATCTAGTCAAAGGGACAAGCTCGACCTCAACAGATAGGATACTGGTTAACTTGAACTTTCTTCGCAAAATTACATCAAGATCAATATAGACGGTAATTCCTTTAGTAATCCTGACTTGTGAGGTTTTGGTGGCGTTCTACGAGATTTTGCAGACAATTGGATCACGGGTTATATGGGCAAATGTGAGACGGATTCCACCACTTCTCTAAAATTCATCATTGAGGGGCTCGACGCTGTTCATCCTCATGCAGGTGTGGTTTCGCCCATTTGTGATTACGTACAACTACCTTAGAATATTAGCTTCAAGCATACGCTTAGGCAAGGAAATAATGTGGCAGACATTCTTGTTAAGTCAGGAGCCAAATCCTCCTCCCCGTTTATTTTATTAGATTTTTGTCCAGCTTCAGCTTCGAATTACTTAGTTGCTGATGCCTCAGACACTCTTTTTTGTAGGCCTTAGTGTCATTTTTTAATTTTTTTATTCATAAAAAAAAAAAAAAAACTAAATAGAAGATTTTTTTGTGGTGGTGTATAAAGATGAGGGTTGGATGTTTGTATTTTTTATGTTCTGTTTAACACTTAGCAGAACTTCTTTAATAAAAAATTTCTTGAAATGATATTTAAGATATTTTTTTTTTTGGGATTCTCACGATATCACGTGATACGTATAATTATTTCTTAAATCATTTTAATAAAAGATGTTGAGAAAGATCTTAATTTCTAAATTTTTAAGATTTTATTTTCTAATGTAATTACATGTAATTTTAAACCGTATGGTTTGAAAGTGACGTAAAGTAATTCATTTAAAAATGGTTTATATATGTTTTTTTCCCTTAAATTTGAAAGAAATTATTTTTTAGTCTCTGAAAAAAAAAAACTCCCTTTTTCAGTCTTTGAAAGTTAAAAAATATTTTTGTCTGTTTATTTGATATTACTCCCTCCATCCTAAAATAGTAAGATTTAAGATTGTTTTACACAAATTAAGAAAATTAAGTATTTCAAAAAAAATTATATTTATTATAAAATAATTTTACTAAATTATTCTTGTTCTCTTTCTTACTTTTCAATAAATACATTGCTGTCTTCTAAGACAATAATATTTATTAGAGAATACACTTGAAACTAAAGTTTAATCATTTCATTAAAAATTTAAAATATCAATAAATTTAGGATAAATTTAAAATACTAAAACTGCGGTGATTTTGAGAAAAAAAAACATATAATATAAATTTATAATTTATGCCAAAATCACCACAATTTAAAAAAAGAAAATTTACAAAATGAAGCTAAATTGTAAAATTTGTCAGAAATTTTTGTTTTTTTATTTAATTTCTAGCAAATTGTGGAAATCACTGCAATATTTATATATATTTTTTAAAAAAAATTGCAAAGGTCAGTGTTATCAATTTAAAAGATGAGTATTGTACATTTTGTTGGTAAGATGTAATAAAATATTCACATTTTATCATTTTATCAAGTTGTACTTCTTTTGGGTTATTATTATAATGATATATGAATATTGTTAGCTTTTATGTAGAAATATATAAAACCTTGGTAAGGAAATAAATCTCTTAATGTGCCTATAATATGCATGAAGAAACAAAATCAATGTTTTATATAATTTTTTGTACTTTTTAATTCTTTTTTCATTTTTAAAAAATTTTAAAACTTTTGAACTTTTACAAAATATAAGAAGGGTGTATTGGATTAGGATTGTTTAAAATTTTAAAGACTTTTTTTTTTGGTAAAAATGTCTTGGGATATTCAATCAATATTGTTAAATAATAAAAAACAATATGATGATATTCAATCAAGATTTTTTTTTAGAGGATAACGAAATCTTGTGGTATTCGATTGGAAATTTGAATAACTTAAAAAAAATCATCTGTTATTCAAAATCATAAAGATTTTATGAACTTTTTTTTAAATTGGATTTTGATGGATTTTATGGACTTTTTAGTTGATCATATAAATACCAAATCCAGCAAACAATCTCATCCAACTACGAGACTTTTCTTTCTCACCACATACTTTTTTATTTCATTTTCTGTTTTGGAGGGCAATGACATAATTTCCCACCCACATCTGTTTCAAGGTGAGAGACTTTTCATATGATCATAACAATGATGTGTTCGTACCCCAAATCACTACGAATCAACTTACAAGCCTACAATGTAATCCACCATCTCATTCCTCTTTAGGTTTATAAATTCCTAATGAAATGAAAATTTTCATAACAGAAATAGATCTGAACCTGGAGAAAGTTCTAACTCAACTAAGACAAACAATCAAATTAAAGTTTTAAAAGACTTTTCTAAACTATTGCAATCAATTTTGAAAAAATACACAACTTAATAGAGAAAACAAAAAACAATATTTGAGATGCTATAAAAGAAATCCCAAATATTATTTTTGACTAATGTTTTGTTATTTTTTTTGCTACCACTTTATGAAAAATTTGTGAAAAATATATCTTAAAATGCATTTGTGAAAAATATTATTTTTCGCTACCACTTTATTTTGTATTTTTTTAGTTTGTGTTTAGTAGTTTTGAATTATTTTTTTTATATAAATTCATAGAGTCTTTTCAAATCTTATAAATCCGTAAAATTCTTTCAAATCTTATATTCTAAATCCATTAAATCCAAATTACAAAATCCTAATCACAAAAGTCTTTTTAAAAAAATCTTTAACAGTTTTTAGTTTCCTACAAAATCTTCAAGTTTTTTTTATGTCAAAAAAACTCTTTTAAAATCCTAATTCAATACACCTCCCTAAATATTTTTAGGCTTAAAGAAAAGTTGGAGATAAACAAATAATTTTGAATTTATTAATATTTATTATTTCAATTTTTTATAAATCCTTTATTGAAAATTATACCTTGAAAAGGAGCCACAACATAGAAAATAAGAATAGATGAAAACATTGGGTTACTTTAGGAAAACATTTATTTGCTTAAAATATAATTTTCTTGAGAATTGATCGATAAAATGTTGTGCCTATAATATCAATTTTAGGAATAAATTTTAGTTCAAATACTAACTTGGGTTATGCATGGTGGTGTAGCGGTGGAGGGTGGTTGTGTGGTGGTTGTAGCAAGGAAAGGCTGGTTGCACGGTGATTGTGACAGTGGAGGGTTATCAGAGGCTCTCATGACTTCAAGCAACGGTGGACACACAGTAAAGATAGAAAGTGATGAGCAACTTTAGGGTTTCACTTTATTTCTTAGGTTAGAATATTTATTTAGTAAATAATAAAATTATAATTATAATTAAGGTTATGATCAATTGACACCAAATTTCAACCGTTAAATTAAATGATTATTTTTAATAAAAAATAAATTATTAATCTCAACCGTTAGATTAAAGTCATTTTAAATTCAAATTCAAATCTCATTTAAATATAAAATATTTAAAAGATCCTAACCCTTATAATTCTCAAAAAGTGTCCTATTACTTTATTTTTGTATTTTTGTTATATGCATGATTTGTTAAAAAGATTTAAAGGTGCATACACAGTATGCATGCTTTTTATGAAACAAATTTATGAGAGGCGAGAGGGTGAAAGTGTTTTTATGAAACAAGGTTTATGAGAGTATGAGTTTGAATTTTATTATTATTATTTAATTTTGGTGCACTAAAGAGGGAAATGAGAAGTTTTTTTTTTTTTTTTTAAATTTTGGATGAAGAGAGATCAAATAAAATAGGTATATGTTAATTTTTAAAAGATTGCGTTAATTCTTATTGTCTAATTTAATCCAACGGATAAAAATGTTTGTTTTCATTTTCACATAAAATACACGAGTTATATATATATATATATATTAATTATTATAATTATAAGGGTTAGGATCTTTTAAATATTTTATGATTAAATGATATTTAAATTTGAATTTAAAGTATATATATATATATATATATATATATATGAATTATTATAATTATAAGGATTATGATCTTTTAAATATTTTATGGTTAAATGATATTTAAATTATATATATATATATATATATATATAAATTAATTATTATAATTATAAAAGGTGCGGGGTGGGTACTATAGTACCCGTACTCGCACCCATCCCCATGAGATTTTGCGGGTAAAGACCCATCCCCATCCCCATCCCCAATATGCGGGTAATTACCTTACCTGCGTATGGGTATTTTTGCGGGTGTCCGTAGGGTCTGGGTCAATATTGTCCTCCCTACTTTTCATACGTTTATTTTGTTTATTTGAATTTTTTTTTTCATACGCTTATTTTCACTATTCGAAAAGAACTCTCCATGGGCTAATAAAGAAGAATGAGGGAGGGTAGTTGAGGTATTTTGAAAATGTGGGAGTTGCAGGAAGCAATTCCCTCTGACTCTGCATGTTGGGTTTATTAATTTGGGCCCATTCAAATCAATTCTGGGCTTTTATATATTCATCAATTAATAAAATTCTACTGTTAAATAACTCACACCACATAATATGACTATTGACCAGTATATATATCCTTTAGTATCTTAAAAAGGTCTTATCTATATATCCTTTATTCATTTTAATGATTAGTATATTTCTTTCCTCTTTTCATACTATTTAATTTTTCTTTTCTTTTCTTGTATTGGTTAAAAAATGTAATCTTACTATTTAAGGATTGAAAAAGTATTAAATAACATCAATTAGATAATTTAATAAGTAATTTTATATCTTGATTTTTTTTAAACTAAATAAAAACTAAATCCAAATTAAATTATAACAGTTTTAATAAAAGTATTTTCATTAGTTTAAAAGGCTCATTTTAGAATTCGTTTTAGTTAAATATAGAGCCAACTTGAAGAAGAATAAGAAGATGATATGATACAATGACATCAAGCTAAACACATGTCACAACAAAAAGAAGTAAAAAATATCATTTTTTCCTAAATTTGCTCTTTTTTAGTTGAGTAACGGAGTGGAATTCTGATTTTTTATTATTATTAAAAATAACTACTTAATGAAAAGACTATTTGAATTGAACTATAATTGATGGAAAAGTTCAGAAACATGTGATTATAAAAATTATATATTCCAATATAATTGTACTTTAATGAAATGAAACATATGTAAAATTAAGTTTACAGCCAAATTCTTTTTTTTAAAGAACAAAATTCTTAAACAATAGTCAACATAATTATAATTCTATCTTCTTTTTTTTTAAAACTATGTTTAAATGAGTGGTTAACGATAATAGTTTAATAAATAAAAGACTATCTTCTTATCTTTTCCTTTTATTGCTGATGATAGTTTTCAAGAATAGACAGAATTATGAACATTGCTAGAAAAAAATGTATGAAAAGATGAGGATCGTATCTGAAATTCTTATCTTATAAAAGCCGCCTAATGTTTCTAATGATGCCCTCTCTCTTTTCCCTTCCATTTTTCTTTGACTAATGGCACCACCCAATGCTTTTTTTTTTTTTTTTTTTCATAACACACATTAAAAACGATGATTTAATCTTTATTAAAAACTTTAAATTTTTTGTTTAATATAATTTATTTCAAATTCAAACCGATCCAAAACAAAACCTAAATTAGGTGACACAAACAAGTATCATTTGTGCCAACTTGCATAGTATTAAAATTAAAATCCCTACGGCCTTATACACTATTTATTTCTCAGCTAACTAAATACTAATATTAAAACCATCAATCATTTCATTTTGTACTCATATCATTATTATTATAAATCATTATGTCATAATATTTGTTCAATGATCATTGATGTGTTCTTCCAACTAGCTGATCATTGTCCCATCATCTAATCTATAATTCAACAGATATAATAATGGCCTTTAGCACTACTCATGATACTATCATTAGTTCTTATTTTTATCACTAACTCATCATTGCAGATATTGCCATTATTATTTATAATTCTATTCTATACTCTTCCAACACCATGCTATAGTACTTATTGATTTATATCATCCGACATGCTAGCATTATTTCAAATATGTTTATATTTTTAATAACATGAGATTTTAAAAGAATGAGTTTTCATTTTAATACTAAACATATCACATGTTGTAAATAAAAAATAAATATTAAGTGACCTATTAATTATTATTCGATGTTACTAGTTTTTGAGCTCAATCATTTTTTGTTTTTGTGACTAACCATATCAAATCAAATATAATAGAACGACGACTAATGTTGTCCATAGCTTCTATTAAAAACAATCCACAATATCATGATTATATAGCAGTCAAGTGAGAATAAATCATAAACCATACATATCCTTCAAATAGGTGTAAGACAAAAGCTTTCTTTCTTACAGTATATTGCAAAAGGATTTGTTTGGATAATAAAATAAAAAGATATAGTAAAATTTTAAGACAATATTACTTTTACCTTCATAGAAAGGAAATGATAGAGTTAAAGAATATAAAAACAAGAAAAAAAAATATTGGTTCTAAAGGAAAAGAACAAAATTATTTTTTTTTGAAAATATGAAAATAATTTTTTCTATGATCTTATCTCTATTCTCTTTTTAGCCTATTTGATCCAAAATAAACACAGAATAAGTCACTTTCACATATGAAGCAACAACCTCAAATGGATGTTTAATTCAAGCTAGAGATTAATATTTATACTTTATCTTAACCATACATTTTAACAATGTTTATCATACTTATAATTTTTTTCTCTTATTTTTCTCTCTTTCTCACTAGATGTTAAATAACATATTAGGTGTCCAAATATTTATTTTTTTCTTTTTGTGAATGATTATCACTGTTTTATTCATGTGCTGTAACGGGAGTATTGAACATTGGTCATCAAGGAATCTTGAAGATGTGAATGGAGCAACGTGGAGAAAGGGTAACGAAGAGATTTGAGCTAGAACTAGAAACAACAACATCAAATGTTGCATACTTATTTATTTGTTTGGTGAGACAGTTTGGGTACGTACCCTGCCAATGATGAAAAATAATTGATTCATAATGTCTCATTTATTATAGACATTGATGTATAGCTTCCGCTAGAAGTGTTATACTGTTATGTACCTAATATATATTATAAAACTAATTTACACTTCATATATGTTTTGGACCCTTTGTAGTTTTTTTTTTTTTTTGCTGAATTGGACCATTTGTGGTATGTAGTTGACACTTGACTAAATCAACTTGACCATATTCTCTTTTGCATCACTTCTCATGGAATTTCCCAAGCTAAAAGAGGGGCAAAGCATCACAAAATAGGTCAATTTTAAAAACTATTTCACACATTGCATGTATGTATATCCATCTAAGAATATATGCAATCAATTTTTACATAAAAGTTGGATAGTAATATAAATATTTAAAGAATTTTACATCGTCGTTAAATCATTACTTATCATTTGCATGACATTACTTTCGAAATAATATATGATGATATTTAATCAAGATTATCAGAATATTTTTAAAGAATAATAAAATTTTATGGTATTTAATTCAGAATTTTTTATAACTTAAAAAAATTATCTATTATTTAAAACCCGAATTTTTCATGAATATTGTACTTATATGTCTTGTGAATACCATGCCACCAATATTTTGTTTCTGTTCCATGTGCGGGGAACGTTGGTAATATTTTGAAATGACAGTAAATAATTCATGAGGGTTGGGTATAGTCAATACCTGGAGACTGATTTTATGCATAAGAATTTGCTAATAAACTTATCATATGTAACAATTTATAATTAAATATGACTGAATGACATCGTAAAAAAAAAATGTATTATCAATCTGTTAATAGTTTATTAAAAAAAATATGAAAGAGAAAAAATAATGTTTAAAATATACACTTTATTCTTCTAACTTCTTTAGAGCAATTTGCGTCAATATGACATTAACAAATCTCCATTGTTAATAACATTAGATGTTATTCACTAGTGTTGAAACAAAAGGAGTATATATGTTGTCCTATTTATGAAGCATTCTAATTATTGATAAATAACTTTAAAGTAGAAAACAATATATATTTATATTACATGAACTATATATTGCAATCCCCTAATTTGTATTTACAAGTGATTCCATAATCTTTTAGCATATTATGAAGCTGCAATTCTCTCAAAATGTCCAAGTCTATTTTCATCCAATCTTGAACCGTAAGTTGAATTTTTGTACTCAAACCATGTAAATTCTTTGTATAGGCTTTCTTTTCCTTTAACGAGGGAGGGTAATGGTGCTATTTTCTGACTCAAAGCTGGACCTCCAAAATAAATCATTGAGAGTCTAGACTTGAATTCATTTGTCAAAACTCTATGTCTCACACTCCGAAATCTTCCATTTGTCATCACCTTTGTTGATGCATTGAACAAAAACAATGACAAAAAAAATACAATGAACACACTTTAGATTACTAGTAGTAACATTAATAATTCAATATATTAAAATCAAATGACAAACCTCTTTTGAACAAGATATTATTATTATTCCATATTGACATAACATAAAAGCAACAAAATGGAAATGTAATAATTAACAAACCAACCAAAATTTTAGCACACACATTTTCAAAAAGGTATGTTGAAGGAGGAGTTTGTATCTATTTTTATTTTACTTATCCATAGAAATACGAAACTCACAATAAAAAGGAAAATGAGATTTTTTTTTTCATTTTTAGTATGTTAAGAATTATAAGGTTAGTTGGATGATTCAATGGAAAAGAAGGATTGAGAAGTCGTGAGTGTTTGACTTTATACACTAACAAATTAATAACTAACATTTGTTCATATAAAATAACTTTTTAGTATGTATTAATAACAAACTTTGTGTTGTACCTGAAGAGAATCACCAACATTGATGAAGAATGATTTGTGATCAGGTGGGACTGAAATCCAATTTCCATCTCTGAGATAAATCTGAAGGCCCGAAGTATTGTTCGACCTAAGTAGAGAAATGATTTGTGGGTCTGTGTGTTCTCCAAATCCAATCAAGTTCTGACCATTCACAGTAAGTTCAGAACAAGCAGGGTAATGATTCATCCTGAAAACAGAATCACTTTGTATATCCATAAGAAGTTTGCTAAACACATCCTTTTGTTGAATCTTCAACCCTTCTGCCATCAACTCGAGAATGTCACATCCCATTTTCTTCACGAAAGACATGTAATTGTTCAACAGACACCTGTAATATAGCAACAATAAGAAAAAAAATATTAATTATTTTTTATCATAACTTTGTTAATTGATTTATATATATATATAAAAGTTGGTTTTGTTTCTATTTTGTTTTGATATATTACCCGAATTTTTCAAGATTTTTGCCATAAAAAGAAAAGTTGTGTTCTTGATTGGTGTTGAGAAGAAGGTACTCAACCCAACCAACATCACCATTTTTTCCAATGCTTTTGCTACCATACCCAAATGGTTTGGGAGACTCTACTTTATCCTTCTCATTGAGTGGCATAGAGAAGAACTTGAAGGCTTCAGATTCCAATTGGGATATAGCTTCCATGGGGATGCCATGGTTGATGACTTTGAAGAATCCAAAGTCCTCACAAGCCTTCACTATGAGGATCTTTGCATCGGGTTTGGAGAGATCCACTATGGGAATTGTTGAGGAGAATGTTGTTGGCATGCAATTCTTGGTGTAAGAGTATTGTTCTTTTGTTGCTTTGGACAATGAAATCATTTTTCTTGCTAGTCGATGCAATTTGAGATGTTAAGAGGAATACAGAGAGGAATTTGAATAGCTTTTTAGAGAGACAATGAATAAGTGAAAGAGAAAAGATTTAATTTGGCTTTGAGCAAAGGAAGCTTGTGAGAGTAATGGTTGCCTTCTTTGATATTTATAGCCAAAAAAACATTGGTAGGGCATTGAAAAAGAAAGAGAGGGGAAAGCATCATCATGATTCAAAGTATAATAATTTTTAAGTAAGGGACATCATGTGATATTTTTATTGTTTATATTTTATATTTAGGGTTTCTAATTTTGGTGTTAATGAATGGTTTTTTTTTATTCCTCTTATTGAATGGTTGTGAGATCTTCCCCAAGTTCTTCTGTGGCTTACTATTTTTTTTTTAAACAATAACATTTGATAGGTTTATTGAATTTCTTTACTTAAATATAATTTTTCAAAATTTGTAGTTTTGTGAAAAATATTACAAAAGTCAAAATCTAACATTATCAATTCAAATCAAAAGTATATAAATAAAATATCTCAGAGAGATTATGCTGTGACCAATTACAAAATTAAGAAATTTGATTTCTTTATTTGTTATTCTTTTTAATAACATTAATCACTTTTTTTTTAGGGACTTACATTAATCACTTAATTCCTTGTTATAGTTTTTATTTATATTTCTTCCGAACACCGATTTTATTCTTGATTTAGATGGCACTGGTTCTAGTCATGGATAAGTTCTTTAAATAGTATGATACAAGCTTCAGAAAGATCGTTTTCAACTTTAAGATACATAGTAAATTTGTATTTAGATAACAGTTAAAAGTATAGCATGCTTTGGTTCTCAACTTGAATAGTATCAAACTAAACTAGGTCTATTCACAACACACGCGTTTTGTTCCAAGTGAAACACGGAGTTTGACTAGTCCCTGTCTTGTGAATGAGTAGCACCACCGTTTTACTCATGTGCTGAAAACATTGGTCAAAGAATCTTCAAGATGTGAAATTGTGAATGCCAATAAGCCAACGTGGAGATCGAGAGGATAGGGGTGGATAGAAGAGATTTTAGCTAGAAGCAACCACATCTAAGTGTTGCAAACGTGTCTGGCAATAACATATTTATTTCTCGATAATAACATTTTTTTAACACATTTCTTCTTAAAAATTATAAAATTGTGAGGTTCTCACGTTAAATTGGATGAATATAAATATAATATTTTGTTAGGTTAGGTGAGAGGTTTTGTTTTCCAACGATGAAAAATAATTGATTCATTCGTCACAATGCCCCATTTATTATTAAACATTGATGTATATCTTCTGCCAGCAGTGTTGTGTAGTACATATTAATGTATTGGACCCTTTGTGGTACGTACTTGATACTTGACTAGATCATCTAAAATATGGCCATATTTTCCTATGCATCACTTATCATGGTATTTCCCAAGTTAAAAGAGGTGACCATTTTCGGTAGTATGAATTTCACATATTGCATATATCTCCATCTCAAAAATGTAATTCGATTATCACAAAAAAATTCATCAGTAATATTAAATACTTGATTTAAATAAGTTTCAAATATTTATAATATATATATATATATATATATATATATATATTTTTTTTTTTTTTTTTTACTTAGGATTTTTATAAAACTTTTTTTATATTTTGAGTTTCTATGATATATTTTTTTTATTTTGAGTTCCTATTAATGATATGACATCATATCAACTATTGTTAGTTAAGTGGTAATATGATATCATCTCGAACATATATCAACAAGATGATGTCACAGCAGAGAACCAAAATAAAAAAAAATAAAAAATATATATATATAGGACTAAAATATAATAAAAATTTTATAGTAACCTAAAATTTATTTAAACCTAAATATTTTTATAAAGTTACACATTTAACATTTTACAAAAAATTCTTCGAATCAACGCTACCAGCAGGAAAGTCCCAATTGTTTAAAATTTAACACAAAATCATCAAAATAATATCATACAATTTAATAAGTAGATTGATTAAATTGTTTTTTTTTATATTTTTTTTATATACTTTAATTAGTGACACGAATATACCAAATAGGTCTTGCCATACTTACTTTATAATCTCGTGGTCCAAGATTGAGTACTTGTTAGCCTTTTTTATAAAAGTTTCTTTTTATGTTTTGACCTGATTTATATATAGAGATTTATTGTCGAAGCATATAACACATGCCATACTAATTTAACTAGATCAAGTGTTAACAAAAAAAAATCAAATCCCTCATCATGAATATATAGTACCACATTTTTAAATTTTTTATATGGGATAATTCTGTTTAAGTTGGAAATGGTTATCATAATAAAAAAAAATGACTACTTAACACAATTATATACTAAGAACTCAAACTCGAGGCAATTGAATAAGATAGAATAACTTTATGTCAATTAATTTACGCATTCAGTAGTATATCCTAGAATTTTTTTTATTAAACTCAAAGCTTGAAATATAGTAAACAATACAACATTTTTATACCAAAATGAAAAAAATAAAACAAGAGATATTTTCTCAAATCTTCCCCAAAATAAAACAAAATAGCATGATAAAAAAGAGAGGTGGTTATTCTTCTTCTAGGGAAAAGGAATCTCATTATTGAGAGGTTGGTTTCTACATTGCTCTTCTTTAGACTTTAGCCAAATGTGTCTGTGTTGCCAAGAAATTGAACATGTCACACTACACTAGTCTTGAACGGTTTGTGTTGTGTTGTGTTTCTCTTCTTACTTACGCAGTTTGTTTTGGGCCTAGTGCAACCAATGCCCACGGTTTTGAAATTTCACTCGGAACCAAAGGATGGTCCCTAACACATGAGCCCACAGGATGTTCTAATCATTGCGGAAGATGTTCTTTTTTTTTTTTTTGGAATCGAATTTGGTATCAACGATTAAGAATGTTCATCTATCCGCTTGAACCAATTGAGTGAGACCAAATTATTGCCTAAGTTCTACGGCTATGTTTGGATTAAAGTTACGTTTAACGTTATAGATACGTAACTATTTTGTTCAGTCATATTTGCTGCCTAGAAAAATGAGATTTTACTTTGTAAAGTGAAAAATGAGATTTTAACTTGTTTTCAAACATACACTTAGGGTATGTTTGTGAAACCGTCAAATTGAATGCAACCAACGTTCAATTTAAAGCTCCACTCACGTCGCGTTCACTTTTCTTATTTTGGAAAGCGTGAAATGTTGTTCAACGGGCGTTTGGATTCTTAAACAAACATGTACTTAATCATTTCACTTAATAGAATTTTAATAATAAAAAAAATAATGCTTAAATGCACTTTTCATTCTTAACTTTTCAATGTTTTTGAAAATTTTATCTACAACAAATTAATTTGGTAAATTTTTGTCCTATTTTTTTAAGAAAATTGCAAATTTTGTTATTTATTCATTAATAATCATAAAAGTTCAGAGTAAATTTATAAAAAAATAAAAAAAAAGATTGGTGCAAAAATTGTCAAAAAAATAAATAAAAGTTAGAGATAAAAAGCGTACTTATGTTATATTAGGATAAATTACAAAAGATAAAATTTGTAAAATTCTTCAAAAGTAATGAATAAAATATGTAAAATTAATTTGTTGAAGGTAAAATTGATTAAAAATTAAAAAAAATTAGAATAATTCAAGCTTCAGATAAGTAGTCCATTAGGAATAAAAATTACGATTAAATTTTTTTATATAACTTTTTTTTTTAACTATTTTCATGCTCAAATGTTGCTGAGGAAGAGATTTTTTCCACCGTTTTTCTTTTTTCTTTTTAATAAAACAATTACCTTACTCACTATGCCAAAAATCAAGTTCATTGTCATGAGATATGTGGTACGGATATACGGATATACGTGTTCATGTACCATTCACAATTTGTCACTTTTTACATTATTATTATTATTAAAAGATCATCTCCATTAGAAATGTCTGAATTATTTTTACTTCTTAAGGACTAATGTTTAATACGAACTTTCATTGGAGCTTATGCTTATCAAACATACTCATGTAATCATGATGATATTAAAATTTAGTGCTAATAAAATATGGGTGAATACTCATAAGGTTTTAAAGTTGGTCTATATTATAAATAGTATATATCAATGTATATTATTCATCATTTAATCAATTAATAATATGTGATAATACATTGTCACGTCGTATATTTAATATTAATTTTATTATTTTTGTTATTAGAGTTTAGAGACTTTTCTGTAAATTTTATTTATTTTTTATTTTGAGCAAATTACATGAATACTTCTTGAAATTTGCTTCAATTATACATCTATCTCCTCCTTTTTTTACCCCTATACAAAACCTCACAACTTTTAGTATCCCATTACACTTGCACCCTTCAGTGAAAATAGAGTTAACTCTGTTAACTTTTTATGTCATGTGACTGACACATGACTTTTATAATTTTTTTTTCAAAAATGTCCCTATCTTCTTTTTATGTGTTATAGAGTTGCGAGATGCAAATAGGATCGTCGTCGCCATAGACAGAGTCGTCGTTGGGGTTGAAAGTTGTCACGAACGTGGTCGTTGAGCATGAAACAAAGAACTTGCATACAAGAAAAATATCCCTCCTTTGAAAGAACAAGAGCACGAAACAAAGGAAAATGAACAATTTTCTCCCATTTGGAAGAACAGTAGCACAAAACAAAACAGAGGAAAAATAACCCTTCTTTCCCCTTTAAAAGAATAGTAGCATGAAACAGAAGAAAATGAACAATTCTCTCCCATTTGGAAGAACAGTAGCAAAAACAAAGAAAGAGCAATCCTTCTCTCCCTTTTAAAAGAACAGTAGCACGAAACAAAGGAAGAAAAGTCGTTCTCTTTTTAGTCACTTAAGTATAAAGATAATTACGAAATTTTAAATAAATTAAGGAATAAAATTATGATTTAGAATTAGGGATTAAAGGATCTTTTCAATAAAAATCAAAATTAAAAATCAATAGAATTAAATTGTATTTTTAAAATATAAAATAAAAAAATTTGCAGAAATGTCCCTCAACTCTAATAGCAAAAATAATAAAAATAATATTAAACATGTGACGTGACAAGGTATTACCAAGTGTCATTAATTGATTAGATGATGAATAATATATACTACTGTATACTATTTATAATAGACACCAAAGTTAAAACCTACTCAAAATGATCATCAAAAGTATAAGGAATTTAAGTTTCTACGTTAAAAATGGTTTGATTGTCATTTTTAAACACGAAGTAAATTTTATTTTAGTGTATTAATTTAGCCAAGGTGATTTTGTATATGTATGCAATCTATTGTATTTTTTTTTTTATTAGCCAAATAAGAATATGTATTAGAAAAGGTGTTAACTTACAATGAAAGCTAGATACATGTATAAGCAATACCATCACCCAGACCTATACAAAAAAGAATTGTGATAGAAGTATACATATTACCCAACAGTTGGTTACTAACTATTTATGCAGATGATCCCATAAATACAAATTAACCAATTACCACAAAAAGGAAAAGTCCAACACTGATATAGAATAAATATATTAGTATTTTATACCAGTTTACACCTTCAAAACCAATCTCATGAATGCCTTCCATTCATATAGTGAGCATTTCAAAGATGATATATTTGCCCTACTCCATTGTCATGATCTTATTATAACATGCTCCCAAACCTTCCCCATATCACATACTGCCGCTTTAAATATCATATCATTCTTATGCATCCAAATAACCGCCAACTAGACATTTGACCAAATTAACTGAGCCATTTTGCCATTAACCAAGCCTCTAAAATGGAGAAAATTTTCTTTCACATAAGGCAGCAGAATAGAATCAACATTACACCAGTCAAAACATTTATACCATAAGTCAAGAAGTAAATTTACACTGAAAAAATAAATGCTCTGTTGATTCAACCTTAATATGACAGAAAGGGCAATTGGCATAATTATTATTACTTAATTGAATGTTCCTTCTTAAAAGATTAGAACAAGTCGGTATTCTGTTCAATGCCACTCTCCATGCTAGAGCTTGAACCTTTGAAGGTGCCTTTAGATCCCAAAGAAAACTAAAGAATTTCTTCTGTTGCTGATCCATCCCCAACTGCATTTCCTAGTATGCACTGCAGGCAAAATATTCATTTGTTTGACCCCAGACCAACACCAAACATCTTCAACATTTGATACATGAACAAAACATGAAATATCCTGCAACAACTTGAGGTACATTTCGTGTTCCCATTGAAACATCTCCCTTCTCCATACTAAGTTCCACTTTTAAACCCCTTCAATCCAGCACCTCATATCAAAAATATAACTTTGTTGCTGTTTAGAAAGTAAAAATAATCTTGCATACCTGGGCATAATGCTTCACCCTCTAACCAGATTATCTTTCCAAAAACTTATCTTCCTCCCATCTCCCAACTTCCGCTTAACTTTACACCAAAATCAGCTAAGGTTAATGTCATTGTTGCATATTGAGGCAATGTCCTTCCACCATGTTGAACAAGATAGATTATACAATAAATCCTCATTATTTTTCACTCTAGCTTTTATCACCATAACCTATAATGAGTTTTCTTCATGCAAAAACCTTCACATCCATTTTGCCAACAATGAGCTATTGAACAAACCCACATCTTTAATACCAAGACCACTTAAATCTTTTGGTGTACATACCATTTTCCAACTAACCCAGTATAATTTCTTTTCATCTGCTTTAGCTCCCCACAGAAAATTCCTTTGGATGCTTGTGATTTCGCTAATGATCCTAATTGGTGCCTTGAGGAAGGATAGAAAATGCAGAGGAATAGAAGATAATTTGGACTTGATCATTGTTATTTTGCCACCAAATGATAAAAACTTGTTCTTCCACTTAGCCAATTTCGCTTCCAACTTATCCAATATAGGTTTTCATATTTTCCTACACTTGGGTTTAGCACCCACAGGCAAGCCAGGATACACAAATGGTATCCTTATACGCTTGCAGTTCAAGATCGCAGTTACTCTATTCAATAGCCTTTCATTCACCTCAATTCCCGCTATAGAACACTTATGAAAATTAACTTTTAATCCTGAAACAAGATGAAAGCAACGAAACATCGCTTTTAAAGTAAATAGAGACCTCATCTCAGGTTTAAAAAAAAATATAGCATCATCAGCAAACTAGAGTGACAAAATAGAAACTGCACCACCCACCTTATAACCTTCAAATAGATTATTATTACATGCTTGGCACATCAACCCACCTAAACCTTCCGCCACTAATAAGAATAAGAATGGCGCTAGTGGGTCCCCTTGTCTTAGCTCTTTCTCATTCTTGAACTCAGTGGTAGGATACCCATTAACTAATACTGACATTGTGAAGGATTCAAGGCAGCCTTTCATTCAATGTATCCACTTCTCACAAAAACCGCATCTATATAGCATGTAGTATAGAAATGACCATTTAACCAAATCATACGCCTTTTCAAAATCAAACTTGAACATCAAACAAGGTCTTTTCCTCTTCCTAGCATCACTAATCACTTCATTTGCTACCACCACACTATCCAACATATTTCTTCCTCCCAAAAATGCTGATTAGGAATCATCAATAATCTTATGTAGGACGCCCCTCAATCTAATAGATAGAAGCTTCGCAAGTATCTTATACAAGCACCCCACCAATGAGATGGGTCTATATTTACCCAAGCGTTGTGGGTTCTAAATCTTAGGTATGAGTGACACAAACGCCGCATTAACACCCTTTAGCAGCACCCCATGTTGGTGAAAATCATTCATCGCTCTCATGATATCCTCCTTGATCACCTCCCAACTTGCCTTGATAAAATTAAAATTGAATCCATCTGGACCTGGGCATTTATTCCCTTCACAATCCCACACTGCCTTCCTGACCTTTGCCTCAGTGAAATAGGCACATAAAGATACATTATCAGATTCGCGAATGGTTTTAAACGGAATTTCCTCCAAAGAGATTCTCAATCCACCTTCCTTGAATTTTTTAACAAAAATTCCTTCATCACTTCCCTAACTCGAGCAGGTTCCGCCACCCATTCATCGTCAATTCTGAGACCACATATACCATTCGCCATACATTTCCAATTAACCACATTTTGAAAATATCTAGTATTTTCATCCCTCTCTTTGAGCCATTATAAGTGCAACTTCTGATACAAAATAGATTCGTATTACTTGGAAATTTTACCATATTCTTCCAGTAAATGGCCTCTATCAATTGCCTCCTCTAGAGATAATGTCCTTACCTCATCCTTTTCATCAATAGCTCATATTTGGCTCACCAACAATTTCTTTTTGGCTTCCAAATCTTTGAAAACTTCAACATTCCAGATCCTTAGATCCTTTTTCAACCTCTTCAGTTTCTCCTTAAAGACAAATGCTACCCATCCCTGAATGTGTTCATTGTTATACGACTCTTGGACAAATCAGTTGAAAGATGGATGCTTCAACCACACATTTAAGAACCTAAATGGTTTGGGCCCCTAATCATACTCTGACTGCTTCAGTAAGAGTGGGCAGTAATCCGATACTGATCAATTAAGTACATGTCGAAACGAACTAGGCCACTGACTTAACCACTTCAAAGACACCAAACATCGATTGATCCTACTAATTGCCGAGCTAGAAGAACTGGCCCAAGTGAATTTATGCCCCGCTAATGGGACATCAACTAGTTGCATATCTTCAATGAATACATTAAACTCCTTTATTTCCACCATATTCTGCGTAGAAGTCGTACCCTTCCTTCTTCTTTTGCTACCTTCTCTAACAGCATTGTAGTCACCAATTACACACCATTTACCAACCCCAATATTGGACTTTATCTTCCTCAGTTTTGACCACAACCTTTGTTTCTCTTCCAATGCACATGAAAAGTAAAACTTAACTATAATCACTTGAGATGAATCACCTAGCCAAACTCCTCTGATCCCAAGGAAACCTCCTGACAAGAAAACATCCTAAATAATAATTGAATTGAACACTTATTTTAGGAATTGGCAATGTAATAAAATTAAAAATAATCCTTGAAAGTGCAATCCTTCGTTCACTTTAGTCTAAAATTTAAAAAGAACGTGATTAAGCGATAATTTTAACCTTTAGGAACTAAAGTAACAATAAATAATTAAGGTTAGGAACTAAAGTAACATGAGAATTTATTTTAATTTTTTTATTTTATAGACAAATGTGACAACACTATACATTTTCAAGAACTAAAATATGGTTTATCCTAAAATTTAAGGATGTAAGATCATTAGTAAAATTCGTAACAACTCATGATATTTTAACATTTAATTTTTTTTAAATACTCACCAACATCTCTCAAGTCTCACTTTTTTCTATCTCTCTCCTCTTATCACTTTATATAATCTTTTATATCTATATTTTTTTTTTCTCACTCACACTAAGTGTAAAATAACATAAGTATGTAACAAATATTTTTCAATTTTTAAAATGGCTGGATGAAATAGAAGGGTCAATTGAATTGTAAACAAATAACGTAATAATGAAATCCACTTAATATATATATATATATATATATATATATATATATATATAAATAAAAGGATATTGAGTTGAAGATGCTTAAGTCTTCCACTAAAGAAAATTCTATATTAATTTGTTATGCAATCCGTAAGATTATTGAAAAAATTATGAAACAATAATCAAGTTTTTTTGGTACACCTAGGTCCTTTTTTTAACAATAATAATACTCCCTCTATTCCTTTCTAATCAAAGGTGGATATATGGACCGGTTTCATCTATTTAAGTCTCATTCATAAAGTTTACTTTTTAAATGAATTGAACTAAGTCTCATTCATAAAGTTTACCTTTTAAATGAATCGAACTAATTTCGTTCATAAAAATAAATAAATTTTTTTTATAAAGTTCGTATTCAGTCTGCAAAAATTACAGACTAATCGGACCGGTCCGTTTAACCCGTTTAAGTAATTTTGAAAAAAAAAATGAAAAATGAAAAATTAAGAAAAGTTTATTTTTTTTACTTTGATTTAATTTTTTTAAACTATGAAACTAATCAAAGTATAAATATCATATACCAATATTTTTAACAACAAATATTTAAAAATTAACGTAAAAAATTAACAAATAGAAATATTAATAAAGTTACACACTTATAACAAATATTCTTTTTTTTTTTAGTGTTAAGGCGAGTTAAACGAGTAGTCCGCAAGTATGAAGATTTAGTTCGTTTAATCCGCGGGTTAAACAGAGTGAGCCTAAATCTCAACAAATATTATGAGGAAAGAAAAAAAAATCGAATCCATTATCTACGAGTCTATGGATTAAATTGATCAGTTCGTGAACTCGGGTCGTATATCCACCCTATCTATTTCTAATAGTCATGTTTTAAACTATTTTGTAGAAATAAAAAAAATTAATAAATTTTCTTGATTCTAATAAAATTAGAATAGGAAATGTGTGATGCACGATTATATTCTTAAATTAATTAAATAATTTTTAGAAATGACTAATAGGAAAAATTATAATGTAATTTTTTTTTAAAAGATTAAAGGAATTCACATCCCAAATAAACCAAACTGTAATATTTTATATGAAATAATCTCAAAATGAGAAATGAATAAGATTGTATCAATGTGGGAAAAGGATATGAAAAGAGGGTTTGAAAGTGAGTAGTGCAACTTTACAAGTATATTCCACGTCTCCACATTTTTAAGGTGAATCAAAAGCTAACAGATTGAAAGAGATAATTTTGTAAACCCTTCATTATCATCAAAGTAAAAAAATCATTTCAAATTTCACTTAATGAATGAGAAGAAACTGAATTTTTATACTGAAGAAATAAGTGAGAGAATAAAAAAGTCTTTTAACATTTGATTATTTGAGTGATTATGTAGTTAATGCTACTATCCATACCAACATTTATTTACATCAATAAAAATGAATTCAATCAGGCATATTGATTGGAGGTCTCAAATAATATGAGGAGTCTTGAATCATTAAATGTGGACATTATAATATGATTAGACAAATATTTTGACTTTTGAGAGATTAATTGGTAGGAGGTTTAGACGGAAAAAAATTCAGTAATTGAATTTATAAATAAGAGATAATGGTAAAGTTTACTATTTCATTCTTTCTCTTTCCACCTCACAATAAATACACATATAAATCAATTAAATATTTAAAAACAAGCAAGGTATAATTGATAAAAAAAAAAAAAAAAAAACTAATTAATATAATCGTGAAACTCGCAAATGACACAAATAAAAACAAAATTTATGTAAAAATCCGACTATTAAAAACTATCAGACAAGTAATAATCAAGTTTTTAGTTATAAGCAATTATGCATGTAATATATATACTTTATTCTTATAATAATACTCTAGCGCAATTTGTGTAAAGCTTTTCACCATTAACAAATCTCCATGGTTAACAACATCATATTCCATTCACCAAAGTTGAACCAAAAGAGATATATATGATCTGTCTTATTTATGAAACATTATGATGGTTAAATAACCTTAAAGTACCTAAAAAGAAAAGAAAAAAACATTTATAGTATCCCCCAATTTGGATGGGCAAGTGCTCTAATAATCCTCTAGCACTTTGGAACTACAATTCTTTCAAACTTTTGAAGCCTATTATCACCCAATTTTGTATCATACATTGAAATCTTGTACTCAGACCATGTAAATTTTTTGTATAGGCTTTCTTTTTCTTTCATGAGAGAAGGTAATGATACTATTTTCTCATTAAGAGGTGGACCTCCAAAATAAATCATTGAAATCCTCGACTTGAACTCATTTGCCAAAACCCGGTGTCTCACACTCAAAAATCGTTCATTAGTCATAACCTATATTTGATGCACCAACCAAAAACAAGAAAAAAGGAATGAAAAACACACAATAAACGCATTAGAGTAGTATTAAGTAACAATGACAAATCAATATATTAAAATCGAATGAAAAACCCTTTTGAAAGCAAAACTTTTTGTGCCTCTCTTTTAATTACTTTTTGAATAATTTTCATGGTAAAGGAGAGGGAGTTGAATTATTGAATAGAAATGTAATAAATGGTAAAATGAAGAAATTGAATTACCAACTCGAAATATAATAATTAAGAAGTTAACTTGAATTTGATTACCTACATTTTCAAAAAGTTAATTAAAATGAGGAGTTTGCATTTTTATTTTATATTTTTCTTATCTATAGAAATACAAAAGTCATAAGGAAAAGGAAAATAAAATTATTCTCAATTAATTTTTTAGTATGCACTAATAACATGTTTTGTTGTACCTGAAGACAATCACCAACATTGATGAAGAAAGATTTTTGATCAGGTGGGACTGAAATCCAATTTCCATCTTTAAGATAAATCTGTAGGCCTGGAGTATTACTAGACCAAAGCAGAGAAATGATTTGTGGGTCTGTGTGTGCACCAAACCCAATCAAGTTATGATCATTCACAACATCTTCAGGGGAAGCAGCAGGGAAATGATTCACCCTGAAAATAGAATCACTCTGTTTATCCATTAGAAGTTTGCTAAACACATTCTTTTGCTTAATATTCAACCCTTCTGCCATCAACTCAAGAATCTCACATGCCATTTTCCTCACAAAAAACATGTAATTGTTCAAAAGACACCTACAATGTAGAAACAAGAGAAAAAATGAATAATATTTTATTACCATAACTTTGTTAATTTGTTTATAAATGTGTAAGTTAGTATAAATTGGTTATGTTTCAATTTTGTTTTGATATGGTACCTAAATGTCTCAAGGTTTTGGCCCAAAACGGAGTTGTGTTCTTGGTCGGTGTTGAGAAGAAGGTATTCAACCAAACCAATGTCCCCCTTGCATCCAATTTTCTTGTTTCCATACCCAAATGGATTGGGAGGCCCTACTTGTTTCTTCTCATCAAGGGGCATAGAGAAGAACTTGAAGGCTTCATATTCTAATTGGGATATGATCTCCATCGGGACACCATGGTTGATGACTTTGAAAAATCCAAACTCCTCACAAGCCTTCACTATAAGGGTTTGTGCATCGGATTTGGAAAGGTCCACTATGGGAATCGTTAAGGAGAATGTCGTTGGCACGCAATTCTTAACATAGGAGTATTCTTCTGTTGTTGATTTGGACAACAACATCATTTTACTTGTTGTTTGTTCTGCCATTGTTTTTAAAGTAAATGGAAGAGAGAGGGTGAGAGGAATGCAAGGGTTTGAAGAGCTTTTTGAGAGTCAATGAATAAGTGAAAAATGAGGAAACTAGATAAGGTTTTAAGAAAATTATGCTTGTGAGAAAAAGCTATTGGGTTCTTTAGTATTTATACCCAAAATCTAGTGTGGCATTGAATAAGACATTATATGATATGGTAGTACACATGTATGGAATAGTATATATTAAAAGATATCCATCTCTTAAATAAAAGAAAATATGTTATGATATGATAATCTAAAATAATTTTATATGTTCATCAAGTCTCAATTCACAAAGAAATATAAGGTAAGTTTTGTTGACTTTTGTAAAAATTATTTTAGAAGTTATATCAATGATAATTTGTTGATCGGATAATTATATAAAATTATTTTGTACTTTCGGTGCTTATTAGATTTTCCCAATTTGAATTACCAACATTTCTTTTAAAAAGGGTATAGTATGGCCATTATCACAATCTTACTGTAATAGCAATGGAGTCATCACCTACATAAGCGTTATTTATAACATAAATTTCCTTTGACTAAAGTATATTACATGACAATTTTATCATTTTGAAGAGATATAGTCACATAAATGAGATTTAATTCCTTTGATGAGGTGTTCATCACGTTTTCTACTTTTCCTTAAATATATATTGAATGTGTTTTCTTTTCTATCTTGTTCACATTGCCACTTGATGCTCTTTGAAAACAATGAGAATCACGTATTAAGTGGTAAATTTAGCATGAGGATCAAGTAGCATACATGCATTTATTCATATTTAATGCAATTTAGTGTATGATTTTGTATCATCATGAACTTTATTCACAACCATAAATACTTGAATACATTCTAATCTATTATATATATAAAAGAAAGTTTAGTCTCTTTTGAAACACACGTCACTATTTCATGAAAAACTTTTCTTCCAAAAACTTTTTTTTTCTTTCTTTTAGTCTTCACTTCCACCTTTTCTTTTCTTTTTATTTTATAAGAAAAAAAAATCTTTTTGACTATCTATCCCACTCAAATTTTCTTCTTTTTTCTATTTCAGTTTCTTTTCTTAACGTCTATTCCTTCTTTTTTTATATTTCTTGTTACGTTTCTTTCTTTCTTTTATTGTTTTTCTTTCTTATTTTTCTTTTACGTTTCTTTCTAATATTAATTTATTTATATTAAATTTATTACACATTATATAAGAAAGTTCGGTTCCTTTTGAAATACATGTCATTTTGATGTTTTTTTTCTTTCAAAAACTTTTTCTATGATCTTTCGGCCTTTCTTTTTTTCTTTTATATTTTTCTATTTTATTGTATATCTATTCTATATATAAGAAAATAAATTTATTTTCTATTATCTATCCTACTCAATTTTTATTTTATTTTTTTCATTTTTTTTCTTTACGTTAATTTATTACGTCTTCTTCTTTTTATTTTTTAACGTTTTTTCTTTCTTTTTTCTTTCTTAATTTTACTTTTACGTCATTTTTTTGAGTTTAATATTAATTTTATTTATTTATATTTAATCTACTATCTATTATATTTATATAAGAAAGTTCGGTATCTATTCACATTTGAGACATGTATCAACAATAAGGATTCAAAAAAAAAAAAATTACTAAAGAATAATTTATTAGAAATGTAAAAGTTATTTAAGACAATAATTTATTACCTTTGACTTACATATCATCCTTGAGTTGTAACTTTAGTTGCATATTGTACTTATAAATATATTAGAAAATCATTTAATTCTATTTGTTCTCTCTTGCTTTCTCTATACTATCTACTTCCAAAGTTTATTTTTCATTAATAGTTTACATCAAAGTTAAGCAATAATTTTATGGTCCAAATAAAAAGCAATACTTTTTTTTATTGAACCTAAAGGATTCTAACACCTAAACCAAGCTAGCTCGAATCAAACCATATAGCGTGATTTGGCACCTTTGAAAAAAGGGATATGAGATAGAAAATTGAAAATTGAGATGAAAGTGGTTTAGTAAAATTTAAATTAATTGTTAGTCTCACACTGTCACTATCACATAATGTTTTTAGCTCTATTCCCAACTGACTTAATTACTAGTAATTAAGGATAAGGAACAATATTCATTAATCAAAACATATTGTCTTAGAAGAAAGGATTATTGCATGAAACTCTCAAGCTCTATCAAAAACATAAAAAGATAAAATATGAACTCTTTATTTTTATTTTTTTATAAAAAAATATATAAAACGACTTTGACGATGAATAGAAATAAGAATAATAAAATGTGAACAATGTCTATCAGAAGAAGATAACCAAAATCTTAAAATGAAAGTGATTACAAGACAGAGAATAAAAATAGACATAGAAACGAATCATTCTAAATCGCTAACTTATCTATCACGTCATTGTAAATAAATAAAAAAAAGATTTGACAGAAATTATGGATTTGTAAGTTGTAACAATTTTCTAAATGTTATTGTTCTAATAAATTAAATAAGCATCATTGCGTTGAATTTAGAAGTTAAGAAAGTGAAAGGGTTATTAACAGCATGTAAAAGAGAAAAGGATTGAAACGTGATTGAATAGGAAAAGAAGAAGAGAGAGTATAGCTGAAAGCTAAATATATGAAAAATGACTCTTTTGACAGTCTTGTTTTGTTTATGATACCTCTTTCAGAGTGATGGGTTGAAAATATCAAAAGTTATCGATTTTAATGAATTTGACAACTAATTGTGCGTTTGTTTTTGCATTTTGGACTCTTAAAAAGACGTTAAAAGTAAAACTAAAAATCCTAACTTGTCACAAAAATGGTGTCTGGAAACGTACACCACCTACCAACTGAACGCGTAAACAGACATAAAACAAACATAGCCTAAATCAAATAAACGAATCGGACGATCTATTAAAATGGATGGTTTTTAATAATTTTTAAACGTAACTAAGAAGATGTTTAGAAATAAGTGTTATGGAATTTGTCTTTATCATTTCTCATATATGAAATTAAGGTCTTTCTTTGTTAGGGGTCCTGCTTGGGATGAAGTGAGGGACCATTTGCTATTTTTAATTCATCGTTTTTATTATTATTAATTATTTTCTGACGCAAATCCTATTCTGCCTTGACTTGTTTTACCAAGATCTACAAGACATTCTCCATTGTCTCTCTCCGTATTTTGCCATAGGGGGACCGATTTTTATTATATATAAATATTTAGTTCAAATATTACTTTTTTCTGAATATAAAATATTGATACCAATTATTTATGAATAGTAACAGTGTTTTCAGTTTCGCATTTAAGATTATGGTTCGAATTTTGGAACACTCTCTCACGTCTCAAGAGTGTTATTATTCATTTTTGGGTAAATAATATTATTGAAATGATAATTCACTGATAAATTCTTTTGTTGAAAGATGATAAATTAAAATTTAATTTTTAAAAATATAAAAAATATGATATATTAATTTTACTATTAAGTTTCATTTGTTATATTTAATATTTATGTTTATATTGCATATTAATACTAATTATCATATGAAATAGTGTCATTTTAGTGATGGACTCACAAAAGATATAACAAAGTAAGTTTAATACTTAAAAAAATTTATAACTTATTAATAAATAAGTTCATAAATAATATCACTTGACGTCATTATAGACCATAAATAATATTCTTATGGTTAATATAATCCACTAATTAAAATTTTAGTTAGATCAGAATTAATATTTCATATTTTGACACATTTAAAGATTAAATTTTAATTTCTAATCATTCAAAAATGAATTGGTCAGGCCATTAAAATTACGAATTTAATTATTTACCTTTCTTTTTTCTGTATAGTACATTTTTCAAGAATTATATTCTTTCTTTATAATGACATATTTTACTCCAACATACTGCCTGTTTTTGTTAGCATCACTTTCATATTTAGAGGCTATGTTAGGAAATCAGTCATATTATCCTCTTTTGTATATAAGTCATATTTTAGTTTAATTGTAGTTATTTTTTCTTGTTCTTTCTGCCAATCACTTTCTAATGCTATTTTGTTTAACTTTTAATTACTCTGAATATCAAACTTATAATAATACCTACCTTTTAAGAGTATATTTTAGTTGGAGGGATGAAATTTCTACATTTGTACGTTTCCAAGTTATCTAACTCTTTTAAGCAAAAGTAATTAACACTGACACGTAATTAATTTGCACTAATTAATTACTATAAGTGATTCTGTTTTTCTTTTTCATGTGTTTCGTGTACGAATAGATATTATTGGCAATTGGCAGATATATAAAATTATGATAAATGGAGAAATTAATTAATTTTGGTCATAATTGACAAAGACGGTCAGCAATGTATATTCATTGGTGGGGGCACTCACCAGCCATGAAAGAAGCTTGAGGTTGAGATTGAGAGGGACTGACATATTATAAAATTGGAATTATGAGATGGGATATGCATGTCAATTTTTGCTGAAAATAGTGATTACACAAACGCACGAACTGTTATACGTTTAAGTCTTTAATATTATCCTTTATAATTAATTTAATTGGTTGTTTTCTTCAATATTCTAATTCTTCTTTTTAGCTTTTGTGAAAGTGCTAACTAATTGACATTTTTCATTTCATTTGTTCATTAAACGTATGATTTTAATCTTTCAATTTTTCAATTTATTTTTTTTAGTCTCAGACCTTTTCGTTGACTAATCTTAATTTTCAAACTTTTTTTACGGTTTGGTTTTTGGTTTCATAGTCTATTTTGCCTATTAAACGAATATTAAATTATTTATGTTAGTTTTAAAATGGTCGTCAGAAAATATTTCATATTATTTTTTTGACGATTTAAAAACTACAAGAAATAATTTAACGAAGCATTTCTGTTTAAAAATCATAAGTAAAAAGTCACCACAAAATATAGCTTTCACGTTACTATTAACAAACAAATTTGATGACAATGACTAAAAGTCAAATAAAAAATAAAATGAAAGATTATATAACCCATCAACTAAAAGTTTCGATGACTAAAACAAAATTTTTTAAAAAGTTTAAGAAATAAAAACTTATACCAAAAAAAAATATTAGTGCATTATTCCAAGCTGCAACAAAAAAAAATAATGATTTTTCAATAATATATAATTCAATTCACGATCATTGAAAAGTCATCCATGGAACAGCCAATAAAAAAAAATAATATATATATATATATATATATATATATATATATATATATATGATTGATATTAATATAAAAAAAAAGAACACAAACCCGTAGAAATAGGATAAAGTTTTGAATGGCAGAAGAATCTGAAAACTTCAATATATATAGTTGAAGCCATAATGAGAACAGTGGAAAGTGACAACACTGACATCTATCTCAAGATGATTGTAGAAGAAGAAGGTCTTGCACGGACATCATGTAATGTAGCTAGCTAGCCACGCCCCTCATATTAATTATATATATGCTGTCTATGATCCACTTCACTTTCGTTCGTTACGTCCAACATGCTAAAATATAGACTAGGGTTAGGAATATGAATTAATGGCAAAATAAAATAAAATAAAATGTAGTCCATGATTGCTATAATTTTAATGGTATCACCCAAATCGAACACAGATCCTCTATTAAATAAAACATTTTTTTTTAACGTGTGAATGCAGTAATATATTATATTAATGCATTATACTTTATACTTTTCCAATTGAACAAAATTTCTTAATTTTTAATATTTTATTTGACTAATATTTATTTTTAAAGTATTTTTTTTTTATTTTTTTATTTTTTTTAATGAATTACATTTGTATTTCAGCATCTAAGGTTGAATCACGTATTATATTATTAACATAAACTTTAAAAAAAGAACAAGAGAAAATTATTTTTTAAATTAAAAATAATACACGTATTAATTAATTAATTAATAAGATACATATCATTTATCAAAATTAAATCACTTATTAACGAAATTTATTGACAACAAAATTAACAATCAAGCGAGAAAATATTTTAGAAATCAATAAATGCATTATAACTTATAAACGAAAATTATTAATATTTGATGTAACAGAAACATATTTTTTGCGGTTACAATATTAAGACTTTCGCAACATAACCCCAACATTAATTTGAACCTTAATTATCTTTTTGTCTACGGGGTAATTAATTTCTCTTCTTCATATCATATGACTCTTATCTTTTCCTATTCAAGATTAGTAGAAAGATCCATAAATTATGTATACATTCCTCATCATAATTTGAATGCTAGATTCGTCACCTTGGATTATTGGTATAGAATAATTATGAAAATAAAATTTAAGAGACCAATTGTGGGAGCACCAGATTGCAGCTATGCAGTATTAATTGGTAATTAGTCCATCTATATCGATTAGAACCTAATTAATGGACTGAAAGCGAAGTTTGAAAATAAGAGACAAGTTCTACATTGATACTTGCCTATTTATTAATAATGGAATAATAATGTTTTTGTTAGTTAAGTTGATTGAATGATGAGAAAAAAAAAAAGTTTAAGTATGATACACTAACGTTACAAAATTATTTTATATTTGGAGTGTACACCGCCATTAACCTCAGGAAAAAAAAAAAAACCTACGTATATACATCTTTGTGGTTTTTGTTTTTCACTTTTTTGTGACTAAAAGTTTAGGAGGTAGAAATTGTCTCATTTCAAGGCTTGTGCAAGTGACATAATACCTCAACGTAAATTTATTGTGATACTAACAAATAACCTACCAATGATTGCCCAATAACTAACTCAAGATTCTTTTATTAATGTTGTTCGATCCTACAAGAGCTAACACCATCCAAATTCCCTATCAAATACTTATGTAATAGGACTTTCTAGTTAGTTGAAAATAGTCTATTGTACCATTTCAATTATTTTTATTTGCAAATTTCAATATTCAAACATATAATATTAGACATCCAACTAATATATATTAATTGATTCGAAATTTCAATATTCAAAGATATCATATTCGACATCCAACTGGCTAAAGATGTCATATTAGACATTCAAGAATTACTTTTAATCATGTAACTCAACTTTTTTTTTTTTTCTTACACCAGCTATTATTTAAGTTTTGAAATTATTACACTAATATCTTTTTTTATGTTTCAAAACATGTACTTAAAACATCACAGTATTACACCAAGAAAGAAAAAGGCAAAAATAATAGTTAAAAAAATAATAATATTTGTATAATTACCCATAATTTTAAAGAATGTTGTTGTAATTTGTTAATAATAAAAAAAAAATTGCAAATTAAATACTCATATTTGTTAGATAATTTTTTTTATAATTATATTATTAATAAGAAATATTTATTAATTTCGTCAATAATTATTCTCTATCATAAAACATGATTAAACACTTTTAATATAATTCTTCTCATTTAATCATGTTATATATTCAAAATTATGGAAATCTAACGTGCCTGTGTGGTTTCAAGAGATAGTTTCTGGTTTCATTTTTATTTTTTGAAAATAATTTTTATTTTTAAATATTAAAATATTTGTTTATAAAAATAAAAATGTTAAATCTTTATTTTTCATTTTCATTTTTTTTATAACATTTTCCCTAAAAATATTTTTAAAAATTAAAACAAATATTTTCAACTGTATTTTATATTTTCTATCAAAATAAAAATAGAAAAAGGTGAAACTAACTAAGTTTAAGCATTCGACTAAACGATAGGTCAGAGCCATAGCATGCAGATGAATCCACGTGGCAGGCTATGATTGGTGGATTGGGATGTCGGTCACACTCGTTCTCTATTATTGCGCGGGAATGGAAAGAGTAGAAAGTAGTTCTTGTGTCATATGCATGCCAGGTTGGCTAAACAATGCCACCTTCTCAATCACACACCAAACCTAATAACATACATTATTTATTTTCATTTTTCAAACAACGTGATAATAAATTCACATAAACAACATTTTCATCATTTATTTTCTTAACCCTATATGTTGTGTGATACTAGAGACTTTAAAACTATATAACCCTAATAGTCTCTAGTCAAAAGAAAAGAATAGATGTAGGTTGATTAACATATCTTTTATTATTAGTTATAATTTTTTTTATATATTTTATTTTTTAATTTAGAAATTATTCTTTTTATTTTATTTTTATTCAAAATATTAAATTTTTATTGAAAACACAAGAAATAATAAATAAATATATCATAATAAATAAATTTATGTGAAAATTTTATATATAAAAATATTTTGTAATAGTTATTAATTAGATAATTAATTTAGTGATTATTCTGACATTTAAAAATTAAAGAAAGTTATGTTCAAATTACGGATTTTGAAAGATTGAATGACCAAAATTATAATTAAACCTTTATTTTTATTTTTCAAACAACGTAATAATAAATTCACATATACAACATTTTCATCATTTTTTTTTCTTAACCCTAGATGTTGTGTGTTACTCGAAACTTTAAAATTATATAATCCTAATAGTCTCTAGTCAAAAGAATAGACATAGGTTGACTAATAACATGAGAGACAACATTGTCACACACTCAAAATCAAAATAGTATTAATTAGGTGCCTTTCAAGTAGAAAATTAATGGCAAATCTTGATAGATAAGTTAATTATAAATATATAGTATCTGTCTATTTTCATATATCCTTAATTAACACACACTCTTACGTATGTAAGATAAGATTGATGGCCTTTTTCTTCTTCTTTTTCCCTAGGTAATTAAGCAGTATCAAACATGACTTTACTCACATGCATATGCTTTAGTGGAGTATCTATTAATTAAATTTATATTCCAAAACCCACGGCTATATATTTATATAACTCCATTGCTATCCAATCCCTATCATCACTTTTGTGAATACATTGTATTTGTGTTTGTATTCGGAGTCACATATTGTGGATGTCAAATTTATTTAGCTATGGGGGATATATATCGATGGTGCCCACAAACTAATAGACCTATATATATATATATATATATATATATAAATAAATAAATGGAAATATTATAGATAGATTATTATTATTATTATAGTGTAGTACTTAATGGTCCCGTGTTGCAAATTAATCATTCTTTCTGTTCTGGCTAATTGATAAGAATAGAAAGATTATGGGAATTGAGAAAAGTGGATGATGTAGAGATAGATAGATAGATAATAGAAATTAGAAGAAAATGAGAATCTTTTTGTTGGGATGATGCATGGTACGCCATCTCAATAATTATGATTATTTGGGCACGTAATAAGAAACTCATCCACCACTAGCTGGGTTGGTTGCATTATTGGGGTTTGAACTTTGATGTTGACCCTCATTCAACGACCTTTTAAGTTTCTCTTTCACAAATCCTATTCATGGTGATGCATGAGGGAAGAAGAAGGGAGAAGAATTTTCTATGGTCCCGATTATTAACAAGTTTGCAATGTACGACTACTTGTCCCATATTTGCTACAGTTTTTAGGCACACACGCATAGCCCTAGCACCAGCAGGACCTGTCTTTTCTTTTTCTAATTATTTAAATTTCTAAAAAAAATACTAATTTAAATTTACACAACACACGCATGTGACAACTTAGAATTTAGAATTTAGAATTTATGTGAGAATGAGAACAGACATTCTTATCCGTTAGATTAAATTAGATGGTAAAATTAACGCAGTCATTTAAAAATTAACATATACCTACTTCATTTAATTTCTTACTTCTCCTCTTTATTACATCCAAACTTTTAAAAAAAAATGACCAAATATCCAAAAGATTTATTTTATCACATTCTAAAATATCCAAGACTTATCATTACCGTTATCAAGAGTAGCCCCATCACCATGACCACCACTATCAACAACATTGTCATTGCCACCACCACTAACATGGTCACCATCACTAAGACCACCGTCATCGTCATTATCATGGTCGTCGTCCCCGTTGTTGATGTCACCACCACCGCTGTCGACAGTAATGGTGGTGACGGCAACAACGGGGATGACAACCATGATGGTGACGGTGGCCCTAGTGGTGATAAGAACAACGGTGGTAACCATGTTGGTGGTGGTGACGGTGGTCCTAAGGATAACAATGGGATGACGACCATAATGGTAGCGATGATGGTGGCCTTAATAGTAGTGGTAATTATGTTGATGGTGGTGGTGACAATGATCATTGTGATGAAGGTAACTCTTGATGGCAATGATAATAAGTTTTAAATATTTTAGAATATGATAAAATAATTCTTTTGAATATTTAATAATTTTTTTTTAAAATTTTGAATGGAGTAAAAGAATAAGAGATCAAATAAAGTATGTGTATGTTAATTTTTAAATGATTGCGTTAATCTTTATCATTTAATTTTATCCAGTGGATGAAAATATTTGTTCTCATTCTCACGTAAAAACACAAATTACATTTAATTTTAATTGTATAAGATGAAGATCATATTTAATTTTAATTCAAAATTACATTAATATTTAATATTTAAATTTTTCATTTCTCATAATAAATATGTCCTCTCACTTGATATGTCGTCTATATATATATATATATATATATATATATTTGTTTTAGGTCAAAGATTAAAGTGTTTCCTATCCACATGGTGAGAATCCCAACTAATCTCGCTTTATCAAAAAAAATTTTACACACGAAATCAAATATAATTTTTTCCTCGTTCCCTTATCAGTGAATGCAGTACACCGTCTTACACAACTACCCCAACCCTTTGGAATTGGAACATATTAAACATACTTTCTGGGAATGGTTAATTTAGAGCAAAAATTATGCAGCAATTTATGATTGTAACTTGAATTACCGCGGAATCACTCATTTCCTCTCTCTCTCTCTCTCTTCTTACGCGGTTTGTTTTGGGCCTAATGCTACTACTGCCAATGCCCACAGTTTTGGAATTCCACTCAAGATCAAAGGATGGTCCCTAACACATGAACCCACAAGATGTTCTGATCATTGCCATGTGCTGTAATCTCAACAGTGTTTTCAGTACTTTTTTTTTATAATTTTTTTTTTGAGATATTAATTTCCAAGCTCAAATGCTGGTGAGTGAGGAGGAGATTTTGTTCACCTTTTATTTTTTTCTTAAAATAAAAATTACCTCACTCACCACACCTGTATACCAAGAATCAAGTTCATTGTCACGAGTTATGTGGTACGGACAAACAAATGTGTCCGTGTACCATTCACAATTTGTCACGTTTTGCATTATTATAAGATCATCTTCAATGGAGATGTTTGAATTGTTTTTTTGCTTATTAAGACAGTTTAATTAGAATCTTTCTTGGAAACTTGAATATCGATCAACATAGTATTTGAAAATTAGTAAGAATTAATGCTAATAAAGTGTTGGATGAAACTACAAGAATATTTACCGACAAACATAATTTGTCGGTAATTTACTTATGTTATTTTATTGATGAATATTGTTTGGTCGACACTCCATCAGTAAATAATGATTATCAATCAATATTGTTCATTACCAACGAATTTTAATCGTAAGTAATTGACGTTTTTCTTGTAGTATGAATACTCAAAATGGTCAATAAAACTTAAAAATACAAAGCGCGGTCACTTTAGTCTCTAAAAATAATAAAATAAAATAAAAATTTCTTAAAATGGGTAGACATGTGTATTCAAAACTCAATAATGCATGAGATAGATTAAACATTAAGTCTTCCTTCGTAGAAAACTTGATACAAACACGTGATACTTTGAATGCCTCATTGCAATTTGTGTCAAGCTTTTCACCATTAACAAATCTCTATTGTTAACAACATCATATGTCATTCACTAGTGTTGAAGGAAAATGGGTATACATGTTGTTCTATCTATGAAGCATTTTAATTGATAAATAACCATAAATTAACAAAAAATAAAAATCAAAAGAAATGAAAACATTTATATTATATAAACTATTAACAAGTGCTCCCATAATCCTCTAGTATATTATGAAGCTGCAATTCTCTCAAAATGTCCAAGCCTATTATCAGCCAATCTTGAACTTGATCCATATATTGAATTCTTGTATTCAAACCAAGTAAACTCTTTGTATAAGCTTTCTTTTCCTTTCATGAGAGAAGGTAATGGTACTATTTTCTCACTTAAAGGTGGACCTCCAAAGTAAATCATGGAAAGCCTAGACCTGAATCCATTTGCCAAAACCCTATGCCTCACGCTCCGGAACCTTCCATTGGTCATAACCTATGTTGATGCACCAACCAAAAATAAGAATAAAAAGAAAAAAAAAAAAAACACCCAATAAACGACTTAGAGTACTATTTAGTAATAATGAAAAATCAATATAACATGAAAACAAAACTATTTTGTTGCCACTTTTCAATTTCCCTTTTTATTTATTTTTTGGGGGCAAAGGAGAGGAATTTATGTAATAATTAACAAGTCAACCATTTTTTTTTTTTGCACAAACATATTTTCAAAAAGGCACTCAAAAGAAGGATTTTATATTTACTTTTTTTTTTTAATTTATCCATAGAAATAGGAAAGTCACATGCAAAATCAGATTTTTTTTTCTTTTTAGTATGCACCAATAACAAGCTTTATATTATACCTGAAGAGAATCACCAACATTGATGAAAAAAGATTTGTGATCAGATGGGACTGAAATCCAATTTCCATCTCTAAGTAAAATCTGAAGGCCTGAAGTGTTGTTAGATCTAAGCAAAGAAATGATTTGTGGGTCTGTATGTTCTCCAAATCCAATCAAGTTCTGACCATTTACAGCAATATCGGGACAAGCAGGATAATGATTTACTCTGAAAACAGAGTCACTTTGCTTATCCATGAGAAGCTTGCTAAACACATTTTTTTGTTGAATTTTCAACCCTTCTGCCATCAACTCAAGAATCTCACATGCTATTTTCCTCACGAAAGTCATATAATTGTTCAGTAGACACCTGGAATATAGCAACAATAAGAGAAAAGATTAATAAACTTTTTCTTACCATAACTTTGTAAGTAAGTTAGTTCAAATTGGTTATACTTATGTTCTACTTTGATATAGTACCTAAATTTCTCAGAGTTTTTGCCATAAGCAGAGAAGTTGTGTCCTTGATTGGTGTTGAGAAGAAGGTACTCAACCCAACCAACATCACCATTTTGTCCAATGCTTTTGCTGCCATACCCAAATGGTTTGGGAGGCCCTACTTTCTCCTTCTCATTGAGTGGCATAGAGAAGAATTTGAAAGCTTCAGATTCCAATTGGGATATAGCTTCCATGGGGACCCCATGGTTGATGACTTTGAAGAATCCAAACTCCTCGCAAGCCTTCACTATGAGGGTCTTTGCATCGGGTTTGGAGAGGTCCACTACGGGAATTGTGGAGGAAAACGTGGTTGGCATGTAGTTCTTGATGTAGGAGTATTGTTCTGTTTTGGACAACACCATCATTTTTCTTGCTGCTTGCTCTGCCGTTGCTCTGTTTTTGAAGTGAATGGAAGAGAAAAAAGTAAGAGAGGAACAGAGAGGGTTGAAGGGCTTTCGGGGAGTTAAATAGATAAGTGAAAGAGAGAGAAAAAAACTTAATGAGACTCTGAGCAAAGGAAGCTTGTGAGAAAAAGTGGTTGGGTTCTTGGGGTATTTATACCCTAAAATCGGTGGGGGCATTGAAAGAGAAAGAGAGAGAGGAAAGCAAAGATGATTCAATTGTCTAATAGGAGATCTATGTGTGGGCTCTACATCAAGCACAGTTATTCTTTGACATTTGCATCATCGATCGTTCTACTAAAAAAAATTGAAGGCCACACAGAAAATGATGATAGCATACACAGTAGGTTGGTTTGTGTTTTCTGAGAAGAAATTTGCTAGTTTGCAGCATCGCTGCAGGTATGACTCAGTTGTGGGTGGCAGAGGATTAGCTACTGTTGGATCAAGTGTTACTATTAAATATTTAACAGAGCATATGTCAATATTCATTGAAGCTAATATTTAAATGTGTGAACTTTTTATTTCTTAAATTTTTTGAAATTTAGTTTTTTTAGTCCCTAAATTTTGGTTTTACATGTTGAAGTATTTTAATTTTTTTTTTTTGTTAAGTTTTTTTTATCTTTAAATTTTTATTTGACAGGTAAAAAATTTTAAACTTTTTAAGAATTTGGTTTTTAGTTTCTAAATAAAAAATTAAACTTTCATTTTTTTATTTATTTAAAGTTTCAAGACTAAAAACATTATTAAGTCTATTTAAATTAATGTATCTAGGTATTTGTGAAAGACATGCTAATTTGTATATGGATATTGGGAATTTTCTTGGCTAACAAAAAAAAAATAACAAACTAATAATTAATATAGATAAAAAAAAAGTTATACTCTTCTGTATCATAGGTAGGTATATATAAACGTATGCAGGGGAAACTAGTCATATGGTTCTCTCTATTTTTTTATTTTTATTTTTAATTAGGAGTTATGTTAATTTCCTTTAGACTTTAGTTGTGTTTGGTTGTCTTTGTATTTTGGGGTTGTGATACTCTTTGTATGCATCAGTAATATATATAAATATTTTTAGTTTATATAATCACATAATCTAGTTTAATTGATTGGAAAGGTAAAAAAAAAAATCAAGATATGTAACATTTTTTATACTGTCTTTATCTTTGATTCTTATTTATAAATAAACTTCACTAATAAGATACTCCGGAAAAAAAAAAAAGTTATTTGAGGGGGTCCAAACTATGTCTAGACTAGTCAACATTATGAAAAAAAAAAAAAAAAAAACTTGGCCTATAATTAGATCAGAACTTGTGAGTTGCATTGATGCCACGATATATAATTTATTTTTTCCTTTCATGGTGCCACGATTTTATGTTCATGGAACTGACATCAAATATAATAAAAATGGTGGTTGGCACACAACAAACAAATTCTGAGATGTCATGTTACTTTTTCGTACTATATTGGTCCATATGCATTTTAAGGTAAGAGTAAGAATTAGTAGAGAATATCATTTTTGCACAAAGTTAGACCTACATGATTTGTCTTACTTCTTATTTAGAGAGAGAGAGGGAGAGAGAAAACTACTAATTTTTTTCTTTTTTTAAACATACAATCGTCAATAATAAGATAGGTACATGTATACTTTATGTTTTAAATGCATGTCTTCTCACCATTAAAAACATATAACATTTTAAAATAATTAGTAACTTAAAAGACTTTTAAATTGGTTGTTTTAAACCTCTTCTTTTTGGGTTGAAAAATTCTCTATACTCCCACATAAATGAACTACTTAAAAATGTACATTTGTAAACTAAATTATAAATATATAAAAAAAAAAAAGTTCATATCATAGTAAATTATGGCCCATAGTTTTATATAGTTCTTGCACATGATTATCATGCCATTATTGAAATTATGCACCCATAGAATGTTCTATATACGTGGAGAAGAAGAAATATCTTCTAACACTTCTAGATCTGTCTACATAAAAGGTGTCAGCTATTAAAATGGCAATAATTTGATGAAAAAAAAATGTAATACTACATATAGAAGTATGTATACTTTGTATTATTACTATTTTAAATATTTTTACTTGACATGCACTTCTTTTTTATTTTTTTATACAAAGCAAAATATATTAATACACGCTCCTTTCTCTTCTTATATTTTATTTTATATAATGTAATGCGATCCATGATTGTATTACATGATCATTTTTGCTTCTAGACTAGGAGTACTTTACCAAGGGGAGTAATAATATGAAGAATATTAAATTTATAAACTAATGTATTTAAAAACAATTAAAAAATTATAAATATTAAATATTAAATATATGTGTGCGTCTAACATTTCGAATATATATCCCTATCATCACTACATTATTATTGAGACGTAAAAAAAAAGAAAAAAGAAAAGAATTAGAAGGATATTCGGTTAAGAGAAAGAACAAAAGTCAATCGTTGTGCATAGAGATTGATGTGCAAAGTGAGGTTTACGTGAAAAAATTTGCCGACATGGCGTGCCCAAATGATAGAACCTCATGTTGAAATGAAAGATAAATATCCCTTTCTTTCTCCCAATTTTCCCAATTTTAAATTATCCGGAACTATCACTTGATTTATATTTTTTTACCAAATTTTACGTGACAAGTATTAATTTTTTTTTCAAAAATTAAAAAAAAAAAGAATTTGATTGGCGTACATTACAACTAAAGATTTTCTTACACCATAAATCAATTATAAAATGTTATTTTCTCATGGAATATATATAAACAACGACTTTTTTTTTTTTTATGTTATATATATATATATATATTCTATGTTTTACATATAAGTAACAATAACCACTTATATATTAAACACTCCTTATACTTAAATTCAAGGGTCTTTTAAAATAAAATTTAAAATCATGAGGTAATTAAATGTAATCATCGTCACTTTCTTTCATGGATTTTCATGGATGATTTGTCATATATTATTTATATATATAGAGATATTGTGTAAATTTATTTAAAATTATAATAAATAATTGTTAAAAAAAGTAATTATTTTATAAATAGATAAAATTTATTTATTTAAATAAATAAATAATTATTCATTTAAAAAATAACAATTAAAACAAACACAATAAAAAATACTAATTTTTATTAAAATAAATATTTATTTTATCAAATAAATTTAAATAAAATAATAATTATCTTAAAAATCATGTATCATTAATAATAATTATTAATAACAGGACCTGATCTATTTAAATAAGATTTCAAATATAGAAAGAATGTAAGATAGGGTTCTTCAATTTGATGATGATCGATTGAAATGTTGAAGAACCAAAAATATTAATCATCTCCCAATTTTTCCACTCCACTTTCGAATTTTCCATTGTTTGCCATGAGAGCATGACATGAACTAGTGGCATCCATGGCGGCGTGCCGTCACAGCCGACCCAACGTGACCAAATCATGGCTTCTACGAACACACCACCACACCACTCCACAAATCACATGCCACGTTTCAGTCGTGCCTCACTGTTCTTAAACACTGTTCCAATGATTTGTTCTATCACACCATTAATTAATTATGTGTTTAATCCATATACCATAGTTAATGCATCATAACTAAATAACACGTGTTCCAAATTTATTAATCATTTTCATACTTTTTCAGTACGAGAGAAGAACAGTGTATGGATTATGAAGTCAGAGTGGTGGTAATTATTTTATCCACTGGTATTGGGTCATGACGTGTGGCCTAGTCAAAGCAATGTTAATCAAGTTTCATCTTATTCTCTACAAAAAATAAAAAATAATGAAAAAATAAATAAAAAATTTAAAATTTAAAAATTAACTATCTTATCATCAATAAATAAATATAGACAATGATGGTCTTAATGTAAAACTATTTCATATATAAATATATCATATTTATAAGCCAGAATGACAAATGCACTTACAAAGACAATTAATCGGGAAGCATTTTTTTTTTGTTTATAAAATTGAATATATTATCAAAAAATTTATACATTACAACCACATATGTTTAATCAATTGAGTTACATTTTTAGTATATTTCTTATGGGAACATGTTGGCACATATTTAAAGTTTAATAACATCTTTCATGAAAATAAACTTTGCCCTCATAAAGTAATTTATAGTTTTTTTTTATAAAAAAAAAAAGATAAAAGAAATAACAAATTGATAAATATATTTTTTCTTAGAAAAGACTCCTGATAGAAGTCAAATAATATTTGAACACGTAGTTATAAGACAACAACGTTATCAAATGTCTCTAATTAATAAATTTGCAACGTCAACTGTGTCTGCTGCTTGAAATAGCAACAGTGTTATATAGGAAAAAGAAGCATATTTTTCATTTTTCTTCTTCTTGGTCTTCGTAACTTTCTTCTTTCTTCTTAATTTCCTTCAATGTTTGTCATCATTTTGTGTCCATGCGTTCCACTGATGTCTTTCCATGGCCCCATGTGCATGCGATGTTTTGAGTGATCAATAGTGTCAACATAAAAACCTATTTTTGAAATTGTGAGTATATTTTTTTTTAATTATATAAAATTATTTTATACTACCGTTTAGTCAATTATATTTTTTTATTTATGATAAGATATTTGATTTTTATAAAATTATTTTAAAAATTATTATAGTGATGAGATATAATTAATCAATGATCATATAAAATAATTTTAGGTTGAGGATATATAAATATATATATTTTTTTTTATCAAAAAGGAAAAATAATATATAATATATAAAAAAGGAAAACACTAATTATTAATTGGGTTTTCCAATTACTATGAGCGTGACTACGTACTACTCCAAACATAAAATTATTTCATATTTTTTAAATTTAAATTAACTCAACAATTATAAAAGTATAAGATTTTATAATGATATGATTCTAATGTGTTTACATGTAATAAACTATTTATTTAGTTAAATAATTCGTATTCAATTCTCTCAATATAAAAATTGATTGCAAATAGTTTGTGATGTATGATATTGAAAAATAGAGTCAATAATCATAAAAGTGTATTAATTTTTAATTTAATTTAACTCATTTTGTTTACTTTATGCACAGATGCATTTTATTGTAATTTTTTTGTGTGTGTGGATATTGTTGGAGAGGAGTAAACTTTGTCTCATTTTCATCCATTATTTAGCTAGTTACACTACTTGTAGGCATCAATACCATAGAATATATATATATATATATATATATATATATATATATATATATATATTTTTATTATTATTATTATTTTTTTTTATCAAAATTCATGTGTGCATGTTGTTAGGGATATTTGTACGGAGGGAAGCAAATTGCGAATAAAGAGGTCAAATTTTCAAAACTTACTTTTGAAAATCTGGGCTGATGAAAAGAATGTTAATCTGAATTCTTTCTCATCCTTTAGGTTGTATCTTTATCATAAACTTTTTTTTGGTGCAGAAAAATTTAAGGGAAAGGAATATCATCCATGTTCAAAGCAAGAAAAACTTTTAGCTAGATTCACGGAATACTTAAAAGAAGAATTCATATTTATTTCACTTAAAAAAATAATAAAAGTTCAAATATAAGACCTAACTACCTAATACGATAGCATGTATTGTTTCACTAGATCAACTCTTTGAATTTCTTTTTTATAAGTTGGAATCGAATTTGATATGAAGAGAATTTATAATATTTACATTCTTAATTCAATCAAGTATTTTATATCTTCAATTTATATATTGTTATGATTAGAAAAAAAAAAAAAAAAGACCTAATGCAATTGATTGTATGATGATATTTTTAACCCATTCTAATTTCAATATTCTTATTAATTTTCCCTCACCTGTTAATATTGACAAGGAAGCTAAGGTGTCAACTTGTGTAGGCTAAACAAGGCATGTGAGGCTTTTGTATTTTAAGAGGCTATTCTATAGATCAGGGCTCCTGAATTATGACACTGCCGGTCCTGCAGGTATCATAGACAAGATCTATCAGAAAAAAAATGCAGAATATTTTTAAAGATTTCATTGGCATGCTTATATAATTATGATCTCTCTCCATTTGTCAAAACCTAGCTATTAACGGATAGGGTCTCAATCACACAGTCACAACACCAAGCATTATTGAAAGATGATCATCATTATCATAGTATGAGGAAACGAAGATTCAATCAAAGTATAAAATAGTTTTATTCAATCGTTTAATTATAATTATTGATTTTTATAAAATTATTTTTAAAATTATATAAACAATGAATTATGATAAAATCTTAATGTAAAATTAGTATAGTATCATTAAACTCTGATAAATTTCAATATAATGCCAGTGTAAAACTAATACTGATAAACTGTCGTTATTGATTAGGAACCTGCAGTAATGCTATAAACGATCCATCATTATTACAAACTTAATTGGATGAAGACGCTACTATATATATAGATACATGAATTCATCATCATAATTAGTATTAGACTTGTGGTTTCAGCATGACCCTTAACATAAAGTTGTTCATCAACACCAATGGTCATGCCAATATCTTGTTTTGACATGACTTGACAGTTTCTCTGATCCTCATCAAACCAAACCAATTGCATGCCAAAATAACAAGTTTATGATTAGTATTACTATCTATATATCTATCTCCTAGAGATTTTTCTAAGAAAAAATTCTTTCTCATAATCATATAATTGATAAACAAAAAAAAGGTGCAATAGTGGGTTGGTTTGTCATCCATGAAAAGGACCAAGTCATGTTAAAGTTGAAATCTGGATAATGCATGCATTCCTGCCTCACAAAATTGAATGGTAGGCCTCTTGGTTAGCACAAGAATATGTGTACTTAATTTATAAGCTTATAACATCAAAGTTTCATGATAATAATAGTGATGTAATAATAGTGTAAAATAATTTTATACTATGTCATTCAATTACATCTTTTTATTTACATAATTTATAAATTAAGAACTCTGATGAAACCAACAATGTAATCAGTGTATTACAATTAAATTCATTTTTGTATCATTACCAATTTTGATTAGGTATGGCTCTGCCTAATTCGTCCTTTTGGGATATTGGAAGTCAGCATTATCTACAGCAGATTAATGTATCATATCAGGATAAGGTGTCTAAGATAAAACTAGTCCCACACCACATTATTATGTGAAATAAAACTGAAAAATACTTTTTGACTCGTAATCACCATAAATTTTTTGAATATATCTAGCTATAGCTAATGATGAAATAACTGTATCAAGTGATCCTCTGTTTCTTATGACAACATTGTGTGTATCAAACCATGAATGTCAGTTTATGATATAAAATTCAGACAATCATTAACACTCGTCAACAAGCTAATTTTATAATTTTAGCATTAAGAAGAACACTGTGCCAGAGTATAAAGACTATAATTTCATAAAGTCATGGGATGATCAAATTTTTAGAACTTTTTATTATTATTTTGGATGCTACTAATTACTAATAATTTTGGTTTTTTTTAAAGGTTATTATATTGTCCAAGGATGTTCAAATTATTTTGTGCCTATTATACTTTAGTATATATACGTCAAAACCTTTAGTAACTTTTAATAGAAAGTCTTACTAGGTTTAACATCAAGGATGTTTATATAACTAGGTTAAGTGCATTTTCCACTATTTTGAGTGGAAGAGAAGACTTAACCTTTCCAGAAAATCAATCAACTAATGTACAATCATAATCAAGATAGGTGTGTAATAATTAATATATTATAAGCTATTAGATGCAAACTTCAGTGATAAGATTTTTTTCAAGAAAATTTATAAATTTATTTATAAAAAGGACTGCTTGTTGTGAATAAGCTTTAAAAGTTGGCAATCAAACTATAAATTTATTTATGATGAACTATTGAAATGAAAATAATCTTATTGTAAATTGAAGGGTTGTGTAACATGAACCAAACAAACTGTACAGCTAAAGTTTAATTCATTTAATCAATTCAATTTTCAACTCAGGTTCGACTAATTTGATTTATAAATCAAGTTTAATGAATCAATTATCATGAACCTGAGAGCCTCAAATTAATTTTAAATCACTTTGCTTTAATATTAACCTTAATCAACCGAGTGACCTGTAGACAAGTATATATATATTTGGTATATAAATATGAAAAATGTTATTTCATATAAAATGGTTTTCAAATAAAACATACCATCAGGTTATTTTAGTTTCTCGAATACAAGTATAAATGTGAAGTTTCATAAAATAAAAATGAAAAAGTTAAACATCATATAAATAAAAAAATGACTCATAAAATTAATAGTTTAAGAATTTGGATTAATTGAATGTGATGTGTTGAGTTCCATTATTTAAATGTGTTCAATATTTAATCCCTCCGTCACAGATCACTCTCAACCATAACATTTCTCTATGAATTATAAATTGTCTGTTTGACCAAACTAAAAAATAAATAAAATATAAATTTTTAAATTAAAATTAACTTTTTTAATAATTAATTTATACAAATTAACTTTCTCATTTGGATTCTCTAATAACGAAGAAAATAATTTTAACTCAAAAAAAATATTATATTTTATTTTACTTATATTTTATTTTCTAGAAATACTTTTACAAAAATACGTATCAAACATATACAAAGTATAAATATCCAACTGAATAGACATTTAATTGACGCAAAAAAGGAAAGAAACTATGTGAAATAAAAATGGAGCTCGTGCCTCAATTTGGTTCACACGGGACTTACGCGGGAGTTACACATGTCGGCATGACCAATGATCAGTGATGTTATTCTTAATATGAATTATGGACACCCGTAAAAAATATCGTGATAATGAGGATGGGACATATATTTATTCGCAAAATCTCACGGGAATGAGTGTGGGTACGAGTATTCCAGTACCCGTCCCGTCCCACCCGCACCTCACTTTATATATATATATATATATATATATATATATATATATATTAATTAATTAATATAATTATAATTTTATTATTTAAATTATTCAATTAAAATTGTTATTTCAATTATTTTTTTTATATGTTAATTTTGATATTCTATCATGTTTTTATTTCTATTTATATTAGTAGTTCAAAGTAATATAGAAATTATGGAGATAAGCATTTGTAAAATATGAAAAAATTGATTTGGATAATGAAGTTAAAATATTATATCTATATCTATTTGTATTTTATTTTTAATTTTTAATATATAATTATAAATTAATTAGCTTTAAAAATATATTAATTTTTTCCATCTAATTAGAGTTTTTGTTTAGATTAGAACATTTATAATCTTTATATTTGATGATTATTTTTGTAGTGTTATTTATAAGTATTGATAAATCAATGTTTGTTTGATTTTAACATTATATGAGTTTTTTTTTATGATTTCAATTTTATATATATAAAAAGTGCGAGTCGCGAATGCGGATATGGGTATATAGGTACCCAGAGGTATGAGGATGGAGATTAAAATTGTTACTCACACGAGGATAAGGCTGGGGAGGAGTACTTTTTTCATACTCTACCCATTACCATCCCTAATTGTTGCACTCTCTAACAACAATGTAGACCCAAAAATTCCTTCCATTTTCAAAGTACAAAAACAACCAAATCTTGTTTGGATTTTTAACGAATCATGAACATGTATCAACAAAATCTAGAGATCTAGTACCTACATAATAATAATAATAATAATAATAAAAGATATCTTATACTTTCATGCATGGCAGCAGCATAACACTAGCTAAATCAATCACCATTAATATTGAACATTGAAAAAAAATAATTATATATATATATATATGTTAAGAATTTATTTATTTATAATTAATTAATATGGACTAAATATTAATTTTTAGCATTTATATTAGTTATTTATATTTTGAGGAACTCAATTTAAATAATTTAATTTAGAAAGTTCTTAGACTGCCAACAAAAAATAATATAAAGTTAATAAGTAGATTGTCAATTTTATCCATTAGAGCATAATGACAACTTTAATGGATTAAAAACATAAAGCACAATGATAGTCCCCAGTATATCACAATGATAATCCCCAATATATCAAATTAGAAAACGGTTTTCTTTTATCTCCATATGAAGAGAAAATGAAGATCCCATCAAGAATAAGGAGATTTGGTTGAGAAAGATTAATCAACCAATATTTTTTTTTTATTAATAAAAAGCTTCCGCGTGTGTCAATCATAATCTTTATGAAGTCAACTATTTCTAAAACTTCCTTCTTCAATAATCTCACGTAATGCTATCTATTCGTTCATTTGGTTATTTTATTTGGTCAGTCAAAATAACCAACAATATTAGTATTTAAGGAAAAACAAACTTTCCAAACTCTCCATCAAATTTAGGTATTTTACCGTTTAAGGTCTTCTTAAATAAAGTCTTCGATTTGATGTAGTTGAAAGGTGAAAATCCCATTAAAGGTAATTAATCAAGTTTATTGATAGAGATTAATTATGGATAAAATTGGTAGATACTTCCTACCAATATCATGGTTACAAAAAAAGTTAGGTATTTTCTTAGAGGGTTATTTCAAATTTAATATATAAATTGTATTGTCTTAACTTAACCTCAAAAACTAGTTTATAGGGTAAGGGTTGTTCCCAACTTTTATATTCTATCTTGACTTTATCTTTAGTCGATGTGAAACTTGAATTTTTCACAATATATCTTTACACATCCAAAAAAGACTTTAATACTATCTTAGAAGGTAAGTTTGAATCGCAATTCAATTCCAAAAATGAATTTATAGGATCATTATAAAAATAATTTTTCCATACTTACCGCTTAGAATTTAGATAGAGCACGTAGACAAAAATAAAAAGCTATAATATTCCTAAAGAAAGCTATAATAAAGTGCAAATGTACGCATGTCTTGAGATATTTCAAAGAGTGAAGATTGTGAATGCTACGTAGAAGTGTAGGCACCTCTACTACTACATGTCCAGCAAAAAGATCTTCTCCTCCTATTCCCTCTCAATAATTGAGACTTCTACTTCTAAGTTCTAATTATGGAGAAAAGTGCACGGCTAACATGTTAAGACTGTAAAGACGGTTCGGACCTTATATTATAATAATCATAGTTTTCACTTACTTAACCATATATCAAAATCTAAGATCTTATAAAAGAAAAATCAATATCTAAGATCCAGAGACTAAAAACTAAATTTCATAAAAAATTAAGAACTACAAATTTAACTAACCCTAAATTTAAATACACATTTTGGAGAGTAACTCTCACTCTACCCACTTAACCCTAATTAGACATTATTAGTATTCCTCTTCTTTCATTTTAGATGCACATTTTACATAATACATACTACTATATATAGCAACTAACCGAAAAAATCTCGATCACACTTTAAAATATTCATTGTAAATCCTCAATATAATTATAATATATATATATATATATATATATATATTTACTTTAATTATATAAAAAATAATTATTCATATTGTATAATGTATAATGAAGATATTAAATCAACGACCGTTGACACAAGTAATATCTACTTGTATCTCTTAATCAAATAGTTTGACATTTCAATTTTAACTAACTTGAGTATAAAATAAATTATTTTTAGAAAAGAAAAATCACTGTATGTTCATAATTTTTAATAAAACTAACCATTACTTTGGTATCAATACCATTACTTTAAAAAAAACAATGGAAACATTAAAACAGCAGTTAGTTTACTAAATTCTAACAAAAGATATTGAAAATTTCAGCACCGTTTCTTTCCCCCACTCCCATAGAACATCGACACAATTAAACATTTTGAATAAGGGAATATAAGTATCTATTCTTCTAGACCCAAAATCTAACATCCAATGTATGTGTTTCAGTTACTAACACATATCCTTTGTTCATGATGGTATATATTTCGCATGCTCTTATTTTGATTTTTTTTTTTAGGCTTTTATATGATGTAACGTTTTGTCCAATAAAAACTACGTACATCTTGAGATTTTCTTTTGATTTTTTGTTCTTATTAATACTTCGTTTTCACTGTTGCTAAAAAAAATATCTATTCTAGACTAGACAGTTTCCCATCATCAAGTCTAATAGAAGGCAAAGCCCAAATTGCTACCAACCAAATCCCTAATTTCAATCAAAACTTATTTTACAAGCCCAATGAATAGGTTAATCTTTTTTTTTTTTTTTTTTTTTTTATACTATTACAATTGTATCCGATAGTTAATTATATTAAAGACTAATCATATTAGCAACATTGTGACTTATTAGTTATTCATGAGAGTTTTCACACATGAAGAAATGAACATAAAACTTTCCGTTCAATATATAATATTCACAAGTGTGAACACATGATGTCTAACCGTTACGTTAACCTTTACATATTAAGATAATTTCATCTAAATGAGGATTTTAAAGACAAATGTTAGTTTACATCTTAATAGAAAAAAGAAAAAAAAATATAAATATAATATTTGTTACTATTGAAATGTCTTAAAATCATATCCTTATCCAAATTCACCTAGCTTTTTCTGTGCAAGCACCAACTTTGAACCCTTTTGCTGGTATTCAATCCTCACACCTCACTCACTCACCAGTGAGTGTAGATATTCTCAACCGTACAAAATCTTTTAGAATTGAGATTCGTAGAGTACTTGAGCACATAAGCTTTGACTAGCTTCTTTTTAAATGTTTTTCTTGAACACATTGAGTACATAAGGCATGACATGTCTCATCTTTAGCTTACTACACATTATTCCTTACTTGCTAAATCTGCAAAAATAAGAGAACAAAACTGAACTGACTCTTTGATTCCCCTACTGCATGAAAAGCTAAGAAAAATCACACAGATGTGTGTCATGTAACATGGTTTACACCAGAAGATGGTAACACCTATCATATCTTCAAATATCATGATACTTGAAAGTTGAAGATTGCAAATAAGATTCCCTTATCCGTTCTAGCTTATCTGAGACCGAAAGTTAACTTGTACTGCATATTTTGCCAGGTAGTTATCCTCTACAATGAATGAATGTACTTGCTATCAAATTTAGTCCACTAATTCATTATGAGTTCAAGGGTGATACATTGATATATGGTAAAATAGTTTTATACTATTATTTAATCTTATAAACTGTTGATTGTAATTGGACGAAAGAGTAGAAATGTCAATGTATCAGCATCACAATTAAACTCATTCATTATTCATGCTAAAGTTAAGCATAGTGATGGAACCAACCAACCACAAGCCCACTATACCTTAATGCCAAAGGGCCTTTTGGTAGGAATAACTTAGCTATTGTTATTTCCACATCCCTTTTTTTCTATTATCGCACTAACTTCTTTTTTTTTTTTTTTAAATACTATTTATCAAAACATGTTTTCGTTATGTTGTTGTGTATTCATACACAACAAAACTAGTTTATGCAAAAACGTGTTTCTCTCAAGGGTAATTTTGTCAAAAGAATAAAATATGGAGTGGATATAGAAAAAAAGGGACTCAGAAACAAAAGTAACTTTCACATCACATCACATTCTTTAAGGTGAATGTAACTTTTGTTGTTTTATGTTTTAATTTTTGTTTATTATGTTATTTAATTGAAGTTTGAATTTGATCCTTTATATTTTTAAAATAATTTGATGTGATCTTTTATATTTTAAAAATAAGTCAAAATGATATTTTTAAAAATAAACATGATTTTCAATTTTGTGATGTAATTTTAAATCATTTTTTGACTAATTCAAAATGTAAAAACTATTTCATTAAATTTATTTACATGAAAATTATAAAATCCAACTAATGTTTGAATAAAAAAAACACAATAAACATAATGAAAATTTTATGAAAAGTATATCCAACAAATAACTAAATTAATGAAAAATATAACATTAATTTTTTTTAATTATTCATGAGATTATTTTTTCATATGATTTTCATTATATTTGATCCTTTTTAATTTATATATCAGTTGAGTTTCACAGTTTTCATGTAAGTGAATATAATAAAATAACTTTTACATCTCAAATTCTTTAAAATATGATTTAAAATCGTGTCACAAAATTGAAAATAAATATTATTTTAAAATGACCATTTTAATTTATTTTAAAAACATAAATAATCAAATTGATGCTTCTAAAATATAAAAGAATAAAATCAACAAAAACTAAAACACAAATAAACAAAAGTAATATTTATCCCATTCTTTAAACACACCGGTTTCTAATATTATATTAATTTCATGTAAATATTCAAATAATAAATGAAAGCTATGATCCAAATTCTTTAGATTATTAGATGCACATACATACTAAATCATAAAATATATTGGAATATTAATTTGAGAAAATTGACTATAAACAAATATTCAAATAATTTTACAGCATCATTGAACTACAACTAATGTTTATGTAGAATAAATTTTGTTGACTTTTATGATGATTGCTTTAAAAAGTATATCAACACTTACTTGTTATCAATTACAATGTCAATGAGGAGACTTTAAACTCCATTAATTATTGATTTTCTCATTAAATTACTTTTATCTTTATTTACTGACAAGTCTATAATTTAATAGCTCTCACTTAAAAAAAAGAATATACAAAAGAAGGTACTCGAAACATTACATAGTATATGAGTGAACATCAAATGTTGGTGTTTTCTAGCCACATAACTAGACAGTAACTAACAATTCAACACGTTGCATCTTCAACATTCAGCAACACTAGCCATGGCTGCAAGTGCTATCAAGCTCTCATTCCTCTCGAGTCTCGTTTTTCTCTCAGTTTCAGTCTTGGGTGCAAGGTCATCATATAGAACAATTCCTCCAACATGCAATCGCATAGAGTGCCCCACCCATTATGTAATTGAAGTTGATGATGGCTATCAAATCCGTCGCTATAATAATAATGATTCATCTGTGTGGATGTCAACTTCTCTCATTCAAGACACTTCTCTTGTTCAAGCTACTAGAACTGGTTTCAGGAGGTGATGTTTCTTTCATTTTAGCAATTTTATTACACGAATTTCTGAGTTATTTTTATGCCAAGTTGAGTAGGATAAAAAGTCAAAGTTCAGATACAGTTACTTAAGTACTTTTTGTATTACTTAATTTAATCAAAATTGGAGTTTTGTCTAAGTAATATATGTTTACATATAATGCAAATGTTTATTATGTCAATTATTGAGATGCAACACCAATTCTAATTAAAAAATAATGTAAAAAATGTCTAAAGAATTGTATCTAAGTTTTGTTCTTATAAAGGCTCATGTCTTACCATGTATGCCATAACAAAGCATTTTGAATTAACATATGTAAGATGGTTGAGTAGGATGTCTGAGTATGGTAAATTCTCTGATAATAACTTTGATTTCTACATATAAGAAAAAAAAAGTCCGAGAAACCATAACTCATTTTCAAAAAAACTTGTCACATAAGTTCCTAAGTTCATCTACATTGCAAAAAGTTTTCAACAAGTGCTTCTGGTGTTGGATTATTCCATCCAAAGAATTAACTGAGCTTGAGTACTCCCATTTGGTTTTTTTCCACATGATGCAGTCTATTTGATTATATTCAAGGCAAGAACAGCTACAAGCAAAAAATTGAGATGACAGCGCCTGTGATCACAGAAGTTTCACCAAGTGAATCCTCATATGTTGTTAGCTTCTTTGTACCAAAATTGAACCAAGCAAACCCTCCTCCTGCAAAGGGTCTCCATGTCCAAAGATGGAGCAACGTGTATGTAGCAGCAAGACAGTTTGGTGGATATGTAAACGATTCGAATGTCGTGGTGGAAGCCGCTGTGTTGTGAGCTAGCATTGCTGGCACTGGTTGGTCTGGTGCCATTGAGAAAAGCCACAAAGATGGCCATGCTTCTGTTTACACTGTTGCACAATACAATGACCCTCTTGAATATGACAATAGGGTGAATGAGATATGGTTGTTGTTTGAAATGGAAAGTGGAAGGCATGCAATGTGAAATCTGTGTGAGAGAATTAGTTTCACCACTTTACATAGCTTGTAAACTTTCTACAAGAAAGCTATAATCAGATTATGATTTGAGGAATTATAGCATCTGAAATTTATTAAATAAAGTGTTGAACATTTTGCTTAGACAATGCTTTTAAATTGAATAGTATTTTGGATCGCTAGCTTTAGTGTGTTTAGATTTCCATTTGAAAAAAAAATAAAAAAATCATGGTTAATTTGAGCAGAAGGTTGTACCTTGTTTTTGCCTAAACAATGGTTTTGGGATTTCAAACAACAATGCAAATACACTATTAAGGCCATTTTGAACATTTATAATGGCTACTAAAATTTTACATTATCAATCGATGAGTTTAAATCATCATGTGGTGCGTATCTCAGAATTTTGCAAAGATTTGCAGGCATTGTTGTGCAGAGTGATATCTTATTTTGGCTTGTATCTTCTATGCCTATTTTTGGTTTAAAGTCACAGAAGTATTTTTACAAAGTTTAACACAAAATTGTGCATTCCAAATTCCAATGCTTGAATTGAGAAGGAAAAATTTGTTGCTTCTGGAATAAAAGTACCTTAGTTGTCTCAACTAACTTTAATCCAAACATCAATTGTGTCAGGCAATTATACACAAAATTTAGTGAATGTTTAGATTAAAGTCTGAGGAACCTAAAAGTATATTTACTTTGGAATTAACTATTCTGTCCTTCATTTCGTACATTGAAATTTGTTATTGTATATTAAAATTAGTAAAAGTATTTTCCAAACAAGTTGAGTAGTGTATCAAGGGGTTTAACTGAGGAGTGCATATCCTCAACTGTACAATGCAGCAGTATTTGAAATAGTATCTTATTAATGGGTTGTTATAAGACTTTAATTATACACCTTACTAAATTAGATGTATTCTCTATAATATTTATAATTTTTTTTCTCTATTCACCTATTTATCTTTTGGAAGTTTTTTGGTATTCCACCATAAAAAAGAAAAAGAAAAAGAGGAACACTATGATAAGAAATTATAATTATTTTGTGGTAATTGATCCACTGATATTTAACTTTTTTTTTTTTTATAAAATATTGATATCTAGCTCATGCTCACAAATTTTAATTTAAAAAAAGCAATGGGGTGAAGCTATCATCTATTATCATATTTGTTAATTTTGATAATTTTTGTTATTATAATTCTAAAAAATTGCGATTCTATCAAGAATTATAATACCAAAAACTGTCAAAATTAACAAATATGATAAAATAGATGATAGCTTCACCTGTTTTTTTTTTTAACTAAGATTTATTAGCATTAGCTATATAACAATATTTCATAAAAAAAAGATTAAATATCAGTGTATCAATTACCACAAAATAATTACAACTTCTTATCATAATGTTCTTCTTTCTTCTATTGTGAAATACCAAAACACTTCTAAAAGATAAATAGGTGAATAAAAAAAATTATAAATATTATAGAGAATAGATCTAGTATTAAGGAATATTGTTGCATTCATGCTTAAGTTGATTCAGCTTAATGCGTTAATAACGTAAATTTACTTGTATTTGTTTTCTTATTCTTACCAATAAAAATATAAAGCTGAGTAGTGTGATCACTGTCATGTGGTGATTTAAAGTTGGTTTTTTTAATGGTTATTATTCCTCTGACTCGTTTGTCAATGTAACTATTACCTATAATTGCCCGATAGATTCGTCAAACTCAATCAAAATTGAGCGTAAAATCCTTATGATGTTGCCTGAAAATTATGTCAGAAGAATATAATATACTAAGCTTATTGGTAGTTCATGATGCCACTGGTTAAAGGGAAAATTTTCTCTCTCTTGGTCAAACTTAAAAACCAGCATTAAAATATATAGACATGTGCAGATCTCGTTTACACAAGTTCCATAGTCTACACCAGTCAACAAACTAAAATGATTATTTTAATGATAGTACTTGTAAAGTAGATCACTGTACGAGAATTTCTCGTTAAGTGAAAAGCTATGAAGTTTGAGTTAAATAATAACATAACATAAGTATTCCCGATATGTTTTTAATATTATAATAATGCATTATAAATACACATCATCATGCCTAGTGAGCATGGACCCGAGTAACAACAGTTAACACAAGTTTAAAAATAGTCTCAAATCTCAATGAAATGGAACAGTGATACCACTAGGAAAAGACTTTGATGGATTAACAGATAATCAAAGGATCGATGCTGTCATCTTTACAATTATCAATAAAAATAAAAATAAAAATACATCTGTGCTTAAAACTTGAAAGAACTACTACTATATGCCTCAATCAACTAAATATTGAAAACTTTGAGGCACAACACCTACTTCATCTAATAATATCAGTTCAACAAGTTAGGATTTTCCCCCAAAGACTAAATAAAATTCACACTACTGACTAGAAGAAGTCCGAGTAATACCACACACAGGATTACTCCCATAATGTACATACATGCCACAGTTCCCATTTTGTGGATGTTCATTTGAAGAAGAATGGTTGACCCTTTTGGAATGATCAATTCTCTTTACTGGTTCAACATGACCCTTTTGAGAGATGACCCTTGTAACTGGTCTGCTATGTGAAAACTTCATGTAGGACCTTTCTGGGGTGTAGTTGAAGATGGATGAAATTGGATCCATGTTGCCTGAATCACCATAGTCCACAGTGCTGAAGGAGTCCCTGGTGCTCTCTGTTGTGAAGGAAGCCTCGTCTGAGCTTGTGAAAAGGGACCAGTCACTTGATGTGGCATCCGAAAACTCGCCGCGCCTGATGTTCTCGGCGTAGGTTTGCGTCACTGGCAGGGCGTTTCTGTTAGTGCTTTTTCTGAGGAAGCCGTTGGTGGTGTCGATGACACGAGTGGCAATTTCTGGCCTGGCATTGGGTGATGGCTCTAGGACAAAAGACTGACTGTGATGCCTGCTATGTGCTGGTTTATTCGGTTTCAGCATTTCCATTGGACTGTGCTTTGAAGAATCATAGACTGGTTGCTGCATGGCTTTCACAGTATGTTCTACCGGAGGACGGGGATAAGACCTACAAACAATTCAACAGTTTTAAAGCCAGAAGAAAGCATAAATACAGCATGCAGTACAATAAAGATGCACTGACATCCATAAAGAGAATCACATACAAGATCCATGAAGAATTGGTCAAAATATGTACTCTTACAGAAACTTAAAACAAGTCACATATAAAAAAGTACAGCCCCACCTATCATATGCAGCAACAGAATGCAAGAATATGATCAATCAAATTACTTGTCTTTTATTAAAAAATTTGAGATCAGCTTTTATTCAATAGTTACCTAGAGTTGATGGAAGCAAAAAGATAAAATATCAACATTTCACATGATCTTTGTTCACCATAGCATTTTCATCTTTAGTTCGGAAAGACATTTTGATTTTTTTTTATTGACAAAGAAGGGTGATCTGCTCGAAATGTAACATTTATAATTAAATAGAACAGCGGAATTGAGTATATTAATTGCCAATATACTCAGATAAAGGAAACAGATTGTCAACTGTAATGGAAACTAAATCTCTACCTCATGTAGAATAGGATATATGCTCCTTCTGACATGACCTGATTAACTAGCACTGGCTGAACCTGTTAAATAGAAATAATCTCAGTAGTTAGAGTAATTAGTGATTAAGAGGTTAAATTAGATAAATAGGGGGTAACAGATGTAGAAACATTCAGAAAATTAGATTTGTCAGAGAAGGGAAAGCCTTTGTGAAGGGAAAACCCTTGGTAGATAGTTTTTTTTTCCTGATTCTGTACAAGTTATTCCAACTCCTTGAATACTTTAATTACTTCTTAATTCCATTTAATAGTGAGAGCTCCTCTCCAAATTCTTTAATATTCACAAACACACTAGACATGAATATAGAATGTTAAGCAACAAAAGAAAATGGTTACTGTTAGATATAAAAACATTCATGCGCTTCAACCCAATAACTTGGGCTTTTGAGATAGTTAGTGTATGGCAATTACTTATTACATGCAGATATTGCAAACAAAGCAATATCCTTACCTCAATATCATCTATTCTGAACCAATTGCCTTGCAGATCTTTCACATATGAAACATAGTGTCCAGAGAAAGATGCATTTAGTGTGTCCAGGTGCACAACAACAGCATAAAGCATGTAAAGTGGCGGAATATCACCCGTCCCAGTCATGAAAGGAATCATATCCAGCATTTCAGGAAAAGTTATGCACTTGTTAATTTTCCCATATCTTCCTTCCTGATGATACAGAACCAGAAACAAGATATTCCAATTCAAAGAGTCAATAAATAGAAAATGAAGAAATTTGAAACATTATCAGGCACCCAAAGATTTTTAATTGCCAAAGAATATTGGAATGTAATTTTAGAGCATTATTATTACATGGCAAAGCTCCACATCACATCTACAACCATGTAAAGTTTTATAAGTCAATCTAATGTCTTGCTTAGCCAACCATAATCTAGAAAGCCAATAACTGTAACACCAACCAAGCCATAAGTAGCAATAAGACTAGCAAGAGTGCAAGACAAACAATAAAGTCAAGCTTCCCAAGCAAAAGAGGAATGGCAATAGAGAAAAACCTTACAAGAGCTATGAGATACCTGAAATCTCTTCAGAACTATAGTCAAGATGTTAGGAGCTTCGTGTATGCTCAGTTGCTTTCTAGCTTTAACATATGATGTGCACCTAGATCAAAATGTATAAAGAGAGGTGAGAGTCTCTTAAATTGGAAGTGAAAAATCTAGCAATGTTCTCTGTTGTTCTCTTTTACCTCATCATTTAATTACAACGAAATTAACCAACTAAACCACATAATAGTGACAAAATAGATACACATTAGATAATCAGACCTTCCACATCTGTACATATTCTCTCCATCCAAATCTTCAGGAGAAGTAAACTGAGTCAGTGCATCTTCCAGTGACTCAACCCAACCCAATATCTCCAAGTTCAGGTCCATAATGTTCTCATACCTTTCTGATTCGTGATTACAATTCAAACACTTAACCTGTAGACATTAAATTCCACTAAGCCATCAAACAAATGTAAAATTAAAATCACTGTTGTTGAAGACATAGAGCTAGAGGTAACAAAGAAAACATAAGACAAAAGGAAATGAAACAAGGGATACACACCTTGGATTGAAGACGACCACCAAAAGTATGTTGTATGAAAGTTGTTTCTTGTAGTCTAGGATCAACCTTTTTCTCACCACCAAGTCCCTCCAAGCATATAGTTTGCATTGATGCAATTAGAAGCCTATAAAAACAACACATTTAATTTACCAATGACTAAGCATAGGTTTCAAACAAACACAAGTAAATTTCAGTACAGAAACAACAAGCTAAATATAAACAAAATTAGTGTGCGCACATGTTAAGAGAGGAATACAAAGTATCTGCATTAATTAATAATTCAAAAAACATAGGCAATCTCAAAGACCTTAAAAATTCATGGGCATCTTCCTGACTTCCTTCACCCATGTGACAGTTAATGCTCCGCATATGCCAAAGTATCCTACTAGGAGATAGAGGAGCCCCATTTTCTCTTAAAGTCATTATGTGTTGCTCTAATTCACACATGAGACACCAATCTTTAGCACAACCTGACATTGAATTAAAAATAAGACAATATTTTTAAAAAAATGTCTTGAAAGCAAACTGAGTCTTGAGACTCATCTTAGTGAAAAGTTAGAGAGAGAATGTAAATACAAGCTTTTGAGTGTGATCTATAAAGCAAATAGACGACTAGAGGCTTTGTAGAAGTTAAGCACTGCAAGACAGCATTGGCATAGCAACTGCAAAAATAAAGAGATTAAAAAATTAATATTGATTCAGAATATACAAAGAAAAGAACCATAAATAGATTTTCCCAAAAATTTATCTTCAAGTGAATCAGGGCTCATTTTGCAAACTTAAGCAAGAGAAGTTTGAAAACAAAAGGTAAATTGAGAAAGTTCACATAAGTAACCATGAAATGGGGAAACCACCCCTTCCCAAAACTTTTCTCCACCATAACAATAATAATAAAGTAGCTGTTGAATAAGGTACAGCACCACTTGACAAATGACAAAAGTTAATATCTATATTATTAAATGATTAAATCTATATCTATAAATTCAACATTTATTTATACTTCTATCACAATTGTAGAGTTTTATTGCTAGTATTACCTGTTCCCACAATTTAACAGGCCCCTGGGGCATATGCCAAAGACATCACTTTGAAAAATCTTTACAAATTCATCATAAGGAAACAACATCTGAGACATGATCAAGACACCAATTAGTTAGTAGAGGAATCAGTTTATAACTAGCGGCTATAGAAAACTGTTTCAAGTAGGAGGGAAGAGGGAATTGAAATTTGTAGGCATCTACACAAGTCTGACCTTTATCTTCTTCACCTTCTTGCACTTTACATCAATGCCTTCTGTGGATGCTAGAGGAGGAGGTTTTGTCGATTTCCTCAAGCCCATCATTTTCATAATTCCAGTGCTTGCAACCCCATTGCTACCATTACCATGTAAAGGGATGGTATCACTATTTCCAGCAACTTCTGCATGATTAACATAGTTTGCATTTTCAAAAATAAATAAAAAAATCTAACAAGAAAGGGAGAATAATTCAACATAGAATTAATACTGAACTTAAGTTATATGAAAAGTGACATTAAGACAACAAATGTGGAAAAAAAAACATCTTAAATACTAACTTAGTTCATCTGCAGTTTTCCCTTTCTTCTCTATTTCTGAGCAACAAAAGTCCGTTGATGTCTTTGATGTTGACTTTGGTGATTTAGAAGATTTGGTCTTGGGAGTATGTAATATCTTTTTAGCTTTCACACTTCCTTTGATTGTCGTTTCAGAAGGGCGTTTGTATTGTGCTGCTTCATCAGAATGATAATTCCCCCCTTTGACTACACCTTTGGCAGTGATGTCTGTTTCAAATTCATCTATACTGTTATCATTGTTTGCAGCACTTGACACACTTGGGCGTCCATATTTGTGTCTTGTTACAGATGCATTTCCATATGGACTTTGATGGTTGTCATCCTCTTGGGTTGTGTTTTTTGATGCATCAAGTCTGTTAATATAAACTCCTAAGCCACCAGAATTGACATTTGAAATTTCTTCCTCCAACACAGAATCATTGCTATTTCTTGACTGCAGCAACAGTTAAGCAACATGATCAGAGATTTAGTATTGATTAATTTATAAAATGTATGTCAATTGGATATCAAAGTAAAACAAGTACACCTTCTGTCTCATAAACGCCTCCTTTGGAACCACACTTGAGAGAGAACTGGTAGCTTTATAATCAGAAGATTCAATAGAAGATTCATATATAGACCCATTATCTCTTCTCAATGTTTCTCTGTTGGATTTATGGGAAGTTCTTTCAAAAGCAGAAGGTTGGAAATTATTAAATATGGAAAAATCAGTTGTAGCAGGAGCAGCAGTGCCTGTCAGAGGGTGAACCAAATTGTCCAAAGGTGCACTCTCCCTTAAAGTCTGCTTCAAAGAGGGACCTAAGAACTGGTTGTTCAAATTTTCATAAAAGTAACTCCCATGACCAAATTCCTCAACTGAAACAGCCATAGGAAATGAGCTTGATCTATGAGGTTCCAGTTGCTGGCATTCTTGCTTGTGAATTAGCCTCCAATGGATTATTTGACAATTTCCAGAGCTGCAAACCACTTACAGCTCAAAGTTTGAGAATTAATCTTGAGGTCAAACATAATATTTTCCCCAACAATCATGTAATAGAAGAAAATTTATAAAAGAGCAGATAGAAGTGTTGTTTAATATAGGTTACAATATACCCTGTCTCCCCTCTTCTTCTCTCTTCCAAATCAGAAAACAACATTTATTTGTTCCACTTCAATTCCATTAGTTAAACCCTTGAAAACTCTTAAGAAAAATATCATGGAGAAATCAACTTAAGGAGTTGTTCTAACAAAAGCACAAAATTAGCAAATTGCCAATGTGACAACCAATTGAAGAACTAGGACATTTTACTGGCCAAGAACTAAATTTTATAGCCATGGGTTTATTATTTCATAGCAATTAGAGGAAACTGAGTAGATATTACCTATCTGAGAACTAATTGAGCACAACTCCTAAGATAGTGTATTCTTCATTTGGTGGCATGGTAATGGTATAAAACTTCAATCTAACTAGCAGACATGTATTCAAAGTATGCTTCCACACAATTTAATTAAGAAAACAAAAGGTGAGAAAGAAAAATAGATTAACAGCTAAAGTAAGTTAGAAGAGTTACCAATATCTAACAAATTTGCATCTGGAGCATCGAGTTCTGGCTGGAGCAGAGCACCTAGCACACACATGATGCTCACTTTTTGAAGCAGACAATGGAGGAATTACATCAGCCACGGCCATTTCTTCAGCTCTCAGAGCTTCTTCGGCAGCCAAATGGGCAAGCAAATTTATCCTATCTCTCTTCTTAGAAGTTTCACTCCATTTTCCAAGTAAGATGTAAGCCACCAAGGGAAGCACAACCAGGACCAGAAACAGGACAGGTATATCAGATTCTCGCGGTTCGAGCATATCCCCACAAGCATACTCATGTCCAGTTTCCTCCCAAAATCACTAATCAGAATATCATCCCCTAAAAGTGTACGTAATCAGCATCTGGGTAAACAGAAACTTCAAGTGCAGCACAACCCATTCCCCACCATTCAAACCTGTCAAGTATCATCTACTTCAATTTCATGATCTCAAGTTTCCCAGTAAAGAATCAAGTACATTCACAATTATCACCCAAGCACTTTATCTTAGACTTTAATACTACTGCATTTCCTCAACCCTGAATTCTTTTTTCTTTTCAGATACACTTATGATAGCAAAACTTTAGATTAATCATGTAAGTTCATTTAGTTCCAAAGAAGGACACGGCCATTAGTGTTAACCTATCCTTCTTTGAGTAACCTAATCACCTACCTTGTATAACACTATAGCTTGCTCAATCTTTGACAGCAAAGAAAAAACTGACTCAACAAAGAGTTCCCAAACTTGCACATCTTAAACATAGTGCCATCATAGTTTGCCTGAACTTTAAATTTACAAATTTACAGGTACAAGAGGGGAAAAAATAAACTTCAAGAAGAAATAGAGGACAATTGCTTTCAAGTGTGACAGGAAATTCAAAGTCATGGACCTGGTAGTCATGTTCATTATCCAGTTCAACAAAACAAAGCAAAAAACAAAACAAATGCTCTTATTATATAATAACAGTTCACTAACACACAACAGTCAAAGAAGCAATGATGGCACAGAACAAAGCAATGAGCATATAAAAAAAAACCTCACCTTTGTGTGCCCACTGCCCCAATTTTATATTCAACAAACAACACCCATTTCAGGAAAAACACAACCAAACAAGTGAACAACCCCATTCCACAGTTGTATAGAGAGAATGGGACAAACCCCTCCACCTAAAAAGATGCTTCCACCTAAAGAAACCACCCTAATTTTTTTTTTCTTTCTAAATAGACAAATTTCAACCCCATAAAACAAAAGAAAGAAAGAAAGAAACTCACTTGGTTGTTCCACACATCAGCAGCAAAATAAACTAAAAAAAAATACATATTTTTCAGAGAAATGAGCTGAACCCCAGAAAAGACAATGCATTTTTTTTTTTCTTTTCCCAATCTGAGATTCAAGTACCAGAGAAATCAACACCACCCAACAATGCCACACAATGCAAGTTAGAAACTTTGAACATACCCTCAACACAGAGAAGAAATCTGAGCAAAACCCACCAACACTTCACCTCTTTACTCTCATGGGTCTTCAAAAGATTCCTTGATTCCCTCCTCAACACACCTTCTTCTTCACTTCACACAACTTAGCACCCCTTCTTACCACCCTTTTCTTTAACGTTTTTGGGAAACACTAGCCTGTGTCACACTCCATACAGAGCTCCATCAGGACCTTCCACGTGGCAGAACCGTACCCGTTGATCATGAAATCAGGTTTTACACAGTTGGATCACTATGTGGGACCCACTCCGATGATGTTCCCAATGATTTGTCACAGATGCCACGTGTACGGGTGATGCATTAATAAGAGCATAATTGTTGGTCAGAGTGGCGAATTTTGAATTGTCACTAAAGAAAAATTATTATAATATTTTAACTTTTTTTGATCTGAGACATGTGATGTGACAGAGCCGTGACAGTCCTTTGCTCCGAATATTACAATGTCAGTGGTAAGAGGCTTGGAAATTGGGAAATTTAATAATTTCTCTAACAAATTTAATTAAGAGTAATTTTTAGATTATTATTACTAAAAGTTGAATTTAACCATAAAATACAAATAGTTTGATAAAATTTTTATTTTTACGTAATTATCATAAAAATTATATAAACGGTAAATTAACCTCATTCAGAATATAAAATTTATGCCTATTAATATTAGTCACAGCATATCAATACATTATTATTAAATTGAATTTATAATTTATGATAAATTTATTATTTTTTTATAAAATTATATTAAATATTATATAAATAATAAATTGAGATTAAAGGACGATATAAATATTATATTGTTAGTTCAAATTGATGCATATAGTTAAATTATTTTAAAAATTTGTAACAATGGGACATGTGATGTAATTATTGTTAGTTGTACAATGTTGAAAAATTTTGATTCAGAAGAATCAATCAGATCTAAATCACGGTGACGAGTTTTGTGTGTGTGCACACCAAATTTTATATACTACCCTAACTTTTAGTTTAATTGAATAGTTCATCTATTTTCAAAGACTTGCCATGAGTCTTTATTATATGCCATTTGGGGTAACCTAAGCACTTGTTTAAGAATCATTGAGTCATGCATCTTGATTAAATAATTTACCTTTTTAACTGTCTATTTTGTAAATACATTGATAATGTTTTTTTATAAATTTGATGTGACCTTGTATGTAGTTATTCATTTGTCTTAAATAAACCATGGGTATAATACTGCGTTAATACATACAAAGCTTGAAGTAATGATTTTGATGTTAAGTTATTTAAATGCAATTGTATTAAACTTGATAGAGAATGTTTTGTCGTTCTTCATATTGAATTGTTGACAAGTTGGATGTTTAGATTGATCTAAGAATTTAATTGAAATGTGTTTTTGACGTAATTTATCCATTATATTCATAAAAAAATATAATTCAAGAATTATGATTTTATAATAATTATTTTTAAATTCATATTAAAAATATTGTTTAATTAATTGATAAGATAAAAAGAAAGATTATCAATGTATCACAATTATTTTTAAATAGTGGAGAACATGAAAAAGAAGAAGAAGGTGATATGTTTTTAAAAATATCTAAAGAAATATGAAATAACATTAAAAAAATCAAATAAATTATTAATAACTATAATATTTTATGTCCATTTATTAAACTTTGATAAAATAAAAAAAATAATTTTAAATCATTAAATAAAATTAAAATGTATACTTAAACTAACTTTAATCATAAATATTATATTCAAATGTGTTACGACACGTAAATTTGAATCTTAGAGGATAAGGAGTCTTACTAGTCAGCCAACCCGTCTGAAGTCATCAATTCATATATTGGTTGGTCTAATATAGGAATAAGACATTTCATCCTATAGACCCAATTCTTATCTTTGTTTTGGAATATTGACTCATTTTCATTTTTATAGTCTATGAGAGGAAAGAAAAAGTGATCGTGAGAAAATAAAAAGGGAATTTTTTTTATATATTATAATATTAGTACAAAGTAAGTTATATAGAAAGTAATGATTAATCTTTATGAAATATCATGAGTATATTATTGTAATATTTTTCTCTTAACATAATTTATTTTATATTTGAACTAGTCATAATTCAAACTCTCAATTATTTGATTAAAATATATTTATCACTACTGTGTCAATCATTGTTAGTAAAATAGGAAAAAATAATATATGAAATGAATGATGCAGTAAAAAGATGAAAAAAAGAAAGACATGGATAAGATATAAAAAGAATTTAGCAAATGATTTTTTTTTCATTAACATGTTTCAAAGTATTTAACAATTTTATTAATAATTAATATCTTTGTCGAGAAATTTATTAATCATCCATCATATTTTAAAAATATTATTTTGATATTTTAAGTTATACTTTTTTTATATATATTTTAGTCAATTTTGGTGAAAATGTTAAAAACTTAAATGTTTTTAAGTATATTTTGATTCATTTTTTAAGTGAGTATGTTTTCATTCATTAAATTTAAGAAAATTATAATCAATTTAGCACAAAAGGTAACATTGCCCTGCAATTAACGGACGGAGCACACATCTTTTGTTAACTTTTTTTAATGTTTTCACAAAAGTGTGTAAAAAAAAATATAACTTAAAAAGTACTAAAATATCCTCTTAAAATATTATAGACAAAAAAAAAAGTGACATTAAACGAAGCTTATGTATTTCTTACAAATCATTCTATTATCATATAAAGAAAATATTAAATTGAAAAAAAATACTTTTAATGTCTTCAAAATATAAAATACATTTTATATTCATTGTACAAAAGAAGTTGAAGAATTATTGGTAAGTATGTTGTTTTATTTTGGTGGATTTGACTAATTTTAACATCCTTGATAGTGACCAAACTGTGTTGACACCGTCAAGGTCTGTTCTGGCACTCAAAGACATCTTCAAAACAATATTTTCGTCTCACCACATATTTGAGACATCAATGTGGTCTATTTTCTTATACACTATTTGATAAAAAGGCTAGGTGCATTGCTAATATAGAACTTGCTAATTCTGTTCACCATTTTTACATCAGCATCAATGTGGAAAAAAAGCATATAGTTGAGGAAAAAAAAACAAAGTCATAAAAGCATTGTGTTGCAAGCAACATAGTGGTAGTTGGATAAGTTGGCTGGTTAGAATTGTTTTTCTAAATTTGTGCATCTAATAAATATGAGAGAAAAGCATCGATCTGTTGTTTGAACATTACTTGGCGTGTGTTTGAAAAAAAAAGATAATTTCAATAGGCAGTTATTACAATTTGACTATATGAAATAAGCTTTATACGCCAACGTGATAGGTAAAAAGTGATTTTGTAATATTTTATTGAAATTAACAATAATGCGGTGAGAATTTGATACTATCAGTTAGTTATAAATCATGACTTTTAATATACTTTTGTAAGCCAACAAATTTATACATGATGATTTGTTATTAAGTAACGTTGTAAAATAGATTTATGTTGAGAATTATTTTATTTTATTTAAATTTAAACTTCATCATCATGAGACTCGTTTGGATCATATATACCAAGAAAAAATAATTTTAATGTTTTAGTATTGGTAATCGGTTATGAATTCCATTGAAGCAAACCCAACAACCCTAATTTGAAATTTAGATGAGAAAGACTTACCACATTAGTAACAAAAATATCACATTACACACAAATAAAAAAAAAGGGAGGTAAATTATAGAAAAATCAGAAAGTCGGAAAAGATCAAAATAAAGATGAGTGAGTTTACTTCAGATTTTTGCATTATAACAAAAAAATAATAGCTTTAAAAGAATTATTTTTCATAATAAATCTACAAAAATAGTATAAATTATTGAGAAAATAGGTTATCCATTGATCATGTAAACCAGTTTTAATGTACATCACTATTGAACTCTAAGTTATTTGGTTTTGTTTTTAAAATCATCTTAAGCATAAAAATGGGAAAATAAAATATCAAAGTGTTAGTTTTTATTAATGAACTCCAAAATATCATAAAAAAATGCGTTTCCTTTGTTAAGATCATAATCAAGTGGATAGAGGGATTCAAGTAGCTGTCTGCAGTCTCAATATTTTCTGCAAAACTACAAAAATCTTCAGCTGTGTGAAATTTGTAACTCTGCTGTTAATGGCTTTATCCACAAAGGATTTTGGGCCTTACTTGATTTCTCATTAAGAGTACCATCCTCCTAAATAGCAAGAATGCTTATTTTTCTCCGGGACAAAATAGCTCTATGGATTTAGAGGTTACAATCATCTTTTATAAATGAGATATCTATCTACTGGGGTTAAATCTTAACCTTTATTGCAATGAAGTAAACCTCTGGTCGTGTGCATGTTTAGGTTGCTGGTGGTGGGACAATTCCAACCTATGTTTTCAAAAGTATGATATTTGAAATTTCTGGTTTAAAGTTGGTTGAAAATGTTCTATGCATATTTTAATGTAAATTCAATATATAAAAACAAAATAAAAATAAAAGCAAGAGTCCTGAATCTTTTTCAAAATGACTTTTATCTCAGAAGTTTTTTTTTTTCCTTGAGAACCAATACAAACATGCACTATGTGTCTGCGGGTATCAGCAATCCACATTATTTCTGATTTTGCAATTTTGTATCTTCATTTCATGTACTTTAATCAGGGATCTCAGTACCATACTAATCAGAAAAGAAACTTGTTGGAATATGTAAAAAAATCATTGGATTATTGCGAACAACAAAAAGATCTTGGTAGATTGACTACTTCTGACTCTAGATCAACCAAAATGACAATGTAAATTAATAAATTATTATAACCCAAATAATTTTGATTAGCTTTGATATACCCTGTACTCTTCAAAGTAGCTGTTTTCTCTTGTTTCCTAGTCGAATCATTTTGGTGGCTTAATTGCCTTGCATATGATAGTTAACCTTTGTGTGTCGGTCTAAACTATATCAGTAAGGTGAAAGTTTGGTGTTGAGTTTTGTATTCCTTCTTCTTTTTTACATTAACGTATCTCTTTTATCAAAAGAAAATTAGGTGGTAGTTGAATTTACTAGTGATGAGAGTAAGAATATAAACATTGGGATGCAATGTTAGTGTTGTCTTGGGGAGTAGAAGTGCCAATGTGCAACATAGGAGTACGTGATTTTTTTTCTTCTCTGCTTTGAAAATAGTACATTCCATAGCTAGTAAAGCAAAAGTGATTCAAATAAAATATACATCACTTTGAACATAACATTTGGCAATTCACCAAACATGGAAAAAAAAAGAAACAAAAATGCACAAGCTGAAAATGAATGGACATACATTACAAAATACAGATAGCCAATTGTCATCCATCAATTAATAACCTAACCTTGAATTCTTTGGACAAATTCCCAATCTGAAACTTGGGCACATTGTCACCAATATTTAAGAGGTTTCTCAGTTGAATAACCATGCACTTTATCAGAAGATGGAACAGCATTTTGTTATTTGATTCACAGGAAGACTGTAAGAAGGAAACACAGCAGGTCTTGGTTCCAAACCTTCTAAAAACTCTGCATGAATTGATCACTGGTGAAACTCCAAAGCAACATGAGTTTCTTTAACCGGTCCCTTGAGATTGGTTTCCTGGTTCAAGTTCCTGTTAAGAAAAATGATCAGTCACGAAGTTTACTCACGCATATTTCTTATTATATTCATTCTTCCTTTCTTTTTTCCAAGGTATAGCAAAGCTCATCTTAGATAGCATTAGACAAACAAGAAAGACTTTGTTGTCAACGTAAAACCTTCCTGTTCCTAGCTTTCTTCCATCAGAACTTACACTCCAAATGTTAAACTTCAATTGCAATCAAATAGTGATATTCACAACTGCATCCGTGACAAAGCTATTATATTCATACCTTCTGGGGAGGATGAGTTTGTGATAGCGAGCTAAGCTGGCTACTTTCCATATTTGAAAGTACCTGAATCACAGTCTTCAGATGTGGAACACTGCAAATTCATAACCCGCATCAGCCATAATCAATCAAAACAAACGCCACATCATTCACTGATTTTCACGCAGAATCTTAATACACTAATAAGAAGGGTGTTCCTTCTAATGATTAGGCATCCACACAACATCTTCAAAATGAATAATTAACAGTTTAGCTAAAGGTTTCAGCTCATAATACTTCATGTGCACCCTAGATTCAAAATACATGACAACAGTCAACCTTAGACAAGAGAAGGTTCATACTTTTGTAATCCATTTTCCATATGTGCATCCAGAGATGATATCACCCCAGGCAATTGCTCTAAAACCTGTGCAACAAAAAACAGAAAACAGCCATCGTTACCCACTTATTCACAGCAATGAGTCGTCTCACTTACAAGTTACAACCCTGCATCAGATAGATGAGATGTAGTACCTGCTCAGTGTTTTTGATGGTAGGAACCTTTGCCAAAAGGTTCTTAGGAAGCTTAACCAGTTGAGCCTGCAAATGGTACGATAAAGGTAAAAAATCAAAGAGTTTAATTTTGATTAACAGCATACAGGTTTTTACTCTCTGTCACTTAGAAATTCACTCCAAATATGACTTTTAAAGTTTAATTTTCATGTGCCGTTAGTGTAAAGATTGTCAACCAATCAGAAACCATCCTAAGTATGATTTCTAAATTAGTTATTATAAAAATCAACAAATTTATCATCCATGATTTACCAAGGACATTACAATACTTACGCACCATGCTAGATCCTTCTGTTGTAATTGACAATTTGTGAATAGAATAGATGACAATTGACATACTGGTGCATTCAAATTAAATTCTCATTCAAAAGTTAGTAATTTTCAATTATATATGAGTATGACACTCTAACAATCTAGACAATATTTTCACTTTCACTCTATTCTGATTATTAAATTCAAAATAAAAAAACACTAACATCAAACAACACCTACAGCAGTCAAATTTTCATCATTCAAATCAAAGTTTAATTTTTAATTTTTAATTTTTTTATGAAATTTGAATGAATTGGGAGTGTTGATGTGGTACCTGGGACGGAGAAGTGTGCTGCATAAGATGGAGGAGGTTGGAGGTGGACTGCACCGCCTGCGAGATCTGCTCGGCCACCGTGGCCTTCGCCGTGCCTCCGCCGGAGGCTGTGCCCGGCGCCGCCATTCTTCGCCAGAACGAAGCTTGCGCGTTTGTTGAAGTAAATAGTGTTGGGTCGTTTCGCCCGCGCTCCATTTTTCGTCCCTTTTATATTGATTGATTGATCCGTTCTATGTTTTTTTTTACTGATCGGAATTACTGGCTGTTACTTCTTGTAAGAGAAGATTAGAAAGTTAAGATGATTAATTAGAAGAAATAATTACACAGATTAACAGTAATTATTAATTAATATCATTTTTTAAGAGAAATTAATATCATGTTTCCACTTTGTCTGCATTTTTATTTTATTTTGGATTAAATATATTTTCTCTTAGTTTCTCAAATTTAAATTTAATTTTTTTTACTCTCTAAAGCTTCTCCTGACTTATTTTAAAGATTAGAGTGGTTTAAATATATAATTTGTGACAAATTTATAAAAAAAAGTAAATTTAAACTTAAAAAAGATAGAAAATAAAAGTGATTTAATTTAAAGAATTAAAAATGTATGTAAACATTTTATTTTAGATTCTTAGGAGTAATAATAAGAAAAAAAATTGTGTTTGGATCCTTATATATTATAAGAACAAAATTGTGTTTTTGAGTCCTTATATATTGAGTGAAACCTTTTAAAATGAACGTTTTGGTCCCTATAAAATTCACTTGTTAAGTAATGGCACCTAAAAGGTACATCAAATTAGTTCTAAGATGCACCTTGAAGGAGCTATTCGTATAATGCTAGGAAATGTTCCACCATTGTAACTAAAACCTTTGCCATTGAATTCTTTGTTTCATCTACTCACATACATACACTTATCAAATAGGCTTTATCTTAGAAAAGTTAGAATATTTGCCACATTTTTTAAAGTTTACCATAAATCTCAAGGTAGTAGGTACACATATTGTGATTGCACAAGCTCTATTTACAAAAAGAAAAGAAAAAAAGAAAAAAGCACAATTTGTGATGAGCAACAAACAACATGGGACAGTGAATAATATAAATCAGTGGCAGATGTTAGTGTAATTCACGCAGACACAGTGCAGATGATGCTCGGCACAACCAAAGAACTTTGGCTGCACCAAGAGAACAAATGCTTGACGTGTCATCAGAAGTACCTGCATTATTCATCACTTTCTACCACTGCCCCAATCATCATAACCGAAAACACAAAAAAACCAGACAACATAACAACAATTCATAAGAAAAATTGACTCTTTTTTTTTTGTGGAAAAAAAAATAAAAATTGATAGAGAAGATCTCAGATGAGTAAGGGAAAACATCAAATCCAGCAACAAACAACCACCTTCGGTAGTTTACCGGGCAGTTATCGGACCAGGATCTGCAACACATGATTCTTCATCCTCATCGTTTTTCAATATCAAAAACCAAAAACATTTTTTTTTTTAGGGTTAAAGTTCTAAGATATAAGAGAAACGAAGCGAAATATGAACAATTTGTTTTTACGATGTTTTGATTTGTGATGATTCCGTCAACGTTGGCATAGGAACGTGGCGGCGATCAGCACTTTATACACAGAATGAGTAAGGCCCATAACCCGAGTATAGAAGTAGTGGGCCAGGCCCATACCCAAATAGAAAGCTTTGTTTTTTATTTTTTTTTATTTTACTTTCCATTCTCTATTTTTTATTTTACCGAAAATTCTTTGGTAGAAATAAATTTTCTTTATGTTAAAAGTGTTAGAGCAGGAAAGAGAGAAAGGTGAAAACAACACACTCACACAACATTAGCAATTAAAGAGAGCACAAGAGAAATAAGAGAGAATCTTGGAAACTTAGAAATCATTTTTTCTGTTTATTCAACAACTCCAACAATTATAATATGAGAGTACTTATTTATATGTACTCAACCAATTCACCACATCTAGTTTACTAATAACAGTAAACTACTTATTAACCTTTAATTACATTTTTGAATTATTCCTAACACCCCCCATGATTCAAAATGTAATACTACAACAACAAACAAAACATCAAAACTGGAATTACTAATCAATCCTAAAGCTCTAGAACATTCATCATCATTCTCAACTCCTTGAATCTGTCTATCTTCAAAGCTTTTGTGAAGATATCTGCCAGCTGAACTTCTGTCTTGCAGTGAATCAGTTTGATTTTTCCTTTAGCTACCTGATCCCTTAGGAAATAAAACTTAGTTTCAATGTGTTTAGAATGACCATGAGAGACTGGGTTCCTAGCAAGGTCAATTGCTGACTTGCTATCAACCAATAATTTTACAGCATCAGTAGTAACCACTCCCAATTCTTCCAGTAATGAGAACAGCCAATGAGCTTGATAGGCTGCTGAACAAACAACTATATACTCCTCAATATCCTTTTAGTTGTAATCATATGTGAGTGTCTTTGATTACTCATGAACCTACTGATAACTCCCACGCTAAAAGTGATTTTTGGTCTGGAATGGCAAATGAATCTGAGACTCCTAACAATTTGCCTATACAAAGTACAATCCACTGCAGGCTCAGCTTCACATTTATCCAATTTGCAATTCGTTTCAGCTGGTGTTTCAAGGAGTTACAATCTAGCATCTTGAACTTCTTTAGTACTTCCAACAAGTACTTCCTCTGATGCATAAACAAACCAAGATCATGCTTTTGAAATTCTAAGCCTAGGAAATATGACAAGACACCAAGGTCAATCATCTCAAACTCTCCCTTAAGGCTCTCCTTCAACGCTTCAATTCCTGATGTACTACTCCCTGTGATGAGTAGGTCATCAACATATAGACAAATGTAGAGATTCCCAACTTTCTGACTCAACTGCTTTACATACATTCCATGCTCAACACTGCATTTATGAAATCCTGTCTTGGCCAAGAAGGAATCAATCCTCCTATTCCAAGCCCTAGGAGCCTGTTTTAGGCCATATAAAGCTTTCTTCAGTCTTAGTACCTTATCCTCACTCCCTTTATTTATGAAGCCAGGGGGTTGTGAAACAAAAACTTCTTCTTCTAAAAGGCCATTAAGGAATGCTGATTTTACATCAAGTTGCCACAATATCCATCCTTTCCAACTAAATAAGGCAACTAGTAATCTGATTGTTTCAAGTCTAGCCACTAGGGCAAAGACCTCTGAGTAATCAAGTCCCTCCTTCTGCATGAAGCCCTTAGCAACAAGTCTGGCCTTATGCTTAGCTACAGTACCATCAGGCTTCAATTTTGTTTTGAAGATCCATTTGACAACTATTGGAGTTTTCTCTGCTGGGAGTGACACTAACTCCTAGGTATTATTTTTCTCTATTGACTTGATTTCTTCTAACATAGCATCCCTCCAAACACTACTTGTGATAGCTTCTTCAAAGCTCACTGGTTCTGTATCAGCCAATAATACCATGTGTTGAACCAAATCTCCATTCTCTGAGATTGCATTATCTGGATATACTTTAAAATCTCTGAGTCTAGCTGGTAGATTCCTTTGTCTTTGAGGCCTAGCATTGTCAATCTAGAGTTCCTCGTACCAGTTATTATATCACCAATATTCTCAGTTGTGTTTTCATCTTCCCAGTCAAACTGTAAACTGTTGACAAAGGTAAGCTTTTCTTGAGATTTTTCCTAGTTCCATGCTTGTGTCTCATCAAAGTAGACATCTCTGCTAAAGACTACTTCACTCTTCTTAGGATTATATAATTTGTAAGATCCAGTAGGATTATACCCTACAAATATCATAGCTTCACTTTTGTCATCCAGTTTCTTTCTTTTCTGATATGGTATGTGCCTATAACATAAGAATCCAAAGATCCTAAAGTGCCTCACAGAGGGTTTCACACCAGACCATGCTTCCTCAAGTACCTTGCCATCAAGCTTCTTTGTAGGGCACCTATTTAGAACATACACTGCAGTTGTAGCTGCTTCAGCCCAGAAACTGTGTGGTAACTTCTTACTTCTGAGCATGCTTCTTATTATGTTTAAAATAGTTTTGTTCCTTCTTTCTACAATTCCATTGTGCTGTGGTGTATAAGGGGTAGTGACCTCATGCACAATATCCTGATCCTTGCAAAAACCCTCAAACTCTCTTGAGGTAAACTCTCCACCCCCATCAGTTTTGAATATCTTGATGCATTTACTAGACTGTTTTTCTACCAGTGCTTTGAAGTTTTTGAACACTGAAAATACCTCACTCTTGAGTTGTATTGGATAGATCCATATCTTTCTACTTAGATCATCAATGAATGTCACAAAGTGATGGAGCATCAAATGGGCCACATACATTAAAATATACAATATGGAGTAAGTCATTAGCTCTAGATGGTGTGAGATTACTGAAAGAGTTTCTAGGTTGTTTGCTGATTAAGCAACTGTCACAAATTTTACTAGGAATCTGAATTGCAGGTAACCCTAGAACCATCTCTTTATTTCTAAGCATACTCAAATCTCTGAAATTTAAATGCCCTAACCTCAAATGCCATAGCCAAGTATCTTCAGCTAAGATTTCAACAGTCATATACTGAGATTCTAGAGTTTCGAGGCTTACCTGGAAGGTTCTGTTAGGTTCCATTCTTGTTCTTATCACCAATTTCTCAGTCACTGGCTCAAAAATTGCAAGGTATCCATTGTGTATGTCAATGTGGAATTTCTTCTCTGCCAATTGACCTAAGCTGATGAGGTTGCTCTTCATGTTGGGCACATAGAGACATTCTGATAGTATAACACTGCTTCCATCATCTCTTCTGACCAGAACTTCACCAATTCCCTCTGCTTGAATTACCCTATTGTCAGCAAACCTCACAGTGCTCTTCTTGGTTTCATCAAGATTCACAAACCAGTTCCTGCGACCAGTCATGTGGCTCGAGCTTCCAGAGTCAATATACCACCTCTCATCATCTCTGGAATTATGGTTTGTGACCATCATGGGTATCAGAGGTTTATCCTCTAAATTTGCCTCAGTACCTTCCTTAGCTAAGTGTGTTTCCTCATGATGCTTCCCACGATTGTCATTCTGAGTTGGGGGTGCTGTGCATTCTGTGGAGAAATGCCCAATCTTGTTGCAATTAAAACATTTGAGATTCTTTCTATCAACCATTTTCCTTCCTCCACGCCATTTACTGGAAGTTCCCCTTTTATTTGAACTTTCTAGTCGATCCTGATCATTTCTTTCTTGGTCTTGAGAGAAATTCTGGAAATTTCTGAAGCCACTACCACCTCTCTGGTCTCTTCCCCTTCCTCGATTCCTGAATCCGAATCTTCCTCCATAGCCATTTCTCTTGGAGACCGTAGCTTGTAGAACCTGGTCACCAGACCTTGCTGTTGATCTCTTCATGAGTCTTTGCTCATGTGCCTCGAGTGAGCCTTGCAACTCCTCGACCTTCAAGGTTTCTAACTACTTGGATTCTTCAATCGCCACGACAATGTGGTCGAAATTTGGGGTAAGGGTTCTCAAGATTTTCTCTACAATTGATTGATTGATCAGTGATCGTTTCTCCACAAACCTTCATCGCATTTGTGTGACTTATGATCCGATTAAGGTAGACAGCGATTCTCTCATTTACCTCCATCTGCATCAGTTCATATTGACGACGAAGGGTTTGCAGTTTCACCTTCTTCAGCTGTTCCGCTCCTTCGTTACACGTCTCAAAAATCTTCCACACCTCTTGCGAACTGGTAGCAGCTGAGATTTTTTGGAAATGTGCTTCATCGACGCACTGATGGAACAACACCATCGCCTTGCAGTCTTTCTTCTTATTTTCCTTGTGTGCCGCCTTTTGCTCCTCCGTGGCTCCATCGGGAAGTGCCGACAACCCTTCTTCAACGATATCGCTTACATCTTGACTCCCCAAGATCGCCTTCATCTGAATTCGCCAACGATCCCAATTCTTTCCGTCCAAAATTGGTAGGTTTCTGGGGAAGGTTGTTGTCGATTGCTTCATGCTTCTGGTGATTGTCGCAGCGGAGTTGAACCAGTGGCTCTGGATACCACTATGTTAGAACAGGGAAGAGAGAAAGGTGAAAACAACACACTCACACAACACTAGCAGTTAAAGAGAGCACAAGAGAAAATAAGAGAGAGTCTTGAAAATTTTATGGGGAAATCCTTTTTTCTGTTTATTCAACAACTCCAACAATTACAATATGAGAGTACCTATTTATATGTACTCAACCAATTCACCACATCTAGTTTACTAATAACAGTAAACTACTTATTAACCTCTAATTACATTTCTGAATTATTCCTAACAAAAAGAGATTGAGAAGAGAAAAAAATAATGTGAATAAAATGGACCCGACAATTATATACTTCTTATTTTTTTTTTCAAAAGGTTATTTTGGAAGCCAATTCTCAGAAGAAGAAGAAGAAGAAAAAAAGAGGACAACGATTGCTTTAAGTTGCTTTACATTTGTTATGCGTTGCTATATTCACTTTTCTCGAGTTCTTTAGAAGAAACTCTTAAAAAAAAAAAAAAAATTATGAAAGAAGTGACAAAATATGAATCGTGTAGATACATTGACATCCAATTACAATGACGACAAATCGTCCCAAGTGTAGTACGAAACCCTATCTTATCTATTGGTAAAGTTGCTCCTTCAATTCAACAGAGAAATGAAATTTGATAAATCTAATTAAGTTATTTTGATATGAACTTGATGTCATAGTCGGGTAAAGAATAAAACAACTAATACTTTAACTTTAAGCTCATCTTAAAAAAAAATGTTATTCGTTTTTATAAAGTAAAGAGGTTTCACATATATTAAAAAAATTATGTATATATGATAATTTTTTTTATTATATAACTATTTCTTTAAAAAAAAATCCAATAGATAAGATAAAAAAAATCTCTTTTAAAATAAATTATTTCTATTAATTTTTGTTTTAGATATCACTCCACTATACTTCTTGATGCTCATGTTTGGGAAGTATTTTATAGATGAATTGAATGCTTATAGATATTTATAACCTTATGACCAACATGTATTTTTATTATATCAATTTAATAATAACTCTAAAACCAACGGTGGGATCAATGAAATTCAATCGATTTATGATATATGTATAATATAAATCCTAAGTATTCTCTGTTTCAATTTCATTCATCAAACCTTAAATATTTTGTATTTTAATTTATTGTATGAATTACAAAATTCAAAATATTTAAGATTTTAATTAAAGATTTTATTTATGAAATTCTAAATATTTATGGTAAAATTTAGGATTTTATTTTAAAAACCCTAAATATTTAAGATCTCTATTTAGAGTTACATTTATGAGACCTTAAATATATAAGGTTACTCTTATAAAATCCTAAATATTTAGATTTTTAATATATGTTTTTATTTATGAAATCCTAAATATTTAGGGTTTCATTAATACTTTTGAATTTGGGATTTCAATTTAAGGTTTTACAAATGAAAACATAATTATTTAAGGTTTCATTTATGAAACCTCAAATATTTAAGGTTTTACATATTAAACTCTTAATATTTAAAGTTTAATTTGGGATTTCATTAATAAAACCCTAAATATATAATATTTTATTATTGAAATCCTAAATATTTAGAGTTTTATTTAGAGTGAGATTTTGGATTTCAATAATAAAATTCTAAATAAATAAGATTTCATTCATGAAACCATAAATATTCAGGGTTTTGATTTATTGTTTGATTTATGATATCTTAAATATTTAGGGTTTCAATTAAAAGTTTTATTTATAAAATCCTAAATATTTATGGTAAAGTTTAGGATTTTATTTCTAAAACCCTAAATATTTAGAGTTTATATTTATGATACCCTAAATATTTAAGGTTTCATTTATAAAATCTTAAATATTTATGGTGAAATTTAGGGTTTTATTTATGAAATCCTAAATATTTAGTTTTTTAATTTATGGTTTTATTTATAAAGTACCAAATATTTGGGGTTTCATTAATGCTTTTAGATTTGGGGTTTCAATTTAGGGTTTCATAAATAAAAACATAATTATTTAGGGTTAAATTTTTGGCTTGTTTTATGAAACCCTAAGTATTTGATTTTTCATTTATGAAATCTCAAATATTTAAGGTTTTACATATGAAACTCTAAAAATTTACGTTTTAATTTAATGAAACCTTAAATATATAATATGTAAAGTTTTATTATTGAAACCCTAAATATTTAGGTTTCTTTTAGAGTGAGATTTAGGATTTCATTAATGAAACCCTAAATAAATAAGATTTCATTCATGAAACCTTAAATATTCAGGGTCTTAATTTATTATTTTAATTATGAAACCCGAAATATTTATGATTTCATAAATAAAAACCTTAAATTTTACTCTAAGTTAAAACCTAAATATTTACGGTTTCAATAATAAAAACTTTCTATATTTAGGGTTTCATAAATAGAACCCTAAATATTTGAGATTTTGTAAATGAAACCCAAAATACTTAGATATTGATAAATGAAACCATAAATCAAATCCTAAATAATTATGCTTTCATTTATAAAACCTTAAATTGAAACCTCAAATCCATAAGCATTAATGAAACTCTAAATATTTAAGATTTGATAAATTAACCATAAATGAAAATCTAAATATTTAGGATTTTATAAATGAAACCGTAAATTTCATCATAAATATTTAGGGTTTTATAAGTGAAATCTTAAATATTTAGGGTTTCATAAATGTAACCCTAAATGAAAACCCTAAATATTTAGGATTTTGGAAATAAAATCCTAAACTCCACCCTAAATATTTAGGATTTCTTAAATAAAATTAAAATTGAAATGTCAAATATTTAGGGTTTCATACTTGAAACAATAAATCGAAACCCTAAATATTTAGGGTTTCATAAATAAAACCTTAGTTATTTAGGGTTTTATTCATGAAACCCTAAATTTCACTTTAAATTAAAACATAAATATTTAGGATTTTGATAGTAAAACTTTATATGATTATTTAAATTTTGTGTATAAAATAAAATATTAAAAATTAAGTCCTTCCATGAGATAGGATATCCAATCAAATTAGGACACCTAGGATTTGTTATTATAACCCCATTTTTACATGGGGTTATTTAGACAAACCCAAATTAGATAAAGTGAACAGAGACAAATATAGTGCCTAATTTTTGTTTATGAACGACTTTTAGCTAGCGTGCATTAGTTAAATAGGTCCTTATATTGTATGTAATTTTTTTCAATCTTTGGATATATCTATTATAGAATGGATTGGCAAGATTCTTTGGTCTCAATCATATGAGATTTTTTTTTGTAATAAAATTATATTATTTTGTTTATATTTTTGGAACTATCATTTTTTTCTCTCCCTTTCTTCTTTTCAGTGGGGGTAGCGAAGATCTTCATTTACTGATATAACAACCACAATAAAAAATTATAATATAAAATAATTTGCAATTAAACAATGTTGTTACCCATGACTTTCTCATGACCATGTTTCCTTTGACGTTCGCAACCTTGAATCATGTATTTTTTTATTGTTTTGGCAAGTACAACAACTCAAATAATGTGATGTTAAATTTAAGATAAACACAAAAGTAATCGTTGTCAATGAGTCTTCAGGGAGAAGCCGTCATCGTTGTCCTCGTTGCCAAGTCTCCAAGAAGATGTCGCCTTCGTCATTGAATTTCTAGGAAGATGTTACAATGGAACATTTTATAAAAGTTGAATCATCTACGGTTGAGGCCAGTTTATCATATTTAATATGTACCTTTTATTTTTCTTAAGTTTACATCATGTGATTGAAAATGATTTTGCATGGGACAGTACTTATTTAACTAACGCATCTTAGAAGTCATATTGTTTAAGACCATAAATACACACAAAATTACATTAAAAAAAAAAAACTTACAATATAGTTTAAATAAAGAAACCACATTTAAAATTAACATATTAATTATAAAATGAGTTTTTTTTATAATAAAATAATATATTTTAAAATACTTTTTAATCCATCTTAATTTAAGTATTTCATTAATGCATCTGCGGGTTCGTATCTAGTGTTTATTAATAAGTAAAACAAGTCATGATAAAAAAAAAAAAAAAAGCAAAACAAGTTAAATAAAACGTATTCTAAGTTTATAGAATAGTTGCCCTTTTTTTGTTTATATGATTTGTTCTGTATGATTTTTTTTTATAGAATAGTTGTCCCTTTTAAGTATAGAACTATTCTATATGATTTGTTCTATACTTTATAGAATCGTTTCTGATCCGATACTTTTAAAAGGAGAAATTTATGCTTTAAAAAGATCAAGTCTAGAATATAATCTTTAATTAAAAATATTTAATAAAAATATGTGATAAAATACATATACCACAAGATATAAAATTTGATAAACATTTGTAGATACTAATTTTTAATTTGAAATTATACCTTTATAATTTTTCGTGTTTAATTAAAATTTACAGTACATCTATCAAAAAACTAATTAGTTAATGGTTTTCTCTATACATATATTGAGAATTCGAGAGATCGGAAAATGAAATACATTCACAGAATTAGTAAACTATTTCGTAGCTTTCAAGTGTTCAGTGTGTCATGTTAAGGGGGGTTTCTTCTGTTTAAAACTAATGACAAAAAAAGAGATAAATAAAAGAGATATATTTGTTTTTTCTTTCTCTCTTTCCTTTGCTTGTTAATTTATTGTCTAGTGAAAGATCATTGGACATGTCAAAGAACTTTCCCTTTGAACATAATAATCTCATCCCAATTAATTTTTTTTTATAAGATCATTTTGATGAGGATTACAACATGATCATTTACATGAACACAACATCACAAATTAGCAAAAGGCATGATCATCATCAATTGCATGCCATGTCTTGCCACAAGGAAGAATTGTATCCATGTTCTCCTAAAGCAAACCCATCAAGCCCTAATTTGAAGTTGTTGTTTTCCATAGCATACTCATCTCCACAAGGGTCAAATGGGGATGATGGCACAAAATCCATGTCCACCCATTCCACCCCAAATTCACTTGATGATGATGATGAAGAATTGCCCCAACAACACTCCACTCCATTAATATTATCAATCTCTCCTATGTTGTTGTTGTTCCATGATTGAGTTGCACACTCTTCCATATTAATGTTATTGCTCATCAATATTTCTGACCCTATGGATGATATTGATGAATCATATTGATGATGATGATCCCCCATCTTGTTATTGCTTCCACTAATTTCAGCCTCAAATGACCTAATCAAGGTATCCAATCGATCATCATCATCACTCTCATCACTAATCGGTGATGGCTCTTCCATCAATGACATTAGAAGAGCACCGTTGATGAAAGCCAAATTAGTCTCACAAACTTGAGAAGCCATTTTGGTACTTGTGTTTTCTTTGCAAAAGAGGGAAAAAGGGGTGAAAAATGTAAGAGAGAGAACAAGAAGATTATGAGATGAATGAGTTGTTGTATGGATGAGGAAAATGGTGCATTATATAGACAGTCATATGGGTGCCACGTCACCTCAAGAAGGGGACATTACATCCATCATGAGCCAGACAGTCATGTGCACATGTGCACACACAAGAAAAAAACTGTTATATGGATTGATATATATATATATATATATATATATATATATATATATATATATATATATATAACATATAAGTATTAGTTAAAGTTAAAAATAAAAATTAATTGTTTTAATTGTGAACATACAAAATATGTATATATTTTTTTTCAATATAATTTATTTTATATTTAAATCTATCAATATTCAATTTCTGAATCTCTGGATTAAGAAACACATGTCATTGTCAACCACTTATATATATGGCGACAGTTGTTTCTTGATGCTCTATTGATTAATATCATGTTGCATATCAATGTAGCATACAGAAGAAAAAAAAAGTTGTTAATTAATAGCAATAATTAATTAAAGAAAAAAAATGTCAATGTCGATATTGCTCGTGTGCTCTGGCAATAACAACGGCTTGAAGTAAGCAAGATCTTGTGGAAATCAAAGAATCTGACCCAAAAATTAAACCTCAATTTTTTGTTTTGTGAGTGGGACAAGGAAACATGAAAAGACAGAGCTTTCAGTGGATGAAACGTCGAGTTGCAATAAAGTAGGGAATAGTTTGTGTATAGTGTGTGACTGAATAAAAGTGTACAATAAAAAAGTGTGGTAAGAAATAAGAATAGTTTATTTATAGAATTAACGATCTTGTTGGAGGGTCTATGTGTGTTCAAAGCATAAAGAAAAGAAAAGAATCGAATACCACTAAAGAATTAGATTGAATAATGCTATTTTTTAACAATTTCTTGTTCTCATGACATCTTTCTTAATAAAGAAATAGATAGATTAAGAGAAATGTAGAACGGATGATGGAGAAAAAATATAATATATATAAAAGAATGAATATTTGTAAAAAAGTAGTGTTTTGAAAAGTGTTGTTGGATAAGAATATTGTCATTGAATAATACAAATAGGAAGCTTCACCATTCACCACTGATAGTGTATAATATATTGAGGTTCCAAAATGATAAGAATCGTGAAAAATAAAAAGTGAGAAAAGGGATAACATCAATTCTTTTTTCGTGAAGGTGGAGATGTATACGTTGTGATTAAAATTAGGGTAAATTATCAAATGAAATTATCTTGTTATGCTAGAATATTTATTCTTTTTTGTGACTTCATTTACTCGCTTAAGTTGAATAAGAATTATTTATTTTATGATAGTGCATAAAATTTTATTACTATATTGACATAATTGAAGTGAATCTTCTGCAACATGTATTGAATATTCAAGGCTGTCACCTATTTGACGGTGGCATCTTCATATCTTCACTAATAAGGGTGCCAAGGGAAGTTCTAGGTATGTCTTTTGTAAGTATATATGGTCCATTATTGCCTCAAGCATGAACATTTAAACAGGGATAAATAAATAAATAATCCTATATAACATTTTGAGACCGTTAGAAAGAAAGAGAGAAACAAGTTTGTGGATATAAAAAATTGCTTCCTTAAATAATTTTAAGGTTCTTCATAAATATCTAAATAGTTTCAAGTTTTTAAGGATGATGATATGATGTGATACAATCTCAAATATCATTAATATATGTTTGAAAAATTTGTCTGCCTAAGATATACATTATACTTAGCTAACCGTAAAAAAATTAACAGAAAATTTGAATATTTATTAAAGAGAGAAAAGTTATTTAAGCAAGGATGATATTTTTTTTTTATTACAAGCCAGGATGATAAGATGTAATAAAAAAAAAATAGAGGTATTGATTGAGTGTTTAATATTTAGAGGTGTTTAAATTATTATTATTCTTAACACAGTATTTTCTTATGAGTACTTAACATAGAGTATGAGAATTAGAAAAAAAAAAAATCACAAAGTATAAGTCTAATTATAAACATTTTTTTTCAAAAAAAACAAAAAGTCTAATTATAAATATAAAATGTACGTTTGATAATGAATTTTGAGACTAAAGTCATTTTGTAAAAGGATCTCTCATTCTTGAACCATTATATCTTATCTTAAAATTTATGCACAACAAAAATAACAATTATTTAAATATGTCCAAAGAAATTGAGTTATTATTAATTTTTTTCTTATATTTGTATTTTTTTTTCATCATCACATTATTTTGTTAGATATATTTTATTTTCTTTCTCCCTTTCTTTATTTTTTTAATATCTTTCCTTTTTACCCACACACTCTATTTTTAGGATTTACAAGCATCTCTTTAAAATTCCTACAAAATATAAGTATTTATAATTTATATAAACACACAGCCTACTATATACTATTATAACATGTAGTTTTTCTGTATAAAAAAAGCTATAGTATATTAGACTATCTTTTCCCCCACTTTAAATTCTTTAATTTTAGATAAGGTTCCGATGCAGAAAAAAAAAATTGGTACCACTTATATTGATGATGTCAAATCTCAAGAAAAAGAAGTGGAAAAAAAAAAAAATCTCCCATATCATCCTATTTTAAAATTGACCGTACTGAAAATCTGGCCTGTGGGGGCACTCTAAGATTTTGGCTAACTTTTACATTTGTGCATGTAGGATTTTGAAAAGATATGCCTCCAATGAATAGTTTATGGCACGAAAGCAAGTGGACCCAATTAAACTAACAAGAGCTTGCATGATGATATATATACCATTGTTTGTGAATTGTGACCACCCAACTCACATAATTTTGATGCACATGATGTTGCCACTACTATACATTTTTTTGGAGGCTTTAATTAAGATTTAGATTAAGATGCCTCGAATAATAATATATCACTTTAAAATAATGGATGGTGAAGGAACCCACTGCCATGTGATGTGCATCCTTTATGGGGCCACCTCCAACCCTTATTGGCAAGAATACATCATTGGTGGAGTGAAGCATATCTTTTTTTTAGTTTAATGATGATACATGGTTTATATGATTTTAATGATAATTTTTATAAACTTATTTGATAAATGACTCATATTTGAGTTTAATATTGATGTAAAATAGTCTTATCCGATTAAATAATTATAACTCACCGTTTTGATCCGTTTTGATGATCTTTAAAATAATTTTATAATTTTTTTATTAATTATAAATAAATAATTATGATTGATTACTTGTTTAAATTTCTGTGTATCAAAATTTTTCTTGAACTGTTTTATAGTGTGGGTTGCATTATTATTAAACTTTTTTTTTTTTTTATGTTATTGAATTGAATGTTGACAACCATTTAATCTTTGAACTCTATGGTCTGAATAAGCAGAAGTATCTTGCACCATTCTTTATTGCAAAAGGGTGACTCTACATGCCATGCCAGAATAGTATATATTAGTCAAAAGTTATTGTAACAAGAAACATGATCATGAGTATCTTGCAACTATAATTATGCCACTCATTTGCTCAATATATGGTCTTCTAGCTAGCAACAGGATCGATGCTTTGCACATTTATTTGTGCTTAGTGCTCTGGCCTCACTATGCATTTATGCAATTAGAATCATGACCAAAGATTAGCTTGTAATCTGTATGGTGGGTATTTTTGAAAGAGTAGTGTTACTATATTGTGTAATATACTTTTTAATTTGAATATATTTTTTTATATCAAATTGACAGTAGATCAATTTCATATGAGATATTGTCCGCTTTGACGTTCGTCTGAAACCTCACAAATTTATCCTTTAAAGGTATCATGATGAATTAAGGAAAAAAATATTTATTAATTTTGAATCTTAAGATATATGAGATTTTTTTTTACCTATAATTATATTTAACTATATTTTTAGTTTATTAGATATGATAATTTTTTACTTTAGTATTTCAAGTTTCGATTGCATCAATTGGGTTCCTTATTTTTTCTTTCATTTACAAACAAATCATTTCATCCAATGATGTTTAATGGAATTCGCTAAGGTGGCAAATTAACTTTACATGATAGTGAGTAAATATAATGTATCAATTAAAAAGCACATAATATTTTCTGGTATTTAATTTGACTGTATTAACTTAAAATAAGTTTGAATAAAATAATGTAACAAACACATAAATAATTGAATCGTAGAGGCAAAAATAAGAAATAGTTTTTTTTTTTTATTGATTTTGGTTTGTCTATTGAGTGAGTGAGAATGATATTAAGTTTTTGCACAATTAATCATATTTATATAAGTAGATAACCTCACTAAATTTGTCCACCATGTTCTAAACCTATTATAGTACTCATGCTATATAGTAGTCAAAAATCAAGGTGGACAATAACAAAATTGTACTGATAACACATATATTATGAGGTAAAAATACTCAAATACAAGTTTATATCAATTATCAAATATACTTCTTTCAAAATGATTTTCTAGTACATGAAAAGAAGAAGATTCTCTGACAAATGAATAAGTAATCGAACGGTAAATAATAAATAAAGCCAACACAACCTTTTGAAGCCCTCAATAATTTAAAAAACGTGCATATTTGAGTCAGCTTGCTTAAGTACAACTCATGAATGAATATGCTTTTCTTCAAAATACTTTGTATATATAGAGAGTAAAGTATATATGTGACAAATTACAGAGAGATAAAAGAAAATAAATAAATTATAAAAGCATGGTAAAATAGAGAATTTTAAATTATAAAACTCAGCATATATTATTATTATTATTATTAATATTAAATGCTCTCTATGTATCCGTTGTAAAATTAATAATTTGAGTTAATTCTATTTTTTCATTGAGAAAAACAAAACTATAACTTTAAAAAAGTTAACATAATAATAAAAAAGTAAAAGTCACTAAGAAATCAGAATATTAAATCAGTACTATTTCTTACTATTATATTTATATGCAAGTATGATCGTGGAACTGAGGTAATTAAATCCATTCTAATTAATTTTCAGCTAGGTAATTACATGAAAATAAAAGGAGAAAAAGAAAACAAGAGATAAAATTGAAAGGTTGGGTAATAACATGTACTTAAAATTAAGGACACCTTCACAAAACTAATTACAAAGTAATCCTTGTTCTCTTCTGTTTCCTTATACTTTATATATAAAACTAGAGTCAATTAATTTCAGATTAATTATACTGCATGACTTTATGCCAAATAAGTCTCTCTATATTGTTGCTCCAAGTATACTCCATAACACAATTGAAAATCATTGATGTCATTTCCATCTTCATATTCTTCCATGGCTGCATGCTCCATGATCATGTCATCACCACAAGGAATCCATGCATTATTCATCTCATCAAAGGGCAATGAAGAGATCAATTCCATGTCAACCCAATGATTAGGGCCAGTGAGTGACGTGGAGAAATCTTGATCGTCCACGTGTCCCATCTCAGTGTCACTGATCTCTGCCTCCAGTGACTGAATCATGCTCACAAGTCTATCATCACCATAGTAGTAATCTTCTTCTTGTGTTTCTTCCATAAGTGACATGAGAAGAACACTGTTGGCCTCTGAGAATTCAATTCCCAATTCAAAGACACCACCCTCCGAGGAAGACATGTTATGTTACAATGAACAAAAAAAGTGATTTTTTTTCTTTAAAAATCGTTAAAGTGAGAGAAATAGAAGCAATTAGGGAAATGGAAGATATTGTAGGATGGGTATGAAAGGTGAAGAAGGGTCCTTTATATAGGCAAATGCATGGCATTCTAAATAATACGAGGTGGGGTTGCTTTTGCTTGTTGCTGCTGCATGTAGGCCAAATCAATAATAAATTATGTAATGGAAGATCATATTCATAAAATTGTGCTAAGATATAATACAGTTGAAATTTTGAATTTGAATGATAACTGGATTTAGTTTTCTAAAGTATAGTTTTGAATTTAAACTTTCTGAATAAGAAAAAAACTTCTTTAAAAGAAAATAATTTCATTAAAGGTAATTATTCATGTTTTCGATAAAGTTGATGGATATTTTACATTAATAACTTAGTAAAAATGAAATAATATATTTATGATGGAAATTAAAAATTAATTATTATGAATGCTTTGACCCATTGGTGTCTAGTTGTCGAGCAACATATCTAGGCATCCCAGGTGAGCAATATACGGTATTAGGGTAGCCATAATGCACCCACTAATTAATAATGGTTGCGACAAGTGGGCATCAAAAACCAGACAATATATGCCCACAAATTAATGACTAATAATTAAGTAACACAAGAAATGAATAAAAAAAAAATTAAAAAAAGAAGAAAAGCGCGTGATGCAGCTAATATGTTTCAAACAAAGATGTAAATGATTGAAATGTAGAAGTAAAAAAATTGAAAGAAATGAAAGAGAAATATCCTTAATTATTGACTGTGTTTGATTTGTCTATTAATGAGTGTATAAGTGATTATAACTCATCGCGTATTTGATATTAACTACAAACTAGTTAAACCCATTAAATTTGTCTATCATAATAAAGAGGGCATGTTGATTTGGTCCTTTAGTGGTACATATGTGTGATTTTATAGTTGAGTCGTTAATTAGTTGATCATGCAATTGTATTGTAAATTTGCAATCTTTATGGAAACAATGTCTTCCCTTCATCTTTATCTTAAGTTTCTCTTCATGCATGTGCAAGCCCCCCCTCCCCCTCTCTCTATATATATAGATCTACAATCTTAATTGATAATAGATATTTCCATTTAAACTGTAATCGCCTTATCCCTAATATAGATGGTATAGTTAATTGTGAATTACTCCTTATCCTTGTACATATGGATGAAATAGTGATCAAATTCCTATATCTATTTTAACAACCAAGTATTTTTGCTCAATAATAATTTGAGATGTAATTAAACTTAACTAATGATCATATCAATAACTCTAATTGTGTTCAAATATGAATAAATAATTTATTTAACAGTAAATCTTCATACAAAAAATTATATTTATATTTAATAGAAAATTTTGTAATCAATTTTCTTAATGTGTAAACTTTTTCTTGTCTAACAACCATTACACACATCACAGGGCAAAATTAGTTTCTAAAATAATAAGGTGAGAGATATTCGTGCTCGATCTCTAGAAAAAAAAAAAAAAAACTAATTGATGCTATATATTGTATTGATGAGGCAAATTATCAAGTGGTTGACTTACTGACCATGCATGGTCTCCATCTTCAAAGTAGAATTGTGTTTTTATGTTTAGAGTCACATTTATAATAGTGTAGAATTACGATGGATAACAATACTAACGGCTATATATGTTAGTTGATTATGATCAAAATTTAATCTGACAGCTGAGATTTTAGCTGAATCCTTAATTAGTTGATCATGTAATTCTTTATATATGGAAATGTTCCTTCATCTTTATCTTTAATTTATCTTCATGAATGTGATAGAGCGTCTCTAGCTAGATCGATCTACAATCTTTAGTGATTTTTTTTTTAATTATTAGAACAAAGTATTTATCAACTTTATAAACGACTAATTAATCTCAGTTAGAATATCTTACTAATTACATTTTAGTTTAATTATAGCTAGGGTACAATTAATTACATGAAAATAAAAATAAAGGAAGAAAAAGTACACAGAAAGATAAAATTAAAAGGATTGGCATTTGGCAATGACATGATGTACTTATAATTAGTACACCTTCACAAAATTAATTACAAAGTAATCAATGTTCTCTTCTGTTTCCTTATTAAAAAAACTACAATTAATTACAGAATACTGCATCGCATGGTCCTTTTGCCAAATAGTTATAAGTCTCTTTATATTGTTGCTCCATGAAAATTCCATAACACAATTGAAAATCATTGATGTCATCATTTCCAGCTTCATATTCTTCCATGGCTGCATGCTCCATGATCATTTCATCTCCACAAGGGATCCATGCATTATTCATCTCATCAAAGGGCAATGAAGAGATCAATTCCATGTCAACCCAATGATGACCAGGGCCAGTGAGTGACGTGGAGCAATCTTGATCGTCCATGTGTCCCATCTCAGTGTCACTGATCTCTGCCTCCAATGACTGAATCATGCTCAAAAGTCTATCATCACCATAGTAATCTTCTTCTTGTGTTTCTTCCATCAGTGACATTAGAAGAACATTGTTGGCCTCCGAGAATTCAAAGACACCCTCCGAGGAAGACATGTTATGTTACAATGAAAAAAAGGAGGGTGACCTTTTTTCTTTGGTTATGAAAATAGTTAAAGTAGGAGAAATAGAAGCAATTAAAGCAGTGGAAGATGTAGATAGAGGATGTCTTTGAAAGGTGAAGAAGGGAACCTTTATATAGGCAAATGCATTGTACACTAAATTAACTAATACGAGGAGGTGGGGTTGCTATTTGCTTGTAGACCAAATCAATAATAAATTATGCAATGAAAGATCAGATTCATATAATTGTGCTAAGATATATATACTAATTGTGCTGAAAAAATTAATGCTATGACCTATTGGTGTCTAGTTGTCGAGCAACATATCAAGGCATTCCAGGTGAGCATATATATTAGGGTAGCCATAATGAACCCACTAATTAATTAATGATTGCAACAGTGGGGCATCAACCAGACAGTATATATATATGCCCACTTAATGACCAATAATTAAATAATACAATAAATAAATAATAAAATAATAAAAGCGTTTGAACGGAACAATGCAACTAAAATATGTTTTAATTAAGTACAAGGATATAAATGATTGAAAAGTAAAGGCAAAAAATGAAGAAATGAATGTGAAATATATCCTTAATTAATTGATTGAGTTTGATTTGTCTATTGAGTGTATGAGAGTGATTAATTATAAGTCGTGGCATATTTGATATTTATAGACTAGTTAAATCCATTCAATTTGTGGATCATGTACTTAATCTATTAATAAAGAAGGTATATTAATCAAGACCCTGAGTTACTATTTAGTTAACCACATGGTCAATATTTGAATTACATGAACCAAATGTATATAACGATATCATTTCTCTATTTCCTATTTCCTATTTGTTATTATATATTCACGGTAAAAAATTAAACTATAAGTAATAATAATTTTGGTTAGTAGTAATAATTTTTATTGTTAATATTTATGTCATTGATGTTTTAATGGTGATTTAAAAAAAATACATATAAATTATTGTGTCCCCGATCATTTTTTTGTGTGATTAGTGGTGACACTCACTTGTATCTTCCTTTGGTTGTTAGGTTTGATTCTCTTTGTGGTAATTCTGGTACTAATTTTTGCAGAAAAAAATTATGCTTGTATGACGAATTAATGACACAAAATATTGTATAAATCATTGTTTCTGTATCATATCTCATTGTTGTATTTTAATGGAAGTGTCAGCTTTGTAATGTGCGAAAAATATTGACTACACACGAGACGTATAACACAACATCCTATACCCTATGGTATTAAAAAAATTTAGCTTCCCATTGCATTATATGATCACTAACAAACTTTTAATTTTTATCATATATATATATATATATATATATATAATTCACATTATTCACAACAAGAGGAATTCTCACTTGATATGTCCCTTTTATGTGTTTGTCTATTTCCAAAATGGAAAAAGAAAAGAGAAATATATATATATATATATATATATATATATATATATATATATATATATATTTTAAATTAAAGCTGAGGATCAATTGTAAAATTAACTTTTATTTGATAAATACAACATGCATTCTGTACTTGGAGACAATCTTCCTTGTATCAAGTAGGACTGAGTGATAATATTTTTTTTTTCCAAGTATAAAATATAGTTGCATAATTAGTACTTAAATTTGTGATGACCGGTTTCATGCACTCGATGGTAGTTGTTAAATTAGTTTGGGTTAACTCGAATATTTTTTTGCACTACTGTAAAAAAAAAAAAAAAAAAAAATTTAGATCGGTTACATTTTTTTTTTTGAACAGTTATATAACCATTGTCTATTCCAGCGATTAAGAAAGTTGGATTTTTAGATTGGCCTAAGATTTAAAAGGTTAACCTTTTAGAGCGGTTATTTTATAAGCCGTTCTAAAAGGATAAGTTTTAGATCGATTTATTTGGATAACTTATATTAAAAATTAACTTTTTCGATCAGATAAGTTAGCTACCCGATATAGAAAGCATGATAGAGGAACTGAGGAAAATCCATTCTAATATTCAGTGCGATCGTAGCTAAAAAGAATATTATAATCTTAAGAAAACAAAATCAGTACTATTTTAGTGTGTGCAAGTGTATAGGATAGAGGAACTGAGGAAAAATCATTGTAATTAATTTTCAGCTAAGTAATTACATGAAAGTAAAGGGAGAAAAAGTAAACAAAAGATAAAACTAAAAGGTTTGGCAATAACATACTTAATTAAGAACACCATAAATTAATTACAAAGTAATATCCATGTTTTCTTCTGTTTCCTTACACAAATTAATTTCAGAAAACTGCATCACTTGGCCCTTGTGCCAAATAATGATTATTCTCTCTATAATATTGTTGCTCCAAAAAAGCTCCATAACACAATTGAAGATCATCATCAATGTCATCATTTCCAGCTTCATATTCTTCCATTGCTGCATGCTCCATCATCTCATATCCACTAGGGATCCAGGCATTGTTCATCTCATCAAAGGGCAAGGAAGAGATCAATTCCATGTCAACCCAGTGATTAGGGTCAGTGAGTGACGTGGAGCAATCTTGATCGTCCACGTGTCCCATCTCATTGTCACTGATCTCTGCCTCCAGTGACTGAATCATGCTCACAAGTCTATCATCACCATAGTAGTAATCTTCTTCTTGTGTTTCTTCCATTAGTGACATTAGAAGAAAATTGTTGGCTTCTGAGAACTCAATTCCTAATTCAAAGACACCCTCTGAGGAAGACATGTTATGTTACAATAATGAAAAAAAAAAAAGTGACCCTTTTTCTATGGTTTATGAAAATAGTTAAGGTGAGAGAACTAGAGGCAATTAAGGTAGTGGAAGATGCAGATAGTTTTGAAAGGTGAAGAATGATCCTTTATATAGACAAATACACGGTACACACTAATTAAGACTAGGTGCGATTGCTTTATTTGCATGTTGGTACTATACTAGTCAATAATAAATTATCTAATGGAAGATAAGATTCATATAATTGTGCTAATATTATATTCATATAGATAATTGTGATGAAAAAAATTATGAGTTTAACTTCTGTAAAATAGTTTTACAAATATCTGTTAATCATAATTTACTGTCTATGTATGCATGAATTTTAAATTAATTTTATAAAATTTGATTAATCATAAATGAATGACGATGAATTACTGATTTACTATTGTGTAATCGTATATCAGTGTTGAACTAAAAAAGTATTAAATATCTTTTGATCCATTGATGTCTACTTGTCGAGCAGCAGATCAAGGCATATCCAGGTGGTCATATATAGCAATAACATGGTATTAGGATAAAGCCATTAATTAATAATGCACCCATTGCACTAATTAATGGTTGCAACAGTGGGGCATGATCAGAACCAGACAATATGCATGCATACCCACCTAATGACCAATAATTAAGAAATGCAATTTTTTTTTTTTTTTTAAAGGGAATTTGTAGGAGCCACCCCTAATCAATGATTTGTAGGAGTGTCGGCTATGTTTGGAAACACTGCAATGTGACCATGTTAGAAAAGTATGTGAAATGATTTGATTCTTTGATTATAACAAATTTCAATGTCAAATAGTTCCATGAAGAATGAAGTTATCGGTTCTTTTGAGTGGGACATCATGTACCCAAGAGCGACTTTTCTATTTTATAATACATTAATCGAAGGAATGAGGAATTGGGAAATGATAAAGGAACCAACTCTTAAAAATCATCACTTTCAAGTACCAATATTATCTTAAAAAGTATTGAATATCCCACTCAACTATTGGGTACCCTAGACCATAAACACTGAAATGGGATACCCATGCGATTTAGACTTGAGAGGAGCGTTTGAGTCACTATTATTAGAATTAGACTGGACCATCCATCACACTAGAAATCAAAGTCATGACTGGTCCAATTAAGTATTTGAACTGTTTCTGACTTCTGTATAGTTGATTGAATAAAAATCGGTCAATTCGGCTTTGAACTAATAAGAACTAGCAACTGATCAATTGGTGTTGAAGATTTATAGGATGGTTTGATGGTTGAAATAAGAAGGGATGAGAGAGGCTGTCCTGATTTCTACTCACATTTAACTAGTAAAAATTAACAATTTAACCATTAATATTTATTAATAAAAAAATTAATCAATTGACTCAATATAAACACAAGATTAATTCAATTTAACAAAAGTTAATTTAGTAGTCATTTTTGGAGGTTGTTTGGAGTGCAACCTCGAAAGTGATAGTTTAGTCTCACACATCAATTAATGATATGATTAAATTAAAATATAATATATAAGTGATGAACAATTTTTATCTTATAAGTCGGTAGTGTAGGATTGAATTACACAGAAACATACCTTCTGATTAAGTTACTTTTTCATTAATGTTCTATATTTTAAATTAAAAACTCGATTTCTAAATTTTATTTTACTTTACTTTATAATATGTGTGGTGTGGCTTTAAAGCTTATTAATTATACCTCTATCACTCATAAATGATACCATCTTGTCAAGTTTATTTCACAATAAATACTATAGACTAATATATAGTTCACAATGTGCACATATATAGATATAGATAACTATTTTGATGTATTATGATATGATCTCGCATTGTAATATCATATGTCAAGTGGTTTACAATCACGGTGGCAAAATAATTGGTGTGGTGTCTAATAAATCACTTTCGAAATTAAGCTTTCAATGAATTGAAGACGCGTCGTCCTATACACATGTACTGAACCACAGGCATGAACACGTATGTGGAAGGTAGTGTTCCTAAGAGGGATATGCATCATGCATGCACACGCACTCACGAGGCACCCACGTGGATATGGGTTCCATATGTCGTTTGGTTGAAACCAAAGCTTGCACGATCAGTCACATCTTTGTATGCATATATATTGTGTCTTTTTGTTTTAGGGAGAGAGTCTTTAATTCATTTGTGAGATACGTACACGTACGTACGTGTTAGGTGCTGTGTTTATATCTATCTATGCACGCGATGCTGGATTGTACTTGGTTAGTTAGAAGTATCTGTCTCTTATCATGAGGAGAGTAAGGTGCAGTTTAGAAGATAAAATATAATTTAATCATGGATATAAAATTAATGATTCAGAATCAGTGTATGCAAAATTTTCTTGAGTGAGCGATAATTATACACGAACGGAGTTAGTATCCGATTCATTCTGGATGAAACCTCTCTCTAATGATTCCAACTCTAGCTATGATGTTTAGCTCCAAATTCTGATATATGTGGTAACAAGGCTCTCTAATCTGCCTATGGTTGAAGAGAGCTTTGACATGGGGTTGGAAATGCAAGATGTGTAGCTGTTGATCCAGCTTGCATGAAAAAAGCAACAACGAAGGAAACAAATTTTGAAGTTATTATGATAATTCTCTTGAAAAGAAAAAGACTCGTGTGTATGTTCTGTCATGAGTGGGGATCCATTGTGTAATACTAATGCATCCCTTGTGTTATTATGTAAGGATGTAATTAATGGAGATGCGTGTAGAAGCACTGTTGAAGCCTTTTGTCTTTGGCTGCATTGATTGGGACAAAGACATGAACACTATGATAGATAGATATATAACACCAGAGGGGACAAAAACATTGACACCGAAACCAGTGTTACATATAAGGCATGGTGAAACCATCATTTTTACAAAGTGGTAATAGTGAATTGGGTTTACCTTCTTGATTGACATATATAATAAACTATTTTACAGTATTTCAGTTCATCATCTTTAAACTCACTAAATAAATCTTATAGGCAACAAATATGCAAATGAGGCCATGGAAGATACATGTTTTTGATGAAGATAAAGGTATAACATGAAATTAACAATTTCTGGAAAAAAGAAATAAACATAACATTGTTTGTAAATAAAAAATATCTCAAGTTGAACTTCGATTTGGTTTTGGTTTCCAATAATAGAGGCTTCCTTCAGTTCTTGAATGCTTGCCTCCCCAAATGCCAAACACAGGACATTACTAATGTAATTTAGCATGGAATTCTTATCTTTAATTTCAACCATCTTGCACTTTTTATGCCTTTGATCAATGGTACCAATCATTATCTTCCATACATATGCAGAGAAAGCTTCAATCTTTGTCCTCTTGACCCCATTCACATAAGCAAGTCTCTGCAGCTTGTTAATATAAGGCCTTGGTCTCTCCAACTACAATAGCTAGCTTTTGTGGTGTGGTTCTCCAAAGGTTCTTACCAATCATGTTCCTGTGTAGTGTGTAGATTCAAAGCATATAATAATATAAGCAAAATGGAATATAATAGATGGTCAAGTTCAAGTACATAAGGTTATCTGATTGTTCGGGGGAAGAAGAAAAGAAATGACCTTGAATCTTGATTCCAATGTTGTATTGGTGTTTCTCATCAAGTGATCACTGTTCAATGGCCTCAGTACCTTATTGATTATTATCTTTTCCTCAGCTTCAACTTAATGAATCCCATTCTGATATGTTGATAGTATCCTAATACCATCTTTACAAATTGCACCTGCAAGGCAAGATAATCACAGTATTTATTAGCTGCCAAAACTAGTAAGCACAGAAAGACAATGGCATAAATGAAGTTTCAATTAAAACAGTTGTTGTTTTTGTAGATTCAAGAAAAAGTAAAATGTGAAAAATTAGATGCAGTTTAAAATTGCTAATATGCATATTCAACTACCTAGAAGCTGAGCTTTTCTTTAGCAAACAAAATGAATATTTTAAAAGTTATTTGAGTTGTAATAAGTATACAGAATGGCAAACCACTGTCCTCGTCATATTATGAGTGGAGGGTTACATATGATTGAAAAATTAGGCCAAAAAAAAAAAAAAAAACCTTTGTTATCAACTAGAAGAGACTAAGGTTTTTAATTTTGAAATCTCCAAGATACTTATCGTAACACTTGCACGGTTAGTGCTAATCAACACAGCAGTTGAGGTCTGAGACAAAGATGATTCCACAATGTCAGAAATGGCACACACGAAGCAGTGTGTGGAGTAAGAGAATGGTCTTACACCAGGTGTATCTAACTAAGACTACGAATATCTTGTTGAAAAAGGACCCTGCTAGCTTAGGCAATGATGATACCGCAACAATAGAGAAGTTATGTTTGTAAGATAAAGAAAACAAGACTGTCAGTCAGCACCCACAACGACACAACCACTGCATCTCCCAATCCATAGTCAGTATTGTGGCTTTTATCTCTTCGATACTACCATGTGATTGATCTCCTGCAAGAAACAGATGAACCTTATCTTTCATTGTAATCCAACTACAACCTGGACTCTTTTTTATTCCTTTTAAATTCTTGGTCTTTCTTACTAAGTCACCATCAATCTTTTTTCCAGCAGCAGAGTACATGTTAGATAATACCACATAAGGAGTTGCATTTTTAGGCTCCAGGTCAGTAATGTGCTGAGCGGCAATTTTAGCAAGGTCGAGACGTAGGTGAGTCTTGCTTGCACCAAGAATTGCCCCCCAAACTCCAGAATGAGGCTTAAATGGCATAGAACGGATTAAATCAATAGCTTCATCCAGCAAACCAGCACGACCAAGGAGATCAACCATGCAAGTGTAATGATCAGCTTCTGGCTCAACTCCATAACGTGATTTCATGGTGTTAAATAAGTTCCACCCCTCTTCAACTAGTCCTGCATGAGTACAGGCAGAAAGAACAGCAAGGAAAGTAACATGGTTGGGTTCATGGCCTTCACTCTGCATTTTTTTATAGATACCGAGAGCCTCGTTGCCAAAGCCATTTTGTGCAAACCCATTGATGATTGAGTTATAAGAGATAACATTTGGCTCAATGACATCTAAGAAAATCCTGTAGGCATCAATTACATTCCCAGACTTAGAGTAAAATGATACAAGAGAATTTTGTATAGACAAATTATACTCTAGGTTCATTTTCAGAATACAAGTATGAATCTGAAGCCCTTCATTCAGTGCCACCAAAGCAGCTGAAGCTGCTAGAACACTGCTAATAGTTAAAGGATTAGGCCTGCATCCCTCCCAAATCATCCGAACATACCAATGCAAAGCTTCCTCGTATTCCTTATTATTCACAAACCCAGATATAATAGCTGTCCAAACAAAATCATCCTTCTCTGGTAACATATTAAAAAGCTCTATAGCATTTTCAACTCTTCCACTCTTAGTGAACCCCGCAATCATGGCCGTCCAAGAAATTGCGTCTTTCACAGGCATCCTCTCGAACACCCTATAAGCAGCTTCCACTTCATTGTTATGAATATATCCAGAAATTAAAGAATTCCATGTAACTATGTCCTTGTCACTCACGGTACAAAATACTCTATCTGCCATGTCTGTGCAACCAAGCATGCAATACATAGTAACAACAGAGTTACTCAAAACATTGTCGAATTCAAATCCCAGGCGTGAAACCAACCCATGTATCTGCACGCCCTCCAACATCCTACCACAATTTCCACACGCTTTAAACATTATAGTCACTGTGGTGGAATTAACTTCAACCAGGCCTTCCCTCCTCATATCCATAAACAAACAAAACCCCTCTTGAAAGAAGCCTTTCCCCATATACCCATCTATCATTGCGCTCCACGAAACCACATTTCTCTCAGGCATCCTGTCAAACATGTCCCTAGCAGCAGCAACCCTCCGATCCCTACACAAGCCATCAACCATGGCACTCCAAGAAACCACATCCCTCTCAACCATGCTCTCAAAAACCTGCAACGCCTCATTCACTTCACCCATCTTCAAATACCCATTTATCAACGCATTAGAACAAGCAGGGTCCCGGAACCCACGTGGGGCCTCACGGTACAGCTCCTCGGCCATGTGGAACTTCCCCGCCTTAACAAAACCCATGATCATGGCAGCATATGACACCAAGTTGCGCTCAGCCAACATTGAAAAAAGCTCATAAGCTTTGCCTACATTGCAACCATTGCGGATATAAGCAGAGATCATGGCATTATACGAGACAGTGCTTCGTTGTGGCATTTCGTCGAACACTTTGCGGGCATTTTTTATTTGAGCGTTTTGCGCATATGCAGTGAGCATGGCAGTCCAAGAGGCAGTGTTCTTTATGGGCATCTTGTGGAATATCGATTCTGCTTCCTTGACGTGGCCGTTTCGTCCATTTTCAGCTATCTGGGTGTTGCACTGAATCAAAAACTTGCTGCCTCTACCACCACTTTTTACAGAGTCATCATTATGTTTGAATTGGGTGTGCTTCAAGTTAGTGATTCGTTGGTGTGAAGTTCTGAAGTGCTGCTTCATATTCTGGCGGGAGATTAGAGGAAAAACAACTACTAAGAAAATTGAAACATATACATCAATTTATTTATGTATGGTTTAAACTTTAAATATGTTTTTGGTTCATGGATTTTTTATTTTTTTTTTAATTTTGGTTCTGTAGTTTTTGTACTTTTTTTTTCATTTTTAGTTGAATATGTTTGTGTTTTTTTAATTTAAATTTAATAATGATATATTTACTATGTAAAATAATTTTATATTATTATGTAATTATAATTTATTATGATTTTTGAGAAAATTATTTTATATTGTTGTTGGATCACATTTTTTTTTCTTTTCTAATTTTATTCCATGAGTTATTTCATTCATTTTTAGTTAAGTACATTTAATTTTTCTAATTATAATTCTTGAAAAATTCCAATTTTATCATTTTTAATACATGTAAGTCTGCATCTACCATGACTACAAAATTTCCTTTTCTTTTCCTCTCTCAGGTTTTCCACTTTCCTTTCTCTTTGATTAAGTATTACGTTAAAATTGTTTGTACTACGAAACTTGTGTGCTAACTACGTTAATTGCTATCTAGATTATTGTTCCTTTGTTCGTCCAAGTACCAAGAGAGTTGTGTGATCCAAATTGATTTCATTTTTCACCATTTGTTCGACTAATTATGCACTTTCAAGTTTATAATTGTTCATCAACGCCACTAGCACACATAGGAACGAAAAAATATTTAACAGTTATTTGAGAAATAGAGAAAAAGGCTTTATTGTACTATTTATTTATTCTCGTAAAGGAAACAAATTAAGCAAGAAATTGCATGGCAGCAAATTCTAACCCCTCTTTGGCAACTTGGTATCCTTACTTTACTTGAAAGAAGCTCCAATAATTTGGACAACTACATGCTTTTTTATTCCTTTCTTACAGCATGCATGTCGTTGCTTTAGTTATCTTCATTTCACTCCTTATAATATTATTATACAAAGCAAATTATACCTTATTTAAATAATTTTATATCATAGATCCGGATTCATTGTTTTAATGAATTTTAAATAATTTTATAAAAATTAATTTACTTATCATAATGTAAGGTTATAATTTGAATAGTGATATAAAATAATTTTTCATTAATGATGAATCACATTTCTTTATGTTCAATAATGTAAAATTATATTATAATATCAGTACATTATTTTTAAACTCTTTATTAAATTTTTATCTAATTAATTTTTTATTTTTTTATACTAATACCTCTTTAAATTTAAATTTGAAATCATTATTATGACATTTAAAAATATTAAGCTGATACTATCAAAACATTACCCTAACCACCATTCATATACCTAAAAAATAATGAATTAAAAAAATAAGGATGCTTGCGTAAGCACACGAAACCCCAAAGTATATTGTTGTAGTTTGCTATATTATATATACATTCTAAAAATCATGAATTGCAATATTTGCATGTTTGAATATCAGGGGAGAGAAGAGAGAAATATTATTATTGTTATCTGTTGTTGCCTCTTGTCTCTTGACCTCATCCCGTGCCATCTTATTCTCAGGTATGTATAGATATCACAACATTAATTCTTAAGCCCTTAAACAACTAAATCTCATAACTTTGTTTCATCTTCTTTCTTCTCAAATATTACCAATGTTATAACGAAATAATTTATTTTATAGTTATTTTAAGATTTAATTACCAATTTGGTTCCCAAATTAAATTATTTAAAATGATTCAATTATGTCTCTAAATTTTTAAACGCTCTAATTTTAAAAAATGTCTCAATCAGGTTCAGGTGGAGTTGATGTGGTTAAGATTGTGATTTTATGATACTTTCTGTTTGTGAATAGTTACAGTATTTAACCGCCATTTTTAATGTCACTATTTGCAAATAAAAAATCATTAGAATTCGTAAATCTTAATGGTGTCAATCTCACTTAACAAGCATGAACAAATTAAAGCGTTTTAAATTTTATGAATTAAATTAAATCATATTAAATATTTTAGGGATCAATTTGATATTTAAGCCTTATTTTAATACCCCAATTCCAACTAATTAAAATAATGATATGTCAATAATTTGTTCATTCAAGTAATATTCAATTTATTCTAGCAAGTTTTTGGATTTGAGTATTGTGAATTGAGAAAATGTTATTTGAAAGGAAAAGCACAAGTTCTATGATCAAAATTAGTCATTAATAAAGTTGATGGTACTCCATGCTAATGTCATAGTGACCCTTTTTTTTAAAAAAAATATTTTTATAAATCATATGTGATATTTCAAACTAATGTAAAATGAAAAAAAAACCATAAAATAATTTATATCTTATAATCACTCTTAACGTTTTCTTATAGGCAAAATGAATCTTTACTAATAATCATTGCTAACATTATTACCGAAAAGATCATTAACATCGAAACACCAATAATCTAAGAAATTATATAGATATTATTATTTGAGTTTAATGATGATTTACTTGACAATTTTATATGTCCCCATTATACATCATAGTTGATATCATTTTTAATATTTAAGTAAAAAACTATTGCATGGTAATTTGTGATTGGATTATTTTTTTATTTTACACTTACTTACTAATAATTTAAAATAATTTTACATTTCGTATGACTTTTAAGATATTGTTGTAAAATTCATCAAACTTACCGTGCATTGTATGTTATAATTCCATAAAAAAAAAAAAAATCTTATAATTGGAATAGCAAAATGACTCTATAAGCATGGAGAAAGAACAGAATTGGTTTATTTGTTGCATATACATATTAAGAAAATTGTGAAAATCCATATTGGATTGATTAAGACAATATTAGCTAAATATTTAATTTAATTGATTGATTAATTTAAATGTATCCATTTTTTTTACTGCAATTTAAATATATCTATAAGGACTAATAAAAAGATATTCTTTGCATTATGATGTCGACAGATATAAAGTTACAAGTGAGAATAACAAAGGATATCATGGTTAAGGTTAGTTAAACACAATGTTTTTCATTTTTTTAGATTTAAATATGTTTTTAATTCTATAAACTGAATTCTATATTTTTAGTCTCTCAAATTAAATTTTTTTTTAGTCTTTTAAATTTGATAAATATTTTTTTAGTCTTTTCACCCAAAATTATCAAATAAAAAATATTAATTTTATAATTTGTGATGATTTTTTACTTCCATAATTTTATTTTGACATGAAGAAACACTAAAACAATCATTTAAAAAATTTTACTAAAAAAAGTAACTTTTAATTTAGAGAATTAAAACAAAAAATCATATATTTAAAGAATTAAAAATATATTTAATTTTTTTTTTATCAATTTTAATGCATTTTTATGCCCTATTACTAGTTGTTATCAATTTTTCTGCTCGTTATTTTTTGTTAAATCTTCTTCATCCTCTTATAAATTCTTCTATTGTCCTTTCATGGTAATTAGTAATAAAAGATAAATATGATGGTCTAAGGAAGATTTATTTTTAATTAAATAACATGATATATCAGTTAACAAATAAATAACATGATCTTTTTATTTATGGATTAAAAAATATAATCTATCTCTTAGATATTAATAGTAGTAGTAGTAGGGTGGAGTACTAATTAAGATACTCATGCATGTTAAAATTTGTGGGTAATAAACTACCTAACCTGTTATAGATAATTTTTGCAGATACCCATCAAGTTTGAGTAGAATTGTCATCATCTAATTAAATTGATAAAAATTATATTCTATATAAAATTGTGATGTAATTTAAATCTACTGGTTTTTTCAACATTTTATTGTCTCCCTATTTTATACAGGATTAACAATATTGTTAATCCCTTTACTTTTCTAAACAAAACAAAAAATGTCATCCCTTTCATGCCAATTTTTTTTTATAAAAAAAAAAGGTCAGCTGATTTTGGCCGGTCATTATTCCTTTTATTTTATTTTTTATATAACAACTGATCATTATTCCTTAAGAAGCTAAATTTTATTATTTTATATACCACTGAAAAATAAAACTTTTGTGAATAGAAATTGTTAAGAAAACTCAACTTTTTGTATGAACAAAATAACATAATGTTTAGGTTGAAACTAAGTTTTCAATTAGCTAAAATTACGAGTCTAGCTGGGTAAATTTCTCTAAAATTACTTTTAGGAAAAGAAAAAAAAATAATTTTTTTCAGATAAATTAAAATTAACTTTTTCAATAATTAATACGTAGAAAATTTATATTTTTTTTATATAAATGTTTATAAATTATAGGAGAAATCAAATTTAACTTATAAAAAAAATTATTTTATTTTTTCTTCTTAATTTTTTTTTACCCAAACAAGCCCCGTAAAGTTAAACTCGTTGAAAATTCCAAACGCAAATATAACCGATAAATTATTGATTAAAAATAAAGTAAGTTTCACTCACATTTGTTAAGTTTTTTTTTTTTTCCATATTGCAGACAATATAGTTCATTTTTTTTTTTATCATATACTAACTCTTTAATTGATTGGAAAAAATATGCCATATTGAATAAAAGCATCAATATTGCTAAGAGTTGTTCTCGTAATACTATATTTTATTATATATTTTACAGATCCCTTGTTTCTGTTATTGGTTTAAAATAACAATTGATTTCAAAATCAATTTCGAAAGTCAAGAACCAAGTTACAGAACCTCCTACAAAAGCAAACTTGAAAGCCTCAAAATCGAGGTTCAAAAGCTGGAGGATATAAAAAATAGTGTGCAAGACTCGGTTGATGAGGGTAAAAGAAATGGAGAAGTCATTGCGAGTGTTGTGGAGATTTGGCTGAAAAAAGTGGATGCCACTGTTGCTGAGGCAAAGAAACTAATAAGTGAGAATGGTGTCCATGCAAATTGTATGAGATACTTTCCCAATCTATGGTTTAGACACCAGCAGAGCAAGAAATTCCAAAAGATGACACATGAGATTCATCAAGTTCAAGCAGAAGGAATCTTTGAAAAAATTTATTATTCTAAACCATCAACACTGGAAGAGATACAACAAGCTTTGAAAGATCCTAACATCTTCAAGATTGGGTTGTATGGGATTGATGGTGTTGGCAAAACAACACTAGTGAAAGAGTTAGCCCAGAAAGTTAAGAACGATGGGTCATTTGATGTTGTAGTTGTGGCTGAGGTAACTGATGATTCTCCTGATGTGGAGAATATTCAAGGCCAAATTGCTCATGCATTGGGTCTGAATTTTGATGAAAAGACAAAAGAAGAGAGAGTGGGACTATTGCGTGAAAGGATAAAAAAGAAGAAGAACATTCTTGTTATTCTTGAAGATATTTGGGGGAAACTTGATTTGGCAGAAGTAGGGATTCCTTTTGGTGATGACTATAAAGGATGCAAGTTATTGATGACGTCTAGAAGTCTTGATATGCTTAAGCGTCAAATGGATACTCAAAAAGATTTTAAACTAGAGCGTTTGTTTGAGAGGGACAGTTGGAGTTTGTTTAAGAAGATTATTGTTGGTGGTTATGTCCTAATGAAGAATATAGAATCTATTGCACGAGATGTGGCAAAATGTTGTGATGGTTTGCCCCTTTTTATAGTTGCAGTAGCAAAGGCTTTGCAAGGAAAGGATGTCTCTACTTGGGAGGATGCCTTAAATAAGCTGAAAAGATTTGATGAACAAGGCTTGTCTAAGGAATTTGTCTGTCCATTGGAGTTATGTTATCATTATTTAGAAAGTGATACACTAAAGTCATTCTTCTTATTCATTGCTTCATTTGGACTAGACCGTGTCCACATTGGAGAACTTTTTTCATGTTACTGGGGATTAAATGAAGATTCTGACACAACTGAGGCGAGAAATGAATTTTACTACTTAATAAATAATCTTAGGGCCTCTTCATTGTTGCTTGAAAGTGAAATTGAGTATGTTAGAATGCATGTTATCATACGTGATATGGCTGAAGCATATGCCTCTAGGACTGATATGAATTATGAATTACAAAAGTTCACACGAATGGAGCAATGGGATATGGATAAGCTACAAAACTGCCATTATATTAACTTGCCTTCATATGATATTGATGAGCTTCCTGAGAAGTTGGATTGCCCAAAGTTGAAGCTAATGTCAATAAGAAGAAATTTAAATCATGGCTACTTAACAATCCCCGATGGTTTTTTCTCAGGAATGAGAGAAGTAAAGGTACTTAATTTACATGGAATCAGGTTTGCCCCTTCCCCACCTTCTTCTCTTTGTCACTTGATAAACCTTATAACATTGAATCTGTATGGATGTGTATTGGAAGATATATCAATGGTTGCAGAACTCAAAAGGTTAGAAATTCTCACCATTGAAAGATCTGAAATTCAAGAGCTACCAAAGGAATTAGGACAGCTAGTTTATCTTCGAATGTTGAATTTAACAAACTGTTGTCAACTGAAAACCATCCCTGCAAATGTTTTATCAAGCTTAACAAGATTGGAAGAGTTGTATATGGGGAATTGTAATATCCAATGGGAGGTTGAAGAAGGAAAAGGCCAAACCAACAATGCAAGTCTAAGTGAGGTAATGAATTTATATAAGCTAACAACTTTGGACTTGTCAATCCAGGATGCTACAATTTTACCAAAAGTTATGAATGTCTTCGAATATCTACAAAGATACAACATATTTATTGGCAATACATGGGAATGGTCTTCCTTATGGTCAGGGGATGCTCGTGAAAATTCAAGAACATTTAAGCTCGACTACTCTTTGATTACAAATGTTTGTTTAGATAGTAGGATGCAATTGATGTTCTCTTCAGTTGAGGATTTGAGCTTAGCTAAATTGAATTTGGTTAATGATGTGTCTTATGAATTGAATGGGGAAAGTTTTCCACGATTAAGACATCTACACATTCAAAATAGTACCGAAGCATTCCACAATTTGGAGAAACTAATTCTTCGCGATCTGGAATATATGGAAGACATAAGCTATAGTCCACTTCCAACTCATTCTTTTCAAAAATTGCAAGTTATTACAGTCAGTACGTGTCTAAAGTTGAAGAAATTACTTTTGTACTCTCTTGCAAAAAACCTTTCTGAACTCCACGAGATGGAGATTTATCATTGTATAAATATGGAAGAGGTTATATTCGAGGAAAAATCTGAGCATGAGAAAGAAATTCCCAATATCACACTCCCCAAATTGCGTTGTCTTATGTTGTGCTCATTATTTAAGCTTCGCTGCTTCAGTTTGCCATTGACAGCAGAGAAGGATGAAGCATCAACCCCTGTGCCATTATTTAATCAAAAGGTAAACACATAATTTATATGAATGCTTCTTTTCTATTAAATTTATCTTACATGTGCAAATTAAATATTCAACTCCTACGAGTTTTCTCCAAAAAAAAAAAAGAGTACAGAGGATAGGAGGTGGTAGTGTAATGATTTCAAATTTAAAGGGATATTAGTGTAGGAAAATAAAAAGAAAATGTAGAGTTATATGTAATTCAATAAAATCTTAGGGAGTGCAGTTGTAATTTACTCTAAAATATATGCTAATATGTTGCTGATGAGATGATAGGTTGCATTCCCAAACTTGGAGATACTCTCTATCTCTTCCATGTTTGATTTGAAGTCAATATGGAAAAATCAACAAGCTCCGAATTCCTTTAACAAGCTGAATAAGATAAGAATTGATTGTTGTGCTGGCCTACATCATGTTTTTCCAATTGTTGTGGCTAAGGAGCTTCGACAACTCCAAGTGCTTACCATAAGCTACTGTGAAAATATAGAGACTATTGTTGAAAATAGTGATAGTAGTGGTGATGCACATGAGATTGCTTCTACAAAATTAGTGGAACAGAAAGCTGCTGGAAGTGGGAATAGAGGTGAGGCTCCAGTTGAGATAGTTTTTATGAAATTAGAAGAATTGAAGCTGAGTTACTTACCAAGGTTTACAAGCTTTTGCAAGACAAGTTACAACTTCAACTTTCCAGCACTCCAAAGAGTAATTGTGTTTGACTGTCCCAATATGAAGACTTTCTGTCATGGAAATGTAATCACCCCAGGCCTCTCTAAAGTAACATACATGAAGACTTACGGTAAAGACACAAAAGACATTTGGTATGGTAACCTTAATACCACTCTATAAAGGTAATTGATTAATACTTCAACCAAAAGTCATGATCATGAATCTCCACTTTTAATTCCAACTTCCAGGGTTCATATTAACACTCTAATTTTGTTGTGTGTACATTCAGAGCAGCAAAAGAAACTTGAGTTTGTCATCAATCTCTGAAGGCAACAAGTTATTATTTGGTTAAGATATCTAGGTGTGCTATTTATTTTGCAATAAGCTGTCATATATGTATGTATGTACTTTTTATTTCTTTCTATTTAAAATGTTATATATGTGTCATGTAATGGATAGCATACTCCTTATTATAAAATTTGTATGGTGCAAACATAAGTGGATCATTTTAAACAAGCAAAAAGTTCAGGTCAACCTTATTTCATGAACTCAATATTTTAAAATTCATGCAACTTAGTTGTTTGAATGAATAGTAACTTGAAATTACTTGGCAGTTGAAAGTAATCACTTTGGCATCCGTGAAGGCTTTTAATGTGATTTGGAGAAGGCAGGTTGGAGCTGAAGGGGCAGGAAGTAGTATTGCATTGATGGGGTCACACGTGTTTGCATTATGATTATGAACACTAGCCGTGTACGTTTTCCTTATTTGGACCTTATTTGTTTTTCTTGTAATTTTTTTTTATTGCCAAGAGTAAAGAGGCAAAATAATTGTTTTTCTCTTCTTTTTTTTTCATTGTTGTTCTTGAATCATCTGATCCCCCAAGTTGTTTTTTTATATATATATATATATATATTTTAAAGTTTTAGATTTGGCCATCTAAAGCCATTAGTATAGAGAGAAACAAATAGTTGAATAGTGAATAATTCTATGCCCTGCATTATGTTTTTCCAATCGATGAGTTTCCATCTATGAACTTGCAGGAATTGAAATTTGGAGCTAATTTTTCGTGATTTTAATAAGCTGTGATGAGTTCCTTTTTTGTTTCTTTTCCATTTAAATGCTGAAGAGTGAAGTGTGTTATTCATAAAACAATCATACAACAATTTATATACAATATTTTTTTTACTCTATTTCTCTCCATCACATCAATAAATATTACAATCATAGTTTTTTACAAAGGTATGCATGCACAATTACAACCGTGCATACACTCAGAAGTTCTAGTAAGAAATTTATATATGTACCCAGGCTTAAATGTTTTGTACGTGTATAGTATATATTCAAATTTTGCGTTTTGTCGCTAATAAAAAAAACAAAAAAAAAAACTTGTTTCTCCTTATGTTTGAAAAGTTTTGTTCTAAATTTCTACTTAGTTAAATGATTCAAATTGACACAAATTATTATTTTTTAATTGATTTGGATGATTTTTAGTTAAATACTTTGTTTATAAAAAGTTATAAATTATATTTTAAAATATTTAACGAACACGTTATTATTTAACCGATTATAAAAATTTAAAAAATATTTTTTTTATATATCAAGGACCAACTGTAAATGACAAATTCATTAGGAGTAAACACAAAATTAAAATATATATTAGAGATGTAAAACATATTTAAATTAGGTATGAAATATAGTTCCCAGGTGATCGATCTCTTTAAAAAGACCGAATTTAACATTCTTCCACTTGAGCATGGAGACATGCAATTATGCAGCAGCAAAGTTTGATATTTCATGAATTGATTACCCTAATTTGTTATGCAGCAGCGAAGTTTGATAATTCATGAAACATTATTTTCAAATATATGAAATAGTCTTTGTGTTCGGTGAAAAACTGAAAATAAAAGTAAAAAAATCAAAGCCTCCTTATTCTGCATTTCCAATAGATTTGTGTTTTTCTCCAAAATTTCTCAGTTGTATTCAAACATATATATGCAAAAGCTTGCTCAAGTCAATTTTTGATTCCATAGTTTGTCACCAAAATAGTCTAAAAGCAAAAGGAGTAGAAGTAATGAATAAGACATTACAAAAAAAGACATTTTCAATTTATGATATAGAAGCACTTGATCAGTCGCTGCAATGCATCAGTGACATTTTCTATTTGTTATTGTACACTTTATTCTCAAAACAGAAACGGATAAAGAAATTGCACATGGCATCAAATTCATTCTATGCCCTCATTGGAGACTTGGTATCCTGACTTTACTTGAAAAAACCTCCAAGAATTTGGACAACTACATGCTTTTTTATTCCTTCCTTTCAGCATGTGGTTGCTTTAGTCATCTTCATTCTTTATTTCACTCCTTATGCTATATATATTTATATTCTGAAAATCATCAATTGCAATATTTGCATGTTTGATGAAGCTTAATTATTAGCAGGAGAGAGAAGAGAGAAGTATTATCATTATCTGTGGTTGCCTCTTCACAGTTCACATCATCCCGTGCCATCTTAAATTTCAGGTATGGAAATTAATCACATCATTTTTACGCCCTTATACAAATATATATAGTAGCTTTTGTTTCATCTTTATAGGAATTAAACTTATATATAGTGTGCATATATCTTTAAAGAATGATTGCAAAATGATATCTTTACCCACTGTAGGAGGATAAATTTCTCTTCTTAATATTGCCTTTGAGTGTTTTTTTTTTAATTATATTATTGGTATGAAATATCTATTGATTTTGTCAATAATTAATCTTGATCAAGAAATTATGTCCGATCACTTTTAGTGAGATTATTTCCTCACAACATGTTTTTTTTCCATCTTTTAAAGTATCTTTAATTTTCTACTCTTAATTCTTGTTGATAAGTCATAACATATATCAAACAGTAGAAATAAATTTATATTTAACTAAGAGGGTGTATTGTATTAGAATTATTTAAAATTTTAAAATACTTTTTATTTTATCAAAATGTCTTGATATTTAATAAGATTGTTAAATAATAAAAAAAATAAAGAAAAACACTTATGCACCACTTTTATACAGAATGAGAAATTAGACTTTTGTGAACAGCAATGATTAAGAAAATTCAAATATTTTGAATGAACAAAATTTTAGAGTTTAAGAAGGTAGGTTGAAACTCATGTTTTCAATAAGCTGAGATTATATAACTTAAACTCATTGAAATTTCAAACGCAAATATAATCAATATACTGTTGATAAAAGATAATACTTCAAATAATAAATTAAGTAAATTACACCAACATTTGTTAAGGTATTTTCATATTGCAGACGATACCTTTGATTTTCTTATCCTGTACTATCCCCTTAATTCATTGGAAAACATATTTTTTTTAATAGAAAAAGATATGCCATATTTAATAAACTCATCAATATGGCCAAGAGTTGTTCTCATATGAGTAATTTTTTTTCCAGATCCCTTTTGTTGGTTATTGCTTTAAAATAATATCCGGATTCGAAAGTCAAGAAGCAAGTGGTGGTAATGGATTATGCAAATGTTGAATCCACCGTTGGACCTGTTCGAAGTCAATTTGATATTGGTTACATAACTTCCTACAAAAGTAATCTTGAAAGCCTCAAAATCGATGTTAAAAAACTGGAGGCTTCAAAAATTAGTGTGCAAAACTCTGTTGAGGAGGCTGAAAGAAATGGAGAAGTGATTTTGGATGATGTGAAGTTTTGGCTGAAGAAAGTGGATGCCACTGTTGCTGAGGCAAAGAAACTTATAATTGAGAATGATGTCCATGCAAACAGGATGAGATACTTTACCATTTTATGGTTTAGACACCAGCAGAGCAAGAAATCCCAAAAGATGATACAAGAGATTCATCAAGTCATAGCAGAAGGAAAATTTGAAAGAGTTTCTTATTCTAAAGTATCAACACTGCAAGCGATACAACAAGCGTTGAAAGATCCTAATATCTTCAAGATTGGGTTGTATGGGACTGATGGTGTTGGCAAAACAACACTGGTGAAAGAGTTGACCCGTGAAGTTGAGAAAGATGGGTCATTTGATGCTGTAGTGTTGGCTGAGGTAACTGATTCTCCAGATGTGGAAGATATTCAAGGCCAGATTGCTAATGCATTAGGTCTCAATTTTGATGAAGAGACAAAAGAAGGGAGTGTGGAACAATTACTGCGTCAAAGGATAAAAAAAGAGAAGAATATTCTTGTTATTCTGGATGATATTTGGGGGGAACTTGATTTGACAGCATTGGGGATTCCTTTTGGTAATGATCACGAAGGATGCAAGTTATTGTTGACATCTGAATACCGTAATGTGCTTAAACGTCACATGGGTACTCAAAAAGATTTTAGACTTGAGGTATTATCAGACGAGGATAGTTGGAAGTTGTTTGACAAGATTGCAGGTGATGATATCAAATTTAACGATATAAATCAATCTATTGCACAAGATGTGGTCAAATGTTGTAAGGGTTTGCCCCTTTTTATATATCTTGTAGCAAAGGCTTTGAGAGAAAAGATTGTCGCTACTTGGAAAGATGCCTTAAAACAATTGAAAGGATTGGATGAACAAGGTTTTTTTAAAGAAGTTGTTTGTCCTTTGGAGTTCAGTTATAATTATTTAGCAAGTGATGAACTGAGGTCATTGTTCTTATTCATTGTTTCATTTGGCCCTGGTCGTATCCACACTGGAGAACTATTTTCATGTTATTGGGGATTAATGGGAGATTTGCAATCATTAACAAAGGCAAGAAATAATTTTTACAGATTAATAAATGATCTTAGGGACTCTTCGTTGTTGCTTGAAGAGGAAATTGAGTACGTTAGAATACATGATGCTGTTCGTGAGATGGCTAAAGCAATTGCCTCTAGGACTGAACTGACTTTCGAAGTACGAAAGTTCACACAAATGGAGCAATGGGATATGGATCAGCTTCAAAAATGTCATTCTATTAACTTGCCTTCATATAATGTTGATGAGCTTCCTGAGAAGTTAGTTTGCCCGGAGTTGAAGCTAATGTCACTAAGAAGAAATCATGGCTACTTAACAATTCCTGATAACTTTTTCTCTGGGATGAGAGAAGTAAAGGTTCTAAATTTACATGGAATGAGGTTTGTCCCTTCCCCACCTCCTTCTCTTTCTCTTTTGACAAACCTTATATCATTGAGTTTGTATGGATGTATTTTGGAAGATATAGCGATGGTTGCAAAAGTCACAAGGTTAGAAGTTCTCACCCTTGAAAGATCTGAAATTCAAGAGCTACCAAAAGAAATAGGACAACTAGTTTATCTCCGAATGTTGAATTTAACAAACTGTTGTCAATTGAAAACCATCCCTGCAAATCTTTTATCAAGCTTAACAAGATTGGAAGAGTTGTATATGGGGAATTGTTGTATTCAATGGGAGGTTGAAGGAGAAAAAGGCCAAACCAATAATGCAAGTCTTGGTGAGCTAAAGAATTTGAATCACTTAACAACTTTGGACTTGTCAATCTCAGATGCTTCAGTTTTACCAGTTGATATGAATGTATTTGCAAATCTACAAAGATACAACATATTTATTGGCCATAAGTGGAAGTGGTCTTCATTTTGGTCTGGGGATGCTCATGAAACCTCAAGAACACTTAAGCTTGCTGACTCTTTAAATACAAAGATTTGTTCAAATCAAGGGATACGATGGTTATTTACTACAGTTGAGGATTTGAGCTTAGATAAATTAAATTTTGTTGATGGTGTATCTTATAAATTGAGTGGGAAAAGGTTTTTACAATTAAGACATCTACAGATTCAAAATAATGACGGATTCCACAACTTGGAGAGGCTAATTCTTAGCAAACTGCATAATATGGAAGACATAAGCTATGGTACACTTCCAACACATTCTTTTGAAAAATTGCAAGTTATCAAAGTCAAACATTGTCATAAGTTGAAGAAATTACTTTCGTATTCCTTCGCAAGTTACCTTTCTCAACTTCATGATATGAAAATTTTTGAGTGTAACAATATAGAAGAGGTTATATCCGAGGAAAAAAATAAGAATGAGAAAGAAATTCCCCATATCATGCTCCCTAAATTGCAATCTCTTACATTGAATACATTACCTAGGCTTCACAGTTTTTGTTTTCCACTGACAACTGATAAGCATGATCGATCCTTTCCGGTGCCATTATTCAGCCAAAAGGTAAACACGTGACTTAATTTATTTATGATTTCTGCTTCACTATTTAAATTCTTTTATTTATATAACATAAATATTCAACTACCCGTTTTCTTCAAAAGAATACCATATGTACTTTGTCATAGTCCACTTTCATAAGTTTCAATAAATATATAGATTTGATCTTGTAAATCACCTACTGACAATATCACCTAACACAGTTTTTGCTATTTGTTGGCACTGGTATCATAAATAAATAGCTTGGTTTGGCTAGGGGATTATCATAGGACAAAATACTCAAATATTTAATATTCTTTTTCTTCGTCAACTAACATATATATATTAATAATTGTGCATATTAATAGGTTACAATGCCCAACCTTGAAACCTTGGAGTTGTGTTCAATCAATACATGTAAGATATGGGATGATAAACTACCACTTCATTCTTGCATTCAGAACTTGACAAGTTTGAAAATCGACTCGTGTAGTAGCATAAGAAATTTGTTCACATCTTCAGTGGCCAGAGCATTGGTCAAACTACAACATCTTCGAATCACCTTTTGTCCTGAGCTGGAAGACATATTTGTCCGAGAAGAAAAGGTGAGCATTATGGATCAAACAACATTGTAATTATACTATATGGTTTGATTCCCTTATTTAGATATGAGAGTGAGACATATATTTAAGGGTTAAATAACTTTTTGGTCCCTTAAAAACATCTAATTTTTTCTCTCCTTGGATTTTTTTTAGGTTGTTATGGTCATTGGATCATGACAAATTATTATTTTTGTTTTTAATCTTTATTTATAACATTACACTATCAAGTATTAATTAAGTAATAATGTGATAAAATCTTAACATATATTTTATATGATGTTATGTTATGGGAACTGAAAGCAACAAAATAACATAAAAAAGATAAAAAAAAAAAATAATGAATATTTTGTAGTTAATTAAAATTGACAAAATATGTTAATATAGTGTTTGTTGGCAGCTTACATTTCCAAACAACTTGGACACACTGTCTATCAGCGACAATGATAAGTTGAGATCAATATGGCCCAATCAACTAGCTCCAAATTCCTTTTTCAAGTTGAAAAAATTACAAATTCATGGGACTAAAATTCTAGATCATGTCTTTCCAGTCTCTGTGGTTGGGGATCTTCAACAACTCCAGGTGCTTGAAATATCTAGGTGTCGAATAAATAACATTGTTGAAAAGACTAATAGTCATGATGTTGAAAATATCTACTGTGAAAAACTGGATGTATCATGGTGTTATAAACTGGAGACTGTGGTCTCATCCTCAGTTTCGTTTCAAACTTTAGATGAATTAAAGGTGGACAATTGTGGAGTGGCTAATATCATAATACCATCAATGACCCCAAGTTTACCAAATCTTCGCATTTTAAGCATATCTTCTTGTACAAAGCTCGAGGATATTTTTGGAAAAAATAACAAGAGTTATCCACCAGGGGACATTGCTTTAATGAAGTTGGAGGAATTAGAATTGAAAAGCTTACCAATCCTCACAAGCTTTTGCAGGGAAAGTTGTAATTTCAACTTTCCATCACTTCGTAAAGTATGTGTGGTTTACTGTTCTATGATTGTGACTTTCTGTCATGGAAACTTAACCGTACAAAGTCCCGATACAACAAATCAACATGCACTGTTTAATGAAATGGTAAATTAATTTACTCCCTCTTCTCTCATGTGTTTTTTATAAGAAACCAAATTGGAGATTAATTTGACCTGTCCTTTCAACTGAAGTAATTTATAATGTTTCATGTATTAATTTTCTGAGGAATAACAGAGTCTTGAGAGAGTCATCTTAGCATTTTTTAAATTTTTTTACACAAAAATGTCCCTAGCTAATTATGAATACTTTTTTAGAGATCAATGAATAGTAAGTGAAATCATTAATTTCTTAGACTGATTGAGAGTCTAACTTTGGTTTTTGCTGGCGAATTAGTTAATTGAAAAATCACAAGAGAAAGTATTATATAAAACTGTTTTTTCACCATATTTAATATCTTTTATGCTCCTTAATTAATTCTGAAACACCCTGTTTAATTAAAAAAATTTAAGAAAAATGGCGAATTTCACAAAATAAAATAATGTCTGCATTGTCATATAATCCATTTCCCCAAGTTCTAGTGTGTGTAGGAAAAGATTGTGAATTATCTAATCTTCTTTCCCCATGCATCAACTAATAATTATATATATGTAGAACAACATTTTGAGATATATAATTGTAAATTGTGCATGTGAATATAGGTTGCAATGCCGAACCTCGAAACTTTGGAGTTGTCTTATCTAAATGCACGTAACATATGGGATGGTAACCTTCCAGATCATTTTTACAAGAGAAACTTTAGTCTGACAGTGAACCATTGTCATAGCTTAAAAAGTTTGTTCTCGTCCACCTTGGCTACTGCTCTAGACAAATTACAACATCTTGAGATTCTTAGTTGTGATGAGCTAGTGCAGATATTTACAAGTGATGAAGAGGTGAGTATTTATATATGATAACATTATTATAACTATAGCTATACACTTCACAATTTTTTTTTTCTAAGATGCTGATGGTTAAGTACTTCCAAATTAGATTCATGCTTATGAATTCAGTTAATTAAAACATTTTCCCTGATAAATACCCATTTTTTTGGTCCCTGAAAAAAATATTGTGTTGTTAGAGGTCTTTGATAAATTTTTATTTTTATTGAGTCTTTGTTGATAACATTACACCATTTCAACTGTTGATATATTGATATTGGAATGGTGTCATTTCATTACTTTACTAATAGTTAAAATGGTACCACACTATATAAGTAGGACTCAACAAAATAAAAGTGACCAGGAACTCGCATATGCAAAAAAATTTCAGTGATGCATACGTAAAAAAAACAAAAAAAAACATAAGGATACAAAAGTTATTTAGGAAAAAATTTATTAATATATATATATGCTATTGATGTCAGCTGACTACATTCCCAGAATTGGAGAGGTTGGTTATCAACAACATGAATAAATTGCTGTCAATATGGAACAATCAACAAGCTTCAAATTCTTTTCACAAGCTGAATAAAATTGAAATTACTAAATGTCCTGTCCTGCTTCATGTTTTTCCAATTGTTGTGGCTAAGGAGCTTCGACAGCTCCAAGTGCTTAAAATATCCACATCTGATATAAAGAACATTGTTGGAGAGATCAGTGATAATATTCAAGATGTTGAGAGTACTGTTTATATTGAAAATTTGGTTGTATCGAAATGCAATAGATTGGAGACAGTACTCCAATCCTCAGTGCAATTCCAGACTTTATATAAATTAGATGTGAGCAGGTGTGATGAAGTGATAAATATTTTGAATCCATTAATGGTCACAAATTTGCCAAGGACTCTTTGCATTTTAAACGTGCGTGAGTGTCATAAGTTAGAACAAGTTTTTGGAAAAAACAATGAGCGTGATGCAGTACTAGGTGAGAATCAGAATATTGCTTTCATCACGAAATTGGAGGAATTGCATTTGGAAGACTTACCAAGGCTCACAAACTTTTACAATGGAAGTTATTACAACTTCAACTTTCCATCACTACGATCATTACATGTGATTGGATGTCTCAAAATGAAGACTTTTGTTCATCAGGGAAACTTAACCACAACAGTAAAACATGAATTGAGAGGTGATCAAAAAGGCCAAAACAATGACAAGCTTAATAATCCGTCCTTTGCTACTCCACTATTCAATGAAAAGGTATATATGACTACTTCTTCACTTAATAAATCTTTTATTTTTGTAATCATGTCACAGGCACAAAATATTTATAGACTTTGCTGATAACTAATTTATGTGAAAAAATCTGTATATTCACCTTCAATGGATTCTCCATTTCCAACCACTTTTTATATAAAATCTATTAGCACTCGGACCAACAACCCTGTTTAAATCTTTTATGCAGTTAAATAGTAGTATTGAATTCCATATTAAATTGTTTCCTCAAAAAGAAATGGTACGGGATTTGACAAAATAATGTGTCCATTTAATTTTCCCCAAGTTCGAATGTGTACGCATAGATTTAATATAACTTTCTAACCCACCACTAGCAAGATCACCCAATTAAAATACTTGTCCTTAGTGGTTGAATTTCGTTATAACTATATAAAATTATAAATAATTTGCTTTAGCTTAGCAATCTTCTTTCCCTCGTCAATTAATATGTTGAATAACATTTGATAATATTTTGTATGTAAATAGGTTGCAATGCCCAGCCTTGAATTTTTGAAGCTGTCAAACTTGATGTTTGTAATATTGTTCTCACCCTCAACAGCTAAAACACTGGTCAGACTGCAACATCTCGAGATTTCAAGATGCAATGAGTTGGTGGAGTTATTTATCCAAAAAGAAGAGGTGAGCACTATTGAGCTAAACTCAGAATATGTTTGGATACAGTATTATTTGATAAGATTTATTAGAGAAGAAAATATAAAAAAAAAAAAATTAGTTTATAAATTAAAATTATTTTCTCCCATAGTTAATTAATAGAAGTATTCTTATATAATTTTTTTCTAAAAGATATGAAACTTTTATAAATTAAGATAAAATAATTTTATTTTCTAAATAAATTATTTTTTATTTTTTTTTATATATTTTTTCTAGAAATCCTTCTAGAGAGACATTTGTCCATGTTCATATTTCCAATTGAATCTAACATGTATTTATGTATGCTGATGATAGGTTGCATTCCCAAACTTGGAGACACTCTCTATCTCTTCCATGGGTGATTTGAAGTCAATATGGAAAAATCAACAAGCTCCGAATTCCTTTTGCAAGCTGAATAATATACAGATTGGTAAATGTGATGGCCTACATCATGTTTTTCCAATTGTTGTGGCTAAGGAGCTTCGACAACTCCAAGTGCTTGAAATATGGAAGTGTAATAATATAGAGACTATTGTTGAAAATAGTGATAGTAGTGGTGATGCACATGAGATTGCTTCTACAAAATTAGCGGAACAGAAAGCTGTTAGAAGTGGGAATAGAGGTGAGGCTCCAGCTGAGATAGTTTTTATGAAATTAGAAGAATTGGAGCTGTATGACTTACGAAGGCTTACAAGCTTTTGCAAGACAAGTTACAACTTCAACTTTCCAGCACTTCAAACAGTAAGTGTGGTAGATTGTCCCAATATGAAGACTTTCTGTCATGGAAATGTAATCACCCCAAGCCTCTCTAAAGTAACATACAGGAAGACTTTGGATAAAGCCGAAAAAGAGATTTGGGATGGTAACCTTAATACCACTCTAGAGAGGTAATTAATTAATACTTCAACCAAAAGTCATGATCATGAGTCTCCACTTTTAATTCCAACTTCCAGGTTCATATTAACACTCTAATTTTGTTGTGTGTACATTCAGAGCAGCAAAAGAAACTTGAGTTTGTCATCAATCTCTGAAGGCAACAAGTTATTATTTGGTTAAGATATCTAGGTATGCTATTTATTTTGAAATAAGCTGTCATATATATATATATATACTTTTTGTTTCTTTCCATTTAAAATGTTATATATGTTTCATGTAATGGATAGCATACTCTTGATTATAAGATTTGTATGGTGCAAACATAGGTGGATTACATTTTAAACAAGCAAAAAGTTCAGGGCAACCTTATTTCATCAACTCAATATTTTAAAATTCATGCAACTTAGTTGTTTATATGAATAGTAACTTCAAATTACTTGGCAGTTTTGAAAGTAATCACTTTGGCATCCGTGAAGGCTTCTAATGTAATAATTTGGAGCTGAATAAAGGTGATATTAATGCTCTAATTTTTCTGGTATTCAGAATAGCAAAAGGCATTTGAGTTTGTCATCAAAATCTGAAGGAAAGAAGCTATTATTTTCTCACTTGTGATATCTGGGTAAGGTATTTTATGTTTTTATTTTTATAATACCCTTCAATCTTTCCTCTCTTTTTTTTTTTTAAATCAATCACCACATTTTCTTTTTGCTGATTTTTCGTGATTTTAATAAGCTGTTATGGATTCTTTTTTGTTTCTTTTCCATTTAAACATTGAGGTGTATTTTTCATAAAACAAATCATACAACAATTTATATATTACATATTTTTCTCTTTCCTCTCTCAGCTTTTTGTAAAATTTGTTCTATAGATATAAATTACTGTACTAATACCATTTCTCTTAAATGTTATGTTTGCTGAACAATTTGTATGGAGCAAACCAGTTGCATATATAGTTGGTGGATTGCAATGACACTAGCAAAAAGTTCTGAGCAACTTTTTTCCTTTATGAATTCAATTCAATATTTTAAACTTCATGCACCTCACTTTCTTAAGCATTAAGAAATTTGTTATAGCTAGCAAGCGACTATGCAAATATTATATAGGAGGAAGTGGTCTTCACAATTTTGGTGAATTAAGAAAGCAATGAGTCAGGAACACGTGCCTTTGTTTATATATATATATATTCTCATCTCAGAGAGTGAAAGAAAGCTACTTAACTAAAACAAAAACAGCTCCAAAAGCAAAAGCAAAAGAATGCACTAAGCCATGCAATCAGTGCACAAAGCAAAGCCCACACAGTCACAGTACTCTAAAGCTAAAACAAAATATAAAAAAAACAGCACCAAAAGCAAAAGCAAAAGAAGAAGAATGCATTCATTCAACTTTCCAATTAGTCCACAAAGCAAAGTGCAAATTGCTTACCTCACTAAGCAAACAACAACACTAACATGAAGAAGATTCAACATATATACCATGCATCCATGTCATCACGTACCCTTTTGCTGGTTAGTTTCTTATTAGCTCACAGCAATAATGTCAGAGATTGTGCCTGCAGAACCAATTGATGGCATCTATTTCGAGCGAGGAGAGACATCAACAGCATCAGCATCAGCATCAGAGGCACCCCATGTAACGTTGGCCATTACCAATGGCAGCAACAACGTTGAATATGTTCCTGAACCGTTTGACAGTGAAAGGTTGCCAACTGTTTTTGCTTCTGAAATCCAAAGGTTCCTTCGAGTTGCCAACTTGCTTGGGAAAGAGGAGCCGCGTGTTGCTTATCTTTGTGAGTTGTTTTTTCTATCTTGGTCTCTCTCTTCTTTTTTCATGCGTATGTTGATGATCGGGAAGATTAATGCTCAAATAAGTTTCTCAAATTTATTTATTTTTTTGCATATTTTTTTCGTTAGTGATTAATCTAAATTTATAAAAATTACAAATTCAGATGAGGTGTCCACTTGAATTTGTCATTTTCAATCCATTTGAATCAATCATGAAAAAAATATGTCAAAAGATAATATTTGAGAGTTATTTTAACATTTGTCTCTTTTGAAAAATCAATTTCTTTTTAAATTGGTGTATAATTCGGAGGTCCTATGCAAACCGATTTCTTTTTTCTTTTTTTGAAGTGTATGACTTTGAGTTTAACTTAAATATTTTATTAGTAATTAAAAATTCATAATTTTTGTTTTAATCTTTATAAGAAAACAATCTTTTTTAGTATCTGCATTTATTTAACAAAATGGTTAAATTTTAAGTCCTGGTATAGGGACTAGAAACATTGGGGAAATTTGATTTTTATTTTTTTATTTTATTATTTTGATGTCTAGATGACTAGATTGAAGAATTATTGGGTAAGGGGATGATGTGTAAAGTGGGTTGTTTTAATGTACTTTGAAAGAAGTAATGATTGCTTACTGGGACATGGGTATATCTAGGATACCACGCCCACAAGGTTATGATTATGAGAGTGTATGAAACTTAAATTTATCGTGAAGGCTATTTTTCTAACTAGTTAATTTGTTATATTTGTAAAAGTAAATTAAAGTTAGAAAATGAGGCTTAATTTATTCAATGACCTTAATCTCAACCCAAAAATTGCACTAAAAGTACAAATTATCTCAATAAAAGTTTAACCAAATAGGGAGAGGAGAATTGTATTCATGCAGTTCAATTTCCAGATAGTATACTATCTTGTCTATACCATTTTTCACTTGGCAAACAGTTGTACCATGCAGAGTGCAATTTTTAGGTATTGGGCTATTCACTTTGGTTGAATTACACAAATTAGAATTGAGTGTTTTCTCAACTTACAAGGCTGTGTTTGTTAACCAGAATGCAACTGGCGTTGAAAAAAAAAGCTTCACTCACAATTTTTTAGTTTTTGTGTCTTAGAACGCGTGTTTTTCCGTTGAGTGTGGTTTTAAACGATTAATCAAACACGCTATAAGTTATAAGCCATGGAGCCTCTCACTAGAGTTTGACATATTCCTGCTTTGCATGTTGTTCTATACTTACCAAAAATAAGATTCTCTATTAACTATTATCAATATATGCATTTCACATTGTCCCAGTGAACCTAATTTGCAGGCCGTGTTCATGCCTTTGTGATTGCACACAACTTGGACAAAAATTCTAGTGGAAGGGGTGTTAGACAATTCAAAACTTCACTACTTCATCGACTTGAACAGGTAATTAAACAATTGAATGTTTAAGCTCACACTGTCAATAGCAATTGTCCTTGATTATCATTTATCAGTAACTGAATGAAAATGATTAAAATTAAGAATGATTTATGTTTTAAATAAAAAGCCACTGGAATTTTAAGTCATAATCTATTTAACAATACTTGATCCATTAATTGTTTTGCTTATAAGGTTGGTGAAGTTAATCATTGCATGTTGTTTTGTGAATATTGTGACATTACAGGATGAGCATGTTACAAAAAAGAAGGGAACAAGTGACATTCGTGAACTCAAACGTGTTTACCGTTCCTACAGGGATTATTATATAAGACATGATAAAGCATTTGATCTAGAACAGAGGTAACTTACTATGCTTAAACTAATTATAAGTGCACCATTTTCCCTTTGAACAAATTTGTAAATTTTTATACTAAACCAACTCATGATTTTATATGTAACAGTCGAAGAGAGAGATTGATAAATGCAAGAGATATTGCTACTGTTCTGTTTGAGGTTCTAAAGACAGTTACAGATCCAGCTAGTTCTCAGGTGAACCCTTTTGTTTCTTCCTTTTCATATATCTTGTACTTCCATTTCCTAGTAATTCCGTGAGTCTAGGCCAAGGGTGTGTTTGGGTAAGCTTCTTCAAAAACTCTTCTAGGAAAAAAAATGAAATGAGGTTCTTCTAAAGCTAAAATTAGTTTCTACATTAGTTAATTTGTAAAAGTTCCCTCATATAGTTTATTTAAAAGATGAGAAAATTTCTACAAATTAGTTAATGGAAAAGCTAATTTTAGCTTTAGAAGAAGCATATTTCAGTATTTTATATTTATTTTCTTCTCCTAAAAGTCTTTTTGGAAAAGCTTACCCAAACAGAACCTTAGTAAAAAATAAGAAGATTATCAATTTACCATGTATTTCTTTTTTCCTTAGAGTTTCTCACTTTTTTTTTTCCAAAATAGGCACTTATCCAAGGCAATGCAATCCATAAAAAAACTGAATTCAACATTCTTCCACTTGAGCAAGGAGGCATTCAGCATGCTGTTATGCAGAAGTCTGAGGTCTGAGATTTCTTGAACTGATTCACATTTTCCCGTTTCATTGATGTATTATGTCCAAGTCACAGAAGACTCAATTATTGCAATATGATGGAACTGAGTGTACTAACAAAATTGATACAGATTAAGGCTGCCATTGCAGTTATTCGCAACATTCGTGGTTTGCCCCCAGCGCAAGATTTCAAGAAGCACGGAGCCTTTGTGGATCTCTTTGATTTTCTTCAGCATTGTTTTGGATTCCAAGTCAGTTCTCTCAGTTAAATTGGACTCAAACTTCCCTTTTTCACTTATGTATATATAATTCTGATGCAGTAATAATGTATGATCAGAATTTCTCTGGTCTTTCATGATTTTTCAATATTCTATATGATGTATTTGACATTAGGAAGCCAATGTGGCCAACCAAAGGGAACATCTTATACTACTCCTAGCTAACATGCAGACTCGTCAAACTAACAACCAGACAACTGTTTTGAAGGTGCATTTTCTGTTGAATATGTATCTTTTGGTTTTACTTTATCATATTTTTTTTTAAATAATATAAACCGTGCCATTTTTTTATTTCAGATAGGGGAAGGAGGTGTAGATGAATTGATGAGAAAGTTTTTCAAAAACTACACAAACTGGTGCAAGTTTTTGGAAAGGAAAAGCAATATCCGGTATGTTTATTGATCTAATTATATTGTAACTTTCAATAACTTTGACTGTGTTTGTTCTCCTGATAAAAGACAGGGTGGTGTATGTCTGTGGGATTATTGCTATTATTATGGTTTTTTGGTCAAACATGGTCAACCTGCCTACACTTTCATATGGGTGAATTTGGTCAGGATTTTTAAAGTTAAGAGAGACTAAATATAAATGTTTTTTAAAGTTTGTAGACCAAACTCATTAATATGAAAGTACAAGGACCTTGACCATGTTTGATTGAAAGTATAGTAACTAAAAATACATTTTCCCTTATTACTATTAGTGTTATTATACTTTGTCAATTTGTTGTATATACTTCATTCCTTCAAGCTTTCTTTTTGTTTTATTTATTTCATTTACACCATAATTAACTTATTTTGTTTGAACATTCTTTCTGTTTTCTGATATTCTGTTTTACTTAGTAAGCCTGTTACTTGTTTTGCAGGTTACCTTTTGTGAAGCAAGAAGCCCAACAATATAAAACTTTATACATTGGACTTTACCTTCTCATATGGGGGGAGGCAGCTAATTTGCGGTTCATGCCAGAATGTCTCTGCTATATTTTTCATCATGTATGTGAAACTCAACACATTCTTTTTTCTTATTTTTTTCCTTTTCTAAATTAAAAGAACAATGTTAGACTCCATAGGTGTCTATTAGTTTATAAAAATAACATGTGCTTTTTATGTGATACTAATACAAATGCCATATGGAATTTTAAACATTTCATGAACAAAGATTATGTAATAAAATTTTGGTTCATAGATAGAATCTTGAATCCTTGATTCACCATACAACATTTTAGAGTTGTTTGATCCATGTGACAAACCTTGTTGTTGATACATAGAATCTTAGTAAGGGCATGTTTGGATAAGTTTCTCCAAAATCACTTCTAATAAAAAAAAATGAAATGAGTTTCTTTATAAGCTAAGATTAGCTTCTACATGAACTAATTTGTAGAAGTTCTCTCATATAGCTTCCCTAAAATGAGAGACCTTCTACAAATTAGCTAATGCATAAACTAATTTTAGTTAATGAAGAAGTTCATTTCATTTTTTCTTCCTACTTTCACCTCCTAAAAGTTCTTATAGAGAAGCTAATCCAAACAGACCCTAAGTTTATAGCTTTTTTATACTTTTATCTCAGTGAAAACTGGGATGGTACATATGATATGTTTAAGTTACATAAATGCTTGATAGAGCACTCATGAACTCTATTTTCATCCATGATAGAAATGTCTAATGACTATGATTATTCTCAAACTTATTTTTGTCCTTTTTCTGTGTGTTTTAAGATGGCGTATGAATTGCATGGAATTTTAAGTGGTGCTATCAGCTTAACAACATGGGAAAAGGTCATGCCTGCATATGGAGGAGAACCAGAGTCCTTCCTTGAAAATGTTGTCACCCCAATATACAATGTTATAAGAAAGGTACTATCTAATTATCTATGACTTTAAAGGCAATGCATGTAAAATAATTTTACATTGTTAGACAACCACAATCCACGGTTTATATGACTTTTAAAATAGTTTTATAAAAGTCAACTGACTTATTACATTGTCACACTGTCAGTGCATCACTTCTAAACTCATTATCTATCCTCTCTTTTGTTCTAAAATGTCTTCTTCAATATAACTATTTTCTGTTCAAACCAAAGGAAGTTGACAATAGCAATGGAGGGGCAGCTGATCATTCTGTATGGAGAAACTATGATGATCTGAATGAGTATTTCTGGTCAGCATTACATTTCTTCTGTTGTTTTGTTTCTATGTTGCGTTCTTAGTTTTCATATCATCAGGCTCTTACTTCTGGTTAATGTATGCAGGTCCCCTGATTGTTTCAAAATTGGTTGGCCAATGCGTCGGGACCATGACTTTTTCTTTGTAAAGCCTAGAAACAAACCAAAATCAGATGTCAAGAATGCTCCTGTTGTGTCACCTGGTGAAACAAAAGAGAAAAAAAAGAGAGAAAATAGGGATGAAGAAGAACCAGAGGTGATTATGTGATTCTCAAATGCATTGTACTTCACATTTTGTTTAAGTGATATTTGAAATATTAAACTAAAGCTATGTGAAAGTTCAAAGGCTTAGATATGTTTTTGTCCCTGAAATATAGTTGCATTTTGTTTTTGTCCCTAAAAATTTTTTCCTTGACTTTTGGTCCTGTAAAATCCTTTTTTTTTTGGTCCTTGTTATTTTGTTTTAGTCATTTTAATATATCTATTTTTTCGTTTCTGTCAATATTTTTTTCATTTTGAATTAGCCCCTATAATATCCATTCGAAGCAGAAATATAGTTGTGTCACTAGGAAAGGTTAGATTAATTCTACTACCTGTAAGAGACTATCACTCTATGCTGACATAATATACCTGTTTTTATTTTTCCTTATACAGGATACAGGGGAGGAAAACCGTGAACGACAATGGCTTGGAAAGACAAATTTTGTAGAGATTCGTTCATTCTGGCAAATTTTTAGATGCTTTGATAGAATGTGGAGCTTTTTTATTCTATCCCTTCAGGTTTACTCAAAAATCTAGTGTTTATAACTTACAAATTTCTGCTTCTTATGATAGATAATCTATAAATTTGAATTCTTCGTTGGTTCTCAGGCCATAATAATCATTGCTTGTCATGACTTGGGATCTCCACTACAATTATTAGATGCCGTAGTATTTGAGGACATAATTACCATCTTCATTACTTCTGCAATTCTTAAACTTATTCAAGGTATGGTTCTCTTTTATATCATTAATTGGCATTGAAGTTTGTTTAATTGGATGAAACAGATAAAAGTAACATTTGGATAACAGAATTGAAAACCCTTTTGCTTTTCCTTGTTTCTCTTCATTTGTCTTCCAATTTGGATAATAGAATTTCGACACTTGATTGGTCTAGTGTCTATCCCTGTAAATCCCTTTCCATTTGTTTTATCAATTATTTCAATAAATAGAGATTTCTTTTTGATAAATGCCTTTGGAAATCCATAATTCCATCTCAGGTTAATCATTTTGTTTGGACAATAGTACTTAAAAGAATTAATACTTATAGTGTTACAAATTCCATACTTGATAAAATTTAGTCAGTGTACTCGTGGATGGAGTTTTGGGCAAACATTTATTTATCATAGTCTTTATGCTTGATGGTAGGTTACACTTAGCTGTATTATTCAATTCCATCTTATCGATGAACAAATGATCAAGAAAAACATAACAGCCTCATGTTAATCTGTGATTCTATATTTTATTTTTCAATCGATTTTAATGATGATACACCGATAGTCTTACACTGTGCATCAAAACCCATCGTTTGCATGACTTTTAAGATAGTGTATAAAAGTCAGCGGACTTACCATTAATGGAGGGTTGTTTTGTGATTGAATGATAATGTAAAACTATTTTACATTGTCAATGCATCACCCTTTTTCTCTTCTCAATTTCCCTATTAACATTCTAGACACTATATATTGATAGTGTTCCCCTTGTCTTCATCTCTCATAATCATGATAAGAAAGCTTTCCATGTTTTTTGTCTCAGCAATTTTAGACATAGCTTTTATGTGGAAAGCAAGATATACCATGGAATATTCTCAAAAGGTGAAACTTGTGTTGAAGCTGGCCTTAGCTACTATATGGAATATTGTTCTTCCTGTATGCTATGCTAATTCGAGAAGAAAATATACCTGTTATTCGACAAAGTATGGAAGCTTGGTTGAGGAATGGTGCTTTACTTCCTATATGGTTGCAGCAGCAATATATCTGACAACTAATGCAGTTGAAGTTGTGTTATTTTTTGTCCCTGCTGTTGCCAAGTATATTGAGGTCTCTAATTACCAGATATGCAGAGTTTTGTCTTGGTGGACTCAGGTAAGTTCATCTTATTTGTTACTGTATTTCCAACAGTTAACTTTGCAGAATTGCTAGACCAATTTACCATTTGGCTTAAATAATTTTTAAGTCCTGAAATACACAAATTTTGTTTTGAATCCCTGATAAAAAAATTCATTGTTCAGAGTCCTTGATCAATTTTTATTTTTTCTTTGAGTCTCTTCCGTTAGTTACAAACCAGATTTTAATAATCATTTCAGTATCTACTTTTGTCTGTTTCTTGTTTGAATAAGTCCATGTATTGGGTAATGTGACTATTTCTTACATCATCTTAGTAATATCATTATATGTACATTATCTTTTACTGCAATGAATATTTCTTTAGGTCAAAACTATTCTTTTTATTCCTTCATTTGGCAAGACTACATCAGTTTGATGTGTTGACTTTTCATCATTAGTCGGTCAGCTCTAGAATTCACAAACAAGTATAAATTATTTTCCTGCTGATTTATATGTGCATGTAATTGACTGCAATATTCATCCATGGCATTAGATGTTGTAACTTGATTTACGTATTTGTTTATCATGCAGCCTAGAATCTATGTTGGTCGGGGGATGCAAGAAGACCAGGTTTCAGTTTTAAAGTATATCCCATTACCTTGTTGGCTTGTTCAGGTTGTTTACATTTAATTGCTTTAGTATATCCATCCTAATATATATAAATATTTTGAATTTCTTACAATATAGGTACACATTGTTTTGGATATTGGTGTTATCATGTAAATTTGTGTTTAGCTACAGTTTTGAGGTAACAATAACATAACATCAGTTATGGAGATATACGAATTTGGTTTCAGAAACTTACTCTTAGTGACCAATGCAATATCAATACATGCAGATAAAACCACTCATAGCACCTACCAGACAGATTATGAAAATTGGTGTAAAGAAGTATGAATGGCATGAGCTTTTTCCAAAAGGTATGGTGCACTTCTAATTGTTCTGGTCACATAAGGGATCAGTTAATGCATCTGACAGCGGTTTGATTGTGCTGCAGTTAAAAGTAATGCTGGTGCAATTGTGGCTGTATGGAGCCCTGTAGTAATTGTGAGTCTGAATCATTGCTCTCACACATACACTTCTTTGCTTTTAACTTTGAATACTGATTGAAATGGTCTATCAGGCATTGCGATTAGATAAAATTCCTTATGTAATGATTCTTTCTTTAAGAAAAACATATTGATCAATGGTTAACAATATTCCATTCTATGTTCATTAAAGGTATATTTTATGGACACACAAATTTGGTATTCTGTTTTCTGTACAATAATTGGTGGACTTTATGGCGTTTTGCATCACCTTGGTGAGGTAAGCTGTGGTTTCTGTTTTCTTCTATCTATCTTTCTTTCTTTTCCCACAGAAACAAAAATGTCATCTCACTCTCACCTCTCTTGTTGAAAATAGATAAGGACACTCGGAATGCTGAGAAGTAAATTTGACTCCTTACCTTCAGCATTCAATGTATGTCTGATCCCGCCATCTTTCAAACGTGGTAAAAAGAAAAGAAAAGGTCTCCTGAGCAATATATTTCAAAAGGTGTGTTCTAAATTAGCAATATATTTAAAGGAGGTGTAGCTTAGTTGGTAAGTACTTGTGTTGTCAAAAGGTGTGTTCTCTTCATGTTGACCACTAATCTGTGTCGCAGTTGCCGGATGAAAAAAATGCTACTGCCAAATTTGTTGTGGTATGGAATCAAATTGTAAATCATCTTCGTCTTGAAGACTTGATTAGTAACAGGTGATGTTTGTTGTAACTTTCCTGCACTGCTATGTCTTACTCCAGCATCTGACAATGATTTTTTCAACAGAGAGATGGATTTGATGATGATGCCTGTGTCCTCAGAATTGTTTTCTGCTAAGGTTCGTTGGCCTGTTTTCCTCTTGGCAAATAAGGTAATTAATGAACTTTTAGCTAAAATATCATGAGATCACTTTGTTGAATTATTAACTGTACATCTTTTTATTCATTCATGAGCTCTTGTTATGTATTCTAGTTTTCTACAGCTTTGACCATTGCTAAAGATTTTGAGGGAAAGGAAGAGACTCTTGTCAAGAAAGTTACAAAAGACAAATACATGTTTTATGCTGTAAGAGAGTGTTACCAGTCACTGAAATATGTGCTTGAAATTCTTGTTGTTGGTAGCATTGAGAAAAGGTAAATAAAATGGAATGTTTATTGTATTCTGTAGAATCTTATCCTTTTCTTTTCTAGTTGATGTTACTTGTTTCTCTTTACTGCTAACCTACAAAATTTTGACATGGTTTTGGATATGGTGGTTATTTAGGATCATATGTGATATACTAAGCGAAATTGAAAAGCATATCCAAGAAACAAGTCTTCTAAAGAACTTCAACTTGAAAGTTCTCCCAGCTCTACATGCTAAGGTTGTTGAGCTAGCTGAACTTCTGGTAATTGTTTCCTAGACCCAAACTAAAGGTTAAGTACTTGTGTTGACAAATGTGTATGATTTAGTAACATCGAATCCTAATAATTTTTATGTAAATGTCATAAGATGGAGGGAGATAAAGACCAACAGCACAAAGTTGGGAAGGCCTTGCTAGATGTGTTTGAACTTGTAACAAATGATATGATGGTTGATTCCAGGTATTGTTGCTTAAGAATCTGTTGTCCTTTACTACATTACCTAACATGGTTCAGTTTCTAATTACTTACTAAATCTGTACAGCATATTGGATATGTTCCACTATCCCGAACAAAACGAGTGTGGCTTTGTCTATTTTAGAAATGATGATCAACTATTTGACAGTGTGGAAATGAATAGAGATTTCTATCCATTTGCCAATGAGAATTCCATCCATTTTCCATTGCCAGAAAGTGGTCCTCTGATGGAAAAGGTGATGTTTATTACCTCTATAATGTTTTCTTGTCATTCTCCATTCATCTGGGACTAGTAGTTAAATTCACAACTTCACATTTAAATGCTGGCACATATATATAGTAATGAGAAATGCCATCATCTCAAAATTATGTTTGAACTCAACTCATGCTATGCTGATATAATCATCATGTTCATGGCAGATCAAGCGTTTCCATTTGTTGCTTACAGTCAAAGATACAGCAATGGATGTGCCTGCAAACATAGATGCTCGTAGGCGCATATCATTCTTTGCTACTTCTCTGTTTACAGATATGCCTGATGCTCCAAAAGTTCACAATATGATGCCATTCTGGTAACTTGAACACTCTAGCCTTATTATCCATCAATCATAAATGACATAAATGAGAATTTCTTTACTCAATGAAGACACATCAAACTAAGAATCAAACCTTTCAGTGATAAATGACATAAGGACTTTAAACTTATAAAAAGGCATTCATATTTCATTGAACATTATTCTAGCCTTGTAGTTCCATCACAAAACTCTGTCTGATATATAACATGATTGGTAGTGTTATAACTCCACATTACATCGAGGACATTAATTTTTCGCGTAAGGAGCTTGGTTCAGATAAAGAGGAGGACTCCATCATCTTCTATATGCAAAAGATATATCCAGGTTGCTAAACATTTGAACTTATTTATGTATCTTAAACATTGTATTTGGATTCGTCTCATAGATTGCTACACCAATTTTAATAGATGAATGGACAAACTTTTTGGAACGCATGGGTTGTGAAAGCCGCAAGAGTTTAGAAGATGAACAAAAAACAGAAGATCTTAGACTGTGGGCTTCATTCCGGGGCCAGACACTAAGCAGAACAGGTTCAGTTTTTGTGCTATTCTCATTTTGGATATTCATGCAATTGTAAGTCATTATCCGATCATTGCAATCATATTTGTCACAGTTAGAGGGATGATGTACTACAGAGAAGCCTTAAAATTACAAGCATTTCTTGACATGGCTGAAGAAGAAGGTTTGTAACCACATTATATATCCACCAGTATTTTGCTATGGTGCAAAGAAATATTTGGAGAAAATAAAATCAACAAAATAAAACCATTACATGATTGTTTCTGAATTCTGTCAAACCAGATATTCTTGAGGGTTATGAGACTGCTGAAGGAGGTAACCGGGAATTGTTTGCTCGTCTTGAAGCACTATCAGACATGAAATACACCTATGTCATTTCCTGTCAATCGTTTGCATCACAAAAGGCTTTGAATGATCCTCGTTATCAAGATATGATCGACTTGATGATAAGGTAAGTTTTTACAAGGAAAGAGGAAAATATTTTGTCTCTTGATACTATCTCTGATCCTTATTATAAGAAACAAGTGATAGTGTAAAATATGTTATCTTTTATAAAATTGTTGTAAAATATGTATGATTGTTTAACGGTATAAAATATGTTACCTTTAAACTCTTCTTATAATAATGACCAGAGGTAGTATTAAATAAGTAGACAATGACCGTTGTGTGCATGTTTTACCGGCAGGTATCCATCTCTTCGTGTTGCTTATGTCGAGGAAAAAGAGGAGATAGCGCGGGGAAAACCTGTCTATTCATCTAAACTGGTTAAAGTTGTCAATGGTTTTGAACAGGTATTGTTTTTTACAACATAATTAAAAAAGCATTAGTCTTGGAAATATTCGCTTATAAGAAATCCTCATTTATCACCTCAGAAGACTTATTTTTTCCTCTTAAGCACAATTTATAAGGACAAGGCTCAAAATTGGTTTTGATTAACATCTCTAGTATTAAACTTGGAAATATTTTACCTTAGCTGCTCTTTTACTGTTAATACATTTTTTTAATTATATTACACGCATAGCTAAGTTATTCAGATGCATGATTATTGACTTATAAGAATGTTGCTTCTTTTATAGACAATATATCAAATAAAACTACCAGGTCCACCACATCTTGGAGAAGGGAAGCCTGAAAACCAAAACAATGCAATAATATTCACTCGTGGTGAAGCACTCCAAACAATCGATATGAACCAAGTAGGCCTAATTTCTGTTTACTTTCTTACAATTTCACTGTTTACTATCATTATATATGAAACTTGGTCGCTTCTGTTGTGTCCTTACAAGAATCTGATTTTGTAGGATAATTACTTGGAAGAAGCTCTTAAAATGAGAAACCTTCTCCAAGAATTTCTTCGGCGCCAAGGAAGGCGTCCTCCTACGATACTTGGTTTAAGGGAACACATTTTCACAGGAAGGTTAGCCCTTGTATCCCATAAATTATAAAAAAAATAATAAAAAAAAAACAACACATTGTGATGACAGTAGAGGAAACTGAGCAAGATTCCTTTCATTATAAGAATATACATATTTCATATTATGCACAATGTTAATCACATGTTCCTTGAATGCATGAACATGGTCCTTAACATGAGAAATGTATAAAACCAAAATGTGTACCTTTCTATTTTACGTTTTCTCTTTCTTCCATCATTTTCCCTTTCTATTTTACAGTCACATTTTTTTGTTCTGTACTTGCTTTTTCCCCTTGCTCATAAATGACTTTTACCTTAATATTAAAATTGTGTTTAATTAATATACTAATAGGATGTCTTCTATGCTCTTTTTAACCTCAGTGTGTCTTCTCTGGCGGGGTTCATGTCATATCAAGAGACCAGCTTTGTCACTATTGGTCAAAGGCTTCTAGCTAATCCTCTCAGGTAATAAATGTAAAACATCATTCTGAAAATGTAAGCAATTAAGATAGGAAAAGTTCATTGAGTGTCAAAGGGTTATTTAGCAAACCTACAATAATTTTGAATTGATACTTCTATTTATATACTTGATTTTTTTTTCTAGTTGTATAAACAATCAGTAGTATTGGTCATGCAAGCAAATTGTCTTCATTGTTAGACTTGTGATTTTGGATTCCTGCAATCAAGAGAATTATCTTTTGACTTCAAATTACTCATTGACATTTTTGCTGGGATATTTTTGTGTAATCTAGTTTCTCTTTAGTAAATTAATGGTGATCCATATTTTCATCTACTCCTATCAGTAAATTATATTTTCTTGCATATATAAAAATATGAGTTTAATAGTGATGTATTTACAGTTTTACAGTGTCATCGCATCACAACCCACCATTTACATAATTTTTAAGATAGTTTTATAAAAATCTAACAGATTTACAATTAATAAAGGTTTGTGATTGAATAAAAATGTAAAATTAGTTTATATTGTAAGTACATCAGCCTTTTTTCTCTATAATTATATGAAATCTGATGAAGTATTTTCCCTTATTCTGTTTCATTATATTCTGTTCTGTTCTCCTCAAAAGGCTCTTACTCCTCTGTATTACTACTTTTAACTCATCACATCACCAATTTTTTTAATGATATGTTTTAATAACTATTATTTGCTTGCTTATTATTTCTAATGTATTCTCTCAATCAGGGTACGGTTCCACTATGGCCATCCAGATGTATTTGATAGGGTTTTTCATATCACAAGAGGAGGAATAAGCAAAGCTTCTAAAACAATTAACTTGAGCGAGGATGTTTTTGCTGGTAGGAATTAATGACTTTAAAATTATAATATTCTGACCTCATGTTGTTTGTTTGTGATAATGAAGACAAGTACAACTGTGTTTATGTCATGCAGGATTTAATTCAACTCTAAGACGGGGATGTATTTCCTACCATGAATACTTGCAAATTGGCAAAGGTCGTGATGTAGCTCTAAACCAGATCTCAAAATTTGAAGCCAAGGTAGCAAATGGAAACTGTGAGCAAACTATAAGCCGTGACATGTTCCGCCTTGGCCGGCAGTTTGATTTTTTCCGGATGCTGTCATGCTATTTCACTACAGTTGGATTTTACTTCAGCAACTTGGTAATTTTACTGAACCATCAAATTCATTTTTGGTCTCTTTTAATTGCAATACATTCTTACTTGCATGGAGTGTTGACATATCCTACTAAAGTTTAAAGGTGATGCATTGATAATGTAAAATAGTTTTACATTGTCATTTAATCATAACTCTTCATTTATGATAAGACAGTTAATTTTTATATAACTATCTTAAAAGTCACCATTAATCTCTATCCTATATTGTTATCTATTTCACTTTTCACTACAAGACATGAAGTATTGGAATTGATAACAAGTCATTCTGTATAAAGCACACAAAGTTTAAGTTCACAGTTTCCACAATCTAGCACTACATCTGAGATAAACACAAAGTATCACATTAAGAAACTATTCATAAGTCATTCCCAAATTCTAAAGCTAACATCAGCTTGTACCATCAAGTTTGACAAGTCTAAATTTCTATTGAATTACTCCACAGATTTCAGTGATAGGAATCTATGTATTTCTCTACGGGCAGCTATACCTGGTGCTTAGTGGGTTGGAAAGAGCACTTATCATCGAGGCTCGAATCAAGAATGTACAGTCCTTAGAAACAGCTCTTGCCTCTCAGTCATTCATACAACTTGGACTTCTGACAGGCTTGCCAATGGTGATGGAAATCGGACTTGAGAGAGGCTTCCTCACAGCCCTAAAGGACTTTGTGCTTATGCAATTGCAGTTAGCTGCTGTTTTCTTCACCTTCGCCCTTGGAACAAAAACACATTACTATGGCCGAACTCTCTTGCACGGGGGTGCAAAGTACAGACCAACAGGGCGAAAAGTTGTCTTCCATGCCAGCTTCACTGAGAATTACAGATTGTATTCAAGAAGCCACTTTGTTAAGGCATTTGAGTTGTTGCTGCTGTTGATTGTCTATAACATGTTCAGGAGGTCCTATCAAAGTAACATGGCATATGTGTTGATAACATACGCGATTTGGTTTATGTCATTGACTTGGTTGTGTGCGCCTTTTCTCTTTAACCCTGCCGGGTTCAGTTGGACCAAGACAGTAGATGACTGGAAAGAGTGGAATAAATGGATCAGGCAACAGGGTGGCATAGGAATACAACAAGATAAGAGTTGGCATTCTTGGTGGCACGATGAGCAAACTCATCTTCTCTGGTCAGGCCTTGGTTCTAGGTTGGCTGAAGTATTGCTTTCTCTCCGTTTTTTCATCTATCAGTATGGTTTGGTCTATCACTTAGACATCTCTCAGCATAGCAAAAACTTTCTGGTTTATGTCCTTTCATGGATTGTGATTGTTGCAATTTTCCTCTTGGTGAAGGTAACTTCTCCAATCTCCATGGCCTCTCCCTTACTCTTTTAAGAACTGAGAAATTCTGAGAGACTCTCTCTCTCTCTGCTAGACTCTCTTTTGAAGACTCTCTGTTGTTGGTTGGAATTTATTAGATATCACTAATTTTGGTGGTCTCATATCAATTTAGAGAGAGAATCTCCCAAAGAGAGTCTCACACGGAATCTTCCTAGTACTTTTCATAAAAAACTTAGTTGGTAAAATGCACCAAATAGTACTATTGCATGTTAATAACAAAAACTAAACATCCATGCAGGCTGTTAACATGGGAAGGCAACTACTCAGTGCTAATTATCAGCTTGGATTCAGATTTTTCAAAGCATTCCTCTTCCTGGCTGTTATTGCCATCATCTTCACTCTTTCTGTGATATGCGAATTGTCATTCACGGATCTCATCGTTTGCTGTCTTGCATTCATGCCAACCGCGTGGGGATTGATAATGGTAATAATAATCTGGCTTAAATAACTTTTAAGTCCCTAATAAGCCACTTTATGCCTTAAATTTTTATTTTGTTTTGAGTCATTATAGATGACGTGACACCATTTCAATTTCTAGTTAAATGATAAAATGATATTATCTCAACATATATCAACGGTTAAAATAATATTACGTTATCGGTAAAGACTTAAAATAAAATAAAAAATTTCAGGATCCTTAACAACACAAACATTTTTCAATGACTTAAACAAAAAAAATGAGTATTTAATAATCTTTAGCAACCTTGCTCTTGAGCTAACCGTGCCACCTTTTCAAATTTTTGGCATGATTTTTTCCCTGGACATAACCTAATCCATGAAATACTTTGTGTTGGTTCAGATTGCACAAGCTGCAAGGCCAAAGATAGAGCACACAGGGTTGTGGGACTTCACACGTGCACTTGCTAGAGAATTTGACTATGGAATGGGGATAGTTCTCTTCGCACCTATTGCTATTTTGGCTTGGTTACCAGTCATTAAAGCCTTCCATGCTCGTTTTCTTTTCAATGAGGCATTCAAAAGGCACTTGCAAATCCAACCAATTCTATCAGGAAAAAAGAAGAAGCACAGAACTTGATCATGATTCTTGTACTTGTTTGTTTGTGTACAGTCAAGCAACAATGTCTTGATATTCTATAGGAATATTCTAGGAAATAGATAAAGGTTACATCATGTATAGCTGAATTCGTATTAGTATACATAGTCATTATTAATGTACAAAAGAGGAAATTATTGTTTCTCAATGTGTAGTTGAATAAGCTGAAGGGAAGGGAAGGGAATTTAAACAGTATATGCTTCATGCAAAGATCACTATTCTGTACCCAAAATAATACTTACCAGTTACCATACAAAATTTGCTACCTTTATCATCATTCTACAATATTTTTTCATCTAAGGTGAGCTTATCTATTTTTAATTAGATTATGATCAAATTGATTTGGATTAGGTTGTAGATTTAAACTAGACAAAATTGGATCCAAACCAAACAAATTAAAATTAATCGGATCAAAAAATCACAAATATGATCTGACCTGTGCTAATCCCTAACTATAAGTCAAAAAAACTTATATCAACTTATATTCATTCAGGCTGTAAAAAAACGTGAATATCATTCACTTCATTGTTTAGTTAAAAAAAAAATCCTTTTAGCATCTCATAAAAATTAGTTAAAAATAAATAAATCATCATTTTTATTCTTAAAATGTTATTTGTTGTCCTAAATAGTCCTTAAAAAATAACTATTTCAGTATTCTTAAAAGTATTAAAACTTATGTTCTAAGTAATCTCTCGAACATTAAAAAAAACTTCATGTTAATTCCTGAATTTTATTGAAATATATCAACTAAACTAGAGTAATCAACATTTAACACTTAAACAATTTCATTCTTTTAGCTACAGTTAGAAAAAGAAGATAATAAACCAGGTTATTTAAACTTATTTGAAAAAAAAAATTATAATTTCTTAATATATTTATCTAAACCTTTTCTATTTATAATATTTAATTTTTTTTATTTAAAAAGGTGGATTTAATCAATTTATAAAATAATCACTTATTTAAAAATTATTTTTTAATAAATATTAAAAAAAAAAAAAAAAACTAACTGAGGGCAATAAACAATTCAGTTATTAGTTACTGTAGTACTTACTTAGTACTTACAGTTACAGTAGTATTCTGATAGTTCGTGAATCGTGAGTTTACATCTAACGTAAAAAAAAATGATCTCACGAACCCTCCTTGGTCGTGTCGGCGTTCCTCGGAAACCCAACACCCCAACGAGGTTGTCGTCGTCGTCACTGTCCCAATACTCCACAGCTCCGGCCAGAGACACCGCCGCTCTGGCGCGTCTGAACCACAAAGACTGGCTCACACCTCAGGAAGCCACCACTCTCCTAAGCTCTCTCACAGACCCATCCTCCACCCTCACATTCTTCCACCTCTACACCTCCCGCAAAGACTTTCACCCCTCCGAACCCCTCTGCAAAACCCTAATCTCCAAACTCGCCGAAGCCAAGCACCTCATCCCAATCCTCACCCTCCACGAAACCCTCCCCAAACGCCGCCGTTTCTCCGACGACTTCTTCTTCGCGCTGGTCAAAGTCTACGCGCACTCCTTCCAGCGCCTCGACATGGCCCTCGAGACGCTCCACAACATGCCCTTTCCCCCATCCACGCGCACCTTCAACTTCCTCCTCAACGCGCTCGTCGACGCGCGCCTCCACGACGCGGCGCGCGGGCTTTTCCTCGGCGCGCCGCGCCTCGGCGTGGCGATCGACGCGTGCTCGTTGAATATTGTCATCAAGGGGCTGTGCTCGCGCGGCGAGACGGACGCGGCGCTCGGCGTGCTGGGGGAGTTTCGTGTTTTGGGTTGTGAGGCCAACGCTCGAACCTATTCGACCCTCATGAAGGGTTTGTGCGATGCCGGGAGAGTGGAGGAGGCGTTCGGATTGTTGGAGAGGATGGAGGATTTAGGGGTTGATGTCGACGCGGCGGTTTACAATGTTTTGATTGGGGGGTTGAGGAAGGTGGGGAGGGTGGATGAGGGGTGGAGGGTGTTGGAGATGATGGTGGGGAGGGGTGGGGTTAGTCCAAATGGGGGGTCTTACAATGAAGTTTTGTGTGGGTTGGTGGAGGAGGGGAGGGTTGAGGAGGGGAAGGGGATTGTGGAGAGGATGGGGTGAAGGGGTTTGTGCCTAGCTTTGGAGCTTATAAGGGTTTGCTTAAGGGGTTTTGTGATAAGGGGTTGGTTGGGGAGGTTGAGTGGGTTGTTTGGGATATGGTGAGGAAGGGGTTTGTGCCTAGGATGGGGATGTGGAGGAGGATTGTGAAGTGTGTTGTTGAGAGGGAGAGGAATGATGGGTGGGTTGGTGGTGCTATTGATGGTGTTTTGGAGGAGTGACATCCCACCCCATGAGGCCATGATGATGGTGATACAATTGGATATAGTGTGTTTGTTCGATGGTCGACACAGGTTTCAGTGATGCATGTTAAGGTGATTGACTACAAGACTCAGTGCATACATGTTTGGTTTCACGTTCCTGAATTCAACAGAGTTTTGATTATGCATGTTAAGCTTGAATGCAAAGGCAAAAGGGAGATTGACTGCAGGACTTATTGAGTTCAGAATTGAAAGGGTTTGTGTCCAAGATGGGGATTTGGAGGGGAATTGTCAAATGTGTTAGTTGAAATGGAAAGGAGTGATGAGTGGGTTGATGGTGCCATTGATGGTGTTTTGGAGGATTAACAAGTTTTAAAAAGTGGTTCAGGAGAGCTATTTCGACAGCAATGACAAGGTTTTTGAGGTCAATGTATGCAATTGACTGTTATTTTGACTGTAATATCAAGGTTTTTGGAGTCGGTTTGCATGCAATTGTGACTGCAATCCCGACCAAAATTTAAAACCTTGACAACAATAACCCCATGTTGAAACAATTTGTTCTTTTGTACATTTCAGAACGAAGTTTCAGTGAATTCATTACTATTCAGAAATGTATCATTAGCCTCGTTAGTATCTCTTATCCAATGACACAGAAAATGGCCATCTTGAATGTTGCATGGTTTCCCTTTCTTACAAAACAAGTGTTTATAAAACATAAGAGACATAGTAGACTATTAAAAAATGGTTATTATCGGTTCTCTCTTAATGCTATAGGAGGATAAAACTAGATTGTAAATCTTTTATTCTTTTTTTTTTCCTTGAAGATGCAAAACTTATTTACATGCTTACAAACTACAGCACCTGAAATACGAACGTGTTTATGAAAAACGGTCTATGATGATCACCACTATTACTTCAATCAAAATCTGCCTAACACTGTAGAAACACTCACTTGGAAGACTGTACAACCAAAATGCTACTTGAGACATTCTTCAGTGGGACAAACTCTCTTTTATCTGCACCATTTCCTCTTTATCATGCTCCAGTTCAGCAGCTTCAACAAATTCTTCGTTAGAACTGTCAGGGGAGCATGCATTTTCAGGGTGATCTTTTATACTAGTGATCTTCATTGGGGCTTCATTGTCCACAATAGTGTTAGATGGAACTGTTTGAACCACATTCACCTTGGAATTTGGGGGATCCTTGCTGCTGCCTGAGTCCACAGCATGAGAACCAACTTGAGGTCTTGTTCCATCTCTGGGAGACTGAGCTGCAACAGTAGGTTCCTCATCATCAGATGAGTCAGAATCATGTTCTCTTTCTGGAACTGTTGTTGGAGACCCATCTTTAAATTTCCTTGATTTACACGAAAGAACGTGCTTCAAGCCGCGAGCCGATTTTTCAGCATGTTTAAAAATACTCTTCGCCATATCCTTGACATGTCCCTTGGCACTGGCAGGGCTATCAGGGCCGCTCCCTTCTGTTGATCCCCCTTCAGCCGGGACCTTGCCAGTTTGAAAGTCGGAAATGTTCTCATCCATGACAAACCTCACACCAATCATCCCCTTGGCATTCTCTGACCTAATGTTATCATGTGGAGATAGAAAGTCCTCTGCAACAGAACCTGATTCATCCCTTCTTCTACTCCGGTTGAATACTGAACCAATCTTGTGCAGGCCATTCCTAACCGTTCTCATCCGATGCTTTTCTTCAGGATTATTATCAGGACTGCTGCTGTCGTTGTTCAAGGATCCAGATAAAGTTGAATTACCACTGCCAACTGAATCATTAGGCTCCCCATGGATTTCTGTATCGAGGCGCCGACTCTTCCCCTTCCTAGGCTCCCACTTTTGGGAAACTTCACTTCCTGGGTGATGAACCCAAATTCCTGTCTCCTTTTGCCCTTCAATGTCTATAGGCTCGTAGTTATCTGCCACCTCAGATTTTTCAGGTCGAACAGGTGAGAAGGAACTATTGTCAGTAGTCTCATTTGCTTCAAAGGAGTTTTTTTGTTCTTCAAAGTCCATTGTTTCCTGCTGGTCACATGTAGTTTCAACTCCCTGTACGGATAAAATTCAAAATTGAAATCAAAGAGAAAAACACCAACCACGGATCAAAAAAAACATTGGAGCAACTTATTGCCCCACATGCTATTTTTTTTCATTTTCTTTTGTACTCCGTTCTTATCAGAATGCTTTGCTTTATTAAATATTGATAAGTTCCAATATACTTGAGAGGGAAATTACCTTTTCATTATCTTCAAGAATAGTTATTGCCAAACGCAACCGCCCCATTTTCATGTTCTTAAGTGCCAACCACATATCATGTCTTTTCCCATCCCTAAATTCATTGATGTTCACAGAACAGTCCCTGGAAACAGTACAACATTCAATTATTCTGATGAATACACCAGTGACAGAATAAGTGGCAGGAAATCATGGGAGACATATACAGTGAATAAAGGATAGCAAGACAATACAAAGTGGTAGAAGATCAAACAAGATATCAAACAATCATAGGAATGAGACAAATGCTTCTTTAACTGTACCATGGTTGCAAGGATTTCATCAAATGTGGCACATGCAGGAATCATTGTTATCAAGCACAGCTAATAAATAAAGTCCATATCCCAGTACCTAACCACACATACTTGTTCCTCACGCACGAACTTAGTGATAATAAGATATACATAATTGCTACCAGCATGTCTTCCATGATAACAAGATTCATATCATAATAATACTACAAAGGACAGGTCAAGATGAAGTTGATTCTTAGGTAAAAAATAAAATAAAATAAATAAATATAAATGTCTTGCTAACTAAGGGCCTTGGTTAAGCAGTATTTAATACACTATCAAGTGCTTTTATTTACTTTAAAAAAACAAATATTAAATGATTATTGTGTTTTCAATTCAATATAATGAATGTTTTCTTTTTCATACTTTCTCCTTTTGTTTCCTTAACCAACCAGTGTCTTGAAGGCAATTGTTACAATTAACTGTGCATGCACACACAAACATATTTTACAAAATACAAAGTTTATAAGATGTAACAAACCCAAGGGTATCATCATAGAAATGGTCCTTGTCACGAACTGCAATACCCAGCACATTGTCAGACTCCCATGTTATGATGGGAAGTTTAAATTCTTCATGCCATTTTGGAGAAAGTGTTTTCTTTTGTATCTTTGTCCTGAATCTGTATACACCCATTTGACCTTTCACATAAGGATCCGCTAATCCTGAAACATACTATAATTTGTTATGCACAAATAAAAATTCTAAGAAAAGAAGTTCATAAGAATCACAGGCAAGGGATAACACCATTTAGATCTGATGGCTTCATGTCAGATGCTTCAATAACTTCTACTTTTGCAAAAGCAACAGGTTCCTTCTCATCCACTTTGAACCAAGACTCTGTAACATTAAGATTCACGAATGGATGTGTGTATAAAATACAAAACAAATATGTAATGGATTTCACAAGCCATCATATATCCAAAGTTACAACTAAAAGATTTGTACAATAGGGATTCTAGAGAGGGCTATGGAAATGCTATTTCCTCACTAAAGATATGTAATGAGAGAAGATTAATGGCTAGAGTTTAATGACAACCGTAAGTTACTCAAAAAAATTTCCACAACTGAAAAACCCTCTGTTAACGAAAACATGAGTAATTGCAATATCAAATGTTACAAAAAAGTTAAACCACAAGCCTACTTGGAGAAACCAAATCCATATGCATGAGGCATTGGCAACACAAACCAGTAAAATTGACATTTCATATTTTATTTGAACAACAATTGATTGCCAGAAACTGGTAGTCTAAATGTTCAATGTTCATGATATGTTGATGAGCACAATACCTAATGTTTTATTTAAAAGAAAAATAACCAAGGGTGCCAATACAATATAAATTGGTTAGTACAAAAGTCTATGAAAAGCATTACTTATATTTACCTGACTCTGGCGAAACAAATTTCTCCACATCAACAACCAACATATTTGGCTGCAAAAATTCCAAACATGTAAATATAGAAATAATTAAATAAGGTACAACAAATTTCTAACAGCAGAAACAACTAAAAGATTCAAAGATTTCTACCACATTTGATATTGTTACCACATCATTTCAATACCTCAAGAAACCAACATTAGAAAAATATACAAAAATAACAAGATGGGAATAAGAGAACAAACTTCACCTCAACAAGGGTCTGTTCAAAAGCAATAGACAGCAGCTTATCCTGATAAAAGAAAACATTAAGATAACACATTACTTACAGCATGAGCAAATAAGAACGAATACTCTCATTTTTCCTAAATCAAGGTATACTTACTAGCCACCCAGCAATGCCTGGAAGTTCAGTCACATCAAGCCCATGAGTAAACATAGGTTTGACGGTCATTTGAAAATATGGAGGTTCAACAAAGCATACACGCAAACGGCCAATAAAAGGCCATGTTGGGAGAAACTTTACCCCAACTAAGACCTACAGAATGGGAAAATAAAATAATATTAATAATAATTTAAAATTTTATTTTATACCCTTTTCTCTCCTATATACATAAAAGAAGATATTAGGAATTTCCCTTAAAAAAAAATTGGCACATGCACATCCCTGAATCCAAGCTAGTATCGATAAACTTGTATTGAGTAAATAATATTCATCAAATGTGTCACTGTAAAATCAAAATTCCATTGTCATTCATACCTTCCCTTCAACATGCATTCCCGTAATGTGCAGTTTTGCCCACATTCCAAAGCCCAATCTTTTTCTTAGTTTCACAGCAAGTATTGCACTCATATCATCAGCCGTGAGAAAATTCAAACCCAACTCCAGAACCTACATGAATCACACGGACACAGTAATATCTAAATCAAACCAAACAAGATTTCATTAACAGGTGCAGAACAAGACATTCTCTTGCTATGCTGCTTTAAATATCACATACCAAGTGGTCATCATCACTCTGGCGAAGAACCCTAATTTCAGTAATCAAAGGTGGGTTTCTTCCCAAGTATAGGTGCTGAACAACAGCTTCCTTCTGCAAATATAGTACACGGATAAATCAATATCCATCCGATCACACCAAAAGGCGAAGTGAAAATTTTAAATTTACAAAAACAAAAATAACCAAAACATACAAGGGACCAAAAGAGGGGAGAACTGCATCTTTCTTGATCGAAATCGCATATATGAAATTCATATCAAATAATTAAGAAAATGGTTGAAATTCATATTGTTTTATCAAAGCACAATCAAAGACAAATAACCGAACAGTATGAATCATACAGCTGTCCAAGGTTTGTACTTCTCTAAGAACCACGGTATGATAGGGAATAATATCTTCTGAGAGGCAATGTTTTCCATGCAAATTGGCCATATGTTTTCAACTGCATGGTTCAACCACCGGACTGTTTCAGAATCTGAAAGCACCTGAAGCACAATAAAAGACATTATGCAAGTTGTATCAGTAAATCATCATAGCACAATCCTTGGCAATTAGAATATGACATCTCAAATTTAAACTTACAATGATAAAATAAAAGATACTGAAAGAACTGAATATTAACATAAAAAAGAAAATATATATAGTAATACATTAATTTCCTACTGGGGGGTATTGTTTCTTATTCTTATAGTTAGTCATTTCATCCTTTAATTAAGTCATGTAATTTTATTTTTATCATCAAATGAAAAACATTGTTTTCAAAGAACAAAAAGAAAAGAATCTTGGACTATCATCCAAAAAGCTTCTGTATTAACTTTGTCTCTTCTCTCAGGGTCAGCTTCTGTTTCAACTTTAAAGAAGAATTTATTCGAACATCAGTTTCTTTTTCTTCATTGACCACAGTTCATTTTCATTAACTTTTCAAGCTTATTAAGTTATTATTTTCCCCTCAAAATTCATGATCCATATTCCACAAAATCAAATAACCACACTAAGACCAGCAGAAAATTACCCTTCTTTGATTAGCTTGCTTCCTCTCCTCAAACTGCAACTTCCTCCGCAGCCTCATAACATAACGCTCATGAACCTTCCCAAAGAAAAGAAAAAAAAACAAAGTCAGAAGCAAAATAATACTCGATCAAAAAAGCAAAGATAAAAAGGCAAATAAAAAACATCAAAAAGTTGGCAAAACTCCAACCATGATCCTCACCAGAAAGAGATAGATCAAAGCTAAGAAATAAACACCCGAGTGACACAAATTGAATGAGGAGAGAATCCATAGCCCAATAAGCACAATCCCCACATGATGCAAGATTGAAACTTCCGTCAAATCCATCCCCTTTCAAAACACCAAAAAGAGTATAAAAGAAAAATCTTAAAAACCAACCACCCCTTAACTGAAATCACCACTCCTTGCACCAAAGTTGCAAACTTTATAGACACCCATTTGATCCATAAATCCAATCGTGAACCTGATAACACGCGAAATGCATGCACATAGAGGAACCCCAAAATCTCTTGTATTAAAAACTGAACTCGGGGCCCCCAACCCCACTCCCCCAAAAAGGGTATATTTATAAATAATTGAATATTCAAATCCAGAAGCAGATACGGTACTGTTGTGACAACAACTTGGAATGGAAGAACAGGAATTTGTGTCAAAATTACGAAGAAATTCAATACTTTTTTTAGAATAATAAAAAAAAATTATCAGAGAAAGTGGAGAAGGTAAAACTTGAACAACAGAGTGTGTCCTAATCAGAGGGTCTAGGGGGATTGAATTGAAATCTTTGAATATTGTATTTGTAATTTTGTATTTATATGAAACAGTGAAACGGTGCCGTAACGGGAAAGTAACGCGTTCAAGAGAAAGATGAGTAGTGAAATTTAGTAACAACAAAGGAACAGAAGGTGACATCTGAAAGGAACCGCTTTTTTCTTCGGTGGTTGCAAAATGCAAAAAACAGACGCAAGTTTGTAACTCTTTTTATTTAATACTAAGTTTTGTAGACACACTACTCTACCCTAGAAGGGTTCATCTGTTTGGCCGAACATCGCATTTATGAAAATCACTCTCAATTTTCATATGAAGTTCAAACTACTTTGTATTGTTTCTAATTTTCACATCATGGATTCACGTTTTGAGGTTTGAATGTTACTCGAAACACATACTTATAAGAGAAAAAAAAATTAAAATTAACTTTTCTAAAAATCAAAATTATATTTTTTAGTAGTTAAATAATTATATTTTTTAGTAGTTAAATAGTATAAATTTTCTTACATAATTGATGTAAGACTTCTATAAAAATTAGATCGGAGAGAAAGATAATTTTAACTTTTTAAAAAAAAATAATGTGTTTAAATAGAAGAATGAATCCTGTGTAGAAACATTAATACGATAGAAGATCTTTACTTCATTTTTATTTAATAATATATTATAAAATATAAAATATAAAATTAATAATCAGATTTTTCACTTTACCCTAATGTCTCTTTTTTTATCGTAGGATCCTTATCAGTTCAAATAGTCGTATATTAAAAAAAAAATCTCCAATTACATTTTTTTTATTGGTTTGTTTTTCCTACTGCTATGTTAAAACTGTAAGAAAATATCACCTTAAAATAACACTTAGAATGTTGAAAAATCGGATTGTCAATCTCCTTTTGCAATTAGCTTCATCATTCATTTGGACAAGGATCCATATGAATTTTTTGCTTATATTCTCTCCTGTAAGAAAATCCATCATTAGAATTTTTACTAAATATGTTTGAAGAAGATAATTTTTTACTTATATTATTTTTATCAGGAAGTTTAATTATTTAATATTTTATATAAAGAATGTAAAGTAATATACAATGAAATAAAAAAATAATAATAAGGATATACAATCAAGGACAAATACACAGAGGCAAGCAGGGGCTTGAGTCCCTCCCCCTTTCCCTTTAATATATATATATATAATAAAAATTATTAATAAATAAAAAATTATTAAAAAAATATATTTTTAAGTTAATATTTATTTAATTTAATTTTATTAATAAAATATATTTTAATTTTATATCAAAAATTAATAATAAATATTTAAATTAATTATATTATTATTTTATTTTATTTTATTTTTGATATATTTTATTCTTAAAAAATTAATTTAATATCTTTTATTTTCAATTTTTTTAAAATTTTACAAATTTTACTTTAAGATTTTTTCTTTATATTACATGATTACAAAGTTTACTATTTTTTTTTTAAATTGATAAATTTTTTACCCATTTTTTATAATTTTTTTAATTTTACATTAAATATTTTTTTTCAAAATTTTAATTTTAATTTTTGTAAAAAAAAATTTAACTATTTTCTACCTAAATTTCTGCATCCGTATACAATTACTCCGTCTATGAAATTTATTTTTTTTAATCATGTCTATGAATTTTTTTTTAATTATGTTATTGACATAAAATATTCACTAATTTCACTACTAATTAATATCTTGATAACCAATGCTTTGTTGATGTCAATATATGATGTTGAACGAAGGTTAGGTAGCACGTGTCAACAAATACTGCTCCAAAGACAAACGTGTCGGTCAGAGTGAGCTTGCCAAAAAGGAGCAACTAATTTTTTTGTTCATTTTTTTCCGAAAAGGATAGTAACTATATTGATAAAATTTAATTAATAATTTTGTAAATTTGGATGTATAATTTTTGTGAATTTTGATACTCAAATAATGTTACTACATATCTAGCGCTAGCAATGAAACGTAATTTAGGACATTCGAAATACTTTCATAGATACGATTTAGGATTCATTCCACAGTACAGTACTGGATATTACTTTTTTTGACTTTTGAGTTTTGAAGTTTAACCCTTACACTCGTTTTGGATTTGGAACAGAGTTAAATTAGATAGAGCTGCAATGTAAATAACAGAAAATAAAAGACAACCAAAAGTAAAAAAAAAAAAAAAAAAAAGCATGTTATTTAGATTGATAAAAAAAAAAAGGTAAAGAAATTTTTAAGAATTACAATAAAATTTTGAGTTCATTTATAGATAAATAATAAAAGACAAAATGTATATGCAGTGAACATGTAAAGTTTTATTTTTACAATGGCATTCTGTTACATGCTGTCATAATAAGTTTATTGGGTTTTAATATAATAAAAGTATAATATTTATTTAAGTATTTTTTTATTAACTTACGGTATAAAATTAATAATAAAATATATTATATAAAAATACGTAATAAGTGAAATAAAAAAATTTATTTATAAATAAAAAATTATAAAAATTTAAAAGTGATTAAAAATTAATATTATAGCATCTTAAAATATACTTTTATTCATCAAATTAAATTAAAATTTATACCAAAAAAATCCTATCATTTGATATTTTCAGACTACATAAACATATAATTTTTGTCCAAATACTTATAATTTAATAAACTAATTTAAAAGTTTTTGACTACTAATTTTTACTTCAACTATCAATTAATTTTTAACTTTCAATTTCAATTTCTAGCTAATTTTGTATTAGTTTTGTCCAACATATTCTAAATCAAATCCATTTTGTCATCATATATATCCATACAATCAACAGAGCCAAATATATTGACTTCTGAAGAGTAGAGTCTCATGAAATAACTAACAGAAAAAAGAAAAGAAAAGAAAAAAAAAGATTGAATCCCTTGAACCGTGGCTAGATCGTGGTATATTCGCGGATGGGTTGTCGATTTCAGTTTTGGAATATAATAATAAAGAGATAAATATCTTCTCTTGCGATGAATAATACTAATATTTTAATTATAATTAAAATAACTAATTATAATCATAATAGTCAACAACTCAACATTGATAATGACCAGTGGGTCTGCCGAATTAAATGTTTAAATAGTCAACAGTGAGTAAATTATCATACCGACACAAAGATCCTATTTTTTTACATGTGGCTGTCATGCATTCAAAAAGTTAAATTACAAAATAAAGTTTAACAATTTATGAAATTACTGAATGAAATTTTAACAACATATAATAGTATGTTTTTCACTATAATTCCAACCGTTAAGTTGCAGTTATCACCATTTTATTTTATATTAAATAAATCAGGATAATGGATATATATGGAAACATGTACCAAGTTCGGTTGTTTAGGAGATATTGAGATTGTTCGACTCAATAGTTTGGGAACATTTGTAGTCTCTGACTTAAAAAAATAAAATCTAAAGTTGATTATTATGGTAGCTAACTCACTAGAGGATGATGCAACACTATTAAACTGGTGGAGTGGTGTTCACTTGTAAATTAATAATTAAGAATATTATGATCCCTTTGAAATTTTGCTTTGCTTACACACGCCAGCGGCACTTTTGATAATCCTTCATGGATAAGAAACTGTTGGATTGGATCACACGGTAGTATTATATTATGTTCACATGCAATATGAAACATGAAATATGAGTATTTTATAATTTCGCGTACTCTGTTTCGAAAACAAAAAAAAATTAAACTAAATATTTATCAAATAAATTATTATTTTATAAGTAAATAGAATTTATTTCTTTAACAAAAGTGATTTTACATTTTTTTAAATATATTCATATTCTCACCGAAATGAAATAGTATTTTCATTTTAAAATACAAGCTGGTTTAGTGATTGGATCAATTATGTATTGATAGGAGGAATAGATAGAAAAATCAATAATAATCTCTTAAAAAATATAATTATCGTGTTGACTTCACATGCCTTGTTTATATTATATGTTTCCCATAAAACATTTTTTTTAATAAATTACACCAACATCCTTTAAAATTTATTTCAAATGTATTCTTTTTTTTTTTACCATTACTTTAATATCCTTACTTTAACAGTATTAAATAATTATTAATTTTTTAAATAAATTTATATTTAATTTATTTAAAATCTTATAATTAACCTTATAATTAAGTGATCCAAAAAGAGAACGATTCCTTTTCTTCTTTCGTGTTAATGTTCTTTTGAAAAAGAGAGAAGAGTTGTTCATCCTTTAATTTATATTGTTGTTCTTTTTAAATGAAAAAAAATTATTATTATTCTTCTATTATTCTATTTCGTGCTATTATTCTTCTAAAAGAAAAATAACTATTTTTCTTCTTCTATTTTGTGTTACTGTTCTTTCAAATGAAAAATATTTTTATTGTACATAAGTTTTATGTTTCATACTCAATAATTATGTTCATAATAACTTCCAATTTCAATGATGACTCGTGACAATGACAATTCCACTAGGTTTCACAATTCTATGACAATATAAAAAGAAGATAAAGACATTTAAAAAAAATATTATAAAAATTATGTGTTAGTCACATAACATAAAAAAATTAATAAACTTACCTTTCATTTATAATAGGACGAGTGCAAATATAATAAAATATTAAAAATTATAAAATTTATGTAAAAAAAATAAAAATAAATATGTAATTGAAACAAATATAAAAAATTATTATGTGTAATTTGCTTTTTCTTAATTTAGTACTTTGAGACATTCATGATGAGGCCATGCATAATGCATGTTACCGTAACATTCCCACGTTATACTTGTCTCGTCTTCTGTTCTCATTTCAGATAGCACATTTGTTAAGAAAATGAAAATAACGACATGCATGACACGTATACACGCGTAGGATATTGAAACGTTCAACTCGATCGGATTTTTTTTTTCGTGTTCGATATTATGAATGTATCAAATTTATTAGGTTACACGAGAAAAATAAAACATGAAATTTCTTATTAAATAAATCGCTTTTATTCGTGTGTTTTATTTGTGTAAACACAGTGAATCTTACTCAATCGCATCCATTGCATCAATGCTCCACCACGCGTCCACGCGTCATTCATGTATGGAGAGAATATTAAATGAGACAAATTAGATTTAGATATATGGCCAATTTTTCAATAAAAATAATTTTAGTAAATATTATCTAAATAAATGTCAATCATAGATTTTGAACAGTTAAATGCAATCAATTAAAATGAGTCGCAATAAAAAAATATTTTAAGAAATACCTAAAACAAACACTTAGCCACAAAATATACTTTATATTTATATAAAAATAAATAAAATTGTACTAGTGATCATGTCTCAAGTCTCGTGGGGTGCAAAGGGCAAGTCACAACATGGCCTTGAAAATCCATGTGGTTTTTTTTGGCTTCAGCTATTAGTGGGTAATTGCTATTTACACCTCCAAATTTTTCTAAGTACACTCCTTCATTATCTTTATATTTTTAATCATCAATTATACTTTTTTATTTGTTCTAACATAGTTTCGAAAACTACTTTCCAGAAAATTTTATCTTGTTGTCCTAGGTATATTTGAAGATACTACTCCAAAAATACTTTTAAAATGATAAAATATGAAGAAAACAATTAAATTAACTTATTTAAAAGTTAAAATTATATTCTCCAATAGTTAATTGATAGAAGTCACACATATTTTAAAAGAATGTATATAAGATAACTTCTATTAATTAACTATTAGAGAATACAATTTTAACTTCTAAATAAGTTAATTTTTTTTTCTCCTATAAGTCAATTTAAAGTAATGTATCCAAACATGTAATATGCTAACAAGATTTAAAGAATAATTAATACAATGAAGATGAGAGTTCAAAATTAGGTTTTAAATAGAAAGAAAGATAGAGTTAGAAATAAATTTAAAAAGTAATAAACATGAAGCTTATATGTTATTCTAAAAACTAAAAAGTAGTTTTCAAAACTATGTGCGGATTGCTCTCATATAGGAGTCATTATACTTCAATGTAAAGATCTTATAGTGTAAAGACGTAACTAAAACTGTGAAGCTTGTGAAGAGACAAGCTAATGTGATAGTCCATTCTCTTGCAAGGGACTACAACTCGTGAGACTCAGTTTTTCATCATATCTTAACTTGTATTTTTCAAATTATATGATCAATAAAATGCCTTGAGTTTATTTTTCTGTCAAATAAAATAACTATATGTATTTTGTTAAAACATAATTCTATAAATTAATTTATGGAATTCATGTATATTGTTTTGAAAAGTAATTTTTGGAACTATATTGTAATAACTAAAAAGGTATGATGGGCAATAAAAAAAATATAAAGACAAGGGAAGTGTAAAATAAATCCACATTTTGGTGAATATTATTGGGCTTTAGTCAAATAATTATCCATTTTACTCTTTTTGGACCAAACTAAGGAGTTTTCTTCCTACACCTTCCACTTTGCTTTTTACATCTTCCACTTTATATATGTGGACAAAATTACCCCAAATCCTAACAACCCTTCCCCTTTCCTTCTCCTCGTGTGTCACTACCACCACCTAACCTAGAGTTGTCAAAACGGGTTAGAGCCCATGGGGTGGCCTGACCCACCACTGGTTTGGGTTGGGTCGGGTCAGAAAAATAATTTTTTTTTATGGTGAGCTCAACTATTGAACCCGACTCACTACTGACCTAGCTCATCATGGGTTGACCCGTGAACCCACCAAATGGATAACCCTAAATCCTCCTCTCGTTCACAGCTCGCTTGCTCACTCACTCACTCACACTTTCACTCTTCTCTTCACCATCAACATCATTCTCCTCTCCTCTCACTCACTCACCTTCACTAGTCTCACTCTGACGCCCGTCATCATGCCTTCTATGCTCGTCGCGCCCTCTGCCCTCACTCCTCCGCGCTCATGCCCTCCACACTTGCCACTCTTGGTGACGCTTCACCTCACCATTTTTTTCTCACGAACGAACGCACTGTCTCTGTTTCAATTTCATTTGTCTCTGTTTCAATTTCATTTTGCCTTTGAATTGTTTTTTTTTATTTGGTTTAGGATGATTTTTTGAATTTTGAACTGTTGATCTATTGGGAACTAAATTTTTTTGGTTTTTTTTTTTTAACTTTTAAGTGGATTGGTGGATTGACCTGTTTAATCCATTAACCTGTGGTGGCTAGTTTAGGTTCAATTTTTAGAATTCCTTAAAAAATGAGACGAGTTGACCTGACCCATCAACTAAGTGGATTAAGGTGGATTGGGTCCAACGGGTCAGATTAATCCATTTTGACAACTCTACCCTCTTCTGTCCTTCTCCTTTGCGTTGCCACCACCTAGAATAATTATTTTGAATTGTAAATTTTGTATTCAGAAATTCTTATCTTATTACATAATAGTTATTTCATAATATAAAAATTATTATATTAATAGGAATATTCAATGACTTTAATGAATTTGAAGATACCAGTTATTTTGATAAAAAAGAAGAAGTAATTAAACCTTTATTATAATCCATACTTTTCTTACATTTAATTAAATTATAAATATAACCGATAAATTGTTGTCCAAGTAGTAATTATATTGGATTCCAGAAATAAGTTCTCAAATTTAAATCTCATGAAAAAAAAAAAAAAAAGCGATTAAGAGAAAATTCTACTAAGATGCCTAGTTAAATTTTTCCGCAAAAATTAGTCATGTGCGGATACTCTCAAGTGGTAACAACGAAAAAAAAAAGTGAGTACTTTGTGAAATTCTCATTACCAAACAAAATGAGTAAAAAGAACGTTAACGTGGCATTCATAATTGTCTATGCATCATCCCTGAATCCGGGTACTGGAGTGGAAAACACCATCTCAATGCAAAGAACAAAACAACACAGCAGCAATATAAAATGGCAGCACCAACCAAATGCCAATAGCTATAAACCTTTATCTTTATGCATCCAACGTGACATCCATACTCTCAATAACCACTCAGTCCACTCTCGACCAATTCCAATGAATGGTGACGACCTTATCCATGCAATCATGATCGTTATCCCCGTCCTCAACTCTTTCTTTATTATTATTCTATAATAATAATAATAATAATACTTCACAATCACAATTCACAACAACCTCAAATCAAATTCAACCCCTTTTGGTGGCAACAGCTATTTATTCATGCTATCGAAAATGCTGCGATCCCACTTCACCACAGCACTCTCTCACTTTGCTTTTGCTTCCAAAGCCTCGTCTTTTCCTCTCACGCACGTTTCCATTTCTAAGGCAATTGTTGTTTGCAACCCCACAAGGCTCAGATCGCAAATGGGTTCTTTCTCCACTTCCACTTCCTCTTCCTCCAAGCTCTTCTTCCGCCAGCTTTTTGAGAAGGAATCTTCCACTTACACGTACCTTCTCGCTGATGCATCGCACCCAGAAAAACCAGCACTCGTAGGATTCTCTCAATTTTGCTATTTTTGTGTGAAGGGAAATAAAAATTGAATTTTGAAGTGTGGAATTGAATGTTTGTGGTTTTATTTTTATGTGGGTGAGAGGCTTTTAGTGGATTGGACAATGGGTACTTTTCATTTGAATTTAATTTCTATGCAATCCAAAGGGTTGACACACAGTGGTGTGACGCCCTACTGCATTCACATGGTGATTTATTTAGCTGGAGACGTGTTCAATTCCTATCTTGTTCAAATTTTCCTTTGGCTAGCGGTAGCCACGCACCTTGAGTGACTTGAGTGAGTGAGATTAGTTTATGATCTAGTGGATTGGGACACCGTGGTCTCTAACCTCGGACCAATTTTTTTTTTTTTTCCTACACTGACTTTTATACTCTCAATCAATAAGATATCATGGTAAATTTGACTTTTAAGTAGTTTCTACAGAAGTTAAGAAATTTATCACCTGATTGAATGACAATTTAAATAGCATATTTTTCTATTTATATTTTTGTTGTTGTTTTTGGTGATTAATGGAAATTCTTTTGTTGAAATTTCAGTTGATTGACCCGGTTGATAGGACAGTAGATAGGGACTTGTCGCTTATTGAGCAACTGGGGTTGAAGCTTGTGTATGCCATGAACACACATGTGCATGCAGATCATGTGACTGGGACTGGCCTTATCAAGGTGTGCACTTGCTTTAATGTGAAGTAGGTTGTGAATTGTGATGTTGACTCTTAAATGATTTATGGTGTGTTTGGAAACCAGTTTAATCCAACACAAATGGAAAAGTTGCGCATTTCAAAAGCTATGTGAGATAAGCTTTATTTTTAAAGCTGGTTGCGTTTTTTCTAACTGGTATCCAAATACACTTAAAAGTAGATAGATACACCCTCAGGTCATTTCCTTCCAAAAAAAACACCCTTCAGGTCATATTAGAGAAGGTTTTTTCAGTACTTGTTATTACTTTGCTGTGGTGGTAACTGGTACTCTGGTAGCTTGATGTGTTTTTGTTATCCACTTATTTTGTACAGAGCAAAGTTCCTGATGTAAAATCTGTTATTTCAAAAGCAAGTGGTGCAACAGCAGATCTTTATGTGGAGCAGGGTGATAAGGTCCATTTTGGTGATCTTTTTCTAGAGGTAATTCTGCAGCTGGTTGCCTAGTAATATTTTAATTAGTGTTACAAATTGCTTTTTGACAGGAGTTGTTTCCCAATGAAAGGGATGATTATGTTGATGTACTGTTTGATAAATGAATGCCTGAGTCTAACAAACTCTAAAATATAATTAGATGCAGCTTCTAGTCTATCAACATAATTAAGACATTACTACTGGTATTTCTAGATAAAAAGGACTCTGATTAGTCAAGCTGATGGATGAATAATTGATATGTCTATAGTTGCAGCTTAATCTTAAACTAAATTGTGCCAGTGTTCAAAGCTGGTTTGTCATGCCAGTAATCTTTTGCAGAGAAATAAAAGAGGACACTTGAGGATGATTTCATCTTATTTTTTCCATAGATGAAATGCTGACATGTATTTTTTAAATGGTCCTTGACTCCTCATATACTGGGGATATTGTGACCAGGCAAAGAGCCAGTACTCCCTCATTCAGGGTCCTCTGTTTCAGTTATCAAGGATGTTTTCTCTTTATGTTTATTTGTTAAATGGATCTTATTTTCTGTTGTGCTTGGGTGTGGAGGGCTCATTAAATGGTTTATAGTATCATCTACTTTGTATTCTGTAATATATATTACTGTCTTTAACACTGTAGGTTCGTGCGACTCCCGGTCATACCAAAGGTTGCATTACCTATGTTACTGGAGATGCACCTGATCAACCTCAACCAAGGATGGCATTCACCGGAGATACCCTATTAATACGTGGATGTGGAAGGACAGATTTTCAGGTATGCACTGTTTTTTCCGTTTTCTTTAGTTATGCTTCTCAAGAGTGTTCAAAGTTGTATCTGAACAAATGATATGTTATCTCAAATTTATTGAATGACACTGTGCTTAGGTTTTGGTCTGACCAGCTATTTTCCAATATCATCTCAATTTTATCGATTGGTGCCTAATTCCCATTAATTATCATGCAGGGTGGGAGTTCAGAGCAGCTTTACAAATCAATCCATTCACAGGCATGAACTTGACTGTGATTATGTATTATGTTAAAAAGAAACTTAGTAAAGTAGGCTAAGAAGTAAAAGAGATAAGATGTTTCTGGTTTATTAATTACATTGTTATCCAATTATAAATCATTGTTGATTGAGTTTTAAGGTAAAACTATTTTACACTACCAGTACATAGTCTATATTCTCTAATAATAAATCACTCACATTTTTTTTTGGAAGCAGATTTTAACACTGCCCAAGAGTACGTTAATCTATCCGGCTCATGACTACAAGGGATTCACTGTAAGGACACCCTTAAGCTTTTTCTTGCCAAATTTATTGCAAGTTGCTTATACAAATTACTGATTTTAGGTGACCACTGTTGAAGAGGAGCTGCAAAACAATCCACGCATAACAAAGGATGAGGTAATGTTGGATGATATCCATATTTATTTGAAAATTGAAGTGGTTAATTATGAGAAAAGACTCTTATAGATATCCTAATGAAAGATTATACATATGATTGCGATATAGAATGCTTAAATCAGAATCCAGTTTACCGCATGAGCAAATATAAGATGTTCTTGACAACTATAATAGAGAAAACATCACATCTGAATTGGTAGATAGAACTCAGTCCTATCATGAGCAAATTTGTACACAGTAAACTTGTAGGTCATATCTAATTGACAATTTCTCAGCATTATTAAGAGAATGATGGGAATAGTATTACATGGTTGTTTAATTATCCTTCCTTCAGCTCTCTGCCAGGAGATGCTATTTGGTCAAATATGTTCACAAAACGTGAAGGCATTCATCCTTTTCTGTTATTCCAGCAATGAGATTTTTAGAAGTAGACCTTTTAATGGTGATGAAATTTGGATTTATAACATCTAGCTAAAAGAAATTTTAGCATGTGTGTGTAAGTTACATTTTTATTCTATTGCTGGTTAGCTGCTACTCGTGTAGTTTAGTATCTCACAGTTGAAAATGTTGGTCCCTTCTTTTCCAGGAAACATTCAAGAACATCATGGGAAGTAAGTGCTAGCAACATTTTATAAAACCTTAGTCAAATTTATTTCTTTTTATCATGCAATGTTGCAAAGACAATTGCTAATGGAACCTTTGATTTGTGCAACAGATCTTAACCTGTCATATCCTAAAATGATTGACATAGCTGTCCCAGCTAACATGATTTGTGGAATCCAATCCAATCCAAAGCAAGCTGAGGCTTCATAAGCCTTATCTGAGAGTCACACACAGTGATGTTATTTGATACAAAGACCTTGCAAGCAAGGGGGGAAAATTGTTATTACCCTATGAATTGAAGAGAAAAATGGATTTGTAAATAAATAAAATGGTGTATTTGTTGCCCCCATATAATCTATGATTTGGCTCCAGTGTTTATGCTTTGTGTTTTTCTTATAGTATTTATAAAACTTCGTATACTTGTTATTGTGTGAAATAGATTATGTTGGGAGAAGAATATTCATATTGTGTGTGTTTATAGTTTTTGACGAAGATTAGTTAGTGCTTTTAAAGGAGGTTACTTTGTACCAAAATCAATGTTAGCAAAAAAAGAAAAAGAAAAAAAATTATAAGAGACTAAAATTTTAAATCAACCTTTTAGCATCTAATATATGTCAGAAACTAAATTGAGTGATTAAAAGTAGAATACTAATATTGGACAAATATATTTATGAAAAGTACATTTAAGCTTAGGATAAATAAATCAAGTATAAAATTGTAATTATATCACTCACATAAGAGAATGGTTATTGTTTGTTATCATGATTTCCATATTGTGGCTTAAAAAATAGCATTTGAAATTCCGTGGTTTCTGTTGGCAATCATGAATACGCAAAAGCGACAAAGAACTCAGAACAGCTAACATCATTCATAGCTGTCTTTCTGAATTTCACTTTTTTAATGCATTTGAAATTATATAAATTATAAACATAAAAAAGGAATGGTCAATTTAATTGCTTCATTAATAGCATTTTTATAATTAAAAACAGAATGCTCACTCCATCTTTATAATTAAGCATTCTGTAAAAGTATTTTTTAATAATTAAGCAAACTTGGTGGTAGTAGTTGGTTATATAAACAACTTCTGCCATAACTCATTTGCTTCAATGATAGTTTAAATTTTCTTGACTTTAAGAAGGAAATGCTCTTTAAGGATTCATTTTTTTTTTTACTTTGATCACAAAAGTGACTTTTCTTAGCCAAACTACACACAAATGACTACATGCATGTTTTATATTTTCAAGTAGAAAAACATGTTTTAGGTAAAAGTATTTTTGTCGATAGATTAAATAAGAGAATTAATTAGGATTTGAAGAACAAAATCTTATTTTTATTTTACTTTCATCCTTTGCCACATATTTGTAACTTTAAGCTAACTAAATTTCTACTCACCGAAATTCAATATCTGATTGACAACTTAACACTCGAACCAACCTAGTGTTGCATGCACCATCATGGATTTTCTCGTTTTTTTACGCAGTTTTCGTTGTTTGTAATTGTTGGAGTAACCGCGGAAACCAAACACGCTTACTATAATCCTCTTCAAAACAACATGTCAAACTGATTAGTTAAGTGTAAAAAATTGCAACCCGATCCCCACTTTTGAGAAGCACTTAAATATTTACACTTTCACACAAGTGGGTCCACTCATAATCAAACCCTCTTTCCCCATTCATTCATTCATTCCCAATAAAACAAACACTGCTCTGAATTCTGATCGAAGAAGCATTTCTCTTTCTCTCGCACCATCTACTGTTCCAATCTAGTCAAAGCAAAGATGACCGACGAAGACAAACCCAGAGCCTTCTCCGGCGACCACCACCACCACCACCACCCTCCTCCGCCGCAGCCACAACCCTTTCCCGCCGCCGCCCAGTACGGAACCTTCCAAGGTGTCGCCAACTACCCTCCTCCGCCGGGACCGCACCCCGCCATCGGCTTTCCCCACCCCGTTCCGCCGCCCGGCGCCGCAGACCCCTCCGCCCCTCCTCCCCCGTACTACCCGGGGTACCAAGCCGTTCCCGGTATGGCTCTGCCCTTCTGAGTTTTTTATTTTATTTTAATTTAATATATTTTATTTTAGTTTTTGGGTTTGATTTGAGCTTGGGGATGAAAAGGTTCGAAATTTCGTTTCTGGAATGGTGTTTTGTGTGATGGGTTGGATCAAAGTTTGGAACTTTCGAGATGGGTTTGGCTTTGTTGAGTTCTATTTGGTTTGTGCTGCAAGAGAGTGATCGGTCAACTGTCTGTCTGTCTCTGTGAAATTTTAGGGTTTGAGGGAAAGTTTCTGTTCTTGGGTTGACTTGATTTTTGTGACTGAGTTTGTTTTTTTCTCAGTATGTTTTGATTGTTGGAGCTTGAAAATGGTTGAGTGTGGTGATGGGAGTAATTTGGAGAATGTTGTTGGCATTTGACGTTGTAGAGTAGAATCCAATGGATTTGGTGGCTGGTGATGGTGATTCAGGGTTTTGGATTAATCACTTGTTTGTCTCTGATTATTTGCTTATGGTCGAAGTTGAGGCATTAAGGTATTTATAGACTGCTAGAAGGATTAGATCTACTCTGTTTGATAATTTTACAATTTTCATCGAGACTTGTGTATGCTGTTTTGCTCAAGAGTTCATTTTGGAAGTTTGCAATTTGTGTTTTTGCATTAAAATGAAGTAATAAGAATTAAGAAATCATGCAGCATTTGTTTGGTGAAAGCCAAGCTGGTTATGTTAGGAGATGATTATGAGCATTGGGCAACTTGTTTTTATATTTGAGAATTTGATGGATGTTAGTTTGATGGTGACATCTCTTTGACATTGTTTCCTCTGTGATAATGATTCAGGTTATGCAGTTGCTGAAGGAAGACCTGTAAGAGAACGCCGCCTTGGTTGCTGTGGCCTTGGTTGTGGCTGGTGTCTGTAAGTAAATTCCCTGCATAGTGGCATATTACTTGTCACTTGTCCGCAATAACTTGTAGATAACTAGAAGTGAGGAGTTTGACTTTCCTTTTTGTGTATGATGTTCGAACTTCAAAGCTATATAGACATATACATGCATAGACGTATACATAACATACAATCCAAAGTCAAGATATAATTCATAGCCTGTTCTGTTGGTGGAGTTTGCTAAATCCATGTAATAAGAGAAGTCTTCATTTTCTATTTGTTTGTAGAGTATGTCATTACTAGTCTTTCTTTGGTTTATGTTAAGCTTCTCTATTTTTGGATAATTGCTTTAAGTTATTTTAATCTTCTATCACCAGTAACATTTTCATTGACGAAAGTTAATTTTATTTTTTGCTGAAAACTTAAATCTCAGAATTTATCTAATGTGCATGGGAAAATACTCTGTTTGATTTGTAGTGTTAATTTCTTTTATTTTGCTTTGATTGAACGGGGGTACATGCCCCAAGAGAATATTGAAACAGCTTTGGTGAGTTTACCTAATGTAATTTTTAGCAGAAAAAATAGGCAATGTAATATCGCGATAGCAAAATTTGTTTCCTGGGAGTGGAATATCATAGTTTTATCATTATGCTTTCATTTAAGAAATCTATTATAACTTGAGAGGGAGAGAAGAGGGAAATGGCATAGAATTTGCCATTTCGTGAGACCCTTCTCGAACATCAATTCATTTGACATGTTTTTTAACATGGCCACTTTCTAGACAAGCTGCTTTGAGTTTCCAGCAGTTTGTGTATTGGTGTCTACACCTTTTCTTTACTATTGACACCCCCTCATACCTCTTCCCCCCTTTCCATTCAAAGGGAAATGGTGGAAGCCACTATTTTGATCATTGTATGATCAGGTTGGACTCGTAATTTTTTTCCTTGATATTTCAAGGCATGGCCAGCATTTTTCCATATATTGTTATCATTGTACTTCAAAGTTAATATTTATTTCAGTTAACCTTGGTTAATAACATCTCATAGAAAGTATTATATCCTACCTTGGTCAGGGAAGTTTTTTTTTAGTGGCAATGAGCTTGAACCTAGTGGATCATTTCAGTCTTAATCTGATTATTCGGGCATGATGGGGATGGTTCATATATGCTTCTATTCTTCCTTTTCTATTATCTTATAAAAAGCTGGAACCATTTATCATTTACGTTGTTCCCTTTTCTATTTATCCAATGTTAATTCTCATATCTGTTATTTTCCTTTCTTTTCCTGTGTGTTGATACAAGTCACTTACTTTCAAAGTTAATATTGGCTTGTTGACTTCCAATAATTTTTGTTGTGAAGGTTTATATTAGGCTTCTTTCTTGCTGGTATTCCATGGTACGTTGGGGCAATAATTATGTGTTGTTCCAGAGTAGAATATCGAGAGAAACCCGGATATGTTGCTTGTGTAGTTGCTGTAAGTTATTCTATCCTTTCTTCTTTTCACTTGAAGCCTGTTTCAGTTCTTATATTCTTTTAGTTACCCCATTACTTGTTAAGTTTAATGGTGATGCACTTACAGCTGCAAAATAATTTTACAGTATTAATCAATCACAACTTACCGTTTGCATGACTTTTAATATCTTTTTATAAATGTCAACTAACTTACTATAAATGAAAGACTATGATTGATTAACATTGTAAAACTATTTTAATTGTCAGTGTATCACCATTAAACCTTTACTTGTTTAGATTTTGTCAGATATGTGGCATTATATATACTTATTGCACTAAACCTCTTGGTTTTTATCTCCACATTACCTAAGCTTTTTGTCTTGGTTGTTGCATGTAGTATTATGAAACTTAAGATGTGCTTGTAATTTATAATTAGATTGAGGATTAAATTGCTTGAAGTTGTTGTGTTTACTTGGATCATATTGCTCCTTAATGCATGAGATGGTAAACACTAACATTGTGAAACTTCTTCTGCAGGCTGTTCTGGGTACAATTGCGATTATTCTTGGTGTGACAAAGGGAGTAGATGACTGGTAATCTTCTTCATGTCAAGAGTTGTAAAGTTTGCTAGCGATTGTGTAAAGTGAAACAGTTGCTGGAAAATTATTATGTCAAGAGTGCGATATATGTATTCATCGAAAACTGCTACCATATGTATTGTTTGATTTATTACAAGGTTCTCCTGGTTCTTACTAAAGATAATCTAAGATGGGGCAAGACTTTGTGTAGTTTATCAATATTTGTATGAAATAATTTTATAGCGAGTTAACAATCATAACATATACTGACATTATTTGTATGAAACATTTTCGGTATAAGGGTCATGTTTATGTTTTGTTGGGATAAGGATCATGTTTATGTTACAATATTGATTAGTTTCCAAAATTAATGTAGCAATGGTTGCCCTATGGAGTAACATTGCCTGTTTTTCTTACAATTAAATTAAACTCTATCTTAATCCTTTGCCCTTTTTCTTATAATTTTTTTTATTTTAAAGACTGGACCTCAATTTTATGTGCAAAGAAATTGATCCCTGTGAGGCTGTGTCCACAACAGATCAAATAGTTCTGCAAGTGATCATAACACAGTAAAAGAATCCTTAAACTTAGACAGGTATGGTAAATTGTTAATTTATTAATTACATTATAATTATAAAATGTCTACTTGCACAATGAATATTATGAATATCTGACTCGGCACACTGATTCTCCTTTGTGACAATCTATAACTAAATATCAAACAAAGGAACAAAAATAGAAACTTTTGACGGGTGTCGTCATCACCAGGAACAACTTCACCCAAATCAACAAATAACAATATTAACCATTCTAGGAATATACTCAAAGAAAAGCAAAAAAGAATCTTAGAACAAAAGTCCAATGGCTTTAAACAAAGAAACACACATGACACTTGGATCTATTTAGATAAAAATAATGATAATGACAATGACAATAATACATAGAAAGTGAGTTATGATATTATATACCTCTACAATACCAGTTATAAAGACAACCTAGAAGAGTTCAAATCAAGATAAATACTCAATTCAACATTTATTTCAAGTTCGCAATTCAACAAAAAAGAAAGAAAGAAAAGAAATCAATCATTTAGCCAACAACATCTCTACTTCTTTTACATGGAAAGAAGGTTTCGTAAAGCTCCATCCAAGATTCCATTTGAATTTGAATGAGGATTTTTCTCTATTGGTGTATATAAACTATGCATGTTTAGTTCAACCTCAATTCTTATAAGTATTGAAAGTATCATCTCTTCTATTTTCTTTTCAGTATATTTATGTTATGACAAACAATTTTCACTCTATTGCATAACTAACTTCTATGAATAATAACCTTTTTTTCAACCTTTTTTTTTTTTTTTTTTCTAATTTAAATTGGGAGTATATTGATTAATTATTAAATGTACTATGATTTTTATCTTCTTTTGTCAATAGGGAGGTCGAATCCATGTTAGTGTAAAATAAAGAGAAATTCATTTACAAATTTCAGAAATATTTACATGAAAATGTTGTATACTTTATTCAATTTTTTAATGTTGTTGTTAATGCTAGTATCTTTAAAACATCCCTTCATCACTCCAAAGTGAATTCCAAATTTAAATATTAAAGTTAAAAAGTTGGATAAAACTTTGGTAACAAAAAAAATTATGATTTTATTTACCCTCTTAAGATTACTGGTCATTAATGAGATGATGATTGCTTAATGGGTAAGATTGATATCTATAAAGATACTATTTAGTATTTAGAAATTGAATTTCAATTAAAGATGGTTGCATCCCATCTTTTGAATCTTTTTTTTTTATTAACGTGTAATTTCAGAATGTATAATAAATGAAAATCATAAATATAAAGCCAAGGAAAATAAATAAAAGTGTATCATTCTATATGCTTATATTGGTTATATATGTATTAAAAATGTATATAAAAAAAAAGACAAAAGAAATTGGTGTTGATCACAAACAAATAAATTTAAAATTAATAAATAAAATATTAAATAAATAGATATATAAATAAATAAAGTAGAAGTACTACGATTTTTTTTTTGAAAATAAAAAATTAGGAAAACTTGTTTGATCGGTGAAAACAGTTTTTTTTATGAATTATTAAAGCTTATTTTTCTTCTAAACGTGAAAAACTTGTTAGCTACTGCATGCCTTTAGTAGGTTCCCTCGGCAATGAAAAGGATTGAATTTTTGCAGTGTACCTTTGAGATGGTACAATGAAGAATTCTCGTATTAAGCTTGTATACTTTTAGATATAATGTAAAAATTACTTTCACTTGTTACAATTCAAACTTCAATTTAATTTCAAAATCACGTTCGAAATATTTTTATCAAATTTTAAAATTGAGCTTTACCAACTTTAAACACAAATTTATCCATTTAAAACGATAAACCAAACATGAAAGTATTTCTTCTATAAATAACTTCCTTCTTGCATATTATCTATCCAAATGTCCAAATAGATAAGCTATTAGATGAAAGTATATATATGAATGTTTTTGAGTAACATTTCTCACAATTTGATTCGACTTCCTCCTGTATATGTTAATTAGTTTTGAAAGTATTGTTTCTATGTATGAATTAGGTTTTATATATCTTCGTAAATATAGTGTCTTAGAGGATATCCTTCCTTTTAATGCAAAAATTACTTTTAATGTAGACTTATCATTACTAATGAATAAAATATATTTTTCTGTCTTTAAAAAAAATAATAAATATTTTAATTATTATTAGTCGTTAATTTATTAAATCATATCTTATGCTTTTTTAATTTATTATATTGTATATTACACTTTAGATAATTTTTCAGATAAATTACTCATTAATATAAATCTCTGTTTTTTTTTATTTCTAAAAATTACATAAAATAATTTATAGTTAAAATGAAAATATAATTAATTTATCTAAAAAAAAGATTAAAATCTTTTTAATTGTGCTAGTTAGAATAAAAATAATTTACGTATTAAAATGGGTTCACATAACTTTTATAAATTACATAAAATAATTTACATATTAGTTCATGTTATTATATTCACTTACGGATAAAAAAATGACACTATATTCATTTATATAATTAGAATAAAAAAATTAATATTAAAATATATGTACATAAAAACAATCCCTCTTTCCTTCTTTGGTTGTCTTGTGGATTTACAATGAGTATGTCAATATTTTTTTTCCTTTTTTTGTAATGATTTTCTATCCTTTTTTGGATTGAAATTTGTATTTAATTAGTCTCTTCTTTCTTTTATGCAATTTTAGTATTTTTTTAGGAATGGTGCAAGAAGAAAACAAACACAACCTGTGGAATACATCTTCAAGTATAAATTTCAGTATGTCTTTCAAATTTTTTTTTCTTTTGATTTTGGCTTCAAATTTGACCATTTAGCTTCTTGCCTTAATATATAGGTTGGATTTTTTTACACTGAACCGTTAAAAATTATTCTCGGCCCTATTGCTTTCACAAGAAGAATAGGATAATTATTGATTTCATGCACTACACAATAACAAGTAATTAAATAGACTATATGTTTTCATTTCTTGATAATTTAAATTAATGTTAATTCTATATATATACTAGAGGCCACACAACATTTACTGTTACGTTAATTAAGTTTTTTTTTTTTCATTTTTTATTTTGTGGTTGCAATGTTTTTATTGAGTTACAATCATCTCCAAAAACCTTTATTCAGCGAAAAAAAATATCTCCAAAGACCTTTGATTATGAAATTATTAGGAATTAATATGGCAACATTTGTGTAATGAGGATTTATTTTATGCTTAAGTTGATTTTACGTCAGAATAATCATGCAATAGTTGATTCATGCATTTGGTATACTATAAAAAAAAAGTTATTAAATATTAACTAATTTAAATATTGAAATTTTCAGTCGTAACATTAATCATTTTAGAGATTATTTTAAAGATTAAAAAATAATTGATCTATAAAATGATTTCTAATGTCATTAATTTGGTCTTCAAAACTTGATCTATACTCAAATTTGAGAACTTTAATTAAATTGAAACAATCACATGTCAATTAATTCATATTTAAATTTACTGTCTCATTTTTTTTCTTGTCGCATAAGAAACACTTATCGTGATTGAAATGCATGGAATTTCATAACCTCAATCCTATAGTAGATTCTCAATCCTATAGTAGATTAAAGAGGAAGCGCAAAAATTTACCATGGGATCGAGATTCCATACATTTGAATCACAAATTCATGTTGATTAATTTGTGTTAATTAATTCAAAAAAAAAATATTGGTGCTAATTAATATTCTGCCTTTATAATATTGTAATTAGTATTATCACGAGAGTATATATATATTTAATAAGGTGAGAATCGTGAGATTGAAAATAGCATCAGTTTAATTAATAAGCTTTTGGTGGATTTGACCACTTGTGAGAATAGTTACACAAAAAAAATCGTAGTAGATGAAGAACAATATATAGTAGGCATATACGTTTATGGGGCTACTATTGAGTGCATGAATCACCTAGCACGTGATTGTTCCAAGTCAACTATGTCTCAAGTTTGAGTATTTGAATCTTGGTAAAGCTGAGGTGATTAAACTGATTGGCGTGTGATTGATTTATGTTTTGCAATCTAAACAAAAAATAATATGAATAGTGTGTGAGTTGATGTAAATTCTTTTGTATATATATTTCTCCAAAACATGACTCTGGTGAATATGATATCCAGTTTAGATTTTTTTCCTCTCACCAAAGTAGGTGATTAATTCGTGCCAATTAATATCATGCATTTTTTGTACGGAAATATCATGCAACTAAACATCACACTATTTAGATGTTGAACTTCGAAAGTGGAAACAAGATAACTTGCACCCATCTCAAACAAGAACATAGAAATATTAATTCATAAACTACCAACAACAAGATCCACCACATACAACTCTGAAAGCAAACATAACATTTTTTAAGTTCAAACCAGAATCACAAAGATGGTTTTTAAGACAAAGCTTTGCACACTACCAATTATCCATATTAGTAAACGGTGCATATTTTAGTACGCACAAATTACAGTACTTAATTAATTATTACTAGCTTAGACATTAACTTCATAGATAAACCTAGAAGTATTGCACTTACCATTTCAACAACTTGTTTTGACGTTCAGCATACTCATCCATCTGATTAGTTGCTTTAAGCTTCAAATCTATGGTGAGGTTACCAGAAGCCCTAGGTAGTGATAAAAAGGTATCAGCTGCTTCCCATATCTTTCTACATGTTTTGCTAGAGATTATGGTGATCTTCTTCATCATGGTGGCTCTTGTTATCAGGTATTTGGCAAACTCCACCTCTTGTTCTTCACCTCTGAATCCCTTAATGCACACAAACTTCAGCTTCTGACTGATACAGTTGCATATTTTCCGCTTCTCCCAGAACATTGATATGGGATATGAAAAATCCCAACATTGTTTAGTTTGGCTTTTGGGCCTAAAAACCTGTAAATTAAATAAAGTGCAATTATCTATTACAATTTTGTTCATAATATTGAAACACTATGATCAGATTTTCAATCAAGGATAACATCACATACCGGTAAAGCAATTTCAAGCACTTGTAAGTTTGGAGATAATTTCAAGACATAAGAAAGAACCCCAGATTCTCTTATGTTGTTCAAATCCAGGTCAACGCACAGGGTTGTTACATTCTGAAACATATTCCCATTTGGAGAACCCTGGGTAATAAAGCATAGAATTAACATCACAGGATAATACCTAATTCATACATAGAAGCAATAATTTCACAACTAATTAACATATATAGGTGGAAGTTGAATCAATGTGTGAGAAATTAATACGAAATAATGTACTAGCTCATCATCCCTATATGTACGTTGGTGTCAACCTAGTCAAGAATATGATATTTGATACTCTCACTTTCATAAAAGAAACATAGAATAAAGATGTTTAATATCCTTATATTAATATAAACCTTAAAAGAGAGAAATAAAATGTAGAATTCAAATTTTTTTACATGCCTATTAATAAAACATCCATTATACATTTTATTGTTCTGTATTATTTGTGTCTTTCTTTATATTAAATCATATTATTTATTACACATTATACATGTAATTCTCTCTTTTTCATTCGAGATGTATACTAATATAACAGTATTTAAAGAATTTTATTAAAAAAATTAGGTACTATTGATATGCATGGAAAAATCAGAACTGAGAAAATATAATATACTAAGCTAGAAATGAATATTCAAGGGAACTTACGAGAAGACCAGTGCAAAGCGTAAGAATCTCATGTGTTTTCACAATAGACATTCCGAGTCTAACGGAAAGCATTCCTGCAAACATCGAGTTGCAGTAGGAATGAAATGTCCTGAGGCATGGAGCATAAATACTCACACTTTCCACCGGACAAACGATGGAATCAAGAAACAGAAAATCAAGGTTTTCGCATGAAACTTGAAGCTCGTCCACCCATAGTGCTTGAAGCTGCAAAACCTTAAGCGTCGATTTCGCGATAACAACTGTCGCCAAGCCGGTGCACTCCAGCAAACTGAGATATTCCAGCGCCGGGCAGTTCAGCAGAATCAAGCCGAGCGTCAGATCGTCGACCGATATCCTCTTCATCTTAAGCTTCTTCAATACGCCGCATCCGTTGAAAGCGAACCACGACTCAAGCGTGTAGTTGATCAACTCAAGAGATTCCAAGAATTCAAAAACCGCATGCTCGAAATTCGATAGGTAAACAAAATCAAACTCTTCGTCGTCTTCATCACAGTGCTCCACGCACTCCAGGCTCAGATCTTTCAGAAATATGTGTAATGAAACTAAAATCTCAAGCCAAGTCTTCACGTGCTCGAATGCAAGGCTCTTCTTGTAGTGTTTGATGCTGCAGCTCGAAACGCCGTCGTAGTGCGAGAATATCAACCGCGTCATTAGATCGTTGCAGTCGACGACACTCTTGATCAATGGTGGAGCAGCAGCACTGGAATCCGGGTCCGTGCGAGAACGTTTCCGCGACTGAAGAAGCTTCGTGAGAGGCTTCACCGTGTGCGTTACGTTTAGATCCATGTGCGAGGTTAATCTCCAGAAATATCTCCATGCCTTTGAGAGGACACTGCATCTCACAGCTTCATCGTAGCGGAGCTTGGAGAAGATCTCTAGTTTGATCTCGCTTGGAAGGTTACTGATGAAATCCGGAGGATCCATCACCTCCACCTCCACCACCACCGTCACCGTCACACGTTTAAGAGGAGGTTTTGGAGAAGGAAATGATAGAAATAAGAGTGATCAAGTTTAAGAGTTACAAGATTGACTTGCTCATGAAAGAAGAAATGGAAGAAAGAAATAGGTCATGAATTCAATTTTCTCATCAACCAAAGAATTTAAAGATAATGAAGACTGAATTTTACAGACAATTACAATTAACTATTTTTTTTTTATCATAAATAGAAAAAGTTATAACTTTCTAGCACTATAAAATTAGTTTACAATTACACTATCTTTTGAACTAGATCCACTCGTGAAAATTGTGACACAAACGAAAACGTAAATAGTGCATGAATTTGGGCTATTTGCTACATAACGCATTTTGAATCCTTTTGTCTTTTTATTTTTTTGGGAGTTTTTTCTTGTAATATATATTACAATAATTAACTAATTATACTAGTTATATATTTGTCCAAAACACACGACTCCGTGAATCTGATATCTATGTTTCTAATTTTTTTTTTTCTCTCACCAAAGTAGGTATGGTTAACTTGTGCTAATGCATCCACCAAAAAAGAATAATATTGGTGCTAATTAATATTATGCAATTAATTTTATCATGAGAATTAATATATATTTAATGAGGTGAGATTGGAAATCGCATATGTTTAATTAATAAGCTTTTATGGTTTGCATATTAATTGAGGTTTGATGACTATTTAATAATAATTAATAAGCTTGTTTAATGAAGGACATAGGCTTATACTTTTTTTAGGCTACTATCGGAGGACGTGGATGATTGTTCCCGCTTAATCAAAGTTCATGAATTTGAGTACTGAGACTTGGAAAAGTAGATGATTAGTCTGTGTTAATTCATTCACCAAAAAATATTGGTGCTAATTAATATTATAATGAGAACTAATATATATTTAATGACGTGAGATTGAAAATAATATCAACTTATTTAATAAGTTTTTGTGAATTTGACCACCTGTGAAAATATTGACACAAAATAAACTGAAATGATAAAGGATAAGAGTAGACATACGTTTCTGGTCTGAAGTCTGAGAGTCCTGGTAAAGTAGGTGATTAAGGATTCAAATCACTTTTCTTGTCTTAAAGAGTGTATTTCAACTTGTGTCCCACCGCTATAAAAACGGATATGTTATTAAAAATAATTATTCTTATTTTTTTATGTTATTAAAAATAATTATCTTTATTTTTTTTATTTCTTATACATTTTTCTTAATGATTTTAACTTAGATGATGTGTCAATATTTTATTAGTTGGAGTAGGAAATCAGGCTAAATGGTGGGACTGGAGATTTAAATCCGGTGATTAACTTGTTCTAATTCATTTTAAATAAATATTGATGCTAATATTTTGCAAATAATATTATCACTAGAATTAGTATAAATTTAATGAGGTGAGATTGAAAATCACATTTGTTTAATTAATATGCTTTTGGTGTAATTTTGAGCACTTGGGAGATCTGTGACTCAAAATAAACCGTAGAAGGACATTTATTGAATATAAGTTTACATACCATCATTAAGTGCGTGAATTAATTGGTGTGGAGTTGTTTTAACTTTTAAAGTCTAGACAAAAAAAAAAAAAAATGCTTGTATGGCAATAAACTTGAACATTCTCATTTTCATCACCTGTTGGGACTACTATTTGCATCACCCTAGGCCTTTTTGTCCTTTGCACCACCTGCCAACTTTTTTTGTATTCTTTTTTTTTTTTTTTTTTTTTTAATATAGGGATGCAATAGAAACCCCCAATATGTGTGAGTGGGTGAGACAGAAGGAAAGATTCATTTTTTTCTTTCTTCTTATCACTTTGTATTACTTATTACAATTACATTTTGTTGAGTACAATTACTGCAAATGTGAAGTTTTAAATTGAATATAAACGAAAAAGTTGAAGAAAGAGAAAAATTCATAAACTTGAACCTTAAGAATTTTTATTAAGATTTGGTGTCAAAATTCAGTTGTGTGGTATACTCAAATGTCAAAATTGGTGAAATCTCCTTGAACTAAATTCATAGGAATTAAAAATAACATTCATTATAATTAAGTAGAAAGTAGAGGTTTCCCTCTATAAATACAAGAGATTACAACATAAAAAAAGTAATGGAGATAATTTTGTTCTGAAGTCTAAAAAAGGATGGCACTACACTACAGCTTATGTAAGATGACATGAGCCCCAAATTTAGGAAAAAGAGTGAGCACTGTGACAGGAGCATGTGCATAAGCTGGAGAAAGCTCAAATGAGAAACGTTGCAAAAGTAATGACAAAACCATCTTTGCTTCTAACAGGGCAAAATGTTGGCCCATGCACACTCTAGGACCCCATCCAAATGGGAAAAATGCAACTTGGCCTTTTGTTGCCTTTGCTACTCCTTCAGCAAATCTTTCTGGGTTGAACTCTGTGGCATCATCACCCCAAATATCAGGATCTTGGTGAATCAATAGTATTGGCAATGAAACTTGCACTCCTTCAGGTAGAGAAAGGTTTCCAAGTTTCACATCGTTCCTAGTAACTCGAGCGAAATAAATTAAAGGTGGATATAACCTGAGAACCTCGTATAAAATCATGTTCACCTGTAAAAAAGAATGATGTATTCATTAAGTGTAGGAGTTTAACGATGATGCACTAAAAATGTTAAATAGTTATATTTTATCATTCAATCACAATCTATTGTCATAATTATCAAACTTATCAGAAATAATCACGTGATACTTACAATTTTAAGGTGGCTTAGCCCGTTATAGTCCGGCTTTTGGTTACCAAAAACACGCAACACTTCCTCCCTTGCACGTTCTTGCCAATTAGGGTACCTACTCAACAATACCATTGTCCAAACCAACAAAACCGACGTGGTTTCTTGCCCTGCTATGTAGAATGCATTGCATTCCTCAATCACTTCTTGGTTAGTCATTGCAATATTCTTATGGTTTCCATGTTCTTGTATTTCCATACGATTTGATTCCAAAAGCATGCCCAACAAGTCATTGTTCAAGATTTCACCGGCATTCATTGCATTCTGTCGTTTGTTGATGATGCCTTTGAGTGATGCTTGTATATCAGCATCAAGTTTTTTCATCCTCTTATTTGTAGTTGTTGGTAGCAACCTACAAATAGATCCTATATAAGTTTCAACATCAAACCAACATAGGTTTATATATAGCTCCATAGCCATTTTTTGTGCAAAATCTCTTTAATTTCCAAGGTCCATGTAAACTAGCTAGATATAAAGTATCCAGAGGACCAGAGGACTGCAGGTTTGAAAAGAAAGGAAACAGAGGATAAACTTTCCATTTTTAAATTAAGATTTTTATAATGTTTTATAAAAAATAATAAAATATTAAGATATTAAATACATGCTAATTTAGTTTTTAGCTAAAGAATATCAAATAATTGTTAGAAAATGGGTTTAGACATAATTCAACCCTAAAAACAGACTTATAAGGTAAGGGTTGTCCTCACTTGTATATACTTAATTGATCATATTTTTAATCGGAAGTTAAATCTCCAACACATATCTCTCACGCCGAAAAGTGGGCTTCTCGAAGGTGAAGTTAACAGGACTGAACGTCTGCTGTGAGTGGTCCGAAACGTGCTACTTGCATTTTTTCCCAATAATAATTAAAACATATATATTAGAAATGAAAAATTTATGTTAGTAGTCTTACCACCATCCTGGAATGTAAACATTCCGTGATTTCATAATAAGTCCAGTTTGCTCTTTCAGAAGTTCAAATATTCTTTTTCCTTCTTCATAGCTGCTTCCAAATGCTGTTCTAGATATAATATCACATGTTAAATTTTGAAGGAAAGGCCACACATCAATTTCACATTTTTCATTTGAAGATAACATCTCTTCCCATTCGGAAACCATATCATCACAACATTTAAGAAATGTTGGTAACATAACCTGCAAGGTAGTAATGAAAACATAATTGAGTAACAAAACTTAAAACATGCTAAGAAAAAGTGATTGCATAACAAAAAAACATAGATTAGAGAATATATATAACCTTGAGTTTTTCTAAATGGAAAGCAGGGTTGATAATCTTTCGATGCCTCTTCCATATCTCGCCTTCTAAATTTGCAAGTCCAGTGCCCAACAACTTGAAAATGGGACTCAACATGGGTTTCTCAAAGTCTTGGATCTTGTTAAAGACTTCTTTGATTTGCTCAAGGTCGGTGATTATCACTTTTGGTTTGGTACCTTCCCAAAAAAATGAATTCTTGCCTGCATATGATTTATGTTACTATATTATAATAATACCAACTATTTGAGAAGGATGAAAAACCATAGACCTAAAAAGAAATGATTTTGAAAATTGAATGGATAAATGAACGTTTTAGTCCATGAATATGTAAATGGTGAGACAATTTCGTCTGTCCGTACAGTTTAATGACAAATTGTTCTTTGAAGTTTATAACTTAATGTTAAACTGGTCCTCAACTTCCTGACAAAATGATCTTGAACATTACAGCTTAATGACAAATTGAATATCAGGATTCAATTGTCACTGATTTAAACAATTCGGACACCAAAATGATCATTTACTTGAAATTGAACAAACTAAATTGATGTATAGTCTAGATTCATAGATTTTGGTCTAAATTATAAACCCAGACCAGATTCACTTACCGAATTTGTTGAGAATGTGATGGTTAAACGTTGTGATATTTGGTGCTGCGTCCTTGTGTTCATTCGAGAGAAAACTTGTGGAATGTTGAGATTTGGCAGCTTGCATGAGGACCTTGAACATTTCTCGACTGTCTCCAATCAAGAGTGTGTAGGGATTCCCCTGAAGGCCCTGTGCCCTTAGAACTCTCTCCAATCTCTTTGGCCTCAGCCACACCCAGTTTAGTAGCTTCCATGAAAATAGCACAAGAAAAGGCACCAATATCAGAAACCATGTTGCAGTAGTACTTGTGGGAGTGAATAGCCCCATCAACAGTGTTTGTGGGAGAGTATTGTGCAAAGGGAAAGTGGATTTGTAGAGTATTTCAATTCAACAAAAGGATTAGATGAAGTGGTTCAGTTGGTTGGTGCCTCAATCAGTACCACTTCTGTGGCTTTTATAACACCCAAAACAACTGCTTTTTTATTATTATTTTTGGTATTAAATGTACACGGAGCCATTGTTGGTGAATGGTTCAAATTTTAAATTTTTAAAAATTAAAAATTATAAAATTTGTCTCATTAATCAATTTTTAGAAACAGTTTCTAAAAATTATTTTTTATTTTAATTTTTAAAACTAAAAAAAAATAAAAATTGATGTATTTTATTTATTTATTTCATAAAATTTTATATATTTTACTTTAAAAATAAGATATTAATAATTTTACACACAAATTTCACGTTTTTTAATTTATTTTTCTTATATAAATTTTATATTTATTTCATACCTAAGTCTCATTCTTTTAATTTATTATTTATCATTTTCTAGTAATAATTTTTAAATATTAAATAAATTTTCTTTTTTTAAAAATTATTCTAAAAAATAATTTTAAAAAATAAAAATTAAAAAATATTTTAAAAAAAATTAAATATCTATTAATTTTATTAATAAATAATATTTGAAATGATTTGTAAATTGTCATTTTCTTTGTGTTGTTTGTTTGCGCCAGATGATGGTAGTGCTTACCACTTTCCTTTCTTGTCGCTTTGAAGGAAGGTGCGTTAATACTGTCGGGTTTATGGATAGATGTGATGATAGATTCCTCCGTAACATTATTATACTTTTTAAGAATTCGTGTCTATAAATGATTAGATTATTCAAAATTGTCGCATTATTTATTAATAAATTATTAGATAGTTCAAAATTATCATGTCACATCATTATTATTAATCAGGATTATGAATAACTTTATAATCTGATAACATTTGATAAATTCTCGGCTTGTGGACCCACTTCGTTGCTTTTCCGGATAGATCTTCTAATCAGTGTACCTTGCGGATTCGCAAAGTCACGACTTATTTTGAGACTTATCAAAATATGACTATGTTGCATTATGGATAAGTGTATATATCATGGAAACTATAGTAGCGTAATCACGCAAAGTTATGGCATATTGGCATGCAAGTAATATTTTTAAGGACCAAAGTTAGTGTTTTTTTTTCACACTTAAAACTAATGTTCCTTAATTGGCTGCAGAGAGCTGGTGGAACTATTGCCATGCTCTAGATTAATTTGAAGATGAGAGTTTTACCCCTAGCTATATATATAGTCCCTGTTGCTAGCTGTACAGTAACATTTCGTTGTAAATTTTTTCTGAGTGATTTTTTTTTTTATTGATAAAGGTTAACTTGTTAGTTTTTGTTAAAAGTATTAATGAGATAGATTTGTATCTGATATCTTAACTTTTCACTTTTAGTGGTTGACAGTGTTAAAATTACATATTAATTTGGTTAAAAAAAATTACATTATCGTATTTTAAATAATTTAAAAATTGAATTAATTTTTTTTTATAATTTGAGGATTAAATTAGACAATTAATTAAAATTAGAGAAATAAAATACAATTAAACCTTAATTAATTAATTAATTTGTGGAAGATCTATTTTCAACACTCTTGCAATGAAGCATATTGGTGATGCGTGTTGAGAAAGCCAAACACTTATCCTTTATTTTTTATCATTGAACTAATTATTTTTTATTATATTATCGAAAAGTTTTAACATATTCTCACACTTTTTCTTTAATTATTTCTTTCTTAAAGTGTTCAAGTATTTTAAATCAAAGATATTTTTTTCTTTTCTTGAACATAATTGTTACTTGTAAGAAGCTGCTAATCAGTGCATTAAACTTTTTTTAGTCATCATGATAGCTGTCTCTTACATTAGTAATAATCAAGTTAACGGTAACACTCAAAGTGAAAGGAGCTGTTTTTTTTTTTATTAAAAAAATGAATTGTTTAGGTTTAAGTTGTAATTACGTAGTCCAAAAGGGAACATCGATGTGGCCCACCCTAGGAAGAAAAGGAGGGAAAGAGGTTGCGTTGCTTTTAAGACATTTCTATCTAATATATAGTATTTCAATTGTGTGTATTTTATCTTGTTTAATTATACTTTTCTTTTCATAATTTTATTTAAGCTGCTAAAAGAGTTTAAATTAATTTATCTAGAGAGTCTAACTCGGTTAATTAAATAAGTATGAATGTTATAATTCTTCTTGATTTGATTTTTAGGTTAAAAAAAGAAGTTATTTAAGCTTCTTAAGTCTGAAATGTTTTTTTTTTTCTTGATTTGGGCCAACTTGAATCCAAACTTGCCATTTATTTCATTTAGACTTAAGATGATTACTTTATGCACTCCATAAGTGTTAATATTTCCACATTACCTTTGTTTATTATAACCTCCTATTATGGCACCTTCTTTCTCCCGATTCCACGAACTCCTCACGTCTCACACCGTATTCTCCTTCAGTGCGACTCCATTAGGCTCATTTGTGGGGCTGTCTAGTGTCAATGGAGGTCATGTTGGCGGTACAACAATGAAGAGTGGGTTGCCATGGTGTTGCGAGAAAATGAAGATATTCAAGAAAGGAAAAATAATGGGGTGCTAGGGATGCGAGTAAGAAAGATAGAGGATGGGTTGTACAATAAGAGTAACAAAAGGGCAAAAAAATCCATTTAGATGCTTTATTATTTTCAATGGGGTGCATTGCAAAAATGAGGTGTATTAAGTAATTGGCTATACTCAAATATAGTGTATGGATCGCAATCCCATTGGACAAAAATCATGCACTAGCAATTGCTAAACGTATATCTAAAATTACTAATCAAAAACCCCCTTCTTGTTATAGAAGTTCCGATTGAAGGAAGAGATCTTGTTGTGCCGATCTCATAGGCATGTGTGATCCATATGCGAGTTGGTGATAAAGTGAAGTTACTCAATCATTAACTTTGAGGTTCTGCTTGAATCAATTAATTTACTTTTATAATACGGAGTTATAAGATGAATTAGATGGTAGAAAAAAAAAAGTTAAAGGAAAGGAAGAGGGAGGGATTGTGAATTCGAATCATTTCCACTAATTTATGGTTTCGGATTTTATAATTTAGGAGTTCATTATTTATGCTTTAGGGTTCATATGTTATGCTTTTAAGGTTTTAGGATTTTAAGTTTATAGTCCATGGTTTAAAGCTTATGGTAGAGTGTTTAAGGTTCGATGTTTAGGCTTTAGGTTTACATGATTTAGGGTTGGGAGTTTATTGTGCATGATTTAGAGTTTTATTATGATTCACAATTTTAAGGTTAAAGGGTTGAGGTTTAAAATTTTAGTGTTATGAGTTTCAATGTTTATGATTTCATGGATTAGATTTTAAGGTTTAAGGTTTCATGAATTAATGTTGAGTTCATTTTTTTTAAGGTGTTTCTGCAAAGGACATGTTGATCCTTGGTGTTGGATACACTCACTTCACTTCTTGTTCTTCCTAGTATGTAGTCCGCATCCTTCTACCGCCTAGCATGTGTTGTTGAATCATTCACCTCCTTCAAGGTATGTGATGCCAAAGGGGTTCACATTCTCCTAACATGTGATGTCGAAGGGTGGGGTATCCGTAAAAGGCATTCCAACACTAAGTAAGGATTTAGACAGTTTAATAGATATACGAGAGAATTAATAATAACTATTCGCTTTCGTGATCTGTCTCCATATTTATACTTGTTCATATTGGACTTTGTTCATGAGCTTGAATATTTGATTACCACTTACCTTAACTGAAGTTATCCTTTTTAACCCTCTTTATCCATACGCTATTAGGCTAATGGTCTTGTTGATCTCTTTAGCTATATCCTTTGTCAGAGCTGTGTACCTTGTTTGGTTTCTGTATATTAAACTGAACATAATCTAAAATAACAGAATGTTAGGGTTCAACCTTAGTTGGCCATACATAATCTAAATTGACATGGTGTCAATGTTTCGGCCTCAGTTGACCAAACATAATCTTTATTGACATGGTGTTAGTGTTCGATCGCGATTGGCTAAACATAATCTTCATTATCCTGATGTTCATGATTTGATTTCTGTCCTAACATACTTGCCAAAGAATCGTATGATTTAGAAGTCCGAATCCCATATTTGGTGGTATATAAGGTTTTAATATTATCAAATAGATAAAATTAACAATAAAATAAAAATACAAAAAAATAATTAAAAAATAATCATTGTTATTTATATAGACGAATTAAGAAAAAATCAAATTGTTACATTTTATTTATATATAACGTTAATTATAATTAAGCAATCCAATGAGTTGGTATTAGAAGGGGTCTTGTAACTTCTGACGGAAACTTTAACAATTTTTCTTTTTGTCTTTTCTATGTTCTTAACCTTAATGAATGGACGAAATGCTAACGATAAAAAGTTTTCATTTTAAAATCTTTTGACCAACTTTTCCTTTTGTCAGTTGTTTCTTGTAATTCGAAACTTCGGATATTCTTAGCTATTCCTAGGAAACAAATTATTCTTTTTAATGGAACAACACACATATGTGATTTCTACGTAAAAGATTAATATTATTAATACTTAAAATATTTCAATTAAAAAGTATTATAAAAATTAACCATGTTATTACTCATAATAATTTATAATTATTATTAACTAGCCAACTCATATGTGATTGTTTCAATTTAATCAATAATTTTAAAATTTTTGAATCTTAAATGTATAACTATGTTATAGTTCCAGTAAAAAATGTTTCTACCGATAATTTGTGATGTCATTAAATAAAGGATAAAATTATGTTTTTTTTCCCAAAAATATTTAACAATATTCATTTATGATTCCTAATATTTTGTATATTTTGTTTGATGGATTATGATTGTATTTTTTTTTTTAACTAATGATTCTTTTGTTAGATTTATTATTATGAGAATGTGTCTCATTAATTAATTGATACGTTGTATTATTTTTTTTAACTAAATAAAAAATATATTTTTTAATGATACATGTCATCTATCAGAATAAAAAATTAAATAATTTATTAACAAAAATTAAAAGCGAAATGGAAAAAATATTTTAGAGATAAAGAATGGTCAAATGAAATGGGATTATAAAAAAATGCTTATTACTTTAGTTACTAAAAATATATTTTGTTAAAAAAAATACTGGTACTAATTAGTAATCTGCAACTAATATTGCAATTAATATTATCGTGATAATTAATTAATATATATTTAATGAGGTGTTATTGAAAATCGCATTTGTTTAATTAATAAGCTTTTGATGGTAAATTTTTGGAACATAGTATATTTGCCACTAAAAAAATCTTTATATAACTACTGGTTCTGGTTGTTTTTTCACGCTTTTATTATCATCTTCCCCTGTAGCCTTTGACCCACCAAACAGCAAAGAGATCAGAAATGGAAGCAGCATGTGCCACAATTCTAACACTGATTCTGATACCTGCTCTGATATGTGCATGGAAGGTGCTGAACTGGTTATGGCTGAGGCCAAAGAGACTAGAAAAGTTGCTAAGAGAACAAGGCTTTCATGGCAATCCATACACTCTTTTCTTTGGAGACACCAAGGAGTTTCTCAAGATGAGAAAGGAAGCCTTATCCAAACCTATGAGTCTTTCTGATGACATAGTGCCACGTGTGTCTTCCTATGTCCAACATAGTGTCAACAAACATGGTATTATGCTTATGATTATTCCACTCTTCTTAAATTAAGGTGTTTCTGTGGAGGAGTCTTATTCAGTTGGTTGATCAGGTATGTTGCGTGAGTGTTGTAAACCCTTTTCATATAGGGAGTCTAGATCAGTTAGTTGATAAGGATGCGTTGCAGGAGTGTTGTAAACCTCTCCTTGTTTGATTTCTACGGATAAAAAACAATTCAGGTCTTTCTTATTTTTAGTAGTATGTTTTTTTTATTAATAAAAAAGCTTCTTAGTAATATGTGAAACCATAGTTCTGTTGGTATAGTTGCGGCACTCCTGTAGGCTAAGATTTTCACCTTGGATGCCACCTTCAAATTTATGATTTCTTCCATAAACTTGTTCAAGTTTTTATGCAGGATTGTAGAGAACCATGACCATGATAGATAGATATATAGCATGTTTAGTCAAAATAGGATCCTGTATCTGCATACATTTATTGACTGATTTCTGTTGTGAGTCCATCAAGCATAGATATTAATCATTGACAGTATGTGTCCTTTTGGTTTGTGATAATCCAATTAATTGCATGATGGATTATTCCAATTAAGTGGATTATCACAAACCAAAAGGTTCTCATGGTTTGTAATTCAACACAAATTAGAATAGGACACATACAAAGTTACGTATTCTCCTTAATTCCTGATTTTCTTTTTCTTTTTACTATTTATCTTTAGTTTACCTGCTTAAACCTTCTTCTAAAGTTGCTGATGGTATGCAGGTAAGAATTCTTTTATCTGGTTTGGACCAACACCAAGGGTGACAATCTTAGATCCGGAGCAAATCAAAGATATATTTAACAAGATCTATGACTTCCCAAAGCCTAATTCGAATCCACTTGTCAAGTTGATAGCGACTGGCCTAGCAGGCTATGAAGGAGAAAAGTGGAGCAAGCACAGAAGAATAATCAACCCTGCTTTCAATTTAGAAAAATTAAAGGTTAGTTTCTCACCTTTGCTGGATATAGATTTATTTTCAATTTGAAAACATATCAGAAAAAAACAAGGAAAAGTTTACTCTCCCTAAAAATGCAACATAGGTTTGGCATGCAACATTTTTTTTTATCAACAAATAACATATGTTTGGTTTATAAGAAACATACTTTGAAGTCTGAATGTTTTTGTGGGCTAGTTAGTTTCACTGAGGGAATTTTAAGTCCAAGTTATTTCCTTATTACACACAGATAATGTTACCACTGTTCTTCAAAAGTTGCAACGATCTGGTTAGCAAGTGGGAAGGAATGTTGTCTTCAGAGGGATCATGTGAAATTGATGCATGGCCTTCCCTTCAGAATATGGCTAGTGATGCCATCTCTCGATCAGCATTTGGAAGTAGCTATGAGGAAGGAAGAAGAATATTTCAACTCCAAAGAGAGCAAGCTGAACTTTTAATGAAAGTTATATTGAAAACTCAAATCCCTGGATGGAGGTAACTAATCTGTAATAGTTTGATTTGATGACTAAAGCTTGATCAAGCTTATTGAATGGTTTTTGTTTCACTAAGCTATCCTTAATATATATTTCATGCTGGAAACAATAATTATCAAATAGTACTCATATTAAGAATTATGTTTACTATGGATAGATATATCTACCACTAGAACTGCAATTGAGTTTGGAAAAAGCATCCTCTTCATATTTCAAAAATAATGGGATGAAGCAATGTATATTTGTAGGTTTCTACCTACCAAGACTCACAGGAGAATGAAGGAAGTTGACAGAGATATAAAATCTTCGCTCAAGGATATGATTAACAAGAGGGAGAAAGCACTAAAGGCTGGTGAAGCCACTAAGAATGACCTATTAGGTATACTTTTGGAATCCAATCACAAGGAAATTCAAGAACACGGAATCGGAAACAATAACAATGTTGGAATGAGTCTCGAAGATGTCATCGAGGAATGCAAGCTATTCTACTTTGCAGGGCAGGAAACCACCTCAGTTTTGCTTGTTTGGACAATGGTGTTATTGAGTAGGTACCCTGATTGGCAAGAACGTGCAAGGGAGGAAGTGTTGCAAGTCTTTGGCAACCAAAAACCAGATTTTGATGGATTAAGTCGCCTAAAGATTGTAAGTATTGTATTATTATCATAATACTAAATATTTAGTATACCCTTTATGTTAGAAAGTCACATATTGTCTGTCTCACTTCTCAGTGCAACTTATATATATATGTTGGACAACTTCACTAAAATGTCAATTGGTTTTAAGATGAAATATAACACTATACTTGCCACAAATCTTTTTTGTAACAGGTCACCATGATTTTGTATGAGGTTCTTAGATTATACCCACCGATACTTGGAATGAATCGATTTGTTAAAAAAGATATGAAACTTGGAAACCTGACATTTCCTGCTGGAGTGCAGCTCTTCCTCCCAACAGTTTTGATTCACCATGACAGTGAATTATGGGGTGAAGATGCTAACAAGTTCAATCCTGAGAGATTCTCTGAAGGAGTTCTAAAAGCAACAAATGGTAGAGTTTCATATTTTCCATTTGGATGGGGTCCTAGAATATGTATTGGACAAAACTTTTCCTTATTGGAAGCAAAGATGGCTTTGTCAATGATTTTGCAGCATTTCTACTTTGAACTTTCTCCAGTATATGCTCATGCTCCCACTATGTCAATTACTACTCAGCCACAGTATGGTGCTCATATGATTCTGCATAAAGTGACAATATGAAACAAAATAATTGGCTCTTTATTGTGGGATTTTATTACACAATTACAGTAAAGCTGCTTATAATGTAATGATAATATAATCTTCTTAGGTACTATCATATGTTTAATTACTTTCATTAATTTACATGTTTGTGTTTTAATACTTGTTTTGTTAATAAAGTTGTAACTTTGTTATTGAAGAGACAAAGAAAGAAAAAGACATCATACTAAAAGACAGCCAAATATGATATGTATTCTAAAGATTGTTGTCTTAATATTGAGAGTTCAAATGCTCGAACCTCTCTTTTTTATCTTTTTAGTTATTGAAGAGACAAAGAAAGAAAAAGACATCATACTAAAAGACAGCCAAATATGATATGTATTCTAAAGATTGTTGTCTTAATATTGAGAGTTCAAATGCTCGAACCTCTCTTTTTTATCTTTTTGGTTATTGAAGAGACAAAGAAAGAAAAGCCACATCATACTAAAAGACAGCCAAATATGATATGTATTCTAAAGATTTTGGTCTTAATATTGAAGAATTGCTTAAAATAATAAGAAGGAGTTGAATTGTGTATTAGTAAAACAAATAAAAGTTGATTGGACGATTATAAAAGTGAGTGAATTTCTGATCTTCCCATATGACACCCTATTTTAAAAAATGGATTGGACGCATCCAAACAAAACTTATCAAAGATAAGATACATTTTATTGATGACTACTCTTCGTCAGAAAACTTGATTGACCAAGTTTAGTAGGGTTTTTCACTCCTAATTATGTTTTTTTCATCTATAGAGTTCAAACTCAATACTTTACTAAGGGAATTGAGTTTATTATCACTCATACCAACAATTTGTTAGTACTAACATATCCTATCAACAAAAACTATTACAAATTTTGAATTTCTTAATACTTTTAATGTTAAATAAAAAAAATATAATAGAAATATAAGAAATCTTATCACTTTCTTGTTTGACTAATTAGAATAAAAACAAAACAAAGAAAAGGCCACAAGATAACTTGGAGAATAGTGCAGCAAAGCATAGTTTTTGCCACATAAATTTTATGTGAAGACTAGCGGTTCTGCTTCTTCAGGTTTTATTATCATCTTTCCCTGTTGTCTTTGCCTCCCCCAAACAGCAAGAGAGAAAAATGGAAGCAGCATGGACCACAATTCTGACACTGATACTGATACTTGTTCTGATATGTGCATGGAAGGTGCTGAACTGGTTATGGCTGAAGCCAAAGAGACTAGAAAAGCTGCTAAGAGAACAAGGCCTTCATGGCAATCCATACACACTTTTCATTGGAGACTCAAAGGAGTTTCTCAAGATGAGAAATGAAGCCTTATCCAAACCCATTAATCTCTCTGATGACATAGTACCACGTGTTCTTTCCTATGACCAACATAGTGTCAACAAACATGGTATATGTGTTTATGCTCTTCTTATTTGTAAATTTCATCTCTGTTTGCCTTTTTCTTTATACACTTTGTAATTTTGATAGTTCATGTTCATGCACACTTGTTGATATAGTTCATACACATAGTACCACGTAGTTGCATATTGTTGTAGCATTTCTTAATTACATATACAGGCAATCGAAAACTAAAGAAGGCTTAAATATGTTTTGGTTCTTGAATTTTTTTTTTGAATTTCGTATTTGGTTCTCAAATTTTTTTTTTATCTTGTATTTTGTTTCTGTCATTATGTTATCTCTGTTAAGTGGTTTAAAAAAATGACAAAACTTTCCAAAATTCGGTTATACTGTAACATCTATTTATTAGAACCAAGCATGTACACAAGAACTGGTCATTTGCACACTGAAGGTGCAGAGGCTGATGCAGCAGAATCAAAATCCACTGGAAGCAACTCTAGTACGGGCACAACAGATTATTGGTGTGTACAGTGTACTGTACATACTACTAGTCCAGTAATCAATTTCATCACTAAAAATATGTTTGTTTACATGTTGGATGCAACTGGCGTGCATTCCAAAACTCCTTTTTGTAAGAAGTCAGGATTTGTAACTTTCTTTTGAAAGTTGGTTTGGAGAGCTTTGAATGCTGAAACAAACATGCTATTTGCTTCCTTTTTTTTCCATTAGGTGCTCCCTACATTAACCAATTTTACAAGGATTTTATAAAATTGGGATGGAATATGATGGAAATCTAAACCAATCTATTTGATGATGGATATTATGCAATGACCTAGTATTTCCTATAAATTCTAACAAAATATAAGGGTAACTATCACTATTAAACTATATCTTATTTTGCCTTCTAAATCCATTTGAGAAGTTGATTTATCATGTACCAAAAGGTTCCCATGGTTTGTAATTCATCTCAAATTAGAATAGCACATACAAAGTTGCTTATACTCTCAACTCCTGATTTTTATTTTTTTTTACTATCTATCTTTAGTTTAACTGTACTTAAACCTTCTTATAAAGTTGCCAATGGGATGCAGGTAAGAATTCTTTTATCTGGTTTGGACCAATACCAAGGGTGACAATCTTAGATCCTGAGCAAATCAAAGATGTATTTAACAAGATCCATGACTTCCCAAAGCCTAAATCGAATCCACTTGTCAAGTTACTAGCAACTGGACTAGTGAGCTATGAAGCAGAAAAGTGGAGCAAGCACAGAAGGATTATCAACCCTGCTTTCCATTTAGAAAAATTGAAGGTTAGATGCTTGGCTTTGCTAGATATAGATAGATAGATTTGTGTTCTGTTTGAAAACTTATCAGAAATAAACTAGGGAATTGGGTTTTGTATCTGTGTATGTGTTTGTTACATGTTCTTCTTTTGCAAGGAAATATTTACTCTCCCGAGAAATGCAACATAAGTTTGACTTGCAACATTATTTTTTATTTTTTATCAGCAAAGACTTAATATAATATATAATATAATCTAAGCTAAAATAGAATTTTGTCCCTTATTTACATTTTAGGTTACATTTTGGTTCTTTAGATTTTTAAGGTTTCACTTTGGCCCCTCATGATGTCTCTGTTTGACTACATTGGTCATTCTGTTTGTTTTTGGCACTTACAGTGTCAATTTTGGCTTCTGTGCTATCCTCACACTTTTTCACTTATCACTAAGTTGACTGAATTAGTGTGATAAACTAACAGAAGGACCAACTTGATATAATAGAAAAACTCAAGGGACCAAAGTGACTTTTTAAACTTAAGAGACTAAAAACCTAAAATGTACATAAGGGACCAAAATTCTATTTTAACACCATTTGTTTAAAATTATAATATGTGTTTATAAAATAAGTGATTATTAGATAATTGATTATTTCATAAATAAATAGGATTTACTTCTTTAAATAAGCTAAAAACATCTTATTTTAAGTAGAAATAATTTAGACAAACATATTAAAAACACAAATAATTGTTTATTTCATTAAAATAAGTGATTATTCCACCAAATAAATTTAAACAAACCATTCTAATATAATATAATAAATAAGTACAAGCCTAAATCAGTACATATACATAGTTAATATAAAGAAAATGAAAAGTCTCTCTCCTTTGGCAGTTAACCACACCCAAAATCTAAATTTTATTACCTCAAAGACTCAAGCACATACTCAGCATTTTCTTTATCTTTTTTTAAAATGATGTTATTTCTATGAAACCATATAATCCACACTGAGGAAAATGACATAACTTTCCTACCTTCTTGTAATTTGTTCCCTGTCAAACCGCAACTATAGCTATGTTTGGATAGGCTTTTCCAACCTCTGTTCACACTTTCCAATTCAATCAAAACCACTTTAATTCCAAAGCTACAATGTAGAGCTTTGTAAAAAACGCTGATCAACCACGTTATATATACTGTAAAAACTGACTCGAGCAAAATTACTTGAACTGTTAGCCACTTGTAGCATAGTTTCCAAACAGACAAATAAATATGTGCATGAAAGTATGAGGTGACAAGTAGATTCTTCCCACTATTTCTATGCTACCATATGACATGCATCATATAATTTTGAAAGCAACATAGGTTTGGTTTATAAGCAACATATATGCCTTGAAGTCTGAATATTTTTGTAGCCTGGTTAGTTTGACTGAGGGAATTTTAAGTCAAGGTTATTTCCTTCTTACACCACAGAATATGTTACCATTGTTCTTCGAAAGTTGCAACGATCTTGTTAGCAAATGGGAAGGAATGTTGTCTCCTGAGGGATCATGTGAAATGGATGCATGGCCTTTCCTTCAGAATCTAGCAAGTGATGTTATCGCTCGATCAGCATTTGGAAGCAGCTATGAAGAAGGAACAAGAATATTTCAACTCCAAAGAGAGCAAGCTGAACTTTTAATCAAAGTTCTATTGAAAATTCAAATCCCTGGATGGAGGTAATTAACTAATAATGTAACAGTTTGATTTGATGACTAAAGCAGGATCAAAGCTTGTTACATGAGTTTTGTTTCACTGAACTACCCTTACTATACATTCCATGCAGGAAACAATGATTAGCAAATAATACTTATAATAAGAATCAAAGAAATTTAGTTTATAGGAAAACAAATTTATCGAAATAGCATATCCATCCTCTTCATGTTAGAAAAATCATGGGATGGAACAATGTATATTTGTAGGTTTCTACCAACTAAGACACATAGGAGGATGAAGGAAATTGATAGAGATATAAAAGCTTCACTCAAGGCTATGATCAACAAGAGGGAGAAGGCACTAAAGGCAGGTGAAGCCACTAAGAATGACCTACTAGGTATACTTTTGGAGTCCAATCACAAGGAAATTCAAGAACACAGAAACGGAAACAACGCGAATGCTGGAATGAGTCTCGATGACGTAATCGAGGAATGCAAGCTATTCTACTTTGCAGGGCAGGAAACCACTTCAGTTTTGCTAAATTGGACAATGGTGTTATTGAGTAGGTTCCCTGATTGGCAAGAACGTGCAAGGGAGGAAGTCTTGCAAGTCTTTGGCAACCAAAAACCAGATTTTGATGGGTTAAGTCGCCTTAAGATTGTAAGTGTTGTATTATTATCTTAATGCATAATGTTTAGTATACCTTGTTTGTTAAAAAGTCACACATCCTCCATCTCAACTCTTGTGATGCAACATATATATCTATTAGATAACTTTACTTAATGTCAATTAGTTTCAAGATAAAATCTAACATGGTATGAGAGCCTAATAGTCTATAACCCTTCTTGGTAAATCTCACCTACTCTAGCAGGTTCACTTGTTCTGGTAAGCATTTGTGGAGGAGGGTGTTAGGAAGTCTCCATGGTGATGTCAGCTTATATATTTGTTGGACAACTTTACTTAATGTCAATTAGTTTTAAGATGAAATCTAACACTTTATACTTACCACAAATCTTCTTTGTAACAGGTTACCATGATTTTGTATGAGGTTCTTAGATTATACCCTCCGGCGCTTGGGATGACTCGATTTGCTGAAAAAGATGTGAAACTTGGAAACCTGACATTGCCTGCTGGAGTGCAAGTCTTCCTCCCAACAATTTTGATTCACCATGACAGTGAATTATGGGGTGAAGATGCTAAGCAGTTCAATCCTGAGAGATTTTCTGAAGGAGTTCTAAAAGCAACAAATGGTAGAGTTTCATTCTTTCCATTTGGATGGGGTCCTAGAATATGCATTGGACAGAGCTTTTCCTTAATGGAAGCAAAGATGGCTTTGTCAATGATTTTACAGCATTTCTCCTTTGAACTTTCTCCAGCATATGCTCATGCTCCATTTGCATCAGTTACTCTTCAGCCACAGTATGGTGCTCATATCATTCTGCATAAAGTGACAATATGAAATAAAATAGTAGGCTCTTATTGTGTGATTTTATCACACAACTACAGTAAAGCTTATACGGTAGTAACAAAATCACTTCTTAGATACTATCATATGTTTAATTCCTTTCATTTTACAGTATTGTGTGTTAATATGCGTTTCGATATGCCAAATAATTTTACATCACTTAAGAATCCAGGTCAATAAGAATTTATATACAATCTTATTTCTTAACTACTTAGGCATCTTTTACAAAGAACTATGATAATCATTAATCAAGTACCTAAGCGACCTCTGAGGACAAAACGGTGATACTCATCAAACACCTAAAACGGATAATACTCGGACGTGATTATCTAAAGTGTGTTAGTATGTTAGATACTCTCATATGTTTAATCACTTTCATTTACTTGTTTGTGTGTTAGTATGTTTTGTTGAGTTGTAACTTTGTAATTAGTTACTCTTTGTTTCTTTTTCTTACTTTATTTTACACTCCTTTTGAATTGTGGTATGGTTACGGATCTCAACAAATCGATTCGATGCTATTTTTAAAATCTTTCACCCTTTGTTATTATATATATACATGGGTGCACATGCAACATAATTTATCTTATATAGATGCCATCTCAAATAATTCCAGACTTTATGAACATTATTAAATATATATATAACACCACTTTCAAGAAGTATCCAAAAAAGCAATTTATAACATGGTTTTCCACGAGGAGTCGTTTTCTAAAAGATGTAAATTACTTACTGTGTAATAGCATTTCCGAGGAAACTGTCCCTCGCAATCTGTAGAAGACAAAAGAAACTATACCTAATATCTTCCGAGAAGCGTGACTACTTTAATAAACAAAGACCCATTTTTTAATATAAAAAGAAGAGCAAAATGATGTGAAGAAAGTTATAAAAATAAAAACAAATTTTGGACAGTCCAACAAGATAGGTCGACCAAGTATAACAACTATTGTCTATGCCTTTCAAGTTTTAGGGTCTTTGAGATTCACGTGAACATATTTTATTTAAACTGTTTTTATAATTTATTTAGAAGTTATTTCATATTCCATAGATAAGGATGATCCCTCTTTTGTCACCTAGATTCACAAACACTAATTTTTTTTTTTTTAAATCGTAGGATATCTAGTTTTAGATTTTTTTTATCGACAATTTGTTAGCTTTGGTTAGAAAAAGGAGTATTAGTAATATTTGTTCTGAATGAATGTCTTTCTATGATTGGTTGAAAATCATCTATTTATTTTAGTGGTTAAAATCAGTTAAATTGACAATCTATTTGATATTTTTTTTACAGAGATTCTTTCTGTATGATTGGTTGTTGAAAATTTACTTAAAATCAATCACTAATTTTGAGAATCTCAATCAACTAAAAGAAGAGTCTATTAAAAAAAGAGTGTCAAGATATAGTGTGACTCCCATTCCTTTAGTCAGAAATGCTGTTACTTGGAAGATATTTTAATGAAAAATATTTAGTGTCTTCGAGATCCACGTGAACATATTTAAAACTGTTTTGTATAGTTTATTTGAAAATTATAAAAACCACACTGATGTAGTAAGGGTAAGGCTCTAACTCCCACTAGGCCACTAAAATAATCAAATTAGTCGTCCTTGTATAATTCTCCCTCTCTCTCTCTCTATATATTTCCACTATCTATCTATGCTTCTTTCTACTTCCAAAGACTTGATCATCAAAATGGGGTTAAGGGTAACTCAGACAACTCTAACGTGCTTTCTGATATTGGTGCCTTTGGTTTTGCTATGTTTGTGGAAGCTGCTAAGCTTTGTGTGGCTGATTCCAAAGAGGTTGGAGAGAGTTCTAAGGGCACAGGGCCTTCAGGGGAATCCCTACACACTCTTGATTGGAGACAGTCGAGAAATGTTCAAGGTCCTCATGCAAGCTGCCAAATCTCAACATTCCACAAGTTTTCTCTCGAATGAACATAAGGACGCAGCACCAAATATCACAACGTTTAACCATCACATTCTCAACAAATTCGGTACGTACGTGGATTTGATGTATTGTGATTCAACCACAAACTAATACTATTTTATTCTATCAGTGTGTGTCACCCTTCACCGTTGGATAACTTGAATGAAGAGGATTTGTAACATTTTTTCTATTTTATTTTCTACTACGTACTAATCAATTTGTGGCGAGATATTTAACTAGATTTGAAATGTAGTTGCATATATATGCATGGTATGGCTTTGTAGTTGAGACCACCCACTCTCATGATCCAACTTTCCAACCAAGATGAAACAATATATATGGTCCTTTACTTTTAACTTTTTATTTAATGTTTTATTTTAAATGCTAAAATATGTTCTTGATCCCCAATATATATCATAATTTTGCATTTTCTTCCTAATAAATTTTATCATTGATATTTTATTTTAATCCTGATAAATTAACAAATGTTGTTTTTATCCCTAATTTGTTATTTATCCATATCAAAAAAATTTCAAAGGATCTAAAACAAAATGAACAAAATTATTAGAGACATAACACAAAATTTTCTAATTCATTAGGAATTAAAAAAAATATCAATGATGAAAAACAAATATTTGATATATCAGGAACCAATCTCAAGGGAAAATTTATTTGGAAACAAATACAAATTCTGTGTGTATATATATATATATATATAACATATTTTATCTTATTTTAAATTATAAAAACATTCCCTTTTTCATATTGGTAGTTTTTTTTTAATATAAAAATAGTAAAATGAATAAGTTACATCTAAATATAAAACTTTTTTTATATTAAAAGGTGTGATTTTCGTCTAAATGAATTACATGCATATAGTTCAATTTTCAAACTCATTTTAGTTTAATGGTTTTTAATCCATCTTGAATAGTTGGTGTTATATAACACAAATTAATCATGTGTAGGCAAAAATTCATTTTTTTGGGAAGGTCCCAAACCAAAAGTGATCATCACAGACCCTAAGCAAATCAAAGAAGTCTTCAACAAGATCCAAGACTTTGAGAAACCTAAGCTGAGCCCTGTTTTCAAGTTGTTGGGTGCTGGACTTGCAAATTTAGAAGGCGAGAAATGGCAGATGCATCGAAAGATTATCAACCCTGCTTTCCATTTAGAAAAATTGAAGGTTATATTATATATAAACTTTAATCTATGTTTTTTTTTTTTGTTATGCAATCACTTTTTCTTAGCATGTTTTAAACTTTGTTACTCAATTATGTTTTCGTTACTACCTTGCAGGTTATGTTACCAACATTTCTTAAATGTTGTGATGATATGATTTCCGAATGGGAAGAGATGTTATCTTCAAATGAAAAATGTGAAATTGATGTGTGGCCTTTCCTTCAAAATTTAACTTGTGATATTATATCTAGAACAGCATTTGGAAGCAGCTACGAAGAAGGAAAAAGAATATTTGAACTTCTGAAAGAGCAAACTGGACTTATTATGAAATCACGGAGTGTTTACATTCCAGGATGGTGGTAAGCTACTAGCATAAATTTTTCATTTCTAATATATATGTTTTAATTATTATTGGGAAAAAAAATGCAAGTAGCACGTTGGGATCATCCGCAGCAGATGTTCAGTCCTGCTAATTTTACGTTCGAGAGAAGTCCAGTTCTTAACGCGAGTTAGAGATATGTATCGGAGATCTCACGTTTGATTAAAAATATAACCAATTAAGTATATATAAATGAGGATAATTCTTATCTTATAAGTCAGTTTTTTAGGGTTGAATTACGTCTAAATCCATTTTCTAACAATTATTTGATATTCTTTAGCTAAAAAATAAATTAGCATGTATTTAATATCTTAATATTTTATTATTTTTTATAAAACATTATAAAATTCTTAATTTAAAAATGGAAATTTTATCCTCTTTTTCCTTTCTTTTCAAACCTGCAGTCCTTAGGATACTTCATATCTATCTAGTTTACATGGACCTTGGAAATTAAAGAGATTTTGCACAAAAAATGGCCATGGAGCTATATATAAACCTATGTTAGTTTAATGTTGAAACTTATATATAACATTCATTGGCTAATTGACTTGAAAAAGTAACTATTATAGGATCTATTTGTAGGTTGCTACCAACAACTACAAATAAGAGGATGAAAAAACTTGATGCTGATATACAAGCATCACTCAAAGGCATCATCAACAAACGACAGAATGCAATGAATGCCGGTGAAATCTTGAACAATGACTTGTTGGGCATGCTTTTGGAATCAAATCGTATGGAAATACAAGAACATGGAAACCATAAGAATATTGCAATGACTAACCAAGAAGTGATTGAGGAATGCAATGCATTCTACATAGCAGGGCAAGAAACCACATCGGTTTTGTTGGTTTGGACAATGGTATTGTTGAGTAGGTACCCTAATTGGCAAGAACGTGCAAGGGAGGAAGTGTTGGGTGTTTTTGGTAACCAAAAGCCAGACTATAACGGGCTAAGCCACCTTAAAATTGTAAGTATCAGGGGATTATTTCTGATAAGTTTGATAATTATGACAGTAGATTGTGATTGAATAACTATTTAACATTTTTAGTGCATTATTGTTAAACTCCTACACTTAATGAATACATTATTCTTTTTTACAGGTGAACATGATTTTATACGAGGTTCTCAGGTTATATCCACCTTTAATTTATTTCGCTCGAGTTACTAGGAACGATGTGAAACTTGGAAACCTTTCTCTACCTGGAGGAGTGCAAGTTTCATTGCCAATACTATTGATTCACCAAGATCCTGATATTTGGGGTGATGATGCCACAGAGTTCAACCCAGAAAGATTTGCTGAAGGAGTAGCAAAGGCAACAAAAGGCCAAGTTGCATTTTTCCCATTTGGATGGGGTCCTAGAGTGTGCATAGGCCAAAATTTTGCTTTATTAGAAGCAAAAATGATTTTGTCATTACTCTTGCAACGCTTCTCATTTGAGCTTTCTCCTTCTTATGCACATGCTCCAGTCACTGTGCTCACTCTTAATCCAAAATTTGGGGCTCATGTCATTTTACATAAGTTGTAATGTCATGCTTTTGTAGATTTCACACAAAACTATCTCCATTCCTTTTTATGTTGTAATTTCTTATATTTAGAGGGAAACCTCTTCTTAATTATATCAAATGCTATTTTTAATTCCTAAAATGCCAGACGTTATATTTACAAAGGGAACCCATTTTTTGATTATATCAAATGCTACTTTTGATTCCTAAAAGGCAAGAGACCTTAAACCATAACAATTATGGTATCTCAATAAGACACTTTTAATCTTTAATATAAACATACACATGGACTTTTTTTTAATCTTTTTACATTTTCCATTTCACACTCTCATTTTTTTTTTTTACATTACTAACATATATATTATAAATGGACTCTTAGATAAATAATCTTGTCATTTAAATGGATAGTTAAGATTTGATTTCTGATCGATATATATCAATTAATATTTATAATAAGAGATCAATCTTTTAGATGAATATTTTTATTTTGAAGCATTGATGCTTACTTGAGAGAAAAATATCCGTTAATTAAATTTTTTTTTTAAATATAATATAATAGGACCAAATTAAAATTATTAAACCTGCCAAAATAACTTTTTAAGGGGGGGAAATGTAATTTAACTCTGTTTTTCTGCCATGGAAACGTTGTAATAAACATGCTTTGAAAGAAAGAAGAGATTAGAGATAGAGAAACAGAGAGAGAGAGAGAGAGATGCGATTTGCAGGTTACATAGCGCAATGGAGAAGCGCAGCGAAGGAAACGTTGGATCGCACAGCAATCACTGTGAAATTCCTCTGCTGGCTTCACTTCACCGCGAACTACCTCTGTTCCCCATGCCACGTACTATTTCAAAGATTCAAGCTTTTCTCTTCCTCTTGGTGCTTTTCGGATACCCTCTTGATCCAATTGCGTGATCCTCTGCTTGCAGGCCTATGGGGTTAGCATGCTCCCCACCCTCAACGTCGCCGGCGACGTCCTTCTCGCCGACCACCTCTCGCCGCGCGTCGGGAACGTCGGCCACGGCGACCTGGTGCTGGTCCGGTCACCTCTCAACCCTAATATCAGGCTGACGAAGCGCGTCGTTGCCGTGGAAGGGGACACTGTTACTTACTTCGACCCTTTGCACTCTGAGGATGCTCAAGTTGCAGTGGTGTGTGTGCTTAATGGTTTGTTCTTCATTTTCTCTTATTGCAAAATTATTCTGTTTTTTTTTTTTTTTCTTTTCCTTGTAGTACATGATTGTGGAAATAGTTTGATAGGTATGCAATTGCTGTCTAAAAGTTTTTACATTGTTAACTTAGGGCATGTCTCCAAAAGCATTTACACAGAAGAAAATAAGTAGAAAAAATGAAATAGCTTCTCCATATAAGTTGAGATTAACTTATGCACAAGTTAAAAATAAGTTTTTGGAGAAGCTAATGTAATAGAGCTTCTACAGATTAACTTGTGATAAGCTAATTTTAACTTATGGAGAAGTTTTTTTTTTTTTTTTTTGTTTCATATATTATTTTTCTATTACTGTTTTTAGAGAAGTTTATTTGGACAGAACCCAAGTAGAAATCATCTCTTGATATAACTTTTAAGATAGTTATTATGAAAGTCAACAAAGTGAACAAACTTAATATACACAATGAGTTTTGATTGAATGATGTTTACATAGTTGGATAACAAAAGTCTTTGGTATGTACCTAGTTGATGGCTTTATTGTGTTAGATAGCAAATATGAGATTCAACCTGTTGCAAAATTAGGGGTTGTTTGAATTCAGACAGCATTATTGTTTTTCTTTTTTTGTTTTCACTTTGGTTTCTGTTTCCAAAAGATCGTAAATAGTAATTGTATGAGAAATGCTGAAAGCAATTGTTTTTTTTGTTTTATGTTTGGATTTTAACTTTTCCCCCAATAAACTTCAGAAAATATGAAAACAGAAAAGGGTTTTCTCAAACTAAACGGCCCCTTAGTTTTCCTGTTATGAATTTAGATGAATATTTGCGGTAATTGTGATAAAGTAATGCCTTAATGGTTTAACCATGTAGGATCATAGTGAGTAGAGGCAGGTGTGAAAGTTGCTTTGGTCATGAGATTGAAAGCCTTTGGTTAATGCGTTTAATTTATGATTTATCAAAAGGTTGTTTATATGCTGTGTCCCATTTAGATGAATCTTTTTGGCAACTTATTCAACTGATTTAGATGTCTAGGCTAAATTTTCATTCCATTACCTGGCAATAAGTTATATGGTGCCACATAGCAGCCCTTCCCTGTGTATAACATGATGGAATGAATTTCTGTTTTGCTCACTATGTCATCATCATTTTACAGCGATAGCTGTGGTAAAAGATGAGTTATTAGCTTATGATGACTAGTTTTGTGACAGGATATTTAACAAAGCTTTAGGCTGATACAATTTTTTCTTAATAATTTTATGTCTTCTTTTTTTATCAGGGTATCGTTCCAATCCAGTTACTTTTGTTTGCTAAACTTATGATGCTATAATTAATTATTAACTGTCTTTTTGTTACGAATTTAATATTTCTTATTTCACACCAATCTTATTTGTTTCCCAAGCTCTGTCGTTCCCTCTACTTTGAATTTATGTTTAGCTGGTTGCTTTGCTCTCTCTGTTCATTATTTTAGTTTTTTTTTTATTGCTTTTTGTGTTATATTTTGTTTTATCATTCTTTTATCCACAGGTGCCAAAGGGACATGTTTGGATTCAAGGGGATAACATTTATGCTTCCCGTGATTCACGGCATTTTGGTCCTGTTCCATATGGTCTTATACAAGGAAAAGTGTTTTTCCGGGTAACTGCTGTACCTCATACATACTACATTCTTGTATATTTTAAGGGTTGGTTCTTTAGTTTTCACTCCATTATCTTGATATCAATAGAACTTCACAATTCTCTTGGTTTCATGTGGTCCAATATTTTTTTTTCATAAAAAATTAGGAGTGATATTGGGTTGGTTTGTAATGATTCTGTTATGTTAATACAATTCTGCTAAGTTTTTTTTTCCTTTTCTCACGGACACTTGGAAGCATCTATTGATTTTATGGTTGGAAGTGTAATGCATATGGCAATTGCTTATAGTTGTTACTGATCTAGATATCATAACCTAGAATAATTTGATATTTGTAGTGGAACGTTATACATAGGTCATTTTGAATAACTAGTTGAACCTTTTTATGCTTTACTACAATTAAACTCTTGTTGGCAAGTACAAAACTGTTCTTTTTGCTGATTTTGAATCTTGTGAATACTGTATGTTATTAGGTATGGCCACCTGATAGCTTTGGACCGCTAGGCCAATGAAGATATTTTAAAGAAGGTACTGTACTTTAAGTTGTGTTTGAGATGTCTTTTTTTGTCTTTTGTTGTAGACATTTATTCCCGTCTTGAATGAAGGCAATGATCTTTACTACATAGAAAATGAAATCGTTCATATGAATTTCTGCTAGACCTGTTTTAAAGGTGTGATAGTCTAGCCACTTTTAGGATAAGTTTTCTTTCCTCATATATGGTTTTTGGCACTAACATCTTGTCCACATTCTAAGTATTGTCTGCTTTGGCCATATAAGTGGAACCTACATTGCACATATGCAATAGTTTCTTGTGTTCTATCTGTGTTATGGGTTTAAAAAAACTTAACATCATTCATTTTCCAATTTATTGAACAGTGCTTATGGTTAGTCATCTTGCGAAATGCACCTAATTATAATTGCATGGAGCTTCAATGATTTACATGAAGGTGGCTGTTTGTAAGAGAAAGATCCGAGGAGCATGCTCCCTTTTGGCAAGATAAGGCACATGTTTTGGGATGTGTTCAAACTGTTTAGTGTGAATTTTGGTGAAAGAATAGGATGCAAGCTTAACATGCAGAACAATTGATTAGGAATCATGAATTTTACTCACAATTTTCTTTTTAAATTATATATGCTGGGTAGGCTTTCCTTGTTTGTCCTTTACCCAATGTCAATTTATACCCTGAAGATTATAGACTTGAGATTCAAAGTACTTGAGTCCTTCAGTATGATTATTTCATTTGTTACGTTGAACGTTGGCTTTTATTTCTTGAAATTATTGAGTGTGTACTTTGTAGTTGCCAAAATTGTTATGTTGAACATTACCTTTTGTGCACGTTTGGATTTTCATTTGGAAACTCTAAACTCAGGTTTGCATAAATTTCAGGATACATCTAACCGTCCTGTGCAAACGAAAAGCAGAAACAAGTGTTGGGATGTTTTTCCAAACTCAATTTGGAATTCCCACTTGCAATCCAAACTCAGGTTGAGGAATAATCAACAAAGCTATTCTTTTTTTTTTTATCTTACACACTGAATTTTGTATGTAGAGGAGGAGGATCTTACTCTTAAATTGCTTGTCATAAAAGTTGTTAGTTGTAAATTGACTTGTCTATTTTTGTTCTTATTTCGAAGATATTTCCTTTGAAAAATTAGTACTTCATCTAAATGTACCGTTGAAAAATTCACATATGGATAGAAATGTCATTCATAATATTTTGAAATTCACTATTAAAAGCAGCTTTGTATCTATCCTATGGCATGTAATTTTATCATTATTTTTTATTTAATTTTATATTTATAAAAAATCTCAAATTATTCATTGTTTCTTAGACTTTTCTTTCTCTCTCAAAACAAATTTCATATTGAATTGCTTTAAATTTCCTTGTTTTTTTTTTTTTTGTTTAAAATCTCAACTCTTTATAATTTTAAACTTATTGTTTTAAATGTATATTTTTTCTCTCTAAATATAGACTACCAATATTTTGTATATTTAAATTTACAATTTTATGCATTTTCATTTTTTTTACTTAAACTGAAATGTATTTATACAATATGCATATATTTATTAATTTATAAAGCATGAAAATAATTAATTCAATAAAAATTTACATTGCAACTGCAAGAAAATAATTCATTTAGCTTTAGAGACAAATTAATTACCATTATTCTGAAACTTCACGGTGTGTCAACTAGTTTTATTTTTTTATTTAAATATGCTTCTAATTCTAAAAACTAAATATTAATTTATTCTCCATTAAAAAAATTCAATTTTAATCCTTAAACATAGCAAAATTATATGTTTTTAGTCTATGGTCAATGAAAAAATGAAACTAATTTTTATCCTATATGAACATTAATAATAAATATATTTTAAAAATAAAACCCATTTAAAAGTAATATTCTGACCTGAAAAGGAGAAAGAAGCAAGAAACCCTAAAATGGAGGGCAAAATGGACATTTCACCCAACTCCTTTTCTGTGTATAAATAGTGACGATTCGCCACTAGGGATTCAAGTGCCAATGAGAGAACCTGGCGCAGCAACATTGCAATAGCGTTAGAGTTCCGTTGCGGGCACATAGAAAACCCTAATTCTCTCACTGTCTCTGCAATTCTAATCCTCATTTTGCAGAAGCTTGTGAAGGATTCGCACATTGTTTTCATTCATTCACTCACTTTGTTTTCAACGGCTAAAATTTTCAATTTGTTTCGTGTTTTGAGAAAAAAAAATGGTTTTTTTAGGCCGATCCAATGGGTTCTCAGGAAAAATGGTGTTTGAGATCTCTATTTCACCCGGCCAACATCTGATCTCTTTTCGAGGGGGCGGACTCTCTAGTGTTTTTACATGTTTACCCTCGTGTTTAAATTCTTGGAATCCGCCCTAAATTTTATCTCTTGAATGAGTGAAGACTAAAGAGTCTTTTATTTGTTTTTACTCTTTTTGAATATTTTGCAGTCTGATGATTTTTGGGGTGAATTGTTGTTTGTAGTGTATGGTTTGGATCCAAACTTTGATTTGTGGTTGGTGTTGTGATTTTGTCACATTTTTTTATGATGTGAAGATTTGTGGGATGTGGTTGATGCTGCAAATCTTGGTTTTGAAGACCTAATTATTGCATTAATATTGTGGCAGAAATTGTAGTTGTTTGAGAGGCTACAAAATACAAATGCCCTGGACCTTGAATGGTTCATACACTTTTTTATTAGATGGAGTTTGATGTTATAATTTTTGTTTTATTTTTTCTTGTAAATATTGAAGTGTTTTTTTAATAGGCAAAAATCTTTATTATGAAACAATCAAATCGCAAGTTGTGACAGGATTGCATCAAAATATTGGTTTCACGTGTTTTCATTGTCATTCAAAAATGTATTTATTTTAATTTTTGAAAACATTTTTAGAAAAAATATTTTATAAAAAATACTGAAAATTGAAAATAAAGATTTAAAGTTTTTAACATTTTTATTTTTTCACAATTTTATGTTTATATTTATAAGTATTTTTTTTAATATTTAAAATGGGAAAGTGAAAATTATTTTTAAAAAATGAAAATACTAAATATTTCTTGAAATCAAACACTACCTAAAATTCTCTCTTAATATAACACCAAAGAAAAACTGAGTATTAATAAAAAAGAAAATCTGAATATTCTCTTAGAAAACCTGCAAGTAGTCAATGGACAAGGACTAAAACTGATATTCAATTTTTTTTTATTGATGGCTTGTGATTAAAATAAGAGAAGAATTTTAAAAATCGAAGAAGATTGAACCTAATGATTTGGTCTTTTGTTAAAAAAAAATTAATATTTTATACCTTGTCTTAAATTTTTTTTTTAAAATATATTATAAATTAATATAATTTTATAAATTTATTTTATAAATTTAAATTCATTGATATAATAAAATTTTAAATAAAAATTATGCATTGCATATTTGAGAATTAAGAGAACATTTGAAATAATCCCTCACTTTCTTCTTCTTCGTAACCCGTCTCTCTCTTTTCTTTTTTGAAATAATCCCACTCTCTTCTTCTTCTAACCTCTCTTTTTCTTAACACCACACCAATCTATGCGTCAGCGATATAAATCAATGAACAAGTTTAACCGCAAACCCAATGGCTCGCACACAAATCCTCCGACTCTACTTGATGTCCTCCTCTTCCTCTGCGTGTAATTTTTTTTTTTTAAGTGATCCAGATTAAGTGGATGAATTAGCGATTTAACCACAATATGTTATGATCATAATTAACTATACAATTTACACTTTAACATTTATATACAAAAATATAGATGGAAATTTGCATGTTTAAAAGAATTCATAAGATTTCCCACCTAATTATTTTAGAAAATAAACAAATAACAGATACCTGAGAAAGAACACCACAACACATCACAATACTACTACGAAAAAGAAAAAAAAAAACAAAACAAAACCATACAATAAGAGCTAATTACCATGTTTACTTTTCCATCTTGTGTAAAATGACATGAGCACCATACTGGGGCTGAAGAGCAATCACGGATGTTGGAGCATGAGTATAGGTTGGAGAAAGTTCAAACGAGAAACGTTGTAAAAACATTGACAAAACAATCTTTGCTTCAAGCATGGCAAAGTTTTGTGCTATGCATATTCTAGGACCCCCTCCAAAGGGAAAAAATGAAAATCTGCCATTTGTGGCCTTTAGAAGTCCTTCAGAGAATCTCTCAGGTTTGAACTCCTTAGCATCATTGCCCCAGAGATCACAATCATGTTGAACCAAAAGTACTGGTAAGAAAATCTGCACTCCAGCAGGTAATGATAGGTTTCCAAGTTTCACGTCTTTGTTAACTTTTCGCGCAAATCCAACTGCCGGTGGGTATAATCTAAGAACCTCATACAAAATCATGGTAACCTGTTGCAAAAATATTCATAGCAAATACCAAGAACATACTATTCAATATCAAGATGATATGATACAATTGATAAATCTTTGGTTTGAGTAAAAGATTTCTTTAAGTAAAATATTTGTTTGAACCTATAGAAAAAACTTGATTGAGAAAGAATACGGTACTAAAGGTGATCAATCCAATTCCTATTAGTGTAGTAAGTAGTTTAGTTAGGACTTAGGACAACCGTTACTATGACAACTGTATAAATTACAAACCACTGACATTTAATTTCAGTGAACGAGAATGAGTTGTTTCTCTCATTTCCTATCTCAAGCTCTCTGTTTCTATTAGTTCCTAACAGAGATAAGTTATTAGCAAAGCTGATCAATACTTCGTAATAGTATCATGGTTTAAAAAAAAAAAAAAGACGAACTTACAATCTTAAGGCGATTGAGTCCATCAAAAGTTGGTTTTCCATTGCCAAAAGCTTGTAAGACTTCCTCCCTTGCGCGTGCTTGCCAATCAGGGTACCTACTCAATAATACCATTGTCCAAACAAGCAAAACTGAGGTGGTTTCCTGCCCTGCAAAGTAGAATAGCTTGCATTCCTCAATAACTTCCTCAAGATTCATTCCACCTTTCTTATTGTTTCCATGTTCTTGAATTTCCCTTTGATTTGACTCTAGAAGCACATCTAACAAGTTGCTTTTAGTGGCTTCACCAGCCTTTAGTGCTTTCTCTCTCTTGTTAACAATATCCCTAAGTGAAGCTTTTATATCTCTGTCAATTTCCTTCATCCTTCTATGGTTAGGAGTTGGTACAAACCTACAAATGAACATAGTTAATCTTGTAATAATCATGATATGAAGGGAATGCTCTTCTATATATCAACTAAACTTCTAATGTCTGTTCTGTTTTGTCTATAGTAAACTTAGTTTGATTTTTCAATTTGTAATTGAGAGAGATACCCTTTTGTTTCTTTTATCTGAAGGAATCAAACACAATATCAGAAAGTTTTACATCATTCATGCATTAAGTTCAATTAACTGAGTTAGACCTCATTTAGTCTTACCTCCACCCAGGGATGTTAACTTTCATTATAAGTTTAAGTAAAAGTTCAGTTTGCTCTTTTATAAGTTGAAATATTGTTCTTCCTTCTTCGTAACTACTTCCAAATGCTGTTCGAGAAATAATATCACTTGCCAAATTCTTACAAAAAGGCCATATATCCACTTCACTTGATCCATCGGATGACAACATTCCATCCCATTTGCTTATAAGATCATCACAACATTCGATGAATAGTGGTAGCAAATTCTGTGGTGTAATGAAGAGATAGCAATGTGTTAAATTTTTCCATGCCAAATTAAGCACATAAATATTCAAACTTCACATCATCGAGTAATTTGTTGTTGGCTAAATTAACTCAACTACTCAAGCTTTGCAATACCAATTATTTGTCTTGCTTGCAAAGCAAAGGTTCCTTCCAAAAGAAGAAAAAAAAAAAAAATATATATATATATATAGTAAACTCAATTACGTAAAAACTACATTTTTATTTATGTAAGAATGATAACATATATTCTTATTTGGATTAAATTAAACGATAAATATTAACACAGTTATTTAAAAATTAACATAAATCTATTTCATTTTATCTCTCTGTTTTATCTTTTTAGTGTATCCAAAAATTTTTTAAAAAAAATTATCAAATATTTAAAAGATTTATTTTATCACATCTTAAAATATCAAAGAATTATTATCATCGTCACTAAGGATTGCCCCATCAACATAATGTGGTATAATTGTTTCTCTAAATAAAATTAATTTTAAAGTGATGTAATTTATGTTTAAATAATTTTAGTTACAAGTTTTGAAGAAAAATTCAAGAATAAATCTTCTAATCCAACATAAAAATTATTTAAAGTTCCTTCGACTCATAAATTAATTTTGAACCAGAATTAATTATATATTCTCTTCTAACATGAAATTAAATATATACAAAATTATCTAAAATCAAAATCAATGAATTAATCATCATGTAACGTGAAATCAATATGGTAATAATAGGAAACTAACCTTAATATTTTCTAAATTGAATGCAGGGTTGATTATCTTTCTATGCTTGCTCCACTTTTCTCCCTCATGGCTTGCAAGACCAGGAGTTAGTGACCTGACATGCACACTCATTTTAGGTTTTCCAAAGTCAATCTTGTTGAGTACTTCTTTGATTAGCTCTGGATCTGCGAGAGTCACCCTTGGTACTGATCCAAACCAGGTAAAAGAAACTTTGCCTACATGTCATCAGCAACAACAACAATAAAAATGGCACACCATATACAAGGCTTCTAATTTGTAAGAATATATTCCCATATACCAAAAAGTATGTACCATATGTTTTGACCATGTGCTCATCATAGGGTGAAACACGTGACACAATGTCATTGGAGAAGTGATTGATGGGTTTGGACAATGCCTCCTTTCGCATCTTGAATAACTCCTTAGTGTCCCCAACGAGAAATCTGTATGGATTGCCTTGGAGACCTTGCTCTCTTAGAAGCCTTTCGAACCTCTTTGGCTTCACCCATAAAGTGTTCACCATCTTCCATGTCCCTATCAGAACGAGTATTACTATCACCATCACCATCATCATAATTGTGCTGCTCCATGCCTCCATTTATCTCCTTATGATTCTTCAGTCAGCAAGTACATTCGTGAGGGCCTGTTTGATGGATATGATAAAATATGCTATATGATATGATAAGAGAATGATTTACAAACAACTCTAGTCAAGTCAAGCAGCTAAAAAAACACAACACGAACAAGAGTAATTCGCATATGATTCTTTCTCCATCAGTCAACATGATTTACAAAACATAATCACCTTAAAAGTAAAAGCAGTGCTCAACTTTTGAATTGGTAGTAGATTTGAAGGTGAATTTTTATAAGAGTAGTTTAGTAGGTGTGAAGATGGAGGAGGTTCGCAGCTATATTTAATTGCAAAATGATGAAACTTCCATTTGTGAAGCACAAGTATCTCTCCTTTGGGGATAAAATTTGCCTTATTAACTTGGTTTTAAATGTTATCACTCTGTTTTATTTCTCTATACATGTTGTACTTAAGGGGATAATCAATAAAATTACAAAACAGTCAAAACTGTAAAGAGATTTCCTATGGGGGACTTCGGAGGATAAACGAAAAATTTGCTGGGTTAAGTGGCAAAAGGTGTGTCAGCCGAAGGATCGTGGAGAGTTAGGAATTAAAGATCTTGAGTTCTTTAATAAAACGTTGGTAGCAAAGTGGATGTGGATGTTTTATCGATGAAAAGGATTTCCTTTGGGCAAAAGTAATCAGGCGAGAGCAAAGCAAACAGATAATTTATTATACAATCCGGTGACAGACATCGCCTTAGTGGAAATCAACGACACAAGTATGTTCTACAAGTAACGTTCCACCGAGGCGATGTCATCGAATTGTGTAGTAAAAAGGGAACGAGTAGATGTTTTGTGTGCTTGTTTTTGGTAATTTCCATGGCTAACTAGTATTTGAATGGGTTTGGGTATCCCTTGTACCCTTTTATATATAATTGTCTTTTGCTGATGAAAATTAAAAACAAAACACAACACAACAAGAACAAGAATAGAAACATGCATGCAACAAAGCTTAATTCAATTGATGTGAATCAACATGCTTGCTTTGAGAAAGCACTCAAATATATAAGATCAGTGTACCTTAATTTGAATCAATATATGTATATGCTTCGGCTTCTTCACTGATCAGTATTGCTCTGTTTTGTAGAAATATATCTCTCAACTCCTTCTTTATATATTCAAAGAATTGATCGATGTGAATATGAGGTTCCACTAATTAATTTCTCAAAGTTTAATTTCTGATTCATTAATTAATCAGTACCTAATCACACTGAACCCGTGCAGCTCATGGCACATAAAAATAATATTGTTGTGTACAACGGCAGTTTCTTTCAATTATAGACTATAATTTATAGTAATCATATTTATTTATGGATTCACCAAGCTAGGCGTACAAAAAACTGCATTATTATTTTTGTTTCTTATGGAAACTGCATTATTATCAATTTGCTTACAATTAATAAATGGAGGATTGTGATGGAATCATAATGTAAAACTATTTTATATGGGTGGTTTATCTCCATTTTTCACATGAATGGCTAATAATAAATTGACACATTGAAATTAACATTAACGAATAATTGTTTAAAATGGACACATTGACAGATGGACTAAAATCAATTTTTTTTAAAAGTCAGAAACCAAGTGTCTCAATTCAAAAATAGAAAGACTACTATCACGAAATTTTTAAATGTAGGGAAAAAAAGTCTCAATTAAAAAATATAGGAAGATAAAAATCCCAAATTTAAAAAAATAGGAGTATCATTTTAGCCTTAAATTAAAATAAAAGAAGAAGAATTGAGTATTTTATCATCCTAACTGCACAATTTGCACTTTAACTGGCAATATAGATGGAAATTTGCATGTTTAAAAGATCATAAGATTTCTCACATTATTATTTTAGAAAATAAACTGATAATAGAAACATGAGAAAGAAGAGTACAATACAACCATACAATACCTTAAAGTCTTAAACTAAAAATAAAAATACAACCATACAATATATAAGAGCTAATTAGTATGTTTACATTTCCATCTTACGTAGAATGACATGAGCATCATACTGAGGCTGAAGAGCAATCACGGATGTTGGAGCATGAGTAAAGGTTGGAGAAAGTTCAAACGAGAAACGTTGTAAAAACATTGACAAAACAATCTTTGCTTCAAGCATGGCAAAATTTTGTGCTATGCATATTCTAGGACCCCCTCCAAAGGGAAAAAATGGAAATCTGCCATTTGTGGCCTTTAGAAGTCCTTCAGAGAATCTCTCAGGTTTGAACTCCTTAGCATCATCACCCAAGAGCTCACAATCATGATGAACACCAAAAGTACTGGTAAGAAAATCTGCACTCCAGCAGGTATGATAGATTTCCGAGTTTCACATCTTTGTTAACTTTTCGTGTAAAACCAATCACTGGTGGGTATAATCTAAGAACCTCGTACAAAATCATGGTAACCTGTTGCAAAAATATTCATAATAAATACCAAGAGCATACTATTCAATATAAAGATGATAATACAACCAACATATCATTAGTCTCGATCAGTAGAACTAAGAATATTGATAGAGGACTAAGAAAGAGCCTTCAAGTTTTTATTTTACATTAGGAATATTGTTATAAATTTTGTAATTGGAACTTTATTGGATTTTTGTGTTTTTCTCCTTGAAGCTGACTATAAATAGGCCTTAAAACACCTTTGTTAGGAGACTTGAATGAATTGAATTTGGAATTAGCCTTGGGTTATGTGAGAGAGTTCGCTTTGGATTATTAGATTAAAATCTTTTAATTCTTATTAAAGAAATATCTTTTTTGTGGCAAATTTTTTTTGGATTATCACGTTAGGATGCAACATTATTTTCCATTTTCTATTTTTCTTTTACTTTGTTTGTTATGTATCTAAATTTTGAAAGATACTTAATATGTGATCCCTAAATGGGTTCTCTTCAAATATCTTTGTTTGAACATTATGGATAAAAATAACTTGATTGAAAGAGAAAACTTTCCTAAAAGTGATCAATCAGATTCTCTAACAAAAATTAGTCATATAAAACTGATAGTAACAAAAAAATAATAACAACATGCAAACTTATGATCTTAAAGCGATTCAATCCATCAAAAGTAGGTTTTTTTTATTGCCAAAAGCTTGCAAGACTTCCTCCCTTGCGCCTGCTTGCCAATCAGGGTACCTACTCAATAACACCATTGTCCAAACAAGCAAAATTGAGGTGGTTTCCTGTCCTGCAAAGTAGAATAGCTTGCATTCCTCAATAACTTCCTCAAGATTCTTTCCACCTTTCTTTTTGTTTCCATGTTCTTGAATTACCCTTTAATTTGACTCCGGGAGTATATCTAACGAGTTACTTTTAGTGGTTTCACCAGCCTTTAGTGCTTTCTCTCTCAATTTCCTTCATCCTTCTATGGGTAGGAGATGGTACAAACCTACAGGTGCATATAATTAGTCCTTAATAATCATGATAGGAAGATAATACAGTCTTGTATAAGCTTGTTTAGCTACACTATTCTATAAAGATTTTTTGGAGAATAAAATATGAAAAAAAAAAAATTAGTTTTCTATAAATTTAAATTGATTTTTCTAATAGTTACCTTGTAAAAGTTTTACATCTTTTAAATGAGTTATATGAGAGAATTTTTATAAATTAGTTATTAGAGAAATTAATTTTAACTTCTAGAAATTAATTTTATTTTTTCTTCATATTTTTTTATCCTATATAAGTTATTTTAAAGTAATGTAACCAAACAAACCTTATAACAACGATAATTCTAATGGTTATGTTTTGTCTATAATAAACTTAGTTTGATTTTCTAATTTGGAGTCCATTACATATTCATGTCACAATTTTACACTATGAGACCTTGGCAACCCTATTTATGATAAATAAGTTAAGTTTTATAAAATTATTTTAATACAAACTATCAATAAGTTGAACTCTTAGTAAAATGGTTGTTAAAAAAATCAAATTTATCTGATTCTTTAACTAAAAGTATTGTTTTCTAATAAGGATATCCTTTATGAAAATATTGTAAGGTTGCCATACCAAATATTCCATCTGCCCCAAAATATCTGTAGGTTTAATTGATGATTTGGGTTTGTAATGAGATATTTAAACTTTTGTTAGTGTTGTGATAATTACTTGATAGTCTAAAACTAGTTTACAGTGTTCTTCTAATACTTGTTAATGCGCATTTATTGAAAGTAAGAGAGAACAAGATTACTTAAAATTGTCCCCCAATAAATGTTATTTTATGAAAATACTTACTTTTCTTAATCTATTTATAACAACCTTAAAGATCATTCAATTTGGGACGGATAGAGTATTTGCCTAGCTTGCAAAGCAAGGTTCCTTTCAAGAGAATCCATTTTTGGAAAGAGTAATTTTCATCACATGAAAAAAAAAAAAGCATATACACACGTGTGGCACAAAGCTTAGTGTTCTTAAAAACATATTTTCAAAAGGCACACACAAATCAATATATAAGATCTATATCTAGTCATAATAGGAAATTAACCTTCAACATTTCTAAATTGAATGCATGGTTGATTATCTTTCTATGCTTGCTCCACTTTTCTCCTTCATAGCTTCCAAGACCAGGAGTTATTGACTTGACATGCACACTCATATTAGGTTTTCCAAAGTCAGACATTTTGTTGAGTATTTCCTTTATTAGTTCAGGATATGAGAGAATTACCCTTGGTACTGGTCCATGTCATAAAAGAAACTTTAATATAAGGCTTAAATTAAATAGGTTTAATGATATTTTTGTCCTCAAATTTTAATTAATTGTCTAAATTATAAAAAATTTCAATTTGGTTCTCAAATTATTTAAAATATATTAATTTGGTCATTTTTTTGTCAGATTGTTATTTACACTCATCTTTTACTAAGTATTTAAGTAAATTAAATAAGGATATAAATAGTAAATTTTGGAAAAAAAGAAGAAGATAATTTGACACTTTTTAAATAATTTAAGAATCAAATTAAAATTTTTTATAATTTGAGAATCAAATTAAACAATTAATTAAAATTTAAATAATAAAATTATAATTAAGTCAATTAAATATAAACAAAGAGAAAAGGAGAATGGATAACTTTGTGTGTGATATTTGAATTTTACATGAACTATAAACCATCATCTACTTTAAATAAAAAGATTTAAAATATTAATAATAATTTTCTTATAAAAAAGAAATTTTATCTATTTTTATATTTTAAATATTTAAATAATATATTTATATTTTTATCAAATTTGACTCAATAGATAAAAAAAAAGTAATCATCTTTTTTGTGAATTAATTGTATTAAAATTAATTTATTTTTAATTTAAAAAAATTACTTGATTTATTCTTATTTTTTTCATTACTAACTAACAAGTTTGAAACTATTTGGATTCTTAAAATAAAAGTATTTTATGTTATATAATTTATGAAGTGGGGACCACACGTGCCCCCATGAATCCACACAGGAAATGTATGTATTAGAGAGACAGCGTATTGATAAGAGGGTGAGACACGCGGCACAATGTCATTGGAAAAGAGATTGATAGATTTGGACAATGCTTCCTTTCGCATCTTGAATGTTTTTAGTGTCAGAAATCTGTACGGATTTCCTGGAAGACCTTCCTCTTTTAGAAACCTTTCGAATCTCTTGACTTCACCCATAAAGACTTCACCAAGTTCCATGTCCTATTATAATGAGTATTATTATCACTATCATAATTGTCCTGATCCATTTCTCTCTTAATATTAAATGTTACCAAAGAATTATGTAACAATAAAAATGTCAGTATTGTACATTTTTCATATTAAGATAAATAAATTAGAATTTTTCTTGTTTTAAGGATAAACTTGTCATCGATTTTGGTGATACGTAGATATACCAATTACCAACTTGATCAATATCTTTTTTTTGTATTTTTATTTTCTATATTATCCTTATTTATGTGTCTCTTAGTAATTATCTCTAGTTATTTTTCTTCAAAAAAAAAAAATAATACTCTCCTCTCTTTGGTGATTATCTGCGGTTAGTCTTGAGGTTTGACATTAGTGTGATGGGCTTTAGCTTTAATAACCAAACCCGGTTACTGTAAACACACACATCACAAACAGAATGAAACTTAATTTGGACCAAAAAAATAAAAATAATATTATTACCTCTGAATCAATATGCTTCTGCTTCTTCTTCTTCACTTTCTATATATTACTCTATTGGTAAAAATATCCCTCAACTCCTTCTTTATATGGAGCTATTCACCAACATCATTCACATAAGAGGGTGAAATCAGGTATTAAAATTCAAACAAATATTTATATATTTTATAAAATAATTTATATTATAATAATAATAAGAAGAAGAAGAAGAAGATATCATAAAAGGAAAACTATTTGAAAGAAATAATACTCAGATATTTTATCTAGCTAAAAAACAAAAAACATAATTATCTCTACAATAAATATTACAAAAGAATAGAATATTTTATTTAAGAAAAGGCAAATAACATATAAATGATATTATTTATCTACTTAATTAAATACCCTAAATAAATATAACTATCTAATATTAATTTTTTTAACATTACCTAATATTAAAAAATCAAATTGAAAAAAGTGTTGGGGTCCGTCCTTGCACTGAATTGATGTGAAGGGACTCTCTTTATCAAACCCGTGCAGCGCATGGCACATAACAAAAAATGTTATAAAAAAATATGTTATTTTACGGGAAAAAAAATTATTATGAATCATGAATATGATTTTAAAAATCGAATCCAATGTGGAATTAATAAGATACCGAGGTCAAATCAGTAAATCGTTATCGGATGATTCAATCTTTGTAAAAAATTTAAAATTTTATATATTATTTTAAAAAATCTAAAAAATATATCATAAATTAGAGTAATTTTATTATAAAATTTATTAATTTAACTTTTATTATTATTTTATTTATAATATTATATTATATTTATATTTTATGATATTATATATTTTATTTTATTTAATTAATATCAAATAACATGAACATGAAATAATATAACTGAGATAATAAATAATATTTTTAATAAAAAAAAATATAAATAATTATAAAATATTTATGACATTATTTTATTATATACGTATCAATAATATAGGAAAGTGATAAAAATAACTGAGTAGAAATATTTTATTATTTTGGCATATTGCATTGAGTACTGATGCAGTTCTACTGATCAGTTGTACGGCATAGTAGATATCCATGTGACACAACGAGTATCGTTTACATTTTCATAAGAATCAAGGAAGGTTCGAGTATTTTATTGTTTTTAGTTTAGAAATTTTTAAAAATTGAAATTAGTTTTAGTTTTAGTTTTGAGTGTTAATTTATTTTTATTTTTAATTTATAAAAAATTTAGATTTAAAAAAAAATTAAAGATAAATAAAATATGTTTAAACTAAAATAATGTTATTGATAGTGATAGAATAGTGGTAAAAAAGATAACTATAATAATAATAATGTGATAGTGGTAGTGATAATGATAACGGCGATAATAACAATAACAATAAAGGTTATGATGACAATAATGATTGAATGATTATGATGAAAATAATCACAATGATAATGATAGCGGTGTGGTGATGGTGGTGGATGCATTAAGGTGATGATGATAGTGATGATAATAATAATATGAGAGTGATAATGATGATAAAAATATAATTTTTAAAATTAAAAATCAATTTATAAAATATTTTTTTATTATTTTAAAATTAATATCAAACTGTTTCAAAATTAACTTAAAAATTAATTTAGTTTATTTTTTTTCAAACTGGACCTAAGTTTTACATTATCTTTTGGATGTATTTGGTTTTGGTTATAGGGAGACAGAACGGAAAATGAATAATAAAATGAGATAGAATTTATATTTTTTTGGTGTTTTCTTTCATTATTTTTTTTATTTTTTATTTTCATATAAAATATAAAATTTAGTTAAAAATGTATTTGTTTTAATTTTTGAAAATATTTTTAACGAAAATATTTTCTAAAAAACGTTGAAAACTAAAAAATAAAAATTTAACATTGTTAGTATTTTCACCCGTATAAACATTTTTGTCCTTCTGAGGATTTTATTTTTGCTTTTATAAACAATTTGGTACTATTTAAAATGTGAAAATAATGATTGATTGAAATTTATTAAATATTAAGTTAAATAGATGATTTTGATTTATAAATTTTTAAAAGTTTTAATTTGGTTCTTGAATTAAATAAAATACATCAAATTGATATTTTTTTTTTCTAATTTTGTTATTTAGATCCTTTTTACTAATCTATCAAAAAACCTATTAAATACACTTTATTAAAAATAATAAATATATTTAGTAAAATGTAAGGATGTAAATAATAAGATCTAAAAAAAATATCAAATCGATACATTTTAAATAATTTTAGAATAAATTACCACTACACATAATGAGGTTTCATATAATTACACAAGTATTTTATATTTTTTTAATTATTATTTTCATCTTTTTTAAGAGCGTGTTATATTTTTTTAATTATTACTTTCATCTTTTTTAAGAGTGTGTTAGTATAATATTTGAAGAGATATCACTATAATATATTTTAAAACAAATAAAATGTTAATGTAATGATTTTAAAACTTAAAAAGATATCAGAAAAATAAAAATATATGAAACTACATGTAGAATTTGATTAAGAAAATAACGTGTGCATTGTAATTTTTGCTCAATAATTTAATAATCAAAATTAAAATATTTAAATTAGAAATTAAGGAAAACTATTGATTAGAATTTGAAAATTAAATTATATATATATTTAGCCTAAAAAATGTTACCTCTAGTCTTAATACATGTAACATAGACAAATAATTAATATTAAGGAGATGAATAATTACATATAATTATTTCATAAATTTAAGTTTTATTTCAAAAAAAGTTCTTTAGTATAAATAGAGTGAGTGAAAAGTAAATAAAATTAACAATAAAATAAAAATATGAAAGACATTTTACTCAAAAAGTAAAATTAATCACTTATAAATAGAACCAAAAGAAAAAAAAATAAAAATATTGCTTATACATTGAACTGGAATTAGTATCATTTTTATAAACCTCACGATTAAATAAAAAATTATTAAATGATAAGGAAATTCATCAAAATTCACTGACAAAAACCCATGATTAAAATGATTTAAATCACATGCAATGGAAAAACCATTATATGTGGTACTTTTTTTTTTCTTGACGATAAGTTTGATTTGAACAATCACATGAAAATTGTCTTTTGCTTTTCTCATAGAGACTTGTAGTTCTATATGTTTTTAGATTTTTTTTTTTTTTTAAAAATATCTGCTCTACTCTACTTAATTGTTATTATTATCACAGCAGTTGACCGTTCTTAGGAACTACAATACGTCTATAGGTATTTTTGTAAAATCAATGAACAAAAACAGACAAACTTAAAACTTTAATAAATCAAAACAAACCAACTTAAAATCTGAATAGAATAAAACAAACCAACTTAAAACTTAATGGGACAAAATATGTTAAAAACATATGAATTTTTTAATGATTTTATTCAAATAGACCAAAATAGGTTAAAAATATAATTAAATAAACTAAAATGACACTTTTAAAATATGTACCAAAATATAAAAATTGATAAAATTGAGTAAAAGTAACCTTAAGCATAGTTTATATGGACTTTAAATGAGAAAATAATAACTAAATAAATTGACATTCTAACTCAACAATTTGCAATTTAATTAATTAACTTTTATATGAATCAAATAGACGGAATGAGTTTAGATAAATAAATTTGGATGCTTAAAAGAAATCATAAGATATGAAAATAAACTAGTAACAAAGAGAGATATGAAAAACTGTCTCTGATGCTGGTTGATGCTGCAAATTTTGGTTTTGGAGACCTAATTACTGCATTAAGATTGTGGCAGAAATTGTAATTGTTTGAGAGGCTACAAAATACAAATGCCCTGGAACTTGAATGGTTCATACACTTTTTTATTAGATGGAGTTAGATATTATAATTTTTGTTTTATTTTTTCTTGAAAATATTGAAATGTTTTTTTAATAGGCAAAGATCTTTATTATGAAACAATCAAATCGCAAGTTGTGACAGGATTGCATCAAAATATTGGTTTCACCTGTTTTCATTGCCATTTTTATAGAAAATGAAAAATGCAATGGAAAATACATTTATTTTAATTTTTGAAAATATTTTCAGGAAAAATATTTTATAAAAAATGCTGAAAATTGAAAATAAAGATTTGAAATTTTTAGCACTATTTTTATAAACATTTTTATTTTTTCACAATTTTATTTTCATATTTATAAATAATTTTTTTAATATTTGAAGTATGAAAATGAAAATTATTTTGAAAAAATAAAAATACTAAATATTTCTTGAAATCAAACACTATCTAAAATTCTCTCTAGCATTTAAAAGATATATAACACACCAAGAAAAAACTAAGTATTAATAAAAAAGAAAATCTGAGTATTTTCTTAGAAAACCAGCAAGTAGTCAATGGACAAGGACAATCTGAGTATTAATAAAAAAGGAACAAAGACTAAAATTGATATTCAATTTTTATTTTTATTGATGGCATTAGATTAAAATAAGAGAAGAATAACTTATTATGTTATGATACTAATTAACTACACAATTTGCACTTTAAGATTTATATAAACAATATAGATGGAATTTGCATGTTTAAGAGAAATCATAAGATTTCCCACCTTATTATTTTAGAAAATAAACTAATAATAGATACCTGAGAAAGAACACCACAACACAGCTAGGTTGCTGTAAACATTTATTACAATACTAAAAAAAAAAAAAAACACAACCATACAATAAGAGCTAATAAAATTACCATGTTTACATTTCCATCTTACGTAGAATGACATGAGCACCATACTGGGGCTGAAGAGCAATCACGGATGTTGGAGCATGAGTATAGGTTGGAGAAAGTTCAAACGAGAAACGTTGTAAAAACATTGACAAAACAATCTTTGCTTCAAGCATGGCAAAGTTTTGTGCTATGCATATTCTAGGACCCCCTCCAAAGGGAAAAAATGAAAATCTGCCATTTGTGGCCTTTAGAAGTCCTTCAGAGAATCTCTCAGGTTTGAACTCCTTAGCATCATCGCCCCAGAGATCACAATCATTTTGAACCAAAAGTACTGGTAAGAAAATCTGCACTCCAGCAGGTAATGATAGGTTTCCAAGTTTCACATCTTTGTTAACTTTTCGCGCAAATCCAACTACCGGTGGGTATAATCTAAGAACCTCATACAAAATCATGGTAACCTGTTGCAAAAATATTCATAGTAAATACCAAGAACATACTATTCAATATCAAGATGATATGATACAATTGATAAGTCTTTGGATCGAGTAAAATTTGGACTCGATTTCTTTAAGTAAAATATTTGTTTAAACCTGTAGAAAAAACTTGATTGAGAAAGAATACGGTACTAAAGGTGATCAATCCAATTCCTATTAGTGTATATAAATTACAAATCACTGACATTTAATTTCAGTGAATGAGAATGAGTTGTTTCTCTCATTTCCTATCTCAAGCTCTGTTTCTATTAGTTCCAAACAGAGATAAGTTATTAGCAAAAAGCTGATCAATACTTCGTAACAGTATCATGGTAAAAAAAGAAAAAAGACGAACTTACAATCTTAAGGCGATTGAGTCCATCAAAAGTTGGTTTTCCATTGCCAAAAGCTTGTAAGACTTCCTCCCTTGCGCGTGCTTGCCAATCAGGGTACCTACTCAGTAATACCATTGTCCAAACAAGCAAAACTGAGGTGGTTTCCTGCCCTGCAAAGTAGAATAGCTTGCATTCCTCAATAACTTCCTCAAGATTCATTCCACCTTTCTTATTGTTTCCGTGTTCTTGAATTTCCCTTTGATTTGACACTAGAAGCACATCTAACAAGTTGTTTTTAGTGGCTTCACCAGCCTTTAATGCTTTCTCTCTCTTGTTAACAATATCCCTAAGTGAAGCTTTTATATCTCTGTCAATTTCCTTCATCCTTCTATGGTTAGCAGTTGGTACAAACCTACAAATGAACATAGTTAATCTTGTAATAATCATGATATGAAGGGAATGCTCTTCTATATATCAACTAAACTTCTAATGTCTGTTCTGTTCTGTCTATAGTAAACTCAGTTTGATTTTTCAATTTGTAATTGAGAGAGATACCCTTTTGATTTTTTATCTTTTATCTGTGGGAATCAAATACAGTATCAGAAAATTTACATCATTTATGCATCAAGTTCAACTAATTGAGTTAGACCTCGTTTAGTCTTACCTCCATCCAGGGATGTTAACTTTCATTATAAGTTTAAGTAAAAGTTCAGTTTGCTCTTTTATAAGTTGAAATATTGTTCTTCCTTCTTCGTAACTACTTCCAAATGCTGTTCGAGAAATAATATCACTTGCCAAATTCTTACAAAAAGGCCATATATCCACTTCACTTGATCCATCGGATGACAACATTCCATCCCATTTGCTTATAAGATCATCACAACATTCGATGAATAGTGGTAGCAAATTCTGTGGTGTAATGAAGAGATAGCAATGTGTTAAATTTTTCCATGTCAAATTAAGCACATAAATATTCAAACTTCACATCATCGAGTAATTTGTTGTTGGCTAAATTAACTCAACTACTCAAGCTTTGCAATACCAATTATTTGTCTTGCTTGCAAAGCAAAGGTTCCTTCCAAATGGAAAAAAAAAAGAAAATAATATATATATATATATATATATATATATATATATATATATTAAACTCAAGTGAGAACTACATCTTTGTGTAAGAATGATAATAGACATTCTTATTCATTGAATTAAATTAAACGATAAAGATTGATATAGTTATTTAAAAATTAACATACACCTATTTCATTTAATCTCTCTATTTTTTCTTTTTAGTACATCCAAAATTAAAAAAATATATATATTTAAAAGATTTATTTTATTATCATACTTAGAGTTATCCTATCAACATAATGTGATATAACTGTTTCTGTGAATAAAATTAATTTTAAAGTGATGTAATTTATGTTTGAATAATTTTGGTTTCTAATCCAACATAAAAATTATTTAAAGTTCCTTCGACTCATAAATTAATTTTGAACCAGAATTAATTATATATTCTCTTCTAACATGAAATTAAATATATACAAAATTATCTAAAATCAAAATCAATGAATTAATCATCATGTAACGTGAAATCAATATGGTAATAATAGGAAACTAACCTTAATATTTTCTAAATTGAATGCAGGGTTGATTATCTTTCTATGCTTGCTCCACTTTTCTCCCTCATGGCTTGCAAGACCAGGAGTTAGTGACCTGACATGCACACTCATTTTAGGTTTTCCAAAGTCAATCTTGTTGAGTACTTCTTTGATTAGCTCTGGATCTGCGAGAGTCACCCTTGGTACTGATCCAAACCAGGTAAAAGAAACTTTGCCTACATGTCATCAGCAACAACAACAATAAAAATGGCACACCATATACAAGGCTTCTAATTTGTAAGAATATATTCCCATATACCAAAAAGTATGTACCATATGTTTTGACCATGTGCTCATCATAGGGTGAAACACGTGACACAATGTCATTGGAGAAGTGATTGATGGGTTTGGACAATGCCTCCTTTCGCATCTTGAATAACTCCTTAGTGTCCCCAACGAGAAATCTGTATGGATTGCCTTGGAGACCTTGCTCTCTTAGAAGCCTTTCGAACCTCTTTGGCTTCACCCATAAAGTGTTCACCATCTTCCATGTCCCTATCAGAACGAGTATTACTATCACCGTCATAACTGTGATGCTCCATGTCTCCATTTCTCTCTGACCATTAAATGTTACCAAAGAATTACATAACAATAAAAATGTCAGTATAATTTATCGTAATTTTTACATATTCAGATAAATAAATTAAAATTTTTCTTGTTTTAAGGATGAAGTTGTCATCGATTGATTCAGTTGGTGATACGTAGATATACCAATTACCAACTTGATCAATATCTGCGGTTAGTCTTGAGGTTTGACACTAGTGTGATGGGCTTTAGCTTTAATAACCAAACCCAGTTACTGGAAACACACACATCACAAACAGAATGAAGCTTTGGACCAAAATAAAAATAATATTATTACCTTTGAATCAATATGCTTCTGCTTCTGCTTCTTCTTTTTCTATATATTGCTCTATTGGTAAAAATATCCCTCAACTCCTTCTTTGTACAGAGCTATCCACCAACATCATTCACATAAGACATAAGAGGGTGAAATCAGGTATTAAAATTCAAACAAATATTTATATATTTTCTAAAATAATAATAATAATAATAATAATAATACTAAGATATCATAAAAGGAAAACTATTTGAAAGAAATAATACTCAAATATTTTATATAGTTAAAAAACCAAAAACATAATTATCTCTACGATAAATATTACAAAAGAATATAATATTTTATTTAAGAAAAGGCAAATAACATATAAATGATATTATTTATCTACTTAATTAAATACCCTAAATAAATATAACTATCTAATATTAATTTTTTTAACATTACCTAATATTTAAATATCAAATTGAAAAAAGTATTGGGGTCCGTCCTTGCACGGAACCCGTGCAGCGCATGTCACATAAAAAAATATTTTTTTTACGGAAAAAATTATTATGTTACTTTTTTTTAATAATAATTAATAATTATTTAAATAAAATTAATTTTAATAAAGTTAAAATTTAAATTCACATCTTTTTAATTTTCAAATATCAAAATAATCATTAATTATAATTATGATATATATATATATAAATCTTTCAGTTAAATTTTATTTATTTATTATTTTTTATGTTATCAATAAAAATGTAATATTTTAAATAAAAATAAAATAAAGAAAGTGATTTATAAAATATAAAATATAAAAAATATGATTAATAATAAAAGATGTTAAAAAATAAAGAAAAAACTATATATGTGTTTGTGTTTTTCACCATTATTATTAATTAGATTATTAATTAGATTATTGACTTACTTGTTACCTTAACATTTAAAATTACATTAAAAAAAACTTTAATATTTAAAAATTAAAAAGATTTGAATTTAAATCTTAATTTTATCAAAATTTATCTAATTTTTTTATTTAAATTAATTAATTAAACTAAAGGGTAACTTAAGAATAAAAAAAAGATAATGATGTTATTAGAAAAAAAATTAACTAATTAATTTTATTTAACTAATTATTAATAATAATAAAATAAATTAATATTAAAAATAATGGTCAATGCATCTAAAATTAATAAATAGATAAAAAAAAATATTTAATTTAAAAAAAAATACAAATTTTAAATTAAAAAACTAAAATTACAAATTGCCATTAAACTTTTTAAAAATTGAATCCAATATGGAATTGATAAATACCAGCTCAAATAAGTAAATCGTTAATTAGATTATAAAATCTTTGTTAAAAAATTAAAAATTTCATATATCATCTTAAAATTTTAAAAAAATATATCATAAATTAATATAATTTTATTATAAAATTTATTAGTTTAAATTTTATTATATATTTTTTTTTTATATATTTTATGATATTATATATTTTATTTTATTTAATTAATATCAAATAGCATTAACATGAAATAATATAACCGAGATAAAAAATTATATTTTTAATAAAAAAAATATAAAAATAATTAAAAAATATGTATGACATTATTTTATCATATACGTATCAATATTATATGAAAGTGATTAAAATAACTATGTAGAATATTTTTTTTTTATTATTTTATTATTTCGGCATATTGCATTGAATACTGATGCAGTTCTACTGATCAGTTGTATACTGTCGACGAATGAGAATGACAACACTCTTTTGTACTATCTCATATTTATCTTATATCCTTGTTTACTTTTCATAAGAATTAAGGATTTGTTATGGTATTTTATTATTTTTAATTTTAGAATTTTTATAAATCGAAATAATTAGTTTTGAGTTTTGAATTTTAATTTATTTTTATTTTAGATGTTTTTGTTTTTTAGGCGTTTGGAGTTTAAAAAAAAACTAATGTCTTCATTTGGAGGGCCATGGGTTAGTAGGTTGGCCCATGCGGGATGTGGGTTGAGGGTGGGGCGGGCTGGTACCCCTATCCCACCCTGTCATTTTTTGCGGGTTGATCCAATGGGTCTAGACCTGTTTTAACACCCCTATTCAAAAGTGACTATTTGAGGAAAATAATGGAGTGGGCATTTTTTTTTTTGATTGATTAAAATTTATTAAATATTAGGTTAAATAGATGATTTTGGTTTACAAAATTTTAAAAATTTTAATTTGGTACTGAAATTACATAAAATACGTCAAATTGATCTTTTTTTTCTTTTCTTTCTGATTTTGTTATTTAGATCCCTTTTTACTAATCTATTAAAAAATCTATTTTAACTAAATACACCTTATTAAAAATAATAAATATATTTAGTAAAATGTGAGGAGGTAAATAATAAGATCCAAAAAAAATATCAAATCAATACATTTTAAATAATTTAGAGCAAATTACAACTACACATCATAAGGTTTTGTGTAATTATACAAGTATTTTATGTTTTTTTAACCATTACTTTTGCTTCCCTTAAAGATGTGTTTGTGTAATATTTTGAGAGATGTTGGTGTAATATGTTTTAAAGCATAGATGAATTGTTAGTGTAATTATTTCAAAACTTAAAGAGATATTAGTGAAAGAAAATAAAAAGCAATGGTGTGCGTTGTAATTTGCTCAATAATTTAATAATCAAAATTAAAATATTTAAAATTTATATATTAATTAGAATTTGACAATTAATTATATATTTAGCCTAAAAAAATGTTACCTCTAATCTTAATATAAGTAACATATGACAAATCGTTAATACCAAGGAGATAAATGATTACATCTAATTATTTCATAAATTTAAGTTTTATTTTAAAAAGGTTCTTTAGTTTAAATAGTGTGATTGAAAAGTAGATAAAGTTAACAATAAATTAAAAATATGAAAGACATTTTACTTATAAAGTAAAATTTATTACTTATAAATAGAACCATGTGAATTCGTTGATACAATCCTTCGAGGACGAAATCCTTGAGATTTATTGTTTCCTTGATGTAAATCTAAAGATTTTGGGTTCTTTGATATAATCCTAAGGATTTATGATTTCATGGACTAAGGATTTAAAGTTTCATGGATACAATTTTAAGGATTTAGGATTTAGTGCATCCTTAAGTAATTAGGGTTTCATGAACGCAACTATAAGAATTTAAGGTTTAATGAATATAACCCTGAGTATTTAAAGTTTTGTGGATATAACATTAAGAATTTAAAGTTTCATGGATGCAATCATAAATTTTTTTACTTAAAATATGTCAAAAACATAATTAAATAGACCAAAATAACACTTTTAAAATATGTACTAAAATATAAAAATTGATAAAATTGAGTAAAAGTGACATTAAGCATAGTTTATATGCAGGACGGAGCTAGCCTTGTATATTAGGGAGAGTCAAAAACTAAAGTATTTGTACACATTGAATTTTATATGAAATTTTCGTATGATCTAAGATATTAATTACATTATTATTTATCAAAATGTTAATGAAAAAGATATTTAAGTAAAAAATAGACTAAGATTCTTTTCTTAAAAAAATCATAATTATAAATATCAATTATCAATTTCACATATCACAAAAAAAATAGTCATAAATTTATAATAAAAAATTGATACTTACGTTAATAAATTTTATAATGTGTCTCAAATCTCAATTTTATATATAATGTTCATTATTAAACTTATTCCATCTCTAAAATAAATAAGTTTATTTTGTTGACAAATGTTAAGAAATAATTTTTTTTATTCATTTAATAGATAACTTTTAATTCTTAAATTATTTATTATTAAATTAATATAAATGGAAAACTAATAAAATAATATAAATGTAATTATTTGTAGACTTTAACATATGAATAACAAATCCCTAAAAAAAATAACATATGAATAACAAATGATAAACCTTTATTAAATGATATTCAAATATTTTATCAATTAAGGAAAAAAGAGTATAATTACTTTTATAAAAGACTATAAAGAAAATAAGATATTTATCTAAAAAATACAAAAATATCATTATTTTTACAATAAAAATGAAATATATTATCACAAAAATTATATAATTTACACTTAAATACCATTATTTAATAGTTTTAAAATAAAATAATTATTTTAATTTTAAAAAAAATATACATATATATTAAAAAATTAAAACATAAAAAAATCAGGGGGCCAAGGCCCCCCAAAGGCCAACATGCCTCCGTCACTGTTTGTATGGGCTTTAAATGAAAAAATAATTAACTTTTATATGAATCTAATAGACGGAATGAGTTTAGATAAATAATTTTGCATGCTTAAAAGAAATCATAAGATATGAAAATAAACTAATAACAAAGAGAGATATGAAAGACTGTCTCTGACAATTTTAAAACATTATTTATTACATTATAATTAAAGTTTTCAAGAAGAGTATAATACAAAGTACAAACCATACAATAAGAGCTAATTTTTTTTTTTTTTCATATTTCCACCTTACGTAGAATGACATGAGCACCATACTGGGGCTTAAGAGTCATCAATGTAGTTGGAGCATGAGTATAGGTTGGAGAAAGTTCAAACGAGAAACGTTGTAAAATCATTGACAAAGCCATTTTTGCTTCCAACATGGCAAAGTTTTGTCCAATGCATATTCTAGGACCCCCTCCAAAGGGGAAAAATGAATTTCTTCCATTTGTGGCCTTCAAAACTCCTTCAGAAAATCTCTCAGGTTTGAACTCCTTAGCATCATCACCCCAGAGCTCACAATCATGATGAACCATAAGTATTGGCAAGTAAATCTGTACTCCAGCAGGTAGTGATAGGTTTCCAAGTTTCAAATCTTTGTTAACTTTTCGAAAAAGACCAATTGCTGGTGGGTATAGTCTAAGAACTTCGTACAAAATCATGGTAACCTGTTGCAAGAACATTCACAGTAAATACCAAGAGCATACTATTCAATATCATAGATCAGTTTGGATAAGTTTATCCCGATGTACTCCTATGAGAAGAAAAAATGTAATGAATGTGCTGGAAGCTAAAATTAGCATATTCATAAGTTAAAAATCATATGTCAAATAAGGTATGCAAGAGAGTTATATACAAGTTAAAATTAAAATTAACTCTTAAGTAATTAATTTATAGAAATTTTTTTGTATAATTTTTATAAAAGGTATTAAATTTTTATAAATTAATTATTAAAAAAATCAATTTTGACTTATATGAAAAAACTTAGTTCATTTTTTTTCTTTATATTTTTTTTTATAGAAAGACTTTTAGAGAAATTTATCTAAACGATCCTCATGAATAAAGAAAATTTAATTATGAAGATATTCATTTCATTTTTCTTCTTCACATTTTCTTCTATAATGTTTTTTTTTGAAGAAGTTTCCTCAATCATACTCTAAGATGACAATACAAACTTACAATCTTAAGGTGATTCAGTCCATCAAAACTAGGTTTTCTGTTGCCAAAAACTTGCAAGACTTCCTCCCTTGCACGTGTTTGCCAATCAGGGTATCTACTCAACAATATCATTGTCCAAACAAGCAAAACCGAAGTGGTTTCCTGCCCTGCAAAGTAGAATAGCTTGCATTCATCAATGACTTCCTCAAGATTCAATCCAACATTCTTATTGTTTCTGTGTTCTTGAATCTCCTTGTGATTTGACTCCAGAAGCATATCTAACAAGTTGTTTTTAGTGGCTTCACCCTCCTTTAGTGCTTTCTCTCTCGTGTTAATCATATTTATAAGGGAAGCTTTTATATCTCTGTCTATTTCCTTAAGCCTTCTGTGGGTAGTAGTTGGTACAAACCTGCATGTGAACATAATCAGTCCTGTAATAAACATGTAATGGTGGTTTGTCCATACTAAAATTTGAACAAATTACAGCAACACCATTTGATATTTCATCTAATTATACAAGCATCTCTTGGTTTTTTAATAATTATTTTTACCTTTCCTTAGAGAGTGTTAGTATATGATTTAAGAGAATTTTGAAGAAGTATTAGTGTAATGTTTTGAAATATATAGAAGGTGTTAGTATAAAAAAAAAAAAAAAGTGGAATTGTGTATAATTTGATAAAACGAGTTACTGCCATAATTTGCTGTTAATATTTTGATTGTCCAAGTTATAATTGAAGGAATTACGAGATATCACATATTCTGATATTCATGTCACAAATATTTGTTGAATTGGTTGTTGTAAAAAACAAATTTATGTGATTCTTTAACGATAAGTTTAGTAACCCTTTGTGAAAATATGGTAATGTTAGCTTAGTTAGTTAAAGCTCATCCAATAAGCTTGATAACTTAAGCGTATCAAGTAGTCAATACTACATATTTGTCTTACCTCCATCCTGGGATGTAAACATTGAATGATATTTTCACTGTTAGTTCAATTTGCTCCTGTAGAAGTTGAAATATTCTTCTTCCTTCTTCATAACTACTTCCAAATGCTGTTCGAGAAATAACATCACTAGCCAAATTCTGAAGGAAAGGCCATACATCCATTTCAGTACTTGATCCATCTGAAGACAACATTCCCTCCCATTTGCTAATCAAATCATCGCAACATTGGATGAATAGTGGTAACATATTCTGTGGTATAACAAAGAAATAGCAAGGTGTTAAAATTTGAGTTTAATGGTGTTGCATTGTATGAAATAGTTTTAAACCAACTGAGTAATTTTCACATGCAAATCAAACAAACACACACATGTGCAACACAAACTCCAATGTTTTTTCTTACATGCTTTTCCAAGGAAACACAAGTCAATATATAAGATCTATGTCTAGTAATAGGAAACTAACCTTCAACTTGTCTAAATTGAATGCAGGGTTGATTATCTTTCTGTGCTTGCTCCACTTTTCTCCCTCATACCTTGAAAGACCAGGAACTAGTAGTCTGATATATGGATTCATTTTAGGCTTTCCAAAGTCACAAATCTTGTTGAATACTTCTTTGATTAGCTCAGGATCTATGAGGGTCACCCTTGGTATTGTTCCAAACCAGATGAAAGAATTTTTTCCTACATACCATCGACAACAATAAGAATAAAGGCTTTAATCAAAGAGTTTAAAGATAACGACAATACGACACACTGATAGTATAAATAAATCAACTGTGTGCTATTTGAATTTGACATGAATTACAAATCATGGTAACTTTTGGTACACACTACATAGTAATGTTTGTCAAACTAGTTGTATATAATATACTTTTTTTTTTGTCCTAGTAAGAGATTATGAGTGTCTTCCAACTCATTGGTCCCATGGTAGGAATCGAATCTAGATCTTCTACTAGATGGATCGTTTTTACACATGTGAACGCAATAGAGTTTTACACCGCTGCGACAATCCTTTTGCACTAATCTACTTAAGTTTAGAATTTTAGGTATTGAAACTCTTCCAACTTTCTTGTTCTTGGCTCTTTGGCCAAAATAAGTGTTTTCTTAAAAGAAAACACCTTAAATGGCTCCATCTTAAATTATTTTACCATTATTTGTAGTACTTGACCATCAGACACCTCCTAGATGAAATATTTTAACGTGGTTGTAAGAGGCGCTAGACCATCTGTTGCCTCTCATAGCAAGATTTTATTAACGTGGTCTTGAAGGAGGTGCTAGTTAAGTGCCTCCCACATGGAATCTCCATGTAGGAGGAGTTTGACCAAAATGTGTTTCCTACTATTAATCTATATATAATATAAATCCTCAAATACAAAGTCATATGTTGTCATGGAATTGAGTGATTGAATAATGAAATACAGTTAACTTTCTATTTGTTAGCTGGAATCATTAATATATTTGAAAAACTTTTTACAAAATCTCTTTCTTGATAATGAAATAAAATAGAACACGATTAGTATTTTATTATTTGTAGCAAGTATGGTAAAAAAAATAATGAGGTAGAGAAATGCAAAGTCATATGCCACCATGTCAATTTACTGATTTTTGATACATAAGCTTAATTGGTTATGTGTCATTTCACTGTTAATTTCATACTTTCACTTAATCTCCAAATATTCACTCATCATTAATCTAAAACACATGTTAGAAAATTTATGTTCCGGCCGTCATTCTCTAACCAATGAATGTGTTTAATTAGTTACTAAACTATTAAATTGATATTAAAATTTTTTCATATGTTTTAGATTTCTACTTTCTTGATTTGTCATATGAGTGAAATGCTTTTTTTGTTAGTTCATAAAAGCTTCCCACGTAATTAACAATAACATATTCAAGAGTAAAGTGTAATTAACATTCTATTTGTTAACTAGAATAATTAATATCTTGAGAAGCTTTATAAAAAACCTCTTTCTTGATAATGAAATAAAATAAAACGAAGGTTAGTATTTTATTATTTATAACGAGTATGGTAAGAAAAATAATGGGGTAGAGAAAAAATATTAATTATGTTTCTAGAAATCATGTACCGGCATGTGATTGTATTTGATTTTAATATTCTTGATATTTGAATTTATAACCTCTTTATCAACATTTTTTTTAATTATTTTAGGGTTTCAAGTGAGTTTAATATATATTTTTTTGAATTCATGATTTTGAAAGCCTAAACCCTAGACCCTTAACACTAAATACTAAAACATTGAACCCTAAAACTCAAAATCTTAAAATCATAAATCATAAATCATAAAACTCTAAAACTTTACACATTAAATACAAATGTAAGGTTTCATTTATGAAACCCGGAATCCTTAAGGTTTCATTTAGGGTTTTATGCTTTAATATAGGGTTTTGTAATTAAAGCTTAAGGAATGAGGGTGACATAAATGAAACTTTAAGGATTTAGGGTTTCTTAAATGAAACCTTAAGGATTTAGGATATCATAAATGAAACCCTAAGGATTTAAAGTATCATAATAAAACCTAAGAATTTAAGGTTTCATAAATGAAAATCAAGTATTTAAGGTTTTGTAAATGAAACTCAAATGTTTTAAAATTACATGAATGAAACCTTAAGGATTTAGGTTTTCGTGGATGAAATCTTAAGGATTTAAGGTTTTGTGTATAAAACCTTATGAATTGAGGCTTTCATGGATGAAACTCTACAAATTATGGTTTCTTAGATGAAACCTTAAGGATTTAAGGTTTCGTAGATGCAATCTTAAAAATTTAAGATTTTGTGAATAAAACCCTAAGAATTTAGAGTTTCGTGAATAAAACCTTAAGGATTTAAGGTTTAAGATTTTGTGAATGAGACCTTAAAAATTTAGTGGATTAAATCCTAAGAATTTAGGGTTTCATACATAAAATCCAAAGGATTTAGGATTTATGGTTGTAACAGTAAGAATTTAGGATTTTGTAGATAAAATCCTAAGGAGTTAGAGTTTCGTGGATGAAACTCTAAGGATTTAGGATTTAGTGGATTAAATCCTAAGTGTTTAGGGTTTCGTGCATAAAATCCAAAGAATTTAGGGTTTCATGAATGCAACCTTAAGGATTTAAGGTTTCATGGATGTAACATTAATGATTTAGTATTTCGTGGATAAAATCCTAAGGATGTAGGATTTCATAGATGCAACCTTAACGATTTTGGGTTTCTTAGACTCAATCCTAAGAATTAAGGATATTATGGATAAAACCGTAAGGATTTAGGGTTAGGGTTTCATGGATGAAACCTTAAGGATTTCAGATTTAATGGATGAAAGCCCAAAGATTTAAGGTTTCAAACATGAAATCCTAAAGATTTATGGTTTCATGGATGCAATCGGTTTTAAGGATGAAACCCTAAGAATTTAGGATTTTGTGGATGCAACCCTAAGTATTTAGCGTTTCTTGGATGCAACACTAAGGATTTGGGGTTTCGTGAATTTAACCGTAAGGATTTAGGGTTTCGTGGATGCAACCATAAGGATTTAGGATTTTTTTATGAAACCTTAAGAATTTAGCATTTTATGCATGCAATCAAAATGATTAAGGGTTTTGTACATGCAATTGTAAGGATTGAGGGTTTCGTGAATATAACCTTAAGGATTTAGGGTTTCATAGATGTAACCCTAAAGATTAAGGGTTTCTTGAATGCAACCCTAAGCATGTATGGTTTCGTGGGTACAACCTTAAGGAAATAATGTTTTGTGGATGTAACCCTACGAATTTAGAGATTCGTTAATAAAACCCAATTGATCTAAGGTTTGGGTTTAATGGCTTAAACCCTAGCGATTTAGGATTTTATAATGCAACCCTAAGGATTTTAGGGTTTCATTAATGCAACCCTAAGGATTTAAGGTTTCGTGATTAACACCCTTGGGATTTAGTGTTTCCTTTATGCAAACCTAAATATTTAAAGTTTCTTTGATGCAACCTTAAGGATTTAAGGTTTCGTGAATGGAACCCTAATTATTTATGGTTTCATGGATGCAACCGTAAAATCCTTAGGATTGCATCAACGAACCCCTTATATCATTAAGTTTGCATTCATGAAACCCTAAATCCTTAGAGTTGCATCCACAAAATCATAAATCCTTAGGATTTCATCCATGGAACCCCATATACTTAAGGCTACATCTACAAAACCATAAATCCTTAGGTTTGCACCAATGAAACCCTCAATCCTAAGAGTTTCATCAACCAAACCCTAAATCCTTAGGGTTTCTTCAATCAAACCCTAAAATACTTCAAGTTGCATCCACGAAACCCAAAATCTTTAGAGTTGCATCAATACTCAGGGTTGTATTCACGAAACCCTAAATAATTAAGGATGCATCCATGAACACTCAATCTTAATTTTTAAATTTTTTCATACTTTTAAATTTTCATTTTTTTTCAAATTTTCAAGACATTATTATAGTTTTTTCATTTTGTTTTAAAAAAATCATTTTTTTTTCATAAATTTGCTAAATATTAATCATATTTTTTCATATTTTTAAATTTTTAATTTTCTTTACATATTTAAAGACATTATTCTTATGTTTCATTTTTAAAAAAAAAATCAAATTTTCAACACACTTCTCTTGTTTTTTTCATATATATTTCTTAATTTTCACTATAATACTCTTCTTTTTTTATATTCCTAAAATTTTCATTTTTTAAAATTTTTTTAACACATTATTCTTGGTTTTTCATAAGTTTTAATTTTTCAATATTTTTGAAGCCCTAAATCCTAGGGTTTCAAAGTTAATGATTTAGGGTTTCATTCATGAAATCCTAAGGATTGGAAATGAAACCCTAAGGATATTTTGGATAAAACCACAAGGATTTAGGGTTTAGGATTTCGTTGATGAAACCTTAAGGATTTTAGATTTCATGGATGAAAGCCCAAGGATTTAAGGTTTCATGCATAAAAGCACAAGGGGTTAGGGTTTTGAGGATGCAACCTTTATAATTTAGGGTTTTGTGGATACAACAAAAGAGATTTAGAGTTTCTTGGATGCAACCCTAAGTATTTAGTGTTTTGTGGATACAATGATAAGGATTTAAGGTTTTGTGATTTTAAACTTAAGGATGTAGGGTTTCCAAGAAAAAAACCTTAAAGATTTAGGGTTTCATAGATATAACCCTAAAGATTTAACATTTCGTGGATACAACCTTAAGGATTTACAATTTTGTGGATGAAACCTTAGAGATTTAGGATTTACTTGATCAAACCCTAAAAAATTAGCATTTCTTGCATGCAATTAAAATGATTTAGGACTTCATGGATGCAACTGTAAAAATTTAGGGCTTCATGGTTGTAACCATAAGGATTAAGGGTTTTGTGAATAGAACTCTAAGCATGTAGGGTTTCGTGATTGTAACCCTAAATAATTAATGGTTTGTGGTTGTAACCCTACATATTTAAGGATTCATGAATAAAACCCTTTGGGTTTAGGGATTCAAGAATAAAACCCTAGTGACTTAGGGTTTTATGGATGCAACCCTACAAATTTAGGGTTTCGTTGATGCAATCTTAAGGATTTAGGGTTTTGTGGACAAAACCCTTGGGATTTATTGTTTCTTTGATGCAAACCTAAGGATTTAAGGTTCTTTAATGAAATCCTATGGATTTATGGTTTCATGCATGCAAGCCTAAGGATTTAGGGTTTCATGGATACAACACTAAGGATTTAAGGTTTTATGGATGCAACCTTAAGGATTTAGAGTTTCGTGGATACATCCCTAAGTAATTAAGGTTTCATGGATGCAACCATAAGAATTTAAGGTTTAATGAATTTGACCTTGAGTATTCAGGGTATCATGGATGCAATATTAAGAACTTAGGATTTTATGGATGCAACCATAAGGAATTTAGGGTTTTATAAATGAAACCCTAAGGATTTATGATTTCATAGATGAAACCCTTATGATTTAAGATTTTATTAATGCAAACCTAAGGATTAGGATTTCATTTTCATGAATGCAACCCTAAGCATGTTGGGATTCGTGGATGCAAAATGTTTTGTGGATGTAACCCTACAGATTTAGGAATTTGTGAATAATACCCTAATTATTTAGGGTTTAGGGTTTCATGAATAAAACCCAAGCGATTTACAGTTTTATGGATGCAACCCTAAGAATTTTAAGATTTCGTTGATGCAACCCTAAGGATTTAGTGTTTCATGGATAAAACCCTTAGGATTTAGTATTTCCTTGATGTAAACCTAAGGATTTAAGGTTTTGTTGAGGCAACCCTAAAAATTTAGGGTTTTATGGATATAACCCTATGCATTTGGGGTTTCGAAAATGAAACCTTAAGGATTTTGGATTTTGTGGCTACAACCCTAAAATCCTAAGGGTTGCACCAACTAAAACATAAAATCATTAAGGTTGCATCCATGAAACCCTAAATCCTAAGGGTTTAAACCATGAAACCCCAAACACTTGAGGTTATATCCACGAAACCCTAAATTTTTAAGTTTGCATCAATGAAACCTTAAATCCTAAGGGTTTCATCTACAAAACACTAAATTCTTAGGGTTACATTAATAAAACCCTAAATCCTTTAGTTTACATTAATAAAACCTTAAATCTTAAAGGTTTCATCCATGAAATCATAAACCCTTAGGGTTTCATCAACGAAACTCTAAAATCCTTATGGTTACATCTACAAAAACCTAAATCCTTAGGATTGCATCCATGAAACCTTAAATACTCGGGATTGCATTCATTAAACTTTAAATCCTTAAGGTTGCATCCACGAAACCTCAAATACTCAGGGATGCATTTGCAAAACCCTAAATCCTTAAGGTTGCATCCATAAAACCTTAAATCCTTAGTGTTGTATCCATGAAACCTTAAATCCTTAGGGTTACATCCACGAAACCCCAAATACTTAGGGATGCATCTGCGAAACCCTAAATCCTTAAGGTTGCATCCATAAAACCTTAAATCCTTATCCTTAGGCTTGCATGCATGAAACCATAAATCCTTAGGCTTTCATCAACTTAATCCTAGATCCTTAAGGTTTCATCCATAAAACCCAAAATCCTAAATCCTTAGGGTTATATCAACAAAACTCTAAATCCTTACGATTGCATACACGAAACACTAAATCTTTACGATTTCATCCACGAAATACTAAATCCTTTTACTTTTATCCATGAAACCCAACATCCTTATAGTTTTTATCCATGAAACCCTAAATCCTTATGATTACATCAATGAAACAGTAAATCCTTAGGATTTGTTGCACAAAACCTTAATTCCTTGTGGTTTCAACCGCTAAATCTTAAATACTCAGGATTTTATATGTGAAATCCTAAACCTTAAATCCTTCAGATTTTATCTACAAAATCTTAAATCCTTAAGTTTTTATCCATAAAACACTCAATCCTAATTTTAATTTTTTTCATATTGTTAAATTTTCATTTTTTCAAAATTTCAAGATATTAAGGGCTTATTTAAAAGGCTTTTTAGTTTTTGTTTTTAAAAAGTATCTTTCAGAACAATTTTTAAAAATAGATAAACCAAACAAGTTTTATAATTTTATAATTTTTAAAAACTAAAAAATGTTTCAAGGCATTACTTTAGTTTTCCACTTCTATTTAAAAAATGGTTTCTTCAAAAAAAATTTAGACATTATCCTTATTTTTTCATATTTTTAAAATTTTTATTTTCGGTTTCAATTTTTTAAGATATTATTCTTATTTTTTCAATTTTTATAAAAAAAAATCAAACTGTCAAAACATTTCAAGATAATACTCTTGTTCTTTCATATTCCTAAAATTTACATTTTTTAAATAATTTCAACATATTACTCTTGATTTGTCATATTTTTTAAGCCCGAAATCCTAGGGTTATAGTTAATTATTTAGGGTTTCGTTCATGAAGTCCTAAGGATTAAGAATGAAACCCTGAGGATATTATGGATAAAACTATAAGGATTTAGGGTTTATGGTTTTGTAGATAAAACCTTAAGAATTTTGGATTTAATGGATGAAAGCCCAGGATTTAGGGCTTCATGGATGCAATCGATTTTGAGAATGCAACCCTAAGGATTTAGGATTTTATGGATGCAACCTTAAGAAATAAACGTTTCATGCATGCAATCAAAATTATTAGGGGTTTCTTGGAAGCAACCTTAGGGATTTAGGGATTCATGGATGTAACCTTAAAATTCTTAGGGTTTCATACATAAAACCCTTAAATCATTAGAGTTACATCCACAAAATCCTAAATTCTTATGGTTGCATCTATAAAACCCTAAATCCTTAGGGTTTCATCCACGAAACCATGAATTATTAGGGTTTCATCAACGAAACCTTAAATCCTTATAATTGAATGAATCAGGCCCTAAATCTTAAGTGTTTCATCCACGAAACCCCAAAATCATTATGGTTGTATTCATGAAACATTAAATCCTTAGGGTTGCATTCACGAAACCCTAAATACTCAAGGTTGCATTCATTAAATCATAAATTCGTAGGGTTGCATCCACAAAACCCCAAATACTTAGGGATATATTCATGAAACCCTAAATCTATAAGGTTGCATCCATGAAAACTTAAATCTTTAATGTTGTATCCATGAAACCCTAAATCCATAGGGAGCATGCATGTAGGTATGGCAATGGGGCGGGCCGGGGGCGGGATTAGCCTCCCCAACCCCTGTCCCAAACATCCCAAATCATTCCCGCCCCCACCCTCATTTCTTGTCGGGGCTTAAAAATTTGACTCACCCCCATCCCTGTCGGGGATCAGGTTTCCCAACCTCATCTCGTCCCCCATACATATGACAATCCCAAATTATAAAATAATTTACATGATCGTCTCAAATGTTACTCGTGATACCCTTGTATAACACACTTTTATTTCTCATAATAATCCAAATTGTTTCATTTATTTTATCAACAGAAATATTATTTAACAATTTTTTTTATATATAAAGTTATTATACAATGAGTTAAAAATATTATTTTATAATAAATATAATTAAATTAATGTTTAATATAAATTTTTAAATTTATGATTTATGTAATAAATAGATATATTATTCTAAGGTATTTATATAATTTACTATATTAATAGTGGGGACAGTTGTGGGTGCAGGTGCGGGGCGGGGATCACAATTCCCAACCCCAACCCCATCCCCGACTTTCTTAAGCGGGAAAAACCCAAACCCACACCCGTACTCGGTCAACTCGAGTTTTTCCCGTCAAAATCGGGGTGGGGATGGGGGTATCCCCACAAGTCCGGGTTCAATTGCCATGCCTATATGCATGAAACCATAAATCCTTACGCCTTGATCAACTTAATCCTTGATCCTTAAGATTTCATCAACGGAACCCGAAACCCAAAACCCTAAATTCTTAGGGTTTAATTCATAAAACACTAAATCTATAAGTTGCATCCATGAAACATTAAATTTGTAGGGTTTCATTCACGAAACCCTACATTCTTATGATTCTATCCATGAAACCTTAAATTCTTACAGTTACATCCACGAAACACCAAATCCTTGGGATTTGTTGCACGAAACCTTAATGCCTAGGGGTTCCATCCACTAAATCCTAAATACTTAGGGTTTCATCCACAAAACCCTAAACCTTAAATCCATAGTAGTTTCTCCACATAACCTTAAATCCTTAAAGTTGTATCCATGAAACACTAAATCCATATTTTTAAATTTTTCAAAATTTTAAATTTTCATTTTTTTTTCAAATTTTCAAGACATTAATACTCTTGTTTTTTATATTTATTTTAAATTTTCATTTTATTAAATTTCAAGACATTACTCTAGTTGTTTCATTTTTTTAAAAAAAAATATTTTTTTCATAAATTTTCTAGACATTATTCTTATTTTTTTCATTTTTATTTTAAAATATTTAACACACTTCTCTTGTTTTTTTTTTTCATTTTTTTTTTCAAGATAATACTCTTGTTTTTTCCTATTCCTAAAATTTTCAACACATTACTCTTGGTTTTTGATAAGTTTTAATTTTTTCATATTTCTAAAGCCTTAAATCGTACAGTTTCATTAAGGTTTCAAAGTTAATGATTTAAGGTTTTGTTCATGAAATCCTAAGGATTTTGAATGAAACCCTAAGAATATGGAATTCAATAACAAACCTAAAGGATTTGGAGTTTTGTAAATGAAACCCTAAGAATTTATGATTTTCTAAATGAAACCTTAAGGATTTAGGATTTCATAAATGAAACCATAACTGTTGGTTTCATTGTTTTTTTGTTTTCATTTTCATAGAAAATAGAAAATTCAATTCAAAATGCATTTTTTTTAATTTTTGAAAATATTTTCTAAAAAATTCTAAAAACTCAATAAAAATATTAGACACTTTCAGTATTTTCACTTATAAACATCTTCATCCTTCAATGACTTCGTTTCAACTTTTATAAACAAGATTTCTATTATTTGAAATGTGAAACTAAAAACTATATTCAGAAAAATGAAAATATGAAATATTTCTATAAACCAAACGCCAAGGATTTAAAGATTTTGGGTTTCATAAATAAAATCTTAAGGATTTAGGGTTTTGTGAATGAACCCTTAAATCTTAACCATGAAATTGTGAATCCTAAAATATGAAACCTTAAATCCTGAAGAAATCATAAATCATAAATCTTGGAATAAAACCATAAATCATAAATCTTGGAATAAAATCTCAAATCATAAACTATGAAATGAAACCCTAAATCCTAAACCATGAAAGCTTAAACAATGCAACATGAACTCCTAAAATCTTAAAGCATAAACCTTAGACCTTAATCAATATATCATAAAACATTGAACCTAAAAACTTTAAATCTTAAAATCATAAACCATAAACCTTAAAAACCCCAAAACTCTAAATGTGAAATACTAATGTATGGTTTCATTTATGAAACTCTAAATCCTTATGGTTTCATTTAAGATTTGATGGTTTAAGATAGGGTTTCAAAAATGAAAGCTTAAGCATTGAAGGTTTCATAAATGAAAGCTTAAGGGTTTAGGGTTTCATAAATGAAACCTCAAGGATTTAGGACATAAATGAAAACCTAAAGATTTAAGTTTCATAAATGAAACAATAAGGATTTTGGGTTTCAAAAATGAAACACTAAGTATTAAAGGTTTTGTAAATAAAACTCTAAGGATTTTGTGTTATGTAAATAAAACCCTAAGAAGTTATGGTTTCATGGATAAAACCCTAAGGAATTAGGGTTTCATGGATAAAACCTTGAGGAATTAAGGTTTCGTGAATGTAGTCTTTAGGATTTAAGGTTTCGTGGAAGCAATCCTAAGGATGTATGATTTCGTAGATGCAATTCTAAGGATGTATGGTTTTGTGGATGAAATCCTAATTATTTAGGGTTTCCAAGATTCAACCCTAAGGATTTAAGGTTTCATGGATTCAACCTTAAGGATTTAAGATTTCTTGGATTAAATCCTATGCATTTAGGGTTTCATTAATGAAACCTTAATACTTTAGGATTTCGTAGATGAAACTTTAAGGATTTAGAATTCTATAGATGAAACCTTACGAATTTAAGGTTTCGTGCATTAAATCCTAAGGATTTTGGGTTTCATATATGCAACCCTAAGAATTTAGGGTGTTGTGGATGTAATCCTAAGGACTTAAGGTTTTATGGATGCAACACTAAGGATTTAAGGGTTCATGGATGCAACCATAAGAATTTAAGATTTCGTGGATGCAAACTTAAGATTTAGGGTTTCATGGATGCAACCATAAGCATTAAAGGTTTCCTTGATGCAACACTAAGGATTTAAGGTTTTGTGGATGCAACCCTTTGAATTTAGGGTTTCATGGATGAAAACCTAAGGATTTAGGGTTTCATAAATGAGCTTTAAATCCTAATATAGGTTTCATTTATAAAACCCTACATCTAAAAGCATGAATTAAACCTTAAATTATAAATCATGAAAGCCTAACCCTACATCTTAAATGAAACGCTAAATCCTATACCAGGATGTGCATGCAAGACTGATGTGTCATTATTTTCTCCTATTTCTTACCCCTTTCTGTCATCATTTTAATTACTGATTAGCCTTAATTGTCAAATTAATTATGCAGTTTTATCATTTGGGCCTTTTTGACTAATTCTGTATTTTAATTTAATTTCAGGAGAATTATAAGCAATTGGGCTTGGATCTGAAATTGGGCTTAACCAACTTGGGCTTGAAGAGAGGAGACTGTTTTAGTTTTATTTGTCGTCCAGTTTTATTTTATTTCATTTTATTGTTGTATTTTGTAATTGGGCCGCATCATATTTTTATGGGCCCAAATCAGATTAGTAGCCTAGGGTTTTGTGTAAGTGACTTTGAGTGAGACAAATTTAAGGCCCAGCCGTCATTGAGAGGGGGGGGCTGTTAGGGTTTAGATTCATATTAGACTGGGAAAAAAGGGGTTCACGTCCCCAGCATGCTTTTGTTCATGTAGGGAGAGTTTTCTTCATTTTCTGCTTCTGTTTCCATTTTCGTTCTTCATTGTTGGTTCGTTTTCAATTTCCATTTCCAGTTTCATTTTTGTTCTGCATTTTTGTCCCCTGTTTCGTTTTTAGTTTGCTATTTACGTTTCCAGTTGCTGCTTAATTTGAATGGAAGGTTAAATTTCCAGTGTTGTTTTCTCTTGAGGACTAAGCACTAGCTCTCTTTGAGGTTTTGTTATTAATGTTAATTTCTTATCAGTTTTTTCCCCTTCACCAATTATTCTGTGTTTGTTGCTAATATTAATCCATGCATGTTTAATGCTTGATTAATTGTCTCTATGCTTAATTAATGTTCATGCTTAATGGACCTGTGAGAGGAATTAATTGGTGTATGTGTTGCTTAATCACATAATGAAAACCTTGTATTAATTTTCGCTTAGTATATTAATCCCGGGTTGGATTAAGTGGCTGAATTGATTAGGGATAGATTCTCGTAACCTAGGATAAGAGGCTTGCTTTTGAATCAAGGGGAAACAACACGTTTTCGTTCTGTTATTTTTAATTCAAGTTGCTTTCTGTTTAAATTGTTAAAACAAAGAAACCCCCCCCCCCCCCATTTGTTATGGTTTTATTGTTGTTAAGTGTTATGAACATTGGTTTGATCACTGCTCACTGGGAGACGACCTAGGATCACTTCCTAGTCACTGCATTTAATTGTTTTTATTTGGTTCGGGTACGGCCTCGACCAAAGACACTAATGAGTTTGGTATGCATGTAACATATTTAATAATGAAGAAAGGCTACAAATAGCTTTTGAAGGCTTAATATATTCATCCAGCCAGTTCTTGGAGTTTGGTTTGGAAAATATTGTTGCCTGAGAACATTAAATTTTTCATGTGCCAATGTTCTCATGGAGCATTGTGTATGAGAAAATTCATTTCCCAAAAATATGTTTCTAATATCATGTCTTGCACTATATGTAATGCTATATTGGAAGATATTCACCACATTTTGTTTGCATGAAAAGACATGGGGAATTAATATATACACTATGTTAGGCTTTTTGTTTACAAACATCAGTGTCTCTATAAAGTCTAAAAAATGCATGGCCTGTAGCTCTCACCTCTTAATTATATATCTCAAAAACACATCCTTCCACCTTTACATTATCAGTTGAAAATTATTTTTTTTATGATTTTTATTGAAAAATACTTATTAGTCTATCACGGTAAGAAACAAAACTCCACTTGAAAACAAAAATTTAATTAATTCTATCATGTAGAATAATTCATTTTTTTATCCCATTGGATAGACACCACAAAATCACATAAGGATGTGAAGCATATATTGTTTCAATTTTCAAGCAAGAAATGATGAAATCCACTACTAACATCAAAGATAAGTCAACTCCTTTTTATTTCAAACCCTATTTGACTTTCTTTCTTTTTTATACTTTGAATTTGATCATGTTTCGTGTTATTTTTCATTGTACAGTCTAAATTCAAATTCTTAAAGAATTATTGTCATTTTCTTTTGTTTATATAGACCAACACTTAGAATAATCACAAATGCTAAGAAAAAGAATTAGATATTTCTTGGTGACGACAAACTATCTGATTAAGGCAAATATTTGATTAAGATTAGTTACTTCCTCAAATCATATCTAATTTGTCATTCTTTAATTTCCTGAATCAATCATTCAAGAACTTATCGGACAAAATTCCCACGAGCACCCAATTTTAGAGGTTTGTGATTCCTCCTATAACAAATAATATAATTGCACTAGAAATAAAGAGTTTGGGGGGTTGTAGTGTTATTTTTGTCAACAGAGTTTATATTGTAGGCAACTTATTTTCATTTTCTTGGCTACCTATAAGATCTAATTCATGAGGCCATATTTTTAAAGGTAAGAAGATTACTTGTTAATAATAAGTTAACCTATTAACTATTAAGAAATTAAAGCATTACGAGGTGTTATTCAATAAAAATGTGAAAAAGATTACCTTTATATATGGCATTTTCTTTCTAATTCAGATACTTTCATTCGTTATTCTTAATGTTAGAAGAAATGAAAGAGCATGAGACTTGAGTGTGAATTTTGTTATGAATTTACAATGCCTCAATGAATGACTTAGATATAATCATATTCTTAATTACACTAAGCATGAGACAATCTTCTAACATATCTCTTTTGGCATCATCAGTTTTATTGGTCACTCTTATATTCTATTATCCATACACTAACAATTTTTTGTATTAAAATAGTTAACATGACACACTTAATAATAATATATAAGAAGATTGTTTTACACAACATGTAACTAATGATTTGTTTGAATGAATTTTGGTAAAGGTCGGAGTTTGCATATGATTATGCAATTTTTAAACCTTTCCATGCTACGTTGGAAAATGAATAAAGTGAGTTTTGTTTGGACAAAATGTTTCATGAGTCAAATAAAAAATCACTTAGTAAATTGAGGGTAAATTCTTATGTTTTTAATTTTTATAAAAGTATTTCTTCTTTAAATTAGTCATTCATGTTCCTGAAAGATATAAAAACTCTAAAAAAAAAAAAAAAAAGGTATTCATGGACTTAAATTAATTATGGTAGGTAGAGAATAAATATTGTTTCAATGTAATGTAAAGACTAAGAAATTTATTTTAGTAATTAAATTTACATTTTATAGTTCAAATAAATCACTTCTAAAACTAAATTAATTGATAAAATAATATATTTTAACATATTTCTTAATAATAACCAATTTGAATAATTTTTTAATTTAGTCGCCCATTACATGGTTTATACCTAGATTAAAATAATTTGGATACCATGTGATAGATGATGTTGAGGCACCACCATGTAGTGTAGTAGTAAGTAATTAGATTTAGAGGTGTAGACCCACCATCACCATCACCTCCACTCATATTTTGTTGTATGTTTGCACTTTTTATCAACATGTTGGGTTGCGCATTTCCATTTATTATTGCATTTAGGGGAGAAATGATTAATTACGTGAATTGGCAAAGGATTACGGCTCCTGAATTTATTAACCTAACCATGAAATTCCTCAATTAACTTGAATTTATAACAAATTAATTTGATTAGGCCAATGATAGACCAAGATTTACAGGGGAAATTAAAATTAAACAAAACATGTCAAACTTTCTAGTAATAACTATGGTCTACTCAAGCAATATGAATTCATAAAATATCATAAATTGCGATAACTTTCGGCCGGTAAATGCTTCTCAAATATGTGTGCATTCTTTACTTTACTTATTAGTTCTTCTCATCTTGTTTCACAATATGACAATAAGAGATCATATAATTAATATAAAAGACACGAGTAAAAGACATACCAAAAAGAGGAAACATATTTTTGGTCAGTTCCTTCTATTAGGAGACACATTTTGATCAAACTCTTCCTATAGGAGGTGTTTAATGTTCTAACACCTACTACAATCATATTAAAATATTCCATGTAGTCAGACGCTATTCAAAATGATAAAATATTTTAAGATAAATACGTTTAGTTGTTTTCTTTTTTCTTTTAAGAAAACGCATATTTTAGTTAAAGAGCCCTTGTTCTTCATCCATTCTATCATGTTATGTCAAATTCTAGATGATTGAACAGGCATCTCCAAAGTTCGATGTATTCAAATACTAATGGGATGTGATGACTGGTGTTGATTCATAATCATTACAAAAAGTAGTTTGATACTTTGATCTAAGTATCTAGTTTTAGTATTCCCATTTGGTCTTATCTCAAATTGTTGACAAATTCAACGAAAGTGGGGCCCATGTGACAAAAGTTTCTTTGTAAACTCAGGAGAAAAGAGAGGAAATTAACGTTGTTTGAAAACATTACCAAACTGATCACTCTCGTGCAACTGTTGAGTGGTGACTGGTGAGAAATGGTGAGGAAAGCACGAAACATTATATGCGACCTCGGGAATCTAGGAATAGATATTTTGGGACAAATTTAAAAATTAAAATTTATTTAATAAATATTTAAATTTTAAATTATATATATTTATAATTATGTTTTTTAAAATAAATAAAAAAAATATAGAATAAAAATGAGTTTAGATTTCTCTATAAAATTCATTTTAGGAATTCAGTGTAACATTAAAGTACACATTTGTTTTTAATAATATTTTACTTAATTGATAATAAAAAAATAAATTTATGGTGATTGTTTAATTTAATCATTATATCTATGATTTGTTAAAATTTAATAAAAAAAAACATTAATTTTGATAAATTTCATATATCATTTAAAAATTCAATTTTCTAATTTAATTGATACATATTAAAATTAATATTTTTTTAATAAACATCATCAACCAATCACATATAAAAAGAATTAAAATAAAATGTAATTAGCGGTCAAAGAAAAATATATAAAATGAAAAAGAAGTGATAAGAAGAATAATAATATTAAATGAGAATATTTTTGAATGTATCAAAGTTTAAATTGTGAATCTTTTATATATAATGTAACATATTTATATGATCTACAAATATAATAATAAAAAAATATTTAATTTTTAAATAATTACAATAAAATAAAAATAGAAAATAAATTGTTTGGTTATTAATGTAATTATTTATGTCTTTTTCAATAACAATAAACAATTATAAAGATTTTTTTTAAAAAGAAAATAAATTATACTTAAATAATTTATCTAAAATGAGAATATTTAATTATCTTCATACTAGAATATACAAAAAAAATAAATAAAATGTTTATTTAAAATAATAAATAACAATATTTTTATAATAAATATTATGAATAATAATAAAATATTTTATCAAAATATATAAATAAACAAAGTTCAAAAATAACGCATTGATAATATAAAATATATAAATAAACAAAGTTTAAAGGTAATGCAAGTCAAATAATTATAACCTTCAATTTATATAATTTTTAAAATAATTTTATAAAAGTCCTCCAAACTTATAATAAATAAAAAATTATAATTACTTAACAATACAAAAGTATCATATAAAATATTATTTTATACTATCACAGCACATACTATCTTTATATTTAAATTAATAAAAATTGATAGAATCATAAAACTTAAATATATCTATACAATCAATATTTCAAATATAAAGAATCATTTTTTTTTTTTATAGATATAACTCATATAAGTAATTAATTTATTTATTTATTTATTTTAATATTTAATTGTACATATTTTTAAAAAAAATTGTAAAAGTTCAAGGATAGCCATGGCCTAACTACATACGTAGTTCCGCCTGTGCCACCTTTAACATAATTGATTATGTTGTTGAATACATAATCAATTGGATGGAAGCAAAATGACTGATTGTAAGGATAAAATGGTATTTTTATTATTATCGAATTTGTTTTTCTTTTTCTTTTAACTTTTATTTAAACTAAACAAGAGGTTAGGGTGTTTGTGTGTGAAAGAAACCTCCTTATATCGTCTCCGATTCTTATCATAAAAAAACCTAAACAATTTTTTTAATTTTCTTCTATTTTTCTTAAACTAAACAATCAATATTTCCACTTAATTTGTGTACTCTTGTTCTCTGATATTTACCTATCTATTTCCACTTTTTTTTTTCTTCCTTTTTACCGAAGACATGTCAAGAGACGGGGAAATGCAAGTTAATATCATGTTAGGTGAATAATGAAATATTTTGATCATCCATTTTTATTTTTAAACATGTATTTTCCAAACAAAGCCAATCAATAATAAAAAAAAAAAAAAATACTAGCAATAGTCATTCTCTCACTTTTTTTCCGACCCTCTCTACTCTATCTGATTTGGTTAAAATTTATAAAAAATTATCAATTTTGATAAATATTAATTAAATCAATCAAGAAAAAAAAATTAAAAATTAGACAAGTAGGTAAATAGGTAAGAATTGCAGAAAAGAGGAGAGCGAAGATAAATGACAACAGTACCATGTTTGTGAAGAGTGTGTTGAGCATAGGAAAACAAACGCGGCACCATCTCGTGATGAGAGAAGAGGTTAATGGGTTTGGACAAAGCTTCCTTTCGCATCTGGATCATCTCCTTCGAGTCCCCAACGAGAAACGTGTACGGATTCCCTCGAAGGCCTTGCTCTCTCAGAAGCCTTTCGAGCCTCTTCGGCGTCAGCCATAGCCACTCCACCACCTTCCATGCACATATTATCAGAGCCAGTACCAGAATCGTTGTGGCAGATGCTGTTTCCATTTTTCGATCTCTCTCTTTCAGTGTTTCACAATAGTCAAAAGAAGAGGCTTCATATATGGTGCCGGCAATCACCAAGTGGCATGCTTCGTGCGATGCGCTGCTTGTGACTTAATTCAATCACAATCCAAAATCCAAAAGGATTTTTTAAATAATTTTATAATACATTTTAAACTTTTTGTTTTCTTTTATCAATCCATTTTATGTTTGTTTGTGTTTAAATATAGGTTAATCGGTTTAATATTGGACTATTACCAAAAATGAAAATATTAAATATATGTAATTGTTAATTAATTAATTGATTAATTTTTAATTTTTACCATTCATGTATATATAGTAAATAAAGATTTTTATACTAAGAAAGGGAAAGGGGTCGCAACTACTCTATTTCTCGTCTTGGCTTGTTGCTGGATTAAGCATTACATTACTCTATTTGATTTTTACATAAAAATAGTAGAGGAGAGTGTACTTAGTAATTGGTAGAGGGTAGATGGCAAAAGCCTGACTTGGATGTAACTAAGCATTGGACTTTCAATTAGCTCAAAAAATATTTTATTATTAAATTAAAAATTCAATAAGAAAAAAGATCCAAACAAATTCAACACTTTTTTTTGTCTCTAAAATAGTTTTCCATTATTATTCAATCATAATTCATGGTTTGCATGATTTTTATGACAATCTTATAAAAAAATCAACTGCTTATTATAGATGAAAAATTGTGATTGAATGACACCCTAAAACAAATTGATTAGAGCATTCAATTTACATAACCAAGTGTTGTGATTGCAAATACTTAACAATTGAGAAGCTTTTATAATGATAGGATAGAATAAAGTATGACTGAATGAACAAGGCCTAGACGAGATGCAGTTTACAGGCCAAAATGTATACTTACTACCTTCAGAAAATACATAAGAAAAAGAAACAGAAACAAAAAAAAAAAAAAAAAAACATCAATTATCATTTTTTATTCTTACTGTTTTGAAGACCCCAGAAAGGAAGAATGGGGGGAAAGAATATACTGCAGACTTGTATTGTATTGATACAATAATGGAATATATTATGTTCTTGCACTTTACTTTGAGGGAAGCTGCAAATATATTAAATGATGAGAATGTGCACTAGCTTTGTCCTTCAAGGCTGTCTTCTCTCATCCCTATATTAGGACCAAAAGAATGTTTTTGTGTTTTTTCTTTTTCTTTAACAATGTGTCCTGAGCATTCACAAGCTTATGCAATACGTTGAAGGTTATATGCCACCATATCTTCAAGGGCTAATCGAAACACACTCTGAGGAAGGCATTGGAGGCTTTGAATTGCAAGATCAGCTTTCTCTTTTGCTAACTCCTGTGCTCTTTCAATGCCCCCAGAACTCTTGACTAAATCAATGGCCTCGTCGAGGGAACCGACCTCGCTGAATTCGGAATCAATGATATCCCTCAGTTTCGGTTCTTTCTCAAGCGCGAAAATTACTGGTGCAGTCAGGTTGCCCTTGGCAAGGTCACTGCCGGCAGGCTTTCCCAGTTGCTCCACAGATTGCGTGAAATCCAATATGTCGTCCACTACTTGGAAGGACAGACCAAGATTCCTTCCGTATTCATACATTTTCTCGGTGATGCTGCTGTCAGCACCACTGAAGATCGCGGCTCCTTTTGTGCTGGCAGCAATCAAGGATGCTGTCTTGTAATAGCTCTTGATTAGATACTCGTCGAGTTGTACATCGCAATCGAACAAGCTTGAAGCCTGCTTTATTTCCCCACTTGCGAAATCTTTGATCACCTGTCACAGCACCAGATAGTTATGCAAAAGAACTTCAGAAAATGGAATTATGCAATCCCTTCACAGTTACAATGATGTCTTAAACAGGTACAATGATGGAGCTTACCTGGCTGATAAGTTTAATGACTTCAATGTTTTCAAGGTTGGCTAGATACCATGATGACTGTGCAAACATGAAGTCTCCAGCCAGCACTGCAACTCTTGTTCCAAACATTTGATGAACAGTTTTCTTCCCTGTTAGTACATAGCGATTAGTTAGTACATAGCAATCGCATTGAGTTCAAATTGAGGGAAACAGAAACCAGCAGAGGAGTTAGAAAAGAAAAATTATTGTCAAAATGAGTGTGTTGACCTAATATAATGTAAGACTCATACAGATTAATCAAGTTCAATTCTCCATTATGCAAACTTGGGGTTTTTATCAACAAAACAAGAAGTTTATATTGCACATGGTACCTATACATAACAAAATGAATGTATTAAAGCAGGAACTGAAATGTTCAAGTTCAAGCAGAAAATCATCACTAAGTAACAAAGTTCTGGACCAGATCAAAGACTTTCCTTAAACAAATTCCAAACATGGCACAAGACCGTGTATCACTGCTTTTGTACAAACATGACATGTAAAGGAAATTCTTGATCAAATAAATTGTAGCATGGTTGTTCCAGCTTAAAATCAAAACAACCTTATTGTATGAGCAAATTCAAAATTGCTTCATAGTGTATTAAATGAGAAATCTAAAGTGAAGTCACGAAAATTAAATGAGTATATAAAATATAAAGAGAAATCACAAGCCTACCTCGTCGAAGGTCACTCTCATCTAGTACATCATCATGTATTAAACTTGCAGTATGAATCATTTCAATTATCTCTGCTAGACGTCGATGCTTTACACTAAGTTCCCTGGAATCATCCATTTCAACATGAAGTTTTCAACTTTTTTTATTGTCATATAGAATTTTCTGGTCAGGCAAAGAACTTGTGCCTGTGCCTGTGCCTGTGTGTGTGTGTGTGTGTGTGAGAGAGAGAGAGAGAGAGAGAGAATTAAGTGCTTACTGCAAGCCAAGTAACTCTGCAGTCGCCCTTGACACCAAGAACACCAGAGCTGGTCTCATCCTCTTCCCACCAGCACTAAAAATCTGCTCAGCTGCAGACATCAATACTGGATTTTCTGCTCCTACAATCTATCAAAGCATCTTCATCAGATACATTTAAAGTTAGGCAACAAAAATCAAGCCATAGCCGCTTGCAAAGCAAAAGAAGCTAAAAAGCAAGAAGGTTTTGGAGGCAATGAGAATGATAAGATGCCAGTTGACTGGATAAATATTCTTACAAAAGAAAAAGGTCTAACAAGTAACAAGTGAGTAGACTTCACAATAAATACAACTTGGAATGACCTTAAAAATTAAATAAAATTCAACAACATTTATCCAGAAACATTGTAATTTGAAAACTGGTATCAAGATACAAAGAAACGTGCTATCAAACAGAATTGAAATAAGGAATTCAATGAAGGTTAACAAAAACAATAAGAAAAGAAAGCCATGTGTCAAATCGCAGAACAAGGAAGGAACATCATTCAAGATAGAACAACAACACAAGAGTTCTTGAGATGGGACAGTAACAGTTGCAAATCATTCATACTAAATGAAACATCACAATTCACAAAGCATCAGTTGCAAAATCATTACATACCGACTGAAGATTTTTATTGAGAGTTAACAAATCATCGGCAACCACTTCGAAAAGCCTAGCTGGGGAAATGGGGGCTTCTGAATAACCCTTCAAGTCCAATCCTGTAGCAAGGCCTGCAAATGCTTGAGCCCCCACTACACAGAAACCAAAACCAAAAACTTTCAATGCCTAGCTCCACAGCTTTAAGTAACCAGCACCCACCATGTTTCTTCATTCAAACTAGTAAGCAACATAAATCACTTCTATTGTCTTATTATGACAAAACAATACATGCCCTGAAATCGTAACGAGTTTTACACATTCATTCAATCACACAAACGTCACACATGAACCTTAAAAATCATCATACCAACGAGTGACTTCTGATTAACTGTCACTGTAAAATTTAAACAATGATTTCTGATTAGCTGATAGTGTAAACTTTCAACCATAATTTCTGATTAGCTGACGGTGTAAACTTTCAACAATGATTTCTGATTGACGGACACTGTAAATTTTCTTAATAGAAATTAAACTCAGATAAATACAGTACCATTCACCGTAGGCTGTGCAGTCTTCATAGAAGAAACACCACATTGAGTGTTCCTCCACTTACAACAAACCAATTTACGAGCACCATGGCCTCTGCCACACCCTTTAGAAACACTATTCACCTTGGCATAGTTCCTCACAGTGTACCTGTCAAACGAAGAAGCATTGGAAGAGCAGCCACAAGAGACCAAGTTTTTGCCAGCAAAATCAATGCTTTTGCCGGTGACAGACATCATTATGATGACTTCTGAGCTATGCCCAGAAGCGCAAAAACACAGTCCCAATCGCAATTCACAAGACCCAGATGGAAAATGAGGCCAATTTCACGCTAGGTAGAGACACGGCAGCGAGGTGCAGCCATTGGAAGAAGAAAAGAGAAGAAAATGAAAGAAAAAAAAAGGGTGTTTTTTTTGGGTCACAAGTTTGAAGTGGAAAGAAGGAACACACACACGAGAGAGTTGAGTTAAGTGAGTGGATCCTAAGAGCGCACATGGGACTACGTTTCTTATCAGTTGGAGAGAGAGTGATGAGAATGAAATATGTGACTTAGGATGTCTGATTAAGAGTATGATAACCCGAAACACTAAACGGTGGATGGGTCAAATTGTCCTATGTCATTTAGTCACCGCCCATTTTTTATTTTTTTTAGGATAAAAAAATGAATTTAAGAGAAGTCAGCACTTTTTTTTTAATATTAATTAAAATTAATTTGAAATTATAAAATTATGAGTAAGACACTTGAAAAGTAAAAATGGTATACTATGGGAGTGAGCGTAGATGATGTTAGGGTATGGGAGTGAGGGGAGATGACATATGTTAGAGTTGTTACGAGGGTGGAAAGTCGTTCGTCATAAGTTTATGACTTAGTCCATCAAAAGTCTGATACTTATTTATTAAAAATGGCAAACTTAGATTTTTTAAGAAGTCTTTTTATAGTTAAAAAAGTTAAACTTAAGGTTTTAAAAAAAATCTATTAATCGGTTAACTCAAACAGGCTAACTGTTTATATAATAACATATTTTAGGTAAAGTAAGACTTTATAGTTATTAATAATAATTATAAGTTTCAGAAAATATGGAATAAAATAGAACATACAAATACACTTTTAGATCAAATCAGACTTTTAAATAAGTCAAACTCGAGTTTAGAAAAAATGTTTATGGCAAGTAATAGATTAAGCTCAAATCTACCAAAGTCTGACTTGAACTAATCTAACATATTTTCACCCCTAATTATCAATAAAGACTCATCCATAAGATTATCCTACAAACTCAAACGATAAAACAGTTTCATCTATTTATGACTATTCAACGTGTATTTTTTTAAGTATTTTTTGAAGATGAAGATTAATCAATATTCATTGAGTAAAATTTCATTCCACATCCTTGATAACTTGTGTTAACTATAAGTAAACAATGTTTATTGTTTTAACTTTAGTCTTGAATTAGAGTCATGCAATTGTCTTGAAATTTTGAAATTTTTTTTTTATCATCCAACCTAAATAGTTGAAATGACAAATTGAAGCAATCTATAAAATTTGTGACAACTAACATAACTAATTTTATCATAAATATATATTTAAAAATTGAGTTAACTTTTCATATACTATCTTATAAGTACAAACATTTTTTTTAATTGCAAAGTACATCGTTAATTAGTTTTCTACCCTAATTTTTAATTTTAATAAAAACCTTCCATTTATTGAATTATTAACTATTATCTCCAAAAGACTTTATTTCATAAATATTGTTTTTAAATGCTACTATTAATTTATGGAACAGATATTTTTGGATTTTTTCGAAAAAAAAATACTTTTAAGGAAAGTTCTCTTGGAGACGCATCTCTATCATGAATTAGTGTACGTAGAAAATTAGTTGTTGGATGTGCTCAAACAAGAGCCAAGGAAAAACATCAACATAAACATGAAAAAACCACCGAATTTGAGTTTGAGGATTCAGCCACGTTGCCATTTCTTTTGAACTACGTGATAATATTATTCAAGAATATGCTGTGTCCAAATATCGTTTGTGTGGCAATAAAGTATTCCAAATACGTAAGGTTTCTACTTTCTATGCAATGAATGAGAGATTTTTGTTACTATGTGTCAAACTAGTCTCACTTTGTTTGTCGAAATTCTAGAAGAGATTGCAGATACATTTGTTTAAGAATATAATAAAAATTCCAATAAAATTTCATAATAACAATTTTTAATAAAATTCTTCTTTAGTTTTCTAATCAACATTAGTTAGTTAACATTTTCATTTCTTTGAGAATACCAACGAAATAATATTGTATTATAAGAAAGTTTTATCTTTATCAGGCTAGCACATTTATTTAGTATGGAATGAACTTTTTGTCATAAATTCCATAAAAATACAGTTGGCAAAATGGAGAGAATACGACCAAGAAAATAATGGTTACAAAGTGGAATGAGGTGTAAGATTGTAAATCAATAACTGGTCTTTAAAGTAATGATATTGTATAAATAATCTTTAAAATATTTATTATTTTATTTATATTTTATTAAAGTTTTAAAGAGTTTTTTAATACTCGAGATATATTTTTTTTTGTCCCGAATCAATACCTTATGGTGTTTCAGAGTCTACTAGATCATAAACAAACCTCAATATGCATAACTATCGTTAAATTGCTAATCCAAAAGAAAATTAAATATAAAGAAAATCCAACACAAATTCTTTTTATTATGTGATGCAAGAGAACCCTATACCACAATTTGTCAATCCTTCTAGTTACTCTATATACTCCAATCTTATTTGATTTCTATTACTTGAGATTTCATGTATAATTTTTCTTTTATCTTGGATTATTAACGATGAAATTGGTGGTTTTAGATTATATATAGTATCTGCAACTGACATTCGTGGCTAATGTATCATTCATCTCAATACAATAAGCCAATAAAGTGATGTTGGTTAGGATTCATCTTTATGTTCTTGAGCACTATAAACCTTAAACAACAAACTTCATTTTAGAAGATTTCTTCGGTCTTTCACCTCATATAGCATTTCCTTAAAAGAAAAAAAACAGGTTATTGAAATTTCTAAGATAAGGGCAAATCTTGATTACTTATAATGCAGCTAGCATACATTTATATTACGGTTGACAATGGCAACCTAATTAAATTAAACACAAAAGTACATATACCACAAAATTACAGCAACACATAATTTCACCACCAAATTTTGTCTACATTGGAGCAGATACACCTTAGTTTGCATAAATGCAGTTACCATAACCTGCAATTTAAAATGAGACAAAAAAAGGGGTCACATTTAGCACAGCAAAAAGTCATAACAAACATGTACATTATTAGTTTATGCCAGTCAATCATTGTTTCAATGGCAATCCATTATTGTGATGGATGATCATGATTAAATGATAATGTAAAACTAATTTTACCGTTTATATATCACCTTTAAACTCTTATATTAAGCCAAGACTAGTAGTACTTCAATGATGAAAAAACTTTACTTGACAAGAAAATAATAATGTGACATACTTGGATCAGTGACAACAACAAGACCAGAGGCTCTGAAATCACAATTCCAGTGGTTTTTCCCCCTAGTTTGGTAATAGAGATTCATGGCTATGGAAGCATGGTTCATGAGATTGTCAGGGTAAGAGCAGGGGCATCCTTTCTGCAGAACCCTGCAATCAACTTGAGAGCAAGCATAGTTGAGGTTGGCCAAAAGGGTTGCTTGATCTGATGAAGGCTTTGCCACACACCATGTTTTCTGTGATGATTCCATAACACCACAATGAATGAATTTCAGTAACAATATTGCATAATAATCTCTTTAAAAGGGATTTGAGAAAATTGGTTATGGTTAGTAATTACCTGTCCATTAACCATGATCAGTTTCCCTCCTGCATAAGTCAAAAAGGAGGGGAAAAGAAGGGTTCTGTTAGTTTGTGATTTGATACACTTGAATAATGGTAGTTCAATTTCTCATCTCATGACAACAAAGTGGAAAATTTAGGTAGAAACTTTTAAGATAACCAAATTAGATACATTACATTGCAATATAATCCCATCAACTGCTTAAAAGTCATAACAGCCGTGATCTGATTAATTGACAATGTAAAAATTGATTTATTCTTTGAGATGATTCATCAAGGAAGAAACTACACAGCATTGAGCAAATGCTACTCAATGATACACCAAGACTTGACATATAAATTAGGAAAATTTTCAATGTTGGCAAATGTATAGATCTGAATAAAGGTAGAGTGAGGAAATTAAAGCCTTAAAAAAGGTAGCATTTTCAGTAACTAGAACATAAACCATGTTAACAAAGTAACCAAAGTTAAGTACGAAACCAAAACTGAGACCAAAGCATTGATGAGTTCTGATAATAACAACAACATGTTGGAGCAGAACTGCAAAAGTAAATAGTAGTAATATCTGACACACACAAACCTGAGGAGAGAGACAAGAACACAATGAAAAGGAGGAGAAGGGGCACATTAGCCATGCCTACAGCAACAACAAGTACTACTCACTGACTAGAGCACAATGATGAAGAGAGAGTGTGAAGAGTGAAAGGTAGAGAGGAACTTTTAAAAGGAAAAAGGGGATGGTGGGTGGTGAAAACTAATTAAGGTGAGGTCAACAATAACATAACGGCTACATTAACAGCAAAGACGTTATGTTATGTTATGTTACGTTATGTTACAGTGAAAAGCACGTGACTTGTGATTGTGAACGATTCTAGTGGCGGTGCTGAGTGGTGACTTTTGTCATTGGACATATAATATCCATTATTGCAAGAAAGAACCGTTGCGTGACCCCACTGTTATTAGCCATTTATGGAGAGTGAGGGTCCCGTTTTGCGTTTTATTTATTTTTCTGTTCCAAGCTCGTAATCGTTGTGACGACTCTCGTCACGCTATTATTGATTCTTTTTAATCTTTTTGTTTTTATGATTTTTACAGTTAGACAATTTTATTAGATTTGGACAAAATAATCAGACATGAAAAATATTTTATGTTAATTAAGAAAGTTGGTTAACAATATTTAATTGCATCAATTTTAATTAAAAAATAAACATTTTTTTAATTATTTTTTATTGGAATTTGTTATATATAAAAAACGAGTTATTGAAATTAAAACCCTTCTTGCATGAAGGGTATTTTAGTCATTCATTTGTTAAATAAACTAAAATTAGTTGAAATTTGTGTATATTTAAATCTAAGATCAAAGTTTTTTTTTTTTTTTTGTGCGCTCTTATATTTGAATCCTAAGTCCTTTAATTCTAGCATAATTTCACAGACTAAACCAAGCTCCCCCAACAAAACAAAAACAAAAAATGTGAGGAACAGCTAACATATTCTCTTTATGCTAGACAACTTGGGACCAGGATTCGTATATAACTAGATAAAGGTAACTTTTTAGTAAAAAAAAAGTAACACTTTTTTAGGCAATAAGTCACAAACTGATAAAAGTAACTGTAAAAGAAAATCACATTCACTTCAGGCGGAAAGACCAAAGTGAGAGAGTAAATCAGTTCAGAATTCAGATTTCAGATTGCTCCAACCTTATTCTACACAAAAAAATATTAATCAATTTCAATATTTTATTACCAAGAAGGATCATTTGCTGAGAATACACAAAAGCATTACCTTAAAATGCTTGGTGCTGTAGCAGCTTCCACATTATCACTATGTTTTTCACCATCCACAAACTCCACCAGAATTGTTGTTGTTCACAGAAGAATCTCAAATTCAACACTGCCATTGAGCAATGACCACTCTTTCTCACTCTTATCAGCCACCCCTTTGAATTTCTCTTCACACAAGAGCAGTAGAAGACAACCACATTTCATTACACAAGTTGCTTCTTCCTCTTCTGGTTAGGTTCTGTGCTCACTACTCATTTGTTTTTTCAGCCTTATTTTTATTATGCTTTAATTTGTAATTACTTGGTTAGTTGGTTTATTTCTTCAAAAGTGCTTCTAGGAATGCATTAGGCTCTTTCTTGGAAAATGAACAATGCAGACTGTGGAATAAACTTTAAGTGCAGTGCTGCATTTGTGAAGAATGTGTCTTTTTGTCTTTTTTAATGTTAAACTAAAGATAGATTTTGAGTTCTGTCTGGTACTTTGTTTCGTAGAGAATAATTGCCTTTTGCATATTTAATTGGAGGGTGACATGGTTATAGTTGAACTTATTTTAAGATGCACTACAATCTTTTTAACTTGCTTTTTTGTATCTGTACAACAAATATTCTTCTTTAGGAAGGCCAAGAAGAAAAAAGAGAAAGGAAATAGTAGGGAGATTCTGGTGTTATATTGTTTTAATTGTTATTATTAGTAGTATTATACTTTCTTTTGGGCTAGTTGCTGACTTTCACTCAACTGTATCTTCAATAGTTGTAACAGTTCTTTAAAGTTGGGTGAATTGTCCTCTTTAGTTTACGGATTCTCTCACTAAGCAGATCGTTCTCCCATATGTGAACACAACGAGATCTTACCCTGCTGTGCCAACCCTATGGGTTTCAATAAAATTGAATATGAGAAACATACCAAAACTTTTTAATTAATGGTCAAGTTTTGTATAAGCAGGACATTTTGTTTATATCTAGACTTCACTTTCAGCGTGCTATTGTGTTTAAATTTCCACTATGAGTTTGAAGTCTGTTCAGTTAACTGTATTTGAAAGAATACAGTTTATTGTGAATCATTTATTACAAAATTCTCTTTCCTTCACTGTGTTGTTCTAACTGATGATAAAAAATGATGTCTAATTTGGTTGTAATTGATCATTGCAGCTGCAAATGCTGAATATGTGGAGGAACCAGCAACAAATGTGAAATTCCAGACAACTTTGAGTTTTCCGGGTTGCTCAAATTCATTAACTTTGTTTGGAACTGGTTAGTTGTTATAGTACCACATGATTTTTGGAAGAGAGTAGATAAAAATGCTCTGAACATGTGAAAGATAAAAATGACTTTTGGAAAAGAGAAAGATAAAAATGCTGAGCATGTGAGAAAAGATTTAAAATGACTGCAACCATAATTTGGTCTGTTAATATTAAATGTATTATAGAAATTTCACATGCATATAAATTTAGATTCTATTTTCTCTGGTGTCAACCTACTTGGGATGGGATCAATGCAATTGATGTTGGCTAGCCCCTATTCTATATAAAAATTAAAAATAAAAATAAAAAACATGCATATGTGGAGCACGATGATTTTGTTTATTTTGTGCTCTAGGCACTTTCTTCAAGAAAATGTTTTACAAAGATAGGTTGATATGAGATGAACTTAGGACCTATTTGTGTAAGTTACTCTATACTCTAGAATAACTTATAAGAGAAAAAAATATAAAAAAAAATGAAATTAATTTCTCTAGAAGCTAAAATTAGACATACCAATTTTAACTTATAGAGAAACTAATTTTTTTTTTTTTTCGTATCTTCTTCTTTTAGAAGTTCTTCTAGAAACATTTATCCAAATAGACCTTTAATATACTAAACATGAACTTCTAATCCTGGTACTTCCAAATAAATTTCATGCCATGTGCCTAAAATCAAACTTCTTGTGAAAAGCACTTTAAAGTGAAATGTATGTATCAAGCAGTAATTAGTAATTACCGGCAAACTGATGATGGCATTTGTGAAATATATAGTGAACAACTGAGGTTAACTATGAGGCACTAATTCTTTGATATGAGGAAATAAGTATTAATTTTGTAAATATTTGCATGGGGAAATCAAATTTATTATGAATCAAAAGTTTTTAAAAACTTATGATTTCATTTGTCTTCCTTCTGTAATGTATTGTAAATCAGTTTTTCGGCCAGTGATTATTGCCATCCTGAAGATCAGTAGAATTTAGTAAGTTTCAATAAAATAGTTATGCTTTCTTTTTCAATGTTACAAAATTTGATAGATAATAACACTTATTTCAGGATACAGAGAGAAAGTTTTTGCGATTATTGGTGTCAAGGTCTATGCTGCAGGTTTGTATCTAGATCAATCTATCACCAAGGAATTGAATGCTTGGAAAGGGCAATCAAAAGATGCAATTCAAGGGAATTCTTCCTTGTTCGAGACCATTTTCCAATGTAACAACTTTATTATATTCATTTGTTTCTTTCAACAATGCTCTCAAAGAGGCATACTCAGACTAATTTGATAAACATATGAATGCAGCTTCCTTTGAGAAATCATTGCAAATTATTCTTGTCAGAGATGTTGATGGTAAAACATTTTGGGATGCCTTAAGTGATGCCATATCACCAAGAATTCCACAACCAACAACTACAGATGAAACTGGTTTGATCACTTTCCGTGGTGTCTTTCTTGATCGTCCACTTAAGAAAGGAACTTTCATAATTTTGACTTGGTTGAATCCCTCCAGATTGCTTGTAAGTCTACTTTCATAGTTTTACACTACTATTCCATCATAATTCTCTATTTATGATAAATTTGTTTACTTTCATAGTTTTACACTCTCATTCAATCATAAATTTGTCTACTTTCATAATTTTACACTATCATTCAATCATAATTTTCTATTTATGATAAATTTGTTTACTTTTATAAAATTATCTCATGTAAACGGTGGATTGTGATTGATGTGTAGAACTTTCGGTGTATCACCATTAAACTCTATTTTAATTGAGATTTTCTCTTCTTATAATTGACATCATTGTTATCTATGTTCCCTCCTTTTTACCTTTGGTTTCTGCAATATTCCAACTAAATGCATTGAGATTTCAGGTTTCTGTCTCCTCAAATGGCCAGCTTCCATCTACTGCAGATGCTACAGTAGAATCTGCAAATGTGGCTTCTGCTCTTTTTAATGTATTCCTTGGAGATAGTCCCGTTTCTCCCTCCTTGAAAGCTTCTGTGGTTGAAGGCTTGTCAAAAGTACTCTAATAAAAAAAGTTACTCTTGAGGAAGTTGCATGCATCCATATTTTCTTGAAATGCTTCAATCCTTAAATGTGTTGCGTATGTATTCCTAGTGTACAATTGGAAGCTGTTAACTAGTTCTAGTGTGTATTTCTAGTGATCTAAAATACTTGATTTGGACATTAATATACACCTAGATCAATTCTGATTTACTATTTTGCCTAGAAGGAAACAATTCATTAGTAGTGATCACTTCATACATGTGCTTTTCTGACCAAAGCTACATCTTCTACTTGTTCTTAGTCCTGACACATTCAACTTGGTAGATTGGATTTAATCATGTCACGATGTATATTAAAAATCTCTAGGTTCCTGTATAATTACAAAAATTTTGTTGAAGCTGATAGGCACTAGGCAGTGGCTGAGTCACTTGATATCTCAAGGCCCCATCAATTTTTTTCTTTCTTTCAAAATTCAATATTTTACTGTACATTTTTGTAGTTTTTCATATCTTTTTAATTCCCTTCCCCCCTCACTTTAGCACAGCATTCCCAAACTACATTTAACTTGGAGTCTAGCTCCACCGCCACTGCTTGTAGGATGATTTTCCAGATGAGAAGTGCTAGGAAGACTCTCTCTAAGACTCTCTTTTGGAGGCTCTCATCGTCATTATTTGGAATTTATTGAAAATCATTAATTTTGGTAGTTCCCACGGTCAAATCAGGAGAGAATCTTAGAAAGAGTCTTCCTAGCATTTATCAAAACATTTGAGTGATGGTTTTGATGTGAAACATCACGATGCAGTAACGAGTTTATCTGGTTCTGATTGCTCAAGCAAAGTGACAACTTCAGCCATGGTTGGCCTCTTCGAGGGATCTGGTTCGAGACACATCACTGCAATGTTGAACACCTTGTTGACCTCTTGCATCGAACAAGACCCTAAGCTATTATCAAGAACTAACTCCTCCTTCTTGTCTCTAACAACAGCCTTCACCTGATGCAATAATAAATTTAAGTAATTTGAAATTTGAGCTAGAAAACATTGTTCTAGTTTAACTCCATGTGTACCTAACATAAAATCTACATTCCATTTTAATATTCAATGGGATGTACTTTTTAACTCCATGATAATAAAGGTATGAGAGTAAAAGCAAGTACAATATAACATATGCCATTTACATTGTCCTTTCAACAGAACAATTGATAATGCTTTCAACTGTACAAGAGATTAATAAAGTTCATATCTGTGGTCAATGCTTCAAAGTTTTGTTTTTAGTGTTTTTACTAGTTTTGGTGATTTTAATCAACATATAATTTCTAATTTTCAAATATAAATAGAATGATAATGCTTTGCTCTGTCTTTCAAACCCTTCTACCATGATAGCAATTTCACAATGATAGAGCTAAAAGTAATTAAACATGGTACTTTATTAAAAATGTAGTTATATATAGGTTATTCCCATATTGATTTCAACCTTGTTTGATGAATATAATCATAGAAGTAAATCTCCAAGAATTCCTGTCTTACCCATGTGACAAGCATGGTTCCCTCTTCCATAAATGCTTCATCGCTGGGTTTTTTCCCAGTTAAAAGCTCCAGCAAAACAACTCCAAAGCTGTAAACATCACCTTTGAGTGTTGCTCTTCCAGTATCAAAATATTCTGCATGCAAACACAATCATCAATTTGAAACATAAGTAGTGTGAAATGTAAAAGAGTTTAAAGATAATGCACTAATAATGTAAAATAGTTTTACATTGAAAATATAAAATAGTTTTACACTATCGGACAAATTGATGATTGTATTTACACTGTCAGTTTGACATCACCTTTAAACTCAATGTAAAAACTGTGTTTAGCCAGGTTGAGTCTATACCAGGTGCCAAGTATCCAAAAGTTCCGGCCACAATTGTTGAGACATGAGTTTTATTTGGTTGCATCAACGTGACTAATCCAAAATCAGAAACTCGAGCATCCATATTTTGATCCAACAATATGTTACTTGACTTTATGTCTCTGTGGATAATGTGAGGGATGCAATCATTGTGAAGATATGATATTCCTCTAGCTGCTCCTGCAGCTATTCTATATCTGGTTGGCCAATCCAAAACCCTATTCTCCCTTGATCTCCCTGCATCACTTTCAACTTTGCTATTAGAAAACTCAGTTCAATTACCATTGGCAAAATTCCAAAAACAAAACATAACAAAAAAAACTTGCATTTCCATCAATGTTCGCATGTTGTATGATTGGTCATGTGCTGCTGAATAACTAAAAGAAGTTCACCATTTCATCCTAGCCTTGATATTTTAACTAGGAATACTTTGGAACAAAAATGTGAATAAAAGAGAGTCAATAGTAAAAACTATAAAGAAATGCTAGCCACACTCTCTTTTATAAATTCTTATTGCGATTGGTTGAAATTTATTGAAGATTATCAATTTTGATTGAAATAATTAAATTAAAAAATAAAATCTTTAAATAATATGTGAGATCCACTAAAGTTAAAGCTAGTGTCAAAATAGAGAGTGTAGCTAACCCTCAAGATGTTCATGAATCATAACGTCCTGTTAAAATTAATAGAATGTAAAACTCTTCTATTTTTTTATTTTTTTTTTATGTAATGATATGTAAGCTTGCTTGCTTCAGTGAGCAATGTTTTGATTGGTTTTAATTTGGACAAAACTGCAAACCTAGTAAGATGCAAGCCTATGTAACAGCATGTATGGGTATCATGATGAGCTGTCACTTCCTATGAATTTTGCTTTTAAATATGAATGAAAACATGAGAATGGTAATGTTCATACAGCAAAACGAAAATAGAACAGCCCTCTCATCTTCTCCTCTGTTTAATGGTTATATTTTATGGATGTTATATGTTGTATTAATTAAACACGTCCTTCCATATCTTTCCCCTTTTGACTCCTACCATGAAATCTCAGAATGTAATGTCAGAAACAAAAAAATACATACCATGCAAAAAGGAGTCCAAACTTCCATTGGGCATTAGCTCATATATGAGAAGATTGTAGTGTGGTGCAGTGTAATATCCATGAAGTGTCACAATGTTGCGGTGCTTAATGTCCGCCATTGCTTCCAACTCTCTCTCAAAACCTTTATCTCTCTCTGCAGTTCCACGGTTTAGTCTTTTTATCGCCAAGGCCGTGGAGTCATCTAGTTTCACTTCGTAAACCACACCATAACCACCTGATCCAATGATGTCCTTACTGTTCAGTTTCTGTGTCTTCTTTAAGATCACATCAGTTGTGAGAGATTTGAGCAACGAGGACCTGAATATTACAATCTTTCCTCCTGCATTATCCAATCACTGCATATTAGTTCGTCTTATTATTCTTTTTCTCTGCAAGAACAAAAGTAGAAGACTCACACACACCCTTTTGCCTCCATCTGTATACCTGTATAATCTTCTTCATGAATCATGTGTTTTCTTCTCCATCTTTTGTAGAGGAGGATTGAGATAACAATCTTCGATACCACGAAAGCGATGAAGCATATGGTTATGGAAAAGGCTATAATCAGGGAATTCCTCATTTGGTGCTATAAGTAATGCTGAAATTTTAAGAACCTGAAGAGTGAAGACAGCAAATTAAAATAACCAATGAAAAGCCATGGATTTGTGATTGTGTAAACTTGCAGAATCTAGAATACAAGGACAATTTGAAAAATTGCTGCACGAAATATGAAGAACTTGCATTTTGCTTTTTCTTGAATGAAACAAAAACTAATGTAAAGAAAGGAGGAAATCTCACAGTGGTTCTGTGCTAGTATTTGTAGTATTCTGATTTCTGAGAAGAAATCACTTCAAATCTTCAATTTCTGGTTTCCATGACTGCTTCTGAAGATGAACATAGAGCTTCCATCTTTTGCTACCTTGTTAACATTTCAGAGCTTCATTAACATTGCTCTCATGAACTCAAAATCTCAAATCATTTAGGTAAATAATATAATTTTAAAAACTGGCAACTTGTGTCAGTGGAGAGAAACCAGCCTAGAAAATTCAAGAGTTACTTTCTTACTTAGCTATATTGCATCCTAGAATGGTGGAGCCTAAATTTAAGACCAAGAAAGAAAAATCACACTGAAGATAATGATGATGATGATAGGAGGAAAAATAGAAGAAGCAACTTTTTGAAAATAAGATATATCTAATAATAAAGTTTGACATGAAGAAGGCCTACCTTATTTTTTTGTCTCTGTCCATTATCTGCCGTCTTGTGTCCAAACAAACTCTTATGGACTTGAAGGTTGTGACATGCCACCTATTTAGCATGTTTTTCATGGAAAACATAGGTAAGTCGATAAAACCTGTCAAAAATGTCTGTTTTATTGTATGAAAACAAAACCTAAAACGTGTTTTCACTCGTTTCTTTGAAGCGAGATAGATGTAAGTATATTTGTAAGCGCTCTCTAAGTCTCGATATTTTTTCCGCCTTACACTCGAGTACCATTCCTCATTTCATTGCCCCTATATTTTTTTCAACCAAAAAATTAGTGTGAAATCAAAACACTTGGACTTTTGTGGCATCACCAAATCAAAGTCGATACATTATATCCAGCTGGCAGTGGAAAATTTTATAAACCAGTGTGATGGATTTTGGATATTGTCATTTCATTACTACCGTATTGTTACTTTTTTTTTTATTATAATATGGGAATGTTCCATGCTATTAAAGTATTAAAGGGTATGAAGAAAGGGACAGAAAATGAAAAGTAGGCATGGTGGGTGTGCTGCAAAACAGGTAAAAGTTTTGCAACATTCAATGATCATGTGAATGGCTATGCTGTCACACTATTTTCCTCACCACCTGTCCCTTTTTTCATTAAATTTGGAGGGTAGGAATTCGTTAAGCCAACGAGGTACACATCATTATGGGAAAAGGAAGAAATAAGAACTAGCGAAAATGGTTTGTACTATAACTTTGATTAGGAACTTTTTGTAGCGTGTTTCAATAGTATGTAATAAAAGCTTCTTCTATATTTTGTGTACATAAGGTCACACAAGATTCCTGTCGGTAGTCTGAATAAAAACCTCGGCCTACACATCCTTCTATATTCGGAATTAGATAAAAGTTTAACCGTGATGTATTGATATTGTAAAATTTTATTTTCTTACTGCATCAACGTTAAATTCATTAGTCCGATATGTAAAAATTTTATTCTGAATTAATATTTACATAATGAAAAAGAGTCATCCCACGTAAATTTTGAATTAAGTAATTTGGAATGTAAAAACTTATGAATTTAATGGTGATGCACAATGTAAACATGCAATCACACCCCTTTACCTGTGATTAACTTTTTCATAATAAAAAGGGGATGAGATACAGGAAGAAGAGGAAAAAAATAAAATAAAAAATGCTGCCAAGTTATCCCATGGCACATCGAGGAAATATGTAACTTGTGGTCCAGATCAGTTGTGGATCTTATAGATCATATTGGCCCATCTCAATTCTCACCTAACATATTCAGGGCTGTTGCTTCCTACACTTCCAAATTGCTTCCTGCACCCCTTAATGGTTTTTTACGGATATTCTAGAAGCCAAAATCTACAAAGATTCTGGAATGTAATTTTACCTTTGTACACCCTTTGGTGGTGGTGTTCTTTAAAATTAGAGCTTTATTTTGTTAACTTAATTATGCATTATAGTTCAGCTTTAACTACCGCGATAAAACTTCAATAATGAAAGCCCTTAAGAAACTGTACATAAGTTTTGTCTGTAAATCCAATTAAATTTTCAAAATTTCATTTCTTCTTAACCCAATCTGAATCTGTAGTGAAAAACTAAACAAATTTCACATCTATAAAGAGGTTTCAACAATAATGGTGGACACAAGTGGTGGTGGCTTATTCCTTAACCAAGAAGTCTAGGTTAAAATCCTGACTAAGCTATGAAATAAATTATGTTAGGAGGAGAATATCTACATTGTATGCATTCAAGGTTTCCAACAAAAATATATGGAGTATTACTTTGTATCAATATTATGATTAACACAAAAAATAACTATACTGAGGTTTCAGGGGTGTCATTAGCTTGAACTGCTGTTGCTTTCAACTTGGTCTCATCCAAATAATTTTGGTAGATATAAGAACCAAAACCCAAGATGGCCAATAACATGGCCACAATCTTGACACCATCCATTTGTTCATGGTAAATAAGCACTGCAGCAACAGGAACAAGTGGCAAACTCAGCATACTCATAACATTAGAGAACAAAGAAGACACCAAATAGATCAGCCCCACAACTCCAACAGAACAAATCTGCCAAGCCAAAGCAGTTCCAACAAGGGTAAATATGTAAACCTCTCTTCCAGCCTTGAATCTCCTCATTTCACCCTCCAAACCCTTCCCTTCCCCACTAACAAAGAGTCCAAATATGCAAACACATGAGGCAACAAAAGATGTCCAAATTTGCATTTCTAGGACAACACAAAATGTTTCTTTCTTCAAGACCCTCTCAAATGATAGCTGCATGAGGCACAGCAAAAGGGCATACCCTGCTGATGCAACAAGAGTGCACCAAATTCCAACCATGTTGTTGTTGTTGTTCGTACCATTATTGTTCCTTGTCTCATCGGAATGAAGTGCTATAAGTGAAGCTGATACGGTGAGAAGAATCACTGAGTTAAGTATCAACAAGGTGAGTTTCTGAGCATTGATAAAAAATGAAAATATGGCATTGAAAGCAAGTTGGGATGCACAAATGAGGGAGTAAGTAGACACAGGAAGATGTAGAAGCCCTAGCGTGTACATCAAGTTATCTCCAGCTAAGAGGATTCCCAAGAGAAAGTAAACCATGATGAGAGTGTGAATGTGAATAGAAGAGTGCATGGTGGCGGCAGCGGCGGCGTTAGAAGGGTTTTTTGGGGGTTGTGGAAAGAAGAAGAGTGGGAGGAAAAGGATTGGGAATGCCACAGTTTGTACTAGTGTTGCCATCCATATACTTTCTCCACCTTGGTCAAAGTAGAATCTCCCCAACAAGACTGCACCAGATTGACCCATCAAGAGTATGGCTATGTTGATTACTACCAAAAGCCACCATTTCCAACGGCTTAGCAGGATCAGCTGTGATGATTCATCTTCATGATCAGTTGTGGTTGGAACACCTACTACAATTGATTCTTTGATGACATCATTATCTGCAGTAAGGTTATTATCTGAATCTCTATACCTTTCATTTATGATAAATCATGTAAATAATAAATTGTAATTAAACAATAATATAAAATCATTTTAAATTTTGAGTGTATTACCATTAAACTTTTGTGAAAATCTTTGGTTTTGGAAAAATATTAAGCATTTTATTTATGAGTTGTGATGTCTTATTTGTTGAACACTTTTCATTATGCTCTTGCTTGTGCACTATGAGCCATGGAAACTACTAAAGTAGTAGATGAGTAAAAAAAAAGTGACCTGGATGGTAGCTTGTGGAGGCTTCAATTTCTCTATCAGCCATTCAAATCTGTATAGTGAATGATGAATCACTTGTGTCTATGCATTTGCTTGGTGTAAAATAAAACGATCCTCTGAATCCATAGAATATAACCATAATTGGAAGAAAGCTTTAGTGCTCAAATTCCTATTTTTTAAATGCTAACTTAATCTTCTATGTGCATAGTTTTGAATTGTTTATTCTTTTACTTAAGCATAGAGATATCTACATAGTTTCACAATGGAATCTTATGTTTGGATCTTTCCCTTTACGGCTGGAAGGAGTAAGTTTCCATTTGGACTGTTTCAAATTGGAATCAAATTCAAATCCCCAAAAGTGTTAAAAGATTTAAAGGACACTTCTTTTATTATTGATGTAAAATGCAATATGTAATTATGATAATTAAGAAGGATCAATATTTAACTTCAAACCAACATTGCACCCTGCAAGTCTTCTAGAACTATATATATATCCATCAAAATCAAATGAACATAGCTTTAGGTGTGTGCATGTAATATATATGCATAGAAGGATATTAATATTTAACTTGAAACAAACCCAAATTTAATCTTCTCCTTATAGCATGGGGATTTTGCTCTTATCCCTCCTTTCTTAATTATGCTTATATTAATTGGGTTGAATTCTTATGGTTGTTGGAATATTACACAGTCAGTTATTTTCTTAATAAGTCTTCAATTACTTCTTAATGTCAGTAACAACAGATGGTTTGTGAAAATTTTGACATGTACTCAGATGATTTTTCTATAATTATACTAGAATATTTTTAGGCCTAAAGTAAAAAATTATTAATTTCTAGAAATATTAAGATTCATTTAAGAGTTAATTTTTTCAAATTAATATTTTTTCATACACCTAGGTCAAGATCAAATCTCTAATCAGGTACTTAAATAACAAGATTGTTTTCCAACCGGGTCTCACCATGTTGGTAACTACTAACTAATCATAATGAATATTATTATTAGCATCATCAGTCATTGTCCAATTCTTAAATTTCCAACCATGGCTATAGACACGGTTATCATTTGCCAAGATGTCTAATCCGTGAATTCCTGACTAAGACAATTGGCCATAAAAAAAAACAACAACTTAATTCCTCTTTATGAGCTTATAATTTGGTAAAAGATGTTTATGATTGAATCGAACCGTCAATCATAAATAAAAAAAACTTTCCACACGTATTATGCTTATTTATTCTTTTAAGTTAAATATTCTAATCCCACAACTATGATTATGGTTTAACATACTAACATGAAAAACCTGCAAAAATATATTTTATTTTTATAAAAATAAAATTAATAAAAAAAAATTATTAGTACAAAACTAATAAATATTTTTTTTATATTTTATAGGATCTCAAACATATTTTACCTCTTACAATATTATCCCCGGAGGCCCGGAGCAATGACGACCTGCATGGAACATCAATTTTTTTATATTGAAAAAACAGAACTTCGAAAGAAATTTCAAAAGAGGAATTAACTATTAAGAATAATTGACTTGTACATTCACGAAAAAAAAAAAAAACTGCTGGGTGTCGTGGTTTTGACTGACAATAACATCAATTTTCCTTCACACAACACAAGTCACAACAATACAACAACTAATTAAGCATCATAAATTCATAATATTAATTTTGACACCATCGCTGATCATTATCCAATTCGTAATAAATTCCTAACTTGAAAATTCCAGAGTGATATAATAGTATAATACTGTTTTAATTTACCAAGGATTTCTAATTTGTGAATTCCTGACTATAAGGCTATTGGCCATAAAAAAAAAAAAAAAACCATATAATTCCTCTTTAGGCTAATAATATTATGAAAAAAAAAAATGTTAGCTAGTATTATAAAAAAAAACAATACAATTTCTTAGTCCCTTTTAAATATATCTATGTTATTAGTTGAAATATATTTATAATCATAAATTTTTATGGTTTCAGTGTCACTTAATATTTCTATGTTATTAGTTAAAATTTATTTATAATCATAAATTTGTATGCGTGTGACCACATGGATGGAGTCAAAAAAAGATTCACATTTCATTTAATTATTTTTTTCTCTTTATTTAATTGCGAGACCTATCAAAATTAATAAATTTTATATCATGAAAAAAAAAATTAACAATATATCAAAATTAATAAATTTTATTCAATCATGAAAAAAAAATTAACAATAAAAGAGAATGTCAAATAAGTTAAAAATAATAATAAGTAAAAAATTATTCATTAATTTTATTTTATTTTATAACTTAAAAGTTTTTTAAAGTTAAAAATATAATTAGATCGAGAAGTATGAGTTTCTTATTTTTAATTTTCTTTCATTAAAAATAAGTAATTTTTATTTTAAGAAGTTTTTATAAATTGGTGTTTAACCCAACTTTTACTTAAAAATTACTTATAAGTTAAAAATAAAATGGACCAAATGATACCTAAAAATAGTGTATAGAAGCTTTCCACTCTATTTTATTTTATTTATATCAATAAATATTATTTATTAATAATATTAATTTTTATTAAAAAAAAAAATCAAACTCACCACCTCTCCTCTTTTCTTTCACCTTTACCATTACACCACCTTAGCTTCCCCTCCATTATCCCCGAGCAATGACGACACAACCCATATGTAACATCACTTGCTTACGAAACTAAAACATATTTTTTCAATTAAAAAACCTAAATTCCAAAGAAATTTCTAAAGAGGAACATTCATGGTAAAAACGAAAACTTCATCCTAACATTAAATAATTGAAAAAGTTGAATCTTAATAATCAAACAATGAGGATATGTCTCATACCACGTGTTAGAATTTAATATGTTTTATGCGGAAGAAAATCAACCCAGATAGGCATGGATTAAAGAGGGTCGAATATTAAAAAACCAAAATCACGAATTCATCATCAAAAAGAAGAAAGAAAAAGACTAACGAATAAGTGACTTAAGAAAAGCAATAAATGGAGGCGTAATTGAATATGTCAATACCACGTCAATTTTCCAACAAGTAGAGTTGTTGATGTTCCAATAATTTTTTCTTTAAGTATAAGAGAAAATTGAGAAGAAAACGCATAATCACAATTTTCTATTATGTTAAAATAGTTTATTTTATAAAATTATTTTAAAATTTATTATAATGAAATTATGATTAATCAACTATGTAAAATAATTTTACATTTATGATATATGAATATTTTATTTAAAAAATTATAAAAAAAAATAAATTAAATTTATTGTTAAAATTATTTTTTTAATAACTAATTTTAGAACAAATTTCTCGTTAAAATGAGTTTTGAACAAAATAAAACTTGTTTAATATAAAGAAAAAATATGTAGAGATTCTTTCATATGCTTTCTTTGTGGATATATGACATGTTTGGGTATTTATTATTCTATAAGGACTTTTAAAAAAGAAAAATTAAATTTATTTTTTAAAATTAAAATTAATTTTTTTAAAAGTTAATTTTTAGAAGTTTTTTCACCTAACTTCTCTTCTTTTAAAATATGAGACTTTTATAAAATGATTAGGAAGAAATCAATTTTAACTTATAAAAAAATTCATTTCCTTTTTTCTTTGTATTTTTTTATATTCTAGAAGTACTTCTAAAACATTTATCCATGGCCATAACTTTTATAAAAGAATAAGAATTTTATAAATTAACTAATTATAGAAACTAGTTTTAGAATTAATTATAAAACTAAAACTATCACACTTCAATATATAATTTTATTCATAAAAATATGAAATTTTATATAAAAATATCATATAAATATATCAATTTTTGATATTTATATCCACTTCAACCTATAATTTATCAAATACTTATAATTTAATAAAATAATTTAAAAGTTTTCAACTATTAATTTTCAAAGCTAACTTTTCAGCTTGTTTTACATTTGTGTTTTTTTGGCTTTGTCCACCATAGCCAAAATCTTTCTATTTATTTTTACATTTACATTATTTTATTAATTATTTAAAAAATACTATATTAATATTATTATATATTATATTAGTAGGAGAAATAAAATTAGGATTTTATAAAAATAAGAGACAAAAAAGTAGAATTAAATCTATTAAAAAAATATAATAATACAATATAATATTAATGATACGACAAAATGAAAAGAAAGATATGTACGGTGAAAAAAGTAATATCTTCTCTGTTAACTGGTCAATACTGACTTCCCATGACCAAAACCGACCTTATTCTCTTTTCTTTCATTACCAAATTTTTTCTTTTAAAAATGTTTCGGTAGCTTGTAACTTGGAGGCAAGTTTCTAGTATAATTAGTTTTAGTTAGTAGTTTTAAAAAAAAGCTTCTAGTATAATTGTTGGTCCTCAAATGTTTATCTGTTCACGTTCTAAAGCTGATTCGGTGGTTCAAATTTTGTTTATAATAATGATTTTGTTTAATTAATTTGTTTGTGCTTACAGTTCTAGCAACTTCTTCTGTTTTTAGTCTCATTAGTTTAAGATAATACTTTCTTTTTTTATCCCTATAGTTATAATTTTTTAATTCTTTTATCATTGTCAGTCTAAAATCCAAATAGTTTAAAATTAATGATGTTTTTGAGGGGGTGACTAAGCAGCTTTATTAGGAATGAAAATGATAAGTTATTTGACTTATTTGTTTAAACTTATCCATGAAATTAACATTTATTTTAATTAAATAAGTAATTTATTATTTATTTAAAGAAGTAAATATTATCTATTAATAAAATATAATTACTTATTTGATATTCATTTACGATTTATTAGATGAATTAATCATTTATTTAAATAAAATAAGTTATTATTATTTGTATTTTTAACATGTTTGTTTATATTATATTTTTGATTAAAATAATTTTATTTATTTAAATAAATAAATCTTATTTATTTTAAACATAAATCACACTAGAAAAACATAAACTATTTATTCCTTTCTTCTTGTCACATCGTATGCCCTTGTCATGCATTATTAAAGAATCCATGGATGATTTTTCATTGTAAAGAAAGTTGAACATTCCAATTAGCGGAATTTTCTACACGAAATGAAAGTTGCAGTTTTCTAATTTTCTTTATCAATTTCCCAGTTAAATACCACACCTCAGTCGCCATTCTATCTCATACAACATTGTAAACATTACATAACCCATAATGAGCAAATCTACTTACCCTCAATAGTTTCATCTCCTCCTCTGTCTCTCTAATGATATTGATTGAACATACATATACTTCATGTTAATTAACTCACTTTCATGTTGCATAAATCTGTTTTCATTTCCATTTTAACTTTTGATCTTTGACAATTTGTGAAACTTGTGACAGATTCAAGAAACATGCTCATGTGTTACGTCTTCTGAATTCGAAGGAACGAACTAATACTAGAACATATTCAAAGTCATGAATTCAAAAAATGTTGTTGTTGAAGGGAAAGAAGACATAATTAGCAAGTTGCATGAAAGCATTCTTGGTCACATTCTCTCTTTCCTTCCAACAACTACAGAAGCACTTCACACTAGTGTGTTATCAAAAGAGTGGATTCATGTTTGGAAATCCATCACAGGCCTAAAGTTCAATGATTCTTTGCACCACCATTTTGGTAAAAAGATGCAAAAACAACACTTTGAGTGTTTTGTGAACAAGGTGCTTCTTCTTCACCTTGCCAACTCAAGAATCCAAAGCTTCTCTCTTTGTTTAACATGTTATCAGTATGATTCAGCCTTGATAAGTGAATGGATCTCCTCTATCTTCAAAAGGGGCGTCAAAAACCTTCATATTGAATATGCTGATGAAATCCTTTTCCCTTCTCATTCACTCTTTAGTTGCATCTCTCTAGTACAATTAGTACTTCAAATGAAATGTACTATTAGTGTTCCAATCTTTTCCTCTCTCCCAAATCTTCAAAACCTTAGCATTTCTGGGGTCAAATTAGTGAGTGAATGTGAATCCTCCAATTACTCAGAAGATCTAATTCTCAACTTTCCAATTCTCAAAGTGCTTGAAGCTAGAGGATGTGAGTGGTTAACCAAACAGAACATTAGAATCCAAGCACCTCTACTTGAAAGGTTTTCCATAGCAACATGGAACTCTCTATCTAATGAATCACATAAATCTTCCATCGAGGTTTTTGCTCCTAATCTGACAGATTTCTCTTATGAGGGTGATCTTGAGCAAGATGTCATTCTACTGAATTCAGCATCAATTCGCAGTGCATCTGTTGTGATTGTTGTTGATGAAGACAAAATGGCCAGTGTGCAAAAACTTGGGTTTCAAGTGCACAAGCTTCTTGCACAAATCCGTGAAGTGGAACAGTTGAAATTGTTGTTTTACAAGGTATGCTTTCATTTCATGCTTCTAATATTTTAGTTTAAGGTGGTGCATTGGTAAACTAATTTTATACATAATTTTTGATTAACATGACTTTTAAATTAGTTTTATAAAAGTTAATAAAATTATCATAAATAAATAATTGTAAATTTGTAATTATAGTTACATGTATAATCACATTAAGTTTTAAAAGAATTGAGCTATACTAAATTACTGGTTAAATATAGTTTATATTATCACATATTTATCTTCTAAACATTTTGTCATCAAATTTAACATTTAAAGATTTAATTTATTACTAAATTAGTCTTTTAAGATAAAAATGTGGTCACGGTTATTTTTGTGAAGGACTAAAGTGAAAAAAAAAATATGTTTGAAAGTTTAATTAGTGATGGATTAAATATTTGAGGGAGAAGATATAAAATTTCACTAAATTGATCTTGCAAGGGATTGAAAAAACATGTTTACGGATTATGATAACAAAATAGGTTTAAGAAAGAATGAAAGAATAAGTTAGTGATAAAATCTTTAAAGATCTGAAGTAGTGACGCAAAGATATTTAAAAAAATAATTTAGTAACAAATTTTTTTTTTTAAAGCGACGCATGCAATTTGAATATCAAGATGGGGATTTTTTATTACAATTTTATAATAAAATACAAACTATTTTGTAAATGATAAATATAAAAATAATAACCTATAAAGAAGAGTTAGTCAAAGTTAGGAGTGTGAAAAAAAAAAACAATGAAGAAAAAATCAGTTCAAAAAAGACAAAACCACACTTTAAAAAAATAGTTTGATTAAAAATAAGTTCGGAACATATCACCGTCTTAAAAATCAGTTTGATATTTAATTGATTTTTTTAAACTAATTCAATTTTCAAATCAGTTTGCAAATTCAGTCCTAAATTCAAACTGATTTAACAAATTTGAAATCGATTCGGTTCGATTCAATTCCATTTTTTTACCAAACGGGTTTTTGAACAACTCTATTCAAATGTTTCAGTAAAATATCTCTTTTCAACCATATTTTTCTTTTCATCAAGAAGATTTGCATTCGGACCAACAACAAATGATAGCTAAGAATAGTTTGAGACCCTATTCGTTTTATGATAAAAAAATAATTCTCTATTTGTCTGAATGGCTATCTTGTCTTGCATCCAAAAGGCATGCAAACTTTGACACACAAAATTTGTTGCACAGGTTTTGATGCATTCCACATATATTTTCACCCATCTACCAGCTTTTGGGAGGTTGACTTATCTGCAACTAAATGAAGTTACTGGTGAAGCTCTGCTCAACATTCTCAACAATTCTCCAATTCTTAATACTCTTGTTTTACAAAATGTAAGTTTTGAAATAAGTGCTTGTTTGTGTCTTTTTAGCTTATAATACAAATGTTGTATAACTGATGTTACACACACTAAAAAAATGTTTCAGGGTGTATCTGAATTAAACAAAGATGCATTGACTTCTGCATCAGTGCCTCAGTGCTTTCGGTCAAGCCTCAAAGTTTTTCAGTTTAAGGAATTTAATGTGCACGAGCATGAGCTTCTTTTGGTGAAATTTGTGATGGCAAATGCAGCAGTGTTGGAACAAATGATTATAAGCACTGCTTTTTGGCTGCGGTATTCAGATATTGATTTGGAGAAAGTTAAGGAGCAGATACTCTGTTTTCCAAAGTGTTCCAACTTAGTCATGATGCAATTCTAATGTGAATTGCTTCTAAAGTCCCAAGTATTAAGGATATGTTTGAACCGTTCAAAAAATAATTTATGTGCTGGACGGATTTTTAAAGAGTAAATTCATCATGGTATGTTTAGTTATCCTCAAAAGTATGCTAGTACATTAAAGTTTTTTTCCTAAAAACTTATGTTGTAAAAGAAAACTTGTCTTGGCATGTAAACGCAAACTAGTTTGCGAACTTAAGTTTAACTCAAACTTAAATTTGTAAATTTTAATCCAGATATGAATTAAATCTATTTACCTTATATCTCTTCTATTTTTACTCCACCATGCCAATGTAAAAAAAATAAAAATAAGAGTAGTACTCCTCCTTTTTGTTGTCTTCATAGGTTAGTAGTTAAGAATTATCAAACTAAAATTGAAATTTGAGACGTGTGATAATCACATTGTCCTCAAGAATATTTATCAATTTGATGTGCAAATCTCCCACGACATATCAAGTTTTTTTTAATTACAACATTAGGGTGCCCAATTTCTCTATGCATGCATCACTTGTATTTGTGATGTGTGCAATGTTCTTTAGTTTAGTTGTGTTGGGTTGGTGCTCCTTTCCTTCAAATTGGGTTCTGTTGTTTGGGGGGGGGGGTAAGTTTAGTCTTATATGTGGACAATCTTCACTTTTGTTAAACAATTTTATCCCTAAATAATATTAAATAAATAAAATAAAAATAAAAATACAAAAAATTAACTCACTGACAAAATAACTATTTCACTAAATATAAATAATTATTTTTTATAGCTGCCCACCATCTAATAAGATAGTGAGACACTAACGCCTCTCTCGCCACCAACACTAGTTTATATAATTGTCTTGGCTTATAAAAAAAAAAAAAAAAACTAACGAGCAACATTAACAAAATTAACATCGTGTTCCACATAAATAAGTTTCTGTGAGGGGTATTTTTGTCAAAATTAAAAAACTAAAGCAGAGGGCGCCAATAGTAACAAAATGTGTGTCGATAACCACCCCAATACTACAGAATCCGTGCTTACACATATCCACCAGATTAGGAACCCAAAATTTGACACATTAATAATAATAATAAAAATACCAGTAACACCAGGTCCAACCATCCTTATTTGGGCTGTTTTTTTCTGCATCTCTAACTTGCTTCCTGCACCTCTTTTTGGCTTTCGGTATGCAAAATTTAGCTTCTAGAATGGCCGTTTCGGAAGATTAAAAATAAGTTCTGGAAAGGATGCAAGAAGTAAGTTGGAGATGCAGGAAGCAATAACCCATATTTGCCTCTAACTGGTGTGGCCCATTTCAAGTTATCACATAGCAATCCAAATAACAAAAACTTTCTCAATTTCAAAACAGAAGAGGAAATAAAACCAAACAAGGTGAAAATTAATTTTAAGAGTTTATTACCATCTCCATTTATAATAAGTTAAGTGTCTTTTATAAATTTATTTTAAAATTTATATAAATGGATGTTTGTAATTGTTTAACCGTGTAACCTTTAAACTTTAACTTTAAAGCAATGAGGGTTTTTAAAAAAAAAATTATAATAGAATAAAAACTATTACTTGGGGTCAAATATAAAAACAATATAACATATGAAGGTGAATCAGATTTAGTGAAAAGTAAGTATAGTTTGAGTCACCCCATTCGTTTTATCATTGCCTTCCAAAATAAACATTCGTTGTCATTGGAAAACTAATCCTCTTATCTTCTAATAATATATATAAATAATATGCAATGTAATTTCTCTCTCTGACTTTTCAAAATCATTTCATCTAACTATACAAAACATCCCTGTCCATCTTTTAAGAACAACTAATTGACTTTTGTATGCCTTTTTTTTTCTTTGTAGTATGAATGTATGATTGACATATGAACAATTCTAAATATATTCATGGTATGAGAAAATAAATGGGCAAAATATTAAATACCATGCAAATAATCTCCGGTTTACATATTAAATCAAAAAATATATTGTTTTCTGTTTTTGTTTTTAAATATTATATTTTTTTTTGTTTACTTGACCATTTTTTTTTATAAAATATAAGATAACATTTCTTATTAAAGATAATAGACTATATTATAAAGTAATTTTATATTATCAAATCATTACCATCCTTCATATGTAATAAATTTATTTATTTTTATAAAATTATTTTAAAAACAATATAAAACCATTTTCAGCATTGCATTTCTTAAAATATCATTGAAGTCTCCTCCTTTTGTATAATACTACTAACCTTTTTCTTTAAATGCCCTACCTAATTTTGATGGTACACTTGAATGCTGGCTATCAAGTCAAATGTCTTGAAAGTTGAAATCTTCGATAATCTAACTACCTTGTTTTTATTGCAACCTAAAAGACTTCCAAATTTGTGTAGTAAATTATAAAAAAATTTATACAAGAAGGGGAATAGATATCATGTTAGATTAAATTAGATAATATGAATTAATGTAATTTTTTTAAAGATTAACAAACTTTTTTTTTATTACATCTAAAATTAAAAATAAAAATAAAAACATTATTTCATTCTCTCTTTTATAAATTTATTTTATAATAATTCTTCGTCACATCTTAAAATTGATATTATTGTGTTTATAATATCATCTAATTTTTCTGATATAACAATTATACTCATGTTTATGTTCCTATAAAATAAATAATTAAAAAAATAAAAAATATGATTACATGTTAATCCAAAACAATTGCTTTTGTGTATGTATATATATATTCCTATCAAATAGAGAGAACCGTCTACCTAACTCAATTTTCTTATCAAAGATCTTTTCTGATTTCATACAGAATAGAACTCGAGATAGAGAAAATAATAAATACAGATATACAGAGAAAAAAAATAATATTTATATAATAATATTATTGATCTTATTTTATTTTAGTTAATAACTAAGAGACTTATAAATGCTTCTCTCGTAATTTCAAGTTAATTTAATTTTTCAAGTAACAATTTATATTTATGTTTAAAAAAGAATCAAAATCCTTTGTTTTATTTTTTAAAGCAATTAAGTCCATTTTCTAAACATCTCCCAAAGTCGTATTTTTGAAGAACCGTAAGAACTAAGAAGTCTTCTTCCAGCAGACAAATTCATCTTCATCTTAATTGTTTCCTTTGTCAAAGGAGGTGATTTAACAAACGGCGTGATTGTTAGACTTGGAATCACCAACCACTAGGTATAAAGTTGTGATGTTAACCACATATTTTCATAATTAATTAATAAAAAAAAGTAAATATTTGTGTATCAAAGTCTAACTGTACATTTCATAGTGATTTTTTCAATGCAGTGATCCGTTGTTGCATATCAAAGTTGAGGTTTCACTAGGAGTTAAAAAAAAGGTGTTTGTTATCGGTGAAAAGGATGAAATGTTTTTTTTTTTTTTTTTAAATAGTCAAGTTTCATCCTTGAAATGGTAATGCCCAGTGACGGATTTAGGGGGGGGAAGCAGGGGCTTCAGCTCCCCCCCCTCCCCCCCCTTTTTTTTTTTCATATATATATAAAAAATAAAATAAATATTAATAAAAAATTATTTAAGTTAATAATTTTTTTTATTAGTAAATGATATCTTAATTTTATATCTAATAAATATTTGATTTCATTATATTTTTATTTATTTTTGGTAAGTTTTACTTTTAATAAATTAATTTGACACTTTTTATCTATAATTTTTTAAAATCTTATAAATTTTACTCTACTATTTTACTTTTACATCACATGATTGTAGATTTTATTTTCAATTTTTAAAAAAATTGTCAAATTTTATATCATTTTTTTTAATAAATTTTATATTAAATATTTTTTTTAAAAAAATTTATTATCAATTTTTTGTAAAAAAAATTCTAACCCCTCCCTACCCAGATTCCTGATCCGTCCCTGGTAATGCCCTATTAAATTCATTACAAAAAGATGATAAATTCTTTTAATAACACTTAACGTAGTAAATTAGTTTTAAAATGTAACGTAAACATTAGAGATAGATCCAAAGGAAGCAACGAGAAACTTTAGCTCCTCTTCTAGAATAATTCATGAACATTTAAGAAAAAATAAAATAAAAGAATATTAATAAAAAAAATTCATTAAAAAAGTAGGATCTTCAACTTAGATTTTTTTATTTTTTTTTCTAGTAGTGATTATATCTCTAGTTTTATATATAAAATTAATAACAAATATTTTTATTAAATTTATTATTTATTAAAAATAATCATAAAATATAAAAATTAAAACAATTATGTAAAATAATAATGTATTATTATATCCGTCACTCATAATCATAAACGTTAGATATAATAAACATAACTTCAAACTTGATAATAAAATTAATATTGTATACTTTTTATATAAAAATTAAATTTTAATTTATTATATTTTAAAAATAAATACATTATATTTTTAAGGATGAAATTGATTATCTTTTTTATGAGACGGACTATTTTATCCTTTATTACAAAACGATGTGAGTTAGAACTTAATGAATAAATTATAGAAAAATCACTTGCATTACTTTATATATATATATATACTCATTTTATTCATTAAAAATGTAAGTCTTGATGATAATTTGATCCCAAAAAATAAAATAAAATTTTAATTATGAATTGTGTAAAACGTACGATAAATTCATTCTATCCTGAATCTCTACCGATAACCAATGGTCATAACACCTTTGAACCAAAGTGTCATAGAAAAGAGTGGTAGATTAGTGGCTTACCCTAAATTTTCTGTTAATAAGTTTTCTTTTTACAACACATTCCAAATCGAACAAAGATACTGACTCAACTTTCCAACTAAGTAAAATTAGGATTCTCCCCTATCAGAATGTTTCAAGAACAAAAAATAATAAAAACTGCAACTCAAAATCAACTAAGTAAACTATGGGCTTCAAGAAGTTTTCTCGTTGGCTAAAGGCACAAACTTACAGTTCCAAATCCAGAAAATTACAATTCAAAATTCACAATAAACAACCATATTCAACAAGATGCAAAAAAATGTTGAAAAAATTCACGATATCGCTTCCTTTTATCGTGAGTTTTCTTTGCGCGTTGAAAAGCATTAAGCATGTTGCTACAAATCATAATATAACATCATTTTAAATAATTAAGATGTGTAAATATTATAAATTCTTAGATATAATATTTGATTCTTACATATAAAATAAATACGTACTTTAACTTTACATGTTTTATCTTAATTAATATTTTCATCCTATAAAATAATGATTTTTATTTTATTTTAAATTGGAGTCCTTTAAATGAATGAAAACAATATTCCATTAAACGTCTAAAATGTAATAATAATATGGAAGATAGAGAGCCACGTCTAGGTAGTACTGTACTGTACTGTAGTAGTGGACAGTAATAATTTCAATTGGGGGTTGTTAGGTTGATCTTTGCTTTGGTTTGTAAAACTAAAAAAGTTAAGTTGCAATATTATGCCTTGCACAGTTGTGTCGTGTGGGGACTGTGACGGCACCTTGCTTGGACTTTTAATACGCACGTGATTTTTTTTTTTTTAATTGGTTGAAATTTATTAAGAATTATAAATTTATCAGGATTTTATGTTCATTTAATGATTTTTTTTAATTTTGTAATTTTTTATAAAATAAAAATAGTCAATAACAATGAATGTTTTAGCACTTCTCTTAAAATTAAAGTGGAAGCTTAGAAGAGACGATTTCTTCACGGCATGAAGGTTTTAGCATTTCTCAAGATTCAATCCTAACATGAAGGCTTAAATGAGTCTGTCACTGTGAGGTAAATTTACGTATGTTTGTTCCGATATTGGAAATGCTGTATTATCAATAAGTTGAGCTCTCTTAAATAATATTTAGATTTAAGTATTGTGAATGAAAAAAACATAGGTAAAACATAAAAAGAAGAGAACCCTAAAAATTGTGCATGCTTAGATAACTGATGAAAAAATATATTTAAGTTAAAAGTATTTTTATAAATGGATTAAGACTTTTATTTTTGTTTTTATTTTACTTTTATCTATACACAATATTTATAATTTTAAACCAAACGGATATTATCACAGAAGATTAATCATTTTCGTAAAATAAAATGTTTATAAAAAAATAAAATATATTATGTACGTTTCAATTAGTGACGGAAACGTTATGGTATGTACGAGCATGGTTTCTCTGAGTTCTAAAAACTTCTCTTAATATTTATTGTAATTTATAATACTACATATTTGTCCCCTTAATAATAGTTCCATAAATCAGATCAATGCAGACAAGCCCAATAGTAAAACAAAAATGGATATTTTTTTGGCTAATGACTATATGTACTCTGTTTTTTTTTTTATCTTTTGTATTTTAATTCTCTAAACAGGATCTAGACACTTGTTTACTTGTTTGATCGTGATCTTTTACATAAATTCTAGTATATTTATTTATTTTATCTTTAAAACAAATAAGAACAATTAAAAGCATCGTCAACTTGTCTTCTTCTTTTTTCTAGTGCTTCTTTTACTTTTATTTCATTTTATTTATAACTATAATTTTATACATTAGTTACATAAAGTATACGCTAATTGCTATATTTGCTTTGAATTATTAATATAAATTTTAGCTTTAACTATATTAATTGATTTTACTTATACTTAATTGCTATATAAATTATTCATTCTATTATATTAATTATAGAAACACTAATTATTTCAATTGTTATATAATATTAGCAATTATAGATTAATTGTTTATAGAGTTCAAAGGTAATCCACAGCCTTTAAACTCTTGTTTTTAATTATGTAATTTTTTGTTACTGTAGTTTCAAATGCGTTAATTTCTTTAAGTTTTCTTATGTGTATGTTAGGTTTTAAATTATTTTTATTTGATAGATAACTTAATTTATAAAAAATATATAGTTTTAACTATATTTAATTGTTGAATTTTGGTCCCCACTAAAAAAAAACTCATGGTTCCGGCCCTCCTTTCAATGCAATGTAATCCAACATGTAATGAGTACTAACACGTACAAGGAGCTATTTCGTCCGCGTTGTGTTTGATTTTAGAAATTCAATGACAATTGTCTTTTCTTTAAGGTATCTTGGTAAATTTGTAAATAACTTAAAAATAACTCAAATAATTTTCATTGTGAACTTTTATTAATAAATTATTTAATTTATAAATATTTTTCTTTTCACTCCTGTTTAATACAAAGTTAAATAATTTATAAACAAGAATTGTTTATATAACTAATTTAAAATCTTGTGTCACACTAAAATAAATAATTTTTTATGTTAAATATTTTTTTTTGTTAAACAATCAATTAAATAATTCTCATTTTAGATGTTCTTAAACAAATCTTTAGTTCAAATCTTGTATGAAAAAAATGTAATTGTAAGGAGATTTGGATCTCTTACTGTGTAAAATGTAAATTTGAGTGTATGAGTTACATAGAAAAAGCAAAGTCATATATTTTTTATTTTTTATTTAATTGAAGATAAAAATGTGTAGCAACAAGGAGTATTGGATACTTGAAATGTAATTTATAAGTTTATTAGGGAAGAATCATTAAAGATGACTGGTTAGATTTTTTTGGCAAAAATTAATTATTGATAAAATTATTGAATATTTCATAATAATATTATGGTTATTAAAAATCTTTACCATGAAATATCATATTGAAAATTTTATTTTAGCAATTTAAAAAAAATAAAAAATATTATATTGGATGTAGTATTTTTTTAACTATGAGTTTTAAGTTTTGTTTCCGCCTTTGGTAAATTTTATGAGGAAGTGGACGGTTTGGTTAGCACGTGAAATATAACATCCATCCAACGGTCATAGGAACGGCAGAGTAACTTTCGCGCCTTAACCTCATGGAATCTGCTCCCGAAAATTAAAGATACAATTAATGCAATTGAATGTAAAAAAAAAAAAAAAAAAAAAAAGGATGAACGAATATAATTTAGAAAAGAGAAAACATGTTATGATAAATCAATTAATTTTTTATTTTTATAAAATTATTTTAAAAATAATTTAAATAATCACAATATAAGATTTTTTACACTGTTGATAAATATACAAACATTGTACTTCTCATATGATTAGAAATTTGACCTTATTTTTATGAAAAAAATATTTATTAAAAGATTAACTTTATAAATAAAGGTTAGTGTTTCATGACTTGGCTCTCTCTCTTAACCTAGATACACCGACTTCCAAAAAAAAATAAAAATATATGCAATTATTTCCTAACATGGTTACCGGAAAAAAAAGGTTGAGAAGTGGATATAAAGCTGCTCTTGCATATAGTTTTATTTTACTCTCAATTCAGACATTCATTCTGGAATGCTCTAACCTTTCTTCATCAAGGTGAGTCTTAATTCTTCTTCATCTGCTTCAAATTGCATGTTCTATTCTTCTTCCTAGTTGTTTCTTATGCTTTTTTTTTTTCATTTCAATTTTCAATTGTTAAATCTCACCTCACTCACCATTCTGTTTCTGACACATTCTCAACATAACCCAGAATGAGCAAATTTACTCAATAAGCATACACTTCATGTTAATTCACTTTATGTTGTATTATTAATTATTAAAGGTGCATGCGTCAAGCTATGATAAACTGTGCATAAATCGGTGTTATTTCCTTCAATTATTCACGTTAAGACAGTTATTGTGCAACAGGTGATTCAAATTTCGAAGCCATGGATTCAATTATTGCAACCCTGAATGATGAAAATCTTGTTGAAGGGGAAGAAGACATAATCAGCAAGTTGCATGAAAGCATTCTTGGCCACATTCTCTCTTTCCTTCCAACAACTGAGGCAGTTCACACTAATGTGTTATCAAAAAGGTGGATTGATGTTTGGAAATCCATTACAGGCCTAAAGTTTGATGACACTTTCAAATCTTTTGGTAAAAAGATGCAAAAGGAACAGTTTTTGTGTTTTGTGAACAAGGTGCTTCTTCTTCACCTTGCCAATTCAAGCATCCAAAGTTTCTCTCTTTGTTTAACATGTTATCAGTATGATCCAACCTTGATAAGTTTATGGATCTCCTCTATCTTCAAAAGGGGTGTCAAAAAACTTCATATTGAATATGCTGATGAAATCCTTTTCCCTTCTCATTCACTCTTTAGTTGCAAATCTCTAGTACAATTAGTGCTTCAAATGAAATGTACTATTAGTGTTCCAATCTTTTCCTCTCTCCCAAATCTTCAAAACCTTATCCTTTCTGGGATAAGGTTAGTGAGTGAATCCTCATCCTCCAATTATTCAGAAGATCTAACTCTCAACTTTCCAATTCTCAAAGTGCTTGAAGCTAGAGGATGTGAGTGGTTAACCAAACAGAACATTAGAATCCAAGCACCTTTACTTGAAAGGTTTTCCATAGCAACATGGAAACCCCTTTCAAATGAATCATATAAATCTTCCATCAAGATTTCTGCTCCTAATCTGACAGATTTCTCTTATGAGGGTGATCTTGAGCAACATATTGTTCTGCGGAATTCATCATCAATTCGTAGTGCATCTGTTGTGATTGTTGTTGATGAGGACAGCAAAGACAAATTGGGAAATCTTGGGTTTAAAGTGCATAATCTTCTTGCACAAATCCGTGATGTGGAGCAATTGAAACTATTGTTTTATAAGGTATGCTTTGATTTCATGATATGTGGATAGGAATAGTTATTTGTTTGTGATCACTGCATAACATGTTTTATGATAAGAATAATGCTGGAAATGCATTTCAACTACAAAAAGAGGCACCTGCTATCCTATAGAGAAAAATATTTATGGAACTTTTGTTTATTATTCTATTTTCTGTTTCATTTTTATTTTTATTTTTTAGTTACAAATCTGTCACCTTATTTTCACTCTGTTCTATAAGATTTGCACGTTGTTTTCTCTGTTTTATATAAAAATATGAAAAAATAGAAAATAATATGATAGTTTTGTAATTAAAAAATAAAAACAAAAAATAGAAGTGTAAACAAATGACACTCTTAGATTGTGAGCCTTTTCGATTTAAGAAAATAATTAGTTTGGCAACTAAAGTTATAAGATTATACAGCATTAGATTTTTAAAATTTTAGTCCTCTAAACATTTTGTCACTAAATATTTTTTGTTATATTTTAAAAAAATTAGTATTATGTATTTTTTTTTAATTTTAAAATATTAAACATATAATTTTCATTTCATATTTCTTTTATAAAATATTAGAAAATAATACAAACATATCTCGAAAACACAACATTTCTTGTTATGTCATCTAGTTTTAATTATACACTTCAATAATCTAACCACCAACTTATCTTGATTAAATAAAATAAGAAAACTTTGGCTCTCAAAACTAGATCAATTTCTTCTCTGTCCTACAGGTTTTAATGCATGCAAGTGATATTTTCACCTATCTACCTGCTTTTAGAAGGTTGACATTTCTACAATTAAATGAGGTTACTTGTGAAGCTCTGCTCAACATACTTCACAATTCCCCCATTCTCAACACTCTTATTTTGCGAAGTGTAAGTTCTGAACTCTTCTTGCCTTTGGTTCACACAAATTCAAAGTGGTTGTTTATGTGTCTTTTTTGGCATATACTTTATCCGTTGTTAATTTAGTTGATAACAATAAAAAAAAATTCTGAACTATTATTATTATTGTCATTAATACTTCTCTTTTTTAAACAATTTGTCAAACCATTCTCTATTCTTTTAATTAGGATTATTTTAGTCTAAAAATAATTAATGCAAATAGCATTATACTTTGGATCTTATAAAAATGAACAAACACAATTTTGGATCTTATAAGTAGGAATGGAATGATTAATACAAAAAGATTTAATTGTAATTTTGATTTTCAAATTATAATTAATTATTCAATTTGATTTGAAGTTATAAAAAATTTTAATTTAATCCCTAAATTATTAAAATGTCTCATTTTGGTAATTTTTTTTGTTAAATTTTACTATTCACGCTCTCTTTTATTAAATACACTCATGAAAATATAAAAAATAAGATGTGTATTTAGTAAAATGATGTAAATAGTAAAATTTGACAAAAAAAAAATCTTATACATTTAAAATAATTTAGGGAAGAAATTAAAAAATTTTAAAACTCAGAGAACTAAATCTTATTATAATTTAGTTCTCTGTACAACCAAGCCTAATATAAATGGTGGATGACTAATTTTGTAAAAAAAAAAATGTGTCAGGGGGTATCTGAATTAAATAAAGATGCCATGACTTCTGCACCAGTGCCTCAGTGCTTTCAGTCAAGCCTCAAGGTTTTCCAGTTCAAGGAATTTAATGTGCACGAGCATGAGCTTCTTTTGGTGAAATTTGTGATGGCAACTGCAGCAGTGTTGGAACAAATGACCATATGTGCTGCTTTTTGGCTGCGGTATTCAGATATTGACATGGAGAAAGTTAAGGAGCAGATACTCTCATTTCCAAGGTGTTCCAATTTTGCTATGGTACAATTTTCTAATGTTAAAAGTTGCTGAAGAAGAAGAGGTTTTGATTAGTAAGTAACCATAGGTTAAATGTGTGGTGTCATTGATTCACAAATTAAGGCTTTTTCCATTACATGCATAGCAACTTGTGATCTATGTGTATGGGAGCTCCAAAGTGGACATCCAAGAATGGGTAGGAGATTTTAAAATTTTCTTATCAGATTTGGTTAGGCAGCTATGATTTCTTTTTATCATGATTGAATTTGATATAAAAAAATTTACAACACTCACGTATTGCAGTAATTATCTAAGCTACAGCCCCTTGTTCTGGTTAAGTGCTTAGGAGTCAGGATTTGATTCAAATAAATGAGTTTAGGTAGGAAATGAGTAATTAAATTATGATTAACATGGGAAATTATGTTATCAACTTTTTTGTATTAATTATTTTTTTCAACAAGTAACTAATATACCGTATAACTGCTATGAATTAAAACTAAACTAAATTATAATTTTGGAACTTTGATTTCTCAAATTCACATTTTGTTTTTCAGGATTTTTAATTAGGTACTCAGTAGTAGTTTTTCTCTAAGTGAGGGTATAATTTACTTAATCTAGTGGGCATGTGAGTATCATAAATCTTCTTTATACCAAGTTTAATTCCTCTTGATAACAAAAAAAAAAAAAAAATTCTCAAAACAAAGTTATCATGCAACTTTGTAAACAGTTTGCGAGCATGTTTAATTTGTGGGTGGAGAAACTTCTAACTAACGTAAGTAACACGAAGTTCGATGCTGAGGTAAAAAAGAAATTGCTTTCTCGAAACTGAATTTGGATTTTTCTAACGGTAATCCAAACGTTTGGGATTAAAAGTGGATTAAACTGCCACATTCGTGGTTTCTACAGGGGTTCTAAGCTAGATAATGAAAAATAAGTTTCATATAAAATACTCATTCACTTTTCACTTTTGACCCGTGGAATCGTCGAATCGAACTGTCATTTTTCATCTCGGATTAAAAAAACAAGAAGAAGAAAATTCCATTAAAAATGATCGAAGAGTAGTGACGACTGAGATTAGTTAGACAAACCGGTGAATACTAGCACTACCCAGCAATACCTATCAATCAATAACACAAAAAACAAACAAAAAAGTCTTGGGATGGGGCCCATCAGTTCAATTGCCAGAAACGACTTTGGTCAACGTCAAACGGTGGCTGACTGGCTGCTGTGTTCTAATGCTACTGCCTACAGGTATATACAGGGGAGTTCTTCAACATGACAATTCTATAATCCAGATTTCGTTAATTGTACATCTTTTTGTAATTACAGTTTTTCACTTTAACCTGTAGTTGATGTTCTGTGTCGGTGGCTCTTCCTAAATTGACCAAATTCATCTTCATTAGAAAGTAAACAAAAAACTGCCCAAGCTCATTGTTTTCTTAGATACTGTGTATATTTTCTAATTGTTTCTAACTCATTGCCTAACGACTCTGTTAATCTCCTTCTTATCCTCTCTGTTTCTAGAATACATTATTATAAATATAATCCAAGTGCATCCACCTTTTTGCCAAACCGATATTCATGCTTTTTGACACCTTTTTAAGGTTTTACAAGAAACAATTTTTATTTTTTATTTTTTTTGCTGAGGTACTTAAGACTTAAGGGTAGGTACGTACTTTATTTCCTTTAACTATATATATTGATGTGTAGGTAGTTGATGTTAACCACAAAATCACGTAGGAGCTAGCTGTGTAGTCAAATTTATCAACCTAGAAATTGTGTAACTCTCTTAACCTCTATGGCTTGTATTTTCATACATGTCCTTCGTTCTTGTTACTTTGCATTGTAGATTTTAGTCTCCCAATGAAATGTTGCACTTGCATATGCATGCTTTAAGTTAATTATGATGCTATACAATATTGAGTATGTTTGGATATAAGTCATAAGTGTTTTCAAGAGTTTCTCTACAGAAAATATTGAGTTTTTTAGTAGAAAAGCTTTAAAAAATACTTATGATATAGTATCCAAGCAAGTTCATAGAGAATTAGAGATTTATTTTAACATTGTCACATATTGTGTACCAGGTTCTTCGTACTTAGTCATGGATTCCAATTCTGCAACCATGGATGGCACAACAAAACATCTCAAGCATGTAGCAAAATTAGACATAATAAGCCAAATACATGACAGCATTCTTTGTCACATCTTGTCTTTCCTTCCAACAATGGAGGCAGTCCAAACAAGTGTGTTATCAACAAGGTGGATCGATGCTTGGACATCCATCACAAACCTCAAGTTGAATGATAATGCTATGCTTTCTTCTGGGAAGAAGATGCAAAAGGAGCAATATGAGTACTTTGTGAACACAATGCTTCTCCACCTTGCCAATCAAAGCATCCAAAGTTTCTCTCTTTCTTTAACATGTTTTCATTATGAGTCATCCCAAGTTAGTGCATGGATCTCCTCTATCTTCAAAAGGGGTGTCCAAAAACTTCATATTCAATATGCTGATGAAATCCTCTTTCCCTCACATTCTCTCTTTAGTTGTATCTCTCTAGCACAATTGGTGCTTCAAATGAGAAGCACTCTTAGTGTTCCAATCTTTGCATGTCTCCCAAATCTTCAAAATCTTAACATTTCAGGGATCAAGTTAGTGAGTGATCATGAATATTCCTCCTCCACTTGTTCAAAAGATTTAGTTCTTAGCTTTCCAGTTCTCAAAGTGTTTGAAGCCAAAGGGTGTGAGTGGTTAACTAAGCAGAATGTTTGTATACAAGCACCTCTACTTGAAAGATTTTCCATTGCAATATGGAACTCCCTATCAAATGAACCATCATCATGCAAATCTTCCATCAAGATTTTCTCTCCAAATCTAAGATATTTCTCTTATGAGGGTGATCTTGAACAGGAAATTGTTCTACTAAATCCATCATCAATTCGAAGTGCTTCTGTAGTTATTGTCATTGATGAAGATAGAAAAGACAGAATGGGAAGACTTGGGTTTCAAGCACATAAGCTTCTCTCACAAATCCGTGAAGTGGAACAACTGAAACTACTGTTGTACAAGGTATATATGCTTTCTTTAATTTCATGATATGTTAATGAAAATAGTTATTTTCTGTGGTTGCCTAACGTGTTTATGATAAGAATGCAATAAGTGTTAGTATAGTTTTTTCTTTTAAAATTTTATGATAGAACATAAAGTAATTGTCAACTGTCAACCGTCAAATATAGCATCAGAATCAACAAATTAACAAGGCTGCCACTTTAGACCACTGTGCAAGTTTCTATTTTTTTTTTATATATTCTTAAAAAATCATTTTCAATTTAAATTATAAGGTGATACACATTTTATTATATTATTTGTTTGTAAGATTATGCAATTGAAACATTAGCCTTTGTTATTTCTAAAAATTGTTGACTTTGAGAAATTGAACAAAAAAATTCCTTGCCATACAGGTTTTAGTGCATGCTGCTGATATTTTCACCCATCTTCCAGTTTTTGGAAGGTTGACTTATCTGCAACTAAATGAGGTTACTGGTGAAGCTCTATTGAATCTACTCCACAATTCTCCAATTCTTAGTACTCTTGTTTTACAAAATGTAAGTTTTGAACTCTTGCTTTTGGTTCACTGAAATTCAATTAAAGTAATTGTTTATGAGTTTGTTTTTGGTAAACTTCTCTATAAACACTCGTAGGAGACAAGAATATGAAAAAAATGAAATGAACTTCTTCATAAATTAAAATTAGTTTATGTAATAGTTAATTTATAAGAATTCTCTCATATAACTTCTCAAAGATGAGAAAACTCCTACAAATTAACTAATAAGAAACTAATTTAAGATTACAGAGAAACTTATTTCATCTTTTCTTCATATTTTATTCTCTCATAAATGCTTTTAGAGAAACTTACCTAAACAGGTCTCATGTGTCTCTTAGTCATATAATACAAATGATGCATGACTCATTTTTACACAAAAAATGTTTCAGGGAGTATATGACTTAAATGAAGATGTGTTGAAATCTGCATCAGTGCCTCAATGCTTGTTGTCTAGCCTCAAAGTTTTTCAGTTTAAAGGGTTTAATGTGCGTGAGCATGAGCTTCTTCTGGCGAAATTTGTGATGGCAAATGCAACAGTGTTGGAAATAATGACTATATGCACAGCTTTTTGGCTGCAGTATTCAGATATTAACTTGGAGAAAGTTAAGGAGCAGATACTCTCTTTTCCAAAGTGTTCCAGCTTTGTCATGATAGAATTTTCTCATGTGAATGGTTCCTGAAGTCTCTTCTATGTCTAACTTGGTCATAATTCATAACAGAATGTAACAATTAAACGAAGTGTATTTAAAATAAGTATAAAGAAAATAAATGCTTTAGATTTTAGAGAGTATTTAAATAATATGTATTTTGCTTCCTCTTCTTTCTGCATCTTTCCAATGTTGAACTTCTCTTCCTTTACCTTAACATCTACAAAGTTAATTCTTCACTGAAAGACAACAGTGAGAGCTAGGGTGATGATGGATATGGTGAAAACTATAACCAACCTGAAATTAATCAGTTTAGACTTAGAAAAACTTCAATCTGATCCTTCAAAATTTTGATATTTCCACTGATTTTAAAAACAGTCCAATTATTGAATCGATGGAGTCATTGATTCAAAGTTGTAGTCAAACCCACATTAATAATAATAATAATTAAATAATACATACGACGATATTAAAGAAGGACAAAACTTACCTACAGTACCATGTATGCATAAAACCGATATTAAAAAAATGCTCTGCACGGCAACAGGAGGATAAGGAAAAGTGCATTTTTTATTTTAGTTCAGCCTTCAATAATGACATGACTCATGATTCATCTTCATATCTTTGTAAACACTTTGCAAAATAATACTCAATTGATGGAATTTTTCTGTCCGTGACATCAATGGTTCTTCTACTAATTTTACAAAACTACAGGCTAACTATATATACAAGATTCTATGTGATCCATCATCTGTTCTTAACTCTTGATGGTATGAATCACTGAATCAGGACAAGGTTCTTGTATGCTTCTTGAATATTTCAATGAAGTTGAGAATATTTCACACTGTACTGTGGAAAAGCTCTTCAGCAAGATAGCAGTGCTTGCACAATGGTATACTCACCTGTTCCTGTTCTGCTGAATCACAAAGTATGAACTAGACTAGAGGCAATTACTATTATGATAATAAAAGTAGGAAACAGAATAACCAAATTTTTATGCAAGTCATGAAAGTAAGATATTTGTGGTGATTAATACCCTTTTGCCAAAGTTGCTTTATGAATCTTCCTGCATTAAGAAAGTGGAGCCTTTTGCTGCTAAATTTTGAATTTGATGGCTTTACTTTACTGATCATCAATTTTGCTTCATCCTCTTCCCTATTCACCTATTACAAGCCACTAACATTAAATATTGAAATGGAACTGAGCACCATGTTTTGCTGGTTTGATCCTTTTCTCTTCATTGTTCTGTTCAAGTAACTGCTTTAATCCTTCCCCTTCAAACGCTAGGAGTAGCTTCTCCCTCCTGATTCCATAGGAAGACATTACATAGGAGAAACCTTTCAAATGTATTCTCAAAACCCAAACATTTTCTCTGTCACTAAACTAAAGAGTTTAAAGATGATGCATCGACTTATCATAAATATGGTTTTACACCGTTAATGCATCACCTTTAAATTCAAAATCAAAAGGTGACAAATCAAATTTTCACTTTCCATTTTATCTAGCTAGTACCTCTCCAATCCCTCAACTAGTTCATGTGAATGTGATGACCATGTAAAATAAATTACCAAACAATGCAAGAAGTGTAACTTCTTTTTTTTCTAGACAGAAGTGAATATGCAAAAGAGCATCATCACATAGCAGCTTCACAAGAAATGAATAATGGAATTGCATGTGTGTTTGCAAGTGAAAGAAAGCAATGATATGAACCTTTTGTTCATTTGTGTGGCAAAGAAGATTGTTTGGAACACATTTGAAAGGTTTCTCCAATGTAAAGAACAACCAATGGAACCGGGAGGGAGTGGCTAATCCTAGTGGTTTGGATGTGAAGAAGGATGTGAGCAATTGATGACTTGGAGAGAACTATAAAGAGAAAAGAAGCATGTATACATGCAAAACCATGGTGCTGAATTCCATGTCCAACATTAAGTGAATGGCCTGTAACAGGTGAATGGAAAAGAAAAAAGAAGATTAAATGTGGACAAAACATATTGGACATGTTAGATATTTATAGGCTCTACAGGAGGTCTAGCTTGGATCAGTTTGTTGAACCAGATATGAGTGTTGTAAATTCTTTGGTACTGTTTTTGACTGTGAAATCATATGAAGTGGGAAGAGATGTGAAATAGAGGGAAACAGAGAGAAGGGTGTCAATTACAGCTAAATTTCCACACACGGAATCTCCATCCAGCTCATAACACAATCATATGTGGTCTAATTTACTTCTATCTACAATTTGTGACTTTATTTTTAGTGTAGTCAGTGTACTGAGCCATAATAAGCATGCTCACAAACAACTGTCTCACCCAATAGTCCAATCCTTTAAGTGGAAGGTTCATTCAGTAATTAAACATTTGAGTTTGAAAGTAGTCAACATTGGCTCCTCCACATGATGTAACCAATATAATATAAGGTTAAATTCATAAATATAAATATATATATATATATATATATATATATATATATATATTTTTATACTTTTTTACTTTTTTCTTTGTATGGACACTGAAGTTAGGATACCTAAACATTATCTAAGTTAAATAATGATGCATTCACAGTTTAATACATTGTTGTCTAATTATATAAAATATCGTTTACATGATTTTAAGATATTTTCATGAAAATAAACAAATTTACAAAAGTACTAATTGATAATCTATGCCTACGTGATAGAATGTTAAAAATTAAAAAAAGAAATAGACCAAAATTAAATAAAAATAGGAAAAAAAAATACTAATTTAGCCCAAATTTAGTTACATTTTCTCAAGTCATTAGCAAAAGAAAAAAAATAAAAAGGTTCATTTTTAGACCTCTTTCTCCTGTGATCCTTCCTCATCACTCTCTCTTTCATATTGGCGTGGGAAAAGGCTCGGTCATTCCCAAATCCCAATCTCTCTCTCAGGTCGTTTTCCGTTTCAATTTTTTTATTTTATCTTTTCGGCCATCTTTCAATTTTTTTTTTTTTATCTCTGTTTCTGCTGAATTTTTTGCTTTTCGCTTTCTGAATTCCGCTTTGCTTCAGTTTTTAGATAATGTTTTTTTTTTTTTTTGTGTGTGTGTGTGTATAGCTTGACATTGCAGCTAATTGTGTATGAGCATGAGGTTTAGGGTTTGGTTTCCCTCTAAAAGTGAACCTGATCCTGAGAATGAGGGTGCCTTAAGTATTAAATTACGTGTTCAAAGTTTCAAGCTTGATTGCTTCAATTTCTAGACTATGTTGCATGTTCTATCTATACTTCTATTAAATTACATTTACCTTCGTGTTTAAAGTTTCAAACTTTGATTGCTTCAATTTTTAGACTATGTTGTAAATTGTAATGTATGTTCTATTTGTATAGCTTGACAATGCGGCTAGTTATTGTGTTTTTTACTCTTTGTAGGAGCTTGAAACAAACATGGAATCTTCGTCATCAGGTTCCTCTTCCTCTTGCAAGAAGCAAAAATCCAATGAAGATCAGGACATGATCAGCAACTTACCTGACTTCATCATTGGTCACATTCTCTCTTTTCTTCCGACTAAAGAAGCTGTTAGTACTTGTGTTTTGTCCAAGAGATGGATAAACATGTGGAAATTCATCACCATGCTTCGCTATTGCGACAGAAAGCTATGCTATAACACTAGGATAAGCAGACACCGCTTTTGGAACACTCTGTATAGAGTAGTACTTCATTCAGATGCTTCAAGGATCCAAAGTTTCACGCTTTCTCTGTCAAAGGATTATGATCCTAGTCGTATTGATCAGTTGATATCTGCTCTTTTAAATAGGGGAGTCAAAGAGATTTTTCTCGATTCAAGCCGACAACTTAACATTTTGCTGCATTCCCTTTGGAAATCCAAGTCCTTAGAGAAATTGGTGCTGAATATGATTGATTGTAGTGTCAGACTGAATATGAATGGTTGTGTTGTTAGAGTTCCCCCCTCTATTTGTCTTTCATCCCTTACTGTCCTCAAGTTGTCCGGAATCACGTTTACCTGCCAACCTTCTAATGACTCTGAGAATCTGAACCTTAACTTGCCAGTTCTTAGAGAATATGAGGCAGAAAATTGCATTTGGTTAAACATGAAGGGTGTCACTTTTGAAGTGCCCCTACTTGAAGTGCTTTTAATAAAGCAATCGATTGTGTCATATGATGCATCACATACTATAATAAAGTTTTGTACCCCACGTCTTAAGAAATTCTTTTATTGGGGTTTTGTGTTACCAATACCAGACACCTTTTTGTTAGACTTAGACCTATCTACAGCTTGTATTGCTTCTGCTTATATTTGTCCACTGGAGTTTCTAGAGGAGAGTGAGGAAAATACAGCGATGTTTTCTGTTGAGCTTCTGAAACAATTCAATAATAACGTGGAGTGTCTAAAGTTTGAGCGGTCAAAGGTATGATTGCTTGCTTCAGCCTTCTTTGCAATGAATATCAACAACAATGAAATTTTATAATGATGTCGACACTTCCTGCTTGAAAATATAGAAACATTTCGCTTTGCTGATAATGATAATGCTTTATTGAAGTCAACTGTGTATAGCATACAACTCCAAGGGGTTGGTCAAGTGGAGCACATTAGGGTCTTGGGTGGGGCAGGTTTGAGTCCCTGCTCGTTTCTTTGGAGTGATGTAATTGTAAATATGCCTTTAAGTGTTCTTTGACCCTAGAGACTTGCCATCCCCTTCCTAAATTTTTCTGTCAAAAGTGTTTATAAATACTGCATATAGTTATGATGTTTATTATTAGAGTGGTTGATGTTTCGTTGCACTTTATAGATATCTCTTGGTTGCAATGATCCATTTTCTGTACACAGGTTCTTGCACTAGCGCCAAATGATATTTCTGCATTAGGAATGCTGAATCGTCTGGAGTTAGGGAATGTTACGGGTGAAATTTTGTTGAATTTCCTTCGAAACACACCATTTTTGAAGACTCTTATTCTACATGTTAGTAATTGATTCTTTGAAACTAAGGAGGCTTGATGAGTAATGATTAGCTTTATTTTACGGGTGAAGTCCTATGAGCTAAAGATTAGCTTTATTCCTTTATTCTGATATTTTAATTCTAGTTAATGTAGTTAATTTTTTCATTCTTTGATTTTTGTCCAACAATTATTTTATCCTTGGTTATCAGGAACTACTTCAATTTGACGAAGAGCTTTTGAGTCTTGAAAATGTTCCTTCATGTTTCATATCTGACCTTGAAGTGTTCAAGTTTGGAAGACTTAAAGGCATTGAACGTGAGCTGCGATTTGCTAAATTTGTAATGGAACATGCTCAAGTCTTGAAGAGGGCCAGTTTCTCCCGTTATAGTAATCTGCGCCGGTTGGTTTTTGAAAAAGTCAAAAAGAAGATATTATCATATAAGAGATGTGTTAGCTCTGCGCTCATAGAATTTTCACCCCAGTAGCTTACATAAGCACTCTTACACTATCTTTGGATAAAGAGAGAAGTAGAAAAGAATGAAATAGGATAGAAAGAAGTACGAGAAAAGAGAAAATGAGTAGATTTTTAAACTCTTAGCATTGAAAGTAGAAGAAAAAGAAAAGTTGAATATTTCTCTGAAGTCTGAACACTATCCTTGTATTTCAAGCTTATTGTGTCTCAGTTTATGCCTTTCATGCATCTCTGAAGCATGTTGATTTTCATTATTGATGCATATTGGTTTTCATTTTAAATTAAGTGACAGTGACTTTTAATTTTGAGCTTTGAAATGCAACTATCCAATGAACAACAAAATAATGATTGTCCAACAAAACTATACACTATTTTCTTTACTGAATGAGTTGGAATGTGAAAAACCATAAATGAAAAATACTTGATTATTTTTTGTCTCTTTTATGGGGTGAGTTTAAAAAATGTTAAATACCCTTATTTATAAGTAAAAAAAGATTAATTTAATAAAACTATGACCCCTGTTTATGTATCTGTTTACTCAACAGTGAACAGAGTATACTGTACAAACTAAATCAACATAGTATTGTACAAATTGAGAAATGTAATAAGTAAAAAACATTTGAAAGTTTTTAAACAACAACTTTCTACATGAAAATTAATTTTCTAATATCTACTATTATCTATATAAAAAAAACACATTATTTTAAAGTCAAAATTAATTTCATAAAACCAATTCTTCGACCATCCTATTCCAAACACATATTTACTTAAAGATTTAAAATGAGTCCCGCATATTATTTCACATTTTAATATTTATTTTAGTTTCAAATTAATTTTGAAATAACAAATATAAAAAATAAAATATATTATTTCAATATTTTTTATTACAATAATAATTTTATTAAAAAAAGTATATGAAACAAAACATGTTAATAACATTTTATTACAATAAATAAAAAATGCCTTATATAATTAAAATAAAATTTAATTTTCATTATTTTGCTAAATGTTATTCAGTTATTATTCAGTTTCCTTTCTCCCACTCCGTGCCTTCCTTCATTCCCATTATTCCATCTTTTGCAAAAAGACGTTCAATTTCAGACCTATTTTCCGAAAGTCGAAGGTGCTGCTCACGGGTCAGTCTCTTGCTCTGTAACTCTTAATCATTCTCCCAATTTTGAAATTTTTGGATTTCAATTTTTTATTCTATTGCTGTGTTTTTTTTTTTCGGGATTGTGTTGCTGTTAACTTCAATTTGAGACTCATAGTGAGTGGTGAGGGTGCCTTAAGTATCAACTTGCTTTTACCCACTTTGTTCAAACTTTTTTTTTGTATATCACTTTGTTCAAACTTTCATTGCTTCAATTTTTAGACTATGTTGTATATATATGTGCTGTGTATACAATGAAGATTGATATTTGGTACTAAGTTTGATTTCTATTGATAAAAAATATGATTATATAACGAAGAGAAAGAGCAAATTTATAAGGGTTGCTCTTGGTAACTCTCTGTCCAAATAAATAGCCAAAAAAACCCTAACGTGCCACATTTTCATGCGTCCACACTCTGCAATCTGAGATTCTGTCTTAAGTCTTAACTCTTAATTTTACTAACTTGTTCAAACACTGCTTCAGTTTTTAGATGATGTTGTGTGTGTATAGCTTGACAATGCGGCTAATTGGGTTTTGTTTTTGTTACTCTTTGTAGGATTTTGAAACAAACATGGACTCATTAGGTTCCTCTTTGAAGAAGCAGAAATCCACTGAAGATGAAGAAGATCAGGACTTTATCAGCAACCTACCTGATGTCCTTATTGGTCGCATTTTATCTTTTCTTCTAACTAAACAAGCTGTTGGTACTTGTGTTTTATCCAAGAGATGGATAAGCCTGTGGAAATTCATCACCAAGATTGAGTTTGTCGATAGAAAGCTATACTATCGCACTTACATAAGCAGAACTCACTTTGTGAACTCTGTGTATAGAGTACTACTTCATCTGGATGCTTCAAGCATCCATAGTTTCGATCTTTCCCTTACAAAGGATTATGATTCTTACCATATTAATCAGTGGATTTCCGCTCTTTTAAATCGGGGACTCAAAGACCTTTTGATCGAATCAAACAAAAAACTCGACATTTCCTTGTATTCCCTTTGGAAATCCCAGTCCTTAGAGAAATTTGTGCTGAAAATGAATGGTTGTGCTTGTGCTATCAGACTTCCTCCCTTTGTTGGTCTTTCATCACTGACTATACTTAACTTGTACGGAATTACGGTTACATGCCACCCTTCTAGTGACTATTTGTGCCTTAACTTCCCAGTTCTTAGAGAATTTGAGGCAGGAAGTTGTACTTGGTTAAATATAAAGGGTGTCACTTTTGAAGTGCCTCTACTTGAGGTGCTTTTAATAAGGCCACCAACTGTGTCGGTATCTAATGAGTCATGCACTATAATCAAGTTTTGTGCCCCGTGTCTTACAAAATTCTCATATTGGGGTTATGTGTTACCAATACCAGACACCATTTTGTTAGACTTAGACCTATCTACAGCTTGTATTGCTTCTGCAGATATTTATCCAACAGAGTTTCTAGAGGAGAATGAGGAAAATACAGCGATTTTTGCTTTTGAGCTTCTGAAACAATTTAGTAATAATGTGGAATGTCTAAAGTTTGAGCGGTCAAAGGTACGCTTCCTTGTTTCACCTTGTCTTTGCAATGAATATCAACAATGAAAGTTAATGACATCAATGTTTTATTCCTTGAGAATTTATTTTGATATGTTGTTTTTTTTGCCCCCTTTGTCACCCCAGGTTCTTGCACTAGTGCCAGATGATCTACCTGCATTTGGAATGGTGACTTATCTGCAATTGGGGAATGTTACCGGAGAAATTTTGTTGAAATTCCTTCAAAACGCACCATTTCTGAAGACTCTTATTTTAATGGTTAGTAATTGATTCTCTTAAACTGACAGAGCCGATAGTCACTGAACTTACCATAATGCTTTTGTAGTTCATCAGAATTTTTGTGATGACTATTTATTATTCAGTTGTGTTGCTTCTAATTTAGTTATATGTTTTCAATTCTTTGGTTTCTGTCAACATTATAATTTTTTATCTTTGATCATCAGGAACTACTTCAATTTGATGAAGAGCTTTCAAATCCGAAAAATGTGCCTTCTTGTTTCATATCTAACTTTGAAGTGTTTAAGTTTGGAAAACTTACTGGTGCTGAACATGAGCTTCGGTTTGCCAAATTTGTAATGGAACATGCTCAAGTCTTGAAGACGACAACATTTTCAAAATACTGGATTCTGCGTCGGTCGATTTTTGAAAAAGTTAAAAAGAAGATACTATCATTGAAGAGATGTGTTAGTTCTGTGATCATAGAATTTACAGAGAAGCACCTTTAGCCAGAGGGTCAGGACTGCAATGTGATTTCAAGCTTCTTGTGTCTCTGAAGCATTTTGATTTCCATATTAAATTAAGTAAAGTGGCTTCTAATTTTGAGCTTCGAACTACAATTATCCAATGACAATAGGAAAAAAATGATCTTTGTACAAAACTATAAACTGGAATTTAAAAAACCTTAAATGAAAAATACTAGATTACTTTTGTCTCTTTTGGTCATGGGGTGTGTTATAAGATTGTTTTTTTTTTTACTGCAAAGATTGTTAAATATACTTAATTATAAGTAAAAAAGTAATTTAATAAACCTATTACCTCTATTTTTTTTCATCTATTTACTTAACAGAGTATTGCATGAATTAAGAAATATAATTAATAATTGTGTATATTAATACTATTTTAATTTTTTAACCTGAGTTTTCTTATTATTTTTCTATCATATATATGAGAATATATGAATAAAAAGAAGTTAATATTATTTTGAATTAAAAAAAATATTATTGCATTTAACATGATTATAAACTCAAACTACAATACCCACATTTTTTTATTACAATAAAATAGTTATTTTATATATAAAAAAAATAAAAATATATATATATATATATATATATATATATATATATAAAATAAGCTATACTATTTGAATGTTTTTTTATTACAGTAAATTAAAAATGCATCAGATAATTAAAAATAAATTAAATTTTCATTTGCTAACCTATAACCTTTTCTTTCTCATGCATTTCGCAAAATTCCATTCACTAATATCATTCCCCTTTCTCTGTCAGAGGACAGAGCCTTCTTTTCCCAATTCGCAAAAAAGACGTTCAATTTGATGCCACTTTCTCTCGAAATCCTTCATTCACCTCTCTGCCAGAGCTTGATTTTGGCGGCGGAAAGGTTCGGTCTTTTCCCAATTTCACGGATTTGAGATATATGGTCTCTTCCTAGTTCCTCTGCAACTCTTGATCATGCCCCCATTTTGAGATTTTAGGTTTCAATTTTCATTTCAATTATTGTTGGATTTCGCTGTTGGCTTTCTGAATTGTGTTTGCTGTGATCAGCAATTTGAGACTCAGTGAGAGTGAGGGTAGCTTAAGTAATCAATATTTCATTGGTTCAGTTTTCATAGCTTATGTTTGATAAAAAAAAAAAAAAGTTTTCATAGCTTATGTTGTATATATGTCTATACAAAAACAATGTTATAGATGTGAATTGAAAAAAAAAATTGGTAAATTTAAGACATTTTTTTTTTATAAGGGTTGCTTTTGGTATCACTCTGTCCAAATAAATAGCCAAAAGCTTCACTTACAAAACCTTACTTACAGTTATGTCCTAAACATATAACATTTCACATTTTCATGTATTCATACTCTGCTGCAATCTGAGACTCAGTGAGTGTTACAGTTACTTAAATTTTACCAACTTGTTCAAACTTTGCTTCAGTTTTTTGACGATGTTGTGTGTGTATAGCTTGACAATGTGGCTAATTGTTTGTAGGAACTCCAAACAAGCATGGACTCATTGGATTCCTCTACCAAGAAGCAAAAATCCAATGAAAATCGGGACTTAATCAGCAACCTACCGGATGTCATTATTGGTCACATTCTCTCTTTTCTTCCTACTAAACAAGCAGTTAGTACTTGTGTTTTATCCAAGAGATGGATATATCTCTGGACAGTCATCACCAAGCTTCATTTTTATGATAACAAGTCATGCTATCGCACTAAGATAAGAAGAACGCGCTTTATAAACTCTGTGTATAGAGTACTACTTCATCTGGATGCTACAAGAATCCAGAGTTTCACTCTTTCTCTTACAAAGGATTATGATTCTTACCATATTAATCAGTGGATATCTGCTCTTTTAATTCGGGGAGTCAAAGAGATTTTTCTCCATTCAAACCAAAAACTTGACATTTCATTGCATTCCCTTTGGAAATCCCAGTCCTTAGAGAAATTGGTGCTGAATATGATTGGTTGTGCTGTCAGACTGAATATGAATGGTTGTGTTGTCAGAGTTCCCCACTTTCTTTGTCTTTCATCCCTCACTGTCCTCAAGTTGTCCGGAATCACATTTACCTGCCAACCTTCTAATGGTGCCGAAAATCTGAACCTTAACTTGCCAGTTCTTATGGAATATGAGGCAGAAAATTGTATTTGGTTAAATGCAAAGGGTGTCACTTTTGAAGTGCCTCTACTTGAAGTGCTTTTGATAAAGCAATCAATTGTGTTTGAATCTCATGAGTCACATACTATAATCAAGTTTTGTGCCCCGCGTCTTACAAATTTTTATTATTGGGGTTGCGTGTTACCAATACCAGACACCATTTTGTTAGACTTAGACCTATCTACAGTTTGTATTGCTTCAGCTGAAATTATTCCATTGGTGTTTCGACCCGAGAGTGAGGAAAATACTGCAATTTTTGCCTTTAAGCTTTTGAAGCAATTCAATAATAATGTGGAAAGTCTAAAGTTTGAGCGGTCGAAGGTATGCTTCATTGCTTCACCCTTTCTTTGCAATGAATATCGAGAACAATGAAATTTAATAATGCATCAATATTTTTTTCTTTAAAATATAGAAACTTTTTAATTTGTTAATGCTATATTGAAATCAAATATTGATAACATACAAACCCAGGGGTTGGTTCAAAGAGCACAACAGGTGTCCTGTATGATGAGTCGTTATAACATTTTTCTACCCCTTTGTCACCCAGGTTCTTGCGCTAGTGCCAGATGATCTTCCTGTATTTGGAATGCTGAATCGTCTAGAACTCGGGAATGTTACTGGTGAAATTTTGTTGAACTTCCTTCGAAACACACCATTTATAAAGACTCTTATTTTACAGGTTAGCAATTGATTCTTGGAAACTCTAGGTGATCCAACAATCACCAAACTTTACAAAATGCTTTTGTAGACCATTAAAATTTTTGCAATGGAATTTTGTGTTAGAATCTTATGATGACTAATGATTAGATTTATTCAGTTATTCTAGTTCTTACTGGTATAGTTAATTTTTTCAGTCATTGATTTTTGTCCACCAATATAATTGTGCTATCTTGGATCATTATCAGGAACTACTTCAATTTGACGAAGAGCTTTCAAATCCTGCAAATGTTCCTTCGTGTATTATATCTGACCTTGAGGTGTTTGAGTTTGGAGGACTCAAAGGTGTTGCACATGATCTGCGTTTCGCTCAATTTGTAATGGAATATGCTCAAGTCTTGAAGAGAGCTAGTTTCTGCCGTCATTGGGATCTGCATCGAAGAAGTTTTGAAAATGTTAAAAATAAGATATTATCATTTAAGAGATGTGTTAGCTCTGTATTTATAGAATTTTCACCCCTATAGCTTATAGAATTGTCATTTGGGCATGGAAATCATTAGATCATCTCAGGTTTTGAAGCAGCAAATCAAGAATGATTTCATGTATGAAATTATGTTATATCATAAATAAAGTATACAGTTGTTTACATTTTACATGTTTGAGTTTCTGTAGGAGGTAGTCAATGTTGATTTTGGCTGAAAATTAAAAAAATAGCTTAGTTACTAGGAGGAAGCAGGAACAAGCATTCAACACGTGGAGTGCAAATTGAAACTGGAATTGAAAATTGAACCAACAACTTTAATTATAATTATAGAAACAAAGATTGCCCACTATTTTTAATTGAAAATGCTTTAGTCTCCGACTTATTATGGCCGATTGGTCCTCCGACTCATTCAACACTGGCAGATGTCAAATTCATTTGACGGAAAAAATTAATATATTAATAAATAATATTTGTCTATAAGAAAAAGAAAATGCTAGTTTGTTTCACTTTACTTCTATGTAAAACTAACTTTATTTCTACGTAATCCAAAATCATAACAGGCCTTTAGTGGTACTTAATTATTTACTTTATTTGTGTTTTCGCCTTAAAAAAATGAATTTCAATTTTATGGACTGTTTTTGCAATTTTCATGAATATAGTCTGTCCTGTGATTTTATTGTTTTTCATTTGCGAATAACCTTTTAAATTCATTTTAAGCATTAAAAATTTATTTAAGTGAAGTTTTAAGTAGATTTTTAATTTCAAAGCCATCCGAGATCCGTGCAAATCGAAAACACAAAAAAAAAGACATCACATGATCAAACCCAACCTGCACCTAAATGGGCCTCATCTAGGCCCATATAAATTTCAAAAATCCAACCTAGAAAGCCTAGGAGGGTTGAGCCGGCCCTAATGCCAGGAGAGAGGGAGAGTTGTTTGATTTTTGCTTTTTCATGTGTAGGAAGAGAAAGAAAGCTTCATGTTTTCAAAAAAAAAAAAATTATCTTATGCTTTCTCCCCCTTCTCTCTAGAAATCTTCCTCATCTCTCTAAAATTATGAGTTGTTTTTTAAGCTCCAACCTCTCATACTCTAGTATGTTGTTGAGAGTAAGAGGTTTGATTCAAACCCATTTGTGCTATTTTCATTTTGGAAAATCAAGGTAAGGAGGATTTATTCCATCTCTAATCTTAATATATGTTCTTTTTTTCGAATTATTATGCTATTTGATATTCTTTAGATTTATGCAATAGGTGATAAAAAATAGTTGTTTTGTATGAAAATACTCATTTTAGCATGTGGGGGCTACAACTATAAATTTAAGATGTTGATATCTTTGTGATGTAACTTTTGGATGAATCAATTTTTTACTCTTTGAATGCTCTATGATAAAATATTTAGAATTTTTTGAAAAGAAAAAGTATTTTTAAGAATTATATTTCTCTTTCAGAAATTGGAAAATGGAGTTGTTTAGGTGTTCATAAATGTTTCTCAAAATATTGATGGAATTTGAGAACACTAATGTATTTTATAAATCAAGGTCCATGTTTTTGGTTTTTTTAATGATTTTAAGGGCACTCAAAATATTTATTAGAAATTGTTTTTCACAAAACAAAATTTTCTCATCTAAAGGAGTTTTTAATGGGTTAGAAATTAGTTTTGTTACGAATTAAATTAGTTTTATATGATATATAATGAGTGGTATTTTTATCTAAAATTTTAGAAGTGTCTATGCAATATCTATGATTTCTTTAAGCTATTTTTTTTTTTTTACAATAGAAATCATTAAATTTATAAATGAATTCTTTATGGTTCATAAATATTGATAAATTTATATGTGGTGTATGAGACTTATGGGAAGGACCATGTGAAAGAAATTGTAAAACAATTTTTTTTTGTTATGATAAACAAATATTGAACCATGTATTCTTGAGTTGATCCATATATAAGTTTTAAATTGAATAAAATAGTTATTCTTTGAATTTGAAGCTGAATATTTAATATGTTGTGATATGTATGAATTGGAGTGTACACACCGAATTTTGTATCTTTTGAGTTGTGTAAGTATGATTAATAATTTTTAAGAAACTATTACAACTTGTATGTAATGTTGAATTTTGACATTAATTGTTGAAATTACAAGTATGAAGATATGTTCTACCTTAGGAAGGAGAATTCCTATAATTATTATATATTATGGAATGTTATATATGATTAAATATTCTTTATGAATCATGGGTTAATACTTAATACATTTGAGACTTGAGAAATGTGAACCCTGACCACCAAATGTCGTGGTTGGTTATGTCTTTGTGTATGCATTGATTGAATTGTTTGGGGAAACAAGGATGATGAATCCTTGTGGAAAGCATATAAACTCCTATGGAGTGCATGAGATTAAGACTTATTCTTAATTAATAAATATGTTCATTAAGAAATTAATAAATAAATTAATTTTAATAAAAGAAGAGTGAATAGAACTTTGGACTTATACTTAAAGATTATGACCCTTGCAATGGACTGGATTAGTATACATAATTGAATTATAATACTTGATTGTATGTGAGAATCTCATAAGATTAATAAAGCTTGATGGGATTATGTTATAGTGTTCATGATAGGCGTGTGATGCTTCATGCACACATTACTTTGTTTGATATGTTTTGTGAGATATGAAAAAAAAGGATTTTCTTCGATATGGGTATGAGTGAAACCAACGAGTTTTAGACATGATCGTGTTGTCGATGAAACATTTTTGAGAAAAGAATTCTCAATAAGAGTTGGTCAAAGGAGCTAATTAGACTAGGGCATGCAGTAATATTTTCATCTACGTGTGTTGTGACCAATGAGGCGATGAAAGTTACTCACTTAGTGTAGTGAGTAAGATGTGTTGGTGCTGTGGAGGGGAAGTTCACAAGCCATTTAGTGGATTGTTGTTCGGTGCTTACGTGCAAAGGAAAACACACAACCCATTGGAAAATGTAATCCCTGATAAGAGAAACGTTGTTGAAGAGCTAGTCCTTAGAGTGTTGATGATCAAAGAGTAGTATCTGAGAAATGATCGTAGGCATGTGTCTTAGGGGGTATGGCGTTGGATCGTGACAATGGATCACATAACTGACTTAGCAACCTCGACTAAGCGTAATGCATTTTTAGTTGGTGATAACCTTGTTAACCAATGATAAGAGGGGTATACTTCTAACAGTCATTCACCTTAAGTGTAAGACCATTGTGTTCATGATATTCCAATGGCAATGAACTTGAGTTTTGAAAGTTTGTTGTAAGTGTAGAGAACACTTAGGTTTTAGTGAGATCGTGAGAGTATCACTATAGGGTGGATGTTGTTTATGTATGTGGTTGTTTCATTGTTGTCTTTTAAGAGGAGGAGGAGGAGGACTCACTCCTTATACTTTGTTTGAGATGAAAGTGAATGTTGTGTGTAATCGACTAAGCTAGAATGAAAATGTTACGGGCAACATTAACGATATAAAATGACTTGTTCAAGAATAGAGGATCTTTAAGGTTACCTTTCAAGTTTATAGTGTAGGTTGAGAATTAATTTTCTTTGAGTTACTACTTTGAACCTTAATCCTATTTCTTGTATGATAAATGATAAATTATATCTTAATTTTATGATGTATATGTGTATGATAAATGATCAATTATATTTTAATTTTATGATGTATATATTTTAATATGTGACTCGGTTATATTTCTTTTCCAAGGATATAAATGTTTACTCAAGTTTATTTTAATGGAATTGTTTAAATCAATATTTCAGAGTTGAATATTTCATATTTAATAGTATTTTGGTATCTTTTGGAACAATAATTTTATAAAAAATAAAAATTTCTTAAATGATTTTTGTTAATAAATACTCATTTTTAAAATGAATTTTGTTGATATTATACTAACAAGTTTCAAAACGCTTTAAGAGTACATTAATGAATTCAGTTTTTAATTAAATTCTTATTTTCAAAAAATAAAATATAAACTTTAGGAGTTTGATATAGAGTTGTAACATCTCAATATAAGAACTGTTGTTTAGGAATTTGGAATTAAAAACTTTTTTATTTACAGTAAGTAGCATCATCTAGTGAAAAAAGTGAGAAACCATTTCATAGATGTGGAAACTTTTAAAGAATATTTCCATTTGTAATTTAAATATAGAGTTTTTTTATTTTAATATTTTAAATTAAAATTTATTTTTTTAATTTTTCAAAAATGAATGTTGTTTTTAATCCTTTAATTTTTCCAAAAATTAGAAAAAAAATATACAAAATTTACAATATGTAACAATTTTTTATAATCAAAGTCAAATTATACTAATAAAAAATAGTTATAAATTGTAAAATTTATATTTTTTGTTTGATAATTTTGGATAAATAAACTAAAAATAAAATTTATTATATTTTGAAAGACTAAAAAAAAAATTTTAATTTCAAGGATTATAAAAAATAAACATTCAAATTTAAATGATTAAAAATATATTTAAATCTATAACTTTTTATTTATTATAAGCCATATAATTTTTATAAAATTATCTTAAAATTGATAAAAATTATTTTAAACTATTATTATTGTTGGATCATTATTTTTGTTTATACATCTAATACAAATTTATCTCCTCACATGTTAAATAATTAGATTATGGCATTCTGCCATAAAGAGATATAATTTTAATCCAATTTTACACTATTTTGCGGTCCCAACCGTGATTTTTTTTTTTTTTTTTTTATATCAGTCAGTCTCATCTCAGGAGTATTTATTTCTATCAGTACACTTGTGAATTTGTATCAGCACACGTCTCAATCACTGCATTTGCCTCTCATTATTATCTCTGCAATATTCAAAAGCCTCACCAGCAAAAACCACAAAGCTAGCTGATTCATGCATTTACACTTCACCTTCTGCAATTTGAGAGGCTAAGATCAGTGCGTGTGTCTTAAGCAAAACAGTTGGTTACTTTTACCAACTCTGTTCAAAGTTCAAACTTATTGCTTCAATTTTTATCTTAACAATGCAACTTTTTAAATTTTTCTTCTTAACATTCTGCAGAAACTTGAAACAAACATGGAATCAACTCAAAGAAGTCCTATTAACAAGAAGCAGAAACTCAATGGCCGAGACATAGTCAGCAACCTCCCTGACTTCATCATTGGTCGCATCCTCTCTTTTCTTCCAACCAAAGAAGCAGTTCGAACTTGTGTCTTGTCCAAGAAATGGATCAACCTTTGGACATTCATCACCAAGCTACACTTTGTGGATAAAGCACCACACTCTTACCAAAAGATAAGAAAAACCCCATTTCAGAACTTTGTGTATAGAGTACTAAGTGTGAATGCTTTATCAAGCATCCAAAGTTTCTCTCTTTCTCTCTCAGTGAGTCATGCTCCTCGCCATGTTAACAAGTGGATATCTGATATCTTAAACCGGAGAGTTAAAGAGCTTTATATAAACTCAAAGAAAAAACTTTACATTAATTCCTCACACTCCATCTTGAAAACCCCATCCTTAGAGGTTTTGGTGCTGAAGATGATCGATTGGACTATCGATGTTCCAAACTTTGTTTCTCTTTCAAACCTCACTGTTCTCAAGTTTTCTGGTATCATGCTATTCTGTAGCTCTTCTAATGACCCAGAAAAGTTTATTTTTAACCTCCCAGTTCTTAGAAAATATGAGGCAGAAAACTGCACTTGGGTAAGCCTAAAGGATGTGGTTGTCACTTTTGAAGTGCCTTTACTTGAAGTGCTTTTAATAAAGCACACACCTGGGCCAATGTCCTATGATGAGTCGAATAATGACACTGTAATCAAGTTTTGTGCTTCGCGTCTTACACAATTCTCTTATGTTGGTTACCCTTTACCACACGCTATTTTGTTGGACTTAGATTTATCTATTGCTCGCATTGCTTCAGTTGATATTCATCTACATCAGTTTTGGGGGTGGGGGGGGGAGAGAGTGAGGAAGAAACAGCACTTTTTGCTTGTGAGCTTCTGCAACAATTCAATAACAATGTGGAATGTTTAAAATAATATAAAGTGTCGAATGTATGCTTCATTTCATAATCATATCAATATTATTTTCCTTGAGAATAGAAGCACTTTACTTTTCTTGCTAATGCTATATCTGTTAGTTTAGTTCATTCTGGTGTTCAAAACACACGCAGCGGAATTTAGGATCTTTTTTGGATTTAGAATAATATTATCGCAATATAAAATTACAATAAATATGTACCAGTTACCGTCTCTGAGGCACAAATGTTCTTCAATAATGTGAAGACTCTACGTGTATCCACACCGAGAGTTGATCTCTACTTCAAAACTCTTGAATATGGAATCAGTATACTTTTACTAAAGAATTCTCTTGATGTCCGATACACAATAGACGTGGTGAGAGCTCCTATTTATAGGAATACCGATGCTATCCCATAGCCCAGCCCATGAATATATATTCAAATTAATTCAAATTGAAATAATATATTATCTTAATAATATATTTTAAATTTGAATTTAATCAGTCGATCTATCGACATATTCAAATTAATTCAAACTTATTAACAGAGATAATATATTATCTTAATAATATATTTCAAATTTGAATTTAATCATTACTCTATCGACATATTCAAATTAATTCAAACTTATTAACAAAGATAATATATTATCTTAATAAGATATTTCAATTTTGAATTTAATCATCAACCCATTGACATATTCAAATTAATTCAAACTTATTAACAGAAATAATATATTCTCTTAATAAGATACTCTCTCATCATTTTATATTGCTCATTAAAATATTATTATGCATAAATGTCACAATAATAAAAAGATGTCTATCTTTAGTATACATATTAATTATATTCTTGGTGCTAGCAAAGAATATAATAATATTCCACATAGAGATTTTGTCAATCAAATTGATTATTCTCTAGTAAAGATTAACACACTCGTTTGTGTGTGACCCCGTAGGTTCAATACTAAGCTGGTAGTAAATTAATCAAATTAATTTTACTAATCAAGGTAGGCGTCTAGCAACACTCCTCAACGTCCCGATAGCATGAAGTAATTTGTTGTTACTTTCAAGAACCACTAGAAGAGTAATATATAATATTTCCTTCCATCATTTCCAACTCTAGATTAACTTTAGAATATGGTATTATTGTCAAATTCAATCACGTTAATCAATGAATGACTCTAAGAAACTCATTTCTTCATTCATTCAATTGCCCTGCCAAGGTCTTGATTTATAGAGTTCAAACTCATTACCTAGAGTTAATGGATTCCTTCTTGAATAATCATTAATTCTACAAGTATTCAATTATATCCAATATCCATTCAACTAGTGCTCTAGAGCATTAGGTGTCCGAATTAAAATATAACAAATGACTTGTTAATTACTATGATAATCTCAGGTCAAAGGAAATGTTATATTTCTTCTTGAGAGTTTTTCTATTGACAAATTAAGGTAATATTAACCATTAGAAAAATCTCAATATCGAGTCAGTTCAATGATCACATCCCTATGTGCATCATCTATATGTGTAAATTAATAAATGAGATCTATTAATATTCATCCAATGAATACTATTACACATATATTAATCTATCCGGATTATTAATATCCTATTCAAAATAATCCTATGATCAAGAACATTTTAGATTAAAATTTCAAAAGACTTGTTTCTCATTTATCATAATCTCTATTATGATAACAATCTTCAATTTTAACCAAGGACTTCATCAATTTATCAAACTAGTATAAAATGATAAAGAAATGAAATAATACTTTATTATTTGAAAATAGAATTTGACTACATGATAAATTGGAACTTGGGCATACAAAATTATTCCCAACAATATCCATTGTGGCATTTTGTTTTGTTGGATTTTAAAGGATCGATATGGAAATTGGTGGAAGAAATCCATCAATGTTCTTGCTTTTAAGGATGTTCCTGAATTTGGAAAGTTGACTCGTCTGGAAATAGGGCAAGTTGCTGGTGATGTTTTATTAACCTTTCTTCAGAAGACACCATTTCTGAAGACATTTATTTTAAAGGTTAGTAATTCACTGATTATTGTTTTTTTGGATGAGTTAGTATAATGGGTTGATTCAAGCCAGCAAGCAATTCTACCTAATGATCACTAAATTCGTGATAGAGATAGAATAGAATTAGAATAACATTTTTTGTTTGTTATTAATTAGATATACTATGATAAAATGTCGTTCTATCTTATTAGGAGAAAATGACAAATAATAAAATAAGATGTAGTAATAAGTTTTCACTATTTCTCATTATATATGTTTAATACTTTTTTTTTTTTTTATCAATTTACACGATGGAATTTATAGCAATAAGTTATTTGCATTATATTATGTTCCACTAATGCAAACATACGTAGCAAAATGATTTTTTTTTAATGACTACTCATGATTAGCTTTATTCAGTTATTATAATTATAGTTAATAAATTTTTTGTGTTATTTAGTTCTTGTGGTGCAATATAATTATTTACTTTTGACTGTTAACTAGGAACTACTTGAGTTTGATGAAGAGCTCTTGAATACTGATAACATGCCTCGTTGTATGTCTAACCTTCAAGTGGTAAATTTTGGCAAACTTGATGGTGATGATGATCATGTGCTGAGTTTTGCAATAACACTACCGCAAAAGTTCATTTTAGTGGCGGCTAAGGTAAAAATGATTAAACCCTAGGCTCCACAGAATACAGATAGTCTACACTCTACATGAAATGACCTTACGCACTCTTCGTAAAACAGAACCCAGTTGTCTTGTCTTTTCACAAGAAAACTACTGTATCTAATAAAATCCCTGCACAAAATTTTGCATTCTTCAATGATATCTTGAAAATAGGAATTAGAATCTTCTTATGACCTGTAACCAAAAAATGAATCATTGAATACTTCGAACCGGTCCAAGCTAACTTGAACTTGTACTCTTAACTTGTGTAAAAAAAATTAAACATTACTAATTATTTTGAAATCCCTGCTTTATGTACTCAACCAGCGGCTATATTAATGTGTAAGAGGATAATTTTTTAACAGAAAACTTGTATATAAAATTTTCTCAGTCAAAATCAGTGAATAAAATTAGTTTCTAATTTATTGGATTAGATCTAAAAGAAAAAAAAAAAACCAATGGTGACGTTTTGGTTTATTTTTATTTTCATAAAAAATATAATTAAAAATTTATTTTTTTTAATTTTTAAAAATATTTTTACTTTTATAAACATTTATTTTTTCTAAAATTTTATTTTTACTTTTATAAATCGAATTTTTAAAATTAAAAATAAAAATTATTTCATTAAACTAATCTATTTCCAACCTAAGATTACTAGTAAAATAAAAATAATTTATCGTGCCATCTTATTTTTTATTAGTCCTGCCATCTTATCTTACACGTAATCACCTGGATCAGCACGCATGCATGCTTCTCGATTTAATAGCCATCAGTTCATCACTAGCGCCGAGATGCTCAGTAGTAGCATTTAATTAACCCTATAAATCACCTAAAACTACTCCTCACCTCCTCAGAATCTCGATCTCCATCTAAAACAACTGTCGTGTCGTGTCTCACAAACTCAATGCTTTAAGACATCACATTTTCACGCCTTCAAACTTCGAAGGACGGTAAGCAGTGCAAATTGTTTTTACTGACTTGTTCAAACTATGAATAGTTGAATATTGGTTCAATTATGTTTCTGTTTTTTTTTTTTTCGGTTTTCTTAGGAACGAGGAAAAAGCATGAAGAGAACCGACAGAATCAGCAACCTACCTGATTTCATCATTGGTCGCATTCTCTCTTTTCTTCCAACAAGAGAAGCAGTTCGCACTTGCGTTTTATCCAAGAGATGGAAAAACCTCTGGAAGTTCATCACTAAACTTCACTTTCAGGATAGAGATCCAATTCCAAAGTTCGATTATCGTGGACGTCGGCAACCACCTCAAAAGATAAACAAAACCCACTTTCTAAACTTGGTCAATAGTGCACTTCTTCATCTTAGTAATAACGCTTCAAGCAGCATCATCGAAAGTTTCTCTCTTTTACTTTCTGTGAAATATGACCAAGACCGTGTTAATCAGTGGATATCTGATGTGTTAAACCGTGGAGCCAAAAGGATTAGCATCGATTCTAAATCAAATACGCAACTCGATATTTCCTCGTACACCCTTTTGAAATCCAAGAACTTGGAGGAATTGGTGCTGGAGAATGCTTGTGCAATCAGATTTCCAAGCTTTGTTTCTCTGTCATCCCTCACTGTCCTCACGTTGTTCCGTGTCACGCTTACCTGTAACTCACAAAATCTAAGTCTTAGCTTCCCAATTCTAAGAGAGTTCAAGGGACTACGTTGCACTTGGTTGAACATAAAGCGCGTCACTTTTGAAGTTCCTCTACCTGAAGATCTTTCAATAGATCATCATCCATATTTTGAATCTGTTGAGTCACTTACTATAATCAAGTTTTGTGCCTACCGCCTTACACGATTCTCTTTCAGAGGTTTCATGTTACCCAACACCGTTTTGTTAGACCTTGACCCATCTACCGCACAAGTTGCGCTTTTGCTGATATTGATTCACGCAAGTTTCAGGAGGAGAGTGACAAAAAACCCGCACTTCTTGGTTATATGCTTCTAAAACAAATCCACAGTAATCTCAAATGCCTAAGGTTTCAACGATCCGAGGTATGCTTCAACAATGAAATTTATTAATAACATAAGTGTTTTTTTTTTTTTTTTTGCTTTAGAATATAGAAATATATGATTGTCATAATATTAATCAATCTTCTTCATCCCTTGTGACTCAGATTCTTGATCTAGTGAGAGATTCATTTGAAGCAGATCCTTTTAAATTTGAAATGTTGAGTCATCTGCAGCTAGGGAAAGTTACTGGAGAAATTCTGAGGATGTTCCTCATACGTACACCATGTCTAAAGACTCTTATTTTAGAGGTTAGTGCTTAATTATTTGATTGAAACTAGCGATCCCACACAGTAATATTTATTACTTATTTAGTGAGTCAGATTTGTTCTCACTAGCTTATCAGTTGAACACGTGTCATGTTCAGGTTGAGCATCATATTTGGTCCTTTAAGTTTATCAGATTATAAACATTAGATTATGAACTAGATTATAATAAAAAATATTCAGTAATTCATTGATTCAAAAACATATTTTGGCCCTTTAAATTTATTTGAGTATTGTTTTTGTCATGTGTTATTCGGGATCTTGTTGTACAATACTATAATTATTTATCTTCGATGATCGATCAGGAGCTACTTCAGTTTGAGGAAGAACTTTCGGATCCTGAATTTGTGCCTCCTTGTTTTAAATCTAACCTTCAAGTGGTATATTTTGGAAAACTCAAAGGTAACGAGCATGAGTTGCGTTTTGTCAAGTATGTATTGGAAAATGCTCAAGTGTTGGAGCGGGCGAATTTCTCTATGGAATTATGTGACTGGAAATTTGAAAATGTTAAGAAAAAGATATTCTCATTTAAGAGAGTGATAGATTTACATTTATGGAATTTTCATAGTTCATTCTTCATACCATATATTAGGTCATTGATACACTTTTGGAGGGTCAGGACTTTGTCATTTCATGCTTCGGCTTGTTCTATAGTTTCATTATTTATGCCCCTTCTTGTCTGATATTCATATTGATTTTCGTTGTAAACTAATTGTGATATTTTATTCAGAGCTTCGAAATATAATTATCAGATAAGTAATAGGAAAATTATTTCACTCATGCGTTCTACAAAACGATATACAATTTTTACTGGTAACTAAATTAATGAGGTTCTTGAATCTGAACTTTGGGTCATGTTGTGGTCTTTAATTAGAATGGTTGAAGAAGTTGGGTTCAATAATGTTATTATGGAGCATAACATCTGATGAAGTTATGGCCTTTATTTTGTCAAATTGTTCAAGAGAATAATATGTTAATTAAAAGCACACAAATAATATTTATATTTATATTAAAATTAAAATTACTTTTAAATTTTAAGATGATTTAGAGTCCACTAAATTGGAATATAAAAGATTATAATATATTAGAAAGTTATGTTTAATTTGTTTTATAAATCGATTAAGTCTAGACTGTATTTTACCACACTCGATCGATACGATTGCTGTGACTGTTTCGGAACTACATAAGGAAATTATGGTTCAATTTTGTAAATTGAAGTTGTAACCGTTATAGAGATTTTATATCTACTATAGTACTATTGATGTGATCAATACAGTATATATATATATAGGAAAAATTCTCATTGAGCTAGTTTTTGTAGTTAATTTTAAATTCAAAATGTTAAGGAAAGAATATTCTTTAACACATTCCGTCAAACACTTTATTATTAGAACACTTAAACTAAACAATGCCTCATATGATAAACTTAACGATTTCTTATTATAAAGGCGACGCTCTTTTCAACAAATAAGAGCCTAAGAGTTACAAAGGTTAAGTATGAGCTTTTCCCCTCAAAGGTTGAGTCTGGGGTTAATTCTATAAAAAGTTAAAACTTTACTATTCTCAACCTACACCTAACCTTGTGATAATTAACCTACATAGATCTCAATAATTAATTAGGTTAAAGTATAATGTTTCTTATGTGTCGGACTACGTAAGAATTTAGATGATTCACTAATTAACTTCTTTATCAAGTACTACAACTCACCATTCTTGTTTAAACACTCAACTTATAGGATTGTGTAACATTTTGATCATAAAAAACTTGACTAAACCTTTTTATTAAGTCATTTTGCACAAATTGTGCTTGCATATGACATGAAAGACTTATGTATTGATTAGTATATAACTCGTTTGTATAAGTTATTAGAAAAATGGTGATATACCAATCGTGTAAAATAATTTTACATCATCATTTAATTATAACTCTTTATTTATAATAAGTGAATTGATTTTTATAAAATTATTATGTTCTTTTTTCGAATTGTTATACTATCTGTAATCTCAATCTATGTTCTTTTTTTAATTGCTATGTTATTTAATTGATATTCCTTGGACTGATTTCATGCAATGGGTGATGAAAAATACCCATTTTAGCATGTGGGACTACAACTATAAATCTATGGTGTTGATATTTTTGTGATGTTACTTTTGAATGACGAGACCATTTTTCGACTCTTTGAATGCTTTGGGATTTATCATAAAATATTTAGAATTTTTTAAAAAGAGAAAGTATTTTAAGAATTATATTTCTATTTCAAAAATTGACTAAAATTGGAGTTGTTTGGGTGTTCATAAATGTTTTTAAGAAAAGAAATATTGATGGAATCTAGGAATACTAACGTATTTTATAAATCAAGATCCATATCTCAGATTTTTTTTTATGATTTGTAGGGCACAAAAAATATTTATTAGAAATTGTTTTTCACAAAATAATTTTTTCTCATTTAGAGGAGTTTTTAATGTATTAAAATTAGTTTTGTTACGAATTAAATTATGAGTAGGTTCTTGAGTCAAATATGTATGATATATAATGAGTGGTATTTTTATATGAAATTTTAGAAGTGTCTATGGAATCAAATATGTATGATATATAATGAGTGGTATTTTTATATGAAATTTTAGAAGTGTCTATGGAATATCTATGATTTCTTTAAGCTGAATTTTGTTTTTGTACAATAGAAATCATTAAATTTATAAATGATTTTTTTTTATGGTTCATAAATATTGATAAATTTATATGTGGTGTATGAAACCTATGGGAAGGTCCATGTGAAAGAAATTGTAAAACAATTATTTTTTTGTTATGGTAAACAATTATTGAACCATGTATTCTTGAATTGGCCCAAAGATAAGTTTTAAATTGAATAAAATAGTTATGCTTTGAATTTGAAGCCAAATATTTTGTGTTGTGATATGTATGAATTTGAGTGTACACACCAAATTTGGTGTCGTTCTCGTGTGTAAGTATAATTAATAATTTTTGAGAACTTGTTACAACTAGTATGTAATGTTGAATTTTGACACCAATGGTTGAAATTGCAAGTATGAGAATATGTTCTATCATAAAAGGAGAATTTCTTTAATTATTATATATTATGCAATGTTATATGCGATTAAATATTTTTTGTGAATCATGCGTTAATATAACTAACATTTGAGACTTGAGAAATGTGAACAATGAGCATCAACTGTGGTTGGTTATGTTTGTGTATCTGTATTGATTGGATTGTTTGGAGGAAACAATGATGATGAATCTTTGTGGGAAGTAGATAGACTCCGATGAAGTGTATTTGTGAGATTAAGACTTAGTCTTAATTAATAAATATGTTTATTAAGAAATTAATAAATAAATTAATTTTAAGAACGAGAATTAATAACAAGTTAATTTAATAAAACATGAGTACATAAAACTTTGGACTTAGATTTAAAGATTAGGACCCTTGCAATGGATCGGATTTGTATACATAATTGAATTATAATACTTGAGTATACATGAGAATCAAGATTAATCAAGTTTAATGGGATCATGTAACAATGTTCATGATAGACTTATGATGCTTCATGCACACATTACTTTGTTTGGTGTGTTTTGTGAGATACGAAAGGAAATGATTTCCTTTGATGTCGGTATGAGTGAAACCAACAAGTTTTAGACAAAACATTTTATGAGAAAGGAATTCTCGTTGAGAGTTGGTCGAAGGAGCCAACTAGAATGGGGCGTGCAATAATATCTCCATCTGCGTGTGTTGTGACCAATGAGACAATGACAATTACTTATTTAGTGTAGTGAGTGAGATGTGTTATTGTTGTGGATGAGAAGTTCACAAGCCATTTAGTGGATTATCATTCGGTGCTTACGACAGAGAAAATCACACAACCCATTGGAAAACATAATCTTTAATGAGGGAAACATTGTTGAGGAGTCAATCCTCAAAGTGTGGATGACCAGAAAGTGATATATGAGAAATGATCGTAAGCATGATGTCCTAGGGGTATGACATTAGGTCATATAACCAATTTAACAACCTTGACTAAGTGCGATGCATTTTCAATTGGTGAGAGCCCTATCAACCAATGACGAGATGGGTGTACTCCCAGCAATCATCCACCTTAAGTGTAAGACCACTGTGTTCGTAGTGTTCCAATGGTAGTGGACTCGAGTTTTGAAAGTTTATTGTAAGTGTAAAGAACGCTTAGGTTTCAATGAGACCATGAGAGTACCATTATGGGGTGGATGTTATTTGTGTATGTGGTCGTTAGGCCATTTGATTATTGGCTTTTAGGAGGTGGAGGAAGACTCACTTCTTACACTTAGTTTGAGATGAAGGTGAATGTTGCATGTAATTGACTAAGCTATAATGAAAATGCTACGACCAACATTAACGATGTGGAAGGAGTTGTTTGAAAATAGAAGACCTTTAAGGTTACCTTTCAAGTTTGTAGTGTAGGTTGAGAGTTAGTTTTAATTGAGTTACTACTTTGAGTCTTAGTCTTGTTTCTTGTATGATAGATGGTAAACTAGATCTTAATTTTATATTTTAATATGTGACTCAAATGAATTATATTTCTTTTTCAAAGATGTAAATGTTTACTCAATTTATTTTAATTGAATTGTTTAAGTCAATATTTTGGTGTTAAACCAAGTGTTTTGATATATTTTGGTACCAAGTGTTTTATAAAAAAAAGTGAAAGATTTTTTGTAAATGATTTTTGTTAATAAATATTTATTTTTAAGATAATGATAAATGTATTAAAAATGAATTTCTTTGAAATTATTGTAAAATGTTTCAAAGCAAAGACAAATATACATTTCATACTCTGAGAATACACTAATGAGTTAAATTTTTAATTAAATTCTAATTTTTAAAGAATAAAATACCTAAGTTTAAAAATTTAATATCTTAGGAAGTTACAACATTCTCTATATATGAAACTGTTAGTTTAGGAATTAGAAATTAAAAACTTTTTTATTTACACCAAGTAGCATCTATAGTGCAAAAAAGTGAGAAACCATTTTATAGATGTGGGACCTTTTAAAAAATGGTTCCATCGGAGAAAAACACAAGCTTCGTTTCTTATATGTTTAAGTGGTTATCAGATCCACTAAAATTCAATAAGGAATACAACTTAAGCTCTTATACATGGAGATGACCTTTCAACTTTGGTTTAAATGTTTTTTTTTTCTTTTAAATATAAAGTTTTTTTACTTTAATCCTTCAGATTAAAAATTATTTTTTTAATCCTTATGATAAATATTATTTTTACTTCTTCTATCAAAACTTGTTCAACAATATATACAAAATTTTCAATTTACCACAGTTTTTTACTTTCAAAGTTTGTGAAGATTTTTATTATCATAAATGGTAAAATCTATATACATGGTTGATAATTTAGATAAAAGGAGTAAAAAAAAAAAAATGGTTACATTTGAAAAACTAAAAAACATAAATTTTAATTTTAGGAACTAAAACAAATAAACACTAAATTAAAAAAATTAAAAATATATTTAAACCTCTAACTTTCAATTTATTACTAATCATATAAATTTTATAAAATTATTTTTTAAGTTACCGTAAACAAACAATGAATTATAATGGATAGAGTAGTTTTACACTATTTTGTAGAGTCCCCAACCGTGGATTTTTAATTTATTTTTTATATCAGTCAGTCTAAGGAGTATTTATTTTTATCAGTAGCACTTGTGAATTTGTATCAGCACCCGTCTCTAGAGTAATTAATATGGGGGTGGAATCCAAACAGTCCAACTTATATTCTTTTAAAGTACTCAATCACTGCATTTGCCTCTCATTATTATCTCTGCATTCAAAAGCCTCACCAGCCAAAACCACAAAGCTAGCTGTTTCATGCGTTTACACTTCACATCCTGCAATTTAATTGAGAGACTCAGATCAGTGCATGTGTCTTAAGCAAAACAGTAAGTTACTTTTACCAACTCTGTTCAAAGTTCAAACTCATTGCTTCAATTTTTATCTTCACAGTGCAGCTTTTTAAATTTTTCTTTTAACATTCTGCAGAAACTTGAAACAAACATGGAATCAATTCAGAGAAGTTCTATGAACAAGAAGCAGAAACCAAATCACAAAGGCCGAGACATAATCAGCAACCTACCTGACTTCATCATTGGTTTCATCCTCTCTTTTCTCCCAACCAAAGAAGCATTTCAAACTTGTGTTTTGTCCAAGAAATGGATCAACCTTTGGACATTGATCACCAAGCTACACTTCGAGGATACACCACACGCTTACCATAAGATAAGAAAAACTTCATTTCAGAACTTTGTATATAAAGTACTAAGTGTGAATACTTTATCAAGCATCCAAAGTTTCTCTCTTTCTCTCTCAGTGAGTCATGCTCCTCGCCATGTAAACAAGTGGATATCTGATATCTTAAACCGGAGAGTCAAAGAGCTTTATATTGATTTAAAGGAAAAACTTGACATTAATTCCTTACACCCTATTTTGAAAACCTCATCCTTAGAGGTGTTGGTGCTGAAGATGAACCATTGGGCTATGAAAGTTCCCACCTTTGTTTCTCTTTCGTTTCTCACTGTTCTCGAGTTATCTGGAATCACTTTTTCCTTTGACTCTTGTGACGACCCAGAAAAGTTTATCTTTAACTTTCCGGTTCTTAGAAAATATGAGGCAGAAAACTGCACTTGGGTAAACGTAAAGTGTGTCACTTTTGAAGTGCCTCTACTTGAAGTGCTTTTGATAAAGCACACACCTGAGTCAATGTCCCATGCTGTTGTTGAGTTGAATAATAACACTGTAATCAAGTTTTGTGCTTCGCTTCTTTCACAGTTCTCTTATGATGGTTACGCTTTACCACACGCTATTTTGTTGGACTTAGATTTATCTATTGCACGCATTGCTTCAGCGAATATTCACCTACATCAGCTATTGGGGGAGAGTGTGGAAAAATTGGAATCTTTTGCTTGTGAACTTCTGAAGCAGTTCAATAACAACGTGGAATGTCTAAAATATGAGGTGTCCAAGGTATGCTTCATTGACAACAATGGAATTTAATAATCATATATATCATGTCATCAATAATTTTTACTTTCTTGAGAATATATTGAAACTCTTTCACTTAGTTTTTCTTACTAATGCTATATCGATTAATTGTAGCATTTTATTTTTTTATTTTATGAGTTTGTTGTTTGTTGAATTTTATAGAAAGAATATCCATATCTATGTCTTTGGCCGATGGAACCCATCTATGTTCTAGAATTTGGAACGTTGACTCGTCTGGAACTGGGGCAAGTTGCTGTTGATGTTTTAATAGACTTTCTTCAGAAGACACCATTTCTCAAGACTCTTATGTTAAAGGTTGGTAATGGATTGATTGGTACCATGGATCTATGGGTCCAATCATCACTAAATCTTACATAATACATTTATTGAATTGAATGTCAATATTATTATTTTTCCAAAGGCATGCACGGTTTGAATTGAATAGAAAACATGATAAAGAAGACAATTATATATAAGATCGAATGATATAAAATTAAATAAAAAATACTACACTATGATATATAGAATGTTACAGTATTCTATCCAATTCCTCATGAATTTAGGAGAAAATAAAAAATAAAAAAAAATAAGATGTAACAAGGTTCATTAATTCTTATATATTTAAATACTTTTAATATTTATCAATTTAATCAATGGAATTTATATATAGTATTATTATGTTATTTTTTTTGCATTATAATTTCTTCTACTAATCCAAATACATGTAGCCAAAAAAGATTATTTTCACCACTATTGATTAGCTTTACTAAGTTATTAGTATAATTCTAGTTAATAATTCTTTTATTGCGTTACTTAATTTGTTCTTGTGCAATATAACTATTTATATTTAACTGTTTATTAGGTACTACTTGAATTTGATGAAGATGGCTTGAATCCTGATAATGTGCCTGAATGTATATCTAATCTTCAAGTAGTAAATTTTGGAAAACTTGCTCGTGATGATCATGTGCTTCGTTTTGCTAAATTTGTAATGGAGAATGCTCAAGTTTTGGAGAGGGTGAGTTTTTGGCCTACTTGGACTAGGAATAAGCAGTGGTGCTCGAGGAGAATTGAAAAGCTTAGAAAGAAGATATTATCGTTCAAGAGAAGTGTTAAGTTAGAGTTCATAGAATTTTCATCTTTTCGTGGCTATTAGGTTATACTTAAGCTTTTTAAGAGGCTCAGATGTTTATTATTATGTTTCCAGCATTCATGACCCCTCAGTCACTTTGTTAAAACATATTTCTTTTTTTAACATAATTTCTTTTCAATCCCTTTTTTGTGTTTTTTTTTTTAAATTTGAATGCAGTACGATTTTATAAATTATTATCTCATCTAGAAATATAGAATTAATGATTATTAGCGATCAACACAATAAAACTTACACAGAAAGACCATTGAACTTCCTTGTTTTTGTGATAAATTTAATATTTAGTATTTTAATAATCAATTTAAAAATTCATTCTCTATCTTTCTAGTCAACATTAAATTTTTTGAGCATTCTTTTACTTCTCATAATATATAAACAATTTAGGGTATGTTTCAAAGCTTCTCAGTTTTTGTTTTTAAAAATTATTTTTAAAAAGAGAAAATTTATTTGGTATTTAAAAATTATTACTAGAAAAAATAAATTTAGAAAATGTGGGACTTATGTGTGAAAAATATACGAGAATTATGTGAAAAAAATAAAATGAAAGATATAAGATTTGTGTCTAAAATTATTAGTAATAGAAATGTAATTATATGAAAAAAAATATAAAAAATATAGAACTTTATGAAAAGAGAAAATAGAAAAGAAAAAAAATGTTTTGATTTTTTAATTTTAAAAATAAAAATAAAAAACAATTTTTAAAAAATTGATTAACTAAATAAGTTTTATTGTTTTATAATTTTTAAAATCTGAAAACTGTTTTTAAAAATAAAAATCAAACCTGCCCTTAGTTTTTTAATCTCTCCTCTCTTTCACCATTAGTTTTTATACTATGATAGAACATCTTTCATGTAGAATCTAATTTGGATTTTTATCACTTTTAAATGTATTTTTTAGTAATACATGAATTTAAATAATTCTGAAATTTTTTTCCTTTATCCATTAAATCAAGATTCAAATTCTAAAAGTTAGTTTCAGAGGATTCATTATAATATTTATTTCACAAAAACAGATAGAAAACTTCCATAGCACATTACACTTTAATGATAGTTCTTCAAAAACACATAAAAATCGGTATCAACAATTCTCGGTAAAGATGGTGTTATATTCTCAATACTGAGTGTTCTTAGGCTTAGTCACTTGCTATCAGTGTAGACGTAGTGACGTACACGAGCAGAACACAAACAATAGGCATAATTCTCTATCGAAATTAAAGTGCACTGAAAATTGTGTAACATTAATTAAATTAATTATTTTCATGATAATTAAATTTAATTACTCTTATAATTATACCTAAACGCTTAATTAATTAATCACACCACGAAAAACACAATGTTACTATATATGAAATACATTGTGAGTGTTGGATAGGAAGAGAGGTAATGCTATTTGGTAATGTCCAATGAAATCGTTTTAGTTACTATGGTTAATCTAATGGTGAATAAACCAAAAATAAACTTTTAAAAAAATGTATTACTTTATATAAGAGCTATATGTTTAGCTTTTTTCGGCAACGTGATTTTTTTTCTAACATATAAGGCATTTTTTTCCTGGCATCTTATCCTACACACACAAAAATTTGGATAGGCATTCATGCGTCTGGAAGCACTAGCGCCTGCATGTTGATCAGTAGCAATTAATTACTTAATTGATTAACCCAATAAGGGGTGGAATCCAAACAGCCAAGGGCCAAACATAAATGATCTTACACAACAACTCATTAGCTTCTCACTATCTCTGCATCTAAATAAATAGTCATCAAAACTCAAAAGCAATTCACTTGCCAAATCTATCTATACAAACTCAATTGCCTTTTAAGTTTTTACACATTTTCACGCGTTCAGATCGAGTCTGCTCTTTGAGACTCTTTTTAAGTATTGTAACCGGCTTTTACAAACTTTGAATATTGCTTAAATTTTTAGACTATGTTTGTGTTTATTTATAGCTTGAGAATGCAACTAATTATATTTTTTTTGTTTAGGAATTGACCAAACATGAACAGGAATAGGGGCAGACGTAAAAAATCCAAAATATGTGATACTGATCAGGACCTAATCAGCAACCTACCAGACTTCATCATTGGTCACATTCTCTCTTTTCTTGATACTAAATACGCAGTTTGTACTTGTGTTTTATCCAAGAGATGGAAAAACCTGTGGAAATTCATCACCAAGCTTCACTTTGAGGATAGATCTAGAGATTTGTTTCCTATAAAGATAAACAAAACTCATTTTTTAAACTTTGTGAATAGGGTACTAGTTCATAATGCTTCGGAAAGCATTGAAAGTTTCTCTCTTTATCTTTCTCTGAAATATGATTCGCACCGTCTTAATCTGTTGATATCTGATATGTTAAATCGGGGAGCCAAACATATCAGTATCAAATCAAAATTGAAGAAACAACAGAACATTTCTTCTTGTTCCCTTTGGAAATCTCGTAACCTAGAGGAATTGGTGCTGACTTGTTGTGCTATCAGGTTTCCCAACTCTGTTTGTGTTTCATCCCTCACTGTCCTCAAGTTGTTCAGTGTCACGCTTACATGTGACTCGCAAAATCTGAACCTTAACCTCCCCGTTCTAAGAAAGTATGAGACAATTGATTGCACTTGGTTAAGCATAAAGCGTGTCACTTTTGAAGTTCCTCTACTTGAAGTGCTTTTCATAAAACATTATTCATATGTTTTATCTGATGATTCCCTCAGTATAATCAAGTTTTGTGTCCCGCGTCTTACACATTTCTCTTACAGAGGTTGCATGTTTCCAGATACCATTTTGTTAGACCTAGACCCATCTACAGAAACAAGTGTTGCTTCTGCTAATATTGATTTTTACGAGTTTAAGGAGGAGAGTGAGAAAAAAATGGCGCTTTTTAGTTATAAGCTTCTGAAACAATTCCACATTAGTCTGAAATGCCTAAAGTTTAAGCGATCTCAGGTAAGCTTCCTTGCTTTAACCTAATTAATTAATTAATTTGTCTGCTGTGAATTAAAATTTACTAATAAACTGTTATTTTATAAGATGCATATGATATGAATGTGATTACCAATATACTAACCTTCCTCGTCCCTTGTTATGCAGATTCTTGAACTTGTGAGAGATTCGTTAATAGCTGATCCTTTTAAATTTGAAATGTTGACTCGTCTGAAGCTAGGAAAAGTTACTGGAGAAATTTTGAAGATGTTCCTCATACGCACACCATGTCTAAAGACTCTTAATCTAGAGGTTAGTAATTACTTAGATTGAAATTTTATTGAGTATTATGTGTTATTCGTGTTTTTGTTGTACAATTATAGTAGTAATTATTTATCTTTGATGATCGATCAGGAGCTAGTTCAATTTGAGGAAGAGCTTTGGGATCCTGAATTTGTGCCTCCTTGTTTTAAATCTAAACTTCAAGTGGTACATTTTGGAAAGCTTAATGGTGATGAGCATGAGTTGCGTTTCGCCAAGTATGTATTGGAAAATGCTCAAGTGTTGGAGCGTGCGAATTTCTCTACTCCGGGATTACCCGGCTCGAATTTTGAATATGTTAAGAAAAGGATATTCTCATAAAGAGAAGAAGTGATCGATTTGCCTTTATGGAATTTTCATATTATTAAATCACAAAGACACTTCTTGGAGGGTTAGAATTCAGTGTCATTTCATGCTTCTGCTTATTCTATACTATAGCATCATTATTTATCCCCTTCTTGTCTGATATTCATATCGATTTTCGTTGTAAATTAACTGTGATATTTATCCGAAATATAATTATGAATTATCCCATAATAAGTAACAGGAAAATTGATTGCAATACGTTCTACAAAACGATATACAATTTTATTTTATTGGTAACTAAATCAATGAGGTTCCTGAATCTGAACTTTGGTTCATGTTGTTTGGTCTTAGAATGGTTGAAGAAGATGAGTTCAATAATAATGTTATTATACAGCACAACATTTGATGAAGTTATAGCCTTTATTTTGTCAAATTCTTTAAGAGAATAATATGTTAATTAAAAGCACACAAATAATATTTGTGTTTTATTTATATTTATATTTATATTAAAATTAAAATTGAAATTACTTTTAGATTTTAAGATGATTTAGAGTTCACTAAATTGGAATATAAAAGATTATAATAAATTAGAAGTTTATGCTTAATTTTGTTATAAATTGATGATACTGATTTGTTTAAATTTATTTAATAAAATAATCACTTATTTTATGAATAGTTATTATAAATTTAAACAAATTGATCATACTTTTATGAATAGTTATTATAAATTTAAGTCAAAAGAAATTATGGTTAAATTTTGTAAATTGAAATTGTAACCGATTGAGGTGATACTTTTATTGTGATTATTTCAGAATTGTCAAAAGAAATTATGGTTAAATTTTGTAAATTGAAGTTGTAACTGTTTGAGATTTTATGTCTACTATTGATATGATCAATGTGTATATAATAAATAACAAAAATTCTCATTGAGCTAGTTTTTGAAGTTAATTTTAAATTGAAAATGGTAATAAGGAAGGAATATTCTTTGACACATTCCTTCAAACACATTATTATTTCTAATGAGATAAAATCTATTGTAATATTGTATTAAAAAGTGTTGTTGTGGTAGTAACAAAGTCTCACATCGAGCTCATCAATAATAGTTTATAAATACATTTCTCACTAAAAGACACCCAGATGTCTTTTAAAATAATAACATTTTGACATTTCAAATGATAAACTTAACTAAGAATTAAACTGTCAAGTCTAAGCCTCAGTATCCCTCAAAGGTTGACTCGGGGGTTTTTCTATAAAAGTTTAAAATTTATTACTTTCAACCCACATAGACCTTGCGATAATTAATAAGGATAAAGTCTAATGTTTCTTATATTTTGAAATACGCAAATCCTTAGATGTTTCACTAATCGACTTTTTTTTATCAAGTCAGTACAATTTATAATTCTTACTTACAACATTCACAATTTATAAGATTGTGTAATATAAGAAACTCCAATAAAAATTTTTATTAAGTCATTTTGCACAAACTATACTTGTGACATGGAAGACTTATCTATTTATCTATTGACTATTATATAACTCGGTCATATAAGTTATTAGTAGATAATAATTACTTATTCCACTAATTGACTTCTAAGTAACTTTCAATTTCACTAATTGACAAATTCTACTATTATAAAGAAAGAGATACAATAAAGATATCTTTTGATGATAAGTAAATTTTGATCATTTACTCACTAAGTTAAAGATTATAATGATTTTGAAAGACATCATAATCATGATCTAAAAGAGTAAAAAAAAACAGTAAGAGTATTTATTTCAAAATTTGATAAAAACAAGTATGATTCTCACTTTTTTCATTGTAATTTGTAATTGAGTATTATAATTTATCTTATTTATAGATTGTTATCGAGTCTATTTAAATTTTTATTTTAATGAACGAACTTATTTTTGTTTTATGAAACTTAAAATTTAAAATAAATCTTATAAATTATTTCATATTTATTGATTTATTTTTATTTTAAATAATAATTTATTTGTATTTTAATTTTGAATTAACAAATATAATGCACAAATAATTCAAATTATATATATATATATATATATATATATATATATAATTTTTTTTTTTTTTTTTATCACAAATGCTCTAGCAAGTAGCAACTTCTATTTTCTTATTTTGCCAAAAGTGATTCTATTTCCACATCACTCACTCACCCCTCTCTATCGGAGCCTTCATTCCCCATTTTCTCATTTCGCAAAATCGAAAACGACGTTCACTTCCAATCTCTCTCTCTCGATCTCACTGCCGGAGCTTGGGTTTCGCGGTGGAAAGGTTCGGTCATTCTCAATTATCTATCTCGAAGGTCGAACGTGCTCGCCGGGTTTGTGCGGCGTCTCCTCCGCCGTGCCGCAGTCCTCCGCCAGTGGCGACCACCATGGTCTTTTCCTCATTCCTCTGTAACTCATAATCATGCTCTCATTTCGAATTTGGATATTCTGCGTTTCAATTTTCATTTCATCATCATGTGTCTTTCAATTTCAATTATCACTGTTGAATTTGGCTGTTGGTTTTCTGGATTGTGTTTCTGTTATCCATTGTCTGATATTTAGGGTTTCCCTCTAAATGTGAGCCTGGGACTGAGAGTGAGGGTGCCTTAAGTATCAACTTACATTTACCTACTTGTTCTAACTTTCACTGCTTCAATTTTTAGACTTTGTTGTGTGTTGTATATATGTGTTGTGCTGTGTATGCAAGAAGAACATTACAGTAGATATGATTAGAAACAAGAATAAAAGAATGAAAATAATGAGGTAAAAATAAGACAATAGAAAATTTATAAGGGTGTTACATTGCTTCCACACTCTGCAATCTGTGACTCCGAGTGAGTGAGTGCGTGTGTCTTGATTATTGCAGTAGCTTAATTTTACCAACTTGTTCAAACTCTGCTTCAGTTTCTAGATGATGTTGTGTGTGTATAGCTTGACAATGCGGCTAATTGTTTTATTTTTTTACTTTGTAGGAACTCGAAACGAACATGGATTCATCCAAGTCTGCTTCCAAGAAGCAAAAGTCTGATGAAGATCCGGACATAATCAGCAACCTACCTGATTTCATAATTGGTCACATCCTCTCTTTACTTCCGACTAGAGACGCAGTTCGTACATGTGTTTTATCAAAGAGATGGATGTACCTCTGGACATTCATCACCAAGTTACACTTTAACGATAGAGAGCAATATCGGTATCGCAATTATATAAGAAAAAACTCCTTTTTGAACTGTGTGTACAGGGTACTACTTCATCTGAATACTTCAAGCATCCAAAATTTCTCTCTTTCCCTTTCAGAGATTTATGATCCTTACCATGTTAATCAGTGGATATCTGCTATGTTAACTCGGAGAGTCAAAGAGCTTTGTATTGATTCAACGGAAAAATTTGACATCTCCTCACATTCCCCCCTTTGGAAATCCCGGTCCTTGGAGAAATTGGATCTGGATATGAATGTTTTTTCTCTTTGTACCAGACGGACAATTGACTTAGATGTCAGAGTTAAAGTTCCCACCTTTGTTTGTCTTTCGGCCCTCACTATCCTGAAGTTGTCTGGAATCACGCTTACTTGTGCCCCTTCTAATGGCTCGCAGAAGTTGAGTCTTAACTTCCCAAATCTTAAAAAGTATGAGACAGAAAATTGCACTTGGGGGGATGTAAAGGGTGTCACCTTGGAAGCGCCTCTACTTGAAGTTCTTGTGATAAAGCATACAATTGTGTCCATATCTGATGGGTCACATACTATAATCAAGTTTTGTGCCTCTCATGTTGCAGAATTCTCTTATAGCGGATACTTGTTAGACACCAAATCAATAGACCTATCTACAGCCCGTATTGGCTCTGCTAATATTTATCCACGCAAGTGTAAAGTGGGGACTGAAGAAGAAACGGCGACTGTTGCATACGAGTTTTTGAAAAAATTCAATAACAAAGTGGAATATTTTAAGTTTGAGCAGCCACAGGTATGGTTCCTTCGCCTTCTGTTTGAAATGAATGTCAACAACAATGAAATTTAATAATATCATCAATATTTATTTTCCTTGCTTGAAAATATTTAAATTTTGTTTATCTTACTAATGCTATATCAAATGCAAATCTTATATGCTGTTACTTATTTTATGAGTCTTTTCTTTTGTCTAGTTTCTGTGTGTTGCATTCTATTTATGAATACCCCTTCTTTGTCACGCAGATTCTTGCACTAGCAGGAGTTTCTTTGGTCGATCTTCCTCTATTTGAAATGTTGAGTCGTCTGGAGCTAGATTCAGTTATTGGCCTAATGTTGTGGTTCTTACTTCTAAAAGCACCATTTCTCCATACTCTTGTTTTCAAGGTTAGTAATTGATGGATTGAAACTTAGCATAGTGACCAAATAATCACTAAATTTTCGTGTTTTTTTCACCATTTGATTCTTGTCTCGCAGTGTTAATTATTTATTTATCTTTGATCATTAGGAACTAATTAACTTTGAGGATCTTTCGGAATATAATGTTGCTCCACCTTGTGTTACATCTAACCTTCAAGTGGTAAATTTTGGAAGATTCAAAGGTGAAGAGCATGAGCTTCGCTTTGCTAAATTTGTAATAGGAAAAGCTTATGTCTTGAAGAGGGCTAGTTTCACCGCCGCTAGGAATCTTCGCGATGGGTCCAGATTTGAAGAAGTTAAAGAAAAAGTTTTCTCATTCAACAAAAGTGTTAGCTCTGCGATTGTAGAAATATTGTAATTAGGTTACAGGAACAGTTTTAGCCAGAGTCAGGGCTGCAATGCCATTTCATGCTTGTTATATCAGTTAGTTTATGCCTTTCATACATTAGTAATAGTGACTTTATTTAGAGCTTCAAAATTTAATTATCCAATGAAACACAAAAAAAAACATTTAAATACGTCCTGCAAGACGTAAACTATATGTAAGTACCTGAATGTGTAGGAATTGGAATTTAAAATGCCATAAGTGAAACTATAGCTCAGTGATGAATAGTTCATAAAGTTATCAAACTATCTCTGTTTTGAGCAGGAAAAAGCTATGCCAATGTACTATAAAGAGTTTGGAAATGACATTTTAAAAATAGATTGATATCGAATAATAAAAAAAAAGATTGATATCAAATTTGTAAAAATTTAAGATTAAGATGAACTTTGAAAACTGATTGAGAAATATTTATGAACCTATTAATTGTTTATTCAGCAAGGTAATCGTGTCTACCTGAGGCAACCATAGGCAAATGAATTACTCAGTCTCATCACATGAAAATCTCATGATAGACAAATTTTATATGATAATGCAATATCTATAAAGTTTTCCTCAGAAAATGACATTTATATATGTATAATTTGAGTAACTGAATAAGAAGATGTTACTCTTTCCCGTTTTGAATAAAAGTCATTCAATACCCTTCATTCACTCCTCTCCGTCTCTCTGTCTCCATCTACTGCAAAGTTTTCTTTCCCATTTTGAAAAAAAAAAAAAGTTCATTTTTTCGGACTTCACTCTCTATAATATCCTTCATTCACTTCTCTTTTTCTCGACAGCACCAATCTCTCTCTCTCGAACTGCCAGAGCTTGGTTTGACAGTGGAAAGGTTCGGTCTTTCTCACACTCGAATTACTGCTCTGTATTTTGTAACTCTTGTTCTGAGATTTTAGATTTTTTTTTATTTCAACTGTTATGGGTTTTGGACAATTAAGCTGTTGATTCCATGATCATGTTCTGAGATTTTAGGTTTCATTTTTCTTTTTATCTTTCTGTCATATTTCATTTTTTATTTATTTTATTTCAATTGCTATGGGTTTTGGGCATTTTGGCTGTTGATTCTATGATCATGTTCTGGGTTTGTAGGCTTCAATTTTTATGTCATCTTTCAGGTTTTTTTTTTTAATGGGTTTTGGATAATTTGGCTGTTGCTTCTATGATTCTGTTTTTTCTGTATTTCTGGAGGTTTAGTGTCCCCCTAAAATCTGGTGGCTAGAAAATGTTTTCAGAGTGTTTTTACCAATTTGTTCAAACTTTGATTGCTTCAATTTTTAGACTATGTTGTATGGCTTCGAAATGCTGTTAATTTTTTTTTTTTGTAGGAACTTGAAACAAACATGGACTTAATTAGGTTAAGGGGTATTAAAAAGAGCAAAATATTCAATTATGAAGGTCCAGATATAATCAGCAACCTACCTGATGTCATTATTGGTCGCATTCTCTCATTTCTTCCAACTAAAGATGCAGTTCATACCAGTGTTTTGTCCAAGAGATGGAAATACCTTTGGACATTCATCACTGAGTTACACTTTGAGGATAGAAAACCATACCGTCGCAAAAAGATTATCAAAATTCATTTTTTAAACTTTGTGTATAGGGTACTGCTTCACCTGAATACTTTGAGTATTCAAAGTTTCTCTCTTTATGTTTCAGAGAATTATGATCCTTACCATGTTAATCAGTGGATATCTGCTATGTTAAATCGGAGAGTTAAAGAGATTTCTATTGAATCAAGGAATAATCTCGACATTTCCTGGCAATCCCTTTTGGAATCCCAAACCTTAGAGAAATTGGAGCTGAAGATGAATTTGTGTGCTATTAGAGTTCCCACCTTTGCTTATCTTTCATCCCTCACTTTCCTCAAGTTGTTTGAAATCGAGTTTACCTGTGGCTGTGACCCTTCTAATGACTCACAAAATCTCACCCTTAACTTTCCAGTACTTAGAAAATATGAGACTGATAATTGCAGTTGGTCAGATGTAAAGGGTGTCACTTTTGAAGTGCCTATGCTTGAAGTGCTTTTGATACAGCAATCAAGTTGGTCAATATGTCATGAGTCACATACTATAATCAAGTTTTGTGCCCCGCGTCTTTCAGAATTCTCTTTCACTGGTTTCGTGTTACCAATACAAGACATCATTTTGTTAGACTTAGACCTATCTACAACACGTATTGCTTCTGCTGATATTTACCCGTCGAACTTTATACAAAAGAGTGAGCAAATAACGGCTTTATTTACCTCTGAGCTTCTGAAACAGTTCAATAATAACGTGGAATGTCTCAAGTTTGAGCGGTTGGAGGTATGCTTACTTACTCCACCCTGTGTTTGCAATGAAAACTTAATGATGATACCAATATTCCCTTGAGATTATATAAACATTTTGCTTTGGTAATGCTATCTCTCTAAGTCAAATCTTTATAACATACATCTATGATGTGAGATTTGATTTCATGAGATGTTGTATGTTGTTATCACAGAAGATTTTTCAATGCACTATATATATACATAGTATCTTGAGTAATAACATTAAGTTTTTTTTTTAACCTCCCTTTTGTCACCCAGTATCTTGCAATAGCACGAGATAATCTTCCAGCATTTGGAATGTTGAGTCGTCTGGAGATAGAGCATGTTACTGGTGAACATTTGTTGATGTTCCTTCGAAACACACCATTTCTAAGGACTCTTATTTTGCAGGTTAGTAATTGATTGATTGAAACTAGCAATGCAACCCAATAAGTTAAACTTTACAAAATATTTTGCATAGGAATTTTGTAATGTCTCAAGTTTGGTTTGGTTCTAATTAATATAGTTAATTTATCTCATATTTGGTTCTTGGTTGTGCAATATAATTATCAGGAACTAGATGAATTTGATGAAGAGCTCTTGAATCCTGAAAGCGTGCCTTCTTGTGTTATATCCAAGCTTGAAGTGGTGAAGTTTGGAATAGTTAAAGGTGTTGAACATGAGATGCGTTTTGCTAAATTTGTAATGGAAAATGCTCAAGTCTTGAAGAGGGCAAGTTTCTCTCCTAGATCAAACTTGCGCAGGTCGATAGTTGGAAAAGTTAGAAAGAAGATATTATCATTTAAGAGAAGTGATAGTTTTGCCTTTATAGATTTTTTATCCCTTTAGCTGATTACACCACATTTAGCTAGAGGCATTCAAGCTTCTCATGTCTCATATTTTATGCCCTTCATGAGTCTCTAAAGCATATTGATTTTCATTTTAAATTAAGTATGTCTAATTGTGTTTTTGGTCATTATAGTTTATCAAATAGGTGATTTTATACTTTAGTTTTAATTGCTCAAATCAAAGATAATAATATCATGGGATTAACAACACCCACGTAGTTGTGGGGATCCACTTACTCAAAGGGAGAGAGAAAGAAGATGCTTACTCTTCATTTTCATCATTAGATTTCAAGTGAAGATGAAAAATAAAGTCTCTTATACTTATCTTTCAGAATATATTTTAAAAAAGGTGGTCAATATGGGATTTGAACCCACTACCTTATATTTTAACACTATGTACAAGTACAAGAAGACTAATACTTTAACTTGATATATGTATGAAAACTAGTACTTTAGTCTATGCATAACACAAAAAAAATGAGTATTTTGTATAATTAAAATTTATAATAAATAAATACTTTTAAACTTATAAAGTATATTGTAATTAAAATTTGTAATAAATAAATATTTTTGAGCATATAAATTATATTTTAGTTTATGATAAATATTTTTATATTGTGGTATAATATTATTTTTAATTATTGATAATTTTTTTAAAATATAAATTAAATTGTAGTTCAAACTATATTTATTGAAAATAATACTTTTTTTGTCTCACAATAATTGTTGTCTACTTTTTTTTTACATAGATAAAAAAAAAACACTAATACATGGATGAAACTTGAAAGAGAGTAAGAATTTTACAAAATTAATCTTTTCATCATTAATTATTTTGTAGATAGTCCAAATTATTATATTTTTTTTCATAATTAATATTGTAAGGGATAATATAAGTACAAAAAAGAAATTAATATTACATAAAAAACAAAAATGACAATTATTTTGAGATAATTACTAAATAATATATAAGATAAAATCTTAGGATGATTTTTATTTTTTTAGTTTCAGGGGAATCTATGCTTAAAAAAAGATGATGAAGAAAGACTTTTATCAATACGAAAATCATGCTAATTTTATCTTTATCTAAAAAAAAAAGGCTTAGAAAAATACGAATCATGCTAAAGTACGAATCTTCACCTATACTAAAGTAACTAAACACGCCCTAGATGAGAATCTGGTATTTCAAAACTGATTTTAATTATTGTTATAGAAAATAATTTCATTATTAGCTTAAAAAGAAAGAAAATAATTTCATTGATTTACAAAATCAATTTATTTAGGGGCAGCAATCCTGTACGAATCCTCCAGCAAAAAAGAAGAAGCAATCCTGTACGAATAACTTTTTAACTTTTTGAGTCCAAATATTGACCAAGTCTCACCTGACTTCAAAACAAAAATGTTCTTTTTAAAAGCAGAACAATATTAGATTAGATTTCTTTAAAAAATAAAATAAATTAGATTAGATATTATAAAAAAAATTGCAATCTTTTTTCTCAACCTGTAAACTTATAAATATAACAATAGCAATTTTATGCTACACAAATAAATCTTTTTGAGAATAGTGTGTTGTCTTAAAATTATTGTCTCTCATGTCTTTTAAGATTTTTTATTTTCGTGTTTCTTGTGTATAATTTTATTTTATTCATGAAAATTGAACATAATATAGAAAATTTATAATATTCAAGAACTTTACCTAATCAATTAAACTAGATCCTTTTATCTTCTATGTGCAATTTGAGACTAAGTGAGTGTTCTTTCTATTAACTTAAAATATTTCTTCAATTTCTAGACTTTATATGTGTACATTTTAAACTTTCTATTTAACAAAAAAAATTTGTATATCATATGGTGTGTGTGAAAATTCTTCAAACGGATTATTATGCACGGAATTAGTCTTTTGATCTTATGGATCAGGATGGAAAAATACATGTGCTAGGTTAAAAAAGATATGTATAGCTGGCAATGCAGCTAATTGCTTTTGATTTTTTTCGCAAGAACTCGAAACAAATATGAACTCAACCAGCAGAAAGCGCGACAAATCTAAAATGCCGGCTGACATTATTAGCGGTCTACCGGACAGCATTCTTGGTCGCATTCTCTCTTCTCTTCCGACGATCCACGCGGTTTGTACCAGCGTGCTGTCCAAGAGATGGAGATACGTTTGGATCGAATTCATGAACAAGTTTCGCTTCAGTGACAGAGAGCCACACGGCATCAAAACAAACAAAAAACAGTTCCTAAATTCTCTGGACAAGTTTCTACAACTGAATACTCTAAGCATCCAAAGTTTCTCTCTTTCTCTTACCAAGTGCTACGATTTTTGCCAAATTGATGAGTTGATACCCGTTCTCTTAAGACGGAAAGCCAGAAAGCTCTTCATTGAAGCAATGCAGAATCATCTCGTCATTTACTCGCTTTCCCTTTGGAATTCGCCGTCCATAGAAGAGTTGGTATTGAAGATGAATGTCTGTCACGTCATATTTCCCACTTTTGTTTGTCTTTCATCCCTCACTGTCCTCAAGCTCTCTGGAATCGTGTTTAAATGCAACCGCCCTTTCAACGAATCGCAAAAGTTGAGCTTTAACTTCCCAGTTCTTAAAAAGTACGAGGCAGAAAACTGCACTTGGTCGAGTGTAAAAGGTGTCACTTTCAAAGTGCCTCTACTTGAAGTGCTTTCAATAAGGAACACAAATATAGAAGTGGCTCGTGAGTGGCATACTATAATCAAGTTCTTGTGCGCCTCTCGGCTTACGGAATTCTCTTATAATGGTTTCGTGTCAACAGATGCCAATTTGTTAGACATTTCCACAACACACATTGCCTCTGCTAGTATTGATCCTTGGGATGTGACTTACGAAACGACGATGTCGTCGTTGTTTGCTCTCGAGTTTCTGAAGAAATTCAATAATAAAGTGGAATGCCCTAAGTTTCTCTATCCCGTGGTATGCTTTCTAGCTTAACCAATTGTTTGTATACTTTTATATTTTACTGCAAAATATATTTTATTTTGTCACTGAATTAATTGGCTATTTTTGGTTATAGTCATAAAGTTTAGTTTAATATGTATCTATTCATAATGTATTTTTTCATTTTGTCATCCAATTATGTCTATTAAAATAAACACTTCACCAACTAAAATATCTCATAAAAGTTGAAAAATCAAATGAAAAAATACATATTAATCTTGTTGTTGTTGTTTACCATGACATTGTTCTTTGTTGATGAACAATTTTAATACTAAAAAAATTATTAAATGGTTTATAATCATCACGTCATATTATTTGATTGCCACAAGAAGAACATTCCTTCTCATTGCAAACTCTTGTCCCTGTAGTCTCTTGCACCGGTACGGGAGTCTTTAATGGATCTTCCTGACTTTGAAAAGCTGAGTCATCTGGAGCTAGGAACGTTGACTGGCGACATGTTGATGTTATTACTTATGAAAGCACCATTTCTCCGCACACTTATTTTTATGGTTAGTACGCAATTGATTGATTAATGGGATGGGAAAAAAAATTGATTTAGATTGAATTGGAATCAAACTAATTTTTATCTGAATCTATTTTAAAAGTGAAATTAATATCTTAAAAAATAATTATAAGAAGCTAGAGAACAACATGATAAATATTTAAAATATGAAGTAGATTTTATAAATGTCATGTACAAAAATTAAAAAAATCAATTATAAATTTGAAAACAAAATATAACTTGTAAAAATTATAAATATTTTAACTAGACAAATAATCAACCATTAAACCAACCATACACAATAATAAAAAAAAATAGAACTAAAGTAATTAATAAATTTAATTTATATGTTAATATATAATAAAATGAATAAAATATGATAAAACATATATTAATTTTAACAAAATAGAACTAAAGTAATTAATAAATTTAATTTATATGTTAATATATAATAAAATGAATAAAATATGATAAAACATATATTAATTTTAACATATAAATCGCATAAAAATACGCACACACAAGCATGGCATTACCATAATTTAATGCAAGAAATATTAATAAGCACAATGTTTCTTAAAGTGAATATTAAACAAAAACTAAAATAATAATAATCTATCCAGTTAATTTAACTTTTTTGCTTTTCTTTTCGGAGAACTAATTGTTTGATTTTGAAATTTAAATACAAAAAAAAATTCATAGTTTAAAAAGCCAAAAATAGTGTAATGGGATGAAAATTAAAAAAAATGACAGTTTTTTTTTAATGTAGACACTTTTTAAACATTAGTCTTAATTTAAAAAATTAAAAAAAATAATGAGGTAGTTTAAAATTTTAAATATTTAAAAATATGATAATTTTTAAATAGTATGTTGAAATTTTAAAAATAAAAATAAAACAAAAAATTTACAAATAATAATTATTTTTTCAAAAAAAAAAAGTAATGAGATAATTTAGAATTTTAAAATTAAAAAAAAAATTTGTTATAGATAAATATTTATTAAAATGATCTATGTGTATAAAAAAAATTATTTATAAAGATTTTACATAAATATTAATAGAAAATTAAAAATATAATATTAAACAAAGCATGATTAATGTGTTTTAAAAGAGAGTTATTTTAAATATTTAATATAATAAAATACAATAACAATAGAAATGCAAACAGACTGTCGTGTGTGTTTCTGCTAGTAAACATCATTTCAACACAACAAACTTGAGGACAGTGGGGATTGCAAGACTGATAAGCACGGTGAGAAATTGTGAGATTTTTTTGATAAATAAGGAAATTCAATGTTGCTGCAAATATGCGACGAGACCCGTTGAAAAAAATAAAGATAGAATTCAATCCTACAAACCAAATAGCCAGGTTGTTAGGCTAAAAAAATAGGGAAACTTGGAATTAATGCATATTTTCTGTATTGGATTCTCTCTTTCATTCTAAATATTTTGTATATCATCTGCTCTATATCTCTTTCACCTTATATCCTTAATAAAAATATACTTTTTTTCATCGAGAGAGCTTGGGTGAACACAGTCAAACTTAGATGCTCTTGGCGTCTTGGCAAACTGAGGTATTTTAAAAGTGATTTTCTTTTTGTTCTAGGTTAGAAATAACAATAATCTTGTACCTGTCATCCTTGTACGTGATACATGATTGTGGTTGATTCCAGAGAATTTTTACACACAAGAACCGAATACGGTTCTTCCATCATTGAATAAATCGTTATTATCCTTGTGTGAATGTAACGGGACCTTATATCATCTTATATCAGTATTAACCATTTACGCCAATCGCATATCCCTTGAATTTTTCAAAAGTTACTTAATTATTGTTATAGAAAATATATGATTTCATCGGTTTACGAAATCAATTTATTGTTATATGAGTCGTCTGGAGCTAGGTAGAGTCACTGGCGTAATCTTCTGGTGCTTACTTCTAAAAGCACCCATTCTCCAAACTCTTGTTTTAAAGGTAATTAAAGCTTCATGTGGGTTTATTGTTTATAGTTTTGAAATTTTAAAAAATGAAAATCAGTTTTAGTTTTGAATTTCAATTTATTTTTTAAATTTGAGACAATCATATTTACAAAAAATAATTAAAACTATAGACGAACGAAAATAATAATAGTGGTAGTGCAACAGTGGTGGTAACGACAGTGGTGACGATAACAATAATGACAATGGCGATGAAATGATGATAACAAAGAAAATCACAATGGTAATAGTGATGGTGGTGGTGGTATGGTAGTGATGGCGGTATAGTGAGAAGTCGGATCGACCCGACTGGTTGGACTAGGACCCGGTGGTTGGATCGAGTTCGGTGTCCACACAACCCCACCACGTCGTGTGTCCCACTCGTGAACTCACCTATTGCAAATTTGTAGTGTTGTGCGTCGTCCGCCCGCCACTCAGCCTTTGCCCTTCGCGCACCCTCCATCCTCCACGGCCCGACCTAGCCACCTTGGATAGACTCATTTGCCTCTCTTTCTTGATTTCTTCTACAACTTCTCTTTCCTTTCCTTTCCTTTCCTTTCTTCTTCTTACATGCTTCTGCTTCTATTTAATGGATTCTCTTTATCTATTGTGTTTTTGTTGTTCTATTTTTAAATCTTGAAACAAGTATAAAAATTATATTTTTTTAATATAGACGGGTCATGTAGGTTAATGAGTGATCCACTGGTCCGACCATTAACCTAGTAACCCAGTGCCTTGATCGAGTTGACCTCCGAATCGGTTTTTAAAACTATGGTGGCAATGACAATAATGGTGTGGTAATGATAATGTTAGTGACAACAATAGTGTGGTGGTTGCGGCGATAATGGTAACGACGACGATGTGGTGGCGATGGTGGTGATGAAATGGTGATTGTAATGACAATAATGGTTAAATGGTGGTTGTGAACATAATGATAACGGATGGTGATTAAAATATATTTTTTAAAATTAAAAAATAAATTTACAAAATTTTTTTTTATTGTTTTGAAAATAATGCACTTTTTTGAAATTAAGTTAAAACCAATATTCTATTTTTTTGGAACACTTTTTATTTTGAAATTATATTTGAAAATCATAAATCAAAAATTAATTTTATATTCTCTTTATATTTTCTATTTGAGATGATAAAAAAAAATGATTGAAAATCACTAATAAGGACGGGTATCACAACTAAGAAAATCATTAAATGTTATGACCCATCAAAATTAATGATTTTTAAATCAATTTCAACAAAAAAAATTATTGAAACAATATCTAAAAGATAGTTTTGCTGGCATTTCTCATTAAATTATTAAAACTAGGGATGCAAACCAAATAATTAGTAAATTATTTTGTACATAAACGACTGAATAGTACATGTTTAGATTAATGTTGAAAAACTCTAAAAATATTTTTAATAAGAAGGTAACACTTTTTTCTTTGTTTCATTAGAATTTCCATAAGTACTTTTTAAACTTTAAACATAACATAGCTTAACTTTATTCAGTGGTTGTTTCATTATAAATTAGCGTTTTTTTTTTCATTATTTTGATTTTATTATGCAATATAATCATTTATCTTTGATCACCAGGAACTACTAGATTTTGCGGAAGAGCTTTCAGATGAACAACTCTGGGATCTTGTACTTGTGCCTTCTTGTTTTACATCTAACCTTCAAGTGGTAAATTATGGAAGACTTAAAGGTGATAAGCATGAGCTTCGTTTCATTAAATATGTATTAGAAAACGCTAAATTCTTGAAGAGGGCTAGTTTCACAGCTGCTAGGGATCTCTGTGGGTCAGATTTTGAAAAAGTTAAAGAGAAAATATTGTCATTTAAGAGAAGTTCTAGCTTTGCGTTTATTGATTTTTCATCCTTTTTATAATTTGGTTATTGGAACATTTTTAACTCAAGTTAGGTCTTCAATATATGAAAGAGAAATAGTAGGAACACATTCTCTAATAGGAACGCCTAGGACGAGAACAAGATCATATGTGAAATGCAATTGAGGGTACTTGCACTTACACCAATAAATTAGGAGTTTGATGGTCATACATGGACAACTTTCATGTTTGGGAATCCCTTCTTCATTGTCTCTTCATCTAAAACTTCTTTTTCATGGTTATATATAACTAATTTCATATTCGTTGATGGTTTAATGTAATCAAACAAACTTCTTTTCATATAATTATTCTTTTTATTATTTAATGCATAATTGTTATTGATTGATTTCCTTTTACTCTCAATGCTGATATTTTGCTTGATCGTCTAATTGTTGATATTTTACTCAACCAAATAAAATATCAATAAAAATCACATTATGTCAAGATTATCAAGAGAAGTATTCTAAGGAATATTAAGAATTGTTGATTTAGTGATCTTCCTCAATCAAATTGTATTCTCCTTTTGAGACATTCGTTTTCTTCGGATGGAAAGAGGAGAAAACTATCTCAATTTGGTATGTTGGAACTATAACTATACTTTAGATTTCTAATCCATCAGAATTCACATTATTTTCTAATGGGTAAAACTGGTATCCACTTATTAAGTTTATATTTTTTGTTGACAGTACAATGGCTTTCTAAATTAAATAACTTAAATTTAGTTTCTTTAAATGTAAATAAATAATATAAATATTATAATATAAATATGTAGATCATATTAATTAATTAGGAATTAATAAAATTCCTAACACCAATTGCATGATTCTATGATTTCAATTGAAATTGAAAAATTATCTTGAATTGCAAATTGTAGGAATCACCCAATGAGCATCATTAAAACCCTTATCTTTAATGCAAGTACTTTGGTTATATTAATTTAATGGATTGATAGTAATATCAAAAGACTTAGTTCTCTTGTTTAAGGAACTAAAGTTTGGATAAAATTGTGGGTTGATGATAACAAAGTTTATTGAATAAGAAATTACTTGTTGCATGATAGGATGATTTGGTTAAGTTAAACCCTAACGATTTTTTTCATTGATTTAAACATGTATTCTATGCATGCTAAATATTCAATAAAATTCCAAAACCCAATTTCTTTCCTTTTACTTTTTATTTTTATGCAATTGTCTTTTAGTTTTGGTTTGTAAATTACTCAATTCTATTAATTTATAAATTTTGATGTCAATTGTCAAATTATCCCATAAGTCCTCGTGAAAACTGGATACAATACTTATCAGCGACCTACCTGACTCCATTATTGATCGCATTCTCTCTTTTCTTTCAACTAAACAAGTAGTTGGTACTTGTGTTTTATCCAAGATGATGATATACCTCTGGGCATTCATCACCAAACTACGCTTTAACGATGAACATCACTATCACAATAAGCCAATAAGAACAACCAGCTTTTTAAGTATTGTGTATGTATAGGGTGCTACTTCATCTAAATACTTCAACTTCAAGCATCCAAAGTTTTTCTCTTACTTTTTAAGAGAATTATGATCCTAGTTATGTCAATCAGTGGAATCCAGGTCATGTTGTTAAATACAGATCATCGTTTTATCAGAGGGAACGATGTTATCGGAATTAACATTCCCACCTTTGTTTTTCTTTGATCCCTCGCTGTCCTCAAGTTGTCTGAAATCATCTTTACTTGTGGCTTTTCTAATGACTCAGATATATTATTGAACCTTAACTTACTTGTTATTCATAGATTAAAATTAACGTATGAAGAAGTTTAATAAGAGGGTTTTTACTTTTTACAAATTAATTTATGTAAGTTAAAAGACTATGCATTGTCATCCATTAACATATGTTAGTGAATGGAAAATTTGTTAGAATTTTATAATAATTATTTAAAAGTCATGTTAATGGTGAATTGTGATTAAATGATACTGTAAAATTATTTTTATGATTAAATGATAATGTAGTTGTTTTACAGGACATGATTAATAAAATTTATACTTAATTGTAATTTTAGTCTTTTTACTTTCTCAAATTCATGATTTTGGTCCCCATAATTTTAAAATGATAATTTTGGTCTCTTGATCAATTATTAACTAATAATTATGATTAATAGAGTTATTGAGTTAATTAAAAATTAAGTAAAAAATATTATAAAAACTGTAATAATTTTTTATACAAAGAAAAAATAATTAGAAAATAAAAAAAATATTTGTAACATTAAAAATAATTGTTAAGTACCAACCATAAAAAAATTGTTTTTAATATTAAAAAATAATAAAAATTAAAAGAAAAATCATTTTTAACCTCTTTGAATAATTAATATTTTTTTAGTGAATTTATAGTTAATTTAATAACTCTACTGATTATAATTATTAATTAATAATTGATTTAGGGACCAAAATTGTTGATTTTTAAAACTAGAGGATCAAAATTGTCAATTTTAAATTAGGGGAACCAAAATCATGTATTTGAAAAATTAGGGGATCAAAATTACAATTTAGCCTAAACTTTAAGCTAATTAGAATTTATGCACAAAGTTTAATTCATTTATTATTTTTATCTATATTCATGTATAAAAATATTACTAAGTAGTACTATTTTAATTTAGAGCTAATTTGAATTTATATAAAAATAAAAATATTTATACAAACGGGTATGAATATTTATGTCATGTATAATTAACAAATAAAACTAAAGAGTATAATAATTTTCATTGTATAATACTTACTACAAGAACTGTTGTGATTATTGACTGTCAAAATCTGTTGATAATAATCTAAAGCTTTGATAAAATAGTCTTTTTGACATACACATATCTACTGGTAACATGGGTGTTGGAAAGTTTATTGATAAAAAAAATTTTACTTGTCGGAAGTTTCCGTCGAAATAATCAATGGAAAATATCTATTGGTAATCAATAGACATATATGTCATTAATTATCGATAGATTAACTATCTATAATTTCTATAAATAATTATCAATGGATTAACTATCGATAAATGTTTATCGATGATTATCGTCATGCCTCAGCTCCGTCGAGTGAGGGGTGATTCTAGTGAATGTAACTTCACTATTGTGAAATTAAGAGGAGAAACTACTTTAAGTCAATTTCAATGAGGTGTCCAGTTCAAAAATTGTTTTAAAGATAATTTTTAGTTTAATTATATAATAGAATATGCTTTAAATAAATAATTACTTTCACTTATCATAAATAGATGGTTGTGATAGAGGAAATCATATTATTTATAACAAATTAATTAAAATGTTTTGAGGGTTTCTCCTGTATAAAAAAAGTAGAAAAAACTTTAATGAATTTTTACAAAAGAAAAAATTATAAAAAAATACATCTTTTAACATTAAAAAAAATCGTTAACTATTGTATATATCATTAATTTTTTTAACATTAAAAAATAAAATAAAAATTATTTTAATCACTTTAATAATTAATAATTTCAATTAATTTATAATTAGTTTAATTAATTACTCTACTAATCATGCTATTACTAGTTAATAATTATAATAAACAAAATAAATTACATAAATATCACATTAATTATTTATTGTTTGAAACATGTACTAATACTTTCTCTAATTGATTATAATTTATTAAAAAAACATTAATTTTGGTGAGTTTTGTACCTCGTTCTTCTTAAAAATATACACAAACAACCCCATGCATTTCATTTAGTTATTTAAAACTAATTTCCAGCACCCTTAATATTTTGAAAAACATTAGACCATGCCACTCTTAGGAAGGTTATTGTGTGTAAATGTTAAAAAACATAGAGACACTTAGACTTTTTTTTGAGGGGAAAGAAACACTTGGCTTAAAGAATGAATATTATGAATTTTAAAATAGATTGAAATTATTTAATTATTGATGAAAATGAAGATAATCACGATACAAGAAGGGAAATAAGTTTGTTTGTAGTAATGGTAAAAATTAATTTACAATAATGATAGAAATTAATTTATTTAAAATGAAATGGTATAAACTTGTTGTAATAAAAGAAAAGATAAAATAATTAAAATTATATTTAATGGTAGAAATTAAAAATATATATTATTATAAAGATATTTGTAAATTTTCTCTTTTATAAAAAATATAACTTTTATTTTTCTACATTACCGACAGATACATTTATCAATGGCTACATTTGTCAATAATATTAGTCGAAAAATTTCAAATTACTGACAAATACTGCTATGTCGATAAATAGCTTTCGTACCAAAATTTTCTTAGAAGACTTTTGGAATATCCATCGGAAATGTTAAATATACCGACTGATATGTGTTGATAAATACCTGTTGGTAAATGGTTGTTTTTCGACAGATTTTTAATCGTTGGAAATTATCCGTTGGTAATTAACTTTTTTTGTAGTAACATTTAAAATTGAAATAAATAGAACATATTTATTTGTATAATTTTTAAAATAAATAAATAAAAATTATTAAGCCTCTAGTTGATACAATTGCACATATATTATTCTTTTTTTAAAATATATAATGTTATTATAAATTATTATTTTTACATATAATATCAAATAATATCTTCATATATATAAATGTGTAATACTATATGTTTTCTTAGGCTTATTCTGTCTGCCCTTTTTCTCACATTCTAGTATGAATCAAGCGAGTGAATGATTTAATAAATTATAACTTAATATTACTTTTTATTGGAGAATTTGATTGACCATTTTGATCGGGATTTTCTCTTTCCAATTACAATTTTTTACTACAAGGCTCAAGCTCAACAATATTTAAGAGGATTGAGTCCAATCTATTTGAACTAACGACTTATTCAAATATGTTTACAAAGTGCATTATTGATGGATGTTCAAAAAATTTGATTGGGCTTAATTAATCCAAAACCAAACTAGTCTAACCCATTTTAAAGGATATGAGGTATACCTGAATCATATGATATGGGCTTGAGATGGATATAGAACTCCTAATTCTTTTAATGGGATTTGTATAAATCCATAGTTGAATTGTAAAAAAACCTAATCGCTCGGCTCAGTGCTCACCATTGTTCACAACTTCACGCTCGAAGTCAGAAAAGGGGAAAACCTAATTTCATCTGGTTCACACTCTCAATGGCTTTCAATCTCATCTTTATGTCACAAACACAATTCCAATGTTAACATCGTTCATTTCCTTCTAATATTTCTTTTCAATTTTTAGGTTTTTTCTCAAGCACTTGAGTTGTAAGAAGTTGGAGTTGTGTTCTTCATGCAACATAATCACTACGAAGATCAGGTCCAACCCCACCCCCTTGACCTTTTTTTTGGTAAAATGAACTTCATGTCTATGTTCTTTTTTAATGTTAACTAGGAATGCAAATGTTTATATTATTATTCTATGATAGTGAATGGTTTGGAGAGGTGATGGGGGGTGGAACCACAGTTTAGCGGGGGGTTGACTCTGATGGCTTTTAGGGTTTGAGGGGATGGTGGCGAGCTGTGGGTGGATCTTTGTGCGCGAGTAATAGGGCGGAGTTGGGGAGTGGGTGAGGTGTGTCGGGAGGGGCTCTCAGAGTTTCGTTTCTGGGTGTGGAGGGAGGTCTTGGTGGGGTTTTGGGGGGGAGAAAGCTATCGTGGCTCGTATTTCTGTGTATGCTGATTAGAGTGGTAGAGTGAATGTGTAGGGATGTTGGTAAAGCCTGCTTTATAAGTATTAATCTTATTTTATTTATGGTGTCATCGCTAATTAAAAGTATCAGGGATCCTTAGATTTGACATCTTATGATTGTATCTTTTAATGCTTTATTGATTTCTTTACTTTTGTTGTATGTTATTTTCGTTACAATTTTAATGGATTAAGTGCATCTCATGCTTCAATCTTTATCAATGAAATCTTTGTGTATAAAAAAAAAAGTGAATGGTTCAAATTTTATGAATTGGGCCTTCAAATTTTGAAGAATCTATGTACATCTTCATGTTTTTTATATTGTAAGAATGTCATGTGAGAAATTAAAATAGTAATTTAAATGTTCATAAATATTATACAATTATAAATTTCAACAAACTTATTATATGATAGATTTTAATATGAACCTGTTCTATACTACCAGCATAACCTATTTATCATATACGGTGGATTAATGCGATACGAAACTGTTTTATACTACCATCATAACCTATTTTCTCCTCTTATGAAATTTTGGGTTTCAATTTTAATTTCATCTTTTTGTTGTCTTTTAAATTTTATTTGAATTGCTGTTGTTAACACTTTGGTTTGGTATAACTTGGAAATCAGTTAACTGTTTTGACTTCTTTTTTATTGTAGGAACTCGAAATAAACATGGAATCAAGTAGCAAAAGATCCAATCATGAAGGTCGAGACATAATCAGCAACCTACCTGATAACATTATTGGTCACATTCTCTCTTCTCTTCCAACCAAAGAAGCAGTTCGTACTTGTGTTTTATCCGATAAATGGAAACATAACTGGGCATTCATCACAAGGCTTGAGTTTGAGGATCACAGTGAGATAAAAAAATCTCTCTTTACAAGCTTTGTGTATGGTGTACTACTTCATCAGAATACCTTAAGCATTGAAAGTTTCTCTCTTTATCTCTCAGAGATTTATGATCCTTACCATGTTAATCAGTTGATAGCTGCTGTTTTAAATGCGGGAGAAGTACTCAAAGAGATTGCTATCAATTCAAGGAAAACCCCAAACATTTCCTCACATTCCTTTTGGAAACCCAAATCATTAGAGAAACTGACACTGGCTATGAAGAATGGTTATACTATCAGATTCCCAAGCATTGTTTGTTTTCCATCCCTCACTGTCCTCGAGTTGGCCAAAATCACGTTCGCCCGTGATCCTTCTTCCAGTTACTCAAAAAACCTCACCCTTAACTTCCCGGTTCTTAGAAAGTACAAGGCATTTGATTGCACTTGGTCAAATCTAAAGGGTGTCACTTTTGAAGTGCCTCTACTCGAAGTGCTTTTGATACGTTGTACATCTGATGAGACCATGCCTCATGATCATTCACGTCCTATAATCAAGTTTTGTGCACCGTGTCTTACACATTTCTATTACACCGGCTATGGTTTACCGGACACCATTTTGTTAGATATTGACCTATCTACAACGTGCATTGCTTTTGCTGATATTGATCTACTAGAGTTTAGGGGGGAAAGCGAGCAAAGAACCGGGCTACTTGCTTGTGAGCTTATGAAAAATTTTAACAATAACGTGAAAATGCTGAATTTGGAGAGGCCACAGGTATGTTTGCTTAATTTCTTGCTTCAACCCTTTGTTTGCAATTGAGGAATATATATCTACTTTACAACAATGAAAGTTAACAATGACATCACAATGTAGGAAGAGAATAAGGATAAAATTATATTAAATTGTCAGTACATTATCATTGTTTCGATCACTATCCTTATTATCGTTTAGAAATATTTTACTTTTGTGAGAGGCTGTTTGTTGCATTTTATAGACAGTCTATTGATTCCCCTTGTCACACAGGCTCTTGCTTTGGCCAATGCTATTCCTATGTTTGGAATGTTGACTCATCTGGAGCTGGGAGAAGTTACCGGTAAGGTGTTGTTAAAATTGCTTAAAAAGACACCATGTCTGAAGACTCTTGTTTTAAAGGTTAGTAATTGATTGATCGGAACTAGCTATGTATTGATGGATTAATTGAAATCCTAAACCTTAAACCCTAAATTCAATAATCACGCTAATTCTTACAAAATGCATTAGTTTAATTGTTTGGTTCTTGTCACGGAATATATATAATTGATATAGCTTTATCTTTGACTGTCGCCAGGGTCTACTTGATTTCGATGAAGAGATTTGGAATCCTGATGATGTGCCTTCATGTTTTATGGCTAACCTTCAAGTGTTGGATGTTGCAAATTTTACTGGTGAAGAGCATGAGCTGTGTTTCGCTAAATTTGTAATGGAAAATGCTCAAGTTTTGATGAGGGCGTGTTTCGTCACTTCACGGAAGCTGTGTGAGTTGGAGTTTAACCACATCAAAGAGTTGATATTTTCATTCCAGACAGGTTTTTTATTTATAGAATTTTCACCCATCTATCCCTGTGACATACATATACTTAATTTTCTGGATATTTAGCTAGGGCATCATAAATTAAACTCTTCTAGACTTGGTTCCCGTGATGTGACGGGTAAACATATTTTTATTTTTATGACATTTTTAAATTTTCCGTAATTTATAGCCCTAAAACTGGAAATTGTTGGGACTGGAACATCATATATACCCTCCATGCTTGTATGATTATTTTGGGCTTCTATGGATGATGCATCCGTTGGGGACTCAACTGTTCTGCATGAAGGGGTCATATATGGCTCTTTTTTATGGTATCAAACTTTGTTGGATTTAGATGAGTTCTTTGCTTTTATTTTATTAATAACAGGCTGTGACTTGAGTGTGGTGTTCCTCACCTGCATCGCTATGCCAACAAGGTTCAGCTCATTGAAATTTTATGGCTATGAATTGGATTGGACCTTGGATTGGTTTGTGGGAAGGGAATGACGTGTGTTTTGTTTGGCGTTTCCTTTCTCAATTTCACGTTTTTGACGTGAATTCTTGAAGCGACTGAGAGTAGCTTTGACTTGGACGTGACTGTTGTCAAATCTTAATGAAACACCCTTGAATTGAAGTAGAAGAAATATTTTAATTATACACATATTTTCGTTGCAGGTAATTTTTTTTCTTCCAAGTGTGAAATTTTGCTGGCTAAGCTCCGCATTGAGCCATTTTTGGATCGGCTAAAAAATTTTCGTATTTAATTTGACTATTTCTATTTCTATTTCCCACTCAACCATTATTTAATAAAATAAAATATTATTTGGTTCCATAAATATAAAATAATATAAAAAATATTGTTTTATTTCATAGACAATAAATTTTTAATTAATTATAATTTATTTATTTTATTTATATTAATATTAATATTATATATTCATTAAATCAAATATTTTTATTAGAAACAAGAAAAAATTATATAAATGATATAATATAATAAAAGTTATGATAATAACATATTAAGTAATTTGTAAAAGATGTTAAAACTCACAATAAATTTATTTAATAAACATTTTAAGCTAAATACACTTTTTTTTTTATCATTAAAAGTGTCAATTGATAACACTTTAGTTTATGAAAGTTGAAAATTTTAAATTTAATTTCTGAACATGAAAAAAGCATGTTATTCCATTATTCATAACGTGCGTGTATATCTCACACTTCTGAACTAAAATGTCATCAAGAATTCCACTTTTGTGTTGCATACTCTACGCCAACAGATCTAAAAGTTGTCGATCAATAAGTATTTGTTTTTCACTACTTAGCTAAGGTTATTTTATTATGACAACCAATTTATGCATACGGATCGAGTGACACATGGCTGTCAACCTCATGTCACATGTACAAGAGCGTTATAAATCTATCTATATTTATATATCTTATATATTATATATTAATATAATAAGTATTATTTTGGATACAAATATTTTTTTTCAAATTATAAACTAATTAAATTTGAATCTTATATATTAAATTTTTTATATCTTATAAATAAATAAATAAATCTTATCTTATAGATAAATAAATCAAATATATATATATATATATATATATATATATATATATATATATGTTGAATAATTTTATCGAGATTACATCGTAATTTGTTATAGTATATAAATTAATTAATTATGAATAATATTTGAATTAATTGTCTATATATATTTGAACTGATTTTTTATTTTTGTAGGTTTAATCTCTCTTATTTAACTTTTTTTATTTTTAAGTATGTTCATCTCTTTTAATTTGTTTGTTTACGTTATTTATGTTATTATACTCTATCTCTCTTTCATTTATTTTTTCTTCTTTTTCTCATGATTTGTATATTTATTATATTGGACTATTTTTTTTTTATTTAACTTCCATTTTGCAGGTTTAAAGGAATTTATTTTTTGTTAATCTCTTTCAATTGAATCCCATTTTATTTTTTACTTCCCTTTCCTTTGTATTTTTGTCTTTTTTAATTAATTGATATTTATGTAATGTTTCTTAGGGAATTGAATGGTATAGGTAGTATTACACATTGAGACTTTGAATTCATACTCCTCCATAAATGTGCGACGGGCACCAACAGGTGATGGTAATGCTTTTTTTTTTTGTGTCATTTTTTTCTTTATTTTTTTTATATGAAATAATATTTACTTATTTATTTTTATTTTAGCTTTCATGTTGCAGGTTGAAAATAATTCAATTTTTGTTAATCTTTAAATTATTGTGTTTATCTCTTAGTTGTTTTTTTTGAAGAATCTGATCAATTTGTTTTCCAAACAAATCCTTACATTAGTTAACTTGGATGACTCTATGTTGTAAATGAATCTGATCAATTTTTATAAGTATTCACGCACTACCAACATTTATATTGGTGTAGGTATTGATTCAGGACTTTTTTTTTTACCCTTTTCATGATTTATTTTTTCTTAACCTAAGAAGTTTGATTTGATGCTTAAACTGTTTTTGTGGATTGCACCTTGTTCTATGTTTTTCAGTATAGGGTTGGTCTACTGCACCACATATTTAACAAATAATTCATAATTAGACTGTTAAATTTGTGTTAATTATAGTATTCTAACGATTAAAATTGTGTATGATACTCATGCAGTTTATGTAGGTCAGTATTCTATTTCTATGTTTTGTTTCTTTTTTAAAATAACAATTAAAAGGGGAGGAATCAAATTATGCCAAGAGTAATAATTTACTTAAAATCATATTAACAACTAAATTATTAGGACAAAAATACTTTTTTTTTACCCATGCTATAATAATAACAATAATAAAAAAAATATAATTTTATATAAAAAAAATTAATGTCTATAATTATTTTTGAGTAAATCCTTCTTCATTTCATTTTTACACTATTTAAGAAAGAATTAATGATTTAAAAATAATATATTTACAATAAAAAATATTATATATATATATATATATATATATATATATATATATTATATTATCAATATTCATAAAGTGCAACACACACAAGTACACGTACTAGTAATATAATAATTAAGACACAAGTTTAGAAGATGTGATATGAATTTTTTCACTATAATTACTCACGTGTAGATTTCTCTACAATATTATGTTTCTCTCTCATTCTTTTAATCTCTTATTGTAACAGAAAAGTTATAATCACAATTAATGCTTACAAGTACACTTTTAATAATAAAAAAATGGACACTTACACATTCCATAATGAATTCTTCTCCATATATAGTTTTTATAAGAATCACATATTGTATCTCAATCATCATTCTTCATAGACACTTAAATTACAATAAGAAATTTTATTTCTCATTTGAAATTGTAAATGATATAACTTCATTATCTTATTATGTTTATATAATTTAACTGTTATTTATCAAATTTTATTTTTTTAACTTTTTTTTCACCCATAATTTGAAGATCTTTTTTACTACAATTCTCTTTGTATGCCATAGTTACAACAAGATTTTTTCCTCATGTAGAATCACAAACCAGAGAAACAAGATTCTCTTCCATTGTGATATTAAGTTTTTGGTATTTTGACTATGAATTATATATTAATTATTAATTCTCCTCTTTTCTATTTTTCTTAATTTTTTCTCAGACAGAATCACAAACCAGAAGAACGCATACTATTTTTTCATTATAAGACAAAGTTTTTTACATATCTTTTAGGTGTTGTATGACTTTAACATACAAAAAGTGAGAAGCAAATAGAGTTTCTTGTGATTTTTCAGCACACTCCAATTTTTTCATTATTTAATTATTTCTTTTGGTTCCTATTTTCTTCTCCAATCACTCATTTTTTATTTTTTTCCTCTTCAAGAGTTAAAATATACATTTTATTATTATTTTTTTCAATTATTTAAGGCAACTAAATACATCAAATCCATGGTTAAGGCTCAGTTAGCAAATTTGAAGAAGAATAATTACGTAACATATCATTTTTAGGCACACACATGTTTGCAACATCAATATAACATTTTATTATATGTGCATAAAAGAAGAATGTAGCTTGCAAACATGAATGAGAATATGGTACATAAAAGCAAAATCATTTTTGTGTATCATTTTTTAAGAACAATTATGTAACATGTCATTTTTGTGTATTGATTTAATGTTATAAAAAAAATCTACCCAAATGAATCAATTATACATCGAAAATTAGTACATGGGAGAGAAATTTTTGTCAAGTGTAAATTTGAAAATAATAAAAAAAACAAGAATAATGTTTTGAAAATTTGAAAACAAATGAAAATACTAAAAATATGAAAAAACTAAAATTTTAAAAAAAAATATATTAAAAAACAAGAGGAATGTTTTAAAAATTTGAAAAAACAAATGAATCTCTAAATGATTAAGGGTTTGAAAAATAAAATCCTAAATAATTCAAGGTTTTCCAAATGAAACACAAAATGATTTAGGGTTTTACAAATGAAATCTCAATAATTAATGGATTTACAAATAAAACCTTAAATGATTTAGGGTTTCACAAATAAACCCAAAAATATTTAGGGTTTCATAAACAAAATTTCAATCATTTAGGATTTCATTAATGACAACCTAATTTGAAACCTTAAATAATTATGGTTTCATAAATAAGAACATAAATTTAAACCCTAAATATTTAGGGATTCATATATAAAACCCTTAATTGAAACCATTAATAATATGTGTTTTATAAATGAAACACTAAATCAAAACCCTAATTACTTAGGGTTTCTTTAATAAAACCCTAAATTTAAGGTTTCATTAAAGAAACCATAAACATCACCCTAACTTCAAACCCTTAAAATTTAAGGTTTTGTAAAAAATATCATAAATATTTAAGGTTTCATTGGCTAAATCCTAAATTTCAGCCTAAATTAAAACCCTAAATATTTAGGATTTTATAAATAGTACCCTAAATATTTAGGGTTTCATAAATGAAACATTAAATCAAAACCTTAAATATCTAAGGTTTCTTGAATGAAACCTTAAACAGTTAAGGTTTCATTATTGGAACCATAAATTGAAACTCAAAATATTTACGGTTTCATAGAGAAACCTCTAAATATTTAGGGTTTTGATAAATAAAATTCTAAATTCAAACCATAAATATTTAAGGTTTCATTAATGATAACTTAAATTGAACATAAATAATTAAAGTTTCATTAATGATAGCCTAAATTGAAATCTTAAATAATTAAGGTTTCATAAATAAAACCTTAAACAGTTGAGGATTCAAAAATAAAACCTTTAAATGAAACATAAATTGAAACCATAATTATTTAGGGTTTCTTTAATGAAACCCTAAAACTCGCATTAAATTGAAACCCTGAATATCAGGGTTTCATAAATAAAATCCTAAATATTTAGGGTTCATAAATGAAACCCTAAATTCAAAACATAAATAATTAGGGTTTCACTAATTAAATCTTAAATTTCAACTTAAATTGAAACCCTAAATTTTTAGGGTTTCATAAATGAAACATTAACTTGAAATCTTAAATATTTAGGATTTCATTCATTAATGAAACCCTAATTATTTAAGATTGTATTATTGGAGCCCTAAATTGAAATCTAAAATATTCAGGGTTTCATAAAGAAACCATTAAATATTTTAGATTTTGATAAATGAAACTCTAAATTGAAACCATAAATATTTAGGGTTTTATAAACAAAACCACAATTATATAAGGTTACATTAATGACACCTTAAATTGAAACCCTAAATAAGTAAAGTTTCATTAATGATAGCTTCAATTGAAACCTTAAATAATTATGGTTTTATAAATAAAACCCTTAATCGAAACCATAATTATTTAAGAATGAAACCTTAAAACTCACCTTAAATTGAAACCTTGAATATTTAGGGTTTCGTAAATAAAATCCTAAATATTAAAGGGTTTCATAAATGAAACCCTAAATTAAAGACATAAATATTTAATGTTTAGTTTATTAAATTCTAAATTTCATCCTAATTGAAACTCTAAATATTTAGGGTTTACCTTAATTTTTAAGGTTTCATAAATAAAATATTAAATCAAAATCATAAATATTTAGGATTTCATAAATGTAACAATAAATCAAAACCTTAACTGGAAACCTAAAATATTTAGGGTTTCATAAAGAAACCCCTAAATATTTAAGGTTTTGATAAATGAAATCCTAAATTAAAACCACAAAAATTTAGGGTTACAATAATTAAACCCTAAATATCATCCTAAATTGAAACCCTAAATATTTAGGGCTTCATAAATTAAATCAAAACCCTAAATATTTACTATTACATTAATGGAACTATAAATTGAAACTTTAAATATTTAAGGCGTCATAAATAAACCCTTAAATATTTAATATTTTGATAAATGAAACTCTAAATTTAAAGCACAAATATTAAACAAAAAACTACTTAGGATTTCATTAATGACAACGTAAATTTCAATCCTAATTAATTAAGGTTTCATAGATAAAATCGTAAATTTAAACCTTAAATATTTAGGGTTTCATAAATAAAACATTTAATTGAAATCATTAATAACTTGTGTTTCCTAAATGAAAGACTAAATTAAAACCCTAATTAATTAAAGTTTCATTAATGAAATATTAATTATTTAGTATTTAATTAAGGAAACCCTAAAACTCATCCTAAATTGAAACACTGAACATTTAAGGTTTCGAAAATAAATTCCTAAATATTTAAGGTTTCATAAATACTAAATTTTATCTAAAATTGAAATTCTAAATATTTAGGATTTAAAAAATAAAAACCTAAATATTAAGGGTTTCATAAATAACACCCTAAATATTTAGGGTTTCATAAATGAATCATTAAATCAAAACCCTAAATATTTATTGTTGCTATTTAGGGTTTCATTTATCAAAACCCTAAATATTTTGGGGTTTCTTTATCAAACCATAAATATTTTAGGTTTCAATTTATGGTTTCATTAATGAAACCTTGAATAATTAGGGTTTCATTAATGAAACCCTAAATATTTAAGGTTTTGATTTAAAGTTTCATTTATGAATTCTTAAATATGTAAGGTTTTATTTATGAAACCCTAAATATTTAAGGTTTCAATTAAGGATTTCATTTATAAAACCCTTAATATTTAAGATTTTATTTATGAAACCCAAAATATTCAGGGTTTCGATTTAGGGTAAGTTTTAGGGTTTTATTAATGAAACCCTAATTAATTAGGAATTTATTAAAGAAATTCTAAATAATTAAGATTTCGATTAAAAATTTTATTGATGAAACTCTAATTATTTAGGGTTCCAATTTAGGCTTCCATTAATGAAACCCTAAATAATTAAAGTTTCACTTATGAAACCCTAACTATTTATGATTGTAATTTAGGGTTTCATTTTTTAAAATATTAAATATTTTAGGGTTTCTTAATGAAATCCTAAATGTGTTGGGTTACATGAATTTAATCATAAATGAAACCCTAAATTTCAACTTAAATTGAAATGCTAAACATCTAGAGTTTCATAAATAAAATGAAACCCTTATTATATAGGGTTTCATAAATAAAATATTAAATTTAAATGTTGAATATTTAAAATTTCATTAATGAAACCCAAATTATGTAAGGTATAAATAATGGAATCCAAAATTGTAATCCTAAATATTTAGGATTTCTAAATAAATTTCTAAATATTTTAGGTTAAGATAAATGAAATCGTAAATTGAAATCATAAATATTCAGGATTTCATCAACAAAACCTCAATTATTTAGGATTCCATTAATAAAACTTAAAATTTACCATAAATTTAAACACTAAATATTTAGGGTTTTATTTTAAAAAAATCTTAAATATTTATGGTTTTGTAATGAAACCCTAAATATTTATTTATCGTTTCAATAAAACATCAAATTTTATACTAAATATTTAAAGTTTTATAAATGAAATCATAAATAGATATCCATTAATATTTAGAGTTTTACATATGAAACCCTAAATTGAAACATTGAATATTTAGGATTTCATAAATAAAATCATAAATTTTTTAAGATTTCATTAATGAAACTCTAAATTTATCCTAAATTGAAACCCTAAATATTTATAAATTTATAAATAAAGCCCAAAATATTTAGTGTTTCATAAATGAAATATTAAATCAAAACCCTAATTATTTAGAGTTTAATTACTTAAATCCTAAAACATTTACAATTTTTTAAATAAAATATTAAATATTTACGATTTCATAATGAAACTATTAATTGAAACCTTAAGTTTATATAGTTTTATTAATAAAGCCCTAATTATTTAAGGTTTCAACGATGAAATCCTAAATTTCATCCAAAATTGAAAACTTGAGAATTAACGGTTTGATAAATGAAATTATAAATCAAAACCCTAAATATTTAGAATTTCATTAATAAAACTCTATTTATTTAAGGTTTCATTTTATTATATAGGGTTTCATAAATACAACCCAAAATATTTAGCATTTGATTAATGAACCCTAAATTTCCACATAAATATTTAGGATTTAATAAATGAAATCATAAATCAAAATCCTAAATATTTAAGCTATCATATAGGAAAAAAAACAATAGTAATTTCTTGAAAATTTTAACAAATTTGAAAAAACAAGAGTAATAATTTAAAATTTTTAAAAACATAAAAAATTTAAAATATGAAAAAAAAAACAAGTGGAATGTTACAAAAATGAAAAAAATAAAAAATAAAAAAAACTTACAATAGGATAAAAACAAGAGTCTGAAAAATATGAATAATTTCTTGAAATGTTTTTTTAAAAAAATAAAAAATTTACATAATATGAATAAATTAAACAAGAGTAACAATTTGAAAATTTTGAAATAAATTGATTTTTTTAAAAATATATGAAAAAACAAGAGGAATGTCTTGAAATTTAAAAAATATTAAAAACAAGAATAATGTCTTCAAAAATTTGAAAAACATGAAAATTTTTAAAAATATGAAAAATAAGAGAATGTATTAAAAATATGAAAAAGAAGATGAGAATATAAAAAATATGAAAAATAAGAATAATATCTTGAATATTTAAAAAAATGAAAAATAATGTAAATGAAAAATTTTAAAATATGAAAAAAAAAGAAGTAATATCTTGAAAATTTGGAAAAAAATATATGAAAAAACAAAAATAATAACTTGAAATATTTTTAAAAGAATATTAGAAAACAAAAGAAATCTAAATTTGAAATACAATTACGTAATATATCATTTTTGTGTATTATATTATTATATTTAATTTTTTTGAATAGTACAATTAGTAGTAAGTATTGATAAAAATGTTAATTATATACAATAATTTATACGTAACATATTATTTAAGTAACCGAATATTTATAAACATATTTAATTAGTAGTAATGTGTAATAATCATAATTAAAATGTCAGTTATAAAAAACAATAAATACTATATAGCTATCATTAATGATAAATAACATAAAAACTAATTAAACATGCATTTAATTAGTATTTATAGATTATTAATTTCTTGAACAATTTGTATTCACTGGCTTATTAAATTGAAAATACATTTAATTAGTATTTATATATTATTAATTTGTAATTGATAAGACCAAATGTAAAATTTGATTATTTATTAGAGACTAAACATATAAGCTTACAAAATATTATGTTTTAAAAATTATACAAAGTTTCATATTTTTTATTTTAATTTTTTTTTGGGAAAAATTAATTTGTAATATCAATGTAAGTTTAATTTACTAATCAAAATTTATCAAATTAATTTTTTCCCAAAATATTTTTTTATAAGATTCTACTATAATTTTGTTGGTCAATTTGTTTTTGACAAAATTTCCTTTTATAACTTTAAATTATAATTGTATTAAATAATTTTTTTAAAAGCTTAAAATATGTTTTTAATGTCGTAAATTTGAGTCATGTTTTTATTTTGTTCCATTAAATTTAAATTTTCATTTTGTAGTCAATTTTTTAAAATGTTATTTTTAATTTTCTTAACAAATTATTGTCGATTTGAATGTATAATTTGTGATGAATTTTTTATTATATGAGAAACGAGAAGAAATATTTTTCTAAATTAAGAGACTAAAAAGAGATTGGGATTAAAAAAACACTAAAAAAAATAATAATATGCCTACGGACACTTTTACCTACAAATATATTTTTTTTAGGTAAAACTAAAAAAATATTTTTATCTACAAATGTTGAGTGTAGGAAATTTTTTATAATAATATAATAAAAATATAATTTAAAAGACTTTTACCTACAAACAAATAATGTAAGTAAAACTTTAAAAAACTTGTACCTATGGTTACTTGATATAGGTAAAACTTTAAAATATATTTACCTACGGACATTATAAGAAAAGAGTCATATGCCTACGAACACTTTTACCTACGGGTATATTTTTCTATAGGTAAAACAAAAAAAATACTTTTACCTACAAATGTTTAATGTAGGTAAAATTTTGTAATAATATAATAAAAATTTAATTTAAAAAAACTTTTATCTACAAACAAATAGTGTAGGTAAATACTTGTGTTTATAACTATTTGATGTGAGTAAAACTTTTAAAATATATTTACCTATAGATAACAAGAAAAACTATAATTAAATTATAAAATTAGTTTCCAAAATAAAAATAAATTATTACACAAGATAATCAATCACTGAACTAATATATATATAAAAAAAAAGAGTATAGAATTCAGATTATTAAAAAAAAAAAAGGATAAAACTGTAATATAATTAAAATGACCTACGCCTACCGACAATGGTGCAAAATACTTAATATTGCAAAATATTTAATCCAACTTTGTGGAGGGAAAATTGTTAATAGGGGGGTTATTATTTAAACCTTTGGTAATTGACTATAGTTTATAATAACCCCCACTAAAATTTATTTTTTTAAATTTCTTTGATTTATTTGTTACTTTTACAAACAAAACCTAGTAGAAGCCTAACATCTCCAACCTTTAGAACTCCAAGCCTTCACTCTAAACACCTTGAACTCTCATGCCGTTGCCGTTCGTGAAGCCTCTACCACCAATTCCAACCTCAAACCCTTACACATTCTCTTTTTCTCTCTCTCTCTATTCTCTTTCACAGGTGAGTTTTTCCTTTTCCAATTCTTTCATTCTATTGTCAAACTTTCTTCCTTTCTTGTTTTTCAATGTGCCTCATCGTTATTGAATTGAATTTTGCGAATCTGCTCTTGTTTCTCAGTACTAGCATCGTTGAGGTTCTCTTCCTTCTCTTCAGGTTTTCTCTTTTTCCTCTCTCTTTCTTGCTTTGTTTTAGATCCGATTTGATCTCAACTTCATCTTTCTTCAGCATTCTTGAAATTTCAATTGTAGAATAATCATTTCAATGCAAAATTCCTTTATCATTTCATGATTTAGGGATTGATTCGTATAGGAACCCGAGTTTAGTGTTCTTAATGTGTTTTGGGTGTTAATTAGGGTTTCTATTCAAGATTTATTTTTTATTGTGTGCCAATTACTGGAAGCAACGACTCATCTGCTCTATGCATAATACTCACCAGATTCACCAGCACTAGGTTTGTTGTCTCTAATTTCATCTTCTTCACTACAGTAGGATCACCCAACTAGAGGAGATGACTTTGCCTTGCACGTAATTCCACTTCATTTTGGTTAGTTTAGCTATTTCTATTTTCCAATATATTAATGACAATAACTTGAGTGATGGCTTCGTACTTTGTACTTAGGATTCAACTTATATATTCACAAAATATGGTTTTATATTTTCTCTCATTGGTCTTCTTCTGGAAAAGATCTTGCTGATCTATGTGCCGGTATCTATATTAAATAGTTTTGAGAGTTTTTATATTTCTATAGTTTAAAAAGAACAAGTTGGAGGATTAGAAAGAATTAACAACTCGATGTGTGATCAATTAAAAAGGAAAAAGGAGCAAGTTGGGCGGTAATCTTTTTTATGACGTAATTGGTAGTAGTATAGATCACTTTTCTTTTCTTTTTTTAAAGATAAATTACTAAAGGCTGAACCATAGAATACCATACCATTTATGTCCACAAGATTGAGGAGGTAGATCCAGCTATATGGTGAATGGCTTCAATCAAGGATGATGTGGTTGGTTCTTAGATTTAATCAAATTAACAGTAACTTAGGAGTCACTTTCAATCATAATGCTTCTTAAACTTCTAGAAATGCAATGGCTAGTTAAACATAACTTGAATCGTGATTCACACTTTATGCTTGATGCTTTGATCTCCTCCCATTGAGGTTAAGATGCAACCAAGAGTGAAAAGTTAAAACAAAACAAAATTATAAATCACTTTATATTCTCTACAAATAGAAATAACATCAATCTCGTTCCTTTTTGAGATCATTTATGTTCATGATATAAGATATGTGTGAAATATTACAAGTACATGGAGCAAATGAAAATATGGGTGCTTCCTATATATCACTTCTTCAAGTGACTTGAATTGGCGATAAAATTGGCTGGACCATCTAATATATGTTTACCCTTTTCTTGGCATTCTTTTTTTTTGTTTGCAATTGCTTTTTGAATAAGAGCTGCATTGGGTTCTGTGGGAAGGTGAGTATTTGTTGCAAAGGTGAGTATTTGTTGCAGAACCCATAATTTGCTATACCCCTTTTTACTGTTTGAATATCTTTAAAGGTTTTTCTCCTTTCCTGAACACGGGTTCAAGTTAATTAAGGAAGTTGGTGATGGAACATTTGGGACTCTTTGGAGAGCCATTAATAAGCAAAGTGGTGAAGTTGTAAGTATGTTTTGAGCTGAATGATATGATACTTGAGGTTGCATTGTGTGTTTGATCATTCCTTAGCTTCATTTTTCACATTATGCTTCTGAGTATATTTATTCACTAATTTCTCCTATTGCAGTCATTATGAAAAATGAATCATCCAAATATCGTGAAGCTGAAGGAAGTTATATGAGAATGTGACACCTTGTGCCTTGTTTTTTAGTACATGGTGAGTTTTTAGATTTTGTGGCATATTGGTGGCCTAATACTAACCGTTTTTATTTAAATTCTACAGCTTGTTAGTGTACATCTCTCTGCACTGATCCCATCCAGAATCAATTTGTTAGAGGTTTTGATTTCCTGTTATTTCTAGGTTTTTATTGGTAAACTAGAATGAAAGAAGATAAAGACTAACAAAATCAAAATCTGACTACTTTTCCACTTTATTCCCAATGTATCGAACATTTTTGTTTTAAATGTATTTTTATTTTATGACACTCATGCGGAGGGAGAGAGAGAGAAACAGAGCAATAAACCATTATTAATGGATTTCTCCTTTAATGTCCCAAAATCTTTCTTTAAGAAATTGTCTAGATAACTATAGTGTTTTATCTATAATGATAGAAAAATGCAACCGTAGATAAAGGATGCCTGTAGGTAAAACTTTAACTGATAGACTAATAACTGTCACAATACATCCCTTAAAAGTTGACAAAAAAAATATCTATAGGTAAATGTTTATTATACTTTTACTTACGGATTATTGACTTATAGTAACAAATTTTATCTGTCACTAGAAGTCAATTTTCTTATAATGAAATAAAATGACCTAAATTACATGGACTAAAAATATATTCAAATCAATTCTCAATTCCTAAATTTTGAAACAAATATTTAATATCTATTTTATTTTATAAGTTAATGTGATATTTATTAATATATTTATTTTATTTTCTTTAAAATATATCATATATATTTACTTAAAAAACGCTCCACGAGTGGGTTAAAATCTAGTATAAATAATTAGTCACACTTTTTTTTGTCACATCCAAAGACTAAAGTTAAATATTTTTCATTTTTCAAACACTAACACTTGTTTCGCGGTTAGTTTTTGATTTATAATTTTAAACAAAATGTGTTAAAAAAATGAATTGATTAGTTAGTTTTTAATCTTGAAAAGCATATTCTTATCACGGAATCACTATCACCATCGCCAACATCATCATTTTTGTTATCGTCATTATTATCATTGTTATAGTCTTTATCACCGCTATTCAATTATCGTTATCATTACAACTATCATTTTATCATCACCAATATCATCGTGATTATTGTCGTCACCATTACCAATCACAACTATCATCATTATTGTATTCATCACTACCATTCAACCACTTATCATTACTATGGTTACCATGGCAAACCACCATCGCTTTAAGTACATTTTATTCATTTTCAATTTATAATAAATTTTTAAAAATAAAAATAAATTGAAACACTAAAACTATTTTTAATTTTTTAAAATTTTAAAATTTAAAATAATAAATCATCCATCTATAACAATATATAAAGACGATACCACTTTTGATAATCATTTTTTCGTTTTCACTTTTATTAGAAAGTTTTATCCTTAAATAATATTGAATTCATTTTATTTGATATTTTTACTAAAGAATAAAATAGAAAAATAAATAAATAAAATAAAAATAAAAATACATATATAAAAAGTTAACCCACTAACAAAATAACTACCCCACTAAATACAAATAACTATTTTTTTATAACTACCCACTATCTAATAATAATATAGAATGGTCACTCCCTATCCAGCACCTATAATATCATTAATATTTTTAAGGACAAAAATTAATATTTACTCAGTATTTAATTATAGGAATGATTATGATTATATAAATTTGTTAAAAGCTAAATACTAATACTCTTTTTGATACTTTGTTAAATACTAATACTCTAATAGACATAATTTGGTTCAAGAGAAAAAGGAATATCTGATGTGAAAAGACGTTGCATTTATATATATGTCATACATCCATTTCCTACGCCACCACCACTTCATTTAGCCAATTTCCCTCCACAATGGAAATGCGGTTTTGCTCCTAGAGGAGAACAAAGAAACAAAATTTCATTACCATCTTCCTTCTTACTTCATCACAAAGGTGAGAGCTTCTTCAGTATAGTACCACACCTGCATAATCTGCTTCTGTTGTATATTCCAATACTTATACTCCATGCTTGATAAAGTTGTTTAAACCTATTTCTACTGTTGTTTTTGTTTTTAAGTTACTCAACCCTTTCTTTAAAGTTTGTTACTTTTGGAAGATGTTACTATGTGTGAATATAGTTGTTTTGTTTATTTGTAGACAAATTGTTACAAAAAGATGGAAGGGTGGCATGGATCAAGTGCTAATAATAATGGCTTTAGCCCTAGCCCACGCAAGCAAAGCCTTCTAAAGAGACACAAGGTGAATGAAGGTGAAGGCATGATGAACAAGCTTCCCGAGCCACTCATAACTCACATACTCTCTTTTCTCCCAACCAAAGATGCAGTTCGCACAAGCGTGTTGTCAAAAAAGTGGCTTTTCCGATGGACCAACATCACCAAGTTAGACCTAGACGACACTGTGTTCTACAAGAGGAAGAGTGGTGGGAAAATGTACTTCATGAACTTTGTGTACAGAACACTACTTCTCACAAAGATTCAAACTTTGGAAAGTTTCTCACTTGTTGTTGCTAACAAGTATGATGTGTCACTTCTCAACACTTGGATATGCAACATCTTGATCCGGAGTGTGAAGAATCTTAGTGTTATCACACATTCTGAAATGTCCTTCTCAGCTCATGCATCTCATTCTCTTTTCAACTCCAAGTTATTGGAGGAGTTGGTGCTCAAGATGCATTCTTGTTCCATTAGGGTTACTGAAACAGCCTTTGTTCATTTTGGATACCTTAAACTCCTCAAATTGTCTGGTGTTATATTTACTCTTGATCACTCTGGCTCGAAATGTGTGACTCTTAGTCTTAGTTTACCAGCTCTTAAAGTGTTTGAAACTGTGAATTGCACTTGGTTGAATGCAAAGCGTGTGAATCTAAAAGTGCCTCTACTTGAAAGTGTTGTCATTGCTCAAGACACAAAGTCCTTGTCTTATGTGAAGGCTCACTGTGGATTTGAGTTTTCTGCTTCGCATTTGAAAGAGTTCAGTTATTCTGGTTGTGGTTATATATCACATTATTTCAAGCTGTTGGATCCGGCATCGGCTTGTAATGCTTCTCTTAGTGTAACTGTGAACCAATGTCCGACGAACAGAGATCCGGAGACAGAGATTCACGCCTTTTGGCTTCTCAAACAATTCAGCCAAGTTAGATATCTCAAATTTGAGGGCTGTGAGGTTAGTAATCTTTCCAAGAAACCTAACTAGAACAAGATCATATGCAATTTAGTACTGCAATCACTACTACAAATTAAGTTGATAGTAGCATATACAAATTTGTATATATAAAGTTGCTGCACCAATTACAGAATCAACCATCTTACGCATAATCTGCATCAATCGATTGGCTGAATAGTAGCTAGCATTTATAAATTTGTTTTCATTCATTAAGTGAATTTCATTGTCAAGAAAAAAGTTTTGATTGAAGCAGTTGCACATATATTTACATAAGTGTAGGTTTGTACTTTGTATATTTTTTCACCTAAGCTTGGTGCTGTATCTTGATTCCTGAGTGTCATAATGCAAATAAGTTTCTTTATTTGCAATCCAGGTACTGGCACACTCAAAAGTGGCTAATTTACCTTTATTTGGAATGTTGACTGAATTGGAGCTTGGTTTGGTTAGTGGTGAGGTTTTATTAGGTTTACTTCTAAAGTCACCGGTTCTTAAGACTCTACTTTTCAAGGTTAGCTTAATTCTCTGGCTACATTATTTTCATAATTGCATATCATGATAGAGTCTTGCTCATGATTTTGTTGCAACTACTTTTCTAATTTCTTACACTTGTTTACTATTCTTATCAATTTGGACTGAATTTTGATGATCATTATTCATCAGGGAGTATCAAATTTCAACAAAGAGATTCTGAATTCTGCCACTGTGCCCGATTGTTTGACATCCACACTCCAGGTTGTGAAATTTCATAGACTGCATGGATGCCAGCATGAGCTGTGTTTGGCTAAATTTCTGATGGAAAATGGTTTAGTGCTTGAGAGGATGAGCTTCTCACTAGTTAGCCACTGGTTGGGAAAATCGAAGATTATGGAAGAATTTAAAGCGAAACTATTCTCATTTAAGAAAGGTTTCTCTTTTGCTATTGTTGAATTTTCATATGATGATTAATTATGCTATGGAAGCAAGTGGAACAGGTTATACCTTGTTTTGTCTTCTTTGCGTATACTATGTCATTTACCCTAATATGTTGTTCTGTACCTATTAAATAGGGATGGTTGATGTGAATTTTGGTGCTGCAGGTTTTAGACTATTAAGATATTAGTTAGCTGCAAGATTGTATTCATGACTTTACTGAAAGATGCTAAAATAGAACCTTTCGTAAGTTACTGTACGTATAGTGTATAGGATCCTATCCGGGTGGAGATCATACACTTGTATCAGTTTGTAGTATCTGCAATCAATTACCATATATCAAGTTGGTCTTTAACAATTTACTGCATCGTTGATAATAGTAGCAACTTGTTAGCTAGAATTTTTTCCCATTCAAAAAGTTTTCTTCTCCATTCCACTATCTATTTTGAAATTTAAATTACATTTTCAGACGATTAAGCTTCACAAAGATTTATCATAGAGAAATTACACTTACCACAAGGATGTGTCTGTTTGAGGAGGAACCTATATTCCTCCAAACCCAGGTTCCTGTTTTGTTGGATGATGTTTGCACATGAATCTAGTCATGTTTGGTGTCTTCTTTTGGGGGGCTTGTAGCATTCATAGGCCAACATGTAATATGATTGGCCTCTACTACGTTTAAGAATCAATTTACTGATGCGGAACAAAACATAGCATAAGGAGAGAAGGGAATTTGGGTGTTGGTTAAATATATATCGATCAATTTTCACCAACAAGTCGTTGTTCGAGTTGTTATTGATTAATAAGGTTTTGAGTTTTAAGTTTGTGCATAAAAAATATGTGGATGGGAGGAGAATTTTATTAAAGATAATTAGTCAAATTTTTTGATAGATATTTATCATCAACAAAATTGATGAATATTTTGTATTAATATTATTGTAAAAAAAAAAAATAAAAAAATATATATATATATATATTAATCGATGCCTCCTGCATGATTGCATGCACACACCCTAAAGATATGTTCATTTAATTTTTTTTATAAAATGACAGAATTAGAGATTTTTATAAATATTTAATCAAACTACTTTTAGCTTTAGTTTTTAAAACTTTTATTCTTAACTTGAACTTTAAAGTAATTTCTTAAAAAAAAAGTATACCAATGGTATTCACAGTAACTTTTTTGTGTTAATCAGAAAAAAAAAAAAAAAACTTTTTGTGTTAATAACTTCAAAATTTACTGTGCATTTAATTAATGCAGCTTATTTGCAAATAGAATTCAAACCATCGAGGGTTACCACTTACCAAGCATTCAAGCAGCTTGAAGATGTCTGTAATTTTTAACATGTTAACATGATTTTTTTTTTAATGTAAATTAATCATAGATTATTTTACGGTAATCCTACATTAAACTCTTTGTTGTTTGCTATTGTGCAAAATTTTATTCAGAATAACAAAATTATTGTCCATGCAACACTGAACTTGTACACTCGTTATTAATTAATGAATATGGAAATACATAATTAATTGAATCAACTCTTCCCGATCTTGAATCAGCGAATCTGCAGGGGATTTATGAGTGAAATGCATGTTAGCATAAATAAAATATAAAGCTGTTTAATTACTTGCTTAACAATTAGGCTAAAATATAAGAATGGTTACTTAACTTTTCTTTTTTAAAATTCTAAAATGGTCCCCTAACTTTTAAAAGTTCTAAAATGTTTCCTTATTTATTTCATGACAAGTTGATCCTTTCAAAAAAACTTCATCGTTTTTTTTTTATAGCATGCTTCTAAACCTTACTTTAATTAATTTAAGATATAAAAATGTGTCTCATTCATCTATATAAAAAATTACAAAAATCAAAATGTTTGAATAAAAAATGAACATAAACAATATGAAAAGTGAGTTTCATAAGAAACCAAAAAACTAAAAAAACAATAATACTTTCTTGTATTATTACTAAGGGGACTTTAGCGGTTTTCAGAATGTTTATGATCTTTTATATTAATCATTAATTTATTTCTATAATTTTCCTGTAGGTGTATTTAATGGAAAAAATTTGACATTTGTATCAACAAAAAAAGTGTTCAAAATGGTGTTAAAAAACTTGAAAATGATGAGTTTTTCGAAAGTACAAGCTTGTCAATTGATTAAAGGACCATTTTAGAAAAAAAAAAATTTACTGGACCATTCTTATATATTTTAGCCTAACAATTAACATGAAATGGTCGAAACATAATCACTTTTTTACATCGGTTATGACTAACATCGATGTAAAACATATATTATTTACATCAGTTATTAAAATAACCGATGTAAATAATAAAAAATTAATGGCCTTGGATAAGTTGCCACACAAGATGGCGCTATCATTCAACAGTAAAAATAACTCATCTGTGTAAATACTTTATATGCAGATCCTAAGTGGTATATATTTGTGAATAATAATTCAATTTGGTCAAATAACTATATTACAAAATTCAATCAGTAGAAAATTACGATTTAGTGATTGAAATTATTAGTGGCTAATAATAACTGAATTTAATGAGTGATTGATAATGATCAAAATTAGTCATAAAAAACTATGAATAATATATAGTGACCGGATATTGAAATATAAAATTTAATCATCAAATTTTTCTATTGTTGTACAATGGCAAAAAATAATTCCATTAAGAATTTATAATGAATTGTTTCCATTGTTATTTTCACTAACGACAGATATTCTTAATTTTTTGTCATTAAATCATTTTTTTCTAGTAGTAAATCTCTATGGTGGTTAGAAACTAAATCAGTGATAGAAAATATTGAAAGTAAAACATTAATCACCAAGCCTTCAGCAATCAAAATTAAATTCGATTGTGGTATAGAAGCATATATTAATGGAGTTTTGCCACATATAATGCTTTTTCTAATTAGTGTAACGTAATATTACATTGAAAAGTTAACATGATATTTATTTCAAGACATTAATTTTAATTTTCTAAATAGAATCCTTATTTTTCAATGGAAGGAGTAATATAAAGTAAAGAAATTTTGATGCACTTTTTTCATAAAAAAAAAGAAGGACACTTTTAAAAAAATATTTTTAATTGTTTTATTTTTCATTTATTTAATAAATTGTATTTTCTCTATCCCAAAATAAGTGTTGTATTTAATTTAACTTTTCAATCTAATATTAGTTATTTATTTTTCACTAATATTCCTAATGGGTGTTACTTTAATTTTTCAATATAATATCAATACTAAGGTTAGTTTTGTAAAATCATTATTCTCTTTCATCTATTTATTAATTAGCTTTTCTTGGTTTGTACTTGCTTCAGACTTATGTATAAGCAAATTTAATTAACTTACACGAGTGTTGAAAAGTTGGTTAATGTCATTTAATTTGACAAAACGTATTTTTTCCTAAAGTGTCATTCATTGAAATTTGGTTTCAAAGCGTAAAAAGAAGTCATTGAAACAAGTCACCATTAGTTTAAAAGTATTCCTGGAATGACATCATTAAATAAAGGTCAAAATAGTAAAATTGTTTATATTTGAATCCAATTTTTTTTTTTTTTTTAGAGGGAGTATAAAATAACATAGGACAACACTTATTGTGGGAGGAGTGTATACTAATTAGTGAGACATTTAATAGAATAATGCACATTTCTTATTAGTTATTAGGAGAAGGATAATGGATTTGAATGATGTGTCAATGATGAATACTTTGAATTTAAGTTCTCATTAAAATTTCTTAGGCCTGCAACAATCATTGTATTGTAAGTGTAATTAGTCTTTGGTCAAATGAGTTGGAAGATACATATGGTAGAATAAAAAATAAAATGTAACATTAATTATTTTTTCCACTAATACCCCTCATACTCGTTACTTTAGTTTTTCAATGTAAAATTCATACTAATGTTAGTTTTGTAAAATCACTACAATGGGGGCGAAGTGACTATTAACTAGTGAGACATTTAATAGAAAATGGATTTTAAATGCATATTTATTATTATTTAGTAGGAGAAGGATAATGAGTTTTAATGGTATGTCATTAATGAATATTTTTACTTCAATGCTTTCATTAAATATTTTGACTTAAATGCTTTCATTAAATAATTTTTATCCATTCATTTAATGAAATTTATTTTGCTGAATAACATGTTAGTTAAACCTAGTCATTTTATATAATAGTTAAAATAAAATTGAAATTTTGGTAATTAGGAACGTCTCTTTCTCAATTTGCATAAATTCATTGAATATCCTTTACCACTTTTTCTCTAAGAGCCATTATTTCCCATTTTGCAATTTCATACCTCTTTATTATATACCAACATTCTTCATTCACCTCTCTCTCACTCTCAAGTAAAAGGTGCTCTATCTAGGGTGTGGTAGTGCTTGTGTTTCTCCTCTGCTGTGTCCAGGCACTTCCCCATGGTATGTAACTCATGTAATTTTGGATTACAACTTTCATTTCAATTGCTAATTATTTTGGACAATTTCACGGTTGGTTTTTTGTCATTTTAGATTTTCACTAAGTTTTATGGGCTGGAAATGCATTCTAATTGTTTTTCATGACTTAAATTTTTTACAGGACCCCCAAGCAATGATCAATTATGAAGGCGAGGACATAATCAACAACCTACCTGATATCATTATTGTTAGATTGTTGTCTCAGTTCCAAAGTCCCATATCGTTTGGTTTGTAAAAATTTATGTCTCATTAGTATTATATATAGAGACACCTTGTAAGCTTTAAGATATACGAAATAAAAAGTCTTTCTTAGTGTAGCCGTGGACGTAGGTACATACATTGTGTGCCGAACCATGTAAATACTTTGTGTCTTCTCTCCTCTCCTTATTCCTTTTTTTTTATTGTTCTATACTAACAATTATTAGTCGCATTCTCTCTTTTCTTCAAACCAAAGAAGCAGTTCGTACCAGTGTTTTATCGAAGAAATGGAATAAGCATTGGACATTAGTCACTGAGCTACGGTTTGAGGATAGAGAGCCATACAGTCGCAATAAGATAAACAAATTCCAGTTTTTAGACTTTGTGTATGGAGTACTATTTCATCTGAAAGCTTCAAGAATTCGAAGTTTCTCACTTTCTCTTTCAGAAAAACATGACCCTGGCCATGTTGATCGATGGGTTTCTAGCATTTTAAATAGAGGAGTCACAGAGCTCTCCATCAATTCAAAGAAAATCCCCAGCATTTCCTCTTATTCCATTTTGGAATCCCAATCCTTAGAAAAATTGGTACTGAAGATGAAACTATGTGCTTTCTCAGTTCCCTCCTTTGTTCATCTTTCATCCCTCACTTTTCTCAAGTTGTCTGGAATTATGTCTGTATGCGACCCTTCTGATGGCTCAAAAAATGTCACACTTCACTTCCCAGTTCTTAGAGAGTGTGAGATAGTGAATTGCATTTGGTTAAATGTTGAGAGTGTCACTTTCGAAGTGCCTCTACTTGAAGTTCTTTCAATAATGCACACAACATGTTTATCTCCTGATTTGCATTCTATAACCAAGGTTTGTGCCCAACATCTTAGAAAATTTTCATACACTGGTCATGGTCACTTGTTTCGAGACCCCACCTTGTTAGACCTATCTACAGCATATGTTGATTTTGCTTATATTCATCCATGGCATCCTAAACGAGAGAGTGAGGAAAAAACTGTGTTTTTTGCTTGTGAGCTTTTGAAACAACTCAATAACAATGTGGATTCTCTCAAGATTAGGTGGCCCAAGGTATATTATATGCTTCCTTTCTTCACCCTAGTTTGCATTAATTGACTATATATTAGCCACAATGAAATTTAATAATGACATCATTTTACTTTGCTAATGCTATATAGAAGTCAAATCTTATAATATATATATAGTTATGATCTTACATTAATTTTATTTAAGAAATGTTGTTGTTTCGCTGCATTTTGTGGAACGTTATTTTGCCATCTTTCTCCACAGGATCTTGCATTAGTGCATCATGATCTTCCTATTCCTACATTCGGAATGTTGAGTTGTCTGGAGCTAGGGAACGTTAATGGTGAAATTTGGTTGATTTTCCTCCGAAACACACCATGTCTCAAAACTCTTATTTTACAAGTGAGTAATTGTTTTATTGATTTGTGTTAGAGGTTAATTACTTTTGCAAATGAATTGTGTGATGACTACTAGATTAGTTTTATTTAGTTTCTTTTAATTCACGAAATATAATTATTTATCTTTGATTGTCAGGAGCTATGGCAATTTAATGAGGAACTTTTGAATCCTGAAAATGTGCCTTCTTGTTTTATATCTAACCTTGAAGAGGTAAAGCTTAGAAAACTTAATGGTGTTGAACATGAGCTGCGTTTTGCTAAATTTGTAATGGAATATGCTCAAGTCTTGAAGAAGGCAAGTTTCTCTCCCAAAGGGAATCAACGCTGGTGGATTTTTGAAAAGTTTAAAAAGAAGATACTCTTATTTAAGAAGAGAAGTGACAGTATTGCGGTTATAGAACTTTGATCCTTTCAACATATGTAAATCTCATGAAGAAGCATGTGTGTCATTTTCATTTGTATAGGGTCTGAACAGCAATTTCATTTCTAGGTTCTTATTAATTTCATAATTTGCATTTAAAACTTAGGTTGTATGCACTTGTGCAATATTTTATTCAGATGAACAAAATTATAGTCCATGCAACGACTTTTTACACTTGTTATTAATCAATGATTATGGAAATAAACAACTAATTGAATCAACTTCTCCTAGTCTTGAAGCAGCAATGGATTTATGAGAACTGAATTAAATATTAGTAGAAAAAATCAGTATAAATTTTTTATTCAATGCAAAAGTTACTTCAACTTAAGACGTCACAGGAATATTGAGTCCGCTGGAATTTGGTTTAGTAAGTGGTGGTGGTTTTATATTAAGCTTATAAATAAGTCACCGGTTCTGATCAAGACTATTGTTCTCAAGGTTGGACTAGTTGGTAATTATTTACTGATTAAAAAAATGTTGGTAATTATCAATATTCTTCTTCTTGACAATATATTTAGACACACTTTATTTACGGATAAAAAAAAAAAAACATTTTATATTGCTAATTAATGCTACATTGATTGTCACATTTTATTTTATTTAATGCTAAAAAAAAGTTTGACTAATTACCAACAAATCAATTTTATTTTATTCATTGACTTTATGCAAATTGAGAAAGAGACATTTCTAATTACCAAAAATTCAATTTTATTTTAATTATTATATAAAATGACTAGGTTTGACTAACATGTTATTCATGAATCATGATATTTGAGTCAAACTCACTAGTTAATTTGACATTGATTGCCTCCCTTGTATGAAATATTATTATTTTGACTAATTAACTGATTGGTCATATGGAGAAAATAGTAAATTTAATTTCAATACATATTTAAAAAAAATGATTGGATATTTAGTTTTTAAAAGGGTTTCAATTTAGTCCAATAGTTTTTGAGACATTCGTATAATTTAGAACAAAATAAGTTCAGTTTTTACGTTTTTTAATATTTAGAAGCAAACGGGCTTTTCGCACATGATTTTCATAATACTCTTGATTCACAATACATAAATCATTATCACAAATCTAAAATAAAATTTTATAAATTTAGACATTATCAAAAAATAGTGTTAGCGACTGAAATTATCGACCAACTTTATGGGTGGCCGATAGCGACCATTTTAGCGATCGAACAGTATGAATGACAAACAACAACCAAATTAGTCATCGAAAATAAAGTTTATTATTTTTATATTTCAGCGACTACACTAGCAACCAAAGTATTCAGTAGCAAAGAAAAATAAATTTTAAATTTATTTTTTGAAATATCTAGCCATCGACACAAATAGAAAATCGTGATTTAGCGACCGAATTAATTGATGGTTGATAGTGATCAAAATTAGCAATCAAATTGAATGGGTAGCTGATAATGACTGATATCAGCGACTGAATAATATAAGTAACATATAAAGATCGAATTAGACACCAAAAATGAAAAAATTATCAACACTGAATTTTTTTGATCACTAAAGCTTAGCAACTCGAGATTTTGCGACAAATTTGTGTCAAACATTGTCCTTCATAGCGACAAATATTCTTAATATTTGGTCACTAAAATAGATTTTCTTATGGTGTGAATTGGCGACCAAAAATTGTTTATATAGCCATCAAAATTGAGTCAGTCGCTAATTTTAGAAATAGCGACCAATAACCTTTCAATCGCTTGATAGGTTTTCAGCAAGCATACCAAAAATCATTCAAGTAAATAAAATTGGTAAGAAACCAAGTATCGAACATAGGGATTCATGTAACGTATTCAACCATGCAATTTTTTAACTCAAATAGAGGGTTTGTAACAAAATAATTTTGAAATGCAATAGAACTCAATTAAAAACTAGAATGTAACAATGTAACTTCGGTTCAAAACTTAGAACAAACAATTGGAGCACAAAAACGGAAATTCAATGATACGAAGCAGCTTGGGTTCAATTCCGCCCAATCATCCTCTCATATAAACCAACCAAACAATTATACAAGATGAACTCATGAATTTACTATAAATCTAACAAATTACTCTAACCCTAATTCCTTAGATGGAGAGAGCCTAAGTGACTTCATCAACTCATCAATCCCTTGATTCAATTGATGAAGCTACTTGCATGAAGCTCATAGATTAGGAAAAAAATATGGCTAATGACCCTTATCCTATCCCTAGGCATAAACGTCATTAGTTACTATCTCCATTTCTAGGTATAGAAAAACTTCTCAGCAATTAATACACCTAAGCAACAATCAAAGGTAGGCCACACCCAAGAAAGCATTAAGAGAAAAAGATAAAATAATAAATTCGAATTCAAACTTGTATAAAACTTAAAAGAAGTTTACATGAGATTCAGATAGCTTCTTCAAACCTCAACTGGAGGAGTTTAGCTATATATGAAGGTGGAGGAAGGATCCATGGAGAATGAGTACATAAGTAATAGGGAAGAAGAAGCAAAAATGGAAAATGCAATGGAACAATATGACAGCACTTGGATCACTTAGGCTCTCCAATAATGAGTTGTCTGACCTAATTTGGGACTTTTCGTTTAAGAGCAACGAATCTCGCATTTGTCTTTTATGCATAAGTAACTTCACGCTAAGCGTCAACTCGCGCTTAGCGAGAAATGGGATTCATGCTTAGCACGACATCATGCTTAACAAATTTTCCTCTTTGAGAGGGAAATTCACTAAGCCTCAAATCAGGCTAGGCGACTCTTCAATATTTAGCATTTTCTCTCAAGTCTTCAGGCTTAGCACATGTGTAGGCTTAGCGCCAGGTCTCCACATATTCCTTGACTTTACCCAGGGCTCTTGCTAAGCGCTGAATCGTGTAAGCAAGCTTTCCAAAATGGTCAAACCTCCAATCTAGCTCAGATTGATGAAATTCACCTACAAAACATAAAATTTTTGCCTAATTCCTAGAGATTAACTATCTAATGTTAGTTAACTATAAAACTCTAAAAACACTGAACAAATGAATTCAAATAAAGCTATCAATAAGGAAAAAAAAAAAAGATAATCGCTACAAATTATACTCAAAAAACTATATCTATAAAATAATTATCATTGCTGAAACTATAATATTTAATATTGATTTAGTGACTAAACTTATTGATGGTATAGTGGCACATTATGATGAGATTTTAGGTTGAAAGGTGTTGCAGCTAAGGCTAATGTTTTCCATTTGTTTTCTGGTACGTGGAAAACACATGCTAAGAGGTGTTTTTTTGGCTTGGTGGTTTTCACTCATCTAAACTCCTCATGGTAAGGATATGCATATGCGGATTCTTTTAATTCTAGTTTCATGGTTTAGAAAATGGGTTTTCTAGAGTAGTAATTAGTTTGTTTGTTTAAAATTTAAAAAAAAAAGAAGTGATTCTGGTATAAAATATTTAGTAATTATTTTTTTAAAGATTTTAAAAAAGCTTGAGTTGATTCATGTCAGTTTACAATTAAACAAAAAATCACTTTCATAAAAAGAAGTCATCAATTTTATGAAAAGTTGTTTCAAATAGCTTGTTATTATAATTAAATTTCTTTCGGTTTATGATTATTTTGAAAAGCAGTAACAGACATAAAAAAAAGTGATTATTTTTAAAAAAAAGAAGTGATTATTTGATGGAAAAAGATTAAATAGATGGATCCATTTTGATTGGGTGGTGGTAGCTAAGTGTCAAAAGAATCACAATTAATGTGTTCTATCTAAACGCTTGAGGGGAAAGGTCTAATCTTTTCCATGATAGTGCTTATTCTCGATTCATGTGTTTGTCTTGAACTTCTAAAATACACATTTCTCATAATTGTGGCTACTAAGTTTTTTATAATTTCCTTGACCTTGACTATAGAGTCTTGTGAATTTGGTTGCATTCAGCTGCTAGTGAGTCAATTGGAGCCTCTCAACTTGTAGCAATTCTTGGTTGCACTTGTAGTTTGTTACATTGGTATGATTTTGGTGAATAAGTGAATAGTCTCTTAGTGGAGCCTTGATTTCCTAATATTATTTACAAGAGCAATTCTTGTTGCACTTATAGTTTGTTACATTGGTATGGTTTTGGTGAATAAGTGAATAATCTCTTAGTGGAGCCTTGATTTCCTAATATTATTTATAAGGACAATTGATAATTTTGGTTATGATACACAAATTTGAATGATTTTAAATATAATTTTATTTTTTTATTTAGAATTATAATTTTTTTATTTATGATTAATTATTAAGCACGTTCAAAATGTATTTCAAAAAAAATGAAAGTTGAATATCATTTAGTGACTGAATTAGTAATTGATAAGCATGGTCTTAGACTTCGTTTTGGCCAACTTATTTTTAACTTATAAGTTATTTTTAAGTTAAAGTTAAAAATGAGAGCTTAAAAAAATAAGTAATAAGTTGTTTGTTAATATTTTTTTTAACTTAAAAACTCTTTAAAGTTAAAATATAATAAGATAGATAGGTTTTGGATTCAATTCCTTCCGCTGACAAAAACTAACAAACTAATCACTAATATTTTACGATAAAAAATACTAATTATTTCAAAATTTGGCCTTATTAGGATTCGAAAAGAGAACATGAAAATAAGATCCACATAAATAGCTTTGGATAATTTATTATGAAACTCTTTATTTCTAATTTCTTTTCATTAAAAATAAGTAACTTTTATTTTAAGGATTTTTTACTAATTGATGTTTGACCCAATTTTTACTTAAAACTAGCTTATAAATTGAAAATAAGTTAGGTCAAACGAAATCTTAAAATACTTATTTAATGTCACTACAAAAAATTCATTAAATATTGAATCATTTAGATGCTGAAATTTTTAGTCACATGCAACTACTTTAAATATTCTTTTAGATATTAAAAAATAGTTAATCTCTAAAGTAGTTTTTAATGTCATTAATTGGTCATTGAAATGACTTCTAAAAAATGATCGCTAAATTGATTAATGAAACAGTATTTAACTTAGTCTCAATAATTAGCTACCAATATTTTAGTTATTTACAAAACTAAATTCTAAACCAGTCTTTAATACATTTTGAGATTAATTTTGTAAAGTCAAAGACGGATAAATTGGTTGTTAAAATAAGTTTTTCTTGTAGTGTGTAGACATTAAATTAGAGATTGATTTTTGAAAAAAAAAAATAATAAATCAAATATAGAGACCGAAATAGAGACCAACTTTTTAGCCGTTGAAATGAAACAATCTCTAAATAGCCACCGAAACAACGACGCAAGTGTATTAGATTTTTTTTGAAAAAATAGAGACCAAATTAGAAATTGAAAAAAGAGTCATCGAACTAGATAATTTTCATAATAAGTGACAAATTCAACAGCGATCGAATTAATATTTCAGCCATCAAATTTTTCAATCGCTAAAGATTTAGTAACTTGAAGTTTTACAACTAACATGTATCCGTCATTGTTTCAATCATTGTCCATAATAACAACCGATTTTCTTAATATAACAACCAAAAATATTGATCACAAAACATATTTTTTAGAAGTGAAAATATATATTATTTATTACAAAATTTAATGTTAATATTCTGTTTTATTCACATTACGCATGCTATTCTTCATTTTTTTTTTATAGGTATTGATGAATTGAATATTTGTTTCTTATGACAAGAAGTAATATTACAAAAGATTCTGCAAAATAATTTTTATTAAATGAATGGATAAAAATCATTTAATGAAAACATTGAAGTCAAAATATTCATTAATGACTCACCATTAAAACCCATAATGCTTCCCCTAATAAATAATAATAAATGTGTATTTAAAATCCTTTTTTTTTTTTATATTAAATGTCATACTAGTTAACATCAATGAATCAGACCGGTCACTAAAACGATGGGGGCACTACTTCAAGGCTGTTTTAATAAAATAATTTTTTTTAATTTTTTAATATAATATACTAAATAATATTAAACAAAAAATAATATGTCTATATTTATAATATTAAAAATTAAACTAATTACAAGTGTCTAAGTTGTACATAAAATCAAATCTAATATATTATAATATTTAATTTCAATAATACAAAATAATTTTTTTTCTTTTAAAAATTATAAGCCTTGGAAACCAGTCAAACCATCGATTCTGGCCAATTTTATTGATTTTGGGTTAGTTCCACCAGTTTAACATTAGTTCTTAAGTGACATTTTAGAAAATACTAAAAGCTAGTGAAAAAACTTGCTTACCAAACACTCAACTAAGCTGAAAAGTTATTAAAAAAAAGCTAGAAGTTAGCTAAAATGGTTTGCTGAACATAACCTTAACATACACCAGCTAGGGTTTAATTAAGGAGTTTAATATATTATAAAATATTTATACACTCAATCAATTGTAACCTACTTTTAATTTACTAATGATATATATAAATTTAAAATTTATATATATCATTAGTAAATTTAAATTTAATTATTTAATCTAATTTTATTTAGTTCCAAGTAATGAAGTAAACATTTATCATATTTCAATAATTTTTAAATAATTAAAATTTATAAATTTGAAATGACTTATTTAAACCACCACCCCCACTATTCTAAACTTTAAGAAAATATTTATAATATTTTAAAAATAAGTCTCATAATTTATACCACATTTTTATACCTCTAATATTTTTCCGTATATAATGATTTTTTTAAGTAATACATAGAAAATTAAAATATATTAATTAAATTATTTTATCATTAAAACATATATGTTAACAATATAAAAAATATATTTTATTAATATTTTTTCAAAAATGATAATATTATAATTCAAATAAAATTAATTTTGATTTTACTAATTCTCATTTTTTCCATTTGGAAAAAAAAAAAAAAAAGCCATTCAAAAGTAATTCAATAATAATCAATATCATTCACCCCCTTTCTCCGTCAAAATCATCATTTACTATTTTACCATTGTGATAAAAAGATGTTTAATTTCTTACCCCTTCCTCTCATCATCCTTCATTTATCCCCTTTCCTTCTCTCTTTAGCATAATCCTAATTTTTATTCTCTGTCAATCTATCTATCTATCTATTACTTGCTGCGCGATCTTTGAAAGGAGGAGCGGCGGAAAAGGTTCGATCTTTGAAAGGAGGAGGACCCGGTGGCGAAAAGCTTCGATCTTTTCTAATCTCTCCCTTTCTTGAAGGTCTAGTCCACACTCTTCTATAACTCTAGTTATCTAATTTTGGGTTTCAATTTTTATTTCAAGCATTTCAAATTTTACTTTAATTTGTTGTTTGTTTTAGAAAATTTAGCTATTGGTTTTCTAGTTTATGTCTTTCTTATCGGTTATTTTCGATTTGTGTTTCCCTCTAAAATCTAGTGACAAGTATATATTTTTAAAGTAAAGGTACTTCGAGTACCAAATTATCTTTATCAAAATTTTCAAACTTTAGTTACATCAAAATTATTAGCAATATTGTTTTAAAAACGTGACAAGATTAGTTGGCTCAATCAGTCGGACCAAGAACTCAAAAACCACACTAGTAACACAAAAAACATTAATCCTTCTCAAAACCATTAAGAACCAATCAAAGTGTGTCAAGAGTCCCACATCTCCCGGGATCACTCGGGAGTTGAGATCAATAGTAATTTTAAAACAAGTTATCCCTCAACCCACAAAGACATACCTTTAATGCAGTGAAACTTAAGATTGTCCGTAGACTTGAGGTCAAAATATTGGTGATTGAACGAAGGCTTAGGACATTCTTGTCTCTTAGTCTTGACTTTCCAATGTGGTGAAGCTAATGATACTAGTGAACTTAAAGCTGAAACACCAATTGTTATTAATGTTTTATCTTATAAAACATTATTTAGTCATTTATACTAACTTATAAATAAATAAATAAATGTATATCTTGATTTGTTATAATTTCATATAATAAAAAAATGTTATTTTCTTTTTAATATAGATGTATACTTGTAATGGTTAATGAACATTGTTGTATTTTGTTCAAACATAAAAATAAGTATTAAGATATATTTATCTGATCTTTTATGTATACTTTTAATGTTAAGAACCTATAAAATGATGTTTTATTTTATTTTTAATTATTGGTATTACAAAGTTATGATATTATATTAGTAATACTACAGGAAATGTAGCTAATCATTCTTACTTTATGCAGGAACTCCACCAGACATGGACCCAATCACGAGGATCGAGATTTTATCAGCAAACTACCTGATTTTATTATTGGTGTCATTCTCTCTTTTCTTCAGACAAAAGAAGCAATCCGTACCAGTGTTTTATCCAAGAGATGGATATACCTTTGGACATTCATAAATGTGCTAGAGATTGAGGATAGAGAACCACACTGTCACAAAAAGATAAGTAAAACTCCTTTCTATGACATTATGGATAAAATACTACTTCATTTAAAGAGTTCAAGACTCCAAAGTTTCTCTCTTTCTCTTTCAAGGAGTTATGAACATATCCTTGCCGATAAGTGGATATATGATATTTCAAATCTGAGAGTCAAAGAGCTTTTTATCAATTCGAGCCAAAAACTCAACATTTCCTTGCATTCCCTAATGAAATCCCCATCCTTAGAGGTATTGGCGCTGAGTATGAAGTGGTATCCTATCAGCATTCCCACCTTTCTTTGCCTTTCATCCCTCACTGTCCTCAAGTTTTCCAAAATCACATTTAGATGTGACACTATAAAGTTGGGAATATTGAGTCTTAACTTCCCAGTCCTCAGAGAGTACGACACAAACGATTGCATATGGTCAAATGTAAAGAGTGTCACTTTAGAAGTACCTTTGCTTGAAGTGCTTAGAATTCGGTATTCAAGAATGATAATAGGTATAGAGTCAAATACTATAATCAAATTTTGTGCTCCGCGTGTTGCAAAATTCTCTTATCATGGTTGTATGACACCAGACACCAACTTGTTAGACCTATCTGAAGCACATATTGATTCTGCTTATATTGATATTCATTCATTCTTGACTGCGGAGAGTGAAGAAGAAATGTCGCTTCTAGCTTGTGAGCTTTTGATGAAGTTCAATAATAGTGTGGAATGTCTAATATTTGTGTCACCAGAGGTATGATGTTTCACCCTTTTCTTCCTATTAATTATCAATAATGATATTAATGTTTATTCCTTACTTGAGAATATTAAAAAATGTTTCTTAGACACCTTATATATTATTTACAGTTAATAAAAAAAGAGAAAAAATTATAGATATAATAGTTAATATGATATATTAGGAAGAGAGATAGAAAGTAATATATTTATTGATAGAGGGTTTGAAAACAAGAAATATTAAAATAACATTGCTCCAATATGAATATATATATATATATATAAACATTTTAATAGGCTAAGGTTATATGTCAAAGTGAAATATTTATAACATACAATATATATAATGTATAATGTTGTTTGTTGAATTATTGTTTATTAGATTAGTTTTTGTTTCTTTGCTTTTTATATATATATTATCTTGATTCCAACAATTCAAACATTATTTTCTCCCTTTTTGTCAACCAGATTATTTCACCAGCAGAAGTTAATCTTCCTGTTTTTCGAATGTTGAGTAGTTTGAAGTTAGAGAATCTTTCTGTTAAGGTTTTGTTGTACTTCCTTCGAAACACGCCGTTTCTGAAGACTCTTATTCTAAAGGTAAGTAATATTGATTGATTAATACGGGCATAATCACTAAACTTTACAAAAAAATGTTTTTTAGATTGTCAACATTTTTTCAAAACGAAGATTCAAGTGACTACTAATTAGCTTTATTCAGTTATTTAAATTCATATTAACGTGTTACTCGGTTCCTTTTTTTGTTTTTTTGAATCAACACTCAGTTCTTATAATAATGCAGTGTGATTGATATAGCTTTGTCAGTTCTTTTTTTTTTTATCAATACTCACAGCATAGATCCATTTGATGAAGATTTTGATAAAGAGCTCTCTAATCCTGATAACGTGCCTTCTTGTTTTAAATCTAATCTTGAAAGGGTGAATTTTGGAGGTCTGCGTGGTGAAGAGCATGAGCAGCGTTTTGTTAAATTTGTATTGGAGAATGCTAAAGCCTTGGAGATAGTGAGTTTCAGTGTTTCTCGGAATCTGTGCATGTCAGAGCGTGAAATGGTTAAAGAGAAGATGGTTTCGTTTGTCAAAAGTGGCAGTGATGTACCTATAGAATTTCTACCCCATTCTCGTTTACCGGAGCATTGTTTTTAGCTTGGGGATTAGAACTGCAATGACATTTTATGTTAATTTATTATGAATCATAGTTTATAGTTTATGTACTTGGATCATCCTAAACGTTGTTTGTTTCAGAGATTCCTAGACCGATACTATGAGTTTTTATATCTAGCATCGTGTAGTTCGCTATTTTTCTTGTTTTCTACCCTAATTTTATATCAATAAATAACTAAATTGATAAATAGATGGAGAAAAAAAATGATAGAAGCATGCATATTACCGTAACCCTACACCTTAAAAAAAATATTATGCACGGATTATATAAAACAATTTTACTTGTGTAAAACAAATTATAAATAATCGTGTATAATAATTACCTAAAAAATTATACAGTGCTACAAATAATTTTTAATTAGTTGATAACAATATATTCTTGACATGCAGTACTTCATGTATTAGTAATCCCAACAACCAAGTCTACTGTCTACCACACCATAAACCATGACCTTCTTGTCACTGTCTCACACAGACACTTAAATCAAAATGAATATATATTTAACTCTTGAAAATATTTAAAATATCCAACTCCATGATAGTTTTACCATATGTAAAAACCTCTCTACTTTTACCAAAAGAACAAAATGTTTCATTATTTGGCGTTCCTTTACTGCCCTTATTTAAAGAGCTCCTAGCTACTAAGAAAGCTGTGAAGCATATAAGCTTCAGTCCTCAAGCACATTGTGACTTCTTACAATGTCACTCCAAATCAACCCAACTCCTAAGGATCCTGTATGGCTATGGGATAGTGATCAAATCGGTAATTCATGTATCCATTATCTACATTTACAATGACAAAGAAAAACACAACACTGACACCATTGGGGGAGGTTGAGGAACTCACTTAGCAAGGTTCTGTGCCACAAGAAAAATGTTAATTTTCGGCAAGTATTTACTAACATTTACCAATGGATATAAATCTGTCGATACATCATTACCAACGAATAAATATCAAACAGATACGTATCCAATGGTAAGAAAATAATTCTGACATGAATTTTTTGACAGATATTTATCTGTTTGTAATCGTATAATATACCAAAGGATTTTACCTATGAAAACCCTTTTGGTGCTTTTTACTTATGAGATGTTTGTTGTTCTTAGTAGTAGTGTAGTTGCTGTTTTGTTGCATTTTAGAGTTTTATAAACTATAAACAATTATTTGTTGTCGACATTCAGGATCTTGTACCAGTACAAAATAATCTTTCAATGTTTGGAATGTTGAGTCGATTGGAGTTGGAAAAAGTGACTGGTGAAGTTTTGTTACGTTTGCTTCGAACACGCCACTTCTCAAAACTCTTATTTTCAAGGTTAGTATTTGATTTATTGAAATTATCGAAGTGTTGCAATGATCAATTAATCTTACTAAATGCATTCCTAGATTAATTTACTGTCACAATTCTCTAAGGCACTTTGAATTCATGTCAGGACATGAGATGCATGCATACAGCGATAGAATTGGAAGAATTGAAATGGAATGGAATAAGCATAATGAAAAATTATATATGCTTATTTCATTATTTCATTATTTAAGAGGAGAAACATATAAATTATAAACAATGGGAACTACTTGTAGTTCTTACTCCATTTTAATAATTTAATCAATAGAATATTGTAATATTGTATTATTATTTCCAATCCTTTGCATTATATCTTCTTTCACCAATTCAAGGACATGTGATGAAAGTTATGTTGTGATGACTACACAGATTAGTTTTATTAATTTTCATTTTGTGTTATTTAATTGGTTCTTGGTGTGCAACATAACTATTTATCTTTGACTGCATGATTACTAGGAACTACTTCAATTTGACGAAGAGCTCTCGAATCCTGATAACGTGCCTTCTTGTTTTATATCAAACCTTCAAGTGATGAAGTTTGAAAGTCTTAATGGTGATATTCATGAGCTGCGTTTCATTAAATTTGTAATGGAAAATGCTCAAGTCTTGGAGATGACGAATTTCCTCCCTACTTTGGATTTGCTAAGTTCGAAATTTAACTATGTAAAAGTTAGAGATAAGATATTAGGTCTGTTTGGACAGTCTTCCTAGAAAAGAAAATATAAAAAAAAAATGAAATTAACTTTTTTTTAAATTAAAATGTTTTTTGACTTCTCTATACTTTAAGAGAAGTATTACATTTGAGTTTATAGAATTTACATCCTTTATATCCATGACTATTAGGTTGGGACTGCAAAGGCATTTCATGTTTATTATATATATCTCAGCATTTTATTTCTCTTAAGCAAATTGATTTTTGTTTTAGGTTCGTTGAACTATCTATATTTAACTTAGGGTATAAATATTTGTGTAAGTATATGCGCCAGAGTATATGAAATTATACTAGTTTATTTGATTTATATCTCTAAATTTGTTTTAGTTTATTTCGATTATTTTTCTGGTACTGCTTATGTGAAATTAGTTGAACTCAATTTTTTCTTTACTTGTAAAGAAATGTTTATCTGATAAATGTTCAATAAGTTTTTGTTTGAATTTTTTTTTTATCAAAATTGGCCAATAAATTCGCTTGTATTCATTCAAGCAATAGAAGAGAAAAAAAATTGAGGTAAATGAAAACAAAAAAAGTTAGAAAGGAAGAGAAATATTTTGTTTATTTATTTTAGTATATGCTATTAAATAATAGTGTAAAATGATTATGTAATAACGACGTCGTTGACGGTTTATTAACTTCTCACGTCATTAAAAAATTTGATATGTCAATAACATGTAAGTTTTATATTAAATTATATTTTTAAATCCTCATGGATTTAAAATATATCACATCAGTTGTCAAAAGCTACAGATTTAAAAACACAAATTATCAAATAAAAAATTATATATATGTGATTTATGTTCCAAAAAGAAAAATACATGTGATCAAGCCAATGAGTTGTCAACGTTAAAGTTACTAATATTACATTGCAAAAAAAAAAAAAAAAACAGTTACTAATATTACATCACCAGTTAAAACTACTATTTGACAGCTGGAACCAAAACAAAAAAATTTAAAATTTTAATGTTGAAAAAAAAAAATTTAAATGACTAAAATAAAAAAAATATCTTATTTTGTAGAGACTAAAAAGCTATTTAAATCAATTTTTTATTGCATTCGAAGACTAAAATGATAGGTCTCACATTTTTAAGGACAGAATTGATCATTTATCTGATTTATTTTCATATCAAATACTCAAAAATAATTAACTCATTCGATATATAGAGTTTTTTTTTTAAATCTACATACTTGTTAATTCTAATAACTTGAAAATTTATTTAAAGTTCTATTTTATAATCTATTAAATAAAGTTAAATATACATACACATATTTATATAAGTTAATGATATTACATATAAGTTAATAAATTGAAGCCTATAAAGAAATTAACAAATGTATAATATATCAGAATCAGATATAATAAGAAAATTCTAATATAATAATAACAATAATTTTATTTATTATGATTATTGTCGTACCTTATTTATATTTACTTAAAAAGATTTTAGACTTCATTTTTTTAATTATTTAACAATTTTAAAAAATATATTTAAAATAATTTAATTAATATTTAAATAAATCTGAATTGTCATATATTTAATTTAATATAAATTAAATTATAAAATTTGATATAAAAGAAAGCTAACCCATTTGCAATTTTCATCCTCATTTCTCTTGGAGCCAATTGCCATAGAGAAAACCAGAAGAGTGGAATTTTGGTGCTAATGCCATGTAGCTGACACTGATCCCTATGTCATGTCAACAGGTCAAAAAACAATAGCTGGTCACTCAGAAGAATGCAAGAAAAAGTTTAAAGGAAAACCGAATTTCATTATCGTCTTTGTTCGTGCTATTCAAAGGTGAGTGACTTAATAGCATGCATGTACAATATTATTATGGTTGCATTTTGTGTTGTTTTGAGTTTTTTGTGTTCTTTTGTTATAAAAAAATTATATATGTTCTCCACTTTTCCTATAGCTAAATTTTAATCAATTACTACATAATGCTGTATGAAGGAGAGGGTTTTTTTTTTTATGAATGGAGGAGAGATATTTTGTTTAGTTTGGAAGAAGAGCCACATAAAAACAAATATAGGTGTAATTGATCTAACCCTTGTTTTGTTTTCCAGCAATATGACTAAACCCTAAACCTTAACTTAATGTTTTAGTAGAAGGAAATGAAGAGGAGAGAAGATATTTTTATAAATTTTGTTATTTATTTTAATTATAGGAGAGGATAACGAAATGAAGGAGAACTAAATTTCTCTCTATATTCAATTTATCTCTCCTTCCAATAGAGATGGATCTAATAAAAATGCATCAAGAATTGATTTATTTTTTTTACACAATTATGTAAATATTAAATTTTAATAAATAATTATATAATAAATTTTACAAAAATATTTATTATTAATTTTCGGTATAAAATTAGAAATAAGATCTATTACTAAAAACAAAAATTATCAAATCAAAACTATTTTCTTTCTTTTTTTTTTCCTATTAATATTTTTTTTCTTTATATACTAAGAAGGGAGGGGAGCTAGGGCCCTTGCCTGTCCCCTAAATGCGGATTTTAAATTATTATCCTTGCTTTACGAACCAAATAAAAAAAAAAAACTATTTATTTCTTCTCTTTCGATCCCTTAATCAAACATAATATTTATAGTTTCTACTTTCTAGCATGCTTAAGTTTTCTTTGCTTCTTATGTTACGTGTGTCTACTAAAACTAGAAGCGTCATAGTATAGATTTTGCATATATGTTCCAACATACACTTAATCAAAATTTCTCTCCTCTGTGCATTGATTGAGGTTTAGAAAGAGAAGAGAGAAGAAAATGTTATATACATATATTTTTTTGATACATATATATAAAAGTGATGTAATAGAAAAAAAATATAAAAGAGAAAATAGGTATATATTTATATTTATTTTAAAAAGAAAACTAGAAGAGAGAGAGAAAAAAAGAGGATGATTAATGAGAAAAGAAAATATGATTGAACACATAATTAGGGATGGCGATGGGTAGGGTATTATAGTACTCGTCCCCATACCCGTGTTTAAAAAAAGTACCCGTCCCCGGTCCCATACCCATGCGGGTAACAATTTCAATCCCCATCTCCATCCCCATACCCCGCACCCGCGACCCGCACTTTCCATATATATAAAATTAAAAATTATAAAAAAAAATTAGGGGATGTATTGGATTAGGATTATTTAAGATTTGAATGACTTTTTTTTTTAAAAAAATGTCTTGGGATATTCAATCAGGATTGTTAAATGATAAAAAATAATCAAACGGTATTCAATCAAGATTATCAAGATTTTTTTCAGAGGGCAACGAAATCTTGTGGTATTCGATTGGACTTTTTTTTTTTAATTAGATTTTGGTAGATTTTATGAACTTTTTAGTTGATCATATAAATAACAAACCCAGCAAACAATCACATTCAACTAGGAGAAACTTTTCTTTCTCCAGACTTTTTTTATTTATTTCATTCTCTTTACTTTAGAGGCAGTGACATAATCTTTCACTCACACATCTTTTTGTTTCAAGGTGAGAGACTTTTCATATGATTCTGATAGTGATTTGTTCATACCTCCAAATCACTATGAATCAATTTACAAGCCTACAATGTAGTCCACTGTCTCATTCATTTTAAGTTCATAAATTCTTAATGAAATAAAAATTTTCATAAGAGACGTAGATTTAACTCAGGGCAAACAATCAAGTTAAAGTTTTAAAAGACCTTTCTAAACTATTGCAGTCAATTTTGAAAAAATATATAATTTAACATAGGAAACAAAGAGCAATATTTGGGATGTTATAAAACATAAACAACTTTGGATATTTTTCAAGTTAGGCAGATGATTAATGTTTTGATCATCATGTATTTTTTGTTGAATTATTTGATTTATATTTTGATGACATTATTGATTTTATGAGTTAAATGAAACATTTTATATTTTTTACTAATATTTTGTTATTATTTTTCACTATTACTTTATGAAAATTTGGGAAAAATATATCTCAAAATACATTAATGGCTTGTAACTTTGATTTTGAATTCATATACATTATTAGTAGGTGAGATGGTTCAACTTATGATAATTTGTGATTAGTCTGTGTTCAATAATATTTTCAAGCACACTTTTGTTGGCTTGTGTTTAGTAGTTTTGAATGTTTTTTTTTTTTCTAGAAATCCATAAAGTCTTTTCAAATTTTATCTTATAAATATGTGAAATTCTTTCAAATTCTATATTATAAATCCATTAAATTCAAATTATAAAATCCTAATCACAAAAGTCTTCTTAAAAAAATCTTAACAGTTTTTAATTTCCTAAAAAATATTAAAAATCTTCAAGACTTTTTTATGCCAAAAAAGTCTTTTAAAATCATAATTCAATACACCCTTATATAATATTAAAATCAAATGAATATTGATTTATATAAATAAATAACATTACAAAAATAATCATTCAACATAAATCTAAACAAAAACTCTAATTAAACGAGAAAAACTAATATATTTTTTAAACTAATTAGTTTATAATTATATATTAAAAATAAAACACAAATAGATATAATATTTTAACTTCATCATCCGAATTAATTTCTCCATATTTTGCAAATGCTTATTTCCATAGTTTCTTGAACTACTAATACAAATAAAAATTAAATCATAATAGAATATCAAAATTAACATATAAAAAGAATAATTAAAATAATAAATAGATAATTAAATAATTTTAATTGAATAATTTAAATAATAAAATTATAATATATTAATTAATATGTATGCGGGGTGGGGTGAGGTGGATACTATAGTACCCGTACTCGCACCCGCACCCATCCCTGTGAAATTTTGCGGGTAAATATCCACCCCATCCCCATCCCCATCCCCAAATATACGGGTTATTATCCTACTCGCGTATGGGTATTTTTGCGGGTGTCCATAGAGTCTGGGTCCATATTACCATCCCTACACATAACACTTAGTCTTATAATTACAAGACTAGACAAATAATACCCTTAAGTAAGACTAAGGACAAAAGACTACAAATTGAAGTACTTTTTTGTTCCAAGTTCCAACTTTTCTTATAAGAGTGATATTAGACTGAAGGGAAAAGTGAGAGGGTAGGGATTGTAGTCCCTTATCAAACCAAACTCTAAGATTTCACATTAACTAGATGCATTGTGAATATGTGAGTGAGTATTAAATGTTATCTTGCTAATGCTATTATCTACTTTGAGTTCTTTATTCCTTTTATATGATGTTATGAGTATGCATATAGTAGTTAGTCGAACAAAGCACATGAGTATTTGTAAGTCCTCTGCTACCGTTAATATCGTGTTAGATTCTTACATATATATAAAAAAATATATATATAGCACTTATCCGTGCAACAAATTATTTGTAGGCAATTGTTACAAAGATGGAGGAGTCATCTGATTCAAAGGAAGATTCTGAAAGCATAATAAGCAACCTACCTGAACCACTTATAAGTCACATACTCAATTTTCTCCCAGCTAAAGATGCAGTTCGTACAAGTGTTTTGTCAAAGAATTGGGCATTTCGATGGACATTCATCACCAAGTTGAACTTAGATGATAGTGTGTTCTTCTATTATCCAAAGAGGAAAACCAGTGTAAAACAATCCTTTATGAACTTTGTGTATAGGGCACTTCTTCTCACCAAAAGTTCAAGTATTGAAAGCTTCTCTCTTGTGATCACCAACAAGTACAATGAGTCCATTTTCAACACATGGATATCTGCTAGCTTGAACAGGAATGTGAAGACTCTTCATATCAGTTCAAACTTTGATATCCCTTTCAATGCTTTCACATCCAACTCCCTCTTTGACTCTAAGGTAGAAGAGTTTTTTTTTTTTTATCGACAAATGTTAATTGTTAGTTTGTTAGTTTTTGTTAGCAAAGAGAGTCAAATCTATTTAAACTACCTTATATCTCTCAGGTAGAAGAGCTTGTGCTGAAGATGATTTGCACCATCACAGTTTCCAAACCCTTTCTTCAATTCAGCCACCTGAAACGCCTCAATCTGTCTTCAGTTGTGTTTGATCTTAAATCAAGTGGCTCAGAAGATTTGACTCTTAGCATGCCACTCCTCAAGGTGTTTGAGTCAATAAGCTGCACTTGGCTCAATGCTGAGAGTGTCACTTTAAGAGTGCCTCTACTTGAAAACATTTTCATAGAACATGACCCCAATGTAGTGTTCTATGAGCTGGAGTCGCTGCCAATAAGGATTTCTGCTTCGCGTCTGACGGAGTTTAAGTTTTGTAGTTTTTGTTACATGGCACAGCATGTTCTTCTGTTGGATCCATCATCAGCTCATAATGCTTCTGCTGATATAACTGTCAAATGTGATGAGGGCAGTGACAGTGTAGCAGAAACAGGATCCTATGCTTCTCTGCTTCTCAGACAATTCAGGGAAGTGAAGTATCTCAAATTTGATGGGTCGGAGGTAAGCATCCTTAAACTTTTCTAAACAACATTGAATATGGAGAAGCCAAAACATGAATGTTTTATGATGAAATGAGATACTTGCTATTATCAATTTATAGTTTCATGCACAGCTGATTAGATATTAGTAGAACTATAGCACATATAAATATTAAAATATGTTGATTTGGTTTCAAAAGTTATATTATTGAATCATAGTGTTGGACTAAAGTAGTGGCCTTTATATTCCCATTGCTAGAACTAGGAGAGGTCTATGTTTTACACAAGTTTGTTCTAGACAGAATTGAAATTAGAGCAAATTATATTAATACTCCTGAAGTTTATTCTGATTGCGCACAATACTTCTTGTTTAACGTTTACAACAACCTTTCTTACAAAGGGGTGAGTGTAATGTTTTCAAATATTAAGGGAGGTTAGTGTAGGAAGAGAAAAAATAGAGGTGTTGTGTGCAATTCAAAAAAAGCTAAGGGGCGCGAGTGTAACTTGCTCTGGAAGTTAATTGTATTCGATATTATTTTGATATAATGATATATAAATCAGTTTCTTTTATTGTTATCCAGGTTCTGCCACTATCAGAATCGAATTTAGCTACTCTACCTGTATTTGGAATGTTGAGCCATTTGGAACTTGGCTTAGTTACTGTTGATTTTTTGTTAGCCTTACTTCTGAGGTCTCCAGTTCTCAAAACTCTAGCTTTGAAGGTTGGTAATTAGTAAAAAATGACAAACAAAATATTCATAGAAGTTGCATATGGTTTGTGACCCTTTTTTTTGTTCTTACACATTTTATCTTTGTGATTATTCATATTTGGACTTTGTTTGATGATGATCAATCACAGGGAGTATTTGAATTTGACAAAGAGCTTTTGAATTCTGCTACTACTGTGCCCCATTGTTTGACATCTACACTCCAGCTTGTGAAATTTGAAAAAGTGTGTGGATTGGAGCATGAGCTGTGTCTAGCTAAATTTGTGATGGAAAATGGTCTAGTTATGGAGAGGATGAGTTTCTCTATTGCTGATCATGTGTTGACCAAATCGAAAATTATTGAAGAGTTTAAACATAAGCTGTTCTCATTTAAGAAAGGTTTCTCTTTTGCTATGGTTGAATTTTCTTGTGAATAGGTTACAAAAGCAAGTGGTACAAGTCTTCTATGTTTTGCTTTTTTTGCGTACTATCATTAATTTATTGAAGTATAAAAGGTGAGTTCTGAATTTTGGTGCCAGTTATGTTAGCATTTAGCAGGAACATTGAAAAATATGATCTTGTTATTTACTCATTTCAATTTGACTTCTGAAAAAAAAAGAGTCATGAAATAAATCAAGTTGTTTTGAGATACGTTAATTTTTCCGTCAACAAAGTTTTACTTGATGAAAATGCTTCCATGACACAGACCATCTAATATGGCATTCAAAATTACATATATTAATACTACTATAATTTTGTTTGACTATGTAAAAAGAACCCCAAAATCATCACTTTACGTGTCTTTTCGATTTTCAAGAGCTAAATTTCTGTTTATTTGTGGGAATGGATTCTTTTCAGTGACATTATCATTGGATGAAATCCTAGCCCTTCACTAAATTTTATTAATACAGTGTGTAATATACTTTTATTATAAAATGAGAATTTAGAATTCTTTTTCTTTTTTTTCATTTTAGATTATCTCTTCTACTCCGTGTATCATGACATCTAAGAAAGTAATAACTTAAATAAAAGGATAATTTTTATTTGACACGATGTTAATGTAAGAAAATAATGTATCCTAACAAGTATAAGTGTAGGAAAATAAAAAATGATAACTTAAATTACAGCTGCATCCTTGCTGTTTAATCGAATTATACACAGTTTTACATTTTTTTTTTCTACACTATATCATTTAAATTTAAAATCATTACACTAATATTTATTATATATTTTAAAATATTAGACATCCTAAAAAAAAATGCAAAAATAATGTGTTTCTGCATTCGACTCGGTGCCATTCGTCCGGACCAAACAACCCGTGCTCCTCTTCTACCATAAAAAAGTTATGGTAATTTTACTGTTCCAAATCTGAAAAGATGCATTTTGCTAACTTTCACGTGGGTGCAGCAATATGTGGCTTTTTAACTTTTTATTAGGAGTATAGAAGTAGTATAAATGTAGCTTGTTGCTTATTCAAAGTAAACTTCATCACGATCACAAACATTTAGTTAATATTTATGAAAATTTATATATATTTACGTATTTTTTTTATTTTATTTATTACACAATTCATGGGAATCAATTAGTTCAACCACTGAACTATCGACGACCGGGTGGATGACGGATCGTTTTAATAACAAGGATATTTATTTGATTTTAGGCTACGTACTACATAGGGTACAACTATGTCGTTACTTGTTACTTTTTGCAAAGTAAGATTCTTATTTCCTGAGACACATGAAAGGGGACCTCAAATTCTGCATCTTAGACATTCTACTACCCGACAATCATACCTCAAAGTTCTTCCCCACTTAATTAATTCAACAAAACCCTTGAAAGTTGAAACAGAGCAGAGCAATTGCCATCTTCATTTTTTCCATTTCATTTCTGAAACTCAAGGGCAGTGTAGAAATGGTCAACATAGAAGGCTCTGAAACGAGGGAAGCCAGCATCAGTGGCTAATTGCCTGAACTGTTCTTCAGTCCTGTGCTTCCCTTTGGCTCTGTAGATTGTCATCACAAATATGTCACCCTCAAGCAACGCCCTCGTTCTGTGGCTCTCGTCTGAGTCCTCTGGCAGCACTGGCTCACAAGCTATTAGTTTTCCTCCTTCAGGGAGTGCCTTGTGACAGTTCTGCATTATGTGCTTGCATTCCTCATCAGTCCATGTTGTTAGCACCCACTGCCAAACAATATCCAAAATTATTATGAAATTATGTTACTAACCTAAAGTAAAATAATTTTACAATGATTAGTTAATCACAATCCACAGTTTGAATTTTTGTCCCGCCAATAATCTTACGAGACATATTGATTGATTTTAAAATTCTAATTGGTCATAACACAGATTATGTCCCTATCTTAGGATGACCCCTATGGTGATGGGAATCAAGCAAGAGATATTTTGGTACAACTTTGTTTCTTTCCAGTCCGTGAATCGTCAAGATCTACTATGAGCCAAAAAAATCATATGTAGATCGAAAAAAAAAGAAAAAAAAAACTCACGAGTTTAGTACTATAATTTTTGGTTTGAGATCTTCTACAGTCTAAAGGGACATTTTTGTTGCATGAGATCTCTCAACTGTTAAAATTATTTAATTTTTTCGTAAAAATATGTTGTGTTTAAAATTTATCAATGAGATAAAAATACTTTACTCTCTCATATTATATTTTAATGGAGAGAATTCATTCCTTATTTGTACATTTGTCAATCTATGAAATATTATCTTTATAAATTTTACGATAAAAAAAGTGTCAGAAAAAAAAAATTGATCAAGCAACAACTATCTACCTATACCAAATACATGTTTTTCAATGTCAAATGTGAAGTCAAAATTGTTATCAAACATATTATACATTTTATGTAAAGATTAATTAAGATAATAAAAACATTATGATTCAGCTCAAAAAAGATACTAGTATTTTGCAGAAATGGAGTGTAGTGACTCTCACCTTCATGAAGATAGCATCTCCTTGGGGAATAGCCTTGAACATGTCACCACCCACATGGGTTACACCTACAACAAATCACATAAATAATGGGTTACACCTACAAATCACACAATAATAATTCACGTCATGTGACCCACCATAACCAAATCTCACCAAACACCATATCATGAATAAAAAACCCAACACAGACACTAACATGGAATCTGTGGGGCTTTGGCAACAACTTCCGGTAGGTCAAAGTTGATCCCTTCCTTGATGGTGGGGTGTTTCTGCAAGATCATGCGGAGGCAGTCGCCGCCACTGCCACCCACGTCCACCAGCTTCTCAACACCTTGGAAGCCATCGTAGCCCTCCAGCATTGCCCTCATGAAGGGCACTGACACCCCTGACATTGCCCTTAACATTAGCTCATTCATCTCTGGCTGCTTCAGATAGTACCCGTATGCTGGCTCCCCGTTGGCCCTCTCGAAGGGCTCCTTCGTAGGGTCCACTACTGCCTCATGCACCAATGGCCATGCTCGCATCAACGCATCCTGTCATGAGAAAATTTAATGGTTATACATTGATAATATAAAATAACTTATGTAAATTATAAATTGTATGAAAATTATTTTTATTTTATACCGTTAGGTTGATTAAATGTGATTATGCTTGTTGATTGTTTAGTAGTTGTTTTTCTTAAAATGGTCATTTTACACCTTCAAAAGGTACACATTCATTCAATAGGCATTCCCTTATTTTACAGGTTACACCTACCATGAAAAAAAGAAAGAAGAAACTACAAAGTGATTTTAAAAATTCATTTAAATTGGAATTGACATAACTATTTTTTTTTTCTTCTTCTTCTTATTATTATTACTGTCATTTCTGCTAATTTATCTATATATCTTATAAGTAAATGCAACTTGATCACGTGATAATGTTACATTCTTTTGGGTTAAAGCCAAAATATCTCCTCAACAACCCGTGAACAAAGCCTCCACCCGTACTGAAAGTTATGTAAAAAAACCAATATCTTTCCATCAATGTCCCTTTTCATATACACGGAAAGTCAAACATTTTATTATTACATGTCATATCATGTCATATTAACTATAAATTGTTGCAGAATAAAAAAACTACAAGAGTCTTTACTTTTTAGAAAGAAGAAAAAAACTCAATATTTAGTTTACTAAAATTTTTACTCCCAAGTATTAATTAATGGTTTGATTTTATTTCTAAATTTAAAATTTTTTAATTTGCTTCATAAATTATTTAAAATGTATTGATTACCTTTTATCAATTTTTTCTATTTAAATTCATTCTTTTATTAAATACATATTTCATTTAGTGTATTTAGTAAAAAGAATATGTAAATAAAAAAATCTTGCAGAAAAACCAAATTAAAATATTTTAAATAATTTGGAAACTAAATTAAAAAATTTAAATAAAATCCACAATTAATTATAGCTTAAGATTAAAATGATTAAAATTACAAGATTTTGAGTTCACTTGGCATTAAAAATATTAATTATTATTCAAAAACTTAATAAGTGACCTGGTGGTGTTGGAGGACGTAGTGGCCGTACGACAGGCCTTGTTCATCGGTGACGAGCGTTTTGCCGACGTCGGTGAGGGAGTACTTCCGTTGGCCGGTGGCGAGGTGCTCGTGGAAGACGCCGTAGCTGGCGAGCATGCGGAGGAGCCGCTGGAGATTCTCGGCGTCGCCGGCGCCGGCGAGGCGGAGGCGGGGGAGGATCTCGGCGGCGGAGAGGGGGGCGTTGGCGCCGCCTTGCCAGACGGCGTCAGCGACGTTGAGGCGGACGACGGCGTTGAGCGCCATGGGAACGCTTATCATGTTCGCGAGTTCCATAATTGCGAGCCTCGCTTGCTTTCGCGATTCGGTGCCTTCTGCTTCCATTGTCTTCTTCTTCGTTCTTCTTCCACTGTTTGATTATTTTACTGTGTTTGGTTTTGTTGAGTTTGTGAAAAGCGCACCGATATGGAAGAAATTTATAGGAGCATGTAACGTGTGGCTATTGGCTGCTACTACGAGTGAGAGGGTAAAAAGGGGAAATTGAAAAAGGCTTGCAAGTACAATGATGGATTAAATAATTTATTTAATAATTTTAAATTTGTTAAATTGGTGTTATCTTTAAAAAATAATAATTTATAATTTTGACAATTGACATGTAGTGTGATGTAGAGTAGAGTTCTTAGCATTTTATTAGCAAGTTTGGATACTTTAAGATGACCTAATCCTAGTAAAATAAACTTGGTGCGTGCGTGTTAGGATGACCTAATTTTAAAGAAATGTGATTTAGACTGAAATGTTTTTTTATTGTAAAAACAAGTTAAGTGTATAACTTATGATTCAACGTAAAAGTTATTCAATATTATTTTAATTTATAATTCTTGGTTTTATTTCTTTGCTGTAAGAAGAGCCAATTTTGTTCCCTCTCTTATTTCTCCACATAGTCAAACCACAAAACTGCACTTACGTGCCACAGAGGTCTCTATCACTTAACCAAGGGTTTATTTTAATTCCCACGCACCATTATTTTTAAAGTTTTTTTCCATTCACTCTTTACTCTTTAGTGGTTGACTATTGGATGGTGTTCCACATCGAGCCATGTAATGTAAGATCTTAATTATTGCACAATAGTTGTTAAGTATGAGAGAATATGCGATGCACTTTGAGATTTTGATTAGAGACAAATATCCTGTTACAGATACAGAAGAGGGTTCAAACTCTGGGTAATATGTAATGGTTTGTTTCTTCTCTTTCTCTCATTTTGGTTTTTTATTTTGAGAAGTTTGCTACACGGATAAAGGCTTTATAAAAATCATTTTTCATTATTAATAATAATTGACATCATAACATGTATGGTGGAAAATTAACTTAAATTAAAAGGTGTGTCATAGTACAAGGAATTAATTCATTAAAGTTGGGTATAATTTAGTTTTGAACGTGTATTTCTATCAGAAAATGTTAATTTGTTTTTAATACCAAAACAAAGGAAGGTTAAATCTTAAGTGAGTTGGTTAAGATGAGGCTGTAAGTTCTAATACCAAAACATATTTAAGTCATATATTAACGTAAGATTTTGCCGTTGTCTTAAATTTTTATCCCTTTTATTCCATGCATGAGGGATATTAATTCCTTTAATTTGGAGGACATGACAAATATAGAAGCATAGAAAGCACACCACACTGTCCTTATCTATGCTCAAGAACATGACTACACTTGTGTTAGGATGTGTCTTATAGTGTTATTTATTTCCATCTACTCTATTTCTATCCTCTACCAAACACAGTTAGAGCCTAAGCATTAATCAAATTTGGCTAGTTCTATTCTGTTGAGAGGAACACTATGTCTGACATGGGAAATTGTTGAATTATTTCGAATACTCTAACAACCATTACAGTTAATGTCATACAATGGGAATATGGGATAATGTCTGTCCCCACAAATGAAAAGTTTTCGTGTGAATTTTTCTTGGGTGCACTAAACTATGGTCCTGGAGTCTAAAATGAAGGATAGAAGTACAACAAGGAGTTGGAGCTTTAGGATGATATTCTGCTGAAACCTTTGAGAAAAGCTGCACATCTTCAAATCCTTTCCTCAGTACTACATCTCAACAACATAATTATCCAAGAATATGAGATGAGACTGAAATGAAAGAAACCTACAACAGGCTCAGTGAATCTCAGTATCTCCAATATGTTACATATATCTTGTGGTGTGCTGCAACTTGTCAAGTAGTGTCATGAAATGTATATTAGTCATATTCAGATATTTCACTAAGCATATACAAACATAAATACAGAATCTCAGTAGACTGGTGGAAAAGGATTGAACTTCACAGATTCTCTCCAGATGAGTTCCTTGATATCTTCTTCAGTGAATGATGGTTGCTCAAAGTCAAAACTAAAAGGTCTGGTGCAAACAGGTTCCTCATTGATGTCATGGAGAGGTGCCATGTATGGGTGGCTCAACGCCTCCTCAACTGAAAAGAATCAAGTGGGGTATACAATGAATAAAAAAAAAAAACCAGTCAAAAAACTAGTTTGACTTTACACTAATGTTATGATAAGAATCTTGAGTGAACCACACCACAAAGCTTTACTTTTACAGTTGAAGAACCCAAAGTCTGATAAGCCCTGTAATAGAATCTCATACTTTCAATGTAGACTCTGGTCTCATACCTTGCAAATTGCAATTGGATCCTAACATGTTATTACACACACAGTAACCTAATGGTAACGGGTTCAAGACAACAATACAAATTTTAACTAGAAATGAGCATAGGGCACTTAAACCAAAAACAAATTTGTCATTGATCTTGTTGTACTAAACTACAAAAATCATTGGCCTCAGATTTTAATTAATAATTATACTTACAAGGGTGCCTTCAAAACAAAATAAGAAAAACTTATCCCAAAATTTTAATTGGTACCCTCAGATTTTAATTATACTTCCTGTTTGCTTCTTGTGGTACTTGTCTGTGCTAAAGTTGTCAGCTGCCATAATTTGATCTTTCACATCAATAGCTGTCCCCATATCATTACAGTTCATATACAGCTCCAGGAACAATAAGTTGTAGCCATTCAATAAAACTAGGGGGAAAAGTTTTGCATGCCATTTTACCTGTAATACGCCTGTTTGGATCAAAGATGAGCATCTTCTCTAGCAAATCAACCGCACCAGGAGACATGTTGGGAAATCTAGCAGAAAAGTTTTGCTTTGGATATTGGGGAAGCTGTTGTACGTATCTACGAGCATTATCACTTCGTAGAAATCCAAGGCTGGCATCATCAGGTGAACCTATCAGCTTTTTGAAAGAAAAGAAAATTGTCATGCTAGAGTTAATTTTAAATCAAAAAGAGATCTGATAAGGATCGAACATAATCAGTCTTAATATAATTATGCTAGCTAATTCAGGATTCTGATATCAAGTTAATACCTCTGTGATAAGTCTCAGCTGATGAACATAATCTTTGCCAGGAAAGAGTGGTTGTCTTGTTATGATTTCACCGAGTATGCAACCAACAGACCATATATCAATGGCTGCTGTATATTCTGAACAATTAAGAAGCAACTCAGGAGCTCGGTACCATCTAGTGACCACATACTCAGTCATAAAATCAGTCTCAGATGTAGTTCTAGCAAGACCAAAGTCTGCAATCTTAAGGTCACAATTGGCATTCAACAGCAAATTGCTAGGCTTTAGATCACGGTGCAAAACATTTGCTGAATGTACATATTTGAGCCCTCGTAACAATTGATACAGAAAATACTGGGGCAAAAAAAGATCTTATGAGTGGCTGTAAAAAATAAAATATAAGAATTATGCTACAGTGCCTGAAGCCTTTGAGACCACATGAAGTCCATGCAGTGTAATAGATGATGTGGACCCCAAAAGTGAGGTAGGAGACCTACATCACCTAGTACACAGACTGAGCTTCATCCAGTCTACAAGGTTCTAGGCTCTTTAGGAAGTTCCTAAGTATAATTACATTTTATTTATTGTTACATTCACCAAGCCATTAGCTATAAAGTCTTTCAACTAAGTAGATTAACAACATATGCTAAAAGTAGTTAAAGTGCTAACCCGACAATGATCATCAGTCAATGGTTGATTGGAACGTATTATTTGATGCAGATCCGTGTCCAGTAACTCGGAAACCATGTAAACATCATTGAAGTTTTCCTTTTGTGGAGGACGTATAATATCTTTAATGGACATAACCTGCATTGGAGAAATAATCGACTAGTAAGAAGTACACTTTGCAAGTTGAATGCTAATGAAGATTTTAGAAACAAAATCCAGTGAGGAAAATCCAATCTTTCATGAATCAAATACAAGTATAGCTAGAGAATGACTGAAAACTAGACAAGTATTTTCTATAAGATAAAAATGATTTTAACATAACCTGATTTTAATAAATGAAACTTGTCATAGTAAAGCTAATTGCAATCTGCATTTAACCATAAACATAACATTTGAATAAAATTTGGGCAATGATATCAAGAAAATCCTACTCAAAAAGCATAATGTGATACACTTAATGATATATTTTACTTTATTCAAAAGCATGTTTGACTGTGCTAAATTGAGATTGTAAGAATATGGTGATAGACATATCATTGACTAAGTTGTATAGCTTGTTAAATTTTCAGCTCAACAGAGCACAAATCTACACATCAAGTGAAGATATCTTGTATATCATATCCGTGCATTGCACCACAGGATGTTGCACTGTGTCACTTGTTTGGTAAGCAAAATTAAATGTTAAAGATCAAAGCTTTTACTGATGCAATAGAAAATGGGGAAAGAAAGGAAGAAATAATAGGCCAAATAGGAAAATTCACACTACCACATATGAAAATAAACAATAACATTGAGGAAAACAAGGTGAATAATGTCAGAGTGCATGTAAAATAGAATCCAACTTACATTTGCATGATCCATGTGGCGAAGAAGTTTAATTTCTCGTAAAGTCCTTTTGGCATCTATTCTGTTGTCAAATGCATTGCCAACCTTCTTAATTGCAACTTCCTCGCGTGTCTCCGCATTTACAGCAGCGCTGAAGGAAACAAAATTAAGTGTTCCTCACATCTTTTATAAGAGAAAATATATATATCAAATGATTCACATGGATGATAAAAGTAAACTTCTCATCAGACCCCAAATTTTCATAAACAATCCACATTGTTCTCCATGTAATTCAGTTTAAAATACCAGGAACTATGCTTTTAACAGCATCAATAATTCAATATCACATGAGCACCCAGAGATAGCAGAAGAATGACCCCATCTCCTTTTCCACTTTGGCTCAAGCAGAATCATAGTATCAATACATCTAATTAGACAACAGAAACAAAACTCAAAGAGTTAAGAAAATCTACTGACACTTGGCCAACATTTTAAAATCTGTCAAAGCCATAACACATGATTCATCTCATGAATCCCATCAAGACACGAAAAATTGGTAATTATCCTATATCTAAAAGCAACTAAGAAAAATGCAAAAATTTGAGCTCGAAAGTGATCTCTAACACCATCAAATCAAAATAACCAATTCAATCTTTTCATTCACTCAACAAACAGACCAAACACCAACTTACTCAAAAAATGACGAAATTTTATTCAAACAAAAAATGTTAATTCTTAACAAAAAGGGGTTTGATTGATTAGTAGCAAAAACTAGTCCTTGCTCCTTAAGTCAGCTCAAAACAAGGATACCCCTTTACACAAAAAAATCAAAAATAAAAATTTAATTAATAATAATAATAATAATTACAACTCCTCTCCCCCACCCAAAATAAAAAGAGTATTTTGACTTACCAAACAATACCATAAGCACCTCTACCCACAGGGCGAATAGGAGGGACATACTTTCTGGAAACTTCAAAGAGGTTGCCATAGATATTGTACTGAATGTAGCGTCCACCATGAGTTGGTACCCCTATGATGTTGTTGTGTTCACCTGACTCAACAGCAGACATGCCTTGTGTCTATGATCTCAACTCAACTTAACACCTCAGCTCTCAAATCAAGTCAATCGACAGGTCAATCTACACCCTTGGTAATAAATAACCTTTATCTGTTTCTATAAAAAATACAGTATGAGAGCTTGATATACAAAACAGATAACATTTTTTTTCTAAATAAAACTTGCTTTTATTGAACATTTAGGTTGCAAACAAAATAATTCAGACCAGATAAATTCTCAAAACCAAATCATCAAACTCGTATTCATAAAAGGTTCTACACATCCAATTCCATCTGCATGGTATATTAATATTACAGTTGAAGCAGGGAGAGCAAAATTAATCGCTACAAATAGTTCCAACAATTTTTTAGTAAATCAGTTCAGAAATATGTAATTTGATATTTAAGCATACAAGTTTGGATGCAGTTCAACAAATTACTTTAGTAAATCAGTTCAGGTAGCTGAATCGTCTTAAAAATGTGGTTTGGTTATTAAATTGTTGAGCTTGATTCTTTGTGGTTTGGTTCACAAGATACTTTTGCACACCCCCTAGTTGATAAGATAAATAAATCCAGTGATTACAAACTTACAATCATATAGGCTGAAGAATCACTATAGCAAACAAGAAGAATAAAAGTAAATAACAGGATATGTTGAAAAAATAGAATATGTGATGATAAGTCTATTTTACTGATCATATGATCAAATCCAACCTATACAACGCTCATTGACTAAACATCAGAAGCAAAGCTTGTACACTGGATTTTATTCCAAAACTTTGATTGCCAAACACTGCTATTGCCTGCTATTACCCAAAAAACTAAATAGGAGTACAATTTATCTGGTCCGAATACACAAGGTTAAGGAACAGTGGGAGCAGGAACAATTTGCAATTTTCTGCGAACATCTTCCAAGTCTTCATGAAAATGCTGCTCATAATATATGCACATAAGATCAGTGGATTGCATGCCAGCACGAATGGCCCAGGGGAAGTAGTGCTGATAAAACAATTTTCTCTGGTTTTCGCTGAATCTAGCCATGCCCCCTATAACAGACAGCAGACACATAGGAAGCTGCATCTGCTCAAACTCAATAACCTTCAGTGCTGTCTCCCCAATCAAGTTAGTAGGAAGGTCAAAAAGGGTATGCCAGAAGTCATGCACTTCACGAGCCCGCATGGCTACATAGGCCAGTTCATCTGTGTCCATGAACCGCACAGGAGGTCGATCATCTGGTGAAAAGTTCCTAGATCCCATAAACCTTGCATAGGAAGCACCAAATGTATTTGCAGGCAAGTCCCAAGCATGTCCTACTTTTGCAGAAACAACACGAGGGCGCTCCAATAGTACGGCCTATCAATCAGGATTACAAAAAAAAATATTGGTTTTTGTTGTGATAATTGTATGTTTCAACAAGCCAAGAAAGAAAGCCAATTATTTGAGTAATAATGACAACGATTGTTTACTAATAACTGATTAAATCAGTAAGGCTAGCGGCAAACCTACCCCTCATCTTAAACTCTCTGTTACCCCCAAAATAAGTAAACCATGAGTAAATAGATCATGCACTTCTACACTTTCATCTAATCACAAATCTCAATGTATGGTAATTTTGTTGACTTTTACAACATCTTAAAAGTTATATCAACCATGATTTTTTTATTAGTTGATCGTGTAAAACTTTTTACATTATCGGTACATAGAAATTAAACTCAAACTATTGTTATTGCACACCACCGAGCATCCAAAAAAAAGTGATTTAACTAAAGGGAACTCAACATTCAACAAAACAACACGGGCAAGGAGAACATCCACATAAACCAAAAACAAATAAGACTAGAACAAAATAAACTGGCCCACCCTCCCTTCAGGGGAACTCTTCATCCTCTGAAGAACTCTCTCAAAAGCAGGCTTTCCAGTTGTCTCCCCGAGAGCTGCTATCAAATCCGCTCTTCGAGGGTCCAACAATGCGCCCACTGCCGAACCCACGGCTACAGCTGCCTGCTGCCATGTCTTTAGCCGGATTTTATCACCTTCTATCATTGCAAATAACTAACTAACTACCCTTGCCAATCTGAACTAACACAAACACATCATTATTTTTAGGAAGACAAACGAATTTATCAATTTTGATTCAACTAATGTTGAGAATAAACAAAACCAATTCAACGGTAAGGGAAAGCAACATAATGAGAGTGTAATTGATGATCATGAAGCCATAACAGGGAATCACCATTTCAACAATAACATTGACATTAACAAGAAATATGAGAACCAAAACCTCTAGCCTCTAGTAAGGAATTAATTATAGGAATCTTAAAAACAATAAAACTAGAAGGTAAAAGTCATTTAAAATAATAATTCTTTTATGCTCGGTGGCATGCAATCACAATAGTTTGAGTTTAATTTCTATGTATTGATAATGTAAAAAGTTTTACACAGTCAACTGATAAAAAAAAATATGGTTGATATAACTTTTAAAGTAGTTATTATAAAACTCAACAAGCTTCCCATACATTGAGATTTGTGATTAGATGAAAGTGTAAAAGTGCATGAACTAATTACTCAGATTATTTTGGGGTAACAAAGAGTCTAAGATGAGGGGATGGTTTGCCCCTAGCCTTACTAATATAAATAGTTATTTGTAAACAATCATTGTTATTCTCATTATCACTAAAATAACTGACATTCTTATTTCGCTTGTTAAAACATACAATTATATCACAGCAATATCCAATCATTGTTTTTTCGTAATCCTGATTGATAGGTCGTACTATTGGAATGCCTTCGTGTTGTTTCTACAAAAGTAGGACATGCTTAGGACCTGCCAGCAAACACATTTGGAACTGCTTATGCAAGGTTTATGGGATCTAAGAACTTTTCACCAAATGATTGATCTCCTGTGTAGCCATGCGGGCTCGTGAAGTGCATAAATTTTGACATACCTTTTTTGACCTTCCTACTAACTTGATTGCAGTGTTGTTAAAAAGTGGCTATGGCGGATTGTGGTGGTGAATTTCTCACAGACAGCTATACTATGGCCGTGGCGTGGTGGGTTTCACATAGCGATATGGTGGACACTTTTCATGTAATGGCCATGGCGGAAATAGCGGGGTGTGAAGAAGATGAAAAAAGAGAGACAGCGGCGGAATAATGAGAGGAAAAAAAAAGAAAAATGGGTTTGGGTCATTTGACCAGACCCAACCCAATTCTAAATAAAAAAAAGGCCCTAAAAACCAACTCAGGCCCAAAACCGACCCAACTAAAACCCTAGCTACTCATGCTCTGTCCATCCAGCAAGCACCTACCTCCAGCAATGACAGTCACCAGTGATGTCGATCTCCGACAACAACGATCTACGACCACATCAATCTCTGGCATATGCCCTTCTCCAACAACCTTGACCTTGCAATTTCCCCGTTTCTTTGACTCAATCTCTATTCAGCCTCTATTCTTGTTTCATCCTGGCTCAACTTGCTCTTGTTTCTCTCTAACTAAATCGACTCTCAACCTCTCTTTTTTTCCCTTTGATCTTTATGACTACTAAATGCTACCTCTGCATATATATATATATATATGTCTGCCATTTGCCACTACACCATCCGCCATATTTATATGGCGGATTTCGGACTCTCCGCCATTAACAACAGTGGGTCATACTAAATGAAATGCAGACTAAAAGGAAATCATGGTAAAGTCAAAAGTTTAAAGTCATTAAAGAATCACAGAACACAGACTAGCTTGGATCTTCTAACAATTGATTGTGCCTGATCCAGTTTTTTTACCGTTACTACTCATCTTATATGACTTGATGGACCGCTATTTAACCAAACCAACCAATAGTGACTTCCTAGAAGTCACATTCGACAAGATCCCATGGTCACTCACGAATCATCACTTCTTATATCAAAGGTGAAACTAACTTTTCACATCAATAACCACTCTACCTGTTCTAGCTTGCGAACTAGAAACAAGTTAAACCGAATAAATCACCAATTATCGAATTATTATTTCACAATAAGACAGATTATCAAGTTAATTTACAAACCTAATTCCAAATATTTTTCCCGAAACAAAGTGTTTCTTTTCTTTTCCCTTCCTTTGCAGAAATCGAAGAACATAGAATGGAGAACGTTACCTGGTAGAGAAGAGAAAAGTTTCAGAGAAATTCGAAGCCTTCGTCTTCGTCTTCGTCTCGTTGAGAAGCGCGACTGAAAAATCCAGCATTCAATTTGTGGTAGATGAGAAGCTCGACTGATAAAGCCACCATGCTCGATTGATCTTTTGATCACGGGAGACACGTGGGCCTATATCATTGGCCTGTCACGCCTTTGGATACCTTTGTTTTACTTTTCTTGCTTTTTCCACTTGGTAGTCAAGTCAAGAACATGTCGCTACCGAGAAACTTCTGATTTCTTTTATTTTTTGTTTAATTTTCAACATTTCGTAGCATTGACTGGACGATTCTACCGTGAGAAGGTCTTCCAAAATCTAAATGCTCCCTGACCTGTAGTTAACGGTATCTAATTATTTTATAAAGTAATTTAAATTTTATTTAAAAATTAAAAATATCAATCATATCATCATTAAAAATATACGAGAAAGTTTTCATTGTTATGGTTTACTACTTTATCGGCGAGGAGATCATCATCAATAGTAAAATGTAATCCAAAAATGATGGTTGGTAGCGAGTTGATGAATCTAAAGAGTAAAAATATAATATTGGCTTTAATTAAATTATACATTCTATTGTTTTTTATAAATTATATCCCCATCCTAATCCAAACATTAATTTATTGACAAACCTAAAGCAAGTTGCAAGCATAATCCATTACAAAATTAACCAAAAGATAGTAAAAAAAGTCACATTTTCTTAGTAATTAGCTTCCTCTGCTGTTCCTTGAGATAGCTACGGCGAGAAGAGAAGAGATCGAAAAACGAAAGAAAAAAAAAATGAGCAGTATCGGAACAACACTTTCACTTTCAACAACACCGCACCACTGTTTCCCCTCCAACACCGTTTCCCCAGTCCAATTCCTCTCCTTACGCAACCACAATCGAAACCACAATCTCCGATTAATTTGTTTCTCTTTAAAAAATCCGTCGCAGCAGCCGCCGGTGGTGGTGGTGGGGTCCGCCAACGCCGACATCTACGTGGAGATCGACCGTCTCCCGCGCGAGGGCGAGACCCTGGCCGCGAAGTTCGGCCAGACGCTCGCCGGCGGCAAGGGCGCCAACCAGGCCACGTGCTCCGCCAAGCTCTCCTACCCGACCTACTTCGTCGGACAGGTCGGCGACGACGCTTACGGAAACCTCCTCGCCGACGCGCTTCGCGGCGGCGGGGTCCGCCTCGATAGCCTCGCCGTGGTGGCGTCCGCGCCCACGGGTCACGCCGTTGTCATGCTCCAATCCAATGGACAGAACTCCATCATCATCATCGGGGGCGCCAACATGAGCGGCTGGCCCAGTGCACTGCCACGTCAGCATTTGGACCTCGTTGCCCAAGCTGGCATTGTTTTGCTGCAGAGGGAGATTCCTGATTCAGTCAACGTTCAAGTCGCACAGGTTGGGCCGGGCCGGGCCTTTTAAGATTTTTTTTTTTTCTGATAAAGCATTTATATTGCTTTCTGATCAGAATTAGAGTTTCGCCTAGGAGTGCTAGTAACATTATTTCTATTTCTGACACTTGTTTTTCTCTTCGTAATTGGTTGAAATTTATCATTTGTGTGCTCCTCTAATGCATGCAGGCTGCGAGGAATGCCGGTGTGCCGGTAGTGTTGGATGCTGGGGGCATGGATGGGCCACTTCCGCCGCAACTGTTGAATTTTGTCGATATTTTGAGTCCCAATGAATCTGAACTCGCTCGCCTCACCGGAATGCCAACCGGAAGTTTTGAAGAGATTGCGCAGGCTGCTTTGAAATGCCATGAATTGGTGAGTTCAAGTGGTGACTTTAGGGGTCACAAATCACAATGAAATGATTATGCACATTTCGCTTCTTGAATGTCATATTCATTGCTTATGGATAGACAAGGTTTTAGATTGCGGTTATAGTTTCAATTGTGGCTTTATTGTGATTCTTAATATTAAGGAAAATTGCAGAGAAATGCGGTTGCAATTGCATTGCTGACTGTTTTCTTAAAACCTTGTGGATGTCTTACAAAGAATGCAGACATATGCAGTCGTAATTGCAGTTTCCAACTGTTTTTTAAAACCTTGAGAATGTTTAACAAAAAAGCACAATTTTTTAAAATAGTTGAAAATCTGAAGTAACTTTTAGATTTTCTGTTACTAATAATCCTTCCCTTGTGTAGAGTGTTAACATGCCTACATAGATGGCATCCAGTGTCAATGCAGAAAGAAATGGCCATCATATTGATGATCATTAGAGATCCTTCTACAGATTGTCATGTATTCTGGTTTCTGAATCGGATACCACCAGTTATATGGGTCTGACTGCCTTTATTTGGTGGCATTATCTTCTAAACAAGGTTTTGAACTATTACTCCTTTATGTTGAGGGAAATGGAGCTGTTAGTCCTTCAGCAATAACAATCTGCCTGCAATTTTTATTTGATTTTCTTTTCCTTGAATCCAAACAATGTCATAAGGGGAAACTATTAGGGGGAAATGGTAGTAAAGGACCAATAAACTATTGAGTTTGCTATTTCTTCTATTTCCTATGCATTGTCTCTCAATGACACTGCTGTAGATTTGAAATTGTCATTTTGGTTGGTTCCTGAAGGCTGATAGAATGATAGATGAATGATGCATTTTGGCATTTATCATTGTGAACAGTGCAATAATCTCAATGGTTCTAGTTCTGGTGTTTTTTGTCTGAAATTTCAGGGAGTTAAACAAGTTCTTGTGAAACTTGGTGAAAAAGGATCAGCCCTTTTTGTAGAAGGAGAAAAACCAATTCAGCAGCCTGCCATACTTGCTAAAACAGTTGTTGATACAACTGGTGCTGGTGATACTTTCACTGCTGCTTTTGCTGTGGCCTTGGTTGAGGGCAAGTCCAATAAGGAATCCCTCAGATTTGCCGGTTTGTATCGCAGAGTTCAATTCATTTTCTTTCTAGAATTTTATCTTTGGAAATTGGAAAATTTTGCCTAACTACTATGTTCCGCAACAGCTGCTGCAGCTTGTCTTTGTGTTCAAGTGAAGGGAGCCTCTCCCAGCATGCCTGATAGGAAATCTGTTTTGGATCTTCTTAATTCTCAATGAGAATACTCACAAAAGGTCAATTTTCACCGAAACACTTTTTCCTTTGTTTCAATTGTTTGGATTTACTCTCTTGTTCTTGCTTAGTGAAGAAAAAACATGATTTAGATTTCTAGAGAAACTGCCCTGGTATCAGTGTTTTATTTGCTATTCAATTGTTGTTTTCGTTGTTATTCAGAATCACTTTTCTGATTCTCCTGACTACAATTGAATGGCCCTTGTCACCACATTTTCCTGCATGATTCTAAAACTACATAGTTAATTAGTTTCATTGGATTCATAATGCCTATTACAATTCACGTGTCCATTTATTAAAAAATTCTCTAGTCTCTTGATCCTGGTCTGCGAGCATATTTGTTTCAACATGAAATATGTGAAGTTAATGCTTAAATAGGAGAATCTGTTAGTTCACTTTCCTATTATTGATTGTTTTACACAGGAGATACGAATCAGTGAAGATTTTGAAACACACATCTGGACTATCAGGAACAGAATAACTGTGTATGGCAGAGAGAAACACCCTGGAAAATGGCAGCAACTAAAGCAAAACTCTTTTTACAGAGCATTTCTGCAAGATGGATTCTTCAGCATGATAGCTTGTTGTCATTGTAATAAGATTAGGCCAAACACTTACCCTTTGACAATTGAAAGAAAATGAAGAGAAGATAAAACCATGTTTTACATCATTACATGTTTGATCGCAAGAAAATAAAAAACTTCCTCTGTTTGGTGAGAAAAGTGGGAAAAAAAAATAATAAACAGAAAGTTTTTGCCCAAGAGTGGGAAAAAGATATCTATCCTGAAATTTATGACCCTATTAATTCCAGGACCTTTATTAACTGTTCAAAATTTGCACTATCATCACTTTCAGTATGAATAACTGAATACTTTCTCAAAATTGTTTTTTTTTTCCTTTTCTTTTCTTTTCTTCATTCGACCATGCTTCTGCCAACTGAAGAATCGATTATGTTGATTATTTCAAGTATAAAATTCCAATACAAATCTAATAGATAAAAATAAAATGAACACAAAAGTAAGAGGTTCTGATATGTTGTGTCTCAAACCTAATTTTTACAATGGATTCTCAAACAAGCTAGTCACTTAAAACACATGATGATGGTTAAGCATGCGAAGAAGATTGAGCTCATTCACAGTTGTGCTAACCTTTTGAACCAAAACTCCAACCCAAGTTTACAATTTGTTTTCCAATAGTTAATTTATAAAATTCTCATATCTTTTAAAAAAAAATGTACATAAGAAATCTTTTAATTAAATATTAGAAAAGACAATCTTAACTTTTATTAAAATTAATTTTATTTTTTTTTCATATTTTCTTCTTCCAGAGACATACTTTTAAAATAGTGTATCCCAACATTATATTATTATAATAAGATTAGACCAAACACTTACCCTTTGCCATGCCAGTGGAAGGAAAATGATGTTTAATTGGAGAGATAGCATAATGTTTTGCAGTGATGAATTTGTTGTTGGCCTTCCACTCCTTTAGAAGGGAAACAAGGTATACTGTGCACAAGGTGTGACTTGTGAGAGCTTATACTTATTAACAAATAATCCATGACTTATCTTTGGATATCATGATTCTCATCTCTCCCAATTCAGGCAATGTTTAAAATGGAGACAATACACTTATTTCTTATCAACTTGAACCTCAATTTGTATAAGTTGTAAAAGCAAAAGCATATTCCTTATAAAAAGGCAATGCTCACTAGCTAACTTGGGTTGAGCATATGTTTTTGAGTCAAATGTACAGTATATACATTAAGCAAGATGTAGAATCATCAGATTCAAAGTGAGATTATGCAACAATTTTTAATTTTATTTTTAGAAGTGGGTTTTTATATGTTTTAAGTTTTCGGGTCTTTTCATAAAACTTTCTTTAATTTCCTCCGGTGCTCAATTCTCTATTATATTTATACTAGTACTACATGTAAGTCATATGTACAAAAAAAAAGTAATATAAATTTATAAATTCTCACAAAACCTCTACTGATAATTAAGGAAGCAGATAGAAACTAAGAGAACTCAAAGATAAAATAAGTAATAATTAACAGAGAAAATCATAAAACAAATGAGTAAAGGATGATAAATGCAATCACCGTATCATATCATTGACGGCATGAATTAACTGAAATAAGACTATTCTAATTTAATTAAGAGAAAAAGACTTTGGTTTAGTTTATTCAGTTTATTTTTAACTTATAAGTTATTTTTAAGTAAAAATTAAAAATAAGAACTTAAAAAAATAAATAAATAATTATTTTTTTATTTTATTTTATTTTTTAACTTAAAAATTCCTTAAAGTTAAAAATATATTTAGATTGAGAGGTCGTTCGACTCTTCTGTTAACAAAAATTAATAAACTAATCATTAATATTTTCTAATAAAAAAATATTAATTATTCCATAAAAAAATATTAATTATTCCAAAAGTTGGTCTGAAATTCGAAGAGAGACATAAAAATAAACTCCGCGTAAATAGCTTTGGATAACTTATTATAAAATTCCTTATTTTTAATTTTCCTTCATTAAAAATAAGTAATTTTTATTTTAAGAAACTTTTACAAATTAATGTTTGGCTTAACTTTTACTTCCTTATAAGTTAAAAATAAGCTGGTCAAACCGTACTTATACATCGTTGATATAAAATTATTTTACATTATCGCTTAATTATAACCCTCCATTTATGAGTTAATTTTTATAAAATTATTTCAAAAATTATTATAACGGTGGATTATAATTAATTGAATGTGTAAAATGATTTTACATGAATATTTTAGTCTAATAGACTTAAATTTGAATTTGAATTGAATACTGAAAATGTTGTTATGTCAAATATTAGGAAAAATAACTTTACCTCAAATATTTGAATATATTTCACCATCCTTGAGTGAGAATACCAGCATTGCCCTTATAAAAGTATTTATGCCATACCCATTGACCCCATTTAATGTTGATGATAATGCAGCTATAGCCATGCAGGGAAAGTAAACCCAAATAATAGTACGAAGTAGGCATAAATTAAAAGTTATTCAAACAACTGTTATCCCACTTTCTAATAACAAAGAAGCCCCCATTTTGTATATACTCTACTTAATATATATAAACAGAAGATATTAATAGTCCTCAAGCTTTATCCCATGTTGTCAGTGTATAGTATGGTATATATATTCTTAATAATGTTTGTGCTGGGGTACCCTCACATCATAAGAGTTTTTCCTTTTTTGTATACCTCAAAACATGTGCTTTCCTTTAAATTTCCACTTTTTTTCTCTAAAAAAACTACATGTTACCACTTTCATGAAACAAAAACTATGAACTATTCTTCGGGCTTTCTCATGATCCTTATTCTTCTGCTATCCCATTTCTTCCCATATTCAAGCTCAAGCATGAGAATACTGATTCAGCAAGTCACCGAAGCAGCCACAGAAGATCATCATCATCATCACATGGTAATTAGTATATTAATTATTTCTTTGATATATGATCCATTTCTTTTTCTTGTAAGTCATTAATTATTCTTAAAATTGTTTTCTCAGAGGGATGATCATGTTCAAAGGAAAGCATTGCATGAAGTACACTCAGGGCCTAATCCTATCAGTAATTCCATTCCACAGCAAAAGTTGAAAGATATACAAAGAAATCATTAGGTCTTCTTTGTATTAATTCATTTTTCCCTTTCTAATAGTAATTAAACTCTATTTTATTTTTCTTTTCTCCCTCCCTTCATCATATTTGCTAAACATATTTTATGACTCGGCTTATTGAATCATACATATATATTAATGAATCTAAATTCAGCTTGATGCATGAGTTCTTCATTCTTTTCATCCACTTTGGTTGGCGTTACACCGTTATACTTACACTGTTCTTCATTCTTCATTCTTTTCATAATACATATATATGAATTTGATATCATAATCAGTGGAAGGAATTATATGAGTGGTTAATTAAGGAGAGTGCTGAATCAGGATCAATAGGAATGAGAGAGAGTACTTATGTTTGATATTAAAGTTAGGCTGTGAATCCATTTGGAGGATTTGGTTTTCAAGTTTAAATTATTATTTTTGGTAGCAGTTTTTTCCTGCATACATGAAACAGAAATGTTGTGGAAGGAGTTCAGATTTTAGTTTCGTCGGTAGAAAACGAAATTGGAGTAGAACTTAATTTATTCGAAGTGCAAGCACTTAGGAAACAATGATTGATATATCTCACTATTGCTTAGCATAGTTATGTAATTAATATACGAATGAGTATATGATACAAGGTGTCAATTTCTGTACTTCACTTCACAATTTTTATTATTATTTTTTGTTGAAGAATTAAGTGTTTATTGATTTGATTTGACAATCAAATTATTAAGACTCAACCTAAATTGGTTCAGGCATCAAATTTTTATTTGACAATTTGATTACTCAAACACTTGATCTGATCCACCTTTTTAAATATTATTTTTATTTTATTATTATTTTTTCTTTATTATTTTGAATACTAGATTCGCGTCAAAACAGAACCCACACATAAGTTTTTTTGTTTTTTTTTTTCTGTTATTGATGTGAAAATCCTAAAAACACAAGAATTAAACGTACTGTAAACAAGTGACGACTTGTTTCTTTAATCACTTCCCTTAAGACACTTTCTAACAAGATATTCACTTGTGATTGGTTTAAAAATATCATTGTCACCAAAGATAAAAGTAGATATTCTAAATAATTATTGATTATTGATAAAAATCATTTAAAAGGATTTAGCTAGAGATGAATATTTTGTCTATGGATATACATAAAATAAAACACTATCATATATATATAGCTGACATGTGATAGAAAAAGATTTGATTGTTATTGCTGTATTTTTTTGACTTATTGATTGTTATCACTTGTTTCAGTGTTCATGTGGGGGACATTGATTTTAACCATACTTTGGTAAAAGCTATAACTATAATGACATTTTATCTCAAGAGAGTACGAGTAGCACAAGAAAGAAAAAGCAGTGTGAAACTGTCATACACATTATCGATCACTTTCTATACCTAACTAGGTTAAATTGAAACAGTAGAGAGTTATAAGTTATATGTTTTATTAACGATTTGTTCTTTGTATTTTGATAGTTGATATATACATCCTAGGTTTCATTCTTCCTTTGCCTCTTTCCATAGTTGAAATAGTAACAGATCGTGAATTCATGATTAATATGATGTTGAATGAAACTGATGTTATCTTGGTTGATTCCATTTAACCACATTCTAATTAATGATATTGTTTGTATTCTAATCCGACTTCCTCCTAATCATTAGAAAAATGAAATCATTATGAAATTTCCACTATTCAATTTTTTTTAGAAATCTTTGTGGCACAGAATGAAAATAATTGACGAGAATCGATAGTAAAAGAAAATAGTTGACAAGATAGCAATGTCCATTAGTTAATTAAAAAGTGATGTGACCTAGGAAAAAGAAAAAAAGCAAAACAATGAAAAAAAAGCAAAACCATGATTCTATTCCCTATAATTGACCATCCTCATCACGTACCAAATTTGGCATCTTGCGGAGCGTTACGCAAAAAAAGGCCATCCATTAATTTTGAAAATGTTAAACTCACCAAAAGATTGCATTGGTCTCATGATCCACCAAAAGTGAATAAAGAAAGAACAAATAGGGGGTCACCATGAAAAGCATCAACAATGTACAATTTTGAGCAAAAAAATAAAATAAAACTGATTAATTATTATTCAATTTTTCATTATAAAAAAAATGTGAAATTACCATCTTCATGATAAGGTATTTGACTTTTTTTTTTTTTTTTTTACAGCCAATCAATCGTAATTCTCAATATTTATGATAAAATAATTGATTAATTTTTATAAAATTATTTTAAAAATTATTAAAATAATAAATTATAATTAATCAATAATATAAAATTATTTTAATATACTGTATATAAACATTTAAGTCTTCCACTTCGACTGTTGACTTTAGGAAAAAGGGTAGCATAGAATTAATAGTGCAGTGAGATTTTATGTTACTTGTTTTGTATTGACATGATGTACGTGGAAGGATTGTTGTCATAGAAGACTGAACGTGCGACTAACAATTGGAGATAAGATGGATGATAGCTAGATGTCACTTTTTTTAGTGATCAAGCTCACACTTTACACTCTGCAATTTGCCATTTTCCATTCAAGTTCCAACATATTCTACCGACTCAATTTTAACATGATCAGACACTTTTTAACCATAACTTATGATCATATAAAATAAATATACTAATATTGTAGAACTAAATAATTTTAAAAGGGAGATATTGGTGTGCAACATACTGGATTGTAGACAGATTGCTGAATTGCTTCCCTTCTTGTGGTAATAGCAATATATTTATTAGATTCAAGAGGACTTTAACTTTAACTTTAACTTTAATTTTAATTTTAATTTTACTTTTAATTTAATGATGATGTTTGTACTCGTACTCTCCTTCAATTATAATTCAGAACGAATAAAGTCCATTAGGCCCAACCAGCAATGCTCATTGGAGATTTGCTTCCTGCACTTCCTATTTTACTTCATGCACCTCCTAGAAGACTCAAAAGATCAAGAATACTCAAAAGTCATAACCCTAGCACCTCCTCTTTCCTATCTTATGTTGCGCCACTGTCAAGCACTCATGTCCAAATCTTCTAGGCCTGTTCCAATCACAAGGGAAGATCTAAAAGTGGTGGAGAAGAGATCAAGTTGGTGTTAGAGTCAATGACACGGTCGGAGGGAAAATTAGAGAGTTTCTAAGCGACTTAGGTGAGGATGTTTACAAGTCAAAAATAATGATGAAAATAGTATATGAGAAATCTTGTCAGAAAAAAAATCAAGAGCAAAACAACAAGAAGACATAGAAAAACATGTTTGTGTTCGCTCCTTTTGTCTCGCTCCTATTTTCTCTTTGTCTCGCTACCTTGCTAACTGTGACCTTATTGATGAGCTTGTCCTTGTTGACACCAACACCGACAAGCTTTGCGGATGTCATGATGGCCAATGATGACTCATACCAAAATGTGGAGAAGAAATATGTGGAATAAGGTGGGTGTCTTGTGAAGGTTACATATTAAGAGATTCAATATTGAATATATTATTCTATTTTATTCTAAAATAACTATTTCGAAATGTAAATTTTGTATTTCCAAAATTGTTTGGTGTTCCTTGGACTTGGATCCAAACACAAATATTAGTTGGGCATTTGAGATTTTTAAAACTTAATTAGTATAATTTAATTTGATTTTGAAATGTGAATAATATTCTACACTCTACAGCACCACACCAGCATACCTAACAACTTGAGTGTGTGTGAAATGAATCAATGATACGTTGTTACATTATTGTCATCTAAGCAGATATAAAGGTTGTGATGTGGACAGCGAAGCATGCCCTACAGGCTACAACCATATAATAGAACAAAAATCAAGTGGTCCATGCATGGAATCACCATCACCATAATAATCATAACTTAAAACTCTATGTATCCATCTATCTCTACACATAAATAGAAAATAGATATATATGCATATGGATCAAGCACCTCGTGAGATAAGTCAGCAAAGAGATACCAAATAACTTGGGATCACACAAGTGCACAAAGGAGATGACAATTATTGACAATGAAAGACCAAATAATATATCAATATTGATTGGAAACTTGAAAGACTAACGAAAGGGACACTCAGTTGCCCTTTCATTTCCAACCATTGAGAAATAGAAAGAGAGAGAGAATGTAGAATAATTTTATTAGCAAAACATATATATATATATATATATATATATATATATATATATTCGCCAATTGAGAAATGAGCACTTGTGGAATAATATCCTAAGATTAGTTCCACAAAAACAATAGGTGATTGTTTGGGTACCGTTTTTGATAAATGGGTACGTTACCTTCGAATCATATTTTTTAAAACTTAAAAATAAGAAGATTTTTATATAAATTATAAAATAATAAATCTATTTATATAAATATAATTAATAAAAAAAAAAATTATCGACCCATCAACAATAACAATTCTATCGTAACAGTCCTCCTTCTTCTTTTTCTCATTTTTCCTCCATAGCCACTACTATCACATCCTCACCATAATAAAAAAATATGTGATTAATATTTTTAGAATAAACAATACTTGAAATATCAATGAAGATAAGTGGTGGTGGTAGCAATGCCAGTGCTGGTGGCGACGACAACAATGGTGGTGACAGCGACAACAGCGGTGACGGTGGTGATTTTTTTAAATCAAAATAAAAATTTCAAATTTATTGATTAGTCTAAAAAATTTTAATAAATATTTCAATTTTTTAAGTTATATTTACAAAATATTTAAATTATAGATTATAAAAATAAATACATGTGTCATAGTGTTATTGATTGATTTTATGAAAACATTGAAAGTCCTTCAAATAGAAAAGACACCATAAAATTTACCAAAATAATATTTCTAAATATTAATTATGTCATCTCTCATTATTTTTTTCTCCATTCCAAAAAGATGATAAGTGTCACAATCTCAATCTCATTAGATTAAAAACTAATATAGTGTGACTACCATCTAACATTTAAGTATTGATCGAAAATAATTTTAAATAAGAAAGATAAAATTCGTTGAAAAACTTCATTAGAATTTATTTGGTGTAAGATTTTTCTCACAAAAGTAATACTTTTTTCCTTCAACAATAATTATCTTAAAAACAAGATTTGACATTGTAACATTCATCTAAATTCATTTTTCACCCAAAGAAAAATCATCTAAATTCATATCAAAATAAACTTCTAGTTTGTTTGATTGACATAAATTAACCTCATTTAGGGCCACATTAACTTATTACAAATAGTAAATTATTAATGAGATTATTGTAGTAAAACAGATTAGTCTCCCACGACGTAATAAGCCAATGTCCAAATCTTTATTAAGAAAGTACCCCCACATTTCATGCTTAATTATGTTTTTGGATAAGATTATTTATGAAAAAATATATTTGTGAAAAAAATAGTAATAACATGTGTGTGGCTCAATTGTTTTATTTTTTAATTTAATTTTGCAGTAAATAATTGTTTTTAGGGGAAATAAGACAGCATTATAAAAGAACATAAAAATAAATCAGATCCACTTACAATTAATAAAGTTTATTTTGCTATAACTTTTTTGATAGCTACTTTACTATAACTTATTTCTACCTTAATTAAGATATCATAGAGGCAGAATAACTTCAAAAGGCATCTTTTATTTCAACCACGTTTATGTGATGGAAATATTGTTTTTTTTTCTTCCTTTAATATGTGAATGGTGTCGGCGAGAGAATCTTATAGAAGCAGACAAATTAATATAAAAAGAAAAAAGAAAGCCTTAAACCATGCTTTTAATAGTTTTATGCATTTTTGGAATGCTAAAAAGTTGACATAAATTAAGGAAAATTGGATTTTATTTATATCTTCATATAATGCGTCTGAGAAATAAATAAATATATGGTATATGACATTGGCATACAACCTCAAATTAAAAGTAAAGTAGGTATATAACTTTAGAATGAAAAAAAGTAAAGATTACTCAATTTAAGGCACCAAAATTCAAATAATAAAGTATATACACAACTGACATATCGTTCTCTGCTTCCTTGAAAATTATATTATATGTTATAAATTATAAATAAAGTATATATCAACCGAATGGGACCAATTTGTATATCTAACTACACTTGATTGCAATATTAACGGAAAGGCCAATTATATTATATAATTTATATATATTATGAAATAAAAAGAAAAAACTCCGTAAATAAATTAAATACTACACACTATCGATTATCTAATCATTGAAAAATTTGAAAATGAGAATTCAACGGTTGAGGAAGCTAGGTTGAAGACTTGAAGCTGGTTAATTTGTGTCGTGTCTCTTGTCTCTTCATTTTAAAATATTGAAGCCTTCCTTCGCAACTACAAGACAAAAACCTAGTTGAGATTGAGAATTTGAGATATAATAATAGCAATGGTAATCGTGTCACAATCAATAACAATAATAATAATAATATATATATAAAATAATTCCATTCCCTTAAGTTATATAAAATAATATTCCCTTCTTTTTAATCTACGGATTGAGGGTTTGAGAATATTCAAATTTAAATTTAAATTTAATAAGAATTTAATTAAAAAATATATAGTTAGTGTAAATATTTTTCACATTATCATTCAAAAATTATTAATATTTGTAATAACTATTTTAAAAGGTAGGCTTAATTATAGTTTTGATCTCCCTACTTTTTAAAAATCTGTAATTTTGGTCCTCTAGTTTAAAATTTGCAATTTTGATTCTTCTATTAATCTTGAAGTGTTAACATTACCTGTGACTTTTTTTTTTTCTTGTAATTAATAATTATTTAAATAAATTTGAATCTTACTCCTTTTAATTTTCAAATGTTATAATAACTACTAAACCAATTATCTAATTAATAATTATCATAAAACATTTATATATATAAATTTTCACATAAATTTTATTTATTATCATATATTTATTTATTTTTTCTTGTATTCTTAACAAATTTTAGTAATTTGAATAAAATTAAATGAAGAGAGTGATTTATAAAATAAAAAGTGAAAAATATATAAAAAAAATTTTACAACTAATAACAGGAAATGTTAAAAAATATAGGAATAATAATTTAAATAACTTCGGTGTTTCGGCATCTCTTTTAATGTCTCTCTGTCATAGTTTTAAAATTTGAATCGGTGATCAAACCGATCATGACATTGGATCACTAAGTCATTGTTCAAACCAGTAGGTCACTAATTGACTCGCATGACTCAGTCTATATTGAAAAAAATTAAAAATATTTATTATATACAAATTTTAAATTTATAAAATTTTATTTAATTAATCTTTAATATTATTAAAAATTATTTAATTTATTTTTTTCTTTATTTTTTAACATATCTTATTATTAGTTGTAATTTTTTTTTATATATTTCACTTTTTATTTTATAAATCACTCTATTTATTTTATTTTTATTCAAAATATTAAATTCTTGTTGAGAACACCAGAAACAATAAATAAATATATGATAATAAATAAAATTGATGTGAAATATAAATCTTTCATAGTTAACTATTTTTTTTTGGTAGGAAATTTGTTATCTTAGATTGTGTGGGTGCTGGGAATTGGGAAGACTTGATTTTATTTTTAATTTTTAATCAAATAAAATAAAAACTTTATCATACTCTTAATCATGTTAAATTGTAACAATGTCACGTAAAAGTAGTAAAAGTATATGGTGTTGGTGATATTGAAAGATATACTTGTTTGGTATTAAAAGTTGGGTATGTAAAACATTTTCACATTATTTAAAAGAGTTGAACTGTATAGAGTTTATATATATATATATTATATTTTTTTTAATCCATCGATTTATCTTTTACCATGAATATTATTATATGCTATATTAATATTATTATGAATAAAGATAATTAATGGAGCATGACTAAAGAGTAAAGTGAGTCCATAGCAACAATATATTATTATATTTGTGGTGATAGTAATTCTTTGACACCCCACCATCCACTATATATGTAGGGATGTCACCTATATGACTTGTAAGATCCCAATTTGATATCGTCATAAGCATGTACGTGTTACGTTTCTAACAACAACAACAAAAAAGTATGTTTCAAATTATTTTTTTTCTTCAATTAAGAACTTCACAAAATTGTTTAAACATGTAATTTATATATAGTGTCCATACCACATGTTAGCATGTTACATGTTCTTAATTTAATTTCAATACATAAAAATATATTAATTTGTCTTTATATGTATAAACCTTAAAGAATTAGTCATGCCATCGTTAACACTTTTACATACTTTAATTTGGTCTTTATATATATACATGTAACACATTAATCTGTAGATCGAGACTAAATTAAGAATGTGTAATAAAATTAATAGTCAACAGTCAACACACATATAATAACGACTGTATTGATAATTTCTGCACGTTAATTTAATAAGTTTTATCTAGATATTGTAATTGAGAGTATGTGACCAGTATATGAACTAAATTGTGTGTTTAACTTAAATAATTTATTAATTTTGTAATTTTTTAAAGTTTTACAAAATTAATAATTGAATGTAATAGTAATCTTTATTTTTTCAAAGTGTATCTATTTTATTTTATTAAAAGTAGTTCCAAGATAAGGTATCTATTCTCGTTTTCTTTTTCCTTTTATTTAAAGTATTATTATGTCCTCGAACGAAATAGTATTCACTATTGATCAGAACTAAGAATATATAATTGGACCCGCAACTTCTAGGAATTAGTGGCTACTAAGGTCTAACAATTTCTTGAAATAGCATTTTATTTTATTTATAATTATTATTATTATATATATTATATTAGCTTAGGTGTGGTAGCTGACCTAGACGTGTTTACAAAATACAAAGTGAGAAGAAGAAGAAGACAGCTACAAATTAATGGCCATGCGTTGACCGGATCTAATTTATGTCAAGATTAATAGATTATTATTATTATTACTAGCTGGTTCTAGTTTCAAACATTGAGTTTTGGACGGTGACCACGTGAATTACCTTGCAAATCAGGTAACTTGCACGGGCAAATTAGTATATATTCTTAGAGAAAAATGACAGTGTATGAAATTGTAACATTATTTTACAAAGTAATTACAATTTTTTATTTATATAATTTTTAAAATAATTTAAAATTATATTATACTATCATCGTGTTCTCGTATTCTTAACATGTTTACATACATGCACGTAAAAGTGTAGAGTAATTCATTGCACAATTATATAGATGCATGTGTTTAATTAATTTTTTGGTACATAGCTGTGTTTAATTTTGAAGTCTTCATAAGTCATTTAAAGATATTTATAGCTAATAAATATACACAGCTAATAATAATATTAGATAGAAAAGTTATGTGATTAATTAATAATGTAAAATTGTAAAATTAAGGTTTAATTGTAATTTTTGGTTTTAAAAATTTTATTTTTTTGTAATGTTGGTCCTAAATATTTTTTTTTATCATTTTGATCCTTAAAATTAATTTTTTTAGTAGTTTTATATCTTTGTTAATTTTTTTGGGTTAGACTATTAGCTTTGGACGTTAATTATAATGATATTTGTTTGTTGATGAATTAGATATAGTGATTGTGGTGATAGTAATAGTGAATATGATGAAGTGGTGATAACAATGTATTAATTAAGATTAATTTGAAGTTGATAGTCTTCAATTTATAATTTTAAAATGTACTTTCGAAGTAAAATATGTTTAATAAAAAGTGAAATTGATTTAATTTTTAACTCATTTTAAAAATAATTTTACATTATTTTATTAAAAAAGATACCAATATTTAAAAAATAATAATTTTAAAAATAAAAAATGATGAAAAAAAATTGAGAAACAAAAATTATGAACAATAAAATTTTGGATACCAAAATTAGGATTAAACCAATTAATAATGACTCATGAACATTTCAATATTTTTATACATTTGTAGCAAATAATATTTTTAAATACTATTAACTAATATTTATGAAGAATTCAATGACAATAAATAGTAAAATTTATAGTATAAAATTAAATAATAATATATTTTTTTATACCATCAATATATAGCCTATTTTCTCAAATTTATATATCCAAAATACAAAGTACAAAATATGATAAACATAATTTTAAGGTAATTATTACTATTATTAAGCTCACAACATATGATTTTTATTTGTAAATAAAAATCAACATAAAACATAATTATCTATGATGATGATGATGATAAAATTCTTTTGACTTTCAAGTTTCAAATTTTGAATTTCAACAAATAAACTGTTTATTTCTAAAGTCAAGCTATATACGCGTAGGTTGTTACGAACATACGCGATACACACAATACTGTAACTAAAACCTATTAAGTGGAAAAGGCTTCCAAGACATCTTATGTATTTTTTGTATGTCCTTTTAGTATAGAGATTTATTTTTTGCTTTTTAGCGATAAATATTATACGAAAATTTTATGATATTTTGGTTGATTCCGTTATAAATCTATTTTATAAAATTTTATATTAAAATAAAATTAATCATTTTTTTTATGTGTAAATGAAATTAACTATTTAATAATATAATATTTGATTATGAAACAATTATCATAAAAAAATATTTTTAAATTTTGACTAAAAATTAAATATAAATATTTATTTATGATTAAAAATTAAACTGATAATTAATACATAATATAAATAAGTAAAAAATATAAATATTAAGATTAAAAAAAATTAATAACTAATACATAACATAATAAATAAAAAATATAAATACTAATCATTAAAAATAAAAATAAATTAATAATTTAAATTATTTTCTTTGTTTTATTTTTATAAAAAAAATTCATGTGTTCAATTTATTTTGAATTTGTTGTTATAAAATATTTTTTATAAAAAAATTGAATGATTAATTATTTTTTATTTTATATTATTAAAAAATTGATTAGTTATTTTCTTGAAATTTTTTTTGTTGTGGAAGATTAAATTTTGGATTTTGTGGAAGATAAAGATATTACAAGTGAAAATCTATAAATCTTCACTTTATTCCCTAAATATGCTCTAAAAGCTAATGAGTGTATTATAATTATACAGTTATACTTTCATTTTTTATTTAACAAAAAATGACGAATAGATAAATTACAAATAAATAAATAAATATATAATTTATATATAATTAGAACATTTTGACCCACCTTCATTTCAATTGTCCTTCTCTGCGTTTTTGGATCTCTCTTTCTCTCTCTCTGCGTTTCCTGAGTTCAGATCCTCTGCAGTGAAGCCTTTCTGTTTTCGCTACACCCCCAATTTCTTCTCCTTCTCGCTTAGGGTTTTCATCTCCATTTCCGAACACGTTGTTAGGTTCAAAATTTTCGTTTTCGTGCTGAATTTTGAAGTTCGAGCTCGATCTTCGATCTGGGGTTTCGGGTTTCCCCTTTTGACCGGTGAGTGAAGTGACGACACGGTAGGTAGCCGGTGACGTTGCTCGGTGTTGGATCTGTTAAAAAGAAGGGAGTGAATAAAGAAAGAAAGAAGATGCAGCAGGATCAGCTCAAGAAGGTTGTTTCTTTCTCCATGGATGCCCCTTTTGTCTGCCGAGTTTGTTACAGTGCTGTGAGGTGACGTGGCACACGAGGGTGTTGAAAAAATTGAAAATTGGAAACTGGGATGGGTGGCTGGAAATTGAAAATATAAAAGACAAAAATTGTGTTAAAAAATGGATTGTGCTTTGTGAATATAACTGTCAAACGCTGAGTGTGGTGAGGTGTTTGTTGTAAAAATCTCCCCTTTTTGTTTTTATTTTGGTTTCTAGATGTGAAGTTAGAGTTTTTTTTTGGTGGTTGGTGGATCTTGTGTGGTTTTGGTTTGGAGGGTTCAATTTTGAATGGGCGTCACTGTTTGATTGGTTTCGTTTTGTTGATTAATGGTGGATGTTGTGACTGAATCTTGTAAGAGATTTTACATGTTTTGTGGTCCATTTGAGTATTTATATAGTAAGCATTCTATCCAATGTTGGTGTCTAGCTTGGAGTGATGATTTGTGGAATGATAATTGTCAAATTGTATTATTTCTTGCTTTGTAAATCTGAATGATTTTGTTAATCTAGTATATGCATGTGGTTTGATTTGGTTCCTTAAATATTTTCCAGTTGATTCTGGTTATTTTCAATTGGTGGTTATGAGTTGTATTGAGTATGAGATTGAGGGATTTATTAATGCGCAGGATATTAAGGAGCTAGAGTTTTTCACTGAGTATGGGGATGCCAACAGATACAAGATTCTTGAAGTTGTTGGGAAAGGTAGCTATGGAGTTGTTTGTTCAGCAATTGATACACACACCGGGGGGAAGGTTGCAATAAAGAAGATTCATGATATTTTTGAACATATCTCTGATGCCATTAGAATCCTCCGGGAAGTCAAGTTGCTAAGACTTTTAAGACACCCTGATATTGTTGAGATTAAGCGGATCATGTTGCCCCCTTCAAAGAGGGAGTTTAAAGATATTTATGTAGTCTTTGAGCTCATGGAGTCTGATCTCCATCAGGTCATCAAAGCTAATGATGACTTGACCCGTGAACACCATCAGTTTTTTCTTTATCAGATGCTCCGTGCATTAAAATATATGCATACAGGTTTTTTCCTTTTCATTCCGTGGCCTTGATACGCATTGTTGCTACACTGTTCTATTTTCCTAAGTTGATGCATCAAATTTCTTCTAAATGATCTTTATGTGTGGTTGCAGCTAATGTATATCACAGAGACCTTAAACCCAAAAATATATTGGCAAATGCAAACTGCAAACTCAAAGTTTGTGATTTTGGATTGGCAAGAGTTGCATTCAGTGATGCCCCAACAACAACTTTTTGGACGGTACTTTTTTTTTTGTTTTTTTTTTTAATTTGAATTGAAAATAGAGCATTGGAAGTTATGACTGTTTTTGTATATTTAATTAGTTGTATTGGGGTTTTTGATTTTTTCTTTTGGTGCATATTGCAGGATTATGTTGCTACAAGATGGTACAGAGCCCCAGAACTATGTGGCTCCTTCTTTTCAAAGGTATAGTTTGGCCAAATTTTATGTATTTAGGTCATCTATGGCATCTGTTATTTTTAGTTACAAGCTACTTTATTGACATATTGAGATGTGTTTGAATAAATACTAATTTTCTGGACATCATTGCATGTCATAATCTTAATTGGCCTTGTGTGAGTTTGTTTCAAGGGTGATTCCCCTGTAAATTTTTATCTGAAGGAGAAAAAATCTAACTACATTTTGTGGTTTGAGGGTAAGCTAGAGCTATGGAGATGAGTATCATGTGCATGCTGGATGTCTAGCCTGAAATATAAAAGTTGAGAATAATTGTTAATGATGGGAAAGTTAGTAAATTTTTCCAAGAAAACTTTTTTAGGGCGACCTGAGTCTTAGGTAGGCAGGCATGTGGAGGAAATTAGACTTGGGCAGCTGCCGGACATAGAATGGTTTGAAAGTTCATACAATTTTGTGTTAGCAATATTTACTATTTATCTTTTTTTCTCCCAGAAAGGAGAAATTGGAAATGTAGTTTGCTTGCCTGACTTGTAAAGATGTTGCCGTTATTTCTGTATGAAATGCTTTGTGTGTTTTATAGTAAACAGTAATGCCTAGATTAAAATAATTCTTGTTCAGGGAGGACTATTGATCTCTCCTGGAAGTTGATTTTATCTGTCCTTCAGGTAACCGTGTCAGTTTGTCTGTTTCTCTGAAGCGGTTTGGTTAGGATGTGTAATTGCCCCCTTTTTTTTAGTATTCTGATTTTGTTGGAATCTTTTTTGCAGTATACACCAGCAATTGATGTATGGAGCATTGGATGCATTTTTGCAGAGGTGTTGACAGGAAAGCCACTTTTTCCTGGTAAAAGTGTTGTGCATCAATTAGATTTGATTACCGATCTTCTTGGGACACCATCACCTGAAACTATTGCAGGAGTATGGACCACTCTTTCATTTTTGTTAATCTTTTACACTTGTGTGCTTCTTAGTGCTGTTTCTTTCATGAAAAACTATTTTAGAAGTATTTGGGAATTAATTTCATTTGAATTTATGCAGGTTCGAAATGACAAGGCAAGGAAGTACTTGATGGAAATGCGGAAGAAATCTCCTGTGCCATTTGAACGGAAATTTCCAAATGCGGATCCATTGGCACTTTGCCTACTGCAAAAGCTTTTAGCATTTGATCCAAAGGATCGGCCAACTGCTCAACAGGTATTTGTTTATTTATGATTTCATACTTTCATATATTGTGCCCCATTTAAGGAGTATCTAGTGAACTATATTTCAGGATCTGTGTTGAAAGCTATAATTTTTTTTTTCCAAAATAAATCTGAAGGAAACCATTCTGCATGTTTGTTGGCAGGCACTAGCTGATCCCTTCTTTAAGGGTTTGGCCAAAGTTGAACGAGAACCGTCATGTCAGCAAATTTCAAGATTAGAATTTGAGTTTGAGAGGAGAAGAGTGACAAAAGACGATGTTAGGGAATTAATATATCGGGAAATACTGGAATATCATCCTCAATTGCTTAAAGATTACATGAATGGAACTGAAGGCACTCACTTTCTTTACCCTAGGTTAAACCCGAATACCTGTTGCTTTTCTTTTACTGGATGTAACATCAATACACATATACTGTATACATTATATGCAATGCTTATTATTTACGGAAATGTCTCTTGCAGTGCAATAGATCAATTCAGAAAGCACTTTGCTTATCTTGAGGAGAATCAGGGTAAAAGTGGCCCTGTGATTCCTCCAGAAAGGAAGCATGTCTCCCTTCCAAGGTAAGAATAACTTACACTAACCATGGAATGCTTTTTTAATTTCTGGCTATTAATATTGGTTTGCATGTCGAGTTTTTTGTTGTTTTATTTTTTTAAAAGTAAATATATTATATATAATTATATGATCATTTCCATTTAATTTTTGAAGGTCCACTGTTCACTCTAGTACAATTCCTCCTAGAACACAGCCATGTTTAACTTCATATGAGAACAAGCAAATGGTGGAAGAGGCGCCGAAGATTTCAAGATCAGTAGAATCAAATTCTGGAAGTCAAGTAAGATGTTCGAGACCTCCGCCAAGAGTGCCAGCAGGTATAAACTATATAATTAATGTGGTGCTAACCTTAACTCTTAGCAAAATTAGAATTTAGAATCAAGAATGGAGTAGGACAACAGAAAAAGAAACCAAAATGAATAACACTAGCTCAGGAAAGCTCATAAATCCATATGGCACTAAAAAGTGAAACTGAATATGAACTAGGTACTAATGGTTTTCTTTCCTTGCTGCAGCCAAACCAGGTCGAATCGTAGGGCCAGTTCTGCACTATGACAATGGGAGAACCATAAAAGATGCTTATGACCAAAGGATGTTCTACCGAAACACGCTTCCTCAAGCCGTCTCTCCACACTGTTTCCACAGGATGCAGCAGCAACCCCCCACTAACACAAAATCTACATCAGAAACATACAAGGATATTCCACAACAAGGCAAACATCAACAACTCCCATCCCAGCAGTGTAGCATGCCAGCAAGGCCAGCCATTGATCTTAATACCAACCCATACTACCAACAGGGGAAGAGTGATCTCTTAAATGACCCTGTTGCTTCCATTGATGCAAAACTGCTGCATGCACAATCTCAATTTGGTGCAGTTGGTGCTGCAGCAGTAGCTGTTGCTACTCACAGGCATTCAGGGGGATTTCAGTATGGATTGTCATAGGTTGTGAGGTTTAAGAGAGATGCATACAATAAAGTAGTATGCTTTATGAAAGAAGTTGATCAAATTTTAGACGAGTTTAGGTCTGGTAAGGTTTTCCACTTTTGCTGTCTGATTACTACCATCCTTGTAATTATATGTACATCATTTAATTGATTAATAAAAAAAAAATGATTGTTTCTCTCCTTGATGCAAATATTATCTAAGGAAACAAAAAATATATTGAAATTGTAAATGAATTCTATCTTGACAATGTTTGGTCAGAATATTTTGATAATGGGGTGTTAAAAAGTTATTGCCTTGTGCACGATCTTGTGCTGTAAACGAGAGAACATGACAGTGGGTATCAGAAATTGTGAAAATATCACGAGTAAGCTAAAAAGCAGAAGAATTTCTGCTTGCCTCTTGTTTCATAATTGTACACACCAGAGAATCCTATTGTAGCATCTGATCTCAAATAGAGCATTAGCCATGGATATTTAGGGTCAGTTTGGATTAGTTTATCCAAAAAAGATTTCTAAGAAAAGAAAAAATAATAAAAAAATGAAATGAGTTTATTCTCCTGAGGTATCATTGTGAGAATGTTTGGATTACTTTTTTCAAAAAATACTTCTAAGAAAAGAAAAAATGAAATGAATTTTGTCATGAGAAGTATAGTTGATGTGAGAAACTACTATGGTAGCATTAATATTCAAGTTCCATGACCCATAGAAACTTCCCTTCATGATCACTCACACACTTTGTGATACATTGAAGGCATATTCATACACCCTTTTACAAAGCAAGGAAAGTCAGGTGAGGGTGGTTGGCTTTGTTTTGAAGCCAATTTTTCAGCATACTGCAGTTAAGGTTTCCTTGTTGCTTCTTTTGAGCATTATCTAAAACCTCACTATTTCTACCCAAGTATAACTCTCAAGCTTTGTATTGTTTGCACTCTCTATCCTCAAAAGAAGGTATGGATGGATTGTTTGATATGCCTATTTTGTTTTGCCATTCATGCACCTTGTGAACTAAGTTCACCCCCTATGCTGGTGATTGTCAAAATATTAATGTAAATTCAGAAAATTCGCCACTCCAATTTACTTTAGCTTATTTAAGAAGGGGGTTGAACATAGATATAAAGTTAGTCTAATGGTGAAGAGAGAATAAAATGACCATAGAGAATGTCACTTAATACAAAAATAAATTATACGAAATAGATGAAAAATATTAACTTAATAACATATATTTGGTTTAAATTTGAAAATATTATATACATATTTCAATACAAATCTAAAAGATAAAAATAAAAGTAAGAGTCTTGATTTTTTTTTAAAGTTAAAAATATATAAAATGTATTTTGTCATAATATACACTTATTTAGGCCATTATTATATGTTTTCTGCTGTGAACATACCACTTATAATTAGTGCAAATGATTTTGTCCTAATTATAATAACTTCAATTGTGATGCTCTATTCTCAAAGCATCTATGAAAGATTTCCCTTCAAGTTTTTGAGCAAAAAAGTTCTGATAGTACTCCTTTACTCCGATTCTTTTGAATCTCTCTGGTGTTTGTTGAGTGATCAAGCTTGGCCAAGGACCTATGACAGCATCTTGTCTTGGGTTATAGAATGTTGCAAATGAAAGCCTTTTAGCCTCAGAATTCACTGTTGCTCGGTGCTCAATACTTCGATATATCCCATTGGTAATAATCTGCCATGTAAACTTATTATATACAAAAAAAGAAAATTCTGAAAGTAAATGTCATAAGGATAATGATCAAAAATCATTTTTAAGAATATAAACACAAATTTCTTCTGCCCTTAGACTTTGAATTTACGTATAATCATTTACATAGTGATCAATATATATATATTCAACAAGTTTAATTAATTTTCAAAATGTTTGATTACAACTAAATGGAAACTATTTATAAAACATGCTCTCTCAAGCCTTATAAAAATGATATGAATGGATATTTAATATTTTATTTAACAGATATAAACATTCTCAATTGATTGAACAAAATAAATTGAATATTGTAAATACTTTATTACTGTCATCAATTATTGCGGATAAGAAAAAATGATATGAATGGATATTTAATATCTTACCTCCATGATGTCCCCAACATTAACAATGAAAGCATTAGGCAATGGCTTAACAGGAACCCACGTGCCATCTTTTCTTATCTGAAGTCCTTCAACTTCATTGACTTGTAAGAGGATAGTGAGAGCTGCTCCATCTGAATGATTTGTGAGGCCAAAGACCTTTTCTGGTTCAGGAAAAGGAGGGTAATAGTTCATCCTCATCAGTTGTATACCATCTTCAAATAATTCTCTTACTTCCATTTCTTCTACCTTCAAAGCTTTTCCCATTTGGCCAATAATAGCCATGGTTAGATCTTTCATTTCCTGTGAGTAAAGCTCTAGAGTTTCTCTGCATAATAAAGAGCAATGAATGAATAAGCATGCAAGTTCATTAAGATACTCACGCATCGGGCTTAATCAATTAAATTAGATCCTCCAGTAATTATTAATACATTTAAAAATGATTATATATTTTTTATAAGAGAAATGCTAATAACATTTTCTTTTAGTCACTTTCCTCGTAATTGATTAAAATTTAATCAAAATTATCATTTTTTTTTGGATTCTACATAATAATTTTAAATCAATGATGTAAAAATACCTTAGAGGATGAGGGAGGTGTGGAAATAAGTGAGGCATTCTGGAGTGTGTTGGAAGGGTAGTCATAAAGAATACATCACTCCAATCAAGTTTCTGGGCTTCACTCACAACAAATGTTTGTCCAAAGCCCTCCATATGCTCTGGACTTTGCCAAAACTTTTTCTTCTGTGACATTGGAAGCTTGAAGAAATCTTGAATCTCCAACTTTACTTTCTCCACCAAGGAAGACCTTATTCCATGGTTTACCAGCTACATACATAAAAGAAGAGCTTAATTATTTCTACGTACCTAAATAATCCTAAATACAAATTTAGTTTACGTAAAAAAATAGTTATGAACATGAAAAATCACATATAATCATATGCATAACTAAATACATGCATATCATGTGTAATACTACAGCCCAGGTATGCTGTACTACAGTCCATGTATGTTTACATAAGTTTATTGAATTTTATAAAATTATCTTAAATATCTAATAAATAAATGATAAAATTATTATTTTACTTTGTCAAATATCATGTTAAACTCATATTACATTACGAATTGAAGGATTAAAAGACAAAATTAAAGAATCGACCTGGAAGAATCCCCAATCCTTGCAAGCAAGGTGAAGCTTAGCCAATTCTGAAGTCCCAGGTTCTGCAGAAAGCAATCTTTGCATGTCAATAACTGGAATCTCAATGCTACCATTTTTAGTTTCTTCTTCAGAGAGGAGCACTCTGTCTTGATGATGTTGAGGTTGAATGTATCTTTGTGAAACATGAGACAAATTCTGTTTAGCCAACTCTTGCACTGATGGAACCAAAAGTGAAGTCCCTGATGGGTTGTAGAACTTTTCCATACCCTTAATTTGGCTGAAACAACGTACACACGTTACACTTACACACACCTCCACTCTTATATTGAACTATGAGTGTATCAAAATGTGTATTTCTAACTTTATTTTATTTTTTTAAAATTATTTTAGTGATAACATAACATAAATTTTGATGGCTGAATGAAAATGGGTTAATTACTTGATCGTGTCGTGTACAACTCTCGCACGATCGAGCTATAAGCTTTATTATGGGTTCTGCTTCTGCAATCTGCATGCAGATATAATGTCAAATTTGAGTTTGGACGATTTGATTAAACCAATTTTGATTATGGGCGCCGCACTGAAATATGGATAAAGTATATGACTATTGGAGAGTTCAGATAAATATGAGCACCGACTAATTGAGCAATATCGATCGGTGACTTTCAAATTTTTGATACAATCACAATCATGATTAAGCCGTAGGCTATTTTGCACTGGCCTGCAAATTTTTACTGTCAAATGTGTTTTGGTTTTCAGTTCTATTAATTTTAAATAAGACAAAAACTAATACAAGAACTCTTTTTCACAAATGGATTATGAAACTTTCCGAAACTTGCCTAGAAAAAGTTTTTTGTATGTAAACTAACACACACACATGTGGCCTTGTGTATAGAAATAGAACCTGAAAGGAAGAGGAAGTTGTGGAAATAAGTGGGGCATTCTTGAGTTTGTTGGAAGGGTGGTCATATAGAATATATCACTCCAGTCAAGTTTCTAGTCTTCACTCACAACAAATGCATGTCCAAATCCCTCCATATGCTGTGGAGTTTGTCAAAACTTTTTCTGCTCTGAAATTGGAAGGTTGAATAAGTCTTCAATCTCCTACTTAACTTTGTCTAGGAAGGATAAGCTTACTTCATGGTTTATTAGTTAAAAAAAAAAAAAAATGTAATAAGTTATATTAAAATTTGAGTCAAATATTTTTTTTATCCTAATTAGTACTCTATTCGTCTTTATTTACCAAATATAGTCTTAGAATTTATTTTTATCTATTTTTATAAGATTTCATTTCAATTGTACTAAGATGTTCTGAATTATCTGTTTCTCTTTCCTGGGAGATTGAAGAAGATGAATACACCCAAATAAAGCTAAGGATAATTTTAAAAGAATAATATAATTACTAACAAATTTAATATTAATACTTAGATTTAACAAATTTGTTAAAATATTTACAATGATAAAAGTTGTCAATTGAAGTGTTTATCATATTTTTGGGACCCTTGTAGTTTCATGGAAGTTTAAATACTTTAGATAATAATTCACTTTAATGGTAGGATGGTTAAAGAGAGTGTTTATCATAATAATTTTTAAATAACAGTTATTTATACCATCAAGATGGTTATAACGGTACTTATGTAAGTAACTTCATATAATTTGTTCCAATAAATAAATAACTCACTAAACATCCATCCAAGATACTCATAATAAGCTTAAATTAGTAACCATATATTATAAAGAGACGAAATGAGTAGTATATTTTAAAATTAAAATAGTATTACCTCATGTTTATTAATTATAATAATTATAAGCAACACCTCTATGGTCTCGGGAGTGGTAAATACAAATTTCATGTAAAAAAATAATTATGAAAATGAAAAGTCACATGATCAACCAAAAAAATAAAGAAATTGAAGGATAAAAAGTGGAAAAATACAAATCAAAGAGACCTGGAAGAATCCCCCTTTCCTTGCAAGCAAGGTGAAGCTTGTCCAATTTTCTGAAGTCCCAGATTCTTGAGAAAGCAAGCTCTGCTTGTCAATGACTGGAATCTCAATGCTAATGTGATCTTCTTTTGAGATGAGTACCATGTTTTCATGTTGAGGCTGAATGTATCTTTGTGGAACATTAGACAAATTCTCTTTACCAAACTCTTGCACTGATGGTACCAAAAGTGAAGTTCCAGATGGGTTGAAGAACTCTCCCATGTTCTCAGTTTGCCTGAAACACTACACCCTCGACCCAACAATAATTGCAACTTGCAACTGGTCCAAATTTTGCTGTTTTATTGTGAGTTTGTCTGCGATCAAAACATATATAGGAGTGGCTCTTTTAATAAAGTAGTATTTATTAGAAGATAATTCTACTATAATATTTTTATTCATTTTTTATTATTTTTTATAAATGCATTACTAATTAATTTTTTCAAAACCATCATTTATTAAAAAGCAGAATTGGATTGGATTTTCAAACATCTCACTGAATATGGATAACATCGATCAATTTTTAAAAATTAAAACTGTAGTTATTTTTTTGGTTTGGAAAACAGAAAGAGTGGCAAGTAAAATATCTAGCTATTCAAACAAGCGGTCCAAATTGAACTATAAAATAATGTGTTGGAGATAGTTATGTATGTCAGATTGAGAGATCCTATTCTTAATAAAGTATTTTTTAATGTTGTATTTACTATTTGATTAAACCTGGTAATTTAATAAGTTAACTGATTAAAAAGAGGAACTTATTATTATACCCGAGATTATGACAACTCACCTAGCAAAAGCAAATGGGTTGGGTGAGACCACCTTTTTCCATTTATGGGGTTTAGTTACTTCAATAATTTGTTTTTTTAAAGAAAAAAATATCTTTCTCGATCCATTTTGTATGTAATTTTTTAAAGATGTTTTTTTTTTTTCTTTCTTTCTGACAAAGAGAACTTGTATATTATATACTAAAATAGGTATAAGTAATCTGTCTTGATTATCATGACTAATCACACAATCAATCAACTAAAAAAAAAAAAAAAGTTTCACACTGATTAATAAATATCCACCCTCAGTAGAGTATATATAATTTAACCAGTACCTCTCCGAAAGTCATATATTTATTTACTAAGTAACTCGATTCCAATTCATCACACATAAAGACAAATGACAATTTATCCATGAGGACGAATGCTTGCTACAAAGTTCGATAACCAAAAAATGCATAAATCAAAATAGTCTTGATCAGATGTTCTAAACTATAATCATGAATGAAATAAGATAAATTCAATGATCCCCTACTTATCAAAAATTAAATTCTTGAAGATAATAAGATTTTTCCTGCACCAAATAATTCAGATCACTGCATACCAAATAGTTCTCCACGCACTATTCGATTTGCTTTATCACCCGAAATAAGATTGATGGTGTGTGGTCGAGTTTGTGTTTGACGTACGCAAATTTGTGCATATGGTGCATGATGGTCTCTACGACAAAGACCATGCCTTGGGTGAGCAATTCCATCCATATATATACATATCCAATTCCATCCATATTATGCTATCTTCATGAAATATTCATTACCTGTAAGGTTTTTTTTTTGTCAGCACATTAATTATGTGTAAGGTAAATATTTATTTAGACATTTTCTACAGTTAACCTGTAGAATTTATATTATTCATACAAACAGATATTTAGGTGTGATCATTATAACTTTTCTATACATGTGCACATATACCAGACTTGTGCAAATTTTTGAATAACTTCAATTTTGATGCTCTATTCTCAAGGCATCTCTGTAGGTCTTTCCTTCAAGTTTTCCAGCAAACAAGTTCTTAAAGTAGTCTTTTACTCCAATGCTTTTGAATTGTACTGGTGTTTGTTCAGTGATCAAACTTGGCCAAGGTCCTACCTGCCCATCTTGTCTTGGGTTATAGACTGTTACAAGTGAAAGCCTTTCCTTCTCAGAGTTCACTGTTGCTCGGTGTTCAATGCTTCCATATATACCATTAGTAAGAATCTGTCATATATGTAATAAAACATAAAAAGAAAGGGAAAAAAAGTTTATAATCTTTTACTCAAATGATCTATTCAACTTAATTAGTAACCAAAGTTTTTAGTTCTCAAAGTGTTTGTTTATACTGGATATGAATTGCACAAAATAGCTCTTTAAAATTGCACTTTAATATAGCTTTTATAAAATTAAAAAAAAAATGTCACTGTTTTAATAGATACAAAATTCCAAAACTAAAAATTTTATAAGAAAATAGACTTAAATGATAATGCATATAAAATGAATTAGTATCATCCGTCAGTCACAATATTATATTTGTATGTCTTTTAAGAAAAAAATATAAAAATTAATTAACCTATATATCATCAACAAAAGATTGTGATTAATTCTATTTTACACTCAATTAAACTCCAAAAAATAATCTAATGATAATTCTAAATTTAAGAAAAGCAAAGAAAAATAAACCTCAAAAAATTAATCTAAACATCATGATGAATGGTGTTACCTCCAAGATGTCCCCAACATTAACAATAAAAGCATTAGGCAATGGCTTAACAGGAATCCACGTGCCATCTTTCCTTATCTGTAGCCCTTCAACTTCATTGAGTTGTAAGAGAATGGTGAGAGCTACTGGATCTGAATGATTTTTGAGGCCAATAACCTTTTCTGGTTCAGGAGAAGGAGGGTAATAGTTCATTCTCATCATTTGTATACCATCTTCAAATAATTCTCTTATTTCCATTTCTTCTATCTTCAAAGCTTTTCCCATTTGGCCAATAATTTCCATGGCTAGATCTTTCATCTTGCTAGAGTAAAGCTCTAGAGTGTCTCTGCATGAAAAATTGCAATAAATAATCATGCAGGATCGATCGACCAATTAGGTTTTTTAACAAAGATTAATCTTTAGCAAATTCAGTAAATAAAAAAAACACAAACACAAACACTAATGTGGCTTTGTGTTTAGAAATAAAACCTAAAAGGATGAGGGAGTTGTGGAAATAAGTGGGGCATTCTTGAGTGTGTTGGAAGAGTGGTCATATAGAACATGTCACTCCAATCAAGTTTCTGGTCTTCACTCACAACAAATGCATTTCCAAATCCCTCCATATGCTGTGGAGTTTGCCAAAACTTTTTCTTCTCTGATATAGGGAGGTTGAAGAAGTGTTCAATCTCCAACTTAACTTTGTCCAGGAATGATGAGCTTACTCCATGGTTTATCAGCTAAAAAAAAAAATGTTAAATTTGTAATTATGATAACATATGCTTCAAATATGTTCTTGATCTTGAAAAATTTACCAGTACGTAGTAGTATATTTCAAAATTAAAATATTATGAATAAATTACAATTATACTTCCTCAAATTTTATGGAATTATACTTGGTTTCAACTTTTTCTTTTTAATTTTTTTTACACTAACATCATTTTTTAAGTTAAAATAAAATGCTCTATACTAATATAAAATCATTTTACACTAAATTATTATAAATAAAAGGTTGTATAAAATAGTTTTACACTCGACAATGCATAAAGTTTTTTCTCATTACATTAACATATATTGTATGTTTCAAAACATCAAAACACTACGCCTGGTATGTTAGTATAATTTGCCCGAATATTAACTACAAATTTAAGGTAAAAAAATAATTATAAAAATGAAAAATTACATAATCAGCCAAAAAAAAATAAAGAAATTGAAGGATAAAAAGAGGAAAAATATAAATTAAAGAGACCTGGAAGAATCCCCATTCCTTGCAAGCAAGGTGAAGCCTGTCCAATTCTGAAGTCCCAGATTCTTGAGAAAGCAAGCTCTGCATGTCAATAACTGGAATCTCAATGCTACTGTGATCTTCTTTTGAGATGAGCACCATGTTTTCATGTTGAGGCTGAATGTATCTTTGTGGAACATCATACAATTTCTGTTTAGCCAACTCTTGAACTGATGGTACTAAAAGTGAAGTCCCTGATGGATTGAAGAACTCTCCCATGTTCTTAATTTGGCTTAAACACACCTCGACCCAACAATAACTGCAACTTGCAACTGGTCCAGATTTTGCAGTTTTATTGTGATTTTGTCTGCGATCAAAACATATATAGGAGTATAATATATATCTCTAAAATTATAATGTCATAACTAGGACAAATTAAAGGCTTTAATATATATTTTTTTATGTTTATAATATAATATAATTTATTTAAATTTTATTTATTTTTAATTTTAGTCTTATATGATTTTAATATCTGTTGTCGATCATGGCAATGATGTGATAATTTTTTAATATGTCACATAATTACTTAATCAATAATACAACACTATGCTAACTTATAAATTCATCACTTAACGGATTTTGACTTATAATATATATTAAGGTTTAATATGTTTTGGGCTCATAGAAAGTTTGTTCTTTTAAAGTTCAATTTTGTAGCCACACAATTGTAAACATGTTTTATTTTTATAGGAACAAAATGTTAAAATTAATACAAAAAGTTTAATAAAAATGAAACTAATGTTTTTCTAGAAAAAAAACATATTAAGCATTATATATTAAAATCAAATATAAAAAAAAATGAAAAACATATTATACGGAGATTATGACAAGCCATCTAGCAACAGCAGATGGGTCGGGTGATGAGACAACCCTTTTCCATATATGGGGTCTAGATCGATCTAATTAGAACAATAATTTTGTTTTTGTTTTTGTTATTTTAGAGAAAAAATATCTTTCTCGGTCTATCTTATACGTAGTTTTATAATAATTGATGGTGTGTTGTCGAGTTTGTGTTTGACGCACATGTGATGTGATGTGATGATGGTCTCTGACTCTGTCCATGCATAGGGTGAGTAGAGAAGAGGACAGGTATTTCCATTCATATTTTATGCTATTTTCATGAAATATTCATTACGTGTAGGGTTTTTCTTTTATTTTGTCAGCACATTACGTGTAGGGTAAATATTTATTTATTTAGACAATAGACACTTTCTACCGTGAACCCGTAGAATATAGGCACTTTTGAGACTGAGTTTTGATTCTCAACTTGAAATTAAATGAAATATTGACTAGAGATACTTTAATCTTAACGTGAGTCAACTAAGAGTAAGCATTTCAACATAATTAGGCTAGAAATTAAGTAGATGCTTATACATCTTTAATTTCAACTTATGTAAGTCATAAAATAGGGATCGATGACTAATCATAACAGTAAGCATTTTAACATAATTAGCCTACAAAGCAAACCAGCTTAGCTAGGCTAGTAAGTCTATCAATATAAACATTATTGTGCAAATATTCTATATATTGTGTGCATACCATACTTATCATTAGTGCAAATATTTTTATCTTTTCCGTATATAATTTCAATTGTGAAGCTCTATTCTCATGGCATCTCTGTAAGACTTCCCTTCAAGTTTCCGAGCAAAAAAGTCTTCGTAGTACTCTTTTACTCCAATGCTTTTGAATTGTGCTGGTGTTTGTTGAGAGATCAAGCTTGGCCAAGGACCTATCACACCATCTTGTCTTGGGTTACAGAATGTTGCAATTGAAAGCCTTTCCTTTTCAGAGTTCACTGTTGCTCTGTGCTCAATACTTCGATATATCCCATTAGTAATAATCTATACCATGTTAAACACACAAAATTGAAAAATATTAAAAGTAAATGTAGTAAGGAAAAAGAAAATAAGTAAATATTTCTTTTGCGATTAGACTTTGAAATGAGTAAAGTAGTTCTACAGTGGACAAATTTAAATTTAATGTCATGGTTAGTACATTAAATTTTTCATTTTTATTTTATTTTATTTTAATTTAATGTATAATATTTTAAAAGTATTATTTTAATTTTTAATTTATGTTTTAACATATTTTGATCAATTAAACAATTTGAATGGCCTTGAATTAATTTGATAGTTCAAAAATAATGTTACATAACAGATTCACTTAATAGATAAAAATAAATTCACTTAAAATCTTAATAGAACAAGATGTACTAAAAACATATCTTAAAGTATAAATATGACAATTAACATAGTAATACTATCCACATATCACCTTTAAACTCTTATGAAATCGATATAAATGGATATTTTACCTCCATGATATCACCAACATTAACAATAAAGGCGTTAGGCAAGGGCTTAACAGAAACCCACATGCCATCTTTTCTTATCTGAAGTCCTTCAACTTCATTGAGTTGTAAGAGGATGGTGAGAGCTGATGCATCTGAATGATTTGTGATGCCAATGACCTTTTCTGGTTCAGGAAAAGGAGGGTAATAGTTCATCCTCATTGTTTGTATCCCATCTTCAAATAATTCTCTTATTTCCATTTCTTCTATTCTCAAAGCTTTTCCCATTTGGCCAATAATAGTCATGGCTAGATCTTTCATTTTGCTAGAGTAGAGCTCTAGTGTGTCTCTGCATAGCAAAGAGCAACATGGCTCTGTAAGCCCAAGGCAAAATGTTCAGATAGATTATGTTTTCATTGTGACATTATTATGAAGTATCGATCAATTTTCACTGTTATAATTGATTAATAATGTAAAATTATACTGTAAATTTTATGTTTAGAAAACTTTGACTATACTAATATAATATCCTATTTCAATTACAATTTTTTTTTTCATTCATGGACCTATAACTTAAAATTACTTTGGTTTAAGAATCCGACCAGAGTGACTAACAATACATTGGTACTGATCTCTCTAAAAAAAAACATTGGTACTAAGAAAGATTTGATGTTACATAAAGTTTTAATTTTTATATTAATATCCTAGATTTAGATACACACAAATGTGACCATACATAGAAAGAAATAGAACCTGAAAGGAAGAGGGAGTTGTGGAAACAAATGGGGCATTCTGGAGTGTGTTGGAAGGGTGGTTATATAGAACACATCACTCCAATCAAGTTTCTGGTCTTCACTCACAACAAATAATTGTCCAAAACCCTCCATATGCTGTGGGCTCTGCCAAAACTTTTTCTTCTCTGACATTTTAAGGTTGAAGAAATCCTTAATCTCCAACTTTACTTTCTCCACCAAAGAAGGGCTAACTCCATGGTTTATCAGCTACATAAAAGATATTATTATAATTTAAATCAATTAATTTTTAATTAAAAGCGGGAGCACGGAATAAAAATTATGAAAATGAAAAATCATGAGACCTGGAAGAATCCCCAATCTTTGGAAGCAAGGTGAAGCTTGTCCAATTCTGAAGTCCCAGACTCTTCAGAAAGCAAACTCTGCAAGTCAATAACTGGAATCTCAATGCTACAATTTTTAGTTTCTTCAGAGTCTTCATGTTGCTGAGGCTGAATAATGTATCTTTGTGGAACTTTAGACAAATTCTGTTTAGCCAACTCTTGCACTGATGGTACCAAAAGTGAAGTCCCTGATGGTTTGTAGAACTTTTCCATATCCTTAATTCGGCTGAACTGAAGAAACACTTTCACTTTTATTGAACCAGTAAATATTAAGCCGTGCAATTTTATTGAGTGACAGATTCATTTAAGATAGAGGAGTGATAACGAAATTTTTTAATATTTTCTTTGACACTTTTTAATATATATTTTTATAATCTTTATGTGATCGGTTAAAGTGATTAAAAATTATGAATTTTGATATGTATATATTAAATTAGTAAATGATATGTGAAATTCACTAAAAAAAAATTATATTTTTTTTATTAATTTCTAACCAATCATACAGGAGTGTCTCGAAGGAAGTGTTTTAAATAAGATAAATCTTGATGCCACGAGGCAAGCATGCACAATGATGGAATTTGAGTTTGGACGATTTGATACAAACCAATTTTAATAATAGATTAATATAGGAGAGTCCAGAATCCACGTTACACTGTCATTTTGAACTACCATTTTTCTTATATATAAATTATTTTTATCTCCACCTTCACCATAGATTAGAATAATTAATTGCAAATTCCTCTTAGAAATGAGTTATATATTCTTGACCATATGAGTCAACTTTTTTGAAATTTGGCTTATGGTGGCTAGTAGGGGCAACCAACAATATTTGAGTAGAACTAAGAAACAAAAATTCCTACTCACCTACTAAGATGAAATAAAATTTTGCATCAAACATGAGGAATAGGGTTAACGATAAAAGCTGACAGAGTGATAGCTTATCTTACCATTTAAAAATTTGTGTTTCAAGAAATGATATAAAAAAAAAGTTTTTTTAATAATAAAAAAGTTTAATAGAACTTTTTGTCATCAAATTCTAATTAATATCTAATTTGGTCCTTAAATTATAAAAAAATTTAATATGATCATCAAATTATTTAAAATGTATTAATTTGATTTTTTTTATGTCAGATTTTATTATTTACAATTCTTTTTTATTAAATATATTTCATAAGAACATAAAAAAGAGAGGTGTATTTTGTTGTTGATGATATATATCAATTGTAAGTGGTTGAATTTTAATTAGTTTTATAGGATTTAATAGGACAAAAACTACAAGAGACAAACTTTTACATAAAAGGGTTATGGAATTTTTCAATCCCAAATCTAATAACTAGCATTGTATAATTTTTTTTCTTCTAATTTTTACTTTTTTATTATTTATTATTTAGGATAAATTACCATTTTGATTTCCTAGTTTCTCAAATACATGATTTTGGTCCCCTAATTTTAAATTGACAATTTTGATTCCTCTAATTTTAAGAATAAACAATTTTGGTCTCAGGTCAATTATTAATTAATAATTATAATCAGAAAAATTATTAAGTTAATTATAAATTCACTAAAAAATATTAATTATTCAAACAGATTAAAAATGATTTTTCTTTTAATTTTTATTATTTTTTAATATTAACAATAATTTTTTTATGATTGGTAATTAAAAATATTTTTAATGTTAAAAATGATTTTTTTTTATTTTTTCTCTATGAAAAAAATTATTATAATTTTTAATTAACTCAATAACTCTATTAATTATAATTATTAGTTAATAATTGATCAAGGGAACTAAAATTACCATTTTTTAAAATTAGAGGAAACAAAATTGTCATTTTAAAATTAAGAGATTAAAATCATGGATTTAAAAAAATAAGGAGATCAATTACAATTAACTTATTATTTAATCTTACCTATATAAGACTTGCTGTACAATAATCATAATTTAATCAAAAGGATATATAAAAGCATGCTAGTTAAAGAGCTTGAGAGTATCTTTACAATCATGCACATATATTATTATGAGTAGGATCCATTTACTTCAAAAATATAAGTATAATAGATTTATTCTTGATCTTATACTTATTTTTAGAGTAAATTGATCTGTTCTCATATTATATATACATATAATGGTAACAGTGATGCAAAACCAGTGGAGAGTTTCTATCAACCAACTTCAATTGCGATGGTCTTTATTCAATTCTCACGGTATCTAGGTAAGAGTTTCCATCAAGTTTACGAGCAAACATGCCCTTGATGTATATCAACAATCATGGGTGAGTTTATCACCGATAAATTAAAAGGATAAAAGCAAAGTGCGATTCTTGAGCACATAAACAAAATTAACAAAGAAAATGTGACCACTGGTCTCCAATTTGGCAATTCATTCATAAAAATTCACGCAAGCACGCAATTAGCATATGGTGACAGTACCATAAATCCAGTAGCTATAGTTTTTATCAGCTTCGATTGCTATGCTATATTCTTATGGTATCTAAGTAAGACTTCCTATTAAGTTTACGAGCAAATAAACCCTTGAAGTATTCCTCCGTTTTAATTCTTCTGAACTTTGCTGGCGTTTGTTCACTGATTAAGCTAGCCACGGGTCCTATCTCAACGTCTTGTTTGGGGCTGTGGAATGTTGCAATTGAAAGCCTTTCTATTTCAGAGTTCACTGTTGCTCTGTGCTCAATACTTTGATATACCCCATTGGTTATGATCTGGTTGTCATATAAAACATGCAAACATAATCATTGGTCTCATGTGAATGCTAATAAACCGCATAAAGGGAAAAAATAACAAAATATATATTATCTAACACACTCTTTATTAGTAGTTAAAATATTTTTGAGTTTAATTGTGATGCAATGTCATTTAATCACAATTCACACAGAGTTTAATGATGATGCTCTTTTGAGATGAATGATCATATTACCTCAAGTATTTCTCCAATGTTGACAATGAAGGCATTAGGCAGGGGCTTAATTGGAACCCACATGCCATCTTTCTTAATCTGAAGCCCTTCTACTTCATTGACTTGTAGGAGGATAGTGAGAGCAACTCCATCTGAATGGGGTGGGAGGCCAATAACCTTCTCTGGTTGAGGACATGGTGGGTAATAGTTCATCCTCATAGCCTGTCTCAAGTCTTCAAGTAACTTTCTCATCTCCATATCCTCCACCTCAAGAGCCTTTCCCATTTGTGAAATAATAACCACGGCTAGATTTTGAAGTTCTTGTGAGTAAAGCTCCAAAGTTTCCCTGCATGGCAAATTGCAATGACAATGACTAAGCATGTAAACTTTCTAAGATATAAGATTGATCCATTAGTAAAAAGAAAAACCAAAAAGGAAATGATGAAAACAGCATGTGGATTCGTCTTCCTGTGTTAAAAAAAAATCTAATAAATTAATCATTAACATTCGTTAATAAAAAAAATATATGTAAGCCCTTTGAGACTGAATTTGTGAAAGGAATTGTAGAAAGAGACAGAACCTGAATGGAAGAGGGAGGTGTGGAAATAAGTGGGGAGTTCTAGAGTGAGTTGGCAGGGTTCTCAAATAGAACATATCAGCCCAATCAAGTTTTTGGTCTTCACTCACAACAAATGCTTGTCCAAAACCCTCCATATGCTGTGGACTCTGCCAAAACTTTTTCTTCTCTGACATTGGAAGCTTGAAGAAATCATGAGTCTCCAACTTTACCTTCTCCACCAAGGAAGAGCTAACACCATGGTTTATCAGCTACAATAAGGGAATTAACAACTAAATCAATCCTTAATTAATTCAAAATTTTAATTTTATACTTTCACCCGTCTTTTTTTTATAAGATTTGATTACCTAATTCATTTAAATTAAAAAGGAAATAGTTAATTTAGTTGATAACAATAAATTTATCTTAAATTCATAACTTAATTTTTTTTAAGACTATTGTTGTCATTAATAATCCTCTCTTTTAATTAGAGTTATTTTAAATTTAAAAATAATTAATACAAGAAACAGAGTATATGTGTACAATAAAAAATTTCTAGACTCTAGAGTCCAAGATCAAACAGAAAGATATGTTGTAAAAAAATTGAAGGAAAGAGAGAGAAAACAGACCTGAAAGAATCCCCATTCTTTGCATGCAAGGTGAAGCTTAAGCAATTCAGAACCACCAGATTCCACAGAGAGCAAGTTCTGCATATCAATAACTGGAATCTGAAGGATACCATTTGCTTCTTCAGAGAAGACCATTCCTTCATCGTGTTGAGGCTGAATGTATCTTTGTGGAACATTAGATATCTTTTCTTTAGCCAATTCTTGAACTGATGGTACCAAAAGAGAGGTCACAAATGGTTTCATGATCTTTTCCATGGGGCCTTTGATGTTCTTCTCGAATCATATAATATATATAAATAAATATAACAACAAATAAAGTATTCTAAGGCTTTTTTTCACCCACTCCAACTCACCAAATCACATGAATGGTTGATTACACTACCCCAATGTCTTTTGCAGTCAGTTTCACAATGATTAAACAAATGAAACGTGTCTGATATATACATCACTAAGAAACAATTCTTTGATAAATAGTAGCAATAAATAACAATAAATGTCTCTTAATTATTAACTTTGTTTTTATTAAGATTTTTTTTTTTAGTTAACACATAGGATAACGCGTTCACTGTACACTACACAATATAGAAGATTTGATTCCTTCACATTGTGTCTGTGAGAATTGAACTGGCCAAAACACACTTGGCTTTTTTTGAGACACTGTTTCATAAGAATTTTTAAGAGAAAAAAATATAAAAAAATAAATTTAATCCATTTTAATAATACATAATTTTTTAATTTAATTATTCTATTAATTATAATTATTATCTAATGATCAATAAGGAATTAAAATTATTAATTTTTAAAATTAGAAGACTAAATATTATAATTAAAAATTAGAGAGACTAAAATAATGTATTTAGAAAATTAGAATGACAAAAAATACAATTTAACCTAATAATAATGACTTTAAATTTCTAAACAACATTTCCAGTTATATAGTTATATGAGTTATATAATTTTAAACAATGTTATCTCACTTTAGACGCTGTAAAACGACCTTCGAGATTAAATGATTCAAGAAACTAAATGAAGTTAGAGTACAAGATTTGACTCAATCAGCTCGACAACCTTCGTTTAATTTGAATACTTTCAATTTTTTTTAAAGTAAAAATAATTCATTTGGGATGAAATGATTTACAAATTAATGTTCTATGAAAAATGAAGTCTTGTATAAAATATTTCACAGAAAATTTCAAGTCATATATTAATATTTAATCAATTCAATTCACAATAAAAATCACTTTTTTTTGCTTGCTGCAAAATCTTAAATAAATTTGTACTTATCCATGATTTTTATAGGATCATGAAAGCTATAAGGCACGATGGCAATTATGCATCACTACTCGCGTCGGGTGGGAGGAAACATATGCTTAATCATAAACATAATTATTTATTATGAACAAGAACTCAATTATTTATGGATAAAATATATTTTTAATTTTTGTAAATATGATTATTTTTAAATTTAATTTTTCATAATAAAGTTTCACTTATCCTAAATTTTATAATTTTTGTTAAAATAATTAATTTCCATCACAATTTAGTAATAGTACATGTTATGTTATCATTAAAATATTTTTAAATTTATAAAATTAAAAATAATGGCACGTTTAATTTATTTTATATATACCATTTGCCACCGAAACAAATAAATTTAATATCCTTCGTCCTGAGGACTCAGGTTTCCTTCGATTTTGACTTTTTGAACGTTCTGTCATTATGTGAGAATAACTATACCCTACCACATATAATTTTTAGGTGGATAAGTCATAAGTGTAGGGAAGAAAGATATAGGAAGAAAAAGAAATGGAAGAAATAGAAATAAAATAAAATAAATAAGAGATGTGATATACATGTTTAGTGATGAAAAATAAATAATATTTGAGAAAATAGGAAGAAAAATAACTTTAGATAGTATATATTTATTATTATCCATACATGTGTGTTTGGATATCACTATATACTAACATAATTTCTTTTTTTAAAGAAGTTAATTAAAAGTGAAATAATTTATGTTTAGCTTTTTTCATGAGATCAGATGTACGTATACTTTTGCTAGAGATAATCTTATTTAAATTGAAAGAACTGGTATAAATGACAAAGTTTTCTTAATTATACCATTAATGTAAACTCAAATTTAAAATCAATAGTTAATTAAATTTTATATTTAAGACTTGAATTCAAAATTATTGGTTAAATCTAAAATAACTACAGTTGATCTACAAACACTGCGTTAGCTAGTTTGTGTTTTTTGAAGTAAAAATATTTCTAATTAAAATATCTAGAAAACTTTAAATAATTAGAAATTTTATATAAACGTACAGGTAAAACCTTGGAAGATTTTTTTTTTTTTTCATAATTTCTAAAGCAAGTTGTGACAAATGCAATCATAATTGACAAAGAAAGTAGATCGGTTTATAGATAATAATAATAAAAAAGTGATGGGTTTGGCTAGGTCTTTATGATTACGAGAGTCTTACAAAACTTACACACAAACTTACCACAATAATTAAGTTACCACAATAAATTTATTGAAATACATGTTTAATAAGTTATATACACACTTACATACAAACTTATCAAAATAATTAAGTTAATTAAAAAGAGTTTACGAGAGTCCTAAAATATTGTTTTTATAGGTTCAAGCAGACTCTCTATAAACTCTTCTACACACTGCATATTAATGCCCTAACATGGAAAATAACAACCAAGCAAGCAATATTATACGTACAAATACATTGATAACTTCAATGGCTTCAATTCAACAGTGATGCTTATATCTATATTCTCATGACATCTATGTATGCTTTTCCATCGAGTTTACGAGAAAATAAGCCCTTGAAGTAGTCCTTTACTCCTACGGTTTTGAATCGTGGTGGTGTTTGTTCAGTGATCAAGCTTGATGCAGGACCTACCACACCATCTGGACTTGGACAATAGAATGTTGCAAATGAAACTCTTTCTTTCTCACTGTTTACTATTGCTCGATGCTCAATGCTTCGGTATATGCCGGTTGGTTATAATCTATCATATCATGTGCAAATTAAACGTGTGTAAAATAATAATTCAGTTAAAATCATGCAAAATAATGTTCATTAATATATGGTATGATTAACTGATGTGAAATTGGTCAAGTTTATATGTATCACAGTGTATTCTTTTTGAATTCCCTTCACAGTTCCAATCATGAATATTTTTTTGTTACGTAAAGTGTGGTGTTTGTATGTTATGGTCAAATAGTAAATGAAAAGGGTAAAATGTCAAATGAAATTAAAATAATAAGATGTAAAATGAAAAAGGTAAAAAAAGATATAACACATATATAAATTAAAAATAATTTTATTACAAATGAAATATTATACTCATTTGAGTTATATCTATCTATCTATTGTAATCTTAGACAACCTATAAAATTAAAGAGAATTAATTCAGTTGGTTGGATATAATGTATAAATATTATAAATTCTTATGATAATATGTTCGATTCTTATATATAAAAAAAATAAAAATACAACCTATAAAAATAAACAGAAAGTTAACTCTACAGTATGTTATAAATCTACCGTACATTATAATAAGAGAAAAAAACAAAAATTTCCTTTTAAAGTAGTTGATATATAATATTAATTATTTGAAAGATATGATCAATTGATATTTATATATAAATTAATAAATTAAAATATATTACCTCTAATATGTCACCAACATTGACAATGAAGGCATTAGTCAAGGGTTTAACAAGAACCCAGAAGCCATCTTTCCTTATATGAAGACCTTCAACTTCATTGAGTTGTAGGAGAATAGCAAGTCCAATTGCATCTGAATGGGGAGTGAGGCCAATAACCTTTTCTGGTTCAGGGCATGGAGGATAATAGTTCATCCTCATCAGTTGTATCGCATCTTCAAATAACTCTCTTATTTCCCTTTCTTCAATCCTCAAAGCTTTTCCCATTTGGCTAATAATAGACATGACCAAATCTTTCATTTCCTGTAAGTAAACCTCTAGAGTATCTCTGCATGACAAACAAATTCTATCAGATATATTTTTTATCGGTAAGAAGACTGAAAACATACACTCTGCTTAACCAAATGAACTAGTCTATCTCTTGGTAAACTTTATAAGATATGGGTATGCTAAACAATTAACCATAATATACAAACACAAGGTTGAGAGGGACAACCTGAATATGGAATAGGGAGTTGTGGAAACAGAGATATTTTTTTGATTCGTAAAAATTGATGACAGGTATAAGGAAGTTAACAACGAAACATATATTATGTTTAACCAACTGAAATATACTCGATATCATTTGTAATCTCTATAAGATACATGCGTATGCTATGCAGACATAAAATATTAAACACATAACATATATACAAACACATAATAAGGTATAGAGTGAGAACCTGAATGGAAGAGGGAGTTGTGGAAACAAGTGGGGCATTCTAGAGTGTTTTGGAAGGGTGGTCATGTAATAAAGGTCAGCCCAATCCAGTTTCTGGTCTTCACTCACAACAAATGCTTGTCCAAAACCCTCCATATGATGTGGAGTTTGCCAAAACTTTTTCTTCTCCGAAATTGGAAGGTTGAAGAAATCCTGAGTCTCCAACTTTACTTTCTCCACCAAAGAAGGGTTAGCTCCATGATTTACCAGCTTTAACAAGATTCAAAATTAAATTAATTGATAATTATTAGTTTAAAATCACATGTATTAGGAGAAAAATTTTGTTTGAGTCAGATTCTAAAAATATATATATTAAAAATTTTGTTTGTAATTAATTTGTTCAATTTAGTCTCATGTTATTTAAATTTTTATTTTTTTTTACCAAGATTTTTAAAATCAGATCGATGAAGGTATTGGTTTAAAGTTTAAAGGTTCAACCTAGGTTGAATTGGGATTAAACGGGCTTTAATAATTTTTTTAATATAATATAGTAATATATTAATATATGAAATCAAATAAAATACATTATAATATTTAAGTTCTAACATGTCTTAGAATAATAATTTATGATAAATAATAACAAATAAAATTCATTAACAATTATAACACTCTTAAAAAAACAACTATAACTAAAAATAATTGATATAATTAACGATTACTATAATATTCATTGAGATTGAATGCATCATGTTCAAATATAGTAGGAACAATATCTTTATTAATTTAAAAAAAAAAATCCATTAAAACGATGTCATTTTGGTGTTTAAAAAAAAAAATTAAAAAAAAATACTAAAACAAAGTCGTTTTGGTTTAAAAAAATCACAGAACCAGTTTTATCCATTGAACTTGTCAATTTTCATCAGTTTTATCGATTCTTCACCAGTTTAGCACCTCCTTGATTAAAAGGTTTTTCTGGACCGAACAGGCCATCGATTCTCTAGTCCGACCGCGGTCAGTCTGGTCCGATTTTCACAACCATGCTATTTACACTTTTTTATTTATTAAATATACTTGAAAAACATAAAAAAAGAGGTGCATTTAATAAAATTGTGAGTAAATAATAAAATTTGACAAAAATAATACCAAATTAATGTATTTTAAATAATTTGAGTATAAAATTGAGATCTTTTATAACTTTTGAGAACTAAATTTTACGATTAATTAAAATTCGAGAATCAAAAGTAGATATATTAATTCCTATTATTATTATTGATAGTTATCGTTTTTTTGGATACATCTAAATTCTAGAATCCAGAAACCAACGGAAATTAAGATGTATATTATATATAGTTTTAAGAATTAATCTGAAGGATAAAGAAATAAAAGCGACCTGGAAGAATCCCCATTCCTTGCAAGCAAGATGAAGCTTATTCAATTCTGAACCACCAAATTCTACAGAAAGCAATCTTTGCATGTCAATAACTGGAATCTCAAGAGTACTATGAGCTTCTTCAGAGATGAGCACCATGTTTTCATGTTGAGGCTGAATATATCTTTGTGGAACATTAGGCAATTTCTCTTTAGCCAACTCTTGAACTGATGGTACCAAAAGTGAAGTTCCCGAAGGGTTCTTGATGATCTCTTCCATATGGCTAAAGCCTTTTTGTCTTTGGTTTTTCTCAATATGACATTAACTCACTTCTTTCTTTCTTTCTCCCACTCCTAACTTGCATGTGATCACATGAAAGATGTTAAAGTGATTTATAAACATTACAAAATACAATTTCTTTTAATTTTGAATATGAATATATATGGTATGAATAAACAATTAGACTAGACATTTAGGGTCAACGAGAGCATGGTATGATACTGTCAGGAGTTGGGTGGTAAAAGTATTTTATTCTTCTTTTTTTGTCTGTGAAAAAAATGGGGGTTAAACAATCTAATTAAACAAATTATTCTATTATTATTTTGTTAATATAAATTAGATTTGACTGACAGTATAAACAATCTCATTTAATTATATATTTTCACTGTATGATAAAAATATTGAATTTTATGATAATTATTTTAATTTTTTTTATCTAAAATGATTTCTAATTGATTAATAATTTAAAAATCTTTTCATTGAAAGTGCATAATAATTAAACATCTTATATTATAATTTTTTTAAAATCATACCGTGCTCTTTTCCTCCACTTTCACACCAGTTTTGGAAATAGTTGGATGAGAATTTTCTTTATGGGTTAAAAAAACTCTTAAATAAATAGTAAAATTTCAGCATTTAACCATGAACATTATTTAACCATGACTTACATGTGTGTTTAATTTTTAAATTTTAATATTACGTGTAGATGATGACTACCAATCAATAAAATATGAGTAAATTACAACATTACAACAACACTCTATAGGTTTCATGTAATTATATCATGTTATTAAAATTATTAAAATCTCAGAGAGTTGTAATCTGGTGATAAAAGATTTGTAGGCGATAACTATCCCAAAGCCATGGTTTGATTCGTCGATTATATTTGCTTCAGTGCGATTTTTTTTTTTTTTTGGACTCCTCTTAGTCTTGTTATCTATCGCTAGTTAATTGAAAATTTGATGCTTAATGTCCAACGAATTCAAAGACACTATCCTCTTCGTTTATAAAATAAAAGTTTTAGCAGAGCAATTATGCTACGAAGACTTGGTTAGCACTTAGCAGACCCACCGGCCAGTTTATGCATAATGTCATAATCTACAAATTTTGAGTCATGTAAGCATAATCTCAGGAAAGATTAGTCATGCATTAAAAAAAGAAACCACTTACCAATGTTACTGTAACCTAATAGCAATAGTATTTCTACATTTAAATTTTTTCTACATCTTACTAACACCACTTGTATCTTTTTATCTCTTTCTTGGTATCTCATCATAATTAATATATATATATATATATATATATATATATATATATATTTTATTTATTTATTTATTTATTAGGTGTCAACGTGAAAATCACTGTAATTTTAGGGATTAATTTATTCATTTAAATTTCGTTTTTGAATATACCATTTATCACTTACTTACTGTATCACACCCAGACCCAGTTACATTCTCTCTCTTCGAAAACTCAAGGGCCAGAGGCGTACATAAGAGGATTGAAATAACATTTCTCACATTTGTGTCCTAAATCCTACCCACCACTAAAAAATTCATGAAAAATAATCACTTCATATTTCTTTTAATATCCCTATTAAAGATAGTGTAAAAAATTAGGAAACGATTATATTTTAAATGATGTGTCGATTTTTTTTTAGTGGTAGTACATGATTTGGGGCACAAATGTGAGGTAGCTAGGTGATTTCAATCCCGCATAAAAGATGTTGGTGTGCAACGTTACTGAATCGTGAGCTGGATATATACATATAAAAGGAAAAGTAAATAAAATAAAATAATTATATATACCACATAGCTTTTAATATTTAAAATATTTAAATAAATGAATGGTAATAGACTATATATAGACATATTGAGATAACAATGGCATAAAATGTTACTGTCGGGGTTTAGGTAGTAAAAGAATTCTTTTTTTTTTTGTCCATATATGATGTATATATATTTTACGTGGAAAAAGTGGGCATGAAATGAATAATAAATTAAGGATATAAAATTTGGTTTAGATGAATTAGCTTAACCTAACAACATTAAGAGGTACAACAGCTCCAACAACTGACGCGTGGTAGGAGTTTGTGTTCCTTGACAGAGATTCATGATTCTAGTTTTGATAAGCTTATAGTGAAAGAAAAATACTTTATGTGAATTCAAGTAAGTCTCTGATAAAAATTAATTTTTATTTTTAAATAAAATTATTTCAATATCATAATTATCTAAAAAAAAAAAAACAATAATGAATTCCTGAGCCTAGTTGATGGTTTGTGTTCCCATCAAGCATCGTGCCCAAAGCCCCAAACTCATCTTTTGTTCATTTTTTTTTACTGATGCTACAGGCACCAAGTTTGTTCGTAATAGTTAGTCTTTTGTAGTTTTTTTTTTTTTTTTTTTTTTTTTTGGTTTTGTTCTTTGTATTTCTGACCCATAAAAACAAAACAATAAGAGAAAATGAAATATAATAAAAAAAATAAAATATAATAGCTAATATATTTTACTTGAAAGAGTAGAATAAGAAAGAAAAAAATTATTTTCAATTATTTAATAAGTTAAAAAGAGAATAAAAGTTAATAAATTGTATAAATATTTTTATTGGATATGGGTGCATGCTTCTATCAAGGATATAGCTGTCTGAAAATGGTCCTGGAGAAAACAACCGTTAACATCCACTACATGCAATTGTCTTTTACATTCAAATATTCCTTATAACTAAGTTTTTTTTTTTGGTATAGAAATTATGGATGTTTTTCAATTTACTTGTCAGACACTAATCTCATTTATTATGTGTAGCTATTACTGGTTTAAGAAAAATTTTACACATCATAGAAATTGACAGATGTTCTTCCACTAAATAGAACATTCCCAGTGTTAATACACTAATACCATAAATGTTAAAACTATGTAATTAGAAATTATTAAAAAACAAACACAATTTAGACCAATGTTTTCTATCTTTATGTATGTTGGATCTAGTGATCGAAACACTGATTCCCTACAATTCGGTTGCAATATTTTTCATTGATTATGTTTAACCACTAGACTTTTATTGACTGATTTCGTGATGGCTGTTTTTTTTATTGTTGTAAATAGTGATAGATTTAAGGGATTTAGCAACTGATTTAGTCGGTCGTAAATCACACTTTTTTGATAGTGAATAAATTCATCAATTCAATCTTCATATTTTGATATATAGTAGGATACGTCTTAGAATCTGGAAAATATACAAAATCCAATCCAAGCTTAATATAGCAAACTATCAAGACATGTTCTAGGGCAACAATTTACCTTTTATGAGAGTTATTTTAATAACTTCAAAAGTTATGCAAGCTATATTCTCAAGGTGTCAAGGTAAGATTTTCCATCAAGTTTACGACCAAATAGGTTCTCCAAAAACTCCTTTAGTTCAATTGTTTTGAAGCATGCTGGTGTTTTTTCAGTGATCAAACTTGCTGCAGGACCTATCACCCCATCATGTTTTGACGTGTGGAATGTTGCTATTGAAATCCTTTCTTTTGCAGAGTTCACCATTGCTCGATGCTCAACGCTTCGGTATATTCCATTGCTTATAATCTGTGCCATGCATGTAACACATACAAACAAAACCAAAATCAAACCAGGGATATATTAAGTTTAATTTATCTACTGATTTTGTTCTTTGTAGGGAAAATTGTATACATATATACATCATTAAGTAACATGCACTTTTAATTGTATATTTTAAGATAATCAAAGTTATAACTTGTTAATTCATTTTTTTTCCAAAAAGAGTATATGAATTCACGTTAGAATTTGGAAAGCGAAAACTAAGTTTCATCTAATTGGTGACATATATCCACTTAGAATATCGATTGAGCAACCACCACGCAAATAATTGTCCTATTGCTTCTGATGACAAAGAGTTATCCGTGTCCTTTTTATTAAATTAAAGCCACTTGCTCAACATACTCAATTATACTATTATACTATTGAAGTTTCAGGAATTTTCTAAAACCATATTGCAAAAAGTAATGATATATGAACATCTATCTCAATCTTATTTATTCATCTATAGATCATATCATCTAGGAAAATGTACTTTTAGGAACACTGGTTAAGAAACTTAAAATATAATGTTTTTATTAGGAGACGAAAAAATTTGTTGTACATGATTTTTTTGGATTTTCTTATGATTTTTCCGCTATGAGAATACTAATTAACAAGATCTTATTATTAATTATACTTCCATCTCTCACTCCGGAGAAAAATATAATGCACAAGATTATATAATTTTATAATGTTAAACAATTATAACTCTTTATTTAAATAATTTTTTTCTCATAAATCATATATCATGGTGTCCATGCATTTTTATCTTATTGTAAATTTGAGATGAGATATAAATAGAATAAGGGTTTAAGTATGTTACCTCCAACATGTCCCCAATGTTTATAATGAAGGCATTAGGCAAGCATTTGACAGGAACCCACATGCCATCTTTCCTTATCTGAAGGCCTTCAACTTCACTGACTTGTAGGAGGATAGTGAGACCAGCTCCATCTGAATGGGGTGTGAGGCCAATAACCTTCTCTGGTTGAGGACATGGAGGGTAATAGTTCATCCTCAGAGACTGCGTGCCATCTTCAAAAAACTCTCTCATTTCTGTTTCTTCCATCTTCAGAGCCTTTCCCATTTGTTCAACAAGAACCATGGCTAGATTTTTAAGTTCTTCTGAGTAGAGTTCTAAGGTGTCCCTGCATGAAAAAAAGAGCAGCATGCAAACTCTTAATTTGAAATATCAATTAAGTATATAGCATATCTTATGAAAGGAAGATATTTGATACGAGAGTAGTGAGAGGATTAAATCTATGTGTAATTTAGTGTGTGATTGGATAGTAGTTGATAAATTTGATTTTGAATTTGAAGTAATATGATTTTATGTTTAGATGGTTTTGATTAGAATTAATTTTGAAGTAAGATACACTTAAATTTCTTTGGATTCAATGTAGAATTTACTATTAGTTGTTGTTTAAGCTCATAATCAATTTTAAACTTTTTTCTAAAAGAAACCAAATATAAAATCAATTCTGTACTAAAAATCAACATGAAATCAAATATGCACTTGAATACAGATAAAGAGAGAGAACCTCAAAGGATGAGGGAGGTGTGGAAATAAATGGGGCATTCTCAAATGTTTTGGAAGAGCAGTCATAAAGAAAAGGTCTGCCCAATCAAGCTGTTGGTCTTCACTCACAACAAATGCTTGTCCAAAACCCTCCATATGTTGTGAACTCTGCCAAAACTTTTTCTTCTCTGACATTGGAAGCTTAAAGAAATCATGAGTCTCCAGCTTTACTTTCTCCACCAAGGAAGAGCTAACATAATGGTTTATCAGCTACAAGAGGATTAACATTTAACAACTAAATCAAAATTCATAATTCAAAAAATTTGAATTAATTAGCATATACTTTGAGTATTATTATCATAATTTCCATAAACTATGTTAGTATTTAATGCAAACCTTTATTATGATACCAAATTTCAATTCTGATTAGAGTATCTAAGAAACAGTATATAAATTTTCTCTAATGCATATATATTTACAATTTCTAGAGTCCAGAATCAAACAGAAAAGATTTGTTACAGTTATAAAGAAATTAATTGAAGGAAAAAATGAAATAGAGACCTGGAAGAATCCCCATTCTTTGCAAGCAAGATGAAGCTTATTCAATTCTGAAGTCCCAGATTCTTCAGAAAGCAAACTTTGCATGTCAATAACTGGAATCTCAAGGATACCATAAGCTTCATGTTGAGGCTGAATAATGTATCTTTGTGGAACATTAGACAAATTCTGTTTAGCCAACTCTTGCACTGATGGTACCAAAAGTGAAGTTCCTGATGGGTTCTTGGTGCTGTCTTCCATGCCTCTACTCTGTAGTCTGTCCTATAAATTGTTCACAAAATAACAACAACTCAGGTCTTAAATTCTTCTTCTTCTCCCCACACCTACTTCTCACCAATTACGAAAATGATTAATTAATTAAATACAGACCAAAGTCGTCTCAATTTAGCATGATTGATGCATAGATATGTGAGAACAATTACGTCAAGGAATTGATGTCCAATGTCCACATGATCATTTGTGAGGTCTTAAATTTTGACCGGTAATATATCAATATCAATATATATTAAAGTAGGGTTTAAAGCTATGGTATTTTTACATTTTTTTTTAATGTAAAATAGAATTACATGTCGTCAATTAATCACATTATATTATATAAGATTGATTAATTGTGTAAAATTATTTTACCACTCATCTATTACTCTTTTCTTATACATGTATAAGCTATCTAAATGAGTTGGACAACTGTCAGTGTAATATTTTTGTTATTTTTTATCTGCTTCTTTGTTTTTTTACAATTTTTTATAAAATATTTGGCCACTAACCGTGCAATTTACACGGGTACAGTAGCTAGATTGCTGTAATTATTACAAGTTAAACCAAATTGTCGCCTGAATAGAGAAAAGAAGTCAAATGTAATTTTATAAATGACAACATACTTATCCTAACATAATTTTATATAAGTCAACATATTTATTATTATACATGAAAGATTGAGTTTTTTTTTTTCACTATCGTGATTGTGGTTTTACAGTGGGGGTTTGTTTTTCTTTTTGGGTGGGTCACCAAGATTCACGTTTTGGAAGAAAGGCAAGATTCATGTTTTATTAGTATAGTTTGTATATATCTTGGTCAATGAAGCTTACATGTATATTTTTCAATGAAGTTTGTATATATTTTTCAATGTTGAGACTGAAGGAATATATTGAATTAGGATTGTTTAAGATTTTAAAGATTTTTTTTTTTTTTAAATGTCTTGGGCATTCAATTAAGATTGTTAAATAATAAAAAAACAATCTGATGGTCAGGGTGCAAAAAATTGGATCGGATTGGCCGATCGAATCGATCCAGCTGGGAACCAGTGGTTGGTCCGGCTCAGTTTGAACGTTGGATCGTTTATGTTATTGAACCGGTTTGGACTAGTGTGAACTGGCCGATTTTTCGGTTCAACCACTAAACCGTTGAATTGATTTGGTTTGAAAAGCTCCTCCTCCTCTTGCAGATCCTCACCGTTACTGCTTGCTGCCCACCCGCTCGCCGCTTGCCGCTCGGCCTGCTCGTGCTGCCCTCGCTTGCACCGCCGTGCACGACCTCGCTTGTGTCGCCCTCGCTCATGCCGACCTTGCACGCGGCCCCGCTCGCCGCCCTCGCGCGCGCCCTTGCTCATGCCGCCTTGCTCGCGTCACTGTTCATCGTTCACGCCCTTGCTTGCAACACGCCATTCGCACTCTCAGTCCTCCTCCGCGCTCCCTCCACAGCTCCACAACCCTTTGATCTCATATCTATTCTTTTATTTGGTGCGTGTTTAATGTATCTTTGTTCTAATCTTAATCTTAATGAGTCAGTGTTATTTGTTTAGTTGAGTTTGTTGTTCTCTCTGACTGTGATTGTGGTGTTCTTTGAAATATTTTTTAAGACATTTTTAAATCTTAAGTCGAGACAAGTATAAAAATTGTATTTTTTTTAATATAAATTAGGTCATGCGGTTTGACTAGTGACCCATCAATTCAACCATTGAACCATTAACCTAGTACCTCGACCGGTTCAATCATCGGTTCGGTTTTTAAAACCCTGCTGATGGTATTCAATCAAGATTATCAAGATTTTTTGTAGAAAGCAACGAAATCTTGTGGTATTCGATTGGGATTTTGAATAACTTAAAAAAAGTCATATGTTATTCAAAATCATAAATATTTTATGGATTTTTTTTTAATTAAATTTTGATGGATTTTATAGACTTTTTAGTTAATCATATAAATACCAAACCCAACAAACAATCCTATCTAACTACGAGAGACTTTTCTTTTTCATCATAGACTTTTTTATTTCATTCTTTCTGCTTTGGAGGCAATAACATGATCTCCCACCCACATCTGTTTCAAGGTAAGACTTTTCATATAATCATAATAGTGATGTGTTCATACCCCAAATCACTACGAATTAACTTACAAGTCTATGTAGTCCACCATCTCATTCCCTTTTAGGTTCATAAATTCTTAATAAAATGAAAATTTTCACAAGAGAAGTAAATTTGAACTTGGAGAAAGTTCTAACTCAACCAGGGCAAACAATCAAGTTAAAATTTTAAAAAACTTTTCTAAACTATTGCAATCAATTTTGAAAATAGAGAAAACAAAAAGCAATGTTTGTGATGCTATAAAAGAAATCTCAAACATTGCTTTTTATGAAAATTTTATGGGTTAAATGAAACATTTTATATTTTTGACTAATGTTTTGTTGTTATTTTTTCTATCACTTTATGAAAATTTGTGAAAAAGATATCTCAAGATGCATTAGTAACTTGTAATTTTGATTTGGAATTTATGTACGTTATTAGTAGGTAAGTAGGTTCAGCTTATGATGACTTATAATTAGTTTGTATTCAATGATATTTTCAAGCACATTCTTATTGACTTGTGTTTAGTAGTTTTGAATGTTTTTTTCAAATCCTATATTCTAAATCCATTAAATTCAAATTACAAAATCCTAATTATAAAAGTTTTTTTAAAAAAAATCTTAACAGTTTTTAGTTTATTACAAAATTTTAAAAATCTTCAGGACTTTTTATACCAAAATTTTTTTTTAAAATCCTAATTCAATACATTCTCCTAGAGTACCCATCAGGGCGAAATTGAAATTCATGAGGTTTTTTCTATGTATATAAGGTTTAGGTTGTGGATAATTCTTTTTTTTTTTTCGATAAGAGGTTGTGGATAATTCTAGTGCCATCTCTTTTATGCTCTTTATTATCATGAGGCCGGTCAAATGATAAAGTAAATGAGATTGTCGCTATAGATCAACAACGAAAAAAGTATTTATTATTAATTTTTATATAATAAAAATTTCTCATATTAACAAAAATAAATAAATCTACGTATATCGAAAAAAAAAAACCCTATTATATAACTATTTCTTTTGAAATAAATTATTTTTTAAAATTTTTACTTTTAACCTCATTTAACATTGGGCAGGTCTGTTTATCGTATTTGTTGCATTTAATCATTTATCATCAATTCGTACTCCCCGTATAGCTTAATTACACACCATATGTTAAAGCTAAAATACTTTTTTGTCCTTCATAGTTTTAGTAATTTTTTTTATCCATTAAAAGTTTTATTTTAGTCATTTTATTTTCAAAATTGAATCAATTTTGTCAGTACTAACAATGTTAGTGTTTTACATACTAAAATAATTAATTTTAGAATAATTACTAATAAAAACAACCACGGCCTTTTAATGTTATTTTATTATATTTTTAAAAAATTAATTTTCTTCATTTTTTTTCATCCAATCCGACGCTTTTAAATTTTTTAAGACATTATACTTGATTTTTTTTATATTTTTTTAAATTAACATTTTTTCAAAAAAATAAATTTGCATACATTTCTTTCAAAATTTTGAATATATTACCCATGATTTTTCATATTTTTAAATATTTGTTTCATCCAATTCTTTAAATTTTTAAGACATTATTCTTGTTTTTTTAAATTTATAAATATTTTTATTTTTCTTCAAAAATTTTTAATTTTTATACACCAATACTTTCAAAATTTCCAAGTCATTCTCTTATTTTTTATATTTTTAAAATTTCATTTCTTCTCAAAAAATTGTTTACCTCCTATGCTTTCAAAAATTTCAAGTCAATATGCTTGTTTTTTCATATTTTAAAAAAATTTAGTTTTTTAATTTTTTTTTGAATCCATTTAATTCAAAATTTTCAAAGAAATGTATGCAAATTTAAGTATTTTTTTTAAAATTTAATTTTCTGAATCCAGTTTTTTCAAAATTCTCAAGATATTACACTTTATTTTTTATATATTTAAATTATTATTGTAAAAAAATTGAATCCATTTTTCAATAATTTCAAGATATTAAACTTAATTTTTCATATTATTATTTTTTTCAAAAACAAATTGCATCATTATCTTTCAAAATTTTAAAGATTTTACCATTGCTTTTTCTTCTTCTTTGTTTTTTGTCAATTTTTCTTTTTTCCATCCAAAAGATTTTAAAAATTTTAACACATTACCCTTGTTTTTTGGTAATTTATAATTTTCATCTTTTTTTTTCTTGATATTTTAAAATTTTTAAGACATTACACTTGACTTTTCATATTTTTTAAATTATATTTTTTTATCAAAAATATTTTTTGCATCAATTTCTTATAAAATTCTCATGACATTAAACATGATTTTTCATATTTTTCAAATTATCAATTTATTAAAAAAACATTGCATGAATTTATTTGAAAAATTTCAAGACATTTCTATTGCTTTTTAGTTTTTCAATTTTTTTGTATCCAATTCTTTCAAAATATTCAACACATTACTCTTTTAAATATTTTTTCATTCTCTTTTTGCATTGCTTTCTAATTTGTAATACATTTTTTTATTGTTCATTTTTTTTTCATCCAAATCTTGTAATATTTTCAAGATATTATTTTTGTTTTTTCATATTTATAAAAAAATTCATTTTTTTATTCTTTTTTTTTTTTGACATCTAATGATTTTAAAATTTTCAAGACATTACTTTTGATTTTTATTTTGTTAATTTGTTTAATTCCTCCTGTGCTTTCAATTTTTTCAAGATATTAATCTTGCTTTTTCATTTTTTTCATCCAATGCTTTCAAAATTTTTCATTTATTACTCTTATTTTTTTATATTTTTAAATTTTTCATTTTTCAATGATTTCTTTTTCCATCTAATGCATTAAAAAAAAAAAAAAAAAAGACATTACACTTAATTTTTCATGTTTCTAATGTCGCTTTTTTTTTTTTAAATTGCATTCATTTCTTTCAAAATTTTCAAGACATTATACTTTATTTTTCATATTTTTAAAATTATCATTTTTTTTAAAACAAATTGTATCCAATTTCTTTCAAAATTTTAAAGAAATTACTCTAACATTTTCATATTTTTTAATTATTTATTTTTTTCAATAATTTTTACATCTAAAACTTTAAATTTTTAAGATATTACTCTTACTTTTTCATATTTTTATTTTTTGAATCCAATGCTTTAATTTTTTTTTAAGTCATTACTTTAGTTTTTCCTTATTTATAAACTTTTTTTTTTTCATTTTTTAAAATTCTTTTCAATTTTTTGCATCGAATGCTTTCAAAAATTTCAAGATATTACTTGGGTTCAATGTTTAGGGTTAAGATTTTAAAATTTATGATTTCATACTTTAAAGTTTAAGAATTCATTGTTTATGATTCATTTTTTTGAATTCATGGTTTGCAGTTTAGAATTTGGGGTCCATGATTTTAGACATGTACAATTTCTGATTTAAGGTTGTAAGGTTCATTGCTCAATGTTTAAGGTTTTATAATTTATGGTTTCATAATTTAGAATTTAAGGTTTACAATTTTAGGGTTTAAAGTTTCATGGTTTATAGTTTCATGTTTTAGGGGTTTAAAGTTTCAATGTCTATGGTTTACTATTCTAAGGTTTTATGGTTTAGGGTTTTAAGGTTTATAGTTATTGGATTTATAGATTGGGGTTTAGGGTTTCTAATTTTAGGGTTTTGCGTTTCATGTTTTATGATTCAAGGTTCCATTGTTTAAAATTTAAGATCTAAGATTTTACATTTTAGGATTTAAAATTTCATGATTTATGATTTAATGTTTTATTTGAATTTAGGCTTCATAGTTTAGGATTTATGGTTCTATTATGATTTAAGGCTTCATTTCAAAAATTTCAAATCATTCAAGATTTCATTTGTGCAATCCTAAATAATTTTGAGTTTCGTTTATGAAACTGTAAATCATTTAAGGTTTCAATTATGAAACCCCCCATAATTTAGGGTTTTATTTGTGAAACCCTAAATTATTTATAGTTTATGATTAGAGGTTTCATTTTAAAGATTAGGATTTAGGGTTTTAATTCACCATTTAGAATTTAGGATTTCAATTCACAGTTTATAATTTATGGTTTCAGTTCACGATTTAGGATTTAGGGTTTCATTTGTGAAATTACAAATCATATATGGTGATTTGTGAAAACCTAAATACTTTAGGGTTTTATTTACAAAACCCCAAATCATTTAGGATTTCATATACGAAATCTCAAATCATTTAATATTTCATTTGCAAAATTCAAAATCCTTTAGAGTTTCATTTGGGAAACCCTAAATAAGTTAGGATTTTATTAATGAAGTTGTAAATCATTTTGGATTTCAATTATGAAATCATAAATAATTTAGGGTTTCATTTGTGAACCTAAACCATTTATGGTTAATGATTTGGAGTTTCATTTCATGCTTTAATATTTAGGGTTTTATGATATAGGATTTATGATTTCATTTGTGAAACCCCAAATCATTTAGGATTTTAGGATTTGAGGTTTCACAAATGAAACCCAAAATTTTTTAGGGGAATAATTTGTAAAACCCTAAATCATTTAAAGTTTCATTTGTAAAACCTCAAATCATTTAGGGTTTCAATTGTGAAACCCCAACTCATTTAGGGTTTATTTTTTGAAACCTCAAATCATTTAGCATTTGATTTGTGAAACATCAAATCATTTACGATTTCATTTGTGTAACACCAAATCATTTAGGGTTTCATTTTTGAAACCCAAAATAGTTTAAGGTTTCATTCGTTAAACTTTAAATCATTTATGGTTTATGATTTAGGGTTTCATTTCATACTTTAGGATTTAGGGTTTCATGGTTATGATGTAGGGTTCCATTTTATTAATTAGCATTTAAGGTTCCATTAGGATTTACGATTTCATTTTTGAAACCTTAAATCATTTAAGATTTCATTTGTAAAACCATCAATCATTTCAGGTTTAATTTATGAAACACTAAATCATTTAAAGGTTTCATTTGTGAAACCCCAAATCGTTTAGGGTTTCATATGTGAAACCCCAAATCATTTAGGGTTTCATACGTGAAACCCTAAATCATTTTAGGTTTTAGTTGTGAAACCTCAAATCATTCTAGGTTTCTTTTGTGAAACCCTAAATCATTTAGGGTTTCATTTGTGAAACCTCAAATGTTATCGGGTTTCAATTTTGAAACATAAAATTATTTAGGGTTTCGTTTTTGAAATCCCCAATCATTTAGGATATCATTTGTGAAATATAAAATCATTTAAGGTTTACTTTATGAAACCCCAAATCATTTAAAGAATCATTTGTGAAACCCTAAATCATTTAGGGTTTCATTTGCGAAACCCCCAATCATTTCTGGTTTCAATTGTGAAACCAAATGAAACCCTAAATCATTTAAGGTTTCATTAAACCTTTAATCTTTTTATATTCATTTATTAAAATCCTTATCATTTATGGTTTCATTTGTGAAACCCTAAATCATTTAGGGTTTCATTTTTGAAACTTAAATCATTTTGGATTTCATTTGTGAATTCAAATCATTTATGGTTTCATTTGTGAAACCCTAAATCAGTTAGGATTTTATTCATAAAACCTTAAATAATTTAGGGTTTCATGTTTTAACCCCCAAATAATTTATGATTTTATTTGTGAAATCTTAAATTATTTAGAGTTTCATATGTGAAGCCCCAAATAATTTTATGTTTCATTTGAGAAACCTCAAATCATTTTGGGTTTCATTTGTTAATCCTCAAATGTTATAGGGTTTCACTTTTTAAACTTAAAATCATTTAGGATTTTGTTTATAAAACCTTGTATCATTTAAGGTTTAATTTATGAAACATCAAATCATTTAGGGATTCATATGTGAAAACCCAAATCAATCAGAGTTTCATTTGTGAAACCAAATGAAATCCCAAATCATTTAGAGTTTCATTAAATCTTTAATCATTGTTGGATTTATTTTTAATACCCCATATTATACAAGGTTTCCTTTATGAAAAAGTAATAATATTGGGTTTCAGATTTAAAACCTAGATAATTAAAGGTTTGATTTGTCAAGACCTTAAATAGAGGTGTCAAAACAGGTTGGCTTGGCCCACTTGTGGCCCATTGAAAATGGGTCTAGTCGAGCTGGCCTACCTATTGCCGGCACGGGCTAGAGGCCCTAGCCCGTCCCGCCAGCAAGTGAGCTGGCGAGTTGGCCTACCAATCCTGAAAAAAAAATTAAGAAAAACAAAAGGTAACACTACTTAACATAAAGGCCATGGCCCGTCCCACCAGCAAGCGAGCTAGCTTGCCAATCTTGGCGGGCTTGCACAACTGCTCAAGGGTGTTGTAGCGGGGCTCACACGATTGCACGATGGTTAGCTGTAAGGGCTCACTCGATTGGGCGAGGGGCGTTGCGACGGGGCTCTTGTGATTGCGCAAGGACGTGGCCACGAGGACTTATGCGAGGGCGTTGCGGCAGGGCACACACAATTTCACGAGAGCGTGGTAGTAGGGCTCACGCAACTCTACGAGGGCGTGGCGACGAGGGCTAGCGAAGAAGGCATGACAACTATGTGTGTGAGAAGAGTTTTTATTTTGGGGGTTTGAGACTTTTGTTTGGACTGAACCCTAATTTTACTAAACAATCTAAACTTGGATGGCCCACACGAGCTACAAGTTAAGGGTAGGGCAAGCTGGCAAGTTGGTAGCCCTACCACACTTCGCCATTTTTCGTTGGCTAATGGGCCGGCCTGACAGACTTAAGCCTGTTTTGACACCTCTAACCTTAAATCATTTAGGGTTTCATTTGTGATACCCTAAATCATTTAAAGTTTCATTTATTAAACCAAAAATAATTTACGATTTCATTTGTAAAACTTCAAATAATTTAGGTATTTTATGAAACCACAATCATTTAGGGTTTTAGATTTTAAGTCCCAAATAATTTAGGGTTTCATTTTTTAAACTCTAAATTATTTCATGGTTTAGTATTTAGGGTTTCATTTCATTGTTTAGGATGTATGGTTCTATTTGGATTTATTATTTAATTTTTGAAACCCTATATCATTAAGAGTTTCATTTATGAAACCATAAGTTCTTTCTAGATTCATTTAATAAACCCTAAATCATTTAAGGTGTGATTTTTGAAACCTTAAATCATTAATGGTGTCATTTATGAAACCCAAAATCATTTAAGGTTTATTTGTGAAATCCTAAATAAGTTTGGATTTCATTTGTGAAACTCTAAATTATTTATGGTTTATGATTTAGGATTTCATTTCATGGTTTAGTATTTAGGGTTTTATTTATGTTTTAGGATTTTGGGTTTCATTTCATACTTTATGATTTTTGGTTTCATGGTTTATGATTTTTTGTTTCATTCTATGGTTTAAAATTTAAGGTTCCATTAGGAATTAGAGTTTTATTTATGAAACCGTTAATCATTTAGGAGTTCATTTGTGGAACCCCGAATCATTTAAGGTTTCATTTTTGAAACCCTAAAACCTTAAATCATTTAGGGTTTCATTTATAAAACCCAAAATCATTTAGGGTTTTATTTATGAAACTCTTAAACCATTTAGGGATTCATTTGTGAGACTCCAAATCATTTAGGGTTTCATTTGTGAAATCCCAAAATCATTTAGGGTTTCATTTGTGAAACCCCAAAATCATTTAGAGTTTCTTTTTTTAAACCCTAAATAAAAAAGGATTTCATTTTTGAATTCCTAAACCATTTAAGGTGTCATTTTTGAAATCATAAATAATTTGAAGTTTCATTTATGAGATCCTAAAACATTTAAGGTTTCAATTTTGAAACCCCAAATAATTTATGGTTTCATGTGTGTAAAACCCTAAATTATTTAGGATTTCATTTGTGAAACTCTAAATCATTTATTGTTTATAATTTAAAGTTTCATTTATGCATTGGGATTTAAAGTTTCATGGTTTATAATTTAAGGTTTCATTATGATTTAAGATTTTATTTGCAAAACCCTAAATTATTTAAGGTTTTATTTGTGAAACCCTAAATCAATTAGTGTTTCATTAGTAATACCTTAAATCATTTAGGGTTTCATTTGTCAAATCTCAAATTATATAGGTTTTCATTTGTCAACTCCCAAATTATTTATGGTTTCATTTGTAGAACCCTAAATCATTTAGGGTTTTATCTTTGCTTTTGGATTTAAGATTTCATTTTATGATTTATGATTTCATAGTTTAGGATTTAGGATTTCATTCCATGGTTTTAAATTTAGGGTTTCATTTGTAAAATCCTTAATCATTTATGGACTCATTTATGAAATGCCAAATCATTTAGGATATTATTTGTGAAACCCCAAATCATTTAGGGTTTCTTTTGTGAAACACCAAATCCTTTAGGTTTCATTTATGAAACCTTAAATCATTTATCATTTATGATTTAATGATTCATTTCATGGTTTAGAATTTCAGATTTTATTTCATTCTTTAGGATTTAAGATTTTATGGTTTAAGATAGTGTTTCATTTCATGATTTGTGATTTATGATTCAATTAGGATTTAAGGTTTTGTGTATGAAACCCTAAATTATTTAGGATTTCATTTTTATAATTTGAATCATTTAGAATTTTATTTGTGAAACCTAAATTATTTAAGGTTTTTTGGTTGTTTTCTCTATTGCTTTCAAATTTTCAATACATTAACACTTATATTTTAATAGTTTATGGATAAAAACAAGGGTTTAAGAGTGATTTTTTAAAAAGATTGACGACTTTGAAAATAACATTTTGTAGTGAAAGCAAAAAAGAAAATGCCTCTATTATATATTGCCTATTAAAAAATATTTTAAAAAAAAAACTCCTTTTACCAAATTTCAGATAATGTGTCAAACTATAAAATTTAGTAAAAAGAAACACTTTTTTCCTGAAAAAAAAATGTTTTAAAAAAGTAGTTAAAATGTTTTTGTTATGAGCTTACTGTCCAGCTGACGTAAACATAAGATTTGTTTGGAAAAAAATTTTCACAAATGCTTCTAAAAGAAATATAAAGAAAAAATAAAAATAAAATTCGTAAGTAGTTTCTTCATAACTAATAACTAATTTATAAAAATTTACATCATTTAAAAAAGTTATAGAGAAAGCTTCTAAAAATTAACTATAAGAAAAATCAATTTTATCTTAAAAAAACCAAGTTCATTTTTTGTTATATTTTCGTTTTCTAAAAATGCGTTTAGAAAAATTTACCCAAAAAGATCCGTAATACATTGGTAAAGAAATTCCAAATACTTGAGCAAAACCAAGCACATTTGAATGAACTCTTAATCAACCTATAGAAATAAATAAAAAAAGATGTCTATAAAATACAGACATAATTCAAAAAAATAAAAGTACAATAACCATAACATCTTGCGAATCAAAATTGACGTAAAAAAAATGATACTAGAAAACCCACATTTGAACATCCCCAACCGTAACATCTATAAAATATCCCCAAAGCAAAGATAAGAAGCACATAAACAACATTGGCCCAAGCTATATCCAACACAATACAGTGACAATTTACAGGGGGAAAAAAGAACAAAATACATCTTAAAGCAGAACATTGGTTCTGAAACTATCAAATGTACGTAGTGTTGTCATACACCATATCGAACCAACCCTCAGTTTTCATCTTCTACCAGCTTGTAGACACTGAAATGGCTGACCCTGATCTTCCACTCTCCTTTGGTGGGATCGTATGATACAAATTCAGCACCTTGGTCCTCAGCCTTTCTCTTGAGCATCTCCTTGTATTTCTCGATCTTCGGTCCCTCAGTGTACTGATGTCCAGTTTTTTTGTCAAAACATTTTATGTTAAGTAGTGTTACCTCAGCAGGCTTATTCAGCCCTTGTCCCACCGGAGGTTTCTTTGAATCATCCATGTATACGATCACCTCCCGGTTGTTAAACTGAATGAGGGACTCGAGATCAAGCCCTCGTACGTCTGTCTCACCCAAGAATCTGATGCTGCCGTAACCTTGCCTTCCAACCACAAAGTCCTTGACATGACTGCAGAATCCAGGTTCAGCTCTTTCCTTCGCTGCCAGTTCATGTATCCGAGGCAGTGTGTAGTAATCAGATCGCCGCAGTTTTGGCATTAGTGCCTCAACGTCAGCTCCGTGTTCATAAACGATGGCAGCCTCACCAGCCCTGTGACCACTGAGTGTTTTGTACACGTCTGCCTTTTGTGGAGAATGATCTTCGTTGCTCCCATTTGATGTTGGCTTCATCGTTACAGGCTGAGCTTGCTCCTTGACAATACCATTTTCTACAGCACTCTCTGGAATCATTTACAGAAATTATGGCACAGGAATTAGTGGTAATAGTGAGGGGGCATTTTAATGATTCACCATTTGAAAATTAGATTAATCACAATGATTTGATAATACTTGCATTACCATCAACAGCACAACAACCAAAGTCCAATAAATGCAAAAAACATTAGTACATAAGATCAACAAACTAAATACTAGAAGTTCACAAGGAGCACGTACTCTCTGTATCTTTATCCTGTGAAGTGGTTCTGTCAAGTGTTCCAGATGCATCTTTAGAGATATTTCCTGAACATGGCATTTGAAAAAAAAAAAACAAGGGCATGTTTGTCAGCACATTTTATGGTAAAAGATTTTTAATTAAAAAATATATCTAAAAAATTAAGATAATTAAATAAGTTCATTAAAAAAAACAAAGGCTGAGAGTAGCTTTTAATACAATATACATACACATGCACATGTGTATAAGGTATAAAGTTTTTTTTTTCTATCAATAAGAATCGAACACAATACTATATAGAGTTTACATCACTCAGTCACGTACCCTGCTCAACCAACTGAGCTAAACCCCCCCTTGGTAGGTATAAAGTAATTTATTGAAGTACTTCTAAATTCTAACTACATTGTAGGATTTAGACACTTCTCATCTAGAAGGTTTTCAAAAACATTTTGAATACTCTATTCCATCATAGCAAACACTGGAACACAAATCTTGGGTTGGCACATAATTATAACCAACGTATTGACTGAATACTCTATTCCTACAACTCGAGTAGGAGTGAGAGTAGGATAGAACATTAAATACAATCAATAAAAAAGATATTACCATTCTCATTCACATGGATGGATCTATCCTTAAATGTTGATGCCTTCTCAGAAGCCTTTCCTGGCCACTGCTCCATGGGACAAATGATCAACGCCCTTGGATTTTCCCTAGGAATGAACAGAGCATCAGCCTTGGGTGTTGTTGGAGTATCCTCGTCATCACTAAAGAATGGAACCTGCAAGAGAGCAGAGTAGTTAAGACATACCATTTAGCTCTATGAAAGATCATGTCACTAGAAACCTAGATTGAAAATAAATAGAGCTACAAATACTTACCTTTGGACCATCATTCTTAGAATGATATTTCCTGACAGGAAGCCTTATTCGTCTTTGTGAGAGATGCCGGGATGTCAATAAAGACGATATCCTAACAGGAGCAGGTTTGTCTAGGGCCTGAAATGAGGTGTCATATTGAACTCAATTGCTTTCATTGAAACATAAATTACTCAAATGTTAACCATAGAGTTTGGATGGCCAAAAAATTAAATAATTTCTGCCTGAGTTTAAAGTACAAAACCAGCATAAAAATCAACAAAATCAAAAGTTAAAACCAAGAAAGAGCATTTACAGGCATGCTAGAGATTCCATATTGAATTGAAGGAGTAGTTCCAACTCGACCAATTGACATCTGAGGCATTGCAGGAAGTGTTCCAAATGGATTTGTATTCGGAACTGCTTGTACAGTCACGGAACTCTGGGGGGTAGAAGACCTGTCAAACAAAAAAATCCAAAATAATAATAAAAAAAAATAACAATATCCAAAATCATTTAATAAAAAATACATACTAAAACAAATACACAACTCGGCTCCAATAACAATACACATGATAATCCTAGATACATATCCAAAGAGTATCCTCCAATTTTTTTCTTTATTGACTGATGTTTGGGATACAACTCCCATACTTTCAATAGTATTAAAATTACATACAAGATACAACTCTATCTTTCCCTTTGTATCATGTTAATTATGTGGGGGCTTCATATGTCAAAAGTCACAGTCCCTTGGTCACCCCCAAAAGTTAAAAACAATTTGAACTAAATGCAAGACTTAAAATATAATTGTAACTTACGCAAGTCCAAAATTATTCTGACCAAACATGCCTGGAGTGCCACCAAAGCTGCTTGCACCAACTATTTGAGACCATACAATATAACAGTCATTCAAAACAGTAATCCTTCAACCATTGCATGAAACAAAACAAATACTCCATCCGTCCCTTATTATAAGCCATGGTTGACTAAATTGCGTTCATTAAGAAAAGTAGTTAATTTAGGTAGTTGTTTGTAAAAGTAATATTTTTTAAATTTGCCCTTAACATTATTATAACTAATTATATGAATGATGAGAATCTTTTCATATTCTCTCATCATCATAAGAGAGAGAAAGTGATAATAAATGAGGTATTTTAAGAAAAAAATAATTAATGGTGAAGACATAAAAAGAAGTCTTATAAAGAGGGACAAAAAAAACCTTGAAGTATGTCTTATAAAATAAGGGACAGATGGAGTAGTATAAGCATTATATAAAATATTGAACTGACCAGGTTGTGTCTGGCCAAAGTTGTTAAACCCAAAAGCACCACTGGGCTGAGCAGGTTGTGCAGGTTGAAAAGGTGTTGACATGGATGGCTGCAGGTATAAAAGTCAAACAGAAGTATTAGAAAGTCAAAATGCAGTACAAACTTGAGCGTTTATTATCTCACATTAGGAAATCCACTATACATGCATAATACATAACACAAAGGAAACTTAAAAATGGACAAAAAGATCCTCAAGCAAATTAGAGATGCTAAGTTTAAGCACAAATATCTACAAATAAATTAGTTAATTTAAAGGACTTTCAATTTTGCTCTGTAAGTTCACATATCCATAACACCAATATAATACAGAGAAGATGCAATGTAGAGAGACCTTAGAATGGTTTTATATCTAACACATACCCTATAGCAAGAAAGCTTGAACCACATATACTCACTTGTGCTGAAATTTAATTTACTCAGAAGAATGGAATAACTTTAGATTGAGCTCCTAAAATCTTTGATCATAGAGACTTCAATACCTTATCAAGGTTTAATTCTAAAAATAGCACAAGCTGTTGGGTAGTGACACAAGTATGGTTTTATATCAAGCATGAAAAATATTTGATTTGCCTACATTGCAAATAACTTGTTTGATGTTTAAATAGTATAGTCATGTTTTGCACAGCACTGTTTAGCTTGCAACAGCTCATTTAATATTTCAAACACTAGTTATTGTTTTACTCTTTTACTGAAATTTTATTTTTATAATGGAGCACAGTGGAGTTGACAGATCTATGAAGCTAACCCTGCCTAATGAGATAAGGCTTTATTGTTGTTGCTGTACTACTCAACATTTATATGCAATGTTTATAGAATACTTACATTTACATATCTAGATAAGTATAATGTTCAATAAGGTTGTAAAGTATAAAGCTCGAATATGACTCCAATTAATCTTGCCTCATATACAAACTGATTTAAAAGAAAAATAGATTGTATGTGAAAAAATTCAAATGAAACTACGTACCGCTGTTTGACCAAAACCTGTCAGATTATTAGAAGTGAGTGATGCACTTGATGAAAAAATACTTCCAACAAGCCCAGAAGAAGGTGAATTGAACAAGCTTGATTGACTAAAAGGTGTAGTAGTCTGCCCAAAGGGGGAGGTATTCTGTCCAAATGCAGAACTTGTCTGTCCAACAGGGGCAGCAGAACTAAATAATGGGGATGACTGTGTGTTGCCAAAAATGCTATTGCCAAATGGTGAAGATGTAGCCTGAGCAGGAGCAGTATTAAACAGGGATGGAGATTGCCCAAAGCTGGGGGTTGAAGAAGAGTTAGCTCCAAATGGAGATGGGGTCGAGCCAAAAAGAGAAGGTGCTGCTGCTGATGTTGAAGAACCAAAAGCTGATGAATTGAAGGCAGGAGCAGCCGAAGTTCCAAATCCAGAAGAAAAAGGTGAACTCTTTTGTGCAAAAGGGTTAGAATTAGGTGTTGTGGAAGTGAAAGGATTGGCTGATGATTGACCAAACACTGGTGAAGGAGAAAAGGCATTTGTCTGTGTCGTAGACGAACTAAAGCCTGCCAAACCAGTTGACTGAGCAGAGGGAAGTGGTCCACCTAAATTTTAATTATATAATAGATTAAGTCAAGATCATCATACCGCAATGAAAGCCAGAAGAATTATAAAATTATTTATAATTATAAAAAAATGAAAACAAAAACCTTTGTCTCCCAATTGATAGTCCTCCCATCTTAGTTCCTCATGACTTTTGTCTTTGTAAATAGGCATGGCAGATATGGACTCCAACTTTGCAGTCTGTCCAGAGGTACCACTATCTGCTTCAGTTGTTGCTGTGTAGCTAGCTAATCTACTACCACCCCGTTGCTGACCTCCAAAACCTGGCTGCCCAACACCAGTATTTCCAAAACTTGATGTCGGAGTTTGGGATCCTGCAAGAGAAAATATGTAAAGATGACTATCAACTACATTGGCACAAGATACTGAAGTTCCTTGTATCTTGAAAATAGATATATCACAGTCAAAATTCTAATGGTTCTTGAACTCACCAAATGCTGAACTCTGACCTCCAAAGGGTGAGGCTGTACTCCCAAATGGGCTGCTGCTACCAAATGCAGAAGAAGATTGACCGAAGGCTTGAGTGGATCCAAAACTGAATGCTGGGCTACTAGAGGCCCCAAAAGCAGGAGTGCTAGAGGCCCCAAATGGACTGCTGCTTGAAGTCCCAAATGCAGATGTACTTGAAGAACCAAACATAGGGTTACTCGAAGCCCCAAATGCTCCCCCACTACCAAATACAGGAGTACTTGACACACCCCCAAATGCACCCCCTGTGCTACCAAAAGTTGGACTTGAGGTTGAACCAAATGCAGGGGCACTAGTTGCACCGAATGCAGGACTGCTTGTAGCACCAAAAGCAGGGGTGCTAGTTGCACCAAATGCGGGGTTGCTTGTAGCACCAAATGCAGGACTGCTCGTTGCACCAAATGCAGGGGTGCTTGCAGCACCAAATGCAGGGGTGCTTGTAGCACCAAATGCTGGAGTGCTTGCCACACCAAATGCTGGCTGAGATGATCCACCAAAAGGTGTTGAGGAACCAAATATGCTGCTGCCTCCAAAAGCTGGTTGTGATGACTGCTGAGTGGCACCAAATGGACTTGTTTGAGTAGGAGTAGATCCAAAGCCACCAAAGGCAGGCTTCTGACCAAAAACTGATGATCCTAGAAAGCAAGAGAATCAATTATCAGATTTAATTACAAAACTGTAAGATAACATAATGAAAAAAAGGAAGAACTCGCGAATTCAATAAATCAGTTGTAAGCTGTGTAATTTTGTTCGAAGAGAAAAATCGAAGACAATCTAATCAATAAAGTAGAGAAACAAACTAGTAGTAAATGAAATGAACAAAAATGGACTCCATTCAATGCACACATACATACCACCAAATGATGAAGATGAACTACCAAAAGCAGGAGTTGAAGATGACCCAAAAGCGGGAACGGAACTACCAAAAGCCGGCGACGATGAAGCACCGAATGGAGAAGACTGTTGTTGCTGAGCTGCACCAAATACCCCAGTGGAAGTACCTCCAAACATGGAGCTGCCACTTTGCGAACCAAATGGAGTCGTATTACCAAATGGCTTAGGGGCAAAAGGATTGCTACTCGAATTGGTCTGTCCAAATTGAGAACCGAAAGGGCTTGATGATGACTGCCCAAAAGCTGTTGAAAGAATAGTTTCCATTTATCAATGCTTTGTGAAAGCATCCACGAATCAAATAAACATCATCCTCACCCCTCATACACAACACTTAACAACAACAACAACAAAGGATAATAACATAACAATACTGCTAAATGATAACAAAATGAACCCACAATACTTGAAGAAATACGCAATTGGCCTAATAGGAAAGCAAATTAACGTACAATAGGAGGCAGAACAAAAAACTTACGGTTAGAACCAAACATCGTTGCTCACGAACGAGGTAGGGAAAAACCCGCGATCTGAATCACAAAATCGAATGATTTATTCTGCGATTCTGCCACGTAGATCAGGAGGAGGATCTTATTTTCGCTAGCCGCTCGCTCTGTGAAAAAAGAAGAAAAAATAAGAGGTTAGATTCCGAAGGGCTATTTGGTGAAAGAAACCATAATTTTTACACGAACCCCTCTCTCTATTTTGTGCCTTTCCGGCGAGGCGACGCAAAATAAGGAGGAGAGGAGGGTGAGTGTTGATCGGAGAAGAAGAAGAAGAAGCTAAGCTAAGGGTTTTTCTTTCTTTTTTTTTGGCGACCAGTTAATGGGTGATGAAACGGATGAGAATGGTGTTGGGCTGCAACTATATGGGCCCAGTCTTATATACTGCAAAACAATAATAGTTTTATATTTTTTATATATATTTAAATTTTAAATTTAAAAGCCGCGTAGCTTAAAAATTCAGCAGATAAGTAAAACAAGGTTTTTTAGAGGGGATATTTTCTTTCTTTCTTTTTGGTTGAGTCAGCTTTTGTTATATTAATTAGTGTTCATCTTTAAAAATACAAGTTGCTTGGTTTAAATGGTTTTCGATTTATTTTTTGTAAGGTGACAATATTTTTATATAAATATAAAAGCCGTGTAGCTTAAAAATTCAGCAAATAAACAAACAAGGTTTTATTTGGAGGAATCTTTTTATTTTCTAGTTGAGTCAGCTATTGATATATTGATGTTCATTTTTATAAATATAATTACATTTTTATATAAATATAAAAACCGTGTAGCCCAAAATTCAGCAGATAACACAACACAAGGTTTTATAATTATAATACTATAAGAAACAATGTTATTGGAGGGGTGTTTACAGCCTATTACACGACCTTGAACATTATTTATTATTAACAAAATTAAGATTGTTTGTTTTTCAAAATCCAGATGTAAAACAAGCGACAAGATCGAACACTATTGCATTACTTGATGTTCATGTTGCTTATATTGCACCAACTAGACATATATATAATGAGAATATTTTTATTTAAAAATACAAGAATTATAAACATGGATCATACAAGCATAAATAAATGCTACAGTTTAACAGCTCAAACAAATAACCATTTCTGTATTGTAAGACAGTGCAGCCTATGGAACAGAACTGACTGTAGTTTCTAAAGAATTTGAGCATTGGGAAAGGACAAGGGGAGCTTCAACCTGCATCTTCATTTGATTAAACTTCAGTGCTAATATGGGTTTTGATAGCATCACACAAGTGCTGAAATTCTGTGCATCATTTTTGTGATCTTCTAAAGACTGTTCAGGGTCATCATCATTTGTTGAAGGGATTGCTCCTGAAACCTTCAAGGGCTTCAATGCTTGCACCCTATTCAAATTTTCCATTGAGAAGATACTTTAGTCGAAAAACCATAATCTTGATTAATTTCTTTGTGCTTTTTCCACTAATAACCATGTAAAGAGTTTTTACACTGTTATCCACTCATAAACTATTGTATATGGTAAGTTTGTTTGAATTTTATAATAATTATCTTAAAAGTCTTACCGACAATTTTTATAATTAGTTGATAGTGTGGAATCTTTTGCATTTACAATATATATAGAAATTAAATTCTAACCTGCATTCGATCTGGCAAGAGTATTTGAGAAGGTTAGGATTATACTCTGTGCCGCCACTGCAATTATGGAACAAATTGGTTATCATTAGTTATGGAAAACTGAAGATTCTTGTATCATAATGTGGACATTATGGCTTGCTGCATAAATTTACCTAAAACTTGGAAGTGACATTCTGATTGTTGGGCCCATCCAGTGACCAATGCCCAAAGTAGACACTGCTATCAATTAACATGTTTGTCATCAATAAGGCCTTAAAACTTTTAGTGTCAATTATAATTACAGGGCAAACTACATAAAAAAAAAAAAACAATGAAAAACTATAATGGTAAGCCTTTTGAATAACTTCTATGTAAGGAATAAATTCTGGACTTAATTGTAATTTTGTTCTTCTTACTTTCTTAAATCCATGATTTTGGTTCCCTTAATTTTAAAATGGCAATTGTAGTCCTTCTAGTTTTAAAATATGACAATTTTGATCCTTTGATCAATTATTAACTAATAATTATGATTAATGGAGTTATTGAAATAATTAAAAATTATTATAAAAACTGTAATAATTTTTTACACAAATAAAAAATAATTAAAAAATAAAAAAAAATCATTTTTAACATTAAAAAAATTGTTAATTACTAACCATAAAAAGTTATTTTTAATATTAAAAAATAATAAAAATTAAAAGAAAAAAATAATTAATATTTTTTAGTAAATTTATAGTTAACTTAATAACACTACTGATTATAATTATTAATTAATAATTAATCTGGAGAACCAAAATCATATATTTAAAAAATTAAGGGATTAAAATTATAATTTAACTTAAATTCTATGAACAACTCACAGTCCATGTTGAAAATGTTTGCTCATTAGTGGTCCCAAGTTAGGGAAAAGTAAGTCATCAAATGTTGACAAAAAAAAATCAACAGTTGATATTCTAACATATGCAAGAATTGTTATGTATATGTATGTAATATCATTCTTTGATTTTTTTTCATCAAAAGACTGAGGTTACTTATTATTTTATTTTCTAAAGTGAGTTGTTCACTTTAGAGGAGCCATGACTATTTATATACTTTGACTTCTCTAAAGTATGGGGAAAGTAAGTAATTTGAAACTTTCAAACACAAGGCATTAGTATATGCCCTATATCATGAGATATATCTTTCAAATAAATAATAATATTGAGGAGACTAATGGAATCAAATAAAAAAGTTCACTCACCAGGACTGGTGAGACTGACATTAATATTACAAGTGTCTTCTGCATCAAGACATTTGATTTTGGTTACTTCAACATTGTGGGGATCCTTTGGAGTAGAGAACTTGGCACCAATTCCAATCCTATTAAGAAAACCACTCTTTCTGTCCCTAGGTTGTCTTGAGGTTGCTGTAATTGTCTTCTTCAAGAATCAACAAATCAATATACTACAAATGCCCATAATGGCCTACATGTTTTCTTGTTTTTAGTACTTTACCAAGCAACAGGATTATGCACCTAGCTTGTGGTCTAAAGTACTATAAACTTAAGACTTTGGATTAAATACTCATAAGTCATAACTGACATACAAAATAATAATTCACAAGGTTCAGTTTCCATAATTATTATTATGAGCAATATATCAAGCTGAGAGATTGAGCTGCAATGATGCAATAGGTCAAAACAATAACCTTGGAAAAGCTAGCCATCTGACTTGGAAGTCCCACCTCCTGCAAAAAAAAAAAGTGGGAGTTACACCAATGACAAAATAATAATACCATGATAAAATCATTAACATTATGGTACATTTTCAGGGTGAAATCAAGGAGAAAAAACACAACAATTCGTTCCATTCCATTCTATCCACATGGCAAACACTGCCTAAAAATGTAACCATTTTATGGATATAATGTTATCATCCATCAATTATTTTGCAGAACACAAAACTTAATTCTCCTCTTCTAAGATAAGGTGAAATTAATTCAGCAATTTTTATAAATTATACTACCTCTGGTTCTTATTATAAGCAACAAGTGATAGTGTAAAATACAATATCACTTGTTGTTTATAATAAAGACCGGAGGTAATATTTAGTATGCATCTTGGAATTTCTTCTCCTACCTTTCTTCCATGACAACAGGCCTCATCGTTGTTCACGTACACCCTCGTTGCCCATCTTTGAAAAAAGAAAAAAAATGATCATTTTAATAACATATTTATATATCAAAAAGGGAAATAAATTTCCTGCATAATCGCTCCTATTACAGCTGCATGTTTATGCTAAATAAATTTAGTTATTAACAAGCTGCAGTGAGTTAATCTTATGCAAGCAAGAATTTGGACTCATGAATAATTCCAAAAAGAAAAATGTCCTATGCTAAGAATAAGACACGACTTCGAGTCTACTGAATCACCTTAACAGTTATTATGACATGATGGCTAGAGTAATATAATGTATCATTAATTTTTTTTATTCTGAATGTATCAATATTTTATGTACTCATGCAAGCTTCCAGGTTTTAGAACCCGTTTGAATAATAGTTTAATTAATATCTTATTAAATAAGTTCTTATTATATAATATAATAAGTGCTTAAATCCAATAAGCTACTTGCGTTTTGATATGTGCATTAAAAAGTGCTTATATAATTTTGAAGTATTTGGATGCACAAGCATTTATTAAATATTGTTTCGTTTTACAAATAAAAAATTAAGAATCAAATTATGAAAAAATAAAATATATATATATATAATTTTTTTAAATAAAATGATTAAAAAAATAACATTATATATTACTATAAAATAGTATTGAAAGCCTCATGTTATCAAGTAAATAAAAAGTATAACAAAAAAAAAGTAAGGTAGATTTTTAATATTTCCAACATATACGTGTAAAAAAAAAGAATGATGAAAATGTATAAGAAAATAAAAAAAAAATGATTTTTTTTTTATGAGAAATGGATTATATTGTTACGCTAAAAAAAAAAAAAATTGGCTATACATGGAAGAAAAAATTTAAAATTCCCCTAAATTATGTGCGATTAAAGATTCTAAGTTTTGCCTTTTTTAAAAGTAGCACAAAAACTTTTAGTATAAGCTACACAACTTATCAAGATAAGTTAAAAATATCTTACAAATCTTTATAAGGTCTTTATATAATTTTTCCTAAACACACTCATAAGATCTTATAGTAAAAGATAAGTCTAAATAAACTCTTCTAAACGAGTCCTTATTATAAAAAATAAAAATAAAATAAAATATATATATATATATATATATATATTATGAACGTTACTGTCATTTATTATACGTATTAACATAGAAATTTTCGTTATATCCTCTACAACCTCTTGATAAATTTCTTAATACTAAATAAAATTTTAAATAAAAAATAGATATATTAAATATTGTTAAAGTGCCAAAAAAAAAAAAACTCCATGTTCTCTTTACTTAGTAATTAAAAAACTATTAAGAAAAAGAGATAAGATGATGTCGAATTATACATTAATATAAAAACAATTTTAATCTTTTAAGGAGAATTAAATACATTTTTAAATACATCTAATTAGTTATTCATCAAAAAAAATACATCTAATTACTTAAAGGGTCTTTTTTTTTGTTACACTTAAAAGGGTCGTATACAAACAAGTGCTTCAAGGACATTGATTAAGAAAAATCAATATATAGATTTTATACAGTCAAAATGTGTTGATAATATTAAATATATAAATTTTGTATGATGAATATTTTGTTTTATTTAATAAGAAACACATATGTGATCATGTGAGAATAAAATTCTTCCTTTTCAAGGCATGAACCTTACCTCATCACATCAGCTATCCATGTTTTGATTGGGCCAACAAGTATGGTATATAAACAAGATTTATTTTTCTTCAAAATAAAAAAACAAGATTTATTTAACTATTTGGTCTCTATATCTGTCTCAACTCTTAATTCTAGTCCTTATATTTAATAATTCTAGGTTTTAATTTCTATAAGAGAAAATTCTTCCAATGTCTAAAAACTATTACATAGAGATTAAAGTATAAAAGAATTGTTCGTGTAGGGACTAAATGTAAAGTTTTTCAGTATAGAGACTAAAACAAAAAAGTTGACCTAAATTAAAAACCAAATGATTAATTAAACATCTAACAGTATATAGGCTTGTTTGGAGGTTATTCAACAACACAAGTCAGACCAATTTTGATTGGGCGACTAATAGGTAGCACCAAACATCACATGCAAACAAAACGACTACAACCATCCACTTTAGTAAACATCTTTTGAAAACAATTTTCTCATGACTTTGGAACTAGAACCACGTTCCATTTCAGTGCTCCTATTCAGTCTATTCTTCTCCATATTTTATAAAATAATGGAAGAATGAAAAAAGTTTCAATAAACATAGTCAAAGAATTAGTAATTAAGTGGAAACATACGCGCAGGATGTTGGGCGGTTCCATACAAGTCCTGCAATCACAACAAGCTGCTATCCATCACAAAGTTCTAATGTCAGCAACAAATTGCATCAATCAATAACTGTCTTCGAATTTCCAAGGACCCGCAATTTACGAAAATATGTTTCAAAAATAATATTTGAAGCAAACAAAAGTTGAGTGAAGATATAACAGAACCTCATCAAAGACACCAACTGGACTGTCCTCGTAACTTGCTAGAAAGAAACCACCAAGAGTGTATCTGTATGTAAGGGGTAAACTCAGAAATCACAAGTTTAAAAAGTAATCTTTTATATTGGCATAGACAAAACTTAAATGAAGTTCCTGCAGTGTTCTGAGCATTAATCTCCGATCAGAATTAAAATTTCATCTCGACATCCTATGTTAACCTTTATTTTAGATCTTTATTATGCAAATTATTGACACGAAACACTAATTCTAAACCGTACCATTAGTATCTATCAAAGTGTTGAAACTTACGAGTCATAAAATAAAACACACAAAAATGAGTTAGTAAAAGAATTGAATTCTTGAAATGATTCCAAGTTCCAACCAAACAATTTTCAGACATTATTTGTTTTATATATGAAATGAACTGTTTCTTCTTGAAGGCAAGAGAATATGGTTAAAGTAGGACACAAAATATCACTTGCCTTTTGTACTGCACAAACTAATCTTAGGGGCAATTGGAAAACTAATCAGTGATGAAAATACATTTTCATTTTACTAGTTCTAAAGCAACTTCAATAAGCACAAGTAGAAGTACCTACCCAAAAGCTTCAACCAATTTGAAATCTTTTGGAATGTGTGCTCTTGCTTTCTCTGCCTTCACAAGATGGAGTTGATACCAGGCACTGATAAACCCAGAAACAGATCTGGTTAGTGTAAATCCCCAAAATAGTAACTTTAGAAGATTTGTTACACTTGCCTGCCTCTAAATGCCCATGGAGGCTTGCCATACCCAGATGAAGATTTTGCCTCCACAGCTTCCATAAACTCTGAAAATAACAAATTGACAACAAAAATTAGGCACAGAGACTCAAATTTTTGCCAGAAACAGATCATCATTTGTGCCAATTGATTATAACAGTTACAATTTCCGTGAAAAGTGGTGATAAACTAATAGTATTACATTCACTCACAGAACCAACAACTTACATGATTGAGTTTGATGAGAGTAGAAATGAAATGAAAGAGACAAAAGCCAAAAGGGAAGTGCTGTGGGAATATGGTGAGAGAAGAAGAAGACGAAGAGTGGCAGAAGAGGTAAATAAAGTTTGGGACAAAACTGAAATGAATGGATAAACCAGAACAGTTCATCCTCCGTGTCCTTTTGTATGGACAACGTTTGGCGCCAACACAGGTGAAAACAAAAAAAAAAAAAAAAACACGCACCGTGACGTGTCTTGCAGTTGCATGTGGTAAAAAAACAAAATAATGATAAAAATAAAACATCATTTTCTCGAAATTGAACATGGGAAGCACGATAATTAAGAAATAGTACTATGCAATTGGGCTAATAAGAAAGAAAATAAAGGCACGCGCAGCATAACAACTTACAGTTTCAACCGAACATCGTTCCTCACAAGCAAGGTAGCAAAAACCGTGATCTGAGATGAAGAAGAAGAAGGTGATGTTAATCGGAGAAGATGAAGAAGAGGCTAAGCTAAGGGTTTTTCTTTTACTTTTTTTTTTTTTTCTTTTTACTAATAGGTGTTGGGCCTGCACCTAAATAAACCCAGTCTTATGGCAAAATGTATAATAAAGAAGTATCATAAAAAAAATAACTGAGTTACTTTTATATACCTATTATACATTTAAATAATATAAATATAAATATTAATTTTTAATAATTATACATTATCTAACAATATAGAGAGGGATAAAGTGTCTCTCTCCCCTCCACCAACTAATAATAATAACAACTTTATATTTTATATTCATTCATATTCCTATTAGTGTTAATTAATCAATATTATTCAGAGTGGATTTGGTCTCAATCTTAGTCTTCACAAAGTTCTATGCACATCCAAAGATGCACGGCAAACAGAACGGAAAAGCAAGGATGGAGATGCTAACAGTTACTCAAACAGACTCATTGTTTTGATGGTTGAACAAATTTGAATTCCGATCACTTTGGATATAAAAAAAAAAAATCTCTATCATTGTTTGGAGAGTTGAGTGCCTCATTCATTAATGGAGCAACTTGCCAAAATATAAGTCCTTTTGGTTTTTCTTTATCTATAAGGCAATGATATAAATTGATGACTGGATACACATAATTAAAATAATAATGTAATGTATCTAGATTTTATTTGAAGCTACGATAATCGTAGCAACCATTTTAGGCCTCTAGTTTGCCACCAGAATCTAAGGAAGATCGTATCTGGGCCATTCATACATGACGTAATCAATTTATTATTATTGTGTGCATACCAATACCATATACCACTCAACAAACAAGAACTAAGGAATTTCACCTTTACCATCATCTCACACGAATTCTTTTTGCGAACACACAGTATACAGTTAATTAATACTACTTCAATATTATGTAAAATATACTAGTTTTTATGAATATCAATACACACAACAATTTGGAGCTTTATTCTACTAATTAAGAAAAAGAAAATAGACATGCATCTTTCTTTGCCCTATATATCAATATGGACATACATGCAGTAGCTCCAATTATTTCCCAACTGTTACAAGAACAGAAATTTCAAACACAAAGTAAACAGAATGGAAGAATGGAAGGCTACACATTTTATGTATCTATACATAGATATCGAAGATAAGTAAAAGTATTAAGATTTCATAACAATTCGTCCACTCTACTCAATCAACTGATGAGACGAAATAGATTAATAGTCTTCTATAGTATGAAAGCTACACATATTATGCTTTCTCAAACACAACTGGGAGCATATTACCATCCAAGGCCAACAAAATGGTCCCATTCTCACTCAAACCACCAACAATGCCACAGTCAAACTTGCAAAAGGGACACACATCAGTAGGACACCACCCTACATAATATGTCCCTTTGATTAGTGTCTCAGTGATTCTAAAGTAGTCATCACTGCCTGATGCAGCAATGAGCCTTCTTCCACTCTCAGTGTCCTTCTCAGCCAAGTTCCAATTTGTGCCTTGAACACATATTGAAGCAGCTGAGAATGTCACCTTGGAGTCCCTATTCACCTTCAACACATCATCTTCTGCAAAAGGGGTGAAGAATAAGGGCAAGCCCTTTTCTGCATCAGAATTCTCTTGGCCAACGTATAGAGGGCATGGATTGTTGTTTCTGCTTAACAAAGTGGCGCGGCCTCCGACGTCGGTTATGGCTGGTTTGATGTAGTAATCCTTGCCAGGCTCAAGAGGGTGGCCTTGTGTGTCTAGGACTGGAGGGTTATCATCATCAGATTGTGCTAATGCTGCTGCTGATGTTGCAATTACAAGACATAGCATAAGACTAAGGCTTGTACCAATGGAATATCTCATTGACATTGTTGTAGTGTATATAATTAATTAATTAACTAGACTTTTAACAATGTGTGTTTTGTGTTTTTGCAATGGGGAGGTATAGATTTATTTATAGGGTATGGTATATATATGGAGTAACGTGGCATGTCTTGGAGATAGATAACAAATATGTTGGATTGTTGATCGATGAATAAAAGTCTAACGTGACTTATCCAAATTAAAGCATTGCTTGTACCGGCAAAATTTCTCTTGATTAGGGTGAGACGACTATTGTGTTTGGAGTGTTAAAATGAGACGTGTTTTCATTTGTATGGAACTCAAATGTCGTGCTTGGAAGATTAAAATATAATAAATGGTTTACTTTAAAAAAAAAAAAAAAAAAGGCATTTTATGATTTTGTAGCTAGTTTAGGTATGGCAAAACCTTTTGAAATCTTTATGTGTACAGACGGTTTGACAAAAAAAAAATGCTAAGATAGTAAAATAGTCTAAGGTAGTTTGGTCCAATTATTTTTTTTTTTTTTTGACTTTTATCCCAATAATGAGTCATATTTAAGTTTTTTTCATTCAAGCAACATCATAATACACTAAAATAATTTTAATTTTGGAACATAAAAGAAAAATATATATATATATATATATATATATATATAAAAAAAAGAGTGATCAAATAATATCGATGTATCTTTACACGAAACTATTATACATCAATAATTTTTAATAAAATAATTTTATTTTAAAATTCATCCTTGAATAAAAAAATTCTTTCATGTGATCTGAAATGTATACATCTCGTGGTTTTGCATTAATCATGTTACCACCTTTATGCAATGGCTTTCCATTAATTTTATTCGAGAAAAAAAAAAAGCATAGTAGCAAAAAGCTACTTATGTCACATTTTTTCTTGTTATTGGACACATTAATCAACTATCATAAGCAATTGATTATTTAATCACCTTAAAGTGTAATATCGGAAATTTTAGAGAATAATGATATAATTTAATTAAAGTATATAAATGAGTCACAATCATATCTCACTTACAGGCCAATTTTGTATAATTGAATTATGTCTTAATTCAAATTCTAAGATAGTATAAGAATTCATCCTAATGTTGTTGGACTTATCAAACCATTATTTGACTACGATAGATATTCAGTCTTACAAACTCTTGGAGAGTTATTGAACCCACAAATTAAATGTTTAGTGTTACAAACTATGTGATACTCAAAGATGTCTAATTCTTAGTATGTGGGATGTGTTGAAAATCTATATTAATCGGTGATATAGTCAAATTAAAGTATATATAAATCAACAACAACCTACCTTAAGTTAATTAGTTCATCTTTTATATTTGAATTAGTTGAAGCCCAAATTTTAATATGTAACCTTGACTTTAACATATATTGAATCTGATTTGTAAATTTTAAATTTTGATTATTAAGTGGAACCTCGAAGTATCTCACAAATATTATTCATCTCTTTAATTAAGATGACCAAAAACATTCATTTTTGCACCTGTATATGTTTTGCAAATGATAAGTTTACATACACTAGCAGTGAGTTTTTTAATCAGAAATTATATATAAATACAACAACAATTAATCCCATAAATTACACATAACAAATTGTTCCCTTATTCCATAAACTAATAAAAGTAAAAAAGAGACATGTATAACTTTCTTATGTATATGAATATGGTCGACACACAGTAGCTAGCTCCAATTATTTGCCAAAGTTACAAGAAAAGAAATTTTAAGCATACAACACAAATACACAAATGGAAGCTACCCGTACATATATATTAGAGAAATCTAACACTCATTTTTTGAGATTTTCTGTTTCTTCTTTGTTCATTAGAATTTATTTGAAATCATTCATTCTAATGGATCTCACCTATTATTTAAGGTTTCTTTTTTCGGATCTAATTGTGAGATTCACCATAAAAATGACAGATAGAATCTAAAAAAGAGTATTAGAAAGAATCTTGTTATTACTTCTCTATATACTGTGCTCTCTCAAACACAACTGGGAGCACATTACCATCCAAGGCCAAGAAAATCTTGCCATCATTCTGACGAAAGCCACCAACAATGCCACAGTCAAACTTGCAAAAAGGGCACACATCGGTAGGGCACCAACCTATATTATACACACCTGCACTTTGTGTCTCCAAAACCCTAAAGTAACGACCATCCCCTCCTACAAAAATGAGCCTTCTTCCACTCTCAGTGTCCCTCTCACCCCTCAAACTCCACCCTGTGCCTTGAATGCACAACGTAGCAGCTGAGAATGCAACTTGAAAGTCCCTATTCACCTTCACAACATCATCTTCCTTTGCAAAAGGGGTGAAGAAAACGGCCAAGCTTTGTTCCAAAAAAGTGTTCTCTTGGCCTACAAATAAAGGACATGTTCCGTTGTCTACTATGGTGACACGGCCTCCGACGTCGGTTATGGCTGGTGTGATGTAGTAGTCTTGGCCTGGCTCAAGAGGGTGCCCTTCTGTGTCTAGGACTGGAGGGTTATCAGAATGTTGTGCTAATGCTACTGTGGCAGAAATCACAAGCCATGCCATCAGAGCTAGGCTTGTTGTTTCGATCAATTTGGTTGACATTGTTGTTTGATAACTTCACTAACTATAAAAAAAATTAAAGGTCCTAAAACAAAGGGTTTCTAGCTTATGGAAATGTGTGTTTTTCTTTTGAGAAATGGCTAGGTATTTATAGGATATGCAATGGGGGCATGCCTTGTAGGAGATAACAATTAAGTGTTAGATATTAATTGATGATGAATAAAAGTCTAAGATGACTTATCCAGAAGCATTGCTTGTACCACAAGATTTCTCTTTAGGGTGAGACGACTAGCTAGCCAGTGTGTTTAGAGTGTTTTGAATGAGAGACATGATTTCATGTGTATTGGAAGTCAAATATCGTGTTTGGAAGGTTAAAATATAAGAAATTATTTATATTTTAATTAAAAAATTTAATTAGCATTTCATGATCTTATTAAGTTTGGTAGGATTTGGGAGAAATTAATTAGGTATGACAATTGACAAGCAACGAGCTAGTAATTAAGGTGTAGGTAAGTTTTACTCTCCTTATTTATTAGCCTTATTATTATTGCAAACTGGGAAAAATGCAAATTCAAACTCAAATTAGTCAAAATGGGTTTTTTTTTCATCAAACTAAGTTGGGTTGAAATCAGGGGAGTATTCGTAGCTAGATTTGGATTTAATTGTTAATATTCCTATATCATTGATTTAATTAGAAAAAAATCTAGCGATTAAAATTATGAAAATCAAAATCATCACAGACAATATAATTATGTCTGATGTAAATAATAGCAACCAGTTTAATATTATTAATAACAATAAATTATAAAACATATTCACATATTCACAGCGTGCTTACAATAACTTGAATTAGTCACACATTCACAGCTTGCTTACAACTCGTTGTGTATTTTTTTCTCTCTCAAGAAATTACAATGATATTACATAACACAATCACGTCAAGTTAATGTAAAGATAAAACATTCACTTCGGAGAAGGAAACTCCTAGCTAAAAAAAAGACTTTGGAGAAAGTAAAATACAATATAAAATTATGGAAATAATTATTTAGTGAAAATTGAATCTTTTTAATTGAAATTCATGCTAGTTTAAGTGATTTAATATTTGTCCTCCTTTTAGATTTTTCTTTTAAATATTTTTAAAGAAAAATATTAGGTATTCCTGACCACCACCTATCCATGTCATATAAAGATTGATTGATACCTCAGATCAAGTGGTAGTCCAAAACCACGTGTTTATTTTACTATTTTAAGATTGTATAAAAATATATAAAAAAAAATGGCAAATAAAAATAACTTAGTAGTAAATTGGCAAATAAAAATTGATTGGAACATGTTTATTTGTATTTTTATTATTTTGACCTAAAATTTTGATTGATTAGATCATTTATTTGAATTCGATCTAAACCGATCTAATTATCACCAGAAAACATAATGAAGTCCGACGTAAATAATAGCAACAAGGTTTATGTTATCATTGTTAGTAAACTGTAAATAAATAAATAAATTAAGAACAAAATATAATGGTACAATTTCTAAATCCAAGTAGATATATATTTAATTTCACTCCTTCACTTTAACAGGAACAGAGCGTCTCCAAAATTCTGCAAGGATACTACCAATGATTGACTGATTCACAATTGCAACAGCACCAGGCACTGCAGTTAGGGGATCTCCAAAGTGCTTCCTAGCCAGAACTATCTGGAGAACACAGTTCTACAAAATGCCATGGAATTAATATTTGGTTAATTTATATAATTTATTTGTAATTGGTTGAAATTTATTGAAAATCATCTATTTACATGGATTCCACGTTTAAATCTGAAGATAGAATCATGCAATTAAGAACAAAGATTCTTGGACAATGGACATTTATTCTAGTTAACACAACACAAAGATAAGGAGAGAGAGAATTATAAGTTGATAGCTAGTATAATGTAACAAGAGAAAAAAAATGATAAGTGTTAATAAGGTTTTTGAGTAATATAGCGTTCCTTATCACTACATAGTACACTCTAAAATTTCTTTTGAAGCAGTAAGTACTCCATGGTCATTGAAATTAACATGTGTGACACCAAAACTAATTTCACATGTTATAATTAAAAGGGACACTAACTTTACTTACCTTCATGCCAACCTGAGAGGATATGGTTCGTGATGATGACACATCTAGCCCAATCAAACGTGAAAATAGGTAACCAAAGAAAAATCCAGAGGCTTGAAGAAGGAATGTGGCTAAAACCACTTTTCCACCAGATGCAAGGATTGCTGAAGAACTCTGGCCAATAGCATTTCCACACAAAATTGCCACAGTTATTACTGCAATTGGTGGCATCAATGGAGAGACAAATTTAACAAGGGGTTGGAAAAACTGATTCAGAAATGCACCAGCCAACACAGGAACAAGCACAACCTGTTTGTTGAGAGAGAGAGAGGAACAATTATAACAAATTAGAAACAAACATTAAGTAATTTGAGAAGCAAAGCTTACTTGCAATGTTGACATCAATAAGCCTGGTGCATCCACTGCTACATATTTACCAGCAAGTTTTGCTGTCAGAAAAGGAGTCGTGATCTGCTATGTGAGAAGAAAAAAAAATATCTAAAACACATTACTTTAGCAACTTTTAGAAGAACCAATAAAAAAGAATATCATGTTTTTAGAGACAAAAATAAATATATTTAAGCTAAGAACCATTTTGTTTATTGAGCTAATGTATATAATCTATTGATTATGTATACGCTAAATTATTTTTATTTTTTAATAAAACAAGCAATAATATTCTGTTTTAGAGGGGTACTAGGAACACATTCTTTCAAACATAATTAGAGAATGTGTTCAAATGAGTGTGTTTCTAACATTTTTCTCTATTTTAAGCCTTTCTCAATAACAAATGGAAGGCCAAAAGGCTGTGATGGAGAAAATTTGTCACTGTCTAAGTTCAAACCTGAGCTGAGCACATGAAACTGAAAGTGAAACCATTAAACTAATTGATTGTACATCAAATAGGGATCTAAAGACAAGACTCAAAATGTGGTACCAACCATGGCAGATATGGTGCTTGCAGTTGTCATTATCACAGAAAGAGCCACATTTGCACTAGCAAAACAAAAAATCTCATCAGATCACACCTAGTTTATCAAGCCAATTAAAAGCATTAATTGGAATAACAGTTCTGAGGGTCTATTTATATACCGTGCAAGATAAGTTATAATGTTACTAGCGGTGCCTGCAACCAAACAAAGACTAGTTAAAATATAAGTGCAGAGTGGAGAGAAAATTGAAACCACAAAATTAAAATTCATACCTCCTGGACAGGACCCAAGTAATATTAAACCTGCAGCAGAATGGGGTGGAAGATTTAAGAGTTTGCTTATAAGAAATCCAGATAGTGGCATCACCTGAAAATTGTCAGCAAGGCAAACTGTTTAGAAATTATTATATTGGCTTCACTAGATTACACTAACAAAAAGGTTTCGTGAAATTACCCGAACTCTCTCTGTTTTATTAACATTTACCATGGAAACAGTGTAGTATTTTTCAAACAATTAAGAGGTTGGTGTAATGTATAAGAAGGTGCCAATGTATATTTTTCAAAACAATTAAGGAGGTAAATGTAGGAGTAAAAAAAAAAGCAGGAAAAGTTTTTGTAATTTCACAAATCTCGGAAATAATTAATGTAATTCATTCTTTTTTTTTTAAATAACTAGATTGTATACCCATGTATTATAAATATTGAGATTTAAGTAGTTTACTGTCTTTTCATTATTATTATTATTATTTTAATAATATTGAGATTTTTTTAACAATATTTATATTTATATTTTCAAATACTTAAACAACATTTTTATATTACTTTCTTACCCTTTTCATTTGAATAAATTATTACAAATTTTTAATAATCTATATTTGGTAATTTTTACCAATTTGTTAATATATTGTATATTAATTTAAATAGCATTTGACATTTTAATATTTGAATATTTTAATTTAATTATATTTATATGTTTAATTGGCTTAAGATTGTTCACCTTAATCAATAATCTCAAATATTCAGAGCGAAAATTTTGTTGGCAATAATATTGCCACTCGAGAAGAATACCAATAATCTCAAACTAAAAAATATTTATATCTATGCATGATGATGGATAGTGGATACTAAGAGTGTTTGCGATTTAACTTTATTGGATTTTTAGATAAAAATTAACATGAACTAAACATAAAATTAACGTGGTTTAGTTTGATTTAAATGCAACATCAAATCAAAACGAACCAAATTAGTCATTTATAATTTAGTCTAGTCCAATTTTTTATTCTTTTTTATTTTTACATGACAATTTCTGATTAATTGACCATACAAAAACTCTTTATATATACTACTATTTACTCATAATAAAATAAATCATACAAGCTTCTAAAAAAAGGTTCATGTCACTGTAGTGTATATAATTGCAACAACTTTTTCTTTTAATATAGTTTAAAAAAAGGAGTATTTTACTTTGGTCTAATTTTTTAATCTAAAAACGACAAAAAAAAAAACAAAACCATACAAATAGTCAAATACTAACCGAATATTGGATGAGAAAACCAGAGAGAACTTGTTTAGGCAATGCAAGAACCCCACGAAGATCATCAAGAGTGAGAGTCATACCCATACCCAGCATTATAATGTTCAGCCCCGTGATGCTCAATTTGGGAGTGACCCAATTGAAGTAACTTGGTTTCATCAGCCCCAAAACTGACGCAATCGACACCCACAACGGAAACCCCGTTGAAAGCACATCACTGGCCACCGCAAGCCACTCCCCAACGCTCCTACCTTTGTTCGCACCGTACTCGTTCGACGAAATGCCGCACCGAAGTGGACCAACATTGGAACAAAAGTTTCTTGGTGATTTTGATGGGCAGAGGTTTAGCACTGGTTGAGGTTGAGAATTGCATCTGGGTGTGATCCCAGAAGTGGGTTTGGTTAGAGTTGAAATGAAGTGTTTGGTTTTGAGGGAAATGGTTGTTGGAACAAAGTTAATGTGTGAGTGTGATTGCACTCTATGAGGGGAGCACGCAATTGATGATTGCATTTTTTTTTTTCTACAATGTCTTGTTGTTCTACAACCCACGGAGAAAGAAGACAACAGAGACCAGCTATGATTTATGAATGAAACTGGAAAATCAAAGTGTTTTCCTTTTCTGTCGTTGAAGTTATTAAATTTGTGTTGACTTTTTAAATGTATATCATGAAAATGGATAAAATAAAATAAAAAGTGAGAGATAAAGATAATATAATAGTATTAAATATTAAATTAATTATTTTATTTTATATGCAAAAACTGGAACTCATAAGATTTATTTATTTTTGAGGTAGAACTCATAAGCATGTGTATTTTTTATAATTTAATATGCATTGAATTTTTAAATAGTTTATTTATATTTATTATTGTAACCGAGGCATTTCAAGTACTTCATTCTTAAATATTCTACTTTAATTTTTTTTAATTATGCATTAATTATTGTACACGTGTTAGGAAGAGTACATGAAAGAATAATTTATCATAAAAAGCAATACAATATTTTCTGTTAAGTTTATAATAAAATATTTCTATACAATGAAATAAAATAATAAGTTTTTTGAGTGAAAAAAATTAACAAGTTCTTTTTACCAGTGAATAACAAGTTGTTTAGTTTAACTAAAATTGAGAAGAGAGAAGGAAAAAAAATATTATATTGTTTGGTTACAAAGAAATAAAGAGAAGACAGAAAAATCAACACAGTACCTACTCAAAAAAATCTCCCCTTTAGTTAGAATATAAGTGAGAAAGGGAAGATAAAATTGTGCAAAATTACAATTCTCACCTTGCTATTTTTTTCTTTACCTCACAAGATCTATATATATAAAGAATGAAAATCCCTTTACAACAATGGCTCAATATATATTTGGTGATCAACATAGACAAATGAGGATCAAGATGGAACATCAGATTACAAATAAACAATACTATATGCCACTCAAATAATAATGTGTACATATTTGCCTCTAAACATCTGATGAACTTGGAAATAAATGGCCTCAATGCAAGAGAAGCCAGCTACTGCAAGACGGGTTCAATGTGCCTTTTTTGAAATAGTCGTGTTATTCATTATCTCAACTTCTGATCACTCTCAAGGATGCAACAGCGATTGCTCCTATAAATTGAATCAAAGTGGGATGTTGCCAACTCCAGTTTCAGACCACTTCTAGCAGCAAAAGGTCATTTCTAACTCTGATTCTGTTTTGTGCAGAAACAAGAAGCTGTCACTGTTAGAACTACTCTCAAAGATTTACCATAGTATAGTACTTATATTATGGTAATGAAGTTTGCCTTTTCTTATTAGCATTAACAGATAGACATTGAGATTTTACATGCAATGTTGATTCACAAAATTGCAGGTTTGTCCTTGCTCCATTACAACATATTTCCAGTTCAATAGTAATAGTTTTATAATGCTGAACCTTAGCTTCTCCTTTTCTATTACATTAAATGACATTTTGTTACTAACTAAGTTGAGAGAGTTTAAAGGTGATGCAATGACACTCTAAAATAATTTTACATTGTTGCAATCGTAACCCTTAATTAATGTTTTAAAATGTAAAGGAAACTACTGTTATATTTTTTTTCTCAATTGAGACTAAACTTAATATTTGGAATCGAAATACTTTATTATAAAATCCATATATTGATTCAGTACTATAATGGCAAAGACCAGAAATCTCAATCAGAAATTTTGCATATTTGTTTTTACCTTCGGTTTTTTCAGCAGAACTGATCATGCATATGACACTATCAGAGGTTCTCTGGAGTCTTCTCTAGATTTACTCTCAAAGTAGAAGTATAACATCAACTGTACCATTCCCAAAAGGGTTCCTATCCCATTTGGCACCTACAAATCAAGCAAAGTATAAGCCACCAAAATGAACATGTCAAACTAAAATGTGTATTTCAAGAACAAATACATAAAGAAAGGACTTGGAAGGAACCTTACATAAATAAAGGCATCATCGTTGAATACTCCATAAAGTAAGAAAGAGGTGCTCATTAGGAAGGTGGAAAGTGAGAGATAAAATGGCATGAATTCAACACTCTTTGTCTGAATGACCAATTTCTGAAAAATACAGTAGTAGTTAGTGTAAGTAAATTCACATCCACCCCTAATAACAGATAATGCTCACATGTTTTAGATGGATATGAAGGAAACCACACAACACACTCACAATTATGAACAGTGGAGAGGCAAACATTGAAATGAGAGATGCACAGCTCAAGAATCCCACAAAGAACCGCCGCGTTACACTGTCATCTATTTGCAAGCTTCCAACCAATATAATTGCAAAAATGCCAAAAACTGCCAGCAATAATCCAACCATTCTCACCTATACAATGACAGTTCAGAACAAAACATGTTAGGAACTAATCACTAAACTTTGCCTTTATCATTATAGTTTAATGGTGATGCACTTACAGTATAAAATAGTTTTACACTGCCGTTCAATCACAATCCACCATTTGTATGACTTTCAAGACAATTTTATAAAAGTCAACCGACTTAATATAAATGATGGGTTGTGATTGAACAACTGTATTGATGGATTGTGATTAAAGGACAGTGTAAAACTATTTTACACTTTGAGTGCATAGCCTTTATTATCTTATCATTATATGGTAAAAATAAGGTTCCAAATTCCATTGGTATCAGAAATTTAACCTTCTTTGCTTTCTCAGCATACATCAGGAAGATGATTGTGTACACAAATTGAAACGCTGCTCCAATTGAATTAACAGTTGTAACCAACAAATTATCAGCAGAGATGAGAGGTGTGCCATACCACAAGCAGATCAAGCAGTTCAGAAGAGAGTAAATATATGGCAACCCAGAGAACATCTCTGTTGACCCATTTCTGATAATCCTCCTAAATGTGGGTCTACAATTCAAAAAACAGAACAAGAATTACACAATGAACACAAATAAACAACAAATTCTTCAAAAAAATCTTCAAAATCCACAATTGAAACTTACATGGGAGACACAAACAACCCAAAAGCAAAGACATTTCCTGCAAAAACAAGTAAATTGATATAATGAAATGTGATAAACTGATCAAATAAGAAAAGTGGGGTCTTTTTTTTTTTATCAATTATTCAGTTATGAAAGCAAAGAAAATACCTGCAACCCCAGCAGCATCCTTGGCAACTTTACCAATGGAAAATGCAGCAAAGAGAGACATTTTTTGAAACAACGCCAATTCCAGACACAAAACAGAATTAACAGAATCAAACCAAAGTACCAAAACCTCAATTATTCCAATTTATATAATACAATGACTTAACACTTTTGTAACAAAATTTGAAACATGCCCGTGGTCTGTGGTTTCTTCCTCTCTCTACAATCTCTTTAAAATCAAAATATGAATAATGGTAACCCCAAATATTTTTATTTATAATTTATAATATAAGGGGCTGTGGAAAAGTAGTTGAAAAATAAAATAAAATGACTTAGGAGCCACGAAAAAGAAACCAAATTGCAATTGGGATTTGAGTACGTCCACACGTTGAGTGTAAGTTGTTGAATTTACGAGACTGTTTGGAACAGAGCTGAGCTGTTAGGATTAGGACGAGGGGCATCCTCGTCAATCTACTCACCTTCCAACTGATTTGACATTTCTCTTCAAAATATTAATTAATGAATGTTTTTCATTTTTATAACTATATATTTTATTTTATGAGTTTAATGTTAGTGTAAAACTAATAATTTTATAAATATTAAAATTAATATTTATATTTGTATAATGATCATATTAATATTTTAAAAAAATTGTATTTACAAAAATTTACTAAATATATTTTTTAATCAATTACAAATTTCTATATGGCCATTTTTTATTATATACTATTTTATACCAATATATTCTTTCTTATTTGACCAATAATATACAAAACATTATACATTTCTTAACAAAGAAGAACAAAAATTGTGTGTTTTGCAATAGGACATTGGATGGTTATTGTTTCTTCATGTGTCTTCTTGCTTGAAACCTGTACTGTTTTGGCCTAGTCTTGTGCCACTTGTGGTCATAATCCAACCTTATATTAATATAATCTTTCTTTTACTGTGAAAAAAAAAAAGTAACAAGGAATTATATTTTTACTAACTACTAAAGTAATAATGTGTTATAGAAAACATAATACTTTATTTTATTTTATTTTTAAAAAGATATATTCGATTTGATTTCAACTGATTAAGGCTACGACTTATAGATATTTGACGAGACTATTATCTATAAGTCATTATTCCAACCTTCTTATAAGTAAGAAGTATCTAAAAAAAAGGAAACTAAAAACTAATATAACTAATTTTAGATGTTTTTAAAATTTTAATTTAGTTACGTTTTTGCCCATCAATATTGTCGTAAGAATAGGATTATTATTCTGATTTGGTATGTTTATGTTATACGACTATTCCTTTAAAAAAAATGTTATACGACTGTTCTATGAATCTAGAAAGGATTAAAATTAAGCCAACTCATAAACCGTATAATTAATTTAATTTAGAGAATTTAATTATCATAGTAAAGTATTGTTAATTATATTCGCAACTTGAAATTAAAAAAAAAAAAAAAAAAAAATATATATATATATATATATATATATAATAACTATATGAAACATTTTTTATTGGATAAATTACAGTAATATTTTTTGTATTAAATTATATACAATATATCTATCATTTTTTATATAAAAAAATATTAATAATTAATTTGTTAATGGATAATAATAATAATAATAATAATAATAATAATAAACATTTTTTATTGGATAAATTACAGTAATATTTTTTGTATTAAATTATATACATATATCTATCATTTTTTATATAAAAAAATATTAATAATTAATTTATTAATGGAAATTTCAAACCCACAATCTACTCTCTTTTTTTTTAATTCTAGCGGTAATCTTTCTTAATTATTTAAAATACATTACATTGGTATTTTTTAATTTACACCAGAAACACATACAAGGTATTATGTACAATTTCAAGAAATTATATGAGGTAGTGTTGTGCAATTTTTCTAATTTTAGAAAGAGAGGAGATAGGGTTGCGCTGATCGTAACAGTGAGGGTAAGGCATCAAGGACGTGACAATGATGAAGGTGTGTGTTGAGACACTAGGGGATGATGGTAGAGAATGGTTGAATTTGGATATGCGTCGGGAACTTTGCCTTTGAGGATGATAGTGGTGTTGGAGTACGAAAAAGAAAGTGTGTTTAGGGGGTATGTGGTAATTATGTGTTGAGTTAATTGAGGGTTAAAATTTGGGTCTCGTGGGAGTTGATGCTAGGAGAGAGACTTCTTAATATGTTTAATGTGTTAAGTGATTTAATTTATAAGTTTGTATTTTTTTTTTATTCCTGTATTTGTTATTTATGATTGTGCATAATTTACACTCCCATCATCATTAATAAAATCTTTTGTAAAAAAAAAAAGATAAAAGATACTTTTTTATTAAAAAGAAAAGTGGTAGAATGAAAAGATATCCTTAATATTATGAGGGTGACATCGATATGTTAGAGTTGTTATTTGAGATACCCAAAAGATTATTGTATGTATAAGCCTAATTAAATTGCAAACAAATTTATTTAGATATCAAATTGAGGAAGGTTGTCACTAAGTTTGAGAGATTTGGGTAATGTAAGAGAATTCAATATGTGTTGCTGAGAGGGATATGAGTGTGTATAAGGGATAATGGATAACCGATAACATATTAAACATGTTTTTAATATAGTAATAAAACGTGTTATTTTGGAGCAAGGTTTCCGAAAATCTTTGATTTTAAACGTATTCTTTGACATGGTATAAGGTAACATTAATTTAAAGAAAATTATAAAAAAAAGTGTTGCGTTTACGCTTTTCCATCAAAATCATTTTTAAGAGTTATAAACACGTGATTTCGGGTGATTGCTTCCATCACTAGATTTTTCCAGAGAGGATAGACGTAAGGCATATATAGCTTCATATGTTTTTTTTCTTATTTAATTTTAAGAGTTCAGTTACTCCAAAATTCTGAAACTTATCATTATCGTTGTGATCGTGTATATATAAAAGAAACAATGATTGATTATATTCTTTCAAACTGCTAATTGAGTATGTTTTAATTTTCAATAAATAAAGAAAGTAGTGAAAGCGTTTTAAATTTTAAATAAAATACAAAAGAGAATTGTTCCATGCATCTAGCAGGAATATTCCAAGGAACAATATTAAGATTCTTAAAAGAAGCCATAAGTAAAATGATGAATGCTCAACTTCAACATAAAAAAAAATGATGAATGCTATTATCACATTTTCAACCATATTTTTTCCCATCTATCTAATTTGTGTAGATTCATTAAAAATTATAAAAATAAAATATAAGATTCACTTAATCTAATGTAGAAACCATTAAAATTTATAATTTTTTTTTATAAATTTTAATTCACCGAAAAAGTGTGTCTAAAAAATATGTCGGGTGATCATAGCCTTTCTCAACTAAAATGGGAATCACATTTCAACCACCACAGCATTAATTGGTGTCAACTGTCAACCCTTCTCTTAAATTAAAGCAAGGTTCAGCACCGCTAACATAACCGCCATAACATTTTGGAATTCAAATGTCTAAAGTTTAAACAAAAGAACTTACATGAGGGAAGTGAAGATCTATATATGCTGTTTCATTCTATGTAGCTGCAATAAAATCTTCAAGCACGAGAATGAATACCATGGACATTAAAATGCCTATCAAAACTATTAAAAAACTTAAAGATAAGTGGTAGTAGCTTGTCTCATTTGATCAAGAGGTTTAGAGTTTGAATATTGATCGGGTTGAATATGAAAAAAATTATGTTGAAAGAAAAATACTTACATTATATATTATCAAAGTCTTCAATAAAAATATAAATCTTAACTTTCAACTGAACAATTTTATATCAATATATGATTAAAAAAAACTACCAAAGAAAACATACTCCAACTAGTTTCAATGTACTTGTAACACAATACATTTTTACCTTGAGTTCATCAAAATTTTATTATTTGTAAAACTAAATCCAATGGACTAATGTAAACAATATCAAAGTCATGTTTGGTTTTCAGATAAAAATACATGTATGAGACAAAAATATTTTTGTCAATGAATCATGATTCTTACTTTTGTTGTCATTTTATTTTATCCATTAAATTTACATTAAAATATATGTGTAACATTTTTTATTTTAAATAAAACATCCATAGAGAATATTAAGAAATTAAGAAAGAGTAAAAAAAACACAAAACAACAATGAATGGCAAGTGAATACTAAATTACTAATGTCTCATAAGCTTGTCTGAGATGTGCCCTAGAGAGATCTTAATTCAAGACTAAGTCATATTTCTATGCATGATGAAGTAACGTAGTACGTGACAAACAAGTTTGAGTAATTGGTTAGGGCTCACCCCCATGTCGGATTGATGTAAACAAGTTTGAGTAATTGGTTTGAGACCCAACCCTTAACCAGCTAGAAGCTAGAGTCTTTTGATAAATATCTCTAAAAAAATAAATTTAATTTTACTATAAGTTAAAATTGATTTTTCTATTAATTAATTTTAGAATTCTTATGTCTTTAAAAAGAAACAATATGAAATAGTTTCTATAAATTAATTATTAGATAAGTTAATTTTAGTTTTTAAATAAGTTAATTTTTTTTTAAAATATTATTTTAAACTAGTGTATCCAAAAAGTCTCTAGCATAATTTTATAAGCAATGATATGATATTAGCATAAAAACCCTACCTCTTGCATGTCTCTGCATATTTTTCAAAAATAAAACATTTTAATAATTATTAGAGGAAAAGTATGATACATTGTTATGTAAAATAATTTTATAATGTCAGATAATTATAATTTTTATTCATTATAAATCAGTTAACTTTTATAAAATTATTAAATCAATCAATTGTGATCCATCTTTTAAAAATATTTTACACTTACATTTACATTTTACATTGATGAGTAATTGAGTATTAATGTCTAATCTTTATTTTAAAAATGAAAATACTCTTCTAACTTGGCTGTGATGAAATAGGGGTGGAATTAGATAAGAGAGAAATGAATAGAAATCATGTATTTTCCCTAGTTGGGAAATATTTTTAATAAATAAAAAAAAAACCTGTGCAGGTTATAATTGCTGAGTGAATTTGAACCACAAACTGCACCAAACTTCGTACTGGCAAGTTATCTTTTTGAATTTGAACCACAAATTTCACATAATTTCGTACCGGGAATTTTTCTTTCCATAGATGATAGGGATGTTTTCAAATTCCATATAAGGCAGTAACTCTCTTTTAGGACAAAAATCTGCATCAGTCTTATAATCTGCCACAGCTTCCATTTTTTTGTTCTTTCTAATTTAGTAAAGAGTGTCTCCTAATGAGTGTAGGATCTAAACTCTTATAATTACCTAAACTAAATATATAAAAGTAAGAAAATAGATCTCTCTCAACTAGGTTTGTTTCATTTAAATATTTTTCATTACCACTCACAATAACTTGAATTAGTCACATATTCACAGCATGCTTACAATCACGTCAAGTTAATGTAAAGCTATAAGATTCACTTCGGAGAAGGAAACTCCTAAAAAAAGACTTTGGAGAAAGTAAAATACAACATCAAATTATGGGAATAAGTATTTAATGAAAATTGAATCTTGTTTTTTTTTATAATTTTGTTAACATCAAGTCTTATGAATAATTTTAAATAAAAATATTAAAAATGTAATCTGTATTTTAATAAAATACTTTAATTATACTTAAAAATAGTTATAAAGATTAATATTAACTAGTAAAACATTTTTTTTTTACTTTTACCTATTTAAAATTTATCCTACCTTAAATGCTTCAAACCTTTGATGTTATTGAAAATAGTTTTATATACATAAATATTACATAATATTTTGTGGCGATTATCTAATATTTTTAGGATTTTTTTAGCTTAGTTTATATTTATTTAATTTAAATTCTTATAGTTTTACTAATTCTAACTATAGGAAGTTAGTTGTAGAAAATATACTCAATTTTATGTTTTGTAGGCCTATGTTCATTATCAAGGGAAGATAGAAGATTTATGACTTAGAGTGCGTTGAGCGCCAACTCGCGTTGAGTCAGACAAGCAATTTATGAAGCATTGAGCTCAAAATTGCGCTAAGTGAATTGTTATCTCGAATTCAAAGATAGTTAAGTGCTTAGTTGCGCTGAGTGAAAGTCTTATATCTGAGATAAAGATCTGCAGAATCATGATATTACGCTGAGCAAATATGCGCGCTAAGTGAGACTTTACTTATAATATATAAGCTCCACTTTGTAATTTAAAATCATTCATAACTTTTTCACTATTTTCAACAGTCAAGTCATTGTATAGAGCTGTTTCTTCCATTTTCTCTTCTTCTCTTCCATTGTAACCCATTTTGTAAGCTTCTCATGACAATAAGAGACTAGTTCATTTGTGTTGAGGGCTTGAAACTAGGTAGTAACATGTAAACGCTTTCATTCATATCTATTCATTCGATATTTAGTTTAAAGTTCACTTCTCTATCTTTACTTTTGTTATGTGATTTGATTAGTTGTATATGCATGTTTTAAAGTTTAAATGTCGTTAACAAATGTTTTTGAACTTAAAACTAAGTTTGGAGTTTAATTAAGTGTATTTCTAGACTTCATTATCTTCGTAAATATCTCCAAATTTCATCAAACCACTTAACTGAGCTTACCGAAACATCGGAAGTGAGGTTGAGCAGTTTATGCTTGATTTGATGAGACATCACGTTTTGAGCATTTCTAGATTGAAAGTAATATGAAATATTGCTTTGAATATTTGTATGTTTACATGGGAAGCAACCTAATTGAATCAAATCCTCAATGTATCCATCACAAAATTGATAATCTTTTCTTTTATAGTACTTCTGCGATAATTGGTGTGTTTGTCAAAATATCTCAATAATTATCAAGTTAATAAATACTTTTAACTTTATTAAAAAAAAAATACTTTTAACTTTGGCAACGTGTCTTGCAAGTTTAATTATGAAATTAACATCAAAATTGTATATTTATAATTTATAATTAGGTCTCATGAATTAAATAATCGAATTAACTCGAACTTACGTCGTTGTATATATTGTGATTACTAAATGCTAATGCAAGAATAAGAATTAGACAAAAAAGAGAATAAGAATAAAGAAAGTGTTTTTGTTTTTTGTTTTCAATAAATATAAAAGAAAAAAAAGTAGTTGAAAACATAAATAACATCTTCAATGTGTCGGTGGGCCAATGAGATGCTGCCAGAGCAGCCTTTCACTTTCACATGCTCTTCATCTCATTCTATAAATTACTGTTTCAAATCTAATTTTATATTAAAAATCTTAATCCACACATTAGAAAGCGAGTTTCTTATTTCTTTTTTCACTCTCTAATGTAAAATTTCATTGTTGTCTCTTCCCTCATTTGATGCCACGTTACTGACAAGTGAAAACTAACTAAAACCATTTTTTCAAGATAAACTATCTGTAGATAAAGTTTGTTTGTTTAATTTAATAATATAAAAACAATGCAAACTTTAACTGTACCAAAAGAAAGTACGAAAGGTAGATAAACAAAACACAATTCTCCAAACTTAAATGCTGAATTTAATGTATAGAAAACCTTGAAATTAAAAATTAGCCATATTTATGTTCCTTTAACCTATTCTAATCACAAGTGAAGAAGCCAAAGGGAGATCTTAATATTAAAACCGATGGATAACTAATTTCAATTAATAATATCATTAAATTGTCGATCTTATTTCTCTCTCGAAAAGAACAGAAGAAGAAATTATGGCGCCAGGATCCTAACAAATTTGTGCCACAATCATACGACAAATCACATGCGGATTTAATTAAATTAAATGCAGTGTGGGCCCCACGTATATATGGGAGGGTATTTTCGTCAATTGCACAATCCACTGGCTCCCCTTAACTGTCTCAAACTCGTAGTTGTTGATCGAAAATTTCACACAGAACCGCGTGTGTGTAGTATATATATACAGAGAAAGTGTGTGGAGTCCAAATCTAAATCTGGGAAATTTTCTTCTTCTCTCTGTCTGAAAAAAAACTCATTTCTCTTTCTTGTCTTCGTCTTTTCTTCTTTGCTGCATCGGTCTCCATCTCGAGCCAATTCGTAAGTTGTTTTCTGCACTCATTCCTCTGTTTTCTGCATCTGGGTGCTTGCTACCCCCATTTGGTGTTTCTTCATTTTGTTTGTTGAAAGGTTTCAAATTTGGGCTAATGGCCGGGTTTTGTTTTCTGGGTGTTGCTCCTTTTTGTTGGATCTGTCATGCTTGTGCGTGGATCTTTTTGTTTGGTGTTTGTGTTGTGTCTTGATCCACGTGATCGTTTCGGCTGAAGCTTGTGATGTACTCAGATCTGTGCTGGATTTTTGATTCCGAGCCTAGAGTAATTGGTCCTGTGAAGAATTCATTGCATTTCGCAGTGTTTGTGTGGAATCTGAGTCATGGTTCTTATTTATTTACTTTTATCTATTTTTTTAACATTATTTATTTGTGTGTTTTCATTGCTCGTGTAGAATGGAAGCTAAGAAAATCACTAGCTTTTGATATTCCCATCCCATATTTGTTCTTTTCCTAGATGTTGATATTATCACTGCAGAATGATATATAATGCATTTTTTTTGTATTTTTCATCTTAATTAACTGGATCAAGAAAATATCTAGATATAATTTGTGGATTTATCAACAGATGGACAATTTCCTCATGGTTTATTTGATCGTGCACACAATGCTGCACGCTACCCAAAATTTTTGCCATAGTTGCTTGATTTCCTCATATTACTGTCTTGTGAACTTTTGCAGAGGTTAGCTTACATTTAATAAAGAAGTGGGCCTTTTGTTTATGATAAGATGAACCGCTGTAGTGATATGCTATGTTGTTTTGTTTTACTTGATGTGATTGTTTGGTAAAAAAAAAGAAGCATATTTTGATTTTTTTTTTTTTTTGTTTTTGGGTGATTGTGATTCTGATTTGTATATTGTGATTTTCCTTTATGTTTATTGTAGAAGTTGCTTGACGACATGGCTACGCATACCCCCAAAAACATCCTCATTACTGGGGCTGCTGGATTCATTGCATCTCATGTTGCAAATCGGCTTATCCGGAGTTATCCCCAGTACAAGATTGTTGTTCTTGACAAGCTTGATTATTGTTCGAGTCTGAAGAACCTCATTCCTTCAAAATCATCTCCCAACTTCAAGTTTGTGAAGGGGGATATTGGAAGTGCTGACCTTGTCAACTACCTTCTCATCACTGAGTCCATTGACACGATAATGCACTTTGCTGCTCAAACTCATGTTGACAACTCCTTTGGAAACAGCTTTGAGTTCACCAAGAACAACATATATGGTACTCACGTCCTATTAGAAGCCTGCAAGGTAACTGGCCAGATCAAGAGGTTCATCCATGTGAGCACTGATGAGGTCTACGGAGAGACAGATGAGGATGCTATTGTTGGAAACCATGAGGCTTCTCAGTTACTTCCCACAAATCCATACTCTGCAACAAAAGCTGGGGCAGAAATGCTTGTCATGGCATATGGCAGGTCATACGGGTTACCTGTGATCACGACTCGTGGGAACAATGTTTATGGGCCCAATCAGTTTCCCGAGAAGTTAATCCCAAAGTTCATTCTCCTGGCAATGCAAGGCAAGCCTCTTCCCATCCATGGGGATGGTTCTAACGTGAGGAGTTATTTGTATTGTGAAGATGTTGCAGAGGCTTTTGAACTTATCCTTCACAAGGGAGAGGTTGGGCATGTTTACAATATCGGTACCAAGAAGGAAAGGAGGGTTATTGATGTTGCCAAAGACATATCCAGGCTTTTGAAGAGGGACCCGGAGACTAGTATAAAATTTGTGGAGAACAGACCATTTAATGACCAGAGATACTTTCTTGATGACGAAAAGCTGAAGGTCTTGGGTTGGTCCGAGAGGACCACTTGGGAAGAGGGCTTGAAGAAAACCATGGAGTGGTATACCAACAATCCTGATTGGTGGGGTGATGTCAGTGGTGCATTGCTTCCTCATCCAAGGATGCTAATGATGCCTGGTGGAATGGAGAGACATTTTGATGGATCTGATGAAGAAAAACCTTCATCGTATGGCTCAACTAATACTCGGATGGTGGTTCCCACTTCCAAGAATTCCTCCCCACATAAACATGCTCTCAAGTTCTTGATCTATGGCAGAACAGGTTGGATTGGGGGTTTGCTGGGGATGCTGTGTGACAAGCAAGGAATTCCCTATGAATATGGAAAAGGTCGCCTAGAGGATCGAGCATCACTTCAGGCTGATATTCAGAATGTGAAGCCAACACACGTTTTTAATGCAGCAGGAGTGACTGGCAGACCCAATGTTGATTGGTGTGAATCTCATAAAACAGAAACCATCCGCGCCAACGTTGCTGGGACTTTAACATTGGCTGATGTCACCAGAGAGCATGGACTCTTGATGATAAATTATGCTACTGGGTGCATATTTGAGTATGATGCAGCTCATCCAGAGGGTTCTGGCATTGGCTTTAAGGAGGAAGACAAACCCAATTTCCATGGTTCTTTCTATTCCAAAACTAAGGCTATGGTAAGCTTACTTAGTAGTTAGTACACTTACATGTTATTTTTGCTTTATACCCTTTCCATTATGATGATAATCATACCTTATAATTTGGATGTGATTTTTTTATAAGGTTGAAGAGCTCCTGAAAGAATATGACAATGTGTGCACCCTCCGCGTTCGCATGCCAATAACATCTGACTTGAGCAATCCACGCAACTTCATCACCAAGATTTCCCGCTATAACAAAGTGGTCAACATTCCAAACAGCATGACCATTTTGGATGAACTTCTTCCTATTTCAATTGAGATGGCCAAGAGAAACTTGAGAGGCATTTGGAACTTCACAAATCCCGGGGCTGTGAGCCACAATGAGATTCTTGAGATGTACAGGGATTACATCAATCCAAGCTTCAAGTGGGCCAACTTCAATCTTGAAGAGCAAGCAAAGGTGATAGTCGCTGCACGGAGCAACAACGAGATGGATGCGTCCAAGCTGAAGAAAGAGTTCCCTGAGCTTCTTTCCATCAAGGAATCACTGATCAAGTATGTCTTTGAGCCAAACAAGAAAACTGCTTAAAAACATGTTTTAGACATCAGAGTCACAGACTATGCATTTTTGTTGTGGGCTACATAGATCACTCATTATTTGATTGTTATTTTTCATTGGGTTTTTGATAAGAACCATACTACAAAAGCTAGCCATGTAGTTCTTGTTCTCTTTAGTAGCTATATAAGTGATTCCAGTTTCAGCATAGTTCCATCATGTTACTGTGTTTAGAGCGTGGCAAGTATTATAATTGGACCATATGTGGTTCTAAGTTAACAACATTTAAGTGCAGCCTTAGATAATAGATAGAGGCTGTTGCTACCTAAAAGCTTATTACTGGCAACTTTTGCACACCGGAAGACATGTATTCTTTTATTGCTCTTATATTATTATCCTTTTTTGTGGGGTATATTATGCAGTGAAATGGATGCTACTGACATATTCATTTAATTTCCTCCGGTTGAGTTAAAAATTAGATAACCATGATAAGGTGCAGGATTTTTTTATTATAAAAAAACAAAACAACTTTAATGCACTTACTATTTTATAGATTTAACTTCAAAATTGAATAATATACTTTATTATACATATATTTTGTTACATTATTTTGATATGATTTTCCTAAATGTATTATATATGTATTTAATTATTACGTTATTCGATTTGATATAACGACCTTTTCTGCCTATCTAATGTTTGGTTTTAAATTATTGGTTGGCATGGATGCTATTCTGTTTCCAAAATTGTTGTAAAACTCAACCACGAGGTTTTTATAGAAAAAAAAATGTTCGAAACATAACCGTCAAAAACTACGCATTCTGCAGACTGGATCTTAAGCTTAATCATGTTTAGAGGAAAGCAAATCCTTGCACAAATCACTTTGATAACCCAATCCAAAGTGCTCTTTAACTGTTGAGTTTTGCCTGTCAATTCAAGTTGCTCCTAGTTCTTGCTAGACTTTGCGCGCCAATTAACGCAAAAAAAAACTGTCAATTTTAGCCTCGTTTTTTTTTTTTTTTTTTTACTTAAGTTCATTGTCAACTTTTTCAATTTTTTATACAAAAAAGTCTCTTGACAAAAACATTTTCTATTAAAATATTTTTTAATTGAATTATAAAAAGGTTAGGGCGTGAACTTAACATTATTAAGAATAACAAGAGCCGCGGAATAAAGCAAAGTTAACTAAAATGAAGCGCCATGATGTACAAGAAATATGGTGAGCTAGAGTTGCCAACTTTCTTTAACTTGCACTGTTGGCATATGAAGTAGGAATAGGATTGCTAGAAAAAGCACGTAAAGTCGTAACCTTAGACAAAGTATGGACATGCATTCGCTAGTTCCTTCAGAAACGCAACAACTTCATCTGGTGATCCAAGCCTATACCGAGCATTCGTCTGCGTTCGTCCAACAGAGCACGAGAAGTAATTCTCCTTCTTCAGGTCCAGGACATTCCATGAGATCTTTTCCGGAGCCGGCCGACGCGGTGCACGGCACACATGATTGTTATTTGTTTTCTTCTCGGAATTTGACACTGCCCGGTGTTGTCCCTTGTTTTGGGATGATGACTTTGTTGCTGTTCCATTATTTTTACTAGCTGGGATCTTCAGTGACGATATCTTCTCAGCATGAAACTTGCCTCCTTCTGTTGTTACCTTGCTACTACTTCGTGGAAGACCCACACCAATAGAAGGTAGCTCTGGCTCAAAGAAGGCGTATATATCTTCATCCTGCTGCAATAGAGATAGTGTTAATTAAATTCAGTTGTTGCATACAATGCACATGAACTAATTGCAAAGCATCAAACAGAGATCCAAAAACCCAATTTAGATCAAAGAATACTCCGTCAAAACTGAAAAACCATCTAGACTATTAGCATCACCCTTCTAATAAATTTAACAAGAAATTCGGATATGGAAGAATGAGCCAAGAGCAGATGACATCAACAAATATCAAATGAAAATTTAATTCACCTTTGTCAGAAAATGTCCTATACACAGAACGTAATCAATTGGTGTTGTCATGGATTTACTGTGAACTATCTCACCTAGAATGCGGTCAATAGCTGCTCCCTGATTAAATACAAGATAAGTGTACATATTTTAAATCAGTATGAAAATTTTCAGGTGGAAAAAGAACTGAGAAGAATCAATTATTTACAAGACATTACCTTTGTAACATTAGCAGCTCGCACCTCAACAGATCGGCTCCCTTGAACAACTTCAACAGATGCATTAGAAATTGGACCTGTCCAGAGATGCTGCAGCATGTCCCTAGCTTGCAGTCTTCCAAACTCAACATCTATATCATGGTGACACGATCAGAAACTGGAAAGACAGCAAGCAAAACAAAAAAATAGTCTCCCTAAACACAACTCAAGCACCTGAATGTTTGTAACTCCATACAAGTGAAGCTTCCCTTTCTTCAAAATATGATCGAGGTGTTCTGTCCGTGAAGTAATCAAAAACATGCTGCAAGCAAAGGATTATAAATGTAAGTCAACATTGTGAGGGAGAAAGGCAATAAAAACAATTAAAACTTCAAATAAGAACCTTCACGCTGTCAACCCATTCCATATTCAATTGCTCGGGCATTGTTGTCATCCATTCTCCCTTTGAAGGGTTTAAAAACATCCCATTCTCTGCTGCCAGCCAGATGTCATATTCTTTGAAGTTCTGTAATAGCGATAAGTTAAAATTGGATCAATTAGTTCAAAAGGAAGGAAGTAATAAATGTACCAAGAATTACTTCATCTAGAACTGCTCTACCACTGCCACTAAGCACAACAACTGTGGTCTTTGGGTCACTGCAAAGTTCTTCCAAGGGTTGTTTTAGTTCTGGATGCACTGTGAGTTCCCTTTCTTTAAACTGATCATCTTTTCTCTCAACTGGTTCAGTTAAAGTTCCATTGAAACCCTGCAGTGTGTATCACCAATTTGAAGGGAAAATGTTAAAAATTATGACAAATGATAGAGTTCATGATTTAATATTAGTGAAACATTGAAAAATAATAAAATATATTAAAGTATTTAAATGGAAAAGTTTTTATTCAGGGGTTTGCAAACACAACTTTAGAATTAGATTCATTACTCTGATGAAGTCTAAAAATATCTGCATAAACACACACTTAACATGACATTCAATAGGTCTGTTTCACTTTCCACAGCTCTGTCATCTGAGACCATCTATAAAACAAATTAGTGTTTTTCTGTCTTTCTAAAGTAGCTAGTAGGGAACATTAGGACAAGTACTAAGATACTTGGAGAAAACATAAAGGTTTAAAACGGTTCCTTAAAGATCAGTATTCAAAGAAGACATAAGCTTCATGATAAGACAGCATACCAAAATAAGCAACCGATTATTTGACTGCAAATAACGTTCAACTGCAGTCTCTGTTGGAAGCCGTGGTGGAACTTGTTTTGTCCTTATCTGTGCCTCGACAACAGTATCATTTAGTTCACTGCAAATATGAAAAGATAAGGATGGTCATGGTATTGTATTGTGGATCTATCTTAAAAATACAAGCAGGAGGTCTACTTCTTAATAACATGTTTGGGTTCATAATCATAATCAGGTATCTGCACATCTTTCTAATATTCCTAAAACTACAGCATCAAAAGTAAATAACCATCATATTTGAGTATAATTCTATCTACATGGTTTTATAGATTTTCCCCAACCAAGAGAAGTCTTAAGATACAATCAAAGTGATGAATATAATTAATTTGGCAAATCAAACAAATAACTTCCAGTAATGTTTTAAAGAAAGAAAGAAAAAAACAACTCCAGGATGGTTCAGAGATAGAAGACTAAATTTTGAATCAGTATATATGAAATAAACAGGCTGTAATAAGATACATCACCCTCATTATAAATCACAAAGTTCTAATGCGTAAGACCAGATATCAGGAATACTACTATACCTTACAAAAGTTTCTGCCCATTCCTGAGCAGTGTGAGTTTTTACATGGTCAAAGTTATGCTTATGTCTCTTCTCTCGTTCTGCCGATGGCATATTCAGAGCCTTGGCAATTGCAGTAGCAACTTCTGTGATGTTCCAAGGGTTGACCAGAATAGCCCCAGCACCAAGTGACTGAGCAGCACCAGCAAACTACAAGAAGAATCCCTAATGTTAGATCAAGAGGATACTTGTCTATTTAAAGCAATTGAGAACCATCCAGCCGAATATAGACATCTAAAGAAATATGCAAAAGCTACGTTGAACAAACCATAGATTAGAAGCATCAAGAGACTTCTACAAATAGAGACCTATAATCTTGACAGGAATAAAGAGATGAAACATTTATCTCATGTGTACAAATTACTTTAAATAGTCAAAAGTTTAAGATAAGTGCAGATAATACTAATACGTAATAAGACCAGATTTTGAGGATACTAATATGTTTATAAGTAGGGTGGGTTGTTTCGGGCAACGGATTCATGAATTTTTGGTCAATTACTCGATTTATCACAGTTACGATGACATGGAGATAGACTGTAGTCTGTAGGACGAAAGTTCCAACTATTAGCTTTTCAATCTATTATTTCTTAATTATTCAACATTAACATAGCCTGAATTGAGAATTAAAAGTTGACAAATTATAAATACACTATAAAGTTTCAGTAATTACTTCACTGAGAATGAGAACCCCTTTCTTTTTATCTTGGCAGGCCACAAATTCGTAACTTACAAGATTCATTCCATCCCTCAAAGACGTGACAAGTGCTACATCTGGGTAAGAAACGGGGAGAATGTACACGCTATTAGCAGAAAATTTACGATAAAATAAATGAATATCATCAACAAACAAACTTAATCATTCAACAACAATTGAGAATTCAGGGAAATATGTAATACACTAGGGTTTAATAAACTTAAGACAGTGCTCTAGACATATTAGGCATACTTTCATCTTTTCTCAATATATTGTCCTAAAATATAATATGTTAAACCTAACTTCATTTCACACAATGTTAAAAAAATATATATTTATCTATTCTACAGGGTGTATACACGAACAAAAAATTACGAGTGGCCAGTGAAAGCAGTTGAAGCATATTTTTGGTTGTAAATGTGGTGTATGTGTGACTTGAGTTTGATAAGAAAGATAGCTTCCAGTTTGTTATATTTCTCTTTGATGGTCATTTCCATAAACCACTTTTTCAAAGTTAACAAACAGGGCATAAAACACCAGAAATTACTGAAACTTCATAAATTTTACAGAACGAAATGAGCAAAACTATATGAAAATAAGTGAAGAGAAAACAACACAATTCATAAAAGAACATGATTAATTAAAAAATGCATTAAGGCTGTGACCGCTTAAGTAGAATGCTAGAGATGCTTCACATAAGCAATAAAATTTTAAAAGACATATATACAAGCCATGATATAGGTGCTAGAGCAATCATTCACAAATGAAGCATAATAAAGCAGTTTCTAACACTTCATACATATAGGGGGGGTGTTAAAATAGGAGAAACAAAGGGATAATAGAGTGTAAATTGTGTATTAGAGTATATAGCGGGTGCATGTTTATATAGGTTAATTACATTAATAACACATAAATAAAGGATATTTTGTTTCCTCTAAAACAGAGATTATGTTCTATAAACTGCAATTATGAATAAAATCAAAATATTAATTCTGATTTTCAACATCCCCCCTCAAGCTTTCAGCTTACTAAGCTTTTAGCTTATTACAATAAAATTTCCCAATTAATAAAAATAAAATATAAAACCATTTGAGTTCCACCAAAAAAAGTGTATGAAAGACAATTTAGGGATGTTGGCGAAGTTGGGGAATATTGCTAGAAAGAGAGAGTTGGAATATACATCAGCCTAAGAAAACAAGTTCCGACTTACTTAAAACCAACATTTGGAAGCTTCAAACTAATAGTGGAATCCAAAATTATTTAAACTTAAAAAAGAGAAAATTGTCCTAAATAACCATGGCACAAACATGAAACTAGCAGAATACATAAAAGTCACCAAAAAGTACACCAAAAAAGGACAGCGATATGATGGGCAACTGGAAAGTTCTTCGCTGGAAAATGAATCAAAAGGCGATGGTCAGAAAAACACACTGGAAAAAGACGATGGCAAGAATGGTAACTGGAATATTCTTTGTTGGAAATAAACGGGGGAGAAAAATGCATTAGTCAGAAAACATGTAAGTCTCCGAAAAATCGAAAAGACTATCAAAAAAGGTAGGGAAGAAGAAAGGGTCATCAGAAGCAAGAAATTGATCAACGAAAGAAGGACGACACTAAAAAGTCCACTAGGGACAATAGGTCTCCGGTGAGGGAGGATTTTCTTTTATCCCAGTATTAGGCTCTAGATATCATGTTAAAATAGGAGAAATAGAAGGATAGTTGAGTGTAAATCGTATGTTAGAGTATGTTTATATAGGTTAATTACATTAATGGTACATAAATAGAGGATATTTTGTTTCCTCTAAAACAGAAATTATGTTACTGTAAATTGCAATTACGAATAAAATCAAAATATTAAATCTGATTTTCAACTAGGGAAATGGCAGAAAAATGTAAATAACATTTGAAGTGAAGAGCATGAGAGGAAAGGCGATGTCCTATATATATCACATTAACAATCATGTCTAAAAGGACACCAAACAAGCACATTCATTTTAGATAAATAAGTATGCATGTACAAATTGTACAAAGCACATGCTGACTATTCACACATGTATGAAGCTATCTTCGCACATGCTGACTATTGATTAATGGCAAATTGACATCAGAAGTTACTCACTGGACTTTGTTAAAGAGGAAAAAAAAATCTAAAAGCACAAAAAGTGTACCCGTAACAGCGTACAAAGCGCATAGTGCATGAAAATCAAGAGAGCGATCCTGCAATCATAGCAAAATCATTAAGCTGTAGCATTGTAATGCGATTAATAATTAGGCATAATTACACTTTTTACTTTTTAATGAATTTTACTCCCAACAAATTAAACAAAGTTAGGAGTAAAATTCATCAAAATTTAACAAATTGAGGATGAAATTTGCCGGAAAAAAATATTAGGAGTAAAAAGTGCAATTATCTCGTACTTATTAGTATGCCATGTTTGTCAGCTCTCAGTTAATCAATTAACTGACAAACGATTGGGAAGGTAAAAGTAAAATTTGCAAGTTTTTTAAAAGTTAACAAAATTAAGTAGAAAAGTATAATTAAGCCTAATACTTTATAAAGGATGCAGATTGATTATCAGAATAAGCATAAAAAATGTTAAATTTTATTATATTTAATGCCATGACTTAATTAACTTTAATGTTAATGAATTAAGTTATTCTTGGACTATTTTGTTACTAGATAAATGCTAAATCAAACTTGCTTGTTTAACTAAACTAACAAGTAAAGTTGAAATTCAACCTTGATTTATATCACTAAGTCAAGTTCAAGCTTAAAATTAAAAGTTTCTCTCTTTCTCTCAACTGTAACTTTAGATAAGTTATTTATCGTGTTACTCAGTAAATTGTATTTCTATCTAGAGTATTGTAATTTTATTTATTACTATCTACTACTTATCTAACTCTAGTATTCAAAGAGTCCTTTACTCTCTTATCTACTGGTCAGGCATAAAAATGTCCACTAAATATAGAACTAATAAACTTAAAAAATATTGAGAATAAGGTAGTATACCGACAGTATAATAAATTTTATACTATCAGACCATCACAATTATTCATTTATATAACTTTTAAAATAATTATATAAATGTCAATTGATTTATCATAAATAGAAGGTTGCAACTGTCCGACAGTATAAAACTTTGTTAATTTATGTCAATACACTACCCTTATTCTCACAAATATTAGAGGAGATGCTCATTGTCTAATAATAATTGTAATAAATGAAAAGAAAATAACAAAAAACCAAAAACAAACTAAACAAGTGAAACTCAAACTTCATATTTGTAAACAAGTCAAGCCTAATCTTTAAATTTGGCTCTTATAAATACAAGAGACAAGCTTGAGCAAGTGCTCAACTTACATCGACTCGTTACACCGTTTTCTATGAATTAAACCTCTATCCTTGGTCCTTGTTAGCTTCATACATCAACTGTGTAAAGTCCAATATAAACAGGGAAGAAAAATTTAATTTAATTGAAGTCAAATTTTATTCAATAAAGAGAAAGACAACTTGCAATCAGTCCTGTCGTCAATAGCTGATTATTAATCCATTTGAATCAATTTCTCTTGTTTTGCAGTTTAAAATTAGACACCAAATCTAAAAAGATACCATTATTCTAATTTGTAAAGATATGGTTGAAAGTATAGAAATCAAGATAATATGATACATAGTCACTGTTTCTGAAGAATTTTAGGATAAAAACTACTAGAAGTATATTTATATAGACAAAAATTAGTGTAAAAATACATTAATATGTTTTCACTATACTAAGAACAAATATGCAACAAGCTTAAATGCTTTAAAGGAGTTAAAACCTGTTTGCATGGTTACCATGATCGACCAAAACAATATTTAAAAGAGCACCCATGCAGGGTTTCTGGTAAAAATCTACACATACATACCCAATACAGATAGAATATACTCAATATAGGTACAATTGAAAATTTGAATAATGTACTTAGCTGTTATATTGCATAAAAAAGAAGCCCAAAAGCACAATTTTGACATATGCACTTTACACTAATTGAAAGTCCAAAAATCAACATTCTTTCAATTCCAACCAATTTGTCAGTTAAGTAATTTATACAGTTGCACTAATCAACAAGTTGATTTGACATAGCTTAATATCTTCAGACCAACCTGAAATTCATTTTTACTCATTTTCAGTTTTGCTACTTATTTGAACTCAACCGAGGTTTGTTTGCCACGGTTTCTTATGACCTGGGCACATCAAATGAACCCAATATGAAGTCGAGCATAGGAAAAGGACCCACAGTTCCTATGTTGTCTCAAACATTTTTTTATTTCTAACTATTATTGCTCAAATAGATAATCTAACAAAATATAATATTTACAGAAAAGATAAATAGTGTATTGTATGTGACAGGGTATCAGCATTGATATAATAGATCATCAGATGATCACTGTCTTAAGAACGCACCAGGTGATGTATGGGAACAGTAGTCAGTGTTCCAAATCTGCCATTGATGCGACCAACAATTTCATGGACCTGGCTTGTAAGCTTTTGATCTGTCAATATGCAAGAAATAAATAAAAAATTATGGGCAAATGATGGTTGCTGAAGATATAAAATTATTCTTGGGCTGTTGGGCGTTCACCTAAACTGCTTAATATTTTTTGTAAAGTTTGTCACAGCACCAATTAAGCATATTCCCACAGGAAAACTATCCCAAACTGCCAGAAATATAAAGTCACCGCTTAATCTTCTACGACTCTACCTAATAGATTTCCTTTCATATAAACAGAAATTTGATCATCCAATTCTTGAATCAACAGGAACAAAAAAAAACGAAATATAAGTAGCATACACTCAGGAACATCTGTTCTTGTTGGCACGGCAATTTGAAGTAGAACAACTTTATCACGCCAATCACGATTCTCTTCCAAAAATTTTTCAAATGCTAGAATCTTTTGAGGGATTCCTTTAATCATATCAAGGCGATCAACACCTAACATTACCTGTCAAGCCAGGAAAAAGGTTAAGTGCTAGTCAAATTGTATAGAACCAAATTAAAGTAACAGTTGACTCTAAGGGGGGGCCAAAAGAGAATGTCATGACATGTCATGCCAAACAAATACAATTTTATAACAAAATCACTTCTATTATCCTATATTAATGCCCAAATACTGGAAGAATGCAGCATGTTTTTTATAAATAATTTTTTTTTAAATAATAAAGAAAAAAGGACATAAATCCTTACTAATATCACACATGATAGCATGGAAAATAGTTGCCACAGATTGATGCTGATAGCTTTCTACAGAAACAAATTACAGAAGGATCTGACTAGGAAACTATAGAGTACCTCCAAACAATTTTAGCCCTCTTCATTTGGTAATGAGAAATGAGATTTTGTTTTTAGCAAAGAGTAAAGACACAAGAAGCATAAGTTTGTTATGCCCAACTGTTTGCCCCAAAATCATTTATGTTAAAAGAATGTAAGTGATTTGGTCATCTGAAGATTGAGAAGACCAACAGATATAGAGGGTCCTATGAGAAAATTGGAATAGAAGATATTTAAAAAATCAAAATATAAAGAATTTGTATATTTTTTCTTTAAATTAGTTAGGTAGGGAGATACTCTGTAGAAAATGATGATAATACAAATAGTAGTGAACTGTATTTGTTTATTTTTTACTAAATTTGTTTGAATGATATCAAAGCCTTGGTATAGGGAGTGTTGAGAGTCCAGCTTTGATACATCTTTGTTGGAAGTGTGAAAAGCAATTACATATTCACTTTCATTGTATATCTGAACTCAAACTTTTACATACAAAGCCTTAATTAACTCTTTCTCTCAGCATAGTTTTTCATCATTCAAATTCTTATATCTTAAGTAATTATATATATATATATGTAAATAAAAACAGTTAATACAAAGTAAAAGATGCACCTTTCTTCCTTTAAATCTCTCTTGTAATTCTTTGATGTGAACCTTGACTTGAGGAAGGTCAAGTGCACGTATGAATCGTTCTGAGTCTATACCTATTGGAAACTGCCATACAGTGGTAAAAGAAGTAAATAAATAGTTCTAATTTTAAGTTCATCATGCTAATTGGTTAAATTTAGAGAAGAATTGTTTCAATCAAAATATTTTATGAAATTTTGTTGTAAAAATTTCAATAACTAATTTGAATTTACTTATGAAGCATGGGCATTAAAGATGAATTTCGTGAGCACATACTGCTGCAACTCGAGTCAGCTTTCCTTGATTCTCAACCCCTTCAGGCGTGCCCTCAAGTCCAAGAATGCGTGTACATGCACTAACAAAATGTCGTGCATAGTCGTAGGTGTGAAAACTACTCAACAAAAATTACACTTATCCAAGTCAGCAGCAATGGAAACATAAGAAAATGAAAATGATTAAAAGGAATCACAGAGTTTAGAGCCTAGGAAATGAGAAGAGTGTCAAACTAAACAGTCAAAAGAAGAGTAAAGCTCCCTTCTGGACAGATATATAGGATGAACAAGATGCAGTGTGGCCCCTAGCGTTAGCATCTCTTCAGTTCAAAAGAACTTGATTTTCTATCAATTGTAGTTTGGTTTCTAAATAAATGCTCAAGTTAGGTGGTTGACTGCCACCTCATGCACAATTAATGGTTTATCTTGTCCCAACAGTGAATTCAGCACAGGTAAAAATTCTTACTTATTGCCAAATAAGAATATAGCCATATACTCTAGGAGTTTTCTGCACAATTCCCCATGCCGAAACCATCAAGGGGTCACATGAAACAATCTTATTGCAAAAGCATGCTGCATGCCCATATCAAACTCATTCTTTGAAGTAAAAAAATTAGACGAATAAAAAAAAATCTTAAATTGAGGAGAAAACTGCAATTTACCCAACCAAATCAGCTGCAAGAACAGCATGCAAGAGCTCTGAGCGAGATGGCAATGTCCTGTGAATTTCAGAAGATGGAAATGGGGTATGTAGAAACCAGCCAACTTTCATTTTATGGTTATAATTCTTTAAGCATTGTGGAAGAAACATAAGATGGTAATCATGGCACCAAACAACATCACCCTCTTCATAGTGTTGGTTTACAACATCAGCAAACATTTGATTTGCTTTCTGATAAGCTTCAAACTGAGATTGGAAACTACGTGTGGTAGCAAGGCGGTCTTCTTGTGGAAGTCCAAGGTAATGAAAAAGGGGCCACAAAATGTTGTTGCAATAGCCATTGTAATATTGATGAACAATCTCTTCATCAAGAAATACTGGGATACACCTCTGCAACATAGGTAACAAGCAAGAGAAAGATTAAAAGAAAAATAGTAAAATCTACTGATGAAACAGCACGAAGGTAAATGCGAAGTTATTTCCAACATTGTAATGGAGAAACTAAAGTACCTTTTCAGCCAAAGCTTTTGTAAGTGCCTTTTGTCCAATATCATCTGGCACATTGACACCAGCCCAACCTATCCACCTCGCCTCAAACTCCTTCACACCTTTGTTTAAGGAAATCGTGGTGTTAGATAATTCTTTGTAAATCCAATTACAAATTAAATCGTGTGGAAATTTCAGAGCAGATACAGTATACCCTGAAAATGATAAACTAAAAGGTAAAGACACAACAAATACTATATGGCCACATACCTAAGAGAGCGCTCACCAGACCACCAGCACTTATCTCCAAAGACCACGAATCCTCACCTTTCCTAATGGCTGAGACTGGCAGCCTATTGGCCACCACCAAAAGTCGTTGTCTGAAAGGTTTCCCATCTTCCCTTTCGCCCCGCGCTGCCGCTGCTGCCACTCCTTCCAGGTATCGTTCAACAAAGGGAGTAGCAGAGTTATTATCTTCACTTAAGCGCAGGTCATGCTCAAAATATTCAGTATCCACATTAATATTATTACTATCAGGAGATTCATTCAAAACAGGTGCCTTGCTGCTTTTTCTTAGCTCTCTTCCTCTCATTAGTCGAACATGACGATCCGTACCCGGAAAACTATTAGAATTACCATTGCAATTGTTCCCAGGCTTATGGTCACTCTGGAATCCAACCATTGGGGTCGTTGAATATCAATCAATATCGTAGTAAGTAGCCAAACTTCCTCCCCTGCATTTCGTTCGCAAATAAAATTACAAAACTTCCCCAATTCAGCCTCTAATAAAAGAAATTAAGCATCTAAAGACAAGAGGTGTTCCAGTGCCAGATATGAAAATTTTCCAATTACTGGGAATTAAAATGAAATATAGACAATAATGATAAAACAGTAACCACGAAGGGGTGTCAATAGGGTGGGCATAAGAGTTGGAAATTTCACACATTCATTAGCTTTTCTATGCAAATGGGAATTACCCGCATCTCTGGGCTTGGTACATTCATGGAAATGGAAATACAAACACAAAGCAGAGCAATGGAAACAGAGGAGGCAGTCGAAATACTGTGTAGTTTTTTTTTGTTTTGTTTTTTTATATAAAAATAACAAATACTAGTATATTTCACGAATGGTATATTGAAAAAATTCGAGAAGTAAGAGCTGTCCATCTGATAGAATAGTGATAATTACAGGAACGAGTTCAAAAGGCCAGCTAAGGGAGAGACGCCTCGGAAATCAGCGGACGCTGAAAGCAAACAGACAACTCTGGCTCAATATTGTGTCAATTTCCAGCTGGGTTAGGGGAAAAGGGTTTAGTTAAGTCAGATAATGCGGGTACGTAGAGAGTGGGCAATCCTCGAAATCAAATAGGAAAGAATTAACGAAGTGAGAGGAGAGAAGAAAAAAAAATACGAGAAAGCGGTAGAGTCGTCGTGTAAGCTTTATAAGGCACATATAGCTTCACTGCCATGCAGGTGACACCCAGGATTTTGTTGAAAACAGAAAGAAAATATTTTATCAATGTTTTGTTTGGTAAATTTGAAAAAAATATAGATGGTAAAATTTGAAAAATATAACTTAATTGGTTGAATAACGTTTATAAATTTTCTTATACCTGAATTCAATTAAAAATATTACTCTCCAAAATGTAGAAAAATAAAAGTTTAATCTACATGTATTATCATTAAATAATTAAAAATTATTTTTAAAATAAATTTTAAGATAATTATTATAAAAATCAATAAAATGAATATCTAATACAACATGTAAATAATACTTGCTTAAAAAATTTCACATTCAAAACATTTAAATTAAATTATAATGATAAAAATATTAAATTCTACACCAAAAATTAAATTCAAGCGAAAAAAATCAATGTTCACTTTATGATGGTTTATTTTATCAATGTTTTGTTTGGTAAATTAAAAATTGTGAGAAAATAGGGTTGAGGGAGAAGGAACAAGTGGGAGATGAAAAGGTTAGTTTTTTTTTATACAAAATTATGAAGGTTAGTTGTTTATATATAAATAGGTAAAAATGAAAATGAAAATAAAAATGTTTATTGAACTGCAGAAAAATGGAATGTGGGAGACACTTGTCACACATTTTATTGTGTTTTTGCAAAAACAAATGCACATTTATGGCTTTTTTTTTCTGGTTGTTCGCAACTGCCACAATTTGAGGCGGTTTAAATCGCCACAGAAGTATAAATTGAATTTTTTTTTTTAAAAAAAACATAATCAATATTCACCATTCACAATCAACTGTGATTTAAAAAAAATGATAAAGGACTTTTATTTATTTATCTATTTCTTTCAAATGAAACATATTTAAATTCACTCTATTTTTTAACTATTTTCATTTAATCTATCTCACATTTATTTTTCTTTCTTGTTTAAATATATCAGAAATATTTTATGAATAGAAAATATTTGAGTTGTTGTAAAAACCTTATTCCAACATTTGATTCTTTGCGAATAAAAAATATACACACAATGAATTTCAGGTTCCTGTAAGGATATTTTTATTTATTAAAAAGAAAAACAATACGTCAAGCTGCTTCCCCCTTCCGAACTACCCCAAATCTTTTCGAGTAGAGAGACCAACATCTTTTTTTGTATGCAAGAGAGACCAACATCTTAGAGCAAAGAAAAAAAATAATCTAATGATCTTTTAATATCTTAAATTAAAACTGTTACCACTATTTACCAACATGCAATATAACTGCACCAGGCTCAAAATCAAATATCTGAATTCTAAACTGCAACAAGAATTATTTGAGGGAAAACATGACCTACGATAAAAATCAGGAAGATACTATGTCACAAGCATAATGGGAACTACGTACACCGACCAATAAATAGTTACCAACATGCACATTTAATTTAAGTCTGTGACTTTTATGTTATAAAAGTGAGTTTAGTTCAGACAAATAAGAAGTGAATTGTATATAGTTATAGCGAATCAGATATATTATTTTAAATGCATGTTTATCTATCAAAAGGGTGGCCATGTTTCAGTAAGGGAGAACCTCCAGGAACATATAAATATTTTTTCTAGGGGAAGACTGAACCACTGTTCATTGTAATATAGTGAAAACCGACCGCCATATGATTAGTTTCTAATACTTAATGCAACCTTTGTCTTATACGTACTGAGCTAGTCGTAAATACTGGTACTACCCTAAACCAAGAGAAATAGAATTAGAACTTTATGAAGACAATTAAGGAATACGAAAACCACGAAGATAAACCATATTACATCAAGAAAAAATATATGACATGTGACTAAATGAACGAAAAGGACCACTCACTGGTCCAGGGAAAACGACAAAAGAAGTAATAATTAACAGAAGATTTGCAGCGTTATTAGTTTTGTTCTCTCCTAAATGAAGGCAAAGGGGGCTCGATCGCATTATTAAATTGCCGTAGCTAGCCAGATACGTGAAATTCAACTTTTAAAAGGAATGGCCCCGGCAAAAGCTATGCACGGTGACCGGGGAATTCCAATAAACCATTAGATTTGTTGTCATACATGCAGGTAGGGTAGGTGCCACAAATTTTATGGCCACATACAAATTAAAGACATGTAGACAGCATGGCCGAAAGATCTCAATCTTTCACCCAAAAAACAAAAAAAGAAAGATCTCAATCGATCTCATCACCCAGTGAGATCATTATCTCGACAATCTAATATGGGGCTAAAAGGCAATGCATACTAGTTAGGATAGATGCACCTCTTATTGAATCTTAGATGCATGATCAACCAAATAACTACACGCTTGCTATGAATTTGGAGATATTCCCAACGTGTCATCAAAATGCAATTCCCCATGACCACTTTAACAAGAGAGAACTACAAGGGATGGAGTTATTATATTTATACTCTTACTTTCTATTCTATGGAAAAAAAATCCTCTTAAGTGGAAAACAAACTTGAGATTCGATCTCCAAGTATTAAAATCTCTCTTTAACTCTTTTAAATCTCTACTTTATAATAATAATAATAATAATAATAATAATAATAATAATATATTATTATTATTATTATTATTATATTAATAAATATTGTTGAAGGGTTAAAGTTCCATCTAATGATAATTTCAGAGAGATTTATTTACTAGATGTTTAATCTTATTTTCGTCTTGTTTTTATTATCTTTTCTCGCGACATTATTTACTACATTTATCGTTTTTACTTTCAGGCTCTTTTTTCTTCCCATTTTCTCTGTTTTCCCTCAACTCGTAGTAGATTTTTCCAGAGTGATGTTTTTTTACGGTACCAAAGTGTGATTTAGATTGTCTCTAACCCTTCTACACATAAAATCAGTATGCTTTTCCTTGTATAAATTCTCTCTTGCAACTGTAGCATGTCTCACTTTCAAACAAAATAACAAAAACATATCTACTAATGTATCCCAATTATAGTAAGGATGTGTCAATACTCAAGACCCGGACTATAGGGTATATCCTTCTAATATAAAAAAAAAAAAAAAAACAAGTCGTCTAAGCATTTCCTTTTTTGGTAAGAACCGTGTAAACTATAAAGAACTTTAACAAGCTTAACACAAGTACATATTTGTCGTGAAAACTGGAAAGGACATTTCAGGATGAAAAAACCGTTCTAATTTTATAAATGTTTTGGATATTAACCCCAACCAACCAAGCTACGGTATAGCTGTTTTTCAAGAGATTGAGAAAGAATAATGAGCTGATGAAAGAGGTATGCAACTGCGGCATCCTCGGGAAGAGTTGACTTGACTTCCTTAAGAACATGCTGAGAATAATTAGTCGAAGCATCTGAGAGTTAAAATGACAGTTTTTAGCACAACAGTCGAACACAGAAAATTGCACGTATGAATTGATGACCAAGAAAGGGAAAGCTCTTCCTTTCCTATTTTTGAAAAGATAAATATTTCATGGTTAGTAGACACCTCAAAAGAAGGAGAGGGAGAGAGAGAGGGGAGAGAAAGGTAGATTTTGATGATAACATGATGTGAAGAGATTAAAAAACGAGAAAAAATGAAGGATGCAAATGGGTTGTTAGTACTGTGCAAGATATATTCCAAAATCAAAACTCTTTTAATTTGGCAAATAATTCCTTCATCTTATTCTGATCTTATAACCTCCTTAGTAATGATAAATGTTTTTACCACATTTTGCAGTGGATTGAAATGGAAAAAAGGAGAAAAAATAAATAAAATAGATAAGTTAAAAGTAATAAATAAGTGATACGATGAAAAAAAGAAAAGAAAAAGAAAGAGAAACAGAAAATGGTGTAGAATTGAGATGAAATAGTAAGTGGATATTTGTTTATTTATAATTTTGCAACTTCATTTATATTGGATGTGCAATAAATAAGAAAGTAACTGGTCTTCTCCTCATTTTGGGAGTGATGGGGATGGAAGAGAGAAAGAAAAAAAAAAGTTAAAGACTAATGATATAAAAGAGAGAAACAAAAAAATAGAATGGAAATGAGATAAAAGAAAAAAGTGAGTACACGATAATAATAACCCATAAAATAAAAATTTAACCCACATTATTACACTATTATTATCATTTCTTTTTCTTCTATTTTTCTCTCTAAGTATACAAACCATTTTTTTAATTATTTTCTTTAGCATGCCATCTTCAAAAATATGAATACAATAATAAAAGAGAAATTCACATTCTCTTTTAAAAAAATATTTATTTATTTATTTATTTTGTAATTATTCTACTACTAGTAGTATTTTAATATTATACATAAAAATATCGCACTTTAATTATATATATTCCAAATTGAATAAGATGCAGATAATGAGTTTAAATATATATTTTTCTCATTTAATATTTAATATAAAGTGATAAAAATGATATACATTATCCTTTTATGAGAAAGGTATTTATAGAATAAAATATTCTGAATTCAAATGCAGAGTGAAATTATTATTATTATTATTATTATTATTATTATTATTATTATTATTATCCCTTATGATTTTTCTGTTTAATTCCTTAATTCTTTTTATATAAAATGCTCTACCAAAAGATATCTATTTTAAACTCGTAATATTTTAAAAATAAAATAAACAAAACATATACTTAATAGTTAAAATGAATAAATAAATAAAAGCTAAGAAAAAAATATGAAAAATTATTTTAAAATAAAAAATAAAATAAATAAATAAATAATTACTAACTTTTTTTAGAGAAAAAAACAGGCCTTATTAATATAATGTTGGGAAAATCATATATGAAATATGTATATTTGGAAAGTGTATGTAAAAATATACCACTAGCTAGTACAAAATTAATAGTTATAGAAAATATTTATAATAGAATTATACATATGATAGAATTATATTATAATTATTCATATAAAATTAGACAACAAATTGTATGATTTTTTTTCTTTATGCTTTTCCATCAAATAGAACATTTTATTTCACATTTTTCTTCTCTTTATATCTCTCTTGTTTGTAAATAAAAAATAAAAAATACTTAACTGCATTTTTTTTACCCCTCTACTTTCTCAATTTTACAAATTTCATCTCTTAAAAAAAATTCTTGAATTTAATCCTTTCAATATTTAATTATATAATTTTTTCATTAATTAACTCAACATTCAATATTTAAAAGAAATACTAGTGTGATGATGCAGAGAGTATCACCTTAGTATTTTTATTCAACATTAGATATTAGTTAACAGAAGGACAAAATATGGTGTAAAAAATAAAGCAGAAGAATAAAATATAATGAGGAGATTAAATTCACAATAAATTGGAGGGCAAAATTAAAAAAGAAAGAGAGGAGAAAGAAAATACTAAAGTTTGTATGAATACTCTCAATCAGCTCATGTCCTTTTCATGAGTCTACAGGCTATACCCTAAACCCCCAGCTTCTAGTCCAAGAGATACTACATTAATTCACTAGTTATACTTTTTCTTCTGAGCCAATACCCAGTGGCAGTCAACTTGCGTGTGTCTCTCTCTGCTCTTAGTACAGATCTAAAAGATCCATTGGTAATTGACTCTCAAAAGATTTTTATTCTCTCCACCAGTATGGTTCACCATCATGCCCTATCAAACCGAATATCATTTCAAACGGAACAGCCTTTTAGGTACGGTGGGTATAGAAAAGTCAGCAGACCATAATAACCAAACTCAAACGGAACAGTTCATCTCTACTCTACGTACCATCTCTCCAATAGTAATCCAGAGGCTTTGCAGAACTAATCCATATCTCACTACCAACCGCGTATCTATGCTTCCTGATTTGTTTTACTGCTAAAACTTTGTGCATCACTAATCTCATCATCCTAACCTTAATCACCTACTTAGTTGAATTCGTATCCCCATATTACTAGACTTTAGCCTCTAATGACTAGGTTGAAGCTGAATTACTGTATTAAAAGTTAAATGTTAAGGGTTTCTAACACAACCACAACTATTGTGATTGTATCCTGCAATTGTGACTACAATTTAAAACCTTAACAACAACAACAACAAAATCTCATTCACTAGGTGAGGTTGGCTATGCTACTAACAAAGTACTAACAATTAGGATTTTCTATAAAAGCATTTCCATTACCACAAACAATAGATGGGAAGAGATTATGCATGGTGACATTATTGATTTGACCAAGCACTGGCAGGGTGTTGAGCCTTGAGAGAAAGCAATTTGTTCTAACTAATCTGTGTCTTAAATAGAAAACGGAAGAAACCTCAACTAGAACTTTTTCAGGGTCCATCATTTCCTGGCATCCACAAACTCCCACCACATGGGTGCCCCTGAGTGAGTCACATGTGCTGCTCGACTCGATCTACAGAGAAATTACAAGATTCATCTCTTCTTTAACTTAAATTAAAAAGCCTATCCTCAGAAGCAATGGCCCCGATTCATTTGCACCGCTTCTTTTCACGCATCATAATATATACTATGCTTGCTTGCTTTCTCTCTTTCCTTTTTCTCTTTCCAAGTTCCCCATTCCATCCTCTACAGGACAGCCAAAACACACTTTGGAAACAAGCAATTCGCAGAGTAACTAAACACCGCAAGGTTGCAAAGGGCATTTCATAAACACACAAGTGGGTGATTTTTTTTCATTTTTTCGCGGATACGCTCTGAGGCCAAAGAAGCAAACTAACAAACCCCATAGGGGACCACAAACACGCTACGTGATGTCACCTTCTTCTTCCAATATCTACCAAAAATATCTACCTGGAGAAGCTCGTGTTAATTAACACAATTCGACACAATTTCACAATAAATCGAGTTCTGGATTTTAATTTTCTCATCCTTCACTTCGCAGAAGCTAGCTTAAATAACGCGTCGACGATTTCTCTAATCGGAGAGTTCGCATTTCTATTCGAATTTATCTCATTTCTACGAGCGAGAAGTTAAATTCACAAAATTAAAAATTAAAAACAAAAAACGAAAAACAAACCTACAGTATAATTTTCTATTATCTAGCTCAGAGCATGAAAATTGCGTTTCATTCAACCGAGAAAATCAAACTGAAGAACGCATGCAAAAACAAAACAAAAAAACTAAAAAGCAGAGATATCACACAGCAAACAAACGAGGTCGTTTTCGTTTTCGGTTTCTGTTTCTGTTTTCGTCAAATTTTCTCAGCAACCAAACAGAAACTTCCGCTACTCGTTCATAACTCGTTAAAGTAACAGAGAAAACCAAATCAAGATCATCACAACAAATCTGAGGTATAAAAAATTAAGAAACGCCACAATTTCAAGCGCTTCGACGGATCTAATCCAACACTCCGATTAATTCAAGCACCTCGCAATCGTACGTATCACACAAAACGATATATACATATAGCGAGAGAGAGAGAGTGAGGAATCTGACCTGAATGACGCGAAGTTCTAGAAGAAAGTACGAAGAATGCTTCTGCGGTTGGAGTGAGGTTCAGAAGAGAAGAAAGGAGTGAGGTTTCTTCTGCAGAGAGGAAGAGAGAAACGAAAAGGGTTTATATAGAAAAGCAGAGAGAGAGAGAGAAAGTGCACGTTGAGCAAACAATGGTATATCGTCACGAACGCATTCCTTTTGGCGGGGCAGAGAGGTGTGGGGGGAGTGAAGGAGTACCTAGCTGCTAGAGAGTAACCCTGCTTTGCCCAATCACTTTGGAGGGAATTTGTTCTACTTTTTATTATTTTTTTAAGAGTTTAAATTTCCTTTTTCTTAATCACAACAATAATATTATTATTACTATTATTTAACACAAACTTATGGCTCTGTAAAAAAAAAAAACATATGGCTATGACTTGACTTGTGGCTTTCAAAAAAGACAGAATAATTTATATATATAGAAAAAAAATATATAATAAGTAAAAACAAATGTTTGTCAGTAACAATGCTTTTAATGTACATGTCAATTTTTAACGTTCAAATTTTGAAAAGATGTGGAAATTATATAGAGAAACTTTCAATTAATGTGTATAAAAATGTTGTGTGCGTTTATAAACATGTGGATGATAGGAGAAACACAAGTCTAACCATCTGTTTGTTTGCATTACTTAAATTTCTAAATTTTTACAAAAGTTATTAGGTTTAGCTTATGCATTTTCTATCCTTTTTGACGTGACTCTTATGTTTCAAACATTTTTTTCAAACATATTATAAGATTTTAGTTTTTTTTTTTTTTTACTGAAAAAATTAGATAAGCTGAATATTGGGAAATCATGAATATGAGAATATATTTTAAGCTCACTAAACGTATATAAATATATTTATATATTACTCACCAATAAAAAATTTGATAGGATCAAGATATGTCTTAAAATTAATTGACTGTTTATAAAATCATCTACCAATAAGATTTTCATATCGTCAATAAACCCAAGTCTCTGTATTATCGCATCTTTATTACATTTTCATAAAATTTTAATTTTTATTGACATTGGTATGGAAATTTAGTGTTTAACCATGCTTCAAACGAAATGTCTTAAAATACTTAATAAAATCCAAATAAATGTAAGTGTTACTAAAAATATTTAAAGGGATAGTGTCACATATTACTATTCTTTCATAAAGCACCTTCCTCCACTAAATTTATTCTCTTTCTCTCTAGTCTATTGACTAGCTACCAATTTCTTTAGTGTGTAAAGAATGGGAAAGAAACAAAAAAATACCAGAACTCATCCATTGGAAAATCCTAAGAGGGAGCTATGCACAATTTGTTTATTAGGACATATTCTCTTGCTTTACAACTTCAGCATCATCCTTTTGGGTGTGCCTTGGGGATGCCTCATAGCCTCGTAGGGCATTGCTCTAGTTGGAAGAATCGGAATGGATATTGAGTTGTATGTTTTTGATAAAGATTCCACTTACCAGAGGGGTGCGATATTTATTAATAAGCACCAAATTTGTGTGTTTGTATATAGAGAATGAAAATTGATGTTATGAAATAAAGTTGGTTTTCAACCACCATTTCATCGTCTGTAATTAAATTTTTCCTCTTCTGGATCAACATCTCAATTATTCTCAATGGCCCAACTGAGATCTAATAAATATGAAAATTTTGGCCCAAAAATGCAACTTTTTGAAAAGTCAATAATTAACGACTAATAAAAGATTAATAATAAATTTTACAAATTATGATGGGAGGAGAAATATCTACATTATGTGCACTCGTGGTCTCCGACAAATATTAGTCATTGCTTTTAATGGTGGTTACTTCGTACCAAACTACCAATACCATGTTTTAGGAAAAAAAAAATTTTTAATTTTATATTAATTTGTAAATGTTTTTATTTAATGAAATGAGATAATACAAATGGATTTATATTATTATTTTTGACAATTTTACATTGCAGAAATGAGATTTGATAATTTTATTAAATCCTTACCTTTGTATATGTATATAAATGCAAATTAATTTATATAATTTAACTAATGAGTCAATCAGTAATAATTGACGTACAAGAGTTTCAGTTTCTGCAACAAATTGTATAACATTGTAACGTGAACTAAAAAATCAAATCTTAATTATAAATAATAAAAAAAAGATAAATTGGATTTTGATTAAAAAAATATAATTAGGTTTCAAGATTTTAGTGTCTTGTGTGCTTCCCTGTATATTGTAACATGAGAATTTCATTTCTCATGATAACTTAAGTACATTTGCTATTATATACTTGTGCACAATTTGAGTTATTATAGGCATCGTGATGCAAGTACAAGATAGAGAAGAGATGACGATATGACACTCACTAATGCTCATTTTTTTTTGCTATTCCTATCCCACCACGTGTTTGTTTCTTTGTTGATAACATCTTTGGTTAAGAAAAATGAGAGATTAAAAAAACAATGGAAGAAAAAAATATGTCAAAGGAGGAGGAAGCAACAAGGTGGATGCATGAGACACGAACAAACATATGGAAATGTGATTTGTTTTCTTAATTGAAAACTATTGATAATTTGAGCATAATTAACAAAAAAATAAATAAATTGAGCATGTATTAACAGTTTTTGCTAACAGGCACACATTATATAAATTGTTGTATAGGTATCATTACTCTTGACTAATTAATCAGGTAAAAAGTGAGTAAGAGAGAAGAATGTATCAAGATTTTTAAGAATAATTTTGAAAAAATAATACAAATGGTTAACAAATTTAATTTACTAATTAAATTAACCAACTTTCTTAATAATCATGAATCAGTTAAAAATATGCTATATTTAAGAAAAAAAGATAATAGATAATGTTTGTATGAATATATTTTTGGATTCTTTTCATTTTTTAAACGTTGTTTCTTTTTTTGCTATTGTCTGTAATTTTTTTTTCGTGTTTAATTAGACCTCTTATTATTTTGGGCATTCAACTAGATTATTATGTTTGTAAAAATTACTCAATTTAATCATTTTTGTTAATTGAAGTCAATTTCGTGAATTATGTAAATACATAACATGTGAATTTGAAGATGAATGTTGTGTTATTCTTATTATATGTCATCTTCAAAGTCTGGCTTATAAAAAACAAACAACATCTTCAAAGTCACATGTCACATATTTCTAAAATTCACAAAGTTAATTTCAATTTATGAAAATGATTTAATTGAATAAATTTTACAAATAAAAACACCTAATTAAATACCAAAATATTAAAACACTCAATTTAGCCCCTTATTGTTTTACACTTCTCTTCGTGTGTTTGGACTTTGGAGGAAGTTCAAGCACCTAGTATACAAATCCCAAATGAATAGCGAGAGAAAACAAAAATCATTGTTTTTGTCACATGCTACAAAACCAATAGTAAGTGAAACAGAGTGAAGGACAAACGTACACTCCATTACACAAAAAGATCATATGTTATAATGAGATGGGGATACATTCAAAAAGGTTCTAGTAGACCCACAAGCCAACAAAAGAAATCCACTCTAAAGAAAAAGAAAAAGAAAAACACAGTTTACCAAATTGTGTCTCAAAATGTCTCAATCTTAAAACATGTTTGGATTACTGTCTAAAGTTTACCAAATTGTGTCTCCATTTTTATTCTTTTCTACTTTGATTCAAATTCTGATTTATAATCTAAATTGATATTAAACACAACTCAGTTATAGTTTTATTAAAAATATATTCGTAGTTATAGATAAAAAAAGTTAATTGCACTCTCCAAACTAAAGTATAAATTTAGATTCTAAACATGCTCTAAAATTTACAACACCAAAGAATTTAGTTCAATTGGATATGCATTGAGTTTGACTTTTAAATATGCAATTACATGAAATATATTTAGAGGAGGAACAGTTTTATTAATCATAGTGATTCTATCTAACTCAAATAAGATGGTTTTCCATAAAAAAAAAAGTTGTACAAAAAAAATTATAAATTTATAATTGTTAATATTATTAATTGACATTTATATATATACACATAATAATACAAACTAAAATGACTGATACTTTATATATTTTAAAAAATAAAATATAAATATTTGAAAATGATTAAATATTAAATTACTTAACACATATAATTTTATCTTAAAAAAATACTTATAATTTTAAAGATTAATTTAATATAAGGTTTAACTTTCACATACTTCCAATATGATTTTGTTAGTTTCTCAACTAATTATAAATTATCTTAAATAAGATTTTTAACTTGTATTTGAACTATAGTAACATATTTAATTAAGAGATCTATGAGAAGGCATGACACAAGTAACTAGTAACTTGGACTCTTTAAGAGGGAGTTCAGTTTTTTGTTATGCGAATAGAGCAACATATGTGGGGAGTGGAGTTGTTCCTTAGCTAGAATTATGTTTTCTTAAGAAATTAGTCTCATACAAATTATCATATATAATAATTTTGTTAATTTATATAATAATTACCTTAAAAATTACTATCTATTGTAATTTCCAATTAACTAACAATATAAAAAAGTGAATGCACAAAAATTAAAGGACAGAACTTATAAACATTATTTTATTGTTATATGCACTATTCTCCTAATTTCACCTTAATACAAATTTTTCTTGAACTTTTTTTATTTGGTGCAATTTTTCTTGAACCAATAGTAATTACACATTTGAACTACATTTATTTTCAATGAATCGAAGGATATCAGTAATTTCTCAATCATAACAAAAAGATAATATCTAAGTTTAGTCCAAAATTAAATGTTGAATATATTACTTTGGCTGAAAGCAAACTTTGTAGAAGCTTTAGAGGAGGACCCCTTCTGCAGCATTGAAGAGTTGAGGTGTCTGGAATCCACTTCGATTTGCAGGAGGATCTTTATTCATTCGAAGGTACATTGATTTGAAAATGCTCCAACTTTAGAGCTTGTCTAGTTGTGTGTGGTGGAGTCAGCTTTTGACGGAAAAAGCAATGGGATACGCCATATCGCAACGATGCGATGCCCCTTTGCCTTTACCTCCCTCACAATATTTCTCATTTGAATAAAAATCTAAGGACACTTGATGTTATTTTACACTTTGAAAAGAGAAGAAAGAAAAGTATAAGTAGGATTGATGATGTAATTTGATATTAAAAGAGATAAAGAACTAATAAGGTGTGATATAGTTGGGCTTTTTTTTAACAAAAATTGGGTAGTTTTTTAAAAAAATTATCAAATGATTAGGTATTAAATTAATTACGAAAATGAGGAACTCATATTTTGAATGACTTCGTATAAAAAAAAAGTTATGTTTTAAAATACGATTTTATTTCTTCTTTTTAATCGTAGAAATCATACATTAAAACATAATTTTAGAAAAAAAATTTAAAGCACAACTTTACCTTTTTTTTTTTTTAAATAAATTAAAGCTGTGCTTCTATAGATTTCATGTTTTTTTTAATACACCCTATAATGAGTATTCTTGAATAAAAACCTACATTGCATTCATATTCATTGCACGACCAAAGTTTATTCTTTATATATATATATATATATATATATATATATAAAATAACGAGGGATTCAATATCTCTTATAGGTGAGTATGAAAAAATAATATTTATTAAAAGATATCAACGCCTTATATAAATTTTGGTATCTTGAAAAGGTTAAATATTTAACTCCGAAACGAGAAGAATCATGTTCAATTTTCTCTAGGCCTAATATTCATTTTAATTCTTAAATTATAATTAATCATTTGATTTGAATTTCAAATTTTTTTAAAAATATTATTTTTTATTTGAGGTAGGAAACCATAGATGTTCTTCAATCCATTAGATCAGAGACTAATCTTACTCGCGATACATGATTGTTACTGGTCTAATTATTTTTTGTACATAGGATCTCTCATTTAATGGACCATTCCTACTTGGTAAACATAATGAAACCTTATATAATTATGTTATCCCTTATTTAAAAAAAGTTTTTAGTTAGTTACTATATTATTAAAAATGTTCCTGTCACACTTATTTCTTTGTGTGATAGAGTTAACATTGCAAAATTTACGAAAAATCATTAAATTAAAGCATTTTTAATTATATAGAAACTAAATTAAAAATAAAATAAAATTTGTAAACCAAATCCAACTATTAGTAATAATTTCAAGATTAAAATGAATATTATGTCATTCCTCAGCCTTTACTTCCCCCATAGCTTACAAACTCTTTGTTCGCCCTCACGTGAGGTCATCTGCCCCTCCACTTTTCCTTGTCTCCTACTACTTTCTCCTTCCCAATTACTATCTACTTATAGCATATTATATCATCATACTAAACAAAATTAACATTTTCTTATGATCGACTAGTGTTTTTTAAAACAATTAATTAATTAGTGCCACTTCTGTTTCATAACTTTAGCCATAAAGTATCACTTTGACTCGAACTTTTATTTTGATTCTTGCTTAGGAATGTGTTTTGAATACAGTGCATGCATGTTTCGCTTTCTATTTTAAAAGCCCTAAAAGCACGATTTGAATATCTTATCTTTTAGGGTTTTTTTTTTTTTTTGTCTAAATCGTAATATAAAGATTCTAATAAAAATAAACCTAAACGCATCAATGGTAAAAAGTTGTGAGCTTAAAGAAAAACATTTTTATAATGATAATAGCTCGTGTGCTTTACGACTTTTATTTAATTATTGAAAACAGAAAGGTTATGTTGTTTTATTTTTTCTCACCTTTACCTAAAATGAACTTTGAGTCAAAAGCCAAAAGAATTTGCACTATTCTTTTTTAAATATTTGTGGTCTGGGAACTTGTGTGGCACATAGTCATGACTTTACCGACAGGTTTGGATTATAAAAAATAAAAAATAAAGAAGAGAGAAAATATAAAAAAAGGGTAAAGAATATTTCTTGTTAGATAAACTTTTTGAAACTCATTGTTGTTTATATTTTTTGGTGGCCGATGTTCTCAAACTTTTTGTTTTATCCGTTTAAGCTGAATGAATGTTAAGTAATTAAGATATTAACTATCATTATTTCTTATATCCATTATTTCATGTATTCTCTTGCTCATTGCATCCTCATAAAATTCAAGTGAATTTCAAGTAGGATTTCAATAAAAGTACAAAGAAGACGAGGTTCATGTCTGACTTTCCTTTCATTAATGAATTGATGGATAGAGTTTTGATGGAACACGAAGAAGAAAGTTCTTAGGAACAAAAATATTTTACATTAAAGAAGAATCGAAACAAAAACAAGTGGATATCGTGTGGGGTATAGATGAAAGTACCTTATCAACGCTTTTCTCATCATATGTAATTGTGTCTATACCTCCTTCACTTCGTCATGAATGCCAATTCATGAAAGAAGAATCGAATATGAAACTCTCTTTCTTTATGCTTTCATCAAAACCTCACTTGAAGCCTACTTGTTTTTGTTTGTGTTTTATGAGGGTGCATGTAGCAAAAGGGATGCATGAAACAATAAGGGAGTGTATGAAACAAAAAGGTTGCATGAAGTAATTCTCCTTAGTGCTTTAACTACTTAATGTTTATATTAAACATAAAACATTAAATAAAAAAAAAAGTTTGATGAATATGACTAGTTGTCAAAAAATTTAAGTATCAAAACTATATATAAAAACATAACATAAATGACCAAATCAATAAACAGAAAAAAAGTTTGATAAACCTGACTAATCACAAAAAATTTAAGTATCAAAACAATATATAAATTTTAAAAGGTGTAATGATAAAAAAATATACTTATTTTTAACACAGTTAAAAATGTTATAATTTTTTTTTAAAACACTTAATTATTTTTAAAATAAAAAGTTTAATGATGATGAACTGATAATAATTTTATAAATAATTATAATTTTTTATTTATGATAAATTAAATAATTTTATACTATCCATCAATTATTATCAAGTCAAATAATTTTATACTATACATTAATTATAACACATCATTTATAAAATTATCCTAAAATTCATCCACATCATATCAAATGTCACTGATTGACAATAATAAAAGCGCACGAATTAAACACGCATGAATGCAATGCCCCGGTATGATACACTAAAAAATGTCTCACCAAAAATTGAATTGGTGGGCAATTGGCACAGTAATGTTGTGGACTTAAAAGAGGAAGAAAAAACAAGTTGAGCTGACTCTGAATCTGAGTCGTACTCGTGGAGACGACACAATAATGAGATTTGAGGCGCAGGATAGAAGATTATATTCGATTCATATTCCATGCACGTAGTTTCAGTTTCAGCTTTGTTTTGGATTCTCTGACGTACTCGAGATTCATGCAATTCATTCAGACATTTACCAATAATCTTCGCTTCATTGCTAATCCAGTGTCCAACAATCCTACTTTATAGCTTTCAAAACGAAACGGTAAGAACTCACGGGTTGGTTTGGTTCATTATGAGTTTAGGTCGGATTAAATTAAAAAATTAATATATTTTTTATGAATTTAAAATTTGAATTCAATTCATTAAGAATTTGGTTTATCATGGATTGACTCGTAGTGGGTAGGATTGACGTATAAATCCATCAAGAATTATTTTTTATTATTTTTTAGTATTTTATAATGTAATTTTTTTTAATTGAATGCATATTTCGTATAAAAAAAATATATAATGTATTTTTTTTAAAGAAAATATATAATGTCTTTAAATTTATTTATTTTTTATTTTTAAAATTTTTTAAGTAGATTAGTGGGTTGGCTCGTTTAATCCATTGTAGTGGGTCAATCCGATTTATTTTTTAGAACTCCTTAAGAGCATCTTTATTGGGGGATCTTGAGAGAAGTCTTAAGTCTCAAAATCCTTAAATTTTGAAGATCTCCGACCAGAGAATAGAGCAAGATCTCCAGTGGAGATTCAGATCTCCACATGTAAGATCGGGTTTTCTACAAGATCTTTCCAAGATCGATCTTCTACTAACTAACCATTTTTTTTAATACAAAATAACTAACCAAAATTATATTATTAAATAATTAATTTAATTTTAAAATAAAATTTTAAAGTATTAGTGGGTTTATAACGGGACCTACAAAATTATGATAAGATCTTCATAAGATCTATCACTAGAACAAAAAACGTGAGAGATCTTGATGCTGATGTGACATTACAAGGACTCACCAAAAATACCTTAAGATCTCTTTAAGACCTTCCCCAATAAAGATGTTCTAAGGAGTGAGTCAGGTTAACCTGGCCCACCAATAAGTCGCGATTGGTTTTAGTGTACGCAAGTCAACAGTAAAAAGGAATAATAATTGAGAAATATTGCTTAAATAACACATTGGTCATGGAAGAGTTGCTAGTTGATGAGGAAAAATTGCCTAAAACAAGGCGAAGAAAAGTAACAAGGGAAGGGTGTGATGCAAGAATTGTTTTTAAGAGAACAATTGGAAGCAAATATACAATTTTTCAATTCCAAGAAGACCATGTACATGTGTTATCCACGCTAGAAAAAAACAATTTTTTAAGATATGAAAGAAGGATAACTAATGCACATAAAATATTGCTACTCTCTTATAGTAAAGCCAACGTAGGGCCTTCAAAAGTTGTTAAGTTACTAAAAGAATAAATTGGGAGCTATGACAATGTAGGCTGCATAAAGAAAGATTTTCAAAATTATTCCAGAGACCTAAAACATGTTATCAAAGACTCTGATGCTCATATGTTTCTTGATAATTTTCGTAGAAAACATAAGACGAATCATTCATTTTTTTTTTTTTAATTTTGGAAGTAGAGAAATCAAATGAAGTAGGTGAATGTTAATTTTTAAATGATTACGTTAATTCGTATTGTCTAATTTAATCCAACAGATGGGAATGTTTGTTATCATTCTCACATAAAAATGCAATTCTCATACGAATTGTGAGCTTATTACATTCTTACAATATTGTTTGTTCGACAATGTCGACCAACACATATTTTTTTATGAATTTTATTTTTTTAATTATTTTATGAATAATTTAAAATTATATCACGATATATTTATGATTAGATATAAGGTTGATAGAATGAAATCACCCCACACTCTAAATGGCGGATCTTGCATAAAAAAAATTGGGTGCCAAATAATATTTTTACAGTTATATTTATAAATGTTTTTTTTTATAGTTTATATAATTATAAAAGGGATGGAAAAAATTTAGGGGTCATAACTCCTCCTCATTTTATGTCTTATCACTAGAAATTTAACACATCTAATTTAAGATGTTATTGAAAATGTATAAAAAATAGAGAAAAAAAAGCTTATGCATCATCGATATAAAATTATTTTACATTATCAGTCAATCACAACCCTTTATTTATGGTAAGACAGTTAACTTTTATAAATTATTTTAAAAGTCATTACAACGGTGAGTTATAATTAATCAACTATGTAAAATAATTTTATATTGACGGTGTATGAACATTTTACTTTAAAAAAATATAAGAATAAAAATAATTATTTTTAATGACGTGTTAGATTCTTATTTGTAGACACTGTTAACACAAAACATCCAAAATAGAGAAGAAGAAAAGAGGGGCTAGGGTTTCATTAACGTAATATCAAAAGAACTGTACAATGAATAAAAGGAAATACTTATTTATATATGTAGGCAAAATACTAAACTACCCTTAACTAATATTAAATTGAATATTATCTAACATCCCTCTTCAAACTCACGATGCATTATTGAGAAGCATATAGAGTTTGTCAGATAGAAAATGAAAACCTTTAATAGAATGCGATTTTGTAAACAAGTTAGCAATCTACATAGTAGAGGGGACAAAAGGCAAAGTAATGGCGTCATGTAGAAGATGATGGCAAGTGAGATGACAATCAATCTTAATATGTTTTGTGCGCTCATGAAAGACTGAGTTGTCAGCGATTTGAATAACACTTTTGTTATCACAAAACATAGGAGTGGGTCCAGAGAGAGAAACACCCATATCAGAAAGTAGCCAACACAACCAAACTATCTCTATAGTGGTAGAAACCATAGCACGATACTCAGCTTCTGTAGAAGACCGGGAGACAATGTCTTATTTCTTACTCTTCCAAGAGATAAGTGAGTCTCCTAGGAAGATGCAAAAATTATGGTCGACTTACGGTTAGTGGGATCACCAGCCCAATCAGCATCAGAGTAGGCATGCAGCTCCAAGGAGGAGGATGAGGGAAATAGAAGACTTTGGAATTAAGTGCCACAAAGATATCTAAGAATGCGAAGAACAGCTCCTCAATGTACTATAGTCGAAGAAACAATAAATTGACTAACAACATGCACAACATAGGCAATATCAGGTCTAGTGATAGTGAGATATACCAAGTTTCCAACTAATGCATGATATAAAATGGGATCAGGTAAAGGAACACTATCAGAGGAAACATATTTTGCATTAAGCTCAATAGGAGTGTCTACTACTCTAATGTCAATAAGATGAGCTTGTTCAAGAATGTTGGCAATATACTTAGATTGAGAAAAAAAGATAACCTTTACGAGAGTAGGCAACTTCAATTCCCAAAAAATAACGAAGATGCCCTAAGTCCTTCATCTCAAACTATTTTGCTAATTGCAGTTTTAACTCTGCAATCCCATCAACATTATCCCCTGTAATAATCATGTCATCAACGTATAATGAAAGTACAATACAACCATGAGATGAGGTTTTCACAAACAACGCAGAATCATAGTCATTGGAGTGAAAGCTAAGAGATGTAAGCACAGTGGAGAACTTCTCAAACCAAGCTCATGGAGTTTGTTTTAGACCATAGAGAGTCTTCTTTAACTTACACACCTCCCCTTGATTATGAGAAAATCCCGGCAGTGGCACCATGTAGACCTCCTCTTAGAGATCACCGTTTAAGAATGCATTTTTAACATCCATCTGAAAAATATGCCACTGGAAAATGGAGGCCATTGCAATTAGGGTACAAATGGTAGTCATCTTGGCAATTGGAGCAAAAGTTTCTTCATAATCCATACCATATTTCTGCGAGAAACCTTTAGCAACTAGACGAGCTCTGTAACGCTCAATTGACCATTAGACTTCGTTTTGATTTTGTAAACCCACCTAGACCCAATAGCATGTTTCCCTGGTAGAAGAGGTACTAAGTCTCAAGTAGTTTTTTTTGTGTAAAGCAGAAAGTTCCTCTGACATAGCATGTTGCCAAAGGGGATCAAGAATAGCCTCTTTATACGACGAAGGCTTAGACAAGCTATGAATGGAGGTTAGAAAAGAAGAAAAAATAGGAGAATATGTGGAATAAACAAAGTCAAGTAGTTGAGTGAACTTACGGTTGCGTGTAGGATAACGAGGAGAAGGAGGATTAACAACTACAAGAGGTTCTTGGGTAGCCGTAGGGACATGTGGATTTGCAGAAGGAGTAGTGTTAACCCTGCAACTGTCACCAAATTCATAGGAGTCACCACCATCCATGGGAAATGGATCAAGGAGAGGAAGATCAGGCATTTTATAGGTGTGAGGCTTAGAAAAGAGAGAATAAAAAGGTATATGTTCAAGAAAAACAACATGACAGGAAACATATAGCTTATGGGTTGTAGGATCATAGTAGCGATAACCTTTTTGACCAACCTCATACCCAAGAAAAACACAGATAAAGGAATGAGAAGACAATTTATTATGTTTTACGTGAGGACGAAGAACAATACAAGTGGAGCCAAAAACCCTCAAAGAAGAATAATCAGGAACATAATCATACAATTTTTGGAAAGGAGACAAACTTAAGGTAACAGGGGATGAGATTCTATCAATAGCATAAACAGCAGTAAGAACAATTTTGCCCTAAAATTTACTAGGAACAGAGGCAAACAACAAGAGGGAACGAGTTGTTTCAACAATATGACGATGTTTTCTTTCAGCAACACCATTTTGTTGAGGAGTATCTGTACAAGAGGATTGATGAAGAGTACCATCAGAAGCAAGCAATTCAAAGAATTTATTAGAAGTGTGCTCATCACCCAAATCACATCGAAAACATTTAATAATAGAATTATGTTGAGTTTTAACCAAAACGCGAAACATACAATAAATATTAAAAAATTCAAAACGATGTTTCATAAGGTAAACCCAACAAAAACGAGTATGATCATCAATAAATGAAACGTAATACCAAGATCCACCTTTGGTAAGAACTGGTGATGGATCCCATACATCAGAATGAACCAAGTCAAAGGGTGCATTAGAAGTTAACACACTTCTACTAAAAGGCATAGCAGTAAATTTAGCAAGTTTGCAACCACAACAATTAGAAATATCACTAGTTTGCAACTTTCCTAAAGTTCTAGTAAAAGCCAAGTATTTTAATCTAGAGGAAGAAACATGTCCAAGGCGAGAATGCCATAAATAAAAACTAGATGAAGAAGACTACAAATGAAAAGATGACAAGTCAACAGTGGAAGCAACAACATTTGGAACCTTCAGCTCATCCAACATGTATAATCCCCCTTGTCTATGGCCTGTCTCAATCATCCTTCCAGATTGAGAATCCTGCACAAAACAATGAGTAGGAGAGAAGAAAACTGAGTAACCTAAATCACATAATTGACCAACAGACACAAGATTCAAAGTAAGATTTGGAATATAGTAAACATTTGAAAGAGAAAAAATAGAGGTGGAGACAGATCCAGTGTCTGCTAATGGCATTTGGGTGCCATCAACAGTCATGACAGATATAAGGAGACAGATTTTAAAGACACAAAAGACCTAGGATCAAATGATATATGATGAGACGCTCTAAAATCAAGGATCCATGGGGGAGAAGATATACCTAATGCACTCGAAGAAGGCAAACCTGTAAGGGAGGAGACAGACATGGCATGAGATTGAGACTGAGACTGAGACTAAGATTGAGATTGAGAATTCAAAAAATTTTGGAATTGCTCTGCAAGATCAACTACTTGGGGTACTTGAGACACATCCTCATTAGGAACCACAACATGAGAAAATGGGGCTTTAAAATGTCGTTTAGATGACTAATTAGAAGGAGGACGCCATTGAGACTGCTGCTGTGACTTCAGTAATTTTGGACACTATGATTTCCAATGATCCTTCTCCTTGCAATAACTACATGCATCATAACCAACCTTTTCTTGGGACTTACTTTTGTTAATAGGAGCAACAAACACGGATGGAGGGGTAGAGAGAATTCCTTTTTCAACACCAGAGTTGAACTTAAGTCGTATTTCTTCTGCCAATAGCTCATTGACAACAACATCAACACTTGGAAGAGGGTCACGATGTAATATCATCCCACAAAGTCCCTCAAAATCATCCCAAAGGGCCATAAAAAACTGAACCAAATGTTGTTGTTCTCGAAAGTTAGTATACAGTTGGAGTGCTTGCAAATCTGCAGGTTCATTGACAGCAAGTTGGTCCCATAAATTAGACATAGCAGAAAAGAATTCTTGGATGCTCATACTGTTTTGTTTAAGGGCTCTAATATCAATTTCCAACTAATACTGTTTTGCAAAATTATTCTGTACGTACAACTTCTTCAAGTGATCCCAAACCCCTTTAGCCAAATCATATTTTGCAAGTTGCATCCCTATTGATTGAGAAACAGAGTTATTGATCCAAGTAATGATTTTTGAGTTGTTTACTTCCCATGTGTCCAACTCCTGTGCATATTTTTCAGATTTGTCCTCTTGGGGTTGAAATAAACTTCCATCAACATAACCCCACATTCGCTTGCCTTTGAGAAATTTTTTCATAACATAACTTCAGTAAGGATAATTTTGCCCATTCAATTGTATGCTAATTGATTGAAAAGAATCATCTTTTAAACCAACCATACTTAATGGATATAAAGGAATAACACAACACAAGGGATAGTCACCAAACAAATAGAGCACAATTAAAATGTAGTGGAACAGAAGCAGATTACCAAATAGGGCTGAGATTGTGAAAGCCCCAAAAATGATTGAGTTTGCAAAAGCTCCAAAACAAAGAACGAACAAAAAACTGTCAATTGCGAATGCTTCTTCTTCTTCCACAGACTTCTTTTGGATGATCTAACTGTATAGAATTTATAAACATATTTTCCAAACCTTGTCTCCAAAAATTAGCCCGATCCAATGGTTAACGAATCAGGAATTGTAAAAATAAAAACGTATAGAGCTGAGATTGCGAAAGCTCCAAAACGAATGACTGTCAATTGCAAACACTTTTTCTTTCTCCACAGACTTCGTTTAGGTGATCTAACTGTACAGAATTTAGAACTATGTCTTTCAAAATTTTTCTCCAAAAATCATCCTGATCCAACGATTAAAGAATCAGGAATTGCAAAAATAAAAACGTATATAGTTGAGATTGCGAAAGCCCCAAAACGAAGGGCTGTCAATTGCAAATGCTTCTTTTTCCTCTACAGACTTCTTCTAGATGATCTAACGGTACATAATGTATAACTATGTCTTCCAAACTGTGTCTCCAAAACTCAACCCGATCCAACGATTAACAAATCAACAATTGTAAAAAGAAAAATGTATAGAGCTTAGACTGCGGAAGCCCCAAAATGAAAACGAATGCAAATAAAATTGAGATTGCGAAAGCCTCAAAACAAAGAAATCAACATAAGCAGACAGCATGAATTGAACCTGCTCTTAGATATCATGTTAACACAGAACATCCAAAATAGAGAAGAAGAAAAGATGGACTAGAGTTTCATTAACGTAATATCAAAAGAACTGTACAATGAATAAAAGGAAATACTTATTTATATATATAGACAAAATACTAAACTACCCCTAATTAATATTAAATTAAATATTATCTAACAGACACAAAATATAACACAAAAAATGAAACATGTAATTTCAATTCAAGATTGATCCAATGGTTGAGAAATAGGATTTAAGGGTGAAGTGAGGGAGAAAAGCCGTGGATTCTAATATTTTTCACTATCGTTTCTAAAAATTACAAGTTTTGTAAAGTGCTTTAAAAAAAAAAAGTTTTGTAAAGTATGAAATTAAATGTTAAAAATTAGGAGACCAAAATAATGATTTTGTGAAAGTAAATGGATAAAAATATAATTAAATCTAATTTAAATAAATTTTTAATCTTCATAATTGTTATATTATTTTAATTTTGATTATAGTCCTTATAAGCATTTTTATTTATTTGTTGTATATATTTTTTTTAAAATGTACTCTTAATCCCTATCATTAAAATAATTTATTAAGTAATTGGTAATATGACGAATAAAATGACATACATACCATTACTGCCACATCATTAAAACATTGGTCACCTCATCTTCAATTGCATGTGACACCTTACTTTTATATCTTCAATTCCCATGCTCACCACGTACCCTTCCTAGTTCCTACGATATCCACTTCTTTTTCTTTTGCTTAATCTTCTTCTTCTCCCAACCCAATCATCACACAAACCACCACACCCTAGAATCTTAATTATATTGTTGGAACAAAAGCCTCTAAGATATCCTGAATACTAACTTGATAATTTGTCTTAAAGTTTAATTCATTCATCAATCTGATCATTAGTTTGTTCAAAGTAATACAAGCAAGTGAAGCTCAAAAGCTTTGAAGGAGTTCAAATGATTCAAAATGCTTGAAGAAATTGATAAGTATATATCGACACCGATTAAAAGAAATCATGATCGAACAACACTTTTGACATAGTTAAAAATAGACGCAAACAAGACAATTATTCAGAAAAAAAAAAAGTCAGCATATATGTATTTTCATCAAAATGGAAACTTCACTTATTATGTAGACAAAATACAAAAAATACTTTGAGACAACTTACTTTGCCGATCCAAAAAAAAAAAGTGCCTGAAAATGATAATCTACTTGCAAGGAGATAACATTTTATGTTGCATTAAATGAACTTAAACGTTCAAATTAAAAGCTCTCTTTCTTTGGAAACTAAAACTCCCTTCAATAACTATTTTTTAGAGGGAGGAGGAAGAAGAGAGTGGTGTGATTGGAATGAGTATATATCCTCTCTAGTATTGTACAATTTCAGTTGGAAAGAAATGCACACAAAGGAGTGGAGTGCGTTACAAAAATTATAATTAAAACAATAATTATGTAATTTTTTTCAAAGATAAAAATAAAAATAATAACAAGAAAATCTAAAAGGAAATTATATCACACATGTTTGGTCTAGAAATTCAGTTTTAAGACATTAATTAAATGTAAAGTAGAAATTAGGAAATTATATCTCACATTTTTTCTCAAAATTGAAAAAAAAAAACTTACAAGAAAAACTAAAATGAAAATATAATACACAATTTTGTTTTATAAATTCATAATGAGAAGTTTGGAGATACTATTCTAGTATAACTTTTTTTTAGAAGAAAGTAGATGAGAGAACTTCTATTAATTGACTATCGGAGAAAAGATAATTTTAACTTCTAAAAAAATTAATTTTATTTTTTCTCATATTTTTTCTTTTAAAAAGTTCTTCTAAAATACCAAAGTCCAAACAAATCCTAAGACATATTAGGTCTAAAGTAGAAATTAGGTAAAATAAGGCATCATGCATGTAGAAAACTAGGGCTGTTTTACAAAATTCAAGATAGTGTGATCATGAAAAACCTAGCCATTTGAAAGGCAGACACAATGTTGTGGTGGTGGTGGAGATGGATCATAGATCGTGGAAGTCAACAATGAGAATCATCATTCATAACCAAAGTAATTAATTAATAGGGATTTTAGGATATTGCTATTTTGCTGCTTGCAATGACAAGAACCCTTACCTGAACTTTTAGGTTTCCCTCACCAACAAACATGATCGTACAATTCCAATTGGTCTTAGTTTTGGTAGTTTTGCGTCAACACGTAAGCACTCACGTCGAAATAATTAAAACTCTTTTCTCATATACTATCATGCCTTTAGTATTTTTTTTTACCAGTATGCCTTTAGTATTTATTAGCATATTATATTAGTATTTGATAAATTTCAAGTATTGACCGAGTGGAGGAAATCAAAATTAAAGCTTATGCTTTTCTTTATATATATATATATATATATATAATAGGCCAAACTATTTCTTTGAATTAAAAAAAATATTTTGATATTTATATTTTAAAAATATTCAAAATAGTTATCCATTTACAAAATCATTAGATAATTAATCCACCCAAATTATTAAAACCTCCCCTTCTACCATTGTCTTTATATCATCGATAATTGATAATCAATTTTTAGTATATTGTCTTATCACATTCCTTATTCGCAATAAGTTTCTTATGCATGTGATCTTACAGTCATGCACGCAATCTCATCACACTCCTTATCATTCGTAATAAGTCTCTTATGCATATGATCTTGCAGTTATGCACGCGATCTCCCATCTACGATCCTTAAGTATAATTGTATAATTTATCATTCATGAATTGGAATTTTAAGTTAATAATATCAATTTCATTTTTTTAAAGAAATAATATCAATTTCACAATCAAATATAATTGTGATTTCGGGAAAGATTCCAAACACTACCTACTTATTTGAAGAGAAATCTTATTTGGTTGATTTTTTTCGTCACAAAAAATGATTTTTGTACATCAAAAAACTTACTTGACACCTAACGAGCTGAAAGAGATAGAAATGTGAGATTAATGAGTAATATGTGATAAAATAAAAAAAAAAGAGAAATAGAAAATATAAAAACAAATATTAATTAAGTATTTTAAAAGAATAGATGATGAAGATGTTTAGGTTTTTTTTTTGGAGTCAACTAATCCCTCTTCTTTAAAAAAATGTGTCAGCTAATTTTATTTTTTTGTTACTATAACATTATTGTGGAGTATATTTATCAATTTTGCTATGACTAATCCTTGTTAAAAAATCTGACTACATACTTTTAGTGTAGTCTCATCTCCTAATTACCCGATATTGGTTTCACTAGGACCAACAACAATTAAAGAAAGTACATCACTATCATAATGGGCCTTCCTTTGTTAGGCATATGGATAAGGTTAGAACAGAATTATGGTGTAGGTAGACAAGAGTTGAACAGTGAACATGCGCAGCAGGTAGAGAAACAAAAGAGGAGACTGGTAATAATCAAATCACGTCATGTAGTTAGGGTTGGTCCTTTTTTAATTTTTTCTTCAAAGTTATCATCAATGATCTCTAACTTTGGGAATTATGTGCTCAGAATATCCTTGACAAATGGGATCCTAAGACGTGATTAGTTAATTTGTTTGATACCTAGCAAGTATTGACACAAGTGACAATGTGGGATGTGATTCTTAATGAAATGATGAGGGTTCGAATCCTTATATGTTTTATTTTTGAATGTGAAATAAATTATATTGGGAGAAAAATATTTATACTATGTGTTTATAATGTTTGACGAAGATTAATTAATCATTATTTTTTTACAATAATTACTAATTATTTCGTAGTTTGTATCAATATTACAAGTTAGAAAGAAAAAAATGTTAATTTGTTGGATTTTTTTCTTAAAGAGTTGGATACTGATAATTTTCCATTCAATATTCTAGCCACCATTTTTTGGTAGCAGTTAGTTTCATAGTAGCCAAATGTGACCTTTATTTTTGGCTATTTTGTGCGTGATTGTATGAAGGTGAAAAAATTAATTTTGAATGAAATTGATTTTATATTTATTGTGATTTATATTTGAATGTTTGTAATATAAAATTAAGTTAAAAGTAAAATTTCAATATAAAATTTTAGATCCAACACAAAATATTATTTTTAATAGTATTAACTTAAATTCAAGTTTGTCCATTAAATCAAGTTGAATAAGATTCACCTGAAATATTAATAAAAGTTAAAATCAAGTTGCACATACTCTAAAATTAAATTTGCTATATCTAACCGATGAACCAAATACAAGAATCTTGTTGTTACCATCTCCACTTCATATACCCTTTTTGACAATTTGGCTGAAATATTCTTTCTATGTTCTAGCTCAAAGGGGATGATTTAATTGGATCTTTGATCAAACGACAGCTCAATGCCAACTTGCAAAAAAGACACAAAAAATCAAACTTAATCGGATTTGTACCCCTTAATTAATTTATGTTTTGTCACTTAACATATTTCCAAGAAGCTTTAATTTTCCACCTTCAACAAAAGGAGCTTTAGTTTTCTTTATGTGATATATCGTGTAGGTTGCCTTGGACATATCTAGAATATAAGCTTATAGTAAATACCAAATATATGCTTCCTATTCTAATTTTTTCACCTCAACACGTAACTATAAGTTATTTATTTTTTTTACCTATAAAAGTTTATGAGTTAGGTATCTCAGACTCATCAAGATCAGTACATGTTTCAAGATTCATTTAACGTTTACAAATATACTTATATATTATTCATCAACAAGATATTCATAACAAGATTCGAATTTACAATTTGTTAAAATGCAAGTTTTGTCTTACCAATTAAACGGAGACTATAATTTCTTCTTACACATTAATGCTTAATTTGGATTAATTTATTCTAAAAAGATATTTTTTAAGATAACTTTTTAAAAAATAATCATTTTTTTCTTTTAATTGATTTCTACACATAGGCTTATATTATCCTTTAAGCTATACATTTATTTATTCCTTTGTGGATTATTCCTTTTTCTGATGTTATTAGGAAGTCATAATCACTATACCATTATCATAAAAGTCGAACATTTATTATTTGCACATTATTTTCTTATACCGCACGTTCTTACATGGTTACATGAATATAGAGAAACATATACTTGACCATACACAATTACACAAACCCTTTTCTTTCTAAATAAAGATGGTATGATAAAAAAAATTGGAAAAAATAATTGAGTGCAAAGTATCATTTTCCATAAAAGTCAGTGCAGTGTATCCTATTTCAAAAGCTCTATTGTCCTGTGGTATACCAATTCAGTAGTACTATCAGGAGCCACAATAAAACCTTAGGTATGGAGCATAAACTAGGAAGTACCAAAAAGATGTCGACTGAGAGAATAATTATAGACCTTGAATAATCGAATGCTTCAGGGTATACATAACAATTATTTGTGATTCCCTTTATTCTAGTTCTAGTATTTAGTTAAAACTAACCAATGCGTGTGAAACACATCAAGAATGAATATATAGAAGCATAACACAGCACATTACATGTGTGTTTGGAAATTCATTACTACAATGGCCCTAAGGCTTTTTAGCCCACCTAACTCCACTATATAAAATTATTTAAAGAACAAACACTCTTTTAAATCACTTATTAACTTGTTTAAAAAACACAGTTAATCAAACAAAAAAATTACAGATGTGACAAGATACTAGATTGTCAAGATCGTTATCACATCATCAGTTAATATATTTATTTGACAGTTCAAATTGAAATGCAAATCAAAATTAATGAAAGTTACGATTCACATAAAATACAGGGGTGTGAGTGTAGGGATGGCAATATGGACCCAGACCCTACGGGCACCCGCAAAAATACCCATACGCGGGTAGGGTAATTACCCGCATATTGGGGATGGGGATGGGGATGGGTCTTTACCCGCAAAATCTCATGGGGATGGGTGCGGGTATGGGTACTATAGTACCCACCCCGCCCCGCCCCGCACCTTTTATAATTATAATAATTAATTTATATATATATATATATATATATATATATATATAAAATTTAAATATCATTTAACCATAAAATATTTAAAAGATCATAACTCTTATAATTATAATAATTAATATATATATATATATATATATATATATATATATATACACTTTAAATTCAAATTTAAATATCATTTAATCATAAAATATTTAAAAGATCCTAACCCATATAATTATAATTATAATAATTAATATATATATATATATATATAGGGTGTGACTCGTGCATTTTATGTGAAAATGAGAATAAACATTTTTGTTCGTTGGATTAAATTAGACAATAAGAATTAACACAATCGTTTAAAAATTAACATACACCTATTTTATTTGATCTCTCTTCATCCAAAATTTAAAAAAAAAAAAAAAAAAACCTTCTCATTTCCCTCTTTAGTGCACCAAAATTAAATAATAATAATAATAAAATTCAAACTCACACCCTCATAAACCTTGTTTCATAGTCTCTCATAATCCTCGTTTCATAAAAAGCATGCATATTGTGTATGCACCTTTAAATCTTTTTTAACAAATCATGCATATAACAAAAATACAAAAATAAAGTAATAGGACACTTTTTGAGAATTATAAGGGTTAGGATCTTTTAAATATTTTATATTTAAATGAGATTTGAATTTGAATTTAAAGTGATTTTAATATATATATATATATATATATATATATATATACTAGGATCTTTTAAATATTTTATGGTTAAATGAGATTTGAATTTGAATTTAAAATGACCTTAATCTAACGGTTGAGATTAATAATTTATTTTTTATTAAAAATAATCATTTAATTTAACGGTTGAGATTTGGTGTCAATTGATCATAACCTTAATTATAATTATAATTTTATTATTTACTAAATAAATATTATAACCTAAGAAATAAAGTGAAACCCTAAAGTTGCTCATCACTTTCTATCTTTATTGTGTGTCCACCGTTGCTTGAAGCCATGAGAGCCTCCGACAACCCTCCACCTGTCACAACCACCGTGCAACCAGCCTTTCCTTGCTACAACCACCACACAACCACCCTCCACCGCTACACCACCATGCATAACCCAAGTTAGTATTTGAACTAAAATTTGTTCCTAAATTGGTATTGTTTCAACTTAAAATTATTCCTAATTTGGTTTGGTTTGAATTGAAAATTGTTCCTAATTTTGTATAGTTTAAATTGAAAATTGTTCTTAATTAGATAGTATTTAAATTAAAATTTGTGTTCCTAATTGTTCATAAAGTGGTACTATTTGAATTGAAAATTGCTTATATATTTAGTCAATTTTTAGGAACTTTTAGTTTGATGTATTTTTTTTCTAACTTCTGTTCAAAAATATCTTATTGTTAATTTGTACAAAAATTTGGTGTACTAATAATTATGTTGCCTAATTTTTATTTTTACTGTAATATTTTTTATTTAATTATTTTTATTGAACTCTTCATTTGTGTTAATATTTCGATATTAATTATAGATGAAAACTTCAAATGATATGCCTCCTTCAAAGGAATCTGCAAGTAGTAATCCTCTTGATAGTTCCGGTGCTAAAGATCAATCTCTATCTGAATTTGGAACTCCTCCTATTAATGTAGATGTGGGTGAAGGTGATACTGAAATAACTCGAAGATGGCAAAAGAAGGAAGATATCTGTTGTTTGGAACCACTTTGAGAAAAAAACGGTCAACAATGAAGAGAAGGCACAATGTCGTTATTGCAAAAAGCTTTTAACAGGAAAGAGATCGAGATGGAACAAATCATTTGCATAAACACTTGGGGACTTGTAAAAGAAAACCATATAGGGATATCGAGACAAGCACTTTTGTTGAGAGAACAAAAAGAAGGTAGACGGATCAAGTACTTTTATGAGTAACTATTGTTTTGATCCAGAGCAATCAAGAAAAGACCTTGCTTACATGGTCATAGTTCATGAGTATCCACTTTCAATGGTAGAACATTTGGGATTCAGAATATATTCTGAAAATCTTCACCTTTATTTAAGCTTCCAAGTCGGAACACACTAAAGAGTGATATTATGAAGATATATGAGCATGAAAAAGTGAATGTCATGAGACATTTAGAAAGCATTGGAAGTAGAATTGCTTTGACTACGGACATGTGGACAGCTAGCAATCAAAAGAAAGGATATATGGCCATCACTGGTCATTTCATTGATGATAATTGGGAAATGCAAAGTCGCATTTTAAGGTATAAATTTAATTATTATTTTTAAATTTCAATTACAAATGACATTTTGCATTGCATTGTTATTTAATTTATTATTTTACATGATAGGTTTGTCTATGTACCATGTCCACATACTGCTGAAGTTCTTTCTACGATGTTGTATCGGTGCATTATGGAATGGAATATTGATTTGAAGTTGTCCACTATTACCTTAGATAATTGCAGTACTAATGACTCTCTTGTTGGATTTTTGTTAAATCAAATTGATTGTTCTTCTCTTATACTTGATGGTCAATTGTTTCACATGAGGTGTTGTGCACATATTCTGAATTTAGTTGCTCAAGATGGATTGAGTGTTCTTGGAGAGGGCATAGAGAAGGTTAGAAATAGTGTTGCATTTTGGACAGCTACACCTAAAAAGAACAAACTTTTAAGGAAACCGCACGTCTCATAAAAGTTTCCATCACAAAGAAACTCATTCTTGATTGCAAAACTAGATGGAATTCTACTTATCGTATGCTTGTTATTGCATTGGCTTACAAAGATGTTTTTAATCGGTTGAAAACAAAAGAGCAATTATATACCTGTTTTCCTTCATTAGATGAGTGGGAAATTGCAAAAGAGATTTGTAGTAGGTTGGAAGTGTTTAATCGTGTAACTGAAATTTTTTCGAACACTATATCCAACTACTAATATATTCTTCCCTTTGATATGTGAAATTAAGCTCTCTTTACATCAATGGAAAAATTGTCCAATTGTGGCTATTAGAACTATGGCTTCAAAAATGGTTATCAAATTTGAGAAATATTGGTTTGTTATTCATGGAATTATGGGGATTGCTATTGTCTTAGATCCAAGATACAAATTGAAGTTGTTGGAGTACTTTTTTCCTAAGCTTTATGGAAGTTCATCATCAATTGAAATTCAGAATATCAAGAAATTGTGTTACTCATTGTTTGACGACTATCAAGCTAAAACTAAAGGAACAATGGAATATTCAACTTCACATGCAAATGCTAGTAACTCAAGCTTTGATAGTTTCAATGTTACCAATTTCCTTAGTGATTATGATTCATTTGTGAATGAAACAATTGAGATACAAAAAAAGACTGAATTGGATCTCTACTTGGAAGAGAGTGTTTTGCCTAGGAGTGCTACTTTTGACATTCTTGGTTGGTGGAAAACAAATGGGATCAAGTATCCAATTATGCGAGAAAATTGCTAAGGATATTTTGGCAATTCCAATTTCAACTGTTGCATCGAGAATCCGCTTTTAGCACGGGTGGTAGATTGTTGAGTCCTCATCGTTCTAGGCTTCATGAGTTTACTTTGGAGGCACTTATGTGTGCACAAAGTTGGTTGAAACATAAGCAACAAGGTAATATTTTATTATTTTAATTATTCAATTAGAGTTTTAATTATTGTATTATATATGCTAATCTTGGTCTTCTTGTCATGTTGTAGTTTCTATTGGTATTAGTGGACCAAAACAATATATAGACTTAGGAGATACACGTTTGCAAAGATATGGAGAAGTCGATTCGAAAGATGAGGTCAAAATATTATATTTATGTGTTTTATTTTTTTAATTTATAATATATAATTATAAACTAATTAGTTTAAATATATTATTTTTTTACAGGTTTTGGAGAGTACTATACCACTTTAATGTTCAAGTTTAATTAGAATTTTGGAAGTTTAATTCGAGTTTTTATTAAAATTAGAACAATTTGTAATCTTTATGTTGGATAATTATTTTCATAATGTTATTTATTTATGACTTGTATTTGGATGGATCAATGTTTGTCAATTTTTAATATTATATATGAATGTTTTTAATGATTTTTAATCTTATATATAAGTAAAGTGCGGGTTGCGGGTGCGGGTATGGGTATATAGGTACCCAGAGGGTATGGGGATGGGGATCAAAGTTGCTACCCGCACGGGGATGGGGGCTGGGGATGGGTACTTTTTTTAAACGCGGGTATGGGGACGGGTATTATACTACCCTACCCATACCCTACCCATTGCCATCCCTATGTGAGTGGAAGGGAGACATGTCAGTGTTATATACAAGACAACAAATTAGAATTTCTTTTTTTTTTCTTCAAAATATTCTAAACGTAATACGAAACCTATTATATGTTATTTTTCACTTTGTTTTAACATGACTAACAAATGTTATCATAGCCTTTTGGTTTGTTGGTCTTGGACCTTATGCTAGAACGAAAGGTCATAAAGACGACTAAAATGGAATTACTTCCCGCACCTCCATTTTGCTTCATGCACCTCCGAATATAGCTTTTATTCAGGGTTCCGGGAAGTAACTTCGAGCCCATTTTGATGAACAATCAACAATAGCTAATTGGAGCCCATTTTTTCCTTTTCGGGTTACTACTATTTGATTGATTATTTCCGTAAAAAACTCGTGTATTTGCTTGTGTTTTATGCTCCTGCAATTGAGGAGAATCGAAAGAGGCAAAAATGATGCTAAAGAGACTGTTACTGTTACTAAAACCCATCACTGTATCTTCACCACCTTCCCACATCAACCCTCAGGTAAATGATCCCTTTTCGTTTCATCACCCCTTTCGCTTTCTTTGCGTTTTTCAGTCTTCTTATAGGAGACCATGTTTGAAAGTTTGGTTCTTCACTTTCTCATGTGCACACATCGTGCTTGACGAAATCCCAATGTGGGGGGGTTGGTTTGGCTGTGTTTGTTTGTTGGAATGTAAATTGGGTCGGTGGGAAATAAAAAAAAAAAATCAAATATTTTTATGTATGTTTCCAGATACATTGGCGTTTCCCTCCTGCCCCATCTGCATCTCTACCTCGAAAATCTTTAGTTTAATGCTCAATGCTTGTTTGTGTGTGTTTGTTTGTATTGTATCGGTAAAACATGGGGTAGTTATTTCTTATGAATTAACTAGAATCATGAAATTAACTGTGTTTGTGTGTGTTGTCGTGCGTGTGAAGGATATCAGGTGATAGTGTGCTCTCATCCGAAGAGCTACTATTGACTATAATGGTCGCTCCTCTAAATTGTTATATGCGTACGTGTGTAATAAGTTGGGGCCTGTTTGGGTAATAAGTTTCTCAAGAAGGATTTCTAGGAGAAGAAGATAAGGAAAAAATGAAATGAGCTTCTTCAATAGCTAAAATTAGCTTATGCATTAGTTGATTTGTAGAAGCTCTATCATATAACTTCTTTAGAAGATTGGAGTTTCTACAGCTTAGTTAATGCATAAGCTAATTTTAGCTTTTGGAGAAGCTCATTTCATTTTTTCTTTTCTTATTTTCTTTTCTAAGAAGTCTTTCTAGAGAAGCTTACCCAAACAGGCCTATACTACTAAACTGATTTTTATGCTTTGATTCCTTTAGAAGTATCCAGGAACTTGACCCTTGATGTCTTACTTAATAAGGGATGCTTCCAGGGTTTTGGGCTTGCATTTTTTACTTGGATGCTAGGCATAATTGTAGTTCTTACTACTTTAGTTTAGTGTAATTTGAAATTTGAATGCTGTTGGAAAAATTGCAGATCTTACGATTCTTGGAGAATAGGAAAAAGGTGCACCATGAGGCAATAAACTTTTGTCAAGCCATTCTGCAAAAAAAGTCGATTGAATGGAAAGCTGTGCACCGTAATAGTTTGTCACAGCCCATTGATGATATTGACCTAGTTGTTACAGTTGGTGGGGATGGAACTCTTCTGCAGGCCAGCCATTTAATAGACGACAAAATTCCTGTTCTTGGAGTGAATTCTGACCCTACTAAGATTGATGAGGTATATAACTATATATACATGTAGTTTTGATTTTAATATTGATATATTAGCTTCAGTGTTCAAATATTTTATTTGATCATCTTTTGGATTATGCCGATAAAGAACCAACCTGACCTGGTAGCCTTTTGATCACATTTCATTTGCAATAGGTGGAAGAGTTCAGCAGTGAATTCGATGCTCACAGAAGCACAGGCCATCTTTGTGCTGCTACTGTTGAAAACTTTGAACAAGTGAGATTAACTCTTTTCTACCTATGGAGGAAATATTAGCAGTAATAATTTTTTTTCTTCCTTGCTACTTCTTGAAGTGTGGCTGCTAGCATGTGTTGAATGAAAATTTGAATATGCAGTAACTTGAAATGTTAAAATTTGATGACACTATTGTTAATTTATCATCATGATGAACCAGTAATTACTCCTGTGAAACCAATTTAATCCTTATATTGTGACTTACCTGTCAAAGCCAGTTTTACATGGAATAGAGATAGGACTGATTTGAGAGGTTCAGAATGTACTTCTAATGAATGGTGAGAAATGAGAAGACCTATGTTGATGTGTATCCAACATCCATTTCCCTCCTTTATAAATACTTTTTGGGGCACTCAACTTTGATGCAGGTTTCAATTTTGTTACAAAACTTACAATTTGATACTGTTGTAGTCCATAAGTTGATGAGCTGCAAGCCTGCAGCACACATAGCGATATCTTTTGAATGGGAATCTATTCATAAAATAAAAGTTCTCAAATTTCTAATTTTTATGTCCTAAACATAACAATTTGTTGTGTCTTCATATGATATATGCTAATTAAGGGATTTTCTCTCGACACATGAATTCTATGCCAAACATTCTCCTACAGTCCTACTTATATGGGCAATTGAAAGGTGAAAATGGGACAAAGTGTAATAAATAAAAATAGACAAAACTTTGACTTGTGTTAAAATTAGGAATTAGAAATGATTTTTATCTTTGCATTTTGTTGCTTTCAGTATAATATTTTTTCTATCTAGTTTTTAAAATCTTTTTCAGGTTTTAGATGGTATACTTGAAGGTCAAATTGTTCCTTCCGAACTAACAAGGATCACGATGTCTGTTAATGCACTACACGTGCCAACTTTTGCTCTCAATGATATCTTAATTGCAAATCCATGTCCTGCTTCACTTTCTAGATTCTCCTTCAGGTAAGAGCTTCACTATGAAAAATTAAAACCCTTCAACTCATACATCTTCTTGTTTCCATCTCAGTTCATCAATTCTCTGTAAAGAAGCCAATTAAGCATATATTTTTGCAGAATTAAAGAGGGTGACCAGCCATGTTCTCCTCTAGTTAACTGCAGATCAAGTGGTCTAAGAGTTTCAACAGCTACTGGTTCAACTGCTGCAATGCTTTCAGCAGGTGGATTTCCAATGCCTATTTTATCTCAGGATCTCCAATACATGGTAAGAGAACCTATTTCACCGGGGGCAACCTCGAACTATATGCGTGGGTTGATCAAACGTGACCAGTCAATAGTCGCCTCATGGACTTGTAGACAAGGTGTGATATATATTGATGGCTCTCATATTAATTATACCATCAAAGACGGGGATATCATTGAGATATCTTCCAAAGCACCGGTTCTGAAAGTTCTCTTGCCTCATCAGTTGTATAGAGAAGAAGTCAAGTAAATTTCACAGCATATTGTCATTGGGATAATACGCAAATTTGGTTGGAGGATTAGTTTGTAGTAAAGAAAAATATTGGACACATGAGCTGACATGGCTGTAAGCTTGCAGTGTTCCATTCAATTCCTTCTTAAGAGTTGAGCTACAAACGCAATTCAGATCCAGGCCTTAATTTGAAGCTGACTTGACTTCAAAATTGAGGAGGATAAAGTTTCCTATGTGCTTATCACTCGTAAGCTCCAAGGGAGTATTTTCATAATGGAAAGAAAGTCTTGTGGTTCACAGATAGCCAGGGCATCTGCTACTTAGTGCTTCTCATCTTTTATCCTTTATATAGTGGATGAGAGCTTTGTTATATACCTTTTATAAAAGTTAAAAACAGGTCCATCTTGAACATGCTATTGTATTTTGGTGCTAATAGCTAGCTGCAAAGAATGTTCTTGCAATGGATATATATACATGACCAAATATGCCAGTCCCCTACCAATCAGATTATGTACTTCAACTGCCTAATGATTTGGTAATCTTACATACAGATCTACATTATTTTTATGCCTCCATGGGCTGATATAGGAGTACATCATAATCCAACCATAAGCCATTGGAATTATCAATGTCAATGCAATCTTTGCCCTCATTTTGCATGTTTGTATTGAATTTGGTTTTTGTTACATCAGGTTCAATAAACACAGCCTTGGAGCTTTAATGTAATGTGTCTTTATTTGGAACATGTTTGGTAATATCACCGATCATCGTGGTGTTTCTCCAAAGTTTTACGTAAAATCTTACACCCCATTATGAAGTGACTATGTATTAGGCCATATTAAGTTGCCAGCAATTTTTATCGTGACTTTTTTTTTTCTGATTTAATTACTATCATACACATTGACTGGCATCATTCAGTTGCTATAATGGATGTAGAAAAGGAACATGGAACACAGACATTATGATCTGTCGGCCTATGACAGTAAATGAGACTGCTAGACCGAGGTAAATGGATCTGTGTTTCAGCCTAAAATGGGGCCTCTAGACCAGATGCCAGAAAAGAAAAATAGCTTAATCACAAGGCTTAAAAGCATTATTTTTATGTGCCTCTTTTTAAGAAAATAAAATAAAAATCTCACCCCCCCACCCCCAAAAAAAAGATTATTTGCAAAAAGGAGAAATAGGCTAAAAGTAAAGTTGAATGGTAATTATTTGCATGAAGAGAAATAACGTGAAAACAAGATAGTAAAATGATTTGGTTTTAATGAAATGAGAAGAGGGAATTTTAAAAAGTTATAAAAATACTTTCTATCGTTTGTGCATGCATCTAATATGATCAAATTTAATCGATTAAATTCACAGTATAATTGATTATATGAGTTTATAATAGATTTTGACAAATAAAAATGATTTTACAGATTGTGTTGACATGTCAAGTCAGGTGAATGGTGTGAAACAATGATATAAAAAAAATTGTGTGTCGACTGCAATTATGAAGACAAAAGACTTGCAAAAATATGACTTTATAGTTTAACCATCAGAACCTCTCTTCAACTAAGAAAAAACTCATAAAGAGAGAAAAAAAATTAAATGTGACTCACCCAAGTTGAAATTAATTATGCCATCAATCACTTGCACCAAATAACTGGGTCTCATTTTCGTATGTAGAAGTTGATTTACGTGTCTCAACCAAACTTATGCTTATGATCAAATAAAATATGATAAAAATTTACATGTTAATCATCCCTTAACATAAACCAAAAGTCATAGACACAAATGTTTGGTACTTGAGTCATTTAACCAAGATATGAAATTCAATCACCGACTAATTGGATACTAAAAAGAAGTTCCAAATACCTTCTAATTAGAAAGAAAAAAAATACATGCTAGTAACAATAAACTTTTAAGAAACATTCCATTAAACTATCTTCCTTTTGTGGTACAAAACAAGTTTAGTTAGTCCCATTTAACAATCAAAACACTGAATTTTCACTATCAATGTAACAAAATATCCCACTCCACCCATCGAGAGATCCCCCACAAGTTTTGAACTTCAATTTTCTTTCCCTAAAACCATGGTGTATCTCTTCTTGTGCTACAAAAATATCCAACACTCATGCCATAACTAATAATAATCTCCGTCACCCTCCTTCTTCTTTTTCCTAAACTAAACAATTGGGGCCAAAACTCCCATTCCATTTTCTCAGGGTACAACGGGACATGACCCTGTACCCCTCTCATTTTGTTCACACAAATGAAAACATATTTCCCTAAATTAGTGGATGTGTATCCTCCACCGGATAGCATAAATATAAACCTCAAAAGTCCCCATATACAAAAAATATAAAATCCATATCTATAGTTTACTTATGTTATCCAAAAAAAAAAATTACCAGAGAAAATATGAAATTAGAAAAATCCTAGATTTTTGTTCTTTTTAAGATTTTGATTTGTTACTGTAACATTACTGAAGCCAGCACAGGCGGTCTCCTCTGCCACGACACTACCCGTTTGCTGCCACGTGTACATGGACTTCGTGGCCTCTGAAAATATCCTTCATTTTTTTTTTTCTTTCTTTCTCTTCTCCCCCACTTCTTAAACCCTGCTCCTCTGCTTCGTGGTGCCCCAAACCTCTTCTTCTCTTTCTTTTCCCTCTTTCAATTTCAAGTGGGGTTATCTTAGTTTCTAAAAAAGTGTTAAAATTTTTAACTTCGGTTTGCGTTTGTTTTATGTAGAATAGAGAGTGGATTCTGAGACCCTTTTGGGGAGGGAGGTGTTTTTTGAGGGAAAGGAAGGAACTTTTGGTGTGGGAGGGGTGGAACTAGAATTGGGTTTGGTTGGAGAATTGAGAGGATGAAGATTCAGTGTAACGTGTGTGAAGCTGCAGAGGCAAAGGTTCTGTGTTGTGCTGATGAGGCTGCGCTGTGTTGGCAGTGTGATGAGAAGGTTCATGCGGCTAACAAGCTTGCCAGCAAGCACCAGAGAGTGCCTCTTTTTACCTCTTCCTCTCATATGCCCAAATGTGACATTTGTCAGGTGTGTTGCTTTTTTTGGTTTTTACTTTGTTTTAAGTTTGGAAGGGATATTTTCTGTTCTTTGGAATTAGTTAGATGTAATGACAGTATTAGATACTGTTGAGATTTTTTAGGATTGGAATAACTTTTTCTTCTGATTTTGTAATTAGCATGTGATTTTAATTATGTTTGTTCTTTAGCTCAGTGATTTTATCTGCAGCAATGGGGGGATTTAAGCTTGTGGGTTTAGTGAAAAATGTATTCTCCCAGGTTTTGTAAATGGTGATTTTTTTTTCTTTTCAAATTTGATTGAATTGAATATAAATGGTACTATCCAATAAGGATCACTTTGGTGGATTGGATGTAAAATTAAAATAGGAGAAGTTATCATATCTTATTTTATTCTGTTGTTTGAATAGGATAGGCTTAACTTGTTTGCTTAATCAGCAAAAAATATAAAACTTGTTTGCTTATCATATCCTGTTCATTAGTTTAAAAGTTTTCCTAAAGGAGAGTTTAGGAATAAATAGGATATGATAAGGAAAATTTCTCCCTTTCACCCCACTTCACATTAGACAATTTGTTGCCACTACGATCGCTATTATCACCACCACCACCACCACGCCACCGTATATGTTGGCTGCGATCATGATCACTATTGTCACCATTACTACAACAATAGCAACCACGCCCACCGCTGTCACCAACATTGTGACCGTAATTAGTGTTGTCATTGTCACAACCGTCATCACCATTCACCACCATTGTGACTGCACTCAGAGCATTCCTTATATTTGTTTAAGGTCATAAAGGTTTCTGTTCTGATTTTATGCTTTATTCTTATAGGAAATCTTTGGCTTATACATGAAGCCTGAAGTATCTTTGTTTCTGAAACCATTGTCAGCATTTATTTATATCCTTATTTTGTTATTTGTCTTGGTTCAGTTTTAAATTGCTTGTCAGCAGTTTTTATCAGCTTGTTATGATGGTAGAGTGTGCTACTTTTTACAGGAAGCATTAGGCTATTTTTTCTGTCTAGAGGATCGGGCTCTGCTCTGCAGAAAGTGTGATGTTGCAATACACACTGTAAATGCTTATGTCTCTGGTCATCAAAGATTTCTTCTCACTGGTGTAAGAGTAGGCCTTGAAGCTACAGACCCTGGTGCTTCCTCGACTTCTTTGAAGTCAGATTCTGGGGAGAAAGCCTCAGATACAAAGTCGTCTTCTGTCTCCAGAAAGGTTTCGACAGCGCCCCAGCCATCATCAGATTACACTGAAGTGCTACCGATCGAAGTTGGAGGAGTTGAGGAGTTTCCACCTGCTAAGGTGTCTTTTGGTGGCGGTTCTACAGCTGGAAATATCTCACAGTGGACGCTTGATGAATTCATTGGCTTGAATGAGTTCAGTCAAAATTATGATTACATGGAAGAATCATCAAGGGTATGCTCATAGTTATTGAAATATACCTTCTCTACTCTTAGCCTAGTATTAGTATCCCCTGATCATTGGTTTTGTAGAGTTTCTTTCATGCTTTGTTTTTTTTACTGAGTTTGAATTCTGAAGTTCATATTCATCTTTCGTCATATATTATGTGTATGGTAGTGCCCCCTCACATGCATGCACACACGCACAGACACACTGACACTCACACACTTGGAGTAAAAGGACAGGGATGGGGATGATCCGGTCATCCAAGGGCGTATGCCCTGTTAACATGTTGATCACATGACTAAACAACTGGAAAATGTAGTATAGGTTTTATAAATATGTTGAAAATTTGTGGTCAGAAAAGATGTTACATTGAGTAGACTTCAAACAGTGGAATCTGACAGATTGGTTGATTGAAATGCCTTTGCTTGGTTTCATTCTTTCCCTTATTGGTAAGCCCGTTTTAAATTTGGAAAACTTGACCTTTTAGAAGTGCAATACTCAGTTGGCTTTCACTTGAAACATGATATTATTTGGATGAGAATGTGGAGAGGGATTATTGTACATAACTTACTAATAGACACATGTCAGACAATTTTTTTCAACATTCAAATTACTAAAGACTTTTTCTTTTCTTTTCTTTGTGAAACTATTCTCATTAAATTGATTATTTTCAAATTTCTTGTGTGTTTGTGTGCTTACCATGTACAAATAGTTAGACAAATTACCATAGGAGTCTTATCTCTATGGTTGTATTGTATGGTTTTGTAATTTTTTTTCACCTCTTCCTTTCCTGATGAGTATGTGCAGGCTGATGGTGGTAAGCTCGGGGATTCCGATTCTCCTGTCTTAAGATCCGGTGAAGACGGAATGGAGGAGGACGATGACTATTTGGAATGTGTTTCAGGTTCATCATGGACGGTTCCTCAGATCCCTTCCCCACCTACGGCTTCCGGGTTATGCTGGCCAAAAGACCCTCAATATTCATCTGATAGTGCTCTGTTTGTTCCTGACATAAGCTTCTCTCACATGCAACAATCTCAGATTAGTAGTATTTTTTCGAGACGCCGGAGGCAGCTTTAATTTGTTTACTCTTTGCTAATAACTTAGAGGCATTGATTCCTTTTATAATTCTGGTATGATTCTAAGTTCTCTCATGTTGCAGTGAAGTTTCATTTGATTAGTTACATGTTTCTATATTCTTGGCTGTCTCATTCTCTAACTCTCCCTGCATGTCATTGGAAAGAGAAGCAGCAACTAATAATGGGAGTTTAGAAGGCTTTTACTATTATTAAGGTTGATTTTGTAACATTCTATGTAGATGCATCTATTGGATTATTATAATAGAAATCTGATTCAATATTGGTTTGTTTGTGTCAAGTGTTTTGATCATTCACAAATACTTATCATATCTAATTCCATTACAACTTGTTTCTTACAAATGTATGTATTTGGTTTTATGCTGAATCATTTAAATTTTACATAAAAATACTAATTAACGTGATTTTAGATAAATACTCACGTGTTTAACTTTAAAATTTTGATTACGAGTTCATGATTTTGAGTTAAGATGGTTTTAAGTAGTTTTAGCATTAGATAAATAAAATTTATGTTGTGTTTACTACTAAATTGCTTTTAGAATAAAAACATTCCATCATAAAAATTAATTTTAACTAGAATTAATTTTGTATAAATAATTTAATTTAAAATTAATTTTTTAAAATTTATTCAAACACACTTAAGGGTATGTTTAAAAGCATGGAATTTCTTGAGTGAGATTATTGACTAGAAGCCAATACTTAAAGAAGAGTTTAATTTTATATACATTGTTATTGTATTTCTTTTTTACATTATTTGATAACTAAAAATTATTTTTGTCGTGATTTTCTAAATAATTATTATCAAAATTTACTATAATAGTTACGTAGTAGTTTATGATTAAATCACATTATAAATTTATAATAGATTTTAATTAAATAATAATAAGAAGAAGAAGAAGAAGAATTATTATTTATTCTTTACTTAAGAGTATTTCCATTGTTGGATGACGAACAATATGAAAATATGCTGAAATCCAAGTAAATAAAAACAAGTGAGTAACCATGGTTAGGTTTGTGTCAAATTTATACCAAATCTAACCACAAGAATTTTTGTACCATAAAATGATTTCACTAAACGGAAAATATCTTGGCTGAAGAGTTAATCGTGGACAATTAATCTAGCTAGAGTTTATCAAGTGAGAATAAAAAGGTACTGTACTGAGCCATTGACAAAACAGTTTTAGTTTTACATGATTAGCACGGATAAAATCTAATTATACCTCTTTATTTATATGATTTTTAAAGTAATTATATAAAAATTAATTAATTTATCGTAAATAAATAATTATAATTATCCTGACAGTGTTATACCGTTATGCAATTCCCTTATTTTCTTATTACTTTGCTAAAAAAGTGCAAGCAAGCGAAAAGGTTATTTTGATAATGTTGGTGACTTTAGTGCTATGAATGTGCTTTGAATCGGTCTTTTTTATATTATTCTTTGCCATTGATAAAGTTTGAGAAAGACTTATGGTTAGGTTAGATAAGAACTCACGACTCATCATTTGTGGAAAGTGATGCCTTGTCTCTTAGCCACTCGATCTCCAAAGTGGCCAACTACATGACGAATTTGACTTTTGCATTTTGAATTATTTTAGTATTTTTTAGGTGTGAGTATAGTAAATTTGGTAGGTATTGTGTTTGATTTTTACGGATTAAAAAAATAAAAAATAAAATGTATTATATATTTTAATTCATTTTATTTGAATACAAATAAACTTTCTTAATGATGATAAACAGTTATGAAAAATACTCCCAGAGACATTTTTTATACAACTTTTGGTGTCAATGGTAGATAATTTGAAACACCTTAGTATGGGAATCAATTCTCTCATGAGTATGACAAGTTATGTCCATTAATTTATAATTTTAGAAAATGAAATGAAAATTTAAACGTGCTAATGGATTTTTTTTTTATCTATTTAAGTCATAGTTAATAATATATAGAGGTTCAAGATTAACCATCAATAATATTGAGAATTATAGTAAGAGAAAAAAAAAACATTTGAAAAGCTCATTTACATTAAATGAACTAAAGTACAACACAATAATAATTTAACTTTTAAGGAAAAACAGCATAACTTAATTAAAATAAGAAGAGATAATGTAATTTAAATATTTTTAAGAAGGGTAGTATAATCTAAAAAAAAAGTGTTTAAAAAGGCACAGTCCAAGATTTCATATATTATTTCCTTCTTTCTTTATTTAAATTTTATGTTGCACTCAAAAAAGGTAAAAACGCATTAAAAATGGACAGACCAAGTGTAATATTTTTTCCTTGGAAGACCTGAAATTGAATGTGCAATGAGTGAATCTCAGTCTACATGACCTACAAGAACGATAATATTCCTTGGAATAATTAGAGCAACACTATTTAATTAATTAATATGATAACACTCTTTCACCTAAAAAATCTCCCTTAGATAAATGCTGATACTTGACACCCTACATGTCGTGGAACAAAAAAAAATCCTTAATAGTATGAGTTATATTTGCAAGTTGCAACCATGTTATAATAATGAAACATTAATTTTAGCCACATATTCTTATTCGTACATTGAATTCGAGTGATTGAGAATGAAACACCAAGACAAATACTGTGGTAGGTAGCTGTATTCCGCAAGTCATATTCCGCATGTGTGGAGCAAAAAGTGACTGATCATTCAAACATCATTGTGTCTTCAATCTCATTTGCATGCATGTTCAATTGCTTGACCAATTATTGATTATCTTTCATTCTATTATTAATATCATTTTTGAATATTTTCTTAGTTAATATAAATATGATAAATTTACTTTTTATCTTAACAAAATTATTAATTTTAGTCTTTTTTAATTTATTTTAAAAAAATTATCATCACTTAATAATAATATACACTATCTAATTAAGTCACATCAACAATTATGAGTTTTTTTTATCCTAAATACTTTTATATTAATAGCTAATACACTATTTAATATATATATATATATATATATATATATATATATATATTACAAAAAACAATTGATAAATTAGATTTTGAAAGTTCATCAAAATCAAAACATATCTGAAAATTCAATATATATTTACAAAAGTATTTATATATTATTTATTAACAAAATTCTTATAGAGACAATCAAATTCCCTTTGAAATATGAATTCGTTTCTTATCAATTGGATTAATATTTGTTTGTTTGTGATGTAATATAATATATATACTTGCATCATAAGTAATACTAAATCATTTTTAAACTTTAAAAACACTAAAATCTTTAAAAAAAAAAAAAAAACAATGAAAGTATCATGATCAAACTTAACTACATTTATCTAGAATAAAAATATTTTTTTCCCTTGAAGAATAATGAGCTGATATGCACTATTGCTGTTTGTATTTGGAATATTGAGAGAATCCAAATTCGATCGAAAGGAAGAGGTGACATTATGAACACATGCACCTGGAGGTCATAAAATCTTGATGATAATTTTTTGATGGTCGTGCACAAATCTTGATCATAGACATGTGGATATGGCTGAGTACTGAGTAGACCACTTTCATATCCTTAATCAAATAATACATAAGATTCCTCGACAAAGACAAATCCAATGATGATGGACCTTACTATGGCGACGTAGTATCTAACAACTAGTGCAAAAATTGTACTTTCAGATAATCTTATAATGGAGCTTCAAAATCCATGGCTATGTTTTAGTATTAAAGGTATCTTAGCCCTAAGGAATGTATATTTTTGTACGGATACAACTTTTATGATTGCATGCTACGAAAAGATATTGCCTTTTTATATATATATACATAACCCCCTTAACTAATATACATTATTTTCATTCTAGAAGAATATATCTACTAATGAAAAATTGTAACATAAAACAATCATGAAATGAGCTTAAGGATTATTTCTTTTAATAAAAATAAATAATTAAAAATTATAGTTTTATAAGTATTTCACACTTGATTAAGTGAAAACTATAATCTACATTTAATATCCGTGAAATTCAAAAAAAAAAATTGAATATAAAAATATAATTAATTCAATTGTTATTAAAAAGTAACCTTTTTTTTTTTATAAAAAAAAGTATATATATAGAGAATTAATATACAACAAGTTTTCTTATGTATTTTGACTGAAATATACAACAGAAATTAGTTTTTATTACGTTATTTTAGGTTCATAATAATGATGTGATATATCTTAATTGTTAGTTAAGCGATGACATGAAACCATTTCAACATATATCAAAGGTTGAGATAATGTTATGTTATCAATAGAGACAAAAAAAAACAAAAAAATATATTACATGAACTCAAAACATAATAATTTTTTTATAGAAACCTAAAATAAAAAGTTGTATTTTATATGAATCCAAAACTTATTTAAGCCGTTATAGAGGTGTTAAAGGTTAGGGGTATTTTTGTCAAAGAAAGTGTTTTTGAAAAAGGGGGGAGGTAAATAGCAATTAGAGGGTGCCAATAGCAAAGCCCTTTGAATTTGAACATTGAGCCCTGGTAAAGTTCTAGCTTTGTAATCTGATTTGACATGTTAGTCACTCCAGCTAGTGAAACTTCGTGCACCCCATATTTTGCTTCATGTATCGCATTGCATTACGGAAAGCTCAATCCGTAATGTAATGGGGTGTACAAAGCAAAATATGGAGATGCAGGAAGCACCAGTTCTTCTGGTTTGCTTGCAATTAGTCATGATCTTGAGAATTGAACTGTAAACTGAGACTATATATCATGAACATCTACTGTGCATGATAATGAGATTGTGAGTGTATGCTACTATGCTTGATTTGTCAATTGATGTGTGCCTTGTTTCTTAGTGCAAAGTTTAGTGTTTGCGTTACTATAATTAAACTCTTCAACAATTCTTTCAAGGACTGTATTTCAGAAGCTCTTCAGTGAGTGCATGCATTAAAAAACATGGATCAAGGTCAAGAACAAAGAAAATCCCCTCCCATCAGCCAGAAAATAAAAGGGAAAAACAGAATAATAGACAGAAATTCTTAGGAGAAACTGTTCTGTTTCTTAACATCTACATTTTGAAAGAACTACTGCTTCTTCACATACAAGAGACTTGAATCCCATGGCTACAGCTAACTGAGTTTTGTGATTTCCATTGCCACTTCTACGCAATCTTTGTAACAACCAACATGTTTTGAGTATGATCAGAGAAGAACAGGTTTGTATCCATGTTTAAATTTGCAGATGAATCTCATGTCGGAAAAGGCTGGCTTCACACATGGCACTCAAACAACCAGGAGTATAAATATCCAAGTCAGTTTTCAATGACAAATAAATGAATCCGCATTCTAGATAAGCACTTATCAAGATGACCACTATGTTAGTATGATTGAGCTCCTCGAAAACTCTACACAAAGTTTAGGAACTCCAGATCTGGAGTGCTTGCTGCATGAAGACTGCTATGATACTGCCCATTGATATGTTGAGGACATTCACTGCATCATTGTTAAGCTGCAGAAAACAGTAAAGTACTCATAAATAACTAGTGGAAAAGTACATCTACATACTTGCTACCAGATATACAAATTAAGCCGGTGAACCGAATCCCAGCATAAAAATGAAATCCAGCTTCAAGCATTACTAATCCTGTTTGAATTTGCCTTATCTCAAATTATTTAGAATTTGGATCAATATTTGATCTTATAGACAAATTGGCATTTAAAAACTTGTTTTTGAACCCTGTATTAGATAAATAAAACTTGAAGTACAAAACTTTAATAGGAAAGATCAGATAGATTTATGGCATAGTTCTAAATTCTAATAGTGAAGTGTCACACTGCTTTTTATGAACCTACCCATTTAAATCCTTCCTTCTCTTGAAATGCAGCACCAATTATGCTCTCACCAAGGTTAGCAATCTGAGCAGCTAGTACACATATAATTGCTTCATGTGAACCAACCTGTTCAACAATAAAAATATTATTGAACTCACAACACAAGAAGGCACACACATAGTTCTATGCAAATAGTAATCATTTATCCCTCACAAAACCAAAACAGGGAAATGTAATATTATTGAACTCATTTGTTTCTTTCTAAATTCTAATCCTTTCCATAACACCAAATTCCTATGATTTTCTTCTCTATGAAACCAAACCTAGGCACCTAGCCTTATTTTTCAAATTTCATAGGCATATTTACAACAGTCAAGTGCTGCTGAGGAATGAACTTCAGATCTAATAACAGCTTAACTATGTTATATGTTATATGTTGAATGAATCCCATCTCAATAGTTCAGAGTTAGCAAACAAGGAATGAGTTAAATATTCCAACGATGTAGATTCTAGATTGGCAATGTACAGCTAAATTTCAGGAAAAGCACCTCAGCTCTTCAGCTTGGTTGTGAAAATATGTTGTTTTCATAAAACATCCCTGAAGGTACTTATTTCTGCATATTTATTACCCCATTCATTATGAGATGTTTATATAAACTGTATTTTCCACTTTCCAGCCAATTGTAAGAGCAAATTTATTAGAAGCACTAACATCCCTGGGGAATATCCAACATCATTTCTGAGAACTAAACAACTAACTTATCTCTAGATCACAAACTAACCACTTACCAGTTACCACAATTTTGAATATCCGACAGATCATTCAATTGATTTTACTATTTAATTTCAAGGGATGAACTTAATGTTTTGTTGTTTAAAAGCTGTTTTGGGGGTAATGGGATGATCATAATAACATCTGAAACTGAAACAGTGATTATAATAAGCCTTTGAAGCATACTGGTTTTTCCTTATAGGATTTATTAATTGTAGAATTACATCTAAATTTTAAACTAGCATGTTTGATTGGGATTGTTTTTGAGGAAATGATCTTTTTTTTTTCAAAAGCTCTCCTAGGAAACTGAAAGAGAAAAACATATGGTATTCAAAATAAGCATAGACGTGTACAGAGTCAAAATTAGTGAAGTACCTCACCCATGAGAAAACTGACAAGTGCAAGAATTACGGATGCTAAAATTCCTGCCAAGGTTCCTTCTACACTAACAGCCCCTTCTGTGCCTCTTGGGACTACCTTGAATGTTGTAACTAGGTACCTGGATATTATGCCAGACAGCGAGAGGAATTTTAGAACTGAAATGTTGAGGAAAAAATTATAAAGTGAAATATACACATCTTTTGGAAGAAAATAGATCTCAAGTTACCAGGAATAATGAGAAACTACTATAATAAATTCAAATAAAAATGAATATTGGCAATCAAGTAAAATGTACAACAAGCAAGTAGATTATACAAGGTTATGTTATGCATTGAATTCACAAGGCAACAGATATTGCCTGCCTAATCCATGCACTGTCACAAATGGAGGGTTATCCTTTAGTTTCCACTTTCCAGTTGGAAAATTTATCAACCAAAATTACAAAATAGCTTAAAAAATCGCTGCATCAACACAGAATTATGATTTCTTTGAGGATTCCATCAGTTCATGGCACAGAACTAATATTAGGGGGAAGAGGGACAGGATTCCAAGGTTTTAAAAAAGTTTGTGATTGCGATTTCAACTGCAATGTCATGGTTTCCGGGGTCTCCATGATAGTATCATGACCACAATTGTGGCCGCATCAGCTGCATTTTTCCACAACATCAAAGATCAGTAGATCACAAACCACAACTGCAATTTTAAACCTTGGGGGTTCTAGAAAAGCTAACAAGTGAAAAAGCGTGACAATTCTTCATAAATAGATGTTGATAACAACATAACACAACCAATATTCACACCAGAGTTCACCACTCACGTTGTTTTACCATATGCCTTCCCGATCTCACTTGAGACAGTGTCACTCAACTTAGTACAGAAACTGGCAACAAACCCAAGTCTCCAAAGCTGAGAAAATGCCTCTCCCCCAACACCAAAAATGGTGAGGAAAGCACAAATGCAACCAGCAGTACTGGATCCAATAACACTGCCCGGACCCCTTCTTCCTCTTCTTTTCTCAGCAACCCCCTGAACCACTTTCTGTGCCATTTTGACCTTTGTAGCAGCTGTACCCTAACAAACCCCAAACAAATCAAATTCAAAGAACACAGTCTCAAACCCAGAAGCAAAAAATAGGAAAATTCTCATGCCCATTTTCAGAATTGCACAGATCTCCATGAATAACCCATCCTCCTCTCAAAATCATTTCCCCCATAAACAAAATCTAGTAAAATCTTCACACCCATTTTCACATAATTCCAAGCAAAGCCATTTTTTTTACCTCACAATTAATCTCTTCCAAATAGAAAATTTGATCTACCACACCCATTTTCAGAACTCAGCGAACAACCAAATTTAGTCTCCACATTCGCCACTTTCAAACAACACAAATTCTCAAATCTCAACCCCAGAAACAAAAAACAAGGAAAATCATCCACACACATTTTCACAACTCCGAAGAACCAAATTTGATCTCAGCATTTGTCACTTTCAAAGACCACCAAATGAAGCAAACACGCACACCCATTTCCCAAATTCCACACCCCTCCCCGAAAAAACCAAACTTTGCACTAAAAAAAACAACTTTCAAACAACAAGCCGAGTAAGTAAGAAAAACAGAGCTCACAATAACAAAGTAGGTGGCAACAAGTAAGAACCCGGAGGGCCCAAAAGCGCGCCATGTGAGCGTCCCGAGCAGAAACGCGGCACCGATCCCGGAGAGAGACAAGCCGGTGACCAAAATCGGAGAGCCCAAGAGAAATATGAGGGCGTTGCTGAGAATCGCGGACTGCCACGTGGCGGGAGAGGATTGAACGAGGGAGATTGCCCCTCCAACGGCGTCTTGGATGCGCGTGGCGTGCATGGTGCGTGGGAAAGGGCGAAGATGGCGAGGGTTTAGAAGTGGGGAAGTGGGTTTTGGAGAGGGTGGTGTGAGGTGGAAAAAAGAAGAAGAATAAGAAATTGAAGGGAATGGGAAAGTGTGGAGAGTTGAAATTGAAAAGGCCATAAACTTGTAAGGGTGGCGTGAAGGGGAATTGAGTGTGGAAAAAACGGAGAGAGGTTTACAGCATGTTGCTGTTGCTGATTCCATGGGATGATTGCTTGCGTGTTGTTCAGTGTCGTCACCTTGTGTTCACCACCTAAAATCACGGTGCCAATCAATACAATACCAATGTTTCATGTAATTTTATGAATCAAACAACAGTGAGTTGGAAGTATTGGTAGGTGAGAAAAATGACTAATAAAAAAATCAAATTAATTTTAGTTAAAATTGTCTTATTTGAGTTAATGAGTAAAAGTTTTACATATATATATATATATATATTATTGAGAATTTCTATATTAATTAATTAAAAGAAATTTCAATTTCAATTTCAATTTTAATTTTTAGTAAAATTAATTTTTTTTCTTATACGTCTTTTTAATCCTATTAAGGAATTGAATTTCAACTTCATGATTAACAAAAGGAATTAATAATTTTTTATCCATTCAAATCAAAATTAGTATAAAATGTACAGCAAATTTAAGATATTATATCATGATAAACTAATAAAATGTGATTCTCACTTAAATAATAATGCAACATATTCATCAAGTATCACATCGTTATGTAATAAAATAAATTATTATTTATTGGATAATGAATAATATTGATAACAAATATGAAAATCATATATAAATGAATTTCAGATAATAAAAAAAATAAAATTTAGATAATGAAATCAATATGTATTAAGTTACATATATGAAAAAATATACTAAAATCAAATACTTTGTAATGATATGAATTAGATAGTGTGATATGAAAATATAGGAGAAGAAATCGTCAAAATATGTTAAAAATGAGATTTTAATCCATATTTTTTTCGAGTCCAAAACTCTTAAGTTTTATTTCTCTACTTACTACGAAGGTGGTTTTGATTGCTGTGACAATTGTAAAAGTAAAGATGAGTTATATTTTTTCTACATTGTCATAATTCATAAAGTTGTGCAAGCTTAATTACCCACTAGCATCTAACGACTATATATAATATTGACTTGAAGAGTCTATATATATAATATATTGACAGATTATAATTGCAAAACATGAAGGAGTGAGCCCACATAGTGCAGAAACATTAATAAACTCTTCTCCCCACTCCACAAGCCTTATGAACATTATTAAGGTAGCAGAAAGAGTGTGTTCTTAGAGCTTCAAGGATATACTCTGAGTGCTGTAAAGTTTGTTTGTTTGTTTTTATTTTTTATTTTTTTTATAGATAAATATTAGTTATTAATGATTAATTTTTATTAGTGAGAGAGAGTCAAAACTATAAACTTTTTTCCTATTCTTCCTTCAACTATTAAGCTAACCTTATAATCTCTAATTGTTGTGAAGTTATGATGTCGCCTAAACATTATCTATCTCTTATATGTGTAATTTGTATTTATCTCAAACTAATCAAGTGGGTTAGGTTAACCCATTTGATTTAGAGATAAGTGTTGGGTAAAGTCTATATAAAGGCTTGGTATACTTGTTGTTTTCTCCCAATAACAAATGTTGTGATGTGGTTGAGAGTAACTTATTGCAGAGGGTGATAATACTAATGATTTACCTAAGAAGGAATGACATTAATAGTTTGTCATTTAATTAGTACGTGAGAATGCATGATAGATGGGATAGGAGAGTGAAATAAGTATGCTCTTTTCACAATTAAACATTAAACTATTATAATACTTTTAACATAAATTAATTAAAATTAAAAAAATGATATTTTTTGTGTAGATAGATTGTTAATGGTTTTTTTTTAATGACAAACAACTTATAAATTAGGAAGTGGTATAAGAAATACCACCACAGAGGCAACAGAGTTCCAATTCACAATCATTAGTGCTACAAGAAAAATAACACCAATGACAAGAAAAGAGCAATTGTACATATACAAAAAAAAACGTAAAATTACAATCCAGTATTAACATCATAATTCCTCCATGTGCTGTGCTGCTTAATAGTCTAAAGTTTCAGTACTAGTTTGCTGAAGTGAAGCCATTCATATAGTGATGCAAGATTGTTAATGTATTTTAACTAAAAAAAAGTGTAAGCATATCAACAAATCCCCTAATATATAAAATTGTTTAAAACTATTCATTGAAATATACATCTCTACAAGGAACATAACTAATTGTTGAGACTTCATAGTATGAATCCAAAGAATAAATGTATGGTTATATCGGCACTTGCATTTGTTACACATTATACTACTTATTTGTTTATTCTAAATGGAACAGCTCGCAAGGGTTGACCCATGTCGAAACCAGGGTTCACACCATTTTCAAACTCCCAATCAAAAGCATTGATCAACGACCCCAACATTAAATGCAACATCTTCATAGCTAGTGGCAAGCCAGGGCAAATTCTTCTCCCAGCACCAAAAGGTGTGAGTTGAGAATGTCGACCTTTGACATCAATCTCTGACCCCAAAAACCTCTCAGGTGAAAACAAATTAGGATTTTCCCATATACTTTCGTTCCTTCCAATGGCCCATTCATTAATCACTATTTGCGCACCTTTTGGAATAGTGTAGCCATTGATCTCAACATCTATGTTGGCTTTTCTAGGTAGCAAAAGTGGTGCACCTGGGTGCATTCGCAATGTCTCTTTTATTATTGCACTCAAATAAGGGAGTTTTAATGTTGCAATGTCTGATTCCTCAATAGGGTTTCCTATTCCTATGGTTTGCTCAAGCTCTCTTTTGGCTTTTGACATTATGTTAGGGTTTTTTATTAGCTCAGCCATTGCCCATTCCATTGTGTAGGATGTTGTATCGGTTCCAGCAACAATTAGATCCTGTCACAAAATCATAGTTTATACTCTTAGATGAGAATTTCACCAATTCAAAATGATTTATTAATATAATATAATCATACACTATTAGTACAAACTCATAATTAATGTCTATACAAATAACTTTAAGTTTGACAATTTTTGTATGTTAGTGATTTTTTTTTTTTTTTGCAGTGGATGAGAAATTAATGAATACTAAATCAAATATCAAATAATTGTAGTAAAAAAGAATGACGACTACATAGCTAAAGTGATAGAATCCCTTCTGTTACAGTAAATATAAGACTTTTTTTTCGTGAGTTTTTAATGCATGTGAACACATTTTCCCCCTAAAAAAATATACAAAGAGAAAAAGTCTAAATTCTAAAGTTATATAAGGGTCGATCTGTTTACTTCTATTTTCAGATTCTATTCTTATTTAATTTTAATCACAAAACTGTCAATGTTTTTTAATCTGTTTCTAGTTTTAGTTCATAATTTGTATAGGAAAGAGGAAAAAAGTTTTTTTTTTATTTTTATTGTTTCCTATACAAACATTTAAAAATAGAAAACAAATTGAGACAAAAATTATTTTATAACTTAAATTAAAAACAGAAAATATTTTTTTTCAAAAGTACACGGTCAAAATAAGTAACTTAAAAAAATTGTTAAAGTTGAAAAATCTATCGATAGTAAAACAGGAGTCATAAAATAATATTAAGGATAAGGGACATACGAGGAACAAATGCTTAATCTTGTTGTGATCCATCTTTTGGCCATCTTCATGAGAAATGTTGAGCAAGGTGTCTAACATGTCTTCACTATTTCTGCCATCTCCAAACTCCAATCTTTTCTCAATCAAACGGTCAAAAATAGCAAACAACTTGGAAACATAAGTAGAAGTGCGTCTTCTAATGCCTTGTGGATCAACCATCTTCAACAAAGGGAAAAAATCCTCCAAATTTGGCGTTGCAATTGCTCTACCAAGATTCTCCACTATAACCATGTACTCTTGAGCTTCACCTAAAGAGTTAACAAAATCCAAAGAGAAAAACAAGTTTGACAAAAAATTAATCGAAGCCCTAAAAGCCAAAGTTCCAATATCTACATTTTCACCACTAAGGCTACTCCTATGCACATCATTGAGAAGCTCTTGGATTTTTTTGCGTCTAAGGTTTTGGCTTGCATCAAGGGACTTGTGTGAGAACAATTGGTTGTTGCATATTCTCCTAAGGTCTCTCCAAAGAGGTGAAACGGGGAGAAAGGGTAAGCTATAGTGGTTGTGGTTGTGAACCGTTGTGGCATGTGGAATGGTTCGATTTGAGAATAGCAAGTCATGGGTTTGGAGAACCGATTTGGCTATGTCGGGTGAAGAGATGACTATGGTGGTTAGTTGCCCTAGCTTGAAAGACATTATGGAACCGTTAAGGTTTGCAAGTTTGGCCAATGTTTGTTGTGGCTTTTTGCCAAGTTCAACTAGGTTTGTCACTAGGGTTAGAAGAGAAGGCCCTGGTGGGAGCTTGTGGTTTCGTTTTGTAGTTACTTCGTTTGAGAGAATGTGTATAGTGGTGCATGCCAATAAGAGGAGAAGTATACTAATTAAAAAATCCATGGACAAGAAGGAAAAAAAAAGCTTAAGGAATTTAATGCGAAGAGCTTATGAATTTTGATGCACATGATTAATGCAAGAGAAATCGTCATTTTATAGCAAGTGAGAGTGAAAAGTCAAGGTATTAAGAGAGTTATGATGAATTATTTCATCTTTATCTAAGTCAAACATCGACGTAGTTAATGCATAATGGTCAATAGATATTTCTAGCCGCGGAGATAAAGAATTGAAGTATTCATAGTACACATAATGTATTAACAAGGTCAACGAGAACCCAAAATTTAATCAATTTTTTTTGTGTATTTCTGCTACTATTTCAATTTTCAAGAAACTATATTGGTGACCGACACCCTTTAAACTGAATAGATTATTGAAGTGAATTTATTTAAGAAATGCAATTAGAATCTACTTTAATATTAGCTAGGTTAAAAAAGATTAAATAAAATCACTATGTCAACGTCACTAGCTAGCCCGTACTCACCAGTTAATTTTTTTTTTCTTTTGATCCATAAATGTTAGTAAGAAATTTTTTGTTGGTATTTAAAAATTATCACAAGAGAAAAAAATAAAATAAAAGATGTGAGACTTACGTGTAAAATTATTAGTAAAAGATATAAAATTTTATAAAAAGAGAAAATAAAATGTACAAGATTTGACTCTATGAAAAGAGAAAATAAAAAAAAATTGTTTTGATTTTTTAATTTTAAAAACTAAAATACAAAATCATTTTTAAAAATTGATTAACCAAACAAATTTTATAATTTTTAAAAAAAATATTTTTAAAAACTGAAATCATCTTACCAAAGAGACAAAGGGAATGAATGACCTAATTTTGAATGCTAGCGTACAATTCTCATTGTTAGTAGTGGCGGAATTTTGGTGCAACTCAGTCTATATAGGTTGCTTTATTTGTGTGTGTGAAAAAAAAAAAATTAGAAAAATGTTCCACAAGCAACTGGAGTCGATATAACTTGGAAGAAAATTTTAAAAGATAGCGTTTGGGCTATGCGTGTGGCTAGGCTTGTTCCACCACTCTAACCGTGTCAAAAAAATATCTATGAAGAGAAGACTAAAGACGGAATTATTACTTCCAGAAATCTTCTATTTTGCTTCTTGTACCCCTAAAAAAGAACTGAATAAACAAAAATAATAGGGTTTGGTAATTCAAAAAATCTATTCTCGAATAGCTATCAGAATATGAAAAATCATATTGCATAATAGGTATTTTGAAAGTATATATGTATTCTGGAATATCTACACACTTCTGCAATACCTATTTCAAAACAAAGAAGGATAAAATAAAAAATTTAAAATATTTTGGAGGTACAAGAAGCAAAATGAGAAGTGAAGAAAGCAATTCCCGTCAGAACAGACCTCTCCTTTATTGGTAGGCCAGCCCACGAACTTGGGCTAAGGAAATAGTATAACTAGTAGGGGTATTTGTGGTGCGGTTTGGTTCGATTTTTGGATAAAAAGTGGTCCGAATCAAACCTAAAATAAAGTTGCGATTTGGTTTGGTTCGGTTTTAATATAACATCAAATCCAAACCAAACCAAACCAATTTTTTGCGGTTTGGTTCGGTTCAGTTTCGCGATTTTTTTTTTAATCTATTATCATAGTTTAATTTTTTTAATTAAACTCATATAATTATTATTTTATATTTTTTTTATTAAATTTTGATTTACATATTTTAGTTAAAAAAATATTATTTTTACTTCTATTTAGCATTATTATAAAATGATATTACTAATAACATAATAATAAATCATATTTCATTTTATATTTAATTTAATATTATTTAGTAATATCAATATATCTTTTTGTAATATATGAAAGTATGTGTCATAATATATTACAAATTTATTATTAAAAAAAATATACTATAAATCACATATTATGATCATAAAAAATAAAAATATTGTTAGTTAGATAATATTAAATATCTAAAAGTAAATCAATATAATTATAGAATGCAGTTTGGTTCGGTTTAATTCGATTTTTTATAATAAAATTCAAAAACCGAACCAAACCGCAAAAAATATGCGGTTTTAAAAATTTTTGGTCCGTACGATTTTTCGATTTAATCGATTTTTGGTTTTTTTGGACGATTTCGCGGTTTAGTTCGGTTTGGTTCGATTTATGAACACCCCTGATAACTAGTATTAATACTAATAACAACATTAATAATAATAATACACAAATAATAAGTGTGATAATAAATAATAATATTAATTACATTCTTTTGTGAAACTATTTTGTTTTAAGTTATAATTTTTTTACAGCATTATTAAGCTGTAATTTTAATGTTTAAAAAGATTAATTTGACATTAGTTATAAAGATTATAGATCAATTTATCATTAAGTTGTACAACTTTATATAATTGTTACATTTTTTACATATTGGAAAAGATTAAATTAAAAATTTTATTCTTTCAAAAGATTAAATTGTCACCTACTTATATATTCAAGAACCAAAATTATCATTTACCCTTAAACTTAATAACCTATAATGAGGCTGGGATGCTTGTTCATTTTCATAATGATTTCGTGAGATGTAGTTTTCGTGTTTTTCTTTTACAAAGAGAAAAAAAAAAGTGCTTCCAAATAGCGGTCAAAAAGATATTTGATTTTCTTTTTTACCATCATTAAAAATATATAGGACAGATTATAGGTTTAGGTTGCTTCTGGAATAGCCAATCCATTTTTATCACTAGTTAACACCTGGCATATATTCCGGCAAAGAACCATTCAGTCTACAAAATACGAATTATAGCATAGTAATTTCTAAAGATCCATTTCCTTTTTGATGAATAAAACGCTATAGTCAACCGAAGTGTCCCTTTCAAGCACTTATTTTAGAGTCGTGATTGGCATACATCGATCTATAGGGTTTGACCAGAAACAGTAAGTAGATGGTTGGCTGCTACGCAAATTAAGATTGACCAGAATTAGTATTCTTTTTTTTTTATTTATTATTAAATTTATCCCTGATAGAAAGTAATACTGTTCAAATAGAATAAAATTATAAGCGACAAAATTCTATGTAAATATTTAATACAACGGCATAAATCTTCAGTTAAATTAAAACAACTCATGATTGTTTGATTTACATATTCGGTACGTAATCAGAATATATGGCTGAATAAATATTGGATTACCCAGCTCTTACCCTAGACTTTTGAATACTAGGGTAAAATCTAAATTAATTTGAACCCATCATCTATGATAAAATGTTTTTTTTTTTGGGTACTAGTACAAATATGAACTTGTTTGCTAGAGCATTTATTTGTTTAATGGATTTTAAGTTTAAATAATATTATTTAACTTTATTTTTTCACTAAAACAAATGATTTGATGTTGCTAAACAAAATGATAACATAAATATAAAATTATATTATAAATAACATGTTTTTTAAATATTGTGATACTTGTACAATTAAGTTAAACACTCTCTAACAAGTGGAGATACATTTTTTATAATATTCATAACTAATAAAATCATTTTATTTATTATTCTTTCTTTATTTATTTATTGTAAAATACCAAGAGATTTTCAAAAGAATAAAAGAGAGACTAAAACTCATAATTTATTCTTTTCCTTTTTTTCTTTCACTTTTTCTTTTACTACCCATAAAATAAATCACTCATCTAAATAATCATTAAATCTTAAATCTAAATAATCATTAAATCTTAAATCTTAGATGCTACTAATTAAATAGCGTTAGATAAGAACACATAAAAGAGTACACTTATTCTAGGATGCATGAAGTACATATAACATTAATTTAATATTTATTCACCGTTGCCATTTCCTTGCCTATGCATTAACTATATGTCCAATTCTATTAAACATTAGTATACTTGTTTAGAGGTACACATACAGGAATCTAGGTAGGGAGGGGCTAAAATTTTTTTTACAAAAAATTGATAATAAAATTTTTTTAAAAAAATATTTAATATAAAATTTATTAAAAAAAAATAAAAAATAGATATAAAATTTGACAATTTTTTTAAAAATTGAAAATAAAATCTACCATAATGTGATGTAAGAGTAAAATAGTAGAGTAAAATTTATAAGATTTTAAAAAATTATAGATAAAAAGTGTCAAATTAATTTATTAAAAGTAAAACTTACCAAAAATAAATAAAAATATAATGAAACAAAATATTTATTAGGTATAAAATTAAGATATCATCTACTAATAAAAAAATTATTAACTTAAAAATTTATTTTTTAATATTTATTTTATTTTTTATATATATATGAAAAAAAAAAAGAGAAGGGGGAGGGGGGGCTGAAGCCCCTGCTTGGCCCTCCGTCACTGCTTGTTTATCCAGAAAAAAAAAAAACAAACAAACAGTAGTATACTTGTTTATTTGACTTTGATTAATTATTGATTCTCACGTGCTATAAAATGGCGATCTTTCCTGTATTAATCTCCCGTGCATCGAAAGCTCTTTCCATCAAATTCCCTACGCTTTTTTTACTTTTGTTTTTTTAGGGAACCTACGCTTTTTTTACTTTGTCCCTATCATATTATACATATGGATTCCGTATTAACTATACTTTCCCTCTTATTGACATGCACCATTATACACTTTCTTCTTTCAAACAAAACAATAATTAGAAAACGAAGAAACCACAAGCTTCCACCAGGGCCTTCTCTTCTTGCCCTAGTGGTAAACCTGGTTGAACTTGGCAAAAAGCCACAACAAACATTGGCAAAACTTGCAAACCTTCATGGCCCCATAATGCATTTGAAGCTAGGCCAACTAACCACCGTAGTTATCTCTTCACCAAACATAGCCAAAGAGGTTTTCCAAACCCATGACGTATTACTCTCAAACCGAACCATTCCACATGCCACAACGGTTCACAACCACAACCACTATAGCTTACCCTTTCTCCCCATTTCACCCCTTTGGAGAGACCTTAGGAGAATATGCAACAACCAATTGTTCTCTCACAAGTCCCTTGATGCAAGCCAAAACCTTAGACACAAAAAAATCCAAGAACTTCTCAATGATGTGCATAGAAGTAGCCTTAGTGGTGAAGCTGTGGATATTGGAACTTTGGCTTTTAGGACTTTGATTAATTTTTTGTCAAACACTTTTTTCTCTTTGGATTTTGTTAACTCTGTAGGTGAAATTGAAGAGTACAAGGGTATAGTGGAGAATCTTGTGAGGGTAATTGCAACGCCAAACTTGGTGGATTTTTTCCCTTTGTTGAAGATGGTTGATCCACAAGGCATTAGAAGGCGATCATCTACTTATGTTTCCAAGTTGTTTGCTATTTTTGACCGATTGATTGAACAAAGATTGGAGTTTGGAGATGGCACAAATAGTGATGACATGTTAGACACCTTGCTCAACATTTATGAAGAGGATGGCCAAAAGATGGGCAGCAAAAAGATTAAGCATTTATTCTTGGTATTTCCCTTTTCATAGTTATTTTAAGATTAATTACGTACTCTCATATAATATAAATTAGTTTTATATTATCTTTTATTTATCATTTGTCATTTGTATGATTTTTAAAATAATTTATAAAAGTTATTGAACTTATCGTAAAAATGATGAGTTGTAATGGAATGAATTGTAAGTACATAATCTTTATTTTTTATTATTCTAGGTTAAAAATACATTTTTATTCTCTCATTTTTTTTCAGTTTAGTTTTCTAAATTTAAAAAGTTCTACTTAATTTGATTCCTTATGTAATATGTTTATAATTTTTTTAAAAAAAACTACATAAATAAAATATAATTTTGTATAATTTTATCAAAACAACATTTTCTTATACTTTTCATGATATATAAAATAAATAAATCAATAGTTATGTTTGATAAAGTTATATGTAAAAATGAAACAATAATTTTGTTATTTAATTACAATTTGTATTATATTTTACATTTCTATCATTGATATTTGATGCACCAAATAGGATTAAAATTTATATTCTCATTTATTTTTATCATGCTCTTATATCTTATATTATCATATTCTCACCACCAGGATCTAATTGTGGCGGGAAGTGATTCAACTTCCTTCGCAATAAAATGGGCAATGGCTGAACTAATCAATAACCCAGATGCAATGACAAAAGTAAAAAGGGAACTTGAGCAAACCATTGGAATAAGCAATAATAATATTGCTGATGTTGATGAGGAATATTCCGACATTACAAGACTCCCATACTTGCATGCAATAATAAAAGAGACATTGCGAATGCACCCATCTGCACCACTTTTGCTACCTAGAAAAGCCAAGATAGATGTTGAGATCAATGGCTACACCATCCCAAAGGGTGCACAAATAGTGATTAATGAATGGGCCATTGGAAGGGACCCTAGCATATGGGAAAACCCTAATTTGTTTTCGCCTGAGAGGTTTTTGGGGTCAGAGATTGATGTCAAAGGTCGACATTCTCAACTCACACCTTTTGGTGCTGGGAGAAGAATATGCCCTGGCTTGCCACTAGCCATGAGGATGTTGCATTTGATGTTGGGGTCGTTGATCATTGCTTTTGATTGGGAATTTGAAAATGGTGTGAAGCCTGATATTGACATGGGTCAACCCTTGCGGGCTGTTCCATTTAGAATTAACAAATAAGCAATATGTAACACATAATAATATTTGTTAGGTACTTCACGGAGTTAGTTCGTCACAAGAATAAGAAGAATATTGTATAATAAGGAGAAAATATTGAGGGAAATAGAGAGTTAAGGGAGAATATACTAATGTGTGTCTTAAAATTAAAATGAGCTTAGTTTGGTTTATATATGTCTATTTTTCAATATAGATATGGGTGGGTAAAAATATTGATTTGGGTCGAATCGATTTGAAAAAGGAAAAGTGTATTATTTTTTTAAAATACTTTGGTTAATAAAACTTATTTTTTGAAATAGGTTCGGTTAAAAATCTAATTCAAAATCAATTTGTAACCTTAAAATCGATTTGAAATCAATTCAAATCCAGTTTGATTTCAAACAATTTTTTTAAATCAGTTCTATTCAAACATGTTTTTGAATCAATTCACAAATCTAATTACAAATCGAATCCATTTAATTAGTTTAAAATCTATTTGGTTTGCTTGTGGAATTCATTTTTGTACACCCCTATATATAGAAGTGATTTAGTTATTTTTTAACATTTGCATGAAAAAAATTAAATTATATAAAGAATAATTCTTTTAGATTTACACTTCATTTTTATTATTTATCTTTTAAGATATAATGATTATTAGATCTTAAATAAGTGAACGGCAAAAATAAAGTGTAATTCTTTTAAAAAAATCCATTACCATTATCCATCCCCATGTTGCAATATTTTTTAATAGCCCAGCCAAATGAATGTATTACTCTCCTCATTTTGCATATTAGTCCTTGTATTTGCACCAAAAAAAAAAATATTAGTCCGTGTATGAAAATATAAAATTTAATTGTTTAGCAGATTGATCCTTAATAGGAAAAGAATGGGGGTGAGTTGGTTTAAAAACCGGCGCACAGCGCACGTTAATTGAAGGCGCATCATAGACTCACCCCTTTCCCCATTTCAAAATCTTCGTGTCTCCAATTCGCGCTTTACATAAACCCTACCCTCAATTTCCAATTTTCCATTCGCTATTGTTGTTGCTGGGCACGGAATCGGAGATGAAAGTGAAGATCTTGCGTATCCTTTTTCAAATTTTCATTCTTCTTCAATTCTTCTTTTACCCTTTAATAATTGATGCTTTGTCTCTTTGCTTCAGTGTTGTATATTTTTCAATTTTTTATTGCAGAAAAACAAATTAATAAAAAAAAATTGTTTTTCTTCACTAAGATCTCTGTGTGGGTATCTGCTGATCTTCTAAACAGAGTAAGTTCTCTTTTTTATCCTCAACATAACTTTTGTGCAGTGATTAATTTGTACTGTTCAGTTTGTCTTTCGAATAATTCATTCCCGAAACATTCTCGTATGTTTAGTTTACCATGTCTTTTGAATAATTAAGGTTAGAGAAGATGAAAAATAAGTAGGGAGTGAAAATAGTTTTTAGGAGGACAAAAGTTGGTAGAAAATAATTTTCTAGTTCTACCTACATTTATGTTTCAAATAATTCATTGCATTTCACTTTCAATTGATTCAATCTTGTATTATACACAGAATTTAATTTAACCCAATTTTTGTTCTGAATTTTCAGCCTCCTTAGTTTTTTATCTATTCATTTGTAATCCTAAATTTTTTGATTCCCTTTTGTTAATATAGATGGCATGCTGTTGCTTCGTGGACTTGGGATGCACAGGATGAAACATGTGGGATTTGTAGGATGGCCTTTGATGGATGTTGTCCTGACTGTAAACTTCCCGGGGACGATTGCCCGCTGAGTAAGCTACTGATAATTTTACATGGCGATAGCCATTGTTATTATGCTTGAACCAACTTGTCTTGGTTAAATTTCTCAATTAATCATTTTGTTTTAGTAGTAAACTCAGCTACACATTGTGTAAATGTTTGTGGTTTTATTTGTTCTCTTATTTGAAATGACTTTGTGTGGACCGTGGATGGTGATCCTATTGTGGGGTCTTAATGTAGCCTCAGAAAACTGTTTTTTAGTGGTTAATATCACAACATGGGCCTAATTCAACTAAGCATGGACATGGTGTGAGTGAAGTTTCCAAGCTTTGCTTATAAGTTTGTTGATTTCTGAGAAAGGATTCCCTTTAACTGGTTTTTTGGCTCTCCACATGTAGGACATTGAATCACTCTGTCCCCACTCTGAGAAAGCATTGCTTTTAATTTTCTCTTAATTACATCATTTGTAGTTCCACATTTATAATTTATAATTATAATACATATAAGTTCAAAGTTTTATTGTTCCCCTGATTTGAATGTGTTCTGCTGCAAAGACGCTGTTGTTGACATATGTTATGACTTGTTTAAACCTTTAAAAGAATGTTTGCAATATACTTTGTCACACACTCTACTATTCAGGTGAAATTCAGGTGAGTCCTTTTTGTTATTTAATGGGATTCACATGAATTTCCCTCAAAGATAGTGTTCATGTGTGCTGGTGTTTCTGGTTTATGCTGCCTAAGGAGTAGTCTCACAGGATTAAAATTTTCTTAAGAAAGCAGTAAGATGACATTAGTTTCTTGATAATATATGGATAATCCTTTCTTGGTAACTGGATTTGCTTAGCACATTGCAGGATTCTGTAAATCTTTATACCAGAAATGAGTAGTAAAACTTATTCTTGTATATATTTCTTGCAGTTTGGGGTGTATGCAATCATGCGTTTCATTTGCACTGTATCCTGAAATGGGTGAATTCTCAGACATCACAAGCTCATTGCCCCATGTGCCGTGGTGAATGGCAGTTTAAAGGATGAGAGCATGTTTTTATTTCCTTACACTGAGCAATGAACATTGTAAATCGGTCTAGTTGAAGACCGTTCTTCTTCAGCAATGAACATTGAACATTGAACATTGATAGTATGCTTCCGGAGCATGAGCATGTATGTAATTGGCTTCATAAGATTTACCTAATTAAGGATTCATTATTGAAGTTATGTTTTTTTTTTTTTGTGTTATGAAATCTAAAAATTTAGGATCTATGGCTCCTTGGTTGGATTTTGAAATATTTCTTTAATCAAAAGTATGCGCGTGTTTGGATTAAAGTTTTTTAAGTTTGGATTAAAAGTATGTTTTAAATTAAGTTTGATAAAAATAAATTTAATGTAACATGATTTATGTTTGAATATATATATATATATATATATATATATATATATATATATATATATATATATTTTTTTTTTTTTATCAAAAGTATGTTGATAAAAAAAATTTTGTTTGAAAATCTTAAGTAATTTTATTTCATGATTTTAATGATAAAGTTTCAAATTATTGTTTCTCATTCAAATCTGGATTTGATTCAAACATAAATTACAAAAGTAATTTTTAGAGTATTCAAATAGTTTTTTTCTATCTTCATAATACTTGTTGAGATTTAAGTTTAGTCCGCTTAATTCGCAAGTTAAATGGATTAAATCTGTGGACTCATGGATTATCCGTTTAACTCGCTTAAATTTTTTTAAAAAATTATTTGTTGCAAGTATGTAACTTTGTTAATATTTCTATTTGTTAATTTCTTATTTAATGTTTGAATATTTGTTAAAAATATTGGTACATGATATTTATACTTTGATTAATTTCATAACTTAAAAAATTAAATAAAAGTAAAATAAATATTTTTTTCTTAATTTTTCATATATCTTTTTTTATTTTCTTATTTTTAAAAAATGTTTAAACGGATTAAACAGATCAGTTTGGTTAGTTCGTGATTTTTACAGACCGGATATGGACTTAATAAAAAAGTCTATTTATTTTTGTGAACCGAATTAGTTCAGCTCATTTAAAAGACGAATTTTATGAATAGGACTTAAACGTATTTTCACCCTAACAAGGATCATCACAAACAGAGTTTGAGACTCGATACATACATTAAACATTCTAATTACGTGAATGAGACTGATGGAAAATTGTAATAAGAAATACTACAAGTCTACAACTGATATTTATTTGTAATATAGTGATTGATGTTATTCGTACTCTGGTAAATAAAAAATTCTGGACTTAGCGCATGAATTTGTGCCGTGATTTGTGCATTAATCTTTTTTACGTGTTTTTTCAATCAAAAAATGATAGAAGTGGCTTATAAGCGTGCTATAGAAGTAACAAAAGAATTTTTGAGTGGTTGATTTGAGAAGGAAATATTTTTTCTTATAATCTGGTCGGTTTGGATGCAGTGAAAGAGACAAGAAATTTTCTTTATGTTCAAATCAAAATACTAGTGAAATAGGGAGAAAAATAAATAAGTTAAAAACGAAATAGGAATAATAATAATAAGAGAAATAAGAAAAAAAAAGTATTAGTTGGATAAATACATAAAAAAAAGAAAAAAACATGTTTTAATAACTCTCTAATCACAAATTATTAATCAATAATTGACGAAAGATCTAAATGCCAATTTACAAAATTAGAGGAATAAAATGTTACAATAAAAAAAATAAAAGACCAAAATCAGAAATTTAGAAAATTAATGAAACAAAAATTACAATTTATGGCAATGATTTGACTGTGGTTTTTCTTTCAAAATGACTTGACTCAAAAGTCATGAGTCCCTCCAGGCTTTAGGCTTTAGCTGGATAATTTCGTTCCGTATAATTCGAGTTATGTATCTATTGCATTTTATCCAATTAACTAGATCAAGGGTCATAGCTATATATATATATATATACTATTATGAAGTACTAATATGTCCAATAATTAAGTTACTGATCTAATATGGAGTTGTGTACTATGAAGAAACCGTGGTTGGTGTTATTGTTGGGAGCAATAGTTTTGTGTGAAGTTTTAAGCAGTAGTAGCGGTTGCTTCCAACAAGAGAAAGCAGCATTGCTGGAGTTTAAGGCTACTTATGCGACCGAGCCATTGTTGTCTACGTGGGTGAATGTCCCAAAGAGCAATTGCTGTGCATGGGAACGTGTCACGTGCGATCCCTCTTCAGGCCATGTGATCCATCTTGCTCTTGGGGATCTATATACAACTGGTGAAATGGGATCATTTCAATATCCATTTGGTGAAATGGGACCATATGTTGATCAGATTGTCAAAATGCCACCTTATTATTGTTTGAACCATACACGGCCCTTAAACTGGTCCCTGTTCCTATCCTTCAGGGAATTGAAAACTCTTGCTTTGTCTAATTATTGTTTTGGAGGATTCCTTCGGAAACAAGGTACAAACTACAAACTAATTCATCATCATATCTCGTGTATTTATTTATTTACTTTTATTTTCTTTCATTTGACTTGTCTAGCTAGATCAGGACATGAAGAACTAATACACAATGATCTTCTTGTTATAAAAAAATCAAAATCACTACTAAAAAGTTTATAATAACACTCACGTACATGCATATGTTTATGTTCAATTAATTGAGTTAAATTTCATTATCACAAAGAAATAATATATTGAAAATAATTTGTATTTTATTTTCTCTATTTGTAAATTGGATTTTTTTTTCTCCTCACACTATATAGTTATTTGACTTGTTTTGGACCTTCTCTAATCATGGACCCTGGATTTAATTTGTTCATCAATGCTTCAATTTTTCAAGAAATAATTTTACAATTTTATGTTTTAAAAGTAAAATGAATATTAATGTTTTATATTTTGTGCTGGGCATAATCGTTAACGTGATTAATGTTGAAGTAATATTTCAGATGACAGCATGCCAACATTGAAGAAGTTGGAAACATTAGATCTCAGTTCCAATCTTTTCAATGAGAGCATAATGGAAGTGGTGGGTGCCCTTCCATCTCTAAAGAATGTAACTCTTGCTCGTAATTTAATAGGTTCTCCTTTTCCTATGAAAGGTATGAATTATGTAACTACGTAAGTAATTGTATTGTATGCTTCATACTTTGTAAATTTTTGTGCATTATGATTTGTTTTATTTTTTCTTCCAAGAATTGTTACTTTTATCAAACTTGGAAGTGTTGGATTTGAGTATGAATTATCTTAGCAATATCAACCTCTTTGCAATTCAAGGTACGTATATATATATAAAATATGTGTGCGTTTTACTAATTTTTCTTTTATTTATGAATTGTTAAAGTGAATTTTTGAAGTATTAATTCTTTCAGATTATAAAAGAAAGTCAGTATTGAAAAAGTTGGAGACGTTAGATCTCAGTTTCAATCATCTAAACGAGAGCATAATGGAACTTGTTGTTGCTTTCCCATCCATCAAGAATTTAATTCTTAGTTACAATGTTATAGCTGGACCATTTCCTATGAAAGGTATGAATGTAGGTGATTAATTAATTATATGTCTCTCACATGTCATAGATTAATTCTACACGTTCTGATTTGCTTTGTTTTTAATTTCCCCCTAAGAATTGTCACTTTTACAAAACTTGGAAGTGTTGGTTTTGAGTATGAATGGTCTTGTTAGCCCCATTACAACCCAAGGTATGTATCAAAGACTACACTTGATGAATCATTGAGTTGCAAGGCTCTATAGTACTCCTGCAGTTATGTAATTTATTTAATTAATAACTATTATTATTTCAGATATTGATTCTAGAGCTTAGTTCTATGTATTAAAGAAGTTGAAAACACTGAAATTAGCTGACAATCATTTTGACAAGGGAATATTCAAGTTATTGGTTGCTTTCCCCGCACTCAGATATTTGAACCTAGATTCTAATCCAATCAAAGGGGATCTTGATGACAAAGGTATGTGCTGCCTATACTTGGTTTCCCTCAGATATATATTTCATTTCTTTATCATCATCATCATCATCATCATCATATATTTAAATATTTCTAGTGCATATAGATATATAATTCTCTTTAGCTTAAACAATATGTTTGAATAACTATGAAGAATGAATATGGAGGTGCATGTTTGTTGAGAAGGCTGTCATTTGCATTTGGTTATTAATACACTTTAACCTAACATGTGGTTCTTCTACTTTGGTTGCTGCATTTGAAGAGTGAATTAAGTCTTCACAACAATTAAGCTAATAAGCAATGACGTGTCTAAATATATCTCTTTTCATTCTTGTGAAGTTTTGGCTAATCTAAGCAAGTTGAAAGTTCTTGAACTAAGTAATTCAGCTATCAATGGATCTTTCCCAAATCAAGGTGAGTTATAAGCATAATAATCTTCAATATTTTAAAATTTGTGAGTTATTTTTGGCCTAGCTAGGTAGCATTAACTCATAAGTGCATTATTATTTTAAAATTTTCAATATTATTTCGAATCTAGGTTTATGTAAAATGAAGCAACTTCAAGAGCTAGATCTGTCATATAATAATTTCACAGGAACTTTGGATCCATGCCTTGGCAATTTGACATCACTTCGCTCTCTTGATGTCATCTCTAACTTCTTAAGTGGGAATCCATCACCTTCCATTGCTCACCTTGTCTCTACTGAGCACCTTTCAATTTCTTTCAATCAATTTGAGGGCATATTCTCATTCAACATTTTTGGCAACCATTCAAAGCTTAAGGGGTTGGCAATTGGCAATATGACAGTGGAAACTGAAAATCCTCCTTGGATCGCCCCATTTCAGTTGGAGCAACTGGCAATTTCCTCTTGCAAGTTAAACTTACCCACAAAAGTAATTCCAACTTTCCTTTCACATCAAAGTAGCTTGAGGTATATTGATTTATCAGGTAACAACCTAGTTGGTAAATTTCCCAGCTGGTTGCTTGTGAACAACCCAAATTTAGAAGAAGTGGATTTATTTGATAACTCTTTCACTGGACCTTTTGAACTGCCCTTTGATCTAAATCATCACACGAAAAAAATGAAGGCCTTGTCCTTATCAAAAAACAAAATCCAAGGAAAGCTCCCAGATAAAATTGGATCCTTTTTTCCACATTTAGAGAATTTTGATGTCTCAAACAATAATTTTGATGGGCAAATTCCAGCTTCAATTGGAGAGATGTCAAGCTTGAAGCAATTGTTTCTGGGGAAAAATAACTTTTCTGGCAATGTACCTGAGCATATTCTTAACGGGTGCTTCTTTTTAAAAACATTGATGATGGATAGCAACCAACTCAATGGAACACTAGTGAGTGTGATAAAAAAACCAAGACTTGCCACCTTAACTGCATCAAGGAACAACTTCGAAGGTACAATAACAGATGAATGGTGCCAACATGAGCTTATGATGTTAGACTTATCTCACAATAAATTCTCTGGTACAATATCTTCTTGCTTCAAAATGCCAAAGTGCCTGTTCTTGCAGGGAAACAGTCTTACTGGCACGATACCTGAAGCATTAATAAGCAACTTCTCCCTACAAATTTCCATTGATTTTAGTGACAACAAGTTTATTGGAACTATTCCTGATAGCATATATAAACTTTGGTCTTTAAGATTTCTTTTATTGGCAGGTAATCAGTTGCAAGGCCAAGTTTCCAATAAAATATGTCAACTAAAGCAAATCAATATCTTAGACCTTTCGCGAAATAACTTCACTGGCTCTATACCTTCTTGCTTCAGTAGCATGTCATTTGGAACTGTTACTATACCCTTGTACAGTTTCGATAGGATTGAATCATTTATCCTTAGACCTGATGTTGCAGAAATGCAACTCATAACAAAAAATTTATATCTTTCATACAAAAGTGATAAATATCAAATGATGTCAGGATTAGATTTGTCATGTAATCAATTGACAGGAGAGATTGCACACCAAATTGGAGATGTACATGGCCTCCATTCACTAAACTTATCTCACAACCATCTACATGGATTGATTCCAGAGAGCTTCCAGAAGCTAGAAAACATAGAGAGCTTAGATCTTTCATATAACAGCTTGAGTGGACAAATCCCTCTTCAGTTACAGGACTTGAACTTTTTGTCTATCTTCAATGTTTCCTACAACAATTTGTCTGGCAAAGCACCTGATAAGGGACTGTTTGCTAACTTTGATGAGAATAACTACAAAGGAAATCCATATCTTACTTGGAATAACAGTAACAGAGGCAATCCAACACCACCACCGCCACCAATTGTATTGCATGATGGAGAGAAAAGAGACTCTGCAATTGATTTCACTGCCTTCTATTGGAGTTTTGCTTCATGCTACCTCATGGTACTCATAGTGTTGGTAACAATCCTTTGGATCAATCCTCATTGGAGGAGAGTGTGGTTTTATTTTGTCCAAGTGTGTCTTCATAAATGTTTTGGTGAATTTCTTGAAGTTGCATTCTACTAGAAAGTTGTGAAATAAATTGCCGTGTTAGATATGTTTGCTAGTACTACGTATGAGAAATGGTGGATTAATTGCATACTACCGTGTGAGAATAATGTAATGTGTTTGGACTTTTTAATTAAGTTCTATGAATCCTCGTAATGTATTTTGATCAATGTTTCCGTATATATATAGTTTGCTTTTATTCGCTACATCAATAATATATTTTCCTGCATGTGAGAACTGAGAACTTGTTATGGAAGATCTTCCAACGCCACTTGCTGAGTAGTATTTTTCATCAGAGCAACCAGGTCTCGTTGACAGTACAATCTAGCATCAACAAATATCACATGACACTACTGTAAACAATCTTTATGATTAATATAAGACAACTACAAAAGACACTCAATAGTGCAAATTGCAAAAACCTCTCTATATGTTGAGGGAATTATATATACTTCGTAGGTACTTGTTATATCACACAATTTTGAAAGAATTGGTAGTACTTTTTATAAGATATATACTTTACAATTTCAATAGAGTATTTGTTTTAAAAGAATTGGTAATACATGCATGGAGAGATTATTCTAAGGATATCCTTCTACCTAATTTTGATTAAATGCGCAATACACCTAAACTAAAAAGACCCAAATGACAACAATGTCGTTTCTGTTTTTTTTTTCAAACTGACGTGATCCAAACTCATGAGTTCCTCTTTCTCTTAGCTAGCTAGCTAATTTTGATTATATAAAAAGTAATGATTACATTTTTTAGCTTGCAAGATAATAAAGAATAGTTATTTTTAAAACAAATTTAGCAAAATGCGCAATAAGTATAATCTAAACTAGAAAAAATCTAGATTTGTTTTTTGAAGATGGAAATAAAAAGACAACCTAGACGACAATGGTTTTGTCGCTGTTTATTTCACAGTGACTTGATCACTTGACCCAAACTCTTGAGGGATGAATGAAAAATCATACATGTGTCCCAAAAGCTTGTACCTCATTTTCTGCCCGACAAAAATATTGTGGCACCTCAATTAATTGTGAACGTCATTTTAGTATTAAGAAAATTAAAATTCTTTTTTAACGTCTTGTTTGGTTTCCGTTGGTCTCCTTCTCTGTCGTTTTGTTGGTCTCCGACTTTGTCATTTTGTGCACGTTTATAAAATACAATTATTCTCTAAAAATAAATTCAACCAAACCCACCATATACTCTAAACTAAAATAACCATATGACAAGGATTCGGCTGCTGCTGCTTTTATCAAATTACCTCTATCCAAACTCACAAGTCCTTATAGGATATAGCTGGCTAATTTTCTCGGTAACTAACTTACTTTTTTTTTATGAATGGTAACTAACTTTCTTTAATATGGTCGTTTCGTTTGCAATGAAACATCGAAAATTAAATAAGTGAAATTAATGTGAGTAAAATGAGATGGGATTTACATTCTTACACTCGAATTTACTTCAAAATTTTCATCTCATTTGCTTTGATCCCATCACTGCTGTTATCAATTGACTTGACCCAGACTCATGGATCTTAATTATTGGCTATTATAACTGACTAATGACATAGAAAGGGTGCGATTGAAAAGCACTAATTAATTAATTAATGTCAAAGTTCCTCTTCCACATGGAATTTTGTAGGAAGAAGCCAATGGTTGGTATTGGTAATGTTTGGAGTAATAGTTTTGTATGAATTGCTGAGAAGTAGTAGCGGTTGCTTCCAACAGGAGAAGAGTGCGTTGCTTGATTTTAAGGCTGCTTATGCCAACGAGTCATGGCTGCTGTCTACGTGGGTGAATGAGGCAAAGAGCAATTGCTGTGCATGGGAACGGGTCACGTGCGATTCATCTTCAGGCCACGTGATCCATCTCGCTCTTGGACATCTACTATATGGTGAAAGTGAAACAGGACCAGATTGTTTTAACCACGCACGTCCCTTAAACTGGTCTCTGTTCCTATCCTTTGGGGAATTGAGACATCTTGATTTGTCCAATTATCATTGTTTTGATGGATTCATTCGCACGGAAGGTACAATCTCAACTCAACTACTCTCATGGTCTTGCTGCTTTTCATTTTTGGTCTTGATTTGTTTATACATGCATAAAACATGACCTCAAATAAAATCAACTATTTTTTGAAGTTTAATTTTTGTTATACCATTTCAATTATCTCATGAGTTTAATGTTCATGTACTATAAAAAAAAATTGTCTCTTATATCATTTGTTTGCTTATGAATGCATCTTGCATCTTGTACTCACCCGTTATCAATAAAATGATTGTTTATCTAACGTACTGACTTAAATTTTATATTTTATGTATAAGATATTGTAATAATTATAGGTTATTGTAATTCAGCAAAATGTCAAAATAGTTCTGTGATTGTAATTTAATAAATAGCTTTGTCTTTATATGTATATGAAAAAAAGGTGAGGCATAGCTGCCTTAATTAAAATAATTTTACTGTGGAAAAATTTTAAGAGAAATATATTTGCATTTCATATTTTTCATTGTGCAAGAATCGATAAGTGAAATTTGAAAGTAATCTTTCAGGGTATAGGAAGTCAACATTCAAGAAGTTGGAGACATTCGATCTAAGTTTCAATCAATTCGGCGTGAGTATAGTGGAATACGTGGGTGCTTTCCCATCTATAAAAAGATTATCTCTTGCTGGTAACTTTATAAATGAGTCCTTTCCTATGAAAGGTACGAAAATATAATCTAACTGATGAAGTTATTATAAGAATAATTTTTTCCATTTTCATTATTTTTTATTTAAATTTAATGGTTGTGATAGATAACTAATTTGCTTTATTTTTTTTTTCTAAGAATTATTACTTTTACCAAACCTGGAAGAATTGGATTTGAGTGAAAATGGTCTTTTTAGCCCTGTTGCAACTCAAGGTACGTATGCTTGTGTGTGATGATGTTTTTGGGTATTATATGTAGTTTTGATTTAGTGTGTTTGTTGTTCGGTTGAAAAAGGTGCAACATTTTTGCTTCCTAACTCACATACTAATATTTATTAAAAAAAAAAAACTAATAAAATAAGTTGAATTTGGTTAGATAATTCAACTTTTTAACTTGCACAATCCAATTTAATTAACTTGTCAACTTGTAGGTTAATTCATTGTATTGAATTTTTGTTATATATATATATATATATATAATCATCATTTCAGATACCTATGTTGATCTCACTGTATTAAAAAAGTTGAAGACACTCAAGTTAGCTGACAATGGTTTTGACAAGAGAATACTTCAGTCCATAGTTGCTTTCCCGGCTCTCAGATCTTTGTACCTAGCTTTTAATCCAATCAACGGGGATCTAAACGAGAAAGGTACGCGTTGGCTTTTTTTATTATTATTATTCAATATCCATTGGATATATATATTTCATTTAATATATATTTTATAGCACATATAGATATTTGACCATTGTTGTTCGAAGGTTAATTATGTTTTTGGTTATTGATTTTATTCATTAAATAAAAAGTTGATCGGTCTTAATTTTTTAAACTTACTTGGGTTTGCTTTTCTCATCCCACCATTTAAAATCTTGAGCAAATTATATCAATATTTTTTGAGATTTAGTATAAATATATAAGTAGGGTGTCTGTAATGGTTTTGAGTGAATATTATTATCAGTGAAATGTTTTTTGAAACGTACAAATGATATATTAGTGTAAGATTTCAAATTTAAAGAAAGAAGAGGTATTAGTGTAGAAAAATAAAGAATCCTCCCTAACTCTTTTCCCCACAAAATAAAGAGTTAGGAAAGGTGCCAGTGTAATAATTTTATAGAACTTATTTATTAAGTCAGAATATTAGTTGATTTTAATTAATTAATACCTTATCTTATTGCAGAAATATATATGATTAATAAAGGAACAAAAAGATTTCATCTCTAATGATAAACTTTTTTTTAAATTTTTTTTTATATAACAAATTTATCTACAATAATAAGATCTAAACGAATATTCTATCTTCTAACAAATAATGAGTAGATAATTAACTCTCTAATGATAAGATATATATAATTATGTATAAAAAAAATACATACATATAACTAATTTATTTTTATTGATACGGTCGAGATAATATCTTAAATACAATATTTTTAAATCTAAAAATATTTTTTTTCATCGATTCAAATTATGAATTAACATTTAAATTGCTACGGTTATGCTATTTTTTTAAAATAAAATTTAAATTTGTACAGTTTGAATTAACAACACCATTTTATATTGTGCCTAATACTTTACGGGTAATTTAAAATTGATTTTAATCAATAATATAGATAGTTATACTATAGCGTATAGTCAAGTGGTTACGTATTAATTTGATCTCTTGGAGTAACTAATCTATCTCGTAAAAAATAAATATGAAACTTGAATATAACAAAGTATTGATGAATGATATTAGAATTAGATGACATTACAATGAGTTGCTAATGGTCATTCCACTGACTTTGTAAAACTAAAAACAAATGCAAATAAATACGTAACCAAGGTATTCTCTTCATGAAGTAGAGAGAAGAGCATATTATCAGTTTCAATATTCCATGGTCATTATTAGTAACTAAGTAAACGGAGACGGAAAAATTTGTTTAATTAGTTATTATTTTTGTTATTTGATTTATTTTTGCCGAGAAGCAAAGCGCGCAATTCCACAGGATCAACAACCTTGTTGTTGAGATTTTCGGGTCTATAGTAACCAGTGACAGGATCTGGCATCCATGAAACCTTATATGTAGACGACAACCCAAAATCTTCTTCCCTTGACTTTTGTGCCATCTTGTCACTCATAGAGGTTGCTGCATACCCGCGTCTATTTATAGATCATACATTAAATCGTGTTAATTACTTTGAGTGCAACTAATTTCATATAGTTTAAACAAGAATAAAAATATTTCTATACCTAAATGTTAATTGACATTAGTGAGAGAAAAAAAAAATATAAATATGATAAGTGAGATGATGAGATGTGAAGAGAGAAATAAAAAGAAATAAGTGGTGTTAATGGGATATAGAAAAAAAATTAAATGTAGAAATATTATTATTCTTTAAACAATAAGAGTACCTTATGAGAGGGTGGGAGAAACCGTCTACCGCGAGAGAAGAGAAGCATTTGATGATGTTAGTGAAAGAACGAGCCATTGATGATCGAAAAAGAGAGAGACGTATGAACTATGTAAAGCTTAATCCTTTGATCTTTGTGGGGAAAAGGTTAGGAAGAATTCTTTATTTATAGATGAATGATTAAGCTAAAATATTAACCGCTTCAAAGATGAAAAATATCTTATCTTATCTTATAACATTAGAACATTGCGGATATATCTATAATGATCCATTAAACAAACATATTTGCATTCTATCTCTAATGATAAACTTTTTTTTTTATATAACAAACTTATCTATAGTAATAAGATGTAAACGAATAAAATAATTAACTCTCTAATGTCTCTAATGATAATATATATATATATATATATATATATATATATATAACTAATTTATTTTTATTTTTATTGATACGGTCGACAAAATTACTAATTAGTAATTATTACTAATATCTTAAATTAGGTCAATACAAAATCATGTTATCTTTCTATCTCTTGTGACTTAACTTTGACATGCACAGATTTAAAAATAAATAAGTTTATGCTTAAAGTATCTTCTTTCAAAATAATTTAATCATAAATAATTAAGTACATATCAAAGAAAAGTTAAGATGTAGTTGTTATGAATTATTTAAAAGTCATTGAGTCAATGGTATTAGTGTAGAAAAGATACGAAATTAGTTATAGTTTGATAAAAAAAAAAAATTACACTAATACCTTAAATACAATATTTTTAAATCTAACAATAAAGAGGTATTAATGTAGAAAAGATACGAAATTAATTATAGTTTGATAAAAAAAAAAAAAAAAAAACTAAGGTCTGTAATCTATTCTAAAATCTTTGTTAAGTGCTGAGATCGCTGGTAAATTCAAATTTTTTTTTTTGCCCATCAGCGTTGGAAACAAAAAGGTAAAGAAGTAAAAGTCAAATTGATGGCAACATAATCGTTAATTTTGGAGCACACGAATGGTTGATTTTGGATGGTAATTATTTCGAATGATGTTGCCTAAAATTCTACTTAAGTAATTTCTGACAACTTTTAAAATTGACCAAAAAGGATTCAAAACTTTAAACAATTTAATTTAATTTTTTTTTTACGGTTTTTAACTTCTATAAAATTAGGCACCATAAAATATTTTAAAATTATCTGCCAATTTGATACATAACGGGTATTTTAATGGCAGGGACGGAAAAAGCAAATGGAGGTAAACTTTAATTTAAGGATCAAAAATAGAAATCTAAAAAAGTTCAAAGGCAAAAATATATATAATTAATCCCTATTCGAACAAGGATTAATTATATATTGTACACAATAATGAAATGAATGTTGAATGGGTTAGATTTAGAGTGGGATTGGGTCAAATACTTCTCGTAAAAAATACTTAAAAACATGAGTAATTGATTGCCATAAAATAAAACATAAAAATGAGCTTTTAATTACGTTAGCAGGAAGAATTTTCTACAACTTACACAAAGTTTATTCACTTTTTCGAATCAAATCTCATATAACATTTAAAGTAATTATCATAAAAATCAACAAACTAACAATGCATGGTAGGACGTGATAAGATGTAAACTATTTTACACAGTTAATAAATAATTTTTTAATTATAATTATTTAATGTGAGGTCTTAATTAACTTTTTTGTTTATTTTAATTTTTTATTTATTGTGATGTCTTAATGTGTTTTTAAATCTCTTATTTAAAAAAATTAAAAAGTATTATTTATTTAATTTATTATTTTCATTACTCAAATAAAAGAGTATTTTTTAAATGACTAAATAGTTCAGTTAAATAAAACTTTGATATTTTAAAATATTTATAATCTATATTATTTAAATACATTTCAATTTCAATTTCCAACTTTTTAATTGGTGATTAATTTTTTGAATTCTTAATTAGAGATGTATTTTTACTAAATATATGTTTGGTTTATTTATCAAATATTTTTTTAATGTACTTCACATTGTTGAATTTTGTTTAATTTTTTAATATTCTATAACTAATATTAAACAAATATTAAATGAGTCATTGGAATTTAAGAGATTTTTATTTAAGTCCTTGAAATTAACTTCTTCTTCTTCTTCTTTCTTCTTCTTTTTTTTTTTTTTTTTTTTTTTTTCTAATTTTGGTCCTTAGTGCGAAAACCTAATAATATAAGTTTAGGGGGAAAAGTGATTTTCAGGGATTTAAATAAAACTCTAAAGAAATTTAGGATCTTATTTGAGTTTTCCTTATGTTCAAGGACTAAAATGACTAAGATATATACAAATTCAGAAACTAGATTGACCATTTACTCATTTGGTTATTAATAATTTTGAAGAAAAGGCATCATGATTTGACCGTCAAAGGTTACTACACTTTGACATAATCTTGTGGTTCTTTAACTTTGGTTTGGTTGCTGCATTTGAATTGTAAATTAAGAGTTCACAATAATTAAGTTAATAACGTGACTAAATATATCTCTTTTTCATTCTTGTGAAGTTTTGGCCAAACTAAACAAGCTGGAAATTCTTGAACTAAGTAATTCAGCTATCAATGGATCTTTCCCAAATCAAGGTGAGCAACATTGAGTATTATCTTATATATCATTTATGTGAGTGTGTGCGTGTTTTTTTTTGCATACTCTAAATCTAGTATATACATTAATTAGGTAGCTCCAACTCACAAGTAAATTGTATCTTATCCTAAAGTCTATAACTTTGTTTTCAATATTTTGGATCTAGGTTTATGTAAAATGAAGCAACTTCAAGATCTAGATCTGTCAAACAATAATTTCACAGGAACTTTGGATACATGTCTTGGCAATTTGACATCACTTCGCTCTCTAAATCTCTCCTTTAACTTGTTAAGTGGGAATCCAGCACCTATCATTGCTCACCTTGCCTCTATGGAGTATCTTTCCATTTTTTCCAATGAATTTGAAGGCTTATTCTCATTAAACATCTTTGCCAACCATTCAAAGCTCAAGGTATTGGTAATTGGCGAAATGAATTCTAAAACATTTCAAGTGGAAACTGAAAGTCCACCATGGGCCGCACCATTTCAGTTGGAGCGACTAACAATTTCCCCTTGTAAGTTAAACACAGCTACAAAAGTAATTCTAACTTTCCTTTCAAATCAAAGTGGCTTGAGATATATTGATTTGTCGGGTAACAACCTAGTTGGTAAGTTTCCCAGCTGGTTGCTTGTGAACAACCCAAATTTAGAAGAAGTGTATTTATATGATAACTCTTTCACTGGACCTTTGGAACTACCGTTTGATCCAAATTATCACATGGATCAAATGTACTCCTTGTACCTTTCAAACAACAAGATCCAAGGCAAGCTCCCCAACAACATTGGATCCCTCTTCCCACATTTAGAGTATTTTGATGTCTCATACAATATGTTTGATGGTCATATTCCAGCTTCAATTGGAAAGATGTCAAGCTTGAATACATTGATTCTGGGGAACAATAATTTGTCTGGCAATATTCCTGAGCATATTCTTAATAGATGCTTTTCACTACTAATATTGGTTGTGGAAAATAACCAACTTAATGGTACACTACTTAATGTTGTCAAAAAACTTAGAGTTGCAGTCTTAGCTGCATCAAGGAACAACTTTGAAGGTTCAATAACAGATGAATGGTGCCGGCAGCATGAGTTTCACACGTTAGATCTATCTTATAATAAATTCTCTGGCCCACTACCCTCTTGCTTCAAAGCATCAGCCTTCTTGTTCTTGCAGGGAAATAGTTTCACTGGCACAATACCTGAAGCATTGATAAGCAATTACGACCACATGGATATTGATTTAAGTGACAACAAATTTACAGGAATTATTCCTGATACCATATATGTGAATGATTCTTATTTAAGTCGTCTTTTATTGGCAGGTAATGAGTTGCAAGGCCAACTTTCCAATCATATATGTCACCTAAAATATATCAATATCTTGGACCTTTCCCGAAACAACTTCACTGGGTCTATACCTTCTTGCTTCTTCAATAATATGTCATTTGGGAAAATTACCATACCCTTGGATACTAATGGCAAGTCCCTTCCATTTATACCTAGATCTAATATTGCAGAAGTGCAACTCATGACAAAAAATTCATACCTTTCATATAAAAGTGATATGTATCAAAACATGTCAGTATTAGATTTGTCATGTAATCAAATGACAGGAGAGATTCCACACCAAATAGGAGATATGCATTACCTCCATACACTCAACTTATCTCACAACCATCTACATGGACTGATTCCAGAGAGCTTCCAGAAGTTAGAAAAGATAGAGAGCCTAGATCTTTCAAATAACAAATTGAGTGGACAAATCCCTCTTCAGTTACAGGACTTGAACTTTTTGTCTATCTTCAATGTTTCCTACAACAATTTGTCAGGCAATGCACCAACTCAGAGACAGTTTGCTAACTTTGATGAGAACAACTACAAAGGAAATCTATATCTTACTTGGAATAACAGTAACAGAGGCAGTCCAACAACACCACCACCACCACAAACTCTATTGAATGGAGTGGAAAATGACCCTCCAATAGATTTCACTGTCCTCAGTTGGAGTTTTGGATCATGCTATGTCATGGTACTCATAGTGTTGGTAACAATCCTTTGGATCAATCCTCATTGGCGGAGAGTGTGGTTTTATTTTGTCCAAGTGTGCCTTCAGAAATGTTTTGGTCAATTTCTTGAAGATGCGTTCTACTAGAAAATTGTGGAATAAATTGCTCATGTTAGATATGTTTGCTAGTACTCCGTATGAGAAATGGTGGATTAATTGCATACTACCGAGTGAAAGAGTAATGTAATTTGTTTGGATTTTTTAATTATGTTCTTCAAACTCTGACGTAATGTATTTTGATCAATGTTTCTATAAGCTTGGTTATGCCTTCATGATTTTTCACACTTACACAGCCTTTATGAATTGTTACACTTGGGTTGTTTCGATCTTAATTTTTCTCACTCATTATATGTTGCCCTTAAAGTCTTTGCATGTGTTGTTAATGGACATTATTTCGTGTGTTTGCTACTGCCATGGGTGTATTTAATTTATTGTTGAAGATATATAATTTTGTATAATTTTATCAAAACAATATTTTCTTATAATTTTCATAATATATAAAAATATAAATTAATATTTATGATTTTAGAAAGTTATATGTAAAAATGAAACAATAATTTTGTTATTTAATCATAATTTATATTATGTTTTATATTTCTATCATTATTATTTGATGCACCAAACATTTGATAGGATTGAAATTTACATTCTCATTTATTAGGACATTGAATCACTCTGTCCCCACTCTGAGAAAGCATTGCTTTTAATTTTCTCTAAATTACATCATTTGTAGTTCCACATTTATAATTATAAATTATAATACATATAAGCTCAAAGTTTTATTGTTCCCTTGATTTGAATGTGTTCTGCTGCAAAGACGCTGTTGTTGCTGACATATCTTAGGACTTGTTTAAACTTTTAAAAGAATGTTTGCAATATACTTTGTCACACACTCTACTGTTCAGGTGAGTCCTTTTTGTTATTTAATGGGATTCAGATGAATTTCCCTCAAAGATAGAGTGTTAGTGTGTGCTGGTGTTTCTGGTTTATGCTGCCTAAGGAGTAGCTCACAGGATTAAGATTTTCTTAAGAAAGCAGTAAGATGACATTAGTTTCTTGATAATATATGGATAATCCTTTCTTAGTAACAGGATTTGCTTAGCACATTGCAGGATTCTGTAAGTCTTTATACCAGAAATGAGTAGTAAAACTTATTCTTGTATGTATTTCTTGCAGTTTGGGGTGTATGCAATCATGTGTTTCATTTGCACTGTATCCTGAAAATAATCCTAAAGATGTATAGTTTCATGAATGTAATCTTAAGGATGTAGGGTTATGTGGATGCAACACTAATTATTTAGAGTCGTAGATTCAATCTTAAGGATTTAAGGTTTCCTGGATTGAACCTTAAAGATTTAGGGCTTTGTGGATCAAACCTTGAGGGTTTAGGGTTTCGTGGATAAAACCTTAAAAATTTAGAATTTCATAGATGAAACTCTAAGGATGTAGGGTTTCGTGCATGAAATTCTAAGGATTTAGGATTTCGTAAATGTAATACTAAGGATTTATAGTTTCATGGATACAACTATAAGGATTTAGGGTTTCATGGATATAATCCTAAGTATTAAGGGTTTCGTGGATGCAACTTTAAGGATTTAAGGTTCCGTGGATCTCACCCTAAGAATTTAAGGTTTCATTGATGTAACTCCAAGGATTAAAGGTTTCATAGATGCAACCCTTTGAATTTTGGGTTTCATTGATGAAACCACAATGATTTAGGGTTTCATTAATGAAACTTGAAGGATTTAGGGTTTTGTGAATAAGACTTTAAATCCTAATATAGGTTTCATTTATAAAACCCTAAATCATAAAATATGAAATGAAACCTTAAATTATAAATCATGAAAGCCTAACGCTAAATTCTAAATGAAACCTTAAATCCTAAACCATGAAATGAAACCTTGAATTCTAAACTATGAAACATTAATCTAAAAGAAACCTTAAATCCTAAACCATGGAATAAAACCGTAAATCCTAACTCATAAAACTATAAAACCACAAACAATGCAACACAAACTCCTGAAATATTAAAGCATAAACCTTAAACCCTAATTACTAAATCCTTAAATATTAAAATTTAAAACTCTAAATTTTAAATCATAAGTCACAAACCCTACAACTCTAAACCTTAAATCATAATGTAGGGTTTCATTTATGAAACCTTAAATCTATACGTCGCCACATTAGTTTAATGATTTTTGATACATTGGTTTAAATGGTTAGGTTTCATTTTACTGTTCAATCTCATACTTTCATTTAATCTCTAAACATTCACTTATCACCCTAAACCACATCTTAAGAGAATTTATGTTCTAGCCATCATTCTTCAAGCTAATGAATGTCTTTAATCAATTATTAAACTATTAAATTGATATTAAAATTTGTTCATACGTTTTGAATTTCTACTTTCTTGATTTGTCATATTAGTGAAATGCATTTTTTTTTTGTAGTTCATGGAAGCTTCCCACGTGATTAACAATAGCATATTCAAGAGTAGAGTATAGTTAACATTCTATTTGTTAGCTTAAATGATTAATATCTTTAAGAAGTTTTTTACAAAATCTCTTTGTTGATAATGAAATAAAATAGAATAAGGTTGGTATTTTATTATTTGTAGCAAGTATGGTAAGAAAAATAATGAGGTAAAGAAAACATAGTAATTATGATTTTATGAATCATGTAACAACATATGATTTTAATATTCTTGATATTTGAATTTATGACCTCTTTATCAATATTTTTTTTTAGGTTTCAAGTGAGTTTAATATTCATCAATATTTTTATTATAATACATGGTTAAACAATTGTTACTTAGATGTGCTTTCAAGACACTAATCTCAGTTTGATATGCATGTAACATAGTTTGATATGCATGTAACATGTAACGTATTTAAACACCAAATAAAGGCTACAAATAACTTTTGGAGACTCCATATATTCATTCAAGTAGGTCTTGGAGTTTGATTTGGAAAACATTGTTGGTTAAAAATATTAAATTTTCGTGTATTAGTGTTTTCATGGAGCATTGCTTATGAAAAATTTAATATATACGTTATGTTAGATTTTTTGTTTATAAACACCGGTGTCTATTAATTATGTCCCGAAGAAAATACTCAAAAATGAGGTTGAGAAAAAATTGTCACCAAATTAATATTATAAATATTGTTTTAGTTGATTCTCAATAGATTCATTTCTAAGTAAGAACGCATTTACAATGAAACCATAAGAATGAATAATAATAGATGATGTTTCAAGTGAAGACACATTAATAATGAAAACAAATAATAATAGTCATTAGATCAAATTAAAAAAAAATGTGATTAAAATTAAAAGAAGAAATTTTAATTTCAGTGATATATTATTCTAAATGTTAATGTAAGTATTATCCGGTCTCACGAAAAAAAAAATACCACCTACCCTTTTGATGGGGGGATTAAATACTTGTTCAAGGTTGAATTGAAGAACTAAAAGAATAGAATAGTATAGTAGGTGAAACAAACTACTCGTCAGGGGCCACTTTAACTAATTTTCTATACTTTTAAAGAAAGTAGTTCCTTGACTAGTGTTACTGCACGTTGTGGATTTGACTTTTGAGGTACTTCCCTTTGTTGCTTTAGTCTTGTATATAGCCGCCACTCGCTCCCTTAGTAAAAACTAAAACCACCCTTTGCAGCAGCATATCTCTATAATATTTATTTACTTATTTCATCTATTTAAAAAGATATATTTTGAATGACCGGTGTTCTTTGCAATAGTGTCGATGGTTGTGATTGCATGACTAACCTTATTCTTAAAGTATATATATATATATTGCGTGTAATTATTTTTGGTATTTTTTATCGACCAAGGGGCCGCCGGCGGCATATAAAAACGCTGAGAATTCAGAGCTATGACAGGTATTGAAAAGTACTACTACTATGGAGTTGGCTTGGAAGAAGCCATGGTTGGTATTGTTATTGTTATTAGTATTAGCTCAAATACTAAGCAGCAGTGGTTGTTTCCAAGAAGAGAAAAGAGCACTGCTGGATTTCAAGTCTACTTACTCCAACGACTCTTCTTCATCGCTGCGTTCGTGGCTGAATGAACCAAAGAGCAGCAACTGCTGTGCCTGGGAACGCGTCACGTGTGATTCCTCTTCCGGCCACGTCATCCATCTTTCTCTTAATGGTCTCTATAAACACGTCACGCCTGGCTACCAGCGCCTTTGTTCCAACTCCACACCTTTCAACTGGTCCTTGCTCCTAACCTTTAAGGACATCACAACCCTTGATTTGTCTGATAATTGTTTTCGTGCCATTCTTCTCAACCAAGGTACCTACACACTACACTCTAACCAATCTTATGTACTATTTGTTTCTTTTTCTTTCAAGTTTAGTTGTATATTTTTTTGTCAATGTATCACTATTGAGCAAAACCCTTTATTGATATGAAATTTATTGAATTGAACACTAGATGTGTGTCCAATTTATGTTGTAGAAGAAAGTAGAAACTATCCACCCAAAAAACACAGCAATTCCCCCTAGAATATAAATCCAAAACCCGTGCCTTTTAAAGCTACGTTGTATACTTGTGTGGGCGAGGAAGAGTTGATTAAATTAAATTTACAGGTTATATAATTTTCTGCTATGTTTGGATCATCAATGTGACATTTTGATTTTTTAGAAGATATAAACAAGTCAACATTGAAGAAGCTGGAAACATTAGATCTCAGTGACAATTTTCTCAACCAGAGCATAATGGAACTCTTGCGCACTCTTCCATCCCTCAAAAATTTAATTCTTGTTCGTAATGACATTGGTGAACCCTTTTACATGACAGGTATATATGATTATGATCAAGTAATGTAGTTAATTCTATATTTCACACTTGGAAATTATTTCTATATATAGATTCTGACTTGTTAGCTTTTTTCTAGATTTATCACTTTTGCAAAACTTGGTGCAGTTGGATTTGAGTTTCAATAAACTCCGCAGCTTCTTTGCACCTCAAGGTACGACGTATATTGCTTTTGGATGATATTTGGAAAGTTTCAATAAAACATTGGTTTACTTTACAACCATATTCTACACTTGTATAAAATAATGTGTCTAAAGCTGATGAACCTTTCTCACTTTTCATTCTTGTGTAGTTTTGGCTAATCTAAGCAAGTTGGAAGTCCTTAAACTAAGTAATTCATCCATCGATGGAGCTTTCCCAAATGAAGGTGAGCAAATATATATATAACTCTTCGGTACTATATATCTATCTATGTTATCCTTTTTTATCTTGCTATTCAAATGTAGATAGGATAGGCAGCCACGACTCACAACTTCACAAGTGCATTCTTACAGTATTAAGAGCCTAATATGTTTTTCATTGAGTGTTTTGTTTTATAGTCCTTGAAATATTATTTAATTGATTTCTGTCCCTCAACTATCTGTTATATGTTTGGATCATCAATGTATCGTCCTACAGGATTGTTCTGTTTGATTTTTCACTTAAAACGAAGACCAGTCAAATAATACTTTAAAGAAACTATAAATACAAAATAGTTGAATAAGGGAAAACATATTTTGTCCTAGCAATTACATACTAAAACTTTATTTTCAATCTTGAATCTAGGGTTATGCAAATTGAAGCGACTTCAAGAGCTAGATCTGGCACGTAATCATTTCATAGGAACTTTAGATACATGCCTTGGCAATTTGACATCACTTCAGAGGCTTGATCTCTCAGATAACTTGTTGATTGGGAACATTCCCACTTCCCTTTCAAATAAAACTAGCTTCAGATATTTTGATCTATCAGGTAACAATCTAGTTGGTAGGTTTCCCAACTGGTTGCTTGTGAACAATCCAAAACTGAAAGTTGTGCATTTAAATGATAACTTCTTCACTGGAGCTTTTGAACTACCCTTTGACCTAAATCATAGTAAGATGATGGAAGTAACCGATTTGGACTTATCAAACAACCGGATCCAAGGCAAGCTCCCCCAGAACATAGGATTCTTGCTCCCACATTTAGAGAATTTTGATGTCTCAGGCAACATGTTTGATGGTCCTATTCCGGATTCAATTGCAGAGATGTCAAGCTTGTTAGGACTATTTATACGGGACAATAATTTTTCTGGCCAAATACCTGAGCAAATTTTCAATGGATGCACCCAATTAAATTGGTTGATGATGGACAATAACCATCTCAACGGAACAATTCCAAGTGGAATTGGAAAACTTAATCCAGCTATCTTAACTGCTTCATGGAACAACTTGGAAGGTGCAATAACAAAAGAATTTTGCAATCTTCAACTTGATATTTTTGACCTACGTCACAATAAATTCTCTGGTGAACTACCCTCTTGCCTCAAAATGCCATCCTACTACCTCTTCTTGCAGGGAAATAGTCTCAGTGGCACAATAAATGAATCATTCATTAGCAGCTCTGGTGATGACTTGCAGGCCATTGATTTGAGTGACAACAAATTTTCTGGAACTATTCCAGAGAGCATGTATGAGCTCAAGTCTTTGAGATTTCTTTTATTGGCTGGTAATCAGTTACATGGCCAACTTTCTAGTAAGCTTTGTCAACTACAAAATGTCGATATCTTAGACTTATCACGCAATAACTTCACTGGATTTATACCTTCTTGCTTCAATAATTCATTTGGGAAAGAATATTTCTCATCACACTATTCTCCTGGATTCAGACTCACACCTTTCAAGGCTATACCTGACTTTACAGAAGTGCAATTAGTCACAAAAGGCTTTTCGCTTTCATATGAAAGTGCTACACTTGAATACATGTCAGGATTAGATTTGTCATGTAATCAATTAACAGGAGAGATTCCACACCAAATAGGAGATCTGCATTACCTTCATTCACTCAACTTATCTCACAACCATCTACATGGACCGATTCCAGAGAGCTTCCAGAAGCTACAAAGCATAGAGAGCTTAGATTTTTCGAATAACAGCTTGAGTGGACAAATCCCTCTTCATTTACAAGACTTGCACTCTCTGTCTGTTTTCAATGTGTCCTACAACAATTTATCAGGTAAAGCACCTGATAAGGGACAGTTTGGTACCTTTGATGAAAGTAGCTACAAAGGAAATCCATATCTTACTTGGAGTAATAGTAATAGAGGTAATGCTACATGGCCACTACCTCCAAGTCCAAATAATATTAATGATGGAAGTCAAAATAGCTCTGCTATTGATTTCACTAGCTTCTATTGGAGTTTTGCTACATCCTATGTCATGGTACTTGTAGCATTGGCGACAATCCTTTGGATCAATCCTCGTTGGCGGAGAGCATGGTTTTATTTTGCAAAAAGATGCTGTCATAAATGTTTTGGTCAATTTCTTGATGATGCATTCTATTAGAAAAGTTTTGAAATAAATTACTCGTGTTAGCTATATTTTCTTGTAATATATTGTAAGAAACGATGTTAACTTGACAATTTTATGCTAAAAGAGCACTTGCATTTGTATTCATGTTGTTAAAATAAATCAACATCATTGTTAAGTATTGTTTGTTAGGTATTTTATTATTCTAGAATAGTTATACCGTTAAGCATTTGTTTGTTGTTGCAATCAAATGATATGATATGATTCTCAAGGTTTAAGGACTTCTGATCCAACATAGTACATTATTAATATTTTGATCATTGCTAATGTAGCCAGCACCAACAAGTGTCGTATCACACTATTATGGAACAATAAATAGGATAAAATCAGTTACTAATTTTACTGGTAAGGGTCAGTTTGGTACTTTTGATGAGAGTAGCTACAAGGGAAATCCATATTTTACTTGGAATATCAGTAACAGAGGAAATCCAACACCACCAAGTCTATTGCGTGATTTAACAGAGCAATTGATTTCAGTACTGCATTCTATTGCACTTTTTCTTCCTCTTATGCCATAGTACTCATAGTGTTTGTGACAATCTTTTGGACCAATCCTCATTGGCGGATAAAGTGGTTTTATTTTGTGCATGTGTACCTTGATAAATGCTTTGGTCAATATCCTGAAGATGTGTTATTACTTTTAAACGGCTAATCTATATATATATTTCTAAGACACCGGACATGTGATATTCACATCTCAGTTTTTTCAAAAAGTATGATATTCCTTTATTTTAGCATTTTTGCTTTGGCTTGCTCTTCTTATTTTAGTATACTCATATTAAATTGTGATTAACATTTTTTCATATCAGTTTTTAATTTATGATATCAGTTACTAAAGTCCAAAACAAATTAACATTTTAATCCTCATATTAAATTGTCATTAACATTTTTCCTTATCAATTTCAAATTCATGACATCACTTAAGTCTAAAACAAATTATATTTTATTTTTATCTCATTGTACCAATTCTTTTAATCAATATTTTCTTTTTTTTTTCTTCAGTTTCAATTGAAAAGAAACCATTGATTACTTTTTAATTTAAAAACTTGTTTTTATATGAATTTTATATGGCAATGTTGACTCTTGCTATAACCATAAAAAAAAAAAAGACAAACATTGCTATACCCATACATTGTCCTTATTTTATAGTTTTTTTTTCCTATTATATTGAAAGGTTGATTTTTTTTTTTTATTGATAATAAGCTTCTACATGCAAAGTATTATTTGAAATGGATACTTAAACTTTTTCTTTCTTTCTTTATGAACTCATTACAATTATATAATTAAGTTTGAGAAAAAAAAATACAAAAACTATACAAAATCAAAATATTTTCAAAATCACTTTTGATTGAAGTCTTGGATTTGTAATAAATTTTTCCTTTGATTTACCCATGATAATTAACTAATTTTAGTATCAAAATTATTATTAAGTTATTTGAAATATTAAGAACCTAATAAAAAAAATTAAGTTTTTTTTTATTTGACAAATTAAGTAAAATAAATAATAATTTTTTTAGTTAACATTCTGAGATGTATTAATCAAATTGTCTCATTTAATTATAAATTAATTATTATTATATAACTGATAATTAAAATTAAAATTATTATTTATTGGTTGTAATTATAACAACATTAACATAGATTATTAAAGTTTAAAATGTCCGTTACTTAATTCAAATTCAAATTAATTATAATAAATATATAATATTTCATAATGATTTGTTTGAAATAAATAATATTTATTAGATTTTAATGTAATTATTATTTTCTTTAATGCATGACTGACTATGTATTTTTTTTTCCACTCTAATCATATATTTCTTTTAATCATATTTGAACATATTTTTTATTATTATTATCCCTAAACATATATGTAAACTAATATAAAAACATATGTTAAATTTATTTTTTTTAAAAATATGTTAAATTTGATTAATACATCAGTTATTAAATTTGATTAAAATACCTCATATAAAAAAATAATAAATAATTTAATAAATTGAAATGTTGTATAAATAAAATTATTTTACACTAAAAATATATAATCATATTTCTTTAAAAAAATATTTAAAATTAGTATATTAATTAATAAAATGATATATTTTATCATATTTTTAATTATGACTAATTAAAATATATAATTCAATTATTTAATCACATATTACGTGGGTTAATACCTAGTATATATTATATTATAAGCACCAATCAACATAAATGCAAGCTAGTTATGCACGAGATTTCACATATTGAGAAACAAATTGTAGATGAAGAAGAAGCATGATTACTAACAAAAAGATTTTTCACTTAAAATCCACGCATTTATACAACAGAAGGAGGAACATATCCACAAAGTAGTTCAGTAACAATTCTTCATTTTTAGATAGTTACATGGAATGGACTAAGTTGTAACTTAAAACATGGATTTGCAAATAATAATGTCTATTGAGCCGAAGCACTTGTGTTGTAGACAAGAAGTGCACCACCAGCTAGAAGACCAAGTAGAGTCACAGCCCAGATAGCCAAGCCAGTCGCACCTGCATAAACAAAATAATAATAAAAAAATGTTTTAACATTTCATTTTCATCGTGGATTTTGACTAAGGAGTAAGGATATATACTAGTGAGTAGTAAAACTAAAACTTATTTTGATAACGTGTAACGTGGTAGTTAACACATATTGCATGGTAGTTAATTAATACAGTACTATACATTTAGTAACTTCAAATAAATTAGTTCTCTAAACTAAATTCAATCCAACCCACTTTGTACTCTAAAGTCTAAACTAAAAAGATCCATGTGACATGACAATGTTTCCATTGGTACCTTTTATCAAATTTACTTGACCCAGACTCAACATTCCTTTAGGCTATAGCTGGATAATTTAAAATAAAGTTCTTTTGAATATAACTCTTAAAGAAACTACATGTACTTTAAAAATAAGGTGTAGTTATAAGATTATAAAATTAATGATCAGAATTATAAAAATATGCATATTTATATAAATTAAGAAATTGATAAAACTTTAATGATTAATTTTTCAATTAAAAATTATAATAATAGTATTTTTAAAAGGAGTTGTAGTTAAATATTTTGTATCAAAATATTTAATCTCATATCATAAATTAGAATACAAATTTAGAAGCTGAGACTTTCATTTCTTAATTAAAAGCTCTTAATATGTTCTCTTTTTTAAATAAGCATTTGAGTCGTGATTGTTAGACATCCAAACATTCAAACAGTAATGAATATCTATTTGATATCCTCTGTTTTTCTTTATTTATCAAATTATAATATTTATATTTTTTTCTCTTTCTCTTTCAAAGTGAAAAATATGAATGTCACAAATCTTTTATTATATACATTTTACATATTATTCTTACAATTAGTTAAAAAAAAATCTACCGAGTATCTCAAATTCAATCAAACCATATTATACTTTAAACTAAAGATTGAAATGACAATGTTTCAATTGGTTCCTTTTTATCCAGGACTTTCAAATAATCTGGTTGGGCTAAATCAGTCCAAATCCAAACTAATCCAAACTTTTTTAAACCTATATTAATGGATAGGGATTTTATTCAAATCCATTTTAATAGATATAGGTTTTATCCGAATCCAATTGAAGTTCTTATTTTCTAATTTAGATTGATCCGGATCCATGATGTAGAATCCAAATTCAACCCAAAATCCACCACTTAGCTCTCTCTCTCTCATGCAATCTCTCTCAGCAAAGCGTTCTCACTCTTGTGGCGGCATTGTGAAAACAACGTTGGTTCTCTCGGTGAAGCTCTTCGTTCGTTCTCCCTTCGTTCAAAGCTCTTCTTTCATTCTCCCTTCATTTGTTCTCATTTCCACGTATGATCATTGCTTCACTCGTTTCCACGATCGTTGTTTTATCTTCTTTCTTCTACTCATGCTTTTCGTTTGTTTCTCCGACCTGAATCGGTGTTGCTGGCTTCTTCTTTCGATGATTCGGGACTACTGAGAATTTCATTCTTGTGGCGTTCGGTGTTGTAAGCTCAAATTCCTAATTCATCTTTTTTTCTTTTTTTTAATTAATTATTAGAGATGCTGACAACTTTACCCTATTCCTAATTCCTATATGCTTGAATTTCTTCAATGTTTGCAATCTCTCCAACTCTCCATGTTCTTTGTAATAGGAGACATCATGTGGAAAAATGTGATGGGTCCAAATGAGATTCCAAGCTCATTCAAGACTATAATGGGAGTCTTGTTCTCACAGTTGGCTTAAAGGGTTGTGTTAACTTCAGTAATGTGCAAAAAGCCGTTGATTCTGTTCCTTTGTCTAGTTCTGAAACTACCCTTTCTAGTACATACAGGTTTGTCTCTCTCAGTTTTTTATATATTAATCCTTTGTGCCATTAATTATCACCTGCATGTTATGAATCTAACACTTTTAAAATAAATGCTTTAATATAACATCTTAGAATCTCTCACGTAAATGCAAGTCTTGTGAGACTGAAGAGTAATTAGTGCACAGGTTTATTTCCCTCATGTTAAAATGTAATGTTGATTAGAATGGAGGTAGTAAGGGATCACATTTTAGAATAGAGAACATATATGTTTAAAATCATATATGTTTTCTTGTTTATGTGCTGACCCTTATTCTTTTTTCTCTACATAATGGCTTGCCTTTATTTCTCAACATAGAACTAATTTCTAAATAAATATGTTCATATTATTTTATCTAGGATAGAAGTTGGCATGTTTAACCCTGGTAAACTAAGGTGTAAATCATCATGAAAGTAGAGCTATGGTTGAGAATAATGATGTCAAATTGTTTGATATTTGAGAATCTATTCTGTTATGGGTGGTTCTTAATTGGAATTGCTGATGACTTTCCAATACTCAAATTAAAGTTAGAGGAACAATTTTATTATTTATGTCGAATGTTTGTTGGCAGTTATTGATTATTGAAACTCTACTTGGGTCTTTATTGGCTGATAACATTAATTTGATCCTTATTTAGTATAAATAGTTGTATTTGAAGTTTACAAAAGAATACTTGTGGATTCTTGTGAGATGTTTCTTTTTTCTTTGGTTTTTTTACTGCTGCACAAGTAGGCTTTGTATGTTGTTTAGTTATTCATTTGTGTGTTGAGATCGTTAACAATAATAATATTAGTGTAGAAAACACGTGTGAATGCGCAATCATTGAAGTTGATTAGAATTTTGTGTTTATTCCTCAACTAAACTAATTATTTTTCATTAGTATGAGTGTGCTAATTGTAATGCCCGTAAAATTACACTCTTTTGCTAATTGTAGAGGGGGGTGTATTTAATAATTTTTATTCGTCTTTATGCGCAATTATCATTTTAATATTCTTGGAGAATGGTAATTACAATTCTAATATTAATTATATGCTTTATTTGTATTTTCGCTTATAAAAATTTGATTTCGGTTTTGGTCAGACCGTTTCGCGATTTTCATAAAAATGACCCGCAGTGCAATTTTTATCGTTTTTCATTTGCAAATGATCTTTTTAATGATTTTAGAATATAGAAAATTTAATTAGAATGATTTTTAAGTGAAAGATTAGTTTCAAGAACCTTTGGAACACAGATGGCAAAAAAAAAGCCTGACCCGAGCTCAAAAACTTAATCCTAAAGCTAATGGGCCTTGATTGGCCCAACCTATTTTTTTTTTAAGGAGTTGTGCACGAAATTGAGGGAGTGCCGACCCTAGCTGCCCAGCTGCACATCTATAATGTGAATTTTTACCTTAAATGGGAGGGGAGAGAAGGTAGATCATTTTGTCTAAAAAGTTTTTTCTTCTTTCATTCTTGTTCATGAATGCTCTCATTTCTCTTTAAAACCTCTGCCCTTCTCTCTAATTTTTTGAGTTCATTAGCTTAAATCTACCTTTTAAATTCTAATATGTTGTAGAGGAGAACACATGCTTCGATTTAAGCTCCATCTTTGTGCATTTGGAACTTTTGAAATTAAGGTATGAATGAGTTATTCTATTTTAACCTTAAACCATGCTTTCTTGTTGATTTTTACTATTTTCTTGAGCTTATTAAACTAATTTGGTGGTGAATATGCTTTAAAATACTTGTTTTGGATGAGAAATGGTCATTTCGATATATGGGGCTAAAACTGTGTTTTCAATTTTCAAAATTTTTTCGTGCTTTATGATGAGGTTTAGAGACCATATGGGTACTTTAGAATACCTCTGGATGCTATGGTAAAAATTTCAGAATTTTTGAAGTTAGGAACTATTTTTAAAGGGTCATCTTTGATTTAAAAAATAGTTGAGTTTGGGGCTGTTTCATCCTATGAAATTATTTAGAAGCACTTTTGAAGAAATCTAGAAACACCATGTTGTTTCATATATCATTAGCAACGTCCATATTTTATTTGGCATTTTAGAAAGCCTCTAGGTATTTCTTCAAGAATTAATTAGTAAAACTGAGTTTAGTCACTCAGTAGGGTTTTTGAATGATTAAAATTATATTTTGTGCATGCTAAATTTTGATAAATTTACAATAGGTACTATTTGTAACTTATGGTATGTGATATTTTTCTCTGAATTTTTTGGAATATTTTCATAATTAAAAATAGTTATTTTGTCCGAATCATGTTGCTGAATGTTAGGTACTATTTAATTCAAAAATGAGACTTATAAATGTTTTAAAATTCTAAAAATATATATATGTTTTTAATGAGACCTATGATAATCTCCCTGTGAAAGGATTTGTAAAAAGGACTATGTTGATTTAGGTAAATAAATAATAAACCATGGATTCTTGAGTTAGCCCAAAAACACTTTTTAAATTAAATAAAATATTTATACTTATAATTTTTAAATTTATGAGTTGAAAGAAGAGTGATGGAGAGTATATGTACCAAATTTCATGGTATTATAGGTTTTGTAAGTATGTCAAATAATTCTTGTACTAATATTTTCAGCTTGAATCACTTGATAAATATGACATGAATTGTTGGAATTGCAAGTATGAAGGATGTTCTATCTTGGAAAGAGAATACCTCTGATTATTGTGTATTATGTGATGTTGATATGTGATTAAATATTCCTTGTGAATCATGCATCTTTATAACTGGCATCTGAGACCTGGGGAGTGTGAACCCTGGGCACCAACTGCTGGGGTTGGTTGTATTTGTGTGATTGGTTTATTAGATTTTGTGATTGATTGTTTGTTTTGGAGAAGCAAGGATGGTGAGTCTGTGGAGAGCAAATGGACTCCAATGAAGTGCATTTGCGAAATTAAGACGTAGTCTTAATTAGTAAATGAAATCATTAAAAAATTAATGAATTAATTAATCCTAAAAGTGAGAATTTAATAACAAGTTAATGTAATGAGATGTGAGTAAACAAATCATTGGACTTAGACTTAAAAGTAGGAACCTTGCAATGAATTGGAGTAGTATATTTAATTGAAGCATAATACTTCAGTGTATGTGAGAATTACATAAGACTTAATAAAACTTGATGGGGTGGGATCATGAATAGTATTCATGACAAGCATGTGATGCTTAATGCACGCATTACTTTGTTTGGTTTATTTAGTGAGATGTGAAAGGAAAGGATTTCTTTTGACGTCGATACAAGTAAAACTAACGTGTTTGGACGTGATTACGGTGTTGATAACATGTTTTACAAGAAAGGTGTTCTCGGTGAGAGTTGGTCAAAGGAACCAACTGGAATGGAATGTGCATTAATATTTCCAGTTGCGTGTGTGGTGACGAACGAGGCGACGACAGCTACTCACTTAATGTAGTGAGGTAGACATGTTGGTGTTGTGGACGAGAAGTTCACGAGGCACTTGGTGGACCATTGTTCGATGTTTGCAGTAGTAGAAAGTGCACAACCCATTGGAAACGTAATCCCTGTTGAGGAAAACGTGTTGAGGAATCAATCCTCCAAGTGTGGATGACCACAAAGTGGTATCTGAGAAATGGTCGCAGGCATGGTGTCTTAGGGGGTATGATGCTGGGTTGTGGCTTTGGGTCACATAACCGGCTCAACGACCTCAACTAAGCGCGATGCATTTTCAGTTAGTGAGAGCCCTGTCAACCAATGACTAGAGGGGTGTACTCCCAACAATCATCCACCTAAAGTGTAAGATCACTGTGTTCGTGGAGTTCCAATGGCAGCGGGCCCAAGTTTTTGGAGAAGTTATACAAGTGTAGAAATGCATAGGTCTTCATTGAGATTGTGAGTGTGTCACTGCGATGTGGATGTTGTTTGTATATGTGGCCGGAAGGCCATTTGATTGTTGGTTTTTAAGAGGAGTGGAAAAACTCACTCCATACACTGTTTTCAAATAGGGACGAATGTTGCATGTAATTGACTAATATGGAATGGAATGACTACGACTAACATTGATGATGTGGAAAGACTTGTTTGAGAATAGAAGGCCTTCGAGATTACTTTTCAAGTTCTTAGTGAGGGTTGAGAGTTAGTTTTCTATTAGTTACTACCTTGGGTCTTAGTCTTGTTTCTTGTGTAACAAATGGTAGACTAGATCTTAATTTTATGGTCTTTACATTGTTGTATACAATTCATATGACTTATATCTCTTTTCCAAAGATGTAAAGGTGAAATCATGTTTCTTTTTATGGAATTGTTTAAGGCAAGATTTTGGTATTATTTCACGTTTATAAGTGTTTTAGTATCATTTGGAATTAAGCATTCTATAAAAAGTAAGAGGTTTCTTGTAAACGATATTTGTTAATGAATACTTATTTTTAAAAGAATGATATGTGTATTAAAAGTGAGTTTCATTGTAATTCTTGTAATAAGTTTCGAGGCAAGAGAAAAAAAAATACATTCCATATTTTGATAATGCGTTAATGGATCATGTTTTTAATTAAATCCATATTTTTAAAAATAAAATACAAGGTTTAGAATTTATAATTTTAGGGTGTTACACTAATTTTTCATTGTTTTCCTACTGTTATGGTACTTGACAGTTCTTTCCATATTTTCATCACATTGTTAGAAATGGTTTATCATGATGACCTTCTAGCTTCTGATATGGTTGAGCATTCGACTCCTCCACTTGTTGCCTCCAACACTGCTAATGTGTTACCACCTCATACTCAAAGGTGTAGAAATCGGTCCAGTGCTTGGGATCATTTCACTATAGACCCCGAGTCAAAAACAAAGATAACTAAATGTAACAATTGTGGTTGCCCAATCAAGTGCAATAAAGGGACGAGTTCCATGATATCTCATTCAAAGAGATGTCATAGTGCAGGACAAGATTCAACTTCAACATCAACAAGAAATGTGGAAGGTCATGTGAGTTCTTCCCCTTCATTGGCCAAATTTGACCAAGAAAGATGCTGTAGGGAGCTAGTAATGATGTTTATAGTAGTGGAGCTTCTTTTCCGACTAATGGAGCATGAAGCTTTCATAAAGTTTTTAGGCATTATACAACCAAGATTTAATGTTATCTCACATGTTACATTAACTTATGACATCCTCACATTATAGGATATAGAGGCGATCAAGTTGAAGAGTTTTCTTACCCAACATTGTCAAAGAGTGTGTCTAACCATTGACGCTTGGAATTCTATTCAAAATTTTAGTTATATATGTTTGACTGCCCATTTCATTGATAATAATTAAAAGATGTAGAAGAAGATTCTAAACTTTTGCCAAGTCATGGGTCATTCCGGAGAAATTATGACTAAGTTTGTTGAGGGATGCTTGACTAATTAGGGGCTACGCCGCATTTTAAGTTTTACTGTTGACAATGCCTCGTCAAATTTGATTGGGATTCAACATTTCAAAATGAGGCTAATGTCTTGGAACAACTTAGTTTTGAGCGGAGACTACATTTATATGCGTTGTTGTGTGCATATTCTGAACTTAATTGCAAATAAGGGTCTAGAAGAGATTAATACATCTATTCTAAGAATTCAGGATGCAATGAAGTACATAAGATCTTCTCCATCTAAATTGACCACATTTAAAAAAATGTGTTGAACAAGAGAATAATAGATACAAAGGTCTTGTCTGCTTGATGTTGAAATCAGGTGGAATTCAACATACTTGATGTTAGAGGCGGCTTTAAAACATTAAAAGGCATTTTTAGAACTTGTGTATGTTAATAACAAGTATGTTGATGAGTTGAAGAAGGGAGTGGTAAAAAATGTGCCTACTCGTGAAGATTGGGACTTTGCTCGCTCAATTTTATCTTTTTTGAAATTTTTTTATGAAGCTACTGTGTCTCTTTTCGGTTCATCTTATGTGGCCTCTAATAAGTACATGTTAGAGGCATTTGGAATTGAAAGGAAGATCAATGAAGCGTGTAAGTCTATGGATGTGAATATTAAGTCAATGGCTAAAAAATGAAAAAAAAAATGCAAGTATTAGGGAACTCCTAACAGTTTAAACATGTTATTATTGATTGTTGTTGTATTGGACCCTCGCTATAAATTGATTTTTGTAAATTGGCAAATTTCTCAAGTTTTTTATGATAGTTTGGCACCTCCGTTACAAGAAAAACTATTTGCTTCTTTAAAATCTCTTTTTAATGAGTATAGTGATAGAATGGAGGGAATGCAAAGTAAGTCACAAGAAACTCAACTTAATGATCGTTACGGCTATCTTTAGTTTCTCCAATCAACTAGGTTAAGTGGAGGTGGATGTAGTATTGATCGTTATGGTTATCATGAATTCCTCCAATCAAGTGGACCAATAAAAAATGAGTTAGATAAATACTTAAAAGAATCCTTAAAGAATGAGGCTTTGGATATTCTAAATTGGTAGAGATTAAATGCTGGACGATTTCTAATCCTTGCAAATATGGCAAGAGATGTGTTGGTTATATCTATCACCACTGTAGCTTTTAAGTCAGCATTTAGCACTAGAGGAAGAGTGCTTGATTCATACCGCAGTTCCCTTACACCAAAAATGGTGGAAGCTCTTATTTGCACTTAAGATTGGTTAAAAGGAGCACCTTTACTTGTGTTTACTGATGAGGAAGTTGAGGAAATTGAGAATTTTGAGGAAGGTAAAAAAAAATGTTTAATGTAGTATATTATGATCTAATAAATTATGAATTTTAAAATAACTAGATGTCTCTTTATTAGCAAGTGTTCTTGAAGTTTATTTTTGGCTATTGTTGTTAACATCATCTAAGGGGAAAAATAAATAGTATTGTACTCAAAGAAGAAATTCAAAAGCAATTTAAAAACCATTTCTAATTATTCAATTTTGATGGTTTATGATTATTCAATGGTGTTAAATCTAACTTGTGTTCTTATTCAATTTTCTCTCCCATAATCCCTCCTCGACACTACAATTTTCACTCTATTGATTTTAAATCATAATCCAATTCTAAAAATTGGTTTTAAATCATAAATTATTTATAAAAAAAAATGAATTTTATGGTTTAAATCGGATTTTAAAATATCCAAACAATTTTTAAAAATATCTAAACTAAATTTTAAAATCTATGTCCATTTAAAACTGTTTAGATTTAAAATCCAAACCATTTAAACGGATATAGTTTGAATATGAATTGGATTTTAAAATATCTTATCCATGAACCGCACTACCGTATAGGCCAAAAGAAGCAGATAACAATGATTCCATTTCCATGGTTGCTTTTATCAAGTTAACTTGCCCCAAACTCACGGGTGCTTGACTACTTTTCTTCAATAATTTGAGTAGCAATAACATTATATATATGTATCCATTGCATTCGAATGGCATCAATTGCAATGCATAATAGAAATTAGAAAGTAATAATTAATTAATGTTGAAGCTGGTCTTCCAAATGGAGTTGTGTACTATGAAGAAGCCATGGTTGGTATTGTTGGGAGCAGTAGTTTTGTGTGAAGTGTTGGGAAGCAATGGTTGCTTCAAAGAAGAGAAGGATGCATTGTTGGATTTCAAAGCCACTTATGCCAACGAGTTGGAGTCATCGCTCCGGCGTTCATGGATGGATGATAACCCAAAGAGCAATTGTTGTGAATGGGAACGGGTCACGTGTGATTCCTCTTCGGGCCGTATCATCCATCTCAACCTCCGGAATCTATTTTCATATCATGAAGGATTAGGTTGTCTTATTTTAAACCACACGCGCAACTTGAACTGGTTCTTCTTCCCAATCTTTAGAGAATTGACTAGTCTTGATTTGTCCCATAATTGTTTTGATGGATCTATTCGGAGTGAAGGTACGATCTAAACTATTTTTCCTTCATTTCTTTTTACATGTATAAGTTTGTTTATGGTTAAAATACACTTTTAACTTATTTTTTTGTTTTATCATTATATTTAATTTAGTTGTTTATGTTTATAAAATAAATCAAAATTATCATAAATAAATAACTCTTTTTATTTCATCATCTTAAAAGTGAGTTTAGGTCTAACTCAAATTTATAAAACTGGTTAGTATGATAAGAATTGTTCATTATTTATATATATTTAATTGGTCAACCCATTAATTAATTTATAATAAACTCTAATATCATATTAAAATGTGGGTTTAAGTTTAACTTAGTCCAACAAAATAAATCAAGATTCTGATACTTAGCATGTAAGGTGAGAATTGTCCACCACTTATATATACTTAAATGGTGATATTTCTGGTAAATGTGACAGTATAATTTATTTTATTTTGGGGCATAAATTTGATTTTTTAAAACTAATTTGAAACTTGAAATTTATTGCATTAAATTCACATGAAAATCAATTGATGTTTGATTAAAAACCGGCATAAATAGGATAAAAAATAATTAAAAATAAGTATAAAGTATAATTAGAAAAACATTTTTTTAAAATTTCCCAGTCAATTGTTAAATTTACTTTTCACACAAATTTCACCATATATACGTTTGGTTTGAAAATCATTTGAGTTCTATGATTTTTCAATATGTGAATAGTTTAACTACTTAAATTAAGCAAAAAAGAGGTTTAAACAGTGTCACAAAATTAAAATTTTCAAAAAAATTATTTTAATTAACTTTAAAGAGAAAATTATATCCACACCTTTGATCTTTACCAAATTACAATAAATATACTTTTTTATTTTTCTATACCAATCTCCTTTTAAGTTTGAAAATATTATACTTTAACACTCTTTTATGTATTTGAAAACATTATATTAACATTCATTCAACACCTTTCTCAAATCTTACACTAACATAAAATCAAAGCAAAAGCTATTTGCATAATTACACAAAACGAAATTATTGTAATTGACTCTATCTTAAAATGATAATGAGCTAAACTTTTTAGTGGGTGTTTTTTTTTTTTATGAAATATTTTTAGTGTGTTTAGTTTAGTATGGAGAATTGATTTTAAGTCCATAATTAAATTTTAGAAATAGTAACTTTTGCTTAAATTCAAAATTTTACATTAAATTTTAATTCAAAATCAATTATAATCAAAATATTCAAACATAATTTATCTCACTTCAAAATTAATTTTAATTAAAATTAATGTTTCAAAATGAATTCTATTCATAATAAATTTTGTTGTCCAAGTACACACTTAAAAAATACAAGCTATTCAAGCTCAAAGTTCTTAAACTATAAGTAATTCAGCCATTATGCATCTTAGGGTGTTCATAAACCGAACCAAACCGAACTAAACCGCAAAACTGCCCAAAAAAACCGAAAACCGATTAAACCGAAAAACCACACGGACCAAAAATTTTCAAAACCGCATATTTTTTGCGGTTTAGTTCGGTTTTTGAATTTTATTATAAAAAACCGAACTAAACCGAACCAAACCGCATTCTATAATTATATTGATTTACTTTTAGATATTTAATATTATCTAGCTAACAATATTTTTATTTTTTATGATCATAATATGTGATTTATAGTATTTTTTTTTAATAATAAATTTGTAATATATTATGACACATACTTTCATATATTACAAAAAGATATATTGATATTACTAAATAACATTAAATTAAATATAAAATGAAACATGATTTATTATTATGTTACAAAAAAAGTTAGTAATATCATTTTATAATAATGCTAAATAGAAGTAAAAATAATATTTTTTAAACTAAAATATGTAGATCAAAATTTAATAAAAAAAAATATAAAATAATAATTATGTGAGTTTAATTAAAAAAATTAAACTATGATAATAGATTAAAAAAAAACCGCGAAACCAAACTGAACCAAACCGCAAAAAATTGGTTTGGTTTGGTTTGGATTTGATGTTATATTAAAACCGAACCAAACCGAACCGCGACTTTATTTTAGGTTTGGTTCGGACCACTTTTTGCCCAAAAACTGAACCAAACCGCACCGCGAACACCCCTAATGCATCTTTCCCTAATCAAGGCGAGCAAATCTAAAGATCTTCAAAATTATCTCATCTATCATTTCTGGTTATTTTGTGCTTACGCTCTGAATCTGGGACCTATATTTGTACATTGTTTTTTTACTGTATATTTGTACATTGTTAGATTAACTCATAATTCTTATCTTAAATACTGTAAGTTTCTTTTCAAATTTGAATCTAGGTATATGTAAAATGAAGCAACTTCAAGTGCTAGATCTGTCATTTAATAATTTCAGAGGACCTTTGGATACATGCTTTGACAATTTCACATCTCTTCGCTCACTTGATCTCTCGCACAACTTCTTAAATGGGAATCCAGCTCCTTCCATTGTTCATCTTGCATCTTTAGAGTATCTTTCCATTTATTCCAATGAATTTGAGGGTTTATTCTCCTTTAACATCTTGACCAACCATTCAAGGCTTAAGGAATTGCATATTGGTGACGTGAATTCTAAAACACTTCAAGTGGAAACTGAAAATCCGCCTTGGGTGGCACCATTTCAGTTGGAAAGACTTAGAATTTCCTCTTGTGGGTTAAACTTTCCCACAAAAGTAATTCCAACTTTCCTTTTAAACCAAAGTGCCTTGATATATATGGATTTATCAGGTAACAACCTAGTTGGTAAGTTTCCCAGCTGGTTGCTTATGAACAATCCAAATTTAGAAGAAGTGTATCTATCTGATAATTCTTTCACCGGACCTTTTGAACTATCGTTTGATCTAAATCATCACATGGATCAAATGGAGTTCTTCCAGATTTCAAACAACCAGTTCCAAGGCAAGCTCCCAAATAACATTGGATACTTCTTCCCAAATTTACGACATTTCGACGTGTTACACAATATGTTTGATGGCCATATTCCAGCTTCAATTGGAGAGATGCCAAGATTGGAAAGATTGCATCTGGGGAACAATAGTTTTTCTAACAAAATACCTGAGCATATTATTAACGGATGCTTATCATTACATGCCTTGATGATGGACAATAACCAGCTCCATGGAACACTGCTCAATGTGATAAGAAAACTTAGACAACTTACCATCTTAACTGCATCAAGAAACAACTTTGAAGGTGAAATAACAAGTGAATGGTGCCAGCATAAGTTTTCAACGTTAGACCTATCTTATAATAACTTTTTTGGTGTACTACCCTCTTGCTTCAAAGTGCCACACTTCTTATACTTGCAGGGAAATGGTTTCACTGGTATGATACCTGAAGCATTAATAAGCATTGACTCCTACTCAAGGAATATTGATTTAAGTGACAAGAAGTTTACTGGAACTATTCCGGATAGCATATATAAGTTTCGGTCTTTAACACGTCTTTTATTGGCAGGTAATCAGTTCCAAGGCCAACTTTCTAGTCAAATATGTCAACTAAATAAAATCAATATCTTGGACTTTTCGCGAAATAACTTCACTGGCTCTATACCTTCTTGCTTCAATAATATCTCGTTTGGAAATGTTACCACACCCTCGTATTATTTTGACAGGAACCAGCCAATTCATCCAAAATCTAATTATGCAGAAGTGCAAGTCATGGCAAAAAATTCATATCTTTCATATAAAAGTGATGAACGTCAGAATATGTCAGTATTAGATTTGTCATGTAATCAATTGACGGGAAAGATTCCACACCAAATAGGAGATCTACATTACCTCAATGCACTCAATTTGTCTCACAACCATCTAAATGGACCAATTCCAGAGAGCTTTCAGAAGCTAGAAAAGATAGAGAGCTTAGATCTTTCAGATAACAACTTGAGTGGACAAATCCCTCTTCAGTTACAGGACTTGCACTCTTTGGCTGTCTTCAATGTTTGCTACAACAATTTGTCTGGCAAAGCACCTGATAAAGGTCAGTTTGGTACTTTTGATGAGAATAGCTACAAGGGAAATCCATATCTTACTTGGAATATCAGTAACAGAGGCCATCCAATACCACCAACTCTATTGCATGATGGAGAGGGAAAAGAGTCTGCAATTGATTTCACTGCATTCTATTGGACTTTTTCTTCATCCTATGTCATGGTGCTCATAGTGTTTGTGACAATCCTTTGGATCAATCCTCATTGGCGGGGAAAGTGGTTTTATTTTGTACATGTGTGCCTTGATAAATGCTTTGGTCAATTTCTCGAAGATGTGTTCTACTAGAAAGTTGTGAAATAGTTTGCTCATGTCAGATATGTTTACTTTTAACAAGAAATGGTGGATTGCATGTTGCCATATGAGAATAATGTAGTTTGTTTGATTGGGATTTCTAGTTATAAGGTTCCTCAAATTCTCGTTTGTGTTTTGATGTTTTTGTAGTTTTCTATTCACTACAATAATATATTTTGTTCACCACATAATTACTTGCATTTTCTGTACATTTTAATTACTTTATCATATTAACCAATAATATTAGATTAATCTCAGGGGCGGCTGTAAAGTAATATTAATAGATATGGAGCACATTTTTTTATTGGTTAATTTGAGAAAATCAATATATTTTGAATTTGAGAAATGTAAACACTCTCTATTCTTTACTTGATATATTAAAATGTTAAATCATTACAAAGAATTTATAAAGGATACGTGAAATTCATTAAATTAAAGATTTTTAATAAATTTTAATCAATGAAAGAGGGTATATAAAATATAGGGTCAGAGAGAGAGTACCACTTAAATTTATCTATAATTTTATTAGAAGCACAAATGGACATTTATGGGAGCCCTATTTCCTCAAGGGCAATAAATAATCAATGATAACATAAATCAAGGACAAAATAGGCTGAAGATACTAATTTCCAAACAGAACAGCATAAAATATTTCATTCCAAGTATCAGGAACACCAGCCAGACACCAGTGACTACAGTCGTCAAAAGAAGAGCCACGCCCTGAGTAGATAGAGGGGTGACCATCCTTCCTCAATTGTGTGAGCAGAGTGATGTCTAACAATTGCACAGGCTTTTCCATTTTACTTATAACACTCTTCACAATGTCCTCACCAGGATATGGTGCCATTGGTCCTGTATCTGGTTCAGTTTGCCCTAGGCACCCCTTTTTACTGCAATACATGACTAACAAATTTAATTACTAATCAGATTAACAAATGCACTATTTTGAGTTGTGTGTGTTTAGGTGTTGTTGGTTAATTTGGAGGATGTCAAAACCAATAGCTTAACCTTCACACTTCTTTTTTTTTTTTTTTTTTTTTAAACAAAAAACAAATGGAGCAATGCTTACAAAAATTTAAATTAAATAACACATGGGGCATTTGTCTTTTTGTTCCAATTATATGTATTATTTGATAAATTTTTGTCTCTAAAACATTATTTAGTTTGATTTTTTATCTTTACCGTTTGAGAGGTCTATTAGAACAATACTTGAAAAACGAATATAAGTAATATAATATTTTAGTAACTATAAAAGAGAACCTTCCATAATTAAGGAATGAAAAACATATTTTTTCCTTTATTCTATAAAATGCTACTCACACAGCCAAATTTTAAATTCAATTGGAGTGAAGCCAACCAGTCATTAAACTTACTCAGCATGGGAAGCAGCGATTCCCTGGTACAAGACTCTAGTCTTTGAAGGATCAATGTTAGAATCAACCCATTTAGCCCAAGTGGTCAACCCAATCTTGAAAGCTTCCATGTGATCCATGTCCTTTATTAATTCATTGCCCACTTGAAAGTAATCCCACCTACAACAACAATAAAACATTAAAATGAAACCATTAGTCACATGGCTAGCTCCTCTCACAAACACAAAAAAAGTAGTTAAAAAAAAGCTTCATTTCATTACCCTTGAGACTGCCCAGTGTGAGTCCACCAATGGTAGGTGTTGAAAATCAAAGCATCCACATTTTTCCACTGGTCCCCAGAGCTAATGCTGTCCAATTTCAAAATCCTGCCTTTTTCTTTGTCAAGCACCAAATCCACTAGGAACCCATTTTTCAACCATATGATTGAAGCATTATATTCCTATAACCCCAAAATAAAATTTAACTACATTATTAAACCAATCAAAAACTCCAAAGGTTCAACACTTTCCCAAAATGAAACAGAAGATTGGTTGGATGGTTAGAAAAAAAATAAAGGAAATAAGGGGAGGGATAAATCATAGATTCGAATTATTCTTTCTAACATAACTAACCAACTAACATATTTATCGATTAAAAAAAATGTAAACTGAGATGAAAAAAAGCAGTACAGGAATTGAGAATACAGAAAGTTGCTCTGTTTGTTTTGTTAAGGTGTAATTTGAGTTTGCGACCGCAATGTGGAGCAAACAAGTGAGTGATTGCCACATGTTGTTACTTAAGGAGTCTCCCACAAACATTATCTTCTTTCCTGTGCTTCTCTCCAAGAACTTCTTACCATCAAACCTGTAAACCATTTGGAGAGGAAAGAAAGAAAAAATTCAAAAAATTTGAACTTCAAGATGCCAGCTTGCAAGTCAGAACAAAAAATGCTTAAACAAATATTGTAAACACTCTGCAACTCAAAACTCGAGAATCCTGATTAAAATTGAAACAAACAATCTCTTATCAGTTAATCTATGGCGGATGAAAAAAAAAAAAGTAACATTACCTTGGAAGGTCACAACCAGAGGGCATCCATCTATAATTGAGATACTCCTTATCAGGCCTTCCCTGGCTCAAGCAATTAAATCCAATGAAGGGGCAGTCCCTTGAGGCATCATAGAGAGGGTGGAAAGAGGTTTCATCAATGACCCATTTGCCCTTAGAAAAATCACATCCTTGTTGTGGAGAAGGAGTTGCTACTGTCAATACAAAAACAGAGGCTAGTATTATCAGAGGCCTCAGCCACAATGTGAAGAACACCATATTTGAAATTGCACTGAGGCCTCGTGAAAAACAATGTTCGTGTATGTATTTTATTTTATATGTGAAAAAATATGTGGTTGGTCTCATTGAGTTTTCATTAATTGAAACATTAACTATTTTTTTTACAAGATTAAAACATTAACTGTTAAGATCATCATTAATTACATATTTTATTTAATGAATGATTAAAATACATGAAAGACATATTTAATTAATTATTAGCTGTTAAAATACATATTTAATCCATATCAATCCATATATATTATATTCAAAACAATTTGGATTGTGAGCACACGTAAAACTTTTCTTTTATTTTCATTCATAAAAATTTATTCACATTAATTATTTATATTGATTACATTAATATATTTATATTTTTCTTTCTATATTTAAATAAATATTTTATAAATTATTATTATTATTATTATTTGACTGATGTTATTTGGAATTATTATTTGACTAATGTCATACTATGGTTCAAATTTGAATTGATTACAATAATTGAATTAATTAATTTTTTGTGTTTTTATTTTAAAATTTTAATTAATTATTGAAATAAATAAATAAATAATTCTTTTATAAATCAATTTTAATTTATTCAAATTTCAATTCCAATTTAAATTATCACTTTTTTTATTATGAAATTAAAATTATGAATTTGGAAACGTATTCTGTAACAATATTTAATAATTAAATATTTAAAATTAAAATAAATTTCAAAATGTATTGGAAAAGTATGAATCATCCTATCAATTTTTATTATCACTTAAAATGAATTTCAAAATGCATGGAACAAACTATGAAACATATGTATTAATTTTTATTATCAAATAAAAAAATATTAATTTTGGAACATAATATTGCAGTAATGAAATTGTTTTAAAATAGAATAAATTTCAGAATGTATTAGGAGAATATCAGTAATCCGAATCAATTAAATTAAATATTTTAAAATCAATCAGTAAACTTATTATACATTATTTTTATTTATATATATATATATATATATATAATAAATTTTATTATTATTATTATTTTATAATAAATTATAATATTTATTTATTATAATATATAATAATCATGATAATATTTTATTATATTATACTGTTAACAGTCACGTAATTTCCTGTAAAAAAAAAAAAACTGAATTGATTGACATAATTTAATGTAATCAATCAATTAATATATTATAGATTTTTTTTTATAACCTACTACATAACATATAGATTTACTCTTATGAGACTTCAAGCCTGGTACTTGCAGGTAGTAAGCATAGTATCTTAATCACTAAAGATGTAAGAAATAATTATAGATTTACTTTTATTAATTCATTCAATTCAATTATTATAATAGTACATATTTGTATTTTAATAACTATCGACGAAATTTTATTAATTTATTTCAATCATTTTTATATTTTTTTTGCTGAATGGTCGGATAAAATCCCATACCCCAATCAGTTAATCATCAATGAATAAAAACACATTCATGTATAACAATCTTTCCAAAGTCTTATTAATGTTCACAATTATGTTATTTTATTTTAATATCATGATTTTATAATAATTTACCATAAATATGTATTATAGGATAATAATGTTAATAAATTGTTATGTTTCTAGTGACATGATTTTATTGCTGTTAAAAAATTATATAATGGAAGCATAATTTCGTTGACGAAATACACAACGAAATCATGTTTTTTTTTTTTTTTTTGGCACTTCTCCTTACATAATGGAATAATATTTCCGTGAAAAATGTATTTTTAGAATAATATTTTTTTTAAATACTTGGGAGATGTAAATAGCAAAAGCGGACTTGCGAATATCAACTTTCTTAACGGCCCAGTCACCAAGCGAAATCCACACCCATAGCTCATAACCTCAATATTACTTTTTCCTTTTATTTTTAAGTGATATATATATATATATATATATATATATATATATATATATATTACTTAAAAAAATTAAAATAAAATTAATTATTATTTTTTCAGTTATACTCTTACTTCTTACCTATTTTTAATTAATTTACACATTTATCATGAAAGTAAAAATGAAAAAAAAATTAATATACATTTATTGTGAAGTAAAAATAATAATAAAAAAAAATAAAAAAATCTCATAACTATTTTATTAAAAAATATATATTAAAAAGGTAAAAGGAACAAAGATAGTATTACTCATGACATTCTAAATAGTCCTCACTCCTATGAATAAGCGAAGCAACCACACAAGTTATTCACTGTTGTACTAAAAAAATGAAATGAAATGAAAAAAAAAACAAAAAAAAACTCACCAGATACTAACAAAAATAAAAAAAAATCACATTAGGAAAAAATGCGTTTTGTTTCCTGAACTTTCAGTCAAATTTGATTTTGATCTTTATACTTTCATACTTTCAAATTGATTTTTTTCGCTGGACAACTTTCAAGTTGTCTAATGATTGCAAGAAGAATGAGATAAATTATTGGGTATATATATATAGCTTGATGAAATATTGATCCAATGATAATAAAATACATGTATTGATGTAATATAGTATTAGATTGGAGAGAGAATCTCACCGAACAAAACGAGTTAAACTAGTGTTTGTCTGTTTTAAATTTTGATTGGAGCACTGCAACAACCAATGTACATGTACATGCAAGTGTCTACAGCACTGGTTGACACTTGAAAAAGAATCTTAGATTGATGACATAGAACCGGACCTACGTAAGAAGCTCAACCTTCTACAAACAAAACTACTCATCAGATCTAATCGAAAACCAAGAAAACAATTTTCGGGGGTTTTATCTTAGAAGTTAGGTGATCAGATCAACATTCTGGTCCCAGTTATACCAAATATTTTAAATTCAAGATTTTGTTATTAATTATAATTGGAAATAATTAATAATATAATATACCCCAAAACGGACTGATTGATCTTCATCAATTAGTTTAACATCATAAAAAGGTTTCTGATTACTAATTAAAACTTAATCTATACAATGATAGTGAAAATCTATCTTTTTCTCTATATTTAACGTCATTTTCTATTGGCTATTATTTGTCAATGGGACTTTATATTGTTACAATGTTATTTTCATGCACACCCCCAGCAGCATCAATAGCGCTTTAATTTTTGGTTGAGACTCGCCTCATTGTCACTATGCCATCAAATTTTAATCGCATTAAACTCCCTTTTTCAAAACAAAATTGTAGCAATCGGCATTCCACACGATTTTGCAAATTAAGAAACAAAAGTTCTCTGCTCGTATACATAACAAAAGGATAACGTTGTTGATGAAGGAAGATAGAGAAAATTTAATTTTTAGTTAGTTATTATTATTGGGACTGAATATTCATCAACTTTGTCAAAAATTAAGAAAACTGAATTTAGTGTCACTCGGACGATGGACACATGTATGTATGATGTATGACTTATGCTCAAGAATTTTTTTTTTTTTATTATTATTATTAACTCTAGGCCACAAGGCATATATATCATTTATTTCCATATGCCTTAATTTTTAGGTATAAGAATCGACTAAACCCCCCAATCAAATGATGAATAAAAAATCAGCCATCAAATAAGGTTGTAAAGTATCTCGTTCCAAGTATCTGGAACACCAGGAAGACACCAATGGCTGCAGTCCATTCCAGCTGCTGCTCCATTGAGTCCATAAATGGAAGGGTGGCCATCTTTTCTTAGGAGTGAGAGGGTTGTGATATCAAGCAATGTGACTGGCTTCTTCATTGTGCTCAGCACACTCTTCAACACTGCCACGGCTGATGGCAATCCGCCGGGGTAGGTCGATCCCGGCACCGGTGTCGTCTCCCGGACGCAGCTCGTTGCACCCGGCTCATTCCATAGGCTGCCACTGAAATCATGTGTTTAAAATTAAGTTATTTTAACTTAAAATCAATTTTGAATAATTTTATTTTTTAATATAAAATTAAACATGTGAAAAATTAATTAAAATCAGTTATACACTCAGAATGAATAATGTGAATTCAAACATGCACTTAGGATTTATGAGATTACTTACTTGTAGTGAGATGGGGAAATTCCTTGAAAGAAGACCTTCACTTTCGTAGGGTCGATGTTGGCGTCTACCCATGCACCCCACGTCTTAAGTGCTATTTCAAAAGCCTTCATCCGATCTATGTCTTTATAAAGAAGACCTCCCAATTCAACGTAATCCCATCTGAGAAATTCATTCATTCGTTACTTACTATATTAACGAAAATTAAAACAAATTCAGATTTAAATTATTTTATTAATTAAACTTAATTAGATGCATGTCCCCAATAAATGAATTAACTAAGAAAATAACTCAAAGATATAAGAGAGTTCATATGATGAAAGGTGATGAAAGGAGAATAGAAAGATAGAGAGGTCAGAGGTTTGAGATATAAGAGAGTTCATATGGTGAAAGGTGGTGAAAGGAGAATACAGAGTCTGCTAACAAAAATTAATAATCATCATATGCGAAAAAAAAATAACTTACGGTTGAGTGGGTCCTCTACGGCCCCACCAGTGCCACGTGTTAAAGATGAGCATATCAATCCCTAGCCACAACTTGCCTCCTTTTATTGAGTCAAGCTTCAAGACCCTCCCTACATCATTCTCTCTTACTACGTCAACTAGATACACGTTCCTATTTAGCATCACTTTAACCCCATACTCCTGCAAATTAATACAACATATAAATTATTAATACATCAACATTCCCTAAGATAATAGTAATGATGAAATGGAATCAAATAATTCTGCAATAAATATAAAGCATATGGTGGTGAGAAAAGAGGATCCATGCTTGTTTTTGAAGATTTAAATTAGTGCCCTTTTAGTTAGAATAATTAACCAATTTTCCTTTCACATCACACACAGCCTCAAGCCTAGCTTTAATTTCTAATCCAAAATAAGAAAATCGTCGAACACAAAGAAGTTGAAGTTACAACTAGCTAACCAATGTAAAAAAAATGGAAGCCTATTATAGGAATCGAAACCAACCATTTCTTCAAGTGACTTATGAATATATATATGGACAAGCAAAAGGGACCACTTGTGAGTTTATGTAACCATTGAACATTTGCACCTTACCCCACGTTGCCCATCCCTTATATATGGGTTGCACTACAAGCAATTTCTTAGACCATCATTTTTTTTTTCCAGACGCAAAAAAGATTCTTTCCCCCTTTAATTAAAGAAGGTCAGATAAAATAATGATTACATGATCACTAAAAAAGATTCTCTTCCAATCTTGTAGATAAAGTGCCGAGGAAATAAGAGAATTTTTCTAAAAATAATTAGACATATTTTTTTATTTTATATTAATAATATAATTAATTAATATATATATATATATATATATATATATATATAAATTAGATATCATGTTTTAGTGTTTTTTTTTTCATGTTCTTCGGTTACAACTATAATTTTATTGTCCTAATTTATATGACGAAACTTTGTACTATTAGACTAATTAAATAGTTTATATATCTCTTACACATTCATTTAATAAAAAAAGTTACTGTATAAATCATACCGTTAATGTGAAAATAGAAACATCTCCAACTCTATCCATAATATAAGGGGAATTGGGCACTGCTGAATGAAGCAAGCAAGTCAAGGATTTCCATTGATTCCTGCTCAGCGAATCTCCCACGAACATGATGCTCTTCCCTCTCATCTTCTCCAGAAAATCTACACCGTTAAATCTGCATTATTTATTCAAACATTGGAAAAAGTTGAAATAATAAAGCTGCATTTTTTTCAGAAAAATAAATGAAACAAAACAAATAGACAATTGAATACGAATTGTCAATTATAGTTATGACATTCACTGAGTTCACTTTTCAGAAAAAGTTAATGAAACAAACAACCACTGTTATAAATTGTCGCTGGCTTCACTTTCCAGTTCAAGTTGTCTTCATTTTCTCGAAAAGCAAAGGGGACACGTTGGGAATTAGATGAAATGTGTAAGGTGAAAAAGGGAAAGGGAAAAAAACATAAAGGAAGAGTTTCCGACAACTGACGACCCCGCGAGTGAATCAACCGACACTGTTTTTTTTTTAATCGGCGCAGTAGTTTCTTACGTAAAATATAAAAATAAAAAATTGGAAAAAAATATGAAAAATCTAAATCTAGTGAAATGGTGCAAAACACTTATCCCAACACAGCTGCTAAAGTGCTTTTATGGGAGCACGTGAAGCTGCATTTCCAACCCAAGCCAAACATTCGGAACCTGATCTGATGTCTTTTCTCATTTTTTTAAAGAAAAAATCACTATTAGTATTTTACAGGCTGGATGGTGGGATCATTCCAAAAAGGTCACATGATATGCTACATTTCACCAACAACGAAAAAGAAAATTTTCAAAATTTTCATGATAATTTGTAGAAATGAAAATGTGTGAAGTTTACGATTAGTTTATTTGAGAATAAAAGTAAAATAATATTAATTATTAAAAACTATAATTTAAAAATGTTTATATATATTATTCCCTTTCAAAGAGTTTCATATTTTAATATATATATATATATATATATATTTTTTTTTTTTATTATTATTTATTGAGTTCAGGGTAAACTATTAAAGAAGGGGACCACATAAAATTATATATATAAATCGAGAGTAATTAATTACAGTACTTTTAAGAATAAGTATTAGGAGTACTCAATAGCTATCGATCGGTTTCATAATAAATATTTAAATAGTGAGTAAAAAAAAAAAAAGGTGTATGATGGAAAAAGGGGAGAGTAATGAATGATGAATGTCGATAAGAGAGAGGGGTAGCATTACGAACCTGAGTAAGTTGCAGGCAAGTGGGTGCCATCTATAGTGGGTGTAGATCAGATCGGGACGTCCATTCCCTTCGCAGCTGAACTCGCGCTCGACGAAGGGACACGTGGCGGGATCATAGAGCGGGTACGATTCGTCCGCTACCCATGTCCCCGTGAACACATTGCAAGAAGAACCATTTCCTCCTCTCACTTTCGTCGATGACAACAACAGTAACACAAGAAGGAAGATGAAAATGTGCAGACGAGAATAGAAACCTCGTCCGACATCACTCATTTTTCGTACTCTCTCTCTCTCTCTCACTTGGGTACGAGGAGAGTGGAAGCTAGGAGGACTATATATGGAGATTGGAGAGGGGGGTTCTTCTTCTTCTCTCCCTCTCTCTCTTTGAGTTATTTATTTGTATTGTTCTAAGCTGGCGGCATTTATATACAAAGTGCCCCTGCATGTGCTTATGCTAATTAAATCAAATAGAGACACTCTCGGGACACAGAAAGGAGTTCTTTCTCTTACTCCTTGCTCATCACTACTGAAATATAATAAAAAAATATATTAGATAAATAGTAAATTTCGTATTTTAAAAATGAAATATTCAAAAAAAATTATTTTAAAAAATAATAAATTAAAATTTAATTTTTAAATTTATTAAAAAAATGTGTCACGTTAATTAATACAAAGTGTAACATATTAGTCTTTGCTTTACATGATGAACTTTTATACTTTAATAGTTAATATCCATGTATATATTTATTGTAATTTCATTATAATGACATTATTTTTTAATACAAATAGATACTTATAATATTCCGTTGAGTTACGAACATCAGATGAACTTACAAGTCCATTAGGAAGAGCCAATTCAATTAGTTTAAAGTCATGAAAAAAAAGGTTTCTGATTACCAATTAAAACTTAAGAGTATAAAAATGTATACAATGATAGTGCTTAAAAATTAATCTTTTTCTCTGTATTTAACGTCATTTTCTATTGTCTGTCATTTATCAATGGCCCTTTATCTCGTTACAACGTTATTTTCATGCACACTCCAACAGCATCAATAGCACTTTAAACAACACATGAAGTTTTTTTGTTGAGACTCACCTCATTATCACTATGCCATCAAATTTTAATCGCATTAAACTCCCTTTTAAAAAACAAATTTGTTCCAATCGGCATTCCACACGATTTTGCAAATTAAGAAAGAAAAGTTTCCTGCTCGTATACGTAACAAAATGATAAGGGTGTTGAATGTTGATGAAGAAATATATATAGAGAGAATTCAATTTTTAGTTCCTATGTTATAATTATTGGTACGGAATATTTATGATAGATAGATTATGATGTATGACTTATGCTGAATTTTTTTTTATTATTATTATTAACTCTAGGTCACTAGGCATATATATCATTCCTTTCTATATATGACTTTTTTGTATAGGAATCGACTAAACCCCCCAATCAAATGATGAATAAAAAATCAGCCATCAAATAAGGTGGTAAAGTATCTCGTTCCAAGTATCTGGAACACCAGCAAGACACCAATGAGTGCAGTCCATTCCAGCTGCTCCATTGAGACCATAAATGGAAGGGTGGCCATCTTTTCTTAGGAGTGAGAGGTTTGTGATGTCAAGCAATGTGACTGGCTTCTTCATTGTGCTCAGCACATTCTTCAACACCGCCACGGCCGATGGTAATCCGCCGGGGTAGGTCGATCCCGGCACTGGTGTCGTCTCCCCGACGCAGCTCGTTGCACCCGGCTCATTCCATTCACTGCCACTGAAATCATGTGTTTAAAATTAAGTTGTTTCGACTTACAATCAATTTTAAATAATTTTTCTTGTACATGAAATTAAAAATATGAAAAGCTACTTAAAATTAGTTATTAATTCAGAATCAATAACACAAATTCAGAATCAATTAAATCAAACACGCAGTGTTGAGGGTTTATGAGATTACTTACTGGTAGTGAGATGGGGAAATTCCTTGAAAGAAGACTTTCACTTTCATAGGGTCGACGTTGGCGTCTACCCATGCACCCCACGTCTTAAGTGCTATTTCAAAAGCCTTCATCCTATCTATATCTTTATAAAGATGACCTCCCACTTCAACATAATCCCACCTGCAAAAAATTCATTCATTCGTTAGAGACTATATAAACGAAAATTACAACAAATTCATATTTAGATATTTTATTAATTAAACTTAAATGCATGCCCCCTGAATGAATTAATTAAGAAAATAGTGGGATATAAGATAATTTAGATGATGAAGAAAGAAGAGATAAGTCAGAGTTCATTTATCACAAAAATTAACCATTAACATTTGTTAATAAGATAAAACTAAAAGAATAATTAACTTACGGTTGACCGGGTCCTCTACGGCCCCACCATTGCCACGTGTTAAAGATGAGCATATCAATCTCTAGCCACAACTTGCCTCCTTCTATTGAATCAAGCTTCAAGACCCTCCCTACATCATTCTGTTTCACTATGTCAACTAGATACACGTTCCTATTTAGCATCACTTTAACCCCATACTCCTGCAAATTAATACAACATATAAATTATTAATACATCAACATTCCCTAAGATAATAATGATGAAATGGAATCAAATAATTTTGCAATAAATATAAATCATATGGTGGTGAGAAAAGAGGATGCATGCTTGTTCTTAAAGATTTAAATTAGTGCCCTTCTAGTTAGAATAATTGACCAAAGGTGACAAATTTTCCTTTCACACGTCACACACAGCCTCAAAGCCTAGCTTTCTAATCCAAAATAAGAAAATCATCGAACACAAAGAAGTTGAAGTTACAACTTACAACTAGCTAACCAAAGTAAAATAAAAATAAAAATGGAAGCCTATTATAGGAAGCCAACCATTTCGTCAAGTGACTTATGAATATGGACAAGCAAATTTAAGGGACCACTATTGTGACTTTATATAACCATTGAACATTTGCACCTTATCCCACGTTGTCCATCCCTTATGGGTTGCATTACAAACAATTTCTTAGACCACCATTCTTGCCCCTACTTTAATTAAGAGAGTCATATAAAATAATGACGATGTGTATGACCACCAAAAAGAGTTCTATTCTTGTACAAAAAATATGATTGAATTTTTTTTAAAAAAGTTATCGATAAAATCATTAAATATTTCATATCAATGATATGAGATAAATGTAAATGTTTTAGTGTTTTTTTCATGTTCTTCACTTACACCATAATTTTATTGTCCTAACTCATATGATGAAACTTTGTACTGTTAGACCAAATAGTTTATATATATACCTCTTACACATTCATTTAATAAAAAAAGTTACTTTATAAATCATACCTTTAATGTGAAAATAGAAACATCTCCAACTCTATCCACAGTATAAGGTGAATTGGGCACTGCTGAATGAAGCAAGCAAGTCAAGGATTTCCATTGATTCCTGCTCAGCGAATCTCCCACGAACATGATGCTCTTCCCTCTCATCTTCTCCAGAAAATCTACCCCGTTAAATCTACATTATTTATTCAAACATTGGAAAAAAGTTAAAATAATAAAGTTGAATTATTTTCACAAAAATAAATGAAATAAAACACACAAACAAACAAACAATTGAAACGAATTGTCAATTATGGTTATGACTTTCCCTGAATTCACTTTTCAGAAAAAGTTAATGCAACAACCACTGTTATAAATTGTCACTGACTTCACTTTCCAGTTCAAGTTCTCTTCATTTTCTCGAAAAGCAAAAAAAAAAAAAAAATGGTACAAAAGGAAGGGGACACGTTGGGAATTAGATGAAACTACCAAAATACCGGTGCATTCGAGGGGACTACATAATAAAATTATATACAGTATATAAATCGAGAGTAATTAATTACAGTACTTTTAAGAATAAGAATTAGGAGTACTCAATAGCCATCGTTTTCATAGTAAATATTTAAAAGCTTACCAAGTACTACTATTTAATGTATAATATTAATTAGTAATATTTAACGAATCTTATACTAATTAATGTATATAATGAATGTTAATATCAGTAACTTACTTTGAATACTAGTTAATGCTCATAAAAACATATTGGTTACCATACGTAAGTCTTTAAAAATAAACTATGTCCATGTGTGGTATTTTTTCATAATTTTGCAATTCTGATTCATAAATTAACTTTCAATATTTAATAATAAAAAAAACAATAACAAGACATCGTGTTACCCGGTTAAACATACAATGTTAAGCTAATTCATCAAAATTAAACAATTAATATAACGTCAAATTTGCAAAATAAATAAATAAATAAAAAGACAAAATTTAGTGATTTATATATGACAGAAATTAAAGGATCTAACTCAATTATTTAAACACTATGAATTTTAGTGATTTAAATCTTTCTGATTTTATGAATAAAAAATAAAAAATAATGACAGAATATATTCAGAGAATAGGAAGATAGAGATGGTACTGTTGTACAGAAGGTTATTTTATTAAAAAGAAAAAAGAAAAAAAGGTGTATGATGGAGAAAAGGGAGAGTAATGAATGATATCGATAAGAGAGAGAGGTAGCATTACCTGAGTAAGTTGCAGGCAAGTGGGTGCCATCTATAGTGGGTGTAGTTCAGATCAGGGCGTCCATTCAATTCGCAGCTGAACTCGCGCTCGACGAATGGACACGTGGCGGGATCATAGAGCGGGTACGATTCGTCCGCCACCCATGTTCCCGTGAACACATCGCAAGAAGAACCATTTCCTCCTCTCACTTTCGACGATGATGAAAACAACACTAACACAAGAATGAAGAGGAAAATGTGCAGACGAGAAGAGAAACCTCGTCCGACATCACCCATTTTTCTTAATCTCTCTCTCTCACTTGGGTACGAGAAGAGTGGAAGCTAGGAGAGAGTAGTTCTTCTTCTCTCTCTCTCTTGAGTTATGATTATCTTTGTTGTTCTAAGCTGGCGGCATTTATATACAAATTGCCTCTGCATTTATGCTAATTAAATCAAATTGAGACACTTCGGGGACATATATAGAAAAGATTTATTATTTATTCTCCGGACTGAAAATATAATTAAAAAAAATAAGATAAATAATTAATTTTATCTTTGAGAGTGTAATACTTTAACAAAATTGTATGATAAATAAAAATTTAATTTTTGAATATATAAAAAGTGTAATATATTAATCTTTTTGATAAATTCAATCTGATATATCTAATGCATATAGCGATTGTATTTGAATTTTATTGAAAATAAATATATAATGTAATGACTATAATAATATTAAGTAACATGATTCTCATATTTGTTTGTTAATGAGTTATAAATTTTACATGTATCGAATTTACTTTGTTGCATATTTTGTGAGTCAATCATTTAAGTAATATTTTTTCGTGTGACAAATTAATTTCAAGATATCATAAATACATAGATGTTAGAGATAATAAACGAAACTTGACGACATAAGAATAAAAATAATGCATTCACAGTATAACAAGTCATGACCTTTAATTTATGATAAGCCAATGAACTTTTATAAAATTATTTTAAAAGTCATACAAATGGAGAGTTGTGATTTTTTAACAATATAAAACTTTGTTACACTATCAGTACATTACCCTTATTCTCTATTTTAATTTATTACATTTCAAAGATGAAATTGTCAGTACATTACACTTTCAAAAATGAAATTGACTATATATCCTAAAAAAACAACTAAATCTATTCTTTTAAGAAAAGTAATTGTACCCCCAGATCCGATCTTGTTGATCCAATACAAGAATCAGTTCAAATCTTAATTGGATCACACCAAATCCAAAATGATAAAACTGGAACGACAATGATATAATCTGGAATGATAGTAACGTAATAACAGATAAAGTAAACGATATCCCAACTAACATGTCGGATCTTGAAATATTCAAAATCGGCCTCAAATCCATTAATAAAACATAAAATCCCCTACTAGAAGGGGAAAAATAAATTATATTCAATGTTCTAGACAAATAATCTAATCTTAATCGAAAAAGCCTTGCTAAAAATCGTAATTAATTTGATTTAATTTTGATAAATTCAATAAAGTAAGTGATAAATTTACTAATGTACATCTTGCATTTATTTGCCTAGGAAAAAAAAGGGGATTGAGTTAGAAATAAAACTTTAATTAAATAAAGGATAATGTGTAGACAATATCATTAATTATGAGAAAGATAAAATTTGTTTATATTTTAGTCCAACAAACATGTATTTTTTATTTGCTTATATTTAAGTCCGGATGAATATTTCCATTTCATTTTATTTTTTTAAAATTTATTTGAAAAAAAATGAGTTGTTGGTTTGGTTATCACCAAATAATGAAGTCATGAAAGGGAGAATTGGAGAAACTTGTGGGACTCGACTTGCGAAGGTGAAACGGGGTTTTCATTGCCTTTAAATACTTGTCAGACTTAATTAAAAAGTCTTATTTTAGAATTTAAAGATAATACACAATCACGAACGGATTTATGAGGGCAAGGAGGAGCTTAGTCCCCTCCCTCCAACGTTCTTTCAAGGTATAATATATATTAATTATTAATTAACAATATATATACTTTTTAGGGAATCAATAATATATATACTATTTCCAAAAAGTAAATGGATAAAATAATACTATAGGCTAGCTAATTAATAAATATTTTTTTTTGTGCAAAGCTAATTAATAAATATGATAATATATATATGTTATCATCAATTATATATTATTTTTTTTAATAATACATTAAATTTAAATGGTTAAAAAATAAAAAAATAAGCCCCCCCAAGATAGTTATTTGAATCCGTATTTATATACACTATCAATCATCACAAACTTATGTTTATATAAATTGAAAATAATTTTATAAAAATTAAATATTTTATTTTAAATAAAGATTTATAATTGTCCAATGTAAAATTAATTTACATTGTTATTACACAACTTTTAAACTCTTTATCTTACTAATTAATAATTTATTAATTAGTAACTAATAACTCAGTTTCTTTATATTTTATAGTATAAAATAAATAAATAAATAAATAATATTGTCATTTAATAGTCTTAATAATTATTATTTTCACTCCTTCTGTTCTAAATTAGGAGGTTTTAGATTTTTTTTTCCAAAATAGATGTCATTTTAGAAACTAATGCAGCATTAAATGTCTTATTTTAAGATTACACTTTAATTAATAATGATTAATAGTAGCGTATAGTAAGAATGAAAAAGTAATTAATTAAAAAATAAGTGATACATTAGAAAATTACATAATAATGTTATTTTAAGAAATTTAACACATTAATTATATTTTAAAGAATAATCATTATTGTTTGTAAGAAGACTGATCATGTTTGTATGAATTAATATAATAACAATTATTGTTTTACGAAGAAAAAATCATAATCATTAAAAAAAGCGATCGTGTATGCATAATAAATGAGTTTATTTAAAATTAAAATAAGTGTTTATAAAATAAGTGATTATTAGATAATTGATTAGGATTAATTTATTTAAAATTATAATAATTATTTTAAAATAAGTGACTATTTCACTAAAAAAAAATTTAAACAAGTTTTATTTCACAAACAGATAGTATTTGTTTATTTGAATAAATAAAAATTTACTTATTTTGAACAAAAATAATTAAGACAAACATACTATAAAAAATAGATAAATATTTATTTCATCAAATAAATTTAAATTAATCAGCATTTTAAATTAATTAAAAATATATATCATTGTGTAATAATTGTGTATAAAAAGTTACTGATTGGTTGTTTGCCTGTTCAGTTTCTAACCTATATGATTTGGGATTAATTCTATAATTTAAGAAATTAAAGAATTTATACACACAAACTGCTTTTTTTTCTTGGTATAATTAATTCTATAATTTAAGAAATAAAAGAATTTATACACACAAACTGCTTTTTTTTCTTGGAAATTTTATACCAGTCAAGTATCGTACACATAACGGTTAAGCTACTAAAGTCTTTGAGTCCAAACTCACGATATCCAACTATATCAAGTCAACTTTTTCTTCTAAAATAAACATGTTCAATAATATTAGTGTAAAGCATTTTGGAATATAGAAGCAAATTGAAGAAGAAGAAGAGACATTCAAACTGCCATGTAGTGTGGAATATGTATATGTATGAACTATGAAGGTTAGCTTAACCATACAAGGATAATGAATCACATAGGTCTTAATCAACTTTCATTGATTGATTACAATTACGTGCTTGAAAGTTGCAATTGCATTACCACTTTCTGATCTTATCCACTACTGTGCTGATGAACTCAAACCCATTATTTTTACAAAGTCACTTCATTTTCAACTCACTATTTTGTTTCCGATAAGAGTTATTGTTTCTTTTTGTTTGGATTTTATCGGTTTTATTGGGTTAGAGTTTAATTGAGTTATGCACTGTTTATATTTATGTAAGAAGTTTTCAACCAATTAGAAACAATTGACGGTATGATTTTAAGTTATATATTTATTTATTATAAAAATTAACTTATTTATCATAATATAACCAACAACCATTGGGATTAGTTGCTTGTGTCATTTATTAGAATATTTACATGCTGAGTATAAATAAATTATATTGAGAAAAGAATATTCATATGTGTTCATAATGTTAAATAAAAATTAATTATTATTTTCGACAATAACTATTTTGTACATAATTTGGAAAAAAAAAATTAAAAATATAAAATAAGATAAATTCCTTATTTTTTTTTGAAGAATCTATTTTCCACTAACATTACCCACTTGCTTGTTAGTATTTCTTTTTATGAAAAAAATATAAAGGAAATGAATAACTAGTAGTATTAATTTGTGAACACACAAATATACATTAGTCTGTGTCAAAATCTATGTAAAATCATTAAAGAAAAAAAATGGAAAAGATGCCATTGACAATTGACAAGAGCTCTGTTTCTGCACTATTCTAAATGCAAAGCAAGCTGACAAAAAGGAAAGCGAAGAAAAATTGTATACAGCCAATACAGGTTATTTATCACTTTATTGGAACCTTATAAATTATAATAGCCATCTATCACAAGGAACAAATATGAATCAAGTTAGACTTAAGTATAAGTTATATGTCATAAACAAAGTGATGATGATGATAGCTAGATTGTGATCTAATCACTTTTCTCCTGGTAAGAAGAATCCATGTTGACAGAATATAGATCTGTGTCAGACATAAATGCTGAAGTTTCAGCCATTGAGATGCTTTCTTCTTGAGAAGTCTCACGTGTCTTATTTTTTTCTCTTAGTTGGTAGTATTGTTGGATCATCTCTAACTTCATTCCATCCAATACCTGGCTTGTGTCTGACACCACTTCTTGAACATCAGTTTTGCCTTCAAGCATGCACACCACTGAAGCCATGGTAGGTCTATGCATTGAAGAAACTTGTGTGCATAGTAGAGCCACATTGATCATCACCACTACTTCATCTTTTTTGAAATCTTTACCCAACCTCTCATCAACTAGGTCCATTAGATTGCCTTGTTCTTTCAAGAGACGCACCTTGCAAAACAAAATAACATACAAACAATTAGATGTTGCACTAGATTAATATTGACTTAGATTTTTAATGAGTGTATATGCACAATAACAATCACATGGACATGAAATCAAGAGATCTTAAGAGTAAAAGTTACCCAATCAACAAGGGAGAAGCACCCTTCCTTTGGCCAGTTCATGGAGTTACTTTTTCCACGAACAATTTCCAATGCAACAATGCCAAAACTATAGACATCTGCTTTGTCGGTCAAATAACCATGCATTGCATATTCAGGAGCCATGTATCCACTACGGGATTGAAAATTCATACATTAATATTGAGAATACAATTTTTAAAGCAAAAATAAGTGGGCTAAAGTAAGTTGGTGAGGTATCTCATCTCAGCATATGTCCTCTACCTTTTTGCATATATATTTTTACCTCAGACTGCATGCAATCTTGCATAGAGAATGATAAATATTAGCACTAAACAAATTTCATAAAAAATACTAATATATGAGAACTCACTAGGTGCCAGCTACTCTGGTAGTTATGTGTGTATAGCCCTCTTCATCAAGCTTGGCCAAACCAAAATCTGATATTTTTGGATTGAGATCTTTATCAAGTAACACATTGGTGGCCTTGATGTCCCTGTGAACTATCTTTAGCCTTGACTCTCCATGGAGGTAAGCCAAACCTCTAGCAATACCAACACAAATCTTTTGCCTTGTTGACCAATCCAACTTCAATTGACATTTTTCTTGTGCTTCATTTACATTAGTTCATAGAAATTAGACAATAACATATATGGTAATTTAAACATGCAATGTATACCAGATTGTTGACGATTAATGAAGAGATACTAAACGAACATGAATATGAAAAAAAGAGAGTTACCAAATAAAGCACGAGCAAGACTATTATTTTCCATATATTCATATACCAACATCAATTGATCTCCTTCCATACAACAACCATAGAGCTTAACTAGGCAAGGGTGTTGCAAAGCAGAAATCATGCCAATCTCATTTATAAACTCACGATTCCCTTGCTTTGATTTGGAAGAAAGTTGTTTAACTGCTATTACTGTGCCATCTGAGAGAACACCCTACAATTTTGGGATCAATATTAAAGTACTGCTTTGTTTTTAGGAAGTTGAATAGAAGTACCAATCATAATAGATCTTTCAATGAAGGTCAAATAAATATGTTGGATGTGCAAAATACCTTGTACACAGGACCAAAGCCTCCTTCTCCAATCTTGAATGCAATATCAAAGTTGCTAGTTGCAGCTCTGATTTGTCGTAAGCTAAATAAGCCAGTTTGCAGATCTACACCCCTTAGCTCTGTTGGTTTAAGCAAAAAAATAGAAATAAAAAACAATAATCTCTTTTTTTGAAACTTTCCACAATAATACATTTGGAAGAATAGAAATATTATGATATGAACTTGTCTCATTGAAGCCACAGTTCATATGTAGTCTAACATTGAGACTGAATACTAATAGTCTTTGAATTATAAATGAACCAAACCTAACTAACTCCCAAGTCCCAAAGGCTTTGAATGAAAGTTAATTTTAGCAAAATAATATAGTGATAATAGTAGTTATAACTTATAAGAGCCTTTTAGTTCTTACCTCTTTCCAATGAACCTTTCCTTCTTAGACATCCTCTCCACCAAGCTATTCCAAATATTACGATGATAACAAGTGCTCCAGTAACTACAATTGCAACAATAAACTGCACAGGCATGCCATCTTCATTTTCCTCTTTGGGTGTAAAGTCTGCTTCATTATGACACGTTAGGAATTGCATATATATTAGATCAGTGATGGTTAAAGAAAAATAACTATATAGAGAAGTAGAACTGACCAGGATCAACAGATATAGCTGATATAAGAGGACCATGAACTGATCCAAATGGAATACCAGTTGTTCCTTTACCAGCCCATTGCAAGCGAATCTCTAAGGTACTGCTATTCACCATAGCAGTGAACTTTTTTATGATTGCCTTACCAACTCCTCCAGCTTCATTTGCAATATTGAAATCCTTCAGCACCAACTTTCTCTGCAATACTTCAATCCAAACACAAATGGTTCATGATGGTTTATAAAGATCAAAAGGTATATATAGTTGTTCAATACTCGTTCCCTCCTGTCCTTTTTATAAGAAACAAGTTTCAGTGTACGAGTATTAAACACTGTACACTGAAACTTGTTTACTGTAGAAAGGATCAGAGGTAGTATTAAACATCTGGTGTTGAAAAAGGTAATTAAAATGATGAAACCAGAACCTGAATATAAATGTCAAATACACGTCTTCCGAGACTGCTATATGTTTGATCATCAGTGAACATGATTTCTGCAAAATGAAGACTTACTGTATAGCTTCCATTCCCCATGCAAAATGCATAATACGTGAGTGAAAGGGCAGAAACACGTGCATCCATGTACAGTTCTCCATTGTCCATAGCAAGCTTAGTTGTATTAGACCATGTATAGTAGTCTAAACGACTGCTATCAAAGAAATGACCAGTGTTGCTAAAAACCCAGTTTGATCCGGTTCGGCGAAATCTCGCGGGTCCAGCTTCTTGTGAATCATCTTCATATTTCATGTTTCCATTAGAAATTGTCTTCCCACCACAGTTTATATGGAGAGAGTACCAAGCTGGGACAACCATTAATTAAAGGGTGAAAAGTCTATATAAGAATGATGGAAAAGTATATAAATGTTTCACAATTACAAATGATGGAAAACTCTTGCACCTCACAGAACAAAGATCAGCACAAAAAGTACACATCAAATCCAATAAAAACTAATACGAAGTACACATCAAATCCTTGTAAAATCAACTTACTATAAACATATCAACATTACTGTAAAATTGAACAGGTTCAAATAATAAAACTTTAGCTAGATATCAATGTTAGAAGTTTATAACTTATCAACTTACTTTTAGGACAGTTACTGTTCCCTAAACATGGAATCGTTCCCCTGGGAAAATAATGGAGTAAGCATAACAAGTTAGCATAATCACATTATAAGTAGTATAGGCTATATAAAACTAATTTAGCATGAGTAGTATATAAAACTTACAAGTTATTTCCCTTCAAAGATGATGCAAACAAGTTCCTAAGGCACATAGTAAATTGGCAAGGCTCAGATAGTATCTCAAAATTCCCAAAAAGAAAAAAAAAATGCAAAGGCAAGGATTCTTACACGCTTCCTTGTTGACATGTCAATTGCTCTGGGTTTTCGATGTTCAAATTGTTGTATGAGAGATCCCTGTGTCAATTTATGCATTTCGGAACCAAAGATGAAATCAATAATTATATGTAATATCGTCATTGTATCACCGTTAAACTCAATCATATAAGTTGTTCATCAAGGATTACTTACGTGTAGTCTGGCCTATCAATCCAATTGGGCAGTGGTCCAGTAAAAAGGTTTCCAGTTAAATATCTAGGTAAAAACAATATAAAGAAGTCAATTTATAGAACTCATCAATTACTGATAAACCATCAATATTCTTCTGCTAAGGTACTCATGAGAATACAATTATGTTGGTCAGAATTACAAAACAACATATATTGATGGAAAAACACATTAACTTGAAATGAAATAAATTTGTAGAGAATTCAAATAGATTCACTTTTCTAATTAAATTTCCAACTGTCTCTGTGTGTGTATCTACTATCTAGAAAACAATGCATTATAATTTTACAAAATTCTTGCCATTTTGTTGCAAACAAGTCAACCCTGCCTTGGTTAAATAACACATCAAATTAAAGAATATTGCTTACAGTAAATTTATATCGTTTAGGCCACCCAAGGTTCTCGGAATCGGTCCAGTTAATTTGTTAAAACTGAGGTCTCTGAAAAGGGAATAATTCCAGAACAAGTATTATTATATTAGAGAGAAAAAGAATTGTATAAAAAAAACATGGAAATGTTTAGTCCCTACAATGCAATGAACAAAAACAACATGCATGTTGATACTCTTCACCAAATAGATGAGTATAAAGAGCAACAAACTATAAATGGTTCTAAATACATATAAATAAGAGTTTAATGGTGTACGGATAGTTTAATATAGTTTTACAAGATTAGACCACCACGATTTTTTATTGCGAGAAATGTTTGAACACAGCATAAACATATCACTTACAAAGATCGTAAAGTAGTAACATTTCCAAGATATTCAGGAACCATTCCTGTAAGATTGCAACTCCTCAATACTCTGCGAAACATTAGTGTAACAATATGTAAATATGTAGTGGCATAAAGGTATATATTAACATCTTATATTTCCTTATTTCTATTTCTAAGAGCATTTCATTGTTGAGGCACTAACACAAAGTAAATGAAAAATCATAGTAATAGTCCAAGCATTTAACTCACAGTGTCTGCAAATTTGTCAAGTTTTTAAGTTGGGGAAATTGAGAATCAGGTCCTCTCAAGTCACTAATTCTCCTGCATCAGATATATTAACTCTTGATGAGCATATTAAATTTTGAAACCTTGGTTGCAATCAAAACACCAACCATACTTACAAGTCAGTGAGGTTGTTCAGAAATGAAATTCCAGAAGGAATTGGCCCACTAAAACCACTCCCTTGAATCACCCTATCATAATTAAAAACCATTAATTCAATCAACAAACCAATAAATAAATAAATAAACAGATTCAAATTTCACAGGAATAAAGATTCATACAGTCTCTCTACACTTGTCCAACTCTGCATGAAATTGGGTAAAGTTCCAGAGAATTGATTGTCACCAAGTCGACTGCATTATAAGAGTGTATATATGCAACAAAGAAACGTTACTTTTGCTATGAAACATATTATATATAGTGAATGGAATTGAATATAATAAAAAAAGAACACTTACACTTGCTTCAGTCTAGTGAACCTAGAAAATGTTGCAGGTAAATTTCCGGTAAAGTAGTTGGATGTAAGAAGCCTATAAGTAACATGGAAATTTAGAATATAATGAGTATAATACACTTTTAATGTTTTTATCAAATAAAAGCAACTCATACTAACATGTGAATTTGAAAATAATTTTCCCATCAATGATTATCTAAGCACTTTGAAAAAGACATCAAAGGCATAGAATGTAAACAAAATTTATGAACATGAAAGTTTTAATTTTTCAATAGTAAAAATAATTATCCATTTAAAACACACAAAAATGCTTACAGTCTTTCAAGTTTGGGGAGATTCCCAAGCTCTGGAGGAAGTGCTCCAGATAATTGATTGAACTCCAGGACCCTATAAAGCATTTCAAGGAAGACAATCATAGGTTGGCAAAAAAAAAAAATTCATAGAATTGAATGGGAAAATTTCTATGTGGAGATGATCACAAACTTACAAACTTTTCAGTGTGGTGATGTTTCCTAATTCTTTTGGGATTGGACCTGTTAGCCGATTTCCAAGAATGGAACTGCCACAGTTAAGAAACACACATAACCAGTTTAATTTTTCATGAAATCAGTAGAAGAACAATTAAAAAAATTAAGTTAAATATGTTTTTAATTCCTATAAATAAAATAATGTTCACTTATAACCAATAATAATAGGAAAAAGTTTAATATTGATGCAAAATATAAGATTTTTAATCAATCACCAACTTCATTCTTCATTGATGCTAAGTCAATTAATTTTTATAACATCTTTTTAAAAGTTATCCAAACAATAAATTATGGTTGAAAGACAATGTAGAAGTGCATTACCGTTAAACTAATAAGAAATCGAAGAAGGAATGAAGGAGAGAGTATATACATGTTGACAAGGTTCATGGAGCCCCATTGTGGAGGGATGGTACCATTGAGGTAGTTTCGAGAGAGGTCACTGTTCCACATTAATTGAAGTGAAAAGAATCAAACAAGTGAATGATTTGTTGGTAAAGATATGCAAATTTTAAGTGTGGGTTTAGAATGACATACATTTCTTGGAGGTAAGGCAATCTCACTAGTTCACTTGGGAGTGTGCCCGTTAGATTTTGTGACTTGAGAACACTGCATGATAATTATTGATCCAAACGTGAAAACCATGAGTAACATATACAGTATTTTTTTTTTTAGGAATGTCTCCTCAAAATATTTCTGCACTAGTGTTCATTGGACTTAAAACCACAAACAATAAAAATCTAATGGGTCGTGATCAAACGGACAAGTAAGAGATTACTCTCTGTACCCTCGTTTTGTTTCTTGCATCTCCAAAAAAACCGAAACAGACAACGGACAAAACTACCCTCCACCAAAAACCACCATGCCCCACCTCCACCCAACACCACTGTCGACGACTCTAGTGCAAGAATGGAGTTGAGAATGACAAGAGAGATGCAAAACATGACCCCTTTTAACGTCTTTCCAAAATTATGTAAACATATTTCCAGAAAAGCATTTTCAAAATTATGGTACATAATTCTGGAAGTGCTTTTCCGAAATTATGTTAGTAGAATTGTTTGTTTTTTTTTTTTTTAGAGAAACAAAGTTTGTTTGACTTTTTCTTTTTGTTTACAAAAAAAATGTTTGACTAATAATTTAATCATTATATATGTTCTGATTTAATAAGAAAATTTGGCCTGTTAGGTTTATCTTTGGCCACGTAAACCAAACCCAAGACAAGGAAACAAAAACAAACTAATTGCAAAACTCATAAAGCAGGGCTTTAACAAACACAGACACAGATAGAGAGCTTACATGCTAACAACATGGCAGATAGTAGCATTGACAAAAAGGCAATTGCATGTGACAGCATTTTCAAATCCCTTCACTTGAACAGATGAACTCCAATTACTGCATGGATCCACACTGAAATCCCAATTCTTCTTCCCAAGTTTCTTAGCTATTTCTTTCATAACTTGCACTGTATATCAAAACCAAATACCAAATTAACGCCACCCCCATAATGTTGTTTAAAATTTTCTGCAATTTCAAATTGAATTTTCTCACCCTTGTGAGAATTAAGATAGGTCCTATTAATTTAGATAATTCTTCCGTGTGCCATCATTGTTACATTAAAAATAAGTTTTTTCAAAACTTGATTTTAACTTTTATATAAACTAATATTAATTTTGAAATGTTCATTCAAACCTGAACTTTCTATAATGTGTGTATATATTTAATGTATGAATGTATTGTGTACGTACCTTCATCTTCTGGCAGAGTAGCTCCCCTAGCCAAAGAAGAGATCAAGCAAAAGGCAAGAAAAAGATGGAAGAGTGAAGGGAGAATCATGTTCGTGAATCGTGATGATGGCTGGAAGAAGCTTTAGAATTGAAAAGCTCAAACACAGAAGAGTAATTAAGAAATGAATTAGCAGCTAGAGATATATAGAAACTTTGTGGATTATATAAATAACAAGGTTGAAATCGTTAAAGAGAAATATGTTCCTACCCACAGAAAGAGATTAGATTTTAAATATTTTAAAGTATTAGCTTGCCAGCTTGTGTTTACACAGGAGCAAATAGAAAATAATGGTGGATATTGAAGTTAAAGGTTTCTTGAAACTCATGCTACGTGGCTACTTGAGTTAAATATATGAATGTTGATGAAGTATAATAGAGGTTTCACGTTGTAAGCCTTGAAATATGTGTAAAGTCAGAATTTTAACTAGCAATTTAATTAGTTTAAGTTTAACAGCAAGTTGCTTAATTTGATACTAGTTATCTAGTCTCTAATTACAAAAGTCTACTTCTCGTTGGGTTTGATTTTAAATTTTTAAAGTCATAATAATTTAAAGTTGGTAAACGAAGCCAATGAAATGAGAAAGGAAACAAATGAAATCAAAGAGAGTCAAAAAGGAGAAGATGATAGAATATTCACTACTAATTACGAAGATGTTTCTCACGAAACTAGCTAGAACTTCTATGAGCATAAAAGATCGATTCAATTCAATAGTGTATAGTAGTCATTTTTAATATTAATAAATTTTACATAATAAATACCATTATAACGGTGTTGGGTTAGCAATTGCTTCCAACCATGTATGACACAAATCTGAATAAAATCAAGACTGTAGGGTTAAAGTAATTAAATCCGTAGTTGGTATATAACTGTATAAGTGACGTCAGTGTCAATCGCTTAAATAACATTTCTGATTCACTTTTTGTGAAAAAATGTAGTTAGGAATTAGGATGAGAGATTTATTAAAAGTGACTAGCTAATAACCAAGTTACTCGATATATATATATATATATTAATCATAGGCAAAGTTCCTAAACAATTCACACCAATTTATCAATTTATGATCATAAAAAAAGGAATTAAGTCTTTAATTATACGATAAATATCAGTTTTAGTATCTAAATTCTGAATGTATAAAGCAGTAACATATTGGTTCTTAAAGAATTTTTTAGCATATTGGTTCGCATTTTCAGTTATCAAAAGGTATTTATCTTTACTGTAATTTTGATTTTTCACTCAAATATGTATTTTATCCCTAAAACAATTTTTTTTATGACAGTATTTTGTTAGTTTGGTAAAGGGTGATCCATGCTATCCGTATCTCCTGTGTGATGAAAAACTCAATGTTATGTAATTCCTTTAAGAATGTGTATTGATAGATTTTACTCAAATTCAACACAATCAAATTGTGACAACTCAAATTTGCCTAACTAAAACATATGATTAAAATGGTTATTTAATATTTTTCATGGTTATGTGATAAATATAGTATATATAAGGCTTAATTGTAATTTTTATCCCTTTTAGTCTTAAAATTTGGTCTCTCCGTCTATTTTTAAAGTTGACTGTTAGTTTTAACGTTGAATTTGTCTACTTAATATTTTTTAATTAACAATAATGATCCATATTTTTTTAAATTAATAATAATGATCCAACACTCTTTTACTTCTTTCAAGAATCCTAAAATTTTTTCTCTTATCCTCCAAGATACAATGACCCCGCCTCCCTTCTCCTCCTTTTCAATGTTGGGTGTGTGAGCCAAGGTTGAAGGAGAAGATGTCGTGGAGATTGCATGAGGCAAGGTCGCACGTTGCACGTCGCAAAAGTCTCATGAAGGTTGCATGGTGGTCATGTGGTGGTCGCATGGTGGTTGTGCAGAAGTCGTGTAGAGGGCTTGTGGTAGTCATGCGGAAGTCGAGAAGAGAGGGGAGGTTGTTGGGTCTTGGAGGAGAAGAGAAGATAAGAAAGGAGTTGGGGGAGATGAGATTTCAAAACATTGAGGAGAAAAATTTTAAGTTCTAAAAAGAAGGAGAAGAATCTTAACCATTACTGTTAATTCAAAAAAATATGAATTATTATTATTAATTAAAAAAATTAAGTAAATAAAATTAACGTTCAAACTAACTGACCACTTTAAAAAATTAAAAAAATGAAAATTGTAATTAAGTCAATATATACCCATGTATAACCATTGGAAGGTTTATACTCTTAATGGACAGTTTACATGTGTATGCTTTCTATGTAAAAAAGGAAAAAGTCAATGTACTAGTAATTTGTTAAAGGATGTGTGGTTGAAAAGAAAAAAGAGATTAAAAAAAGTTTAAAAAATGAAGGGATAAATATAGTAGATATGATGAAAAATAAAAGAGCGAAAAAAATACTTCAATTCTTTTCATAAATCAAAGTAAAAGTTTTTAAAAGATTTAAAAAAAAAAACTTATCTAAAAAAATATTTTAAAAGTTTATCCAAAAGTAACTTATATACTATTCCATATAATGATAAGATGGTTTAAAAAATGCACAATTAAACTTTAAAATTAAATAAGAATATTTCGTTAAGAATTCAAATTTAATTACGAATTATCATCAAATTAGATGAGGATAAATGTTATCCTAATACTCTAACAATCTTTTTCTAGCCATACAAATGGGACATTTGTAAGCACCATAGTGGAAACTTTAGATAAGATATAACTAACCAGGTGATTAGATCCTACTAAGAAGGAATTAACTAACTGATTTAAAGATAGATATGATAATAGATAAAAGATAAAGTTGAAAAAACTTTTATCTTCTTCATATAAAAAGGGTTCTTCATATTCAACCAAAAATCACAATTGAAAATGTTTTTTCTTCTTATTCGAGAGAGTGTACATTATTATGGGGAAGTTATCGATTAAGTTGCACCGCAAGGAATCATCATCATGGCCATCATTGCAAATAACAAGGTGTTTTCATCACTGTGGTCGAAAATGCAATGCACAAGATGATGATCAAGGGAAGAATGTTAACTTCTCTAATCTCTTAATAGGGCAAAAATTTTCTCACGGTGCGCATAGTCAAATCTACCACGGTATATACAATAATGAACACGTAGCGGTTAAATCCGTAAAGCTATTTCGTGACGATGACGGCAATAATAACAATGCTCTCACTTCTCTTTTGGAGACACAATATTTAAGAGAAGTCACGCATCTGTCTCGTCTCCATCATCAAAACGTGGTCAAGTTCGTGGCCGCGTGGAAAAATCCACATTATTATTTGATTCTCACGGAGTATATGCAAAAGGGTTCATTGAGGGTGCATTTAAACAAGGTAGAGCACAAGCCAATTTCTATGAAAACCGTGACATCTTTTGCATTGGACATTGCACGTGGAATGGAGTATGTTCATTCACAAGGTATCATTCATAGAGACCTAAAACCGGAGAATGTTCTCGTTGATGAAGGGTTTCGTCTCAAAATTGCTGATTTTGGCACTTCTTGTGGGGCCGGAAAGTGTGACTCATTGAGGGGTACCTACCGTTGGATGGCACCAGAGATGATCAGAGGAAGCCGTCACGGGAGAAAGGTTGATGTGTACAGTTTTGGGCTTATTTTGTGGGAGCTTGTTAGTGGGTCATTGCCGTTTGAGGGTATGAGCCCAATACAAGTTGCGGTTGCGGTTAAGGATAGAAATGTGAGGCCCATTATACCTTCTGATTGCCCACATGTTTTGCGAGAATTGATCCAGCATTGTTGGGCCTACCGACCAGCGAAGAGGCCCGAGTTCTCTCTTGTTGTACAGGTCTTGGAGCAGTTTGATCAGTCTTTAAGTTTGCATAGATATTAAGCTTTTGAGTAATTTTTTTGTAATTGAGTTAGTGGCCTAGCTTTTGTAATTATTTTTTGTTGATTACACGCATGGCTTTGGTAGTAATTTGTGTAGTACGATGAATTATTTCATTGTAGTTAGAAGAAGAGTTGTTTTACATGGTTATTTTAATGTCAATCAACTATTTTCATTTTGTTTTGATTCTATGGTCAATTTTTTTTTTCTTTCATGTGATATATTAGGAAAACTAAAATACCAAAATGTAGAGAGAAAAATTCATATTGTTACTTTTTTATAAATTTCCTAAATGTGAGAGTTTGATTTATGTTTGAAAACCAGAATTCAACGCTAAGCTAACGAAAAAATTATTCGTTTTAAGATAAGAATTCTTCTTATAAGATCATTTTTTTACATACAAGGATCAAACTCAAAATCATTTTTTCACATGAGCCAACCATCTTTGGTAATTAACCTTGAAGAACATTGTGAGACTAATTACATATTTTGCAGTTATGCATGAAATTATGGTTTAAGAGGAAAAAATGAGCATGAAAGAACAAGGAATAATACCACAATTTATACATATTCCTAAGTCCTTAGTCCTAATTTCTTTTCTCCCAATCAGAAGAATCAGTGTGAGCAGGATATAACTCTGCAGCTGATGAAGATGAAGCAGTCCATGGCCCATCAATTGATAAACTATGACTCTGTGCTTGTGTCTCATCACTACTCTCATTTTCTTCTACTTCAAAGTAATATTGTCTCATTTCCTTTAACTTCATTTCATCCATTTTCTCACTTGGATCTGAAATAAATTCTGGAATTGGAGTTCTTCCTTCAAGCATGCTAAGCACTGATGACATGGTAGGCCTAAGGTTTGAAGTGAAATTGGTGCATAGGAGAGCCACTTTGATCATCAACATTACCTCATCTTTATTGAAATTTGATCCTAATCTTCTATCTACTAGCTCCATTAGGTTACCTTTCTCTTTCAATATCAAACGTGCCTGTTGAAACAAAATTGGGAGGTTCAATTAGAGTATTTCACAACTTAAATACCTACAGTTGATCAAGAAGTATATAAAGTGTAGGTTCAATTCCTGTTTTGAAGATTGTTTTAAAGTGATTGAGAGTTTTTCACACATGTATAACCCAATATGCACAATGTAAGTATATATGGTATATATCATGGATCTTTTGATTCACATAAACAAACATAGAAAATTGAAGTTACCCAATCTAGAAGATGCAATGCTTCTTGTTTGGGTCGGTGGATGGTGTTGATCTTTCCAGTTATAATTTCCAAGGCAACAACTCCAAAACTATAGACATCTGCTTTGTCAGACAAATAACCGCGCATTGCATACTCTGGAGCCATATATCCACTACATAATTGAAATACATGCAACATCACATCAAATTCGTCAAATCAAATTGTGCTTGAATTTGTTTATTTATTGAAATTGAAATATCACCAGCTATCCAAACTGGATTTCATAATGTTCTTTTTTTTTTTTGCTTGGCAAAAATATATTGTATTAATATAGGTACAAGGGGTACCTAACCCATATACACAAAAGTTTCTCTCTACAAAAATATCATCCACCAAATGGTTACATTATATTTGTTGATGTCCTCAACAAATACTAAGTAACCAATGTAGAAGTTTCCTCAGTACCAATCTTCTAAAACACATGCTGCATAATTCTGCAGAAATGTGCTAACAGACCACCAATGCCCCTGGTTGACAGCAGCATGTTGTTACTGCAAAAACTAAGACCACCAAAACTACTCACAATAGAAAAGTTTGAGAACTTAAATTAACTTACTAAGTTCCAGCTATTCTTGTGCTTATGTGAGTATCATCCTCCTCGTTGAGCTTAGCTAGACCAAAATCAGATATCTTTGGGTTTAAGTCTTTGTCTAGCAACACATTAGTGGCCTTAATGTCCCTGTGAACAATTTTTAATCTTGATTCTTCATGCAGGAAAGCCAAACCTCTAGCAATACCAACACAAATCTTGTGCCTTGTTGGCCAATCCAAACGAGATTCTCCATTACCTTTGTAAATTAAACAAAGATTAGACACCAATATCCTTAAGTCATATTAAAAGCAACCAAATTAGTTGATTATGTAAGACAATTATTTACCAAATAAAGCATGAGAAAGGCTATTGTTTTCCATATATTCGTATACCAGCAACAACTGATCTCCCTCAACACAGCAACCATAAAGTTTAACAAGACAAGGGTGTTGCAAAGCTGAAATCAAGCCTATCTCATTTATAAACTCGCGGTTTCCTTGCTTTGACTTAGATGAAAGCATCTTCACAGCTATTATCATGCCATTTGATAAAATGCCCTGCATTTGAAAATTTTTATACAATAGATATATCAACCACAATAATTATATATGAGATGTTATGTAATGTTCTGTTGAATACCTTATAGACAGGACCGAAGCCTCCTTCTCCAATCTTATTGGAAATATCAAAGTTATTTGTAGCAACTTTGATTTGACGCATAGTAAAAACCCCCATTTGCATGTTTAAATCCTTTAACTCTGCCAACACAATAGAATTGAAATGAGATATCTCATATAACTTGACAAGAAAGTCAGTGATAATGATATATAGTTAAAGTAGCTTATTAGTTCATACCTCTTTCTAATGAATTTTTCTTTCCAAGGCATCCTCCCCACCAAGATATACCAAATACTATGATGATAACAAGTGCCCCTGCAACTACAATTGCAACAATAGAATGCACACCTATGCCACCTCCATTTTCCACAGGTGGTATAAAGTCTGCTTTATGATGACATCAGAAGAGATTTGAATATATATATATATTAGATTAGATGAGGATGATGGAAGAAGAAAAATAACTATAGAGAAGTAGAACTAACTAACCTGGATCAACAGATATAGCTGATATAAGAGGGCCATGAACTGTTGCAAAAGGGATAGCAGTTGTTCCTTTACCAGCCCATTGCAAACGAATCTCTAAGGTACTGGTATTCACAATAGCAGTGAAATTTTTTATGAGTGCCTTACCAACTCCTCCAGCTTCTTTTGCAATATTGAAATCCTTCAGCACCAACACTCTCTGCAATACTTCAATCCAAATACAAATGGTTCATGATAGTTTACATGGCCATCAAAAGGAAGTTGTTGAAAAATAAAACAAGTTATTGAAAAGAGTAAATTATCAGGTGTGTTGAGAGCAAACCTCTAGAGGATCAGTGTATTTTACTCTATTAAACAGGGGTAAAAAGGATGAAACCATGCACCTGAATATAAATGTCAAATACGCGCCTTCCGAGGCTACTAAATGTTTGATCATCAGAGAACATAATTTCTGCAAAATGAAGATGTACTGTGTAGTTTCCATTTCCCATACAAAATGCATAGTATGTGAGGGAAAGGGCAGAAACACGTGCATCCATATACAGTAGTTCACCATTTTGCATCGCAAGCTTAGTTGTATTAGACCAAGTATAGTAGTCTGAGGAGAGGTTAGTATCAAAGAAATGACCGGTGTTACTAAGTACCCAATTTGAACCAGTCTTCTGGCGAAATCTTGCTGGTCCAGCTTCTTGTGAATCATCTTCATATGTCATGCATCCATTAGATATAAGCTTCCCACCACAATTTATACGGAGGGAGTAGTACCTATCTGTCACAAACAAAAAAATGGTGAAAATTAAGTTAAGAACAGGAATCAAGCATGATAAGAAGATCATATATATTAGGACAACTTTTGAATCTCAAAGAACAGCTTCAAAAGATTATGTGGTACCATCTCAACAAATCTTTTCAACATATATCAATTGTTGATGTGGTCTCACGTCATAGTTAATTAACTATAGAGATTCAAAATAAAAGTTTTTATATATTATGGATTCAAAACAACGGAAACATTTACCACGATTCAAGAAATCTGAGTATTTTTCCTTAACCTATAAGTTACTTATACTAAATTTATAATAGATCCACTTACTTTTAGGACAATTAATGTCTCCCAAACATGGAACTGTTCCCCTGAGAAAATGATGGAATAGCTATAATAAGTCAACATATTCACATTATAATCAGTATAAGCTACATATAAAGACAAAATAGATTTAACATGAGTACTACTATAAAACTTACAAGTGATTTCCATTCAAAGATGATGCAAACAAGTTCCTGAAGCACATAATGGCCATGGATTAGATAGCATCTCAAAATTCCCCCCCAAAAGAAGACATGCAAATGAAAGGATTCTTACATGCTTCCCTGTTGACATGTCAACTTCTCTGGATTTTCAATGGTCAAATTGTTATACGAGAGATCCCTGTAGATTTATTTGTGTGATTCAGAACCAAATATGAAACAAATAGTTATATGTAACACTTGGTGTTGTATTTTACTATATGAAAAATACATAATTTAGTTCAAAAAAATCAGAGTATAATATTTGAAGGATTACTTACACGTAGTTTAGCCTATCTAACCAATTAGGCAGTTGTCCAGTAAAATGGTTTCCTGTTAAGTATCTAGGAAAAAAAAAAAAACAATATAAAGAAGTCAATTTATAAAACTCATCAATTATTGATAAACCATATCAAAATGATAATTTAAATATATGTAAACTAAAACATATTCCCAAATAATTTGGAAGGTCCCCATTGAACTAAAGGCAACAGATAAACTTGAATAATATATACCACCCAACAATCTTACAATATATGAACTCATTTTGATGACATAACAAATCAAATTGGAACTAAAGAATATTGCTTACAGTAAATTTAAATCCTTTAACTTTAAGTCACCCAAGGTTGTTGGAATCTGTCCAGTTAATTTGTTAAAGCTGAAGTCTCTGAAAAAGATATTATGTTTAGATCAAGAATGGTGATAGAAAAGCAACATGAAAATGTTTAATCCCAATGATGCAATGAACAAAAACATGTTGATACTCTTCACCAAATGGATAAGTATAAAGTGTAAGAACTATAAATTGTTCTAAATACATATAAATAAAACTAATGATCGTTTGAACATAATTCTAACCAAGTGTAATTGAAAAGAAATTAAACCCCACTTACAATGATCGTAAAGTAGTCAAATTTCCAAGAGATTCAGGAACCATTCCTATCAGATTGCAACTCCTCAATACTCTGGGAAACAATTAAACAATATAAAAATATTAAGCATCAAAAAGTCATAACATATTCCATTTCCTGATCTGTAATTCTAAGAGCATTTCATTTTTTGAGGCATTAACACAATGAAAATGAGAAATTATAGTAATAATCCAAGCATTTAACTCACAGTGTTTGCAAATTTGTCAAGTTTATAAGTTGGGGAAATTGAGAATCTGGTCCTTTCAAGTCACTAATTCTCCTGGATCACATATATTAACTTGGTGAGGATATAAGAGAGAAAATTAAATTTTGAAACCTTGATCGCAAAAATTAAAATAAAATAAAAGTACTTACAAATCACTGAGATTTTTCAGAAATGAAATTCCAGAAGGAATTGGCCCACTAAAACCACTCCCTTGCATCACCCTATCACAATTAAAAACCATTCCTAAGATATAAATAAATAGATTAAAATTTCAAAAGGAAAGTAAAAGATTGGTACAATTTCTCGAGACTTCTCCAGCTCTGGATGAAACTAGGTATAGTTCCAGAGAATTGATTGTCACCAAGTCGACTACATTATAAGAGTGTATGCAACAAAGAAATGTTAATTACTTTTGATATGAAACATAATATATAATATAATATAGTGAATGTATTAATTGAGTGTAGTAAAAGTATATTTAAGAAATGACACTTACACTTTCTTCAGTGTAGTAAGCCTAGAAAATGTTGCAGGTAAATTTCCCGTAAAGTAGTTAGATGTAAGAAGCCTATAACAACATTGAAACTTAGAATATAAAGCATAAGGATTAGGATTATCTAAAGAGTACAATGCAGTTTTTATAAAATACCAATTCACACAAAAGGTCTTACAGTATTTCAAGTTGGTGTAGATTCCCAAGCTCTAGAGGAAGTGCTCCAGATAATTGATTGAACTCTAGGACCCTATATATAATGCATTTCAAGTTTATTAAGACTTGACGCATCCTTCAGAATTTTTCATAAATTTAAATGGGAAAAATTCTTTGGGAATGATCACAAACTTACAAAGTTATCAGGGTACTGATGTTTCCCAATTCTTTAGGAATTGGACCCGTTAGCCGATTTCCAGGAATGAAACTGCCCACAGTTAAGAAATAACATGCATAACTATACAAAGAGATTTTTAAGGCCTAAAATCTAAAATATAGTGTTTTTTTTTATTCCTAGTAATCAAAAACAGTATTAAAAAATGTACAACACTCACGTATCTCTAATCAACTGAGTTAGGTCTTTTTGGTGTCTAATATGTAGTATAAAGCAAAACTCATTTATCAAAATCATACACCAATGGTAATGTTAATAACTAATAACAAACCGGGGGAAAAATCACAGAAAATCAAAGTGAGGGAGAGAGTATATACATGCTGACAAGTTTCATGGAGCCCCATTGTGGAGGGATGGTACCATTGAGGTAGTTTCGGGAGAGGTCACTGTTCCACATTAATTGAAGTAAAATAATCAATTAAGCAATTGAATTGTGATGATGATGATAAATTTAGTTGATCAAGTGTGGGTTTAGAGTGACATACATTACTTGGAGGTAAGGCAATCTCATTAGTTCACTTGGGAGTGTGCCCGTAAGATTTTGTGACTTGAGAACACTGCACGCACGATAATTAATTAATAATCAAAACACGAAAACCATGACTATATATTATAATTAATTAATGTGTAACATAGTTTCTTTTATTTATCTCATTAGTTCACTCTGTCTGTCTCCTTCTGCACTTGTGTGCATTGGGCTTAGATCTACAAATAATTGGAAAGCTAATGGGTGTTAATGGAACAAACAACGTTTTCATAGTGTTTTAAAACTCGGCTCGACTAGAATTAGTTATCAAATCGGTCATGCAGTTGACTTGTGTGATGCAACTGGATTTATGATTCAAACTAGTGACTTACTGATTTGATATTGTCTCACTATTTTGATTGGATAGATCAGTGGTCCAATTTTTTAAAATTATGAAATCAAATGCAAGGAAAAAAAAAAAACTAATTGCGAAACTCATAGGAGCTCTAGGTTAAAGTCCAAAGCAGGGCTTTAACAAACACAGAAAGACACACAGAGATGAGAGACTTACATGCTAACAACATGGCAGATAGTGGCATTGGCAAAGTGGCAATTGCATTTGACAGCATTTTCAACAGATGAATTCCAATTACTTTGTCCACTGCATGGATCTACGTTGAAATCCCAATCCTTCTTCCCAAGTGTCTCACCTATCTCTTTCATAACTTGGACTTCATATCAAAACCAATTTAACACCAAATTAATGAATCAAGATTAATTATTCTATAAGTTGAAATTAACTTATGCGTTAAATAATTTATAAAAGCATTTTTATTCAGCTTTTCCCAAAAAGATTTGAACTTTGAGAAATTTTCATCCAAACAAACTTGACCTGTGTTGTATAATGTATGGAATGTATCATGTACCTTCATCTTCGGGCAGAGTAGCTCCCATAGCCAAAGAAGAGATCAAACAAAAGGCAAGAAACCAGAGAAGGAAGAGTGGAGGGAAAGTCATGATGATGGCTGCAAGAAGCTTTAGATTTGAAAAAAAAAAAACTCACAGAAGAGTGATTAAGAAATGAAGCAGCTAGATATAATAATGATAGCAATAATAATAATATTGAGTGACTTAATGAAAAGAGAAATAAATATATTCTGACATAAAGTGTGATAAATTATGACTCAATGCAGAGACAAGTCAATTAGATATTGAATATGTGTGATACTAGTTATCTTGTCTCCAGTTAGAAAAGTCGACGACACTGGGGTATAGCAATTGATTCCATTCCAAACATATATATATATATATATATATACACGACACAGCTATCTGAATAGAATCGTGTAGTGTTAAATTTAATAGAATCACTAAACGTTGATCAATAATGTAATTAATAGATGGTGTAGTTTAATTCAAATGATTGAGATGAATGTGTGGATATTATAATTTTTTTTAATATAAAGTTCATTTTTATTTATAAAAAAAAATAATGTAATTCATTATTATTTATAAAATTATTTTAAAAATCATATAAAATTATAAATTAAGGATCGTGATGGCTTAACATTATAAAATCAATGAATGCATCACTTTTATAAATTCATATATAATTTAACCTGAATAAATAAATAAAACTTTGCTTATTTTAAACAGTGACTTCCACAATTATATATAATTTCACATACTTAATTACTAGTTAATTAAGTTTTTATTATAAATTGAAGGGCGAAGGTACATATGCAGCGTCAACTCAGACAAAAAAAAAAAAAACATGCAGCCCAGAAAAAACATGTGCCATTACTAGTATAGTATTATCATTAATTATCTTTGACAGTGTCATTCCTCTCTTGTCCTTGTTCTCTACCTGTCTTAATCACTACCATGACCACAAGCCACAACAACTACCAGTCAACCATAGACTGAACCGACAAAATTTTCAATTAAAATATGATAAAATTAATGGGTTAATTCCTTGTTTTCTTCGATGACAATAAAGAAGTTTGAAATTAGTACTATTAATAGTGAAATAGAGAAGAAAGAAATAGAAAAAAGAGAGTATATATATGTTGTTTGACTAGGTAAAAATAAATAAGAAATGAATGAATTTATTTCTGTTGTTTGGATGATTGGAAAAGAGACGAGAAAGAAATAAATGAATTATATAAATAGTATTTTTATAATAATTAAAACAAGTAAAATTTTAATCTAATGTTTTTTCTTAATGCAAAATAGTATTATAAAATTAATTTAGAAAAAAACTAAACCATAAAATGAAAAAAATGAATCATCTCCTTTTTATTTCATTCTAATTTGAGGAAAATGTTTTGTGGCGAGTTTTAGAAATAATTTTTTACCTTTTATTTCTCGATCCTGTAAAAAAAAAACCATGAAAAAAATAGCTTTTTTTTTTTTATATCGTATCTCACCTTTTTTTTTTTTTTTCCACTTCATTTTTTTCTCTCTAAACAAACAAAGATTCATGTTAAATTAAAAATAATTTAACACAAAATCATAATCTACCTAACTCTATTTTTTAGAAGTTGCTCTTCAAAATGAGAACGTTCTTAGGCTCCTATTATTCAAAGAGAGCCACCATGCGTGGATGGAGAAATGTGGTCATTAGTATTTTGAAGTTGCTCTTCAAAAATATATAGCCATTGTTTTGTTAAAAAAAATTAACACATCCATATCTTATATTTATGTACTTAGAATTTCTAAACTTTTATGTTAGTGACACTATCTTATACTCAATTTTTCTACTTTTTATTTGATTAGTTAAAATTTATTAAAATTATAAATTTAGATAACTATAAACTAAATTGGAAAGGAATATTCTTTAAAAAAAAAATGTAATTTAGCCATAGAAAACTCTGTCGCTAAAAACAGTAGTGATTGAAACAACAACCACCAAATCAGTTGGTGAAATCTTAGTCGCTAAATTCAGTTAACGACTGCTTTGGAGACCAATTTGTAGGAAATCCTTTTGGTTACTAAATCTGTCACTAATTTACATCTTTTTAGTGAATGATATGTAAAATCAGAAATTATTTTGATTAAACTTTAACCAATGAGAGAATGTCTAAAAAATAGTGTCAAATAAAATGTTATTACCATTTCTCGTTCTATACAAAAGTAAAAAAATATAAAATATTAAGTAGGATATTTGAATATGAAGACCTATCTAAGTTTTCTTTACAACATCAACATATAGGGAATGGTTCTAAAATCAAATATTAAACAAACAAAGTATGTGAAACATGCATCAAAAGAAATGAAAAAAATAAAGTTTAGTTTTCACTCTAAATTTGTAGTACTTAACCAATCAAAAAGTGTTAAAACTATTACTTATATAGACTTGTTTGGTTCCACTAAAACTGATAGCTTATGATGGATGGAAGAGATATGACCTTGTGACACTTAAATATACAACAATTATTCAAAAAATTATGATTTGAGAGGGAAAAAAAGTGAAAATGAAAGAACAGAGAATTCAACCCCTCTCTCTCTCTCTCTCAATAAATAAATAAATATATATATATATATATATATATATATATATATATATATATTAAGAGTAATTTATACATACTCCTAATTTCTTTTCTCAAAATAGGAAGAATCAATATGGACAGAATAAAGATCTGAAGCTAATGAAGATGAAGATGAAGCTGGCCTATCACTTTGTGTTTGTGTTTCACTTCTCTCATTTTCTTTTATTTGAAGGTAATATTGTTGCATTGTCTTTGACTTCATTTCATCCATTATTTCAACTGGATTTGAAGTAAATTCGGGAATCATAGTTTTTCCTTCAAGCATACCAAGCACTGATGACATGGTTGGCCTAAGATTTGAAATGGCTTTTTGATCATTATCATTACCTCGGTTTCATTGAAATCTGAACCTAACCTTCTATCAACTAATTCCATTAGGTTACCTTTCTCTTTCAATAAACGTGCCTATTGAAACAAAATGCAAAAGTTAGTTTGATATATATGATAGTACTTCATAATTGAAACACCTATAGTTAAGCAAAAGGTATATCAAAGTGTAGGTTCCTGATTTGAAGACTTCTTAGAGTAGGACAAAACTTGTTATATTTGTATTTCAAAAAATTATAATGTTTAAAAGGAAAAGAATATTGCATGTGTTGTTAGCTTAATGTCTTCATGTTGGTAGATTTTGTGAAAATCATGTCATAGATGGAAGTTAAATTACACAACTTACAACACGACATTCACATAGTAAATAGAGTATAGCATGCATGAATAATTTGATTCACATAAATAAATGTAGAAAATAGAAGTTACCCATTCTAGAAGATGGAATGTGTCTTGTGTAGGTAGGTGGATAGTGTTACTTTTTCCAACTACAATTTCTAAGGCAACAACTCAAAACTATAGACATCTACTTTATCAGTCAAATAACCATGCATTGCATACTTTGAAGTCATATATCTACTACATAATTGAAATAACATCACATCAAATTCAAATTATGAGCCTAGATTTCAATAATAATAAAAAACAAAATAGTGTTGAGATGTTTTTCATTTGAAATATAATAAGATATCTAAATTGGATTGGATAATGTTTATAAATGTACATTTTCTTTTCAAATTATATTTAATAAAATTCACACAACAGAAAAAGTTTGAGAACTTAATTAATTAACTTACTAAGTTCCTGTTATTCTTGTACTTATATGAGTATTGTCTTCTTCTTTAAGTTTGGCTAGACCAAAATCAGATATTTTTGGATTTAAGTCTTTGTCAAGTAAAACATTAGTAACTTTAATGTCCCTATGAACAATTTTTAATCTTGATTCTTCGTGTAGGAAAGTCAAACCTCTAGCAATACCAATGCAAATCTTGTACCTTGTTGGCCAATCCAATCTTTGAATGTAATTGGGTATCGGTCCAGAGAATTGATTATCGGCAAGTCTACTGCATGTTGATTAATCTTATAAACATGAAAATTAAACAGAAAATAAAAAAGAACTACAACAATATATATAATTGAATTAGGAAGCTTACACATCCTTCAAAGTGGTAAGCCTAGAAAATGTTTCAGGCAACTCTCCTGTAAAATTGTTGGAGCTGAGTTGCCTGTAGCAATTAGCATCAAGAAATTATGTAATGAGCTTAATTAAGGTGGAGATCCAGTTGTTTTTTTTCTCTCCCTCTAAACAACAAATGCTAAAATATTTATCGATAAAAAAAAAAACATAATTTGCATCCAGTTGGATGAATAAGATGAATATTTTACTGCTTCATGAATCATAATATGGTGTCATAATAATTAAGAAATTAAATTGACACTTGAAAAGTAGAAATTAACTGTAATATTATATTACACTTGAAATTGAAGGGTGTGCCTTACAATTTTTCCATGAAAGGTAGATACCCAAGTTTTGGAGGAAGTTTTCCAGAGAAATTATTGGACTCGAGGATCCTATATATTAAAATTAAACTAAGTCACAGTGATATACATATTCGTAAAATTGAAATAGCAAAAATAATGTTAATCAATATATAGTAGATATCCAAAAACTCACAAAATTCTTAGGGAGGTGATGTTTGCCAGCTCTTCTGGGATTTGACCACTTAGTCGATTTCCTAATACAGCGCTATCATAAGAATGCGAATCAAAAATTAAAATATGATAACCAAAGGTTATTTTAAAGTAAAAACTTAATTATAATTTTCAACCCTTAATTTTGTGAGATAGCGATTTTCATCATCTATTTTAGAAGTGAATAATTAGATTCTCTTGTTTTAAAAACGCATAAATTTATCCCTCTATCTATTTTAAAAAGTTGATCGTTAGTTTTAATATTGATTTTGTTTACTTAATTTTTTTGAATTAACAATAATGATCCATATTTTTTTTAATTAACAATAATGACTTAAGACTCTTCTCCTCTCTAGAATGGTAAATTTTAAAGTCTCCTCTCCTCTTCTCTTTCGAGAACAATGACTCCAACTCCTTTATCTTTTGAGCAATCACTGTGTGACCTTTGTGCAACCATCATGTGACCACCACGCAACTACAGCATGACCACTGTGAGACCACTACACAACCACCACACGACATCCACATGATCACTATGACGTTTTCTCCTTCAACCTTGATTGGTTTACTTAATAAACACTGAAAAGGAAGAGAAGAGAGACGAGATTGTTGAATTTCATAGGAACGAACACCGAAAGGGAGGAGAAGAAAGACGAGGTTGTTGAATTTCGGAGGAGAAGAGGAGACTTCAAACTAGTGAGGTAAAAAATTTAGGATTTTGTAGAGGAGGAGAAGAATACTGAGTCATTATTATTCATTAAAAAAATATGAGTCATTATTATTAATTAAAAAAAATTAAATAGACAAAGTAATAAAACTAACGATCAACTCTTTAAAATAGACGTACATACCAAATTTGTGTATTTTTTAAACAAAAAAAATTTGATTATTCACTTTTAAAACATAGAGTAAAAATCATCATTTCAAAAAATTAGAGATGTGAAAATTAGAATTAAAAACATATAAAATCAAGGTGAGTTAATCATTAATGAAGGAAAATGGAAAGTGGAGAGAGAAAGCATACATTATTTTGAGATGTTTTAAGAAACCCCATTCCGTAGGAATTGTTCCGTTAAGGTAATTGCGGGAGAAATCACTATTTCAAAGTGAGAAAACCAAAGTGAAACATATCGACACGTGCAAATATATACACATGCAATAATTAAGTTAGTTAATTGAATATAAATGAGTTTATTATTATAGAAAACAAATGATACACAAAACATTTATGAGAAATATTTATTGAATTTTACAAAATTATCTTAAAGTCATCCAAACTCCACAAAGTGTCACGTACATTTGTTGAATGTAAGGTAACTTGACCAGTTGTGGTGGGAGACTACCTTGTAAATTCTGCCGTGTGAGATTACTGTTCGTATTTTTACCACCAAAAAATGAAAAGTAATTATAAGTTAGATAAATATTTTAAGAAAAATTAAAACAGTATTAATCCTAATTGTGTTAGAGCTTAAAAATTATTTTAAATATGAAATTATAAAAAATATTTTTAAATCAAAATTAAATATATTTAGTCATTTTATAAGAAAATTAAGATTATAAGTTGTTTTAAGTTAAAAGTAGTATATTTTTACATCTTTTGAGATGTGAAATAAATGAAGAAAAAGATCCCAAAAAACTAACGATTAACTATAAAGGTTTCTTTTTAAAAGTTTTGCTCATTATAAAAAAATTATATTTTAAAATTTTGTTTTAATAATAAAAATTAAGAAAATTCGTCGTTAATAAAGACAGTAATCTCGATTTTCTAATAGTGAATATAAAGATATAAAATATTAGTAGAAAGAGAAAATCTAAAATAAAATAGAACAAATATTAATTAGAAGTTAGAACACGCATCCAAAGTTGACAAAACTTAAATTTTGTATAAGATCGTGGATTTAATTCAACCAAGATTCTTTTGTTAAGAAATCAACGAGTGATTAACTTATTTGGTAGCTTAAAACATTGAAGAAGCTTGAAGTCATTGATCAGAAAAAAAGAGACTTACATGCCCACAACATGGTACAACTTATCATCGCCGAAATCGCAGGTGACATTATTGTTCATATCTTTGTCGTTAAAAGGAGTAAACGTAGTCCAGCTAGGATCTCCACTGCATGGATCTACATCAAAGTTCCAATTCTTTTGAAGTGTTTTAGCTATATCTCTCAGAGCTTGCACTGCACACACAAAAATTAAAATTAAAATAAATAAAGGGCAATCACGATTAATTGATTTTAACACCATGAAATTAATTAAACCGTATTAATTTAATCACTGAAAAGGATTCAGTATATATGCAATATATATGATACCTTCATCTGGGTGAGTAGTATTGGCTCCAACAACAACAAGTGATGCGAAACAAGAGGAAAGTAGTACCGAGAGGAAGAGAAACTCAGAGAAAGTGGCTGTTTTCTTCATGCTCATTCTTGGAATGGAAAACGTACGTGCTTTAGATCACATGGAAATGTGGGAAACATAAAAGGATAGCTTTTAATTAGTGGAAAAAGAATGAGAAAATGTTATATTATATGGTGTGAGACTATAAAGTCATATGGGAAAATAAAAATAGACTTAATACCCCTTTAGCACTTAGACTTAATGTCCCTTTTGTTATTAAATTTTAAAAATAATCAATGTTATCAAAATTATTAAAAATATTTCAATTTAATTCTTAATTTTTTAATCAAGGTTAAATTTTATAGGTGTAACGTATTACTTTACATTATTATAATTTTATTTTTGTTGTTTATTTTATTTATTATTATAATTTCAATTTAATTTTAAGTTATTAAAAATGTTCTGATTTAATCATTAATCATCAATAATTTTACATTATATTTATAAAATATTAAGTTTCAATTGATGCTCTAAATTTAGGCATTTTTAATAATTCGAGATCAAATTAAAATTATAATAACAAATATAAATAAATTATCAACAAAATTAAAATTGACCATAAGTAATTAAACTAAATTGAAATATTTTTAATAACTTAAAGATTAAATTAATTTTTTTAAAACTTGAATATAAAAACCGACCATTAATTAAAATGCATAAAAATAATACTATTAATTTTTCTGAAGGGGAAGCCTTATAGTAATTGGAAATCAATGCTATCATAAAGGAGTCATTAATTGTGGGCGAGACAACGAATCAACAATGTCAATGCGCGCATTCAAGACTACGTGAGATAAAGACAAGCTAGTCTAGTTCAATGTGGAGTCATTGCTTCGGTGGACCACATGATTAAGTTTTTATTTATTTATTTATTTATTAATTTCATGTTAATAGGTGTATCCTTCGTAGATCACAGTATAAAGAGACAATAAATCAAATTAACTTGTTATGAAGTCGATAATAAGAGTGAGTTGATAACATTCGATCCAATAAGGCTCTATATATACTCCAGAACCACATATCCATTATATAAAAAAATACATCATCACATCAAAATTTTCAAATTAGATATGCTTAGATTATTTTGTTGTCTATTTGAAACATAATAAGTTAGTCATATTGGAATTATTTTAGTGAACAACATTATATTTTCATACTACATTTTAGTAAAATTCACACGATAGAAAAAGTTTGAGAACTTAAATTAACATACTAAGTTCAAGCTATTCTTTGTACTTAGTATTTACGTGAGTGTTGTCTTCTAATTCATCGAGCATGGCTAAATGAGGGACGGAGCTACTTGGTTTGGGTGGGGCCTTGGTTCCCTGATTTTTTTAATATATATATATATAGTTAAATATTATATATATATATATATATATATATATATATATATTACTTATTAAGTAATTATTTTATTTAGGATATTTGATTATGCAAGTAATTATATTTAAGTTGTCTTTTGATAAAATATTTTATTTTTTTTATAATATTTATTGTTGAGATGATAATTTTTGTTGTGGCTCTTTTCATAAAAAAAAATGGATAGCTTTTATTTTTTTTTTCTAATAATTTATTTCCATTCATAATATGGTATTGTTATTTTAAAAGTTTAAAAGAAATCCAAATTCCCTAAAAAAAAAAAAAGAAATCCAAATATTTTTGTTTTTGAATACTTTTATTTGTTTTCTATTTTACATTGATTTAAGAATTAAATGTTATTAATCAAGATTTTGTTAATGAATAAACTTATACAAGGGATTGAAAATTTGAATATTATGACCCATCAACAAATATACTATTTTATAATCATCATTATTCTAATATACGGTATTTTCTTCTTTTTTTCATTCTTCTTATGTCTTTTTTATTTTTTCATCTTTTTTATACTCTTGATTTTTTTTAAATGTTCAGTTTTTTCTTTGTATAAATTAATACATGTTTTGTTATATGTTTTATTTATTATTTAAAAAGGCATATAATTATAAATATTTAATATTAAATTTAATGTTTAATTAATTATTAAATGAAGTCAAAGTTCATAATTGACCCAATAGGTGCAAACAAAACCACCTAGATATATATAACTAGGTGCAACTTAATTTATAAATACATACTCCTAATTTCTTTTCTCCCAATAGGAAGTATCAATGTTGACAGGATATAAATCTGCAGCCGATGAAGATGAAGCTGTCAATGGCTCATGATCAATTGATGATAAACTACGACTTTGTGTGATTTGTGTCTCACTTATCTCATTTTCTTCTATTTGATAGTAATATTGTCTCATTGTCTCTAACTTCATTTCATCCATTACCTCGGATGGATCCGAAATAAATTCTGGAATCATAGTTTTTCCTTCTAGCATACTAAGCACCGATGACATTGTTGGCCTAAGGTTTGAAGTGGAATTGGTGCATAGAAGAGCCACTTTGATCATCATCATCACCTCATCTTCATTGAAATCTGAACCTAACTTTCTATCAACTAGCTCTATTAGGTTACCTTTCTCTTTCAATAAATGTGCCTGTTGAAACAAAATATAGAAATCAGTTTGATTTGAATAATATATATTTCTTTATTTAAACTTCTAATGTGATCATAGATGAAAATTGAATGAAACATCTCATAGCACATCATTCACAGGATATATCATCAAAAGTTTTGTTTTTTTAAGCAGTGTTATGTGTCATTAGTTAAATGATTATATATCTATTAAATATTTTTAAATCGTTATAAAATTATTATTTTTTTAATTGATTCTGAAAGTTCTTAATTGAATACTACTTGTTTAAAAACTATCATAAATCATATTTTGAAATGTAAAACAAACTTTTCAAGGGAACAATAGAAAAGGAAAATTTACTAAAGACAAAATTAAAGTATATATCAGATATTTAAAATATATTTAAGCCAAAATAGTGTTATTCACACTAACAAATATAAAGAAATAGAAGTTACCCAATCTAGAAGATGTAATGCTTCTTGCTTGGACCTGTTGATGGTATTACTCTTTCCACTTACAATTTCTAAGGCAACAATTCCAAAGCTATAAACATCTGCTTTGTCGGTTAAATAACCATGCATTGCATATTCTGGAGCCATATATCCACTATATGATTGAAATAAAAAAATATAATCAAATTCTACACATTATAGTGATTAGACATAAAAATAAAATAGTATTTAGATGTTTATAATTGAAATAGAATTTGATAATGCTTATCAAATGCACATTATTTGTAAAAAAAAATTAAATGAAAAAAAAATTTGAAAACTTAAATGAACTTACTAAGTTCCAGCTATTCTTGTACTTATGTGAGTATTATCCTCATCATCGAGTTTAGCTAAACCAAAATCAGATATTTTTGGATTTAAGTCTTTATCTAGCAATACATTAGTAGCCTTAATGTCTCTATGAACAATTTTTAATCTTGATTCTTCATGTAGGAAAGCCAAACCTCTAGCAATACCAACACAAATCTTGTGTCTTGTTGGCCAATCCAAACGAGATTCTCCATTACCTTCGTAAATTAAACAAAGATTAGACATCAATATTATTAAGTTATATTAAAAGCAACCAAATTAGTTGATTATGTAGGACAAGTATTTACCAAATAAAGCATAGGCAAGACTATTGTTTTCCATATATTCGTACACTAACAACAATTGATCTCCTTCAACGCAACAACCATAAAGTTTAACAAGACAAGGATGTTGCAACGCTGAAATCAAGCCTATCTCATTTATAAACTCACGATTTCCTTGCTTTGACTTAGATGAAAGCATCTTCACAGCTATTATGGTGCCATTTGTTAAAATGCCCTGTATTTGCAAATTGTTATAAACTACAATAATTCTGAGACGTTATGTAATAAGTGTCTTGTAGGATACCTTATAAACCGGACCAAAGCCTCCTTCTCCAATCTTATTCGAAATATCAAAGTTGTTTGTTGCAACCTTGATTTGACGCATAGTATATAAACTCGTTTGCAGATTTAGATCCTTTAACCCTGCCAATAGAATAAAACTGATTGAGATGTCTCGTGTATCTTGAGAAAATCTCTTTTTATAGGGTTGAAAAAATATACATTATTTCAATTAAAAAAATATAATGCACTCTAACATAATTTTATATTCTTCGTTAATCAATTATAACTCTTTATTTATAATAAGACTTTTTATAAAATTATTTTAAAAGTCATATAAATTAAAAAATTATTGGTGAACTATCATTTTCTATATTTTAATTACCAAAAGATATACTAAGTTGGAATAAAAAAAATTATCCACTTGTTTTCTTTTATCTTTGGTATCCTAAGTAAATGAGACAAAGATTTTTTTAAAAAAAGCTAGAAAGGAGAACTAATTGGAAACATTTAACACATTTTATAGTTAGTTAGAGAAATCACCTTTTGCTAATGAATTTTTTTTCCCAACATAAATTGTCCAAAAAAGTACAATTAGGAGGACAAGAACAATTGCAGAAACTACTATTCCAACAATAACCCCTGTAGACAGGCTGCCACCTTTAGAGACTGTTTCAGTATCGCACAAGAACAATTAGTGTCATTTTTTATCAGTAAAATCCGAAGACATTATCCGAGAGTTTATAACATTCACGGATTTTGTTACTTCTTGATAATTAGTGTCATTTGATACCGTGAATGTAAAATTAGAAGAATAAACTCAGAGAGAAAGCAATTACTCACCTTGAGTGACTGATATAGCTGATATAAGAGGGCCATATACTGAACTATATGGGATAGCAGTTGTCCCTTTTCCAGCCCAATAAAATCGGATTTCTAAGGAGTTATTACCCACATGAGCACGAAATTCTTTAATTTTTTCCTTTCCAACTCCTCCTGCTTCATTTGCAATATTAAAATCCTTCAATACCCGCTCTCCCTGCAATATTTCAAATCCAAAACCTAAATTCACTTTCATGGTTTTACATATATGCGGTCTAGATTCTATGAAAATATTGTAGTGACTAGTAAATAATTCTACAAGTGAAGTCAAATGTAAAGCCAATTCTATATGTTTAATGGTGGAGCATAGACAACTTTATAAAACTATCTTAAAAATATACAAATCAAGAATTATGATTGAACAATAATGTAAAATTATTAGCAAGTAATTAGGAAAATAACTAAGTTAACCATATAATACCTGAATATAAACATCAAATATACGCCTCCCTAGGCTCATATATGTGTGATCATCAGTGAACATGATCTCTGCAAAATGGAGCAATACTGTGTAGTCTCCATTTTGCAGACAAAATCCATAGTAAGTGAGAGAAATGGGGGACACGCGTGCGGTTTGGTACAAAGCATAATCAGGCATAGAAAGCTTAGTTGTATTTGTTTCTTGGATATAGGTCTCTGATGCATCGTTATTCAAGAAGTGACCGGTGTTGCTAAATGCCCAGTTTTCTCCAACCTCTTTAGATGTTGATGGTCCTGATGGATCTACATCGCCAACATATATTATACCTTTAGTGCTATTCTCTGCTAGACCACCACAGTTTATATGGAGAGAGTTAAAGGCTGTTACAAGAAAGAAAAATAAGAGTCAGATTTCAGAAATCATAAAAGTTAGTGTTAGTTTGTAAGTTTAAATAACTTTTGGGTGGTTCTTTTTATTTCTAGTCATAATTAATAGAGACTTAAATAAAAAATAAATATTTCTTGTGAAGCAAAAAAGAAATAGATATTTATTAGGAACTCAATTATTTAAATCTAATTTTTAAGTAGCATTAAAAATTAAAAATTAAAAAATGTTAAAAAAATATTTTTTAACATTATTAGAAAAAATTGGTCAATTTATGAAATTAAACTATTATTGACCAAAATAGTAGTTATACTTACTTTTAGAACATCGATTGTATGCAGACGGACAGTGAATAGGTCCACTGGAGGAATATTAAGCACAGACCAAAACAAGTCAGCATAAATCATTAACCGTAAACTTGTTTAAAGACTAGTTTCAATCCGATTTATATATAATCTAAAAAATATTGGATTGAATTTTAAGTTTAAAACTTCAAATTAACATGATTTAAATATATTTTTCATATTTTTAATATAGTTCATTTTAATTTTATTATCTAAATTTATTATTTATTTTATTATTTAAAATTTTAATATCTGTAATCACGAATAATTAATTAAATAATTACATGACAATTCGTTAACTTGCCATCACATGGCTTAATAAATGATGTAACATTTTGTTAGTTAATGGCGTCATTACTTAATCAATTTGATTGATGATATTAAAATCAAATATATAAAAATGTTTAAATAAGTTTTTGTTATTATAATTTATTTATTTTTATTTTGAATTTTTATAAAAAATTTATTATGTTTTAGGTTTTTATAATATATTTATTTTTGTTTTACTAATAATATAATATCATCTGAATTATTAGTTAAATGATAACGTAATATTATTTTAATATATATCAACGATTGAAATTATGTATGTCATCCTTATTATTTATTAATATTTATATATACGTTATAGATCATTTTTACATAGTATAAGGGCGGATGTAACCAAGTGGATTAAGGCAGTGGATTGTGAATCCACCATGGGCGGGTTCAATTCCTGTCATTCACCCATTAATATAGATCTAATATATAAGTTTATTTATTATATAAGTTTATTTATTTTTCTTAATAAATGATTCGTTACAAAAGGATTTTTTTTTAGTGAACGTGTCACCGTTAATTACTCCTTTTTTTTTGTAAAGAAACAATTTCTATTTTCTCTATTATTTAGTACGACGACAAAGAATCAAATTATTACTATATTTCTTCCTTTTTCTACTTCTTCTTCCAAGTGCAGGAAAACCCCATAAATAAAAAATATATATTATTGAGATCCAAAATATAATAAAATTTTTATAAGAATCAAAATAAAAATAAATAAATATATATATATATATATATATATATATATATATATATTTCAATACCATGAACTACTTAAATAACTGTTCCTTTCTATTTGTTCCCTTTACCCTTACCCTCCGCCATATCTGGTATCAAAGCCAAAAAAAAAAAAAAAAGAGTTTTTATTATATTATATTAAGTATGCTCTGTGGATGCGGCTTAGGCTGATCGTTCACATCAGAAATCTTGTGTATGATTCTATTTTCATATTGTATTTTGTGTTTATCTTTAACTTGTTAAAAACAAATTTATACTTTAATTTTCCATTAAGAGTTTCAGTTTAATTAATCCTACACCTTAAGTAAAGTAAGGCGTTGCCCTGAGCGTTGGTCAGCCGATAAGGGTGGTCCCGGTAGTAAGTCCTAGAGTGAGGCAGTGAAACTGTTGGTTTAGCCTGGTGGTCCCGGTCAAGGTCAATCCTAAGCTTTATTTAATGTCAAGGTTAATTAGAATGTTATTTCTAAAGGGAAAAGAAAAGGTAGAAGATTTGGAATTACAATAAGAAGAAGCTAAATCCCACATAATACACCATGAATTAAGAATCCCAGAAATAGAAGATCAAATCCAGAAATGGAGCATACCCAAACTTGAAATATCATCATTATATAAAACCTCGTTAAAAGACATGTTCACAGGAGAATATGTCATTAAGACAGTGGAAAAAGAAATTGATCTTAAAAATAGTCATCAGACTATACCACTAATATCAAAACAATTAATTGCCAACCACATTAAAAACTATAGGTACCTTCATATAGGGTCTATACAGATAGCAATCAAACCATTGTTTAGACTAGGTCTAGACACACCCATGTTTGCATCCTTAAGAGATAATAGACCCATAAAACTTGAAGATCAAATACTAACATTATTCGAAACCAACTTGCATAATGGCCCAGTTTATATTAATAACTACCCCAATTACTCAATAGCATTATCAAGTTTCCATAATACTCCTTACAATCTAATGTTAGATGTAAAGATGTTAGAAAAAACCTGGAATCCTAATGCAATACCCATAACTATAATTTATAGAATATACTATAAGGTAATGAAAACCCAATTAGCCCCTGGGGCATTGCAATTATCCCCTACTGATGAGACGACCCTCTTACTAGTAAACCCAGAAAAGGTAAGTGCATCAATCCCAAAAACCTTAAAACATAAGGAAATAACCAGCGGGTTAAAATGGAGATTGGAAGATCTCCTAGACCTAGAAGACCCTGTACCTACCATGCTAGACAGCATAGTAAAATATAACTCAGGGGCAGTAGAGGTTAGTTTCACACCTTTAATAAGAACTAATTCCTTAAGATTACCAGAATCACCTTTTCCTAGTATGGCTAGAAGATCGGTGGATCGATCTAACTTTTCCATACCAAAAAGCTTAAATTTCGGAGGAATAAGGACAGATCCAACCATACCTGTCCCCTGAGTATGAAGAAGAACAACCTTCCCCTTCAGTACAATTTGAGTCAGCTAGAACTCACAATTCACCAACTCCGTCAGAATTTAATCAATTAAACATGATAAGAATTTTCCAAATAAACAAAGAATTATTAAGGAAAGAATTCCTTAGTAAAGAAAACAAGAAAAGGAGAGACTGGTTCTTTGCAACCTTTTCGCAACAGGAATTAGCAAATTATAGAGAAGATTACTATAGAAGCTTAGAAGAACTTCAGACTCAAATACCGTTCTTCGAGTGGTTTAAACAGAATTGCCTAGATAAACTCTCTATAAAAATGATTAAGAGTGCTAAAAGAAGTTGGAAAACTATTAAAGGAATCGTCGATAGAGAAATTCCTCCTTTAGAAGAGATTAGCTTTGCTAACATTGAAAATAATGAGGTAACTGCTTCTCCCTTTAAAATGATTAGTACAGATAGAATCAAAAACGAGAATCCAACTTTAAAAGATATTAAAAATTTGCACCAACAACTAAATTATACAAATCAAATATTACATCAAGTAGCCTCAGAAGTAATAATTGGATCAAGAAAACCTGATAAAAGCTCTTCTAATAGTATAACATCCACTTCAAAACTAGAACACTCATTAACCAAACCATTCAAATTTTCAGAAGTCGAGCTTAAAGAATTAAAAATAGGAAAAGAAACCGACTTAGCTTTAGAAGAAATAAACAAAAAATTAGATCTGCTAAAATTATCTAAAATCAACACTTTAACTAAAAAGCTTGAGAAAAACACAAAAGAAAATAAAACGGTGATATCTCTACAAGATAAGATTCTAACTATAGTAAAGGAAGATGAACATGAATTAATACCCCCTTCAGATAAAATTTTAAAGTTAAAGGAAAAAAACTGTAAAGCGCTTCACCCCAAAGACCAACAACTAGAAATTTCTATCAAAGGCCAACTCTCCCTGACATTCAATTTGAAGAATGGGAATTGGATACTCCTTCACCTTTGATGGATCGGGTATCACAGAGTGGAATATTGATGGTATGATCGACCATCAAATTCTACGAAAAACCAATGAAATGACAATGGCCGCCTCAGCTATAGGGTAAAAAAATACCGAGGAACAAACTATAAAATTAATAATAGCTGGTTTTACAGGAATTCTCAAGGGTTGGTGGGACAACTACTTAACCCCCGAACGTAAAATATATATCTCTACTACTGTTTAGCGAGAAGGAGATAGGGCCATACCCGTAATGGTAGAAACTCTAATTGTAGCGATAATTCAAAATTTTATTGGAGACACTAAACTTTTCAATGAAAGGACTTCAACACTTTTACATAATTTGAGATGTCCTACCTTAGGAGATTTTAGATGGTATACAGATAATTTTATGGCAATGGTTCTTACCAGAGAAGATTGTAAGGAACCATTTTGGAAAGAAAAATTTATTGCAGGACTTCCTCAAGTCTTTGCAACTAAAGTAAAAGAAAGATTAGAGTTAGAATATCCTAATTTATCTATCCATGAATTAACATATGGAAGAATAGCATCCGTGGTTAAAAACACAGGCCTAGAACTTTGTAATAACTTGAAACTAGAAAATAGAATAAAAAGAAATGAAGCTAATGGGGTTAAAGAACTAGGTAATTTCGCACCCAATACGGGTATGAAAAACCTTCTCCTCCCTCCTCTACTAAAAGAAAACAATTTAAGAAACAACACTATTATAAGTCGATGTAAACAACCCCTTTTAGAAAAAGCAAATTCTCAAGAAAACCTAAATATTCAATAGAAAAATCTAAGGAACCATATAAATAAAAAATAATCTGCTACAAATGTGGAAGAGTAGGACACATGAAAAAGGATTGTAGAGTTAAACAAAAAATTAATGAATTAAATATGAGTGAGGAATTAAGGGAACAAATTACTAAGATTCTACTAGAAGATTCAGATAGTGAGTCAGAAGAAGAAGTTCAAAATCTCAGTGATATCGAAAATACAAGTACTAGTTCCGAAGGGGATGAAAGTTGTGAACATTGTGATTTTGAAACTTGTCAGTGTCAATTTCAAATAAATATGATTAAGAGTGACACGAGATTAGCTTTAGAAATGATAGATAAAATCACAGATGAAGAAGAAAGGATGAAATACTTAATAAAAATAAAAAATATGCTTCTAGAGCAAAAAGAAGAAGTAATAAGAACCAGAACCAGACTAATTTTCAAGGTTATGACTTTGCAAAAATACTAAAACAAGCTGAACATCAAAATAAAAGGGTCACTATACAAGATTTACAAAAAGAAATAAAAGATTTAAAAGAAGAAATTAAATCAATAAAAATAGACCTTCAAGAACTAAAGTGTCAGGTGGTACTTGAGGAAACTAGCAGTCAATCCACCCAAAATTCCGATAAAGAAGATGAAGAAATCACAACGGTAAACATGATTAAAACACTACAACAGAAATGACATGTTAAAATTGCTCTAAAAATAGGAAAAACATTTCACAAAGATTTTACAAAGATTAGTGGATTCTCGTGTCGACCTAAATTGCATTAGAGAAGGATTAATTCCTACTAAGTATTATGAAAAAACTCAAAGAAAAACTATTCACTACTAATAACTCTAATTTACAAGTCCAGTTTAAATTACCAACTGCAAGTATTTGTAATAAGGGAAGATGTTTCAAAAATACGTTTATTCTATCAAAAGATATATCAGAGGAAATGATTTTAGGAACTCCATTCCATACACAAATCTACCCCTTTGAAGTATCCAAGGAAGGAATTAAAACAAATAAACTAATGTTCGAATTCATAAAACCACCCAAGAGAAAAAGCATCTTAAAAATAAATGAAACCGATTTTCTTAATAAAATTGAAAATAAATCAAATCAAATAACCTTCTTAAAACAAGAAATTCTCTATGTATTTAATAGAGGAGCAATTAAAGACAGAAAAGGTAAAAGTCCAATTTAAAGAATTAATCGAAATCTTTTCCAAAGAAGTCTGTCGGAGGTCCCAACCGCCTTCTCGGAAAAGAAACTTCGTTTATGGTAAGTTTACCTTATGAGGAAGACTTTCATGAAAGTAAAATTCCCACAAAAGCTCGTCCAGTTCAAATGAATAAAGAAACCCTTGAATACTGTAAAAAAGAAATCCAAGGTTTCCTTGATAAATGACTCATTAGGCCTAGTAAGTCCTCATGGAGTTGTGCAGCGTTTTATGTACAAAACGCTTCAGAATTAGAAAGATGTGAGCCTAGAATGGTTATTAATTATAAACCACTAAATAATGCATTAAAATGGATTAGGTACCCTTTACCCAATAAAAGAGATTTGATTGGAAGACTTCATCAAGCCACTATCTTCTCTAAGTTTGATATGAAATCCGGGTACTATCAAATCAAGGTTAAAGAAGAAGATAAATATAAGACTGCATTTACAGTTCCATTTGGTCATTACGAATGGAATGTGATGCCTATGGGACTTAAAAATGCCCCATCAGAATTTCAAAACATTATGAACTCAATCATAAATCCCTATTTAGACTTTGGTTTAGTCTATTTAGATGATGTGTTAATCTACTCCTCTTCATGAGAACAAAGACGTAAAAAACTTAAATACTTTTAAAAGTATAATTAAAGCAAATGGAATAGTTTTATCCGAAAAGAAAATGAAAATAGCTCAAACTAAGATAAGATTTCTAGGGCATGAAATAAATCAAGGCACAATAACTCCAATAGCTAGGAGCATTAAGTTTGCTAGTAAATTTCCAAATGAAATAAGAGATAAAACTCGATTACAAAGGTTCTTAGGATGCCTAAACTATGTAGCTGATTTCATTCCCCATATTCGAATTATTTGTAAACCTTTATTTAATAAGCTTAAGAAAAACCCCAAACCCTGGACCCCTGAATTAACTAAGACAGTTATCAAGGTAAAATCTCTGGTAAAAACCCATCCTTGTCTAAGAATACCCCAACCAGATGCCTTTATGATAGTCGAAACCGATGCCTCAGAGGTCGGATTCGGAGGAGTCCTTAAACAAAAATATCCCCAATCCAAAGAACAAATAATTCGTTTTCATTCGGGGGCGTGGAGTGAAACCCAGATTAAATATAGCATTGTAAAAAAGGAAATTTTATCTATAGTGCTATGTATCACAAAATTTCAAAGTGATTTAGTCAATAAAGAATTTTTATTAAGGGTAGACTGTAAGTCTGCAAAAGAAATTTTGGAAAAAGACGTTCAAAACATCGTTTCAAAACAGATATTTGCTAGATGGCAAAGTCTTTTATCGTGTTTTGATTTCAAAGTTGAATTTATAAAAGGAAAACATAATTATATCCCTAATTTTCTAACTCGAGAATTTTTACAGGTCGAGACCCCCAGAAACATGAGGCCTTCTGCCCTTCATCCGCCCCGTCCCTTGATGATTTGGCCCCTTCCTTCTCTAAGGTGGCAGCCAATAAATCCCTAAATAACCTAAGAATCCTTCCTAAATCCCTAAATACTCCTTCCTCTTCCAATAGGTTTTCCCCATTAATTCCTCCTCAGAAAAGCCAAATTATTGATAGTTCTCAAAACCCCGAAATTCATAAGCCCTTAGATCAACACATAAAAGAGTCGTGTCAAAGAATAATTTCCTTAGAACCTGAATTTGATCAAATGACACCAACAAATATTCTGGCTGAATTCTCTCCTGAAGGATGGGGATGGATGCCGAAAGACCAAGATCTAAAGAAGAATAAAAGGTTTTATCAGCTCATCTTATTAGACACCTGATCTGCTTGAAATAATTCCGAGAAAAAGACAAAAGGGATCCTTCGATCATTAATTATTCAAAATTAAAAATCCTAAAGGTTCTCACCTTGACTGATTGGAACCAAAATCCAATTCATCGAAAAGAGGTTTTCCCGACCTTTTGACCCTCCTACATTTAATTATTTTGATTACCAAGAAGCATGGCTCAAGATCCTTCTTGAACCTAACCCTCACCATTCTTGGTACATTACCTTTAAATATGCCCTTCCTAGGCCAAAAATACCGACCTGGTTTCAAGACTAGTTTCTACTTGTAGGGCTGTAAAAAGCCATTCTACCTACCAGGGTAGTCTCAATATATGAAAATTATAAAAAGTTAACTCCCAAATTACCAAGACATGAAAAATTAATTAGCTTTTGCTCAATAATGGGAGTGAGTTGGTTAATGCAAAGATCTCTATGAATTCCACCAAAGATAATTTGGCTCCTTATCCGAAGGCTTTATGCCACGGGGTAAAAATTTTTGGTGGAAAAAATTGAAGTTAAATTTCCGGAAGATAAGTTTTCTCATTGGAAGACTGGAAAATCATTCCTTCCCCTAATCATGAAAAGAAGGCACTCCAAAGCATCCTCGCAATGTCTTTACAATCGGCAGGAAAATCTAAAGAAGAGAAAAGGCAACACTGTTGGCGGCCTTGTCTTCTCAGCACTCGAGATGAAGAACAGGAGGTCTTAGAAGGAGAAACCCAATGCAAGAATTCGTATTTAAATAATGAGGATGACTGCTTTGGAATTCAAGAAATTGCAAACTTGGATCAACCGTGACTAGGATCCAAGACAATATTAAAGGTAATTGATGAAGAAGCTCTTGGCAAAATAATAGGGACAGTGGACATAGTAACTACAACAGTTGATCATCTTGGCAATACTACCGTATATACCAAGAAAATACCAATTCGGCTACCCAACCAGAGGCACCAATGAGACCTTTTCAACAAAGGACTTCTTTAAAAGAAATAATAGGGCCCACAAAGTGTCACTTCTGTCTTCACAAAACGACAAAGGCGGCGCTTAAATAAATGCTTTTGAATTTTAGAGTGAAATCCGTTTAAGAAATCCGTGTCCGGATTGGATTTCAATAAATTGTAATTTATGATTTTGACATCCGCCTGTGGTTGTCATGCTATAAATAGGTGAGTTGAAGAGTTGAGAGACACAGCTCTCCTGAGCCTTAAACTCCTGAGCTTTTATCAGGTTTTCTTGATCCAATTATTACTTCTGAGGCTACTTGATGTAATATTTGATTTGTATAATTTAGTTGTTGGTGCAAATTTTTAATATCTTTTAAAGTTGGATTCTCGTTTTTGATTCTATCTTGTACTAATCATTTTAAAGGGAGAAGCGATTTACCTCATTATTTTCAATGTTAGCAAAGCTAATCTCTTCTAAAGGAGGAATTTCTCCATCGATGGTTCCTTTAATAGTTTTCCAACTTCTTTTAGCACTCTTAATCATTTTTATAGAGAGTTTATCTAGGCAATTCTGTTTAAACCACTCGAAGAACTAGATTTGAGTCCGAAGTTCTTCTAAGCTTCTATAGTAATCTTCTATATAATTTGCTAATTCCTGTTGCGAAAAGGTTGCAAAGAACCAGTCTCTCATTTTCTTGTTTTCTTTACTAAGGAATTCTTTCCTTAATAATTCTTTGTTTATTTGGAAAATTCTTATCATGTTTAATTGACTAAATTCTGGCGGAGTTGGTGAATTGTGAATTCTAGCTGACTCAAATTGTACCTGAAGGGGAAGGTTGTTCTTCTTCATACTCCGGACAGTATGGTTGGATCTGTCCTTATTCCTCTGAAATTTAAGCTTTTTGGTATGGAAAAGTTAGATCGATCCACCGATCTTCTAGCCATACTAGGAAAAGGTGATTTTGGTAATCTTAAGGAATTAGTTCTTATTAAAGGTGTGAAACTAACCTCTACTGCCCCTGAGTTATATTCTACTATGTTGTCTAGCATGGTAGGTACAGGGTCTTCTAGGTCTAGGAGATCTTCCAATCTCCATTTTAACCCGCTGGTTATTTCCTTATGTTTTAAGGTTTTTGGGACTGATGCACTTACCTTTTCTGGGTTTACTAGTAAGAGGGTCGTCTCATCAGTAGGGGATAATTGCAATGCCCTAGGGGCTAATTGGGTTTTCATTACCTTATAGTATATTCTATAAATTATAGTTATGGGTATTGCATTAGGATTCCGTGTTTTTTCTAACATCTTTACATCTAACATTAGATTGTAAGGAGTATTATGGAAACTTGATAATGCTATTGAGTAATTGGGGTAGTTATTAATATAAACTGGGCCATTATGCAAGTTGGTTTCGAATAATGCTAGTATTTGATCTTCAAGTTTTATGGGTCTATTATCTCTTAAGGATGCAAACATGGGTGTGTCTAGACCTAGTCTAAACAATGGTTTGATTGCTATCTGTATAGACCCTATATGAAGGTACCTATAGTTTTTAATGTGGTTGGCAATTAATTGTTTTGATATTAGTGGTATAGTCTGATGACTATTTTTAAGATCAATTTCTTTTTCCACTGTCTTAATGACATATTCTCCTGTGAACATGTCTTTTAACGAGGTTTTATATAATGATGATATTTCAAGTTTGGGTATGCTCCATTTCTAGATTTGATCTTCTATTTCTTGGGATTCTTAATTCATGGTGTATTATGTGGGATTTAGCTTCTTCTTGTTGTAATTTCAAATCTTCTACCTTTTCTTTTCCCTTTAGAAATAACATTCTAATTAACCTTGACATTAAATAAAGCTTAGGATTGACCTTGACCGGGACCACCAGGCTAAACCAACGGTTTCACTGCCTCACTCTAGGACTTACTACCGGGACCACCCTTACCGGCTGACCAACGCTCAGGGCAACGCCTTACTTTACTTAAGGTGTAGGATTAATTAAACTGAAACTCTTAATGGAAAATTAAAGTATAAATTTGTTTTTAACAAGTTAAAGATAAACACAAAATACAATATGAAAATAGAATCATACACAAGATTTCTGATGTGAACGATCAGGCCTAAGCCGCATCCACATAGCATACTTAATATAATATATATATTTTATCAAGATTCAAAACTTATTTAACAATATAAAAAGTTACATACAGTAAAAAAAAAAAAAAAAAAAGATAAAGTTAAAATAATAAAATCAAAATAAATTGTATTATTAATATGAAAAAAAAACATATTTAATCCAAATTAAGCTACCATGCAAAAGAGAAAGGAAAAGGGGACATGGTGTGTGCATGTGTGTGTAAACAAGTAGTGAGATAAGCTTGGGAGCTTGAAAATATAAAACTTACTTTTGGCTCATTGGAAAGCTTGCAAACAAGTTCCTATGGAAAATATATAAGATATGGTTAACACTCATATAGATAGCTTGATAAAATTACCTAAAGATAAAAATGGAATACTTGAATTCTTACACTTTTCCTGTGGGTTGAGCCTGTTGGCATGTCTGTTGTTGGGGGTTTTCATTGCTAAAGTTGTTATATGAAAGATCACTATGCATAAATAAAATGTAAAATTGCTATTAGAAACTAAGATAAAACAAAAAGTTGATAAGAATTCATAAATTGCTAAATTAAACTAATATAGAATCCAAAAAACTAAGAATATGTAATTTATTTAATTCAACAAAGCATGTAATTAGGGTATGAAATCAAACTCACATGGATTTACGAGAACTTTCTATCCAGTCGGGTACTTGTCCAGTAAACAAGTTTCCAGTGAAATATCTAAGAAAACAATAAAAAAAAAAGGGCAAATTATCAAATCATCGAAATAATAAATAATTAAGCTAATGATCCTTAATCATTAGTCCTATACAAAAAATCCCAGCCGTTTCCTTTTCCCATTTCCTCAAATCAGAATAAGATTTTCCAGTAAAAAAATAAAATCAAAATAGGATTTTCTTGGAAATTAATAAATCTAATTATTAAGATAGTGTTTAACCATGTCCATAATAATCTTATTCAATTCAAATAAAATTATTTCAAAAATATCCGTAATCCAGACAAAAAAAAAATTATGGCCAAACGAAAATTTCCCCATATCCAAACAAATAAAACAAATTGTAGAGGGTAAAAAGGTAAAAATAAAAATAAAACTATTGTTAATGAGTGACTTGTTTCAGGTACCAGTCGGAACTTAATAATTGGCTAATGTTATATATGCAGAACTTACCATAAAAAAAATGTCTAAATCTGGTGGGAATTGTTATAGTTAATTATAAAAATGCCAACCCAATAAATAGAAAACATTTGAAGTAATGACATCCCAAAAAATACTATTTTGATCATGGAATGTTATTTAATAGTGTTAGCCAATTACAAAAACATGCCAATCCCATAATCATTTTCTGTAAAAACTTTTAAGAATAGGAAATAAAATGAAAATATTAAATAAAAATAAAAACTACTTTTCAAACTAATTGACATATAAAAATTTCTTACATGCGTGTCACTTTTGATAGATTTGAAAAGGTTCGTGGAATCTGTCCGCTTAATTTGTTAAAGCTCAGGTCTCTGAAAAAGAGAAATATTATCTAAAGTAAGTTAGGAAATCGTCGTCTCTGAAAGAGAAATATGTATTATTCAATGTAAAAAGAAAAAGTGAAAGCACTTACAAAGTTTTCATATTGTCGATGCTTATCATGTTCCCAAGATATTCAGGTAATGTGTCATTAATAAGGCAATTCCTTAGTACCCTACAATACAATATCAACAAATTTGTGTTAGTCTTCAATTTGACCGAGCACTGTAGGACTCCTCCGCAATTATAAAGGAAAAAGATTATTGTTAATTGATGGGATAATGTAAAATAATTTTATATTATTGATAAATTATAATTTATTATTTTAATAATTTTTAAAATAATTTTATAAAAATTAATTATTTTATCATAAATAAAAAATTACAATTAATTAATTATGTAAAATTATTTTATACCGGTAATGTATCACATATTTTCTCATAAACAAATTTTACTAATCTACATGGATATTTAATTAATGTTATTTAATTTGATAATTTTTTTAATACTCCTTATTTAAATTTGATATTAAACATGGAAAGAAGTTATTGAAACTAAAGTCATCACAAGTTAATTAAATTTGTTTATATTTGAGTTAAAATTATTATTTTTGTTGTTGTTTATATATAAGTATGGTAGGAGTATTTTTTTTTAGGACTACTTCTTAAATCAGTGTAATATGGCACTAAACACACCAAAAAAGAAAAGTAATGAAAGCAATTAATTAATACTCACAGTGTTTGCAATTTTGTCATATTATTAATCATTGGAAAAGTAGAATCAGATCCATTCAAGTCACTGATTCTCCTGCATTCATTTAATGGAAACATACCATAAAAAAACAGTTTAATTTTAAAATCATGATGATCACTTCATGCAAAACACTATTTATGCTTACAAGTCATCTAAGTTATGCAGAAATGAAATTCCAGGGGGAATAGGTCCACTTAAACCACTCCCTTGAATTGTTCTGTAAAATAACAATAAAATTGTCGCAGATATATATAAATATAATTAAAGATGAACAATAGAAGAAGTGTAATCACAAATGATTTCTTACAGCATAATAAGATTTGTCCAATTCTGAATGAAAACGGGTATCGTGCCAGAGAAATTGTTGTCACTAAGTCGGCTGCATGTAATTAAACATTGAAAAGTGTGAATGAATTGAAATACTACAAAGTAACTAAAATAAAGACTTAATAGCCAATAGTTATTTTTATTTATTTTCAATAACTAAATGGTCCTCAATATAATTACAGATTATTTTATTTTTAGAAACTATGTAATTGAATTTTTTTTTTGTCAATAACTTCGATGTAAAATCCTAATTTTAAATTCAAATTGAAAAAAAAAAATACAATCATCATTTTTAAAGTTATATAACACGCATTTACAAAATTATAAAATTAAATTTAATCGATAAAAATGTCACAATTTAATAATTTTTACAAATAAAAAATCTAATTGAGAAATTTTTATAAATAAAATTACTTAAATATATATTTTTTAAAATAAAATAATCTATTTAAATATTCAAATAATAAGATAATTCAAATGAATACGAAAAAAAAAATAAAAGAGTCTATTTGGCTTAAGCCAAGAAGAAACAACAATATTCAAAGTAACTAAATACAATATGTATAGAATGAGAAACTTACAGTTCTGTCAATGTGGTAAGTTTCTCCATGGTTTCAGGAAGCTCTCCGGTAAAGTTGTTAGACGTAAGATGCCTTTAACGATAATATATTTTTTTTAATATCAAAGCGTGAATGAATCTCTTAATTAATACTAACATTGATATTTCAGATAAAATTTAATAGTAACATAGTAATATTTTTATATGACAGGTAAATGAGACCTTAAATTTTTTCAACAAGTTAGATCTATTTAACCAAAACCTAACTTGCTCTTACCTATTTTCATCCCTAAAGAGAGGACTTGCTAATGAAAAAATAATACAAGGCTTACAGTTTTTGAATGTGAGGAAGATTCCCAAGTTCTCGAGGAAGATCTCCAGATAATTGATTGAATTCAAGGACCCTATTCATTAGTAAGTTATAATCAATATATGGCGTGAAATTGGAAAGGAAAAATTCTTAATCTATGTACATGTGGATAATTGAAAACTCACAAAAATTCGAGCTTGGTGATGTTTCCTATCTCTTTTGGTATTGGACCAGTAAGACGATTTCCATAAAAAGAACTATGTACCATGAAAATGAAAGACAAAAATAAGATAACGTGTAATTTGTTTAAAATTAAAATAAACTGATAGAATATGTTTATTTAAATAAACAGAAAACTGAAAACTAGTATAGCAAAGATTAAATTAAATTATATAGATAAAGAGATAATACATTATACGTAGATTGGAGGAGCCCCATTTAGGAGGTATCGTACCGTTAAGGTAGTTGAGAGCGAGGTCACTGTATCAATTAATTAATAATAAAGAAAATCAAATAAATGAATTCTCTCTATGTATGCAAGTTAATTAAAAGAGGTTTATGAGTAAATGAAACAAGTTTATTAGAAGATAATTGTTCCGTACATTTCTTCAAGGTAAGGCAACCTTATGAGATCGGGTGGGAGCATGCCCGGAAGACTTTGTGATTTCAGCAATCTGTCCATTATTTGTATAACATACAAATTTGATAATAATTAGAAAAAAAAAACATTATAAATGGTAACATTATTTTTTTTGTATGAGATAATACGGTTACACAGAAGGAGTACTAGCTAGCTAGAGATTCTGTTAATTTAATTTATGAAATTATTTAAATAGTCTTTGAAAGTAAAGCATAAAATAAATAAATAAAAACTTCAATTTTATAATGAACATCATGGTTGGAGTACATTGACAAAGAATTAATAGTCTTTAAAAGAGTATTATATCCTTATTAAATTTATTTTGAATTTCTATAGTTTTAGAAAACTGCAACCATAATATATAAAAAAAAAATTGCCAGATCTAACGTGGCCTTATTGGGCGAAGCCCATTAGTACCATACCAAAAACTGGAAGAAAAAAAATTGGAGTGCTTCGTCCTGCATTCTATTCCATAAATAATAATATATCAAGCAACATCCTCTGTGCATTTTGGAAATTAAGTCTAATCTGGAATGTAATTTTACATTCTGAATGAGACTTTTGAAATGTAAAGATATTGTTTGATATTTATGAGGTGCAGAAAGCAAAAAAAAAAAAAAATTGTTAAGAAAAAATCCATAAAAATATCTGAAAAACCACCTCAATTAAATGCACGTTTGATTTTCAAAGGAGAAAATGACTTTTTAGACAAAAGTCATTTTGTAAAAGGGTCTCCTCCTCTCTTTTGTATTCATTTTTCATTGAACCTCTTAAAATTCGTGTATAACAAAATCAATAATTACTTAAATATGCCTTAAGTCAGCACAGAAGAGTTTTTTTACTCTTTCATTTTCAATATATTTATGGACTAATGGACTAATGGGTCTTGAGTCTTAGACTTATTCCCCTTTTCTTAAAAAATATAATAATTAAAAGAAACAGAGCTAATATGTAAAAAAAAAAAAAAAAAAAAAAAAAAAAAATAGCTATAGTAATCTGGACATAACTTTTTTTTGCCACAAAGTCTTAAAATCAAATTCTGGGAAATAATATAAACAAAAATCAAGTCAAATTAGTGGTGTTGATAGAAAAAGACTCATGAAACTTACATTGAAACAACATGGCAGAAGTTGTCATGACCGGGGATTGAGCAATTGCAGGTGACACTGTTCACTACTTTGTTCATTAGGGGGTCGGTGACAGTAGTGGTATTCCATGGTGGTTGTCCACTGCATGGATCTATATCGGTGTCCCATTCCTTCTTACCAAGCCTCTTCCCCATATCTTTCAGAGCTTCCACTATACTTATGCAAATTTATTGAGAAGGTTAATTAATTAGAAAAGAAATATCTTCGATAATTTTTATAAGAAAAATAAATGGTATGGTATACACATCAAAACATCATACCTTCTTCTGGGTGAGTGGTAGTATTGGCTCCAAAAGCAAGCGATGTGAACCGTAATAAGCTAAGGACTGAAAGAAAGACAAATTGACAGGAGCTGGAAGTCATGACCTTCTTCATGCTTGTTTAGATTTGGAACTTGAGAGAGATGAGAGAAGTTCAATTGTTGTTTACCAAAGTTACGGATATTAAAGGAGGATCGATAACTTTGGAAAATGTCCAAAAAGATAAGGGACAGACGATTTAAATCATTAATCACAAAAGTAATACTGTACTTTTTTTTGTCTTAATTAATTAAAATGAGTGTTTGAACTTTGCATTTGAGTTTTTTTCTTCTTCTGAAAATAAGTGTTATATTAATATTTCTAATAAATATCACATTAATTTTTTAATGTAATATTAATAATAAGATTAATTTTATATAAAAAAAACTTTTATTTATTTGTATACAATAATATAGTACGGTACTTATCTTGATATGAAAAAAAAAAAAAAAAAAACACAACAATAATGTCAGCCTTGTCGGCTGATGTAATGTTTTTTCCATGGCATTTAATAATTCGCATTCATATTTCATCGTCTTTATTTGGCGAGTGATAGGAGAAAGTAGTAATAAACAAACTACTCCGGCAAAGACTTTTATCAAAGCAAGAAATTACAATGCGATTTAATTTAGAAGAAAGATCTCACAAAGGAAATGGGAAAAAAATTGTACTTGAATTTTAATTTTTGGTGTGACGTCATTTCATAATAACAATAATGATGATCCTAAATAAATAAAAAATTATAAAAAAAATACTTAGATAACAGAAATAATTATAAATGGATAGTGTTTGTAATGCCTTTATTCTTTTAAAGGGATAAGAACTAGAATTTTAATTTTAAGGTTTCTAATTTTAACTGCCCTTTTAATAATAAGGGGCAAATGAACCAACCCATTGAAACATGCATGAGGATATAAAGTGAAAACATTTTACTTGCAAGATGCGACCCAACTAGTAGCTACTATACTGCTATACTACATTGATAAGTGGACCAAGCACTGGAGCTGGGACCAATTTTGTATTTATGTGTTAAAGTTGATGTTTGATAAGATGGTAATAATGGTGGGGAATTGAATGACAACTTGCATATACAATTTCCTTCTTATTTCCTCTTTTGTCAATGTATTGCGACTTGTGACTTGTGAGATGCATGGTCAAACTTAGGTCACTCTTTTTTATTTGAAAAATGATAGTTAAACACCCCTTAATTGTATACATCTAGAGTAAGATAGAAGAGAAGAGAGAAATGATTTATTTGATTGATGATATAAAGTCATAAGAAAGAGAAATAAAAATAAATAAGAATGTTAATAATGGTGTATTTGTAATTCAGAAGTGTCTAGATATAAAACTCTATTTATTTTAAGAAAATGAGGAGAGAGATATTTTTTTTTCTGAATAAAAAAAGTATTATAAATAATGAACAACCTAATGAATATAATTTATAGAGCTGTCAAAATGGCCTGTTTGATCTAGCTTGGCCCTAACCTGCACGGGCCATGATTTAAAAAGCCCACAAAGTCTTGTGGGTTAGGATTAGTCCATAGATTTTAAACTTTAACAATTTAACCTATTTTTTAAAATTAATTAACTTGGTTCATAGAGCAAGTCAATCTATTATATGAACTTCTTAAGCTCCGTTTGATTTAGTTTATTTTTAACTTATAAGTTACTTTTAAATTAAAGTTAAAAATGAGAGCTTAAAAAAATAAGAAAAAAATTCTTTATTAATATTTTATTTTTTTTAACTTAAAAGTTCCTTAAAGTTAAAATATAATAAGATGAAGAGGTCTTGGATTCAACTCTCCTCACTAATAAAAACTAACAAACTAATCACTAATATTTTTCGATAAAAAAATATTAATTATTTTAAAATTTGGCCTTACTAGGATTTGAAGAGAGAACATAGAAATAAGTTATGCATAAATAACTTTGGGTAACTTATTATAAAACTCCTTATTTTTAATTTTTCTTCATTAAAAATAAGTAATTTTTATTTTAAGGAGTTTTTATCAATTGATGTTTGATTCAACTTTTACTTAAAAGTAACTTATAAGTTAAAAATAAGTTGGATCAAAAGGAACCTTAGTCCACTCTATGAATTAGGGATGTTCACAAGTACGAGTAACTCACGAACCCAATCCAGTTTGAACGGGTTGATAGAGTGTTTGGGTCAAGACCCAACCCAACCCAATCTTAACCTGATGACTTATGAGTTGGGTAACAGGTTGTTGTATGAACCCGTAACCTACCTAACCCAATCCGAATTACATATAATAATAATAATAATAACAAAACAAAAAATTTATTCTCATTCACTCAACACTTTCACCCTTAATATATACCTCTAACCTCTTCACTTACAAAAAAACCTCCAAAATAGAAACATTCTTTGTGCGAATTATTGCCGCCATTCGTTATTGCATCATTGTAAGTCATTGTCACCCTTTGTTGTTGCATCATCGCAAGTCATTGCCTTCCTTTATTGTTGCATCACTGTAGTTATCCGTGCATCACTGCAACTTTCCACACGACCTTCCACTTCTCTTGCCCTTCACTTTATTGTCCTCCGCACCCTCAACTATTATTTGTTACATGACAAATAACTTTTAAAACACCACAATAAACACTAATAATCTTTTTATTAGATTTTATTTGGTAATTTCTTTTACAATCTTTAGAAAGTCAAATCAATATGGTTCATCTTTACATAGTCTGCATTAATTCCTGCTATTATTTGTGATTTAACCAGGACTTTTTTAAAAATACATTACTGACCCGATGATTTTTTAAACAAAATTTGAAAATCTATTATATTTTAAAAAAAAATTAATTTAAAAAAAATACATTACTGACCCAATAACCCAACCCAACCCAACCCACTAAAAATTGATCGGGTTGGATCAAGAATTTATGCAAACTCAATTTAACCCAACCCGTAAACACCTATAAATTACCTAACTCACTTATATTATTTTGATTAACAATTAAGTAATATAAATTAAAAAAAAAAGTCAAAAACTTTATAATAACTAAATCTCAAAAATATTAAAATTAACTATGAGATAAATTCTAGACTAAATCATATAAAAGGAATTTAAGTTATATCAAAATTTCATGATTGGCCTTGCACTATCCTGCATTGGTTCCATAGTTTTGGGGTCATATAAAGTATTTTTAAGTGAGATTAGGGCTGGCCTGCTAGCTCAAAGCCAATTTAATTGTCTAATGATTTGTTCACACATTTGGAATATATATAAGAAAAAAATTGGAAGGATAATTTTCAAGTAATTACTACTCAAGTTCTATATATAAATAAAAAAATTAATCATCAATATCTAGTAGATTAATGATTACATTTAATATGTCATGCATTTAAGTTTTATTTCAAAAATACATTTTAATTTAAATCAATAATAAAATAAGGATATCAAAAAAATCACTCAAAAAAATGAACATTGTTACTCATAAATAAGAAAAAAAAAAGTATTGTTTAAAAACATGTCAAAGCATCGGTGTAAGTATGCATGAAATGATGAAAGAATAAAGAATACCACACCTAGATATATATATAGGTTCAATTTATACATGCTTACTCCTAATTTCTTTTCTCCCAATAAGAAGAATCAACGTGAACAGGGTATAGGTCTGCGGCTGATGAAGATGAAGCAGTCCATGGCCCTTCAATTGAAAAAGCATGACTTTGTGTGATTTGTGTCTCATTTTCTTCTACTTGCAAGTAATGTTGTCTCATTTCCTCTAATTTCATTTCATCCATTTTCTCACTTTGGTCTGAAATAAATTCTGGAACCGTAGCTCTTCCTTCAAGCATGCTAAGCACCGATGACATTGTTGGCCTAAGGTTTGAAGTGGGGTTGGTGCATAGGAGACCCACGTTGATCATCATCATCGCTTCATCTTTATTCAAATCTGAACCTAGCCTTCTATCAACTAGCTCCATTAGGTTACCTTTCTCTTTCAATAAATGTGCCTGTGTTTTTCATACAGAATATTAAATCAATTTGATTTGAGCAACAAGTTTATTGATTGTAGGTTCCTAGCTTATTTGAAGATTCTTTAATTTAATGTAAGAGAACATTGGCTATATTTGTGTTTACAAAATTCTATAATTTTGAAAAAGAAAAGAATACTATGTTGTTAGCTTAATGTCTTCATGTGGGTTGATTTTGTGAAAATTAATCATGTTATGTGTGAATAATGTATTGCTTGATTTATTTAAATTTATAGAGTGGTAATAGATGGAAGTTGAATTACACAACACTCACAACTTAAATAGAGTATAGCAATATCAACAAATGTAAGAAGTAAAAGTTACCAAATTTAGAAGATGCAATGCTTCTTGTTTGGGTCGGTGGAGGATGTTCTTCTTTCCCGATACAATTTCCAAGACAACAACTCCAAAACTATAGACATCTGCTTTGTCAGTCAAATAACCATGCATGGCATATTCTGGAGCCATATATCCACTATATAAAAAAAATACATCATCTCATCAAATTCTTCAAAATTAGATATGCTTAGATTAATTTGTTTTCTATTTGAAATATAATGATAAAAAAATCACATGATAAAAAAAGTTTGAGAACTTAATTAAATTAACTTACTAAGTTCCAGCTATTCTTGTGCTTATGTGAGTGTTGTCTTCTTCATCGAGCTTAGCTAAACCAAAATCAGATATTTTTGGATTTAAGTCTTTGTCTAACAACACATTAGTGGCCTTAATGTCCCTATGAACAATTTTTAGTCTTGATTCTTCATGTAGAAAAGCCAAACCCCTAGCAATACCAACACAAATCTTGTACCTTGTTGGCCAATCCAATTTTAAACAAGATTCTCCATTACCTCCATAAATTAAAAACAAAAAATTGGACATCAATGTCATTTAGTCATACTAAGATTGGAAATTAAGTAACATTAAAAACAACAAAGTAGTTGATTATGTAAGACAATTGTTTACCAAATAAAGCATGTGCAAGGCTATTGTTTTCCAAATACTCGTATACCAACAACAACTGAGATCCCTCAACACAACAACCATAAAGTTTAACAAGACATGGATGTTGCAATGCCGAAATCATGCCTATCTCATTTATAAACTCACGGTTTCCTTGCTTTGACTTAGATGAAAGCATCTTCACAGCTATTATTGTGCCATTTGATAAAATGCCCTGCATTTAAGAAATGTTATACAATATTTCTCAATTTTAAAATAACATTAAAGGTGAGTTATACAATTGCAATGATTATGGTATGTTATGTAATATATTGTAGGATACCTTGTAAACAGGACCAAAGCCTCCTTCTCCAATTTTATTGGAAATATCAAAGTTATTTGTTGCAATTTTGATTTGACGCATAGTAAATACACTGGTTTGCATATTTAAATCCTTTAACTCTGCCAATATAAAATGCAACTGAAATGAGATATCTTATGTACATAACTCGGCCAATATTTGTCAGTTTACGCTATGCTAGAGAATCACCTTTTTCTAATGAATTTCTTTTCCCAATATAAACTCTCCAGCAAAGTACGATTAGGATGACAAGAACAATTGCAGAAACTACTATCCCAACTATAGCCCCTGTAGACATGCTGTCATCAGCTGTTGAGTCGGCTTCATTATTTGCACAAGAACAATTAATTAATACATGTCATTTGATGCTATAAATACAAAATTATGAGAAATTAACTCATTGAGACAAAGCAATTACTCACCACGAATGACAGATATAGCTGATATAAGAGGGCCATATACTGAACTATATGGAATAGAAGTTGTCCCTTTTCCAGCCCAATAAAATCCAATTTCTAAAGAGTTATTACTAACATGAGCAACAAATTGTTCTATTCTTTCCTTTCCAACTCCTCCAGCTGCATTTGCAATATTATAATCCTTTAATACCAGCTCTCCCTGCAATATTTCAAAACCATATTAACCTAATTAATGGCTTCTGAATTCTGTTATTTTTTTACATATATTTTCTAGATTCTAGTGAAAATGTTGTAGTGAATAATTCTGCAAATGAAGTCAAAAGCTTATGTAGTGCCAGTTCTACTTAAATAAAAATGATGATGCAACCTAAACCATTCATTTATGAGAAATAGCTAAAAGTCATATTAGCCGTGAACTGTTATGTAAAATTAATTTATTTTGATCATTACCACTTCACCATTAAATTCTTAGAAAAATAATTAAATCAACCATATATATATATATATATATACACACACGATACCTGAATGTAAACATCAAATATACGCCTCCCTAAGCTGCTATATGTGTGATCATCAGTGAACATGATCTCTGCAAAATGAAGTTTTACTGTGTAGCGTCCGTTTTCCAGACAATATCCATAATAAGTCAGAGAAATTGGGGACACACGTGCTGTCTGATACAGGGCAAAATCAGGCATAGAAAGCTTAGTTTTATTTTCTTGAACAGTAATATAGGTTTTTTGTACAGTGACATTGGCATTATCCAAAAAGAAACCGGTGTTGCTAAATCTCCAATTTTCTACCCCCTCTATATATGATGATGGGTCTCCTGGATCTTCATCCTTATCATATGCTATACCACCACTACTGTTTATGTAACCTCCACCACAGTTTATATAGAGGGAGTTAATGACTGTTTCAGAAAGACAAAAAATAAGAATTCAGAAATCATAAAGATTGTGTTAAATCTCTAAGAAAATAAATGTTATACTATATATTAAGTTTGTTGGTGGTAGTATTAAATTTTGACTAGTATGACTGAATTTGGATAAACTTTTAAAAAATATATTTATAAGAAAAATAAAATACTTAATTGTAATTTTGTTCTAGTATTTTTCAAATTCCATATTTTTAAAATAAATACATATAGTTAATTTATTTTTCAAATTCTGTAATTTTAATTCTTCAATTTTGTAAAATTGATCATTTTGATCCTTTCTTTTAACTTTGAAGTGTTGATCGGTAACAAATTAATCTAAGTAACACAAATTATATAATAACGTGATACACAATTATTTGTTTAATTCATGTAGTATTTAACGTTAGTTTTTCAATGATTAACACTTTTAGTTTGACAGAATGATCAAATCACAAACTTTACAGATTAAATGTTTCTATTTTAAAATAAAATGACTAAAATTATAAATTTAGAAAAAATAGAATGACTAGTGTCTATTTTATAAACTAATTCTTTATTACTTACTAGCAAATGTGGAATAATTTTTTCATTCCTTATATTTTCGGGATTAAGAAAACTAACCGAAAAACAAATGCCCTACGAAAAAGATCACTAGGACTCAGTCCTCACTCAAAGTAATTTATAGAAAATCAAATCTTCTTAAAGAATGTGTCCCTAGGAGGACAATATTAATTACTTCTTTTTCTTTTATACTTCAGAAGATTAATGGGTTAATAAGATGTTCATTTGCTCAAAAATAACAGCTAAGAATTAACAGTTCAGTTCACAAATATTGTCAGTTAAACTTACATTTTGAACAGCCATTGCTTGCCTCCTGACAATTAATAGGTCCACTGAAGAAATATTTAGAAGATACCAGAACATGCAAGTCAGCACAGTTAAACCATAAACCGCACAAGAGAAAGGAAGGAAACGGTATATAAAGCATGCATGATCAAGTAACCAAAAACGAAAAATGGAATACTTTAATTCTTACATTTTTATGTTTTTCTGTTCTGCGCAGGTGAGGTGGTTTTGATTGCTGAAGTTGTTATATGAAAGATCTCTATGCATGAACGTAAAATGCAATTCAGAAACTTATATAATAAAAAAAAAAAAAAGCCTTTGACAAAGCTTAGAAATTCAAAATATATATTGGTGTGCAATCACATAATTAATAGTTTAAAATATTGGTAAAATAATGAATTGGTGCCAATTAATAATTAGCAAAGCATATAATTATCGTTTGAATAGAACACTCACATGTATTTATTACGAGTTTGACTATTGTCTAATACCCATGCGGGTATTGCTCCAGTGAGTGAGTTTCGAGTCAAAAATCTGAAAATACATAGAACGTGTCAATTACTAGCATTAATTAAAATTATGATAAATTAGCAAATTATCCTTAATCCCAATCTTTTTATTTTCCTCTTTCAAATTTCAATTTCTCAAATCATAATAAGATTTGCTTGCATGCAAGTTACAAAAGATATGTTATTAATTAAGAAACTTTTAACAATGCCCAAGTGTGGCCCCATATCCAAAGTAATTATGTGTCATTACTTCAAAAATAAAATCTCTAATATTTGGTTGGATCGATCAATTTATTGAAAAGAGTTAAAATTTCCTTACAAGTAAGTCAATCCTGATCGGTTTTGAAAGACTTCTGAAATGGTTCCGCTTAATTTGTTATAGCTCAGGTCTCTGAAAGATAAATTAGTGTTATCCAAAATAAGTTAGGAAATGATAATTAAAAGAAACAACAACACATTAAGATAATTGATGAATATACATTTCACATTGCTACGTACGCCCTTGAATCTAACTAATGTTGATGGGATCAAATTTAATTCACATGGTTATACTTTAAAGAGTGGGCTAATTACATTAATAAACAAACACCTTTTCAAAGATGTACCTAGATATGATTAGGTTATAACAAAATTTAATTTTAAAACTAAATCAAAATAAAAAAAAAATCAATAAGGATAATTCTGAATCACTCTACATAATATATTTTTTTCCTAGAGTCAGTAGAACATACTCTTATTAACCATCTTAATTACTCCGGAGTACTCCATTCGTATAGTAAGTAGTAAATGTTTTTAACATTTTCAAAACAATATTAAATAATTTTTTTTTGCTTGGTAATTTAGTAATAAAAAAAAGTATAGGAGGTGAATTGAAATTAGCATATTGATTGGAAACAAAAAATGAATAAACACCTACAAGGTTTGCATGTCATCAAAGTTTGTCTTGTTCCCAAGAGATAGAGGTAATGTGTCATTAATATTGCAACTTCTTAGTATCCTGTGAAACAGTATCAAATTTGTGAATTATGCATCAAAATGGTTATGTCAAATATATCTCTTCGTATTTAAATATCGTACTTCTTAAATCAGTGCCATATTGAGGCAGTGGCAATGTGGCATACAAAGAAACAAAAATAATTAAAAAAAAAAAAAGCAATCAAAACAATTAACTCACAATATTTTCAATTTTGTCATTTGATTAACTGGTGGAAAAGCAGAATCATTTCCATTCAAGTCACTAATTCTCCTGCATTTTATATTTTGATGGAAATTAATATACAATAAGAAAGCAGTTTAATTTTAGAAACATGGTTATACTTTATGAAAGACTATACTTACAAGTCCTCTAATTTATGCAGGAATGAAATTCCAGAAGGAATTGGCCCAGTTAAACCACTCCCTTGAATTGCTCTGTAAAATAACAATACAATTAGTGCATAGCATATGCAAAGAAAAACAATACTAGAAATATAACACGACATTACAAAATTCGGTAAAATAAAATGGTTCGTACAGTGATTTTAGATTTGTCCATCTTTGAATAAAATCGGGTATCTTTCCAGAGAATCGATTGTCACTAATTCGGCTGCATCATGTAATTAATAAACATTGAAATTTAATTTCACCACCAACATCAATTCAGAATCAAAAGAAAAAGAAACAACAAATTAAAGACAATAAAATGGGAAATTAATTAACTTACAGTACTGTCAATGTTGTAAGTTTTGCCAAAGCTTCAGGCAACTCTCCAGTAAAGTTGTTAGATGTAAGATTCCTGCAGCGACAATAATTTTTAAATATAAAATCGTGAATGAATTTGTTAACAACATTATTCATATTAAAAAAAAAAAATGGTGATTCTTACAGTCTTTGAATGCTAGAAAGGTTCCCAAGTTCTGGAGGGAGACTTTCAGAGAATTGATTGAATTCCAGTTCCCTATTCATTATAATCAATTATATACTTGAATTTAAAAAGGGGAAATTGTTAATCTATATGTTTAGATAACCGAAAACTCACAAATTTTCGAGGGTAGTAATGTTTCCTATCTCTTTAGGGATTGGACCAGTTAATCGATTTCCAAGAAGAGAACTAGCATGGAAATCAAAGACAAATTTGTTTAATGACAAAAAGTAGAGCAAAGAAGAAAAGTGAAGAAACAGAGAGAATAGTGAATACATAGTGCGAAGATTGGAGGAGCCCCATTCAGGAGGTATTGTACCGTTAAGGTAGTTGCGAGATAGGTCACTGTATCAATTAATTAATTAATTAATTAATTAATAAAAGAAAATTCAAGAAATGAATTCTAATATATATATATAATATATGAAACAAGTTTATTATCATTAAAAGAAGATTAATTGTTACATACATTTCTTCGAGGTAAGGCAACCTTATCAGTTCGGGTGGGAGCATGCCTTCAAGATTTTGTGATTTCAGCAATCTGTCCATTATTTGTTTAACATAAAACTTTGATGATAATTAGAAAACCATTATAAATTAATAGTAACAGTTTTACTGTATGAGATAATCATACGTTTACACAGAAGGATACTAGATTCTGTTAACATTATTAATATAAAATGGTACCATACAAAAAACAGGAAGGAAAAAATTGGAGTGCTTCTTACTGCATTCCATATATACCAAGCAAGATCTTCTTTGCATTATGGGAATTAAGTCTTATCTGGAATGTAATTTTACATCCTGAATGAGACTTTCGAAATGTAAACAGAGTAATATTGTTTGATATTAATTATGCAAACAGAGCTATAGTAATCTGGACATAATTTTTTTTGCCACAAAATCTTAAAACCAAGTCAAATTAGCAGTTCAAACTTACATTGAAGCAACATGGCAGAAGTTGTCATGACCGGGGATTGAGCAATTGCAGGTGACACTGTTCACTACTTCGTTCATTAGGAGGTCCTTCACAGTAGTGGTATTCCATGGTGATTGTCCACTGCATGGATCTATTTCGGTGTCCCATTCCTTCTTACCAAGCCTCTTCCCCATATCTTTCAGAGCTTCCACTATACATATCAAATTAAGCCCTTATTAGTGATCTTCCAAAACTTTACAAACATGGTATATGGTATATGCTGTATAAATACCATTCAGAAGTCTAACTCAGTTAATTAAATCCGATGTGTTAGTGTTATAAATTCCTTTAATATCAAGTTCTATTCCCATTGATAATAAAAAAATATGTTATATGTATATACACCATATTCACCGTACCTTCTTCTGGCTGAGTGATATTGGCTCCAAAAGCAAGCGATGTGAACCATAAGGCAAGTAGTGAAAGGAGGAGAAACTGGGAGGAAGAGGAAGTGATAATCTTCTTCATGCTGTTTGGAATGGGAAAGAAGTACAGATCAATTGCATATATTATATAGGTAGGTTTGGAATATAATTTGATCAGAGAGGAAAGAAGTTTAATTCAATAATTGATTTTGTTAACGAAAGTAAAGTGAAGGAGAACGTAATATATGAATTATATAATAAGGAGGAGAACTTTGGAAAATTATATAGGTCCAAAAACAAAAGGGATAGAGTATTTAAATCCTTAGTTAGTCAGAAAAATAATATAGTACTATAGAAAATGTCTAAGTGTACCTACCAACTTTGTCGGCGGCTAAATGTCTTTTTCCATGACATTGAAAGCACGTACCGTGCTAAAAATAAACTAGTCAAGCAAGTACTTCTCCCAAAGCATGAAGGAAATTACAATGCAGTTGCTTGGAGTTATAAAGCAGTGTATCAATTTTAGAAGAAAGATCAAACAAAGGAAAAAAAAAGAAAAAGTTGTACTTGAATTTTAATCTTTGGCGTGAAATCTCATAATAATGAAACTTTAAATTTGATCTTGTTAAGTAAAATATAAAGTTGAAACTTTTTGAATGAAAAAAAAATATGATTAAAAAGAAAAAATATTATTAAAAATAATTAGATAAATTTTTAATCAACAAAAATTAATTATCAACTACATCGATGAATATGTCATATAAATAACATGATTAATTACATTAAAAAAAAATACTATTTCACATTTGGGTGCATGTATCTTTAAACAATTTATGAAAAAAATTGTCAATAATTCATCTGTACCATGCTGAAAAGTCAGTCAAGTTGGAGGAGCATTCATGCATTATGCACTATGCATTATGCATCAAGCTTTCTAGGCTCTAGCTATATAATTGAAGAATATTCAAACAAGAATAAGTAATCATAACTTAACATGCAGCGTCACCACATGTAAAGTAAAATAAGACAAAATATTAAAATTGATTTTTAAACTAATTTATCTATGTAATTGGCGATTCTCTTAATTCGTTCTTAATTATATTTTATTATTATTTCTAAAATGTTTAGAACTTCTTAAAAAATTTGTGTTGAAGTGTCATCAATATTAATTCAAACGCAGACAAAATAGAAAGCCAAGTTTGACAAAAAAACAAAAATGAATTGATTTTTAACTCAACTTTAAAACAGATTCACCTTATTTACAAAACAATAAAAAATATTTTATAAATTTGATATTTAATTTTGTGCCAATTTTGATTTCTAAATAAAAATGAGCTAAGGAATCAAAATCACAAAATTTAAAATAAGAGATATCAAATGTTATAATACAATTTAAAAAAAAAACTAAAATCTTGAATTTAGAAATATAGAAAAACTAAACAGAGGCATTAAAGTATTAGCAAAAATAGCAGTAAAAAAAAGGTAGTGTATTAGCATAAGTAATAACGACGCATTAGCAATAAGCATAAGAGGGCAAAAGTGAATAATACCCTGTCCCTGAGGCGCTCTCTCGCTCCTCTCGTTGGTAATTTTCTCTCCACTTCAGGCTTTTCAAAAATTGTGTTTTTGTGTTTTCAATCAATTGAATTTATGTGTTGTTGATGATTTCTTTTCATTAGTTGAATCATTTTTTGTTAATAGAAGAATTTTCGTTGTAGGTAAGGTAAGTCGGTGTTGGAAAATTTACTGTTATGTTCGAAGGGTTTTTCAATATTTTTTGCAATCTAGTGTTTGCTTCTCGTGTATCGATATTTGTGATCGGAACACGTGAGGTCGTAGGATTGAAAACGAGCTTCAGAAATTTTAGAAACCAACGGTGAAAGGTTCTGTGCTGTGGTGGTGAGTTATGATTGAAGGCCCGGTCTGAATTATTGGGCAGATGTTAGTTGCAAAGAAACCTAATTAATTATCATGTGCCTGCTGTGACTTCTCTGCTCACTTAATTTCTGGAATGGAAAAATATGATAGCAGGGAGATTTTCAAAGTCTCTGTTTTGCATAGTAGGTGTTTCCAGATGCATTAATACATATTTGTTTGGAATACCCGTTTGGGTATCTCAAACGTACTTTTGGAGCTCCAAACTCAGTTTGGCATATGATGTTTGGTTGCTCCGAAAAGTACCTCTGTAACCTACGTTTGAGACAAACCCAGGTTTGGATCAGAGGTAAGGTAACATATTTGTGGGTGATTGGAGATACTGCTTATGAATGTGCCTAAACTGTATTTGGTGTCTAAAATATAATTCGCATGTATTAGATTGAGAAATATAGCTGATAAAGTTTTGGTTTTTTTATCATGCTGCAAGCATAAGTGTATGTCTATAACCTGCTCTCTTTGTGTGATAGTGACCCTGTGACAAATAAGAGAGAAGATGGCACCTCAATTGGCACTGACTCACTCTTCTCTTCTCTGTGTTCCTCCCCCTCATGCTTCTCTCCGTTTCAGAAGGTATGGTATCCCACCGCTTGCAATTCACTACTTTTGTTTTTTCTCATCTGATACATATGCTGTTAGAGTGACTTTTGTCAATGTATACTTGTTTGTCTCATGCTTCAAAACTGATGAGTAGGTGTTGTTATATCAGGGTTTCCCTTTGCTTCTCTATTTGCATTTGAAACTCATGTTTTCTTTGGAATTGGTTTTAAACTAGGAATAAAGATTTGATTCCACAAAGATGTACTACAATCAACAGGAAAAAGAATCATGCCATCACAGCTTTTGCAGGCAATTCTCTTGGTAAGTTAGCATCTTGCTCCACAATATTTTTTTAAGGATTTTCTATCTAATTTAGATGTTTAAAATTAAATAGCTCCATTAATTGGACTTTAATAAAACAATAGACCTCTGTCAAAGTGTTTGATATAAGAATTTGAGACTTGTATGTGATTTGGCTAATATCCTCATAACATTTTGTTTATGTCAAATGCTAAGACATTTATGCACCATGTCATCTAAATGCAATACCTTTTTAAAATGGCATGTATTACATAGTTCAAGTGCTCACAAATTGTTTCTTGTTGTTCAATCCCCAAATTTTTTCATATCAGGAAAATCATCTATCCAACTCACTGTTGTTTCATCTCCACTATTTACTGATAAAGAAGCTCGCCTCTCACTCAGACCTCCTATATCTCAAAGATGCAATTCTAAGATCCGTGGACAGGCATTTACATATCATTCGTCTGGTTTCCGAATCCCATCAAATGCTGAGAAGCCAGAATGGTGGTGGAGGACTTTATCCTGTATTCCCTATCTAATAGCAATGCAGATGTCTGCAACTGGGTTTTTTCTAGAACCTTTGATTCAAAAATTTCCGATCTTTCAGAATTTGATTTTCTATATCCCAGGAGGTGTCAACCGGTTACCAATCTGGTTCCCTATGTTATACTGCTACGTGGCTATTGTATGGGTGGTTAAAAACAGGGACTTGCCCCTTATCTTCAGATTCCATGTAATGATGGGAATGCTACTGGAACTTGCTCTACAGATAGTGTACATTTCAAGCAATTTCATGCCACTCATACACTTCCAAGGGGGAACATTGGGGATGTATTACTGGGCTGGTGTGGCATTGGCATATATTTTTACAGTGATAATGTGCATAAGGTGTGCACTTCTGGGTACATTTGTGAGTATCCCTCTTGTTAGCGAATCAGCCTTCATTCATTCTCTATTCGGTTTAGGAGGATTGCAACGGCCATTTTAGGATATGATCAATAACATTTGTAATTTACAGTTGGTTTTGGCTGCTGAGTGAACGATTGTCTCTATTTTTTGTAGTTGATTTTTTATTATTGCTTTAATAGAGATAAGGGATATATAGATATTTTTTTGAAGATTTTAGTAGTTTCTCTTGTTTTTCTCGTCTTTCCCTGCCTTGCCTAACTTGAAAGGTTGGTATTTATGTGATGTTTGGGTTTATTGACTCTGGTTTCTAGGTTTTACTGGGGTTCTAGACCTCTTTTTGTCCACTAAAATTAAATGAAAAATACGTCTCTCACAATGTGAGAATATATGAAAATTATCAAATAATATTTTTTATTATATCTTCAATTATTTTTATTATATCAAATATACTACCCTTTGTTTTTAATTCAAACATCGAATAATATGAAAGAGTAATAATAATCAAAGATGAAATAAATCAAACATCAGTTCAAAATGCATGAAGGTTCTGTCAACCAAGAGTGTGTATTTTTTCTTTAATCCTGTATCCAATTTAGTGTCCTATGACGAGTAAGGTTGGTTTTACCATGTCTTAAATTATTGCGATCCACCTATGATGTATTTTTTGTCATAATATCTGTGCAATTGAACTATGACATAACCAACAGTCTCATAGGTGTTAGTCACCAGAGCATGAGAGGGATAGAAATCATAGGCATATGTCAAATAGAGAGTGATTCTCAAGATTTATAATACTGATTTGTTAAACGATGCTGATAATGTACATGGTGATCTTCTTTTTATTAATTATTGAGCACTAACAAGTAACTAATCTTAACAAACTAAGTGTGTAATTAACACTAAGAATTTTACACTCCTAACAAGTAACAATAGGAAACTATACAATTCATACAGACTCTCTTAATTTCTTTTTCTCCCAGTAAGATGCATCAAGATGAGCCAAATTGAGGTCTGCAGCTGATGAAGATGAAGCAGTCCATGGAACATCCATTGTCAAGCTCAAACTTCGCGCCTCACTTGTTCTATTTTCTTCCACTTGACTGTAAAACTCTCTCATTACCTCCAACTTCATCTCATCCATTACCTCACTTGACTGCGCAACAGATTCTGGAACCACCGTTCTGCCCTCAATCATGTTTAGCACTGTGGACATGGAGGGCCTAAGGGTTGAAGTGACATTGGTGCATAGGAGAGCCACTTTGACCATCAGCATTACCTCCTCCTCTTCATTGAAGTCTAAACCTAACTTTGGATCAACTAGCTCCATTAGGTTACCTCTGTCTTTCAACAACTGCGCCTGTCGAAAGAAAAAAACAAAAACCAGTTTGATTTGAGAGTCTGTTACAGTTGAAACAAAACAACAATATAGCTGAGCAGCAAGTAATATATAATACTGTTTGAAGTTTAAAATATTGTACACGTGTTTCAATATAAATCCAATGGATAGAAGTAAAACAAAAACAAAGTAAGGGTTCGATCCTTTGGCAAAATGACCTTTGGCTCAAAAGTACTTTTGTGCCTGAGAGCCAAACATACACTATGATATTACTTAGATGACTTAAAGTTGGTAATTTTTCAGAATATTCACAGCAAAGGTGGAATGCATGCAATATTTTTCTTCTAGAGTGACTCAAGATGAAACTTGAATCATTGAATCATAGTTTAACGCACCATGGAAAGTACTATATCCTATGATGAATATTCAGAAAGATGGAGAACATTAAGAATAAAAGTTACCCAATCAAGAAGATAGAATGCTTCCTCCTTTGATCGGTGAATAGTGTTTCTCTTTCCGGCTATAATTTCCAAGGTTATAACTCCGAAACTATAAACATCTGCTTTTTCGGTCAGATAACCATGCATTGCATACTCAGGAGCCATGTATCCCCTGCAAAGTTGAAAAACATTATTCTAGCAACCTCAAATTAGATAATGCTCTGGCTTTTATATCTAAAATCTTCTTGAATTGGATTTGATAAGTCTTGTCACTGTAATATAGACTCACCAAGTCCCTGCAATTTTGGTGCTTATGTGAGTATTGTCCCCCTCACGAAGCCTGGCCAAACCAAAATCAGATATCTTTGGGTTCAGGTCGTCATCAAGCAACACATTAGAGGTCTTTAAGTCCCTGTGAACAACTTTCAGTCTTGATTCTTCATGTAGGAAAGCTAAGCCTCTAGCAATACCAACACAAATCTTCTGCCTTGTTGGCCAATTCAATTTTAAATGGCCATCTTCTGAGTCTTTTGTGACATTGACAGAAATTAGACAGCAACTCATTTAGCCATGTACACATTTTAAGATTGAAACGCAGCATAAAAAAACAACCAAAGTTGAGTATATATTATATAAAGCAATTGCTTACCAAATAAAGCATGTGCAAGACTATTATTTTCCATGTATTCATATACCAACAACAGTTGATCTCCCTCGACACAACAACCATAAAGTTTAACAAGATTAGGGTGTTGCAAAGCAGAGATTATTCCTATCTCATTTATGAACTCGCGCGTTCCTTGCTCTGATTTTGGTGAAAGTTGTTTGACTGCTATTAGTTTGCTGTTTGACAGAATGCCCTGCATCATGGTATACGTTTTTGTGGATTTTTCAAAACACGAATTTATTCATTAGTATCTATAAATACAATAGAACAAACAAAAATCAATAGATGTTACATAATTGGGATACCTTATAAACAGGACCAAAGCCTCCTTCTCCAATCTTATTGGAAACATCAAAGTTATTTGTTGCAGCTTTGATTTGATGCAAGGTAAATACACCGGTCTGCAGTTCTAAATCCTTAAGTTCTGCAAATAAAAGAAAACAAGAAAATAAGATGTATATTGTCCTATGAAATTCTTGGGTCATTAAATCTTTTGGAAGAAAAAAACATTTTTCCATGATCATTGCTCAAAAAAGGGAAAACATTTGGATACCAATGTTTTGATTAGATTGTCCATCCATTGTCCTTTACTTTTGTTATATAGAATTAGCAAGATAGGTAACTAGAATGAAAGGTCAAATATCATGAACAAAAGCCAATTTTATGCTTCATAATTCTCAAATGTTTCAGTTGAATGATTGGAAAATAGCAGTCATGATAACAAATGTAGTTGCTTTGTAATTACCATTCCTTAATAAATGTTTCTTTCGACCAAAATGAGGAAGGAAGTTTGAGGTTGACAATAGACCCTCCTCCACCAAAGCATGCCAACAACAACCACCAATGAAGCCCCTCCACCAAAGTATGCCAACAACAATCAAGATGACAACAATCACCAATGCAGCTACAATTGCAACAATAACTCCTGCAGACATGCCACCTGTAGAGTCCGTTTGATTATTGCACAAGAGCCATAGGAAGTAGATAATACCATTAAGGTGGAAATTGAAGAAATAAAACTTAGGAGATAACCCACCATAATGAGCATACTCAACAGAAATGGCAGATATAAGAGGACCATTTACTGATTTATATGGGATGGATGTTGTCCCTTTGCCAGCCCAATAGAAGCGGATCTCTAAGTCATTACTACTCACATGAGCAGGAAATTGTCTTATGAGTTCCTTTCCAACTCCTTGTGCTTCTTTTGCAATGTTGAAATCCTTAAGTACTCGCTCGCCCTACAATATTTCAAATACAAGCCTAAATGGATTTTGTTAATGAATTATAGTAAGTTCTATTCATCTAATGCTATCATAGTGCAAAATAATTTTACACGGTCATCCAATCACAATCCACCATTCAGTTTGATAACTTTTACAAAACTACCTTAAAAATCATGAGAACAGTGATCTGGATGGGATGACAGTGTAAAACATTAAACTCATGTTTCTATATATTAAAAAAAAAGTTCATGAAAGGGATCTAAAGTCTAAACATTGATTGATGATGATCCTGAAGGAAACTAGTGACTAGTTGGTTAAAGTCCTTCACCTGAATGTATACATCAAATAGACGCCTCCCTAGGCAGCTATATGTGTCATCATCTGTGAACATTATCTCAGCAAAGTGAAGCTTTACTGTGTAGTCTCCATTTTCCAAGCAAAATCCATAATAAGTCAAAGACATGGGGGAAATACGTGCATTCTTATATAATTCAGCCTGATCAGTCATATTGTTATGAAGCCTAGTTTCATTTTCTGTGGTATAGGGTGGAAGCTTTCCCTGTTGAGCTAAAGTATTATTGTCCATGAAGATGCCTGTGTTGCTAAATGCCCAGTTGTTTTTACTCTGTTTATACACTGCTGGTCCAGCTGGATCTATGTCTTCATCATATGTTATACCTCCAATAACAATCTGCTTTCCACCACAGTTTATATGTAGAGATGTAAAATCTGGAACAAGAAGCAAAGGGTCAGAATTCTGAAACCATTAGAAAAGTCAAGCACAAAAAGAAATTGTGACAAGAAAAAGGAAATTCATTCAAATTATATTGTTCCATTTGCTCATTGTTTTATCTCTTTTTCTTTTTCTGCATTCCCTGGACATGCACATAGCATGAGCTTTGTAGCACTAGGGTGCCCTTTTCTTTTCTGTTGTTGCATACCTTGGCGTTTACTTGCAATCCTGTTTTTATTTTCTGTTTTCACTTTTAATTACAAATCTGTCATCTTGTTTTTATTATGTTCTCTTTTTCTAAGATTTGTACAGGAAACACTGAAAACATTTTTTTTCTCTATTTCCTGTACTAATCTTTGAAAACAAGAAACAAAGTAAAACAGAATTACTAATAATTTAATAAACGTCACCTTAGTAAATAGTAAGATAGTTGAATTTACAGAAATTACATACTTCATTAACTTACTTTTAGTACAGGTTCTAGTGCTGTTCTCACAAGAAACTGGTCCTCTGAGGGAGCAAGAAGTGGACAGAAATCAAAACATAAACAACATAAATTGCACTGGAGAAAGGAAAAATGAAAGGGTCTGTATATATGTACATTTATAAAAGTTAGCACATGAAATATAAAACTTACAAGTCATTCCTTGAAAAGCTTGCAAACAAGTTCCTATGGTATAGAAAGAGATGGTTAACACTCAGATAGCTTCATGAAATTGCCAGAAAACAAAAAAAGCACATGAATGTAAGTATTCGTACGCAGTTTTCTGGTAACATGTATTTGACTCTCGGTCTTCAACACTGAAGTTGTTGTATGAAAGATCTCTGCATAATGTGAACAGGGTAATTCCAATACTAAGAAGATGAAACAATTTCATTAGGCCAAGAAGAATTATCATAATGCATGATTTTTCGTTGACTTCAATCAGCTATGAGCTATGATATATTTGATAGAAATCAATCCGTGAAGCTTTGAGGTGATTAAGGACTAAATGATTGGGATATATGATACAAAATATGAAAAAGTAAATTTACAGTTCCAAAATTAAAAAAATGAACTGTTGTGGTTAGGAGAAAAAGAAAACAAGTGAATCTAGAAGTTCTACTACCACAAAATTACTCAAGGAGGTATAGAAGTAACGTTCGAAAGAACTCACAAACTTTTCTTATTGCCATTGGTCCACTCAGGCACTGGTCCAGTGAGGAAGTTTCCTGTTAAATATCTTAAGTAAAGTAGTATACAAGAACCAAAGCATAGAACACATTAGTTACTGATGAAGCTATCAAAATGATAAATAAACTGATCCATTCAAATACAATATGATAAAACCCTGTCAGATGTATATTTAAGTTTTCAATTTACGAGAAAAATTAATAACACTTGATTACATGTCATGTGGAGATTAACGCTAGACAGTCTTATACAGACACACTTTCAAAAAGAGTGCATCCCTGATTCAGAAAATTGCCCCCATTTCATCACATACTTGCCTTAGTTTACTTAAGCTACACCATGAAGAGGTCAATTTTACATGTGTTTGACTTGAGTTTTCTCTTCAAGCATTCAATTGGACATAAACAGCTTATACCAAAGACAACCTGATTTTTTTATATAAAGAAACCTATAAAGATATTATAAACAGGCAGAATGGGGTATAATATCTGAAACCTAATAATCATTTGATTATTTATAAATAGAAAGTGGCTTCTGCAGAGTAAGCAGACAGAGTTTTGGATACTAACTAACTAACTCGATTCAACAATGAAGAGGATATCGATATGGAAAATGTTAAAAATTTCTTACATGTAGGTTGCTACTACTACATCTTGAAGGTTTTTCGTGACTGGTCCATTAAATTTGTTAAAGCTGAGGTCTCTGCAAGAGAAATTTATCCAGAATAGGTCAAAGTACAAGAGAGAAGAAACATCAAAATATTTATCTTATAGATGTGATGACCACAAGAAGCATACTCATGTTATATCCATCAGAAAAAAACATGAGTATATATTAGTGAATAGTGACACACGAATTAGTTAAAGGCTAGTTACATTAGTTAGGAAGTTGGTTACTCTGATTAGCATTATAAGCTCTATTATTGTACTATTGTAAAATGATCTTTTTCATTTCAATACAATTCTATTTTTATGTTCTGAAAATTTTCTATAATTCTCTCTTCTCTCTTGAGCTCAACCATGCTTACTAAATACTTATAAAATGGACAGCATAACATGCAGAAAACTTGAAACAAAATCATTTGGTGGATGTTTTTCATGAAACTCACTAATTTTATAGAGCTACATCTTTTCAATTTTCTCATTGGCTGGTTTAGACTTTTCAATTTGTAAGGACCATATATAATCTTAAAATAACATAAATTTAATGCAAGAAAATTTTACAATCAGCAGCAACAAAGTATATATATAGTTGGGAAAAGAGTGAATCAGCACTTACAAAATATTCAAATTCTTCAGATCTGCAAAATACTGAGGAAATGTGTCATTGATATTGCAACTCCTTAATATCCTGTTATACAATCAAATATGTGAATTCTGCAATAACATAATATCAACATCTATCTCATCATTTAGATTTTGTACTTCTCAAATCAGTACCTATAGTGAAGCACTGACTCCCAAAGAGAAAAACTAGAATAAAAATATCAACAATTAAAGCAATTCACTCACAAATATTTCAGGTATTTCATACTTGCAAATTGTGGAAAACTAGAATCAGGTCCATTTAAGTCACTAATCCTCCTGCATTTCATATTTCATAGTTAGAAAGCAATTTAACGTTGAGGCCTTGGTTATAATATAAAGGTTAAATTATTCATTTGGTTCCTATAGTTATCTCCATTTTAAGTTTTAGTATCTATATGAGAAAACTATAAATTTTATATTCTGCATTGTTTTTTTGTGGTAATTTAGCACTGGCAGAAAACTTTTGTAATGGTTTTACACTGCCAGAAAATGTTCTCTACTGTTAGTAATAGAGACAAAAAAAACTAAAGTTTTATGCATGTGTAAACATTTACTTTAGTTTTACTGTGTAGAGACTAAAACTTGAAATAAGGACAACTATAGAGACTAAATGAATAGTTTAACCTGATATAAAAAGTTCATACTTACAAATCTGTTAAGTTTAGAAGTGAAATTTCAGTAGGAATTGGTCCACTTAAACCACTCCCTTGCATATGTCTTCAAAATAAGAATACATTTCCATCATATAAAAGGATCAACAATGGAAATAGTAAAATCAAACTTCAATAACAAAATGAGAAAAAGAAAATGATTCATACAGTTGATCAAGACTTTTCCAACTTCCAATAAAATCCGGTATGTTGCCAGAGAACTGGTTGTCATTAATTCGACTGCCTCATGTGAGAATAATCATATAAAGTTACTATTAATTCAGAACCAAAATTAGCACCAATATAATTCAAAGTAACTAAAAAAATTTAAAATAAGAACCATACAATTGCTCCATTGTAGTAAGCTTTGCAAGAGTTGCTGGCAATGGACCAGTGAAGTTATTGGAGCTTAGATGCCTACATGAATTTAACAGTTTTTATAGTACAAAATATAGTTGAAACATTTATTTATTTTATATCAAACAACAATAAATAAAAGTTAGAGGAAAAAATCCACTTTCACTGTTCTGGCACATAATCTTGATTCTTGAAGATTCAACAACAAAACTGAATCAAATGAAACAATATAGTGTCTCTTAATGACAATGCAAGCTAAAATGCAGGGCTTACAGTTCTTTAATGAGGGTGAGATTCCCAAGTTCTGCAGGAAGATTTCCAGAGAGTTGATTGAACTCAAGGATCCTATGAAATAGAAATTATGTTACATTATTGAAATGACAAACATAGATTAATCTTAATCAATGAGGAAAAGCAGAAACTCACAAGCGTGTAAGATTGGTGAGGTTTCCAAGCTCTTTTGGGATTGAACCAGTCAGTCGGTTTCCAAGAAGAGAACTATAGGAAAAACATACATTAGATTGATCATGTGACATGAAACAAAGTAAAATTTAAAAATTTAGAAATGTCAACTATATACAATGTCTCGTGGACAGAGTTATTACATGGTCCCAAACTACCATATAATTCGATCAATCTTCACGTGACAGGTAATCAAGTTGTATTAACTCTTTTGTAAAGTGAAAATCTCGGTTATGTATAACGTAAAGATTGACCAGAACTATGTTATTATGGTCATGTGATGATCTTGGACTATATAATAATTTATTCTAAGTCTAGTTAAATATCTGAATTTTATTTTTCTTTAAGTGGGTTTTGTTACACACATGCAACAAAATCATATGCTAAAGACACAATGAAGATAATTCATAAGTGGAAAGAGAAGCACACATTTTTTGAAGGTTGGAGGAGCCCCATTCTCTAGGAATTGTGCCACTAAGGTAGTTACGGCTGAGTTCACTGTACCAAAATGGGGCAAAAAAGAAAAAAAGAAAAAGAAATGAATCAGATTCATAGTGAAACATAACATAGTGCACAAGTTCACTGTCCTTCAAAGAAGAGTATTAGTGTATTACGTACATCTCTTGGAGATAAGGTAATTTTATCAGTTGTGGGGGAAGATTGCCTCTAAGATTTTGTGATTTCAGAGCTCTGTGTCACCAAAAATTGAAAAATCATTAGTTTTTAACAAGTGAAGGGAATGGAGAAAGGATAAGTCACGTTCTTTCTAACTAAAATTAATAAACTAATATTTATCCAAAAAAAAATTACTAAGAATAAAAATAATAATTATTATTTACTTTACATTAAAAATTGATTATTTATTATACTCTCTCTTCTTTGTAGATATATACGTTTACAAAAAACTTAATTTTCAAAGGTCAATTTTCATATTTAATTTTTTAAGAATTTTCGTATATTTGGTATCAATCAAAGAGAATTTATGTCTATTTTTGCTTCGTTGGAAAAAAGAGAATTTTGTCTAGTATTTATGGACTGAAAAGGAATCCCAAAATAATAATGCATTATGGACCACTAATAACGATCGCATAATCACATATAACTAAACTGCTAAGTTTTAATTCCTACACATACTTAGAAAAAAGTTCAGTTTTAGTGCTTATTGTTAATACCAGAGAATAATATTTTTAGTGGTATAAAGCCACCACAATTTTTTTCTGAGGTAATAAACTACTACAAAAACTTGTACATATATATAAACTCTAAAGAACATTACAACTCTTAGTTTTTTTCATATGGGAACTATATAATTAAAATGGAGACAACTATAAAATCTTTGAAATTTCTTAAAGACAGTGATTAGAAAGAAAAGGGACATTACATTTTCTTAACATGGCAGAAGGTGTGATCATTAGGAACAGTGCAATTGCAAGAAATCTCATTGTCTTGGGTAAGGTTCCATTTGAGGCATGGATTTGCATTGTAGTCCCAATTCTCCTTACCAAGTGTTTTAGCTATCTCCTTCAACGCATCCACTAAAATATAAATATATAAACACTCAAATTAATTGAAGTGCCATATATAATAAGCAATGTGCACCCTTAAACAATAATATTTTACCTTCATCTTGTGGCAGTGTGATGGCTCCAAAAGCAAGGCATGTGAAGCAAATTGGAAGGAGTAAAGAAAGGAGGAAAAATTGAGAGGAAATGTTGATGGTCTTCATGATGATGAATATTGGCATTGCAATAATAATGGAGAAAGTAAGTGTGTGAAGACAGACATTAAAGGATGAAGGAGTGAAGAAGGATATGTATGGTTCAGAGAAGACTTTAAAGTTTAAAGTCCTTAGACGTGTCAAATAAGGACCAGCAAGCTAAGGAGCTCGTTCAACTTGCCATTGTAATTGTTACCAACTATGTTTTGTTTGACTCCTTTCTTTCAACAGTTTAAGTTATATATATTGTTAATGTAGAATAATTTATTTTATAATCACATTCCATTAATAAATAAGGTTACATGACAAAGTAATCAATTTTTGTTAGATGTTTATATAGTTGTATTTTGGGTACGTTTCAAGGGAGAACAACTTTTAAATGAAAATAATGAGAATAAATAATGATAATTTTGGAATAAAATTAAAAATAATAAACACAACTTTTAAATGAGAACAATGATAACTTTGGATTAAAATTAAAAATAATAAACACATCACATTAAAAGTTATGTTTTAAATGCATCATCATGATATCCTATGTCCCACTCTCTCTCTTAGTTAGTTTTTTTATTCAAATTTTCTTTCATAATTGTATGTTCAATCTTTATTCCCTACTCACCTATCTAAGTATATACAATTGTTATTTTTCAAAATTAAAAAGTTTCTTTCAAGAAATTGTATATACGAGAGTAAAGAATAAAATTTCAATATGAAAAATATGCAATTGTGAAAGAAAATTGAATAGAGATTCAATTGTGTTTATCTTACCTCTTTATTTGTGATGTTGACAAAAAAATGTAAAGGAAAAATATAATTGAGAGAAAGGTCAAAATTAGAAAGTCTCTTTGGTGAATTTATATGATTAGATAAGAAAGTAAGAAATAAAGAATTAATTATGTTAAAAAAAAAATCAAAAGAAAACTAACTAAAAAAAGGAAGGATAAGATCTCGTAGTAATACACTTAAAACTTTTAATATAATATATTTATTATTTTCAATTTTAATCCAAAAATTATTATTGTTATTCTCACTTCTATTTTATAATAATCAATTATATTCGAGTTACCACACAAAATTAATCTTATTGAACCAAATATGAAAAACGGGATGGGTCCGCCCGACCCCAATTTCTATATTGATCTTGTTTCTTGTGGTTCTGTGTTGATTCATTTTTTGTTTTTATTTGACGCACCTAAATTTTAAACTTCTTTTTGCTTTATTTTAATAAGAAGAAGATATTCTTTCTAAACTTTTTTTTATACTCTTTATGGTTGAAATTTATTTAAAATATGATAATTTGTATTGTGATTTTCACAATTGAGAGTGAAGGACACAATTGCATAACTTATTGTTATTTTGGGATCAAGTTGCTGTAATTCGGACCTAATTACTCATTATGGATTTGGTTCAACATGTGTCTATTGTTAATAATTTTAAAATTAAAATATTTAATTTATTTTTAAATTATAAAATATTGTAAAATATATTAAAATTTTCGATTATATTTTTCAATAACAATAACCATTATATTAAATGATATTTTTTTTGTAAAATGAAATATTAAAGTAAAGTTTTCATAAAATCAATGATTGAATAACTAACACTTATAATATTAATTAATATATTTATTCATATTTTGTCCAACTATTTGAGTCAACGCGTGACACCATTTTAACACGGTAGGTAATTGCGGAGCCTGGGCATCAAAAGGTCAATCCTAATTATTGTTAGTGGAGCCCTTTTGTTGTTTTTTTTTCCAAGAAAATAAAAAGGCAAACCCAATGGCTTATAGAAAAATGAAAGCTGGTCAAAAGATTTAAAATCCAATTATATAACATTGTTTTTAATTAGGAGGTATTTGGAACATGGAATTCCTAGTGAAAATTAAGTAAATTTGAAAGAAAAGAAAAACAGTCCAAGTCATGATATGAATTTACCGAATCAAGAAAATTGAAACCAAACAACAAAACTTTCCCCTGAATAATCAAAACCGTTGATAATTTTCACCTTATAATTCTTATTCAAATAGTCAATATTGAAAGTTTCTTTGAGAAAAAAAAAATAGTATTTGGACATTTGCTCACGTTAAACTGTAATATTAACTCTTATGAAATTGAAAATTACCTAAAATGCGAATTTTTAACTTAGCCTAAAACCTAGACTACAGAGAAGTGTTAGAAATTTAAGTTGGCAATCTTTAGAATGTGATTATTAAATATCTTATATAAGGGAAAATAATGAGAAATACTCCCACAACTTATTTTGAATCCCACTTTATAAGTTACACTTAATTACAAAATAATTAGGAATTCAATCTTAAGTACACCAAAGTTCAAAATGATTTGAGCCAAACCATAGAAAATGACAAACTAATATACCTTACTCAGACAAGATTTTATATTCCCATAAACACAATAAGATTTTCTATTAGGAGTTTGTTTTTCTCTAACATAAGTACATGTCAAGGAACCAAACCTATGTACACTTCATGCCAAATATAAACCACATGGTATACCAAACACTTGAATGCCATCAAAACTCAGTGTGTTACAGCAACACATTAAAAATATATATTAGTTAAGAAGGAAAAACACACACATCAATGGAATCACAAAATGATTTACAATACAGAAATGAAATTTGCACATAACCTCAACAAAATTTTAATGCAATTTCTCTCCTTATTCTCTAATCCCTCTTCTCCAAGTAAGAAGAATCTATGTGTTGAGGATAAAGATCTCCAACAGAAGTAGATGAAGCAGTCCATGGCTCTTCCTTTGATGAGATACTCAGTTCATGGTAATACTGTCTCATTTTCTCCAATTTCTTCTCATCCAATACCTCACTTGTCTCTGAAAACTCTTCCTCAACAACAGTTCTTCCTTCTAGCATGCTTACCACTGACGACATGGTTGGCCTAAGTGCTGCAGTCACATTAGTGCATAAAAGAGCTATTTTGATCATCACCATCACCTCCTCTTTGTTGAAGTCTAAACCCAATCTCCTATCAACTAGATCCATTAGATCACCTTTCTCTCTCAACAGATGTGCCTGAAAAAAATGGAATAGTACTTAAAAAACAGTTTGATTCCAAAGTTCAAAACAACCAATAACTATTGATGAGTAAGAAGTTAATAATCTATTGGCTCCTAGTTTGAATATTTTTACATTCTAAAACAATGGATAAATTTGTATAGCAAGAAGCTAAAAGAGTAAAAGGATTTCAAAAACAGGAAACCATTAGGCAACATGGCCTTTTCTATAGAGAAGTTTTATCAACACACTTTTTTCTATTGGTTGATATTCATTTGGGTCACTCTAATTTGGGAGTGGGAATTTCACCTATGAGGAAATAATGAGTTAGAAAAGGGTGTATTAAAAGCACTTCTCCTTTTGTATACTAATCAAGGTTAGCATGAAGCATGTTACTCTTGAAGGTCTAGTAGTAGAAACCCAACAATACTATCAGTAAATTAAATCTTACCAACAATTGGTCAATATCCTCAAAAACTGTCAGCATGAACACAACTTGAAAATACTTACCCATTCAAGAATAGAGAATGATTCCTCTTTTTGTCGGTGAATGGTATTGTTCCTTCCGTTTATGATTTCTAAGACAACAATTCCAAAGCTATAGACATCTGCTTTATCAGTTAAGTAACCATGCATTGCATATTCTGGAGCCATATATCCACTATATAGTAAAAAAAAAAAATCAGGTTAGATTTTCAGCTACATAAACTTGAGAAACTTGCATTATCCTTAGAAATTATTCTTACAACAAAAACAACCTAAATCTTATCCCACCATGTAGATTAACTGGCTACATGGATCAATGAATGTCACACTGTATTAAAGACTAAATTTCTCATTTAATCCATTTATTCAGAAGACATATGAACTTACTATGTCCCAGCTATTCGGGTGCTAATATGAGTGTTGTCCTCTTCATCAAGCTTGGCCAAACCAAAGTCTGATATCTTTGGATTAAGATCTTTATCAAGCAACACATTAGTGGCCTTAATATCCCTATGAACAATCTTCAGTCTTGATTCTTCATGGAGGTATGCCATACCTCTAGCAATACCAACACAAATATTGTATCTTGTTGGCCAGTCCAATCTTATTTGGTGGTTTTCAGGGCCTTTATTTTTTAAAATGATAGAAATAACACATCAGTACTATGTAGTCATATCATTTACATAAGTTAAACAATATCACATAAATGACAAACAAAGTTGAGCATATATATAGGAAGAATTACCAAATAAAGCATGAGCAAGACTATTGTTTTCCATATATTCATATACCAACAATAGTTGATCTCCCTCCACACAACATCCATATAGTTTAACAAGATGAGGATGTTGTAGAGCAGAAATCATGCCTATCTCATTTAAAAACTCACGATTCCCTTGCTTTGATTTAGAAGAAAGTTGCTTGACTGCTATTAGTTTCCCATCTGACAAAGATCCCTACATTTGTAAGGAATGCTACATAGTTATTGCAATCTTGAAAAATTATTTTCAAAAACCAACGTGTAAAATTATATAAATACATGATAGTAAAGAGAATTTGTTAATATTATGCAAAATTACCTTGTACACAGGACCAAATCCTCCTTCTCCAATCTTATTGGCAACATCAAAGTTATTTGTAGCTGCTTTAATTTGACTTAAAGTAAACAACCCCGTTCGTAGTTCTAAACCTTGTAGCTCTGTTAATTGAAGCAGAAGAAATGTTAGAGACCTTTTATGATGAGAAATTTTTAACAGTTACATTCTGCATATGATCCAGTACTTGTTGCAAGACTTCAACTTCCAACTTAGCAAGACAATTACTAGCCTCAAAGGTTCAATAACAAGATACAGTGATTAAGGCACATACTCAAACTTACTCAACACCTATAATTTCCTCTTTAATTTTCACATGAAAAATGCATTTGTTTTAGAAAAGTGTTTGACTAATAATCATGACAACAAAGGTAATTCCTTTGTAAATTACCTCTTTCTAAAGAACTTTTCTTTCCAAAACAGCCTTTCCACCAAAGTATACCAACTACAAGGATGATAACAACTACTACAGCTGCCACAATTCCAACCACAGCTCCTGCAGATATGCTACTTCCATTTTCCGAGGGAGGTGTAAAGTCTGCTTGATTATTATACAAAAGACATACACATTAGATGATAATATCAAAATGACATAGCATGAGAATATTAAACTTACAGAGAATAACAACTCACCAGGTTCCACAGATATAGCTGATATAAGAGGACCATATACTGATCTAAATGGAAGACTAGTTGTTCCTTTTCCAGCCCAATAAAAGCGAATCTCCAAGGTATTACTAGTCACAACAGCAGTGAAAGGTTTTATGACTGCCTTACCAATTCCACCGGCTTCTTCTACAATATCGAAGTCCTTCTTCACCAATTCTCCCTGCAACATTTCAATTCAAACCTTAATACTTGATGAGGATTACAAGCCTTGAATATTTTCAATCTTTGTATTGTTTTAAATACATTGTGGCAAATAGTAAATGATTTGATAAATGAGGTTAAACTAGTGATTCAATAGTAGTGTTCCTAATAAAACCTAAGGGAAATTGTTTTCAGTGTTTCCTATACAAATCTTAGAAAACAGAAAACAGAATGAAAACAAAGTGATAGTTTTGTAATTAAAAAGTGAAAACAGGAAACAAAATTATAATCAAACGCCACCTAAGCTACCACACCTCCATTTTCTATATGAAATACCTCTATCACAAGGGTAAAAGAAAGTGTTAACCGTATACCTGAATGTAGATGTCAAATACTCGCCTTCCTAGGCTGTTAAAGGTTTGATCATCAATGAACATGATTTCTGCAAAATGTAGATTAACTGTGTAGTTTCCATTTCCCAAGCAAAATCCATAGTAAGTCAGAGAAATGGGAGAAACTCGTGCATCCATGTATAGGTCAGCATTGTCCATAGAATTCAGCAAAGTTTTGTTTTGCCAGGTAGAGTAGTCTCCACCCTCATTATCCATGAAGTTACCAGTATTGATAAATGCCCAGTTTTTTGTTCCACTCCTGTGAAATCTAGCAGGACCTCCAGTATCTAAATCATCATCATATGTGTTTTTATTGGCTGTTACCATTTTTCCACCACAATTTATATGAAGAGAGTATGAGGCTGGAACAAAAATAAATAAAAGGTAGCAATACGATTAAAATATTATCAAGAAACGTAAGAAAATCACATAAGAAAAATGAATTCTAAGAATTTTTTAATTATGCTTCCAAAAGAACACCATAGTAAATGTAAATCAGTGGTTTATACTGTTTTGTAATGCTAAGTGGTTCAATATCAATATTTCCTATATAAGCATGGTTGTCTTTTATCTCCTTAAACAAAAGCATAAGTTCAAACACCAAAGCAGAGTTACCAGAAAATTTCAGTGAAACTTACTCTTTTGACAGACATTGCTTCCCAAACATGCATCTGTTCCTCTGAGAGAATGATGGAAAAGACAGAATGCATGAGCCTAATACCATCATGATCAATGTATATAATATTCCTCACATAATAAGAAAAATGAAAAACTATATACATGTATGAAAAATATTAAACTTACGAGTCATTGTGTGTCATAGAGCTAGCAAACAAGTTCCTGTGACATATAAGAGAAGACAGTATGCGACTCAAGTTCTTAAATTTGCAAACAAAAATGCACACAACTAACTACAAGGATTCTTACACATTTCCATTTTGACATGTTAAACTCCCTTGGCTTGCGATGCTGAAGTTGTTATATGAAATATCTCTACATACAAGTTATAAAATTTGATTAAAACTCTAATAATATTATACCAATTAAAGGAAACATATAATGGGAACTTCAAAGAAACTTAAGAACATTAACGCCAATAATCCAATAAATAAAAGTTTCAAAACGATTCCTTTACAACACAAATGATGTGTATTGCTAGGCCCAAAGAATCGTATAAGTAACATTTGAAAGAGAACTCACACATTGTCAGCTTTCTCTGTCCATGCAGGTACTGGTCCATTGAGAAGATTTCCAGTTAAATAGCTACATTAGAAAAATATCAAGGGATTAATACACAAAACCTATCATTTATTAATGACCAAAGTTATGGAAAATAAGCTAATCATCCTTAATTATTCACACCCATTTATTTGTGTTCTTATTCTCTATAAAGAACTAAATTCAGATAATTGACACACATCCTTCTATCAACTAGTATTTTGATTCATATAGATCTATGATTGAAAATATATCCCAAATGAAGAACCGCTGGGAAAATATGATAAACTCCTCACATGTAATCCACTTTTCTTAGGGCCTCATAGGTACTTGGAATTGGTCCAGTCAATTTGTTAAAGCTGAGGTCTCTGAAAAAGAAGAATACCGACCATGAGTTTATAAGCAGCAAAAGAAAATTATCAGAGAAAAAAAAAATTGGTTCAATTTAATAGGTTGGAGAGTAATATAGAAGTTATCTCACCAAAGCAGAAAGTGTGAAACAAAATAATATTAAAAGTTACAAAATAATCTAAATGTTATTAAAGAAAATTTCATCATTAATTTCAATCAAACAAAACAGAAAGTATGCAATTACAAGTTTTTTAAAGTTGTCATTGTCCCAAGAGATGCAGGTAGCGTTCCATTGATGTTGCAGTTCCTCAGAATCCTACAAAACAACAAAACAGACAACAGTATGTTATTAATTAGTACCTCTTGCTTGACTTCTATGAATTGTTTTCCTAGAAAAGATTCAAAACAAAAAAACTCACAGATATTTCAACTTCAAGTTATTAAGTTGTGGAAAAGGAGAATGTTCAAATCCATTCAGATCACTAATTCTCCTGAAAATCACATTAGAATCATAGCTAAGTAAACACAATATTAAAATCATCATTGATTTTGAAACTTACTAATTACTGCATAAATTCATACATACAAGTCAGTTATGTTTTCTGGAAATGAAAATCCAGAGGGAATTGGCCCACTTAATCCACTCCCTTGAATCACTCTGTCAAAGTATAACAATCATTAGTGAGTTCAGAAAATAAGACAACCTAATGCAAACAATAGGAAAGCAATTAAAGTAGAGACCAATAAAATAAAAAGGAGAGGTCATACAATTTTTGGAGACTTGTCCAGCTTTGAATGAAATCAGGTATCTTCCCAGAGAATTGATTGTCCCCAATTCGACTGCATAGTGAGAGGATATGAAATGAGTAAAGGTTACTTTTAGTTCAAAAACAATAATATCATTTAAATTTGTCATGACTCAATAGTATATTATCTAAAAATATATTAAGCTTACATATCCTGCAATGTAGTGAGCTTGGCCAATGTTATTGGTAACTCTCCAGTAAAATTGTTGGAGGAAAGTAGCCTGTGTATAATTAATAACAAAAAACAAGAATAAGTTATGAATCTAAGCCATGGAAATCAAAATAGATTTCAAATATTGGGCTTAGAGTGTGGCAACATAGGTAGCTCCAATAATGGATCTAGGATAAATTCTAACACCGGCTTAAATTTTGAGATTAGGATCTAACCAAACCTTATAACACTGGCTTATAATGTCAGGAATGTGCAAGCCTTATAAGCACTACTTAGGCCATATCTCTAGACAACATAGGACTAAACAGTAAACACACCCCTTTGAGGCTGCAATTAATGTAACTTTCCAACATAAATCAAAGGAGGTCTAAAAATGGATAATAAAATAAAGTGTTTACAGTCTTTGAATTTGGGTCAGGTTCCCAAGCTCAAGAGGAAGATTTCCAAACAGTTGATTGCCCTCCAAGACCCTGCTCATTTCAAAATGAAGTTAGGTTCTAAAAAACTCTTTAAATTTATTTGATAATATATTTAAATGGAATTTGTTTTTATAAGGTGTGGATAACAAGAAACTCACAAACTTTGAAGAGTGGATATGTTTGCTATCTCTACTGGTATTGTACCCGTTAATCGATTTCCAAGGAGGGAACTGTCATGAATCATCATTAAGAAACATGTTGTCATTAGTTTTTTGTTGCATTGAGTAGCTGCATAATCTAGATAACACTTATAAAGAATGTACTATTGGACAATACTCTGGTACAACTCTCTTGGTGTTATTATGATATTATTCTCCAATTAAAATTGGAGTTAATTTCATCTCAATAACCAACATATAGAAGACTGTACATAAAATTTATCCTAGAATGTAATATATAAAGTGATCATATAAAACTCAAAATAAAAAATGATTGGGAAATCATACATGTTCACAAGTTTTGTGGAGCCCCATTCTTTAGGAATTGTACCGTTGAGGTAGTTGCGAGTAAGGTCACTGCAACAAACATTGTGTTGTTATGCAAAATAATACATAGATGTTGGAAATTGATGAAGAAAATAATTAAGTAAATTTATTATGTGATTGAAATTTGAGCAAAATTTGAGAATTACATACATTTCTTGAAGATAAGGCAACCTGAACAGATCCGGCGGGAGAGTGCCTGGGAGATTTTGTGATTTCAAAAGTCTGCATGTTTAATTAATCATGAAAATAGTTATAAAAAAAAAAAAAAAAGGATTTGGTTCTTCTAAAGTGAAGAAAATATACTTTAGAAAGAAAAATGCAATAATAACTATTAATTAACAAGACTTAAAGCATTTTTTATACATAATAACTTGGTCTCATTCCCTTCATTCTTTAAATTAATTAAATATTTTTAATATTTTTCTAATCTTCTCTTTTGAAAGTGTATTTCATACATTACTCTTATAATTATTTTTAAAAAAAAACTCCTCAATAATTTTAAACTACCATCCTTTTATTTTTATTTGTATAATTAATCTTCTTAATCGTTTATCTCTTTCTTTCTTCTTTTTTTTATTATTATTTCTATCTTTGAATTGTCAATAGTTAAAATTTGTCTTACATCATAACTTAAACTGTTCATTATAAATCTAAAATATAATTTTATATTTTTTTTTTTGCTGATGAAAATATAATTTTATATGTAAAAGCATTTATTTATTATAAATTTGAATATAATATAATTATAAGGCTCAAATTAAAATAGTTGGTAAGTTGTATTTTTTTTTTTTTACAAGAGCTAAGTTGTATTTTAAAAACCTATAATCTGTTTGTTGCGTGCACATCGGATAAGATTAATTTTTAATGTGTATTAAAAAAAAGTACAGCGAGTAACGTACGTTAGGGACTTTGCTTTCACTTTCATGGTGGTCATTCAAATTCAATGGTAAGATAGAGAAATAAACCAAGTCAGGCAATTAAATCGACATCTCAAAACACAAGTTGCGAAAAAATACAATTTTTTTTTACAAGAAAAAATACAAAATTTTAAAGATTATGTTCTCAAAAATCAAAAGTATAAAATAGATTGATCAAGTTGTTAAGCAACACCACAGTTTGTATCAGGGGCGGACCCAAGTTTTAAGGGTAGGGGGAGTCAATTATAAATTTTTTTTACAAGAAATAAAAATAATAATAATAATATAAACATTAAAAAGAATAAAAAAATATAATTAAATAAATTATTTAGATATTTCATATTTAATAATAAGAAAAATTAATCATTCAAAATCTACTATACAAAGAAAAAAAATTAATATAAAATTAGTTAATTATATTTATTATATAATATATATAAATGAAATATATTATCAATAATTTGTTAATCTGAATTATATCTGAACTTAATCTCCTTAAATAAGTTCTCAAGTTCGAACCTTGTAAATAAAAAAATATGGTTAGAAGGGAGAACTCCAATGAAGGTGGTCGTCTAGGTTCCCTAACGAACATTAATCATCGATTTTACTTTTTGTTGACGATGTTAACTCATAACTATGACATTTTATTATCGATGTGCAATTTGAGAAATAAAAACAATTTATTTGCTTGCAAGACAATTTTTTTTTGAAAATTATAATTTTAACTGAAAAAAAAACTAATTATATATAATAACAAAATTAATCAAATATAATGTTTAGATAAGATTTATTTACAAAATAAAATCATATTACTATTGATTTTATAATTTAAAAAATGAGTTAAAAATTGATTATATGATAACTAGAATTTAATATTTTATTGCATTAAAAAAAAGATAATATCATGATTTTATAGTTAAAAAATAAAAAAAAAATAAAGATAATTATATAATAACTAAAGTTAATAAAATATTAATATAATTATTTTATAAGATTTCTATAAAAAAAAGATAAAATTAATTTTATCATTCCAAAAAAATAAAGATAAAATTGATTATATAATAATTAAAATTGAATATTTAAATAAGATTTTCTAAAAAAAAAGTTAAGATGAATATTGATTTGATAATTTAAATAAAAAATAATTTAAAAAATTAAATTATATAATATTAATAATAAATATAGTCAAATATAATATTTATATAAAAAAATTTATTAAATAAAAAAGTAAAAAAATGTTAAATGCATTTTAGAATTGCTAAACACATCCTTTAAATTACTTAATGCACCTCTAAATTTACTAAACATGCCCCTATTATTATATGAAAAAAAAAAGTGGGTGGGGGGGGGGGGGATGGCCCCCAATGCCCTACTTAGGTCCGCCCCTGGTTTATACACTGAATCAATTAGCTGCTGAAAGTTGACTGAACCAATATATGTCGGCTTTCATTTTGTTTGCATTATATTTACTATAGTTAGATAAAATAATATCTTTTAAACAACTTATACTAGTTGTTAAATTTAGGTAAAATTAATCAGCAGCCTTTAATTTTTAATTAATTTTTTTTAACTAAAAAAAAATATAATGGTATGTTTAATTTTCGACAATTTCAAGTTTTAAAAAAAATAGGACTTTTCTAAAAAAATCCATTTAGTTAAGAAATTTATTGATTAATTTAACTTTTAGTTAAATATAAACAAGTTTTTTATGATTATCTCCAACTCAATGAAAAATTGAAGCATTGAAACTAGTGTGTGTTTTCTTAGAAAGGAATCTAATGAATACCAAATACTTAACTAGATTTCTTGATCATAATTACCCTATCACATATATATACCGTTGACTGTTCCTATTTTATGAAGAACATAGAGAAAAGAAAAGGAGTGAGAGACTTATTTACATGTTGGTGACGTGGCAAACGGTGGCATTGTCAAAGGTACAATTGCATGTGACACTGTTTTCACTTCCTTTCACTTGAACGGTCGACGTCCAATTACGCTTTCCACTGCACGGATCTACCTCAAAATCCCAATCCTTCTTTCCAAGTGTCTTAGCTATATCTTCCAGAGCTCTCACTGTAATAATATAAAACAAAATCAACTCATTTTTTAATCAACTATACAATTAATATTGTTATTACTGATTTTTATCTATACAAATAGAATTTAGATATATACCAGAAAGTTTACAATAAGTTACATGCACACTGTATAAATGCTAAATAAAAAAGAATGATATATCTTAAAACAAAACTCAGTAATAGTTCATTAGTCTCTTCCTTTTTATTTAGAATTGGAGTCTCCCCATCATTGTTTATATTTGATCTCTAATGAAAATGTTTGTTTTATGTGAATTATTTGAATAGAGATCAATATAGAAAAAAGCATCTAAAAAATTGCATACAATAGATCTTCATTTTGATTTCAAGGATGAACTTAAGTTCCTATAGAAAAAAACTTCTTATGGATAAAAATATAAATTAAACTGTTTGAGTAATAATAGACTCAAACCCCTTAAAAAAAATGAAAAAAAAATTCTTTCATACATTCTTGAATGAAAGTCAAATAGGTTCCTCAATAGAAATTAGTCATCGACAATAATTATAAATACTTCGTACCAATAATATGATTAAAGAAAACATATTAAAGTAAAAGATAAATTATGAGAGTGGTTATAAGTTTTAACTAACTGGTGCAAGGTAGCTATTTGTTTACATACCTTCATCTTGGGAAAGAGTGGCTTGACCAGAAGCAAAGGAGGAAAAGCAGCAAAAGGCAGCAGCAAGGAAGAAGAAGGATTGAGGGTAGCCTACCCTCATGCTTGCTCTTGCTGATTTGATGACTAAACAGTATAATATAAAAATTAAAGCTTAGAATTTATGAGAATCGATTAATAAGCAGCTGCGGGAAAAGATACAAGGAGCTAGCTATATGATGTGACAAGAGTAGTGGAGAGACATATTAATTGCAGCCAAAAGAATGCAGAACATGATGACTTTTAATTTGTTTGGTGAGAATTTGAATAAGTGATGAAAGTTCACACGGAGTTACATGAAAAACAAGGGGTGCTGAGAAAATTATATATGTTGAAGATAATACATGAATAAATAAACACTAGTGTTTGTTCTGAATTCTGATTTAAGATAAAGTCAACTCATCAATAGTGGTTGTCCATTTGTATAATTTTATATATGAATATAAATATAATGGAATAAATTAAGAAACAATAATGCCTGACAATTTGATTTGATTTTTTAAGACATATATATTATGAGAGGAGATAAACATTATTACTGAAAAATATACAAGAATCGAAGACTACTTAGTACTTAGTACTTACTATTGTCTTGTTTTATATACCGACACTCTCTCAAAGTAGTTGGTGACAGCTTCTTAACAGTTGGCTTAGTCAATTTTCTATGAAATCTTCAGATTCTAAACGTTATAGAGAACATATAATTTGTCAACTTGTACCGATAACACGGTCACTTATAATAATGTGTCAAGACTGATAGTGAGTTGTTTGGAAGAAATTAAATTACAGGTTTTAGTTTTTTAATTAGACTTTAATTTTTATGTATTGTCATTAAAATTTTATATTGTCAACTAATAAGTAATTATGTTGGTGTGATTTTTTAACATAATAATTTTAAAGTTTAATGAATTTATCATATAGTACAAAAACTTTTTATTTACTCTTTTTATTAAAAGCTAAAAATAGTACTAGTCCCTTGAAAATAAATATTATAAGCTAGTTGGAACAATTTAGCATGAAGTTTCTCTTGTATGATTTCCTTGTTTTGATTTTTCTTTGGCTACCAACCTATAATGTATGGTCCCTCTTATTTTCGCCTTCTTTTTCTTTCTTAAAGTGTTTTCATTTTTCTTGATATGGTAGTTTTGAAATTTCTCTAACATGAAACAAAAACAGAAGTTACAAGGAATAAACCTAGCTATAACATGCAGGGAATACAGCTACTAAGTACTAACCCTTTTTCTATATCATGCTAATTATACTTAGGGTATTAAATCTCAAAATATTCTTAAATTTCACATTGCCTCATATATTATACTCAATGTGGTATAGCTACAAATTAAAAATGTTTCAGTTAAGAGGAAAAAAGCACACTGTATAATGGAATCACAGATGGCTTATAAGGAAGAAATGAACTTTTGCATATCAACTCAACAAAACTAATTGATACTGACTCCGTTCCTTAATATAAGAAACGAGTTGTATTGTAAAATACACTACAATTTTCACTTGTAACTGCTAAAATACACTACAATTTTCATGTATTAAGGAACAGAGGTAGTACAAAATATTGTAATTTCTCTCCGTAGTGTCTAATTTCTCTTCTCCAAAAAAGAAGAATCTAGGTGTGTAGGATAAAGATCTGATGCAGAAGTAGATGAAGCAGTCCATGGCTCTTCTATTGAGATGCTCAAGTCATGGTAATATTTTCTCATTGTCTCCAACTTCTTCTCACCCATTAATTCACTTGTTTCGGAAACCAATTCCTCAACAACAGTTCTTCCTTCTAGCATGCTTACCACTGATGACATGATTGGCCTATGTGCTGCTGTCACATTAGTGCACAAGAGAGCCACCTTTATCATCACCAATGCCTCTTCTTTATTGAAGTCCGAACCCAATCTTTTGTCAACTAGCTCCATTAGATCACCTTTCTCTTTCAACAAATGTGCCTGGAAAGTAAAAGAAAATTTGATTCCAAATTCAATTTAATAATGATTAGTGTGAAACATGTTACTCTTAAAGCCTAGTGATAGAACACAACTTGAGAATACTTACCCATTCAAGAATTGAGAATGATTCTTCATTTTGTCGGTGAATGGTATTGTTCTTTCCATTTACGATTTCCAAGGCAACAATTCCAAAGCTATACACATCTGCTTTATCAGTCAAATAACCGTGCATGGCATATTCCGGAGCCATATATCCACTGCAGAATAATAATTGAAAAAGTTTATCAGTTAGATAAAGTTGAGAAACCTGCATAATCCTTAAATATTTTTTAGAATCCAGTCATATAGATAAGTGTTTCTTGATAAGATTGACACAAAAGATATATAGGAACTTACTATGTCCCAGCTATTCGGGTGCTAATATGAGTGTTATCCTCTTCATCAAGTTTGGCCAAACCAAAGTCAGATATCTTTGGATTGAGATCTTTATCAAGCAACACATTAGTGGCCTTGATGTCCCTATGAACAACCTTCAATCTTGATTCCTCATGAAGGTATGCCAAACCTCTAGCAATACCAATACAGATTTTGTATCTTGTTGGCCAATCCAATTTTATTTGGTGTTCTTCAGGGCCTTTTATTTGTGAAAATGATAGAAATTAGCAACAATACCATATAGTCATATCCATAAGTTAATCTATACCACATAAATGACAATCAAAGTTGATCATATAGAAAGTATTTTACCAAATAATGCGCGAGCAAGGCTATTGTTTTCCATATATTCATATACCAACAATAGTTGATCTCCCTCCACACAACATCCATAGATTTTAACAAGATGAGGATGTTGCAAAGCAGAAATCATTCCTATCTCGTTTAAAAACTCACGGTTCCCTTGTTTTGATTTAGATGAAAGTAGCTTGACTGCTACTAATGTCCCATCTAATAGACATCCCTGCATTTTTTAAGGAATCGTATATATATCATTGGAATGTTGAAATATAGTTTTAAAAAAAAAAACAATATGTAAAATAATAAAGAGAACCTGTTATATTATGCAAAATACCTTGTACACGGGACCAAATCCTCCTTCTCCAATCTTATTGGCATCATCAAAGTTGTTTGTTGCTAATTTGATTTGTCTTAAAGTAAATAGACCTGTTCGTAGTTCTATACCCTTTAGATCTGTTAATTAAAGAAGAAGAAGAAATATCAGATCCTTTTGTACTTGAAAAAATTCATGTTGACAATGGATATGATTCACATGCTGCGAACTTACAATTTCCTACTTAATACTAATCAGTACTCGTGTTTCAACAAAATGTTTGTTAATCATGACAATATATAGAAGTAATTTCTTTGTAATTACCTATTTCTAAGGAACTTTTCTTCACTAAACAACATTTCCACCAAAGTATACTAAACACAAGGATAATAACAACTATTCCTGCAGCCACAATTCCAGCCACAGCTCCTGCAGATATGCTACTTTCATTTTCCGAGGGAGGAGGTGGAGAGTCTGCTTCATTATTATACAAAAGACTTGCACATTAGATTATGTATAATATCAAGATGACACAGTATGAGACAAAACTTATAGATAATAACAAATTAAACCCACCAGATTCCACAGATATAGCTGATATAAGAGGACCATATACTGATCTATTTGGTAGACTAGTTGTCCCTTTTCCAGCCCAATACAAGCGGATCTCCAAGGCATTGTTAGTCACAACAGCAGTGAATTTTTTTATGACCACCTTACCAATTCCTCCTGCTTCTTCTGCAATATTAAATTCCGCTTGCTCCAGCTTTCCCTGTAGCATTTCAATTCAAACCTTAATATGCTTAATGATGATATTACAAACCTTAATAATTTTTAAATCATTTTTAAGAGTATTGCAGCAAATGGAAGTTGATGATTGTATAAATGAAGTTCAACTAGTGACTATAGAGTGGAAAAAATTATATAAATGTCATGATATTCTATGTTTGAAAACAATATTTCAACATGTTCCTGTTAAGAAGTCTTACATCGTCTATCTCAACTCTTTTAATTGATTTTAAATTAAAATCCAATATGGTATCAGAGCCTATAGCTCATCTTGGTAAATCGTCTATTCCAATAGGTTCAAGAGAGGGTGTTAGGAAGTCTCATATCATATCGTCTACTTCAGATACCTGGATGTAGATGTCAAATACTCGCCTTCCTAGGCTGCTATATGTTTGATCATCAGTGAACACGATTTCCGCAAAATGTAGATACACTGTGTAGTTTCCTTTTTGCAGGCAAAATCCATAGTAAGTCAAGGAAATGGGAGAGCCTCGTGCGTTCATGTACAGTTCAGCATTGTCCATAGAAAGCAAAGATGTATTTTTTGGCGTATATTTGCCTCCACCTACAGCATTCATAAAGTTACCAGTACTGCTAAATGCCCAATTTCTTGTTCCAATCCTCTGAAATCTAGCTTCAACTCCAGCATCTAAATCATCATCATCAAATGTGGTTCCATTGCTTAATGTTACCGTCCCTCCACCACAATTTATATGAAAAGAGTATAAGGCTAGGACAAACAAGAAAAAAATTAGCAACGATTAAAATATTTATCAAGCAAAGTAAGAAAAGCTCAAGTTAGAATAGTAAAGCAGATAGTATAAAGTTCTTCACAAGAAACTTACCTTTTGAACAGACATTGCTTCCCAAACATGCAACTGTTCCTCTGAGAAAATAATGGAAGGGACAAAATGCATTAACACATTCTCTTCAGGATCAATATAAGATTCCTCACATGATAAGGGAAATCAAAAGATCTATATACATGTAATAAAAATACTAAACTTACGAGTCATTGGGTGTTATAGAGCTAGCAAACAAGTTCCTGTGACATAGTAAGAGAAGTTTAATTGTGACTCAGGTTCTTAAATTTGCAAACAAAATTGCACAAAACTATTGGAATTCTTACGTATTTCCTTCTTGACATTTTTGTTGGCTTGTGATGCTGAAGTTGTTATATGAAAGATCTCTACATACACAAGTAATAACATTTTATTCAGACTCTAATAATTAATATAACAACCAGAAAAAACTTCCAATGACTTCAAAGAAACCCAAGAATACTAACACCAATATATATCATTTCATATAAGTAACATTTCAAAGAAAACTCACACTTTCTTAGCTCTTTCTATCATCCATGTAGGCACTGATCCATTAAGTTGATTTCCAGTTAAATATCTACATTACAAGAATGTCAAGAGATTAATATTCTATATAGGCCCTATCATTTATTGATGACCCAACATTATAAAAAATAAGCTAGTCATCCTTAATCGCATCCATTTTTCTGTGTTATTATCTATGAAAGACTAAATTCAGATAATTGTCAGTGATATATCTTTCTATCAACTAGTATTTTGATTCTTAAAAGCTAATTGAGATAAGTGAAATAAATGCATAAAAGTACTCCTCAAACCCAAAATCCTTTGTTTATTACTTTGAATCTATTTGTATCTAATTGCCATCTTCTTTCTCATTGGTTTTAATTTCCTTTTAGATAGAAAAAGGAACTCAATTCTTTTGACAGAAAAATGTCACAAAAGAGAGGTACATATGAATAACCCAGAACTTTTGAAATAGAATCCAATAAAAGATGTTTTCTGGACTTGAATTATATGATCAGCAAAACATATGATTGAAGATATATCTCAAATTAAGAATGCTAGGAAAATATGATAAATTTCTTACATGTATGTCACTTTGCTTAGGGCATTACTATCATAGGTATTCGGAATTGGTCCAGTCAACTTGTTAAAGCTGAGGTCTCTGAAAAACAAAACATTTTGACCATTATGAGTTTAAAAGTGACAAATTAAAACGATAGTATAGCAATAAATTTCCTGCAACTTGATAGGTTGGAAAGCAATATATATAAAAGTTTTATCATCAAAGCAGTAATTAAGTATGCACTGAAATAATATTAAAGGCTACAAAATAATCTAAACAATGAAAAAGAAAAAATTATCATTAGTTACAATCAAACAAAATGGAAAAGTATGCAATATTTACAAATTGTCATCTAAACTTGTCATTGACCCAAGATAATCAGGTAGTGTTCCATTGATGCTGCAATTCCTCAGAATCCTACAAAACAACAATATAAATAACAATATGTTATTAGTACCTCTTGCTTTACTTCTCTGAACTTTTATTTCAAAAAAGAGTCAAAGCTATTAAGTATAAACTCACAATTTTTGCAACTTCATTTTTTGAACTTCTGGAAAAGGTGAAAGTTCAGATCCTTTAAGATCACTAATTCTTCTGCATATCACATCAAAATCAAGGAAAATCAAACACAGATAAACTGAAAGTTAATTTTAAAACCTTGCTTACTGCATAAAATGTCATATTCATACATACAAGTCAGTTAAATTTTCCAGAAATGAAATTTCAGAAGGAATTGGTCCACTGAATCCACTCCCTTGAATATGTCTGTCAAAGTATAATAATAACTGGTATCAGCAGGAAATAAGATGAGTGCAGATCCTCTGCAGTAAAATAAAGTAGTTTTTGGAGCAGTAAAGTGTTTATTGGTTAATATAAGGCTTAAAATGTAAACTTTACCACACAAAATCCATTATAAACTAAATACAGTATTAATTAAATGGGATGAAATATACTCTAGTTGGATTTGGTGTGGTAAGATCTACTGTTTAAGCCTTATGTTAACCCATAAACATTCTACTGTTTCAAAAACTGTTTTTATTTTACTGCAGAGGATCTGCACTTGAAATAAGATAGCCTAAATCAAACAATAGAAAAGCAATTAAATAAAGTAGACCAATAAAATAAAGAGGAGATAGAGTTCATACAATGTATTAAGACTTGTCCAATTTTGAATAAAACTAGGTATCTTCCCAGAGAACTGATTGCCCGAAATTCGACTACATAGTGAGGGGGTATGAAACGACTAAGTGTTACTTTTAGTTCAAAAACAATATTCTTCAAATTAGTCATCACTCATCTCTTAATAGTATAATAAAAATATGAAATCTTACATATCTTTCAATGTAGTGAGCTTGGCCAATGTTACTGGTAGTTGTCCAGTAAAATTGTTGGAGGAAAGTAGCCTGTATATAATTGATGACAACAAACAAGAATAAATTATGAATATCTAAGCCCTAGAAATTAGACTAGATTACAAATATTGGCCATCTCCAAATGAAATTATCAATGAAGGAAATTCTTAGAATTTGAATTTAGGGGAAGCTGATCCTCTGCATCGGAGAAAACACTTTGATTCTTTGCGGTTGTAAATCCCACCATTAATTTTTTTTGAACTTTCATTTTGTAATTAAAAATCTTACGTAAAAAAAATAATAATCAAAGGTTAAGATCCTTTCCAATTAAGGTGATCACTTTCTAATAGAAATCAAATTGCTAAAGAATATTAACACAGGGAGGTGTAATTAAATGACAAATAAAATAAAGTGCTTACAGTCTTTGAATTTGGGTTAGATTCCCAAGCTCATCAGGAAGATTTCCAGACATTTGATTGCCTTCCAAGACCCTACTCATAATTTTAAGTTTAAGTAAAGTTCCATTCTAGAGCTCTTTAAATTTAACACAATTATACACCTGCAATTACCGCTATACTATTGCGATTTTTTAATTCTAAATAATTTACAACCATAATTATGGCTGCATTAATCACATTTACCTGCAATATTGTTTATTACAACACACTATGAATGCAGTAGCATCTAAGGCTATACCATGATCATCACCTAATTTCATATGTATGGAATGGAATAAATTTCTTTGCTAGGTTGTGGATAAACAGAACTCACAAACTTTGAAGAGTGGATATGTTTCCTATCTCTACTGGTATTGAGCCCGTTAATCGATTTCCAAGGAGGTCACTGTATGATAAAAGAAATTAAAAAGTCGTTACCTTTTTTGTTGCATTAGTTATTATAGAGAATATACATAGATAACAATCATAGTATATGAAGTCCTTAAAACAATATTATATACGACAAAACTTGGGTAAAGTTCTTTAAGTGCTTTTAATTAGTGTTATTCTCCAATCAAAATCGAAGCTTCATCTTGGTAATCATTTAACCAATGATGTCAAACTCGATTGATTGGACAACAATATCAGTTTATAAAAAAAATTAATTTACTTTTAAAATTATTTAAAATATATCAATTTAATTTTTTTTCTGTGGGATTTTATTATTTACACTTCATTTTTATTAAATAGACATTTCAATTTTTTTTATATTTTGAGGGAAGTATATTTAATAAAAGAATATATAAATGGTAAAATTTAGTGTAAAATGACCAAGTTAATGCATTCTAAATAATTTGGAAATCAAATTGAATTTTTTTATAATTTAAGGACTAAATTGGATATTTAATTATAATTTGGAGACCAAAATTTCAAGCAAATTTTTATCCAATAACATAATATCCTTATGCCAAGCTCATGAATTATATAAACTGGTGATTTAAAACTAAAAAACAAAACGTTATAGGAAAATCATACATATTACGAAGTTGTGTTGAGCCCCATGTTTTAGGAATTGTACCGTTCAGGTAGTTGCGAGTAAAGTCACTACAGCAAAGAATGTATGTTGTGTTGTCATGCAAAATAATATATAAAATGTGGGCAATGTATATTGTAAATTTACATACATTACTTGAAGGTATGGCAATCTAGACAGATCCTGCGGGAGAGTACCTTGAAGATTTTGTTCTTTCAAACTTCTACACGTTTATTCAACCATCAAAATGGGTAATATATATTGTAAACAATTAAGATAAAGAATTTAATATGTTATTATGTATCATGGCATGCTAAGTAGCTAGGTTGTAACGCATATTTTAATATTTTTTTAATTTAACAGTTCAAGATGTGATTGATGAAAATTGCATCAAATTGAAGAAAACAATAAGGGTGTGATTGTTTTAGAAGAGAAAATAAACAAAGAGAAAGTGAAAGGAAAGAAAAAAGAAGAAAAGAAAAAGAGTAGAAAGTGGAGTGAATTTTTTACGTTATTTGGTAGGAAAATAAATAAGAGGAAAGAAAGATCATATTTTTTATTGGTCGTTAAAAAAGTAAAAAGAAAGAAAAATTACTTAAATACCCTTGGTATAAAAATAAATTATAATATAAATAAGGACAATAATGTAATTGTGTGAAAAAGGAAATGTTCTCTATCTCTTCGTTTCGTACAAATTTGAGAAATAATATTGTTGTGAAACCCACATTCTTTTCTTTTTTTTTCTGAACTCTATGGATCCAAATTAGAATTTTTTTTTATATAGAAAACTGTGCTTTTCTTTCCTTTCCATCTGTTTTTTCATTTTTCTCAATGTCCAAACTAACGTTTGGAATTAGCGAGTAACTCGATCTTCCAATATTTTAATTCAAAATTTTAGCCCATGTTCTTAATTTGGGATCAAAGAAGCAACGTGATGCACATTAGATCCTATAAGAAATCATATAATTAAATAATTAGAAATTGTATTAAATTGTAAATTTATACAATATTTCTTTTATATTGAATAGAGATAAGAAGAGAGACATGAAGTGTTATTAGATCGTATAAAGTGTTTCTCGGTACGTAATTAATAACATTAATTACTCTATCACACCAATGACTGTGTTTCTATGAAAAAAATAAAATAATAAATAAGTTAGGTCAGAGATTTACATCATGGTCACATGGCAGACCCCATTGGTGCAATTATTGCATGTCGCATTATTGTCTGATGTCCAATTTTGTTCTCCACTGCACGGATCTCCGCTGAAATCCCAGTTCTTCCCAAGTATCTTACCTATTTCTTTCAGAGCCTCCACTGCAAATCAAATCATTTAATTATCTGTATAATTATCATTCCGATTCATAAACAAAAACAAAACAAAACGTGTTCGATTTTTACTATGAATAAAATTTTATTGATCAGCGACTATAGCACTCGTAGTCAAAAAAAAGCAAATGAACTATATTCTTCGATCCATGCTTTTTGTAACTTCCATGGGTTTTGCGCATTTTGTCGGATCAGAAGGAGAAGCTATAATGACCACTGGTAGAAATCTCTAACTTTTTTGGATCTCTTTTTTGTAAATAGGCAACCGACAGGGTAAAAGACATATTAGGAAACCATTCATTTCCAGCCTGCCTTTCCTTTCAAGGAATTTCTTTATTCTGACCCTGGATTCAAGCAGGGTCAAAGGATGGGGCAGGGGAGTTTGAAACACAAAGCAATCAGGTATGGTGGCTGTGCACCACCTTGAAGGGCTGAGGTAATGAAATGAGTGAATCCCTACGGCTTCTTCATATCCGAGTACGGGAAGAAAGCAGTCAAAACAGCTCATAGACAAAAAGTTTCGTCAAAGCCAACCCAACTACCACCCATTCGATTAATACATATGTGAGGTGTTGCATGAACATTAGGAGAACTATAATCAAGATTCATTTTAATATCAAGAATTAATAAACTTTATTCTAAATTATAAAACAAAAGATTCATACATACCTTCATCTTCGGGCAGAGTACCTTGGCCAGAAGCCAAGAGAGCAATAAGGAGCAAAAGAAAAAGGAAGAAGAAACTTATCCTCGTGATCATTGCTAGCTCTTGCTGATTTTTTATGAATAATGCTTTAGAATTAATTGTAATCGATTAAGTAGCAGCGACAACAGATATATGTAGCTTTATGATATGATTTGAAAATAAGAGTCGTGAGGAAACTTATTCCAAAGGATGACAAAATGGATTATGGTCCACGGATCAATTCGTCATTCCGTCAAAAAAAAGGTGAGATGGGAGAGTGTCCCAAACTCGCCACAACTCGTCCCATCTCAACCTGCTAATCCGTTTTTTTTATATTTAATTTTAGTGTTTGTAATTTAAGATTAAAAATAAAAGATATTTTTACAACCAAATGCTAGTTGATACCTAGTAAGAAAAAGAAAAAAAAATATAGGTATCATAGATGATACGAAGAGAGGAGATAGAAAAAAAACAAAAGATATTAGTGGGGTGTAAAAATATCACTGCTCTAAAATTAATTTGTAATTTGATATCATAGTTTAAGACATAAGTTTATGAGACTGAGTTTATTTTTTTTTTTTCGTATATACAATTCTTAATTATTTAATTAAGATTTTATAAAAAAAATATTTAATTAAAAATGTCAACATATAATAAATAAATCATTACACATGAATAATATATTAAATAATAACATGGTAAAAAATCATTTAAAAAAATAAACAGATTAATATTCTTTATTGTAAAAAAAAATTAATTAATTAAAATAAAGTAAATATAAAAAGTCACATAATTCTTTAAAAAAAATACTTTATATTTACTATCTAATTTATCTTGTTGTTATCATAATTTAGAATATAATAATTGAGAATAAAAAAATTATAAAAATAAATTTTTAATTTAAAAAAAAAAAGTTAAAAATTGACAAATCAACCCACCAACTCACCTGATGGCAGAGTGGATTGACCCGTCTAATCTGCGCCAACCACCCCCAACCGTCCTACACTATTTTAAACAAATTGGCCCATTTTATCAATCTTAATTAATTCGAAAATGACTTTAATTAATTCGTTTGATGAGAAATATCATACAGAATAAAAGAGATGCTGAAAAGTAGTATATATTGAAATTTATTATGATATGATATAATATAATAATTAAACAATGTATATATTCGGACTAAGACAAGGTCCAACTCCAGAGTAGTTGTACTTTAATTTGTAGTATAATTTTCTGAAACTACTATAGAGGGCATTGGGGTCGTGACACCTCCTAACTTTTTTTTTTTTTTTTAACTTGTTAATGTGTGTTATATTTTAATATTAGGATAAGGATAATTTCGATCATTAATGTTTATATTTGGAAGTTTAGCTATGAAGATATATAATAACATTTAACTTTTACTTATTTGTGTTATTTTTCTATAAAATATTTTTTTCTGTTTTTATTATTTTCATTATCGTAAAGATAGTATCATTTTTTTTTTAACTAAAGTTATTTCATTTGTTATAGTCTTTATTGTGGAGATAAATATGTAGATGAAATATTTGGATTTTTTTTTCTTCTTTTAATATTTCTTATAATCTTTAAATATTGTGTAGTTTTTATTTTAAAGGCTATAAAAGATAACACCTTTAAAATTAAAGCTTCCTCTTTGCATCAATTTGATCAATTATTCAGAAATTAAAAACTATTTATTATTAACCTTTAATACTGGAACAAACTTACAAACATTACATGAACAATTATTAACTTAAACTTTGAGACACACCACTAAATATATATATATAGTTGGATCAATTTGCCAATTACGATACGTAATATTGAGCTGCAGGTTCCTCAGTTTTTCTTTTCTATTATTTTTTTTTCTTCTTTTGATTTTTCTTTGGCTACCAATCTTTAATGCATCCCTATAATTATCCTTATCAAGTCATCTTTTTTTCTTAATAAAAGTAATGTCATTTTCCTTATTTTCGTATCGTATATGGGGGTTGTGGTTCCCATGAAACTTCTTTCACTATAGTTGTTGTTGGCTTGTTGCTAATACTTTATTATTATTATTTTGAACCAGCTAATAAATTTCTTAATATTCTAGAATTGCGACAAAAACAGAAGGTGCAACTTTAGAATATATCTTAGCCCATATATATAAACCACACTGCAGTATATTCATGTCATTGTGTTAGCCATTATTCTTCTGATGCTTTGTTCTGCAAAAAAAAATTAAAAAAACGAATTTGCGAGATTAATTTTTCTACTACAATATATTCATCCTATTTTTCATTTATTAAATAGATACTGCACCCAATGAAGTTGTGTTTTTATATTTACTTAATTAAGGAAACATTTGGTACGTGCATTGAATATTATTGTCACAGTTTTCAAACGGTGTTCCCTCAACGCGCGCAGTGCATGTAGAAAAATTTGGTACGTGCATTTTAGTTTTTAGTTTTACATTTAATTTCTTTAGCTGCAATGAATTCTTATAAGATGGTTAATCTATTTATCTTTTTTTATTATTATTAATTGTTATATGCCTTTCATGAACAGTAACAATTTTATTAAGAACTCGTTTAGAAATTTACATTCTAAATGCTAAAAGAAATCAGAGCCATCCATATCCAACTTGTCTGGTCCTTTATTTATGATCATGGGCTTGTTGTCTGTAGTGCTTCATTATGATATGGACATCAATACTATCTACTCACTTCTTAAGGTGCATTACTTAATTTGGCATGTTTGTATGTTGGTACTTATTCAGTTATACTTTCACGATAAAAAAAAAAAAAACCTTGAAAATTGTAAGATCTACGTATCTTATAAAAAATACTTTTTAATTTAAATGATTAAATTAGAAAAACATTATATTTAACGAATAAAAATATATTTAAACCATCAAGAAACTCATTCTCACAAGATTTTTCTTTATAACATAATATTTTGATTTGATACGGATAATTTTTTTTTATCATGACTCTTTTTATGATTAATGTTTGTAAATATATACGTATGATCATTTCTAGTAAATTTTTCATTTTAATTTTTTTTTTTTTATACACCATATTCAAAAACTCTAGACTTTATTTAAATAGAACCATTTTATGTTTGATCATATACCAATTTAAAAAAACACAACCATCTTCCAAAAAAAAAAAAAAATCCTTAGATTCAAACTAGTTTCTAAACATATCATTAATGATTAAATAAGAAGCCTTACAATATTTTAAAGAATCACGTGAACAATTTTTGTTATTTTAATTAATTTGTACATATATAAGGGGAGAGAGACAGAGCACTGAGCAGTGAACATGCAAATCAAGTGGGAAATAGCATGTGTGCCCATACCTATCACCGTGACAGAATTACAATTATATATTATATTAAGTAATGTGAATTTCAATTTGGAATTTTAAATATAATTCATCGGTTCACGTGATGCAAAAGACAAAGAAGGGTCAAAAATCAAAATACCAGCAATAATTAATAAAATGAGAATAATGGTGATGCGCCAAAAATTATTTTGTGTTTTTTTAAACTTCATTTGTTGTTTTTTTAATTTGTCCGAATAATTGAATAAACATAATATAATTTAAGGAAACATCTCTTAACTATGTACGTATGTTTTTTTTTTTTTTAAAAAAAAACTTGATAGATTTTAGATGAGCAATAATTATTGCTTGATTGGCGTGAAATTGTTTAAAAAAAAAAAAAATTTAAGACAAAAAGTGGAAAGAAAATCATGTTTCTAGTTCCTTGTACTTTTGAAGTAATCCAACCGCAAGATCTAACTAATTAAAAAAATTAAATATCTTATCATAATCAATTGGGTTAATGTCAAACAAATATCAATTTTCACTAGACAGTAAAACAATCGTCAATTATTAATCTTTTTTTTTTTATCAAGTCAAAATGTTGAAGAAAAGTCAATTACTTGGTAATGGTATAAAAGGAACAAATGTCACTTTCCACGAACCTATCAGGGATACTTTTATACGAGAGATCGTAGGTATATATATAGTGGAAAGCTTTGCTCTTTTTTAGATATAGCCACGTAGTGTACTTCTCGTACAGGTTACATGCATCATGCATGCCATAATATATAATATAATAAATGCGATGAACGCTCAAGTTAGAGCAACAATAACTTGAATTGAGTCACATTCTATTATTAGTATTTATTTTCTTAAAAATTTAATAATGATAATGAATCAGTAATTTTAATCATTATATCTTATAAAATAAAGAATAGAAATATAATGTAACTTTCTTATAATTATTTTTGGTATAAATTAATCACTCCTCGTATAAATAATATATATTTGTCTTTTAAAAAAGAACATTGGTAGGACCATCTCCAATCAAGCCACCCAGAAAGAAAAAGATGAGCAATAGTTTCTACTTTCTAGGGTTCTCTGTGGATAGATTGATTGGAGGGATCATTGCTTATGACTATGGTCTCTGCAAATCAATTTTGGTAGGCATATATAGTCAAGGTCAATATTGTATGCATGTGAATGAATTAAATCGGGTCTCATTCTATCATCTTCTTTTTACAAGATAATCTTATTTTACAATTAATTAAAAGGTAAATTAACTATTATTATATATACAATTCCGTTTTCCACTCAAAAAAGAATTCTTAGTTCTCCAATGAAATCTTCAGTCCAAATCTCTAATATCCCGTGTCAACCAGAATAACCTTTTACACCAATTAAAACTATTTCCAAAGCTACCAAACTTCATATATTCCAGCAAAGATATTTCTGATCAAGTTACTTAGCCTTCTTCTACTTCCCTTCCTCAATTTTTCTTTTTTTATAATCTCCTATATATGTAGCCTTCCTAAGTCTCTTTCATCAAATAGGCCATTTTTTTTTAAATATCTTTCAAAGAGCTTTTATTTTCATTTATTATAATTTCCATCTCCACACTTTGCCTGATAAAACCAAACTTATAATCTTCTCTATGTTTTTTACTATCTCAAACCCCCCCTTTCTTCCCACCCGTGCTATTTTCCGACAAGTACTGATAAACATTAATTTGGAGAGTACGTAGGATGAAAACAATATATATATATATATATATAGAGAGAGAGAGAGAGAGAGAAAGAGAAATTAGATGACAAAAAAATAATGAAGAGACATATAGGAAGGAAAATGGGATGGAAGCAAGAGAGTAGATGTATGTTTAGTTTTTTCTTTTTTAATTTGATTCCTTACTCCCCACAAAAAATAAAATATATAGTTTGGTTAGGAAATTAATTACTAGATGTCTTGTAAAAGGATAATGATAAAAGGTACTATGGTGGAAGACAGGAAAAAACACAAACTACACAATATTGAAGAAACAGAGATTTTTATTTGTCCAAAACGTTAATCTTTTCTGCATTTTGTTTTCAAAAATGGAATTCCCAAGAAGAATTTGATCTTCTTGGAATTATTCCTATAGGTGTCAAATAGAATCAACTTCAGAAATGTCATCATCTTTCACATTATTAAATCCTGGCATTAACTTGAAGTTCCCTATTATGCATTTTAGGAAAAAGTTAGATGCAATATAATTCCTTATGTATTTCTAGTGTTGTTTTCTAATTAAGAGTTTTATCTTATAATAACTTATGTTAAATTTTCAAATCTTTACTACTACGTCTAAATTTTGTCCTATGTTTCAAGGTCAGGTCTGAGCACCTGTCATGAGAATGAGACATTTCACCAAAAAATTCGCTCTATTGGAGGATAAGGGTACCATGTGTTAGGAATTTATTTATTCCTAATTAATTAATATGGACTAAATATTAATTTTAGTATTTATATTAGTTATTCACATTTAGATGGCTCAATTTAAGTGATCTAATTTAGAGAGCCCTTAAACTGCCAATAGAAAATAATATGGAATTAATAAGTGAATTGTCAGTTTTACCCATTGGGGCATAATGGGAACTCTAATGGGTTAAAAACATAAAGCACGGTGATGGTCCCCAATATACCAAATCGAAAAAACAGTTTTCTCCTCTCCCCATCGTAGAGAAAAAACGAAGGTCCCATCGGGAATAAAGGAGATTTGGTTGAGGAAGATCAATCAACCATTAGTTATTTATCAACAAAAGGCTTCCATTGTGTGTGTTAATCACAATCTCTATGGAGTCGGTATTTCTAAATCTCTCTTCTTCAATAATTTGACGTAATGCGATCTGCTCTTTCATTTGGTTATTTTATTTGGTCAATTTAAATAACCAACAAGTGGTATCAGAGCCTCCGTTACTGTTAGATTATTGAGATTAAAGTATAGATTGGATTTTTATCTGAATCCCTCTTTTAATTTTATGAACCCTAAATTTATTTAATTTTGGGGAAAATTCCTACTTTTCGGTGGAAAATTCAGACTTTTTTTTTTTTTTTTATGCTACCATCACATAAAAACATAAATTTTGAGGCTCAATAGCTAAATACATGGCAATTGAATCATGAGCCGAGATCATAAAGAGCTTACTACGAGTAGGAAGTGGATTTAATACAATGAATTCAAAAGCATCAAACCTCTCTTGTTCGGAAGAATCGAAACACATCGAAGTGCTTTTTTGCAATTGGCTTTCGATGCGTATTTTTTTTTTTTTTAAATTGGAATTGAATTGGAATCTTCTGCAATGTGCAACTTTTGGTTTTAATTGCAATTGGATTGTGGAACATTTTATTCTACAATTTTACGCGTGTTGTGTGCAATTTTTTTTGTTGTTGTTTTAATTGCACGGATTCCTTCGCTAAAAAATTAAGTAATATTCATGAGCAACATCTTTAGTATTTTATTCTGCAATTGATTTTTTCAATTTAATTCTGTGTACAGTGATTAAAAATTTGGAATTAGTAATTTTATTCATTGTTCATAAATTAGTAATGATTATTTTCATATAATTATTACTATCAATTTGGGTGCAAATTTTATGGACTCTTCCTATTTTTTTTATGTCTGGTAATTTTTAATTGAGTTGGTTGAAACAATACATTGCCAAAGTAATCCCTATTGTGTAAACTGATTTGATTAAAATTACATAGATGTTTGTATGAGATTATTTATGCGAATTGTGCTCGGCCCAAAGGAAGACACAATTTGGCTAAATAATAACATACTTTGTGATGATAAGTATGTAACAATCATAAAGTAATTTTTTTTTTTCATGTGAATAATAGTCGGTCCAAAGAAAGGCTATTATTTGACAGAACTGATTGTTAATATTTGATCATTGCGTAGAGAGTACCGTTTACAAATTAATTTTTTCTGTCCAAAGACTGGGAATTAATGTTGTGCTGGGTATCTTGTTACGAGTCCATTGTGTGAAATATTTGCATGTTTTGTTTTATATATATAATTTTTTTTATATATATATGGAATATTTGGTAATTTATCATCATGTTTATTAATTTAATTTTTGTTCTCTATTTTAGTTGCCATTCTTTGTGAATGTTTTCTGCTCAAGTAAATTCTATCCCAATGTTGAATGGGACGAATTTTAAGGTCTGGAAGGAAACCGTAGAAATTGTTCTCGGTTGTATGGATTTGGATCTAGCACTAAGGGAGGAACCACCCATTTCCACTTCGGAAGTCTCTAATGAGGCAAAAATTGAGAAATGGGAGAGGTCCAACCGAATGTGTCTTATGATCATGAAGCGCTCTATACCAGAGGCGTTTGGGGCTCTATTGTTGAGGGTCAAAGTGCAAGGAATTTTCTTGCGAAAATTGAACAATACTTTGCCCCGAGAATGAAAAGGCGGAGACGAGCAGCCTTTTGGCTAAACTCATCTCCATGAGGTATAAGGGCAAAGGAAATGTCGAGAGTACATTATAGAAATGTCCAATCTTGCATCAAAACTTAAGGCACTAAAGTTAGAGCTTGGTGAAGACTTGCTTGTGCACTTGGTTTTGATCTCACTTCCTCCACACTTTGGACAATTCAAAGTGAGTTATAACACTCAAAAGGACAAATGGTCCTTAAATGAGCTTATATCTCAATGTGGGCAAGAGGAAGAGAGGTTGCGGAGGGATAGGACTGAAAGTGCTCATTTGACTTTGACCTCTCACAATAAAAAGAGGAAAAATGCTAAGGATGTTGCGAAGGGTCTTCTCAGAGAAGAAATCAAAGAAAGTTGAAGAATTTACTTGCTTATCAGAAGAAGTTGGGACACATGAAGAAAGAGTGTCCCAAGTATGCCGCTTGGCGTGTAAAGAAAGGTAAATTTTTTACTTTTGTTTGTTCTGAAATTAATTTAGCTTTTGTACCTATGGATACTTGGTGGGTGGATTCTGGTGCTACTACTCACATAAGTATAACTATGCAGGGTTGCCTATGGAGTCGACTGCCAAGTGATGATGAAAAATTCATTTTTGTGGGCGATGGACAAAAGGTTGCAGTAGAGGCTATTGGAACTTTCAGATTACAGTTAAAAACTGGATTTTATTTGGATTTGTTTGAGACATTTGTTGTACCGTCTTTTAGGCGGAATTTAATTTCTATTTCTAGTTTGGACAAATTTGGATTTTCTTGTTCATTTGGAAATAATAAAGTTAGTCTCTACCAAAATTCAAATATTGTTGGTTCTGGTTATTTAATTGATAATCTTTACATGCTTGATGTTGTTGGTTCCTATATTGAAATACTGCAAACAACACGTGGTACAAAACGAAAATTAATTGAGAATTCAGCCACTTTATGGCACAAGCGTTTAGGCCATATCTCTAAACAGAGAATTCAAAGACTTGTGTCGGATGAAATTCTTGATCCATTGGATTTGTCAGACTTTGATGTCTGTATTGAATGCATAAAGGGAAAACGAACAAACATAAGGAAATCAGGTGCCGAAAGAGCTAAAGACGTCTTAGAACTAATACATACTGATATTTGTGGTCCATTCCCTTCAGCATCTTGGAATGGACAACAATATTTTATTACGTTCATAGATGACTTTTCTAGATACGGTTACCTATATTTAATACATGAGAAGTCCCAATCCCTAGACGTTTTTAAGACTTTCAAAGCTGAAGTTGAACTTCAACTTGGAAAGAAAATTAAAGTTGTCAAATCTGACCGTGGTGGTGAATACTATGGCAGATATGACGGATCGAGAGAACAACGTCCGTGGCCTTTTGTGCTTTTTCTCAAAGAGTGTGGAATTGTTCCGCAATACACTATGCCGAGCAAACCTAGCATGAATGGTGTAGCGAGAACGAAGAAACCGGACTCTTAAGGATATGGTAAGGAGTATGATTAGTCATTCATCTTTGCAGATTCACTTTGGGAGAGAAGCATTAAAGACTGCAGTTTACATCCCTAATAGGGTGCCAAGTAAAGCGATTAATAAAACCCCTTATGAACTTTGGATTGACAAAAAGCCAAGCATCAAGCACTTGCACATTTGGGGTTGTCCAGTGAGGCACGGCCTTATAAGCCGCATGAAAGAAAGCTGGACGCAAGAACAGCTTAGTCGTTACTTTGTTGGCTATCTTGAACGCTCTCGAGGCTATAAGTTTTACAATCCCACTTCAAGATCATTTTTCAAAACGGGAAATGCGAGATTTCTTGAGGATATTGAGTTTGGGAAGGAAGAGAACATAAGGAATGTTGTCTTTGAGGAAGAACTTGTCATTGACAAGTGATCAAGTCCTCATACCTATTACTGTTCAGGACACCACTCAAAGAATAGAAAATAATGTTCAAACTGTTGTTGATAACATTGTTTTAGAACAAGACAACAATGAGGTTCACCTTCCAATACCTATAGAGCAACCTTAACAACCTCAAGAAGTGCCATTAAGAAGATCCATTAGAGAGAGGAGAAGTGCAATCCCAGATGATTACATTATCTTTCTTCAAGAACATGAGGATGGTGTTGGTTTAACAGAGGAGGATCCAATCAACTTCATCAAGCTATGCATAGTTCTAACTCTAAAAAATGGATCGATGCCATGAAGGATGAGATGAAGTCTATGCAAGACAATGACGTTTGGGATCTCGTTGAATTACCTAAAGGTGTGAAACCTATTGGTTGTAAATGGATATTTAAAACCAAGAAGGATTCAAAGGGTAATATCGAGAGATATAAGGCTTGTCTAGTTGCTAAAGGTTTTACTCAAAAAGAAGGCATTGACTATAAAGAAACCTTTTCTCCAGTATCTTCAAAGGATTCTTTTAGGATAATAATGGCACTAGTAACTCATTTTGATTTAGAGTTACATCAGATGGATGTTAAGATTGCGTTTCTAAATGGTAACATTGAAGAAACAATCTATATGGTGCAACCAGAAAACTTTGTGTCTGGTGACCAAAATTCTATAGTGTGCAAACTAAAGAAATCCATCTATGGTCTCAAACAAGCTTCCCGTCAATGGTATTACAAATTCCATCAAGTCATTACCTCATATGGTTTTGAGGTAAATGTGGTTGATGATTGTATATATCATAAGTTCAAATGGGAGTAAATACATATTCTTGGTATTATATGTCGATGATATACTGCTTGCTAGCAGCGATATAGGCTTCTTACATGAGACCAAGAGATTTCTAACGGAAAATTTCGAAATGAAAGATCTTGGGAAGCCTCCTTTGTGCTAGGCATCAAGATACTAAGAGATCGCTCTCAAGGTATCCTAAGGTCATCAAGAGAATTATATCGATAAGGTTCTAGAAAGATTCGGCATGAAAGATAGTAATCCAGGGGACACCCCTATAGCTAAAGGAGACAAATTTAGTCTCAAACAATGCCCCAAAGAATGACCTTGAAAGAACCGAGATGCAAAAGATTCCCTACTCATCAAGGTAGTGGGAAGTTTAATGTACGCTCAAGTTTGTACTCGTCCCGACATATCGTTTGTTGTGGGAGTCTTGGGTAGATACTTGAGTAATCCCGGAATACAAAGACTTGGAAAGCAAAGAAAACGTGTAATGCGTTACTTAAAGAGAACAAAAGGATACATGCTTACCTATCGAAGTCCGATCATCTAGAGATCATTGGGTACTCGGACTCGATTTTCTTTGGATGTCAAGATAGTAAACGCTCCACATCTGGATATATATTTATGCTAGCTGGGGGAGCTATCTCTTGGAAGTCCGTTAAACAGACTTTGATAACTCCTTCGACTATGGCTGCGGAGTTTGTTGCTTGTTTTGAGGCATCTAATCACGGAATGTGGCTACGAAACTTTGTCACTGGTCTAAGAGTGGTCGATCACATTGAAAGACCATTGAAAATTTACTGTGATAATAACTCAGCAGTTCATTACTCCAACAGTAATAGGAGTGCAACCAAGTCAAAATTCATTGACATTAAGTTTTTGGTTGTTAAGGAAAGAGTTCAGAATAAACAAATTTGCATAGAACATATAGGGACTCATTCCATGCTAGCTGATCCACTTACTAAAGGTTTGGTACCTAAAGTCTTTCATGAGCACACTGCTCATATGGGTGTAATTCCTGATAGTACCTAAGTTTAGTGGGAGTCTTAGTTATGTTCTATATTTTATGTTTCTCAAACATTTTATTGTTTGGATTTTTTGCAGAAATAAAGTTGATGTTTATCATCTTATTATGAATTTATGTTATGTTTTATATGCGATTTTATTGCATTTGGATTGATTTCTATAAAGAATAAAGTTTGGACTAATTGAAAATAAACATGATTAAGATCACATGACATGTCATTTTCATATCACTTATCCATATTTGATCTATGTCATCAAATATAAGTAACAATGGTGATCATTGTGGCTTAGTCACGTTGAGTTTGTGATGAAAATCGCAGTAGTTCCTTGTTCTTATATGAGATGGACCAGATTGTTAAAGGGGAGTCTAAAATGAATAACGTGGCTGTTGCGCGCCTAAAGAACTACTGGGATATAAATGTCTAAGATTAATATGAAGTCCAAGTGGGAGATTCTTAGGAATTTATTTATTCCTAATTAATTAATATGGACTAAATATTAATTTTAGCATTTATATTAGTTATTCACATTTAGATGGCTCAATTTAAGTGATCTAATTTAGAGAGCCCTTAAACTCGCCAATAGAAAATAATATGGAATTAATAAGTGAATTGCCGTTTTACCCATTGGGGCATAATGAGAACTCTAATGGGTTAAAAACATAAAGCACGGTGATGGTCCCCAATATACCAAATCGTAAAATGTTTTCTCCTCTCCCATCAGAGAGAAAACGAAGGTCCTATCAGGAATAAAGGAGATTTGGTTGAGGAAGATCAATCAACCATTAGTTATTTATCAACAAAAGGCTTTCGCTGTGTGTGTTAATCACAATCTCTATGGAGTCAGGTATTTCTAAATCTCTCTTCTTCAATAATTTGACGTAATGCGATCTGCTCTTTCATTTGATTATTTTATTTGGTCAATTTAAATAACCAACACCATGTGCACCCTTGAATTTTTTTTTTCTCAGCGAAACAAAATACTATATATATATATATATATATAAACGAGGGAAAGGCATACAAAGCGGTAACAGAATTCAGAATTGAGTGCATGCATACACCTTCATTAATTAATAGTTATTTATTCATCAAGATGGCGTGTGTTGCTAAACCATCGATTATATATAGAACTATACCCCTACGAATAAGTAAAGTACTTTTGGTTTTATGTGAGGACATTAACGGTATTTTAACCATTTAAAAGAGAGAAATGTTTTTTTTAAGAAGAGGAAATTGAAAAATTAAAAAAGTTAGTGACACATTTTCTATTACATTCTTCTGAATATATATTTTGTCATTGACTAAAATTTATAAAGAATTACAAAATGTAGGGACTTTTATTTGATGAGCTCCTACTTACTAATTATTTTTAAATAATTTTGAACTAATAATACAAGGAGACCTAGCTAGCTAGCGTTTCAAAAATGATATTTATTTTAGTTTTAAAAGTTAATTAGGACGGTCGACACTGTGGAAGATATCATGGTTGATGATTGGTGCCGACGATAGAAAGTACATTTGTTTTTCCTTTTGGTGATTACAAAAAGAGGACATAAGGAGCATGAATAATTCATGTTATCGAGATACGAAAAAGCACCATGCATGGCACAATATCTAAGTCAAACCAAGGCCATACATCGATGCCCCTGCAAACCGATGTAATATTTTATAGTATATGCTTCATCGATCACACACATGACACACCAGTCATCGTTGTATGTAGGTCCTACCATGCATATGGCCATCCACAAATAACGAAACCACCCTGCATGCATCTTTATCCTATCTCGTACATTTTTTTCTTTTTTTTAATGATTCCTATCTCGTACACCTAGTGCAGTACTAATGCCCAAATTTCTGTCCAAAAATACCTTTTTCGGTCTATTATGTTACTCCTTCCCACCCAAAATAACGAGACACATATTTAGTTATTTTTATATAAAGGTAAATTAGAAAAAAAAAAAGTAATTAATAATATATTAAAAACTGATAACATTAATCATTTTCAGACAAATCTAAAATTTAAAATTGCACTGGGACGAAGAGAGTACTATGTATATATTCTAGTACTTACAAAGCATAGTAACTTACACTCACATATGAAATTTAGTGAAATTGAAATTGTACAATTTTTATTATTCTAAATTTAATTTCATTATAGTATTATAAAAACTGTTCATATCTGTCGTCACATGTTTTTGAAGTTATTTTTCAGCCCAAGTAGTTCCCATATGATATCAATCGGTCTCTTGCTATTAGTTGATTTTCTTTTCCACGCTTGCTTTCTTTCTTTCACGTGTTTTGTCTCTTAATTCCCCCTACGTGCATGTGGCTGCTGTTTAATTTCTTCACCTGCATTTATAGTTTTTAACTTTTTAGTTTCTATACAGTACTCTTCTCTTACAAAGAGAAGCGAATCCGAAAATACAAAGTAACCTCAACGAAAATGGAAATTGTCACATGTTATTAGTAAATTTCTCTATCAATGTTTATTAGAAAAATAAATTAAAAAAGTGTGTGAGTGAAAATGATGTGCAACTAGCAACTGCCCTCAATTTTGGTTAGACAATTTTGTAACGTAAGTGTCAAAATTTCGAGGATTCTAGGATGGACAAAGTGAACAAGAGATTTATCGATGGATCACTCAAATTCATGTGAATAGTAAGTCGAATTTAAAATTTTATTTCTCTCATTTTATTTGAATTGCCTAAAATGTCATTTAAAAAAAAAATAAAGGTTCTCACCGCACAACAAGAGCCCCCTCTATGCACATCGTGCAACAGCCCCCTCCGCGCGTAACAATCCCTTTGTTGAAGGTGGTGGTTGATCCAAAGCTATGTTACTGTTTGCTGCATTTATTAGCCCAAATCAAGGGCGGAACTAGGTAGGTTGTTGAAGGGTCATGGTTCCCTTAGGTTTTGCATTTTTTTAAATATATATTATTTTAAAATTAAAAATTAAAAATAATTCATTAATTATATCTATAAAAATGATTGTTTATATTTAAAATATTAGTTGCATAGATACATTTATGTTTTATCTATATTGTGAGCAGTCATAACTATTCATTTATAATAAATCAAATGATTTTTATCAAATTATTTTAAAAGTCATATAAAGTAAAAGTTATAATTGTATGATCATGTAAAATTATTTTACATTGTTGGTATCCCACCTTTAAATTTTATTTATTTATATATTTTATATTTTCAATGCATTATCTTTAAATTCTGTTTATTTATATATTTTGATAAAATATTTTATTATTATTCATAATATTTATTATAAAAATATTGATATTTATTATTTTAAATAAATATTTTCTTTTCTTTTTTGTATATTCTAGTATGAAGATAATTAGATATTCTCAATTTAGATAAAGTATTTTTTAATAAAGAATTTAAGTATAATTTATTTTCTTTTTAGAAAAATAATCTTTATAATTATTTACTGTTATTGCAAAAAGACCTAAATAATTGTATTAGTAATCAAACAATTTTTTTTTTTTTTATTGTAATTATTTAAGAATTAAAGATTTTTTATTATTATATTTGTAGATCATATAAATATGTGACATTATATAAAAGATTGAAAAATTAAACTTTCAAAATACTCTCATTTAGTATTATTGAACTTATAACTTCTTTTTCATCTTTATATATTTTTCTTTGAGTGCTAATTATACTCTATTTGAATTTTTTGTTCTATGTGTGATTGGTTGATAATGTTTATTAAAAAATATTGAATTTAGTATGTATTAGCTAAATTAAAAAAATATATATTTAAATGATACATGTAATTTATCAAGATTAATAATTTTTATTAAATTTCAACAAATCACAAATATAGTGACTAAATTTAACAATCACCATAAATTTATTTTTTATTATTAATTAAGTAATATGTTAGTAAAAAAAAATATAGTGAATGTTAATTTTACATAGAAATCTAAACTCAGTATTATTTTATATTTCTTTATTTATTTTTAAAAACATAATTATAAATATATATATATATATATATATATATATATATATATATAAATTTAAATATTTATTAAATAAAATTTAATTTTTAAATTTAGCCCCCAAACATCTATTCGTGGGTCCACCCCTGTCTCAAATTATGAGTATTGGACAAAAAGATAAATATCTTCTATTAAGATAGATTCAAAACAATTCATACATTCAAAAGTCTGAACCACTCACCTTTTCAAAATTTTCATCCAACAACTAAGAAATATTTTAAATTTTTTGTCTTCACGTGGATCATTGTTGGATTGGTCTTGTTAAAATTTACAGTGAAAATCGTAAGCATATTTGATGAATGACTAATCTTATTTGCAACATTATGTCGGTGGCTATCCCGAATAGTTATTGTACACATTTAAATTGAACACAAAATTATTTGTTAAATACATCATTATTTTCATGTGTCTAATTGTTAAGCTAATTCAGTGTGTTGTATTTTGTTACATTTAAAGTTAAACAACTTAAGCTGTATGGAATGGCAGAAGCCTACTTAAAACCAAATTGACAATTGCCAAAAAGGAGTACAGCTGGGTATGAATAAAACTTTACTCATCATGAAGAAAGAAATCCAAGTTTTATTTTATTGTTTCCCCTCTCATGATATATTGATATTAATGGTATGTTTAGACCGAAAGAAAAGAAACAAATACAAATAATGGCTTCTTTTAGATGAAGAGGAAGTATAAAGAAAATAAAATAAAATAAAATGTTGACTTTTAAAAATAAAAATTTAAATGTTTCTTTCCTTTAATTTCTTTTTAATTCACAATTTAAATTCTTTTCTCCTCTCTATCTTTCTTTCCCACCAGAACAAACAAACTATAAAAGAGTTTGTTTTCCTTTTCAAAAATTATTGGAGCTTAATAATGGTTAAATTTAAAACTTCGACTTATGTAATTTGTCATTATGTTGTACAGTTTAAGGGGCATTAATAAAAATTAAAATTGCAGTCTACCAAATAATAACTATAATAATAGTAATAATAACTTTTTAAAGTTGCTACTTATAACTCAAGCAATTTTTGTACTCATTAATACATAACAAAGATTTATTTGAAACCATTTCCAAAAAAAAAAAAGAATTATTTGAAACCGTTGTTAACCATAGATGTGTAACAGAGCAGGAGTGATGAAAGGTGGAAATCGAAGAACCGTTGGCGGTTGCTGTGTCTAATTAGTCTAATAAGATTATTATCAACAGTCTCCTAAAGAAAAATATTATCAACAGAAATTGAGTCTAGAATGTGATTTGAATTAGTTTATGGTGCATATTTTTTTTTTTATATATTGATGATATATTGAAATTAAATTCTATATTGTTTTTTATTACAAAGAAAGATAGTTCACAAAAAATTACAAAGATTATATAAATAAGAGTTTTATTTTCGTACTATAAAATAATTTTATATTTATAAAATTTAATTGATTTATCATAAATAAAAATATTATAATTGATGTATAAATATTTTATACTGTATCAACCTTTTTGTCCTATTATATATAATTATTTTTATGTAATAAATTCAAATAAATAAACTAACAACTATTAAAGAAATGTCGCAGTAAGAAAAAAAAAAAGTCAAAAAATCGTATGAGAAAAAAGAAATTTATTTTATTTTAGAAAAAAAAGGAAAATAATGTCTGTCTCTCTGGTGTGAGATCCTCTTTTTAATTTTATTAATTCTTCGCCTTCCTTTCTGAGACTGTATTAATGTGAAAGCAAAACCCCCTTTAAAAAGTTTCTCAATTCTGATACGTCATATTATACCCTTTGCCTCCAACTCCTTGTTCTCTATTCTTGTTTTTGCCTCTGTTCCGTTTATTCTGCTTGTTCCATTCTGAAACTCTCGGTTTCAAAACCAAACCGAACCAAACCAATTTATTAAGGTGGTCCTGATTCTGAACCTGACACACCGCACAACCATGATGATGCGGTCTTCAAGCTCCAAACGCGCGTCTTTGTTCTTCATTTTTCTGCTCCTTCTGGCTTCCCAACACTTTCGATCCAACGCTCAACTCATACCACAAGATGAAGGTGCTTGCTTCATTCATTCCCATTTTGTTTTTGTTATATGATTTTTTTGTGTTGGAAACTACACTTTTGTAACTTCCGGAACTAAAGGGAAACTGCCTTTTGCTTTTTTTTCCAACTTCACAAAGTTTCAGTCTTTTTCACTTTTGGTGCAAACCCAACTTCCGGAATTTAGTTCTTCATCTTGCATTGTTGCTTCTCTCACCAGATCCATAGGGAAATCACCAATGTCTATGTTTTTTTTTTCTGTTCCCTGCTTCTTCCCATTAACATTTAAATTTAAGTAGTTGTTTCTTTAAGAAGTTCTGCATCTAACTTGCTTTTAATTTTAAAAAAAAAAGGTTTCTGTTTGGTTTCTTTGATCTCTGAATTCATCTGCTAGCAATGGTGATAGATTCTGTATCATACTTCAATTAATCAGTGAATCATCTATGCCTTGACTCTTTAATTTTCTGGGATTCTTTTGGTTCCCATTGATTGGAATTTGGAAGCAAAGAAATTGATGAGAAGAGATAGAAAAATTTGAATTTTTGTATCAATATCTCAACTTCTGTTTTTTTTTTTGTTTTTTAAATATTATTCAACTAAATAAATGAAATATATCCTTACTCATATTTTCTCTTCTACTTGTTTTCTTTCTATCATTGAAACAAGGGCTTGTTAGTTGTATCTGGATTTTTCTTTTCCCTCTCATTGAAACAAGGGATTTGTATCTGGATTCTGGATTTCTTTTGTTGTCATGTTGTGACATTATCGTGATTTTGGAGTGTTTTTGTGATTCAATGAAATCACGACAATTGCTCTCTGCTATGCCATGTGATGTGAGGTAGCCTCGTCTGTAAAGGACAAAAGGGGGACAATTTTTTTCCTTTTTTCGATAACCAAGGGCCCATGTTTTCAATAGATGGATCATGCTAACTGGTCTAATACGAATTCTGAATAAATATTATTTTACCAAGTATATTTTATTTTTATTTCTTTAATTAGTCACTGTCTCTGCACTGATTAGCATTATATAATATATGTTGTTGTAGCCATATCAAGGCATGAAAATATTTATAATTTGTATTCTATATTTATATTTATATTTATTATTGGGAAGACTGTTGTTAGCAATTGCCTTATAGGAATTCTGAATAAATATTTTTCACTTAGTATTTTATTTTTATTCTTTAAACACTATCACAACATTGATTGGCATTATAATATCTGTAACTTTATCCCTCTTAAGGGAATCATGTAGTTGTCTAGTTGAGATAAGACCTTCAAACTTTAATTATGACTGAATTAGGTTCACCTTATATTACAGCTGTGGAGCATGCTATGATGTTGAAAATTGTTAAATAAGTGAGAGGGCAAATTGGCAATATAAAAATGTCATGTGATAGTTATCTAGATGTGTGAAAGTCACAAAGACAGTGGCTGAGATCGTATTCCAATACATGATTTTAATTTTACTTTTATCACTATTTTTCAGTAGTGAGAGAGGTTTCACACTTTCACGGGTGAACCTATGCATTCCTAGAGTTTTTTTTTTTTTTTTTATTCTTATGCATTACTAGCATACTAGTCACTAGCATGCCAACAATAGTTAATAGGGAAATGTCACTTCCACCCACCTGTTGCATTACTAGCAACCTTTCCCAAAATTCTTTTCACACTACTATTTGGCTCATGAAAATAAAGGCAGCAATAGAACAAAATAATTTAACGAGACAAAAAGAAAGTTAAAACAAATTGTGATAGATAGGTGAGTCAAATTGTGTGCCAACACGCTCTAATAAACATGACAAGCATGTCAATGTAATGATGTGTCATATGATTAGTACCCCTTAAACCACACGATTTCTCCAGCTTAAGGTTTAGTTAGTTATCTTTATTGACGGTTTGTTATAATAATACTAATCTAATAGGACTAGATGATGGATCGATGCTGCACGAGGTTCATATGAGAAGTGTTGACAATATGAAATTTGGAAAAAGATTATCTTTGCATGCATGCAAATTAAGTTCAATTTCTTGTTATATTTATTGCCCACCATGTTTGACTTGGTCAAATTATGGATAAAAAGATAGCATCGTGCTCAAATTGTTGAGGCTGTTGACTAGAGTTACACTGGGCCAATGCATGTTTGCCAATTAAAGCTTTTGACTTTTCACCACCAAAGTTTTGCTAAAGATTGTGAGCTTGTTAATATACGAATAGTTCACAATCTAGAACTTTTTTTTTGTGCAGATACAAGTGTTTATTAATATTATATTTTATAATAATTATGAAGATGTCAGAAAGATTTCTTTGTAGGCTATGAGATTATTCATCTCTTAGACTTATGCTAACACTGCTTAATTGGTACTTGTCCCATGTGATATGAAGCATTTTCACACTTGTTTTGTATTTCAACGAAGTTTGATTAAATTAGTAACTTGTCCCATGTGATGATAAAGACTTTCACATTGTATTTTCAAAGAAGTTTTGATTAAATTAAAACAAATATGAGATGCATGTATCCTAAGAATATTAAAACTAATTAATTTTTTGGCTTTTATTCTATATGTTGCAGTGAAATTGCTGCAAGCAATATCAGACAAGGTAGAGAACTTGAATTGGAAAGTTACACAACATTCCTGCAACGACGGGGATAAAGGGTTTGATAACAGGAAAATTTCAAGGGATCAGAACCAAACCATAAGGAATGTCACGTGTGTTTGCACTTACAACAAAAACACTACTTGCCATGTCACATCAATGTAAGGCTTTTTTCAAAACCCTCCCATACTACTGTGTTATACAGTTTAATGTTATTGATAATAGTGTGAGAGTTTGTGGGAATTTTTTTTTTTATAATGAAGCTAATATGTGAAAATGTCACCTTTGGTTACTTTATGAAGAATATTCATTTTAGAATTCTAATTCTAATTCAACACATTGGCTATGATAGTGCTCTCAAGGGTATCAATATATCTGGAGCTATACCAGATGAATTTGGAAATCTAACTCGACTGGAAATACTGTAAGTGGTTATAAATTATTTTTCCCTCTTACTTTTTTAGTTGTATATATGTTCACAAATGTTGTCATTGTGTTTGCTAATATGAATGGTGAATTGCAATATTTGTAGTGTTATTTTAACATTAGTAGTTTACATTCTAGTATGAAAGTGAAACATTATTAACTTCATCAAATGCTAAGGAATCTACTTAGAAATAACTAACTGAAACTTTTTATACTGAGCAGTGATCTCACCCGAAATAATTTCAATGGCTCAATTCCAAAAAGCCTTGGACGCCTCAAATCACTTGTGGATCTGTAAGTCATCATTGCCTATGCATATGTGTGTTTTTATCTTGCTTTCTCTATTTGTGAGGCATGTTCTTCATTTGTTAACTAAGAACTTTGAGAGTGTTTTTTTTTTTTTCCTATTGAGTTTAGTTTTCATAAATTGTAAGTGTAAATATTTTTACATTGTTAGCCCATTAGAAATCATCTTAGATAAATCTTTGGTTTTTGATTGAGTCAAATGACATCGTGTGATCTATATAGCCGACCTCACATGGTGTGACCAGTTAGAAATCACCTTGGATATGAGTTTTAAAAGTCAATAATCTTACCATATATGACAACCTGTAAGATGATAGTATAAAAAATCCTAAATGGGGTTTGTATGATTTTCCATATACACATAATTCAAATCCTCAACTTACAATTGCTACCATGCTTCAGGTCACTTTTGGGAAATCGACTTAATGGTTCAATTCCCTCAGAAATTGGTGATTTGGCTAGTCTGGAAGAACTGTAAGTGTTTGAGGAAACTATGATGTCTATTGATTAACATTGGAGGTGGAATAATTATATTTGTAATCCATGTTTATAGGAACTTGGAAGATAATCAACTTGAAGGACCTCTTCCCCCGAGCATTGGAAAAATGAGCCACTTGATGAGATTGTGAGACTATTTGTTTCACTTTAGTAATTTTCATTAGATTTACATAATCCATTTCAATCATTCATTAATTTGTCTCTATTTGATGCATAAATTATCTACAATTTCACACTGTTTTGCCCATGCATGCATGCCTAACTCCTTTTTTTCCACTTTAACTAAATGAATCTGCAGATATCTTTCTACAAATAATTTCACAGGAACAATACCAGAAACATATGGAAATCTAAAGAATCTCACTCAATTGTAAGTGATATGATGTGATAAATAGTTTTTTTTTGTTATGTCTATGTTAAATTGTGAAATAACACAACATTTTCTGCAGTAGGATAGATGGAAGCAGTTTATCTGGGAAGATACCAAGTTTTATTGGGAACTGGACCAATCTTGATAGATTGTGAGTCTGAATTTTGGTTCATCCATGACCTTTCTTTTCTCTGTTGAAAAATAAAATAATGTTAAATCATGTTTGCATTTTATTAAATGAGAAAACTTTGTTTTTTTTGTAGGGATTTGCAGGGTACATCCTTGGAAGGCCCAATTACTTCTGTCATATCTGACTTGACAAATTTGAAAGAATTGTGAGTACTTTCTCCTTCTAAGAATATTCCAAATAATTACATTTTGTGTGCATTTTACAATGGTTATGGAATGCAATCTCCTATAGTATAGAGGAACATTTTCTTTTCATTGATGAAGCATTTATATATCAGGAGGATATCTGATTTGAAGGGACCAACTATGACATTTCCTAATCTGAAGAAGTTGAAAATCTTGCAAAGACTGTGAGTTGAAACCTTCACTGCTCTTACTTGAACTATATAATTCATTTAGGCTTTTATCATTTGGTTTTATTTCTGTTACTCAGGGAATTGAGGAATTGCTTAATAACTGGTCCCATTCCAAGCTACATTGGAGAAATTGAAAGTTTAAAAACTATGTAAGTTACATCAAAAGTATACATTACTGGCTATATATGCTTTATGTTTTTTTTATCTACCTTTTTACTGATCTCATTATTATCTATGAGTATGGAATTACTTCATTATAAAGATTAGGATTCAGGAAATAATGTGACACTTTGATAATCTTTGTTAAATATTTTTCAAGACTTATTTTTAGGCACTCTTCAGCTGTGGCATGTTCCATTACTTCATAGTAATTTCCCTTTTTTTCTTTCAGAGACCTGAGCTCCAACATGCTGACTGGTACAGTCCCAGATTCATTTCAGGACTTGGGAAAATTAAATTACTTGTAAGTGAAAATTTTCATTTGCCGGCAAGAAGATTAACTGGAAGGATGTGGATGTTCTACTAACAATTTGATCTCAAGAATGTTGGTTGCTTTTTCTCAATTGATTTTTTCTCTCTGATATAATGATACATATGTTCATGATGGATGTAGGTTTCTGACTAACAATTCTCTAAGTGGACGAATTCCTGATTGGATACTCAGCATAAAACAGAATATGTAAGCATATTTCCTTGAATTTTTTCCACCCTTTTAATTGCATACTTCAGACTCACTTGTTGAATTTTAGCTGATACTTTTCTTATGCTTAGTCTTTAGCACTCACTGAATTATGAAATTTAATCTGACTTTATGTTCTCTTTCAGTGACTTATCTTTGAACAATTTCACTGATACTTCTGCAGATAATTGCCAGATGTTGGATGTGTAAGCTTCTTTTTGTCTAGAAATTATTTAAGCATCTCACATATGTCAATACTAAGCATGGTATTATCATTGAACAGGAACTTAGCTTCCAGCCTCTCACCCGCAGCAAACACTTCGTATGTTCCTTCTTGTGGTCTAGTTTTAATTTTTTAATATCAGTTTTGAATCATCTGTTGAAACTAACGTTATATCTTTATATGTTGTAGAATATCTTGTTTGAAGGTGGGCCAACCTTGTTCAGGAAAACCCCGGTGTGAGTGTCTAGACTTGGAAATTCAATCATGTTTTCTTAAACCACAATGGTTTTGTCAATGAAACCATGATAGTTTCATTTTGATATTTGAAGTAACATCTATGAGAGAACAAGTTTTGTTTTCTTTTTGTTTCCTTACTTTTTCTTTAAGCTCATTCATTTTTAATAAATTATTCACTTTCATTGTGTGTCTGCAGTTCATTCTCTGTTCATAAATTGTGGAGGACCTGAAACAAAGTTTGAGGGCAATGAATATGAAGCTGACCTCAATCTACGTGGCATTTCAAACTATTTTCCTAGCAATAGTGGCAAATGGGCTTCTAGCAGCACTGGAGTATATCTAGGAAATGAAAAAGCTGATTATGTAGCAACAAATCAGTTTTCTTTGAATATTAATGACTCTGAATACTACCATACAGCCCGCATGGCCCCTCTGTATCTTAATTACTATGGCCTTTGTATGCTGAATGGCAATTATAAAGTGAAACTTCATTTTGCTGAGATAGCTTTCTCTGCTGACCAATCATTTAGCAGCCTCGGAGAGCGTGTATTCGATGTTTCAATTCAAGTGAGTAATGAAGCAAACAGTTTGTTACATTTATTTTAGAGTTTAATGGTGATACTCTGACAGTGTAAAATAGTTTTATACTATCGATCAATCACAATCTATCATTTGCATGACTTTTAAGATAGTTTTTTAAAATTCAACTAACTTACCATAAATGGAGGATTGTGTTAAGTCGATAGTGTAAAACTATTTTATACTATCAGTACATCACCATTAAACTCTTTATTTTACTCATACTTTGTATTTGGTTTTCTAATAAAACAAAGAGTTCTGAAGGTAGATATTTTAATTTCTGTACATTGACAGGGTTTTAAATATTTGAAAGATTTTAACATTGCAAAAGAAGCTGGTGGAGTTGGTAAGGGAATCACTAGGGAGTTTAATGTGAATGTCACTGACAACACCTTGGATATCCACTTATCCTGGGAAGGGAAAGGAACTAATGCCATTCCAAAAAGAGGTGTATATGGACCTCTCATATCTGCTATTACTGTGACCCCAAGTAAGTAGTTTTCGTAATAATGGTTTCCTCTCTATCAAATACCTTGTCTTTTTTGTTTGCATGTTCTGTAAGCATTTCCACTTTGTTGTAGACTTTAAAGTTCCTAAACATGGGCTTTCTACTGGAACAATTGTTGGAATTATGGCTGGGGCATGTGTGCTTGTCATATTGATACTCCTTGCTCTTTGGAAGATGGGTTTCCTATGTAGGAAAGATCAAACAGATCAAGGTAAGATTAAGTTCAAATTAAGCAGGTACCACTTTGTTCAGATTGGTTTGCAGTCAAGCATGATCAATATACATCTATTATAATCTTATAATATAGTAATAGACATGACTTTTGCAAAGATCTAAATTGTGGTAATTTTAAGTTAATAGAAAATGCACACTTGGTTTCTCAAAAACAATTCTCTGATTTCTCTCTTTCTGTGTCTCCATCATCTCTCTTTTTAATTTATACTTTTTATTTCTATATCTACCTTGTTGCAGAACTTCTAGGTCTAAAAACAGGTTATTACAGTTTAAGACAACTTAAATCTGCTACTAATAACTTCGACCCAGCAAATAAGATAGGTGAAGGAGGCTTTGGACCAGTATACAAGGTAAATATGGATAGATTATAATCATCTTAAGCAGTTTGGAGTTTTGAAACATTGTGGATAAGTCTTTTATCCCCAATATTTCTATAAATGAAAACATGGTACTAAAGGCATTGCTATTCTCAGGGTGTACTGTCAGATGGTGCTGTGATTGCTGTTAAGCAGCTCTCCTCCAAATCAAAGCAAGGGAATCGCGAATTCATCAATGAAATAGGCATGATATCTGCTTTGCAGCATCCAAATCTTGTGAAACTTTATGGCTGTTGCATTGAAGGAAACCAGTTGCTTCTAGTATATGAGTACATGGAGAACAATAGTCTTGCCCGTGCACTTTTTGGTAAGGGCTTCATGAACATCTTTGGTTGTGTATTCCGCTACCAAGTTAAAATCTAACTGAAAATCCTTTCCTTTTCTAGGTAAAGAACATGAGAGGATGCAATTGGACTGGCACAGAAGAATGAAGATTTGTTTAGGGATTGCAAAGGGATTAGCTTATCTTCATGAGGAGTCAAGGTTGAAAATAGTACACAGGGATATTAAGGCAACCAATGTCTTACTTGATAAAAATCTGAAAGCCAAGATCTCTGACTTTGGTTTAGCCAAACTTGATGAAGAGGAGAATACTCATATCAGCACAAGAATAGCTGGGACAATGTTAGTACTATGCCATAGCATTTTCTGTTTGAATCATTGACTTTGTTCATCATTTGTAGACTAGCACTGTTATCCACAATATATCTATAGCTTGCACTTATAATCATTTTAATAATGAAAAAAATACACATATTTCATTGTTTTGTGAAATCACTGACACAAGGGCATTAAATGTTTTCTTATCAGCGGTTACATGGCTCCTGAGTATGCTATGAGGGGTTACTTAACTGACAAAGCAGATGTCTATAGCTTTGGAGTCGTAGCTTTAGAGATTGTTAGTGGAAAGAGCAACACAAATTACAGACCAAAGGAGGAGTTTGTATATCTTCTAGATTGGGTAAGTTACACTTTTGAATAGCTGAAGTGGGAGTATTTGGGGTGCTTAATACCCTAATTTCCCTGTCATCCTCACAAAAATATACCCAGTTCAATATTTGCAAAATATCTTGCCTTCATCTATATCCAGTCTCATCCATTCTTCTACTACTATAATAAGGATTGAGGACAATTTTATACTTCAAAATTATGTAGGAATTATTATACTTCTCTTTTCTTATATTGTCCTTTCCTTTCTTGTTTCCTGATCATGGTTTGGTTGAATTTCTAATACTATTTGTTGCATGTCTTTGAAGGCCTATGTTCTCCAAGAGCAAGGAAACCTTCTGGAGTTGGTGGATCCAAGTCTTGGTTCAAAGTACTCCTCAGAAGAGGTCATGAGAATGCTGCAGCTAGCACTCTTGTGCACCAATCCTTCTCCCACTCTTAGACCGCCTATGTCATCAGTAGTGAGCATGCTTGAGGGAAAAACTCCAATTCAAGCACCAATAGTTAGACGTGGTGACAGTGTAGAAGATGTAAGATTTAAAGCCTTTGAGTTGTTATCACAAGACAGTCAAACTCATGTTTCTTCTGCATTCTCACAAGATAGTATGGAGCAAAGAAGCAAATCGATGGGGGGACCATGGCTTGACTCCTCCATATCTCTTCCAAGTAGAATTGATCATGCTTCGACCAATGAACGTATTAGAAATTCGGATGATGTGTGATTTGCAAGTTGGGAAGTCAACTCATTAAATTCAAATTCTTTTTGTAAAGGATGTAAACAGTAACCAGCCAGGGTGATAGCATACATACAAAAATGTAGTGAAGTTAAACATCAGATTTCAAAGTGTATAAAGATTTTTTTTTCATTGTTACATGCTATATATGGTGATTTAAAGGCATTTCATGTGTTAGTCTGATGAATATGGCAAAGTGCCAACCATATTTGATTTGAGAGGCATACCTCCATGGTGATAGCAAGAAAGGTTTAATTTATCATACAAAACCATCAAATGTTTTTTGGTGAATATAATTGTTTATTGGTCATGGAAGGCATGGAAGTTAGAATCTATGTAGAAATAAATCAAGTGGCAATGTTTAGGGTTTAGGATTTATGGTTTTATAGTTTAGGGTTTAAGGTTTAATGTTTCAATGTTTAGGGTTCATTGTTTTAGGTTCATGGTTTAAGGTTTGGGGTCCATGATGTATGGTTTAAGGTTTTGGGATCTAAGGTTTATGGTTTAAGATTTAAGATTCTATGATTTAAGATTTCACAGTTTATAATTTATAGATTAGGGGTTTAGGTTTATGATTTATGGGGTTCATGTTTCATGTTTAGAGCTTATATATGATGGTTTTTAGGCTTATATGGTTTAGTGTTAATGGATTGTTAGGGTTTAGTATTTTTGGTTCATGATTTAGGATTGAGGTCTAGGTTCATGGTTAAGGATTTTAGGATTAAAGTGTTTATGATTTATGGTTTTATTGTCTAGGGTTTATGTTTCATGGTTTAATATTTTATGGTTTATGGTTTTATGAATTAAAGGTTCATGCAATCCTAAATCCTAAAGCATGAAACTATAAACTCTGAAACCCAAAATCCTTAAATCCTAAAACATAAATCCTAAACTTAACACCCTAAAATCATGAACCTTACAAGTTTAAACCATAAAACCTTGAACTCTAAACCATGTAAGCCTACAACTTAAATCTTGGATCATAAATCATAAATCATAAACAATAAACAATTGACCTAAAAATCTAGCCCTTGAAACCTTAAAACAATTAATCATAAACCCTAAACATCAAAACCTTAAATCCTAAATTATAAAAACTTAGAACACGAAACCCTAAACTCATAAACTTGAAATTATGAACTCTAAACCTTGAAGTTATGAACCATAAACCTTAAATTTTAATCTTTGAACTTTAAATCGTAAACAATAAAAAATAAGAGTAATGTTTTGACAAATTGAAATAAAATTAAAAAATATGAAAAAAATAAGAATATGGTCTTGAAATTTTTTTAAAATATGAATATTTTTAAAAAATGAGAAAAAAAAAGAGTAAGGTCTTGAAAATTTGAAAAAACAAAAGTAATGTCTTAAAAATTAAAATAAATAAAAAATTTAAAAATATGATAAAACAAGTGTATTGTCTTCAAAATTTGAAAGAATGATGCAAAGAAGATGGAAAAAAGAAATTTTAAAAATATAAAAAAGCATGAGTAATATCTTGAAAATGAAAAAAAAGTAATGTCTTAAAAATTTTAAAAAAAAAAAATGAAAAAAAAGAAGAATATGTAAATTTGAAAAAATAAGAAATAAAAAGAGTAATGTATTGATTTTTTTAAAAAATAAATTTTAAAAAAAGTAATATATTTTTTGAAAAAATATGAAAATTTTATTAATATGAAAAACAAAAATAATGTCTTAAAAATTTGAAAAAAAGAAGAAGTAAGAGTATTTCCTTGAAATTTTGAAAGAATTTGATGAAAAAAAAAAAGAAAATTTAATAAATCTGAAAAATAAGAGGAATGACTTAAAAAATTGAAAAAAATAAAATATAAAGACTTGAAAAAACAAGATTAATCTCTTGAAAATTTGAAAAAAAAAATATGAAGCATTTAAAAATATCAAAAAAAGAGGATTGTCTTCAAAATTTTGAAAAAAATTAAAATTTTAAAAATATGAAAAAAAAGTAATTAATTTTTATTTTAAAAAATATGAAAAAACAAGATAAATATCTTGAAAATTTTAAAAAAAATAATAAAAAAACAATTGTAATGTCTTGAATTATTTTTTTAAAATGAAAATTGAAAAAAACAAGAGTAATCTCTTAAATTTTTAAAAATATGGAAAAATAATATGGTCGTGAACATTTTAAAAGTATCAAAAAACAAGATTATGGTCTTGGAAAAAAAAATGAATGTTAAAAATATGAGAAAACAAAAATTGGAATTTCATGAAAATTTGTAACATATGCAAAATCAGGAAGAATGTCTTGAAAATTTGTAAAAAAATAAAAAATGAAAAAATAGAGATTTTTTATGGTAACCATGTTATTGACAAAAAAAAAACCATAAACTTTGAAAAATTGTGAAACCCTAAGTCTTAAAACTTAATGCATAAAGCATAAATCTTAAATACTAAATCATAAAACATGAAACCTTAAATCCTTAAAGCTTCAATCATGATTTAAATGAAACCTTAAATCTTAGGGTTTCATTCTCAATTTAGGATTTTATAAATGAAATCTTAATTCACAATTTAAGGATTCTTATGATATAAGGCTTCATAGTCATTTTAGGGTTTCATTTATGAAATCCTAAAATATGATTTATGGTTTCATTCAAGGTTTAGGATTTAGGGTTACATTTATGGTTTAAGGTATCATAGATTAGGATTTAAGATTTTATTTATGTAATCCTAACATAGGATTTAGATATTCATTTATGAAACTCCAAATCATTAGGGTTTCATTCATGATTTAGGGTTTCATAAATGAAACCCTAATTTAAGTTTTAAGTTTTCATTTAAGTTATATTTTCATGGTTTGTAATTTATAATTTCATTTTAAAACTTGTAGATTTATGGTTTAATAAATGAAACATTAATTTAGGATTTAAAATTTCATTTATGATATAGGATTTCATTTATGAAACCTTGAAATAAGATTTAGGGTTTCATTCATGGTTTTTGGTTTCATTTATCAAACCCTAAATCTTAAACAATGAAACACTGAATCCTTAGGGTTTCATTCATAATTTAGGGTATGTAACCCTAATTTGGAATTTAGGATTTCATTTATGAAACCTTAAATCCTATATCATACTTTCATTTATGAAACTCTAAATCTTAGACCATGAAACTTTAAATCATAAACCTTGAAACTCTAACGCACAAATCCCAACTCATATAACCCTAAATCATAAATCATGAAATGAAACTCTAAATCTTAAATCGTGAAAACCGAAATCCTAAAATCCTTAAAGCTTCATTCATGATTTAGATAAAGCCTTAAATCATAAATCATGAAACCTTAAATCCTTAAAGTTTCATTCTTAATTAAGGGCTTCATAAATGAAATCTTAATTTAGGATTTAAGGATTCATTTATGATATAAGGCTTCATGGTCAATTTAGGGTTTTATTTAGGGTTATGAATTTAGGATTTCATTTATGGTTTGGGGTATCATGGTTTAAGATTTAGGGTTTCATAAATGAAACTGTAAAATAAGATTTGAGTATTCATTTATGAAACCATAAATCTTTAGGATTTCATTCATGATTTAAGGTTTCATAAATCAAACCTTAATTTAAGTTTTAAGTTTTCATTTTGGATATATTTTCATAGTTTATGATTTAGGATTTCATTATAAAACCCTTATATTTAGGGTTTCATAAATGAAACACTAATTTAGGATTTAAGATTTCATTTTTGATATAAGATTTCATGGTTTATGATTTATGGTTTCATTCATGAAACCCCAAAATAAGATTTAAGGTTTCATTTATGAAGCCCTAAATCCTTAAGGTTTCATTCATGGTTTTTGGGTTTCATTTATGAAACCCTAAATCCTAAATCATGAAACACTAAATCCTTAAGGTCTCATTCATAATTTAGGGTATGAAACCCTAATTTAGGATTTAATTTATTAAACCTTAAATCATGGATGAAACCCTAAATCCTATATTTTAGTTTCATTTATGAAACCTTAAATCATAAACCTTGAAACCCTAAATCGTAAACATTGAGAGCATGAAACCCTAAAGCATAAATCCTAAATCAAATAACTTTAAATCATAAACCATGAAATGAAACCCTAAATCCTAAAATCTTAAAGCATAAAGCATAAACCCTAAATGCTAAATTATAAAACATGAAACCTTAAATCCTTAGAGCTTCATTCATGATTTTAATGAAATCTTAAATCCTAAACCATGAAACCTTAAATCCTTATGCTTTCATTCTTAATTTAAGGCTTCATAAATGAAATCTTAATTTAGGATTTAAGGATTTATTTATGATATAGGGCTTCATGGTCAATTAAGAGTTTCATTTAAGGTTTATGATTTAAGGTTTCATTTATAGTTTAAGGTATCAAGGTTTAGGATTTAGAGTTTCATTTATGAAACCTTAAAATATGAATTAAATATTCATTTATGAAACCTTAAGGAAACCATAAATCCTTAGGGTTTCTTAAATGAAACCTTAGTTTAGAATTTAAGGTTCATTTAGGATATAGGGTTTCATTCATGAAACCTTAAAATATGATTTAGGGTTTCATTCTTGGTCTTGGGCTTCATTTATGAAACCATAAATCTTAAATCATGAAACACTAAAACTTTAGGGTTTTAGTCATAATTTAATGCATGCAATCCTAATTTTGGATTTTGGATTTCATTTATGAAAATCTAAATCATGGATGAAACCATAAATCCTAAATTATAGTTTCATTTATGAAACCCTAAATCCTAGACAATGTAACCCTACATCATAAACATTCAAACCCTAAATCATAAACTTTGAAAGTATGAAACCTTAAAGGATAAATCTTTAATTATATAACTCTAAATCATAAACCATGAAATGAAACCATAAATCTTAAACCGTGAAACCCTAATAAAAGCATAAAGGATAAGCCACATATACTAAATCATAAAACATGAAACCTTAAACCTTTAGTGCTTCATTCATGATATAGATAAAACCTTAAATCCTAAACCATGAAACTTTAAATCCTTAGGGTTTCATTCTTCATTTAGGGCTTCATAAATTAAATCTTAATCTAGGATTTAAGGATTCATTTATGATATAGGGCTTCATGGTCAATTTAGGGTTTCATTTATGAAACCCTAAAATATGATTAAGGATTTCATTTATTAAACCTTAAAATATGATGAAGGGTTTCATTTATGGTTATGGATATAGGGTTTAGGTATTCATTTATGAAACCCTAAATTTTTAATGTTTCAGTCATGATTTAAGGTTTCATAAATGAAACCCTAATTTAAGTTTTAAGTTTTCATTTAGGATATATTTTCATGGTTTATAATTTAAGGTTTCATAAATATAACACTAATTCACAATTTAATATTTCATTTATGATATAGGGTCTCATGGTATATGATTTAGGGTTTCATTCATGAAACCCTAAAATAGGATTTAGAGTTTCATTTATGATTTTGGGTTTCATTTATGAAACCCTAAATCTTAAACCACAAAACCCTAAGTTCTTAGGGTTTCATTCTTGAGTTTGGGCTTCATAAAGTAAACCTTAATTTAGGATTTAAGGTTTTATTTAGGATATAGGACTTCATGGTTAATTTATAGTTTTATTTATGAAACCTTAAAATACAATTTAAGGTTTCATTTATGGCACCTTAAAATAGGATTTAAGTATTCATTTATGAAACTCTAAATCCTTAAGGTTTCATTTAGGATACATGGTTTCATTCATGAAACCTTGAAATATGATTTAGCTTTTCATGAATGAAACCCTAAATCCTTAAAGTTTCATTTATGAAACCTTAAATCTTAAATCATGAAACACTAAATCCTTAAGGTTACCTTCATAATTTAATAAATGCAACCCTAATTAAGGATTTAGGATTTCATTTATGAATGAAATCCTAAATCCTACATTATAGTTTCATTTCTGAAACCCTAAATCCTACATTATAATTTCATTTATGAAACCCTAAATCCTTGACCAAGAAACCCTAAAGCAGAAATCCTAAATCATATAACCCTCAATCATAAACTATGAAATGAAACCCTAAATCTTAAACTATGAAATTCTAAATCTTAAACTCTTAGAGGTTTTCATGATTTAGATGAAACCTTAAATTCTTAGACCATAAACCCTAAATACGAAACATGAAACCTTACATTCTTAGAGGCTTCATTCATCATTTAAATGAAACCTTAAATCCTAAATCATGAAACCCTAAAGCCTTAGGGTTTCATTCTTAATTTAAGACTTCATAAATAACAATCATAATTTAGGATTTAAGGATTCATTTATGATATAGGGCTTCATGGTGAATTTAGGCACTACAAGAAAAGTTATTATTCGCAGCGACATTTATTGTTGGGATATCTTAATTGTTACTGCAAAAATAACTTATGGCAACAAAATACTTGTTGCTAAAGGTCGTTGGAAAAAGTGTTGACGCGAAAAGTTTTGCAACGACATTTAATGTCATTGTCATTACTTATATTTTTGCCAACGATAATTGTCGCTGTCATTTTCACATGCTTACTGTTGTTATAAGTAATTTGTAACAACCAATGAAATCGTTGGCATACATTTACTTATCGCAACAACTATTGTCATTGTTATTACTTATGTCTCCATTAAAAAAAATAGTTATAATTAATAAATTGGTATTTTAAATTTAAAAATTTGGTAATTTTAATTAAAATTAATTGGTGGTTTTTTTAAAAAAAAATTATTACTATTTTATTAACATTGAAAAATCTTTACTTTGGTGAAAAAATGAGTACAAATAAATAAAATTGAAATTAATTCTCATGAAAAAAATATAAATTAATTATCTTTCATAACTCTTTTTTTAATTTGTTGTTGTTCATAGAAGCACTTTCGGAGTTTAGAAAGTGGGAGAAGATTAATATAATTTTCATGACTTTGGAAATTTTCATAATCATGATGAGTAAGTGAAGTGAAGGTATCCTAGGATGGAGAAAACCATTAGGTGGGTCAATGTAGTTCTCAAAAAGTGTTGGAGGTTTAGTGCTATGCCACTACTTTTGGTATGGTGTGGTTTCATAGAAAGTGATTGTGTCAAAGTTGAGAATTTGAAGAGTGTCATAATTGAAGTGGTGGTATTTAGTACCATTATAACAAAACAACAACATGCAACATGAAAGACAATTAAGTTCAATTTAATGAAAATTTAAAACCAAAATAGAATAGAAAGAAATGGTGCAATAATTAATAAATATTCTATATATGTATAAATGGGTACATGCATGTTTGCTTAGTGTAATGGTTAAAAATAAAATTTTAATGCTCGTATAAAAGAAGGAATAAAAAAAGAAAGAAAGAAGACATAAAGTTTTAAGAAGAATCTTTGTTTTTGATAATCGATGTACAATGTAACTCTTTTTTGAGAGAGAATGTTAGAGACATGAAAGAGAGAGAGAGAGTTACGTTTTTGTAGATTTGAGTAGTTTGTAGATTTGAGTGTGTGAGAGAGAATAACTTTTATGTGTGTGTGGAAGTTATGTAAATTAAAAACTAACTATCCCACATTCTTTTTTTGCTTCTTAGTGGATGGAGATAATTTACGAGAAGTTACATGGACAATTACAATTATTTGTGGACGAAGATAATTTAGGAAACATTGATCGGTTAATCATGTATTTAATATTTATTTGAATAAATAATATTAATGAGATATATTTAAAATTTGTTAATATTATCTAAAAAATAAATTAATACTTTTATATAAAAATAAAATAAAATTTATCACAATGAATTTGAATATTGTTAGCATTAAGTAGTACATTTTATAGCGATAATAAATGTTGTTGTCATTTATTAGTATTTTTTTTCTGACAACAAACATGTTAGTAATATAAAAAATACTTTTCGTAACGACAAAATAGCATTGACACATTTTTTTTAACAACAACAATGAATGTTATAGGCATTAAGTAGTACTCTTTTACAGCGACAATTAAATGTTATTGTCATTAATTATTATTTTTAACAGCGACAATCAACGTCGTTGGCATAAGAAAACATTTTTTGTAACAACAAGTTTGTTGTTGTGATAAATATATTTTTTCCAATGATAATAAAATTGTGTTGCCAAATATCAATTTTTGTCAACAATTTAATTGTCACTACAAAATAGTCATTGTGAATAATAACTTTTCTTGTAGTGAGAATTTCAATTATGAAACCCTAAAATATGATTAGGGTTTCTTAATTTCATTAGGGTTTGAGGTATCATGGTATAAAATTTAGGGTTTCATTTTTAAAACCCTAAAATGCAATTTAATTATTCATTTATGAAATCCTAAATGAATAAGATTTTATTCATGATTTAAAGTTTCATAAATGAAACCCTAATTTAAGTTTTAAGTTTCCATTTAGAATATATTTTCATTTTTTATGATTTAGAATTTCATAAATGAAACACTATGTTCGGATTTAAGATTTCATCTATGATTTAGGGTTTTATTTATGTTTCAAGAGTATTGTGTTGTAACATTGAAAAAAAAAAAGAAGGGAAATTTTTAAGAAAATAAAAAAAAAAAATCAATAGTAATGTCTTGAAAATTTACAAAAAGGAAATTTTTAAAAAATATGAAAAAGGAAGATTAATGTCTTGAAAATTTACAAAAAGGAAATTTGTAAAAAATATGAAAAAGGAAGATTAATGTCTTGAAAAATTGAAAAATTATTTTTTAAAAAAATACGAAAAAAGAAGTGTGATGTGTTGAAATTTTTTTAAAAATGAATTATATATATAAAAAAAAAAAACTTATGAAAAACCAAGCTTAATGTCTTGAAAATTGAAAAAAGTGAAATTAAAAAAAAAAATCAAAACCAAAGAGTAATGTCTAGAAAAATTGTAAAAAAATGAAAATTTTTAAAAAATATTAATAAAACCTTAAATGATCAGGGTTTCATTATTAAACCTTAAATATTTAGGGTTTTAATTTAAGGTGCAATTCAAGGGTTCATTAACTAAACCCTAAATGAGTATTAAGGTTTCATTATGAAATCTTAAATATTTAAGGTTTAAATTTAAAATGAAATTTAAGGGTTCATTTATAAAAACCTAAATATTATAAGTTTCAATTTAAGTTAAAATTTAGGGTTTGTTAATGTAACCCTAAATAATTATGGTTTATTTAGGGTTTTATTTATGAAATTATAATATTTTGGTTTTCATAAATGAAAACATAATTTGAAACCCTATATATTATAGGTTTCCATAAATGAAAACGTAAATTGAAACCTTATATATTTAGGGTTTCACTTTAATGCTTAATTTATGAACCCTAAATATTTAGAATTTCACTTTAATATTTACTTTATGAAACCCTACACATTAAATTGAAACTTTAATTTTTTAGGGTTTCATAAATGAAACCATAAATCAAAACCTTAAATATTTAGGTTTCATAAATGAAACTTTAATTATTTAGATTTTCATTATCGAAACACTAAATTTCACGTTAAATTTTTAGGATTTTTTAAATAAAACTCAAAATTGAAACAATAATCTTTGTGTGTTTTATTAATAAAACCCTAAATTTCATAAATTTTTAGGATTTCATAAATGAAACCCTAATTTTTTAGGGTTTGATTATTAAACCCCTAAATTTCACATTAAATTTAAACCCTAAATATTTAACATTTCATAAATAAAACACTAAATTTCATTATAAATATTTAGGGTTTTAAATTTTCTAACCTGAAATTTTTAGGGTTTTATAAATGAAAACAAGAATTAAAACCCTTAGTCTTTTCATTATTTAAGGTTTCTATTAAATCAAAATATGAACTCAATCTAATGATCAAAATTACTATATTAAAGATAATTAAGGGACTATAAGAATTAAAAAATAAAAAAAATGTCAAAAATAAATAAATATAATGATGACAAGTGAAATGTCTTCAATTATTAAAAAAAGGAAATTTAATAAAAAAAAAAAATGAAAAACAAAGAGTATTGGCTTAATAAATTGAACAAAAATGATATTTTTTTTAAATATGAAAAAACATGAGTATTGTTTTGAAAAATTGACAAAAAAATATTTAAAAAAAAAAAATAAAAATAACAAAGAGTAATGTCTTGAAAAATTGAAATTTTAAAAAAATATGAAAAACTAAGACCAATGGCTTGAAAACTTGGAAAGAAATGATTTTTTTTTAAATATGAAATTTATTAAGAAAAAGTGAAAAACCAAGATTAATATCTTGAAGAATTGAAAAAGGTAAATTTTAAAAAATATATATAAAAACTAAAGATTAATGTCTTCAAAAATTGAAAAAAATAAAAATTTTAAAAAATATGAATGAAACCCTAAATGATTAGGGTTTCATGAAGAAACGCTGAATATTTAGGATTTCAATTTAAGGTCTAATTCAGGGGTTCATTAATGAAACCCTAAATGATTATTAGTGTTTAATTACGAAATTCGAAATATTTAAGGTTTAAATTTAAAGTGAAATTGAGGGGTTCATTGATAAAACCCTAAATAATTAGAATTTCATTTATGAAAATCTAAATATTAAGGGTTTCAATTTAAGATAAAATGTAAGGTTTGTTAATATAACCTCATATAATTATGGTTTCTTTAGGGTCTCATTTATGAAACTCTAAATATTCTGATTTTATAAATGAAACTCTAATTATTTAGGATTTCATCAATGATTTCCTAAATTTCACTTCAACTTTAATTCCTATATATTTATGGTTTCTTAATAAAATCTTAATCATTTAGGGTGTCATAAATGAACTCCTAATTTATACCTTAAATTAAATCCCTAAATATATAGGATTTCATATTGAAATTCAAAATATTTAGGGTTTCATAATAAAACCTTAATCAATTGGGATTTTGTTAATGAACCTTTAAATTTTATCTTAAATTGAAATCATGAATATTTAAGATTTCATAAATTGAATACATGAAATTTTAGGGTTTCATAAATAAAAACATAAATTGAAACCCTAAATATTTAAGGTTTCACTTTAATGTTTAATTTATGAAACCCTAAACCTTAAATTAAAACCCTAATTTTTTATGGTTTCATAAATTAAACCATAAACACTAAATCATAAAATACTAAGCGAGAAAACCCTAAACCATGAATTATAAACTCTAAATCATTGACACTAAAATGTAAAATCATAAATTATGAACAATTAAACCATAGACCTTAAAAAATCATGAACCATAAACATTGAAACTTGGAAACAATGATCATTATACTATAAGCCATGAAAACCTTGACATAGAACCCTTAATCATAAACCTTAATACTAGAAACACTAAAACCTTAAACCATGCACCATAAATGGTAAACTCTAACCCTAAAATTCCAAACTATGGACCTAAACCCCTTTAAAAGGCTAAATCTTGAACAATAAACCATAAATCCTAATCAGTAAACCATGGATATTAAACCCTAAATTTAAAACCATAACCTATAACTTTAAAGTATAAACCATGAAACCTTAAATTCTAAAACCTTGAACCATAAACCATAAAACTTGAATCTTAAATCCTAAAGTTTAAATTATGGACGCTAAACCATAAACCATGAGCAAAACACACACTAAACCCTAACATATGAACCCTAAATTATATACACTAAACTATGAATCATAAAATATTAAAAGCTTCAATTCTAAAGCATAAAACCATGATTCTTAAACAATGAAACACTAAACCTTATACATTGACACAAGTAACTATAAACATTGAACACTAAAACCTTAAACCATACACTTTACTTAAACCATAAATCATAAACCTTAAAACATCAACCCTATAACCCTAAATCTTAACCTTAAACAATGAATCATGCATCATGTACCATAAATCATATCATATAAACCTTAATTATGACTATAAACCTTAAACCCTAAACAATAAACATTAAAATTATAAAATCCTAAAATCTTAAAACAATGAATCATAAATCATAAACCTTAACATGTGAAATCTGGAACCTTGAACTTTAAATTCTCAACCTGAATCATGAATCCTAAATTATAAATAAAACTTCAAATCATAAATATTAAACCTTGAGACTTTGAGCAAAACCCTAAAATCTTATTGCCTATAATTTTCTTCTAACATTTTCTATGTTCCTTTAGTAATTTAATTAAATATAGTAATTTATTTATATGAACTTAAAAATAAAATAAAAATTGTTACTAAAACTTTAAATCATATGAACACTAATTCCTAAAACTATGAAAAAACTCTTAAAACCTTAGTAATCCTAAGCCTATGATTTTCTTCTAGCCTCTTATAATCCATTAATAATTTAATTAAATATAATAATTTATTTATATGAACATAAAAAAATTGCTAAATATAGAAAGAAAAAAATATATATACACATTATAGAAATATATTGTATAAAATTTAATAATTGATTAAAGTAATATATAAATCAAATTTTAAAAACTAATGATTTAATTTTATTAATTAATTAAATCAGAGAATATACTAATTCTAATAATCTAAAATACTATATTTAAAATAATTAAATTAATATATTAATTAAAAAACAATAATAAAAAAAAAAACCATCGATGATAACACGTAATCTGTCCACATGACAACTTTTTTTTTATAATATTACATAGATATTATAGATAATAGATTTCTAGTAGTTCATTTGGAAGAGAAGAAAGTAGAAGGATTGGCGGAAAGAAAACACGGTTTAAAAATTAGTTTCTAAAAGTTTGAAAATTTTAATACATTCTAAGAAATAATTTCTAAAATTTGTTTAGCAACATTCTGAAAACAGAAATTTAATTTCTAAACTGAGAAATCTAGGGATCTTACAGCAAAATTCATGTCTAATTTTCCCATTTCAAGGAAAATTTGCTTGAGAAGTTTAAGTTCTCTTACAAAGGAAAGATCCTCCCCAATTAAAAGAATATGAATATATACTGATCAAAGAAAAATAACAACTAGAAGTACTACTACCACAACTCCATTTGAATCTAACTTTTAGAAGTTACGCCCGCAAAATAATTAAAAATTCAATAATAAGTACACTAGGCTCCAAAATGACTTGGGCTGAACCATAGAAAATGACAACTAATACACTACCAGAATAGGATTTTTCTATTCACATAATGACTGTAAGCTATGTTGTTAGGTTTGAGTTTTTTTTGTTTTTTTTTTGGATTTCCTGCAAGTACTGTCAAGGAACCAAACCTATGTACATTTCATGCAAAATATAAAACTGATGATACCAAACCCTAGAAAGCTATCAAAACTCAATGCCACTATTTATCTGAATGGAGAAGGAAGGGCGCCCAACGGTGGAGAGAGGAACATCAGCTCTTAGAACAAGACCTGAGTTCCCCACATTTCCATTCCACTTTGATCTGCCAATCTGTAACACAATATAAAAAGTGAGACAAGACTAAGCACTATCCTTCCACAATGAACTTTGGAAATAATAGTACAAACTGTTGCTGATGAAGGCTTAAAATGGTAATGAAGCATTTAATAATCAAATCAAATATGCATAAATATTGCAATGTCCTGACACCCTTTGGGTGTGATACTAATCTGCACTTAAATGTCAACTTGGACCTAACCACAGGGTAATTCTAGTGGATTTCAAATTCTACGGAGTTCAGTTAGACAACTAAGCAACACCTTGTGATTAGTGAACTGATATTTCCCTCCTTTTGATATAACAGACATTGTGTGCTTAATCACAATAATATTAAGCCAGTAGTAAATTATACCATGCAGACTCATTATTCTACCAAAAACATGTTTTTACAACATTAGGAAACATCCAAAATAAATCTTGCATAATTCAAGAACAAGTCATGCTCATTCAGAAACAACTTACAGAAACTGAAGCAAAAGCAGAAGGATATGTCATGAAAGCACATCCACAAATTAGATTAAGTTTCTCTTTAACTGAATGAATGAGTTCTGCCCGCAACCCTGGATTGCTTCCACCAAGAGTAGGACACAAACTGACCACATAGAATATAAAAAAAAGATCAGGGTGTATGAATGAAATTGAAAATACAAGTTAAAAAGAAAAATGGAGACAATAAAGAAGTACATCAAAAGATTAGTTACATTGGAAATATTAGACAATTAATGCATGTTTAGACTTGCATAATTTGCAGGGCTGATAGATTTCTCTGAAAAGCTCAACTCTCAGTAAGATTTTGATTAAATATTTTGAACAACAATAAGCTAATCCAAAACACACTTGGTGATTATGTTATTACATAACAATAGTCCAATCCCATCAAGTAAAATCAGCTATATTGATCACACAGCATCATTGGACTCATTAAAAACCATGATAATCACAGCTTTAAGATCCCTATGATAATCACAGCACCACCATTCCTTTCCCCTGCCCCTATGCAACATCTTACCTGAATTGAACAGATGGCCTCACCATGAGACCAGATCGCTTCCAGGCCAAGGCTTGAGCAAGACCCAAAGAAAATGATTTGTCAGGCCATTGTACCATTGGGGTGATTCTTGTTCCCCACTTGTTCTAAAAACACAGGAGTAATCAATATTAGTTCCAGCGTACAAGGAAAACAGTTAAGATATTGTGAACTTCAAAGTTCAAACATCATTTCATCAAAGCCTTCAATAACTTGGATTCTAACCTTGCATGAATAGCTGAATCTCATTTCCCCAGGATATTGACCCTGTGCTTGAAGAAGACCTCCACAAACAGGAAGGAACGCACTGGTACTTAGACCCTCACCAGATACGTAGGTTAGTTGCCCATTAGGGAATTGAAGATCCACAAATGACTGGGTGCAGAAAGAGGAAAAAAGAAAATGATGATAGGACCTTTATTTCATGGTGATTAAACTAGTAGACAAACAATATTTCTAACTGACTTATGCCAACTGCCAAGAGATTGCTTGTGTACAATAGTAAATTATATTTTATCTAAATATCAAATCCAGTATTTCATGCATGAAAAAACGAGCTCAGTTGAAATTGAGGTAGAGGAGGAAATGGGAGAAACAATATAATATTTATGACATGCTACACAATACAAAAAGCATAAACCCCTGTTTATACTAATAATAAACTCTTAATTCTGATTAAGGAAAAATCATGAAATGTAATGAGATATGAAAATCAATCATAAAATATGATCTATGACAGCACAAAATATTGTAAGATAGCATAATGATATTGAGGTACTTTCTATATATTCTAATTCACTCCTTAAAGCTAAGTTTTTGAGGTTATAGGCTTGTTATAATTAAATGCATAGAATGAAATTAAACTAAAAATATAATGCGACAACAGCAAGAGACAGCATCAGGGAATGAAAATGAGACTGGAGAGTACAAGAATGACTGAGTTACTCAACAATTCTGAAAAATAGATTCAGCATGGCACTGTACTAATATCATAAAGATCATCATGGCACTGTATAAAAAATAAAAATTAGAACATGTTTTTAGAGGCATCATAACAGCATAATCTATCAACTTACACAAGCTAGGGGATTCAGACAAAGCATTGACATTAACAGCCACCTTCTGTGTTTTGACCAAACTGCTGGACAAAGAGAATGCATTCCATTCTGACAATAGAAAAATTGATAATGTAAGCTAATAAATAGCTAAATTTGGGTGAGGAGTACTACACTAAACATCTGCATTTAATATAACACAAGATGGAGACTAGATATGCAATTCTAAACAATAATTAAATAATTTTACCAAGTACGAAAGAGTAATTTCAAAAAGAAAACAAAGGCATACAAACTGTACTATAAATTGCTGCTACCTTAAAACAAATACATTAATTATGACAATGTTCAAGATGCATACCCATACTAACACAGTAACACGGGAATCATTTCAGCATACTTTGCAAATTGCAATAGCTTGGAAAGGAAAGCTGATTAACAACTCAGTGAGCAAATAGTGTTCAATGATCAAATGCATATACAGGCTATAAAGCCCACATCTGACACATATTTGATACCCATCTGATCCATCCCAAAAAATATCCATTATTATTTTTTAATTACTTGATTATCTCTCTCTCTACCCATCATTCATCGATCTATCTACCTATATATGTATACAATTATTGTATCTTCATTTTCTAAAAAAAATTGTATATAACATACCCATATCATATTATGTATCCGGCTTCTTAGGATACAAGAAATAGTAACAAAACTTTTTATCAGGACAAGTTATAAAAGATTTTTTTCTAACTAGATTCCAATACAATGCCCACACAGTTGTTTTCAGGGATAAAACACAATATCTACGGACATGCTTTATTCGCCTTCCCTATATATTACCAATTTTGTAGCAAAGTCCAATTAGCCAGCTGAACCTCATCATTACCTTTCTATCATAGCCATACCACAGCAAGTGCTGCTTTGACAAATGAACAGGCAAGAGGATAGTTGAATCACGGATAAAGAGGAGAGGTCCAAGCTGAACCAGGAAAAGAGATGAATTTTCATTTCCAGATGTAGAACCACCATGTGATGCCTCTACTCTCCACAAATCTCCCCTTGCCACTAAAGAACCTTCCACTTCTTGAGTTCTACTATCATAAGTTGACGTAAAATTTATGATTCCCTGTACATGACAAAATATAACTAGTAAATGGAAAAGATAGAGAAAGGATGAAACAGAGCGAAAAAAAAAGAATTTAGCCACACAAAATACAGACTCCAAAGCTTGCACATTTTTCCATACATTCCAAAATAAATGTTGAAAATGAGAAATCTTTCCAAGCTAACAATCAAAATTTTGAAAGGTAGTTTAAATTGTACTGTGAAGGATGCAATCTAAGTCTAACTGAACAACAAGATCAATAGTTCAATACTGTTGATATACTCGATTGCCAATATAATAAATGCGATAACAGAAATCAGATAGCAATAATGAATCACTTCCACATCTAACAACTAATCATATAATCCTAAACCACAGCATAAACAAAGCAAAACCAACACCAAGGATTTTTACCTGTCGCCTGCCCAGAAGTCCAATAGACCCAAGGTTAAACCCACCACCACCTTCTTCCTCTGTGCTTCCGCTTCCGCTTCCACCGCCGCCACCACTGCCACTACCATTCTCAGCAAAGCCATGATTCTTCAACCTCTCACTAAGCGACCCCAACCCCAAATCCTCCTGCACAGCAACCACAACCCCACCTCTCTGCCACCCCTTATCCCCACCATCCACCCTCACCGTAATCTCCTCGTGCTTGAACGGCACCGGTAACGACCTGAAAAAGTGCTGAACCAGCCCGTTCAAGCTGGCCCCGAAGTCCGCCCCGGCCTGCCCAATCCGGCTCCCGATGTCGAAAATCGCCGACACGCCGTTGATCCCGTACTCCTGGGTGGCCAAAGCGAAATCCCTCTTCCCGAAGCTCTGCGAAGGGAACTCCAGATCGAAGAGCTTCGATGTCGGAGGGTTCGGCCACGCGAACTGCGGAGGAGTCATATGCGTGTGAATCAAACCGTTGAAACCCTGGGCAAGCCGGTCAGCTAGGTCCTGCCCGTGACGCTGCACCTCTTCCCATGCCTCAAACGACCTTTCCACAGACATCTTCTTCTTCTTCTTCTTCTTCCAACAAAACTCACTAACTTTCCATAAGACCTAGCTAGTGTTTCACATATACTCCCAAATCTAATCTAATCAAACTGAATCTGAATCTAACGCCTTTCTTATTCTTATCTGAAATAAAAACGAGACGAGAAAGAATCGATTCTTCTTCAACACAACTACTCAGAAACTTTTCACAAGGCCTAGGGGTTTTCGGTTTCACCTGTTCTCACACAAATATAGTTAAGAGATAACGAATCAAAGCATCGGAGACCGAATCTGAATAGTTAATCTAACTATTTTTCATCTAAAATCAAACGAATCAAGATTACAAGAACGGATTAGGACTAAGGTAGTGAAGAATTTAATAATCAACGAATCAGAGGCGAATAATGGAAGGGGATAATGGAATTGGAATGTTCTGAAGGCTTCTGCGAAAGGTGGTGTGGTGAGAAGAAGTGATGAAGTAGTTGTTAAAGAAAATGATGAGATATGATAATAAATGAAAATGGAAATGGGTGCATACACGGTGTGCGCAATGCGCACCTGGTTTGGTTTAGCGACACGTTGCGTGGGATTTGGTCTTTGTGGATGAGGAGGAGGACCAAGATTTTTTTTTTTTTTTTAGTTGTATATGAAATGATAAAATAGTGATGAGTGATAACGATCAATAAATGAATGGGTCGCCTGAAAAATTTAAATGTTTAATTGTAATTTTAGTTTTATGTATAATTAAATGTTAAATTTAATTTTTAAATTCTTAAAAATCTTTAAATTTTGTTTTTTTTTTTAATTTGATCATTTTCAACGATTTGAAAACCAAAATAAAATAAAATTTTTAAAAATAAATTAAACATTTGATTATAACTCGAACTCAAAGTAAAATTAAGTCAAATTTAAAAACAAGAAATGTCACGGCCAATGAGCACGCGTGAGTTCTCGACATGATACGTACGTTTGGCCACACCACAAGACCAAAGTGAATCTCTTATTTTAATATTAGTAGTAGTAGTCATCTAAGATTACTTAATAACTTTTCATAAACTAGTTGGACATTTTAATACAGTAGTTTATAGTTATTTATTTTATTAAAACATAACCCAAGACATCTTAAAATGATTATTATTCAAATTTTTTATTTATAGAATATTATAATTTTTATTTCGTATTTTTAATACTTTAATTTTTTCTTTTGTTTATTGTCTCTTTTAATATTATTTAATTAATATTATATAATCATTATATCATCTTATTTTCAATATTATATTATTATTATGACGTCTGAATTACTATTTATTTCTATTTTTTAATGAAATAATTCATCTTTAAAAAATAGTCAGATCTCTAAATTAAGTCAAGAATCCGTTTAAAAATATTAATTTTTTATTTCATTATTTTTTAATATAATATTATTTTAATTTGTTATAAAAATAATTTATTTAGAAAAGTAACATCTTTCTCTTTTTTTTTCTTTTCCCTATTTCCTTCCCCGAAATTCCCTCAAATGAATGCATTTGGAGACAAATAATTAAAGAAGAAGAAAGAAATCTAATAAAAAGAGGAATGTTAGACCATTTATTTAACGAGGATTTGTTAAATTAAATTTTTATTTTAAGAATTGTTGTTTTAAGAACTCTCACTATAAAATCTTTTAAATTCTCTATCTTAAAGAAATTGTCCTTATGCAAGAATTCATAAAAATTTCTCCACTTAAAAAAAATAAAATAAAATATATATATATATATATATATATATATATATATCTTAATGGTTAATAAACTGATTTAAGAGAGAAAGAATCAACAACAACAACCATCAATTGTCCTACTATTAAAACAAATTTAAATGTAGATTCTTATTACTTAGATTAGATAATATCGTGGAAAAAAAAAAAAAAAGCTTAAAAATCCATTTTGAATTCTACCAACCACTGAAGCTTAGTTGAGATATTTGAAAGAAGAGGGAAAAAAAAAAAAAAGAAAAAAAAAAGAAGGAATGTTGATGAAGTGATATACACTCATACAGAGAAGACAACATGAAGGGAAAAAAAAAAAACGAGTGAGAGACTACACATTTGTCGAACTCTCGAGATATTTTCAGTAAAGTGGATGGGTCATTTAACTGATTATTTTATAGTTTTGTTTTTTTCTTAATGTTGTTTTGTGCAACTTTTCTTTAGATTTAATTGTAATTTTTATTTTTTATTTTTGACTAATTTTATCTTCAAGAAACTAATTTGGCACCTTCTACACAAATAATAAATTTTATCAAAGTCATTCATTAATTAATAAATATAAAAATTGGGGATTAAAATTGTTAAAAAAAATTTGAAATAAAATTTGTCAATGAATATAAAAGTTGTGAGTAAATCTTATAAAAAAAAATATATAAATTGAAGATTAAATATACAGTCATACAGAGAAATAAAATTATAAATGATAAAATTTATCGGATTTTAAAAATGTGACGATAAAACTTATCAAATTAAGATTGAAATCACTTGTTTCATTTTTGTATTTCATTTTATGTCCTACTAATAAAAATGTAACACCTCATGTAAGTTAAGAATATTATTGAAAATGTATAAAAAAAATATATTAATAAAGATAATTATTTTGAATGATGTGTTAGATTCTTATTGGTTAGATATAAAATGAAACATAAAAAGTAAAGTAGGTGATTTCAATTTGTCAAATTAATTTGTTGAGATAAAATTTGTGATAAATGAAAAAAAAATTAAGAATAAAAATTACAATTAAACCTTTTAAAATTCATAAAACAAAAATAAGATGCATATATTAATATAAAGAAAAGTCGCCGAAAAAAGAAAAAAAAAACAACAAAAATAAGTATGCTTACTTATATAAACTAATTTTACCAGTTAAAAGATTATTAAACTCAACGTTGTTGTCTAAATCAATAGAACCTAAACAACAATTTAATCCAACAAAATCTTTATCTTGTGCAAAATTAAGAAACTTTTCTCCCAACCTTAACCTAGCAACCCGAATAATAATGTGAAAGGGGGAAACCTAATAGCTTTGAGTGCATGTGCAATCTTGTCAACAACGATATTAGTATTGGACTAATGATAATGCTGAATTTATAAATTGATCTCCATGAGTGCTAATTAAATCTGAATGTTTTAAATTCAAATAAATATTTTGTTAGTAAAGTAATTAAAATAAAAACGTTTGATACAATTACAAACTGACTACTACTAAACTTGACCATTAACACCATTATATTATCAATTAATTAAGGTTATAAATAATTATGAAATGGAAGCATACATTATGGTGCAAATTAATGAATAGAAACTATTCAACCAAAAGACTATAATGTCATAATAGATTTTAAAAGATACTACATACTAACATGTGCATAAATATTTTTAAAGGGTTTTATTTTATAAATATTTTAAGTTTGTACATAAAGTATTAATAAATAATATTAAATTTATGAGGAGGGGTTTAGTTACACAAAAAGTAACTCCAAAAATAGTTATACTTAACTATTACTCTATATTTTAAAAAATAATCATTAAATTAAAAATTAATTATAAGTAATGTTTCTATAACTACCACTATCATTCATAAGTAAGAGTATGTTTTTATAATAAATGAACTCCTACTCTACATTTATTATACGTATGTTTCTATAACTACCACTATCATTAATACTCATCCTTTATGTAAATAATGTTATGCTACTGATGGTTCATAAAAAAACTCCATCAACCAAGGTTGTATACATTTTCTAGATAATTAACATGGGAGAGAATAAAGTTTGGTCTCTTGTCATGTTTGTTATGATTTATGGTTTGACATCAAAATTCATTGCTTCTCAACTCCTTCCAACCATGCAATGGGGATAATGAAATGCTTACATATTGTGAGGCTTTTTTTTGACAAATATCAAACCCAATTCATCTAAATGATTGTTGCAATGCAGCAACTTTTGTGTTTAAGAAAGCCATGACATAAAGTATTAATATGGCAGTCTCTTTCTTTTGATTATAGTGCATCTTTCTGGAATCAAATCTTTATTCCTAGTTTAAAACCAAATACAAATAAAATGTTAGTTCCAAATGCAAATGGAGGAACAGCAAGGGAGACCATGATATACATTGACAAAAGTCTCTCTCTAACATGCCCATAAATAATTACTACAAAACGCTTAACAGTGTGCACTGATTTTCAAATTCCTCAAACTGGGATTAACCTAAAGAGTGCACTCTGAAATTCAAAATTATCACAACACCTACCAAATATAAAAAGAGGAAGATTGATGAATTGCCAAACGAATATATGGAAAACATGACAAGGAAAGGCTCCACTTGTTTGATTAATTCATTGTGTCTCATCTCATCAGATGAGATAATAAATATACAACATGCAATAGCATATCTATCAAATGAGAGGAAAAATAAAAGTAATGAATTGTAAGTTGTAAGTGGTGGGATACAGCAATACCTTCTGAAACGCAGAGAATAGAAGAATAAGGGTCACTACTCACTACCACACGAAAAGAACAAAGTTATAAACATAACTGATGCAGGCTTGGGTACAATGACTTTTTGGTGTTAAAGACTTTATTGATCGTATTGATAGTGAAATTTCTCTACACTTAGCATAGGGTCATATTGATTTTATGGTATTGCTTTGCCATTACTAATCATTTTGATCCATGTAAAAATTCTCTTCATAGAAAACTAGCCAAAGAATTTTTGTCTCCATTGATATGCACAATGTCAAAACCAAAGCATGCATGAGAGATAAGCTGGTCATAAGCCAATTACAAACTGTATACTGTTATATATAAATTAGCTTAATCTAGATAATACGCATAACTGAAATTGTGCAGTTAAAAATTTCCCAGTTGAAGAGAAAGTTCTATTAGTTATTAGTATTACACTGTAATCTGTAATAGGCCTTTGCCGTTTTGGCCTTCTAATTGGTAAATAGAAGTTAAAGTTATCAAGAAAAAATTCCACCAGTTCAGTGAATAGATCATACCAGATGCATATTAACATATTCAGTGAATAGAAAAAATATTTTTGCCCCCGCTATTAAGTTCTATATATTTTAAATGTGGTTGAAAAAAAACGAAAGTAAATGACAATTGTTTTACGACGAAGCTGATTTATAAAAGTGAGAGTATATATAGATATGTGTAGAAGTCTCATAATTTTTTATATTATATTAAGATTTAATTACCCATTTAAATCTTATATTTATATAAAATTTACCTTAAAATACTTAAAAATCATCTATTCTAATTCTTACACCTATTATTTTTAATTGTTTTTAGTCTTTATCATTTTCCAATTTGAGTCTCTAGCATCTAAATTTAGAATTAAAAGATTAAAAATACCATGTATAAAGACCAAAGATAAAGTTTGTAAACTATAAAAAACAAATAAATAGTTAATTTTTTTATTAATATACATTTAAATATAATAATAAGTGTTTTTCTTTAATATTCCACCCGTTCAAAATAACGGTCTTTTTAGCTTTTTTTAAGCTGATTCTTTCCATAATACCCTCAAATACAATTAAGAAGATAATAAATATTTATATTGGAGAGAGACAACTATCATGAATAAAAATAAGTTGGTGGAGGCGAGAATGCTTTTATTATTGGCGGATAATGGAATAATTAATCACAATAGTAGTTTAGAGATAAGGATATTTTTGTTTAATTTTATATTAATTAAATGTTTGTTAATCAACGTGCATAACCTTAATAAATGTTTGTTAATCAAGCTCCGCCACGGCATACTTACTATGTTAACTCAAATAAAAACGGACCATTGTATAAAATTTCCACAAGGGGTTTTTTGCCATCGAGTTAGGTTGCAATCTGTGGAGTTCTTTCAGTGACAAACCAAGCCAATCCATAAAAAGTAAACTGATGTTTCCAATAATATATAAGGTTCAACAACACGTACAATGATGAAATGAATGGATTGCAATGCAATCCACTCCACACCAAACTAAACATGTATATTACTGGAGAACTATCGAATGGAAAGGCAAAGTAACAACCAAAAAACAAGGAACAAAGAAAACAACTGCTTGCATTCACCTCACTTACCTTCTAGCATATCTACCAAATCAAAACCAACAGAAGCCAATGTTCACATAGTCACATTGAATTACTGAGTCCAATTTGTGACTTCATCTGCCAAAAAGTTAAAAAAAAAAAAAAAAAAGATCATGTCAAAAGGGGGAGAAAAATATCATAAAGAAAGAGTTTAATTACTCTATACCGACTATTTAAGAAATTCAATTGATAATGTAATAATGCTGAAGTACCTGGTACTTGAGTTACCAAGAGTGAGTTCAAGATCATCTGATACAAATGCCTCATGGATCCTTTCTCCTTCCCAAGGCTTCACAAGCCTAAACATGTTGCTTCCAAATGCAAATTCATCAGAAACAGCTTCAGCCATAGGAACATCAGCATTGAGATCAGAAAGTGGAATAGCAGGAGAGCATGTTCCACTATGAGCCGGAGTCCACATCCCCGAACCAGTTCTTCCGGCCAAGCCCTCTTCCTTGAAGGCAAAAGGGTTTGCAGAGACCAAGGTGAATGTTGGTGAGGTTGGACTAACATGAGGAAGCTTGATCCCAGCAAACCATTCACGGTCGACAGCCTGGCGGCTGGGGCTGGGAGGACTAGAAGAAGGCAGGAATGAGTAATGCTGCTGACTAGTCCACCTGGTCCACCCCGGCCGCGCGGTCTGCTCGTCCCACTCAGCGTTGATTTTCTGAGTTCTGGCGGTTGGAGAGCTCAGAGGAGGTGTGACAGGAGCACTGTTGGAGCCATTGTGGAGGTAGAGGTGGGGAAGCTTGGGAGATGAGGCTGCAGATGAGGCAGTGGAGAGGTTTTTGAGCCATGGAATGAGGGAGTTGCCATCAGGATTGGGAATTTGGATGTAAGGGGATGCGGTTGGGCTTGGAAAGGATGATGAACCAGGGCTTGGATTGTAGGAAGCACATGGACTTGGATGGTAAGATGAGCCAGGGCTTGCTGCTGTTGATCCACCAACTATGTCCATTCGCTCTAATGGCTTGCATCCCTGATTGTACACACAAATATTTTCATTAACTGATCATAATATGTACCATTTTTTAACCTACCAACCATGTAGTGTAGAAAGATTAGGAAGACACTCTCTAACCTCTAACAGACTCTATCGTATTGGTTAAAATTCATGTCAGTTTCACTCAATATGTGGATCCAAATTTTCATTTGGTGGACTCCATTCCCAAATTAGTGGGACACACATGAATTTCAAACCAATAAAAAAGTGTGTTGGGAAGTCATTAGGTATGGCAGTGGGGCGAGGCAAGGGCGGGATTAGCCTCCCTAATCTCATCCCAGACATTTCAAATCATCCCCGCCCCCATTCTCATTCCTCGTCGGACTTAAAAATTTGATCCATCCGGGGACGGGTTTCCCAACTCCACCCTGTTCCCCATACATATGACAGTCCTAAATCATAAAATAATTTACATCGTCACATTCTTATATAACACATTTTTATTTCTCATAATAAATCAAATTGTTTTATTTATTTTATCAATAGAAATATTATTTAACAATTTTTTTATATATAAAGTTATTATATAATGAGTTAAAAATATTATTTTATAATAAATATAATTAAATTAATGTTTAATATAAATTTTTTTAACTTATAATTTATGTAGTAAATAGATAGATTATTGTAAGGTATTTATATAATTTATTATATTAATAGTAAGGACGGGTGTGGGTGCGGGACAACCCCGTCCCCGACTTTCTTAAGCGAAAAAAATCTAAATCCACACTTGTACCCAGTCAACTCGAGTTTCTCCCGTCAAAATTGGGGTGGGGATGGAGATATCCCCACAGTCCGAGTTTAATTATCATGCCTAGAAGACATTGCTAGAGAATGTCTTGCTACTTGCTAGTACTTGTGGTGATTAGATACTTGTAACTTGTAAGGAAGTAAAAGTATATGTCAGTTATTTAACTCTTCATGTTCTCAGTCTCTATGGTGTTACTATCAAATCTAACCAATTTGGCATAACTGGTCAGAGCCTTAGCACATGCAGGCAACAATTGTATAACGGCAATGGAATTGAATGAGAAGCAGAGTATATGATAGCTCATTCAAATTATTTCTAGCTAATGCAGAGAGAAAAAGGTGAAAGTCTCAAGCTAATGCACCAAATATGATTATATGAGGGATAAGATGATGCACATTTATGTAGTTGTTGACTGGTTGTATTGCAGTTATCTTGAAATTCGGCATTTTTATGCTGGTTCTTAAACTTAAGCAAGTTGAGAATACTATTAGAGTAAATGGATCAATTATAACAAAAGTTGCTTAGCCATTAAAAAAACAAATTTCAAAATCAAATTGAGTTTTTGTGTGATTGGGTAGATAAAATGAAATCCACTATTATTTTGTTGACAATTCAAGTTGAGCTCTATTACTAAACTAGGAACTAATGACTTTTCTTAAATTATACTTATTTGACAAGACCAAAAGAAAAGGAAGAACTCGCAATTGAGTTATTGAAAATGAGAATAAGAGACTGATTCTACTAAGTAGATTGTGCTTGAGAGTTGAGATAGGTGAACACAACAAAACATTATATACAATCATTTGGGTTATATGACATTTTCTTTGAGCACAAATCTCAATTCTCAATTCTCAAGCATGCATGTCTCTCTCAATCAGGGGAAGGAAAAAGAATGAACAGTAGTAAAACATTGGAGTACCCCGCCACCAGAAAAAGAAGGGTCAATAATCATGAGGAAAAAAAAAAGACACTCCAAAATGGAATCCTACGTGGCCACGCTGTCTGAAAAAGTCAAAAAGCTAATGCTACCATGCCGCACAGCAACACGGACATTACAAAGCAAAGATATCAGACAAACACACCAACCAACCACCTAAGCTACCATAATTGCCCTCAATGTCTTACCAAAAATGCCACTCGCCAGGTTCACTTCATGCAATGATTGGAGCACCCACCCAAGGGCTTTTTCGTCACGTGAAAATCTAAAAGACTAAAAAACAAAAAATTGTACTGGTTTCTCAGGTGACCATCAGTCAAGAAAGAGAGCGAATCTTTGATGCTTCTCACTACAATGCCAGGACCACTGCATACCGGATCCACCGTACACAGCAAAAAAAAAAAAATATATATATATATATATATATATATATATAAATAATATATCATATAATTACATATAAATGATTTCCAAATTAAGAAAAAGAAAAGTATTTAACTACTTAAAAAAAGTCGTATACCTTTATAATTTAAGTTCAAACTTTTGTGGTTACATTCTATATAGTACTGTTTTAAAAATAGAGAGAAAATACAATCAATGTGATGATAAGTAATGTGAATTTCTAAAAAAAAAATTATAAAATTTCAGACTCTGAATAATGAATAGAAGTCAAACCTGCTATCCATGATCCATCATGTCTAAGATCTCATCTTCCTCCCGATAATTATATGCTAACGGTTAAAATAATTGTTTTTCATTACATATATTATATATATATTAAAAAGGGAAAATCTTGCTATAATATATTATTACACCACAAAACAAAACTTATTATTAACTTTTGGACAACTAAAAGCATTTTAAAAAATTGCAGTAAAACAAAGCATTTTGAAAATTTAAAGTTGTTTACTGCATTACAAAACATAACTATTTAAAGCTTTTCAAATAATTAAAACAAAAATACTAACAAATGTCGAGCAATTAAACATGATTTTTTTATATAATAAAATAGAGTATAATATTTTAATTATCTCAAACACTTCATCGTATTTTTTTAATTATTTTTATCTCAAATACATTCTCAAAAACATTTTTTTTAATTACAAATATTTTTCATGGGAAATTAAACCATTCTACTTTAGGACATAAAATCAAAATCCAACATCGAAATACTAAACACGGTTAATTTCCCTCAATTACAGTCAAACATAATTCATACGGGGGACAAGATAATTAAACACTTTCCCACTTATCTCAGTTATCTGAGAATCGCTTAAGTTGGAGTAAAAGAAAAGAAAAAAAAAATAGTGTGCTTACAGAAAATTACTTACATAAATAAATAGAAAAATAAAATAAAAAGGGGAAATTGTAATGTACCTTTCGATAAGTGGTTCCATCAGCCTCAACAGTCCAACCAGCTTCGATGCAAAGTGCTTTGAGGACTTCATTGTTGTCGCAGTGTTTGGGGAGTTTGAAGTTTCCATACATCCTCAGACCCGAGAAGATCTTTGCTGCTATGGCTCTTCTTCTTCTCTCTCTCTTCTTGTTGTTCTCTCTCTCCTTCCACGTGGGTAGTCTCGCCCCTGACGTCATTGATGGATCGATCTTAAACCTCGAAAAAACTCAAAAGAACACAACTTTGGACCAGATTCGACCAAACAACGTTAAATAACCATCTGGGTCGGTCACAAATTGAAAATGGTGTGTTTTAGAAATGATCGGAGATCTGGGTCGAAAAAATGGGAGTGAAAGAGAAAGGGAGAAGAAGAAGAGAAAGAAAAGAGAGTGAGAGGGGGCACTTGATTAGCCCAATTCTCGGATCAAAATTATGATCATGGCATTGAGATATTTATAGAAAGAGAAAGAGAGAGTTTTTGCTTATGGAGGGAGTATCACTCTCCACTCTACTACTCTATGATGACTTTGATTTGATTTACCTTCTTTTTTTTTTCTATTCTTTTCTGAATTTAGCCAAGTTGGTTACTTTCCGTTAACTGTGAAAGGTTATGTAATATTTATGACAATTACTATAAAAAAAAATATAACTTATTTTATTATTTTGTATTACCACAGAGCTCTTGACAAATGACAATGACCACGAAGCTCCATATTATTTTATTTTTAGATATTTGTTTTTTTTTTTATTTTGTATTTGAATTGATATTATAAAGGTTAAAATAAAATTTGATAATTGATTTATTTTTTTCAGTTTAATTCCTTAAATTTAAAAGATTTAACTTCAATCTAAGTATTTATGTTAATGCTAGTATTAAATGTTATTGATATATGTAAATTTATTGAATATAAATGTAAAATAAATAAGATGATAAAGTAAAAAACAACCATGCATCAGAATGAATTTCTTTTTCAACCAAGAACATCTTTTTGAAACGGCATCATATGGGCTTTGACAAAAGTGAGTTACTAATAGTCAAAGCAGTGCTAACTTTTATTTTTGTTCTAGGCTTTAAAAGTAAACCCCAAAAAAACATAGAAGTGTGGAACATGATTTTTAACCTACCTTTTTTTTGCCATAGCCATGTGGAATTTATTAATGAAAGTTCAGGAATGGGTTCAATTAATGCAACCTTTTTCCCTACATTGGCTAGGATTCTATTACGGAGAAAAATCTTTGTTATGTAAAATGGATTTCCACTTGTGCCATTATGTCTTTAGATTATTATACTATATCTCTTTTGTAATTAAAAAAAAAAAGTGCTATTTTTTCAAGTTAGATGATTTTTTTTAAATAAAAATCATTTTAGAAATTTTTTTTTAACTGAAATATATAATAATATACTCCATTATACCGTAATTATTTGTTAAACTTACATTTATAAAGCAAATGAAAAATAAGAGAAACCAAAAAAGTTAGGACTAGAAAGAAAGGTAAAGAATGGATGGGAATTAATTATTTGATCTTTACACCTTAATGTACTAAAAAGATTGAGCATGTAATATATAAAGTTTATTAACAGTAAGAAATTAGAAAGTTGAAGAGATGAAAGAGTTATTAGTATATAGTAAACTTTATCTTCAATTGTCAATTGTGAAAGAGAAAGGGGTAATTCGGTGCTGCCACAAAATGAATCCTTTTAGGGCATGGACCATTTTCTTTTTATATGTCTTCTTTCCCACCAACAATGATGCCTTTAATTAGTGTTTGGAGAAGGAACAACCATGACCTACACCACAGAAAAGAGCCAATTTTCACTGTCCATATGGAAAAAAATAATACAAAAGATATTGGAAGAAAAATTACAAAAGAAACTAAAGAACCAATAAGACCAGTTAATATATATAATATAGGTCATTTTTTGTTATAATAATTTTTTATTCAATTTTCATTGACCTTATTCAACCAATACCATGTTTGTTTTGAAATCTAGAAGTCAATAATGATGCTGAAAAGATGTGTTAAGGATAGAGCTAGACCAAATTAATGGGTTAAGGATAGAGCCAATGTCACACCAATGAAAAGATGGGTTATAATGACCTCTATGGGACTTATATTATGCATGTGTTTGGTTTAGTTATAAACAACACAACTCAAAAAAAAAAAAATGTTCATATGAATTTGACTTTACAATAAATTATTTTAAGAAGGATTTTTTTTTTATATAAGACTTTGTCAAGATTAGTCATTGTATTTATGACTATATTGAAGAAAATTTACAAAAAAGTTATAGATTAAAGACTATATTTTATAAGATTTACAATTGAATGATAACATTTACATGTGTTTAAAATTGATATTCACTCCTTCAAAATTTTGGAGACCTAATGAAGTATGAAAGATGCATTTACACGTGTTAGAGTGGTCACGTGCTAATGAAAATGGTCCGTTATTTGAGTTAAAATGCGTGGGCTGCAAAACAATGAAGATGAATGTTTAATGATGATGATTATTATTATTATCTATGGATACATTGTTGTGGGAGAGAAAGACTCTCCTTTATGTTGATCTCACCTTTAATTTCATTTCTAGTCTCATTTCTAGTATACCATTTTTTTTCTTAACATTTTAGAGTAATAGTGTTAAATTGAGTTTGGTCTAATAAATAAGATAATTTTACACTATTGATTAATTATAATTTATTATTTTAGTTATTTTTTAAAATAATTTTATAAAAATTAACTAATTTATTATAAATGAAGAAGTGTGATTAATTAATATTATAAAATAATTTTACATTATAAAATAATAATTTAAATAATAGTGTAAAAAAAATGTATACCACATGTAAGAAAAATATATTTTAGTCCATATAATAATTGTTTTTAACTTATATATAAAATAGTATTTAATTGATTAGTAATGAAAAAAAAATTAATAATACACTAAAATTAAACTCATACAAAATAAAACATAAAAATAAAAAATATCACCCTTGGAATGAATGGTTCAAAACATCATAATTTGTATCGCCTAATATGATTTGCACGTGAATGGTAAGCGACATTTCCATGTCAGGTTGATTGCTTGATCAGGCATCTTTTATGCACATTTCCATGTTTTTGTTTGATTGTTTTAAATTCAAAAGGATTTTATTAAAAGAAGATTAATTTTGAAACAATTGATGTTATAAAATTATTGTTGTATGATAATGATATTTTAAAAATTAAGTATAAAAATTATTTTATTTATTATAAACTGCACTTGATTGAACAAGTCATAATTTTTTTTTCATTACCTATATAAAACCCATTGAAGACCTAATGATTTTTTTTTTTTAACTTTCTTCTCTAAATTATGAAATTGGAAAATTTCAGTATGTGTTTTTTCTATTTGTATTTATGTTCCCCTTTTCTTTATTTGGCCTTTTACTCAGAGAAAAGCACTAATTGAATTTGAACTCATGCAACAAAACCCTATTCAACTGTGATCCCTCATTGACAACATATACGATAAGACTAAAGCACTAATTGGATAGCTTTTCGGTGACATTAAGTGTGCGAGAAACAATGTTCTTTCACATTTGCAAGGTCTGTGACTCAAATTGGCATTGTTAGATAAGAGCAAGTATTGACTAGAACAAAAATGACTGCTATCAAATATCAAAATCAAAGGAAACAAATAAAAAAATTTTGTAAGTAACATAGACTCATCCCAAGAGAACAGAGGGACAGACCTATATTTCTATCCGTTTCAGGAAAATCTGGGAAAAAATTGAGAAAGGTTGTTAAGTATTGTATTGTAGCTCACTGCTCCACCCGTGATCATTGTAATTTTTTTTGCTGAATGCTTGTGATCATTATAAACCTACTTTTACATTTTATTTTAGACAAATTCTAGAGCACCTAGAGTATATAACACATGCATTTTGAAACTAATAAAATAATATGCTTGGTTCCGTTAGTAGGTCAAAAAGTAAGTTTGAAATAAAAATAATTTTATAAAAAGATTAGATCTTTTTTATGCTTTTATTTTATTCTTATTTATTAGATTTGTATTGAATTACATACCTTATTTCTAACGTTAAATAAAACATATCCTTACTTGTTTAAATTAATTTTATTTTAATTTAAATATGTTTTTACTCCATAGAATGCTTTTATTTTTTCAGATTAATACTTAGTTTTTTTTTTTCATGCTTTCTTTGTTTGAAAGTTTTTTATTTTACTACTTAGATTATATTTTTTTTATATAAAAAAATTGTATCCAATGCTTTTAAAGTTTTGAGTTTTTTCAAAAAGAAATTGCATCCAATAATTTTAAAATATCAAGATATTATTCTTGTTTTTTCTTATTTTTAAATTTTCATTATTTTCTAATCTAATGTTTTTAAAATTTTCAAGACATTAGTCTAGCTTTTTCATATTTTATAAATTGTTTTTTTTTCTAATTTTTTTTAATTCAATGATTTTTAATTTTTAACACATTACTCTTAATTTATCATAATTTTTAAATATTTTTTTCAAAAAAAATTTGCATCCATTGTTTTCAAAATTATTAAAACACTACTCCCACTTTTTCATTCATTTAAAAAAAAATTGGATCCATTTTTTTTTTCAAGGTATTAGTCTTGTTTTTTCATATTTTATTAGTTTTGTTTCTTTTTTTTCAATTTTTTTTTGCATTCCATGTTTTTAAAATTTCAAGACAATAATCTTGGTTTATCATAATTTTTAAAATATTTATTTTTGCATCTATTTTTCAAAAAAATTGAAGATATTACTCTTGCTTTTTCATGTGTAGAAATTTCATTTTTTTCAAAAAAAAAAATTTCATCCAATTTTTCAATATTTTCAAGACTTTAGTTCTAGTTTTTCATATTTTATAAAAAAAAATTTCAATATTTTTTTAAATTAAGAGATTACTTTGGTTTTTATATTTTTTTAAGAAATATTAAAAGAAAGAAAAGTAATATTAATAAATAAGAACATAAAAATAGCAAAAGAAAGAGAAAAGTTAGAACAAACCTAAAAGAAGAAAAATAGAATAAAACGTAAAAAGACAAAAAAGAAAATAATAAAAGAAAAAACATAATAACAAAAAATAAAATAAAATATTAAATAATAATATATTTTTTATTTAAAATATGTTGATAAAAAGAGAGAAAGAAAAGAAATTTAAAGGTAAAAATAATAATTAAATAAAAAAAAACAAATCTAAACGGAATAAATGTAATAGCTGAAAAAAAAATCTAAAAAATAGACATAATTTAAAATTAATAAAAAATAATGGAAAAATATGTAATTAAAAATTTGTATATAAAAAAATTAAATAAGTATGATTAATTTTAAATTTTGTTGTTCTAATTAGATTAGGTTACATATGATAGGATAAGTTTCTTTAACTGAATTTTTACCTAATGTTATAATGTAAAAATGAAAACGAATAATGTAATAGCATTTACAAAACTACCTTAAAAGTCATATAAATAATAATTTGTAATTAAATGACAATATTAATTAATGTATATTGTTAAACTCAATTTAAAATACCATTAAAATTAAATTCTGGCTCTTTTATAATGTAATTTAAATATACAAATATTTATTTTATTAATTTAGAGTTAGAATAGAAAAAAAAAAAAGTTTTAGATGTCCAACCTTCATAGACATCCATTTTTATGATAAATCTATTAATTTTTCAAAAAATTATTTTTAACAAATGTGATTACATTACATTGTAAATCATACTGATAAATTCTAGAAAGATACCGTTACAAAAGCAATCATTTTCATTTTATCTAAGTCTACAAAAAATGATAAGCACGCCTACAAAATGATAAAATCGGTCGCCATAATGGGAGAAACAAAATCATAAAAACATAAAAGTGCGGGAAAGAGAGATTTTGTAGGCCCATTGAGTCGGAATTTTCATAACTTTCTTGATCATTCAGTTACAGTTGAAATCGAGTAATTTTTCCTTTCAATATCAAACCAAGCCAATAATCCATACAACAGGTATATGATCTTTCCCACCAGAGTAATTAAAGGTTTTAACTTATAACAACATCGACCAAATGAAAGGGTTGAAAACCACCCGAGACCTAGCTGAAACTGTATATATCATAACTTAGGAACCAATCAAACCTAAGAGAAAATAAAAGAATAAAATAAAATAAACTGTAAGACCAACTACTGTTTTTTTTTTTCTTTTCTGGTATGTAAGGGCAACTACTTGCTGCTCATCTTAATTTCCCTCCTCTAGCCTTTCTACAGAATAAACAGAGTCAAAGTTCATGTTGTTGAGGGGATCATTGACTATATTCACTTATGTAGCAACCTGCAAAATAACAAAATTAAGGTTCAAGTTTTGTTTCAAAAGAATAATAAACATACATAAAATTTCAACAGATTAAAAAATATGCATAATTTTGTTGCCCTGCTTCATCAACCATTCTTCTTGCTACCTACCTGGTTTTTGAGCTCCCAAGAGTGAGCTCAAGATCATCTGTTCCGAAAGAAGCTTCATGGATCCTCTCTCCTTTCCAGGCACTCACTAAACCTGGTGAGCTGCTTCCAAAGGCAAATTCATCTGAAACTGCTTCAGCCATTGGAATGTCAGAGGTGTTTTCAGAGCCTGCAGCTACGGCCGGAGAACATGTTCCACTTAGCCCTGGCGGCGTCCACATGTGGGAACTGCTGCCACCCATAGCATCTTCCTTGAAGCCAAAAGGGTTGGAAGAGACCAGGCTGAAGGTTGGAGAAGTTGGTATTACAATTGGTCCTCCTCCCTGAGGAATCCTGATCTTAGAAAACCAATCTGTTTCGGCTACCTGGCGGCCGGGGCTTGGAGGAGTTGAAGAGGGCATGAAGGTGTAGGCCGGGCTGCCCCACGCTGGCGGACGAGTGGACTGATCCTCCCAGTCACCTATGATTCGGGGCTTTCGGGATGATGGAGAGCTGATTGGAGGAGTGACGGGAGCACTGATGGAGCCGGTTGGAATGTACAGCTGTGGAAGCTTGGAAGAGGATGCTGATGATGATCCTGATGAAAGGTTTTTGAGCCATGGAATGAGAGAATTGCCATCGCCATTAGGAATATTCGGTGGAAAGGGGGATGAGCAGCGAGGGCTAGGTAAGCAAGAAGAGCCTGGACTTGGGTTGTAGGAAGCACAGGGACTTGGATGGTAAGATGAGCATGGGCTTGCTGCTGCAGAACCACCTACTATGTCCATGCGTTCAACAGGAGGCTTGCATCCCTTCATATCAAAATCTTTTTGTTAATAATTCAGATATCACATATACAATTACAAGTCTCCTGAGATATAATTTGCCGGTAAAAAAAAAAAAAAACAATTACAAGTCTCCAAATGACTGACTTTTGCAAAACCAAAATATTGTAAGCAAACAGATGGATTCACAGTCTAAAGACAACAATGCAGCCATTTCCCCTTCAACAAGGCATCTATAATGCCTTTGAATCTCTCTTTCACACATTAATGTATTACACAGGACTAATTTGAAAAGTAACTGCCTATCCAACAAAAGCAAATTTAAACCACAGTTTTAAGACATGAAGTATATTTTTTCAGTGCAAAATTATACCACTGCTTAAATTCCACCACTGAAGGTATAAAAACAATACTGTCTGTGGGGGCAGGATGCTTGTTTGTTAGTGTAGTTTGCTTTCTTTTCTCAGTTTGTTATTTTCCAATGTTAACAAAAAAAAAAACAAGCAAAATCTTTGGTGACTAACATCTTTTTTAGCTAGAGAACAATCAATGCATGCAAAGAAAGAAAAGGACTTGGATGGTTTATAAATTAAATGTTCCACTAATAATACTACATTTGTGGTACTTAGGAAACTAAGAGCTGATATATACATTAGGGAATGAGGTTATTTTCTGTAAATGAATCAGAGGATTTTATTAAACATGTATCAACAAAAACAACAACCAGCCAACAAAACAAAACAAATCACTTACTAGAAACAGATATTAAGCCACCTATACAAATATTCCTACAGCTGTCAGAGTTTGAATAAGTTCACTTTACACTAATTTTGCCTAATCCAACACGTCAAGATTTGCTGTCCCCCTTCAATTTAATTAAAACCATTTTGCAACCTAAACTTCATCACAAAAAGAGTTCTCTCACTTCTAAGAATAATAGTAGTATCAATATGATCTTTTTTTTTTTTTTTATGATAATGTGCATTAAATTAAAAGTATACAATATATCCAACTAGATATCAACCCAATAGGAAGCATCTACAAATTAATACAGCATTTAAAACTTGAACTGGCTTAATAAGTTACCTCTAACTCAAGTATTGACAAAAGTTGCATGCTTTTTTTTATATGAAATTGGATTGCTTGCCATTCTCATTAATTTTTGTATCACACTTTTACCAAAGATAGAAGAATAAGCCCCTTTACACACACGTAGTACTCACCCCCCCGTTTTTCCACAAATTAAAATTGTAACCCAAGCCCTCTCTCTGTCAATAGTGAAGAGCGTCATGAACATAAAGGTAGTTGCACAAAAATTAAATAAACGCAACCGCACCCCCTAAAAAAGAAGAAAAATCACGGGAACTGAGGAAAAGGTACTCTCTCCAGATCAGAGAGTACCATGCAATGTCTGCAAAAGCTTCTGCCATGTTACAACAACAAGCACACCAAGCAGACACCTAAACACACGAAATTACCCACCTACCCCTACCAAATTCCTCAAATTCCCACTCTCTAGCTAATAAACTTTTGGCATCCCATTGCCCCCCAAAACCATAATAACGGCCATTTTCTTTCTCTTTTTCTCCCCCTCGAGATCTATGCCCCCGCTGCCCCCCGAGGTTTCTCACTTTCTCATTCTCTCGCGGATTATTATTATTATTATGACGACTCATTAAAACACCACCACGGAGGAGAAACAGAGAATCTTTTCAGTCACGCCCAAAGCAAAACACAGATCTCATCCCACTCACACACACAACACAAACAAGTCACAACCAAAAAGACAACACAACACACACACTAATAATAATAATAATAATATTAACAATAATAACAACAAAATCAAACAGCGTCACTCTTTCCGTAACTCCCTGCGCCTTTCGCGTCCTTTTGATTCCCACCACCGCAACCAGTAGCATGTGCCAGCCACTGCCATTAAATTAACCAAAACGACACCGTATACACGCCATCCACATTACAAAACAAAACAAAAAACGCTAAAATAGTAAAATTAGCAAAATCCGAATGAGTAAAAAATGAGCCATAATTCTTAAATTTCACATCAGAACTTAGACACAGTAGTCTCAATCTAAACTAAAAGTTCACCTCAATAATTACGCGAATTTATTTATCGAGCTGAAAATGATTTTATTTTACCTTGCGGTAGGTGGTGCCGTCGGATTCGACGGTCCAACCGGCTTCGTTGCAGAGCGCTTTGAGCACCTCGTTGTTGTCGCAGTGTTTCGGTAGCTTGAAGTTTCCGTACATTCTCAGGCCGGAGAAGATCTTCGCGGCGATGGCTCTCCGTCGCCTCTCCCTCTTCTTGTTGTTCTCTCGCTCCTTCCACGTCGGCTGCCTCGTCCCGGACGTCATCTTCTTCTCGCCGGAAAATCGAAAAACGAACAAAAAAAAACACAGGAAGAAGGTCAAATTGAGCTAAACGGCGTCGGATTGGAAGTTTAGGATTGTGATCTGAGCGGATCTAGGCGTGGGAGGTAAAGTGGCGGCGGAGGAGCGTGGTGGCCGGAAAAGAGGGGAACTGCGGAGTCAGTGTGAACTGTGCAATGGAGAGAAGAGAGAAGATTGAAGGAGCGACAGAGAACGTGGACTAAATACGTTGAGGGAGAGGGAATTGGGCTTGGTTTTGGGGGATATTTACGGATGTGCCACTGAATTTATTGAGAGAAAAGAAAAGTAGTAATGTAAACAAACGGGGGGAGTGGGATTTTCCGTTTTCGTACGTGCGTGACTGGACAACGTGTTAAGGTTGACTGAGCCAAGTTCTCTCTGTCTCTATTAGAGCAGTGTTAGGACGGTCTTTCATACACTCCCTTTGAGTTAAAATTTATTTCTTTTAATTTAACTCATTTCAATCCATCAAAAGGAAGAGTCTCTGTATGTTATGTATGGCAGTGTGTAGTGAAAGAAACTAAAATGTGAAGGAGATATACTAATCAACGAATTCAAATTAAATGGGAAAATAATACAGTAAGATTTGGTATTTATTACTATTTGTTAGTAAAATTTAAGAAAGTTTGATGAGGGGAGGTTTTGTTTAGGACAATTGATTGAAGCCTGAATGGATGAAAGACTCTGTTTAAGTTAGTTTGGTTAATTTCTACTCAAGTGAGTAAAATTTTAAGTTTAAACCTGAGTGGAGACAGAGACAAGGTTTGAACTTATGTTATTTAATGATATGATGATGTAATGTTTTTCATTTTATCAAATTTTATTAATGATGTTTACTGTAAAAAAAATAATTCAGGTACTTATTTAATATACATGACATATAACCACATATTTGCTTTTTTAACAGTAATTTCTATTGAGTGTAATATTAGCTTGATAAAAAATTTTGCGTCATTTGGTTCCTTTCTAGAGTGTAGCTGAGACTTTTGAGTTTTAGTGTAAGTTCTGTTATTAATTGTCATAGTTTTTGCTAAATCTAGATAAACGACATCTTTAATTTGTAGTTTAAAAGTCGAGGTAACTAATACAAAAAGTCTTACATCCAAATATCCAATCAGGGAAAACCAAAATTCCAATTCATCAATGTAAAATACTCGAATAATTAATTAAGAAGCATATCATGTGTCATTCTTACTACACCTCCAACTCTAAGATGCATTAATTACAGTACAATTTCATTATCCGTATATCAACACTATTTAACATATATAAATTCCCTGTTAATCAAATACTAACACATTCCGTTGAGCATTAATTATACTATCATAAGCATAATAATCTGCTAATTATGAAAGTTGTAATATATTTTTGTGAGGTGCTGGTACAAGTTGGTGTTCTCTCTAATTTTTATTTGCCCTATTTATTTTGTGGTTTGGATAAAAATCCAAAATGAAGCATTATTACAAAGCACGCTTATTTGACCTGAACAGCTAAAACTGATGTTGAAAGTCCATCAGCCTCGTTGATATGATAGGGATAGATACATAGATGGACGCACCCATCCATCATGATTCACCATTTCTGGTGGGTTTAATAGTAATTTTTGTCTTTCGTAATTAATTATTCAAATTCTTAAAAATATCCAATTTAGTTATTTTCTTTAACTAATGACGGATAAGAACACGACAACCAGGAAAAAATAAAAATAAAAAGAAGACCACAGGGGTATTTTCGGAACGCCACACAAGGATGCATTTACATTTTATATTACACACCTGATATTATTAATACACCACATTTTATATTATTATTTTTATTATTACCTTTAGCGCAATTCAGGTAAGAAGACGACACCTAAGGGGTAGTTTTGGAACTTCAACAACTGAAAAAAGCACAAACACAAATATTTATATTTATTTATGTGCATGCGAGATGCCGGAAGTGTGTAACTGTAACCGTAACCGCTCGAGAGTGAGGGCGTGAGGGAAAACGGCGTCGTATGGTGGGAGTGAAGGGACACGTGCGAGGGAGTTCGGCGCACGTGTTGGAGGACTGTGAATGTGTTGCATCAGGGACAGGGCGATGATGTGTCATATGTGTGTCTCTCTCTCCTCTCTGCTGCGGGCTGCGGCCTCTTCCACTTTCACGTGACCACACGCCTTTGCATGACTCCAGTGGGCCCCACTTTCTCTCTCTTTTCTGTTCCAAACTCACCAACGTGTGCGAGGCTGCCACCTTTACTTTATTTTCCTTTTTTTTTTTTTTTATTTCTAAGTCTTTTTCTGGTTATAGGCATAGGCTATAGCTTCAATGTTTTTATAGCTACTTTCTCTCAATTATAGCTTGAATGCTTCGATTCAACCAAATCAAAATGAATAATATAAAATGAGTTGTGATATTTAAAGGCTTAATTTTATTTTGATTCTCAAAATTATAATTAATTGTTTGATTTAGTTTCTAAATTATAAAAAAATTCAATTTAATTTTAAATTATTTAAAATGTATTAATTTGATTATTTATCACTAGATTTTTTTATTTACATCATTCTTTTATTAAATACATTCTCCAAAAATATAAAAAAAATTAAAGATATACTCAATAAAATGATGATATAAATAAAAAAAATCTAATAAAAAAAAATCAAATTAATGCATTTTAAATAATTTAAATATCAAATTGAAACCTTTTAAAATTTAAAACCAAAATGTTTAATCATAATTTGAGAAAAAAAAATATAATTAAGTCATACTTAAACATCTACAATTTATTAACACACAATCAATAGTTCAATACTTCTTAATTTTTCTCTTTCTGTCCCATTTATTTATTTCTCTTGTTTTTCTATCTTTCTCAATATGTCTGGCTACACTCTCTCGAGGTGTCCAAATATATATATTTTTTTCCAAATACTATCTCTGGTCTTTGGTTGAGGAATTGTGCTTCTCTATGCTCTTTCTTTTTTAATTTCGGTTTCTCTATACTCTAAAGTCTAAGTGAGAAAGTGCGCCTTAGAAGATAAATCTATATTTACAATCATTTGATTAACAAATTAACGATTAAAATTAGTTATAATATTAATATCAATGGTTAATTTTCAAATTAATAATTATTATTGTACTTTGTCTTTTGAAGTATATTATCCACACTTTACAACCGTACACGTAGTTCACTCACTTATTGGATCAGGCCTCTTACAAAATTTTGATACCAATTGTTGAAACTCAAAGTATACGTAAATCTCACAAGAAAATGTTTGTATGCTAATATTTTATTCAATGCAAAGAATGGCTTATATAAGCCTTACAGACTCTCAGAAACAAACTAATTGACACTATATACGAAGTGACACCAAAATAGGAGTAAATAAAACAACTAATAAAAAACTCATTCAGCCCTATAATATAGGAGCATTATTGACACGTAAATAACTAACATTCCCTCCCTTAAGCTTTAGCTTATTTTAGTAACTTTAACTACACCAAGTTTGCGTCTGAACTTCTCAAATTGATCGAGTTTCACAGCCTTAGTCATCACGTCAACCACTTGTTCATTAGTATTGCAGTATTTCAGTTGAACTACTTGATCATTCACCAGATCTCTGAGAAAGTGAAATCTCACTGTAATGTGCTTACTTCTTCCATGGAGAACATGATTCTTGGATAGTTGAATTGTAGAATTGTTGTCACATAAAATTTCGATGGCTTCTTTTTCTTCTAACCCAAGATGCTCCAGAATTCTTCTAAGCCAAATGCATTAACATGTACAAGATGTTGCAGCAATGTATTCAGCCTCAGTAGTAGATAAACTAACTACAGGCTGCTTTTTCGAAGCCCATGATACAACTGCAGTTCCCATCATAAATACTGATCCAAAGGTGCTTCTTCTATCATCTAAGTCCCCTGCATAGTTACTATCACTGTAGACTGTGAGACCTATTTTCTTTCCTTTTTGATAGAAAAGATCGTGCTCAATGGTGCCTTTTAAATACCTGAAAATTCGTTTTGTTGCAGCCCAATGTGACTCCTTTGGATTAGCCATGTATCTGCTGATTAGACTTACCCCAAACATCAAGTCTGGCCGTGTGACTGTCAAATACATGAGGCTACCAACAGCTTGTTTAAACTTTGTAGCATCTACTAGAGCTCCTTCATCATCCTTGGACAATGTAGTTCCTGGTACAATGGGATTTCGAACAGAGTTACTCTCTGTCATGTTGAATCGAGCTAGTACCTCACGTGCATACTGTCTTTGACAGATGAAAATTCCTGCCTCATTCTGTATTACTTCTATTCCTAGAAAATGTCTCATTTTGCCCAGATCGGTCATGTTGAATTCCAGCTGCATTGAGCATTTGAACTCTTCACATATAGCCTTGCAATTTCCAGTAAAAATCAGATCATCAACATAGGGACTAACAATCAAAACATTATCATGAACCTTTTTCATGAACAAGGTGTGTTCACTAGAGCAATGTACAAATTTTTCTCTGGCAAAGTATGCTTCTATCTTACTGTACTAGGTTCGTGGAGCCTGTTTAAGTCCATAGAGAGCTTTCTTGAGTCTGTATACGTGATTTTCTCTGCCTTTCTTGATAAATCCAGCAGGTTGTTGAACGTACACCTCTTCTTGAAGTTCACCATGTAAGAACGCGCTTTTGACATCGAGTTGGAATACTTCCCATGAACGTTAAGCTGCCATAGCTAACACCACTCTTACTGTGTAAAGTTTAGCCACAGGAGCAAATACTTCTGTGTAGTTGATCCCATATTGCTGGGCATAGCCTTTGGCCACTAACTTGGCTTTATACTTCTCTATCTGGCCATGTTCATTGAATTTGGTTTTGAAGATCCATTTCACGCCAATGGGTTTAACACCGTCTGGAAGATCTACAAGTTCCCACGTGTTGTTCTTTTCAATTGTTTTCATCTCAGTATCCATTGCTTCTCTCCAGTTCTGACTCATGTAAGCTTCTTCAAAGGATTGAGGATCTTCAGAATCGGTTATCATCATTGCTAGTAAGCTCTCCTCTTCTACAGATAGGTTGGTCTCGTAGTCAGACATCCATAATGGTTATCTTCGGGTCCTGGTTGCCCTCCCTTCAACTGGAGAATCAGCGGGTGCTGAATCTGAAGTTGGCTCGAGTGTTACTGGTTGATCATGGCTGACTATTATTTGTTGGGATGTAGATTCTGCAGTTTCAATTTCCTCAACATCTTTGTCTCCCCAATCAATAGCAAGGGTTATACCTCCATCTACGTGCGCATCCCAATTCCAGCTTTTGTCTTCTTCAAACACCACATCTTTGCTTACAATGACCTTCTTTGTAATAGGATCATAGAGCTTGTAAGCTTTTGTCTCATCACTTACGCCCAAGAGAATACATTGTTGGCTCTTTGCATCTAGTTTGCTTCTCTTTTGATATGGAATATGAACATGTGCTACACATCCAAATGTGCGGAAGTAATCAACACGTGGCTTCACTCCACTCCACACCTCTTCTAGAGTCCCTTGATCTACTGCAGAGGTTGGACTTCGGTTTTGAACATGAACACACCACCGCACTGCCTCAAGCCAGAAGGATTTTGGAACCTGCTTGTCATGAAGCACTACTCTGACTGCGTTCATGATGGTGTGATTCTTACACTCTGCAACTCCATTTTGTTGAGGAGTGTAAGCAACTGTCAATTGGCTAGAGATATCGTGTTGATTATAGAAGTTTGAGAACTCCTTGGAATTGAATTTGCCACCTCGGTCAGTTCTTAAGCACACAATATGGGTGCCAACTTCTTTTTCAACACATGCTTTGAAGCTCTTGAATGCATTGAACGTTTTGGATTTTGCATGCAAAAAGTAAATCCAAGTTTTACGAGAATAATCATCAATAAAGCTCAGAATGTACCTTTTATTGCTGTGTGAAGTTGGCGAAATGGGACCACATACATCAGCATGAATTAATTGGAGTTTCATTGATGCTCTCCATGAACTTTGCTTTGGTATGACATCTCTATGCTGTTTCCCCACGAGACAAATAGTACATATAGCCTTGGGAGTTTTCAGAGAAGGTAGACCAATCACCATTTGCTTATTTGCGAGTGTGCTGAGTCCCTTAAAATTGAGATGCCCAAATCGTTTATGCCACAACAAAGTTGCCTTATCTGAATCGTCTTCAGCTTGAAAGCACTGAGGATGTTGGGAAGTCATTGATGCTGATACATAAAACATCCTATTTCCTCTCATGTTAGTATGAATAATCAATTCTCTATTTGGATGAAATATCTTACATGTATCATTTTGGATTAAGATAGTTAAACCCTTCTCTTGAAGTTGTCCCAAACTTAAGAGATTGGTCTTAAGCTCTGGAACGTAGTAAACATCGGATATAACATGAGTAACATCATTGATTTGAACTCGAATACTTCCTCTGGCTACAACATTCAATGTTGTGTCATTTCCAAGTTTCACATTCTTATTAATCCCTTTTTCATGTATTTCTATGAACCACTACTTATTACCAGTCATATGATTACTGCACCCAGAATCCAGAAACCAATCTTCCCTCTGGATAGATTGTGTCATCTCTTCATATGCCACCAACAGAATCTCATTTTCTACCTCTGTTGCATCCTTAAATGTTGCATAATGAGCCTACTTCTCCACTCTAGGACATTCGTACTGAAAATGTCCTAGTTTGTGACATTGGAAACATTCAACAAGCGCCTTATTGAAAGGTTGTCTCCCACGTTCTCTTCCCCATCCATGACTTCCTCTACCGCGACCACGACTTGCTCCCGAACGATCATCATAAGTAACTTTCAACACTTGTTCATCAGGTTGACAACTCTGCATTCTCTGCTCATGAACAAGTAAACTGCCATGAAGTTCATCAAGACTTAGGGTTCTCAAGTCATTGGCCTCCTCGATGGAGCACACCACATAGTTGAAATTTGAGGTTAAAGATCTAAGTATCTTGCTGACCACTGTGCTCAAGTCCAATGTTTCACCATTTACTTTCATTTTGTTGACTACACTGAGAGTGCGTCCTAGGTAGCTATCAATCTTCTCACTATCTTTCATGGTCAGCAATTCGAACTCCCATCGTAGTGCTTGGAGTTGAGCACGTTTGACTCGTGTTGATCCTTGGTATTTCTGCTGCATGGACCTCCATATCGCCTGTGACATGCTTTTGTCTAGTATTGTTTCAAGAATCTCTCTATCAATAGCCTGAAACAAGTAGTTCTTTACTTTCATATCCTTTAGATTCGCCTCAGTAGCACTCCTCCTCTGTGCCTCAGTGGGTGTGGCTCCAAACGTTGGTATGCCATCTTCTACTAGTTGCCACAGTTCCTTACTGCGTAGAAAATTTTCCATGGTCATGGACTAGAAATCATAATGGCTATCAAATCTTGGAATGGCCGGTTGAACAAACTTCTCTGATGCAGACATCCTTACTCTCACACTTCTCACTTAGGTTGCCCACACTCTATACCAGATTGCTCTTCACACTATATCTGGATATTTGCTCTCTGCACGTAGCTCACTCACTTACTGGATTAAGCCCCTTACGGAGCTCTGATACCAATTGTTGAAACTCAAAGTATACGTAAATCTCACAAGAAAATGTTTGTATGCTAATATTTTATTCAATGCAAAGAATGGCTTATATAAGCCTTACAGGCTCTCAAAAACAAACTAATTGACACTATACACGAAGTGACACCAAAATAGGAGTAAATAAAGCAACTAATAAAAAACCCATTCAGCCCTATAATATAGGAGCATTATTGACACGTAAATAACTAACAATCCAATAAGTGTACAGTGTAGTATATGATAAATTGGTTTAAGCCTCTGATTTTGAGAAAGGTTGATACTAAGAACAAAACTTTTTTTTAGAGTGAAATTTGGGTGGGGAGTGAACCTTTAGCTTTTAGGTATCCCTGGTTGTGCATGACCATAATTCAGCATGAAAGTAAAATTTGTAGTTGTGAAATTTTAAGTGACATAGGGAACATTTTTAGTGGAAAAAAGATTTATTACTTTTGTTGAAGTTCGAACTAAGTAGCTACAATCTTTGTCAAGACATTGAGGATTCATGAATTTGGCTCAAAGATGCGAGCGGTTTTTATTCGGTTAAGTTGGATTTTGATGAAATCAATGCTTTTTGTGGTAACTATGAGGAAAATGGTATTTGGATTGATATTTGGAAGATGAAGTTATTCTAAAAATTAGTATATTCCTTTGGAGAATGTTCAGGAACAAGCTTCCTTCATGCGATAATTTGATGAGAAGGGATGTATGTGTGACTGATGGAAATTTCAATTGTAAAATTTGTTCGAATCATTTATAAATTGTTGATCATTTGGTTTTATAGTGTTTGGTCATCATGAATGTATGAAAGATTTGTTATGGGTGGTTAACTTTATCCGTGGCCCTCCCTCATATGGCAACGGATTACTATCATCAACATTATCTTGTGGAAGTTGGTAGACATAAGCTAGCTAGGTGAAGGACTCTCTGGTGTGCGGTTGTGTGAATGGTGTGGAAAACTAGAAATGAGATTGTTTTTAATAACAACGTTTTTCATGTGCAAAATTTGATACAAGGCATTCTCTTTCATGCATGAAGTTGGATTAAAGTTTCGGATGAGTCATTTTTCTACTCCTATACTTAATGGTGTTTGTGTCCTAGTGCTTGCATTTTAGGAGTTTAAAGGAATATAAAGTTTGTCATGGTGCATGTGGTTTGAGTCACGTGGGAAGTAGATATTTGTATAACTTTGGTGGGTATAGGGATTGATTCAGTATATTAGGTTTACATGTATATTTTGGGTTGTTGTTGGGTAATAGATCTATTTTGATTGAATCCATTTTTTGTTTTGAATTGTATGACTTTGTTGCCTCTTAATTATCACATATTTTCTATAACCAGTGTTTTATTGTTGTAACACAGCCTATACTTTTAGTAAGTATGAGATAGGACTTGATGTAAACCTCTAGTGGAATTTGATGTAAAATTTTGTGACTAAATACTTCAGGTACCATCATGTTTTAGTGTGTGTATATATATATTATGAGGTTTTCCTCGTTGATAAAAAAATATGATAAAAAAAATCTATGAAAAAATTGATTGTTTTAATTTTTAATCCATGGCAACGTATTAATAATATTTACTCAAAAATATATTAATTATCAGAATACTTATAAAAACTATGAAATCTAATAAATTACAATAATATATTAATATAAATAATATAATAAATATTTTAAGATACAAATAATAACATAACAATCAAAAAATTATTTTACTATTATTTTTGTTATGTGATTTTTAAAATTTTGAATAAAATGATCGTTTAAAATGTAAGTTTTTATCGAGGTTTCCAAAATAGTCATATTGAGTAGAGTATAGTAATATGGGAAGGACGATTCAATTTTTCAGGCATTTGTTTTGCTTTTTTAAATGCGTTTTCATATAATTTTCAATATAATTTTTGTCCTGCTAACTTTTTAACCAATACCTTATGCACGGGTTAACATAACTCTTGTTTTTATTACTTACTATTTTTATAGTTAAAGATAATTATTAGTCTTTTTTTATAAGAAAAAAAACTAGAAAATAGAAAATCAACTTCCTTCAAAATCAAAAGTCCACGCCTTTTGTTTGTGGGGGAAAATTTCTACCTCTCACTTTCCCTCTTAAATAAACGTGATAATAAATTTCAGCCATCTCACAAATAATATATTTGATTTGTTTTGTAACAAAGAAAGAAAGAAAGAATGTTAATAACTTAATGAGAAGAGTTAAGAGAATCAAAGCACGTGAAAAAGAGTGAAAGACCAGTCAGCGTAGAAAACAAAGCGTGTTTTCATATTTTTGCCTTTTCCACTCTCGACATCAACAAACAGACAAACGCCAACTTCTGCCAAATGCTACACCTACGCTTGCCTCACGTCATCATAATATCTTTCTGATTTTCTTGTCTTTTTTTTATTATTTATTCTCTTCTAAACATTTCATTTTATTTTCTTTTACACAAAATCAACCTTCATGTGCATGGTCGGTCCTATATAGAAGAGCCAAATATTTGCTTTGTTATTCCAAATTATAGATGTTTGATTTTAAATTCGAATTTTAGTGTTGTTATTAATTATACACTAAAATAAATTAGGAAGAGAAATTGTGCATGTGCTCATGTTTTGAGTACATGTATCTTTGTCCTCGTGCGAAGGCTAGTTCATGAATTTGGATGGGCTTGCTTAGCGTATGTTGGGCTCATTGGGTTTATGCTTTCGGTCCATAATTGTGTGTTGAAGCAAAAGTAGACATGGAATGTGACAGATTTTCATTCTTCGAAGGAACCTTAAAAAATATAACAATATGTCCTTATCATTTTTTTCTTTTATGGTGGCTAAAGGATCAGTGAGAGAAAAATAACTATTCAAGAGATAAAATAAAAATAACCCATACTATTGAAAATTTGAAAGTCACACCATATTCCAGCCCATAAAGATGACCTGCATCCATTTCATACAGGTACTAAAAGAAAATGTCACTCACGAGAAATTCTGAATTAAGGTCCATATGAATTCTCTTCATCTGACCTGAGGCATCATTTTGAAACTTTCAAGCTTGTGTAGCAAGAAAGGTAATCTCCAAAACTGGTCTGCAAGGCCTGATTATGTTCACAAATTTCACCTCGTGTGATGAGAGTGAGTCTCAGTTTTCCAGACACTTGTGAGAAAAAGTTACAACAATGTATGAGAGTGTCTCAAGCAGAAGCAATCTCAAGTGGTTTGACTCAGTTTCACAGCCTCCTTCAGCAATTGATTTATTGACTTCTTTACTTCATCAGGCACTACCAGTTGGTGATGCACTGACTCTAAAGCATATGGAGTAATAACCTTCATAACAGTCACAAAATCCAAATTTTTGGCATCACCACATTTCCATACACTCTGATTCGCAAACCTGCATGATTGTTGTAGTGCACATCCACTGCAAACCTGATGGACAAACAAAAATGTAGATAACATAGGTAAACAGATACGTGTATAAACAAAAGACAAAACAAAACTCCGATGTAGTTTCTTAAGTGTTTTTGGTTCTTCAATTTCAATCAAAATTGGAGTTTCACCTTGATGAGCTATACTGACTTTTAATGCAAACCATTAATACCTGGATTGTCAAAGTGAAACTCCAATTCTGATTGGAGAACAACGCCAAATGCACCTATGGAACTCTGCATCTATGTTTTGTCCATGAATAATTAGAAAATGAGGTGAAAGTACTCTGAATGCATGCTATGCCTTACAGTGTTTTCTGGAACCTCAAAAAATTTGCGCAGTCTTTTAGCAGGAAAGACACCATTCCTGTGGGGGTAGGGGCAACCAAACACTGCGACTTGCTTCAAGGCACTTCCTGATAACCATCTATCAATCCAATTTCAGGTTAGAAATGAATAATTTGGGGAAAACTGTAAAACATAAGCCACCAGCAAAAAGGAAGTAATATAAATTTATCATGATGCCAAACCAATTTCGAAACAAGTTATGTAAATGAAAATGTAAATTAAGTCACTTGCAACTTTCCCTAGACAATGTGAGACAGATGAAATCAGAAATTAGATAATTTCCTTAGCAATGGATCCCAATGTCTATGGATTCTTTTTCATAAGCCATCAAATCTGGAACCAATAAATGTGGAAAATGAAGATGAAGAATCAACACTAGCTAAATATGTGATATTTAAAGCATTTCCTTGTGTTTTTATCATCAACACTAAAACAGAACATGAACACAATCTCTTACTTGGCGACTTCTCGATGATCTTTGGCGAATCTGTAGGCGGCGGACTTGATGTACCCAACGGCGAAGACATTGGTGAACCAATCAGGGTTGAAGTTTTTCTTCCCCCTGGCGAAATTGGCGTCGTTGAAGTACCCTTTATCGAACAAGTACTGCGCGAACATAACCATATCGGGGGAGAGTTTCTTAACATCAGAAACCAGTGACTCCATTTTTGGCTTCGGTTCCCTCTGTTGATTGGTAAACGCTGCGTATAAGCTCGTCGTCTTTTTGTTGAAGGTCTTGACCTCTTGCTGTAGTTGTTTGAGGTTGTTCTTCAGTTCTGTTGCGGGTTCTGAGATTGAGGCTGTTTCTTCGTCGTCGGAGGAGGAGGAAAGGGTGGTTTTGGGGGAGAGGCCGACGGCTTGGGTGAAGAGGGCGTGGAGGGGCTTTTTGGTGGGCCGAGCCGGGCCGGGTTTGGGTTGGGAGGTGGGCCTGTGAGGGGTTTTGAGGGATTGGGGAGTGAGGAGGGAGAGGGAGAGGGTGCGGCGAGAGAAGAGGGTACTGAGAATACCCATGGAGACGAGAGTGAGGTATCAACTATCGACCCAGAATAATGGGAAAGAGAGGTTTATGGGGTTTTAGTTTTAGGTTGTACTCTACTCTACTTTTTTTTAACTTTTTAATTTAAGAAAAAAAGGAAAACTATAAGTGACAACACTATATTAATTGTAATTATTTTAAATTAAGAGTTTAATGATTGTATTAATAATATAAATGATAAGTTACGATGGAACGATTATTATGTAATTCTTTTTAAAAAAATTAACTATGATCGGCACACATATATTTTAATTAATTGAGATAATTATACAATAATCAAAGATAATTATAAAAAAAAAATTGTTGTCATTATTTAAGGACTGATTTAACGACTGAGGATTTCTTTTCTTTTTTTTTCATAAAATATTATTAAGGATTGATTTTCTAGTTTTCTTCTCTTCTATTAAGAATAGAAGAAAATTGCAATTCCCAAGATTGATTGGTGTTATTTTTTGTTGCATTTTAAGAAGCATAATAAGTAGAATTAAAGATAAAATATGTTTTTTTTCTAAATTTTTTTTGTTGATTCCTAAACTTTTTTGAAGACAGTCAAGGCTCTCAAATTTTTTTTCCATCCAATGATCTTCCCGTTTATTTTATACATTAAGGGGTGATGTGGTATTATTTTTAGTATTATTTTTTTTATTATGTTTTCTGACGATTTTAAAACAGTGAAAAATTATTTGAATGAGGTGTTTTTAAAAGATTATTAATTTGTGACGGATTATAATTGCCACATATTATAAAAATCTGGAATAAAAAAACTCATTCAAAACTAATGAAGTTGACAACAAACTTTTAATTTTCATGATTAAATTCAAAAAACAAAAGAAATAAAACAAGCAAATCAAAATCAAATATAGATCTAAAATCAAAATTAAAATCAATAGACCCAGGTCCATATCAAAATCAAACACATATTAAAAAGAAAATAATAGACACAAATCCAAATCTAAAATCATTAATAACCCAAACCCTAGCCCCCAATTGAATTGAAGCTCGTATCCAAATTCCATGTTGAGTGCATTGAGAATTGGGGGTTTTCACTCACAATGGTTTGCAACCACATGGAGATGCTTCAACTTTTGGAAGGGAGAAAGAGTGGGAGATCGGGGCCTTCGTAGTCAATAACCTCGTGCTCCTCTCCTGTATCGGCCTTCATCGCTTCATGGTTCACGGCGGCGGCCTCGAGATCAACATCCCCGTTGTCTTCCGCAATGACCTTTGCGTCACCGACACCATGGTCCTCGTCAACAACGTCGGCGCCACCGCCGTCGTATGGATGGCAGCCTCCTCACTGCTCGCCCCGCTCCCAAGGCCGCTTACCTCGACTTTGTTGGCGAGGTTGTCGGCATCGACTCCGCCGTCCTCCGCTCCTTGTTGTCACCTCTTTGGCCGCCGACGAATTTGGACAGCAAATAAGTGGAGTGCAAAGACAGAGGAGTCGGTGGCAGCAACGCGAAGCATGATAATTTCAATTCCAATAGTGTAAAATAATGATCATGCTCTTTTTGTTTAATTTAGTTACATTAGCATATATAACTGGTACCAAATTTTAGCTTTAGTTTTAAGGTTATCGGTGGACCTGAATTTATGGTAAGGTGGTAACTAGTTTGTTATCTGATTCATGTGTTGTTGTGTGTTTGAATTTGAATATAGAGGCGAGAGCAATCCCAGTCTTTTGCTTATTGAGGTACAAATGGGTCACGTGGGTTGATGAACTTGGATGAAAGTTGTTGTTGTACGGTGATGTGATGCTAATGTGCTGGGAAATATTAAGGTTCATATTATTTTTTAAATATAATACACTTTTTGGCGGCTACAAGCCGCCAGAAAATGTATTAAAATAAAATATTCATAAAAATAATACAATGTCATCCATTAACGGTCAAAATGAATAGATGAAAATGACCAAATTATTGGATGGAAAAAAAGTTTGAGTAACCAAAATTATAAATCTCACCAATTTAAAGATTAAAAATATATTTTAACTTATAATTAATTTATTATACCATGTCTAATGAATTAATCTACACATATAAGTTAACAAAAAAAAAAATCTACACATCTAATGATTTGTAGTCCTGCCTTGTGATATATATATATATATATATTATTGTTTTACTATAAGTAATATTGATATAAAATATTTACTAACTTTGGTTAATAACTAATTTTTATCAAAAAAAATTGATTAATCATTTTTAATAAAATTCTTTTTTTTTAGTTACATTTTTTTCATTCAAATAATTAGATAGAGTTAAGTAACCACTCTCTCGTCATGATGATCTTACTCAAAATCATTAGATAGTCTTAGTACGTCTTGGTTCTATTGTCATCCTTCACGTTCTGAATCCATCACTAATCTTTGACCCTCTTTCTCCATCACTTTTTGTTCCTCCATGGCTTCCATGATCTGACCCTATTTTTCCTCCACCACTTCCATGGCTCAGGTCTGACCCTCCTGTTCCTCCACAACTTGCCATTCTAAACAACAATCATGTCAGGTCATAATTCAAGTTTGTCGATCTAACATAATATTTTTATCGCTAACATTTATCGAACCTTCTTCCTAGTCCTACTTCAAAACACATGACCATATCTCTCTATACATGTTTCTTCAAATGATATTTCATGAAATTAAGTTTAATCTAAAGTAAAAATGATAAAAGTTGTGAACATTAATGGTTTAAACTAAATATTGATGAAAGAAAATATGATATGTAGTAAAAGAAGAAAGTAGTATTCATAAAAAAAGAAGAAGAAGAAAGTACTTGAGAGATGATGTAGCTAGCTAGGCGAGGCATGGAATTGAACAGACGAACCATGGTGGATAATGACTAATGATCAGCAAGGCAAGTGATGTGGTTTGTGCTTGCAATTAAATTGCTCAGATATTAATAACTTTGAATTGCTGGTAAAGCAAGCAAGAATAATGATGCCAAATTTATAGAGCAGGACCGTGTGGTGGTTGGCAATTAATTGATTAATTCCTATTTTCCAATTCATGCAAAGTTCTCGACTAAACTTTGTTCTTGTTTTGTATTGTTTTCCTCAAATGTGTCCGTTATGATTCATGTATGTCGATCTATGTTTATTATCTTATAAAACGAGTAATCAAACACAGCTTTAGATTTTTTTTTAAAAATAAAAATATTGTTATTAATCTTAAACACTAGGCCATTTAATTTATCAAGAAGATTTAGCTTAATTGATTAAGCATGGATGCATGGTGTTGTAAATTTTTTATACTATCTTCAATTTTCATTGATAAAAAAAAATAAAATATTAGACCATTTTCTTCTTCCTCTTGCACACTAATTAGATTCATGCATTGCATTGAATACGACAATCACGTGTAGTTGTTTTGGATGTACACTTCGTATATATATATATATATATATATAGTTCATTATCAACACGATGTAACTTTTATTCAAGTGATCGACCATGAATGAAATTAAGCTTCACTTATTAGAGAGAGACAAGAAAAATCTAACTTAACATCTAAACTATCAAGTAGAATTGTTGATCTCAATTCGAGGATCATTATTATTGAGTACTGTGCTGTTTTCTTGGCCTTGTCTATTCGTTTTTGGATCGGCCCCTCTCCCTGGCTCGCGTACTGTTTTTTCTTCCTTTTCTTCTTCTTCTTCTTCTTCTCTCCCACCACCAGCTTCTTCTTCTGTTTCAGTATTATTGTCGCAAACGCATGTGCATTCTCTGATATATCCAAAACAAAATTCAAGTAATTTTTTATATAATTATTAATTAATTAACGATTTGAGACAACAAGCATATGTTAAACAAATTAATTTGGATACTTGGATGGATGAAAGTGGCATAAGTAACGAAAGTGACATTATTATTAATATTATATGATCAAACACTTACGTGGTCATCGTCGTAGGCTTTTGGTCGCTAGAGTCGCACGTTTGCAGCGGTGGCACGTGCATGGAGCTAACAGCGGAAAGAGCCATGAACAAGTTAAAGTGGATTTTTTCCTGGTCTCAGATATAGTTAATGCACAAGTTTCTCACTGCCCAAAACAACGTTAGTGTTTGGTTTACGGTGGTGTAGTGGTACGTACGTCGTACCTTGAAGGTGGGATTTATAGGGAAAAGTTATGAACTAATATGCAGTAATAGAAGAAAATTATAATAACATGTTACTGTTTGAAGTTGTCAAACGCGGCTCTATATTTCTTGCTAGCTAGCTAGGGATAGATGGTCTAATTAAGTGGCATGAATAATTCGCATTGACCATATATTTCCTTTTACTTTTTTGTTTGTACTTTTTTGGAATGCTTGTCTATGTAAGTACTCCTTTTAACATAATATATATATAGTGTTTAGGGTTTATAACATAAAAATGATACATTAATAATACATGAAAACTAAAAAAAAAAAAAAACTTTATAGAGGAGTGTGAGAAGAAGATCTCGATTGTTCAAATTTGAAATAGAGACTTTGAATTCGTTTCTACTCTTTTCTGAACGCAGCTAGTGTTTGTTTGTAGAATTGTGTTATGTATTAGGCCCAGGACCAGGACCAGGCCCAATTTATATAATGACCCACCTAGACTCAAACATGCATGCAGCCCCATCGTGGTTTTTAACTACATGTAGTATTTAATTTGTTGGTGTTTCATGCATAATTATTGTTTTGATGGCCCTACCCCGACAGTAAGTATTCTCTGGCCTGTTTGTTAATTTGTCTGGTAGGGTAGTATGTGACAGTACTGCTTGTGTTATTGCTAAGTCAATTTCAATAAAAAAAAACTTATGAATGCGCCTGATCTGCAATATTCATATAAATTAAAATCATTCTTCACTCCAAACTAGCTAATCAATATAGGTGCATTTTACTTAATGAACAATAGTTTTTTCTTGCTCAAAATTATAAAAAAAACTAAGAGAAGGATACATATATATTAATATATAAGTTTACCTGCACAAGAGTTTTAAAAATTAATAGGATTGCAAAGTAATTAAAAAAAAATCACTTTCCAACTGTTTTCGTCAATAAGCCTTGTTTTTTTTTTTTTTTTTCTCAACTTAATAAAGTTGGGGTGTAATGGAACCTTCATGAGAAGAAAATGCTGAGTTTACATTCTGTTATATTCTTTCAGATTTTAACTTCAAAATATTTTTAAACAAGGAAAAGTATAATCTTAGGACATTTATGATGGATAAATGGTTAGATGAGTTCCTTATATAATTTTTGTATGTATTACGTTTTCATGTATATTTAAAAAGAATTAATTATTTAATTTAATTTTATACATCATACTATCATATTTGAAAAAAATATTATTTATGATATTAATTTTTTAAACAAACAATTACTTACTTATATAGATAAAATGGTGTTCATATAACAATTTCATATCATTTGCTCCCACCTAATAAAAAGTTAAACAACTCAATTATAACTCATATATTGGTACCGTACAACTTCAGATTTCACCTAAAAAGGTAATTAATTATCACAGCTGAAAACGTAACACTCAAAATCACTACTCACTAGTCTTTGAGGTTACTAATTCTCAGTGATATATTTGACCACTAAATTTCTTTGCCACGTTAATTAGAAGCTAATTAGCTTCAACCTCGCGCTTCACATTCACTAATTCCGAATATTTTGAGTTGACTTCTTCTGCACTAGCTTCAGCTTGTTAGAGTATCTACAATATACCGTTACTTCGACAATAGATGAGTTTTGTTAACCTTTAAATTTCACGTAAATTTAAACTTTCTATTTAAGAATTTACTCTCATTACTAAAATTATTTAGAAAATTGTTTAATTTAATTTTACAAGTCCTACATTATTTTAAAAAAATTATTTATAATAATAATTTTTAAACAATGATTACTTATATAAGTAACAGTGCTTAAATAAACACTTTCATGTTATTTGCTAATAAAAAATATTAAGCAACGTTGTTTAAAGTTAAATAACTTATTTAACATTTCCATTAGAGATGTTGTTAGTTTGTCCATGTTAAAAAAGTATATATATATATATAGAGATATATATTTCTAACATTTTTGGTTCTATAATTTAAAGACGAAGCATTATACAACCTGGGCTAATTAAATTCTGAAACTCCGAAAATGATGAGAGTCTACTAAAGTGAGCAATTATTGAACGAGGATGAAACCATGTGAACGTGTTGTAGCTTTCCCACATGTACTGATGGAGCATATAGTTATGAATGATGTGGTAGATTAATAAACATTTGAGTGGTCCTTAATTAATTAATTAATTTCTCATCTTTTTACAGAATAATATAATTATGAAAGACTGGGAATTAGGTCAACGGTCAAGTCAATATATATCCTCCCTTCTCATCTCTTTGCCTTGAGCAATTCTATATCTCTATGCATGGATGAACGTATTCTGATAATTAATTAATTGGTTGACCAATAATTTTTCATTTTTGTTGTTGATCGAGATACCTGCATATAATAATAGAGTAATGAAAATTTCAGCCTTCATTGTTAACACTTGAGAGTGAGAAAATCAGAAAACACTAGTTATGATGTCATATCAGAATTATATGTTGTAAAGGAGAATTTATATTGGGTATATATATATATTTTTTTCATTTGGAAGAATTATGTTTTAAAAGAAATCATAATTGTTGAGAATACATTTTTTTTTTTTTAACCTCAGTCTTGAACGCGTATTTTTCACTATGGATTAATGGTTCAGTACCACTTTGCTAGCTGTTTGAATGAGAGTTAATATTAATAATTCGAATGACCAATGATTCTTTCATCCTTTTCTTTTTCCATACTTTTGAAATGCTCTTTTGTCCCCTTTTAACAACTCACAACTTGTATTGTATGTTTACCTTGTATCACCACCGAACCGAATGACAAATTATTATGAGAATAGTTTAAACTATGAAAAAAAAAATGTATAAATGCGAATAGTAATGCTTAGAACAGTGTGGGCATGTTAAACATTGTTAAAATTGGAACACAGACTTTGAATTCGTTCCTACTTTTCTTTTTGTAGAATTAGAATTAGAAAGTTGACTGTTACTAATTCTAACCGCGTACGTAAGACCTTTGATATTAAGTCGTAACACTATTTTAACTTTTAAGATTTAAAATAAGAATTTGATGATGATATTGACGGTATTAAGAATAATATTCTTAACATACATTTATGAACAATAGATCACACTTTGTATAAAAATAGAGTTATCCAAGCATTATCGATCATAAAATTCTTAAACTTCAACCTATTTGAGCATTATTGAATATAAAATTTATTTTGTTGGAAGATTTTGTTTTACTTTGATGATCTCTATATCTCGAAAAGAATCAGTATATCAATTAGAAAATATTCTTGATGAAAAAAAAATTCTAAAAATAAAATTTAGGATATGTTTGAAAGACTTTTTATTTTTTGTTTTTAAAAATGATTTTTTAGAACAATTTTTAAAAAGAGTAAATTTATCTGATATTTAAAAAAATAAATTTAAAAAATGAGTTTTGTATATAAGAAAGATATGAGATTTATGTGAAAAAGATAAAATGAAAAATGTGTAAAATTATTAGTAAAAGATATAGAATTTTATGAAAAATAAAAATAAAAGATGTGAAATTTGATGAAAAGAGAAAATAAAAAAACAAAACACATTATATGATTTTTTAGTTTTAAAAACTAAAATAAAAAATAATTTTTAAAAATTGATTAACCAAATAAATTTTATAATTTTTAAAAATTAAAAATTATTTTTAAAAACAGAAAACAAATGGGCCCTAAATGTCTATTCATCACATATTTTTTGTATTTATACATATTCATGAGTAGAAAAAATATTTTATATATAATAAAATGTATTACTTTTTATGAAATTGTGTCACTTTTTTATAAAATATATTTTTATAATACTTTTTTTTGGTGCAATATTTTTATAATACTTGCCGTACGGTAAATGGTCCTTATTGATTATTTCATTTTGGCTAATAAAATGTCCCAATCCACCTAACTCGTTAAAGACACACCTCTACAATTAAGTGCGTGTTTGATGGCAGGTTACAGAATTGATTTAGCATTTATAATTAATTGTAGATTGTTTTGTATAGGGATGGCAATATGGACCCAGACCCTACGGGCACCCTCAAAAATACCCATACGCGGGTAGGGTAATAACCCGCATATTTGGGGATGGGGATGGGGCGGGTATTTACCCGCAAAATCTCATGGGGATGGAGTGCGGATGCAGGGTGCTGTAGTACCCACCCCGCCCCGCCCCGCACCTTATGTATATACATATTAATTAATATATTATAATTTTATTATTTAAATTATTCAATTATCTATTTATTATTTTAATTATTCTTTTTATATGTTAATTTTGATATTCTATTATGATTTAATTTTTATTTGTATTAGTAGTTTAAAGCAATATAGAAACTATGGAAATAAGCATTTACAAAATATGGAGAAATTAATTCGGATGATGAAGTTAAAATATTATATCTATTTATGTTTTATTTTTAATATATAATTATAAACTAATTAGTTTTAAAAATATATTAGTTTTTCCTGTTTAATTAGAGTTTTTGTTTAAATTTATGTTGAATGATTATTTTTGTAATGTTATTTATTTATATAAATCAATATTCGTTTGATTTTAATATTATATAAGGGTGTATTGGATTAGGATTTTAAAATACTTTTTTTGGCATAAAAAAGTCTTAAAGATTTTTAAGATTTTGTAGAAACTAAAAACTGTTAAGATTTTTTTAAGATGACTTTTGTGATTAGGATTTTATAATTTGGATTTAATGGATTTAGAATATAGGATTTCACATATTTATAAGATAAGATTTGAAAAGATTTTATGGATTTCTAAAAAAAAAAAAATTCAAAACTATTAAACACAAACCAACAAGAGTGTGCTTAGAAATATTATTGAACATAGGAAATGAACCATTATGGCAAGGAAAAGTGTGATTCAGAGGGAGAAGAAGAGATAAAAATTGGAACAGAAATATAATTTGATTCGCCGATCCTCAAAAAGAAATAAGCAAAGTTCCGTTGTTAAGTGATAAATGGGAAATGCATGGAAAATTAGAATCACTACCGCGTAATAGTGCACCTATACGTCTTCATCGACGTTGTTTTTCGATCGGAAGACCGCGAGCTAATTATCGAGACTTTGGATTATCCGGACACATACTTCGTGAAATGGTTCATGCATGTTTATTGCCCGGTGCAACAAGATCACTAATCATAAATTATCATAAACTGAATCATCTCACCTAATGTACATGAACTCATTTTGAGATATATTTTTCACAAATTTTCATAAAGTAATAGTGAAAAATAATAACAAAATATTAGTAAAAAATATAAAATGTTTCATTTAACTCATAAAATCAATAATGTCATCAAAATATAAATCAAATAATTCAACAAAAAATATATGATGATCAAAACATTAATCATCTGCTTAACTTGAAGAATATCCAAAGTTGTCTATGTTTTATAACATCCCAAACATTGCTCTTTGTTTCCTACGTTAAATTGTATATTTTTTCAAAATTGATTGCAATAGTTTAGAAAGGTCTTTTAAAACTTTAACTTGATTGTTTATCCCGAGTTAAAACTTCTTCTAGACTCGGATCTATTTCTTTTATGAAAATTTTCATTTCATTAAAAATTTATGAACTTAAAATGAATGAGACAGTGGACTACATTGTAGGCTTGTAAATTGATTCATAGTGATTTTGATGTATGAACACATTACTATTAAAATCATATGAAAAGTCTCATCTTGAAAAAAAAAAAAAAGTGTGGGTGAGAGATTATGTCACTGCCTTCAAAGCAAAAATAATGAAATAAATAAAAAAGTTTGAGATGAGAAAGAAAAAGAAAAGTCTCTCATAGTTGAATGTGATTGTTTGTAGGGTTTGGTATTTATATGATCAACTAAAAAGTCTATAAAATCTACCAAAATCCAATTAAAAAAATTCATAAAATCTTTATAATTTTGAATAACAGATGATTTTTTTTTTTTTTGTTATTCAAAATCCCAATTGAATACCACAAGATTTCGTTGCCCTTTGAAAAAAAAAAATCTTGATAATCTTGATTGAATACTATTAGATTATTTTTTATCATTTAACAATCTTGATTGAATACCCAAGACATTTTTACAAAAAAAAAAAAAATTATTCAAATCTTAAACAATCCTAATCCAATACATCTCCTAAGTTTTTGTTTTTTTTTTTTTATATAATTTTTAATTTTATATATATGAAAAGTGCGGGTCGCGGGTGCGGGTATGGGTATATAGGTACCCAGAGGGTATGAGGATGGGGATTGAAATTGTTACCCGCACGGGTATGGGGCCGGGGACGGGTACTTTTTTCAAACACGGGTATGGGGACGGGTACTATAGTACCCTACCCATACCCTACCCATTGCCATCCCTAGTTTTGTATATGTTTAATTTTACATTTGAGAAAATTTATAATTCATTTTGAGATTGATTTTGAGTTGAAATAATCAATAACTTTTACTTGATCCAAAATTTTATATTCAAATTTACTTTAAAATCAGTTATAGTAAAAACCAAACACACACTAAGTTAATAATTATTCCAGGAAGGTAACAATATGAAATAAATGTTGTTAATCCTTGATACTCTTACAAAATAGATAATTTAAAATTTTTATTGAAAAGTTAAAAATAGTATTTTATACAAAATATCATTAAATAAGTTTAAAAAATTAAATTTTATTTATAAAAAGAAACAAATGACAGTATTTTTATTACTTATAATAAATAATGGAATAATAATCCAAATTAAGACAAAGTAGTACATGTCACTTGATCTTGAGAAGCATATCAATGAATTGAAAAATGCTCCAAATGTAATACAACAAACAGAAAATTATTTTAGAACGTGTTTGACAATGGAACAAGATCATGTCGCGAAATAAAAAATTAACATGTTTGATAATTAAAAATATATATTTTAAACAATATATATATATATATATATATATATATATATATATATAATTCAACAAAAACCTTTGGTCATGACATGGTCACAGTTATATATATTGAGATAACGATCGATGAACAAAAAATTTCAAGGAAAATACAAATAATACAAAAATCTGAAGAAGATTATTGGTTGTGTTTAATTTGTTTTTGGATCAGTTCCTCTCCCTCCTTCGTGTTCTACTTCTCTTTCTGTTTGTAGAACATTCCCTTTGTTTTTGGTTGTTGTTGTGGTTTTGAGAAGCCCTATGCCATTGGTTTGAGGATCACGTCCTCTTCCTCCTTCACGTTTTGCTTTCTTTTGTAGAACAACTGCACTTCCTCTCCTTTCAGCAGCCATCCTTTGCACCAGTGGCATGTGCATGGAGCTAACAGCAGAAAGAGCCATGAAAAACAGACAGACCTAATTATAATTAAAGTGGATGATTTTCTGTTGTTGATGAAAACGTTTGTGTTTTTGGTTTATGCTGTTTGTGCTTGTGTTTGTGGTACGTTGAAGGTGATATTTATAGGGAAAAGGAACGCCGTAATGTAAGAAAAATAGTATTATAATAACATGGAACTGTTTGAAGTTGTCAAAGTATTGAAACTCTTGAAAGAGTCTTTATATTTGTAGAGGGATGGATGGTCCAATTAAGTGCACTCGTTGTTTGACTAAGCGTGAATAATTTGCAATATTGACAATGTAATATTTCCTTATATATTTTAAAATGCTTTTGTCAGCTACTTTTGACAACACATGTACAATTTGTTTTCAGGTTCATAACACTAAGTCGATCTCTATATATGCTTATCTAATTTACTTAAAATCCATTTCTTTACAGAATATATTATATGGCAAATTTTTTTTTTTCTAAAATATTTTATCATTTATATTCTTAATGTTTTATTTAATTAGTCTTAACCTCTAAAATATTTATATGTTTATTTTTTGATTTAGATTATGTGACACTTGCCATGTTACTAGACGTGATTTTTTTATAAAAAAATTTGTTTTATTTTTTATTTTATTTTATTAAAAAAAATCACATTATATATTATGTCACGTGATACACTTTAATAAATTATTGAGATGTAAACTTAATCTTAAAAGAGAGTAAAAAAATTAAAAAATTTTAAGTACTAAAATCAGTCAAATAAAATATTAAAGATTATAAAAAAAATATTCTATATTTTAAAAATTAAAAATATTTATTTTTTCAATCAAAAACATATTTTATGCTTAGAATATATATAAAGTGAATAAATAATATAAAATTTCATTCTAAAAATAGTAGTAACATTTTTTTTTTATTCTTTCTCCATTATTATAGTTCTGTAGTTGTTTCGCTGGGAGCCTATGGTTATCATACTACTCTTTATCATGACTCGTGACATTTCTTTTATAAAAGTTTTGGAGTAGTTTTTAGTTGAGTTTTCAAAATTTTAAAAATAACAACAAAGTTTTAAAATTTAATTTTAATTTTGTGCTAGTTTCACTATGGGAGCCTATATCACACTCTTTATTCTGAATTCATGGCATTTCTTTAGAAAGTCCTGTTTAAGTAATTTTTGAGTTTTTAAATTCTTAAAAATAATTATCAATTTTTAATTTTTTAAAATTTAGTATTTTTTCTTAAAAAAATTAGTTTCAAAATAAATTTATTTTAAAAGTTTCTACCTGTTAAACTTAATTTAAAAGTGTTTGCGTGGTAATGACTTCCATGATAGCTAGATCATATTATTGACATTGATCGATATATGGATATCATTTTTTATTTTTTTTAAGTATCAAATCCTATATTATTAAGATATATAGAGTTTGTTTATATACAAGAATAAAACTATATTTAATAAATTTTTTACTAAAATTTTTTCTATATTTTTAGTAGATTTTTTTTTAAAAATACTTTTAGATACAGACCACAACCATAATCTAACTTCAACGAAATCTAAGATTGCACACATGTCAAAAAAGTGCCATCTTAGAACACTATTTTGTTCATCAACTTGGTTCCTCGGTGCTGCTGTGTTTTCATTTTTATCTTCATTTGTTGGCTTGAGCTCTAGCTGGTGTAATTCTTTTCCCTTCCTCTGGCGTGGTTTTTTGTGGGATGGCTTTTACTGGTTGTATGTAGTTTTTATGTTGGTACTCTGCTGCTTTATGTACTTCTGTTTCAACCCATCTCGGGTTTTAGCTGAAGTTTGGAGACTTTTATCTTGATCTTGGTGACCTTCTTCTCTCTCTCTCTCTCTCTCTATATATATATATATATATATTTTCGCTGATCAAAAAAACTATTTTGTTTATCAACCATGCGTGCCACTGCAGTAGTGCTCATTTGTTTTCAATGGTTATTTTGTAAGTTGTAACTATTTTATTCTTCAAAGTATAAGCTACTTTTTAAAGAATCAATTTCATAAATAATATCCTTCACAATTAATATGTTTAATACTGTAATTGATTAATTAACTCTAGTGTACCTACAGTATACAAATAAATAATGCAAAAAAAACCTTTTCTCATTGCATATGGTTACAGCATGTTGAGATAACAGTGAAATGAATTTTCTCAGAAATATACAAATAGAACAAAGAAACACAGCAAATATATTGTAGCCATAATAGCTACATGCTATTTATTTGTTTGATTAGTTTGTGGAGCACTTCCTCTCCCTCCTTCGCGTGAAGCACTTTCGATGCTATTGGTTTGTGGAGCACTTCCTCTGCCTCCTTCGCGTGAAGCACTTTCGATGCTATTGGTTTGTGGAGCACGTCCTCTTCCTCCTTCACGTTTTGCTTTCGTTTGTAGAACAACTACACTTCCTCTCCTTTCAGCAGCCATCGTTTGCACCAGTGGCATATGCATGGAGCTAACAGCAGAAAGAGCCATGAAAAACAGACAGACCTAATTATAATTAAAGTGGATGATTTTCTGTTGTTGATGAAAACGTTTGTCTTTTTGGTTTATTCTGTTTGTGCTTGTGTTTGTGGTACGTTGAAGGTGTGATTTATAGGGAAAGGGAACGCAGTAATGGAAGAAAAATAGTACTCCGTATTATAGTAACATGGAACTGTTTGAAGTTGTCAAAGTGTTGAAACTTGAAAGGGTCTTTATATTTGTAGGGATGGATGGTCCAATTAAATGCGCTCGTTGTTTGACTAAGCGTGAATAATTTGCAATATTGACCATGTATTTTTTTTATTATTTTAAAATGCTTTTGTCTGTATCTACTTTTCACAACGTATTTACAACTTGTTTTCAGGTTCATGACACTAAGTCGATCTCTATACATGTTTATCTAAGAGTAAAATATGTATTCAGTATTTTTTTTTTTTTATAATTTTTAATGTTTCGTATGGATGGTGGTGTTTCTTAAAGTATTTTTTTTTATGATTTTTATTATTTCGTAAGTGAATTTTGTTAATAAGTCAGATTTGCATATCAGTCATTTATCATGTTAATTTATCAGTCATGTTATTTACGTGATTTTTTAATTTTTTAAACTTAAAAAAAATATATTACAAAATAAATTTAAAATAAAATACATTTTAATGAAACACTTATCAAAATTAGTCAAGCCAAACATTAATGATTATAAATAAAACTATTTTATATTTATGGGACTAAATTTTTTGCCATTTATCTAATTTACTTAAAATCCATTTCTTTATAGAATATATATACAATGAGTAAATAATATATAATTTCATTCTAAAAATAGTAGTGACATTTTTTTTTATTCTTTTTCCATTTAATTAACAACTTTACGTATTCTATTATAGGTCTGTAGTTGTTTCAATTCGCTGGGAGCTATGGTTATCATACTACTCTTTATCATACTCATGACATTTCTTTTATAAAGGTCTTTTTTTGGGATAGTTTTTAGTTGAGTTTTCAAAATTTTAAAAATAACAACAAATTTTTAAAATTTAGTTTTAATTTTGTGCTAGTTTCACTGTGGGAGCTTATATCATACTCTTTATCCTGAATCATGGCATTTCTTTAGAAAGTCCTGTTTCGGTAGTTTTTGAGTTTTGAAGTTTTAAAAAATAATTATCAATTTTTAATTTTTAAAATTTAGTATTTAAAAAAAAAATAGTTTCAAAATAAATTCATTTTAAATATAATATAATTATGAAAGACTGGGAATTAGGTCAACGGTCAAGTCAATATATCCTCCCTTCTCATCTCTTTGCCTTGAACAATTTTATATATCAATGCATCAATGGACGTATTCTGATAATTAATTAATTGGTTGAACAATAATTTTTCATTTTTTGTTGTTGATCGAGATACCTGCATATAATAATATAGTAATGAAAATTTCAGCCTTCATTGTTAACACTTGAGAGTGAGAAAATCAGAAAACACTAGTTATGATGTCATATCAGAATTATATGTTGTAAAGGAGAATTTATATTGGGTATATATATATTTTTTTCATTTGGAAGAATTATGTTTTAAAAGAAATCATAATTGTTGAGAATACATATATATTTTTTTAACCTCAGTCTTGAACGCGTATTTTTCACTATGGATTAATGGTCCAGTGCCACTTGCTAGCTGTTTGAATGAGAGTTAATATTAATAATTCGAATGGCCAATGATTCTTTCATCCTTTTCTTTTTCCATACTTTTGAAATTCTCTTTTGTCTCCTTTTAGCAACTCACAGTACATCTTTTGTCCCCTTTTAACAACTCACAACTTGTATTGTATGTTTACCTTGTATCACCACCGAACCGAATGACAAATTATTGTGAGAATAGTTTTAACTATGAAAAAAAATGTATAAATGCGAATAGTAATGCTTAGAACAGTGTGGGCATGTTAAACATTGTTAAAATTGGAACACAGACTTTGAATTCGTTCCTACTTCCCTTTTTGTAGAATTAGAATTAGAAAGTTGACTGTCACTAATTCTAGCCGCGTACGTAAGACCTTTGGTCGTAATTAAGTAGTAACACTATTTTAACTTTTAAGGAAAATTTATAGTATAAAGAATTCTTTTGATATGATATTAGGTTTTTTGTTGTTATTAGGTATTGCTTACGAAGTCATAATTAGGATTGTCTTGTCTTGCAACAGAGTCATCTGTTTGGGAAAGGATGGGTTATTTCTCCATACACCTACATACTTCTAATACTAATATATATATATATATATATATATATATATATTATTCTTTTTGCTGTAAAAGAAAAAACTATTTTAACTTTTAAGATTTAAAATAAGAATTTGATGATGATATTGACGGTATTAAGAATAATATTCTTAACATACATTTATGAACAATAGATCACACTTTGTATAAAAATAAAGTTATCCAAGCATTATCGATCATAAAATTCTTAAACTTCAACTTATTTGAGCATTACCGAATATAAAATTTATTTTGTTGGAAGATTTTGTTTTACTTTGATGATCTCTGTATCTCAAAAAGAATCAGGCTTCTTCGACTATATATCAATTAGAAAATATTCTTGATGAAAAAAAAAATTCTAAAAACAAAAATTTAGGATTTGTTTTAAAGGTTTTTTAGTTTTTGTTTTTAAAAAGTATTTTTAAAGCTATTTTTTAGAATAATTTTTAAAAAGAGAAAATTTATTTGATATTTGAAAATTACTAGAAGAAAAAGATAAATTTAGAAGATGTGAAATTTTTATATAAAAAAGATATGAAATTTATATGAGAAAGATAAAATGAAATATGTGTAAAATTATTAGTAAAAGATATAGGGTTCTATGAAAAAATAAAATAAAAAAATGTGAAATTCTATTAAAAAAATAAATAGAAAAACAAAACACATAAGAAATATTTTGATTTTTTAGTTTTAAAAATTAAAATAAAAAATAATTTTAAAAACTATTTTTAAAAATTATTAATCAAACAAATTTTATAATTTTTAAATATCGAAAACAAATGAGTCCTAAATTTCTATTAATCACATATATTTTTGTATTTATACATATTCAGTAGAAAAAATATTTTATATATAATAAAATGTATTACTTTTTATGAAATTGTGTCATTTTTTATAAAATATATTTTTATAATACTTGCCGTATGTAAATGGTCCTTGTCAATTATTTCATTTTGGCTCATAAAATGTCCCAACCAACCCTGACTTGTTGAAAACACACCTCCAATAGTTAAGTACGTGTTTGATTGCACGTTATAGAATTGATTTAGAGTTTATACTTAATTTTAGATTATTTTGTATATGTTTAATTTTATATTGAAGAAAATTTTATAATTAATTTTTATCTGAAGCAGTCAATAGTAAAGAAATAAATGTTTTTAACCACCACAAGGTTTTAGTTTGTTCATGAAACCGTAGTAGAGAATGTAGCTGCATTTGGTACGGCCTCCGTTACTTGTTATAGGCCAAAAACACCATTTTTCACACAAATTAAGAAAATTGATTAAATGTAATAAATTTTACATTTTTTTATATTATTATTTTTAAATTATCTTTCAGATTTCTTCTCTGAAGACTCCTTAATATTCTCACAAAATAGATAATTTAAATTTTTTATTGAAAAGTTAAAAATAATATTTTAGACAAAATATTATTAAATAAGTTTAAAAAATTAAATTTTACTTATAAAAAGAAACAAATGACACTATTTTTTTCTTATAATAAGTAATGGAATAATAATCCAAATTAAGACAAAGTAGTACACGTCACTTGGATCTTGAGAAGCATATCAATGAATTGAAAATGCTCCAAAGGTAACACAACAAAAAGAAAATTATTTTAGAACGTGTTTGACAATGGAACAAGATCATGTCGCGAAATAAAAGAATTAACATGTTTGATAATTAAAAATATATATTTTAAACAATTGATGAACTCTAATAAATATATATATATAATTCAACAAAAACCTTTGGTCATGATCACAGTTATATATATTGAGATTATTAGAATCGATGAACAAAAAATTTCAAGGAAAATACAAATAATACAAAAAACTGAAGAAGATTATTGGTTGTGTTTAATTTGTTTTTGGACCAGTTCCTCTCCCTCCTTCGTGTTCTACTTCTCTTTCTGTTTGTAGAACATTCCCTTTGTTTTTGGTTGTTGTTGTGGTTTTGAGAAGCCCTATGCCATTGGTTTGAGGATCACGTCCTCTTCCTCCTTCACGTTTTGCTTTTGTTTGTAGAGCAACTGCACTTCCTCTCCTTTCAGCAGCCATCGTTTGCACCAGTGGCATGTGCATGGAGCTAACAGCAGAGAGAGCCATGAAAAGCAGACAGACCTAATTACAATTAAAGTGGATGATTTTCTGTTGATGAAAACGTTTGTGTTTTTGGTTTATGCTGTTTGTGCTTGTGTTTGTGGTACGTTGAATTGAAGGTGATATTTATAGGGAAAAGGAACGCCGTAATAGAAGAAAAATAGTATTATAATAACATGGAACTGTTTGAAGTTGTCAAAGTATTGAAACTCTTGAAAGGGTCTTTATATTTGTAGGGATGGATGGTCCAATTAAGTGCACTCGTTGTTTGACTAAGCGTGAATAATTTGTAATATTGACCATGTAATATTTCCTTATATATTTTAAAATGCTTTTGTCTGTAGCTACTTTTAACAAACATATGTACAACTTGTTTTCAGCTTCATAACAATAAGTCGATCTCAATATATGTTTATCTAAGTGTAAATTATGTTTTTTTTACAATTATTTAATACTTTTGTTTATAATTTTTAATATTTTATTCTACTTGTGTTTAGTTTTTAAAATATTTTTTTGTTTGTATTTTGATTTCTCAATAAGTGATTTTTGTTAGTAAATTAGATTTACACTTTAGTAGTTTATCTTGATCACATGTCGTATTACTTAAAAAAATAATTAAAAATAAATTTAAAATAAAACGTGTTAGTGATAATCACATATTTTATAGGTAAATTTTATCATTTTGAGCTAGATTGGAGGTTTGATCATTTTGGAGAGCTTGTTTAGTGAGATTTCGTGCTTAGTGAGAACACCTGAGTGAAGTTAAGGAGTGTGTGAAAACTTGGCGCTAAGTTTGCAATGACGCTAAGCCTGAAGACTTGACAGCAAATGCTAATGATTGAAGAGTCGCTAAGCCTGATTTGAGGCTTAGCGAATTTCTCCCTTTGATTGAGGAATTTGCTGAGCACGATTTGGTGCTAAGCACAAAGCTTAATTCTCATTAAGCGTGACTTGACGCTTAGCACAAAGTCACTTATGCAAAAAGATAAATGCGAGATTCACTACTCTTAAGTGAAAAGGCCCAAATTAGGTCATAGAACTCATTATTGCAATGCATAGGGATCCGAGTACCATTACTGTTCCATTGCATTTTTCATTTTGCTTTTTCTTCCCCATTTCTCATGTACTCATTCTCTATAGATTCTTCCTCCACCTTTATGTATAGCTAAACTCTTCTAGTTAGGGTTTGAGGAAGCCATCTGAATCTCATGTAAACTTCTCTTGAGTTCTATACAAGTTTAAATTCGAATTTATTGTTTTATTTTCTTCTCTTAATGCTTTCTTGGGTGTGACCTACCGTTGATTACTGCTTGGGTGTATTAATTACTGGAAGCTTTTCTATACCTGAAAATGGAGATAGTAACTAATAACATTTATGCTTAGGGATAGGATAAGGGTTATTAGCCATATTTTTTCTAATCCTTGAGCTTCATGCAAATAACTTCATCAATTGAATCAAGGGATTGATGAGTTGATGAAGCCATTTAGACTCTCTCCATCTAAGGAATTAGGATTAGAGTAATTTGTTAGATTTATGGTAAATTCATGAGTTCATCTTATATAATTACTTGATTGGTTTATATGGGAGGATGATTGGACAAAATTGAACCCCAACTATTTCATATCATTGCATCTCCGTTTTTACATATCAAGTGTTTGTTCTAAGTTCTAAACTAAATTTACATTGTTACAATCTAGTTTTAATTGAATTCTATTGCTTTTCAAAGTTTTTTCACACAACCTCTGTTCTAGTAATACGAATTGCATAGTTGAATACATTACGTGAGTCCTTGTGTTTGATACTTGGTTTCTTATCCTTTTTATTTATTTGAATGATTTTCGATATGCTTGCTAAAAACTTATCAATTAGTTAATTAACAAGACAACATGGTATCTATTAGATAATCAAATCACTCACTTATCAATTAGTTAATTAACAAGACAGTGTGATATCTATTAGAGAGTCAAATCACTTACTAACAAAAGATCATTGACAGATGGACTAAAATACAAACCAAAAAATACTTTAGAAATAAAAACTAGTCAAATGAAACATTAGGAATTATAAATAAAAATATTCAACACTTGATAGATCAAAAATATATTTTAACCGTTTATCTAATTTACTTAAAATCCATTTCTTTATAGAATATATATATATATATATATACACAGTGAGTAAATAATATATAATTTCATTCTAATAATAGTAGTGACATTTTTTTTATTCTCTTTCCATTAAATTAACAAATTTACGTATTCTATTATAGTTCTGTAGTTGTTTCAACTTTCAATTCGGTGGGAGCTATGGTTATCATACTACTCTTTATCATGACTCATGACATTTCTTTTATAAAGGTCTTGTTTGGGGTAGTTTTTAGTTGAGTTTTCAAAACTTTAAAAATAAAAACAAATTTTTAAAATTTAGTTTTAATTTTGTGGTAGTTTCACTTATGGGAGCCAATATCATACTCTTTAACCCTGAATGATGGCATTTCTTTAGAAAGTTCTGTTTAAGTTGTTTTTGAGTTTTGAAATTTTTTAAAATAATTATCAATTTTTAATTTTTTAAATTTAGTAATTTAAAAAAAAAATAGTTTCAAAATAAATTCATTTTAAAAGTTTTGACCGGTTAAACTTAATTTAAAAGTGTTATATTGATCGATATATGGTGATATCATATTGTTTGTTTTATATTACAAACCCTATATTATTAAAATATATATAGTATGTTTGGATACAAAGTTAAAATTGTATTTAATAAATATATTACTAAATTTTTTCTTATATTTTTAGTAGAATTTTATTTAAAAATACTTTTAGCTCCAAGCTGATTCATACTCCCGTTAGCTTAAAGGAAATAAAAGCTGGTTGTAAAATTCCTCCATATTTATATATCGATCAACCCACACTATCCTTTAGCCTACATCGATCCTCTTTACACATTCAATAGGATTAGAGAACCATTCTGATGAAAATGGACATCTACTCCTTTCTTCATAGCGCTACAATAACCAAAACCATAATCTAACTTCAACGAAATCTAAGATTGCACACATGTCAAAAAAGTGCCATCTTAGAACACTATTTTGTTCATCAACCATGCGTGCCACTGCATTAGGGCTCATTTGATTTCAATGGTTGTGTTGTAAGTTGTAACTATTTTATTCTTCGAAGTATAAGCTACCTTTTAAAGAATCAATTTCATAAATAATATCCTTCATGGTTAATATGTTTAATACTGTAATTGATTAGTTAACTCTAAGGTACATACAATATACAAACAAAACAATAATGCAACAAAACCCTTTCCTCATTACATGGTTACAGCAAGTTGAGATAACAGTGAATTAAATTTTCTCAGAAAAATACAAATAGAACAAAGAAACACAGCAAATATATAGTAGCCCTAGCTAGCTACATGCTATTTATTTGTTTGATTAGTTTGTGGAGCACTTCCTCTCCCTCCTTCGCGTGAAGCACTTTCGATGCTATTGGTTTGTGGAGCACGTCCTCTTCCTCCTTCACGTTCTGTTTTCGTTTGTAGAACAACTGCACTTCCTCTCCTTTCAGCAGCCGTTGTTATAGAATTTTGAGCACTAGAGTTGGATGCTTGCATCAGTGGCATGTGCATGGAGCTAACAGTAGAAAGAGCCATGAACAATTACTACTAGACCTAATTAAGTGGATGATTTTCTCTTGTTCTCTGAAATAGTTAATGCAGAAGTTGCTCAAAGCCCAAAACGTTAGTGTTTGGTGTTTATGGTGTTTGTGTTTGTGGTACATCATTGAAGGTGAGATTTTATAGGGAATTAAAAAGTACGCAGTAATGGAAGAAAATTATAACATGCGGAACTGTGTTTGAATTTTGAAGTTGTCAAAGTATATATGGAACAGGTCTCTATATTTCTAGGGATGGATAATGTTCAAATTCTTTGCCTTCATTCTCAATTGTAATTTTTTTTTTAAAATTAAATGAGCTCACCGTGTCTAATTAATATGAAAACAATTAATATTAGGCTTAGTGATGGAAATGAAATTGGCTGAATTTAAAGTTTATTATATTCGTTCAAAAAAATGATATGGAAAAAGAAAAGGTGAGAAATTACATAATAAATAAATTAAAGAGCTCCAAATTGCGTGTTCACAAGTAATATAAGAATTAAATTAGATTATATTGATAGTAAATATAAATATGTTTCACACATCTAATGATAAATTATATAGTATATACGATCATTTTTTTGACTTAGTAATATAATTAATCCAAAAATCATATATATTATGCCTAATACCCAGACTCAGCGGTTGGACCCGTTTTGAACATACCATGAATTGAATTGGACAGATTCAAATTTTTTAAATTTAAGAATTCGTTAACACATGAATATATGGGGTAGCAGAAGAGGTCTTAGTAGGGTGGGGTGTCATGTTTTGAGTATATGTCGGTTTTGACTTTTATTGAACCGTGCTGTGTTTTTTTGTTGGTGGTGTGACTTAGACACCTCTGTGAGGATATGAATATGAAACCGTGTGAACAAGCTTGCTGCTTTCCTAGCTACATACTAAGCATTCTTAACATATAATTATAAATATACTAAATTATCAAATATTAATACATAGAATATGTTAATTATATATAAGAATATAATCGTGGAAATTAAATTATGATGATAATTAAATTGATAATCATTTGCATTAAAAAAATGATAATCATTTCGTAAAACTTTTTTTTCACGAAAAGTAAAAAAAAAAGTCCAGTTGTTAGTGATAAATAGTTACTGTAAATTCAGTAGTCTCACTACCTTATTCCTTCCATATAAATATACAAATTACAAACAGATCAATCAATAAATCTCATGCCATTATTTTTCTCTCAATTATTATTATTGTCTCTATAGGACCTGTGGAGGAATAAGGGTCTTTTTTGCTGACCCGGGCTCACATTTTGAGGAAAAGAATTGATATAAAAATATGGACAGATATGTGGACAAGTATGTATGGCCCTACCCCATCCAAGGATTTTAGTTTTAAAAAACAAAATGTTATCAATACTTTCTTAATCAGTCTCTTTAATTTTCATTATTATTAGTTAAAATTTATTAAACAATTATAATTATCTCTATGCCATATTGTGTTGTCTGGGGGTAGATGTGACATTCTTTTCTTTTACATTCAGTTATATTCTTTTATACTTTAACCCTCAATTTTTTTCAATCAAGGAAAAGTATACTGCTATGTATATTTGGATTTCAAGAAGATCGAATATTGCCAAGCCAGATTAATTATTAATTGGTACCGTACACATTATGAAGAACACAAAGCAACATGCCACAACCAGAACTGGAATTATAATTTACCCATCTTAATTAATTACTAATCTCTTATGCTACCAAATCACCCATATTATCACTGACCAACACTCATGCAAAATCACTAGTCTTAAAGCAGCTTACTAAATTGCTATAAATAATACGTATTATAAAACTTCTTTTATATATATATATATATTCTCTAATTGCCCACTTTCTTTGCAGCGTTGACTTCAACCCTATCCTCGTCCTTTCTTTTGCTTCCGTTGTTATCATCATTCTTCGGCACCACCTCATTATGTTGTCCTCCTCTCCCATGGCTGATGCCTGATCCTCTTTGCCTTCCACCGCTTCGATTGCGGTCTGATGACCCTCTTGTTCCTCCATGCGCACTTCTCACCCTAAACAACAATCACGTCATTTCTTAATTCAACTTTCATTTTCTATACAGGCAAAACATGTTGAAGTGGATAATTATATTCATAAGAGTTTAAACTAAAGTTAAAATAACAGTCATGAACTTAACATTAATAATGGCTTAGGCTAACAAAGAAAAAGATGTTGAAGTGGATAGAAAAAAAATGTAATTAAAAGAGAAAACTCTTAAGATGCGGAGAAACATTAATAATGGTTTAGTTAAACTAACAAATCAAAGGATGCTGTAAATTAAATAAGGAGACATATATATATATATATATATACATAATAAAAGAAGAAGCTATATAGTTACTTGAGCGAGGATAATATTGTAGCTTGGCGAGGCATGGAATATCTCAGTGCTTGAACAAGGATCTGAGGTCTAAGGTTTCCCAATAGGCGAGACATGATTGATGTGTAATTAATTAATGACTAAGTGATGGTTTGTGCAATTGCAAGTTAATTGCTCAGATTCTAAGATTCAGAGGAGGGTGAGGAGTAGTCGCTTGAAGCTACAAAGAAAGCAAGAAATGAGGCTAAATTTATAGAGCAGTACCGTGGTTGTTGGCAAATAATTCAACCACAACTCACACTACAAATGGGTCCCTTTGCATTCATATACATATGTATTACCCTAGCTATATGTATATATGTATGTCCGTGTCCATATGAGTGCATTGACTTGTTAATTTGGTCTCCAAAAACCATATATTTTATTATTGACTAAAATTGATTAAATACAAGAATATATAAAAGTACTAGAAGAAGAGAGATCATTAAATAAGAGGGGAAGTCTACCAAAATTTGATTTTTTAATAAATTTAAATAAATAATAAAAAAATAGATTCATAAAAGTATTGGATATCTGACTATAAAGACGAATAGCTATATATACAGGCTGGGCTTCTCAATTGATGAAACTCGGAAAATGACAATATACGTAAATTAAGCAATATGTTGATGTCACTTCAAATTGAAATGGTCAATTATTGAATGAGGTCTGTGAGGATGAAACATGTGAATGTGATTAGTGCTTTCCCACTCCCACATAGTACTGATCCATTGGTAATTAAATAAATCAATATATATTTGAGTGGTCCTTCTTAATTCCTCAGCTTTATGAAAGAAGACATCGATACTGGACAGTGGCTTTGGTCCACGGTCAAGTCTAGTTCACTATATCCTCAATGTTCACTTTGAACGATTCTATAATCCCTACACTAGGTAAAACTTTTCTTTACTATTGTAATATTTCTGAACAATTCATATACCAAACTTACACAAGCAATAGGACTCTTCTTCGATGACATGACCTCATCATGACCAGTAGAGCAGTAAGTTTTATTTATCATTTTTTAATTAAATTTAATTAAACTAAACCAACTATAATTAAAACCAATACTAGCTAATTCTCGCCACCAATTAGCGTGAGAGGTACCAAAATTGTTTTTTTTATTAATACAAAATTGATAAAATATATACATGCAAGAAAAACAATAAAAAGAGCTAGGATATTCTGATTTTTGTATATCACATTCCTTAGCAAGAGAAAAATTTGGGTAATATTAAGATATTCAAATTTAAATTTCCTTGGAAGAAGAGCTGCATTTGAGATGTGGAATATTTGTCTAAATGAGGCGAAATGATAGAGTTTATCGCTCATTGTTATCAATGGTTGTTATCGCTCTAATGTACAAACCATTCTTTAAAAGAATCAATTTCTTAAACAATAGTCTTCATATATAACAAATATATCTATTTTAAATAATTGATAATCGACTAAACAATACAGCAATAGGTTTTCATCATTACATGATCATCACAGTTGTTGAGAGATCACGATGAAATAAAATTCCCAAGGAAATTACAAACAAAACAAAGAAACGCATGCAGCTTGTAATAACTCATAATATTTTGTTTTCTATATTCCTATCATGATCCTCATTGGTAATTAACTGAAAAATCTCCTGAATTTGAAGATGATTTGGCCTATGCTTTTCATGAGTAGTAGCCCTACACTTCCTCTTCCTCTTATAACTGTTTGTGGAACACTGATCTCTCTGCTCCTTTTGGTTGCAGTGCTAATTTTCCGTGGCCCTACGTTATTTGTTTGTGGACCACGCCCTCTCCCTCCCTCATGTGTATTTTTCTTCATTTGTTGAACACTCCCACTCCTTTTATTTCTTGTGGTTGCAGCAAGAGCCATGAACAAATTAATACTAGATCAAATTAAAAGTATATGTTCTCAAATGAAGAAGTTGCTCACGGCTCAAAACGTTAGTTAGTGTTTGGTTTGTGGTCTTGCTGTGTAGTGGTAACTACTTTGATGGTGGGAAATTTATAGGGAAAAAATAATAAGTACTGTTTGAAGTTGTCAAATTAAGTATGGAAACGCGTCTCTATACTGTTTGACTAAGCATGAATTGATAATTCTAATTGACCATGCATGTATTTCATTTCTTTTTGTCTATATGTAGCTCCTTTCAACAATATATACAACTTGTTTTACTGTTCACATAAATACAACTTACAGGTCTCTGGGTTTATCTAAGTTACTTAAAATCGATATATTTCTTTATAATATACAATATGAGTAAATATATAATTTAATTAGATAAACAAAGTAGTAACATATATATGTTATTCTTTTTCCATTAATATACACAAACAAATTGAGGACTAATTAAATTTATATTCCTATTTTTATTCAAGCAGAAATCCTTTTGACTAAACTGTTTGTTCTTCTTTTGTATTGTTAATTAAATTTGTTCAAATGGGTTTGTTTTGATTCATACGTATGTTTATTATCTTATATTTCAATTTGCTATTACAAAATATTGATCTATATAATTTAAGTCCATGTTCATACTAGATTGATTGTCTATATACTGACTCTTAGTGCGTTGGTTGACTTAACGGTTCCATAATTAATCAATGTCGAACCACTATTTCAGAAACTACCAAAATGACAATCTCCGTAAAATAAACAATATATCTTCAAATTGAAACAGTCAATTAATGAATGATATGTCAATGAGGGTGAAATCATGTGATGTGAACGACCTTGCTGCGCATTCCTACACACTGACTAATCATAACGTGTAATTATAAATATAATATACTAATTAATATTATTTCACACTGTTTGGTTATCTAATTCTAACCATTTGTGTATAGCTCTGTTAGGAGTATTATATATATTTTAAGGTGATTGTAACGTATTTTTAAAGGAAAATAAAATAGAAGCAATGTTTTACATTGCTGTTAGGATTTCATTGCAATTCTTGATATGGTTGAAAATTTTGGGAGCAAACTTAGTTTACATTAATTACAATCACGCAAACCTAAAAACTTTCACGCTCAATTGAAATTACAATCGCAAACCGTGTTTTAAAATCTTAAAAAGAAGACGAATGTTGGCTTTTTTTTATTCTATATAGTTAAGTATGTATTTGTTATTCAAAAGTTGCATAAAAGCTTATTAGTAGATATAGAAGCTAAAAATAAAAGAACAGATTAACCAACTTAGGTTGCTAGCTTGTGTGAATCTTAGTACAATGGAGTGTCATCTTGGATTCTCTGCACTTGTTTAATTCATTGTTTTTTAGAGTGCATATATTTCAACCATATGCTGGATACATTATTAAGAAATCAAGAGAAATAATTTTAAAACATGTATGGATAAATTTGATTTATTTAATTTCAAAGTACATACTGTTGACATGCAAGCCAATCATGCATGTTTATTATCAAAAATAAAACTAAGTACTTTTCGGTGAGGTTCATGATTGATGATAAAAAAAAGGTTTTATTGAATAAACCTGCTAGCTAATACAACGTGCAGAAACAAATACACCTAGCCATGATCAATATCCAAATTGCTCATAAACATTCTCAAATTGAACGCATTCAGTCGAGGATAGCAAAGTGTCATTATTCCTCGAATAATCAAAAGAAGTGTCATGATAATTGAATAGTAAGAGGTTTTCTAACGCAGACAACTGATTTTGAACACTATGGTCATGACCGTGAATAATCACTTCCTGGTGCTCATGTTTGGTTGAATATTCATCAAGTAGTAGTGATGAGGGAAACGGGTTTTCTTGTTCTCTTTGAAAGGTGTTATTGAAGCTAAGTAATGTGGAATTAGAGGCAGAGGGAGAAAGAGGTTCCAAAATAATCTCGGGATGGTTCTTCAAAGTGCTTTTATTACAAATGTGATGGCCATAGTAGCTTGTTCGGTACAAAGGAGGCTCATCTTCAATTCTTTGCACCTGTTTTATTGCTTCGCATCCCTGATCACTCTTGTGACTGCACTTGTAGTAGCTCCTACACAGTTCAGAGAATGAGTTTAAGGACATGTTTGGAACATTTATTAAAATAGATCCTCTTCTCTCTTCTTTCTTAATCTCTCGTTCTCAACTACCAGACAAATCTTATATCTCGTTTGTTAGAAACATGTGAAGAAATTAAGTTAATTTGAAACGGAACAATATATATATATACCTCATGTATTTAGAGTTGGATGTCATTTTTTGTCCGTACTTTCTCCATGCATAGCCATCATCTTCAATCGGTATTGAGCTTCCCTTCTCCAACGTTGGTGCTGTTAATCTTACATTACATATGAAGACAAAAATATCAATTAATTACAGGATTCTCATATTTAAATACAATTACCAATTGGCTGCAAATCACACTTAATCCTATAATAATTGTCTAATCGTGCTTATTTATGTCGGGAGGATTAATCTGATTAAACCAAACGCTTAATTAATCTGATTTTAGATTGTTTTCAGATTCTAGTATTTTGAAGAATTAAAACAATTACCAGCTGGAAAATTAAAAGAAGTTATTATTTTTAAAAAATAAGTTACTCTTTTAGAATAATAAAAAAGGAAACTATAACAAACGTGCCTATATTCTTGTGGATTTGCAAATGTTAACTTTTTTTTGGGATAATTGATTGATCTATCTAGTTTCCCAAATTTCAATTTTTTATGTCACACTCATAAAGAAACTGATAAGATCTAAATCAAATAACAAAAGAAAATAATCACAGTAGTTATTAGGAAGCACGAATTATAAGTCTTACTTTCTGCTGCAGCCTCTTCGTTTTTTGGTGTTGATGAGAATATTGTGACTATTCTCCCAGATTTCATCGGAGACATGATCACTATTGGAGTTCAAAAGCAAAAGGGTATTTGTGAAAGCACAGTTGATCTTGTGGACAAGATCTTCGACAAATGGTAACACTAACACTGAATTTGAACCTTCTTCCATTTCAAAATGATGAATGTTGTTCCGTTTATGATCACCACGATGAACAAGTAGTTCCAATAACTGATTTGCCATGCCACGCCCTCTGATTAGCTCTTCTGCCATTGCCTTTCTGGCATTTGGAAGCTGATGATTTTCCATGTAGTTTTAATTATGGCGTTGATCCAAAGATATATATATAGAGAGAGAGAGATAGAGAGAGAAGCTGGGTTTTATTAATCAACGTTGCACTTGCCCTACTTGCAAGTTTTAATATTTAGTTCACGTGGCAATGTCTTCAATGAAAATCTGAAACATAGTACTAATAAGCAAGTGGGTAGATAGAGAAGTACTAGTGTCTTAATTTGTTTTCATGGAGATGCTGGATGACCTCACAATGCAAACTTCATGCTGAGAGCACAGCCATGTGCCACCTTGGGTTGGGGCTCTGGCTTTGCACGTTGTCATAAATGAGAGCCACCATCTTGTGTGAATATGTATTTTTTTTTTTAGTTAAAGTGTATGCGTACATTAATAACATATATTTAAGGTATTTCAACTAGTGAAAAACAAATCAATGTATATTAACGTTTAGTTGGTTTTTAGTTTGAATATGTGTGTGTGTGACTTCAACTAGAAAAAAACAAACATATATTGAGAAACCATAAAAACGTGGTTTAAGTTTGAATGAAGTAGAGTAAAGAGAAAGTGAAAAATAAAGTTTTGGTTGATGAGAAATTTTTTTAGAGTTGAAATTTTTTAAACATAATTTAAAAGTGAAAAATAAGTTTTAGGTTCTTGAAAAATATTCATTTTATGATTTGAATCCTTAAAAAAAATTTCATTGTTATGAATTTTTAATTTTTTTTTTTTGAATTTGTACTTATAATGTAACATCATTTAAAAAAAAAATTCAGAAATTAAAAATTTGATATTTTTTTAGGAAATCAAAACTTAATACTTTAAAATATATGTACCCTAGTTTGTCTGGCATACACTTGGAGAATGAGTTTTCTACTGAACAACTAAATTAATTAATTAACTAAATTGCAAAGAAGTAATTAAGCTCTGTTCAAAGGCGAAGTTACTAATACATTGCCCTTATTAAAATCAATAGTTTTGGAGACAAGAACGTGCCTATCCATGAAAATCCAGACCCCTCACATAAACTTTGTCGAATTGAGCAGATTCAGAGGTGGATAGCATAGAAACATGCCTCGAATATATAATTGAAATAAAGTTTGTGAATGATTATGTAATAACTCCAATGTCTCACAATATTGTTGTATAATCATGTTCATTCTATCTGTTAAATACTTCTACACCTCCATGAGTAGTGTTGGATTTGGGAACAAGTATTTCAAGTAACTGGTTTGCTATGTCACGCCCTTCCATTATTCCCCTTCTTCCATTTGAAGGCTGATTCTCCATTGCTTAGGTGGAAATGGTGAACAGATTGAAGACAAACACATACACATACCTCAAGTCCTCAACTAGCATGTTGAAATTCGATGCTGCTCTTCAGAGTCGAGACAATAAGTCAACTATGCCATCACAAAGGACAAACTTGTCCTTTTTGGTTTTTTGAATGCTGGGATGTGAGGCAATATATCATATTTTAATCAAACACAAGTGAGGGTACATTAGGAATCTATCGAGAAGTACTAGGTATTTAAGTTACCAATTGGTGCTTGGTGGTTGAAACGTGAATATTATTATTATAATAGAATGTATTTGGAATAGCAGAAACCAGCTAAGGGTTCAACAACAACTCTAATGGGTTGCCTGAGTGTAGTTTTTTTGTCCATCTGTCTATTCAATAAATTTAGGTTGGGTTTCTCAAGGGACTCTTTGGGTTTTTTCCCCTTGCATGAGTTCTTTGCTTGGCCTTTTTCCAAAAAAAAAAATATTCTAAAATAAATGAGATTATAGTATGCTTAGGTTTTAATCCATGTAAATTTTTATTTATTTTGACCGATTGTGATACTCCGAAACCTTTTTATTATTGTTTTGTTTTGATTACATGACGATTTATTGTAGTTTTGTGCTTTTCCCTTTTTATGTCAATTAGTGATCGATTTTGAGGGGTTGTGTGTGAGTATGGAGTTGTTAAATCAACGGCTATGAATGTAGTAGAAGTGTTTTAAAATCCCTTTTCGATTTTTAGAGGGCATGAAAATCATTAGAAACTTTTCCATTTTGTAGAATTATGCAGATTTCACAATGAGTGTTGAGTTTTCCAAGTAGACCAAATTAAGTGTTATGCAGATTTCACATTCGAAACATAATTTGTTATGTATATTCCCTGTAGATCAAATCTCCATATGTTAAAAAAGTAGAAAAAGCACAAAATCTTTTTCCTTCTTAAAAAAGAACAACAAATTTGATGTAGGAATTAGAAAAAGGTGATGAATATCTTTTGGGGAGGAAAAGGCAAAATACACAAGAAAATAATCAGCAACCAATGAGTTTCTTAATTAGCTACTAATATGGCTCCCTCAATCACTATAAAGACTTTCTTCATTAACTAATTAAAAAGCATAGAAGTAATTGAGCTCTGTTCAAAGATATTGAAGTTACAAATGCATTGCCCTTACAAAAATAAATAAATCATGCAGAAACCGGAACATGCCTACCCATCAAATTGGCCACTCCCATAAACTTAATCAAATTGTACAGATTCAGTGGATGATAGCATAGTATGATCATGCCTATTTGAAATCAAGTTCATCATAGTCACATAACTGGTGGTAATCTGGTGAGGGTAATCGGTTGTGAGCAATTATATGATCATCCTGAATCATTTCCATAGGCTCCTGTTTCATGGATGAAAAAAGTGGTGATGAAAATGGGTATTCTTCTTTGCTTGGGAAGGTGTTAGTGTTACTGAAGCTAAGGAACATAGAAGAGTCAGAAGAAGAAGCTGGTTCCAACAATATCTCAGGACTTAAATTAGAGCTTTTGCAATTGTGATGGCCATAATATGTTGTCCGGTACAATGGAGAGTCTTCTTGAATTCTTTGGACCTGTTTGGTTGCTGGACAACCCTCATCATACTTGTGAGTGCATCTGTAGTAGTTCCTATATACATTCATTATTTGAAACATATTAGATAAGAAAGAGCCCTTAAGAGAGAAAGGGAAGTTTGGTTGATGAATATAATTATTTGTTTGATCTGTAGAAATTGAAGACAGTACTAGTAGATTTATAACAACTGATCATGCATCATGCTCAATTTACTGAGTTAAAATCTCTTGGTTATTTGAAATTGAAGAATATAAATGTATATACCTGAGGTATTTTGCATTCATTGTCATTTTCTGTCCATACTTTCTCCATGCATAGCCATCTTCCATCAGAATTGAGCTGTTCGTCTCCCATGTTGGTGCACTTGATCTCATAAAGAGGAAAAATTCTAATTATAAAAGATCCTACTTAACTATTTTCTAAAGCACACTAATCCTGTAATCTAATACTGTATAAGGACACATAGTTATGCAATCATTTGTAATGTATATAACTAATCTATTGTATTGTACCATCATATATATTCATTCTATCCCCTAAAACTGCAACCAAAAACTAATTATATGGGGCAAAATATCACAATTCTTTGTGCTATTAAAAGTCAAGGAAATATTTTCAACAAAACATATACTATTAGTATTAAAAAAGGATGTATAGTTATTGAGATCAGCTACTGTGAAAATTTAGATCCTAAAGAGACGATGCAGTGAACTTTGATCTCTTAGTTTCTAAAGAAAGGAAAACACAATTACTTCTGCATGATTCATGAAAATTGCATAAGATCCAAATAAGAGAATCAACAATAATCATCACACATAATTTGCTAGCAAGGAAGGAATCACGTAATCTTACTTTCTCTTGTAGCACCCTCTTCGTCTTTTAGCGTTGAAATAAGCCTCATCCTTATCCTCCTCAGGCTTTGGGCATTTCAAGGACGAAAAGACATCTTTGATAGTGATAGGCATAAGAACCTCATCGGAGACATCACTATGAGTGCTCAATAGCAAAAGGGTATTTGTGAATGATTTGAGTACCTTGCGAACAAGATCTTCAGCAAATGGTAACACTAGTAACCCTTCCTCTTCTACACCATCATGTTGATTAGTGTTGGATTTATGAACAAGGAGTACTTCAAGTAACTGATTTGCTATGTCACGCCCTTTGATTAGTTCTTCTTCCATTGACTTTCTTCTTCCATTTGATGGCTGATTATTCTCCATTGCTTAATTGGAATAGGGAACAGATTGGAATGGAGACACACGCACTCACACACACACACTGTCTTTTTATTCAAAATAGAAATGCCCCAACAACTAGCAATTTTAAAATAGAGATGAGACAAAAAAATCCCTGGCAGAAAGGGTTAGTTCACGAGCCTAAGGATAAGCTATTAGGGCTTACTTGTCAAGATGTAAACTCTGACATCGAAAAGGACAACCTTGTCCATTCGGTTTTGTGCATTGTGAGAGGCAATCATGTTTAGTCAAACAGAAGTGAGAGGGTACATAGGATTCTATTCACAACCACAAGTATTGGGTTGGACAATTTTACAATAATGAAACTAATTGGTACTTGCTAGTTGGAAGGTATAGAATATAATTTATATTCAATTTTTTTTAATGGATTAACAAGAGCTTAATCATGGTCCTCTGGTTCTAAGCTTAATTATATATATATATATATAGAGGTACAAATTCTCTTGTCCTTAATTTTTAAATTAGTACTCTAATCCATTGACTTGTATCAATATCTCTATTGGTTCTTTTGTTTAAGGGCTAGATTATTCATTATTGAGGTCGACGAGGAGAGAGTAAAACCTCTGAGAAAAAACTATATACTCTAGCCAGGAAAGAACTGAAACTGGTATATGTATACAGACACTCCATTCAATATTAAAGAAGCCTAGACTATGTCAAAAAATTGCCTACAACAAGAAAATGTCATGTTTATTGCTCAATTGAGTGCCGTAGTGATATTGCGCAGTTACTCAAAAAAATCTCAATAACGATAACTATAGAGGATTACAGAAACTCCAATTACTTGCATGCATCTAATTAGCAATTTCTTTCTAGCTAGCTTTTATAATCAATCCCTTGCTATGCCAATGCCATATAATTAGTCTTGCTGCATTTCAGTCAACAATGTCCCCTAGCTAGTGAAAGTCCATCTCTGATCTCTGTTACCTGCAGTGTTGGTTTTGTATAAACTCCACTTACTAATGTCTTCACATGGTTATTTGTATCCAACTGGGAAATGTATGATGGAGGTGTATTTTTCTCCTTTATACATACTACCTCTGGTCTTATATATAAGTGAAATAGGACAAATTAGCAATATCATGAAAAGTGATCATTATATCTAATTATGTTATAAATTTAAACTTTATTTCAAAACAACCCTTTAATTTCAATAGAATGAGTAAACTACTGCTGCTTTTTACTAACAATCTATAGTCAGTCAGTCTGAATAGAAATATATAATACTGTATGGATTGTCCTAGTCTTAGCCGTAAGAAATAATTTACACACAATTATAAAATATTTCTGGATCTAGCTTTTAATATTTAATTTACATGCCTGAACAAATTGAATTTGCAAGCCAAAACATAACTAAAGCCAGGTTTAAAGTTGAAGATGAGATTGGGCCATATGGGTACTGATAGGAGTGAGCAGTAGCTGAAGCCAAATGCCCTAGGCTCATCTTTATTTAAATTGGTAAAGCGCGCTTCTTCTTCTTTTTCTTTTTTTTTCTTATCAGCAAAAATAGATATATTAAGTATAGGTACCAGTGGTACCAAGATCAAATACAAGCCACTAATATATCCAGGACTGTAATGGTTACAGATTCTTAGTGCCAATATTATTGACATGAATAGACGGTAACCATGCAGCCATATAATGATAATGAGGCTGTTTTGATTGCTTTAGGATTCTCTATCTCATTTTATGTGTATCCTTGTTTTCTTCATAAGCATCAATCATCCTTTTCACCAATTATTTGAATAATGAAACGATAACCGGCCTAACACTTGTTAAATGGTTTGTGTGAGACTAGTAATTTAAGTTTCATATACCTAACGTTACTACTTATTATCAACAAGTATACATGCCCAACTAACGAGGATGCCCAATATGTGAGTATATTAATAATACCTTTTAACAAAAAAAATAATAATCTTATTTTGATTCATTAACAAAGCCCTATGGCCATCTCCAATGGGAAGGGCCTGGTTTTTTTTTTTTTTTCTTGTTAAGAACTGTACTTGATATAAGTACTCCCTTGGAGTTGTTCTTAATATATAACAAACAACCTGTCAATTCATAAGGTGCTTCTACAATAACAGTGCTAATAACATTGTGGGACATGGAATGTACTTTTTATAAAAAAATAATAATAATAAAAGCTAATACTACTTAATGTTGATAAAGCATAAGGGTGTGAGGTTATCTGTGGGACTTATTTAGTAAAGTCCAAGAATTGATGGATCAGAGAGGTCAGCTACTTAAATTATAAAATCAAAGTTGATATAAATTATGTATAATGATGAGGTTTATTTAAGAAATATAATAATTAATTAATAATAAAAAAAAAAGTTCTCATGAAATAAAAATTGCCTTAAGAAACTAGTTGGAATTTATCTTAAAATCATAAGCATTTTAAACTCTCATTTAAAATTTAAAATAAGAAACTTGCTAATCCCATGTGCGTACTTACTATATAAAATCTAATACTACCCTTTGTCCCTTTTAATAGTATTTTAGACTGTTTATAGAAACCAAGAAAAGCAATAATTTTTTTTTATTTTAATAAAATAATGGTCAATTTACTATTTTATTTTATTTTCTCTTTTAAAACTTCATATTCATAATAAATTTCATAATAAATGTATGTATAAATCAATTAAAGATTCAAATTTGAATCTTTAAAAACATGATAAGATAAAAAGGACAAAAAAATACACATAACAAAGTTACGCACACACACATAAAATGTATATAAACTCAACTTTTACAAACAAATAAGGATATAAATGATAAAACGATAAATAAATAAAAATAAAATTTATCACAAAATCTAACTATTAAAAACAAATAGAGAAAGTACAAGATAAGATAAAAAGGACAAAAGACATACGTAACAAAATGGCGTGCACACACATATATGTCATTTAAAATAAAATAAGATATAAATGACAATAGACACATATAACAGCGTGTGTACACACATTCATAAGTGTGTACACCCATTCATAAAATAAAAATGATAATTAAAATAATTATAAGTCAACAAAATATTGATAATTTGATTTAGATTAATATCGTTGTTAAACTTCTTTGGATGAAAAAAAACTAATATAATGTTAATTAAATTAATATGCATTATTCATTATGAATAATATTATATCATTTAAAATGAAAAAAAAAAAATGATGATGCATCTATACTTATCCTAAGTTTGTTTCAAAGTCAATGAATCGCTATTATAAAACTCATTTAATATCGTGAAATTGTAAAAATCTTTTACTCCTTATGTCCCTTTATCTCTCATCCCTATATGTAAGGTTTCTACTTACCTATTTCTTCTCATCTCTCAATCAATCTCATCATCTCTTTTTGATTTTACTTCTAAGACTTCAACCAAACAACATTAATTTATCTTTTATTTTTCACCTATTTTTAAACATCATTTTAATTTTCATTCATCATATTTCCCTATTTTCTCTACCAAACATGACACTTATGCGAGACAATGAGGAAGGAGATTATATCAATAATATCATGGCAAATGCTAAACTTGTAGAGGTTGATGACAAACTCAAGAACAATGGAATGTTTAGTGACTTCATCCAAGACCTCCATTGCATTCTGAGTCTACTTTTCCATTTTTCTTAATTTCGTTTATGTTTCTTCAAAGCTATTAGTCAAAATTTGACAGCAAAGACCAAAAAAATATAAAAATGGCAACTATAAGAATCAAAATGAAATGTTTTAAACTAAAAAGACTTAGAAGAAAGAAAAAAATGTTAGACTAAATTAAAGAGTACTGATAAGACCTAATTTTTCTTTAATTTGAAAAGAACTCACCAAGACACCAACCTATACGAAAAATTAAAATGATGAATTTACCTCCATGTCTTGAATTTAATTTGCAGCACTTGCAATGTCATTTGAAATTAATTGTCAGTTTATTTGTCCATCCATCTTCAAGGAATTTCTTGCTCTCGTTCCCAGCTGAGGCGAGGCAGCTTCGCTGGAAGGACAAAAAGCTATTAAAAAGCAAACGGGTATTTCATATTTGTGAAGGACCGATCTATCTGAGTATTCATGAACCACAAGATCTGACTCTGATAATCTAGCTTCTTCAAATCATCATGTCCATTTTGTTTTAGCTAACAAGTTGATGAAGAATAAGTTGTTTCGCAAACTCGCATCCTCTGATGATAAGCGTTTCTGTGATCCAAAGCTTTAATTTATTAATCCAAATTAAAGCCACAACATAGCCGATCGACCATCTCGAATATAGTTTTTATTTAATTATTTGTTTTCCTTTTTGGGTGTGAAAAAATGGGGTGCAACCCACACTCGGCAATTAACAACTTAATTCGGGTTTTAATTAATTTGGAATCTCGAGGCAAGTTCTTCGACAAATGCAAGTGCTAAGACCAACTTTTCCACGCCCCAAGACGTTACAAACACAACCTAGCTATGAAGGTCTACAAAGTTTATGCAGAGTGACGTCACAGGAATTACGTAAGGGCCTCCAGCTGTGCCGTCCCACAATTAATTATTCAATTAAATATGTTTTAATTTTTGTAGACTCAATTGCTAGGACTAACTAGGATTAATGTAATTGTTTGTAGGGCACTTCTTGTTATATATATTATATGTAGTTAATTTAAAGTTTCTTCTAAAATGGCAGTGGTGGCCTGAACAAGGACAAGATGGGCGACGCTCCATTTTTAGAGGGTACAAAATATTTTAACTACTAAATTAATATATATAATCACCACTAAATAACTACTGCATGCCACAAAATGTAACAACAGAGGTTCTCTAGAGTGTAATTAGTCAGGAAATTAAGCTTCTAATAAAGATATTGTAGCAGTAGGTCAAGCCGCTATATATATATATACAGATTAAAGGGTATATATGGAAGGTGGATTAATTCTTCTTACACAGTCTAATCTTCCTACCAATTTCTTATTATTGCGGCTCGTAATTGACTCAATCACAATTCACAGGGATAATGAATATACCTCTGATTTAGTATTCTGTTCGCAGGTTGTATGACGGCTTGCTAATAAACATTTTCTGACTTTTCATTTCTGCTTCACCTGGTATTCTTATTTGTTGTTTTGAGGCTAAGAAAGTAATTAATTAAGGGATATTTGATCAACAATTGTTCTCTTGATGGATTAATTACATTTTGCTGGCTTTTTTATGTCAATGTTGCTGGATTAGGAAGTCTGCTATATGACCTTCATCATGTTGTTATTTCTTATTTGTTTCCAGATGGATTTCATGTCTATGTTGCTTCTGGATTTTATGTCTATATTCACTACACTTTGATTAATTATCCAAAGAAAAAAAAATCAAGAAGATTTATTTCGAGAAGTTTTTTATCCAATCTGGAAGAAAGGGTTAGTAAAAAAATAAAATCTGTGTAATATATTGATGGGATAGCTCATGTGAAGAAAGGAGAGATTGATGCTAATAAGTAAAGAGGATAAAAAAAACAAAGAAAAAAGAGAATTGAATGAAAAAACTAACGAGACTTCTTATACAGGGTAGAGAAAAATAATAAGATGAAAGCTTTTTTTATAAACGAAATACTTATTTAATCATTCTTAATTAACAGATTAATAGTACTATACTAACTTTTTAGCTATTTTAAAACTATTATTAACAATAAAATAAATCAATTTTGATATCTAAAGAGGTGATTTTACCCGCAAAGTAAATATTGGATCATGACAAAAGAGATTTTCACTCTCAATATATTTCTATAATAATATATAATGAAGATACTATGTTAATCTCTTTTTCATTTTCATATTTTTATTAAATAATTTTATTTTTAAATAATATTAAATTTTTTTATTTGATATTTTTAATAAATAATAAAATAGCAAAAAAAATATATACATAAAATGTTAGTCCACTGATAAAATAATTATTCCACTAAATATAAATTTTATAATTATCCACTGTCTAATAATACATACTGAGAATCACCAAATGTCATGCCTCTCTCTCCTAACTACTAGTGTGTGTGTGTGTGTGGAGGGGGAGAGGATTGTTATGTGATTATTTGTTCTCTTTCATCTATTCATTTAAATTTTTATAAATTGGAGGGCAAAGCCCAGCTAAAATTAAAATAATGAGGTGACGTTTAGATTTTGAATATAAAAATCAGATCATGAACGTCATCAGGTTAGCAGATATTTTTATGGATTGAATATGTTATTAATTTATGAAAATGTTTCAATTTTTTGTATTAGTGATCCTAAAAGAATTAGTAATTTTACTTCTAATATTTGATAAAATGACGTGATTAAAAATTAAAAATAACTTAGATTAAGAATTAAAATTCATGTGTAATGAAGGACTAAAAAGACATTATTTTGTTAAATATAGTGATTAAAAACAAACAAATTTCTTATTAAAGTTAAAGCAAAAAATTATAACATGTTGAAGGATCAAAACAAATTAATTTAACCTTTTTTATATTTTTTCTGCATCGTCTTCTCGACCTTTTCAATGTATTCAACTAGCTTATAGTTCTCTAAGAAATTATTATATACTAGTTGGAATACTCCTTAAATTTTCTTAATAATACTATTGTTCGATCGATAATAAATAAATAAATAAATTGGTGAGCAATTCGTAATAATTTGGCTATTATAGCATAAATGGAATATATTAATGATGTGCTGCGTTGGGTATATATAGTCATTATGCACTTGAAAAAGACAAACGATATAGAACAGGCAGACATAAATATTTTGAACAAGATTAGAGATAACATTTTATATTAGAAAATTGATCATTTTTAGAAAGACCACTTAATTATTGTAAAAGATATTACCTACTATATAAGGCAACTATAATAGTACAAGCACTATTCCAAGAAGATGAAGACAACAATGTTGGATTATAAAAAGTTAAATAATTGCAACTAATTAAACTTTAACATCTTGGTCCTCTATTTTTGAAAGGTCCAGCAATGTAGACAGGTCATGGAGTAGGTACTACTATGCCATATCCTCTGAACCTGCGGTGTATATATAGGAATCACTTATGCCATTTTTGAAAGGCTTGTTAAAAGTCAAAGTTAGTCCATATTGAATCCAATTACTAAAGACCTAACCCAATTACAATGACTTCATTCACAAGCATTAGAATTAAGCCAAAAACAAAGTTTTCCCTTGACCATTAGAATTGAGTTAATTCTCACTTTCATTCTCACTAGCTATCTACAAACTACAAACATGCAAGAGTGGCAGATTTAAGCGAATGGAGAGAGACTTGTTGGGTGAAATGAAGATTGAACTAAGAGGAATAAATTTGCAACAAGTGATCGAGTGTGGAATGGACCAAACCAATTTGCTTTTTTTTTTTTTATGTATTATTGATAAACATCTTAAAACAATATTCACCCTATCAAAAAAAGCAACACTATACTGATCATAGCCAATACAACAGAATTAAGCTCTTTATTGCTATTATTTTGACAAGATCTACGGTAAAAAGATTTTACTTATCAAATAGACAATACAATAGAATTAAGCTTTTTTTTCAATTACAAGATGAAGTATATATACTGTCCAAAACCTAGCCATCAATAAAATCCAAACTGCTCATAAACATTCTCAAATTCAACCGTTTCAGTGGATGATAGCATAGCTAAACGCTTCGAATAATCAAAATAAATTCCATAATCGTATAATAGAAGGTCTTCTTCAGGTGAGGACAATTGATGATTTTGAGCACTATGATGATAATCATGAATCACTTCCACTGGCTCATGTTTGGTTGGTGCAAGTAGTGATGAGGGAAAAGGGTTTTCTTGTTTGCTTTGAAAGATGTTGTTAAAGCTAAGTAAGGTGGAATTAGAAGCAGAGGGAGAAAGAGGTTCCAAAATAATCTCTGAATTCATGAAAGTGCTTCTACAAGTGTGATGGCCATAGTAGGTTGTTCGGTACAAAGGAGGATTATCTTGAATTCTCTGAACTTGTTTCATTGCTTGGCATCCCTGATCACTCTTGTGAGTGCACCTGTAGTAGCTCCTGCACATATTTCAACTATGTTGGATTCATTGTTCAGAAATCGAATGAGAGAAGTTAAGGAAATGTTTGATTAAACTTATCTCGAAGTATTTCTAAAATAAATAAATAAAAAATATTTTTTTTATAAATTAAACTAGTTTTTGTATTAGTAAATTTATAGAAACTTTCTCATTTTTTAGGAAAATTATGAATTTTTCTTTACAATTTAATGCAAAAATTAATTTTAATTTATAAAAAAAAATTAATTCAATTTAATTTTTCTTCTTATAAAAGTCTTTTAAAAAAAAACCTATTCAAACAAACCTAAACTGTTATAAGCACTTGAACGCCAAAGCTTTCCCTCAATAAAATTGTGTTTAATGTGTGTTGAAACGTGAGATATACTTAAACCAAACACACTTGGACACATATATATAAAGAATGGTAATTTGAAACGGAAGATTACCTGAGGTATTTGGCGTTTAATGTCAATTTTTGTCCATACTTTCTCCACACAGCCATCTTCAATTAGTATTGAGCTGTCCTTCTCCCAAGTTGGCGCGATTGATCTTTATATATGAAGACAAAAATATCAATGTCAGAATTCTCATATTTAAATGTTTTGACAACTAATCCAATATTTATCAATTTGACTAGCTAGAATATTTATGAAATCATTGCAAGAATTAATTACAATAAGTGTGTAATCATGGTCATTTATTTCTAGAGGATTTAGCCAAGATGCAATTGATAACATCAATTCTTTTTTAATTAAATAAGAATTCTAAATCATGAAATGAGATGAAGATACCAAAGAAAAATACATCATTCGCTTTTTTGCAAGATCATTTTTAGTTTTACTGGATTTGCTAATGCATGCTTCTCGACTTTTGTTTGAAAGAATTATAATTTCTGATAGTATTTTTGTGGATGATTGGTGAATCCCTTTACAATAAATAATAATAGTGATTGATCTAGCCTCCAAAATTTGCGTCTTTCATATCCTATATATACCTTCTATATATCAAATTCTCAAAAAGAAAATGATCAGATCCAAATCCCATGACAAGAATCTGACATATATAATTTGCTATAGCTAGGAAAGCATATAAGAATTAGAGAAAAAGATTATGCACTAATATAATCAGTAAAATCAGTTTACTTTTATAAAATTATCTTAAAATTATTAGACTTACTTCCTCTTGTAGCCTCTTCTTCTAGTTTTGGCACTGTTTCGACTCTTGCAGGTTTCATCCATAGACTCCAGCTTTGCGGAACTCGTGGACGAAGAGATATCTCTGGGATTAACAGATGCCACCACCTCATTGGAGATATCATTATTAGAGTTCAAAAGCAAAAGGGTATTCGTGAATGAACACAAGACCTTGCGCACAAGATCTTCAACAAATGGTAACACTGATGACGACTTTGACCCTTCATGCAACTTTTCAAGGTGAGTGTTGTTAAATTTATGATCATGAACAAGTACTTCAAGTATCTGATTTGCCCTGTCACGCCCTCTGATTAGTTCTTCTTCCATTGCCCTTTGCTGATTCTCCATTACTTTTTTTGGTAATAATAACACTTAACACTATACCAATTATGGCGGCGAGGCAGAGAGACACTACCTTTTATTTAACGTGGCACTCTCCACTTGCATGTTTAAAAAATGTTGCACCAGAGAGTATATAGATTAAAAAATCATGAGCATAAATTGACTGGCTTGGTTCACGTGCCAGTGTTTTAGGTAAAGAACACGCACTGGTTAAAATCTGCCACGTAAGCATTAGGGTTTTCTCTTATTTGAAAGTGCTGAGAGCGTGGGAAGAGAACTGATGGGTTTGTTTGAATGGAGATGAAGCATGAGCTCACTATGCTAACTTCATGCTGAGAACATGATCATCTGTTTGACAATAATACCCTTGGGATTTGCACGCACCCATGTTTTTGGTCATAGTAACTACTAACTGGATTGATACTAGCCATTACAGGTAAGACTTTGTCTTTATTATAAAAAAAAAGTTAAGAAGTCACGTGTAGATATGTTATACAAAAATTTACATTATTAGTACTGCGTGAATTTAATATGCTGTGCATAAGATTAAGGATAGATGCATCGAATTATATTGTAAAATTAAAGAGGATAATTTGTGATCTAAAAACGTTTAGAGTGGCACATAGGAGGGTATTTGATTCTTTTTCTACTCTACCGTTAATTTGACTATTCTATTATGATCACTTGCTAGTAGGCACGTTTTAAATGTGGCTAATGCTGTTATCTTTGAATTCTTTGATTACTCCACCAATACTTTGACTGCGAAAGTACGGGTTGGTTTCCTTGTGAGTGGATTACATAGGGATATTTGTCGTAGACACTAATATAAAATAAATATATAACAAAAGTTTATGCAATTGCTAATTCCTTGTTAGGAAAGAAAAATTAAACTTAATTAAACTTTCTATCATGCTCGATGGCAAATCGGATTTGGAAGTTGTCTATGCATGGATTGGTTTTTGTGGGATTTTATCTATTAGCATTAGCATATGTGATCACTACATCTAATTTAGCTCAATTATTATGAGAAGGAAAAGGCTTCATCCTAATTGTCATATACTTTGGCATGCAATGGTATGGTTAATTTATTTCGATTACGCGTGAAAAGATCATGTGTCAAGTTTTGACTTGAACCTTGTTTTAGACTTGATACTGGTCAAATTTGAGACTCATGTACATGAGTTAAAGTACTTCTTGTATTTCCACATGACTCACTTGATTCTATAATTAGTCTTTAATTCAGTGCTTATAACAGTCCAAACACTTGATATAAGGTCCATTTCATCCAGTCAAGATTTCAACTAAGAGTGTCGTTCAATTCCAAAGTTGTCGAACCATCACCAACCAAATCAACACGCATTCGTGGGTGTAGAACTTAATTTTCAACATTGTTTTTAATAATCTCCACATAGAAACTAACCCATCCTTATGTAGCTAGCCAAATTCAGCACGTATCAATGGAACAATAATCAAACTGACCATTCAAACTTCAAAAGATAACAGCGTTAGTAATTTTAATATCAAAACCATACTAACCACTAAAAAGAAACATATCAACCAACACGACAACAACGATAGTATATTAATAATAGAATTCCTAATCTTGAATTCTAAATGGTAACTAGAAAAAGAAGAAAAAAGAATCAATCCCCCAACCTGGCTCTTGTCCTTATGTGCATATATCCCAAATTACCCCTGTAGTCTGTACAATTAAACCAACATGCAAAACCTAAGGGTATTATTGTCAAATAGAGGTGGCTGTGTTCTCAGCATGAAGTTAGCATTGTGATCTCACCATGCATTCCCTTGCAAACAAACACACTGCTTCTCTTCCGACGTTCATGACCCGTCCAATTAGAGAAAACCCTATTGCTTACGTTGCATATTTTCAGTGGTGCGTGTTCTTCACGCGGCACGTGAACTGGGCCTGTTAATTTGTTGTGCTATCTGGAATTTTTGTCTACACTCTCTAATTATGCAACTTTATTTTTTAAATTTGCAAGTGGAGGAAGTGCTATACGTTGAATAAAAGGGTGTGTGTCTCTTTGTTTAGCAGCCATAATATCTAGTGTTAACTTAACCATACCAAAAGGATAAATAATAATGGAGACTCAGGTTCTTCCAAATGGCAAAAAGGCAATGGAAGAAGAGTTAATCAGAGGGCGTGACATGGCAAATCAGATACTTGAAGTGATTGTTCATGATCATAAATTGAACACTGATCATCTTCAAGAAGAGGGTGAGTCAACAAAGTCAGCTTTAGTGTTACCATTTGTTGAAGATCTTGTGCGCAAGGTCTTGTGTTCATTCACAAATACCCTTTTGCTTTTGAACTCCAACAATGAGGAGGCTGCGTTTAGCACTCACAGAGATGTTTCTTCTTCCATGAATTGCCCAAAGCTGGAGGCTGTGGAAGAAACATGCAAGAGTCGCGATATGGTCAACCCTAAAAATCGAAGAGGGTGCTACAAAAGAAAGTAAGCATTTTAATTCATGTCCTTTCCTAGCAACAAAACATTAATACTGAAGTGCTGAGTAATCGCAACACATTTTTTAATATGTTCCTTTTGATATATTTCTTCACTAAAACTCATTTAAAACTACAAAGTTGTAAGTGAAACTTATTATTAAACATTAATCGTAACCTACAAAATTGTGATTTTAATTAAATTTTAGCTTATAATAATGTATTAAAAATGTGTTGCTAATATTTGTTTTAATAAGAAATAAAATGATTAGTAAGAAAATATGTAATTTGTTTTAGTATAATAAAAAACAGGGTTGGTAAAAAGTATAATAAGAAGATTTAGAACTATTTAATAGCGAAAGAATTGGTGCATGTTCCTTGCATCTTGACAAAATGCTCCAAACATAAATAATAACCATCGCCAAACACAATTATTAGGATTAACTCTGATTTCTTGCAACATTTCTTAACTATTCTAGTCAATTGATATTTGAATTAGTTTCAAAAATATTTTAAATAGTAAGAGCCCTATATTGACATTTTTGTCTTCATATATATATAAGATCAATTGCACCAACGTTGGAGAAGGACAGCTCAGTACTGATAGAAGATGGTTATGCATGGAGAAAGTACGGACAAAAAATGACATTGCACGCCAAATACCTTAGGTATATACATTCTTCCGTTTCAACAATTCAACATATATACCTTCCTCATGTGTGTAGGGTCTAAATTTTGAGAAAAAAAGTAAGAAAAGAAAATGAAATGAAAATCTTCGTATATAAACTAAACTTAGTTTTTGTCTTAATTAATTTGTTAAAAAAAATTCATATAATTTTTTTTTCGTGGAAATGCTTTTGAATAAATATCTGTTTTGTCGATTTCTGAATGATGAACTAATCCAATATGGTTGAAAAATATGTGTTGCATAGGAGCTACTACAGGTGCACTTACAAGAATGACCAGGGATGCCAAGCAATCAAACAGATGCAAAGAATTCAAGATGAACCACCTTTGTACCGGACAACCTATTATGGCCATCACACATGTCAAAGCCCTACGAATCCTGAGGTTATTTTGGAACCTCCTTCTCCATCTGCCTCTTCCATATTACTTAGCTTCAATAACAGCCCTCAGAGTATAAAAGAAAACCCGTTTTCCTCATCAACGAAACATGAGCCACGTGGAGAAGTGATTCACGATGACCATGGTGCTCAAAATCAGTTGTCTGCATTAGAAAACCTCCTGTTGTACGATCATGATACTTCTTTTGATTATTCGAGGAATGTCACTTCGATATTGTCGACTGAACCTGTCGAATTTGAGAATAATGTTTTTGGACAGTTTGGATTTTGATTATGGCTAGGTAATTTGTTTCGGAGGGCAACTTCATCTTGTTAGAATTGCAGAGCTTAGATCTGAATGTGTTGTATTAGCTAGTTCTTCAATTAATAAAAAACTTTTTACCTTAAATGTTGTCAAAACAATACACACACAAAAATCATAATAATTAACCATTGTTACTGCGAGAAATCAGATAGTTATAAATGTTGTATATAGTTTAGTGTCTTACTCTCTTCTGATTCTTTTATGATAAATTTATTATTTTTCTTGGTACAAATTAACTCATTCAAAAAATAATTCTAAACTCACATTTTTCAACATCAAGAAGATAAAAATAAAATAAACAAATCATTGAATGTCATCAATCTGATCACATGAAAAGTTGAATATTTAAATAATTGTGTAAAAATAATTCGATCTCCAGTTTTATATACTGCTGAATCCGTATATGTTCACAGCAAGATCCAGAAAAAAAAAAAAAAAAAAACTCTAATTCCACATGTCAATCTCAGACTAAATCTCAAGATTAATACTAGTCACAACAAATACTTGGAGTCAATACTTGCAGTAATACTTGGATTAAATCAAACACAAGTGAGCTTCAAACAGTACTAGTCACAACAAATACTCATTTACAACTCCAACCACATATAACAATTTGGAGTCACCAAGTGCATTTATTCAATTTCAAAGATAAAAAAAAAAAAAAAAAAAGGGAAAGAGGAGAAAGATGAAGCTTAATTGTTATACCTTGGTATCCAAGTACAAACCTGTTTCCAATAAGCTGGGACTAGAAGATGTGTCCAAGGTAGTACGAAATGCAGATACTAGTTGGACCTATATTTTGTACAGATTCAGTTATTCCAAGTGAATCACAACACAAAACTTATAATTAATCTACTTAACCATAAAAACAATACAACACATGTTAACCTAGTAACTCTCTTGACCCATAAAAAAATATGAAAATATTCACGTGGTAGTAATTAATTAACTCTATGGCTAGTGAGCCAAACCTTTCTATATTGAGCAACTTTTGTCTCTACTCTGAAAAGCAACCATTTTTTAAATTGCTAATCTATTTGAACAAAAAGCACTGTGTCTCTTCGTTTCTCATCGGGTCTAGCTCCAAAACAGCAATTAATGGAGTATATACAGTATTGTTATGTCTTTTTAGAGAAATGATAGATCAGAGTTCATTGTCACTCTCCCAATAATTAGGGATATTATTTTTATTAATCCATTTTCTAAACAATTAATTTAGTTCTTAGGTTAAAGTATTTTTGTCGCTTTATTAGTTTTTATAGTTATTTTTTATTTCTAAATTATTATTCTAATCTAGCCGTCTGCTCGTGGGTTTAATTTTACAAATAAATTCCAAATCCTTCCCTTCTATATTGTGCTGAATTCAAAATATTCCCTTGATAATTATAGGCAAAAAGACTAATATGCTATTTCGCCCGGTATATAGAATTAACCAAACTAAATACTTTTAATTAGTCAATTAATTTCATTGCAGCTTTAAGAGCGTATTGATCAATAACCATATAGTTTGCATTGAGCTTTTGGGATAGATTGTTGAAATTGAGTATAGGTAGAACGTGAAATATATCGTGGATGAATGAGTGAAGAATATTAATTGAGTTATTTTGTAATCACTTTTAGAATGTTTGAGAAAGAAATATTTGGAAACATGGAAAAGATCACAAAGTGACTATAATTTTTTTTATGTATTGATAGTTGGTATCATTGACACCAACTGCTATATATATATATATATATATATATATATATATATATAATTTTTTCTGATAAAAAAAATAACCATATAGTTTGCAAGAAAGAAGGCCCTTGAGAAAAAAAAAAAATATATATATATATATATATAATAAGTGTATAACGAATAATGGTTTCTAGCATGAATATTTATATATATATATATATATATATATAAAATATTGAATAAAGTTGTAGTATAAATATATATAGGTGACCAATCCAAAAAGTTTGGAAATTAAACAAAGAATTATTAAGTTATTACTCATGCAAACATGAAGTCAAAGATGATTTTTTTTTCTCAAAGAGGGATTGTGCGGGGAGTTAGAGGAATAATATAGAATCCAGTGTAATTAAGAGGGATAGGATGCAATGAGATAACCATGAGATAATTAAATGAATCTAACTATTAATAAAAGTGATACACCATAAAATGCTTATCAGGGTGGTCCGTGCTTGCTGACACTCATCTGAAACAAATTAAAAATATTTTAAGTAATATATATTCTTATCTTATGTCTTTGCTAATTCCTAATTTCTTTCATTAATTTATGATGGAGGTGGCTAGGGTAGCGTCACAGCTGGAAGCCCTTACGCAATCGTGGTGATGTCACTCTGCACATTCGTTGTAGACCATTGGTTGTTGATCTCACTCTCACATGGCATTGGAGAGTGAAATTAAAAGATGGTTTTATTTAAGCATGCACCTGCACTTGTCTCCAGATATATACCTAATTAATTATAATCAAAAGCTGAACAATGACCTAATTCGGAACTAATTTCAGCTCTGAGATGGAGAATATCGCAGATCGAATGGCCGCAGAAGCGATTATTCAAGATCTTGGCGTTCAATAACATCTTTCAAATTGTTTTACTCTCCCTCCACTCTCTGCTATGAACCTGATATGAATGTTTGAAACCATGTTGCAAGTGAGTACTTCAAAATTCAAGATATGGAGGTAATTCATGATATTATTTTTGTTAATTAATTAGTGGCTTTCGCTTCATAAATACGATATATAGTATTGCTTTTAATTCTCTGGTACTGATGATATTAATTATTGGACACCGATTAATTAGTGCAAACACATCATCAATATTTTAATTTATTTCTGGTTATTCGATCATCTCTTCTTCTTATCACATTATTATGTCACTATTCATATTAATTATTTATCTTTTAATTTTTTTTCTATCTATGTCTGAGTATAAATACATAAGAAATGTCCAAATGAAGATTATCATTTTGATAACTTCTGTCGCTACCTTTCCAAAACAATTAACAAACCATTTTTAAAATGGATTACATATATGTCGTCTTATGGTATGATAATTTTTGTAGTTCCCCCTATTATAGAGATATATTATTGTAATACATGTTAATTAATTGACAGTCTGTTAGTTGTTTTGTGTATATAAAGGATGTTTGACTTATTTATCAGCTGAGGCAGATGACAAACTAATTCAAATAGTCTAAAATAAAACAAAATTCTCACTTATATCAACATATAATTTACAACCGAACCTGTTTGATAATCATATATATTTAGAATAATTTTTAAATGGTTCACAATAAGAAAATCCTTACAATCAATTAAATAACTATATGAACTACATCTGGTAAAAAAAAAAAAAAATATATATATATATATATAAACTATCTTACTTTTAAGAATAATAACTTAAAATTATATGGTGGGAATAACGAATTACCTTTTACTATTAAAATAAATAAAACTTCCATATACATGGTCCACGTATAAGAAAATGACCAGTCTTTTTCCCATTGAAGTATTCGTCATCAAACTGACCAATCAAAATACACCAGCTGGTTAATCACATCCAGAAGGGCTAACAACTTACTAGGTGTATATACATTATTATTAATGGAATTAGGAAATTAAATAGACAACGAGAGTCGTTATTCACCTTCCAGAAGTTCCAACAATTGGCAAATTAAAAAAAAAAAAAAAATGGATACAAGAGTATACCCATAAAATGTTCAATATGGACAGGAGTAATCCTAAGGAATTATAATTAATCTTTACCTCTAGGCTCTAACAAACCAAACAGAAATGGAAAACGTAAAATTGTCTGAACTCAGAACATGTTGGTAAGTTTCCTAATTACCTTTAATCTGTTTGACTAAACATGGTTGATGTAAACCCTAGCAACTCTCTGGACCCATCAAATAATAATAAAATATAACAAAAACCCTTCTATCGATCATGCTTGGCCTATTCAAGTAATTAACTCTTTGGCTAGTGTGTGTGCCAACCCTTCTAATGGAATTTTTGTCTCGACGGAAGAACAAGGATTTTAAAATTGCTACTTGAACAAAACTATTTGAATATATATATATATATATATATAATTAGGGCCCTGTACTCTTTTCGTTTCTTATCGGGTCTCCAATCTGTACTCATCACCATTTCCAACTAATTAAGCAATGGAGAATAATCAGCCATCAAATATTGGAAGAAAGGCAATGGAAGAAGAACTAATCAAAGGGCGTGACATAGCAAATCAGTTACTTGAAGTACTACTTGTTCATAAATCCAACACTAATCGTGAAGATGTACAACTAGTAGAAGGGTCAATGCAACCATTTGCTGAAGATCTTGTGCGCAAGGTGCTGTGTTCATTCACAAACACCCTTTTGCTTTTGAACACTAATAGTGATGTCTCCAATCATGTTATTATGCCTATGATCACTATCAAAGATGCCCCTTTGTCCGTAAAATTCCCAAAGCCTCAGGATCAGGATACTATGGTCGATGCTAAAAGAAGAAGAGGGTGCTACAACAGAAAGTAAGAATTATAAATCTTGCTGTTGGTCATTTTTCTAAATAATTTAATTCTTAGGCTAAATTAGTCTCTTTAAGTTTTGTAGTTACTTTTAGTCTATATATATAAGCGTTCAATTATTCTAATCTTGCCAAACTCCCCAAGTTTATACGTGGTTCAATTTTGCAAATAAATTCCAAAGCTTTTTCTTTCAAACATGTTTAATATCAGCAGTGTATATTGTTCAGAAATGAAAACATTCCCTTGATGCTCATATAAGACTTAAGACCCCGCCCGTATAATTAACTGAACCAATTACTTTTAGTCAAATATTCGTTGCAGTTTAACAGCACGCCTTAACTTGGATGCCAGATTGAATAACCATGATTACACAATCACTGGATTAATTGTGATATATATTTTGTGCTATATTGATTTCATAAATATTTTAGTTTTACTGAAGTTATTAAGTAGTCGAGCAAATAATTGAGAACTTTTGTAATTGTAATTTTTCATTTTCAGGAGATCAAGTGCACCAACATGGGAGACAAACAGCTCAATTCTGATGGAAGATGGCTATGCATGGAGAAAGTATGGACAAAAAATAACAATGAATGCAAAATACCTCAGGTTTGTATATACATATTCTTCAATTTCAAATAATCAAAAGCTTTATTTCGGTAAATTGAGCCAAATGTGTGAGTTGTTATAAATTGACTGATACTTGTCTTTAATTTCAACGGATCAAACAAATAATTATGTGCAACCAAAATTCCCTTATCTCTCTATAAGGCTCTTTCTTATCTAACATGTTTAAATATTGTGTATCTATAGGAGCTACTACAGATGCACTAACAAATATGAAGAGGGTTGTCCAGCAATCAAACACGTTCAGAGAATTCAAGAGGAGCCTCCATTGTACCGGACAACATATTATGGCCATCACAATTGCAAAAGCTCTTTAAGTCCTGAGATAATGATGGAACCAGCTTCTTCTATTAATTCTGGCTCTTCTATGTTCCTTAGCTTCAGTAACAATACCTTCACAAGCAAAGAAAAATACTCATTTTCTTCATCCACCAGACAGGAGCCTATGGAAGTGATTATGGAGGATCATCATCACCATAGTGTTCACAATCAATTGCCCTCATCAGATTACCATATGTTGTATGACAATGAACTTGATTTCAATTATTCGAGATATGTTACTATGCTATCCACCACTGAATCTGCTCAATTCGATAAGGTTTATGGGAATGGTATGTATTTTGATGGTTAGGCATGTTCATCAGGTCTGCAAAATTTGTTTTGTTAAGGATTGGTGACTTGATCATTAGGCACAGGGTTTATAATTCTATGGATTTTAGTTACCTTAATTAAAAACGTATTTTATAGTGATTGAGGAACCCTATCTTAGATTCTTAGTTGTAAAAAGTAAATAAGAAACTTGTTTTCTAAAATTATCTTTCAGTTACACATGCAGTTTGGGTCAGAATTGAGGGCATGAAATTTAACTGTACTGAACTCAGTAGTTCTGATACTCTTTGCCATGAATAAAATTATCATTCCCAGATAAATCTTAAGATAATAAGTTATTTGAAATTAACAAACATGAAAATACCATTTAAAAAAAAAGGTGAGAATACAAAACATGCAGTTCCCTTTATTTGAAACTAACAAACTACGTGTCTTATATATAACGCGTATTTCCTCCTTTCAAAATCGTAAATACTTGTCAATGTATTTGAGAGCAACCACCCTCAATACCGTCTAAATGTAGGAAATTGTGTTGTAGCTTTCAGAAACCAATCACGAATTTGTTAGTTATTGCATAAACATAGAAAAATTGGATTTTTTTTTTTATTTTTTATCTATCAAATATAGTACTATGAATTTTACAATACTCACGCTGATAAATCAATTGTGTTAAACTTTTTAGTAACAAAATTGAATTTAAAGATTGAAATTAATGTACAGTGATGATAAAATAACCAGGAGTTTATGAAACATATTTGGGATAATTCAACAAGTTTCCAATCATACTTGCCTCAATTGTTTATATTTGTAATTATAATATTTTGTGACATCATATCCCATAGAAATAAGTATATGGTAATTAATTAAGAAGTTCAAATCATTTAAAAGTCATGATTATCTACAATAACAAAGCCTAAAATAGGCGTAATGATAGAATATTATTAAAATAATCAGTAGATTGAGATGTTAATTAATAATGAAAGACTTTCCTTATTACTACATATTAGGCTCCAGCAGCACATAACAAAGTACGTGATTGGGTTTGTGATAAAGGGTACTTGGGTTTCAACTTGGAGATGTTTGTGTGAAAATAATATTTAGGAACTAATATGGAGAATCATGTAAAAAAAATTCTTGGAGATGTCTGTGGGTCTCACTCAGATTAAAATGAACTAATATGAAATCTTGTACTTTTTCTTCTTTCTGAAATCTATTTTAAACCGTTTATTTGCTTTAAAAAAAAAAAAAAAAAACTGTTTTAAGGTATCTTAAGTTATAAACATTCTTCTTATTCTGTTTGCCAAAACTCACCTTTCCTAAGCAATATCAATATTAAATTGTAGTCTACAAATTTCAGCCACACCATAGTTCTATCAATGAAAAATTGGTTTAAATCAATACCATCACACAAACTAATTATAATTGTATTTAAATTGTTGTGATCTAAGTTCAATATTGTAAAGTTAACAATTGACATCACCCCAGAGTAAAAACATCAGAAAAGATTAGTTGTCAATGTCATATGAATACTGTCCTATATAATTATATATTTGTAAGTCTCTTTAATTTCTTAGGATAATGAATAGTGCAGCCCAAGTATGTCACTTTCCATGCAATTGCAGTCAAGTTCAACATTAGCAGCAGGATAAATACATTAACATTATCGTTATAAAAAAAATCTGCAGAATAATCTGACAGATTTTCTTTTGATCGGTATATGAATATTAATTTTTAAAATCATGTCCTTATGCAAAGATCTATAACACCTTTTAATAAGTTTTTTTAATAATATTGCAACAACCACATGGAAAATTGACATGTCAATTGAAAGAAACTTCGTGTACTAACTGCAGTACGCTTCTGTCATAGGGAAATCAAACTAATTAGTTCCAAAAAGTCCCAAAATTCGGCTGGTCTAATTAATTAAAATAATTAAATTAGTTTTGAAATTGTTACAGGAAAAGAATATTAATTTGCTTGTTTCCCTAACACAACTTGGAGTGTATACTTTCAACATATATAACATCATTGTTAGTCTTTTAAATATTATTATCAATTTATCATTTAAATTTCTATTTACTCGTACGGTATAAATTATATATGCATAATTTGAATAGTAATACTCTCTCTTTCCTTTCTCTAGACAATCTCAATATTCTATCACTTTTTATAATTATGTTCATTCACACACTACCACTTAACTAACCTAGAAAAATCTTTCAACCCTTATTTGTATACATGATCTTCTTAACTTAAAGTTTCTAATATATAGATTATCCTCTTTTATTTCTATCTCTATATTAAATTTTGATAATTCGTCAAAAGAATCGTCAATAATTACAAAAAATATTATACCACAATTTAAATTTTTTATTATTAATCTATAGTATAATTTATATGTTTAAACATTAAAAATTAAATTATAATAATAAGCATAAGAAAATCAAGGCTACAAATAAAGATGATAATATTAACTCATCCTGGCCCGTTGGATCAAATAAGTCTATTTTTGTTCGGACCTATCATTGAAAAGTCAACCTAAATTTTGGGCTATTGTTCGGCCCATTGGACCATACCCATATTGCCTTCTTTAATTTTGGCTTAACATGGATGATGGATCACTGGATCATCTTTAGTTTTTAGTTTTGTCTAATAGTTATCAATAGAATGGAGGTATATATAAAGAAATTAATTTATAAAAAAATAAAATATTTATCTTCTCTTGATATACATTTGTTTGTACTAAAATAAAATAACTCAAGGTCCTGTTGTGTTCACGTACAAAAATTTTATGGGGTTCACTATGATAATTTTGTTGGTTCACTCTGTGATAGATATTTCATAATGGGTTTGCTGTGTCGTTGTAAATGTGATTGGGAGGCTCAAAAACAGTACGAAAGAAATGGCACTGTCATGCTGCCAAAAAAAACAGAAATGACGCTGTCATGATAATCAATGATACACGTGGCGACTGTGTACCTAAAACTCAATAATACCTCCTTTGAATAATTTACTCCATGCGTAGCATGAGGCTGTTATCTACACTCTCCAGTACTTTCTAAAATCCCACGTGCCAATTATTAACACCATAAATAATCCCACACTCTCAGCTTTTAGCTCCAACAAAACATCACTCTCCTTCTCCAACATGGCAAACGACAGCGTTTTGAGCGTTTTCTTCTTCGTGGCCCTCTTCACATGCCTTCTCTCTGCTACCTCCATTAGTGACCGCATTTTCCTACCGAGTCAAGTCCACGACGGTGACTCAGTGAGTTGCACCGCGGCCGACCCGAACCTTAACTACAGGCCGGTGATCGGAATCCTGACCCACCCCGGCGACGGCGCCTCCGGGCGCCTGAGCAACGGCAGCGACGTGTCATACATCGCTGCCTCTTACGTTAAATTCGTGGAGTCCGGTGGCGCTAGGGTTATTCCCCTTATCTACAATGAGTCCCCTGAGAACCTTAACAAGGTACTCTATGACATCATTAAAAAATTGTCATGTTTTCATTGTGATACTTAAGTCAACTCCGCTGTTTGGTTGCAGAAGCTCGATTTGGTCAATGGAGTGCTCTTCACCGGCGGGTGGGCTTCAGATGGTCCTTATGTGGAAACTCTTCACAACATTTTTAAGGTATATGACATTTTTAATCGTGATTCTCTTCTTTTAATCACACGTTTTTTCATTCACCAAGTCTCAAACTAATTACTTAACAGAGAACCTGAATATATTTCTCTATTCACTTTTAGTGCATTAAATTTACTTCTTTTTTTTTAACATAACATTTTAAAAATTTTAGTTTGTTATTTTATTATATATATATATATATATATTTTAGATAGAACTGTCAAAACAATATTAAGATGGATTAGTATCTACAGGATGACCAGATCCATCACGAGTCTACTAGTAGGCCTAGGTCAAGATAAAAAAATAACATTTCTTTTTTTGTGAGTTAAAAAATTCAACAGGATCCATTACTGATCCAATCAATCACGAGCTAACCCATAGTGAATCGGGTTGACTTGCGAACCCACCTGAGCGATAATCCTAGATCCTACTTTGTTCACTCACTCATGGCCTCTCCTTTCACTCACCTTCATCGATCTAATTCACTCACTTCAATGTCCACCGTCGTGCCCTTCGCGCCCTCCGCTCCCACCACATCCAACATGCCCGTCAATGCTTCACCGTTTTCCTCTCACACACGAACGAATGCGACACAACGGGACCTTCACTCAATTTCAATTTGTCTTTATTCCTGTTTCAATTTGTGTTTGAATTATTTTTTTATTTGCAATTTTCTGAATTTTGAACTATGAATTGAATTGAGTTAGTCTATTTAACTTACGAACTCGTAATAGACTGGTTTGAATTCATTTTTTAGAATTTTTTAAGGAATAAGATGAGTTGAAACAATCCGCTAACTAAGGAAGTGGGTCAAGGTGAAATAAGGTGAGCTAGACTGGCCATTTTGACCGTTCTTTTAAGCATATTTTGATTTTAATACTGTTAATCCCGATTCCTTATAATATGGAAGAGCTACGCAATGTGCTTTTTTTAGTTATCTGTTGCCATGACAAATTCAGTTTTATTTTTTCACATTCTTTTTCAAGCATACCAACAAAGTTATCCAATTTTTCATTTTCAGTAAAAACTTTATACAATTCAAGAATCAAAACAGTACAATCTCTTAAAGAGATGTAAGGGGATTGAAATCACTTGTACCACCTTTTATCTCATTTTGTGTCTAATTAATAACAACTTAACATGTCATTGAAAAAATTATTTTTATTCTTATAGGTATCACAAAATGAGATATAAGAGGGAAGCAGGTGATTTCAATCCCTGTTAAGGTTACATGCATTCTATTTTGTGTTAAAATATACACTTTTATCGCTTGACCAATACAAATTTGTTACACTTTATTTTATAATTTTTGTTGTTAAGAGAGTTATTAACAGAATATGTTTTGTGTTATCTTACTGTGAGAGATTTAAATATTATATCTTTCTATTTTAAACTATACATTTTTTTTCTTATAATATATAAAAATAAACCACATTTTCCACTTTTTTTCTATAATAACTCTAATAATTTTGATTAAAGAATAACTTTTTTACCGGGAAATTATTTGTTAATATATCTGTGCATTTTATTACAAAAATATGTTACTAAATTATTTGATTGTTTCCCTAAAACAATCGTCATTTCTAGCGTTTGTATATTACTTCAGTAAAAAAAAAAAAAAAAGTGTTTGTATATTACTAACAATATGAATTTCTTTTGGTAAAAAGAAACAATTTTCTCCCTAGATGTATTCGCTCCATAGAATTTGAAAGAAGAAAAAAATATTGGTGGTATTCGTGTGATATAATATCTGCTGTACAATTTAAAACTTTATTTATCAATTTTTATCTATCTATGCAGAAAGCTTTAGCGAAAAATGATGCTGGAGAACATTTCCCAGTAATTGCCATCAACTTAGGTGGAAACCTTGTAATAAAGATCGTAGCCGAGGTAAGTTATATATCTTCATTGTGATTTATCATGCTGAAGGAAGTTCATTTCAAAGGTAAAAATGTATAATATATATGGAGTAATACTATTTTTCTCATTATTATTGTATTTTAATTATATATGTTTTTACTTTTCCTTGGAAACAGCTAACTGATATTTTTGAAAGATTTGAGGCATCGAGTTTGCCAAGTTCTCTTCAATTGTGGAAGAATGCAAACGCTGAAGGAAGCCTATTTCAAAGGTAAAATAATCTTACATTATAAGAGACGGATCTACGGGAGCAATCAAGGCTTCAAGCATATAATTATTTATTTTTAGTAAAAAAATAATAATAATAAAAAATAAAAAAATATTATTATTATTATTATTATATTAATAATCTTTTAAATAATATATATTGGTATATAATCTAATTTATTTGAAAAAAAAATATAATCTAACAAGTAAGAAGGATTTATGAAGGATAAAAAAAATAAGTTTTTAAGTTAGTATGTATTTAAATTTTTTTTATTAATAGATGATATCTTAATTTTATATCTAATAAATATTTTATTTTATTATTTTATTTTTTTTACAAGTTTTACTTTTAATAAATTAATTTAATATTTTTTATTTATAATTTTTTAAAATCTTATAAATTTTATTCTATTATATTATTTTTACATTACATTATTATAGATTTTTTTTTAAATGATAAATTTTATAGTATTTTTTATTTTTTTATAAAAATTTTACATTAAATATTTTTTTAAGAATTTATTTTTTAATTTTTATAAAAAAAATTATAGTCCCTTCTTACATAAATTCTTGGATTATACGTATTTTAACTATTCTCATCTATCTTATGAAGAAAAATGTTTCTCGGTTTGAACTTAAATTGTTATTTTATTACACAGTATCTTTCAGTACTCTAGAGGTCATGATCGATGTTGATTTCAAAAAGATTTTAAGACATGTGTGTACTAAAGTTTTCATCATCCTTGTATTAAATATTCATTGATCCATTATTTCTTATCATTTCTAAAAGGTTAACATTTTCCTTCTCTTTCTTTTTTTCTTTAATAGATTTCCTTCGGATTTGTTGACAGAGCTGAAGACAGATTGTCTTGTCCTGCACAATCATCGTGTGAGTTTTGTATTGTCAACATGACTTATTACATAGTGTGACACTTTTAAAATCATTAATGAAATTTTGATGTTTTTCTGACAGTATGCCATATCCCCACGCAAGCTTCAATATAATAACAAGTTATCGAGCTTTTTTGAGATTTTGGCAACAGCTGAGGATAGAGATGGCAAGGTATTAAAGTTATAATAATGTTGTCCTCTCTTCATAATTAATAAACCTATTAATTTTGCATATAGTAAATTCTAACTCGATCGTTTTTACCTTTTGGTTAAGATATTGGATATCTAACATTATTGTGATGATTACTATTTTTTAGACTTTCGTTTCCACAGCACGTGGTAGGGACTATCCTGTGACTGTCTCCCTATGGCATCCAGAGGTAATTAATTGATTCATATATAATTAGTTAACTAGTCTCAATTTCTCATTTTAATTTTTTTGCACCTTTTATTATTTACAAATTAATTAATGTCACAGAAAAATGCCTTTGAATGGGCCACATCTTTGAAAGCCCCTCACACAGAGAATGCAATTCGGGTTACTCAGTCCACTGCAAACTTTTTCATAAGGTTAGCCTCAAACTTTAATATTTCCATCCACACATTATTCTTTAATTTATTTGATTTTTTTAAGATAATTTTATAAAAATTAAATTATAGTGTAAAAATAAGTGGATCATTATTTTATTTTTTTTAACATTTTCTACTTGATGAATTTGGGTGCAGTGAAGCTAGGAAATCATCAAACACACCAGATGCTCAAGAAGTGCGAGATAATCTCATCTACAATTACAAACCTACTTATGGTGGAACTTCTGGGTAAGCCCCAGAAGCCTTTGTGTTGTGGCAATGTTATTACTTAATTGTTGCCTTTTTTTGCACATAGAGTTTCTAACATAGTTTTTTTGCAACTTGCAGGAAAGGATATGATGAAGTTTATCTCTTTGAATAACTCTAGATGTAGGAGGAGTCCTTCAATGTATTTTTGTGCACAATAAATTATGAGACGTGGATATGCATGTTTTGAGGAAATAAAAATTTGTGCACAGTTCTTGTTGTAAGATGCTTTAATATCAGGGCAATGCTCTGCTTGTCAATGTGTTATTATATCCTGTTATTGCCCCCAACCTTGGTATATTTTCCATTTTGTTATAAAATAAATAAATTATCCGTAAGAATCGAATTATCATATATGCTATAATTCGTCAAAAAAAAAAAATCTATTAATTGCATGGCTAAGTGATTAGTGGTTACCAAAACGCGCTCAAGAGCAAGAGCATTGCATCGTACTACGGTACTGGTAATATAGAAATAAAGTTTCAAGTATCAATTCAATAATAGAGAGAAAAAAAAGATCCTATTATTTGGTATCCAAGGATCTGAAACTATACAAAGTATAAACTAGTGGGTGGGTCACTCTCTCATATTACATAATAGCTAGTTATAAAAAATTATTTATTTATATTTATATTATATAAGTGTATAATATACTTATAAAATTGAAGTTCAAAAATAGTTATTTTTTATGATATTTTTTTTTGTTATTGTTATAGATAATAAAAAAAACAAGATTTTAAGTAATTATATACTAAAGATAATAATAAAACTAAAAACAACTACAAAGAAAATTCACACAACATACAAGTGAATGTGAATCAATCATGGATTGGTATAGGACTTAGGTTTTATTTGTACTTTAACTATTTGATTATTTGATTTCTTATGTCTCAATGACTAGTGTATGTTTTCATGTATTGTTTTATATGGTTGTTTTATTACAAATAAATATGATTAAATGTAACTCATAAAACAACAAGTTATTTAATGTAAAGTTTTTCTTTCAAGGAAATCTATCATTGATATTTTTTGAGGCAGTTTATTTTTAACTTATAAATTCTTTAAATGAAGAAATTGGGCCAAACATTAAAAATATAAAAGTTCTTAAATTTTAAGGAACTTATTTTTTACATATAAATTTTAAAAATGAACTTATAAGAAAAGTTGCACAAAATAGTTTAAAATTGATTCATAGGGAGTTTTTTTATATATCCTATTATCGACTTCGAAACCCTTTTTATTTTTATTATTTAATTTTACTTGATAGCTATTATCGACTCTCCATGAAATTTTTTTATTTTTATTATTTAATTATAGTATATGTCCACTTTTTATGCACATGATTTCTCTTGTAAGAATTAAGAGGAATTCTGGCAAAAAAAATCGTATTTCTTCCCTCCAATTTTTTTTTTAAAGTAAAATCTATATTTGTCAATGGAGAAATTCCCTCCATTCTTATATATATAGGGGAAAAAAAACTCCCTTCATTATAATTTTTAATTAGAGTTTGTTGTCACTTTTTTTTTATTTTTAGAATTTCACTCTTTTATTTAATTAGATTCTTTCCACTCTAATGGAACACGAAATCATTATTGTTCTAGTCAATCACAAGGTTAACACATTTACAAATTACCAGTCTTTTCTGCATCCTAAAGACTCTTGCTTCTATGTTAGATTTTGAGTTTTATCTTGTTAGTTAATTCAATTTATTGACATGCTTTTGGTTGGTTTTATATACTATTTGTTATCATTGATTTGTTTTGTAACACTTTGTATTATTGTTATGTCACATTTGGTATATTTATGGTCTTTGGTATTTTGATCTTTTTATTTACCTCAGTCAATCTCTCTTTATTACTCGTACAATCCTCACTGAGAAATGTCATTGAAAGAACAATTGGGATTTGGAAAAAAAAATGGCATATCTTATGTGACATGAAATCATATTTATTAATCTAACAAAAAAATATCATAGTTGCAATAACAACATTACATAATTTCATTTGAATGAGTGACGTTGAAGATGAAGAATTTGAGAAATGTAATAATATTCCAAAATACATGATAGGAAGCGAAGAAAAAATGAACATTAAAATATAAACGAGTTTATATAAACGAGTTTATATAATCCTAGAAGAGTAGCATATAACAATTGCTTTGATGGAAATTAATAATTGTTGACTAATTAATTAATTACTCAACATTTACCTATTAGTTATAAATTGTTTATTCAACATTATTTATTAATTTTGCACAATATTTTTATTTTATAAATTTAATTTTTATTAGAAGAATAACTAATTTTAATTACAAATAACATGTTTAAAAAAAAATATCAAACAACTTTTCGCTTAAAATAAGCTTTTAGACTAAAAAAAAATAAATTTAACATACAACTTTGACTTATTTTTTTAAATCTTTATTTTTAAATTTTACTTAAATGTTACATTGTATGTTTTCGTGGATTTTATAAGCTAACCATTTATTTCTATATGATTATTTTGTGGCAAATAGATAATACAACACCAAATATATGATTAAATGTAATTCGCTCATAATATAATTTTATTTTTGTGAGGAAAAATTTAAACTTGAAAAGATGGTGCTTAGTTAGCATGATAAGATTATTTACCTTTTGTATATATTTGATTTATGAAATAATAAAATTACAACTGTAAAGTCGTAGATGTTATTATTTATTAAAATTTCTTAATGTAAGTAAAATGATTTCATGGGTCATTCATTATAGCCGTGTCTAAATTTGTTATCTTTAAAATGATAGCCCCTTCGTCCCTAAATATAATATATTTATTTATTTATAACTAATGCACATTTTTCAAAAAATACTGTACTAATATTAATATAACTTCATTTTCATTTTCCGCAACCTCACTCACTCACTTCTCCAACATGTCAAGCGACGCCGTTTGGGTCCTCTTCCTCTTGACCCTCTTTTCCCAATGCCTTCCCTCACTCAGGGCCCACTCGGCGATCCTCCTCCCGGGTCAACTCGGCCGTGACTCGCCGTCGAGCTGCCCCTCCCCGGACCCCAGCCTCTACTACCAGCCGGTCATCGGAATCGTCAGCCACCCCGGCGACGGCGCCTCCGGCCGCCTCAGCAACGCCACCGGCGCCTCCTACATCGCCGCCTCCTATGTCAAATTCGTCGAGGCCGCCGGCGCCCGAGTCGTTCCCCTCATCTATACCGAGCCGACGGAGAAGCTTCTCAAGGTAAAAGCTTTCAGCCTTTCAACCATCACTCCCCACTGTTAATGTTTTCTATGATATAAAACAAGTTATTTGTGAGTTGTTAATGTAGAGTTCGTAATGTTTGAACTTTGACTCATTCAAATAATCAAGCTTAACTTTTGTAACTAACTCAACTAATCAACAGATTTTAGTAACTAAACATAACCGTCCTGACTGCATTAATAACAAGTTGGTATAGGACCTGTTTGGTGTTTGGGTAAGCTTCTCGGAAAATGTTTCTAGAAGAAGAAAAATGATATGAGCTTCCATATAAGCTAAAATTTGCTTATGCATAAGCTAATTTGTAGAATGCTTCACGCCTTTTAGAGAAACTATACAAGAACTTCTACAAATTAGCTAATGTTTGGACACAGTACGACTTCTAGGAGAAGAAAATATGAAGAAAAAAATCAAATTAACTTTTTTAGAAGTTAAAATTGTCTTCTACAATAGCCAATTAATATAAGTTTTCTCATATACCTTATTCTAAAATATGTGGGGCTTTTACAAATTAGTTATTAGGGAAGATAATTTTAACTTCTAGAGAAATTAATTTCATTTTTTTTTCTTCATATTTTCTTCTCCTGGAAGTCATTTTATAGTAGTCTGTCCAAGCATGCCCTATATAGAAACTCGTTTCATTTTTTCTTGTTATTTTCTTCTTCTAGAAGCACCTTGTTTCATTTTTTCTTCTTTTTTTTTTTTTTTTTTTTAGAAGTACTTCTGGAGTAGCTTACCTAAACAAGCCCATAATCTAGAATAAGAATAAAAAGATATATTGGGGATTGAAAAAAATAGTGTGCAACCTGCCAACTTACTAACTTACACTTTTACCCTTAAAATTAAGTACTTTTACCAAGTTCTGGTAAGCTCATACTGCATAGTGTCGAAATGTTTGTGATGATATTGACTACATTTTGTATTCATTGCAGAAGCTCGAATTGGTAAATGGGATTCTCTTCACTGGTGGATGGGCTAAAAGTGGTTTATATTTTGAAACTATTACTAAAATATTTAAGGTATATCTTTATCTTTTTCTAATGCTCATTCAGTGGGTGATATACTAATATGGATATGAATGCAGATGTCAGAGTTACTTGTTTATGAAGTAACCAATATGCATTTGTTGGAAATTCTCTTTGCATCTGAATAAAATTGAGGCTTCTAGGATTTGGAATGTGAATAATCAGTGTAGCAATTATTTACTTGTACTTTTGTTAGATAAGTTTGTTTTCAAGATGTTAAGGAATGCTTTGTTGATACATGTACTTTTGCATTTTAGTTTATGTATCAAGTTTGTATGTGCAGAAAATATTAGAAAAGAATGATGCTGGAGATCATTTCCCATTATTTGCCACCTGCTTAGGTTTTGAACTCATAACGATGATCATAAGCCAGGTAAGTTAGCTTTCTCATACTTTTATCATTTGTCACCTAAGTTTTTGGCACCATATTATATTTTTCTGTGTAATTTGCTTCAAGTGAATACAGTATTTATGCTATCCTATTGTGTTGCCTTGTACTGTGAACATTGTCATTAATAAGTTCTCTTGGATTTCAAATTCACAATACGTGACACTAGAAAAATTAGCCATTATATCAATTTGGTAAATTTTATTTGTTGCACCTATGTTAAGCATTTTGAACAATATTCATGATATTTTGAGATTTTGAGATGAGTTGAGGACTTTTGACAATATATTCTAGTACTATTCTTTTTTTTCTGCTATTTCAAGTTTTACTTTTTATTTTTTTCTCCCATGATAATAGGACAATGATATTCTTGAAGAGTTTAGTGCATCAAATCAGGCAAGTACTCTTCAATTTGTGGAGAATGCAAATATTGAAGAAAGTGTCTTTCAAAGGTGAGCAATTTATTTCAAACTTTGGAACTTAGCTTTGAACTTAGGTAGCATTTGGCCAATTTTTTTAGTCTGTCAATTAATGATTTTTCTCGAATTTCTCTTCCTCTACAATGATTTGGTGTATCCTAAAGTGTTAAATAATTATAGGTTCAACATAGATTCATAGAATATGATAGGAACAATCACTTTAACACATTCTCTTTCCTGCAGATTTCCTCCAGGGTTGTTAAGGAAGATGAGTACAGAGTGTCTGGTCATGCAAAACCATCGTGTGAGTATATATAGTCAATATTTTGTTCTTCAGCATGTGCTTTGTGATTTGTGATTCCTGGGAATGCAACATCATGACTTAAACAAACACCTCCTATGTATCATCTTACATTTTCTCAACCAAAATACAGTCTCTCTTCTCCTAGTTTTCTTTGTGCATAATCTCTCACAAGATATTTATTTCACTATCAAATACAGTTTAATGAAGTTCATCAGCTATAGATGTTTGAAATTTGGTAATATAATTGTCATCTGATTTTGGACGTGATAGTATGGAATATCCCCTGGAACGCTTCTGAATAATCCCAAGTTATCTAGTTTTTTTGAGATCTTGACAACTTGCACGGATGAAGATGATAAGGTACTCAATTTTATCCTAACTTAGAAGTGATGTTGGTATGCAAATCCATTTTTTGGCATATCCATAGCCTGTAATTGTCTTCCTTCATGACAAAAATCTAACAGCATCAGTAATTGTTTAGGTTTATGTTTCCACTGTACGTTCTCGAAACTATCCTGTGACTGGCTTCCAATGGCATCCGGAGGTGATCAATAAATTTTCTGGGCACGATCTGTTGCAGTATTGTGAATTTCATTTCCTATCCTAAAAACTATGCAATACTCTTATTATTTCAGCTATGTAATGTCCTTCATTAATGATGCTGCAGAAAAATGCCTTTGAATGGGCTTCACCAAGAATTCCACATACGGAGGATGCCATTCAGATAACTCAGTATGTTGCAAATTTTTTGGTCAGGTTAGAGCTCATTGTGATAATATTGCCATCTGTTACTTCCTCCTGGGAATGAAATGAGAGGAGTGCTAGTAATACTCTCTCTAACACTCTCTTTCTGATACTTTCTCCGTGATTGATTAGAATTTATTGAAAATTACAATTTTGGTGAGTCTCACAGTTAAATAGGGAGAAAACAAATCATTAAATGATTTGTGAAATCCATCAAAATTGGTTATTTCCAATAAATTTCAATTACGTGTAAAACAGTTTTAGATAGTGTTGCTAACATTTCTCATGAAATGATTAAGCTATAATGGCTAACATTTTTCCACTTTCATGAATCTGGCATCAGTGAATCTAGGAAATCCTTAAACAGACCGGTTGCTCAAGAATTGCTAGACAATCTCATTTACAATTACAGTCCCACTTATTGTGGGAAGGCTGGGTAAGCCTAAGATGACTTTACGACTTTGACATTTATTTGTTCTATATGTGAAGCTACTGATGTTGATGTTTATGCTTCTTGTAGGAGAGGATTTGATGAAGTTTACATATTTGCACAAGCCTAAATGCTGGAGAAATAAACCGAGAAAAGTATTGTGCGTAATAATTACCATGAATGTTGTTGTATGCACGAGTAATATCATTACTGTGATGCACAATAATGAGAGCTAAAGATGCTTAATATTGTACCAAAAGCTATGCTTATTTATGCGTTGTATCATGTTAGAATTCCAATATTATTATGGCTTAAATATGTTTTTAGTCATTCGAATATGATCCAAAAAATTTTTAGTCTTTCAATTCTTTTTTGATTTTTTTAGATCCTTCAAATATTATCAAATATATTTTCAATTTTATCGTTAATTTTTAAATGATGTCGATAATAGTGTTGGATCAATATGATTGTGTTACAAATTAACATGGCCATGTTATAACCAATTCACTTCCACTTCTCTCAATCAAGTATCCCTTCATCCCCTTCCCATTAGACAATCCCTTCTACTTCTTCACCCCTTGCTATTCCACTCATTCAAAACCAACATCTTCAATTCCTTAACATCACTTAACTCACCCAAAGCCTCTTTCTTTCTCTTTTTATTCACCTTAACTATCATTGTCATGGCTTGCCAATTCCTTTTTAATCTAGAGGTTCAATAGCTAGACGCGAGAGAGTTTGCAAAGGCCGTTGACGCAGGTGAAGGATGTGAGGGAGGAGGCGAGTTTCGGCATGGGGGCGATGGGGCAGTTTAGGAGGGAGAGGATGTGGAAAGGGATTTTAGAGTGGTGAAGGAGAGGGAGATGAAGGAAGAACATGGCCGTGTAGCATAATTAATTTGTAGTACAATTGTGTTAATTTAATATTATTAATAGTGTCATTCAAAAATTTATAGAAAAATTGAAAATATATTTGATAATATTTGAAAGGACTTAAAAAGGATAAAAAAAAAATTGAAGGACTAAAATTTTTTTAAATTACGTTTGAAATATTAAAAATATATTTAAATCTATTATTATATAATAATATGTACATCTGCAGAATGCACGGCTGAAATGCCTTGTATAGAATATAGCTAACGTTGTGTTTGTTAGGTCTATTTTTTGTTAGAGATGACCTGTAATATGTAACTTTTAGGATTCGAAAAGAAAACATCAGAAAAGGAAATAAAGCTTATAGATGAAAAGACTATAGAAAGTAACAGAGTGATTTAGCACATAATACTTACTTTCATTATATTTTGTTTATTAAAACAAGAATAAATGGATTGAAATTAGAGTACATAAATACGTATACCTTATTTACTTTACTAATTTAAAGTAAAAATTGAAAATCTGGTTAACTAGTACTCTAATAACCCTGGTTAAGAAATTAAAAAAAAATTATTTATTGTAGTAATATATATTAGCAACGAAAGTAATATAAAATGTGCCACATCTTTGACGCAGCAATTCGTTCCTTCGTATTGTAATAATTCAATTATTTTGAATTTTTTTATTTCCTTTTTTTATGCATCCTAATGATTTTTTTTTTTACTTTTATTTCCTTAATTATTATTTTTTTCTGGATAAAAGTTTATCTTTTAAGTATTTCCTTAATTATTGTCTGCACAACTGGTTAGACCTAACGAGTGTGAGTGATCTCTTCTTAGTTCTTAACAGAGTTGATATGCATATATTGGCGGGAAAACAAATCGGAGGGAAATATCCAATAAGAAGGAAAACCCCTAACTTACACATTTCGTCACTCTTCACTTCCAATGGCGCAGACCCAAACCCTATCCTTCTTTCACGAGATCGAATCTCTCGTCTCCGATAAACTTCAAGTGGTACCCCCCTCTCTCTCTCAATTTCACATTTTCCGTTTTATTTTTTAATTTGTTCTCTTGAATTTCGGAGGTTTTTGTCGAATCCCCCAAATTCCTTTCATTTCACGCCAAATAATTTATCTCGTACGGAATTGTTTCCTCTTTCAGGTTTCGTACAAATGGCTGAGTCGCAATTATATGGTATCGTCCGACGAAGCAAAGAGGTAGGGTTTCCTTCAAAGAAAAATTGGGTGAAAAAAGCTATACTCGTAGAATTGCTGTTTATTTTGTGTTTTATGTTACGGTTTTATGCAAAGTTGCAACTTTTTGTTATGTGTGTAGGTTGCTTCAGGAGTTTGTGCAAAAACATGACAGTGGGTTGGAGGTGGTGTATGCTTTGTCTGGCTGGTTAAAGAGCAACCATCCTAGTTACCACGTAAGGCTTGTTACCGGGCCAAAGCTTGCAGGTACTTGGGTCTTTTGTAAAAAAATAATAGTAATAATAAGAAGGGACAAAACTTAGATGCGGTTCTCCAATTTTGAATTGGAGTTTCACTTTGGTGATTCGTATAATAAAGGTTTGTATTAAATTTTAACACAAATGATCAAGGCGAAACTCTAATTTGATTGGAGAACAATAACATCTAAGGACTTGTTTAAGTTTTGTCCAATAAGAAATTGGGTTCTCTACAGTATTTTACTTACCGTCACTCTGTCTACATTGAGAGAATAAAAAAACAAATTTAACTTTGACATAGTGGAAAATTGTTATTATGCTTTTGAACCCTTGTCGTGAGATATTTTCATTTGGCATGGTAGTATTTTCCAGTCTAGTGGGAAGAGGAACTCACATTTAGTGCCTGACTGAGGACTGAGTCTCGAATAGGATTTTCTCCAAAGGATGATACTTGTGGGAAACCAAAAAATCTAGTGTGTTATTCATAGTTTTGTCACTTTAATTTGTGCCTATTTGTTTAATTTTAAGGTATCCAGCTTTTATTGCTAAGTTCATAACAAGCAGAACTGGGCCACTGGCAGATATCCATTTTTCAAGTGAAGTGGCAGTTCTAATTTAGTATCATTTTGTGTAAATTCTCTTGTATGAAACTTGGATACGGGTCAATTTGGTATGTCTCTAACTCAACTGTCAACTTGTCTTGTATGATCAGTTTGTCTATGTTGGAAGAACTGCTTATCAAGAAGTTTCACTAGTCATATGGTGTGTGCATGCATTTCAATTAATCTGTTCAGTTTACAATTTGAGGAACATTGTTAGTGAATGGGTTTTGAGAAAGTTTTGCTTGTTCTTTGATATGAAGTGGCTTACTAACAGATGGAAACAGGAGTAACATGAAATTTTTTCCTACTTTTTATCAGAAGCACAACAAGAATTTGATGGGGATTGCTCAGTTCAGATATATAGTGTGCAAGCTAGCATTCCAAAGGATCCAGCTGTGCTTTGGAATGCCGAGTTCATTCAAGCAGAGGAGCTCTTCAAGCAACCTTCCTCAGTTGACAATTGTTTGAGGGATAATAGGTTGGTTCCATAACTGCAGAATGTTTATATATTTTCCTTGTGCGATGGTAGATGTACAGTGTGAAAGTATTAGATTTTCTGGAGTTTGTTATTGATTTCAGTTCATTTGTTATAGAGAAATAGAGATTATGTTTGTGGATTTCCTTGTGGCTAACTAGCTTACTTTTCAGGTTCTGTGGGATCTCTAATTCTTTTGTACGACGGAATGTGGATGGCCCAACTGTAGTTTCTGCAGCTCCTCAATCAAAATCTGTAGGTGAGGGACCAACAAAGAGTAACATAGTTCACCAACCTCCTAAAAATATAGCATGTGGTTCTATTGACAAAGTTGATACAAAACCACAGAGTGTGGTAAAAGAAGTCAAAAAAGAAAAGGCCCCTCCCTTACCCACGGGCAATGGTATAGGGAATACTGTAGTTCATGATAACATCACCAAACCTACTGCAGACAAAGAAAAGGCCCCTCCCTTACCCACGGGCAAAAAGAAAGTACAAGCTGATAAAAGTGGTTCTGTTAATGGAGGTTCATTAGCAAGCCTTTGGGGCCGTGCATCTGCAAAACCCAAGCCTTGCTCCTCATCAGCAGAAAATATTAACAAAATTTCAAATCCTCCTGGTTGGTTTTCGTTGCAGTTTATTCCATTTGCTTTGTTTTAGATTTTCATTTTTTTTCTTGGTGACTGCAAAGTAACATAACAATGTGTTGCCAATATATTACACTTTCTTTCAGTATCTACTGAAGCTGGACAAACTGCTGCTTGTGAAGCAGAAGAGTGTGACAGTGGTAATGATGATAATCAAGATGTCTCCTTGAGAAGGTCATCCAATAGGAAAAGAAGGGTTGTCTTTGATTTCTCAGATGAAGATGAAGATGATGTTGTCCATTTAGGATCACCTGATATCCCAAATAAACAATCATCTCTAGATTCTAGACAAAATGACAAAAACACATCAGAGAAAACCACTCTGCATTTTGATTCGCAGGAAGAAAATAAATCAAGGGTTAAGGAAGAAAGAGCAACTGACCAAAAAGCTCCCCTACCATGGAGAGAAAATGTATCAGCTATCAGCAAGTGCACAAATTCTGGGAAATCATCTTCCGAGAAGTTGCAGAGTGGTGCTCCTGAAGTACATGTAAATAAGGATAGTGTAAACAATGCCCCTCCATGTTCACCTAAAAGGAGAAAAGTGATGAAGACCAAGATTGATGAACGAGGGAGAGAAGGTACTTAGACTGTTAAATGCTCTTTTTTTTTTCACTCAGCAGCTTCTTTATTTCCATATAGCATACAAAGTTAATTTTATGTATGAATATCACTATAATAAGATTACTTTGGAACTTCTATTTTGAACTTAATTCTTTATAATTTATAAACAACTTTTTCTTCTGTACTTGCATGATTTTAGGGTGGGTTCATATCAAAATGTTTGGTGAATCTCATTAATCATAAAGTTTTTTAATGTTATATGTTTTGTATTTTTCTTGTTTATGTTTTTTTCTTCTCTCCAGTAACTGAAGTAGTTTGGGAGGGGGAGGAAGAGAAGAAACCTGATAAGGTTACAACAAAGAAATTGGACAGTAATGCATCTACCAAAGCTATCAATAGGTTAGTGTTAATCTTCCTTATCCTTCATGCATTTGAGATGAATGACTGGAAATCACCAATACTTCCAAGTGCCAAATGACACCTGTTGGTTGTTCCATGAAAAGCATAAAGGGGTACTTCATTAGGTTTGCTTTACAACTTGCTAGGTATTTCTGAAGTACTTCAAGGTCTTTTGACAGAAAAAATCTTGATTTCTTGATATTGAAATATGTAGTTGGTTCATTTGAATTAATGCAAAATATTGCCAGGATTTGTGGGTTGAATCTAGTGTGTTCAAGCAACTTAACCAGTTGATCATTTTAAGGTTCATGCTAGTTTGACGTAGATCCCATATCTCGAGAATAGTCATTTGCTAACTTGAAGGTTTTGATTTAAATTATGGACAGTTTTTAAAGATGAACAAAACATTTATCACCAAACATCCTTTTAAAAAAACAACAAAATGCTGATTTGGGAACAGAAGTTAAATGGGCACTGTAATTTCACCAGAAATTCAACTATGTAAGTAGTTCATTTCACTGCACTGCACATGCTTACCAAAATGGTTGTCCACTCTAGCCATCAATAACATCTTTAATATCTGAAGCTTGTAGACTCCCCTTTTAATCTGATTTTATTTTTTAAACTCAAATTTCTGTTTTTTAAAACAAAAATTACCACTTTAATATGGTGTTTATGCATGATGATCATGACTAACTTTATTCATTACAATTCCAGTGCTCCAGCAACTAAGAAGCCACCAGCCAAATCAAATTCCATTAGTGGAAGAGGAGGAAACAAGAAAGCAGGAAAGTCAAATGATCCTAAACAAGGCAATATACTTTCATTTTTCAAGAAAGTTTGAGAACCGCACAGAGAATCACAATGTTCAAAAGAGACGAACGATCCTTTTCCATGATCATTCATCAATGCTAGTTTCTTCATGATTGTGAGGATATTGCATTATGCAGTTCTGGTTCTTTTAGTTGAGGGTTTCACTGTAATCTGGATGCAGGATTGGTTGAAATACCTTGCTTGATGTGTTGCGTTTTCCTCACTCATGCTATTGCTAATATAACTAATTACTCTGGTCCTGTTCTTGATCTCGGTTGCTTGAGGTTCTAATCCTGGACTCAGGTTATGCCTAGTTTAAATTAAAGTCTGTAAAATAAAGTGAAAAATAAGGATATATTTTTTATAAAACAAGGCTTAGACGTACTATCATTTTATGTATCTAAATGAGAATTTTTTTTTTTATAAAACAAAGAAAAATTGTTTTGAATCTATAATAATTTTTTAACTTAAAATCAATTCATCCAATGTGATTATGAAAAAGTCAATGTAAAATCAAGGATGCCCTTATGCTCCTATCATATTGCTCGAATCGTGTGCATAAACATAACTACGTGGTAAAGGAATCTGGATTGAGTTGTTAGGTTGCAGATGAACGTTTATTTTGTCATATAAAATACTCCAAGGGTATAGTTGGTATACACAATTTAAGGTTTTATTCTTGGTCTATGATTTAAGGTGTTATGGTTCATGGTTGAGGATTGAGGATTTAAGATTGAGAATTTAGAATTTTATGATTTAAAGTTTATAATTTAGGCTTTACAGTTTCAAGATTTGGTGTTTGCGATTTAAGATTTTATTCGTGGTTTATGATTTAAGGTTAAAGGTATTATAGTTTAGGATTTAGAGTTGAAGGTTAAGGATTCAGGTTTAAGGCTTAGGATTTTATAGTTTAAGGTTTATGATTCATTGTTTTAGGGTTTTAGTATTCATTGTTTTAGGTTTATAGTGTTTAAGATTTGTGGTTCAATATTTGGGGTCAAGAGCTTATGGTTTTTGGTTTATGGTGCATGGTTCATTGTTTAAGATTTATAATTTAGTATTTAGGTTTCATGGTTTATGGTTTGAAGTTCATGGTTTTAGAGCGTATGGTTCATGATTTTAGGATTTAGAGTTCATTGTTTAAGGTCCAAGGTTTATGGTTACGAGTGTTGGTGTTTAATGTTTAATGTTTCCTTGTTCAAGGACTAGGGTTCATGGTTTAGAGTTCATATGTTAGTTGTGTTTTGTTTGAGATTTAGGATTTATAGTTCATGATTTAAAGTTTATGGTTTAGGTTTTATGATATATGGTTCATGGTTTTCAAATTTAAAGTTTCATGATTTATGCTTTAAGGTTTATAGGTTATGATTTTATGGGTTGAGATTTATGATTTTCGGTCCATGGTTTAAGATTTATGATTTAAAGTTCAAGGAATAGATTTTTAGGGTTTAAGTTCAAAGTTTAGAGTTTTAGAGTTTAGTGTTAACAATTTTAAAATTAAAGTTCATCATTTAGTGTTTTAAGGTTTTAGTGTTTCTGGTTCCATGGTTTATGGTTTAGTGTTAATTGTTTCTAGGTTTCAATGTTTATAGTTCATGGTTCTAAGGTCTCAAGTTTATTGTTTATAATTTATGACATTAGGGTTTATGGTCAATGATTTAGGTTTTATGGTTCAATGCTTTAGCATTTAGTGTTTAGGATTTATGATTTATGGTATATGCTTTAAGGTTTTAAGGTTATGCGGTGTATGGTTTAGGATTTAAATATTCATTTCATGATTCAAGATTTAGTATTTTATTTTATGGTTTAGGGTTTCATGATTTAGTAATTATGGTTTCATTTCATGATTAATGATTTAGGATTTCGTGGTTTAAAATTTATGGTTTAGGTTTCATTTCATAGTTTATGATTTAGTGTTTCATTAGAATTTAGAGTTTCATTCATGATTTAAAATTTAAAGTTTAATTTCATAGTTTATGATTTACGGTTGTAATAGAATTTATGGTGAGTTTATTTACGAAACTTTAAATATTTAGGGTTTTCATTTATGGTCAGTTTTTGGGTGTTATTAATGAAACCCTAAATAATTAGTGTTTCATTAATGAAACCCTAAATAATTAGGGTTTCGATTTAATGTTTAATTTATGAAACACTAAATATGTAGGGTTTCATAAATATTTAGAGTTTCAAATTAGAATGAAATTTATGATTTAATTATTGTAACCGTAAATATTTATGGTTTTGATTTAGGGTTTTATTTATTAAAACCTTAAATATTCAGGGGTTTCTTTATGAAATCCTAAATATTTTGGGTTTCTATTTAAGGTTTCATTAATGAAACCTAAAATATTTAGGGTTTTACTATCATGTTACATTTTTGAAACCCTAAACATTTAAGGTTTTGATTTAATGTTTCAATTATGGAACCTTTAATTGTTAAGGTTTCTTTTTTCAAGCCCTAAATATTTAAGATTTCAAATTAGAATCAAATTTAAAATTTAATCAATGAAACCCTAAATAATTATGTTTTCAATTTAGGATTTCATTTATGAAACCCTTAATATTCAGGATTTTATTTACGAAATCCTACATATTCAAGGTTTCAATCTAAGATAAGTTTTAGAGTTTCATTAATGAAACATTAAATAAATAAGGTTTCATTAAATAAACCTTAAATATTTATGGTTTTGATTAAAGGTTTTATTATTTAGCATTTCAATTCAAGTTGTCATTAATAAAACCCTAAATAATTGAGGTTTTGTTTATGAAACCCTAAATATTTATGGTGGTAATTTAGAGTTTCATTTATCAAAATCTTAAATATTTAATGATTTCTTTATGAAATCCTAAATATTTAGAGTTTTATTAATAAATCTTTAAATATTTAATGTTTTATTTTTGAAAACCCAAATATTTAGAGTATTAATTTTTTAAACCTTAAATATTTAGGGTTTCAATTTAGTATTTAATCAATGAAACCCTAAATATTTATGTTTTGAATTAGGATTTCATTTATAACACCCTAAATATTTAGGCTTTGGTTTATTAAACCTTAAATATTTAGGGATTCAATTTAGGGTGAGTTTTAGGGTTTCTTTAATGAAAGCCTAAATTTAGGGTTTCATTAAAGAAATCCAAAATAATTAGGATTTCGATTTAATCTTTCATTTATGAAAAAAAAAATTATTAATGGTTTCAATTAATGATTTTATTTACGAATAACTAAATATTTAGGGTTTAATTTTGAAACCCTAATTAGTTAGGGTTTCAATTTAGCATGTGATTAATGAAACCCTACATAATTAAGGTTTCATTTATGAAACCCTCAATATTTATAGTTACAATTTAAAGTTTCATTTAATAAAAACCTAAATATTTAAAGGTTTCTTTATAAAATCCAAAATATTTTTGGGTTTCAATTTATCATTCTGATAAAGAAATGGTTCTGATTTAATGTTTCTAAATATTTAAGATACTATTTATGAAGCCCTAAATATTTAAGGTTTCAATGTATGATTTAATCAATGAAACTCTAAATATTTATGTTTTGAATTGAAGGTTTCATAAATAAAATCTTAAATATTTAAAATTTTGTTTATAAAATCCTACAATTTAAAGTTTCATTTATCAAAACTTTAAATATTTAATGGTTTATTTGTAATACTCTAAATATTTTGGGTTTTGATTTAAAGTTCTAACAATGAAACCCTAAATAATTAAAATTTCAATTTAATATTTCATATATGAAATCCTAAATATTTAAAGTATTATTTTTTAAACCCTAAATATTTAGGGTTTGGATTTAGGATTTAATTGATAAAATCCTAAATATTTATGTTTTGAATTTAGGGTTTTATTTATAAAACCTAAAATATTTAGGATTTGGTTTATTAGACCTTAAATATTTGGGGTTTCAATTTAAGGTAAGTTTTAGGGTTTCTTTAATGCAAGCCTAAATTTAGGGTTTCATTAAAGAAACCCAAAATAATTAGAGTTTCGATTTAGTGTTTCATTTATGAAAGACAAATTATTAATGATTTCAATTAAGAGTTTTATTTTTGAATAACTAAATATTTAGGGTTTAATTTTGAAAACCTACATATTTAGGGTTTCAATTTAGGCTCTTATTAATGAAACATTAATTATTTACAGTTTCAATTTAGGATGTGATTAATGAAACCCTAAATATTTATTATTGTAATTTAGAGTTTTATTTATTAAAACCTTAAATATTTAACGGTTTCTTTATGAAACCCTAAATATTTTGAGTTTCAATTTAAGGTTCCAACAACGAAACCTTAAATAATTAGAGTTTCAATTTAATGTTTTTTTTTATGAAATCCTTAATATTTAGGGTTTCAATTTAGGATGAATTTAGGATTTAATTGGTGAAACCTTAAATATTTACGTTTTGAATTTAGGGTTTCATTTATGATACCTTAAATATTTAGAATTTGATTTATTAAACCTTAAATATTCAGGGTTTCAATTGAGAGTGAGTTTTAAGGTTTCTTTAATGAAAACCTAAATTTGGGGTTCATTAAAGAAACCCAAAATAATTAGGGTTTGGATTTAATATTTCATATTTGAAAAATAAATTATTAATGATTTTAATTAAGAGTTTTATTTATGAATAACTAAATAATTAGGGTTTTATTTTTGAAAACCTAATTATTTAGGGTTTCAATTTTTGATGTGATTAATGAAACCCTAAATAATTGAATTTTCGTTTGTGAAACCCTAAATATTTATGGTTGCAATTTAGAGTTTCATTTAATAAAACCCTAAATAATTAGAGGTTTCTTCATAAAACCCAAATTTTTTTGGGTTTCAATTTATGATTTCGATAATGAAACCCTAAATAATTAAGGTTTTATTAATGAAACTCTATATACTTAGGATTTTGATTTAATATTTCATTTATAAAACCTTAAATATTTAGGTTTTCAATTTAGGATTTAATCAATGAAACCCAAAATATTTAAGTTTAGAATTTAAGGTTTCATTAATGAAATCCTAAAAATTTAGGATTTTGTCTATGAAATCTTATATATTGAGGGTTTCATTAAAGAAACACTAAATAATTAAGGCTACAATTTTATGTTTCATTTATGAAACAAAAATCATGGTTTCAATTAAGGGTTTTATTTATGGTTACTTAAATATTTAGGGTTTTATTTATGTAACCTTAATTATTTAAAATTTCAATTTAGATGGTCATTAATGAAATTTTAATTATTTAGGGTTTCAATTTAGGATGTCATTAATAAAATCATAAGTAATTGATGTTTCGTTTATGAAATCTTAAATATTTATAGTTGCAATTTAGAGTTTTATTTATCAAAATCCTAAATATTTAAGGGTTTCTTGATAAAACCTTAAATATTTTGGGTTTCAATTTATGGTTCCAATAATAAAACCCTAGATCATTAAGGTTTCATTAATGAAACCCTAAATATTTTTGGTTTCAAATTAATGTTCCATTGATGTATCCTAAATATTTAGGATTTTGTTTATGAAACCATAAATATTCAAGGTTTCGATTTAATGTTACATTTATGAAACAAAAAGTAGTTAAGGTTTCATTTTTAAAACCCTAAATATTTAAAGTTTCAGTTTAGGATCAAATTTAAAATTTAATCAATGAAACCCTAAATAATTATGTTTTCAATTTAGGGTTTCATTTATGAAATCTTTAATCAAGGTTTCAATTTAGGTTGAGTTTTAAGGTTCCATTAATGAAACCTTAAATAAATAGGGTTTTATTAAAGAAACCCTACATACTTAGGATTTTGATTAAGGGTTTTATTTATAAAACCTTAAATATTTAGGGTTTCAATTTAAGATAAAATTTAGAATTTAATCAATGAAATTCTAAATATTTATGTTTTGAATTTATGATTTTATTTACGAAACCTTAAATATTTAGGATTTTGCTTTAATGTTACAATTTTTAAACTCTAAATTTTTAGGGTTTCAATTTAATATTTCATTTATGAAACCAAAAATAGTTAAGGTTTCATTTTATGATGAAATTTAAAATTTAATCAATGAAACCCTAGATAAATATGTTTTCAATTTAGGGTTTCATTTATGAAACCCTTAATATTTAAGATTTTATTTACAAAACCCTAAATATTCAAAGTTTTAATTTAGGGTGAGTTTTATTGTTTCATCAATGAAACCCTAAATAAACAGGATTTCATTAAAAAAATCCTAAATAATTAGGGTTTCGATTAAGTATTTTATTTATGAAACCTAATTATATAGGATTTCAATTCAAGTTGTCATTAATGAAATCCTAAATAATTAAGATTTCATTTATAAAATCCTAAATATTTATGGTTGCAAAAACTTTAAATCCTAAATCCTAAACACTAATATTTGACTTACTTTCACATGCATTATGACTTACTTCTTTTAACATTTATTTATATTAAATTTAAAAATAATTGACAAATATATATATATATATAAAAAATATAATAATATAAAAAATCATAGATAATAAACTTAATACCTGTACAAGACATGGATTACTATGATAGTATAAAACATGGATCAGAAAACATATCCAACTATTTTGTTCACATTAGCTAATCAAATTATAATTTTTAATAAAAATCAATTATTTAAAAGGAATGGTCTTTCACTTGCTTAACTAGCCTGATCATCCACCTTAGCAGTTTTTGCAACCCTGCATTTCAATTATAATGATGAAAAAAAAAAAAGATATCAAATGAGTTTTTCATTTGTCGTTTCAAATTGACTTTATATTGTAGTCAAATTTTTAAACAAGTATAAAATCAGGGGATAAAAACCTGTTGGAGTAGTTGTTCAAGTGTTCTTTCAACACAAATATGAAATCGGTGTTGAGAAATTGCCGCATTGAAAATACATAATGGAGTTTTGTATTTACCAAAGAAGAGGGATACTGTCATCAGATACAGAACAAACATTTTTTTTGTTTTAATTGATTGAGGAAACATAGCAGTAGATAGATTTCAAAGATGGTGGAAAGTAAAAAGAGTTGCTACCCTATGCAAGTTACCAATTCAATGAGATAACCATATACATGATTTACAATCTTTTCCCCATGAATCTTTCTATTTATACTCTCTGTTATTAACTGTCCCGAATCAGGTTAGTTGGCTCGCTCAAAACGTACTTGGGTAGTTCATACTTTGCTCCTGCAAAACAAGCATTGCAGCAAGAATCAGAACAAAATCACATTGATAAAGGTAAATATTGCAAGAAATGAACATGCAAGGTAAATATTACATTGATTTCCATGGACCAAGTCTAGTATTTCCAACAATTTTGCTTTCATTATCATGGTATGGTATCTCATGCTAAGCTAGTCTTAACTTTTTTACTGCATTTCCCCTTTAATATACCCTTCAGCAAATGCATATTGAAGTTTGTAAATAGAGAAAAAAGGTGATGCAGTTTTACACTGTCCCTCAATCACAATCACAACCCATTGTCATTACATCACCATTAAACTCTTGGTAAATAAATCTTACAGACCCCAACAATTTTCTAATAGAAAGGTTTGTTTTCTGAGGTAATAAATTTGGAATGAGTGTAAAAAGAAAGGGTTTTGATTGTGAGAGTACATGTTCATTTGGTAGGGTAGTTGAGGTGAGAAAGGTAATGGTGGGGTTTGAAGAGCTTTCTTCAACAGTGTAATGTATTCCACCATTATCCACAATACAATAAAGGTATGTGTCACATGATTCAACTAGGCATGGACCACAGTTGGATAATTAAGGGGAAAAGTATGGCAGTACAGCAAGAAGCTCACATGGTGTGGTTCATGGCATAAAAGTTCTTATATGCTTTTCGTTTTAACTTCCAATTTCATAAGCCGTATAATGATTTTAAAATCAAAGGAAACTGAATCGAGTTTTTCAACTTTCAATTTCCAAGACTAATTCAGATTATAAAAACCAAACACATTGTATGTGTATCCTATATAATTAAATGTTACTTTTCATTGTGAAATTTTTCTTCAATATAGTAGAGACAATGGGATGCAACATGAAATAATTACCTCTTTCATCATAGCATACTGTCAAATCAGAACTCTGGACAATGACCCCTGCACTATCCACAATTGCTTGTGCTAAAGTTAGATCAGCCTCAGCAGCAGCTCGAAGAGCATCCCAAATCTCTAGTAGCAAGCACGAAAACATATGCACTTCAATTAACTAAACTAAAACAGTTAAGGCAAAAACGAAATAAAGAAGAATGATTCACAGCATAATACCTGTAAACCTATATAAACTTTTGGGGGATACCGGATATGTGTTATATTTTATTGTGTCATTTGTTAAACATATTAACATACTACACTATCATTGATTCTGTTCTTTCAGAAATTAGTTTTATAGAATTAAATGTAATAACTAATAGCCTGTTTGCTTAAGATTTATCAATTTATTTTTACCACAAAGGTGGAAATATGGCTTAAAAAAAATGCATGTAGACCCAAAGGAAAGCAATCATTCCTTCACGCCACCAGGCCTAGGGAAGCCAAATTCCACTTTTTTAACCTAAGTCATTCGGAACAAATGTTCATCCATACAATGATACAAAAGAACTTTGATAACTTTTTTCTTATTTCCTTGGGGCTATGCTTTTATTCTACTATGGATTCTTTTAGCAACTATACTCACATGCTTCTTATCTGCCCAGTTTTCTACATATTATGCAAGACAGATAAAGCCATGTTAAACATCACTATCACATATATGCACAAGGCACTAACAACCAAACAGGACTCTTACAAAAGCAAATTTTCAATTTTTTTCCTTGATGTAAACTTATTGTCCTTCTTTCCAAAATTAGCTATAAACAACAATGTAATAGTAAAATAAAATGTCTATGCATTCTCTAACTAGAAAATGAACTAATGGAATAACCTTTGGTTTTTGTCAATTTACATCTTCAACAATTACCAACCCTATTGTACAACATCCTAGCTATAAAGATAGAGGCTTCTTAGAAGATGACCATGCTAGATGAGATCAAAGCAAAACAGCAAGCTACAAATAATCAGTCAGAAAACTAATCTAAAATAAAGAAATTGGAGCAATGCAGCAAACCATGGGAAGTGAACTGATTCATATAAAAAAAAGCCAATTTAATCTGCAACAGGCCTTTAAACATTCCAAATATGGTCATTTATTGAATCATGATAATACCTTTCCGGCCACCATAGTGAGGAGCTGTGTCCCAAAATTCATCACGTAATTGTGTAAGCTGAGTCTTTGTTATGGGCTGAGGATGCTTCCAAGGCTTAGGTTTCCGGATCTTTTTTACTGCCCCTGTTATATTGGTGTAAATGGCAAATGAAATCAAAACCTTAAAACCCTCAAGCATCAGGAACAAACCACTAAAAAGATAGTTTAACACTAAGCATTTGGAATAATGAATAACTAGAATTAAGATTAGCAACGTAATAATAAATTTAAAAAAAAAAACTTCGTTAAAAAAAATAAAAAAAATCTATACTATGAGATAGGAACAAATATAAGAGAGTGACATGCTGCACCACCTTATTCTACATATCCTTTTTTGTGGTTTAAATTTAAATCATCAATTTGCAAAGAGTTTTTCCTTTCATGATATTATCAACACTACCAATACAGAAATGAATTTGAGGTAAGACTAACAAAGAGGCTCCTGCATGTTGTAATGCTCGACTATGAATGTATCTCTGTACACATGCAACAATGCACAGATCAGAAGATAAAAACTTATTATTGGTTATCAATGTACCTTAGAAAGGAAATGGCATATTCATATAATGTTGCCACTTCTTATCTTGCGTCCAGGAGGAAACAAAGATGCAAGGCAAATTTTCAGTGCCATGCTTATATCTCCATGCACACAAACAAAAAGGACACAAAGACATCATGGTGATAACTGATAAATAAGCATGCTCTAATGAGATATAAGTAGTTAATTTATCTAGAACCTACTTTTACTAGTGGTTTTTCAGCCTTTCCTTTCACCCTTTTTCACTTGCTTTAGATCACACAGCTACACATTGTTAGGTGAAAGTGAGAAATGAAAGATTAGGCTTTACTAACAGTCAGGATACTCAGGTGGCATTATCAATTAGAAGAAAAAATCATCAATATACCCCAATTTCTTTGGTTTCTAAAATTCATAAATCAACAAAAATTCACACCAAATTACAGCAGTTCAGATAAAATCTCTAAGATCTAAACTAACCCCAATAGAAGTAGTGTCCATTCCAAAACCAATTATTTCCAACCTCAATTCATTCACCCAAAACCCACCAACAGTATCCCCATTAGAGACTAAATTTTCAAAACTACGAATAAGAGAGACAGACCAAGAGCGTGTTTGGTTTAGCGTTGGCTTATCCAGAATCAGGTCAAAAAACCAGCTAACCTAATTTTAGATAAATGTTTACATCATCGATTCCAGCTAACTGCGTTGAGAAATTGATTTTGGGTGCAAAATTGATTGAGTAAAAGCTATTTGCATTGGATCAAAATAATTTACACTGAATTTTACTAATAATCATAAATCAATTTTGCAAAACCACTTCCATTCAAAATCAATTTCGTCAACAGTCACTCAAACACACACACCAAGCACATCACTAGAACTTAAAAACCAGCAAGTTTGGCACACCATCCTAACTCTTTCCTCCAAGACAACCACTAGCAACATCCAACAGATTAAAAAAAAAAAACAACCACCTATGACAAAAATTGGTTGGAAAAAACAAACACACAACAATTAAACTCTCCAAACGAAAGGGTGGGACTTTCATTATTCAATACAAAATGTGGTAAAACATCGAAAACTCTGAAAAAAAAAGATTTGTAATTTGTTAGCCCTATGCACCATAATTCCTGATTCCCTTGAAAATTACAATTTTTTAGAGTCACTAATATACACGATGATTGTTAATAAATATCATCATCAGCACCCGAATGAAAGAAAGAAGGGATTTTGACAGCGACCCATGATGAAATTGGAAAAGAATTAACGAAAAGGGAATGCAAAGAAGAGGATTGAGAGGAATGAAAAGAAGGGTTGGCTCACCATCAGGCTTGGATTGTGAAGATCCAGCACAACCCATTGCAGAAAAAGGAGAAGAAGTTGGTTTGGTTGGCAGAAGAGAAATAGAGAGAGAAAGAGAGAGAGAAATGAAGGAACTTTTCTCTTCTCAGTGAGATGCCAAGTCAATGACGTAGCTTTGGCACGATAACCACTGCAGTGGGTAACGGTAATGGCTACACTCTAACCTTATTATTTAGTTTACACACACTCACCACTCTCGTCCCATTTCCCATGATGTAACAACAAACAATAATATATTATGTTTTATTTATTTTAAACTTAAATATTAATGAATATTTAATTTTGTGTGAACTTGTTTGAACAATTTTTACTATTTTATTGGGTGTTGTCAGTTAATTTAATGACTAATCTTCCTTAAAGAATATGATAAACCAGTTTTAGGAGTGTTACTACTCAACCATATTATTTTTATTTTTTTTAGAGAGTTAGGCTTTTTTTTTCAAAGAAATAGAGAATTATGCTATATAATATGAAGAATGTAATAAATTATAATTAATTAATAATGTAATTTTAGTTAATATTATCCTCTTTGATAATATCATAAATAAGGTCCCATCCCTTTTTATTTTCACGGGTCAGGCTGCCTCTTTGGTGGGTAAAACACGGGCTGCCCTTCAAATATATGTCCTAACTATGTGCTGAATTTTCTTTTTATATATTTTTCCTTTGTCCGAATATTTTTATTCTTAAAAAATTAAGTTCTCATTTTAAGTAATTCAATTCTCAACTTATTGATTCTTAAGTAACTACATATCAAAATTTCTCAGCCTACCTGTAACTTTTTAAAGTAAATCAAGTTGGAGTGAAGTCTCTTTTAAAGTTTATAATAATAATAGGTAAAAGTTAACATAAAAAAATGATTCTTACCTTACAAGTTAAAAAGGTGATGCTACGATTCAATGGAAAACATAAAGTCCCGGTTTAAATTGTTTTTAAAGGGTGTAATTTAAATTGAAGAAAACTAGTGAAAATTTGGTGCAATAGGTTAATACTTAATAGTTAGTAGTGTGAGTAAATATGGCATATGTCCATTGGTTATTGAGAAAAGGTAACAAGGAATCATCATCAAGTCAAGAGTTCAATTTGATTAGAGCTGAACTTGGTTATTGCCTACTTTACATTATTGATTGTGAAGGAAGGAAGAGGGAATCATAATGGCTCAATAATAAGAAGCATTGCATTACATTACTGAGAAGAAAAGTAGAAAAGATAGAGAGAAACAGATAAAGTGGTAGTTGGCGCCTGTCAATGTTCCATGTTGCGTGGCACTATGGCGTGTGATCTTCTTTTTCTAATACTGCGGCCATTCGTGGAGAATATGTGAGTATGTAACTTTTTTTTTTCTTCCTAGAACACGGTTATTATTGGTTTTCATTAGGTCAAAAAATCTAATTTCATTTGTAATATTTCAATTTTTAATTCAAAGAGTTTTAACTTAGAATAGAGATAGAATATATAAAAAATTCATTAAATAAATCATTTTACAACACGTGAATATAAAATGTTTAACTCTACCCTAACTCTTCACGTTACATTAGATTAGGTCTCACTGTATTAAAATCTAAAGATGTCTACAAATAATAACGGTGTAATTCTTAATGTAATACAATACGTATAGTATTTTTTATGCATTTTTGGTATTTAGATTAGATTATTCTTTAAAAAAAAGAGTATTAGATTAGATTAAATTATATTAATTAAATACTAAATGGAAGTATTTTTCAAAATTAGAAGACCCGGACATTTTAATAATTAAGAGATTTAATTGATTTTTTAATAATAATTAAGGGATCAATGGTATAATTAAGTATTTTAATTAACTTAAGTTATGCTCGTTGCTAAAGCCTAATGATGAAAATATACTTTCAAATATTGAATATCACGAAGATGATAACAAAAAAGTCTGTCTAATCTAAGTAAACAAACACAAGTTCACTTTTTTTTTTCTTTAAGAGAAACACAATTTCAAAATATAATTATAAATATTGTAAATCACAAACTAAAATTAGCGAGTTTTCTTTTCTTTTATGTGGGTACAAGTTAAAGCAAAAGTAAGATATCCAATATCCTTTTTATTAAATAAGCTTTCCTTGTTTGTTTTGCGTCTAACAAATAAAAGTTGCCATATTTTGGCAAGATGCTCGTGTTGTTGGATAGTTCGACCTAACCTTTAAATAAGAGTGAAAATGACGATTGAAACAAAAGACAATAATGAACTGTGACAAATACACACTAGCAAACAAATCAGCAGAACAACCACCCTCCTAACCCAATTTATTTACACAACTTTCTGGCAACTATTTATTTATGTTGCATTTAAAAAAAATTGATATAATGACAGTATAAATATTTTTATACAGTTAACTGATTAAAAAGATAAACTCATGACGCGAATTCTGATATTTTCCAAAGAAAAGATGTTCATATATGTGGTCTTTTCAACAAAAGAAATTGTTCAAAGAGGTGCACTATACGGAAGAAGTGAGAATATTTGGAAGGATCGGTGAGTTCCAAATTTGCTAGATCACAAATTGCATTGTTAAATAAAAAGTTTAATAGTAGTATACTGACAATATAAAATAGTTTTACACTATCATTCAAACATAATTTTTCGTAATTTTATACTGTCATTCAAACATAATCTTTCATTTATAATAAATTATGTATCTTTTAAAAAATTATCATAAAAATTTTTTTACACTATAAATTCATTACCATTAAACTCTTTAAAAAAAAGTCTCTTGTCCAATATTTGATTGATGCAAACTAGAGTATATGAGATGTAGGCTTAGCCACTGGTAATCTAGTAGTATGTTTCCCCAACTGAAGCACAATGCATCTTATATAAGTTCTTCATCTTCATTGTAAATGATCCTCTTGTTCCAAAATAACCTAGCTTGATAAGGAAATTCTAATTCATTGAGCCTTTCAATACAATCAAATAGAAAGTTCCAAGGACGCCATACTAGGATGTTTCAAATATGATTTTTCACAATTTGGAATTTTAAAACTATGGTGATGCATGTTGATTGTTAAAAGAATTCCCAAAAGGAGATGGATTCCTCCTCAAGCTATGATGAGCTTGACTAAAACAAATACCAAAAACAAACTGTAATTTGAACCATCTTCGATGTTCTAGTTCAGATTGTTTGATGCTTCAACTATAAAGATAATGACATGATTCGGTAAATAAGTAGTTAAGAGGGAGCAATCTCCTTGAATCTGAGAAACTTTGTATGTGGGGATGCTAATTTTATACCAAATTGTTCAGCACATTGTATTTGCTTATAATACAGCTCCAAGCAGTTGTCAAGTACAGACACACTTCGAACTAATGTAGGTGCACATATTCAATATAATGGAGAACATACTACTAGTGAAAGATAAATCATGCAAAACTTGTTTACTGAGAGTTGAATCGGAATGTCTCCTCAGATGCATACTTAGTTCTCATGCTGTAATGGTCAAACTTTGGATTATTATGATCAACAGCCCTTGTCTCAACAGGTTTAGCCTCAGCTCCAACTGCCCCCATAACAACTTCTCCACTCTTTTCTCGTTGTCTGTGTCGTGGCCTTTCTTTCTGGCTCTTAGATTTGGAGTATGGAGGAATCTCAGAAGAACCATAGAATTCAGCATACTCAGGTTGTTTTGAGGATCGGTGCTTGCTTGATAAAGAAGGGTCCTTGAAACTGCTTGATTTTATCTTTGGGGGCTTCATTTCTGCATATTTCTCAGCAGTGCTTGGAGTATGGACCTGTGACGCCATCCTATTTTCGGTAAGAGGAGTATGGACCTGTGAATGTGATGCCATCCTATTTCCGGTAAGAGGAGTATGTCCTTGAGCATTTTTCCTATTGACCAATGGAGGCTGCACTTCATCTTCAGGCATCACAAGACGATCTTTCAGTGGTGTTAGGCCTCTCTTGGAGTTGCCAGGTCTGAAATGTGAGGGTATGAATTGAATGAATGCGCTAGCTAATCCTTCAAGGGAAAGCTTAGAAAGATCAACAATGAGCTGCCCAAAAGACGGCCATCCCGGCTCCTCTTTACTGCTCTCCAGGATTGGCATGTGTTTGTCATTGCTTGCTAGCCCTTTGAACTCTTTTTCTGACTGTTGCTGCAGCATTTGTTCAGTGTGATTAGCCAATCAGCAGGGGTGAAAATGCTTTCTTAAAATGAACAGCATCACATAGCAATTAAAATATACATACCATGACCCAAAGAAAAATAAGATTTTATAGCAAAAGGATGAAATTTAGGGTCTGATTGGTTTGAGAAAATGATTTTTGTTTCCTTCCCATTTCCTCTTTTTCACAGATAATTACAAAGATGCTACGTTTTTCACTTCATTTTTTATTTTAACAATTGATACAAGTGATAAAGACAACATGTTGTTTGCATTGTTTCCTGTACTAATATTTGAAAATAGAAAACAAAGTAAAAAAACAATGTAGTAATTTTGTAATTACCTCTAAAATCAGGAAATATTAAATATATATATATATATATATATATATATATATTAAACCAAACAGGCCCTTAAATGAAGGGTTGATCCTGCCTTTTGCACCTCACATCCTTACCAGTAAAGAGACAATTAAAAAAGAAAGGAATGAAAATATTCCACTTTAAAAAATTGAATAAGTAAATTTGAAGTCTTGATTTTAAAAACGGAATAGTAAATTTGAACTCATGTTCTGGCTCAACATGCAGTAATCTTGACATAATATGGTTATAACAGGAAAATTGTCATAATTCTGAAATTTCTGTTTTTACAAATCCTATTGAAGCAAAACATACCGTTTTTGAGAAAAAAGAGGATCCAAATCCCTGCTGAAGCATACATGTAGCATATCCTACTATAACAGCACCAACAACTGTAAGTATATCTGCAGGAAAACCGACAAAATGAACTAAAATCAGAAGTTGATTCATGATGTAGAAACTAAAGGACTTAATAGAAGATGCAATCACATCATCAGTTTTCACATTTACATAGTCCCCATTGTTTCACTTCTCTGCTAAATACTGCAGAATCACATTTTTCAGTAACACCAACACATGCAAATATTTTATGTACTAAAAGCATTTATAGAACAATCTTCTGATAAAGAATAAATCAGATCCACCAATAATAACATAGTGAAACTAAATAATAATTGTCTGACTGGAATTTTCCATTTCATTTATGAGCCATCCATTGGAGCTAAGACCAGGTCTGAGCAAACTCGTCTGTTGGATGAACTAAATCCACATGCAGTGACATCATTTAATGCAACTTCCTCACAAGTCTAGTCCATGAGGGCAAGAGATGTTCCCTTAAATTTGAAGATGGGATCACACCAGATGAAGCCACCATTTCATATCAAGAAGGATCCAATAAAGCTACCCTCCCCACTCCCAGCTTAACTAACTGTGCCGTGAGAGAGAAGCCAGTATTTTGATCTTAGAAACCGTCCAGCAAATGATGTTCATAGTAGTCAACAAACTACAAAGTGACAAACAGTCATGAAATCAACATTCAGTATTTTCCTTTTTTCTTTCTTAACTCATTGGATGTCATTATTCCTTCTTTTCATTCTTTCTTTTTTCCCTGTTTATAGATGATATTCAAATTCAAAGCCATAACTACATCTGAATCACACATTAAAAAGGCCAGAAGGTTATTCTTCAGTGAAGTATAAAGCATTCAAAAACTTTCTTGTCTTGTAGTTACATGCTTGGAAGGTAAAGGAAAAAGCAGCACTGTATTTTTTTCCTATATCAACAGAAATGATTATATTCAATGATAAAACATATGAAACAGAAGCCTAGAGTGACTTCTGAAGCAGATGGCAAGGCACTGGACAATAAAGAGACTAGGTTCAAACCTGGGATCTTTGGCACTAACTTGAATCTGAATATCCTATTGATTGATTTACATGAATAGACTGTATCATATTTATATACAATACCAACTGGATCAATCCTCAAAGTTAAGGGATTAGAATCACCTAAGGAAAGAATAAACTAGCGAAGGAAACTAGGTAATCTGGTAAATAATACAAGAATATTTACAGAGTCCAAATGATGTCAACTATAATCAACAAGAAGATAAGAATATAAACCTGTACTGGAAATGGAATTAGACTGATAATCACAGTCCTCCTGGTCAAGAGAGATTTGCCGAAGAGCAGCATTTCCTCTATCAATGACCAACAAGGAACAGGTGGGCCGAACATATACCACATCAAAATCATTTGAGAATTTAGCATCCTCGCTAGGCCCATCCCTGTAGCCAGCTACACTTGACTTTCCTCCAGCAATGGTTGTCACACCTAAAAAATACTCACAAAGATCAGTAACAATATCCTTTTTCACCATTCTCACTCGCAATTCTCCCAATACATTAGGAGTTAGGACCCATAACCACTGGTTGCATTAATGGTATTGGACTGTGGGATTCTCATGCCAAACACTCTAGCAGGTTTCCAGTAAAAAGAATACCACAATTGAATCATAGAGTACTAGTAACACTTCTATTGAATTCCTATTTATACACTTAAGTTCAAATTCCCTTCTATATTGTCAGATACCAATACACCATGTTAGTCCAGAGTAGATCTTGAATACTTCTAAGTTGCAACTCAATTGTCAATTATCAGTTATCACATACCAGCATCTCCAATCTTTCTGATGGCCAGGTTCTGAGTATCAGCAACATAAACATTCCCTTTATCATCCACGGTTATGCCTTTGGGATGATTGAAACGAGCATCATTTGGTTTTCCATCCACATGGCCTGTGTATCCCTGAAATGACCCAGCCACCAATCTTCCTCTACTATCTGCAGCCAGGTAACATAATATGACAACAAACATAATTAGGATTCCATAAATATAAGCCCAATGAATGAAAGATCAAATCATTCAAATTTTCAATTAATCCAAAACTTTGTTTAATTTTCCACTTTTCTTTTTTCCCTCTTTAACCCTTGTTTTTTTATTTTGAATAGAGATTAGAAAACTATCAATTCCCTGTTAACTTGAATCAGATAAGTACCTAAATCTCAGATTCCTTTTTTTTTCTTAACTTATATCATCATTCTTACCATTGGCCAGCAACATCCAGAACCAATTTGAAAAAATTATGACAAAAATATTAACCTCCAGGAATGTATGTCAAAACTACCATATCCTAACCAACCAAATTTGCTTATAACAGTTGCAAAAACTCAAGAGGACAAGAGCAACCATACATTGGGACAATGGCGGAGTTATTCGAAAAATGTTGCTATTACTTGCATCAACAGCGAAGAGTTCACCATCCTCCTCAGAGACACGGATCCTGTAAGGGACAACCCCAATTTCGTTTCCTTCCACAACAGTCTCCACGACGTAACCATTTTCAAATTGAAGAACATTCCCATCTGAAAAGAAAGAAACAACAAATCACATTCACACACATACACAAACACCTTAACCATAAGAATGTTACACTATAAACACATTTATAACTTGGAAAGTTCTCACTCTCAGTAGAGAAAGAGCAATAACCTGAGTGTGGCGTCTTGGAGGTAGACCTTGTCCATTTGATGAGTGAAGAGATATGCTTAATCAACGGCCCTGATTCATTAGCATTGTTTAATTAAAGTAACAAAAAAAAAAACCAACATTGTTTAATTAAAGTGGGACACTGAAAAAACACCCACTTAGAAATTCATCATCCTTAAGCTAAAAGATCGAGAATTTAGCATGCCTATTTTAAAATTATGGAAAATTGACGCAGTGGAAGAAATGGGGATGTGAGTTTTGTTTACCTGCAGGAGCTGCGTGAGTTTGGAAGTGGAGAGAGAAAGTTGGGGCAAGTGCAATGAGCATGAATAAGAAGAGAACGTGATTTCTCATAGCTAATTTAGGAATGATCTGAGGTGGGGGCAAGGAGTAAACCGAATGAACTGAACTAGGTTGTGCTTGTGCTGTTAGTTTGAGAATCAGAAGAAACTATGGAGTGATGAAGATGAAGGACCGTTTTGGGAATGAGGAATGGGAAGTTCAAAGTGGTAGTGGCAAAGCAGGCAAGTGGTGTGGGGTTCGTCTTCTTCTTCTAATGCTTCATCTTGTTATTGGGCACTCACACACACTCTCTCTCTTACAGTGTAAAAGTGCTTTTGTTTGGTAAATTAAACTTTGGTTTTTGCATTTACGCGGAAAGTGAGATTTTCGAGGGAAGCATGGAAGGTGTGGTGACGAAAGAAAGTTAAATGCTTTTGCCAACCTTTCATTCCTTCCTCATTCTCATTTACAGTGTTTTTTATTTTTTATTTTTATCTTTGTTAACGTGTGTTAAGCTTTAGTGCATGTTAGTATTAAAATTATGTTTGTAACTTAATATTGCTTTAAAAAAAAGTGAATTTTTACCTCAATGAATTATGTTGGGATATTTTGTTTTTGTTTTTTATGGTGATAGTTTGTTATTCAGAATATAAAATAAAATGTTCTTAACTCATCAAGAAATACCGTAATAAAAGGAACATAGGAGTTTATCGCTAGGTATTTGACCAAATAGGATCGTCCAGTTCCTATAGAACCTATCACTAAAATATCCCTACTAGGGGGAGGTAAGGGTTTTCCAATGAGATAGGAAATGAAAACTATTAGCCCCACCAGACTTATTCTTTGATAAATGATACTATGAGTCAAACTCAATTGTTAATTATAATAGATTCTTATAATGATTTTTAAAATAATTTTATAAAAATTAATTGTTTCACGATAAATGAAAAATTGTGATAGACAGTTGATATAAAATATTTTACATCGAAAATGTATAAAAAAATTTCTCATAATACTTATAAAAATATTTTATACAAGTCTTTTTTTTATATATTTTAGTAGTTTTTATCAATATTTTTCACCTTTTTATTTTTTCTTCCTCCATACTTCCTTCCTCCTTGTTTTAGAAGAAGAAAAAAGAAAAGTGTGAGTAGAAACTAAAATAAATAATTTTAAAATATATGGACTAAAATATAAATATTGTACAAATATAAGGAACAAAACATAAAAAAAAAATGTAAATATAAAGACTAGAATAAAAGAAATTATAAAAATTTAAACCTTAAAAAAAAAATCCTCCCAAACCCGCGTGCAGAAAATGAGAGACGACTTTGACTTTTCCACTTGTTCCAAAAAACAAACCATAGCCCCGTCCTCTATATAAACACGCGTCCCCGTTTCTCAATTGCAAATTTTCTTCACCATTTCGTAGATCTACGTTAGCACCTTTCGCCTGCGGTAATATTCTTCTCCTTCCATCGCTGCTTCCATTTCCATTGCTCAGATTCCGAGATCTGCGTATTCCTCTTTTTGCATCCCGATTCGGTTCTCTCTTTTTTGCACGTGCCAATTAGGGTTTCAATTCGCCTTTGCCGTTTCATGAGACCAGATCTAGTTATATTGCACGCATTGGCATTGCGTAGTTCGATGGTTTTTGGTTTTTGTTTTTAAGGTTAAATACAAGCGATGTATAATTCTCTGTAGCCATCTAATTGAATCGGAATGTAGTTGTTTTGTTTACATTGGTTGTTCATGTATGCATTTCAGTAAACTGGTGAGCATAAATTGAATAGGTGCCAATGCATAGCTTGCTGGTGTAAATGAGAACCGCTTTTTAATTTAGTGTGTTTGGTGAGCTTTTTGAAATTGATTTTGGTTGAATTTGACTTTGCAAAATTGATTTTTGAGTAATGTTATGTTTGGATATTTTTTATTCTTAAAGCAGGTTACAATGCAAAAGTTGTTTATAGCTGCTTCAACTCAAAATCAATTTATGGACTCTTGGATAATTTTTTTAACATAGAGCTAAACATATGAATATTTACTTTAAACCATGCTAGCTTAGCTAGTATTTCATCTAAACATGCCATTAAGAACTTTACAGTGCACAGCGTTTTTAATTTCTTATTTTTGTTTGATTTGGGCTTTGTTATTTGTTGAATTGTCACCTGGATGCTGAGATATTCTTTAGACGTTCAATATTTTGGCCCCTTTGCTGGTAATCCTCTTACAAATGGGTGTTGAATTTTTGGTACAGGTTAAACTGGTGTAGTGTGATAAGATGGGAGGTGGATTTAGAGTGCTTCACTTGGTTAGGCCATTTCTCTCGTTTCTTCCCGAAGTTCAAACTGCTGACAGGAAAGTGCCATTTAGAGAGAAGGTCATATACACTGTGATCTCTCTTTTCATTTTCCTGGTTTGTAGTCAGCTCCCTCTATATGGGATACACTCAACAACAGGTGCCGATCCATTCTATTGGATGCGTGTTATTCTCGCATCTAATCGTGGAACTGTCATGGAGCTTGGAATCACTCCTATTGTGACTTCTGGGCTAGTAATGCAACTTCTGGCTGGGTCAAAGATCATTGAAGTGGACAACAATGTACGAGAGGATCGGGCCCTATTGTAAGTGTCTTTCTTTGTACATACATTCCTTTTGCCGAATATATTTTTTTCTTCCTGTGCATTTATTTACCATTCGTTGTGTTTTGATATTTTTCTTTGAGGGCACTACCCTAGGGTGGCATATTTTTGTATATACTGTATATGTATATTGAGTTTGCTTCCTTTCTGCCCAGAAACGGAGCACAGAAGCTACTTGGTATTTTGATAGCTGTTGGTGAGGCGGTTGCCTATGTTCTTTCAGGGATGTATGGTAGTGTTGGGCAACTTGGAGTAGGAAATGCCATCCTCATTATCATCCAGCTCTGTTTTGCGGGTATAATTGTGATATGTCTAGATGAGCTTCTTCAAAAAGGATATGGTCTAGGGTCTGGAATTTCCCTATTCATAGCAACTAATATATGGTAAATTTCTACTCTTCCCTTATGAGATATTTCAACCTTTTATCAAATTCTTAAAAGGAATTCCCTTGTCGATTTTCAGTGAAAACATTATATGGAAGGCATTTAGTCCCACTACCATTAACAGTGGACGTGGAGCTGAATTTGAAGGTGCTGTTATTGCTCTGTTCCATTTGTTGATAACTAGATCAGACAAGGTCCGTGCTCTTCGTGAGGCGTTTTACCGGCAGAATCTTCCGAATGTGACAAATTTGCTTGCTACTGTCTTGATCTTCCTAATTGTGATATACTTCCAAGGTTTCCGTGTAGTCTTGCCTGTAAGGTCAAAGAATGCTCGTGGACAGCAGGGTTCATATCCAATCAAATTGTTTTATACCTCCAACATGCCCATCATTCTTCAGTCTGCCCTTGTTTCCAATCTCTACTTCATCTCCCAGGTAATTATTGTTTTATGATAGGTCAGACTTAATGTTTTCAGATTTACTGTTTCAACAATCTAATGTCATTCAACTTGTTCAGCTGCTCCACCGTAAGTACAACGGAAACTTCTTTGTAGATCTATTGGGAAAGTGGAAGGATTCTGAATATGGAGGTGGTCACTCTGTTCCTGTTGGTGGTATTGCATACTATATCACTGCACCATCCAGGTAAGAGAATTGTTTACAAATTCAAGTTCAGTGCTTACTATAGTAATATGCATACTAATATATAATATGAATTGTCAGCCAGTTATGTACTGCTTTCATCTTTCTCACTCAATAACCCTAGTTTGTGTCTTTCCTCTATATATTTTGCAGCTTAGCTGATATGGCAGCCAATCCTTTCCATGCTCTGTTCTATCTCGTGTTTATGCTTTCAGCTTGTGCCTTGTTCTCTAAAACATGGATTGAAGTCTCTGGTTCATCTGCTAGAGATGTTGCCAAGCAGCTTAAGGTATTGACTAGCATTCAATGTTTTAGTAACAATGTTTTATCATACAGAAATTCAACTGTATTAAGATATCAGACAAATGAACTGTGTCTCTATTATGTGATAAATTTCTTGGTCACGATACATTTTTGAATTTGCAGGAACAACAAATGGTAATGCCTGGACACCGTGAGTCAAACTTGCAGAAAGAGCTGAATCGATACATTCCGACCGCAGCAGCATTTGGAGGCATTTGCATTGGTGCCCTGACAGTGTTGGCAGATTTCATGGGGGCCATTGGTTCAGGAACAGGAATATTGCTTGCAGTAACGATCATCTATCAGTACTTTGAGACATTCGAGAAGGAAAGAGCTAGCGAGCTTGGCTTCTTTGGTTTCTAAGTTCTGCTAATGTTGGTGACTCCAATGAGCTTTCCCACACCCTTGTTTGAGGGATCCTTATACTTCTAGATCGGTAATCGGTTAACATCGTAAAGGAGGACATAGACTAGATTGCTGTCAATTTTTTACTTTTCTTTTTTCCCTTTCAACCGAGGAAGTTTGAAGTAGTACATCGTTGATAACATTTTTGGTTTTCCTCGAAATATACTTGTGTTTATCATTGAATCTATATTAAAGTTTGACACCAAGGTTTATTACAAAACTGGACCTTAAATTGGTTAAACGCATAGTTTAGTCCTGTGTGTTGCGAATTTTCAATATATATACATAAATACTTATTATATTGGTATCTACACATGTAAATTTATCAGCATAGTGATGGAGATTGGAAATCGCCTAGTGTGTGTTTTTGCTCTTTTGGTGCCTATAAACCTAAAGGGTAATAATACATACGCAATATTCAGAATTATTTACAATTGATTTTAAATTGTTTAAAATTTATAAGAATTAAATGCAACTACAAGTACTAAAATTACTTTTAAAGGATTAAAATTAAATGCAACTATAAGTACTAAGACCATATTTTAAATTTTTTTTTAAAAAGCTAATCATTTTATTCAAGTTAAGCAAGACTTGAAAGTGCTTCTGAAAATGTCATTTTACTCGACCTTGCATTTAGTTAAGAAATGGTTTAGCTGATGAGAGTGGATATATGTGAAAAGGGTTAAAAGATCGTTTTTGGATATATAATTCGTCTAACTAGAAACTACCAATCGGTGTGTAACTATCTAACTTTTGAAGTGCATTGTGTAAAGTTTGTCTAACTTTTTGCGTGATTGGTTAAGCGTTCCTTTTAGGTTAAGATGATTTGCACAATTATGGATATATAGTTTTAACTTTTATCTTTATCTTACTGAGCAGATATAATTATGTTCTTCCTAGCATGGACGATTGGAATTGGCTTAATCTACAATGTATCGTAGCAACATGTCAGGATTTGTTCGTTCTAATAAGAAAAGGATAATTTTATATTTGAATTTATACGTGGGTGTCTTCTTTAATTTTTTTACATGTGAGTGGCATTATTTTCTTTTTATTATCATTTACTAATAAAAAAAAAAGGTCCCATTTATTTAGCACATAATTCAATCTTACACCAGCCAATCTATTATGGAGATGATTGTCTTACACTTTAAGTTTTGCGCAAAGAACTTCACTTATTACACACATTGCTTGAAATCAACGACTTGAAAATATCTTTATCAAAGGTGTACTAGCAAGTTTCATTCATTACCTTTAAAACAATCTAAAAATGGTTTCTTCTAACGCTCAAATTAAGAGGGGATGATAACATATTTGGTTGGTTTATGTACGAAATTGATTTGATAAATAAATAAATAAATATATATATATATATATATATATATATAAAATTTATCAAATTGATGATTTTTAATAAATTTTAATCAATCACAAATAAAATATTTCTGTAAGAATATTAGAGAAAGTGTTATTAACATGACTCATTGTATAAAATATCAAATGAATAAAAAAATGGTGAATAATGAATGTTTAATTTATATAGTATAATCTTATCTCTTTTATTCTTTATTTTACGTAGTCTTATTTAGAAAAAAAAAATCATTTTCCTTTTAAAGATTTATATAATGTTTAGCGTTGATAATAATAATAATTAAAAAAAAAACTCATAGGTTTGATTGATAGTCCTATATTTTAAAGACTTAATTATACTAATACTAGAGCCCAACGAAGGTAAATAGATGCATATAGGTTGGTCCCGAATTGAATAAAGGAGAAGATTGTTACGTTGTTGCCTCTTTAACTAAACCAACATCGTGCGCTCCTATATTCTATACACTACTAGTCTACTTCTACGTACTAGTAGTACTTTAAACAAAACCCTATACCTTAAAGAATTCAATGAATTTTGTGTTTTGTGTCCTTTGTTTTGAACAGTGTAACTTGTCTCTTCCCTTTGACCGACCCAAATACCCAATGACTTCACTTCAGAAACAACGTATGTCTTCTACTGGGTGGCCTAATATAGAAACATGTAAAACTTTTAAGGCCCCAAAACCTAAATTTCAACATGCATGGATCTCAGAAATAACAAATTAAGAAGCACACCAAGAGAATGAGAAATGTACAAAACACGTGGAAAAGGTTAATTAAAATCAAGAAGTTATGAGAAAAGCTTTACATCAAGAAATAGCATTAGCATTCTCATACTCGATTGAAAGGGCTTTTACTATAGTTAACTATTTAGCAATACTAACTAATTAATAATTTTTAACTTATTTAAATATAAGATTAGAAGTATTTCTGACAGTTTCTCTATTAAAAAATATCTTATATTTTCAATAAAAACACTTCTAAATTATTATTGTTCACTGAAGTGTTGGTAACATCGAAACCATCACATCTATAATTTCTTGAATATTATTTTCATCGACCTCATCATCAAATACTTGTATGAATACTTCAAAACAACCATTTCTTTCATCTAAACAATTATTTCATTCACTCTTTCCAATTTTTCTCATTTGGGTTTGTGTGCAAATAAGATTTAAAGATTGTCCCATTCTATAATTAGAGAAACAATATTGTTTTTTTGTAAGAGATAAGATTATTTGAAATAAGAGAAATTTGAAAAGAAAGTTGGAAAAGCACTTTAAAAAAAAGTCAACATTTTACATTTTGCGTAGACCATTCCAATTAAAAAGTATGAGACTGAAATTATAAATTTTTCAAGTAAATAGACCAAAAAATACAATTAAACATTTTTTTTATTATGAAATCACTTATGTTCTTAATTAAAAAATTATTTTGACTGAAAAACTACAAAGAATGATTAAAAGGGAACAAGAGCATTTATATGTATGTGATAAATTTTATGTAACATTGCTCTTATTGGAAAAATATTAGTATTCCTTTGGATTATGAATAAGCACATGTAGTTCTGTCACGCGTAATTTTCAGTTGGAAATGTTATATTTAATGTTTTATTATATTATATTGTGCCCGTGCATACTGTGCGTTATGTGCATGAATCGTGCACTTGTCTTTACTTCATACGTCAGGTGCTACGTAAGCTATTGGCACCATGTTTGTTCTTAGCCAATGGCTTTATTAGATTGTTTTAGGAGGAAGATTTTGATAGGTGTACCAGATATATCATAGGTTCTAAAATTCTTAATTAATGTGATTATTTATAGAGACTACATTTAAATTATTTATTAGTCGAACCTTATAATTAAAAGAAAAGGTACAAATTAATATTTATCTGATAAAATGGTGAAACTACTAATTAATTATAGGGATATTAATTAATTACCCAGTTTTGAGCATAAGCAACCATTGAATGGTGTAAGTTTTAAGTGGTTGTGTGTATTCGATCACGAAATGATGTCGTGGTCCTAGAAATAACTTGGAATATGACTGCTGGGACCATCTTGGACATATTACATTGATGTTGAATTGGAAAAGGAGGCACCAAAGATTAATTATGAGTCATTAGGGAGTGCTTGTTATATATGACCATTCAATCATTTGTGAATTATAAGATGCATGCATATTCAGATATACGAGTTATATAGCGGTGAAGAGTGAAGGAAAAAAAAAGAAGATATTGTGGGTTTCACTCTTCATTTTAATAAAAGAAAAATAACAATACTTACCATTAACATTGACCAATGAAAAAAAAAATACATGCATGGTCATCCAATCATTTATAAACATTAATTTAAATTGTATTTTTGGTCTCTAATTTTTTTAATTTTACAAATTAGCAATTTTGGTTCATGTGAAGCACTGTAGGAAGAATGAGAAGATAGATAGTTTTAATTACCTTCGCTTCATCATGGCATGATTCAATTCAACAAAAAAAAAACCTTGGATATTGGTCCAGAGATAGATAATTTGATGTTGAGTTGGATGTGATTAGCAGCATTAAATCTGAGAATTGATGGAACTGTGTTTTGCATTATATAATACTGCTATCATATATGTAGACTATAGTTCGTTCTTAATTTCCTCGGATTGAAAGTGTTGCTCCAACGTTGCAATTAAGAATGCAAGCTTACGTACATAAAAAAGTTAGTGATTATTGGATTCAGAGTAGCCATCATGCATAAGGGGACCAAACAAATTAAAGCACCTAATATTAAATTTTGGGGAGGTTATGGTCCCCCAACGTAGCTCTATCATTAGTTAGACTGAATTTGAGAGATGCAAGGGAAGAAAAAAAATACACCCACTAGAGTCAAAAACATGATTTTGAAAGCTTCAAAGTAAAATAATAATAAAAGTTTAGTGTAATATTTACAAGTCATGAATACAGCAACTAACTTAGTCATAATTAATTTGAATTGAGTTTCATACAAAATTAATCGATTATTTAAACTAATTTTAATCAATTTAGCTGACTAATCCATATATTTGAATGTAATTCAAACAACATTCATTTCATGCATGCCTGTGTGGTGGGTAGCATTTAAAAATAATTGTATATAAATATATAATACACATTTGAATGTAAAACTTATAATTAAAACTAAGTATATATACATCTCAGTTTAACATTAATTTTATATATAAAATACAATTTGGCTATAGTTTTACAGAACAAAAAAATAGGTAATTCATTGTATATTTGCACCTGGAAATAGTGTACAATGAATGAGTAACATGTTTTAAGTTTGTCATTTAAATAAATGTCTTTCTTTTTGACAATCTTGGCAAGGATTGGACAAAACAGTTTAATTTATCTGACATAGACTAAACATGAGTAATTAGTTAATTATCGTGGAAGGGTATCCTTAGGAGTAAAATTTTGGAAGAAAAAGAAAAGTAGCTAGTGAAACATATTTTGTATTTTTTAAATAATGAAGTTAGTTATATAATATTAATTAAAATAAATGAAGTTTAGGATATTAAATTTATGTTATTTTATTGTTTTATTTATTTTATTTTAAAAAAATTATTAAAATAGAGAATAGTATTTATTTAAAAAAAACTTTCATTTATAAAATTTAAATACTAATACACTCTAAAAACATGTTTAGAAGTATACTTTTGGAGGGAAAGTGGTATATTTCTTAAATTAAGTCATTAAAATTTATAAAATTAAACTGAGAAGTAAAATATTAATTATTATTAATCTATAATTTTATTTTACTATTTTAAATTTATCAAGCGAGTAATTATTATTACATTTAAAAAAAAGAATTTCATTATTAAACTTTACTGTCAAAGATACCATTTAAAAAAAAAAAATGCAACACAAAGTTATCACTAGCTTTTCGTAAATCAATTAGACAAAGCTCCCAATTTTCAGGAAAAAAGCATATACGAAGAAACTTGAGTTGTTTCTACGGAATCAACACTATATATCTTGTCAATATTAAATCATTAAAAACTGAATAAATAATACCAACGCTAATATTGTAAAAAAATTATATTATTATCTTACTACTTAAAGTAGATAAATTTTTAGTTTTTAAAATTATTATTTTTTAAATTAAACTAACGATAATTTTAGGTTGGTTAGTCATGTAAAAATGTTAAAGTAACAATATGCTTGTTAAACTCACAAATTAAAGTTTCATCTTAATACATTACAATATTTTCGTATTATAAATAGTTTTAAATCATTTAAAATATATTTTTAAAAATAACTACTACGTACAAAGATTAATAATTATAAATTATATAGCTATTTATAATTGAATGATAATATAAAAATAATTTTTACAAAGTAAAAAAATACATAAATCATCATTTCAAGTTTGTTTGGTTTGAAAAACTATTTTCATTTTTTAAGTGCAAAAATATTGCATTGTTAACTTATGCATTTTTGTAATTAACAGGATATTTTTGCAGATTAAACGTTCAATACGAGGGTCGTGTTATTATAGTGACATTTTCAAATATATATCAAGAGAAATTGACGATACAGTGTATGTTTGATTTTTCTTTAAAAAATCATGCTCAATGAAATCTCCTCGCTTTTTAAGATAAGAAAGTAGAAATAAATATCTTGTGGCTTTTTAAATTTAAAACTAGTCAACATCAAAAAAACAATATACACCGTAAAAAAAAAAAAAAACTAATTGAACTAGTCATGTTCATTTTGGAATTCACTTATACTTTTTTTATTACTCATATTGAAATGTAATTGTAATGTTACGTATCTAACAATTTATATTCAAATAAATAAACTTTATAAATGTAAATTTATATAACTAATGTAATATCCTGTACTTTACACGCGTGTTAAGATTCCGATTTACACTATTTTTTTTACTTTGATATATATACACTAATGTAACAAGATTTTAACTATTTTGTGTAGAATGATCAAATTTCTTACTATTAAACCTATATCGATAGATTTTAATATTTTATGCGTAAACACGATTAGTATGAAAAATATGACCAACGGTCAACAACTTCTGGTCAAAACATTTTCTTATTAGCCTGTTAGGTTCATATAGTAGGTGTACACAATTATACCTAGAATTGGTCCCACCCAATAGAAATAACGTGCCTCGGAAACTGTGGTAGTAATACAAATTGTGTTTTTCATGTCTTTTTAGGATTACCAATAGTTTATTTGAATTTACTGTACAAATCATCAATGATTTTAATAATGTATTTTGTCTTTAAATTTATGCGAAATATACAACCCCGCAGGGTGGAATTTTTCATTGCAAATGTCATTAAAAAAATTAGAATTAATTGAATTTTTTATCCAACTTTTTTTTTTGACGAATTTTATTCCAACAAATTAATTTAATGTATTTGACCTTTAACTTTTTAAAATTTTTAAAATCTGACAGATTTTATCATTTATAATTTTTTTATTGATTGCACATTTTATCTCTAATTCTTATAATTTTTGACATATTTTATCATAACTTTTATATTTTTATCAAATTTTACTCCAATTTTTATGTTAATAATGGACAAATGATAGAGGGATAAAATTTTATGAATTTTAAAAATTTAAGGTAAAATATTTCAAATAAATTTATTTAAGATCAAATTTACCAAAAATTAAAAAATTGAGATAAAAAAATACAATTAAGTCAAATAATTGATATTTTACTATAAATATATTGTAGAAATTAATATTGTTTTTTATCATTAGAATTAAATATTTTTAATTTATCCTTTTATTTACTTCACTAGTTCACTGAATAAAAATGTATAATTGGTAAAAAAAAATGTATTTTTTTTTACAGCAGAAAGAAATGTGAGGAAGAAAAAAGTAAATACATTTACATTAAAAATTTTTAAAGAATCAAAATTTTGAAAGAAATAAAACAAAAGTTAATCATGGGAGGGAGTAAAATAGGATATAGAGATTTTTTTGCTTAAACTTATTTATTAAAAAATATTTTTATAATAAAATAAGTATTTTTTTTATTACGTTGTGTGTTTGCTTAAGTTGTTTTTTTTTTAAGAAAATAGTTTTCTATTTATTTTTTTCAAACAAATTCTATCTATTTTTGAAAATTATATTTTTTTAAAACTCTTTTTTATTATTTTAAACAAACACACCTATAATCCATGTTGGTAAAGAGAAAAAAAAAATCATCTAGAGGTAAGAAAATGCAGTTCACCCAAAGGATAAACACGTGCTATATTGGTACATCATTCAGATCACTCTATGCAATCCGCACCGTCCATTCTGAGAAGTCCACTTGCAACGCGCTTAAATACTATTCAGTTTAGTGAGAGTTTTTTTTTTTTTAATCATGTAATGGGTACAAACTTGAAATATTGGGAATATAGTCTAATAATAATCATTTGAATTCACGATTTGTCAGTACTTTGGTGAGAGTTTTTTTTTTTTTTTGTGAAAAAAAAAACTAAAAAATGATATTGAGGTTTAAAAAAAAAGTGTCTAAAACATCAACAACTAAATAATTTAAAGTTAAAGTTGGATAAAAATTTAATAAATATATAAATTTTAATAATTAAATAATTCATTTTAATTTTTAATTATAAATTAATGTTAAAATTTTAAATCTTATTAACAAGTATTAATTAAAGGGTGAAGACTAATGTATTTTAAGGCTTTCGAAGCTCTATGTTAATCAATCTAGCATTTTTTTTTTTTTATAAAGTTACTGAGTCAAGATTAGAATGCAAAAATATTTCAACTATATTAACACCTTACGAAAAAAAAAAAAAAAGGAATTACAAACAAAATAGGGACCAAACCAAAACTCTTATACAAAATCAAGATAATCTATAAGTAAAAAGACCTATCGTATTGTGTGAAATGAGTTGTCCCTAATTATAGCTAAAAGATCTGTACATGAATTGTCTTCCCTATAAATATGCAAAGAAACCCAAACTATTCAGTGTTACTTTTTACCCTAAATTGATGCAACAAACATTTATGCCATTAATTTAAGCAACTTTTTTTTAAAGACTTAAGTTATGTTTGGATATGGTTTCACGGAATGTAACTAGTATTTTTTTTTATCTTCTAAAGCTCACAGTTACAAGTTCCGGATCTAATGTTGCTTAACGTTGACACTAACGCTTTCGCAAGCATGCTATTAAGCATTCATGCTTAAGTAAACAACCGATGTAGTTCATATCAACCTCTAAAGCAAAAGCTTCATAAGCGTAGATGTTATTAAGTGTGACACAAATAAGTTGCACATTAAAGTTACTATAAAATTTATTTATAGTTTTAGAACAACAACAAAATCTTATTTCATCAGTTAAGATCAATTGTATGTATCACACCATTTTTTTTAATTATATCTTATTTAGATTCAAATTATATTAAATAAACACGATGACAAATAAATTACTCACTAAAATTTACTATAATAATGTATGTTCATTAAATTCAATATAAAAAATACATTTATAATATTATAATTGTATAATGATAATAAAATCTTATCACATTAGTAAAAATTGTATGTATTATGTACTAGTGCATCATACCTTTTTTTTTAAACTTATTTATGTTTGGATTTTTTTATTTATTTATCTGTAATAATCGAGGACAATATCATAAAAAAATTTATAATATTTAGTCACTCTATTCGATCAATTTAATTAGACTCTATTAATTTATGTTTGGATTGTAATTAATGTTTTTTTAAGTGGATAATTATAGGTTTTGAATAGACTTAAGATTCAAATTACATCAAATTGACCACAAATAAATTATTAATTAAAATTTATTATAATAATATATAATCATTAAATTCAATAAAAAAGATACATTTACATTATTATAACTAGTGGGGGATAGAGAGCACTTATATTATTAATTAGTGGACACTGAATAGTGGATATTTATAAAAATAGGATACAAATAAAAATAATTATTATATATTTATATTATTTAAAGATATAATAATCATAAAAAAAATAAGATAAAAAATAATTATTTTTAATCATACCTTGTTAATTATTATTATAAATTTTATAACGAAAATAAAATCTCATTTCATTAGACGAGATTAATCACATGTATTACATTTTTTTTTTGAAATTTTATCTTAGATTCAAATGTTATCAAATTAAATGAGATCATTCACATGTAGCATACCATTTTTTTTTTTTAATTCTATCTAACTTAGATTTGAACGTTATCCAAATTAGCATGACAACAAATAAGTTATTCATTCAAATTTATTATAAATCATTTTTTTAAATACTTATTTATGTTTGGATTCTAATTAGATGAGACATAATTAACATTTTTTAAAGTGCACAATTCTAAGTTTCAAATTGATTTAGATTCAAATTATATCAAAATGATGACAAATAAGTTACTCATTCAAAATTATTATGATAACATATAATCATTAAATTCAATATAAAATTTCATTACAGACAAGATCAATACATGTATCACATAATTTTATTTTAAATTTTATCTAACTTAGATTGAAAATTAGATTTGAACGTTATCAAATTAATATAACGACAAATAAGTTACTCGTTAAAATTGTTACTTTTTAATTCAATATAAGAAAATACATTTACATTATTATATATTTTTATAAACACACAAAAATTTGATCTCATTAGTTGAGACTAAGTTACATGTATCACACCATTTTTTTTAAAAAAAATTGTCTAACTCAAATTCGAACATTATGAGTCAAACTAAAAAAAAAAATCAAGTGTATTTATTTTCAACTTTCAATCATAATAAATTTAATTTCGGATCATTAAATGCTAATAAAAATTAAAATAGTACATATATTTAAATAATTTTTTTACATAAATTTATTAAAAAAGAAGAAGTGACTCGACCTTCGTGACGTTCTAAATTCGAAAAAGTTAGGTTGGGACTTCAGACAGATTACTACGATCACTCGATCAGTGTCTCTTTTTGTCACTCCAAATTTTCTCTCTCTCTCTCTCCTCCTCTGTTTTTCTTCTTCCTGCTCTGCTTCCTCTCCAGTTCCCATTCTCTCTCTCATTAATTTCTCTCTCTCTAGAATTTTCTCTGTCCTCCAGCTGTGGTATTTCTGTCCCCGCCAATACCCCCACTAGTCTCTTCTTCACAGGGAGAACAAATACAGTCTTTTCACTTCTCTTCAAACCTCACAAACACACCACAACAGAGCACACACCATTTGAAACATACACACATACCCAAGTGCTTCATTTTCCCATTCATTCTAGGAACTATTTCGATTCATTAAGGTAAGCTTTCAAACAACGTTGTCCCTTTGTTCCAACACTTCTTTTTTTTACATAGTTTTGGTAGTTTACCATGTCAGTTTTCATGAAACTGGTTCAGTGTCTTCTGGGGTTTTAGTTTGGTTATGGAGGAGAAAAATGGTGTTTTTATTATCTTCTGAGGGAAAAGTTTTCATCTTTGGGCGTTTTTGTTTGTTGGGTCTCTTTCTGCTGTTGTTGAAAACACATTTTTTATGATCCTATGTTATTTTTTGTTGTTGTTAGTGGCGCTCATTGTTTTGCCTCTTTCGGGTGTGTTGTTGTTTTTCGAGTTTGGAGAAAAGTCCTTTTGATTTTTGTTGTATTTGCTCTTTGATGATGGTTGATGGATGCTTCTTCCGTGTTTGGTTACAGGGTGTTTCTCTCAGGGTCGCACTTGGAGTTAGAGAAACAACAACAACAAAAATAATAATAATAATTGCATATTTAATTTCTTGTCTGTTTTCTTGAGATTTACGTTTCGCAATGACGAGAACTTGACAGCTTCCTACACCCTCAATTTCTCGCGATATTTCTCAAGGTAAGTTCAATTTCTCACTACTCTACTTTTGGTAATTTTCATTTTTCACTAAATCTAATTAATGCTTCATTTACGCATACTTATTAATTGTTTATTGTCTGTAATTGAACTCGAACCATTGATTGCTCTCAAATCTTAAGTAACGCATGATTTCTGGCATCGTTTGTGACTTTTGGTGCTTGTGAAGTTACATACAAATTACCTAAATTTCAAATTTTTTTTGCCTTGTGATTATTTTTTTTGTGTCTCGAATTCCTGTCCCGTGTTTTTTTTGGAAGGTAAAATATGGAATTTTTAGAGCACGAAGAATCTCATGTTGTAATATTTTGACCTTTTTTAATAATAGGCATGTGAGCCTCTGACATAATGGATGTTGAAATGACATTAACTTTGGAAAGATATATCAGTTTGTGGCACAGTAACTTCTCTTTCCAAAATAATATTTTCCTCCTAATTTTTTATTTTATATCCATTTGGATTCACCTTTATCTCTTTCTTTACCTTTTGATGATACTCATACTACTCTCTCTTTTGTATAAGAAACGTTACGCTTGGTTTATTATATGTTTTAATTAACAGTTAAAAAAGAATAATTAAGTGGTAGTAATATTCTTCTACAGCTTTCTAATTTTCGCCGTTATTATGGTACAGTAGTACTCAGTACAAGTGCTCAGAGGCCGTGATTTTAGTCACGGGAAATATAAATTATCTCTCCTAACTATGATGTACAATCATCACATTGTGTCTATATGCCTAAAACTATTATTGTCTTTATTTGTTGTATAGAATATACATTGTTGTTTAAGAAACATGTACACTTTGAGTATGTATGGCTGTAAAAAGGGTACATAGGAAATAGTAAGAGACAAGAAACAAAATGACTAGATTTTTTTTAGTTTTTTTATATTATTTAATACTAAAAACAAAATAGAAAAATAAATTGAGTGTTTTTTTCTCCACTTGGATTAAAAATAATAGGAAAATGGTATTTTGTGGAGACATTCCATTTTCATGTTTACTTTTCCTTTTCTCTCTCTCTCTCTTTTTTTTTTCCTACACACTCTTAAAGAATTACTGACTAAGTGACTAGTATTACCATGGTCCCATTTTTTAAAACTATATCTAAATTATTGTGTTATTAATTTTAATTTTCTTTTTCCTTTTGTCACAAGAATAAAGTTAGATATACCATGTCAGAGTAATACATATATATTCATTTTCATTTTCATATGGGTTCTGCTTAGCACTGTTTGATAAGTACTATCTTTATTCTGGCTAGGTAGTGGTGTTGGATATGCATAACCCAGGGAATCCTAAGGATTGTCAATCAGGCCAATATATATATATATATGTTCAATAAAGAAATATTTGTCAATTGTTTTTTAATTGGTTTCATTGAGAGTCGCAATTCAACTATGATCTACCTAGATCCAATGATTGCCCTATAAAAGTTGTAATTTAACTGATTTTATAATTGGATTTTACCATTTTTTTTTTTAATGAAATCAGGTTGATGGTGACACTGTCTTTAATCATGATTACTTATATAATAATTCATGCCAAAGAAACTAATTCACCGGTTACATATAATAGAAAAAGAGGGTATGATTAATTGAGTGATGGACCATGTTCCTATTGCCCAACGCTCCTTGTAGCGGAATTAGGATAATAAAGCATGTAGAAATGATTAACTTGTTTTCTTGCCGAGACTGGTGATGTTAAATCAAACATGTACTAAATTATTTATTTCTTAATTACTGAATCTTGTTACGTAAGACCTTGGTTTTGTGTTAAAGAATGAATGATGTTGCAAATTGGCATCATGTTACGTGGATAAACTACAATTTGGAGCTTTTAATGTATCTTTAGATCTTGACCTTCGGTTTCTATTCTCTTGAAGCAGTGTTATGTTAGAAACTGCTTTTTGACACTTTAAATTTGGTTATTATACAAAAAATTTTGGTAGATGGAGTAGTACAAAAAGAAAAAGTCCCTCCTCTACTAAAGGGTCTCGATCTATGTGTTAAAGCATTGCACTTTTTTTCTCTTTGTTTTGTTAATAGTTTTGCTTGAACATGCTCATCATGATAACCATCGTGTTCTAACACTTTTATGAGTTTAAAGGTGACGTGATGACAGTATAAAATAGTTTTATATTGTTAGACAATCACAATACTTGGTTTGTATGACTTTTAACATACTTTTATACAAGTCAACTGACATATCATAGACAATGGGGATTGTCTGACAGTGTAAAACTATTTTACATTGTCGTACATCATCATTAAACTCTTATTTTATTGTCCTTGTGAAGAAAGATATTGCCACTTGCATATGCATACATATACATGTACATTTTCAATAATCACAAATTCTGATCTGTATTTGGAAAATTTTGGTGGTGGTGGTGGCTGCTACTTGTTGCAGATGGAGCCAGTGAAGCCATCCACCGCCATGACCCCGCGGAAGAAGCTGGCGCGCAGTTTTGCGAAGGTTCTTCATGTGAAAGCACTGATTGGAATTGCTTCAGTTGATGGATTGAAGAATGTTGTTATATCTGATGCAAATCTCAAGGATGAAGGGAACAAGAACAACATTGGTGATAAGAGTAAGACCACTACACTGAATTGGTCTGAGTCATTCAATGAAGATGATGATGATGAAGAGCTTCAAGAGAAAGTTGCCAATGAAGCTCTTTTGGCGAAGCTTTTTGCCAGCATTTCGACTGTTAAGGCTGCATATGCTGAGTTGCAGTATGCTCAGTCACCTTTTGACCCTGATGGAATTCAAGCTGCTGATCAATTGCTAGTGTCTGAGTTGAAAACTTTGTCTGAGCTGAAGCAATGTTACTTGAAGAAACAGTTTGATCCTTCACCCGAGACAGCAATCCTCGTGGCCGAATCAAAGGAGCTGCAGGGTGTGATCAAAACCTACGAGATCATGGGGAAGAAGCTGGAGTCACAGGCGAGGCTCAAGGATTCTGAGATCATCTTTCTTAGGGAGAAGCTAGATGAGGCTAATAAGCATAACAAGGCAATTGAGAAGAGATTGAATCAAAGTGGCCAACTATCATCTATGCTTGAGAATCTTCACATATCAGGGCTGAGTCCCAGCCATTTCATTACGGTTCTCCGCCACACGGTCCGATCCACACGCAGCTTCGTGAGGCAGATCGTGGATGAGATGAGATCTGCAGGGTGGGACATCGATGCCGCAGCTGACGCTGTCAAGCCAGGCGTGGCTTACATGGCAGAGGAACACAAGTGTTTCGCAATCGAGGCGTTTGTCTGCAGGGAGATGTTTGATGCTTTTCACATCCCCGGCTTCTCCCTCTCAAGCGAGTCTACAATAGACGGAAACAAGAGACAGCAATGGTTCTTTGGGAAGTTCAATGAGTTGAAATCAATGAAGGCAAAGGAGTATCTCACTGAAAAGCCAAGGTCTTCGTTTGCAAAGTTCTGCAGGGTCAAGTATTTAAGACTGGTTCATCCAAAGATGGAGGCATCGTTTTTTGGAAACATGAGTCATAGGAACATGGTGAATGCTGGAGGGTTTGGGCAAGAGGAAACTGACACTGCATTTTTCACCTCATTTGCTGAGATGGCAAAGAGGGTGTGGCTTCTGCATTGCTTGGCCTTCTCCTATGAGCCTCAAGCTTCAATCTTTCAAGTGGGGAAAGGGTGCAGATTCTCTGATGTGTACATGGAAAGTGTGAATGATGAAATCTTCCTCTATTCAGAAGAGGAATCAGCAGATCCACAAGTTGCTTTCACAGTGGTTCCAGGGTTTAGGATTGGTAAAACTGTTATACAGTGTCAAGTGTACCTCTCACAGCACCACCACCAAACCAAGGTTAAGAGAAAAACCACATCATCCACAAAGCCAAGGTAGAAAGCACTACATGGCCCCACAACTCAGGTGATTATTTTCTTAGTGAAAAAAAAAAAACAACTTTTTGGTGGGAAATGAATGAATGAAGGACTGTGTTGTGTTGTGGGGACTGAACTCTGGCTAGGATCACTTCACTGGGGCATCTTTGTCCATTTGTATTTTGGCCATTTTGAAAAGAAAAAAAAAAAAAAAAAGCCAATGGACCGTTGCATTGGGAACAACCCTTTCCTTTAGAATCTTTTTTTTTTAATTTATGCCAGAAGATTTATGAGAGACATCCCCCCCCCAAAATTTTATTATCAGGCTAGTGACAGGGATTGTCTAGCTGTTATGCATCTTTACTAGACATTGCATATTTTATAATATGTACATAATGATATATAGGTGGGAATTTTATAATCCTCTTTTCCTTTTCTTATTATTAATCTCTGTTCTAGTGTTCTTCTCAATTCCCCTATTTTTGACCCTCTTTGTCTTTTTTTTTTTTCCTAATAATTCCCCACTTGTTGTGGCCTTTAGATGCCTCGAAATCCATGTGTTGTCAACTTAGGTATTAATTATTCCTCATTCCTCCTACGGAATGCTGCTTTGTCGTGGTTAAATTTGAAAAAAAAAAAGGGCTAATTGCCAATTTTGCCCTTGTAAGATGTGAGTGAGTAGTATCTTTTAATGGGCTTAACTACTCGTCATGTATATATGCACATTGGGTTTTGCAAATATATTGAATTGAATGCTAGGTGGGGCCCACTGTGCTGCTTACGACTACTACTTTATTCAACAAAGTCGGTGTTGAAGTTGAAGGGGGCATGTGAAGACAATATTTGCAAACCTTTCTTTGTCCCATACATAAATAAAGATGTGATTCTTGTATTGAATCTAAGCATCTTCGTGTAATGCTCTTCCCAACCGTTACTACAAATATATCTGCCAATGCTCAAGTGATTGTGTGTGTATACAATTCATTCACATGGTGTAGAAGTGGAAAGTAGGTAAGGACCATGTTAGATCTTGAGGGGCTATTCATGTCTTTTTTTTAAATCTTGGAAAGGTATCTTCTTTATTTAGGGTCAAACTTTTTCTACTTGTATAACGCTTTTTGGTCCATGTGGCATGGGTAGATTTAGGTGAGTTTTTTTTTTTTTTACATGTTAGGGTACTTGATTTTTTTTTTTTTTTGTGTTTCCACTAGTGTGAACTGTGAATGGTACTATAAGCTTAGCATCATTTTCACATTTTGATGGCATTGAATAGAGGTTTTACTTTGGTGTGACAGGACAATGCTCTTTGCAATAACATAGCTGACAAAATAAAAAGTTTGGCAGATAAAGATAGTGGAATAATGTTACACCTTTAAAAAAAAAAAGGGTACAAAAGAAAAAAAATAAAAGGGTGAGATCATTAGGCATTTCCAGTTGAAAGAATCCACTTGTACAATTGAGACAATTATTGATGATTTTGGCAATCTATTCCATATTGTTTATGGGCCTGATGCTATAGGAAATAAGGGATGGCTCTTTGGGAAAAAGCTTAGGAATGTGTACTCTATCTAATCTAAATATTCTTAATTGCATTTGGAAACAAACTATTTTATGGGTACTTTTAGCAGAAAAACAAAGAAAAAAATAATAAAATTAATTTATATAAAAGTTAACATTTTCTTCTTCAATAATTAATTTATAAAAGTTTCACATCTTTTAAATTAATGTATATGAGAGAATTTTTATTAATTTACTATTGAAAAATATAATTTTAACTTTTAAAAAAATTAATTTTATTTTTTATTCATATTTTTCTCTTCAATAAGTACTTTTAAAGTAATGTTTCCAAACAAGTCCTAATTCTTTTAGAAAAGTTTATTATAATACTTTTTTATTATCTTATTTACAATGAATTGAAAGTAGTTAGTTTTTATTAATTGGATTATTTACAATACTATTGTAGGGAGATTCTGTTTGCATTTTCTTTTTCCATATTTTTCTCTTCATTTTTCTTATATTATGAAAATTAGTTTTCAGAATATGAAAAACCAATTCTAGAAAGTAATTTCTGAAATAAGAGGAGTGTGAAGGAAACATGGTGTGTGTCCATGTCATCACCACTTTACTACCCTTTCATTGTTTGGTTATCAAGTGATGGGCTTTGAATATGTTTGAGAAATGAGTTTTCTAATCATAGAAACTTCCATTACTTTGTTTTTCTTTAGCCATACTGGCACATTTGATTTAAAATTTTAAAACATTAGTAAATGATTTTAAAGGGAGTGATATATTCTTGATTTCTCTAAATTAAGGTCATTCTATTCTCGTGTATAGAATAAACAAAAATGGCAAAACACACTTCTTTCACTTGTTATGACTAAAATTGATCGTAATAAGAAACAACCACTTCCATCATTAAAACGTAAATTTACTCTAAACATAACGATCTCTGATGCCAATGAAGTGAATGTTTGTGCTTCCTAAATCTAAAACAAATAATGGTCATCACTTTACATAGAAGCTTCCATTCCACGAACATTCTCTTTGCTTAAATTGGGTTTGATTCTCTCACTGAGACAAGTCTTATAGCCATACTTTCCCTTTTGATTTAATTATTAATGAAAAAAAAAATACATTGGGGTGCCAATTTGTGGAGAACATCATCACATGCTATTTAGATTCTCCTTTTCCCCTTTAATATAAGTAAAACTTGTTATCTAAAAGGATAATGGACAACGTTTTGTAGAACGAAATTATATTTTTTGCACGAGTCTTACATTTCAGGAAAGATAGGTAAATGACCAATTTCGTTATTGAAAGTAAGAGGTGCTGTTAATTCAGTTACATAAAATAATAAAATGACGAAAAAAATTCTGAAAATACAATTCGTCACTCATTTTAGTCCAGAACTCAAAAATTCGTGAGACTTAAGACAATTTTAAAATACTTTCAAGACTAAAATGACAATAAATAATTAAAGTTAGAGACGAAATAATAATATAAAAACTTTTAGAGGCATTTTGTCATTTTATTATTTTCAAAGACTAAAATTGACCGCGTTTCATAGTCATAGTTATTTATGTGATGAAGGAAATTTGACAATTTGATATTAAAAGTTTTAAATATGTTTTTAGTTTTTAAAATTAAATATTTTTTTTTAATTCAAATTAATTTTTTTTAATCCTTCCAATATGATAATTGTTATTTTAGTTCTTAGGTCTAAAATTGTAAAATAAATTATATAAATTTTTCATTTTTTTTGGTTATTTATGGTTATTATATGACTTTAATGATCAAGAATTGTTATAAATTACAAAATTTATATATTTTGTTTGATAATTTTAATAAAATTAATATTTATTATATTTAAAAGATTAAAAAAATATTTTTTAATTTAAATGACTAAACCAGAAAAACTCCACGGTACTAAAAATATTTTTAAATCAATTTAGAAATATCAGTTAAAGCATTTTATTAAAAGGTATTATTAAATACTATGTATTTGGGTGATATTTGAAGTGCATAACAGGCCCGGCTTAACAAAAGAGTTGACTGGAAAAAAAAATGGGCCGAATTCAGTTTTAAAATTTCAAAATATGAACATTGAAACACTAATGGGGATTTGGGATTTGGTACAAGAATATTTTTTTTTTTTGGACAACAGGTACAAGAATATTTTTTAGTTCCAATAAATCTAGAATTATGAATGTTTATTTTTCATGTTTGGTTTATTATTTACAAAAAAAATACTTCCAAAGAATATTTTTTTTAGGATTTTTTTTTATCTATATTTTCCACAAAATAGTTTTCTTGAGGATGTGAAAATCTAACTTTTTAAGTTGGGAGAAAAAAAATATTGCTGTAAAAAAAGCCACATAATCTTGTCCCAATTACTAGTAGTAATTTGCTTTATGTGTTTTAACTTTTAAGGTAATCAAGGTATGTTTGTTTTTTCGTTCAAAAAGTATGTTTACGCATTAAAATCTTGTCTAAAAATTGAGTTTTGTAGAAGTTAAACATGGGTTAATTTTACAAACTCAACTTTTAAATTTTTTAATCCGAGCATAAACTTAAATAACATAAGAAAGCGAAAGATGTAACCTTTCAATCCAGAGTCCAAACATATTCTTTTTGAAACAAAATTGCGATACTCAAAAGCATGTCTTGGTTGAGAGGAAGAGGATATGACACTTCTATAGTATACCCTAATATTAAAAAAGCATCTTTAGTGCATGATCTCGTAGATGGTTCTTAACCTCAAAATTTTAAAATAGTTTACATTTTTTATCTTTTAGTACGTAAGATCGATTCTTTCACGATAATTTACAGAATAAAAATAATTTAAAATTTCAGAATAATTTTATTGTTAAAGTAAGAAGTATAAGAAATTTTAGAATCACACGTAAAATTGTGAAGCTCCAAAAAAAAAAAACTTGACATCAAATTTTAAGATTTATCAATAAAGATGCTTTAAAAAAAAAGATAAATATAAACTCTTAATAATTATATTACACAAATACTATAATATATTTTTGTTACATGGGAAACTTAAATGTAACATTGAAAAGAAGGCTAATGTAGGCTAATGTCAGAACTTTATGGTCACAATTACAAAGAAACACATGACCTTGTTTTTTTGGCATTGATTATTTGATTCACAAGTAGAGTTGCATATTTATGTGGTATCAATAAGACTAGGGTATCAATCACTTCATTCACTAGTGTCCTGCACCAGGGCTGGGATTAGATACTAACTCTTCATTGGAAAGATGAGCAACGATTCTTCCAATACCATGCTTGTGATAACTAGTGGCTTCAATTGAAGGTGGGGTACCCTTCAAAGAAAGGACTATTTGTTGTGTCTCAATGTTGAGAATCTTTCGTGCATCCAAGACTGAGGAGTAGCTTACCAAAACAAGTAGTGTGATGAGCAAAACAAGATTCAAGCGAGCCATGTTTGTGGAGTACTAAACTTAATGTTAGAAAAGAAGTACCAATGTGTGTGTGTTGTGTTGTTGTGTCTTTGTGATGAGTGGAAAGAAAAGAGTGGCATGTGCATGCTATTTATATGGTTTTGGATCCTTTGAATGCATGCCAGAGGGGAAAGACACAAAAGCAACTTTGACAATTGGATTCATTTGTGTATGGTTTCATTCAACTTTGTTTTGTTTCTTTCTTTAACCTGAAAAGAAACACGAGAGGAAAAAAAAACATGATGTGACACGAATTCCTTATTTGTGCAAGTTTAAGTATTGGAAAGAGAGGGAGAGGGAGACGTGGGGGTTACGCTATTTTGCCAAGGAGAAATGAAGAAGTTACACTCATTTTTGTAGTGTATGGATGAATAAAAAGAGAGAAATAGAAATAAAATGTAAAGGAAGAGGAAAAAAAGTGATAAGCTTTATAAATAATGCGATGAAAATAAGACAAATAAAAATGAGATGAAAATGAAATAAAAGAAAAAATAGATAAATTATACTACTTTCATCACTTAATATAATATAAGACTCTTTTAATCAAAAGTTAGTTAATTTATTTAATAATATTAAATTTATTGATAATTTATTTATTTTTTCAAAATTATTGGGATTCGTCTTCCCACTCTTTTTACTTAATTAATTTGTGTTAATCGTATTCTTAAATTTTCATAAAGAGAATCAACTTATTATATTAATTTATAATATTTATTTTAAAGTAATTAAGAGTATTTGGATAAAAAAATAATTAATAGATAAAAAAATTGAAAATAGTCTTTTAAAAACGGACAAATAAATTTGAAAAATGAGTCTTATTTACGTTTAAAATATGATTCTTTTATTTTCAAGGAGTTCCAAATACACTATTATTTTTTGGTCAAATACTACATGCATAGAAATTTGCATAAATATTAATGGGCAAGTGATACTTAAAGAATGACAAGTATCCTAAAATTCCCTATAGATGTTGGGTTAGGTTAACATGATATTGAAGCCCCCATTGTTCTTGCTTGTTTGCTCCAAATACCTTGATGATGAGTTGCTTGTAAAGTTGAATCTTCTTCACCACAAGGCATTGTGGTTTTAATCTCATAAAAAAAAGTGCACTCTTTCATAGTTCATTGGCTGAAACTTCATATTATGGTGACTACTTTGACATTATTCCATTGTGATATTATTTTCAAGGACCCATCAATAACATTATTTCTATGAATGAATAATATGTAATATGAATATTTTTTTTTTACTTGAAACAATTAATATAAATTTCTTTTTTCCTAATCACAAGTATTCTTCAGCATATCGGATTAGTCGCTCGCAATATTGTGACTATTGTTGTTATGAAGAAATTTTACACACAGCAAAGATCGAATATGAAACTTTTCGATAAATAAATTGTCATCATAACATGTGAGTGCAAAATGTCTAATTACTACATCAATTATCATCGTATTACTTAAAATAATAATGATCATATACAATGAATATAGCTATGTTACTTCCACCATATAGCAATGTTCAGAAAACTTGTACAAATTATTGTGAGCCTCTGACTATATATGTCAAGTTTTGTGACTAGTTTATACTATTCTCATGGTAGGGGTCAGCAAACACTATAAGCTGGGAAGTGATTAAAGTCAGCGACACTTATTCTGAGTGCAGCGAATTGAACATTATTGGTGACTTGTGTCATGCAATTCCTTGTTGAATATGATTGTTAAGGTTGAAGACAAAAATAAAAAAGCAATAAGCAACTAGAAAGTGATAAATGAATGAGGGAGATTGGTTTAATATCATATAGTGTGCTTGCACCTGAAAAAAGTACATGATAGTGAGACATATAGTTTGTTGTTTATTGAGTACATTTACCTAACCTATCAAAACACAAAAAAATGGTTATGTGACTTTTGTGACAATGAGATTTATTGGTTCAATAAGTAACCAAACTAGGAAGTTCAATTCTTTTAGCCCCCACCTGGTCAACTTTTTGAGCTCTTGGATATTTTATCCATTACACAAACAACACCCTTTGTTCAATGTAGCATATTGAAGAAATTAGTGATTTCATTACTTCACATTATAATTTTTCTCTGTAAATTTCGTAAATCCAACCATATTTTCTTAACTTAGAACGACTAACCTTTAATCAGTTAATGGCTATATGCAAAATTTCTCTGTAATCAATAATGAATCAACATCTCCTTTCCTTCTTCCAGTTCTCAAATCTTGTGGAATTGGATATATCTATATGCTTCGATTACCCACACATTTTACACAATGTAGTAGCATAATATTATTTTTAAGAAAATTTACTAATTAAAGAAGGTGATGATCTTAAGGTAGTAATACCTTCTTAACAATCTTTTTTAATCATATTGTTGTGTGTGATCTGATTGGTAATAAACTCATATCCCTTAAGCAATGTTTTGTTTCAAATATGAGTCTTATGAATGAATAAAATATGGTTAGAGAAAAGAATCCTATTAAAAATTATCAATCAGATTATCGATACAAAATTGATGATACTTCCTAATGACAACCAATGCTTACAAAACAAAAATATTGTTGTATGTGATAACTTGTTATTGCTCGGGGCTCCTACTCGGCCCAAATATGCTAACCCAAAGATTATTAGACCCAAAACTCAAGACCCTGACTTCAATCCAATACCCTATTGATATTGAGCTTATAATACTTATAACAAATAAAAAATAATAATACTATTTTATAGCTAAATTGAAATAATGGAGCCAATGATCAAATGCAAATTGCAAATCATCCTAATTAAATTTGCAATTATAGATATATAGTGTTTGCCTTGTACTTTGGTCTTCCTATTAATTCTTACCCCCAAAGTTGGGGTAGGGAATCCATTTCAAGTTAGCTATGAGACGAAAGAAAAGCATAAAGAAGCATAAGTAAATAAATAACTCAAAGTAACACCTTATATCAGTGACAGAGACACTACACTACCCACTTTGAATATTCTTCCTACTCTATATAGCTGCACAATGCTGTTGTAGGTGCTCACAAAGTTCTAACTAATTGATATGTCACTGTGCTCCTATTTCAAATTTTATTCCATGCCTAAAAGCACAAAAACTTAGTTTGGATTCTCTTTAGTCAAGATCTTGCTGCGAACGATATAATTTGTGTGACATTTTTCTATATAGTTTGAAAATAGTATTTTTTTTGTCTTATTTGAAAAAAAAGTATTCTTTTTTTTAAATAATTTGTGTGACATTTTTCTATAGGTGTTTTTTTTTTTTACATTTGAATTAACTTTATCATATAATTTGCACAGAATAATCAGGCTGAATTTAAATTTTAAGCAAAGGCTCAATATTCATATGCAAACAGGAATTAAGTTGGATAGTTTTATAATAAGATAAATCATAAAAGTACAAGAATTGTGGGAACATGGAAAAGAAAAAGGTTTCAAATATATAATTATATCTAATCTAATTCACACACAATAATGTAGTGTGCATACTATTGGACCCTGAAGTTGGAAAAGCTGTTCTCACATATACACTCTGGAGAGTAAAGATAACATATTCTGAGACAAAACATGACTTTATCCCAAAGAGATTATGGTTTGCATACACCTCCTATATTATTAGCTACCTTTCAATATTATATAGACTACAGAGAAACACAGAAACAGAAAACAAATGAAAAGAGAATTAATGAAAGTGAATACATGTGATGTGTGTGGAGTGTACATTGAAGCATAATATTGGCTTTTATTTTGTGCTTGGTGTGAATATAAACATTGCTTGAAACTAGACACAGTATAAATATTTCTCTTGCACATGCCATATGTTCAATGTTACTAATAATTTAATTTAAATTTTTGGTTTAATGTTATTGCTATATATAGAAATATCAACATTTATTGTGGACTTAGGGTCAGGGATAGAGGACTAGAAAAATAAATCAAAACTGAGTTCATAATTAAAGTACCATAACTCAAACTATGTGATAGCATGCCACTATTGTTGGAAATTTAAATTTGACTACAAACTTGTCTTAAAGTTTTGGATCTATTATTGGGATGCACATCTTCCCTATTTCTTCCCTCTAACAAAATGGGGTAAATGTGAAAAAAAGAAAAAAAGTAAAGCCACTTTTGGCTTGAAAATCAAAAAGAGAAAGCTCTTTCTACCTACCAACGAGAAGCAAGGTTCTTACTATGTGTATTTGTAGGTAGAGTATGCATTTAAGAGTGTTCTTTCTTTCACACCTCAAACAGCACAGCATTTATAATTTGACACTTTTTTTTTTTTTTTTTTTTATCTCTTGTCTATTTCTTTTTACTCCTTTATTATTAATTTGTTTCTCTTAAAATATGGCACCATGAATTAAACTTGCCCACCTTCAAAACAGATTTGACGAATCTGAAAAATTATACTATTATATCAACTTTAATTTTAATTAACTTCATGATACTAATTATTCATACACTAATTAAATGCCTGCGAAAATTGAATGCTTGTTCACTCACTGTGGAGTTGTTGGGGGAGAGAGCCAACTGGCCAAGTACCAACATTTTATTTTTCTGTTTATATTTTGATTATCTATTAATGGCAACAAAAAGTTGGATAGCAAACTATTAGGTTAGTCAAATGATAAAAGATTATATAATGATTTATTATATTTCTTTTTGAAGTTATGTTATAGTGTTATTACTTCTAATTCTAAATAAAAAAGAGTAGGTATATACAATTTTTGGTAGTCAAGCTAACTCTATCTTAAATAATAATAAATATCTTGGTAGCATGCATTAAACAAAGATAACGCTATGTTAAAAAAAATACAAAGATAACGCTAATTAAGACTTAAATGTAGCGTCAGTTTGACCGATATTATGTAATATTTCTGTATTAAAAAATCTTTATAAAGGTTACGTTAAGAATTAAGATTGCATTGGTCTAGCTGATGTTATTAGCATTGGTGTATGTTTTAAGTTTCAACTATAATATGCTTATTTCTTGTAGTAATAGTATTACAGTTGTTTTTTTATGCTTTTTTTTTCCAATTACTTTAATCCTCCTCTCCAATGCACTAATCTTATGAAAATCAATTAAAGTTATAAATTCAATATGTTAATTCTCATTGTCTTTTTTACCAATCAATTCTCTTTTTTTAAATAAGGTCTAGTTGAAGGAAAAAAAAGAGTATTAACGAAGTATTGAATTTCTAACACATATTCAATAGTTTTGAAAAAAATTTGGAAAAACTAAAACATCAATAGAATTTCTAACGGACGGGATACTTAAAATCGAGTTTGAAAATGTAAGAGAAAAGGATATTTGAGTTGTGAATATGAGTTCATCCTTAGCCTTGTTTGTTTTGTCTTAATAGAATATTTTTGGTTGCAATCAAATACTTTAGGTAACTTTTTGAGTTGTAGACTAAATCAATATAAAAAAGACTTTAATAATATTTTTTTGTCTCATATTTTATAAAGTCTTGATATTTTAACATTTTATTTTATTATATATTTTCTTTTTCTTTTTATCTATCTCTTCTTATCTAATCATATTATTTATCATTACTTACGTTTCTCTCTCTCTCTGAATATGTATACTAACATTGAGTGTTCATAAATCTTTATTCTATTTTATATTGACAGAATATATGATTTAATTGTGAAATTACATTTTATTTAAAGTTGTTTTTATATCATTTTAATTATAAGTTGACATCCTATCATTTATTATTGTCTTCCATTTTCTTTGATTCAAAATACTCATCTCAATTATTCAAAATTCTCTATTTTAAGTGTGTGTTTGAATTCACATTTACACAACTTAAAAGGTGAATCACATAAGTAATTTCTAGTTGTTTTTTACGTGAAAATTTGATGAAACTTGAATTACATATATTAATCCAAACAGACACAAAATATAGTTTTTAAGTTATAACAATTAACAGCATGCTTGATATGGTAAAAAGAAAATGGAAAATAAAGTTCAAAGTCCCAATTTCAAGACTAGTCTCGCATGTACGTGCGAATCAAAACAAAGAGAAAAAAAAAAAAAAAAGAAGGAAGAGTAGTGGCGCTTTTTTAAGCGTTTTCACACTCTCTCCACCCTTTTCTTTTTCCTTCTTTTTCTTCCTTCTTCCTTCTTCTTCTTCTTCTTCCAGAACAGCACAGCACAACAACAGAGGAAGGCACAGCACGCAGACGCAGCAATGGCGGGTTACAGAGCCGACGATGACTACGACTACCTCTTCAAGGTGGTTCTGATCGGTGACTCCGGCGTGGGGAAATCGAACCTCCTGTCACGGTTCACGAAGAACGAGTTCAACTTGGAGTCAAAGTCCACCATTGGCGTCGAGTTCGCGACTCGCACCTTGAACGTCGATTCCAAAGTCATCAAGGCCCAGATCTGGGACACCGCTGGCCAAGAAAGGTTCTACCCTCAATGCTACATCTTGCTTTAAACCAACTCATGGGTACCCCTGTTTCGTCTCAAAAACTCACCTTTTTAAATGCTGGAACAAATTTTTTTTTTTTTAATCTAATTTTGCTGGGTGGATCTAATTTTGCTCATGCTCCACTTGGCTTTTTAACCGATTTGATCCATGTAGCTGATCTTATCTAGTGGGATTAGGCTTTGTCGTTGCTGTTGTTCAATTGGGTGGATCGTGATCTTGTGTGGAACTTTGCTTTGATTTAAGTAATGTGAACGAGTTGTTAATTAATCTTCAAACGGGTAAATGAAGTGTGTATTTTTTTGGAGTTAGGTTAGTGAGTGAAGTGAAGTGAGTGTTGTTGTTGTTGCTTGTGTTGTGCTAGATTTGGTTTGTGGAGTCGGTGAGGATTTTGTGTTTTTGAGATCGGCAGAGAAAGTGGGACCGGCGATGAGGCGGTGGTGGTGTCATTGGTGTATGTGTATTGATTCAATTTTTTGATGTGTTGTTGGTGTGAAATGGGAATAGGTTATTGCTGCCTGATGATGTGTTGTCGTGTTAGGAGTATTTTATGAGTTTGGTATCTCATGTGAGTGAGTGTTGACATGGTCAAATTTATTAAATGTGGTTTCAACTTTGGATTGGATGATTGTTTGGAATTTGGAACTCATGAATTGTTTCCCTTATAAGGTTTTAAAAATAGAAATCCGTGTTACACTTGAATTTGAAATGCATTGAATAGGAAGGTCATTGAATTCAATTGAGCTTGACTCATGCTGACTCATATTTGACTAGATTTTACCACATTTGGGTCTTGTTTAGCAGTAATTTTCCCTTTTGCTATTTGCTTTAATATTTAGTTGTCTCTGTCCGGATGGGTGTTAGTTGCTAGGATATTGTTGATAAAATATTGATCTTGTTGTGTTAACTTAAACTATTTATACTCTATTTGTCTGTAGGTGGATATTCCCACTGTGCTTAATTTTGAATTTTCTATTAGTTTATTCTATTTTTAATATTGTTTTCTTCATGAGCTGACCTTGAAATTATTGCACAAATTTCTTTGTTTGAGATCTTAGTTTTATGGGTAAGTATGTTGAACTTTAGCTTTTGCATTTCTACCTTATAGCTTGGGATGGATTTGGAATCTGTATATATATGGGTTGTGTGGGCTTTGATCATCTGTGATGATCTCGGCTGAATTTGGGCCTTGATGTTGCGAAATGAAATAAAGTATATCTTGTTTAAGCATATACCAATAGAAATTGATTATATTTTTAATTTGATACATGTCATGTACATCCCTTGAAAGGGTAATTTTTTACCTTTTTCTTGGGCTACCTACTAGAGTAATTAACCATACTCCTTTTAAGCAGTTCAAAAGAAAGAAACAGAAAATTATACTGTCTCTTTTACATGCGATCAGTAATTATATTGTTGTAAGCATGTAGGTTCTGAGTGCTTACACATCAATGATATTTGAATCACTTAGTCATCTTTGCTATTCTCATTACATACTTGTCCAATTTCAACAATGCAACATAATGGTAAAAAATTATATTACAGTGACAATATTTTGGGCTGTAGTTCTGTTTACCATCAATTATTCCTTCAAGAGTTCAACAAACCATAGCTCATTTTTCATTATTTTTTTTACATTAAAAAATTCTGCTTTTCTCCCCTTCCTCCCACACAAAACCCTTCTACCACTGGCCCTGCTGGTAAGAATAAAGTACTGTTGAAATTTTACTACAGAAATCATTGAGGACTGTAACTGGCTGAGTCTGTCTATTGGAAACTTGATTGTTGCTTCTTGTTAGAATATATATTATCTTAGTAGTTATTATCTTTATATTATTTTGTTAGTTATTATTTATCTTTATATGATGTAATCAATTACTGAGGGTTTCCTCAATATAAATAGAGATGAGGTGTGGTTTTTACAAACACACATTTAGTAAAATACATCATTCTAATACATCTGAAAGGCTGAAATGGCATTGGTATGTGGAACCATGGACACATGGCAGAGATCAACAGTACTGTATTTGGACAAAGTCATTGGTTGATGTTATTCTTTCCAATGGCTTTGTTAAATCCAATAATTTCCTGTACCACTTAAATTATTAATATATATTGTGTATTTTGTCTTTAGATACATTGATAAAATTATGATTTTTTTAAGTAAAGTTTGTGCTGAATGTGGATCATCTTCCCCCTTGTATAATATATTCCCTGAAGTGGTGAAAAAAGGATGCCTTCATTTTTATTTCATTTTATACTGCTATTATAGAACCCTAATCATGGGGTGAGATACTTGTTTGATATATGATATCCAAATTATTAGTAGTGGAAATTTAAGGTGTGCACTTTTCAGTCATTGACATGCACCACTGACTTTGTATTGACTCTAGTCTTTGTTTAAAGGAATTGTCAAATATGTGAGTATTATACTCACAAATGTTGGGTATGGTTTGCAGTCTTATTCAAGTTCTGTTACCAATATCACGAATATCTGTCTTGATTTCTGTCCTGTTGACTTGTGTCCACCTAAAGAAACACAATCTTGCTTTGTTGTGATTAATCATGTGTAACAAGTTAACCATATTTGTAAATTGACTTCCCACCAACTTGCACCTTGTTGATTCACATTGTTTTCTCTTTGTAGGTATCGTGCCATAACCAGTGCATACTATCGCGGGGCGGTTGGTGCACTTCTCGTGTATGATGTCACTCGCCATGCAACATTCGAGAATGTTGACAGATGGCTGAAGGAATTGCGGAATCACACAGATGCCAACATCGTTGTGATGCTTGTTGGCAACAAATCAGACCTCCGTCACCTCGTAGCTGTGTCAACTGAAGATGGGAAGTCCTATGCTGAGAAGGAAGCACTTTACTTCATGGAAACCTCGGCTCTGGAGGCTACCAATGTAGAGAATGCATTCGCTGAAGTTCTGACTCAAATCTACCGCATTGTCAGCAAGAAAGCAGTAGAGGGGGCTGAAAATGGAACTGCATCTGTGCCAGCCAAAGGAGAGAAAATTGATCTGAAAAATGATGTGTCTGCTTTGAAGAGAGTTGGCTGCTGCTCAAGCTGAGATGGGAAAACATAGTTCAATTGGTTGGTACCGGCTCTGTTGTATGTGTAATATTCTGAGAAATACGAACTAGAAGAAGAAAAGTGAAATTTAATTTGTCATAGCATGTTAGACTCTTTGTGTAACCTTAAAAAAACTAAGTTTGGTGTTTCAATAGTTGATTGCTAGTCTTACTTGTTGTAGTGATGTTATTATTGTTTTTGAAATGTTTTCACATGCAAAGAAGCTTGGAATTAATTGAAGCTATTGCTTCATTTAAGTTTTTGTGTAGTATTCTCAATTCTGTGGTTCCGCGATTAAGACTTTTTGGTAGAATCACAAGTAACTATAGAAATAAGTTTCTAACTCTTGGGTGGGTTATTTGAGTGAGAGATATAAAATAGAAATGTTAAACTTCTACAGCTTGTTTGAGAGGAAAAAATGGGTAGGGAAGTTATTTTGTGGAATCTACAGGAAAATATATTTCTCTTAAATTGAAGAGGGAAATGACTATTTCATTTTTTTTGTTAAGAAAAAAATAATATAGTGCAAAGTTTGTTTTTTTTTTTTTTAAAAAAATTAAGAGGTTAGTGTAGGAATTGAAAAAAAAAATAAAAGATTTTGTCAATCTCACGAAGGTGTGAGCGTAATTTACTAAAAAAAATACAAAAAGTTTGCTTGTACAAAACATAAAAAAAAAAGTCAGTTGAAAAAGAAATTCCGTTGCCGGGACTTGAACTCGGGTCTTTCGGGTGAGAGCCGAATATCCTGACCAACTAGACTACAACGGAAGGCTTGAAAGTGAAGTAGGTTAAAATTTTCATATATGTTATGTTGGAGTTCTTAATAAAATTTCACTGTAGAGATAGAATGAGGGATGACAAGACAGGGACCCTTAGGAGAGTGATGACCTTGCATGTTTGTCCATTATTTCTCTTTTATGTTTTTTTTAATTTCAATCTTCAATTTTATTTTAAGAGAACTGACTAACTGATAGATACAAACAATATAGTACTTTATATTGATTTTCTATGGCTAATGTAGTGTAATAAAGGGCACTAGTGTTAATTGATGACTGTGTGAAGAGATATTATAATGCATGTGCTGGTAGAAAAGCTCTCTTTAAGTGCAAAGCTGTTATCAGAGCTAATCCTTCATACTATATATGAGGTTGTGTGTAGTTGTGTACTAGTAATATTATTCTCCCAACTCTTCTATGGTTCATTGGTATTTGGTAGTATATGTTGAAGCTTGTCACCATTGGTTTCTTTAACAGTTATTACTGCAGGGAATTGACATTATGTTTAAAATGTTAATTTCTCCAAAACAGTACATAGGTTCCATGTGTTAGTTAGCCTTTAGTTTATACATTTTTTTTTTCTTTCCATTCCTGGCTTTATCAAAGTATTCATTTATTCCAAGCCATGGGTTTCTTATACTTGATTTTTGTAAATTTTGTAAAACAATAAGAAGGCACAGTATGCCAAATAAAACTAACATTGAACTGTAGAATACAGGGTTGAAACTTTTTTATCCAGGGCAAATTAATAACCTATTGCTTCAAATAGAATACATGGTGTTGAAACTTTTTGGGGGGCTTGCTTTGTTTCAAGTGTGTTTGTTTCTTGATAATATGGCTCCAAAAAACTTCATGGTCCCATCAGAATATCTTTTACAATTGTGTTGTTAATTGATTAATATATGTATCAGTAAAAATGGAGCATTGATTTATGATTTGAAATAGTACTCTTGAGACTAAGGCTTCGTTTTTCATACAGTTGCTTGTGGAAGTTAAGGTTTATTAGTTTGTAGATCATGACTAGTAAAGTGCTGTGTTTTGTATTTTATCAACAAAGAAAATTGGTAGTGCCACGATTCTGATCTTCCTTTCATAAATGAATTGCTCCTCTGGCTGTAACAATTTTCATTTTATGAGAAAATTTCTACATTGACCTCACAAAGTGTTGAGCACTTATAATTTTTATACTCTGAATAATAGGTACTATAGTCTAAGTAGTAAGTAGTAAGTAGTAACTAGTAATTAAAGTACTGCATTGTGCAACAACTTCAAATGCTTTCATTCAACAATATTATAGATTTTGCTGCCTCAGATTGCTAGAAAGCTCTCCCTCCCAAAAATAAAATAAAACAAAATAACTTATAACTTCTAAACTATGCAACAACAGCAAAGCCAAACAGACATTGTATCATGCACATTGCTTTCCAACACAGCACATGTATTTGCCATAATTTTCCATAAAAAGTGGGGAGGGAAATTTATTTCATTTTGACATTTTTCAATTTTATTCACTAGACCCAATATCACATTAAGTACTAGTATTTTTTTTCTTCAAATCTCACCTGCCACATTAATTGATTCAAGAAACACCATTCACTTAAAAGCATCATTGTAATTATTTGGAGATGGGACATTCTTGGGAAGGTGCTGAAGTTTTGGTCCCTGATAGAAGGCCTCCAAGCATCTCTGCTGGATCATAGTAAATCTCCACCTCTTCAACTTTCAAAGAGTCATCCACCTGTATAGAGAAATTAAACCTCATGAGTCATATAATTGTGATAGAGCCTCAAGTAAAATGTTTTTTATGACCAATAGTGGAAAAATCACATCACTAATTGTCAATACATGGTGGGATTTTTTGTTCTACTGGGAGAAATTTTTGTTTTTACCATGCATGATGAAAATTTTGGATACTTGTGCTGCCTATTTTCTTTCAAAACATTTGATTTCACATCATACAAAGTACAAATATAGTAAAAAATATGGTTTGTCCAGTTAATAAGAATAAAACTTGTATCCTATTAAACGTGAGTTTGAATCTTGTCACTGATGCGAGATCTTTGTTATGAGATAATATATAAGTATTTCTATAAATATTTTTTTAAGTCGTGAGGCGTATCCTAAATTTGGTCAGTCTTTGAAATTTAACTCATCTAAACTTTTTTACATCAGAAAAAGTAGAAACATATTAAAAGTAATACCTTGACAGTTCCCAAGCCATAGAATTGGACCATCTTCCCAGTAGGTGCATGTCCCTTATAAGGACCTTCAAAGAAGCCCCAGTGCCTAAACTTGAAAGCAATTTCAGGTGGTCCACTATAAACTTTGTTAACTTCCCAAGCAAACCCTCTAGGAAAAGCTGATCTGAAGGCTTCATGAGATGATTCAAAAGTCTCTTCTTCTGCTTTGTAAGGCTTCAAGTCTTCAGGCAGAGAACTTTGCAACAAAGCATTATAACTTCCCAGGCTTAGAGTTTCCTCTCCAGATAATCCCTCCCTCCCTGCAAATGAAACATGATAATAGTTTTGACAACATACAATTAATATATTAATAGAAACATAAGAACAAGATTGATGTAACTAACTAACTATGCAATGTTGCAACTATAATTTATGATCATATTCCCTTGAAAAACATGTCTCCTACTAGAAAATATTTATGCAAGAAATAACAAATTCTCCAACCCAACTTGTTGAAGCAAATTTTGTCCATGTCTGTGGATAGGGGCAAATTTGATCTTTTTTGTGGAACAATGGAAGTGAGGTATATGATGAGAAGTACAAGGTACAACAGAAAATACATAGTAAATTTTGATCCATCCATTCATTCATTCAATCCCCTTAATTATGTCAATCAAATAGTAGAAGAAAAGACAGAAAGAAAAGAAAAGAAAAAAATAGCAATAATGGACTTAAAGCAAATTTGATACATCATACATGTTAGTTAAGTGCATACCATTCACAAAGAGCTTGAACTTCTCAGGATTTATTGTCTTGAAATCCTGCAAACGGGTCTTGTGTGAAAGCTCCATCTCCCATGACTTGATAGCATTTTGCACTATCTCCTCCAATGATCCTTCTGGCCATTCCTGCAAACATGCAAATACAAAGTGAACACAAAATCCAGAGAGAGAGAGAGAGAGAAAGGGTAAGAGGGTATGGTGTGGTTGTTGCACCTCACCTTGGTTCTCCCTTCTTCAAAAAGCTTGTTAACAGCATCATAAGTGGGAGGGCCACCATGTCTCCACTGAATGTTATCAGGTTCATCATGCAAGAATAACCTATACTTGTCTTTGGCCATGTCAAAAAAGTTATGCTAAAGAGATTATAGATAGCAAATTAATCAACAGCTATAGTAATAGTAGTAGCATATAGCTAGGAAGATGGAGATCATGGTGTGTGGAATGCAACATGAGTTCTTATATAGACCTTTTTCATGGTCTTATCTTAAATGAATCATTAAGATAAGGTTTTCTTATTTCTGAAACATAATAAATTTTTTGTCCGACTTATTTAATAGGAACTTAGTATGGGTCTGAACAATTTAAATTTAGTCAGAAATATTTTTCTTCCCAATACATTTTAACTGAACATCCTAATATTTCTAACAGGTCATCACACCTTTCATTTGTTTGTATTTTGGTCTTGTCGTCACATCAAATACTTATTACATCTATTACTTTTCTCTATCATTTTTCTTTCTAATATTAAAGAGTGTATTCAAGACTCAAGAGTGTGTTAGATGTGTATCCTAATCTTTCTCTTAAAGATAGAATTGACTTTTGGATAAGTCGATATTAATTGCTTCCACCCCCACAGGCCACGACGTGCTATCTTATAGTAACTCCAATTCTGTTCATATCAGTTACATTGAAGTTAAAAAAAGTCTGAGAATATCATAGAAGCAAATGAGTTAAAATTCTTAAAGTTGCTTATATATATAATTAAAAATAAGGTAAGATAACTATTAAAAAAAAGTAACTCGCCTAATTAAAATGGGATGTGTGAGTGGAGATAAATCATCTTATTATTATGATTTATGAGTACGTTATCATCTTTAAATTTTAATTTTAATTAATTCATATTTTATTTTAAATTATGATGATTATTATTTTTAAATAAAAAAATGAAATTATATTAATTATTATTACAATTATGAGTATGCTTTTTATCTTGAAATATAAAATTTATTAAATTCATTTTATTTAAATTCTAACAAAACATACTGTCTTAAAAATATTATTTCTATAATTATATTATTATCTTTAAATTTAAATAAAGTTAAAAGTTATTTTTATATTTTGTATTAATTTGAATAATTGAAAGAATATAATTAGAGATTAATATATATGCATTGAAAATGTAAAACTAATTTACATTATCATCTAATAAAATCTAAACAATAAAGTAATGTCAGCATTTTATTTAAATAATCATTTCAAATTAAAAACTTAAAAAAAAGTTAAGCTCTTCTTCTCCTTTCTACCTGTTTTTCGGAACAAGTATTTGGATTTGCTCTTTTTGAGATGAGAGGGATTGAAGTTTTGAGATGAGAAACAGAGAAAGCGGCGAACTTTCATTTTTTTTTTTTTTAAGTGTTCTTTTAGTTACGTTTTATTACATAATATTTTTAAAATGTTATGATGAAATTTTATGTTTTCATTTAGTAATATTTTGATTTATTTCATAATTTTTGGTTAACAATGTTTAACACCTTAAGTGTTTTAAATTTAAAAATAATTAATTTAAAATAATAATAATTATTTACCTACTATTTAAGGCTTGCTAAAAAATTTGGCAATTAAAAGTTTCTTTAAAAGACGAGCGATCAAGTTATAAAGAGAATAACTCTAAAAAAGTTAATTTATCCTTCAGTGTAAAATTTAAAACGCTAGCTGTTAAAAAGAAAGAAAAAACTTAATGTAATAAAGTAACGTTAAGCTCTTTTTTCTTCTTTTTTTTTTTCTGACGATTAAGCTCTTTTTTTCATAGAAGTAACTTCATTATTTCATATATCTTAAATTTCTTTTGATGATATGTCAACTAATTATTAACACAAATTTTGTACGCAATCCCCTTTACAAATGTCCCAAAAGACAGTTTTAGAAATTATTACCTACCCGTAGCGAAAGTCACCTATCCTTTACAATTAAGTTAAAGGCCACTGTTAATTTATCGACACATCATGCAATTGTTGATGCTAATGTAATGGGTGATGAAAAGTGGTTGAGATTCTCATAACTCAAAGCATGAGTTAGTCATATAACTCATAATAATAATACGAATAAGACCATTAATTCCAAGCCTTGTGATAAACTTGTCAACATTGCAGGAACTTTATTTGTCCAATAACCATTTTGAAGGATCCATTCCATTAGAATTGGGAGAACTTAAAGATCTATCTTATTTAGATCTTTCCCAAAATAATTTTACCGGTCTTGTTCCATCATTTGCAAATTCTTGGATGACATTTATCTATTAGAACAACAATCATTTAAGTGGGTTGTCCAAAAAAATGTTCAATGGAGACTCTTCTTTAGTGATGTTAGACCTTAGTTACAATGAAATATCTAACAACCTTCAAGATTTGATAAAGAATCTCGGTGATCAAAGGTTGAATTTTCTCCTTTTAAAATTGCCTAAGAGTTGCAATCCTCCCCCTACTATTATGCCAAGTGACTCAAACACAGGTGGAAACAATAATGTTAATTTGGTGAACATGCATGTTTTCTATGTGAGCTTTTCTGTGTCATACATATCAACATTGTTGATAACTGCAACAGCTTTATACATTAATCCATACTGGAGGCAAGCATGGTTTTACTACATGGAATTGGTGAGCATGAATTGCTATTATTTTATCGAGGATAATTTGAGCAAGATTTTTAAAATTGGAAATATGTAATATATTAAGTTGTATGTCTAGAATAAGTTCCTTATATGTTTGTTTCCTCTTAAGTTTGATACAACGTTAATTACGTATATGTCATATGAAAGATCACAAATGGAATATATATATATATATATATATATATATATATATATATATATATATATATATATATACTTATTACAGTATATGCTTAAAATATCAAATAAATTATTTAAGTGGTTACAAATATCTGCAAATTCATTATTGTAGGACAATAAGACATTTTTAACTATCAAGGCAAGTCAATAAAGTTTTACAATATCAACAAAAACTAAAATAAGAGTATGCAGTAAAAGAAACAATCAAACTAAGTACAACAAGTAACTTAGTTTTTATATTTAATACAGAACAATATTTTGATATATAACTCAGTTCTCCTCGTTGATAACTTCGATTAACAAGTGATTGAGACCAGTTGTAAGGGCTGATTTTGATGTCAAAGATGCTTGTAGTATGCTGACTCCCTGCATCAAAACATTGAAACGAATGTAATATAAAATTTCAAATTAACAAACAAAACTCATTATAAAAGAGATCAGATGCTTTTTGAACTCTTATTATTCTCACCTCCTTGATGCCAATGGCTACATCTTTCACTTCCAAATCACTGAAGGGAATGCTCAAACTCGTTAGTGCAGATGTAACAAAAGTGGATGACACTGGCATCACAACCAAATCATCTGTTTCCATGTACATTGTTGGTCCTTTCGCATATCCTTTACTTTTTCCAGTCTCAGCTGATGTGAAATCAACGAACTCCAAAGCTGTGCATGTACTCTTTTTGTTTTTGTTTACTTGCTTGAATGCAGAAGTTAAATAACACGCAGAAAGAACAAAATCGCGATGATAGGAGTCATATTCTATCTCAGTGTAACAAAAATATTTGGAGCAATCATGAATTGGGAGTAGCTGGTTGCTTGGACTAAACTGTTGTGGGGCAAGTCCAGGTTGCAAAAGCTTGTTTTTTGCTTTTTTTGTTGTCCAATAACGTTCATCTAAATCAACAATGCTCTTGTACAATCCATCCACGCTACCCATAGAAGAACAGCCTTTCATCAAATGCACCACTCCTCCTAATGGAAAAGTTAAGAAACTAAAAAGAAAGTCTGCAAAGTCTTCTTCTCCTTGAGCAAACAGTATCTTACCACTTGATTTTTTTTGCATTACCTTCACGTTGATTTTGCTACTCACATTCATTTCAAACGGAGGAAATTCAATCTCTTTAGATTTCTCAGAAAAATGTATATTTTCCAAGAACGAATCAGTCAAAGTTGTCTTTGAGAGCAAACAACCCTTCAAAAGATCCATTACCTGTCAATATGATAATTAAATTAATCCATCAACAACCACTTGAAATGAAAAAGAAAATCTTAAACTAAATAGTGTCTGTTCGTGTCTAAAAGCATTTCTAAAATAAGAAAATTGAGAGCAAACAACCCTTCAAAAGATCCATTACCTATCAATATGATAATTAAATTAATCCATCAACAACCACTTGAAATGAAAAAGCAAATCTTAAACTATATAGTGTCTGTTCGTGTCTAGAAGCATTTCTAAAATAAGAAAATTGAGAGCAAACAACCCTTCAAAAGATCCATTACCTGTCTATGATAATTAAATTAATCCATCAACAACCACTTGAAATGGAAAAGGAAATCTTAAACTATACAGTGTTTCTGTTCGTGTCTAGAAGCATTTCTAAAATAAGAAAATTGAAAAAAAAAATAAAAAGAGTTTTTCCATAAACTAAAATTAGCTTCTGCATCACTTACTTTGTAAAAACTTTTTCATCTTTATAAAAATTATATGAGAAAACTTTTACAAATTAACTAATACAAAAATTAAATTTAACATATGAAGAGTTTCATTTCATTTTTCTTTTCCTAGAAGTGTTTCTACGTAAACTTATGAAAAAACAACCCATAATTTGAAACTTGAAGAAACTGTAAATAAAGAAATTAACCTGATTCTTAGTTATTGTGACGGTCATTTCATTCACTGAAGACATACTTTCAATTCCAAAGTTCTTAAACAGAAGAATAGATGTATCCAATGAGTTCGGCACGACCTTCAGATCGTCCGTGATAAGAAAAGTAACATTGCTCTTAACAAAACCATTAGAGACATGAGAGCTTTGAAGAGAAATTGGTTGATCCAACATGTTCCCACATCTGCATCTTTTATTCTTGAAGGTGCTTATGAGGACCGTGCTTTCTTTTCGACAATTGATCAAGTTGTTACATACGAAGTACTCTGTAGGCTCTTTATCCTCAATGTTGAGCTTCAGATTCTTGAAATAAGCTTCCATTGAGTTCTTGGGTCGCAGTAGCATTTCTTTGCACGTATCTGTGCAAAAACACTCATTGTGTAGTTTTTCCACACTTTGAAAGAGTGAGGTCAGTGATCCAACTTCAATTGGCTGCACATTTGATTCCTCACGCACAAGTCCTACAATAGTTCCTAAAGGCAATGTTAATAAGCTGAACAGAACATCCACAAAGTCCTTACCTGCCTCGGCAAAGAGAACTTTGTTTCTTTCTTTGATTACCATAAGCTTCAAGGTTATCTGTTGCTCAATTTCAATAACAGCCATTGTATAGCAGCAGGCAATAATCAAGTTTATGAGAGAATGAAATTTCCTGTTGCCAAGAGCTTTTATAAGCATTTCAAGTATTTATATTAGAGAAGTAAAGTTACTCTAGTGAGTCTACAGTTCAAGCCTGTATAGTAAAATAAATATTTGTATATAGTATATATATTAAATTTGTTATTAATTATATTAATTAGTTAGCTTGGTTTAGTGACTTTTGATATTTTCATAGATTATATGCAGCAGTAAGACAGTATTTTAAACTATACTTTGACTCTATTTTGATGAACCATCTTGTGTTTGGAGTTATTGGCTGTCCAAATATTACTGTGCTATTTTCTTTTGCATCTTTTCAACTTTGAAGGAAGGAATCAAACAATTTGGAATTCCTTTTACTGTGTACTTTAGAAAAAGAGATTATGGTGAACAAGTTCCAAATGAAGGCTCTTAATAGATTATTAACTACTTTTTTCTTTTTTATATATATTTGTGTTTAATAGTAATTATTATATAAATAGTTTAGCGTTGAGTGTCCAAACTCCAAAGAATGGCATCTAATGAGAGAATATGTTTGGCATCAATTTTTTTCTTCTACCCTAGTTATTCTCCTACCGAATCAACCCTGTTTCAGGGATGGTTAATTATATATTAAATATATGATAAATTACATCATTAACATAGTCACCATTTTTTTGTCATGCAACCATTTGTGCTAGTGATAGATAATACATGTGCAATAACAAGGAGAAATTATTTCCTACAAAAAAAATGTTATTTTAAAATGTAATTCAAAATAATCCATGTGAGTGTACTTGTATAGTTGTATGTAATCAATCACATGCATGGGGACCTTAATAATTTAATCACTCGTTACTTTCCACACAAGTCCACGAGGGAGAGTTAAACGAGAGATCAAGAAAGATTCATATGTTCCTTATATTCATGATGCTTACTTCAAAAGAGAAAGCCTCAGAACATTGAAAATGTCATGATCTATGTAATTCAGATTTACATGGTATATTGGTATAAAATAAAAATTATCTTGAGAATAGAACTTGTAGCAAATAGTTAACTAAGCCAATAATCTGAACAGCAAGTTGAATGGTCACAGTTAACACACTTTTAGGGCAAAATCATGCTATCCAATGTTAAAACTCAATCCTCCTTTCCCCGGTGAATGTCAATTAGATATCTATTTAGATGTTGGCCAAATGACTTTGTAGAGAATGACTCAACAACATGCCTCCTAGCTTCTCTGCCCATTTTTTCTGCCTCCTGAGGATCATTTATGAGCTTAGCCATTGCTAAAGAGAACTCTTGTGGTGTAGGATCACAAAGGAATCCTGTTACACCATTCTTAATTGACTCCACAGGGCCACCACTATTGCATGCAATAACAGGTTTATAAGCTGCCATTGCCTCCAAAGGAACAATGCCAAAGTGCTCATCCTGCATCAAAGATCTTTATGTAAAACTCTTCATTCGGTTTGTACTAATTGTTGGGAATCATAACTCGCAAGGTTTGACATACCTTCGGCGTGTAAAGGACACACAAGCATTCTGAAAGTAGTTCATTCCTTTCAGCTGTAGAGCAAGACGTGATGAATCTTATTTTATTAAAGACTCCTTCCTTTTCAGCTAAATATTTAAGCTCTTCTAAGTACTCCACATTCTCCTTCAACCGTTTGTCAAAGCCACCTGCCACAATTTAAGACCATAGGGTTTTTACTCAAGTAGCATGTACATGTGTGGGTTGTTGAAACTTCAAACTAGTCAGTTCTACCAAGAAAATATATTTATGAATTGAATCAGAATGCCATACGAAGGCCTTCAAATTTTAACTATCCTAACACATCAAGCAGGGGGGATCAATAAATTTCCTACACCCAGGTCCAACCAAATTTTACTCTATTTTAATTTTTAGACTGGCAACATTAAAAGATCTTTAATAAAACATTATCAGCTTATATACAAGGAAGATGTTCTTGGATATTGACAGATACTCGCATCCCATGACAATTGTTAATGCAAATGACATCATGATATCTATCATCAGAAAGACAGAAACACAAAGCCATAAGCAAAACATGCTCACCTGCAATAGTCAAAGAAGCATTAGTGATATCTTTATGCTTAAGAATTCCTTCAGGTGAGTTAAGCATAGCAAAAGCTGAAATTGCTAATTGTATGTTCTTCTTCCTTTCAAAGCGATTGATGGAAAGAAAATTCAACCTACAACAGAAGAAACAATCCTTGAGACTATGATTCTATAAACAAAAACTGGTTATAACAATAAGCTACATGCATAATCTTGTAAAGCACCAAGCATATATTGACAAACATGTCATTTACTTAAAGGATCTGGGTTCGTTGAACTGATCCACATTGACTGCTGGATATAGAACAGCTGGTCGATTTCCTTTAGCATCTAGAGACTTAAAAGTATTGGCAAAAGTAGATGCAGTGAATTTGCTGTTAACAAGTACCAAATCAGCCATTCCTGCAATTCAGCAAAGCTTAATAAGATGATGATTCAGCATGTACACTAGAAAAGAGAATCAGAGGGAAAAATAAATAAAGCAAGGATATAAAGTCAAACCCGTTGTTATTTCTTCTACATAGTCTATCGGTTTTCTATACATCCTCCTAATGAAAGTTGAATGTTGAGCCAGCAACAAGTCCGGAAAATGACAGTAGAATACAACCTACAAAAGAAAATGAAACAACTAAGAATTGCAATGTCAAACCTTAAATTTACACATGATTTCTTTTCCATTCTCTTTGGCTACCTTTGTTGACCTTTTAAGTTTCAAGATGGGAATAACCACAGAAACTTGATCTGCCAGTACAACATCAAATGAATGCCACATGAAAAGTACACAGAAAGCAACAAATAGGCACCGAAGGTATGCACACAATGCATGAAGACGGTAGAATACATGCCGGGGAAGAAAGGAACCATACACAGTAACTGGAAAGTTACCTGAAACAATCACAAGTGAAAACCATATCTTAATGGCAGTGCTATTTCTTTATAAAGAATAGAAATGTGATGGACTCATGGCCTATTTGCACTTTTAGTTTCCCTACTATCATCAAAATTCGATTTTAGTCTTTTGTGCAAATTTGATCCCCTACAAAAATGCTGATGTGTCACTCTATTGTGATGCCAAGTTAACCGATAGACTAAAATTGGACAATTAGAAGTGCAACTAAGCCCACACATAAGAGAGATTCACCAGCAACAGTTTCCTCAAAGCATCTATTTTTGTCATGATGTGCAGTAAAAACATGAACTTTATGGCCTTGGGATGCAAGCTCAACAGCAGCATCCACAATCAATCTCTCAGCTCCACCTACAAAAACAATCACAGGGTAAAGGGAAATAAACTACAGGGACCAACATAGCAAAATATTGTTTCATCAAACCAAAAACTTAATTAAAAAGTTCAAACTAATGGAAATTCCACAAAATTGTTGGGTGTTTGTTTATTTGAATAGAATGGAAAGCAACGGGGACGGCGGTTATTTACCTATGCCAAGATCTGGGTGAATTATTGCGATGTTCAGTTTTGAGCTTGTTCCCTTCGCCATGTTGAAAGGATAAAGATCGGAACTTTGAGATGAAAATAGCAAACCCAGAAACCCTTCACCAGCAACTATGTTGTGGTAGAATTGGCGTATTCCGAAAGGCAAAGGAGTTCTAGCCCTTGTTTCGAATGGGGGAAAACGTCGCCGTTTGAAAACGCCTCGCAATAAGTATTGATGTGTCTGAATAATTGAAATTGATCAATTTGAAGGCGCCAGATGAAATTAGTACTTATTTACTCATTGTTATCAGATTCGAACCACTGTCTATGAAATTGAAAGGAATAAACAGAATATGTTCAGCCCAAAATAGAAGGGTTCACGGTTCGAACTTGTATGAGACACAGAATATGGCGTTGCGGTTTTCAGAAGCTGAGAAGAGGCTGCTCAGTGCTCACTGTGTCGTCGACGGAGGCTCCGCCGGCGAGGGAGGCTGCGCTAGACTTGAGAGAATCAGAGAAGGGAGCGTTGCCGAGTGTAGATGTTGTTGTTAGGGGATCCTCGTTTCGGAGATTAAAATTCATCAAACGACGTCGCTTTACCATTTAAATAATTTTGACATATTCATCCTTTTAGAATAGAGGTTAAGTCAACTCATGTGTTAAAATTAAAAATGAAGAGAAAATCACTTAAAAAATACCACATTCTTTCACTTCATCTTTTGTTATTAAAATTTTATATAGGAAAGTAGATGTGGTAATAATATTTTACTCAAACGAATAAAATAACCAAGTTGAACAAAGAAGCATTTCAAGGGTTGAAGTTTGAAGTTTGAAGTTTGAAGTTTGAAGCTTGAAGAGCGAAGACACGTAGCCAGTGAAAGAGAGAGAAGTGTGAGACAGTAACGGAAAAAACACCGCCGGCGGAGAGAATGACCAGAGAAGAAATTTCCGGCCCCGCCGGTCCTAAGCTCATCCGTCTCGTCTTCTTCGTCGGCGCCGCAGGTAATCCAACTCCCTCCCTCTCTCTACTCACACTTTTTCCTTCGTTAGTTACTTGCATCGAATTTAAACGAACCATTTCAGTGATCTGCACCGCCTCAATCAATAAGTATCGCGAATACGAGAGAAACACCATCATCAAGCAACAGCAGCAGCAAGTGGTGGTAGAGACGCGTAATTCGTCGGAATCTGTTGCCGTTCACAAAACTCTCAAATAAAAGGTTAGGGTTAGGGTTTTCATCGTTATTGCGATCCGCAATGCCTTGCTGTTGTGATTGTGAATGTGAGGTTAGGCAATGGATATTTGTCATTACTTGCTGGGAGAAAAAAATGGAAATGAATTGTAGTGGAAAGTGTAATAATAAGTTCTAAGAAAATTTTGAATTGGTGGATAAATTGTCCTTTGTTTATTATTGCCAAAAAAAAAAAAACTGAAGAACGACTTTATAACTTGATTGAGTTATTCGGAATGTGAACATACTGTTGGACTTTATTACAAATATAGATTTAGCAGATTGTTGTTCCTCGAAGCCGCGTCAAATTGTCATGGTTTTTCCAGATAGTAATAACTAGAGGTGATTATTGGGAGAGGATTGTTGATCATATGAGTGCCTAAATAATATCAACATGCTGCTGGACTTTATAACAAATTCAGATTGTGTAGGGTATGGTTCTTCAAAATGTTATCAAAGATGCATCAAATATTCTAGATGGGAACTTGACTTCTAGCCATAGGCTGGAAAGATTACTTTGGGATTCATTTCCAATTTCCAAAGAAAGGGATGTGGTCATGTGGGAGTCATTTTTAGGAAATTTTGCGAAGACCGGAATCTGGAGTTCTTAAAAACTTAAGATAGAATGTTTGTAATTTGTATACTCCTCATTAAACAGATTTTTCTTCCTTTTTCTCTTTTTCCAGACTTGTGTGTTAATGTTGGTCAATGGTTCTTCCATGGAAGTACGAATTCCCTTTGTTTCTTTTCTTATTTTCTGTGAATTAGTGGTTCTGTTTTATTCTCTATACAACTCATTGCTGTATTACTCAGTCTTTGGACTCTTTGAACTTCTGTGCCCCCTAACCTTTCCCTTCAAAATCAGGAAAGTGGAAAATCACAATTACTTGGTTCTGTGGTTGATTAAACGTCTGTGATTCTTTTTATTGGCCATTTGGCCAATGTTTCATTGTTTATATCGCCCCCTGTGCATTTGCTATGTATTGGGTGATTCAAATCAACAATCCTGCCATGCCAATGTTTGTTCTGAACCTACTAAAAAGTCAAGTCCTAAATCAATTAGCTTTTAAGAAGTTCACATTCAACACCAAGAAGCTTACTCAATTCATCAGATTAGATCTAATAAGCAACACAGAATCTAATTTAGTAACTGCCTACCTGCTTAAAATTTATCAACCTCAACTCCACTGAACTGATACCCCGTCATTCCATCTTCTTGCAGAATCAGTAGAAGAGGCTTGTAGGAAATTGACAAATTTGAGTCTGAACTGAAGTTATGATGCAAAATCCTTGTCTTGTATATAATTATTGGGTTCATTTTCAATTGTATTGCATGACAATGCCAACAATCCCATTACTCAGAACCTCGTGAAAGAAAATATTTAGCTAGTCTGAATCTTTTATCAATGCCTCTCTCTTGAGACAGAATCAGTACAAGAGAACTAAGTTGTTGCAATAAAAAAACTAAGTTGTTATACTAACAGTGTTTTACCGAGCTGAGCCTACTGGATTACTAATCTGATGTTGAAATTATAAATGAATTAATTTCATGGTGATGACATTACTTAGTGACACTACACAACTGTCTAGTCTGATAAACAAGCCTCTAGTGATTTTTTTCTGTGGCACTGGCTACATATCCAAGTAGTAGTGATAGACACAAAAAAGAGAAGGTACAAGTAATTGGCCTGGTGCATTATGCTGCACCTTATTAGTATTAACATGCATTTGTAATGATTCATCTTCTATACGTATAGGTAAAATTGCACATCACTTTGAATTAGATGCTTATCAAGATCTTAATTTTTTGATAATTTATATTATTTAACTATTTATATATCAAAATAATAAAGATTAGTTAGGTAATTTAAGAGTGAGCTAAGCATCCATAATAATTAGTTAGGCCAAAAAGTTCGTTGAATCATTCTATTGGAAAACCTGGTTGATAAAATTGAAGGCTCATGGGCTGACCTTAATCCACAAGACCCCATGGCCTTTTAGTCCTGTAAACTTCTTCAGCCTAATCCATCTTATATTCAACAATGTATATACTTATTTTTATCTAGTATTTTAAAATTATTCTTTAAAAAATAAAAGAATTACAAAAGTTGCTTGACTTTAGTTGTAAAAAAAAGAATTGAATAAATAATTGGAGCTCGATATTAGCTAACTACCAAAATATAGGCAATCCAACATTATTATTATCTTCTCAATGACATAGAATTGTTGACCATTGTCGTAATGAGTACTTAGCACCTGCACCTGCACCTGCAGGCTGTTGCTTTCAACAATCATCTTGGAAACGCCAAAGAAAAACCCCATTGCAATGATGATGTATAAATAGTTGACATCAACTGCATGCTCTTTCACAAGAAATCAGTAAACGTGGTGTTGCAGTGAAACACTCAAGCACACACCAACAAAACAGGGAATAAAAGAGATATTCAATTCTTTGTCAATTATTGTAATTGAACCATGTTAGATCAAGTGTAAATTTTATTTTTTAATTCAATAAATTTGAACCCGATCGAGAGGAACAAAGAAATAAAGTTGCAATTGTAATACTCTGCTCGGATACAATGTATAGAAGTATTTCTATCTTGAGCTAGGGAGACATTAAAATATTGTCATGATGAACAACTTATTTTTGTCTCAAATATGTTTTTCACTTGATTTTGATTTTCAAATTTGTACTTAGGTATTTGACTAACTTTATTTTAAAAAAAAAAAAAAAGTTAGGCTGAATAATTATTTTATAAAAGCTCTTAAAAAAGAAACTAAAAATAAGCTCCCTTAAATAGCTTATATAAAAAGGAAAATTGAGGGTCTGACTTTTCTTAACACACAATTGAGTAGCTTAAAAAAAAAAAAAAAAACTTCCAATCATATTTAAAGGATATAATTATTTGTTATATTTGTCACCTATATCACACCAATAAGCACAATGCATAAGATGGACATAGGATAACTTGTTATCTTCTATGAAAGGTATTAATTAGGTCTAGAATCCCACAATCGCAGTCAATCAATTCAAACTTGAAGACGAAACTTTTGACGACAATCACACCCACTTGTTCCATAAATTAATGGACGTGATATTAAATCGTACTCTTGTGCGAACATAAGTACCAAAGTTAAAGTGTTCAGATTAAAATAGTGTGTGCAACAAATCAGTCAATACGGCAATATCCTCCTCCTATAAAGCCTTCATTTCAAAATTACACGTGATTAATAGCTTTCTTTATGTACAACTACAAGTGGAATATTATAAAAGAAATAAAAGTTAGTACTTCAATATACCTGTATTTGTCACCTGTGCATGAGATTGGAAGATCACAACTAATGGCATGGGATCAGGAACCTTTTTTTTTTTCTTTTCTCTCATTCAACTAATAGCATTATCTCACTCATAATTGATTTGATATAATAATAAAAAAATAATCATGTTGAACAATTAGATATCCATGGTGATGCTGCCATATTGACCACTTTTTCCATAAAGTTTATGTCATTGAAAATTGGAACTCCCAAGTGCATGCAGAAATATGTAGTCATGTATTGAAGAAGAAAAATCAATTTCCAATTGTAACCATTTTAAATTTTTAATTACTTTTCAAGCATCAGCTGTGTCAGTCATTTGATAGTTAAAATATACATTGAGATACAAACATAGTATATGCTTTTATTTTACAAAAACAGCTTAACTTGAAAAACAATCTTTTCCAAATATGCTCTAAATGTCAAGTTTTATTAGGTAAATTATTTTTTTGAGATGAAACTTCAGTTTTAATTAGAGAGCATCACAAAAATATCGGGAAAAATGCATCTAATTATAATCATTTACATATAAAGAATCTAAAACAAACAAAAAGTTACCACCCTTTAACATAAATATGCTAAAATTCGTACATTATTTATGTAAGCAATATAACTTAATATGTATAATGCAAATGTATGGGATCTTGAACAGCTCAACCAAACTTGAGTCCATGTGTTGATATAAGCTTTACTCAGTACTTGATCTTAACCTACAACTCAGTCTCAGTGGACTGTTGTTAAAAAGATAGAAGCTGGGCCCGGTATGTAAATAGCATATCATGCAGATTTAGGGTCTTCATTAATGCATCTGCGTTGGCCTATATTTACAGCCACCAAAGCTTCTTCACACACAGAATTTATTCTTTTCAGCTTTTCATATCATGTATGTATATATGGTTACTATGTTATGTTAAATTTAGCACATTTTTCAAGTTTTTTCTTACACCCGAGGGATAATATCTAAATACCTATGTATATATATTTTTTTATAAAATTATATTAACAGTAGTTGTTATATAAAGGATAGACTGTGATTTGAACTCTATTTCTAATCTATTTACATCCCTATCTCTCTATAGGAAACAATTTATGGCTTAAATATATAGTGAAAGGAAAAGGACAAAATAGGTCAAATGAATAAATAAAGTGACATGAGATGAGTCATGGAGATGATAGAACGTGAGCAATCAATTCATGTGTGAATTAACATGGTTTGCCATTTCAACTTTTTTTCTATAAATATGTGTCCTGCTGGTGGGTTCTTGAGAGGGGTGTTTTTTTTTTTTTTGTTTTTTTTTTCTTCTAAATTTTCTGGTTTATATGTTCCCGACAATGTCTGGGTGTCAAATTGGTATGATGGCATTTCCTTAAATGGAATGTTATGTCAAAGTAATACATAGAACTATGAGACACCCCACACACCATTTTCTAGAATGATCAGGACTCAATCAAGGACACTAACATCTTTACAAACACCACTCATCTGATTGATTAGTCCACACCCTTTGCTGTCACTAGCTAAATATTGAATCAAAATTTCATCACATCAAGATTCATTAGAAACCTGTCATTACACAAGTAATCAATCCTGTTTTGATGATGAGTGGGGGCACTTTTGTATCCTAGTTAATGATGATTTGTCAGTCTCACAGCTATCTATTATAAAGGCTAAGAATACCTTCTGATATTAGTATATTTAGTGAAAAAAAAACTTTATTTTTAGTCATTCATATTAATATTTGAAATATGTTTAATTTAAAATTGTAATTATTATACACATATTTTAACGTAGGTGTAACGAATAAAATTTAAAATAAAAGTAAAAATAAGATTTTGATTAATTGATAAAAAATACTTTTGTTATACATGTTTTTTAAGTGAAAATCAAACATGTAGTTAAGTACTCAGAGAGTTAAATCCTCTTAATTAATTTTTCTCTATTTGCATTATTTTGTATGTTTTATTTTGATTTCCTTATAGTATTATACATGTGACATTATTTTTTAAAATGAAAGGAGAGAGCAAAGTAGTAAATTAAGCATAATAGGTCTCATCCAATATTGGAGAGAATATCCAATGGGAAGTGAAGATTGGAAGCTCACATGGCCACGTTTGTGTTTGCTATACAAAGAGTACTGGATGCCATCAAATTGGGGTACCAAAACCATGCAACATTTTTTTAATGAAATGACATCTCTGTTTGGCTCTCTCTGTGAGATATTGTTCTGAAGGTTGTAGATATTACTGGTCATAACTTGCAGCTTTTTGTTTCCTTCTCTGCCTTTTCAATATATAATAACACTTCTTTCTTTTGCACATTGCTTTTATTTTTCCCTTTCTAAAAATTGTTTGTTCTCTCTTTGAGGGGTTCCATGCATCTTAGTTAGCATGGCTTACAAAGACAAACCAGATAATACTAAAGGAACAACTCATACTGATATAATATAAAATAAAGGTACACTGTATCACTCATTTATGATAAGTATATTAATTTTTATAAAATTATCTTTGTGATTGAACTTTTACCATTAAATTCAATATTAAATAAAGCAATCTATCTTCTGAAGAGTAATTATATATGTTCCACCGTGCAAAGTGTCGTTGGGAGCTTAAATCAGCAATAACAAACATTGGAAAGTTTGGTGATTGTTCTAAATTTCTCACATCGTTTTCCAAGTGCTGAATATGGAGAAGAGGGCTAGTCAAACAAATGAGAAAATTATGCAAACTCATTCATTGCCATGCGAGTTGGAACAACTTAACTTTAAAATGTTAGTGGCCCCAATAGGACAATGGTTTGTACAGTGACATAATGAGGCTTGTGTTGGAAATTGAATCAATAATGTTATGCTCCAATGTCAGAGTAAATATAATTTTTACATAAATACTTCACTACAAAGTGCCTCATGATTCGTAATTGTAAGGCTGAATTTCATTTTCCACTTTAATGTCAGTTATCTCCATTGAAGAAACTACTCAAAACTTCCATTATGTAGTTATATTTTAATAAAATGGAAATGGCCGGCTAGCTAATTCTTTTTGCTCTCATGGTATTCATCTAAGTTTCTAACTTGATTCAGCTATAGATCAAAATCCAAAGAGCTGGGTGAGATGCTTACTATAACAACATTAACATATGATATATAACGTAGCATCCAAACAACTCAAATGCAAATCACAGAAGTAATCTTAGTTGATTTTGATATATGTTAATGTAAAAATTTGATCAAACGTAAATCTCGGATGTTAATCCAAACAAACACGTAGATATATTAACTCATGCACGTTTCTTCTTGACAATTGACAATAGCCAATATAAAACAAAACAAGAGCTATAGTATTAAATTTCAGATATTAGGAAATGATAAGTGGAAGCTTCATAAACATATATATAAAATATTCTACCTAGCTAAGAGGTTGAAGATGGTTAGTAATAGATACATTTTTCCATTTGACATGACCCTACTTCAAATTAATAACCATCCAACCTTAAAAGTCCTTAATTAATTATAGTAAACTAACATAGATCAGAAATATGATAAGTACTATACTATTACACATGCTGGTTTCTTAATACCTAATAATTACTGTGTGACCTAAGAGTAAGTAGTACCCAAACGAAGCTCCAGATCCAAATCATAACCTCTAGGCAAACCTATCTCCAAGTCCATCCTCAGAATCTCACCTTTCTTCAACACGTTGCACCCATCTTCTCTTGGAAAAGCATGATGATGATGATGATCATCATATTCTCCAACCCCAGCTGAAAAAGATTCTGGAATCTTTGACTTGGAGCCAGAGGTGATCTTTGTGTTTGTGCTGAAAGGGTTAAGCAGAATGCCATCCACAACAATCAATCTCTTATTCAACTCATGAGAAGAAGGTGCAGAAGGAGCTGGAGTAGCAGTAGTGGGAGAAACAAACAAGGGTAATGTAGTGCAAGTGACAAGAGGCTTTAGAGTAGTTGTTGAAGATGAAGATGTTGAGTTGTTGTTGTTAGGGTTAAGGTTAAGGTTGAGCAAAGGGCCTTGAGCTTGAGCTTGAGTTGGTGGTGACTGCTGCCTCAACCTTGCTCTATCTCTCCTATGAACATTCATGTGTCCACCAAGTGCTTGAGCAGACTTGAACTCCTTTCTGCAGAAGCTGCAAGTGTATGATCTTGGTGGCCATGGAAAGCCATTCACATACTCCTCATAATCTGCATTAATAATATTGCTGTTGTTGTAGGAGTTGGAAACATGGGAGAAGTGATCTTTTGTTGTTGGGTGGTTCTTGTTGTTGTTGGCACAACTTTGAGTACTAGTGTAGTCTTTCATGAAACCGTTCCTCTTCATTGGTTATAAGCTATAGCTAGCTAGCTATATACCTCTTTTTTTTTCTAATTTGACTCCTCAACCAGATAGATATTGCAATGTGTATATATATCTCAAAAAGAAACTTATAAACTGTCTTACTCAAAAATCATATCAACAAAAGATGGATAGATGAGAAAGGGGTTAAAAGGGTTGCTGTTGTTGTTGTGTACATTCATGTCTCTCAAAAGTTGTGTTGTGAACTTGTGAGTTGTGAGTGATGATGAAGATGAGAGAGTGAGGTGCAGTGATATATAGAAATAAGAAAGAGATTAAAAAGAAAGAGCATAAAATTTGTAAACCGAAGAGAGGGAATCCGATTGGAGGGTACCCCTGAAAAGTCGTGTGGTGTTTGGTCACTACATGCTAAATTTGGAACCTCGGCCTGCCAGGGTTTAACACCTTTATGCCATATTTCTGTCACTGGTCAAGTTAACATGACATATTCATATTTTGTTCTCGGTAAAGATCCAACCTTATTAATAACTCGATCATCTCTCTCTTTGCATTACTATTATATTATATAATGGTATTGATACTATGTAAAATATGTATATATTTTTTTTAATATAATTTATTTCATATTTAAAAATATCATAATTCGAATTAATTTGAATTATTTTTTTACTAAAGATATCTATTATTATCATTTATACTAGAAATATTTTTCTATCTATTTTTTATGCACAAATAGAAAAAGTAAAAGTCTGAGGGATTTTCTTTTTATACTTTTTATATCATTATATTTTTTATTAGAGATAATTTTGTTTAAATTTTATAATACCATAAGGGATAAACTACCTTTTCCGTTATTTAACACACTTACATGCTTAATTTAATTCAAGATCATTAGTCTAGATGAAATAATCTTTACATCAACTGATTAGCAGATAAGTATAAGAAGTTTTGTATCAAATAAATAAGTTGTAAAAAGAAAAGAACAAAAGAGGGAGGAGTTAATGAGCGTTGGGTCATAAATTGGCTCGAGGACTTCCCAGTCAATCAAGCTTAAATAAGGATGATCTCATGTCAAAATTTAATATGATGACCATACATTTCTTGTTGTGTATATATAGTTGTATTTAATCATTATATGAATTACAGCTATAATAATATTTAAACATGAGATGCTATGCACAATATTTTTTAATAAAATTATGAAATCCTAATTAGGCTATAGCAACCACCGGGGTCTAGAGTATATAGGGGTGTTTTGAGATTAGGGATATGGCTTAAAGATTAGAGTTCTAATTTTGGAATGATCTTTTCAGCAATCAGTTATATACAAAACTCACTTAAAATGGTTCGTTTATGAAATCATCACACTGATAATTGAGTTTAGTCAACATTTAGACCATCAAAACTTAACATAGACTACGTAGATTTTTTAATATTTTTAATTGTCAACACAAATTTGTTTAAATAATTTAGATGTATTATTTCAGCAGATTATTGATGGTGTAATGTAAGTATCCATCGGTTTATTACACCAATGCATATACCAAATTAAAATCCAAATAAATGAATAAATTATTAATACAATTTTCTCTTATAGTTTTGAAGTTCACCAAACAGTTCTCATTCCATAATGCATGGTGTACTCTATATACTCCTTTCTTAATTCTTCCCTTATTATAATTTTCCTATATATTTAAGTTTACAAAGCATCCTTTTCAGATAGTATTTTAATATTTTTGTATTAAATTAACTACAATATATTGTCGGCTTTCTATTGATTTGATGGCCGAACCTGGTTTTTTTATGTACATCATTGATTATTGATGCCATTTATATTAATTAGACTCTGATGACTATTTACATTTTGAGTAACAAAGTTGCTAAATATTGGTGAACCACCGCTTCATATATTGAATTGATGATAGCATCCAAACATAAAATATGAGTATTTCATCAAATTCAATACTAGTTACGTTATAGTTTAAATAAATCAATATGTGTAATTAGACTCCCATGTCAAACTGAGGTTAGATTCTTTAAACAAAAGTTTTGAATTTAAATCTCATGAATGGAAAAAAAATGTGATTAGAAAAGAAGATTTTACTAATGTTGATTAATCAATTCTTAGACAAAAATTAATCACCAATAAAGTCATTAATTATAATGGTAGAAATTAGAAAATCTTTTATTTTGTTAATTAAATGAAGAGTAGTATTGACCCCCCTTGAGCTTTTTACATGGAACTTTTTGTTCCTACCTTGACACAATGTGATTAATTATTATATTGTATAAAGAACTTCATTCCATTGAGGGTAACATCAATCTGACTGAATGAAATAGGAAAGACTAGTTAAGATATATACCATGCCATTTGGAATTGAATAGAAACACACACATTTTCAATTCTGAGCATGCAAGAGAGCAAGTTTGAACAGTGAAGCCTAGATAACCAAAAGATCCTGCTACATCAAACCCAGATTTTCTAAAAGACCATAACCCAATGAGATGCTTCATCACAATTCCAAACAAGGCTCCCATTTTCTTAGGTTCTGTAGCCGAAATTGCAGTGCTTACCACAACTGCAAGGAGGTGCCGTCTCTGCCACTCATATTCATTCTTTAATTTAATTTTCTATAGACCATAAAGCATACTATAGTATAGTACGATTTTTTGTTGGGTCATGAGCACTACCCTATAACACTATGTATAATAATGAATAGAACTTGCCATATTTATGTTTGACAAAAAAGACGAACAATAAAGAGTCCAGGTTGAATGTATGAATATAACAACACTATGAGTTGATGAGTTGCTACTTTGTTTATTTATAAAAAAAAGTTGATCGATGTGTGCATGCCTTGATTGAAGTCTTATCATCATCAAACCTTGAAGAATGGTGACTTTGACTTGGAATTGTTCTTCGTCATTGTGTAATGGTTGGTTCGGTTATGATTTAAATCTGCAGTGTGCAAATTCAAAAGCTCTTATGTTAAATTGTAGTATGAGTCGTGGAACCTTTTCGTTGCTTCATATGTAAACACCCTTTTTTAGCAACAGCATTAAATAACCAGTTACTTTAGCCGTACACAAGTCATGTAGGGGATTTTATAACTTATACTTGATAGTTGATACTACTCATGAAGTAGTGAATTGAAATTTGATTAATTATATATATACGAGGAAATTAGTTATTATGTGTAAATATGTTGTGTTTTTTTTTTAAAACCGAATTCAATAAAAAGAGTACAAAAACGACTCTTAAATCCATAGTATATAAGAGAAATAAGAGTGTGTTGGATTTCTATTTTTAAAAACTGTTTTTAACCTATAAAAAAAAACTTTTAAGAAAATAAATACTTACATTACACCAACTTCTTGTCTTATCACATGCACTGTCATTCATTTCATTTCGGATGACTCTCACCCTTAAAATAGAACAGCAAAAAAGAAGGAAGAAACTAAAAATAAAAATAAACATTTCTCGATATCAGTTATTTCTATTTTCTGGTTTTTAAAACACTTACTTTACAAAAAAATAAAAATAAAAATGTAATAATTTTAGTTGGGGAAATGATTACTAAGTAAAACAAAAAATTAATATGAAAATCAAACATGTCCTTATAAAAAATACTTAAACCAATCATGTTTGAATTTAGTATGATATTTTTTTTTATTGACGTAATAATTAGACATTGTTAATTTATACGTTACGAGGACTATCTATTAAAAAAAAATTATTGTGCGAAAATTTTTCGTGTGACCGTCTTAGGAGTAATAAACACAATTGTATACTTGGAAGTCAAAATACATGATTATACATAAGTTAATTCATGTGATCTATAGTTCTATTTTCTTACACTACATTAAAAAAAACCAGTCATCCTTGGGAATGGAACAAAGTTGGGTCATCGAGAATGAGACTGAAATGGTACCCAAAGTCCCATTCCGAGCCCATCATGTGTGTTGCCCATACTTTTATTTCATTTGGGTCAACATCACAAGAGGCCTTATGCAAATCTAGTAATTGAGTTTGGTGTGCATTATAAGTTACTAATAAGTAATAACCTTTCCAAATGAAAACGACACATAAGCTATTTATTCACTCTGCTTTTTGCACTTAATAAAATGGAGCACAGTTCTAATCATTTTCCATAATCATGGCTGCATTTGTTAATGTCCGACGCATTATGAGATCAATAATAAACACACTAAGTGGTCCTCTCACTGTTTCTCTCCACCAAATTCAATACGACTCAATCACCCTAAAAATAAATGCAATAAAAGACGCATTTAAAGTAAACCTTAATATTTATTCATCTCGTCATAAATTGCAAGATACAATGCTTTCATAACTTCTGGGAACCGTTGGATGTTTGTATGGTATTCCTCGTACATTGGTCGGAAAAAAGGTTAAACAACGTATCTCCCATAAAGTAGTGAACTAGAGTTCCAAACTCCATTAAGAGAGATTTAATATTTAGTATTTAATAATAATAATTTATTGAAAAATGTCTCATCTAAAGAATTTGGTTCTGTTAATATGATTTGAAGGAGTCTTTATATTACATGAATGTCTTTTCTCTCTTTTACCAAGTGTCTGTTTAGTGTTAATGAACAATTCTCCTTTCTTAGTATTTTTCCTTCTTATTTATCATATATTATATATTATATTATATGATTCATTCTCCATGTCTAATAGCATTCACATGTGTCCATCCCCATCCTCAAACCAACAAAAAATGAAGTAAAAGTTTGGGCATATACGAAATGAGACAAGTTGAAAGCTGAGAGAGTCACACGTAAATGTGCACGCGCCATCACCTAGAGGTCGCTCTGTGCTGTGCATGCATATACATAATTACAAACAAGAGAGAGTGAGTGAGTAGTGAGTAAATTAAGAAAATGAACAACAACAACAACAATTCTTCTTCTCATTCTCCTTTCGCGGAGTTCTACGAGTCATGGTTCGAGGAGCTTGAGTCGCAGCTGAAGAGTGGTGATGAGCAGAAGGAGGAGGTGATGGAGAAGCTGATGTGGCACCACCAGAACTACTACAGAGAGAAGTCTCTGGCGGTTGAGAAGGACGCTCTCAACGTCTTCCTCTCTCCCTGGGCCACCACTCTGGAGCGCTCCCTCCACTGGATCACCGGCTGGCGCCCCACCACCGCCTTCCACCTCATCTACACCGAGTCCTCCCTCCTCTTTGAGTCCCACATCATCGACATCCTCCAGGGCCTCCGCACCGGAGACCTCGGTGACCTCTCCCCCTCCCAGTTCCGCCGCATCAGCGACCTCCAATGCGACACCGTACGTATTTCATTCAATTATATTTTTCAGATACAAGATTCATCTAATAGTAATAACTATAACAACTCTCTCGATCCACTAACGAAAATATTACTTCCTCCTTTTCAAAAGAGAGACTAAGACTGTGCATGGATTAAGGTACGATTCCCATACTTAATTTGGAAAAATATCTCAATACTTGCTTTTATTTTTTGTTTTTCGTTTACCATGAGGTTAACGTTTTGATAATATTTCTTTATAATCTTATATTAATTAAATATTTCTTAATCAATGTGGGTAAATTTAAATTTAGAAGAACATTATTTTGAAAAGGAGAATGACAAAGATTAATTAATTAGTTGTAATTTTTAAGGTGAAGGAAGAGAATGCAATAACAGAGGAGCTGTCGGAATGGCAGGACAGTGTGAGCGAGATGATGGGCCCAGGCACGGACATCAACGATAAGATCAGGCGGCTGGTGTGCATTATAAAGAAAGCAGATGATCTACGGCTCAGAACGTTGCGGAGCGTGGTGGGGCTGCTGTCACCGCAGCAGGGTATCGAGTTCTTGATTGCCTCAGCGGAGTTGCTCGTTGGGATACGTGGTTGGGGATTGAATCATGACCGTCCACGTCGCAGATGATGCTGCCTGGAATTCAGTTCAGTTTAGCCCACAATTTCTTTTCTTTTCTTTTTTGTCTTTTTTCTATTGGAAATGAAATTCATTGTACTACTATTTATTAGAAGTTAGAACACTACTACTTTTCTATTAGAGGCTACAGCCTGATCTAATCTAAAATGGTTAATTTCTAAATTGAAAATTTATTTTTCTCAAATAATGGTAATAAAATTTTAAAAAATAAAGGGGAAAAATGGTTTTTTATTTTCTATATTTTTCTTCAATTCAAATCTTTATTCTTATTTTTCTTTTATAGTAGTATTGAAGGGGACAATGGTTTTGAGTCTGAAGTCATTGAGCCATCAGAAAGTAATACGTGTCTCTATTAAAAAGTTCATGACATGCAAGGTGACACTTAGCACAAAACATGGCTTGTGGCTTGTGGGACTTTAATTAATTGAGTTAATGCAGGAACAAACGTTTTTTTAAAAATAAATAAATAGATGAGAATTAAAATTTAAATTTATATGCGTAGATAGCGTGATGGAGTAAAAAAAATTTAAATTAAAAATGTGAGAATTGCAAGACCTATCTTTTCATAATATTTGAATTTAGCGATTGAGAATAATTAAGAGAAAACTTAAATTTAAATTCCCACAAAAAAAAAAAAATTAACTCGATAACAACTATTTGCATTCTAAAAAAGTGTTATTGTGAAGACTGTTCTATTATTCAGTTATGGGCTCTTGGGTGTGTTTTTTTTGGGCATCTTGGTCTTTTTTAATAGCAGATCTTATTACAATAAAGACCCAAATTTGTGTAGCTATTCCTATTTATTTCACATAACAAATCTATGTACAAATAATTAAATAACTACGTAGGACGTTGGTGACCAAAAATATCTACACAGAACATCACAGATTCACAAAAGCCAATGAAAGCCGTGGCGAGTGGGTGTGATTAAAATAAATAACACAAAAATAGAGAGAGAAAATATCAAGTCAAGCCTTAATTTCACTTTTAACCTCAATCTATAGTACTATTTTGGTCCTTTCATTTGTTTTTTTATTGTGCAATTCTGATCTCCAAATTTTCTTTTAAAATTTAAAATGCAAACTGATTAGTTAATAGGTTAATTTTAAAACTATGATGATCGATGTCTTATAAAAGAAGCCATGAAATTATAAAACACTTTGCATCTTGCTACGAGGAAATCATGATGCACAATGGTTTTAGGCACAACATTGCCATTTGTCATTTTCTTCAGTTTGGCATACGGTAACTTGTGATAATCAACAATTCCAACCTAGTCACTATGCTTGGAACATCCTTGTATCACAAGATATTGATCAATAACATTTCATTCAAACATTATTAAGCAATATATAAATTTCTTTTATTGCATGCTACATTCTTTTTTTACCTATCCTTAAATTTTAGCTGCTATATTTTTAAGTATAAAATATCGAAAAACATCTAACTAAAAGGAACGGCGACAAGTTTGAGCAGAGAATCAAAACTAAGATATAGACGGCCAAATGGGTTGCTTTAAGTATATTAAAATTGCTTATGATAAAACATGTTTTTTTTTAAAAGAAATGATAAAACGTGTTGATCACTATTAGATTGTGTGTTAGATCATGTACTTTAAAACATTGAACTGAACTCCCATTGTTGTTCTTTTATTTACCTTTTTCCTAATATTTTTTTTTTTTATGAATATTATATTTATTCGTTTTAAATTACATAAATACACATCAGCCATTTTCTTTCTCTTTTTTATTTTTGAGATTTTATTTTTATAAACAGTATTTAATTAAAAAAAAATAGACATAGTTAGTATGAAATGTCCAATTCCTAAAAATGTGTTAATGATATTAATAACTATTAAAAACTGCAAAACAGTGACAAGTTCTATTTTGCAGGAAATAAGTATTTTCTTTTGTAAAAGCGTCCATAAAACGCTCATTTATTACAAGATGTGTATGTTAAAAAATATTCATTAAAAGTTTAACTAAGCTGTCTTTAAACAAAACATTAATAAAAAAATATATATTAGTGTTATTAAATTACAGTAATATAAGTATAATTCTCACCAATAGAGAGGAAATAAAGAAGGTAAAATCCTAAAGGCAAAAAAGACTGTAATTCGCAATTCCAGCGAAGACAAGTTGTATCCTCAGTCAATAACACAAAAAAATTCGAAAAAAAGGGTAAATACAGCGTAGACCGAGTCAAATCACAGCCCAATTCAATTCCATCAAATCAAACCCAACACTTTTCAACCCACCACACTAACCTCACCGGTCCGTCATTCGGTGCACCCAACACCCTCTCCCTCTCTCACCCGCGGGTCACCTTAGCATACCACCTCACCACCTCCCTTTTTTTTCTCACTCGTTAACTCTCTCTCTCTATCTGTAAAACAAACAAACAAACACACCCTTGTTTCTCTCTCCTCTTCTGTTTTTTTTTTTTTTGTTCTGTTTCCGTTTCTCTCTAGATTTTTTATTTTTTTTTCCCCTTCTTATGAGCCCTAACTCGCTGACCCATCGTCGTCGTCGCTAGCCATGTCGCTGAGGAAGGTCTTCCGCTCCCGCAAGTTCTCCAGATCGTTCAAGGATGCGATGCCGGCGGCGGACTCCGCCGTTGTCGGCGGCGAGGGCGGGGTCGCCGGCGAGGAGGTGGCAAATGAGAATGGGTGGGCCAGCATGCTGCCGGAGATCCTCGGCGAGATCGTAAGGCGTGTGGACACCGTGGAGGACCAGTGGCCCAACCGCCAAAACGTCGTCGCATGCGCCTGCGTCTGCAAGCGGTGGCGTGACATCACGCGCGAGGTCGTGCGTGAGCCTAAGCACACCGGGAAAATCACTTTCCCGGCGTGCCTTAAACAGGTTTAAGTTTGAGGTTTTTCCTTCAAAAAACGGTTCTTTTTCATCTTTTAGTTTCTGGGTAGGAAGCATTTTTTTAAAAATTCCTTAGCTTTTTTTATTGATATGTGCCCCCAGAAGAAAAAAAAAAACTAATGCTTTGTGTTTTTTTAAATGAAATTGGTTTTTATTTTGTTGGGGATTTTTGTACCGGTTAATCTCTTAAATTTGATGTTTATTTTTTCAAGTATTTGTGGGGTTGGGAAATTTTGGTTATTTTTTAGATGATTGAGTGGTGAATTTTGAAGTTGTTATAGGGATCGGCAGTGATTTGGGATCTTTGTTTGTGCAACAAGTGGAATCAATTGGGTAGTGCATGAAATTTGAATTAGCGCCCTATTACTGCAAGAGAAACTACAGTGATTTGATAGAAAATACTAATGTTAAAGTGTAGTCAGGTAATTAAGGTTTGTTAGTACGTGAACTTATTATTAGTTTGTGGCGGTTTTTTTCTGCGTGAAAGTGGAAAAGATGGAAGAATTGGATTTGGGAATAGGGATCCATTTGTAGGGGGGAACTTTTCAGATGCGCAATAGTGGTCTTGTTTGCTGTGCAGAAATGGGGTGGATGGAGTTTCACCTAACTTTTAGTAGATAAGAATTATTCTTTTGCATGATGTGTTTCAGCACTTTCGTCACTGCCTAGCATCTGCTGAAGTGTGTGATATTTTCTTTGTATTGCTTTGCTCTGCTCAATAAAGGATAGTAATTTATTAGGAATTTTGTGATGATGTATTTTATTCTTCTAACGACTTCATTGTAATTTTGATGAGCATTTTTTTTTTTTTTTTTTTACTGTTAGCTGTTTATTTCGTACTACTATTGATTAAGGGAATTTGGGAGGGTTAGAATTTGACAATTTAGCTATGTGTCTTGATGACCTGCAGCCAGGACCACGAGAAGTTCCCCACCAATGTCTTATAAAGCGGAACAAGAAGACCTCCACGTTTTATCTATATCTTGCCCTTACACCATGTAAGTAAGTATTGCATTGGTAAAAAAGGCTTTAATTTTTCTTGTCTGTTCTGGAGATGGATGAAAATGAATTTATGGTGGAGTTGAATGATCTCCTGTGCTCTTTGGCTCTTCCTATGGGGTAGACTGTTGACGATGCAAAGTCTAACAATGTGTTTGTATAGACTAGATCTGGGCACGGGGCACCATCTTATTGTTGTGTTGGTCAAGCATAACACCAAGCCTTTTTTGTTTGACTGGACATGCTTTACTTTTGTACTTCAAAGCCACACAGGTTTAAATGGCTTTGTACTTTGTCAACAGGCAAAGTGACTGCTATTTATATTCATAAATGTACATAGAAAATATTTGTCAAACTGCATGACTCTAACCACTTGGTTGACCGGACTAAGTCTAATATGATTTGATTTAGTCAATTCATAGAACCTTCCTTGTGCAATTCATTCATCTCAAGTAAGGAACGAGAGAAGCAAAACATACTTAGAATTATTTCAATAGCATGTTATGTTAATGAACAATAATAACTGGAGGTGTTTTTCAGGGATATGTGGAAGGGTCTATGACTTGTGGTGTGCTTGTGGAAATATAATCTAGGAAATATACATTTATTTGAAAGAGAAGGAAGGGATCAGTAGAAATAAAAGAGAAGGGATTATGGTCTATGGGATATGGTTAATTGAGATTTGGGATAGTGATTGTTTAGCTTTATGCTCTGCTTTTTGCTGTTTTACTTGACGTGTAATATAATGGACATACTTAACTTTGTCAGAGCAGTTCTGGGATTGATATGAAACTAAATACAGTTTATTAACCAATTACTGGTGTTATTTACAATAAAAATGTGTGTGGTGGACGTCAAATTTGGAAAGTTCAATTGATGGAAAGAGCTGTGAGACTTTAATGTTAGTAAATTAAGAATAGTATGATTTTTGAGGTGTTGTAATAAATCAAGGTAATTTGTAAAGTAGTTGATTATAGCAATATGTGTACCTTTAAATGATGATTGTCTTAATACTTTAAGAAATGATAATGCACATATTTTGGTTTCTCTTTTAAGTTTTCTTTGATGTGCTCAAAATTTATGCCTCTTTATGTTTCCTCTCTTCCCCCCCACCCATTGCCAGCATTCACAGATAAAGGGAAGTTTCTGCTAGCAGCTAGGAGATATAGGTGTGGTACCCATACCGAGTATATAATTTCACTCGATGCTGATGACTTATCCCAAGGAAGCAATGCTTATGTTGGAAAGTTAAGGTAATGCTTTCTTTCCATAGAAAAATAATTAGAAGAATCTGTTTATGACTTTATGGTGAGGCATAGTCATCAAGTATTTGTAAGAATTAAATGATTAAGATAATAATGCTTTAAACTTAGTCTCATACAAAGAAAAGGCATTTAATGTTAATGTTGGCCAGTTCTTTTGCTGCTTGTATTAATACACATATGTTGAAAAACTGTTAATAGCTTGGAGATTGTTCTTCATTTTATTTTATTTTTATTTCAAAAGAAAAACTATGCATATGAGTACATAGTATCTTTTGCTTCTTTTCTTGAGTATCTACCAATGATAACATTGTTGCTGAAATCTCCACAGCTCGGATTTTCTTGGCACCAACTTCACAATTTATGACAGCCAGCCACCCCATAGTGGTGCAAAACCATCGAGTGGCAGGGCCAGCCGTCGGTTCGCCAGCAAGCAGATAAGCCCACAAGTTCCTGCAGGTAACTTTGAGGTGGGGCAGGTCTCCTACAAGTTCAACCTTTTGAAATCGAGAGGGCCAAGGAGAATGGTTTCCACATTGAAGTGTCCCGTGACTCCTGTCTCATCAAAGGGTGAAAGTTCAAACAGCATGTCTGTCGATGGCAATAAGATGCATGATAAAGATCTCGCTGCACCCGGCTACACAATCTTGAAGAATAAAGCTCCAAGGTGGCATGAGCATTTGCAATGTTGGTGCTTGAATTTCCATGGCCGTGTGACAGTGGCCTCAGTGAAGAACTTTCAGCTGGTTGCAACAGTGGACCAAAGCCAGCCAGGAGGGAAAGGAGACGAGGACATAACTCTCCTCCAGTTTGGTAAAGTAGGGGATGATACTTTCACCATGGATTATAGACAGCCCTTATCTGCTTTCCAGGCTTTTGCCATTTGCTTAACTAGCTTTGGCACTAAACTTGCTTGTGAGTGATAATATAATTTTGGTGTCACTGCTTATTTATTCCGTGGATGGATGGATGTGTTTTAAGTGAATATAATTTGATTGCAGGAAGCTTGTTGTTGTAAATGTTATAATCATCAATAGGACATGACATCTTCCATAAGTCAAATATATTTTACCCTATTCACTCGGTTGGTCCATTGATTTTATTTTAATTCACATGTACTGGCTTTTTTCTAACCTCAGTTTCTTGTGTTTAGCCAAAGACCACGTATTTAGTTTGTGATTCTATTTTTCTGGTGAAACAGATTAGACTAGGGAGGGTGGCATATCAATATTAATCTCTGTTGTTGACATACATAAAACGTCACACCAATGAAATACACCTTGCATTAATCATCAAGCTTTTCTTTTTCCTCTTGGTATCTGGTACCTTGTGCCTTGGTGTGGATTATTCTGGACCAGCAATAAAGTTCCAAAGGTCGAATTGCATGTGGATTGTTCTTGACCAAAAAGACATTTTATTAAGCATATATTTAATAAATAATAATTACATTACATTTAATTAATTGTAGAAAGTTGTGTCAATTAATGATGTGGTATGATTGAGAGACAACTTGGTCCTCTGAGTATGTGAATCAGATATTTGATTTTTCAAGTTCACAACTTCATATGGATGGGATAATATTGGTAGAGAAAGGATTATATGGATTTCAATATCTCAAAGATTAGACATGAGTTGGTAATGTATTTTTTTATCATTTAAAAAAATGTTCAATTTTGATACTTTTGTGTAAAAGTTTATGATGATTGAAGCTGAAGCTACATCAGGTGCTTTATGAATGACAATGGATAATCATAATGGGTTAGTTGTGGCATAAATGATGTGTATGAATCGTCCATGTCGCGTTTATTCTCCTCTAGTAACCTTTTTCTTCTTCTTCTTCAATTGTGGCCATACCATACCTTTGCTTAAGTGAAAAGTAATTGCAATGTTAGGACCCACCATTTAAATTTGAAGGTGATTCCAATTAATGAGGCAAATCCATTTAGCAAAATATCTCACATACAGGTAGATATATTTTGTCGGATTCAATTTCTTAGGTAGATTTGCTGTCTTCTGATTTGATTGCAAGGTGATTCCATTGTTTGTACTGCTGCCACGGTTGGTGACCTTATTTTCATTAGGTAGTTCATCTTTTGTCATTAATAATTATTTATCATCACATAATGTTCTGTCATTTCTAGTGATTCTCTCTCTCTCTATTTATATACGCGTTTCTGTATATACCAGTTAATAAAAAGAAGATTAAAATTTGATTGATTATTTATTGGGTTTGACAAAATAGTATAAAACATTGCTGCATTGCATTGATGGGTGAAAAACGATTTATTTAATTATGTTTGATTTTTACAGTATATAACATTCTTAAATTATCGACAATTATGATCGCGAACGGAATTATTTATTGATTCAGTAATTAGAGGACGTTATTTTTTATTTCTGACCTAGAAAAAAATGTGATTTATTGATTTTTTTGGAAAGCTTAAAAAAGAACTTAGCTACATTATGTTTATTATTTTCGGTTGAACATTCTAAGATTTGAAACAAGATAAAAAATTAAGTAAAAGACATAATTCTTATGCTTTCCTTTTCCTTGATTAGTATGGTTAACATTTTTTTTTTAAATTGATAATTTGCTTTGCAAATTTGGTAAATTAAATTTTACGTTTGTTGTCACATCATTACTTTAAAACTCAAGGTTGTATGATGGTCATAGTTTCATGTTTCAAATTTTGTGTCAAATCATAATTAAAATGATTATCCTTAATTTGTAGGTATGTATGTATGTTTTCTTGAAATAATAATAGCGATTTATTTTCTAAAATCAATATTGAACCAATCCAATTCTGAATCAATAGCTTCATTGGTTAATGACTAATATACTTTTCAAAATATTAATTGTAATTCACCCTGTCAAAAATATTTTTAATTCAAAAAACAACAGGCTGCAGATTATCCAACTAAATGTTTATTAACATGGCCAAACAGATAAGTCCAGATTAGTCCCATGATTCAATAATTTGGTTCAACCTTCTGTTTCTTGTTTCTGCTATCATCAAAAGATTTATTTAAGGGTAAAATATGTTTTTTTATCTCTCTAAAATTTTAAAACTTCAGATTTAGTCTTTTATAAAGTTTGTTGTCTATTTTTACTTTTTCAAAATTTTAAATATACCACTTTTGCTCCTCTAAACACTATCTAAACCATCTTTTTTGTCTCTTATAACAGTATTTTCAAATTAGAGGAACTAAAATTGAGTTTTTCACAAGTAGCTAGCACATTGTGACCTCACCTCCTATTATACTATCACATGGCTGCACAAACTTCATTTACAAGAGGTGAAAAAGCCACCACAAAGTTCGTATGTTTATAGATTCCAAATAAAAGAATGGTACCTGAAAATTCCCTCAAAAAGCAAGGAATCAGGTGCTGTAGACATGGATCATGGACATATCATCACATGCCATGGTACCTAAGATGCTCTAAATAATCTTCAGCTTAATTATTATGTGTAATTAGACATTAGTTACTACAAATATAGTAGTAATATGCTGCATGTACCGTATACTAGGAAACAACCTCTTGATGTTCAGTTTTGATATTTTGAAACACATTAGTGATTCTAGAAGAAAACCATTAATAAATGGTAACAAAGTTAAGACTTTAACTACTTCTCAATGGCATATCAGACAGAATTTTCAGCAGGAAGTGTTTTGGGCCAGTTCACATCTTAGCGGCCCATCTACTCTATGGCCCATGGCTTCGCCATGCCTAGTGTTCTAAACGCACCATGTGCAAACTAAACGCACCCCTTAAAGGAAAAAAATGTTCTACCGTACAGATATATATGATGATAAAAATCAAAGAAGCGATCATCTATATTATTGTATGATTTGTTATCCTCTTCAATTCACCAACAGAAGAAAACTTCCAACTTCTTCTCTTAATTTCGCACATTCTTTATCCTTTAAATAAACAAATTCCTTGTTTCTTTACTTATTATTTATTTGTTAATTTAAAATTAAATCATCTTGATCTTCTCATGATAATGATAATGGCAACCTTTTTTTCTCTTGTTTTTAATTACAATATCAATTATAATAAGAGTATGTTTGTAAGCTGTTTTGCTATAATCTAATATGTTTGCAGTCATAGTTTAAGTTTGAAAAAGTTTTTCTTTCAAAAAATAAGCTGTTTTTTTTTTATAATCTAAATATTTTTACTTATTTTTTATTTCAATTATTTTTATACTCTTCTAACATTAGAAAAACTGTCTTTTTTTGTTATAAAATTAATTATTTTTAAACAACTTTTCAACAAATTTATTGATTCTATTATAATCGATTATTATATTAAAATAATTTATTTTTTTCACAAATAAATCATAATATTCAAATAATGATTTGTTACCTTAATACCGAAAAATAGGGTTTTGGTAGTGACTTGATGAGTAAGAAATGATTTACCCCTTCCCCACTCCACGGCACCCTAGTCACAGTTGAAATTCCCATACACGTGCAACGTGACACAGTTTCCCAAGTCCAAACCTATATATATCTCTCTCATTCGTTCCATTCAACTTCTTCTCCGTCAATGGCGGAAGATACTTGTTCTTCTCTTCCTCCAGCGTCATCATCTGCTCCTCTGGGTTCGAGCGTGATCTCGTTAGTGAACCGCCTCCAGGACATCTTCGCCCGCGTCGGTAGCCTCTCCTCCACCATCGACCTCCCCCAGGTCGCCGTCGTCGGCAGCCAGAGCAGCGGCAAGTCCAGCGTCCTCGAAGCCCTCGTCGGCCGAGACTTCCTCCCCCGAGGCAACGACATCTGCACGCGCCGCCCCCTCGTCCTCCAACTCGTCCAGACAAAGCTCAAGCCCAAGCCCGATGACGACAACAACGACGAGTACGGCGAGTTCCTCCACCTCCCTGGAACGAAATTCCGCGATTTCTCTCGCATTCGCAAGGAAATTCAGGTCCATCGCGACTTTCGCTTCTTTTACACGGAAACCCAGGGTAGTGGAATGCAAAAAAATAAATAAAAATATAAACCAAACCGAATACTAAAATTGTAATATTGTGTTTGGAATAGATTCATGGGGAGAAATAATCAATATTTTTTTTCATGACGATGGCAAAACAACAAATAGTCGCATCTATTTTTTCATGGTATCACCATAATCTTGAGGAATAGAATTAGTTTTTGGTTTTATCCAAACACAGTAACACATTGTAAATTACACTAACCATCCGGGGTGGCTAGGCATTGTATATCTGGTGGGCTTGGCTGTTGATCTTTGGTATCAGTAGTTGGGTTGTTGTTCAAAGCCTCAATTTTAACATCAGATATCAGCTGTTAATGTTTAGTTACTGAGTTTTACTTATGTTGCCAATTAATAGTTCAATTTGTGTTGCTGTAGGGGTTTCCGCGTTTATCAGTTGTGGTTTGGTTGTTTCTAGTGTTGGTGGAGGAGGGATCAGTTTTCAAGGGTAGGAAGGTTAATTGTAGTGGATTCTATTTTATGTTTTTGCGGCCACTTCATCTTTGGTGCTGTGGCAGTGTATCTTGTTTCTTCTTTCCTTCTACTTTGCCCTGTATCTGTTTCACTACTTGTGTGTGGCCTGTATCTGTATCTAATTATATATATATATAGTTGGCTTATCAAAAACAAAACTGTCTATTAGAGACTTTGTGAAGTTGTACAAATTCTACTGAGGGTCCATTATTCATTGGAACTAATTTTCATGCTTTAAGCTTGAAACGTGGTTGAATTTGAGATTTCCGTTATTTGTATCATTATAGAATATAATACTCTTTGATGGTTATGTAATAAAAAGTTATGCTACATTACACTGTACTAGTTAAACTTTTTTTTTTTTTTTTTTTAAATCTCTCTGTTGACTTGTATATATCTTCACTCTCTTTCTGCAGGCTGAAACTGATAGGGAAGCGGGAGGGAACAAAGGTATCTCAGACAAGCAGATTCGACTGAAGATATTTTCACCAAATGTTCTTGACATCACACTTGTAGATCTTCCAGGCATTACGAAGGTTCCTATTGGTGACCAGCCTTCTGATATTGAAGCTCGAATAAGAACAATGATCATGTCATATATCAAAACACCCACTTGTCTCATTCTAGCTGTGACACCCGCAAATTCAGATTTGGCTAATTCAGATGCTCTTCAGATTGCTGGGGTTGCTGATCCTGATGGTGGGTTTTTGCTTCATGTGTCTCAAACTTCAATATTTTCACATCTCTCTGATTGGTTTTTATAGGTTCTTATATCTGTTGCAGGTAATAGAACAATCGGTGTAATCACAAAGGTTCGGTATACTCTTTTAACATTTTAACTGACTCATAAATATTTGTGAAATTTGTTAAGCTGTTGCTATGTTCTGACAATGTTAGGCACTTGTTATTTGGAATGTAGTTGGATATCATGGACAGAGGTACTGATGCCCGAAATCTGTTATTAGGAAAAGTTATTCCCCTCCGACTTGGTTATGTAGGCGTTGTAAATCGTAGTCAGGAGGTAATGATGTTATACTACGGTGATAAAGGCAGTGTTGAACTACTTTAGCTTTTGCACATGTTCTATTAGATGTTTTTTTAAAATTACTGGTCATTGTATACCTACACCATACATTTGTGTACTGGCAAATGCAAATAAATATACACATGTAAATTGCTTGATTAGCATGTAGGTCAATATGCATGCTGAAATCTAGTTTGTCTATTGTTTCATCAAATTAGGATATTCAAATGAACCGGAGTATAAAGGATGCTCTTGTTGCTGAAGAGAAATTTTTCCGCAGTCGCTCTGTAAGGAAGTTCCTATGCATGGGTATCATCAAGTGTTTTGCTTATATACACTTTTATCTATTTAATATTTATGTTATTCATAGGCATACAACACTCTAGCAGATAGTTGCGGTGTTCCTCAACTAGCAAAGAGGTTGAACCAGGTAGAATCTTCATAACACTGAAAAGTGAAAGCCAAATTGGTTTTTGTTATATATTTTACTGTTTAAAATGCTAGCCTTATTTAGGGATTTCGGTCTCCCTTATTCATGCAGTTGGCCATTTAGGCTTTTCCTTTTTAGGAAGACTGTTAAAATCATTGAATTATATCATTTAACACTAGGAGGGGGTTTCAAAGAATTGTACTTAATTGTTTCACTTTCACCTTCAATGCTGAATTTGTGGTGGCTTGGGAAATTTGCGTTAATCATTTTATCATTCTTTGGAAAGGGAGAGGATGAAGGAGAGTTAAAATGAAGAACCTGCTTTTGGTTTTTGGAGGTGTTAAAGAATGAGCTTTATTTGTTGCTTGGGTCGGTTAGGGATAAATGAGTTCGAACTTCGAAGCATGTATGATTATAGCCAAATTATAACTTTCTCAGAGTAAAAATGCATATGGAGAGGGAAAGTTGTTAGATAGTTCTTGCATGTAATTGAATTCTTCCAAATTATCTCACACCCATATGGCATGCACATTTGCATGTCCATCTTTTTGCAGATTCTAGCCCAGCATATAAGGTCTGTGCTACCTGGGCTGAGAGCACGTATTAGCACTTCACTAGTTGCTGTTGCGAAGGAGCATGCGAGCTATGGAGAAATCACCGAGTCCAAGGCATGTGTTAATGCTGGGATGTATTTTGGATATGTCACCAGTCCCTACTTTATAACTATTCTCTTTATTGTGATAAAAAAAGACAACATTTTTTCTACTTTGGCTGGAATTTTTCCGTGTGCTATTTATAATTGTTCATCTCTCACAGGCTGGTCAAGGTGCACTTCTCCTGAATATTCTTTCAAAATATTGTGAAGGTACCTTACTATCCCAATCGTCTGGTTTCTTATCTTTTATTCGCGAGCTTGTATTTTCTTTTCCTTTTGTTTTTGTTGACTGCTATTCAACATATTGTTACCTTTCCGATTAAGTAAACTGCTATCTCCATATTCTTTCTTTTTTGCACACAGCATTCTCCTCCATGATTGAGGGAAGGAGTGTGGAGATATCTACATCCGAGCTATCTGGTGGAGCACGAATCCGTTACATTTTTGAATCCATCTTTGTCAAAACTTTAGAGGTATATAATCACGTATTTATTTATAATAATTGAAATTATGTATGCTTTCATGCAACACTTAAATTAAAGATGGAAAATGAGCAGGCAATAAGTAACTCATTAACCCCGTCAACTTTATTTCATTCGTGGATGGATGTGCAATTAAATTCCCCAATCATTTATTATTACTCATATATTATTTAATTGATATTAATAAGATATTGTTAAACAAATAGCACTATTGAATATTCCTAATCATATGTATGATTTTTTAACTATGAAAATAAGTAATTTCTTTTTGTTTTAAACACATTTTCATCTTACTTTTGTAAATGTTAAATGCTCCATTTTGAATGTTACTATTATGGTGTAAGCAAACTAAACAGATTATAATTCAACGTGTTTCTAGGGAAATAGTAATTTTATTATTGGTAGCACATTTATATGGTGTTGACTTGACTTTTAAGCAATAGGGAATGTGCTAATTCCTTGTCTTATTCCGCAACTTAATGCTATCATACAGGAGGTGGATCCTTGTGAAGACCTGACTGATGATGATATCCGTACTCTCATACAGAATGCTACAGGACCTAAATCAGGAGGGTTTGTTCAAGCTGTAGGTCTTTTTTGTAAATTGCTATACTTAGTAAATCCAAATTCATATAAAATATGTTTATAAAATTCCTACTCTAGAGCAAGTTTACCAATTTATTTGCATGCAATCAGGTGCCATTTGAAGTCCTTGTGCAAAGGCAAATATCCCGTCTATTGGATCCAAGTCTTCAATGTGCCAGGTTTATATACAATGAATTAATAAAGGTAGGAACATGGCTTTAAAGCTTGTCATCTCTGTTGTCTTGCTTTATCAAGTATGTGCCTAAATAAAATCTCTTCTCTACAGATCAGCCATTACTGTATGGTGACTGAACTGCAGCGATTCCCTTTCTTGCGAAAGTGCATGGATGAAGTTACAGGGAACTTTTTAAGAGAAGGCCTTAAACCCTTGGAGAGCAATATTGCACATTTAATAGAAATTCAAGTATGCTGAAATTTAACTTGTTTGAAGTATAAATTTACACTTTCTCCATCCTCTACCTATCTTCCATTGAATCAAAATGGCTGATCAAAATTTCGTTGCTGGGTCAAAACTTGGTTTCACTTAAGTAATACCCGAATTGTGTTTTAAATCATATCTGAATTTCTAGTCTGAAACTGATAAAAGTTTCATTCTTGATATTGTTTTCAATTTTCACTCAACTCCTTGATTTCCTTAACATTATTCCACGTAACAGAACGAGACAATTATTTTCAATGGAGTTGTTATGAAGGGACGTTGTTGGTGGGTATGTCGAGGATTCATTTCTTAGAATGTATCTCCCTTTTAACTGATGAGGTTGGGATTTCTTAAATTTCACCGGCGCTGAAATGACTTTACATAATGCTTGTTTAATTGGCTGAGTGGGCTTTGGGATGATGTGTTAGAACATTGGTGAATGGTGTTCTCTCTCTTCGAACGAAATGGAAAAATCATCTCAATTTTAAGGATATTGATGTGCCATAAGTCAGCCGGTCAGCTTATTGCGATCGTCAATCCATCTAAGTGTCATCAGTTTCCATGTCCATGATTTCTTATTTATGCTACTCAATTCTGCAGATGTACTACATAAACACTTTCAACCCAAATTTTATTGGTGGAAGAAAGGCATTAGAAGTTGCTGTGCAACAGACCCAGTCTTCTAGGGTTGCTATACCAGTTTCTAGACTGAAGGTATACTTATTATGAAATCTTACTCCAAATATGCCCCATGTTTTTCATTTAAGATATTTGTTCTAATTTATGCCATCCTTTCTTTTCCTTTAATTTTTCTTAATAATCTTCTATAGGATGCTCTGGAGTCTGACAAAGGATCAGCCTCTGAAAGAAGTGTTAAGTCTTGGGTTCTTCTTGCAAGACAAGCTAATGGAGTAGCTACTGATCCGGTTTGTAATTGTATACTGACAAGAGAATTTTTCCTTAATATTTTATTGGGGATCAAGGTAGGGGCTAAATTTAGCATTTCACTGTCAGCACCTAATTATTATGGTATAAATGAAAAACAGGGTGTCCGTGCTGCATCAGATGTTGAAAGAGTTGTATCCTCCGGTAATTTGTATATTCTATTTTTGTGTTTTTATTCATTGCATTAATTTAATTATTTATTCTTTTTAATCTTTTCGTTTGGTTCTCCAATCTTAGTCAAGTGTTTTTGATGATCAATGCAATTTATTATACTTTGAGATATTTACTTTTAGTGCTTCGTATTGTTTTAGGAAACACTGGTGGATCAAGTTGGGGTATCTCATCCCTTTTTGGTGGAGGTGATAGCCGTATGACCGTGAAGGAGAATATAGCTCGTAAACCACATACTGAACTAGTTCACAGCAAAGAGCAATCATTCTCTACGATCCATTTGAGAGAGGTATAATATGTGACATGTTTATCATCAGCTTTATCAATATGTTTCTTAGGTATAGATTTCATATTGTGCTTTCGTTTTTGTAGCCACCTCCTATCTTGAGGCCATCCGAGAGCAATTCAGAGACAGATGCTATTGAAATAACAGCAACCAAGTTGCTTTTGAGATCATACTACGACATTGTCAGAAAAAATGTTGAGGATACTGTCCCTAAAGAAATTATGTATTCCTTGGTACTTTACTGCCGCATCCTTCTTGTCGGATTTGCAAAGTATTGCAATCAAAAATCTAAAAGTAGTAATCACTTTCTGTCTTTATTCTTTTGCTAACATGCATTAATAAGTATCGGTGACTATCTTTTACAATCAAATCAGGTGAGCAAAACCAAGAGAGAGCTGCACAACGTCCTTATTAAAAAGCTATACAGGTAACACATAGTGGTTGTGGCAGTGAAATGTTATTTCTCTGATGTTGATTGTACTTTGTATGTTAAAATTCAAACCAGAGACAACCTGTTTGAAGAGTTGTTGCAAGAACCAGATGAGATAGCCATGAAAAGGAAGTGCTGTCAAGAACTTCTCCAAGCTTATCACCAGGCTTTTAAGGTTGACAGTCCTAATACTTTTAATTGGCAATGACTTACAAAATTTCTATGTTACTTTACATGGCATGCTTGGTTACGCTTTATTTAAATTAGTTGCTTTTTGCAATCTTTGTTGCTCCTCTTCGTAGAGTAGGTTATTATAATAAGAGATGAGAAACACAAATCCTAACCCTTAACCATGCACGAATGATCGAAATTAAAAGTTATGTGACCAGTTGAAAAAGTTACCTGACTTTGTTTTAATCTTAATATAACATCGAAGGGACAAGGTTGCAACATGATAGCATGTTTATGGTTGCAACATGACATGATGCTTCTTTTCTGCATGCATGCTTTTGACTTGTCACCAATGCTAAGCCGATTTTCTTCTCATTACTTCTAGATGTACATGGTCCAATATTATTTCCTCTATGAATATATATCCACTCTGATAACTACATGTTTGTCTTGGTAGGACTTGGAGGAACTGCCTCTAGAGGTTGAAACAGTTGAAAGTGGATACAATTTGCCTAAAACAACTGGTTTGCCTAGAATTCATGGATTACCAACATCATCCATGTACTCTACAAGGAGTGATGGAGAATACTATGTAGATTCTCCGAAGTACCCTAAGTCGAAAAGTTCCTCCCATACTGAGGAGCAGCCTAAATCACCATTTCATACTAATGCAGATTCCAATGGAAGTGGAAGGCCATTCATGTCAGATTTTTATCCCACGGTTAATGGATGAGCTATAGGTGAATGATCTATAAGCTATATTAGTTTCTTAAAATCACGTCTGAAACACGAAACCAACCATACTAGCTTGTATATGGCCTTACTAAATCACATCTGAAACGCGAAACCAACCATACTAGCTTGTATGTGACCTTACTCTTTTTTGGTTAGTTAGATTTTTTGTTACCAATTGACAATTATGCAGTTCGAGTTTTTTCTTTTGGTGAATTGCTTTTTGGAAGTAATAGCAGGACATATTGGCTATATAGACATGTATATTTCTTACGTCTATTGTCTACCAAATGAAAGATTTCTCTCATGTTTTCTTTTCTTTCTATTTCTAACAAAACAAATAAAGCAGTAGTTCTTTGATAGTTTCAAATTCAACCACGACAAGCAGTGGTGATTATCTTCATATTATAGTTGCTGAAAGATGGGAAACTAGGAATAATAATAACAAAAGACTTAGGTATATTCATTTGAGAAATGTTATTGCTACAATGAATTATATAACTACGAAAAAGATTAATATAAGATGTATAGTATATTTGGAAAACATTCAGACTCGATTCCTCATACTAAAATCACAGTATCATCATAACGAAATAGAAATAACTATTCGTTATTTTGCTTTTAAGATGAGAATGAACACACCAATGTCCCAAATATGTAATAACAAAAAATGTGAGAGAAAAAAAATAGACACATAAAATATTATATTTGTAGCACCCATATTCTTATTTGTAAAATAACTTATATATTATATATTCATAATCGAATTCACTATTTATATTTTAGTTAACTTGAAAATGCTATCTTATAAATATGCTTCTTGAACCTCCCTAAAAGCCTTCAAGAACAAAATTAAAGAACAAAACTATCATAGCTAAAACACCCCCTATTATGAAATTTTTTTTATCTAAAGGAATTAAATAAGGTACCAAAAAGTTTATTATACTCACATTAGGTTCAACTAATTAAGCTAGATCTCATTGGTATTTCAAAATGATTATTCATGAAGGTATCTTAGTATGAAATAACTATTTTGAAATGTAAGTTAAGTATTTCATAAGAGATGTGACACACATGTAAACATAGATAAGAAACATGCAAAAGGAGAAGAGGAAAAGAGAGGCCAGGGTTCCATTAGTGAAAATGAATTCAGAATAGTACAAGATAAGAGAGAGACCTATTTATATATATAGGCAAATTACCAAAACTACCCCTAACTAATATAAAATTAAATATTATCTAACATCTCTCCTCAAACTCACGATGCATTGTTAAGATGCATAGAGAGTTTGTCAGATAGAAAATGAAAACGTTTAATAGAATGTGATTTTATAAACAAATCAGCAATTTGCATAGTAAATGAGACAAAAGGCAAAGTAATAGTGTCATGTAAAAGATGATGGCAAGTGAGATGACAATCAATCTTAATATGCTTTGTGCACTCATGAAAGATTGAGTTGTGTGCAATTTGAATGACACTCTTGTTATCGCAAAACATATGAGTGGGTCCGGAGAGAGAAATATCGATATTAGAAAGTAACCAGTGTAACCAAACTATCTCTACAGTGGTAGAAGCCATAACACGATACTCATCTTCTATAGAAGAGCAAGAGACAATGTCTTGTTTCTTGCTCTTTCAAGAGATAAGTGAGTCTCCTAGAAAAATGCAAAAACTTATGGTAGACTTACGGCCAATGGGATCACCAGCCCAATCGGCATCAGTACAGTAAGCACGTAGCTCCAAGGAAGAGGATGAAGGAAATAAAAGATTTTGAAATTGAGTGCCAAAAAGATATTTGAGAATGCGAAGAGCAGCTCCCTAATATACAGTAGTTGGAGAAACAACAAATAGACTAACAACATGCACATCATAAGCAATATCAGGTCTAGTGATAGTAAGATATACCAAGTTTCCAACCAACGCACGATATAAAGTGATATTAGGTAAAAGAACACCATAAGAGGAAACATATTTTGCATTAAACTCAAGAGGGGTGTTTGCCACTCGAGTGTCAGTAAGATGAGTTTATTTAAGAATGTTGACAATATACTTAGATTGAGAGAGCAGATAACCTCTAGGAGAGTAGGCAACTTCAATTCCTAGAAAATAACAAAGGTACCCTAAGTCCTTCATCTTAAACTGTTTTGCTAATTGCAGTTTTAAATCTGCAATCCCATCAACATCATCTCTTATAATAATCATGTCATCAACATATAATGAAAGTACAATACAACCATGGGAGGAGGTTTTCACAAACAATGCAGAATCATAATCACTGGAGTGAAAGTCAAGAGAAGTAATCACAATTAATAACTTATCAAACCAAGCCTGTGGAGCTTGTTTAAGACCATAGAGAGCCTTCTTTAACTTACATACCTCCCCTTGATTATGAGAAATTCTTGGTGGTGGAACCATGTAGATCTCCTCTTAAAGATCACCATTTAAGAATGCATTTTTAACATCCATCTGAAAAATATGTCATTGATGAATAGAGGTTACTGCAATGAGGGTGCGAATGGTAGTTATCTTGGCAACCAGAGCAAAAGTTTCTTCATAATCCATACCATATTTCTAGGAAAAACCTTTAGCAACTAAACAAGCTTTATAACCCTCAGCTGACCCATCAGACTTTGTTTTGATTTTGTAAACCCACCTAGACCCAATAACATGTTTCCCAAGTGTAAGAGGTACTAAGTCCCAAGTAGTTGTTTTGTGTAGAGTAGAAAGTTTCTCTAACATAGCATGTTGCTAAAGGGGATTAAGAATAGCTTCTTGATATGAAGAAGGTTCAGACAAATTGTGAATGGAGGTTAGGAAAGAAGCAAAAGTAGGAGAATATGTGGAATAGACAAAGTTTGGTAATTGAGTGGATTTACGGAGGAGAAGGAGGATCAACAACCGTAGGAGGTGCTTGGGAAGCCGTGGGGACATGTGGACTTGTAAAAGGAGTAGTATTAATCTTGCAAACTTCAATGTTAGAGTCATTGGAATCACCCTCATCCATGAGAAAGGGATCAATGATAGTGAGATCAGACCTTGTATGATTGTGAGACTTAGAAGAAAGGGAATAAAAAGGTATATGTTCAAGAAAAAAAACATGATGGAAAACATATAGTTTATCGGTTGTAGGATCATAGCAACTATAACCTTTCTAACCAGCTCCATAACCAAGAAAAACACATATTGTAGACCGAAAAGACAATTTACTACGTTCTACATGAGGATGAATGACAAAACAAGTGAAGCTAAAAACCTTCAAAGAAAAGTAATTAGAGACACAATCATACAACTTTTGGAAGGAAGACAAACTTGAGGTAACAGAAGATGGGATTCTGTTAATAGCATGGACAACAGTAAGAACAACTTCACCCCAAAATTCACTAACAAGCAGTTTCAACAATATGACAATGCTTTCTTTCAACAACACCATTTTGTTGAGGAGTATCAGTACAAGATGTTTGATGAAGAGTACCATCAAAAGCAAGTAATTCGAAAAATTTATTAAAAGTGTACTCACCACCCAAATTAGATCTAAAACACTTAATGATAGAGTTATGTTGAGTTTTAACTAAAGCACAAAACATACAATAAATATACAAAAATTTAGAACGATGTTTCATAAGATACACCTAACAAAAATGAGTATGATCATTAATAAACGACACATAATATCGAGATCCACCTTTGGTAAGAATCGATGATGGATCCCATACATCAAAATGAACCAAGTCAAATGATACAGTATAAGTTAAAACACTTTTACCAAAAGGTAGAGCAGAAAACTTTGCAAGTTTGCAACTACAACAATCAGAAATATCAATAGTTGACAACTTTCCTAATGCTCCTGTAGAAGCCAGATACTTTAATTGAGAAGACAAAACATGACCAAGGCGAGAATGCTACAAATAAAATGGAGAAGAAGGTGAATTTAAATGAAAAGAAGACAAATCAACTGTGGAAGCAACCACATCTGGAACCTTCAGCTCATCCAACATGTATAATCCCCCTTGTTTACGGCCTGTCCCAATTAGCCTCCCAAATTGAGGATCTGCACAAAATAATAAATAAAAGAGAACATGACTGAATAACCTAAATCACAAAGTTGACTAACAGATACAAGATTAAAAGTGAGATTTGGAATATAATAAACATTTGAAAGTGTTAAAGTAGGGGTGGACATAGATATATAAGAGACGAGATTTAAAGACACAGATCTAGTGTCTGTTAATGGCATTGGAGTGTCATCAGTAGTCATGACAGATATATAAGAGACAAGATTTAAAGACATAAAAGACTGATGATCAAATGACATATGATGTGATGTTTTAGAATTAAGAATCCATACAAGAGAAAATATATTTGAGGAGCCAAGGGAAGAAGACAAACCTTTTAAAGAAGAGACAGACATGGCAAGATAATCATCATTTGAATTAAACATATTTAAAAACAACAATAACAAATGATAACAACCAAATTAACATAGCACAACAGAAGAACAACAAAAAATGCAATGGAACACAACAAATTATCAGATAGATGTGGAGGCACAAACAAAAGAGCATGACGAAGTTGAGGTCATGAAAACCCCCAAAATAAAATTATAACTATTAATAATATGTTGTAACTACCAATAATGTGAACACTTCTTCTCCATCTATAGACTTCTTTTGGATGATCCAACCGTACAAAATGAAGAAATATGTATTCCGAACTGTGTCTCCAAAAATCAGCCCGATCCAATGGTTAACAATTAGGCAATAGCAAAATGAAAAATGTACAAAATTGAGATTACGAAAGTCCCTAAAACGAAAAAATTAGCCTCATCAAACGGCATGAATCGAACCTGCTCTTGATAACATGTTAACATAGATAAGAGATATGCAAAAGGAGAAGAGGAAAAGAGGGATTAGGGTTCCATTAGTATAATAAGATGAATTCAGAATAGTACAAGATAAGAGAGAGATTTATTTATATATATAGGCAAAGTATTAAAACTACCCTTAACTAATATAAAACTAAATATTATTTAACAACACACACCCAATCATTTATCACATTTCAAGGTATGCCTTGTCCTTTGCGTGAGCAACCTTGAATTTTCTTTTCTTTTATTGCAATGATTGTGTTGGGTGGTTGAGTGGAAGTGGGGCGCGGTGGTGCACTGTGGTTATGGAGTTTGACAGCTAAGGTTTGCTTGGGTTCTCTTGGGAGAGACGGGTGCATGTGAGGGTATTTGTATCGATTCAAATTTTTAGGGAGGTGCAGAAAGCAAAGTGGGAGGTGCTGGAAGCAAAACCAGTTGCAATTTATAAAGAGTGTTTTTTGTAATGCGCTAAACCGTAAATCCAAAAAAAAAAATCATCTGGATTTTTCGGGAATTTCTTAATTAGAATTAGAAATGAACCTGGAGAAAGTTCGTTCATTTCTGCGAAAAATAAAAAGGTGGTGCAGATAAAAGTAAAACCTTTGTGCCTTTAAATCCTCAAAATCCAAACTTTATTATTTGTTTTCTGTTAATTGATGTGGGTTTTTGGTTTTCTGTGTTTAAGAGAGGTGGGTGAGGGACGATGTCCAAGTCTTGCAAAGGGTTGGCCACGGAGCTAGTCAAGTGTCTCAGTGAATCTGATTGTGTTAAGGTTTGGTTTTGATGATTTGTATGGCTTCGTTGGATTCGTAATTTATTTATTGTGTGTGTGTGGTTTGTTCAAAATAATGATTTGAATGTTGTGATGATGAATGTGTGTGTATGAGAATAGGTTGAGAAGAGATCATATAGGGAATGTGTTGGAGAGAAGAGTCCATGTATACCCAATGAGTGTGTGGGACTCAGGGAAACCTATTTCAATTGCAAGAGAGGCCAGGCAAGTGTTTACTTTTTGTTCTGAATTCTGATCAAATCATGGTACCTTCTATGTGATTTCAAATGCTTTAGTTACAGCTGCCATTTTTTTTTTTGTGGTTTGGGGCATTCATTTTCTATGCAATTGTTTTGCTGCTAATGCTAGGCATTTACTTTATGCTTGAAGCTATGACTTGAAGTTGACAAATTTGTTAAATGAATGTTGACTATTTCATGATTGGGTGTTGCCAAGGTTTTAAATAGCAGTCACGGTTTAGGTCTCGTCACTATCATTGATATTGTGGAAAATTGCAGACAAATGCTTCCACAATTGCAGTTGCGATGCAATTCTGGGGGCCTCAAAAACTGAGGTTGTGGACTGATTTTTAAAACCTTAGGTGTTGCTATTATCATTTTTTGTATGGAGTTTTATTTATTTATTTATTTTAGTGTTTGCATGTGATGAAATCATGGAATGTATCCTTACAGCATGTACATGGAGTTCAACCAAATTATCTGGTTGTTAATTAAAGATTTTGGTAACTGATATATGGCTTTTGGGGAAGAAAAAAAAATTCAGTGATAGGATTGAGCAATTGTTTGGGTCCAGCAGATAAAGCAAATTAAAATCAAACCACATTATACTTGGGGGTAAGACTTAAGAGATTGCAATTAATTTTTTGAGTATTATTTATTTAATATCCTTCTTGCTTTAATTAAGTACAGGAAGGCAGTGGCATGATTACTGAAGGATGGTAGTTTTTCTCTCTAGTGAGCAAGGGAATTTGCTGAAATCCTCTTTAAGACTAGTTGTTATATTCATAATGTGTGCCCTTGAATAAGAGTCTTGAGTTGTGAGCATGGGGCTTTTTACTTGACTGTATAAACTATTAAGTGTTGAAATTGTTTGATGGTAGTATAGAGGATGTGGTCTGTCTTGTGTCTTTTTATGATCTCTTTCATTGCATGTCTACATGGATGATATTGAAATGTTAGCTTATTCTATATTCTTTATAATACCTGAGGATTTTAAAACTTTGTAGGAATACATCTGGTGTGTGTACTTTATTAAAATTGATTTGCAACAAGTCATAACAATTGACTTAGATTTCTTTAACGATCCATTTAGTCATCTTCATTGCAAATAGTATAAATAGTAAGGCTGCAAAACCAATGGTAAAAATGTATATAGTTGATGAAGAAGATGATTAGTAAATTTGTGTTCATGTGTAAGCTTTCAGTATGATGTTAAAATTAAACAGCTGTTTTTTTTCCCATTCTGATCAGGTTGACATGAGAGCTAGGATTCGTGGAAACAAGGGCTATTAATGATCCCATCACACATTGGAAAACTCTGCAGTTGTTCTGTCCAGTTGAGGTTCTTTCAATTTTTAGCTCAAGATGAAGTCAACACAAGTAAAAGATGAGGGTGAGTCACGGAAATGGGAGGCCTTATTAATTGTTTGATTTGATGCACATGAGAGCAACAATTTTGCTTTTAGAGAGAGATCATTTATATAAACTCTATCTAGTATTAACATAGTAGTGCATGTACATTCACCTACATTGTTGAATGACAGTTTCCCCTTCCTTCCTCCAAGGTTGAGGCTTGTAGGAGGCTCAAGTTATAGTTTCAAGATTTTTTTATCAAAATTCATGCATCTCCATTTTTTATACACTATGGTCCCCTCTACTTACCTCTTCATGATTCTTGAACTATTCATTTTCTCAAGTTAGAGGAAGACAGATTTAGCTGAGAGGAATAAAAAGGGTTTAGTAAAAGTAGAATAAAAATAGAACGTGTGACCGTGTGTGAGTGAGTCAAAGACACGCTGTTAGAATAGAAACTCACTAAGTACTTTGCACAATTGGACTTTAAAATGCTAACAAAAGGGTTTTTAATTTGATTTTGCCACTTTAATTTGAATTTTATTAGACAATTGCTTTTAAAAGGGTTTCAAAAATGGGTTAAATTTCATATTTTTACTCGTCTTATGTTTTTGACAGACGCTAGCCAACCCATTTAACATTTCTCTTCCTAAAATCACTTTTTAAAGTTTAAACAAATAGGGCAGTAATTCATGATTGATTTTCATAATTCTCATGTAAAAGTTGAAACACACGAGACGACTCATTGCAATTCTCCATATTCGACGAGACTTTTGTTTACAAAACAAATTCTAAAAGGAACACGCCCAAATTTGAATCAACTACTTGCAAGTTAGCCATCATATTTTTGAGTATGTAAGATTTGTAGTTGAAGGATTTACAAAACTATCCGCTTGTGCAAGGAAATTCACAAAACAAAAAGTTAGAAACTCATCACAAGGCTCTACATCAAGAAGAACAACAACCTCCCAACAACCATATTAACGAAGTGCTATTCACATTGCCTACACTTTCCTGAAGAACATCCTAGTATAATTAATCAGTAGTATTATCAGGTCCACCCTGTGAAAACAACATAACCTAGTCAGAGTATATATTTAAATAAAACATAATATCAAACCAAATAACATAGGGCATATACACATCTCACTTATGATACTTACATTTGAATCATCAATACAACCCACAGCAGGATTCTTGGGTTCAACCTGTAAAAATAAACTCAGCCTAGTAAGCATTAATAATTTATTTATAGACTGGAAATACAGAATACAGATATATCAGTTAGGATTGCTCACCAAAAGCTTCCTTGAACCTGCCAAGGAGGAATCCAAATCCTTTAACACGATAGCTGGTAATTGATCAATGTTCCAACCTACAACTTTGCAGATGACCTTTGCATAGGCCCTGTGAGCTCGCTTCCTTTTTGTCCTTAATATGGCAGTGGAGTGCTGAATTAGTCCAATACAATCCTTAAATCTCTTCCATACCTTCTTCCCTATACCTCCACAAACCAAACAATAAAAATCTCCTTCCTTATGATTGTTCTCATAATATCTCCTCAAGTCACCATCTTCTGCAAACACTTTTTCAAAGAACTTGTACTCCTCACATTCTTTAGAATCATTATGAACCAGCTCATCTTCATCCTCCTCCTCCTCATCATCTTCATCACTGTCAGAACCAGCATGATCATTGTCATCTTCATCACCATCAGAACCAGCATCGCCAACTAAGAACTTCTGGCAAGCTTCTAATGCTTTGTGCTGCAATTGGAGCACAACCACAGTTGCTTGCTCTTTTGCTGATAGAGAATAAGTGAGAGAAGACGCTTTGACGTCATCAAAGGAGGGCCATCCTGAAGCGGTAGAAGAGAAACCAGCATTGGGGCTTTCACACACCCATTCAGCACCACACACCCATTCAGCACCACACACCAGAGATTCATGAGATTCCTGCATTCAATTTTCACAAGTAAAAACCAACAAGTAAGCATATGTGGGAGTTGGGATTTGCTAGCAGCCAATATTAGTAATTCTTTGCTATTCCAATTTTCACAAAATTGATGAAAGTGTAACCTACCATAGCTTGCATGTTTGCCAATAATTAAGTATAACTTCCATCTTTTAAATTTTAAAATGTTATCCCTTCAAATAGCTCTTTGTATTTGAGTTAGTGATGTGTTTAATGTGCAAGGTCAAGGCAATTTCACACTATGTTTATAGTAGTGAATGGTGTGAAATAAAGTAATAAACCTCAGCTTTTGAAGGAGCACCAATCCACTCCTGTGATTCTTGGTAACTTTCTCTACTATTACATAAATGCTTTTACAATTTTAACCGGAAGAATAAAAACCTTAGGTTTTACATACAATAAATTATCTGACAGCATTAAAGCAACAAATTTTCCCTAAATAACATTATATAACCTAGAAAGATACACATAGGAGGAATTCAAAAAAATGGAGAAAAACAAATACAACTAAAGGTACATGATTCTATTCAGCATTCATAATTTGAGATAGACCGCAATTGTCTCACCTTAACTATTTCTCCTCCCTTTTCTGGACTTGGTTCCAAGACCTTTCCATCTAGATTCTCACTTTCCTTCTCAAAACCCTGCAGAAAGAGAGTTAGCATAACTGCATAAGAACGATGATAAAATAATTTAACCTATTCACATCATATGTACCCATAATTTCTTTCAAGCTTCTTTTTCTCCTCAGGATTAACAAGTTTACAAATATATTTAGTTAAAAGTTAAAACCACAAAAAACCAACTTATGCAGACAGCAATAAAAAAGTATGCAACAAATATACTTTGTTTGAACTCAAAAGCCATTAAGCAGGATATTTGGGTTCAACCTGTAAAAATAAACTTAGCCTAGTAAGCATTAACAATGTATTTATACACTCAACAAAAATACAGATATATCAATTTGGATTGCTCACCAAAAGTTTCTTTGAACTTGCCAAGGAGGAATCCAAATCCTTTAATACAATAGCTGGCAATTGATCAGTGTCCCAACCAACAACTTTGCAGATGACCTGTGAATACGCCCTATGAGCTCTTTTCCTTTTTGTCCTAAGTATGGCAGTGGAGTGATGAATTAGTGTCATACAATTCTTAAACCTCTTCCATACCTTCTTCCCTATACCTCCACAAACCAAACAATAAAAATCCCCTTCTCTATGATTGTTCTCATAATATCTCCTCAAGTCACAATCTTCTGCAAACACTTTTTCAAAGAACTTATACTCCTCACATTCTTTAGAATCATATTTATCTACCAATTCATCTTCATCTTCATCCTCGTCATCTTCATCATCGTCAGAATCAGCATCCCCAGCTAAGAACTTCTGGCAAGCTTCTAATGCTTTGTGATGCAATTGCAGCACTGCCACAGTTGCTTGCTCTTCTGCTGATAGAGAATAAGTGAGAGGAGATGCTTTGATGTCATCAAAGGAAGGCCATCCTGAAGCTGTTGAAGAGATGCCAACTTTGGGGTTTTCACATACCCATCCAGCATCAGAAACCAAAGATTCATGAGATGCCTATATTTAATTTTTATTAGTAACAACCAAGTAATATGGGAGTTGGGATTTTGCTAGCGCACCCAATACTAGTATTCCTTTGCATTTCCAATTTTCACAAAGTTGAAGAAAGTGCAGCCTACCATTCATAGGTAGTGATGATAGCCATGAAATATAAATAACTTCCATTGTTTTAAATTTTAAAAATATAGCCCTTTGTAATTGATTTACTAATGTGGTTAATGTGCATGGTCAAGAAAATTTCATATTATGTTTATAGTAGTGAATGCTAAAATAAACCTCACAGATTTTGAAGAAACTTCGTGTTACATTGCCTGTAGCTTTGCCACAGGGTGCCAATCCTCTACTATGAATCTTGTAACAATTTCTCTACCATTACATAAATGCTTTTATCATTTCAACCAGCAGAAAGACCAAAGGTTTTCCACAGATTATCATATATCAAAATACAAAACTTAGCTGAAAGCATTAAAGCAGCAAATTTTCCCTAAATACCATTATAACCCTGAACATATAAGCTAGAACGATACACATAGGAGGAATTCAAAATGAAAAAAAAAAAAAAAGTGTAAAGGTAGTGCATGCTTCCATTCAGCATTTTCATAATTTGATATAGACCGAAGTTGTTTCACCTTAACTATTTCTTCCCCCTTTTCTAAGCCCAACTCCGAGACCTTTTCCGATTGATTCTCACCTTCCTTCACAAAACTCTGCAGAAAGAAGGTTAGAATCAGAAACCAAGCCAAAATAATTTAACATATTCACATCACTAAGTGCTCATAGTTTCTTTCTAGCTGGAATGCATTCATAAAAATCAAGGTTCTAAAACATGGTAGCAACGCGATACCAGTTACAAAATTACGTTTTTTGGTGAAATGATTTTGCTCATGCATTACCATTAAAAAGCTAAAACCACACAACATGAAATCAACTCATGCAATCACAAAAATATACTTCAATCGAACTCAAAAGCAACATTACTTTACCTCTGGGCCAGTTGGCTCCATCCCCACAGCAGAGGAGAAAATTCGCGGGTGATTAGTGTTAGGGTACTGTGAAAGTCTGAAACTATTTGATGGTTAGAAATGAAATGAGAACACACGCTATATACAAATTTTCTTCTGTCTCGAACAATTGGGCCCTGCCATTTCGAAAAGGAGGCCCACTTCTATGTTATATTTTGGTTTCACCGTTTAAACTTAGTGTGCTCTATGTATGTGGTTTAATGTTACAGAATTGTTTATAAGTTCTTGATAATTGATTTTAGATAAATTTAACATGTTTAGTTTTACATTGGAGACGAATTTAGAATTGATTCCGGAATTAGTATTGAATCTAAAAGTTTACCTTGATTTTTACTTCAAAATCAATTATAATTAAAATTAATTTTATTGACGCTCATCCAAACACACACCAAGTCTAAAACAATTAATAATAGTTTATCGCAAAGATTATTAGGTTTTGTTTATGCTCTCAGTGTTTAATGTTAATAATTTAAGGTTTTATTCATGAATTATGATTTAAGGTATTATAGTTTAGGATTCAAGGTTGAGGGTTGATGATCCAATATTTAAGGTTTAGGATTTCAAAATTTAAGGTTTATGGTTCATTGTTTTAGGGTTTATGGTTTATAGTTAAACTTTAGGGTTTATAGGTTAGGTTTTATGCTACATGGTGCATGGTTAATTGTTTAAGGTTTATAGTTTAGCATTTAATGTTAAGATTCTAGTGTTAAAGGGTTTAGATTTCAAGTTTTGTGTTTTGGGGTTCTAGGTTTTAGAGTGTATGATTCATGGTTTTAGCATTTAGAGATCATTGCTAAACCATGAATGAAAAACTTAATGATTTAGGATTTCATCAATGAAACCCTAAATCCTAAATCATTTAGGGTTTTGATAAATAAAATTAGGGTTTTATAAATGAAACCCTAAATCCTAAACTATGAAACTCTAAATAACTTAGGATTTCATAAACATAATTTGGGAATTCATTAATGCAATCATAAATCATAAACAATAAAACCCTAAATCATTTAGGGTTTCATAAATAGAATTTAGGGTTTCATTAATGAAACCCTAAATGATTTGAATTTCATTAAGGAACCCTAAATCATAAATCACAAAACCCTAAATCATTTAAGGTTTTGATAAATAGAAATTAGGGTTTTATAAATGAAACCCTAAATCGTAAACCATGAAACCCTAAATGATTTAGGATTTCATAAATAGAATTCGAGGTTTCATTAATGAAATCATAAATCATAAACAATGAAACCCTAAATCATTTAGGGTTTCATAAATAGAATTTGGGGTTTCATCAATGACACCCTAAATTATTTGGATTTTATTAATGAAACCCTAAATCTTAAACTGTGAAACTCTTAATTATTTAGGGTTTTGATAAATAGAAATTAAGGTTTTATAAATGAAACAATAAATACTAAATCATTTAAGATTTCATTAACGAAACCCTAAATCATTTAAGGTTTTGATAAATAAAAATTATGTTTTATAAATGAAACCCTAAATCCCAAACCATGAAACACTAAATGATATAGCGTTTCATTATGAAACCCTAAATGATTTAAGAGTTCGTTAATGAAACCTTAAATGATTTAGGGTTTCATCAATGAAACTATAAATGATTTAGGATTTCCTTAACAAAACCTTAAATCCTAAACTACGAAACCTTAAATTATTTAGGGTTTTGATAAATATAAAATAGGATTTTATAAATGAAATCCTAAACCTTAAACCATGAAACCCTAAATCATTTATGGTTTTGATAAATAGAAATTAGGGTTTTATAAATGAAACCCTAAATCCTAAACCATGAAACCCTAAATGATTTAGGATTTCATAAATAGAATTTAGGGTTTCATTAATGAAATCATAAATCATGAACAATGAAACCCTAAATCATTTAGGGTTTCATGAATGAAACCTTAAATGATTTGAATTTCATTAATAAAATCATAAATACTAAACCATGAAACCCTAAATTGTTTAAGGTTTTGATAAATAGAAATCAGGGTTTTATAAATGAAACCTTAAATCCTAAACCATGAAACACTAAATCATTTAAGATTTTATTTACAAAACCCAAAATCCTACACCACAAAACTCTAAATAATTTAAGGTTTTGATCAATAGAAATTAGGTTTTATAAATGAAACCTTAAATCTCAAACCATTAAATCATAAATTATATAGTGTTTCATTATGAAACTGTAAATGATTTAGGATATCATTAACAAAATTTTAAATTCTAAACCACGAAACCCTAAATCATTTAGGATTTTGATAAAGAGAAATTAGGATTTTATAAATGAAACCCTAAATTCTAAACCATGAAACGCTAAATGATTTAGGATTTCATAAATAGAATTTGGGGTTTCATTAATGAAATAATAAATCATAAACAATGAAACCCTACATTATTTAGGATTTCATAAATAAAATTAGGGTTCCATTAATGAAACCCTTAATGGTTTCAACTTTGTTACTGAAACCCTAAATCCCATACCACGAAACTTTAAATTATTCAAGGTTTTGATAAATAGAAATTAGAGTTTGATAAATGAAACCCTAAATCCTAAACATGAAACTCTAAATCTTAAACCACGAAACCTTAAATCATTTAGGATTTTGATAAATAAAAATTAGTGTTTTATAAATGAAACCCTAAATTTTAAATCCTAAATCCTAAACTACAAAACCTTACATCATATAGGGTTTTTATAAATAGAAATTAGGGTTTATAATGAAACTCAAAATCCTAAACCATAAAACCTAAATGATTTGGGTTTAATAAATAGAATTTGAGATTTCATTAATGAAATCATAAATCTTAAACAATGAAATCCTAAAAAATTTAGGGTTTTTTTTAGGATTTCATAAATAGAATTTGGGTGTCATTAATGAAAGCTTAAAAGATTTCAATTTCATTAATGAAACCCTAAATTCTTTAGGGTTTTGATAAATAGAAATTAGGGTTTTATAAATGAAACCCTAAACCCTAAACCATGAAACCCTAAATGATTTAGGATTTCATTAACAAAATCCTAAATCCTAAATTATGAAACCTTCGATCATTTAATGTTTTGATAAATAGAAATTAGGTTTTATAAATGAAACCCTAAATCCTAAACCATGAAACCCTAAATGATTAAGGGTTTCTTAATTGAAACCTTAAATGATTTAAGATTTTACTAACAAAACCCTAAATCATTTAGAATCTTGATAAATAAAAATTAAGTTTTTATAAATGAAACTTGAAATCCTAAACAATGAAATCTTAAATCCTAAATCCTAAACCACAAAACCCTAAATCATATAGGATTTTGATAAATAGAAATTAAGGTTTTGTAAATCCTAAACCATGAAACCCTAAATTATTTAAGGTTTTGATAAATAGAAATTAGGGTTTTATAAATGAAACCTTAAATCCTAAACCATAAAACTCTAAATCATTTAGGATTTTGATAAAAAAAAAAAAATCAATGTTTTATAAATGAAACTTAAATCCTAAATCCTAAACCACAAAACCCCAAATGATATAGGGTTTTTATAAATAGAAATTAGGGTTTATAAATAAAACCTAAAATCTTAAACCACGAAACATAAATGATTTGGGTTTCATAAATAAAATTTAAAGTTTCATTAATGAAATCATAAATCTTAAACAATGAAACCCTCAATAATTTAGGGTTTCATAAATAAAATTTGGGTTTCATTAATAAAACCCTAAAATATTTGAATTTCATTAACGAAACCCTAAATCATTTAGGGTTTTAATAAATAGAAAGTAGGGTTTTATAAATAAAACCTTAAATCATAAACCATGGAACCCTAAATGATTTTGAATTTCATTAACGAAACCCTAAATCCTAAATCCTAAACCATGAAACCCTAAATGATATTGGGTTTCATTATGTAACCCTATATGATTTCTGGGTTCATTAATGAAACCCTAAATGATTAAGGGTTTCTTAATTGAAACCTTAAATAATTTAGGGTTTCATTAACAAAACCCTCAATCCTAAAGCACAAAACCCTAAATCATTTTGGATTTTGATAAATAAAAATTAGGATTTTATAAATGAAACCCTAAATCCTAAACCATGAAATCCTAAATCCTAAACCACGAACCTCTAAATCATATAGGGTTTTAATAAATAGAAATTAGGGTTTTATAAATCCTAAACCACGAAACCCTAAATTATGTAATGTTTTGATAAATATAAATTAGGATTTTATAAATGAAACCCTAAATCCTAAACCACGAAAATCATTTAGGATTTTGATAAATAAAAATTAATATTTTATAAATGAAACCCTAAACCCTAAATCTTAAACCACAAAACCCTAAATCATATAGGGTTTTTATAAATAGAAATTAGGGTTTATAAATGAAACCCAAAATCCTAAACCAAGAAACCTAAATGATTTCAGTTTGATAAATAGAATTTAAGGTTTCACTAATGAAATCATTAATCTTAAGCAATGAAACCCTACATAATTTAGGGTTTCATAAATAAAATTTGGGTTTCATTAATGAAACCCTAAAAGATTTGAATTTCATTAACGAACCCTAAATTATTTAAGGTTTTGATAAATAGAAATTATGGTTTTATAAATGAAACCCTAAATCGTAAACCATAACACCCTAAATGACTTAGTATTTCATTAATGAAACTCTAAATCCTAAACCATGAAACCTTAAATCATTTAATGTTTTGATAAATAAAAATTATGTTTTATAAATGAAATCTTAAATCCTATACCATGAAACCCTGAATGATATTGGTTTTCATTATGTAACCTTAAATGATTTAAGGGTTCATTAATGAAACCCTAAATAATTAAGGGTTTCTTAATTGAAACCTTAAATGATTTAGGGTTTCATTAACGAAACCCTAATTCATAGACCACGAAACCTTAAATCATTTAGGATTTTGATAAATAAAAATTAGGATTTTGTAAATGAAACCCTCAACCCTAAATCATAAAATCCTAAATTCTAAATCATGAAACCCTAAATCATATAGGGTTTTGATAAATAGAAATTAGGGTTTTATAAATCCTAAACCACAAAACCTTAAATCATTTTAGATTTTGATAAATAGGAATTAGGGTTTTATAAATGAAACCTTAAATCCTAAACCATGAAACCTTGAATGATTTAGAGTTTCATTAATAGATTTTAGGGTTTTATTAGTGAAATCATAAATCTTAAACAGTGAAACCCTAAATCATTTAAGGTTTTGATAAATAGAAATTAAGATTTTATAAATGAAGCCCTAAATCTTAAATCATGAAACCCTAAATAATTTAAAATTTCATTAATGAAACCCTAAATCTTAGATCACAAAACCCTAAATCATTTAAGATTTTGTTAAATAGAAATTAAGTTTTATAAATGAAACTCTAAATCCTAAACCATGAAACCTAAAATGATATACGATTTCATTATCTGATCCAAATGATTTAAGGGTTCGTTAATGAAACCCTAAATGATTAAGGGTTTCGTAAATGAAACCCTAAATGATTTGAATTTCATTAACGAAACCCTAAATCATTTAGGGTTTCATAAATAAAATTTGGGGATTCATCAATGAAACCTTAAATGATTTGAATTTCATTAACGATATCCTAAATACTTAACCATAAAACCCTAAATCATTTGGGGTTTTGATAAATAGAAATTAAAGTTTTCTAAACGAAACCCTAAATCCTAAACCATGAAATCCTAAATCCTAAATTCGGAAGCCTTATATCATTTAAGGTTTTGATAAATAAAAATTAGGGTTTTATAAATGAAACATTAAATTATAAACCATGAAACCTTAAATGGTATAAGGTTTTATTATGAAACCCTAAATGATATAGGGTTTCATTAATTAAACCATAAATGGTTTAGGGTTTTGCTAATGAAATCCTAAATCATTTTGGGTTTCATCTAAACCAACCTTAACCATAAAAAAGCAGCAAACTTTAAATCATAAAAGCTTAAAACAATGAACATGAATACTAAAGTATGAAACCCTGAACATTGAAACCTTAAAACATAAATCATAATACCTTAAATCATGAAAGCATAGTCACTAAAACTCATATCCCTAAAATCCTAAACCCCATATCTTGGACCCTAAAACCATGAATCCTAGATCATAAAACTCTAAACCATGCATGATAAATAAACAATAAACATAAACCTTGAAGTCATAACATATAAACCACAAATAGTAAACCATAAACCATGAACCCTAAGCCCTAAAACTATAAATAATGGACCTTAAACCCTAAACTTTAAAACCTTAATATCTAAATAGTAAAACCCTGCATACTAAAACCTTAAACCTGAGGCATAAAACATAAACTATAAACTCTAGACCATAAAACCATTAAATCATAAATCCTATACCATAAACACTTAACCATGAAACAAAAACATTAAACCTTAAATCATGAAACCTTAAAACAATGAATATGAAATCCTAAACCATAAAATCCTAAACAATGAAACCTTGAATCTTAGAACCTAAACCATGAACTCATAAATCATCAACCATGAACCAAAACACTAAACCTTAAACCTTCAAACCTTAATATAATGAACCCACAACACTAAACGTTGAAACATTAAACCTTCAAACCTAACATGTGAAACCATAAACCATAAACATTAAAATTCGAAACCCTAAAATCATAAACCTCAAACATTTAACCCTAAAATGGTGAATCCTAAACCATAAAACTTTAAACCATGCACAATAAACCTTTAACCCTAAATTCTGAATCCTAAATCATGAACCATTAATCATGAACAATAAACTTAAAACTTTAAAACCATAACACCTATACTAAATCCTCTCTGACCCCAAGGAACACGACTGAAATGATTCCCATCACTCCTAAATCCTTTTCTTCAATCCTAACTTAGTCTTTAACTCGTTCGTCCTTGACCTCTTATCCTTTTACAACACAGTTTATTCTAGCTACTCTGACATGGGAAAAAGGTTTTTATAAAGTTTAGGCCGGTGATTTTTTTTAAAATAAAGCAAATGAAATTAAATTCGCACGAAAATTTGGGCTTGGTAGTGTTGATGTAGTGAACCACTTGTTACATGTTATAAGGAATTAAAATAGTCTTTATATGTAGGTGATTGTATTTTATAGCTATTGATGTTTAATAAGTTGAAAGGGAAGGCAATGAAGGATAACCATGGGTGTGTTATGTCATTTTGAGGTTATGAAGGTAAGAAAATCAAATCAAATCAAAATAGAAAGAAATAGGGAAAATCAGTTACCAAGTAAAATACACTTAAACAATGATGGTAACATTGGTGATGGTAGAATAATGGTTACTAAGATAACGATGTTGGTAGTAGTGATGGTGGCGAAGACAACGACGATGGTAATCGTGGCAGCGGTGGTGGTGGCGACGATGACGACAGTGATGACGATAACAATAGTGATAAAAAAATGATAATAGTGACAACAACGATGATGGTGACATTGGCGGTGGTGGAATGGTGGTTATGATGACAATGATGGTTTAATGATGATGACGAAGACAACGACGATGATAATGACAGCGACGGTGGGAGTGGTAATGGTGATAAGAATATGTTTTTTAAAATTAAAAATCAAATTCACAAAATCTTTTTTTATTGTTTTAAAAATAATGTAAAATTATTTCAAAATTAAGTTAAAAACCAACTCAACTTTATTATATAGAAACTAATCAAAATTTTAACAAATTGAAATAGAAAAGAAAGGTTTTCATCTCATGTTGGAGGTCCTATTAGTGCTCATAACATTGCTATGAAGAAGTGTCAAGATTCGATGAATCAAAATCAACATATTGAAGTTGCAATATCAAAGCAATCAGAACAAGTTCGTGATTTATATCGAAGACGTTTAATCGCATCAGTTAATTGCATTCACTTTTTACTAAAGCAAGGATTAGCTTTTCGTGGTCATGATGAATCAATAAACTCTACTAACCAAGGTAATTTTCTTGAGCTCCTTAAATTCCTTTCTCAACACAATGAATCAATAAATTGTGTTGTCTTGGAATGCTCTTGAAAATAATCAATTAATTGCACCAACAATTCAAAAGGACATTGTTAATGCTACTGCTTTAGAAACAACTAATGCAATTATTTCTGATCTTAGGAGATGAATTATTTGCTATTATTGTTGATAAAGCTCGTGACATATCAAATAAAGAGCAAATAGTTGTTGCTTTGCGTTATGTTAACAAGAATGGAAGTATTATTGAGTGTTTCCTTGGTATGGTTCATGTGAAAGATACTATGTCTTTATCATTGAAAATGGCAATTGATGACTTGTTTTACAAATATGGACTTAGTATATCAAGAATCTGTGGTCAAGGTTATGATGGTGCTAGTAACATGCAAGGAGAATTTTCTGGTCTCAAAAGTTTGATCTTAAAAGAAAATTCATCTGCATTTTATGTACATTGTTTTACTCATCAATTACAATTTACATTAGTTGTTATTGCCAAAAATCACATTCAAGTTGCTTCTCTTTTTAATTTATTGTCTACTTTATTAAATGTTGTTGGGGGATCTTGCAAACGACATGACATGCTTCGTGAAAAACAAATAGTCAATGTTAGAGAAGCATTGGAAAAAGGAGAAATATTTAATGGACAAGATTTGAATCAAGAAACTAATCTCAAACGACCTGTAGATACTCGTTGGGGTTCATATTATGCAATTTTGATCAATTTGATATGGATGTACTCTTCAATAATTGATGTTCTTGAAATTATAAAAGAAGATGGATCAAATGCAGATCAAAGAGCTGAAGCCAATAGTCTTTTACACTTGTTAGAGGATTTTGATTTTGCATTTACATTGCATTTAATGAAAAATGTCTTGGGTATTTCAAATGAATTGTCATAGGCATTGCAAAGGAAAGATTAAGACATAATCAATGCTATGAACTTGGTTAACATCACAAAGCAACGATTGCAAACTATGAGGGATAATGGATGGGAGATTTTATTGCAAGAAGTAGTTTTATTTTGCAATGTGCATTCCATTAGCATTCCTAATATGGAAGATGTATTTTCTAAAGGGAGATCTCGTTGTGGAGGTAAAGCTCAAGCTATCACAATAAAATATCATTATCATGTTGAATTATTTTATACTATTGTGGATATGCAGCTTCAAGAACGTAACGATTGTTTCACTGAGAGAAATACTCAATTGCTCCTTTGTATGACTTGTTTAAATTCAACCAATTTGTTCTCTACTTTTAATAAGGCAAGGCTAATTGAGTTTGCAAAATTCTATCCTTGTAAATTTTCTTCAATTGATTTGGTGATGCTTGATAATCAACTTGAGACTTACATAATTGATATGCGTAGCAATGTTGAATTTGCATCTTTAAAAGGGATTGGTAATCTTTCAGAAAAGTTGGTTAAAATTGGAAGACATATTGTTTATCTTCTTTTGAAGTTAGCAATGATTTTGCCTATTGTTACAGCAACTCTGGAGAGAGCTTTTTCTGCTATGAAAATTGTGAAAAATAGGCTACGCAATTGAATGGGAGATGCATGAATGATTGTCTTGTAACTTATATTGAAAATGATGTGTTTAATAATATTGACAATGAATTAATCATTCAACTATTTCAAAACATGAAATCACGTTGAGAATAATTATAATGTACGTAATTTATTTTATTATATATTAGAAATTTTATGTATTTTTTTTAAAATAAATTGTCCCCACTGGTCTAGGATCTTAGATCCGTCACTGTCCATTAAGATTTATGATTTTCAATGAATTTTAGTGTGTGTTTAATTTAGCATTAAAAAAGTAAATAGAATTGATTCTAGATATTTTTTAACATGTTTGATTTCTTTTAAATTGAATCCAAAAATTTACATTAAATTTTACTTCAAAATCAATTATAAATAAAATCAGTAAAAAATAACTCAAATCAATTCAAAATTAATTCTAACTTAAACCAATTTTATAAAATCATTCTTAACATATTACTAATAAACTGTACACAGGAGAATCTTTGAAAGATTCACGTCACATTAAAGTTTCTCCTTACCGTAAATGAAATAGAAGAGAAGCGCGTGCTGGCGCGTGGGTCTCACCGTGGTGTGTGTCTGTCCCCACTGGAGAATGGGACACTGGAGAATGGGGAAGGAAGGAGAAGCTGAGAGTGAGAGATAAGGAAACCAAACTCCGCAAAACAACCAACATAGGAATATCACTTTCTTTGCTCTCTCCCAACCCTATGGCTACTTCCATTAACAGGTTTTCCCCCATCTCTCTCTCTCTCTCTCTCATGAAATTCAATTTAACTTTGTTGTGAATTTATCGTTTGAAGCAGCAGTGCTCTGGGGTGGAAACATTCCTCCTTGTTCGTACAATCTAATAATGGCTTCAATGTCGCTTCGCCTCCTTTCAAACCCAAAACTCCACGCTCCAAGTTTTCTCTCACTTGCTCTGCCTCCTCCTCCTCCTCCTCTTCTTCTTCTGGTACCTTCCTTCCCTTTGCTTTTTCAACTCTAATCCGCAACTGGGTCTCTGTGTTTTTGGTTAATTTTGCTCAATTTCACTTGGTGTGCCGTTTTGAAGTGGAAATGTTGTTGCTTTATCCATCTATATGCGATGCACTGCAGAATTTTCCATCAATTTAGATGCTGCTTGTTACTTAGCACTGTTCATTTATGATGCTAGAAAAGGGTAATTCGGATATCAAATGAATCATTTATAAGAATTGTTGAATACTTGAATTTTATTGAAATTGAAAAGAATGTTGTTTGAAGAGTAAACTTAGCTGCCATTTGTGCCCGAGGTTTTGAATTGCGGTTGCCCAGTTGTAGTTGTGGTTTCGTTTCAATCCTTGATATTGTAGAAAATTATGGATAAATGCAGCTGATGTGGCTTCGATTCAAGGTTTGGGGACCCCAAACTTTGACATTGCGATCACAATCGAGTTTGCAAACCATTTTTTATAACTTAGAAGCCATTTAACTTGGTTGAAAAAAAATTGCAAATTCTTCAAAAGGAAGGAGAAACTTGTATTGTTCAATGTTTAAACAATCCCATTGAAGAGTGTTATGAGCATTTCTCCCCTGCCTTCATTTTTATGTCTCACGTGCAGACATACCCTGCAAATATACGGAAATTGACTTGCTGCTGTTTTTGGTTTTATTTTTAAATTTATTTAGATCCACTATTGGTTAAGGCTGCTAGGGGAGATGCTGTTGGTCGTCCTCCGGCATGGATGATGCGCCAGGCAGGAAGGTACATGGCTGTTTACAAAAAGCTTGCTGAGAAATATCCATCCTTCCGAGAGAGGTCAGAGACAACTGATCTCATTGTGGAAATTTCTTTGCAGCCTTGGAAAGCTTTCAGGCCTGATGGAGTCATTATCTTCTCGGACATCCTTACGCCACTTCCTGCATTTGGAGTTGATTTTGACATAGAAGAAGTAAGGGGACCTGTTATACATTCACCCATTCGTTCTGAGGAAGGATTAAGGGTTTTGCATCCAATTGACCTGGACAGGCTTAGATTTGTTGGAGATTCACTTAAGATACTGCGCCAAGAGGTGAAATTTAGTTGCATCTCCTCATTTATGTCCCGGCCATTCTCCTAACCTGTTTCCTTGCTAATTCTTTGTTATTTAGGTTGGTGGTCATGCAGCTGTTTTGGGTTTTGTGGGAGCACCTTGGACAATAGCAACATATATAGTGGAAGGGGGTACAACACGCACGTATACAACCATTAAGAGCATGTGCCACACTGCTCCACATGTATTGAAGACTTTGCTTTCTCATTTGACGCAGGCAATAGCTGATTATGTTATTTTCCAAGTGGAGTCTGGGGCTCACTGCATTCAAATATTTGATTCATGGGGTGGACAACTACCACCTGAAATGTGGGAACGCTGGTCAAAGCCTTATATCAAAGAGGTAACAGAAAAAAAATCTGTCAGCTCACTGAATGTTGATATTGTGCTCTTGACTTTGGGGGAGAAAAATTCAAATCAGAGGCTACTTTATTTTTATATTATTGAGATTAATATCTGTCAGTATCTTTGTACAATTTACAAAACATAAACTCAAGGTTGGATACTATGTTGACTCTCCTTTATTTTTTTCCTTATTGTCATGTACTGCTTTTTGAATTTCCAGATTGTAAATTTGGTCAAGAAAAAATGCCCTGAGGTACCAATTGTTCTTTATATAAATGGAAATGGTGGCCTTCTTGAGCGTATGAAAGACACTGGAGTTGATGTTATAGGGCTAGACTGGACAGTAGATATGGCAGATGGAAGAAGAAGATTGGGTAGTGGGATAGGTGTTCAGGGAAATGTGGACCCTGCCTACTTATTCTCCCCTCTTGATGCCCTGACTGAAGAAATTCAGAGGTTGGTGACATAATATCCTCTGCCTTGGTATTCATGATGTCATTCTATTTGGTTTTTGGCATATAGAACTAGACATAACCATTACTTGTCCATATAAGCATCATTCACTTTAGTTGTTAAATTTACAAAACATCATTCATTTTAGTCCTTTTTGTTGCAAGCAAATGTCTAGGCTGCATATTTTCTGTTCATGATCCAGTGTCTAAACATTGTTGTGTAGTTGAACCACCTGATAATTGCTTAATTAACTTCATAACAACAAAGAAGCAGAGAAACATTCTTCACAGAATTGTAGCTATGTTATTAATCTTTTAGTTTCAAAATTATGACTTGGTGACTGAAGCTGATGTTACTGCATGGTATGTTACTAGAGTTTTGTCTAACTAAATCCTCATAATCATATATAAGAATGGAAAAATGAGTTGTACCAATGAATTATCTTGACTTCTTAATATGATACAATTATGTGTCATTGTCAGGGTTGTGAGGTGTGCGGGACCTAGACGGCACATCCTTAATCTGGGACATGGTGTTCTTGTTGGCACACCTGAAGAAGCTGTTGCACATTTCTTTGAAGTAGCTAGGAGCTTGCAGTTTGAAACACTTTTTCAAAACAATACTGCAAAAGACCCTAAACTTGTAATTTAAGGACAAATTCCACTAGTGTAGGCTTAGTCGTTTATACTTATGCTTCTATGAGATGATCAAAGGTCTGAGGAGGATGCACATTGATGTACCGGCTTAGATGAAGTTGTGATTTTACATTCTACTGTATTTATAATTGATTATGATAAATTAATTGGAGGATTCCTTCCATTTTGGTAAAATCTTCTTAACTTGGGGTGGCACTCTGTCTTTGTACTAATATTTTGTTTCAAAATATTTTTAAAATATCTAACTTGTTTTTATCCTAATACGTAATACTAAGAGAAAATATTTAACTTTTTTTTAATTAAAAAATCAAATTCCATGTCAAATTAATTGTTGGTAATTTGGATGTTGATTGAGTCTTTTTAACACGGAATTCAAAGAGAGTTAAAAAAAAATTAAAAGGAGAATTTGAAAATTTTGAGAGACCAAATGTAATGAAAATATATGTATAGTGCAAAACTAATATTGATTAATATTCAGAGGACTGAAATCATATTTTAACTCTTTTATTTATTTTTGTTGGGTTTAACCTGGTGAAGGTACATTGAAGAGCTATCTATCTCATTATGTTAAGGTCTATTATGAGCCTTCAACTTAAAATAAGAAAAAGAAAGAAAGTATATGTTCATTGAAGAGTAAATCTAAGCACACAGGTGAAGTGTTACTACATGAACATTTGAATGATTGCCTTAATGCTTTAGAGTTAGAGCTTCGTTTACAGCCTTGAGAGCCTTGTCATATGAGAAAAACCCCATGAATTTGAACTCATAGCCATCAGTTGTGATAACCTGCATGCTTTTTTCTGATGGATTCAATCCATCTGTGACAGAATTGGCTTTGCTCAACTGATCCAGCAGCACTATCACCTACATGTTCCACTCAAAATATCAGTACTCCATACCGCAAAGTTTCTCTTAGAGTTTAATAGTGATATACTAAGAGTGTATACTAGTTTTAATTCAAATTATCGTTGATATGAATTTTAAGATAATTTTGTAAAAGTCAACAAATTTATCATAAACGATGGATTCTGATTAGATTAGATAATACTGTAAAACTATTTTATATTGTCAGTACCTAGCCTTTTTTCTCTTTGATTAAAAATGTGTGATTTTTCAAGTTTAAATGGGGTCTGTTTTCCTCTAACTTAATACATAGTGTGTGAATATCATTCCTCTAAAACTAATTCATGTGAGTTGCTTGAAAATACAACAAGGCAATGAGGTAAAGAAGTAAACACCTTATAATAAACACATTCATGCTGCTGCAGGGAGAATGGATGATGGCACAGTGGATAGTCACTGCAGAATGCTAATCTTTTGGTGGATATATAGAGTGTTCCAATTAGAGGTCCAGAGTTTGTAGATATGTAGCAAGCACATGGCTGTAAGAGCTTCTCTCCTGGAAAAACCCCAAATGTTTGTTGAAATAGCTTATCTGGCCCTCCTGATGTGAGTACCTTTGTTCCTTGTATAAGTCTAGCAATTGCAGCATCAGCTGGCCTAGAACTAACTCTTACTTGACACACAAAATAGACTTCTATTAGAATTAAATAAGGACAATCATAAGTAAATAACTATTTGTCCAGTTTGGATTAGCTTCTAGCTTATGTGAGCTTTTAATTAAGTATTTCATTCTTAACTTCAAGAAAAGTTCTATAAGTTATTCTTTTGAACAAGAGTTATTCAAGATCTATACCATCTTTAAAATTGCACTTCACATGAGAATTTGGCTTTGTTGTTTGTAGAAGAGTTACATCATCATGATGAAAGAGAGCTTGTGATTTTAATCTATAGAAAAAATCGTTTAATTTTTTTTTCTTCTTATTTTCGTTTTTTAGAAGTACTTCTATGCAAACAGGTCCACTTGGGAGAGTGAACACGGGGCAAGCCGTTATTATTTATTTTTGTGTGAATATTTCATGAAAGAAACAAATATTAACAAAGACAAAGAGGGCAATCTTTCCACCATAGGATTGAAATATGAAAAAAGACAAAGCAGAAGAGAACTCACAGTGATTCCTTATATTGCCAACCATGTTCTCAGCTTGTTTGGTTGCTTCTTCAACCTTCTTGCCATAATGATTTATTGCACCATATATTTTATCCATTGGATTGGAGCCTGAAATCACAGTGGAAAAAATCAGTGAACAAGAATGTTTTATTTGCTATAAAAAAAACAATCTTTTGGAAATCACTCACGTTTGGCTGCTGCAGGGGAAACAGGAGCAGGGGAAATATAAACATAAGGGTTGTTGCTGTTAATGCTAGTTGTACTAGCAGTAACAGTAATCTCTGTGTGATGACTCATAATTCCCTTGTTTAGAGAACAAAGAGAGCTTGAAGGAAGAGAGAGAGAGGAGAGGAACAAGTACAAGATGTAAGTGAATTTGAATGCAAATTTGGAGAAAAATAGAAAAAGAAGAGAGAATAATATGAGATCACACTAGTGATGATGTGAGTGAGAGATAAAGAGAATAAATAAATATTAAGAAAATATTGTAGAAATATAGTGTGAGAATATAATGACATAAGTGACTTCTTGTATGTACACGTCTGCATGCCACCACATTAATAAGTATATATGTGAAAGCTTGAAAGAATTTATGTGAAAGCTTCTGTTTGATTTTATGAATGTTGAACTATGTGAATTCTATTAAAGAAAATATTCTGAACTATATTTGAAATGGTATGTGACTAATGTGAGTGGTTTTGAGGAACTGGGAATTAAAGTAAAGTACTGCTAGAAATGTGATGGCGAATAGATTCAAGATAGAAAGGAACTTCGCCAAAAGAGAGAGACAGAATATGATGCTAATTAAAAAGCAATTTGAAAACAAAATATGAAGTATATAAATTTTTACACTTACAACCAATTAAAAATCACTTCAAGTTTGACTACTGTTTTAACACTTGAGAGGATGACTAAGAATTAAAATAATTTTTATTATAAAAGATGGGGTCATATAATGTAATTACTATTTTACCCATTAAGAAAAACAACAATCTATGACTTATTAGATTGTTTTATAACTTCTGTTCTGACTATGGAATAGCTTGCTAACTCTTTATCACACTTTTGGTGATGATCAAACTTTACATACTATTAATTCCAAAGTTAAACTAGACTAAAAACTTGGCCAACATAATAAACATGCAATCATTATTAGCTTTTATTGCCATAATGCCATTCATATATTTGAAACCTGGGGGCCATTCATATATGCCAATCATTACAAGATGAATTGATTCAATACGCAAAATGAGATGTACAAGAGGTCATTTAACCATGTAATTTCTATCCAATTCATATACATTTATAATAATAATATAATATTATATACATTTACGTGTAGGAAGCTTTGATCCAAAAGTGTTTGAAAAAACTTTGCTGGCTTAAATTCTAGATATAGAATCCAAAAGGATTACGTACACCGAACGCACTCATACATAATACTTAAGCTATAAAAGAAATTGTCATTTCTATTTATCGTATTGCTCTATTGCGTTGCATGTTCCGTTCTGAAATTGAAATTCTATGCTCCTATCTGTAATCTGGGCAAAAAATTGACAATGAAACTGTTCCTTCTCTGTGAAACCATCATTCTGCCTTCAATTAATCATCTGCTATGTGTACATAGTTTTCCTTCACCAGCATTATAACAGATAATAAAGGTCAAACCATGAAAGATTATTCGAATGGAATTCATTTTTTGTCCTACATGAAACAAATTATAAACAAATAATTTTAAGCTATGCCTTACCAAGTTAAGAAGAGAAAAACATGAATTGTACTTTAAGCCAAACCAATCATAACTTTATTACAAATTTCTTCATTATACATCCATGTCCTTATTCTCTTCCCAAAGGACAGAACCAAACCATAACTTTATTTCAACTTAAACCACTGTTGCAATATCAAGGCTTCAACATTTACTACTTATTAGGCACCTTAACATACCCAACATGTGAGGAATTAGCCACTCTAGTAAGGGTTTGCAGATCATAAGCAATCCAACACCTTGAGTTATCCCTGTGGTAGAAGTATCCCACACACTTGCAATCCTTGGTGCATTTGTTTCCACAAGTGCTCTCACTCACACTATCCCCTGCAGTGTATTTGCTCATGTAATGCTCAACTCCTTCAACTTTGTAGTAGTGGAAATCACTAGCCTTGCAAGATGTCACAGCCTTGGCACTGCAATTTTTGCTCCATCCAAATAGTCCATTTTCCAAAGGACAAGCCACACATTGGTTATCCTCACATAACCCAAATTCGCCACATCTCTCAGGCAATTGGCACTCACTCTCATCAGAATCTCTATCAAAAAGAGTGTAGGTAACTTGCCAGACTCCATCACGCACATCAAGGAAGTAAGTGTGGAACCTAATGTTGCCATCAATTCCAAGCCTAAGATATGTTATGGTGCTGTTGTTAACTGGCCTTCCAAGGATTCTGTTGCCACTGGTGGAGGAATTGGCAACATGGTAGTCAAATCCAATCTCAAAACTCTCTGAGTCTGATGTGAGGGTGACATTCTCCAATGAGCCTTGTTGAATGGAGAACCAATCAGATGAAAACCAATAAAGAATTGGTCTTGGAGAGTTCTTGCTCTTGTAGTACAAGGCCAAACCTTTAGCTTTAGGCTCCAAGACCAAACTATAAGGGCCATCAACATTTTCCTTCTCTGAGAGCCTACTAACCAACTTTGAAGGCCCTTTTGCTCTAAGATACTGACCAACCAAAAGGGTATCAGTGGAGTGATCAAAATCAAAACTTTGCCAAACAAACTTTCCCTTTGCATCAAGGAGGACCATGTTGCCATTTGGAAGCAACCTGAAGGCCACAACACCCTTGTTGGAAGTGTTGGTCTGCCATGCTATTCTTCCATTGGCATCAGCCAACACAAGGTTACCATCAGTGGCAAGTGAAAAAGTTGCATTTTCTCCAACTGGGTTACCTCTGTTGGCCTCCCAAACCCACCTGAATAGCTGCTCCGAGCGTTGGAGCCCCACACGCAAAGCTAGAGTGTAGGCATTTGGGGTTGTATTGTAGAAACCAACTTGGAATGGAGAAGTGAAGATGCTTATCATTCTGTAATCAGCACCATACTCAACAATGTAGGGTCCAAGTTCACCTGAGTTTACAAACTTAAAGGTCTCGTTTTGAGGAACAGTTGCATGAGCTATGATGGTGAAGGAAAAGAAGAACAATAAGTTGAGAAGAGAAGTTTTTGGTTTCAGAAAAGAAGCCATTTTGTTGTTGTAATAGGTTGTGCTATGAACGAGGCTATATATAGTAGTAAGAATTTAGAAGTTTGGTCAAGGTTTTCAACTCAAAAAAAATAAATGAAGAATGATCTAGATTTGGATCAAGATCAAATTCGTACAACAGTATAGAGAAATGTATTTTCAATGTTATAAGTGCTTGTGGTTGTGGGCATGACTTGTGTATGAAAAGAAAGTATTTTTTTATTTGAAAGATGTCACGGGTCACGAATTTCCATGTAGTTAAGTGCAATTCCTTGCATTATTTTAAGAAACGACCCTTTGGTACCTAATTGATAAGAACGTGAAAGCATCTATTTGTATATTAGGATAAGATCTTTAGAAAAATGTCAATTTAAATAAGATTGCTTTTATAAGACACCAAGCAAATGTAACATTGCATTTCCCGAGATTAACTTTTTATATATTGAGTGATTAAGTGAAGTGATGAGATTATTTTTAAAAACTTCAGCAAAAAAATAATATTATTTTAAAAATAGAATATATATTTTTTACAAAATTATGAGTAAATTATAATTAAAATATATTGTAAAGTAAATAAAATTAAAAAAACTAATTTTATGATCTCATTTATTTTCTTTAAAAAAAAGTTCGAGATTTAACCTGAGCTGTCAAATAATCTTCTTTTAAAATATAATAAAATGAGCTGGGTGATTAAGTCAACGAGATTTAAGATGGTCAAAGCATTGAGCTGCCAGTTGTTTCTGTTCGAAGGTTCGTCTTTTCTTGACAGAATCATATTGATATGTGGCCTAACGAGATTAATTGCCGTGTTATCTTAATTTTATTTTTAATTCTTATAATTTACATTGCGTGTAATTTTTTTCATTTAAAATGAAATTTTGAAGATTTAAATAACAAATACCAATTTAGGAAATTTAAGTAAAAAAATAAGAAATTAAATTTACTTTAATTTTAGAAAAACTTATTTAACTAAAAAAATATATATATAATAAAGGGAACAAACAATTAAACTATGAGTTTATAATTTAACTATATAATATCTGCATATAAAATTGTAGGCAACACATACATTAGAATATGGACATTTTGGTGGTGGAGCAGCTATTCCTATGGTTGTCTTTTGGTTGTGTCGGTGGATTTACTCAAAAATGAAACCAATGAATGCTTAGTGTAATGGCCATTACCACCTTTAGTATTGCATCCATTAAAAGGCAGTAATTAATTATTATAATGCATTTGCCTATGTCGTCTCAGCTGCCACTTTTGACCTGGAATTCTTTCAAGACTTTTTTTTTTCTATTTTTATTTTTCTTTTCACTTTAAAAGATAATATAATGATTAAACATATAAGTAATTTCCTTATTTATATTTAAATTATTTTTTAACTTTTCAATGTAATTTAACCATTATATTTTATTTGATAAATGTGTAAAATATATATAATTATTTTCTTTTTCATTTCATTTGTTTTCAAAAATTATTTTATTAGATTTACTTTTATAATTATATAAAAATCAAGTTATGAAATTCAACTAATGTTTGAATAAAAAATATAAATATAATAAAAATTTGTATAAAAAATATACCCAAACAAACAATTTTTTCTAATTATCCATCAAATTCATTTTTTTCACATAATTTTTATGGTGTTTGATTATCTTTTAATTTGTACATTTAATTAGATTTTATAATTTTCGCATAAGTAAATTTAATGAAATATTTTTTACTTCTCAAATTTATCAAAAAAAAATTCAAAATTACATCATAAAATCAAAAATAATTTTTATTTTAAAAATATCATTTTAATTTTTTTTTAAATATAAAATGATAAAATTAAAACTTCTAACATATAATTTACCCTAAATTGCAAACTTCTTAATTCATTATATACCTTTATTCTCCTCTACACTGATGAGTGAGGACATAAACAATTAAACAAACCATGACTTGATTGCAATCCGACACTACTATTAATTAGGAATTAATTGAAGTGTGTACAAACTGCGATACCAAGGCTTTAATTACTAATTAGGCACCTTAATATATCCCACTTGTTTGGAATTAGCCACTTTAGTAAGTGTTTGCAGATCATAAGCAATCCAACACCTAGATTTCTCTCCGTGGTAGAAATACCCCACACACTTGCAATCCTTGGTGCATTTGTTTCCACAAGTGCTCTCACTCACTTTATCCCCCTCACTGTATTTGCTCATGTAGTGCCTAACCCCTTCAACTTTGTAGTAATGAAAATCACTTGCTTTACATGATTTCACAGGCTTGGCAGTGCAATTCTTGCTCCACCCAAATAGTCCATTTTCCAAAGGACAAGCCACACATTGTTCATTCTCACACAGCCCCAGTTTCCCACACTTCTCAGGCCATTGGCACTCAAACTCATCATTAGAGTCTCTATCAAAGAGAGTGTAGGTCACTTCCCAAACACCAGAACGCACATCTAGGAAGTAAGTGTGAAGCCTAATGTTGCCATCAATTCCAAGCCTGAGGAAGGTCAAGGTGCTGTTGTTCACTGGCATCGCCATCACCCCAACAGGAATGTTGCTGAATCCATCATCAGCCATGTTTCCAAAGCCATTGGTATTAGAACTATTAATAGTACTAGGACTAGGACTAGTCACAGAGGAATCAAAATCAAATTGAATTTCAAAAATGTTTGGTGTTGGAAATAATTTTGTATGCTCAAGTTCCAATTTATCATATAATCAATTTCTATTTTCAAATAATAAAGTATTATTTCATTTCTTTATCATTTTATACTAGTTTGATAAATTGATGAAATCCTTGGTTAAAATTGAAGATTGTTATCATAATAGAGATTATGATAAATGAGAAACAAGTCTTTTGAAATTTTAATCTAAAGTGTTCTTGATCATAGGATTATTTTGAATAGGATATTAATAATCCTGATAGATTAATATATGTGTAATAGTATTCATTGGATGAATATTAATAGATCTCTTTTATTAAATTACACATATAAATGATGCACATAGGGATGTGATCATTGAACTGACTCAATATTGAGATTTTTTTAATGGTTAATATTAACTTAATTTGTCAATAGAAAAACTCTTAAGAAAAAATATAACATTTCCTTTTACCTGAGATTATCATAGTAATTAACAAGTCATCTGTTATATTTTAATTCCGGATACCTAATGCTCTAGAGCACTAGTTGAATGGATATTGGATATAATTAAATACTTATAGAATTAATGATTATTCAAGAAGGAATCCATTGACTCTAAGTAATGAGTTTGAACTCTATAAATCAAGACCTTGGCCAGGGCAATTGAATGAATGAAGAAATGAGTTTCTTAGAGTTATTCACTGATTAACGTGATTGAATTTGACAGTAATACCATATTCTAAAGTTAATATAGAGTTGGAAATGATGGAAGGAAATATTATATATTACTCTTCTAGTGGTTCTTGAAAGTAACAACAAATTACTTCATGCTATCTGGACGTTGAGGAGTGTTGCTAGATGCCTACCTTGATTAGTAAAATTAATTTGATTAATTTACTACCAACTTAGTATTGAACCTACGGGATCACACACAAACGAGTGTGTTAATCTTTACTAGAGAATAATCAATTTGATTGACAAAATCTCTATGTGGAATATTATTATATTCTTTGCTAGCACCAAGAATATAATTAATATGTATACTGAAGATAGACATCTCTTTATTATTGTGACATTTATGCATAATAATATTTTAATGAGTAATAGAAAAATGATGAGAGAATATTTTATTAAGAGAATATATTATTTCTGTTAATAAGTTTGAATTAATTTGAATATGTCAATAAGTTGACAGATTAAATTCAAATTTGAAATATCTTATTAAGATAATATATTATCTCTATTAATAAGTTTGAATTAATTTGAATATGTCGATAGACTGATAGATTAAATTCAAATTTGAAATATATTATTAAGATAATATATTATCTCTGTTAATAAGTTTGAATTAATTTGAATATGTCGATAGACTAACAGATTAAATTCAAATTTAAAATATATTATTAAGATAATATATTATTTCAATTTGAATTAATTTGAATATATATTCATGGGCTGGGCTATCAATATTCTTATAAATAGGAACTCTCACCATGTCTATTGTGCATCAGATTACTGAAGAGAATTCTTTAGTAAAAGTATACAGTTCCATATTCAAGAGTTTTGAAGTAGAAATTAACACTCGGTGTGGGTACACGTAGAGGAAATCAAGGAACACAGTAACAAACCAATTTCACATTATGTGATTGAATAAAATCATAAGAGAATGTTTTAATAAAACATTCAATAAGCACAAAGAAACAATAAATATAGAGGAAGAGTTTTAAGCGTAGCCTGGGTTGAAGCACGCTAGGCGCTATCCTTAGAAAGAAAACGCCCCCACTGCAATGGAGGTTTTGTATTTTCTGCGCTCCTCTCCCAAGATACGACAACCCGTTGGACCGATCAAATGCAGCGATAGGATCCCCGAACCTTCTAAACACCAATGCTCTTTCTCTTGTTTAGAAAATATAACAATAGTTTATAACAATTGTTTTTTTCGTGTCCTATATTTCATGCCCAAAAGAAGTATATATAGGCAAAAATATATAGCCGTTAAGAAAAATAACTTCTCCAAATAGCCGTTAATGAAATAACTTCCTTAAATAGCCGTTAAGAAAATAGCTTCTTTGAAATAACCGTTAAGAAAATAACTTCCTTGAAAATTTTAAATTACAGAATAATATATATATTAACATTCCCCCACATAATTTAAAATTTTTTTAAATATTTGTGAAAACAATGTGAAGAAATTTTTTTTTTTAATTATATATATATACACAAAAGAAAGAGCATGCTACATTGTATTTCAGTACAAGGAACCTTCCGGGTTTGAGCCTCATACCTAATAAATATGAACTTCCATCGAAGAAAGTATGGAGACTAGATTGTCTTGAGCCACACCTCCTTTGATCGGACTTTATTTCATGATACGTACAATGTAAGTGTTCATCCAGGTTCTAGTCAGTGGTTGCGCGTTACGGCCTTGCGCAAGTATCTTGTTTCATGAGTGTCAATTAGAGATTAACCCACATCTCATAATGGTGGCCCCACCATCACACTCACTAGGTGAACCCTCAAAGGGTGGTTTGTGACCCACACCCCTACAAAATTGTCATTGGGTTCATTAAGAGGTATTTTGAAAACACAATTATATATATACCTCAACCTCATTATTGCCACAATTTAGAGTACACCTCGCCATAGGAATTGAACAAAATTTTTAAACAAATTGGTGTACTTTAATTAACAACAACTTCGTTGTTACCCATTGAACTCTATTTATGGGATCGCCATTAATCTAGAGTTGGGTGTCTATTGTTGTAACTAGTTTATGAGTTTTAGTCCAATTCCCCTCAACGACTCAAGTACTTGTTGACGCGTCAACCCTTTTGTAAGCGAATCCGCAAGATTACTTTTTGACCTGACAAAGTCAAGTGAAATAACACTGTTAGATATCAAATTTCTTATAGTTTTATGTCTCACTCTAAGGTGTCTCCTTTTTTCGTTGAAATTTTTGCTTGTAACATTGGCTATAGCAGCCCTGGCTATCACACTGCATTGAAATAGGAGGTAAAGGTTTATTTAATAATGGCAAATCATATAGCAAATTTTTAAGAAACTCTGCCTCATTAGATGCAGTATCTAAAGCAATTATTTCTGCTTCCATAGTGGAACGAGAAATAATAGTTTGTTTAGCAAATTTCCATGCTATTGCACCTCCTGCAAGAGTGAACACATAACCACTAGTTGACTTTGTTTCGTCAAAATCAGAAATTCAATTTGCATCACAAAACCCTTCAATAATAGCAGGAAAACGTGAATAATGAATGCCATAATCAATGGTTCCTTTTAGATACCTAAATACCCTTTCTAATGCAGTCCAATAAGAATGATCAGGATTATGAGTATACCTTCCTAACCTACCAACTGCATAGGCAATGTCAGGTCTAGAAAAATTTGTTAAATGCAATAAAGAACCAATAATCTGAGAATATTTATGAGAAGACACACCGTCACCCAAATTTTTCTTTAACTTGATAGAAGAATCATAAGGTGATGAAACAGGCTTCACATCAAAATAATTAAATTTTTTCAATAATTTTTCAACATAATGTGATTGAGTCGGAATGAAGCCATCATCTTTCTTAATTAGTTTAATGCCCAACATCACGTCTACAGGACCGAGGTCCTTCATGTCAAAATTACTAGATAAGAAAGATTTTACATCTTTTATAACATGCAAACTACTACCAAAAATTAATATATTGTCCACATATAAGCATAAAATGACACATCCACCATCATCAAATTGTTTCACATACACACACTTGTCACTATTATTGATATGAAAACCATATGAAAGAATAACTTGATCAAACTTATCATGCCATTGTTTAGGAGCTTGTTTCAAACCATATAAAGATTTAACAAGTTTGCAAACCTTCTTTTCTTTACCAGGTTCAACAAAACCTTCAGGTTGGCTCATGTAGATTTCTTCTTCTAAATCCCCATTAAGAAAAACAGTTTTTACATCCATTTGGTGAATTTCCAAATTAAAAACACAAGCAAGTGCTATTAAAACTCTAATAGTAGTAACTTTCAGCCCCCCCTCCTCCCCCTTCCCTCTTTTAATATATATAAAAAATAAAAAAATTATTAATAAAAAAATTATTAAAAAAATAAGTTTTTAAATTAGTATTTATTTAAAAAATTTTATTAGTAGATCATATTTTAGTTTTATACTTACTAAATATTTGATTTCATTACATTTTTTATTTGTTTTTTTCAAGTTTTACTCTTAATAAATTAATTTGACACTTTTCATCTATAATTTTTAAAAATCTTATAAATTTTACCTATTATTTTACTCTTATATTACATGATTGTAGATTTTATTCTCATTTTTTAAAAAATTGACAAATTTGATACCTATTTTTTGTCCTTTTTTTATATAAATTTTACATTGAATATATATTTTTTTTAATTTTATCTTCAATTTTTATAAATAAAAAAAAAATTTAACCCCTCCCTACTTAAATTCCTAGATCCATCCTTGATTAGAAGGGAAGTTTTGGATTGAGGCGGAGAAGCCATTGTTGTTGTAAATGTAATAAGATGGTTGTGTTGTGTTATGTTACGTGGGTTCCTATATATGGAGAAATTTTTAATATTATATTTTTGTTCTTATCCCTCAAAATATCTTTTGATGGAATAAATGAGTTTTAAAATATTTAATATTTGTTTCATAAAATAGCTCTAGATATATATTAATTACTCAGCATACTTGCAAGTTGCAACATGTATGGATTGGATGGACAATGAATTTGAAGGTCCACCCACAACCATGAGAGTGTCTTCTGTGAGCATACAAGTGGGTTTAGGTTTGAATAAGAAAAAATATGAGCAGGAAATTAAGTTGGAGATGCATGATGAGCCACGTAGAATAGAATATACAAATCAAAATATTCTTTTGAAGTTATTATCGTTATTTATCGAGTAAAATATATATAAAAAAAAATAAAAAAAATAACCTGCTATCCACTAATAGTAATATTTATTGAATCTTGTTAGTAAGGATTGTATTTCTTGACATAGTAACATTTGGCCTATATATGTTACATGTTTCTTTTTGGCTTAATTTTATTTTTAAATCTTATAATTAATTCACGTGTGATTTTAATTTGTAATTTTTTAACTAATTTTAAAAAAATAATAATAAACTAAACTAGATTTTTTCGTCAAAGAAAATAAAGGAACTATGAGCCAACAACGATAATAGCTGTCTACAATTTAATGGCCATATCCACCACCTTCCGTACTAAGTCCAAACGCAGTAACAATAGCTGTGTCTGTCTACTTATTTAATGTCCTTATCTATGAGTATTCCTTAAAATTGAATACTCAAATAGTAGTAGCTATCTGTCACCCCAGTTTCCGTTTCTGACCTATAATTATTACATATGTTCAAGATATTTTCTTCTTCTTCTTCTTCTTCTATTTTAAAAGATAACATGCAATTTAAACAAATAAGTTCACCTAGGCATTATAAAAGTTGAGTATGTTGATTTTAAGAGATAATAATAATAATACCTCACTTTGCTGTGGCTAACAAAGACAGATTAATGCAAGCTCTTTTTGGAGTTCAACTCATTTGTTAAGTCAATTTCACATCACGAAGAAAGTGAAGGTCAATTAAGTGCAAGTTAGTTGTTGGTGTAAAGGCTAATAAGGGCTTATTATCTTCATGCAACCCATATTTTACTTCATGTACCCCCATTGCGTTACGAAAAATCCATCATGTAATGAGGTTCGCGAAGCAAAATATGAAGGTCCAAGAAGCAATAGTCGTATCACACTATCACTTGGACGTACCAGGCCCAATTAATGGCCCAGACAATGGTCAGCCCAAATTTCTGAGTGGCCCAAAACTGGGTTGTTCCAGACATCGGCCATAATTTCCTGTATCCCACAAAACTCCCGTCCATCTCTTTTATATTCTGAGAACGTTAATTAGAAATTCTGAAATATCTTTTTCAAGATGTAAATGAGATACTAGGGAAGTATAACTCGATTGTTGATTGAACATGATATTTAAATTGTTATAATTTTTTAATATTTGTACTGGATTTCTATAGATAAAAAATAAAATATAAAAAATGTGAGACCAGAATATTGTTCCGGATTAACCTTTTCATAATGTAAAGAGAGTAAGTAGGATGTGATTTTTGTGGGATGCATGAAGAGATGCTTGATTTTTAGGCTTAAATTAATGAGAAAAATAGTTGTATACAATGTAAATTCTTTATTTACCATAAATTAATTAAATTTTATAAAATTATTTCAAAAATTATTTTATATTTAATTTGAAGTTAAAAATGTTACATACACGTTCCAATGCAAATCTAACCAATAAAGATAAAATAAAAGTAACAAAAATTGTCTTAATCTGTTGACAAAAATTTGTTTGATTCAAATATATTTTTCTGTCTTATATCCAAACATGAATTAGTGAATTGTGATGGATTTTCTGTGTGATTTTACACTATTGACAGGGGAGTGCATAAGTATTAAACACTAACTTAATAACACCATGGTACTTATAAAATATGATGTTTTCTATTTTAGTTCTTTTGAAAATAACATCAGTTTCCCTCCAAATATTTCTGGTTTGTTTTTTATCAAAAGAAAACCATATAAAAAGACTTCTGATTCTGGGAACCATAGTTTATTATTGGTCTCCGTTGTGAGCCTCACGTACACGCAATACTTATAGAACAAATAAGAGTCAATTATTATTATTTAGAACCGTCCCTCAAAAAAAAAAATATTATTTAGAACCGAAAAAGAAACATTTCCTAGGTAACATATTGCTGAACACAAGCAACAAAATCATGATTACTGCTTTACACACAAACCACTTGATAATCTAAACCGACACAGAAGACAAATTAAAGCATGACATAAACCAGCAAATCATTTATCATAGCATATCGCCAAACACAAACAAACAAACCTCCAAATTGTGGATATCCTCTATTGTAGGAACGGAGATGCATTTGAGTTATAAAATATTTTTATGAATTAAAACAATGTATTATTGATTTGAATTAAATAATAATAGTTTATAAGTTTAATTTACTTGAAATTATTTATTCTAAACATTATCTTACTTTCTCATTCACACACCTCAGCTCACTTTAGCTTGCCTCTTTTCTGTTTGGTTTTCGTTATATAGGATATCTTACTGATTTTTTATCATTAGATATCTTACTAATTTTGTAGTAAAAGAAGGAAACGTAATTAATAAGGACTAAATCAATTACTACTTGTTTTCAAAATTATATATAGTCGATGTCCTTAAGTAGTAGTTATTAGCTCATTACAATGTACAAGTGTCAAAGCACAATCTTTATTTGGTATGCTTTTACTTTTTAAAAGAAACTTACAACTCAAATTTTGGTGTTGCTTAAAATATACGGTGATGTATATGATAGTATCCATGATCCGTCATATTTCGAACTCTTACTACTAATTAATTAGGAAAAAATGGGATATGCATAATTTTATTTTTCTCCAAGGACAAGATAGATAATTAAGACAGCCAATAAGAGTCGCCTTAAATAATTATTTAATAAGATCAAACAGCATTAAAGAGAAGATTCTTAGTATTTGTTTTAGTAAAAAAAAAAAATTAAGTATTTGTGGAGAGTGTGTGGAATTGCTTTGACAAAAGGGACGATATCTTCTCCCCTAAACATTTTATTCTTGAAAAAAGATAGATAATGAAGACTTTTGTCCTTTGGAGAAATATTTCATTGATGTGATGATTGGCATCAATAGTTTCTTTCATAATCTTTCGTCAAAAGCATTCAATTAAGACAAATGGCATAAGAGACGCATCATTTGAAACAAAATATATTCCAAGGTAAAAAAAAAAAAGATAAATAACCTTGATTCTTGTAGGCCTAAAGGGAAAAAACCATTAACGTAAAACACCAAAAGGAAAAGAGTGCCCTTTCCTTATCAATGTTTAATTAATTGATTCTTAATGGCCCAAAATCAAAAAGATACTGATGTTGATGCATGATCTTGCATAATTATAACAAAGCAAAAAGTACTACGAGAATAAAAAAGTTGATAATGTAAATAAAATAAGGGAATAAAACATAGGCACATTTACGAGTTGGAAGCCATTTAAGATTGTCTCTCCCATTACTTGCTAAAGATGATAATTGTCCTAGTTTGCAAATCCTAATTATTTTCTTGTTTCGAACTTTTGGTACATTTATTATTATTTTGGCCCATTACACAATCTCTCCAAGATATGGGTGATAAGGGTAAACCCTTGATTACATATGTGAAAACTACAAAGCCTTTCACCATGTTAAATGGAATAATTTTTAATTAATCAGTGTGATTAAGTCTATTGGATCATGATGATGTTGATAATAATATCCCTTTGTTCATATATTCTAAAACATTTTGTGACACTTGCCCCTACAATAATCAAATAGCCCAGAAGACCAATTATAAGTTGAGTGGTGTCATCATTTTCTATCAATTATTGGCATGGCTAGCTATAGTCTCTCCTCCTAAAGGACCACAAAGACACGCGACAAGAGTATCCATTCCTCATATGTTATATATCTTGAATTAATACAACTCCTATAGTTTTCAGGTGTTGTTGATTTGGCCAATCTCCCCATAGTCTATAGATAATAAGCTTTGGAGGTGTTTTTTTTTTTTACTTTTCCAACCCGTAAAAAGTAATTCTAAATAAGTGTGATTTGCACGATTTGCCATTATTCTGCACTTTTGGGTCCAACCCATATACATTTAACAAGAAAATGGAGCATAGTAATAAAACTTCCCCTTAATACCTAGATAAGCTTTCTCCACTTTTCCTGGTAGCAAAAAAAAAACATAATACGTAAGTATAGAAATATTATTATAACGTTAGATTTTTTTTTTTCATATATCATAAATCACACGTGTTTCCGGTCTAATCTATCAAATCAAATATTAATTTCCCTTGTAATGTGTGATAGTTACTCATAAAAAAGAATTTTACTCATATATAAATTTTTTAATTAAATAGATCGCAATGGTCCTAGAGTGATTGAGTACGGACTGTTATATTACTTCAGCAACTCAATAAGTTATGTAAGGTTAGAATATGATAACAAATGAACAATTTTAATTTAATATAAAGATCATACACGTGCTAATTAATTTTGAAGTAATTACCAAAAAGAAAGAAAGGGGAAGTAGGGCAATGGGCTGATCTGTATCTTATAGCGAGTTGGATTAACATTTTTTTAGCCCATAAATTATTAACACAATCTAACACATTTTAAATTTGTTGGCTTGAAGTGAGTAAGTCTAATAGGCCAGACTAACTTAAATTGACAACTTATACATGCTTAAAATAAAATAATAGGAATAATTCCTTTTGTAATGAAGTTCTTTTTTAAAATTTAGTATCTGAAAGTCAATTTAGGTTTTGACTAATCAAGCCGAATAGATCAACATAAGAAAGTAAATTAAGATTTTTTTTTAATGTATATATTTTCATATACAAATGTGAAGTCTTAAAATTTTTATAGTTCATAGTTTTATATATTTTAAAATAAGTAAATATTACATTATTAATTTATTATACATAAATGAGAAATTAAATAATTTTATATTTATATAAATTTTTGTAAACATAATTTATATGAAATGAAGTTTTCATTTAATAGTGAATTCTATATAAAATTATTAAATATTTTACTAGTTGGTGTGTAACTCTCTCCCGTATATGTGTATATCATTTGACCGTATTGACTAGCTAGTTAGGTCATAGGTGAACTCGTTTAGCACTTTCATCACGTTGCACCATTCAAACACGTTTTACCCTTTTTCTTTAACAAACCTTAAAAAGAAACGCGAATCTATTATCAAACGTATGAATCAAACCGATGTATGAAACTATTTCATTAATTTAATTAGAAGTATAAAGTTCAAGTGTTGGATATTCAGTGTTCTAGAAAGAAAGAAAAAATGAATTTGATCTAATAGTTAATTAAGTTCATATATATATATAAAGATGAAAAAGAAAAATGAAATCAAGGAATAAATACATACATGAAGGTTCCTGATGATGTTCACAGACAAGGACTTGTATATATGGTACCATATATATATATACTAGACTATGGACAATTTGACTTGTTGCTAGAATTATGGAAACAGGTTGCAAAAGTGTATTTCCTAAATGCTATGGTTGGTTTACACGTTTCCATGTAAAGTCCAAGTGTAGGAAAAAGATGCTGCTGGAAACTTAATTAACTTGAGGGAAACAACAAAAATCAAGCACCATCCAATCTTATAGATATTATTATTTAGTATTGGAAGATAGATTTATCAGAGTGGTGAAAATTAGCAATATATGTTGGTTGGGGTCATAGTGCTAGTGAATTAATTAAGTGCGACAAATCATAGAGCAATAAAATTCCTAACTCAGTAAAGGAGCTATCGTTGGGACACATGAACGGACAATTTGGTGATGCTGGTGGAAAGAGATATGCTTTTTATATTAAGATATTGGATTAGTCTCAAGCAGTTGTTAGTGGGCATTAATTAATTAGAATTCTTAACTTTCACTATGTTTTTAATTAATGATTATTGGCTAGCTTGTTATAATATGTATTGTCAAAAATGCTTTTAATTGGGTCAGCTGTGTAATTTTAAAATATTATATATGTATGTCCACGTACGTCCTCTCTGCTACAAGAGTCAAAATCAAAATAATTTTGAGATAGTGAATTAAGTTAAAGCCTAAGTAGCTTAATGATATTAATTTAGTTGCAGGTTGCTAATCTGAAACCTTGCTTTGCAAATATTGTAGAAATATTATATGGGTCTTAAGTGCATGCATGTAACATTGACTTTTGTGATTTTGATATATGAAATATTTAAAAAAATATATAAAACAATTATAAATTAATCAAGAAAAGGGTTTAATTTTGAAAATTCTTAGAAAAATCATCTAAATAATAAAATACTATTTTGATGATAATTAATAAATATGTTATTACACTTAGGATTCAACAAGGAAATTTGAGTATAGATTGAAATAATTATAAAGACTAAAAACTTATTTTAATTACACAAATAATTAAATAAAAAGTAAACGATTTGGTTTGATACAAGCCCATAAGACATAGAGACATAAGACGAAGAAGATGTGTGACTACTTCAGAAAAAAGTATATATAAATTAGGTTGTCTCATTTTTAAAAATGACCATAAATGTGTGTTTGGAATTGGATGGATTCTCTTACCCTAATAATAACTTATTGTAGAATACAAATTCAACAAATATGGCCATTAACTTGTGTGATATATATTATCTAAATATTATATATAATTTTATCAAGTTTTAAATAAAATAACTATTATAATTATATAATTTTTTGAGTGTACAATAATGACAATTAGACTTAGAATTTGTGCAAACTACCCAACCTCTTTCACCACTAATTAAGTTAACCTTAATAGGTTTTATAACTGTACGTATAATCTTATTACCAATATTTACTTATATTTCAATAAGTATATATGTTAATATATTACAAATTATTGTTAGTACGCGCGTACGTAAGTGGCAGCGCGTGGTTTGGGATTAGTGGATTACTAAGGATAATTGTGCAAGTTATTACCATTCTTCCACTTAAATCGATTGTTTACTTTTTTCTCCCCCTAAGCTATAAGTTGGAGAAACATACAAGTTTTATTCTTATAAAGAAACCCACATACAAAAATTGAATTAAAAACTTTTAACTTTAATTAATTTTTTTTTTCTGATTTTAAGTTTAATTTAAGCTCATTTTTAATTTACAAAAGAGCTATTAGATTATTGTACGTAGGAGGAAAAATATTATTATAGGATAGGATAAAGTACACCCCTAGCTACAGTCTAACTAAAATTCGATTCTGTAAAAAAAAAAATATATATATATATATATATATCCTAATAAAATACTTAACATGCTTTAGTTCCAAGTCTAGAATCAGCACCATTAATTTCCTAATTATAGTAGTAAAATGCACGAGCTAGCAATATGATAAATAAAAAAAAGTAGTGCATTTTCGTGATCGTGTGAAAGAGATGTGATACCATATATACCATACTCTACTCCCTAGCTAGCTAGCATGTGTTGGAATAGGTTACGGAAGCCATCGACAAGTTTAACTTTTAATCTCCAAAAATTGCTAATACGTAGCAAACAAGGCCCTAAGTGTAGATGACCTAGCGTGTTACTAAATGGTTATTAACCGTAGTGCTGCTAATTACGCTAAAAAAATTACCCAATAATAATTGCTTTGATGATGGAGCACAAACAATAAAAAAAAATAAGGGGAGGGGGAGGAAAAAAATAAAGCATGATTAATACTAATAGTACGCCATTAAAGCAAGAAATAATGTAGGCAAGGAAGAAAAAGAAGGGCTAAAGCACTTTCATTGGTCCCATCTTGGGTCCCCTCACTACCCTTTGATGTGATCTCCATTTCTTTTTTTTATATTTTATATATTTAATATATTTTTTTTATACATTTAACGATGATACTATCACAGTTTCAATATTAAAATATTATAATTCATCATCAATTTATAAAAAAATAATAAATTTATTATAAATGAACTTGTCTTATTAAATGATATTTAAACCATCACCGTTTGACTTATTATACAAGGAAATAATTTTTAAATCATATATTATGTATTCACAGGAATTACGGAGTTAACTAAACGAAAAAAAATCAATTGATTAGTTTTTTACCAATAAAATAACACAATTAATTAGTTTTTAAAATAAAATCATCAAATTAAATATCCAAATAATAAAATTACTTGATTAAACACGAAAAATCAAATAAAATGAAATATTTAGATATTAAGCTTTATTTTTTATATATAAAAAATTTCTTCCCGTGCTATTTGTATATTTTGTCTATTTGTCTATTGTCTTTCTCTTCTTCCCCACCAAAATTTCCCTTTCACACTTCACAAAAAAAAATACTAAATGATTTGTCAGTAGCAAAACATGTCAAGCAACAAGGGAAAGGAGATAGCAGAAGGATCAACAGCAGCAGCAGCAACAACAACAACAACAACAAGATCCTCTGGTGTTGATCATCATCATCATCATCAAAATCAGCAACAACAGCAACAGTTACCACTGAGCCGCTATGAGTCACAGAAGAGAAGAGACTGGAACACTTTCGGGCAGTACCTAAGGAACCAGAGGCCTCCAGTGGCACTATCTCAGTGCAGCTCAAGCCATGTCCTAGAGTTCCTCCGCTACTTGGACCAGTTCGGGAAGACCAAGGTGCACTTGCAAGGGTGCTTGTTCTTCGGGCAAAGTGAGCCACCAGGACCATGCACTTGCCCTCTCAGACAAGCCTGGGGGAGCCTCGATGCACTCATTGGAAGGTTGAGAGCTGCTTATGAAGAAAATGGAGGCCTTCCTGAGACCAACCCCTTCGCCAGTGGCGCCATAAGAGTCTATCTTAGAGAGGTCAGAGACTCTCAGGCTAAGGCTAGAGGAATCCCTTATAAGAAGAAAAAGAAGAAGAGGAACACTATTGTCAAACCCAATGGAGGATCGGATCACACCTCCTCCTCAAACTTGCCTTTGCAGTAATCAACTTCTTATATACTTACTATTACCCTTCATCAGAGGACCATCTGGTAATTAAATTCATTTTTCTTCTGGCTAGATAGTACTTATCAGAGATTAAAGTAACAGTGATGTTATGATTTTCTGATAGTATAAATTAATTTATTTTTTTTAGGATTGTGATTATTTATACCGTTAGTACAGCGTCATTTTGATTGCTCCTGATGCTTTTTTTACATGAAGTTATATATATATATATATATATATATATATATATATATATAAAATAAGGACATAATTGAACAATTGGGTGCTATAGTTTTTGAACAATTAATATACTCTGTAGTTGAATGTTTGCAGCTGGTTGAAATTCCAGCACTGAGATTAATATGAAAATTCATCAATCATATATATTCATATCCCATCAGCACACAGTTCTATCAATTTAAAGCACAATCATAATTCTATATATGTATATAATAAACCCTAATTCATGGAGTTCAAAACCCTAAATTGTATGTATGTATATTACATGTAGTAATACATGTTACAAAAATTGTGTACTAATAGTAAATACGTACTTTACCGATCAGTTTCTTGTTTCTTTTTAACATTGCACTACTGAATGAGCATATATATACAGTGGAGGGATTGGGTAAGTGCACTTTCATCCATTGTCTACTTGTCACTCTCACATGCAAGCTAGAAGACAATGTTATCATGGTTTCTACATTTCGTAATTATGTCTTTTCTGCATATATTATATAATATAATATAATATATTTTTCAATTTGTTGCTTATATATACATGCATGTTTGCTTTTCCGCACAATCGATCTTACTTCTTTCGTTTTATTGGTACTCTCTTGCATGTTGTGGCTTCCACAAACGATGTAACCACTGCAATTAATAATGATATATAATTTGAGAATTAATTTAAAATTAATTAGATTTTTGTTAAGTATATTATAAAAAATATCGTGAGGGAAAAGGTTGTTCAAGATTCATGGTTGTGGGAGAAATTAGATGCTGTTTCTAGAGTCTTGTCTGCTCATGGTGTCTGTCGTGGTTTATAAATTTCATTGGCGTAGTACTATATAGCTTGCTAGAACCCAAAAATGATCTCTTGCTTTCATAAAGTTTTTGTCTTTATTCTAACGAATTTTGTTTCTTCTATTCACTTTTCCCATCATATGAATGTCCTTTTCTTTCGTGATGTTATATGGTATATCTGACACATTCGTACTGATTAAAGTTACATTGTCTTTCCACGCTGCAAACTCATTTGATCACAATCACCATGACCATATACTATATCTTCTTGCACACCCAATACATTTTTTTTTATGTCAGTAACAATTAAGGGAAATACATTAATTACAATGTGTAACTAGTTACTGATCTATACATATTTGACATTATATATAGTACATGATATATCTCCTTTGCAATAGTAATTTAATTTTGTGTTTTATACATTTTAATTGATTTCAGATATCCCTAAATTGTTTCAAAGTGATGATGAATCTGTTGCTTGGCCTTGGATACAGCTTCAGCTGCATGCAGTACTCTTGGAATTCTGGTTAACCCTTCTTCTTCCGTGGTCTTTATGTGTCAAGGAGTGTATTTTGTTATTTCGAATGAGAGTTTAGAATGAAGTTGACCAAGAGTTTAACATTGGGGGTAAGTCCCTGTAATATTGTATTCACTTATATATATTTTTACATATATACACTATATATCAAGCATATTATATAGTCATAAAAATAGTGTGTATGATCGATATTGCATGGTATTGGTATATATACCTCAATTTGATTCTCTGGGAAGTTTGATATGATACTATGCTATTTGACATGTACGTATATGCAACTACCAGAAAGACTAAAATGTGAACGATTACTAGTTATCCCTATTTAATTTCTAAGTTTTTTTGTATTACTTTTCATATATATACATGACCACATATATATGCAAACATATAATATTATTTTTACATATATACGAACATATATTTGAATAATGAGATAGACATCCAATAAGTTAAGTTAGAAGTGACACAAACATTGATAGTAAAAGGAAATCAAGGAGATAGAGACTAAACTTTTTCCCCACAAAGATGTAAGATGATGCAATGAAAGTCAATTAACCCTTGAAAAACATCGGATACCTCTGCAGTCCTCTTTAGTTTAATCAATATCTTTGACTTGACCCACCCTTTTTTTTTTCTTCCTTTTTTCCTTCATTTCACTAAATGATTAATCATATAGATCGATTTGATACTAAATATTGTTATGCTCCTTATGTATATTAGGCACATTCTATAGGTCGCAACTCTCGTTGGAACTAGATTGGAACTAAACTAAAGTATTGCCTAGAAAACCTACACATTATCCTATATAAATGGGATCTAGCCATGAAGAATTAAATATACACATTCTAAATATGTATGATTATTTAAAAATTATCATTAGCATTGTCCACTGGCATTTACTTATTATTTATAGATTTTCGAAATTGGAATATTGCTATATAACATGTAGCTTTAATGGTGGGGATATGACAATGAGGCATTAGGCTAGCTCAATCATTACGAAAATTATATCTAGATTTGTATGTATGACATATTATATGTATCGTGTTGCAATGATAGGAAAGCTAGCATTGTGATATGACTGTAATGTCATTTCTATATGGTTTCTAATCTCTTGCTATTTATTAGTAATCTCAGTGAGAGGGTTTCTATTTTATAGTAGTAGTAAACATCTTACTGCTACACGTAAATACGCAAGCCACCATAAAAGCGAGGATGCATTGATTGTTTATATATTATATTTTTAAAACTTAAAAAGAGTTTTTGGGCTTGAAGTATGAATAATGAATGAACTTACTTACCTTATGGTGAGATTAGTCTTTTTTAATTAGAAAATTAGAGATAGTAAAAATCAAACTCTAGATCATTTGGTATAAAGACTTTGATATTATCCCAAAAACCTTAAACCTTTACTTAAAGACACGTGAATAGTTTTTTATATTATATATTGGGAACTTTGAAGATATTATTATTATACATCGATCGAGAATCTTAAATTATGGAAAAAAGTTTAATTTCTAATAACCTTTAATTAGGATTTTTCTATATGTTGGATGAACAGAAAGACTAGTTAGGAGCAATTTGTTCATATAATGATAGAAAGTTAATTTATGAGGGTGAGAATTCTTCTAAAATTGGCACTGGTGAAATTAGTTGTTGATGGGACCTTAAGCTTTGGTTTCTGTTGGAAGATCCGATCCATGATTCAATGCATTAATTACAATTCTATTAATATTAAAGTAGGTCCATTAGGTGGTTGTGCCGTTGTGGTGCGGCAATTTCGAAAAATGCAGTTAGAGTGGGTCCTAAAATCGCAATATTTACTTAATTAAATTAAACCTATAAGCACAAAAGAAATAAAAAAAAGAAAAAGAAAATGCGCCCTTGGTTTATTGTGATGTTTTACTTTTAATATATATATAGTTCTTTTATAGCAAATAATGCAAGAGACAATGGTGTATGTTTATATTGAAAATAGAAAGAAATGCTGGTCCTCATCACTAGGGGTTGATCAAAATGGTGATCTAGCTATAGCTGTCTCCTTATGTAGTAATTGCTAACCAAAGTGTCATAGTTGTACGTAGCTACTACAAATCTGTTTATAGAAGAAGAGAAGAGTTTTAGAGAAATCAGCCTTCATCCTAAGAGAGTTTAATTTCAAATTACATTAATTCATATAAGTTAATGGGGGCAATTAGCTAGGTTATATATGCATTGAGATATATGTAAGGTTTTTCTTTTTGCGATTCACCAGAAAATGAAGTGCAAATATTGAATGTGAATTTTGATCACCCCATTTTAATTAATAAACTTGACTCTAGCTAGGTCACTAGCATGATTTCTTGTTGCTGATCAAGTCGAAACCCTAGTTGACTCCTCATACACGCGTGCAGTATTTTATTTGAAGTACCCAAGTTGATACTGAAGTTTTGTAAACTTCAGAACATGGGCTCAAAACATAAAATTAATTATATCTATAATTAATGTAGTGATTTGTTACAATATTTTATTCAATATCTTAAGCTGATGTTCGCTATATTTTTCAAAAAAGACTACACTAGGGCAATTCTTCTGGAACAAATGTTTGCACCTTATGGGAAAGTTTGCATCATTGACGACTAGGGTTTTATGGGGAGGGAGAGGCAGAGGTGCAGGTGAGGGGTAGGTTCGTCTGTTCACATCTTTTGGGAGGTGCAGGAAGCAAAATAGAAGGTGTAGGAAGAAATTCCCCTATGCTTTTTGGTTGCAATGTGTTGGGCCTAAAGGATGCACGGCCCGTGTAGGGTTCAGATCAGGCAAAAAGGGCCAATGCCTCCTGCACCTAAGCATTGCCTCATGCACCCTATATCATTTTGAAAAAATGAATTCACAAAAATGTTAATGAAAAAGAATCGAATTCACTACCTATTCCTTTTTCGTTCTCCCTTCATCCTTTCCTAACGACCAAGTCAATCTTATATTTCCATCATGGCGTCATCTGTGATGTTGTTGATTACATTTCCAGATTAGGGAAGGGGAGAGAAGAAGAAATATAAACAAAAGATTGCTCTCCTAATTAGGCTTTGAAATTACTACGTATAATATAAGAAAGTGTCCCACTTGATAGGTACACCAACTGATTATATATATGGTCTGATAAGCTATTGAATTAATAGACATATTCACGTATACATATAGTTGACAAGGTCATGCATTATCTTATAACTATTTTGGCTTATCAACATTCAACCGTGCGTCATGCATGTTGAAAAAAGAAAAAGAAAAAGAAAAAGAAAAACATCATTATTGAGATTTGAGAAGGAGTAAGGCAGTTGAATAATCACAAGAGTACAGTAGTTGGTTGTAAGAAGTTTGAAACCTTAAAAAAAATATACATGTCAGAAAGTCAACAGCTTCAAGCTTCATTCAATATATAAACAGTTAGTGTTTTTTTTTTTTATTTATGGGAAACTTGGATTTCACTGAGAATTGAATCATTGAAAGTAATCTTAGATTAAGACGAATCAATATAAACACTTTACAATGTGCTTTTACCTCTTTCCCTTATTCCCTCTACAATGTTTTTAAGCATCTAACAACGCCTTTGTAACACAGTGTACTGTTCACGTTTTTCATATATCGTCTCAAGTAAGGCGAAACATATTATTTATTGATATTAATAAAACGAACCTTTTTTTTTTTTTTTTTTTTGAAAAGAAGATGGCCAAGGATTAAGAGGAATAAATTGGCTATCATGGTACAAACTAATGTATAGTTAGAAATTAAAGAACATGGAGGGATGTGTTTTCACAATCTCAAAGGGTTTAACTTAGTCATCTAAGCCATGCCAGCAAACAAATCAAGTTGAAAATTGTAATTTTCTAGAATTATGTTACCCTGTCAGTTCATTATCATTTTTTTCTTATTTTCAACCCTAATGCTTTGATATCTTTTATTTTCAACCCTAAATATTTTTCACTCCAAAGAACTCCGTCATACTTACCCAAACTTCAAAATTGAGTTTCATTCACATATGTAAATGGAAGTATGAATTCGATTTCCCTTTAAAAAGATTGGAGATTCTTGAGATACATTTACCCAAACATATATACTTCAAAATTTCACTTTCTTTTAGTCTTGGAGAAAAAAATTCAAACAAAATTCACAACAAACTTGAGTCTCAGTTGGAAAAGAAAAAAAAAGGAATTTTCTCTTTTCGAAGAAACATTTGTTTTTTAAAACCAAAATCGCATGGAATATGTTCCTCTCCTTGCCGCTGATCGTCATAAAAGCATGCGCGATTGATACCATATTATTGATTAATCACTTTTTTTAATCTGTCTTCACATGCTTTGTGACTCATATAGTGAATTAGTTCTTGTCATTTCCAACGTAATCACTGTAATTAAAAATAAAATAGAAAACGCAATGGCTAATGCTAATGTATGTTGACTCATCTCATGCATGATTTGTGAAACTGTGTGCTACCTTCCTCTGTTTTAACATACAAAACGTTAAATTAATGTAAAAAATTGAAACAGATCAAAATTATAAATAATACAAGTACACAGAGTGATTTTGTTTTATTTTATTTTTGTTCATAAATAATAATAGTACCAAATTATATTAAATATTTTAATAAAGGATTCTTTTATTCTTTTAATTCACTGATAGACTAATCTCGCTTACAAAGTATAATTATTGTTGTTCTAATACAATGAGAATCTAATAAGAAGTCTCTCATTAAATAGATCCTTCTTTAAACCTTACACCATTTTACTAATAATTTGATATGAATGTTTTAAGACTTGCACTAATCATTTAAGTTTCATAAAAGATTCTAATGACATTAAACCACTATACATTAATATCAAAATTTAACGGTGATATATCAATTTTATATCATTGATCCATTAGAACTTTTAATTTATATAAATTTTATAAAAATTAACTAACTTTAACTTAAATAATGAGTTTTAGTTTACTAACATAATAACATTATTAATGTATTACCATTAAATTCTCTATTCTTCTTATAATCTCAATATTACAACAGGAATTTTGTTTTCTTTCGTCTAACAAACAAAGCTTATAGTTGAATATGTTACTCAAGATTCCATTTTTGACTTTGTGTGTACAAAAAATTATTAAAAGATATAAACTTTATTTCAATAATAGTAGTAGTTAGATGTCAAAAGTTCTTTATTTAAAGAATATCTTAGTGTAATTTTTTTTAGTAAAAAAAGGAAAAAGTGAAGGTTCCATCTGGCCCCTAATTCAGCCTAGTTCGCATTGGAGAACAGAAAAAATTACTGTATACACTGCAGACTACCAACTTCATTGAAAGAGAGAATCTTGGAAAAAAAATTAAAAGCATATTCCATTATTTACAGTAATAATTACGTTCGATAAAAACAATAAAAGGTAGTAAAAGAAAAAAAAATATTTATTTAGGCACGTAAAAATGTCTCCACTCCTCTATATAAAGACACCCTTATGCACACTTTAAGATCAAAACAACACCATCTCTCTTTTTGATCCATTTTTCATTCGTTGTGATATTCTTCTTCATCTTCCTCGTAATACACAGGTACCACATCGGATTGGATTTCCAATAACATGTTCATTTCATGGGTCATGCAAAAGTCATATGATGTTTCATGATTTTTTGGTTCCCTACGTGTTGTAGTGTTTCCAATAGGCACATTTATTCCCACTGATGTGGTACTATGCAGTATTAATAATATCACACTGCACGTGTCATCCACTCATCGTATCATAGAAGTTAGTCAATGTCATCATTATATGCGGGCTGTGGAGACAATTTAAGGATGTTGTATTGATTCGGTCCCTTGGTTTTAGGTTCACAGTTTTTCATTGATTTGATTTGGTGTTTTTTTTTATTATTATTATTTGTTCCTGTGTGGTTATTGGTTGTTGTTTTTTCTATGATCAACAGTTGATCACAGGTGAGAGGTAGGTAGCAATGGCGAACAAGAACATGGAAAAGATGGCATCCATTGATGCACAGCTTAGGCAATTGGCACCTGCTAAAGTTAGTGAGGATGACAAACTGATTGAGTATGATGCTCTTCTGCTGGATCGGTTCCTTGATATCCTTCAAAATTTACATGGGGAGGATCTGAAGGAAACAGTGAGTTTTTTTTTTTGGCTTTCCTAATTTGATATCTTTGTTGTTGTTGGATTTTGAATTTTTTATTTGGTTTGGTTACTCATTGTTTGGTCTCTCATGTCTTAGTTTTGTTGTGAAAGTCTAATACTGGTTTGGTGAGAAAAAAACATAGGATTTTGTATTGACAGATTTTGATTACTGGGTCACTGGAGTGGGCTTGGAGAGATTTTATGAGAAAATATCTTTTGATATGTTCTTGTAGCCAAGAGGAAGGCCTTTGCATAATGGATTCTAGAGGGGAGATATTCATTGAACCAAATCATGTGAACAATATTTATTTATCTATCTATTTTAAATTTTGAATAATTTTCTTAGAATTTGGGATCATAACTCTATCTCAAAAAAGTTTACAGAGTGAGAGTTGTTGCTCCCACTTATATAAATTTTTTTAGGCATATTACTATTCAAATGTAAGATCTCTACATTTTATCACGTTGAGGACTGAACATCTTGAGTATAAAATTTGGCTAATAATGGTTCAATAACGGGTGGTTCAATGGTCTCATCAATAACCATTAAGATAAACTCTACTATCTTAAAATTTAAATTTGGTCCTAACTCAATTCAAAAGCTATCTCATGAGTATATACACTTTCTTACATTTCTCTTTGTCATTTATGAGTTTGAAAACTGTTTCACAGTCGTGGTTAAGAACTTAAAATGCTCTTGTGCAGGTTCAAGAAGTATATGAACTTTCAGCTGAGTATGAAGGAAAGCATGACCCTAAGAAACTGGAAGAACTTGGAAATTTGATAACGAGTTTGGATGCTGGGGACTCTATTCTTGTTGCCAAGTCCTTTTCCCACATGCTTAACTTGGCCAACTTGGCTGAAGAGGTCCAAATTGCTCACCGCCGAAGAAACAAGTTGAAGAAAGGAGATTTTGCAGATGAGAACAATGCAACTACAGAATCAGACATTGAAGAAACTCTCAAGAAACTTGTATTTGACATGAAGAAGTCCCCTCAGCAAGTTTTTGATGCACTGAAAAACCAGACTGTTGATCTGGTTCTTACCGCCCATCCCACTCAATCAGTTCGTAGATCATTGCTTCAGAAGCATGGACGGTTTGTTACAAAATATAGAACTTTTCTACTTCAGTATAAGTACTTTTCAGTTTTGTATCTTTTTTTAAGTTGTTGCATAGTTAACAAAATTGAGCTTTATGGTTTTCATCTGCATTGCAGGATAAGGAATTGTTTATCTAAATTGTATGCCAAAGACATTACTCCTGATGATAAGCAGGAACTTGATGAGGCTCTACAAAGGGAGGTGAGTATCAAAATTCAAAACCCTTTTAGATCACATCAATATTGCCTTTGTTTGGAGTTGATTCTGCAGAAGAAGAAATGTTTGAAGTGTGAAAAAAAACAAAGGCACAATTGAGTCAATGGCATTGTTAACGTTAACAATTTTCTTCTGTTGCTTTTTTTTCTATGTAGATTCAAGCTGCCTTCCGTACAGATGAAATCAGGAGGACTGCTCCAACACCACAAGATGAGATGAGAGCAGGGATGAGCTACTTCCATGAAACAATTTGGAACGGTGTTCCCAGATTTCTGCGCCGTGTTGATACAGCTTTGAACAACATAGGGATCAAGGAGCGTGTTCCTTACAATGCTCCCCTTATTCAGTTTTCTTCTTGGATGGGGGGTGATCGTGATGGTATTAGTCTTAGTTGTGCTAAAAAGAAAAACAGTACAGTATACTATATACTGCTCAAATGGAATGATATGCAAATTTTGTGTTTCAATATGATACAGGTAATCCAAGAGTAACTCCTGAAGTGACAAGGGATGTGTGCTTATTGGCTAGAATGATGGCTGCTAATTTGTATTATTCCCAGATAGAAGAACTCATGTTTGAAGTATAGTAATCGATAACTCTTGCATACTTTTAAAGTGATCATTGTGGATGGTTGGTTTGTTACTCTTGAACCATTTTTCTGATTTCCCTTCTTGCTTCTGTAGCTCTCTATGTGGCGCTGCACCGATGAACTACGCGTTCGTGCAGAGGAACTTCACAGGTCTTCCAATAAAGATGAAGTTGCAAAACACTATATAGGTGTTTACCACACTCTTTCTTTACACATGGTGATATGTGTTAGACACTTTATTTTTGTATGAAGCTATAAACAATGATATCTACACAAGGTCACATCACTATGGAACAAACTGTTGTTGCATGCTTATGTCAATTATCTAAATGGTGAAAATATGTTGGTTTGTTTACTCATGTGATAGTATTTTCTTTCTTCATGATGCAGAGTTTTGGAAAAAGGTTCCCCCAAATGAACCATATCGTGTGATACTTGGTGATGTAAGGGACAGTCTCTATCAGACTCGCGAGCGTTCTCGCCATTTGCTATCTAATGGATACTCTGACATTCCAGAGGAAGCTACTTTCACCAATGTTGAGCAGGTACATCCATTGTTTTTGCTTCCTTGTATGATGTTAGTTTTTGGTAGAATGAATTTATGTTTTCCTAGGATATGTTTATGTGACAGACACTAACTAAAGCTTAATTTGTGTAGTTCTTGGACCCCCTTGAACTATGTTACAGATCACTTTGTGCTTGTGGTGATCGTGCGATTGCTGATGGAAGCCTTCTTGATTTCTTGAGACAAGTCTCCACTTTTGGACTGTCAATAGTGAGGCTTGATATCAGGCAAGAGTCGGATCGTCACACAGATGTGCTGGATGCCATTACCAAACACTTGGAAATTGGATCATACCAGGAATGGTCTGAGGAGAAAAGACAGGAATGGTTGTTGTCTGAGTTAAGTGGCAAAAGGCCTCTATTTGGACCTGACCTTCCACAAACTGAAGAAATTAGAGATGTTTTGGACACATTTCATGTCATAGCAGAGCTACCATCAGACAACTTTGGAGCCTACATCATATCAATGGCAACTGCTCCATCTGATGTGCTTGCAGTTGAGCTTCTTCAGCGCGAATGCCACATCAAGCGTCCTTTAAGAGTTGTGCCATTGTTTGAGAAGCTTGCTGATCTAGAGGCTGCTCCTGCTGCTTTGGCTCGGTTGTTCTCGGTAGATTGGTACAAAAATAGGATCAATGGGAAGCAAGAAGTGATGATTGGATACTCAGACTCAGGAAAAGATGCTGGGAGGTTCTCTGCAGCATGGCAGCTATATAAGGCTCAGGAGGAGCTTATAAATGTTGCCAAGAAATTTGGTGTTAAGCTAACCATGTTCCATGGTCGCGGTGGAACCGTTGGAAGAGGAGGTGGACCTACTCATCTTGCTATTTTGTCTCAACCTCCTGACACAATCCATGGCTCACTTCGTGTGACAGTCCAAGGTGAAGTCATTGAGCAATCCTTTGGAGAACAACACTTGTGCTTTAGAACACTACAACGTTTCACAGCTGCCACTCTAGAACATGGCATGAACCCCCCAATTTCTCCAAAACCAGAATGGCGTGCTTTGATGGATCAGATGGCTGTCATTGCTACTGAGGAATACCGTTCTATTGTATTCAAGGAGCCGCGCTTTGTTGAGTATTTCCGCCTGGTAAGTACTCATTCATTAAGTTCTTATCAGATGACATCAGAGCTTATTCATAAACTTGATTGCGAATCTTACTGAAATGAGTTATAGACAGTAATATGCATTGACAGTGTAAATAGTTTGGACAATCATTGAATCACAAAATTGACATGTATGGTAAACTTATTTATTTTGACAATAACTACTTATAGAGTCATACCTACCATTATTTGTAATTTCTGATTAGTTGACAGTGTGTAAATCATTTTACTCTTAAAGAAAGTTTGTAAAAAGTCACATGCATAAGCTCAAATAATTCCTTCTAAGGTCCCATGATATAGTTGGATCATCAACTTCCCTGTTAAGTAAAATGGCATTTAAATGATGACAATCATTGTCAACTTTGTTTGATGTAGGCTACACCAGAGTTGGAGTATGGCAGGATGAATATTGGAAGTCGACCAGCAAAGAGAAAGCCTAGTGGAGGCATTGAAACACTGCGTGCAATACCTTGGATCTTTGCATGGACACAGACAAGGTTTCATCTTCCAGTGTGGCTAGGCTTTGGAGCAGCATTTAAAAAAGTCATTGAGAAACAATCTAAGAATCTCAAAATGCTGCAAGAGATGTACAATCAATGGCCTTTCTTTAGGGTCACACTTGATTTGGTGGAAATGGTGTTTGCCAAAGGAGATCCAAAAATCGCTGCTCTGAATGATAAGCTCCTTGTTTCAAAGGACCTGTGGCCGTTTGGGGATCAATTGAGGAACAAATATGAAGAAACTAAGAAACTCCTACTTCAGGTAATGCCACTTCTACCATGTATAAGTATAAGGACTTTCAACACCAAATTTTTCCATAGCCTACAACCAGTCTCTTTTTCCATTCCATTCACCAAATTTTTAGCAGCTAATTCTTTGCCAAAATTGAACTTTCAGCACCTAAAAACAAGACTGATGATTTGTTATTAAGTTTAATAGTGATGTACTAACAATGTAAAATAGTCATTCAATCATGTGTGACTTTTATGATAGTTTTGTAAAAGTTAACAAACTTAGTTTGCACTGACATAATTGTGATTGAATAATAGTGTCAATGCATCATTTTTCTCTTAATTATTTCACAAGATTTTTTTATTTTTTTTTTGTTTTCTGGTGTACTTGTAGGTGGCTGGACACAAGGAAATCCTTGAAGGGGACCCTTACTTGAAGCAAAGGCTGACGCTTCGCCATTCTCCGATTACCACCCTCAATCTTTTCCAAGCATACACATTGAAACGCATCCGTGATCCTAACTACAACGTGAAGGTTCGCCCCCGCATGTCAAAGGAGTCTTTAGAGGCAAGCAAATCAGCTGATGAACTTGTGACACTGAACACAACAAGTGAGTATGCTCCTGGTTTGGAAGACACACTCATTCTCACTATGAAGGGTATTGCTGCTGGCATGCAGAACACTGGTTAAGTTTTGTTTGTTTCAGTCATTTATTACTACAACTAGTATTTTCCTTTTTTACTGTTACCTATCATCAAGATAGCATAAAATATGGTTGCATTGCAGCACTGAAAGTGAGTGCTCTAGTTTTGTTCTCAGATACACTCTTTTTGTTTTGTTGTTATTATGTGATCCCACCACCTTGCTGTACAATTTGGTATGCTGCTCTAGAATTCTACAAGAGCCAGCTACCACATAAATGAGTCAATGCCATTGATCGTGTTAATGTTATGTTTCAACACGGAAATTATGCCTAGTACATTACTTCTTTGTAAACTATCTTGGTATGTTTAGATTTGTTAATAAACTCAAACAATAAAGAGAAAATGAATTAACTTTCTTTACAAGTTAAAATCAATTTCTTCCACTTTAACTTTTAACTTTTCTCTTCTCAAAATGTATGTTTGGATTTGTTAATCCTCCTCTTATATTGAATTGGCTTTCAAGTTTCAACACGATGAACAGTGAATCAAACACATTTAAACCATTTAGAATCAAGTTGAAATATTAGTTAACTTGATTTTAGATAAATATTTAGTTTTATATTGAAGAATTGATTGTAAATTTATAATTTATCTTGTGTTTTGTGTTGTAACAATCTCAAATCACTTTGCTTCAAATTACTTTTAGAATACAAAGTTCAAATACAAATCACATTGCTTACAAAATTATTTTAACAAAAGTGTAACTTATAGAAGTAAAATTTCTTCTAATCAAAATAAAACACGTGAGTTCAAAAAGATAATCAAACTCATAAAAAAATTATTAAAATAAACTCATTAAATATACTTTTTTTTTCATTTTCTTATAATACCTTCTTATGGGACTTGTGTTTTTCTTATTCCTATATAACATTTATTTATGTGCATAATTTTTCTAAGCTCTTATCATTATTTGATCACCGATTATGTAGAATGATTTTGAATTGGTTAACAGTGCAAAAGTCTAATATGTACTAATGATATATAGAAATTAAATGCATAAAAAATAAAATTTAAAATAACAAATAAAAACATTTCATTACATTAAAAATATAAACAATTTAATATTTATTTTTTAAAACATAATAAAAGGTATGAAATATTCCTTAACTTATGAATATCCTTCATTCATAGGTTGGAACTTGGAAAAGTGATTAATAATAATTAATTACAGTATATTTATAAAAGTAAGAGACAAAAGAGAAAACAATGACGCAGCAGAGACAAAAGTGAAGGAATTTTGCTTTGCGAGGAAGTAAGTAGTAGATGCTCTGAAAATTCAAATTTCTTCAATCCCTCGATAGAGAAGAAGAAGAAGAAGAACGTTGCAATTTCCAAAAATCAATCCTTTTTTTTTCGTTTGAAAGATCGTAATGGCCCTCTCCGCCGTGAGGCAGCGACGCTCGGAGCCGTCTGATCCGTCGCCATCATCAAAGCCGTACACGAAGCTTGACAAGGCTGAGAAAGCAGAGGAAAATGACAAAGGGTTGGGGTGGGTTTTTCCGTTGGTGGCTCTTGGAATATTGAGGTACATGAGTGCCACCTCCAACATCATCCACGATTGCGACGAGGTCTTCAACTACTGGGAGCCCCTTCATTTCCTTCTCTACAAAACTGGCTTCCAGACTTGGGAATACAGGTATCTAAGCTTTTTTTTTAGTTGGGGTTCGTTTTGGGGAAGTTGGGTCAGGGGAGAAAAGAGAAAGTTTTCATTTTTATTATTTGGGGTGGTGTTTGGGTAAGCAATGCTTATTGAATAAGTTATTGACTATGCTTGCATAAACTTCTCTGTAAGCACTTATAAGAATGTAAAATGAATTGAACTTCTTCGATGGGCTAAAATCAACTTGTGCAGCTCATTCTGGGAGAAGTTAAATGAAACAACTTCTATAAAAGTTAAATGTATATAAGTTAATTTTAACTTGTGGAAGAAGTTGAATTTGTTTTAGGGCCTGTTTGGGTAAATGTCTCTGGAAGTACTTCTAGGATAAGAAAATATGAAGAAAAAATGAAATTAACTTTTCTCATGGTTAAAATTGGTTTCTCCAATAGTTAATTTGTAGAAATCTCACATCTTTTAGTAGAAGCTATATGAGAGAGCTTCTACAAGTTAGCTATTGAAGAAGTCAATTTTAGCTTATAGAGAAGCTAATTTCATTTGTTCGTTCATATTTTTTTTTTTCCCAGAAGTCATTAGTTGTAAAATGTTTTGTTAAGCTATCATGGGAAATTTATTGAAATAAGCTTAAAACAGTTTATAGACGTTAGTCTGGTGAGCTCTCAAATATTTGCACAAGTGCTTATTTATGTTGTAAGATAAGCCCAAATTAGTTGTAAAATTAATTCTTCCAAATGCAGCTTTAGTAGCTTGTAGATGAGAGGAAAAAATATTATTTTGATGATACCTTGATAAGGTTTTATCTATAGCTTGCAAGAAATGAATTAAAGGCCGAGTAGATAAGTTCATTAGTTTCAGTTCAGGTCATGGTATTGACAAATGACAAGTGGTGTGTGCATGGTTGCAGTTCACAGTTTGCTCTTCGGTCATATTTGTACCTTCTATTTCATGAAATAGTGGGTCGACCAGCTTCATGGTTATTCAGTGAGGACAAAGTAAGGTTCCTGCTGTTCTTGTTGAATTGTTAAAGATTAGATAAAAATGTTTATAATTTTCATTTTATGTCTTTTCCTGTTGTAGGTGAGGGTGTTCTATGCTGTGAGATTCTTTCTCGGTCTTCTCTCTGTTTTAACTGATACTGTTCTCGTGGTAGCTCTTTCGAGAAAATATGGAAAACGAATTGCTGTGTATGCACTTGCTATGCTGTGCTTAGCCAGTGGCTGTTTCTTTGCTAGCACTAGTAAGTGATCCTCTAGCTTTTATTTTTTCAAAATGATTTCTTACCATCATCTTCTTGTTATTATGCATACCTACCTTTGGAGGATAAATTTGGGGTGACCAAGTGTTGTGTATTTCATGATTCTGTATTCCAGTCTAACATGTGGGACTCAGTTTTGCTAATGTTCTTTATTAAACTTGTATTATCTATAGGTTTCTTGCCGAGTTCGTTTTCTATGTATGCAATGTCTCTTGCATCAGGTTTATTTCTTCTGAATAAACCTGCTGCTGCAATTTCTGTTGCTGTTATTGGTGTAATACTTGGCTGGCCATTCTCAATCTTGGCTTTCCTTCCGGTGACACTATATTCTCTATCTAGAAAATTCAAAAAGGCATTTATTGCTGCGGCTGTTACATCAGCTATTCTTCTTGTAAGTCAGACTTCCCCCCCTCACATTGACCTTCTCTGACCTATAAATTATGTCTATACCATCTAATGTTGTAAATAGTATATAGTTTTTCTGGCATCCTATTATGTTATGAAATTTCATATTTCATATTTCATATCCTTTACAATGGCAGCATTTTTTTTTTTTACAGGCATTGTCAATAGTTACGGACTTTTACTACTATGGAAAATGGACTTCATCTGTCTTGAATCTTTTAATATACAACGTAGCTGGAGGTGGTGAAAGCCATCTGTATGGGACTGAAGGGCCTCTTTATTATCTGAGGAATGGATTTAACAATTTCAACTTTTGTTTTGTTCTTGCTCTGCTGTTCTTAGGGATTTTGCCTATTGCAAAGAAGAAATATGCACCAGACCTACTGATTGTGATATCTCCTTTATATATTTGGCTGGGGTTTATGTCTTTGCAGCCACACAAAGAAGAAAGGTTTGGCAGAATTTTTACCTGGTCTTCTGTTACAAATTTAGTCGTATGATGTTATTTGAGAGTTGAGACAAACACTTGCACAAAGCACACACCTTGTACATTATTATGTTTTATGTTATGACATTGAAATGGATATCAATCTCTTATTTCCTACATTTTTGGTTTATACAAGTCTCCAGACCTTCTATTTTTGGTAATCTCCAATGTAGGCTAATTTTTATAAGTGGGAGCTTAGATGGTTTTTTGTTTAGATTTAGAAAGTCAGGTTTTGCCTGTGAATTGGTGCACTCACCTATAGTTAAGAACACGAAACCTTGTTAATTGGATTTAACGATCATGATTTAGTTTTCCTCTACATCGATGCGCTTCAGAGGATAAATAATAGTGAAAAGGGCAGTTATTTAGTATTATTCCTTCAGCTTATGCAGTTGAATGAATTAATTATGAATTTTGTATTTGATTGTGTTATTATAAAATCTATGGTGGCATTGACATAGATAACATTTTTTTCTCCATCTGTGCATGCAGGTTCCTTTATCCAGTATATCCACTTATTTGTGTTGCTGCTTCAGCTGTTATTGAGAGCTTCCCTGATCTTTTCCGTAGCAAGTATAATCCATATGATCGTTCTATAATAGTGACAGTAAGATATCAAACTTGAGATTTGGATAGATCTTTATATATCTTATATGGAAGCAATAAATTCATTCTGGATTTCACTCTTGATAAATGCAGGTTGCCAAAGTTATGAGACCAGTGGTTCTTAGCCTTATACTATATGCCTCTCATGCCCGTACATTTTCTCTGATTCATGGTTACTCAGCTCCCTTGGAGGCTTACAAGATTTTGGAACACCATGATGCCTCAAACAGTGAGTCAAACATTTGGTGGCTTTGTTTCTTTGTTTTATGAATGACCATTTTTTAAAACTTGATTGAATGGGCCATGTGTGATAGAAACCAGATTTATTAGGTATTGAGACAAAAACATCAGAATTATGTATCATTTTGTTCCTTTCAATCCTTTGTATTGCAGATTCTATACTTTGCGTTGGAAGTGAATGGCATCGCTTTCCATCATCGTTTTTCATCCCAGATTATGTGGGACAAGTTCGATGGATTGATGATGGATTCCGAGGTCTTCTTCCTTTGCCATTTAATTCTACCCTAGGGGGCACTGCAGCAGCACCACCGTATTTTAACAACAAAAACATGGCATCAGACAAGCAATATGTATGTCCTCTTTAACTGCATATATAGGTGCTAGACTGCCAGTACTTTTGCTCTTTATAATTTTTTGTTTGAAGGCAACAACCATCTTGTGACTAACATTGATTTCACAGCTCCATGATGTCGATGCTTGTACTTTCCTTGTCGAGCTGCAGCTAAAGCGGCCTTACCTGACTCGTGGAAGTGACTTGTCAACATGGGAGGTAAATGTCATTCTTCAAGTGTCTCATTGAATTCTAATATTTGCTTTTAATTATTTGGATATTGCTTGTATTTCAGCCTATTGCTGCATTACCCTATCTGGACAGGGAGCTTTCACCGGCACTGCATAGGTCTTTTTTCATTCCTTACCTTTGGCAAGAGAAGAATGTTTTTGGCATGTATATGCTGCTTAAAAGAAAAGAATAACCACATGATTTTCTTTTTGGGGCATTAAATTGTTCTAGAATATGGTGGATTAACAACAAAACCATTTTTGTTAGAGACAGTAAGCTTTTAGGATCTCCCTCATCTGTTGTTGAATATTTGATTTAGTTCTAACTAATCTTCTTAGATACCTTCAGTGTTGTCTGATTTCTTTTTCCCCACGGAAGCATTCAATTTATCTATCAGAAGCAAACCTGATTTTGGATGATCTTGATTTTGCAAAATGATTTCGGTTAAAATTGAGTTTGATGTGATTTATGAATAAAAAAACATTTATTTCAAAAGAAAACTTGTAGTGAAGCTTAGTGTACTATTCTCATTCCAGAACACATGCTATATAAAGTTGTTTCTGATAGAATTACATTTTACAAATTTCTATTGTGTGAAACATTGGCACAACATTTTCCCTAACACATGTGAAAATATCTTGAATACGCCCCTATGGAGCTTCTAAACGTGTATGATGTTTACAAACTTGATTTTGAATAAGCTTAATTTTGTGAAATTAATTATGGTAAAAATGTTTGGTGTAAATTGATAAGAGCATCTCCAACGATGGTAAAAGTATTTAAAACTTCATTTTACCTTTTAAAATATATTAAAATCAATAATAGAATGTTTAAATTTAATTGCTATTCAAAATTTCGACAACTGTTAATTAGAGGCTCGTATAAAATATAAATAGAGAAAAGGAGAGTGTATGCTTTAAAATAAGAAAGAAAGTTTTAAAAACAAAGGAAGGAAAGAAAGAAAGAAAGAAAGAAAGTGTAATTTAAACATCTTTCAAATGAAAAGAACATAATTTACTTGTTAGCTTATTTGCTTCTGGATTTATGGTGTTCTTTAAATAAATTTCGCATTATATTTTGTGATTGTACAAAACTTAGATATTGTAATCTGCATGATAAAGGATTCACTTAGGGTGTTTTTATTTTAAAAGGTTTCACTTGGGCATTTTTTATATTGTTTTTAAATTTTTTTTCTTTACGAAAAGTCCTTTGACGTACGTGCCTGGTTTTTAAATACTCTTCCAAGCAGCACTTGTCATATGAAAAATGGGTTTGGCCATTAGTCCAAACATTCAATAACAAACTGTGAGTTAAAGAGCATAAAGAAAAAGTATGGCTTTTGTAATCAATTGAAGCTTTAAGAAACCTCCCTCTCATCTTCTGATTTTGGACACACTAGTACTGATTACACTTTTACCATATTGAGTAAAACTTGGATTGATCATTCTATCCGACGTGTCTCCATAATCAATGTCACATATATAAAAAATACAAATCATGATTAATCATTTTTACATTTTTTTAACACCTTCCTTTACACTCCTTGAAAGAGACCTCTTTATTTCTGTTGTTGTTTTTACTCTCTTTTACACACCTACCATTTCATCACTCGTCATAAAGGTGTGAGTAGGAAGTGTAATGATAAAAATAAAGGTGATACATATGAAATATTAAAATTTTCATTCACGTGAAAACTTAGGGTTCATACCCTATATATCAATGCTTGCTTTTGATCCCAAGTAATATCTCACTTGATAGTTTTGTCTCCCAACAAACTATTTCTCTTCATAGTGGCAAGTTATATGACTTTTTTTTTTTTTTTTTTTGTTGAAAAACTAATGATAAAAGAAGAAAAGAAGGTACATTAAATGTTGATTGTGAAATGTTTGGAATATATGGTAGGTAGAAACATCACCTCTTATGTAGAACAATGATTAAAGACCACCACACTAAGACATTCCATTTGCATTTTGCATAAGCTAGCTGCCTCATTGTGTTACATCAATAATACACCTATGATGCAATTCAGACAAACAAAGCAGATGTGCAGTTGTTGTCTGAAATTGGTGCTAAGATCTATATATCATATGATCGCCAAAGTTATATATATATATATATATACACGTGTGTGTGTGTGTTTTGTTTCAAACATATTTACAAAACAGTAAAAAAAAGACCATATAATTTTGATCTGGAGAGAAGTGTTGACACTGCATTCATGTAATATCTTTTTTTTTTTTCTATGATCAAATGAATTTCATTGAACACTAAGATTTAATATATTGTAAGAGTGATCATTGAAGAATGAAGGTTAATTATCAAAGTAACAAATCTAATAAGTTCCATTCAGTTATATATCCAAAACCATATGAAATGCTTGAATAATGCATATACCAAAGAATACACTTACAAGTTGAGGCTTAGTACCATGAAAAATCATCATGAAATATGTTCTAGTACACCAAAAAAGCCTACTTTTCTCAGAAGTTTATAAACACTCTATATCTTCTCTTAACCTATTGAGGAGCTTTTTAAAGACAAATCATAAGACACATGCAAGTTAAAACAGACAATACTTTAAATGTAATAAGTCTATTAATGATGAAACGAACTTGAGGTCGGAACAAATTAAATGCATAAATACAGTGGTAAATAAACAGTAACCTTTTTGCTAGAGCTGAAAATTGAGTCAGAAGAACAAGAAATCAATTCACATAAAATACGTGCAAATTGAACTTTGGTTTGCCAAAAACACAATCAACCTCTGTCCCCATGATTTGCATTATTTTGTCTATATATATGATTCATGAAATATGATTCATGAAATTATCCACATTTCAATGTTGGTTAATGAACATTTAACTGATTAAAAAAAAAAAAAAGTAATATCACATAGAATGACTGAAGAGCTATTCCTATCACATGGAATGAGGAGATGGTTGGGATTTATTTTATTTTATTTTTTATGTGGCTTGCATTATTGTTAAATTTTCATCAGCCACACATTTAATTTTAATATTATATGAAGAAAAAAATATTTATCTTTTTAATTTTAATTTTTGTGACGTGGTGGACAACCGATTTCTGTCCCAAAAATAATGATGGAGACAGGGTGTCTAAAAAGTAAAAATGTTACCAACCTCTTTTCTCTTTTATGTGTGAAGAATCTTTGGGGATCAATCATGATCGTTAATCCTTTCAAATTAACTTATGGCTTTGGTGGGGAAAAAATAAGATGATCTTTTTATTCAAATAATGCAACTCTAAAAACTGTTTACTACAAAAATTTACTAAGGAAAAGAAATCGGGTGGATAAAAATAATAGAGTAGAAGCAGAGAATAATAGGGTATATATATAAAAATAGGTGAGAAATGGATTAAATTTAAAAGAGTGTTTGATTTGAAGAAAAAGGAGTGAAATAGGAGGAGAAAAAAAAATCTATGAACAATATTTTATAAAAAGCATTTTTTTTAGTGATATTCACTTCGGAAAATTTTGTTTGTTTCTAACCCTGTTTCCATTCTTTCATACACACTTCCATTTTTTACCTCTTATATTTCTTCTTCTCCTTTTTATTTTTTTCTCTATTTTTCCTCTACCAAACACACCTGACTTATTTTTATTTTTTAACAAACAGACCCTTAATTTATTCATTATTATACGACAAATATATCAAATGATATGATACTATGTGTTACGTGATTGGAATAATTTTATTTGACTGTGATATGTTACACGGTTGACGTAATTTCACCCATAGTTCATAGATGACACACACCTATCACAAAATTGTAGCGAATAATTAAAAAGTACTTTTGATAAATCTTTAACTTAGTTATATTGTTTGGGTAGAAAATCAAAATCAAAATCCCCGAAAGAAAAAGAAAAAGAAAAAGAAAAAGAAGAAGGAACTTTACTAGAAAAAAGAATGGTTTTGATACCAACCAAATAAGTCCAATTGCAACCTCCAAATATCTCAAGAAACAAGAAATATCGCATTCATTGAATTGACAGATAGATCATCCTGCGTGCCTCACCTTCATTGCCTTCTTCCAACTACCCTTCAAACACTTGCGTTTTAAATAATGTTTTGTTTTTTATGCTGAACAATTTTTATTTTTATTTGTTAATTTTTTGCATAAAAATAAACTTCTTTTTTTATGTTGACCAACTTAACCATATACTATTACAGTATAAGAATACATTCTATATATTATTAAAAATTATAAAATTATGTTTATTATTAAATACGAAACAAAAATTTATAATTTTATTTCCTTAAAAAGAAAGTGTATTGGTGAAATTTTTTTCTTACATTAGTTCATTGCAATTTGTTTGCATAACATTTAACATTTAAGATAATTTTATTAAAAATAACCAGTTTTTATTGATTATTTCTGAAATTACACAAACCAAATATGCCTCTTTTTTTTTTTTTATCTATTCTTACATTAGTTCTTTTAATTCTTCAAAAATATTACACTAATTTCCTGATTTAATTGTTTAAAAAATATTACACTTTTTTTTTTCTTATGATGGTAATATTATAAAAAAAAATGTAATTTCAAGAAATTTTAAGAGTGATTAATGATTTAATTACATTTGATTGATATCTAAGGTGTAGTCTCTTCCTTAACGATGGCGGTTGAGCCCACACGGACACAACTACGCCGGTGGGTCCCACTTCCAATCACTGTCTCGAAAAAAGAAAAACCTGTCACCGGCAAACCCAGGTTACCTATAAATTCTCGGAACCTTAACAAAAGAAAAAAAAAAAAAACAACAAAAAAAAAAAACGCATCTACCTTTCACTTCACTTGTGGTTCCTCTCTCTCTGTCTCACTCACACTGAGAAGGGAGATAGTGGAAGAAACACTCAAATCACTGAACCAGCCATGGCTACCTTCTCCAAGGAACGTGAGAACTTTGTCTATGTTGCCAAGTTAGCGGAACAAGCTGAACGCTATGATGGTTCTCTCTCTCTTGATTTTCACTGTGAACTAAACACTTGCTATGTTATGGTTCCTTCGTTTTAGATGCATTCAACTTTCAATCACGCTTTCAACATCTCCTGCTGCTAGCCATTTTCTCTTTTCCTTGTAACAGCATTTGGTCTGATAAAGTTTCAATTTTTTTTTCCATTAAAGCCCACTACTTTTTTCACTTCTGCATAGAACTGCTATTCCACTTTTACATGCCCATTTCACCATCTCAATTATTATGCAAAGAAAAAGAGTAAAATTTGGCTTTTTTTAGTAGTAGTATATTTTCATTGCATGCTGGGTTTTTTAAAGTCATACCTGACATGATTTCTGAAGAGTGTGAAGATTAAAGTTTATATTTGTTTGTAACGTGTTTTTTAGAATTGGATTCAAGCGTGTTGAGTGGTGGAGTATAATAACTATTTAAAAGTCATACCTGGTATGCTTTCTGAATGAGTGTGTGAAAATTATACTATATTTACTTGTTATGTGTTTTGGAATTTGATTCAAGAGTGTTGAGTGGTGGAGTATGATAATTACTTTAAAAGTTATACCTCACATGATTTTTGAATTGATGAAAGTGTAAAATTTAAACTATATTTATTTGTTATGTGTTTTGGATTTTGATTCAATAGTGTTTAGTGGTGGAGTATGATAATAATTACTTTAAAAGTCATACCTGGCATGATTTTTTAGTGGATGAAGATGTGAAAATTAAGCTCTATGTTTATTTGTTATGTGTTTTGGAATTTGATTCAAGAGTGTTGTGGTGAGCAGAAATGGTGGATGCCATGAAGAAGGTGGCAAAGCTGGACATTGAGTTGAGTGTGGAAGAGAGGAACTTGTTCTCTGTTGGGTACAAGAATGTGGTGGGGTCACGGAGAGCCTCATGGAGGATCTTGTCATCCATAGAGCAGAAAGAGGAATCAAAAGGGAATGAGTTGCATGTTAAGCGTATCAAGGATTACATGCACAAGGTGGAGTTGGAGCTGTCCAAAATTTGCAGTGACATTATGATAATTTTAGATGAGCATCTTATTCCATCCACGAATGTTGCGGAGTCCACAGTGTTTTATTATAAGATGTATGCTTTGTTGTTTTCTTCTTTTGGTGGGTTTGAAGTGTTTTTGTTTGAGCCATTTTTTGAGTTTTGATTTGGATGCAGGAAAGGAGACTATTACCGGTACTTGGCAGAATTCAAGGCTGGTAATGAAAAGAAAGAGGTGGCAGATCAGTCACTTAAAGCATATCAGGTATTTGCTGGAGGCAACAAGGATTACCTCTGTATAAATGAGTTTTTCTTATATCGTTGTGTATGTGCCAGACTTGCTGCTTTCAATGTTAGCAGAAAATGTAGATAATATTTATTAGTTGAAGAACTGCACCTGCTAATAATATAACAGGATAATTGCCATCCTTCGATAACTTTTATGTTGGTAAGTTAGGTAGAGAAGCTTTCACTTTTCATCCAAATTCTGGCCCAATGGATGCTGCTACTTAGGAATAACTTTTTTGCCATGACTTTTCATTAGGGCCTAAGAAGTTTATCTGAACATTGTATTTTTTTTTTTATAGGATTAGGTCCTATGTTAATATACTGTCTCGTGAGTTAGTCCTTTTCTGTACATTACTACATTAGAAGTTATGTTGAACCTTTTATTAATGTGTGATTCTTGCCTCCGTAGGGGAACTTCATCAGGTTTTAAACTATTTTTTTTGGCCAGTGATTTATATCTATTTATATGTTCAACAGAATACAAATTGGATGAATTCCAAGGCTTCTGTGAGAAAGAGGGAATAAAATTTCCATTTTTCTATATGCATTATGAGGGCATTGTTAACTGCACAAATACTTCTATTCTCCATGAAGCCCAATATCTTCATTAGATGCTTAACAATCTTGTGCTTCCATGCAATTACAAGATGTCTTTGTAGTAACTTGGTCACTTGTTAATCTATTACAGCTTTCTGTATCCTACCTACAAATGGGGATCTGACCTATTGTGGAAGGTTTTACAATTCATAATTTCTCTCTTCATTTTGATTATTTGGATGGTACAGAATGAAGGATTTTTCTCCGCTTTCTACGTTTTTTTTTTTCTTTTTTTTCTTTTAAATGAATCATTCGTTTACATTCTGTAATATGAAAGCTTAAGGAACTGTATTATTGCCTTTTGTTTTTTCTGAACTTAAGGAACTGTCTTTCTTGCTTTAAAGTATGGCAATGGCTGTTCCTTATGATCAATAATATGTTGTGGGAGTTTGCACCATGTTTTCATGTTATGCTGCTCTCCTGCTGTTTCTTTTGTTATTCCTCAATATTGTTGTGTTTTAAGTTATTTGTGCTAGTGTAGAAAGCCTCAAATTTCCAGCTCAGACTAAAACCATTGAGTTATGATTATTTACAGACAGCTTCTACCACTTCTGAGAGTGAACTACAACCTACACATCCTATTCGTTTGGGTCTGGCTCTAAATTTCTCTGTGTTTTATTATGAGATAATGAATTCACCTGAAAGGTATGCAGAAATAGTTGTGCTAATGAATAAAAGGGCCGGCACAGATCCTTATACTTTGTGTAACTTATTTTCAGGGCCTGCCATCTTGCAAAACAAGCCTTTGATGATGCTGTCTCGGAGCTGGATACCCTGAATGAGGATTCTTACAAGGACAGTACCTTGATTATGCAGCTGTTGAGGGATAACCTTACTTTATGGACTGCCGATATCCCCGAAGAGGGTGGTAAGATATAGAGATCACATAATACAGTTTCTGCTTTCTGTTTCTCTAAAACTCATAGGATCTTTAAGATTCCAATGATAGCTCATCTATTGATTTGTGTGCCTATTCCTCTTCACATCTGAAAATCATTCCTTCAGTTTTCATCTTCTCTTTTCCCAAGATTCAGTTGCTCCTTGTGTGTTATACAACATTTGTCGGAGCAAAAATAGAGTGAAGCTGCTTGAACCAAATATCTTTGTTTTTAGTTAAAGTTTCAGTAGAATCTGTCTTGTCTAAAGTTAACAACTCATCTTATAGGATAAAGTAAGTAATCTCAATCGTTGATGAAAAAAAAAGAGTTGATATGACGTGTATGCATGCATAAAAAATCATGGATACTTGAAATATCAACCGTATAGCTCAAACTTTCATGAATTTGGTTCTAGTTAATATATAGTATGTCCATATTCTTTGGTTTAACTGATTAAGGATCTAATTTTCTTTTCCAGAGGACCAAAAATTGGAAAGCACAGCCAGGGGTGGTCAAGGAGAAGATGAGTTAGGCCGTTAATTAACCGATCATTCTGTCATATCTCTAAGATTTGATGCATTAATTTTTCTCACAAGCATATTTTCTCCATTGTAGTGAAGCCTCTATTTGAATGGTGCAGTGCACCTAGTCAACTTTGAGTCATTGTTATTTTAGAGTGCTGGCCTATTTGAATCATCTGCTTCATCATTTTTATGCTATTGTTGAGTAGTTTCATGTGTTTGTGATAAAAACGCCATTGGTTTGCAATTGCAAAATTTCACTATTTGTATCCTGTTATGGGTAAGATCAGGTTGTGGGTTGGCCTTCAAAAACTGATCAAGTGATCATATTTGAGCCAATCAAATATTGCAACATTTGGACTTTTGTTATCTCATTTTATTAAGACAAACAAATTAGGTTAAGCCTCTCTATTACTTCTAATAGTGTTACTAAAATACTAATAAAAGTAATAATATAAGAAATTTTAAGTATAAAATAATTTAACAAAAAAAAAAATCTTACTTTCATTTTTCTGGAATTTATCTATACAATTTAGTAAGCAAAATCCATTAATAAGGAAAGTCTATGACATGTGTAGGTTCCTCATTAAACATATATTCCTTCTAAAATTTCAGTTTTTTCCATTATTAGAATGTGTGCGCATTATTTAATAAAAAATATCAATTTTTAAATATATTTAATATGCATGTCTTGGAAACTTATATGAGTGTCTCTTTTTTATTAACCCTCCTCCACATATTCATTTATTAATTTGGATTGCAATGTGATATTTAGTTTATTTACTCTTTTGTGGATAGTGCCCACTGCGTGATTATCACTAATGGTCCCCACTCATCCTGTTATTCATATTCTCAATCACAATAACTAGTAAAATTTTGCTTCTGCTTCGCTATGATTAATGAGCATGCCATTTATCTTCAAAATGGTTTATTATTGCTGAAAGCATTATGACTTTAAGCTGGGTTTGTTTGGGTAAGCTTTTGTAATGGAATTCTAGGAAAAATATGAACCCAAAAAATAAAATAAGTTTTTTTATAAGATAAAATTAACTTTTTCGATAGTTAATAATTAGAAATTCTTTATTATAATTTTTTAAAATTATGAGACTTCTCCAAATTAATTAATCTAAATTTTTCTTTTTTTTTAGAAACACTTATAAATAAGCTTATTCAGACATGTCTTAATTTGTAAAAAAAAATAATTTTCACCTTAAAATTACACCATCAAAATAATGTTATAATATTCCACCAGAAAGGTTTATTCCTATAAATTACATTATAAGATAAATCTAATACTGCATTAATTAGTATTTCTGAATGCACTTATTAAGTATATATATACACATATTCTCTATTTTCAAAGCACAACTTTTTTTGCTAATGAGACAATTAAACATGTGGAATGAAATAACTCGGAAATTTTCAAAAAGAGAAAGTCAATATGCTTGGTAAACACGTCAAGGTCCACCTTCAGCAACCAACCCAGAAAAAGAGTCAAGAGTAAATTGGTACTGTTTTGTACTATACAAAGTGGACATACCAATTCTTAATAAGATATGCATCTTGAGAGTTGAGATTATCTAATACAAGGATCCCATCAAAAGCGAGTTTTAGTGCCGGTTTAGATTCACATTAGATTGTCCATAATCACGTTGAAACACCAGTTAACGTGACTTTAGGTAAATATTCACGAGTTCAGTTCTATCATGTCCGAGGAATTGATTTTGAGATGAAACATTGAAGAATTTGCCTATCCTTTGTGTCATACCATTTTCCATTAAACCAAAACCATGTCGAACAGCAAGTCACTTATATCAGCTGTGGCATCTCTTGCAGGCTCAGCTATGCTGATCCGAACCATTACCAATGAATTCATTCCTCATGAAGTCATGGACTTTTTTTACTCAGGACTTCACAACCTTTCTCGCCACTTCTCCACCCAACTCACTGTTGTCATTGAAGAGTTTCAGGGGATGTCGAAAAACCAATTGTTTGAGGCTGCAGAGGCCTATTTGAGCACCAAAGCCACTCTCTCAACTCAGAGAGTTAAAGCAAGCAAATCTGAGAATGACAAAAGGCTATCATTCGGTGTAGATAGAGATGAAGAAGTGAATGATGAGTTTGAAGGAGTTCAAGTAAGGTGGAAATATATATGTAACCATGCTGAATCGTCTCATGTAGGGGGTGATTTTGATATGAACTCCTCTTTAAGGTCAGAAATAAGGCACTATGAGCTAAGCTTTAATAAGAAACACAAGGAGAGAATCTTCAATTCATATTTGCCATTGGTGTTAGAGAAAGCCAAGGCTATCAAAGAAGAAAATGAGGCAGTGAAGCTTCACACAGTTGAGTATGGTAGACACTGGAAAGTGCCTGCTATCAAATTTGGCCACCCCATGACATTTAAGACTCTTGCAATTGATGCAGAGCTTAAGAGGGAAGTGCTGAGTGATTTGGAAAAGTTTGTGAAAGCAAAGGAGTTCTACAGAAGAACCGGGAAAGCGTGGAAGCGCGGTTACCTCTTGTATGGCCCTCCTGGCACTGGCAAGTCTAGCCTTATTGCAGCCATGGCATGTTATCTGAACTATGACATCTATGACTTGGATCTCACGGCTGTCCGCGACAATAACTTTTTAAAGAATTTGATTCTTGGCATGTCCAACCGTTCCATGCTTGTGATGGAGGACATTGATTGCACTATAAAGCTGCAGAACCGTGAAGAAGATGGGGAAGCAGTTCAGAAAGGAGATAGTAAGGTTTGTATTTTAAATTTTTCACTACAAACAACACCCTAAGAGATTCATAAGGTATAAAGAAGACTTATAACATGATAACAAATATTCTTAGAATTTGGATTTAGACCTAACTCAGCCCGGAAGCTAGTTCCTCAAATGCAGGTTGTCCCTATTTTGATAATATTATTAGTCAATGTTAGATATCCAACAAATATAAATATATTATAGATAATATAACATGATAGAAAATATGAACATCAATGTGTGGATCTATCTCTATCCATGTTAACAATATCCACATCAAATTTTCAACAGGTGACACTTTCAGGACTGTTGAATGTTATAGATGGTCTTTGGTCATGCTGTGGAGAGGAACGAATTGTTATTTTCACAACCAATCACAAAGAGAAGCTGGATCCTGCTCTGCTAAGGCCTGGAAGAATGGACATGCATATTAACTTGTCATACTGCAACTTTTCTGCTTTTGAGCAATTAGCCTTCAATTACCTTGGAATTTCTCAGCACAAACTCTTTGAACAGATTGAAGGGCTTCTGAGAGAAGTTAAAGTGACTCCAGCTGAAGTTGCAGGAGAGTTAATAAAGACCTCTGCTGCTAGAGAAGGCCTGCAAGACATTGTCAAATTCCTCAACCACAAGAAAATGCTGCTGGCCAAGACTATAGAATTAGAGATTTGATGCATATACAACGATTCATATACAACATTAACTTTTTTTTTTTTTTGTCTATTTCTCTACACCACCCTATCATTTATTACATTTTAGATTCAAACTTATTTCTCTTTTCCCTCTTTCTCTCTCTTGGTTGTACACTTTGTTGTACAAGTATCATTTCCATATAATTAACCAGAATATCAAAGAATACCATGAACTAGCTAGATGAAAAGATTAAAAAAATAACTTAATTGAGTATTTCTTTTTTCTTTTTATATCTTTCAATTTAATACCAATGGTAAAGGACGTTAACAATTTCCTCTACCGCAAGAGTTACATGGAGCCTAGAGCAATATCATATTGATCTGAAATGTCAGATTTTGGGATGTTCATTACTGCAATTTTGTCTGCATTGGCCGTATTGATCTGCAATTTCTTTTAATATCAAAAAACAGGTGACGAATATCAAAGAAGATAGTGAAGTGATGTGGAGTAGCTAGCTAGGTGGAGTAAAGTTATTGAAAGATATAAAGTGTTAAGTATTGGTTGAACAGTAGTAGTACTAAATTGTCATGGTAGCTGTTATAGGATCTTTTTTATGGTATGAGATTTTACCCTATGTAATCTTCTTAAGCTGCATTTCCTAATTGATTCGTTACTTCCGGAGTTTTATTTTCATTTTTATTTTTACTAATTTTTAGTTTCTCTCATGTACTGTATTTTTTACCCAGAGAAAGTCCTCAATAAACTTCTGTATCTTTTCCAAGGAAAACATTGTACTAAGAAATAACCCTATCGAACCAAATCAGCCGGAATTTTCTGTGAATTTGTATCTATGATTGTTTGTGTTAATTCTTCCAGAAAAAGTGTAAGTGTTATCAAATACTACAAGAATAGTTTTTGAATGTTAGCAAAATTTGTATCAAAGAAAGATATGAAACTAATTAAGTCAGATGATTATGATGATCATGCCAAGAATAGGTTTGTTCAATTCAAAGTGTCAACTAATCTATTTGTTCAGTAATGAAAGAAATTGAATTCACAAATTGAAATAGTCTGAAAATATAAAATTAATAATAATATTTCTTCTCTATTTTTATATAAAAAGTAATTTAAAATATAATTAAACGAGTCTTATCACACTTTCTTAGTAGTCTAAAAAAAAATTTGTTTTTGTGATTTATTAAAATTTAATAAAAAAATATCATTAATTTAAATTTAAATTAATTAAATAAAAAAAATATAATGATACGTGAAATATAGTGAAATTTATGATAAATTTGAACCATAATGACTTTTGTAAAGTTTTGAAATAAGGTGTAGTGACACATTTATGAAATTATGGCCTCCAAAACTTTAGTCAAAACCCTTAGCTTTGGTCTTCTTTTCGTAAAGCCGACCAATGCGGGAAGTAAGTCAGAAACTTCCAAAAGTCAAGAAGGCATTAATACGTGGTATGCAAGGAAAAATGAACGAGGTTTCATATATTAGAAATTTCTTTGCAAGTTGTCACTGACTCAACAAAAAAAGTGAAAATAGGTCATGCTTTACTATATAAAGTATAATTATTATAAATACTAAGCCAATCCAAGTTGATACTCATTCTCAAACAAGACTGAAACAATTTTCCTATAAACTTGTGTCAATATCCCAATCCCATCTTCCATTTAATCAAAACCATGTCTAATAACACTGCACTTATATCTACAGTGGCATCTCTTGCAGCCTCAGCTATGCTAATCCGAAGCATAGCCAATGACTTCATGCCTCCTGAAATCCTAGACTTTTTTTACTCCAAAATCCATTCTCTTTCTCGTAAATTTTCCTCACAACTCACCATCATCATTGAAGAATTTCAAGGGGTGTCTAGAAACCAAGTGTATGAGGCTGCAGAGGTGTATTTAGGCACCAAAGCCACTCTCTCAGCTCTAAGAGTCAAAGCAAGCAAATCAGATGATGACAAAAAGCTTGCATTCAGTGTAGATAGAGATGAAGAAATCAGTGATGACTATGAAGGAGTTCATGTAAAGTGGAAACTTAGCTGTGAGATTGTTGAGTCTTATGGTGGTAGCAGACATTCTAATGAAAGGAGTGCAAATTTAAAGTCACAGGTAAGATCCTATGAGCTGAGCTTTCACAAGAAACACAAGGAGAAGATCTTCAATTCATATTTGCCTTATGTGTTGGAGAGAGCCAAGGATATCAAACAAGAGAACATTGCAGTGAAGCTTCACACTATTGAGTATGATTGCTATTGGAATGGAAATAGTGTCAAATTTGACCACCCTATGACTCTCAAAACTCTTGCAATTGATGCGGAGCTGAAGAGAGAAGTAGTGAGTGATTTGGACAAGTTTGTGAAGGGAAAAGAGTTTTATAGAAGAACTGGGAAGGCTTGGAAACGTGGTTACCTCTTGTATGGCCCTCCTGGCACTGGAAAGTCTAGTCTTATTGCAGCAATGTCCAATTATCTTAACTATGATATCTATGATTTGGATCTCACCATTGTTCATGACAACAATGATTTGAAGAATCTGATTCTTGGCATGTCCAACCGTTCCATACTTGTGATTGAGGACATTGACTGCTCCATAAAGCTGCAGAACCGAGAAGAGGAAGAAGAAGAAGAAAAGGAAGGAGATAAAAATAAAGACAGTAAGGTTTGTGTTGTTTCTATTTAAACATATCATCTATCTTCGAAGTTCTTTCTGAATTTCCATGCCAAACAGCCCAGGAACACACTAAAGTAGAAAATATTTAGCAGATCTCACAATTTTATTTTCTTATTTAACCGATTTTAACCAATCACAAGTAGAACAAGTAGAGTTGATGAAAGAAAGTCTGATAGAGTGTGTCGCTATCTATGTTTGTCCATATTAACAATGATTCCACGGTTGTCACTTGGCCTCGACATATGCCTGTTTTGGTATGCCAACTAGTATAAATTTAGATACCATGTTAGATTTTATCTTAAAATCAATAGAGATTAAGTAAAGTTATTCAATATATATATAAATAAAAAAAAGTTGCATCTCAAGAATTGAGATAAACTAGCGATGTGCGACTTCCTACAAAACTAAAAAACTTGATTACTTAATTTCAAATTTGTCTAATGTTTGTTTATAATATTCCACCAGGTGACACTTTCAGGACTCTTGAATGCTATAGATGGCCTTTGGTCATGTTGTGGAGAGGAAAGAATAATTATTTTCACAACCAATCACAAAGAGAAGTTGGATCCTGCACTGCTAAGGCCTGGGAGGATGGACATGCACATTCACTTGTCATACTGCACCTTTTCTGCTTTCAAGCAATTGGCCCTCAACTACCTTGGCATTTCACAACATGAACTCTTTGAACGCATTGAGGGGCTTCTGGGAGAAGTGAATGTGACACCTGCAGAAATTGCAGGAGAGCTAACAAAGAGTGTAGATACCAGAGAACCCCTCCAAGACCTTGTCAATTTCCTCCACAACAAAAAAAATGGTGGAGGCCAAGACTATAGTTGACCACAATGTCAATGGAGAAAAGTAATGTCACAAAATGTCAAAATTGGTGTACAATAATACACTTTAACGCGTGTATAAAAAGTAAGAGTCAATAACGTTTATTCCAACCTTAAAAAACACGTTTATTCTTATTCAGATTTGGAGTTACTGATTCATCCAGCCTGAAATATAAATAGTTAAAAAAATAGTCAAATTCATTTAATTTTTTTGATAGTCACACTAAAGTTTTGTATTTAATAATTAATGTAACATTTGCATTTAATTGCATAAAAAAAGTGATTAAAAATAAAATTCCAAATGAAGGGTATATTTTAGATAGTATCATTAATGACAAAAGAATTAGTTAAAATTTGTTTATATTTTAGTACAACTAACTAGTAAATTTTTTAAAATATATTTCAGTAAGGACTATGGAGAGAGTATTTTATATTTTTAATATTTTAATCAAGATAAATTAATTAGTGAGTTATGAATCACATTGTTACTTGGTTTTAATATTTAAGTGACCTTTTGACTTGTGGAAAGTCACGCTACAGGATTACGTCAACTGCCGGGTCATTCCCAAAAAAATTTAATGAAATATATTTTTTAAAATAATTTCAGCAGACAAAAAGAAATACCTTTAATTTAATAATGAATAATACAATATCAAAAGGAAATTAGTCGTGTTTTGTTGTTTGTTAGCTTAATTACATCCATCCATCTAAGTGAAGTGTTTATTGAAATATGTAATAAAACGATGTTGTATTAAAAAAAAAAAAAAAAGAATTGCCAATCTATGTGATTAACTTTTTATGACCATAATTTCAAAATGTCCAACAATAGTATTACGATTTCCATTTTTCCAAGTAATAGAACAAATTTGAACGTATCAGATTCCTTTTACTAAGTCAATAAATCATGTTTATGTAGCAGATTCCTTTGCTAAATTTGATAAAAAAAAAAAAAAAAAATTCTCTTATAGCATCTCCACTGTTTTTTATATAGCCGATTCAATTTAATTATGCCCAGTTTATTTAAATTTATTTAGTAAAATAATAATTTGTTTTAATAAAATAAATAATTTTTTATATTTTTTTATGTTTGCCTAAACTATTTTTATTTAAAATAAAATATTTTTTATTTATTTAAAGAAACAAATCATATCTATTTATAAAATAATTAATTATTTAATAATTACTTATTTTATAAACACTTATTATAATTTTAAACAAACTCAACTAATCTCACCTTAATTTAAAAGCTTAAACAATTCAAACAATTTTTCTTTCAACTGAAGTTGCAACTAATAAGTTGCTTTAACTCATGAATATTTTCTCTATTTAGTACTATTTTATATCCCATCTTCTATATTTAATACAAATTAAGCAACTTGTAAAGAATAGTTGCTTATAATTATAGAATAACTCTTCTCAATTACTAAACTATCCAAAATCGCATACGATACATTAAACGTGTTTTATTTTATTTTTTATATATATATAATAGTCGTTTTGAAGATTGAATCTATGATCTCATGCATAGTTGCATATTATTCCAAACCCCATCCACTCGATCAATCCTAGTGATTTTTTCAACTCAAGTAATGTAGTAAAGCGTCTAGCATATTATAGTCTTAATATATTCCATTAAAAAATTGAAGGTGGTATTTACTGAATTTAGGAGGAAAAGTCACAAGTTTTCTCTCAATTAGTTAGTAAATGTGGACAAAAGGGGTGAAGGAAAACCAAAGGGAGCTAGTCTTTCGCACTCCAAATATAGCAAACCACATGGACTATGTTTGGTTCCAACGATCAATCGCAGAAGGAAGGGGGAGATCCGTTGGCAAACGTTGGTTCACATACTTTTCAACAGATCTTCAAACGTACACATAGTCATAAAAAAGAAGCTTCATAGGGCTATATAAGCAATTGATAGCACCCACATTCACTCATCACAGGGGGAATAATATCATTAATCAATATAATAATATCATTAATCACCATGGGGAGGTACTTTGCTGTGGTTGCCCTCTTTGTCTCAGCTCTGTGCTTCTCCTCTGCCTTGGCTCGTAAGTCACCTTCCCATGAAAAATTCTTCGTTGAAGGCAAGATCTACTGTGATCCTTGCCACTTCCAGTTTGAGTCCAGGCTCAGCTTCCCCTTGGAAGGTAACAATCACCATTGTATCAATGCATTTATATATTTCCCCTTGAACGTAGTTTCTGTGTCAAATCCAAAAATTTATTCTTTAAAATCAATTCTAACATAAATCATGTTATTTCAAAACTAAGTCTAATCTAGAATCAATTTTATTCGGGATCAATCATGTCAATGTGTATGCAGGTGTTAAGGTAACATTGAAATGTCTGAAGGACGATGCAAATGATACCATCGCATACATGAAGGAGGGAATAAGCGATGTAAATGGGAAATACAGCATCCCAGTCCATGGTGATCACGAGGAGGAGATATGCTTAGTGATGGCGGACTCACCCAAAGAGGGTAAGTGCAAAGAAGCAATGCCAAACAAGTCAGACAGGATCCTCCTCACATCAAACATGGGTGTCTCCTCCTTGGCACGCTATGTCAATCCCCTTGGGTTCATGACACCTCAAATTGATGCAACTCAATGCAACCTTGTTGTCCAAGAATTGGGATTGGACCAACCTGATATTTAATTAACTAACTAAACTACATGCACGAAGGAGAAATATATATATTGTGATGTGGTGATATGTGTTGATGTTGGATCAATTGTCTTGTACCATTTTTAATTCACCATTCTCCACAAATGTGTGTTATTGGTCACATTCTATAATGAAAATTATGATATTTGGAGTTTGGTACAAAACTAGTTTCACAAGTGTCTCTCATTTACGGATCGATTATTGCATGGCCTGTGTTTTAAACGATGGAGTTTGGTGTGATTTGTGGTTGTATGGCAAGTCATGTATTACTCTTTATTGGTTTATTAACTCCTTTTTTTTTTATAATTTTAAATAGGTTGAACTAATTTTAAATCTTTTTATTTCTTAAAAAATAGACAAATAAAAAGGTATATATATAATACTCACATATGAAATATTATTATTATTATTATTATTATTATTATTATTATTATTATTATTATTCAGCCTTTTATTGTTAATGTTTATCTTGAATAATTATAATATAATCCTTTTCACTAATTTAAAATTTGACTTAATTTAATTTTTAACACGTCTCTATAGGTTCATTATTTAATAAATAAATTATGTCTTTTCCAAAAATATTTTTTAGTATTCACCAATTCAATCACTATTATGCAACAGTAAATAATAATAGAAATAAAGTTAAAATATATTTTTAGTTTTTTATATTTTCGTTTATATCAAATTTAAAAATTTAATGGTCATACAAATATAAATCATCATCGATATATAATTTTTAGAATAATTATCATAAACATTAACAAAAATTATGAATGTGATTTGACAATGTAAAAACAATTTACACTGATAAAAACATAGTTTATTTTATTTTAACTGTGTCTTTTATGCTTTAAATTTGGTAACTTGATCCTTCAGATACTTCAAATTAAGCATATTATCTTTTAAATGTTGAGTTTCAAGGCTCTTGGTGAGGATCATCGGTTATAGCTAATTTTCTATTAGATTTACTTCTTTTTTTTTTTAACCTACAACCTCTCCATTTTTCCCTTCATCACCCTTCAATACTAACCACCCTTATATCTCTCACTATTAAATATGTAATTATTCATCTTGTCCTTCAGCCTAATAACTATTTGTTTTTTTCGACGAACCATCGTTAGTATAATGATAGTAATACCTAGAACTATTATCACCAAACTTCATCCTTCTTGAAACATAATGTTCTTTAACTCTTTTCAGAGACCATACTATCTTTTAAGCATCCATCAATACCTTTTAGCCTCTTATGAAGCTCTCTTCTTCTTCTTCTTCTTCTTCTTCTTTTTTTAATATCCCCCAAAACATTTTTATTCCATAGCATGGGATCTTGAGTGAACAACTGAACATAGAGCTACTTGAGTTTGCCGATCATCATTGCCTCTTAGAAATCTAAAAGGATAAAGAAAAAATTAACAATTAAGTAATAACTAATATTTTCAAAAAAAAAAATCTAAGAGGAAAAAGGTCCCAATTGGTAGAAATCCCCATTCATCTATGTGTGAAAAGGATTATGATTTAATTTAAAGTGATAAAGCAAATAGTGCTTAATAATTTTTTTTGTTATCAAATAAAATATTTTTCCAATAAAAAAATTATAATATTTATCCACGACCTTAATATATAGTATAAAAATTGTTTGTATAAAAAATCTATTTATCAAAAGAGTAAATTACTCCCTTAATGATTTTTGTACATATATGTTGGATTTTATTATTTCTATAGTTAGTTAAAATTATCATATATTATAATTTTCATTAAGCTTTTTTTTTTTTTATAAAATTTCGTATACTTAAAAAACTATTAAATAATTTATTAATTAAATTCATTTTAACATATAATACATTTTTAAAATATAAATAAATATTAATTCTTAAATTACATATATATAAATATTTAAATTTTAACATACTTGATCTTCATAATAATACTGTAGAATGAATAATTAAATTCATGAAATATAGTTTCTCGATATTTAAGGTTTATATCAAATTTAATTTCTATATATTATTAGTTAGTAATGTAATTTTTGTACACTATCAATGTACCAGAAATCCATTGTTGGTATGATTTGTGGTTGTATTATTACTCTTCATTAGTTTATTGTCTCATTTTTACATTTATTTTCATGAAGCAAAAATTATATAAATAACGGCGAGAGATAATGGATTCTCTCATTGAGCTTTGTTCTCGTTTGTGTTAGTGAGAGAAAGTTCTCTCTGTTTCTCTCTCTTTGACTCAAAACCCTATTGCGTGCTTTGCAATCGACCCTGATTATGGCCAACAGTAACCTCCCTCGAAGAATCATCAAGGTTCGTATCCATTTCCTCGTTAAGATCCCCATTTCAATTTCATTGATCGATGCCAAAAACTAAAGGAACTCGAAATCCGTTCGTGCTACCTAATTTTGTTGATTTTTTAGTATCGTGTGACCCAAGAGCTTGATTGAACAAATTACTGCCATTTCCATTTAGGGTCGATTCCAAAGCGGTTTCTTTTTCACTTTACATTTTTTAATTTCAGTGATGCTGAATCGGGGGCTTGACTCCCTCTTTGTTTTTTTTTTTTATTATTGTTTTTTTTTTTTTTTTATCTTGGTTGGCAATTGGCTTCGAGTTGTAGGTCTGGAATTTTCTTTGTTCTGTGTTTGAATTTGATAATTATGAATGGGTGGTGACTCTGCTTTGTTTGATCTCAACAGGAAACGCAGCGTTTGCTCAGTGAGCCAGGTAAGTTGAAATTTCCAGCAATTGTTTAGTTCTTTAGAAGCTCACCCTTAGTTAAATGGGTGGTGTTTGTTGTGCCTCTTATTTTTTGTTAAATTTGTAAGATACCTTGAGTGTTACCTTGGGGATTTATGCAAGAATTACATTTGTGTTTTGTTCAACTGAGTTAATTGTTTCTGTGTCTTGTGTTGTGAACTGATTATGCAGCGCCTGGAATTAGTGCATCCCCTTCAGAAGACAATATGCGGTATTTCAATGTGATGATCCTTGGCCCAACTCAGTCGCCTTATGAAGGTAGTATCGAACTTAATGGCTTGGTTTTGCACCTTGAAATGCATAATGACTTGTTGTGTCGGCAACAAAAGAGGGATTGATTTCTGGTTGATTTGTGTGCCTTGAAAGGAGTGTATTGACGTTTTCTATTGACAATCTAGAACTGGACAATTGCATGTATTTTGCAACCTTTCTGAAAGGATGACAGTCATTTTTTTACCACGAAAATTCACCATATATATTATCAATTTCTATAGGTTGCCTGCCACCCTTGTTCATCAAGATTCAAGAAACTGCTTTACTGTATCACTGCATTATATTTGTGTCTTTTCTGTGTATGCATGCTCCCTAGATTCTCATGGTTATCAATTCAGCTAATCAGTTTTAAGTGGATTATGTGATGAGCTTATTTCTTTGTAACCTCTTAAACTAAAGCGCTTTTCTGCACCAAGTGGTTGCTTTTGGAAGTTGAACACTAGAGTAATGGACTTGAAAGAAAAGAGAAAAATAGGTTGAAAGGTTGATTTGAAATTGAATGAATAGATGGTTCTGTGCTCTAACTATTGCAAGTGTGATATGAGTTCATCTATTTTAGTTTAGCTTCCCATTTGTTGGCTCCTTGTTTTACTCCCCATTATAAAGAGTGGAGTGGGTGGATTTGATCATACATGAATTGAAAGTTGAAATGCATAGCTAGAGTTATTATACAAGATCATGCTCTCTTCACAACTTGTTCATTTAAGAAGTTAATATATAATGATAGAATTGGGGCTTCCTGATTGTTCACTTTTACAAATTAAAGTTTAGAATTGAAAATCATCAATGAAGAAAATCACCTGCTTATATTTTTATAGAATACAGACATCTGTATAACTAATCATTCATATGATAGGACAACTTTCATTTTTGAATTAGCAGTTAATATTCTGCACTTTACTATTAAGCACAGTAGTGTGCCCTGCAATTGGAACATAATGCAGAAGTGTTTCATGTCACATTGTGTCAGCTGGGTGAAATTCGGAACTCCTGTTTCTAGTGCACGCCCTCCTTACTTGTAGGAGTGATGATATCCTATGGCTAGCTTGATGATAGTGATATTTTTATGGTCTCTATCCCAGAATCAAGTGTCTCATGTCTTTGCTAATATGCAACTTTCTTATTTGTATTACTAGGGGGAGTTTTCAAGTTAGAATTATTTTTGCCAGAAGAATATCCAATGGCTGCTCCAAAGGTACTTAATTTAATTGATGCTTGTTTTTTTCTATGTACATCGTGGTATTCTTTTGGTGTTAAGTTTTAATTTCTTGTGTTATGGTCCACCTAACAGAAACGACAGTTTAAATTATTTTTCTCTGCAAATAATACTGTTTGTGTTTGGGTATCTAATGATTGGGACTGCCTGCCTATATTAATGTCATGGGGTAGGATATCCTGAAAATTTGTATTTAATTGAACAACCTCTTGGTCCAAAGTCTAAACTCAGCCGTGTCCTTCTTGTTTTCCCTTGTTGAAACTGAAACAATGAAAAATTGTAAACAGTCTTTAGATGGATGATTTAATTATATCTATCTATCTCATAATTGTGTGATAGTACAGTTTTCTCTTGTTGTGTTGGCTAATTTAGATTTAATGATGATAATACCTTACTGATGGAATATGTGCATTTTTTTTAAGAAAATAATTCTCCAATTATTCCTAATTCAATCATGCATTCTATCTTTCAGGTGAGGTTTCTGACAAAAATATATCATCCAAACATTGATAAGGTACACTTTGCTTCCCTTACATTTTCATTTTTTCTTCTGTAATGATTTATCTTACATGAAGTTTATTGCAGCTTGGCAGGATATGTCTTGACATTCTGAAAGATAAGTGGAGTCCTGCCCTTCAGATTCGCACTGTACTTTTGAGGTATATTTGTCTTTCATCTTCTACTCAAATAGTTTATAAAAATTATCTTACCAAGTCTGAAAATACCTTTTAAATTTAATATTTTATGTATCTTAATCACTTTGCTGAAATATTTTTTGTTAAGAAGATTGGAGAAAAGAATGTGTTGTTCAAGTGGTCACAAATAGTGGTTACTAGAGTTACCTGCTCCTTGGTGTGGCCACATTGTTGCATGATAAATAAGTGAAAAATATGAACCTGCTCTTGATTGTTAAGAGTATTGTTTATTGATAATGTGAATTTTTTGTGAACCCCTTTGCAGTATTCAAGCTCTTCTAAGTGCACCAAACCCAGATGATCCACTTTCTGAGAACATTGCCAAGCATTGGAAAAGTAATGAGGTCGAGGCTGTCGAAACAGGTATGTGTTTTCTTTTAGTTAGTTGTTATTTGTTAATGATGATGATGGCATCAAACATACTCTTATGAGAATGGTTGTATTGAAATCCTGCAGCGAAGGAATGGACCCGGTTATATGCTAGTGGCGCATGATGCTTTGGTGGAAACTTTTGGCTTCAAATAACTATAGTTGAAGTGTATGCTATATAACTACTGTCAAAATGAAATGGAAATTTGGAGGAATTGTCCAAACTACTATTTCCCCATAGCTTCCGGTTACCTGTTAATTACTTTCTTTTTCCTGGAAGCTTGCCTTATCTTGGAACTTGTATGAAAAATAGTATGTGATCTTTTTATGTGACAAGTTTGAACATGCTTCATCTGATCATCTCCCAACTCCCGAGTAATTTGGGATATCCTTAAACTTAATAGTAAAAAAAATTCAAATAAGCTTCTGTTGGTTTGTATCATTTTCCTTGAATCCATACAATATGTTTGGTTGTGTAATCCAGAGCTTAAAGCATAGATACTCTAAAAAAAGACATTAATTTCCTGTTTAATACATTAGGTTCCTTAATTTTTTGGGAATTTTTAATTAGGTCTTTAAATCAGGGTTGAGAATCACAACAGTGTGGTGCTGCTTTCAAACTATTTCGTTGCCACAGCCCCTTCTCCATTTATTATCTGTTGGGGCCTCTTTGTCACTGCAAACTCTATTAGGGTATGGTCTTAGACTCTTAAGAGAATAGTAAAAAAATGTTAGAATTGTGAAAATTGGGCCAATTGGCCCAAGCATTTTTCAAGTGTTTGTGTCTATTTTTATTTTTTAGTTTGTTGGGACTCTTTTGGGGTTGACTTAGCTTCTTTATTTTGTTTCTTAAAAATAAGTATAGCATATAATATGATAAATAAATAAATAAAAATATAATAAAATAAAGAGACAAAATGTTATAAAGTGATAGTGTATAATAATTTATGATTGGATGATTGTGAAATCATTGTACAATTAGAGATTCAATTATAAATGTTTTTGTGAATTAGTAGGAACTGTGGCTAGCTGTATTTGTGAGTATGCAATATGCATGCATCAGCAATAACAACATTATGGAATACTTTTACATAGAAGACCGTGCGTGAAATAGAACTTCATGCCCAAAAGTCAGCTTAAGCAATCAATTATTGTAGTACATTTTGGCGTTAAGCAAATTTTCTTCCTTGCACTTATAGGATTATAATTTAAAAACATTAAAAGCTTGGTTAATTAAGCTAACGTTAACTCAAAGCTACTATAATAATAATTGATCCCTCAATTATTCGCTGCGTCGTGAAGAAAACAGTTACGGTGCAATTTTATAGCGCGACTTAATTTAGGAGAATTATGTCACGAAAATATTAATGTTTGGTCAGTTTTGCACCGTTCGAACATGAAGTTGGGTTTTGGAGGCAAAAGTCGAATGGTCTAAGACAAAGTAACATCAGTGGCGATGCGATATTCACCATCCCTATGTTGTCGTACACCATACGTTTGATACAGTAGTAGTAGCAGCCTCCACAACTTTCTCTATTCTAACAACAATACTCCATTTACTCCTAATGCAAATTAATCTTGTTCGTTTTTTCAGAAATCAAATTAACCATTTCGCCTTATAATAAATTATGATGATGTCAGGCGCTAGACATAGGGTAGTGTCCTTTTCTGCCTTTTATTATTTCCCCTTTACAGCGCACGTGTGGCCCACGTGAATTGCCGGTGGGTTTGGTTTTAACAGCTGGACACACCGACACACACAACATTGTGGAATCACCACTAACCCCAATCCAATTTCGAATATTATGCTATGGTAGATTCCCTCTAACACAAGTTTTTTTTTTTATTCATTTATTTGTTCCCCCTCCCGATAATTAATTTATCCTAAACTATTTTGCAATTGGGAAGTTCTAGATCCTGTTTGTTTGTCATTTTTTCACTAATCCAACACAAACATTGGAAATAGTGAAAAGCATCTTCTTAGTACTAGTGAGTAGTGAGTGTAGTAATTCTGATGATTGGTGAGAAGAAGATCTAGAGGTTCACAAAGAATGGCCCCACACATTCACAGCTAACATACAGATCAGCAACACAGCACTCTTTCTAGGGTAGGTGAGAGAGAGAACAACTTCTTAAATGCCCACATGTGACCTTAACCATGAACCTCGCACTATATAACATAACACATTATATTATCTTAGGTTAAATAAAAAAAAAATAAAGTAAGATTTGCTTGGTATGATTTGAGTGGTCCTGGTCCAGCACCCAATCAAGTTACAAAGATGGAGTTATGAATCGTATCAACCACTATATTTTGCATAAATAACAAACCTTTTCATTTAAAACACATGTCCCTTGCCTTTAGATGTCAAACATAACCAAGAAAAAACCCATCAACTTAAATGCCATAACCGACTATTTACCAATCCCAAGACTCACTCAGCTTTTGCTGCTTCTCAACATGGTTTTTTAAGTCTTAAAAAGACAACAACAGAACAACATACAACAAAGCAAAGAGGAAAAAAATGGAAACTTTTTATTGATTAAATGGCTAAGATAGGATAAAAGAAAAAGAAAAAACAATAATAATAATAATAATAACATTTTGATCCTCCTTTTGCCAACTCAGTAGGTACCCACCACTCATCCTATCTCTCCACCTCAAAGGCTTCCAGTGTCTTGTATACATTGTACAGATCCCCCCTCTCTAACTAGCATAACACCCTCCCCCTCCCTTCATTCTATATCTGTCTATATTTGTCTATCTTAAAAGGTAATTTAAACTCTGATAATTAAATCAATTGTACATACATAAGAAAAAAAACAATTTTTTTTTTACTTTTAATCTTAAAGAAACTGGGGGGTAATACAAGAACAGCTGACCTAGCCTAGTGAACTGAAAAGGAGTTGATAACAAAAAGAAAAAGAAGAAAATCGACAAAAGGGAGTTGTTGGGAGGAAGAACATGGAACCATAGAGCAATGAGGAATGAATGAATAAATATAAAAACTCCAAATGGAATGGAACTGCTAGACTATCTCTAGGTTCCAATGGCATTTTGGGTGCTAAAGAGATGATTATTATCTGGTTTTTGACTATGTCACAGGTATGATGAGGTGAATGGTGATCACTTTATGGTGGGATCAAAAGACTGGAAGAGCATTGTAGAGACTAGAGTGTTTAACTGGAGGTTTTGGGGGAAACAACAAGAAGGAAGTGCAGAAGACAACAGAGAAGAAGCATTACAAATCATGAGTTTCTAAAAGCTGTAATGCCTCACAGAGTGTTCCAACATGTCACGACTAGGGCATACGATTTCCTTCACCCGGCTGCCATTTTTGTATATCTTGAAGGTTGGTACAATCCTAACATTCTCTGCAGTTGCAACTGTTGGGCTTTGTTGAATGTCCACCTTTGATCAAACACACAAGAAAACAAACAATTAAACAATTGCATTCATTAGGAAACTCCCATATAACAGGTAGTAGAGTTAAAAAAAAAAACACTTCATTTAATGTGTGAAGTGAGCTACCTTGAGGAAGTTAATAGATGGATATCGACCACATAGTGTATTGACAAATGGTGACATTTGTTTGCATTGCGAGTTAGTTGCAACTTCAAAATGGACAACAGATACACCTGCCAGATTTATAGATTTATCAGGAGACTTGAAAAATGAGTAAAATGAGTTGCAGCAGAGTACTCTCTTTAACCATTTCAACTACCTGGTAAAGAAATTGCAGCTCTAAACTGCTCAAGACCTGATACTTCTTCCACTTCACCGCCGAATTTTAAATTATATACTTCTTCCCCACGTGACTTCTTTAGGGCAACTTGTGCGTGGAAAAGAGATTCAGCAACTTCATTGTCATTTGGAAGTTCTCTCCGCAAGACCTCATAATCTTTGACTGCTTCCTCCCACCTTTCTAGCTGCATTTAACAACAAGGAACAATGGCATCACAAACCTTCACGAAAAAAATTACACAGTATCACAAAGAATAAGAAATCAATTCACCTTGCTGTTTGATGCTGCCCTTCGAAGAAGGGCCTTGGTGTAATTTGGTTGGATATGTAAAGCTTGATTGGAGTCTTCAATTGACCTTTCCCATTGCCCAAGCTTAAACCAACAAGCTGCTCTATTGCAATATAGAACAGAATTTGAAGGATCCAGTCTCAAACCTTCCCCATATGCTGAGCAAGCTTCAGTGTACCTTTCAGATTTAAAAAGATCATTGCCACGCACTCGAGCCCTTGCCACCATCCTCACATTGTTGAGCAAAACAGCAACTTCAACATTCCTGGAATCAATCTGACTGGCTTTCTCAGAAGCTGTAACCGCATTCTCAAACCTGAAATACACCCATCATCCATTATCACTCTCCAACAGAAACCTTTGCCATGTTCAGATTACCGATGAAGTCTACTAGTTGTCTGAACTCACCTTCCCAATGCTAACTCAATCTGAGATCTGACAAAATAGGAATAAGCCTCAGAAAGCATCCCAAAAAACCTTGCCTGAGAAGAGGAATTAGTGTGCAGCTCCGATTTGGGAATATGCAACAAAACTGATTCTGCATCATCAATCTGGTGGAGCTTCAAAAACGCTTCTGCTCTACACATAAAGAGCTGTAAATTCAATTTCCAACCAGTTCAGACATTCATCCACACCTCCAAAACAGATATAACAAAACAATCATAACAACCAAGGTTTTAAATAATGGAAATTACTGTCACATTTGTCAGCAATAACGTGACAAAACCACAACTGCAACACATATTAACAATACCTGAGGCGAAGAATCCGCTCCAGCAGTAACAGCAGCATCAACTTCCCTGAGAACAGTCTTCCAATCCCCAACCCTCCGTACATCCCCACATTTGCTGATATGCTTTTCCACCACTTGCAACCTCTGCATCTCAGACGGATCTGGCTGCATCCCAAGGTGCTTCCTAGCATTCTCAACTTGTCCGAACCTGTCACATTACCACTTCCCATTCAAATCAACACAATGTAAAATAAATTTAAAAGCTAAAATCAACTTATGCACTAACTTCTTCAAAAGTTGAGATGCACGAGTTGATTTTTTTTTAGCTTATTTATCCAAACAAGACCCTAATCAAACAATGGCATCAAATCCTAAAAAAGCTAACACCTTCAACAAAAAATCAAATCAAAACAACAAAGGGTAAACCAATTCAAACCAAAAAAACAAAGAACTTGATCAATGATCTGAACTCAACCTGAGGAAAAGAGAAGCCAAACGCTGATGAGCCCTTCCATAATTAGGATCCAACCTCACAGCCTCCTCACATTCCCTCACAGCCTCACCCAACCGACCGAGCCCCGTCAGCGCCGCTGCGCGATTGCTCCGGTAAGCGGCACTCGCCGGCGACATCGCAATCGCGCGATCATAGAGACTCAACGCATCAGAAAAATGCCCCTTTTTGTAACACTCATTCCCCAACCTCTTCAACTCTTCCGGATCCACACTCTGCATCACGTGCCCCGTTCTCTTCACCGCCTCACTTCCGCCGCGAGAACTCGCCGGCTCTGCCTTCCCTCCGCCGCGCATTATGCTCCCGTGGCCATAGTTCCCCATCCCGGTCCCCAAAACATCGCTTCTACTACTTCTGCTACTCCGATTCGCCGCCATCCCCGTCTTCGAGATCTTCCCGGAGGGACAAATGTTCCCGGAGGGGAGCACATTCATCGCCGGCGAGGTCGCAGTTTGGCCGGAGTATATCAACGGCGCCGGCGCGGATCCGGAGTCGGATCTCGCGTGACCCGGCTTAAACCCACGCGCTGTGGGGCTGTTCTCACTCGAACCAGAAAGCTCGCCGGAGTTGTTGTTGTTGTTGCTGCTGTTACTGTGAGTATGAGTGTTGTTGCTATTGTTTTGGGCCGATTCGGGCTTTCGGGTAACGGAGCTAGGCCCAGTTCGGCCCGAGAAGGAGCCAGAGGAGCTGGAGCTGCTACTCGCGGCGGGGCCGCGCGTGGTCCGCAATGGCGAGACCGGGGAGCCCAGATCGAGTTCTCGGAAGTCGGGCTTGTTAATGTTGTTGTTGTTGTCGCAGGTGAGGGCGTCGCGGAAGCGATCGGAGAAGGTGGCGGCGGCGGCGTCGACCACCTCGGTAAGCGGCTTCCCCGACGAATGTGACATTGCGGAGAAGAGAAGAGAACAAAAGGGGTGGTTCAAAATTCGAACTTGATGAAGAACCCTCTCTCCTCTCTCTTAGCAATGAGTGGTGGTGGTGGAGTAAGAATTGGGAAGAAGGTCTGAAGAGGAAGACATGAGAGAGAGAAGAGAGGAAAGAAAGAAAGAAAGAAAGGGACGGGGATCTCGTGATATATAAAAGGAGCAAGCAAAGAATGAATGAAATGTGAGTACTGAAATTCTAGAGAGGGAAAATAATACTATCAAAATTTATAAAGCTCTCTTTTTTTAATTTCTCTAGAGGGAGAGAGAGAGAGAGAGTAAATTAGTGTGAACGAGGAGGAAGAAGAAGAAGAAGGATAGAGAAGAAAAAAAAGAGTGAGCTTTTATTTTCTTCTTTTCCTCCTCCTTCACCTGCTGCTGCTGCCTGCTTCACGAGACAGGCTTTGGTTTGGTTTCATTTTGCTTCTTCATCTTACTCTCCTTCTTAATATTTTCAATTCATTTTTTGGATAATTGGAGTATATACTTTTTAGGATAAAGTTATGCCCTTAACTAATTTAGAATAGTTTTTAAAAGAATTATTACTATAGTAAGAGTTAGAATTAAATATTATTTGAGTGTTTAATTAATATAATATTATCCGAGAATAAATTATTATTATCCATAATACACTAATTTGTCCCTATAGTAATATTCATCTGAAAACATTTAATTGAACAGTGTGTAAAAAGTTCATTTTAATAATGCAAGTGTATTTAAGTATCGACTTTTTATTTTTTTATTTAATTAATTAATTAATGTATTTCACATTTTTATTTTATTCTGTAGTTTTCTACTACCTCTATAATTCGTTTTATTCGTTGGTTTTTTCTTAGGGTAAAGCCAAGTTTCTCATTCCCTATCAGTTTTCAATTTTACTTGCCACTTGTCCTTCTTCTTAATTACTCTATCAAATTGGCACAATGAATTTCATTTGCTCGTGCCACCCCCACAATAAAAACTCATTAATGGTGGCATTTCGCCTTAGGAACACGCCCATTAACTTTCCTAACTCTTGAAATTCATAATGTAGATTCACTGCTTCTAATTCCTCGTAATTCACGAAAAGCACAAAAATTTTTAAATAGATTTTAAGAGCATAATAAGTTTCGAATCTATACCATGGAATGTTATTATGGGGTGGGTAATTGCTTCAATTTTCACCATGCGGTGTCAAAAAACAAAACGGTCCGAATTAAATACCATGCCTGAAACAAGTTACTACATGCAGCTGAAAGGAAAGTCATAAGGTCACTATGAAATTCGTTGACAAAATATTACTCGTAGTAGTGATTAGCACTGATACTAATCAATGCCCTAATCCAAGCGTTCAACGGCAATTGAAGTGCAATTAAGGCCTCATAATCCAAATAAAAGCACTTTTAGAAACATATACATTGATTACTAAATACCCATGAATGGGTTTATAATTATGTATATATTATTCATTTTTCAAAGTTTAAGAATTGACATAATTAGATAATATCCTTCTATTCATATATATTTAATGGGATTTCATATTCAATTTTTATTATGTGTAAAATAAAAAAAAAATTAAATTAATAACAATTACACAACACAAATAATTTTTATTTTTTTTTACGATGAATTACATCCTCAAGTCCTCTACCTCATACTAAAAATAATTATTCATATGTTAGAAGTTTGATCTTAAAAAAATGAAAGAGTGTACCACTCCACCAATGGCATTGCATTGCCAGCACCACCAGAATACAGAACATGAAGTGTACTCACTCCCTCACTCCCTCGTTCCCTCATTCATCCATCTCCATCCAAAACCCTCATCCCAAAACAAACAAGCCCTACACCACGTGGCATGCAGGAAGTGGCTGTGGGCCCCACCAGCAGCATCAAAATCAAAATCAAAATCAACCCTAGTATTAGCAGCCAGCAAAGAACAACAATCTCACCCCCTCCAATTTTCATTGTTTCTTTCAGGAAATGACCCTCCCAAGCCAAACTACATCACCATGATGTTCATTACTTGAGAATTGAGACCACCCCCCAAGGTCCAAGGACCACACCCTACAACTAGTAGAGCCCACCTACACCACACTACAATCTTTTAATTCTCCTACAATACTACAGCTTATATAAATAAATAGTTATTACTATTTCCCTATTAAAAAAATAACTATTATAATCAAATAAAACAATAACCATTTTGGTTTTGTTGTCATTGTATTCTATAGCACTAGACTTCACATTTCCCCCCAGTCTTATTGTTGTTGTGTTCATCCTGGATTCCTTAAAAATATGAAGCAAATAAAAGAAAATGGAATCAAATTGAATCTATTTTAAAAAAAAATAAAAGACTAAAATGAACCGTTCAAAAAAAAAAAATTTCCTTAAAAAAAAAGAACTAGTTTTAAGAAAACACAAGATCTAATTAAACTTTAAATAATAATAGAATCAAATTAAACTAAAAATAAATTAAAAGACAAAACTAATTAAACCTTCTTACACAAATAAGAAGCAGCCAACCCCACTAAGTCAAAGATTTGATTGTAGACTCCTAGTGATATGACCACCGTGTCCTTTTGATTTTGAGAACGTTGAAAAAATAGTGTAACATTGTGTAGGGGCAATATGGGAACATTAGCTGGCCATGTACAAGAGGACAGTGTGCTAGCTGGCCCTGTCAAGAGAACCCAAAGTGTAGTTGTGGCGTCCAGCTAAGCATTTAACAGCCAGAATTTAACGGCGTGAGATGGAATCAGAGAATGATTTATTCATTAGATTTTTTTTTTTTATGAATAAGAATCGAAATTGATAAAAAAAAAAAAAAATTATGACATTCACGCATTCGATTTATTTAACTAAGTTAAATCTTTTGGATATATTCATGTCAGATTTAGAACTTCTTTGATATAAAATTGATTTTTTTTTATCTATAAAAATTGAACATATATAAATCTGAAATTGATTATTAGTTTAGAATTGAATTGATCATTCATAAATTAGTTTTTTTTATATATTTTTGTTTTATATTGGAGACTAATTTTGGATTTGAAATTGATTCAAAACTTAAAATAATTTTAAGTAATTTATGTGTTAAATTCAAAATTTTATATTAAAATTTTACTTTAAAATTAATTATAGTCAAAATCATTTTTATCTTAAATTATTTCTACCAACCCTCGTTCAAACGTAAACTTACACCAAAACTAAATAGTGTCAAGGACTCACTTAGTTGGGTTGGACACGTGGCATCATGAGTTATGAAACTCAAACCACTTCGGGGGTGGACTTTCCGAACTAGATTCGTGTGGAGTCAAACACTTTGATTGATTGAGATTTTAGAATTTATATAAGAATTGAGAATAACAGTAAGAGTATATGGTCAAATATATATTCATAATTGGGCACAACAAGGCTTGGAGATCCATGTGGGTGCTTGGATTTGTAATCACCAAGTGCATCATACTGTATTCAAAATTCTCAACACTCCCTCACATAATAATAAGTGAACATTAATTCATTGTGATCAGTAGAGGGATCAATGTGCATGATTTCGTGTTCCATTTGTTAATAAACTACGTACCTATATTAATTTTAATTTACATTATCTTCTAGCTACTAACGCATGATGCTACACTTGACTCGTGTCCCGTAACCAGTGACGGATTTACCCGCCCCCCCCTCTTTTTATATATATATATATATAAAATAAAATAAATATTAATAAAAAATTATTAAAAAAATAAATTTTTAAGTTAATAATTTTTTTATTAATAGATGATATCTTAATTTTATATCTAATAAATATTTGGTTTCATTATATTTTTATTTATTTTTGATAAGTTTTACTTTTAATAAATTAATTTGACACTTTTTATCTACAATTTTTTAAAATCTTATAAATTTTACTCTACTATTTTATTCTTACATCACATGATTATAGATTTTATTTTTAATTTTTAAAAAAATTATCAAATTTTATATTCATTTTTTATTTTTTTAATAAATTTTATATTAAATATTTTTTTTAAAAATTTTTATTGTCAATTTTTTATAATAAAAATTCTAGTCCCTCCCTACTAGATTCTTCAATCCGTCCCTCCCCTTAACAGGCATATATATATATATATATATATATATATATATATATATAGCACAACATGTTCTTTTAAATGCTCCCCACATGATGATTCTTGTCAATATTGCTGTTGATGAAAAGGATGTTCATTCACACTCACTCATCCATTATCTTCTTCATTCGTTTTTGTGCACTGGATTCTCTAGTTCTAGTATATATGATGTCAACTTTGTTATGATATACGTTCTTTCTTAAGATATCCTAGCTAGTTAATTACCAACATAATATATAATATATTAATAGCTTAATTATATACATATATAGTGTCAAGTTGCTCAGTTGCTACTCTTGATTTATCAAATTTACTACTTGTTAACGTCTAAACACCATTCTCAGTTCATTGATGTAAACTCGTGGAAGATTCTATTACTATACCATTTGACACAAATTATATTCTGCGTAAACGAGTATGTTGTTTCTGTTTTTCTAGCTTTAATGGCCCTGATAATATTTTAATAATATGATACATTATATTAATAAATATTTTTATTGTTATAGAAATTTGATATATATTATTAATGTATTATATGTTAAGATAATTAATGGATTACACATTAATATTACTCCTATATCATAAATTTTATATTGCACCAAAAAAAAAATATCATAAATTTTATGTAGGCCAAAACCAAATTTAATTATATATAGTTAATCTTTCTTTTAATTTATAAGAGCATGGTAAAAATAAAATCCAAGTTTCATAACTAATAGAAGTTGACTTGGGTTGTAATGATTTTGGGGTGTATTGGATTAAAATTTAAAAAAAAAAAAAATTAGTAAAAAAGTCTGAAAATTTTTTAAGATTTTATAGAAAATTAAAAATTATTTAAAATTTTTTTAAAAAGACTTTACTTTTGGATTTAATGGATTTAAAATATAAGATTGGAAAGGATTTTACGGATTTATAAGATTTAAAAAGATTATATGGATTTCTAGAAAAAAAAAACATTCAAAATTACTAAATACAAACCAACACTATGAGATTTCTTTTATAACATCTCAAACATTATTTTTGTTTTCTCTATTAAGTTGTGTATTTTTTCAAAATTGACTATAATAGTTTAGAAAGATCTTTTAAAACTTTAACTTGATTAGTTATCCTGGTTGAGTTAGAAGTTTCTCCATGCTGAAATCTACTTCTCTTATAAAAATTTTAATTTTATTAAAAATTTATGAACCTAAAGAGGAATGAGATGATGAACTATATTGTAAGCTTGTAAATTGATTCGTAGTGATTTATTGGAGTATGAACACATCACTATTAGGATTATATGAAAAGTCTCACCTTGAAATAGATGTGGGTGAGAGATTATGTCACTGTCTCCAAAACAGATAAAATAAAATAAAAAAATTTGTAATGAGAAAGAAAAGTCTCTTATAATTAGATGGGATTATTTGCTAGATTTGATATTTATATGATTAACTAAAAAATCTATAAAATCTTTATAATTTTAAATAAGAGATGACTTTTTTAAAATTATTCAAAATCTCAATCGAATACTATAAGATTTCGTTGTCCTCTAAAAAAAATCTTAATAATCTTGATTGACTTGATTAAATAAGATAGATTCTTTTTTTATTATTTAACAATCCTGAGACATTTTTATATATAAAAAAAAATTCTTTAAAATCCTAAACAATTATAATCCAATACACCCCCTTAATTGTTCCAAAAAGTCTTTGGATTTTTTTTTTTTATAAATTTCCCTTAGTAGACATTAATTATGCGGCATCATGCTTTAATCATGGAACAACCTCTTCACCTTTTTTTTCCCACAATAAAGAAAAGCCTCGTAAGCATCGTATTGCATACTAGTACATGATAGTCATAGTAGTACTAATATTGTATAGAATTGTTTTATAGTACTTCTCTAATTCTCTTCTCGACTGGTATGTGGGAAGGACAAATGAGTAGTTCAAGCAATTAATATTCAACGACGTGCATGCGCACTGGGTGCTCCACTTCAATTATTTTCTACCAAAAATGGTTGAAACTTCAACTTCCTTTACTTAATGTAAATATAGTACTATTATATGATATTTTGAAAATAAAATAAAACACGCTTCGTTTCCTTTTATGATAGTTCACTCATCTATATATGCTAATCTTATTGTATTATTGTTGATTAAATTAAATGAGGAGTTTTGTCGAGAATCCATTACCAGGGACCAAAGAAGAATTAAAAGGGATTCAGCAACAAAAATATAAAAACAAGAATTAAAAGGAGCAAATTGAGAAAAGAGCCAATCTTTCCTAAGCAATACACAACAAAATGGTAGTATATATTGTATTCTGGGAATGTTTAATGTACTAGACACTCATAAGAAAGCATCTATTTGGGGTATTGTATCATATATATGATAATGTAAAATTGCTCTCTTGCTTTCACCCAAAAGAAATTAACTATTATTCGTTTATTGGTTCGTTAAACAAAGCTAGTGTAAGGCATCTTATCAATTACTATTATATTAATTATATACCAACAATTTTTTGATATATATTAATGAAATTGGTATCCATTCAAAAAGTCTGGTACAATTTATTTTCAAATTTATTTATTTTTAAGTATAAGTTGGGTTAAACATCAATTAATAAAAAAATTTAAAATAAAAGCTACTTATTTTTATTGAAGAAAAATTATAAATAAAAAATTTTATACTAAGTTATCCAAAACTACTACTTATACAAATCTTATTTTCATGTTTTTTCTTCAAATCTAAATAAGGTCAAATTTTAAAATAATTAGTATTTTTTTATAAAAAAAAATATTAGTGATTAATTTGTTAGTTTTTGTTAACAAGAGAAATCGAACCAAGACATTTTCATATTATTATATTTTAATTTTAAGGAGTTTTTAAGTTAAAAAAAAATATTAACAAATAATTATTTATTTATTTTTAACTTTAACTTAAAAGTAGCTTATAAGTTAAAAATAAATTAAACCAAACGAAACCTTAATCATGATTTTGAGTAAGTTTTGATGAAAAAAATGTGATTGAAATGAAAAATTTCATTAAAGATAGTCAGGATTTCATAAATTTTAATCATTAATAAAATAAATACCTCTTATTAAATTATATCAAATAATTTGGTCAAATATAAGGTTAACAATTGCTAATTAGTTTCATCTCTTGTTAATATAATTTAAAGTTTAATCACCATGCACTTTCAATATAAATAATTAATAAAAATGATTTGACTTCTGATACATTTATCATAAGAATTAATAATTTTATCGTATATAATGATTTATAATTGGATAATAACAATATAAATATTTTTAAAAAAAAATTTTAGTAGTAAACAGAAGAGTACCAAGACATTACCACTATTGGGTTGACTAGGATAGTTTTGGTGGTATATACATATATGCATGCATTAGGGGTGATTGATTAGCCACTTTTTGACACAATTTATGACTATTGGCAGCACTATAAGAATTGGGAAACTTTATTATATTAAAGTTCACACGTAATCTGAAATTTATATAAGCAGCAAAAGCACTAATATGTATCAGTATATAAAAAAAAAAAAAGCACTAATATGCTATATAATCTATAAATCCTAAGATTGCATACCAAATGGTTCCTTCCAAGTTCCAACCACCCTAGCTTACTCCAAATTATGATGCTGTTGTAATGTTTTTTTCTTCCACTCTTTATAACTATGGCAGATGGGTTAGGTTAGGTAGGAAGCTTTATCATGCTGAAGAGTGTTGGACAATTATGTCTGAAAGAAACAAAACAGTTATGATCTCGACCGTTGGAGTATGGTAGATAGATTTTTCTACCTATAACCACTCGCTTTCATTGCGGTTATAGACTATACTATAGAGATTAATAACAAGTCATAATAGTAGTATATATAATTCTTCACCTGAAAAAAGGTGGAAGAGAACAATGAAATTAAAAAGCATATTCTATTCTATTGTGCAAAATGACAATACTATGAATAATGCAGTAATTCGCGTATTCTGGTGAAAATAATGGCTATGGTTGTTCAATAGTCATCATCATTTATTTATTTATTTATTTTGATTGACCGAAGAAGAGTCAAAGCCTTGCATTAACTTGTCAACCTGCTAGCTAGCCTTTGAGTTACTAATGAAAAAATATATAAATTCATTCTAACGATTATTTTAAAGATGTTTGTTAATAATTAAATTATGAAATAAAAATTATTAAAAAAATATATCCATATTGTATATATGGACCATACATTAAAATAATTATTTTTAAAAAACTTCTCTCCTAGAGTAGAGAGAGTAAGAAGATTTGATGAAATAACAATTTTTTTTACATACTCACTAAAATCAAAAATACAAAAAGTATGTAACATTCTAAATTTTCTTCTCTTATCTTTTCTCTGATATAATATAAAGAATGAAACTTCATCATTTTTCTCGCTTATTTTTCCTTCATATACCAAAAAACAAGTTAATTTTTATTTCTTCTTATGGAATCCAAAGAAAGTAATAATTTGATTCTTTGACTTTGACTTAAAGTTAATAAATTAATTTTCAAACACGAGTTTTATACTATTACGAGGGATTTATGGGAGCTTGACAAAAGTTTTCTACTATTCAACGCGTGCTTGTGCTTGGGAGTGTATCCATTGTCAACTCACAGAAGAGTAACGTTGAAGGTTTATCATTATTGTGACAAAAATCAGAAACACCACTTGTTTTCCGTTTAGTTTAATGGTTTACCCAAGATTCACTCTTATGCTTCAAGGTAAAGCATTCGGCTAAAAGATACGATTTCAAGGAAAATGGGAAAATTTGTCATACACATCAATTAATTAAGTTCAATCAGCTAAACTAAAACAACTAGCACGTGAACCCCAAGAAACAGCAATCACACAACATGATCATACTATTATTGTGTAAATTATATGCAATACCCATTTAATTATGAGAAAATAAGTTGTAAACATATTTACAATGTAAAACTGTCATGCAATCATAACTTTTATAATAATCACTTTTAAAAACTATAACATCAAACTATATTAACATTATAAATTTATTTCAGTATATCATTAAATTCTATATCCACCAGATTCAAAAACTTAAGATATTATTTAAAATCAAATTTATTATTATTCGAACCAATAACTGGTTGATTATATATATTTCATAGAAGTGACCCAAAACCAACTAAATCGGCTTTTGCTAAGCCTGTTTCTGCCTTTGCCCACAGATAAGAATATATATGAGAATATGAGAATTTGATTATTCCTCCACCGCTGCACTAGCACGTGATAGAAATGAATTGGGGAGTTTGCAAAATTGAGAATGTCTAGGACTTTGAAACCTCAGTTTTTGTAAGATACGGTCACTTGAGTTGAGCCTTTGAGGATTACAGTGCAGGCAGACCCAACAATCATGGGTGTCAGATCCAGCAATACATATCACATGACATGAGAGAGACCAAAATTTTGGGGCTTTGGGAAAACAAAGAGGTGCTGATGTATGTAAATTCGTCCTGGCTTAATTTGCTGTTCATTTTTTGTCCATCATTGTGCATGAGTCAGAGCTGCTAAATGCTAATTTATTATAGCTTTTAGCTTTTGTTCTCACTTGTCACAATGCATATGCAAAATGAGATACTATATATTATCAACATAATTGTGACATAATAGACAGATAATAATAAAGGGTCACTATAAAATTGTTATTGTTATTACTAAATGTTGCACAAAGCTAGCTAGCTCTAATATAAAATAGGTTATGATACTTTGTAAATAGGAGTAAATAGGGAAATCTAATTTATTATTAAATTAAAAGAAACAAAAAAAAATCCTTTTTTTAGTATTTGATATCTATAGGATTTTGAAATGCTCATGGAGTAAGAATCAAGATTTGGGATTCATTAATTAAATATTTTACTTTCTTAGAGTCTCTTTTCCTAGGGAAATAATTCAGGTTCTGTGGCATGAAGGGTATCAGATGAGTTTATAGGAAGTCCTTTACATGATCAATTGTAAGTCTCAGCAAAACAATTGTAGTGAGTGTGGATAAGAAGTTTTTGTCATGGAGCTACAAAGACACGTGATAGGCCATGTGGTAGTGGAAGAGAAATCACAAACCTTTATTAGGTGTGACTTTTGCCAGTGTAAAATCCTTTTCTCTAGCTTTTGTTTCTGTCTAAAGAAAGAGTACTACACCATTTCTTATCTTCTCCTCTATCCTTATCCCTGAACACACATGTTTGATTCTCCTCTCTTCATCTTCCTTGAAATCATGACATGCCAACAACACAATCACAATCTTCAACACATTAAACTCAACTCCTTCCCCCAATTTAGTAACTCACCATCAACTACAAAGCTAGAAAAGGAAAAAAAAAAATAAAGAATTGAGAGAAACCAAGTGGCTTTTTAGTCTTGGGGGGGATTTTTGATGAATAAACAAAGCCACCACTGAAATATTGGTCCCCAGAAGATTAAAAACCAAACCACCGATAAAATTTAAAACTTTTTAAGGCATATTTTGAATTGAAGTTGGTAATTTCCAAGAGGATAAAATGCCATGTGAGTGAGAGTAGCTTGCAAGAAATGGTGCTGGAACTTGGAATGTTGTCTGAAGTAACCTCGAATTATACATACTAGTACGGTTTTATATAATTGAAGCAAATTTTTGGGACACTATAATCATGGGTGTGTCAGGAACATTATATATTGATCGATTGCTATAGTTCCTTACTAGGCATAGCATAGACATACCTATCTTAGGCTTTCATGTCTTGTTCTTTGTCAAAGAAAGAAAAAAAAATGGCACGCTTTTCTTTAGGTCCCATGTCCTTAGATAAATAATCAAATCATCAACCATGATTGTAAGCATTTGTACAACTAATACTGCATAGAGCATTTCCTAATTAGTGAATGAGCTAGAGAAACTTTATGATTTGTTTTAGATATGTTAATTCCTTAAGAGCACAAAATCCATATATGTAGGCATAGCTATGAAAATGAAATGAGTGGATATATAATAGCCTTTATGTTATAAGATGTTTGTACATGTTCTTGGGGGCACTGGTTGTGTGAAAACTGGTATAGGGCACATGGCAATTATAATTGGGAAGAGGTGGATCAACTTTACTGTCTGCTGAAATTAGGGCCATCCTACATAGGATTCTTGGACTGTGCAAATAATAGGGCTAATTGGTTTTCTTCAGGGAAGGTATCTATTGTCCTGTCCCATTGTGTGTTGTGCCATTGTTTTGTTCCTCAACTATATTTTTTTTTTCATGCTTTGGTTTTAAGTTGGTGTTGTTTATTAATGTCTAGACAAAGTTATTTTATTTCGGAGACACAATCTTATTCAAATCGATAGATCATTTATAGACAATAAAAATGCAGTTGTATACTCAAAATTTGAATTCAAAGACTTTAGGTAAACTATATAGTTGGCATCTGAGTTGGTGTTATGGTGTACATAGAGATGCTATTTTCTACATTAAATTGTGGTTAAACTAAGTATAATATAAACAATATTGAGTGAAAAAGTGGCATATAAATGAGGAAAGTGTGTCAGTAGAGAGTTATTTATCATTGATCCTTGTTATATGGAATTGCTTCTGTCTCTCTCCGTCTTAGTCCACTGTCACCATTCCCTCCCCTTCTTTGGTTTTGAAAATAGAGAGTTGAGTTGAACCTTGAGGGCATTGAGAAACTGCAATGGCACGTGATGCCCGTTAGGAATTAAGAGAAATTATCATAGTACTGGTAAATGCTGCAGCAATGGCCAGAAAGAAGAAATAAATAAATAAATTATTTAATAAATGGAAAAGGACTTCTTGTGACTGGAATTATTCCACCTGTGGCACTTTGAAAGGAGAAATTTTATGAGTGGTTTGAACTTTGAAGATTCTTCCACCTATTAATGTCATGTATGATTTTAATTTGCAACAACTTTTGATAAGGTTCCTAATGAGACTGTTTATGTTGTGAATTATTGTTAATATTACTTTAGTTTGAATATAAACAGTTTAGAAGGGTTTTTAATATCACTTTAGCTTTATAATAGACAAATGTCATTTTCTACCCTGTTTGTTCGGTTTCTTTATCTGCAAAAGGAATAGTTCATTCCCAAATTAACAATTATTATATACAAATTTCTGAGCCTGTAACATGTCATTTTCTTAGAACTTTTTATCTTCTTTATGATTAAATTGTAATTTTTATCCTATAAAAGTTAATTTAGATTTCACTTGAATTCTTTATTTTTTATTCAATTTAATCATTTAAGTAGTCTTTTTCAACTTTTTTTATTATTAATTTGATTCAATTTAGTCTTCTGACATTTTCTTTTTCATGACATTATTTCCTTCTAACATGTTTCGGGTCCCATTTTAATGAAAGCTTCTCAAATGACAACGTTTTGAATAGGATTTCTTCTTCCATTCACACTTCATCATTAAACCACCATTCAAAACTTCCAAACCACTACTAGAAAGCACCATTGTGATTGTCCCTGCACAAACTACCCCCTATCTAGATCATCTTGTCTCCATTCTCTATTTTAGATACTCAACAATCACCATATAATCATCATCATTATTATTGACTAAAACTCACACCTTTATCTCTATCATTGGTAACCATTTTTACCATAGACTCATGCTTACATTAAATATCAAAAACCAACAAATAGTTACGAGAGTAATAATAAATTCGGTATTCTTCAACAAAGTCTTGTGATTAAGTTTTGTGTATGTATAAAAAATATAATTAAAAGTGAAGAATTTTATTAAAAATAATCAGAAATTTTTTTAATGAAGATTAATCATTGATAAAATTGATAAATATTTCATTTTAATAACATAATAACAAAAAAAAAACATATTTTAATTTAATAAAAAATAGAATAAATTAAAAAATTAAAAAACTTCTGATTTGAAAAAATAACTTAAAAGCCTAAACTAAATTAAAACTTGAATTAAATTTAGAGGATTAAATCATAATTCCATCTCTATAAAAAAAGACTTGAATTTTACTTTCCATTTCATATTTGCTAAGAAATTCTACTATTATGTATGGCAAAATCATTTTGATCCAAATTCAACAGTAACTGCTTCTCATTGGTTACCGACAATTGCAACCTGCCAAGTAAGTCATTTTGTACCTGGTACTTTCCCTTCATCATTTTGTACATCATGTATATATGATAAATAAACGCATACATTATACATATAAATTAGAAAAGCATATAGTATTATACACATTGTGAAATATATAAAGAAAATATAGAAATTAATTCCAACTGCATGATAATTAATACTAACTATATAATGGTCTGACCGACGTATGAGTGATATGTTATTTTTGTTACTATCTTGAAACAAACTGACAGTTGAATTTATTTCGTACTTTAAAAAAAAACATAAATGCAGTTTCATTTATACAAACAAAACACTAAATTTGTAAAATTAAAAAAAAAAATTGACTATAAACCAATTAATATCAACTGAGTAAATAAACCTGAAAGCATGCCAAGTTCCATAAGATGAATATTAAATGAATAAAAAAAAATCTCAAGTATATATTTACCAACATAATGGTATGAAATTATTGATCACGAGCCCTAGCTTATTTTCAAACCTAATATATGTCATAATAATTGTTCCTTCTCTGTGACAAATCCCATTTCTTCAAAACTTAGGTAGTGCTGTCTGAATCACAGTCCATATCATGAGGCCACTATATATGATAGACAATTAATACAATAATCATAGGACACTGTGATGATTAATTAACATAATTATGCTGTCATTTTCCTTAAGGTAATAAAAAATTACTGAATATATAAGGTCTCCACAAATTATTTTTCAGAAGGGGATCAATCAAAGATGCTGTTGTGTTATTAGTGCCATTGTTTAGTTTGAGATTTTCTTTTGAACACTTTAGCAATACTTTTTAATTTTCTTCTGTGTTCTTTTCTTTCTTTATTTCGGTAAAGGTCTTTTTATGAACTGATCATAAAGAGTAAACATCATTTACACCATTAATTCATAAATTATTTATTCTTGTAATAATTTGATTTTTTTTTTTATAAAAAAAAACAGATTCAAGTGCAACTATACAATCATGCGAGTAATTTGTGCACAATTGTCAAAAACAGATCGTACAGAAAAAAAAAATATTATTCAGTCTGAGCAAGCCATGCCTCCATTATTATTATTTTTTTCATGTCAAATCAGATAAACATAGCTTTTAATTTTGTATAAGCAATTATGTGAGCAACATTATTCTAATGAATATAAATAGAGAAAAATGGTGATGGTGTAAAATGCCTTGAGTCAATCATAGTCTTCTGATATTGATTTGTATAAAATTATCTTAAATTTTATACATATGAAATGATGTATTATAATGCAACTATAGTATAAAATTATATTGCACCAATAGTATATCAATATTAAATTCATATAAATATATATTTGATTTTGGGTGGTCATAGAGCATTTCAGGTAGCAAAATGTGTCAGCTCCAGATCAGCAGGAAGCAAGTTCACTATTTGTTTTTACTTATTGGAACAGAAAGGTGTATGTTTGATGGGCCACGTGGGTCCCTATGTATCCTGATCCGTTGAAAAGCTTTCCAGAATTAGGACAATGGCCCAGCATGATTGACTTTTTATGGCCCAATAATGGGTCCATCATTGGAGGCCCATATTTCCCACTATTCATAATTAGGAACTAGTACTCTGTCTCTCATTCACACCATTCATTGGAGGAAATTGAAATGATGCCCAAATCAGATGCTATTAATTAATATTATATTATACTGTTAAAATAAAAAGGAAGAACAAGCTTGACTTCAACGAAAGGTGATAATACCCACTTTTTTATTGGGAGAAAAAGGTGAAAAATAAAATTTTCATAAGTTTAGAGTCTAATATTTTTTTTTAATTATGGTATTATTATGAATAGTTCATATCAAAATTAAAAATTCTCATTCCAAAATATAATCACTAATATTAAAATTACTTATTATAATATTGTATAACACGTGAGAGATTGTTTTATAATTGGAAAAAAAATTAGAAAAGCGTGAACAGCAGGATTCGAACCTGCGCGGGCAGAGCCCACATGATTTCTAGTCATGCCCGATAACCACTCCGGCATGTCCACTATATTGACAAAAATTCACCAAAATTTTTAATTTAATTAATAATTATTCACTGTCAGAGAGATCAGCATTTGTGACATTGAACGAAGCTTTGCTATGCAGACACTTAAAAATCTGCTTATACATCAGAGTTTCAGGTGATATTATTTCTTGAAGAGGTCTTGTTTTGGTCTATGGAAAGGTTTCACATTCACTTCTAGAAACTGTTAATTCCTTAATCTTCGTATGATCTTATCATCCCATGTATTATTAGGGGCTAAAGCTGTAAGAATGTACAGAAACTTAACATGTGGTGTTTATCCAATGCTATGATAAACCTATTACTTGACATTGACATGTGGTAATACTCTCTACTGGTGTAAACAAGTTGAGCTATTTGTAAACTATTTAAGTCTAATTTAGTAAATGTTTAATGAAGTTCGTTCGTTTAATTAAATAAACAAACTTAAATTTGAGATTTTACTCAGTTTTTTAAATAAGTTAACATTAAACTTTATATACTAGACATTAACGGTATGTGAATAACTCATTTATTATGAAATTATAAAATATGTTTTTAGTCTCTTTGAAATTTTCAAAGTTCAATTTTAGTTTTGTCTATTTTAGTCCTTCTAATCTTGAAATGCATAAAACACTGTTGATTTGGGTCCCTGCATGTTTCTGCCTTGTGTCTTTTTGGCCATGGTAACATCGTGCATTAACAAAATCACTATTCTTCAATTACATGACTTAGATTTTGTTCCCTTTTCAATCTCATTGCCAACAGAACCATATTACATCTCAGTGTCTTTTCAATTGCAGAATTGTTTATTAAACTTGGATTATACAACAACCACTTCCATTAGCTATGAGCTTTTTAATGATTGTTTTGTGATTGGAACAGAACAATGACACGATTTACTACTTCATATAATCTTAAAAAAGAATGACATTAAAATTTGAGAAATTAGTGAAGTTAAATGGTATCATCATCCGTAAAGTAAGTCTGTTTTCTAATGCTCTATTATAAACTACAAAGCCTTCCTCCCTAAAGAAGAGAATAATATAAGGCAAAATTTGACAGAAAAAGAGAAAAAGAGAAAAAGAAAAGAAAATACATAAAAGTGTCTTCAGACATGAAGAAAATATGAATCAGAAGGAGAAAGATCAATGGACAGAAAAGGATTGCAATGGTAGCTGCTCACAGCAGTAAAACATAACAAGAGCAGGCAATTCACCTTCACTTCATAAATATGCAGAGAAATACTATTCATCAGAGTCCACAGTTGAACTCCGTGTACAACTTTCTGTTTGATGGAGTTCCAACATTCTCTTTTCTGGATTACAAAGACCTGTAGTAGGTAAACAATCTCATGATCATTAGGGAAATATTTTGCTTTGAATTGCACTATATGTTATTCTTATATTAGAACAAATTACACTCACATCTCCTGAGCTTTTTTTGAATTATGTACCACACCACTCTTTTTTTCCACGTCTACACTAACCTCCCTTAATGTTTTAAAACATTACACTTACATATCTCCTTAATGTGTTTGAAAACATTATACTACATTGACACTCCCAACAAGGAAAGTTGTTGTAAATTAAACAATGACGGGTATTGTGTGTAATTTGAAAAAGTATCGGAATATTAATGTAATTTGCTCATCATCATACAAACTTCTGGAGCAAGGACAAATACAAACCTGAACACTTTGGAAGATCCCACACAGCAATTGATGTGGAAGTACACTCTCGAGCACAAAGTTGTTGATTATTTTCATGGTCGACATTCATTGCAAGCATCCAAGCTCCAATTGTGACATCCTCATTGCTGAACATCCGGAAACTGTGATTAAAAAAAAAGAGACAAAATTCTCAAATCCATTTTGATCAGTGACACAACTCAACATGAGTAAACACAATACTTTAGGACAACATCTCAGATTTTGTTTTTCATCAGAGAACAACCATAGAAATTGTTGAAAACTTGAAATTATAGCGGTTTAGGTATAGAGGGATGAAAAGAAGATTAAAAAAGACTGAATATACAGATTGATTGATTTGATATGGTGTTACTACAGTGAATATCATTAAAACAAATAAATTCCTAATATTAATATACATATGAATTATTTGTGAACCTACTGTTATTGAAGGTTAAATGACCAAGCAATTAAGTCAAGGAGAAAGGAAAACTTGCCTGTTATTCTTAAGTGCTACCAAGCTGGATACAACATCAGCAGAGAGAGCGTATATAGGACCATAAGCATGAAGAAAATATTCCTTTCCAAGCAAACTAGATAGTGGCTCATACCTGCAAGATTTATCAGTATAGTTACACAACATTTTCAACCCAACAAATGGAGGTAAAAAAACAATTCAGGTAAAACTAACCATTTGAGTTTGGGATCAGTGAAAACAGGACCCTTTTTCATGCATCCTATGTAAGTCTGAGGGTGAGATCGCTCTTTTGCCAGAAGTAATGAAAGACGATCTGACATGAAAAAAAAAAAAAATGATTGCATAAATCTTAACTATAGGGGTAATCATTAATCTCATAAACAAAGCTTATCACTATATTCAACCAAGTTAAGCACTGAAAGATATGGCACCTGGCCTTAAATATATGTCATCATCTGCTTTGACATAAAACTCAGCTTCAAAAAGTGCGTAAGCAGCTTTGAAGAAAGCCAACCTGTAATAACAAATGACCAAATTCTTCTCAGCAACAAACCACAGACATAAAACATTGCAGTTTACTAATTCTAAGCACACACACACGTTTTGTATGGGAGCTTACTGTACTCCTCTTCAATATCCAGTAAAATGAAATCATCATATTGTGCCACTTCATTCTGAAGTGCAGACATCTTTGATCTATCGTTCGTTCTACCAATCACAAACCTAAAGGCCAATCCAGTGGCTTCTTCCAAGCTGCAAGCAACAAAACAAATTGGAGATATCATGATGATTAAAGACAATCCCATTAAATCACATCACTTTCAGACACAAACAAATTCCCTCAAATTACCCAACACACAACAAAACAGTGAACAGTTCATGCACACAGTTAACCATAATCTAAATCGAAATGCTTTTGATAAAATTTAAATAATTTCTATACAAATTGAGACTAATATCACATCAGCCGCATCTGTTTGCAATTTTAGATATAGATAGATAGATAAGTCTGAAATAGGTCACACAAATGAAGAGAAGAAACTTAGCATCATTCATGCCTAAAACTTTCATGTAACACAACTTATGAAGACATCATAGTGACCACATGACACTCCAAGCAATCGAATAATTATAAGCATATACACTCAACTCCTCATCCATCTCTCTTCTACCCTATTTTCTTTTTATCTCTCTCTTCAATGTCTTTTTTTCTATCTCTTTCTATCCTCCAACTACATACACCCCAAAAGGCTTAGATATGTTTTTATTTCCTTCTTACCGATTTTTGGCTGTTTGGATGCACCATTTGTAGCGAATTTTGGATTCACGAGTGACTAAAAAAAGCGTTTCATGAATTTGAAAAAGTAAAAAAATGCAAATTTTAATTCTAGAGACTTAAAAAGACAAGACTCCAAATTCGAGAGACTAAAAACATATACAAGGCAGTACAACGTAACGGTATTCTTATGAGAGAACTCCAAAGCAATGTCATTTTCCAAAAGCAGATCAGTGATAACATAACAGTTGTACAATAAGATCACTTACCCTTGAAGTCCATGTGGATCGGAAGGAAACCAAGTGTTCCTGAGAGATTGGCGCCTCCCAACGGATCCAAACCCGGTTTGAATTCCCACAAAGGCCATAACCTTGTGTCTATTCTCAACTCGAGCGTTGTTATTTTCATTGGAGGAGGGGCGGTGATCCCAGAGAACTTTAACCGATCTGGGGCTGCGGTTGGTGGGGCAGGGAGGGTCCCGAAAGGGTCTGAGAAAACAGAGGAAGAAAACAGAGAGGGTGAGGAAGAGGCATGAGAAGACGAGGAATGAGGCTCTGCGAGGTGGAGGGCGAGGGTAGAAGTACTTTGGGAAAGAAGATGAAGGCATGGTTTTAGGAATGGAGGCCCGGAACTGGAAGAAGCTCCGGGTTTGTGGGAATGGAGATTTGGGTCATCTCATAGATGATAAAAGGGTGTGAAGATGAAAGGTGGTTCAGACTTCAGAGAGTGGGAACGAACATGAAGTGAAAGAAAGAGACAAAAGGGATGGTTTTATGGTTTATGCTTAGCAAACAAGCATCTGTTATTGACAGTTATGTTTTTTTGTTCTCTCTTCCTTCATGCATCTCATTACCAAACACACATGTTACGTAACCACCAATGTTTCTATAGTATATGCTTCTTTTTTTTCTTTTTTCATATAGTTTAAAGAGAAATGACAACTAAATGCTGTTAATTTTTTTTAGTTTTTTTTTCTCTTAGTTAATACATCTTCATATTCATGACTTGAATTAAAGATCGCTGGCTAAGTTAGAATTTGAGTGTATTTTTTTTTTTTTTCAGTTTTTACATCCTTGGTGCTATAAGTGTAAAATATTGAGGTCCCTATATTGTTATAATATATTCTCTTTAACACGGTTTATTACTGACTAAAAATTAAAAAAAAAAAATCTATGAAACTCACTTTTTATTTAGTGAATTATACTCACAATTTATGATTTTTATTCTAATCAATTCTAAAGAGATTTCAAGAATATTATGTTAAAAAAATGTGATGTTAGTGTTCATGTGCCCTACATGGTTATGTGTAATTGGATTACAATTTAAAATAAATTGTGTATTTTAATTAAATTATTAATATAAAGTTTTCATATTTAAACTCATTAAAGGAATCAGTTAGATATAAATTAACAATTAAGATTGTGATAAAAAAAATTATATGAATAAATTATAATCAGAAAATTATAACAATTCTCATTAGGGACGGATCTAGAAAATGTAGGAGGGAGGGAGGGGATAAAAAAAATTTTGGTTAACTTTATTATTTTTCATAATAAAAAATATTAATTTTTTTCTTTGTGATTAATTTTTTATATATAATTTTTTTTGTTTTAAGTTTCTATCTTCATATAAATGATCGAAACCGTCACAAATTATTTTTTTAATTAATTTTGATGATTTTTATCTAAATAATGGTAATTCATAAATCATTACAAATTATTTTTTAAAATATTTAAAGGATATATCATCAATTAATTGACAATAGGAATCTAAAACACATTTTTTATATATTAGAAACATGAAGCGCAATTAAAAAAATTATTATAGAACAAATACAAAATTGAGATATATAGGAATAAAAGATATTTTAATAATTTTTTTAACACAATTATTAAAATATCTATTTTTTATAAAATTATTTAACAAATAAAAAGTTTAACAAAAATTTTTATTATTGATTTTTTTGTATAAAATTAAAAATAGAAGCTACTATTAAAAAAAAATAAACAAATCTCAATTAAAAATATTTATTTTTTATTTTTTATATACATATATTTAAAAGGATGCTGGTTGGGGGCTGAAGCCCCTGCCTGTCCCCTTGCATCCGTCTCTGATTCTCATACTTAAGGTTTATAAGCAATTGGAACAATTTTTACCCACAAAAATCGATGTTGCTCAATCTAGACCTCCTTGATATGAAAGGGGAGTTCAGTGAACAATAGTAAAATGAATGGGAGGAATTGTTTGTGACACTATTCAAAGCACAATGAATGGTAATAAAGAAATTTTTATCTTTGACCAAATAATGTTCTTGGTTTATACAGAACAGAACCCTTGGACTATATAGTGATCAAGATTGTACAATAGTCTTGAGTCTTAACAAATAGTAGGATCAGCCCCACCCAAAATAATATGATTAAACATTTTGGTATTTTGTTATAATACCTGAAATGTTTGCACCTTATTGCATAATAACTTTCATCATTTCGTAAGTTGTTTTACAAAATGGCAGCATGTAATTATTTTTGCATCAAGCTGCAATCCCCGTAAGAAATATTTGCTTAGCAGGTAAAGAAGGATATTAGCTTTTGCAAATATTTGACCAATTTAGTGAAATGTTCATCATTTTTGCTTAAAAGATTGATTATGATGGCAATTGTAGGTGCATAAAAATAAAGTGATTTGAACATCCCAACAATGCCTATTTTGTAGCACAACCTAGTTTGACATCTTAACTTCCTTACCACCAAGGCAAAACCATAAACATTTTTGTATGCCACACTGGGTCCCTAGTTACATATTGTGTCACAATTTCACCTTACCTAACCGGTTAAGTTTCCATATTTTGCAGTTAGTTTCCCTAAGATACCCTACAACTTTGTTATGAGCATCATCACACAGCATTCTCTAAACATCTAACCTTTCTTTCAACTTCTGATTCAGCTTGCAGACTTTGCAAAAGTCCCAAAAAAAGCTGTTTCATCATACATCACTGAGCATTCAATATTGGAATCCATGTCAAAATTGCTGCCTAAAAATGTTTTGCAGGACAAATTTGAAAAATGGCCCTGCAAAGCATTTTCCTGACCCTCACCTATTTTGATATTCTTGTCCTCAACAATACTAACACCTGGTTCAGCACCACCTTTGTCACCACAACAATTCTCACTAGATTGCTGTACTGAATCACGTGCCACTTCTGCTTTGTTGCTTGTTCTCAATTCCTTCGCAATGTTTTCTTCAGTAGAAGAGCCACCTGACACTTCCAAGTGGGTGATCTTCTCTTTAGAAGAGCTACTTATTTCTGTTGATTCTTTGGCTTCTAATGCACTGTCAACAGTTTGTGTTTTATCATCTCTGCCAGTTTCATTGCCAGCTTCATAGTCTGATGGATTTTTGCCATCTACAGGTTCATGTTCTGACTTTGCTTCACCTTTGCTGGTAGTTGTGTTTCCAATATCTTGTGCCAATGATTCAGTAATGGTCATTCCATCAGAACAAATACCTGCTTTGATTGATTCTTCTGTTGCTAGAGTTGATTGATCACACAGTCCTGTTTCAGCTGACAAGAAAATGAATTTTAGTAAGCATTTAACAATAACAGTACACTAAAACAACACACCAAACAAAATACCTTCAATTTTATCCTTCCCATATAAGGATTTTGCAAGTAACACTGTCCCAGGAAAAACCATCAAGTTCATTTTTTTCAATCTTAGCCTTTCAATGTCATCAACAAGTACAAATCCAAAGCCCTTTGTCCAAGTCTCAACCAAGTCTGGAATGGCTGATACCACAAGCTTTTCCACCTTGAAAGATATTAACATCTGCTAATGACAGAAAAATTTAGAAACACAAAAGGCCAGCCATGTGGAAACATTTCAAACGAATAACTATATTATAGGAAAAAAGTCACTAAACGCAAATCTAAATCAATTTTTGAAGAATAATTATTTTGATGGACAAGATAATAATAATTGAACATGAGCAAACTGAACTATATTTCGGATCCATTTTATTTTACTACAATTATACCTGTTCGATTGCACTCACTAGGAGGCGGCACATTCCCTGGCGACGATACTGACTGCAAGTTGCAATTAGAGGCATCTCTGCTACTGTAGTTCCATGCACCCTGTAAAGATGTAAAAGACTTGAGAACAATGCAATAAAAACATACATAGCATCTTGTATAGATCAAAATAAATGTAACTGTAACCTAATTCTTTCATAAATCAGCTGGAAGGGGTAAGCTTGAGCTTCAGTGAAAGACATTTAAATCATTGACTTTACATATTAGAAAAGTGGCTAAAATACAATCATTTGCATAAATGTCAGAAAAAAGGATTCAAAAAACATCAATTTCTACCATAAATTTCATGAGGAAAATATCTATATTTTAAGTATTACCTGATAGATGCTGCAGATACTAACACATCCTGTTTCTCCAATACGATGGTGTAAAACCCTTGATAGTTCAGACGAACAAACTCAGACCTGAAAATCACATGAAATAAAGCCTCTCAAATCAAAATACAAACAAATAGGAACAAAAAAAATGGATTTAAAAGAGTATGAGGGGCAGGAGATTATTAAGATGAGTGTAAATAAGAAAGCACACAAAAACAAGAGGGAAATTTGACATAGTGAAGAGGCACTAACCCCCAGTTGTATAAAACTTGGGGTATCATGTGGATGCCTGTTCTTGGATCAAACATTGACACAAAACACTCCTCCATGATAGTAAGAGCAAGGGCTAATTTTGTATTGCATACTGCCTTTAGGGCAAACCACTGTGCAGAGTGAACTTTTTGGTCATCATGGATGCATCTAAGAAGGGACCATGAGATGCCATCAGCAACTTGATTAACTAACCCCACCTGAGACTGGAGTCCAGAGTATACCTGCACAAACCAGAGTCTCAAGTCCTTGAATAAAGTGTTGGGATATTATAGTATTATTAGGTTATTCTAGTAGTGTGTACTAAACCTAATTATTAATATAAAATACAAGTACTTGGTCAAAATATAGTAACACATTTTCATATCAATAATATAGTGTCCATTGCCCACAAAACAAATAACAACTGGCACGACGGTGAAATAAGAAATTCATGCTATTCATTAATATATGGTAATAAAAGCACTCTTAACAAATATAGCAGAGACAATTCCCCAGGCTATATTAAATTACTGAATAAGTCACGGCTAGAATCTTCCACATTTTGTATGGCTTTGAAAAGCTGTCAAATTTGATCTGCTTTTGGAAATAAAAACTTTGATGTTATATTACTTAATTATTATAAGTTATAACCACTTTAATTTTAAGTAAATCACACGTATTGATTACCATGTATTTTTGTTTAACAAATCCCACACAATTTATATCAAAGACTACATTTTAAATTTTTTTTATCTTAAACTTAATTGTCTGAAAAATGCAACCTTTTATAAGTTATAACTATATTTACCTTTACCACCCTATACAAATTTTAATCAGACAATTATCATTTAATGTTCCAAAAGTTGGTGCAGAGTTTCAAATATAAACCAAAGTTTCAGAAAGTTTTTAACATCTCAGATTATACTATCTCACATTACAAGCCACTACATTATCATGCAATATAATAGACAATTAGCCAGCATTTGCTAAATTTAAGAAATCCATTTCAAATGGAAGTCTACAAATTGTAGTATAGTACCTCCTGACAACTCTGACCACAAAACCAAGTGTCTGAAACTGCTCCTTCTTGTTTATCTCTATCTTTCAGGCATTTCTCATGATCTATATATTACAAAATCACAATAGTCAGATGGAATCGGTGAAGCATTACAAAGGGAAAAAGTACACAAACTTCAGATCAAAGAAATCTTAATTCATAATCAAATTAAGTAATTACTTATTATAATAAATTAATAGGGGAAGCTGAGATCATGGGGCTCTCACTATTGTGGCATTTAAGGAGACTCAGATCAACTACCCTCCAAAATAATAATGATAATTTAAACCATAGCATTGGTTACATCATAATGCAACATGATCATACAGGGCATACTTACATTTATGTTCACACTGTGAACATTGTAATGAATTATGCACATCTGAAGGGTCTTTATCCATGACCAAATTTCCACATATCCTACACGTGCAGCTTGTGCAGTACCAGTCACCATCGGGGATCTCCTGATGTATGAAAGCAAATATAAAAAAAATAAATTAGAGGATAACCCACTATAGAAAGTCCTAATTACCATATTCTATATTTTCTAGTAATCAGCTAAGTCAGAATAAACAACCCTAACTACAGACCACAAAATACATGTGTTATGTTACTGTATAGGCATACATATACATATACATACACTGATACACACATATACATTATATATAGGAATCGCATAGGAGACTTAATAGTTAATACTAAAAGCATGTTTGAATTCCCAAAACAAATTAAAAGAAAGAAACTAGCATAAACCTAAGAGCAGACGGACCTGAGTGGACAAACAAGCTAGGTGAAAAGTAGATGGACAGTTATCACAACATATCAGCTCACCCCCCTCACCACACAACCCGCACGAATCATCATTTTTATCATTATCCTCAGCATCTACAGCTTGATTCTGGCTTTTCTTTTCTTTGTATTCTGCTGACCAAGCTTGAAGGAGGCACAGTGTAAAGGGCTTACCAGACTCCATGAAAATATTCAAGCAGGGGCGATTCAGTGTAAACCCAGCATGAAACTTGAACTCTGATAATGTGAGCACCTTACCACAACATGTACAAATAATACCATCTTTGGTGATCCTACCATCCTTAATGACAACATTATCCTTAGGATTTCGGTATTGAATGACATCATTTAAAGCTATGACCCCTTTATCAATCAACCAGGACAATATTGTCCTTGCACCCAAATAAATCCTATTCAATTCCTTATTGTGCTTCCCTCCATTACATGGATTCCTTGGTAGCAACCTGCAACGGCCCTTTTGGCTTTTAAGCTTTCTCTGACCCCTTGATTTGCAGGATTTAGCACTAGAATTAACTCGGATTGCCTTTGAGCTGAAGTCCTTATTCCTGAATATTGCAGACACCAATAAATCATCGTCTTTAATCTGGCATCTGTTAGACTTATCTGTTCCAGCTATGGGGCAGTTTGTTTTCCTAATATTTCTCTGAATTGCACCAACAGATGATAACTTTCTGCAGTTTCTTTTCTTCCCCACATTGTCAGCTAGATCATCCTGAGCCTCTTCCAACCCACTTGCTTCACCATCCAGTGATTGCACCTGGTCAGTAATACTTGAGCCCAGCATCTCACTATGGTAGATCATACTCAGTTTGATTTCAGATACCCTTTTACACTTCCTCCGCATTTTCTTTTTAAGAATAACATTAGAAACAGAATATTTATTATCTTTCCCAAATACAGAATCTACTGAGATTTTGCCACCCTCTTCCTCACTACATTCAGACTGTTGCATAGCCCTTGAGCCATGAGAATGAACCAGGCCATGGCTCACACCAGATGCATTATTTTCTTCTGACATGTCTATTGGCACATCTCCATCAATAACTTTGTTGGTTTCCAGATAGTTTTCTGAACTTTGTTTATCAACACTTTTGGAATTTCTAACTTTGGCTTGATGAACAGCATTTACATTAGACCCTCCAGGTAACTGATTCAAAGTTTCAGAGCTTGAACAAATAGGAGCACATGCCACCTTACACTTGCTAGAAACTAAACTCCAAGTTGCTTTCACTACCTCTCCCCTTTTCAGCGCACCAATCTTTCTATCAACAAATATAACTACTACAAAAGGATCCAAAAGCAACCATCGATAAGCCAATATAGCAGCAGGGTCTTCTGACTGCATCTGTGTTTTGTCAACATTTAAGAGTGCACTGGATAGATCAGACCAGAATTGACTAACATCAGTCCATTCCTTATAATCTCTACACATAAAATTGCAGTTTCCAACAGACAATAGCTCACCACATAATCTCCAAGCCTTTGTAAACTCCCGAACAGGCTTTCCCTCTGGTGTCCTATAAACTGACTCCGGGTAACGCCTACAACGCCGTTGACGCTTCTCAATAGACCATCCTGCCATCGTAAGCAGCTGCACAATATGAAACTGCAGTATAGTACGAGGGTCCTCTCCCTCTAGCATTGAGGATGAATTTGAGATGTCCACATTAGAAGATTCCGGCATTTCCTCAGGATTTAAAGGAGACCCAAACTTCTTCACAACAGTGGTTGACGGATTTGTAACTACAAGCCTGTTTGCAAAGCTTTCCTGGGAAACAGGAGAAGCAGCTGCTATGCTTATAGACACCTCTTTTGCAATATTTCCATCTGCTTTTGTTGAGTTAAAGTTTGTAGCATCTACATCATCTTTAGGAGCTTGTTTATTTAACTTGTTATGGTTCAACAGATAACAACTAGATATCACACCATTTTTAGATGATTCAACTAAACGAAATGCAATTGGTTCACTATTACAACCTGTAGCAGCACAAGACAGGTTAGAAACTACTACTTTTGAAAGTCGTGATGAACTCAATTTTTTTTCTGAATCAGATCTACTACAAGCAAGTTCATGCAGAGAAAATTTCATACGTTTGACATTCACATCCTCATCATTCTGGTCTTCATAAATGAAACTCTCTGGCACACACCCCAGAGCAATCTCCTTGGAATGCTGAATTACATTAAAGTCCTCCTCTTCGTGGTGTATAATTCTAGAAGATGAGGGATGAAATACAACTGAATTTTCATTATTAGAGCAGAATGATTTGAATGTGTTTTTAGCGGATTCACCTTCAAAGTTGATGGCTACAGGAACAAGACTCTTCTGACTAGACTGAAAAATGCCATTACCAGAAAAGACTTCTGAAAAAATCTGTCTTTCTTCGTTAGATCCTTCAAAGTTATCATCATATAAATCCTCTATTTCGTTGTTGATCAACATCTCTACTGACATGTGTGATTTCACAATGTGATGTCTATAACTGGTCTACATGTTGGCAACATTAATAAAATCTCATGGTAAAGGATTTAGAATCTGCATGAGAAAGTGAGGAATGTTATTAAACTGTTTTCAAAATTATAAGATTCAAAACAAGCTTTAAATTCTTAATTATAGAAAGAAAAGAAATTGCAAGAAAGATATCATTCAACAACAACAATCATGAATCACATATCATTCCCTCAGAGTCACAGTAGCATTAAATACAAAATTGAAATGCAAATGAGGAAAATGAAAAGATTTTCAGACGACAGTCAGATAATTAATTTTGCACCCATGAGCATCCATCCTAATGATGCATTAAAAGAGTATCTCATTATCTGGGTAAACCATATTTATGCACAAACAAGAAGCCATCAAAATAAATAAAGCATTTAAACACCTAAATAATTGACTTCTTTAATTTTGGAATAAGATAACTTCCAGTTTTATCTTCTATATACAGAACTATCATTACTATTGATGCATCAGCATGCATTGCCTAACTGCCTAAGAAGACCAGGCAAATCAATAACATCGTCTGTTGTTAGCTCACACTCAAAAGCATTTTGCATTATTCATCCATGGCATAGGGTATCAGACATATTGTCTTTCATGCAACAGTTTCTTCTAGAGAAATATTCTACTCGGACAAAAACACCATACAGCATCTAACCAAGGATTAGGGAATCAGAATTCAGAAATAATATACTTTTCATGCAACAATGCTTTAACAGAAGAGTTTCATTTCTTCCACTAGTATTAGTGTTATAGTGAGTAGTCCTCCAAATTATTAACTAAAAAAAGCTTCATTACCCTCTTCTTCAACTTGTTAAAAAAAAATAAAGCTCCACATAGAAGTGATAGAGAATGGTGTTTAAAGACAACAATTAATAAACAATGTTTTCTGCTATGACAATATTAGTAAATATTGTAAATATTTCTTAATAAGCATCATGCAAATGCAAACTTTGGCTTGAATCAAAATGCACATGCAATCCTACTATATTCATGTTTGCAAGAACACAACTATTTTTTTCAAAATACAAAGATTTAGGAAATCAAAAGTTGTTTTCAAACTTCAAAAACTTAAATAAAGTATCGTTTATGCACCTTATATTATATACCTTCAATTTTTTTTACAAAGAAACAACATCAATAAATCCGCATGCATGAGTAGAGAAGCAGCATTGGAACACAACAAACACCGGGTTCAGAAATGGATGACAAAGCCGAGAATCCAAACCAACAAACACTCACTATTAACACAGATCACAATCTACCCTAGCCATCTCAGATTCTCATGAAAGAAATTCACAACCCATCATCAGAAACCACCGGAAAAAAAAAACTTATCAATAAACAAAGATGACCCAGAAACTCCTAAAAGGATAATAAAGCCAGAGGCACCCACCGGAGCAGCGCAATCTCATCCAGAATTAGGGTTCCTCAGAAACCGCAGCGACAATTAAACATTTCTGGGCCGAAAGCACGAATTCCAATCTTCCTTGGCTTCATTCCTTGCCTTCAACCACGCCGAGAGCTTCGGGAGACACAACAATGCTACCACAATGCGACAGATGGCAAACACAAAGGAACACACCACACACAGACTTTCTCTCTCTAAGACTCTCTTTCTCTATCTAGAACCATCAAACATGTGAGTGTTGGTATCTATGTCATAGACTACTTAGATGTACAGTTGTACCCTCTTTCATTACTACTAGGCCTTGTCTATTTGTGCCTCTTATTTTAAACCCTTAATGAATCACCTAAGCTCTCTTTCAGATTGAGTTCCTCAGTATGGAAATGCCTTATATTTATGTTGGACATAAAAATTATATTTCCAACCCAAAAATGTCAAAATAAGTACTACTCATTCAGTTACTTTTTAATGGTTGTTTTCAATTATTTTAATAAAATAAATGTAATGATTTTTTTGTAATTTTAATAAAATAAATGTAGTGTTTACTATTTTTTAATTTTCTTTTTTTAACTTCATAATAAATACATATATAAATTAATTGAATATTAAAAAATAAATAATAATATAATTGATAAAAAAAATTAATTAATATAATCTTAAACTTCACAAATTACATATAAATAAAAACAAAATTTATTCTTAAATCCTACTAGTTGCATGTGTTGTGTTCATACATTTCACATTGGTTTCTACATTTTTTTTAATAATTTATATCATATTTTTTTAAAAATAAAAATTAAATATATATTTATTATTCAACGTAAAAAAAATATTTAATAAATAGTATTAAAATAGTAACTAAACCTATTTAAAAAAATCAAATCTCACAATAACAGATGCATTAGAGTTAATAGAAAAATAAACAAACCAGTCCAACAAGATATCATATACTTGCCCGGGTCACTCGTGTTCATGCGGGTTTTAAGGTTGAATTAAATGTAATTAATTGTTTAAGTACTCCAAAAAGGAAGAAATGGTTGCATTATTTAAGCATAAAAAATAGAATTAGTTATAATACCATGAATATTTCTTATTCTATTTTAAAATATTTATAAATTTGTATGAGAAATTTGTTTAAAAAATTGAAATGATTTAACATATGCTTAATTAAAATATTTTGTAATTTTGAAATGTAAACTGATAAAATAATTCAATTGTTTTACAACTATATTGAGAATAAAAGCTTATTAATTTTATAATATCTATATATAGTTTATAAAAATACTTCAAATAATTAAGGTGTAAGATTTAATTAAATTAAATACAAAACTTTCAAAATCAAATATTTTTTTTATTCGAGTGGAATTGAGATTGAAAATAAGGTCTCTATGTGGTATTTATTATATAATAGACCATTTATATTTCATTAGTATCACTAAGTAATTTTGTAAGATGAGTTATTATAGATTTTATGTTAGCTTGAGAAAAAGAATAAATTTTTGTCTAAATATTTAAATCATTTTTTCACGAAAGATTTATAACCATATTTCATGTTGTAAGCATGTTAAAAATATTATTTTTCTCATGATTGATCGTGCATATGAACTATATTATAAAAAATATCTATCTTTAATTTAATATATATTGGTGAAAGATGGATATTTTATATATAAAGTGACTTAAACTAATTATTTTTATAAATCATGTCATTCATTTTTCAGAGGATTCATGATTCTATGCTGGCAACCAATTTTACATTTGTTTAAAAAAATTATATAAGGTTTATTTCCCGTAAAAACAAAGAATTTGAATATGAATTTACTTATATATATTTTTTCTGTTAAACTCGATTAAAGGTCCTATTAAGAGAATTATTTGACCAATTAAGGGAACTATAATGCTCTTTATTCATTCCTCTTTCTCCTTGGCATTACCTTCTTTATGGTGACATATTTTGTTTTGTGCAATATTCGGCTAGGGATGGCCTAGAAGATTTTCGTGTTTATATTTTTGCAGCAAATAATACTACTGGATATGATCTGACTAATTCAATTCGTGTGTTTATTATTATTTTATATTTTTTTTGTACCTAATGTATTTTGTGGCTTCATCAGAAACAAACATGCACGTGCGTCACTTCTCATCACTTAGCTTTACATCTTAATTGAGAGACACGTATGGTATGTTATGGTATGGTATGGATGGGAGTGAATATAACAACTTTTCCTTTAGATTTGAGGTTTTGACTGTGTTATAACGTCCTGTTTAGAATTTTTCACATGAGATCGTAGTTTAAGATTGCATGTGCAATTTTTTCTTCTTTTTTTTTTTTAAAGAGAAACATCACATCATTTTATTTCATTAATAATCAAATAATAAACACATCAAGAAATATAATTAAACACATGGTTATTAGCATAAAATCTTGATATCCTTACTAGTTTATGGATCACAAGATTAGTTTGCCTCCTAATAAAATTCACATATAATCTTTATCTAACATTCCAAACTCACAACTAAGTGCATGCCGTTAGTTCGGGATAAATGATCCAAGTGGGGTTATTATCTTGTAGCATGTTTAATTTATTTATATTTGGAAAACTCATTTGAGCATAAGCTTCTCACAAGTTTGAAAATTTACTTCTTTTATTTTAAATGTCAAAGTTGTAACTATGGAACCTTTGCCTAAAGCAACCGTGATATATAGAAATTATAAAAATTAAACTAATTATTAATAATAATAATAATAACTAAACTAAGCATATACTATATATTTGGAAAAAAAAACATTTGACGATCCTAGATCATATAATCTCCTTGATTTAATATCTACATGTAATCAAATATTAATAAATTTTCTATAAATTACTTTTTTTAAATACATGTCAAAATAAAAATCAGTTAGGACTATAAGCAAATAATAATAATAATAGACTATCTAATAAATTCTTTTTTTATTTGGGAGTTTGTTATTTATGCATAATTTATTGTGAAGAAAAGATGGGCAGTAGCACGGTAGTCCAAAAAGAAAGTAGGGCTAATGATTTTACTTGAATTGGAAGCATAGAGTTGTTAGTGAATACTACTAAATAAATTGGCTGAGTTCTGACTTCTGAGGATATATACTTTTTAGTATTTTATACCTCATTCTGGCATTGCACTTATTGTTTTCGTAATGTAATAATGTTTTAGGGGGGACCAAACAACTACAAAAGTACTTTTCCAAATTTGGCATTCACGAGTCATAATTGAGACGTTGAACTGATATATAAAAAATCTAGACAGCATGTTTTCAATGTACATGTTTTAGTCTTTCTCAATGATAAATAAAAATATACATGTTTTAGATGTGTAGAAAATATATAAATAATTGGGTAGTTAGTTTAACTTTAGATATAAATGAGTTAGGCAGGTTAAATTTACTATCAAATGGATGGAGAGTTGTGAGATATTTATTGATAGAGTATAAAGGTGGCAGAGACAATCATAATTTAATGTTGGATATGAATTTTAAAATAATTTTATAAAAATTAATTTATTATAATAAATAAATGTTGTTATAATTCTCTGATGGTATAAAATCAAATTATTGTTATACTTAAAGATCAATAATTAGGGTTGATGTTGTTATCTTTTCAAGATACTTGTTTTTTAAAGACAAAATAAGTTAACCTAGTTTTATTTTGTGCACTCATCAGCTTGCAAAGAATAGTCTGAGACATGTTGAATTCTAAGAGTATCCGTAGTGGACATATGGGAAATCAATTCTTCAAAGCTAACAATGTGTTTGGGAAGCAATTCCCATTACAAGATTTTTTAAAAAGTTGTTACATGGTTTGCTTTAGAAAGCAACGTTGTTACCAAATAAAAAAATAAAGAAAAAAGAATGGATGAGTGCTTCTCAAATTGTTGCTATGTGGATGTTCTAAGAGTCTTTTTAGGATGGGTGAGTGGTTTTTAATTATGAAAAAATATAATTTCATAATTAAATAAAATATGAGTAAGTTTTCTATGTTTTAAAACTCATATGGTAGATGAATACCAAAACAGATAAATCAAAATAAAATATTAAGGGTATGTTTGATTAATGTTCTTAAAAATAATTTTCAGTTTCTAAAACTAAAAATTTTAAAAAATGTTTGATTGACAAAAACATTTTTTTATGCAAAACTAAATTCTCCTGTGTTTCACACCACTGCATATGAAAAATTTGTTAATTATTACTTTTAAAACATGTTTGATTTGTAGGTGGAAGAACTCCAGATTAAAGTTGTACGACGTTCGAGGCAAAAATAAAGAAGAAATTGCTTCTTGAAACTAAGTTTAAATTTACCTTCGACAATCGAATCACGCACTATGTCGCAATAAAATAATGATTACATATTTTGAAACTCTAGTGTGCTTACTTTGAGATGATAAGGAAATAACTCTCAAAATAGAGATAAATTCTAATGAGGACCAAACTAATAGGTGGTCCACGTAATGACAAAAAAATTAAAACAATTCTCAATTGTGAAATAATAATGAAATAAATATGAGTGGTTGACATTTGTTGTAAAAAAAATTGTGTATGAAATCAACCTATAATTCATTTGAATTTGTGAATTGTTTTAAATTTGCTTGAATTGAATTAAAAACATTTATATTTATGCCACATCCTCCATCTCTCATTTCAATTCTCACTACCAAGTTCCCCTTCACCAAATTTATGTCACTACCGCACAACCATCAGCCTCCTTTACACTAGATCCGCTTGCGCAACCACCTTGCATGCACCAAATTTGTCCCCACCAACCTCGATCCCTTTTAGTGAAACAAAAGTTGCACTTTTTCTCTCTATATTGTATTCTATACATCTTTCATTCTCTCTCTTTGTTCATGTCCACTTTCAAATCTGATCCCTACCTACGTATTTCTCATGCGTGACCCATGACTCATTATCAATGTTAACCATTTTTCATCATGTGGTTCTTTCATACATGACTACACATAAATGGCGGTCTCCATTATTTACATGTTTATCTATTAAAATAGGTTTAAAGCATTTGAATTTTATCATTTCTATTATGGACATACTAAACAATTTGATCTTCCACTCTTCTTATCATTGTTTCGAAATAAAATTCTTTTTGTCATCGGTACATTTTGTTGCCAATGGTGTGTTTGAAAGAGCATCCGAAAAGAGTCTCATGCCACGTGGGAATCCCATCTTGTGTAGATGACCCAATTTGTATTTGGTAAATTTGCATCCGATAAGGGACACAGAATCTTAGACATGTGTGTGGTGAGTGACAAATATGGGATGAGTATATGTGTGACAAAAAAGCTTCATATTTTTAAAACACATTTTAGACATTTCAAACTATCAAAGAAAATTGTATTATTGTTCATGCAAATTCAATTGGTTAACTAATGAACCACTTACCTATTTTGACCACCTAGAATTATTTCTCAAATAGATAGACCAAAAGTATTTTAATCCATCCATGATCATGGTTGAAAAGTGAAAAGATAACAAGATTTTAATTATTTTTGTTTTAAGTTTTTAAAATATTTAGGTTTAACATATTAATATCAATTTTTATTGTTAATACTTGTGTCACTAATATTTTATAAATAATTTTTAAATAAAATATAGGTAATTTGATTTATCGTTATTTATAATTATTTTTTGTAATAATAAAAAAATGAAAATGTATGGAAGCATACATAAATAACATCAAATATTAGTGAAAGATGATATCCTACACAAACAAACAAAACAATAATTTGGCATCTATAACATTATTCAATGGATTCTAACAACTTCTTATTTGAGAGATCAACTAATTGTTTCTCCAAACATGGTAAAAAAAATTCAACAAGACCTTGTGATCTAAAAGTTTGATACGTGACAAAATTATTTGGCAACACACCAAACTCTTGGCAATGAAAACATATATGATACATTCGTATATCTTCATGAGTCTAAGATTATTATAAAATTATAAATATTTTTATATATTTGTATTTAAAAGATGATAAATTAAATTTTAGTATATATAACTAAATTTTAATTTATATGATGAATATGTGAAAGTATTACACATATTGATTACTTAGCATTAATTATATTATTATCTTCTCTCATGCATTAATTACACTTTGTCATGGCATTTTATTAAGTATTTTAAATGCATGTCCCGTGATCTTTTGTTGGTAGGAGACAAAAACCCCCGTTCTAGAATGAGTTTTTTTTACGGACAATACAATGTGTGCTTTTTCTTTCTATCTATCATGGTTAGGAAATTATTTTCATATTACTCTTAAAATTAGGCTTGCGTATTACTCCCGTTCTTTTTCGGTCGGTAGACGAAAACTCCCGTTCAAGAAATAAATGATATATTTTAGTTGTATTTTAATATTTTTACATACAACGTGTTTTTTTTTTTTCTACCATTATTCGGAAATGTATAATTAGTTGAAGTGAAAAAGGACAACTCCTTTACAAGATTATTTAATTTATAACAGGACTTAAATTTTGTAATTACTATTTGATAACTAAAGTATCTATAATAAGTAATAATATAACTGAAAAAGTTTTTTATGCCCCTGGAAGAAAAAGTAGCATCCGGAGACAGATGCACTGTAAGAGAGACACGTAGATAACAGGAGTCACAGACAGAGAAAGCAAAGTGAGAGAAAAAAAAAGCATAAATGGCGTTGCGTCATTCACGATTCTTCCCTCACAGTCACACACTTCCTCTAACACTCACTCTCATTCCCAAACACAGTAGTAACCGTTTTTCCTTCTTCACTCCCTCACTCTCTTCGACCAAACTCATGGCCACTGCTCACAAGGTCCTCGTTCCGATCGCCGACGGCACCGAGCCCATGGAGGCCGTCATCACCATCGACGTCCTCCGCCGCTCCGGCGCCGACGTCACCGTCGCTTCCGCTTCCGCTTCCTCCAACCTCGCCGTCCAAGCTCTCCACGGCATCAAGGTCCTCGCCGATGCTTCCATCGGAGACGTCGCCGGCACCGCCTTTGACCTCGTCGCTCTCCCTGTACCTCTCAATCTCTCCACTATTATGCCTTTTGCATTGCACTTGAAATTTTCTGAGAGATTGTGCTTACCTTATTCATCATCAAATTAAAGATGTTTTCGATAAATTGATTAGTTAATTAGTTGTAAATCGTTATTCCAACACGAATTGATTCAGTGGCTTATTTTTCTTAATTACTATTAGAGAAAATCACAATTTAGTCAGTGAATTGTAATTTAAACCTTCGTTGAGTTCATGAAGACGGCCATTTTTAGAAAAATAAATAACACATGTCCTATAACACTGACGTTTGTAACATTTTTTAAACTGTCAATCACATACTGCGATGAAAGATAGTGATTTCTGATTGGTTGATATTACTGGGAAAACTTTTTTGTTCTGGCAGACATCACTGTTAAACTATTTTTAGAAAGTCGGAGAATAAGCACTGACATTTAAAATCTTAGGGATTACTATGCTGTTTATTTATTGTTATTGTTATTGTTAATTGTGTGTAGGGAGGGTTACAGGGTGTTGAGAATCTGAGGGACTGTAAAGTTCTGGAAGGGTTGGTGAAGAAGCATGTTGAGGATGGACGGCTTTATGCCGCCGTGTGTGCTGCTCCTGCAGTAGTGCTTGGGCCTTGGGGTTTGCTGAATGGGAAAAAGGTAAAGGTTGCTTTGTAAAAACTCCACTTTGTGATTTTGTGTTGCTGATGGTGATGGTTTTGGTGACTCTTTGTGTGTGTGTGTGGTTGTTGGACAGGCGACTTGTTATCCTGCATTGATGGATAAATTGGCCTCTTACGCAGCCTCTACTTCTGAGTCTAGGGTGCAGGTGGATGGCAGAGTTGTGACCAGTCGTGCTCCAGGAACTACCATGGAGTTTGCCGTTGCTCTGATTGAGCAGTTAATTGGAAAAGAGAAAGCGGATGAAGTTGCAGGTCCATTGGTGAGGACTTCATTCGTACCATGATAACTCTACTGAAAAACTTTCAAGTTTCATGCAACACATGTTTGTATTACATAGTCGAAGTCTAACAATTAAGATGTTGTAGGAGAGTTCACCTGTGTTTAAGACCCTTACTTGTCAATTGTCATGGCCTCCCTACCTCCTCCTTGGGTGGGATCAAATAAAGAAAAATCATTTAATTTATTTCACACTTCTAAAGATAAATGCATTTTGTAATGTATGAATGAACTGGTGAACATGGGTGCATTGAGCTTTCTACTGCTGAATTTTATACATACAATACAAGTACTATTTTTGTATGATTTATGATATCAGATTCTTGGTATGATGTAAATTACTTTACCTTTTCTCATGTAATTCAACATCCAGGTCATGCAATCCAATCATGATGATGAACATACTTTTAAGGAGTTTAACCCAGTGCAGTGGACATCTAACAATCCACCCAAGGTGAGGTTTTGACAATTTTGCTGTTAAATTTCTGTTTATTGACAAAAATATCTCAGAAAGGAAGCAGGACTATGTTATTTTGAATTTTTGTGGTAGGAATGTCTACACCCTAAAAAGATAAATTTTGTCACTGGATTGTAACTTTGACATATATTGGTATTTGCACTTGTCTTCTTTTCAGATTCTTGTACCAATTGCTAATGGTTCAGAGGAAATGGAAGCTGTGATTATCATTGATATTCTGCGTAGAGCAAAAGCAAAGGTTGTGGTTGCTTCTGTTGAGGATAAACTAGAGATTGTGGCAACACGCAAAGTTAAACTGGAGGCAGACATGCTCCTTGATGAAGCAGCCAAACTTTCATATGACCTTATTGTGTTACCTGTAAGGTGGCTTCTTATTTTCTTTATAGGAATGAATCAATACATAGTATTTAGTTTGTGTATATATTTCAATTTTCTACAGGGAGGACTTGCTGGTGCCCAAACTTTTGCAAACTCAGAAACCTTGGTGAGTTTGCTGAAAAAGCAAAGAGAATCAAACAAATATTATGGAGCAATTTGTGCATCCCCAGCTTTCGTCTTGGAGCCCCATGGCTTGCTAAAGGTATTTGTTTTCTGGGGCAATCTGTGATCCTTATAAACCAAGATTTCAGTAAAATGACAATAATATACGTTCAATTCTCTTAAGACTCTTAGTTGCATGTAACTTGATCTAAGCTCATTTTAGTTTGGTTTTCTGTAATCAACTCTTGGTCACATGGTCTGCAATCAGCAAGATTTAGTAAAGCATGATTTATAAATTGCTTGTTAGACATAATATTTCCTTGAACTTGATTTCCAATCAGTACTTCTCCAATATTTACGACTTAATTTTGCACCATGGTGTTAATTTGAGACATGATTTTTTATTTTCTTCAACACAGGGTAAAAAGGCCACTGCCTTTCCTCAAATGTGCAACAAGTTATCAGATCAGAGTGAAATAGAAAACAGGGTGGTAGTTGATGGCAATCTTATTACCAGCAGAGGCCCAGGAACCTCCATTGAGTTTGCATTAGCTATTGTGGAGAAGCTGTTTGGACGCAAGTTAGCACTAGAACTTGCGAAGGCAGTAGTGTACGCACGCCCTTAGGGTTTTTGAACGCCAATCTTTTACTGATGAGCATTATAGATTTGTGTATGAATAATTGAGCGGGCGTATCTGAACGAGTTTTAAAGATCACGAAGATAAATGGTTGCTAATAACTTTGATATCTCATTGGTAGTTGCTTTCCAAATGTCAGTGGAATCTAAATTGACTTAAATGAAAGGAGAGTATTGTGGTTATAATACTGTTGGGTAAGTGAACTCGTTTCTGCAACGAGGAAAAGAAACTGAATAATCCTTTTTATTTTTTATCATTCTCGTTCTTAAGTATTCACCAAATAAAAAATAAAATATAAAAGAAAAATCTCGTTCTCGAGTTAATAGATTATGTATACACTATTTGTCTTAGAATAGAAATCACTGGACGTATTGCGTGGAAAGAGTTGCACATGATGAAGGAGATCATAGCAGCATGAAAAATTCAGAAGAATTAGATCAATATTGATAGCCTTTTTTTTATTGGTACAAATAGTGAAAGATTTTGCTGCGTGTATGTATAAAGTATGATCTATGCATTGTCATTGATGAAAAATAATAAATGAAAATCCGTGGAAGGATTGTGACGAGTATCTAAATCTGTTGTAAATCTGATCTATTTTCTGGTCCTGTAACATCTGAACCAAAGAATAAAAAAGCTAAGCACTCTATACCCAACTATGAAGCTCAACATTATTGCCAAATTGGTCCATTTTTGTGAATCTCTCAGACCCTGTTGTCTTAAGAATTCAGCTCCATATAGTATGCATTCTCCATTGCTAATTTCTAAGCATCTCGTTTTCCCTTGTTCTCCCCCATATTCATTTATCACAAGGCACTCAAATGGATACTTGAATAGGCTCAAATAGTGCATAAAGATCCAGTAACTTGGTATCTTCTCCTCTGATATGAAATACCCTGAGAACAGAAAAAAAGACCCCATTAGACCTGCAATCGCAGAGGTTCCCAAGATGAAATTTGGCACTAGAGCACTGAAACAAGCCACAAGAGAATTCGACATGAGTAGGACCAACCAAACCACCAAGGAGAAGTAAAAGAAACCATCAATGTCTTTCCTTAATCCTACAAGCCAATAAACTGGAGTAGAGAACAGAAGACCAACCAACAGAAGGAAAGGAAGGAACACAAGGATATTTGCTAAAACATAGGACGAAACTCTATAAGCTCCTCTTGAGGTTTCTCTCATAAAGGTCCTCCTCTCCTCCAAGAAAATAGGCAAGCCTTCTGTTGTTGATGATAACAAAAAGGTAAGGCTGAAAGCAAAGAAGCCACTTCTAGTTTGCAATGCCACATGACTTTGTTGATTGCCAACATTGAAAAAAATGCTCCCTAGTATGAAACCAGCTACTAAGGCTTGTATGACCCTAGTGACAAAGAGTTGCTTTGTTCTGAATATGTTGCAGCAAAACCTTTGTCCCAGGATTGATATCTCCTCAATTGGAGAATTTGAGTACACAAGTGACTTTTCTTTGACGACCTTAGAGTACTGTTGTTGCATCCTCATTTTGTGATCTTGGTTCTCTTTTAGCAGAAACTGGCTGTCCCCAGATTCTGAAGTGTGTATAACCAAGCTTTCCATGACATGGAGAGCAAACTCGAGGACATTGACATGATCAGGAACGTGGTGCCCGGCTAACTCGAGCCTAGCCTCAAGAAGATTCAATGATCCATTATGCATCACAAATCCATCAGACAGCAAAATGAGGCCATCAAATAGCTCCAGGATTCGGAAACCAGGTTGGTGGATGGTTAAGATAATCGTCTTACCTTGGTTAAATGCCACAAGCCTAAGCAATGAGACCACACCAAGAGCTGATGCTGAATCCAACCCTGAAGTTGGCTCATCGATCAAAATAACAGCAGGGTCATGAACCAAGTCCACACCAATGGAAACTCTACGCCTCTCACCGCCAGATATGCCGTGGTGGTCTGATCCACCTCCAATTCTTGAATCTGCAATGTGGTCTAATCCAAGCTCCTTCATCAACTCTTGAACTCTGATGGCAGCAACTTTTCTCCCACCAGGAAGCCTCAGCATGGCACTATACATGAGTGTCTCTCTAACTGTCAGTGATGGGAACAAGGCATCATCTTGTGTGACATACCCCGATGTTCTTCTGAATTGCTTCACATCCATAGGCCTATGATTGACAATAACTTGGCCAGAAAGTTTGTTACAAGAGGGTGTTATTCTCCCGGCAAGAATCTCAAGCAGTGTGGTTTTTCCAGCTCCACTAGGGCCAGCAATAGCAGTGATCTCCCCCGGCCTTGCCTCGCAATTCACATCCTTCAAAATGAACTTGGCACCTCTTCCTGGATTAATGGAACCAAAACAAAGGCTTCTTCTATACTCATCAAGCTGGCTGCACAACTTGTATGACAAGTTCTTGGTTTCTATTCTGTATGGAGTGCATGAGATGGACTTGAATGGTGACCCCATTTTGTGTGCATGCAAAAGTGAGAGAAGAAATGCATGTGTTGGCTAAGTTATGTGAGGAAAGTGAGATAGGGAGATGAGCTAACACACCAAACTGTGTGCTAGTTTTTTAAGCCAAAGAAGCCAACAACATAGGTTTTGTAATAATGCATATGGGGTTTGACTGTTTGGACAAGGGACACGACTTGGTGTACTCTTTGTGAGATTTGGAAAGAGTTTGGCTGAGTTATAGTGCTTCAAGAAAACCAAAGAAAGAAAGAAAGAAAGAATGTATATGTAGAAATTTTTATTTGGTGAGCTGAATATTGACTCTGCAGTGTTAGTGTTTGGTTGCTCCACCATCTTCCCCTACATGCTTTAGAGTTTAGTTGGTGGAAGATCAAAAAAATTATCAAATTCAGTTTTACAAGCTAACTGCAATCCTTTTCAACTGTGATTTAGAATTTTGTCTAGGTAACCTTGGGTATTTCTTAATTTAATGGATTGATAATTCTACTACCCCATGAATGGGTAAACACCTAAATTTTTTTAATGAATAAATTGTTTTCTTAATTTATTTTTGTATTAAAAGAGAAGATATGTAAGTCATAAATGAATTAAATTACATGTATAAGATAAGATTTTAATATTTTATTTCTTGAATTTATCATAACAATATTATTTAAAATAAATAGTTTTATATTAACTTAAAAGTACGTGATGACGTAATTTTAATAAAGTTATTCAACTTTATATATATAAATTGAATTTATTTATTTATAAGATAATATTTATTTATAAGATATAAAATTTATTTATATATTTTGTTAGCTTAAAAAATAGATTTATACTATAATTCAAAAATAAATATATTTATTTTAAAATAATTTTTTTTTAGAATATTCTTAAATTAACTTTTAACGAGACACGTGTATAACTTTTTTTTTTAAAGGGTTTTATTATATTAATTTACTAATAAGGGTACCGTGCTGGTAGGGTGACTTTTTATTTATTTATTTGTACACTTTTTTTTTTCTTATGGATATGGATAGAAGTCTGATAATATAAAATATAATATAGTTTTCATTAAAATGAGTGATTCTTTTTTTTTTCATGAGCTAACAACCTAGGATTTTAAATATGAAGTGGAGACCTAGTAGATAAATATTATTCTTGGGTAATATTGCATCATATAATATTTTCTTTAATTTATCCATGTGTCATATTTTATTTTTAAAGGTATATGGATATCATGACATAAGTGATTATATGTTTGGTGGATAAATTTTCATTGACGCTCTATTAAAGTAAGAAATAATGTATTGCAACCTTATCTATTTTAATCAGTGAAAGAACAATTCAAATTCAGTAAATATAAAAGTTACATGATATTTATGAACTAATTCCACAAATAGAGTGTAATTACATGGCTCAGTTAAATCACTCAAAAACACATTAATTATATTTTTTTTTCTCGATAACACATTAATTAGATTATAATATGAGACCTAGATATTTGACCAGCATTAAGTATAATCATGTTTCATGTAATTTATTTGATATTTATTTTTTGATTTAATTATAATTTTGGTCCTCTTATTTTTTTAAATCTATGATTTTAGTCCTTTAGTTTTAAATTGATAATTTTTGTCCCTTTAGTTTTAAAAAATAATAATTTTAGTCCCTTTGATCAATTATTAACTAATAATTATGATTAATAGATTTATTGAATTAATTAAAAATTATTAAAACACTGCAAATAATTTTTTTAATAATTATGATTAATAAATTTATTGAATTAATTAAAAATGATTAAAACACTGCAAATAATTTTTTTAGACATAGAGAAAATAATTAAAAAAAAAATTTAACATTAAAAAAATTTGTTAATTACTGATCATAAAAAAATATTTTTAATGTTAAAAAATAATAAAAATTAAAAAAAATCACTTTAAACCTCTTTGAATACTTAATATTTTTTAGTAAATTTATAATTAATTTAATAATTTTATTGATTATAATTATTAATTAATAATTGATCGAGGATCAAAATTGATGATTTTTAAAATTAAAGAGATTAAAATTACCAATTTAAAACTAAAAGAACCAAAATCATGTATTTAAAAAATTAAAAAAATTATAATTATAATTTAGCCTAATTTTTTCAAAGAGGGGGATACAACAAAATTGGTAGACATCACAGTATTTAATTGGAATGACTCTTAGTATGGAAACCTATGAAACCTACCAAGTGATAAACCTTAAAATTCACAATGCACAATCCCTATTTTCTCAAAACAAAGAAAAGTTCACCATGTGATAATAAATAAGGAATAGGTGTAAAAAATTAATGAAAATTGACGATTTTTCTTTCAACATTAGGAAAAGAATCAAAATTTAAAATCTCTTTAGGTATTTTTAAAATTATATACAGTTAATTGATTAAAAAAAATTCAAATTATATCAATTTAGAATCTATCATTTAATAATAATAATATGACAAGTTATTATAATTTTAACAAGCTCATTTGTTTTAACATTTGAATAAATTATCTTCTTTTTAAAATTTTAATTAAAATGATTCTAATCAATTTTAGAAATTAAAATATTATTGCATTAAGTTGGATATAAAAATATATCTAAATGATTTTATTTTTATTTGAAAAGATTTAAAATGAAAACATTATAATCATTTAATTTTTATTCTCACATCCATTTGTTTTAATATTTGAATAAATTATCTTTTTTTCAAAAAATTAATTAAAATTATTCTAATCAATTTTAGAAATTAAAAAATTGTTGGATTAAGTTGGATAAGTAAAAGAATTTGATTTTTTTTTTTTTAAATCTTCACTAACTTGTTGAGGTCTGCTTTCTTTTTATGTGCATGGCAATTGAGAATCCTATTGTTATGCATTAAATATTTATTTTTTTATTTTTTTAATGCATTAAAAAAATGTACATTTTTATCCCATAATATTGTATTAGAAAGAGTTAAGAACTTTTAATTCATTCTTACGGAGAATTATAAAAAAAAAAACACAAAAAAAAGTATTATCTTGATTTTGATTCAGTTTTCTCTTTTAGGTAAAAGAGTAGAAATGATGAGTCATACAAGACATTCATAATAAAATATGGAGAAGAAAAAGGAAAAAGAATTTTTTCTAAACTTATACTATAGAAAATGATATAAATATTCAATTTATATAAAAATGTATTATTTGATTTTATAATGTATATTGATAGTTTTTTTTTTTTTTGAATTTAAGTTTAATTAGGATTAAGTAGTAAACAAAACATATGCATATTTTAATTTTAATAATTTATCAACCAGATTTTAATATATAAGATTTTTGAATTTATCCAAAATATTATTTAAATTAAATGGATTTTTGAATTTATCAACTAAAAGTGATTTGTATTATAATTCTAAAAAAAAATATTCTCATATTATAAAAAATATTATTTATTTTAAAATTAACAAAAAAAAATCCAAAATAATAAATTTTTAAAAAATTCTTAAACTAATTTTTAACAAGACATGACGCATACAAAACTTTTATTCCATAAGAGTACGTGTATATATATATATATATATATATATATTATATATATATATAAAAAGATAAGATCATATTTATTTATAAGATATAAAATTTATTTATATATTTTGTTTGTTTAAAAAATCATTTTAAAATTTAAAAAAATCCAAAATAGTATATATATTCTAGAACCCTAGTCACAATTCACAATCACTCTATAAGACAGATAGAAAACCCTAAACCCTTTTGTTTTCAATTTCATTTCATTCCACTCACTATCTTCTTCCTCTCAGCAACGATGGCGACTCAGATCCTTTCTCGCGTTTTCCCTAAAACCCTAACCCTAGCCCCCTTCCTCTCCCGCTCCGTCACCCCCTCTCCTCCCCACTCCCTCTCCGCGCTCTCCTTCCTCCGCCGCATCTCCGTCGCGTCCTCCCCCTCCCTCCGCCGCGCCTTCCTCCCCAACGCGTCCTCCCTACGCGCGCTCCTCTCCACACGTGCCACCACCTCCTCCCTCAACGACCCCAATCCCAACTGGTCCAACCGCCCCCCAAAAGAAACCATCTTGCTCGACGGCTGCGACTTCGAACATTGGCTCGTCGTCATGGAGAAGCCCGAGGGCGACCCCACCCGCGACGACATCATCGACAGCTACATCAAAACACTCTCAAAGGTCATCGGAAGGTAACAACAATTTTTTTCATTATACCCTGTTTTATCCATTTTTTAGTTAATTATCTAGTTTAGTTTTGTGTATTTTAAGTAGTTTAATTTGTTATTGTGTTATATTACTCTCGTTTTTTCTCACTGAATAATAAAAAGGTTACATCTTAATAAGAATTATGTGGTGGGTATGATGAATAGCTTAGTCTAGCTCTTGTTTTTAACTTTTAGTATTATATGATAAGATAAGCTTGAATGAGCTATGTAAAAGTTATTGTTCTGATTATTTGGTGTGATTGGTTTGGTTTTTGTAGTGAAGAGGAGGCTAGGATGAAGATATATTCGGTTTCGACTAGGCACTACTTTGCGTTTGGAGCTCTTGTGTCTGAAGAGCTTTCTTACAAGATTAAAGGTATAGTATACCTATGTGGTGTTAACCTAAAGGGTTCTGATTGTGTTTTTTTTTTTTTTTTTGTATTAATGAGGTTTTTTTGCTTTTGGAACTGCAGAATTGCCTGGAGTTCGTTGGGTGCTTCCTGATTCTTATTTGAATGTTAAGGAGAAGGATTATGGAGGTCAAATAAAATCTCCTTGTGTACATTTGATGTTTGAGTTATTATTGTTCTTAACTGTGTATCCTTAATCACACAAATTTTGGGTTGCATTAGCGTAGCTTGGCATGCTATGATTATCAGTTTCTCTTTCATGATGAGTTAAGATGTAAACTCTTGCTGCAGATGGGTTATAATCTTGTGCTTTGTGGATATTTCTGTTTTTCTGATCAGGTGAGCCCTTTATAAATGGGCAAGCAGTTCCTTATGATCCCAAGTATCATGAAGAGTGGGTTAGAAACAATGCACGTGCTAATGAGAGAAACAGGCGCAATGACAGGCCTCGTAATGCTGACAGGTCAAGAAACTTTGATAGGAGGAGAGAAAATGTTGTGAACAGAGATATGCAGGGTAGGCCTCCTATGCCAAATCCTGGCCCTAATATGGGTGGTCCTCTTCCAAGCAATGCGGGCGGATACCCTCCCAACAATGCAGGTGGATACCCTCCCAACAATGCCGGCAGATATCCACCTCCCAGTAACCAGAGTGGATATGCTCCTCCTCCTCCTCCAAATGCTGGTGGATATGCTCCTCCTCCTCCTCCAAATGCTGGTGGATATGCTCCTCCTCCCAATGTGGCAGGTGGTTACCCTCCTAACTCAAGTGGTGGCTTTGGTCCCAGCGGTGGTATTCCTCAGAATAACTATGCAGGGAACATGGGAGGGCCGCCGCTACCAAACCAGAACATGGGAGGACCGCCAACGCCAAACCAGAACATGGGAGCATTTCAACCAAATGCAGGATGGTCAAACAATGCTCCCGGTAGAGATGTGCCAAGCAGGGATATGGGAGGACCACCTGGTGGTAACCCATATTCTTCGTGAGATCACTGTAACAGATTTTCCTAGCCAATGTAGATAACGAAGAATTGTGACCAAAACATAATAGAGTTTATGTCATGTTTTTCAAGAAATTATAATTTATTATCTTATTACTACTACTATTTTCTAATGAATCTGCATGTTATGTATCTGAAGTTGTTTTTCAGATGTGAACTTCAGATACATAACATGCATTTTCATTAGAAAATAGTAGTAGTAACAAGATAATAAATTATAATTTTTTGAGAAACATGACAAACTCTATTATGTCTTGGCCACAATTCTTCGTTATCTACATTGGTCTAATTTGTTATATGATTAAAGTTGTCTTTCAGACTAATTATATACCTATTGAAAATAATACATGTTTAGGATCTTATTTATCAAAAGTAATTTTGTCCCTTTTTCTTTAACCTGCCATTCATATTACCATGCTATTAGAATTTAGAAGCACTAATCTTTAGTAATATCTTAGAAGAGAAAAGGCAGAATTGAATGTTTGTAATTGGGGATCTTAGGAGCAAGCTTCTATTGAACGAATTATAAAAGAGTAGGTTTTGTCTTATTTTAATGTTTTACTAAGTAATTGTACCTTTTTGTTAGGTGTTTTTCTTATTACAATTTTAGATGAATGATTATGATAGCCTATTATGCATGACATGATTTTGATATTTAAATAGGCTAGTTAGTATAATGTGTTGTCTGAAATTGATGGCTTGACAACTAGCTCATCACATAGATTTCATGGTATAATGTATTTGAAAAAATATGTTAAAGAATTTTTCCATCTATGGTAACCATCCTCCAAAAACACTAACTTGACATTGCAAGTCACTTGCAAGTAAAACAAGAGTAAATGACATTTGGTATGACAATCGTCGACTAAGAATCAATTAATGTTTTTAAAATCGTGCATTAATTATAAGGAAAATATTGAAATGAAAATTAAGTGATAAAAATAAATTGAAAAGGTTATAAAAAATCAAAAGGATGGAATAAATCATTCATGAATGCACTTTTATCATGATTTTTTTTTATATAATCTTAGTACACATTAAAGAAACAGTACTATTTTTTTTTCTTCTAAGAAATCGGAGTTTATTGTCTTGAAAATTTGTAACTCTTAAAATTACTTAAAAAATCAAATGAAAATATATTTTTTTCTATATACCAACAAATAAAACTCGTTATATTTTCTATATAAACCGTTAGAATGAATTTACTTATATTTTTTTTATATGTGATTCACTACTTTTAACCATGGAGTACTTACAAAGATTTATATAACAAGATAATTTGTTTTTTACGTGTTTTTTCAAGTAATTTGAAGAGCTGTAAATTTTCAAGATAATAAACTCATGATAAAAGTGTATTTATAAAATATTTTTATTTCTAATTCCTTCATTAATATTTGAGTAATATTTATTAATATTTTTATTTCATATTTACTATTTTTTTTTTCTAAAAGCAATACGTATAGTCGAATGATTTATTCCATCATTTTGATTTTTTTTTATAACTTTTTCAATTTATTTTTATCACTCAATTTTCATTTCAAATGTTTTCCTTATAATTACTGCTGCCTTAGAATTTAAAGGAGGCATTGTTGTGATTTTAAAAGCATTAATTGATTATTATCACACCAAATATCATTGACTCCTTGTTTTACTTTTTTTTTTTTTTACTCTTGTTTTACTTATAAATAGATTTTTCTTTTTTAATTATCATTTTTCTTCCTCACCATTGACATTGCCTTTCATATTTTCCTTCTACCTCTAAGCCCTGTTGTTAATGTCCATTGACATCAATCAAATAAGTATTTTCCTAGTATCATTATAATGATGAAAAACTTTTTCACATATTTTTTCAAATACATTGTACTATGAAGTTTATGTCATGAATTAATTGTCGAAACATCAATTTCAAATAACACATTAGACTAATTAGAATAGATATACATGACATGATTTTGATGTTTATTTTAGCTGGTCTAATGTTTTATGTGAAATTGGTGCCTTGACAACTAATTCATGACATGAATTTCATAATACAATGTATTTGAAAAAATATGTGAAAAGAAATTTTCTATTGTAATCATCCTCCATTCCCCATTATTGGAATAGAAGTATTATTGTGCCAGAACACCTAAGAATGTCTAGAGATATTTACAATTATCGACAAGCTGCACAACTTTAAGTCTTACCACACCAGAAATAGGTACTTTTTATTTTTATTTTTCAGGGTACAGAATTTAGTTACAAATTTATTAAGTCATAATATTGATTATGTTCCTTGCTGCAATGAGATTTAACTGTTATGAAGGCATTTTGTGAACGGGGAAGATTGTTCTCCTATTCTGAACTGGATAAGCAAGACTCAAAATCAAAGGTGAAGGGATGGTTATTTTCTTTATGCATTCCCTTGAACTGACCTTAAATTTGAAATTATAAAGGTGTCTATCTAAAGTTTTCATGTTAAAGAGAAAGTTTTGTTTTTATTGCCTATTGTTGATTACGTTACATCCTTTTGTAATATCTTTTTGAAATATAGAATCCTACAACGACAGCTGAACTTTAAGCTATTTTTTTTTCCTTCTTTCACTTGCAAACTAAGAAATATATACGAGAAAGATCAAATTCTTTTGATACATATATCTTTAATACTTTTTATGCGTAAATAATTTATAAAAAAAAAAATTTGAGCCTTGCATATTATTTTAGTATTTGACATTCTAAGTTAAAATGAATTCATAAATACAAAGTGAATAAATAATCACACTAAGAATGAAAATATTTAATTCACATATTAAATTAAAAAAAATGAATGATGGATAATGAGTTTTTTTTTTTGTATGAATAGAATTGTTTTTTTTTATGAATAGATAATGAGTCTTATATATTAAGACTATTATAGTAAAAGTAAAAGGAAAATAAGGCAGCGTATCAAGCGCACCACTAGAACTGAATCATAACGTTTTAGCTTATATATGTTATTTTGTCATTCAAATTTTCATCAAAAAAATATTTTTAGTCCAAAAAAAGAATCTTCAGATTTTATTCTTCAAATTACCAAAAATATCAAATTTAATCTTTATTCACTAATTCAAATATTTTAAATTAAATAATATAATTTTTTGTGGTCATAAACCGTCGATATGTAGAAAAAAACAAATGGAACAGCTATCCACCACTCATCCTCTACTCTCGTCGCCAGTGTCCCTCCTCGATCGCTCGCCGCCTTTGTCACTGTCCCTCCCCCCACCTTGACCGCTCAGTCCTTGTGTGAACGATAGCGCTTGTCCTTGCATCCACGTCGTTTATGCTCGCCCTCGTGCCCACACAATCCACGCCCGTGTTGTTCGCGTTGAGGCCTCATAGTCCACGTTTGAGACTGTGCAGTCCATGGTTCGTGCCGTCTGAGGCTGCGCAGTCCGCATCCAGGTTTGCTTGGCATGCATTCGCATCGTTGTCCTCGTCCAGACCAGCTCTATATTGTCCGCATCCAAATTTGCATCCTCGTGTCGTGGAGATGTGGAGGACGGTGACAGTGACGACGAAGGATCAAGGAGGGGGCAGAGGCAATGACAGAAGCGGCGAGCTGTGAGGGTGGAGACATAGAGGAGGGACTTGACTATGTAATAATGAACGTGATAAAGAGTTATAACATTAATTTTATTTTGTTTTATTTTTATATATTTTTTAGTCAAGAAAAAAAATAATATTACTTGATTTAAATTAAAGAATGGTACTTGATGCGAAAAAAATTGAAGGATTAAAATCTGAGGTTCTCTCCGGCACTAAAATTTTTCTTGGCAATAATTTGAAGTACCAAAATCATATATATATGCCTAACGTTTTCAATCTCATTTATTTTAATTTTGTTTAACGACATTTGAATGCCTGACCCATTATCCTCTTGTTAAACCTTTACCAGTTGCCTTCCTTATCCAAATAGTTACATATATTTGGACTTTTGGTTTTGGGGGACCATATCCCCTCTCCTCCACAAAACAGACAACAATGCCTTATAAATCCATTCTTCGTATTTGTTCATTTAGGTTTCTGAACCTCACCTTTTTCTCTTATGTATCTTTAATATTTTTTTTCAATACAGAACCAAGGCCAGGACACTGTATATATCAAATGCTTATGTCTAATATGATGAATAAGAGACTGTGTTACCCGTGGTGTCAATTGGCATTTTTAATTTACAAAGTTGATGTATACTCTAGTCCCTTAAAGATATATAATAGATCACATTATTCTTCTTCTTTAATCGAAAAACAGTAAATTGGTTGTTTAATACTACGTTTTCTAAAATGACCAATTAAACATTGTTACTTTTGATACCAATAGTTGGGATTAATGAAGAACAAATTGGATAAGTGGAAGAATATCAACTGGTCAGTGATATATACAAATTTGAAGAGCTATAATGGACATTTACTCTTCAGGAAGAACAATGCTAGAAATTTCATTATTTTAGTAAAACTCTGCATGCATGCTTACAAGGATTTTGTTTCATACAAGAAAAACCAACTAAGCAACTAATCAATCATTTTCTTATTCGAGATAAACAGAGAGATGAAAAAAAAAAGGTCATGTTAACAATAATATCTAACATGTCTTTTTAATACACTCTATTATTAATTAAAATTTATTAAAAATGATAAGATCATAAGAGAGATTCATACGATAACACTAGTGGTGTTGAGGATCTGGCCCTGCAGGTGATAATCTCTCCAATCTTGCTTCCAACATTGACCTCTTGTGGGGATACTCTCTCATTCTCAGATTGATGACCATGTCACGTAAAAGAAGTTCACTGTTAATCTTTTTACTCATTATCATGGTTGATAACTTAGGCAAAAGTCTTGCCTCTGAACTCACAACAACCAATGGAAGAACTATTAGGAAGAGAACAACAAACACTTTTGACATCATTATTGAACTAGCCATGGTATAGCAATGTGCCTATGTGTATATAGTACTACAATATAGCAATGTGGGTGAAGTAGCATAGAAGATAGCAAGGGAAGCCTATTTATAACACATTCTAATTCCAATCTGAGAGGAGTTTTATTTTTTAGAGTTCTATTGGATGTTTAGATAACTATAATATCTGAGATACACATGTCTTTGTTTCACTAGAGTTACTTCAAATCACAACTGGATAATTAATGTTTTAGGGTATAATTGGATACACTCCCTCTAAAAAAATTAACTTATTTAATATATCCTCATTTAAAAAATGTATAACTTCTGTATATTAATTATTGAAAAAGACTTAATTTGATCTGTTTTTTTATTAATCTCAAAACATAAATTTTGAGTGTCTAAGGCCGACCAAACCGGTTCATCTTATCTTGTTCTGTGTCATCCAAAACCTTATATTATTATTTATTAAATTTCAGATAGAGTAAAGAAATAATTAAGTACAGACAAAAGCCCCATAGACCAACTGGAATCCTTTGCATCTATGCCGTGGAAATGATCACATGGCCACAACTATTTCTTCCAAAAAATGATGAAAGGAAAATCACATGGCCACGTAAGAAATAGCTTAATCCAACAAGGTGATTATTAGGCTTGATTTGTCATACGTCAGAAAATCAGAATCACATGTTACAGGATTAGTTTGTTTAAAAGACATAATCCATGGTGTGTGTATATAAAAAATATAGTCCATAAAAGAAATTCCTTTAGTTTAGTTTATGTTCGTGATTTGTCCTTTGGGTCTTCGAAGCGGAAAATGGGATGCGGCAGCCCAATCATAAAAAGCCTCAAAATTGACCCTTTTTCAACATGCCCCAAGTCGGCTTTCAACAAAGTCAGAAAAAAAATTGCATCAATTTTCCTTGTTTTGATCTTTTGACTTGCTTTGATTACATGATTTTTTTTTTTTTATCAACATTGCATGAGTTATTTAAATCAAACACTCACGGTCATCTATTTTTGTAACATTTAATTTAAGTTATTAATTAATAAATTTACATATTACTCATGATCCCGATGAATAATTATATGGTAGATAAATAATTTAAAATTTAAAATTAATTAAAATTTCTTAAATTAATAGATAACATTATTTTTTGTGAGTATATCTTTAATTTAATAAGACAAACAAGTCCTATATGCCTATATATATTGTTAAATTTTCAATTGATAACTGCCTGTATATATACTTAAGCCGTCATGGAATAGTAAATAACACTACTTTCTTTTTCTTTTAACATAATGGATATATACTAGTTGAAGTTTCATGTACATAGCATTAGACAGTGACACAGTGTATGTATATTAAAGATTATCTATATTTTTTTTTCTTTTTGACAGAAGATTATCTATATTAAGGTAGTACACCAGCAACGTTAGTTTGAAGCACTATTCATTTTAATCAGACAGAAAAGAAAAGTAGTAGTGCCGTTCATGTGATAACAGAAATTAAAGCTTTCTGATAACCGTCCCACAACCGTGCCACTTACCTTTGATTTTGAACTACAAAATTGATCTGAACTCTATAAACTATTAGCTTGCATAGTCATCATACTATTAGATTAATTAAGAATGTCTATCTGATCATGATTATTTTTTTATTTTTATCTTATCCTTGGTTAAATATTTATCCATCTTTCAATGTTGTTATTGTAAAAGGGTGGTGTCTGGTGTAGTAGAGGATAAGAATTAAAACAATAATTAGTTAGTTCCATTTCTTAATGCCATGAAACCACCTCCAACTGAAAAGGAACGAGTAAAAAAAGACGTTGACTTTCGGAAGAATTAATGATTACTATTGCCTATTCGGCCAAACCACCACTAATGTGAATTGATTTATTGCATTATTAAACAATGTTAAACCCTTTTCTTTATCTCCAAACCTTTTGTTGATAGGACCTACGAGGAACTCACTAATCCAAATTTATGGTCAGGGAAATCGCACTTATAAAAAAGAATTCATTTTTAATGTTCTTGTTAGTGGAGTTCAGTTGAGGGGATAAAGGTCAAAGAACTGCCATAGTATTTATTTTATTTTATTTTTACAAAATGGTAAAATTAAGTGAAAAAAGGTTACTTCAATGTTGGGAATTATATTCCAACCCATGCACATGAGAAATGTATAATTGTATCAGAATCTTTGTAAATTCTATTAATGAAATTAATTAATATTTATACATAGATATGCATGATGCTGATGCATGCATGAGAGAACAAAGGCACATGAAGAGGGAGTTAATTGAGGGGTTGTACATGTGCAAGAAGCCTCATTACCTTAAATGGTTAACTAATAGACATTTGAAGCACTGAACTCTGCTTTTTTATGAAATTTGCTTAAAGTGGAGAAGCACTAATCGGTATTTAACCTAACAAAAAGATGCTTCTCACATGCCATGTCTTTAGGACTTCAATAATTTCATAATTTTGTAGCAAAGGAAGGTAAACATCTAAATCTAACCAAATGATTCTTAAACAAAGATAATTAACTTGCTATAACAATTTGGAGATATTAGATTCATATTCAATGAAACAAATATACAAGTTTCATACGGAAATGCAACTACAGAGGAGATGGAAATCGTGCAAGAAATGCAAAATGCAGAAAGAAATCAAGAGGAGGAACAGAGAAGAATATGAGAAATATATTAAAAATTATATTTTTATTCGAAATATTTCACTTTTCCACACTCCAACTACTCTACTCCACACTAATAATTATTATTTTTTAATCATATTATTAATACAAATATCTCATACTTTTTTTATGATTAATCTCTCATAAATTTAAAATTTGTTAATCACTTTAGTGAGATTCTTCCTTTTTCATTCACTTTATTTTCTTATTATGTTAATTAATATAATGAAATTTTAAGTCATAATACCCAATATTTTACTAGTTTTAAGTCATAACAATTTCTAATATCATTGAGAGTTAAGTTACAGAAAGAATAATATGAATTAAGGGGCAATGTAGTACTTGACAAATGAGTGAGACTGTCAATATAAAGAAAACATATTATGATTTGATTATAATCAATGTATGAGTTTCACACTAAGTAGAATAAGAAACTTAATGTGGTAGTTAAGGTAAGAGACTTTCATTTCACTGAATGAATTAATCTTTTAGGCTGAGCTTTCCTTTCATGCTTATTTAATAGTATTTAATAACAGAAATCATACATGAAATGAAATTGTAGAAATGTAAGAGAAGAAATCAATGGAGTAGAGAATGAAAGAGGGAGGGAAGAACAGAGAAGAATATGAGAAAAATATTGGAAGTACTTTTATTCAAAATAATTTCACCTTTTTTTTTCACAGTCCAACTACTCAACTCCACACAAATAGTACACATAGTACACAGACTAAAAGAAAAGGAAAACCTCCTTGATGACCAAGTAATTAAGTATTACTAAGGTTCAAGAAGACCCCATAAATAATTATTGTTATTATTATTATTATTATTATTTATTACACAAGGTACACGATAGGAGACCAATACCAGTGCACACTAAACTTCCACTTCCACAAGATATCCTGAAAATGTATCTACCAAGAATCTAGGATCACTCAGCATTGCCCTTCTCGTGGTTCATCTAATCACCCCACAAAAAATGGTACATACATCAATATGAATAATACAGAAAAAAAGAGAAGAAAAAAGGAACATTTGGGATGATGAATTTTGGATCCTAATCCTAAAGGGATAGGTGAAAATTAAGGCCCTACAAATTTGAATCTTCTTTGTCATGTTTCTGCATTTTTCATGTGGGGGAGTGAAGAAAGAGTACTAGTGATGGTGAGGATCAGGACCACCAGGACTTAGTCGATTGGGATTATATTGTATTCCCAACAATTGCTTCCTTCTCATGATTTCCTTCAACACTATTTTTGCACTAATCACTATTTTGGAACTCTCCATAATTGCATGGTTTTTTTCATTATAAGTGTTTGGGATTGAAGTTGAAGAAGGAAGAGGCCTGGCATCATCATGGTGGATCAAAATTGATGTGAAGAGAAGGAAAAAGCATAACATTCTCCAGTTTGCCATAGGAATTTAAGATATCAAAACTAGCCTAAGTGGTGGGGAGATCCTAAGCAGTAATAGTTGAACTATATATAGAGAGCCAGAGAGGCACATAGTTAAGTTTGTACTATTTGACATGTGTAGAAAATAATAATATAGTATAGTCAAATAGTATTCATTGTGATTGGAAATTGCTACTTTATGTCGTCAGAGAGCGTGCGCATTATTTTGTATTGTAAAGTCAATCACTGATGAGTGCTTAGTTTTTAATAAATTACAATTACAATCACTGTCTCAGTAAGCAATAATAGTATATGTAGTATATGGTAAACAAGAAAATTAATAAGTCCAATAGATTAATAGATGTCGTAGATATCCAATTGTCAAATTTTCTGCCGCCATTGACATAAATAGCAAACTCTAACCAGACACACTCATTGTATCCTAGAATGTAAGGATCCCTTGAATGTGAAGAAAAGTGTTATTCTTAATTAGTTTTTACAAGGGAATGTTATGAACCTATAGTCTAATCTTTTGCATTACTACTTGATGTTCAGAAATGACATGTCAAAGTCAATGTTTGAGGGGCTTGCTTATTTGCACTGTTACACGTATCATCTAACATATACTCATGTGGCCATGTTATTTTCTGCACATAGCACAATACTTGCTAAGATTCATGTAAGATCTGTTTTATTGGACATCAAATAAATTTTACCAAATAATTAACAACTTTCCATCATTTTTCTAATATGAAAATCGCAGTGCTGTATCAATAGAATAACAAGTTACATAATTCATCCATATATACATGTAAAACAAGAAGGACAAGTCTTTTCCATTCGCTACTAAGAAGAATACAAACTAAATAGAAAATGAGGAACACTAAAGAACATAGACATTGGTGGTTTCTTTTCCCTTTTGTGTGAGATGATCAATATTAATGATTGATTGGAAACAATTGGTCAACTGAAAAATTTAAACATCACCAACACTTTCTTTCCATTGAATGCGTAAGTAAGTGGTGACTCCAAAAGAAATAATTTTTAGCGGGAAAAGACAGAATGTAAGGTATTAATTAATTCGTATAATTTATATGTTTAAGAATTAACCTAGTAATTAAATTAAATATACATTGTCCTGATCACACAATACAAACGACCAAACTAAACCACGTTTAAGATAGGAATGGCAATATAAAAATACTAGGGTATGTTGCGTTGCCACAAGTTATTGTCCTCTATCTTTTCTACTTTTTTTTTTTCTTGCTTTTCCTTGCTGGCTACAAATTATAAAGTTATCTTAATTAGCATATTATTCGGATTACGTTTTTGCTTGTGTAAATTTGAGTGAGTGAAAGAAGTTTAAAAGACTCTTTTTCTATTGAGTGACTTAGGATCCTTATGTAGGTCGATTTGACCTATTAAATCTTTGATTAACTAGGAGGAGCTCTCATACCTCCTTGCGAATTCTTATGTAAATATATGTTTAATTGGAGATTCTCTTATTCGGATGGTTTAATGAAATAATGAAAAAGATTAACGTTGATACACTTAATTTTATGAATAATTACGTATAATTCATTATTTGTTTTATTAAAAATTAAGTAATATAATTATTCGTTGGTATAAAATTATTTTAAATCGTAAATATAACACCAATAAACTCATAATGATAATGCAAGTGAATGAAAATGATTGTACTTATGCAAAGCAAGTGTTAAATAGGGTAGTTTGAGATTAAAATAGTGATTCTTTTTTTTTTACAAGCAAATGATAGTTTACTAATTTTTTTCAAAATGTCATGAAATGAAAGAAATTTAAATCCACAACCTATTTTTTTTATTCTTCCTTTACTTTTTTTTTCAATCACTCAATCAATCTATAGTAAGTTAAATGATAGAAAATTCTCCAACATGGCCAAAATTATGTGTGAAATATTCAGGAAAAAAAAGGATTATGTGTGAAATAAATGGATACCTACAAAAAAGCACTATATATATAACACTTAAGTTAGTAATATTTTATCATAATGGTGATATATGTATCCAATGCTTACATTCTATAGTAACATTTAATTTGTATTTATAGAGATTTGGGATAAGATGAATTCCTTATTTCCAAGCCTAACTTATTGCTCTTGTGCACAATAATACTCTATCTTTATATAATAAGGTAATTTAAGTTGAGGCATGATTTACTGGTCACAAATGTGTATTAAAATTCTTTTATCTAATGTCGACCTCGATAAGTAATTATAGCTATAGCTCGGACTAATCAAGTGTTTAAACTTTAAACCAAAATGAGCCATTATACAAATTAAGCCTAAACCCAATTTGTAAAACTACTTAATTATATAATACTTTATTTATGGATAATATAAAATAAATACATATTCATTAATACACACAAACTCTAATTTGATTTTGTATTTTATTAAAGCAAAGTATAAAAACACTTATCCTAATTAAAAGAAGTATAAAAGCATTTTGTAAATATTAAAAGAGAAAAAAGATGATGTATGATGATATAAAATAAAAGAAAAAATATTAAATTTTGATTAAACAACGATATAAAATAAAAAAAATATATTAAATTTTAATTAATCGACAAATTATTTTAAAACTCATCTTAAAAGTTGATGTATGAATAACATTTCCCTTTAGATAAAGTATGTTTTTTTTTGGATCTGAAAGTGAATTGAAGGACCCCAGTGGCCATGGGTATGAATCTCCAAGCACTAGAATTTGAACAAAATCTTTGAATTCCTTTGATCGACTAATACTATATTTTTGGTCAACCAAGAGAGTGAGGTTTATCCCCAAGCCACGTAAATATTATGCGCACTTATATAATGAAATGAACACTCAAATTGTACGATTTCTTTGCTACAACACTTTCCAATATATAATAACTCACATCAATGAAACTATATGGCAATTAGTATTTGTTAATTCATTCTCTTCGTCCTTGTTTACCTAAACCATAATTATAGTCAACATAGAAATTAAGAAAATAAACCGTACCCATAATATGCAATGAGCAAATAAAAAATGTTATCAAGATAATGTTGACATTTTATAGAATCTAAAATCAATGCTGCACATTGCATGGTTAATGTGAAAGGTTTCCATCTCCCTGTACACACACCAGTAATTAAAAAAAGTCTAATATAGTGTTCTAAATAATGTCAAATGATTGATATGGATAGATAATATAAAACTACAAGAAAAATTCAAGTTAATGTCTTAATGATGAAATATTAAGTAGAGTTTGAATTGTTTTATTACTTTTTTGTGTTTACCGAATTAGTTACCAAAAAAAAATTTTGTCACTAAATTTGGTGATTAATTTGTTTATATATATACATATATTTTTTTTTTTTTTGTAATTTTGAATCTTTTACGTAGCTATAAAAAAACAAAAGCTGCATAAGCTTTGCGTTATTATAGCTTATATATTGTCACGGGTAAATATTGTTAGATTCAATTCACATATGCCTTTGCCAGGGTTTTTGTTTTTTTGCCTAAAAAAATAAATCAGAGATTAGTGATAGTAGTGGGTTGTGCCAATTCAGGACGAAAAATGTTAAGTGGGTCATGAAAGTTTGTTTTGGATTGGGCTTTTACGCAGATCCAATCATATGGGCACGACTACGACCAAACGAGTCCTAACGTTGTTATTTACATGATTACATCTTCTAGTTTTAATAATAATATATAGCTCCTTTTATATATTTTTCTTCTAAAAATATCTTCTTCTTTTTTGTTTTTATTTCTAAAAATTATTTTTAAAAATGGGTTTAAAATTTTAACACATTCCAAAAAAGTACTCTTAAGAAGTGTTAAAATTTTAATATATGTCCACATACACCATGTTCCAATACCCTTTATACAATGAAAAAAAAAATGCAAAAAAGGAATTTCTGTGATTTGTTTGGTTTTTTATATTCATCAGTCCTTGTTTCCACCAAGCATACGTTGTTTTCAAAATAAAAAATCACGTGATCATCCACGTGTTTCGATAAATTAACTTTAGTAACAAACAGCAGTTCTCTTAATTTTATAAATATCTAAAATTTTAAGCATCTTAATTATATTTGTATATTTTTCACAAGAATCAATCGTTCAAGATTAATTATATGTATATAAATGAGAATTATCGGAAAAAATATCTATTTAAGCATTCAAAGTTAACATGATAACATCAACTGTGACTTATACGTTATTTGTATATAATTTTTGGATTTTTGTCAAACAAACAGATAATATAAAGTCTCATTTTTTCTTCTTTTAAAAGTCATCTTGAAGAAGCTAACTCAAACTTTCCCTTAAACTTGTTTGGGGTCATGTTTTGTTAAAATCACACGAGGAATCAATTCGTTGTAGGCACAGACTGTAAGATTAATTTGTAATCACGTAAACAAAATTGAATTTTGGAATCTCTAAACATATTTTCAGAAATAAAATTCTTTCCAAAATCAAAGTGAATGGAATAAGGCGTAATTGTGTGTTTGTCAAGAAAATGATCCCTGGCTTGTTCTTTTAATTTGTCATTGTGTACATACTTAGAGAGTGACTTTAAGAACGAGAGAAAAAGATATGCAATTATGCATGTATTTGTTTGTTATTAGCTACTACACGTTTCAACGCCAAAGACAAAGTGAAAATGGAATACACACAGCCACATGTGTTCTTTTTCCTTAGTGTGAGGGATAGGCAAAATTTGAGTAAATATGATTTCCAATATATAATATATTTATATGGTTATATTTTACATTTTCATCCCTCAAATAATAATATAACATGAAAATAGATTGAAATAGTGATGTAAAATACTATTGCATTTATATATGAAAAACCATTACGATTTATTTAATGAAAGATATTGTATTTGATTTTTACTATGTAAAATTCTTTTAAATAGTAATAATTATACAATATGAGTAAAATTAGTTTTTAACAATTAGAAGATATTTGTAGTCTTCAATGTTAAAAAAAAAAAAAAAACATCCCTCAACTAATTAAGAGCAGTGTGTAAAATATAAATTTAACATGATGAGAGTTGTTTAAATAACATTGAAGAACATAAATGCATGTGGGATATGGAGTCCACCAGCACATGAAAACTAAGTACCAATCACCTTTAGTTAATTTTGCTTCGACCTGGATGCCCCTTTATGACAAAGCCCTTGTACCATGTCCAAGAAAAGTAGTGTTTGCAAGCATGCAACGCCTCACAAATCACCACCACCACACAAACCCATCCAACCCCAAACCCCACTAAGACCTAAAATTGGATCCTAATTTGAATCAAAATGGGACCCATTTTTTGGTTCAGTAACTTCCATACCACGCACATCAACCTGATGTTGATACCTTTAAATAGCATGCATCACCACAATTTGATCGATGTTGATCTCACATATTCGATGCATATTATTTAACGGTGTTCTTCAATATCAGACAGTGTTTGTCGAATTGTGTAGACACAAATTCTTATGTGCCTACTCTTGATGAAATTAAATTTAGTTAACAAGCTAATGAGCTTTAAATTAGAGGTAGAGTATAGTAGGAGTATATATATATACTATTTTTCCAACATTAACTAACGTGTGTTTTTGGCGATAGCACACGGCCAAACGCAATTATGCAAAAAGGAGCGTAGCCTATAGGGGCAAAAAGGATTGTGCATTGAATGCTCCTTCTCTTCAAAACCATGTTTTTAAGTTTAATAGCGCGTGATTGTTGTCGTTTGGCCCGTATGCAACTGCAAAGTGGCCTACCATATTGACAAAAAAAACTGAGAGAGAAACAAAGGAGCACATTCATTATTTTTTTTTTCTTTTTATCGGTATGATATTCAAACTTGATATAATAAAAGTTGCTATCAGGGCGGTATTAATACGCCAAATTTCATCAAAACTTTACAATTAAACGTGTTTGGGTTAGATTAGTATTAAATTGAGTAACCTCCTGAAAAATCTTCCGTGTTATACAGTTCAAAAAAAAATATATATAATAAAAGTTTCATTTATAACACTTACAAGACTCAATCAATTAAGTTAGACTCGTTTGATATACATTCATTATTTTTTTTATTATAAATTATTTTAAAATAATGTATTCAAACAAATTCTTTTTCCAGTAAAAAAAAAAATTAGAATATATTAACATTCGGCTCAAAAATGAAATTGTAATTAAAACTAAAGTTTGAGAATTTAAAATCTTAACTAAAAAAGAAATTTTAACATCAGTGGATCTCTTTGGGTATGTTGGGTATGGGAACCAGATTACCTATAGTAGAAAAATAGTTAAGGGAGTACAGTTTAATTTTTATTTTTTTTGCTGAATGCAGTACAGTTTAATTTATCACCACAAACTTTTTATTATTAATTAAACAGAATATGAATATATAAAATAAAATGAGGAAAAGTGTCTCTTAAAAAGTTAAACTGCATTCTTTGTAGTTATTTTTGAACTGCATGAGATCCATGCCCTTTGGGTATGAATGTAAGTAGTTAATTACTAATTGGATAATTTTTTTATTCTTAGAAATTAAATTAGATACAAAAAAAATTACAATAATTTGTGCATCTACTCAACCAATTGACTCTGTCACTTTGAATGCAAATCGATCGTTAGTTAATTGGATAAATTTACAATACTAGTTTCCACCTTTAACTATTGCAACAAAGTAAATGACTGAACAGTAAATTTGCGTTTAGTTATTAATACGTATTAAAGTATTTAAGGAATCGTTGTTTTGTTTTTTTTTTTTGTCAGTGGTCGTTTTGATTTTCTGAAGGCATGGAATTAGATTTGATGTTTAAAATGAAATGGAAATTATTACATATCTAATGCCCCCAATCCTGGTCCCCTTTTTGAATATATATCGTACATTGATTTAGTATAAAAAAAAAGTACATTTTTTTTTTTTGTTTCTAGGCAAGAGTACGAGGCTGATGCAGAAAAAAGTAACTAAGAAACGACATTAATTGCTAATCAACCTCCAAATCCACATAAAAACTAATGCAACAATTGGAGAACAAAGCACTAATAAATATTTCAAGGACATTGATTCATGATGTTATCAAGAATCATGAGATGTATAATTATTGCTTATTTATTTATTTTTAATAGAAAAATATTGTTTATTCGTTAGTATTACAAGTTTGAGAATTATTTTCAACAAAATAGGATATAATATACTTTAGTTCATAATCAATGCCAACGTTATGTAGATTTATTATCATGACCATAATTTTGTTTTTTAGATGAGGGAAAGCTCACCTTATATTGTTTATTTTCCTATTTGTATAGGAAACTAGAATATTCTTCTACATATTCTTATTTATGCATGGTTCAATTTTGTTTAACTTAGACATATATTTGTTTATTGTTTTTTCTATCGAAATGAATTAATCACTTGATTCAGTTCAAATCCCAAAAGGAACGACGCCAAATATCGTACATTAGTAACATTACATTATAAACAAGTTGCTTTGTGATCCAAAGAAATTTGATATAATTCCAAAATTGATACGCCATGCAAGACATCAAAATTAAAAACCAAAGGCTTTTAGATTCTTCTTGTTTCCCAAATATCGTACATTACATTATAAGCAAGTTGTTTTGTGTGATCCAAGGAAATTTGATATAATTCCAGAATCGTACGGCATGCAAAACATCAAAATTAAAAATCAAAAGATCTTTTTCTTTGCATAATGGATTTCTTTCTTTGTACGTGAAACAAAAATATATATTATCATATATTCGGGTGACTGAAACGATTTATATCTAAATCTAAATAATAGTAATAATAATAAAATGTTGAAACACTTATATATATTTGTCTTTTAGAATGATCCTATCAAACTCTCAAGTAGAATTATCGTAAATCATACTTAAAAAAATATATCAATTATATATAATTCCTAGAAGTGATTAGAGCTGTAAAAAACAAAAAACAAAAAACAAAACTAGGAGTGATCAGTGGTGAATCCACAACTCCAAGTCAATTGTGATAGGAGTGACATTAAGTACCAAGATTTAAAAGTATTAGTAGACATTTAAAGGTGTTTACGAGGAACTTATTTAACCACATAAAAGTAGTTTATTATGATTATGAGTTCTTTATATTTATTTAATTTAATTAATGATATTTAAATGATTGGTGGAAGTCTCTTCAGTAGACACTTCTTTACGAGGAAATCTCTATCTCCTCCATCAATTGGTGGGAAACCACTTTAATTGAAACAAAGTTGTGGGCGATGTATTGTCCTTAAGATAAAGATCTTTATAAGAAACTAAAATAATAAAAAAAAAACTTTATAAAAAAAGAGAAAGAGATGCATGGTTTAATTTTAATACATCTCCTCACGAAGATGAATTTCTTCATAATCATTCCACGGCCTTTTTTTAAGCTGCTGAGTTGACTCCCTATCATGCATGGACATATTACAATAAAAGAATCAGATTTTGTTATATGAAAAATGGTTTAATCATTCGTTAGTTGGGACAAGTTATATACCAACAACGGTTTGATATAGACGATAGTGACTTATTTTCTTTATTCAAGACGTTCAAGTTCAAAGTTTAAATTCTAATCAATTTGAATATAGAATAAAAATGTATTGAAAGAAAATTACAGACATTAGAATTTCTAACTTAGAATTTGGATTAACACATGTTTAGAGATAGATTGAAGAATTATCTTTTATTTCAACTATTTTTTTGATTTTTTATGTCTTCTTTTAAATTTCATAATTTTTTCCATGACTTTTAGTTAGTGAGTAGTCTATTGTTCTAGGATTGAGGCTTAGTTCTTGACAACTATTAATGCTTAATTGATTTATCTTTTATGACTTTTGGCTTCTCATCTTGATTTTGTTCTATTGCTTTTATATATGTGGAACGTTTTGTCACCTTTTTTTCCTAATCATATATGTTTAAGAAAGAATTAAGAGATGAACCTAATCATTGGGCCCATAAGGGTGTTATTTATAAATTAAATCACGATAATAAGTTTAATTATTTGAGAAATCAACGAATTTACAAAAAAAAAAACTTTTGAATTTAATTGAATATAATTATAATGAGTTAATTCAAGTAGATTACATCTTTCTATCTGAGCCAGAATAAAAGATTATTAGGTTAATTCACCTGAAAGTTTAGTTTAAAAAAAATCAAATCACGTGAAAGTTTTCTTACTATTGAATATTGATGATTTTCCAAGAACCTCCTACTTATATGATCTCGCTTTTGTTGAAGGACGCATTGGGGCTCCTTACTTGTGATGGTAGTTTGCTTCTTTTTGTTGTTTTTTTCTTTGTGAAAAATAATATCACTCCATCTATATATAATTTAATAAACCTACACTGTTTTCTTTTCTTTATACCATTTTTAAATTTATTTTTCTATATGGATTTGGTTGTTTTGTAACGCAAAAATTAGATCAAATTTTATTTTCATTTTTCTGTTTTTTCTTTATTACTTTTTTCTGTGTTTTTACAATCCCTGCGAATCTGAGTTCGTATCTCCAGACCATAGTCTTGAAATTAGAAATGGACTACACGTTTCACAAGGACAAACGATATCTAAAGCTGCAGTACAGTCCAATAGTTTTTCCTTTTAAAAAGGTTCTAAAATTCTTATGAACAGGAACCATGAATCTTCTTGTTCTATGTTAGGGCAATTTTAGAGAATAAATTTCTTAAAAAGAAATCTATATATATCAAGAGAATATTTATTGAATAAATTTAAATTGTTATATCTAATTTTCTCCTGATAGTTTTTACATATTACATATTAACATAATAACATGTTGACAAAATAAATTTCACCTTACTCAAGTTTAAAATACCAAGGTGAAATTATTTCAATTAAATGAATACTTTTGAGTTTGAATGTGTGTATGCTAATTGCATTAAATATCGAGAGAGAGAGAGAGAGAGAAAGCTTTATTATCAATACATACAATAGTTGTGGAGGACACATTCAGCTCTTAATTTGATTGTTTAGAAATGTTTAACAAGTAGAATTAATTTTAGAAGGAAAAAAATGTTGTTATTTAGGGCACGGAAGTAATTTGGGTTGTGTGTTTTTATCGGGGAAAAGGACAACCATGGAAAAACGCAGACAAACAATGTTGTTCCAAAAAGAAAGAAAAAGGAGGGCCCTTGAGATGCCTGGTACAGTAACAGTCACAACCCAGAAAAAAAAAAAGAGTGGGCTGGGGTTGGAGAAGTAAAAATAAAGGACTTAGTAAGAAGGGAATATAAATAATAAAGTTGGATAGAAAATGACTAAATTAATATAATTCGAGGATAAAATTAAACAATTAATTAAAATTGGACCAAAAAATAAATACAATTAAGTAAAAATGAAATAATGTAGCCGTGGATGAAATTTGTTGTTTCTTTTAAGCGAAGCAATAAAGAATTAAAGATAGATAGATAGATAGAGAGAAGAAAGAAAGAAAGAAGCATAATAAAAGCTGTGAAGGGTGTCCCTTTCGAAAGGTGTGGTGGCATGTAAAGGAAAGCAAAAGGGAGTGAGGGAGGGGGGGCATATCCATCCAGAGTCATGTAACCAACGGTTCTAACTTCTAACTATCAAGTAAAAAAAAGTAAAAGGGGGGTGAAAGTTGAAAGTTGAAAGTTGAAAGAGGAGGAGGCAGCAGTAGGAAGAAAGAGCCAGTTTTGGTGATTGAATGAGTTTTGGATGGGTTGGTGGTGGTGTCATGGTTATGTTGTATTGTGTAATGTTACTCTCTAGTACAAGAACAGCAGTGATGAAACCACAGAGATAGATGATGTTTAACATTCATTCTGAGTACTGACCTGACACTCTCATCCTCCCTCTAGGCCCTGCCACCTAAATCAATGCCTTTCTCCCTCTCTACTCTATAACTCTTTCTCTTCTCTTCTATTCTCTTCCCCCTCCCTTTGGCATGGAACTCGAAAATTTGAATGGCAAGCATCATCAAGTCTAAGCAAACAAAGCAACAACATAAAGTGTCTGACTCTGGATCCTCAAGGGAATCATCTTCTTCTTCATCATCACCACCACACAACGGAAGAGGAGCAGCAGCAGCAACGGAAACGGACTTTGTCGGGTGCGGTGGAGCATGCTGGAACGACGTCGTCGTCGAGGCAGGGGATGGTGAGAGGAGGAGTAGGTGAGATAGTGGAAGTTGAAGGCGGTCACATTGTGCGGTCCACAGGGCGGAAGGACCGTCACAGCAAAGTATGCACCGCAAAAGGCCCGCGTGACCGACGGGTCAGACTATCGGCCCACACCGCCATTCAATTCTACGACGTCCAGGACCGGCTCGGCTACGACCGCCCAAGTAAAGCCGTCGACTGGCTCATCAACAAAGCCAAGTCCGCCATCGACCAGCTCGCCCACCTGCCACCCTGGGAACCCACTCTCCCCGCACCTCCAAACGACGACGATGAGTCAGACAAACCAAACCCTAGCTCCAACCCGAACCAAAATCCAAACCCCGATGCTGAAATTCTCAACCAGTTCAACGACAACGATACCAACAACAACGAGAACCTCCACCATCATCACGATGGCGGAGGTTCGAGTTATCTTCCCATGGATAACGACGCCATAAGGTCGTTCTTCCCCACAACGACGTCGTCCTTGGTTCACTTCCAGAGCTACCCGCCGGATTTGCTCTCCAGAACAAGCAGCCAGGACCTGCGTCTCTCGCTTCAGTCACTGCAAGACCCCATTTTGCTTCACCAGAACCACAACGAGCACGTCCTCTTCGCTGGAACCGGCTTTGAAAACATGGTTGCGTGGAATAATAATAATAATCATCATAACAATAATAACAGTGATACTTGTGGTGGAGGAGGAGGAGGAGGAGGTTTTGTGTTTAACGCTCCTTCGACTTTGCCGGGGCCGGCGACGGTGGCGTCGCCGGCGATGGTGTTTGGCCATGGTCAAGGCCAGTATTTTTCTCAGAGGGGACCCCTTCAGTCCAGTAACAGCCCGTCCGTTCGTGCGTGGATTGACGCGCCGTCGTTCGCCGCCGCCGATCATCATCATCATCGGCATCATCATCATCACTATCTGTCTCCCGCGGCGGCGTTGGTGTATCAGTCTGCTCCTTCCACGGCGGCATTTGCGGCGCCCGGTGGCTTCTCCGGATTCCGCGTGCCGGCACGAATTCAGGGCGAGGAGGAGCACGACGGCGGCATGTCCGATAAGCCGTCCTCTGCTTCCTCCGATTCTCATTCTCGCCGTTGAACCGCCCGCTCGCCATCCTCGCCGATTTTGGTCTCCTTGGAATCAATTGGGTATGTGTGTGATCTGTTTTTGCAGGGATGGAGGAGGTATGGAGTTGGATTTGGAATGGTTCGGTCGGTTTAGTGGGACTATGCTTGTGGAATGATGAAAATCTGGGGTTGAATTTCCAGGTTTTTGAATTCTCCAGATTGTTATGTTTATTTATTTATTTATGTTTTTGTCATGTTTCATTAGGGAGACTTTTGTTAAGTTTGAGTACTACTGTGTGTTGGATTGTATGTTTGATGTCTGTTACAATTTGTAGTAGTGGATGTATTTGTACTTGGGTATCTAGAATTTTAAATTTTGGTTTGAAAACATGCACGTAGATACTACTATCACTCTCTTATTCACTGTCTAGTTTGCTCGATTTATCTTGTATTTCCAAGTTAGTGCAGAACCAGATGCAGGGTGAGGCTTTATCTCCATTGCAAAACAGGGCAAATTCCAAATAGTCCAATGTATGAATAGTTGGTAGTGTGATAAAGGTTAGAGTTGGTTGTTACTGTACTAGTTATTGTTACTGTCTTGTTTCGATTGAGGGAAAGAGACGGGTATATTTTTCTTCTTCGTTTGGAAAATGCCCAATTCGCCAATGGATATGGATGAAAGAGGGTTGGTTTGGTTCTCTTTGTTGTGTGAGAAATGATTGTTTTTGTTACTTTTTACTGCTTTCTAGTGCGACCGTCCATCCTTCTGTAGCTTCCTCATCCTGCCAAAAGAATTGAAAGATGATTCATTCCACTGTTTTATTATATCAATGATCTATCCCTTTCGTGCTTGAATTTTGGGAGCATTTGGATGATAGGTCGTTGTCTATGAACAGTGTAGAAACTGTATTACAAAAGAAAGGAGTTGCGTGTGAGTTGATTCCCCAGCTTGTTAAAAGGGCAATTTTCCTAAATTCAGTATTGTTTTCTGCTTTTCCTTTCCCATGTCTTATTTGTAGTTCCTCTTTCGCCTGTGTAAACTATGTGAGGATTCATGATAGTGACTCAAGGGTTGGTTAGTTGGTTGGTTGTGTTGTGTGGTAGTAAAAAGGAAGGTAAGCAAACCCATTTTAATTGCGGCTTACCCACTTACTCAACTAATGCCCCAGTTTTCTGCAATGGGAAGCTTCAGCTTCTGGTACAGTGGTTTTTTTTACCATTGGGTTTGGAATCATGTTCTACCCGTTTGGAACCAAAGTATCATTTATATGTTTTATTTATTTATTTTAAGTTCTCAACCTTAAGATGAGATTGAGTAGTGGGGGAATCTGTAGGTCACAGTCCATACTCCATGACCAATGAGTTGAGTTGAGTTGAGTGATAGATCCTAGTAGGTAGAACAAGTGGGGGGAGAGTAGAAGCTATCTGCTGGGATGAGCACAACGAAGCTCAATTATGGGAGAATTCACACATGAAGTGCCACCAAAGTGTGGTTCTTGTCCATCTGTTCTTGGTCCCCTCCCCTACCCCGTGAAACTCAGTGCCTTAAAATAATAATAAAAAAAACATTTTCTAGTGTCCAGCTGGAAATGAATTTTGTTTGTCAAGGGGATAATGAAAATAAGGAAACAGAAAAAGAAAAAAAACCATTGGCCTCTATTGAGATCGTAGTAATTGTTTTTTGGTTGTTGGTGATGCTAGTCGGTTGATAAATAACATTACTCCAAAAAGTTGAATTGGTCATTAAGCAGCACACAACTCTCCGCTACCCTTGTATGCAAAATGTGGCAATAATTAATGACGGTGTTAACCATTAAGAGCCCGACCATCCTCTGTCACTCTTTCTCTATTTGAAATCATTCACTTACAGCAGCATATTTCATTTAATTTCCTTGCTTCTTTGCATAAATATTTGAATCATAAAGCATAAAAATACTTGCGGTAAATATTTGAATCACTGCCCCCTGATATGAAAGGGATAATAATAATGTAGACCATTCTCTTGTCTCAACCAAAACTAGGGAATTCATATTCATAATTCATAATCATATACACCATGAAAAGAAGTATCGTACACACCAAATGGTAGATTCTCACCAAGCCAAATATGGAAAATAAACCCCCAACGAAGAGCAAGAAGAAACATAAGCCATCAAATTAGCACTGAAGTACCATTTTCCTTTCCTTTCTCAGTTTCCTTCCCGTTTGATAGGGTAGGTTTAGCCAAGGCTACTTTACCTTCATTGTGGTTCATCTTGTCTAGATTGGTTTTTTGCACCTGGCCATTGAGTTTCTTTGTTTTGGTGGTCTGAACTCGAACCCGGACTTCCCAAGGTCGCGCTGCAACCCAACGCTCCGTCCAGCTCCATCCCCAACTTTCCTTACCAAGGCTATAGGAAGCCTGGCCAAAATACTGGCTACAGTTTGGCCTCCACTGCAATATCACATTCACAAAGTGGTCAAATTTTGAGCTTTTGTTATGAATAAAGCGAGCAAAACAAGTTCAAGTTTTGCACCTGATGGGAGAAGGCATATGCCATGGCTCTCTCTCGTTTAATTGCTGCTTCCTCTCGCTGATGTAACCTGGAAATTATTTCTTCCATGGTTTCAGAACCATTGCACCATTCCACCTGACATATATTGAAAGGATAGTCAAAATAGCCTCACATTGCGAAAAATTACAGGAACATTATATTGCAACGCTACCTCGAGCTCATGAATCTTGGCCTCAATTTTTAACTGGGTTTCCAATTTCTTCTTCTTAATCCTGGCTTCCGTTATCATACAGATTCTTCGAGCTCTAATTTGTTCTTGTATTCTGCTCCATGAATGTATATAGCTCAGTGCAGTTGCTGTTTGCTCTCTGGCCAGGTGATCTTGAATTAAAGCCTCAAATTTCTCTGCTCCCCTTAGGTGATGTAGTGTTCTTCTTGCCTGCATGGGTACAGTACAAAGGGTAGGGAAAAAGTTCACTCCTTTGTCACAAAGTGTGATAAATTGCTTAAGATTTGGGGAAAAAAAATTCTCAAATTGATACTATCTCTAAATAGATGTATAAGCACAAAATTTGCTGCCATTTTGGGGTATCTAAAATTAAGCTCATAGGATTTATTATTAAGATGCTGCTGCTAGGTGTAAATAACATGAGAGAAAACAGAAAACAAAATATCAGTTGACTCGGAGAAGTAAATGGGTTTGCAAGTACTTTTGCTGCAAAATAGTAGCAGCAGATAATGTCACCATATCCCTAGGACATAACTCCTCTTCCAGGTTCGGAGCAGGTCTGAGCATTCATTTGATTCTTTTCCGTAGTCAGATGAGAAGATATAAAGAAAGATATATGACATATGAGTACTATAATATCCGACAGATATATAAAAATATTCAATATCATGTCATCATTAAGTTTTATTTTAATGTAGAACATTTTGGCTTCAGTTACTTGCTTTATGTAGCAAATTACTAAAATATCTCCCCTTACTATGAAAAGATATATTGTACCATAAATGAACGAAATGCATTTTGAATCCGAGTAGCTGCAATATCGTCCATCAACCTTGAAGGAACAGTTCTGTCCATCATTAAACCTTCATTGGGAAAGCTGCTTGACTCTTCACGAGTACTTTGCTTCCCGTTGGAGTATTCATTTGAAATTTCATCAGTGCTCTGCACCTAGTGGGTTTAATTGCATTTCAAATTATTAGCTTTGAATTTTTCCTCAACTTTAACAACTTGGTCAAGAGAATAAGAAAAACAAGTAAATCTCACAGATTCAAATCATCCTTAGTAAAACTTGAAATGCAAGGAACAAAAGAAATAACCTTTTCTTCTTTGGATTTATCTTTCTTTGATTTCTTCAATTTGACTATTATCCTAAACCATTTCTTTGCACCCATTCTTATTTCTCAAGGAGGTAGAGTTATAGGAAACAGCCTACAGCAAACCTGTATAACAAGTAATAACAATTTATAGTAAATCTCATGCATAAACCCGATATGCCATAGTACATAAATGAAGAGAGTTCACACAAGATCATAAATTTCATTAAATTTATCACATAGACAGTAAAATGTAAAACCAGTCAAATTTCCTAAAGGTCAAAGACCAAGAGGACAATTCTCATATGAATTGTATTATTTATGCAATAAAATCAGATAACATTTATCTGCAGTATTTTTTTTTTCTATCTCGATGACTCTATCATATCAACCATTTTATCACGATTTCTCTTTCTCGTGTTCCTATCTCACTCTGTTCAGTCTGTTGTATGACTTTTGGTATAAAATTTATGTAAAATTATGATTTCCCTCTTTTGTTATCGTAGCATTAGGTGATATTCTTCCAATCAAAACAAATGCAACAAATAAGCCAATTGAATATATTACAGTTAATTTGCTTGTTTTCATGGAAAGTTCAAATGTAAAATGAGTAAAAATAAACAATTATACCATCTTATAATTTACACAAGGTGCCGCTTTTAAATACCAAGTACAATAGTATATCATACACCATATCTAAATTATAATTGTCAAGCCATGGCATATGGGTTTGATCTCTTTCAATTTAAAAAGCTAGAACTTAGTGAAATCACATACCCCAAAATTAACTATGCATGGACATCATTATATACTTTGACTGAAAGCATGTGATACAACAAACAACAAAATCATTACAATGTCAAGGCAACAGACAACCAAACCCAACAAGCATCAAGTTTTCATCAACAAATTAGCAACAAGAACCTGAAAATCCGGTGATAGAGAATGAAAATGGGAAGAGACACATACCAGGATGAGAGAAGAAAAAGCAGGAACAACACACAAGGAGTTTGCTTGGAGAGGATATTGAGTAGTAAGTAATGATAAGAGGCGTGGTACATTGGAATACAACACATAAAAAGAGAGAAAAAAGAGAGAGAAGTTCTATAATAGTGTGTGACAACCCAACCACGCTGAAGAAGATGTTTGATCTCTTTGGAAGTTTAGGAGTCTATAGCTAGAGAAAGGTGAGGAGGGAAGGTAGTAGTCATGTCCAGTTGTGTTTCTGAAAATGAAATGCCATAATTAAACCATTGAAACAAAATTAATTGAATGAAGTTCTAATGAATTGTTTAAGTTCAAGTTCGGTCTTGGGGAAGCTAGCTGTGCCCTTCCCTTCATTATAAGACCAACCCTCTAACCAATTACCCTACTCAATTTCATTAGCTTTAATGCCTACAATTAATATACTCTATGTATAGTATACAAAAGGAAATGAGCCATCTTGTGGGTTCGACTCTTCCAATAAGGAAAAATGAACAAACTAACAATTATAATTTATATTTTCTATAAAAAAACATTTATCTATGTCTAAACTCATGTAAAGAGTAAGGTTTTATTAAAAAAATATTTATTTTATACACAAATTGGCATTAATATTAACATGGTTGTTTTGTTGCATCTATTAATGATGATTAAGATAAGAATGGGATCAATCTTTTTATTAATACTTATCAATTTGAAACTGAATCATTACATCTATTGTGTTAGTTAAATATTTGATTTAGCGAAGCAAAAAAGAAGTTAAATGTTGATTTATGATGAGATACGTAACATAAATAACATGCCAAATGTTTATGCAGAAGTATTTCATTAACATGAGAGTATTACACACGAGTATTTCATCGATGTTTAATTTTTCATGTTGAATGGGGAAATTCCGTATTTAAAAATGGTTTTAAATATTTTACTTTTAATGTCGGTAATAAAGCTTGAATATGGAATCTTGTGCAAACTATTCAAACTTTCTACCATTAGGTCGATTGTACTTTGTAGCATGTATAATGGATATAAAGATTGCTGAGGTGGTCTAGCTGGTCATTGCACAAAATGATAACATGTATGATTTTCAATCAAAACAACTAACGTGATATTCATTAAAAAATAAATAAATAACGTGATTCCTAATAAAATGTATTGAATGGTAGGTTATAAAAAAAAAAAAATGTATTGGTATCATCTAACGAGTAATGAATCAGTTTGGGTTTATTACTTTAGTTTAGAAAGATTTTTAAGAAAATAAAATATATAAAAAATTAACTAAATTAAAATTATTTTTTTCAATAGTTAATTTGTAAAAGTTCACTCATATAACTTCTTTTAAATGTTGAGTATTAAATCCTAAAATTATACAATAACAAATGTTTTGCACGAGTATTAAGTTTATAATCTATAACTTTTTATATTATTATATTTTTAAATATATTTGTCAATTATTTTTAAATTTAATATAAGAATTTTTATATTATTATATTTTTAAATATATTTGAAAATTATTTTTAAATTTAATATAAGTAGATGTTAGTAAAAGTAATCTATAATGCATGTACAAGTAACCCAAACGTTAATGCTTATGGTTTTGGATTTTAAGGTTTCAAGATTAATGATTTCATGGTTTAAGGTTTAAAATTTATGATTCATTGTTTTTGGGTTTTATGGTTTATAGTTCATTGTTTTTGGTCCATGGTTTAAGGTTTGGGATAAATGATTTTAGGCCTGCATAATTTATGATTTAAGGGTTTATGGTCTAGGGTTCATAATATATGATTTCACAATTTAGGGATTCATGGTTAAGTGTTTATGATTTAATATTTAGATTTAAAGTTAATAGTTTACCGAGCATGGCTTAAGGTTTTATGATTTATGATTCACAATTTTAAGGTTTAATGTTCATTGTTTAAGGTTCAAGGTTTGTGATTTAGGATTTTAGGGTTCCAAATTTTAATGTTAATGGTTTAGTGGTTTAAGGTTTAGGATTTCATGTGTTAGGTTTTATGGTTTAATGTTTCATATTGTTTTAAGGTTTTAGGATTTAAGGTTTAGTGTTTTAGTTCATGGTTAAGGGTTCATGACTTCATGGTTTAGGGTTTCATAAATGAAAACCTAAATCATTTATAGTTTTATTAAAATGATTTAGGGTTTCATTTATGAAACCCTAAATCACAAACTATGAAACCTTAAATAATTTAGTTTTATTCATAAATGAAACTCTTAATGATTTAAGGTTTCTTAAATGAAACCTTAAATTCTAAACCACTAAATCTTAAATGTTTTAGAATTTCCTAAATAGAATTTAAGGTTTTATAAATAGAATTTGAGATTTCATAAATGGAATCCTAAATGGTTTATGGTGTCATAAATAAAATTAAGATTTCATAAATGAAACCTTAAATCCTATACCATGAAACCTTAAGTGATTTAGGGTTTTGCAAGCAAAATTATGGTTTCATAAATGAAACCCTAAATCCGATACCATGAAACCTAAGTGATTTAAGGTTTCATAAATAAAATTTAGGGTTTCATAAATGAAAAGCTAAATCTAAACCTTAAATCCAAAATCATCAAATCCTAAATGATTTAGGGTTTCATAAATCAAACATTAAATAATTTATGCTGTCATAAATAAAATAAGGGTTTCATAAATGAAACCTTAAATCATAAACCATGAAACCCTAAGTGATTTAGGGTTTCATAAAGAGAATTTAGGATTTCATAAATGAAAATTTAAATCATAAATCATGAAATATTAAACGATTTAAGGTTTCATAAATAGAATTTAGTATTTTATAAATGAAAACCTAAATCATAAACCATGAAACCCTAAATGACTTAGGGTTCCATAAATAGAATTTGGGGTTTCACAAATCAAACCCTAAATGGTTTATGGTTTCATAAATGAAACTTGAAATCATTAATCATGAAATATTAAATGGTTTAAGGTTTCAAAAATAGAATTATGGTTTCATTCATAAATATAGCTCTTAATGATTTAAGGTTTCTTAAATCAAATCCTAAATTATAAATCATGAAAGCTTAAATTTTTAGGGTTTCCTAAATAGAATTTGGGGTTTGATTCATAAATAAAACCCTTTATGATTTAGGGTTTCTTAAATGAAACCCAAGTTATAAACTATAAAACCCTAAATGTTTTGGGTTTCCTAAATAGAAATAAGGGTTTCATAAATAGAATTTGGGGTTTCATAAATAAAACCTTAAATGCTAAACCATGAAACCATAAGTGATTTAGTGTTTCATAAAGAGAATTTAAGAGTTCATAAATGAAAATTTAAATCATAAACCATGAAATATTAAACGATTTAGGGTTTCATAAATAGAATATTGGATTTCATAAATGAAACCTTAAATCATAAACCAAGAAACCCTAAATCATAAACCATGAAACCCTAAATGATTTAGGGTTTAATAAATATAATTTAGGGGTTCGTTCATAAATGAAACCCTTTATGATTAAGGGTTTCATAAATGAAATCCTAAATTGTAAACCATGAAACTCTAAATGTTTACTACTTTTTAAATATAATTTAGGGTTTCATAAATAGAATTTGAGGTTTCATAAATGAAACTCTAAATGGTTTATTGGGTCATAAATAAAATTGGGGTTTCATAAATGAAATCACAAATCCTAAACCACCAAACCCCAAGTGACACAAGGTTTCATAAAGAGAATTTGGGGTTTCATAAATGAAACTTTTAATCATTAACCACGAAATATATAACCATTTAGGATTTCATAAATCAAATTTAGGGTTTCATAAATGAAACCATAAATCATAAACCATGAAACCCTAAATGATTTAGGATTTCATAAATAGAATTATGGTTTCATTCATAAATGTAACCCTTAATGATTTAAGATTTCTTAAGAGAAACCCTAAATTTATAAACCATGTAATCCTAATTGTTTAAGGTTTCCTAAATAGAATTTACGGTTTCATAAATAGAATTTGGGGTTTCATAAATGAAACACTAAATAGTATATGGTTTCATAAATAAAATTAGGGTTTCAAAAATGAAACCTAATACCTATACCATGAAACACTAAGTGATTTAGAGTATCATAAATAGAATTTAGGATTATATAAATGAAACTTTAAATCATAAACCATGATATATTAAACAATTTAAGGTTTCATAAATAGAATTTATGATCATAAATGAAGAGTTCAATTGAAACCCTAAATCCCAAACCATGAAATCCTAAATGATTTAGGGTTTAGTAAATATAATTTAGGGTTTCATTCATAAATAAAATCCTTAATGATTTAGGTTTCTTAAATGAAACCTTAAATTATAAAACATGAAATCATAAATGTTAAGAGTTTCCTAATTATAATTTAAGGACTCATAAATAGAATTTGGAGTTTCATAAATGAAACATTTTATGAATATGGGTTTTAGAAATGAAACTTTAAATTATAAACTATGAAACCCTAAATGTTTAATATTTCCTAAATAGAATTCAAGGTTTCATAAATGAAACCTAAATGGTTTATGGTTTCATAAATAAAATTAGGATTTCATAAATAAAACCTTAAATCTTAAATAATGAAATCCTAAGTAATCTTGGGTTTCAAAAATATAATTTTGGTTTCCATAAATGAAACTTTAAATCATAAGTCATGAAATATTAAACGATATAGGGTTTCATAAGAAGAATTTAGGGTCTCATAAATGAAAACCTAAATCATAAACCATAAAACCCTAAATAAATTATGGTTTCATAAATAGAATTTAGGGTTTTTTTTTCATACATGAAACCCTTTATGATTTATGGTTTCTTAAATAAACCCAAAATTATAATCCATGAAACCTTAAATGTTTAGGGTTTTGTAAATAGAAATTGGGGTTTCATAAATCTACCCCAAAATGATTTATGTTGTCATAAATAAAATCTTAAATTATAAATCATGAAACCTTAACTGATTTAGGGTTTTATAAATGAAAATTTAAATCATAAACCATGAAATATTAAATGATTTAGGGTTTTATAAATAGAATTTAGAGTTTCAAAAATCCTAACCTAAATCATCAACCATGAAACCCCAAATGATTTAGGTTTCATAGATAGAATTTCGGGTTTCATTCCTAAATGAAACATTATGATTTAAGGATTCTTACATGAAACCTTAATTTATAAACCTTGAAACCTTAAATACTTAAAGTTTCGTAAATAGAAATTAGGGATTCATAAATACAATTTGGGGTTTCATAAATCAAATCCTAAATGATTTAGAGTTTCATAAATAGAATTTAAGATTTCATAAATGAAACCCTAAATCATAAAGCATAAAACCCTAAATTATTTAGGGTTTCATAAAGAGAATTATGGTTTCATTCATAAATGTAACCTTTACTGATTTAGGGTTTCTTAAATGAAACCATAAATTATAAACCATGAAATCCTAAATGTTATAGGGTTTCATAAATAAAATTAGGGTTTCATAAATGAAATCATAAATATATACCATGAAACCTTAAGTGATATAAGGTTTCATAATTACAATTGAGGGTTTTATACATAGAACTTAGGGTTTCATAAATGAAAAGCTAAATTTTAACCTTAAATCCAAAACCATAAAACCCTAAATGATTTAGGATTTCATAAATAGAATTTTGGCTTTTATTCATAAATGTAACATTTAATGATTTAAGGTTTCTTTAATGAAATCCTAAATTATAATCCATGAAACCTTAAATGTTTAGGGTTTCATAAATCAAACCCTATATCCTAAACCATGAAACCCTAAGTTATTTAAGGTTTCATAAATATAATTTAGATTTTCATAAATGAAACTTTAAATCATAACCATGAAATGCTAAAGGATTTAAGGTTTCATAAATTAAACCCTAATTTATAAACCATGAAACCTTAAATGCTTAGAGTTTCGTAAATAGAAATTAGGGATTCATAAATAGAATTTGGGGTTTCATAAATCAAATACTAAATGATTTAGGGTTTCATAAACCCTAAATCATAAACCATGAAATCCTAAATTATTTAGGATTTCATAAAGAGAATTATGGTTTCATTCATAAATGTAACCCTTACTGATTTAGGGTTGCTTAAATGAAACTGTAAATTATAAACCATGAAACCTTAAATGTTATAGGATTTCATAATTAAAAGTAGGCTTTCATAAATGAAATTCTAAATTTTATACCAGGAATCCCTAAGTGATATAAAGTTTCATAATTAGAATTGAGGGTTTCATACATAGAACTTAGGGTTTCATTAATAAAAATCTAAATTTAAACCCTAAATTCAAAACTATAAAATCTTAAATGATTTAGGATTTCATAAATAGAATTTTAAGTTTCATTCATAAATGTAACCTTTAATGATTTAAGGTTTCTTTAATGAAATCCTAAATCATACACCATGAAACCCTAAGTTATTTAAGGTTTCATAAATATAATTTAGATTTTCATAAATGAAACCTTAAATCATAAATCATGAAATATTAAACGATTTAAGGTTTCATAAATAGAATTTAGCGTTTCATAAATGAGAATCTAAATCATAAACCATGAAACCTTAAATGATTAGGATTTCATAAATGGAATTTAAGGTTTCATTCATAAATGAAACCCTTTATGATTTAGGATTTCTTAAATGAAACCCAAATTATAAACTTTGAAACCCTAAATATATGTAGTTTTCTAAATAGGAATTAGGATTTCATAAATAGAATTTATGGTATCATAAATTAAACCCATCCCAAATAGTGTATGTTGTCATATATATAATTAGGGTTTCATGAAACCCTAAATTCTAAACCATGAAACCCTAATTGATGTAGGGTTTCAAAAATAGAATTTAGGATTTCATAAATGAAAATTTAAATCATAAACCATGAAATATTAAAAGATTTAGGGTTTTATAAATAGAATTTTGGGTTTCATAATTAGAATTTATGGTGTTATAATTGAAAATCTAAATTTAAACCATAAATCCATATCCATGAAACCCTAAATGATTTAGGGCTTAATAAATAGAAATTATGGTTTTATTAATAAATGAAAACCTTAATAATTTAGGTTTCTTAAATGAAATCCTAAATTATAAATCATAAAACCTTAAATGTTTAAAGTTTCCTAAATAGAATTTTGAGTTTCATTAATAGAATTTGAGATTTCATAAATAAAACCCTAAATTGTTCATGGTTGCATAAATAAAATTAAAGTTTCACTAAATCCTAAATCGTAAATATAATTTTGGTTTTCAGAAATGAAACTTTAAATCATAAATCATGAAATACTAAATTATTTTGGATATCATAAATGTAAACCTAAATCATAAACCATCAAACCCTATATGATTTAGGGTTTCATGGATAGAATTTTGAGTTTCATTCATAAATGAAACCCTTTATGATTTAAGGTTTCTTAAATGAAACCAAAAGTTATAAATAACGAAACCCTAAGTGTGTTGGGTTTCGTAAATAGAAGTTAGGGATTCATAAATATAATTTTGGGTTTCATAAATCAAACCCTAAATGGTTTATGCCATCATTAATAAAATTAGGGTTTCATAAATAAAACCTTAAATCCTAAATCATGAAACCCTAAGTAATTTAGGGTTTCATAAGGAGAATTTAGATTTTCATAAATGAAAATTTAAATCATTAACCATGAAATAGTAAACAATTTAAATGAAACCTTAAATCATAAATTATGAAACCGTAAATGATTTAGGATTTAATAAATAGAATTTAGGGTTTTATTCATAAATGAAACCCTTTATGATTAAGGGTTTCATAAATGAAACCTTAAATTATAAACCATAAAACCCTAAATGTTTAGTCTTTCCTAAATAGAATTTAAGGCTTCATAAATAGAATTTGAGGTTTTATAAATGAAATCCTAAATGGTTTATGAGGTCATAAATAAATTTAAAATTTCATAAATGAAACCATAAATCCTAAATCATAAAACCCTAAGTGATATAAGATTTCATAAAGGTAATTTAGAGCTTCATAAATAAAAGCTTAAATCATCAAACATGAAATATTAAATGATTTAGAGTTTCATAAATAGAATTATGGTTTCATTCATAATTGCAACCCTTATTAATTTAGGATTTCTTAATGAAACCCTAAATTATAAACCATGAAACCTTAAATGTTATAAGGTTTCATAAATGAAATTAGGATTTTATAAATGAAACCTTAAATCCTATACGATGAAAACCTAAGTGATATAAGGTTTCATAAATAGAATTTTGGGTTTCATAAATGAAACTTTAAATCATAAATCATGAAATGCGAAATGATTTAAGATTTCATAAATAGAATTTAGGGTTTCATAATTAAAATTGAGGGTTTCATAAATAGAACTTAGGGTTTCATAAATTAAAAGCTAAATTTAAACCTTACATCCAAACCCATGAAACCCTAAATGATTTAGGGTTTCATAAATAGAATTTAGGGTTTCATTCATAAATGTAACCTTTAATGATTTAAGGTTTCTTAAATGAAATCCTAAATTATAAACCATGCAACCTTAAATGTTTATGGTTTCATAAATGAAACCCTAAATGGTTTATGGTTTCATAAATAAAATTAGAGTTTTATTTATGAAACCCTAAATCCTAAAACATAAACCCTAAGTTATTTAGGATTTCATATATATAATTTAGATTGTCATAAATGAAACTTTAAATCATAAATAAGAAATATTAAACGATTTAGGGTTTCATAAATAGAATTTAGGGTTTCATAAATGAAAACCTAAATCATAAACCATGAAACCCTACATGATTTAGGGTTTTATAAATGGAATTGTTGGTTTCATTCATAAATGAAACCCTTTATGATTTAGGGTTTCTTAAATGAAACTTAAATTATAAATTATGAAACCTTAAATATATGTAATTTTCTAAATAGAAATTAGGGTTTCATAAATAGAATGTGGGATTGCATAAATCAAACCCTAAATAGTTTATGATGTCATAAATACAATTAGGGTTTCATTCTGAATCCTAAACCATGAAACCCTAAGTGATGTAGGGTTTCATAAAGAGAAGTTACGATTTCATAAATGAAAATTAAATCATAAACAATTTAGGGTTTCATAAATAGAATTTAGGGTTTATTAAATGAAACTTTAAATCATAAACCTTGAAACCTTAAATGATTTAGGATTTAATAAGTAGAGTTTAGGGTTTTATTCATAAATGAAACCCTTTATAATTAAGGCTTTCATAAATGAAACCCTAAATTAAAAACCATAAACCATAAATGTTTAATGTTTCATAAATAGAATTTAGGGTTTCATAAATAGATTTTGAGATTTCATAAATGAAACCCTAAATAGATTTTGATGTTTCTTAAATGAAACTCTAAATTATAAACCATGAAACCCCAAATGTTTAGGATTTCCTAAATAGAAGTAAGGGTTTCATAAATATAATTTGGGATTTCATAAATGAAACCCTAAATGGTTTAAGGTTTTATAGATAAAATTAAGGTTTCATAAATGAAACCCTTAATTATAAACCATGAAACCCTACATGATTTAAGATTTTAGAAATGAAACTTTAAATCATAACCCATTAAATATTAAATGATTGAAGGTTTCATAAATAGAACTTAGGGTTTAAGTTATGAAAATAAAATTCTAAATCATAAACCATAAAACCCCAAATCCCAAACCTAAATCATGTAAATCCCTAAATCATTTAACATTGCATGATTTATGATTGAAACCATAAATCCTAAACCCAAACCATGAAACCCTGAATGATTTAGAATTTTCTAAATAGAATTTAGTGTTTCTTTAATAAAGGAAACCCTTAATTATTTAAGGTTTCTTAAATGAAACCCTAAATTATAAATCATGAAACCTTAAATGTTTAGGGTTTCCTAAATAGAATTTAGGGTTTCATAAATAGAATTTGGGATTTCATAAATGAAACCCTAAATGATTTATGATTTTATAAATAAAATTTATGCCATGATCATTGAAATATGATTTCATAGATAGGAATTCAAACTTATTGTCTAAATGGAAAATTTTAACCCCACAATTAAATTGATTATGGACCTATCAAAAAAGGCTCGTAATAAAGATTGAGCTTCAAATTTAAAAACCATAAGATGAATCCATGTAAACCGAGAAAAATCATCAATAATGGTGAGAAAATATTTTGCTCCGTTGTGAGGATTTATTTTGTGAGGTCCCTAAATATCACAATGGACTAAATCAAAATGTGCATTTGATGAATGGGAACTGGAAAGGAAAGTAAACGGGTTTGTTTAGCTAATGGACAAACTTCACATTCTTATTATCAAAATTTATTCTTAGTGTAGACTTGCACAAGGCTTGATGGGGTGTGGTGGAAGGATGATCAAGTTTTAGTGCCATAGGCCGTTGACATGATGTGCAAGTTGAGGATTTTGGTGTGGTGATAGGTAGTAAAGGCCATTATACTGCTTGCCCAGGCCAATCGTCTTCTTCGTATCCACTTCCTGTATCACACAAAAATTTGGACAAAAGATTACTATACATTTCAAAAGTTGAGTAATCTTGCTCACGGAGAGTAAATTGACTTTAAATTTTGGTACATGTAAAACCTTATCAAGTTTTAAATCTGCAAATAATGTGAGTGACACAACAGAATGGATTTGTGTTTTCTCCCCATCAAGCAAATTTACAAAATCAAAGGATTTAATTTGATTTGTGGGTTTTGTATTACATTTATGATATGTGACCCTACTGTCAACTATCCAATAAATAGTGGCAAAATTTTGTTTACCTATAAAAATTTAAAAAACATTATGGTTCTTTTCATTGAGCATGACTATTATTTGATTGTATTCTTTAGCTGTGAAAGTTGGCCCTTTTTGTTGGGTTGCTTTCACTTTGAACATATATGTGTAGTAAAATTGTTAGCACTAGTTCATAATGTGTGCACATTTTCTTTTACGCTCTCCTCCATTGCAAGAGAAAGAATTATCTCGTGTTAGTTGCCTTTAGTTGTTCTACCAGTATGATTTATAGCCATAACTTGAAAGTCGTTGTTGCTACCTTTACATCGTGTAACAACATTGAGTTGTCGTTCATGTTGTAGGGCCATAGAGAAGGCTTGTTGAGTGTCTAACAATGGTTTCATCATCAATATGTTACTTCTCACTGTGATATAGGTTTCATTTAATCCTAGGAATTACATAAGTTTCTCATTTTCCATCCTTTCATTGAATTTGTTCAGCCCATCACATGTGCACGTGAATGGCTCTTGGTAAGAGGCCAATTCATCCCACAAAGCTTTCTTTTTGTTGTGGTAGACTGAGATCGGATAATACCTTGTCTTGTCGGTATTCAACAATTTCTTGTTAGATTTGATAAATTCTTGATTCATTACCGTGTGAAAATCGATCAGAAAGATCTTTCCATGTCGTTGCTGTTGTGTTCATGTTGGTGTTGGCTTCTTGATGGATCCATCAATTAAATTGATCTTGTTCTTTGCACTAAGGCTTATGCACATTGCTTGACTCCATTGTCCATAGTTGTTTGGCTCAAGGAGTTGGGAGACTAGGATAAGACTTGGACTGTCTGAGCTGTGTAATGTGAGTGAATTTTCATCCTTGACTTCTTTATTTCGAGCCATTGATTTTGTGATTGTGGAAGGTGGGTTTAGGCTAGGCAGAGTCACCAAGATTGGTGCTCTTATATCATTTAAAGATATGTGAAATACGTGTTCTCTACTCGAGAAAGAGAATAATACAATAATTATATACAATGTGTTGGGAATCTAATTTGAAAATATAGGCACAAAATCATTGTTTATAATAATCTAATTCTTATAACACAACAATTACAAATATGATGCAAATCCACATCTCATTAATACAATGCAGTATTTGCTTTCTCTATTTTCATTAATAGACGTAAGTTGACCATTTATTTTAACACAGAATTATTTATAACTAATCAAAGGAATCAAAAGGTAATCCTATTATAAAATTGAGATAATTTGTAAAGAATATTCTCAATCCATACCTCTCATTAAAATTGAGTTTGTTATTATTTATAGCTTATTCTATATGCTATTTTTTTTTCTAACAACTTGTACAGCTTTTATCTCTTTTAACTTGAATAAGGCCTAGAGCAAACACTTGGCTTGCAATTTATTCTATAGAAAAAACATTTCTGCTTTTCTAATTTCTACCATACCACATCATATTCACATATATTTACAATTATGAGTGCATGATTGTGAAACTTCATACCTAAATATCACATCAAATATCTAGTTTCAGTAAGGTGCAATATATGGTAGGTGCAAATATCAATCAAACATGGCCGTGTACGTAAGCAATAAGGTAACAAAGAATCTTATCATAGATGGCTTCATGAAACTCATATATTTTGTATCTAAGAAAATCTTAAGCTTCTCACATAACAGACAAAGTAGTGATGCATGGTGTCATGCTCATATATTGGTGGCAATCTCCACTTCCCTTAGTTCCTCATATTGGGGCCTCAAAGAAGGTGGTGGGTGTCTCTTTGTTGATGACAAAATCTCTTTCACAATCTTACTTGGTTTGAAGTAATGGATAGCCTCATATATATCCTTATGATATGAACTTTATTTTATTTTTAATGTCTTTTTGGCCATACTCTTGAAATTGGTGTGAAGTTTGTTGTTTCTGAATGAGCAAAAGAGTGGGTCCCTAAGAGAAAGGTTGAGATAGCTTTCTTCATGGGCATGACATGGAGATGTAAGCAGATTTTGAAACTCTCGTATATGATTTATATATATACAATACAATAAATAGTGCCAACAACACAATATTTAATACATATTTATTAATATATTTTTTTTATTGATTAAAATATAAAGATAAAAGCATTAAATGAATTATGAGAACTATAAAATTTTATAATTTTTAATAAATTTTAATTAATGAGAGAAAGAAAATATGATTTTAGCATTTTTCATCGATATAAAATTGTATTGATATACTGACACCTCTCACCTCTCATATCTTGTTACTTTTTCAGCACATCTTTCGCTTTCTTTTCCAATGCATGGATCTAAAGTTTTCTAAAATTAAGAAATTAAGACAACTTATTGGTTACCCTTATCTAAAGTACATAGTCAGGACACCCATTTGAATGACCCCAATAACCAATTTTCATTTATTTTCTCCCCTTTTTTTTTTTATTGGGATTCAATTCATTCATTGATATATTAACAATTCATTCAACATGCACATGCCTTACGTGTGTTTCACCAAATTAAGAATCCTGCTGATTTCATCCCTCAATAAAATGCAAGTGGTCATATATATGACTCCACCAAATTCTCCACCCCCTGAAAATTTGCTTGTCAAAATGTACGGATATAGTATCATCATGAAAGATATTTTACTATACCTCTTGTACTTCGAATAAGATGGATAACAGACCCTATTTAGGTGCCACATATTTTGAAATTAACTTTAATAACTTTTTAACAGCAATTAAAGGAGAGAAGATTTACTGAAAATTTTTCCCTCTTCTCTTTCCCCCATATAGGACACTCCTTCATTTAAAAAGTTCCAACATTCAACCTTTTTTTATTGGGATTCAATTCATTCATTGATATATTATCAATTGATAATTTTCAATAACAATAGGTACCCCATAAATGGGTTGATCATACAATTTCTTTATGTTGTATCTTCTTACAAGTCCTTCTACAAATTTTCTTATTACTTAATAAAAACATTAATGTTACTGTAGTTTCTACAAAAAAATAAAAAATAAAATAATGCATTGATATCATTTAATCACACTTCTTTATTAATGATAAATCTATTTTTTTTATAAAATTATATTTAAAAACTATATAAACTATAAATTTGTAATGCAATTTGTTAGCATTAAACTCTTATATAAAAGGTTTGCAGAGGAAAAATAAAAAAGAAAAGAAAACAAACTACCCTAAGTGGGCCCAACAAAAGCCAACCAAGGTCTAGGGGGTCCACTCCCTGAAATAAAATGGAACAAACAAAATATCTAAGATGACACTTTCTACCAAAACTGTCTCTTAGCTACTTTTAGAACTCAACAAAATTATTTGGAGAGAGAAACAGCATCTATGACTACAAGTACAAAGTACAACTTGGGTTGAGATTGAGACTGAGACTCTAATAAGTTCATTGGTCGTTAGAGTCGGTCTAGGAACAAAAAATAAGGAGGAGAGTAGAGCGAAATTTTGGCAGATTAGTTAGTGAACCATTCATGGTTACTCTAGATTTGCAATTATAATTTGAATTTTGAAAAAATCTAGCCTTTTTTTTCTTCTGGAATTCAGTTACTTCGTATAAATCTCAGACATGCAACTTGAACTCAGAAAAATCCGTGATCTTTCAGATTCTCTTCTCTCTCATCATCTTCAGTCTTTGCTGAATATTTGGCTGACTTTTGGGTTTGTTCCACAATTTCCATAGCTATGAGAGATATTTAGGTAATCTTCTTCTAGCACTTTATTAGATATTAATTTTGCTTTCAGATTACACTACTGGTGTTCAGTCTTTAATTCTCTCTCAAATTTGAAGCCATAGTTGGGTTGGGAGACACTTGTTTTTGTCATATATACTTAGATTAGAAGATATCTTTGGATTAAATGGAAGATGATACAAATGATCAAAGAAATTGTGATGGTACTAGAGGCATTGGGGATCTTGGAAGATCTTCTAAGAAGTCAAAGCAGAAGAAGGTTCCACAAAGGGGACTAGGTGTTGCACAGCTTGAAAAGATAAGACTAGAAGAACAACAAAAGAGAGATGCAACAACAACAGCAATTTCACCATCTCCTAGTACTTTATCATCAACCAAAACATCCTATCCTCCTCTCCCAATTAAGAATTTTCATGAGCCACCATCTGAATTTAGGTTCCCTTTGTCATTGCAACAACAACATCAGCAGCAGCAACAGCAGCAACAACACATGGATGCTACAGTTCCTAGTACTGTTCCATTGCCAAACCGTGGTGCCTTTGAGGCTGGCTGGCATGTTGTTCCTAGACATGAGAAAGTTCCCAAGTGGCGGAGCTCCTACCAGTTTGATTCTGAGAAGAACAACTTTGGAGTGGACCCGGGAATGCCAATTCTACCGAGTTTGCCTTTTGTATCCCGCCCCATTTGGCCTCTTCCCAATTTAGTGCAGAGAACACCACAATACCAGCATCAATCTTCTTCACCAGTGGTAAGACAGTTTTTTTAGTGTGATCTCTTTTAATTTGTATGATGGGATTTTCACTTCCCATGGAATTGGTTTATTGGACATGTAGGTGAATGTCTCTCTTTTCAATTTATATGATGGGGTTTTCATTTGCCATGTATTCATCACATTCTCTTCCCATGTAATAAAAAAAGGATTGGAATATTGAACTATGCAGGTGAATGTCTCATCAAGAACTTCATCAACATCTATGCCTCATTTCACAATAGAGCCCCCTTCAAACCAAAACAGTAATTGCCGCAGTGTACCTCTTAGGTCAATGGAGAAGGTATGTGCAATCTGTGCTCTTAAATTACTGAATGTGCATATTTCAGTGTGGTTTATACTATGCGTTGTGAAAGTCATTGGTTGAATGTGGTATATTCCGAGGTGGCTGCTCATGGATGGTGTAGCGGTTGTGGCCACCTGCAAGGACACATTAATGGGGGAGGGTTATGCTATTTATAGGAATCATTGACATGGATCAGGTGAGGTTGGATTATTAGCAGATATCATCAACTGGAAGCTTTCCTGAAATTGTGGCGACAATCCGGACAGAGTTGTTGTGGTGGTCGAATTCTGTAGGAGTGTGCTAGAGACGATATCATTAGGGTTATAACTCGGCTGCCAGGGTTTCCGAGTAGATTAGGCCTTTATTGGGTTCTAGTGCATGGTGGAGGTTGGTCCAGAACACTGTAATTCATAATTCAGTTATTTAATTTAAAGATTGTGTTTTATAACAGGAAAATGTTGAATGTACATCCCAAATTTGGGGTGAAATGGTGTTGGGAAGCGAGAGAGATAAAAAGAAATTAGAAAAAAGAGAGAAGGAGAAAGTGAAAGATGCAATTAGATGGGAAAAGAAGAGAGAGATATGAAGAAAAATGAGGTGGAAAAGGTTGAAGAGAAAGTGATGAGTGAGTGTATGAATATAATTACCCTTTGTGATACTACTTCTAGTACTAATTTCCTCTTCTATATGGCTAAATGTCTCAGCTTGTTTTGTTGAATAGTCACATCATAATCAAGTGTGGTCTCAACAAATTCAGTCTGATTTTGAACTGGTACAGTTTGATAGAAGAGATTTTTATTAAGTTTGTGAAATTTGATATGGGTATTTGAAACATAATGCAGATGGTTGGCCAGAAAAGGAAAATGCCATACCCTTTCTCCCCGGAGGTTCCTCATGTCCCTGCTTTCGATTGTAAGTCGTCCCCCTTTGCTGAAATAAGAACTAATGCAAGAACTCCGTGCGGTTATGGAAGCGGATTTAACTTTGATGCTGGCAATTCAACTTCCAGGTGGTTTCATTTTATTTTTTTGACCCTTATGTTGAGTAGTTATTGTGTGCTCATACCATGCATCTCTGCATCATCTGCAGAGAAGTATCATCCTGTTCAGCATCCAACTCTGAGCCAAACTCAAAGAAAAGAAGAGAAGAGAATGAGAATTTCAATGGAGATTTTCTCACGTTGGCTCCTCCCTCTCCTATTTCATATCCACCTCCCAGGCCGTCGTCAAATTTCCTAGTACCACTTCACGACCCGGTATGTGTTGAATTTGAATCTCTATAAGTAGAGCCTTTTTTTTTCTTCCGATTTTGCTATTTTCATTATTCATTCTTAACTTGTATTTCATTTTCTAAAGGGAAATGTAGAAGATCAAATACCTGTCGTCCCCTCACCAGTGCACAGGCTATTCAATCAACAAAAGCAACCATTTTATGGCTTCTTCCTTCCAGAACCAAAGGATGAACAAATTGGACAAACAGCAGCCAGGAATCAGAATGGTCATGAAGTGGGAGAAAGTGTTGATCTTAACTTGAAACTATGAATAGAACTTCTAGGCTAGTTGTTTCTCACTATGAAACTTGCATAGTCATTTTCTTTTCTTTTATTTTTAAATTTTACTAGTGGTAGATATTCCTAAATGTGCATATGTAAGGTTGGTTGAGTATGAAAAGGACTACAAATCTTAGCCATGTGAGAAGTAGGAGTGGAAAATGAAAGGACAGATGTTGATTTGTTTGTTTGGAAAGTAGCAAATTAGCAATATGCCTATGTGCTTTGATGAAAGGCCAAACTCTAGTGTCTTCTTGCCTTTGGGAATTAAGGCTATGGATTTGTTTGTTTTTCTTTCTCATTTTTACTGTTTACTTTCTTGGTTATTATTGTGCCTTGGTTGGATGAGTCAGAAACTGTAGTGGTGACAAACTTATGCATGTGGGTTGTGGAGGCATCTAATTGTGCATTGTTTTCTCTTCTGTTTCCATGTGGTCCCAATATACAGTCTCCATTATGGTTCTAAAATGACACAACAGTAGGGCCATCAACATCCACTAGCACGTGTGTCAATTATTATGACTTACTGTATTGATTTTGTGTGGATATATCATTAGATTTTGTAAATACTCTGGTAAGAAATTTGTCTGTGAATGTATCATATAACTATTTTAAAAATAACATGACTTGGCCTTGGGTATTTTTTTATTTATAAAAATTGCCAACATAGTCTTGTATTTCATGCACGTAGCAATTGGAATATTTCACCTCATAAATCTTACTAAACTATTTAAGAAAAAACTAAATATTTAGAGCATAAGTCGGAAAAGGAGAGCACGGAAATAAGTGTGTTACCATTTTTTAATTGAGAGACTTGATAAATTGGTATTTAGTTTATGTTTAACTTATTTTGAAAATAGTTTTAGATTTTTTAAGTGTGTTTATTATATCTATAAGTAATTCAATTTTAAACTTGCAATTTGTACAACATATTCTAAACAATAATAAAGTTATACATCGTATGGATTTTTAATTTTTTTTATCAACTGACTTTCTTTCAACTCATAAAATATCACTCAAACACCAATCAAATTATCTTATCATTAATTCTATTAAAATAAATTTGTCAGATATTTTAGCCAAGGCTTTATATTCATACGTATTGAAATTTAATGGAGACACCCACCCTATTTGATTATGTGCAAAGTTGCAAACTTGCAATGAAGATTCCAGTTTGATATCGAGAAAGTAGAAACTCTTCCCATTGGGGATCAAACCAGCTAACCAAGCAAAACCTCAAAAGAAAGGCCCTTAGGTTTAACATTGGAAGCTTCAAGAATATTCCATATTGTACCCAAGGCACCTACATAACTCTTGATTAGACAAATGCACCAAGAGCATTCTACTGTGCATATGGGGTGGGAAGATTTAACCAATGGATTCGAATACATCACATAAATGAAATTAACATACACTTTAATCCAAAACCCTAAGTTTTAGATTTATGGGTCGTTCACTAATTTATACGATGGTGCAATAAATTCATTTGAAGGGAACTGATAAAATGGAATAACATGTTTCTGTCTCTGATAACTGAATGATGAGAAATCAAAACAATCACATACGGTGCTATATTTTGTCTTATTGCACTCACAAACAATGAGCGGAATAGTCAAAACTGAAGCCACAAAACCGTTCTCAATTGATGTCAAATCCACCACAACTTGGTCTCAAAACAAAGACTACAAAAACCATACAACCGAACAAGGCACTAATATATGAAACATTATATGGTCTACGACCAACCAAATACATAATCAAGAACATACACCAATGCCAGGGAGAAGGGATAAAGCAGGATAGCCAGAATAGATGTCCATAGTGGGAAGACAGTCCGGAAGCTGGCAAAGACGCCTACGACGATGCAAACGATGAGAATCACCAACACTTCTGAAGAGAAGTCCCATGTCAATCCCCTCGCATAAACAAGGGCCAAGAAAACTGATAGGCAAAGCACGTTGTTCATTGTCACTGCTCCATATAGCTGCAAATACAATAGAAAACATTTTTAAATGACCTGAGGAGGGAGGGCGGAATTACACTATTTGGGAGAAGCATGAAAGGGACCCCATCCAGCATCATATTTATCCAAAACTCCAAACACCAAAGAACTGGTGTAATTTGAAATTAAAATAACCACATCAAGATAAATTAACTATAATGTTAACTAATAGCAAAATACATTAACTGTAAATATCATCCTGAATAAGTCACATCCGTATGCTTATTCTGATTCCTGAATGAATAGATCATGCAGCAAATGACATAATTTGAGTGAAAGAGATGATTTCAAAAGCTTAATAGTTCTTAGGTTATGCTCAACTCTTGCATACTAATGCCTTAAAGAGACAGTGTGAAATCAGAAAACAAACCTCAGAAAAAGTTAATGAGGCAGTTTGCCTCTTGTCACGACTAGCAAAAATTATAGCTGACACTGCTTCACTTGAATTGGTTGCTAAAGGCAGAAAAATGAAGGAAATGAAGAAAGCAGGAATGCTTGTAGCCTCAGAAAAGTTATCCACAACATCAACCAGAGGATCAGCAAATGCAGCAGCAATAATAGTACCCAGTAGCAGAAGCAGAACTGCTTTGATGGAAATCCATTTAGCATCCTGAATGCCCTCAGCCTCTTCATTACCCTGACCTCCCACATCCAGCAGATCATGCTCCCTCTTTGTTTCCTATGCACAAAATCCTTATCAGTCATAAGCACAAAAAGAAACAAGTTCATTAAGTTGAGCATTGCACAACTTACATTGTGAAAATCACTCAAAAACTTCATTGTGTGTGGACCAGCATCACCAGATGCAACTCGAGCACGTTGGGCCCTTCGAAGCCATCTACAGACACCATTAACAAATTCTTCTTCATCAACAAGTTCATTACCAGAAGTATCAAAGTCACCCATGATTCTTTTTACAGCATCATCATGATCCAGGTCAATCTCCTCAAACTGAATTCCAATAACCAGTGCTCTTAATTCACTATGAGTAAGACTGCCATCTTGATTGTCATCAATGGTTTGAAACAATCTATATATTCCATCAAGAAGTCAGTGACAACCAAAAGAATGAGAATATGAAAAAATGCAACAAACATCTTTAAAAGTACAATGCTTTAAGTCAAAGCAAAAGGGGGAGATAGCCTTACTTTTTAATGACTTCTTTGTCAGGTTCACCATCTTCTGTCAGCAGCCTTCCCAATGCATGCTTCTTCAAATGTGTCAAAAGTCCTAAGATAACATGCTTGTGTTTAATAAATTCAAGCTTCCTACTTTGTATCCAGGGCTGGAAAATCTGCACCAATTCCTCTTTTTCTTAATTTCTATAAGGTACAAAAACAATGGCCGGGTTTAAAACAGATCACACATTCATCTACTGAAAGTGCTAATGCTAACAATAGGATAAAATCCAACCAAAAAAAAAAAAAAAGCGTATAATCAGAGTTAAATAACAATGGTGCTGGCTGATGAAAGAAAGAAACACCTATAGTAATGGAGAGGAAACACAAGTGCACTGTAAAAGAAATTACCTGGTAAAAACAATAAGAAATCAATAATAGGAGAGATACAATGAGAGCAATCAAAACAGCCAAGTGCCTCCCTGAAGTTGAATGGAGAATTTGTGGGAATTGAACGATCACAAATGGAAGGACAGATAAAACCATAATCCTTGCAGCATAACTTGTCCAAATATCAGTACTAACACCAGAACCTGCACATGGAGATTTTAGTGGACTAAGGATCCAAATGAATCAAACATGCTAGAAATTTAAACTGTACAGCCCAACTGCACATATACAAACATCATGGTTTAGAAATAAATAAATAAGAAAATGGTGAATCACAATATATCTTTAACTAGCCCTCTTCTTAAAGTCCAAAACTCATCTAATCCATAACCAAGACAACAATAATAATCAATGCCCACATTCAGTGGTTTGAATGCATTATATAATCCTTGATCGACAATTATAATTGAAGAAATATACTTGCAGCTATTACTAAGTAAACTATCTCCCAATTATTAATTATTGTTAGAGATGTTATAAAAGCATAAAACCAATCATTTGGCTTCACTTAACAACCTAAGCTTTCAGATAGTTGGGTTATGATATTGTATCAGATCCTTTTATGACCAAGTGGTCAACAATTGATCCTTCAAACACTCATTCTTCTAAAAACAAAAGTTGAAATTAAGCACAAGGGAGTTGGGCATGTGGGTTATTCACTGTTCAAGCCTAAAGGGATCTATGAGAGGAGTTAAAATATATTAGACATGTTAAAGCAAAGCTTTTGCGATAGTAAGCTCATAACACTTGTAAAAAAATCAAATAAATATTCAGCATATATTGACACAAAATATAACGAATGTTTTACAGATAAACTCCACAAGAAGGTTGATTGCTTGAATGACAAGAAAGGAAAGGAAACACTAGAATTTACTGCTTTGAGCAAGGAGAAGTTGGCTGAGCTAACTCTCAATTTTTAAAATTAAAAACTAAACAGTTCAAATGGCATACCAGTTAAACTAAATCCCATAGTGTCTCGTGAATCTATTGCAATTGAACCCTCGATGTCACACTTGCCAACAATTACACATGTCCCCCATATTATAGTCAGAAGCAGCGTCGTTGACCCAGCTAGCAGTCCCATCCCAACAGATACCTGACTTTGAGCAACTTCTTTACTACCTGAAAGCCCAGACACTAGGGAAAGAAAAACAAGAAATGCACATTAGCTGGGGAAATGGACAAATAACAGCACTACATAAGCATAAATGCTAGTTGGTGATAGATATAAAGAAATTCCAAGAGAGGTGGAAAAAACTCCAGAGCAAATATGACGTTACAAAATTAAAAATCAGTTAATTTTCTATTATCAAGGAAGCATAAGACATGTCTGAAAGCAATTGCTACTTGTCAGATAAACCTGAATCAGCTAAGTTCCAAAATTTTGGCCTCTATTTGGCAGTCAAGAATTGAACAGTAAATCTAGAATTTCTACAATAACATGACCCATATCAGCTGTTTTTCATACTAAGATGTGAGAGTGAGAGGAGTTAATCTTAACTATACAATCAAAATTAATGGTCAAAATTAGATTTAAATAAAACAATATTGACCATCAATATATTATAGTTATATGGTCAAGAGTAACTCCTCAGATTCTCAAGCACTCGTGAACTTTGTTTTACACTTTATTATGCATCTGCTCTTCTTCCATGGGCCACCCAGACACGAAACCACCTTTCACTCCTCGACCAACCACCATACAAAGAAATTGAAATTATATTGACATGAAAAAAAAAGGCAGCAACAGAGACAGAAGCTGCAAAAGCTCTATTCCATCCTGTGGGGTTCATACCACTAAAATTAAGCACCAAAAGCAAAAAGAAAAGGAAAAAAGAGTCGAAAATTCAACAGAACAAAAAAGAATCTAAAGCGAAAGTATCACACAGAGCAAAAGCCAAACAAAACAACGTAGGACGGAGAAACAGAAAAAAAAAACGGCAACAAAGAAATCCAACTCAATTAATCACTAAAACAGTTAAATCCAACAAATATTCTCTCGACCGAGTAAAAAAAAAGCGCCTGAAAACGGAAAACAGTAAAAAAAAAGAAAAAAGAAGAAGATATTTTTGGTTGAAGAATAAGGTTCTCAAATTTGCGATTCTTCAGCGCAGAAGTGGACCAACCTTAAACAGGTAGGGTAGGGTACATTCAAGACAGTGACGCGAATTACTTTATCAAACAACGATCCAATTACACAAATAAAATCAGAAGAACAACAACTCAAATCATCATCCAATTGAAATAATCTTATTACAGTATCATTGTAAGATAAGATCAAAAAGCTCGTGACACTGAATTTTCAGGAATTAAAGATAAAAAAATAGTGAGTAAAGCGTTAGTTAGTTAGTGAGTTGTTTACCTAGAATGAGCATGGCGTCGGGGAGAGCGCCGAGGATGGGGAGAAAGAGGCCGCCAACAATGCCGGGGCCCAAGATCTCGAGGAGAAGCTCGCTGCCGCCGGAGAGGAAGGTGGCGGCCTTGAACATGAGGAAGCCATAGATGATGATGAGGAACAGGTTCCCAAAGACGGTGGTGGTGCACGGTAAGAACCCGTAGGTCTGCTCGCAGGTGGACTCGCCAGCCAGCGACGTCGGGAGGCGGAGCAGGCTCTGCCACTTGGACTCCGAGACGACGCTGCCGCCGTCGGTGACGGAGACGGGATCGGCGGAGTAGATGCGGGCGTTGGTGTGGGCGCAGAGGAGCGCGATCCAGAGGATGAGGAAGAGGTACCGGCGGGAAGTGAGAGAGGGAGACATGGTCATTGGCGTGCCCAATCAATCGGTAACGAGTTGTAACTTGTAAGAGTACATTTATAGTGTATGTGTCAAATTCACAATCATGCTAAATGGAGTATTTTTTTTTTTCTTATTAAATATGATAAGGTTTACAATTTTTTTTTTATAAGCTAAAGAAAGTCACTTGTTAATTGTTAATAGAGGATTCGAAATATCTATTCTTCCTTCCTTAACATTAAGTCAATCTCATAATCTGTACTGATTTGTAGTAAACTAACTTACAGGGGTCCGTACAAGAAAATATTCTAGGAATGAGAGTACTGTAGTATTTTTTTAAAACAAAGAGACAGTAATATATAACACGTCAGGAGGGACCTATTAGTAACATGGTAAAATTGTAGTACACTTATTTAATTTTGTTTTTTTTTTCTAAGAAACACGCTAGGCACACGTAGCCTTATTGAAATTTAATAAAATGATAAAATAACATCTACAAATACAAGTATACTTAATATGGAAGGATAGATTTTGGGTGTGAATGTTAGTTGAGTGGTTGAAGAATATGAGGCACATCGACGAAGAAAGATAAGTAAGGTGGCATTAATGTATGAGTATTGTACCTATCTCCAGCGAAGATATAAGATATTAGTATCCCTTAGCTTGGCCCCATCCTCTTATTGTGACTATCGTAATTTAATGCTCCAATTTAAAGCACCACCGATATTTTATTTATTTTTAATATTATTAAATGTAATGTTAATTTCAGAAAAAAAAAATATTAATTTTAGTCCTAACTCCTAAGTCAGTGCTTCTTCTTCTTTTTTTTTTTACAAATCCTTTTTCTTTACTAGATTCTCTTACAAATCCTAAGTCGCTGCTAGTTCTTAATTATAGGATTCAATTGTCTAATTCACCGGTTAAAAGATAATCAATTTAGATTTTTTTTTACACAAAATAACCAATTTAGTTAATAATAATAATTTTTTCTTAAATTTATATCATATGTAAGTTAAGCATTAAAAAAAATGAAATTAATAATAAATATATAGTTGGGTTGGTTTGAATTTAAAACTTGTGAATCCAATACATAAACCAATCAATTTTTCAATTGAACTAGTACAGGTCCAACTCAACCAAAGAAAAAAAAATCAAACCAGTCTAATTGATTTTGCTTGAATTGTCGGTTTCGTTAAATTGATCTGCACCACTGAACAAATGAGGAAATAAAAAGAAAATAAAACAAAATATCTTATATATGCACAGGATATTTACTGTTTATTACAAGGGATATGAACAATTTGTCAAACATGGTATTGATGAGTGGGGATTCCTTTTCAGGAAAATTTTAGATGAGAATAATTTCTACAAATAACGGTTTTAAATAGGAATGAAAATAGATAAAGTCTCAATATAGTACAAAATATTCATTTGTATTTGAAAAAAAATAAAAATATTTGTATTCTGGTTGCATGTTTATATATTTTATATGTATTTGTTATTTGAACTTTACTTAAGTATAAGAATGTTTTCTAAAATTTTTGCACACTAAAATTATGTCTATTAAATACATAAAAGTAAAGTTAAAAACTAGATAATGTTATAAAAAAATAGATTATTTTTTTTAAGTGTAGAACTGCATGAGAAATATATTGAATAAAGCTATATTTTTTAATGGTAAGTAAAGTGTCAAAGAATCTCTCATGTTAACGTTGATTAAAATATTGTAAAAGAAAAGAAAAAAGTCGTTAATGAAAAGGAGATTGAAAAACTGCTGACTAGACAACTAAGTAGTATTTAAACAAACAATTTAGCCGCAATTCGTGTGTTTGCAGTCGGCAAAACCGCGTTCCGAAATACGTAGCCACCGTGGCCATTTGTCAAGTTCCATCCAGTTAAAAGAGAAAATACCTTTTCAGTCATTTACAATTATTTATTATTTATGTATGATAAGTTAATTATTTATTTTTATAAAATTATTTAAAAAAAGTAGATAAACTTTTATAATCTTCAATTTTTTAATATCATATTTTTATAACGTAATAATAGAAAGAAATAGATGAATTTACTTTTTCCTAATTGAAATTGTTTTGTATCATAGAGAATAATATTTCATGTGCGTGTCTTCTTTTTCAATTATTGGGGGTAAGTAACGGCAAAAATACACCATTTAACTTAACTTTAGTTAAATCTTTTCGACTAAGAAATACGCCGTTAAGACCTCGGAGTCAAAATATTCTTGATTACGAAAAGAATAACTTTGTTTTTAGATGGAGGAAGAGGTGACATGTGCCGGACACTTTAAAGAGATTAAGGTTTTTTAATAATCCGGTAAATAATTTAATTAGAAGATTTATGAAATACTTATGTATAAATTGTATTTGTAATTGAACAAAAAATAGGATAAAGTTATTTTTATAAACTAATCAATAGAGTTTATTGAAATAAGGTAACTTATCAACATATCCTAAGTTAATTTCATAAGTTCCTCTAAATATCTATGTAAGTGTTTATAACTTAAAGTGAGTCCAAATCAATTTAACAACAATTTAATAACTTGGTACTTACTCACCTAAATATACACATTATATGTCATATCATTTTAAAAAATTTATGCTAGCTAAGAAGTGAACTGAAATTAAGCTCTCATTTCTCAAATTAAATAAATAAATAAACTCTTTCAATCCGTCACAACACACACTCCAGAGGTTGCTAATTATAATTGAGAACATAGTCAAGTACATAAACCAGAACCAATGACAAAGGGTACAAGAGGATTGCAAAAAAGGATGACCATAGTGGAAATATGGAGTGAAAACTTGCAGTAATGCCCGTTATAGCACAAACAATTGCAACAACCAGCAATTCAGCTGAGAATTGCCAAGTGACTTCTCTAACAAAGATCAGAATCGAGATTGCAAAGAAGCCAAGAATGTTATTCATGAACACCCCTCCATATATCTGCAATGGCCCCAATTTTTCATGTCATGAGAAAATGGTTTACAAAAGAAGTGTGTTTAAGAGAGTACATCAGCGAGTATGTTTCTAACATTTTTTTTTATGTAATGATTGAGTCTGTGGAGTGAAGTTGGTGAAGGGAGATGACTAACCTCAGAAATGGCAAGAGAGGTAGTTCTAGGCTTCTTATGATTTGCTTCTCTGATTGCTGAAGTTGCTTCTCTGGCATTTGTTGCCAAAGGGGCTAGAATAAATGACATGAAGAATGGATGGATTCCTGCACTGTTAGAGAAGTTGTGGACACTTTCTACTAGTGGCTCTGCCAAAATGGATAGCATAGCAATTCCAAGCACCACATATGTTATGGCCTTAAACCATGCCCATATTGATTTATCAACTACTGCTTTGCTTTGCCTCTCTTCCACTACCATGTCAGCCTCTTCCCAGGTCTTGTGTATATGCACAAATGAAAGAGTTTAGGACAAATAAAAGATGAAGCAGAACAGTTAAAAGTTAGATAATTTTTTGGAAGGATAAATATGATTTTACTTCTTATAAGATGAGTGAATTTTGATTCTTGTTCCTTTTTTTTTTTTCTAGCTTTCATCTTTCTAAATTCTGAAATCATTATTTTAGTTCTTGTAAATAAGTAAATTCTGGTTTTGATCCCTAAAAATTTCTTGTTCCATTTCTTAAGATAGATAAATAACATTTATTTTTGGAATCTAATTTTTGTTTTGAAGATGTTACACGTTGACATGATACCACAAACACTAATAAGTAGCACATAGAAGGACCACTTAACTTTGAACCAAACTAATGCTCAAAGTCACTTAAAGAACAAAGACCAAAAGCAATAATTCCAAAATTTTGAAAGATGAAAACTGAAGGGAAAAAAATAGAAGAATTATAACTAAAATCAACTCAATTATACTTATAGTTTAATGATGATACACTGTTTACACTGACAATCTATTGATGCATCACTATTAAACTCTTATATTTAATCCTTTTTGGGTATTTGGACAAAAGGGAATTGAGCATATACTTACCTGAAACATATCTTCTTGAGACTCGGAATGAGACTCAGGAGCAGGAGCTGAAGTTGAGCTAAGCCATTTCTGAAAGCCAGCAACAAATTCCTCCTCATTAATTGTGCGGTCTTTGTCAATGTCAAGTTCTTCAATGACTAAAGCAACTGCTTCTTCCACTTCCATTGATGCCTTAACAAACTTGATGTTCATGATTAGTTCTTTCAGCTCAGAGTGGGAAATGAAGTTGTCTCTATTGCGATCAATTTTCTCAAACAACCTGATGATCAAAGTGGCTATGAGAACTAGTAATAGGTGAAGTTGTAGTTACATTTGGAACTAGCAGTATTAGTAAATGATTTTGAAATGGACTTGAACTAATAATGGTAGTGAATTGTTTTGAAATGGATTTAACATCTAATTAAAATGCATTGTACTTATGCACAGGTATGAGAAGCAGTTCAATTAATTAATACTGACCCTTTAATAGCATTTTGATCAGGTTTTCCATCTTGTGTGAGAAGGCTACCAACCACATCACTCTGAACATGCCTTAAGATTTCAAATATAAGCTGTTTCTTTCCTTCACTTTCTTTTCTTTTGTTTTCCATCCATGGTCCAAAAACCTGTCAATGTTTTCAATTGGTTGTCAGAATGAAGTTCTTGTTAGGCATTCTTAAATTTCCTTCAGAATGTTGTTAACATTTCTCTTCAAGACAAGGTGTATTTATGTACCTGATATATTTTTTTCAGTGATTTCCTTGAAAAATACTGTTTCTCTAAAGCATGCTTAGTTTGATCAAGCCATTTTGTGAAGCCACTGACAAATTCCTCCTTAGTTATTTTTCTGTCACCATCCAGGTCAAATATTTTCAACACCTCTTTTATTTCTTTCTCCTCATCAAAATTTGTTTCAGTTACTTTGTTTTTGAGCAAGAGGTCTTTCACTTCAGAAGCTGATATACCACTGCTCCCATCTTGATCTATTTCCTTATATAATCGCCTGCAAAGTATAGTGACTATAAATAGCTAAACAATACACTTGTCCATAGGTCAAAGTAGAAGCTCTTTGAAATTTTACCTTATGGCACTCACATTTGGAGTCCCATTCTTGGTGAAGATCCTCTGCAAGGTGTTCTTTTGAACATGTTGCAATATTCTGAGTATTAAATGATCATGTTTCACATATTCTAGTCTTCTTTTCTGTACCCAAGGTTCAAAAATCTGCAGGTTAAATAGCCATGAAGACAATTAATTACTCAAAGAGTAAATGTCAGTATTACAAAATAAGTGCAAAAAGCCATGATCAATTTTTATTTTTGAGTCCTCAGTTGTTGTGTGAATTACAATATTCATTAGCATTTACCATGCATAAAAAGAAAAGTCAATAAATTGACAAACCTGGTAAAGGAAGTAGAGGAACAGAAAAATGGAGGTAATAAGGAGGGCAATTACTAAGGTCACGCTTCTTAGGCCAGAAGAGAATTGGAATAAATTAGGTATTTGCATGATAACAAGTGGTATGACTGAGAAAACCATGATTCTTGCAGTGTAACTGGTTTCCAAATCCGTAGTAATGCCACGACCTTATATATATTAACATCAACCAAAAGATATGGCATTTTCATCAGCCAAAAAAATAACAAGTACTTGAAAAAAACATATTTTTTTATGTAATATAACCATGACAAATTAATAATATATAACTTAACATGCAAGCATTTTAATTTACTTGAAACACATGATGATTAGAATAAAAGTGAGATGGAACAGACCAGTGAATAAGGCTTTAAGATCAGTTGTATGCGGTGAGTTAGAAGCATGAGAATGATGCTGAAATTCTTGAGTGCCAGAAATGACACAGCTTCCCCAAACTAGAGTGAGAAGCAAAATGGAAGATCCAGCCAATAAGCCAACCCCAGTGAAGGCATATTCTTGTGCTATCTCTCTGTTGCCAACAAGTCCAGAAACTGATCATTATCATATAAAAAAAACAATTAGAATGATATTATAATAGAAATACTGATTATGAGTATGTAACAACAAAAATATTGATGAAAACTGAAAGGTAAAGTATGTATATTAAAAAATAATTTAATTCTTAATTATAAATCAAATTGTTTAGTTTCATTAAAAAACATTAAATAACTTCAAATTCTTTTTTTTTTTTTACAAGAGAGAATCATATTTTTTTTTCCATTTCAATAAAATGCTCAATGCAAGGAGGAATACAGTGAAAAAACTAACAACAATTCTCTATAGATTGTCTATCAAGAGTATGACTCATCTACTCACAAACTTTACTTGAAAGTTCCTATTGACCTTCAGTAAATTTCTAATATGTTCGTTAAACCACATTCTGTGATGTTGCTGCAATCTCTAATTATAAAATATAATAAATATAAATTATACGAATATAGATATAGGATAAGAAAGTATAATACTAATATAATTTATATTTATAAAATTTTGTAGATAATTAATTACTATCACATATATTATACCTTCACTCTACCCATTATAATGGAGAAGTATTATGGTTATACTCACACTTATTCATCCACTTTTTTTAACATATTCTTTTTTTTATTGATAGAAAGCAATTAAATAAGACGTAAAGTTTATTTATTTTAATATAGGAATCATCAAATTTTATAATCTTTAATAAATTTTAACCAATAAAAAAGAGTGTATTTAAAATAGTTGTAACCTTTCTTTATAGTAACGGATTCAGGAATGCATGAAGAGGGGTTAAATTTTTTTTTACACAATTATTTTAATTTTTATATTTTTTAAATATTATTTACTAAATAATAAATTTAATAAAAATATTTGTTATTAATTTTACATATAAAATTAGAGATATAATCTACTATTAGAAAAAAAAAATTAAACAAATTTAAATTCAATTTTTTTTTATATGTTTATGAATGATCCTAAACGAAGGACAAAAAATCCGTCCCTGTTTATACTCTCTCTGTCTCATTTTATTTGCATTTTAAAATTTTTACACAAAAATTAAGAAAATAAATAAATATAACACTTTTTAAACTAATTTTATTAAAATAGTTCTTTCTTTTTGTAAATACATAACATTTATACACTACAGTCACAATCATTAACTAACGACAAATTAAAAAGATAATAATAAACATTCTCTATTGTCTTTTGAAAAGTAAAAATATTAGTCATTTTAGGATATTTTTTTAAATCTAAAACCCGTTTAAAATATAGAGAGTGAGTAATTTATAATTTTTATCATTAGTTGACAAGTCATAATTAAGTCACAGGTGGCAAGGGCTGTGTCCCCTGACACGCAAACTGATGTGTCAAATAATTAAGTTGGTACAGTAGTGTATCTGATAAAAGTCCAGGTAAACGTACTACAAAGAAGACTTGGCAATATTAAATCATTAAATGTGTGTAGGGGTGAGTATTAATTAATTTTAAGCATTTTCATAGTTAAAAAAGGAAAACAAGTTCATTCATGTTTTTATACCATTTTCCAGGTTTACAAGTTATATGCATATGACACGAAACAATACATGATCGCCTCGATCAAAAGCTTAAAAAAATACAAAAGAGGGAATATAGTTTCACTTTCAGGAATACACAAAATCAATCTCTAAAACTATAAATATTGATCAATTTAATTTATGATAATACAAAAAATCATTTTAACTCAAAATACATAGAAGTCATTTAATTTTAAATTTTTGTAATTTTAAAAACAAAAATAACAATAATTTAATAATCTTACGATTTAGGGTTTCTGATTTAGAATATCAAATTTGATGTATTATATATAGGGTCTAGTGGGTTTAGAGTATGCAAAATTAAGGGACATTGACTATTTGCTATCCTTGTTCATGGATATATATTTAATTATTTGTATATACAAGATCATGATCCATTCAATTCACGTTTGAGAAACATGGTATAGCTCACAGAATTAGCAGAACAATATAATTTATATATATATAAAAGATCATGACATACCAAGAAGAATCAAGGACTCTGGAAGTGCAGCAAGGATGTGAAAAGCACTAGCACCAAAGATACCAGGGCCAAGAATCTTGAAGATTTGCTCACCCCCTTTAGCCAAATACGATTCTCCATGGAACAGCAAATACTCATACACCAAAATCAGAAATAGATGCCCAAATATATTGTTTGTGCATGGCAAGAAGCCATACATTTGCTTGCAGTACTGTTCCTCAATGGATTCATCATCATCAATTCCTTTGAGAACTAAATAATTAGAAGAAGTTTGGTTGTGTTGATCAATAACATTATTATGATCAACACCATCTGAAACTAGTTCGGTTGCACGCTCTGGCAGATCATAGCGACCTTGGACCTTAACTACTGTTGCTGCTAATAATAAAAGAAGAAAGATAAAGTATGGTGTTTTGGAATTGATGTTTCTCATTTTTTTTATGGACAGAATCCTCAAAGGGATTAATTTTATGAGTTTATATAAAACTATTGGTAATTATGTACAAGTATATTGATATATAGTCACGTTATGACCAAAACAAAACAAGTAATTGTTCAAAGTCATGCAATTAATGGGTTTACTTGGTCCACACAGTTTAAAGAAAAGTCTGTCATAAACGAGGGACTATTCTTCCATGTCCAAAATTTGGAAGAATTAATTGTATATATGCGCATCTTCAGTCTTCAGTTTTCTACCTCTATTAGTTCTTATGTTTATTTATTAATAACAACTGGATGAATATAAAAAAAAAATCAAGTCCTTAATAATTACAATTCAATAACGGATTTGATTTTTAAAACATTATTATCCTCTCAAGTCTCAACCATATGAATAATTATGTTTCCTGGCTATCAGAATACACAGCAAAAATCTATATATGAGAGTTGTTAACTGTTGTTGTGTAGGTGAGGAGGCTTGACTTTGACCTATAGCACTAACAAAGTTTGAATCGAAGCGTATTTTCTATAGGTGGTACTTCTTTCCCGGTTAGAATATAGAAAAATGAGTTTTTCAATGATTTTTAAATGTGCTCGTATATGTTTTTTTAATAAAGACCGAATATTACTATTTTCCATTTTCATGGTTAGTAATGTTTGTTGTTGTTTTTCGTTGTCTTCGTATTGTTTTCTGTATATATCTACGTTCATTAAAGAAACTAAATCACGAGTTAACTATAATAAAAGTATTTAAAAAAATGCAATTAAGCCAATATACTACTACAATTCTGTAGACCTAGTACATTCCACAATTTGTGATTCCACACAAGTTGGCCCACACCCACACCCCTCATTAGCAGCAGCAGCAATTAATGTCACACGAAAACCAACAACATGTATTATGTTACTTCCACCGTCTCATTTTAATTATTGTTTTAAAATTTAAAAATATTCTAATATAATTAATGTTCTTACTTTTTAATGAAATATTCGTTATTTTTTTCTTAATTTATCCCAATAATAATTGTATGTCCAGTATATATAATGATAATGACAATTAAAACTACTTAAAATGTATCTTAAAATGCAATTAAAATAGAACCAAAGGACTACAATATTAGTATAATGATAATGACAATTAAGGCTGAGAAAGGAACATAAATTAATTATTAGTGTAGTAATGAACTACTGTTACAAAATCACACACTAAGTCACTAACACGCCAACCCATATAAAAGTCTTTATAGTAATTAATTAATAGTTAATACCAGCCATTGTCGGTCCAACTGCATCGATGAAGTTAAGTGTGAAAATAAAACATATCCAATGGAGCTAGCATTAGCCATTAGGGTAGTACACAGATGTATACAGCTATTGGTTCAGCCCCAGCTTTCTGATATACTAACTACTATTACAGTACAGTATAATATGTATCTTTCAATTGTTTAATTAGCACTTTAGCAGATTCAAAAAAACTGACAAACCAAAACATTGACACGAATTTATATAGGATGAGAATGATATATAAGTTGTGTTGATACAGATATTTTGATATCATTATATTTCCATAAAACTGATAAGGGTTAACTCTTTCAAGTTTCACCTGGATATATATTTATGCACATTTCCACTCAATCCCATATGCATCATTTTTCTTAATATAAGTTCACATATAGTTAACCCTAGAAATCAACTCACTAGTACTTGTCATCATCATTATAGTTTTTCTTTCTTTCTTTCTCTACCGCTTACTATGTCTTGTGTAGAATGATAGCGTGCTTCACAATTGCATGTGCCTTGAGACTTCATGCACGCAAGAAAAAGAAAGCTTTGTATATAGTATATCTCGGGGGGTCTATTCATTATCCAAGGACAACGCATATCACAACAAAAAAGACTAGAAACAATTTCCCAAGACATTTGTAGAAACTTTTTTCGTTCAAATTAAACATCGTTGTGAAAAAGTCAAACGAATCTACGTATCATCATGGACGTGCGATTGAACGTTCCTTGTATCGATCGTAACACACGTGATTACAAGATGGCCAAGTTACTATAGAATTGATATACATCGTTAATTTACTTTGAACTTTGAAGCACGTTTTAATGGAAAGTTGAAAACCAATAACTTGCTAATGTTTATTACCGTGTATATATATATATATACATACATACACAACCGATTAACGAAGCAATGTTTTCTTTTCCATGTCTTCCACACAAAGGGTTTTGAAGATAACGTTTGATTAATCCATATGATCATCATATATAATATGTTGTCTTTACGTCAATATAAACATCGTACGTCAGTGTGCATGCATGCTACCTAGCCCTAGCTTTCTCAAGCCTAAAACACAAGGAAGAACTTAATGAAGTGTACCCATCTAACAGTTATATATAAATATCTAAATTTCTTCAAGAAAAGTACATTTGTATAAAAAAAAAATACATCTTCAGTACTAAATATTAACGTTATCTTTTAATTAATCAGTGTTTATGCTACCATTTTTCCAATTACCACACTTGACACAAGCCAATTTATGTTCCTTCATTTCCGACTATTTTCTTTTTTGGTTAAACTCTTTAATCTTGATGATAAATACTGGATTGACATTGAAATACTAGAATTTTAAAGCAAGATGCTAGCACAATCACAGTTCGTGAGTTTCACACTACGAGATTTAACATCAAATATGCTGTTTCACACTAAATCATCGAAGTTCGTGAGTTTCCCAGTTGCAAACGATACTTAAATGTTAAGCTTATAGTTCTACTTATGACAAGCGTGTCATGCTGGAAGATACTATAGAACATGAAAAACGTAAACTGTTCCGTTCAGAACCTGGCATTTTCTCCTTTATAATGCACAATAACTGATGAGCAAACAAGTTAACACTTAGGAATCCAAATATCAGAAAATTGATAATTTCTTTTTACTCCAAGTATTCAAGGCCTGATGTTATCTCAAACATTTAACACTGACCGGAGTAGTTACTCTTTCTGGACACAAAAGGGAAACAGATCAATGTCTGTCATAAATCTAAGACGGATACATACATAGCCTGAGTCAAATACATAAAATGATATTTTATAGCCTCTGGTAGAAGCTGTACAATACACACACAACAGCTACCACATCGCCAGCGAATTTCAGCAAGTGTTGCATTCCCAAGATGAGTTAATTTTGCGTTATGGTCCTCTCTTCCGCCGCTTTGGCTCAACCTGCAAAAATCAAATTCATGACTTGTTTCATCAAATGTATAACATTACATGATGTTCAACTCTCTCTATGCTGAATCCGGGCTATACTCAGCAGTATAAGATTTTCCAATTCCAAGTCAGTATCATTTCCAAAGCATAGTCCTTACTCCTTACAAAGATCCCATCACTATCTGCCAACATGAAGATGAAAGCTACCATACAGCATCTTGTAGAATACATTGGTAAATAGAGATTGCAACTTTTAAAGAACAAAATGCTTTACCATAATCTCTCGATTCAATTATTTCCTCAAAATGGGTGGTGCTAAATGCAGAAGATGCATCAAAGATTCAAGGAATAACAAAGGACTGGAATTGGAAGGTCAAGCTTAACAACTTGAACAACAAAATGAAGACATTTTTCTGTCACACAGACACACACATAGACAGATAATAAACTTTTATATGCATAATCCTTATTTTATAAAAGCCTCAAAACACAGCTTTAAAATATTAGAATCCAAATCTGAGCTTACATGTTTGGTAAGCCCATTCAAACAAACCACTCTTAATGCAATTTAATATAATTGGTGCTAGAAAAAAAAAACCAATTATTAACTGATTGAGCATCAGTCATGATTTAAAGTCTTCAAAGGCCTCATGTTTACTTATTAAGCACTATATGGAAAAAGAAAAAAAGAAAAAAAAGCATGCCTACACACCATCTTACCATGTTCATCAACTCAGCCTCACTGATGTAGCATGGTCTGTGGAAAAAAACAAAATGCCTACATCTACTCCACCACTCCCCCACACCCAAAAAATCAATGCCAGTTTAACGATGTAATCAATGGAGTTAAGAAAAGAATGATCAGGTCACAATTTATACAGTTTCCAATTTAGGAATGAGTACACAAAAAATTCAAAAGATGGAAATCAGAATAAAGTACACAGATTAACTTTGTGAAAGAACCACTTGTACAAAGTGAAACATGTTAAGCACAAGAACAAGATATATCAAGGTAAATGCACACAAGAATAAATCTCATTTATATACCACAATCAATAATTCCAGCCATCACTATACATTCACATACAAATTAAAAGAAAACATAAACCAAAGCTGCCAGATAGGATTACATAAAAAAAACTGTGAAAATATTTAAAACTCTGAAGAGTGCCTGTGTCATAATATCTATAATTCAATTTTTAACCATCTGACAGCATTAGATCTTTAATTAATTACACTTTTTATTAGATGCTCCAAGGGCACTTCATTTTCATGGAATGACTTTCTTTTTTACACCAATCTTCAAATACTACAATGGATGTGTTCCCATTCCCCCTTTAGCCTAGGAATAATAATGTCTCTCCAGTATGAGCAGCAAAACTGAAAAGGAACATAAGTAAAAGTGCAGCGAAACTCAAATTGTTCAGGACTGGATGCAGGTAGTCTCACCTTGCAATCAGATCCTGGTGATACAGGAAATGTAGCCTGGGGTTTCTTTATGTCATCATCAGATGAACATTCTGAACAAACAAAATGATCCAATTTCTTTGCTTCTTCAATGGTCATGCCCACGCAAGCAGGATGGTACCTACAAAAAACCTACCAAAATTGAAAAGTGTTTCTTTCATAAAATCTATTGGGTCGCAAACAAATAAAAAAAAACCACAGTAGCACTACTTCTTAGATACTCCTTAAATTTAACAATCTTTTGCAATGGATGAAAGCTTGTAGCCAAATAAGGTCAAAGTTTATCAAAGCACAAGAAATCAGCCCCTGCATCAATCAACTTGTATTGGCTGACACATTGGAAAAAAAGAAACAACGGAATCCAGAATCAAGATATTTTAGGCTGACAAAAGACTGATGATGTAGACACATCATGAGATTAAACTCCATAAAACCCATCTGCTATTTCTTTTATTACATGTAACTCCTTTGTAAACCGAAAATCTCTTATATCTTCTCCATTTCCTGCATTATTCTCAACTACTTTTCCTTTGACTGAACAAGCAGAAAGCCTTGTCAAGAACAACATGCAAAACATATGCATAGACCAAGACAGAGTTTGAATAACAATAAAAGTCATGAGTGCATTAAAACTATCGGACTTGGGAAAACATTTTCCTAAGGCTTCATGAGACTAATTATGCGGTCTTTATCATTTTTCCTTTAGTTTAGAATTGGCAGCTTTTAGGCTGACTCTGCAGGAGATGAAATATCCACAAAATTCCTTTATCCAAGCAAACAACACATTAATGCTAAAATCAGAGACCTGGACAGCAAAAAACCACTCACAAATGTAATTACAGTAAACAAAGAAAGCAGAATACACTGGATTTACCAATCCTTGCACCCTTCACACTGCACCATGAGGTCATCTGGATTATAAGGCATCTCGCACTTGCAGTACCTTCAAAACACCAAAAACAAAATCAACAAATAAAACACAACATTTCAAACCCTACCAACACAGACACCACCACCATTTCATTGAAGACAAAAATAAACTTACACAGCAACACGGTCAGGGGTGAAAGCCCCAGTGGCGGCCTTGTACTCGAACCTACAATAGTAATCCTCAGCCCCTACATTCTCAAGTTTGGTATAGTTCTTGAAGGAGTGCACAATACACTTCCCTTCAATTGTGTGAGCACTCTGGGTATCATAATGGTCAGACAAAAACAGCTCTTTCGCTCCATGGAACTGCCTGCGTCCTCCAATAGACTCTTCAGGCCTGTAATACCACCTCACGCGCACCTTCACATTGTTTCTATTATCCTGCTCAATCTTCTCCACACGCGCAACGTAGGGGGGCTTGCTGGTATCAGAGGGGCGCATCAGCACACAGTCCCCAGCTGCAAAACAAACAAAAAAAAAACACACCTTTCACTAATCATCGCAACACCCACATGGTTTCAAACCACTCCCCCTCCCCTCCGTAAAAGTAACGATTTTGAGGCAATTTACGCAACCGGGTAGCTGAAAAGAGAAAAGGGTTTCCAGCGATTACCTCTTACGATCTTGTTGGTGCCTCTTATGGTGTAGGAATCCAAGTCTTTTCTGCCTGGCCTCGTTTTTGCCATGTTGTGAAGGGTCTGTCTCTCCGAACTCTGTTTCCAACAAAGGGTTTGGGTGGAGTGTTGGAAATGCGATGGGTTGGAGCTTCGACAATGGCGAGAATGGTTGAATTTTTCTGAGCCTGAGATTTTTTTTTGGGGTGAAGAAGAACAGAGGAACCCTAAGGAGGTTTTCGTTCAGTCCTTTGAGGGAAGGGAGTGAGCGTGACGCTCCTTATGCCTGTGATTTACAGTGATTTTTATTATGACCTGCTAACATGGCCTTGGTTCATTGTTACTGTTGGTAATAGACATTAATTAAGATTTGGTGTTATGCAATTAGCTTGCTGATGTGGTAGTACCTACCAATATTGCCCCTATGGCCATTTCCCCATTCCCATCTATTGGCTTTGACTTGACCATTTTTACGTTTACTTTCTTTTTTTCTCTTTTTCGCGGTAATCTAGGGCATTGTTTTGTCTTGAAGCAGCATCTGTTTCCACAGAAAAAACCAAAGGTATGGAGTACTACTTATCATCTCATTTATTTCGGAATTCAGAAAGAAAAGTTATTTTTTACATGGCCCTGAGTTTATACATGAGAGAGAAAATAAACAAAAAGAAAGAATGTAATAATAATGGTAAGTTGTGAAATAGTAATGATAAAAGAAAAGAGATAGAAAAAAAAAAAGAAGTAAATGTGGGTATTAATATAAATTTGTAAAGTGTAATTGATTTAAAAAAGTAAAAAAAAAAATATTTTACCTCTACTTTTGACCTTAATTATATTAATTAAACTAAAAAATTATTTATTAATATTTTATAATCAATTTAGTACATGTGTGTAAGCACATTTATGTTTGAATAAAAAAATACTTTTTGAGAATTTCTCTTTTTGATAACTTCTCTATTAATAGTATAGTGCATTTTTTAATAAAAATATTGTTAAAAGTATTTCTAAACTTCTATCCAAACATGCTCATTAATGTATAATTTTACACATTTTAAATCAAAATTTAAATTTAGATTTTCGTAACTTAAATTTAGATTTTGCCATGACCTAGCTCAATTGGATGTGCAATTGTAGTTAAGAAAATAGTACAATAAAATCATGAAGGTAAACTAAGGTTTTCCTTTTTTTTTCTTTTGTCTTTTTCATCTCATTACTATTTACTCAGACTCTTGTCTTTTCCTTTATCGGTATCGTCATAATAATGTTAAGTATTGCTCGTTACTGCAGGTAAATAATGAAGTTCAATTATACAGCGTAAGTGATTGTACAGTAATATATAGCATAGGATAAGATACGACTAGAGTGGGGGTGAATCCTGAGGCTTTCGCAAGAAGCACCAACAAGTGAAAGAGTGTTTCTCTTCTCCAAGGCATGAGCATAGGGCAAAAGAAAAACACCTAAAACTTGATCGGGGTGGTGAACACTCTACGTGTATCTACACCGAGAGTTAATCTCTATTTCAAAACTCTTGAATATGGAATTGTATACTTTTACTTTTACTAAAGAATTCTCTTCAGGTAATATGATGCTCAATAGACGTGGTGAGAGCTTCTATTTATAGGAATACTGATGTTATCCCATAGCTCAGCCCATAAATATATATTTAAATTAATTCAAATTGAAATAATATATTATCTTAATAATATATTTTAAATTTGAATTTAATTTGTTATTATATTGACATATTCAAATTAATTCAAGCTTATTAATAGAGATAATATATTATCTTAATAAAATATTTCAAATTTGAATTTAATCTGTCAACCTATTGACATATTCAAATTAATTCAAACTTATTAACAGAAATAATATATTCTCATTCTCTTATCATTTTTCTATTGCTCATTCAAATATTATTATGCATACTAAGCTGATAGTAAATTAATCAAATTAATTTTACTAATCAAGGTAGGCATCTAGCAACACTCCTCAACGTCTAGATAGTATGAAGTAATTTGTTATTACCTTCAAGAACCACTAGAAGAGTAATATATAATATTTCCTTCCATCATTTCCAACTCTAGATTAACTTTAGAATATGGTATTATTGTCAAATTCAATCACGTTAATCAGTGAATGACTCTAAGAAACTCATTTCTTCATTCATTCAATTGCCTTAGCCAAGGTCTTGATTTATAGAGTTCAAACTCATTACCTAGAGTCAATGGATTCCTTCTTGAATAATCATTAATTCTACAAGTATTTAATTATATCCAATATCCATTCAACTAGTGCTCTAGAACATTAGGTGTCCTGAATTAGAATATAACAAATGATTTGTTAATTACTATGATAATCTCAGGTCAAAGAAAATGTTATATTTCTTCTTGAGAGTTTTTCTATTGACAAATTAAGGTAATATTAATCATTAGAAAAATCTCAATATTGAGTCAATTCAATGATCACATCCCTATGTGCATCATCTATATGTGTAATTTAATAAATGAGATCTATTAATATTCATCCAATGAATACTATTACACATATATTAATCTATCCGGATTATTAATATCCTATTCAAAATAACACTTTAGATTAAAATTTCAAGAGACTTGTTTCTCATTTATCATAATCTCTATTATGATAACAATCTTCAATTTTAACCAAGGACTTCATCAATTTATCAAACTAGTATAAAATGATAAAGAAATGAAATAATACTTTATTATTTGAAAATAGAAATTAATTACATGATAAATTGGAACTTGGGCATACAAAATTATTCTCAACACTCTGCTTAATAATTGAAAGCCAAATACAAATTACATTGGTCAAATGGGTCAAATCATCAAGGTGAGGTAATGGCATTCAAGCTTTATCAGATATTCAGATCCCATGTTTCTGAAAGAACTGTTAAAGACCAGATTCAGGGACAAGATGCTATCATTAAAAACCATGAGAAATCAATCTCCTCAACCAAAATGACACATACAAAACATTATCCTGGTCAGCGTAAATGAAGGGGAGCACCAAAAATAGTTTCAGCCTCGAAAAGCATTATTATGCCAAACAATTATGTTCACAGCATCTAGGGGACCATCACTCGTGTCAAGCAGTGCAATGCTATTAGCTGCAAAAACAGGTCCAACATTTTAAGCATACATACAAAACTTCCACATACTCGTCCCTAGTAATATTTTGAATAATTAAAATTTAGTGAGTCTGGGAAGAATATTTATAATGAATATCTCAATTCTAAAATGCATGGCTATTGCTTATTACTTCATTCCAAAATATGATTGAAGTAAAAAAGGAAAAAAATAAGCAACTTACATTGGAAGGAAGAACATTAGTATAGATTTTGTGTAACTATCTCTAACATTTATCTATGATCACCATCTACAAGTTCATCTTTGTTTTCTCTATTTGTTTGGAATAATTCTCAGTATACTTTGGGTGTACGAATATTGAGGGAAACTCCAAATCCTAAAACAGGAAAAGTTGTATAAATACAAAAATTCAGAAACACTAACCCTTTTTTTTTTTGCATACAACTACATAAATGCTACAACAAATATTATAAACAGCATAAAAATAATCATAATGAAAGAAATCAGAGAATACATAAATGATACAAAATATCTACAAGAGTATAAAATGTAACACATACCCTAACAGAATCATGATGGTAACACATCTTGGTACTGAAAAGTTGTGGAAAACAGTACCATCAAACTTACAAAACGAAGAGGACAGCACATCATGCAGTACTCATCTACAAGAACAGCCTCCCTCTGCCAATTCTGAGAGCTATAGTTAGCCTAATGAGTAATAACATTGAAGTATCACACATACTTTTATAGCAACCAACAGGAAAAAAAAAACAGTACCATAACCATCAGAAGACAGAAGGCTAAGGCTGACTGGCAATATTTATGTGAAACGTTAAATGACAAAGTAACAAACAATAATTCAGTGTACTTCACTGAATAACTGTCTTGAATTTTGGTAAAGACAACATCAATAACAATTCAGATTCACTATTTGGGACACTGGGTAGCTTGTCCATAAGACTGTTAAAGTGACAAAACAATACTTCTAAATTCTAAAACAGAAAAGTGCCTTCCAGAATTAAATACTGTGACAAACTAAAATTTACACCGCGGGAACAAGGTTTGTTGCTGTTGTTGTGTTGATTATAAGCTAGGAACTTAAAACCCACACAACACACTTGGGAACACTCACAAAAGCATGACTTGAAGAAGGGCAATGCATAATGGGCTAGTAGTGGTGTAGCACCACCTCTAACTGCTACCCAATTAAAATTCTAATTAACAAAATGTAAGAACAAACACAAGGAGAAAAAAAAAAGTTGAAGAAAGGAGAAAAATATAGACTGATAAATAATGGGAAGAAGTGTGTGAATTGCCGGAGGCCCCAACTATGTACCATGCCTTGCTCTTACAGTTTATGTTCAATCTTAAGTGTATTCAGTATTTTCGGCCAACTCAAGTAGCATACATAACTAAATGGATTTTGAGATTTTATATCCAATTGATTGACTAACTACAAGAAGACAATTCAGCCAAAAGATGACAAAACATGAATGGAAATATTTCATTCATAAAATTATAAACATTCCAAGCTATAGTTGTTGTCCAAATCCAAAATTCATGGCCCCCCACTCCATTTCGAAACATCTCTCCCCAATCAATTGCTAAAATCACAAGAAAACATGGTTGAACTCAAGTATGCCCTGCACTTCATTACAGCACTAATTCCTTTTATTCATCAGCTAGCAACACCAACATCACTCAATCTGGAAAGAAAATGAATAAGTTTCTCCCGTAAGTTAAAATTAGTTTATGCATAAGTTGATTTTAAAACCTATTCATTTTTTTCTTTCTTTCTTTTTTATAAGTGCTTACAGAGAAATTGTTCCATCCAAACAGAGACAAAATGCAAGCTAAACACGATCGAATAAAGGGAGAAAAGAAAAGCACGATTGTTTTCGTGATTTGCATTGCGAATTGCGATGAAGTGCTTTGTGGTGATGAGAGGCTAAACACGATCGAATGCGCAAAGAAGAATGAGAAAGAAATCCATTTGCGAAGAGTGGAAGAAGAAGAAGAGAAGAAGAACAGAGGCAATGGAGGAACAAGAGAGAGAAAACTTCACTCACTATCACTGAGTTGAGTTGGCAAGAGAAGAGAGAGAAGCGGAACAAAGATAACAACTGCTTAGGACTTGGGCCGTTTCTATAAAGCCCACTTCAAAACATGAATCCCCTCTTTTGGCCCACAATGGATGGGCCCAAAACACACTTTGCTTGAAATTTCCTTTTTCAGCGTGTTTTTTATTATATTTAATTTAATAATAGAAATTTGTGTTAATTTCGTTAATGAAAAATGATCGGGTTATTTAATGGAGTTATAGTATAAGATTATGTTGTTAGTAATATGAAACACACACTTATACGGATATCATATTACATTTAAATAAAATGGTTATTGTCAAATCACATTATAGTGATTGGAGTGTTGTCTTGTATAGTTAACTTTGACTACATTTTATTTTTCTGTGGTTATAATAATGTCAGAGATGTAAACGCGACAGAAGTGGGAACAATTAAAATGTGTAATGTGGTTAGCGTTTTAATATAAACGTGAAAGTTGTGTGATTATAATGTGTAATTGGCATTTTTCTGAAATTATTGGAGGGTGCCAATTGTCAAACACTAAAAGACAAGAGAGAAGCATTGGACAGAAATGATTCGGGTTTTCTGATATTAAACTTCTTCTGATATTTTTTTTTTTAATTTTAAATATGGCAAGTCTTAATTCTTGTTTTTGCATTTTTTTTTTCTGTTGTTTTTATTCATATATTTATTTATTTTAGAATAATTATTATCATTATTTAATGATAACATGACATTATTTAAATATGTTTTGTCAAAAAAATTATTTTAAAATAACATATATTTGATGGGTTTGAAAATATATTTTTTCATCAATTCACCATAAAGTTAGTTTTAAAATCTATAAAATTAAGATAAAAAATATTTTACAAAATGTTAACCTATAATTTATTATATTTATATAAAATAACAAATATATTAAACATATAAAATTACTCCCTCTTTTAAGGTTTGGAAGGGTCTCAAAGGCATGTCTTTTGTCATTTTTATTGGACTTTACTTAAGTTTTGGCTGAAAAGGCTGTCACATTTTGTGGTCCAGAATATATTATTTATTTTTTCTACATGTATTCCACAATATATTAAGTAAGATTGAATTCGAAGAGTGTTATATCTATATAAAAAAAAAAAATCCACTAATATATAAATTAGAACCCTGGGACATTATTGATCATTGAGTTGTCATATATTGATTACAAAATAAATTCAATTGATTTCAGTATCCATATATAACGATCATTAGAAGATTTAATAATAACGTACAAAAGTAAATTTAAGATATGCATATTTAACGAAAAAAATATTAAAAATAGTAAAGGGTCAACCATATCGTATTCCTAAATGGTAATCTACACATTCATTATGAACTATTTGTCAAGCTGAATGAATCACATTTGTTACTAGTATATAATAAATATTTGACTATAACATCTACTGTGAATTGTATGATTAATTATTGTCCATTTAAATTAACTACTGTCTTTGTCTTTGGGAGTTTCAAAACCTCTTGCATCGATCGATGTCCAAAATCATAAAAAATGGGATTTGATTTGCAAATCAAATCTTTGGATTTGAAATGTCTATAATATATATATATATATATATATTTCAAATGAGAATAAATAATAATTTAATTTTTGAATTAAAATTAAAAATAATAAACGCATCATATTAAAATCTCAATTTTAAGTATATCACTATAGATTTTATTTTTTTCTCTTTCTCAATTAATTTTTTTCTCTCTATTTTTTTAACAGCACATAAGCAAAACATCGTCCTTATTACCATGACCACCACCCCGTCGCCACCACTAACATGGTTACTATCGTTGTTATTGTAATCGTTAAGGCCATAATCATCGTCACCATTATGGTCGTCGTTCCCGTTGTTGTCGTCACCACCACCGTCATTAACAGTAGTGGTAGCAGCAGTAATGGAGAGGACAATTATGATGGTGATAGTGACAGTGGCCCTAACAACGATGACTGGCGGTAGTGGTAATGGTGATGGGACAACTCTTAGTGGTGGTGATGATAAATCTTGAATATTTCAAGACATATAAAATAAATCTTTTAAATATTTGATAATTTTTTTTTTTAATTTTTATGTATCAAAGAGGAGAAGTAGAAAGATCAAATGAAATAAGTGTATGTTAATTTTTAAATGATTGCATTAATCTTTACTGTATAATTTAATCTAACTTATGAAAATGTTAAATAAAATTAAAAGTTTAAAGGTAGTAACAATATAAATTAATTTATAATGTCAAATAATATAAAAAATTAGTTGATTCGTATAAAATTATTATTTTAAAAATCATATAAAAAAATTATAATTATATGTCAATATAAACTATTTTTAATCATCAATTCACTATGTCATTTGCACTCTAAAATTTATTTGTTAAAAAAAAAAATCTCAGACACAAATATTCAGTAACATAAATGATAAATTGTATATAAATAAATTAATACATCGAGATATCTTAAATTTCAATACATTAATTTCTTAAATTTTGCAAACATAATTTTGAATTAAAAAAGTATGATTTAAACGTAAGTTGAATAAAAATGAATTTAGTATAATATGGTTTATTTTTTATTTTATTTTATAAAAAATACGTTAATAAAATAAATTTTGTTTAAAAATCTAATTAAAACTACTCTTTATCTTATAATTCTAATATAAATATAAATAAAAAGTATTTTTAAAAAATTGCTTTGAAACTTCAAACACGAGTTTGGGATATCAAGTATCCAAACACGTACGTAATAAATATCACGAATGCGAAGTGAATGAAGAAATATCGTTTCTCCTATCAACAGAATTACACTGCGGAGTGCAGACAATGACAAATACATGAATAGGACCTTACACCACCAAAGATTGCCTTCTGGATAGGGTGGGATAGGCTCTCGTTCATTTTTAATTACATAATAAGAATAGATATGGTTTTTTAATTATAATAAGAATATGATATGATATACTATCTAATTTATATAATAAATTACTTCTCTAACTATGGAGTGACTCACGTGTTATGTGTGGATTACTACTATTCTTCAGATAATGATCTGATAACAAGATGTATATAAGCGAAAAATGTTTATGCATATTCGGTATGGCAAGTAAAATGATTTTATATTGTTAATTAATAATAATTTATTGTTATAATAATTTTTAAAATGATTTTATAAAATTTAATTATTTTATTATAAATTGATAATTATAATTGATTGATGGTATAAAATAATTTTACATCAATAATATATAAATCTTTTTTCGAATAATAATTACAAAACTAATTTATCAGATCAAAATATAATAAAATATTTATTTGTTTTTGAAATAGAATATTCACTGTTCAAATGTAAGATTTGCAGTGCACTTCGAGTACGTGTTGGATCCAATCGCACGAGAAAAGTTGGTTTGAAATGTTCCAGGCTTCCAGCTAGCATCTTTTTGTTTTAAAAAAAAAAAAAAAGTTTGTTTTTGTTTTACATTATCAACTACACAACACAAGTCACAAAGGCTAAAATAATAAATAAATAAATAAAACCCTGAGTAAACAACAAGCCACTCAAAACCACTATTCTATTGAGAACACCACAGCCAACCATTAATCAAACCAGCTGCACACCGAGCGAGGACAGTATCAGCTTTTTCCTTTTTTTTTTTTTTTTTAATAAAATTTCTTTCTTTACAGTGTTATATTTAATCTGAGTTTCACTCCACGTTCTCGAATGAAAACGAATTATTTGTTATTTAGATTGAGGATATTTTTGTTTAAGGATTCTTTCGAATCCGACCTCTGAGGTATCGATTTCGATGATCATAAAAGCATCTGATTGGGATATTCTTAGATAAGGAAGGGTTTTTACCAGAAATTTTATCTTGATAATTGTCTTAGTCAATTCAGGAGTCCAAGGCTTGGGGTTTGTCCCTTGATGATTTGGCCCCTTCCTTCTCCAAGGTGGCAGTTAATAAATCCTTAAATAACTTAAGAATCTTTCCTAAATCCCTAAATGCTCTTTCCTCTTTCAATAAGTTTTTCCCATTAATTCCTCTTCACTCAAAAAATCGAAATTCATAAACCCTTAAATCAACACATAAAAGAGTCATGTCAAAGGATAATTTCCATAGAGCTTGAATTTGATTAAATGACACCTACAGATATTTACCAAGATCTAAAGAAGAACAAAAGGTTTTATCAGCTCATCTTGTTAGATACTGAATCTGCTGAAATAACTCTAAAAAAAGACAAAAGGGATCCTTCTGTCGTTAATTATTCAAAATTAAAAATCTTAAAGGTTCTCACCTTAACGGATTGGAACCAAAATCCAATTACTGAAAAGAGATTTTCCCGACCTTTTGACCCTCCTACCTTTAATTATTTTGATTATCAAGAAGCATGACTCAAGATCCTTCTTGAACCTAACCCTCGCCATTTTTGGTACATTACCTTTAAATATGCCCTTCTAGCCAAAATTTCAACCGGTTTCAAGACTAGTTTCTTCTTGTAGGGCTTGTAAAAGCCATTCTACCTACTAAGGTAGTCTCAATATATGAAAACTATAAAACGTTAACTCCCAAATTACTAGTACATGAAAAATTAATTAGTTTTTGCTCAATAATGGGGTGAGCTGGTTAATGTAGCATCTCTATGAATTCCACCAGCATAATTTAGCTCCTTATTCGAAGGTTTTATGCCGCAGGGTAAAGGTTTTTTGGTGGAAGAAATTCGAAGTTAAATTCTTGAAAGATAAGTTTTCTCATTGGAAAATTGGAAAATCATTCCTTCCCCCTACTCCTAAAAAGAAGGCACTCCGACATCTTGCAATGTCTTTACAACTAATAGGAAAATCCAAAGAAGAGAAAGACAACACCTTTTGGCAGCCTTGTCTTCTCTAGATTCGGATGAAGAGCAAGATGTCTTAGAAGGAGAAACCCAATGTAGTAATTCGCATTTGAATAATGAGGATGACTGCTTCGAAATTCAAGAAATTGCAGACTTGGACCAACCATGACTAAGATCCAAGACAACATTAAAAGTAATTGATGAAGAAGCTCCTGGCAAAATAATAGAGGCAGTGGACATAGTAACTACAACAATTGATTATCTTGGCAATACTATTATATATACTAAGAAAATACCAATTCGACTATCCAACTAGAGGCAGCTGGCAGTCTTTTCCATCAAAGGTCTTCTTTAAAAGAAATAATAGGGCTCACAGCGTCACTTCTATATTCACAAAATAACAAAGGCGGCGCTTAAATAAATGTTTTTGAATTATATATTGAAATTCGTCTAAGAAATCAGTGTTCAAATTGGATTTCAATAAATTCTAATTTATAAGTTTGACATTGTGGTTGTCATGCTATAAATAGGTGAGTTGAAAAGTTGAGAGACAGCTCTCCGAAGTCTTAAACTCTCTTCTCTCTCTATCCTCTTGTAACCTTTAAAAACTATTTCTCTTATAAGTTTGTCTCTTTTAATAAATATTTTGTCAATACTAATGAACTACTTAAATAAATGTGCTTTTTATTTGAAACCTACAAGTTAGACTATTAATTTGTGCCAATAAAAAAAGATAGACTACTAATAAAAGTATATTGAGCTATATTCACGCAAGCTGTATAAATTAATTAAACGTGTTGCTTTATTATTAAACCTACAACTCCTCCTTTATGCTACTGAAATATTAATAACGTGTTGTTGAAAGAAAAAAAAATAATAAAAATAAATTGTAAGTGCATATGTATAGTCCGAGTAGTTTGTAGAAGGGTTCATTCGGAAGACTTATAGAAAATAAATCTTACTTAACCTTTATCTTTTCTCTTTTATTTTATTATTTAAAAAAAATGCCAAGGCACGTAATATCTCTTTTTTCTAAGTAAAAATAATAAGTATTAATCAAATTTAAACATAGAACATCATTAAAAAAAAAAAAGTCCTAGGTAGTTATTCTCATATATATGCTGATAGATAATACAAGTTTAATTGACACTCGACAGGAATATGTTCGATATATTTGGAAGACACCAAACATTTTGGAATAAAGTTGTGTTTTTTATATCGATTATTAAATAATAAAGTAACATGCATGCATAGCAAACACTAATTAATTAAATCATTAATAATTTCAACGGTCCACGTTATTAGAATTAAAGATAACAAATAATTCACGTGATACTTGTACGATTGTGAATCCTATAAGCACACATAAGGCGTAGCAGAAATTGACAATGCAAGCAAAGTGAAAGAACCTAAGCCAGTTAAGGCATTAATTTCCTCAACTTCAATTTCTCTAGTTCACTTCATTCAGCACATGTGTGAAATGAAATGAGAACCATGTCAAAGACAAAGGTAGCAGCAGCAGCATGTTTCACTTTCTTTGCTTTTTTAGCAGCACTACTTCATGCTGAAGGCCGTTCTCTTCGCCCCACTAGTGTTGTTTCTGATGGTGTTGATATTTTTCAACCTCAAGAGTCTTATCTACAACTCAAGGACCAAACGGTTTCTTCTTCTGGTGATGAGAAATACTGTAAACAAATGTACGGTTTCTTGCCATGTTCCAACAACATACTTGGCCATCTCTTCCTCATTTTGGTTTATGAGTACTTGCTGTTCCATGGAGAGTCATATTTAGCCGCTGGGGGTGAGCAAATTTTCAAGATTCTTGGCCCTGGTGTTTTTGGTGCTAGTGCCTTTGATATTCTTGGTGCTGTTCCAGAGTCCTTAATTCTTCTTGGTATGCTAATTCTACTCTACTCTATTCATTTTCATCTTCTACTTTTAAAGCTTTTTAAACTCAGAAGACTTATCTTTATCGGTTTTAATTGCTTAGATATTTAGTTATTTGGGTAAGGTTCCAATAATAGATAGTAGTTACTAATTACTATAAATAACTCGCGCGTGTAAAGGGCTCCTCATAATTCAATTTTATACTTTCTTTTTAGTCTTCCAAATTCTGGCAAGTTTTGTAAGGAGACGAGCAAATCAAAGTTGTCAATTGTTTAGCAAAGACATCTAGATTTAATGCTAGCATTCAGGACCCTGAGCGTTTACCAGATTATATTTTTCCTATGATTATGAATGGAATATTATGAAGTAAGTTTGTTCCTCTAAAAGAAAAAAATACCTTATCCTAATTATTTTTGTGGCTTTTGTTTGTTTTTACCAGTTACTGGACTTTCCAGCGACAAGGAGAGTGCACAAGAGTATGCTTCCACTGGTGTTGGTTTGTTGGCTGGATCATCCATCATGCTTCTGACAGTAGTGTGGGGTACCTGTGTTATCGTTGGCAAGCAGAAGTTGAAAAATGATTCTAACATTGGTGACTTAAATTCATCAAGTGGAGGAATAAAAGAATCACTAACTGGTCTGCTTTTGATTCCTTCTCTGTATTTGAGCCCCTTAAATTTAATTTCAAATAGATCAGGTTGAAGATTATTATTATTTTTTTACCAATAAGGGGCAAGCAGTCGTTAACCCCTTCCCTAGCATTATTCAAGAACATATAATAAAAAAAATACTAATAATTTTTTTTATAAGAAAAATAGAATTTTAAAATTAGATTTATTTAATTTTTTAGTATTAAATTATATCTCTACTTTTATATCTAAAATTAATAACAAATATTTTTATTAAATAATATTTATAAAATATAGAAATTAAAATAATAGTGTAAAAAAAAAATTTATGCCCCTCTCAAGCATTTTTGGATCATCATGGCCAACGAGAGTTGAGTCTAGGGAAAAGAGTTAGTGTATGTTTACATATACGTTAATTTGGACGCTAAGTAGCTTTTATTCAAAAGCTATTAGCCTTCTTTTTTTTTTTTTTTTGAAAAGTGTGTTTGTTCAGTTGAATTGTATCCAAATACAACTTTAGTTTTCACAACTTGGTGAACCAAGACTGAATCATTGCCGCCGGAAGAGGTGCTCATATTTAGTATCTGACCATGCCTCGAACAAGATTATCACCGAAGGAGAGAATGCTTATGAGAAACAATTTTCATTTTTTTTTCTAATTAAAAGAAGTATATGTTTCTAATACAAACTAATGAACATACCCTCCATTTAAAACAAACCTTTGCAGTTGATACTTGGTTTTTGAAGTTTCAAATTCTTCATTAGTATTACCTTAACTCCTTTATAATTGATTTATTTTAATGTTAAATTTTATATGAAGCTCATTCCCTTCATTTATAGTCTCTTCTTGATGAATTTATAGGCTATGGCATCACTATGGATGTAGATACTAGAAAGATGGCAAGAATCATGGTTTTTTCAGTTATACCACTCCTCATAATGCAGATTCCAAATTTGTTCAACTTCTCTTCTACACCACGCAATGTGACCTTGATGGTTTCTCTTACAGTTGCTGTTGCTTTTCTTATCTCATACTTCATTTACCAGGTTTCTCATCCATCCAACACTTTAACTTGCTTTGAGTTGATCCTTAAAATCACATTGTATTGTTACACAAATAATTTCTTAATTTTCACCGCTGAATCTGCAGATTTTTAAACCCCAGATAGAGAAAACAAGGCTGGAGTATATTAAACATGATGACTTAATATTAAGAATTTTTCAACGAGTTGAAAAACAAACTTTGCAAAAGATCCTCACCGATGATGGGTCTCCTAATGTAAATGCAATAAGTGGGTGAGTGAGATTTCATGAAACATTTCTCAACAGATAAAATAAAATGGTTGTTTTATTTGCATAGTTTTTCTTAACAGTTATTGTGTACATATATAACCGATAATACTTGATCAAGCAGGCTGTATCAGGAAATTAGTCAACATGGGGGCAAGGACTTACAAGCTTCTGACATTAAAGAACTGTTGTTTGGGAACAAATTAAGTGACACAAATATCAAAGAGGAACAGATATCAGACTTGTTGAAAACTTTTGACCGAAATGGTGACCAAATTATAACCAAAGAAGAGTTTGTCTCTGGCTTAACAGAATACATTAACCAATCAAAGCATGCTGTAGATAGACACTACCTCCCCAAAGAATCTCTCAACAAAATGTATCAGGTATGTAATGCACCATGTCACTTGATTGCCACACATTATGTTAATGATAGCCCCCTAGTGAAGAAATCTATTGCTATTCAATAAAATGCAGGATTTTAATCCTATTGATATTATTTGAAGAGTGTAACGGTAATGTACTAACCGAGTATGTCACAACTTTCTGTTTGAATGATTTTTAAAATAGTTTTAAGAAAATCAACCCACCTATCCTAAATTAAGAGTTTTGATTGAATAACAATGTAAAAATTGCATTTGAAATTGGATTTTATTCCTTTCATTTCATTTCATCCCAAGTAGTATTTTTTTTTTTTTCACCCTGCGAACTAAGCAGACCCTTGTTGTTGTATTCTGAACAGACATTCATCAAACCATGGATTGAACACGTGAGAAAAGAACGTGAATTGAAGGGACACCTTATATCTGAAGTCGTGAAGCATGCTCAGAAGGATATTGTTGGCAGGCTGCGCCAAGAGGATGGCACACCTGACAAAATTGCTATTAGAAGGTCCACATTTTTTCAATTTGAACTGAACTATTTTTTAACCGGTTCGGTTCAGTTTTCAAACAATTCAGTTCAGTTTTTTTAGATTTGATTGTCTATTGATGACACAACAAAATGGTACTAGCATGTGTTGTTGACTATTCTGTGGACACTGATACATCAGGTTGTTTGAGGAAATTGATGTCAACAAGGATAACCACATTTCAAGATCTGAATTGGAAAAAGTAGTCATGGGCATTCATGAGTTTGGCAAGGTTGTAGATGCTGAGGAGGCAGTTACAAAACTCGTTCAAGATCTTGATCTCAACAGAGACAATGAAATCAGTGAAACTGAGTTTGTTGAAGGTTTTACAAAATGGATGAGCTCTCTTTCCAGCCAAGCTGCCACCTCAAAATCGTCATCTCAAGGAATTCATCAAGTAATTTTCATTATTCCTTTACTCAAAATTTCTTTTTAGGCCAAACAAACACTTGATGAATACTATAAATTTACACATGGTCTCTTGAATGATTGTGTGTTAGACATGGGAGGATGTAGAAAAGGTAATGGAAGAGAATCAAACAAAAGGAGCATCTGAATGGTTGACTGCTATAGCATATGTGGTGTTGGGAGTTACTATGCTAGCTCTTCTTGCAGAACCTTTAATTGCAAGTGTCCAAAAATTCTCTGAAGAAGCAGGAATTTCATCATTTTTCATCTCATTCATTTTAGTCCCCCTGGCTACAAATTTTAGAGAAGCAACCTCAGCAATCAAAGAAGCTAGTCATAAGAAGAGCAGTAATACTTCTCAGACAATGTATGAGGTAAGTCATCTTGCCAGTTTCACTTCTTCACTATGCTAGTATGATGCACAGATACGATACAATATACAGGTAGATACGACATATATCCAATACGACAACATGCTTATTCTAAAAATATATAAGAGTTTAATGGTGATGCACTGCTTTACATTGTCATACAATTACAATCAATAATTTGTATAACTTTTAAAATAAATTTATATCAGTTAACAAATAATTGTCCAACAGTGTAAAAATATTGTGTATGGATGCTACGTAGCTATGCTAAGTAGTAACTCTATGTATACTTATATGAAGATTTTGTTTCAATGCAGATTTATGGAGCAGTGTTCATGAACAATATTCTTGGCTTTGTGGTGATTTCTATTCTTATATACATGCGTGAGATCACTTGGGAATTCTCAGCCGATGTGCTAGTTGTGGCTATAATTTGTGCTGTAATGGGCCTCACTGCTAGTTTTCGACCCACTTTTCCTCTTTGGACATCCTTCCCTGCATACCTCATGTACCTAATAGCATTGCTTTTGGTCTTTGTCCTCAAAGATGTTCTCAACTATGTTTAATTAGTGACTCTTTTGGAGCTAGACCAGCTGGCATAACAAACTGTGGATTATGAATTTATGATGAATATTGTGTGGCCATTGATGATTCCAATTTCCAATGGGGTCGTTGATGGAAAACGGATTCAGATATACACTGAATTAATGCAAGGAAAAGTCAATACACAAGGACCTACTGAATACAGAGGAATTCATCACATCATTTGAAAAGCTAAATTGTGTTTTTTATTAGAGAGGAAGCTAACTTGTGTTAGTAAACGCAAAAGTTAACTCTTCTTACGAGTTGTCAATAATTTAATAATCCAACTAACTACCATATAGATACCAATCAAGCATCATCACCAAATTAAGTATGACCAGAAGAACTTAACAAAGATCAGAGTCTTACGGTAGTCAGAATATTAATGATTATTTATCTAAAATAAGACTTGAATTTGGTGAGACTAAAGAAATTAACTAGAAAGATACATGCATGTATTAATGGTAGTATTTCCTAAAATATATATATCAGCCCTACGCGACTTCAAATCTTCTTGCAACCGCGTGTAGATATTTCCATTCTATGGTACTATTGATTAAACAAATTAGTCTAGTAGAATTATTTTTGTTTGGAAGATGAAGAACTTCGAAGGTTGGCATAAATTAATTAAGCGTCAGGGAAAATGTAATTCCTTTATTATTGAAATTAATCTGTTTGCTTAAAAATGAACATCACCCGAATGAAGGGAAACAAAATCAACAATGACTAATTTTATTATTAATCATTGTTTAAAAATTACTTTTACAAAAAAGTAAATATCATATATCTTATTAAGGTAAATATAAATAAAAAAATATATGTTTAAGAGGTGATTCATAAGTTTACAACAAACTTGTGAAATATTTAAGCCAATTAAAACCAATTCAAAAAAAAATTATATTGTTGATTAACATATATCTACAAGTTGTTTATTGAGCCTTGCAAAATATTAACAAGACTGGTCAACATCAATTTCATTCCCTTACAAAATAAGAATATTGCGCGTTTGAGTCGATATTAGTGGTTAGTACCAATTCAATTTCGTTATAAGTGACAGCATACAAAATAAAAGTTTAATTACTCGGAAAATTCAGCATGAAGAACGTTCCAATATGAAAGAATTGTCAATGCCGCCTTATATTAAATTAGAATTTATTTTAAACTTACTGATAATGTAGATGATTTTATATTATTATTTACTTACAAATTGACAGTATTAAATAATTTTTACCAACCATGCATGTAAAATTAAATTCATTAAATAAATCCTAAACAACCTTTTAGGAGTTTAATTATTATATATTATCAATATATTTTACACTTTTAACTAATCTAAAATCAATATATTTTTTAAGATAATTATTGTAAAAAATAAAAAAATATATTTATTTATAATAGTTTATAATTAAATAACAATGTAAAACATTTTTTTTATAAAATACATAAACACTCAAAAAATACTATATACTTATATAGATTTTTTTTGAGTTTAATGGTGATGATCCACGTGATCTTGCGTCATATATTTTTTTTTTATAATTCTTTTAATAGTCTATATCACAAACTTTATTATCTCTATTAGAAAACTTTGATTATTTTTATTTGTAAATAGAAATCGAATTTGATACTAGAGAATTTACAATATTTATATATTTATGCATTCGGTTAAAAAATTACCATTAATTGAATTTTTTCTTTTTAATAACATTTATTAGATTCTAATTTGAGAGCTTACTCATGAAAATGGAATCTCGTTTCATTTAGACCAACTAGGCATGAATAATCCTAAATATACTAAGTAGAGAATATTGGTCAACGAGGTACAAAACTACTTAGTGAAAGGCTTTGTCTGTATCCGTTTGTTCCGTGATTACTAACTATGCGTTTAACAAGAAAATTCAGTTTCTAAAAACAGTTATATATGGTATAAACCCATTAAAGTCGGTCATCGATTTGACAGCTAAAATAACCATTAAAGGCAAGGAACCCTTTTTAGTATTTTTTTTTCTCTTAATACTCAAATAGTTTTATTTATTTATTTTGATTTAAATTGAATTCTCATATATTATTTGATTATTCGATTAGTTTGTTTTATTTGTAAAAATTACTCAACTAAATCATTTTATTTTTTAGATATTCAATTAAGTCATTTTTTTCATAAAAATATCCAATTAAATTCTTTTTATTAATTGATTATTTAATTCTATGTTGCGGATAGTTTTTACAAATAAAAAAAAATAATTGGATATCCAAATAATAGAAAGACATACAACTATAAAAAGACACTCAACTAAATAATTTTTACAAATAACATAACCTAATCGAATAACTAAATAATAAGAGTACACAATTGAAAAAAAAAATGATCTATTTGTATATTGACGGGTAAAAGACGTGTCCTTGACTTGAAAAATGTTTATTAGCACTCTTGTGTTGTGCCTATATAAAGGAACAATTAAGAATGGTGATGAGCAACTAACTAACTAGCTAGTCATTTTGTTTTGCTATTATGGGCAGCATAAATATGTTTGTTACTCTCCTTTGTTTGATGAGCATCCTAAAATTTGCTTTAGGAAATAAAACTAATGGCACAAACACAAACACAAACACGATAGGAGTTATTACAGACAACAACTCTCGCAACGGTAAAGAGGAGATAGTGGCAATTAAGATGGCATTCGAGGATTTCTATCATAATACCAATCAAAGCTTTGGTCTTCACATAAGGAACTCACATGGGGATCCCCTTCAAGCTGTCCTTGCAGGTAATTTTTATTTTTCACTCCTTAGTTTATTTTTATTTTTATTTTATAGAATAATCATATATATAAATATAATTATGATCGGTCTTAACGTTAAGTGAGACTTAATGTAAAATTTAAAATAGACAATTTATCATCAAGAAAATAGTTATACGGTTTCAGTTGCATTAACCTTGTTCAAGACTTCGAATATGATGAATCATTTTTCATTATAAATACTTTATTAATAATACTCTTTATTTATATTTATTTCTTTCCAGCTCCTATTATATATTATATACTTGATTTTTCTCTTCTTTTCTCTCAATAAATGTCAAATAAGGTGTCTACGAATAATTCTTAATCTTTTACTATATCATATGCACATCCGACTTTCAATTTGGTAGGTTAATATGATTATAATAATAATAATAATGCATTAAAATAAAATCATGTTGTAAAACTTAATTTCTATGTAGAAAAATAATGTTAAATAAAGTTGACGTTTACTCAAACTCAAAGTGCAAGAGCCTTTGTATATTAAAGTCCAACTTACGGTTGTTCTTTGGATTCATTCCCCACCCAAGGTTAATTGTTTTTTAATACTACAAAAGAAATTAATGTTAAAAGAAACTCTTAATTATTTCATGCTCTCCTCCATCTGATGTTTTATACTAGTTCGGTTCATAATTTAAACAATGTAGAACAAAAAAATACATGAATACGTTTTTGTGCATTAAAAAAGATAGATATATAGATAAAAAGGATACAAATTAAAGGGAAACATTATAGTAAGAAATATCCTCGTTGTCAAGAATAAATATTTTATTATGTTATGGAAAATTAAACCAAAAAAAAAATGTAAATAAAGAATAACTCAGATAAATAAAACTGTGTAAATCAGATTAATCAGGATTGATAAAATTTAATCGATAATATATAAGAAAAAGTAATAGCTGACAAAATAGAATATACTTAATAAAAGTAACGTAACACTTGGAGAAATATAATTTCTTTTAATGATATTATTGGTGTAAAGTATTCATTAACAAGATTAATGACTATTTTTTATGAAAAAAATCTGACTAAACTCAAATTTATTCAAACAAACGATAAGGTGTTCAGGGATTAGGATTGGTCAGGCTTGACAAAGGCATGACCCAATCCATTCAAAAATTTAAGAGTTGGGTTGGATTTATGTTTTTTTTTTTACAAATTAACTAATCCATAAGTTAATGATAATTTATGAAGAAATCAATATCATTATTTTTTTTTTCTAAAAATATTTTAGAAAAATTTATCCAAACTTGCATATTGTATATGTGATTTTATTGTACTTGATCTATTTTTTTTTAGGAAGCTACATTTAACAATTTCCACTTATGTTTTGCAGCTAGAGATCTTATTGATACACAGCACGTAGAAGCAATAATAGGACCCCAAACATGGGAAGAGACAACTCTAGTGGCCGAGATTTGTAGCCAAAACATGACACCAGTTCTATCTCTAGCTGATGCAACTCCTCCAAACTGGTCAACTTTGAAGTGGCCATTTCTATTGCAAGCCTCACCTAATCAGTTTAAGCAGATGAAAGCAGTGGCAGCTATTGTTCATTCCTATGAATGGTACGATGTTAACATAATATATGAAGACAAGGATTCTTCATCCACAAGAATGTTGTCTCATCTCTATAGAGCTCTTGACCAAGCAGATGTACAAATAAGCAATGTTTTGGCCATCCCTTCTTTAATTTCACTGTCCCAAGAACTTGAGAGGCTTATAGATGGCCATTGCAGAGTCTTTGTTGTTAATTTGTCCCTTCCTTTGGCCATAGACTTGTTTGAAACTGCGAAAAAACTGAACATGATGGATAAAGGCTATGTTTGGATCATCACTGATCCTTTTACAAGTCTTGTCCATTCCTTGAAAGCATCCACTGTATCCTCCTCAATGCAAGGGATAATTGGAGTAAAGAGCTACTTTCCAGAAATAGGGGTTCAATATGAGGATTTCCACCTTAAATTTCGCGAAAAGTTTAGTTCAGAGAATCCTCATGAATTTAACAATGAGCCTGGAATATTTGCAGCACTTGCTTATGATGCTGCATGGACTCTTGCGGTGGCCATGAGCCAAACCATCAGTAAAGGGGGGAAATTTTTACTAGATAAGGTTCTGCTAAATAATTTTACTGGCTTAAGTGGAAAAGTTCAGTTCACCAACCAGAGGTTAGATCCTTCAGATACTTTTCAGATCATCAATGTGATAGGGAAAGGTTACAAGGAAATTGGATTCTGGTCAGATGGAGTAGGTTTCTCAGATGATATTGGCCAAAATGCTAGTTTCAATTCTTCAATGAAGGAACTAGGACAAGTTTTATGGCCAGGAAGACCCTGGGGAAATCCAACAGGATGGACTCAGCCAACAAGGGATAACATGCCACTAAGAATTGGGATCCCCGTTTTGGCGTCACTGAAACAATTCATACATGTGATTCAAGACCAAACTGAAAATACTAGCACCTACCAAGGATTCACTATTGGTCTTTTTACAGCAACTATGGAGTTGTTGCCCTATCATGTTCCATTCGAATTCTACCCTTTCAATGGCACATATGATAATTTGGTGAAGCAAGTTTATTTGAAGGTAACAATTATTAAGTATATTTAGTATTCTCTCACTTGCATATACTTCTCACTCACCCCTAGTAATTTATATCTTCACTTGTGTGTGCATGAAGCAGAATTTCGATGCAGTAGTTGATGTGACAATAATGTCATATCGATATCAGTATGCAGAATTCACTCAGCCATACACTGAACCGGGAGTGATGATGGTAGTCCCTCTTAAATCAAAAGTAGCACATAGAGCTTGGTTATTTATGAAACCTTTTACAAAGACTATGTGGCTTATAATATTGGCCATGGTTATCTACACTGGCTTTATTCTTTGGATATTGGAAAGACACCACCACAGTCCTGAAGTTCGAGGTTCCATGCTGAATCAAACTGGAACCATGGCTTGGTTGGCACTCACCCCTCTAATCAAGTTAGATGGTAATTTGAGGCTTTAGTCCTGTCTGTTAATTTAGATAAGTTTCTCCATAAATATTGAAATAAGTTAATTTTAGTTTACTATCAGAAGTTTATTTTATTTTTTCTTCTTATTTTCTTTGCTTACAAGTTACAACTGCTTATGGAAAAACTTATCCAAACCTGACCAAATACTTGCCTGCTATATATCATTTCATTTTTTATATTAATAAGCTAATTCTGATTTGGTTCATTTGACTACTGAACATAGGGGACAAGTTACACAGCAATTTATCAAAGATGGTTATGGTGGTTTGGTTGTTTGTGGCACTTATCATAACACAGACTTACACTGCTAACCTTGCCAGCATGCTAACTGCTGAACGGCTTGAACCTACTGTAGATGATATTGATCAGCTAAGGAATAGCAACACCAAAGTTGGATATGGAACAGGATCCTTTTTGGAAAATTATGTGCATAAAGTGTTACAGTTCCACCCTGAAAACATGAGGCACTTTGGAGCACTTGAAGAGTATGCTGAAGCTTTCAGAAGGAAAGAAATTGGAGCTGCCTTTCTTGAAGTTCCTATAGCCAAAATTTTCCTTGCAAAGTACTGTAAAGAGTTTGTTCAAGCCGGGTCTTTGGATAAAACTGGAGGATTTGGATTTGTATGATGCAACAATTATTATAACTTCTACTCTTACATTACTACTCCTTCAACCCAGAAATGCTAATAACATCCTCTTTAACACTTTTATTAGTATCGAAATTTATTGAAAACTATAAAATTTTGTGAGTCTCATTTCTTATCTAATGAGTTTTATTCATGATTTTATAGTACTCAATAAATTAATTAATAACAAAGAATGTGATTGAAAGGCTGTGTTAGAAAATGTGATGCTAATTTAACTTTTTTTTGTGTTGGTTTGTGTTTAGGCGTTTTCAAGGGGGACTCCATTGCTTCAAATTGTAAACAAAGCACTTTTGGATTTATTTGAAACCGGGAAGGTACGTGAGTTAGAGAACAAAATGCTTGCATCAGAGGAATGTGAAGACAAAGGACAAGATGGAGAAGAAGCTGGAAGTCTTGGCCCCAACAGCTTCTGGGCACTCTTCATGTTCACAACAGGCACATCAACAATTGCTCTCTTGGTTTATGTTTTTCGCATGATTATGCTAACCGTGATGAGACAAACAATATTACGGAGACTACCAATGATGATCATTCAACAATGTGGCCATGCAAAGAGGAGAATCTCAAGAAAAATTAGTGATGTTGCAGAAAGTCCTATGGCCTCTCCAACCACACATGCTACGCCAACTCAAGTTTAACTCTGACAAGTTACTTGGTCGATCTAGGAATGGAAAGTGTTAGTTGTATAATTTTGGATTTCTATAATATTTTTTTTTTGGTTTTATTAATGATATAGTATCATCTTAATCGTTAATTAAATGATAACGTGATACTATCTTATCATATATCAATGGTTAAGATGATGATACTCATTGATAAATATTCAAAACAAAAAAAAATATATTATATAGACAAAAAATATAATAAAAAAATGATAGGAAACAAACAAAAAAAAAAAATTACAAAAATCCAAAATTTATTTAAACTAAAAAAATAAAAAGTGTTGTAAATATCAATTATGTTCTGTTGAAGTTTGTAGTTTGAAAAACTAATAACACAGACAACTAATTTTCTTAAAATGTGTATGAGAAGGTATATTTGAAATAAAATACAAAAAAATTAAATTTTATTAATAACCGCAAGATGATAAAATGTGATTTTCTACAAACTGAAGTGTTGGTTTAGTATGATTGTTTAGTTTTCATTTTCAGTCCAAGCCAAAAGGTGGAGGAGTCAATATGGAGCTGTGTGGATCTTGCTGGAATCCACAGTAAGCATGTTCAATACCAATTATTAACAAATATAATTGTGTTCAGCCCTTAAAATTAACTTTCCGAAATTCTAAAATAAGTTAAGCCACAGCATGATTGTTATGCTTTATTTCAAGTCCCACAATTATGACTCTAACTTTTGTCTTTGAAAAATTAGTACAAAGCCGAAACTCTTAGAGCAGTACTGGTGGGAAATGAATGATCCAGTTACCTGAAAAAGTTATAAAGAATGAGTGCTTGCTGCATTTGTTTTTCTCCTTGAACCCCCCACTCTCTGATGACTAGTGAGATAATATCATCATGTCATAGTTGAATAAAAACTATGGTGGTCAAAACTCGAAGGAAACTGTGTTTGACCATAGTAAAAGTCAACTGTCTGTTTCATTAAAGATAAACAGGAGCACATTAGCGGCATTTATCTGCTCTTAATAATAATTGTCTCTCTTACCAAAAAAAAAACAGAAATGTAAGAAACTACAGAATGGAATCATTAATTATCTCTTCCCTTATTTGGATTGCACATGTATTTATCCAAAACCACCCTATAAGCACTGGCTTTGGGCCTTTGGTGCATTTTTAGTCTAAAGTGTGTGTCTTGGTTAAAGTTTCCAAAAGAAAATTTGGATTAAAAATATATTTTTAATTAAGTTGGATAAAAATGAGTTTAATATAACATAATTTATGTTTAGATATATTTTTTTTATTAATACAATAGTAAAATGAATTTTCTTTAAAAATTCAATAAAAATACTTTTATTTCATGATTCTAATGTAAATATATAAATTAAACGTATTTTTACTCCATAAATATTAAGTTGATGCTTTTGATTCAAACATGAGTTTGTATCAAATATAAATTGTAAAAGTTATTTTTGAGGCACCTGAATATTATAACAATTTGATTTTGAAGCTTCAAATGTATGTTTAAAATACTCAAATGAAATGAGTATCCAAACATACTCAGAATCAAAGAAAATTATTGATGTTAACTTAAATTTTTAATTCTTGTTCATCATGTTCATACCTCTTAGAGTTATTAGAACTAGAATCATAATTAAGTTAATGGATGAATAATATTTGAAATAATATCCTTAAATAGGATCGCAAATAATTAAATTTATTTATATCTAAGTTCAATTTCTTCTTCTTATATTTAGACCCGGATAGAGTATAATTTAAAATTTAAAACAATACAATTATTAGAATCTACATTATTACTTATTAGATGTTAAATATAAAATGCAAACATAAAAAATACTCCTATAAACCATAAAAATACATAAATCAAATTTAAATAAGTAAATGATATATTATCATTACTACTACATTATCCAAAATGCTGCCACAAGCTCCAACGATAATTGAGATCTAGAAATTTGATGTTATAAAATCTATTACATAGAACACAACCCCCATGTGTAGAAGAATAAATGTTATAGCTGGCTTAAAATTTTGTACAATTCATCCAAATGAAAAGAAAAAAATACAAAATAGCAAACAATTAGTCATCCCAAGCTAGGAAGAATTAAAAACAAAAAAAAAATAATAATTCTCTGACAGCTTCCCATGCATATCCCAATACAAAACCACGATGCTTTGTCCCCTTATTCCACCCAACAAAATAAAAAATGATTGAGAATAATTTTTTCTGTCAATAAAAAAAAACCCCAAAAGTAGTGTAATAATCTGAATAAGAAAAGAAACTAAACCAAATCCCAAAATTCCAATCCAACCCCCAAGATAACCAATTTTTTGACCTTGAAAGCATATAACTAAATAAATTAATTCTCCAACCTATGAACTATGATATCAATATTAAGCACTCACTCCTCCACTTGTCAAGTTCCTACCCTCCAACCCCATCACTGTGCATGTCAGGTAGCCCCCACACCAACACATTGATGGGGAACACATCACGTGAAAGTTTCTAGTTAGCATGAAGAAGTGACATTCATTCATCCACACACCACTATTCCTTGTCTCTTCCTTCCACCCCTCAACTTAGGAGCTGATCCTTGTCCTTGTTGCATCCCAATGGTTGAGACACTGCTATCTGCTGATGATGGTGTTGCATTGCTTGTGATGTTGTTGGTGGGGTTTGAACATTGTTGCTATTGTTGTTCATCTTTTGTAGATTCTGTTGGTGATAGATTTGCCTTAGTCTCTCTATTTCCTTCTTTAATGCTTCTTGGTGAGCTGAGAGAGATTCAAAAATATATCATACACCCACTATCTAATCACAGTCCTCTATTTATATGCTTTTTGAAGTTCCAAAGGTGAAGTATATAATCGACGCAAAAGATGGAATCAAAGAATGTAATTCTCATTTTATTTTCTAAAAATATATAATCAACATATATATATTGATATATATGAAGATCAAGAATCTTTGGATATGACTTACATCTGGTTAGGTCACGCACGTCTTATTATATACTATATACTATTATTCACACTTGTAGCAGAAGAATAATCTTTTCATTCACAATAATAATAATGATATCTGGATTGCATAGGAATATAAAAGGTGAAGTGTAAAATTAATATTTGAAGAAAAAGGGAAAAAGAAGAAAGCATTATACCGTCTTTGAAAATCTTGTCTTGGGCCAAAGCAGCAATACGTTGCTTCAAGGCACTATTGTCGACATTAAGAATCAAACGTTGATGGTCCAGGAATGCAACTCGCGGTGACAATGCTGATACCTCCGTCTTCATTCATTTCTCATAATCAGCACAAAGATGTATATGTGTGTGTATATATATATATATATACTATGAAAATTAAATTGAATTAAATTAAAATTAAACTTATTCACCTGCAAAGTTGTTACGCTCCTTTCAAGCTCAGAAATGTATTGTAGCTTTCGCACCCTTGATCTCTGAGCTGATTGCCTGTTAGCCAAAATTCTGGTTTTTTGCATACAAATAATAACAAAAAAGAAGAAGAAGATTTAATTAGTTTGGTATGTATATCTACACTCATTTAATTCATCTACGTATATACATACAAAATCAATCACTTGTGCTGTAAGGTTACGTCAAAGTACGTAGCTTGAAAGAGAAAGGGTACGTACAAAGAGATATAATTGGATGGTCGGAACATAATTAACTTCTGCACTGAACTAACTCATTTAATTGGTTTCATAAAATTAACTTTGTAAGATCAATATATATCACACTATCAAAACTATAGTTAAATATATGACAATTTTTTTTTTTTTTATGATGCGTTTCAGTTAAAAAGTGTACTCATAAAATATGATAATGTATTTATATATATATATATATATATATATCATCCAATTCTATATTTACGAAGGCTTTGATCATATTATTCGTAATTCTCAAAGAATAATGTAGCATACACAACAAGCCACATTCTACTAAACAAGTATATTGTTTATATTTTAATACTACAATACTCCATACTATAATTTAATGTGTAAAACAAGCTATGGATCACGCAGTATTTTTTTTTACTATTAAAAACAATTATTTAAACTCATGAAAGTAATATATAATTTTTGAACTTATCTTCACAAATTTAATAGTAAAATTTATGAATATTTTTTTATTCAACTATTAAATTAAGTTACAGTACATAGTATATATAGTATTAAACAATTTTTACATAGTTAATTAATGATAAATTGCTATGTACACAAAGTAAGGTGTAGGAATTAATTAAACTTAACAGTACTGTAATTTATTTATATAATTACATCCTATATTCTACTAATTAGTAGTTTATTTGAAAAATAAAATCATTTTCATTAATTGTACGTGCATGGGAGGTGGGAGAGTACTATACTACTATATAATTAATATAGTAAAATATAAAATAGTACGACTACTAATACATTATACAGCAATAACAATAATTAATATTTGGTGTGATTAGGAGGAGTAGTACCTTTTGACCCTCTTGGGATCAACAACGGTTTCAGTGCAGGTACCGGTGGCGGAGGTTGGCGGCGCCGCCGCCTCACTTTCCTCTTCAGCGTTTTCCGTCTTCGGCTTCACGTCGACATCCAGCGCCATTGCCATCATCGGCTTCTCCTCGTTGCTATTCTGGTCGGAGGCCGGCGAGGAGGGGTTCGACGCCGACGAGAGTGGCGGCGGCGGCAGCGGCGCTGCCGCAATGTCGTCGGAGAACATTGAAATCAGCTGGTCCTCGTCGAGCCGGTCGAACCCGGCTCGACATTCCTCAAGAAACGGCGTCTCGAGGAATGCAATGGAGTCGCTGGCGGATCGCCTGTGGGCCCCCCGCCGGGCCGAGGAGAAGTCGAGAAACTCGTCGACCCATGAAGAAGGCGGCGGGGGAGTGGCGGTGCCGGTGGCGGAAGCGGTGGTGGGGGCGGTGAAGTTGGCTATTGAGGGTACCCTTTGGTGAGGAAAAGATGGCCAATTTTGGGGTATGGTTGGTATCTTAGGAGGTAACTGTGCCATCACCTATCTATATGTAACCCCAAATATAGAGAGATACCAAAAAATTTGTGCAAGCTACGTATAATGGCCTTGTGTTGTGTATCTATCTTCAAGAGTGTGTATCTGAAAAAATATAGAGAGAGAGAGAAAGGAACAACAACAATAACAATAACAATAACAGAGATCCCAACAACCTATAACCAACACACATACACAAACAACCGCAAATCTTAGTTAAAAATCTTGTTCTTGGGTTTCTAAAACCAGCGGGGAGAGAGAGATAGTATTAAAGAGATGATGAGAGGCAATGCCATTGTGCCATGTAAAGCCTCATAATGGTGTTTTTATTCATTTGCCATAAAGTTTTTCTCTTTTTTTTTTCTTTCTTTTTTTCCCTCCCTTTTGTTAGATTTTGGTATGTGTTAATGTAATGTTATGAAATGTTTGTTTTTCTTAAGAGAGAGAGAGAGAGAGAGAGGTGGGTCACATGGGAGGGGATTAGAGACAGCTAGCAACAGCTAGCTGGTGAAAGACTCAACGGTTTTAGTGGGAAAAATGGAGTGTAGTTTAATAACTATAGGAATCAGCAACCACGTGCAGATGTGACCCCTTCACTTGGCATCCATTGTCTCATGTCATGATACTGTATAGCATAATATAAAAATTTCATTTCATTTCAGCCTAGAACTTAACTAGGGCAGTTTTTTTTTTAGTTATTATTATTTATTTTTTACCATTGCCTAAAAAGCTTGGTCTATGGAGAGTGTGGCAGTTCCTCTTGTGTTGTGTCCTATCCATATAGCACTTTTAATTACACTGGGGAGGGATGGATAATGGGAATGGGACCACAATCAATGCTTGGCCTCCTGGTTTTCACATGGTCAGTGTGCCATCAGAACCGTTCAATTGATTATTCTATGCATAATCATCTTTTCTTTATGTGTTTTATTACCATTTTTGGGTCGGATTAATGGATACTGCTGGCACCCCATATATTTTTGTACTTTGCTTTGGATCAGATTTCAGTTACTTCCCTTTTTTATATGGTAATCCAAGAGTGTGCAATTTGGTTTTGATCACTCAATTGAGTATTTGGCAAGATTGTAATTAATGGGAGGTTTAAATATGAGTTTATTTAATACGTAGCTTTTTCATTATGCAATATCGTCAATCTAAGTAATACCAGATTCAGCAGTTTTAAACCAGATCTCAGAATTCGAGTCTGGTATATAGAACAAAATGTAATTGAAAGGAAAATTGGACCAAATGTGACCAATTAATTTTTTTAAGTTAATAATATTAAACATGCATTTCAATGAAAATGTGACAGATAAAATTAAAATGAAATTAAAAGTAATGATTCTGATCCAATTAAAAAAAATACTTTTTATTTTAAACATACTTTTTCATCTAAAAATCAAATATGTTGTTGATCGACAAATAATACTCATAATAAAATTGATAGATTGTATCAATAATATAATAAGCATGCAATGTGGATCATTAAATTTTTTGGTGCAGTTACATGGGAGAAGATCTTGGGGCAGATTAAACTAAACTATGGGATATATATAGTGGTATATATTGAGAAGATAGATATAAAGACTTTGGTTAAGGATGAGCTGTGTGAAGAGAAAAGGGCTCTGTAAGAATCATGTCCTCCATCTCCTCCCATGTGAAACTCTTTGTAATAACTCAACTTTCTTTGCTTTATATATCCCCAAATCAGACTCACATGGGAAGATTTCTGTTCCTGTTCCTTGCCTTCTCCTCTGAAATTCTGGGTAGCTCCATCATTTCATGCTGGCATCTATGTTATATATTTTTATATTTTTTTCTTTAAAAGTGGGTGTACTTAGGACGCACTAATAATGATTAGGGGAAAAGATGGAATAATGCATGTTAAGTTCTCCCTCATGCCTATTGTTTAATAGCTTTGTCTTTATATTTATCGCTTAATTAACGCCACCCACTTTTGAAGATGTTCTATTATTTGATTAAATATATGTGTCTGCAAATTCGATTCTTCATGAAGGGGGAAAAGAAATTTAGATTCCTCATGAAATTATTAAATTAATTCTTTAGAAACTCATCATTATTGATTGCTAACATATTCCCTTGAGATAACTATGGTCATGTATATTTGAACTCAATGTGGGTTAGCTGTCTTCTCCATGGTCAATGAACATAATTCCACTAAACATTCAGATTATATTCTCAGCGTAATTAATCAACACATAAAATACAAGTACAAGTATTTATTCGTGATTTTAATTAATGTTAGAATCATGGTAATTAGGGAACTAAAATACTGATTAATTAACAAGTATTAATTATATTAATTATTTTAAAAATTTATTAAATTTTTTATATATATTTTATAATAACAAACCATTTTGCTTTTGCTTTCATTAAGAAACTGATTAGTACTATTAAGGCTATTTGCCGTACTTTTAAGATCAACGGCACGTACCTTAAAAAAAAAAAAAAAATCCACGGCACGTACTAATTTAATGAAGTTAACCAAAACTTGAAATTATGATGGATACATTATTATTTAATTAGCAATAATTGAAGGATTTGCATGTGCACTCCGTGACTTGGTTACGACTGTATTCTATTTTATTTATATTTATATATATATATATAAGAGTTGATGAATATATGAGGAGGAGGAGAGTTGAGGGTGGATATATAAACAGTAATATTTTAGAATGAGAATGGTACGTACGTAGAAGATAAATATTTATTTCGGTATGATTAAAATTTATAATGAATATGTTTAATACATAAATTATATTGTAATTTTATAATAAATAATTCAATTGTTACATAAGCTTATCTTTAGTTATATTGATATTTTTTGGAAAAATATTAATGAACTTTAATATAATTTATAAAATAGAGATCATGAAAGCTGATAGACTGAATGCGCATGACAAGCAATTAAGAAGATCAAGTATATCAATAAAGATTAAAGATAAAAAGTAGGATAATCTTCAAATAGTTAATTGGGAAATGTTAGCTAGATTCGGGAACATTGTCAATTAATGCATCTCTAAATGAGAGAAGAGAGAAAATATATATTAATGTTTTGTTTGGTTGAGAGAATGAAAATAGAAGAAATATATATGAATTAAAAATAGAATATAAGAGGTGTGAGACTCATATATGTTAACAAAATACGATAAGTAAATAAAGTAATTATGATTGAAAAGTTGTAATAATTAAAAATAAGAAAAAAAAATACATCAAAAGTTTTGTATATAACAAAATCTAAAAATTAAGGTAAAGATTGCAAGAATTTTTTTCTTTCTATCTTCTATATATTTTCTTTTCTGTCACATTAACTATCATATTTACCACTTTTTCTTCTTCTTCTTCCTTTGTATCTCTTATTTTCACCCTCATGCTCATGCACTCCAAAATAGGGGGAAGTTATCCATTATTATACGGTGTAAAATAAATTATCGCGTCTGAAATTAGCTTCAATTTTGTGATCCCTAGAATTCTTTGGTACGGTACACACGATTTAAGGGGAAAAAAAGGAAGAAGCATAATTGCACGTGGGACGACCAACAAGTCTTGCCTGCCTGTCTTTTATATATATATATATATATAGTTTATTTTTAATAAAATAACATTTATGCAATCTTTAACCTTGTAATTATATTTTAATATCCACATTAATTCCATGAACTCGCACATTATAAAATCGGTGCTTCATGTAATTAAGCAGTGAGATGAAAAATAAATAATTGAAAGCTGCAACACAGTGGACGCGCAAAAATACATTAATAAAAGAAGAAAGTTTGATGAGGGGACCATTTAGTAATGTTTCCATCTGCATTTGTGTATCTTGGGTGGAAGTTGAATTTTGCTATTCAGTATTCACTATTCCCAACTTCTCCCACCACTAAATCAACTATGGCCGTATATTTAGGTTATATTTTATATTGTCAATGCCTCTGAACATTAAATTATAAAATACTTCAATTTTAAATTATACGAATAGTTAATTACTTAAAATCAGTTTATAATTTATATGTATACAGAACAGTACATACTATAAAAATTGCATTTAAAAAAAAATCATATATTAATTAATAATAAAACATTGCATGATGTCGTCTGCTTATAGTATAGTACTACGTACAAGGCTCCACTTTCATGCCTCGTGTAGCAAGCAACGGCAGACACTTCTTAAAAACATGGTTTGGCCTTGTTATTTTAGTCTACAACATACGTATTTTGGGGTTTACGACACGAAATGTCAATTGGGCACACAGTGTCGTATATATTTAAGTTTCATCTGCAGTAATAATAATATTTTGAAAATTGGATCCATTGAATTATTTAAACTGTAAACTAGTTGTATTATTTTTTATCTGAACTCTCTATATATACAGTACTTCAAGCGTAAATTTAATCAGTTGAATCGATTTAACAATTATTCATAAGCCTCACAAAATATTACTAGTTTATAATCCTTAGAACATCTTGAATGAAATTGTTTAACAGAGGTTTTATAAGTGTACCACAGCATGTTGATTGAGTGTATTAATTGAAGACTTTGTGGCAGAAATCAAGGAGAGACGCGTGGGATTGGATTGGAAAATGGAAATAGGACACCGTGATTCTCATGTAAAAGAAACAGTGTGATTAGCCATAACAATCAAATTCTTATACGTGAATATCCGTTGGTTTCCATTTTGATATTCACGAGTAATTTTTGTTTTAATGGGATATGGATAATATTTTATTATGAAAATCAAATATAAAGATGAGGATGTGCATATGTATTTATACTTGTATTTGTATTTGATACATATATTTATTAAATTATTTTTATTTTATATTATATATTTTACTTAATAAGTTTTAAATATTTATTCTTATTTTATGATTTATAATTTATATTTATTAAATTATTATTTTAGATTGTTTCAATTTATTTTTATATAATTTAGAAAAAAAATTATATAATTTTATTAGATAATAAATAATTATATAATTATTATTAACATATTATTAATTTATTATGACTTTAAATAATTATAAAAATTAATTTTTTTTAAAATTTATTATAACTTAAAATTATTATTTTTTAATTATAAACAAGTACAGATTAAAGTATACGAAAATAAAGATTAGATAAAAATTCATATTCAATGATAAGATGAGTATGCGGGAAGAACCCATTCCTACTCAGTCCCACCTCGTTATTATGTCTCACTGGGATGCTGAATGTGTGTGTTATAAATAGTGTTAACAAACAACTACCATCACCGTGTGTGCCCTTAGTCCTTTTATTTTACATCGGAAAAAGGAAAGGATTAATGTTTTTACGTACGTCATGTCTTTCTTTACCTGGCTATCATTATTTATTTGAACCTCAGTAGTAAATATTTCGTGTATATATTGCAATTATACATTACAGGTGATAGCTAGCTTCAAGGAAACAGAGAGAGAAGGGAAAAATAACAAGGCCAAATTAGTGATTGACAAGTCACATGGTTATATGTTATTTTAAGATAATAGTATTATTTATCATTTTATCAATTATAATAATCTTAAAATGACTCCAATGGTTTCAATTTAAAAGATACCCATTTTGAGTATTATTTTATGTTAATATTAAAACAATTTAAGTGGTTCCTGCTTGGATGAGTTTCTAAATTTTAGGAGAAGAAAATAATTAAAAAAATTATTTTTTTCGTGAGACTATTGCAGCATTGCTTCCTTCATCTCCATATTTTGCTTCGTACACTCCATTGCATTTTGAAGCCATGAATTTTCTATGGACTTGTATTACTTTACTTGTAAGTTGTAACCCAAGGCTTGGGCTTTCTCCACCTCTCATTGAGTTTTCTGAAAATGCATGGGAGGTGTAGGAAACCATTTTGGGAGGTGCAAGAAGTTTTTCTCAGTGACTTAAATACTGTTGGACTAGCCTAACTAAAGCCCATGGTACTAATTCGTTTTTTCTTTAACTTGTAGTTTTCAATTTTGATTTCACTACTTTCTCAAATTCTCAATTTTCATCATGATTTTCAAAATCAAACATTTTTAGTTAATCCTAAGTTGGTTGAAACCACCATTATTCCTATTTCCAAGGTTGACAACCCAACCATGATGAAGGAGTTTCGTCCTATTAACTTGTGTGACATGTTGCTTAAGTTGATCTCCAAGACCTTGGTAAATAGAATAAGACTACACATGGAGTCCTTAATTGACCCTTTACAAAGAAGTTTCATTCCTAATAGAGGTACAAGTGACAATATTATCATAGTCTAAGAAATTATCTATCACATGCACAAAAAGAAAGAGCAAACAGGGTTGTTGATGTTCAAGATAGATTTTGAGAAAGCTTTCGACAGAGTTGATTGGGGTTTCCTCAAACTCACCCTCCACGATTTTGGCTTCCTTCCAAGCATAATTATACTCATCATGAGCATTACCACATCAACGAACCTCTCTCTCAAATGGAACAATGAGCAGCTTGAGTCATTTATCCCTATGAGAGGTTTGCACCAAGGGGACCCCCTCTCTCCCTATCTCTTCTTGCTTTGCATGGAGAAATTGACACTCATGATTTAGGAGCACGTGGTGATCCGAGCTTGGCAACCAATTAAAGTATTTGCTAGAGGTCTGAAAATCTCTCACTTATTCTTCACAGACAACTACCTTTTTTTCACCAAAGCATCTTATGCACAAGTTAAGCTCGTTAACGAGGTCCTTGATACATTTTGTTTGGCTTTGGGTCTCAAAGTAAACATTCAGAAATCGCGTTTCTTTCATTCAAAGAATGTCACGAGACAAAAGGCTAACAGATTTGCCTTCATTTTATCCTTTAACCACACTCAGGTCCTAGGGAAATACTTGGGCTTTCCTTTATTAACTGATCATATAAAAAATGCTAACTTTAGTTTTATCATGGATATGATCAATGGGAGACTTGTAGGATGGAAGAATAAAATCCTTAACCGTGTAAGGAGGATAACACTTGCTTAATCGATCATTGCTACTATCCCCACCTACACTATGTAGAACTTATAGCTATCTGAAGTTGTTTGTGACAAAATTGATGTCGCTGTGAGAGGTTTCATCTAGGGCAAGAAGCATTGCCATTTGGTCAATTGGGAGACGATCATGAAGTCGAAGAAGGAATGTAGCCTTGGTCTTCACCAAGTAAGGAATACCAATATAGCTCTTTTGGGGAAGCATGTGTGGGCCATGATGAATGAACCTAATAAGCTCTGGGTATAGATACTGCACACAAAATACCTACCAAACAACAACATCTTACACACAGTCTACAAACCAGGTAATTCTTATACCTGGGCGTTTGATCATGCAAGCTGCAAATATGCTTCACACAGGTTTTATCTATAGAGTGGGGTTGGGCAATATCTCGCTTTGGTTCGATAAATGACTATATTTAAGGACCCTAGCAAGTTTGGTGAATGACATAACACCTATTGATGCGCTACGAGTACATGACATTTACCATAGTAAAAGGTGGCACTAGGATTGGTTGTTTACTTGCCTTCTGGAGAACATAAGGAACCACATGATGAGCAACTTCATTGACCTTACAGCACAAGATCAGTTGATATGAGGCCATTTGGCGACGGGAGGTATACTACCAAGTTGACATACTAGTGGCTCAGTCGAGTATCTACTAGTTTGACAACCTGCAAGGAAAGTTGGGCTTAGGTGTGGTCTTTAAAACTATCTGAGAGTGTCAAACACTTTTTATGGATTACTTATAGAGATGTTGCTTCCCTACTAACACTTTTCGCATCAAGTGTCACGTTGCGTTTATTTCTTCTTGTTATAGGTGTCATGCGGAGGAGGAATGTTAGGTTCATGTGCTACGTGATTGTCCTAAAGCAATACAAATTTGGCATAACATACAAATAAACACACACAACGACTTTTATCAACAGGATGGTAACGTGGATGAAATCGAATGCTTCTAGAGACTGTGGTCAACGTTTCATAATCGCATGTTGGTTTCTCTAAAAGGCGCGAAATGCTTTTATTTTTTAGGGGAAGAAGTGGAGTATGTAGTACATAGCTAACCAAATCAACACCATGCTCTACATCACAAACAAGGAAACAGACCAAGAAAACAACAAGCAACTGAGGCTTATCGCTTGGTAACCTCCAATACATTCTTGCCTTAAGCGAAATACGGACGGTAGCTCACTCAACAACCCAGACAAGTTTATGGAGGCCTCCTTAGAGACTACACAGGAAGATGGATTATTGGGTACATTAATTTCTACAATATAACCACAAATTTGAATGTGGAATTAATTGTTATTCTCAAGGGCTTCAAAACGGTGTGGGAAACAGGCTACACGAGAGTGATTTACAAATCGGACTCAATGAATGCAATCCAACTGATTCAATGGAACCTATCGAATCACTACTCTTACGCAACAATAATCAATAAAATTCACGGTTATATGAAACGACCCTGGAACACATCCTTCCAACACACACTACGCATGTAAATTGACTTGCGAAAAGTGACTCTTCTAACATAAATACTTTTAACTATTTTAAATACTTGTTCGATCCCTATGCGGACCTTACTTTGACCCTAGCCTCTTTAGTTTTAAGATGCCAAAGAAACCATTAAATTAATAATTTAATTGATAACAATGAAACATTTATTTATTTATATATATATATATATAAATAAATCTTTCACGTAAATTTGAGAATGAGTGTGATATGGTGTCAAGTTTTATTTGCTTAGTACGTGCATCCACCACTGTATGCTGAATTAGTTTCTGAACAGCGGCATGTATGCTGGTATATGTGTAGGTTTTACTGGAGCTTCTTAAGCATGTGGAAAACCGTTCTATTAATCCAACACGAATCAAAAACCTCTATGATATTTGGTCGAAGAAAATTGGACCAATGAAGGTTTGGCCAGTCGAGGTATGTTTCAGAACCCCCTAATGCTTTATAATGATTACCTTATGTTAAATGTTTATAAAATTGCTTTGTCACAGAATAACTATTTTGTCTTCATTTGCTTTAATTGTTTGAATTTCATTAAAAAAGAGAATAAATAGTGTTTGATAACAATGATTGGAGTTCTTTCAAGAAAGCTCTATCAAAACAATAATAATGTGTGGAGACAACCAACTCAATACAAGCCCATCAGCTTGAAAGTAATTAAAGACTAAATTGGATATGGCATAGAAAATAGTACAGCTATTTTGTAGCAGGAACACTGAAACATCAATTATGGATTTAAGTTGTCAGCTTGATTGTTAAGGCTTTCAGTTCCTAATGTAGAGTTTTTCTTGTGGAGCAGAGCAGACATGCAGTCCATTTGGAGTTCATGCTTTTCTGTCTTTTGCGAGGCAATGTTGAGGATGCTTACTAGCTTGCACTATGGTATATAATTTAATTTTTAATGTGTTGCATCATGATGCCAAGGAATGAGTTGTTTTATAACTTGTTATTACTATATAATGGGGTGAGCTTCTTCCGAACAGTGTGTGAATAAGATGCTGTTCAGTGTTATTGATCAATTTTTTTAATTTTTTTTAAAGTGTCATGAATAGTGCGTGAAAAGTATTGCACCTTTATAAAGTTGTTGTTCACCATTGTCGACTAATCTTTTTTTTCAATTTTTTTTTCAAAGCGTCATGAATAATGCGTGAATACTATCGTACCTTTACGAAGTTATTGTTCCCCATTGTCTATCAATCTTTTTCCTGGCGCAATCACACCAAATAAAGTGTCGTGTAAAGTTACTGTTCACTATCACCAACCAATTTTTTTTCCGGCGTAATCACATCAGATCAAGTGTCAAAGTTAAATATCAATGTAAACAATACTGTATATGACATTTGTAACAAACTTAACTAGTATATCATATATGCCATTATTTTATAAACCATATAATGTATCTTCACACTAACATGCATTCAACTAAGAAACTTTATACCTAGGAGAAATTATTTTTCTACAATAGATTATGGTTAAGTTTCACAATAAATTTTAGTTAATTTTTACTTTTCTTTTAGTAGGAAAAAATATATTTTTAGTCCTTAAAATATTTAATATTTTTGTTTTTAATTTCTAATATTTTGTTTGATTAGTCTTAGTCTTTAAAATATTATTTTGTTTTGCTTTTAGTCTCTCGAATTAGTTAGTTCCAATATGGTAGTTGTCATGTATCTAATTAATTAAATGATACATGACATTAAAAAAAATTAAAAGAAATATTTCTTTTATTTTTTAAAAAATTTCTAAAAGTAATAAATTTTAATTTTTTTTAAAAATTAACACCATGTGTCTCATTAATTAAATAACACATGCCATTAAAAAAATTATTTTTTTTTACTTTTTTAATTTAAAAATAAATTAATGCCACTGTCTTCATTAATTATGTGACTATAACATTAAAATAATAATAATAATAATATTACGTGTAAGTTAACTAAAAACACGAAAAAAATAGGACCAAGACCAAAAAAAATGTTAAATATTTTAAGAAAAAAACATATTTAGTCCTTTTTATTACCTAAAAAGTTTGTGGATAAAGAGAAAAATAATATTATAAAAAGTAACATATCATTTTCTTTGGAAATAGTAGATAAACGAGAAGATGGCGCTACTAGTGAAAGCCGGGATCAAATTTCAAAATCTAAGTCGACAGAGGTATTGCTTTTGATTCATATATATATGTAAATTGTGATCTACCACTTAAAATAATAAACTCACCCTCTGGTGTTTTTCTTCCATAATGTTGATATCATCAAGGTTCTTTCTGAACCTACTGTTGAAAAAAGACCCAATGTTGAAGCGGAAAACCAAGAGGTAATCACAAATCTAGATTGAGCATTTAACCTGCTTTTGGGACTTAGCATGTTTTATTATTTCTTTTCGCAGCAGCCAATAATCGAGCCAGAAGACAAATCGAGAACTGAAGAAAAAACTAAGGTTGACCCAGGTAAAAAAGCTTAAAAATACTCATTTTTCTTATCTGAAAAAAAAATTGCTTTATGTTCCTATCTATGTCGTGCTACAGGATCAATCGTTAATATATGTTGATATACTATTATGTTATCGGTAGGGATTTGAATTATTTTCAAGGACTCTAACAAAAATAAAAAATGATATTTTTTAGGATTCAAAAGTTATCTAAGACCTTATCTAATTTATCTGAGAGCCATAATTAGTTATACTACTCTAAGGTGATATCAACATTAATTTCAATTCAGACGAAAGGGAAATGAATGATGCAACTTGTGCACCTGACCATGTTCTCCAAGATGATGCATATACAAATACTCCCATGAATCTTGAGGATTGCATGTATCAGATCGATCAAAATCCCTTTATCATGCTCGACTTTATGTCAATGTCTTCGAAGCAGTACTTTGAATCAAGTGATCAACATCAACAACAATCCTTAACAAAAAATGATGGGAATTTTGAAGTTGCTTTGGAGGAACTTCGAGTACTGGCTTTTTCCCAATCCATTACCAAAAATGTTAAAGATGCCGAATATGGAAAAAAGCTTGAAGCTGCCGTTCAAAAACTTGAAAAAATTTCCCAAGAGTTAAACAAAGAGCTAAACGGGAAAATCAAGTCTTTCTTTGATCTCTACAAGCAAGCATGCGAAAATGTAAAAGAACAAGAAGTAACTTGTGATACCATCACCCGGGTTACTGCAGAAAAGGATGCAGATTGGAACAAACTGAAAACTGCGAGGAGCCGAGTTAATCAACCTGAAGATGCCATTTTGGAGAGAGAGCCGAAAATTGAAGAACTCAGAAAGCATGAGACTGATTTCAACGACAAAATAAACAAGTTAAAAGAGGAGCTAAGTGGTGTTGAAAAAGACAAGGCAAGGCTTGAAGCTGCACAAGCACAGAATATTTCTGAGAAGCCAGATGTTTTTGCTTCAGCAAAAGATGTCTCTACTAACTTTGGCAGGCTTCTTAAACAAGAGAAGGAGCTTGACAAGGCAAGGCCAAACTTGACATAGAATTTCAGGCCTTAAAAAGGCGTTACAAAAAGATGAGAGTTGAGCCTCCTTTTTAGTCCTCTTAGGATTTGTTTTATGTTTGTTGATGCAGTATATTGCTTTTTATTCCACGTTTTTTGTTTGTTTTTTGAAACCAAAAACTACAACCGATGAAGGAGACACCCTAATCAATAAAGTGAAGATTCCCGTGGTTTATGAAACTTTTGTGAATGGTCGACATTTCTGTATATGGCTCTTGGAAGTGGTTCTTATGATCTGTGGTAGGTTCTAATTATGGGGTCTGGAGATGTTGATTTGGTACTTTAGCAGAAAAGAATTCCGCAGGTGTTGTTGTGGTGTGTCTGGTGCTATGTAGCAGTTTGCCTGGTGTGGGGGAGCAATTTCTGTACTAAAATTTGGTGGGGTAAGGTTGAAGTTGAATTTGGAGTGTGCTGGTGTTATGGGAACTGTCTTTCAGGTGGTTTAATTAGTCATAAGTTGGGTTATGCATTTTGGCGAACACTTGGATGAGCCTTACAATTTTCATTTTATCTGTGTCAGTTTCAGTTTCACTTTGTTGTATTGTATTGTGGCTGCTTTTCTGCCTCACTTCTTGTGGGCAGCCGGGCAGGGGATTTATTTATTGAATTTTTTTGGCTTATAAAAAAAAATTTACCTTATGTTTAATTGGTTATAAAGAAGGAATGTGAGAATAGAAAAGGAGCTTCTGAGAGGAAGATTTATACAGAGATTGCAATTCTTTTCATTGAAGTACGGGCTGCCATGGCTACATTTGTCTTTCGTGCTTTTTTGATTGAATGAGAATAGAAATGGAGGAAGATTTATAGGGTTTGCAAGAGTTTGTCACCTATTATTACACTATTTCTTCTTAAACAATCTTATCTCATTGTATCTTTTCTTTTAGGCCAAATGATATTTTTTTTCTTTTATCTTATTTATTTTGTTCATTAGTCTTTATCTTTTAAAATGTTCATTATTTTATCCTTTACGTTTTAAAAAATCTTTAAAATAACATTTTTGTTAGTGTAATCAATGCCGAAGCCCAAAAATATAGTCTCCTCTTGACAGTTTGATCAAGAATTATGACCTTCTTTTTTACTGTCTCTACTTTGTCAATGAGGACCATTTTCCTGGTGCACTATTATCTCCTTGTGCTCCCAAATGTTCACAAGGAGTTCCTTGTGAAAAACTAACCGAAGAGAAAAAATAATTAAGTAAAATTTCAATGAGATTCCTTACTTATAAGATGTGTAAATATGATGAAGTTGTAAACACGAGCATAAATAGGAACACGTGTCAACTAAAAAATCAACCAAAATAAACAATATCAATTCGACCGTAGGACAAAACTGAACCTAGCTAATTAAAAAATCAAAAGACTTGATTCAACCTTTTAAAATAATGGAATCAAAGTGAACTTCATAAAAGTATAGGGTGCATGCTAGTACTCAGTGATTCCATTTTGGTTTCAAAGAAGAAGCATAATGAATTTTTCTCATCTACTACGCGGTGTAGCTAAGTTCTGTAAGAAGGTTAGGTGACATATGATTTGAATTGAGTGAAAGAGAGATTCTGTGAAAGATTAATTAATTCATTTTTAAGCCAATTTTCTCATCTATACATCTACTTCTCTACAATCACCATCAGTATCATCCTCATTGCCTCCCTTTTCAACTCAAACTTAGTCGATCATCAGAGTTTCTCTGTGCTTGAGAATGGATAGTTGAATCTTGAATGAAAGGATCATATCAAATTATCAATCAAGTGTGGTAGCATTTAATCAGCATTCGCAAGAAGAACGTGAGTCTGCCAGCAAACAAAAATTTGACGAATGCTTACTCTCTATCAACTAATTATAAATCAAAACACAAAAGATCTTTGCTCCAATGGCAGGTCCTCGTTGGAGCAAACTGAAAATGGTGTCAAAGGGTGCTTTGCTCGTTTCCCATGTCTCTAACTGATATGCACCAGCGACTTTACAGCAACTTTTGTACAATAATCAGGTTTGTCTAACATGTATAAACGACTACAAAATACTACTAATATTTTAAATATAGCTTACCTATTATAATAGCAAGTTAATTAGCAAGTGATATTTGTTGGGACCATATGGTGCAGGTAACACAAATCTATGGTAAAATTCGACATGCTGATATTGACAAAGTAATGGAGAAGTAAATTTTTGTCCTCCTGTCATGCATTCAAAGTAATGGTAGCTTTTCCTCTTTATGATCTTTCTCCAGTTATTAAGTCTGAATTCCTAACAATAGTTAGAGGTATCGTGGAAGCCTTTTCCGTGAAATAATGATTCTATTGTGCATGCTGACATAAAAAACAGTATGAGGTGAGAAGCACAAAATTAAAAGTTTGACTGTAAGAGCTAATTATATTGTACACAAATGATATAACAAGACGAAGACAAAACAAACATAACTTAATACACTTGTTACAAAAAATTGAAAGCACACTTATTACAACAACTTGTTTTGTTTTCAGCTAACAACAATGAAGAAAATTGTTTAAGAAGGAAACGGGAAGAAAGGATCTTAAGTGAAATGGCATTCACTAACAAACACCAGTGGCAAGGGACAAACAACTTGCAAAATAGGGGAAACAGGTCGCTAGAGATAGCGGTGTATCAGAAAATAGCAATCACATCATATGACACCTGTGATTATGAAAATATCAAATTAGGGATTATCATATTAAGGATCATAATAAAACTTTGGCTGAAATAATTTTGGATACTTAACAAATATCAGTTTTTTGTCCGAGTGCCTAAAATTCATTTGTATTGTCATGGATGTCTGTTAAATTTTTATTTTTATCCTAATTTTTTTTTTTTATCATAGGGCCGTATAATAGATATTTGTTAGGGCTCGGAACAAAAAATATATATTTGTTAAGGTCGTAAGAGTTATTTAAGGTAAAATTTTATATAAAGTAACACAAATTAAAATGACTCTTACCTCCTATGACAATCCTGATTATGTCGTCTAGTATTTGCATTATTAGATTTGTTGCTCCTCTTTCTCACTCTTCGATTAAGAATACCTTCAACAAATCTGATTGACCATTGCAGTTTCTGAATGAAGAATATAGCATAGCCCAACACTATTCCGAATACCCCTCTGCACGCATGTAGCATTTGGAATCTCACCAATGAGCATGTTTGAGGTCTAACCATTCCAAATTTTCCAAACTACCAATGGTTTGTGGAATAAAACCAGCGATTTTGTTGTGGGAAAGGTTAAGTCCTTTCAGTGACTCTAACTCTCCGATCATTGCTGGAATCACTCCTTCAAGTCTGTTATTTGACATATCAATAGTTGTGAAAGTAGTTAAGATTCTCTCCAGCTCAATAGTATTTCTTTTCATTGTGACCACCACAGAATCATTCCTTGAAATTGTTTATGCATGTTGTTGGCAAAGTGCCACTAAAATTGTTGTTGGAGACATAAAAAGTCGTCCATTTGGCAAAAGAGTGTTTGGATTTCAAACAGTTGATGGCACCATTGAACTAATTGGCACGTAAAACAAGGACTTGCAGCTCTTTAAGGGACTCTACCCAACTAGGAAATGCATCCACTATGTTATTTTCTCCGAGATCAAGAACTCTTAGTTGTATGCAATATTTGTCTTTCGCAACAGGCCGAGGTAATGGTCCTTCCAATTGATTTCCATTAAAATTCATTGTTCCCAATGCTTTTAACTCAATATAGCTTCTGGGTATGATTCCGCTAAGGTTGTTCCTCTGCATATCCAAAACTGAAAGGTAAGGCAAAGTTCCAAGGCATTTTGGAAGCTTTCCTGTCAGGTTGTTGTGAGACAAGTTGAGTATATGGAGGGACTTTGCATTGCAAATAGCTGAAGAAATATGTCCAGACAATTTGTTATTTGAGACAGAAAACAATTCAGTGCTAGATGGGGGAACCGGAATATCTCCTTCCAACATGTTGAAGCTAAGGTCAGTGTATTCTATGTTTGCCCATGAGTGAGTGAGATGCCCAACCGATGTTAGAAGGTTATGAGAAAGGTCCAACCAATTAAAAGTAGTAATATTAAACCATTTTTGAATCATTCCATGAATTTGGTTCTTAGATAGATCTACAGCAACAAGACTTTTGAGCTGACTAAGAAATTTTGGGAAACTATTAATATTGTATGAAGATAAACTTAATTTCTCAAGGTTGGGAAAGGTGTAGTCACTCCCATTGTCAAAATTGAGGGAGAGAAAATTATTCTGAGAGAGATCAAGATATAGTAGATGATGCAAATTTGAAAATTTGTGAAAATCTACAACACCGCTCAAGTTGTTTGATGATAGTCTAAATTGCATGAGATCTTGTAGATGAAACATTGAATTAGGGATATTACCTTGTAGATTGTTATATAACTGAAATCACATGATGGCAAAGAAAAGGCAGAAAATTCACCAATTGGCCCAGTAAGTTGGTTCCCAGCAATAGATAAGTCCCATAATGACGGCAGAGAAAAACACCAAAGCGGAATTGTTCCATTCAGCGAGTTACCAGACAAATATAGATAAGTTAGATTAGAAAGTCCACTAATTTTGTCTGGTATTGAGCCAACCAATTTATTGTCTATACAACTCAAATAACCAAGCTTAGTTAGCTCAAACAATGATGATGGCAATTGGCCTACTAGGTTGTTTTGGGAAAGATCTATGAATTCTAATTTGCGAAGCTTCCCAATCCAATCGGGGATCACACCACTAAAGTTATTAGAACGGAGGTCCAAATAATTTAGTTGCATGATGTTCTCCAAACTTTGAGGAATGGGTCCTTTGAAATTATTTCCTGAAAGATCCATGTAAGCGAGGTCTTGGAGAATTGAAAGTGATAATGGAATCTCACCACTAAAATTGTTCCAACTAAGGTCCAAGTATTTTAGTTGCGTGAGATTTGATCAAAACAGAGGAATAGGTCCTGAAAAATAAGAACTTTGGAAACTCAAATAGTTAAGAGACTTCAAATTGTTAATGATAATGGAAATTTCTCCTGAAAAAGAAGTCGCAGAGAGGTCCAAGTATCTAAGACGAGTGCTCCAGTTGAACTTTGGAAGTTTGCCTTCTAGATTGTCATTGCCAGATAGATCAAACATTTGAAGATTGGATAAACAGAGTATGTTACTTGCTAACTTCCCTTGCAATCTTGTATCTCGAAGACTAAGAGTGACCAAAGAGGATGAAAAATTCACTAACAACGACAGAGATCTCGGTTTAATGAAAGACATATCTAGGAAATCAAGAGTGAGCTCCCTTAAATGAGTTGCATTTATGATGAGTTTTTCCATTATTGCTGCTTCAAATCTCATTCCACTAAATGAGAGATCAAGTGAGACTAATTTTGACAAGTGTGATATTTTGGAAGGAATAACACCACTAAATCCATCATAGGTAGAAAGGTTTAGATAAGTAAGAAACAAAAGATCACCAAATCCAGAAGGCATTGGAGAATTGGCAAAATCATTGAAAGCAAGGTTGAGTGTTTGAAGATGAGTGAGTTTGAAGAGGGTGGAGTTGGGCTGAAATTCACCTTGAAGACAACTGCAGCTAAGGTCCAAACCAATGACATGGCCAGACATGGTGTCACAACTCACCCCATCCCACAAGCAGCAATTTGTACCATTTTTCCATGATTTTGTCTTTGGATAAGGAGACTCACACTCACTAAAACTCTCTGGAGAGCTGTCGAGGCCAAATGAGCTCTCGAAGCTAAGCAAGGCGGAGGCATCATCATGGTTGCACAACGGCACCAATGAAAACGTGTGTGAAGGAAAATGATAAAGCAAGAAACTTAGGACAAGAAACAGAAACCACCCCATACTATAAAAATAAAATGTTTTGCTCAACAGATTCAATTTACGAATCTTTGTTTTGCTACTCTGCTTTTCAGGAGTTCTAATTCTTAAAGTATGATGATTATGGAATGTAAGCAATGAATGAATGTCAATTTAAAGCCAACTTAAGGTCTTGTATTGTGAAAATTGATCTTGCACAACTAAATTTGCGGAGTGGAATGGGGGATCAAAGTATGAATTATAAGCTCTTACACTGATACTTAGTAATAAGACAATTTTTAGCAGAATCTATAAAGGATAAAAACAAACTGAAGAGAGAAAAAAAAATAGTAAAAGACCAATCACATGCACAACTTAAGACGCAACAAGATGATAGTTGTGAGGGATGCATGTAATGTAACACCATTAATCGTAGACTTGTAGTTATAGCTTGACCTGCATAATGCCTAAGCGAGGGTCTATTCATAAAATAGGTCAATAAGTCAAGTCAAGATGTTTTAAGAAATAACTTGGATAAAAAAATTGATTCAGTTAAAAACTGTAACTGAGGAGCCTATGATTTTTTCTTTTGATGAGAATGGGAGCAAGAGAAATCCAATGTCTTTGATGCCAAAGGCCCCATGCTAGAAGGCAAGCAATGCAATTAATGGATAGATTAATGCTAGAAGGCTAACAATATTTTAAATAATTATGTATACAAGAGTCCTTAATATCGATTTGGTCCCATTAATTAAGGGTTTGAGTTCGAGTCTTGGATGAAAAAAAAGAATGATTAAAAGGGGAGATTAAGGGTTTGAGTTCATGTCATCAACTTTTCCTTAAAGAACCATGTCTGTAAATGTAATTGGATTTTAGAAGTGATATGATCGTTAGTGTGGTTGGAATTAGAAAAAATTGAATTGAGCTGATGCCCTCTAAGTAATTTTCCAGATTAGTCCCACACCATAGCCATTAGCCTTGACAAATTAAGTGATGATCACGTTAACTAGACTTGACTTGACTAGAAGAGTTAGGATTGATTTGTTTTCAGTTTTTTAAAATTATAAAATTATAGAACTTGTTTAGTTAATTAATTTTTAAAAATAGTTGTTAAAAATTATTTTTTATTTTAGTTTTTAAACTTAAAAAATAAAAACAGTTTTGATGTGTTTTTTTTTTTTTTTTTACATAATGTTGTATCTTATATTTTAAAATAAGATATAAAATATTAATAATTTTATACAAAGTTTCACATTTTTTAATTTATCTTTATCATATAAGTTTTATATTTATTTCACACCTAAGTGTCACATCTTCTGATTTATTTTTTTTAGTAATAATTTTTAAGTATTAAATATTTTTTTAAAATTATTTAAAAAAATAATTTTTAAAAACAAAAACTAAAACAAGTTTCAAAGGCCCTTAGTCTTCCTCCCTCCCACAATGAGGTCCTACAATGTGTAAATTGATCTCAATGAACCTTGTAAGGTTGAATGCTTCAAAGTGTACGAATTGGTTCATTGAGAACAATTTCATGCATGACTTGGAAAACCTAGCACTATAATTAGTACATAGGGAGATTTGCATTTCTTCCCGTCATTCAAATGGGGACCTTGTGCTTGAAGAAATTACGTTGCAAGACATCTTCCTTAAGACCTCTATTTTCTTCTATCGTTCTTGTGTTTGGTATCTTTCCGTTAAATAATTCAGGCATGCCTTTCATCTGGGAATTAATTCAGATGGGGTCATGATGGCCAAGTGTTTTAAAATTAAGTAGCAACACATTTTCTTGAACACTACTTTTCACTTCAAACAGTCTTACACTTGATAATTTTAGTTTCTCTATTAAATGATATGGTTAATTAAAATCTTTGTTTTAAAAAATAGAATATTCAACAATCGATTTAGAGAGTCAGACATGGTTAATTAAAAACTTTGTATTTGAAAATTAGATATCCAACTACACGTTCATGATTCAAGAGCTTATCATATTTAGATCCCATTAGACTATCGATATAAGGAGATAGTACATTATTCTTGCTACGTACTCACTAGTACTACACATACAATACAAGAAAAATGAAGTGACAAATACATAACAACAAATTGAAACTACACATTACAATGAATTACATTTTCAACACACCAACAAATTCACCAACATCTCTTCCCAAATGGCGTTCACTGACATCGATCGCGCCAACAGCATGGGACAAACAGCCGTGTATCAGAAAAAGGCACCAGCACGAGACCTGTGTTTGTGTAAATATCAGATTAAGCATCATAATGCAGTTTTATAAAAAGTAACACTTAATAATTTATAAAATATTAAACACATTGAAATTTCACTTGCACTCTATACCCAACGCAGGGCCACTTGGCTGGACTGATTCTCACATCCATTAACGACCCTGATTCTGTCTTCTTCTATTTGCATTAGATCTGTGACTCTTCTTTCTCACTCTTTGATTAAGAATGCCTGCAACAAAACGGATTGACCATTCTGGTTTCCGAAGAAAGAAGACAATATAGCCCAACACTATTCCAAATACCATTCCAAATGCATGTCCTATAGCTACAGGTTTCCAACCAAACCCGAATTGTTCATCATGCTGAAATTGAAAGGTTGCTGAATCTGAGCGTTGTTTTTCATCCTTCTTGTGGCATGATTTTGACAAAGGTAACCCACATAGCCCTGGATTTCCCTCATAGGAATCATTTTGAAATGTGTTGAATTGCCTCCCTGTTGGTATCATCCCTACCAGCTGGTTTTGTGAAAGGTTTAAGACAGACAAAGAGTAAAGATTGGTCAATGTCATTGGAATCTCACCCATGAGCATGTTTGACGAGAGGTCAAACCATTCCAGATTTTCCAAACCACCAATGGTTGGTGGAATAACACCAGTGATTCTGTTGTGGGAAAGGTTTCAGTGACTTCAACTTTCCAATGATTGTTGGAATCCCTCCTTTAAATCTGTTATTTAATAAATCAATTGTTGTGAATGTAGTAAGATCCTCTCCATCTCTATGGTGTACCCTTTTATGGTGACTACCACAGAATCATTGTATCTTGAAGAATAGTTTTCACCCTTCATATATTGCAAACCATTATTGACATTCACTATCATTCCCTTGGAGTTTTTTATACAAGCTGTCGGCAAATTGCCACTAAATTTATTGTTGGAGATATCAAAAACCCGCAACATGGGAAATGTATTTTTCGATTTCAAACAATGTATCTATTAGCACGTTGAATAAGGACTTGCAACCGTTGAAGTGACTCTAACCAAGTAGGAAATGTATCTTGTATGTTATTTTCTCCAAGGTCCATAACTCTTAGTTGTTTGCATTTGACCACAGACCGAGGTAATGGTCCCTCCGATTGATTTCCATTAAGATTCATAGTCTCCAATGCTTCTATCTCAAAATAGGTTTTGGGTATCATTCCACTAAGGTTGTTGCTTCGCAGATCCAAAATTTCAAGGGAAGGAAGGGTTCCAACAAGGCATGGTGGAAGCTTGCCTGTCAAGTTATTGTGAGACAAGTTGAGAATAATAAGGGAGCTTGCATTGCAAATAGCTGAAGAAATGTGTCCACTGAATTGTTATTTGAGACAGAAAAGAAATAAGAATTATATCAGGAAACTGGAATATCTCCTTCCAACATGTTGTAGTTAAGGTCAATGAAAGGCATGGTCGCCCATGAGAGCGAGAAATATTCAACCGATGTTAGAAGGTTATGAGAAAGGTCCAAAAGAGACAGAGTATATTTTCCCGTATTATGAAACCATTTTGGAATCCTTCCATGAATTTGGTTCCAAGATAGATCTAAAGAATAAAGATTGTTTAGGCGACTAAGGAATTTTGGGAAACTATTGATATTGCATGAAGATAAATATAAAGATTCAAGGTTGGGAAATGTGTAGTCACTCCCATTGTCAGAACTGAGGGAGAGAAAATTATTGTGTGAGAGATCAAGATATTGTAGAAATTGCAGATTTGAAAAATTGTGAAAATCTACAACACCGCTCAAGTTGTTTGATGATAGTGTCAAGTCAGTGAGATTTTGTTGATGAAACATTGACTTAGGGATATTACCTTGTAGCTTGTTATAACTTAAATCACATGACCGCAGAGAAAATGTAGAAAATTCATCAATTGTCCCACTAAGTTAGTTCCCACCAAGATATAAGACCCATAACGACGACAAAGAAAAACACCAGCGCGGAATTGTTCTATTCAACGAGTTACAAGACAAATCAAGAAGAATTAAATTAGAAAGTCCACTAATTTCGTTTGGTAACGAGCCAACTGTTTTATTGTATGAACATATTAAATCACTAAGCTGAGTTAGCCCAAACAATGATAATGGCAATTGACCCACTAGCTTGTTTCTAGAAAGATCTAAAACTTCTAATTTGCTAAACTTGTCAAACAAATCAGGGATCTCACCACCAAAATTATTCGAACGGAGGTCGAGATAATTTAGCTGTGTGATGTTCCCCAAACATTGAGCAATGGGTCCTGTGAAATTATTATATGAAAGATCAATGTGAGTGAGATGTTCAAGATTTGAAAATGATAATGGAATCTCACCACTGAATTTGTTCCCATGAAGGTCCAAGTATTTAAGTTGCGTGAGATTAGATAAAAACAAAAGAACAGGTCCTTCGAAGTCAGAACCACCAAAATCCAAATAGTTAAGAGACTTCAAATGGTTAATGGAATTGGAAAGTTTTCCTGAAAATGAAGTAAAAGAGAGATCCAAGTATCTGAGAGGAGTGCTCCAATTGAAAATGAGTTCACCTTCCAGATTCCAATTGGAAGACAGATCAAGCTTTTGAAGATTGGGTAAACAGAGTATGTTTTTAGCTAACTTCCCTTGCATATCAGTACCTCGAAGACTAAGAGAGACCAAAGAAGATGAAAAATTCATTAACAAAGACAGAGAGCTGGGTTTAATCAAAGACATATTTAGTTCGCCAAGAGTGAGCTCCCTTAAATCAGTTGCATTTACAATGAGCTTTTCCAAGACTGTTGGTTCAATTCTCATTCCACATATCCATGAGAGATCAAGTGAAACTAATTTGGACAGAGGAGAGATTTTGGAAGGAATAACACCACTAAATTGAGAGAAAGATAGGTTTAGATGAGTAAGAGCCACAAGTTGCCCAAGCCTAGAAGGCATTGGAGAATTGGAAAAGTCATTGTAAGCAAGGTTGAGTGTTTGAAGATGAATGAGTTTGAAGAGAGTGCTGTTGGAATGAAATTGACCTTGAAGGAAACTGCTGGTAAGGTCTAAGCCAGTGACATGCCCTGACAAGGAGTCACAACTCACCCCGTCCCACAAACAGCAATTCGTACCATTATTCCATGACTCTGTGTTTGAATAAGGAGACTCACACGACCTAGAAGAATAAGAAGAGCTATTGAGACTGAATGAGCTTTTGAAGCTAAGCAAGGCGGAGGCTTCATCATGGTTGCATGATGGCACCAATGTAGAAGACGTGTGTGAAGGAAAATTTAAAAGCAAGAAACTCAGGACAACAAACAGAAACCACCCCATATATACTTTTATAAACTGTTCTGTTTTGATACTCGGCTTTTCAGTCAGGAGTTTTAATAACTCTTTCTAAGTCTAATGAATGATTATGGAATGAAACCAATGCATGAACGTCAATTTAAAGCCAACTGGGTATGAAACACAAGTGAAGTCCAATAATGTGAAAATTGACTTGCACAATTAATTTTTTGCGGCGTGGAATCCAGTTCAGTGTGTGATTCAACTCCTTTGATAAATAGACATAGACTTGGTTGGTATCATGTGATGCACGGGTTACATTATTATAACACTTTTTATTATTGTTATTTTTTATTATGTTTATTTTTTTTACAAAATTGTTTTATATTTTTTTTACTATTCTTATAATATTATTGTGGTAATAATTTTTTTTATTTTTCTTAAGATTAAATTACTTCACCCATTTTGATAAAAATAAAACCCAAGGCATGCATGATACAGAAACATAGAAGCATTGTCCCTTGAATTTGATGAACCAAAAATTGAAATTCTCCTCCGTATGAATGGTTCCAAGAGAGAAATGAGATTAATACTATTCCCATTTGTAAACAATTGGAAATGTTTTATGGTGACAAAGATTTATAATTTTTTATAGTAATATCAATGAAATATGTTTGTAATTTCGATTTGGAAATTTATAATTGTATATATATTGATTATATTTTATATTTTATGATTTTTTAAACATATCTAGATATCAATATTACTCTATTGTATCTTATATTTTTTCGAATAATCATATTGTCATATCAAATATCTATCATATTGATATTGATAGGATACACATATCGAATTTGTGCATCACATGTCATTGGTAACTTTGAATCTTTTCCGCTACGTTTTTATCCACTTTTCTTTTTATTTTCCTTCTACTTTAACTAAGTATTAACCCGTCGAATGTGTGGTTAAATAATTAAATTATATATTTTAATTAGTCATAATTATAAATACGATAAAATATATAATTTTAATTGATATGTTAATTTTAAATATATTTTTTTTAAAAAAATATGATTATATATTTTTAATATAAAATAATTTTATTTATACAACATTTCAATTTATTAAATTATTTATTATTTTTCTATATGAGATATTTTAATCAAATTTAATAACCGATGTATTAATTAAATTTAACATATGTTTTTATATTAGTTGACATATATGTTTAGGGATAATAAAAATAATATGTTTAAAAAGATGATTAAAATAAATATATGTTTAAAATAAAATAAAAAAAATACATTTTTAGGTTTTCATGCATTAAAAGAATAATAATTACATTAAAGTCTAATAAATATTATTTATTTCAAATAGATATGTCATTATAAAATATTATCCATTTATTATAATTAAGTTGAATTTGAATTATCGGACATTTTAAACTTTAATTCCATGTTAATGTTGTTATAATTACAAGCAATAAATAACAATTTAAAAGTTTAATTATGAGTTATATAATAATAATTAATTTATAAGTAAAAGAGATAATTTAACTAAAAAAATTATTATTTATTTTACTTGATTTCTCAAATAAAAAAAACTTAATTTTTTTAATGAGGTTCTTATTATTTCAAATAATTTAATAATAATTTTAATACTAAGGTTAACTAATGATCATAAGTAAATCAAAGGGAGAATTTATTACAAATCTGAGACCTCAATCAAAAGTGATTTTGAAGATATTTTGATTTTGTATAGTTTTTTTTTCTCCAACCTAATTATATAATTATAATGAGTTCATAGAGAAAGAAAGAAAAAGTTTAAGTATTCATTTCAATCAACACTTCACAACTAGGAGTGGGTATATGATATTAAGTCCATGGACCAATTCATTTAATTTACGAACTTGCAGATAATGGATCTTAATTTTTTCTTTCTTCATAATATTTTTTGAGATTTAAATTTAGTCTACTTAACTCACGAATTAAACAGACTAAATACGTTGACTTACAGACTACCCATTTAACCTACCTATATCCTAAACAAAAATATTTATTGCAAGTGTGTAACTTTGTTAACATTTCTATTTATTAATTTTCTACTTGATGTTTGAATATTTGTTGTTAAAAATATTGGTACTTGATATTTATACTTTAATTAGTTTCATAGCTTAAAAAATTAAATGAAAGTGAAATAAATAATTTTTTTTCTTAATTTTCCATATTTTTTTATTTTCAAAAAATGCTTAAATGAATTAAATGAATGGGTCTAGTTAGTCCGCGATCTTTATGGACTGAATATGAACTTTATAAAAAAAATCAATTTATTTTCGTGAATCGAATTAGTCCAATCCGTTTAAAAGACGAACTTTACGAATCAGACTTAATCAGATTTGATTACAATGATGAAGCCACTTGAGAAGCTAGGGGCCTTGCCCTGGATTTCTTTTTTTTTTTATATATATATATATATATATATATATATATATATATATATATATTATTTTATAATTATATATTTTTTAAAATTTTAATTATACAAATTATATTTAAATATTATTTATTTTTTATTTAATAAAACAATTAAATGCATTTTTATAATATTACTATCAACTAATATTTTATTCTTTTATTATTTTTATTATAAATATATTATGTATTTTTTCTTTTAGACAAAATATTTGGGTATAATTATTTTAATAATAATTTATTATTATTTAAAATAATATAAATGATTATATTTTCAATCAAATGACATTATTTTTGTTAAAAATAAATAAATGACATTATTAGCTTACTTTATATTAATTTGATTTTTTATACTATATTAATTATAATTGATTTAATAATGTATTTTTTTTTCAAAAAATTTGATTCAATAATGATTAAACTTATTTATTAACGATAGTCAATTTTTTTGGTGAAAATTAATGATAGTCAATTTATTACACTAATAAATATTTTTTTCATATATTATTATTATTTGTGAAATTTTAATACTTAATGTCTCTCCACATTAATCATTAATATATAAACATTAGAAAAAAAAAGTATACATGTGAAAGTAAATTTTATTATCATGAATACTAATATTGACTTTTTAAAAAAGGAATTAAAGATACTTAATTGTTTTTTATATAAATATATTTTAGATTATATGTTATTAAATTATTCTAAAAACATATAAATATAAATATTTTATCTAAATTAATAATTATATTTATTATAAATCTATTATATTTATAATAAATCTATTAAATTTTTAAAAAATAAATTTTAATTTATCAATAAAAGAAGAAAAAAAAATTGCTTCCCTCCCTCTCTTCAAAATCCTGCCTTCGTCCCTATGAGACTCTAGACTAATCCGTATACCCATCCAAAATTTATCACAACAAAGATGTTTCATATTTCATATGGAGAAGCTCATTATCAATAATAATAAAAAAATCAACATTTCAGTATAATAGGAAAAAAAGACTATAAAATAAGAACAATGTATGGTTATAACAATTTTTGCCTTTTTTTTTTTTAGTTGTAACAAGAGTCAACACTATCATATAAAATCCATATAAGAGTAACTTTTCAAGTTAAAGAGTAATCAATTATTTCTTTTTAATTGAAACCAATCAACATGAAGAAAAAATAAAATAAAATATTGATTAAAAGAATTGATACTTGTTCAAATTATATTCACATTAAATCTTTTACAGTTTTTCCCCTAAAAAGAAAAGTAAAAATATATAGGAGAATACAACTATATGTTTAATAATAATCAATGATAATAATTAATATTTAATAATAGTTAATATTTGAAGATTATTATCATATAAGAGATTATGATAAATGAAAAACAAATCTCTTGTAATTTTAGGATTATTCTGAATAGGATATTAATAATCTAGATAGATCAATATATGTGTAATAATATTCATTGGATGAATATTAATAGATCTCATTTATTAATTTACAGATATAGATGATGTACATAAGATGTGATCATTGAACTGATTTAATATTGAAATTTTTCTAATGGTTAATATTACCTTAATTCGTCAATAGAAAAACTCTTAAGAAGAAATATAACATTTTCTTTGACCCAAGATAGTCATAATAATTAACAAGTCATTTGTTATATAACTAATGCTCTGGGAGTACTAGTTGAATGGATATTGAATATAATTAAATACTTACATAATTAATGATTATTCAAAAAAAATTTCATTAACTCTAGGTAATGATTATTCAAAAAGGAATTGGGCAGGGCAATTGAAAGAATGAAGAAATGAGTTTCTTAAAGTCATTCAATAAATAAATTTATTGATTAACCTACTTGAATTTGATGGTAATACTATATTCTAAAGTTAAGTTAGAACTCTAAATGATAGAACGAAATATTATATATTAATCTTATAGTGGTTCTTGAAAGTAATAACAATTACTTTATACTATCTAAACACTGAGAAGTGTTGCTAGACACTTACCTTGATTAGTAAAATTAATTTGATTAATTTACTATCAGCTTAGTATTGAATCTACAGGGTCACACACAAACGAGTGTATTAATCTTCACTAGAAAATAATTATCAATTTGATTAATAAATAAATTCTCTATATGGAATATTATTAGATTGTATGCTAGCACTAAGAATATAATTAATATGTATACTAAAGAAAAAATATCTTATTAAGAAAATATACATCTTTGTGTTAATAAATTTAAATTAACTTGAATATGTTCAAATTTAAAATATTTTATGAGAATATATATCATTTTTGTTAATAAATTTAAATTAATTTAAATATATTCGTGCGATAACATTAGTATTGACTTCTGAACGACTATCGATGAAAAGTTCCATATTGAGATTAGCTTTCCGTACATACACATATACATACACATAACCAGGTACATGTTTATTGTTTAATGTAGTTTTACGTATGAATGAGTGAAGTTATCTATTATTTTCCTGGTTAGATCTCTCTTTGGTTAATCCTCGTTAATCTTTCTTCTCCCTCAGCCGTCACTCTCCTTTCCCCCTATATCCCAATTTCCCTCTATCACCAAATCCTGCTCTCGCTCGCTCGCACTTTCACCTTCTCTTCAAGGCTTCACCATCAACATCCAAACATCGTTCTCCTCTAACTCACTCACTCACTCACCTTCACCGATCTCACTCCGACGCCCGCCGTCGTGCCCTCCGCGCTCGCGCCCTCCACACCCGCCACGCCCGGCGAGGCTTCACTTCACCGTTCTCCTCTCACAAACGAACGCACTGTCTCTGTCCAAACCTTTCTTTTTTCCAAATCCAATTCAATCGCCCCTACTCTACACCCACTGATATAAATTCCATTCTCCCTAATCCACCGCGGGTGGCGCCGCCAGGATAGTCGCAGTTGTGCGGAGGAGCGTCGAGAGTTCAGGTTCGGATCGCTCACCAGTAAGGCTCTGTTGAGGTGTTATTGTTATTCAGCTCTAGTGTTTTTTGGCTAACTCATAGCTTAATTCCTATAATTATGGATTAGTTTTTTTCTTAGCTCTTGTTTGATGTATTTTTTTGTTTGGTATGATTCTATTCTAGTTGATTTCTGCGTTAAACTGTTGTAAATAAACGCAAAAGTAAGGTCCTGATCTGTTGACAAAATTACCTTTGACTCAGACGTGCTTTTCTAACTCTTTTCAAGAAGTGTGTTGATTATGACGTTGAATGTTTTGCTTGCTATTTGTGCATAGCAACAGTCAACGGTTTAGCACTTGGCTAGCATTCTCTCTCTTAAAGTAAAGCTTGTGGAGGGAGAAAACAAAGAGTCTCTAGTTTGTTAACAATGGAAGCTTATATGTGGGACACAGAAGACGGGGACAACAATGGCGGCGGTTCCACTGCAAAGAAATTGAAGAAGAAGCAGCAGCGTAAAAGGAAGGAGTACATGGTGGACGAGGATGGGCAGGTGGGGGCGAGACAGAAGCTGGCAAAAAGAATCTTGCTGTCTTTGACTAGGCCTTCATATGTTTTGGGATTGGGTCCCAAACCTCTGAGGGTGGAACACCGTAGAAGGTTGCGCTACCTGCTACGGAGGCTTGTCAACCAGCATCTTTGGGTTGCAGCCAGTAGTGTTCTCAGTGCCTACTTGAAGGGAACACTTGATGACACCTCTCCCGACAGGAACCGTTTTAAGTTTTGGGTACCCCCTTCATTATTTGTGTCTGTTCTCTTCTGTGAAATTTTGTTTTAGGGGTTTTGAGAATGTGGTGTGATGTGGTGTCAAGTTTCATTTGCTTAGTACGTGCATCCACCACTGTATGCTGAGTTAGTTTCTGAACAGCTGCATGTATGCTGGTATATGTGTAGGTTTTACTGGAGCTTCTTAAGCATCTGGAAAACTGTTCTATTAATCCAACACGAATCAAAAACCTCTATGATATTTGGTCGAAGAAAATTGGACCAATGAAGGTTTGGCCAGTTGAGGTATGTTTCAGAACCCCCTAATGCTTTATAATGATTACCTTTATGTTAAATGTTTATAAAACTGCTTTGTCACATAATAACTATTTTGTCTTCATATGCTTTAATTGTTTGAATTTCATTAAAAAAGAGAATAAATAGTGTTTGATAACAATGATTGGCTTTCTTTCAAGAAAGCTCTATCAAAACAATAATAGTGTGGAGACAACCAACTCAATACAAGCCCATCAGCTTGAAAGTAATTAAAGACTAAATTGGATATGGCACAGAAAATAGTACAGCTATTTTGTAGCAGGAACACTGAAACATCAATTATGGATTTAAGTTGTCAGCTTGATTGTTAAGGCTTTCAGTTCTTAATGTAGAATTTTTCTTGTGGAGCAGAGCAGACATGCAGTCCATTTGGAGTTCATGTTTTTCTGTCTTTTGCGAGGCAATGTTGAGGATGCTTACCAGCTTGCACTATGGTATGTAATTTAATTTTTAATGTGTTGCATCATGATGCCAAGGAATGAATTGTTTTATAACTTGTTATTACTATATAATGGGGTGAGCTTCTTGTCTGTCATTATTATTATATTTTTATTGTGGGTTGTATATTTTTCAATAAAACTTAAATTGCTTATAGTGGTTGAGAAGGTTTTAGTGGTTATTATTATTGGTATTTATTTCCTCCAGACTATGGCACTTGACTACTTGTTATGAAATGCAGACTAATTATGAATTATGATGCTTAATATTGCCATTGTATATATTCATGAGGTAAACCACTAGCATTTAGAGTAGACAAGTTTTGATTTCAAAAAAATACAGAAACATAATTGCATAAAGTCAATATTCCAAATGATTGAATGACACTGCCCCAATGCTGAAGAGGATGAACTTGGGATGAGTGGCACTGCCCCAATGCACTTGACTTTAAAATACTAGGAATTGTCTGGTGCCCAAGAGAGATATATAACTGTTTGTGTTCTCACCAGTCAAGATTTTTACCCAAGCAATACATGGAAGGAACACAGTTTCAATACTCTGACGATCACAATTGTGGTTATTTTATTGATTATCTACCATCACTATCAATGTATATAGGTTTGTAAGTAACCACCCTACTGGTATAGTTAAGTGGTAGACACATTCTCTCAAATAAATGCTTGACTCAAATATGACTGAAATACCATTTATGTGTTTTTTTTTAACTTGTGTGTAAATAAAATGGCTTCAAATATGAACTTTCCATTGACAAAAGTTTTTTTTTTTTTTACTTCATTAATGTTGGATTTTCTCATCAAAAATAGTAAAATACATGTCAGTGTTTGAGAAATAGTGTTATAAGAGGATTACCAGTCTCTAATTTTTTTTCTTCCTTCATATTACCTTGCTCTTTGTATCCTTTTTCATTTTTGTCTTTTGGTTTCTCCTATAGCCTTGACCAAGAAAAAAGTGATATTGGTCCTATGTCAAAGATGATGCTGGGTTTGACATTCTATGAGTTGTGGTATTCTTCTATACCCAGAGAATTTCAGTGGAGAAATTCAGACCAGTTTGACTTGCAAGAGAACTCAGATATGGAGGGATCCTCACTCAGCAACGAAATTGTACAGTCAGATAGGTATAATTCAGTTGAATCCCACATGGCTGACTCCCAATCTCAATGTGATTCAGAGGCCTCTGTCATGAATAATAAGCAGATATCTAGGGATGTTGTCTTTAATGCAGACATGGAGGTTGATGCTAATAAAAGAGAAAGACCGCATCAGAACTTTCAGCCAGAAGGGTTTTACTTAAATTCTGAAGAGCAGAAAGGATTTGGAGATCCTTTTTCTAACAATGGAGGTCTTACACAGGATATCTTGTATGGTCTTGGTAAGTTATTTATTTGCTGAACAGGAGAGAAATCTATTTTTTGTGGATGCACAACTGTATGAGAATGTCTATGCACAATGTAAATTATATATAATTGTATATGGATTTTTCTACCCAATTTTTTCCCCTCAAACTGAAACTATTGATTATATCTTTTCTTACTACTCTGATAAGGCTAGATTTTAATTTTTCTTTTGCCTATAATTATTGATTTGTAGCAACCCTGATTAATTTTGATAAGGTTTATGAGAGGAGAAGTAAGAGAAAGAATTAAGGGTATTCTATGTAACTAACTAAGTGCAGATGTCAGTTAGTTAGCATTAGTTTTTCAGGAGAACAATTGAAGTCATGGTATATAAACTATAGAGGATAGGGAGGGGGTGGATACTTGCGCATTGGTTAGGAGGGACCAGATTCCTGGCAATACTTGGCCATTCTGTTTTCTGTAATTCTTTTCATCATTCAGTGAACAAACAGTCTCTTGTCTTTCCTATTCTATCATTTCTTTCTTTTCTTATTGTTATATTCTGATGCATACCAGTTCTATCAAACTGATATCAGAGCTTATTACTCATCATTTCTAGGTTTAAATAGTGATTGCTCTCTTGTTCACTTGTAACTTTAATATTGTCTGTTTGTGCATTTACTTAGGGGGACTTGATTCGTGGTTACTGCCCTTGCGTTTTTCTGATGACCACAGTTTTGAGGAGTTCATGTATTTGCAAGCAAATCAGCCTAATGACCATTACAAAAATGCAGTGAAATATTTACAACTAGCTCTAGACTCAGAACCTTCCGCTTCAGCAGCATTACTTCCATTGATACAGGTATGGACCATACATTTCAATTAACTTTGTTTGGAACCACTAAACTTCATTTTGTATTTCCTTCAATGAGTTGTTTGGTAAACTAAAAATCAGGTTCAGAACTGTAGTTGAAGTAATGATTTCTTACATAATCTCCTAAAAAAGTTAGCTTTGATCTGCTGTTATTGTAAATCTTTTCATTGGATAGTTCGTTCCTGAAAATTATGCGGACTGGCACTGTAATAAACCATGTTGTCAAAAACCAATCCCAGCTACCTTTTCATATTTTTGCTTCTTGTGTTGTAATTTGTTGGTTATAAATTTCTTCTTATGGCATTGCTACAATACCTGCTGCATCATAGATATTTCAGTTTGCTTTATTGCTGTTCAAGACTTCAAGTACCTCATCTTAGCTAAACTAGTGAAACCATAAAGACCACTTCAACGAATTGATGAAATGAAAAAGGAAAGTAATGACTTTGCTCATATCCTTTAATTATGCTAGTCTATGGAGTGCACCTAGGTTTCAAGTCAGTCTAAAGATTTAACATGACACTCCTTTACTCTGTTGCTTTTAGGAAAATGATGTGTTAGTGATTCCCTTTCAAAGGATATCCTTATGATGTGTATTAATGCTGGTATGCTTGTCTTTTTATCGAATTGCTACTCTTTTTAAAACACCAACAATGGCTTCACTTTATTTTTTGTTGCCAGCTGTTGCTGATTGGAGGTCAAGTTGACAAGGCTCTACATATGCTTGAGAAGCAATGCTGTAACTCAGCCTCTGTAATCCCAAAAAGGTATATATCCCTTTTTTACGATTAGTGGCGATGTAATTACCAAACCAACAATTTCTGAGATAAGTATAAGTTTCCATAATGCTTTTTTTTTGTTATGTTTAGTAAATTTACTAATGTACACAAGTGCAGAGTAAGGGCTGCTCTCTTGGAGCACTTTGATCGAAACAACTCTCTCCTGCTTATTAGTTGTTTCGAGGATATATTGAAGAAGGATCCAACATGTAGTGATGCCTTAGCAAAACTTATCAAGATGTGTCAAAATGGTACCTTTACTCATCTCATTGCTGATTTAGAAATATATACTTGCTGGTCATAACTTTATCTCTGCTTCAGACAAAGCAATCCCTTTGCATGCTTAATGATACATTATACCTATGTTGTTAATTTCTTCTTATACGTTGCAGGAGACTATAGTCTTGAATCTCTGCTGGAAATGATTGCTCTACATTTAGATGCTACATATGCAGAGTACGATACATGGAGGGTGTTCTCTTCATGTTTCTTGAGACTGTCTTCCTACGAAGTAGACTGCATGTCTTCAATCCCTTTTCAAAATGAAGATAGACAAAAACAACGTTTTTCCCTTAACAAAACTCCTACAATATTTACGGATGGTATATCAGGAGAATCTTGGAGACTTCGCTGTAGGTGGTGGCTAACAAGACATTTCAGCAAAAGCAAGCTTGATTCAGAGATCAAAGCTGGTACATATTTTTTAGTATTTAATTTGATCTTATATCATAAGAGTTTAAAGGTAATGAACTCACAATGTAAAATAGTTTTACAATATTGATCAATCACAATCCTTCATTCATAAGTCTGTTAATAGTGTAAAATTATTTTACACTTTTAAACTCTTAACTAGGAGGCCAAACTTACCTAATGATGTTGGTATTATATATCAACTTCACTAGAAATATTGCAACATGCTCACTCATTACTATTATTGTTTTATTGAGTCAATGCTAATTTGTTTCCCTAAATTGTATATGGATCAGGGGATTTGCGGTTACTTACATACAAAGCGGCATGTGCATCGTATATGTATGGATGGGAATTCAGCTATGCCGCGAAGGCTTATTCTCATTTAGAAAAAGAAAATGATGAGTTGCTGTTATTCTTGGATGAGCACAGGGGAAGTTCATTTGTAATTTATAAAAAAACTCAAAAGAAATTTACACACCTAACATAATAATATGACGTTTATTGCATAGATAGCAAGACTTCTGTGGTTTCAACTTTCAACGTTATTCACTGTTTTATTTGTAGGAATTCATATGCTCATTGCATGGCATTATTATCAACTTTATAAAAATGAAGAATTTATCTTTAAAAATGGGATAACGGAATATTATTTTTAATGACAAAACTCAGATTTTTGCAAGTACACATAAGTTTTTCCTTGTTAGAATAAAAGTAAGTTTAATTAAGTAAAGTCTGCATTAATTACTTGTCATCCCGGTTACTTGTCTTGCATGTTCAAATCATTTTTGCCTATTGATTGATGAAACTCAATGTAAAGAAAAATTATATTAATTTATTTCTTCTAAACTTCAATAAAGTTTTACAATATTTGTAAAAAAAAAAGTTTACAATAAGAAATTATAATACAAAGAAGTAAAACATACACAAATAAATAGTATAAGGATTTTCTATTCCAAGAGTAAGAGAATTATTCTTCATTATTCAATCTCTTGAAATTTTTTATAATAATTATTTTAATTTTAATTATTCAACTCATATAAACTCATTATTCAATTTTATTTACAATACATATCTAGTAAACTCTAATAATGCATGTAAACTCTTATAATTTTATTTTATTTATTTAGAAATGCATGTATAAATCATGCTGTAATTTCTAATACCAATAGTGTAAACCTTTTTTATCCTAATAATACAGAGAAATTAAATTTAAACTACAATTAGTATATAGCTTCTCTAACAATTTCTCTACATTGTAATTATTTTGTCAAACAATAAGAAATCATTATTAATTTAATAAAAATAATAATTCTGCATAATAATTTATAACTAAATAATTGTTTGCAGAATCAATGCATACCCTATTTATTCTTTTGACTTTTCTGGCCAAAAGTTTATTGGTTGTGTCCTTAATTAGATTTTGATTTTCTCCCTTACAAAATTGCTATAGAGTAAAAGATAAAAAAAGAATTCCCACGTTTTCCTTAAAAAAAGATTAAAAAAAAAAAAAGAATTCCCACGTTTTCCTAAAAAAAGATTAAAAAAAAAAAAAGGAAAGAAAAATACCATTAAGTTTTTTTTTTCTTTTTGTTATTACAAAAAAAGATGATGGAAATTTCTCCAATGAAAGGCACGATTATCTCTTCCATATTCATTCTCTCTATGCTTCTTCCTCCTCCCCACCTCTCTGATCCTTTGATCACAAATTCTAATAACTCATTGCTCCCCTCGGTCTCTCACTTTGGTAATTCATTTTTCTTAAAATCAATTTTTCAATTTTCTCATCATCTCATGTTTATGCCTTTTTTCTTGATATCCAAGATTAACTATTGCCATTTTTATTCTCTGATGCAAGAAATGAACTTGCATTGTGATCACATTCGCCCAATTTTAATTTCTCACGTTTTCCATCTTTTAAATTTTATTTTTTGAAGAGAAATTATAAAAGAAATAATCTTGTTGTGAATTTTCAACAGAGTTGATTTTGAGGGGTGTTCTTCACAAGTTATATTGATCTCTGAAACTTAGAAACCACAATCTTTTGGTTTGATAATAATAAGGTACGGTTTGTTATCTCTTCTTTTGATGTTGTTGTTTGGTAGGTGGTGAATTTTGGAGGATGATGTGGCTTAAATACTTCATTAATTGTTTGGTTATGACCCTTTAAAGTGTTTCATGATAAGGTTGCATCTTACATGTTCATTGAATCTTTCATTAATTATTTCACATATTTGTCGAAGGGATTCATTAGCCATTAACGAATGCTGGAGTAAATTTATGGCACTTACCTAATACCTATTCCCTTGTTATCAATAAGTGCTTGTTTTTGTGTCATTCTTGTATGTTACACACGTTCCACAGAAGTGACAATATACATAAGCAAACCATATACAACTTTCATGTATTAAACACACTAACTTCATTAAAGGAAGAAGTATGCAACACAAAATGCTGAAAAAACTTCCCTAATGTTGTTTTAATCTTTTATTCTTCTGATGTGTTTGACTGATTTTATTCACTTTGCTTTACATATTAGGATTAATTTGCATTGACAAATCTCTACATTATGGATCAAATCACGGATTCAGAAATGGATCAACAACAGAGACAAGGTCATCATCATCATCATCATTCTGAACCCTGTATCCTTGCTAGAGAAGCAACTAACATCTCAAGGCCTAACAATAACCATGCAATAGTGAGAGATTCCGGGAATAATGCAACCAATGTTGTTGATTCTTACTTTCCACAATACAACAATGGCAGCATTCATCCTTCACATAATAATCTTGATATGGCTGTACCAGTTACAGCTAACTTATACTATTCTGGCATGAATCCTTCTTCTTCTTCAAGCACCGGTGTCTTCCACCCGCCTCTAATTAATCATCAACGAGCATCAAGTCAGTTGTCGGGTTCAAGCACATTCGCGATCACTGGAGGAGGTTCTTCCAACAATTTTGGAAGTTCTAGCTTCATGGATGATGCTAGAGGTCCATACAAAAGGAAAAATCCAGAAGGGATAAGAGGAAATTTTCAAGATTTCAATGCTGCTGCTTCATCTAGTTCTTCAATTTCTGCCCCTAATGCAAGACAAGCTGATGGTACTGTTGTTGCTGCTATGATGGACACTACACCGTTTCCTATCCCTTCACTTGTGGAAGTAGGGCCACATGGTAGTGCTTGGAACAGGGCTGGTGAGTCTATTATGGTGCATGATCATAATAATCATTTGATCCATGGAAACTATTTAGGGCAACACTTTCAGCCTTTTGCTCCTCCATGGTTGTTCCAACAATTGAATAGTAACAATAATGATGCCCACACTACACCTTGGAATCAGTCTCTTCCAATGCCTTGTGTACAAGGTAACTTTTTTTCTTTCTCTTTAAGAGATTTACTATCATTGTTAGTTCATTATACTAGTGAGTAATTTATGATAACATATAAGTAGTTCTTATAGTTTTTTCTCAAGTGTTGATTACAACTTCTTAGAGATATGCCTCTTGTGTTGTTAATCAAAGGCCTGTTTGATGCAAGTTAGAAGTGTTTATGAGAGCTTCTCTGTTTGAAATATAGAAGCTCTCAAAAATACTTCTAATTCTGTATCCAAAAAGACTTTTAAGTGTTTAACGAAGTGCTCAAAATTTTCTTTGAATTTGTCTTACTATCTCTCTATATTGTTATTTTCCAGCACCTGCTATAAATAGAAGTTCATTAGAGAGTGTAAGTATGGGTTTGCAAAGATATCATCATGATCCTACAGCTGGAAACCGAAACGGGTTCAGGTTTCCTCATCATATTCCTGTCAACCAACAACAACACCATAACAATTATCATCATTCACCAACACTGCCTGCTATGCAAGGAGTAAGAGAACAACATAACAATATCAACATCAACTTTCACCCTTCTGCAGCAATAACTACAAACTCATTTAGAGTTCCAACAAATCCTTTGCGCAGTGTTGCAATCCCAACAACACCAACTGGTTTTGAGATGGGTCCTAGACATGTTGGCCCTGCACCATCAGCTGGCCTCTGGATTTACCGACCTCATCGAGGGTTTGTGCCGGAGACAACTCTTAGACATCGAAGCCTTGCTCCTGCAGGCTTCCTCCAAGTTGATGTAATATTTCTCAATCTCTTTAAGTATTATGTCTGATTTTAATACTTTGTCAGTTATGATCTGTTAAGTGATGATGTGATAGGCTAATCAAGTGTCGCATCATCACTGAGAGACTGAGTTGAAAAGTTATAAGAAAAATATATTTAATCCTTATTATTTTACTCCAAATGTTGTTTTCGTGTAGAAAGAATGATACTTCCTTTATATTATAAATATGTTGATTTTCTTAATTAAAATTTGCATAGGATGTTGCTTTAATTGATGAAGTGGGAAATTTGGTTGACCATCACAGAGATATGCGCTTGGACATAGAAGATATGTCTTATGAGGTAAGTAATCAAAGTCACAGAGATTGATATTGTAACTTTTTTTCTCTCAGTTCAAACATATGTATGAAGTCTAGGATACCAAAATTTATAGGTTGTAGAAAATTTTAAATGATTTACACTTGAAATTCACTACAGGATCTCCTTGCATTGGGTGAAAGAATTGGCAATGTAAACACTGGTTTAACAGAAGAAACAATTATAACTCAATTGAAGACAAAAACTTATTTAACACCTGCTACTGATATTAATCTGGAGGAGGAAGCTTGTGATGATCAGGAAGCAGAATCTTGTATAATATGCCAGGTATGAACTTTTAGCAGCAAATTTCATTCCAAAACTTATTTTAACATTGATTTTTCATGGTCTGATTAACTTTGTGTTCTAGTTCATGTACTAATTATTAATTGAACCATTTATATTTGATTCCTTAGGATGAATTCAAGAACCAAGAGAAGATTGGAGTTATTCAATGTGAGCATGAATATCATGCAGATTGCTTAAGAAAATGGTTGGTGGTAAAAAATGCTTGTCCCATATGCAAATCAGAAGCTTTGACTCTTTGAAAGGAGGAATGCATAGAAACCAATAAAATCATCAACATCCTTATCTTTTTCTTTTTCTTTTTCTCCTCTTGGCTAATTTATTTATGAACAAAATTCAAATTTTGTTATGAATTCTGTATATGTACTTGCACATATATGGACGTCATACTGCCCAACTCATTTGTTGTTGGCACCACAACTTTGTATCAATAAACTTGTACACCTATAGATATATATAATCAAATTCTCAACTATTAACTTTTTCTATGGAAAAAGGTTAAAGGTACATATGATTTTTTTAGAGTCTATCTTCTTAGTTTAGAAGAATTTAATTCCTTTTTCTCCGTCTATTTAATTAAAAATAGCGCTTTAGCAAATAAAAATTTATTAAAAGAGAAATTATCCTTTAAAAGAGTGAAATCTTTTGTTGATATATTATTTTACAACTAAGGTTTCCTTGGAGCATCTAACTAAAATTATAATTTAGAAATTTCCAATCAATAATTTTTCATTGTGTACTAAAAATTATTTCTAAACTAATATTCATTCCGAATTAAAATATAAGAAAAAAATGATTCTTCTCCCATCAAAATTTTGTTATCTTTAATAATTATTTACTTTAATCATAATCATAAATTTTAAAGTATTTTTTTCTAATTATAATATTAATATAAAATAATCCTAGTTGAAAATAATAATTATTTTTTTTCGAAACAATGACCAAAGTATTTTAGTAAAATATTGAAGATAAATCATAAATGTATCTATTTTTCAAAACTCATTAAAAAAAGAACCAACGACGTCGTTGTGTGTTCTTCTTTTCTTTCTTTTGTTTCAACTCGAAACTTTAGAACACTGGAACCCTGATTGTGAAGCGCGCAGAATACACATTTGCGGCGAACACATGAAGAAACCGAAGCAAACTCAGCTGAGCCCCAATTGGGTTCAACTCCAACAAGTGCCTTCTCTATTCTTCTTCTCCTTCTTCCTTATTTTCGACACACTCATATTTCTACATCAATTTATTGGTGTTTCTCAATGTGCAGAAGCTGAAGCTGAATGGCCCTAAGGCTTCAAGGACCTTCAGAAACTCAGATAACGACACCCCAGAATCAATATTGGGTAAAAAATTTAATTTTTCCTTCTCGGGGTGCGTTGTTTTGTGGTTGATGTAAGTGGTGAAGCCTTGAAAATAATGTAACTGTGTGTGACCTTTTTTTTTTACAGGGAAACGTAAAGAGAGACCAGATGATGAACCCAATGATTGTCAGATTAACCCTCTTGATCCTGTAAATGACGATTCAAGGTGACTTTGGTGATTTTTTTGTGTTACTATGTAGTTTAAGGATGAAGGGTTGTCTTATATTGTTTGTTTGATTGTTTTATTTTGTTTTGTGTGTGTGTGTGTGTGAATTTGAGCTGCATCTATATGAATAACTGAATAGGAGTTTACACTGCTATTGCTGGTTTAATACTTTGATGTCACTTTGGTACCTGAAAGTTCAGTCAACTGTCATTTTAGTCACATTGGTACCTGAAAGTGTAAAATTTCAGGCCACTTTAGTCCTTTCGTTAAAAAACTTTCATTAAAATTAATGTTTGTGTCTACATGACAATTGATGTGAACATGTAAATAACACCTAGTAATCTAGTGCATACATGATAGTTGACATTTTAACAAAAAAAAAAAAAAAAGTTAACTGAAGGACTGAAGTGACATAAAAAATGCACTTTCAGGACCAATTTGATAGTTTCAGGTATCTAAGTGACATTTTTATTCTCTCAGATACAAATTAGTATTTAACTACACTTTCAGGGACCAATTTGATAGTTTACCCTTCATTTTATCTTGGCCTGTTATGTTATTATGGAGCTTTCTACACTTTTTATAGTTACCGTCCTTTAACTTATTAACCATTTGGCAGTCTGACAGATGCAGTGGCCATGGATTGTGAAATGGTAGGCGTAGGCCAAGGAAACAAAAGTGCCCTTGGAAGAGTAACTCTGGTATTAATTCATTCCTCTCCATCTTGTGATTATTATCTTTAGAATTATAAGTTCACACTTAACAGCATGACTAAACATTGATTTCCAAATTTCTTTGGCATAAATAATTGTTGCAATTATCATTAATATCTTCATCTCCTCTTGCCTTGTTAAATCTTTTATTTCTAATATTGATTCAGTTGATTGCAGGTCAATAAGTGGGGAAACGTTATTTATGATGAGTTTGTCCGGCCAATTGAGCGAGTTGTTGACTTCCGCACTAACATTAGTGGCATAAGACCTCGAGATCTTAGAAAAGGTTCTTTGATATTCTTCTGTCTACAGTTTTAAATTGTAATTGGAGTTTAAAAATTCCATACATTAGTTTTAGAATGAGTTAGCAGTTAAGGTTCAGGTGCTCAACTATTAGCATGTCTCAATTCTTAAAAGCAGCCATAATAGCTTTTAGTATAACTATGAGGATCAGGATTTTTCCTAACCATTACTATAGTTAGCATTGTCATTCTTATGCTAATAAACTGATCCATTTCAACATGACGATAAAATTTGTAGCAAAGGATTTTTGGACTGCTCAGAAGAAAGTAGCAGAGTTCATCACTGGAAGGCTCCTTGTTGGTCATGCCTTGTCCAATGACCTTAAGGTACATTTGAGTGGTTATTTTCTTTTTGTCTATTTGCGGGTATATTTTTCTTATCTGCCTCTAGTGTTTAAAACTAAGAATGACTGTACTTTTGCAGGCATTATTATTAAGTCATCCCAAAAAGGATATACGAGACACCTCCGAATATCAACCATTTCTAAAGTGCTGTCACTTTACTACTTCTTCAACTTTTTTTTTTTTTTTTTTTAAATTTTATACTCCAAATGTTCCTGTAGTTTGTTCTAATTCTAATAAACTTGCCTTTGGGTTTAAACAGGTCAAGTAGCAGAAGAGCGCTGCGGCATCTTGCTGAGGAACATCTTGGTGTTGAGATCCAAACAGGAGAGCACTGTCCAGTTAGTCTGTCTAATCTTTTTGGTCCCTCTTTTTCTTTTATTTGATCACTAATGAAAATTGTCTTTCTAGTCTAAAAATTGCACTAGCTTTAAGAACTTGAAGTTGCCATTCTTATTTCAGAAGCCTAACATATCCAATATTGTTGCAGGTAGAAGATGCTCGTGCTGCCATGCTGCTTTACCAAAGAAACAGAAAAGAATGGGAGAAGAGCATAAAAGATCAATCTCGATTCAAACAGAAGCAAAGGAAATCAAAGCAGAAAAAGAAGCAGAAGAATGAAGATGCTTCGGATGCCAACAATGTTGAAATTTGGTCATAGTATTGGATGCCCTTTAAAGAACATCTGCTCAGGGGACCTCTTCTTCAATAGTTATTGCATTGCTTAAATTTGAATTTGAAATGCAGTTAAAAGAAACAGATTTTTCGTAGTTATATCAATATTTTTGCAGTAGCTAGCTCACACACTCTTGTTCAGTTTTGCACTTTCTCTCCAAGTATAATTGGTAGGAAAAAGCTGTTTTCAGTTTTAGTGGGTAAAGGTTATGATGTACTGTAGTACTTTTTAAATTAAATCTGTATCTATCACTATTTCTTGTTTTAGAGAAAAGGTTCGGATTAGAGGAGTTTTTATTGTGGCTGATGATGTGTTTTCTATTGTGATGCTTCTATCCAATCAATTAAGTGCATGTTAGGATTTGCGTTGGATTATCTAAAATAACGTTGAAATATCAGGTGATGTGATTTTTGGTACAAATAACACGTTTGCTCTCGTGTTATGGAATTGTTTCTAAATCTAAAATTGATTGAATGCATGTTTGATTTAGCATCAAATTTCATTTAATTTAGGTCAGTAGAAGCAACAAATTAGAGCTTCTGCATTTTCTTTCGCATTGTGAAAATTTAATTTAACACACACCTTGACACCGAGTTAAAAAGCATATTTAGGCAACTAACTTCATTGGATTTAAATATGTTGAATTTGATTATTAACTTGATTTTTAGAATAAAAGTATCTAAATCACTTTACTTTCAATCAATTTTAATTAAAAATAATTCTACTAAATTAATTTCATTCTTGCAAATGTTTACCCATCTGAGATAGTAATCAATTTTCCTAAACATCATTGGCGTTAGATACTTGAAATATTAATTTCATTCTGAACTTGGATAAAGTACTTAATATGATTCCATTTTATAGAATAAATAGTTATTATTTTCTCCCAACAAGGTAAGATTGGTCACCCATGGATATTATTTAGAGAGAATTACTATAATTAAACTAAAACTTACTTGAATATTAATTAATTAAACCTACTAAAATTAGTTGAGGTAAAATCACTGGCAACGACCAACGGCGCCATTAATTAATTAACAGTAAAGTATGAAACGCATCCACCACCTCTTCACTCTGCGGACTCAAACTCGGACACGTTCCCCCCTTCTTTCGCATGCAGACACACTCTTCAGCAACCCTAAAACCCTATAAATCTTAGACACACACCCCAAATTCCAATGCTTTGAAACTGAAATTCATTCATCTAAAGTTGAGAAGATGAGGATTCCGATCAATCGCAAGTTCACACGATTCACGCCCTCTGCTTTCAAATCCTACGTGACCGACTGCAGAGCCGTGCTTATTCCCTTTTTCGGCGACCCCCACGTGCTCCAGCTTCACTCGCACGTGCCTGTTCCCCCGCTCAAGCCGCACGAAGTCCTCGTTCGTGCCAGCGCCGTTTCCGTCAACCCCTTGGACCTCCGAGTTAGTCGCATTGCATTTCTTTAACTGTTTCGATACAAATTCCTTCAACTGTTTCGAATTTTTCATGACCTGTTTTCAAGATTTCTTTAACTGTTTCGAACAATTCGTTGAGCTGTTTTGAAGAATTGTTGAACGGTTTGACTTTGTTTCAGATGCGTGCTGGTTACGGGCGGTGCATTTTCGAGCCGCTGTTGCCTCTAATTTTGGGGCGCGACGTCAGCGGCGAGGTTGCGGCGGTCGGTGATGCGGTGAGGTTAGTGAGTGTGGGAGAACAGGTTTTCGGGGCTCTGCATCCCACTGCCATTAGAGGCACTTACACGGATTACGCGATTCTCTCCGAAGATGAGGTTACTCCGAAACCAGATTCACTTACTCATGTGGTATGTTCTAGTAGTTTCGTTTCGTCAATACTGATCAGTTAGGTCTATTGAATTTGATATTTGCTGCTCAAATGAGTTACTACATGCAATCTATCACGCACTCAAAGTTACATATACTCATTTGGTATTGTCTATTCTTATTCTTTCTTTCCCTGATCAAATTAGGTGAGAGATTATTTAGGTATAACAATATTCTTTGTCTGTTTATGTCCAAATCCCAATACATTCATTGGTTTGACCATCACACTCACAATTTACTTGTTACAAAATAATTAGTGGTTTCTACATCTACAAGTAACCATGATTTTTCCCCTAGTTTACTTTGGATCATTCAAGCCCTGCTTTTAACCTTTTTTTTTTTTCCTTTTAATCTTGTAGGAAGCAAGTGCCATTCCTTTTGCTGCATTGACAGCTTGGCGGGCTCTAAAATGTACAGCTAGAATAAGCGAGGGGTATGTTTATATTCATGAGATAATATTTTTACATATATATTTTCTGTTCATTTAGAATTTTCATTTTTGTATTTTTATCACCCACTAAATGTTCAGCTTAAGCTCTCGTTCCACTCACTTATATCCTTTAGCTTATCTCAAACAGACAAAGGATATTAGTAGTGGGAGGTGGAGGAGCAGTAGGGTTATCTGCAATTCAGCTTGCAGTAGCAGCTGGTTGCTCTGTTGTAACTACTTGTGGAACTCAAAGCGTAGACAGAGTGTTAGCAGCTGGTGCAGAGCAGGCTGTTGATCATACTGCTGAGGTGGTGTTGAATCTTCTTTGTATCATTTTTCCTGTCCTTTGTTCAGATACTTCAACTATGACAAACATTGCTATTGAAGTTTTTTTTTTTTTTTGTTTTGATAAAATTTTATAGTAATTGGGAAGATAATGAAAATAATTATAATATGCCAGATAAGTGAGGGCATGGGAATGGCAATTGGGGTTTGATACTCTAAATAAAGTTATCTATTTAGTTTTAATTGTTCAATTACATTTATATATAACAGCAATAACAACTAAGCCATTATCCTAATTTAACTTATTCTCCAAGAAAAATACAAATAAATCCTAATCCCATAAGGATCGAGACTCCCTAATACTACCCCATAAGTAAAATTTAAGGATTAAAATATGAGCCAATGAGACATAATTATCGTAAACCCCAAGCCCATATGCAACCCAAGACCCAGATATATGAAAATTAGTGGAATATTTCCTAACTTAGATTATAAAATTAGAAGTAATATAGTACTAAAGCTAATAAACCTATCTTATAATCATCCAGTAAGTTGATGGTGCAGTACAATCAGCCCCTAAATAAAAATGTACTGAAATTCAAAGACAATTTGGTCTTTAAGCTTTTATGCTTTCTTGATTATAGTGCATCTTGCATAAGATCTGATCCATCTTACAACTTCATTCTGAATCGACAGGACATTCAAGTGGCTATAAAGGGAAAGTTTGATGCTGTTTTGGATACAATTGGTGCTATAGAGACAGAATGGATGGGCATTAATTTTCTAAAACAAGGTGGACACTACATGACACTTCAGGTAGTATATGAAAGTTTATCAGCTTTTTCATCTTTACACTTGCAGATGTACTCAGTTCATTGCGAGAATGAACTTTTAGATGTTTTTCTTAAAAAACAACATCTTTGCTTCAATCTTCTACTTTTGCTATTTCATTGAAGGGTGATGCAGCATCATTGGCTGATAAATATGGACTGGCTATTGGGCTTCCAGCAGGCACTGCTGTTTTATTGAACAAACAGCTTCTATATCGATTCTCTCATGGAATAGGTAGAAATTCCAGACTTGTTTCCTTTGTAAATTCTATCTTCTGTTTGACATTGATAGATTTGGTATCATAACAGTTAGAAAGAATGGGTTTTTATTGAATGAAACTAGGGAGAATCCCCTATAAACTTTTTATAGTTATTCGTATTTTATAAGAAACTACTGGTCTACAGTTCATACTTCATATCTGAAACCCTTGTATTTCTTTGACTAACCTAACTAACATACACAACAAAGCCTTATCTAACTTATATTACTAACTAATTACTACCATAACTGACTAAATAATGGATATGTATCATACATAGTCTTTTTGCCAAGCCTAATGTATATGTTATGCCACTCCCTCTCCTCCATAATAGGCTAAAGAAGCAGTGCGAGGTGGAGATAAATAATTATTTATTCTGCTAATTGACATAATGCTTGTGTTTAATCTTAAAAAGTGTCAAGGAAATTTTCTCCTGCCCCCTACCTCACCTGGAGGAAAAGTTTTGAAGTAGAACTCTAAATTTGGAGCTGAACCAACTGAATGAAAGAATTAGAAATTATGAAAAATGGGTTCTGCTGTAATTTCTTTGTACTCTGATTCTAGTATTCCCGTTTAGGCGCAAAAGCCTATACTATGCAAGCTGCAATAATCTTCAGTGTTGTATAATTACACGTTGTCTTAGAATTAAACTTTCAGAAAAGAAATCGAGATCAGTAACTGGATAGACATAACCCAACTAAGCCTTAAAGATGAATCTGAATTATGATATCTATGGGGATAACCAGATTAAGCCTTTGTGAAACCTTTTAGCTTCAGGTGTTTCCAGATATCAGATATTCATAAATGATATTGGCAAAAATAGGGATCTATGAGAAGATAGTCAATTGTGGAATGTGAGATTGATATCAAGCTTTCTTGCTGCTTGTTAAATGTTAATTAAATGAAGCAAGATTGAAGATATGCTGAAATCAAATCCTCTGTCCAATCCCCAGCTTCCTTGTAGAAAAAGTTGAAAACACATTTATTTTATGATTTAACAGTTGCTCACTCGATTTTCTATCTAATTATTTCTGTGCATGGCATTCCCTGTTTATCATAACCATAACTGTACAATGGTTCCTTCATAAGTTAGAAGAAACCAAGGGTGGTTTCCTTGTTTTACCTGTGCTGACAAATCCCCTTCTTTCCTTGGGTTACAGAATACTCGTGGACATACATGAGGGCGGACTTAGAAGGTTTAATTGAGATTCGAAAGCTATGTGAAGCTGGGAAGTTGAAGATACCTGTGTATAAAACGTTTCCCATAACACAAGTAAAAGAGGCTCATGAGGCAAGAGACAACAAGAGGCACGTTCCGGGTAAAGTAGTACTGGAATTTGATTGACGTGCTGAAGCTGATCATGTAGTTGGGTAAACAAGTTTTTTTTTTTTTGTTCATTCTTGGGTTCTTTTTTCAATGGGTTGTACCACATTTTATCGAGAGAGATTAATAGGTGGTTTTTGCCTTTTTCTGGGTTTTCACTCTTATGATAGAAAGTGGAACTTGTTGTAAATTTTGATAGAGAATAAGACCATCCGGTCATAAAAATCTGTAAATTGATTGAGAAGTTTGTGCCTTTCTTTACCTTTACAACTGTTCTAGTTTTAATCATGTCCACTTGTGTGTGGAAGGTGTTGATATGACGTTATACCTTCAAAAATCATAACCCCCATGTGTCAATATGTACACTCCCTATCAATAACCAAATCCATGTTCTCATGAGTTGTGACATCGAAAGAGAGCATAGATGAATTATTAGCAGAAAGCTTGTTCATTGTATTAACCTAGGGTGCGGAGAGGTAGGCATCATTTGTTGTTGAAATGGCCAGATCTTAGGAACATTATCGGGCACTATCTGTCTGCCTACTTTTTTTAATTATTTGAACTACTGGCGTTTCTTGATCACGTGTGGCATTTGTGATCCATATGTTAATAAATTAAGAACTTGGATACAACTGTTCAATTATTTATGGTTTGGTGGGACACTTTGACAAGCACAACAGTGGTCACCAAACCAGCTAGGTGGAAAAGAAAATTAGTTATGTTGTACTTTGCAGCACTAAATTAGGTATTCCACTAATCAACTCAGTAATTATCATCGTTTAGAAAGAAAAATAAAAAGGTACCTTGAAAAGCCTCATTGGTCACTTTACGGCATTGGCTTTACCTCAAAACTGGGCCTCGTGCAGAAAAAGCCTAAAATGCCAGACAAAGTTAAAGTGCTCTACAAGTCCATAAAAATACTAGGACAAAAATATATTTTTTTTATCAAAAGTATTTAACATTTTTATTTATAATAATCGTTTGAATTTTGATAACCTCGGTCCAATTAGAATGAACGTTAATCATTCCATATATATATATATATATATATATAATTTTTTTTAATAAGTATTTTTTTAATGTCACGTATCTTTATTAATAAGACACGATAATAATTTTTTTATCTAAAAAATATTTTTTTTTAATTTTTTTTATTGTCATGTCTCATTATATTAATGAAATACATAATATCTATAAAAAAAAAAAAATTAAACTAATCATTCACTAGTAAAACTAATTGACAAAAGAAAAAATAAAACGAAAAAATATTTTAAAATCAATAAAACGTTATAAAGTAAAAATAAATAGAGGATTTAAAACATATTTGGCCAAATATTATTGCACAATCTGCTTTCATAGACGTCTTTCCATAATGCGTACTTTTAGTATCAGTTTTGTCAATTTGTGTGGTCAAACCCTTTCTTTTTAAGTAACCTTGTCCTTGACCAACTTATTAATTTGGTTATCATTCAACTTTGGAGTTAGGATCTTACGAAGGGTAGTGTGTTTTGCGTGCTTCTCTTTTAGTGGGTTTCCATGTAGCTGGACCACACCTCTAGGCTCTAACTCTAAGCCTATTCGTATTAAATGCTTTCTCTTGTTGCATGTGACGTGACTTTAGATGGTTAACACTAAATTTTAATTAAGGGTCCAACTAATGAATGTCATAACTGTATTGATTGATTAAAAATTAAAAATTACTATTAAATTCTAATCCGTATTTCTAAATTCTTTTTTAAGAAAATTATTTAACATTTTTCATTTTCAAATTAACTAGGGTCAATCTGTGCTAGTTTGCGTGCATTATGTGGCAGGCAAATGACTAACATAATTCAAGTAGCTACTGACACATTACCACTCATGATTATGTTAAAGATTGTTTTTACTAGGTGTCATAAAAATGCCAAATAAAATTTCTTGTATTTAGTAAATATTTTTAATCATTAAAAAACACTAGTAAATTGTTTTAAGATATTTAATACTCCAGTAGTATAAAAGTATTTTATCTGATTTTCTCAAATAACCTAAGACTAGTTTTGATAGTACTAACATTTTTGCAAAGGCAAACAATCCTTTTCTCTGCCACGCGTCACATGTGCGCGGATTTCTATGATATCCGTAGGAAGCATAGTAAACGACATAGTCCTTCGCAAATGGGTCCCTATGTTCGTTTCAGAATCTTGCATCTACTCGCCTTTTCATGCGCGTGCGTGCGTGCGTGCGTTCTTGCACACTTCTCATGAGTTATGTTACTGTTATAGTATCTTTTTTTCTTGGCCAACTATACCTTTATAATTTAAATTCTTAGGTTCATAGAAGTATTTCCTTATTCCAATTAAAACACGATGACGTCCAAAGCTGCTAAAAAAAACACCATGATGTCCAAATTATCTTGTTCGAAATCTTTTACATATAAAACACTGCCCAAAACATTTGAATTTTTTTGGCTAATTCATCCTTGTTTGTTTGGTTTAGCATTTGGAGCATTAATTTTGAGTTCATAGATACTTTTAGACAGTTTTTAAAATATTTAATTTTACTTTAATGAATAATTAAGAATTGATGAAATTATAATTTTATGAACCGAAACAATAATAATTTATATGTTGAATCTAAATATTTATATTAAATTTTACTTTAAAATAAGTTCTAACTAAAATTATTTAAACATAATTCAGATGCTATCATTTATCAAAATTAATTTTATAAAATTAATTCTATTAATAATCAAATTATTCAGAAAATCATTTAAACAAACTATGATTCTTTTTGCTCCATACTTATTAGCAAATTTTGACAAGAGTTACGGTTAAAGATTGAAAGAGAAATTGAATAATTAAAAAGTAATAGAGAAATTCAATTTATTATGTTTTTTTTTCTTCATCACATGTCCTTACAAAAATGCCATGTTAGTTTAGATAAGAGTCACATCATTTTATTAAATTAGAGTAGTAACTACTAATCATAAAATAAAGAGCATATGTAACGTAATAACATTAAGATGAAAGAATTCTAGTAAGGGGCGTGTGGTGAAAGGAAAGCAGTGTTGAGTATGATTGGGTAGAGCATGAAAATTGAAATTGCAAAGCTTGTAGAGTCTAGAGTGTGGTGGTCACGTGCGCTGCACCTTCTTCATCATTTTTCTTTTCACCTCGTCTCTATCCTATTCCTCTGTCTCTTCCCAATCCCATGTGAAATCTTTCACAACCACCCTTCTTTCCCCTTTTTATTTCCTAAACGCCACTCCTGTCATTTCTTTTTCTTTTTTTAATTTCAAAACTATTATATTTTAGCATGTTCTTCTTCTTGGATCCCCTTAATAACTTATTACTCATTTTTTAACCACATATTGCAAAACATCACCATTAACACCAAAATAAACAATGGCATTTCATATAAATTTTAACTTTTATGTAATATTCATTAAACATTAGTTAAGATCCAAAGTAAGAAATATATATATCTAGATAAAACTATTTGCAATAATTTTAAGTTTTTTTTATCCTAATATTAGCTTGGGTTTTAGTTTTATCACATTTTTATAAAGAGTTAAATTTTTGTGTATCGAATTTTAAAATAATTTTATAAAAATTAATTAATTTATTATAAATGAAGAATTATAATTACTTAATGATGTAAAATTATTTTACATCATAATATTTCTTTTTCTCTTTTAAAAAAATATAAATTTTTGTATAACAAAAATTCAGGGGAATTGAATTCTTTTGAACTTTTTTGGAACTACAGAGCAAACATTGAAGATTCAATAAGCATTTATAAAAGTATTAACATATTATCAACCAACAAAAAAATCTTAACATCAACTGCAAAAATTGAATTCACGGTTTTTAAGATATAGAAAAAATACTCATATTTTACGTAATATAATTCATCAGATATATTTAATGAGTATAGAAAACAACAAAAGAATAATAATAGTGTGTGGTGAGAAGTACTGTGAAAACTGAAAACTGAGAGCAGAGGGGTGGGTGGGTGGGGAAAGCCGAAAAAGCAAGCATTTTGTTTGAGACAGACACTGTAGTACACAGCACGTACACCGTGGTTTGTTAGGTATTATTATTACTCGTATTTACACAATAGAATAGTAACACTGCATTCACTGTTCACTATTAATCAAAAAAATAGTAACACTGCACTTCTGAGTTCAACACCACACGGATGGACACATGAATTCTGTGAAAGGGGCACGAAATTTTGATGTTCCCAATACCAAAACTTTGTCCCTCGTCTCCTCTGGCCACGTTCCTGCACACTCACTATTTTACTGCCAACCTATTTCTACATCTCAAATGGGATCACACATTCACATTATTATATTTTCGTCTTCGTGTTGTTCTTCTTCATTCCAACCATTTCCCATGAGGCCACCTGCGAACAACATCACATATGTTTATCTAGAATTAGAATAATGTCCATCATATATATTTTTTTTAAATTTAAAAGGAGATGCACACATGAGATTTTTACACATGGTCATCCATCTTAATACTATTACATACTTAATTACAAAATTTTGATAGAATCCGAGATATTAGTGCTACTTCTACGAACTTCTATTATGGTAGAATATACACTACACTACATAATTTTTTTTTAAAGAATAAATAGAAAATTTTAGTTTTAAATGACTAGATAATTTTTTTAGTTTATATAGAAGAAAAGTATAGAATAGGATAATATTATTTTAGACACTACAACGGGGTGCTTGTACAACTGTCATTTTTTATTTATTCCCCCCCCCCCCCCCTTACATTTTTTTATATTGTTTTTTTCTCTCTTGGAGCGTTTTCCCAAAAAAAAATCAATACTTTTAGTCTATCCTTCACATTTCTGGTTTGTAAGCATTAATTGCGAATTAAGAATACAAGGAACAAGCTAATCAAATAATTTGAGAGATTTCCATCAAATTCAATGCGACTAAGAATGCTGCTGATTTTGACAAATATATAGTACCGTTAGGTGGCATTTTCTTTCTTCTTTCTTCCGCCTCTTAAATAGCCGTTGGGTGGATTTGTTTTTGCATAGTTTTATTAGTTGTTGGTTAAGATTTTCGTACCATTATTATTATTTGGTAGTGTACTATAGTGTTTTTTTTGACATAGCTATCTATTTATTAAGGCAAAACCTGTACATAATTAGAAAAGAAAATCACATTACATCCACAAATGATTTTAGACATTTCAACAATCATTATCAAAACTAAAATAATAGCCTTGATTTTACTGAAATGTCTAATAAATATGTATAGTATTTTCATGATATACGCCCCAAATCTCCTTTATCCTATGAAATTTCTTTTCCACTCACACCACCTTTTATTTTTCTATTCTTTTCCCTCTACTTTCTGTCTTTACCAAAGTTGTTGATCTGCCAAAAGTCTCGTGCATGCAGATGTTTGTTTTCCCCTTTTTTGCTGAACACGAAGACGAACCTTGAGACTTGAGTACTTCACTAATAACAAGTAATTATCATCCAAGATTCACCCCCCAACCCCTATTGACCAAATACCATGATTCACACCACACTATCTCAATTCTCAAATATCAAGTTATGTTCCCAAGAATCTTTCTCATAAAAAAAAGAAGATATTATTGTCATCTAAGAAAAAACCACTAGTAATTAGTAATCCAATGGGAAAGGAGTTATATATAATGTGTTCGGAATAACTTTACAGAAGAAGAACAATCAGTTAATTTTTTATGATAAAAGTAATCAACAAATAATTAATTTTACTTGTTTTATAGTATTATTATTATAATTTTTGTATGGTGGAATTAATTCTATGTGTAGTCCTCCACAATGTAGCATGTGTTTAGTTGTGTGATAATAGGACAAAATCTGCACCAAAAATGTGAAAAATGAAACTACTAATCAGTCTCCATGATTTTTTACATGACACATTTGAATACTACTAATTCTTTGTTATAAATAGAATATATATATTACACAGATTATTCAAAACTATAAATGTGTAGTAATAATCAGTAATAAGACCATCTAATATTTTTTTTATGCAGTTGTTGAACTATCGAATCTAATCTAATAATCAGTAAAAATTGTTTCTTTGAGAAGATATACACATGAGAAAGAAATAAAAAAGAAAGAAACAATACGGCCCTACATTTTGATAAAGACAAAACGCATTTCGTCATCTTCCATCAAACCATTTTCCTCTCTCTTAGACACATAACATAACATAGTAGCCACCTCTTCATTGTGTTGTTCGAGTTATAAGGTGGTGCAGTTAAAGAAAAAAAGAAAGAGGGAGGGAGAGGTACAGTTTTACTAACGCAAAACTAATTATTGACAAAAAATATAAAAAGAAGAAAAAACTATGTAGCTCAAGATAATAGCTAGGCCACCCCACATCACAACCAAGCAAGCAAGTACTATAAGCTAAGCTCTTTCATTTATTATTGACTGTGTCACTGTGCTTCTGCTTCTGCTTGTGCTTACTTAGAAGTTAGAACAACAACTACCATCCCAAAAAAAATCTTCTTGTGTCACTCAATGGCAATACCATGACTTGGCAACTGTTATTCTGAAACCCCCCAAACCAAAAAAAAAAAAAAAAAAAAGAAAAAAATGGAAACAGATAGAGAGAGAAGCCATCGCAGCACAAATAGCAATAGCACAAGCGAGTTGTTTGTTTGCTTCACTTCACGTTTGTCCTCATCATCTATGAAGCTCTCATCCAAGTCCATTCTGAGCCCAAGCCGAAGCAGAGACCCTCCTCAGATTTCTCTCTCCTCCTCCCTCAGCAGGAGACTCAAGACCAATGGCAGCATCAAGGGTGGCCAAGCCTCTCCGATGTTCCCAACCGCCACTACCGGCGGCGGCGGCGGCGGCAAGAGAAGAGGCTGTGGCTTCGACAATCCTGAGCCTTCTTCTCCCAAAGTCACCTGCATTGGCCAGGTCAGGGTCAAGACCAAGAAGCAGGGGAAGAAGATGAGGGCTAGGTCCAAGAGGAGAACAACTGAGCCTAGCTTCAGAAAGGGCACTGAACAGCAACAACAGCAACAGCAGCAACAGCTTAGTGGAAATCTGAATCTGAATCTGAATCTAAATCCTGCAGATCTCACTAGACAAAGTAGCCAGGGGTTTCAGCATCACCAGAGGTGTTTGAAGCATAGGAATCAGAGATGGGTGCATCTTCCTCTGACTATATGTGAGGCTTTGAGGGAGTTTAGTTGTTTTTTTCCTTGCAGGTCTTCTTGCATGTCTAGTGAGAAGGAGAAAGAGAAAGGTGGTGGTGGTGGAGTGGAAGGACATCATGGGATGAGAGAGGTTAATAATAATGGTAATAGTAATAATAATAATAATGCAGTTGGAAGGTGGCTGGTGGCTTTGCAAGATGCAGGGGATGGGAAGGGGAGGGGGATTGAGCTTGTGATGGAAGAGGAGATGATGGAGGTGAGTGGAAGAGAGAGGAGTCATAGCCAGAGGAGGCATGTGTTTGAGGACATTGATGTTGATTTGGTGGTGGGAGAGGAAGAAGCTGAGAAGAAGTTGCATGAGGAGGTGGTTGGAGGAGAGGACGATGAGAAAGCAGCTAGAGTTAGCATATGTATTCCTCCCAAGAATGCTCTTTTGTTAATGAGGTGCAGATCTGATCCTGTCAAGATGGCTGCTTTGGCTAACAGGTTTTGGGAATCTCCTGTTCACAAAGACAACAAATGTCAACTAGAACTAGAACAACAACATGATGGAGAAGATGATGAAGAAGAAGAAGAAGAAGAAGAAGAAGAAGAAGAAGAAAGTGGAGATGAACGTGAGAAAGAGCAACACATCAAAGTAATTGAAGATGAACAAGAAGAAGAAAAAGCTGAGAGGGAAACCAAAGAAGATAGCATTTGTGATAGAGGAACAGAAATTGCTGTTGTGGCCACTGAAGATGATGAAGTACAGGATGAGAAAGAAAGCTATGAAATTGAAAGCAGAGAAAACCTGGAAAGCAAAGAGTTTACTGAAGTGAAAGAGGAAGAAGAAAAGGGGGGTGATGAAGAAGAAGAAGAAGCTAATGGAAATGCCGTTGACAAAGGTAAAACTTTAACCCACCCTGAAGCTCATTCAGATCTGGAGAACCTTGAAACCGAAGAAGAAAAAGAGGGTAATCTCGAAGAGAGAGAAAACATCGAAAGCTCGGAACTTTCTTCCACCCCAGAAACCTTCACTGCTTCACAAGAAAACGAGGAAGCAGAACCAGAAACAGAACCGGTTACTATGGAAACTTCAGAAGGATCAACGGAGGAGGAAGAAGAGAAAGTAGTGACTGAGAGCGATTCACAGTCTCAGCAGGCGGACCCGACCCAATACCGGAATACGAATCCGGAGTATAAGGAACGAGAAAACGGGTCAAAGCGCGAGGAGAGAGAAAGAGAAGCGTTGCCGGAGTGCTTGTTGCTAATGATGTGCGAGCCGAAGCTATCGATGGAGGTCTCAAAGGAAACGTGGGTCTGCAGCACCGACTTCATACGGTGGCTGCCGGAGAGACCCGCCGCCGGCGGCGGCGGCAAGAGGGTCGCCGGAGAGACGCTTACAAAGTCCAAACCGAAACCGAAGCCGTCTGCTCCGATGATGCAGCCGCCGCGATCGTCGTGCTCGTTCCCGGCGGTGGGCGGCGCCGCCGGAGTGTCGATGGCGGCGATGATCGAGCAGAAGCTGGTGGGGTCCAAATCGGGTAATAATGGGTACGAGCCGTTTGTGCTCACGCGCTGCAAGTCCGAGCCGATGAGGTCCTCGACTAAGCTCGCGCCGGAGCCTTGTTTCTGGAACAACAGGAAGCTCGAACCGCACCCACCCGCGGCTCAGCTTGGAGTCGGCGCGCCGGCCGGTGTTGGGTTCTGAATCTCATTTTTATTTTTCTTTTCTCGAAATCTCAAATTTTCTTTTTTTTTTTAATTGACAGAATAATCAATCGTTGTTATTATTATGTGTAGATTATTATTGCTAAACTTTTGGCAGCTTTGGTAAGTTAGGACTATTGAGTATACTACTTTGTTGTTTTTAGAATGTAATCCTTTGTATAAATAGTTTTAGTGATGTTATTTGTTTTGGGGTCCATTACTCGTTAGTGAATTTATAATAAGAGTTTAATTTCTGCATTGTTAACTAATTTGGTACTATGATTTTAAGAGTTATATTGTAAATTTCTTTTACACTATTAGTGTTGTTTACTCTTTTAATGGTTGGTATAATTCTTAGTTGGAATCTATTATGGAAGTCCCTACTTGCCGTTTGGGTTGAATTCTTAGTGGTTGAAGGATTGAAGTATATGCGTGGTTTGAAGGGAATGTAAATAAAGTGAGTGGGGGCATTTTGTTAAGGTTGTTGTGTCTGGTTGTCTGATGATGCCATAATTAGGTTGGAATTCTTGTTGACTTTGGTCAATGGTCGTTCATCGTCCTAAATGACTGCTCTGTGATTAAGTTTGTGTTGTTGTTGTCATTATCAAGTCTCCATTGGCCGTTACAGATTGGTTAGAGTGTGTGTAAATGGCCAATGAGGAATTTAAATGTAGGTTGAAAGTTGAAACTTGGGAAATTAAAGCAGTCAAAAATACAAGTTGGACTACTTGTTGGTAGTAATAGTAGTTATGGTATTTAATGGTTAAAAAGCAATTACTATGAGAACCAAATTGGGAAAGAGTGAAGGTTATGAATCATGTGGAAATTTTCCCTAACCCATTAGGGTAGTCTAGTGGTGGCATTTTTCTTTTTTATATAGATCATCATATGTGGAAAAGAGTGAAGGATAGGAGGGTACATGTGATCTATAGCACAGCTGACTAGGATAAAAAGTTTTTTTCTCTACTATTAAATTTGTTAGGTTTTCGGTTCCAAAAGTATTGAGTCAATACTAATTATATAAAAAGGATTAGATTCATGTTCATGTTTATGTTTATGTTTTTATTTTTATTTTTATTTTTCTCTGTTAAATTTATATTAAAACTTTTATATAATATTTTTAACTTTAAACTAAACATGTATTAAAAAATATAGTTGCATATTCATAATTAAAACGTGAAATTTCTAATAAAGTTAAAATAATCTTACATTAATTGATTTAGGATTGATTTTCATTATACTATTTATATAATATATGCTAAAGACAATTATAAATGGACTTTATAAAATACCAGTGATGAGTCTTTTTGATCTTTTAGCAAAGCAAACATTTGGTTTTTAAAAGTGTGTTACGTTTTCTATTTGTCCGTACTCATAATCTTGAATGATTTTTGCTATAAATATTTGTGATTCAGCTTGAGCTTGAAAGCAACTTCACTGATAAGCTGTAAAGCTGGCGTTTTGTTTTTCCCATTCCTTTGCCATAGATTTGCAGTATTTCAAAGCGTTTTCTCAGTCAAATAATAGACTTCGAAGCATAATCAATTCCCAAGACAGCAAGACTATATTATGATTATCTTACAAGCTTTTCCTCCTCTTTATTTGCAATAGGTAAGGACAAAGCCAAGGACAAGAAAGAAAAACCGAGAAGGATACAAATCATGTTCATTTATTTAATTAATCTTTCGGTTCACAGTCTGAGGCAGCTTCTCCTTGACCTCACTATGTTTGAAGTTTGAGAGTTGATATTCAATTTATTTGAAATAACTGATATGTATTCTTTGATTTTAGGAACACTATTGATGATTAAATAGCAACACTATCGGCATGTTTGGATTCACATCTTGAGGCAGCGGATCCACGTCTCATCAACTTTACATAATGTAGCTTTTGCGTCTTTATTCACTTTTGACGTGAATTTAACCATACGGGGATTCCAACTCAAATCCAAATTCAAATTAAGGTTAAGTAAGAACATTACAAAAGATTCTCTTCCTATAAGATATTGAGATTCATTTAATGGATTAATCCCAAAAAATTTTGAACTCCTTACCATGGTTCAATATGCATGATGATATGTTTTTTCATATTTTTAAATTTTTAGGTTTTTTAATATTTTTTTTGCGTTCAATGCTTTCAAAATATTTTAAACATTATAATTAGAGAATAATCTCTTGAAATATGAGGACAGATTCTCGACATTAACATATTATAATTTTTATTATAATATGGAGCTTTAAAAATTTAAGGGTTGAATAGGAACATTATAGAAGATTCTCTTGACATGAAATTTTGAGATTCATTTAATGGATTAATCTCTCCTAACCAACTTTATTTCATATATATATATATATATAGAGAGAGAGAGAGAGAGAGAGACCTAAAATAATTCGAACTCCTGACCGTAGGTTTAATATGCATGATGATCTGCCAATAGTTTTACACACCATGTTGGTTTCAAGATGTACTTTTCAACCTTGTGTTTCCCACACATACTGAACCCCACAGCACCAAACAACAGTAAATTATCTAGCTACCTATTTTTGTGTTAATACGAGTGAGAAGTGTTCAAAAGCATGTTTAAATCTTTAATTGTGAAGATGGGGGTATGAGGTGTAAAACCACGGTTGAGACTTTGACAATGACAACGAGATATGTTTGCTTCTTGGTTAAGAAGTTTCATGATCTTAGTTGCTTTATTATTATATGGAAGAAAAAAAAAAGTAGGAGTGATTAGGAATCTTGAGTTGAAAAAGGACGAACAGAGAAAAACAGCATGGAAGCTGGTAACATAAAGTGTTTTTGCTGCAAACTTTTTGAACAGATATGAAACGGTGTAGGGAATGGGAGATAGACATTCTGGCTCCCACAAATTGATAGTTGGCACATGGATACCAGAACCAATAATTAAAGGAGGCCTCATTTGTTGTGATAGATGTTCCAAGATAACAACTACTCCCTTCATTTATTATTGAATATATAATCAAATGTAGAAAATATTGAATATATAATCAGTTATTTATTTCATAGAAAAATGGTTAACATTAAAGGTCATGTAATGATCTCAGAATTACACTAAGCCACGTACCTTTTATACTTTACTTTAGAAAAATCTCCATACTTGTCTTATATGTGAGTGTGTGTACTAGAGTCAGGAGTACATTAAATGAGAATATAAGTTTGAGAAATAAATCTTGTCTATTCAATAAATTTTGATCATTTGTATTAGATTGAGTAAATTAATATAAGTTCTTGGTGTACTCTTGATTCGTCCCATTTCCAATAGGATCATTAATCTAAATAACATGGATCACAAAATTATATAAACATATAGGATTTTTCAAAATTTCTTGTTTCCATGTAGCTAGGTGATATTTTTTGTTGATGTGGGTTGGCTACTAACATGAAGCAGAGTTGCGTCCGAGAACATACATACCTAACCCTAATTATTGCATGGACATTACAACTATGTACAATTTTGTACGGTCCGGGTGATATATTTTATATGAATAATACTAATTTACACAATTTTCCTATTAGTTTACAGTTGATTTTACTTCCTTTAGGTTTGGCACTCCACATTTGAACTTGAGTCATTTGTATAATTGTCCACAAGAGAAATGCTAGCAATATTTTTTTTTATTATCTGATATTTATTAAAATATATAAATTTTGTCACCTTAAGTCCTCAGCTTCTTCCTATCAAAACAAAAACCAACAAAATTTTGGCAAACAGAAAGGGTAAAAAGGAGAGAACAGGAGAATATAGCTTCCATAAACCTTTCAAAAAATTCAACATGAAGACTAGTAATTGTGTTGAAGATCAGTTGTCACCTACACTACTCCCAAAAGAGAAAGGATATATGTTAATTTTACGAGTGGATAAAATTTGATGACCTCCATTTTTAACTTCACTATATTTACACCTAGAAACTATTGTGGATCATTTGGACTTTGTTCTTCCTTCCTGCTGCTCAATTCAGTTTTATCTGTGGAACTCTCAATGGATGGATTTGATAAATTTGGCTGATCAGTGCTTTTACTTTCAGTTTGCTTTTCAGTTGAATCTTCCTTGATGGATTTGAGGGCAAGCTGGCCCGAATAAAGGAATAAACCAATGGAATTCAGGCCAAAAACAAATGTTGCAAGATAGGTCAAGCCATTCACTATTGTCCTGTGAAAAATTGTCATAAGGTTTTCAAGTCAGGTGTTTTGAAAAAAAGAACAGCAAGGCCCAGATAGAAGAGATTGAAGCTACCTTATGGTGATGGTTATCTGGCGGACCTGAAAAGCATACAATTTCAAAGCATCAAAAACTTGAACATTTGTTCTGTTATCATTTTTCTCTACTAATTCAATAATAAAATGTTTTTATTTTATTTTATCAATTCTATCATTGTGACAGAAAGCAATTCTATGAATGACATGAGGAAAAATTGCAATTGTCCTTTGTCAGAATAACGAAAAATTGGACTACTGTACTTAATACAATCCATAACCACAATTATAGGCTATAGCAGCTAAAATTGATCCTGTGCTCTGAAATGCACAAGTTGGTATCGACACGTAGATCAGTGCCAAGAGATATAGCCAACTTATGATGATAACAACAGGCATACTAGTAAAAGCTGATAATTGTACATTTTTTTCTTAACAGCCCCTGCTAGGTACTCCAGTGAAGAGACTTAAAACTACATCAGGCAGCAATGACTTAACCTACACATATTTTTCAACCAAAATTCGAGAGGGTAAAACATAAACAGTTTTAAGATAATCATTTCAATCAAATACATCCTGGGAAGAAATTTGAAGTGTTCTTAAATGGTGAAAGAAACACAACATGTTTGAAGATTTCTGCCTGAAGCACATGACATGACACCAATCAAAGTACATGCTGTGTTTCTTTCAACTGAAATGTATACTTTTCTATCTTTTTTGCAATAAGTTTTTTGGAGTCTTAATTTTAAAATTGTGACTAAAGAAGAATGATGATAAGTCATCCAAGGACAAATTGTTCAGAATAAATAAGCCTAGTAACCAAGAAAATATAAAGAGATGAAACACACTTCCATTATAATTTTTACCATCATCACAGTTAAAAAGAAAAAGTAACAAGATTCCAATTCCTAGCTTTTTGACCCAAGATTATCAAACCGAGATTCAAATGATGATTACAAAGCTAATTTTTGAATCGTAAATACTTGTTTTGAATCACAAAGATTCAGAGATGAGAAAGTAACTTCAAATATACAGAATAGATGATATATAGTGTTCAAACTCCAACCTTTTTCTTCAGTTAAATTAATAAAAGAAACAGACCTATCTCATTCCGACTAACATGTTGTGCAACAAAAAGAATAAACAGAGATAGAAAGACAGGTGATGAGACATACAGAGAAGTTATCTGAAATCGTTTGTCGGTTTAGGGATGCCTCAATGGTAGTGGCGAACTTGTAGAGAATAAGAGCAATAACTCCAGCGGATATTCCCCCAAGCAATGCCTGAACAGGTGAAGCTGAATCCTCCTTAGCCCTCACTGAAGCTGACCCCATAGCTTTCAAGCTATCCAATGCTTCTTCCTTTACCGACTTCTCTCCTGAAGACCTGAATTGCTAAACCCACAAAACCCATTTCAATGAATACACAGACTGCATCATAACAGCACAAATCAGTAACATCACTCCAAAACTTAATGTGAACAGCATAACTACAAAAACAACCCAATACATCCAATTTCATTGTTTAAAACTAAAACTCCATTCTTTGAAATCATTTCTTACCAAAACATTTATAAAGAAAAGGGTAACTATGCACATTATCCTACAGACAAATTGAAAATGCCAAGAGCAGAAAAACATGAAAAATGACAATTATACAAAATCAAGTAACCTTTTAAAAAAACTTTTTTCTAGTCTTGGAATTTGGGCTAGAGCCTAAATCGACTGAAAAAACTAACTCAGAATGAGGGTTGATCCTCACTTATATACACTAATTTGATCATATCACTAGTCATATACGATCTCTAACACCCCCCTCATGCTGAAGACTAAACATCTCTTGAACATGAAATTTGTAAGACTGGACAACAATAGGTGGTCCGATAACAGCCTGATAGGCCCAACAACAACAATTACGACAGACTTTGATATCATCTAAGAATTAAGTTTTATTCTGACTCAACCCAAAAACTAAAGCTAACACGTGAAGTGAAGTGAGGCTTGCCTTCCGCCTATATACACTTTTTTTTGTCATATAACTAGTCAATCTAATATCTCCAACATCTAGAATTTAATTGAAATGCATGTTTACACTATCATCTAATCATAGACTACCATCATGGCTAAGATTCAAATTGACATTTTAGAGTTTTTCTTCTAAACGAAAATACATAGAAACTTAGCATGGCACATAATCCCAAGTCAAATTGAAACTCAAGTATATAAAACAAAATAACCTTAAAAAATATCACTTTTTTTACATATAAACTTGGAATGAAGAAGAAAGAACAAGAGAGAAGAGTGCGCTTACGGATTGTTTGACACGTTGAGCCCTGCGGCGGAGGGCGCGGAAGAGGAAGACGGAGACGGCGCCGGTGAGGAGAACACTGGAGGCGACTTGAATGGGAGAAGGGTCGTCGGTGGTGGCGAAAATGGAAGGAGTGGAAGAGAATGGAAGTTCAACAGGGCCATCTGGGTCAATGTCAGTGTCTGCTGCATCGGCGAGTTGTGCGAGCCGTGGAGGAATGGCTGAAGCTGAAACAGAGTGGAGAATGGTGGTGGGTTTGTGGTGTAGAGTTGGAAGAATTGAAAAAGGGGCTTTAACTTTATGGTGTGTGAGAGTGAGTGTGAGTGTGAGTGGGAAGAAAATTTGGTGATGGTGGCAATGAGAGTGCAACATTTGATTCACTTGTTCCTAGCTTCAGTTGAGGGAATGAATGATATTGATAATGGTGATTGTGTTGTAGAGGTATGCAATGAAAGGCTTCTCTTTTGTACTCGTAAGATATCTTCTGGACTTTGTTTGGCTTTTGCCTTTTGGTGTCAAAAGCGAATTGCCCCATATCCATTAATCACATGTTAACGATTTTTCCTTTTATTTTATTGTAAAAGAAAAAAAAAAACAGAATTCTTAAAATAAAACCATATATAATATATTACGAATCAATTGACACAATATTATTCTAATTTAATAAATAAAAAATAGGTCTTCAATATCGAGCTATGTTAAATATTAAGAAGAATAATAAATTTTATCATTCATAATATTATTTGACTTCAATATGATTGAATTATGTAGAAAAATTCATTTATTTTATATACAACGACGAATTTTACTTTTGGGGTCGAGTCGGTTCAGGCGACCACTCCTTGAGTTTTTTTACCTTATAAACTCGAGGTTTAATTGTTGTGTTTCTTCTAAAGTTGGATTAATTCAAGTAATCTACCTCTTAAGCCTCTTCACCTTTTAAGTTTGAGGTTTGAAAGCAATGTATTCTTCCAATTAATTTGGATTGTATTTGTATCGGTGAAAGTAAGCGAAGTTACTTAACCTAGGAAGCAAAGGAAATTCGGGATGCTGATATTATCGAATTGGATCATGAAAAAGTAAGGATCGATTTTGAGCCAAAGAGAAGGTATAAAAGTCCCCATTAAAAGAGAAATTAGGTAAGACTAAACTTAATGCTCCACAAAAAAAAAATCTCACACTCTTTCCATGATACATTGTTGGAACATTTGGCACCGTAAACCTTATAGATAAGAAAAATGAAGTGTGGTTAATGGTGGAGGGAGGGTTGGGGAGAAGAGTGAATTATGATTAAATTTTGATTTTGATTTTTCTTTCTACTGTATTATTCACTAAACTAGATACGAACTCGATGCATAGGTAATTAAGCGAAATACTTAAATTAAAAATGATTAAAAAGTATTTTAAAATATATTATTTTACTATAAAAAAAACTCATATTTAATAATTAGTGTGTTTTAAACGTGATTTCTTTAAAGTTTGTAATGAAAGTTTGTACTTACGATTTTAAATAAGATGGCTTATAAGATGTGTTAGTCAAAAGAATTTTCAGCCATGGGATGTAAGCTTAGAAAAAATAAAATGCACTGCTGGTCTTAATTGCAAGGGGTCCAACTTTTATAAAATGTTATGTCGCGCAACATCTTCCCAGAAATCTGATGACAAAGGCAACATCTTCTTGGAGACATGACAACGAGGGCAACAAGGATGATTTTTTCCTGGAGACTCATCGACAACAATCGCTGTTGTGCCTGTCTTAATTTTAACATCACATTGTTTAAGCTGTTGTATCGTCAAAGCGACAAAGGAAGACACGGTTCAAGGTTACGAACGTCAGAGGAAACCATGGTCATGAGATGCGAGTGACGACATTGTTTAATTGCAAATTGTTTTAAAGAAAAAGGGTGATGCATCGGCGGTGTAAAATTATTTTACACAGTCAAACAATCACAACCCTCCATTTATAGTTAGACAGTTGACTTTTATAACATTATTTCAGAAGTCATTAAAACGGTGGGTTATGATTATTCGACTGTGTAAAATTATTTTATGCTGATGGTGCATGAACATTAATCTCATTATTTTATATTATGATTTTTTTTTATTGTGGTTGTAATTATCTCAGCAGAAGCAAATCTTCATTACCCTCACCAGAAAGAAGAAATGGAGAGAAAAAAAGGATAGTTCCAAAAATATAAACAATACAATCTAATTTTATTAAAAAAAAATTCCACATTATTGAGACAAAAAAATCTTGCCAATTCATTCTGTAATAAATGTATCCAAAGGCTGAAAAAAGTTACATACACTATGAGGACCTATTTGACTAACGCACACTAGAAGCCGTTCTTAAACAAAGATTAATCACTTTTTTTTGTCTTTATTCACTCTTTGTCTAATTTATAAGACATTGTTGAGTGATTTATGCTTATTAAGAAATTGGTTAAATTTAGTATTAACATTAAATTTATCTATAATTATAATATTATTTTAAATTTGTTAATTTATCAGAGATTAAAATTAAATATCAAGGACAAAAAGAAAATATATTGGATATATTTGTGATCCAAATCATTGTTTTTATTAGGGGTTTAAAACAAAATTTATTGATTTATCATGTATCTAAAACATATTTTATCCTTCCAAATTTATCCTTAATATTATTAAGAACCTATTCATCTTCTTCAATTTACATATGAGAGGTAGAGAAACAGTTTAGTAACCTTCTGATATGGATTAAAATAAATAAAAATAAGATAATTGAAATGAAGTTTTATAAAAATGGACAATAAATTTTTAAAACTATACCTTATAAATAGGAAATAAGAGAGTATATTTTTTGTTAAACTCTTTGCTTAAGCATATGTTTCTTATTAGAAGTTTGAGTACATAAATGAACAATGAGTTCATATTAATTATGTAAGTAAATCATATTCAAAATGAAATATAATATGAAATTATTGTAATATTTTTGTATTATATTAATAATAATGGGACCACAAGCTTTCATATTTATTTTAAATTACTCTTTTTTATTTATTTTCCTTTTGTTACATAAAAATAAAAGAAGGAGGTGAAATAAAAGTCTAAAAAGGAGATTAACAGTCAAAATAAAACTATCTGAATAATTTTATGTCAATATAAAACTACATGTCTATAATTATAATATGTATCTTGAGATAAATGTTACAAGACAATATATCAATGTTTTATAAAATTGAAAAATGATAAAAATATGTTACATCAATACAAGTTCTATTGTTTTCAAATATGCAACTTTTTACCTACAAATTTAATTGAAATTTACTGTTGTAATAAAATAGAAGTTAACAAAAAAATAAGACATGTAGATTAGCCTTTTAGGTTTTGACTGATTTTTTTTTTCTATAATTAATATCAATTACTAAGTTATTTATTATTTTTCTATAGCTAACGATTTGATTGAATTCAATATCTTAATTAAATAACAATAGAGTTTGGCCAAATAAATTATTATTTTTTGCTTAAAATTAATAGTGAAAAACAAGAGAAATATATTGAAAATTTGAAAAAAATAAAAATTTTAAAAATAAGAAAAAACAAGAGAAATATCTTGAAAATTTGAAAAAATGTAAAAATTTTAAATAATGAAAAATCAAGACTATTGTCTTGAAATTTAAAAAAAATGAAAAATGTAAAAAAAAAAGTGAAAAAACAAAAGAAATATAAATAAAATTTGAAAAATAAGAGAAATGTTTAAAAATTTTAAAATATATGAAAAACAAGATGATGTCTGGAAAATTATAAAAAAAATACAAATTATAAAATATGAAAAAAAACGATAGTATTAAAAAGTATTTTTTTAAAAATATCAACTTAAATTTTTAATATATGAAAATTAGAGTTTTATTTATGAAACTCTAAATATTTAGGGTTTCAATTTATGATTTCATTTATAACACTCTAAATATTCAGGGTTTTCATTTAGGGTTTTATTGATGAGACCCTAATTATTTAAGGTTTCACTTATAAAACTCAAAATATTTATAGCGAAACTTAAGGTTTCATTTATGAAATTTTAAATATTTAGATTTTGAATTTATGATTTTATTTATGAAACCCTAATAATTTAGGGTTTTAATTTAGGGTTTCATTAATATTTTAGGATTTAGGGTTTCATAAAAGAAAAAATAATTATTTAGGGTTTTGATTTATGATTTCATTTATCAAATGCTAAGTATCTAAGGTTTTATTTATGAAACCTCAAATATTTAGAGTTTATAAAACCCTAAATATATATGGTTTAATTTATGGTTTTATTAATAAAACCCTAAATATTTAAAGTTTTATTATGGACATCTTAAATATTTAGGTTTTAATTTATGGTGAAATATAGGGTTTCATTAATGACACTCGAAATACATAAGATTTCATTTATGAAACGCTAAATAATTTGAAATTCAATTTATTGTTTCAATTATAAAACCTGCAATATTTAGGATTTCAGTTTAAGGTTTTATTTATAAAACCCTAAATATTTAGGGTGAAATTTTTGGTTTTATTTATGAGACCATAAATATTTAGGGTTTCATTTGTGAGAGCTTAAATATTTAAGGTTTCATTTATAAAATCCTAAATATTTATGGTGAAATTTCGGGTTTCAATTATGAAATTTTAAATATTTAAATTTTGAGTTTATGGTTGTTAGAACCAAGACATTTAATGATGTCTGACCCCTAATACCTTGATAGGTTTTGATAATAACAAATGTGATAATATTTATCAACTAATGATTTCAAATTAAGTAATTTCAGGAAATAAAGTAAGAACAAACAATGGTATAATCACTCTAACTCTCACTTTCGTCTTAACTATCTGATAACTGATGATGATTAAGTCACACACTATAAATGCTTGAAATCATACTAAAATAAAGTTCTCAAAAAGACTATGAATATCTTGGAAGCACTCATGCAAGTCTAAGACCAAACCATATAATAGTCCCGGACAGACTATGTAAAGTCTAAGACCAGACTATGCATATGTACTAGACCAGACCATGTATGGAACACGGTCAAACACGTGATGCTAAGCCAGACGATGTTTGAGACTAAGCCAAACAATGTTTGAAGCTAGACCAGACCATGTCCTTCATTCCAGAATGTGTGCATTTAAGCGGGCCATCCTGTGCATACCAATGCAGACCATACTTAATCAAGACCCGACTATATGCATTAAGCCGAATCTTGTCGTGTAGGAACAGAACATAATCTGTCATATGTGTTAAGGAATATGTGCTTTATAATTAATTCTTTACTCAAATATAGGCACTGTTGTAACAGAAAGAAAGGGAGACCTTTTTTGACATTACTTTCTTTAATTCCTCGTATTGCTTGTATGTTTCGAATTATGTGAAGTGTGTAGGTACAGTGAAAGGACAAATCAGCATCGAGATGCACACCATATGCTAAAAGCTAAGTATGACAAAGACAAAAATCTACTTCTGTCACATCAAACACAATCAAAGATACTTCAACACTCTACTGTGTGAGACAACGGAAAGAAATCTTCTCCAACGTTCAAATTCATGAATCTCACTATATAAGGATGCCTCCATGTAACGAGAAGAAAAATGAACTAGAACAAAATAACTCAAATCAATCTAAACAGTAAGAAAAAGCACTCTGAGAAAAGGTCTTGAACACGAGCTGAGAGAAAAAGAGAATATCCATCCTCTACAAGATCATATAGATTCAACATTTGTTTATATCCTCTCTTTGAGAGTTATCTAAATATTATACATATTTGTATAGAAAGCCAATAGTGACTTAGTAATAAAAGAATACTTGGGAAGTATAATCTCAAGGGGGAGATTCATACTTGTAATCAGAAGTGGTTTATAATACTTGTAGCTAGTAGTGGCATAAAGAATACTTGTAGCCAGAAGTGGTAGTGAAGAATACTTGTTTTGTAATCAGTTGATTATAGTGGAACCCTTTAACAATTGTTAAAGGAGAACTAGACGTAACCCAGGTTGAGTGAACCAGTATAAAAATAAGCTCTCATTTGCTAACTTGTGATTACATATATTTATCTTGCCCATTGTGCTCTTTTGGAAAGGCTTTTAAAACTTTGCCTTACAAGGATATATTTGCTGATTTAAACTAACATATATCCAATAAAGCAAATTATGAACTAATAGTATTTTCGAAAAAGTTTTAACCCACTATTCAAACCCCCTTCTAGTGTGTTCTTGTGTATTTCAATGGTTTCATTTATGAAATCTTAAATATTTAGATTTTGAATTTATGGTTTTATTTATGAAACCCAAAATTTCTAGGGTTTCATTAATGCTTTTGGATTTTAGGTTTCAATTTGGGGTTTCATAAATGAAAACATAATTATTTAATGTTTGGATTAATGGTTTTATTTATCAAACCCTAAGTATTTATGGTTTTATTTATGAAACCTTAAATATTTAAGGTTTTATTTATGAAATCCTAAATATATAAGGTTTAATTTATGATTTCATTAATGAAACTTTAAATATCTAAAGTTTTATTATTCAAACCCTAAATATTTAGTTTTTAATTTTGGTTGAAATTTAGGGTTTCATTAATGAAACAAAAAAAAAAGATTTCACTTATCAAACCCTAGATATTTAGGGTTTCATTTATGATATCCTAAATAATCACATTTTTAATTTAATATTTTATTTATGAAACTCTAAATATGTAGTGTTTCCATTAATGGGTGAAATTTAGGGTTTCATTAATGATTTAGGATATAGGGTTTCAATTTGTGATTTCATTTATGAAATTCTAAATATTTTCGGTGAAATTTAGGGTGTCATAAATGAAAACACAATTATTTAGGTTTTGGATTTATGGTTTCATCTATCAAACCCTAAGTATTTAGGGTTTCATTCATGAAATCTTAAATATTTAAGGTGTTATTTATGAAACCCTAAATATATAGGGTTTAATTTAAGGTTTCATTAATGAAAAACTAAATATTTTTTCAGTTCGAGGTTGGAGATCGCAGCTGTCCCCCAACCTACTGGGTTGAAGACTAATCCTACTCGCGATCTGTGGTTATTGTTGGCCCAAGGGAATTTTGCACACGACAAGAATCGAACACGGGACTTCTCGTTAAATGGATCACTCTCACCCCTGTGAACGCAATGAGGCCTAAAAAAGGTTAAGGGTTTCATTAATGAAAAACTAAATATTTTAAGTTTTATTATTAAAACCTTAAATATTTAGTTTTTAATTCAGGGTTTCATTTCTGAAAAATAATATTTAATTTATAAAGCCCTAAATATTTAGAGTTTAGATATATTGTTTCAATTATGTAACCCAATCTATTAAGGTTTTCAATTAAAAGTTTTTATGAAATCCTAAATATATAGAATGAAATTTAAGATTTCATTTATATAACTCTAAATATATAAGATTTCCCTTATCAAATACTAATTGTATAAGGTGAAAGTTAGGGTTTCCTTTATGATATCCCAAATAAATAGGTTTTTAATTTTTGGTTTTATTTATGAAACTATAAATACATAGCATTTCAATTTAGGATGAAATTTATTATTTCATTAATGATTTAGGATTTAGGGTTTCAATGTGTGATTTCATTTATGAAATTCTAAATATTTTGGGTGAAATTTAGGGTTTCAAAATGAAAATATAATTATTTAGGGTTTGGATTAATGGTTTCATTTATCAAACCCTAAGTATTTAGGGTTTCATTTATGAAACCTCAAATATTTGGTGTTTCATTTATGAAACCCTAACTATATAGTGTTTAATTGAGATTTTAATTTATGAAACCCTAAATATAAATGATTTAATTTACAATTTTATTTATGAAACCTTAAATATGTAGGGTTTAATTAATGAAACCCTAAATATTTAGTTTTCATTTATGGTGAAATTTAGGGTTTCATTAATTAAACCATAAATAAATAAGATTTAATTTATAAAATCTTAAATATTTAGGGTTTCATTTTATTGTTTTAATTATGAAACGCTAAATATTTAGAGTTTTAATTTAAGGTTTTATTTATCAAACCTTAATTATTTATGGTGCAATTTAGGGTTTCATTTATATAACTTTAAATATTTAAGATTTTACTTATGAAACCCCAAATATTTAGGGTTTCATTTATGAAATCCTAAATAATAAGGTTTTTAATTTATGATTTTATTTATGAAACCCTAAATACGTAAGGTTTCTATTACGGGTTTAATTAATGGTTTAGGATTAAGAGTTTCAATTTGGGATTTCATTTATGAAATTCAAAATATTTTCGCTAAAATTGAGGGTTTCATAATTATTTAAGGTTTGGATTCGTGGTTGCATTAATAAAAAATGAATATGTAGGGTTTCATTTATGAAATCTCAAATATTGAAGGTTTTATTTATGAAACCCTAAATATATAGGGATTAATTTATGGTTTCAATAATGAAACCTTTAATATTTAAAGTTTCATTGATGAAACCCTAAAGTTTAAAGTTTTATTATTGAAACCCTAAATAATAAGTTTTTAATATCTAGTGAAATTTAGGATTTAATTATTGAAACCCTAAAAATAAGATTTCATTTAAGAAACCCTAAATGTTTATGGTTTCAATATAATTTTCCAATTTAGAAACCCTAAATTTTTAGAATTGTAATTTAAGGTTTTATTTATAAAATCCTAAATATTTTGGGGGAAATTTAAGGTTTCATTTATATAAATCTAAATATTTAAGTTTTCACTTATGAAACCCTAAATATTTAAAGTAAATTTAGGGTTTCATTTATGAAATCCTAAATAATTATATTTTTTATTTAGGTTTTTATTTATTAAATCCTAAATATTTAGGGTTTCAATTTATGGTGACATTTAGTGTTTAATTAATGGTTTAATATTTAGGGTTTCACTTTGTGATTTCATTTATGAAATTCTAAATATTTTGGTTTAAATTTAAGGTTTCATAAATGAAAACATAATTATTTAGGGTTTGTATTTATAGTTTGATTAATCAAACCATAAGTATTTAAGATTTCCTTTATGAAATTTCAAATATTTAAAGTTTTATTTATGAAATCCTAAATATATAAGGTTTAGTTTAAGGCTTTATTTAGGAAACTCTTAATATGTAGGATTTGAATTTAGTGTGTAATTTAAGGTTTCATTATTGGTTTAGTTTTTAAGGTTTCAATTTGGGATTTCATTTATGAAATTCTAAATATTTTTGGTAAAATTTTGGGTTTCATAAATAAAAAAATAATTATTTAGGATTTGGATTCAAGGTTTCATTTATGAAACCCTAAGTATTAAATGTTTCATTTATGAAACTCTAAATATCTAAATAAATAAATTTCATTTATGAACCCCTAAATATTTATGATTTCTTTTTATTGTTTCAACTATGAAACCTTATATTTTTAGAGTTTCCATTTAAAGTTTTATTTATGTAACCCTAAATATTTAAGGTGAAATTTTGAGTTTCATTTATATAACTCTAAATATTTAATATTTCAATTATGAAACCCTAAATATGTAGGGTTCCATTAATGAAATCTTAAATAATTAAGTTTTTAATTTATGATTTTATTTATGAAACTCTAAATATGTAAGGATTTAATTTGGGATTTCATTTATGAAATTCTAAAATATTTTTGGTTAAATTTAGGGTTCCATAAATTAAAACATAATTATTTAGGGTTTGGATTCACTGTTTCATTTATCAAACCCTTAGTATTTAGTGTTTAGTTTATGAAATCTCAAATATTTATGATTTTATCTATGAAACCTTAAATATATAGGGTTTAATTTAAGGTTTCATTAATAAAAAACTAAATATTTAATTTTAAATTTAGGGTGAAGTTTATGGTTTCATTAATGAAACTCTAAATAAATAAGAATTAATTTATGAAACCCAAAAATATAGGATTTTATTTTATTGTTTCAATTATTAAACTCTAAATATTTAAAGTTTCAATTTAAGGTTTTATTTACTAAATATTTATGGTGAAATTTAATGATTCATTTATATATTTCTAAATATTTAATATTTTTGTTATGAAACCTTTAGGGTTTCATTTATGAAATCCTAAATAATTAGATTTTTAGTTTATGATTTTATTTATGAAAATCTAAATATGTAACATTTCAATTAAGGGTTTCATTAATTGTTTTGGATTTAGGGTTACAATTTGGGATTTTATTTAGGAAATTCCAAATATTTTTTGTGAAATTTAGGTTTTCATAAATGAAAAGATAACGATTTAGGGTTTGGATTTACAGTTTCATTTATCAAACCCTAAGTATTTAAGATTTCATTTATAAAATCTCAAATATTTAGGGTTTTATTTATGAAACCTTAAATATATAATTTAATAAGATTCCATTTATGAAACCCTAAATATTTAGGGTTTCATTTTATTTTTTTCAATTATGAAACCCTATATTTTTAGAGTTTCAATTTAAAGTTTTATTTACGAAACCTTAAATATTCATGGTGAAATTTCAAGTTTTATTTATAGAACTCTAAATATTTAATATTTCATTTATGAAACCTTAAATATTTAGGGTTTTATTTATGAAATCCTAAATAATATGGTTTTAAATTTATGTTTTCATTTATGATACTCTAAATATATATAGTTTCAATTTAGAGTTTAATTAATGGTTTAAGATTTTGGGTTTCAACTTAAGATTTCATTTAGGAAATTCTATATATTTTTGGTGAAATTTAGGGTTTCATAAATGAAAACATAGTTATTTAGGGTTTGGATTTACCATTTCATTTATCAAACCTTAAGTATTTAGGGTTTCATTTATGAAATCTCGAAGACTTTTGGTTTTATTTATGAAACCCTAAATATATAGGATTTTATTTATGAAATCTTAAATATATAGGGTTTAATTTAGGGTTTCATTAATGAATCTATAAATATTTAATATTTTATTATTTAAACCCCTAATATTTAATTTTTAATTTAGGGTGAAGTTTAAGGTTTCATTAATGAAACCTTAAATAAAAAGATTTCAATTATGACATCTTAAATATTTAGGGTTTTGTTTTATTTATTGAATTATGAAACCTTAAATATTTTAAGGTTTTATTTACTAAATTTTGAATATTTATGGTGAAATTTAGAGTTTCATTTATATAACTCTAAATATTTAATATTTCATTTATGAAATCCTAAATATTTAAGGTTTCATTTATGAAATCCTAAATAATTAGATTTTTAATTTATGATTTAATTTATGAAACTCTAAATATGTAAGGTTTTAATTTGAGGTTTTATTATTTGTTTAGGATTTAGGGTTTCAATTTGGGATTTCATTTATAAAATTCTAAATATTTTTAGTGAAATTTAGGGTTTCATAATTGAAAACACAATTATTTAGGGTTTGGATTCCCCGTTTCATTGATTAAACCCTTAGTATTTAGGGTTTATTTTATGAAATCTCAAATATTTAAGGTTTTATTTATGAAACCCTAAATATATATGGTTTAATTTAAGGTTTCAATAATGAAACCCTAAATATTTAAAGTTTTATTGTTGAAATCCTAAATATTTAGTTTTTAATTTAGGGTGATGTTTAAGGTTTCATTAATGAAACCTTAAATAAATAAGATTTCAGTTATGGAACCCTAAATATTTATATTTATATTTTATTGTTTAAATTATGAAACCCTAAATTTTTAGAGTTTTAATTTAATGTTTTATTTATGAAACCCTAAATATTTAGGGTGTAATTTAAAGTTTAATTTTTATAAGTCTAAATATTTAATAATTCACTTATGAAATCTTAAATATTTAGGGTTTCATTTATAGTAAAATTCAAGGTTTCATTAATGGTTTAGGATATAAGGATTCAATTTCTGAGTTCATTTATGAAATTCTAAATATTGTAGGTGAAATTTAGGGTTTCATAAATGAAAACATAATTATTTAAGGTTTGGATTTATGTATTCATTTATCATACCTTAAGTATTTAGGGTTTCATTTATGAAGTCTCAAATATTTAAGGTTTTATTTATGAAACACAAAATATATAATGTTTTATTTAGGGTTTTATTTGTGAAACCCTAAATATGTATGGTTTAATTAATTTTTTTTTTAAATGAAGTCTAGGAAAGAAAGTAAGATTAGGATATCCTAACTATATTGGCACCTCCAAAGCAAACAACTCAACCCAACTAATTTTATTAAAAAAAGAAATGGAATGAAAATACAAGAGTAGTTTTTACAACAATTGAGGGGACATAAGCCAAACCTAATAAAGACTAACAATATATCCTAAAGTTAGCCAAATCTATAATTTGTCAATGTATTTTGATTTCTCTCAAGGTGCCTATACAAAAAACTAGGGGCAACTGAAAATCATGTAAAAGACAACCTATGTTTGAGACCAAAACTAGCCAATGAATCAGCACATTGGTTGCCTTCTCTATAAATATGAGAAACTTTGAAATTAAGTACTTGACACTTGGTAATAGCTATATTCCAATTTCTTCTTAGTCGCCAAGGCACAAGACTTGGTTTGGTGAATGCTAAGACAGTCGTGCTTGAGTCACATTCTAGCCATAAGGTGTCCAATCCCCTTTCAAGACATAGATCAATAGCCAACATTGCAGCATAGAGCTCAACTTCTAGTGCTAATTTTATGCCAATGTATTTAGTGAATCCACCAATAAATCTGCCCTCATTATCTCTAAAAAGACCTCCAACTGATGCATGTGCTGGAGCCCCAGCAGCAACCCCATCAGTATTACATTTAATACAATGCAGCGGTGGAGGCAGCCATATAACAGGTAAGATAATTTCAGGTCCTGCATATTTAGGGTAGATGCCAAGCTTAAGCAAAAGATCACCTTCAACTGTAGTAATTGTCTTTCCCATAGTGATTATGCTAGTGAAAGTAATATTATATTTGAGTTGGAAGAGTAGCTGTGAAAAGGGAACATGCTGATTTCGAAATCTAATATTGTTTCTGTTGGTCCATAACAGCTAAACAATATGAATTATGATAGAAAGAAAAACTTTGCATTGTCTACCTTTAATTCTATTAGCAGATTTTAGTAGGGTTGTTAATGATGTGAGATCCAAGAGGATAGATGTAAGTTGGCTGACCCAAGTTCAAAATTTCAGAGCAAAATTGCAGCTTAAGAACAAATGTGCAGCGGTCTCCAAATCTGTCAAGCAATGACTGCAGACTGAGGTGAGACAACAACCCTTTTTCTGCAATAGATCATCAGTAGGTAAAGACCTGTGGATGGCACGCCAAAATACAAAACTTCTAAAAGGTGGGATAGCTTGGGACCAAACTGAACTGGCCCAAGAAACTTGCTGGAGTCTAGGAGATAAATGTGCATATGCTTCCTTTGTAGTTAGCTTTCCAAAAACGGAAGGAATCCAAACAGGGGAGTCGTTATCAGAACCCGAGGGGACAGGGATCTCTGCCAGATGGAATGAAAATGTGGGATCAATTGAGAAACAAAGGAGGGGATAGCCCACTGATCATTCAAGATTATAGAGTTAATTAATGAAACCCTAAATATTTAGTTTTTAATTTAGGTTGAAATTTAGGGTTACATTAATAAAACTTAAAATAAATAATATATCATTTATAAAACCTTAAATATTTAGGGTTTCATTTTATGGTTTCAACTATGAAACCCTAAATATTTAAAGTTTCATTTTAAGATTTTATTTATAAAATCCTAAATATTAAGGGTGAAATTTAAGGTTTCGTTTATATAACTTTAAATATTTAAGAATTCCCTTATGAAACCTTAAATATTTAGGATTTTATTTATGAAATTGTAAATAATTAGGTTTTTAAGTTATGGTTATTAATGAAACTTTATAAATATGTAAGGTTTTAATTCAGAGTGAAATTTAAGGTTTCATTAATGGTTTATGATTTAGGCTTTCAATTTGGGAATTCATTTTGGAAATTCTAAATATTTTGGGTGAAATTCAAGGTTTCATAAATGAAAACATAATTATTTAGGGTTTGGATTTATGGTTTCATCTATTGAACCTTAAGTATTTAGGGTTTCATTTATAAAATTTGAAATATTTCAAGTTTTATTCATGAAGCCCTAAATATATATGGTTTAAATTTTCATTAATGAAATCCTAAATATTTAGTTTTTAATTTAAGGTGAAATTTAGGGTGTCATTTATGAAACCCTAACGATTTAGTTTTTAATTTATTGTTTCATTTATGAAACCCTAAATATTTAGATTTTCAATTTAAGGTTTTATTTATGAAACCCTAAATATTTATGATGAAATTTAGTGTTTCATTTATATAACTCTAAATATAAGATTTCACTTATGAAATCCTAAATATTTTGGGTGAAAATTATGGTGTCATTTATGAAATCTTAAATAATTAGATTTTTAATTTAGGGTTTTATTTACGAAACTCTAAATATGTAGGGTTTCAATTTAAGGTTTAATTAATGGTTTAGGATTTAAGGTTTCAATTTGTAATTTCATTTATGAAATTCTAAATATTTTGGGTGAAATTTAGGACTTCATAAATGAAAATATAATTATTTAGGGTTTTGCTTTATGATTTCATTTATAAATCCCTAAGTATTTAAAGTTTCATAATAAAACCTTAAAATTTAGGATTTTATTTATGAAACCCTAAATATTTAGGGTTTCAATTTATGGTTTTACCAACGAAATAGTAAATATTAAGGGTTTTGATTTATTGTTTTAATTATGAAACTCAAAATATTTAGGGTTTCAATTTAAGGTTATTTTTTAAACTATAAATATTTATGGTGAAATTTATGATTTTTTAATAAAATATGAAATATTTAAGGTTTGATTATTGAAACCTTAAATATTAGGATTTTGATTTAAGGTTTCATTATTGAAACCCTAAATAAATAGAGTTATGAAAGCCTAAATATTTAGGGTTTCAATTTATGATTTTATTCATGAAATCATATATAGTTAGGATATCAATTGAAGGTTTCATTTATGAAACGGTAAATATTTAGGTTTTCATTTAAGAAACTTCAAATATTTAGTGCTTGGATTTATGGTTTTATTTATGAAACTTGAAAATTTTAGGATTTCAATTTATAGTTTTATTTATGAAATCTAAATATTTAATTTTTCAATTTAAGGTTTTATTTATGAAATGCTAAATATTTAGGGTGATATTTTGGGTTTTGTTAATGAAACCCTTAATATTGAAGGTTTTAATTTATGGTTTTATTGATAAAATTTTAAATATTTAAGGTTTTAATTTATGGTTTTATTTATATAATCCTAAATATTTAAGGTGAAATTTAAATAATTTTCCTAAATCCTAAACCATGAAATAAAACCTTAAATCCTAAACCATGAAATGAAATACTAAATCCTGAATCATGAACCCCTAAACTTTAAATCATGAAATGAGACAATACATTCTAATAAAGTCCTAAATCCTAAACCATGAAATGAAACCCTAATTCCTACATTATGAAACCACAAATCATAAACCATGAAACCTTAAATATTAAACAATGAAACCCTCAAACCTAACCCATGAAATGAACCCTTAAATAATAAACCATGAAGCCCTAAATCTTAAATCTTAAACCATGAAACCTTAAATTATAAAACTTGAAACCTTAAATCTTAAACCATGAAACCCTAAATTAAAACATGAAACCTTAAATCCTAAAATATGAAACCACAACCCATGCAAAATTCTTACAGCATAAACCATAAACCATAAACCCTAAAACCTTAACATGAAATCATAAAACCATAATTCATAAAATCTTAAATCAAAACCTCTAGACACAAATCATTAACCATGAAAAAATAGTGAACCTTAAACCATTAAGCTTAAAATAATGAACCGAAACAATAAATCAGGAAATCCTAATCATTGAAACCTTAAACCTTAAATATGAGCAACAATAGAAATATATTAAAAATTTAAGAGCATTGAATGAAAATAAAATTAAAAATATGAAAAAAGAAAGAGTAATGATGAAGAATGACATGACATCTAGACAAATTTACTTATGTGTCAAAAATCACTAAACTAATGTATCAGTATATGATATGAGTTCGCTTCTCAGAATTTATATATTATATATAGATAAATAAAGCTAGTATGACCACTTTTTACATAAAAATGACTCATTATTTTGAGTAACTTATAGTTATTTTATAGAAGGTAACCAATGATATCTCAATTATTTCAGAAACTCAAAAGAACAAGAGTTATTAATGTGGTATAAATTGGTTTATAAAAAATAAGGAGTTGAAGTATTGAACCAGCTTGTGACATAACAATCAAAATGCTTATGTGACAAGAAAAGATTAGCTTAGTTGTGATTAGTTATGAAAGTCATAACTCGAAATTCAGGATTTATATGTTATAAATCAATAGATTGTTTTTGGATAATCAGTATATATATGCTCATACAGAGAGAGCATACATGATTAATTAAATGACTTATACAGCAGAACAAATACCAAGAATTACTAGTATCATCATTATTATTTTGTCTTTTCTTAGACAATTGTTACAAAGAATTGATCAGTAAAGTGTGCTTATGATCCTTGTGTTCAACATTTGGAATGCAAAATCAATGGCTTTTCTTTTCTCAGCATTCCTGGTGTACGTTTGAAGCCACTGCTCTAGCCCAAAACTTGATTTTCTCTTTCATGTCACCTGAAGACTTGTGAGAAGCCCAATTTGGAATAGGAGGAGCACAACTTTGCACCAACCATGCTTCTGATAAGTATGGTCTTCTTGCTGCCATGTCTTGCTCTGTCTCATCTCTTTGTTTCTCTTGCAAGCCAGGTAGTATGTTAGTTAGACTTGGACTCAAGGTTTCTTTCTCAAATGAGAACCCCAAATCCTTGAATCCCTGAACTTCTTCAAATTCAAGATCACTTAGGCTTCTCCTCATTGTTTTATGATTCAGGTACTTGGGCCTCATCTCCATAATACCCTCTGTGTTGTTGAGGCTTTCAACCTCAGTCTTTCTAGCTGGTCTATATCTTGGAATGCTACAAGACTGTTATACATAGCCAAAAACATAAATGACAAAATGTGAGGACTGAGTAGTGAGTAGTTAACTTCAAAACATTCAAAATCAATCTGAATTTTTTGGAAGTATATATATGTCTTAAGCTTTACTTTCTAAAGGACTATTGACTTTTCTTAAAAAGTAGCATTGTAGCAGCAAAGTGTATATGTATGTGCTGCCTTAAGTGCCTGTCCTTTTCTAATTATATGATTTGCAAAGCCAAAAACTTGGTTTTTTGGGCCTTTTGGCCATGCTGTAATTGGTGCTATTCTGGGTGCTGGTCACAATAAAAGCAATCATAAACTCTTAGAAGGGACAGAATCTTATGCATTTAAAAACTACAAAGGCAAAAAAATGAGTCTATTACTTAATATCTTACAAAAGCAGATGATTGAAGTACCTTAGAGTTTTGCCTGGGGGGAAGAATGTCTCTATGTGTAGGTGTTGATGGTTGCTTTTGGGATCTGCCAGTTCTAGTATCACTTAATTGGAACTTTTCATCTCTTCCTATGGATGGAGGCAAAGATGGTGTTCTTTGCAGTTTACTTCTCCTTCTACTACAATCACTGTTATGATTTCCTTTCATCTGTGCAAAACAAGGTTTACTTGCTGCATGAGACACAACAGGATCTGTTGGTTGGTGCACCAATATGCTTCCTGTATGGTCTTCTTCTTCTTCTTCTCTCAATCTCAATGGTGGCATGGATGGTGCTCTCTGGATCTTCTTAGGATGAACAAAAGCACCATTGTTTGGTGTTTTACTTGGTGATGATGAGTTTGAGGACACATCAGAGTCCTTGACCAAAAAATCTGGGGGGCTGATTAGGCCAGTGGAATAAGAAGGGTAAGGATCAGAGTGACACCTTGTCATGCTTGGTGTTATCTTTAACAAGTTATCAAAGAACCAGCACTCCTCCAGAAGAAGATCAGCAGCTTCCACTTTTTCATGTTTGCAAAAAGAAGAAGACTCCATGAATGAGTTTTCCACTTTTCCAACTTTGTCACCCTTTCATGTGTTCTCAATTTATATGGAGGCTTTTTTCATCTTCTATATTCTCATTGAATTCTGATTAAATTAACTGAATGTTGTGCACACAACAGGCCAAAATATATGACTATACTACCTCCGATCCTTATTATAAGCAACAGGAGGTAGTATTAAAAATGCCTCCTCAAAGCTGAGCTTTCTAGATAAGCCATGTGAGATATGACAGCATGTGCTTTAAGATGTCCTTATATTATTGTTTAGCCATAATGAGATTACTGTCCAAAAAAAAAAACAAAGTGTTATTTAATGCAAAAATGGATTTCCCAAAGGCAAAGGCAAAGGCATTTCATGCAGTGAAATAATAATAGTTAGGAGTTATGAGGCCAAGTGGGGTCATGCGGCATTTAAGCTCCACAACAAAGAAATTATAGGTAGGGACGATTTTTTTGGGATTGGCCTTGTCATGCCAGCACATCCCCATGTGATGCGGTTTTTGTTTATGCTGCCACTTCACATCACAAACACAAGTTAAATTGATCATTGCGTTTGGTAGTTTGTTTGACTATTACAACAAAATAATTTTAATATTATCATGTTATTTTCTTTGAGAATATATAGATATTTTTAGAACTATTATATTCTTAAAATTGAATAGTTATATGTAGTAGTTCTTAGCATGCAGTTGCAGAATATATACCTTCATTCCTTTTTCGCCAGGTGTGTGTTAGTCTATTGCTGTGTTCCACTATCACAATATTCACACCACCAACGTTCTTAAGCTGTCTAAATATTATGAGGGTTTAAAAAATTAAAGCAAACTAATGAAATTGAATTGAAGTATATATTAATTTGGTTCAGTTTGGTTAAGGAATGAAACCAATTATTTAATTCGAATCTAGGTTTGTGGTTTGGTTAAGGAAGATGCCAAAAGCTCTGAATTATTTTGTTGTAATTGTTGTTAACATATCGATCAACCACTCTAGAATCTTGACAAATTTTGGTTAAATTTGTAAGTTTCTTCTGATCAGGTAAAACAACTTTTAAATTAATTGGCTTGTTTAGCTAGTTTCCATTGCTGAGTTTGATTAGCAAATAAAATAATATGAATAAGATTTTGGTGCTTTTATTTTTATTTTGTAAATTCTTAAAAAACAAAGTAAAAATAATGTAATCTTTAATTTGTATAGTGTGTTTGGAATTTAGCTTGAAGCAATATATTAATGACATTTTTTTTTCTGTTTTATAAGTGATTTTAGAGACCACACCACCAAACATGTCAGTGCAAGTTAGTGAAAATATACTAATTAAAATGGAAATAGTAGTATACTAAAGCAAAAGCACCCTCTTGGAAAACCAAAAACTCTCTAGTTTTACTCATAAAGATTTGTTTGTATTGTGATTTAGAAAGAAAAATAGAAGAATCTTGAAAGAGAATTTCTTTGTTGAGTTAATAATCTTTCTACAGATCAATGCTATATATGTTAGTAACTACCAATCATTTAAGATAATTAAACTTCATTCATTTGCAGCAAAGACGAGCATTACATTTTGGTCCCCGCCAAATCTTTACACCACATGACATACATAACACCCAACTGAGCCACTTGGACATTTCTAAACCACTCTAATCTTTATATATCTAACCTTCTAACAGATTCAACTAGGGACACACATTTTCTCCACAAAATACCAGAACTACAAAGCAGTGGACACGTTGATGAACATATATATATAGGTGGATTTGTTGGTTTAAATTGAAAAGATTATATAAACCTTTCATTCCACCACCTGGTCTACAACTGTTTGTCGCATGTATAAAGAAAAATGGCCATGCCTTATTACCAAGAAGACCAACTACCAATGTAAATTAAAAAAAAAAAAAAAAAAGGTTGAAGTTTATTAGTATAGTCATCAGTTGTAACTTTTGCTTCCTAACAGAGATGAATGTGAGAAGTGAAGTGATAAAAAAATCAACAAAAATGAAAGAGATTAAAAAAGAAAAAAGAAGTGAATGCATGCTTTTCATAACCGTGGCATGTCTATCAATACATGCTTCACAGTCCACATTGTCAAACTTGTTCACTTGGCATCAAAGAAACCGAACCCTTTTGATGAGGTAACCACCTACTTGTCATAGCCACAAGTAGCTAGAGTGCATTAATAAAACATGACTTTGATAATAATATTAAGGTTAAAATATATTTTACTTACATAATATATATCAAAATTTTGCATTTGCAACTTAATGTCCCTAATATATAAAAAAATTATTTTGGGTCCTACTCTCAAAATTAAGTTAAATAATAACGCATCCATTAAATATTTTAAAAAACGGTCTGTAAGTTGTTAATATTCAGCTAAAAACCATCAAAATTAATTAAAAAAAACAGTTTATAGTGATTTCAATCATTTAATTGACAGCAAAATCCTATAACAAAATTTTTTTTATACCAGAAACAATCACAAACGAAAAAAGAAAAAAGAAAAAATATTATTAGAGAAGAAATACAAAATAACAATACATATCATCAACTTAAAACATATTTTAGCATAATATTAATAATGAAACAGAAGCTGCTAGCTAGGAACACTGGGACCAAATCAGTAATTTGTGCAGAGACTCGATAGTATGTGCTGGCCATAGTGCTTAATTTATGCCATCAAGGAACATGCATGGTGGAGGAACTTAGCCAGCCACTGCCAGGTTACACTAAAGTTCTTGCAGCCCACAATCATTTTATTTTTTATTTCCTAAAAGCAGAAATACATTACAATCATTTCATTAAATAACATCTCCAATTTCCTAATGTCCTGAGTTAGAGTTAAGCTATGGGCCTTAAATTTTTAAAGGCTTACTATTAGCTAACTATTCCACTCTATAATTTCTTTTAATCCAAACTTTAAGCCGCTAAATGATAAATAAATAAAAAGTATATAAAAGACAAATTGAAAAAAAAAATTTAAGTATTTCTGTAAAAAAGAAAAAGAAAAATGTTAATATAATATATTATCTATTATAAAAAAAAGAGTTTGTCACGTGCACATGTGTCATCATCATATTTATTTCTATCCATATTTTTTTGTTATTTTTTTAATTCATACATTCACTTAATTATCTTAAATATATTAATTTAGATAATTAGAATGAATATATATTTTTATTTAATTAATCAATAAAGTTAAATCATTAATTTTTAAATTTTTTATTTTATATACCATTGTAATCAATTTTTAATATTTTATATATTTTATTTTTAAGTTCATATCATCAAATTATTATATTTAACTAAATTACCAGAGGATTATAGATGAAACTAGAAGAAAATCATAAACGCAAAAATCACTAAAGTTTTAAAGTTTTGTTCACGGTCTTAGGGTTTAGTGTCCACTATTTAGTGTTTATTCATGATTTAAGGTTTAGTGTGTTATGGTATAGGATTTAGGGTTAATGACTAAGGATTCAATGTTTAAGGTTTAAGATTTCATGGTTTAATGCCCATGGTTTATGACTCATTGTTTTAGAGTTTTAGTGTTTTAGTGTTCATGGATTATAGTTCATTGTTTTGGTTTATGATTTATGGTCTATGGTTCAATATTCGGGGTCTAAGGTTTATGATATATGGTTAGAGTTTATGGTTTTAGGTTTATGATGCATGGTGTTTGATTCATTGTTTAAGGTTTTTATGTTGGTATTTAAAGTTAATATTTTAGTGTTATGGGGTTTAGCTTTCAAAGTTTATAGTATGGGGTTTAAAGTTTTATAGTGTATGGTTCATGATTTTATGATTTATATTTTAAGGTTTCGACCTTTGTTATTTAAGGTTTAAGATTCATGATTTTAGAGTTTTAAATATTCGAGTTTTAGTATTTATGATTTCATGGTTATAGTGTTTCATGATTTAGGTTTTAAGATTTTAATGTTTAAGGTAACATGGTTTAGTGTTTCAGGTTTATTGTTTTAAACTTTTAGGATTTAAGGTTTAGTGTTTTTTAATGGTTAAGGGTTGGTGTTTATGGTTTATGATTTATGATTTTATGATTTATGGTTTTAAGCTTTAAGGTTTCATAGTTTAAAGTTTATGGTTTTAGGGTTTAGGGTTTAATGTTTTATGATTTAATGTTTAAGGTCTAGGGTTTTATGCTTTAAGATTTTAAGGTTTCATGTCGCATGTTGTATGGTTTAATGGTTTACGATTTAAGATTCCATGCTTAAGTATTTAGGGTTTAACTTTTAAAATGTGGGGTTTCATGGTTTAGAATTTAAGGTTTGATTTCATGGTTTATGATATAGGATTTCATTAAAATTTATGATTTCACTATTTAGGATTTAAAGTTTCATTTCATTATTAAGGGTTTATGATTTAAGGTTTCATTAAGGATTTTGGGTCATGATTCCATTAGTTAGAATTTAAGGTTTCGTATCATGGTTTATGATCTAAGGTTTCATAATTTATTATTTAAGGTTTCCTTGGTTAGAATTTAAGGTTTCATATCATGGTTTAGGATTTAAGATTTCATGATTTAAGATTTAAGATTTCTTTCTTTTTTCATATTATAAAAATTTCATTTTAAAAAAAAAATCACGACATTATTCTTGTTTTTTTAAAATTTTTAAGTCATTATTCTTATTTTTTCATATTTTTCAAATTTCATTTTTTTTTTCAAATTTTCAACAAATGACTTGTTTTTTCATATTTTAACAATTTTATTTTCATATTTTCAAGACATCATTTTTTATTTTTCATATTTTTTTAATTTTCAAAAAATTTAAATTGTCAAGACATTAACATTGTTTTATCATTTTTTTTCAAATTTTCAAGACATTTTTTTCATATTTATCAAATTTTCAAGACATTAATCTTGTTTTGTAGTATTTTTAAATTTTTTTTTATGTTTTTTCAAAATTTTCAAGATAGTCTCTTATTTTATGTTTTTCATATTTTTTCAAATTTTCAAGTCATTATTCTTGTTTTTTTATATTTTTAATTTTTTAAGACATTATTCTTATTTTTTTCATAGGCTTATCAGTTATGGTTCAAGGTTTAGGTTTATCATTTATGATTTATAGTTTTAGGTTCATGGTTTAGAATTATAGGATTCATGGTTTATGGTTTATGGCGATAATGTTTGAGATTTTAAGATTTAGGATTTCATGGCTAAGGGTTGGATTTCATGAACCTTAAACCCTAAAATCCTAACTCCTAAATTATAAAACCTTAAAAATTGAAACACTAAATCATAAACCATAAACTGAAAACACTAAACACTCAAACCTTAAAATAATGAATCATGAAACCTAAATCATGAAGCCTCAAACATTGAAACATTAAAGCATAAACCATGAATCAAAAACACTAAACACTCAAACCTTAAAATAATGAATCATAGACCCGAACAATGAAACTTAAAGCCTTAACCATGAAACCTAAAACCTTAACACCATAAATCTAAAGACTTAAAACTAAAACCTTAAGCAATGAATGCTAAACTCTAAAACTATAAACCCTAGACTTTGACCATATAATCATAAACCTTAAACATTAAACCATAATCCTTAAATACTGACTATGGACCTAAAACCTTAAAATGTAAACCCTTAAATCATAAAACCATAAACTTGAAACCATAAATACTAGCACTTAGAATTCTAAAACCTTGAAACCTAAAAACTATGTACCCTGAATTGTAACCATATAACCTCGAACCCTAAATATTAAATCATAAACTTTAAATCATGAATCTGAAATTCTAAATCATAAAATCTTAAATACTAAAATGTTAAACCCTACCATAAACCTTGAAATCATGAACTATAAAACCTTAAACATTGACTTTTACATATATTATGGTTTACCTGTACTAACATACTTATATTATAAAAATAATGACTTAAATAAGTTTTAGGTCTTTATAAAAATTTTATTATGTTTTGGATCTCTACAGATGACGTGATATCATCTTAACTGTTGATATATGTTGAAATAGTGTCACATCATCACTTAACTAATGATTGAGATGATAACACATCACTGGTAAATACCTAAAACCAAAAGAAAAAATATTATAAACTTAATACACATAAAAAAAACACGTATTATTGTGGTAGTTTATCCCTAAAATTAAGGTAAGAATAATTGTTACATATCCAAAAAATAAGTAATTGACATTCACGAGATTCCATCTAGATTCAACAAATTAAAATGGTTAAACCAAGGAGATCTAGTTCAATTGATTGAGTAAGGTGCATGAATATTATAAATCTCCTATGCTACCATTTTCAATTCCTACTAATAAAAAAAAAAAAAAAAACTAAAATGGTTGAAGACTGATCATCAAACTACAAGACCCTGTTGGCAACAATACGATAAATAAAAGACAAGATTGATTTTTGTCTACGTACTGTTCTAGTGGTTAGCTTAATGCAATACCGCGGTCATGGGTTCGAGACATGACAGTCCCCTTCCTTTAATTAAACCAAAAAAAGGACAAGATTTGACACCTGAGGATTCGATTTCATGTTTCCTTTCACCAAAAAAATTCTTTCGTGTTTTCTCGGGGTTCTAATTTTGTGATTGGGGTTTTCTCCTTGCAATATAATATACATCTATTAATGCATTTAAACCTTTGGGGTATTATTAGAGACAAATATTATATTTTCTTAATATTCTAAAATGATATAGGACCAAGGGAGTACAATTTAGATTAGAAATTAGGTTAGATTCTACAGAAATAATCAATTTAGGCTGTGATTTTGATGATGGAATATCGTAATTTCCTGGTCAAAACTATATTTCAATCTCAGAAAAAGCTATATACAAATGCCGCATCAGCACCAAAAATTTGCTAAGCAATCCAAGCTACGAAACAATATAGCCTAATCAAAAGGGCACTTTTTCATTAGTATCAACTCTCTTAGAGAACAAAGGCACAAGTTCTCAAATTTACAGTGAACTGAGACATCCTTGTCTGGGTCCATATGAACTAGTACACCATCTCTGAAAACAAATTTAAGATCAAGCTTCGGTGATTCTTCACTCAGTACCATATCTTCTTCCATTGCAGCTGAGTGAGAGACACATTCAGCTGGCACAACATCCTTTTCTTGGTTTCCAGCATTACACATTTTCATGAGGTTCAAACAATCAAGAGATGTTACATTCTTTTCATTTCTTGAGGTTTTATTTGGTGAGTAGGTGAAATCTTGAGGCATAAAGCATGCTTTAACTGCTGAAATAAGATCCACAGATAATAATGCAACAGCATCATGGACATCTTCTGCTGTCCACTGGTTACTGTTTAAACCCCATTTTTCAACAAGTATTTTCTTTGTCAAATGATGGAGACTGTGGAGACATGCAGAGCAACATTGATACAAGCAAATAACCCCAGATTCAGCAGGGCCACTGCCATTACTTGAAGAGACATTATTATCTGTAGCATTCTCATGTTCATCAGATTTAACATCACTTGATTTAGCACCGATCTCTACTGGGGACAAGCTTGGCTGATCAGAGACAGGAAAGTTACTAATCTCAATCTCAACATTCTGTGAACCCTCTACTGGGGACAAGCTTGGCTGATCAGAGACAGGAAAGTTACCAATCTCAATCTTAACATTCTGTGAACCCTTTACTGGGGACAAGCTTGGCTGATCAGAGACAGGACACTTACCAATCTCAATCTCAACGTTCTGTGAACCCTCTACTGGGGACAAGTTTGGCTGATCAGAGACAGGACAGTTACCAATCTCAACATTCTGTGCCTCCGGTTCGCAAGCAGTGTAAACTCCATTTTCAGAAAGGACCACAGAGTGAGTGCACATGGATTTGTTCAAGTCTTTCGAAATCCCTAGTTTTTCACCCACCATTTCATTATTTCCAGCAGTTACAGATTCAGTTTGTCCAAATAATGTACCATTCTCCTGACTTGTGGATGGATAAAGTGGTTGGCTTCCAGCAGCAGCAGCAGCAGAGTTGTTGATATTATTATTTGAAAGAGAATGGTTCTGTAGAGATTCTTCAGAACTAGCATTTCCATCATCACAATCAATAATATCTACAATATCATTTTTGTCACCAGAGGCAAGACATCCAGTTGTTTCAGCAGGAATTTCCTTGTGACTTCCCTCCAATGTCTCCAAATCATTACCATCTACAGGAACAACCAAATGACAGTCATCACCTTCAGTTTGGTGATTTTCATGTGTGAGATGATTGTTTAATGGCCCATCACTTGCTGGTATAACCTTTGCTATATGCTCAGGGGAATCCTGCTCCAGACTAAAATGGAAGGAATTACAGTTAGAGACCAAATCCACACAAAATATAGTAATTAAATAACCATGCATATTAAAGGAAAGCACTGATACCTTAGCAACGAGTAAGCCCAGTTGTTGACCATGTCTTCTAAATAAGCCACTTGCGACAAAATACGAAAATATTGATATCTATCTTTTCCAGCTTGAATTTTGGTATTGATTTTCTCAATTAAGATCTCGAGAACCTTCCTTACATCGAGGGAAACTTCCCTAACTGATTTATAAACACCTCTGTAAGCTGATAAACCGACAGCAATCAAGCCTCTGACTAGTCCAGATGCTTCTCTGCTTTTAGTGCCACCAGAACTACAACAAACTGCCATATTGTGTGAATTATTAGGACGAATTATACAGGAATTGAAAGGCCAACCCCTCCAAGGTCCACTTACATCAGCACAAGGACCTTCATCAAGTTTTGAAGTGACCCAACAAAGTTCAGCAAAATGGGGGTATAAAAGAATTTGATAGCCAAATGTGGATATTGCTAACAACAGGGTTGACTTTCCCTTCATTGACTTGCTGGTGGGTGTTGGTGGAACTTTTGTAAAGGATTCAAGTTGGATTTCACTCTTCTTATCATTGGCTGGTCCATCTTCTTTTCTTTGACATACCTTATCTTTAGAAACTTCAATTGATTCATAACTTCTGCCCTTTTGAGCACCCATATGAACATGAGATCTCTGATGAATCAATTGAACCAGCTGCTCAACTACATTTCTCAATAGCTCTAGTGCAGATAGATGGATCACCATGTCATGATCAAAATTCTGATCAATCTGCACAGAGAATCGAGGAACTGTCTGCTCCAAAGGAGTTGACCAGCCATCTTTAGATTGATAATAACTCTTGAAGAACTCTCTTACTTTGCGAGGAAGTTCTTTATAGGGAACTTCTGAAGTAGCCTGTCACAAATGAAAAACAAAATATAAGGATCTACCAACCAATATAAAATATTATCAAATGTCTAGCAAATACTACAATGGACCTATTCTTGCAAAAACCAAGGATAATTGAGCAATTAAAAAAATTTGACCAAGGAGTATCATTTTGCCTGATAATGATGCTGCACAAACGACTGTATATTAATGTTAAAAGCCATAAGAATTACTCAGCAGTAACATAATTGTATAAATATATTCTAAAATGATAATTAAGAAATAGTGGAATAACATAAATCAACATTCAACTTAAAAAAAACGAGCAAAAACCTAATGGATCTTAATGTTAAAGGCTTTTTTAATTATTAAAAGCAAAATAGTATTCATACCAAGATCATCAAGGATGTGGATACACCAATGGATTCCACCTGCTCAATAAATGACATCCAGGCATATGAAGCCTTTGTGTTGGCTTGGCCTTTGGTCATCTCAGTTGAGTCTATCTCAGTACTAATCTCATTTTCCTTCTCAACATCTTGGTTTGGTGTGAAACAAGACTTGCCCATAGTTAAACAAGAATCAGTGCTTTCAGCAATTTGGAAATGTTTCTCCACAGCCCATAAATCAATTCTTGGCAAGAATACTATGCAAGATTGCCTGCTAGCACATTTCACTGCCACATAGAAAGTAACTGTGAATAGCAGATCTATATCTATAAGTTGCTACAATTATGAAAATAGTTGAGCATCAATATTTTGTATTGAGCAACAAATACAACTCACAGCATTTTTCAGTAGCTAGGATAAAAAAAAAGCATTATCTTTGCAAGCCTAAGTCATAAGTACAACCTCAGCTTATTTGATCTCCATATTTTTTGTCAATTAGCATATTTAGTTAACAGTGATTCCAAAAGGACAAAAATCAACATTACTAGCCGAACAATAGAAAAAAGAGACATACTTAGTATCTGACCAATCCCTTGCACCAATTCTCCATGCCCTTCTTGTAAAATAGTTGCCATATCAATCTTCTGTATTTCAATATTCCCAATAAAGCAGTGAAGAAAGCAAGAAGCAAGATGTCTCTGTCCAGATCGTGAATTTCCAGATATTAATATCCGAAATCCTGATTTGTTGGTCAATGTGAATAAACCACTACGCATGCCAAGATGGTTCCTTGCGGAGGATTCTAACTTCAAGATGTTACTATTGGCATCATCCACAATATCATAAGAACCAGCATTGCTGTTGTCAGCAGATATAATGCCAGAACAATTAAGTTTTTTCTTTAACTCATAAACAATATATGTTTCTTGCAGAAAATCATCCATGTGCAACCACCAGCGCTCAGAAGGCTTTTGCTTTTTGTCTAGAGCAGAAATCATGACATCCTTTATCACTGTTACAGCTTTAGATATGGGAAGTGGTAACCATAGACGTTCATCAAGGTAAAGAGATACAAGAAGAGTGCACAATGGCTGCAATAAACAAGGAATAAGTTGGATAGGAAGAGGGGAGCATACTACATCATTAGCAGCATTTCCAGCATCTCTCCGGGAGCAAGGTAGGGGGGAAGAAAGAAAAGCCTCTAACCAATCCCTCTCCTCCACTGCAAAGGAAGGAAGAGGAATGTGCTTAGAACCGGAATGTTTTTCTTCAGCAGCTAAAGACAGGACTTCATGCAAAGGGAAATTCCTCTTCAACGCATTCATCGCTGCTTGGGTACAAAGAGCCTGGAGATCAGCACCAGCAAAGCCAGGTGTTTTTCTTGCAATCCACTGAAGTAAGGATCCGGTAATTGGTTTTGGCCACTTCTGGGTGTGAAGTGAGAGAATGGAAGCTCTGTCCTCAATAGATGGTAATGGAAAATAAATTTCCCGATCAAATCTACCAGGGCGCCTAAGCGCTGGGTCAACAGCTTCAGGACGGTTCGTTGCACCTATGACCACAACTGAACCCCTAGATTTCAAACCATCCATAAGAGCAAGCAATGTTGACACAACAGAACTATGTGTCTGATCTTGCTGCCTAGTGCGGGTGGGTGCCAGCCCATCTATTTCATCAAAGAATATTATAGAAGGTTGACATTTCTCAGCAACCTGAAATAATAGTCTTAGTTGACGCTCCGCATCACCAACATACTTCCCCAAGCAATCTGCACCTTTACGGGCAAAATATGCAATCCGCTTATCACCTCGGGAACATGCACCTATCAATGCGCGGACCACCAAGGTTTTCCCTGTTCCAGGATGTCCATGCAAAAGAACACCTCTCGGAGGTGTAAGCCCTAAATTATCAAAGAGCTCAGGATATAGCAGAGGTAAAATAACAACTTCTTTCATACAACGGATGACATCTTTAAGCCCAGCAACAGATTCCCATCCTTGAAATGAGTTTTCACTGGCAGATTCTGAACCCCCAATGTACACGGGGGCTATTCTCAGTAAATCACGATGAAGCCTCTTGTTCTCACGTTTCAAAAATTCTTCATCCTCTCCACAATTTTCCAACCATCTCTCTTCATCTCCAATATCTTTTCTGCAAGCTTCATTTGATCTCTTCCTTATCTCCCACATCATTTTCCTAGCCTTCAACTTCTTTATCCGGGCTAAATATTTATTACCACGAGGTTGGAAGAGATGCCGATGATCTGTGCAAGCTATAAGAAATTTACGATGATCAAAGATGCAACCACTTGCTCTTGCACAAGGCTGCAAAACCCAGATAGAGTGTTAGTTCCGATCATGGTTGGTATAAAAGAATTTTTTCTTGCTTGTAGTAGCAAAAATAAAGGGAGTTTAAAATATTTGTGAATGTTATTTTTCGAGAAAACTCATAACCAACCAAGTGATAAGTTCTTGGACAACGATCGACGCGACAACCAGTGGTTGCCCCTCGCCTCCCACAGCGTGTGCACTTCAATGCTCTTCCTCGGACAAGTGCAGCCCTCACATTTTTTAAGCACCCAAAGTTAGCAAAATAAACCTGCAAAAGTTTGTCGCAACAAATAGTTACTTCAACATAAAGTTGACTAAGCTATAAATAGAAAGACAATTTGAATGTCAACTCTGAGCAACAAAACTATTGTTGATAAAATTTAACAAAGAGGGGGGGAAAAAAGAAACACAACCATTTTGGTTCAGGAGTTGGCAATGTCTGCTCATTACTATGGACAAAATTAATTATACAGCATGCATGTTTTACTAAAAAGGCTTAACCTAGCATCTATATTTTCAGGTCCAAAAAAGGTCTATATGTTTATTTGGAATTTGCTACAGATGACAAAATTGAAATGGTGCACACAATTAAAGAAAAGAAGTTTAAAGAAACAATGGCTACAGTGCGTGTTTGTTTCCTACAAGCCAATTCCTTCTCAGTTGTGCATTGAAAAGTGAGAAATCTCCATTCAACTGAGTTGTAACGAGTTTCCAAACACACCCTCAATAGTATAAAGCATCTTACCTTGCATCTAGTGTTTAATTTAATCTACATCCAAGGTCAAGAAGTGTAAAAGCAAATGGTTGTCTTATATCCCTTGTGTAAGTTATATTCCCAAGGGAAAAAAGGGGAACATCCAGGACCTTAAGATGTACTGGTTATTAGCAGTTTACAACTTATTCTGCTTCATTAACAATTACCAGAGCAAGACTTATACCACCAAACAGAGATTTTAGTAGGTAATTAAAATTAAAATGTCAACATGATCAGCAAGTTTGCAATATTATTCTCTAAAGTCTTACATAAACCTCAAGCTCAAAATATGCAGAGTTGCATGATGCAAACCATGTTTCAGAAACTACTAAATTAAAACCGCACCTCTGGACTCCATACTGCACAGTGCAGATGAACCCATATTCTAGCAATACCATAGTGATCATTAATAGGACCCAAGAGACGCCCAAGCCAGCCAGGTTCATCATCAAAACCATCCCAGATATCATAATTAGTCTCCTCTGAAGATGAGGATCCACTATAAGCTTCATTCTCACTTTCACCATTATCCTGAGCTAACCTTTTTGGAGGCTTACCATCGCTCCCTACACCACACAAACCACACCGCCTGCCCTCTTTGATCCGCTGGTGAGCACGCTTGTCAATTGAAGCACGTTTCAACTCGTCCGTCCTTCCAACATTTGAATCTTTCAAGACATCTTCATCAACATCAACCTCCTTACTATCATTTGCATCTTTTGAGACATTACTGTCAACATCAACCTCTTTACCAATGGATCCTTCATTATCTACCAGTTCAGCTACATCACCGACACTTTTGCTTTCCTTCACACTCTCTAACTGATCGTCCACTTTATCTACATGTTCCACTGGAGACAGTTCAACATTGCCACCACATTCATCTATTTGCAAATCATTGGATAAGTTCTTCTCCTCATTGCCTACCACTGGAGGGTCATTTTCATCCAAATCATCCATCTGATCTCCCTCCTCATTCCCTCTCATAGGAAGGTTATCTCCATCCGAATCATCCAACTGATCCCCCTCCTCACTCTCTATCACAGGAGAGGAATTTCCATCCGAATCATCCATCTGATCCCCCTCCTCACTCCCTATCACAGGAGAGGCATCTCCATCCGAATCATCCATCTGATCCTCTCCCGACAATTCGGTTTCCGGATCAGAATCACTCTCCTCATCACTACTCAACACACTGTCCACTTCCTGACTCTTACTCTCCTCCAAACTCCCATGAGACACATCCTCTTCATGCCCCTCCTCATGCTTCGTGGCTTTAATCCTCCCCGGTCTCTTCGACTTAACCACTTTCGGCATCAAACCTCCCAATTCCTCTTTCCCACCAACCTCATCATCACCCCTCGTTCCAACTGCAGCCACAAAAAGCTTCCTCTTCCCACGTGGCGAATCACTCTCCTGTTTCATCCTAACACCTGCATTGCCAACTCTTGATCTCAACCTAGAACTCCAAGCCCCGCCAGAACGTTTATTTTCCCGCCCTAAACTCCTAGCACCCTCCACACCCCGACCAATTCCACCCTGCCCCACCTTCCGCCGTTTCTTCGGCGGAGCGGGAGAGGCGTCGAGCAACTGCGGGGCACGGCGAACTCGAGAGCTTCGACGAACCCCGGCATCAGGGTTCCAATCATCAATATCCTCATTGACCTCAACATGGTTTCGAGTGTACTCATCCTCACATATTGCATCCAACCTCTTGTGTTTCTTCCGAAGCCGCGAACCCGATCGAGACGAGGAACCCAATGAAGACGGCGATGATCGCATGACCAGAAAAAGGGAAAAACCACCACACGGCAAAAAAATAGAGGAAAAAAATATATGAAAAATGCACAGAAATTGAAAATGAAAAATGAAAAAACTTTTTTTGCCCTTTCAACAACTAGCAAATGGGCATTCGCCGATTGTCTTCTCCGTCCAATTGGGTGTTCGAATGTGCTCCGATTCGGTAGAAAAACATCGCCGTTGCGGGGCTGCTGCGGTTGGACCAAAGTGGGAGAGAAACCGAAACCGAAACCCTAGAAATCGAATTGGCGACGCATCCTCTTCGATTTGGTTTTGGTTCGATTAAAGGTGTTTTCCATTTTTCAGTGAAGAAGATTGGGTTTCTGGGTTTTGGGGTTCCCTGAGACCCTTCGTTTTTTCAGTGCTTTTCGCTCTGAAATTTGATTTCTGTGCAGAGAAACTACTAGGGCGTGTGTGAGATGAAAAATAAGAGGGTTTTTGCTCTGATATTGCATCCTTCTGTCCACGCGCGAGTATATTGCGTGAACGCACGTGATGGTTAGGTGTGGATGAAAGAAACAAGAACCGTTGATTTGCGTAGAGTGAAGAACGTGTGATACACGCGCTTTCTGAAGAAGATGGGATGGGTGACAATAGTGTATTTTTGCCAAATTTTCTTATAAATTAATTTTTTCTCCACACAATGTTGCCGCCAATATCCAAGTTTGCATGACCCAAAATATAAAAGCAAATTGGGAGGGTATCGGTATCGGGTGTTATGTTATGCATGAAAATGTTTTAGATTTTGAAAGGACAACGGCTCTTTAAGAATTTAAATATTTGGGTATTGGATGCTGTAAGTGGGGACTACTACTATGTTATGGTGAGTATTTCTCTTTTTTTTTTTTGTATTTATCTTAATTTTTTGTTTTTAATTATAATAATTGTCAATAGTAAACATTGAGATCAATTTCAAATTATAAGTAATTGAGGGTGGTGGGTTTGGTATGTATTTAGCACTATAGAGGGTGAGAAATTAAAAAGCAAAACTTTATTCAGAAAACTCTTATTTATCAATGGATATTGGGTAGACTTGAAATTGATGAAAAGGAGTTAAATGACCGGCCCCCAGAAGATTTTAAATTACATTTTGGCACTTGGGATTGGGAAGTGATGCTATCCATTCTTGCAAAATAAGATAAACTTAGAGCTAACATGGTTCTTCTTCTTTTTTTTTTTTTTATAAAGAGAACTAACATGGTTCTATACTTGAGTTTGTCACATGTTTGGATAAACATATATCTTGATAATAGTTTTGTTTTTTATTTATTCTTTTATTCTTTATTTTTTTTGTATTTTTAAAAATTACTTAATTACATATGCATACTTTTGTAATTTAATATTTAAAAAAATTTATATTTTAAAGATATTATAGTTAAAATTACTCATTAATATACAAAATTTTGTTCATAGTTAGAATAGTTTGAATATCAATTTCGACTATAAACTAATGTTTTATAATTTTTTTTAGTTTTTTTTATAAAATTAAAAATTTTAATTATTGTTTTTTACTTTTAAAAATTACAGGTTTCGTTGTATTTTTTAAAAAAATATTCAAACTTTAGTTCCAAAAATTAACACTTTTTTTCTTTTTATATAGAGACAAAACTTCACGATTTCAAAGAATATAGGAATTAAAATCAACAGTTTTAAAAGCCAGAGACAAAAGAAACGTCAAAGTTTTAAGAAAATTAAAAAACTAAAAACATCATTAATCTATTTTTTTTTTCATATATATATGACAAGGAGTCAAATCTTTCTCACAGTATATATAGTTGTTGTCCATGGAAAAAAATTAACTGAATGATCAATTAAGTGTTTGTAATGACTTCCAAGTGATTAACATCAAAAAGAGTCTTGTTTCTCAGTTGAAAGTTACTGTCATTTTAGTCCTGACATGTACAAATTACTATCAATATAATAAGTTGAAATCACTTCAATTAACCAGTCTGGCATGTCTACTAGGATATTATAATTATAATTATGCTGAAATGTACACAGCCAAAAATATTGACACGAGTAATGGAACAGAAGTAACTACTTGCATTTACAGATAAAAATCAGCAGTTCGTCTGATCTTTGAACAATCACTAATCTTCATTAAGCATGGTATAATCTTCTACGTCAGTTTCTCTATTCTTTTTTTGCATTTCCTCAATCTCAATCATTAACAACGGATCTTGCACCAGCTTATCTGCATGCAATATCTTTGGGCAACCTGTCACAAAGATCTGGTTAAAGAGAAACGCAATGGTGGCATAGAATTAATGTAAAGGTTGTCAGACAACAATGATCTACCTGAGATTGGGCATTGACCACGGTGTTGCTTTGACTTCAAATATTGCATTATTACTTTCTTTTCATAAATGTGCCTACACTCCATGCTGCATCAATGAAAGAGAAACATACAGAATATTATATCAAGACTTGAATCCATTCACAAGATATTCCAAAGAACATGCATTTTAGTGCAAATACATAAACTAGAATTAATCTTTTATTCCATTCTGCAAAAACAAGTTAAACACTATCGATACTAATGAATAACCCCTAGCAGCAGTTAACAATGCCTCTAAAGCCAAAACTTATATTTAACTTTGTGAGCATAATGATTAGTGACTTGATGTTTACAAATAACTGTGAATATGAATCTTCATAGACTCCATAAATATTTGCTCCGTAGTTTATATGATAGACACCGAACCATATGCAGGCTGTTTACTAGGAGAAATGGATGGGGTAGCAGAGAATCAATCTCTGATGTAGGCAAAAGGTGCAATCTGTTTTGTAATTACCTAGTACCTATAAATGAGGCAAATGGCAATGAAAGCAAGGATGTGCGTAGGTGAGATACAGAAGAGGGGAGGGAGGGAAGCATGAATTGAGAGGACAAGGACATGGGTTTGGCTATGTTCTGCGCATCTGCAGAACTCAAGATTTATCTTTTATTTTCTACATTTTTTATTCAAAGCGATTACTCTTACCGTAAGGAACTAGTTCTACATGGTGCAGACAAGGATGGAAAGGCTGGAAGAGATGGAAAAAAAAAAATAGAAAGTTCAGCAGAATAGGAAATTACGAGTGGAGTAGGTATGAGGATCCAATAGCAAGGTATGCAACTTGAGTCTCACATTGGAAACTACAGGATTAGTGTGGGGTTTATAAGGTTTTAGCCTCTCCAACTACAATAGCTAGCTTTTGTTGTGTGGATCTCCCAGGTTCTTATCAATTGATATCATATCTTGTCACCGTGTCTCTCAACTGCAAATGAGTGGGGCAGATGGTGATGATAGAACACCAATATTAAAAATATATTGGAGAAGACTGTTGAAAATCAGAAATAATATTCTGATTCTATTCATAATTGCAGTTTATAGGAACATAATCTCTTATTTAAAGGAAGTACTAAAACACACGGTTTACACTCAATTATTCCTCTGCGTTTCCTATTTTAACATGGTAAAGAGCCTGATTGTGTGATAAAAGAAAATCGTGCCCCACTGGGGACCTACTGTCCCCGATGGACCTTTTTGTGTCACCCTTTTTCCACTACTGTCCCCGATGGACCTTTTTTGTGTTGTCTTTCTTCCGTTAACCAATTTTCTATTTCCAACGACCCTTTCTTCTTCCCCACCTTTTCCAGTAGTCTTTTCGATTTTTCGGAGATTTTCCAGCATCCTTTCCAATATGTTTTCCGGCCACCGCATTTTGCTCCCCGCTCATTTCCAGCAAAGAATATCTCGGTTACCATTCCTGCCACCGACTTTTTTCCAACATGTTTTCCAGCCACCACCTTTTGATCATTATTCATTGTCCGACGAAGAACTTTCCAGTTGCCCATCATATTGCTGTCCTTTTTCAGCATGTTTCTTGGTGACTTTTATGTGCTCTGGTGGTTGCATGTTTGTGCCATGGTTATCTTTGCCAATGGCTATTTAGGACAATTTTCTCTCTTTAAAGTTTAAATAATTTTGGATTCCACTATTAGTTTGAAGCTTCCAAATGTTGGTTTTAAGTAAGTCGAAACTTGCTTTCTTAGGCTAATGTAGATTCCAGCCCTCTTTTTCTAGCAATATTCCCCGACTTCACCAAGATCCCTGAGTTATCTTTCAAGCACTTTTTTGGTGGAACTCAAATGCTTTTATATTTTATTTTTATTAGTTGATAAATTTTATTATAACAAGCTGAAAGGTTAGTAAGCTTCGGCTTGAGGGGGAATGTTGAAAATCAGAAATAATATTCTGATTCTATTCATAATTGCAGTTTATAGGAACATAATCTCTTATATAAAGGAACAAAATATCCTCTATTTATGTACCATTAATGTAATTAACCTATATAAACATGCACCCCACTGTGTACTAAAACACACGGTTTACACTCAATTATCCCTCTGTCTTTCCTATTTTAACAAAGACTAATGTTAAAAATCACATGAAATGCAGCAGAATCTACTGAAACTCTGATAATTTATTAAAAATAGTAAAATTAAAGCTTGAAATTGTCATATTGACTTGTTTCAAAAGCTTGAGCTCAACTTTATTAGTTCATTTATAACTTGTTGTTTTCTTTTCCTACATCAAATTTTTCCTTCAAGTAAGTTCTTGTTTATTAATTTAGTATTTAGTTGTGCACATATCATTATGCTAGAAGATGAATAGAGTAAAGCAACTCTTTGAAAAGTAGAGTTAGGTAATAGTATATAGTAATAAATCAATTAAATCAATTAGATTACAATTTACTAAGTAATACATTTTCAACCAAACAAAGTATGTAAACTTTAATTAAAAATAAAAATAAAAAGTGTAACTCAAACTATAATATAAAAAGAAAACATTACTAACAGAAACAGGAGCAGAAACAGGAGCATTTTGAATGTTTCATATGTTACCTGCGAACTGGTTCCGCAAGCTCAGAAATAGGTTTTCCACTCAATGGACAGGTAATATTCAAAATATTAGACTGGGTACTGGTCATTACAATATCCTCCTGCTCTTCACCTGGCATTGGCTGTCCCGCATGATGAACATTCTAAGGGCCCAGATAAACATCAAGCACATTAGATTTGTTACAGGAATCCAGTTAACAACACTCTTGCAGAAGGAACTTTAGAAAAGTATCAGTATGCAGTAGTATGATATTTTTACAGAAGTTACATAAACAACTGTTCTTTTAAACAGGATCATGGAAGCCTACTATTACAAAGCGACACACGTACCAGAAAGTGAAAAGCGCAAACCAGTGTTTACTTGAAAAGTCAATTACCACTACCCATTGTATGAACAAGATATTTGAAAAGAAATTACAGTACACTATAAAAAATAGGGAAGTCCACTGATTACCAACCAAAATTAAGAATATAAACACAATATATAATTTCATCAACATAAACCAAGCAACATACCCACACAGCTTCCTTAAACTGCCGTACTAAAGGATGTTTAGGAAGATCTGAAGTTTGGTTGGCCTTAAACCTGGAAAGTTCATCCTCAAACAACTTGTTAAAATTAGTGTACTGCAATTGGAACATGAACAAGATAGTTAGTTTTCAAATGATAAGCAATAGCCGATAACATACAAATGCAAATAAGGTTTAATACATCAGTAGGTCTCTGAACTATTTGGGAATTTTTAATTAAGTCATTAAACTAAGAAAACATTGTAATTGGATCTTGGATCTTCTACAAATTTTGTAATTGAATTCCTGGAGTTCATAAAACCGCTACAAATTATTATTTTTCTAGCGATTTCAAGCCGCCATAAACTAACTCTAGGATTACAATTACAAAAATTATAGAAGATCATGAACCAGATTATAAGATTTTCTTTTAGTTTATAGTTAAAAATTCACAAAAAGTACAGTACCTACTGATGTATTAAACCTAAAAATAATAAGAGCAACGAAATAAAAAATAAAAAAGAGGGTGTAGCATTGCAGAACCTCTTCCCTAGGCTGGTAAGTGTTGGCATAAGCTTGAACCGTTGATGAATATTGCACACTGAGTTCAGATAGCCCCACTAACTCAATAACCGCATCTTCAAGCTCCTTCGCCTGAAACGCTTTTCACATTTCACTCCTCATATAATCTCATCATACACAGAAATTTAACGATGAAAAAAAAAAAAAGAAAGAAAAACCTTGTCAGGGAGGTTGTCTTTCTCCAATTGAACTGCGATTTCCTTCATCAAAATCGCGGTTTTTCGAATATCCTAAAAAAACCCTAACAAATGAGTAATGAGCGATGAGAAGCAGTGAAGAAAAAGGGAAAGGTGAAGATTAGTTACGGAAATGATAGGCTGAGAGTCGGTGCAGAAAGTGGAAGCTGCGTTCTTCAACCGTGCGGCGGCGCTGCCGCTGCCACCGCCGCCGCCATGTGAAGTTGACGCCATTCTCCAACGGAACGGAGGGAATTTTTTTGGAGGGAGAAAGCCACACGAGCCAATAAATTCAAGTTCAACAAACACACGCTATTTTGTGCTTTGAGGTTATCACTATTACATTTATTTATTTATTTATTTCTATTTCTTTTTCAGTATGTGTGATAAAGTATGTAATATTATATTACAATACTATTAAGAATTTAATTAAAATATATTAACATTCTATATATTTTATATACTATCATCTAATCATGAATTAATAAATAGTAAAAACCTAAACGCTGAAACCTAAATTCTAAATCTTAAAATATATATTAATTTGAATCAAAATATAATTATGTTATCAGTTTCAATTTTCAAATTATGAAATAATATTGATTATAATTATGTATTTTTTAGGAATTAAAAATAGAAAAAAAAAATTATTTGCATATAAGGTAAAAAAAAAAAAAAAAATCTAAGACACTTTGCATTTGTCTAAAATAAATCTCACAAAAAACGAATATAGGCTTATAACTTTAGGTATAATGTTCGTAATTGAAGTAAAGTAAGCTTATAAAATATAGAAAAAAAAATTGTTTATAACTAATGTGACAAATGAGAATCCTAAAAATTGGATGCTAAGTACAATTTAAATTATAAATTTAATAACGTGGCTTAAGTATGTAGCACAACATACAAAAATTCATAATTTAAGTGCTGTAAAATTGAATAGAGCATATAGTTAAATTGGAACATATTTGATTTTATATGAGATAGAAGTATTTTTGTCAACAGAAGACCCTTATTTTTATTTTATTAATTGGATTTATATTGAAAAACGCACATCAAACATACACTAACTAAATTGGGAGTTTGAATGTGCTGAGAATGAAACCTCATATGTCAAAATGAGGTTTACATTATTGCCCAACTAAAAATATTTTATTAATACTAAAGAGCTTGATCACGTAGTCCTTCAAGGACTTCAATATAGCAATTACTAGGGAAATTTGCAAATTATTTTGTTGTAGTATTTACTTGATGTATATATACATATACATATCAATAATGAAATAAAACAGCGGAAACCAGTTCATTTGCAAAATCTTCAGCAGTTGCAGCACCATGTTGGTGGTGGAGCAGGATCATTTCAAGCTCTGTGTACAAACATGGGAAAATCGGGTGGAGAATTGGTAACGAAAACCATTCCATTTGTTTTTGATCCATAAGAATCGAAGATAAAACCAGAAAATTTATAACATTTACATTTTCTGCTCAATCAACTTACTTAGACCCCTGCTCAACCACCCCATTTAGTCTCGACCATGAAATGCATCTTATGCTTCATAAAACTGCAGGAGAGAGGCTGTAGAGAGAGTGTGCAGGAGAGGATCCAATTGACAAATAATCTATTACTTTTAATGCCATGCCATCAGTTCAAATACACACAGATAGGCAACTCATCTGCATCACCATACTTCCTTCCAAAAGCTCAACACCTCTTCACTCACAAACAAGTCTGAAAATCTCTCATGCCAATTTGGCATTAGTTACACACAACCGCCATTTTCCATTTCACAAGAGATTCTAGACCTGCCCCTCATCATTCTACAAAACTTGATAGCAACGGTTTAAGGCTTTGCAACCATTCCACCAAGGTTCTCCTTCACATACTTCTAAATTGATCACATGTAGTTCCAACAAAACTCAAACTGCAAAGCTGAAGGAGACAATGTCCAATCATTGCAATTGGACCAAATCCCGAAACCTCAAAGACTAGTCGTTCCCTCCTTCAATACCTTCCTGTTTTTCTGTCCTCCCCTTCAACCGAATGTTCATGGAACTTACTAGCTTCTCTGTCCTTGGCTCTGGCACCATTCCCTTAGATATCATCTCCTCTAAATAACGCACCGCATCCTTTACTCTCCCTTTCTCAAAGTGTTCATGAATCATGATGGTATATGATCTCCTATCCTGTCCCCATCCATTCCTCTCCATTTCTTCCCACGTTTTTCTCACTCCATCCGCATCATCCCATTTCATGTACAACCTCAACACCATGTTATAAACATCATCATTCATGCCACACCCATTTCTCTCCATCCTCTCCAAAACCCCGCAAACCTCTCTTGGCTCCTTTGAGCTCTTGAGCAAGTAGCAATAAGTAACAGCATTAGGCAAGCAACTCCCCCTCCTCCTCTCCATCTCATCCACCAGCTCATACACTTTCTCCATCCGCTGTATCTTGCACATGTACTTAATAAGCGAATTGTAAGTAGCCACATTCGGTTCACAGCCTTTCTCACTCATATCACGGAAAATCTCCAATGCCTCAGGAATCCTCTTCTTGAAACAAAGAGCATCAATGATGCAGTTGCATATCACAACGTCCGGTTTACAACCCTTGTCCCACATGCCATGGAACAACTTCAGTGCCGTCCCAAGTTTCCCTTTGTTGGTCAACGCCTTGATGAAGGTGGCATAAGTGAATACATCAGGCTTGCATGGAGAAGCCACTATGTCTCTCCACACCCTCTTTGCCTCATGCGCGTTCCCCAAAACACACCAACCATTCAAGATCACGTTCCACATCTTTATATCAGCCCTACAAGAAACATTAAAGTTAATTTTTTAAGAAACCACTACTCAAAAATTTGTCTCCTCTTAGAAAGTGAATTTAGGCCTAACTCAACCCTATAAAATTCTGTAAGGTGAGGGTTACCCCTACTTATATAAAGTAACTTTGCCATATCACTAATCAATGTAAAATCTCTAATCACCACAATATTAGTAAGAAAGTATAATCAATCATTTGGTCTTTATATCCGTGCAATTTTTCATTTTAGTCCTTGTACCTAAAAACTCTATATTTTAGTCTTGTAGAACAATCTCTATTATGTTTTAGTCCCATTGCCAGTTTTTTGGCAATCTAAGTAAAACTGCCACAGAATAAGAACTAAAACATAATGTTTACCCAAAGTATAAGAACAGATAATTAATTAAACCCAGTAAGAAAAAACAATTTTTGACACTAAATTTGGTCGCTAATACATTAATTTTTCTAGTGCGGACTAACCTCAAATCCTTCTTCAACGCATTGTGAAACAAAGTTTCTGCGTCTTCCACGTGCTTGTATCTGCAGAGCCACATCAAGAGCGTGCGAAAAGCCTCCGAACCAAGCTCCAACCCGAACTCCTTCCTCCGGTAAAATAACTGAACTGCTTCATCCACTTTATGAGCACCCACTAACCTACGAACCAGGGTGGCAAACACGGCCTCATCGACGAGTCCCTCTCTCTTTGACATTTCGTCGAGCACTTGATGCAGTTCCTGAAAGCGCTGCATTTTGCCGAGAATGTCGAGGATCTCGTTGCAGACATCGGAACTGGGCTCGTACCCGGTGGTGGTTTTGGAGGCCCAGTTGAAGAACACGTGCGCGGGGCGCCAATCGGAACGGTGTCGTCGCAGCACGTCGAGAACGAGGTCGTGGCTGAGTTCGAGCCCGCACTGGTCGAGTGCTCGATGCAACTGCTCCGTGGGCTTGTCTCTTCGGAACTTTAGAAGGTTCTGGATGAACGTGGCTGGACACGAATGCATTAATCGTGGGCTTGAGATTTTAACGTTGTTCGAGAAGGTTTGGAAGATGATTCCTCGGTGAAACCTCGTACTCGCTCTAATGTTGCATGCCATGCTTGAATAATTATTTAACTTGTATTGCAAACGTCGTAAAACTTCAAACCACTCGTTTTAACCCTTCACCCGGTTAATGTTGTGTCTTAACCCAATTCGTATTCCATCAGTATTTTTTGTTATGCTACTGAGACTAGTCAATAATTAAGATAATTTATGCATGATTTTATAACCAAAAAAGTTAAATATTCCTGCCGGAGCATGTATGAATTAATCTTAATGTAACTATTATAAAAAAATAAAAAAAAATACTTTTTTTAATACTGTAATTACGAAAAATAATTTATGCAAAAATTGAAATTTTCAAACTTTATTGATGTGTTTACATGATGCAGAAGAGAATGCTAGAGCACAAAGACCATCAATTTAAAAATTTGGAATCCAGTTGCAGTTGATGATCAACAAGGTATCTGATGAGTAAACCACCGAATGACTTTTACTGGAAGTTTGACAAGGCCAACAGCGCCATTGGCAAGCCCTGAGAAACAGATGCAACAAGGGCACAAGCAGCTCAACACAGACCTGTGAGCATTCAGTTTAATTAAGAGTTAATGATGATGATTTGACGATGTAAGATAGTTTAATACTTATACTTACTATTAACGGTTAAACAAGAGCCAAGTCTGAGGTCTCTTTTACAACTGATTGAAAGATAAAATTACAATACAACAAAAATCTAGAACTAAAATAACTCCAGATATAATTTAGGGGCTAATTAACTTACCCAATGATCCAAATAACAGCACCAACCACAGATAACACCAGGGAAAGAACGGCAAAGGGTAGACCTATCAAGAATCCAAGTGGTCTACACTTACTTTCTCCCATAGTGCTTTAACTGCTGATTCTACTCTCTACTGACTTATGTCTTGTATGAAATTTGCAGCTTCAATCAGTAAGCAGACCTCTAAAATTTATATAAATATACAGTAGACAATAACTATGTGATTAAGTTTCCTATAGCTCATCATCAAGAATAAATTCCCAGAAGTTGAAGAAAAAAGAAATCAAATATATATTTAAGAAAAATGTCAGCCACATGACAGTTGTTGGTTGCACTATCAAAGAATAATGATGTCTTCTAATGAGAATAAAGGTAAGCACCAAAGAATCCACTGTTGTTCGTCCCTCAATGGGGGTCAAAAGTGTAAAGTATAATGAAAGTTGCAATTGAACAGGTAGTTATTCTTCACCAATCATAACTTGTAATTATTGTTGAGTTGAAGCATGATATTTATTATTGTAGCTTTCCCTGTTGGTCTTGAACCCAATCACATCAAAATGTGTTTTTTTGTTAAATGGTACAGGTAACATTGTCATTATTAATAGGTTCTTCCACATGCAAGTATATTACTGTGCTATTGTCATTATTTATAGGCTGTTGTTCCATTCCAGCTTATGTTCATGATTAAGTTGTGTGCAAGCTTTGGTTGACTTGTGTCATTAAAATGCTTTCGAATGTGAACATGTTCCTATGTTCCATCCAGCTCAAAATGTTCATTTCTTTCTTTCTAGGGTGCTGATGTTGTCTAGGTAGATTAATTTAACAGGAATGGAACAAAAGCTTTTCAGTTAATTTATTTTCGACATTGTGAGGAAACAACATATAATTCACTTTTGCATGATTGTTCCATAAAACCCCATTTTGCATTTTGAAAACAGCAACACTGCCTACACTCATCATAACTATCAGAACGTAGAGGGGTTGTTTGGCCTGAGTTTTTTGTTGGGTTTAAAAATACTTTTAGGCTATAGAGTTAAAAAGGAGCTTTAAAAGTTAGGCTAAACTCATTTAAGTATGTTTCTTCTTTCTTTTCTTTTTCTTTTTTAACCTTAAGAGTTCATCTCTCTGGATTGAACTTCTCTAAAATAAATAAGAAAGTAAATAGTGTTAATTGTTAATGAACAAAATCAATGTTGATATTTTAATATATGCATGATTTACCATGCATGAAAATGTAACATCATAGGAAAATAAGAACCTCTCAACGAGCATTACATGATGGTGCCTAAGCCTAACCCATTACGAGCCATCCAAAACAAAAACTGAACTACAATTGCATCAACTAGTCAAGTGCTATGAACAAATTAATAATCTCAACAATTGATATTGATATTGATACATATTTAATAATGCAAAGAATTTCTTCTAAACAATTGATTAATACTAATCCACACGTATATAATCCAACCTTTTGTACATTGTTCAATCTTCTGTACCAAACTCCTGTCCCTTAAATTCTACATTGTAAGCACAGTAATCTTCTATACCAAAGGCCCTTGAATCACAGAAGCAAGATGTGCTGGATGAAGGCAAAGGCAAGTTCACCACAGTTTCACTGATTAGCCAACTACCTACCTCTGCTCACTGAAGGTTGCTTTACAGGGGTCAGCTTTCGGAATCCAGCATGAAGTATCATGCCTACATAGATTTTTTGAACTTAAGAACCCATCGTCAAAGGGAACAACTAGGTAAGAATAAAAGTACATAAGTAGAAAGACTTACCTACATAGCTGACACATACGGCACAAAAGAGAGCCATTTGAACATTGGAAAATATTAGAATAACCGCGGTTGCTGCAAAAGATGAGATTGGGAAACAAAAGTTCCAATTAACCTTATGAACATCAAATTTTTAAAGAGATGTTTTTCCAGCATCCATAAGCAATGTGCTATAAAAGAACAAGACATCCCTGCAAAGTGAGCTTAGTAGAAGACATATCTCTGTAAAATTACGCAGCAAAATACATAACAGATTCAAAAATTTCCATTCATGTACAGGAAGAAGGTGAGTGAGTTTCTTCTCTTTATAATTGGTGGGGATGAAAGATTATGCATTCAGTAAATCCACAGCTTAAGCAAAGTCCAGGCAACACATGTATGTGGGATGTTATCAATACCCAACAAAACTATAGCAAAATCATAAGAAAAACAGCCATTTTGTTTTTTAAGTATATCTAATAAAAATGATAATACTTGGAAGCGAGTGTTTTTGGTGATGTTTTTCAATCAAAATTGGAGTTTTACCTCAATAACCTATATTGATCTTTAAGGCAAACCTCTTTGAGGTTTGCATAGGTGAAAACTTCAATTCTAATTGAAAAATAACACCAAAAGCATTTAAAGCTAACAAAAACAAAGAAAAACGAAGAGCCTGATTGATTTCCTTCTCCCTTCTCACTAAGGAAACTACATATAAGTTCTATCACTATAAAAAAAAAAAAACCTATATTATGTAGATTACCTAGGTAAAACTTTCAACTTGATTGAAAAACAGCACCAAAAATATTTAAGAACTTCAATTCAGATTGAAAAACAACACCAGACACATTTAAGAAACTGCGTGTAAGTTTTGTCCCAATAAAAAAAAATTGGCAGTCTAAGTACTAAAAAGAAAGGAAAACAAAGTCTCTCCTATAGGAAATTATTTCTCACCACATTGTGCAACACGAATCAAAATCTGGCGAGTTAAGGGATACTGCTCCAATCCCCATCTGTGGCTACAAAACTTGAAGAAATCCCACAATGCCAAACACAATATCAACCCAACAAGAGCAACCGGCATCTTATACCTGCAACCACAATAACCAAAACACACACAGTTCCATCACACCAAAGAGCATGGCACGACAACAATCACATTAATTCCTTATAAATTATCCAATTCATTAAGCAAGAGCCACATCAAGGCCATGTTTGGATAAACTTCTCCATAAACACTTACAAGAGAAGAAAATAAAAAACGTGAAATAAATTCATCTTCCCTCATAAGCTAAAATCAATTTATGCACTTTAACTCAAGTTAGATGAAATTTTTTTGCCATCTTTGGATAAACCTCTTCAAAAACCTTTATGAGAGAAAAAAAGAAGGTAAAATGAAATAAACTTCTCTTATAAACTAAAGTTAGCATATGCATAGGTTAACCTTTAGAAGTTCTCTTCTATTAGTTTTTCAAAAGAAGAAGAAACATATTAGTTATTACAGTACCAAAACGAAAGTTAAGTGTAAGAGGGCATGTTTGGTTAACAGTTCAAAAAGTAATTTTAGGCGCTGAATGTAGAGTGTGTTTGGATACCCGTTTGGAGCCCCAAACTCAATATGCCATGATGTTTGGGTGCTCCAAAAATTACTTTTGCAACTTAGGTTTGGGACAAACCCGGGTTTGAATAAGACGCAATAATCTAATTTGATGTTTTTGAAGTAAAAATACTTTTTATTGGATTTTCAAACAAAATTCATTTTATCAACCAACTTTGGGTCAAAAAGTATCCAAACATAAATCATGTTACACTAAACTCATTTTTATCAAACTTTAAGTTTGGAGCATACTTTTAATCGAAAATCCAAACATGCACGTAATTCTGGAGTGTAAATTCAGTTTCGTGACACGCTTGATTTCCCTCAAAAGTATGTTTGAACATTAAAACTTTGCCAGGAAACTCAGTATTTTAGGTTTGCTTTTGCAAACTTAAAATAAGGTGATTTTAACTCTGCAGAGAAAATCAATTAATTCTACTTTCAAAAACAACAAATTCACAAGTTTAAAGACAGTGTAGAATCTGGAATTGAAGGAAAGCACGTTAAAATAAAGAGAAGAGAGCGTACAGAGTGCAGGCGAAGAAAACGATGAAGAGATAGGCGTAGTTGCGGGCATAGCGTTTGACGTTTTCGTGAACTCTCAAACGCGTCTGGGAGGCGGAGGAAGGGAAAGAGTATGAGTCGGAGAAGGCGAAGAAGGAGCGGGACCAGGACGGGGTGTCGGCGCCGAAGTCATCGGCGGCGAGCTTGGCGAAGGGATTGAGGGAGAAGACTGAGAGAAATGTCAGGAGCCGGGAGAAGAGGCTGCCGGCGGCGGAGGAGGGCGCTGGGGCGGAGGCTGCGGAGGTGGAGCTGCGGTGGTCGAGGACTTCCAGGTACCCGGTGTCCCGGAGCCATGTCTCGAAGGCGGGTTCGGGAACGCTCAGGGCTAAGGGGTTCGAAGAAAACACCATCAGCGCTTAACTAACTTTTACCACGTTTTCTTCCTAACTTCCTATTGCTCTCACTCCCAACTCAAATATATATAAATAATAATAGAAAAAAAATTAATTAAAGTCACATAAATAACTTTAAAATCATGATAGTTTATAAAATATTTACCTTTTTTAGAAAGAAAAAAAAGTCATCATTTTATGATAATTATTTTAAGAGTCATATTGCATAAAACTAAACATTAGACTTACTTTTATCAGTTTAATGTTTTAATTTTTATTATTTAATGATTAAAATTTGATAACCTCATTCCTACAAATAATTTTCCCAATGGTATGTCTCCTTTGTATGTGTGTGTATATTACATTGCAAATTCTATGTTTTTGGCCTGAATTAATACATTTCATTATTTTGTATGGATTTGGTCGAGGTTTTTAGTTAACACTTAACACTTAACACTGACAAATATCTTATATTTAGGGATTGCTGTAAAAAAGGCTATGCTAGAATTTGTTATTGCAAAAAACTTTATAAATTCATCTATCCATTTTAAGAAATTATTGATGCATCCACTTTTAGTGACTGAGGGTCCATGTGAGCTATCAGGTGTGCCCAAATGAGGTTTGGAAATTCCAATTGGAGGAAAATAATTGTTTATGTTTTAAAAGTTCCAAAAGATAAGTGATTATTTCATCCAAATAAACTGATTTCAAATGTTCTAAAGAAAAACAAGTGATTATTTTCTTCAAATAGAATGATTAAACACGCCCAATATATCATCAAAGAGAGATTGTTTGGAGATGACAGAGCAAACTTAGTAAGGTCTTTCATGTTCCATCAAAAAGAAATAACAAAAATCTTTTTCATGTTGCAATAGTATTATTGTGACAGACCACATTCAAATAAACTATTAATAAAATATTAACTAAAATATAACTATTACATAAATTAATGCAGTTCTTAATGTTCATACACGGATGAATCCGCAGATAATCTCTTCATTTCTATAATTTCTTCCACATGTCTCTCTACCTTTCTCATGAGTCAAAAGATGAACAAAACATCAAAAAGCCTTTTCTTCACCAAAAGAGCAGATAGAAGATCATCGCTTAAGTTGCCTTCGAGCCAAAGCAGGGACTTTATTAGGGATATAGACCTTGTAGCTAACCTGCACATTCACAAACTACTAGTAATAAAAAGGACAAGAAATGGAAAGGATTGCAACATTATGTGAGCAACATTCAGAATATTGGAAAGTTTGCTACACACTCACCTGTACCAATTCACCACCACGCATCACATTCATTGTTTTCTTCTCAAACTGGGAGGCCTGGTTGGATTCATCTTGCAATTTGCCTGATTTATTCTCTACTGACGAATCATCAACATCTCCGCTATTGATATTAACACTCTGGATTGCAGCTTGAGGAGTCTTAGCTGCATTCCTTTCTACATCACCCTCAGTCACCGGCAACTTATCTTCAGCGGCTTCGTGTGAAGCAGATGTTTGCAATGAATCATGGTGAGATTTTAGTGATTGTTTGGTCAATTCTAAATTGGTTGTATTGTAGTTAGTGGATTCAGTAGCTGTTCCACTAGGGATATCTGAATCAATCACCTTTTTTGGTGCACCAACCAGATGACACTTAGCAGAATCAGATACATCTTTATCCATGTTTAAAATCCTTTCATTGTTTCTTGGACAAGCAATTAAATTTCTCCTCCCCACAGGCACAGTAGTTTCTTCTCCAGGGGTTCGCTTATCAATTTTTGTTCCTACAGCTGCATCATTGACAACAGACTTACCTTGAACCAGTTCATGTTTATCTGCAATTGGTTGCTTCACCTGGCTAACAATATTATTTTTCTGATCAGGAGCTTTTGCACTAGACTGAATCTCACGAAACTTTCTTAGGTTTTCCAATGCTCTTTGTCTTAGAATGGACTCCAGGTCATCATCATCCTCATTAGCACCAGAAGACTCGCTTGTTTCTTTCATAGATTCAGTCGTCCCACCACTATAAGCTTTAAGGTTACTGCTGTCATTGTAGCTCTGATCTCTAAGTTTGGGCGCTGTGAAGTTAAGATCAGCGTTCATATCTCCCACCTCATCCTCAATTCCCAATTTCTCTTCCGATGCAAGTGTATGATGATCCAACTCTCTCTTTGTGCCGCCATCATTACTGTCATTACTTCTACAAGGGTAATCATGATCATCAACAATCTCCTCCTTGTTTTCATTACTACACAATTCCCCACATTCTTCCACCTCTTTTGCAACAGTAATAACTGATCGTAACCATCTGGAATTGTTCCCACCTACATTTTTCTCCTCAGTCACTTCATAACTATTTTCACTACTGCACGAAGAACAACTTCTCGCCCTGTATCTACTACTCTTTTTACTTCCACTTCTTCCTCTCGATCTTCTTCTGTCTTTCTCTTTTCTTTCCGATCTTCCCCTGTGGCTCTTATGTTGACTGTCATCACTGTCAGCACCCACATCCTGACATGTTGAGCAGCTCTGCGGTCTGTTGCTCATCGAATCAACACTTGCATCTCTCTTAATCTTTTTCTTCCGAGAGGATTTCTTCTTCACCTCATCACGCTCATATTTCCTCTTCGCCTTTTTTCTCTTCCTAGCATAGTCCTCACTGCTGTCACTGCTGTAAGATCGTTCCCGAGCCTTCCTCTTGCGAACTTTCACATCTTTCCTTGTGCGAGACATATCCCTTTTTCTTCTGTGACTATCTTCAGAACTAGTGGAAGCCAACTTGTCCAAACTCTTTGAATCATCATAGTCAGAACTCAAAAGAGAGACCTCGCGACGACGAATCTTCTTGGATTTATCTTTCCTACTCTTCTTAATTTTACTGCTTGCTTTGGCCTAAACCATCAAATTAGGCAGAAAATCAAGATGAGTTTACATTTGTAATGACAAAACAGGAAAATCAACTCAGTTAAATCAAACAACTCAACAAACTACATACGCTCAAGCTGGAAAACTCAGCAAACAAATTATACAAAATAATCAACACATTTACAATGAAGAAAAGGAAAAACTGGGACCTCACAAAAAAAAAAAACAGACATCCTAGTCAGTTTAGGTACATGATTCACGCGCACAAAATGACAAATTTCAGTTCACAAACACGAGCAACAACAGAAAAGGAACATTCGATTCAATTTCCTAAAATCAAATTAACGAGATTGCCTTAGAACAAATCTGAAAGTTAAAATTAAAATTAAATACCCTAAAATTCAAATAATAATAAGAAGAAGAACAACAACAACAACAACAATGAGAATACATACCTTGGATAATTTCTTAGAACGTTTCTTCTTGAGCGAAGAAGAGGATTTCTCCATTGGAGCGACCAGCAAAACGAAACCTTGAAAAAAAAAAAAAAAACGGAGAAGAAAATGTGGAGGAAGAGAGAGTGGAAGGGAAAAGAGATGTGTGAGTAGTAGAAGAAGAGGAATTTAGGAAAGGGAAATGTAGAAAAAGCAAAAGGGTGTGAGAAAAATGGATGCTTTTTTGTTGTAACGAACAAACCCAATTGGCCAATCTCTCTTTCTCGCAATTGCGATTCGCAACAACACTGCCAATTTATGCCCCCTTTGAGGTGAACCAACTCTTGCGCCAAATGGGCTTTTCTCGCTTTATGTGGGAACATTCATCTTCATTGTTTTATCATTTTTATCTTCTTTTTTTTTTAAGTAAATTTACCTTCTTTTTTTAATGGTGTAGAAGTTAAGCAAAATATATTTTTACAAAAATTGTGGATTTGGATAGGATCAACTTTCATATTTAATTTAATTAAGTTTTGAGTTTCATTTTATGTACTCCTACATGTTAAACTTGTTTATTTTTTTAGGTGAAGTTATTAGTTTTTATTTACTAGGCAGATTTAACTTTACCTAGTAAATTTAAATTTACGTGGCCGCAATAAAGCATATTATTAATTGCCAAACATAAATTTTCATGACTACTACTTTTTTATACATTTTCATGACTACCACTTCTCATACGATTCATATGACAGTTTCGTTATTCTTTTATATATATATATATATAAAACAATACATGTGCATAGCATAGGCATTATAGAGAATAAAAGAGGGGGAAAAAACAATGAGCATGTATTGTATAAAATGGTGGCACTTGTCAATGTTAAAATAATGATTGGATAGTTTTTAGACTATTACAAGTATAGATGTCATCTTTCTTTTGGAAATTTTTTTCTCTTACTCATACACATAGACCTTATTAAGAATAATCACATTTCATTTAACCTATGAACTTAATTAAATCAAAAGCAAATTACATCAACACTTCAAAATTTGTTTCAATTATAGAGATTTGTTTCAATTATACATGTATTTCCTTATTTTTTTATATCATTACTTAGACACCCCTACTTTAACGGTGTTAAGTTATTATTAATTTTTTAAATAAATTTATATTTGATTTTAATTAATTTATTTAAAATCTCATAATTACCCTGTTTTATGTTATTGGTCTTTTAAAGGGGAGAGAAAAATTGTTCTTCATACAAGGAGAGAATTGTTCCTCATCTTTTTCAAAGGAGGGGATTTTTCTTGTATGTGAGTTATTTATTTTATACTCAACAACTACGTTTGCAATGACTTTCAATTCAACAACAACTTTATCCATGGCAACGACGATCCCATCTGCAGCTCGCAACTCTACGACAATGACGAACCCAACTTTTTAAACTCTATCATTTATCCATGACATTTTAAACTCATCACATATATACCCCTTAAATTTTAAATACATATTCCCTTAATTTTTAAACTCATCATATGTACGCCTAAAGTTTTTAATACATTACAAAAAAAAATATATTATAAAAGTCATTTTCAGTCACAAGTTACATGATATAAAAAGTTAACAGAGTTAACTCTGTTTACACATGGAAGGATACAAATGAAATGAAATACCAAAAGTTATAAAGATTTGTTTAGGAATAAAAAAAAAAAAAAAAGGTACAGATGTAATTGAAACAAATCTTAAAGGTTATTGGTGTAACTTGCTCTTAATATTATTATAACAAGTTATTAATATTAATAACAAGTTGTTTCACACAAAGTTTAGGATATCTAACAAGTAGATGTTGTTATCAGAACTCACTTGCACTTAGATATCATAGCTCAGTTAGATGACAGTAGAAATGTTTAGAATTAAACATGCAACGATGGTTATTACTTATTAGCTTTACAAACACTTTGATGCCCGCAAGTGAATGGTCCAATAGAATTATTGTGTTTTAGTAACATAACTTAGACTCTTCTCCAATTTCTCCAACAAATTTCTAAACACACTAATAGTATTACATACTCTTTACATTTTAATTGGAATAACGAAGCACCATTTTTAAGATTAAATCAATGGTTGAAACTAATATAACACAAATCTCGATCAATGACAACAGAAAAATTTTCACTCCTCCAAACAATCAAATAAATTTTTTCTACTTCTTTTCTTCTTGTTTCTATTTATTTAAACATGTCATTTCTATTATATTTTTCTTTTACTTCTATCTTTCTTCTTTGCTTTATCTACTTTACTTCTAATACAAGCACCACATGATGACATGAACATAACATAAGGTCTTATATATAAACACAAACTAAACAGCCAAGTTCTTTCCAAATATTTTGCAGCAAATCTGAAACTACCGTTTCATCTCTTTCTTTCTCCATAATCTACACACCATTGGCAACTCTCATTTTCATATACCACTTGTAAAACAAAACCAAAACAAACTTTACTAACTCTGAACATTTTCATGAGTCACCATTGTTATTGTTAATATACAAAAGCAGTGCAGCATTGTTTCTCCTGATCCAACAAGGCCAACATGTTTTAAGGTTCTTCAGCATCACTCATGCTGGCATGAGTGTCGATGTAGAATTCAGTGGAGAAATCAAGATCATCAACCATCCTTCCTCTATTATTGTATTGACACAAAGGATATGCATAATTAGTATATAAAGTATAAACATTGTAACTGAAAAAGTGCAACTAAATTGCCTTAACCAATACTCAATGGCCAATAGGAAAATAAAAAATATACCTTTCAAGAACAAACTTCCCTTCTTTATACTTTTGACTCTTCTCGTGTGCATATTCCTGAGAGAGAATGGTAAATTTTAGAAAATTGTGTGAAAAGTTAACAACTAAATGCACGTTTGGTTTAAATTTGAAAATGCTATACACATGTTTCAATGTAAATTTAATGGATAAAAGTAAAATGAAAACAAGCAAGAGTCTAATTTGACTCACATACTTTTTCACCTGGAAACCAAACATGTTCTAACTTGATCTAAAAAATGAGGGTTGATATAGAATAAATGATTTGAATAATTCTGAACCACTAATCCAGCATAAACAATCTGAGAGATTTCATCTACAACATTGATTCATGATTACATGAAATACAGAGAGGGTAAGAGAGGAGGAGGATTACATATTTCCATCCAAATATTTGACCACAGCAACAGCAAAAAATGTCTGCCACAGTATGTAATCCTGAAAGCATCATCCTTTCTTCTGGTGTTCCAATTGTGAAGTTCACACTGGATCCAGGCACAAAACATAAGCATACACAACAGTATAGATTATTCAGTTCTAGTGATGTTTTCAACTAATAATGAGTAATAACAAACCAAACAATTCCCTAACTTTTATTTACTTAATAATGTACAAACAACAAGTATGTTTATAAATGCCTATTAAAGTGTCTATATGTTGCTCTAATGTGTAAGAACTAAGAAGCTGAGCTCCATTTCTTATAATCGAACACTATCCTGATTTTTAGTTTCTGTCAAAAAGCCTCAATCTTAAATTGCTATGCAAAGATGCAAATGCATTCCACTTTAATTCAGTGCACTTGGTGTATTACAGAAGGCAATTTTCTTAGAGGTTTTAGTGTTGCAGAACATAATCATCATATTTTCCAGATTGTTGGTAGCAGCAAAATATGTTATGTTCAATTTTCATCTAGCAATATGAATTTATACATTAAAAACATCAGCCTCAGGTATGCATCTTATCTGAATACATGATACAACACTATCATGAAATTTAATTTCCTAGTCACTAATGGATTATCCAACAAAATGAAAACAGAAATGTACTCACGCATTATTGAATAGGTATGCTTTTCCCCTCCGGCAATGAAAAGCCTGAAAGAAGGGTAATAGAAGATTAATACAACCTTTGTTAATTATCATTCAATGTGGCAAGTGGTGTTAACATTAATTTCAACCTATGAAAATGTCCATAAAATGATTAACTATTGTCTCAAAGCAGAAAACCAAACCAGTGTCCAAATTCACAAACATTTCCTTCAACAACAATTCACAAAAACAAAAAAGCCCAAACATATATAAGGTACCTAGTACCTACCCTGGAGATGAGATCATCTGCAAGGGCCAAGTGAGTTTTGCAGAACTTGCATCTATAAGACCTTCCCTCAAGCTCCACCACAAAGATTCTTCCCATCTTCTTAGATTCTGCTTAATTTCTTTGCTTTGCGTTGGTTTTGATGTCAATTTGTTGAATTGCTCATAGCGGTAGATGGAAAGAGAAACAACAATAGCACTGCCACTGTCAACAATGGAAACTAGCTAGCTACACGTGTTGGTGTTCCTGCTCTCAGAAATATTTATATTAATTAATCAATGGTACTAGAATCTAGATTAAATAATAAATAAGTCACATCATTATTTTTGGTGTACTTACACTAATATTAGGATTTAGGATAAGCCTTCACTATTGGAATAGTGTGAAATAAAATGTATTGGATAAAAATATTCATATTATATTAAATTAGTTTGTTTAAATTTATTTGATAAAATAATTATTTATTTTAATAAAATAAATAATTGTTTATATTTTTAATATATTTATCTAAATTGTTTATGTTTAAAATAAATAATTTTTTTGTTTATTTAAAGAAGAAAAAAAACCTAATTTTAGAATATACAATTATATGAGTATTTGAAGTAAAAAAAAAAAAAATGTAATTCAAAATCTTACTGCTAGGTCGATCCTAATGAATCTGCAGATCATAATTTTTTTAATATGCAATGCATATTAAGTATTAACTGACACCTAGTTAATTTAACTTAATTCACAAAGTTATTTTAGCTTAATTAATAATATCAAGTTTGAATTTTATATATATTGTTAATTAGTAGCTGATGAATCGTTAATTCTTTGAACTGAATAAAAGGGATAAACGGATAAGGTTTAATTGAGGTGTATCGTGTTTGCATCCATGGTTTTGGATTTCTATATCCTTTTCAATAACTTAAATATGTTGAAAGTTAGTAGGAATTATAATTATGATTGTAATGTAATAGCAGAAAATTATAAAATTATAGAAATTTATTATATTAGTATTAAAATCAACAATTGCTATAAATTTATGGACGAAAAAGAACTAAATTTGAATAAAAAGTAGTCCAATAATAATATGAAACAATGCAATCAAATAAGGTGACAAGTCGTGTCAGATTAAACACCTGTTCATGTTTCATGTAGTGTCGAATCCGATCGACAGATGTCAATTATCTTTTTTTCTTTTTTTTTTCTATTGCAGTAATTCTCTCAAGTCTCAACCAGTGAAAATGGTCATAGATGTTTAAGAGCAAGAAATGCGTTGCTGGTAGTGTAGTGGTCCAGTGGACCTGGTTTCTCTTGGGCCCAAAAACAATTTTTTTTAAAATATACACCACTTTACTGATGAAGACGTAAATAAAAGAAATAAAAAACAGACAGGGAATTAACACTTTTAAGTAGTAGTATAATGTAATATTTTAAAAACAAGAATGAATGAATCAAATATTCCTGCGCCCATAGAGTTGAACTAGTATTATTAATTCCCATTGTTTATGCAGCAGCCATGGTGCTTGTTATTCTCATGCATGGGCCTCAACCTACTACCGTCTTCTACTACTATACTACACAACACAACACGTGAAAAAAGAGAGACATTAGCTCAAACAAACGTTGCTTCTGTCTTCTACTATAAATTAAATTCTTTTTTTTGTTTCATTCAAGTAAATTCTGCAAACCCATGAAAATGTTACTAACCAGTGTCCAGTGATATGGTATGGTATGCTACAGTTGAAAATACTATAAGAAGGACACCCGACAGTTGTCACTCACTCATTCACACACACATATTGACCCAGCCGCCCAAACCCTAAAAGGATTATAATACGCCACGTGGCATGCGACCCTTGTTCCTTCGATCTCGTCAACCACGTCACCACCGCACTCGTCACGTATTCCTGTCTCTCAGCACCACGCCCCACGTGATTCCCCTCCACGCGTCTCCCAATCAAAGGAATCTAGCTACAACCCAAGTTTAAACACTCTTTAATGACCTGAAGTAGTAAATAATGCTAGTAATACTCTATTTTTATTTAATTTAAAAAATCAATATTATTTTTATTTTTATTTTCATTTTCATTTTTCTTTTTGAACGTTGTCAAGGTGACTGCGTAGATAGAGGAATCTTTGGGACCCACGCCTACAGCGGCGGCCGCGCCTCCATCCACCAGACGTGGACCCCTCCTTTTACAATTCTTTATGCATTTTTTCTTTCAAGAAAATCCAAATTTTCCTACTTTCTAACATCAAAATACATTAATATTAATATTAGTAAAATTACTTTAGTTATGGTGGACTAGTGGGGCAGGGGATTGACCTTTCAACTCTTCTGGCCTTCTGGGTCTTTTTCTGAAGAGATTTTTTTTTAAATTTTATTTTTAGAAAGAAACATATTTTATATATTAACAAATTTTATTGAATGTAATAATAAAAAAAAAAGTAACTTTTATTGAATGATTAAGTTCTTTAAGTTATAGTAAAGTCACTGTGGAAAAATTCAATTCTTCTCGTTAAAATTTCATGCCCACATTCTTTTCAAGAATTTTATTTAAGTACACTTACATGTCATTTAGTCATAGATTCTCATGTATGATTTTCTTTTGTAAAAACTAATTATATATGATAAGTTTTGTAATAACTGTTCTAACATTCATATTTAATATATTTTTAATTTTTTTTTGACTGGATGAATATGATTTTTAATTCATCCATAATATAGAGATTTTTATATTGATAATACATGAAAACTAAATTGTTTTTAAAAATAATTTATTTAGATTTGCTTGTATTTATCACAACATTAATTAAGTATGAACAATGATGAGCTACTAGAAGATAAATAATAAATAAAATTTCTTAGAAGCTGTATTTGTTTATTTTAAATTCTCACTGGGACACGTGTTCAATGTTATAGTTAATAATATTTTTAAATAAAATTAAAAAAATATTGGTACTATATTTTGTCTTATAAATGATTACATATGTTCAGTTTTCTCATATTAATAATGATATGGATACTATACTTTTGTTTCTATATACCATCTCTCTCGTACTTATAATGATATATAATTAACTACTTCATTCAGATTAAAGAATTTAGTTAATTTTTTTAAAGTTTTTCAAGAAAGGAATAAAATACCAAATAAACAACACTATTGGCCTAGAGGAAATATCGTAGAGGAAGTACTATCATGTATAAGACAACAAGAAATAAACTAAAAAATCTTGAAATGACCCTCCATAGAATAGACCCAATTAGCTAACAATTCTGTATCTTGATTAGCCTCGTGTAACGTTTGAGACCACTCGAAAAATCCACCAATTCTATCTTACGTACTGTTATGTTATTTTCGAATTGATTTTATTAAGACTATTTTTGTAAAAAGTAATTAATACAAATGATATCTTAGATTGGATTTTATATTTAAAAAAATCAAATTATATTTTTAATTTAATTTTTATAACAAAGAACAAGGTAGTAACTGTTTACTATATAACGTATATTATTTTCTATTTGCAATTTCCAAAATAGAACTAAAATAAAGTTTTAAAAAAATCTAACCGAATCATATTTTAAATTACTTAAAAGGAGAAATTTAGTATAAACTTATTAGTAACATGTTGATCCTAAGAATCTATGATAATTTATTTAGGCAGGCAGCAAAATCGTTTTTGCAAAACAAAAATGGGGATTGATTGTTACTGCTAGTTGGCATGATGTTATTCTTTCATTATTATTGAACCAATTAGAATTTTTTTAATATTTAAAAAAAAATGTTAAAAACAATGAGAAAGCATCACAGAGTTGGAAAAGGCGAAGAAGAAAGAGTGGGAAAAGGTGGAGACACAAGAAAGATGGGGGCGCAGAATAATCACGTGAAGGAGTGGTGATAAACTGTTTTTAAAAGTTTGTTTTCATTTTAGTCAATTAAAATATAAAATTATTTAAAAATAATATATTTATTTTAATTAATATGTCGTAAGATTGTGAAGATAACATGAACTCCGACAGCCACTTAGTCAACACGGAATGCCCGCGTAGGCCCCACTTCTCGCTTCTTATTCGCTCTTTCCTTTCAACGCAGCGTTTTCGCCGTCGGTGCCGCTGCTGCACTTAACATTAATTTATTTTAATCATTGCAACAAATAAATTAAATAAATAACAGATAACCTCAAGAAAACACAGGACTAGAAGAGAGAATGAACAAGTCCTTATAATTATATAGTACCAAAATAGGAAACGAATTGAATGCGTCCCTCGTGGACCCACGCGCACTCAGCCGTAGGATTGAATTTATGCCATTGAGATCTGTGCCGCAACGGGATAAGCTAATATGCGAATCACGAGAATGCCCTCTGATCTCTGATCACCCACGCTACTCATCATCAACCTCAAAAAGCCCCATTTTTTTATAACAGATACTAATATCATCTGGTTTAATCATAATTCAATTGCAACGTAACAGTCCACATTATTTGCCTTCACCAATATAATCACTTGCTTAAACCTAACTTAAGTCTCACTAATTCAATTTTCCTCCTGGTTTAAAAAATTGCAACCAAGTGGGGCCCACGGTGACACTACAAACCAATATACGAGTTTCTTATTTTTAATTTTAGTTTAAAATAACAACCCAATCAAGTAAATAGGTGGAGAGAGAGAGAGGGGCCCCACGACAAAAACCTAATCAAACTCGCAACAATGCCGGCAACATGTCTGTTAGATCTCAACCAACTAAATCCAACACAGCACCGAAGAAAAATAAAAAAACCAAGGTCATATTAAAAAATGCACACGGTTAAATTAATTGGAAAAAATGCACAAATATCACAAAATCCACAATGGATAAAGTCGCATAATTTTTAATACCAAATGGATCACAAATATCAGCAAAAACTTGTTTCTTAATACAACATTTCAAAACTGAAAAGTAAAGATAAATACAGTAAATATAAAAAAGGTGAAAAATTAAGAGGATGAAAATGGGAATATTTATATTAAATTTTGAAGTTCTGAGAAATTGCAGAAACAACGATGAGATACTTCAACATAACGATAAGTTCTCAGTTGCAAAAAAAGAGCAAGCAAAAGGTCGTTTGCTTTCCGTTATAACCATATTTACATAACGTGCCGGTTATATCTTCACCACCACCACAAAATGGTCAACAAATCCGAGCATCATGTCAGCTACTTCAACAACAGATGCTTTTCAAAAAAAAAAAAAAAACTGCGAAAATTTGAAAAAAAAAAAACAGATCTCTCTGCATACGCCTCGCGAATCACGCAACCTCAGGAAGCGGCGGCACGTTGAGGTCGAGATCCAAGAGTCCGCGGCGGCGCTCGTAATCGCCAACGACGGAGGAAGAATCGGAATCGCCGCGGCGGCAGTCCGCAACGGAGCGTTCGAAGCAGCACATCTCGCGGCGGCCGACGGCGATCACGGTGTCCGCACGCGCGAACGCGTCGAAGAAGAGAACGGGACGCGCGACCGGGAAAACGGCCGAGGAGAGTGTGAGGTCCAGCGGCGGTGGTGAGGAGGAATCTAAGGTGCTGCTCTGGCTGGGACTGCGCGCCATGTTGTTGTGGTTAAGGATGAGTTCCGAGGGTGTCGGGAAATTGGTCTTGGCCTTTGCGCCACGAAACTCACGCGCGGCGTTGTCGTAGGCGCGCGCTGCTTCCTCAGCGGTGTCGAAGGTGCCGAGCCAGACGCGGGTTTTTTTCCCGGGGTCGCGGATCTCGGCGGCGTAGCGGCCCCAGGGGCGTTTCCTGACGCCGCGGTAGCGGATCTCTTTGTGGGCCGGCGATGGGCCTGGGTTTGGGCCGGGTCCGACGAGTGCGGTGGCTCTGTCTCTTGGAGCCATTTCTTGCTCTGTTTGCTTTATATTTTTCTTTTGGATTCAAATCTTTCTCAACGGGGAACGGAGTGAAAAGTGAGAGGAGTAAGAAGCGTGTGGGATTGAGACAATGTCTGAGGGGAACAAAGGGTGTGGGAGTGGATTTTATAGCCCCGGATTATGGAGAGAGAGAAAACCACACCAGACCGTGTGCGTGCGTCTTTATTGCTACGCTCCTCACGCGCGTGCTCCCCACTCAACATGGCTTCCCTGACACAACTTCTTCGCTCCTTGCTTCTCACCACTCCCCTCCTTCCACCTCACTACACTTTTATTTTCATTCTCAATTCTTCTATAATAATAAACCACTTTATTCCATCTCTAATCTTCATTTTAAAATTGACAAATAATATTTATTCTAAGAATAAATAAATAAATTAAAGGTTTCATATACAGACATTATACTCAAATATTAGTGGATATTAATGAGAACAGTTTTTAGGCTTTTGTTAATCAACAAATATTACTAAAACAATGATTTTACATGTTTGAAGGATGAAAATAAAGAAATACTACTACTTAAATAATGTAGTGTGTGCCCTTTCATATTTTGCATTTGCATTATTTATTTAATACTCCCTAGCAAGTAATAATTAATAATAGCATATTTCAAATGTATTTTATATATTTAATCAAGATTAACGGCAAAATATCCCCGTGTGTAGCCTAAAGGAAAATGTCTCCTCCACCCCCACACAGACAATGCAACAATACAACGAAAATGTTATTGCTCTGCTTAATTAGACAAAGATTAATATTTTTTCCTACTTGCAGTATTTATGGTAAGTTATAAATAAAATAAAGCTTGATTATACTTATTTTATCTTAATAAACATGAGTTCAAATCAAACATTTTGTGCCTTAAAAATACTTTAAATTAGAAAAACAGGTTAATTTCATCAGTTATGATTACACATTAAATGACAAATACTTACCGGAAAATTTGAATAAAAAAGCTCATGTTATCGAAAAAGAGGCAGAGATAAGAGGTCCTCCATAAAAAAGAAAAGCGGTTACACGTGTAGCAAAAAAGTGATCCACATCCACAGACTCGAGAAGGAGAGAAGCGCGTATTGGAACGCTCCTCACACGTGGGTGGTGGTGAACTTAGAAACTGAGCATCTTGTGAAAACATTTGGCGCGGTCAACGAGGTGCGTTGACGGCACTGTGTTCATTCATGCACTAGCATGGTTGGTGTATGCATGCTGCTGCACCCTCTCTATAAAGCGCCGCGCCGCCCCAGCCGCGATAGAGAGAGCGTGGTGGCGGGGCCCAGCATCAACATTAATAATTGCCAAAGAGGGGTCCACGTTGCTGTCCCCGCGCCTCGCCACGTGGACCTGACACAAACAACTACCCAAGAGGCGGCGTTTCTTTCTCTAACGACGTTTCCCTGTCCCTGTCTGGGTTTGACGGAACGGGCTTGCGTGTTGGTAACGGCGTTAGAGAGTGACGATTATTACAGAGACATTTGTCGGCATGCTCCGCCTCCTCGCCGCGTGAGATGGATCAGGGGAATGATAAACGAAGGAACGTGTTTGTTTGAATCCGTCAGATCAGATCCGACGGCGGAGAGTGACGGACCCTGAAATGCTGACACGTGGTTCCTTGGATCCCTGGCGGGAGACACGCTTAGGCATATCATCATCTATCTACTGCCGTCCTTCTTTTCTCTTCCACCACAGATATTCTAATAATTAAATATTATAATATTGTTTAAATTCTTTTTCTTTCTGCCCACACTATACCATTTTTTTAAAAATGCATGCACGAGCCTTGGACTCGTATGAAAAAAAAGTAAGAACTTTTCTTCAAAAGGAATTTTAATGTAGTAGTATATTTTATTTTTATTTTTAGGAAACCACCGTGAAGATGTGTTGTTACAACAAAAAAAAAAAAAGTTATAGCTTATTCTTATTATTTATTGATGCATGAAAATATTTATACTAAATTTTACTTTAAAATTAATTTTAATTAAAATCATCAAATTTAAATCATATAATTTTAAAATTAATTCTAATCAAAATCAATTTTATTAAATAATTTGTTAAAAAAAAATCTTTATAATTTTTTAAGTGATGATTGTTTGCAATTATGTTCACTTTTTTTTTTTAATTATAAAAATGTCAAATAATTGCTTCATGTTGTATCACATTCAAGTCTACTCAATCTCCAACCTCAAACAACTTTGTCCATCACGAACATCAATTGTTTTCCACCAAATCATACACTGCTCAGTGCTCAAAAGCAGAAACCACACACATCGTTCATGCACAAACATGTCGAATGGATAGTCGACAATGGCGAAAAATTAAAATGGTCACAAACCAAATCTCGATAGACAATGTTGAGTAACATATAAATTATTAAGTTCAGAAAGAAGCTGAGTTTATTTGTCATCTAAGCCTAGAGCAAAGTAGTGTTGCATGGATCGTAATTTCTATAGAAAAATTCCAATTGAAGTTATATCAAGAAAAATGAAATGGATACATATCGATTTATATAGAAATTCCCGTTTCTTCTAATTCTTCCTTAAATAGAGAGTTGCTTTCAGTCTCAGTCTTCTGGTGGGTCTATTCTGTGTAGTTGTAAATTCTAATTAACTAACTAATTTAGGAGTTTGACACAAAATTGTATTCTACCTAATCAAATATAAATAACTGAAATTGATATGTTGCTAAATTTAGCAGCAAGAGGTATATGAGTAATCCAAATCCTAATATATATTATTAATGGGAAGAGACGTGATGAGAAATCCATGTATTGATTTTAAAAGAATAGTAGTAATAATTATGTTTGTTTAATTTGTTTCTAAATCCAATTTTTAAGGGTCGATGTGACAAAGAACCTCCAAATTAAAGACGATAATGATATTCAGATTGGCTTATATCATCCATTTAGACAACGTTTCCCGTATCGGGAGAATGATCATATCCACGTAGCTATAACATAAGTTCTATATTGTGAAACAATTAGGAACTAGATTATTGTCATGGATTTATTGTAACTTGTTTTTTAGTTAGTCATACTAATTGCATGAATCACTTTCTCATAAATTGTGTGTCCCCTCGTTAACATGCGTTCACACGATTTTACCATTTATTAATCAAACTGATAAACGGTTACATTTATCTACAACATATGTGTAACCACTTAATTAATTAAGGCCCGAAGATAACTCGTTTAGTAGGAGATTAAACCTTCGATATATTGTTTTGGAGAAAAAATAAAAGAGAATAAGGAAGCATCTCCAGCACTATAAAAAAATTATGCCAATGAGAGAATAATTGGAATCTTTAGAAATTGAAATAAAGATTTTAGAATTTAATTAGGATAAACACGCATTAAAAACACTGGTCCAAAGTCATGTCAGTTATTATGCCTATGTAACTTAGTTGCTTGGTCTATTTTAGCCTTCATATAGGGGTGAAGTATAGTTCTATTTTTGCTAAAAGAACATGCAGTCTCATTTAAATCGGTAATAAAAAGTTAATCCACTTAAAAAATGAGATTTACATTGAGTTGATTCCATTTTATAAAATATGAATTCATTATAGATTGGTCTACATTTCTTACCACTCAATTTTTCATAATAAAAGAGTATTATCATAGCACTAAATTACCCACTTATTATGCGATTATATGTCCGAAACAATATCTATAGAACAATTAATATTTCCGACCCAAAACAGTTTTGCTAATAATGCACTAGTTGGTAGATGCAACCTCAAACTTGGTAGAGGTGACCAGAGATGTTTAATTTAGAATGGTTTTGAAAAAAAAAAAACATTTGATATTGCATGTCTAGGATCCATATTTGAAGAAAACACTCGGCACAATTTAAACTCAGTTGATAGTTTTATCTTTATGTCACAATTTCTTGTTCAGAAATAAAATTCACTTGAACCAGTGATTCATCAAATAAGGTTGAATCTATTTGGATTCTTTGAACACAACATGGCGCTTTACCTTTGGATCATATTTCTTGAGCTCAAGCTTGTCCATCTTCCTGCTTTTCTTCACAGCATAAAAGAATCCGGTCCCGGCCGTTGAGACAAGCCTGATGGTCTTAGTCTATGACAGCAACAATAATCTAAACTTTGTTATCTAGATCAACAAGCAAACAGCTAGTCAAGAAACAAAATGTGAAAAACAAAGTTTGGACACTAGTGTGTGTTTGCTTTTATGGTGGGAAATATCGGAATTCATTGTCTTTATAAGGGTATGCTTGTTTACATGTTGGATCCAAGTAACACACGTTTCACGGAGACATTATATGAGAAGTCAGAATTTGTAACTTTCAGTTTGAAGAACTTTGAACGTTAAAACAAATATGCTCCAAGTGTTTAGAAACACATTGGGAAGGAAGAAATCATGTTTGAGAGGTGAAAACTGTAACTATAAGCTTCTTAATGTTTCATTTCTAGATATGAAAAATCTTATCCTAGATGTGAAACCAATCATGCTAATAGCTATTTTGTTTATTATTAGGTAAAATTAATTTCGCCTCAAAATTTCAATTTGACTCAAAGTGATCATATTATAAAAACAACTTTTGCATTGAGTTGAAAACTCTACCTATTAGATAGAAATATCCCAATATAAACCACTTCATTTCAAAATCTATTTTGAACCAAAATTAATTTTTTAAATGCTCATGCAAAAACACTTAAGTCATGACAAATTCATCACTGTGTGTTTAGATATCAGTTAAAAAAACTCACTTGACTTTAAAAAAAAAGTTTCCCTCACATAGTTTTTAGATTCTTGTGACATTGGACTTAATTGATTTTCAAACACACTTTAAAAGTTCATACTGACATGGAATTGAAAAAAAAAAACTAAAAACAATGCAGCAATAGGTAGCTAGTATGTATCAAATGCAATAATGAATGGCCAATTGATTCATTCACACACAAAATTTGTACTTTGTACTTGGTGGGGGGTGACTAGCTACCTTTTTCTTACTGCTGCTTCTAGTTGAAGTCTTTCTTTGGGCCATGCACACAACAGAAGCACGTGTTGGGGGGCAAAACATGTCCATTGACAAGTAACCTATACAAAATCAATCATCACCACCAATTCAGTTTGATGTGAAGTTAAGGATCAAAAGGGTCAATGGATTTACATTACCTCTGGAGAAAACAGCATAGGAGAAGGGCCTGAAATTTGAGGGAAGATTGGAAGAAAAAGGAGTGTGGTTGTTGAAATTGAAGAGTGAATTTCTTTTACCACCAGAAATAGTCAACCCTGAAAAAACATGCCCTGTTGCTGCCGCCATCTCTCTTAAACTGGGGCAAGGATCAAAGTTGTCACTCCTCACAACACAAGTCTTTAGATCAGTCTAAGATTTGCGGAGATTACAAAGTGAAATATTAAAAAAAAGAAAAAAGGGGTGCGGCTATTTAAGAATGTCGAATGTCAAATCTTTTTTTTTCCTGAATTACTTTTATTACTCAATATAGGAAGCATGTAATGTCCTAGGCTTATTTTTCCTTCTTATTAGTATTATTTTATAAAGACCTGTTACTCTGTTAGGAAAATAAATGAATATGACGTGCTAATTTATAAGGAACCAATGGAGTGAATTTAGGCTCCGTTATTTTAAATAAGATATTTGAATTTGAGTTTTATAAATGATTAAAATAATTAAATTTTTTTATATAAATTAGTTGTATTTAAAATAGGTGAATATTTAGTACTAATAACGTAATAAAAAAAATCTAACCTTACGGGCCTTATTGGATAGGTGCAGATTTTTTTTAAGAAAAAAAATAAGTATGTTATGGGCTGAGATAAAGAGTAGCCCAATCCTGATTTCTGTTTTTACAAATTGGTTTGGAGGCCCATTCAAAGTTTAAATGGATACCCAATCAATACACTAAACCAACTCTTTGCTATATCCACTCAAAGTTATTTTTTTAAAACCCAATAAGGGTGTGTGTTTGGGCTATGTATATACCAAGTAGTATATGATAACAGATTTAGGCCTGAGTAGAATGGTTTGAACGCCCCCACCATATTAAAGGAAGTGAAGAATTTCATATTATAATTTATCACTTAATGTGTATTATCTAAATTTCTTGACACTAAACCAACTCTAATGGTTCTCATTAATCCACCAGGTAGATATATGAGATGAAGATAAAAGAAAAATAAAAAAATTTAAAAGTAATTTTAAGATATTGTCAATAACCACTTAACATCTTAATTGTTTGAAATTTGAATTCGAAGTAAACTTGAATCTCAATAAAATTCATATTTGTTAAAGTAATCTTTGGTGAAAGGATAAAGTGAAATTAGATTATTTGATTATTAGGTTTAGTATATTTGTTTACATATGTTAATCTATTAAACATGTACATTCCGGCATTAGTATGAATGAATAACTGATTTATTAGAGGTGATAAAATGTGTTGCTGACTACAATAAATTAGTAAAAAAAAATCAAAATTTAATTTAAGTTTCTAAATCGAAGCTCAAATTCTATAAAAACTCAACCTTTTAGGCTTTTGACTAATGTTTGTGAACTAAGCTCGCATTGGATTATGATCTGATCGGGTTATAAAATGCTGCATTTAGTTTTGACTCAAAATTTCAAGTTTAAACCCAACATTTTATATGGTGAATACGGACTGGCCCCACTAGCTTATACGATTTTGCCACTTCTAGATTTATAAGATCTGTTATTAAATAACTTTACAGCTACTTAACAAAATTAGAATAAAAGATGAAATTTTATATATTTACAAATATGTAAATTAAAAAGTAGGAAACTTAAAAGTGGAGAGAAAAGATGAAAACGTCATCAAGCGTTGTCAGTATTATGTTGAAACTTTATAGTAGTAGTATCAAATAACTTTTCACCTCTCACATTATGTATTATGCTGAAACTTTTATTTTTAAAGTACAATTTACTTTGTACAGTACTTGTTGAAAGAAAAGATTGTATATGACAATACCGTTCAATTCCCGTGATAATCATTAAACATAATGAACATTATTACTAGAGGTGTTTTAGATTTGTATTTTCTAAAGTACAGTTTTATTTTTTTGCACGGTACACGTTGGAATGTACTTTTATAGTTTTAAATAATTATTACTTCAGGTGTTTTAGGGTTTAAAATTTGTTTTTGTTTTATCTTAAATACTGAGTAGGTTTTTAAAACCTCAATTTAATCTTTGAAATGTTTTCATTATGTTGAATAATAGAATGTTTATAAAATGATAGGAATTATTTAATTAGACCTTAAACAAGAGTTATATTGAAACAAAAACGATGTAATAAATAAGAATTGATTTAATTAGTATTAAAAAGGAGTGAAGTAGAAAATTGAAAGAAAAGAATGGAAGTACGAAATTGATTGATTGGGGTTATAAATTGGACCTTGAAACAGTGCAGGGTTGTACGAAACAGGAACAGGAACAGGAACAGAAACAGAGTCGGAGTCCTGGTCGAGGTCGACCGACACACGACAAGTTGGTGCTGCTACATCCGTACATGGTAGCTAAGTAGCAGCCACCCAATCAATTAATCAAACGGCGCTAAATGGCCCCATTCCAATCCACTTCCACCCACCCACTTCCACGTTACTTTACTTTACTATCTATCTTAGACTTATTACACCACCTTAAATTATATTAAAGATCAACCTATTTCGCTTCAAATTACTGTATATTTTTGAATCAGAGAGATTCAGGTATGTAGTTAAGTTAATCACTCGGTTAATAATCAAAGATGTGCATAACCTCTCAATGCAAAGGAACTGAGGTGGATCAGCTAGCTAGTAACCAAAGAGCTACAATTTTCATAAAATTTTAATGATTAAAATGACAACATTCTACATGCGAAATATTTATGACTCAAACTCAAACTTATTGATTAAATTGAAACACTTTCTTGTAAAATGTATATTTTCTAAAATACGAAATTATAATCACAAAACAAAAACAGAATTTAAAATTATAATTTAATCTTAAATTAATTAGTATTCACATTTTGTAACACGATTACTATGTGCGTTGGATAATAAAACAAATTTTTATTAGTACTAATATTTTCTACTAACAGCTGGGTCTAAATTGATTCTTAAAAAATGTTCCTTTTTGTTTGTAGTAATTTTAACATATATCATTAAATTGGATATATAATAATATTACAACTTGTCACTGTTATTTCACTTATTTGCTAGCTACAAATAAAAAACCAATAAAGAAACAATGACCCCATGCACCCTTCTGACGCCGTAGCCGGAGGGCGGCGGGGATGACCTAAGCTTTGTCGTCACGCGCGATCTGCGATCTCTCGGTTCACGCGCCGTGTTGTCTTTTGTCACTCTATCTCTTTCTTATCTTCTTATGTTCCTTCCTTTTTTAAAAAAACAATAATAAAAAAACACTTATGAGAGAGACACACTTTTTCACTTTACCTTTTCTTTTTCATTTTTACCTCAGAAAAAGTCAACCTTCACCGTTTGTCTACATCTGAAGCGGGTTCACTGCGTTGGACTTGGACCGGCCGGTTCAGTAGTCCATGTCCATGTCCATCAAAATCAATATCAATCACAAACAAGGTGTGCGTCTCCATCTGCAATGAGTTTCTGTGTTGTCTTGCCACCTTTCACTGTCAAATTTTTTCATTTTTAATTTTAAAAAGCTTGGAGCTTTAAATATAAAAAAGAAAAAAGATCGTTTTTTTTTTTGGGTCATGGAGATGGGTGGTGGGGTGGACCCGGATCCGGTTCTGATTTCGAAGGTGAAACAGGAGAGGGACTTAACATACATGAAGAACCGTATGTTGCAAGCCATTAAGGTTGCAACTCGGGAGGTAGGTGAGACCTGAGAGTAAATTGTGGGGGGAATTTTATGCTTTTTTTGGTTAGTAGAAAGTGGTTTGGTTTCATGATTTGATAAGTATTTTGCAAGTGGGGGTGATTGTGTTTTTTTTTTTATTATAATACATGTAAATGTAAAAGAGGGATGGTTGAAACATTGGGAAATTGGGTGGTGCAGAAATTGGCCAATGATGGAAATTGTGTGTTGAGAGAGAAGGAGGAGAGAAAGACCTCAGCATGCAGATTGAAGAGATGATTTGATTTGATGTAAAGCCTGTGTGAGGGTTTTGGGGCTGTGCTCTCAAAATCCGAGCATGATGTGTCAAATTCCCATGGCATCAATCTCTCACACCCACCACCTAGCAATAGCAATAGCATCACCTTCCCCCTTCTTGCTTTGATAGTGATGGATTCGATTGGATGGATGGGATGGCTGAGTGGGGTCATTCATGTTTTCAATTACTAACCATTTCCTCAATTCAAAATCACAAACAATAGTTTTTTAATTAAAGGTTGCTAAATGCTAATTAATCCCATGATGATTAGTTCAAGAAAAGGTTACAAAATGTGGAATATAGAATATAGAAACATAGCATAACATGATAACACCCTTTTGCTCCTTTTTCACTTTTCATTGATTCATTCGGCTTATTCATGGATTCATTCAGCTTTATAGTGAGTGTATGTATTTCTCATTTTGTTCCCACAAACATTTTTTTTTAATAATTGGGAGGCTAATATTTGTTGAGGAGAGAAAAAGGGAGTCTCAAAAAGTGAGACATTATATCCAAAGTCTTGGGTGATTGGCCCCTGTGGGTGTAAAATCAATGAATCGATATTCAGCTATTTATGCGATTGCTTTCTGCCCACTTTTTCCTCTATCAGTTGCACAATAGCCACTTTCAGTAACATTTGTTTTGTTCTGTGAATGGTCATCAGGTCGCCAAATGTGTTATGGTATTAAAAGCTGTTGCTTTGACATGTCATGATATTGATACCCTCTTGTGATTAGATTGTATATAACAGTAATAATTCTCTAGTTTTGGTTGTATTCACACTTGTACAAGAGTGAGTCTCTCTGTTCTCACAGCATTTTGCTTTCTTTTTCTCTTTTCTATTTTTGATATGCCATGTAGTATAAATGAATGATGGTTATTGAAAATTATGTGTACTCTGGTTAAAGAAGTAGAGTAGTAGGTATTTTGATTTTTCTCTTCAAACATATAATTTTTTTCAGCTAGCTATGATTATGATTCAACAGTTAAATGTATCAATCACCCCATTGATATGTCATGCAAATCCTGCTGCTAACTATCATGGTAATTCAGAGTTACTGAGCATTTTTTTCTCTTTTGGAATATGAATCTCCAACCCACATGGTTCTAGATTTTTACAGTGAAAAAATTTGATTTTTTTCACCCCAAAGAAAAGAAGTATGATCAGAAAAAGCTGAGAGGGAAAAAAAAACTTTTTTAAACCTAGAAATTGATTTTAACAACAACAGATACCAATAAAGGTTAGGACATGCCCTATAATATGATGGGAAAACGAGGAAAGGAAAATCCCATGACACCCCTACGGCTAAAAGGAAAAAACAATTTATTGTATAGTCTCAGGTTTTCCTAGCTATAGAGGAGATTTATTTATTTATTTATTTGTCTTGTATATGTCACTAACTGTATGACACAGTGCATCATCAGCAAAGGTGGCTGTACTAACTTCCCATATAAACTGTTATGTTACCCTTAATTAATTTATGTTATATTAATGATATAAATAATATTTAAAAATACAACATCCTAATATTTTATAATAAAACTATCTGGGACCAAAAGTACATTGGAAACATTATTATTACCAGAGAGAGGATTTCGTGAAAGCATAACTAAAATAATAGAATTCTCCTGTGGTTGTTAGAAACCAAATGCATTAACGCACCATGTACTTTGTGTTGTTTTAACTGTGTCTGTTTAGGGGATCCCATGTCTCAAAAACACAAATAATAATAATACTAATAATAATAATAATCGGTGAACACAATCACAGCAATAGAAAATACTAGAAAACAGAATAAATTTTAATAGAGTAGTTGAAATTGAGAGTGGTGAAGCAAAAGAGAGTACCGAGTAGTAATACATAAATAATAAATAAAAAGTGAGGAAGTTGGCGTGTAATAAACATGGTTGGTGTTTCTGATTATACAATTTGTGTACTGTGCTGACAGAGAAGATATGAAACAGCTTTATCGATACATATACATGGTGAAAAATCTCTCGCATTCTATTTTGCTGTATTCCTTTTTTTCTGTTTAAAAATTACTTTTTTCTTTCTTTCTTTTTATCCTACTATCTCTATTCTTTTTTCTGTTTCTATGTTTTCTGCTTTTATTTTTAATTTTATTTTCTCTATACTAATCTCTCATGAACACACTTTCTGTTCCCTTTCTTACAATTTCTTCACTGACAAAGGAATACCTGCACATTTTCTCACGCACGCACGCATACTCAATCGCCACTCCCTCGTACATCACCCTCTCTCTTTCCTCTCTCTCTCTCTCTCTCTCTCTAGCTATGTGGATCATGATGAGGACCCTGTCAGAGAGTAGAGAGAGCTATCAGAAGAGGATAGTGCAGAGAAAACACAGATTTTTCCAGCCATATCATACCTTATTATTTCACCTTTTTCTCTCTGCCACCCGATTCATCAAATCCCCATGAGACCACCCCTTATAAACCACCCACCCCCTCTCATCTCCAATCCCAAACCAAAAAACCACACTACCCTCTCCAAAGTGAAAAAAAAAAAGTGACAAACCAAAGTTATATAAAACCCCCTCCTTTCACTATTTTGCTTCTGTTGTTCCCTTCCCCATGCCATCACTCCCATTTCCTATTCCTATATATAAATGAAAGCCATTAAGTAGTGTCTCCAATATTCTCCTCTTCTAGCTAAATTATCTTCATCTTTCACCTCACCTTTTCTAGTGTGTTTACTTCTTTTTTCTTTCTCCAATGGACTCTTCCTACCACCACCACCACTTGGACCACACTGAAGCTCACTTGCCACCTGGTTTTCGGTTCCACCCCACTGATGAGGAGCTCATAACTTACTACCTTCTCAAGAAGGTTCTGGACAGCACCTTCACTGGCAGAGCCATAGCTGAAGTTGACCTCAACAAGAGTGAGCCATGGGAACTCCCTGGTAAAAGAAAAACACACTTTAACATAGCACCCTTTGCTTTTCTTTCTTTCTTTCTGTGCTTTAGTTATTAACATACATTCATTGTTACTTTCTATAGTGGTAGTAAACAAGTTTGAATTTTGCATCTAATCTTTTTGTTGTTATATGCAGAGAAAGCTAAGATGGGAGAGAAAGAGTGGTACTTCTTCAGCTTACGTGACAGGAAGTACCCAACTGGGTTGAGAACCAATAGGGCTACTGAAGCTGGTTACTGGAAAGCCACTGGGAAAGATAGAGAGATTTATAGCTCAAAAACTTGTTCTCTGGTTGGGATGAAGAAGACCTTGGTTTTCTACCGTGGTAGAGCTCCAAAGGGTGAGAAAAGCAACTGGGTCATGCACGAGTATCGCCTTGAAGGCAAATTTGCTTATCACTACCTCTCTCGCAACTCCAAGGTCAGTATCATTTTGTTCCTTCATTAAATATTTCATCTTTCTATCTTCTATGCTGTGTTGCTTTTTTCTCCACACTCTACATAGCATTGAACAGTGTGTACTTTTAACCCTTGTTGAGCCGTTTTTTTGCAACACACTCCAAATTTGCAGTGAAATAACTATAGTTAGGTGGAATCTGGCTTCCCCTTAGCCTTCCATAAGTAGGCTTCATTTACCAATGTTGAGATGATTTTTCCCTTTCAAGTTTTGCTTCTCGATTAAGATTTTGTTCCCCTTCCATTCTTTTGTTTTAACTCAATCCCCTCCCAACAACTGTTTTTTGCTATCTTAGACCTTTGGTCATTACCCAAAGGTGCATGAAAACGTTTCTTAATGTGGTGTTTTTTTTTTTTTTTTTATAACCAAAGTTATAGTTAATTACAACGTCATTAATTGATTATAGCTTGCTTTTAACACAGCTTTTTCCGCCTAATAAAAGAACAGTTATATGACATACTATTAGTAAGCCATATGCATTAATGCTTAATTATTATAGTCGTTGGTATGGTACACTTTCACTTACATGAAATGGTTGTGATTTAATGAAGGACGAGTGGGTCATATCACGTGTGTTCCAGAAGAGTAACACCACCACCAACAATGGAGGCTCCACCATGTCTGCTTCAAGTAACTCCAAGAAGACAAGAATGAACGGTACCATCACCAACAACACCACCTCTCTCTGCCATGAACCAAGTTCACCCTCTTCAGTTTTCCTTCCACCTCTTCTCGACTCTTCTCCCTACACTACCTTCACCGACCGTAACAATGGTTCCTATGACAGCACCACCAAAAAGGAGCACGTGTCCTGTTTCTCCACAATAGCTGCAGCCGCAGCTAATGTTGCCTCCCCTAACAATGCAAGCTTCGACCTTGCGCCTTCTCAGCCTCTTGCAACCGACCCTTTTGCAAGGTTTCAGAGAAACCTTGGTGTTTCTGCTTTCCCAAGTCTGAGGTCACTACAAGACAATCTCCAGTTACCTTTCTTCTTCTCCACGGCGGCGCCGCCCTTCTCCGGCACCGGGGCCGGCGACTTTCTCAGCTGGCCAGTGCCGGAGGAGCAGAGGATGGATGGTGTTTCAAACAACATGCCACTTGGGGTGTCGGAGCTTGATTGCATGTGGGGCTACTGATTCATCAGTTGTTGACTTTATCATCAAGCGCTACCATATTTAGTCTTTGATTATGTTGTGTTATGTTTCCATAATAATGGCCTTATGTGGCTTTGTACTATTTTACTGTATTTTGTTTGTTTTTTATGATTATGTCTTGTGTTTGGGGCTTGAACATTTTACTTATGTTATTGTTTGTTGTTTCTGATTATAATTATGACTAGGACTAGGGCTAGTTTGATGATGTAAGGGGTAGTTTCGGTATTTTGGTGTGATGATGTAAGGGTCCACTTAGGATTTATGTCTATGGAAGTAAGTGTTTGCAAATGTCTGACGTTGATCTTGAGAGTAAATGCTGAATATTTAAGAGTGTATCAGATCCTGTGGGGCTGTTGTGTTTGAGCAATTTTCATTTTCATATATGGACCATGATGGGATTTATGTCTCTATAGAAAATCTTTGCGTTTTTTTATGTCTTAGAGCTTTCATATATGTGGACGACCGTTAGGATTTATGTCTTTGCAAATGTTTCCGTTTTTTCTGACGTGGTTGGATTTTAAACTAAATGCTTAAGGAGAGTACCAGTGCAGGATCTTGTCCGCTAGTGCTAGATACGATTCCGACGTTGTAGTATTAGATTTTAATGTTCTTCACCCACCTTATAGATTTTTATTTCTTCAACATTAGCAAAACTATATAGAAAGAATATACTAGTGGCGGCGTCGCGGCGATTCAAGACTACAGAGATATTTCTACTCCAAGAGGATTATCTCTGAAAAATTTATACATGCATTAAACTTGAAAAAATAAATGATGATAAAAAAGCCTTACGTTAATGATAGAATTAGTCAGGATAAGAACCTGGAAGAAATGAAATTAATCCAAGGGGGCAGAGCAATGAATGATGTAGTTAAATGGTCGAGCTTATTTGAGGTTTAATCGTATTTTTATTGCTCAAATAATAATTAATTAAGTGTTTGATTTAATCTTAAGTTTAAAAAAATTAAATTGGACACTTCATTAATTATAATTTGAGAAATAAAAGTGCACCTACAAGTCTTTATTATATAATTTGTGATTGACTATATATAGGTGAGAATTTTGTTCAGCATTTACTAAATCCGTTATCAAGAATAAACTAACTACTCCTTGTTTCATTTAATATAAGAAGCATAGACATGGTAGTAGCAGCTATTCAAGGAGTTGTGTTGCTTCTACGACATCATCCGTGCGTAACGTGATGTACTACCCAACCCTCAATAATTTAACCAGACATATAATCACTTCATTGATATATAACTCAATCGACCCGAGACATCGTTGATAACTACTATAAATAATTAATTGATTGCTACCGAGGAAACAGTTAAGTTCATCCGGACATTGAATTTGACTTGTTATTGCACTTCACCACACGTGCCTCAAATCTTATAACATAATAATAATAGCCCAATAACTTGTTTCTTAAGTACATTTAATGATGTGTACATTTTTGTGTACGATAACTTGTGAACAATGGGAAAGGAATAGGATAGTGTCTCAGTCATCTCCATCTTTAGTCATCTTTTTTTTCCTTCTAAATCATCACACCATTTGGTATAGATTATTGTCATGTTTAGTAAATTGTTGACCTTTATAAATTACTTTAAAATTTATATTATGATAATTTTTAATTGATTGATAATATAAGAATCTTAGTAAGTGACGATGAAAATGAAACTCATAAATGAAATCTTTGTGAAAAGGACAAGCAAATAAATTAATCTGAATGTGCATAAAAAAACATAAATGCAGCTTCAACAAACCTAGGTGCACATCATCTCTACGGTACGCCAAGAATTTTATTACAGTCCTGCACTCAGATATTTCACGCAATATTCCATTAAAGCAATATAATTTCTTGCCAAGATTCCATTTCAGATCCACCATTAACAAGAAAACGTGAGTTCGTCATCCTATGCTGCCAATAAGGTCCCATTTATTTATGTTAACTGTTCAGAAAAACATTTCAAGTGTTGAACGCATTTTATAAAATATACATACATACATGTTCATAATTGAAAATCACAATCGTGTACGTTTTTTGTGACGTAGTAATATAAGTACTTTTTTTTTTCAATTCATAGAAACGTGCGTTATGTATGTTGAAGCTGAGACAATCCTAGAAGTTGCTATGGCTGGTTTGGTTTTGCATAACATGCCAAGCTCAACAACTCTTATGATGTGCAATGATGAACCGACATTGATGATTGTTTTTCACGTAAGTCCCGGAACACAAATCTTGGGTATTTAGTGTAACGGAATAATAATATTTCATATGGGGTATACTGTGTCTGGACCTTCTTCAGAAATTAATTAATTAATTAATTACCACCACTTGCTATATAGTCATGTGGTAATTTTTATGAAATTCTTCTTTTTCCGTCACATTTTTTCAATCATATGATTCAAATTTGATACCTTTGTTATAGGACTTGAGAGTTACCACGTTAGCTTGCTTTTATCGAGGATAAAAGTTTATAGTTATTTTGTTTTTTGTTACACATTTAATAGGTAGTTGTAGAGGGTGAGGTACACAGGGATGGCGTGAGGAGTGTCTTGGTTTCATTTTCACGTGGGGTTTCTGAGTCCAATTTTGGACTTGGTGAGTGACTCTATAGCTATACCATACCCCTCCTACTTGTGGGAGGGACAAATTTAATGCACACCCCCAATTAACATAGTAACCTTTTTTTTTTTTATATATAAATAAATTTATTTATTTATTGGCAATGTTGAACCTTGAATAGGCAACAATATCTTGAAGCTACTAGCCTTTGAAATATGAAAGTTTTAGGCTGGCCCCTCCATCGATTTTGTCCTATTATTGAGAAGATTGCTGCAACAGCTTAATTAAATTATTGCAAGTGTGGGGGTGAAAAAAGCAGATGATGCCAGCCAAATCCAATAGCATGAAAATGGAAAGTTACATAAAAAGCCACATTGAAAAAAAATAAAAATGAATGGGGCGTGTGGTGTGGTGTGACAAATACTAGTGTTCATTCAATGTTGTTGGGAACAAGGTATATATGTCATTGCCATAACTTATGATGTCTCTAACTGCGTGAATGTTAGTAATCAGGTGGTAAAAGTAGTAAAAAGTGAAAAAGTATTAAAGATGTCAAAATTGTTGCTTCTTAATTAAAAGTGAAGATGATGATGAAATGAAACTCCGTTTTGTTTTTTGTTTTTTGTTTTTTTACCTTTTTCTCCCTTGCCTACCTAACTATATTGATTCAGAGTACGAATTATCGTACTGTTTGGGATTCTGCACGCAATATCATCCATTCAACCTAGTAGTAAGTAGTTAATAACTTTAAGACAAAATTAGCTGATGTTTTTAAAACTTTTTAACATGTCCCACAAATAGTTAATAATGCCGTCGATTGTTTAAATACTACTCCTAAACCTTTAATAGTCTAATTTTGGAATAAAATTTATTTTTATTTTTTCGTTGTTAGTAAAGTTTAAAATCATATTAATTATTATTTTATCAATTATATTTTTATTTATTTTTAAATTTTTAATTAATTTGTGAAGTGTAAAGAGAAATGAATACATTAAGAAATTTTAATATTATTTTATTATAATAAAAAATTATTATATTTTTTAATTTTTACAAAATTAACCTAAAACTACTATTAAAAACAAATGTTGGGAGTAATGATTAACGGTACTTTAGACATGCTTAACTGGATGGGTAGATGCTAAGTAGAGAATCGCAACAAACATATACCATCAATAGCGTGTTTAAATAATTCGATAAACTCATAGATTAATTTAGTAATGTAAAATCTTATTGCTTTTGGAATATATATATATATAAAAGATATGATTAATTTTACTTTAGGTAAAATGATTTATTTTGAATTAGCTGCAATCGCTCAATGCAAGTAGGATTATTAGTTTTTTACTAAGTGAATTAGAAACACTGTGTTCTCTTACCTAGAAAAAAAAGAACATTGATAAAATTGATTTTTAAGTTATGAATGATGTAATTTGATTTTAGATTTTTTTTTGTAAAATTAAGTTTATAATTAAATTTAATATAATTTTTTTATTCAAAGTAGAAGCTAAAAAAAATAGTTTAACTCAAAATTAATTTTTTTAATATAAAATCAAACATGTGAAAAGTTTATCTAAAATTGATTGATAATGCTCCAAAACAGAACAACATAGTAGTATTTGAACATTTTTTCTTCTTAGAAGATCAATGAAGGGCTATTTTTGTTTTTACATTGAAACACACTTGATTGATGCCATACAAGTAGTAGCTTTCAACTGAGGCAGTGGCTTCTTATTTCCCAACAACGAATCAAACATGGTTCTCAGTTCCTAACCACCACCAACACTAATAATCATGATGATGATGCCTATGTACGTACTTATAGGGCTAGCCAAAGGGAATGGGGTGTGATTGGATGCAACAATAGGGGATAGAGGATCATCATAATGATGATGAAATTGGACTTTGAACTTTAGGTAGTACATTAAGGTTGGAATATGGAATGGTGTGTGTGTGTGTGATCCTGAAAAGCATGACTGGTGAGGAAGGCAATGAGTGTTATTTTTATGGGGTGTGTTTGTTTGTTTGTTTTTTGTGAGAGTTGGTTATGGACAAAGAAAAAATGTTACGCCAGCTACTTGTGCATGGAAATGGCATGGCACGCGGTGTACCCTAATGACCAAGTACACAATAATACCAACCTTTTTGTTTGGTTTTTGGACACTTTCTCTCTTCACAATTATTTGAGCTCTCTGTCTCTCACTGCTTTCAAACGTTTTGGTCACAATCCCTACAACGTTCAAATCTATTATTCAGTGAGTTTGTTGTATTTGATTTTATTGTGTCCAAAAATTTTTTAGGTCAGTTACATCCACGTATCATGAGTGAATTAGTCTCAAATTTAATAAATTAGACACAATCATGATATTTGAACTCTGGATAAAAAAAAAAAAAAAACTTTTTAGTCTGTACCTTGTGTGTGATGGCTCTTAAATATAAGGCTAAGAAAGAAAGAATAACATGGCATGTGCTAAAGGCCAAACGCCAAAAGCTTGGGTTTGGAACTTATACAAACACAAGGGAATCATGACCTTCAAAAAATGAGGTGGCTTTGTACTTCGTACTTTGGTCTCTGCTCCTTTTTTTTTATTCTTATATTGTTTGGTTTTGTTTGCTCCCCTGACTTTACAAATGACACATATTTGAGATTTTTACTTTATTCATGTACTATAGTTCAATCTCTTTTTGTTCTCCTCCACAATTTTTTTACCCTTGTGGTGAAATGTGAAACGGGATTTTAGTAGTACTTCAAGCTAGCCCCCTGTGATGTGATAGGATGCTCCATTAATTTGAATGTTAAAACATTTCCTTAAGAAATATCTTTCCTCTTTTCATATTTCCTGTAAAAGTAGTACTTACCAGTACTGCACCTAATTTGAATGTTAATATTTCTAAATGTTGTCATTTCACTCGAATTGAATTTGACAAAAGGAAAACAAAATCAATGTGGATGAATTTTATACACCCCTTAAAACTAAAGTCTTGGGTGGGGGCCATGGCAAATAGCAATGTGATGAGGCCCAAGATGCAGTTCGAGGTGACAGATTATATGGGCTTCCACATATGGGCTGAAGGATGTAATTTGGGCTTAGGCCTGGTCTTGTGTTACAATATTACCGGCACACTGGAGATTTCGACAGATACAAATCTACTGCTGATATTTAGAAAACAAATAAAAATCTTGTTTGATCTGAGATTTTTGTTCACTTTCTTTTAAATAATGACAAAATCATTATTTTCTTTTTGAAAAAAAATAAAACAAAGTGAAAATAAGATAATATTTTTCTATACAAATAAAATAAATCAAACTAAATGTAACTTAATCTTTATATTTTTCAAATTAAACACGTGATTGTAAAATGTCAAAAAATTAATAAGTCAATAGTTGTTGACCTAACGAAATAATTCTCACAATAATTTAAGAGAAAAGGGTGATAAGGTTTTGGCCACTATATGTGGCCGGCCGGCCGGCCGGCAATGGAAGATAGAGAGTGTCTGATGTTTGTGTCTCTCTCTATATAAAATGGGAGAAATTGAGTTATTTTAGAAGTATATATTTATATAGTTTTGTTTTTTCGACAAGTCTTTAAGTTTAGTAAACTTAAATAATTTATTAAATTTGAAGTCTTGGTATAATTAAAGTTTGAATTGTGGTGAAGATGTCCTTTAATTTATAAGAGTGGTCTAAGGTCTAGCTACTTGCCTAGACTTAGAGATTGAACAATATGATGTCAGAATCACATTTTTGCATGAAGCCCTAGAGGAAAATATATATATGGAGTAGCCATAATTTATAATGAGAATCACCAAGCTAATTTTTGAAATGTGAGTCATAATTTGTACTGTCAAATTGCAAGATTTGGAGACAATGAAAAATGACTTCAAAATATAGGTATTATTTGAAAGGTAATTTGTACTATTACCTTAATATATTGTGGAGATTATTTTTCTAGATTAGTCTCCGTGATTTTTTTTTCCTTGTCACATTAAAGAATCCTTAATGTTAAATTTTGCTGTGCTATCTTTTTTAATTTTAGTTTTTAATCACCATTTAGTATCTATCCAGTTTAAGTTGCAGAAAGGAGAAAAACTTTCTTGACTTTGCTGAGTTAGTTTATATTTTTAAAGAACTGATTTAATTACTTAATTTGAAAGAAAAGAAAAGCGAGAACAAAACAAAAAATGAATAGAGAAGAAGATTGTGATGAGTGATGAGTAGGAAAGATTAGGTAAGTTTCCTATTGAAGAGATTCTTTCTTGTGAAAGATATATTTTTTTCTCCACAAAACATTACCAACATCCACTATTGGACAATTATTTAACTAATTAATAATTATAGATGCCACGTCCATCACTATTTTAATTAATGACACAACCACTTTCACTGGAAGAACTGAAAAGGCATACACAACAAAGAGTTCAATCCAATCCGTCTCAAACAAATAGAACAACAAAAAAAGCAAACAATAATTCAAATTGCCTTAGTGATGTTGTTGTGTTCTTGTTATTAATTATCATATCACCTTCACCACCATTCCTTCCACTGCTCCAATTCCAAATATATAGTACTAACTTACTAGTTTCCTACACACACCTTAATTACTATTTTTGATTTTCTCCTTTCAACATGGGAAACCCCACTGGTGAGTTTCAGTTCTGGTTTACCTTCAGACTTCAGTTTACGTGATCCAATTGAAATATTAAAACTTTATTAATTGCTACTTCAGCAGTTTAGCTTTCAATTGATTTATCTTGTAATGTAATGTAATACTGTTATTTCTTCTCTCTGATTATTTTTTCTGGGGGTATCCCAGAGGTTGAAAATGAGGATGATTTGAGAGTTCATGTGTTTTCTTCATCATCCGAGGTGAGTTTGTTAAGCCTTAATTTCTTCAAGTAATTCCAAAAATTAATAGATTATTATTTTGGAGTTAAATTTTTTGTAATCTGTGTGTGTGAAAGAAACCAAAGCTTATTATTTCACAATTGGAGTTGGCAAGCCAGATTATTGAGAAAGAGAGGAGGAGCAGAGAATTTTCTGAATTTGCTTTTCAATTCACAAGGATTTTCATAATTATTGAACATGCTTTAGATTATTGAGACTTGAGAGAGAGCTGCAAAATTATATTTTGATACTGTCATACTGATAACTTAATTTTTGGCCTGACATCATTGCTTTCATAAAGTTTAACTTTGCAATTTTCATTGGGGTTGGTTGCATTGTTCAGTTGCTTGAAAAGCTTCATGAGAAATGGAGTTCAGTGGAGAAACAACCATACCCAGCTATGTATTCTAGTATTTATGGAGGTATCATACTTGATCCAGCAATGATGGTTATCCCCATCGATGATCACATGGTACATAGAGGGCATGGTGTGTTTGATACAGCTATTGTTCTAGATGGGTAGGTAATACTAATTTTTTGGTTTACTCTTTACAATTCAATACTTTGATGTGCATGTAGCAAAGCATTGGGTTTTACTTTGGAGAGAAATGCTAGCAAGACACTCTGGAACACACCCTGTTAACACATGATCTCTTATTGATTGAAATTGACTGGAAATCACTAAATTTTATAGTAGATCTCAAATTTGATTCAATGAATCCCTCTCGATTTTGTAATTTTCAATAAATTTTAATCAATATGACATATGACAGAGAGTGCGATAGAGAGTATGTTGCTAGCAGTCTTCTGATTTTGGTGCTTATTTGTTTGTCCTCTCCAGATACCTCTATGAGGTGGATGTTCACCTTGACAGATTCTTAAGGTCAGCTTCCAAATCAAAGATATCCTCTCCCTTTTCTCAGTCGGCACTTCGCAGCATTCTTATACAACTAACTGCAGTATCAAAATGCAAGAAGGGAACTTTAAGATACTGGCTCAGTGCAGGTCCAGGGAATTTCTTGCTTTCATCAGCAGGATGTCCAACATCTGCATTCTATGCTGTAGTTATCAATGATAACTTTTCCCAACACAAAGAGGGAGTTAAAGTGATTACTTCAAGCATACCAATGAAGCCTTCTCTATTTGCCACAGCCAAAAATGTGAATTATCTTCCAAATGTCCTTTCAGTATTGGAAGCTGAAGAGAAAGGAGCATCTTCTTCTATATGGGTTGATGAGGCAGGTTATATTGCTGAAGGTCCAAATGTGAATGTTGCTTTCATAACTCATGACAAGGAACTTGTCATGCCTCCTTTTGATAACATCCTACAAGGTTGCACAGCAAAAAGGCTTCTTGAGTTGGCACCAAAGTTGGTTGATCAAGGGCTTCTGAATGGTGTGGCAACTAAAAAACTAACTGTGGAGGAAGCTAAAGCTGCTGCTGAAATGATGTATGTAGGAAGCACACTTCCTCTGTTGCCTATCATCGTATGGGATGATCAACCAATTGGCAATGGTAAGTTACTAACAGACTATGTGCCTAGAAAGACTTTTAGGAAGAAAAAATATGAAAATAAAATAAAATTAATTTCTTTAGAAGTTAAAATTATTTTTTTCAATAGTTAATTTGTAGAAGTTCTCTCATATATCTTTTTTTTAAAGGATACGAGACTTTTATAGATTAACTACCGAAAAAACTAATTTTAACTTATGAAAAAATTAATTTTATTTTTTTTCATATTTTTTTCTCCTGTAAGTCTTTCTAGAAATATTTATCTAAATAGGTCCTAACTGTAATTATCTGATATCAATCTGCTTTTGTATGGTATGTAGGCTGAAGCCTTAACATTGTTTACTTTCTTCTCATTACTGATGCACATCAACTTTTATCATAAGTTGTTTTGACATAATTCACGTTGCATGAGAATGAGAGGAGCAAATCAATACATGAATGATCAATATTAAAGTTCATATGATTACTTAAAAAAAGTTTTACTCCTCTTACCCTCAAACACACACATATACATATAAAGTCTATTAGGTGAGAGTGTGAGAGGAGTACACTTGAACAATATAATTAAAAATTTGAAATGGATAGTTAAGAAAGATTAAAACTGATTAAAATAATCTTATATGTGTACGATTGTATAGTCAAAATTTAGTCTTCTCATCTCTTATGCTCACTGAACACATGTTCTCTGTATATATATTATGCTTGAGTCTCTCTTTTCCCCACTTTGTCCTATTTTTATTTATTCAATTATATATGTATAACAGGAAGGGTTGGAGAATTAACAATGTTACTTTCGGATTTGCTTTGGGATGATATGGTAGCTGGCCCTGACACACAGAGAATACTTGTTCCTTACGTTGAGTGAACCTACAAAGTCATCAAATTACAGGCTGGGAACAGCTTTCTTATTTTTGTGTCATGTTCCTAGGAGTTCTCGTTGCTGCAAAGATTTACCAAGAGGTTTCTCTTTGTGTTTGCTTTATGTATTTCAACTTTCAAGTGTGAACACTGAACAAGTCCTAAAGTGAAGCATCAGGTGTTTCCTGCTACACAAAATTTACATAGCAGTTAAATAGTCCTTGAACTGTTTGTATTGATATAATAATAATAACAGACTCTTCACACTGCTTTGGGCCAGAACCACTTGACTTTGATTTTTCACACATGTTTCCATGATCTTCAATTGTGTGCACCACTGCATACATTTATTTTCCAATAAGTTGTCTATCTGCATCAACAGCAAAATTTGCTCGAGTTTCTAATCATCTCAGATGCCTTCAAGATATGAATCAAACAAAAAACTTATGAAAATGGAACATACTTTTAAATTTTAATCATTAATGAGGTTTTGTTCAATCCTCAGACATAAGTCCAAGAAGTACACTCTGATAGAAAATCCAATCAAGTCAACTGCATAACAATACCAAAGAATTGAAATTATTGTGGTGCATGCATTTCGTTTCATTTCATCTATTCATTGCTCTTGTTGGTGAATCATGTTGGTTAAGGGTTTGTGTCTCTGTTTACATATGTCAAACAAGCCTTGAAGAGATGCAGCAGGTGCTTTTCTGCTACTCAGAATTAATTAAGCATAATGTACTTATTAACTTGACAGTTTCAATAACTCTCTGTCAAGTTAGTAAGTACATTATGCTTAATCAATTATGAGTAGCAGAAAAGAACGTGCTGCTGCATCTCTTCAAGGCTTGTTTAACATATGTAACCACTGACACAAACCGTTAACCAACTTGCATGCACCAAGAACAAGAAGAGCAATTCAGAAAAAGGATAGATGAAAATTGAAATTACTATATACTATTATTATATTAAAAGATAATAATTGAGATTCTCATAAATTTATTTACTTATAGAATAGATTGTGACAAATTGTAATTCTTTAATCATTTATTATGATTTCGTACTTACTGTCTTGTCCTTTAAAATTACTTAATTATTACTCTAGAAGGATAAAGAGGTCACTTATCAAATAAAAAAAATCCTTCCACAAGATGATTTAAGATTTTTTCAAATCTAAATAGAATGAAAAAAACTCTGCGGGGGATTAAAGTTAAATTTAATTAGTATTTAGTTGAAAGGGTAATTCAAAATGAAATGAAAACACGGGTGAACCAAACTTTCATTTCAGTTCACTTAATAATGCATCTGTTTGCAAAATGAAATGAAAACACGGGTGAACAAGAAGAGCAATTCAGAAAAAGGATAGCAGCCTAATTATGCCTTAAAAAATCCATATTAGATGATAAATAATCCGGGAAAATATATAATTCGTGTAATGGCTTATTATCCCACTTTGTAAAGAGACGACTATCAGAAAATACAAATCAATGCAGTGTGTTACAATTTGCATGTAACTTAGAAAGCCCTCTAAATTATACAGTGCTGTTGAGGCTATCACTATGAGCAAAAACAATTAAAAGAAAAATAAATTAATTAATAAAAATCGAAAAACAATTTCTTACAATAATATATGTACAATTAATCGGAAAAAAAAATGCATAAATGGAGACAACACAGAAAATGGTAACTTCAAACTCTGCTCAAGATGGGTTAAGATCCCGTGAGGTTTGGCCTTGCCATCTGTTGAACAAAAGAACCAGAGATCATTCACAAGCACATTCAATGCCATATAACAATGTGAATAAAAAGAGAGAATTAGAGAGTCATGATCTTTGGTACACTAGAAAAGCTAGAAAAAAATGCACCATTACATAACTAGTACTACTTTGAATAGTTATTCACTGGGAAAATTATAACTTCCATAAACCTTGAGAGAAGAAATCTAGCAAGTGGGCTTAAATTGCTATTTGGATGATGTTTCTTGTTTTGTTGTTTATTCCTGTTATCAGCATCTGCATTTCGGGTTTCGAATAACTGGCCTGCTAGTCCCTGCAGGTCCTTCAATGAATCTTCCTTTGAACTGCACACACAAGTGAATGAGAGACATATATTTTTCGTTTTTTGGTTTGCTGAAGAACTTGAGTAGAAGGCAAACCTTGCCAATCGCTGAAGCAACTTTTTGAGAAGAACATCACAGGATTTAGGTTTTGCAGCCTCCATATTTATAAAAGAATTGATAACTGCCCTTGCGATTAACCCTTCTGGATCATCAGCAATGGCCTACATAACAAATACAAAACATATAAAAAACCTTAAAAGAACAAAAGATCTATTCATGTGATAAGTTGCCAAAGCATGCAAAAATATCTCATCAAGCTCAAGATTTTCTGGTGTCCAATCATCCTTACTTTTCTACCACCCCACCACCACCCCCCTCCCCCCACAGGAAATACCGTAGAATTTTCTTCGTATATATATATATTAATTTCATTCTGTTTTAATAATGTAAAGTCTTAAAAATCATCATGTAGGTGATTAATAGTAATAAACTAATAATCAATTTTCAATAAATAGTCAGGAGCAATCAGCACAGGGTAAGACGCTCCATTAGAATGAAAGGAAGTCATAATAAAATGTTTACTCTAACACACTGCTTAAATAGTAAGTATGAAATATATGTATGAATTTACCTCTTTTAATGAAGGAATAAGTAAAACAGACAATGGCACTGACGATGACATTACTTTAGCACTTTCTCTTTCATCACTAGAATGATGTGATCTTAACATGCCCTTGTATGTATCATATTCACCATGTGATCTGAAAAAAAAAACCTAAGAATGTATGAACACATCTTTATTTCAGCAACAGAGAAATTACCATCTCTATTGCTATGGATGTACCTTGAAGAATCAGAGCTGCTAGCCTTATGATCTTTCTTGCTTTCCTGTCTATTATTGTTGATTTTTCCCCGGGCAAGTCTCTCTCTAGCATTTGATTTCCTCAGGATAGCAGCCTTTGCCTATGGAGACAAACAGGTAGGAAAATGCTGTTTATAAATAATATCAATCTGAATTCTGAAGAAGTCATCAGAAACATGTGAAGTCTCACAATAAATTATAAATGAACATAAAAATGCTTAGCAAATGGTATAAGAATATACCCTACAAAACAAACTGGGTGGGTAACTCAAGCAACATAACAAGGGAAAATAATAAAAAACTGTTTGACAAATAAATCAACAGCAGAACCAAACCTATACACAAGAAAGGGAGGAGGCTCAGCTTGTGATAAATTAATCAACATGAAAGTGAAATTTACAACCTATATCACACAGAAATAGTACCTCCGCAAGATTTGCTGCACTATCTTCCATTGAGGCATTTGAATTTCTGTCATTAAGTCCCAGGCGAGATCTAGGTGTCTGTGGAGAATCAGGCTCATCATGCTGGCCATGTAAAACAACAGTTCCACTTGAAGAAGCATCATCAAAAGCATCATAACTGCTGCTAGGCTACATTTAATAAAAATTCTCAGTTTGAGACTATACAAAACATCTGTAAGAACTTATTAGTTTCTTATCAAGTAACACAGCTTGAACAATACCTGAAAGCTCTGGTCACGAATCGCAGATGACCTTGATCCTTTTGGAGATCGAATAACAACAGTTCCTGATTCATTCCCAGGTGATTCATCCTGCAAATTGAAGATTAAAAAATCAAAGCAGTCCAGGTTGTTCAAAATGAAACTTCAATAAGTTCATAGGAATTCCATCTTTACTTCATGATTGACACAATTCTTTCAAATAATATTAATGAGGTGAATTCTCTAAATAATTATACCACTAGAGAAAATTTAATTGTTGTTTGTGTGTGCTAAATGGGTAGGAACGTTGTCTGTACAGAAAATCTTATCAGTTTCAGCTCGAAGTATCTAAAAGCTAAGCAGGTAATTATTTAGAGTAAACCGGTTAAGCATTAATCATATATCCAATGTTTTATAAATACCAAAAACACCCAAAGGATCCTTTATGGGGATGTGGCTGCTAAATATATTATTCAACTGATTAAGTTAACTTCTTTGACAAAGACAGACACACATAGAATCAATTACATCTTCAAGGTGATTATCCAGATGCTCATCATGGTGGGGAACTCTAAGATTTCTTCCAAAGGAACTTTCAACTGACTCATTAAGTGCACTTCTATTGACAGATCCCCCTTGATAACCACTCTCTGGAGCTTTTCTTTGGGTAAGCTGATTGTGTGAAACTTCAGTTTTCTTATCTCTAGAGTGAGGTGGTCGAGAAACATTACGAAAGGTTCCAGTACCCTGTGATCCACCAATGCTGAAGTCCCATCCAGCACTTTTCAGGGTTTTACCCTGATCACTGCAAATTAGAAACTGTCCATAAAAAAATCAATATATAAAATAAAACTAGTAGCCAACAGTCTTAACCTACCTGGGTCGATTATTTTCTTCACCTCTCAAATCTCTTGCCACCTTTATAGTACCTGATGCCTCGCCCATCCCACTTGAAACATTTCTGGGTGTTTCCTGATCTTCCTCCTTTATTTGGTACTTCGGACGCTCCCTATAATGAAACCACAAGGCATGATCATGTCAGCCACAAGTTAGGGAATAATACTTGTAATTTTCAATTTTCTGAGGGATAACATAAAGTTGCACAGCAAAAGGGTTTCTGAAGTTAATTCTGGGCCTCAGAATTTATTTTTTTCTTAGATATATTAACTTTAGAAAAATTGAAATGGAAGAACAGGGGCAAAACATTAATAGCCAAAAGCAAAAAATACGTAGAATTACATACTAGTATACTACATATATAAAATATAGCAAGACCTTTATCAATTATTCACACCTTATTCTTTCTGAAAGCTTTGAACTCTTCCTAGCATTCCGAATAAAACGGTCCTTGAGAAGTTCCTTAGCACTTAACCTCTGGAATTGAATCCATTAAAAGGGGGGGAATTAAGAGCCTGACAAAGAGAGATCAACTTCACCAGTCCCACTCCAAGCTAGTCTAAAAAGCTTCTAATTAGGGAAAACTAAACAATGCATCATATCAAGTTGAGAGCTACAATTTCAACAGGAAATAAACAAATAATTCCATTATCCCTATTATTACTAAATTAGGATGCAAATTAACATATCCTACGTCCAATATTTCAATTAATATTTCTTATTATTACCTTTTCCCCCCAAAAAATAAATGTTCTAGAAAAGCATATTAAGTATTAAAAGGAATAGCTTACGGATTCTCATACAATCCATAAAGTGAACATTTGACTCGATTTGAATCATAAAGCAGAACCTTTCCATTAACAATATATAAGAATCTACAACTATGCCCAAGAGAAGTACAGAAAATGAAATAATAATAGGTGTATGAAAAGCATAGGCACTTGCCTCAGCAGGAACCTTCTTTAAGCACAATGAAACAAAGTCTTTCATTGGACGAGAAAAATGATCATCTAGCTGAAGAAAATGAGATTATGTCAACTATGTTATGCTAGAAAAAATAACATCTCTGTTTGAAAAAGTTAATTCACTTAAAATGATTCAAAACTTGAAGGGTGAATTGCTTGATATTAAAGAACTCAACCTGTGGAGGAGTCTCTCGGGGTATGATGAAAAGCACTCTCATCGGGTGAAGATCAGCAAGTGGAGGCTCCCCCTTTGCCATCTCAATTGCAGTGATTCCCAAGGACCATATATCTGCCTGCAAAAATAGGAATACTCTAGTGACTATTCTAAAAAAAAACAATATTTAACACAAACTAAAAATAAAGGTAGGAAAACAGAACCAAAGAGAAACATATCAAAAGACATTTAAACTAAATATATTACAACCTTCTCATCATATCCATCCGTATTCTGAATAACCTCAGGTGCCATCCAGAATGGTGTTCCTACAAATGTCTGTTATGATAAAAGAAAATATATGTTAGCATATCCAGCCAAAGATGAAGAGTATTAATATAGAACTCCAAGTGATTTTTCAATTGCACAGAGCATTAAATGCAGTAAGGGTTACAACATAAAAATACAGCCTATACAATAAAAAATAGAAATTCAAAATTCTGTTTGCCCAAGCCCAACTCAAATTACATCAAGAGTAGCACAAACATTCTGCACCATGTTTCCTTCACTTTGGGAGTATATACATTCAATTTGATTATCAAACTGAAAAAAAAAACAATTTTGTGCTCTTGAAAGGAGGTTAAGAACTTAAGATTGAGATGATCAATCATAAAGTGACATAACTTTTAATCTAAATGTAATGAAAAAAAAAATATATCAATAACCCATTGATGTTTAATTAACTTCTATGAAATATGTTTACCTTTCTCCTTGATATAGTCCTCGTTAATTGTGCAGAAACACCAAAATCTGCAACCTGGTGATATTCCACATGTATGCACGTCCACATCTCAAATTATTATGTGCATCATTTTTCAATAAAGTCATATAAAATAAACAAAATGGATATAACCTCTTTCAGAATATAACGTACCTTTACATCACCATTCTCTGACAATAAAATGTTTGCAGCTGTATAATTGACATGTAAATGCCGTCAATTATAAAGCTAACGTAAAAACAAAAAACAAATCCTATAACTACAATACGTATATACAAGGGAAAAGAAGTTTCAAAGTACAACAAATTCAATGGCAAAGGGGTTGCTGCTGATACCTTTAATGTCTCTATGAATTTTTCCTTGACTGTGTAGATAATCAACAGCATGCAGCAAGTCACGTAGAATGCAAGCAATTGACATTTCATCAAGGGGAGGACCTGATTGGAGCTACAGAAGCAAAACCAGAATTAACTCCATAGAAAAAATGCAACATACAACCATATTGGAAAATAATGTCAACAGATATAATATGATAAATAGAGGCACACAAAAACTGACCATTCAAAATATAATGATAGAAAATTTAATAACAGGGAAAGTACAAAGAAGGATAAGAAATCTTCCTAGAGCAACCAATGGAAAAAAAATAACGAGATGGAAGGTAAAAGAAAAAAGTTATAAGCATCCAAAGTCATACTAATTAAACCAACCAACATTTATCCATAAATTCTGCTGCCATAGACAATAACAAGGTTATATTATAAACATACAGGAATTATAACTAAAACATCAAACTTCATTGAAATATACAATATTATAATCCAGTTTTATGCATATTTCTTTGGTCCATTGGAGTCTACATATGGAGTTTTGAGTGCTTAACGCCTCAATCATTAGCATTCCCTTAGGACACTCTGCTATATGCTAAATGTTTATACATGCTTGTAACTATTTTCTCTTGTCAGAAATTACACACCAAGAATTCAAGTAACCATTTTTCTCTTGGTTGTTCACTGCAAAGCCTTTGGTTGTCTTTTCTTAGCATTTTTTTAAAGGAAGGTCTCTTATCCTCCTAGCTCTTTGTAATCTTCTCTGTCTTGAATATTTTTTTCGTTTATTAAAAAAGTAAAAAATATATCAGACAGATCAAGGATAAGCAGGGGAAGTTTCACTCAAGGATGATTTCTGACAAACATCAATTTCAATTTTCATGCACTGACATATAGAAGCAAGTAAACAGAGGTAACCTACTAGATCAGCAACTGAGCCACCAGCCATGTATTCCATTATTATCCAAAGTTTAGTTTGATTGATATAGGAACCATAATATTCAGTAATGTATGGACATCGACATTGGGACAAAACAGAAATTTCCTGAAAATATTATAAACAAAAACAAATTTAAACATTTGGGTACAGCAAATGTCAAGTACAACTGTGTAATCTACAAGATTATACCTTCTGGATATCCTCAATTTCATCCTCTCTGAAGTGACAAAAAGAAAGGGAAGACAAGTTAGGAAGTAGTATGGAAGAAATGCATATAGATTCAGAGCGCAACACAGCAGTTCCAAGCATTATAGCAAACAACAGACTTACGATTCTTCCAAATCGATTACTTTGATCGCAACTTCTTTGTTAAGCTCTCTGTCAAACCTGGAAATGAGATAGTACAAAATAGAGACAAACAACTCATTGTCCATGTCTAACTTATTAAGGCCAGTAAATAAAAGATGTTCAGAGAACAATAATAACTGGTTCTAAAACTAACACCTACGCTTTATAGACGTCTCCGAATGATCCCTGCCCAATTTGTTCCAATGAACTGAATCTTGTTCCTGATGCCTCAACTAGACCAGTCACATCAGCCATTCTCAGCAGCAACTTCTCACACACAGGCTACACACAAGCACCTGAAAAACCAAACAACACAACAACTCAGAGACACGCATAGTGAAAATCATCACATCTCCAATCCCCCCACATTCTCCAAATTCCACCAATTGAAACAAAAATCAAAACCAAACTTCCACATTCAAAAACAGCATCTGAATTTGTAAGCATCAAAACAAATGAATCAAATAAATAAATAAATAAAAAACAAACTTTATACACAATTGCACAACCCCAATTCACCCGCAACTCAAATTCTAAACGAATGAATCAAATCAAGACTTAATAAACAAAAACAATTAAGAACAGAGGCACACAATGCAGTGAAACTGTGGACTGAAAGCAAAACATGTGAGCTCGGTGGAGTAGTGCAATAATTGTTAGGTGGAAGTTAGGATGCAAAATTGACTCTGCAACAAAATTGAAACGCGCGAATGACACTGAGATGAGATTTCGTTCGCAGTGGAGGAAAGAAAAAAAAAAAAAAGGAAAGCGAAACCGCAGCAACACCCACATCGAGATTTGGCAACAGAATGAATGTGGCATTCGAATTCGAATTCGATTCAAAATCACTCACTGACCCATGAAACGAAACAATACGATTCGGGTTAGTGGCAGTTTAAAAGGGAAACAGATCTGTTGCTTATTGTTATTGTCTCTCCATTCTGTTTTTAATTTTTGCGTGATTTGTGTATAATTGCCAATGATTGGAATGAAAAGAGGGTTAAACTACTTCTCCACCTTGCTTGTATAAATAAATAAATATAAATCAAAGAGGATATGACATTGTAGATTTCGTTTTTTTAGAGATTAATTTGGTCACCATTTTTTTAATTTAGTGCTTAAGAAAACACTAAACTATTGTCATTCCTAAAATAGCTAAAATTGTTGTTTTAAAAATGTGACATTCATTAATTGCCCATTTGTTTTTCTTTTGGGTACCATTTTTTTTTTTTGGTACATGATGAAAAAACAAGAGAATTGCTCATTTGTTTAATAAAAGGTCAAGTAATTTAAATTATCATCTCATATAGCGTATGTGATTTTTAAATATAACCTTTTGAGGATGATGTTAAGCAGCTTTTTAATCCAACTTTCTTTTTATTCTCTTCTTAAAGTTGTTATAGTTCTAGAGAAACATTGAGAACATTGTAGGAGTTGGAGCACTTCTACCTTAGTTCTAAATTTTTCTTGTCACAAGGGTTATTTTATGGATTTCATGGTGTTTAAGTTAGTGTTTAGGATTTCTTTACGACCATGAGTTAATAATTTCATATACAGAGGCTATATTATATTTTCCATGTGTTTTCAATTTTAGTATAATTTAGTGTTTTCTCTAGTAAATTCTCATCTTATTATTTTTCACAATCCTGTTATTATTGTGCTGTTTAATTCATTCATCTCACCATTTACTCTTTTGCAACTTTGCTTATCATGTGCTAACATTTTGGTAAAACCCTGTGGTTTGAAAATTACTTTATTTGTGATAACGACGTTTACTACACCTAATATAACTATACTTTTGATTCAAGTGCAAATAGGTTGCAATTAATTGATATAAGGTGTTACTACACTTTTTTCTTCTTTTCCTACCCAATTGTTGCACCTTTTACGTGTCTATAAAGGAATATTGCAAACTATGTTTTCAATGCTTTATTCAAATCCCTATTGCCTAGGTAGGAAACAACAAAACTGAAAAAAAAAGTCATTTCTTTTTTTGTGTGTAGTAATATAAATGATCATGTCTATTAACAATTTAACTTTGTTCTAGCATAGCTGCAAGAAATCATATTACATCATTATGATTATTTGTCCAGCTGTCTATAAAAAACGACAACAACATTTTTCTATTGTCTTTTTTTTATGGACATTTGGATTTTAAAAAGTACATTCCAAAAGCCCAGATACAAAAAAGTACAAAATAAAATTATAAAAGCTAATTTGTTTTTGGTGGATTGCTTGTTTTGTTTTTTTCTTGGTCCTCACAGGATTGCTTGGTATTATCATCAATAATCGTAGGATGGGCTGCAAGTGCAAGGTCCATTAATTGGATATGAAGAGTAAAGATTAACTAATGGCTTCTAAATATAGAAAAGATGGAATGTCTTCAAGCCAGGACCAATAAATAAATGAAAAATATATGTTTCAATAGACCAAAAATATTTCAAATGTATGGTTTCACTTTTAAAAAGTTTTTTCAAATAACTTTTAAAAAGTTTTCAAACAACTTTTAAGTCAGAAGATTCGGGTTTTTATTTTTTCACATTATGTGATACGTTCAAATTAGATAATCCGTTCAAGTTAACGTTAAATTAGATATATTCTCACTACATCTTTATGCAATTGTTGAAAGGTGAAACATGGACATGCTTTAAGGCCGCAGTTTCTTGTTTGAGGATGCATATATATAGCATTGGATGCCTTAGAGAAGCATGGTCCACAATTTGTAATTATCAACTAGCCAAATGATACAATGTCTACAATATATTTTATAGGCTCATAGATTAAATTAGTATGTTTAAAAAAAAAAAAAAAAAGCCTTTAACATAAGTGAATAGAAATTCAAGGACAAATTTTAAGTGGAAGCCACCAACATACGTGTATAGTAGTAGTAGAGTTAGATATATGTGGACAAATTCGATCGAAAACCACTTTTTTTTTTTAACAAATTTCATATTCAAATGATAATCAAACAGTGTATGTAGTCAAAATATATGGTCATCAAGCATTTTATTTCAAGCTGGTTGCACCTTATCACGTTCACAACCATGCATGCATATATATAAACAGCACAAACTCTAGCTAGCTGGCATGCATGCATATGCATGAAGAAAGAAATTCTTCACATCTGTATTCGGTGTGGAAAATAGGGTATATATATAATATGTTGATCAATGAACAGTTCAAATTTGGCTGGACTTTGAATTGTTATCATAATTTGACTTAATTTCTTCTAGCTAACAAAGATTTTGAAATTTGGATAATCGTCACTCTATACTCACGTGTAAGTTGTAACGTGCTCCTCATTCTAAATATTCACACGATAATTATTTTGAATAGTACGTTTTAGTTCTATACTTTTCTTTAAAAAAGCTAAAACAGGGAATTATAAGGTAAAAGCAAATTAAACATAACGTACTACGCGTGCGTTGTACTTGTGCAATAAAGTGGCATTGTTTAAACATTGAATTTATCAGTCAAGTTTTGGTGGTAATAGCAGGAAATATATCGAAGCACGACAACACATTCAGTGTGCCAACTTTTATTCCTTCCTTTTGATTCAACCCAAAATGGAAGTACGTAATTGAAATGCAAAACTTAGGCGATTAAGCAAGTCAGAGAATCAAGTATATATAATCATTTTTGGATTAGCACTAACTTTAATTTGAGTATTTATTTTATTTTTTTTACAATTTTCTTCGTTATTAAGAAAGTATTAAGCTCCTAAAAAGAAAAATATATTAAAATCAAATCCTAAAAAATAATATTAAATTTTTAATTAAGCTTTGTGAAGTTTAATATTTTGAGTATAAATTAAGGGGTGTATTGGATTAGGATTGTTTAGGATTTTAATGACTTTTTTTTTTTTAAATGTCTTGGGATATTCAATCAGGATTGTTAAATAATAAAAAAAAATAATCTGATGGTATTCAATCAAAATTATTAAGTTTTTAGAGGAGAACGAAATCTTGTGATATTCAATTGAGATTTTGAATAACTTAAAAAAAGTCACCTATTATTTAAAATTATGGAGATTTTATGGACATTTTTTTTAATTAGATTTTATAAACTTTTTAATTAATCATATAAATACCAAATCCAACAAACGATTTTTTCTCATCACAGACTTTTTTATTCCATTTTTGGAGACAATCCTCCCATCCACATCTGTTTTAAGATGAGACTTTTTATATGATCTTAATACTAATGTATTCATAGTCAAATCACTACGAATCAACTGACAAGCCTACATGTAGTCCACTATCTCATTCCCCTTTAAGTTCATAAATTCCTAATGAAAATCTTCATAAAAGAAGTAGATATGAGTTTGGAGAAGTTCTAACTTAGCCAGGGTAAACAATCAAATTAAAGTTTTAAAAGACCTAAACTATTGCAATTAATTTTGAAAAAATATACAAAGAAAATAGAAAACAATGTTTGGGATGCTATAAAAAGAAATTCCAAATCTATTATTCATGTAATTTGTGAAAATTTGGGATGCTATCATTTTATGAAAATTTGTGAAAAAAATATCTCAAAATGCATTAGCATCTTGTAATTTAATTTGGAATTCATATATGTTATTAGTAGGGTTCAACTCGTGATAACTTGTGATTAGTTTGATATTTTCAAGCACTCTTGCTGGCTTGTTTAGTAGTTTTGAATGTTTTTTTTTTTTCTAGAAATATATAGTCTTTTTAAATCTTATAAATCCGTGAAATCCTTTTAAATTCCTGTATTTTAAATTCATTAAATCCAAACTACAAAATTCTAATCACAAAAGTCTTTTAAAAAAATCTTAATAATTTTTAATTTCCTACAAAATCTTAAAAATCTTCTAAGACTTTTTTATGACAAAAAAGTGTTTTAAAATCCTAATTCAATACATCATATTCGTGTATGAGTTGTATGAATAACATCCTTCTTTATTTGTTATTTTATTTTACATTATAACATATTGTCAAAATTTGATTTTAAATAATTTTTAAAAGGTTAATTAAACAAATATGTACTATTTTTTTTTATAGATAGGAATTGAACATAGTATTATAGGATTTACAATAGTGACACACTTGTTCAACCTGAGCTAGATCCTTGATAAATATGCATTATTTTAGTTTTAATGAGAATAATTTTTTTTTTTGGTGAATCCTTAATTTATTCTTTAAATACTAATTAACACGGACCATCTATGAAGAGAATATAACATTACGTATAGACATATAGTCTATTTGTGCGGCAATTGGCTCATTAATGTCTCCTTAAAAACAGTAATAAACGATTATATATCCCAATACCAAAATTAGTAATGCAATTATTATCATCATGGCCATATATAATTACATGAATATGTATAGTTGCCATAGCTAGGTAGATAGCTAGTGCTGCCGACACAGCGTTTTCATGCAGATTGGTTAAATTTTAGGTAATTTTTAACCATTTCCATCCTTTCCTTACCTAAGAATTGGCTTTATTTCAAAGCAACAATTTGAGCTTAGCATTAAATAGTCATTCAGATAGGTACTGATCTATATATCATCAATTACTTTTTAAGTCAAGCATGTACACATCGTGCCATTTATTTTGTGAGTTTATTTTGTTACGTAGTTTTTGTAGACCTTTTTACATTATCAATTAATCAGAATTTATTGTAGATATAAATTTCAAAATAATTATTACAAAAACTAACAATCTTACTATACTAAATGATTGTGTAAAAAAATTACATTATTTTAATTAAAAAAATTCTCTGTATACTATCATATGATTTTGAGCTAGTATTAATTTGAGCCAACCGCGAAATTCAACAATGGTGAGTGGTGACTAGTCTTCGAACATACAAAAAGAAAGATTTTAGCGAAATTTTCATGCTGTGACCTAATGCATAGTTAATGCATGCATATGCATATGAGTTGCTGATTTTGTCCCATGTAGAAGCTAAGTTAAAGACAAGATATAAATGAAAATCCGAGAAGATTTAGTTCAGGAATATTATACATTATACTTTGGCTCCTACTCAGTTTGCTCACATCACAATCTCGAAACTAAGACTGGAGATTTATTTTATAATTAAACCATCCTGTCAAAGAACAATTTGTTTTGTTTCAAAATGTAAATATCTTATACAACACTACTATTAAATTAAAAAAATGAGTGAATATAACAGAGGCTGGTCGATTGAAGCAAACTATAATATAAATTATTATGACTAATCATAATTTACTCTAAACTACTATAATAATAACTCAGGCTTCATATTTTATAAGCACATCACATTTAAGTGATATAATTAATTAATTAAGTGCATTGAAACAACATAAAATAAATTGTAATATAAATAACCAACTCATATGAATATGAATTAATATCTGTATCAAATATGTATAAATAAATAATATTTTTACAAAGACTATCAAAAGTAATGGTGCTTGAATCCAACTAGTTTATTATAAAGCATAAAATATAGAAATCAAGTTTGTTTCTTTAAATATTTAAGATAACGCAGAGTTTGGTGAATTTTATAGAATTACAATAGACAATAAACTTTTCTCTCTAAATAATCTTTCCTCTTTAAAATCAAAATTGCATATTAAGTTAGAATAATTTTATTCTAATTAATTTACGCAATGATCATTGATTATAATATTAATATAATGGTTTGTCTCTTTTAAAATGAGATATTAACTTAATAAAATAAAATAATATATATATATATATATAATGATTAAAAAGTTAACAATTAAATTAAAATTATATATATATATATAATTATCAATTATTCATTAATAATTAAAATTTCTATTGATAAAAAAATATCCAATTGATCAAAAAAATTAAAATTTCTTTTATTTTTGTTTTTTTCTTAATATTTAATTAAGAGACGTTAAATCCTAATTACAACTGTCAAATCAAGTTTCCTTGAAAACGTTGATGCAGTGAATTGGTTCTCTTTAGGTCATAAACATCATATTAAGCATTAGGGTTAGGGTTTATAGAAAAAAAGGTTTAAGCGATTCGAGTGTGGACCCCACCAAATATACGGTCATCGTGGGGACCAGACCGAGCCCTGAGCCGTCCAATACGGAGGAGAGAGACACCGAGGATATAGACTGATGTACCCATTTCTCAAGTCACGCGGGAAGCGTAGGCGCGTGTGTCAAACGCCCCTTCTTGAACGAGTTCAAGTTTCAGAAACCCTGCAGGAGTGTCCACGTGGCTTCATCAGCGTCACGTGGTGGGAATGGGTGGGAGCAACCCCGCAATTCGTGCGCTACGTTGTTGTTTGTTTATGAGAAACGATGCACCGACTCACTGCCATGGCACGTGTGCACGTGACACCTTAATCTCGCACGCACTTACAACACTGTTGTTCCTTCTTTTTATTATTTCAACTATTCTAGTATTCTCTGTTTTTCTTGATTACTTGCTGCACCACACACATAAAATACTCGTTGCCTCGTGTTGCATCTCAATGACTTTTTGGGACAACCCTTTCTTTGATTTTGGGTTTTGACTATGATATGATGTATTGATGTATATGAAATCTCTCACCTATATTGAAATTACTATATTGCTGCTGAGGTTGTCTTCCACAGACTACAGCACTCATTGATTATCAAATATGATGTGATGTGATATGTGATTGGTAGATTATTGTGGTTTCTAATGTAATTAGGGGGTGTAATTTTTAAGTTTGGGTGTCTGAAAAAGTATTTTTAAGACTCACTCGGAATTATGAAATACAGGTAAGTTTATTTAAAATTATAAAATAAATTATTATTATTAAATAAGTGATTATTTTATAAATAAATAAAATTTATTTTTTTAATAAACAAAGAATTATTTATTTTAAGTAAAAATTATTTAAATAAATATAATAAAAATACAAATAATTATTTATTTTATTAAAATAAGTGATTATTTTTCTAAATAAATTTAAAAAAATTAATGTATACTCTTGACTAATTACTTTTTTATGATGTTAATATGTATTTTTAAGATATCAATTAAAAAAAATATTGCCATGTTTTAATTTTACCGTGATTTTTAATGTAATTAAATTTTGAATAGCTTTTCTTTATCAATTAATATTTTTAAAGTAGGTTAGCACGTCTATTCTTTGGTTTGAAAACACTATGCCGACATTGTGGGCAGAAAAATAGCAAGCTAAAATATACACGACGAAGGTTAGGTGATATTTGGAGCATGCTTGAAAATATTAATTATGAGAATATATTTTTTCAGAATTTTATTTTATTTTTTATAGATTTTTCAGAAGGAAAAAAAATCTTAAAAAGCTGCAAAATGGTAGTATTTAATAAAATAAAATAAAATAAAATAAAATAAATCAAATCAAATATACATTATCATTTTAAAAATATTGTATGATCTTGAAACAGAACGATCATATGATTTCCTTCATCCACAACGAAAAATTATAAGCATTCATAATTATTACGTTCTAAAAGTTGAACCTTTTCTTTTTACATGGTTGATGTAAGAGAATAAAAGATTCCAACCTTTATCTGAATATTATATACAGTGTACATGACATCAAAGGATTCCTTGACAACATATTTATGGCTAAAGATTTCTCTAGACACAATGTTTTGATAGACATTGATCGATCGATGCCGAGATATTATGTATTAGGAAGGTGTTATAATTTCTTAATACATCTATATTTCATTTTTTTAACAATTGTATGAAATATTTATGGATTTAATTAATAATTAATCTTTGTTGAGAATTTATTTGACCATTTTTAATAAAATTCTCTTTTCCTAAACACGTTTTCTCCTTACAAGAAGACTCGTATATGAGATATAATTTAAGAGGATACAATCCTTTATTACTTCAACCAACGATTTGGTCAAATACATCTATTTAGTAAAGAGTAATAAAGAATGTAACCCATGCATGACTAAGGTCTAAGGATAGTACTGGGTTTTCATTTGCCTTAGTTGGGAAGAAGCAGCCACTATGCATGGTGACACACCCTTTTTCAGTTTCAGCCGTACAACAAAACACTATAATAATAATAATAATAATCACTTAAATTAGTAAGCTCGTCCTTACGAGCTGACATATCAACATTATCATATCATATGCTCATAAAATATTAATCCAAACTCAAGTACCAGAGTCCACCCCTTTCACTTTTGACCAGTAAAGATTCTCTGGCATTGCCAAATTTGTCGTGGTTATCCACTTAGCCTTATGCATTGGGTATTAGAATAATCATTAGGATGTGTTTGGAAACTTGCAAAAATGAACGCATCTACTAGCACACAATTCAGGGGAAAATGCACAAAGCCACACCATGGGAAAAACGAGAGAGGCTATCCCTAGAGGCAAGGCATGTGTTTAGATTAACATTGAAATTATGTTGAACGGAGAGAAATTGTGTTGCAATGGAAAAATTCCAAAATAACATAGGTTATGTTTGTTATACGGTTTCATTCAATCGATACATGTTTTAAAGCCCCCATTTTATGAGAAATATATAATAATTTTTTTTTCTTATTTGAGGTCTAGCTTCTCCATTTTACGTTATGTTATGAGATAATTAATGAAAATATCTAGATATAAGAAACAATGTCATTACAATACCAATAAAGCTAAATGTCAATTTTTGTCTATGATTTAGTATTTTTTTTATTTTATTTTAGTACATTAAATTTTAAAGTTTTTATTCTGTGCTTTCAAATTTTAAAAAGTATTACTTTAGTCATTTATTTTATTTTCTGTCTAAACGTTACCGTTGTGATTAGTTAAATATTTTTAACTTATTAACATGGGTTATATTTTTAACAGATGTAACGTATAACCGATGTAAAAATACCATATTTTTACAATAGTGATAAACATATAAGAACAATATTATTTTAAATTTTTTAATAGAAAATAAATACAAATAATTTTTTATTTTAGAAGTAAACATCTAAAAAGAATTATAAGATTATAAACCTTTTAGTTATTGGCTGCATTTAAGATATCAAATTTTGAATTATATAATTTTATTTTTATATTTAGCTCCTCTAAGGAAAACGACTGCAGTGATACGAAGTCCTCCCCAAGATACGTGCATGTTAGGTGAGGCTAGTAATGAATTTAGGAACGACGTTAATAATGAATTTGGAAATTAATTTATCAAGGGTTAAAGTTATAAAACTACAAAAATTGAAATGTGTAAATATATAAAATTTATAATTTCCATTTGTCTTTTTCGAGTTTCAACTTCAAATCTTCTTGTTCTAAAGTATTTAACTTCCATAGCCAAGCTATCAAATATTCAAAGTTAGGTTTCCCTTTACAAAATGGAAACGACAACTAAAATACTATTCACGTAGGTGTAGTTCTATAATCCTTTCAGTATTGTCTCTTTAAATTTGGTAAAATATGTTTTTTTATCCTTTTGACCATCGCATTTCAAACATAGTCTAACTAGTCATTTAAATTTGAGTTAGGTAGCAGCAGTTTTTTTGTTTTATTTTTATTTTTCTAGCATATATGAATAATACCACAAGTACTTTAACATTTAAAAAAACTGAAATTAAACATATATTATAAAATTAAATATGCACTGAATTTTTAGTTATTTAGTAACTTGCAAATAATACTGTTTAATAATTTAACTAATAACTTTATACTGTTATTTAGTAACTTGCAAATAATACTAAAAGTAGAAGAGTGTTGGTACGACATTAAACAATTCTCCACAGCTTCTTACATAGACTTGCAAACATGCTCTTAAGTGTATAGAGTATATGGAAACTTGTTTTGAAACAATTTTTTTTTTAATAAAAATATTTTTACACTTAAATATTAGTTGATATCCAGTGAGAAAAAGAAAAAAGAAAGAAAAATATAAATATAATAGGTAATATGATGGGATATAAAGAGAAAAATAAAAAGAAACAAGAAGTATCAGTGGAATGTTGAAAAAAATTAAGTGTAGAAATATTGATGTTTTTTTTCTTTTTTTTTGACACTACACATATTTTCTAGTTTATCATAAAAATTATTAATCTATTAAAGATATTTTGAGATATATAAATTCAAAAGAGTTTCTATATATTGATAGAAATTGGTTAAGGAATTCAACATCGTCTCTATAACGTGAGATGTTTAATCGCTACATCAATTCTTCAAGTATTCTGAAATAATATAATATTATTATTTTTATTTATAAATAAATAATATGGTATTATATTACTATACTAATATTCAATAAAAATAATGCGAATAATGTGAATGCAGCATGCATTATTCGCATGTATACGATATATGATGTAGTAAAAAAGTGAAATAGGCCACACCGGATAACCCTGATTTTATTATTTTATTTATTCACTTTCCTCTTTGTAGTGGTGTTTTGTTTGTAAAAAAGACAGAAAGAAGATAAAAGGTGTCCCCACAGTTTTTCATGGTTAGAAAAACACACACTTCCTAGTTACTACGCAAAGCACATCTACTAATTCACTCACTCCCTCCTCTTTTACCGCTTTGTGTCAAAGTAAACCAAACCAATCCTTCTCTCTCTCTCTCTCTCACTCTCAGGTTCAAACAAAAAGCCAAGTGAGTAAGATAAAGAGCCCTTAGTCCTTAGCCAAAATAAATAAACAAACATCGTCCCAACTCCAGAGAGAGCTGGAGAATCGGTCTTCTCTCTGTGGTGGGTGGTTAGTTAAGCCAAGCATTGTAGAGTAGTACTAACTCAGACCAAAAATAAGATAGAGGGTGTGATCAGTTTTCAAAGACTATCTATAGAAGAAGAAGAAAAAAGTGTTTGTGTTAGTGTGTGTAATTGTGTAGTGAAAGAAGAAAAAAGGTTAGATGGTGGGCTCAGGAGTATCTGCAGATAGGAGCAGCAAAGAAGCTGTTGGGATGATGGCCCTTCATGAGGCCCTCAGAAGAGTCTGTCTCAACTCTGACTGGACTTACTCTGTCTTCTGGACCATTCGTCCTCGCCCGTATGAATATCAATATCATTCTCTCTCTCTCTCTCTCTCTCTCTCTCTCTTTCTGTCTCTAACTTGGTCTTGTCCATTTCTCACAGGAGAGTCCGAGGTGGTAATGGCTGCAAGGTTGGAGATGATAGCGGCAGCTTGTAAGTATACATATATGTTTGTGTCTCTATTCATGTTCTTCTTAGTGGTAGTTTAATTCGATACCATGATTGTCTATCTCATCTCAGTTAGTTGAACTGTATGTGTGAATTGTTGTAAGGTGTCTGATACTGATGTATGTATTTGATTCTTACAGATAAAACAAAAATAAAATTTAGTAACTATTTATTTAAGGTTTAGAGTGGAATAGATGCACAAGGACTTAGTTTTGATTCTAGGTGTAACCATTGGACACTTTAAAGGTTTTGGTTTTGACGTGTTTTTTTTTTTGTTTTTGTTTTGAAGGATGTTGATGTGGGAAGATGGGTATTGCGAAGGAAGGGGTGCATCAGGATGTCTGGAAGATATTGATGGAGAGGATCCAGTCAGAAAGGCCTTCAGCAAAATGTCCATTCAGTTGTATAATTATGGAGAAGGGTGGGTACTGGGTAGGTGTTTGTTATTATGTTGTGCTTTTCTTCTCTCTCTCTGAATCTCGTTCAATATCCAATACTAGAGGGAGTTACTTACTTACAGTTAGTTACTTATGCACAAGCAGAAGAAGCAGGATTTGTTGTTGCTCTCCTCTAAAGTGTGCTCTGATTGGGTGGAATTGGATTTTTGGAACAGGTTGATGGGGAAAGTTGCTTCTGATAAGTGCCACAAGTGGGTCTTTAAAGAGCCCACAGAATGTGAACCCAATATCTCCAACTACTGGCAGAGCTCCTTTGATGCTGTATGTACTATGCATACTCTCAACTCAACTTCTCTTCCTTTTTGTCTATTTAAAAATTATATATAAATCTAAAGTATGGATGTGGATTTGGGCAATAATAACATGTTGTATTTTAACCAGTGTTGTGTTGTGTTTTTTTTTTGGTTTGTTTGTTTGATGATTGATTGACTCAACCTCCTTTTTGTGATATATGCCATTAATTGCAGCTTCCTCCTGAATGGACAGATCAGTTTGAGTCAGGCATTCAGGTCAGAACAACAGAATCATTGTTGGCTTTGTTAGTTACTATTGGTCTTCATCAGATTTCTTTTTACATTTTTCAACTCAATTTTATTTATTTGCTTTTGTTTTGTTCCATGAGACCAGACCATAGCTGTTATTCAAGCTGGGCATGGCCTTCTCCAACTTGGTTCTTGCAAGATTGTGAGTTAATAATTAGTACTGTCACTTTTTATATGATGTGTTAAATTTAAAAATTACTATTAATTTGCGTGGCTAGCCATATTCATTGGATGGAAGAATCTGACACAAAAAAAAAATAAAAAAAATCAAATGTTTGATATTTTTCAGATTCCTGAAGACCTCCATTTTGTGCTAAGGATGAGACACACATTTGAATCCCTTGGCTACCAATCTGGTTTCTACCTCTCACAACTCTTCTCTTCAACAAGGAACACTTCCTCATCAACTTCCATTCCTTCAAAACCATCATCCACCATTCCAATAAGGCCACCTCCTCCACTCTTCAACTGGGGTCAGAGGCCACTTTCTTCATCCGCCACTAATAACTCCATGCTATCATCCTCACCCAATTTCCAACAACATGCACAGGCACACATGTTTCTCATGCCTCATCATCATCATCATCATCATCATCATCATGCATCATCATCATCCGAGAGTGCAAGAATCGAGGACATGAACATGATGGTGGGGGAGCATCAGCAGCAGCAGCATGAAAACGACATCAAATGGCCTAATGGCTTGTCTTTCTTCAATGCTCTCACTGGAAGAACAGATCATGATACTAAGCTTTTGTTCAATCCTGATGGCTTGGGGAACAATCCTGAGCACCAATCTCTTAGCCAAAACCCCAATTCAGATGGCTCCAACATCATGCAAAATTCTAGTGGTGGAGCCAACACAAATGAGTTCTTGAGCTTGGATAATAATAGTCACCAAGAAGATCATGCAAGGAAAATGGACAAGTATAAGAGAAGTTTCACTCTTCCTGCAAGAGTTGCCTCATCATCTTCATCCACTTCAATGGATCAACAACACCAACAACAAGGTTTGGAGTATAGGAATTCAGAAGGAGGTATGTACCCGGATGTCATGGAAACCTTTTTGGAGTGAATTGAGGGGGAGAAAGAAAAAGGTGAGTTTTTTTAGTGCGTGTTTGGATTGCCGTTAGGCAAATCCAAACTCAGTTTCAAAAAACATCTACTTCCTTACTTCTGCATTGAACGATGTTGTGTTACCTTAATTTGGAGAACCAAACACACAGCAGGGGAAACAAAAAATGAAAAATGATAAAAATTTGTATCTAGGAAAAGTTACTACTTTTGTTCTTTTTTCATGTGTTATGCTCTTTTTTTTTTTTCACTTTGTATCTTGTGTTTCTTTCTTCTGTCTTCCACTTGATGAGACTTGATTAATGATCATTTGTTTGTTTCTTCTAGTTCAATTAGACATAAAGTTTTTCATGCTGGCTTACGATCATTTTATTTTTTTAAAATTTTAGATACCGAGTATCATTATACGATTGAGGAGGAAAAATTATGAAAAGTCACACTAATCATTTAACGAATTTAATCTTTTGATTAGTTTATTAAGCCATGGTTATTAATACTGAGATTTTCCTTGTTTTTTTATTCAACAATATTACCAGATAACCCGGGTAATTAAGTTACTATGACTTGGATAGTGTTATGTAAGAATGATTATGATTATTAGTGTGTTTGCATTATAGTTTGCAAATCATAGTTAGGCCCAAAAGGAAAAAGTAAACCTTTTTTTATTTTAACTTTTATTTAAGTCATGATGTCGTGGGATCCAAAATTATGTTCAAATTTAACTATAGTTGTTAAGGATATTTTGGTGTGAAAGTAATTAATTTCACATACTTTAATTTACTAAGTATTTTATAATAATAAACACGTGAGTCAACTGATACAAAATTATTTTTGTTTAACTAATAATTAAGTTAATATCTTTATTATATAATTATGCTAAATATTTTTAAGGAAAATTATTTACTTGATTCGAATAAAGTTGGTTTTTATATGAAAAATACATATGATTTGTAAAAATAATATCTTTTAAATTACTAAAAATATATTTGGTATGACTGTTATATATGTTCAAAACATTTTTTTTTTGAAAGAAAATATATGTTCAAACATAAGTATGACTGTTATGTTTCTTTAATTTTGTGTGTCGTCTATGAGCATTTGGTATGAAAGTTTTATATACTTGATTAATGCTTTGAGTTATTTTAAGAATGCAGTTGTATTTTTAATATATGAATACTTTTTTTTTTTATTAAGAATATTATATTTTTAACCCTTGTTTTTTCTTATGTCTCTATACGACTATACACACACGAAAGACAACTCCTATATTTATATATGAAATATCGTTTCCACTCTCCAAACCATGATTGTTGGGAATCTTGGGAGTGTGCATAAACTACTATTTAAACATACACATTTATATCTAAGAATCTTTTAGCAGGTAGATGCTGACTGAGGCCGAAGATCTGGTTTCAAATTATTGAAAGAGTAACATGTAATTTAATCAGATTTTAATAAATTATTCTGCTGCTTTTTCAATCCAGGGTGACATTTACGGCTTAATCCTTTAGTTTAAACCGAATCATAGCTCTTATTATGTTATTTAATTTTTTTTTACTGTAAAAACGTGTTTGATTTAATGTTAAATTGAATTAACAGACATTTTAATATACACCACCATAGAAGTAAGAATTAAAAGTTTTTTATTCACAGGCATACAACCGAAATTAGTAATAACTATATGACTTAGATTAGATAGTAAAACTCAATGGGTACAATTTCAATTTGGGATCAATATTTGTATTAGTGAATGTGTATATATGTAGGACATTTTAGATTATATCATGTGAAGAACGTAGGCCTTTTGATTTCGAGTTTCTTAAGAAACAAGCAAGCTAGAAATTAAGTGGATTCGATCGAACCTCGGAATGGAGTCTGAATTTTTCCAAATTAATCGATAACTTGGACATGAGGCAGTGTGTGGTTTTATGTACTTTTGGGAACAAGTTTTTTATGCTTTTCCAAATTCCACACGTACGTTGCTGTAGGTTAGGATGAAGCACTTGATATTTGGTTCTTTAATTTATGTTGAAGTAATTAATGCATGCTAGTGTTGGTGGTGATCGATTCTATATGTGAGATATATAATGTGTCAAGGTCACACATATATGTTGTGGAAACATAAATGAGAAATATCCTAAATGATGCACCAACATCAAAACCTTAATTATGTTGGTACATTACATGCATCACACAAAATAACACTAATACCTCGTAATATTTGTTAAAGATTCTTCTTAACAACCTTTTTGTTTGTTGTCTTTCTTGATTTCCTTTTCCTTCTATTTACAAAACCAAAAAATCGTACAATTTATGATTCTCAGTTGTGTCTCCTGTGATTTTTTTTAGTATATCTAAACCACCTTAATTAATTTTCTATCATTTTCCCTCAATAGATGCTAATTTTAGTTTTTAAAATTAATTTCCTAAATAATAGTGAGTCTTAATTTTGGATTTGTCCCTGCATAAATTATTGCCCTGCGCCGTATATATACACATTTATTTATGAAGACTTGACCAATTTGTCTTGTTTTGGAGGCAGATGTATAATTTTGATTTTTGATATCGATCATCAAGTAGTGGGCTTAGAAAGTAACGCTATTTAATCATCATGCCTTGGCTGCAAAACATATTTAACCAAAAGAATATTCATGCCAGATATAAAAAAGGAATAATTTAATTAATTTTTCTTTTTGCAACACCTTCCTAATAATTTTCATAATTTTATTAAATACTTTTCATTTTTTAAATTTATTTCCTTAATTAATACTCTAAGAACACATGCGTGTTAGCATTTGTCTTAATTTTTGTTGTTGTTGTAAACCAACCTTTAATTAATAAGTTAATGATTGTTGGTACAATTTAATTAGTCTTTGTTTATGCCAAGTACAATGATTCACTCACTAATCTTTTGTCAACTAGCTAGCTAGCATTTTTGTTATTATTGTAAAAGACAGAGTCCCAAATACACCCATCACTGTTTAGACAAAGCAAAAAAGAAAAGGTAAAAGGAAAGTGATGAGAAGACCTGAAAAGATAAATAGAAACCAAACATGCAGAAGCAACCATTCTAAAATGGTATGCAATGCATAGTAGTGCAGTAGTCTAGTCTTCTTCTCTCTAAAGAAGACCAAAGAAATGGTGTGGTCATGAGAGAGTAAGAGTAGTGTAACTTTTCTTTGTGTAAGGAAACAATGCCAAAAGAATAAGTACCACTTTGAAAAATTCTACTCTCTATTTTGGGTTTCTGTGGCAGAATCCATGGGCCCAGCTCAGATAATTGTGCCTTTTGGGACCACTAATAAGCCATATTCATATTTTGGTTATACAATCAAATCCTATCATGATTATCTCATTTCCTCTGCTCTTTTTATAATCGGTTAAAATTAATTAAAAATTGCAAAGTGGATTCATATTAAATTTAATGACTCTTTTATCTGAATTTATATAATTTTTAATAAATTTTTATCAATTAAAAAATAAAAATATATTATTAATTATCCTTATTTAAAAAAATTTGTGAAACTTTTGAGTTTGATATCATTTTAGAACGTAAATTCGGATTTAATTCAATTTTAAAAATTAATTAATAAAATATGGATTTTGACTTAACTCAATCTCAAAAATTAACTCATAGGATAAAGATTGTCTTATATTTATATACTCCATCTTAATCATTAACTCTAGCCCGACGCATGACTTAAATTTTTACAAATAGATTTTATCTTACTAGATTAATCATGTTACAAAATTAGGTAGAATACTTGGACACCAACACCCAAGAAAAACAATACATAAAAAAAAAAATACCCGTGGCAGCTCCGATGCATGGATTGAAGAGATTTGGGTTTATCATTTGTTTATGGACTCAATAAAATGTTTTTATAATTTAAAAATCCTAACGGGAATTACAAGTAATATGATATGATAAAATTGCAAATAAGGATATGAACTTTCTTAATATGATATTTGAATATTTTTTAATACTATGTTGTTCTTGGTCTAAAAGTATATGTATAAAAAAAAAACACTCAACAGTGTCACGTTAGCAAATATTTTAGAGAATATCCAACCCTCCTCCATGTATATTTTGTTCAGAAATGTTGATTAGCATGAAAGTGCTTTCGTCAAATATGCATGATGATGTTTTCCATAAAAAAAATGAATTTTATTTTATACCGTCTTCTTTTTTTTAATAAAAAAGCCATCCATAAAAAAAGGCATTTTATACTGTCTTCTTTTTTTTATTTTATAAAAATGAAACCATGTATGTTCGTGTATTTCGCATGTTCTCTATTCATTCTGAATATCACTACTTTATTTTATATAAGAATGTTAAAATTTGAGCTACACAGAAAAAGATAAAACTTAAAGGATTCATTCGTATTTTTATTTGCTACTAATGTTTTTTTATCAATACTAATTTTATATGGGTCTAATTTTTTGTGGCACAATAACTACATGTGTTGTTGAAGTAGAAATTATGGGTGTTACTAATTTATTGTGTCAAAAATTAATCAATTCGTAATAATGAATTATTTTCATTCTTATCAATCAATGTAATGAAATTTTATATCACTGTGTTAATCTTTTTATTTTTTATTTTTTCCTTCCAGTTAGTCATGTCACCTACTTTAAAAAAAAAAAAAAAACTAAAAAATTTGTGTGCTCATGTTTCTTTTTTCATTTGACAATTTCAAAGTAAGCATCACGTCACAAGAAAATGTATACAAGGGTTATTGTCACATTAATGTATCAAAACACGTTAAACAGTTCTATAAATTTAAATATGGTAGAGATTTATAATTATTTTATTTGAATTTAAGGACAAAAATGAAAATAAATAAATATAGAAAACTTTGGAATTTCTTTTTGAGTAATTTAATCTTAAAAATTAATTAGTTCCTACTGTCATTAATTACCATGGAATCAGTCTTTCTTTAACACACGTATATACTACTGTAGTAGTTAGTTATGTTAAAAATGATAAGAAAATGATGTAATACGTAGAAATTAATTCTTTAATTTATTAGCTATTTACTTTACCTTTTAATAAGTACTCACCTTTATTTTAAAGAATTAATTATGTACACACGTGTAGATTTGTAGGCAAAATTATAAGTATCTTTTTATTACGTCACATCGCACAATAATGAGAAGGCAAATCACAAATTCAAGGGTTCAGCACCAAAAAAAAAATAAAAAAAATCTAAACAACCGCTCAACAACTCTCATCCACAAAAAAACTCTCGAAATTAAAAACTATTTAAGATAAACTATTTGTATAAATTCAGGTTATTTGCGATTAAAAACCACTATTTGAGATAAACTATTTATTTGAATTCAGGTTATTTGTATCTAGTTTAAATTTAAAATTAAAATTTACTACAAACAAGTTTGGATTTAGTTAAATTTTAAAAACCTAGCACACTTATTGACTATTGAATGAATGAGTACTTCTTATAATTATAATTTACCTAATAAATACTCATCTAGTAGTAGAGTAAAAAGGGAACCAAATAATAAAGTCATACATGAAAAAATATTACAAATATATATTTTTAAGAATATATTTTATTCTTATACTTTAAAAAGATTAATTTTTAGTTTTATAATTATATTTTACTTAGGTTTTAATTTTCACCGTCAATAATATGCCACCGAACTAATAATTCATCGAGAGACAACGGAGTAATAAAACAATCAGAAAAAAAAACAAAGAGTAATAAAAAAAATTAAAATTTAAACAGAAGAAAACAAGAAAGACTAAAATTCAAACGAAATAAAACTACATAAAACATAAAAAGTTCAAATGTCTAAAAGTTAAGGATAAAGCCAAAGTATAGTAAAGAAAAACCTTATTTTTAAACCTTAAAATTTTACTCTATTCCATGTGGAGGCCTTCCTATTCAAAATCAAAACACCTGCTATCATAATAAGGTTAAAATTTAAAAAAAAATGATTTTTTTTTCATAAGGGGTAGTGTAAGTAAACTGTAAAGTTAAATAACAGTTTTAGTAGTTATCAAAAAACACAAATGAAGGTGGACTTGTCCTTTTCAGACCTGTCTGTCAACGCCACTACTTTGATTTTTTGCATCCTCATCATCAGCATAGCATAGAGCACGGTCACTCATCTTTCTCTTCTTCTTTTTTCCCTTCATTTCTTCAACTCAAAGAATTCAGCTATGTCTACCAGAGACATCCTTCAGAAGATGAAGGTATATGGCTCACACCCTTTTGTTATTTTGGAGAAATTAAATGATCCATGCTTGGACTTGGATCACATTTTTCATGTTCTTGTGTTCATGAATAGATTAATGATGTAGATCTTCATTTGCTGATATTAGTATTCATCAATCTAATTAGTGGATTGTTTGTATTGCTTATATTGCTAAATTTTAATCAACTCCACTAGTGTTTTTTTACTTGTATGGCTTTTGTGGTTGTTGTTGTTGAACCAATCCATGCACTGTGTGGTCTTTCATCATTGACTTTGACTAGTAAGAGAGTGTCTCTAATTGCTTTTCTGCATTCTGTAGTTAGAATCCTTCAACCAGCTCCGATCTGTGGGAAAAACATGCAACTAAAACTGATATGTATCTTTGTTTCCGTGGTGAAATAAATATATATACCAGATGGAGTCAAATACTTCAATTGGTTGTAAAATGTATTTGTGTAAAACTTTGTGATGAGTGAGGGCTTGTTCCAGAACTAACTACCTTACTCCTATCTTTGCTCATTTGTATCATCCCCCACTTTGTGGACTTTCTCTGTTATATAGCAAAGTTATAAAACAAAGATGTTGAGTGCTTTCTTCCAGAACCTGGTTGTGTGTGTTAATGTGTTATCAAGATCTAATCTAGGATTTTTTTAATGAATTTTGCAAAAGCTATGGTAAAAGAAATAGAGAGCTTTCTAGCTTTTTCCCAGGAAAGTTGTAAAAGCTATTGCTATGTTGGAGATTCTATATCAACTAGCAATATGATGACCAATGTAGTCTTTATAATCCCCATCTTATAGACTGATTTTGTAGGTTTGAGTTAGACCTTTAAGACAAATTCTAAGATGATATTAGAGTTTTTCTTAGTGATTGTTGTTGGGTCTATCAGGTTGTCTAGTCCTGCAAATTCCATACTTGAGATGTCTAGTCTTTGATGTGATGGAGTATTGGAGATCCCACACAGACTAGTGAGATGGAAAAGATAGTATATATAAGTGAGGGTAACCTCACCTCACAAGCTGGTTTCAATAAGGTTGAGTTAGGTCGAAACCTAAAGGCACTACCGGTATCTCCAGTCAGTACATATTACTTTACATGTGGCCTACAACCTTCAGAATTGAGTGCACCTTCATGAAACTAGGAACTTTTTGACCATAGCATGAGTCTATAGTCACTTTTGTGCCAGCCATTTGACATGAGTATGTTGCTTGCAGGTAAAAGTTGGTTTGGGTTCATCAGACACTGATTCAGGGAAAGGAAAGAGCAAGATGTCAAAGAACATAACTCATGGCTTTCATTTGGTGAAAGGAAAATCATATCATGACATGGAGGACTACGTTGTGGCTCAATTTAAGCAAATAGATAGCCATGAATTGGGTTTGTTTGCAATATTTGATGGCCATGCAGGTCACAACGTACCTAATTACTTGAGGTCTCATTTGTTTGATAATATCTTACACGAGGTAATGCATTATTGTTTTAGTTTTATACTGTGAGGTAATCACAATCCACCATTTGGATGACTTTTAAGATAATTTTATAAAATTCAATCGATCAATTATAAATGAAGGGTTGTGATTGACTAACAGTGCATCACCATTTTTTTCATTGAAAAATTCTTAGTGCTAACTCTAGTTAAATGAGTATGATTATTAATAGAAGTTCAATGATCATGTTTCTGTTTCGTGTAGCCTGACTTCTGGAAAGAGCCTGCAGATGCTGTCAAGAGAGCATATGATAAAACTGATTCTAATATCTTAGAGATGTCGGGTGAATTAGGTAGAGGGGGTTCAACTGCTGTTACAGCAATATTAGTCAATTGTCAGAAGTTAATAGTAGCCAACATTGGCGATTCTCGGGCCGTCTTATGCAAGAAGGGTGTGGCCAAACAACTATCAGTGGATCATGAGCCAACCACAGAACATGAGGATATAAAAAATAGAGGTGGCTTTGTCTCAAACTTTCCAGGTATGACATAAATTAAAAGAGAAATGCTAGCTACATTCTTTCTCACACTCTTCTAGACACTCTCTCCGTGATGATTGGTTAAAATTTAATCAAAATCATTAGTGGATTTTACACATCACTTAAGGACATTTTCCCCTGATTTAGCTATACCTACTTAAATTGATAATTTTCAATAAATTTCAATTAATCATATAGAGAGTGTAGCTAGCACTTCTCCCCTTAAAATTCATATAATTGAGTGGCTTGCTCTAAAAAGTTCACTTAGAGAAGGATAGATAGACTTTGTTCCAGTGCTAAGGATACAGCTTTTGTAATGAAATTCAGGGGATGTTCCTCGTGTTGATGGACGGTTGGCAGTGTCAAGGGCATTTGGTGACAAAAGCTTGAAGAAACACTTGAGTTCAGAGCCATTTGTGACAGTGGAGATTATAGATGATGGTGCAGAGTCTGTTATACTAGCCAGTGATGGATTATGGAAGGTCAGTTTTCATAATTGTAGCATGATGCAAGAACCTTATGACTATCTATCTATCTCTCTATTTTGGCAGGTTTAATTAAAACGTAAAGATTGTCCAAATGAATAATCAAACCTATTCATGTTTGATACACATGGTTGTTTATCTAATATTCAAATTATTCCAGGTAATGTCAAATCAAGAAGCAGTTAATTGTATCAGAAATATAAAGGATGCAAGGTCTTCAGCCAAGCGCCTTACTGAAGAAGCAGTTAACAGGAAAAGCACCGATGATATCTCCTGCATTGTTGTGAAATTTCAGTGATCTCAAGACTTTGACCCAGCAACTTGCAATTGTAACATATACTTCGGTGTAATGAATAAAATGATAATGCTTTATTATGTTGAGTCCTTCATGCAAAGTAACTGGGACAACGTGTTATTTAAAGTAACAACGTGAGAAAGATGTAGATTCTGATTGTGTAGTAGACCAAACTTTAATCTGTGAGTTTTCAAGGAAGTTTGGTAGTGTCAGTGATCTTGAAAGTTTTTGCTTTCAGATCAATGCCTAGGCCTATAAGATTTTAGATTAAGTTATTCGATTGTATTATTCATCAACACAACACTCCTATCTTTGTTGGATAATAACTAAAGTCTAGAGTGTGTGGGAAGATTTCTCACAATTTCTTGTTATTTTTCAGAACCAACCTGGGAATGGCGTTCAACGATATCTTTTCATAAATAGGAAGGAGGGTGACGGCTTTGCAGTAACATAAGCATATCGATGATCAATCATTGACAGGGGCAGAGAAGGAACATGTTTGTCACCCTCTTGATCTATTATACTACCTCTGGTCCTTATTGTAAGAAGCAAGTGATAGTATATTTTACAGTATAACTTGTTTCTTATAATGAGGATTAGAGATAATTCCGTTTTATATTTATTTTTTTGTGTACAATGGCGACAACAATGTTAGAACTTAGGATCTTGTGCATCCGACCCTGGTCGATATCATTTTATTTACTGGTGATGCAAATGAAGCTCACAGCTACATTGTGGAGATATTCAAGGCAAAGTGAAAAGGAACGCATCCTAAGAAAGAGATATGAAAAAAATGTAATACGTTTTGAGTCTCAAATGAATGAATCTATGAAGTTTATTAACATTAACATAGCATAAACGAGGTATAGAAATAGTTGAAATAGATACGTGAATATAGTCAAAGAAGTAAGAGATTTTATTCTAATCAAGAGGGGAAAGAGGGGTACACCATTTTAAGGGTGGTATAATAATAGAATACTTATATTCTAAAGCACACAGAAACAGTAGAAACTGGCTAAGTAAATAAAATATAGAGCTTCATGGAAATGAAATATTTTACATACTACACCACATTTAGTAGACATTTGGAGTTTTTTTTTTTCATTCTGGTTCAGATGCTTATTCTCGTAACATAATAAAGGATCCTTTATTATATATATGCCTTGGCATGTAAACTGTAAAGATCCATTGACAGAAGAGAGGGAGCATTGCTGAAGAACAACTCATTGGATTCATCTGATATGGAAGGCCTTGAGGCCAGAATTCTTTGCAATGTTCATCTGAATTCTTCTCCAGTCATCAGTATTTCTGCAGTGGCTTTCTGTAGGGTGCTGCTGCCCATTGCTGCCACTGCATCCTTCATTGCAAGTTTCAGCATTGCTTTTCCGGCGCCTCTCGTTGTGTCTCGCCAAGCGTCTCCGGCAGCTTCTTTTAGCTTCATCAAACTCTGCCAGCTCATGGAACCTGCACAGACTCATTCATCACAGGTTTCTAATAAGGCAAATGCATGGAAGCAGTCCTTTGAAATAGTTGACACTTTGCTCCTTTATATGGTCATTTACTTCTATTTTTGTTGTGTTTTCACTCTTAATTTACAAAACTGTCACCTTATTTTCTATATAGTTTTCTATTTTCAAACGTTTGTACACAAAAGGGTGAAAACAACTTGTAAATTTAAAGTAAAAACAGAAAATAAAAATAGAAGTAAACAAACCAAGTGAAAAGGTCTAAGCACTGAAGTTTAATTCTAAATGTGTGTTTCTGATCTATGCCTGAAACATTGTTCTTCAGTGACACAACACCAAATTCTTTAGTTAATCAATCTTCGCATGAACACATTTTAAAATTTATAATAAAAAGTTAATAATATGTTGCATAGTTCCAGGCCATGTAATAATTTCTTGTATTCAGGGACATGTATTTAATATGAATTACGTGTTAAAAAGTCTTACATTATCTGTCTCAAGTTTCTTGGTATAGTTTATATATATCTCTCTTGAACAACTTTCTTAACGTCAATAATTGGTTTTAATTGGTTTTAAGTATAAATCTAATGGTATGTTCTTGGTATGTTCTTAGTTTGAATTTTGAAGGTTTACTTCAGAAGTAGTACTATGCTTAGTTTAAAAACTATAAACACATGATGGAAAAACATGATATCAACTCTACCATATATGTGATGAAAATGCTTTAAATAGTTTAGATGAGGGATTGAATAGAACACCTGCTACATTGCTGGCAAAACCTCTGCCTCAGTCCAGCAACCATGGCAGAAGGTGCCTTGGAATGAAGCTCACACACCTTATGGCGGCGATGGTACCTCTTTGCAAGAGTCAAATCAGCACCACACATCTCTGCTTGACAAGAAGGTTGAGAAACTCCTCCACTTGACCCTCTTCTCCCACTCCCTCCTCCACCACCACCACCACCTTTCTTCCTCTCATCTAATTCTGCAAGTCCAGCCACACTTTCATCCTCCTCTTCTTCTTCATCTTCTACTTCAACTGTGCTGTCTCTCCTCACCTTCTCAATTGACACTTGCCTCCTCTCTCTACTACTCTTGATCTCCATTGGGAGTGCTGCTATGTGCTAACAAAGATGAAGAAAGTAATATAAAGAGCAAGAAAACGGTTAGAGCCTTGTCTCTGGGAACATTGTGACTTGTGAGGGAAGGAGGAGGAGTTTATAGGGGGGGCCAAAAAGGTAGAGAAAGAAGGGGGAAGAGATGTGGACCACATGCTCCATTTTGTTAGCTGTGTGCTTTGGTTAGCATAAGGGTGGGGAAGTAATGCATGGGGATGTTTTTTGTCTTGTAATGATAAGCAAATAAAGCAATGTTTAAATATCAATTCTTGTAGTAAGTGGGAAGTGGGGATTGATTTTTGCATGATGAATAGTGCTGTCAAGTTAACTCCCTCTAGGTTGGTTCCTTTGTGGTATAAGGTAAATGCTTATCTAATGATCTGCTCAAGGAGAGTTACAATTTGGAAGAGGAGGATTTTTTCCCTGTTGATGTGATTTCTGATACGCATGGTGATGTTGAAGGACCCATATCACATGCACAGCCATCCCACGCTTTCAGCTACTGTATTTACAGAAAGGTATATATGATATGATATGACTAATGACTTCATGCAAAATCTGCATGATTAAAAACTGAATCAGAAAGATAGTACCTGCCGGGTTAGTTTGGACTTTTCACTGTCTTTCTTTTCTTTTATCACAATCAAACACCATGGAAGAGAGAAAATTTTCCAATTGGTCATTGGACTAAAAAATGATGTTAAATCCATTTTAACTGTTTGTTAGTTGCATCACTAAAATATTTGACAGAGATGCACAGGGGCAAGATGTACTTGTGCAATGGATTTTAAATCAAAAGGCTGTGAAGTACTCATATCATAGGAAGAGGGTAGGAAGTTGAGTGAGACATGTCATATTTCTCATGGAAGCCAAAAGGACTAGTGAACAGAAACAAGAAAATCCACCCAAGAAAATATATTGGTGTGAACCATACTTTGTCTTTAAGCAAATATGAGTAGAAAGAAAGTGATGAGATTTAATGATGTATATGTTTTTTTTTTAACTGAAGAATGAAAAAGGTATTTGTGCATTGTACATTGCTCAACCAAACTGAAGTAGATTCTTTTGATTAATGATGAATAAATGATAAAAATATCTAGAGTTAGGAAATATGAAATTATGAAAATTAATGTACTTGCACAACTTCTTCGGCATAAAATGATGTCATGGTTTGGTGCATGAAATGATGTCATAAACTTGGGGGTAATCTTAACACATGCATAGTTGCAAGTTGTAACAGTACTACTGTGGCCACAACAATCTCATGTGGTACACGTACTGACATGACCTAGCACGCAATAGCACCATGGTTTCACAAGGCGGCAAGATGCCAATCGTACTTGGTACTTGATGTGAGTGAGTTTTCACCATGGATGGCATCTACTTGTAACGGACAAAAGCAAATGGCTTCACTCTTCAGCCCTTATTAATCTAGTGAGACTCGTTTTACTCGCGATAAGTGTGTTTTGTTTAATTTGATCAAGGGTGAAATTAAAATGAAAAAAAAAGGAAAGAAATAAATGTGAAGAATAGAAATGGAGACCGTTATACATTTCAATTACATTCTTATTTCTTTTATTTAAGTACAAAACTGACAAGTCTTTGGTCTTATAGCTGAATTTGGTCTTTTAAGCAAAGTTTCTGCTTTGGATGATGAAAAAATGTGATTTGCAGGAAAGAATTTCACTAAACTTGATTAGCTAGATTTTTTAATGAAAATTATTTATCAATAAAAATTAAATAGATATTTTATACCAATAATTAGTACCAATAATACTGTTACTAGAAACTACAATTTTGTCTTTGACCTTAATTACATCCTTCCCTTAAAAAAAAAAAGTTTTCTTCACGCTGCTACAGCTATCTTGACCTTGCTGCACCACACCACCTGAAAGCAATTGGTAGACATGGTCCAAAGCCAATACGAATGTGATACAGAAATTTAGGAGAATTGAACCATACACTATCAAATATCAAATACTACCTCCTTATTTGTAAGGACTTTTTGGCAATGGCTAACAGCATCACATTGACAGTTTGTAACAGTTCCTTGTCCTCTCAATTATAAAACTAAGAAAAATATCTGAAGAGACTAACATGTCGATGTCCGAATAGAATATAGTTTGGATCCTTTAAGTAATAAAATATGAATTTAAATCTTATGGATGAAAAAAAATATAATTAGAGGAAACTCACTAAAGATTACCAACCCGTAGATGTTAGTTTAAACTCACATGGTACTTATTAACAAAATAAGTTCAAATAAACTTTATATAAAAACTTTTCTTGAAAGCCATCTGTAAAGGAGAGTGGAAGGTGACAATTGAGCTTTTACCTAGATTTTTTTCCCCAGTGCTTTTATCGTACATTTTAAAGGAAAAGCAAGTTAGACTTGCACATATGTTCTTATAGTTATATGTTTTAGTAGGCACCTGTGATAATTTTAGATATCCTTGCTATATGTTATGCCATTGAATCCAAATTTGTCTGTGCTGCATATGTAACTCTCTTAAACCAAATTTCTCAGTTGTATTATATAGATATGCTCATTGCTCAAAACTCAAAAGCATATCCCTTCAAGCCACAATACCAATTAGCCATGTTATTCGGTAAGTGATCGATGTATAATTAATACCAACATGTCAAAGCTGAAAACTTAATCGATACAAATCAATTTTCATTGGCATAAATGATGCTTGGCCACAAATGTAGAATCATTAATTCGTATTATACATCAGCCTGAATTTTGTATTAATTCCTTGCCTTCTGATCTTCTGGCCATGAGAATATCAGAATGCCGTCACACTGTACAGATCCTCACCAAAAAATCAAGTCCATCACTCTCATGTTGGGTTGGTTTTGATCCTCTTGCTCTTCCTTTTATTCTTTCTCTATGTTATTTGTTTTGGTCATGTACCAAGTCAATATTAAAGCCTAACTAGCCCATTAGTTTGGTACATAGGTATATATTCTTCATGTTACTCTAATCAGGTAAGACTATTGGGACCATAATGCTTTCTCTTGATCCGAGTATTTAATATTGTTGCATATACAATACTCGAATCTGAGACTACTACTTCGTTGATTTACCTACAAAATGATCCAAAGACTATGGGACCATAATATTCTCTCTTGATCAGATTTAACATTGTTTTATGCACCAGACTCGAGTTCGAGACTACTGATTAAACTGACTCACTTGATCTACCTACAAAATGATCCAACAGTTATGTGAAGGTGAATAGAGAAGTGAGCATTTGTGGTACCATGTAAAATGGTCCATCATCTTTGTGTGTAGGACAGTTGTGAAGAATTCTATACGAAAGGACAAAAGTAAGAACTAAGAAGAAAATTACACTTGTAGTACTAGTGATATTCTTGCTTTGTGTTTGTAAAGAAGGGATAGTGCAGAGACAGCTTGCAAAGAGCATTAATTACAAGTCATCATTCGATTCAAGAAGCCTGTTGGAATTTGTTTGTTGGTCCCATGATCTTGGTAATTTATGCATGAATAAATAAAGGCATAAAATCAAAATCTTGTTTTCACGTACGGCACACTTTGTATCTTGTTCATAGACACAAGAAAAAACTCAGCCATTGGCTCTTTGTGGCTTTTGCCTTTATACGAGGATTTTTATGGGAAAGAAACCCACTACGGTATCTGATTCTGTTGTTTTTTCAAACATGCGTGCTTCTGTAATGTTGATATATAATTGACTAGTTTCTCTAATTTGCATCATACTACTTTATTTTGTGCTAACTGCTAAGTTGATCGACCCTCTTTCTATTTGATTGGTAATTTAGTTTTTTTTATACAAGATCAAGAGCTTGAGCTTGTTAAATTCATAAATTGAGTTGATTTGATAACTGTAACTATCACTATTAAGAATAATTTGTAGTCCAAAGTGTTTGCATCAGAACAAAATTTGACAAGTGAAACTGTGTTTTTAATTAGTGGTGCTAAGTTTGCTTTTAATATCACATACAAGACTATTCATATGGCATTATATTATACAATATATGGCTTCCTATCTCCATGCAAAGTATATAGATTATACACATAACACAATACACCAACAAAATGAGCAAACATTAATTAGCTTCCTTTTCTTCAATCCTTTATCACTCATAAAATATTAGTCACAACAGGAAAAACCATAGGATCACCCCCAAATTATTTCACATAATTTCATGAACTATATATCATTTAATTATAACTATCATGGCCATCTCCAAGGTGCCCCCCTAAATCTTCAGTAGTACATCTGTACTCAACTGTGTCCACAATATTGTTGTCAGTCTCAACCTCAACCATGGTTGTTGTTGTTCTCTGTCACCAACTTTGTACTCTTCTTTGCTGCATTATCCAAATTATTAGCAGTCTCCTTAGCCCTTTCTCCTACACTCTCCAACACCTCTGTTGCCTTCACTGCCCCCTGTGCTGCTCCTCCTCCTACAATTGAATCACCACCCTAAAAAATGATACATAATATCAATTAGGAAATTAATCAAAAACAAAAACATACAGATAATGTTGTGCTTATATGCAATTAATTACTTAGCAATAAGTTAATATATACAAAGGGTTATATATATACATATATACACGTATGTATATACTTGAGTTTGCAGATGATGAGCATTTGCATTTTTAGCACTAGTTGAGTTGAGGTGTTTGACCAAGTTTTTGTATGACACAAGGGGAATCCTCTTAGCCATTTTTTGTGACTATATATGTAACAATAATTATCTTGAAAGGATTTGGATCTTTGGAAAGTTATATAAGAAAGAATAAAGAGAGTGAGGGTGTGTGAGTTGTGACAAGTGGTGGAAGTAACAGCATGACTCAACACGTTTGGTGTGCTATTTGCATGACACATGTCAAGAACTTCATCGGTGGAGTGGGAGACAATTGAAAACAATGGGAAGATGAAAGAATATAACACTGCTTTTGGCCGACACATAAAGGGATTTTATACGATGAATGAATCTTCTGAAGAGGTTTTCTCTTTTATTTGCTTTGCATCACACACTACTGTGGAATTGTTAAGTACAATGATTGTATGTGACATGCATGCACATGCTATTGACTTGTGACTTACTACACATTATGGTCGTACGAGGAAATTTTCCTCCTCACGTTGTTGAATTGTACCTTGATTTTCTTTAGAGCTTTTTAACTTTTGCATCTTTGTGAGAAAATAAAAAACACATTTACGCATGAATTATTTAATGGGTTTAATTAAAGACTTAAAGATCGATATGTATTTGAATTTAGATTAGATTGGGAATCTTTATATATTTACCTTTATTTGAAAAAAATAAGTTCATTTTTAAACATTTTCTTGCTAATGTTTTGAGTGTGTGGCACTGGGAATAACTTGTATGAAATTAATTGCGGAAACAAAATTAAGCAATAGCAAGTTGAAAGCTGTTGTTTCCTGCATCTTTTTTTCTTTCCGGAATGACCAATCTAAAAGATAAAATCATATTCTGGAATCGTTGCAGATTTTGACTTTTGGAATGACCAATCCAAAAGAGAAAAAATAAAAAAAATCATTTTCAAAAGGGTGCAGGAAACAACAACCCAGGTTGAAAGTTGGAATCCCTACGCTGGCCCAAAATCAAAATCCATTTAGGACCCGCTCAATTTTAAACAGATTATTTCAATATTACAAAAAATAAGACAGACTATTTCAATATTTGCTTTTTGAAAAAAAAAATTAGGTATTAATATATATGAGTGTGTAGGACAACTTCTAATAAATATTTTATCAAATATTCGAAGTTTAATTTTCTTATTGAAATCATGTCTGGCTTACACGTTACCTTTATTGGTGAAGCCACACCTTACATGAGAACTAAAATTATCCTTATTAACTTTGGATTTGAACCCTTTACCCAAAAATCCAATAACATTAGTTATATAAAAAAAAATCCAATAACATTTAACCACTGACTCTATGAATTCTCATTTAAATTTAAACTTAATTAGTCTAGTGGTTAAATGTTGTTGGATTTTAGAGAGGAGAGTCGAAACTTCAAATCTCATTTTTAATATTTTGACATTTTTTTTTTCCTATTTTGTGGATGCAACACTGAAGATTTAGGATGTTTGTTGATGTAACCCGAATAATTTAAGGTTTCATGAATGCAACCTTAAGTATTTGGGGTATTAAGGATGCAACCTTAAAGATTTAAGGTCTTGTAGATATAATCATAAGGATTTAGGATTTTGTGAATGTAACCTTAAGGATTTAAGATTTTATGGATGCAATCTAAAGGATTTAGGGTTTCATGAGTGTAATCCTATGGATTTATTCACAAAACCCTATATCCTAAGGATTGTATCAACGAAACCCTAAATCTTTAAGGTTGATGCAACCTTAAGAATTTAGGATTTTGTGGATGCAATCCTTAGTTTTTGGAGTTTCATAGATACAATCCTAAATATTTAAGGTTTTGTGGATGCAACCCTAAGGATTAAGAGTTTCATGGATGTAATCCTAAGGATTTTAATATTTCGTTGATGCAACTCTAATAATTGGGGTTTCATGAATGAAACCATTTAGATTTAGGGTTTTATTGATGCAACCCTAAGGATTTAGAGTTTCATTAATAATTCTTTAGGGTTGCACCCACGAAACTCTAACTTAAGGTTGCATTCACAAAATTTTAAATCTTTAGTGTTGGATCCACAAAATCCTAGATCCTTATGGTTTTGCCAACAAAATCCTAAAATCCTTAAGGTTACATCCACGAAACCCTAAATTATTAGGATTGCTTCAATGAAACTTTAAATCTTTAGGGTTACTACCACAAAATCCTAAATTCTTAGGATTACATCCACGAAATACTAAATCATTAGGATTTGATGCACAAAACCTTATTTACTTAAGGTTTCATCCACTAAATTCTAAATATTTGGGGTTTCATTCATGAAACCTAAAACCTGAAATCCTTAAGGTTTTATTCATGAAACTTTAAGTTTTTAGCGTTGCATCCATGAAATAGTCAATCTTTATTGTTAATTTTTTCATACTTTTTTAATTTTCATTTTTTCAAATTTTCAAGACATTAATACTCTTGATTTTTTTTTTTAATTTTCAAGACATTACTCTTTTGTTTCATTTTTTTTAAAATTATTTTTTCATGAATTTTCTATACATTACTCTTATTTTTTCATATTTTTAAAATTTTCAATTTTTTAAGACATTACTCTTTTTTTTTAAATAAATTCAAAATTTCAAAATACTTCTTTTTTTCATATTTTTTATTTTTAATATTTAAAAAAATCATTTTTTAAAAATTTTCAAGATAATACTCTTGTTTTTTTATATTCTTAAAATTTTCATTTTTTAAAAGTTTTCAACATATTACTTTTGGTTTTTCATAAGTTTTAATTTCTTCATATTTTTGAAGTTTTAAATTCTAGGGTTTCAAAGTTTATGATTTAAGGTTTAGTTCATGAAATCCTAAGGATTGAGAATAAAACCCTAAAGATATGAGATTTCATAAACAAAACCTAAAGAATTCGGGGTTTCGTAATGAAATTCTAAAGATTTAGGATCTCGTAAATAAAATTATAAGTATTTAGGATTTTATGAATGAACCATTAAATCTCAATATAGGATTTTATTTATAAATCATAAATCCTAAATCATGAAATGAAATTGTCAATCCTAAATCATAAAATCTTAAATCTTGAGGAAACTCTAAATCATAAATCTTAAGCTATGTAACAACTACTTTGCTTAGGACAAACGGTATAAAATACTTATATTTTAGCTAATGATTCAAGCAAATGGAAAGGATTAATATTTTATTTATTATTAAATATTTATGATTTTCCTTTAAAAAATTGATAATTTAATCATATTCAATATTTTGATTAAGTGGAAATTAAAACAATCATTAATACATAATACATGTTGAAAACTAATTAAATCTAATTTCAAATTATCAGCTACTAATTACTAATTAAAGTTTTGGACAAAAAAAACTATTTTTTTTCTTATAACTAATAATAATTATATAATATTTTATTTTTTTTATATATCTGTCTTTTAATCTTCGTCTCTTAATTACCAATTAATACAATTATTAATATGCATAACTACTAATTAAATACTTTCCCTAAAAAAACTACTAATTAAATATAATTTCAATTATGAGTTATTCAAGAAAAAAAATATAATAAAAACAAATAAGAAATAGGAAAGTAAGATAAGAAAGATTCACAAAAATAAAATAATGAATATGTGAAATAGAGAAATTTAAACAAAATATTGAAAGTTTCATATAATCAATTAATTATTATTTTAACCCAATAATGATAGTGAATGACTTATGTATTGAATTAAAGGATGAAATACACACATTTCATAAATATTTTATATTCAATTTTTATATTGATAAATCAATAAAGTATCAATCAATTTCTTGATATCCTAGCCAAGAATTCTATCACCCTTTTTGTAGAAAAAAAAATAGCATCATCAACCTTATGACATATGGAATACCATAACTTACCTTCCATTTATCGGTTAATCTACCCTTTAAAATCCAAGTAAAAATAGATAATTAGTATGTTGATTAAATTAAATACTCATAGAAAATAGATAGATGAAATACCATAACTCATTTGACAATGATAGTCCACAATCTCCATAATTAAAATGAGATATAGAGAATGTTCAAAATTTAATAGAATTTAAAGTTTTTAGATACCTCCAATTTTTCTTTCTTGCAACTACATGGTGAAGAGAACATGATGAAAGTCATTAGAAAACTAAAGTTGTTCTTTATTGTTCCACTTGTCTCCAAGTTTAATGCATGTTTAGAAAAAAAATGATCATTGTTTATCCAAAGAAAATGAAGTTGAACACTACTTCTCAAAGTATAATATCCTAACACAGATCACCAATCAAGAAAATAAATTTTAATATACTTGAAAACGTTTTATAAGAGATTAAATATTAAAGTACAATAAACATGAGTTAAGAGGAGAATTCAATAAATAAACCACAAAATTTAGAATCAATTGTAAAGAGTGAACATTTTTTATAATACATATTTTTAATCATTAATAGTTCAGATATAATTTGACAAAAATGTTGCAATTGACAAATTCAAAACATAACAGACAAAATGAGACTGAAGTGTATATATTGATTAAGAAATGCAATAAAATGTCCCATTCAAAAAGAACCTATTGATTCAATCCCACAATCGTAATAAAATTAGAGAAGTCCCTGTAAGCCAAAATAAATTGAAATGTTGAAGATCATAAACATGATTTACAATCTGATATAAATTAAATTTTATTGATTTTAACCTCTAGAATCATCCCTATAAAATGTTTAAACATCCTCTCGGATCTTAAGATAATATCTCATTAGATAAATATGGAAATGTTACTATCTGAATTTTGGACTAAGTGGAGTGATTCTATTCTCTTTTTTTTTTTCCTTTGAATTATGCGAAGGGAAAATAAATGGCAATAGAAAATTACCCTAATGCTTGACTATGTTCATTTCTGCTGGTCAAACGCAAAAGATACACACAACAAGTACAAAAATCCAAATGCCAAAATTAAAATATATTAAGAAAAAATTTTAACCATTGAACTCAATGCAATCCAAGTTCATGGTTATCCTCATACTAAATGTGTGTTTAGTTTGCCAATAAAAGAGCTTCAAACTAAGGTTTGCCTAACGGCAATCCAACCACCCACTAATTCTTGTTGGGTCCCAATATATTTTTTGTCTTTTTTAGTCACCAGACCATTGGTGTGGAGTATCACCTGTTTGCTAGTGATAAACCTTCGTGAAGAATAAAAAATTGTCTAACTTACACCTTTGTATTCTTTATCCAATATTTTCTCCCACACCTCTCTATTTTCAACTAGACATCAAATCAGAGGAGGGGAACATTTTCTAATTACTTAGGTCTCATTTTTGTAGTTGAAAATTCCAATTTTAAATGGGAACGTATGGCTTCTATTCTACTACTTTCATATATGATGACTTGACCAACATCATTTCTACTTTTTTTTATTTCTTAAGGACACATATATTAAAATATAAGGCATTATTGGTCACCATAAGCGGAAGAGACATTGCTTGGATATGTTTATAACCACCCAATGTGCATTAGGTGAGTTCACACCAAGTATTTAAATGTGTTATTGCAACTTTGTGGTTGGTTTCATGGGATTTTAAGTTAATCAAAACTTTATTGCCAATAATATAGAATTTCAAGCAACCATAGAAAAAAATTTCTTCCATTTCCTATGGAGAAAAAGCCACTTTTTGAGTGTTGGTGTTCTTAAAGTAATGGCATCATATGAGAGGGGTTTCAACATGGAAAAGACAGTCCCATGTATTAATAGATAGATGGCAGTGGAATTTCACATCAATGCTATGATGGGGTTTGTTTCTTCAGCCAATTGATGAATCCCTTAGTGCATATTCCACTCATCTTGTTATGGCCATGATGATCATGATGCCCCATGTTTTCACATTTGATTTGTCCATTCTCCATTAAACCACTAGGAAATGTTCTTCCTTTTGTGAGTGAAGGGATAATCCCATCAGTGTTTTTTTTCCCCATCAAAATACACTTTGACTTGAAAATTAATTGAATTCTAGCAAAATCGTTTTCAGTCCTTATTTTCCATAAGAAAAATAACATGGGTTGGAAAATAACGTATCATGCAAACATTATTATTATTTCCTGATAAAGTCACTGATTAGAATTTTGCTATTGGATAGTCTTTGATTTTGCAATGAAGAAGAGCAACGCATTCACTTGTTCTTGGTAGAAAAGATTCTTACATCTACATTATCCTTTATCCTTCAACGGATTTTGAAAAGATATAGTGCATGTTTGAATTATAGATAAAAAAAAAAAAAAATTAAGTCAAAATTACTTTTGTCAACCAATTATGATTCTTATTTTTTACTTTTATTTTATTTTTATTCATTAGATTTATACTTAGAAAACGTGCACAATATTCCAACTTCAATCTAAACATACACATAAAACAGTCACATAAGTATGCAAACACACTAGACAAAACTTTGAGTTGAAGAGACACAGACACCAAAATGAGTTAATGAAAAGGACTTTTATCTTGCTAATGCCACAAACGTGCCTCTGCAAGGGTGGCTGGTTTAGACAATATGCTAGGCTTTTATGAAGTTATTTTTCCTTGTTGAAATAATGGTTAAGGATAAACCTAAATATAGTGATCCAACTAAGTTTGCAATATCACTTGTAAATGTAGATACTATATGTACAAGTTATATACACTTATACTACCTTGAATTAACTCTTAAGAAAAAGAAATAATGCATGCATGCTTTTTAGGTACAAGCATAAACTAGAAATATTAGCCACACAAAGCGAATCTTACCAACAATTAGGAATAGACAAAAAAATCCAAACCTGAGTGATTTAGACCAGGTAAAGAAAGTCAGCCTGAGAAGAAAAGACACCTAAATTTGGAAGTATTATGCATCACATATTCACATGCACATGCAGGGAGGGAACAGTGAACATTAAAATCATAACAATTGGTCACAAATTATCCACAGAAAAAAAAAGAAAAAAAGATAAATACTCATACTGTTTATTGCTAGAGGATCTCATTGCCAAAATTATCATTTATACATATTACACCTATCAGTATTAATGAACTAAGGGACTAAAAAAACGAAATAAGGAAGTAACTGTATCAATAACATTCCACCTTCATACAACAAACTTGCTTTACAACTGTGTAGTCAATGATACACCAACACCAACCAAACCCCAAATATCACTAAAATCATTGTTGAGAACCATCAAATCTTACACTATCAAGCCATGAAACAACTACTTCAATAGAGGGTCTCTGCCTAGGATCTTGGTTTAGACATTTACAAGCAATGGCAAGCACCTCCAATAGCTGTTTCTCATGATCCTTCTGCCAAATTGCTGGATCAAAAATTTCCTGCTCCTTATTCTCAGATTTCATCTGATACACCCAATACACCAGATTTCTGCAATTTTTCCCTTTGATGACTTCCACAGGCCTTCTACCAGTAAGAAGCTCGAGAAGAACAACACCGAAACTATAAACATCACCCCTGAAGGTTGCTGTCAGTGTCTGACTATATTCTGGAGGAATGTATCCTAAAGTTCCTACCAAGTCAGTTGTGACATGAGTGTCGTATGGTTGAAGTAGCCTTGAGAGACCAAAATCGGCCAAATGAGCTTCGAACTGATCATCCAAAAGTATGTTGCTAGATTTAACATCTCGATGCACTATGAATGGTTCACACCCCTTATGCAAGTATGCTAATCCACGAGCAGCGCCTTGTGCAATCTTGAGCCTTGTATCCCATTTTAGAGCTGAATTTTCATCCACACACTCATGAAGCCAATAATCCAAACTTCCATTCTCCAAGTATGAGTATATCAGCAATCTGTCAGTGCTGTGCCGACAATAACCTTTCAGAGAAACAAGGTTCTTGTGTTGAGCTCTTGAGAGGGCCTCTACTTCAGCTTGGAATTCACGTTCCATTTGACCGCAGTCCCCTGAAAGTCTCTTGACAGCTGCTTTTGTGCCATTTGGAAGATATGCCTTGTAGACAAGACCAAACCCACCACAACCAATAATATTTGCCTGATTGAAATTGTTTGTGGATTTTAACAAATCTGCAACTGTAAGATCCTTGCAATCTGAATTCTGAAAAAGCACCAACTTTGAGGAAACAAGTGTTTCAGATAACCTGTGTGGCCTGCTATTGAGTTCTTCATCAAAGTTATCAACAGGCTTATCGCCATCCCTCCTTGACATTCTTAGCAGAATAATTGCAAGAAGCAGTGCAAGACCTACCCCTATACTGATTGTTATGCCAAGGACATTGTTTCTACCACGTTTTTTGGAAGAACCAGAAGAATTGTTGTGACTTGTATTGTTGACAATTTTGCAAGGAGAATCAATTTCCCTACAAAGCCCCAAGTTGCCCTCAAAACTTGAACTAGGGAAGCTTAAAAACTGCCCCCCTGTTGGAATTGGTCCACCTAACCGATTATGTGCCACACTGAACTTTGACAAGAATGTGAGGTTGTTAAATGATGGAGGAATTTCTCCAGAGAGATTATTATATGATAAATCTAATGATTCCAAATTCTTCATCTCTGAAATAGTGCTAGGAATGGTACCAGTGATGTTGTTCCTGCTTAAATCCAATACATGCAGTGCTTTCAATCGACCAATTTCAGACCATATATTTCCACTCAATATGTTATTGCTCAAGAGAATTGAAGGAGGGAAACTTGAGGCCTGGTTATATTGCAGTCCACTTACACTTGTGTTTCTCTTAACAAAGAGAGGAATGAATGCAAAAGCAGCAAGATTTTCTCTATTACACTTTGCGCACATGAGGCCCTTCAACTCTGTCAAACTTTTTGGTATTTCTCCTGTGAGAGAATTATTCGAGAAATCCAAATAGAACAAACTGTCCATCTGACCAATCCAAGGAGGAACACTACCATTCAAATGGTTCCAAGACAAATCAAGAACTGCCAACTTCCTGCAATTGGATAACCAAGAAGGAATATGGCCTTTAAGACCACAATTTCCAAGTGCTAAAATCATAAGGCTCTCAAATCCTACCGTCACACTTTCTGAAATTTCCTCACCATGGAAATTCTTAGTGAGGATAAGGGTGGTGAGATTTTTGCACTGCTGCAGAACAGACAGTGCCCCAGATAAGTTCTCAATGCTGTTGTTTGAGAATGATACGAACAAAAGTGAAGTAAGGTTGGCATAGTTTTCAGGGACAGAACCAGTTAAACCATTCCTAGCAAGGCTTAAAACTTTCAATTCACGGCAATGGGACAGGGAAGTAGGAAGGGGTCCAATGAGATGATTAGTAGCAAGGTCAAGTGTTTGAAGATTCGACAAGCCAGTGAAATTAAGACCAATTGGCCCTGACAGGGAATTATTTCGAATATTAAGCACCTTAAGCTTAGAGCATAAAGCCAAGGTGGAAGGCAAGGGTCCATAAAACAAATTGGCATGTGCTTCTAATTTTTCTAGCTGCAAAAGGTTCTCAAACACATTTGGGAGTTCCCCAGAAAACCTGTTCGCACAAACCACCAAAGTGTTTAGGTTAGAGAGCTTACTTAGTTGCTTGCTTAACTGGCCAGATAAATTGTTTGCAGAGACTGTGAACTGCTCCAAGGCTGACATTGAATAGAATGAATCTGGAAGAGGGCCAGTAAATGAATTGGAATCCAAATGCAAACGTTTGAGAGAAGAAGTAGTGCAGTTGTCCAAGCCTTCAAGACCACCTTCAAAATGATTTGCAGACAAATCAATGGTGTGAAGATCCTTGGAAGCATTGCAAATTTGTGAACTGAATCTGCCAGTGAATGAATTGTTACTCACGTTGAGAGCAAGGAGATGAGGGAATTCCCCAAAAGGGAAGAGAGCTCCAGAGAGTAAATTGCTAGAAATATTCAATACTTCAATGGATTGCAAACCAGAAAAAGCTCCAGCAACAGGTCCAGAAAGCATATTATGGCTCACATCGAGGAACTTCAACTGCTTCAACTTGGAGAATTCCACAGGCACTCCACCTTTAAGGTGATTGAATGAAAGATTCAGCACATTGAGCTGATCTAGCTGTGCCAAAGAGGGTGAAATTGTACCATTGAGAGCCATTTCAGGCAAGATCAACTTGGTCACTCTACTAGCAACTGTTCTACCAGCATCAGTCACATTATCACAAAAAACTCCAAGCCAGTTGCAGCAGGCAGTGTCATTGGACCAATCTGTGATGATAGAGCCACTTGTAAGGTTGCCTGCAAACTCCTTCAGGGCTGATAAATCATGAGGGTCACAGGATAGGGCTTGATTATTGTTATTAAGCCCTAGTGATAAGCAAAGTAAGCAAGCCAAGCAGCACCACTGCAAAAGTGTCACTGAGAAACACCTGAACAGCACCATTGTTGAAACCAAACTGATATATACTCAGCTCAGAACCAGAGCTAAGCTCCCATGAACACAGCAGAAGCTAGTAGTATAGTATCACTGAAAAGTGCTGTGCTTCAGAAGAAGAACCACAACTGAAGTAACTAACTTTTTTGTCACAGCTGCAAGACTTTCAGCAACCCTCAAACTTGCACCTTGCAAAGGAAAGCCCCAATTTCAAGGAAAAGATTTGGATCACCAATCCCCACCAAAACCAAACCCCAAGAACAAGAGAGATCTAGACAGTGGGAGAACCCCTACTCAATCTGAAAGCAGATTCAGAAACACCACTCTTGAAGAAAGAGATAAGATGCCCCAAATGAAGATACTTATTTTAAATCCCATATCCCCAAACACCAAAGAAAGTAGAACAGGGACCATATGGCAACAGCTTGCGGACGAAGCAATCAACAATGGCCATTAAAAAAATGAAAGTGAGAAAAAATTCAACAACACAAGCAGAGGATGTGAGGTCCCTCAGTCCCCACCTGAAATGCAAGATCTTTGACCCCAAAAACAGATCCCTTTACCTCAAAACTCAACTCAACACACACCATTTAACATTAAAAAACCACACGGGATCTCTCAGAACTCAAAACACACCCCAAAGACAACCCTTTTGCACAAAAATGAAATCTGTGTTAACTTGGTGCAGCAGAAACCCGAAAGGTTTGAAATTTAATCTCAAAGGTGAGGTGAAGGAGCAGAACAAAGAAAAGGGGAGCCAGCAACAGTGCCCTGAGAACCTAATCTCAACAAACTTTCATCAAACGGGTCCCCCTTCACCTTCAGCTTCCAAACCAAACCCTTTTTTTTATAATTCCTCTACCAAAGATTTTGATTTTATCTTTTTTCTGTCAAAGGGTAATAGCTGTCAGCACTCTGATTTTTCAAACCTAAACAGTGATAGATAGAATCCAGAGGAAGACAAGGATAGCAGAAATCTCAAATCAAGGAAGCATGATGTAGGAGAGATGTAGTAGTGTTAGTGTGGTAAGTAAAAGACAGAAAAGGAAAGTTCTCTCTCTTTTCTCAGAATCTAAATAACCTCCTTTAACTTATTTTTATTATCAATATTCAATATATCAATTTATTAAACAATTTAAATCCATGTCGCATTTAATGATATGCATTCAATGTTAAAAATATCTCTGGTAAGAATTTAATGTATGTATTATTACTAATGTAAAAAATATTATTTATCGTTCAAAAAATATTTTTTTCACTTTTAAAATAAGTAATTCTTTAAATTCCAAAATAAGTCTCTCTGAAATTGTTTAATATAGACTAAGAAAAGATTTTGAGTAATAAATAGATGTAAAAGAGTAATAATTTTATAAAACCAACTTTAATATTGATATTACATTGAAAAATCAAATGCCACATTTGTTTTGGAATGTTTTTTTACAAATACTATACTTAGTTTGAAACCAATGGAGTATTATAAAAACTACAAAATATATTATATATGATGATTTAATGATATAAGAGATTTTCTTATCATGTTATAGGTATGATTTATCAACTAATTATATATACCGAGAAAACTAATTGACTTTGTTTAGTTACATATTTTTTCTTTATCATATTTTTTCATCTATAAAATTAAGATTTTATTTAAATAACCTCAACTTATTTTTTACTTGAATCAACCTAATGTTAATATAATTAATATAAAAAACCTGTATATTATATTAATATTAAAAAGATTTAAATAAATTTTAAATTCTAATAAAATACATTTTTTTTACTTTGATTTTTATAAAAATTTTATTATGTTTTTGGTACTATAATATATTTTTTTTATTTTTGTCTCTATCGATTAAGTGATATCATATCAACTGTTAATTAAGTGATGATATTTTATCATCTTAACATATATGATTGAGATGATATTACATTTTCGAATCCAAAATAAAAAAAAAATATATTATAAAAATTCAAAATATAATAAAAAAATTATAAAGATAAAAATAAATATTTTATAAAAATTCAAAACTCATTTAATTCTATTAAAAAACATTAACAAATACTATAATTGATGTAACACCAATATAGCTTTTTATGAATAAAAAAGTATGTATTACTCATAATTCTTTACCTAATATATGAACTAAGAAGACATTTGATAGGGATATGTTGATTATTATATTATTAGTGAGTAGTAGAAGTAGTAGATTTGAAAAAGGACACTGGGGCTGACTTGTGTACAATATAAAAATGGAATTGCAATTTGTAATTTGCAAATGCAAATGCAGAAACAGAAAAAGTCTGAGTTGCTGACTTACGAACACATGACATGACATGATTGTCAATGCGGGCCACCTAATTTTGTCTGTTCCTTTCGACAACTTGGGTTCGGTTGCGGTAAAACAAGGAATTTATCAACATTCAACGTAAACACATGACACAACACAAGCTTTTCTATTCTTTGCTTCAACGTTCAAACTTCAAACTTCAAATCTCACGTGTTTCCATTATGCGCGTGGACGCACACATATATACTATTTCCATTGTTACGTTCATTTGCATGTCTAGTTTTCTACAAGTACTATATTTTCAAATTAAAACAAAAAAAAAGAAGGTTTTTTCTTCCTCACATCCAAATCCAAATTGACAATTAAACTACCGTATAAATAAGTCAAGAGATTTTTTTCGTGGATTGAAATAAAATACTAACAAAGATTGTGAAAGGGTATGAAAAAGATTCCATGGGGATGATGGTTAGTTCACAACCGTTGACATCCTTAACCCATCAACTGAACTTGACCTTTCGTAGTCAATTTCCAATATTTTCTTTGCTTTCGGTGGGACGAAAACTCGATACATATAATTTGCTTCAAATATTCGGGGATGTTCAATCATGTAAGTATATTTTGATATTTTGTTATTTAAAGGTCAATTTAATGCCTGTTTATTTATAAGATTTGAATTCAAAGCCTTGATATATTAAGATTGCCGACTGCTATGACTTTCCTTTTAGTAGCATGCTTTAACAATTATTTGTAAATTTTAATAATGAATATCTATTGATCTTTGGGGCAATTGTTTGACACTGCATATTGCATAAGTTCCTTGTTTTCAAATTTTAAATTGCAATTAAAGCTCCAAAGTGTGGGATTTTTATGTTGGAATTGATTCATAAAGCCACATTGTACTAAGAAATGGAATCTGATTTTGAAGATTCGGAAAATTGAATGTACTCATGCGATTTTTGAACACAAGAAACACGAAAAATGTTGGAGGCGGTGGAACGCACGCGACGGAGAGTGCGTGGATTAAGGCGAACGAAACGGAACGGTGGTACGGTGGGCGAGCGTCACGGGGAATGGGTGGCCCAATAGGCAGTGACTACACCTGATCATTAACTCTGTTGATAATTAATTATTATTATTTTGACAAAATTAATAATTAATAATGAATTAATGTGAAAATGTGATTTGATTTGGTTGGGGTTAGGTCAACTACTGAGGCTAGTGCCTGCGCCTCGTACTCACGTGATTCCATTCAATCAATTAAAACTAAGCAAACCCTTTTTCTTCCTTTTAGCTATTGACTACTCCCTTTCATCTACCCTGTATTCTCAAACTAATGGGTACAAAGAAAACAGAGTCATTGCGTCATAAGTTTTTATTAAAATAAAATTAAAAATTAATTCAAGGGTTTAGCATATCCAATGTAAAAAATTTGGTGTCCGATTTTTGTCGTATACAAATTGAGTTAACACGAAAAAAAAAAAAGAAGGTGATAACATGAAAATACATTCAAATATTAGTATAATTGTTTAAGGATATTGAGGCTGTCACCACGAATTTATGCATTCAAATTTTGAATATAGAATTAAAGTGATTGGAAAAGTTAAAAAAGGCAGTGAAATGTATCATGATTCTTGGAAAATTTTACTACTATAATGAGAAGTTACATAGGTAGTGGGATTTTTTATATGAGTTGGATGACCCATTTTGAAAGCTCAATATCCAAGCTAGAAAGGGTTTTGTAATGAAAAGAGTTTTTGGTTTGTCCAAAAAAACATATATTTGAGAGGGTTCCTTAAATTTGTCGAAAAAACTTATAATGAAGAGTGTTTTCTCAGTTTGTTCAGCAAACCTTAACAAACTCTTATTTGAGATAGTAAATATTTTGCTGAGATGTTTTGTGGACATAATGGGTAAGAAGTGCCCTAACTACACTATTTTTTTTTTGTGTGTGTCTTTTGCTTCTTCTTTTTTTTTTTTTTTTATTTGAGGTGTTTTTAAGTGTGTGTTTATCTTTATCCTTTAAGTTATAATGTGAATAAATCAATGAATAGTGAGTTCTTATTGATAACTCTTTCTTGTTTCTTGAAATTCTATGCTTTTTTTTTTTTTTTTATCATTTAGTGTTTTGAAAAGTGTCATTTTAATGTTTTTTTTTTCGGATTATTGGTCAATTAGGGCAATACGTTTTAATTATTTTTGAGTTTCTCAGGCATAGACCCAGAACACTTGCCATATATGAAAACCTTTAATACACTCAAATTATTTTTTACCTATTAACTTTAACTCAATTAGCATCATTATATCTTCTATCTACTTCATTTTCTTTTCTTTTTTACTTGAAAAAATTATATATTTTTTTTCATCTAAATTTGAATTTCAACGGACATACGTGTGTTTGGGAAGAAATTCAAGAGGAGGGATCGATTCAACTTGTATAAGTGCACAACGTAACTCTAACGGCACCACCTTTGACTAATTAGTAATTATAACACGATGTTGAGTTTGTCTTACATAAGAAAACACCCTTCTTGTTACATATTTTGCGTGTAAAGCAACCTAACTAGCAAAAAAGATAGACAATGGGAATAATAATTGATACAATAAGAAGTTAGGAAGACTCAAAATTAACATGATGTTGGGTTTGTCATCATCATGGAGTTATTATAAGTTATAACTAATTAAGGGGGAAATTAATTAAAGAAACAAAGTTTTCATATGGAGTTGGTCAATTAAAGCCCCAATTTAAGCGAACCTCATTTTCCACTTTTAATAAAACAAGGATTATTATTTTCAAAAGCAGAATCATAAACTTGGGAGAGAGACATTTAATGAGAGTTGTGCATAAGTGAAATGAGAGATAAAAATACTAAAGTAAAAAAATTAACTTAAATGTAGTTATTGCTTTTATAAAAAAAAAAAAAAAACTAAAACATCATTATATTTCTTTAAAATTAAGGATATTTTATAATTATTTTAAATCGGATTAAGAATTGTTGAACAAAAAAGGCGTAACACATTCACTTATGATTAAAACTTCAGAGTATAAGAAAAATATCTAGCTCCATAATAAAAAATTCTTACATAACTCGTGTATCCAATTTGGAAACAATTGTCTATTTAATTATTGGTACATGATGAATTATGATGGTAATTATTAGTTAACAGTTGTAGTTAGTCATGGAAATGCATCTTCTTTATCAAATTATAATAGTTTAAAATTAGTTAAAAAACTAAAATTATAATTAATTAAAAATATTCTTTATTCATAAAACAAAATATAATGTAAACATGTTTATTTTTGTAATTTTACATTTATCAGCCACTTTAACAAATAATTTCATCAAATACTTATAATTCAACAAACTAAAATAGTTAACTATTGAAGATAGGGGGATAGAGGAAAGCAAAGTTGCCCTTTTTTCTTAAATGTGATTAAAGTAAAAGCAACTACTTTACTATCCTAGGTCATAAACTCAAGTCAAATATTGTGAAGCCAAATTTTGATTAAAGATGTGGTAATATCTTAATAAAGATTAGTGCTCATTATGCTATTTTGGCATGAACCTCGTAAACTTTGTTCTTCTTCTTTTTCTCTTTTGTTTTACAACCTTTATTTGGAACAAAGGATAGTTATGATAAATCTTGAGAAGCAAGCTTATAAAAGACGAGGATTTCATACTCGAGCATGATGGCACCACCGTCCACGATAGACACATTCATCATAGCACTTTTTCACATGCTCTTCTCTTTTTAGATCGTTGACAAAGTAATTAATTAATACACCTCATTTTTTCATGGAAGCAGTAAATAATTTTTATTTTATTTTCAATAGCTTTATATTATTAGTGTTAAATCTATAAATGTATCCTTGAAATCTGATAAGTGGTGTTTGGTTATTCTCAAACAAAGAAATTATGCATAGCTGTTATATGACTTTTGTATTATACCTATAGTCAACTTTTTAGTTCAATTCTGCTTTTTATTTTTTTTAATAATCTAGAATATCTGTTTAACTAAGACTAAGGCTAATTCAGTAATTCAGCATAATACTGAACTTTATTAGTATTATATTTATAGCTCACAAACTCTAACTTGTTATTGTTGATTTAATGAACAAAGTTTGGGCCCAATATGGAATATTTTGACTCTAATGTTGACTCTGTTTTAGATTATGATATCACAGAATAAATGAAAAATTAATCAGCTTAAATGACCGTTTGTCTTATGAAATCAATATTCTTGAAAGTTGTCGCTCTCTTTTCCACTTGTTTGGTTAACGAAGAATCTAGTACTACTCCTATATAAAAAAAAAACTAAAAAAAAAACATTACGAATTGTTATTACGCAACCTCAAATCTCAATTGTCTCACACTTAAATTAATTAATGTTGACAGCTTCACTTAACTCTAGGCACTTTGTCAACTCAAGATGCTTAACAATAATTATAACTTGGTTTATAAGTAATCAAATCCAACTTGAGGCAGAAAAATAGTAAAGTGAGTTAGGTCCAAAATACTGGGTGCCCATTGAATTTTTATTTGTTGGGAATTGGGATTGGCACTTCACACCTTCTTTGGCGGTTTTCTTTATTTTTATTTTTTAAGAGCCTCAACTTCCTAAGTGGAGTTTAGTTAGACAGTACTAAATTACTAATACTTTTTGCAAATTACATACTTAGTAGTATTATATAAGGAAATGTATTATGTATAGATTCCGTGGAATGAATAACTATGAATCTCTACGTAGCTTTTCAAAACAAGGGAAACGAAAAAAGAAAAAGAAGCAAAAATAGCATATATGCTTTTCCTTTTCACTTTTTTTTTATTCTCTTTTGGTTGCTTGCTAACTTAAATATACCCTTTGGTCCAAACGAAATTGAATTGAATTGTGGGGGAGGCTAGTCAACCTTATGGGGTAAGAGTAAGACTAAGACAGCTAGCCCAATCCACAACTTTTGTTAACATGTTGAAATTATCCAATTCTTTTAGCTTTTGTCGCGTTGTAAAGGAAGGATAAGGATGGACATTTACTTCCTTCACCTCTAATTTACTTCCTGCACCCCAAAACTCCCTCAAGGACAAATACACCCCTACCTCTCCCAAGCAAGCCCCACCTCCATCTAATCAAAAAATTTGAGGGAAAACTTTTTTTGGAAAAGCCTTTCGAGAATTGTGATAACACACTACTGAAAAGATAATAATAATCCAAAAAAGCTTTGCGGAAATGTTGTGAAAACATGCTTTCGGGAAAATGTTTCCGGAATGAAGACATTTTGTTCGATACATTGCGGAATAAAGAATTGAAGAAGACGTAGATCACTCATCAATCCTAATTAAGCTACAGTGACAAAATTAAAGATGCACCTACATTGCTTTCTAAAACCTAAATCATTAAGAATTTCATGCAAACTAGTAATGAAAAATTGAAAACCAAGCAGACATGCCGTGAAATGCACACGTCAATATACACTCTTTTTTAACATTATTTAACAATTTTTTTTTACTATTAATTGAAATTTACTAAAATTGGGTAGATCTAAGTTCTTATTAAATGAGTTTCACTTACAATTTTGTTCGATACATTTTAACCTGTAAAAATTAATGTGATAGAAAGAGTATATTAAAGAAAGTGTTTTTAAATCATCATGTGGGCAAACTGTTGAATTTGATGAGATTAAAGAAGGATGCGCAACAAGGGAGTTATAATGTAGGTTTGGTTTCTTTTAAACAAAAAAAAAAGTTTTGGTTATTGGAGGGAAAAAGAAGGAAGAAGAGATAGTGAATTCTACTAACGATTAACATTTTTCTGTAAAAAAAATTTCTGTTCTGCTAGTACATATATGTCTGTTCTGTTTTGCCACGCAATTTGTCTCAGCCTTACTGCAAGCACAGTTTCATGTTGCACGTGTAATGTATTATGGGTTCACCGTTCATAAACTAAAGTCCAATGAAATTGATGAGATTATATATTCTGTATAGGATATGCTTCCAAATACTAATACAGTATGTAGTGGGAAGTAGGAGCTAGAAGCCAATAACAACCCACGTCCTCCAATTTTGGTCATTGCATATAGTTTTTGTATATTTTGTCCTCCTTTTAATGTCACATCAAGACAGTTAATCTTATTCTTATTGAGTGAAATTACTAGTATTTCTGAGATATCAGTTACTTGGTTAGGGTGGTTTAAAAATTTCTACCTTGTTTGCTTTAACTTTTAAGATGTAGTTACTTCATCTAATTTTAAGTTAAAATATTCATTCTATAACATATTTTGATAAATTGTCTAATTCAATAGACTCTTTTTTTTTTTTAAGATAGCTGAAATCTGAACGTATAATATTGTGTCCATGAATATATCTGTCTAGGAAAGGAGGCTTTAGATTTTGTAAACATTTTTTTATATATAAAGACTAAAATGTAAGTTTTTTTCTTTTTCTTTCTATAGGTAGTAAAATGAAAAGTAACATCATGTGTACCAATGAAATTATTAATTTAACCTCATGAGATAAAATAATGACAATGATCACCCAATGTTTAAAGTCTAAAACCACCATTTTGAGATAAAATAAAATCAGACCTCAAATATTGCATGCCAGCTTAGGTAGCATGGCATGGCCAAGTTGACCCACAAAGAAACCCCAAATGTGACTACTAACCCCATTTTCAACATGGCTAGCCTAGCCTTCCCAACTACCTCACTCACTCACTCACTCTAAAGCAGCTGGCACTATTAAACATGCACCACTACATTGAAAGTGACATCAGTGGAATCCAATGGACACTGCTGGCTAAAGAAAAAACAGTACAGAGCAAATCAAGGGGAATTAAATAGCACAAATTATTGACACAAAGAAAGATAGACATTAAGAGGTCCCAAAAGCTGCACCATTTGCTCTTTCAGGAATTTGAGATCTAATATTGTATCTAAGATAAGGTAGGCAATGAAGTTCTTGTTCCAGTGCCCTTGCTGCTCTTGCTTTTGCTTCATGAAGCCAAAGCAGGGAAAGGCTAAGGTCAAGGAGGTCAAAGAAACCAAGGTGGAAGAAAAAAAGGTTGAAGAGAAGATTGAGGAAAAGAAAGACTGACATGTAACTTCATTTCAAGCTTTCTTAATTTGCTTATTACTACTATAGTCTTTTTTTTTTTTTTGCCTTTTTCTTTCTTACCAATTTTATAAGCATGCACAAGAAAATTGCCTCTACTTTTGTGCTTCTTTGTTCCTTCAATTACCACTGCCATGATCATGATGCCTTCCTGCTACTATTAGTTTGAAAATGTACAATGCCTCTGCAAGTAACTTCTTATAAATGGAAAATAAATTGCCATTTCAGCTCTTGCTTATTTCCTTGTCTACGTGTATCTGTTTCAATAAATTTTTCTAGAAAAACTTGTAGGAATAAAAAATAAGAAAAATTGACTTATTTAGAGAAACTATAGTATGTATATTCTATACAATTTCGTGGCACTGAACTCTGCGCTGCATTACTTGCAGTCTTTTCTGTAGAATGAAGTTTATTTCAATATCTGTGGATTATTTTGTTTCTGTGAAAATATATACAATACTTTTAAGTCCACATTGTTCTTTTGTCGTGGCTTATAATAGTTATGTATGTTTAAGTCTATGATTTTCTTTGGAGATTATGGAATTTCATTGAGTTGGATCTGGGACAGGGGATCACTAATATTTCAAAAGAGCTATGTCATGGTATTGGAAATCTTATCAGATTCTTTTTGAATATTTTTGGATCTTAGCTGATTTTTTTAAGCTACTTTTTAGCTTAATTGCATTTTTAGTCTTTATTTTCTTTTTGTGAATTTTATCTTCATTTTGCAATTAATTCACTATTAATTTAATTTTAAAAATTTAGCTAACCGTCTGACAAAGTGATATATAACATGAATTATTAGTGACTTTCATTATTCAAAAAAAAAAAGTGACTTTCATTTGTGCATTCTATCTTATTATGATTTGACATTTTGGGTCATTCTCTTTATTTTTATTTTTTTAAAAGTAATCTATTTTTTTAAGAAAACAGAATTTTCTTAATAATAAAAGAGAGTAGATTTTGCTTCTTTTTTTTTTAAAGATAAAACCTTTTATATATAGTATAGTTGTCGGTGAATCATTTGTCAAATAAATAACTAATATAAGCCATGTTAAAGAGAATGATTCAAATATTTATTAGTTACTTATTTAACAAATGATTTATGATTCACCGACATTTGTACATAAAAAAATCACGGTAGTGCATCTATATTTTTTAATGACTTTTATACTAGCTTTTGCTATATATTATATGCTAAAATATCTTTATGTACCTAATAAATGATAAAATTTTATTTTGGATCCTAATAAATATTTTTTTGGGTTAAGTATCTTATATATTAAAATTTTTACATTAAGTTTCTACCGTTAGAATTTTTCTATTATGACAAGTGGGTTAAGAACTTTAAAAAACAATTGGCGGGTTTTAGAATCCCAGTAATTTTTAAAAGATAATTTATGATGGTTTTCAAAAATACTTGCATTTATTTGCAGCAATTTAAAATAATACTGTCGAGTTTAAAAATCATTATAAATTATTTTAAAATTTTTAACGATCATGTCATACATTGACACACAAATTTTAACGACGAGAACTAATGCAATTTTTTTTTAAAATATCAAGTATCTATCACAAAATAAAAATTTATTAAATATTTAAAACAAAATTCGATAATTTATTAAAACCTAAAACATATTTCACCTATATTATACTATATATGTTTTCTTTTATTATATTTTGATGGTAAGAATCGAACTCATGTATTAATAGGTTAACAACAATTCACAATGTGTTCAACCAATTGAATTTGTATTTTAATATTTTTAAATTACGTATCAATAAAACTAGTAAGCTACAATGGTTAAATATAATTTTAATTATATCTACTACAATTAAAAGGGAAAGTAGTTCCTAAATTACCAATTAAAATATGTATTTACTGTATTGTGTTTTATATTCGAGTAAATTTTAGAATTTACGATATTTATTTATCTTTGCATATATTACTTAGAATAACCCAAGATTTTCAAATTTTATCAGTGAAATGCACCAAACTTCACAATCTCAATATTAAAGATGCTGCGTTGGCATGACAGGGAAAGAAGGATTCGTTCATGTTACAATTATATTAATTAAAGAAAGTGGCATACCATTTACTATCCTATATACTTAAAGTTTTTTTTTTAAAAAGTGTTAATATTTTAACAGAATTTTTTTTTTTTTTTAAAGAACAATAATCGTTTGACACTTTTTGGTCCATTTTCATGGATGATGAATCATCATCTTTGTCTTTTTATTTGTAATAATTATATGAAACAAATTAGCATTTCCCATACTTTGTATATGTTCTTGCATGATTGTGACTTTGAGGGCATGGCTGCTTTCCTCAATAAGCTAAGCCAAATTAAGCTTCCATTCCAAGACGATAATTGTTTCCTCGATACAAATATTTTTATTTTATATGTAAACAAGGTTCGAGATTAATCTTGATAAATTACACATTGATAATCGACATAAGTTATTAAAATAAAACTTCAATTTTAATTAAAAACAACAACATTATACGTAATATTATACCTCCTAAAAAAAACTATATTAGATAATGATCAAAATCAAATTGGGGGCAAACAACCTAATTACTCGCGAAGTATATATTCAGATAATGAATATTTAACTCGAGACTTGGTATTTAATCTATAAAATAAAATACAACGAGCCGGTGGAGATTAGGAAAACTTGAAAAGAAATTAATTACGTAATTTCTAAACATATTCCTTCATGGTTAAATATTTTGTTTATACTCCATAAAAAAAATTGTTTATTAATAACTTTATATACTTGTACTTGTATGAAAATCAGCAAAAAAAAAAACTTGTACTTGTATGAATGTAAGTTGGTAATTTTTTTCGTCTCAATCTTTCGAGACATTACCACTGCAGATATCTTAACCATTCATAAAAAATAAAAGTTAAAAAAGTTAACGATGAGATTTCAAGAACACGTAATAGATCCTGACATTTTTGAATCCTGGACACAAATGATGATTAAGGAAGTTTTATATATAAATATTATAAAATTTAAATATATATTTAATAAAAGATAAAAAATAATTAATAAAAAAAATGTTTTATTAAAATTTTGTAAATAAATTTTTATCAAATCCTATTAAGGAGATGTATTACCATTTATATTTGAATAAACTCTTATATTATTTTTTTATTGTTAATAAATTATTTTTTTTGAAATTGTGAAAATTTCAAGTAAATTTTTATTAATTTTAATTTGAAAAACTTCTTTCAGCTAATGCGACAGTCACATACAGTTAATAAAATTCTATAAGCAATTGAAACATTTGGATAACAATTTGTAGCTTTGATAAACTCAAAAATTTCAATAGCTAATATTAAATCATTAGGTAAAGTTATTTTCAACACTTTCAATTCAAAAAAAAAAAAAATCATCTAAATCAACATCTGATAAATTGTTATGAGAAAAGGTAGAGTGAATTTTAATACAACATTCTCTCAAAGTGTAGTAGAAAGAAAAAGAAATTTATAAATATATATCACGTAAAGTAATTTAATATAATCTATTTTTAATTTTTATCATCTCTTTATATAGATAATAAATTTATATCCGTTATACAAAATATGAAAAATATAATATTTTTTTAATTATTAGTTGTTATAAATCAGTTTTTATATGTTGAAGATTTTTTTTAAAAATATAATAGGAGAAAATTAAGTTTTATGACTGTTTAAAATATTTTATTTTAATGTTTTAGAGATATTTATAACTGGTTAATTCTTATTTTCATTTAAATGCATGAGAGATAATTAAAGATGAATGGAAGAATAATAAATAAAAAAAAAATCAAATTATATCTTTTTTAAAATAAAATTAATTAAATTTATTTTTTACTAAAATATTAAAAAAAAAAAATTGGGACCCTCAAAATTAGTGGAACCTGAACGGTGGTCCCGTCCGCCCACCCAGGACCGGCCCTACATAATATCATGGCCTTGCGTAATATTATGCATTTGCAAATAATCCATTTTTTTATAAACACACTTAAAAAATAATTTATAAGTTAAAAATAAATTAAATCAAACAAAATATTAATCAAGTTAAACATTCTAAACATTCTATCGATAGAGTAAAATTAATATGCTTAAATACAAAATTTGAGAGAGTAGTCTTTTTTTGAAAACTGTCTTTTTGGCGTATAGTTTTATATTATATAATCAAGTTGTTTGAATTATATAGATATCATATCATCAAACATTTAGTACACCTTTAGTTTCAGTCACATAAATCAAATTGATTTTCACTTAGAAACAATTTTGAATAACTTTTGCAATAGATCAAAATCTTTATACCGACTTTATTCTTAACGTACTTTTATAATAAAATATCTAATCATAAATCACATCAATTTTAAAAATAAATTGCATTCAAAATTAATTTAGCTAATGCTAAAACAGTTCATCAAAGTGGTTGTGCTTCCTCACTCATATATACATAGACAACGTGGAGCAGATGAAAGAGTAGATAGTTAAGACAAGATGGCTGCAAGCACCATTTCAGATGGCACAGGAACACCACCAATATTAAGAGCATCAGATAATGGAAGAGAAAACACAACAAGAGCCTCCCACTGGTGGAGCAAAGTGTTGGACATGGAAGAGGCCAAGCACCAACTCTTGTATTCATTACCAATGATTCTTACAAACATGTTCTATTATTTGATCACTTTGGTTTCTATTATGCTTGTTGGTCATCTTGGTGAGCTTGAACTTGCTGGTGCTACTCTTGCAAATTCATGGTTCAGTGTCACTGGCGTGGCACTTATGGTAATTCTTCCTCTCTCTTTATCTGATCCTCCTTCTTATGATTAGTTTATAGATTAAAGATCAAAAAACTGAAGTGCTTATATTAATAACTACACGTTTTTACAACAGGAAAAAAATATGAGAATTTATAATTGCTGGTGGAAATAACATGAGAACATGAAAACATTATATCATAACAAGCATGCCTCACACACATGACAAACATTATCTCATTGAATTGAATGCTTAAATGTTATTGCTGTTAGAAGTTAAAATAGAGAGACTACAGAGAAGATTGTATTACTTTGCCCCCACAAAGTATGAGTTGATTCTCAATTACAAGTTACAACACTATATGACATAATGTCAAAACCCCTTTAAATGCTTAGTGGTTACTACATAAGAAGTAATAATACCCTTTGAACAAGAATAAAGTCCCTATATAGTACTAACTTACACTCCTTAACCTTACAACACCTTATTTTCTAATTATTATTTTATTGGTTCATACCCTTATTTCTTGTCTTAGGTTGGTTTGAGCGGGGCACTGGAAACACTATGCGGGCAAGGATTTGGTGCAAAGGAATACAAAGTGTTGGGAATTTACCTACAAGCTGTTAGATTGTTGTCTTAGTTCCAAAGTCCCACATCGCTTGGTTTGTAAAAACTTATGTGTGTTATATATAGAGACACCTTGTAAGCTTTAAGATGTACAAAATAAAAAAGTCTTTCTTAGTGTAGCCGTGGACGTAGGTACATATATTGTGTGCCGAACCACGTAAATACTTTGTGTCTTCTCTCCCTCTCCTTATTCCTTTTTCTTGTTATTGCTCTATACTAACAACTGGTATCAGAGCTTTTGGTTACTCCACGAGATTTCCTTAGTTTAGAGGAATTAGTGGGAGTCTTCTCAGCTTAGAGGAGGCAAGTGGGAGCAATGGCATTGGAAGATGGGAAGGTGAAGATCGAGAAGTTCGATGGCGGAGATTTCAGCTTTTGGAAGATGCGGATAGAGGATTATCTATATCAGAAGAAGTTGTATCAACCCTTATCAGGGGATAAGCCAGACGACATGAAGCAAGAAGAATGGAACTTGCTAGACCGGCAGGCTCTTGGCGTGATCAGATTGACATTAGCCAAGAACGTCGCGTTCAACATCGTAAATGAGAAGACTACTGCAGGCCTGATGAAGGCGTTATCAGATATGTACGAGAAGCCGTCTGCAGCCAACAAAGTATACTTGATGCGTCGCTTGTTCAACCTCAAAATGGGAGAAGGTATCTCTCAGAATCGATCATATTAATGAATTTAATATTATTCTTGCCCGGTTGGAGTCGGTCAGATTAAATTTGAGGATGAGGTGAAGGCATTGATTCTATTGTCATTACTACTGGATAGTCAATGCAATCATATCGCAGCTTAGTAGTTCTGCAAGGGAGAACACATTAAAGCTTAGTGACATCCGTGACTTGATCTTAAGCGAAGATGTTCGCAAGAGAGATTCAGGAGAACTTTCTAGCCATGTTTCCAATTCAGCATTGAAGCAGAGGAAGGACTACCCAGAAGGGTCAGAATGGTCAAGGCAGATCAAAGTCAAGAGGAAGAGGTCAGACAAAATTTCGAAGTGATATTATCTGTTGGAATTGTGACAAGAGAGGTCAATTTACCAATCAGTGCAAGGCACCAAAGAAGAACAAGACTCACAAAAAAATAAGAAGCACGATGATGATGAATCCGCAAATGCAAAGAATCGATGAACTTGATGATGCATTAATTTGTAGCTTGACAGTCCTGTTGATTCATGGGTTATGGACTCAAAGCGTCGTTCCACACTACTCCTCCTCGAAGATTTATTGTCTAACTATATTTCCTAAGGTTTGGGAAAGTTTACCTTGCAGATGGAAAATCTCTTGACATTGCTCGGAAGAGGTAATATTGACATCAAAACCTCCAAATGGAACCCTATGGACATTGCACAATGTCGGACATATTCCCGCCTTAAAGAGAAATTTAATATCTATAGGGCAGTTGGATGATGAAGGGCATTACACCACTTTTGGAGATGGAGCTTGGAAGGTAACAAAAGGCAATCTCGTTGTGGCTCGTGGAAAGAAGCGAGGATCTCTTTACATGATTGCAGATGAGGATATGGTAGTAGTTACTGAGGCTGTCAATAATTCAACTCTATGGCATCAAAGACTTGGACACATGAGTGGAAAAGGAATGAAGCTTATGGCGGCAAAGGGTAAGCTATCAAGCCTGAAGCATGTTGATGTTGGTGTTTGTGAACACTGTATCTTTGGAAAGCAGAAAAAGGTTAGCTTCTCAAGGGCAGGGAAGACTCCTAAAGTTGAAAAGCTAGAATTGGTGCATACAGATGTTTGGGGGCCAGCCCTAATGAAATCTGTTGGAAACTCACGCTATTATGTCACCTTTATCGACGACTCCACTAGAAAGGTATGGGTTTATTTTCTTAAAAATAAATCGATGTGTTTTCTGTGTTTAAAAGGTGGAAAACAGTGGTTGAAAATCGAGCAGTCTAAAGGTTAAAAGTCCGAAATCGACAATGGCGGGGAGTATGATAGTCGGGAGTTTAAGGACTTCTGCTCGAACATGGGATTAGAATGATTAAGACAATACCAGGAACACCCGAGCAAAACGGTGTTGCGAAAGGATGAATAGAACCTTGAACGAGAGAGCGAGGTGTATGCGGATCCAATCGGCTTGCCTAAAGCATTCAGGCGGAAGCAATAAGTACAAAGAAAGATATCTCATCAATAGAGGACCATCGGTTCCTTTGAATTATCAATTGCCCAGAAGAAGTATGGTCTGAAAGGAGGTAAAACTCTCACATTTGAGAATTTTTGGTTGTGTTTCATATATACCGATAGACTCTAATAGTAGAGATAAATTGGATCCGAAGGCGAGGAAGTGTTATTTTATTGGTTATGGATCCGACATGTATGGCTACGGGTTTTGGGATGACCAAAACAAGAAAGTTATCGAAGCGAACGTCACTTTTAATGAGAATTTATTTTATAAGGACAAATTTTCTGTAGAATCTACATGTGTAGGTAAACTCTCGAAAATTCTCGAGAAAGCAACACTTGAAGAAATTTCAGAAAGTGATGTAGCCAATAGAAACCAGGTACAAGCGTAGAGGTTGAGTCAAGCACTGGAACCATCAACTCCTCTAAGAAGATCTAATGAGAATTTCAGTACCACCAGATAGGTATTCCCCTTCATTGCATTATTTATTGTTAACTGATGCGGGTGAGCCAGAATGTTTCAGTGAGGCTACGCAAGGGAATGACTCTATTGAGTGGGAGCTAGCAATGAAAGATGAGATGGCATCCCTTCAGAAGAATAAGATGTGGTCTTTAATTAAATTGCCAGAAGGAAAGAAAGCTCTACAGAATAAGTGGGTCTATAGGCTAAAGGAAGAATTTGACGGTAGAAGAAGATACAAGGCGAGACTTGTGGTGAAAGGGTTTCAGCAAAAACAAGGAATTGATTTCACAGAGATTTTCTCTCCCAGCTTGTAAAGATGACTACCATCGAGTTATTCCGAGTATTGTAGCTGTAGAGAATCTTCACTTGGAGCAGCTTAGATGTTAAAACCGCATTCTTGCATGGGGATCTAGAGGAAGACATTTATATGACCCAACCGGAGAAGGTTTTGAAGTGCCAGGCAAGGAGAATCTTGTGTGCAAACTTCATAAAAGTTTATATGGTTTGAAACAAGCACCAAGGCAGTGGTACAAGAAGTTTAATGAGTTTATGAGCAACTTAGGATTCAGCAGATGTAACATGGACCATTGTTGCTATGTTAAGAAATATACTAATAGCTATGTTATCCTTGCTGTGTATGTTGATGACATGTTGATTGCAGGATCTAGTATGGCAGAAATTAACAGGTTGAAGCAAAGAATTGGCGTAAAGCTTTGAAATGAAGGACCTTGGTCCAATTAAAACAAATCCTTGGTATGAGAATTCTTAGAAACAGATCAGAAGGAATTTTGAAGCTGTCTCAGGAGAAATACATACACAAGTTGCTTGACAGGTTTTACCTTGAAGATGCTAAAACCAGGAATACTCCTCTAGGATCTCATTTGAAGTTTTCAAAGGAGCAATCTTTGCAGACAGATGAAGAAAAATGTTACATGTCAAGAGTACCATATGCATCAGCAGTCGGGAGTTTGATGTATGCTATGGTGTGTACCAGACCTGACATAGCACATGCAGTGGGAGTTGTCAGTAGGTTCCTATCAAATCCAGCAAAGGAGCATTGGGAAGGCGTAAAGTGGATACTCAGATATCTAAAGGGTACTTCAGGGATGTGTTTGTGCTTTAGAAAAAGCGATCTCACTTTACAGGGATTCTCAGATGCAGACTTAGGAGGAGATTTTGATACCAAGAAAAGCACCACAAGCTACATTTTTACTTTGGGAGGTACTGCTGTGAGTTGGAAGTCCAAACTTCAACATAGAGTTGCTCTCTCAACCACCGAAGCCGAGTACATAGCTATCTCAGAAGCAACTAAGGAGATGATTTGGCTAAAGAATTTTCTCAATGAATTAGAGAAAGAACAAAATAATGCTTCAATGTTCAAAGGATGTCAAAGTGCTATAAGTCTTGCTAAGAATCCAGTCTTCCATTCTAGATGCAAGCATATTCAATTAAGATACCATTTTATCAGGGAGTTGATAAATGATGGAGACTTATCTTTGCTGAAGATCTTAGGATCAGAGAATCCAGCAGATATGTTGACTAAAGTCATTACAACTGACAAGCTGAGGCTTTGCATTGCCTCAGTTGGCCTTCGAGAATAGTTGAAGATGAAGGCGCTACACTAGGTGAAGAGTTGATGAACTCATTGCTTACAAGGAGCTGCTACAGTTTGAAACTTAGACCCCAAGTGGGAGAATTGTTAGATTGTTGTCTTAGTTCCAAAGTCCCACATCGCTTGGTTTGTAAAAACTTATGTCTCATTAGTGTTATATATAGAGACACCTTGTAAGCTTTAAGATGTACAAAATAAAAAAGTCTTTCTTAGTGTAGCCATGGACGTAGGTACATATATTGTGTGCCGAACCACGTAAATACTTTGTGTCTTCTCTCCCTCTCCTTATTCCTTTTTCTTGTTATTGCTCTATACTAACACAAGCCTCATGCATCATATCTCTTATTTTCTCCATCATTATATCCATTATTTGGTTCTATACAGAACCAATCCTAGTGTTGCTTCATCAATCTCATGGCATTGCAAGAACAGCTGCTATTTATATGAAGTTTCTTATCCCTGGAGTGTTTGCTTATAGCTTCTTGCAAAACATCTTGAGGTTTCTCCAGACACAGTCTGTGGTAGTGCCATTGGTTGTGCTCTCATTTCTTCCAATGTTGGTTCATATTGGTATTGCATATGCCTTGGTTCACTGGTCAGGTCTGAGTTTTAGAGGTGCACCAGTTGCAGCTTCAATTTCACTTTGGATATCAATGTTATTATTGATCTTGTATGTAATGAATGCTAAGAAGTTCAAGCAGACATGGCAAGGATTTTCAATGAATTCATTCCATTACCTATTTACAAACATGAAACTAGCTCTTCCATCTGCTGCAATGGTATGGTATGAATCACTAGGAACCTTTCACTTTACTAGTTTTTTTTTTTTTATCAGTAAATGTTAATTATTAATATGTTAATTTTTTTTTTACTAGCTCTCCTGATTAGTAATATTAGAGAGCTGAGTAGCTTCATTTGCTAAACTTACCGCTTGTAGATTAAAACACTTTCTGCAATTCAAATTAAGAGAATACTGTTGTAATTTAATGTAAGATCCTTATATTTTATTATTTGTGGTTTATGTTATGCCAGTTTGGAGTATTGGGCTTTTGAAGTTTTGGTTTTCTTAGCTGGACTATTGCCCGACTCACAAATATCAACTTCGTTGATTGCAATATGGTAAGATTCTAATGGCTTTATATTTCTGTTCCTAATTAAAGTGAATTCTTATAATCTAGTATTGTTAATCTTATAAAACATCTGCAGTGCAAACACAGAATTCATTGCCTACATGATCACTTATGGTCTCAGTGCGGCTGCAAGGTTAGTTAGTTAAACACATTCTTCTTAGTTTGCACTTTGCATTGTTGTTGCATATCTTCTGAGTCAACATTCTAGTACATGTATTGGAAAGTTGAAATTTAACTTAAACAGCACAAGGGTGTCCAATGAATTGGGAGCAGGCAACCCTGAACGAGCAAAACATGCAATGAATGTTACACTCAAGCTCTCCCTCCTCCTTGGTTTCTGTGTTGTTTTAGCACTTGGATTTGGTCACAATGTCTGGATTCAACTTTTCAGTAACAGTTCTACAATCAAAAAGGAGTTTGCTTCAGTGACACCATTGCTTGCCATTTCCATATTACTAGATGCCATCCAAGGTGTTTTGTCAGGTTTGAATTCCTCAGCTATCTTTTCCTCAGTGACAACATTATTAACTAAGAAATCTTTAAAGAGGTAAACTGTGTTGAATGCTTCAGGGGTGGCTAGAGGATGTGGCTGGCAGCACTTGGTTGCTTGCATTAACCTTGCAACATTTTATCTTATTGGTTTACCAATATCATGTCTCCTAGCATTTAAGACCAGTTTAAAGTATAAGGTAAATAAAATTTATTGAACAGTTTGAGAAGAATAATCTTGATTTTGAGAATTCACTAGTTTATATTAATATAATTGTGTTGAATTTGGTTTATGATAAAGGGTTTATGGATTGGTCTGATTTGTGGGCTGGTTTGTCAAAGTGGGACTCTCTTCATATTTACAAGGCGTGCCAAATGGTCTAAATTAGATCTTTTCTCAGTGGACAAGAATAAAGACAACGATATATCTCTTGTAATTCAAAAAGTTGACTTAATAGTGTAAGACTAGTGATATTTATTTAGAAAATCATATTTTTTAACTAAGAAAATCTATGTTCAATTTTTACCTTGGATTAAAATTTCTTAGATCAACTATAATCATGCATCTATAGTCTCTCACCTAAAAATTGTGATAGCAAGAGTGTGTAAAAGAAGTGTGTTAATTAACTCTCATCCTTCATTATTATTAAAATCAATTCTGGTGTATAACATAAAACTCAATATAATTTTGTAGTGTATAAAAGTTATTACTAGCAATAGGCTGCACAATTACATAGAAAAAAATGTTATTTCTAAACTTGTAAAAATCTCTAACATCTACAACTAAATCAACCATTTAATTACAAAACACACTTAAACAACACTTGCTATTACGTTTGGGTTTCGGTTTTAAAATTTCAAAATTCAAATAGAACCAAACGCACAATTTATAAGAAAATAAATTCAAGGAGATGCGAATTTTCTTAAATTTTTAATTTTTTGTTTGTGTTAGTTCGAGAATATAGATATCATGATTCAAGTGGTTCCCTAAAAAGTAACAGCAGTGGCAATTAGGGGATTAAAAAACCAATTTTGAAAATTTTAACTATAACTAATAATGGGTCAACTTGTTTAAAATGATAATGTGTTGATTTATTTATTAAAATTTATTTGATGAAATAAGTATTTGTTTTAATAAAATAAATGATTATCTATTTTTGTAATGTATTTGTTTGAACTGTTTCTATTTACAATAAATAAAATTCTATTTATTTAAATAAGTAAAATTTATCTGTTTATAAAATAATCAATTATATGATATTCACTTATTTTATTTTTAAACAAATTGACACAATAAATGTTTATAAAATAAATAATTATCAAATAATTGATTATTTTATAAATAGATAAAATTTATTTCTTTAAATAAATAGAAAATATCTTATTTTAAGTATAAGCAGTTTAGACAAACATACTAAAAATATAAATAATTGTTTATTTTATTAAAACATGCGATTTTTTCAGCAAATAAATTTAAACAAACCAATCCAATAACTAATTATATGAAAGTGATTATAAAATTATAACTAGTTTTATAGTTATGATTATTTTAAATAATTTTTTTAATTTAAAAAATTAATTATGATTCTTTTAATAATTTATTTGTCAAATATTCAAACAAAAAAATAATTAATATAATCAATTATTTATCCACAATTAAATGGTTATATATTTATAATTAGGTTTTAAAAATAATGATTAATTTTATAAAATTAGTAATAGTTATCTATATCAATAAATAAAGGCAATACCACTTATGGTAACCATTCTTTCGTTTCCACTTTTATTAGACATTTTTATCCTTAAATAATATTAAATTCTTTTTCATTTGATATTTTTATCAAAGGATAAAATAGAAAAAAATAAAAAATAAAATAAAAATACATACACAAAGTTAATACACTAACTATTTACTTTCCTAAAGGCCTTGTACATTATAACTACCCCCACTAACATTATAAAATATAAATAAAAAAAAAGAAGTGAGTGTGCTTTCAGATTGTAACTGCTCATAACTACCCATTAACAAAATAAAATAAATTATAAATGAAAAAAAAGTGAGTGTGCTTTGTAACTGCCTATGATTATCCAATAACAAAATAAAATGAAATGAAATAAAAAAAATTATAAATGAGAAAAAAGTGAGTGTGACTTGCTTTCCAAATTTTGAAGACCCTATAAAATACTATTCCCATGAAATTCTGAAAGATCATAACTTTTTTTTTCTTCCTTTATGTGGAATTGAATTTCTTTTTTATCATATTTTGTAATAAGTCAGTCTAAAGGTAAATTTGATGAGAAAATAGTATATTCCTCTTTATTTCTTAATTACTATTTGTTTTTTAACAAAACTTACCAAAAAGGTTTGTTTGTTTTGTTTTCTTTGCATTTAAGATTTTAGACAAATTTTAATTTTTTCTTCCACATTCATGTTATGTACCAATTTATTTTATAACTAACTTTTTTATTCTATCCCTTAATTTACTCTAAATGAGATCTTTGGTGTGCTTTTTAATTTCAATTTTAAATTAACTTAAATATTACAAAATTTTTCTCTTAATATATTCCATTTATCCAAAATGGTTATATTAGTAAGATAAAATTAAATAATATAAGTGATTTTTAGTTAATAAAATTGATTTTTTTTAAAAGATTAAGATATTAACTTAATATTATTTATTTAATAACAAGATTATTCCACATACAAGATTTTTCTGATACAATCTAAAATCAAAATAAGTTTTAAAATTAAAAAAAATAAGAAGAAGGAAACTTAGTTTAATTTTTTTAAATATAAATTTAGAGTTTTTTTTTTGTTTTTTTATGTGGTTACTTTTCTATTATTTATATTTATTACTTTATTTTTGAAAATTTCTTATAATTATTTTTCACACTATTCTTTTATTTGTCATATTTAAGTGTTTATATATATATATATATATATATATATATATATATTAAATTAGTGGATGGTTTGTTTATTTGTTTATTAATTCTTATAATTATTGATTTATTGTAATATATGAATGTAGGTTCTAATCAAGATAGAAATTGCCAATAAATTAACAACGAGTGAAGATTGTAACATCCAAATTTCTATTAATTTTATAAGATATTGTTAACTATCATTTATGATTATTATTTGTATAAGTTGAACTAATAAAAATGATTATAAGAAACTAGATATAAAGTAGATTTTATAAATGTCATGTACAAAAATAAAAAACATCAATTATAGATTTGAAAACAAAAAATATTTTAAAATATTTTAACTAGACAAATAATCAACTATTAAATCAACCATAAAAAATAATAATAAAAAAAATTAGAATTAAATTAATTAACAAAATTAATCTATATGTTAATATCTATAATAAAATAAATAAAAAATCATAAAATATATATTAATTTTAATATATAAAGATATAACAACATAAAATATTTATGAAAATGGAAATATACACTTCTAAAATTAATATAATAAAAAAAGAATTTGAATATTTTTTTTTAATTCAAATTCAATCAAATTATTATGCTTAGCAAGCTAATTTTATTCAATGTTCACATTATAAATCATAATATTATTACACATTACACATTTGAATTAGATATATAAATATGTAAAATTATTATTCATTTAAATCAATGAGTCAAAATTTAAAATATGTAGTTGAAGATTATAATTTTATATTACAAAATCCCTCTCTCTCACATCCATCCTCTTCAAATTATAATTATTGAAGATTATAATTTTTATAAGATCCTTGACTAAATTAATATATTGTTTATATTATGTAATCTTAAAATGGTTATCATAAAATTACATTCAAGTAAGTGTCACTTTTAAAGACTCTCATTTAAATTATTAAATTTTGTACATTTTTAATAAAATATTTAATGAGTTTAATTTCTAAGAAATCATGATAGGTATGACTTTTGAAAAATTATGTTAAAAAATAAACTAATTACTAGTTACCATTTAATATTTTTTTTAATATATATATATATATATGTTTCAATTTTAACATTTGGTATTTTAATGTATATATTATGATTATGGAACAATATGCAAAACAACAATGAAAAAGATGGAGGTAAAATTATAGAAATAGAGTGAACAATAATTATCTAAAAAATGAATAGATTACCAACAAATGAAAAAAAGGAAAAAATAAGTACAAATATAATGTAATTTAACTTTTTTTCTAAATAATTATTATATTTATAGAACAATTGAAATGTAAAATAATACACTAATTCTACATTTTTTAACTTTTACAAATAAACATTTATAAGATATAATGAGATTGAAATTAATATAATAATTAATTTAAATAATAACGACATAAAACATGCAAACGTCACAACAGCGCGCTGTGTCTCCGCTAATAGTTATAATAATAGTGTATTTCCCTGAAATAAAAATAATGTATAAACTAATTATTATTTATTTATTTTCCCTCAAAAAAATAAAACTAATTATTATTAGTTATAGTTACGAAGCCACCCACCATTAACCAATACTGATGTAACACGTGTATTTACTATTTAATATAATTGAAGTATTAGGAGACAAAAGAAACATGATAGTGAGAGCGTTTTCGTTCTTCTTTCTCTCCGTTCTTTCTCACCATTGGCACAATAGTGTCGGAGTTCAACCAAGACTACATCTTTTGGGTTTGTTTTTTCTCTCATTTTTTCTTATTGAAATTTTTTACCCTTTGAGGAGATGTGTGTTAAGAACAAAATGCGATCAAACATACATAAAATATCTGTATAATCTGGATTTTTTTTCATATTTCACTTCCTTATAGAGTTGTTCTTTTCTGCACTTCTTTCTCACTTTCTTTCTTTCTTTCATGCATATTTGTCCCAGCCCTTCCTCTCCTTTGAAATATTTTTGTTCCCGCTCCCTCTCTTCTCCCATTTGTATATTTTAGAGTAAATTAATTATGCACGCATTTTTGTTTTTTTAATCATTACATTTGTCTTCTCTGAGGGTTCTCTGGAGGGTGTCAGTCTAGTGTAATATTTTGAGGGTGACACAGTATAATATTTTGAAATATATGTTAGTGTAATAATTTTAAATTAAAAGAGTGTTAGCATAAGAAAAAAAAATGTAAAATTATATGTAATTGGATAAAACCTGAAAAGATGCCGGTGTAATTTGCTATTTTATTCTATTTTGTTCTTAATAATTTTATTTCTTACTACCGTATTTATTTACTAGTCATAAAACATTATTGTTGAACATGGAGATAGAGCATATGACGGCAAGCACAAGTTCTGATGCAACAACAGGAACACCACCAGCATTAAGGGCATATGATAATGGAAGATCCCAAGTTGGAGGGTGGTGGAACAAAGTATTGGACAAGGAAGAGGCCAAACGCCAACTCTTATATTCGTTACCAATGATTTTTACTAACATGTTCTATTACTTGATCACTTTGATTTCTGTCATGCTTGTTGGCCACCTTGGAGAGCTTGAACTTGCTGGTGCTACTCTTGCAAACTCTTGGTTCACTGTCACTGGCGTGGCACTTATGGTAATTCCTATCTCTTATCATTAGTGTATAGGTTAAAGTTCAAAACACAAAAATACTTATAGTATACTACGGTAGTAGATTGTTTTTCTATTCTTTTAAGTCTCTTTATCGATGTCTAGTTCATAGGATAGGATAAACAAACTCTGGTATATGACAAATTTTTCAATGTCAGTAATTGTTATGCTACCGGTCTCACAAATCGCAATACATATTTGGAAATTTACATAACCAGTTGTCTTTAATGTTTCACAACTTATTCTCAGCAGCAGTACAAATGTACAAATTGTGTTGTTATGTCTAAAGAATAATTATACATTTTTAAAACACGAAAAAAGATGGGAATTTATTAAAACTTACAATCCTTAATATTCTAACACTTTATTTCTAGCAGTTACTGATTAAATTCTTGGTTCATACCCTTATTCTTGTCTTAGGTTGGTTTGAGTGGGGCACTGGAAACACTTTGCGGGCAAGGATTTGGTGCAAAGGAATACAAAATGTTGGGAATTTACCTACAAGCCTCATGCATCATATCTCTTATTTTCTCCATCGTTATATCCATTATTTGGTTCTATACAGAACCAATCCTAGTGTTCCTTCATCAGTCTCATGACATTGCAAGAACAGCTGCTATTTATATGAAGTTTCTTATCCCTGGAGTGTTTGCTTATAGCTTCTTGCAAAACATCTTGAGGTTTCTCCAGACACAGTCTGTGGTAGGGCCATTGGTTGTGCTCTCAGTTCTTCCAATGTTGGTTCATATTGGTATTGCATATGCCTTGGTTCACTGGTCAGGTCTTAGTTTTAGAGGTGCACCAGTTGCAGCTTCAATTTCACTATGGATATCAATGGTGTTATTGACCTTGTATGTAATGAATGCTAAGAAGTTCAAGCAGACATGGCAAGGATTTTCAATGCATTCATTGCATTACATATATACAAACATGAAACTAGCTCTGCCCTCTGCTGCAATGGTATGGTATGAATCACTGACAACCTTTCACTATTGATCCTAGAGAGCTTAGTAGCTTTATTTGCTAAACTTACAGCTTGTAGATTAAAAGTGAAAATTATATGTAATTAATAGAATATTGTTGTAATTTAATGTAAGATCCTTATATCATCTTATTATCTGTTGCTTATGTTATGCCAGTTTGGAGTATTGGGCTTTTGAAGTTTTGGTTTTCTTAGCTGGACTATTGCCCGACTCACAAATATCAACTTCGTTGATTGCAATATGGTAAGATTCTAATGGCTTTATATTTCTGTTCCTAATTAAAGTGAATTCTTATAATCTAGTATTGTTAATCTTAAAAAAAATCTGCAGTGCAAACACAGAATCCATTGCCTACATGATCACTTATGGTCTCAGTGCGGCTGCAAGGTTAGTTTGTTGAACTTGAACACATTCTGCTTTGCTTGCACTGTTGCATATCTTCTGAATAAACATTCTATAGTACATGTATTGAAAAGTTGAAAATTAACTTAAACAGCACAAGGGTGTCCAATGAATTGGGAGCAGGCAACCCTGAACGAGCAAAACATGCAATGAATGTTACACTCAAGCTCTCTTTCCTCCTTGGTTTCTGTGTTGTTTTAGCACTTGGATTTGGTCACAATATATGGATTCAGCTTTTCAGTGACAGTGCTAAAATCAAAAAGGAGTTTGCTTCAGTGACACCATTGCTTGCCATTTCCATATTACTAGATGCCATCCAAGGTGTTTTGTCAGGTTTGAATTCCTCAGCTATCTTTGCTTCGGTGACAACATTATTAACTAAAAAATCTTAAAAGAGGTAAACTGTGTTGAATGCTTCAGGGGTGGTCAGAGGACATGGCTGGCAGCACTTGGCTGCTTGCATTAACCTTGCTACATTTTATCTTATTGGTTTACCAATATCATGTCTCCTAGCATTTAAGACCAGTTTGAAGTATAAGGTAAATTAAATGTTTATTAAACAGTTTGAGAAGAATAATCTTGATTTTGAGAATTCACTAGTTTATATTAATATAATTGTGTTGAATTTGGTTTATGATAAAGGGTTTATGGATTGGTCTGATTTGTGGGATGGTTTGTCAAAGTGGAACTCTCTTCGTATTCACAAGGCGTGTCAAATGGTCTAAATTGGATCTTTCTTCCGAGAACAAGGACAAAGATAATAATATATATCTTGTAACCTAAAGAATTGGCACTATGGTGTAAGATCCAATTGCATTCTAATGTGAAAAATCATTTATCTAGTGAGATAATTTGTATTCATTTTTTTTTATCATATACAAAATGTAAAAAAATATGAAATACCTCATTATATCACTAGGGGAAGCATGCCTCTTGAAACCATTGTCATTAAGCTAAATTGTTATCAACCTAAATAAAACACAGATAGTGATCTGTGAGCCTTATTAGAGCTCGCCTAGAGCTTATGAATCAATGGTGCATCATAGATTAAATTTATAGGCAAGATGAAAGACCTCCTCCTCATTTATTATGGCTATTGTAACTACTACTCTTACTCTTATTATTTTGTAACAACACTTCATTATCAAACAATTAACTATAATAATAAACCAATCAAATCAAACATAAATATTAGCTACATAATATGTTTCTAACACAAAATTCTTTTAGATCAATAATCACGCATATGTAGTATTTGATTAGAAAAAAAAATAAAAATTTATCATTCAATGAGTTAGAGAACCATTCTGATCTTGTTGATTAAAAGTTTGGCAAATTGATACTGGATTTATGCAAAAGATTATCACATAGATACGGGTGAACATGATTTTGGTTGCTTATATTATATTCATTTTGAGAAAAGTGCAAACACTTCTTTTTGACATATAATGTAACAAATTCTCCAATTAGATTGTTTTATTCCAGTCTCACATGAGCACATGAAGAGAGGATGTATCAACTACGCAACTAAGTGGAATTGACCCTGGAGAATCATATGATTGACTATAGATTAAATTCTCGCATGAGAAGTTTTCTTAAAAATATATTTTCCCCACACGTGTAACTTGACTTTACATTTTTAATGGATTTATTCATAATTTGATAACGCTATTAATCTATAAATAAATTAAGATATAGCGAATGAATGGAGATTATGAAAACTTGAATATAAATTAATTACGCATTTTCTAAACATATTCCTTTATTATTGTTAAATATTTTTTTTTATTAATAATTTCTCTTAAATATATATGTTTTTTCTTTTCTCCCCTTTCCACCCTGTCAAACCCTTTTTTAGTCCTTTTTTTTTTTTTGATCATTTGCTGCTTTTTCGTCATCATTTTTCTTTTTTCTTTTTTTTCTTTTTTACAACGTTTTTCATCGATAATGATATTTTCCGACGAGGTAACAGGTATGTCTATCTAGATTTTTAACCCATTTTCCATTTCTATATTTGTTGATTTTTTCCCCTGTAATTTGTTCCAAAAACTTATTTTATTTGTTTTATTCTGGGCTAATAGTCTAATACTACTTGACATACACCACTCTTAAAATTAAATCCAAAACACGCACAACTTTCCTATATAAAAAAATCACCCGATTCAGAAAAGTTGCATGAACCAAAAGCTACTAATCAGAAACGAATTAACACACAGATGAACATGGTCAAGAAACAAAAGACTCTGAGATTATCAAAACAAAAATGTTCCGAAATAATTGCACAAAAGAGAGGAAGTTACAGGTTCAAACACATTTTTAGCAAAATCATTCAACATATTTGAAAAAGTCACCATCCTATCGATCTTTAATTACACATAATAAATAATTATTAATTAATTTTTATAAATTAAAAAACTTATAAACGTATCAAAATTAGATTAGTGCAGCTAGAATTTAGCATTACACAATATTATTTTATTGATTTAATTGTTGTTTAGAAAAAAAAAACTTAAAATATTAAGAAAAAACTTTTGAAATTTTGACCGACCAAATTGTTGTTTAAAAACTAATTTTTTTATAAAGAAAATAAACATTTGTTTGGATATTAAAAATCAAATTTTGAAAAATTTAGGACTAAAACCTTACTCGTAGTTAACTCCTATTTTATTATTACACTTGACAAAGCATAATTAATGGATGCATGATGGAGACGTGTTGCCATGTATTCGGAAAACGAGGTAAGCAAATCGTGTACCTTTTTTGATACAGATGATTTAGGAATTTTAAAATAATCAGAAAAGACAAAGCATGATCATTGATTCGTAATAAATACAACCTGATCATACTGTTAAATACAAAAATTACTGCTTTTTTTTATTAATATTATTATTATATAAAACTGACGAGTCACACGACAAATAAGTAGTATTAAGAGTTTATTTTTGTTTGATTCCTAGGAATCGAATGGTGTGTGAGAGATTTACAACAATCTTGTATCCGATTTAATCAACTAAATTTGCTTGCTTGTTAAAGTTCATTTAAAAACACACAAAGTTGTTTGATTTGTTTTTACCCCAATGACCAAACATTCAAAGTGATTCCTAACACATATATAGCTAACGTGGAGCATTTGGAAGAGTAGATAGAGAAAATGGCCGCAAGCAACATTTCACATGGCACAGAAGAACCTCTATTGAGGGCAATTGATAATGGAAGAGAAGAAAACACAACAAGATCCCAAGTTGGAGGATGGTGGAACAAAGTGTTGGACATGGAAGAGGCCAAGCACCAACTAATGTACTCATTACCAATGATTCTTACAAACATGTTCTATTACTTGATCACTTTGGTTTCTGTTATGCTTGTTGGTCACCTTGGAGAGCTTGAACTTGCTGGTGCTACTCTTGCAAATTCATGATTCACTGTCACTGGCGTGGCACTTATGGTAATTTCTGTCTTACAAATCGCAATAAATGTTTGAAAGGTTACATATCCAATTGCCTTTAATGTTTCAGAACTCATTCAGCAGTACAAATTGTGACATCAAATTTAGGTTGTGTTTCATGTCTTCACTATGTCTAGAGTTTGTACAGTAATAATTACACGTTTTCAAAACAGTAAAAGAAGATGAGAATTTATAACTGTGAGTGGAAACACAACTGTTCATCTTCTAATTATTTTCTAGTTATTACCAGTTACTAGATTAAACTCTTAGTTCATATTTCATAACCAAGTTCTTGTCTTAGGTTGGTTTGAGTGGGGCACTGGAAACACTGTGCGGGCAAGGATTTGGTGCAAAGGAATACCAAATGCTGGGAATTTACCTACAATCCTCATGCATCATATCACTTATTTTCTCCATCGTTATATCCATTATTTGGTTCTATACAGAACCAATCCTAGTGTTGCTTCATCAATCTGAAGATATTGCAAAAACAGCTGCTCTTTATATGAAGTTTCTTATCCCGGGAGTGTTTGCATATAGCTTCTTGCAAAACATCTTGAGGTTTCTTCAGACACAATCTGTAGTAATTCCATTGGTTGTGCTCTCGGCTCTTCCAATGCTGCTTCATATTGGTATTGCATATGGCTTGGTTCAGTGTCCAGGTCTTAGTTTCACAGGTGCACCAATTGCAGCTTCTGTTTCACTATGGATATCAATGGTATTATTGAGCTTATATGTAATGTATGCTAAGAAGTTCAAGCAGACATGGCAAGGATTTTCAGTGCATTCATTTGGTTACGTATTTACAAACATGAAACTAGCTCTGCCCTCTGCTGCAATGGTATGGTATGAATCACTGACAACCTTTCACTATACTAGCTCTTTTCACTATTGATCTTAATTATAAAACTAAATGAGGAGTAGTAGCCTCATTTGCTAAAAATATTGCTGTAATTTAATGTAAGAGTGTAAGATCCTTATATCATATTTTTATCTGTTGTTTATGTTATGCAAGTTTCGAGTATTGGGCTTTTGAAGTTTTGGTTTTCTTAGCTGGACTATTGCCTGACTCACAAATAGAAACTTCGTTGATTGCAATATGGTAAGGTTCTAATAGCTTTTAGATTCTGTTCCTAATTAAAATGAAAACAAAACGCACAGATTCTTATAATCTACTAATGTTAATATTAAAAAAATCTGCAGTGCAAACACAGAATTCATTGCCTACATGATCACTTATGGTCTCAGTGCGGCTGCAAGGTTAGTTAGTTAAAGTTAAACACATTCTCCTTAGTTTGCAATTGCATTGTTGCATATCTTCTGAATCAGCATTCTAGTTCTACTATATGTATTGAAAAGTTGAAAATTTAACTTAAACAGCACAAGGGTGTCCAATGAATTGGGAGCAGGCAACCCGGAACGAGCTAAGAACGCAATGAATGTCACACTCAAGCTCTCTCTACTCCTTGGTTTCTGTTTTGTTTTGGCACTTGGATTTGGTCACAACATACGGATTCAGCTTTTCAGTGATAGTGATAAAATTAAAGAGGAGTTTGCTTCAGTGACACCATTGCTTGCAATTTCCATATTACTAGATGCCATCCAGGGCGTCTTGTCAGGTTTGAATTCCTCATTTGTCATTTCTTTTAACTATTGAAACTTGAACATTAACTTAACATTTTTAAGGGGGAAATTGTGTTTAATACTGCAGGGGTGGCCAGAGGATGTGGCTGGCAGCACTTGGCTGCTTACATTAACCTTGCTACATTTTATCTTATTGGTTTACCAATATCATGTTTCCTAGCATTTAAGACCAGTTTACAGTTTAAGGTAAATCAAATATTTATTGCACATTCTGTTTAGTTTGTTCTGATGTCAAGAAACAGTTTGCATTCACTAGTTTTATTAATATGATTGTGTTGAATTTGGTTTATGATATAGGGTTTATGGATTGGTGTGATTTGTGGGCTGCTCTGTCAAACTGGGACTCTCTTCCTTTTCACAAGGCGTGCTAATTGGTCTAAGTTAAATCTTTCCTCGGGGGACAAGGACAAAGATAAAGATCGGTCTCTTGCGGTTTAAACTTCTGCCAAACTGACTGAATTTATTTAGCAGTGAATCTTAGACTTTTTTTTTTGGTCAGTAGAGGGAGTTGTTGATGTTACTCTTGAAAGTTGTTATCAAACTGAAGTTGTTAAAGATTTTATGCTATATTTTAGAAAAATAAAAGTTATATTGACTGATAGGATGAATTCTGTTTTATTCCTATTTTTTAGACATGATTTGTCAGTGGTTATATTTATTTGTTAGCTTATTTGTTTTGGGGTATTTAGCTTTACTTTTTAGCTACGTTATTCAATAAGTGAATGATAACAAGCTCAGTGCAACCTTAATTTCCTCTGTTTTCTGTCTATATCTGTTACATTTTATAATTGCTTTCATAGATAAAATACAACAAATTGGTATCTAGAACTCTTATCTTTGAGGGATCTTGTGAGTTGAGAGAAAAAGTACTAATGGAGGGAGATACATCATACACAGCTAATCCACCACTAGTCTTTGATGGTGAGGAGTACAAACTATGGGATGCAAGAATGACCAGTCATCTTGAAGCATTGGATCTTTGGGAGGCAATAGAAGAGAACTATGACATCCCTGAATTGCCTACAAATCCAACTATGGCACAGATTAAAAATCAAAAGGAGAGGAAGACAAAAAAGGTTAAGACTAGAAATTATCTTTTCTCTGCTATGACAAAAATCATTTTTTACAAGAATTATGAACTTCACGTTTGCCAAAGGGATTTAGGATTATCTCAAATTAGAATATCAAGACTCTGCAAGAACTAAAGGTATTCAAGTGCTAAACTTGGCTAGAGAATTTGAGATATGGAGCATGAAGGAGACAAAAACAATTAAAGCCTATGCTGACTGGATGTTAAGCATAGCAAATAAAGTATAGCTTCTTGGTAAGGACTTTCCTAATGAAATAATAATGCAGAAAATTCTGGTTACTCTACCGGAAAAGTATGAATCAAAGATATCAACATTGGAGGAGTCAAAAGACTTTTCAACCATCACCTTGGGAGAATTGATAAATGCTTTACATGCATAAGATTAGAGAAGAATGATGAGACAAAAGGAGGCGATACATGGTGCTTTTAATGCAAAAGCACAAAATTCAAGAGGTGGCAAAGACAAGAAGAACAACAAATGGAAGAACAAAAAGTTGAAAGACACCTACAAACAGCAAGGTGAGACCTTTCCTCCTTGTCCACATTGAAAAAACCTAATCATCCTCAGAAAAAATGTTGGTGGAGGCCAAATATCAAGTGTAGAAAATGTGGCGATATGAGACATGTAAAACGAATTTGCAAGTCTAAACCAGAGAAGGCAAATGTGACTGCTAAGGAACAGGAAGATGAGCAACTCTTTGTTGCAACATGTTTTGCTACAAGCAACCGTTCGAGTGATTCATGGCTAATCGACAGCGGCTACACAAACCATATGACCAACGACCATAGGCTTTTTAAAGAGCTTTGACAAAACCATCGTTTCCAAAGTAAAAATTGGAAATGGTGATTTCATCTTAGTCAAGGGAAAAGGGACTGTTATTATTGAAGGTTTGTCAAATTTGAAATATATTTCTGATGTCTGATATGTACCTAACATTGACCAAAATTTGCTCAGTGTTGCATAACTTGTAGAAAAGGGATTCAAAGTCATATTTGAAGACAATTGGTGCTTGATCAAAGGTGCAAAAGGCAAATATATTTAGGGTGAAAATGAGAAGTAAAAACTGTGCTCTAAATCTAATGGAGGAGGAGAATTTAGTTTTTTCAAGCACAACCACAAATGTTGAACTATGGCACAAAAGACTTAGACATTTCCACCATGCTAGACTTTTATACATGTAGAAACATGCCTTGGTGAAAGGTGTCTCGATGCTTGAAGACAAGTTGGCTGATTACATGGCTTGCCAATATGGTAAGCTAGTAAGAAAACCATTTCCTCATTCAGCTTGGAGAGTAACTCAAAAGTTGTAGCTGGTACACACAAATGTTGGGAGACTTAAAAGAGTATCATCTTTAAATGGTAATAAATACTATATTCCATTTATTGATGATTATACAAATTTTTTTGGATCTATTTCTTTAAATCCAAGACTGAGGTTGCTAATATTTTCTGGAAATATAAAACATTGGTTGAGAATCAAAGTGCTTGCAGGTTGTAAACAATAAGATGTGAAAATGGGACGAAATACAAAAATGATATTTTTTTATAAATTTTGTGGAGAAGCATGCATTAAGCACCAACTCACCGTTCCTTACACCCCACAACGGTGTAAGTGAAAGAAAAAATAGAAGTATCATGGAGATGACAAGGTGTATGCTTCACGAAAAGGAGTTGCCCAAGATGTTATGGGTTGAGGCTGCAAACACTGCACTATTCTTGCTTAATAAACTACCTATAAGAGTTTTGTACAAAAAAAAACTCCATTTGAAGGATAGTTTGGTTACAAACCAGATCTACAAATATAAAATTTTTTTGTTGTCTTTGTTTTTCTTTTGTACCACAGGTTAAAAGAAACAAGTTTGACAGAAAGGCAAAACCAAGAATTTTCATTGGATACAACAACACTTCAAAAACTTACAAAATTTTCCAATCACAAAATGGAAAAATTCTTGTGAATAAAGATGTCAAATTCATGAAAGTTCAACAATGGAGTTCGAAGGAACCAATAAAGGTGCAACTACCAGAAACCCCACAATTCTTTAATGATGATGTAGATGACATTTCTGTCAGAGGTACAAGATCTTTATCTGAGATTTATCAAAGGTGTAATGTAGCTGTCTTAGAATCTACATTTGAAGAAGCTGAGAAGGATGACAAGTGGATTAATGCTATGAAGGAAGAGTTAAAGATGATTGGAAAAAATGATACTTGGGAGCTAATGGACAAACCTCAACACAAGCATCCTATAAGAGTTTATGCTCAAGTGGATTTTTCAGAAACATTTGCTCCATTTGTATGCCTTGATACAATTAGAATGTTACTTGCCTTGATTGCACATAAAGGTTGGAAAGTTTATCATTTATATGTAAAATTTGCTTTTCTAAATGGTTAATTGCAAGAGGATGTTTATGTAGAACAACCTGAGGGGTTTCAAAACAAAGGAGAGGAGGAGAAAGTTTATAAGTTGAAAAAGGTCTTATATGATCTTAAAGAGGCTCTTAGGGCCTAGTACAACAGGCTAAATGATCATCTTCATGATCTTGGATTTGTTAAAAGTCCAAGTGAAGCTGCATTATATGTGAAGTCTGTAGATGCAAATTTAATCATTATTGTTGTATATGTTGATGATTTGCTTGTAACTGGAAGTGATGAAAAACTCATAAATGAGTTTAAAGCTGAAATGTTCAAAGTATTTGAAATGATAGACCTTGGCTTAATGAGTTTTTTTCTTGGGAATGAAAGTTAAACAAGATCATGATGGAATTTTCGTTTGCCAAAGAAATACTAAAAAAGTTTTATATGGAGGACTGCAAAAACACTACATCTCCAATGAATTAGCAAGGATGATGGAGCTAATAAAGTTGATGAAAAACATTATAAAAGCCTGATTGGTTGACTTGAAATTTTAAGCTTCATGGATACTCAGATAGTAAATGGGCAGGTTATGTTGATGATATGAGAAGCACCTCTTGTTATTGTTTTAATTTTGGTTCTGGAGTTTTTTTTTTGGTGTTCTAAAAAGCAAGAAGTTATAACTCAATCAACCACAGAAATAGAGTATGTAGTTGTTGTTGCTGTGGTGAATCAAGCTCTTTAGATAAGAAAAATCATCACAGATTTGCATATGGAACAAGATAAGAGCATGCAAATTTTTGTTGACAACCAAGCTACAATATCGATTGCCAATGATCCAGTGTTTCATGGCAAAACAAAGCATTTCAAGATAAAGCTTTTTCTTCTAAGAAAGGTTCAAAAGGAAGGAGAAGTAAAACTACCTGTAAAACAAAGCATCAAAGTGTTGATATTCTGACCAAGGCATTTCCAAAAGTCAAATTTGAATACTTGAGATACAAGCTTGGAGTTTGTAGTTCCAAAGTCAAGGAGGAGTGTCAGAGACGAAGGCAAGATGCTAGAGGTGGAGGGGCCAAAAAACTAAAATTTACTTAATGTATGTCTAAAAATTTTTATATAATAATTTTTTATGTATAAATATAATACACATAACAATATGTATATGATAATATTATTCTAAAAATATATAAGATATGATGTGTCAAAATAAATATATATAGTATAAAATTTATAAAATGTGATGAAAATCTAATTCTAATTTTACATATCATATCTAATTAATAATTATCGATAAACAAAATAAAAAATTCAATCTAATATAACACATAATATATGATAAATCTAATCTACGCTTACATTTTAAAATAATAAAATATAGAATAAAAAAAAACCTTAGAAATGTATTTATTTATTTTATATAGCAATATTAAATTGTTTTGACGATTTGTTGTATTTTTATATTTTTCATAATACTTGTTTTCACAATAATAGAAAAATAAGAATTTTTATAATTAAAATTTATCCTTTTTTATTATAATTATAATTAAGTTAAGAATAATAAAAAAAAGTTTCAAAAAAGTATTATTATTAGTGATTAACCAAGTCCAAAATGAAAAAAAAAATTAATTTCCTAATAATTAAAATTTAACAAAATATAATATTTAATTTTTTTTTCTTAAACAAAAAATATTTTAAAAAAATTTCAGAGGGGCCAAGGCCCCCTAGCACACACCTACCTCCATCCTATTTTATTTCTATTTTCTAGGTATGATATGTTAGTGGTTTTATTATTGTTTTAGATATTTAGCTTTATAAATACGTTACTCAATAAGTGAATGATAACAAGTTTAATACAGCCTTAATTTCCTATTTTCTTTTCTGTGGGTATATGTTGTATTTTATAATTGTTCTCATAGATAAAATACAACACTAGTCAAGAACTTACTATTTCTTCTTTCTTCCCTTCACTCTTCACCATTAGATCACCTTTTGATTTTTTTTCCATTCCAAAGCATAAAAAAACAACACCAACTCATAAAGAAACGAAAAATGATAGTGTTTTTTTTTTTTTTTTTTTTGTGTAGAGTAATACAAAATTAATAAAGAAATTGGAAACTATAAGTTTACTAAAAGGAATAAATTAAGTTCTAGGGTAAACAATCTACTCGTGAAGCATATTCGAATAATGAATAACATTTTCACTCAACACTTGGGATAAATCTATAAAATAAGATAAAGTAAGCCAATGAAAACTGTGAAAAGGAAATTCATTATTCAAGGGAATAATTTAGCATGATGATTGATCCATAATAGACACAACCGCGATGATCCAAAGCTGCACGCTTTTCCTCATGTCATAGATATTCTGCGTTTATGGCTAATACAAAAAAGCATATCTCAGAAACTTTCAGCATTTATCTGTCATAATAAAGTAACTTTTGGCGCATAGTTTTGTATAATAAAGTTGTTTGAGGGGTAATCATTGATTCAAGTGCTTCCTCATCAAATATAGTATATAGATAACTTAGATCAGATGAAAGAAGAGATAGAGAAGATGGTGACAAGTAGCAGCTCATATGGCACAGAGACACTTCTAATGAGGGAAATTGGTGATGGAATTGAAAACACCAGACCCCAAGTTGGAGGGTGGTGGAATAAAGTGTTGGACATGGAAGAGGCCAAGCACCAACTCTTGTTTTCACTGCCTATGATTCTTACAAACATGTTCTATTACTTAATCACTTCGGTTTCTGTCATGCTTGTTGGTCACCTTGGTGAGCTTCAGCTTGCTGGTGCTACTCTTGCAAACTCATGGTTCAATGTCACTGGCTCTGCTGTCATGGTAATTCCTCTCCCTCTTACGCAAAAGCCCTTCTTATAAATCAATATCTGTATATTTTATATGATTTTTTTCATCCTATGTATCATATTTTATGAATCAAAAAGTAAAAAAGTTTATAGTATAATAAATGCACTTACTTAGTTCATAGGATAGTAAAATCATAGTACATATGACAAACATTTCAATATCAGTAGTTCCTCTGATACCAGTTTCACAAATCGCTATTAATGTTTAACAATTCATTTAGCAGTGCCAATTCTCATGAAAAAACATATGTTGTTTTTTGGACTTCAGTGTTTAGAATTTGTACATTAATGAATATACTGAAATGTCAATTATTGTTTCTAAATTCTAATCTTTATTTCTATACATGAATTTTGGCTCATCAATGCTGGTGCAAATTTAAAATCATAGCATTGTCTAAATGTTGTTTTGTTACTAGATTAAACTCCTGGTTCATACCCTTATTCTGGTCTTAGGTTGGTTTGAGTGGGGCACTGGAAACACTATGTGGACAAGGATTTGGCGCAAAGGAATACCAAATGCTGGGATTTTACCTACAAGCCTCATGCATCATATCTCTGATTTTTTCCATCATTATATCAATTATTTGGATTTATACAGAACCAATCCTAGTGTTGCTTCATCAATCTCATGACATTGCAAGAACAACTGCTCTTTATATGAAGTTTCTAATCCCAGGATTATTTGCATATAGCTTCTTGCAAAATATCTTGAGGTTTCTCCAGACACAATCGGTGGTAATGCCATTGGTTGCACTCTCAGCTCTTCCAATGTTGGTTCATATTGGTATTGCATATGCCTTGGTTCAGTTGTCAGGTCTGAGTTTCATAGGCGCACCAGTTGCAGCTTCTATTTCACAATGGATATCAATGCTGTTATTGGCCTTGTATGTAATGTATGCTAATAAGAAGTTCAAGCAGACATGGCAAGGATTTTCAATGCATTCATTCCATTACGTATTTACAAACATGAAACTAGCTCTGCCCTCTGCTGCAATGGTATGGTATGAGTCACGAACAACCTTTCACTTTGCTTGCCCTTTTCACTATTGATCTTAGAAAGTTAAATGAGAAGTAGCCAAATTTGTTCATGGATTCAGGCCTAATATAGATAAATTCTCGATGATAAGTACATATGGGGAGAAAATAAGAAGAAAAAATTAATTGAATTTATCCTATATAAGTTAAAATCAACTTATCCATACAAAGGGAGTTTAGCTTAGTTGATAGAGTATGATGTGAGTATTGTAAATTCCTAAGTACTAGACTCCGATCCCTACGCATAAAAAATCAACTTATGCACTTAACTTTTATAGAACTTATTTCATTTAACTTCTCCAAAAACTGAGATACATAAGTTGATTTTAAGTTTTTAACTTATGGACCAATTTATTTTGTCTACTTATTTTCTTCTTTTAAATAAATGTTTGCTGAGAAGTTTATCCAAATATGGCCTAAAAACACTTTCTGCAATTCAGATTAAGAGAAAATTGTGGTAATTTAATGTAAACGTATAGGATCCTCATTACTATCTGATGTTTATGTTATGCAAGTTTGGAGTATTGGGCTTTTGAAGTTTTGGTTTTCTTGGCGGGACTATTGCCTGACTCACAGATAACAACTTCGTTGATTGCAATATGGTATGGTTCTAATAGCTTTATATTTCTCTTTCCTGAACAAAAAGATTAATACAATTTATTATTGTTATAATCTTAAAAAATCTGCAGTTTAAACACACAATTCATTGCCTACATGGTCCCTGTTGGTCTCGGTGCAGCTGGAAGGTTAGTTGGTTGAACACATTCTCCTTTGCTTGCATTGTTGTATATCTTCTGAATCAAATCATCATTCTAGTACATGTATTGAAAAGTTGAAATTTAAATTTAACAGCACAAGGGTGTCTAATGAATTGGGAGCATGCAACCCGGAACGAGCTAAACTTGCAATGAATGTCACTGTGAAGCTCTCTTTCCTCCTTAGTATCTGTTTTGCTTTGGCACTTGGATTTGGTCACAATATCTGGATTCAGCTTTTCAGTGATAGTGCTAAAATTAAAGAGGAGTTTGCTTCAGTGACACCCTTGCTTGCCATTTCCATAGTACTAGATGCTGTCCAAGGTGTCATGCAAGGTTTGAATTCCACATTTCTTTTAACATGCAAGTTCATAACATCTTTGCAACTTGAACATTCACTTCAATTTTTTGTGGTGAAAATTGTGTTTAATACTACAGGGGTGGCCAGAGGATGTGGTTGGCAGCACTCGACTGTTTATATTAACCTTACAACTTTTTATCTTGTTGGTTTACCTATATCATGTCTCCTAGGATTTAAGACCAATTTGCAGTATAAGGTAAATCAAATATTTATAGCACATTCTGGTTATTTTTGTTCTGATATCATGAAGAATCCATCTTGATATTTTAAGACCTTTTTCATTTGTAGTTTTTCATTATTATGTTAGTCTTGAATCTGCTTTATGTGATATAGGGTTTGTGGATTGGTCTGATTTGTGGGCTGATATGTCAAGTTGTGACTCTCTTCCTTTTCTTAAGACGTGTCAAATGGACTAAATTGGATCTCTCAAGGGACAAAGATAACGACCATCCTCTTCTTGTTTAACCGAACTTAAAGAACCAATGATGATCATACATAAATGGTAATATAATGTTATATTGTTAGTGTATCATCATTAAATTTTTGTTTTTGTTTTTGTTTGAAGTGTTGGTGAGTTGCACACAGTAAATTTTGACATATAATGTAACAAACTCTGCAATTAGGTGGCTATTATTCCACAGTCTGACAAGTATAACAAGAACTCATGTACATGCTGAAAATTACTAATGTATTTTGCAGTGTGATCACTATGCGCATGCATTCCTATCACTGATCCTTGATGTCTGAGTTTTTTTTCAACCTCAACAAATTGGTAGTTAAATATTCAATGCTACATTAAATATTCATTCTGATGTTGTTGAAATTTATTGCTCATAAATGCTACATTAAATATTCCATTAGTAACATACTCAAACAACTTTTATTGAATGAATCAGAATAAAATAGATGAGAAATAAAGTTAGTTTTTTTTTTTAAGAATTAGTTTCAATACTTTTTATTACCAAACTAATTTCAGTATTAAACACTAAAAATATTATGAAATTTTTAAATTGAGAAAGGCACCAGAGTTGGTGCACAAAATTATGTATAAAAATGATGGTTTAATTGCATTTTTAAATCATTTAATTTGGATTTCTTGCACTTTGTCTCTTAAGTTATTTTTCAGGCAAATTAAGTAAACTTCATTTTATCATTAGTTTTCATATTATTTAGTAATATTAAATATTCTAAAATTTTTTACAATAACTAAATTAAAAGTTAGGGATGTACCAAAAAAAATCATAATGTACCCAAAATATTAGAAGTTAGATTTAGTCCTTTTTATAAAAACCAATCTCTTGCATTTATAATTTTTTCACCAAAATGCTCTTACGTATGAATTATTTTTTTCAGATCAATAAACAGTAAGCGCAATACAATAATGTCTCAGGTTCTAATATTGTCTTGTATAAAGAACATTTTCAAAACATAATTACTTCAACCATTCACATGCAATGATTAATTAAAATTAAAACAAGAAATATATCTCGTTAATGTTAACAGTCATCTTGAAAAAATATATAAATGCGGTACAAATTTGATGCTACTAAGTACTAACTATATTAACTAATTACAGTGTATTGGTAGCTAGTTAATTGGTGTTATAGAAAGAACAGGAAGAAGGAAGAAGTATTTATTGTGCTTACCTACTGTTTCTAATAAGCACGTTTCAATAATATATGAAGCGTTTGGGAGAATATATACATCAAGAAATTTGTGGATTTCATTTATTACTCGATTTTAAGTGGCAGCCAACGTTTGCTCATCCATAATTGGATAAGCATGGGTGTTTGATCACAATTCACCAATCACACTTAGGCACTTATATGCTTAGCAATATTGAACATGGTAGAGAAGATGCTGAAAAGTGAGAGTTCAGACTTGACACCTCCATTAGAATTAGAAGAAAACACAAGACAACACCAATGGTGGAACAAGATCCTCGATTTGGAGGAGGCCAAGCAGCAACTACTTTTTTCACTACCAATGTTCTTTACCAACTTGTTCTATTACTTGATCACTTTGGTTTCTGTCATGTTTGCTGGGCACGTTGGTGATCTTCAGCTTGCTGGTGCTACTCTTGCAAATTCATGGTTTGCTGCCACTGGTTTGGCTGTCATGGTAACTTTTATTCATAATTTCTTTATACTACATATATATACATGAATATTGTAAACCTTCTGGTATCGAGTTCAATTCTTACGGATCAATAAAAGATTGTTGAGTTTTAATTATGATAGATTGGTGATCGCTAGCTTCTTTAACAATAATGCAATGCTAGTGACAATTTAACACCATAACATTTCCTTAATCAATTAGCAAGATTATTGGGCTTTTGGTTTGGTCCCCATGCCTGTATTTGGTTGTTTGTTTTGCTTTTTCTTTTTTTTCCTTCAATAATACATGATGAGACTGGTATACGATCCCCTGTTCGGAGATGATACTTGCTAGTCTTCCTTTTATAAAAAAAAATTAGCAAGATTGACTATTGTTACAAGATCAAACTCCATTTATCTTCTTTCCCTTGTATTAGGTTGGTTTGAGTGGAGCACTTGAAACACTCTGTGGACAAGGGTTTGGAGCAGAAGAATACCAAATGTTGGGAATTTACCTACAATCCTCTTGCATCATATCTCTTGTATTCTCTATCTTCATATCCATTACTTGGTTCTACACAGAACCAATCCTTGTGTTGCTTCATCAATCAGAAGACATTGCAAGAACAGCTTCACTTTACATGAAGTTTCTTATCCCTGGCATATTTGCACATGCCTTCTTGCAAAACATCTTGAGGTTTCTTCAGACACAATCTGTTGTGAAGCCATTGGTGGTCTTCTCAGCTATTCCACTTTTGGTTCATATTTTCATTGCATATGCCATGATTTTCTGGACAGATCTGAATTTTGTAGGTGCTCCTGTAGCAGCTTCTATTTCATTATGGATATCCATACCATTGTTGGCATTGTATATCATGTATTCAGAAAAGTTCAGGCAAACTTGGACAGGATTTTCAGTTGAGTCATTCAAGTACATTCTTAAAGACTTGAAACTAGCTTTGCTCTCAGCAGCAATGGTATGGTATGTCTCTAACCACCTTTCTCAGTTAAATTAAACCCCTTTGATGATTGATCTTAGATAGTTAAATGAAGAGTAATTTGATGTGAGACAGTTACCTCATGTATCTTACAATCTGTTTACATTATGCAAGTTTCGAATATTGGGCATTTGAGATAATGGTTTTCTTAGGTGGACTAATGCCTAACCCAACAATATCTACTTCATTGATTGCAGTATGGTACGAATCTAATCCTTTTCAAGTTTCACATGTGTTCCCAAAACAAAAATGTATTAATTTTGGTCAAATTTTCAATGATATTTGCAGCACAAACACAGAAATAATTGCCTATCTGATCACATATGGTCTCAGTGCAGCTGCAAGGTTAGCTTTGCTTGCATTGTTGTGTATTTTCTGAATTAGCACTTTATACTACAAATAGTTCTAATAGTGTTAAAAATTGAGTTTGATATTAGTACAAGGGTCTCCAATGAGTTGGGATCAAACCATCCAGAACGAGCTAAGCATGCAATGGGTGTGTCTCAAGCTCTCATTCCTCCTTGGTTTATGTTTTGCTTTGGCACTTGCATTTGGTCACAATATATGGATTCAGATGTTCACTGATAGTGCTGAAATTAAAGAGGAGTTTGCTTCACTCACACCCTTTCTTGCCATTTCCATATTACTAGATGCTGTCCAAGGTGTCTTATCAGGTTTGAATTCCTGGTTGATCTTTAACTTAGTATCTGTTTCGGTAAACTTATGGTCGAGAAGGATTTCAAGAAAAAAAAAAATTCTTTGTAAACTAAAACTAACTTTTATGTTAATTAAGTTTTCTTGATATAGTTTTTCTAAAACATAAAAAAACTCTTACAAATTAACTAATTTATAAGTTAATTTTTATTTATGTTAAAGTTCATTTTATTTTATTTTTCTTATTTTCTTCACTTAAAAGTCAATTTGAAAAAGTTTATCGAAACATACTTTTAAAAATTATTGAGTGGAAATTGAAATACCTTTGAAACTGTAGGAGTGTTCAGAGGATGTGGTTTGCAGCACTTGGCTGCCTATGTCAACCTAGCCACTTTTTACCTTATTGGCCTGCCAATATCAGGCCTTCTTGGATTTACCTTCAATTTGCAGGTCAAGGTAAGAATATTTGCTCACTACTCTGGTTCACTATGTGTTGGCAATTACAGTAGATCCAGAATCTTAAATCTGGGGGCAATTTATTTTTAAGAAAAAAAAAAAAAACAATTATTATTGTTATCATGAATGAAATGGAATAAAATGCAAGATGGAATGACATATTCAAGTATTTTAATTTACATGAAAGAAGAATTAATAACACTCTATTATAATATCAAAATACCTAATAATTTCTGATTTACATGGCAAGAAGAATATGCTCCTCTTTTGAATGATATATCTTTTTCATCCATTAGTTTAATGTTCTTTTGAATTTGTTTTAATGTGTAGGGTTTATGGATTGGCCTGATTTGTGGGCTGGCTTGTCAAACTGTGACTCTCTCATTTTTGTCATGGCGTGTCAAATGGACTAAACTTAATGTTTCCTTAGACACAAATGAAATCCAACCATCACTTGTTTAGTTAGTTTGGACATCGAGGAGTTTAGTTTAAATGGTTGAAATTAATGCGTGGATTTTGTAAATTTTTAGATTCATGTGGATCAAAACATGTCATGAAAAATGAAAATTAATTGTGTGTAAAATGTTGGTCCTGACGAGAATCATGAGATTTGATCCCTCAAATTTTCTCCAATATCCTTCCATTCCTAGATGAACTCTCCTTCATTGTTAAAAATACATTACAATGATATTTTCTATATATTATTATACACTCACACTTCAATTACCTAATTGAAAAACACAGCTTAAAATGTAATCTTTCAATTTTCTTAAATTCGTAATTTTAATCTTTGTATCTTTTAATTGAGATATTTCGTTTTAACTCTTAAAATATCAATAACTTTAAATTTTTATCTTTTACTGAAATATTTTGTCTCACTTTTAATATAATTTTAGTATCTCATATTTTTATCTTTTAATTGAGATATTTTATCGTCCTATGAAAAAATCACTACTTAATTTTAGTTTCTCTTGTTAATTTTGTTGTGATTTTAAATATATATATATATATATATATATATATATATATATATTATTTTTATTTTTTTCTTTCTTCTCTCTCTAAATATCAACAAAATTATCACATTTATGCTTCTTTCTCTTCTTTGTCTAAGTATAAACTAGTAGTATAATAAGCTATCCATGCATCATTTTCTTATAATATTGGTCAATGAATAAGGGCAGCAAAACGTAAAAGGTAATGGTTAATTCCCTCTTAATTTATCAAGCAGTTAAAGAACTACTATCTCAACGTACGCTATTAATATAGTGCAATTTTTAGAAGAAAAAAAAAAACAATAAGATCACACATTCATCACCAATCTATTTTGAAGTCAAATTAAAAATAGACGCTTCCATTATAGCATCATTACGAGCCACGACTTTTCATGTAATTAGAACATATATATATATATATATATATATATATATATATATATATATATTAAGGTTGTTTCCATGAATTAGCAAACAAACCTTGACGACATTAATCAACAACATCACGAGAAAAATGGCTTCTATCAACAAAGTTGCATCAATATTCCTCTTATTCGTTGCCATGATGATGCTCATCATGATCAACTCGAGCTACGCATCTCGTTTACACGTTGTTAGAAGAGTTGGTTCTTCTTCTTCTTCCGGAGAGGAAACAAAGGATAATAATAAACCTCGTTTGCATGTTTTTAGACGAGGTGATTCTTCTTCTTCTTCTTCTTCTTCTTCTACTTCTCCTTCTCATTCTTCTTCTTCCTCCCAAGATGGAATAAGGGATAAAGAATACATTAAAGGCAGCACATATGGCCAATCTGAACAAGCAGTGGACCATGGAGAAGCGGATCAGAACGGTCGTGGTGGCGTTCGTGGTAGCAGTTCATCACCGCGATATTGTTTTGGCAAGTGCACCGCCACATGCATCAACCCTTTTCCTAATTATGACGTTAACATCGCCGAGAACTGCGCCAAGAAGTGCAAGGCTCAATGCCAACTTTGATTAATCTCGATCGAAAAATTTGACCAACCACTTTGAATGAAATCCATTTTCTTAATCATATTTTATTCCCAATATAATGCTGTAACGAAGACTTTTTTTTTAAGAAAACCGAATATACAGTTGTTTAAACCAATGACTTTTAGGTTTTATCTTGTTATTTTTCTTTCTTGACATTGCTAGTTAGTTCAGAGATGATCATAATGTATATTTTTCATGTGTTTATTGTTGCTACATTATTTAATAATATATATACATATTTTGTAATGTTATGGTTTGCAAGGGTTTGTGTAGATGGATCATGTTGGTGATTTTCGTGATAGACCAATTAGTAATATACGTAACCAGTTTGACTCTTGTATATATATATATATATATATTCATAGTAATGTCTTTTCACAAAAGTTAATGAATCAAAATTGAATCTATATAAGTCATTTCAAACTATTTTGGCATCCCTATTTAATTTCTTACGTAGGTCTACGAATTAATCTGGAGTTCAACAGAGGGTCAGCAAGAATAGCTGAAGGGATGGAAATAGAAGGTGCTAAATTTGGAGAGGTTCAAGAGGTAGTTATTTTGTAAGGTGTATTATTATTAGAAATTTGTTGTAGAGTTGCGAAGATGGGAATTAATTTCTCTGGCTATACTTGCAAAGAAGGGTAGCTCCAACAGTGTTCAAGATATAAAAAAGCTAAAAAATTATCAATATTTTGCCTTTTGCAACTGAGTTACTATATAATTTCTCACTTCATTTGCAACTTTTCTAGGCCCAGGTGTGTTATTCCTGAGTTCTGGCCTAATATTAAATACTAACGGTAACGACACGTACGTTTTAATTGATGGTGTACCATTAAGTACCGAAATCAATGTATAGAGAATACTACAATCAATGTATGATATAATAGGGAAAAAATGCCTATGATTTGAAACAGCTATAATTTCAGTTTTTATGAAAATGATGTAGTTTTAGTAATTTATTTGGGGAGATTTTAAAAGTAAAGTCTTTTTTTATATAAATAGAGAGGGAGGGGGGGGAGTACCCATGTCCCATCATATACTAATTTAAAATATGGTAACGTTATAGTACCAGACAATAATGTTTTTCAAACATAGGAAATTTCTAGTCTTCCCAAATAAATTACAACTACAAGATTAGATATGGGAGTCGGCAAGTCAACATTCATCCAAAAAATGCAATAACTATGGTACTTTGGCTTTAATAAAAAAAAAATCAATTTTCAAAAATTTAATTATAAGCTATTTTTTTTTTTTTTTTAACCCATTGGGACAAAGATTAATCTCAGCGGTTCGTGACTGTCGCTGTGAAGCTTTACACCACTGTGCCAACCTTTTGGATTCATTATAAGCTATTTTAAATATAAAATAAATCAATTTAATAATACTTGTATGTGCTACTAAAGATAATTAGTAAGATTCGTCGAAATTAGTCTTTGATTAACAAAACTCTTTGATAGTACTTCACACCTATCATCACTTGCTAAAGAAAAAGGTTACTGATAATCAACAATTATATAAAACAGATAATAAAGCAAAACATATACTCCTAATTGAATCGCCCATTACTCTTACTACCAAATAGTCTATGAAAAAGCAAAACAAAGCAAAGGCTTGATTACCCAAAAAAAGAGGATGATATATTGCACATTTAATTTCTTAAGCCAATCATACAAAATTCTATCAGTCATTGCGGACCCAAGGCATAAATGTAGATTGACGTTATATCCAATCCCATTCGTCGTTATGGTCTTCCTAACTTTTAGATATAAACATGATTATTGAAAATAGTACTAAAAACAATAATTTTTTAAATTAATATTTATATTGTGTTGATGCATTTAGGGTTGGTGGAATAGGATAAGGTAATGTATTTATAAGTGTGGGAATAATTCATCTAACAAAAAAATTTATTGTGTGTAAAATATTTTTAGATAAGTTATTGTGAATAAGATTAGTTTCTAATTTAAGATTATGCAATACTCATTATCTCTGATTTAAAAAAAAAATAGTATGATTATTCCTTTATAAAAGGATAGCTACTAGCTAAAACACTTATTAATGGGTCTGAAAACGAAATTGGAATCCAATACCATGGATATATATGTATAAAACCTGATCCTACTACGACAAGAAAATTAACATTTTAATAAGATGCACCAACCATAGCAACGGTAAGGTTCTAAAATAAAAGTATGACCAACATGCAGTAGAATTGCACCAGATGGGTAGTGTATAGTACGTAGCTAGAATATGAATATTGGTAATGGGTGTCCCACCATACACGAGCCCGACAACGTTAAAGAAAGAAACTTTCTCGAATTTCAACTTTTTTCTAACTCTATCGATCATTTCATCACATGTAACCTCTTCACACGTAAAGCCCCCGCGTTTAACACGCTTGGTCCTACACTACACATTACATTACACAACGGTAACCAAAGGCAAAACTTTCCCTTTATATCTCTCTATCTATTCTCAATTTCCCATCACTTCTCAGCACTCACTATCTATCTCCCTTCACTTCACTTCACTTCTGCCACCTCTCTGCAGCTTCTTTATTTATGTACACTATAACTCAACACACAACACAAAACACTCCTTAACTTTCTTTCCCTCATGGAGTTTCGGATACGTGTTTGTCTCTTGTTGTTTCTCTTTAGTCTCTTCTATGAGTCTCAAGCCTACACTTTCTATGTTGGTGGAAGAGATGGGTGGGTTTTGTACCCTTCTGAGAATTACAATAACTGGGCCGAAAGGATGAGGTTCCAAGTTAGTGACACTCTTGGTGAGTATAATTTTCATTATCAACTTTTTTAGTATTGCTGCCATGGTTTTAACTTAATGGTTTTTTATTGTGTTGATCATAGTTTTTAAGTACAAGAAGGGCTCAGATACTGTATTGGAGGTGAACAAGGATGATTATGAGAAATGTAACAAGAAGAACCCGATCAAGAAGTTTGAGGATGGTGACTCGGAGTTTCAGTTTGATCGATCGGGTCCTTTTTACTTCATCAGTGGGAAAGATGATAATTGTGAGAAGGGTCAGAAACTGATTATTGTGGTGTTGGCTGTGAGAGAGCCACCTCCTTATTATTCTCCAACACCTCCACCTCCAAACACTCCATATGTTCCAATTGCTCCTCCTTATGTTCCAGCACCTCCTCATCAAACTCCCACTGTTCCTATTGCTCCACCAAAAACTCCTTATCCACCATATGTTCCAAAACCTCCTCAAACTCCTTCACCTGTTTATACTCCTCCCTATGTTCCAAACCCTCCAAAAACACCTTCTCCTATTTACAGTCCTCCTTATGTTCCTCCAAAAGCACCTTCACCTATTCATAATCCACCCTATGTTCCAATTCCTCCAAAAACTCCTTCCCCTGTGTACAGTCCTCCCAGTGTTCCTACTACTCCTCCAAAAGCACCTTCTCCTACTAATCATCCACCCTATGTTCCAATACCTCCCAAAACACCCTCTCCTGTTTACACTCCACCAAATGTTCCCACTCCTCCTTCCCCTGGCAACCATCCACCCTATGTTCCAACACCTCCCAAAACACCTTCTCCTTCTTATAGTCCTCCTAATGTTCCTACTCTTCCAAAAACACCTCCACCCGGTAATCATCCACCCTATATTCCTACACCTCCCAAAACACCTTCTCCAAGTTATAGTCCTCCAAATGCTCCTTCCCCTCGTAACCAACCACCTTATGTTAATCCAACACCTCCAAAAACACCTTCTCCTGCATATAGTCCTCCAAATGCTCCTTCTCCTCATAACCAACCACCCAATGTTCCAACACCTCCCAAAACACCTTCTCCAAGTTACACTCCTCCAAATGTTCCCACTCCTCCAAAAACTCCTTCCCCTGGTGGCAACCAACCTTATGTCCCAACCCCTCCAAACACTCCCTCTCCAATTTCTCAGCCTCCCTACACTCCAACCCCACCAAAAACCCCTTCCCCTGCCCATCAACCACCCTTTGTTCCAATAACCCCATCACCATTTTCTCAACCACCTTATGTTCCAAAAACTCCTTCTCCTACATCCCAATCTCCTTCCAGTACTCCAACACCTCCAAACACACCTTCTCCAATATCACAAGCACCTTATGTGTCAACACCTCCAAACTCTCATTCTCCAACATCTCAACCACCTTACATTCCAAGATCTCCAAACACTCCTTCCCCAACATCACCAACAATATCACCCTACCCATCCACCATCACTCCATCTTACCCACCTTCCTCCGCCCTCACTCCGGCGACTTCTCCGATTCCCTCCACGACATCTTCGCCGCCATCCCCGTCCGCGACAGCAACAACTCCCTCACCGTCTTCGTCGGGATCATCTCAAACGCCGTCGTCGTCGAACGAAACGACGCCGGCAAGACCAAACGGCGCGTCGTCTGCAACGCCGTCACGGTTAGGAGTGTATGCTCTAACCATTCTGGTCGGTGCTGCTCTAAGCACCATTCTTGGTTAGAAAAAAAATGCAAACTTTACTTGTTAGTATATAATTATCAACATTTTTATTTTTATTTTTTTTCTAATATTGTTATTTGGACATATGAGATTGCGTCTCATAGTTAATTTTATGTTGTGTTATAATCTTTGTATCTATGGTTACCAATGTGAGTGAGTGAGTTTGCCATTGTTTTGTTTCGTTTCCAAAAGCTTACGAGAACAGAGGATACTAATCAAAATCAACACATAATAAATAATAATATGTCTGATAATGATTAATTTTGAAAAAATTGAGTAATTATTTATTTTAAGGTTCTTTTAAAAGTTAATAAAAACAAGTTATAGTACTTATATGTATACATTGTATCTGTGCATCTTCTTGGTTAATAAAGTTTTAAAATAGTTTGACTCGATCTCGTGATAAGTTAAAAGTTCCTACTCCTTTAATAATTGAAATAATACTACTATATGATAAAATAGAAAGAAAAAAAAAACATTTTGAATGTACTCACGTTTTGCAATTTTGGTCTACAGTAAGTAGGTTGGTACGTAGGAAAGTGGTGTAACAAAAAGGAGAGAAATGAATATACATCTATCAGAAAAAGAAAAAAAAAATCCTCCTTTGTGATATAAGACAACAGAGAAGAGAAATTTTTTTATGAATTTAGTATTTATAATTTAGGATAATGAGCAAAATATAATAACAAAAATTTCATTATATATGTCCTTTACGATTACAACATATATAAACAAAATTATTTTATATTGAATCTTTATTTAAAGATTTTTATATCATTCTACAAATATACTTTTTTAATCTATTTTCTGTTCTTCTCATTTTTTTTTTTGTTTCACCTTTTTCCTTCAATTTTTTTTTATGAATCAAACAAAGTGTAAAAGGTTATAATATAAATTCATCTTAAACCAAATTCGTTTTCAATCAAGTTTGGGGCCTTTTGGCTCACATATTGATATTATTGTCACCTATCATTTTCTTCCTCGTAATTTGCGTCGTCGTGTCCACTTCCTCAAAGAAGCAAACAAATGAAAATAATATTTTGATTATTATAATGTAAATGGAGCCATGCATTACACGATTTTTGGCATTTATAAATAATAAAAAAAATGCCCTGTGGACCATTCAAAAAGCATGCCACTTTGGAGAAGTAGCTTTTACGGCATGGGAATAATTTGAGAAGTTAATAATATTTTATTAATTTTAAAATAGTTAACTTTTTTATTTAAAATTGCATTCACTTGAAACATTTTTTTTCTTCACTTCCTACCATAAATGGGTAAAATAGGGTGGCTGCTAAGGAAACATGCTACTAATATGGATATGATATTATTACCTCTTTCTTTCAACTTAGTTGACTGGATATGAGGACATTGCACGTGTTTTTTTTTTCTTTTTTTTTTCTGAGGAACTAGATTGCAGAAAGTCCAAAGACATTGCATAATCTCTACTAGTACGTACTTTACAACTAATATAATGCACCAGATTACGGATTAATCACGGTCAAAAATTGAATTTATTGTTTTCGAAAAACAAGCATTTAGTAATATAATAGTAGTATATGAAGTTAGTGAATTAAAGGCTTATTGAGTTTTAAGATATTATTATCACATTATAGTTTTTTTTTATCCTTATGACATTATATCATTGTCCTGAGTGGTAATATTCTTGGTCTCTTAAATCAAGTGTGGTCATCGAAGAAGTCGATATATGTCGTATCAATATTTTTTTCTCATTTTTAAATAAAATGAAAGAAAAAATCTTCTTGAAAGCACATATAAAACTGGATGGATTTTATCAAAGAAAAACTATATAAAATAAATGGATGGAGTAAATACTCTTCCACACGGCATGATCAATCACCACACATCTATTGATTCCGGTATATATCATATCACAATTCACAACTACTGATTAAATCATTAACTTTAGTGTATATATATATATATATTACCAGTAACACGACATTTATTACATCAATCAAAGTCAATACTTCAATTCAATCCATGCATATTATTAAATCGAAGATAAAGGTTCTTCTTTTGGTCTTTTCTTTATGAATTATTGACTTATTGTCGATCTGCTATATATAATTTTCAGGGGAACAAATTAAAGGTTAATAATAATAGAATAAATTTTGAGTTGTCCTGTTCATGAAAGAGAAAAAAGGAAAATTGGAAAAGGAGCTTCGTCGGCAAAAGGATTCGAGAGTGTGAATTGGAAAATTGAGGAGGCAAATGTGCATTGCTCTTGTTTTATGTTAAAAGAACATGCATGATGCAACCAAGAGGTTCTCTCCAAGTGTAAGGTCTAGGTTATGGACAATGATGTAATACCATACATTGTGATGTGACATAAAAATTAAACCTATATAATTCACGGCATGTGAATGAAAATTGGGATTGATAACATGGTCAAGCTAAGGAGTAGAAAACTAAACCATGTTGGTACAATTAAAAGATGACAATTGGATATATATAATATAACACCTGGCTAACAAGTTATAGATAAACATAAAGTTAATAGAAAAATTAGTCTCTTTTCAATCAGTTATTTCCTGATCCCCGTGAAAGCACCAAAAAATCATAGAACCAGGGAGAAATATTAGCTGGTGGCTTGGAATTGCCTCTTAAATTCAAGTTTTTTTTTTTTTAATATATATATATATATATATATATATATATATATATATATATAAAATGATAGAACAAAGAGGTACTCCCAACACTATAAGATAACATGTTAAGGAGATACAAGAATGATCTAGTAATAATAAAAGATTAATGAAAGGAGTGAGAAGTTGTGCATTCGACTTTCTCTCACTAATAATATTAACATTGCTGATAAAAAAAAAACAAACAAACAATATATTAATGAGATGTTAAAACTTATCAATAGAGATTAATGAAGTATTGTAATTATATTACAGTGTAAAATTATTACATTTGATTATTTTTATTCTCATATTTAAGTCATGAATCATAGCACTTATTGGTATAATCTAAAATGGGCACTAAAAACGCCTTATACTTTATTTTTGATCTTCCAATTTTTTTAATTGAAATGCCACAACAATGAAGACGCTATCATATTAAGAAAGATTAAATTAAAACTAAGACATTTGGATTTTTATTTGGAATTTAGCAAACATTATACTCTGAAACGCTATCATGATGACACTTGGAGCAATCCCACATGGAATGTGCAAACCAAAAGCAACACTTATGCAGCAGTGACCATATTTTTTGTGATGGTTCCTTTCCTGCAGAGAGAAAACACGATTCTAGAATCCAATATTCCAAATCGTCTCTGTTGCTGATCATCTTTAGTTCAACCTATTTGGCTTCAGGGATTACAATGGTTTTAGATTTAAATCGTCCATTATCAACATAGTAAAATGGATGTATTAATGTTGTCATAGATTTAAAGTCGTTTATCTTATATTTCTTTAAAAGTTCCTTGGTATAGTTTTATTGGTGAATAAATATTCTGCATTTTTCTTGTTAAAATCGGAATCTAAGGAAAAACTAGAACTTTTTCATCAGTCTTATCAGCATTAACTTTGAAGATAGTTCATTGATCAGAACAGGAGTTGGTGGTCAACACATACAGATTGATTTTAAGGGAATTTCAGCAACACAGGATTAAAAGGAATGATTTGAATATGGTATCTTATGAATGTGTTAAACATAATACAAAATGTTAACATCAGCAGCAAAGGTTTGGCCGTATGAAGAAGACTTTAGTTGCTTTTTGCATGTTTCTCTAGACTTTCATTTTCATGAGTTGTATTTCTTGTGTCAAACAATTGTTTCCTCCACAAAAATGATGACCACAACAGAGGCACAACATGTGTGCTCCCGGGGGGATCCAACAGTGTATACATAGTTACAGATTATAACAAAAAACTAGGACTACAAACAAGCATGTTCAAGCATATGTGCCCATGTTGTCAGAAGAAGAACCACCTCCGTCGTTGTCTCTGCAGGAGTAACATGCAAGTTAAGAAAATCACATATGTGCAGACAATGTCAATAGAAAGTTGTGAGTCTTTATACTAGTCAACATACATAATCAATGAATGTTTAAACTCAGATAAAACAGAGAAAGAGAGACCTTTTCCTGATTTTGCGGTTTTAATAAAATAGGCTCAGGAAGAACTGCGTTGTCTATATCCTGAATGTATGGCTTCACCTTTGCCTCCAACATCTCATTCAACTGAAGGTGAATCAAGCATCAGTCACTTGCACAAAATATTGATGGACAATGACATTTCAAAGAGTGCAAGGAAGAATAAGATACTATTCGACAAATTGAGTATATATTAAAAGGCATGTAGTAATTCTGAAAGCAGCTTGAGTACACAGAACTCAGTAAACTACAGATAGCTTTGCATCCTGAATTTTGAAGCAAGAACCAAGATTACCATGAACAATGTGAACTAAGCATAGGGTATGATCTTGAGACAAAAGTAAGATAGTTGTACATGCTGTTTAACATAACATAATTTCATTACACGAAATCAATGATTATGATTTAGGACATATGTCGGTTCTGATTAGTTGATCCTTTCACCATGAACAAACAAAGTAACAAACAGGAGATGGAAAGACAAAATTCACCAACCTTGTCCTGACGCCATTTAGTTTCCCACTGTGCATCCAAGATCTTATCAGAGATTTCTCTTTGAGCATTAAGAAGAACGGTCATTTCATAGAACTTTTCTGGATCTTTGAGATCATCCTCACTCCAAGATGATGCATTCAATGGAAGGTCCAGCTCCTGCAAATTCTCAGCAGTTAGTTAAGTCTTATCATTTCATAAAACTAAAAAGGAATAACTAGCAAATGTAACATGAAGATGGTGAATTCGTACACCCCAATTTGGCGGTCTTTGTGGAGGATAAAGCTTCATAACCTCTGTCTCTAGTGCCTTCTTAGCCTTATAGTAAGGGACATTTTTCACTATGACAGGATCCTCCCTTGCACGGTCAGGATCAATAGATATCAAGGCCTGTGATAACCGAACAATTCACAATAAAACATTGCAAAATCTAATCCAGAGGAAACTATATAAAAATTAAGATGTCAATAGTTTCAAAAACACGAATAACACTATATCAAGCATCCAATTAATAAAAAAAAAGGCTACCATAATTATCACAAAACTAGTAAAAGAATAAACAGTTTTTAATTTATTTTAGCAACTAGATGAATCCCCTGCATACCAAATTCAACACTGCTTGTGTCTTCCACAGCTAAGTATGAACATAGGCATTGCCAAATAGCCATGGCTGCAAGAAACAATATTTAGTGTACATGATAAAAAAAACTTACATCCTGCAGATACTCCCACCCTGGTTTTCTCTTGGCCACCACATCTCGAAGTTGATCATACCGCATATTTTCCTAAAAACACTCACAAAAGAAAAAAAGATATATTTAGAAACAGATTTGACCAACTGTTATAAAGCATGAATGTAACAGATGATGATGACTTAGGCTGCATGATATCTGATTAACTATCGAAAAGGTTAATCGAATGAGAGGACAGAATAATCAACTCCATGTGTTATATAATCAGAGAGCTATGCCCTTCCTTCCTTTTCTTCAATTCCATTTCAAATATTAAATCCTATTTTCTGCACCACTTTCCTCAGCAATCTGAAATTCCAAATAGTTACTAGTATACAGGTGACACTGACAGTACTTTGGCCAAACTCCAAAGAATATCTCCCAACAGATTATGATTGTCAGTTAGCGAAAGACACAGAATTATTCAGTCAATCAGTCCAATGAGTCCTTCACTATTAAAACACACATGCACGCAGATGAAACAGCATATGTGCTGGGAAAGGAATATGAAGTAACAACCTTGTACTGCCACCATATTTTCTGCTTCACATCATCATCATAGGTAACTCCACCCATAATCTGAGGAAACGTAATCAACCAAAATGCAGCAATACTGGGATCTTTCATGCTGTGCAATATGTGCTGAAAAGGAAAAAAAAAAAAAATAAGAGTGAGAAATCTGAAGTGAAATAAATTATATTTTATGTCCCCTCTTGACACACATATTTAACCAATAAAAGTTGGAGTGAAATGTAAATTTAAGAGAAACATGAATTCCAATGCCTAAGACAAAAGTAAAGAAATGAGAGTAAGAATGCCTAGGATCAAGGTTTGTTTCTGTTGAATATGAGAGGAATCTATATTATATTGTCAATAATAAGGCTCCGTTTAGCCCAGCTTATTTTTAACTTATAAGTTACTTTTAAGTAAAAGTTAAAAATAAGAACTTAAAAAAATAAGTAAAAAGTTGTTTGTTAATATTTATTTATTTTTCTAACTTAAGAACTCCTTAAAGTTAAAAATATAATCAGATTGAGAGGTCTTGGGTTCGACTCCCTCCGCTAACAAAAATTAACAAACTAATTATTAATATTTTATGATAAAAAAAATACTAATTATTTAAAAAGTTGGTCTTACTGGGATTCAAAGAAAGACATGAAAATAAACTCGGCATAAGTAGCTTTGGGTGACTTATTATAAAGCTCCTTATTTTTAATTTTCCTTCATTAAAAATAAGTAACTTTTATTTTAAGGAACTTTTACAAATTGGCATTTGGCCCAACTTTTACAAGTTACTTATAAGTTAAAAATAAGCTGGGCCAAACGGTACCTAAATAATGACAATAGCAATTGCTTATTTGATAGAATCAAATTAGAATTTAGAAATAGCACTGACCTCATATGGATAATCAATCTTTTTCAAGACATTATAAGCTTGCCATGGGGGCTCCATAATCTGCACAAAGAAAAGGACACTTAAAAACAATATGAACTAGATTTAGACCCGCATGTTATGCAGTTGATCACTAAAATTATTTTAAATTCTATTTAGTTAGAGTGTATATTAATTTTAATATATTACATATTATTGAAAAGTACAATAAATAATCTAATAAATCTTTGAAAATTGAGATTTTTGCAAGATTTAAAATATTGCCATTGTTGCGAGAGAAATCAACCAATAGTTTGTGAAAATTTTTTTTTTTTGTATGAGTTTGTGAAAACATTTGTTGATGGAGCAAAAGTTTTATATTGTAACAATTACAAGTATAATTGCATAAAAATAACTCATTAGTTTGACTAATTAATAGTAGAATGTAACTGATGGATTCTTATTCATGCAATAAATTAAAAATAAAAATAGAAGTTGTTGATGTGGGTATAAATTGGTTAAGAGAAAGTGAGAATTTGAAGTATTGAATCCCTCAGTGACACAACAATCATCATACTGGTGTGACAGCAATGGATTAGCTTAGTTGTCAATGCCATATTTCACTATATATTATAAGTAGATGTAGATTATCAAAACTTCACAGGTAATATTAAAATTCAAAATATGAATTAAGTTAAAATCAAGAATGGAAAAAAATCAAGCACCATAGAATCAACAATACTCACATCATCTGCAGAGATCCTAACATGCACCAATCTGTGTTTGCATTCAGGACAGGTCATTACACCCTGTGCAAAGCCAATAAATTCTTCAAAAACAAAAACAAAAACGCATTGCAATGTTAAAGTTACTAGATGAAACACATACAAGACTTACTATTGATCTAAAAAGCAGAATTGTTTTTTGGTGTATTGGGGGGGAGGGTAGGGAGGACCACAGTTTACTCATGAATACAAATGAACAAATACATGAAAACAAAAATGTTGGATGGAAAGTCAAGTTGTCTTGGAATTTGGCTCATACTGTTCCATCGCAAGTTGGACACTCTTTTGAAGGTAGTGGTTTCTGAAAATCCAAGGATGATGGTATATGCACCAACTCAGCCCGATTGTTGGCAATGGCATCTGCTACAGATTCAGCAGTCGCTTTCTCTCCACTAAAAATAAGTTGAAAAACATATAAGGTGTATATAAATTGGAGGAGAATCTCACAAAATGATAAACGAAAAAAGAATTCAAAATAGAGGAGAATTATCCATTAAAAAATTTACAACACTATCTTACATGCCCATTTTTATATAAATCAAATACACATTTTCTTAATTGACAGCAGATATTTTCTTTGCAGTCCAAATATTATACTTTGATGGTTACGGTCAACCTTCATTTTAGAGAAACTCACTGCCAATAAATTAGTAAGTTAAAACTAATACCTTTTTTCCCATCCGAACTTTGTATGTGTGTGACTATTTATTACTTAGAAGTTTCCTTGGAGGCTTGGACTAACTAAGTAAGCAACCATGCATGACGCCAAATGACAAAGATTGCAAAGTATTATTCAACTAGAATCTCAACTTAGATAATCTTGAAATAATTTTTGCAAGTTTAAACGTTTGTGGATCCTTATTAAAAACTCAACAAGAGCACCAAATAACCCACAGTTTACATAGAAATACTGACTGTAACCTCTAAATTTATCAACATGGACAGTAACTTACCTCTTCAAGTTGCAATTCTTCACTTGATAATGCACCCTCCCACTTCCTCGACACATTGTACAACGTAAGGCGCGCCATCCATTACATGAGTTGCAATTCCTGTTCTTGAGACAAGCATTTAGTTAGAGTTTAAGAAAAGCCAACAAACAACACTACACTAATAAAAGATTAGAGGCATCATGTAATCAAGTGACACAACACAACCATCAAGGAATAAGAAACAGCACCTTTGACATATCACCTTCCTCCCTAGCTCAAATGCAATGTCATAAGTCCCAAGAGCAGCTATTGCCTACAGCCAAGCCATGCAGCAGCATTCATCATTATCAAGAACTTACAAGGTCAGATTTCCAGAGTCCAAACAATACAATTCCCACAGACATCAAAAACAATAATCCAATCGATCTATTTGCATGTTAAAATGGTTTCAAAGTACTTGGCATAGTTTGTTTTAGTTGAATCTAAGGTTCCAATGCACGTTGAATGTGGATGACCCTCTTGCAAAGGATTAGCGTTGAATGGAGCCCAACGCTAATTCAAACACACCCTTACTGGGGTTAAGAAAAACGCATTTTGTAGTCATTTTCAATCTTCACTAATCATTACAAAAACATCACATTGTTTTAAGTTTTTGAAAAAATTTCACGCAAATTGGTAAAAAAAAAAAAAAAAAGACCAAAACCACAGAACTTATTTTGGTTATTTTCTATATAAATACAGGATACTGAAACTTTATTTTGTTTTTTATTAAATCGACAAGTATCATCTAAATAGTCAATCCGTTTTGAGCTGCTGGGGCCTAGGACTAGTAAGCTCTTCTGAGTATTAACACAGCTACATACCCAAAATTCGAACTTGAGAGTTGAGACCACTCAACCAAGTAAACAGAGCTATAGTAAAAAAAAAAAATGAGATTTTTTTATAATCATTTATAATAAAAGAAAATAAAAAAACAGAAACATTTTCAGAATCCAAAGAAACAAACAATAGCATCCAGGAAGTGACCTTGAATCTCCATTTCTTCAAACCCCCAGAAATTAGAGAGGGGAATTGAATATAAAATAAAATAAAATAAAACAGAAATTTTATGAAAAGTCAATGAGAACAGAATTGCAAAGGGAAAAAGGGAAAAGGGGACTGACGAAGACGGAAGTGGCAGAGAGCTTAGAGATGAGTTCGGGGACGCCGAAGCCGCGAGGAGCAGAGCCTGCAATGTCGAAGGCCAGAGTGAAGGGAGACAAGACAACCTTAATCGGGAAGTCGAAGATGTCGATGATGTTTTGCCCATAACGGTTGCTGAAAACCTTGTACCGAACATCCACGAACTTCTTCACCGCCTTCACCAAACGCTCTCGAGAACTCGTCATTGCTACTCACTCACTCACTCTCTCGGTTGAAGAAGAAGAAGAAGAGGATAATAGAAAATAGAATGATAGATAGATAAATATATAAGAGTTTATTTAAGTTTTAAACTAATAAATTCAGTAGGAATTCTCTTTTTACCACACAAATTTTCCTTTTTTTTTTTTTAATGCTTTTAGAATGTGCTTGTATATAAAAATATTAAAAAAAAAGTAATTATACAGCATATTAAATAATAAATACCTACAACATAATTATCTAGAAAGTAATCATGAATCATGCCCATTTTTACACACTACTATAAGCACATTTTAATTATTTAATTATTTATTTATTTAACTGTTGAGAAGCCAAAAATTGTAATCACAAACAAATTGTGCAGAAAACTCCATTACAAATTGTGCAGTAACACCTAAAAAAATTCCATCTTTGACTGAGAGTCATATACTATTTGATATTCCAGACACTGATTCATGTAGATAGATACCATAGCTTACAAATTAAGCTCCATTCATTCATTCACTCACTCTTTCTCTCTCTAGAATCCATGGCAGCCGTTGGTCTGAACGGTGTGAAGTTGGGGACGACGTCGTCTCAGGCGTACCTCGAAAGCACGGCAGTGAAGGAGACGAGGGCTTTGATGGCTGACCTGTGTCGCCATTTCTACACGCTTGGATGGATGTCAGGGACAGGTGGCAGCATCTCCATGAAGGTCCACGATGACTCCATTCCCAAGCCTCAACAACTCGTACTCATGGCCCCTTCTGGTATCTTTCGTTTCTCCCCTGTTCTACTTCTACCCTTTTGGCTGCTGTGTCCCATGTTTGGATTTTTTGGTAATTTTGGGCTTGTTTGGTTTCTGGGTTTATGCTAGGTTTTTCTCTGGCGTTGGATCCTTTTGAGTCAATTTGAATATAATGGATTTTTGTTAAATTCAACGTGGTTATTGGCTTATTGCCTCATTGGTTAGATTAATAGCTTAATTAAGAGGTTATTTGATAAGTTTACACAAACACTGTGATATCGTACCAAAAAAAAAAAGTTTTTATCTGTGATAGCTCATGTTACATTGCAATAAGCTAAGAAGACTTTCTAGGAATTATAATAAGTCATTTATATGAGTTATAAAATAAGCTCTATAGAAGCTCTTCAAATTTCAAGCACTAATTTAATATGGTACTTTCTGCAAGAGATGATGGAATTCTATCATCTTGTGGTAATTTGTTTCTCCTTTTTGCTGGAAAATGTGTGCAGGTGTTCAGAAAGAAAGAATGGAGCCAGAGGACATGTATGTGTTAGCACACAGTGGGTCTGTCTTGTCTGCTCCATCTCCAAAACCTTGGCCGCACAAGCCTCCTAAGTGTAGTGATTGTGATCCACTTTTCAAGAAAGTAAGTTTGGTTTAACACTAAATTAGTTACTGTAATTGAGTGGTGCACAGGTGCAGAATTTGATACACGCATTCTTCTCTTGAGATTTCACAATACTAATATGACATCGTTCAACTACCCAATATGTTTGTCTTGGTATTACAATATGTTTTTATTATGTTTTTGAAATATTCGAGTGGTGTCACTTAAATTTCAGAGTTAAGGTCAATGTTATCAGACATTTGAACTTATGGCAGTATTAATTAACTGTGACATTCTATTGATAGCTGCTCCGTACCAATTGCTTGAATCAAATCTGATCAATATTATACTATCTGTAAGTTTTCATTTCTAACAGGAAAATGTCTACTGTTGGTAAATGAATAGTGTGACTGTGAATTTTCATTGGAATATATATCTTTTTTCAAATCCACAGTTGGCCGACCTTAGAAACTTACAACTACTATCTTTTCTTGATGAATTAGTAATTAGCAATTGATATACACCTCTTACATTTCTTTCACTTCCTTTTTAGGCATATGAAATGCGTGATGCTGGGGCTGTTTTCCACAGTCACGGAATAGAATCTTGTCTCGTAACAATGATCAATCCATTATCAAAGGAGTTTCGAGTAAGTATTTGTACGTGGATGATTTTTTGTTTTCAAATCTTTTGGAGTCTTGAGATTAAAGACACATTTACAAAATTATGATACATAATTATTAGGAAGACCAAACATACTCTTAAAATAATGCTTCTTTTTCACATTGTCTTGTCCCATGCTTTTATTTCCTCTTCCTATAATACTATTTTCATTTGACTGTGGTTGTATCCTCAAATGGCAGATCACTCACATGGAAATGATAAAAGGAATCAAGGGGCATGGTTATTATGATGAACTTGTTGTCCCCATAATCGAGAACACGGCATACGAGTATCAGCTTACAGAATCTTTTGCTAAAGCTGTATGTTTCTTCTGATTATTCTGCATGTGCATTGAACATCTGAATGATTTTTATCTACTTTTTTCCCCTTAAGAAATCATGGGTGATGTAGCTTAGTTTGCTATTCTTTTTCCCCCAATTTGTAGATTGAAGACTACCCAAAAGCAACAGCAGTACTTGTTCGCAACCATGGGGTTTTTGTCTGGGGAGACTCATGGATCAGTGCTAAAACTCAGGTTTTTGCTATCTACATTTCCCAGGAAGACTGAAATTTCATATATGTTTTTATCTTAGCATTCTGCTTGGAGTTTCACAAAAAAAAAAATACAATACAATACCCCTCTAAACAACAGTTTTGTTTTGTTTATATTTTTTTTTTTTTTGGGGGGGGGGGGTTATTTACTGTCATCATGCTTTTTGGTAAATTGATGTTTTTTCTTCCAGTCTGAGTGTTATCATTACCTCTTTGATGCTGCTCTCAAACTTCATCAAATGGGATTGGACTGGTCAACTCCAAATCATGGTCCAATACAAAGTGCAAGAAGGGGTCTAAGTATTGCTGGGGAGTCAAATGTGTCAGTTAAAGCAAGGAAGTTCAATGGTGAAATTGATCCATTCCCAGTGAGTTCACATAATCCTCCCTTTTTGTTTAATGCGTTAGGCCCCTTGTGAGTATTTTTATTTCCTTAAATTCTTGAAACAATATCCTCTATCCTCAGTTGATTGATAATGCTAGTTCCCAATTCATAGAAAATAGGATGCTTCACATATGCGGTCATTGTCTTGTGGTTCAAACTAAATTGTTGATTTTTATCTCTGTTTTGGTTTGCAGTGTTGCGTTGTTCTTGACATTGAAGGAACTACTACTCCCATAACATTTGTTTCAGAGGTTCTCTTCCCATATGCCCGTGATAATGTTGGGAAGCATCTATCTCTAACATATGATACCCCCGATACCAAAGCTGATATCAAGTTGCTTCGTTCCCAAGTAAGATTTTTTATGTTGTGTTGTTAAAGTATTTTTATTCCCCCAATTGGAGTATATAGTTTAGGCATTGAATGATTGCAGTACAGTACTATGGAATGTTATACCTTATTGACACTGAAATGATATTTGAAGATGTGAGTGGGGGATTGTGGTTTTGAACTAGATTAATGATCAAAATGTCTTGTTTATAACAGGTTCAAAGTGACCTGGAACAAGGGATTGCAGGTGCCGTGCCTATCCCTCCAGATGATGCTGGGAAAGAGGAAGTCATTGCTGCACTTGTTGCCAATGTGGATGCTATGATTAAAGCTGATAGAAAGATCACTGCCCTAAAAGAGTTGCAGGTAGTTAAACCTAATGTTGTTGAATTGTCTCTGTTGAATTCAAATTTGTGATATTGCTGACATTTAGCTACACAGGGTCACATATGGAAAACTGGTTATGAGAATAATGAATTGGAGGGAGTAGTTTATGATGATGTTCCAGAAGCTCTAGAAAAGTGGCATGCCTTGGGTATAAAGGTTGTTTTTGCTGATTCTTAGCTCTATCCCTCTTTTCGGTTCACTTGTTAAGTTTCTCAGTAGCTGTTGCTAATTATTTTCCTGCATTGACCCTAGGAATCTTTGATGCTTAAATAAGATGCCAATGTTTGGTACAAGGGTATAAGATAACCATATGCTAAGCCCAGAATCTCTGTGTATGGGCATATGATGCCTTTCCAAACCCATTTTATTTGAATTTTCAATTATATCCTTTTTTATTTATCTCCTTTTTCTTTTGATAAATAACCCAATCATCTATGTCCACTCTTCTCTTTTCTTTGGTTTTTTAGGTGCCTACAGTGGGCCCTTGGGTGTAGAGTTCCTTTTGTAGCATTTTCTTAACTCTGCCATCCATCCATTACTTCCTTATCTCCTTTATCCTACCAAAGTACCATTCTTTTTCTCTTTCTGTCACATGTTGACTCACCCGTGGTCCCACTAGAGTTACCAAGGAATAGGCACAAAGAATTGGCCTCAAGAACTGGGCATCACAGTCCACTCCTTTGAGACACTATCTATCCAAAAGAAAAATCAACTTGACTGCACAAATCTTTCTGCTCAGGGTACTGTGTACTTGATGTCTTTTATCTGGCCATTTTATGTTTTTTGCATATCCAAGATACCAACCATGTAACATGTCTATGCACTGAATGCCACATGTCTCTGTCTTCTTTCTCGTGTGTATATTTTTGCTATCTCTTTAAGTTTGTGGGGGTGAGGATATTTTTAATTTCTGTTGGCTCAAGAATGACATGAAGAGCTATCACATTTTGTGTGCACTCTTCTTCTGATGTTTGGAGAGCATGTTTTCTTGCATTTGAATTTCTATTTCTGATCTATGCAACAGGTATACATATATTCTAGTGGTAGCAGGTTGGCCCAAAGGCTAATATTTGGAAAAACCAACTATGGGGACCTAAGAAAATATTTATCTGGGTTTTTTGACACCACAGTGGGGTAATGTTTTTATTTTGATAGTTCCTCTTGCAGTTTTCAATCTAAAGATACGTATGTTCATGCAAAACTCTCTTTCACAGGAACAAAAGAGAGACACGCAGTTATGTTGAAATTTCTGAGTCACTTGGTGTTGATAAACCATCAGATATTTTATTTGTCACTGATGTATATCAAGAAGCCACAGCTGCAAAGGAAGCAGGTATGAACATTTTTCTTAATCCATCAGCTAATTTATGAGTGAATTTGATCCACCATCTCTTAAACTTGTTACATTATCAATAAACTTAGTCCACGTCTGGCATAATAATCTTTTATTTTTCAAAACTTTTTTTTTAAAGCAAGCTGAACCATATACTTTATAGTCTCACATGATTATGGTAACTGTTTCTTTTCAATTGCAATGAAGACTTTGTAAATTTAATCCTTTAATGTTTAACTTTGATTCACTACCAAGTGTAAAATTATTTATACTACATGGAATAGAAAATTAGTGTAAAATATTTTACATAGATATCGAATAGTAGAAACTACCTTGTTGTCATATTATATATATATATATATATATTTTTATCAGTAGAGCTATTTTAGTCCTGGATACACAGTTGCATTAAAAACTTCGAGGGAGAGCCGCCTGTAGACTATAGTGATTCTATCTTGCTCGAACATGATTGTCTTATGTAGAAGACACTTTTGGTTTATACCAATCACAAAAGAGCTATTATTTAGTCCTTCATCTACTTGCACACTACTTTCACCAACATTCACTGTGGAAGATTGGTTTTGTTTACGTGTTTTAGGGGGCTAACTGGTAGCAAAAATAAAGATTGAACACCCACCAAATCCAATGGTGTGAGTGTGACCCCAATTGGTGTGGTAGAGGAATAAGAAATTGCTTATTTTGTCTGCACATATCAATCTGTTGACAATTGTCCTGTTTCAGGTTTGGAGGTAATAATTTCTATTCGACCTGGAAATGGACCCCTCCCTGACAATCATGGCTTCAAGACAATCAAATCCTTCTCTGAGATCTAATCTAAGACCAGTAGCAGTCTTCTAGAATAATGGCATTAGCCATTAAATGTGTTATCATTACTAAAGATAGTGTAACGTTCACTCCTTAATAGTATGAAATAATGTTGTAATATATTGGTTGAGTTTTCCAAGTTTCAGTTTAAGTTTGCCTCTTTCAATTTTTTAAAAAGTTTCAGTTTAAGTTAATACTAATTTTTATATAAAAAAAAATTTATTTAAAACTTTTTTAAAAGTTGAAGGGCATAAGTTGTTAATTATATGACAAATTTAATTTATTTTATCTTCTTTTTTTTTTGTCAATGTTTTATGAAGAAATTTGTCCAAAACATACTTAAGTCACAAGTCAAAGATTTGCTAGACGGTTAGATTGATATTCTTTAGGTAAGAAATTGCATTTCCACGTGAAAAATCTTAATTTGTTTTCCACTTCTACTTAATTTGAAAAGAAAGTTAAAGATATTGTGTTTTCTAGAAGAGTAAAAGCATTTACTCCAACCCAATTCAAGATGCTTTCTCATGTATGTAATGAAAGAAAAATTCACCTGTTACATGTTACAGCAAAAAGGAATCGGATTACCAAAGGAGTAAGGGTGTGTTTGGTTAATCGTATGAACAGATTAATATTTCACAAGAATGTTATGTAAAAAATAATAATTTTTTATTTTTTACTTGAATTTTCATTTGAGAGGCTTAGAACAGTAAATCAAACACACACTTAATATCTTCATATAATTTTTTACATGATTTCTTTATTACTTTTGTTATATTGAGATTGGTGTGGACGAAGTGTAAGTGAAAGAGAAAGAAGTTCCTTTTACCTTTAACCACTCAACCACTCAAGGTGACAATGCATAAGAGGAGTTATTTTCAAGCTTCTAAGCGTGTTGGGAATTTATGTGCAATATTATAATACTTAAAGGAAAGGAATATCGTAACTTACTCATGCATGTCTTTTCTCCCATGCCGTTTATTTTGAACTTTGATGGGTTAATTTCTGTGGAGTATTGAATTAAATCATTAATCTTTGAAGGTGTGTATACGTATTGTCAACAACAAATTACAACAACAGTTTATACCAAAAACACAATTCCAGTCAAAACAAGTACCCATCAAGCTTTCTTCCATGAATTAACAACACGTCCTAATCTTAACACGCCACAAACTTTATTAATTCTTTTCTAGAAAACAGAATCCAGTTGAATAAGCATACTTAATTTTCATCTATCCAAGATTTTTTTTTCCTAAATCAGAGATTACAAGTTCCCTAAATTCTTTCACTAAATAGATTATTCGCACACATATAAATACAATATGATTTTCCACCCATTACGTTAGTTCTTTAGATTCAAGTATCTGGATTTTGAGTATAGATTTCCAGCTTCAATCCACAAAGTAACAAAATCAGCTACCTATTTCCACATATAACAAAGGCTAAAGGAGAGAATAGACAACATGCTAGTTTAAATTAACATTCAACTTGACACATCCTTTACATTATTTCTACACTTATATGTTTTTTTATAACTATGTTTCTATCATATCACTAATCTTATTCCATATCTTTAACGTAAAGGGGTTACTATCTTGGTTGTATCGTGAAAGGTCCATGAAGTTAGTTTCAGTTTTGTTAGTTCTATATCATCATTTGGTGTTAGCAACTTGGTCCTATTACAAACCATCTAATTAGTTACTATCTTTGTCAAAAAGAAAAAAAAGTGGTGTACTAAAACATGTTTGAAGTTGTATAAAAATTATGAGAAATAAAGAAAAAAAAAAAAAGATATTGGCAGTTTATTGTTCAATGCACCAGCAGCACTGGCAATTGGGTCCAAGCAAGATGTATACCTAAATGACAAAACAAAGTCTAAAAAGGGAGAAGAAAAAGAAAAAGGGTGGTCTTCACATTTTCTCTGCTTTTGTTATTTACATATGGTTTCTTTTCGACCTTACTTTCTATTAGCATGATGATTGTAACAAAAGTCCCACTTTCTCTATCTTATCTTCTCTCTTGTCATTTTGTCTACCCTTCAATGTTTCCCATTACAATATAAGAAAATTTATATCAACAAAACAAGAACACAAAAGAAGAAACCTTCTTAGTTGCTCAATTTATTTTTTTAAAATTATACATAGAAAATTTATGAATTTGATTAAAGTATGAAATACAATCTAAATTATATTGTAACCGTTAATTAAATAACTAATAACTAAAATTATAATAAAATGTATATACATTTAAAATAAATTATGAAAACGTTAAAACTGTGTTTGTATATGAAAAGTTCAATTAATCACGTTAACATAGGTTTTGAACGTTTACAAACAAACCCATTCAAAATCTTTACATATATTAATCTATATTTTATTATTTAGTGTAACTCATGTTAAAAAGTGAAATCTATTCAAAATTTCAATAATAACAGTAAAAAAAAAAAAATGAAAGAAAAAGAAGTACAGAATATGCACACTTCGTGGATCCCTAAACATGCTTGTTTAATTTCTCATACCACACACCATAATAAGTGTTATCATCTTCATGTGTGCTTTTTAAGTTTATCATGTTGAGAAAAATTTGGTCTTGGTTTCCCTACCTAGTACTAGGAAAAAAACATTAGCCTCTGTATGCGGGCCACACAAGAAATTATTATGATCAATAAACATGCATTAGGTCCTATGCAGCAGCACACAATTTTAATGAACAATTTCAACACATCACTCAGGTCCTATGCTATGTCTAGAGTGTTGTAAGAAGTACAAGTTGGGTACTGACATAATGCATAAATGTTCTGCATTTAAAAACGATGCAAAGAAAGAAAAAAGTTGTCTTTGCTTTACTTCTTGATCAGATAGGTACTTGAAAACTGATACAGAAATGGTTTTTTTTTCCCTCTCATACAGTAGGTGTCAGCAATAACAAAAAGAAAAAAAGAAAAAGAAACAAAAATTTAAAAAAAAAAAAAACTCATTAGCATTATCTGGGTTTCGAGTTACTTGAGAAACTGATTAGACTAAATTGGCATATAACAAAGAAGAGGGACCCTCTCTTTCAATCTTCATCAAGTTAATTAAGCCACCCACCTTCCTTTTGGTGCATCTTTCTGCGATGATGACAACTTAGGATACGGTTATGTCCTTTCCAACACTGATTTCCAGCAACATGTGTGTCCCTTCCAAGCAACCTCATTCCCTTGTCTTCTCTTCAATTTGCCATCTTTGGATTCTCTTCATCATCTAATTCTGAACACAAACCTTCACTGGTGGTGGTTGGTGTGACTAAGCAATCACACACAGACAGACAGACACAAACTTCATTGAATTCATCACACTCAACTCAATCAAAAAAAGAGAGAGACTATCTGGCTTATGATTATTCCAAAGACGTGTTGTTCTCCTAACGAGAATAACCCCTTGAAGAACTAGATGGAACATGGAGAGAGAGAAAAAATAAAATTCATTGGACAAAGACACTTTTTTTTTTTTTTAATTTTCATTTCTGGAAAGGGAAAAAAGAAAGATACCAATATCTTGAGGTGGGAAAACAAAGCAGGAGAATACAGAAAGAGTTTCCATTTCATGGTAAAAAAAAAGCCACTTTTACAATTAGACCAAAGCTTTGTACCTTGATGATGGAGGAGAAAGGAAACCATAAACCATAGAACCATAAAACCATTCAAATCAAAACCCATGTAAACCAACCAACCAACCAACCATTCTCTCTATCTAAATCATCCACAACACAGGACACAACCTCCTCCTCAAGAGGGTGATTCAGAGACTCTGGGTGAGGTAACTGGGAACAAAGGCAAGAGCTGTGGCTCTGAGTCTCTTGGAGTGGACATGGGAGAGGGATGCAAGTAGAAGCCCTTTTCAGCTATGGCTTTTTCCTCCTCTGAAGAGTTCCCCAATGAAGGTGAGGACTTGTCAAAAGGGTCATCATTCAATGGAGTGACAGGGCTTAGAGCAAGTGAAGGGAAGTCAAGAATGCTTGGGGAGAGGATCTCAGGCTTGTTCCTTGGAGAGAAGCTTGGAGAGTAGTTGCTGCTGTTGTTGTTGATGTTGTGAGCAAAATTGGGCATGAGGGTGTTGAGCATGAGGCTGTTCTTGAGGCTGTTCCTCCTCTCATAGAGCTTGAAGCCTTGTTGCTTCTTTGGTGGGGTCTTCATGGGGTATGTTGAAGTTTCTGGCTTGTGGTTGTGGTTGTGGTGGTGGATCTTGTGCTTGTTTTGTGGTGGTGTCTGATGAGCCAGTTAGCATTTGGACTACTTGCTTGAAAGTGGAGGTGTCAGCTTGGACAAAAGTTGTAGGGTAAGGGTTTGAGTCAGATCTGGGGATGGTTTTTGGAGTCAGGGGTGGTGTTTGGATTTGGATGCCATTGCTGTTGCTGCTGCTCATGCAGTTGCTTACATTGCTTCTTGGAGAATTCATAGGAGAAGGGTGGTTGTGGCTGTGGTTATGACTGTGATTGTGATTATGATTCTCTCTTTCTTGAAGCCTTGAACTGATTTCCATCTCTCTCTCTCTTTCTCCTTCAACCAAAACCAACAAATTAATATCTGTCAAAAGGGGTTAGGGGTGATTTGGGTGGGGAATGGAGAAGAAGAAATTATAGAAGAGTGAAAAACAAGGCTTGAGGGAGAAAGAAAGAGAGAGAGAGAGAGAGAGGGTTTGTGTTTTGTTGTTGTTTCAACTTTCAACACTATATACTATTATTTTATTTGGTTTCTTTTTCTCCTCATAATACTATTCAAAGTTCAAACCTTTTAGAGAAATAAAATATCTCTCTCTTGAAAACTGAAATGGTTTATTTTTTTAATATATGTTATTTTGGTGGGGCATGGTTGGCTAGAGAGAGAGAAAGAAAATGGCCCCAACAAGGGCTTGGGAATTGGTAGAATTTGGGAATTTTTTTGGTATGAGGCATCTGTACCACAGCACTGGCAAATTGGCAAAGCTATCATTAAAATTTGGCGTTAAAAATATTTGTGGCATTGACTTCAGAGCCTAACTGCTGAGATGATGAGACTGTTGCAATTGCATACGTGATGGGATATTGAGGATGATGAATTGAACGATAGATACATGTTTTTTCATTCATTCATTCATTCCTAGAAGACTAGATTTGTGTTGTGTTGTGTGTTTCTTTTGTGCACTTTCAAACAGAGCGTGCACTTCACGTACTAATCATGTGTTTTTACGACCTGCCCAACTTAGACGAATAAAATGTTCAAACTTTCAATAGTATTTTTCATATTTTCTGTTTGGATACCGTTGGAATTAAAAGTGTTTTTAAGAATTTTTTTTACTGAAAATATAAAATATAAAATCACTTTTAATCTTGTATATTCCAACAGACTCTATATAAAATTCCTACTTCTACAAATAGAAATGAGAGTCAAATTAATTAGCATAATTTGATTTAATAAAAAAAAATGCATGTTTGTATCAAAGTTACATCCAACGGCCAACGGCAAATTTTTTTAAGTTTCGTAATATAACTTTTAAATAAAAGTGCATTAAAAAAGTGTAATCAACATTCAAAACGTTTATTCAAACATATAGCTAAGATTGTTGAATTCAAAATGCTTTGAGTTAAGCTTATGTGAATAAAAAAATTCAACTTAAGTTCTCAAAATATTTAGTAGAATTCAAAAGTTCAAATTACATAAACCAAACTTTAATATATAAAAAATAAGCTTGTCCAAATAATTAATAAATCAAGTCTGGAGTTAGTTTTGAATTGATCAAGTTCATTTCCAACTCTACTTGTAAAGGGTTATTGGTTATCCAATTCTATGTATAGTAACACTAATTAAGAGAAAAATGCTTGTTCTAAGCAAATTCCTCGAGCAAGAACAGAGTCAAAGTTTTGCTTTTTATTGTCTACCGTTCTCCAAGACAGATCTTATCTCAGTTTTTGCAGAAAATCATAAATTAAGTTGACTCAATTTAGAGACAATTTTGGTGTGATAACAAGTAATTGGCAAGCCTTTTTATCTTCTTTGCTTCGAATATATTGTAAATATTCTACTTTAATGGCTGATCCTGTAACAGCATGAGTTTCACTGTGTCACTTTTTATTTATAAGCTTCTAATTTTTTAAATCTTTGATTAGGATATGAGTTTAGTTTTAATTCTTGCACACAGTGTAAACTTTTTAAACTATATGAGTTATACGATACTGAATGCAGTTTTAATTTGTTATATGTACCAACTATTTTCTTTGAATTGAGAAGTAAAATACAGCCATGTAAAATGAAGTTTATTAACCATGTAAGGTATGCGTGTTCAAGTTCAGATGTAATCCTAATATTCTCAAAGATAAGATGGACGAGACCTTTGATTGAAATTAATCACATGGTCACACCATATATGTTAATTAATGCATCTATGAACAGAAAAAATCTCAAGAATGAAACAAAAACTCAATCAGCACTTCAATATCAATGCTTCAAAGATATCGTATGATCTATATATTTAGCAACACATTCGTTAACATAATCTTTTTAGTATATTTTTTCTCATAGAATATAGACCATATATATTAGAGTTAGATCTCCAAAGCTGACTGCAGATCATAAGCATGTACTTATTATGAAATGACATTATAGCCAGTGGGGTTATATTGGATAAGGAATTTTCTTACTGGTTAATAAGAGAGGAACATGTTGTGAGGGGAAAAAAAATTAAAAGTGTATATAATCAGTAAATTTTATATTATAGATCCTAGTCATCCTATTATAACTTGTTTTCATGTTTTTCTCTCTTATAATATGATCCTCTCATGTTGGATTCTTCTTTTTTTCAATTTTTAAAAGTATCTTGCACTCCTAAGCTTGGTGGTGCTGCATGACAATTGTAGTAGTTTCAATGCTCAATTATTCCTATATATATATATATATATATATATATGAAAATATCTTTAGGTTAATTCAAAAATAATAAATTATGATTATTCCACTGTATAAAACTATTTGATTAATAATAAACTCATCAAAAATATCTTCATCTAGTCACTAATTAATATGTTATGATAGTAATTACATTAATTTAAGTTTAATCAGTCTTTTGTACCTTGATGGCCTATGCTATGTGAATCAGTTCGGTTCCCAAAACAAAGTGCATAGCATAGCAGAAGGAGCACTTGTGGGATTCCATAACACTTTCATTCTCCAAAGCTGCTGATTGGTAATATGTAATTCCATATCCACTGTCCACTTGAGTTAGTGGTTTAGATTTTTCTTTCCACTCTTTATAAATTTTGAAAAGAAAAAAAAAGAAGAATCAAATTCTGATTTATATTATTATTTACATTGAAAAAGAGATAGACTGCAGAAGAGGTGATGGGGGACCAAATGCCAATAAGACAAAGTCACTCACTACTGCTTTTATAAATTGATTTAATTACCCTTTAATGGATAATCATTATTAGGACCGTGGAATCCATTTTTTAAACTCCTTCTGTTATGCAAAAATTATGAATTTATTAATTTCCATCATGAAAAAGGTTATCAATTTATTACCGGCTTAAGTGCCAGAGAAGAAACGTACTCTCCTAGCTATCATTGCCATCAAATACAAATCATAATGCTTTGAATTTTCAGCATGGTAAATAATTAACTATCAATGTGTAGACAGAGAGAAAATGATATATCATCTTCCCTAAAGTTTTCTCTATTGACATAATCTTCTTTGAGTCTATGGTAATTAGGAAAGTCAATGAAGTTTTTCAATGTTAATTAATCAAAGGAAAAAAAAAAACTTATTTGTAGAAAAGAAGAAAAAAGTCTCCAAAAGGGTTTGAATGTTTGATGAGGTATTATTGAGATAAGCGGTAAATCATTGATTCAAATGATAACGAATTGTTTAAGTAATATTTTGGATTTGAATTTTGTAAGAAAAAAAAAGAAAAAAAAAATTAAGAGATAGTTTAAGTTGTTCAGTTTTAATAATAAGCTAAATGGATTTAAGAAAGAAAGTGAGATACCATGCCCACTTCTTTAAGTGGGAAATGAGTAAGCATTGAAGAACGACTAGCAATGAACACATGACAGAGCGCAATACCAAATTATATGTGATATCTTCAGCAGCAAAAGAGACCATACTAAAGTTAAGACATGATCAAATTTCATGAAAATGACTTTTTCTTTCTTTCTTTCTGGATGCACATGATTGGAGAATTGGCATTCTAATTTCAAAATGATCGTCAATCAAAGATGTTATTAATGGAATTAGCCCAATGGTTACAACAAGCAAAGATCTAAAAAAACCAAGAAAAAAGTATAACCCTCCATTCTCTCAAACACAACATATTCTTATTACATGAGTCAATTTCAAGCTTCTTTGTGAAAGGAACAAGATCCCTACAAAAGGGTAATATATAAATTAAATAGAATAATTACTCTCCTAGGTAGTAGAATGTCTTTACATGGTGCATGTATGTTCAAATAAAGGGGGTGATTTCTAAATGAATTGATGCACTAGCTTACTTAATTTTAAAATAAAAAATTTACTTTAGTACAATCATATTATTGATACAAATCAAAATTGTCGATAATTAATTTCCATAAAAAAAATCTGATCACCATTAATAAAGTTCTCTTCCTTCAATCATATTTTTTTTAATTCACACTACTCAAAGGGTAACATCTTATTTAAAAGTTCCATGTTCATTTCTACTCGTACCAACTATTTCATTTAGTGTTTTTTATTTACATAACACAAGTAGATAATATATACTGAAGCAATATTGAAGGGGTATGGTGTCCTAAAACCACTGACACGCCAACATCCACCGTTGCATATGACTATGTAAATTAATAGCCTTGAAGACAAACAGAACATTAAAATATTCCATGATGCCATAACTTTATCACACCTTTAGTAATTTATTTATCTTCAAATACTGCCATGTGCATGCTTTCAGTAATTTCTACAGTACGTTTATTAATTTCATGTCAAATGCCAATTGGTCAAGACAAATCTGTTCCCTAAACATACACAGGCGGTGAGTTATATACTTAATTATATAAACTATTTTATCATGCCAAATTCTACAATAAATTAACCAATCAAATCATGAAATTAAATTAATTAAGAAAAAAGCTATGAGAGAGGTTATTGGCCGGCTTTCTTGACTGTAGACTATATAGGACTATAAACAATATAAAGTATTAGGTGTCAGTGTGTCACACCGGTGGTTCTTATTCAAAGGTGAAAAAGTGGAATGAGAGGGTGACAGCTAATTAATTATAATGAGAATCCTTAATTGCTTTCATGGTTTTTATAATTTTTTTTAACTGCAGATCACCATTAATGCAAACTTTATCCCCCTATTTTACAGATGATTTATCTTAAAAGATAAACTTAGCAACTATTTTTTAGTGAGATTTTTTTTTCAAATATTTCTTTTTCATTTAAAAGAATCAAATCCAAAAATTTACTTAAGAGATTCAAGTCTAATTTTATTTGGATAAATTATTTATTGATAGTTGCATAGGATTATTATAGGTAGCTAACAAAATCCTTTTATTAAATATTTTTAACTTAATTTTATATTTAAGATATCAATAGTCTAATTCAATTAGTTAAACCATCCGTAAGTATTATAATATGTGTTCATTATAATATCGTGTTTAATTTTCGTAAATAAAAAAAACTACATATTTAGAATTGAGTTTGAAATTATGACATTGAATTGTTTTAGTTTAACTAATGTCTAGACCCATTAACAATCAAAATAACCAAAAAAAAAAAAGTTAAAATTTTAAAAAATAGTTCAGAGACTAGAAAAATTACCATTTAAAAAAATGGCTTGTGTTTGATGATATATAAGCTGGTTTGGCCTTGCAGAGTCCGCCAAACTTAGGCTTTAATTATGTCACCGTCACGGCCGGTTTAAGTCTTCACAACATCTGCTACATATTAGGCATACGTATGTTTTGAGCTCTATGTACTATAGCTATCTATATCTATGAAAAAAATAAAATAAAAACCGTTTCAAATTTATAGAAAGAAACAAAGATGGATAATTCATTTTCCAATCTCAAACACAAGTTAACGTTACGCCGAAAAGTTTGACAATCTTTGTAGGCCTGTTCATATTGAATGTTTGGCAAGATCCACAAGGATTTCTCATTATTTTTCCTTTCCCCTTTTCATCATTTCTAAAATATAAAACTAACTAATCTATAATTGTAGATATTTTCTTAGACCAATAACATGCCCATATTGTGAAGGGAATTGGTATTTAAAAACTCAATAGATTGAAAAATATTAGTAATTTCTGACTAAAATAAGTTTTAGTTATTTCTTAGAGTACATGAAGTGAGAGGTTAGGGTAAAGCAATAATTTTGTTCCCGTCCTTTTTTTTTCTTGAGGGTACACTTTAAATTTGTGTGCTAGTTTAATTATTCAACATGGGAAAAACACGTGTGTGACATAACAAGGTATAGGTTGGATGATTAGTACTATCACCTTAAGCCATGATAGAATCAAGCTTTTATAATAAGCCAGATTTGGATTTATATATATATGATGAGATAAATATATGTTTGGTAGGAAGGTAGAAAGACAGAGAAAGAGAGAAAAGAATATGAGAGTACAAATATTTATGTGGGAAACTTCTTGGTAGGTGAGAAACTTGGTAGGATTTGAGTTGAGACATTTCGAGTGAGTGTGTGGTCAAACGATGAGTGGATTAGATTAGGATTATATGAGATTTTAAAATATATTTTTTTAAATATTTAGGGATATTTAATTAAGATTACTAAATGATAAAAATAAATTGATTACATTCCATCAAGATTATTAAGATTTTTTTTTATCAAGCAATAAAATCTTCTAGTATTCAATTGAGATTTTGAATTTATTAAAAAAAAAGTTGTATATTATTTAAAATCATAAAGATTTTTAAGAATTATTTTCTTAATTGGATTTTATGAACTTTTTACTTAATTATATAAATGTTAAACAATCCTCATTCAATCTTGAGAGACTTTTCTTTTTCATCTCAAAATTTTTTATTTCATTTTCTTTTAGACAATTTCTCATATTTTTCTATTTCAAAGGAAGATTTTTTATATGATCATAATAGTAATGTGTTCATACTTTCAAATCACTGTGAATCACTTTACTAGCCTATATCACTTTACCAATGAGTCTACCATCACATTGCCTTTAAGGTTTAAAAATTCCTACCGAAAAAAAAGAAAGAAAAAGGTCATTGTAAGAGAAGGAGATACACAATCAAGCCAAAATTTTAAAAGACTTTTCTACTAGCATAAAAATTATTACAATTAATTTTGAAAAGATATACAACTTAATAAAAAAAAAAAAAAAGCAATGTCTAAGATGCTATAAAAAAAAATCTCAGATTTAAATAATACAACTCATTACATGACAAGTGATTTGTTTAATATTAAAATAAATATTAACTTATTCGTTCATATTTCATTAAAAGAATAAATGATTAATATTTTAATTATCTCTTAATAGAAAAATTCATAGAATCATTTCAAAGTTTATAAATTTGTTAAGTACTTTTAAATCTTATAATCTTATATTATAAATTCATTCAAATCTAAATTACAAAATTCTAATTACAAAAATCTTATAAAAAAATCTTACAATTTTTTACGTTGTTATTATGTCTTTAAAATCCCAAGATTTCTTTAAACCAAAATAATTTTTTTAAATCATAATACTTGCTTTCTTTCATAATTTACAACTTGATATTATAAGTATTTCATAATTGTACAAAACGGATGATTTTAAAACAACAACATACATTAAAATATAAAAATTGATGCTTTTGTTTTACGTACATTGATGGATTTTGTTTGGATGTTATAAAATAAAATTATTTTTAAACATAATATTAGTATAAGAAATATACCGTATTAATAGATTCACACCAAATACAAATTCTCACATTAAAATAATGTTACATGATAGTATAATAATTTTATATTTTTATATTAAGTAAAAATACATGCATGGATATTTACTTAATATATACATCTAATTAAAACTATTCATTCTTATCCCATAATGATTTTATTTTTTATTTAATTTATTTCAATAGAAATTAGTATTTTTTTTAAAAAAAAATTCAATCAATCACAAAAAAATATTTAAAAGACTCCTCTTTGTTATATTTATCCTTCTTAATCTCCGTTTTATTTTTGTGTCTCTCTAGGTATATAGTAAAACATGTGTCATGGTAGCTTTCTTTTTTATATTTTGCTTTTAGTATAGAATTGATTCTTTTCATACTGAAAATTCCGTTTTCATTATTTTTTATAGAATCAAATTTGAATGAATTAAAAATTATGAGAATCAATTCTTCAATCTATATTCATTATAAAACTAGTCAGAATTAATTTGAAGTTTGGATGTTATAAAACAACAGTGTTTTAAGCATAACAGTACCAAAAAAATAAAGAAAGCTTATATATACCAGGTACAAATTCGCACTAATGAATGGGTAATAACACATCCTCATGTGTTTTTATTTACTTTATGGTATAATTGATTCTATTCTTCCAAGAAGTTTTTTTTTCTTTCAATATTCTAAAATTTATCTTTGGTTGAATTCAAAATTATGAGAATCAATAATTAAAATTTATCAAACATAGTAAAATATAGGCCGGATAATTAACTTTAGGTTTCTTAGAGTGATTCTAGCCACCTAAAAATCTTAAACAAACAGCCATCAAGTATGAATGTAAAGAACCATAAGAAAAGAAAAGGAAAAATTAGTCAATTTGGTTTAGTTATCAATTTTCTTTTACTTAAAATCTTAAAATATTTACAAGTTAAATCCATTACATGCATTATTTTATTTTTTTGGCTAAAAATTCACATTAAATTTGACCCAAAATAATTTTTTTTAAAAAAATTCTTCTCTATACAAATCATAATCTCACATTTTATAAAATAGTTTAAATTATATAAAAAAAATCACTATCTTTTTTTACTTCTAAAATTATCTCGTATCCCAAATTCATAATAAACTCTCAAATATTTGGATAGAAAATAATAACACTAGATTTCAAGTACAGAAAAATTAATGGCAAAATTAAACTTACTTAATTTTAAGAATTTAGTGATGTATTGACACAATAATTTTTCATCATCGTTCAATCACGTTAACTATTAGTAATTTCTAGCTCGTTGGTGTAAACAGCACCTTACTATTTATGGTAGACACAGCATCATCAGCATGTTTGATATTTGACTCAACGACGTTATTAGTCTTTGCTTGAACGCTTCTCTTGCAAGGCAAAGGCAAACAAAAGGCTGTTTAGTCAAACTAAAGGGCCCCTACATACCCCATTGCTTTCAGCATTGACATAAATGAAATTCCCCATCTTACACAAAACCAATCCTTGTTAGATTTTTCATTAAAGTTTATTTAGATTTTTCTATTCTTATATAAGTACTCATTTTTATATATAGTGGTGATACTTGATGTTATATACACAGTAAGTTTTATGGTGCAATTTAGTGAATATAAGTTATAGAATTTTAATTGTAATTCTATTTTGAATAATTTTTTTTAGAAATAATCTCAATTTCTCCATAGGTAGAAAGTAGTTATTTTTGTTTATATATAGACATCGATAGAGTATTAAAGTCATAACATTTTTCTTTATGAAGAGCATAAACAACACATTCCTTAACAAATACATTTTTTATTTATTTAGTAAGTGAGTTTTAGTTACTCACTGGTAAATGATTAATGATTCTAAATAATATGTTTTACATTCACATATGGGAGGAACGAATTATTTAGTAAGAGATTTTGTATTTAATTTTTACTGTAAAATTTTCTTGTACAGATAATACTATGATTAAGATTAATTTTTTATCCAAAAAATTAGAAAAAAAATGATTTATGACTAGGACACAAAAGTCAACCCTATTGCCATGAGTGTGTGCATGTGTATAGCATACGAAAGTACGTACTTATCACAGTAAAAAAAATTCAATTTCTTTATCCCCTTTATAAAAAAAATCACACCGGTTTGTTTGACCCGATCAATTATGGTAGGAAGCAGTTACTATCATAAAGAACAATGGCATCTATTTCCTTTTCTTTTTCTTGATTATTTTTTATCCGCATTCAGGTCATGCAAATTAAGAAGTAGCAATCACTAAAAACAGGTCAAAAAGACCATGTCAGTGAATTGAACAAAACTTCCCACACTTGGACAACAGAAAATAAAATAAAGTTTCTCCCTAAGTATGAAATTCATATATATATATATATATATATATATATATATATATGCGTGTCCAGTGTGTCACATATATAGAGACCCAACTGGTTAGACAAGAAGTGATTACTATGACTAAGAATCAGCTAAAAATGTAAATTAAAATACTTGTCATTCTTCTCATGATTGTTAATTATCATTATTCTATTCTCAAACAATTCGTTTAGACCAGACCAGTCAATGCCTTGCAATATTGAAATTACTAGTGAAAGCATAATTTTGTATTTAACTTTACCTACCAAGCCATTGAATTGGTCTAATGATACACTCGAGGACGGTAAAACTAAACAATTCCTCCTTTCTATATGTGGTGGCATTTACCTTATCTTGACCTCATGTCAAAGGAATCGTAAATAAGTACCCCAAATCATAGTTTTCTAAAATTTTCACGCACTTCCAAATAATGGGGCAAGCTGTAAGTTGACAATATATTGCTACATTTCTATATCAAATCATCTAGTATTTTTTTTTCATAGGTATCATAGCTGTTTCTTAACTAATAGACCAAATATTAATATCTTTTACAATTTTTGTTGATCTAATAAAATCTTATACATGGTAATAATTTGTTTTTCATATGTAAATGGGGGAAAGATATCTCTTAATCCATAAACTAATCTCGTTTACAGGACATAATTATTATTGACCTAATTTTTTTTTTCACAATGAAGATTAAACACAACTTTTTTCTTTAAATAAATCATTTTTGACATGTAAATTGAAAGCATAGTCCATCTTATTCCAGCCAAAATCATTTATATTATCAAATCATCATAATGTATAATGGGGTAAAAATATACATCCAAACATGATTAGGGACATAAAAAATAAAAAGTAGTGGATAAGATAAGGTAATAATGAGCTGAAGAGCGCGTGAAACAACAACGGGTAATTAACGGCAGGATTAATTGCAGTCAACAACAGTTTATTGAATACGATATGATTGGGTCGTAATAGTAATTACAGTATCTTGTTGGAGTAGGTCACTTGTAGTGGGGACAAAGAAGGGGACCACTTTGGACTTTGGTTTTGCCATTTCAGAGGTTCATGAGGCCGTGCTTATATTATAGCTGTCCTTCCCCTTCTTTTATTTTAGTGCTCCCCTTACCTTGTTAATTTCTTTGAGTTTCTAAAGTCATACATGGATGTTATCATCATGACATGAGTAACATCTAAGAAAATATTCAAATTTCTCATTCATTTCTAGAATAGTATAAAAGAAAAATCCGTGTATTTTTTTTCTTTTATTTTTATTCTCTCAAATTATCATTTATCATTCAAATAATCAAAGTTTTAAAAAAATATCTCATGTATTACAAATGATTCATTTAACAAAAAAATTTTGTATTCATGACAGTTACAATATTAAGAACGAAATTAATCCATGATAAAATAAAAAAAAATATCTTTTCATAAATGAGTTACTAAGAGTGATCATGTATAGGTTTTAGATAATTTTTATTTTTGGATTTGGATTTAGATTTGGTCTCCCTATATGTTTTGTTCATCTTTTGCTTTAATATATTCATGTTTGTTCCGGTTTTGATTTTGGAATATGGTTCAACATAGTTGAGATATTTTTTACTATTTATCTTTCACTTCAAGTCTCTATTTTCACAAACATTTGGTGTATTTTAATTTGTTGAAATAAAAGCTTCCATTCCAGCTATAGAGAGAGTATTTCCCTTAATTGCATTGGCTAATAATTATGCATGGAGGAGTAACACTAATTAAATTAAAGAAGGTCTCTAGCATTTGGGGTGCCACAAAATGTAGGTCAAGAGAGGCTTTCTTGGAACGCATAGGTATCATGTAATTATCCAATTGGTTAGAGATAAATGTGTTATTAATTCACAATTGCATCAACAAAATCTGCAAAGTTAAGCAGAACCATCATCTAGCACTTGTCTCTGTCAAAAAACAAAAATGGTCCCATTGTAGTTACCTTTCCTAACATGCATTATGCAATGAATATGACCGAGTGGTTTAGATGTAAAGTGGTACCAAACCGTAAGTTTGAAAACCAACTTCTGTTTCAAATGACAATGACAATCAATATATACATACATTTCACAAATTCCATGTGCTTCCTAAACAAGTATAAGAATTAGGTTTTGATTTCAATAAACAATTTAACTGTGATGTTATGGCCATGTAAAATAGTTTTACAAGTATTAATCCAGTGTATATCACCTTTAAACTTGAGTGAAAACATAAAAGTTTTATTTTATTTTACTCTGTCAATATCATTAATTTTACAATAATTACCTTAAAATAATAGTTAGGATGTTGTTTAATTGATGTATACTATAATTTTTTTATATTAACAATGTATTGAAGTTATAAACTAATAAAACAATACTCTTGTTTCCTGTCTTTTTACTTGTTCCTAAAGGACATGTCATTTAAAGAACAATGTTCTCTATTTTGATTGATAGGGCAACTTTAGCTTTCTATACTCATTGTTTACCTTGATTTTCATAAAAAGTACTAACGTTTACATGTTATCACTGTTACTTATAGAAATATCTTTGTTTTGTTAAGAAAATGGATTCCATTAATATTTTTTATTCCTTTTTACAAAATTAAACAGCATGAGAAAGAAGCTACTACTGTTTCACCATTCAGAGCAAACAAATCTAACCCAAGAACAACAGAAGCTGATATTTGGAGTTTGAATTGGAGTGTAGGCTAATTAATGCCATCGACATAATCAAATGAATGCCAGCTAGTAACAACTGTTGCATTGACTAGGAAAAAAGTTATACTCATCAATGAATATAACAACATAGTTTTTTCTTAGCCATACAGCATATATATCAAATCACCACAAATAAATAAAACAGAACAAATAGTAGTCCAAATCTTTAAAAGAACACAAGCAAGTAAGAGAGTAGAAAATAATTAGATAAATGCTTTCAGTTAAACTTAACTGTTAGGTGATGGGTCAGAAACTCAAACAATACGATTATCTTATATTTAATGCAGTGTATGTGATTATTATAAGACATCTAAAAGTAGGACAGAAAAAAAAAGTACGTGTTGTAGTATTTTGGAAAAGGAAATGTCATGTGGAGAACAACCATAAAAGAGGCGAAAGGAAACAGTTAATGTGCATAACCATTCTCATTGCAAGTAGATTTATGTGCATAAAAGTTTCAATGTGACACTACAAATCTCCAAAAATAAATCTAAGGGTACAAAAAGTGGGAGCTTTTTGAATGTGTAAAGTGAAGTTTTTAATTATGTATGATTTCTTTTCCCAAAGTGACAATAATGTGCTGTCACTCGTAGTTAGGCTAAAAATTTATTTAAGTATTAATTTTTTTTATTAGATTAAACATAGTTATCTCGTTAAATAAATCATTCTCTCACATGTATATAGCAGGATCTTACGTTATTGCGTTAATCTTTTCTGTTTAATCATCACATTTACATAAGCATTGGTCTTAGGTTCTGATATATAAATTAACATTTCCAAACAAAATGACCACCATTTTGCAGTTGCACCCTAATATGGTTAGAAATTTTTGCTATTTCATGTTATTGTTATAGAGACTCTGTTGTTAACTTGTTTTCCCCCACTTCTCATGCGAAGAATCTGTTGCACCATCAATAAATGCACTCTGAATCAATAAAAAACTAGTTATTAACTTGAAGTATATGTCCATAATGGTGGAAAGTTCAAAAGAAGATTAAAAATTGGAGCTTGCACTTGTGTGCTTAAATTGCAAAGAAGCTTTAGTGAGAATGAATGTTAACTGTTTAGGCCAAGAAGTCCTTATTTTAAGGAGCCCCTATTCTATTCTCCGAGGGAATGATTGGGCCTTCTCCCTTTCTAAATTTACAAGCCCAACACATGGATTGTTCACTAAAACTGTGCTCTACAAACTATATTAAGGATGAATTATTAGTTAATAATCGAGGAAGAAATCAAAATTATTAATATTTTATATTAAATAAATAAAATTTTATTATTAAAAATTAAGGAATTAAAATTTTTAATTTTTAAAATAAGAAAGTAAAATTATAATTAAACTAAAAAAAATAGAACCTATTAAACCATTCATTATTATTTCGTATTAATGATGTCATGCGATGATCATAAACTATTTGTGAAACAAGCTACAATAATGTAATTAGTTGAGGTAACCAATCTTATTAACATGTATCATATAGGAGCAATTTGCTAAAAAAAAAAACAAATATCCATATTCTTCAAGTCCATGGCTTTGATGAGTCGACACTCAAGACGCGTAACACAGTTATTAAGAGCAATGAAACAGCCAAGAACGATGAAAGTAAAAGTCAAGGTCAACCCCATTTTTCTATAACAATGGGCCGCAGATTCAACCTCTTCAACGGCCCTGATTCGTTTAGAGTGGAAATTCAAGTGCGATGTTGACGATTGGCAATTGTGTAAGCAGCTCACTAACGCACTTAACGCCGGGAAAGAGGATCCTCTACACGTGCACCTATATTAGATGTCATGGTAAACCATGATGGGTCTAGCATTTTAATTTTTTTTTTCATGTTTCTTTGATTTTTAATTACCAGTAGCCTATTAGCCCTGTCAGGTTTGTTTTACATAGTCTTAGAAACTGCTAATATTCTTATGATTTTTAGGGAAATTAAAGTCTTATAAAACTTAATAATTTTAAGACTTAATTGTAATTTTTATTTATTTTTGTTTAAATGTACTTCAATTTGAATTATTAAATATAGTTGAGTGCTTCAAAAACTCAAACAATTTATTAGAGTAATTTAATTCAGTTGGTTAAACATAAGATAATCATAAATTATACATTTAATAAAAAAAAATTCTATTTTATGTTTGTGTTTAACACTAAATATACATATTCAGTATAAAGGAAAAAAATAGTATCAATTACTTGAAGGACTTAAATTTTAAACTCTCACTTTTTTGTCCTTAACTTTTGAAGCTTTCTTACAACATCAGCAACAACAAGTTAACTTGTTTCATTATTTACATTAACTAATTAATTAAATAGAAGGATCATGCTTGTACATCAATTATGCTCAAAATCAAGAATTTAGATGAAGCTTTCTCTCATTCAACCTTGCAATTGCAAGCAACAAGTTTTCGTCCCCTAAGATCATGCAGCACTTCACGAGAAACTGAACTTTATATTGCACACACATTCCCTTAAATTAATCATCACAAACTCTAGTTATTATAGACTTATAGCAAGTAGCAAAAACCTCATATTCATCACTATGGCCAACACAATCCTAAACCTCTCAACAATTCTCATTCTACTCACCCTTTTGGCCCTGCATAATTCCCACTTTGTTGTTTCTTCAACTGATATGAATGATGAGGAAGATGAAGAGTATGTTCTTGACACTCCAATACCTCATCTAGGACCAAGAAGCAGGTTCTTGGCGACCATAATAAAGAAAGGAAGACAGTGCAACCGTGAGACTAACAACATCTGCAATGGTGTTCGCGCGAACAAGGGGAGAGACCTACTCTTCTGTTGCAAGAAGCATTGTCGCAATGTTCTCAGTGACAAGAACAACTGCAGGGTGTGTGGCAACAAGTGCAATCAAGGTGAAAGGTGCTGCAATGGGGTTTGCACCAATGTTTTGTCCAATGCACGCCACTGTGGCAAGTGCAGCAAGCAGTGTTCATCTGGAGATTCATGTGGGAATGGATTTTGTGGCTATGCATGAAACTGATGAAAAAGAAAGATGTTATTGAAACTTGAAAGGTTAAGGATCTTGTGATCATATATTGTACAACAGTTTGAGATATTTAAGGATTTCACATTGCAACCATTATTGTTTTTGTCACATTCTTAGCCTATGTTAATAAAGGGATAAAAGGAGAGAAGGATTGTGTTGGATTTTTATGTGGTCCCAAATTTAAGTGTACACATTTTAATTCTGCTAAGTGCTTATTTTGATCTGTTTAGTTTGTCTTCTTGATATAGTTGTTATTATGGTTGGTCTACTCTTCAAGTTAATAACAGATGGTTGGCTTTTATATAGTTACATATGTTCATTTAGATACAGATTTGCATGTCAATTAATTTAATTAGTATTTGCTTCTTTTTCCAAGGTAATGAATTGTGGATTAGATGTTTAAATTTCCTTCCCAAAGTAAGAAGGGTTGATTACATAAAAGTAAGAAGGGGTAATTATAATTGATTTTGAAATGAACATATTTAAATCCAAGTACTTTTATTCTAAAAGTAAGTTAGTGATTCCATTAAAAAAAAAAAAGTTAGTGATAAAATTCAGTATAATTTTTTTTATTCTACTATAAGATACTTAAAACTGGTTCAAGTCAAAATCATTTCTTAATCCAGAATCAGTTTTTCAGCATGGGACAAACATACGAATTTTAATCTAAAATTATGCTGGCTGATATTTTAACATGGTTTTGGGTCACTGTGAAACCAAACACGGAATAAGATTTGTGACTGACATGCAATACACTTCATCAAAGAAGCAGAGATTTTATAGCAAAATTCATAGCAGCAGTCATAAAATCGTAACCATATTCTTGTAGAGTTGGTTATATTTTGCAGGAGAAAGAGAAACAACTGGTTTTTACGTGAACAGATATAGTATGTATATACGCATACATCACAGATGACAGATCTACACTTTCCATTAGTCATAGTCAACTAGCAACTAGCAAGAGACAGCATCAAGTGTTTACTTTGTAGTATTACAGTATTTCAAAATAACTTAGAGCTGAAGTAGTCAAGTAAAATAAAGATTCTCTAAATCAAGAGAAAGAGAAGTGTATATATATTCAAGGACAACATGCAATATTTTATCAGAAACTATGGGGTAATCCAAGGGTGTGTTTAGAAAACCAGTTGAATATAACACTGACGAATAACTTACGCGTTCTAAGGGAAGAATCCAAAAGCTATGTGAGGGAAGCTTTATTTTTAAAACTAGTTGCGTTTTTTTTAACTGGTATCCAAACATACACTAAATCACCATGCAAGAGACCCTTTTGAAGTAGTTCGATGCTTGTTGGCAATCTCAAGTTCACACCCTTGAAATAATGGCCAAAACTCACTCCACCCTCACAGTTGTTCTTCTACTCATAATTTTGTTCCTTCACTGCCAAATGGCCCTCTCAACCACTAACAAAGATGATGATTTTGATGAGTACTATGAAGTGGATACTCCAAATCATTTCACATCTAGAAGCCGATTCTTGGCAACTGCAATAAAGAAAGGTGCTCATTGCAATCCCAATGCCAATGGTAACAACATGATCTGTAATGGGATTTCAGCAAAAAAAGGGACAGAACTGCTCCAAGGTTGCAAGATCAAATGTGTCAATGTTGTTGGAGACACGAACAACTGTGGACAGTGTGGGAAGAAGTGAAAGCAAGGAATGCAGTTTTGGACTCTCAAATGTTGTAGTATTTGATTTTCAATGTGGTATAATTTGGTATGTTTTGGTTTTTCATGATTCTATTTTCATGATCGCGTTATTATTAGGTTGAAATGAAGGCATTGATGACCAACAACAGTTGCTACTGGTGGTAATGATTAGTCACTTGTTCCAATTCTTATAAGTTTTTGAATTTATAAATAGATTATATTGAAAGAATAATACTTACATTTTTTTTCAATGGTTTGAGATTAACACTTCCAAAAATAATATTTACATTTTTTTTTTCTAAAGGAGCATGAACAATCCTATCATCTGTCTCATAATCGATAACAAAGAAAAAAAGTGAATCGAAAAAAAATACATTCATTAGATAATACTTACATATTATGTGTATACTTACGATTTCTAATAAAGATTAATCTCATTTTCGTACTAATTACAGGCAAATAAAAATGAAGGATCTATCATGTTTTTTGTTTTTTTTTAATCTATAAAAATCGAAGAGACATGACCAGAAGTGAGTGAATTATTATCAATTCTGATATACTTTGCATCCCGATACAATTTTTATGTTATTCCAACTCATTAATTTATGGTTCTGTGCAAAAAAATAATAATCAACGGTTGAATATATTATTCATGGGTTGCTTTAAGAAAAAACATAAATTGGACATAGGCCTATAAAGAACCCGATCGAGAGTAAAAAATACAGGCCCAATAAGGCCCAATTCCTTTGAACAGAAGCACTTTCACTAACTTAGAAAAATTCCAGTTGTAAATTTCAGACAGACAGGTGTATTGAATCAAAACCCTAAACCCAAAAACCTCATTCCCTGGCAAAAGCAAAAAGATTAGGGTTTTTGTGATCTCCTTCTTCTTCGTCGTCACCGTCTCTATCTCACTGGGTTAGTGCTATGCATTTCTCTGCACTTTTTTTTATTATTATATATTTCTGATTCAATTTGTTTTACGTGTGGATCTGTTTCTGTTTCTATAGCTCTGCCATGCTCGCCCTTTCCAGAGGCCTGGTATCTCGCCTGCAAAGTAATAGTTTTTCACCGTCGTCGTCACTCCGATATTTGAGTTCCGATGTAGCGATTCAGACTCGGATAATTGAGCCAAAATCCAGTGTTATGACCCCTAATTCGAAGCGCACTGGGCTTATTGCGGTGAAGTGTGGAATGAGTGCGCTTTGGGATAAATGGGGTGCCAGAATTCCCATCACTGTGCTTTGGGTGGATGATAACATTGTGTCTCAGGTCAAAACTCCCGAGAAAGAAGGTTTCTGTGCTCTCCAGGTGCCTCTCTTCTCTTCTAGTTATCCTTTTTTTTTTTTTTAAATTTAAACTCTTGTGAAATTTAAAGTTTGTATATTCTGTGGTGCGGTTCAATTTAGCTGTTTGGGTAAGCTAATCCAGAAGTGCTTCTTCTGGGAGAAGAAAAAATGAAATGGGCTTCTCTATAAGCTAAAATTAGTCAATGCAAAAGTTCATTTTAGCTCATGGAGAAGTGCTTCTTCTGGAAGAAGAAAAATGAAATGAGCTTCACCATAAGCTAAAACTAGCGAATGCAGAAGCTAATTTTAGCTTATGGAGAAGCACTTTTGGAGAAACTTACTCCAATAGGCCGATGGTTTTTTTTTTTTTTTTATAGTGGTATAATGTTTTCAAGTGTGTGTGTCTAATTATAGAGTTATTTTCTACTTTGTTTCTAGTTAGATTGGTTGTGGACACAAGAAGGATAAACATTTGACCAAGCCTGAAGTGGGTCATTTTAGGGCTCAAGGAGTTCCAATGAAGAGGAAGCTTAGGGAGTTTCCAGTGACAGAGGATGCACTACTTCCTGTGGGAACAACACTTAATGTCCGCCATTTTGTTCCAGGCCAGTATGTTGATGTCACAGGAATATCAAAAGGAAAAGGTTTTCAGGTGTTTTACTCCTTCCTTCATATTAAATATTGATTTTACATTTTTACTTTTTTTAAAATAAAAAAACTATTACCACATGCTTTCACCTGTCATGAACTCTGATGTCACTGTCAACAAGAAAGAGAGTGAGATAGACATGGGGAAGTGAGGGTGAGGGAGCAGAAGAAAGGGAAAAAAAGGAAAGAACACCTTCCGCCAGATAAGAACGTACCTTAGCTCTTCTATTGGAAGGACTTTGATAGTCGTTTTTAGCAGTTCACACTTTGAAGATCCAAGCTGGGAATGATTGACTTTAACTTTTTTTAAACTTAAAAGACATGAATGTGGAGCGAAAGAATTCTCTTTAGAGAGGCTCTGCAACTTCTTCTCCGATCATAGAATAGGATCTTTTAGGTAATAAGATCGAAAGAAAGCAAAGCATTCCAAAAGAAATGAGAGTACCAATACTGACAGCAGCTCCAGCTGACTACCTTTGCTATGATCATATCCACCCTGACTATGAAGCTTGAGTCCTGTCTTTGCCCGTGAACACAACAGGACGTGTGTGTGTGTGTGTAATTTATGCATGTATTTGTCTGCATTTTTATATATTATCATGTTATTGACCTCTTATTTTATTTTATTTTATTTTGTGTATGCCTGTGGAGAATCCTTCATAAATGTGAGTAAAGCAGACACTGAAAGTGTTCCAGTTTTGTGGACTGAAGTCTGTCAATTTCAAATATCTTTTTTTTTGTTTCCAGGGTGTGATGAAGCGGCATGGATTTAAGGGAGGGCCAGCATCCCATGGTTCTTCATTGTTCCATCGAGGCCTTGGTTCAACAGGTCAATTAGGCCCGATGAGGGTAAGTTGTACTCATTTAGATTTTGGTATGTTTGTTAAGTTTCTAATTTGCTTACAATAACATTTAAGTATTTTATTCTATTACCCTTCATTCAGGTTTTTAAAGGTAAAAAGATGCCTGGACGAATGGGTGGGGATCAAACAACAGTTAAAAATGTATGGGTCTACAAAATCGATCCAGCTAGAAATTTGATGTGGGTGAAAGGCCAGGTAAATTCTTTTTCTATTTTTATTCTCACATTCAGATTGGAGCTAAAAAGGGCAAGAACTGGAACACTTATTATCACATCAGACACTTGAGCATCCCACTTAATTCATATTGTAGTGTTGCTATAGAAATTTCAATTTATGTTTGAGCCAAAATTACTTGTGTAAATTTTTCACCAGAATTTGGGACCATTAGTATGTATGTAATCATGGATGGATCAGTATTCAGCCTGTATTGATTGCATGTTTCTCTTTGTATGCTCAACAGGTCCCAGGAGCTACAGGGAACTTTGTTTTTATAAAAGATGCTGTGTATGAAAAACCTGACATATCTTTGCTTCCTTTCCCAACTTACTTTGTCCCAGACGATGAAGATATTGATAATTTAAAACCACTGGTTGCTGAGCTTGGGGATGTGGATCCATTTATGGTTACTGATTAAAGAGTTGGTTTTCATGCCAGGTTCACTTCTGCAATCATGTTTTCTTGGAATATAGATGGCAAAATGAGATTTTTAAGGTACCATCAGAGGATGATTTTTTACTTATCTTTTTAGGCAGCCTTAGGGTTGTTTACAACATTGGCCATATCTAAAATTAAGATCGGGTAAAGCGTTGTTGTCTTGGAATCCTACAAATAAGTGTGGAGATTTGGAATTAATGAATCATGATGTTTTATTCTAATTGAATTGTCTCCTAGTTTTATTCCTATAAGCTAGAAGCTGAATGACTAAAAATTTATAGGCTTAATTGTATTTTTGGTCCCATTACTTTCACAAATATGTGATTTTGGTCACCTAGTTTTAAATTCGTAATTTTGGTCCTCCTGTTCCTACTTCTAAATTCTTGTAATTTTGGTTTAACCATTAAATTGCAAAAGTTGATCGTCAAATTTAATGTTGACTTTTATTTATTTTAAAAAAATTAACTATTTTTTTACTTGTCACAATTTTTTTTAAATTCAAAATTTATTCAGTTATTATAATTTTTTATTTAAGTTAATCTTTTTATTGGTAAAAAAAATATGTAGACTTTTTTCCTTTTTTGAAAAAAAAATTATCTATCTTTTAACTAATTACAAAATTAATTTTTTAGTTTAAAAATGACCTAGTTTTTTTTTGTGATTAGTAAAAAAATTAGGTAATTAAATTAAATCAATTAATTTTGTAATTAGTAAAAAAAAAAAGGATAAACTTTAAATGTTAAATTTGATGAAACTAGTTGATGAAGCAAAATTACATAAAAGAACATTTTTAGCTATTTGTTTTCTAAATTAAAAAGGTTGAAAGAATTTCAAATAGATTAATGACCATAAAAATAAGACAAAGATTAACCTTAAGAACACTAATTTTAAAAAAAACATTGATTAAGAAAGTAAAAGGAGATTTTTTTTTTTATAAGATAAAATGTTTTTCCATAATTTTCATATGCGCTTATGTATTTTAATAAAGAAAAAATATTTTTAATTCGTTAAACCAATGTCCTAAAGACACTGGGGCACTAGTTAGCAAGATCCTACAAAACAAAAATAAGTTGTCTGATAAGAAATATTACATTAGCACAGAAATTTAATTAAAAAAACTTGTTTAGTTGGATTTATTAAAGGATGGACCTTCAATATGTTGATCTTTACATTGAGACAAGGGTTTATATTTTGACCCATATACCTAACATTGTTTTTCATTTTTACCCTTATATGAAAAAAATAATATTAAACACAAATATAACTTCAATAAACAATAAGGATGCTTGTTGATATTTCTGAATATATGATCACTATCACACAATTATACAGGTATCCATCCTCTTTCTTGGCTTAAAGTGAACACCAATAATCTTGAAATGGAGGGAGTGACAATATTAGAAGATGAATGTTCTGTCTGTACACTTTTCTCTCTCTTCATTAGCTTTACTTACTAAGCAAAACTTCCCACAAAAAAAGAAAGAACAAAACATCTCTTTTAGACAATTAGACTACCTAGGAAAGGTAGCTCTTGCTAAACTTCTACAAATACCGAATGAGCTCCACTGCAAACTTCCCTTTCTTTGTGGGGTTAATTTCTCCTATCTGGTCCAAAATGAAATAAAACATAACTAAAAAGGCTTAATCACATATAATGAGTTTAAGAGTGATGTGTTAACATTGTAAAATAGTTACACTTTACACTATCAGTCAATCACAAATTATTGTTTGCATGATTTTTAAGATAATCCAAGCTTTATGTTAACTTTTGATAAGTTACCTTTAATCTTCCCTTTCCACTAACTGATACAATATCTCCGCTCTTGAGTGTGGTTCCTTTGGTAGTAACAGGGATCCAGTTGATACGCACATCACCATTGCTATGAGCATGATACGTACAAAACACGGTTATCATAATAATATGAGCCATTGTTTTTTCCCATACCAAATGTATGTATTATGAGATTTTGCAATGAAAAGGTGCATTACTGAAATATATATCAGTTGCAGTTTAAAGTTGTAACACTTCTATATTAAGCATCTCAAGGACTTGTATTTGACATCTGGTGTCTTGACTGTCACTAATGCACAATTTTGTTTACATAAGTTGGAGAAAGCCAACCTGATCATGTCAACTAACTTTGAACGTGAAACTTTAAATCCAGCACTAGCTAATGCATCAACTCTTAGTGATGCTTCTATAGCTTTGAATGATTTTGTTCTGCACAATAAACAAAGTTGGTAAAGTCTGACTGACACAAATACTATGTGAAGTTGAGCTCAGGTCAATACTGCACCTTGGTGGTTCATAATCAAGAGAAATTAATGGAATCTTGGTGCAAGATACAGGAACATTACGAACCTGAATAAGAAGAATATAATCAGAATATAAATAGTATCCAACAATTATGTAAAACACAAACTGCTTAAAACAGTGTACTAAATTTAAACAGACCTTTATATATTGTGAAGAATGATTCTCACACAAGGGTAAGGCATTATCTTTTGTTATAATAATTAGATGTTTATTAAGAGAGGTAAAATGTAAAAAATGGTTAAGTGAAATAACATTACCTTAACCAGTGTTGACATGAGAAATTCAACGAGTTCAGGTACAACAATTAGCTGAGCACCCTGCTCTCCCTGGATAACAAAGGCAACAAAGTCTAAGTTTCCTAAAATATGTGTGGGCTCTGGTGTACATGCACACTAGAAAAATAAACAGAACAAAAAACTAATTATTTGAATAAATACAAACAAAATGGTAAAAGATAATAGAAATATTGAGTCATCAAACAACAAACGAAAATCAACAACATTTAGAGATAAAAGCAGCATTAGACAAGAATATTGAACTTATAAGAGATGACATGGAAATAAGAACAAAACCTTTAAATAAAAAATACCTGCAATATAATATCTCCAATTTTCTCCCTGACAATTCCTGTACCAAGAATTGAGCCAAGGAAGTCACCATGCGAGCAAGGTTCAAACTGGAAGTTTCCTGTAATGCTGAAAAAAGTAATTTTATGTAAATATTAGCAAACATTTCTAGGAACATCAACAATGGATCTGGTGAGCTTGAAAATTTTGGTAACAAAATTACAAGATTTACCTTAGTGCTGAAATAATATCTGGATCACTGGTCAGTTCTTCTGGATGTCCAACAGAAATCCGACAACGTTCAGCCTATAGAATACAAGTGTTATTATGTCTACATACAAATTCAGATTACTTATGTATCAAGATTTGAGGGTACTGAAAAACACTTATCTGGATATTTACCTGAGGGTAACCTCCTTGAGCAATTGCTTTCATGTCTGCTAGTTTTTCCAAAACCTGCATAGATTCCTTTAGCACTGGAGGGGTTAGAAAATCTGTGTGGAGAATCTCTCGCTTTAATGATGCTCGTTTAGCCTACAACAAATGGAACACAACCAACTCAGGGATTAAATAATGATTTATAGGGTAAGATTTTAAGACATGTAATGGTAAAAAAAGCCTCAATATTTTTGACACAGGCAATAAACATCAAACTTTCATGTAGGGATAAAAAGGAGTTCCAAGGTTGTTCATGACATGTGTAAGGTAATGATGTTTATGGACTAGAGACCAGGGAAAAACAAGAAAGTACCATCTCAAGAACATGTTTTACTTCTTTAGTTACACTTCTTTCTCCTACTCCCTTGAGTAACAAGTCAACTTCTCCCTTTAGAGCTTGTACTGTCTGGCTTACACCTGGAGCTGCACTTCATAAAACACTAGAAAATGTGAAACTGGATCATGATTGAGATGCACAAATAATACATGCTTTATTGAACTAGCATCTCAAAAGTAGAGAAAGAAGTAAAAAATACTGCTTGCTTCTTTATCACCCAGTAGTACACCATTCTCTATTAGATGGATCAAATGATAATACCTCGAAAATGCTTAGGGGACGTTTGTTTCTCGGATCATTTGGTTATGGTGCATCTTCAAGAACACTTTAGCTGAAACTATTCTATGACTGATGTTTCACTTATAACACACAACCCCTCAACAACACAGTTGGTAATATTTCTTTTAGTACCAAAGCCCCTTCACCACTATTGCAGATGTAGTAAAAAGTAAAACTTTCGATCAACAAGCATGATTAATGAAAAAAGAGGAACACTGACAGCCAAATTACAAACAGCAAGTTCTCAACTTTATCACAATTCATGAAACACCTTTGTCCATTCAGTTATATTCATTACCATGTTTAGTTACGAACACACTCGAAATTAAAATAACGGGGTATGATTTATACGTATTCTCGTGTCAGGACAAAGAGCACAATTTCTCGCCTTCATTTCCAGCACCCAGAATTTCTTTTGTCAAAAAGAGTGCAGTTTTAAGAGATTAAGCATAATGGGTATGCCAAAGTTAGCACCAAAAACAGAAAGGAAAAATCAAATTAGATGAAGTAAGTGGAGTGGAGACCTGAAGAAGTAGAAACGGAGAGATGAGAGCAAAAATTCCTTTGGAAAGAGAGGTTGACATTGCTGCGGAGAAGATGAGAACGAGAGATTGCAAAAGCTCTTCTTAGAGACCATGTGGTTCCAAAGCTAGTAGTGGCAGCAGCCATGGCGATTCCACCTTCGCCGGGATGAGCCTCAACTCAACTCAACACCACATGACATGAGGAATTATGCTACGTCTCAAACGCCTTCATTTTTTTTAGCCATAATTGCACGTTTTTTTGGATTCCAACTATGTTATTTTATGATTTTTATTTATCGCTTAAATATTTTTGCATATTTTATTATTATGTTTTTTAATTTTCATATATTTTACCAATTTATTAAATGCCTAATAATTTATTAAATGACTCAAAATAATATTAAGTTTACAATATATAATTTTTCATATTATTATATTTTTTAATATATTTGTCAATTATTTTTAATATTATTATAAGTAGATATTAGTGAAACTAAGTCATAATGGAGGTAAAAATAAGTCAAATGTAAGTATTTAAGGTTTAAAATTTTAAGGTTTCAAGTAATGGAATTTATGATTTTACTAGGATTTGTGATTTCACAACTTAATGTTTAAATTTCAAGAATTTATTGTTTTATGATTTAAGGTTGTGATTTATTGTTTTAGGGATTTATGGTTTATAACTTACTATTTTGAGTTTATTGTTTGAGGCCCATAGCTTTAAGTGTATACAATATATGATTTAAGGCTTTATGATTTATAGTTTCACAATTTACAGTTCAGGGTTTATGATTTTAGGATTTTGAGTTTCATAATTTATGATTTCATGTGTTAAGATTTAAAGTTTCAATGTCTATAGTTAATTGTTTCAGGGTTTATAGGTTTTGGTTTAAGGTCCATGATTTTTAGTTTTATGGTTTATAATTTATATGGTATGATTTTAAGGTTTTAGGTTTATGGTTCAAAGTTTATAGTTCATGGTTGAGTTAGCGTTAATGTTTATATTTTAGGTTTACATGGTTTAAGGTTAAGATTTTATTATGCATGATTTAAGGTATATGACTCATTATTTTAAGGTTCAATGTTTGGAGTTTAAGGTTTCATGACTTAGGTTTTAAGGTTTCAATGTTTATGGTTTCATGGTTTAGTATTTCAGGTTCATTATTTTAAACTTTTGAGGTTTAAGGTTTAGACCCTTTTCATGGTTAAGGGTTTGTGTCAAGGTTTATAATTTATGATTTTATGGTTTTATGGTTTAATGTTTTAAGATTTATGAATTTATGATTTAATGTTTAGGATTTTAAGGTTTATGAGTTTATGCTTTATAGTTTAGGATTCAATGTTTTAGAATTTATTTTTTAGGCTATATGGTTTATGCTTTAGGACTTTATGGTTTTGTGTTGCATGGTTTTATGGTTTAAGATTTAAAGTTTTATTATGATTTATGGTTTTCATGGTTTAAGATTCAGTGTTTCATTTCATAGTTTATGATTCCATGATTTAGGATCTAGAGTTTTATTTCATGGTTTACATTTTCCTTTATGATTTAAGGTTATGGTTTCATGGATTAGAATTTATAGTTTTGATCCATGGTTTAGGATTTAAAGTTGCACTAATGAAATCCCAATGATTTGGAGTTTCAATAATGAAACTCTAAACTATTTAGGATTTCATTTATGAAACCCTGAATCCTAAACCATAAATGAAAAACTATGAAACCATAAATCTTAATAAAACCCTATGAATTTGGGATTTCATTAATGAAATCCTAAACTAGTAAAGGTTACATTAATGAAACCTTAAATACTAAACCGTGAAACCCTACATCATAAACCATGAAATAAAATCCTAAATTCTAGATCATGAAACTCTAAATGATAAATCATGAAATAAAACCTTAAATCTTAAATAATGAAACACTCAATCCAAAACCATAAAATTAACCCTAAATCATAAACCATAAAACCCTAAATCATAAACCATGAAACCTTAAACAATGAAATGAAACCATAGATCATAAGCTATGAAACCCTAAACCTTAACTTTAAACTCATGGGATGAAACACTAAATCATAAAGCATGAAAGCCTAAACCCTAAACATTAAACCATGAAACCATAAGGTTTCATGATTTAAAATTTAGGGTTAATAAATGACTACATAAAATATTTAGGGTTTCATTTATTAAACCTTGAATCTTAAACTATGAAATCATAAATTCTAAACAATGAAATAAAGTCCTATATGTTAAATCATAAAACCCTAAATCCTAATAAAACCCTAAAGATTTAGGGTTTCATAAATGAAATTCTAAGGATTTAGGGTTTCGTAAATAAAATCCTAAGGATTTAGGATTTCATTTATGAAACCTTAAATACAAAACCATAAAACCTTAAATCATAAACCATGAAATAAAACCCTACTTGCTAAACCATGAAACCCTAAATAATAAATCATGAAATAAAACCATAAATCCTAAACCATGAAATCCAAAATCTTAAACTGTGAAACCTAAACCATGAAATGAAACACTAACATAAACTATGAAACCTTAAATCATAATTCATGAAACCATAAACCATAAAATGAAACCCGAAATCATAAACCATGAAACCTTAAACCATAAATCTAAACTCATGGAACGAAACCTTAAATCCTAAAACTTTAAACCATAAATCATAAATAATGAAAGCTTAAACCCTACACCTTTAACCATGAAACCATAAGGTTTCATGATTTAAAATGTAGGGTTTCATTTCATGATTTAGGATTTAAGGTTATGGTTTTATGGTTTATGATTTAGGGTTTCATTTATGAAATCCTAAGTATTTAAGGTTTCATTAATGAAATCCTAAGAATTTAGGGTTTCATTAATGAAACCCTAAACTATTTAAGGTTCATAAATGAATACCTAAAATATTTAGGGTTCCATTTATTAAACCTTGAATCTTAAACTATGAAACCATAAAATATAAACCTTGAAATGAAACCCTAAATGTTAAATCATAAAACCCTAAATCCTAATAAAACTCGAAGATTTAGGGTTTCATTAATGAAATCTTAAAGATTTAGGATTTAGGGTTTCATTAATAAAATCATAAGGATTTAGGGTTTTGTAAATAAAATACTAAGGATTTGGGGTTTCATTAATAAAATTATAAATTATTTAAGGTTTCATTTATTAAACCTTGAATCTTAAACTATGAAACCATAAATTCTAAACCATGAAATTAAACCCTAGATGTTAAATCATAAAACCCTAAATCCTAATAAAACCATAAGGATTTAAGGTTTCATTAATGAATCTTAAGGATTTAGGGTTTCATTAATGAAATCATAAGTGGTTAGGGTTTTGTAAATAAAATACTAAGGATTTGGGGTTTCATTAACAAAATTTTAAATTATTTAAGGTTTCATTTATTAAACCTTGAATCTTAAACTATGAAATCATAAATTCTAACCATTAAATGAAACCCTAGAAGTTAAATCATAAAACCCTAAATCCTAATAAAACCTTAAGGATTTAAGGTTTCATTAATGAATATTCATGATTTAGGGTTTCATAAATGAAATCCTAAAGATTTAGAGTTTTGTAAATAAAATCCTAAGGATTTAGGATTTCATTATGAAACCCTAAATGCTAAACTATGAAACCTTAAATGATAAATCATAATATAAAACCTTAAATCTTAAATCATGAAACTTTAAATATTAAATCGTGAAAACATAAACCATGAAATGAAACTGTAAATCATAAATTATGAAACCTTAAATCACAAACCATAAAACCCTAAATCCTAAACTATGAAAACCTTGAACATGAAATGAAACCCTATATCATAAACCATGAAACCATAAATCTAAACTAATGGAATGCAACCTAAAATCCTAAACCATGAAACCATAAATCATAAATAGTGAAAGCATAAACCCCAAACCTTAAACTATGAAACCATAAGGGTTAATGATTTAAAATTTAGGATTTCATTTCATGGTTTATGATTTAGGGTTTAGAGTTTCATTTATGAAATCCTTAGGATTTAAGGGTTTCATTAATGAAATTCTAAGAATTTAGGGTTTCATTAATCAAACCCTAAACTATTTAAGGTTCATAAATGACTACATAAAATATTTAAGGTTTCATTTATTAAATCATGAATCTTAAACTATGAAACCATAAATTCTAAACTATGAAATAAACATTAAGTGTTAAACCATAAAACCCTAAATCCTAATAAAACCTAAGAATTTAGGATTTTGTTAATGAAATATTAAAAATTTAGGGTTCATAAATGAAATCCTAAAGATTTAGGGTTTCGTAAATAAAATCTTAAGGATTTAAGGTTTCATTTATGAAACCCTAAATAACAAACGATGAAAACCAAAATCATAAACCATGAAATGAAAACCAAAATGATAAATCATGAAATAAAACCTTAAATCCTAAGTCATGAAACCCTAAATCCTAAACCATGAAATGAAACCCTAAATCATAAACTATGAAACTCTAAATCATAAACCATGAAACCCTAAATCATAAACCATTAAACCTTAAACCATGAAATGAAACCCTAAATCATAAACCATGAAATCATAAAACCTAAACCATAAACTATGAAATGATAAGGTTTAATGATTTAAAATTTAAGGTTTGATATTATGGTTTAGGATTTAAGGTTATGGTTTCATAGTTTATGATTTAAGGTTTCATTAATGAAATTCTAAGGATTTAGGGTTTTATTAATGAAACCCCAAACTATTTAGGGTTCATATATGACTACATAAAATATTTAGGATTTCATTTATTAAACCATGAATCTTAAACTATGAAATCATAAATTCTAAACTATGAAATAAACCCTAGGTGTTAAACCATAAAACCTTAAGGATTTAAGGTTTCATTAATGAAATATTAAAAATTCAGGGTTTCATAAATGAAATCCTAAGAATTTAGTGTTTTGTAAATAAAATCTTAAAGATTTAGGATTTCATAAATGAAACCCTAAATACTAAACCATGAAATATAAAATCATAGACTTGAAATGAGTCCCTAAAAGTTAAACCATGAAATACTAAATGATAAATCATGAAATAAAACCTTAAATCATAAACTATGAAATGAAACCCTAAATCATTACACCTTGAACCACAAAATGAAACCCTAAATCATCAACCATGAAACCCTAAACCATAAACCATAAATCCAAACTCATGAAACGAAACCTCAAATCCTAAATCATGAAACCATAAATCATAAACCATAAAAGCATCAACCCTAGATCCTAATCTTTAAACTATGAAACCATAAGGTTTGATGGTTTAAAATTTAAAGTTTCATTTCATGGCTTATGATTTAGGCTTTCATTTATGAAATCCTAAGGATTTAAGGTTTCATTAATGAAGTTTTAATTTAGAATTTCGTTAATGAAACCCTTAACTATTTAGGGTTCATAAATGACTACATAAGATATGTACAGTTTCATTTATTAAACTATGAAACCACACATTCTAAACCATGAAATGAAACCCTAGGTGTTAAACCATAAAACCCTAAATCCTAATAAAACTCTAAGGATTTAGCGTTTCATTAATACAATTTTAAAAATTTAGGGTTTCATAAATGAAATCCTAAGGATTTAAGGTTTCATAAATAAAATCCTAACAATTTAATGTTTTGTAAATGAAATCCTAAATTATTTAGGGTTTCATCATAAACAATGAAATGAAACCCTAAATGCTAAACCATGAAACCCTAAATGATAAATCTTAAAATTAAACATTAAATCAAAAACCATGAAACCCTAAATCATAAACCATGAAACCTTAAATCATTAAATGAATCCCTAAATCATAAACCCTAGAACCCTAAATCATAAACCATGAAACCTTAAATCCTAAATGATAACTCATGAAACCCTAAATCTTAAACCATGAAACCATAAACCCTAAGCAATAAATCCAAACTAATGGAATGAAACCCTAATTCCTAAACCATCAAACCACAAATCATAAACCATGAAAGCATAAACCTTAAACCATGAAACCATAAGGTTTCACTATTTAAAATTTAAGGTTTCATTTTATTGTTTATGATTTAAGGTTATGGTTTCATGATTTATGATTTAGGGTTTCATTTATGAAATATTAAGTATTTAGGGTTTCATAAATGTAATCCTATAGATTTAGGGTTTCATTAATGAAACCTTAAACTATATAGGGTTCATAAATGAATACCTAAAATATTTAGGATTTCATTTATTAAACTTTGAATCCTAAACTATGAAATCATAAATTCTAAACCATGAAATGAAACCCTAGATGTTAAACCATAAAACCCTAAATCCTAATAAAACTCTTAGGATTTAGGGTTTCATTAATGTAATTTTAAAGATTTAGGGTTTCATTAATGTAATCTTAAGGATTTAAGGTTTCATAAATGAAATCCTAAATTATTTAGAATTTCATTAATGAAACCTTAAATAATTTGGGGTTTAATTAAAATCCTAAATAATAAACTATGAAACCCTAAAATATAAACAATGAAATGAAACTCTAAATGCTAAACCATGAAATGAAAATCTAAAGGTTGAATCATAAAACCTTAACTCCTAAACCATGATATAAAACCATAAATCCTAAACCATGAAATGAAATCCTAAATCATAAACTATAAAACCATAAATCATGAATCATAAAATCCTAAACACTAGACCATAAATCCAAACTCATGAAACAAAACCCTAAATCCTAAACTATGAAACAATAAATCATACAACATGAAAATTTAAACCTTAAATCTTAAACCATAAAATCATAATCCATGCAACATCAAACCCTAGAATCTTAAAGCATAGACCCTAGACCCTAAACATTGAGCCTAAATAATTGAACTCTAAAATTCTAAACCCTAAAAGCATAAAACCCTAAACTTTAAATCATGAAACCTTAAATCCTAAAACCATAAACCTTAGACACCAACCATTAATCATGAAATAAACTCTAAACCTTAAACTTTAAAATCTTAAAACAATGAACAAACATGAAATCCTAAACATTGAAACCTTAAAACTTAAATCATGAAACTCTAAACCATGAAACGATAAACACCAAAACTCTTATCTTTAAAACCATAAACCACAAACCTTGAACCCTAAAATTGTTAATCTTAAACCCTAAAACTTTAAATCATACAAGATAAAATACCATAAACCTTAAACCATAAACCATAACATATAAACCATACACATTAAAAATAAAACCCTAAAACCATGAGTCATGTACTCTAAAACCTTGAACCACATATCATAACCATATATCACTAAGATTTTAACCTTAAATACTAAACTATAAACCTTAAATAATGAATCATGTGCCATAAACCTAAAATCATAGCATATAAATTTTAAACCATAAATCATAAACCCTAAATAATGAATCATAAACCCTAAACCATATACGAAAAACAATGAACATTAAACCCTAAAACTTTAAAATAGTGAATTATAAACCCTAAATAGTAAACCATGAAATCTTAATTTTTAAACATTGAATTCTCAACCATAAATCGTAAATCTTAAATCATAACACGATAGACCTTAAACCATAAATTATGAATAAAACCTTGAATTGTGGACACTAAATTTTGAGACCGTTAACAAAATCTTAAAATTTTAGTGTTCTTCACACCTATGATTTTCTTTTAGTCTCTTATATGATCATCTGGTAATTTAATTAAATATAATAACTTATTTATATGAACTTAAAAATAAAAGAAAAATTGTTAAATTTAGACAAAAAATATATATATACACATTATTAAAAAAAATCATATAAAACTTAAAAATTAATTACAATGGTATATAAAAAAAAATTAAAATTCATGATTTAATTTTTATTGGTTTATTAAATCAAAATATATACACATTTTATTGATCTAAATTACTATATTTAAGATAATTAAGTAATTATATGAACTAAATATTGATAAAAATGAATATAGTGATGACACATGATATCTTATCATGTGACAAAATCTTTTATAATATATAATAGATTTCTACCAAATTATGTAGTTTTTTTTTTTTTGGGTGAAATAAAATTATGTAGTTTCGTTAATAACATAATGATAAAATATATAAAAATGAAAAAAAAAACATTATAGTAAAATGTGTGAATGAGAAAAAGACTGAGTGATGAAAATCCCGAATGAAATAGAAATATTGGTAAAACTCTCTCAACTCTTTTCAATACTAGTTATATATTCTATTTAGATGTAAGATCCATCAAAGCTTATGATTTTTAATAATTATTTAAAATAATTTTTTGAAATATATTTAATATTTTTATCCATTTTTATTTATTTTATAATTTATAATGAATTTTGAGTTTAATCTATAAATGATAGGGTTTAGGATTCAGTGTTAATAATCAAAGGTTCACTCCAGATCCTCAGGCTGAGAGTAAAAGTTTATTGCTTTAATACACAGATTTCTGCATACAATTGTCTATGATAGCCTGCATAAAACGATTTTTATTAAAAAAATAAATGAAAATTTACTAGTAACATTTTTTTTTTTGGTGAAAATTTACTAGTAACATTTAGGGGTGGCTAGTGGCTACCAACTTTATTAAAAACTTTCGAAAATATATTTAGTTTACATATGGAATCCAAACCAAACTGATAATGCAAACTAATTCAAAACAAAAAACTTGAATTGGTTCGGATTAGATTGGAAAATAGTTGTTTTCATGCAAAAATTGCTCACCCAACATTTGATCTTACCTCATGGATTATTTGGTACCTTGTAGCCAAATGAAGACAGATTCATATTCTCTACCATCACAGAGATTTTTGTTAACCAACATGTAAAATCTCTCATCATAAAGTTTTTCAGTATATCATGGTACCATTCCTATGACAAATTATACTATAGAAACAAATTCAAACTTCCAGTAAACGTCTCATGAAATCTGAACAAAATTTTCAAAGTACATAGTCAAGCTAAATTGTATGCATGCATGCAGTTTTGATCTACTCTCCCAAGAGGATGTATAGAAACATGAAATATAACTAGTGCTACCTCACAAACCTAGCACCCCACTCAGAAAATTGGTTTCACTGCTCCTCCTCCTACATCTAAACTTTTCAGAAAAGATAGATGTATCCAAGCACAGCCAACAGGAGGACTAGCAAAGCAGCAGCTGCAGCCCATATCAGGTAATTGTTAGACTTCTTACGCTTAAAGATAGCTTTTGGAACCGAGTCTGGACCTCTTGGTCGGCCCCTGGACCTGATGCCACTCTCCTTTTTGACCTTTTCCTTCACTGGAGCTGGGGCTTGGACATCATCGTTGGCCATTTCCGGCTCTGTAGCCTCGACGATTTCATCTATTGGTTCGTCCTCAGGGTTGGCAACAGCTGCTGCGCCTGAACCTTTCTTCTTTGCTTTCTTCTCGCGGTCCTATTAAAAACTTCAGGTTTTGGAAAATGTATAACTATGGAATGAGAAAAATAAATGAATCAACAAACGATCAAATCACCTTGAGCTTCTTCTCAGCTTCCTTTTCTGCTCTGGCAGCGGCTTTTGCTGCAGCTTTCTCTGCTAACTTCTTCTTTCTTTCCAAGGCCTGCTTTGCTTTTGCAATTTCCTCCTCTCTTTTCAACTCTTTCAGCTTTGCTGGATCCATTTGAGGCTCTTTGACAGTAGTCTCCTTATGGGGATTTTCAAATTCATATTCATCAGTTTCTGCTAGATCCTTACTATCCAGTTTGGATTTCAAATCCTTCCCCTTGTTTTTGGATTCTTTCTGAGTGATTTTGGGTTCTTTCTGAGCAGGCAAAGTTTCTTGTGCGGAAGGCTTAGGCTCCTCCTTTGGCTGTTTTGCGACAACTTTTGGTAATGCTTCAGCTTCAACAGGTTTTGGTTCTTCCAGGATTGGCTTTTCATCTGGGTTCCTCATCCGTCCGTCCCTACTCAACTGCCGCATATCCAATGAGGCCAAAATTCTTTTTTCATAATCACTCCTAAATGCTTTGTCACTGTTCCAGAGTGCCATAAATTTCTCAACCTAGAATTGGGGAAAACATAAGATTCGATCACAACCATCAGTCAAGAAAAGCAGGAAAAAGTGATCAGATAGTTAAAGTGCAATGCCATCATTAAATATTGGATAGTTACAAAGAATCAAATATTATGAGGACAAACCTCTGTCTGAGAAACTTCATCAAGAGCATTAATATCTTTCTTTGCAGCCAGATCCCGTGCTTTGTTCAGAACAGCACGACTTTGGTAGAAATAGGAGTTCTGAACAAGAAAACATTAATGCAAATTCAGATATTATTCTACAGTGCCAAATCACAACACTGAAATAAAAAAATTAGTTTTGTAATCATTTAAAAAATTAATAGAAATTTACATCAATGATTTACATCAAGGACAAAATTCTACTTTACAGGGTTCATGTCAATAGATGTGCTAAACAATTAACAGTTTGACAGAACTCTAACTATGGTTACAATGTCGACTAAAATTCTAAAACAGCAAGTTATAGATACAGGTTTCACAAAAACTAACTACAAGTTATAGATGCAGGTTTCACAAAAACTAATGTGGTACAAAATTGGATAAAGGTAAGAATGGAAGTCACTAAATGCATGCTGGTAACATAATTGAGATAGATGAAGGTGCAAGTAACCACACAGCCATATGTTGCATTCCATCTTCAAAAATTTATCCTACCAAATGAGATGGAAATGCAAAATTAAGGTTCAACAAAAACAATTTCAAACCTCCCCCTTCTCCACCTTCTCAACCTAACACCAGATGAAAATAAAAAACATACGTTGCATTCCCTGGATTCCTCATTTTCAATTTCCACTGATTCTACCAAGCACATCCTAAAAAATCGCATTTGACTGCTCATACTTTAAAGTGAAACATACCCCATCCTCGCGCTGTTTTCTAAGCTGCTGCATGCCCTCAAAAGATTTGTCCCTCTTCTGAGAAACAGCTGCTAGTTCCTCCTGTAGAGACTGAATATCCTTGTCTATGATTTTCAGTGCATCATCAACTTGCTTGATTTTGGACCGAATCGTTTCTCTCTCTTTCTTCACCCCATCCAAATCCCCACCTATAAGCTGCAATGGAAATTAATTTTGCAAGAACTTTTAGAATAATAATACACATTTATTCAGAACACTTTTAAGAGGGGGAAATTTCATTAGCACAAATACAAATAAAACCATCTTACCTTAACCTGATCTTGAATGGCTTCTTTCTGCCCCATAGATTCCTGTAACTTGGCCCTCATTGCAGCATTAGCAATAACTTTCTCCCTTGTCCCCTCAAGCTGTTTGATTTCTCGGAGGATTTGTTTTTCCTCAGTCAATGGAATGCTCTCATGCTGTATGCGGTACTGTAAACTATATATCTGCATTGATCAAAGCACACATGAGTAGTCAGTGAATGGAGAATAAATGATGGGATTAACCAGTCAAATTTATGAACACAGGACTAAAAACAACTCAGACTCGTAACATACAACACTGTTAAGTTCGTCCTCAGATGAACACAAACCACCCCGGCCTGCATTATTTGCAGTGCGCAGCTTGCCCAGTGCTTGCTGCAGAGGTTCAATCTCTTTCAGTTTCTCACCCACGATACTCTGAAATTGCCTACTGTCACCTCTTAGAGACTTGATCTGAGAAATCAACTCGGCACGCTCTGACTGCAGTGAACAGTAAAGATAAAAATTAAGAGTTAATAATGACTAGGTATCTTATTTGGTATAAGCACTGCAACAATAAAGATAAAAATTAAAGAACTTTGTAAACAAAGACATTATTTGGTATAACTAAGGGATGATGCCTGCCGACATATATAATAAGGAGTGTGTTAATACACATCTCAGTGTAGTCAAAGGCAAAAATGCACCCTTCAGGTGCTAGGTCCCATCAACTTCAGTCAAGAGGCATCAAAACCCATACATGCCTCACAAAAGAAACATGTCAACATTAGAAAATAAATTATTTGATTTTTTTTTTTTTGCGTTTATTTTCCATATAAACGAACAACTCAAGGATAACATTTTATGGAAAAAAATAAAATATTAAATGTTTAATTTTGAAAAACACTAAGTTGCTTGCTGCTTAGAGTCCCAAAGATTGACAATTAGGTTTTTTTTCATAGTATTCTGGCCATTTATCTCCCTTGGCAAAATAGCATCACCATAATTCTCGAATCAACCACAAAATAATAGCACCATGGTAGCAAGTTAGAGGTTGTTTGATTTACATTCTAACAAACACACATGGAAGTTCACAAAAATATCAAGGAAAGGGAAAAAATCTTCCTTCTATCTGACGTGTCTGCGGTTGGGGAATTTTAAAACAAAACAAACAGGCATTTAGACAGCTTGAGTTTTAAGTTTTGCTACGGTTACGAATATGACACACAAAAGCCATTGGCCTCTTTTGGCGCACCCTGCTTTCGCGCTTTCATGACAGTTATCATCTCATTTTAGAATGCACTAAAAGTGACTACATTTATAACAAGCAACCATGATGAATTATTCTCAACTCACCCGCTTTGCCTTCAGCGCTTCGGTGATCTGAAACCGGGCTTGATTTTTCTTGCTAATCTCTTTGTCAAACACATCAATTTTAGACTTGATGATTGGATCATCATAAGGCCGCCACCTGACAAAATAAAAAGAATGAATCTGCTTAGGTGCAGGCCAATCTTCAGCAGCGTCTTTTGGGACATTCGCATCTGAAACATCATTGCCCTCTCCCTTCGCAGATTCATCTCCATGTGTCCCAAATTTGATGGCCTCAGCAGCTCCCGAATCTTGTTCCAGCTTGCCATTCTCCTTCTCATTCAAAACAGGTTTTCCTCCTTCAATAGTACCATTCTCCACTGGTCCCTGAACCATCTCAAATCCCGCAACCTCAACCGCCATGGCTCCAATTACAAGACAGCCTCACAAAATCCAAGTAACCTAATTCCAATGCAATTTAGGGAAGAATCATGTGCATGAGCATATACAGTTCAATATTTTGATCCACATGCTCTAAGCAGATAAACAAATGCTAAATCACAAATCAATAAAAAAAATTTAAGGAAACATTAACCGAGCATCATTATAATCAAATAACGAAAAGCATACATATATACATACATACATAGACAGACACATATAGTGATATCAATTTGATCATAAACAACCAATCGGGTGAAACGAACAAAGGGATCTAAATATTACCACCTTCATCTCAAACATGCAAACGAAACAAACCAACAATCAACAAAGCTAGGAAACACGATTATGAAAAAACAAAAATCATTTTTTTCCCAGGCCAAAATCACCTTCCTCTATGACCAAACCCATCATGCAAATCCAAATCACAAAATGGAGACAAAGACATCAAAAGAAAGCTCCAAAAGGGCATGATCTGAATAGACGAAACGATCAAGCCACCATCGATGCATCAAGAGAAAGACAAAAACTTTGAACCTTAAAAACAACCCACCAAACCAAAAACTGCACAAGCAATGACAACAGAGAGAATACCCAAATGGAGAAGTAAGTGAATTACAGCAAAAAATACCTCTTTTTTTCAAAAAGGTCGTGGAATTACGAGTCAGATCTCGCTCCGTTGCTCTTGTTTGACCCGACAAGCTTCTCCTCCCTTGATGGCTTAAACCAGAACAAAAACCAGTTCCAGAGAGAGAAAGAGGAGAAGCTACCGCACACAACAGTGCCTTATTTATAGTATAAACAAAAGGGGTTTGGATTTTTTCAGGTTCAGCAGCGGATTTCGCACCCTCGATTTCTACAAACAGTAAAAACGTTGGACTACCGTATTTCTTGAAGCTGTTATTTTAAGGATGATTTTTCATTTTTCTTTACTACCTTTTTCGGGATATTTCGCAAATAAATAATTAATTAATTAAAATTCGGGGTTTTGGGTTTTTGCAATTTTGGTTCTTTTTTTAAACTTCTAGGGTAAACATTTGTTCATTGCTGTTTATGGGGTCTTTCTCATCTAAAGTCTAAACCATAGATTTCTGGTAACGGTGAGGATCATAGCAAAAGAAGTATACATCAATAAAATTTTGCTGCTTTTAAATATATTAAATAAAAAAAAATTACTTTTTCAAAAAAAAAAATTCTTTTAAACAAAAATAGTTTATACATAATATATATATATATAATTATTTTATACCGTCGATAAATCAACCATGTAAATAATTTTTATACATGTAAACGGAAATAGAAATGTACATATATGATCAATTTATTGTTTTAATAATAAGTACCTAATAAATCGTACATATTATAATTTTTTTATCGGTTGGTAATATGAAAATTTTTACCCGGGTAGTTTATATAAATTAAGCTATATTATTAAGAAAATTATTAAAACAATTATTGAATACACGAAATATATATAATAAATTTGTTTACTTTTATAATTATTATTTTAACTCTATTAAAAATAAATGCAATTATATTTTCGCTCAATGTGATTTTAATTCTCAAAATAATTGAAATCAATTAAGTTTATTTATTTTTAAAATTAATTAAATTTGGTGGTTAATTGTCTTTTAGTCAAAAGTTATCGATCAAAACATTAAATTTCAGTTAAAATAAAATATAAATAAATAAAATCCTCTTTAAATCTTAATTTCATGATAGTTATTTTTTATTTTTTTTAGTTCCACTAAGTTTATTCCAACATTATAAATCTGAATTCCCATGTTGAATTAGGATTGAACAATAAAGTTTTTAGGAAACATTCCTTTGTATACAGAGAATTTGGAGACAATCTTAAGCAAGAGTATTTTAAGAAGTTGTTATCACTCTCAACAAACAAGACACGTATGTTATCCGTTTACCAATACATTTAAAATATCAATCAAGTAAACAAATTTATTTATTAATAACAAATTTATTTATTATATATATAACACAAAAACTATCCAATACTTATCTCTTTTAATTATCTAAGAAGACATTTTTTTTATGTTAAATAAAAGACAAACCAAATAACCATTACAAGCCCAAGAAGTAGCAATCATGTAAACATTTTTTTTTAGCAGCAAACTCCGTTACCAGAAAAAGTTGAAGCAGCAGCAATTCATCAAGCAGTGAAATTAGTAATGTCATTTTTGTAAGACGACAATAATAACATCATACTTTAAAGATCTCAAATTTTATAAATTGTAATATTTAATTTATAAATAGACAAGATAATCTAATTACTTATTGCATAGTAATCCAGATCATTTGGTTGTATACACAATTTTATTTTAGTCATATTTATATTTCTTCATTTATTTGTCATGAAATAATTTGAGTTGATTTATTAAAAAAAAAATAGCAATTATGATAAGTAGTATATTCATATTTTTTTTACCATTATTTTTGTAATACCAAATATTTTAAATAAAATTCATAACAACTACTTATATATAAATAATTAAATAAATATTCATATCGAAATCATAAATATTAAAATGTAAATATAACTAATAAAAATATATCGAAACTAAAATGTAAAAATTTTAAATATATGAATTAAAACGAAAAAAAATAATACAAATAGAGAGACATAAGCATGATTAATTTCTGTAGAAAAAAAAAACATGATTAATTAAACAAATTATTGTAACACATTTCTGTGAAGAAAAAAGAAGAAGTCATAGTGGTAATTACACTAGTAAGTATAATTCTCTCAATAATACATTATTTATGCATTTAAAAGTGAGGTGTGTGGTAGGCGTTGAAATCGAGAAACGCGTCCTAGATCTGAATGGGAAGTGGAAGTGGGAATAGTACAGAACAGAAAACTGAATAAGAGTTCTAAACTAAAGTACAAAAATACCCTCACCTTCCCTTAACTACTCACAGTAGTTTTCACCACGTGCAATGTGCATTCTGACACGTGACATCAAATATATCTTACTATTTATTTTTCATTTTTTCTTTCTTATTTCTATTTTACTTGTCACTGGTGACTGGTGACTGGTCCCCATTGAGTGTTGGTGTTATTATTCAGGAAAAAGATAAACAAATACACAAAATACAAATACTTTTTTAGGCTTTGTCCTTCAAATTTACACTTTTCTCATTTTCTTTTTAATTTTTTTTAAATTATGACGATTTTTAAGGTCATAGATTGTAAATTCATAGTCTCTTTTTCACCTACGCCAGTGTTAAATAGAAAAAAGACAACAAATTGTATTTTTTCAAATTTAAAAGACTAAAAATGAAATATTTTTTTAAGGACTAAAAAAATTTATAATTAAATTTGAGGCCAAAAACATATTTAACCATACTTTTTATTATTGTTTAGATGGTGGAGGGTGCGGAGAGAAATGATTTAACCAGTTTAATGCTTCTGTGATGTTTTTTTTTTTTTTTTCTAAACAAAAAATGGTAAGGTGAGGCTGAAAAAGAGACAAATTAAATCAGAGAATAAGAAGAAAAAAAAAAGTATCATACATGATACATCATCGATCTTATCCAATACAATAGGGTGTGACGTGACGGGCATGTTAAAGAGGTTACTACGAGTTTAATGAAAAACATTATTGCATACTCGAATTTTAATAAAATTTAATTGATTATATATTTACTTTTATATAATAAATTAATAGTTAGTACTATATAGTTTAAGGATTAAATAATTAAAGTGGAGTTGTTTTTAAGGACGATTCATGTATTTCAATAATTTTTAAAATTTTAATTTAAATTAAATGAGAAATTACTACACAGATAATAAATTTACACCAAAATTTTGTTTAAACCAAATGATAAAATCATGCAAATAATGATTTTCCATAATTCATCAATGTGTATAGGGAAGGCAACTTTGTAGAATTTTTTGACTAGGCGATCTAGCAAATAGGGTTAGAATAGAATGAACAATGATCCTGAAAACAACATATACCCACTTTTTACTGGTTAGGAAACATGCACATTAAGATTCTAAGCACTCGTGGGTTGGCTGATTGCATCAACTCATTGCACAAATTCAAAGTGGCTACTTGAGTATTTGGTTAGACTAGAAGTTATAGATAATGAGTTATGATTGAATTAATGGCCAAAAATGTCAATGTGATCCTCCTATTCGTGATTTGTATATTTTTCTCAGACTGTCGTGGTAGTCATTCTTTTAATAACTAAATACACATTTTATTGTTCTAAAAGTTATAATTAATTATTTGATCTGGTTTTTAAATTTTTAAATATTTTAATTTAGTTTTCAAATTATTTAAAATGTATTAATTTAGTTATTTCATCACAATTTTTTCTATTTACATCTTCTCTTTTATTGACTACATCTCTTTTTTTTTATATATTTTTGTAAAAATAAATTTAATAAAATATGAGTGTAAATAAAAAAAAAATCTTACAAAAAAAATATAAAATTAAAACATTCTAAATAATTTAGGGATTAAATTGATTTTTTTTAAAATTTGGAGACAAAATCAAACAATTAGTTAAATTTGAGAACTAAAAGGTATATTAAACCTTTTCATAATACAACAATTAGTAATATTAGTAACATGTATGACACATTTATTATATAAAAATATATAAATGATGAGTCTTGAAATTGTATTCTACATATCTTTTTAAAACATTCTCAAATCAAATAATCAATTAATTAAGGATTCCAAAATTTTGCTAATCACAATTTTAAAATTGTGATTTTCCAATCCTATTTGATCTACTAACATTGGCTTAACCAACAGTACATCTGGTCCTTAATATAAACAATAAAATAAGTTATTATTAACTCTATTATTATTAAAAAAAATAAAAAATAAAAGATATAATTAATTAAAATAACTAGCTTAACTACTGTCATTTGGTTCATAGCTAGTATTATTTAACTTCGTCCTTGAGTGACTAATACAAATAGTAAAATACAATATGTATTATTTTAAATATAAAAGATATATTATTTTGGTAAAAAAAACAAAAGTCAAATAAAAAAGAAATGGTAACGTCTTTGACATTCTTCTTTAATTATGTTAAATATTTTCTTGTTGTTTGATTAGAATCTATTAAAAGTTACAAATTTTAATGAATATTATATATTATTTAATAAAAAAAATTTCCAAACTTAACTGTATGACTCACCCAAATGGTAGTTTCAATTTTTTTTTTCAAAAATAATATAAAAAGATATTATCATGTCATTAACACTCCTCATGTATTGAACACTAGTAATCATAAAAAAAATAAAAAATTAAAGGATGACTCAGATGAAAATTATGTTTTTATATGATAATGAAAATAATTAGAAGGTAAGAATTAACATTTTCATTTAAAAATTAATATACACTTACTTTATTTAATCTATTTCCTTCTCCTCTTCACTGCATTTAAAATTAAAAATAAAAAAGATTTACTAAATATTCAAAATAATTATTTTATCACATCTTAAAATATTAAAGAGTTATTCTTTATTATCATGACCACCACCACTATCATCGTTATCATTATGGTCATTATCCTCGTTGTTGTCGTTAGAGTCACCATCATCATCATCAATATGGTTAACACTATCGTTCTTACCATTACCAATACCACCGTCACCGTCATTATCATAATTGTTGCCGCCATCATTTTTGACCATGTTGGTGACAGTGGTCCTGACGATAACAATGGAGACAATGATCATAATGGTGATGGTAATGGTAATGATAGTGAGAGACAACTCTTGATAGCGATAATGATAAAATAATTCTTTTGAATATTTAATAAAAAAAATTTTATTTTTAATTGAAGAAGGGAAGGAAAAAAATCAAATAAAGTAAATATATGTTAATTTTTTAAATGACTACGTTAATCCTCACAGTCTAATTTAATCCATTCTCACATAAAAAAAACGCAATGCTAAGTCACTCCATGTATATATATATATATATATATATATATATATATATATATATATATATATAATTACGAGTACCTCTTAAAAAAATACAATTGATAACTGAATTAATTAATAATTGGCAACTACTACGATCCAACAACACAACATTATTCTAAATAAATTCATTATATATAGATGATAGCGAAACAAGTCCAAAAAGAAATGGAACCGCTTTGTCTGACACGTAGATTTTGAAGCAAACGTACACCTTACAAGTTACAACTCACAATAAAAGAAACTCCTTTTTTCTCTTATTCATTATTATTCATTATATGTGTTCAACATTTTTTTAGATCCTCTCTATCTCTCTCTCTCTCTGTTGTGTTTCTTAGACGTGGACGACTCCTCCATCACAATCTGGTTTGTCCCTCATGTTTATCTCTGCACTAAATTCATCACTGTGATCTGCATAATTGTGATTAACACTAAACATGTTTATTGTATAATTCTACCATATTTTGAGTTAAGCTTATCTTTCAGCTCGTGTTGTGTTGTTCTTTATCATGCAGATGCAGGTTTTGCTTTCTCTTTATTCTTGTGTGTTTATGCTGTTTCAAAGGGTCATAAAAATACAATTGAATTAGTGATTTCTTTTATCCGGGTTTTCTCCCTTTTTCAGTTTTTATTTTTTTGTTTGTTCTGTTTCTTTTGATGATCATATTCTATATTGATAATTCTTTAAAACAACATGTTTCAATTCAACGATTTGTTCTAGATCGTTGATATGATAATTAATTTTGTTCAACCATTCGTCATTGTCGAGAACAAAATCTGTTGTTGTTTAATGCTTTTAATATTCTTTGGCACTTTTTTTTTGTTCGATTCTTTTGATGCTCTCGGGTTTGTCTCGTGTCACTAAACATACTTAGATTCGTATCTTCTGGTTTTGGTCATTTGATTATCGATTCTTAATCCATTTGATTACGAAACTGTGATTCCTTCGTTTATTAAATAATTAAGTATATTCCCATGAGAGAACTATAAACTTTTGCTGAATATAATATTTGATTTTGATGCAACAGACACTACTATTCAGAGGCAGAGATTGTTGAGAAGATACATGAAGAGAATGATGCCAAATATGTGTTTCATAGTGGCTATTTGATGGTGAAAATTGTTAATTTATGTTTTCAGTTATTGATGGAATCTAGAATGTGAAGTATTACTATCCATGATAGTCTCAGTTATGGGGCCTATAAACATTGAGAAGAAATGGTTATATCCTTTCGTAGTGTGTTCTGCACTATGCATGCTCTTGCTTGTCTCATCCTTCAACATGGGACTTGTCTCTTCAATTCACTCCATCAACTCGCTGTTCTTCTTTCTCCCATCTCATTTACGCTCTAACCAAACCGCCCCGGCTTTTGTGGAGAAGAAGTCTACTCCTGCTCCAGCACCGGCTAAGCCTACGCTTCCTCGTTTTGCTTATTTGATTTCCGGCTCCAAAGGGGACTTGGAAAAGCTTTGGAGAACCCTTCATGCACTTTATCATCCACTAAACCATTATGTTGTTCATATGGACCTCGAATCACCCTTGGAGGAAAGGATGGAGATTGCACATAGAATTGAAAGACAACATGTCTTCGCCGAGGTTGGAAATGTTTATGTAATCTCAAAGGCTAACATGGTCACTTACCGAGGGCCAACGATGGTTGCTAATACTCTTCATGCTTGTGCCATTTTGCTCAAGAGAAGTAAAGATTGGGACTGGTTTATTAATCTTAGTGCTTCAGACTATCCTCTTGTGACTCAGGATGGTTAGTTTATTATCCTATGCGATTGCTTTGTTCTGCTCAATGATTGTTAGAATAATATGAGTGTTTATTACAATTGTGCAGATCTACTATATACTTTTTCAGATTTAGATAGAGGCCTTAACTTCATCGAGCACACAAGCCGGTTAGGGTGGAAGTTGTAAGTTTTTTCTTCTCTTTTTCCACCTGATATAAGCAATCCTTGACTTATAAATAATGAATATTTTCCTCCCTTATGATATATGAGCCTTTACATAATGATGAATTGAACCATATGCAGTGATAAACGAGCAATGCCTTTAATTGTAGACCCTGGGCTTTACTTGTCAACCAAATCTGATGTATTTTGGGTCAATCCTAAGAGACCTCTGCCAACAGCATTTAAACTATTCACTGGTTAGTTTTCTCCTTCCTACCTTTATTTCTTTGTCATTGATCACTTTTCTAGAGGTTCACAAAGGCAAATTTTTTAGAAAAATGGTATAGTCTAAGAGAATGAACCTAGATATATGTTATAGTTGTAGAGACTACTTTTTTCTTGGTTGTTGATAAGACAGTACCACCTTGGTTCTGATATTTAACAAGCTACCTGGTTCATTTTATTTTCTCCTAGGACATAGCTTCTTTGGATGGAATTAAGATATATGCATGTGTATTTTCAAAAACTTATGTCCGTACAATCAGTGAAATGTGTTTGTTTCATGAAAGATTCTCCTTCCAGGCTAAGAAAAATTGTTTTTCCCCTTTTGTTAGGTCTGGGGAGTGAAGATTAATCAATCTTAATCTGTAAATCAAATAATTTTCCATCTTGTACACACCAATTGCCAAATGACTAATTTCTGGCTTACCACCATTTTCCCGCTTACATTGTTATTTACCTGAGAGTTTAAAATCTATGCACTGATGGTGCAAAGGATGTTTACACCATCAACCAATCTAAAATCATGTTAGGTACGAGTGTGAAGGTAGTTATTGTGAAAGTCAACAAAACTACTATACACTATCAGTGCATATAGTATTTACGCTATTTACCTTGCTTTTTGAAGATGTTTTTGTTAAATTATTGTACCTACATTGCAGGTTCTGCATGGATGGTTTTATCATACGACTTTGTTGAATATCTTGTATGGGGATGGGACAATCTTCCAAGGACCCTTCTCATGTACTACACAAATTTTCTGTCATCCCCTGAAGGCTACTTCCAGACTGTTGCATGCAATGTGCCAGAATTGGCTAAAACCCTTGTCAATAGTGACTTGCATTATATTTCCTGGGACGTCCCTCCTAAACAGCACCCTCACATCCTTAACATGAACGACACAGACAATATGATCAAAAGTGGTGCTGCCTTTGCAAGAAAATTTGACCAAGATGATCCAGCCATGGATTGGATTGACAAAAAAATTCTCCATAAAAGAAATGGACTATTCCCGCTTGGTGGCTGGTGCACTGGCAAACCCAAATGTTCTGAGATTGGGAACATTTATAAACTCAAACCGGGTCCAGGGTCGCAAAGGCTTCATCGCCTTGTAGGGGAGCTAGTTTTGAAGGCTAAATCTGGTGAGGATCAGTGTACATAGATCCTGTTGGGAACTTTTGTGGTTGGAGATGGAAGAGTTGGATAGATGAAGGTTATATTTTTTATAACCAGATACATTAGTATTCCAGAACCTACTTGAAGAGAGACAAGTTTTTGAGAGGTTAGAGTGCAATTGCACCTCATTCATAATATATAGCAAATCAAATCAATCCCAGATATATTTATTAACCTTGCTATAGTTAGTTGCCTCTATGTGAAGTGCCAAAGATGGCATGAGACTCATGTTTCTTTTTGTAGGTCCTTTTTACCTAGAGGTAACACGATTTTTTAGCAGCATCATGATCCTGGAATTCTATACATTTTTTGTTTATGTTTTTTTGTTACTTCATGTTTCATGAGCCACGGATAGACAACAGAATTTGGATGATTAAATATTTAAATGCTAGACATTTATTTATCATGATACATATCTGGATTTTTATTTCATTTGTTATTTTTCTGTAGTTTAGTATCAATGTTAACTGATATATTATGACTTGTTTCATCAATTTGGAAAAGATTTTGTGGCCGAAGGAACTAGGGTGTTAGGTAACTAACAAGCACAATCTTATTCATTCTCTTTGCTTAAAATTCTGGTACGTCATGTGTATCCAGTTTCTTGTTACAGCAGACAAAAAAAAAATCAATATTTTAGTTTTAGACTTATAGTTTGATTTTTGACATAAAAACAAGTCTCTAGTTTTGATGCGTGTGTTTGGTTTATTGAGGAAAACGCGTGCCGAAAACGGCCTTGGAAAGAAAGAAAATTCACTTTCACACGTAAGCCTCGTCTTCCCGCAAGTTGGAATAGTGAAAGTGAAAGTTAATAACACCAAAAAGGCAAAAACTAAAACTAAACACAATTTTGAAGGTTTTTAACATTTAAAGTACACTTGAATATCGAGATCATATATATCTATATAATAGAAAATGACAAACATCTTAAATTAGTTTTTCAATTTTTTAAAAGAAAAAAATCAATGAACATTGTATAAAATAGTTTTCACTAACACGTTGTGAATCATTTTTTTCTTTTTCTTTTTTTTAATTTTCCTTAAAGCCAGTTTTGTGATTTATTTAGAGCAAATATTTTACCATTTCACCAAATTTTTCGGTCCAACCACCAATGTGACCAATCCGGTTTGGTTTTCTAAAACATAGATTATTAAGAGTCCGATTAGTGTTAGTAAAAGTTAGGACTGCGTTTTGTAACACATCTATGATCTATCTCATCATTACATACCTAACACATCATACATCAAATCCATATAATTTTCGAAGATATCTAATATCTCTTTTTCCTCCCACAATTGATCATAATAAAATGTATTTAATATGCCACGTTCCACATGCATGGTACAGAACATTCAATTCATCCAAGCTTGCAACAACTTTGCACATCAAAAACCACAGATTTTTTTTTACAGTCCAATAGATTTTTATCCGTAGATATTATCGAATTCTACTACACAAAAAGAGTAGCTTCCACTAGGTGAATGTAGTAACTATCAAATTGAATATGGATTATAAAATCTGATATAGATTGTGACCTTCACTTTTTTTCCATGTGACACTATCTACATGACCTCTTTTGTTTTTCCACGAGATCAATCTCACTCTTCTCTTTAACTGCTTCCGCTATGAAACTACTAATGCAAAAAATTGTTATGTTACAACTTACAAATAATAATCAAGGAATCTGTATACCCCTTTTGTATAGCATTCAGTGGTGGCAACAGAAGCTAGAATCTCTTAAACATAGGTTCTGTTCTGTGTCACCTCATGCTCAGCAAGCAAACTTTGTGTATCATTTTTGTAGATTGCTGTGTAGAGGCCAACAACTTAGACCATCTCCATAATTTTGACATTCCCTGTGGAATTTGCAGCAAGCAAGGTGGATGACTGGCCGCGCCAACAAACTGAGGACACAAACTGCGTGGCATCGTCCACCACTTCGTTGCCAGAAAGAGGGTCTGTGTTCTGAAACTTGAATGACAATGCTGGCATGGGGAAGGCTTTGTGGTATATGAACACCTAATCCACACAGAAGGTTGCCTTCAGTAGTAATGTAGAATCAATAGGAAAAGAAAACTGATAGAAAAGGGCATGTGGAATACCTCATTTGTCTCTGAACCAGTGGCAATGTAGCCATCAGATACTGATAATCCCACAAAGTTCTGCAGCAAAAGGAAGATGCATAAGCAGGATATTATATGATACCTCAAAATTGAAAAAGTGACTTACATAAAAATGTTTGGAAATTGATAATAAATGACCCTAATTTTTAATATAATTCTCAAATATAGAGAACATGATATGCTACTCCATGAACACGGATTAATGCAAAAGACATAATATCTCAGTAGTTATTAACAGAAAAGGAAACAGTGCATGCCACTAGACCATGGACCACTAGATCATAATAAAACAAACCCTTGGGCAAATATAACTAAAAACTCATGGCAGTGAAGGCACAAGTTACTTTTGTCAGCAGATATACCTTAACATTCGCATGACCTGTGAATGATTGAATCGGTGAGTCTATAACTCGAGATGCACACGTAGACAAATCCCAAAGCTTTAAAGTGTTATCTGTGGAAGCAGAGACGAGGTTCACAGTGTCTACAAACTTGATGTAGCTCACAGTCTTGTTATGTCCAACTAAAGTACAAAGTGGCATTTTTAGGTTGCGAAGATCATAGTAATATATCCGGTGATCTGCTGAGCCGAAAGCAAGAAAACGAGAGGAATCCAGAGGGAACTGAACGCAGCAAACATTTGCCTTGGTATTGATGGTACCGACACTAACTCCCTGCAGAAACATCCCAGGTGAGAGAAACAACTCATCATACATCCAGCATAATATACATAAAACATGCAACAGATGACTGCAGTACGTTTAGTTTCAAAGCTGACATTCCACCAAGTGCAAAAATGGAATTGCCTGATTGATGCTCCATAGCTTGACAGAACCGTCATCGCTCCCACTTGCCAACATTGTTGGGTCCACTGATGAGAAATCTATAGACCACACCCGCCGCTCATGCTCCCTCATTTCAGAGATTACTTGACTTCTTGTCACATCCCATAACTGAATAAGAGGGAGTTACAATATTGTTATACATATTACATACCATAAACAATTTATTGATGGCAATGGACTTACCTGTACAACACCTTCAAAGTTACTTGAAGCAATTTGACTTTTGATGTATGTATTCCAACATATACTGCTTAACTTTGACCTGCTAGCCATCTCCACAACTGGATAGTGGATATCACGATCTTCATTTATGATTGAATCACATTCAAACACTTTTATTTTCTTATTCACACCGGCAGTAGCAAAAAATTCTCCATCACGATCGAAACTGAGTGAGCATACTAGGTTGGAAGAATGCAAAAGATCTCCTTGCTTTAGGTCAGCCTTAACCTTCAGCTTACTGAATGATAAATACTTGCACAAACCCTCAAGAAAAGGATTTATCCAAGCACTTGCACCGTCCCTGCTCTGCTCTTTAGATTTCAAGTCATTGATGCAACTTCTTTCAGTCACGACAACAGACCCTCTACCATCACTTGTTGCAGGTGGATGTCTAACCGCCAGTTTCCCAGAGGAATAGGCTGGTCTACATCGGGTTAAAAAGTATGCTGACTCAAATTTCTTGAAGTTCTTCATTAGCCGTGAACTTTTTGAAAGAAAACTTCTGTTACTTTTCTGATCGTCCCCTACATCATTGTCACATTCTTCAATGTTTTTAACATCCCTCCCTCCTAGTCTGACTCGTTTTCTAGCCCCAAGACAAGCAGAATCCTCACTATCAACAACTGTCATGGATGGGAAATTTGATGTTGAATGCTCTCCACTCCCCAGTTCAGCACCAGTAATCTCTTTAAATCTAACTTGCTGCTTGGTCACTTCTTCAATATCTGAACACAGAAAAGAGACAGTATGTTGCAACTTCTCAGCAACTTCCTGTTTTCTCTGTTGAAGTAATAAAAGGAATTCTAACAACAATTCCTTATCCTCTATCCTTTGTCTCAGCTCTATCGCTGCCTCACGTTCTTCCATATCATCTCTCTGTTCATTAAGGAACTCGCTCTGCAACAACTCCCTGCTAGACAGGAAAACCAAAGGTTTAAAAAATGTGTAATGTTTACAGGATTAAAAATGGTTTGATCAGTCAGGCACTTGATTCTTAGCTACTATATTATGTAACAAAGTCTATGGAAGCTGCTCAGATGAAAAAATTTAGAGTAATATAATTAGGTCTCCTCATGTATAACTCATAACAAAGAACACAGAAAAAAACAGTATGAATTTTGCAAACACTAGATGTATCCATTTAGCACATGATGCAAGATTTGCTGATTCTTCTTCCTATGACACAAAAGCCGATTAAAGCCTCAAGTTTTAAAGAATGCCTAAAGAGAGAAATCTGAAAAACTCTTATCTAGCATAGAATAGAAATTACTAAAATATTTCAAAAATTTAAGCAATATTGTCAAGTTGGTTTTGGTAGATGATTTATTACCTATCTTCTACCTAGCAAAAAATCAAATATCTGATATAAAACTGCTTAACAAAACTAATATAAACTGGCACAGCAAGATTAGAGCCAAAGTGACCACATAAATTGTTCGAGTTAATCTTATACTACCTCTTGTCCTATATATAAGCAACATGAGACAAATCATCAATACCAAGGAAAGTGATGATTACCTCTAATTATGTTAGAAATTTAAGCTTTATTCCAAAAAGGCCCTTTAATTTTAATAGTGTCTAGTAAAAAAAGTTAACAATAAAGTAAGGGTATAAAAAATTTTTTACTCATAAAGCAGTCATTGTTGTTTATATATAGGACCAAAGAAAAAAACAAATTGTTGCTTATATATAGGACCGGATGTATTATTTATTTAACCTATCTAATTAGTTTCTCAAATAGGCACTTCATAATGGGCTTTGTATCCAAGAGATAAGTAAATCAGAGACGTTGAAGCTTATATAATCTCAGGAATTTAATGTAAAAGAAGCTTATAAGGATCTAATTTAAAATAAATTGCTAATTAGCAGAATCAGAACCTTTAACATCTCATAAATTAGAGAATTGGAAAACAAAAAGGAAAAAGAAAACCAGACATTCAAATGGCAGGTAATTGGGAGGGACATGTCACAAACAATTTGTAATTTGGATATGTAATATGCAAAAAGTAAAAACTGTGATGAAGATAATACCCCAGTGTTGGACGACTACTTGGGTCAGGATGTAGTAACCATAAGCAAAATGAAGCTTCTTTAGGCCACTTTAGAAGTAACTGTGGAGGAAGAACTCTGTGTCTAAGGCTAGACATGGTCCTACTCTTTTCTTCTCTTGAGCTGAGCGGACAAAATAGCTGGTCACATGTAAGATGATTGAATTAGAGTACATCAAAATGTAAATAGGGTCTTTGAAGTTTCAACACTATCTTACTTCCGTTGTAACAATAAAAATGAAGAAGATAAAGTATATCAAAGTACCCTATTAAAATATTAAGAATTGTACAATTTCTGTTACAATTTACGAACCTCAAAAAGGAGAATCCCCAATCGATAAACGTCTGAAGCACAAGAACTAGATTCATCAGCAACCTCTTCAGGACTAGTGTACCAACTCATCTCCATTAGCAGTATCTGTTTCATTGGAAATGATTGCTTCTTTCCTTCTACTTCTTCATCCTTTCTCCTATCTTTCATTTTATTTTCTTCTGTTTCTTCTATTAATGATGCACGAGCTGCATACACAGCACTCGAAAGCATGCAACTAGAATCTGACCGAGCAGGGGTGGTTGAAGTCTTGGCAGGCATGAAATCTTCACTTTCCAAACTCTGCTGATGCATATCATGGGGACAGAGAGATGTCGGAGTTTTAGCCTCACTGCCTTGGTTGTTCATTCCATCTCCCAAAGAATCCGATCCAGTATCTGAACAAGATGCTGATTCAATAAACGAGATACGGTTGAAAGATGACATGACAAAGCAGGAAGGCCTCACATTGTGAACTACAACTCCTTGAGAATGTGCTACACTAACAATCTCTACTATTTGCCTAAATATGTGCAAGCATTCAAAGGCGTCCACTGATCGTTCAGGTTTATCTAACCATTGCCTCAAGCTAATATCACCCCATTCTACAGCACCAAAGAAGGGGTCAACCTCCACCTCATCATCACACAACCCCGAACCCCCACCGCCCAAACTTTTCAGCTGGCCACCTTGAGCCAACAGAACCCTATCCCTTTCCTTTCTAAACCCCAAATCCTGTGATGCCTCACCCGAGTACGGGTTCCTTGCAGGACAATGAACCCTTTGGTTCCTATCTGAGACTCTAGAACTATTCAAAGCCCTAGAACTGCCAGAATTCTGAAAAGCAGACCCAGAAGAACCCTCCATCTTCATCCAGCTAGAGTTGCATGTAGGCCAAGCACAACAACACATCCAAAAACTATGGTCCTCCTCCAACTTGTCTCACACTCTAGCACCTCCAGCACCACCATTATAACTCAAACTCATTTCATTGGCTATAGAAAAAACAACACAAAGACCCCAATATCAATCAAGATCAACCTCTCAACCTTTTTTTCACACTGAACACGATCACAACTTCCTGTCAAGTCTGCACAATGAATTCACAAACTCTTCAGTATGCAATCTAATTCCTTTATATAAAACCCAATACAAATTTCAAAAAAGAATAAAAAAAACATTTTTTTAATAGGGCCATATTAAATTCAGCAAATCAAACCATACCAAACCAACCCAAACCAAACCAACAAAAATAAACAGTACTTCTTCTACAAAGGTTAAAGGCTTGTTTCTGAACTCCAACAACACTAGGGAAAACAAACATAGGCCCTCCAAAAAATGTACCAAACTTTATCCAAATTGATCAGAATTTCCCACCACCCACCCATCAGAGTTGATAAATGAGCAGATAGAGAGACACATGTAAAGAGACAGAGAGACAAGGAGAGAAAGAAGAAGAGAGAGAGAGAGAGGTGTAGAAGTGTTACCATAGGAGGATCTTCTGTTTCTGCTAGGCCAACCTCACAACAGAGCCACACAACACACAACAAAAACTTTCTAGTTCCACACATAGACACACTGAAGCTCCACAGCCTCATAAATTCCCAACATTTCTCTTATTATAAGAAAATCAGAAAAAACACAATATATAAAATAAAATAAAAAGTACAGAACAAATGAAACCTCCCCCACACAACAATAATTATAACAATAATAATAGTAAAACTAATATTGGAATTAAAGAAAATCGTTTGGGAATTAACCAAAGTAAAACATTGCCGTATTTTGCAGACTCTTAGGCCTCTCCTTTTGTTTCCACTTTCCACATTGGGTATCAATTTTGTTACCCTTATAATATTAGTTACTAATAAGACTTGAGGAAGGGGCATTTAATTTGGTCTTCATCTTCGTTATCTTCCCGCTATGTTATACGTGGCACTACCATGGCCTCAAAAGGGTTGAAGGAGAAAGAGAAAGAGATTCAATTTTCATAACTCGTGGGCCATGTTTCAAATTTCCAAAAAGTAGCCCACACATGTAGTATTTTATTAGGATTCTGGTTAACAAGTATCTAAACACATTAATTAAATACAATGTATATTTCTTAAAAGCATGGTAGAAATATTTCTATTTTATACTCTATTCAATTAAGAAATGTTATTATTATTAATATTTTAATTTTATAAAAAAACTATCATGTAATTTCTTACAGTAATATATTTATTTTTTCGTATTAATTACATTTTCTGTCATGTATACTTCTTTTTTATTTTTTATTTGCATAAAAAAATAATTTGTATTATAAAATGGCAATAGATTATTTAAATATGTGGTATCTGTTTTCGGAACAGGGTATATCCCAAAGTAGAAAGATCAAATCCTCTTTGATTATAAGCGACGGAGACAAAGCTAATAAACAATTAGTTTAGAGTTAGGCAAAGTGTGGTCTTATTTGGTGAAAGTAACATTCATCGTAATAAAAAACAAAACAAAAGTGATTTTTAAATTGTCGACGATTTCAATGCAGGAGACAAGTATTTCTTAATTTCAGGAGTAATTATTTGTTAATTGCTTGCTGTGTTACTGTTAACCAGTTGGGTCATTGGGTGGAAAAAAGACGATGATGCATATTCAACAACTATTAAATTATTCCTCGATCTCAAAATAAACAAGTGTTGTTTAAGGTTGTTTTGCACAAATAAAGTATAGTTAATCCAGAAAAAGAAAAAAAAAAACATGGAGAAAAGAAATAAATGAAAATGAGACTTGAGAAGAAAGTTTTATAATTAATTGAAAGAAGAAAAAAAAAAATCGTGTGCATGAAGCTCTTTAGGTTTGTTTTTTTACAGCATGCTCTTTAGGTTTTTCTTATCAGCAAAATGGGAAAATACTACAAAATCAAAAAAGTCTTTTATTTAGGGTGGGCTTACGTTATACTTAGGGGTTATGATTATCTTAAAAGTTTTTTAATTTTTAATTTGAATGGTTATGATAAATTATATGATTGATTATTTAAAAAACAAAATATATTGACCACTCGAAAACTATAGTGGATGTGAGGCATTGATAAGACTTATCTTTATTATTGTTATGCTTTTATTTTCTTGAACATTCATTGACCCCACTTTCATCAAATATTGTAATTAAACAGAAGAAAAAGGTATTAACTAAGAAATAACAAACGATAAATTTAAAAAGAAAATAAAATAAAATAAATTGTTTTGTTTTGTTTTCAATTTTCATCGAGCTCAATCCAAGAGTTTGTGGTTATGTTTTCTCACTTAAAGATGTCATCGGATAAGGTCTCTCAGCTTGTTTTTTTCAAAGGACCCTTTTGCTCTTTTCTGTGTTACTTAAATCATTGTGCTTCTTATTAATTTGGTACTTTTCTTATCTTCTGATTTTGTACCACATTTATTTCAAAATTCAATCACTTTTAATAGGAAGTAAAGGAGTAAAAAAAGTACTGTTTGGAGTATATATATACTACAATGTTGTGTGTGACTGTGCTCAAATGACCATGTTTTGATTTGGACCACAACAACATTACACTAGATTAGGATTTGAGAAGTGTGAGAGTTTATGTAACAGACAACACAACCTATGTGAGTTCTAACAATAATAAATGCATCTGCCTGACCTGTTCTCGCTGCTTTGTTGTTTTGCTGATTATCTCTCTGCACCTTTTCAAATCCTTTTGCTTTTGCTTAGTGAAATGAAATTAAGTAGGGACTCCTAACCCAAACCATGGTGTGTCTGTCCCTAAATTGTGGCTCCTATTGCTTTTTTAACATATATATGATCTTTTCTTCTCCACTATGCTTGAAAACCTTGTTTGGACACACTAACCGGCAAGAACTGTGTATTCACAAATCACAAGAGCAAAGCTTATCCATATTTTTTTTGTGAGGGTCAAGGTGGGATCAACCTGCATAATGCAGAATAATTCCAAACTTGATGATCATGTTATTAAATTTTGATTTGATCATAAACTATGATTATATGTAATCATGCATTAACTTGACCACTCAACCATTGTATGTTTCCTTAAAGTATTTATAATTTAATATTATAAATTGAATTGCTTTGCTTACAGATTATAGATAATACTAGAGTTATTAAGCTCATGCTAGATAATACTTAAATCGATAAAAAAAAAAAAAAAAAAAACATTTTATATATAAATTTATATAGATATATAACATGCAAATCAGTGTTTTAGTAGATATACCAGCAAGAGCAATAAATAAATAAATATAAATATAAATATAAATATATATATATATATATATATATATATAGATATAGAGAGAGAGAGAGAGAGATTATTGCTAGCTATTATTGTAAGTACGTGTTAGGAAATGATGAAACACGTTTATTGCCTTCAAAGGTCCAGAAAGAAGAAATTAAATTAAAGGGAGAAAAAAAAAAATTGGTGATTTTCTTCAAACGTTCGTTCATGTCTGGCCGTGGATAAAGCTGACGTACGTTACGTTGTGCTGGTTTTCTTGTGCTGTGGGTCACAACAAGCACCCTAAACACGTGTTTGGGGCAATGCTTCCAACATTTTCCACCATCTATACACGTGGGAATCTCGAGTCTCGAGCCGTATAGTGTGATTTTTGAACATTGACTTGACAATTGACATGCAAAACCTCATCTTCACTTTCAACCTTTGAACTGTGTTTTCACTGTTCATGATTTTTTGTACGAATTTATTTTGTGTGAGTAATTTCGTACCAATGATGGCTACTCGTTTTTTTTTGACAAATAATTATGAAACAACATTTAGATTTTAGATTTATTAATATTTTGAGAATACACTGGGCTCTAAGCCCAATTGAATACTCTACCAATGGGCTTCATACAATTTTATTTTTTTTGACGGGAGGCTTCATACAATGTTAGAAACCCAGTGACGCTAAATTCATTAAACGATTGTTCAATAAATTATTATCACAAAAAACTCGTTAATATGAATTAAAGAAAAACTTATAAGAATATTAAACTATTTTCATAAAATTAGATAAGTTTCGTATAAATCCTTTTAAGAGAAATAGTAGTAAAGTCCTATCTACACACTATTTTGAATACACATTGTTATTAGTTAAAATGTATTAATAATCACAATTATTAGCAAGGAGAGACTAGTATACCACATGACAAATGGCTACATATACATGCAATCATGTATCAAAATGGTGAAGCAATACAAGTGACAAAGAGAATACATATATACATAATAAATACATAGCCATCTTCCCAGTGATAATTACTCTAACATAAGTTAAACACAAGGAAGACAAGGTCCCCAAGTATTATACTACAGCTTAAGATTGATAAGCTTTGCAAGAATGGCCATGTATTAGAATTGCAGCTGTAAGTGGAAGAAGGAAAATACATGTGAATGTGATGTGATAAAGTGGAGGGAAGATTTCTGAGCTAGAGTTACCTAACATGGCCACAGGGGAATGGGGATACTAACTCCCTGTACAGGCAAAATAGGAAGAAAAAAAGGGGGGGGGGGGGGCAAAAAAAGAATCAATATTCTGAATGATGCCTTTGCAGCATCAGGTTCTACAACTCAACGACCAGAAACAAATAATGAATTGGTTATCTGGTTGTTCCCCTCAGCTTGGAGTCTTCTCATCTTTGCCTTGTCCAACCGAGCTCTTCGAACCGCCTCTTGGATTTGGCGGTCGTGTCCTTCAACATCTGATCCGTGTTGCTTGACGGAACTAGGAGAGGACCAGAATAATGGATTTTATGGCCCTTGGAGCCATAACCAACCTGCAGGATTGTGAAAAGATAATAGAGTAAGCAAGCAAGCAAAACATTTTAGACAAAACTAAAACCAAGCTATGAATATCAAGATGTAAATAGATTAATGTCCTGATGGGTTATGTCCACCCAACATCCACCCAGACACGTAGTTAACTACATGTAATCACGTATAAATATGGTTAACTTTGTCACATAAGTGATTAAGAATAAGAGTTTAAAGGTAATGCCCTGGCAATGTAAAATAGTTTGATAATGTCAGGTCATCACAACACTTCATTTATGATAGTTTGTTGACTTCTATAAAATTATCTTAATTGATAGTCATACAAAAAGTGGGCTGTGATGTTAGTGCATTACCTTTAAATGAGTGTGACATATACAATTATTGATGTGACTAATATTAACCACTTGTGAGACGACAAAATTAACTATCATTAGACATTTCAATGACCTCGTGCACTAATAACAACTCATGAGACAAAGTTAACCACCAAAATTAACTAGCAGGACAAATATCATTACTCTATCATGATAGAGAAGGTAGGCAAAGAAACAAAGTGCAAGTGCAACTACTTACAAGATTTGACTCTTTGTTGTTGCTGCTGCTTCTCCCTTCTTCCTTTTGAGGAGCATGTGCATGATGCTTCTGATCCTGTTGCATCATTGACTCATAAGCCTCCTTGAAGGATCCTGGGAACCTGCTTATTAGTTTCGGGGCCTCTGCTTGTGATGATCCAGACCTTTCTCTGCGATCGTCAGATAACATACTCCTCCTTGCTGCAACTAAGCCTGATACCGTTGATAAGTCACCCCCCATTGAAATCTTTGGAGCATCGTCTTGGTTCTTCCCGGCTTTAGCCCATGCCGCACGGTGAGTCAGTGGACCTGAATGGGAGGCTCTTTTATGTTGATGAACTGGGGGATCCGCAATTACTGCTGCAGCTTGTGATGGTCTAGGGGGATCAATGGGAAATCCAGAAGCAACTTCTTCAGGATGAGGGTTAAACTTCTCACTCCTGCTCTGAGAATTAGCTTGCCCTTGTCTCTTCTGCAAAAAAGGTTATATATGCTTTCAACTATAAGAAAAACAAATGTGATCACAACGAATATATTCCAAAAGGGAAACTAAAAGAAATTCAGTAATCATCAGGAAAATAAAATAAATATTCCGCAAAAGAGAAAAGCCATAACAAATTTTGAGGAGGACATAGCAGTACTCAGGAGAAGAGTGTACAGTAGTTTTCATCTTGTTCAGTGACTCAGTGTTGACTATACCTGCATTGACAAGACAAGTTCAGCATTGGCATCAGGTGCAGGAACTGCTCGTGATTCTCTTGCACCTCGTCTCTCAAGATCATGTCTCTGGCCCTTGCTTCCTGCTGCTCCTTGTCTACAAACACCATAACCAAAATTCTTACACTCCTTTACAAGCAAGCACTCAAGGATGATGAAGAAAAAAACCCACATGAGCATTACAGCAGAACTAATAAGCAGCAATCTGATTTTAAGAACCAGATATATTTCAGCTAGGTTCATTGATAACTTTTGTATAAAGTGTACTTTTTATAAAGCATTTAGCAATACTGAATATAAACAACTTCAATTCCACACCAAAATTGAACACACCTCCTCGCTTCTTCATCCCGCACTTTGGCATCAAATTCTTTGCTAGGAGGATACTTTGGTAAGCTTGAGGGATCACAAGGTAGAGGCTTCGTTGAAAAGAACTAAATTACAAGAAAACCAATAGGAAAGAGTCAAGAGCAATGCATACTGAAGTTTGAAAAACAGTATTCTACAAACCATAAAAGACACTCAAGAATTTCACACCTCACTATTCAAAGCAGATGTTGAAGTTCCACGATCAGCAGGATCTACAGACAAAAGGGTCTCTATCAATTCTATTGCAGGTGCAGGAAAGTCCTTGAATGTTTCAGAAACACATCGCCTATAGGGTTGTTGAGGCTTAAATATTGTTGCATGAGGCAATTTTGATTTTCTCCAATAGTCCTCAGAAGGTGAACCACAAAGTTTAAAAATTTTATGTAATTGCTCCACCTACAAGACCAAAAATTGTAGTTTCTGATTATTTTATAATACAACCAAGCTAATTATGCATAACATCGTAAAATAACATGAATAGAATATTGTGAATAACATAATATTAATGAATTGGTTTATTTTCACCTACTATCAGTATTTTATCGTTATAAAGAACAATTTTTCACAGTACACCATAGTTATTTTGAACAGATAAAGAAGGAAAATGCTCAAATGTCACATTTGTTATAAATCATCTAAGCTCGCATACCTCAGTTCTTCCAGGCATTATAGGCTTGCCAGCATACAGCTCAGCAAGTATGCAACCAGTACTCCATAAATCTACGGCGGTGCCATAGTAAGTGGCTCCAAGCAAAAGCTCTGGGGGCCTATACCAAAGAGTGACAACTCGGCTTGTCAATGGTTGAGCTTGATTGGGATCAAAAAAGCTTGCCAAACCAAAGTCTGCAATTTTCAATATCCCACTGTTGTCAATCAAAAGATTGGAACCTTTAATGTCACGGTGCAGTACACCACAGCTGTGGCAGTGATCAAGTCCACGTAAAAGTTGCTGCATGTAACATTTAACCTGCCAAGTTCCAATAGGAAATTAAATCTCTATAATAGTTTAGTTTATTTGTCTTGTAGCTTTCTGTTTCTAACTAGGTTCATCTTTGTCTTTCATTAAGTTTCTTCCTCTAAATTTTAATACTTTACTTTCAAACTCAAAGAAAAAATAAAAACTTGATAATTCTTTTTCTTTATTTTCTTTTTTTGTATGTCTTGTAGCTTTTTGTCTTTAATTATGTAAGTCTTTAGTATCTTCAACTTATTTTCATCAGTCTCATTTTCAATGGCAAAAGAAAAAAGGTATTAAATTTCAGTGAATTCATTAATTAAATTTCAGTGAATTCATTTAGGAAGTAAATAAGAGTGCCAGCTATTAGCGGTTCAGAAATTACCTGTGCTTCTGTAAACTTCAGTCCAGGATGTGATGCAAGCCCTGCCAAGTCATGCTCCATGTACTCAAAGACAAGGTATAAACTGCAAGACATCCTTGACGTAACCAAGCCTTCCAGTTTTATGACATTTGGATGATCAAGCCTACGTAGAATGTGAATTTCCCTTGCCATGAAGCGAACACTCTCAGGTTCTAGATTATCAAACCTCACTTTTTTCAAAGCAACAATCTTTCTTTGTTCAAGATCACGAGCTCTATAAACATTGCTATAAGTTCCCTGTCCAATCTGCACATCAGAGAGAGGGAAAAATTATCAATTTATCATTCATGGCCAAACCAAAAAGCATACAGGATGAGTATTCACATTGAAGCAACCTGAAATCAAAGAGACAGATAACTGTGGAAATATCTGAAAATTACAAGTACACAAGTCTTGTATTCTAACTTAACTTTATCTCAAATACATTAGAGCATGAGTTCAAGAATATATTACATACAAACATAAGTTGTCTTCCACCTTTCAGTAATTTGCAAAGGAGATGGTGAAAACAACACTTGGGGGCCTGATTAGTTTAAGGAAATGTTTTCTATTCCTATTTTCAGTTTTCACTAATAATTGGTTAATTACAAAGACGGCACATTGTTTTTAAAAAAAAAAAATACTTTTAATAATTTTTATAGGAAAGGAAAAAACAACATAAAAACAAAATCCTTAAATTAAGCAGGCCTTTGGTCTCTCCTTTTCCACATTTGTCCCACAGGCATAGAGTATATTTAGAAAATGTAGATAATTAAATTAAAAATGAAGACAGAAAGGTCAGGAAAAATTAACATCAAATAAGCAAATAAAATGTATTTAAAAAATGGAACATTGATTTGAATCAATACTCTACTGGCAATTGCAAAAACAGTAAGAAATTATGATCTGCATCAAACCAAAGCATTGTCACAATGTAATTAAGCAGCTAAATCAATGAAAGAAGCATACTTTATCCAACTTCTCAAAAGAATCAGCACGGCGCGGCAACCATCCCTTGATAGCCTCTCCAGCCACTGCTGCCAGCCATGAGGGCCATCCAGCTGCAACCTGCTCACCTTCCATGGCCTTAGGAACACTACCAATCCCTGGATGTTGTTGAACAACAGCATATTCCATTTTCTCCCTCTTCCTTTCAAAACTCTCACCTTGCACTCTAACAGAACCATTTCCTTGCTTATCAATCAATGCAGTTCTTCCCTCATTGTTATCATATCTATCCTTTACCCGAAACGCCTCCTCCCTCCTTGATGAAGTCCCCCTGGATACACACAAGTCCGACACGGCCTTGCTCGACAAACGCTCCCTTGGACTCTCCTTACTATCTTCAATGGCAGAGGGCTTGCAACACATGCAACCCATTATGCACGCCAACCAACCCTCCCTCTCACAAAATTCCAAGTTCCAATCTCAATATATTCACCCCTTTAATTGCATTTCCAGTATTCTATATTTCTATCCTATTATCCTCTTCTTCAGAACCCATAACCACCAATCTCAGCCACAAATCTTCTCAAATATCACACAAAAAAACACATAAAATTAGCTACAGTAGCTACCCAAATTTGGTCACAAATCAGAAAAACAAAATACACAAGCCATCCATAAAACCCCAACAAGGTGCACAATCTAACTAGAAGTGAAACCCTCAAATTCAACAAATCAAACCTCAAAAATCACTACTTTACTCTACCCACTTGAAGCAAAAACAATGATAACTTGAAAATGAGAGTTACTTGCACAGCATAACAATTTTGAATTTTCCCAGTGCTAATTGACAATCCAGCAGATATCAAAGATAGCAAATTTACAACAATACCCAGATCCTAAGAACCTTGTGAAAGTGGATTTCCAACTTGATATAGAGCTCCTGAAGGATTTTTGAGCACCCAAAGGTATAGAGTGGAAAAGGGTAGCATTGAAATTCAGCAAGAGAAGCATATGTTGATGAAGGAAGCCATGGATCTAGGGCAAACAGGGTTGAGAGAACCGTGGAGTGTGTTTTGGAAGATGAAGAAATGGAACTAACAATGTGGTAAAAAAATTATATACGTATTCAATTATTTTATGTAACACAATTAATAAAAGATAACTTAGGAAGAAAAAATAAATAATATAATATTTAATGTTGTCGCGGCGCATATTTATGTTGCGAAGAGGGAGTGTCCCCTGCACAGCAGCTTTCTGTGAAGAGAGAGAAAGTGTCAAAGACATTCTTCTTCTTCATGCTGCACACCCACGCGCCTTTAATCATTAATTAATTAATCAGGTTTTAAAAATAAATAAACAGTACTACTGTGTATGTTTAGTGAGTTAAACTTAAGAGTTTAAGGTTTATATAGTGAAAAAAATATAAGTGTTTACGTAGAGGTTAATGTTTTTTTTTTCGAATTTAAAAAGGTTACAAATTACTACAATTTAAGATTAACCAAATGCACGGCATGTGCTTCACACAGTCAAAGACAAAGACACAATTATAACATGTTTTTAGAGTTTTCCATACTCAATTCATCGTGATCTTATTATGTGTCCCATGACAAAGAGGATCATGACTTGATCGTTTATACTTTATAGGAGACAACTCATATTATTGAAAACTCTCTTATGCTTTATTCCTTCCGATTCAAAATATAAACAAAAAAAAACAACTAATTTACATGTTAATGTTACTACTGTTAATATTTTTTTATAGGCATTTTATTGATTCTATTACAAAATTAAAATCATTTTTCATTAAATTTTGATATCATGAAAAAAAAAAGCATTCAAAAACAAAATTTTAATTAAATATATAAAATTAATTAATATTTACTTATATTTTGTTCCGCTCTTTGTTAGTTTTCTTCGTCTTATATTTGAGTCCAAAGTGATATTATATTATAAAATGAAGTTAGATAACTCAAGAAAATAATAGCTATCTACTAAACTAAACTTAACTTGTGAAATGTGAATGGCAACAACTGTGAGACGATGTGATAGATTTTATCAGCATAAAAACATGTCATGACCTTCATAAAGGCATAAGATCGATATGCCAAACAAAGAAAACACAACTGCATGCACAGTTGTAAGTAGCAGCCAAGAAAATGGAAGTCTATATTTATAATCAAAAGAATCACCATGTGCTTGAAGACAATGTTACAGTGCAACTTGAAGACAATCTTTGCAGTACTAAAGTTCAACCAAGAAAACAAAGTACTGATGAAATAGTGAGAATATATATAAGTGTAGCCAAGGAGAGAAAATGTTTAATTTCATGACCTCACATGCATGTAGGAATTTGCATATATACTTTGAATATTATTAAGTGTTGTAGATGTGGTGGAAATGAGTGATATGATATATTTCTTCTAGTAAAAATAAGTAGTCCCTTGTTGGTACTACACAAAGATTTTTCAATTTGAGTGTTTTTTACTTTTGTGGCTGTGCTTCCTTTGTGAGTGTTGTTAATTTCTTATTTGTTTCAAAGTGTTGTTCAAGTTCTTTCAATTTCAAAGCTATTGCATCTAATTCCTTGTTTTTACTTTTTACAACTGCTCTCGCATCTTCTTGTAAGTCTTCTATCTAGAACTTTATTTTTTTAAATTTATTTTCTATCATCTTTATCAAATATCGTTGTGTTAGCTTAGTTTTTAATATACAACTTTCTTAATAAATTATTACCATTTTAATTTTAGTTCTACTTACTTCAAAATTAATTTATACTACACAATTTACTTCTATTAACTTCTAAATATTTATATAACTTGAAATTTTATTCCTTTTAAAGGAGGATATTCAAGTTATGTTGTTTAATTAATTTATTGCTTAAAGTTTTTCAAGGTGTGAACTTTTTTTCTAAAGAGTACTTTAGCTCTATGATCAATTCATCGCCGTCTTCTTGTATTATTTTCCTAAATTGAGTACTGTAAATTGTTCTTTTTCAACTATATACTTATTAAACAACCAATATTCTAAAAGTATATTTACTAATTTTTTTATGAATAAACTTTTTAGGAGCCTGTACTAAAGATTTGTGAAGATTTTCTTATGCTAGTATAATAAATTTTGTTTTTTTTTAGAGAAAGAACCATGTTTTTGTCTACAGTATAATCATTTGTTAAAAACAAAAACAAACAAAAAAGCATCGACGACGTTATGAGCAATGCGTGGAGTCACGTGCTTAAAGAGGAGCGTAAGAAATTGAAATTGAAATGTCGTTTGGGTCATTCGAAGTCGTTGCCTTTTCCACTGTTTCATCCTCTGCTCTCACTTTACATTTGTTAAAGAGAATTGCAGCTCAGTCAAAATAAACAAATTAAAAACAAATCTGCTACATCTCTCACTAATTAATATATATATATATTTTAATAATTTTGTTTGAGTCAAATAAAATTATTATTATTAATGGTAGTAATTTTTTAAAATATTTAATATATGTATATATATACTGGACTCAAACTTAAATTAATTAATTAATTAATACGTTTGATAGATATGCTATTTAGAGTTAGATTAAAATTTATTAATTGGTTATCGTTCTTAGTCAATAAACTTATTCATGATTTTTAACAAATTTCAAATAATAATATAAAGAAAAAATGTATTAAAATAACTGTTTCTTTCTGTTTTCTTATCCTGTGTAACAAGAAAATAATAAATGTGTTGGAAAATTTGTTGGGTTGACGCAGTTATAATGCAAATACCCGCTCCGTAAAATCTAACGCTCGAGTACAATTAGAGGGGCCCATTTATTCCTCTTAACACGGTTATTCGTTCGATTGGCCCATCATCGTACGGTGGAGATCCATCCTCCAATCATATTCTTAGTTTTTTAATTAATTAATTAATAGAGATAATATAAAACACAAAATATTCTTTGATCGTTTTGGCCTAACAATTCCCTTGAAATGTCGTTTTCGTTTTTTGGACATCACGCCCTACTTATATTACTTGTTTTTAATTTTTACTATTTATAGTTTTCAAGTGTTCTACTTTCTATTCTATTCTGTATAAAAAAATAAAATAAAATAAAAGCCAGCACATGCATGCTGAAAAACTTACACTAGTATAGAAATCTGTTTTCTATTTGGAACTTTTAGATGGCCGTGATGTGTTGTGTTTTTTTTATTACTTCAATGATTCGGAATATTAGGCAGTTTTGTCATGAATAATATAATTTTTTAAAAATATTAAGTGTTAATTTATTAATTTTTTTAATGAAAAATTAAAATTAATTATCTATCTCTCCTTTCATTCAACTTCTATCGATAAAAAAAAATTATCTATCATTTTTAATGAAATTTTTTTCTTTTGATTACATTTTTGTGATCACAAAATTCAAATTTAAAATTTTATTTAAGGAAAGTATTGAATTAACTTCGGATCAATGATTAATTGATTTGTTAATTTGGGAGAGAAAACTAAAGCATTTTTAAAAATGTTACTAAGGTGAAAATTTAAAGAAGTACAAAATATTGAAGATTATGATCTTGTTTGTGTAAGAATCATGTGTCCCCCATAACTGATTTTTTGTTCCATGTGTCTTTACCCTTTACCCTAGATAACGGAGCAGAACATAAGCTAAGATTAGACCCTCTCATGTACCTTTTCTTTCGTCCAGAAGGTTTAGAAAGACATGAAATGATGAAATTGCCCATAATTGTTTCCTTTATGAAGTTTTAAAAAAACAAGTCATGAGAAAAAAAACAAGTTCCAACACCTCACATATCGTACAAAAATCAGTAAAAGATCATGTAAATCAATTTCATTATAAAGGTACAATTCAACGATTTCCACGAGTCCAGCATCCGAGGGTATCCGTAAAAATATCTATATGCGAGTAGGGTAATAATTCGTATATTTAGAGATAAAAATGGGGTGGGTATTTACCCACAAAATCTCACAAGAATGGGTATAGTACCCACTTTGTCCCGTCCCGTACCTTGTGTATATACATATTAATTAATATAATTATAATTTTATTATTTTAATTATTCTTTTTATATGCTAATTTTAATATTCTATTATGTTTTAATTTTTATTTGTATTAATAATTTAAAGCAATATAGAAACTAAGGAGATAAGCATTTGTAAAATATGAAGAAATTAATTCGGATAATAAAGTTAAAATATTATATTTATTTGTATTTTATTTTTAATTTTTAATATATAATTATAAACTAATTAGTTTTAAAAATATATTAGTTTTTTCCGTTTAATTAAAGTTTTTGTTTAGATTTACGTTGAAGGAATATTTTTGTAATGTTATTTATTTATATAAATCAATATTTGTTTGATTTTAATATTATATAAGTTTTTTTTTATGATTTTCAATTTTATATACATGGAAATTGCGGGTCGCATGTGCGGGTATAGGTATATAGGTATCCAGAGGATATGGGAATGAGGATTGAAATTGTTACTCGCACGGGTATGAGACCGGGGACAGATATTTTTTTCAAACGCGGGTATGGAGACGGGTAATATAGTATCCTCCCTACCCATATCCTACCCATTTTCATCCCTAATCATTCATAAAGTGATTTCTCATTTGAATCTGGTTCAATTTAGGTGGAAAATAAACTATATTATATTAGAATAACATTCACGTTATATATATTCATACACTGTAGTCTTAAAAAAAAAATCATTATTTTGTGTGATAATTATTTTATATCAATATCATAAATTCATGATTAAAAAATATAATTTAATTTATTGTCTTTTCAATTTCTATGAATAAAAAAAAATCAATTTTATTATCTCATCCAAATGTAATAATAAAAAACTTTTAGGTTGCATTGTGGATGATTAATATTAATATTCATTGAAGAATCTAAGTAACTATTTTTTCTCTAAAACATATATTTTCCATTCACAAATCACAACGTTTAAAACAATACAATGTTGTAGCTAAAAAAACATGTTTATATAATTTTTTTTTTATAAAAGATAACAATCCTATCACATATAATTAAACTACTATTAAGCAGGGATTGAGCCCCTCCTCCCATCCCTTTATTTAATATGATGATAATGAAGAAAAAATAAATTATTAAAATATATATTTTTAAATTAATATTTATTTAAATTTTTTTATTAGTATAATATATTTTAATTTTATATTTATAATTAGTAATAAATATTTGATTTAATTATTTTTTATTTTTTTGACATGTTTTATTTTTAATAAATTAATTTGATATTTTTAATTTTTAATTTTTTAAAATATTACAAATTTTACTCTATCATTTTATTCTTACATCATATAATTATAGATTTTATTCTCAATTTTTTAAAAAAATTGAAAAATTTTATATCTATTTTTTATACATTTTTTTAAAATTTAAATTAAATATTTTTTTTCAAAATTTTAACTTCAATTTTTAGAAAAAAAATTCTAAACTCCTCCCTATCTAAATTTTTCATCCGTCACTACTGACTAGTCAACAAAATCAGCAAGAAGTGACTAAACAATATGAAGTCCAAAGTGATCAGAACCCAATAAGGACAGAAGGGATGTAACCAAACCAATCCTTCAAAGGAACCATGCAAAACACACAAGAAAAGGGAGATGGACATGGTGAATGTGAATGAATGAGAATGAGAGAACATGTTTGATTTCTTGGTAAAAAAAAAGTATATCCGATGCAAAACTAAATTTTAAATTAAGGCTGCACTATTATTAACGTAATTTGTATAAGTTAAATTTATATCGAAATATTATTGCATTATTTCTATTTTATTTTTTGAGATTAAAGACTATGGATATTATCTAGTTCACCAGATAAGAAAATTGACCCAAAAAAATTTATACATAGGTTTAATTTTATTTTTTTCATACCATGTTAATCGAATATAATACCTTCCAATAATCGTGTTTTCATAAGCTAAATAATTTTAAAATTAAATTTTTTTTTTTATCCATACAAATTGAATAAAAGATTTAGAATATTTATATATCCCAGGATATAATCAACTAAACTCGATTACTAGAATACTTGTATTTAAACCAATCATATAATCTTGCCATGACCCACCTCACAATGGCTGTCTGAGGCCATTTAATAATGAACAGTTTTTTTTTTTCTTTTATGTTTTTCAAATAAATAAATCATTCATGGCTGAAATTTATGTCTCTGCCTGGTGCCATTGAGACATGTAACGAGTATGTGGGGTCCCCTATTTTTATATTTTTTAAGTTATGGTTGGCATGGTTTCTAATGGGTCCAATGTGCTGGCCTTGTGTATTTTCAATGTCTCTCAAGTCTCTAACATGAGATGGAGCTTTTTTTAACAATCATAAACTTCTTGGCTTGTACATTACCTAATGGTCAATCCTAATTTTGTTTTGATAATGGCTACACAAAGTCAGAATAGTCACTCCCTAAAGGCATATAACATTTTGGGACAAGCATGCCTTGTTGTGTTTATTAGCTTATTTTTATAAGTTTAATTTATATTAAAATGTGTATGTAATTTTTTTTTTACTCTACATCATATTTTCAACTTTAAACGATAAATACTTCATTATTTTTATTATTCTACTGTTTTTTTCTTCTTCTTTTTCCCATGCTCATGATGTTACAAAGTAAATATAGTGTTAAAAAAGTTTTGTACTCAAATTTGATTTGTACCTCCCTTTCTTCCAAAAATTAAAAAAACTCATTTTTCTTTTCTTTATATGGCGTCTAGTTTTGGGATTTGCATTGTGTAAGACTAATTGCAAAGGTTTTTTTTTTTTTTTTTTTTTGTCGAGCAACAGCAAACAGGATTTCCTATGATGGTAATTTTAGGATTTAAGCTATTGACATGGTAAATAAAAATATTTTGAAATTATATATCACTTTCAATACAATAGAATCAACATTGTATATTTGAATATATTTTGTAACTTTGTTTATTATTATAAATTAATAAGAAAAGTTACTTCTTGCACTTGTTATATACTCCTATCTTTCAAACTTTATATTTACTAGCTATAGTTCTAAAATTAAATCTCAATTAATTCATCAACAGGGGGGTTTAGTAACATTTCAAAGAACAATATATATTTAACCATGAAAAAATTAAGTGATTATTGGATTAAAGTTTGTATCAAAATGTTTTAAATTTAAGTTAGGTAAAAATGAATTTAATGTAATATGATTTATATTTAGATTTTTTTTATAAAAAAATATGTTGATAAAATGAATTTTGTTTGAAAATTTAATAAAAAAATACTTCTGATTTCATTATTTTAATATAAATATACAAATAAAAAATATTTATACTTTAAAAGCATCAAATTATTATTTTTTATTCAAACCCAGATTTATCTCAAACATAAGTTGTAAAAACAATTTTTAAAACTCTAAACTTACATTTGGAATACACAAATTGGTATCCAAACCCACTCTTAATTTATTTAAATCGCAATCAATAAAATGATCAAAACATCCCTATGCTTTCCACATCAAGTTGCAACTAGTCTAATTGTACTGAACGCATTAATACTTACACCAATAAAGTGGCCAATACTTAGAATAGAAATAAACAATTTGCAATTAAAAAAAACAAGGAATTTCAATTAGGTGGATATTAAAAGAGCATCATTAGCTACAAAGACTGATAGTTCGGCAAGAGATTCTTCTACGTGAAAATTATGATTGTGATGTGAATCTTGTTTGACATTTATCGTTGGAAAATGGTGTAGTTGCGGGGAAGGGTGGATAACCACATTAGAGTTTGGTAACCATGTTTTTCAACTAAGCTTATGATTACCAATTCGGCTAAGGGGTCTTTTTCTTTTGACACTTTTCAAAGCCATGCATTTTTCGTTACTTGTCATTGATTCAAAATATACCAATTTTATCTATAACTAATTTTGGTTGAAAATCTTTCTAATAATTTTAGTGAAATTTTTTTCTTTTAATAATATTTTTTTCAGTCATAATACTCAAATCTAAAATCTGTTAAAAAAAAATCGAGTTCATTATTATTTGAATCAACCAGCTGTTGATTCTCAAATCCTTGCATTAAAAAAATGCCTAACCCTTTTTATCATTAGTCATGCCCAAATGATTTTTCACTAGAGGATTTTTATGAAGTGGCTGAAAAAGTTATCTTTCTTTTTTTTTTTTTTTGTCTCCGGACACAAAGTTGTCTCAACTTTTTCTTCCTTACTTTATTTTTTGTGGTTGCATTGAATACTTCTTCTACTAGTAATTACTTTAGCGTGTTATATTACAAGTTCCTGTGTACTTTTTGTATAATTATTATATGAATGCACGACACTCTTTGAATCTGAGAGTACCTTATGCATGTTTAAGACAGATAAACAAAGTCTAAAATTAACACTTGTTGCAAGCAACTTGCAAATATTCGCGAAGAGAATAGAAGCTGCAATAACAAGTTAGGCTCACCTTTTGAAAAGCGACAAAGGCTTTATGGTGCAAACTAGTAACTACTAACTACCATGGTTGGTAACACTTAACTTCACATTCACATTTGGTAAACTTAAACGAACCTTTTTTAATCGTACGCAAAAAAAGGTATGCACTCTACACCATTACTTCATATTGCCAATTAACAATTATTCAAAACATGACTTTAAATTAAAATAGATTACTAGTATTCTAATAACCATTTACACGCGAGATAGATCAATCATGAAGTTATCATTGACTAAATTTATTGGTATAAAAATGATCTATACGTGAATAAAACTTTTTTCAGGTAGCATGTGTAATATTCGAATATTATATTTTTTTCTTCTTTAAAATTACAATTAACTTAAAGATTACGTCGATGTTTATAATTTTTTTTCATTGATCAATATTAATGGTTAATTTTGTTAATTTTTTTTTTTTGTTAACAGAGGGAGGAAGTTGAATTCACAATCTCTTTCTCTTTTCCTTCACTCTTCTTACATTTTATATATTTGATAAATAAATTTTTTAGTGAATTAAGTATTGTGATGTATTAAGATTAGAACATAGTTTAAAGTTAGAATAAATATTTATACATGTATATTTATTATAGATTATCCATCAATGAGATATTCATATCAACAACGAAATTTTAACTCATCTATCTGTGAAACATAAATATCCGATAACGAAATTCATAAGATGTTTTTGAGCCATAAATTTGATTTGATCCTAACATTGACCAACTTTTGTTGGCTCTACTGACTCCATATAAACAGCAACAAATCAAGCATGCGCACTAAAAATTACAAAATTAGCAATCCTATGACACTATAAAACACGAAAAAACATGGCATTTAGTGTTCACATTCTCTTAGACACCAAATACAAAAGCATTGGTTCACATGGATAAATGGGCCATTGACACGATGATTCAAAAGCAAGGTTTGGACTTTAGTATTTGGAGCCACGTCGTTTTGGGCCCTCGAGCCCATTGACAAAATTTCTCCGTGCTGCATTGCATTGCATTGTTGCAGATTACATCTCCTTTCTTCTTCTAAAAAGTTGCCATTGTAATTGTCTCTTCCCTCCATTCACGCTACGCCTCAATACATTTCCAATCTTCCACAATCAATTAATCATCCTAGCATTTCACATTCAGCACTTCCAATCTCCGATTCCTCCAAAACGCAACCGCGACCGCGTCGACGTTGCCGACGACGAGGTTGTCGTTTCCACGATCTCCCCACACATTCCGATCAAGTTGCCGTTTTGATGCCTCCCGCGCCAGAAACGAATCGCGGGTTTCGGTCCCCGTCGTGTCCCAACGCCAAATGCAGCTATCGAAACGAAACATAGCGTGATGTGAAATTCTGAGGAGAGGGGATTCGAAGAGATCAAGGTTGTCGTTTTTGGTAGTAGTAGTAATAATAATTGATTGCATCTGATATTAATATTATTATTATTATTGGATTGGAGAGTTGATGATATTGAAGGGAGAGCGATGACTGGAGTGTCATTGGGTGTGCGCACTGGGAGCTATGGGTCGCTGCTGCTGCAAAACGGCAGCGTATCGCCGAAGCCCATGCTTGTGCGTAGACCTTCAAAGACGCTCCTCTACAACCCCAGAGAGAAAGAGAGGGGTGGTGGTTTCTTCTTCGTTTGCCGGCTCCTTGGTAGAGGGAAGGTCGCAATGCTCCTCATGCTTGCCCTTGGCCTTTGTGTTTTCGTTTTTGGTTGCTATAATGTTTACAGAGGTTAGTCACTCACTCACTTACTTACTGTTATTTCACCATAAATTATTAGATAAATTTGGCTTCTTTTTTGAAAGAGAAATTATTACGCTGTGCAAGACCAAGACTAGTTGGGACCAGCTAGTTCTGGACTGTGTAATAATTTCTCGTTAATCCTTATTTACTCAAGAATGGAAGTGTTTATAATTAGTACTAGTTGTAGGAACCAATGGCATTTCATAGAAATGTTATTCCTAATACATTTAAGAATACCTTTGGTTGGGTTTTATTATTATTTTAATATTATTAGGAATATTTTTTTAAAATTCAAAGTGATTAGAACAAGAGTTTTAAAGATGATTTTTAAAAGTTATATAAATTGTGGGGTGTTATTGTCTTACACTGTAAAAAGAAAAAAAGAAAAAAAGAAGAAGAGAAGAATAGAGATGTAAATTATAATTGGGTTGGATAATAGCTTTTCCATCTCTCACGCATGATCAAATACTTAAAGGGAAGTTTGTTTTAAGGTATAATATTCCATTTTCTAGAATCACATTCCTAGGAATATTATAGCTAGGAATGTTATTCATGGGAATATTTAAAAATATGTTTGATTAAAGTTTATTAATATACTTTTTTAAAATTCAAAACCATTGGAATGAAAATGGAAATAATAATTGATTAGCAAATAAATTCCCATATTTCTGTGGGAATCCCACCCCTTGCCATGAGAATAAAAATGAAGCAATATAAGGAATTGTTACTTTCTCGGACATGAACAATTCATGGACATCAATTTTTAAATTAAAACTCATAACAAACATGGTTATTATATTTTCAAGTTCATATTCCCAGGAACAAATCTCTAAACCTTGAAACAAACCGTTCTTAGGAATAATTTTTTAAAGCTCATAAAAATCATGGAAATATTACATTCTACACTTCACACTTTTGGGAATAAATTTTTAAATCTTAAAGCACACACTTTACAATCTGTTTTATTTTGCTTCTGTGTGCCTTTTAAGATATATAAGGCACAGTATAATGTGTTTCAGTTTTGGTTTTTATGGCACTGTTAGTTCATGTCTTGACTGTTCAACTGTTTTGTTTGTCTTTCTAAAGTTGAGAGTTAAGACATCACTTGAGATGTCATGTTTAATGTTTTCGTTTAGAACTTTGACTGGTTCTTATGCATCTGTTTATCTTCATAGCCTTTTGATAATCTGCAGTGTAAATTCTGTATGTTTTATGGTGTGTTTTTGGCATTGTGATGAACTAGGTGGAAACATCACAAGTGAAATTGAAGATACGCGAACTTATGCCATTAATAGGTATGAATTTTTTAAACCACGGGGAGTAATAGAAGATAAGTTACAGGATAGTAATTCTTCTAGAGTGTTCTCATTGACAAGTAGACATACAAGTACAGCTAGGCCTCCTCCTCCTCCTGCTCCTAATTCACTGTCCTTGTCCAAGTCTAAAGGCAAAAATGGATATTTTGCTTCCTGGGGACATCGTTGTGACCATTTTGCATTTCCTCCTCCTCCACCAGCTGATAGAAGACGACCTGGACCACGCCGTAAGTCTTGTTTTTCCATTTGGTCTTGTTTTCAATTCTTAATTCACAAACATTATATTTATCTTGAATCTGGGTAACAGTATCTTATTTATATGTACACACACTGCATATTTAGTTATTGTCCTTGTGGAATTCTGTTAATTGGGTCCTTGCCCTCTTCATTTTCAGCATGCCCTGTGTGTTATATTCCAGTGGAGCAAGCTATAGCTAGTATGCCAAGTTCCCCATCAGAATCTCCTATACTTCGCACTTTGACATATGTGCATGATGAAAAGCCAATTGAAAGTGAACCACATGGTGGCTCTGATTTTGGTGGATACCCTTCTATGGAAGAAAGGGATGCTGCTTTTGATATAAAAGAGACCATGAAAGTGCACTGTGGGTTAGTTCATTTTTGTTATTTGTATTTCATTTTCTCACATCTTGGAGATTAATTTATTGGAAGAATTTTTAAAAGTCACCTACATCAGTGTCCTGCAAGTATAAGTGTTTTTTTTTACTAAATGTATTTTTATTCCTTTTCCTGCATCGGCATAATCTCTTATCAGATTTGTCAAAGGAAGCAGACCTGGTCGCCAGACAGGATTTGATTTTGATGAGGCAGATCTCTTAGAGTTGGATCAGTACCATGATGTCATTGTTGCATCTGCCATATTTGGTATGGCTTATGACTAATGTTTTATAACGATACCTTTTGTTGTTTGTTTTCTGCTTCACATAGCTTCCTTTCAACTATGCCAGGAAACTATGATGTTATACAGCAGCCCAAGAATGTCAGTTCAGAAGCAAAGAAAAACATTCCTTTCTATATGTTTATTGATGAAGAAACAGAAACGTATATGAAGAATGTCAGTATTTTGAGTAGCAGCAGGAGAGTTGGATTATGGAGAATCATTGTTGTCCATAATATTCCTTATGCTGATTCTCGGCGTAACGGAAAGGTTGATTGCTTACTTTTTGCTTCCCACTATTTATTATTGTAAAATCTATCATTCACTTTTCTTTGAAATTTGTACTATTTTCAGCATATATTATGTAATTTCTAGACAGTCCCCCTTTTAATTGAAGCTTCTGATTTTTTGACCTAACCTCAGCACTTCTTTTTGTTTGTTTCCATTTTCTTCCACATTTCACCATGTTTTATGTTTTGGGAAATGATTTTACTAGTTGATACAGTTTAAATAACACATTAATCAGAGTGTATGGAATTGTAGCTGGGAACTTGAGCTTATGACCATCCTACTACAAAGTCCAAACTAATTGCTGAGTTTGGTTTTTAGTGCTGCCTACATCTGTGTGTCTATGTACTATGAGAAGGTCTTTTGCTGAAGGGAAAATTTTCCTTCTGTACAGAAGGAAGTAAAGTACACAGATCTTTCATTAAACCAGCAAAGAGCTGAGGCTTCCATGACCTAAACTTGAGGAATTGCTTTTTTTTTTTTTTTTTTTTATAAAATATCATGTAGCATTTGATCATATATGGGTAACTGTTTTGAAGTTTGAACCGGAGTAATCAGTGTTATGAATTCTTTAATCTAATAGAAACTTGTTAGGAAAGCTGAAAAGGAAAGGGAAATGAATCAGTTGTAAAAGTCATGTGTGAAAGAATTCTGAATTATTGTTTTTCTTTGAAGTATTAACAAAATAATCAGATATATTGTAAAAATCAGGTATATATATATGTGTGTGTGTGTGTGTGTGTGTGTATTCCATTGAAGTTGAATAAAGATTTTTTGTTACATGCTTCCTATTTCCAATATTGGTGCATCTGCAGGTTGATGTGTGGAACTTCCTTTATATGCTCTCACGATGCCCTCTAAACTTATTGCAGGTTCCAAAGCTTCTTTTACACAGGATCTTCCCCAATGTCCGATATTCAATATGGATTGATGGGAAGCTTGAGCTTGTTATGGATCCATATCAAGTTCTTGAAAGGTAAAAGCCAAGTTATTAAAAATTGATTTGGTTTTTATTTCTTTTGTATTTAGTGGGATAAATTTCTATTCACATTGTTTATCAACAAGTTTCTATTTACCATCATTTAGATTTGAGAATATATGAAGAGGATATACGTCAACAATTAACAATAATTTCTAATTGTATATTTCTAAAATCTTCATTGTCACTGCCTTTCGTATCATCCAGGTTCTTGTGGCGCTCAAATGCTACTTTTGCAATTTCAAGACACTATAGACGCTTTGATGTATTTGTTGAGGCTGAGGCTAATAAAGCTGCTGGGAAATATGAAAATGCTTCCATTGATCACCAAATTCAATTTTATAAAGACCACGACGGTTTAACTCATTATTCCAGGGCTAAGCTTCCTATAACTAGTGGTAGGAACAGCTTTCATAGATTCATGGCTGCATATGTAAAATGGATTATCTGTGGAGATTTGTGCTTGTTCTGGCATATAATTGCTGCCCTCCATCTTAAAAATCTGAAGTATTGCTTATGGCTGAGTTTCTGCAGATGTTCCTGAAGGTTGTGTTATCATAAGAGAACACATTCCGATTACAAATCTCTTTACTTGCTTATGGTTCAATGAAGTTGACCGCTTCACTTCCAGGGACCAGTTAAGCTTTTCCACAGTTAGAGACAAAATAAAGGCAAAAACTGGTTGGAGTATTAACATGTTTATGGATTGTGAAAGACGTAACTTTGTGATACAGGTTAGTATTTGCGTCTTGCCGTGTGTTGTGTTTAGTTGTTGGAAAAGCTACTAGTAGTTTTTTAATTCAACATGCACTTCAAAATCTCTGTACTGTTATTTCCTGTGAAAACTAACTAAAGTTCTTTTAGCATGTGTATTTTATTTCCTCTTCAAGTGTTTGGATTTTTATGTTGGTGGTTTTTGATAAATAATATTAGGCTTACCATAGAGACATATTGGAGCAAATGCCACCTCCAGCTGTTGCAACAAGGCGACCTGGTCCACCTGTTTTTACCAATTGGCCTCAGATGAAGAGTCATCCTAGGCATGGGAGAGGAGACAAGAGATCAGGTTCAAGGAGACACCATAGAGTAGCAGGCACTGTTATGAACCACGTTTTGCTTTAGTGGCATCTTTTTGCTAGAGGTTTTTTGGTTTCTTTTAAGTGTAAATGCATGCATTCTTTGTTGCAAATTATACTTCAAAGAGCCCCCAACAATTTTGAAATGGTTGCTTGATGAATTGTAAATATCTTTGATATAAAACTGATAAGATCCTTACCACCTTTATCCAAAAGGGGAAGAAAACAAAAGGGGGTTCTCAGTAGTGCATTTTGCACACGAGTTATTATTAGTCAATTTTTTTCTCCACTAGCCTAGTGTTGCTATGTTTGTAAAACGTGTTTGGCTTTTGTTAAATTGTCCTTCTGTTAGTTGTTCTTAATTATGCTTGAACACTAGTAACAGAAATAACAATTGGTATGGTGTGAAGAACAACAGTTAATTGAATGCATACTATCTGGCTTGATTTATTTCCGAAATAACTATTGTTTTAATTGACGTTTTAAGAGAGTTTTTGAAAGATTAGTTTTCTAGAAAAAGAAAAATCTTTTCTAAACATTGTCTTGTCTACAAATGACTATGCTCGAAAGAGATGAAATTTAGGTTAGTTGATTATGAGAGAAGTTAAAATCTCAATTCTTGATAGGATAAATTGTTGTATAAATTATTACACTTGTATCACTTTCCTATAAAAATAATGAAGTTTAATGGTTATATACAGGTAATTTAAAATAATTTTACATACATGATGACAACTATTCTAAGAATATGCAATATTTTCTCACGAATATATTTATTATGAACAATTTACGTGAATATAAGAGTTATATAACCCCCACTTATGTATTTTGATAATTTGTTTTTTCTCTTGATTTTTCTTCGCCGACGTCTTTCCTTTTTATTTCTCTCAAATTCAATTATTAATTATTATTCTTTTTTCATAATAAAAAAAATGTATAGGAGTAGAATTTCTCACAAACTGACACACACACACATACACACAAAACAAAGTATGATATTTACAATTCGGATGGGGGATCATAGATTTTTCTGCCCCATACTTATCCATAAGATAAAATAAAATACAAACTTATCAATCTGATATAGACATGAAAGCTCCATTAACTATTTTGAAAATAATACAAAAGGGACCATCCAAGTTTGAGATGAGATACTTCCAAATCGGGCCTACAAGTTTGAAAAGACAAAATACAATGACAAGATTTTCTGAATAATCTTGTGTAGACCCATTTTCCGTGACCCCACACCACACCATGCTTTCAATTAATTGCTTAGTGGAACATTAAAGGAGGCCACCAGAAAAAAAGAAAAGTAAAGGGATAGCAATTTCTGCATCAAGTATGGAAGCAATTTATGGTAACATATAACAATCAACTTTGCTTCAGCAACCTCTATCCAAATTCAATCCTCTCTCTGTATACCAAGTTGAATTTGGTTTGTTCAAATTTGTCAACAAGTTATGATCAAGGTGAATTTTTTCTGCACCCTTTTGCTGCTACTATGTTTGAAAAGTTGACTAGACTAAGCCATGATCTATTGCAGCTTCTGATTTGTTAGTGCATGTTTGTGTAAGCTTTCATGTTAACGCTAACCAACTTTGGATCAAAAGCTTCAGAGTGTAGCTTTTAAATTAAAGTAGATTGAAGCATATTAGAAAGTGTGAACGGAGGTTTGGAGTGCCTATCCAAACATAGCTTAGTGGTTGAAATCCAAAAGGGTGATGATCAATAAGTTATCATGCTTCAAACTAGAATTAGGATTGGTCATGCCACAGGTTTGGCTCTATTGTTATTAGTATTACTATTACTATACTACTGGTGAGTAAATTAAAGTAACTTGAGCTTGAAAGAAAAAGTAAGAAACTTGAGGACTCTCTCACAGTGGTTTTGGAGCAATAAAAATGGGATCTTCTTGCTTTTTCCTAATCTGTGTTCTGCACTCAGCAATAGCATTGACATGTGGATCACTGATGGTGTTTTATTCCAAAGAGATATCTGTGTTGGGGCATGGACCAAAGACAGCAAGCAAGCTTCAAGGGTCAACACCACATGACCAGCTTCTGATTCAGACCTCAGGTTCTTTCTCTGGCTTGTTGCTGTTCACAATAGGGTTTCTTGTATTCATGGTTGCTTGTGTTAAGGACTGGGAGTTCCAGAGTTTCTTTGCCAAAGGGTGTGCTTTTCTTCACATCTCTATGGCAGTGTGGAGATTCTACTTTGAAGGGAAGCTTGAGGATCTTGCTCATGACTGGCCTAGGCATGCTGTTGGAGACATTGCATTGGCCACTTCATGGCTCTTCTTTCTTGTGTATATGTGGAGGGAGAAGTATGATTAATTAGCTTGTTGTTGTTGTTGTTGTATAGTATAAATGTTGGAACAATCTTTGGTTGTGTTGTGATGCTTGTTGGATTCCTTTGTGTACATTTTGTAGAGTTTTCAATGTAAATTTATATATCCATATGACCATATTTGACCCCTCTAAATTATGAGTAAACAATCTCATGTATTTCAACACATTTACATATTTATGTATAGTGTGGAAGGAATTAATCTTTCAAACGCAGTGAATTGAGATTGTAATTCTTGTCATCAGGAAGTGTCCATATTTACTGTTTGATGAATGTGTCTTGAACATTATTATCTCTAAAACCACTTTGTTGTATGATACCTACCCTATTCGAGTAAGGGAAGCTCTCGAGAAATTAATAAGAAAAGAGTAAACAAAACAATATTAAAATTTTATGATGCTAGAAGCAATACAAAAGGTTTACATAGCAACACCTTGCACACCTAACTGCTACACACTAACAATAAGCCAAAACACATACCCAAATAGGAATTGGGCGTATCATTTTAATGTTAGTGATAACAATATCTAAGCTACCAATTATAATCTTTAGATTCTCTACAAAAAAGCTTGATGGGAGATTATTGATTAATCCTTACAGATCAAAGAGCATGATTAAGTTGTCTGCTTGATTCTCAACTATGTTAGTGGAAGAATATTTTGCTCTGGACCTACAAGGTATGTGAGAACTGAGAAGCAGATGCTTGTAGAAAATTTTCATGGTTTTTTACAAAGGAATCCAAATAATGGGGCATGGCAACTGGCAAGTGGCAACCTCTCTTTCACTTAAGAGAGACAATTTTAAAGATTCCACAACTTGGGTTTTTTTAGCACTAAAATTTTTCCCTGAAATTTCATTTATATCCAGAAATATGTTGTTGAAATTTAAGAATTTTCTCCAAATTTAAAATTGTTATGTTGTCCTTCAAAGTTGTTTTACTGGAAAATAAAACTCCAAATAATAATATAAAAGTATAATTATTTTTTCATTATGGGAAATTAGGAAAAAGGAAATAATGTTACCCTTACTGAATTATATTATCTTTCAATAAAAATATTAGCAATGGCTAAGAATTGTATCGTGTCAGTGTATACTTTTATCGGGCAGGTGCATTGTGTGGTCTACACCTAACAATATTTGAAACCTGTATTATTCACTAATTTTATCGACAAGAGGGAAACATTTTTCAATGGGTTCCATTCGATGTAAAAAGACTAACTAACACCTTCTAGAATTACTAATTGTGTACTTGGGTCAGTATTTATAAAATTAATTTTGATTAAAATTAAATTTGAGCTAATACAATTATGTTACGTTTTATTATAACTGAAAATGATGAATAATTCAAAAAAGATCCTGACTGAAAGATTAATCATGATAATTGCAGTTCAAAAGAAGAAAAAAAAAAAGGAAATTGATGGAATTGGTAACTAATGGAAAGCAAAGTTGTCTTAGAAAGCTGTGCAAAGCCACCCAACATATGGTTCTAGAATCCATGTATCGTTGAATAATCCTCTTAATCAAATTGATTCTTCCATGTCAATATAAATAAATTGAATAATCTTCTTCCTTCATCAAAATCCTATGTTTTCTTTGCCCCAAACCAAGCAAAGAGGGAGAAATGGAAGCATCATGTGCCAAAACAAGTGCATGCATAGTTGTGGTGACAGTGATAGTGATAGTTGCTCTAACATGGTCATGGAGGATGCTGAATTGGCTATGGATAAAGCCTAAGAGGCTAGAGAGGCTCCTAAGGGAACAAGGCCTTCAAGGTAACCCCTACAGGATCTTGGTTGGGGATCTAAAGGAGATTGTGAACATCCAAAAGGAAGCCAAATCAAAACCCATGAATCTCTCCAATGATATTGTGCCACGTGTGTCTGCTTTTCTTCATCAGAGTGTCATCAAACATGGTACTATGCTTTTGTTTTGTGTCTTACTCTTTTTATTTGCAACTATCATCTATTTTTTTTTTTTGCCTCTATAGTACTGCTTGTAACTCTAAGATGTATGGTTTAAAGTTTGAAATGTTGTGCGCATAGTTCTATGGTAAATTCAACAAGTAAAATGAAAACAAAAGTAAGATCCTAATCCTTGAAAAAGTATTTTGGTCTCATGTATACTTTTCCACCTGAAAACCAAAAAGTACTTCTAGGATGTTGTTTCCGGCAACTCCAACTTGTTTCCCGCACTTCTTTTTGGCTTCTGGAATGATCAATCCATCCAGAATGCAAAATTACATTCCGGAATCGTTGCAGAATTTAGTTTCTGGAATGGCCATTCCAAAAGGTAAAAAGAACATTATGGAAAGGGTGCAGGAAGCAAGTTGAAAGTGCAGGAAACAACAGCATGCTATTAACTTTGTTACTATATAATTCAATCTATCTAAGTATCTTTTTTTTATTATATGCTTTTTAACTTTGACAATCCATGTTCCTCCACTCTTTTTTTCCCTTGATAGTTACTCTTCTACAGTCCCTTATACAGTTTGTTGTAAAGTATTTTTTAGTTTATGCAAATGGGAATATATGTTTAGAAATTTCATAAAATCAAATACAAAGCCCCAGTATATGGCGTGCAGCTATACCCAATTTGATTTATGAGCCACTTTTTTTTAATTATTGTATATTTGGTTAGCAATTTTTTGAATAAAACACATAGGAAGTTGCTTATTCTGTTCAATTTGCTGTGTTTTCTGTTTCTTTTTCTTGTTTATCTTTAAATTCAAGCCTTGTTGTAAAGTACTATGCTGATGGTTTTGTAGGCAAGAATTCTTTTCTTTGGTTTGGACCAACACCAAGAGTGGCCATCACGGATCCTGAGCTAATCAAAGATGTACTTAACAAGATCACTGATTTCCCTAAGCCTCAAGCAAATCCACTAGTCATGTTACTAGCTACTGGTCTTGCAAACTATAAAGGAGAAAAATGGATCAAGCACAGAAGAATAATTAGCCCTGCATTCAATTTAGAAAAAGTGAAGGTTAGTTTCCCATTACTAGATGTAGATCTTTGATAGAATACATTGATGTTAGGAAAACATTCAGAAATTGGATTTTTAGTGTGTTTTTCACAGGAAGAATTCTTCCCCCCACAAATGCATTTGCTTAAGAAATTTATTTGGTCAGCAGAGTTCATTGAGTTAATTAGTTTAACCTGCAGCATGTACTTTTGCAAGTAGTATTAGTTTGTCTAAGAATTTAGATTTGGACCTAAGTCAACACCAAAAACTAGCATCAAATTCTAAGATGGTATGAGAGTCTTTTCTAGTATTTGTTATTGGGCCTATGTGGCCGCTCGTTATCAGACCACTCTGTAGATGTCAAATCCTACAAATTTATGCTCACTCAAGATAAATCAATCCATGATCCCACATTAACTAGTGATGATAAATCTAAAATAGTGAATACAAGTAAGTGACAACTCTCATCTCATAAACTAGCTTTTGGAGTTGAGTTAGGCTCATTGATTCATCTTGTGTGTAATATACATACAATTTGTTTACGATTGAAAATGTTGAAAATCAAATTTTAAGAATCTGGTTTATATAAGTAACATGACGAGAAGTCTGAATGCTTATGTGCTTAGTTTGACATGGGAATTTTAAATCCTGTTTTTACACCACAGATTATGTTACCAATATTCTTCAGAAGTTGCAATGATCTAATTATCAAGTGGGAGGGAATGCTGTCTTCTGACGGATCATGTGAAATGGACGTTTGGCCTTTCCTTCAAAATTTAGCTAGTGACATTATTGCCCGAACAGCATTTGGCAGTAGTTATGAAGAAGGAAGAAGAATATTTCAACTTCAAAAAGAGCTAACAGAACTTACAATGAAAGTTATCATGACAGTTTACATCCCTGGATGGAGGTAAGACTAATATGTAACATATTTGAGTGTTCAATAGACTAACCTTGTTAACTGAGTGAACTAACCTTACTATACATTTCATTAATTAAACAGTGATTACCCAATAATATTTATCATTATGAATCAAATGTATTTGTTTTATACAACAAGTTGACCAACTGTTTCGATGGGAATATGTGATAAATTGCAACTTAAATAGAAAAAAACTTCATCCGAAACAGAACTATTAGCAAGCAACATTTCTCATTAAGAATCTACTCATTATATTCAAAGTTATGATTGGAAGATTACTTGTAATGTCTCAATTACAATTTGTTATATGATAAAAACCAAACTATGTTTAATGTTGACAGAATCAACTCTAGAAGGCTAGTTAATTTTGGAAAGAGTGGTTCTTATTCTACTTACTTGCAGATTTGTACCTACTGCTACCAATAGGAGAATGAAGGAAATTGATAGAGATATAACAGCTTCACTTACAGACATGATTAAGAAGAGAGAGAAAGCACTAAAGACAGATGAAGCTACTAAGGATGACTTGTTAGGCATACTTTTGGAGACAAATCACAAGGAAATTCAAGAACGAGGAAACAACAAAAATGTTGGAATGAACCTCAATGATGTAATCGAGGAATGCAAGTTATTCTACTTTGCAGGGCAAGAAACCACTTCAGTTTTACTTGTTTGGACAATGGTGTTATTAAGTAGGTACCCTGATTGGCAAGCACGTGCAAGGGAGGAAGTTTTACAAGTCTTTGGCAAACAATCACCAAATTTTGAAGGGCTAAGTCATCTTAAGATTGTAAGTGTTGCATTATGGTCTTGATTGAATAAATTTTTCCATAAAAACTTATAGGAGAAAAAAAAGAAAAGAACTTCTATAAAAGTTAGGTACGTAAGTTGATTTTAGCTTATGCGAGAAGTTTGATTTATTTTACCTTCTTATATTACAAGTATGGGATTAGATACTTACTATTAGTGGAAATATGTTTTTCTGTTACAGGTCACTACAATTTTGTACGAGGTTCTTAGATTATACCCACCAGGAATTGACCTTACTAGAAGAGTTAACAAAGATGTGAAACTGGGAAGCCTAACATTACCTGCTGGAGTGCAAGTTTCCTTACCAATAATTATGGTTCACCATGATTGTGAACTCTGGGGTGATGATGCCAAAGAGTTCAACCCCGAGAGATTTTCTGAAGGCGTTTCAAAAGCAACAAATGGCAGAGTTTCATTCATTCCATTTGGATGGGGTCCTAGAATATGCGTCGGACAAAACTTCTCATTGCTGGAGGCAAAGATGGCTTTGTCAATGATTTTGCAGCATTTCTCATTTGAACTCTCTCCGGCTTATGCTCATGCTCCGGCTACAGTAATTACTCTCCAGCCCCAACATGGTGCTCATGTAATTTTACATAGAGCTGAAATGTAAAAAACAATAATAGTAAGACTTATTGTGTGATCTGCATTTCTCACAGCAAACTTTATATCCAAACTTTATTCCTTGTTTTTGTGACATGCTATTGCTGCACCATATGGCATGACATATACACAGTTTAAAAAGTCCAGTGTTACTGTTATGCCACAGCTTCTGATTTGTTAGTGGTTGAAATCCATAAGGTTGATGATCAATAAGTTATCATGCTTCAAACTAGAATCAGGATTAGTCATGCCACAGGTTTGGCTCTATTGTTATTAGTATTACTATTACTATACTACTGGTGAGTAAATTAAAGTAACCAGAGCTAATGAGGGTGTGTTAGTAAACTTTTTTGGTATTAAGTTAGATTCTAATTGATAAAAGAAAAGTAGCCAGAGCAGAATATGATTACGGATTAGGCAGAGTTTGACTCTTGAAGGATTAATCACGAGAAGTAACTGAATTTATAAATAAGAGATAAGAGATGATAGAAAAAGATACAAAGAATGAGATAAGAGATGTATGTGAGATATTTAAAATATTTAGAGGTTCATGTATAGTTTTTTTTTTAAACCGAGGTTCATCTTACACTTAAGGAAGTGTATATTTTAAGCAGAGAGGTGCACTGCGTGGTCTACACCTAACAATATTTTAAACGTAACAGAGAAATATTTTTAATGGGTTCCCTCGATGTAAGGACTAACTATCACCTTGTAGAATTATTAATTGGGTACTTGGGTGATTATTTATAAAATTAATTTAATTAAAATTAAATTTGAAGTAATACAATTATGTTACGTTTTATTATAAAAATATAAGTTAATAATTAATTCTGTAAAACTTTTTATATCCAACATAAAAAAATTACCTGAAATACTTTAATTTAAAATTAATTTTAAATTGAACTTGAAAATGTTTACTATCTAAGATTATACATTAACTAATCTTTTAATATGACTTTGAATGATTCAAGCAAGCTGGCTAACAGCAAAGATCCTGAGTGAAGAAAGATTAATCACGATAATTACAATTCAGAAGAAGACAAAAAATAAATAAATTAGTGGAACTTGGAAACTAATGAAAAGCATAACTTGACTTAAAAAACTGTGCAGAACCACAGAATATATGGTTTTCCATAATCAAAGAAATGAATCATTGAATAAACCTCTTCCTTCATCAAATTCCTGTGTTCTCTTTGCCCCCAACAAAGCAAAGAGTGAGAAATGGAAGCATCATGGGCCACAACAAGTACTGCATGCATAGTTGTGATAGTGATAGTTGCTCTAACATGGTCATGGAGGATGCTGAATTGGCTATGGATAAAGCCTAAGAGGCTAGAGAGGCTCTTAAGGGAACAAGGCCTTCAAGGAAACCCCTACAGGATTTTGGTTGGGGATTTAAAGGAGATTGTGAACATCCAAAAGGAAGCCAGATCAAAACCCATGAATCTCTCCAATGATATTGTGCCACGTGTGTTTGCCTCTCTTCATCAGAGTATCATCAAACATGGTACTATGCCTTTGTTTTGTGTCTTACTCTTTTTATTTGCAACTACCGTCTATTGTTTGCCTCAATAGTACTATCAATAGTCCTATGTTAAATACTTAGATGAAGAGTTTATCCGCTTATAGTGGTCCTACCTGACTCAAACTTGCCTCTAGTATACCTCTGAACTTGATAAAAAATCTATCTATCTTTATTTTTATTATATGCTTTTTAACTTTGACTTTGATAATCCATGTTCCCCCACCCTTTTCTTCCCTTGATAGTAACTCTTCTACGGTCCCTTATACAGTTTCTTATTTGTCTTTAAATTTAAGCCTGTTATAAAGTACTATGCTGATGGTTTTGTAGGCAAGAATTCTTTTATTTGGTTTGGACCAACACCAAGAGTGGCCATAACGGATCCTGAGCTAATCAAAGATGTACTTAACAAGATCACTGATTTCCCAAAGCCTCAAGCAAATCCACTAGCCAAGTTGCTAGCTACTGGTCTTGTAAACTATGAGGGAGAAAAATGGATCAAGCACAGAAGAATAATTAGCCCTGCATTCAACTTAGAAAAATTGAAGGTTAGTTTCCCATTACTAGATGAGGATCTTTGATCGAATACATTGATGTTAGAAAAACATTCGGAAATTGGATTTTTAATGTGTTTTGCACTGGAAGAATTCTTCTCCCCACAAATGCATTTGCTTAAGAAATTTATTTGGTCAGCAGAAATCATTGAGTTAATTAGTTTAACCTGCAGTATGTACTTTTGCAAGTAATATTAGTTTGTCTTAGAATTTAGATTTGGACCTAAGTCAAACCCGAAAGCTAACTCATGAGACTGAGAGTTGCCCACACTTATATACACGGTTCTAGCCTTTAAGATGATATCAGAGTCTATTCTAGTAATTGTAGTTGGGCCCATGTGGCTGCTCGTTATCAGACTACTCGTAGATGTCTAATCCTACAGGTTTTATCTTGTGTATAATATACATACTAACTTTTGGAGTTGAGTTAGACTCATTGATTCATCTTGTGTGTAATATACATACAATTTGTTTATGATTGAAAATGTTGAAACTCAAATTCTGAGAATCTGGTTTATATAAGTAACTTGACGAGAAGTCTGAATGTTTATGTGCTTAGTTTGACGTGGGAATTTAAATCCTGTTTATTTCATTGTTACACCACAGATAATGTTACCAATATTCTTCAAAAGTTGCAATGATCTAATTATCAAGTGGGAGGGAATGCTGTCTTCCGACGGATTGTGTGAAATGGACGTTTGGCCTTTCCTTCAAAATTTAGCTAGTGATGTTATTGCCCGAACAGCATTTGGCAGTAGTTATGAAGAAGGAAGAAGAATATTTCAACTTCAAAAAGAGCTAGCAGAACTCACAATGAAAGTTATGATGAAAGTTTACATCCCTGGATGGAGGTAAGACTAATATGTATATTTGAGTGTTCAGTAGACTAACCTTGTTAACTGAGTGTTATTTAAGCGAACTAATTCTAAACAAAATTATTAGCAAGCAACATTTCTCAATAAGAATCTACTCATTATATTCAAAGCCTATTCATTTATCATTGTTGTGATTGGAAGATTACTTGTAATGTCTCAATTACAATTTGTTACAGAGAAATTTTAACGGATAAAAACCAAACAATGTTTAATGCTGACAGAATCAACACTAGAAGGCTAGTTAATTTTGGAAAGAGTGGTTCTTATTCTGCTTACTTGCAGATTTGTACCTACTGCTACCAATAGGAGAATGAAGGAAATTGATAGAGATATAAAAGCTTCACTTACAGACATGATTAACAAGAGAGAGAAAGCACTAAAGACAGATGAAGCTACCAGTACTAAGGATAACTTGTTAGGTATACTTTTGGATACAAATCACAAGGAAATTCAAGAACGAGGAAACAACAAAAATGTTGGAATGAATCTCAATGATGTAATCGAGGAGTGCAAGTTATTCTACTTTGCAGGGCAAGAAACCACTTCAGTTTTACTTGTTTGGACAATGGTGTTATTAAGTAGGTACCCTGATTGGCAAGCACGTGCAAGGGAGGAAGTTTTACAAGTCTTTGGCAAACAAACACCAAATTTTGATGGGCTAAGTCATCTTAAGATTGTAAGTTTTGTATTATGGTCTTGATTGCATAAACTTTTTCCTAAACACTTATAGGAGAAAAAAGATAAGAAGTTAAAATGCATTGAACTGTTCCATAAACTAAAATTAACTTAATATACCTTAGCTTTTGGAGAAGTTAGATGAAAAGAACTTCTATAAAGTTAAGTACATAGGTTGATTTTAGTTTATGCGAGGAGTTCAATTTATTTTACCTTCTTATTTTAAAAGTACTTATGCATAAGTTTATCCAAACAGGATTTGTTATTATGTTGATATTGAATAGTTTGGGATTAGATACTTACTATTAGCAATTTAGCAAAAATACTTGTTTTTGTTACAGGTCACTATGATTTTGTATGAGGTTCTTAGATTATACCCACCAGGAATTGCCCTTACTAGAACAGTTGGCAAAGATGTGAAACTGGGAAACCTAACATTACCTGCTGGAGTGCAAGTTTCCTTACCAATAATTATGGTTCACCATGACTGTGAGCTATGGGGTGATGATGCCAAAGAGTTCAATCCTGAGAGATTTTCTGAAGGCATTTCAAAAGCAACAAATGGCAGAGTTTCATTTTATCCATTTGGATGGGGTCCTAGAATATGCGTTGGACAAAACTTCTCCTTGTTGGAGGCAAAGATGGCTTTGTCAATGATTTTGCAGCATTTCTCATTTGAACTTTCTCCAGCTTATTCTCATGCTCCGGCTACAGTAATTACTCTTCAGCCCCAACATGGTGCTCATGTAATTTTACATAGAGTTGAAATGTAAAAAATAATAACAAGACTCATAATGCATTTCGCATTGCAAACTTTATAATAATGCAATAATAGTAGGAGATTGTTATTTTACCTTGTTTTTGTGACATTGTATTTCTGCACCATATGGCAGGACATATAATATATACAGTTTGAAAAGTCAAGTGTTACACAGGTTGCAGTTGTTTATCATATGACATAAGATGCCGGCTTAATGCTTTTGTAATTGTTTCTTTGTTCCTTCTGAAACTCTTCAAAGTTCAATCTATGTCAAGAATTCCCTAGAAAAATAGACACCAATAACCAGCATAGTTTATGACATCTAAACTGCATAGTCTATAACAAATTAACAATGCATGGTATTGCCGTATTGGTATCATCTGATATTGGGTTGATCACCACATACAACAAAACTTTGTTGAACCTTCTGAATTGAGAAGCAGAAAGAAGAAAGTTCAAATGGTGTGGATATAGTGTAGTTAAAATGTAGGTCAGCAAAATCTATCCACAAAGATTAATATTCATATCAAATAGATCATCTATACAAAATTGTACATGATTGTTCATGCAATAATTAAGGTTAGGTACGTCCAAACGTGACGAATCAAAAGTACACAAAGAAAAGAGCTGATTAATTATTCAGTCGTATATATAACAGTAGAATTGAGTAATACAAGGTTAATTTCTCAAACTTATATTCTCATCTAATGTACACTCACATATAAATAACACAAAAATTCACATTTTTCTAAAGTAAAATGTGAAAGTTACGTGGCTTTTTAAAATAATTAGGTTCACGTTAAATAATTTGGAGTGCAACCATTTTCCATGAAATAAACAACTATAGTATATGTTCAATAATTCAATAATAAAAAAAAATACCTATAATGATTTTTATATTATAACAAGACATAACAATCAGCAAGTCATCACACCACTGACATAAAAAAAAAAAAAAGACATAGCAAAAATAAATAAAGATGTCGGAAAAGGGCGCGTAAAAATTGGGCGGGAAACAGACAATAGGCAAAACAATTGATCAATCAAGTGATGCCACGTGTGCAAAACATTCCTAAAACCCTAGCACCTTCCAGCGAAAAAGGATCACAAGCTTCTTCTTGCTGCGTTTCATGTCACCGTCATTACAGGTTCTAATCTGTTCTTATTTCTTCTTCTTCATCTGTTCTGTTATGTCATTCTTGTTGTTCGTGGCAATTTCGTTTTTTCAAGGGATTGTTCTCGTGTACCATTCCATTTCTCAGAACATGATTTTATTCAACTCGAATACATTATGCCAAGTCATGTATGTATAACCCAGGAAAAAAAGAGAGTTTTTTTTTAATGAATTTCACCTTAGTTTTAATCTGTTCCTCTGTTAATTAGCAAATTACCAGAGGAGGGAGCTTTAGCTAAAGAAAAACACAAACCCTAATTCCCCATAGATAAAATATTACAACGATTTCGTGTCATAGCTCATAGGTATTTGTTTATCAAATTTGGCTAATGTTTTATTTAACTTCCTCTGTTTTTGTTTGTTTGTTGATTTGGTTCAGTTTAAGGGCTTTGTGAGGATATGATCTATGGCACTTGTGTCACAGCTTCCAAGTCACTGTAAGCATTCTTTGCTACCTGTTTTTTTTTACTATAAAACTGTTTTATTGTTAAAAATAAAATAAAATTGCTGATACAATGGTTGTGATATAGGAATTAATTCTGGGCTTCTTTCTTCTTTTTTGGTTATATTGTTTGAATTTTACATGACCATGAAGTAGTTTTCTTTTAATATTTCTGCTTCTATAAGGACTGGTTTATCTTTTGCAGGATTTGCAGAGCGCTAGTGTTGCAGAGGCCATTGAATTTTCAAGTAAAATTCTCCTCCAAGTGTTGTCCTACAAAGATAAGAATGGAAAGTAATCTTAGTTGTAGCATAGGGGGAAACAATAAGGAGTCTCGGGGTGCCTTGGTTGTCCTAGAAGGCTTGGATCGTTCTGGGAAGTCTTCTCAGTGTAGCAGACTAGTGTCCTTCTTGGAGGGACAAGGGATCTCTTCTGAACTATGGAGATTTCCTGACAGAACTACAAATGTTGGGCAAATGATATCTTCCTATCTTACTAACACATCTCAGTTGGATGATCATACTATTCATCTCCTCTTCAGTGCTAATCGTTGGGAAAAGAGGTTTTTGCTATTCTTTTTTTATTTTGTTTTTTTCTTTTAGATATTTGAATCAGTTGCATAATTCTGGGTGAGTAAATGAAATTTATGTTATGTGTAGATAATAGGTTGGAAAAGGTAGCATAAGAAGAATATAGCAAGTTTTTGATTCATGATATTTGATGTTTGACACATGGCCATGTCTACCTAGAAAGTGGATAATTTTTTTCAGAAGAATGGGGGTATAAAGCAGGAAACATAACCATTCCATGATAAAGGAGTTTAAATCTCTTAATGAAAAACTTGAGTTGTTATAATGATTTTAGTAGCAAAACTGGCAACATCTTATGATATGATATGAACATATGCCTTTTGTAATCAGAAGCAATCTGTGTTGCATCACTGCTAGCTTAACTTTTTGTAATGCATGATGTTGCACATTGTGACATATTCATGTGAGGAAGCTGAGCTTTAGCTTCAAGGGAAGCTAGTACAATGTGAAGTGGCTCCAGTGACTACATAATATACGGCAGTTATGATTTTGGTGATATCATGACTTTAAGTGTTATGTATATATCCTGGAACGCTGCTTATTAGCTGATAATGCCTGGGAGTTTTGTAGCACTCATACCATTTGAATATTTTTGCTAGTACTTTTAATGAGCATTTGAATATCATTAATATATCATTAATTAAGTTTTGGAATTCCTTGCAGGGCATTGATGGAATCAAAACTGAAAACTGGAACAACCCTCATTGTTGACCGTTATTCTTATTCCGGGGTGGCTTTCTCATCTGCCAAGGGACTTGATATTGAATGGTGTAAGGTAAAAGATTTAGCATGGTTGAAGACTTCTAGGAGATCTTCCATTCTAGTATACTTTGGAATTTACTTAATTACTTATGTTCATTCTCTATTAGAGTATTTGTAAACAGTGAATTTTATTTTTTTGCAGGTCCCAGAGATTGGATTGCCAGCACCAGATGTGGTAGTATACCTTGACATATCTCCAGAGGTATGCAACCCTTTTATGATTGTATCTGTGTGGCCAGTAAATAGTGCTTTGTTGTGAGTTTTAAGACAGTCTAAAAGCCGTTTTGTTTGTCAGAAATACAGTTTAAGAAACAAATTTTCGTCTGCATTAGTTTATTTTCTTTTTTGCATGTGAGAAGTTTGTATTCCATAAAACCATGCTTATTTTCTAAAAAGCGTTTCTCTGCTTACTTTTCTATATTCCATAAGACGAGTGTGGTATATAGATAAGTTGTGCTATCTTGTTTGTAAAATCCATTCTCCTAGATTTCTGATCTATCTCACCGTTAGTTGGCTAGCATGTAGGAGCCTTGTTCATGTATATAACCGTTTTTTTCTTATTTACATTTATATTCTCTACAAATTCAATCAGAAAGCTGCAGAAAGAGGAGGATATGGAGGTGAGAGATATGAAAAACTTGAGTTTCAGAAAAAAGTTGCTGATTGTTACAAAGTTCTTCATGATGGCTCCTGGAAGGTAATCAATTGTTTATGTGGCCTTTCCTCCTGAAATTAACTGTTCTGATACTAAATTACTAATGCTTTGTTGCCACTTTCAGTGAGGTAAGGTTTAACCTCATGCTAAACTTTTTTTTTTGTTTTTCCCTTCTCTTTCCGCCCGCTTGATGCAGGTTGTTGATGCTTGCCAACCCATAGAAGATGTAGAGAAACATTTGCAAGAGATTGTACTTGATTGTGTCACAGAGTGCCGGAAGGGGAAGCCCATTTCCACCTTGTGGCTTAGGTAGATACACCTTGAAAGATATATTATTTTCAACACCAAAAACCATGTGTAATTCTTTCCTACGTACTATAGTCACAAATTAATTTGTTTCCCAAGCAATTTGAATTTTGAAGACAGCCTCGGAATTTACAATATGCTCAAGCTGGAAATAGTGAAGAATTCCTGATCCAACAAATGTTACTATATAGCATCTTTCTGTAACACTGATATTGAGGTCCAGATTTTATACACCTAAATTTCACTGAAATTGAACTTTATCTTTCTAAATGTTGTCTCTGCTTATAAGCCATGAGTCACTTTTTGGTATTATTTTTATTTCGTATGGCAACATAGTCTGGATTTTAATATTATGAAAGTTTGGCCTATAACTGCGTTTTTTTTTGTTTTTTTTTTCTGACAGCCTATAACTGCGTTATCATCACTATATAACTACAGTGTTCTATATTTATAATAATATTGTAATAGTACAAAACCAGAAATATTAGATGTTCTCTCGTAATTGACAATTGGATAACCTCTCATTATAAAATCACACGCCTTTTTCATCTTATAAATTTTTTATTAAATTAAATTTGCCTTTAATTAGCTATGTAATCAAAAGGATTTATTATTTTTATTTTAATTAATACTATGATATTGATTTAATCATGTGACTTAATTTTAAATTTATTTGTTAAAAACTGATATTTTTGTTTTCAAATATTGTAAGAGTACTAGAGATAATCTGTGAATAAAAAAGAATCAATTAAACTGGATTTTAATATGTTTTAACCATGAAAATCGATTTGCCAATAAATTTAAAACTGTTTTTTATTTAAAATAATCGATTGTTTGAATTATTAGAAAGTTTAACATTTTCCAAAAACAAATATCAAGGTTTGCATATATTTTTGGTGTAATAATAACTTCTAAGTACTCATTTTTATTTTTATTTATTAAATTTGAAGATAATTGAGCTTGAGCCCAAAGTTATGTATATTATAATTTGAAGATAAGCAAAAACTTATAATAAAAGTTAAGCTTTGTGCAAAAAGCTGTTTTTTTTTATACTTTTGATTTGATTGGAGATAGGATAGGAAGTGAAAGTGTAAAACCCAAAAAATGTTGAAGCCATGATGGCAAAGTAGTAAAAAAATGAGAAATGGTGTCTATTTCTGCAAGTAGTAGCGTCCAGCTTCGAGTCTTCGACGTAATCTATAATCTATGATCCTACTTGTTTTCGAGCGAACCCATATTTATAAGAGTATCAATCAATTTTTTGTTATGTTTTAATTTAATTTAATTTTCATAACTTATCGATTTAATATTTACAATTAAAGAAATCAAAATAATTAAATCATCTCATGACATTTTGATAACGTAAAATTGTATGCCCTTAATTAAAAGCACGAGAGAGAACAAACTAAAAATTTCAAAATTTTCTTTCTTTCTTTCCATTTATCCATCAACCTAAATTACAAACATTTCTTAGTCGTATCACTTTTAAGTTTTAACCAAACCAAATTGACACACATTATGGGGTATAAAGCAAAATGAAAACAAAACAAAGATTTTGATCATTTTACAAAACAATTTTGCCTCAAAAATAATTTTTCGTCGAGAACCAAACATCTTATGTATTATTGGCTTAAAAAATATACTTTCTAATATCCACATTTCACACTTGTAGAATGTAGAACAGTAAAAGCATTCAGAAAAAATAAAATAAAATGTAGAACAGTAAAAGTGGCAAAGCCTTGAATTTTCTCTTTGCCTATGCGCCCAGCAGCAGCAACAACAACACTAAGGTCTCTTTGTCTTTCTCTCTCTCCTCGATTTTTAACTTTCACACACTTTCTCTCTCATTTTCTGCAGAATATAAGTAACACCCGCGAGAACGTTCACTCTTCCTTCTTCCCTCAACTCACTCTTCCTTTTCTTTTTTCTTTATTTCTTCGTTCTTGTTCTGAAACAAATAACCAAAGGATTGAAATTGAACCTTCGGCTAGCACTATGGACCCTGACGTCATCGAGATTCCTCCCCCAATTCACCACCCACCAAAATTTCGCGAGCAGAACAAGGCAAGCTCTCTCCACCGATTCAAAGTTTCGTTTTTGTTTCTTTTGGAATTCTCGGGGGCTTTGTTTGATCGTGTTTTCTCTGATGGGGGGTCTTCGATTCGTTCCAAGATTTGATCTTTTTGAAGATTCTTCATCTGGGTTTTCGCTTTTCAGCCATGATCGTGTTGTTTTGTTTTGTGTTGTGATGTTTTCGGTTGACACGATTTTTCCCTTTTCTGCTTTAAAGTCACTGCTTTTTGCTGTCGTTGAGATAAGCTTTTCGTGTCTGTTGCTGCATGTGAGGTTTGTTATTGGAAATGGAATGAGTTTAGTGTGACGTGTGTGTTCTGACATTGCAAATTTTGACTATGTTGCGGATTATGGTGATGATCACGTTGTTGCTACCAAGGGTTTGGAGTTTTGGGGCTTTTGTTGTTTTCCTTATAATGGAAACGGGGCTATGCTACAAATAGTCTTTGGATAATACATTGGTTAACATTTCTGTTTAATTTTTTTTGTAACTTTGGTGTGATCATATCCTTTTTCTCCCTGGTGTCGTCACTATACCTAAGAATTGATGTCTCATGTGATTGAGAAACTCCCAAATCACTTAGTTATTTCTTCTCAGATTGTTCTGTTTGTTATGGCAATATATGCGTGATATGCATGTGAGTTGCTGGTGATATTTTTTTGGTATGATTTAGAGGGATAATAAGGTTATGTGAGCTGTGTTGTGAGGGAAACTTGGCAGTGGTTGGATCTATTTCCTAGGGCCTTAAAGGATAATTTGTATCCCATTGCAAATTGGGGGGTGTGTCTTATGCATTTCTATGATATTTTCGCAAACCAAGGAAAAATTAAAAAAGTATTTTTTTTTGTTCATGCATGGCTAGGTCAGATAGACTAAACTAATAGGTACCTGGGTCATCAGAATAGGTCAATTTAATTGAGTGAGTTAATAGACAAATTAAATCACCTCTCTTATTTGGTTAGGGGACTTTCGAATAAAACAGTAATATCTGGCTGTTAGAAGTTACAATCAAGACAGTAGAGCTTATATATGCATGTGTAATATGGTTTTGTTATCATCACAAGTTGTACTGTTTTTCTCACCTGTAGTTAGCCCTTGAATGGTGAATTTGATATTTCTATACTATATTCTTGTCATACACAAACTGTTTTTCATTCTCTGATTCTGGAAGGGCATTTCTGGTCAAGGCCTACTTTTATGTCATTTATATGCAAGTCCGTTGTAGATGAAATGTTCCTAGCCTCTGCTCTTAGGAAATTGTAGGATCAAATTCTGTTTCATTTATTTGTTTTTTCTCTTAGAATTTTAGTTGTTCTAATTTTTCTATTATGCATGCTGTCTGTTTCCTATATGTAAATAACTATATGTGATTCTGTCATTCAAGGTGTGAATGTTGTAGCTGTTGGGCCTTTGTGGTTAACCAGTAAATTGTAATACTGTTATACTCTTGTTGTAGTTATAGTAATTACAAGCAAAACATTGTTTGTAAAAAAAAGTTAAAAGGACAGTGAGGAATTTCTTTCTGTAATAAGTTAATAACATATTTTTTTCTTCTTTTTTCTCTACTGCATGCGAGGTTTATAACTTGAGCATTGTCTTTTGGTATCTTCTCCAGTGTAATTATATTATTTATTAAATCACCCTCAGTTGCCTTGGATTTTTTCTTTACTACATAAATGTCTCCTTTATTTTGGAAACCTAGAAAAACGTTTTACTGACAGAGGAAGTTTGTGAACAAAGAAAGAAAAATCAAGGGAGGTTTCTGTAGGTTTACAAAGGTATGATTTCAGTTTGGGGAGGTGTGTATTGATTTCCAAATATAGGGGAGATGTTTTTTAAGGAGATTCCATGCACACTCTGTCTTTAAGAAGCTACTAGTACTTTCAGAAATTAGGGGTCAATATTTAACATTGAGCCATTTAATTGAAATACAAATACACAAATAACTTGCTGTAATTATATTTCAAGTAAGTGGGCACTGCTGTTTTCTTTAATATATTTTTCAGCTCACTTATTTTCGTCTGCTTGATGAATCTTTGTATGAGTCTACCTTGTCTTCACTTGCATAATAATTGAATTTTACTTTTCTAGGTCATTTTTCATGATGTGATTGACATTGATGATGACTCTGAAGATGTAGTGATAATTGGCGAAAAATTTAATAGTAGTAACAAAGGGAAGACAATTGACGCTGTTCACGATGATCATCAAGTGGTTTGTATAAGATTTGTTTTTTGTATTTCTTGCATCAGATGTACAGTATGTTTTCCAACACAAAAATGACTAACATTTTGCTTGAAATCCTTTTCAGAAAGATTATACTTATTCTCTGCCTGGTGTGGAAAATTTTGGATCAGTTAGCGAGATTGCATCTTCTAACAATTTACCTACAGTGTCAAATAATTTAATCAACATTGATGGTCATGGTTCTGATCTATCATATGACGACGATGACTACATTGATATTTTGTCAGAAGATTATATGGATGTAGATGAGTATGCTTTATTACAGAAACACTTTGATAATGTGGACATACCTCCTGGAATTGAAGCACCTTTTACTTGGTTGCCACCAGACTATGTCGTAGGTTTGAAGAAGACTGGAAACAGTACATTGTATCCTTGGCATCCTATGACACCCGCTTCTCAGCCTTCTTTGTCATTAGAGCCAACTAACTCTAAAATTCAAGCATCTTTAGGGGGTGGTATTAACATTCCAATCAAAATGGAAAATGCTAATCACTCTTCTGGAGCAGAGTTGTCTTCTCCTCAATATTTTTCCGAACCTGCCCCTTCTAAGAAGAAATCAGCTACTTCAAAACTCAGAGGGCGCACTTCGAATGCTTCATTAGGAGTAGAGTCATCTAAGTCTCACTGGTATCCGGGGCCTTTCAAATGGAACATGAAGCCTGCTTCAATATACCATGGTTTTAGTGACAATTCAGAGGCCGTGAAGCTGCCACATGCAGGTGAGCCTCCATATTGGGGGCACTTTAAAAGTGCTAAGAAGGCAGCTGGCAGTAGCATTTCTTCCCATTCAACTTTCATTGGACATCATGGATCATTGCATCCTCCAGGAATGGAATCAGGAAAACCTTGGTGGAAGAGTTCTCATAATGCTAAACCATTTACTACTCATCTTAATAATATTCCTAATCATATTTATTATCCATTTGATCCTCTTATTGCCCATCCTGAGCATGTGTTTGATAACAACTGGGTTCACGATTCCGCCAGCGATGGATTTAATGGAAAAACTGTGGATGGCCCTATTGTGACAATCTCGGATGAAGCCAAAGATGAAATTCTGAGAAAATTTCAAAGTTTTAAACAATTTGACACAGTTGAAGATCCTTCAGACCATCACTTTATTCGCAGTAGTTCTTCAAGGCAGCAGGTAAATTTTTTCAGATGCTCTTTGTTTCAGTTCCGAGCTTAATTATTTAGGCTTACCATGAACCTATTTCTTGAACAGCCTCCCAAGAATTGGGCTAAAAAAATCCAGGAAGAGTGGAAGATTTTGGAAAATGATTTGCCAGGTGAGTTTCACTCAGTATTCCTGTTACAAAATAGCTGTACTATTTTCCTTTCCATATCCAATTTAGTCTTTAATTACTTTCAAGCACTGTTATTGTTTTTATAGAGCTTTGTTGAAAGAACAACAATCGTTGTCTTGGCTAGTATTATGATTTATCCTTATAGAATAATGCTTATTAACTTTTTATTTAGAAGTGTCCAGATACTTTTTATGGAATTGGAAGCTAATCTTAGAAGTAACTGTAATATTTTCTTTTCTTTCTGAATACAATAATGTGCAACCTGCCACTGGCATCTTGCTCAATCTCTCACTGTTTCTAACTCTTTCTATTGCCCCCATCAGATTCAATATTTATCAGAGTTTATGAGTCAAGGATGGATCTTTTAAGGGCTGTGATTATTGGAGCAGAAGGGACTCCTTATCATGATGGGCTTTTCTTTTTTGATGTTTTATTTCCCAGTGACTATCCTAATGTACCGCCGGTATGTGGTTGGGGAGGGGATACTGTTTGTGACTGACATTATTTTATTGTACACTCTTTTAAAATGAAGTCTGACACAAGGGGTATCTTTTCATGGCAGAAAGTCCACTATCACTCCGGAGGTCTTCGACTCAACCCTAATTTGTATGCTTGTGGCAAAGTATGCCTTAGTCTACTTAACACCTGGTCTGGCAACAAAAATGAGAAGTGGCTTCCAGGCATTTCAACGATTCTACAGGTTCTGGTTTCTATACAAGGTCTAATCCTGAATACAAAGCCTTACTTTAATGAACCTGGATATGCACACATGAGTGGTTCAGCAAATGGTGAAAAGATGTCTTTCCAGTATAATGAGGACACATTCATTCTATCATTGAGGACGATGATGTATATGATACGAAAGCCTCCAAAGGTTTGATTTCTAGTCTTGGTTCAGTTTTTTTATATCTCTAACAAGGTTGCTTTGCAATGTTCATTTGTAGTTCCTTGTTTATTTTTTTATCTTTTGGGGAGGAAGGTAGGGGTGGCCGGGTAAAAAAGCAATGCCTATGCGGCTATGCGCATGTGCCTTTCAGTGGAAGATGAGCACTACTTGTGTATCTCCTTACCGTGTTCTATTTAGGCTTTTCAGCATCTTTGTGCTTTTGTAGTTTGTTGACCTTAACTATATGTCTATATCATATTGCAAGTCATCAATAATAATGCATCCTTTGTCATATCAACATGTATGCCTACTGCATTGATCAATGGAAAATAGGAATCATGTGAATGAAGAATAGGTCAAGTGATGTAAAACTTAACTGTTCAATGCTACTTTTGGTTTCAGTATTTTGAGGACTTTGTTAATGGGCATTTCTTCAACCGAGCTAGCGATATCCTGGTGGCATGTAAGGCATACATGGAAGGTGCTCAAGTCGGGTGTTTGGTCAAAGGAGGTGTTCAGGATGTCGACGAGGGAGACACAAGCTGCTCACAGCGATTCAAGAATTCTTTATCGGGATATGTGAACATGCTTGTCAAAGAGTTTGCCAAAGTTGGAGCAAAGGACATTGGGAAATTCTTGCCTCCAGCAGCAACAGCAACACCACCATCAGTAGTGAACAGAACAAGCCATGAGGGAGGTGTAAGTATTGCCTGAGGCTGCAACAACCTGAACTGAACAACATTTGCTTGGATAAACCAAATTTTGAGTCTTGATACACCAAAAGCAATGATAGACATCATTTTCAATTTCACCTAATGGCACGTTTTTCCTGTTTTATGTTAAATAGTTGACTCTTGATATCTGCTCTCTTATTTTCATGAACATACATAGAACAATTGCCTGCCCATAAATGTATATAGTTTTGCAAATAAAAATATAGCACCTCATTATTATTCTGGTCTGTGTTTGCTTATTATGCTTCGTTGTTTGTTTCATTCATATTAAGCAAAAGGGTAAGCAAATTTATAACATGAACTCTATTTTCATAGCTTTATTTCATAAAATTATTGTGATATGATTGACCGATAATCTTGTTTTCTAAGTACGTGGTTAGTCCCTTAAATTGATTTCAGTATTTCTGGAGATTAGTCTTTAGTTTTTGTCTTTCAGTTGACGGATTATTTTGGGATTACAAAATAAAAATTAAGGGGCGTTTGTTTTACGAAACTTGGATTTGGAAATGTGAATCTCTTTCCTGGCCCCATATACACTTTATTTTTTATAAATATAATTAGTAAAATTAAAAAATAATAAACAACACCTACATTTGTTTCTTTCTTTTTTCTTTGGATATTTCTCTTCTACTTGCTTTTCTCTTTGGGTATCTATAAGCACATGGGTGTCATACTGTCATGAAACCATTTTTCTAAAGCTAGAGTGAATGATGTGAAACTTTGTCTCCTCCACCATTCAATGGAATATCTTTCAAAGCATAGGCTCCAGAAATTTTGGATTAACACCTTAGCTCCTTTTTGGGTGCTATCTTTGCCTACTGCCACTTAGATGATAAAGTTACTTCCATAGAATGTGAGAAATTATACTATAATTTTCATTTTCATTTTTATTTATTATTTTTAAAATATTTCTAAGAATATTAAAAATTAATCAAACGCATTTTTATATATGTCAAAAAATAGCCTTCTAAGTATATTATTCTTGGAATGTGATTTTTGAAAATGTAATATAATTTCATGAAACAAACACATCATATAAATCACTTTAATTTTGAGGAAGTGATTGTTTCTATAAATAGATAATAACGATATACCATAACATTGTAATAAAGTTTTATACGATTAAATAATTATAATACAACTGAAATTTTGTTACAAATTAAAAATATATACCATAACATTGTAATAAATTTTTATACAATTAAATAATTATAATACAACTGAAATTTTGTTACAAATTAAAAATATATATTTAAAGTTACGAGACTTTTAAAATATTCATATAATTTTATATTTATTATTCTCATGAAAAAGTTTCACTTTATAGGTCTTCACGTCGTTGACTTATCACCATCGATCTATCCCAATACAGAAGCTACACTAAAGTCTTCGTTACTTAAATTTCACGTGTTCGTTCTTTGTTCTTTGACTTGGCTCTATTTTGATTCTGCACAATATGTGATTGATGTACGAGTTCACGACGGCAACGACTTGTTGATTGTGGATGAAGAAGATTCAAGATTGGAATAAAAAGAAAAGAAAAAAAAATTAGAAAAAAAAGTATATGTTATTTGATTCAATAGAAATGAGAAATAACTAAAAATATATATATATATATATATATATATATATATATTATTTGTATGAATAATAGTTGTTAAGGTTATTAATTTTTATCCATGATCAGTTAAGAGTCGTAAAAAAGACACTTAATCACTGAATGAAAATTTGTAAAATTTAGTTACACGGATGTATGATAAAAAAAAAAAAGAATATTTATATAGCATTTCACATTTGAGACCTTAAGCATTTCACTTTTACTTTTTATATATTATTATAATTGATTCATGGATAATAGATTTATAAGCTAGTTGTATGACATTTTCTCGTGAAGAGAAAAAAATGTTTGAAAAAAGAGTTTATCTCTATGTATTAATTAGTACGTATAACTTTATAGGTATAACAAACTTTATATGGTTAGCATAACTTTTAAAACAATTATTATAAAAATTAATAAATTTATGATATATTATAATTTTTTAATTATAATTAAAGGACCGTACCTTTCCACTATGCCTTATTTAAAACAAAAAAAAAAAGACAAATATAAACATATTATAATTTTCTATACTATTTCCTTTCTCACTTCATTTTCTTAGTATGGTTGTCCTCTTTTTCTATGTAACTTCCTTCTCCTTAAACACTATATATGTGACTTGAGTTCATGCATTGTTTCTCACTTTTCCTCTACCCTCTCCTAATAACTAACAACAGTGTTATGATCATAGTCATGAATTTTCTTCTCTTTTCTCTTTTCATTGCTTTCTTCTCCTTCAACCCTGTTGCCTCACAATTACCCTCTTACAAAGAGCACTGTGCTTCCACAGTTCAAGACTCACCTCTCAGCACCACCACCAAACTCAGCCTCAATCCTTTCCCTATTGGTGATTCTCTAACTGGCTACTACACCGGTGGTGATAGCATCATTGATCTTGATGCTTCTTGGAACCGCTTCTCCTTCCACCTCTCCAAAAGGAGAACACGTGCAACTCAAACCCCAAACCTTTTCAAACTTGAATGCACTGTTGCATTCAGAAGCACCAACTCATTCAGAGATGGTGGTCAAAACTACCGTTACCGTAGCGGCTACGTAACCTTCAAGCTTGAAGGGTTTTGGCATGAGTCTTCAGGGAAGGCTTGCATGGTTGGGATTGGGAGTGGTCATTCCAAAAAAGGTAACTCTCTTAACGTGAATGCTGTTTTCAAGCTTGATAATGTGTTCAATGCAAGCAATGTCACTGGCTTGGTTAGTGGAAGTTTGGAGAGTTTGAGTCCTCAAAAGGATGAGAACTACTTTGAACCAATTTCTGTGTTGATGTTTCCTGATAAAGCAAACTACAGCTACACCTTGGATTCTATACAAGTTTCCAATGAGTTCTCTCATGAGAGTACTGATGCTGACCAAGGATTAGCATTGAATTTAGATTCATTGAGTTTTTGCAAACATCCCCTCGCTTCGGCGATTGGAAGGCTCCAATTAGAGTACTCTCTTGATCACTGCCATTCTTCTAAGAATTGCACTTCTATAGGTGGGAGTTCTGGTAAACTTCCATCTCTAATGTCTTTGACAGGCTTAGGATGTTCTCTTACTGAGAAACATAGGTTGAGGGTTCTGGTGGAATTTTCAGATATTGGTCGTTATGGTCATTGGAATAACAACCAAAATTTTGATCCCAAAGCCATGTTAGTAGGGGAAGGGTGGTGGGATGAGAATAACAACATGTTGTGTGTAGTTGCTTGCCATATTATAGACAACTCAACATCATCCTTGGTTGGCACTCATGTGGGTGATTGCTCAATAAGACTAAGATTGAGATTCCCCTCAATTTGGTCAATAAAAAACACTAGCAGCATAGTGGGGGAAATTTGGAGCAACAAGAGTGCAAGTGATTCAGGATATTTCAAGATGGTAACATTTAGAAATGATGGTGAGGAGCCTGAGGTGGGAAGCATTGGCCAAAAGTATGAGTATAGCCAGGTAGAAAGGGTTAACAAATCATGTCCAAGTCCAACACACAAGCCTAATGAAAAGGGGAAAAAATATCCTGAGGCATATTCTTATAACATGAGATTTGACATGTCAGTTAGAGAGTCCAATAAAAGAGTAGCTTGGGGTTATTCACAACCCTTAGCTGTTGATGATGAACTCTATGATGCATCTTCTAATTCTTTCTCAAGTTTCTCAACTGAAGTTCCTAATGGAACCTTCAGCATCAACAATAGTAGCTTGTTTAACATGAGCTACAAGATTGTCCTCTCAGTGCTGTCATATTCAAAGCTAGGTGACAAAACTTCTGTTTTTAATTTGTCCTCTGGGGGGGTGAAGATCTCAGCAGAAGGAGTTTATGATGCTGCAGCAGGAACCTTGTGCATGATAGGTTGCCGTGAGCTTCTCTCAAACACAAACACTGAGACACCAGTAGCTCATTCTGTGGACTGTGAGATTCTACTGAAGTTTCAGTTCCCATCATTGGACACATATGATGGAGACCACATTAAGGGAAGTATTGAAAGCACGCGTGAGAAAGATGATCCTCATTACTTCAAGCGTTTAGACCTATCTGGAATTGCATTTTATAGGGGAGCAGCAAGAAGAAATATTTGGAGAATGGATATGGAAGTGATCATGGCTCTGATTTCTACAACTCTAGCTTGTGTTTTTGTGGGGTTGCAACTCTACAAGGTGAAGAGAGAACCAAATGTGCTCCCCTTCATCTCACTTATCATGATGTCAATTCTTACTTTGGGTTACATGATTCCCCTTGTTCTCAACTTTGAAGCTCTTCTCATTCAAAATCGCAACAAAAGGTGGTTGTTTAGAAACACTGGATGGCTTGAGGTTAATGAAATAAGTGTGAGGCTGGTCACCATGTTGGCTTTCTTGTTGCAATTTCGTCTTCTGTATCTGACTTGGTCCGCAAGAAAGAGTGGTGAGAGCAAGAAAGGCCAACGGATTGCTGAGAGGAACACTGCTTATGTCACTCTACTCTTGTATGCAGCAGGTTTATTGATTGCATGGTTGTTGAAGATGAAGAAGAATGGTAACAATGCAGATAAGGATTCTGTTGCTGTGTATATCCCTATGTACCAGCCTTCATCTTGGGAGAACATCAAATCTTATGGTGGTTTGGTTTTGGATGGTTTTCTCTTGCCACAGATCATTCTAAACTTGTTCTCAAACATGCAGGACAATGTTCTTTCATGTTCATTTTATTTTGGAACTACTTTTGTGAGACTCTTGCCACATGCCTATGATCTTTACAGGACTCACAGTGATGCTGCTCTAGATAGTGAATCATACTACTATGCAGATCCAAGTGAAGATTTTTACTCCACTGCTTGGGATATTGCCATTCCATTGGGAGGAATTCTATTTGCTATGGTTATCTACTTGCAGCAGCGTTTTGGTGCTCATTGTATTCTGCCTCGTAGATTCAAAGGGTCTAAGGTATATGAAAAGGTGCCTGTGGTTACTGAATCAGAAGCTGAAGTAGAAACAACCAAAATCTAACATGCCCCTTATGATGCCAAGTGCAAATGGTTACTCCCAAGCAGTTCTGTTCAATTTTCATGTATTTTAGCTATGAAGTTGTGTTGTTGACTTGTTGCAATATAGCCTCTACCGTATATTTTTTTTTTTTTTTTGTAAAATACTGCTCATGTGGCTGATTAAGTAAACATTTATGCCCTTTTCCTCTTAAAATGTTAAATGGCTTGAGTGACTGCTTTTGTGAAATATAGAATTGATACTGATGAATCTCAGGATTATATTTGTAAATTAAGGAATGATTTTGACTTGATCAAAAATTTTTAAAAAATATTAAGAATAAATTCTTTTAAACATACTCTGATTGATTGAAATTTATGGCACAGAAGTCTAATGTGAGGCTTTTTGGATTAAAAAGTAAGTAACTATTTGAAGTCTTGTTTGGCATTGACTAGAGACAGTTTTCGCACTATGTAATGTAAGCGATGACTTGTTCCAACTTCCAAGTCTTTGTGTCCTTATCTTATCAACAATACGTCGATTTCATTATGGAAATTGCCGGCAACACCTTTGTCCTCTTACTGAACAACAATAAGTCAACAAACACAGAAGAAAACGTTCCCAATTAGTTTGAACTTTCTAATATATACCATTTGTCCACACTAGATATTCACTCATATCTAGCTTTATTGACAATGAAGTTTAATCAAGCTTTATTAACAAGTTTGGAAGTTTATTTGCGCTTGAATAAGACGCTGCTGTACCAAGAAATTAATATGGATTATGAAAATTCCTCACCCTCCCATCATCACGAAAAATTCTTGGGTGAGGAATTTAGCATATCTTATTAAAATCAAATCCATCATGACCATAAGAGATGAATTTTTTTATTCTATAAATATTTAGCACATCTTATTAAAATCAATTTTTTTTTTTTTACAAAAAAATCAAATCTTAAGACCAGCATGTGTTTGTGTTTTTACAATTAAAGGAAGATAAAAAAAATTATGTCATATTCGTACTAAAAGAAATCAAATTATATCTAATTAATAATGATAAACTTTTTTTTTCTTTTCTTTTACCTGGCTGTAATTTTTTTTTAAGTTGTAATTTTTTTTTATTGATCTATGTCGAAATAAAGGGTTTTGTGTTATATCGACCCAAGAATTCCTCACCCGTCATTTCACTCATTAATTTGGATTTATGATTTCCGATACAGTAAGGCACAGAACAATACATTTTTTTTTCTCATAAAGATAAATAAGTGGCAGCAGAGAGAAACCGAATACAGAGGGTAATTAAATCAAATTAATTATCGTTTAAGAGGCCTTATACATGTCAATGCTTGAGCATGCAAAAACGCACTTGTTATCGTGAGAGACACACCACATATTGGAATGGTGCCGCACCAAGACAAAAATTAATAATTGTAAGAAACTTATATACTTATTTATTTAATTAGTTTCTTCTGCAAATCAAATGATCTTTTGACAAGATCTTAGGCAAAAAATATATACACGAAAAACAAACTATTCCATGTCAACTCTCTTTTAATAATACTTAAGAGTCATGTGGGAATCTACCAATGAAAGTGAATCATATCATCATTTAATATCCATTGATTATGAATGTTACTATACTTACCAAGTCACACATAAGACTAGTAAATTGGGTCCATAAGCCATTATGAACAACTACGTTATTTTCCAAGTCTAAAACTCAGAAACTTCCTTGAAATTTTCTCAACATTTACATTATAATAATTTTCTCAACATTATATTACACATAACACTGAATTGAGTTCTTGCTGTGTTCCTCTCTAGTCTCTCTACCTTTGATCATGATTATGATCATGGATTCTCTTCTCTCCATCCTCCTCTTTCTTCTCACTTTCTCATTCCTCAAAGCTTCACATCTCTCTTACCAAGACCACTGTGGTTCCATAGTTCAAGAGTCAACTCCCAATGAATTACTCACTCACAGTTCTTCTTTCCCTTTTGATGATCATCAAAGAGGTTACTTCACAGGAGGTGATAGCATCATCGATGGTGGAGCCTCCTTGAGCCAATACTTTGTCCTCCAACCAATGTACATACATGCAACTAAGGTCTCTGAATTGTTCAAATTTGAAGCCACTGCGTCACTCTCTTCCAGCATGTCTTACTACTACCATGTAGGGAACTTAAGCCATGGTGGTGACAGCTTAAGACATGAGCGACAACGCTACCGTAGAAGCCATGTGTACTTCAAGCTTGAAGGGTTCTGGTCTGAGTCTTCAGGGAAGGTTTGCATGGTAGGGACAGGAAATGGTTATTCCAAGACAGGTAAGCACCTTAATCTGGATGTTGTGTTTAAGCTTGATAATGTGTTCAATGCAAGCAACATCACTAGCTTGGTTAGTGGAAGCTTGGAGAGCTTGAGTTCTCAAAAGGATGAGATTGAGAGCTACTTTGAACCCATTTCTGTGGTGATGTTTCCAAAAGGAAATTACAGTTACACCTTGGATTCCACAGAAGTTTCCAATGAGTTCTCTTATGGGAGTGATGCTATTACAAAGGGTGGTTTATCATTGAATTCATTGAGCTTTTGTTCTCGTCCCCTCTCAAGGGCTATTAGACTGCTCCCACTAGAGTTCTCTCCTGAGTGCAATTCTTCAAAGAACTGCACTCCTTTTAGTGAGAGTTCTGATCCTCTGCCATCTCTAGTGTCTTTGAAAGGCATTGAGTGTTCCATTGCTAACAACAAGCATAGGTTGCGAGTTCTGGTGAGGTTTTCGAGTACTAGTGACTATTGGACTAGCCAGAGTTTCAATCCTAAAACTATGTTGGTAGGAGAGGGGTGGTGGGATGAGAAGAAAAACATGTTGTGTGTAGTGGCTTGTCATATCATAGGCAAAACATCATCCTTGGCTGACACTCGTGTGGGTGATTGCTCGATAAGACTAAGATTGAGATTCCACTCAACTTGGTCAATCAATAGCACTAGTAGCATAGTTGGCCAAATTTGGAGCAACAAGAGTACTGATGATTTAGGCTACTTCCAGAGGATAACATTTAGAAATGAAGAGGATAATGGGGTGGGAATTCAAGCTACAAAGTATGAGTATAGTCTACTAGACAAAGTTAAAAAGTCATGCCCAAAACACAAGCCTGTGAAGAACAAGGGGAAAAGATATCCAGATGCTTATTCTCATGACTTGAGATTTGACATGGCAGTTAGAGAGTCCAATAAAATATTAGCAGGGGGTTATGCATCAGCATTTCCCTTGGCTATTGGTAGTGAGATTTCTACCTCAGATCAGAAAATCTCAAGCTCCATTGTAGAAGCTCCTGAGGTAGTACTCAAAAGTGGTGGCTTGTTTAACATTAGCTACAAAATCTTGTTGTGGTATAATTCAACCAATGACAGGAATTCCCTGCTTAATCAGTCCTCCACTTGGTCAGTGAGGATTTCTGCTGAAGGAGTTTATGATTCTGGAGCAGGAAGCTTGTGTATGGTAGGTTGCCGCGATCTTCACTTGAACTCTCTCATAGCAACAACTCATTCTGTGGATTGTGAGATTGTAGTGAAGTTTCAGTTACCACCATTAGATGCAAAAGGGGGAATCTTCATCAAGGGAAGCATCGAAAGCACACGCAAAAATTCAGATTCTCTTTACTTCAAACCTTTGGAGTTATCTTCAACTGCATTTTACACTGAAACAGCTGAAAAGGCAGTTTGGAGAATGGATATGGAGACCATCATGGTTCTGATATCCACCACTCTAGCATGTGTTTTTGTGGCATTACAGCTCTACCATGTAAAGAGACACCCCAATGTTCTCCCCTTGCTCTCACTTGTTATGATGACAATGCTTACTTTGGGCCACATGATACCCCTTGTTCTGAACTTTGAAGCACTTCTTGCTCAAAATCCTAACAACAAAAACTTTGTGTTTGGAAATGTTGGGTGGCTTGAAGTGAATGAAATAGCTATAAGGCTAATCACCATGGTGGCTTTCTTGTTGCAATTCAGACTCCTTCAACTAACTTGGTCATCAAGAAAGAGTGATGAAAGCAACAAAGACCATTGGATTGCTGAGAAGAAGGCTACTTATGTCACTTTACCATTGTATGCTGCTGGCTTATTGATTGCATTGTTGTTGAAGTTGAAGAAAGATGGAGATGAGGTTCCTGTGATTTTTCAATTGAACCAACATCATTCATCTTGGGAGAACCTAAAATCTTATGGTGGTTTGGTATTGGATGGTTTTCTCTTGCCACAGATCATTCTAAACATCTTCTCAAACATGCATGACAATGTTGTTCTTTCATGTTCATTTTACTTTGGAACCACTTTTGTGAGACTATTGCCACATGCTTATGATCTTTACAGGACTCATAATTATGCTCGCCTAGATAGTGGATCATACTTCTATGCAGATCCAAGTGCAGATTTTTACTCCACTGCTTGGGATATTGTGATTCCATTGGGAGGTATCTTGTTTGCTATCATTATCTACTTGCAGCAACGTTTTGGAGCTCATTGTATTCTGCCTCAAAGATTCAAAGGGTCTAAGGTATATGAAAAGGTTCCCGTGGTTGCTGAATTAGAAGCTGAAGTAGAGACCACCAACTTGTAAAATTCACTTTTTGATACCTAAGTGCAAATAAATTATGGTGAATCAAACTTAGGCCATTTCTAATTTCATGCATTCTAGCTATAAAGTTGTGTTGTTGCAATATATATAGTGTATGCAAAATAAGTTTGGTTGCTGTAAAGAACTACTCATGTGGCTGATTAAACTAAGCTTTGTCTGCTAAGAAAATTTTAATCCAAAATACAGTCTCAGTATCAGTACTTTGGTAGGTGAGAGACTTGGATCATATTGATTCTCTAGATAATGTTTTTCAAATTACGGAATGTTTAATTCCTAAAACTTTTTCAAATTAGTTGTCAAAATAAAAATAAAAACAAAAACTTTATCAAAGTATATGAGTGGTTTTCATTATAAAAAAAGAAGTAAATTGATGAAAACATGCCTGAATATTTGTACCCTGAATATTAGTTTTTAGGAATTTGTTGATCGTATTTATTATCTTAAAGATGTTATTGAAATAAAGACAGAGATCTTATTTTTACAATGCTTCGATGTTTAGCTATAATAACATAAACAATAAAGAAAACTAGTTTGTAGTAATTTAATTTTAACCAATTCCACATATTCTTTTTTTCGTTGTCTCCAATGTGGATTTTTTTCTTTGTTTGAGGTGAAACTTGTTTTATTCAACTTTTGTGACTTAACTTTCTCATCAATGGTCAAGGAACCTTTATCCCTCAGGAAAAAGAAAGTAACTTATTTATCTGTCTGTTGAGCAACATTAACAATGAATATGCCATTATATATCCTTACAAAGAGATTTTTAAGAAGAAAATCGACTCTATAATGCATGTTAGCCAAATTGTGCTAGTTGTCACAGTCCTTCACAAACATGAAGTGAGTACTTACAAAGGAAATATTTACATTGATGAAATTCTCCCAACAAAAGGAAAGATTCTGTCAATGCAAAATATCTTGAAGAGATGAAAGTGGATTCTTCTTCCAAGTTCAACTTCTTGTTTCTGATGTGATTTCAAGTGAGGCTTGTGCAGAACAGCTATAAAGATGTGAAGGATCAGAATCATAATTAACAGCCTCATATGGTCACATTTTCTACAAAACTTGCATCATCCATTCTGTAACTAACTCATCATGTTTCTGATAAACAATTTCGACAAATCGGGCAAGTGACATTGTCCTTCAACCAATGCCTTATGCAACAAGAATGAAACAAGTGATTGCAAGGTGGAAGAATTTGGCATGGTTCCCCTATGATGAAGCTCTCCAAACATATGACACAATCACTTCAACAAAATGATCTCTACTCATCTTGTTCTTGTCCATAACTCACAAGCTGTGGCAGTTTGATTGATAATCCTTTATGAATTGGTCTCATCTCAGAAGAAGCTTGTATGTATGCTTGTAACCTTTCCCTACTACCACTCATTTCATTCAAAGCATCTTGGTAAGTCAGAAAAGATTCAACTACCAAAGTTCTTATTCGTCCTTCTTCAATATCATCCTCAAGTGTTTCTAAAAGAATATCAGATATGTGTTCACAGATTTTTAACAGAAGAAGAAGAACTATTGTTGAAAATATGATGGCTATACAAAGACATAGGAACAATACTAGAATCACATTAGAAGCATCGGCTATAAAATATGAAAAGGTAAGAGGGTTTTGGGAAGATTGAGGAGCAAATGCTTCAGAAACAACAATCATGTTGAATGATATATGAGAAACAATTAACTTTTGGTTGTCTTGTCTAACTTCTTGTGTTTTTTTATTTTTGTTAGGGAAGTAGTAGCTTATGGGTTAAATTAATGTCAAGTCTCTTGGAATTTTGTTGAGGAAAGAGGATGCCTTGGTTTGCATAAAATCTTTATCTTTAGAAAAATATAAAGCTGGCAACAAGTTTTTAATAGACTTATGTGTCATACATTTGAAATTGACAACTTTACATATAGAATCTTGTGACATAATATTTACTGTGATTGTTATAATTGAGGTATTCACATAGGCTATGTTGTGCTATAGAAATTTTATGTCCTGAAAACCTTGTAACCAACTAGAAACAGATCAAACTCTTTTTCTTTTTGGTGTTCAAAAGTAGCAGAAAGCCAGAACTAGAGTTTTGTAAGGGTATTATCGTTATAAAATGAAAATAAATAAATAAATAAAAGTAACAAAATCTTGAACAGAAAATTAGTTTCATAATATTTCATAATATCAATGGAGAGTATAAAACTCCTAAATATGGTATTTACAAAAAATGAAAAATAAATAAATAAAAGTCACAAATTAGACAAAGCTTTAACATGGTAAGTAAAAGATTGAGAACATTTTTTTCTGGTTAAAATGCTTAAGTTTAAATCTTAATGGTTGAATATTAATATGGAAAGGAAAATACTGGAAATATTTTTAGAAAGTTATACCAATTGACATGAATTTTGCTATTATTTTTTCAAAATTACGTTTACTTTAAGTACCCTTTATGGTCCCATTTCTAAAATACATCAATCTTTTTTTTTTTTTTTATTTACAAGGAAATCAATAATTCATAGTGATTTTTTTTTTTTTTTTTTTTTTGTGTGGAGTGGGAGTATTTTTCAAAGGAGTTATGACTTTATCGATGATCATGGTTAAAGTTAACAAAACAAAATGCTAGCAGCACAAGAATCATAAAACATTTTTATAATCTTATTTCTGTAAATTTGTAATTTGAAAATATAGTGCATGTTTGAATTCCTTTCCATTTTTCTATTTTAAAATCTGTTAAGACAGCAGTTTTACTTCACTTATCAATCAATTTATCATTATTAACCTGTTAAATTTTAAAACCAGTTTTTGAGATGAATGTTTTAAAAACTATATATATATAAAAATAAAAATAAAACAGCTTATACAGTCTCTGCAATCTGAATTTGCTAAACTAAATGGGAAGCACAGCATGACACAGTTTAATCTAAAACTAAATTTATTCAACTCAAATTATAGCTATACACATTAAAATACAAGTTACGTTCACCTAAAAAAAGATTACAAATTATCTTTTTTTTTTGAACAGCTAGAACTTATCTATATACAACTACGACATATTGGACAAGTTGATTTCTTCTGCAACCAGTGGTCTATGCAATTGGAATGAAAAATGTGCTTGCACCCAGGAAAAACTTGACAAAATTGGCCAACTCGGAATTCATCTATGCAAATGGCACATTCACCACAACTTCTTGTGACACCATGCATTCCATATTTCACCAAAGGTGGCAATTTCTTGCGATCTCTAAGTCTTTGTCCTCTTTTCTCTTCAAAAACTCTTTCAAATGCAGTCACAAATGCCAAACCATGCAAATTTCTGTGTACAAAAGCATGAAAGATTGTAACATGATGAGATGGATCAAAGTCCCCATAATTACCCTCTTCAATATCGTGTTCATTTGGCCTCATTTCCATTAGCCAGAAGAACAACCCGTGGAGAATTTGGTGTAGGATGAAGAATAACACTGAGTATGAATAGAACAATCATCATAGTTGGAAGATTGAAAGTGATGACATACACATAAATTGGCACCAACCCATCAAATTGTTGGCCCAAGGGAAACAACTCTGTGAACTCAGCCATTTTATGTGCTTTGGTTAATTTAATGAAACCTTAGTGTGTGACAATGGCAATGAAAATTTCTGTAATGTTTTATAGGTGCTAAGAAAAATTGTTATGTATCTAGTGTGTTACGGGTGTGCATTCTAATTATATGGTTTTATAGTTTTATACATGCATCGTTTCATAAATTTGGCATAGTTTTCAGTTTTCTAGGAAAACATGGCTCACAGATGGCAAATGAAACCTTTTTTTTTCCTCCAAATTTCTTTTCATTCTCTATTTTGACTTTTGAGTCATATTTTCTCACACCTAGCAAGAATAGGATTGTAAAACATAATAAAGGATGTTGAATAATGTTAAATAAGAGTATTTAAAGGTGCTAGTATTTTTTAAAGAGGGCAATTTTAAATTCAATAAGGATGTTTTTAGATTTTTTTTATTTTTATTTTTACATTTTATCTATTTTAATCTATCGTTTTACATCCTTATCTTTAAACTGAATATTAATAATTTTTTAAAATATTAGTAATAATTAAAAATAACCATATATCACAATATAAATTATTTACTAAGAATTTAAAATATATTTATATGTTAATATATATATATATATATATATTATTTTTATTTTTAATTTTAAAACTCAAATAAAAATTAGTTTATTAAAATTATTTATCTTTTTCAGAAATCCATAAAGTTTTAAAGAATAGTACACTAATTTTCCATTCTATCGGCTACCTTAAAAAAATAAAAAAATAAAATCTATGAGTATAGGTTTGATTGAGGATCCTTTCAGAATCGGCACTTGCGTCACACATAAACCCTAAAACCCCTAATTTCAATTCTGAAACGGTACGTGCGTCACACATAAACCCTAATTTCAATCCTGAATCCTGAATCCTGAATCCTGAATCTGAATCCTTTCATTACGCCCTTATTCTTCTTCACTGTTTCACCTTCTCGTGTTTCAATGGAGGAAGAGCAAGAGTTGAAGATCCCCGAAACCATCGTTTACGACACTATAAGTCCCCTCGCTCTCTCCGCCGCCGATTCCCCACTCTCCGACCACCCCGAATCCTACACCGTTTTCCGCAACGAAATTTCCCTCGAAACGCCCCAACGCGCCTCCCCCACCACCGCAACCGTCGATTTCTTCTCCCTCGACGTCGCCGCCGATACCTCCGCTGGCGACCCTTTCCCCGAGCCGCTCGCAGCCCCCGATCCGGAGACCCCGGCTCCTGAGCCGAAGCTCGAGAGTGTTTGGTTCCGCGGGAATGGCAAATTCAAGAGTCCCATGCTTCAGCTGCATAAAGGTACCATTGCAAATTATAGCGTTTTGGTGCGTGTTGGTACTGTTATCTAATTAGAATTAGAGTTTCATCTCGATAATCTACCTTTTTAATGAATATCCTCATTAAGCATATTACCGAGGTAAAATTTCAATTTTAATTGAAGAACAACGCAAACAGCAGATAAGGAACTGCATTTAAGTTTTATTCATTTTGGAGAAATCGGTTAGGGCAACATAGAATGAAGTTTTATTGTGATAGATGTTTTTTGTGATTTGTTTAGTGAATAGTTATGTTTGTTGTGCAGAGATAGTGGATTTTTGTGAGTTTTTGTCACCAACTGCAGAAGAGAAAGCTTCACGAGACCTGGCGATAGAGTCTGTGTTTGGAGTTATAAAACATATATGGCCTCACTGCCAGGTATCAATACCGTTTAGTTATTGCATTAGAGTTTTATGTTTTTTTGAATGAGCGGTTGTTTTTTGCTGCTCTCAGGTGGAGGTGTTTGGGTCTTTCAGGACAGGGTTGTATCTTCCAACTAGTGATGTTGATGTAAGTACAGTTTGATGTGTTGATTGTAAATTTTTCCTGTGAACTAGTGTATCTGGCCAGTTAATGCATTATGGCAAATTCCTTTGAAATTTGAATGCAGGTTGTGATTTTGAAATCATGCTTGCCAAATCCGCAGATTGGCTTAAATGCAATTTCTAAAGCATTGTCACAAAGAGGCATGGCAAAAAAGATTCAGGTTTGCTCAGGGTACTTAAATATCTGTGTATTTTTGTTGCCTGGGAAAATATTCCGTGTTGTCAAAATTTTGATTGTCTGGTGTTTTTCTTGTGAATCTTCTGCAGGTCATTGGCAAGGCTCGTGTTCCAATTATTAAATTTGTTGAAAAGAGGAGTGGTGTTGCATTTGATATAAGGTTCCACTTCACCCCCCCCCCCCCCCCCCCCCCCCTTTGAATTTTGAATCTTAGAATTCTTTTTGGACTACTATGTTTCCCACCTTTTCTCTTTATTTTTTGTGCTTATATGATTTAATAATATTCATGTGTCTGCTTAAGTGTGTTTAGTTTACTACTCCCACTTTATTGTATGAGTTGTTTGACTTGCATGTTCTTGTTTTTTCTAATTTTTATTATGATTTTCCAAAGATGAATCAAATATCTAACTAAAACTACTGGAGAAGATTTGATGGTTTCCATTGTCTATGTCTATTCAGAGCATTTTGTTAATTTGTATGCTATTTATCTATCATGTAAAATTTTCTTTGATATAATATTATAATATTTGCCCATATGAAGTCATTTCACGCCTCTTGTTGATTAATCTATCACTGTCTCATGTATCTAGATTCTGCTTAATTCACTGTATTATTTTGCATTTCCACGAGGGTTTTTCTTCATCCATTTATTTTTCTTTATAAGAAGTAGCTAAATACTCATAGGATTGTCAGTTGCTACTAGTTGTAACAAGTCACTCAACCATGTGTTTTTCAGTATAGTTGATTTGTTGCATACTACATGTTGTATACTATATATTGGATTGTAATGTTGCTTAATATTGTGAGCAGAGAAACTAAAACCTATTTCAGTATTAAAATTTTGTGAATATCACTGATCCACTGAGGAATATTCTTTGTTTCAGTTTTGACATAGACAATGGACCCAAAGCAGCTGAGTATATCCAGGTTTGTTTTATTATTTCCCACCACTTGGTTTCACAATGCATTTTCTAATTTTGATTTGAGATTCTGTGTTATATTTAAATTTATAATTTTTAAGACATGGAAGGAAATGATTTATGAAATTCTTATTCTTATATGGATGTGGTTTAGCTATATTATGAACCTTATTATATTTGCTTGCAATTCTTCTGTGCTCTATTTTAATAACACTAACATTATAGTTGCTTTCCTTGATTAGAGCATTCTAGTTTTGAAGTCTTTCGATTCAATATTGTATTATTTTGGTATTTAAGTATGGGATGTGATCCCTTGTGCTCAATATATCTGTGAACTGTTAAAATATCCCTAGTACCTTGGAAAGTAAAATTCCAATGAGAAGCTTTGCAAAAGGAGGCCCCAAAAGACACATTTTTAAATGCCACATTCGCTATTTGAAGTTTTTACCCTTTTTTTTCTTAATTTAACCTTTTTTTTAATGCAAGAAAAAAGAATAAAAAACAGAAAATACTCTACTAAGTTTCCCATGTTGGATGAAACATTATGTCTAATTCTTGTTCATGGTTGTACAACTTGTACTGTTGAATTTGTAGGAAGCAGTGGTTAAGTGGCCACCACTAAGGCCCCTGTGTTTGATTTTGAAAGTATTTTTGCAGCAAAGAGAACTAAATGAGGTTTGAATTTCCTTAAATATGTATAGTATACAATCCAATATATAGTATCTTTCTTGTAATGTTCTGATACCAGTCTGCCTAATTGAGATTCTTGTAAAGTATGCAGGTATATTCTGGTGGGATTGGTTCTTATGCCCTCCTTGCCATGCTGATGGCAATGTTGCGGGTTAGTGGTTCTTGAGTATGCTTTCCAAGTTTAGTGTTGTTCACTTGCCTTCAACATAAGGCTTCCCTATTAAGCATATGGTCTACCTCTGCATCAAGCATATAAATGAATAAAATTCACCTTTTCCTTTTTATGCATTATAATCTTTTGGCACTGCTTAAAACTCAAAGCACTTCTTTTTGCCAATAACCTGGTCTAAATTTGTGACTATTATATGCTTCAGAATCATCGCCTGAGCCAAGTATCTGCAGAGCAAAACCTGGGAGTTCTTTTGGTGTGTATCTTCTGAATCTGAACTACAGTTTTTTTATCTGTTTCTATTGGTTTCAGGCTGTAATATGGGCTCTCTTTCGTGATTAGCGAGTTATTTGTGCAATTTTTAATATTTTAAAAAAGAGAAACATGTGCAATAATTGTATTCTGCTTGCCTTTGTTTGGATAAATGATTCCTCTCTGGTATGTAAAAGAAGAAATATATCAATTCACCATTCTAATAGTGTTCCTTTTTATTTACTTTTTGTAAATTAGGTGCATTTTTTTGATTTTTATGGACGCAAATTGAACACCTCAGATGTTGGCGTTTCTTGTAATGGGACTGGCACCTTTTTCGTGAAGAGTAGTAAAGGGTAATAAAGAATTGGATATATTTGTGAAATAATGTTTTTTTTAATTATGCTGTATAATTTATCCCCTATGGTTATTAAACTTTTCCCAATGTAATCTCTCAGGTTTTTAAACAAAGGACGGCCAAGTCTTATTTCCATCGAGGATCCACAGGTTTTGTTGGAAGAACTGCCTTTTGCTTTTATAAAATGAATAGTCTTCCCTGTTTTCTGTAGTAAATGCCCTGCAATTTATTTTTATATAATATGAATATGATTTACACTAATTATTTTGTACATATTATACAAATTATTATCGTAGATATAGTTGATTGACTAAAGTTTTATTTTTTTGTTTGAATCAGACACCAGAGAATGATATTGGGAAGAACTCCTTTAATTATTTCCAGGTTTGTTTATTTTTTTTCTAGTAAATGATATTTATGATAATAGTTTTAGAAAAATGTTCCGTCTTTAATAATTAGGACTTGTATTTGGTTCAGCTTATATATAACAGCCATTTTTTTGCCATTTCCTTTGAGAACTTCTAAAATAAAGCAATTATTTTCTCAAAATCAAGCCAAGCAAAAATTTAAAAATGTAAGCAAAAGATTATAGGAGACCAGAATCGCAGATAGATTATAATTAAAGTATCAAAAGTGTAATTAAGTCTATTTATAATATTATCATGTGTTCATCTGTCATTGGCTAAACTTCTTTAATTGTTTTCCCCAGATTAGGTCAGCTTTTTCATTGGCTTTCAAAAATTTGACAGATCCCAAGATCATTACGGGCTTGGGAGCAAACAGGAGCATTCTGGGCGCTATAATTAGACCAGATCCTGTCTTGCTGGAGCGTAAAGGCGGGTTGAATGGCGATGTGACTTTTGATAAGTTGCTTCCTGGTGCCGGTGAGCCAGTACAACACCATTATGGAGACAAGGATATGTTATGCAATTGGCAGTTAGATTATGAAGAAGAACCACTACTGCGTGGAGTTGACACTAGTGCAGAGCCTAGCACGCATTCTTCAACAAAGAAGAGGAAATCTTCTTCAAAGAAATCCAGTAAGAAGCTAAAGGAAAATGGGATGGTGGGGAACCAGGAGAATGACTCTAGAAAAGAAAAAAAGAAGAAAAAGAGGAGAAAATCTCACCTAGCTGACAGCGGTCATTAGTCATTGGGGATGTTTAGTTTGATCAGTGGTTTGAAAGTGAAGGAACAAGGCAGCATGAGCGTAAAAAGCAAAATTTGAGTCGAATGTTGTCACAGGACCCAAGGTGCAACCTTTTTGCATGCCCATGGTAACGTGCCTTTAGTGTTTTAAGATTAAGATCAGGAATCATATACAATATTTTTTTAAAGGGTTAATGGTGCCTTTAGTCTCTAAAACACTGTTAATCCTTTATTAGATTTTTTTTTATGTTGTCGTCTGTCCAATTTTGTTGAGAAGTGAAGCTACTACTACCAACTCTAGAGACAAAAAAAAACCAATGTAAAAGGAGGAATAGATGAGTTTATGAAAAGAAAATGAGTAAACGAGGGCATCCATTCTATTTTGCCCCATCATCAATGCAATGATTTAGCTGATTTTGATACTTTATACTGTGTTCTCTATTCCATAATGGTGTAATATTTGTCTTGGTGTTTGATTGGTGTACGTTCAAAATAAATATCTCAAGGAATATTTTAATGTAAATTTTATGATTAATTCTAATTTAAATATAAGTCTAAAATTAATTGACCTGATTCAAGGGCCTTGTTGTATGGGAACGTATCATTCTCTATCAGATTGATCATAACTCGAGAGATGTTACATTTCTTTATGCAAATTCGCATCTGTTCACAATTAATGCATGTTTTTCAGGGGAAGAAAAGGTTTTTATACTTGCCATAATATAAAAGGGAAATGTGAATGCAAACTGCAATTTATAAGTCAAGTAAAAAAAGTTGGGAATTATTGAATCCCTGATGAACAATCTTGACTTAATAGGAAATAAATACCGAGCATTCGATTCTGAAGTCCTTTTTTTTTTTTTTTTTTATAGTAATCGTGAACCATGTGCATTATTTTCCTGAAATGTGCTAATTGACAACACAACTACCCTCTTGGTATTTCCCTTATTATCAACAACAACGAGCGCGAATTCGTTTCTTTAAAATTTAAAAAAAGATATGGGAAATGGAATTCAACTACTTTATCTAACGTGCGTGGTGTAATACAAGAGTTCCTTTATCGGGAAACAAGCAGAATAAAAGGTAAACAAAAAGTCAGAAATGCTGGACCCCATAACCAAAACACAGTCTCTTCTGAATTCATAACAAGGGGTCAATTTTAATGGAAAAGTATAGGAGGGGACAGTGAATGAAATGAATGAAATCAAATATGGTTAAAATTGAACAACACTGTAGTAAATTAAGGTAAATATCAAATTTCACCAAAAAAAGAAGAAGGTAAATATCAAATTCAGTAGGTGAACCAATATTCCTCCGACAACAAAAGGGTTTCTCGTGGTCGGTGTTTTTTTTTTTTATTACTATCTATAAGACAGCATGACAAAAACACTGTGCATTTGTAGGCATAAATCATTCAATGAAACCAAGCCAAATATGACCAATCTCTACAATGATATAATCACACACTTCATTGCCCATCAACTAAATTACATAATCCAATTTGAACACAACTTCTTCACATGCACATGTATAATAATTAAAGACTGGAAGTTTCACAATAAACTCGTCAACCTTTAGAAGAACATGAAAATATGCTGTTAATTAATGATGACCTATTTGCCATTTGTGAATGGAACACTTTACATGGGAACTTCAAAATCGGCTAAGTAGTCAAGAGTTAACCATTGAGTTCACACGTGGGAAGAAGACAACCTAAGTTGTCATTGGAATCAAAATGAAGAGTACTAGATTATGTATATATACGTTTTAATTAATTAAAATAACCAAAAATAATGAAATTAAGTAGTAGGTGGTTGTGTTGTGACCAAATGAACCTCAGTTTTGAAGAGAAGAACAGAAAGTGAGTCAATTGAGAAGTAGATGAACCCTCCACTCGTGTGACTCACAAACGACCCGAAACTCTTCCCTATCACGCAGTGCCACGCCAATCCATACTTCGAATCAAACTCCTGAAAATTGATGGTATATAAATAGCTTAATTATGTAAGTTTTTATGAATGTTTATTCTTATACCATGTAGAAAATTATGATTAAGAAGGTTACATATAAAGCAAAATAAGGTTTGAATCCTTACTAAAAAAAAGAGATATTCACATTTGGTTTTCGATAATGCCTCCATCAGAATTGTCTTTGAAGAAAGATGCATGTTAAAAAACCAAAGAGAAATGGTGTATGTGGTTTAACCTTCTGTAAAAAATAAGAATTTAAACCTTCTTATTCAACCACGGTTTGAAGACCTTTATTGTTAAAAGAGTTTTTGTTTCCAAATTAAGGTTTGATTTGAGTAGTATACCTTTTTGAGAGCTCTAGCTATGAGAGTGTTGGATGGGTTTGGAGAAGGAGGGTGAAGGGTAGGGAAGAGTGATCTGGTGTGGCGCAGAGCATGTTCCTGCATGTGGACAGGCATGTCTGATGATTTCAACCGCACGTTGGAGCTGATGGCAAGTGAGGCCAATCTCATGATTGTTTGAGAAGGAGTGTGCAAGTGCAATATCATGGCCTTGTTGTTCAGAAGCTTTGGTTCTTGTTGTTGTTCTTCCATGGTTATGGAAAAAAGCATCAGAGAATGAGAATGAAAATGAAGGAAAAAAGGGTATATATTTTTGGATTAGTTTTAGGTGGGTTAGGTAGGGCAAGTCAAAGACAAGAATGAGAACAAGTGGGTTGTACTACGTGTTTGATATATTATATATATATATATATGGTACTAATAGTTTTTTCAACTCTTTCAACTTTGACTAGATCAATGTGTTGGACATACATAACAATGAGAACTTCATGCATTTTTTGGTACCACAACAAAATGAACCTACATCAAATTTAATCACTAAACTTATCATATGCTTTGAATTGTGATTGAATAAACTTTCTCTCATTACATTCTTAATCACCTATCTCTTTTTTGAATTACACTTTTTTTTAATTAAATAAGAAAAGGAATATTATGGAAAGTTTGGAAAACTGACACAGAACAGGACTCAGGAGCAAGGAAGGGTTAGGTGAGTGACCACACGACTGATTTTGCCTTCCCTGCATCAACTCTGTTTCTTCTTTCCTTTCATACGTCTCTCTGCTAAAACAGCAGACTCATTCTTTTTTTCAATATGTCTAATAATATTATTTCTTTTCTTCTCTTTTTAGTAACATAGATAGAAAGCAATCACTTGGAGTAAGATAAAATCACTGTATGTATGTGACAAAACTCTAATTCTTTTAAGTTATTTATATTCATACGAAGCAGTCTGATTGAAAGTATAGACCAATCTTTAACTCATATATACATGAGTTTTGTTATTCAAATTATTTATTTATTATTTGGATCAAGAAACATTTCTTTAGACCATTCCAAAAACATCCTATTTAATTTAACGGGCCAGCCTCTTGCAATGCGTTTAAGTGTGGACCATATTACATATCCATTTCTGACCTTGCAACCAAAGCTTGTACCTCAAAAATATACTGTATTTGACTGTAAAATCTCAGATCTCAAACCTGCTACAAAAGCATGCTTATAGAAATTCTAAACCATATAAAGTATTTTCCATCAGTTTGGTAATAGTTTTCTGGATCGTACTGTCTCTACGATTTTCTAGTTTGCATATGCCAAACACTTTACTGGGAAACCCAATTCGACCCTACACAAAAAATAAAGTTTAGCAATTAGGAGTTAAAAACTACTTAGAAACTTAAAACCATAGAGCTTTTAAATATGATGATGTGCAAAGTCTGGTTTCAGTTTCCTATTTTGATGGTATTGGGGTGAAAATTTTCTATTGGTTGTGTGGAAATGAAAGAAGTAGAATAAAACTTAGAAAAAAAATATTTGAATTGAAGTGTGAGAATCATGGGTAGTGTTGATTGATTTTGGAGTGTCAAGTTTAAGGATTCTAGAATTCCAATTAGAAGATTTTACTAGAATTGAAGATTGTTGAAAAGAGATCAAGGCCCAACAGGATAATTAAAGAAGTGGCATTTGGAGAAGAAAAAAGACTTTCTGGTAATGAGAAGAAAGAAGATTTGCTAAAGCTCAACCAAATAATAGTTCATTTTTTTTACCTTTAACCAGATTCTTGGTTATATTTGCACTAACTTCAAATCATCCCATGCATCAAATACTTGTATGTTTAGTTTGACATTCAAAATCCAATTAGTTGCATTAAGAATCCATTTTTGATTGATTGTAATGCCAAACCAAACATACACAATAATTATGTAATAAATATGACTATAATATTCAAAAAAGAAAAAAAAAACTATTAGTGCACTTAAGCAGTATTGATAACCAAAATCAATTAATCACTTCTCAAATCAACACCAATGATAACCCAAACCAATGATAAACAAAACCGAATAAGCAAAATTTTTGCACCAAACAACAAATGCACTGCACCAAATCAATATTTTTGCAACAAACATTAAACATCAAAAGGTATTAAATACATTTTATTGAATATTTTTAATTTTTAACGACTTAAAAGGTAAATAATCAAACAAAATCAATAATTTTATGTAATAAATATTTTTAATATTTTTTTTCCTATTTTGATTTTTTTTTAACATGTAAGCAAGACACAAGTATTGAACACTTATCTCTTTAGTATTGATGTATTTTAATCAAGTTTAAGAACTGAGTTAAAGATTTTTTTTTAATATTAGTGAGTGTAGTAGGTTTAAGATCATTTACTAAAAGATCATTCTTAAAAAAATAATGGTTTTTATTGGAAGAAAACTAGTTGCAAACCAAATGGCAGTGTGTTAGCGAGTGTAGTAGCATCACCTCATCTCATCCACACATTCTCCACTCAATAATAATACCAATATCTTTTCCAAAACAAAACAAAATAAAAAAATAATAATTAAATAGAATTTTCGCCGAGTGTTAGTTCCACGCGACACTTCCTTTCATAATTTCATTTCCACAATTTTTCTTCTTCTCTTCTTCCGTTGGAGCTGCGATCCTCTGCATCAATGGCCACCGTGCAACTCCAATCCCTAACCCTCGTTCGCTCCTCCGCACTCCCTTCCGCTGCCTTTTCCCCTCCAATGGCCGTCTCCGGTCTCCGTAGCTCCTCCGCGCTGCCGCGGTATGCCGGTCTCCGGCTCCGTCCCGCCGCCGAGTCCAGCTTTCTGACTCGCGCCGGCTCGAGAGCCGCTCCTCGCGTCGGAGGTGTCAGGTGCGAGGCAGGAGACACCGCTGTTGATGGTTAGGTTTCTATTTCGTTGCGGAAAGCTTTTGAACTCTGTTGCTGTTAGTTTTAGCGTTGATTTGTACACTGTTAGTGTTCTGTGAAATTTCTCGTAGACTGTGTGGATGCGGAGATGTTAGAATGATTGTATTATTATAATGATGCTAATTGTCTGAGCATTTTGATGAGTGAAGCTAAGAAAACAGTTCGTTATTATTATTTTTCATTTGATTTTTTTTTTCTGTTATGATTTTTATTTGATACTCAATATATTCTAGATCTAGATATCTAGTGTTTTGGTTGTTTCTTACAACTGTGCATAGCTTGACACATTTCTCCAATGATTATCTGTTTTGTGGTGAAATTGTTTGAAGAGTTTCTCATGTTTTGACTATATATATAAATCTGTGTTGTGTTTTATAACCTAATTTTGTCTGTGTTGGCAACATGACAAATTTTACAGTGTTAGTGTATCATGCTGGTATTCATAAGTTTACCAAACAATCAGAAGCTAGTAAAACTACATCATCATTTAACATGAGCACCCTGCTTTTTAGATATTCAGGGATTTAAATCATTGAACATCATATATAAGGTGATGATGCTATGTATGCCATGAACAAAATAGAACAAATGTAATGCATTCATGTTTTATTCAGATTAGATATCTAAATCGTGTTACTAATTTTTTATTTTTTGGGAAGTGGAGGGGGGAGAAATGAGTTGTGTCATGTGTGCGTGCGTGCTCTAATTGTTATGGGTAAAGTCTTTGTGGCTGCAAACTCCAGATGAATCCTGGCTTTCTGTCTCTTGTGTACTTTTGCTTTTCTTTCCTATGCACCCTGCTGATGTATCTCGAACAGAAGAGACATGATAAGGATTTCTACCTTGCATATTCTGCACAATCACATTCCTTGCATAATTGAAATATATGAAGTCATTTTAATTGGTTTATACTTTGTACGGTAAATTGGTATATATGAAAAGAGATAGAAGAATACTGAAGAAGTTTATGTAGACTGCAATTGCATGGATGTATGAAATTTGTGCCAAAATTGTCAAATTGATGAAATGGAACTGCTTTATAATGAGGGTGATCTAGATCTCATGGAAGAGAGAAACAAAAGAAACTCTTAGAAATAGAGGAGAAATTGAATATCAGATGTATGGTATAATGCCAATCTTCCGAGGATGTTTTTTCTTGTCTTATCGGAGAGGAGATTTTAGCTATTAGGTTCCATTTTGACTGTGATCTTCTGCTTCTTATATCAATATTAAGGGGTTAGGTATCACCGCCATTGAGACAATTGTAAGGGAAAGTAAAATTTAGTCAATGAAGTGGTTTAGCCTTCTCCAGACAAAAGATATGTGGATTATTCCCTATTAGATTTGGGTTGAAACTTTCTACTGTTATAGTTTTGACTAATTATGATAAATTGTACTAATCTAAATTAATCTAATAATTTTTGAAGAATTCAGGATTGATAGACAGATAAAACATCAGTGTTTTTGTTGGTATGATGCTGATGCAATTGCAGTGACATTTTATTGGCCTTTGACTGCTACCTTTTTGTGTTTTTGCTTTGTTGTGTTTCTATGAGCTTACTAAGGTTTAGTTTGTGGCAAAGTGTTATACCTTAAAACTAGACACCCATCAGAAGAAAAAGGAAGAAAATATTACACTATCTTTTTCTCTTTTTCCTTTTTATCTTATCCTACCTAAACATATATTTTTAATTTTGTAATCTTTAGTAGTTTTTTTCATTTTGCTTGTTTGTGCTTCATTTGTCTGGTATGTGCATGTTTTATAGTTTACAGTTTAGCATTACTCATCATTGTACTCTAAGTGAAGAATGTGGATTCTTATTATCCATTGCTTTTACATTTCCATTGAACGTTTGCATGTCTGAGAAAAATACTTACTGAAGTGAAACATTTTGTATCATTGGATATTGCAGTCGCTCCCATTACTGATGCAAATTGGCAATCACTTGTGATTGAATCTGAGACTCCTGTTCTGGTTGAATTCTGGGCTCCATGGTGTGGTCCTTGCCGTATGATCCACCCGATAATTGACGAGCTTGCAAAGGAATATGTTGGTAAGCTAAAGTGCTACAAACTCAATACTGATGAGAGCTCTACGACCGCTACTCGTTACGGGATTCGAAGTATCCCAACTGTCATTATTTTCAAGAATGGTGAGAAGAAAGACACAGTTATTGGAGCTGTGCCCAAGACAACATTGACCTCAAGCATAGAAAAATTCTTGTGAAGTGGTACGCAAAGGCTTCAGCTGGAAGTAGAGCTATTTTTCTCGTTAGCTTCCCTCTCACCTAAGCCAAATAACTCAAGTTTGGATGCAACCATATTTTCTGTTTTCTTTATATAGTTAACAAATATGTTGCGTAAATTTGCCATCTATTATAGGACGTTTTAAATCTATTTACATCTTTGTTTCTCCACGGAACATTGTATGGGCATATGGGTATACGACAAATTGGATTAGATGACTCTACTAAATGGAGACCATGATAAATAGGTCATAACTTCGAGAGAATAGATCACTCACGAAGCTTGACAACAAGAATGAAGAATCCCATCACAATTTGGTTCACCGAATAACAAGAACATGCCAAGGGAGCAATATAAACACAATCCTTTGCAACCATAATTTCGTGAGCAAACCTGAAGAATTTCCGAACTAAATTATCAACCGTGTAGATGTTATGATTAAAGACAGTCATTTCTCTGCCACCAGATTAAATATAAGGCAACACAGTTGTGAGTTTGACTAGCTCTTACTAATATTAACCATTAACATTTGCTAATAAAAAATAAAATATATGTCAACGCCAAATAAAATTGTCACGGTATATATGGGGCACAATCACATGTTTTGGTCATTTTTAGTGAATTTTTTTTTCTTTTTTCATTCATAAGATTTGAATAAGTGAGCTTATCCTAAGAACGAGTCCATTACCATACTACCTTTTCTGTTTTTAAAGATAAGAACCAAGAAAAAAAAAAAAATGTTATTTAGTTTGCCTATCTTTTACCGTCCTACCTTTTCATAGGTGAGACTAGAAAAAAGATGCAGAAGGTAAACCACTCTTTCAAGTGGTTCATGGTACACAAAGTTTTTTAATCTTCGAATTAATCTCTAGTACATTATTTTATCTTGAAGTTTTCACACAGTAGATATAAGAAGGTATAAAACATGAACGGAATGATAAAGATAAAAAATGCCCTCGGTCTTTTTTTTTTTGTTTAAAAAAGAAACAAATGATAACGTAATAGTATGAGTGTTGTGTCATATATTCAAGCTATAGCAATAAATGATCTTGATAAGTTCGATTTTCATTCGAGACAAACGTACGCTTGACTTTTCACCATGAAAATACAAATCGCCACCGAAACCTTCCTATAATTTGTTTATTCTAGTTTCTACTTACGTAGTTACGTTTCTGATCTGCAACTTCATTCATCGTATATGGTCACGTCCCAGAGTGCTATATATATGTGTCTAACACAAACCACTTTCTTGCATTGCACCATCACACACACATAGCTAAGTGAATCAGTACTATAATTAAGCCATGGAGAAGAGATCAATAGCTGGGTTGTGCTTCCTCTTCCTTGTTCTCTTTGTTGCTCGTAAGTCATTAATTTACTCTTCTTCATGTTAATTAATTAATTAATTCTACTGCATAATGATGTGTCTCTATAAATTAGTACATATATTCATTAATTTTTCTTACATATGATCGAATTTGTAACATGCATGCAGAAGAAGTTGTGGTGCAAACTGAAGCAAAGGTTTGTGAAAACCTGGCTGATACATACAGAGGTCCATGCTTCACCACTGGCAGTTGTGATGATCACTGCAAGAACAAAGAGCACTTGGTCAAGGGCAGGTGCAGGGACGATTTCCGCTGCTGGTGCACCAGAAACTGTTAAATGGATCATCCATACGTACTTGAAGATGCATATATGCAGCAGCTATAGGGATATTTTATAAATAAAACTATACTGTATAATAACACTTGTGCTGCATCTATATATATGATCTATGTATTATATATGTCAGAACTATGTAATTTGTGTGCATAACGGGTGAGTTATGTACTTATCTTAAGAATAAAGTGTTGCTGTTACAAAACATATATGGTCGTATCAATCTTCATGTCCTCTCTTCAGACATCATGTTTTTTAGTTGTTCTTATATACTATGATGCTAATTAATTAATTAATTACCACTCACTTAAATAAAGAATTAATGAATTGATAAATATATAGATGACTGAGCTAGTACTTGATTCAGTTTATTTTATGAGCAAAACTTAATTTCAATAAGTAGTCAAGGATAGTTTTCGAATAATTAAGGAATGTTAATTAAATTAAAAACAAATTGACTGAAGTCTGCAGTTTTCTTGACAGTACACAAAATATGACTTCGTGAAGAGCAGAGAAAAAGATAAGTTTTGTCTTCATTTGGTTGTTAAATGGATGATTTTGCTTGTTGAAATATCAGACTCGCAAATAATCAGATCATATAAATTGTAAAGTATTAGAATAGATCGCAATGAACGTGAAAATGAGCTTCTGGTTAATTACTTTTCTTTTAATTCCCTCGGCTTAAATAATCTTCTTAGTAGATATGAACAAGACATCTTAGTAGAATATTCATTTTATTTATTCCAAAAGAAAATGTTAAATTATCGTTTTGATGTTAGATTAATTTTAATTGATATGATCTTTGTTTAATAAAAATTAAATTATTAATATAAACATATATATTAAACAAATTCTGCATATGATGTATGACATAACTTACTTACAAATAATCATATTAATTAGCAAATAAAATTAGTTTAATTATATCATCAAAGAAAAAAATATTTTTTTTTGGACAGAAATCAAAGCATAAAATATTAAGATAAGATTTTTTTTTTTTTTGCTGACGGAAATATTAAGATAAGATAATACCCATTGTATACTTTAGTATGAATTATAGTATTTAACTATTTATAAGTATATTTTATTAATTAATGTCAATTATAATCATATTCTTAGTATTTTAATTATGAAAAGAGTATGAAAAATAGAGAATTAGAAACAGTATTAATTACTAGTATCTTAAGTACCAAAATTAAAAATACATTCCTGTTTTCTTCTTTCGTTTTTTTTTTTTTTTTTTTTTTTCATTTCATTCTATCAATTTTCGTCAAATGGAAATTGACTACCGACCCTTTGTTGACAGCACTAGCAGTAGCAGCAGATATCATTGAATTGAATTTTCAAACGTGAATGGGGCTCAATACTGCAAAAAAAAATAAAAAAAATAAATACAATAAATAAATCAGAAGTTCATTGCTCTGATATATATATATATATATATATATATGATTCAAAAGAAAAGTCTATGCATGATGATCTAACAGCTGTTGCCTTCAGGGGCTTAAGTTTCAACACGTGCTTTCTCTTTGTAAGAGCATGCTATTCAACTTCGTTTTCACTTTGACACTAATAATCTATTATCTATAGTCTTCTTCAATTCTCGATCGTTGTCTAGCTTTGGATAATGACAATACAAGTTATTTAAGAAATATATATTTTTTTAGTAAGAGCTTCAGATCAAACATAGTTTTTTTTTTTTTGTTACAAGATCAACATGCTCTTACAAAGAGAAGGATATATTATTATTATTATTATTGATTGAAACATATAATTGTTTGTAATAATTGAACTAAACAAAAAAAAATATAACTAAACACCAATCATATATTTGTTCTGGTCTAAAATTTTAAAGGTGTCTGAAAGATTAGATAGAACATGTGAAAGTGAAATTTAAGAGTTCAAATCTGATTTTAACGTCAAATTATTTATATAAAAAATGATTATTTCTTTATTCTTTATCTTAAACATATAAAAATATGATCTTTATCATACATAAAATAACAAATTAATCTAAAAGATAAATATTTATCTTTTCACATTTATCTTATAGGATTATGTTCTTATTAATTTTTCAGACACTTTTAAGGAATTCTTAAAAAGTACAAGAATAATCTTATAGGATAAATGTGAAAAGATAAATATATTATTTTTATTTTTTAGATTAATTTTTTATTTTATATATGATAAACATCATATTTTTATCTCTAAGATATATGATAAAGATATGATGATTTTTTATATAAACAAAACTTGACCTTTGGAGTCAAAAAGATTTGAATTCTCATATTTTACTCTTACATACCTTTGGTTAGTATTTTAGACAAGTATTCTAGATTATAACCGATATGATATCCAAATTATTAATTTAAATTTAGTCAAAACAAAGGTATATACATTATGTAGATAAATAATCGGAATCTTCCCATTCTTTGTGTAATTTCTCTGTAATTTTGCTTCCAAGATACAAAAATTGGGCTCAAAGCCTCACTTCGACGCATGGACCACCTCGGGGCCCACACACCTATTGGACTAATCCAAGCCCATTTTGTCAGAACACACTGAATAGATCTTCGTCTTCAGAAATTTTACATTCAGTTAACGGCTCCACCTGATTCCGCATTTCCGCTACTTAGCTCACTGCAAAACCCAAAGCTCAGCCAAACGAAAAACACAAAATGTCTAGAGATGCAAACGGAAACGGTGCTCCGTCGAAAAAAGTTGATAACGACGAAGATGAAGCTCCGTCACGGAGAGATTCCAGGAAATCGCGAGAAAATTCGAACGTAGACTCCGAAGCCGATAGAAAGCACAGAAATTTGCGGAGAAAATCGCGGGGAGGAAGCTCCGATTCCGACGAAGGTGACAAACCGCACCGGAGGAAGAGGAAATCACGGCGGCGCTACAGCAGCGACTCGGATTCCGACTCCGGCTCGGGTTCCAGGAAAACGCGAGAAGATTCTGATTTGGACTTGGAAACCGATAGAAAGCACCACAGAAATTCGAGGAGAAAATCGCGGGGAGGAAGCTCTGATTCCGACAACGGCGAAAAACTGCACCGGAGGAAGAAGAAATCGCGGCGGCGCTACAGCAGCGAGTCGGATTCCGACGACTCGGACTCCTCCGAGTCGGAGCGGTCCGGTTTGGAGCATTCGGAATTGGAGACTGAGGAGGAGCGGAAGCGGAGGGAGAAGAGGAGGAGGAGAGAGAAAGGGGATGAGAGGGAGAGGAAGCGGAGGAGGAGAGAAAAAGAGAAGAAGAGGCGGAGGAGAGAGAAGGAGGAGGAGGAGGAGAGGAGGAAGAAGGAGAAGCTGAAGAAGAAGAAAAAGAAGAAGGAGAAAGAGGAGAAAGGGAAGAAGGGAGCGGTGACGAATTCTTGGGGGAAGTATGGGGTTATTAGAGAAACTGATATGTGGTAAGAGATTAATGCATTTCTATTATTTGTTAATTCTTATGTTTGATTATTGATTGAATTATTGAAATGTGAGAGATGATTGTCTCTTGTGATTGATGATTGAATTTTATGCTCATAGAGGCTGATTGATGTTGTCTGTGAATTGTTTTTGACAAACTAGCAATAAGCAATGCTGTCGAATGTAGGTTTTGAATTTCTTTGGCAATGTTTTTGTTACTTTGGTTGTGGTTAGTAGACTTGTCATTGAACAAAGTTGCAGAATTTGATTGAATGATGATAGGATTGAGAATTGTAGGTTTTCATGTTGATCAGTGGTGTACTTTTATTTATTTATTCATAATGTTTTGGGTATCAATTTATCAAAGCTTATCATTAAGTAGTAAAGTTAGAATGGTCTTGTTGAAGTAAATAAGCATCGTGCTTTTTTAGTGTAGTCTGAATTTAATAACTAGCTAATTTAGCTTTTATATCGTGTGAACTAAGGGTCTTGTCATCCCTTTCTGTGAGTGACGTTATGAATATTACAGGACCAAACGACCAGAGTTCACTGCATGGTTGGCAGAAGTAAAGCAGGTGATTATTTTGTTCTACTTTCTATTTTACGCAGTCTAAACATGTATGGTGTTCCTTCTTTCTTGGTGGTCTTCTGTCCATTCTTGCAAAAAAATCAAGTTTGTGGTTTCTTTACATTATCTTGGGAAATATTTTCTCTGTATTCTTCACACAAACTATTCATCTTGTTTTATCGAGAAACCAGATTTTCATAATAATTACAAGACATTTATTTCTTGCCTGAAAGCCTGTTGGACTGGTCAGTTTGATGATATTTTTCTTCCTTTATAAAGAACTGCAGAGAAACCTTTTTTCATTCATATATTGGAGTCCTAATTTATATGATTGTCATATCGTTACATAAAATGTATCTTATATTGTAATTGTTGTGGCATTTTAACAGGTGAATCTGGAGAATATGTCCAATTGGGAAGAGAAACAGATGTTCAAAGAGTAAGCACCCAAACTTGCTTCTCAAGTGGGAGGAAATGTTAAAAAAAAGAGAGAAAGAAGGATGGGGAGGGTTGGGGGGATAGTATATGAAGTTGCTGTTTCTTAACTGTTAAGTTTACTTTTAATGTAGTACTGTAAGTGCAAAGGATCCCTAATATGTTCTTATTGATTCCTTTTACTCTCCTCTCCTCTTAGTGGACTTGTTGACGAACTGGTTTTTCACATGTTAATAGTTACATTTAATACTGTGTTGATTTTCTTTTCTTGGGTACATATACTGTGTTGATTTAAAATTTTAAATGTAATCTCGTGTCTAATTTCTGATATGCAGATTCATGGAGGATCACAACACAGCTACCTTTCCTTCCAAAAAGTAAGATCTTGCAGGGTTTTAGTTTAGCTTATTTAATCTCTACAGACCTTTGTGCTCATTTTTTGTAAATAATTTATGCCCACATACCTGTTATTTGTTATCTGGAAAAAAAAATTGTCTTTTGATTTATCTGTGCCATGCTCATCAATGCAAACTCCTTGTTTTTGCAATGATAATATGGATCTAAGATCTTGAATGAATAAATTTTGTGTACCTGTATGGTTTTACAAATGGTTTAATGTGGCAGGTACTACAATCTTGATGCTTACTACCGCCGTCAAATGGAAAAAGAGATGCAAAAAGGTATTAAGAGGGTCCAGGCAAAAGAGCGCACTGTTTTCAATGATGAAGAACAGCGCAGGTATAATTTTGTTCATGCTGCTTGTACTTATTTAATCTTAAATTGGTTTGGCAACCTTTATCTTTTTAAATTACTCTACAGCTACTGTTATTTGATTTATTTTCTTAAGAAGCAACAATGTTGACTATCTTCTAGTTTCTGTCGTTGATATGTTTGATTTTCAATAACTACTTATTTCTTTTCACTCTTTGTCAACAGTTTTTCATTTGCAAAATCATACCTATACTAAATTACTTGAAGCTGTTTGTCTTTTTACAATTGTGTCATCTAAAGCATCATCCATGCATAGTGTAACTTATATATTTGTACATCAAATTCTTATCTCTTTTTTGGTGCTATTCATATGGAGCTATGGCACGCATAACAAGCATTATCTATGTTGACCTGAATTGCTTCACCCTGCCATAATTTTTTATTGCATTTTAGGCAAGAATTGTTGCAAGTTCGTGAAAAGCATAAGGAAGAGCAAGTGATGGCCTTGAAGCACTCTATGCAAACTGGAATGGTTGGTTTTTTACTGGATTTGCTTTTGTGGCAATTTGATTTCTAGTCATTTATGGGAAGGTTCTTTTGTAATGCTGGTATGCAATAATTTACAGGCACAGGCAATGAAAGAGCAAGCTCAACTTAGGGAGGAGATGGCTTACCAGTACAAGCTTGGAAACTTTGAGGTGAGAGTTACATGATAAACTCGTATTTGGAGATTGGATTTTAGATTTTAGGCCTCAACTCTAACTAGTTACTATTTTATCACACTATAGGCTGCTGCTGCTATCCAGAGAAGGTTGGATCCTGATGCTGCTATATAGTTGGATATAACTTACTGTAAATTGAAGAGTTGGGTGATTTCCAGTACACTGGTTTTAACAGCTTCTCTGGTTGGATATGATAAATTATATCATCAGACAGATTGCCAATACTATCAACCTTGTTTTTTGATGAAGTCAACCTCTCTGCTTTGCTTCTGCGTGTTTTTCCCACAGGGAGGGAGAGTGATGACAAAGAACATAGAACAAGAACAGAACCTCTATTTGTAAAGTAGTATTTTAGGGTTTCTTTCGTGATGAGCAAGCAAGGTTGTAAAAGATACTATTAAGATTGCACGCTGCTGTCACGTGTCTCTTGTGGATTGCGACCTGCTTTGTCTTATATCGCAAGATTCACTTTTATTTTATATTTTGGATTAATAATTAGTGATGGCTTATAAATTTCTAAATATGAATCTTCATTTAAATTTAGTTAAATTGTTATCATTTAGAAGATTTTTTTTTTTATTATCTATCCTATGTTTATTACTGGTATATCTTTATATATATTTTATATCTTTTTTGAGAAAATCTTATCACTCGTGTTACCTTCTTTGATTTTTCATTTTTCTTTTAGTGTTTATGGTTTAAGATTCATTATTTTTTGTCTATGATTTATGGATAGGGTTTATAATTTAAGGATTATACATTATGATTTTAAGTTTATGGTGTATGGTTAATTGTTTAAGATTTATAGTTTAGTATTTAAGATTAAGATTTTAGTGTTATATGGTTTAGGTTTTAAGATTTATAGTTTGGGGTTTATGGTTTTAAAATTTATGGTTCATGATTTTAGGGTTTCATTATTTATAGTTTAAGGTTTATATGTTATGATTTTAGGTTTATGATACATTTATCATGTATGGTTTACGATGCATGGTTTTAAGGTTCAAAGTTTGAGGTTTAGGATTTTATGGATTTGAATTTTAGTGTTTATGGTCTTATGATTTAGGTTATAAGGTTTTAATGTTTAGGGTTTTATGATTTAGTGTTTTAGATTCATTATTTTAAACTTTTAGAGTTTAAGGCTTAACCTTTATTCATGGATAATGGTTGAGGTTTAGGGTTCATGATTTAGGATTTTATGGTTTATGGTTTTAGAATTTAGGATTTCATGATTTAAAGTTTAGGGATTTATGGTTCTAGGATTTAGAGTTTTAGGGTTCAATGTTTTAGGATTTAGTGTTTAGGGTTTGAAGTTTATGCTTTAAGATTTTATGGTTTTGTGTTGCATAGTTTTATGGTTTAGGATTTAAGGTTTCATGGTTTATAATTTAGGGTTTCATCATTTATAATTTAGGGTTCATTGTTTAGGATTTAGGGTTTCATTTAATGGTTTAGGATGTAGAGTTTCATGATTTAAGATTTATGGTTTCATTTTATGGTTTAAGATTTAAGGTTTCATTTAAGATTTAGGGTCATGGTTTAAGATTTAAGATTTCATTTCATGGTTTATGATTTAGTTGAAAATTTAAGATTTAGGGTTAGAGTTTCATGATTTAAGATATATGATTTTATATATGAAAACCCAAATTAAGATTTAGGGTTTCATTTGTTTCGTAAATGAAACCCTAAAGACATATTATGATTTCATAAATAAAATCTTAAATCCCCAGGTTTTCATAAATGGTTTAGGATTATGGTTTCATTTAAGATTATTACTTAATGTTTCATTAATTATGATTTAGGGTTTCATTTTATAGTTTATGATTTAGGGACACATTAGGACTCATGGTTTCGTGGTTAAGAATTTAGGGTTTCATGTAGTATGATTTAAGGTTTTATTTCATGGTTTGAGATTGAGAGATTCATAGTTTTATTTATAAAACCCTAAATTAAGATTTATGATCTCATTTAGGATTTGAGGTTTTGTAAATGAAATCCTAAATATTTAAGGTTTCGTAAATGAAATCCTAAATCTTTAAGGTTTCGTAAATGGTTTAGGTTAAGTTTTAGGGTTATGGTTTCATTAATTAAGATTTAGTGTTTCATTATATGGTTTATGATTAAGGATTTAAGGTTTCATGATTTATGATTTAAGGTTTCATTTCATTGTTTTAGATTTAAAGTTTTATTTATGAAACTTTACATTAAGATTTAGGATTTAGGGTTTCGTAAATGAAACATTAAAGATTTGTGATTTCATAAATGAAACCTTAAAGATTTAAGGTTTCGTAAATGAAATCCTAAATCTTTAGGGTTTTCGGTGCCATTTAGGAAACCCTAAATTTTAAGAGGTTTATTGAGATTTTGGGGTTTAGGGTTTCATTTATGAAACCCCAAATCTTTAGGGTTTCATGGTTTTTGATTAAAGATTTTATTTATGAAATCTTAAATAAAGATTTAGAATTTCATTTAGGATTTAAGGTTCGTAAATGAAACATTAATGATTTGGAGTTTCGTAAATGAAAACCTAAAAATTTAGGATTTCGTAAAGGAAATCCTAAACCTTTAGGGTTTTATTTAGTGGATGCCATTTATGAAACCCTAAATATTAAGGGTTTCATTAGGATTTTGGGGTTTAAGATTTCATTTATGAAACCCTAAATCTTTAAGGTTTCATGGTTTTGGATTTAAGGTTTTATTTATGAAACCCTAAATTAATATTAAAGATTTCATTTTGGATTTAGGGTTTCATAAATGAAACATTAAAGACTTAGGGTTTCATAAAGGAAACCTTGAAGATTTAAGATTTCGTAAATGAAATCCTAAATCTTTAGAGTTTCATTTGGAGTTTTGGGTGCCATTAATGAAACCCTAAATCTTATGGGTTTCATTAGGATTTTAGGGTTTAGAATTTCATTTATGAAATCCCAAATCTGTAAGGTTTCATTCACGAAACCCCAAATATTTAGAGTTTCATGATTTTGGATTTAAGGTTTTATGTATAATACCTTAAATTAAGATTAAATATTTCATTTGGGATTTAGAGTTTCGTAAATGAAACATTAAAGATTTAGGATTTTGTAAATGAAACCCTAAATATTTAGGGTTTTGTAAAGAAATCGTAAATCTTTAATGATTTTCATGTAAGGTTTTAGGGTTTAAGGTGCCATTTATGAACCTTAAATCTTAAGGGTTTCATTAGAATTTCGGGGTTTAGGATTTCTTTTATGAAACCCCAAATCTTTAGGGTTTCATTTACGAAACCCTAAATCTTTAAAGTTTATTGGTTTTGGATTTTAGGTTTTATTTATGCAACCCTAAATTAAGATTTAGAATTACATTTAGGATTTAAGGTTTTATAAATTAAATATGAAAGATTTTAGGATTTTGTAAATGAAACTCTAAAGATTTAGGGTTTCATTTAAGGTTTTGGAGTTTAGGGTTCTATTTATGAAACCCTAAATCTTAAGGGTTTCATTTATAAAATCCTAAATCTTTAGGGTTTCATTTACGAAACCCCAAATCTTTAGGGTTTCATGGTTTTGTATTAAAGGTTTTATTTATGAAACAATAAGTTAATATTTAGGATTTAAGGTTTCGTAAATGAAACATTAAAGACTTGGAGTTTTGTAAATGAAGCCTTAAAGATTTAGGATTTCATTATGAAATCCTAAATCTTTAAGGTTTCATTTAAGGGGTGCCATTTATGAAACCCTAAATATTAAAAGATTCATTAGGATTTTGGGGTTTAGGATTTTATTTACGAAACCCCAAATCTTTAACGTTTCATTTACGAAATTCCAAATATTTAGGGTTTCATGGTTTTGGATTTTATGGTTTTATTTATGAAACCCTAAATTAAGATTAAAGATTTCATTTTGGATTTAAAGTTTCATAAATGAAACATTAAAGTTTTGGGGTTTCATAAAAAAGCCTGAAGATTTAGGGTTTCATTTAGGTTTTTGGGTGCCAATAATGAAACCCTAAATCTTAAGGGTTTCATTATGATTTTAGGGTTTAGGGTTTCATTTACAAAACCCCAAATCTTTAAGGTTTCATTCACGAAACCCCAAATATTTAGAGTTTCATGGTTTTTTATTTAATGTTTTATGTATGAAACCCTAAATTAAGATTAAATATTTCATTTAGGATTTAGGGTATTGTAAGTGAAACACTAAAGATTTAGGATTTTGTAAATGAAACCCTAAATATTTTGGGTTTCATTTAACATTTTGGAGTTTCAAGTAAGGTTTTTAGGGTTTAGGGTGCCATTTATGAACCTTAAATCTTAAGGGTTTCATTAGGATTTTGGGGTTTAAGGTCTCTTTTACGAAACCCCAAATCTTTAAGGTTTACTGGTTTTGGATTTTAAGTTTTATTTATGTAATCCTAAATTAAGATTTAGAATTACATTTAGGATTTAAGGTTTTATAAATGAAATATTAAAGATTTAGGGTTTTGTAAATGAAACCCTAAAGATTTAGAGTTTTGTCAATGAAATCCTAAATCTTTAGGGTTTCATTAAAGGTTTTGGAGTTTAGGATGCCATTTATGAAACCCTAAATCTTTAGGGTTTCATTTGAATTTCGAGGTTTAGGGTTTCATTTATGAAACTCTAAATTTTTAGGGTTTCATGATTTTTGATTAAAGGTTTTATTTTTGAAATCCTTAATTAAGATTTAAAATTTCATTTAGGATTTAAGGTTTTGTAATTAAAACATTAAAGATTTGGGATTTTGTAAATGAAGCCCTCACGAATTAGGCTTTCCTAAATGAAATCCTAATGTTTAGGGTTTCATTTAGGGTTTTGGGGTTTAGGGTGTCCTTTATGAAACCTTAAATCTTAATGATTTCATTATGATTTTGGGGTTTAGGGTTTTATTTACGAAACCTTAAATATTTAGGGTTTCATTTACGAAACCCCAAATCTTCAAGGTTTCATCTATGAAAACCTAAATATTTAGGGTTTCATTTATGAAACCCCAAATCTTTAGGGTTTCATGATTTTGGATTTAAGATTTTATTTATAAAACCCTAAATTAAGATTTAGTATTGCATTTAGGATTTAGGGTTTTGTAAATGAACCATTAAAAATTTGAGGTTTTGTAAATGAAATCCCAAATATTTGTGTTTCATTTAGGGTTTTGGGTGCCATTTATGAAACCCTAACTCTTAAGGGTTTGATTAGGATTGTGGGGTTTAAGGTTGCATTTTCGAAACCCGAAATCTTTAGGGTTTCATGGTTTTGGAATAAAGGCTTTATTGCTGAAACACAAAATTAAGATTGAGAATTTCATTTAGGATTAAGGGTTTTGTAAATTAAAAATTAAAGATATAGAGTTTTGTAAACGAAATCCTAAATATTTAGGCTTTCATTTAGAATTTTGGGGTATAGGGTGTCATTCATGAAACCTGAAATCTTAAGGGTTTCATTAATGAAACCCCAAATCTTTTGGGTTTCATTTACAAAGCCCCAAATCTTTAGAATTGGATAGTTTTGGATTTAAGGTTTTATGTATGAAACCTTAAATTAAGATTTAGGATTTCATTTAAGATTTAAGGTTTCCTAATGAAACATTAAACATTTGGAGTTTTGTAAATGAAACCCTTAAGAATTAAGGTTTCCTAAATGAATTCCTCAATCTTCTTTAAGGTTTAATCTAGGATTTTTGGGTTTAGGGTGTCATTTATGAAACCTTAAATTTTAATGATTTCATCAGGATTTTGGGGTTTAGAGTTTCATTTACGAAACCTTAAATCTTCTTGGTTTCATTTATGAAACCCTAAATCCTTATGATTTCATGATTTTGGAATTAAGATTTTAATTATGAAACCCTACATTAAGATTTAGAATTTCATTTAGGATTTAGGGTTTTGTAAATACAACATTAAATATTTAAGTTTTCGTAAATGAAACCTTAAAGATTGAGGGTTTCGTATGAAATCATAGTTCCTCAGGGTTTCATTTATGGTTTTGCGGTTTAAGGTGCCATTTATGAAACCCTAAATCTTAAGGGTTTCATTTGGATTTTGGGTATAGGGTTTTATTTATGAAACCCTTAATTAAGATTTAGAATTTCATTTAGGTTTTAAGGTTTGGTAATTAAAACATTAAGGATTTGGGATTCCATAAATGAAACCACAACGATTTAGGATTTTGTAAATGAAATCCTAAATCTTTAGGGTTTCATTTAGGATTTTAGTGTCATTTATGAAACCTTAAATATTATGCGTTTCATTAGGATTTTGGGGTTTAAAGTTTTATTTACGAAACCACAAATATTTAAGGTTTCATTTATAAAACTTTAAATATTTAGGATTTCATTATTTGAGATTTAAGGTTTTATTTATCAAACCTTAAATTAAGATTAAGGATTTCATTTAGGATTTAGGGTACATTAAAGATTCGGGGTTTCAAAAAAGAAACCCTAAAGATATAAGGTTTCATTAAATGAAATCTTAAATCTTTAAGGTTTCGTGTAAGGTTTTGGGGTTTAGAGTGCCATTTATGAACCCTAAATCTTAAGAGTTGCATTAGGATTTTGGAGTTTAGTGTTTCATTTACGAAACCCCGAATCTTTAGGGTTTCATTTTCGAAACCCCAAATCATAAGGGTTTATTGGTGTTGGATTTAAGGTTTTATTTTAGAAATCCTAAATTAAGGTTTAGAGTTTCATTTAGGATTTAAGGTTTTGTAAATGAAATATTAAAGATTTAGGGTTCTGTAAATGAAACCCTAAAGATTTAGGATTTTGTAAATGAAATCTTAAATCTTTAGGTTGTCATTTAGGGTTTTGAGGTTTAAGGTTCATTAAGATTTAAAATTTCATTTAAGATTTAAGGTTTCTTAATGAAACTCTAAAGATTTGGAATTTCATAAATGAAACCTTAAAGATTTAGGATTTCGTAAATTAAATTTTAAATCTTTAGGGTTTTAGGGTTTATGGTGCCATTTATGAAACCTTAAATCTATATGGTTTCATTAGGATTTTTTGATTTAGGGTTTTATTTACGAAACCCTAAATCTTTATGGTTTTATTTACGAAATCCTAAATCTTTATGATTTCATTTAAGAAACCCTAAATCTTTAGGGTTTCATGGTTTTTGATTTAAGGTTTATTTATGAAACCCTGTATTAAGATTTACGATTTCATTTACTATTTTTGGTTTCGTAAATAAAACATGAAAGGATTAGGCTTTTGTAAATGAAATCCTAAAGATTTATGGTTTTGTAAATGAAATCCTAAATCTTTAGGGTTTCATTTAGAATTTTAGGGATTAGGGTTCCATTTTTGAAACCTTAAATCTTAAGGGTTTATTGGGATTTTAATTTTTAGGGTTTTATTTATGAAACCCCAAATCTTTAGGGTTTCATTTGATAAACCCTAAATATTATTGTCTTTTCATTTTTTTTTTCAAATTTTCAAGACATTTCCTTTGCTTTTTAATATTTTTTTAAAATTTTTCATTAATTTTAAGACATTGCTTTTCATATATTTTTTTTTAATTTTCAATTTATTTCCGTTTTAAAAGACATTCCTCTTGATTTTTAAAATTTTTAAAAATCATTTTTTCAAAATTTTCAAGAAATTACACTTTCTTTTTCATATTTTCAAAATTTTCATTTTTTTTAAGACGTTACTCTTACTTTTTTAATTTTTTTTTAAAGAGATTATACTTGGTTTTTCATATTTTATCAAAAAATTTCATTTTTTTTTCAAATTTTCTAGACATTTGTCTTGCTTTTTCATATTTTTTCAAAATTTCAATTTTTTTTCAACTTTTTCATATTGTTTTACATTTTTTTTTTCAATATCTTAAGATATTAGTGTAGGTTTTTAATATTTTTGTAAATTTTCGTTTTTTTGAAATCTCTTTGGAAAACCTTTTTAAGACATAAGACTTGACTTTTCATATTTTTAAAATTTTACATTGATGCCTTAAATTAATTAGAGTTTCATACTCGAATCCTTAAATAATTTGGGTTTCATTTATGAAATACTAAATATGTTAGATTTTAAATTTGGATTTTGTTTATACAACCTTAAATATTTATGATTTCAATTTAGGGTTTCTTTAATGAAACCCTAAATGATTAAGGTTTCATTTAAGAAACCATAAATGATTTGGGATTCATTTAGGAAATCCTAAATAATTAGGGTTTCATTTAAGAAACCCTATATATTACAAGTTTTAATTTATTGTTTCATTTATGAAATCCTAAATATTTAGGGTGAGTTTTAGGTTTTCATTCATGAAATCTTAAATATTTAGCGTTTCGTTAATGAAACCCTTAATAGTTGAGGTTATATTTATCAAACCTTTAATATTTAGGGTACAACTAAAATTTTTATTAATGAAATCCTAAATAATTAGAGTTAAAGATTTCATAAATGAATCGACAAAATGAAGTTTTAAATATTTAGGATTTCGTAAATAAAACATTCAATCGAAACCCTAAATATTTAGGGTTTCATTGAAGAAACCATAAATATTCTTGTTTTTTCATATTTTGATATTTTCATTTTTATTCAAATTTCAAGACATTTCCTTTTCTTTTTAATATTTTTTAAATTTTTAATAATTTTCAATTCTTTCAATACATTACTCTTGCGTTATCATATATTTTTTTAATTTTCAATTTCTTTTCATTTTTAAATACATTCCTCATGTTTTTTCAAATTTTTAAAAAATTTCTTTTTTTTTTTTTTTTACTTTCTCAAGACATTACACTTTATTTTTTCATTATTTTTTCAACTTTTTCAAGGCATTTATCTTACTTTTTCAATTTTTTAAAATTTTAATTTTTTTCAATATTTAAAGACATTACACTTGAATTTTCATATTTTAAAAAAAAATCATTTTTTCAATTCTTCAAGACATTTGTGTTGCTTTTTCATATGTTTTTAAAATTTTAATTTTTTTAATTAGGGATTCATTTAAAAAACCTTAAATATTACAAGTTTTAATTTAATGTTTCATTTATGAAACACTAAATATTTAGGGTTTCAATTTACAGTTTCATTTATGAAAACCTAAATATTTAGTTTTTCATTAATAAAACCCTAATTAGTTGAGGCTACGTTTATCAAACCTTTAATATTGATGATTTTAATTTAGGATGAAGCTTATGGTTTCAATAATGAAATCATAAATAATTAGAGTTTAGGATTTCATAAATGAAACCATAAAAGGAAACCATAAATATTCAGGGTTTCGTAAATAACACATTTAATTGAAACCCTAAATATTCTTATCTTTTCATATTTTTATTTTTTTTTTCGAAATTTCAAGACATTTCCTTTCCTTTTTAATATTTTTTAAATTTTCATTAATTTTCATCTCTTTCAAGACATTACTCTTGCCTTTTCATATATATATTTTTTTTATTTTCAATTTCTTTTCATTTTTGAAGACATTCCTCTGGATTTTTCAAATTTTTAAAAATTTTCATTTTTTTCAAGACATTACACTTCCTTTTGCATATTTTTCAAAATGTTCATTTCTTTTCAACTTTTTTAAGACATTGCTCTTGCTTTTTCAATTTTTTAAAATTTTCATTTTTTTTTTCAATATTTAAAGACATTACACTTGGATTTTCATATTTTAAAAAATTTTAATTTTTTTCAATTTTTCTAGATATTTTGTCTTGATTTTTCATAGTTTTTTTTAATTTTAATTTTTTCAACTTTTCCATTATATTAGACTTGTTTTTTCATATTTTTCAAATTTTTAATTTTTTTCAAAATTTTCAATACTCTACTCTTGTTTTTTCATTTTTTTTTCCTATATTTGAAGATATTACTCAATATTTCTAAAAAAAAAATCACTTTTTTTTAAGTATCTCTAGAAATTTAACTTTCTTGTTCAAAGTTTTTTAACATTTTTAAGACATTAGTGTTGACTTTTCATATTTTTTTAAATATTTTCATTGATAAAACCTTTAATATTTAGGGTTTCATTTATAAATTTAGTGTTTAATTAATAAAACCTTAAAGTAATTAGAGTTTCATAGTCAAAATCTTAAATAATTTGGGTTTCATTTATAAAACATAAAATATTTAGGATTTTGTTTATAGAATCCTAAATATTTAGGGTTTCTTTAATGAAACCCTAAATATTAAATAATTAAGGTTTCATTTAAGAAACCATAAATAATTAAAGATTCATTTAAGAAACCCAAAATAATTAGGGTTTCATTTAACAAACCTTAAATATTACGGGTTTTAACTTAATGTTTCATTTATGAAACCTTAAATATTTAGGGAAAATGTCATGATTTTGTGGTTTTATGTGTCATTTATGAAACCTTAAATCTGAAAGGTTTCATTAGGATTTTGGGGTTTAGGGTTTCATTTACGAAATCCAAAATCTTTAGGGTTTCATTTATGGAATCCCAAATCTTTATAGTTTCTTTTACGAAGCCCTAAATCTTTAGAATTTCATTTAAGAAACCCTAAAACCTAAATGAAACCCTAAATCTTTTTTTTAGTATTATATAAATCTAAATCGTAAATCATGAAAACCCTAAATTAAAACCATAAAATGAAACCTTAAATCCTTAACTATAGAACTCTAAATCCTTATGAAACCATAAATCTTAAACCATGAAATGAAATCCTAAATTATAATTAATGAAATCATAACCCTAAATATTAAATGAAAACATAAATCATAAACCGTTACGAAATCCTAAAGATTTAGGGTTTCATTTAAGAAATCCTAAATCTTTAGGGTTTCATTTTTGAAATTTTAAATCCTAAATAAAAACCTAAATCTTAATTTAATGTTACATAAATAAAACTCCAAATCCTTAAATAGTAATGAAGCCCTAACTCGTATACCATGAAATGAAACCTTGAACCATAGTTAACAAAACGATAAACCTAAATCTTAAATGAAACTATAAATCATAAACCATGAAATTAAATCCTAAATCATAAACCAAAAAACCATGACCTTAAATCTTAAATGAAACCATAAATTCTAAATCATGAAATGAAACTCTAAATCCTAAACCATGAAACCTAAACCATGGATCTTAAACCATGAAATCCTAAATCATAATCCATGAAACCTTAAATCATAAACCATAAAACCATACAACACAAAACTTTAAAATTTAATGCATAAACCCTAGACACTAAATCCTAAAACATTGAATCCTAAAACCTTAAACCATAAAATTATTTCCATAAATCATAAAATCTTAAATTTTAAATCATGAAATCTTAAATCTTAAAATCTCAAATTATAAAATCATAAATCATGATCCCTTAACACCAACCCTTAACCATGAAAAAAAGCTAAACCTTAAACCCTAAAAATTTAAAACAATGAACTTAAAACACTAAACCATTAAATCTTAAACATTGAAACCTTAAAATTACCTAAATGATGAAACCCTATACCATGAAACCATAAACACTAAAACTTAGATCCCTAAAACCCCAAACCTTGAACCATAAAACTATGAATCATAAACCCTAAGTCTCTAACCCATGCACAATAAATATACCATAAACCTAAAATCATAAATTATAAACCTAAAACCCTAAAATTGTGCCATACAAACCATAAAACATAAATAATGAAATCTTAAACTGTAAAAAACTCAAACCCTAAATCATAACATAAAAAATCATGGACCACAAACCCCAAAACCCCAAATAAAAAACATTAAACCATAAACCATGAATCTTGCAATAATGAACTATAGACATTGAAATCCTAAAAACTAAAGCATGAAACCAGAACCTTAAAATCATAAACCATGACTTTAAATTGTGAAATCATAAATCTTGAAATTATAAATTGTGAACAATGGATCATAAATTATATTAAAATCATAGATCCTAAACCCTAAACAATGAACCCAAAACAATGAAAGCCTAAAACAATGAATCATAACCTTCAATCTTAAATAAGGAATACTTGAATCTTAAACCTTAAAGTATGAAATCATAAATCCTAAAATCTGAAACCTTAAACACTAACGTTTGACTTACTTCTAAAATTATAGATGGTAAACTTAATACTCGTGCAAGACACACGTTATTGTGCTAGTATGATTATAAAAATGGTTTGCACGTGTTATTACCATATTCATTTTCATCATTTTTTTTTGTTTTTTAATTAATATATTCACTTAATTATCTTAAATATAATAATTTAGATAATTATAATAAGTATATATTTTGACTGAGAGAGTTACACCAATAGTGCAATTCTTTTTCTGTCTAAATTTAACATTTTTTTATATTTTTAAATTCATATAAACAAATTATTATATTTAATTAAATTACTAGGGGACCTTAGGTTTTATTCTTGATTTAAGGTATTATGATTTCAGATTTAAGGTTTGGGATTTAAGATTTAAGATTCATAGTTGAGGGTTCAAGGTTTGCTCTCTATAATTTTAGGTTTAGGGTTTTCACATCATGCATGGTTTAAGGTTTATAATTTCATGTTTTAAGATTTATGATCTAGAGTTCATGGTTTTTATAATTTGTGGTGATGTTTTACTAGCATAATTTGACTTTGACGATAAAAAAAAAATCATTACAAATTGCAAAATTTGTATACATTATTTGATCATTTTTTACCAAATAATTAAAAATAACATTTATTATATTTGAAAATAATTTTCTTGACCAGTATAATCTCGTCAGATTGTTTCTCCAAGCTTAATTAAATTGCTTCAAATATGCCATGGAAAAATGCAATGACATCTATTTAAATATAAAGCCATTTCTTTTTCAATAAAAAGGCTTAATTTGACTTACTAATTGCTTGTTCATTAATATGAAAACTTTCAAACTCATACCTGAAGGATTGCATAACCAAGGTAACCGTGACCAGATCATTTGATAAAAATCAAACGACAATCTTTCGATGATGATAATAATGCATATAATTTTGACTTAGTGTGACTTTCTTCTTCTGGATTCATGTACTCCATCCGAATTGTCACTGTCTTGAGGAGCGTTGCATTCTTTAGAATGTACCTTGTAAGTTCAAACTCATTTTCGCAGCCACTATAGGGACTAAATTTAAACTTAGTAAGGTGTGAGTTAAGACAACTAGGAACTGGTAATATTGGTAGTGTCCACTCTCTTTCACGTGCCCCATAATAACTATGGCAATCCTGTCAAAATAATATACTAGTATGGGTAAATAAAAGAGAATTTTAAAAAAGAAATCTTCAAATAGGAGAGACAGATAAAAAAAAAAAAAAAAGAGACATTAAATACCAAGAAAACATGAAAAACTTAGATACATATTCTATTTGATCCTTATTAATGTAGATATCAACATTTTCTTCCACCAAGTTTGGCAAGTAATTACCAATAACCAAAGTCTCTATGTGCACTCTTTTTTCAGAACACCGAAGACTTAACTTGTTGAGTGAGGAAGGAACACAGATTTTACGCGAGGTTGGATTATCATCAGACTTCACCTCTAAAAAATTTGCTAGAGCATCCCGCACAAGTCCCTTCTAAAAAAAATGTGCTTGACATCTTCAAATTGTGATATCTGTGAAAACATAAAGCCATTTTCTATGATTTTTATGGCAAAGGTTAAAAAGGCTTAGGTTAAAATTCAAACTTTATGTGCTAGGTTGATAAAATGTGGCTTAAGGATAGAAAATTTGACATTGCATTTAATGCATTAGTTCAAAGCTTTGATTATAAATAGCACACTCCTTCCATCATATCTTATATTCCAAAATCAAGAGCTAAGCACATAAGTGTTATAAGTGAGTGTTTCTCCTATTATAAGAGAGAGTGTGTAATTGTTCTCTCCTTATATTTAGAGAGAGATTATAAGTTTTCTTCTACTTAGTGAAAATATTTCTTTGGTCTTGCCTGTGGTTTTTTCCTTATTCGTTAAGGGTTTTTCACGTTAAATATTGTGTGTCAATTCCTATATTTCTCATCTCTTTTTTAGTTGCGAGTTATTATTTTTCACTTTAGTACCTAACAATGGTATCAGAGCTATTGGTTGTCGATATTATTCCGCTGCAATAACACGCTGGTATGGCTGGAATAGTGTCGGAGAAAATTCTTAGTATGCTCTGTGACTGCGGTATAGTTTGATCTGTCACATCAAAAAAGAATTATTCTTGTTACTGGATATATAGTGCATAGTGTGAAAGTACATATCTAGGAAAGTTCTGGCTAAGGAAAGACTTGGTACTTAAGTGTGTCCATTGGTGACCTACCTCTCTTTCTTGGGAACTTACCTGGTGTATTAGTTCACGGTCTACGGTCACTATTCCAGTAGGTGGTACTATTTACGGTTGAAGCTGTGTAAATCAGTTCTCTTTAGTGTGAAATCATGGCAGCAAAATACGAGATAGAGAAATTTAGTGGGAGTAAATTCTCTCTTTAGAAATTGAAGATAAAAGCAATTTTGAGGAAGGATAATTGCCTAAATGCAATTGAAGGTAGGCCTGTAGATGTCACTGATGAAAAGTGGAAAGAAATTGATGAAAATGTTATTGCCAATTTACACTTAGCAATGGCAGACTCGGTTTTATCCAGTGTTGCGGAGAAAAAAATCGCAAAGGAGGTTTGGGATACCCTCAACAAATTGTACGAGGCTAAATCATTTCACACAAAAATATTATTGAAGAGGAAACTCTACACTCTTCGAATGAGTGAGTCCACTTCAATGACAGACCATATCAACAATCTGAATACTTTGTTTGCTCAGCTTTCTGTATCAGAATTCAACATAGAAGAGAATGAGCGAGCGGAACTTCTACTTCAAAGTTTACCAGATTCATATGATCAACTCATCATCAACATAACGAATAATAATATTATTGGTCGTCTAACCTTTCATGATGTTGCCGGAGCTATTCTTGAAGAAGAATCCAGACGAAAGAATAAGGAGGACAAGATGGAAAATTCTAAGCAAGCAGAGGCTTTAATGATGATGAGAGGTAGATCAAAGGAACGTGGCTCTAGTGGGAGTCATAATCATGGTAGATCAAAGTCTCGAAGAAAGAAGAACCTTAAATGCTACAATTGTGGCATAAAAGGGCACTTGAAAAAGGATTGTTGGCACAAGAAGAGTGGAGGAAATAATTTTAAAGCATCAACCTCTCAAGGTTGTGTTGCAAGTACCTTAGATGATGCAGGAGTTCTATATAGTGAAGCAACAATTAGTTCTAAAGGCGGGAGACAACTCCATGATTGTTAGATATTGGATTCAGGTGCAACCTAGCACATGACTCCAAGTTGAGAATGGTTTTGCACTTATGAGCCTATCTCGAGAGGATCCGTGTTCATGGGAAATGATCATGCCTTGGAAATTGCTAGAGTTAATACTATCCAATTAAAAATGTATGATGGTATTGTACGCAAGGTTCAAGGGGTACGACATGTGAAAGGTTTAAAGAAGAATTTATTGTCCATTGGACAATTGGATGACCTCGGGTGCAAGATCCATTTTGAAGGTGGAATCTTGAAGGTAGTGAAAGGCAATCTTGTAGTGATGAAAGCCGAGAAGATCACGGCTAATCTATACATGCTTTTGGAAGATACGTTGCAAGAAGCAGATGCATCAGTTGCAACAACAAGTCAAGAAGAAGCAACGATGATAGTTCATCGTAGACTAGGTCACATGTCAAAACGAGGCCTAAAAGTTCTTGTGGAACGTAATCTCTTACCTGGGGCTCAAAACGGTTAATTTATCATTCTGCGAGCACTGCGTGATGAGTAAGCAACATAGATTGAAGTTTGCTAAAGTAATTACAAGAAGTAAATACATACTAGACTTGATCCATTCAGATGTGTGGGAATCGCCAAAAGTATCCCTGGGAGGAGCAAAGTATTTTGTATCTTTCATTGATGATTATTCTAGGAGATTGTGGGTGTACCCAATCAAGAAGAAGTCAGATGTGTTTCTAGTATTTAAGGAATTCAAAGCACAAGTAAAACTTGAAACTGAAAAAAGAATTAAGTGCTTGAGGACAGACAATGGAGGAGAATATGTAGATGGTGAATTTTTTGCATTCTGCAAACAAGAGGGTATTTTATGACAATTCACAATTCCACATACACCTTAACAAAATGGTGTGGCAGAGCGAATGAATAGAACTCTTTTAGATAGAACAAGAGTTATGTTGAGAACAACAAGGATGGCCAAATCTTTTTGGGCTGAAGCAATTAAAAATGCCTGTTTCTTGATAAATTGATCACCATCGACATTAATTGATTTGAAGACTCCAATGAAGTTGTGGAAAGGCAAACCAGCAGATTATTCTTTCTTACATATATTTGGATGTCCTGTGTATATAATGTACAACTCCTAAGAAAGAACGAAGCTGGATCCAAAATCTAGGAAATGTATATTCTTGGACTATGTTGACAATGTTAAGGGGTATCATTTGTGGGATCCTACTGCCCACAAGGTTGTTGTTAGCAGGGACATAGTTTTTTTAGAAAAAGAATTATAGAATCAATAGAAAAATGACAACACTAAGAAAGACACTATTATGGTGGAAATGGAGAAGAAGTCAGGAGATGATGATGACTCTTCTGAAGTTGAACAAGAACACGAAGAAGAAGAACCAAATGAAGCCAATGGTGGACAGGTACTTCAACGATCAACATGACCAAAGTTTACGCCAGCTCGGTTCTCAGACTATGTCATGGTAGTCCATGATGCGTATTGTCTCTTATCTGAAGAAGGGGAACCATTAACTTTTCAAGAGGCTGTGAATGATTCAAATGCTTCTTTATGGATGACAGCAATGCATGAAGAAATGGAAGCCTTACATAGAAATAAGACATGGGCACTTGTTGAACTTCCACAAGGTCGAAAAGCCATTGGGAGCAAATGGGTCTTTAAAATCAAACGAGATGGCAACGATCAAGTGGAGCGATATCATGCAAGATTGGTGGTTAAAGGGTATGCGCAGAAAGAAGGCATTGATTTCAATGAAATATTCTCTCCTGTTGTCAGATTGACCACAATCAAGTTGTTCTAGCTATGTGTGCTGCATTTGATTTACATCTTGAGCAACTTGATGTAAAGACTGTTTTTCTCCATGGAGAACTTGAAAAGGAGATATATATGCTCCAACCGGAAGGCTTTAAAGAACAAGGAAAAGAAAACTTGGTTTGTAGGTTGACCAAATCTCTGTACAGTCTAATGTAGGCGCCAAGGTGTTGGTACAAGAGATTTGATTCCTTCATAATTAGCCTTGGTTACAACAGACTGAGTTCAGACCATTGTATGTACTACAATAAGTTTGATGATAATGATTTCATCATTTTGCTGTTGTATGTGGATGACATATTGGTGGTAGGCCTTAACAAAGATTGCATCCAAGAGTTAAAGGCACAATTGGCTAGGGAGTTTGATATGAAGGACTTAGGACTCGCAAACAAGATTTTAGGGATGCAAATTCATCGAGACAGAAAAGATAGGAAGCTTTGGCTTTCTCAGAAGAATTACTTACTGAAAGTCTTGCGACACTTTAACATGCAAGACTGTAAGCCAATTTCTACCCCGCTTCCTATCAATTGTAAGTTATCCTCAAGTATGAGTCCTAGCAATGAAGCAGAGAGGATGGAAATGTCTCGAGTACTGTATGCATCAGTGGTAAGAAGCATTATGTATGCCATGATATGCACTAGACCAGACATTGCACAAGTAGTGGGAGCAATTAGTAGGTTCATGGCAGATCCAAGCAAAGAGCACTAGAATGTTGTTAAGAGGATCCTTCGGTACATCAAAGGAACCTCAAAAGTTGCATTATGTTTTGAAGGATCAGAATATATTGTCAAGGGTTATGTTGATTCAGATTTTGCAAGTGATCTTGATAAGAGAAAATTTACTACTGGCTATGTGTTTACTCTTGCAAAAGGGGCAATTAGCTGGTTGTCCAAATTACAAACTGTTGTAGCTTTGTCTATTACGGAAGTAGAGTACATGGCAGCTACCCAGGCATGCAAGGAGGCTATTTGGTTACAAAGACTATTGGGGGAACTTGGGCACAATCGACAGTGAAGATTATTGTGTATTGTGACAGTCAAAGTGCCTTGCACATTGCAAGAAATCCAGCCTTTCATTCAAGGACAAAGCACATAAGTGTTCAATATCATTTTGTCAGAGAGAAGTAATGAAAGAAGGAAGCATAAATATGCAAAAGATTCACACTAAAGATAACTTAACAGATGTCATGACCAAGTCAATCAATGCAAACAAGTTTGTATGGTGTCGATCGTCATTTGGCCTATTAGAAACGTAAGCAACAAGGAAATGGCAAGATAAAAAGATGATTTTTTGAAAGCATACTGTCAACACCCAATTTTGTCCGCTTAATTACACTATTATAGTTATTACTATTATTGTTGTTGCTGCTATTATTATCGTTATTATTATTATTATTATTATTATTATTTGTTTCACAAGTAGTATCTTGCCAAAAAAAGAGAAGAGAAGAAGAAGAAAGAAGAAAAAAAGAAGAGAAGGAAGATTCAAAGAAAACTAATCATTTGTCATTTCTTTCATGTTCCTCTATCACAAGGCTATTACAAATACAAAATTGAAATGAAGTTTCAAAAAAGCTTACAAATCTAAAAATAGTACAAGCCAAATCTGTTCAAGGGAAAAAGAAATAAAGGAAGCAACAAGAGAAAAAGAAGAAGAAAAAAGAGCAGCCTCATCAACTAAAAAAGGGCAGGCAAAAAAATCAATCAAGCAGCTTCATCCCAAGCAGTTCCATCAGCAGCTTCATGAATCAGCAGCTTCATCATCAGTTGGCAACTTGATCTCATGAGCAACTAGGCTCAACACCTAGGGTGGCTAAGTCAGAAATTGCTGCAAGCAACAAATAAAATTGGATTAAAATGAGGAAACCCTCCTAGGAAGGAAGGCTGAGAGCAAACCCTCCTAGGAAGGAAACCTCCTGCCTATATATAGAGGTGATCAGCAAAGAGAAAAAAAAAAGAAAAAGCAAGGATTGAAAAAGAAAAACACACACTAAATACAGAAAGCACTGAGAGATCAACAGAATACAGAGGAGATCAGAAAAACATCAGAAAGAAAAGGAGAAAAGGCACGGCAACATAAAAAGAAGGATAGGAACAGCAAGAACCAGGGAGAACAGCAAGCAAGAACCAGGACAGAATAGCAAGGCCAAGAACAGATAAGAGAAAATATAAGAAAAGCAGAGCAAACAGGTCTCTTTCCTTTCAATCTTCGTGTAATCTTCATCATGTATTAGCCCTTTTCTATGTTTGATTGTAAGCAATGAAATATCTTGCAATCTATTTGTTCAAAATGATAAAAAGATATGACTCTGAAAGGAAAAGTGCTATGTTTAATTAACCAACCTATCAAAGATGGACCAGAGACATGAACAAGGACAGATACCAAAAACAAAAGAAACTGACACAGAAACAAAACTAGAGGCATGAGCAGAGACAGGTACCAAAAACACCAAAACCCGAATCACCAAAATCATTGAGTTCAAATCCTTCAATCCCAACCAGAGACCAAACAGAAACCCAACAAAACAAGAGTCACAAAGCAAGGCATGAATAAAGCAGAGACCAAATCCAGACAACAAAGCTAGTCACTAGAAAACTAAAAATCAATCAGAGATAAAAGAACCAAAGAAAGCGAAAGAGAAACAGGGGAAGAGAAAACTTACCTGAAACCCTCAGCCGCCGCCACCGCGACCACCAAACCTCACCCCTCGGCCCTCGCCCAAACGTCGTGATCTCCTCGCCCAAGCACCGCGACCACCATGGCCGCCATCACCGTCGCCGTCGTCCTCACCCTCAGCCACCGCCACCGCGCCCCTCAGCGCCACGAACCCTCCACCATCCTAGCCGCCGCGAGCGCCCGCGCGCATAGGAGAACGCTCGTTTCTCCTTCTCGCGCTGCGCCGCCACTGTCGCTGCGACCACCGCGCCACGCCGCCGCGGTCGCATCGTGCCGCGCTGCCACTGCCGGTGTGGTATTCGTGCGTGCACGCTCCTCCTCGAGGTTAGGGCGCAAAGCCCTTTTCCATTCCGTTCGCACACGCAAGAGAGACGAAGGAGCAAATGAAGCCCTTCTCCTAAACCCCTAAGTTTTATTTTCGTTTTGGGCCAAGTCTGCTATTCACACCCTCTAGAATCACTAAATTACAATGCATTTATTTTTGGGCCATATTTCTGTTTACACCTCCGTTTTAACTAAGTTGCACTTTCTTTGCTTTCTTCTTTTTATTATCAATAGTTATTTAAATTAAAATTATTTTTAAAAAAAATAATAATAAAGATTAATTGACTTGGGTGTACACCTCTGTCAATTTTTCAAGTGTCTTTTTAGGATAAATGAGTTGCGATAACTCAAGAATCCTAAATTAAAAAATTTAAAAAAAAATAGTATATCTCTTTCTTTCTTTTAGTAAAATTAATTATTTTGTTCTAGTAATATTTTGGTGAGATAAATGTCTAAAAATTATAAAAGATTTTCGCTTAATTAATTAAAAGGTAACCATCTTTGTGACGGACGTTGTAGGGTGCTAATACCTTCCCTACACGTAAGAGACTCCCGAACTCAAAATTTGGTTTCAAAGACCACTTTTTTTTACTAAAAAAAGGTTTTTCTAATGTTTTCCTTAATAAATATTGATGCCGACTCCTCTAATCCATATTTTCGATTTTAAGCGTCGTTCGCCGTAATTTCGATTGCGACACATACAAAAGTAACTTTAAGTGGGAGATTATGAAAACATAAAACCACTTTCTATGACTTTTATAGCAAATGTTAGACATTACATTTAATGCATTGGTTCAAAGCTTTAGCTATAAATAACACATTCCTTCCATTATATTTTGCATTCCAAAACTAAGAGCTAGGCACATAAGTGTCTAAGTAAGTGTTTCTCCTATTACAAGAGAGAGTGTGTAATTGTTCTCTCCTTATATTTAGAGAGAGGTTGTAAATTCTCTTCCACTTAATGAAAATATTTCTCTGGTCTTACCTGTAGTTTTTTCTTTATTCGTTGAGGGTTTTCCACGTTAAATATTGTATGTCAATTCCTATATTTCTCATCTCTATTTTAATTACAAGTTATTATTTTTCACTTTGGTACCTAACAATATCATCTATCGATTAGTCTTATATTGATTTAAATTTATAACATAACAAAAAAAAAAAGTATAATTTGACTTTCATTAACAAGAAAAAACTATCATTCTTTTTTTTTGCGCAAAAAAAAATGGCTTAATCATTACTTTATTTTGTTTAATAATCTTATTTATATAGTTTTTTTCTTTGCCAGATGCATTTCTTTCTTTTCTTTTTGATCATACATTTTACCTTTATCATTTTTAGTTGACTTTTTTTTTCTGCATGGTAACCACTATGCCAAATTTTTTTTTATTATAGATAGTAATCGAATTTAATATTAAGAAAATTTACCATATTCATATGTACAATTCAATAAATTGAATTAGACTCCACTAATTATATGAACAAATAGAAGATTATAAGGTTCACATGTACAATTCAATAAATTGAATTAGACTCTACTAATTATATGAACAAATAGAGGATTATAAGGTTGATTTGTTGGTAAGAATATAATAAGTTGTGATTCAAATCTTTCTGTTAATAACTAACTATTAATAATTAATATTTATCAATAAAAAAACAGCATAAGAAAATATTTAAAAAGGTAATAATGAAAGTCATTCATTTTTAAATGCAAGAGCAAAGTCATCATTTTGGATACTCTTATTCCAAATAGACAACATAATCCCACCCCACACGGATATATATACTGCTTTATGTTCCAACATGCGGAAGCTATCTTTGTTCTGTTGCGCGTAAAGGGATTATTGAAACACGGAAGACTTGTTTCCATTGTATATATGGTTGTGCATCATGTAACAATATATGTTTGATAAATATTCATGCAAAGATTTATAGTGGGATTATTTCTAATTTAATCATTAATCAATAATTAGTGATCTTGAGCTGGAGTTTTCGTGTTATGTCATGGAGTTGTGTTAAATATTTTCGTCCACAATAGTCATATATATTGAAACATTGATCAAAATTGAAAGGCCACCACCAATGACCAACCGTTCCATGAAAGATGTTATTTAATATTTTACCAGTCCCCATGTTATGTTATGGACTCAAATGATGCCATCCAACGCTTTTAATTACTACACCATTAAAACTAGGAGAGGACCACAACTATTTATTAATTAATTAATTAATTCTAGCTTAATTAATTTGCTGTCTATCTTGTCAAATAAAAAATGGAAATTGTTGTCTATCCTTATCGCCAAATCGGCGCAATGCAATCCCTTGAGTTGCAATATTCAAATCTAATGATTTCTTTGTCTTTTTTAAGTGCTTCCCATGCTGGCTTGTATCTTGAGTTCAGCTTATTCTTCATTCCTAACTTTATATATTAATTAATTCATTAAATAACTATTAATTGATTAACTTATTAACTTGAACTCATATATAGTTTTTCTTTACCAAATAATTATTATTTTTAAACCATTCATACATGTTTTTAATATTAAAAATATTAATTTTAATATTCGACCATTGACTCTAATTTTCAGTTATGTAAATGTAACTCTGCTTCAAAACCCGGACCCATAATTTTCCTTTGAGCCGACACATCTCACAGCTTGGATATGTTGATGAAGTGAGCCACAAGTCCACAAGACAAGGACTCCTCTGTCTCTCTCTGTCTCTCTCTCTCACACTCCTTTTTTTCACTTTAGACTTTGTATAATATCTTTGTCTTATGATGGAATAAATAATGAAAAATTTAATCATTAATAATCATTATCATCATTATTCCACACCTAAATAAAATCCTTTGCTAACTACAGAAGCTTCAATAGTGTACTACCTTGTACCTTCTACTTCACTTCTGTTCTGTCCAAGTTCCTCCTTGTTCTGCTTTTTGCATCTTTCTCTCTATGGAACGTTGAACTGAACCAGCCAAGCTTGTTAGTTACTTACTTTGCAAGTGGCAACAGAGAGATAGATACATAAAAGGGCTTCAAAATGAGGGGTCCTTTGGGTGCAGTCATTGGAAGGCACCCTTCAAGTGATGGAACCTCGCATTTGGGTGGCATCATAAGGCACAACAGAAAATGCAGAGACATAGCCGTTCTTGTCATCTTTGTTGCATTCTGGATTGCCATGATTGTCAACTCCAGCTTTGCTTTCAACCGAGGAAACCCATTGAGGTGAAGATCTTAAAGTTTGCAGCTTTTTCTCATTGTGCATTGTCTTAATGGAATTGCTGCAAATGCCAAGTTGTAGTTTTTAAGTGCAAATTTAAGTGATGGCATGCTATATCTCAAAGTGGTATTTTTATATTTTGTTTTGTTTTTTTCTTTAGAAAACTTTGCCATGGATGTTTAACTTTCAACATTTTATGCATTTCTTTGTGTGTGTCTGTTGGGGGGTTGGTTTTTCCTTTTTCTTTCAATTTTCTGGCTCTTTAATTTGTGTAGTTGTACAACTAATCTACCACAAATATCCTATGTTTATTAGATCTTCTGTTATGTTATTATATGTTTTCCTCCGGTGTACTAATCTTGTTATTTGTTGGATGCTGAGGAACTGAAAGTAAGATGTGGGACTTTATAGTATAGTAACATGATGAAACCTGTAATTTTATCCTCCGTTTTGTTGTTATGGTTGTGTAAGTTGTGATTACACATTTTATGGCTTACTAGGCTTACTTATGGGCTGGACTACAAAGGAAATGTGTGTGGGCAAAAGCATGCGGTTCAAGATCTTCGAGAATTGGAGCTCAGATACTGGCTAAATCCTAATCAGGTTTATCAAAGTGGATTGAAGGATAGCCAATTCAAACTGGCCAATTCCCGCAGTATATGCTTGCTGGATTGCCCTATACCTTCTGAGGATTCGCTTACTTGGGTGTGTGATTATCCTGAAGGAGATATTCGTGTTTCATTGAATGATTGGATTGATATGAACTATGATTATTTTGAGTTCCTCACGCCAGAAATGAGAAACTCCTCTCTTCAGCTTCAGGGCCCTTGTTATCCTGTCATTTTTCCGAGTGTAAATGGTGAGAAAACTTGCATTTCTAATGCATTTATAAATGTCATGTGTTGTTGTATGCCTTCTAATAGTTTTGTTGTGTGGACAGTGGACACATTACTTTGATGTTTTACCCTGGTTGCAAATTGTGCTCCTTGTAGGAAAGGCATTATTTTTAGGTTTTCTTTTCTCTTTCTTTGGGGGCAGGGGGAGTGGATAATGTGTTAGGTAACTGTATCATATGTATGATGAGTTTTATAGAATGCCTGATTTTTACGGCATACTTTTTGTCTAGTTTACTGGAGTTGCCAATTCATTGCTAAAGCAACAAATGTATCTTTAAAGCATTGGCAGCAGATGGGTGGAGTTAACATCAATGAAGACATAGTTATTGACAAGTCCATTCACGAGTATATCAATTCTCATTCAGCTGTCTTAAAGGTTAGCTTTTTCAACTTTCTACCTTCTTTTTTTCAATTGATGTTATGACTGATTTTTCCCAGGGAAAGCATAACCCTTCATCAGCATCTTAGTTTCACTTAATTTTATTTCCTTGGTTTTACCTCCTCTTATATCATGCCCAATGCTCTCTGCTGATAAAGTTTAACATTTAATTTGTTGAGTCATGAGTGTTCTTGGTTGGGGTAAAAAATGCAATGAACAGAAGGTAATGATGAGTACAAAATTATGGATGCTTGTCAATATGCATTGTGCTACAAAAATTGTGACATTTTCACTCTTACTAAATACACTGGTTTGAAACTTTGCTTTTTTGCTCTTTCATTTGGTCTTCCTTTAAGCATTATATGTATGTGTTACAGAAATTTGAAGTTTCACAAATACTTTTATTTGCAGAGATACATGGCTGACATAGGAAAGGCATGGCCTGTGCTGATTGTTTGTGGAGGGATTTTACCTCTGTTTCTGTCTGTGATTTGGCTGCTGATGATTCGGCATTTTGTTGCTGCCATGCCTTGGGTTACAGTGGTTTTGTTTAATGTTCTAATAGTATCAGTTACAATGTTTTTCTACCTAAAAGGTTAGGATCAATGGGTATAACTGATACACATATTGTAATCGGTGATTAAATTTGAAATCTATTGTACTTGCTTCTATAACTTTTGAATTATCTAGCCAAATATTTTTATTTCTCTTTTTCTAGATTTTGAGCAAGCACCAATCAAACAATAATGCCTAATGTTGACTTCCTGACTTTCAGTTGGCTGGATAGGAAATGATGCTATTTCCCCCATCATTGGTGAGCATGATCCTTACATTCATGTATTTGTGAGGGTAAGTATGTGATTGAGACCTTACATATTTATTCTCTCTCTCTCTCTCTCTACATTGATGATTTTTTATTTATCATATAACTTCATTTTCAGGAGCTTACTCATCTACGAGTTGTCACTGTCCTTATGACCTTTATCATGCTTGTTGCCATTCTTACATCAATTGCTGTTGTCCGGCGCATCCTTATGGCAACTTCTGTCCTTAAGGCAAGCATAACTTTATTATATGCAGTTATGAAACTATGATTGAGTTTGTTGTTTTTCTTCGTTGATTGATATCTATAGCAATTATGTGAATTTTTAACCTAAAATATATTTCTAACTTTGTTCATATCAATTTTACCATCCATTGGTCTTGTTTACTGTTCAATCAATGGATGCTTAACCTTTCATCCTTCACTCTGAAAATGCTATTTGTTGCTAACCATAACATTTTCATTTTTAATATGTGATATATGTTTTGCATATGGAACATTTATTTCCTAACTCTGACCTATAAGTATAACCCTGCCATGTAATACATTAGTTTTCACATCCAGTTGTCACTATGTTATGCATAACTTCTCTTTCACAAAAATTTTTACACATTCCTAGTCCATAAGCATAATATGGTACAACATTCTTTCCTTTATGTATAATATAGTACAACATTCCCTTATGATTTTAATGCAAATATTGCTCACAGGTTGCTGCAAAAGTGATAGGAGAAGTTCAAGCACTTATTATTTTTCCAATCATACCATATAGTATTCTTGCAGTGTTCTACATGTTCTGGATTTCTGCTGCTCTTCATTTGTTTAGCTCTGGTCAGGTTGTTCAGAATAACTGCAACTCTAACTGTTGTGCATATGACCTCTTGGAGAAAAAGGTGAACTGTGATCAGTGTTGTGGATATAGCATTCGTTACACACCGCATATTGGAGTTGCCATCCTTTTCCACTTATTTGGCTGTTATTGGGCTACACAATTTTTCATAGCTTGCGCATCAACAGTGATTGCTGGATCTGTTGCCTCTTATTATTGGGCCCATGGTGAAGCATCTGTAAGTCAAAATACCATGTTCATAAATGAAATGAATAATGCAATTCAGAGTTTCTTTTTTTGCCATAGTTCTGAGTATGCACCATTTCATGGTTTTTAGCCTTGTGAAAAGGAGTAAAAAGAGACCAAGACCATTGGAGGAAATTATTAAAAGAGATCTCATTGTGTAGGATTATAAATTGTTGAAATATGAAAAATAACATTTTATCAAATATCACAATAATTTGGTCAAATATTGGAGTTAACTAGATTGTAAATTTCATTGTGTTGGAAAATTTCCATCTTCATATTAATAAAGACCAAATTCAGATTAAATGACAAATTGCTGGTTCTTGTTTGTTCAGCTGATTTGAATTTGATTTATCAATTAAACATTTTTCTTCTGATGGTTACAATGTTACTAAATGTAATTCAACTTTCTCAATGCAGCCTGAAATTCCTTTTCTTTCCGTCTTTTCCTCCATGAAGAGGTTTGTGCGTTGCAGTCTTGGTTCTGTGGCTCTTGGCTCTCTGACTGTATCATTTGTAGAGTCAATCCGCTTCCTGCTTGAATCTATTCGTCGGAAACTAAAAGGCTCTAGTCACATGCCTGATAGCTGGATTGGCAAGGCTGCTTACCAATCTTCTGAATGCTTTCGAAGGTGTATTGGGTGGACCATCAAATCAGTGAACCGAAATGCTTACATCATGGTAATTTTTGTTAATCTTCCATTACCCAAATATGTATGCATCATGTTAATAAATATGTGCAGTCATTCTATATTTAACTTAGTATATTACTTTCAGATACTCTTTTTATTTATTCAATGTGTCATCCTTTTCTGTTAATTCAATTTATCCTTCGGCATTTAACTTCTCAAGTATTTACCCAAATGCAGATTGCTATAACGGGTAAAAGTTTCTTTAGAGCTTCTGCTATTGCAACAGAACTGATCATGAATAACATCCTACGGATTGGGCGTGTTAACGTGATTGGAGATGTTATTTTGTTCCTTGGAAAACTATGTGTCAGCCTCTCAAGTGCTGTTTTTGCCTTCCTCATGTTGGACACACACAAGTACAGATCAGCACATAACAAGATCTCATCTCCACTATTGCCTGTTGTGGTATGTTTTACATAATATAATTAACGATCAAGATGGATAGTTGGTGAAAATATTTCTGTATGTCCATAGGTTTCAGTTCCAAAATATTGAGAATATTCAGATAAACTGATTGATTCAAAATTATTTTGGGCAAAAACTAGCCATTTTGTTGCTACTTACTGCTATCTATAGAACTTGTTTTTGTTCATTATGAAGAGTTAAATCTGTGGCCCTACAATCATCACCACTGAGAAAAAGATTGACTTTATGTAATCAACATGACCATAATGGATAACATGCTAGCTAAAAGGATGAAGGGCACAAACATGTTTGGTTTAAAGTTGGAAATGTTGTGTTTTTCAATGTAAATTCAACAGATAAAAGTAAAATGAAAACAAAAGGATCTTGATCTATTGGAAAAGTAGCTTTGTCTCAAACATACTTTTCTACCTGAAAACCAAACATGTTGCAAAAAATATATCTATGCTAATTCCCCCTTTAATGTTGAATTGTAAACATTTATCTGAACCTCATTATGGATTATGTGTGATGTAGGTTTGCTGGGCTCTTGGATATATTGTTGCAACTCTTTTCTTTGCAGTTGTGGAGATGTCAATTGACACCATCATTCTCTCATTCTGCCAAGACTCTGAAGAGAATGGGACAGCACAGTATGCTCCACCTCTTCTCATTGAAACTCTTCGAGACCAAAATGAGATGCAGAGACTTACACAAGGACCCCAATGAAATATTTCCTTGTATTATTTTCTCTCTGATGAATTTTAACAGAGCTTCAAGATTTAGAATTTTGTTTAAGGTGCTTAATTTTGCCACCTGAGTTCTGTTCTGTTCTCGTTGTATATATATTATATACACAATGTTCAACAAAGGTTCCCCCATGATTAAGGTAGCTCTTTAAGTAGTTTTATTTTTTTTGACAAATTGGTTATGCCAGGATTTCATGATATGGGCACAAAAAGAACAAATTCAAATTAATGACAGAATTACACCAATTCATCCATGTGACACAATATGTATCAAATTATGCAATTTGTATAACAAATTATGAGATTCTAATAAATTATGCCATAACATTTACAGCCCTGTTTGAGAATTGCACCAAATTGCATTGACAACGGGAGTTCTACAGACTGCGTTGACATCCATAATCCATTTTCTTTGATGTATAATAAATTTTAATTTACACTATTTCAAATCCAACAAAAAAAAAATACAATATACTTGGTCTATTCTCCAGTGTAACTTCTTGGCATCAAGATACAAAAGTCACCCACATTGTATAGTTGTCCCACATAAATTAGTAAAGTCCAAAAGCACTATTACCCTGTAAAGCTTTCTTTAGAGGAACCTATAAGTAGTCATCTTATACACCTTTGGTAATAATACAAAAGCCATATTTATCAATGTACCATCTAACTTAATTAGTTTCATTTTTCCTCCAATATTCCTTATAATTTATCTTCCACTTGGCATAGAGGAGCATCTTGGAACTGCTTCAGCTTTAGAACTGCAATGCACTGCAGATATTGAGGCAGAGGGTCTTAGGAGGGGTGTAACAGCCCTACTTGAAGTTTCATTAGCAAATGGAGGAGAAGGAGTGGCTGTAACAGCTGTTACTGGTTGTAGTTCTACTTCAAGTGTATCAATTCTTTGATGATCATCTTCTTCAATGGACAACACAGTGCTTGTGTCTGTGTGAATGGTGGAGTCGTCAGGAAACATACCATGTCTTCTCTTCCTCCTAGCTGCCTTACCCCATCCATGAATTGTTTCTCTTATCCTCTGTGGGATCAATGCTGCCTTATAGTTTGTTCCCATCTGAAATAAACATTGGATTGATGTTGTTGCATGGAACATTAAAGTGGCAAAAAGAAAAAAACCTTCACTAAAATGATTCACTCAATGCATGAAATCCATTTCTCAAGCAACACAAGACAAATTATCCATTATTTCTAAATCAAAGCCAAATTATTATAATAGCACTCTTGTTTAGTGAACTAAGATGTTAGTACTTAGTAGAAGTATTGTCTAAATGAAACTCGGGTATGACATGCCATTTACATAATTTGATATTTCAAAACTACAAATTAGCTATTGAAAAAATCAATTTTAACTTATGGAAAAACTAATTTCATTTTTTCTTCATATTTTTTTCTTCTAGAAGTCCTTCTAGAGAAGTTTATCCAAACAGACCCTTGAAGTCTATATCCAGGGTTTAGTACCTGTGTAACAAGTGCATAGAGTGGCAAGGTGCTGTAGCTGCAAAGAAACTGTCCTGCAAACCTACACAATTGAATACAAGATATAAGGCGCATGGTTGGTTTATCAATTGTGTAAACTAAGCCAATAAATACCGACACTGACATTTTACATTAAATAGTTATTTTATATTTAAAATAATGACAGGCCAATTCTTTATTGACTTAGTTTACACTTTACACGAGTATTACATGATGTGAAATCCTGAATAAGGAAGAAAAGAATAAGCAGTATTATTTCTGCATACCCCAATATTAGCCTTATATAAAGGAGAAGGTGATTCCTAATAAAGCAGGAATAATATCCGAACTGCCACTGTAGTCAAAAAAGACATTTTGCTAGTTTAGTCAAATGCAAAAATTCAAAGTTGCAGTGTTATGATTCATTAAATTTAACACAAATATATAGTTGTATCTTCTTTTATTTTAACTCCCTAAAACTGAATCTTGCTTACATTTTTGGATAGTTTATTTCCAAGTAATGTAACTATTTTATACAATTCAAGATTCAGTTGAAACTTAAACAATATGATTCCTATAACTCCATGGTCTAATTCTGGGTTGTAAAATGGATAAGGAAGTACCCAGAACCAAAAGAATGAAGCCAGCTCAAATGCATTCTGCAAAAAAGAACAAGGAATCAGAAATTAGTAAGAACATAACAAGTTTCAGTAAGAAATGATGCATAAGATGTAGACGAACCATGGCCAACCTGGAAGAGAATGAAATGGATCAAGGATAACAATAGTTCAGGCTTATTAAACCAGAAAAGTTCATCGCGAGGCCTCAACTTCGCTTCTGGTAAGAACCCTGTGATTCCAGCATTCTCCAATGCCAAGGTTGCAATAACATGTTGTAGTTTTGTTCCCACCAAGAGCACAAGCTGTTCATGGAACACATAATGATTGTATTGTTGAATGCCTTCAATAATTTAGTTAGCATATAAAAATCGTATAACATTTCAGAATATAAGGCCAAATTTTATGCAGGTCCACCAACAAGTATTCTGTTTTACTCAAATTCCATAGTAAAACCCACCAACTACTTCGTAAAGAGCCATGCACAACATCTAAATGGTTCTGGAACAAAAGTTTAAAATGAAATGAAGGAAATTGCAAGGTAACTTACAGATACAGGAATGATAGCTATCCAGAAATATAGATTAGATCCTGCAATTTAAAAAAAAAAAAAAAAAAAATCAGTTTTAACAGCATGTTAAACCAAGTATGATTTGACCACAATTTTTCAAGTAATCATGTTACAGACAAAAGGGACTGAAAAAGCCATTTCCAAAAGAAAGATCCATAAACTGTTAAAATGAAGAGAAAAGATAGTAAACTGTTTTCAACCTAGACTGCTTATAATTGGCTATACCTTTAATGTTGAAAAGCATGAAGGCAACAACAAATCCCCAGAGCGGGCCACTGCAAGAGATTTTACAGACATAATCAGCTTTCAACTTCTTCATGGGAATCAGTTTGTGAAAAACTAAAGCAATAAAACGTAACAAGAATAAGTCCAAGATGTTTAAATTAAGACATTATAATTTTTCCTCCTTATATTGATTATTTGCAATGAATGTTGAATGGAAAATTTAAACTACCTCTTAAGACTAAATATAAATGAATGGATGTTTTTTCCAACAATTTATTAAACAGGTCACACCGGAAGTTTATGATCATGGCATGTACAATGCATAAAATTAAACTGAAGATCTTATATCCAAAAGAGAAAATCATGTAACTGACTGCTGAATATCAGACTATTACTAACCTCACACCAACTATCCTTTGGAATTCCTCTTCCATAGATCGAACCATGTAGCTGTGAAAATCGTATTTTAATGAAAGGTTGTGATTCTGCCATGAATAATGAAAACAAACTTAGCAGAGTAGTCCACATTCACAATATAGTAGTGCACACTGCACACATAATGCATAGCTCCAAGAAATCTGACATGCAAGTACCATGAGGACCCGTGTTTCAAATGACACTTTATGCAAATTACAAACTTAAAATCAGATGGCAGAAAACTAGTATTAAACAAATGCATGAAGTGTCTAAAATAAATAGGCATTTTCAGTTTCCACTAGGAACTTGGAACTAGAGCTTTCTTAAGAAAAGATAGAAGTTTGTAGGTATTAGTAGTTAAATTCTGCATCTTATCATATGGTGGGATAAGAGTTTAAATAACATATGATCAATTTAACTTTGGGGAAAAACATGGTATATTGGTATACTGTGAGATAAGAACCACATTAGGTAACTTTTATTGCAATATTCCATACCATGATGAAGCCTTTGCGAAGTGTAAGATAATCAGCACGAACCACAGAACGCCCAAATTGTCGGAAAAAGCATGTCTACAAAATTAAAATTAGATAGATATACAATTATACTCAAAATGAAACCTGGATTTGTAAAATCAAGATTTCTTACACACTTATACTTTTTAACATAGACCTAGATGGTTAAAATGATATATAAGTTATGGAATAGAGTATATAAGGTAACAATAAAGATTCATTTTAAAGTTTGTTATCAAAAGGATGCTAATAGTTATAAGAAATTCATGCGATTAGCCCCCATGAACTATTAGCATTTAGTATTTAGAGAATCACAAATTGAATTCTCATGTTTTACCACTTTAAAAAAATAAACATTGAAAAGTTTGATCTTATTTTACTCAGCATACTTGCTTCCTAGAGAGAAGAACTTTGTAATGATTTAGCCATTGCAACAAACTCCTCTTGCATAACTTGTTTGGGATAGCAAATTGATCAACAGGATGGTAAAATCTTTTGTGTATATTTTGATTTCAAACATTATTTATATCTTTTCATCAAATAAATTTAAGAAACTAAGACAATCATATTAAAAAGAAAAAACATAACTGAAATGAAACCAAATGGAAACAAGAAAACAAGTATAGATATGTAATTACCACCCAAATGAGGGAACTGTTTTTGATCAGTGGATTTGATGCATGAGACTTGACAAAGGTTGATTGCCTTCGCATGGTCAACTCTTTTGTAATTTCTGTTGCAACAAAAGAATTGACAAATCAACTACTAAATATGTTTTAAATATGCACTACATGTTTCTGTCAATGACCAACTCTCCTAAAAGCCTAAACAGTTAAGTTACAGAGGTAAATGAGCATTTCTAACATGCTCCCTTACACAAGCACTTGTACTTTAATTTTGGATTTATATTATATAACATAGATTATATTACTTACAACTACTACACAAGTGAGAGAAAAGATGAATTATTGTGTAACATACCTGATTGAGGTGATTCATATAAGTGGAAACAACATTTCAAAGGACCAAATAGAATAACACAAAACAAATAGAAAATAGATTTCATTCAAAGGCACATTGAGAAGTATTGTGCGTACCAGTTAATGAATTATGCCGATCCATATGAGCTTCATCCTCCCACACTCTCCAACTGTGAATCTGGTTAAACTACTAATGTTATTATGCCAAACAAAATCCAAAATGATAACACCTGAACTCTCCAACTCTTTACTTTGAATAATATAATATATATTCTCTATACTATAATGTATCGATGTATTGTTGTGTTTGATATGTTGTATTCATAAGAAAATATATTAATAACAGAAGGAAATATAGTAGCAAATCCAATGTGAAAACCCAAGCACATTTCAAAACAGAAAACTAATACATGGCTCATTTTTTTTTGCATTAATGATAAATGTGATGCAGACAGGCCTCATCTATAAATGAAAAAACAATAACTCACCTTCACAATGGCCAACAACATTGTTAGGCAACTGTAAGATATATGCGTTACGGCCATAACAAAAATGAACCGGTGCAACTGCTCTAGACCTTCATACGAAACAAATGGTTCATAACCCTGAGAAAGATCACAAAATGCAAATTAACATGCATTAATTTAGAGAAGTAAAAGCTAGTGATAGTCAAATTTTATATATGCAAGGTATATTGTTCATGCCTCTTTGCAAGTGCTTCTATTCATTCCACTCAACATCCTTCCAACTAAGTGTGGATAAGCAGAAGCCATCAATAATTTACGCTCTTCAGAACCGTTATCTGCCCTTTCTTCATCAATCTCAGATCTAGTGCATGGAGAAAAAGCACTGTTGTAGAACTTTGATGGAATGCAAATATTGGCTATCATGCGTGAGGTAGCTGTTAATAAGAGTGATATAAATCCGAGTAGCATCAACTCTGGAGATAAGATTGCAAAATATAGAGAATTGATCAGTAAAATGAGACATGTTACATTAAAATCAGTGAAGATTAATAAATGAAAAAGAATCTTTGTGTATATGCAAAAGGATTTCCAGTATAGTCTAATGCACAACACCTTCTTTCATCTTCTCTACAGCAGCAAGCAATGGTTTTCTATTAGTTTTCCGCAGCCACTGCAACCACAGAAAAACATAACCACATGTCAGAATTCATGCCAAAGGCAACCACAAAGAACAAATTATTCAGTAACACTTAATGGATGGTTCAATCACAGGACAAATATATGATTAAGACAGAATCAAGCTTTAAAGTTTAAACAAAAAATGAAAAATATAAATTTGGAAAGATTGAGAGAACTTCTTTCCATGCCAACTAATGCATATCCAGATAAATTTGTTATAAGAGATACACTAAGCCCACAAGTGAAGATTTTTAACCCCATCTAAGTAGTTGTTAGGTAAAATACTTAATTTTTCTCTTTTCATCTCTGCCCTTCCCTCACTCAATTCAATAACAAGTCTGATAGCAGCTTGATTCTCAATCATAAGTTTACAAAATGCCTTAAAAAATGAATACACTTCCAACTTCTACCGTGGTATTTTTTGCTACACTGCATAGATTAATATCAACAAAAGCTCAATAAAGATTCTAGAGCCTGTTTAGGTAAACTTCTCTAGAAGGACTTCCAAGAGAAAAAAACATGAAGGAAAAATGAGATTAACTTCTCTATAACGTAAAATTAGCTTCTCCAATAACTAATTTGTAGAAATCCCACATCTTTTAGAAAAACTACAAGAGCTTCTACAAATTAGCTATTGGAGAAGTTAATTTTAACTTATAAAAACTAATTTAATTTTTTTTTCATGTTTTCTTCTCCTAAAAGTCTTTTAGAGAAACTTATCAAGACAGACCCTAGCAATACTTACATTGCTTAACCGGTGAATGGAGCGCTCCACAAGCAGAGAGACAGCAACAAAGACTGTCAACACAGTAGCAACAGACCATGTAGGGGTCAAAGCCAAAGACCTTGTTTCTTGTACATTTTCTCCCATTTTGAAATACCCAAATCACAGACCAAATCTTAAATATGACTATGCCTTAAGAATCCCAGGACTTAAGATATGGTCTCATTGAAGATCTTCCTAAAAAATTATACAAACAAAACTCATAGTACACAGCCTATAAATCAGTGGGATAATACTGAATCCTATAAATAGAAATCCTAATGGCAGTGTCACTCATCAACAAACAATAGCAATTAGTAATCCTGAATCCTCCTAATTTACATACAAAGATACAACAAAACAAAGGATTAGGACCCAATTGGAAGCTCTATTTCCAATCTTTTCACCATTGACTCCCAGGTTTGAGCATAAGGCACAAACCAATACCTCACTGCATATCAAAATCTTCCATAACTATCAAAGACTCAGAAGAAGAAAAGAAAAAAAAAAAAAACTATTTCCCATATAAAAGATGGTTAAAGGAAACTTCCTTGGCCTTTTTTTCTCTCACTTTCTTTCTCCAAACCAAATGAAAAACAATAACAAAAAAATAAATCTCTTTTTTTTCTTCCTTCCTGAGAGGCTGAGAGCTCTTGTGAACTCTATTCAGACCAACCCCATTTGCAAAACATGCTTACATTCCCAAAGACACGTTACTGGCTCTTATAAAGGCTCTTTTTTTGGGCTTGGTTCAACTTCAACGACAGTGCCAAGCAGATTCAGACATTCTCCAATGAGAGTAAAGGCCACAACTTTTTTCCCAACATCAAGTGCCCACAACCTTAAACTCCTGTCAGGAATCTAGGAAACTCAGAATGGAAGGTGTCACGCTGTAACAAGTGAACCCAGAAAAGTTAAATCTGAAGATCCCACTCTCTCTTTCTCTCTCAGTCACAAGTTGTAACTAACAAACCAGTTGTTTATGTGTTCCTAATATATTGAATGAGTTTCACCAAAAACTACATGCATTTTTATGGTTCCAATATAGTAGTAGTAAACTGCTAGGGGCAAAGCGCGTCTTTTTTTCCAGCTGCAATATTATTTCAAATTTCAATGCCAATGCAAGGCACACTGTTCGGTATCTCTTCACTGGGCCACAGGTGCTTTGCCAACTCTTCCTCACAGATTATATAATAAAGTATTGTTTTCATATACTGTATGCTTTTTCATATAATGAGATATAGAATTTTTAATTTTTTTTATCCGCAAATGTTAATGGTTAGTATTTTTAGTTAAAGAGAGTCAAATGAATTTATGATCTCTCTCTCCTTACATTAGTCATTCACCGATAAACTATCCTTATATTTTTTAGATATATAATTATTTAATAGTAGCTAAATAAATTATTAAGTTGAAAAAAAAAATACTCACATTACATTCATTAAAGATCGCCTACGAACTCAAACAAAGATTAATATACGCTTGTTAATAAAAAAAAAATAGTAAATTGTCATTAGGTTAGTTAGTTGTTAATTGAGTGAGTGAAACTAGACCTGAATCTTTTAAACAAAGCCTCATGTCCATACTTATACATTAAAAAAAAAAAGTATAGTTAGAAGAAAAGATCTTACTAAAGAATAATTAACAAGATTTTTTTACGAAGTAAGTCTATACACTTATAATATATAATTAAAAAAACATAAAGTTTAGTGCTATTATTACGCAATGATAAATAAATAATACTATAAAAAATAAAGTTCATGCAGCATGCACGTGTTTCCCTTAGTATCTTTTTCGCGCTGCACTTGTCGTTGCTGCATCAACGCAACATTTTTTTAGAATTATTATTATTTTATAGTAACTTGTGTTTGGTCAAAATGAATTTTAATTTGTAATCTATAAATGGTGAGTATGGTAGACAGTTCTTCCAAAAAAATATATATATTATTTTTTAATCAAGTTTCAGTAATTTACAAAATAAATGTTTGAATAATTTTAATTGGAAAGTACTAGTAGTATTCTTAAAATAATTAATAATGAAATTGAATAATTCTAAATCTTTTTATGACATTCACTATTATAACTTATAAGACGATAATATTATAATACTAACTTATTTACTGAAAAAACTTGAATACAAATTTCGATTATGTAGCATTAATTTTCCGATATAAACATTGTTAAGACAATACACATGAATGAAACTTTAGATGTTCGTGATTTGTTAGAGATGTCAAGTCAGTGATAACGTCCCACAAGGCCACAACTTGGTCATGTTAAGAGTGTTCGGTTTCGTCCAAATCTCATTCCATATCATTCAAACATGTCGGTGCCACAAATCACTTTGAAAGCTGAATTAGGATTATTTTTTTCCTTTTTCTTTTACGAAGTGTATCTAACAACTATACGATTTGTTTTACTCTTGTATACAACGTCATAACCAATTATCAAACATTTCACAATCGCGATAATCAAACACAGTGAAAGGGAAATCACACAAACGCACTAGAATAGCTTTTTAACTGTGCAATCTCATCTACACACTATTTCACTCCACCAGAAAATTATTTTCATGCAAGAACTGCCTAACCTACTTTTAAATTCTCTCGTCACATATCCTAACCAAAAACGTCAATTTCTAATACATCCTCTGTTTCCATCCTCTAGTCTCAACTACCCAACTAAATAAACTTTATCAAACAGTGTTGAAGTTAACGTTTGGGATTGGTATATAGCTCTTGTGGAGGAAAAAGTCAGTGCAACTTTGGACTTCAATGTTAAAAGGCCAAATTGAAGTGCCGGATTGGTATTCAAAAACTTTTACCTCAAAATTCAAAGTCATCACAAAGCGCCGAACACAGTAAAGGCTAAAAAGTTTTTTAGGGATGAGAAACCCAAAATTATTGCATAAAATAAATCACATCAAAAGGTTGCTACCAAATGTCAAGTCATTAGACCGCCAATTTTGAACTAAGAATAACATCAAGCCAAGTTTTGGGCACATAACATGGGATTTGGCCAATTTTAAGTGCATCTGGGACAGCGTATTTATTTGGGACAAAGACAACAAATTTCGTGGCCCAAGATTTCATGATTGAGAAGGAACCTTATAATATAGCTCATCGCACGAAGCCAATGGCAAACAACGTGGAAGGGGTGACCTTTAAACCAAGTACATGAACACGAGCAAAATCAATCACCAAAAATGCTTCTGTAACTTATAAGTACACCAGATTCCCTTGGGAGAAACTCTAATATTTACCTTTAAATTAAATATCCTTAGTGATATATGCATTCAATCCAGGCTTCTCCAAACATCCCATTAACATGAATGGCAAAATAATGACATTACATAAGAAAATATCGTAGGTATTCTCTCTCGTTTACAACTTAGAATCATAGAATGGTATACTGGCAAATAAAACAAAATTCCCACCATGGTTCAAAAGCTATATCGCTAATACTAATGCTTTAGTTTATTTTTTTTATAAGCAAACTAATACTTTAAATTAAAATAAAACTAAAGCTTAACAAACCAAAAACTCCTGCATGTTCTTATGATCTTCCATAGCAGTCAGTATCTTCTTCCCTCTCATGAATCCAAAGATCAGTTGAGATGACCAACAACATTCCCAAGAGCAAAATTGATGCATTTCACAAGCGTATTTGTGAAGGAGATGAAGTCCCAACAATGAAACTGTCCTCACGCATAAATGATGTGAAGGGGAAAGGAGCTTGTTCTCTTCAAAGCTTTTTAGAGAATGGAAATAAAAAGCAACTTACCATTTACTTACAATTTCCCAACAGCCATAACTGCAACCAAAAGTTATGCCTCACTGGTTATGGCCAGCTCAGCAGAAAGAAGCTGCTCAGATGGAATCTTAGTAGCTGGATCCTATTCAGATGTGTTACTATCAGATTCATGGGTCAGAATTTCTTCATTTGCATTGGTGTTTGGAAATTGGTCATTAGCTTGCCCCTTCAACTCATTCTCACTATATAAATCCTTTTGAACAGGTACACTTGTTTGCTGCTGTGATGAAAGAACATCTGCAATAGCCTTTATAGCAGCAGAAGCCACTTTGCCATCAACTTCATCCAAGTTAACACCATTAACATTAGGTTCCTCAGCCAAGTCATCCAGATTAGGAGGAGGAACGAAAAAGGGAATCCGCCCCCTCTGCCAGTCGTGAAGTATCATCTTTGCTGCCGTCATCAGGTCAGGCTCACCACCCTGAAACAACCATTATAAGTAAGTCACACAGAAGTCCATTACCTTGTCTTACCAGAGCAAAAAGCTTCAACAACAAAAAAGAAGAATACCCTGAGAAGTTTGCCAGATGCTTTGCAAAGCTGAAGTAAGAAGTCATTTTCATCATCCCTGGTGACAAGAAAAATATTGATGAAAACCAATGTTTTGTACATATATACTGACACATACAGATAAACAAGCAAATCAAGGTGAATAAGTTATTAACAGCATGTAATGGTCAGAAATAGATCATGCCATCATTGCCTTACTGTGTGCACAATCTATTACCAGAGGCTAATAAAGAAAAAAGAAATACAAAAATCTTGAAAGATGTCAGCACAGAAAGACAACAGGGAGAAAAGTTGCTGCCTGATATAATAGTGTCAATTTTTGTTTGTCTTATTTTCTGAAGTCTAAAGTTTGCATGTGGGTTGATTGTATAACATGGCACAAAAATGTTGTTCTCTATCAACTACAACAGCACCTTATCAGAGATGAAGAGTGATTGGCAAACTTAGGTTGTTTTCAGCAAACACAACAATACAACATACTTTGCAGTTAACACATATCTACACCATTAAGTTCAGGAGGCAGAACCATACCACTCTTTTATTTTATATGCCCTCTGCAAATTCTCTTTCTTCACACGTTTCAAAACCTCGCCTATGTGGTCTGCTGCATCTTTCAAATTAGTAACACGCACCTGAAAGTAACCCAAGTATTAGCCTGACTGCATTAAATAATAACATATTACCAACTAAAATGCAAAATTAATTCAACATGGACTTCTATCAGCACAAACAAGGATGACTCTAACAATAACAATATATGATATAGCATGACCAAATTAACGCTATGATTCATTCAAGGGATGCCAGGTTGATACTTGAGCATCTATACCTGGATATAACACACAAATAGGCAATATACTAGTTGTTCAACCTTTCATAATATAACACAAGACAATCAAAATTGGAGAACACAGGATGAAGCCTACCACACCCTTTAACACTACATCTGTTTCAGAATCTTTGTTGTGGTAGACAACACCTGGACAATCAATCAGAAAGATCCTCTTTGTAAGGGTTATATACTGCCAGACTTTTGTTTCCCCTGGAATTGGAGCAACCTTGCAGACCTTCGACATATAAATAGACACATTTCAATCAGTATGCCAAAATGATTATTCCACAACAATAATTTAAAATGTTAATGACAGGATTTTGTTAAAGATTTGAGCTTTCATTGCATTAATTTAGAAGCAGTAAAGGGAAAGAATTATTACATTCTTTGTGCGCAATGTGTTGATTACTGATGACTTCCCAACATTTGGATATCCAACAAATCCAACAGATATTGCTTGCTTATCACGTTTCAATCGAGCAAATTGTCTCAGAACTGATAGAAGTGAACCCTAAGCACAATAATGACCAATAAGAAAATAGCAAATAGCAGCTAATGCAGAATAGTTAAGGAGAGGAAGAAAAGTGTGTTATCTCAACCTTTTGTTATACTAATTCACAATGTAACAAAATTGGCAGATAAAGTAAACAAATTAATTAAATAAAGATTAAATGTATGAGAAATACTTTTCCGAATGACTTGGTAATGTTTGCATGGAATGCAAGAGTTGGATATTCTTTTGACAAAACTCTAAGCCATCCTTTTGTTGCCCAAGCAGGAACAAGATCACACTGAAAGGGGGAAAATAAAATTAAGATTGTTTTATGTCAAATAATAGCAATTTAGGGCATTTAGCAAAAGTTTAGAGCAATGGAAAGAACAAATACTAACCTTGTTCAATAAAAGAACCATGTGTTTGTGCGTACAATTTTCCTTCAAATGCTTCTCTAAATGGTAACATCTTGTGCCTTGTGGGTCCCTTGCATCTAGAACCTGCATTAGGAGACATAAAGTGTTCAAACTTTGAAGAGGAGAAGCATCTATAGACTGTGGGTCACAACTGAGCCAAGTCAAGAAATCTGACCTACAATAGACTCTTCAGCTTAAAAACCATATAAAGAAAATTACTTAATAGGTGGAGCAGACTAACCAAGACCCTTTTTTTTTTTTAAATTCAAAATAATATTTACAAAATACTATAAATTGAAAGAGCAACATAATAGCAGAAATGCCCATCGAAAAGCTCTTTTTTTTTTTTATATTTTTTGCACAAAATCATATCTATTTTAACACACATGCATACCACTTCAGAAACATAGACATATGTGAAAATTCCAGGAAAATAAAAGAGACACTACCTGGACAACAACATCTGAAGAATCTATCACTTTGTAAAGCTCACCCCATATGCGTTTACTTTGACCCTTATCGAACATGGTATGCCGCACTAAATCTCTAAATCCATCTTCATCATTAGCTTCTGCAGATCCACCGGAACCATACTTCTCTTCAAAAGCTTCTGCAAAGTGATGTAGGAAAAAAGTAATTACAGTAATCAGATTAAGTAAACCAGTATTAGGTTGAAGAGAGAAATGACAAATCACACAACAAGCATTCCCAAATAAGAAACAAAGAATTACTAGACAATTTCAATTAAGTGAAAAATTAAGTACGCCAATGAATAAAAAATAGCAAACTACGGGTTTCCTTTAGAAAAAAATCAATTATATAATAAAACTTTTGAGCTATTATTTTGAACTTTTGGAAAAACATTCAGATTTAGCATTCCCATTACAAATCCAAGATCCAACCAACAAATTTACTGAGAAATCGTCATTTTTACCATGAGAACCATCAGCTTTCTTCAGCAAGGACTCGTAGTCAGACGCCATGAGGCTAGGGCGCTTCCTCTTAGTCTTAGGTCCAAACGCATCCTTGAAAGGCTCCCTATCAAGCAGGTGAACCCTAGTTTGCTACATTCAAAATCCACAAACAAAATCCATTATGAAAATTTCACTTACATTTTTATTATATATAAGAAAACATACAAAATTCACCAATTAAGCATTTTAATAAGCAAACAAACCTTCTGGTGATCGTTGAGCAGTGACAGCGGCAGTTTCTTCTCCTTCAGAATGACATTGTAATTACTCGACATGCGGCTCTGCAACTCTTCTCGGAAAAACTCGAGCTCCTTCTGATTCACAACACGCGTGTTCCCTGCAAATCATAAAATTCGCAAGTTAAAGTCGACGAAACACGATTGTCATTATCTAAGTGTTCAAGTTGATGAAACACGATTCTTATTCAATTGAAGTGAAGTTGGACTTACCGAACCATCGACGATCAGGTTGGATTCTAGTGCTGGGAAGATCCTTGGACTGATACTCGTTGGAGAGGACTTTTCCCTTCCGGTCGCGAACGGGCCTGGTTTTGTACATCTTGAGACGGCGCACTGTGGCGGCGGAGCGCGACTCATTCTTTGCCTCATTGCTGCGGTTCACATCTAGAGAGTGCTTAGGTTTTCCCGAGACGTTCACCTTCTTCTCCTTCTTCTTCGCCATTGCAGTGTGGAGAAAGAGAGAGAGGTGAGAGTTGTTTTGTTACAGCTGAAAGAGTGAACCGCGAAGCACTGTTAGAATTGATTAGGGTTTTTGTTCAGCTGAGAAGCGGTGGGAACGTGTTTTTTGTATTTATTTTTTGTGCCAATGGTTGAAGCCCAATGCTAAGCTAGTTAATGGGCCTAATACCCAATAAAGAAAAATACTAAGATATGATATAAGAAAGGTTAAATTATAATTTTGATTATTTATCAAAAAAAATTACAATTACAATTTTGATTTTATTTTTAATTTGTGATTTTAGTCTCAAAATAATAGAAATTCTATAATTTTTAATTTAACTCTCAAATTTGCATATGTTTTTTTTGGCCCAGTTGAACTATAAATCTAACGTATTTATTTAAAATATATCATAAAAAAATAATTAATTAAAATGTGAAAAAAAAATTCGCTAGAAGGAGGGGTCGAACCTCCGACCTTGTGGTTAACAGCCACACGCTCTAACCAACTGAGCTATTCCAGCTATTTTTAACATTTACTTGCATATAATAATTATATCATTAAGCTACCTGTAGAAATTACATATTGCTGGATAATATTTTTGTTCATGCAGAGCTTGACAGTACATTATCTCTGTTGGAAAGGATTCATACTTCATACACATAACTCAGGTGTCCCAAAAAACTGTTGATAGTTAATGGCACTTCACTCATGAGCTTCTGTAACCCTGCTACATTGTTTTGGAATGTGCACCTCTGACTACACTCATGAGCTTTTGTAACTCTTCTACCTTATAATAATAAAAATTACCATATAGGTTAGTTTGTAATTTAATAATTGTGTATTTTTTTTAATAAATTTTTGGTGCATTTAAATTAAATTCTTCAAAAATATATTTAAAATAATTTAATTTTTTTTTAAAGATAAAACTTACTATCATACAGACAAAGCTTTAGAGCATTGGTGTAATAGCTTGACCACTTTTGATCCGTGTTTGTGAATTGCAAGTGTATATAAAACATGATCAAAGTAGAATCTGAATAAGAAGAACTCAATATCTTTAGACCTTTAACTATTAATGAAGAAAGTTCAATCTATTTGTAACAACTGCAACCTTTCATTTTTACGTGTTTTTGTTAAACTTGTTTTAAATACATGGCACTTATTTCTCTGGAAGTTAGAAATTTCAAGCATATTGGTAAAAAAATATTGCAAGTGTTTCAAAAATAAAAGTTGCCAAGGAGCAGGTACATATTCTATGAGTAAAGCTCATAGCAGTATATAATCAGCATTGAAATCAAACATTTACATGGTTGATTTTTGGTTAACGGAGGGAGTCTTTGGTTAACCAAGGAAGTTGAATCCATGACCTTTAAATCCCTCTCTTCTCTGTCTTCTCCTTTTACAACCAAGCCAACCTTTAAATCCCTTATTGGAAACCATAAAATGACAAATGAAACTTATTAAATAATAAGTGAGGCCTGTAAAATTCTGTAATATCCAATAAATTTCAGCAAATAACAATGCTATAGTGTATGTTCTTAGCATTTCTCAGATAAAAATAAATAAATCATAGTTTACACCAGTATCTATACATTTCAGCTAGTTCAAACAACTTTGAAACCAGCAGTGATCACATCTTTGCTTCTAACATATTGCTCAATCAAGTCTTGTTTGTTGGTGTGGCTAGTATTGTTGAGGAAACTAGAAAACCATTGAACAGAACGTTTGGGAATCCGTTCAAGAGTGTGTCTATCCACATAATATAGCCCATATCTTACGCCATAGCCACTTACCCATTCAAAGTTATCCATCAATGACCATATCATATATCCTCTTACATCAGCACCTTTCCTGAACATAACAAAATCACCCCTTGTCAACAAAGTAACAGAAAATTTTTGGTCTTAAACAAAAATCTACTCATATATTAGTCCTCATCACCACTCACCTTATGGCTCTAAGCAGAGCTGCAAGGTAGGCTTTATGATAATCTATTCGTTTGAAATCTTGTAGATGATCATCCATTGTGAAATCCGGTTTGGGCGGTGACGAATATCCTGAAACAAATTTCATGTGGTCAACCATAAGTGATTAACTATATAAAACTGTCACAAAGCAACCTTCAATAGGTGCAGTATTTGAGATTATGTTACTCAATTGATCAAGATAGCAAATGAGAGAAAATGAGATAATGTAATGTATTTAGTAGTTAGTATTCACTCACCATTTTCTGTAATATACATGGGCATGTTATGGTATCTTATCTTGATGTAGTCTACAATCTTCTCCAAACCCCTTGGAACCACAAAGAATCTTGGATTTCCTGTCTGATTAAAACAAAAGAAATTGCATCACGGATTATGTTCAATGCCTAATCCTCTGTCAAACATTTGAGTAAACAACATAACGCAATACCAGATCACCAATTGGAATGCCATCTCTTGTTCCAGTTGTTTCTACAAAGCCTCGTATTGGATGATCGGTTCCAAGAGGACAAGCAGTGAGGGAGCAGTCCTTGGCATAGAGAGTTCCATAGTTATTGATGCCAATGAAGTCTATGCTGCCTTTTATCAGACTCTTCTCCTCAGGTGAGAATCTTGGCAACTGGCTCCCAAGAATAGAGCGCATCTCAGCAGGGTACTTGCCAAAAACCAAGGGATCTAAGGACCTTTGAAAATAGCAGAAAAAGAAAGTTTTAGCAAAATTGAAAGGATCAGGTTAGATGCTGCTAATTCTTTTCATTAATAAAGTACATAATAGTCTATGCTGTTAAAATGGCACTTATTTACACAACTTACCAGGCTACAACAAAAGCCAAGGCCCTTTTCACAGCTTGTCTATCACATTCTTCTTCTCTATGGGGTTCATACATGAAACTATGAACAACAATGCCAATGATTCCACCTTGCTTTGCCTGGATTAGTATGAGTGGTTTACAAATTAAGCACCCTTCTTGACCTTTAACCCCTTTTCCCCTAACCAAGAAAATGTGACAACAAATACCTGAAAGTGCTTGCGGTATAGTTGAACAGCCTTGGCATGTGACAGTATCATATTGTGCAAGGCAATGAGAGGCTCAACATCAGAGTTACCAGTATTACAATTTCCAAAAGGCAGTGAACAATGACCCGGGGGGTATGTTCCTCTTATAAAAGCCATGTCTGCAACCAGGTTGGGCTCATTGATGGTAGCCCAGTACTTAACCCTGTCTCCAAAGCTCTTGAAGCAAACTTCAGCAAAATGAACAAAATCTCTCCTGCAACAAAGTAATAAACGGTTGTTAAAATCTTGCCGTTCATCTTAAAAGTGGCAAATTTCTTAATTCACTAACATTTATATCATATCATAGGACTAAAAAATTGAGAAAAGGGGAATTACTGTATTAGGGGACTAAGCCAACCACCATATCTTTCTTCCAATTCTCGTGGGAAGTCATGATGATGAATTGTCACAAATGGCTCAATCCCTGGATTAAGAACATCATGTTCAAATTTAGGTACAGCTTAAGACAATGTCATATGGTTATAAACATAAATATTAAACAACTTATGGGGTTCCAGTTCCACAAAACAGCTTTAGTCTTTTTTCTGTTCGGAGAGTTAGTGGTGTTTGGATTAGCATCCCTGATCCACGTTTGATTAAATTTTCACATTAAAATGTGTCAAAAGCAACTAAAAGTTGCTTCTGTGATCTGCATTTGAGTTGTGTGGAAGTGAATCCAAACAAGCACTCAGATCTTGACACATACTAAAACTGAATGCTATCAATCTGAAGTAAAAAAATATAGTAGCATTATTATGGAATATAAAAAACCATGTGGACAGTGTTGATTACTTCACCTCTAAGAAGCAGATTGTCTATGATCTTGCTGTAGAACATAACCCCACTTGGATTTATGCCCCCATACATCCCTCCTGATACAGCTCACAAAGACCAAATTTAGCAGATGATGAAATTATGGTAATTATTTATGTGTATTGTTAATTACTTACTAGGTAGAATCCTTGCCCATGAAATAGAAAATCGATACACATTTACCCCAAGAGTGGACACCAACTCGATGTCTTCCTGTCAAGTACAAAGGATAATGATCAAGAAAGTCAACAACACTAGTCAGAGTTTAACAAAGGCATGTAAAATATGAGCTGAAATTTACCAAATACCGATGATAGTGATCATCTGCAATGTCACCATTCTCATCATTGTCTATCTTTCCTGAAATTTTATCAAATTGCATAGTGTTCATTCATGTTCATCAATATATATAATTCTATAATAATAACTTTATAGATGCAAAACAAGGAATCAAGATGGAAACGAGATCAACAGACACCATTTACCTGGTATATGACTAAAAACATCCCAGTTGCTTAAACCTTTGCCATCTTCAAGTGGTGCTCCCTCAATCTTTATTTTGAAATTAGAAAAAAAAATCCAATTATAAAAATCAATCTTTTGATTGGTAGGAGTGTGTTAGAAAGTAAAAATACTAACATTCCTCAATTTTAGATATTTCAGAAAGTAGAAACAAAACAAAAAGTGAAGCAAAGAAAAAAACTGTGTAACTCACAAACTGTACATACATTTTCAAGGAAAAGTTAAAGTTTAGAGTAACAAGTAACCATGCAGCTACCTGATACGAGGAAGTGCATGTTCCGAAGAGGAACCCTTCAGGGAATTGAGATCTGCTGATTCCATCATCTTCAAATCCAAGAAAACTTTGGACATGAAAATGAACACAACAAAGTAGAGTCAACACCACAAGGCGCAGATGTTTTTCCAGCATTATCATTTTATTTGTTTCTATGGTATAATTCGTGAGTCTAATGTTGTGACTCGTGGAGCAGAAAACGTTGAAAACAATATAAAACTGGACACGTGGCTCGACATATTCAGCATGCTTTAATAATTCTGCAACTAGCTGCTACAATTATTTGTGGGTCGCCATTCCCAGAGTGCTTTAGATTTGTTTTTTAGTTTAAAATATGTTTTGGGTCACTGTATATACATTAATTTATGTCTTGATATTTGGTTGGTTAATGATATTTGAAAATACTTATTTTTTATATTTTATTTTAATCTCTAAAATTTTGTTTTAATTTCTAATATATGTAAATAATTTGTTATTTATCCATTTAAAAAAAATCAAAGATCTAAAATAAAATGAATAAAATTATTAGAGACCTAACATAAAAAATTTTAATTTATCAGGACTAAAACAAATATCAAATATCATAAACGTATGTTAGCCTTTTTTTTTTTTATAATAATTATCTTTTATTTTATGAAGAAAATAATCAACAGGTCACGGTTTAAGTACTTAGGGTGATAAACTTATTTTTTAGACTAAAATTGGCTTATGGTGAATTTATAAAAGTTCTCTAATATTAATTTTTTTAAAGAATAATTTTGATTTATACTTAAGCTAATTTTAGTTTATAAAAATAGTGTTAGAAAAAATAACGTTAACTCACTATACACTTAAACTATGTAGTTTTGTTACGTTATTATTTGTTTTGCTCTTGGCTGACTATACTCTAACAATTTGAGTGTACTCTCAAAATGAAGGGTTCATTTACAGTTTGAAGGTATTGATGATTTTTTAACCCAAAACCATGCTTGCTTAGGCAAGTTCTAAGGTAAATTTTGGGATTTTGACTGGACTACTTGGTTGCCCTTACTAAACTGTTCAAGATACATCATCACATATGGAATTCTTTTTAGTACTGAAGATTTTCAATGGAGTGAAGATTCACATGAAACAAACTATTAGAAACTTTAACTACTAGAGAATATACAGACACGATTTTGAGACAGTGTTGTGATTAAGAATAAGAACATGTTAACCGAAATCGACAGGACAATTCAAATAACATCAAAACCAACATTTTTTCACATCTTTGCTTTCAAGATGTTTTGCTCTCTCAAGTGTTCTGTTATGTTGGTGCTGATAGTGTTGTTGAGGAAACTAGAAAACCATTGAACAGAAAGCTTGGGAATTCGTTCAAGACTGTGTCTATCCACATAATATAGCCCAAATCGTATGTCATAGCCATTTGCCCATTCAAAGTTATCCAACAATGTCCATATCATATATCCTCTTACATCTGCACCTTTCCTGCATTCACATAACAAAATCACACCTTGTCAACAAAAACAGCAATTGAAAATAACCATAAAACAAGGATGCTGCTCATATATTTGTCCCCATCACTCACCTTATGGCTCTAAGCAGGGCTGCAAGGTAGGATTTATGATAATCTATTCGTTTGAAATCTTGTTGTAAATCATGTTTTGTCACATCCGGCTTCGGCGGTGAAGAATATCCTGAAACAAATTTTATGTAGCAAGCAATGCAAGATTTGTTAATTAACTCATTCCTCAAAATCTAAACATACATAACAAAAACTAACCTTCCATGGTCTTGGTCTTCAAGATAAAATGGTCAACATTAAGTGATCAAGCAACAATGCCAAGTTAAAACAAATGGTAGTAAATGAGATTTTGAAAACACCTTTCTTGTTTTCATTTCATTTTTTCTCAAATAATCGTAAGGAATACTACTCATTTTCTAATTATGCAGAAGAGTGCTAGTGACACTCTTTCAAACACTCTCCTTCAAAAAGACTCTTTTTGTGATTAGTTGAAATTTATTGAATCTCACATATCAAATAACTATTGTATTTCTGATTTACCTTATTTCAACCAAAATGAGTGATTTTCAATCAATTTCAACCAACTACAATGAGAGTGTGGGAGTGTCGGTGGCACTTCTCTTAATTGTGAGTACTATAAATGAAAACAAAGAATCTTTTTCGTTGTGTAATCAATGTTTACGCACCATTTTCTGTAATATACATGGGCATATTATGGTATCTCATTTTAATGTAATCTACAAGCTTCTCCATGCCCCTTGGAACCACACAGAACAATGGTAATCCTGTTTGCTTAAAGCAAAACAAATTATATCACAGATCATGATCAATAACCATTTCTTTATCAATCATTTGTGACTATTCGAGTAAACAACATAACATAATGAAAAGAGAAGCTGGAGGACATAATGGTACCGGATCACCAATTGGAACACCATCTCTTGTTACAGAGTCATTTCTACAAAACCTCTTATTGGAAGATTTGCTTCAAGAGAATGTCAACGGAATTAAAGGACATAGCAAATTATATGGGATTGCACAGTTATTTGTAACAATTATTCTCTTAATTAGGATAATTAGCTGTAATTGTATATATGGCAGTTTAGCTATTTTATTGGGCTGAAAATCAGCTTGACAGGTTGTAATTAAAGTGTATTTATATGAGAAATCTCCATGAGGATCAGGCAGTTTTTGGCCTAACCTTTTCTGAGTTTAACATGGTATCAGCCTAGGTTTCGATCCAAGACCCTAGTCTGCACTTCTTTCCTTGTTCTTTCAGCCTCGTCCAAGTTTTAGTTCTCTCCAAGTCCTTGTTTTTTTTTCCTGTTTCTTGGTCATTTCTTTCCCAGTCCAGATGTCTACCGAAAAGTATGATGTCCTCTTGGTTCGCCTTAATGGCAAAAACTACTCAGCTTGGGCATTCCAATTCCAGATCTTTGTCACAGGAAAAGACTTATGGGGTCATGTTGATGGCAGCTCTCTCGTCCCTGACAAAGACACAGCTAAGGTTGAACACGCCAAATGGACAGTCAAAGATGCTCAAGTCATGGCCTGGATCCTAGGCTCTGTCGACCCCAACATTGTCCTGAATCTTTGGCCTTGCAAGACAGCAGCCACAATGTGGAATTACTTGAAGAAAGTCTACAGTCAGAACAATAAAGCTCGAAGGTTCCAGTTTGAACACGACATCGCTACCTTTAGACAGGATAGTCTCTCCATCTCTGATTTTTACTCTCAATTCATGAATCTTTGGGCTGAATACACTGATATAGTTTATACGGACTTGCCTTCTGAAGGCCTCAGTTCAGTCCAAACAGTTCATGAAACTACTAAATGCGATCAATTTCTTATGAAATTGAGATCTGATTTTGAAGGTATTCGGTCCAACCTCATGCATAGAAATCCTGTACCATCATTGGATGCATGTTTCAATGATCTGTTGCGTGAAAAACAACGCCTCCTTACACAATCCATCATTGAAGATCACAAATCCGCTATTGTTCCAGTGGCATATGTGGCCCGAGGAAAACCAAGAAGCCATGACATGCGTACTGTTCAATGTTTCAGTTGCAAGCAATTTGGACATTATGCTTCTAACTATCCGAACAAATTCTGCAACTACTGCAAAAAGGATGGACATATTATTAAAGAATGCCCCATAAAGCCACCCAAGCGAAATGTCACAGCTTTTACAGCCTCAGTTGATTCATCTGTTCCTAATAATTCAGCCAATCCAGCACCTGTTCAGCAACGTGCTCCTGATCCTGCTCCGACTATAACCCCTGAAATGGTTCAACAAATGATCATTTCAGCATTCTCTGCTTTAGGATTCTCAGGTAAATCCTCTTCCCCTTGGTATTTTGATTCGGGGGCTTCCAACCACATGACCAACAATGCTCAATTTCTTACTAATATCAAAAAATATCTTGGAGACCTCAAGATACACACCGCTGATGGAAATCCTTTGCCTATCACAGCCACTAGTGATATTTCTCCATCTCTAACCAATGTTTTTGTTTCTCCTGGTCTCACTAGTAATCTCATTTCAGTTGGTCAATTAGTTGACAATGATTGTCAAGTACAATTCTCACAGTCTGGTTGTCTTGTGCAGGATCAACACTCAGGGAAGATAATCGCGAAAGGGCCTAAAGTTGGACGTCTTTTCCCAATCCATTTCTCCTTGCCTTTTAGTCTTTCTTTGCATTTAGTTTCTTGTAATTCTGCTATTGTTGATTACTAAGTGTGGCATAAGCGTCTTGGACATCCAAACGCAAATGTACTTCATGACTTGCTCAAATCTAATTATCTTGGAAATAAACACAATTCATCTCTTAATGTTGTTCACTTTGATTGTATTCCTTGTAAACTTGGTAAAAGTAAAATTCTGCCTTTTCCAACACATCAGTCTAATGTAACACAACCTTTTGAAATCATCCATAGTGATGTTTGGGGGGTGACACCGGTTATATCTCATGCTCTTTATAAATATTTTGTAACTTTTATTGATGATTATAGTCGCTTCACTTGGGTCTATTTTCTGCAATCAAAAGATGAAGTCTTTTCCTCTTTCAAATTTTTCCATGCTTTTGTTCAGACCCAATTTTCATCAAAAATAAAAATATTTTGCTTTGATAATGGGGGAGAATACATGTCACACTCATTTCAGGACTTCTTACAATCCAATGGCATTGTATCCTAAAGGTCATGCCCCTCAACTCCACAACAAAATGGGGTAGCGGAAAGAAAAAATCGCCATTTGCTTGATGTTGTCCGCACCCTTTTTCTGGAGTCTCGTGTGCCATCACGATTTTGGTGTGAAGCCCTTTCCACTGCAGTTCATCTTATCAACCGATTGCCATCTCCATCAATAGGTAATGAATCCCTTTTCAATCGGTTATATGGTCACCCACCCAATTACTCCAATCTTCGTATCTTTGGTTGTGTGTGTTATGTCCATCTTCCTCCAAGAGAACGTACCAAGCTCACTGCACAATCTGTTGAATGTGCCTTTCTTGGATATTCTCCTCATCAAAAGGGCTTTCTATGTTATGATCCTACCATCCGTAGGATTCGAGTATCTAGAAATGTCACTTTCCAAGAAAATGTATATTTTTTTGCATCACATCCTGACCTTACCTCTCCTCCAATTTCTATTTTGCCATTGTTTTCTAACTCTCATGCAGGAGAACCATCCTCTAAACCTCTCTTGACCTTACAGCAGACGTAGCACTGCCAATTAAAATCAGCAGACAGAACCTCAAGGGCCCCTTCGAGATAATTCCTTGGCTGCTGATCCAATAGAAGAACCAGAACCAGCTCCTCCAAGACGCAGCTCACGCATTATTAAGCCCCCAGACAGGTATATCCATTCCATGACAGCCTCATTATCCTCTATTCCTATCCCTTCCTCTTATAGCCAGGCCATGAAGAATGCTTGTTGGCAGAAAGCTATTGAAACTGAACTTCTAGCATTGGAAGAAAATCAAACATGGGATATAGTCCCGTGTCCCTCATCTGTTAAGCCTTTAAGTAGCAAGTTTGTGTTCTCTATAAAGCTGCATTCGGATGGATCCATAGATCGTTACAAAGCTCGTTTGGTTGTGCTTGGAAATAAGCAACAATATGGACTGGACTATGATGAGACTTTTGCACTGGTCGCCAAGATGACAACTATGCGCACTATTCTTGCTCTTGCTGCCTCACAATCTTGGCCACTGCATCAAATGGATGTCAAAAACACATTCCTTCATGGTGACCTTCAGGAGGAAGTTTACATCAAGCTTTCTAATGGTATGCTTACCCCTTCACCGAATACTGTTTGCAAACTAAAACGCTCTTTATATGGATTGAAACAGGCACCAAGAGTATGGTTTGAAAAGTTTCGCTCCACACTACTTGTTTTTGAATTCACTTAAAGTCAGTATGATCCCTCTCTTTTCCTACAAAGGACTCCTAAAGGCATCGTGGTGCTTCTTGTTTATGTGGATGACATTGTGGTCACTAGTTCAGATCAAGATGCTGTTTCTAGAATCAAAAATCAGTTGCATTCAACCTTTCAAATGAAAGAGTTAGGCCATCTCACTTATTTCTTGAGTTTAGAGGTGCATTATCATCACCAAGGCATTTCTCTATGTCAACATAAGTATATTCAAGACTTGATCCAGCTAGTTGGACTCCCAAATGCCACCCTTGTTGATACTCCCATGGAAGTTAATGTTAAATATCGGAGAGATGAAGGTGAACTTCTTGATGATCCCACTCACTATCGCAAGCTCGTGGGAAGTCTCATCTATCTAACTATCACTCGCCCAGATATTTCTTTTGCTGTCCACACCGTGAGTAAGTTCATGCAATCTCTGAGGCATTTGCATCTTTCAGCAGTACAACGGACCATTAGATACCTCCTTGGCACCCCAAAGCATGGTCTGTTTTTTCCTGCTGATTCCTCCGTACAACTCCAAGCATATAGTGATGCTGATTGGGTTGGTTGTCCAGACACAAGAAAATCTACTACTGGCTGGTGTATGTTCCTAGGGAATGCTCCTATTTCATGGAAATGTAAGAAACAAGATTCAGTCTCAAAGTCCTCCACTGAAGCAGAATATCGCGCGATGTTTGCCGCTTGTTCTGAAATAATATGGTTGCGTGGTCTCCTCATAGAGCTTGGATTCTCTCAAGCACAACCAACTCCGTTGCATGCTGACAACACCAGTGCCATACAGATTGTAGCAAATCCAATTTACCATGAACGGACTAAACATATTGAGGTTGACTGTCACTCTATTCGCGATGCCTATGATCGAAGAGTCATCAGTCTACCACACATCTCAACTTCCGTTCAAATAGCTGACATTTTCACTAAAACATTGACACATCAGCGACACAATTTTCTACTTGGCAAATTGATGCTGGTCGATTTCCGGGCATCAATTTGAGGGGGGATGTCAACAGAATTAAAGGCCACAGCAAATTATATGGGATTGCACAGTTATTTGTAACAATTACTCTCTTAATTATGATAATTAGTTGTAATTGTATATATGGCAGTTTAGCTATTTTATTGGGCTGAAAATCAGCTTGACAGGTTGTAATTAAAGTGTATTTATATGAGAAATCTCCATGAGGAACAAACAATTTTTGGCCTAACCTTTTCTGAGTTTAACAGAGAACAAGTAGAGAGGATGCAGTCTTTGGTATAGAGAGTTCCATAGTGATTGATGCCAATGAAGTCTAGGCTGCCTTTTATGAGACTCTTCTCCTCAGGAGAGAACACTAGCAAGTTTTTTCCAAGGATTTAGCGCATCTCAGTCGGGTACTCACCAAAAACCAGGGGATCTAGGACCCTTTGTGTCACCGACAGAGAAGTAAAAGATTTTAAGAAAATAAAAACAATGGATTGTTTGCTGCTAATGCTTTTAAATTTTCATTAATAATAATGTACATAATAGTTTGTGTGAGGAATGATTGTCATAAGAAAAACTCTTCACATTTTAATAATAATGTACATAATAGTTTCCACTCATGCTTTATTAGTTTGCTGCTAATGCTAATGCTTTTCAATTTTCACTCTACCTGACACTTTCTTTCAAGGATTCTTCCTGTGATTTCCAATAAATTTTAACCAGTAATCATAAAAAGAGTATCGGAGAGAGTTTCATCAGCACTCCTCTAGTTTGTGTAGATATGATTGTCATAAGGAAAACTCTTCACATTTTTTCTCTGATTTTGTAGCAACTTACCGGGCTAGGTCAAAAGTCAAGGCCTTACTCGCAACTTGTCTATCACATTCTTCATCTCTAAGTGTTTCAAGCATGGGGGAATGTATCACAATGCCAATGGTTCCACCTTGCTTTGCTTGGATTAGCATGAGTGGTTTACTAATTAAACTCCAATTTTGGCCTTTAATCCTCTTTCCCCTAACCTAGAAAATGTGACAACAATTGTTAGTTTGTTACCTGAAAGTGCTTGCGGTATAATTCAACAGCTTTGGCATGTGCCAGTAACATATTGTGCATGGCAATGAGAGGCTCAACATCAGAGTTGCCAGTATTACAATTTCCAAAAGGTGGTGAACAGTGACCAAGGGGATATATTCCTTTCATATAGGCAAAGTCAACAACCAGGTTTGGCTCATTGATGGTAGTCCAGTACTTAACCCTGTCTCCAAAGCTCTTAAAACAAACTTCAGCAAAATGAACAAAATCTCTCCTACAACAAAGAATGTATACAGTTATAAAAGTTTCAATGTTCTTTTATGCAGGAGAATATACCAGCTTACAGAACAATTCATTGAAGAATTGATATAATTGCAAAAAAGAAATTAGCATTCTACATACTGAGTAATAAAAAATGAGAACTGAAGATTTACTGTATTAGGGGACTAATCCAGCCACCATATCTTTCTTCCAGTTCTTGTGGCAAGTCATGATGATGAATCGTCACAAATGGCTCAATCCCTGGGTTAAGTACACTGTTCAGATTTAGGTATAGCCTAGGACAATGTCAAACTGTTAGCTACAGACTCTCACGTTTCTTCAGGGAAATGGCATGACTACCTAGTTTCCATTTTTGTGTTTAGTGGGTTTTGGTTTGGTACCCCACTTGTATTTTCATTTTTTTCTTCTTTCAATAGTACTTGAGGTGGCTAGGACTCTGTCTTGCTCTAGTGCCAATCTAATTGGGATGTGAGCACTACAGTTCATGTTGGCTAGTTCCTATTCTATAAGAAAAAATATTATTAGCAAGGACCGTGATGCTGCAGGACCACTTAATAATTTTTTGTTGCAAGGAAAGTATCAAAGAATGTATTGCTAGCACTTGTCATGTTAAATCATTTCTGAGATTTCACTTATCAGCTTTAGTTTTGACTTTTAAAAGAGTTATTTCTTATGTCTCGAGCCTTGAAAAGGAAACATACCAAGACTGAATACTATCAGTTAATCAGAAGTCAAAACAAAGTAGCACAATGCAATATAAAGAACCAAGTGGACATTGACATTGCAATTCACCTCTAAGCAGTAGATTGTCTATAATCTTGTTGTAGAACATTATCCCACTTGGATTTATGTCTCGTATATCCCTCCTGTTAAGGCTCATGAAGATCAAATTAAGCAGAATAATTGAAAGATAAGATTATGGGGAACTAGTTTGTAAACTTTTTTAAACACTTACTTGGTAGAACCCTTGTCCATGAAATAGAAAATCGATATACATTTACCCCAAGAGATGACATCAACTCAATGTCTTCCTGTCAAATGTCAAGGATAACAGGCTAAAGAGTATATAATAAAGGACAACGGTAAAGTTGAAGCTGGTATTTACCAAATAGCAATGATAATGATCATCTGCAATGTCACCATTCTCATCATTTTTTATCTTTCTTGAAAATTGATCAAATCTCCTTACAATTCTTCTATAACTGTATGCATGGACCATACAAGCAAGCAATCAAGATTTACCTGGTGTATGACTAAAAACATCCCAGTTGCTTAAACCCCTACCATCTTCTAAAGCTGCTCCTTCAATCTGTTGTTGTTGTTTCACAAAATTCCCATTAGCAGAAACAACATCTTAAATATTTCAAGATTGGAAAAAACTAAGAAACTTTCCAACAAAAGTTTTGTATATGTTTTAGGCAGAGATAGGAAAAGTAAACAGGTAGTACTTGGTAAGAGGAAGTGCTTGTTCCAAAGAGGAACCCTTTTGGGAAGTGAGATCTGCTAATTCCATCTTCAACTTCATCTGAACAACTTTGGACATTAAAATGAACACAACAACAACAAAGCAGTGTCATAACAACACTTAGCAGCCTCTGTAGCATTTTCATTTTGTTGGTATGAAAAGTACTGTGTGGCAGGTTGTACTTTTCATTTAAGGGTGAGTAAGTCTAAATTCAGCACTGTGTGGCAGGTTGTTTCCTTTAAGAATGATCACACTTGTCACAAGACAGCTAGGAACCAACAAGCCAAGACAAAGTGGTTGAGTAACAAATTTATGCGTCTTTTAAGACATACACCAAAAATGAAGACAAGTGCTCTTAAGGCTTTTGCATTAAATGAATGGGGTTGCAAGCTGAGTCTAGACCAGACTTATAGAACCAAGTGTAGGGCACTGAGAAAATTGAAGGTGTTATAAAAGAACAATATACACAACTATGAAGTTATGGAGATGAAGTGTTAAATAAAAATGTAAGCAGTACAATTATAATTCACTGTGACATGGGTGATAAAGGGCCTATTTTGAAAAGATTTTATGTTTGTCTAAAGGCTGTCAAATTTGCATTTGTGACAACTTGTAGACCATTAATTGTTCTAGATGGGTGTTTCTTGAAAGGTGATTATGGTGGTCATCTTTTGACAGCAGTTGGAAAAATGATGCTTATTGCATATGCAATAGTAGAAGCTAAAACTATAGAGTCTCGGGGTTGGTTCATGGATTTACTTTTGATTGATTTGAATGGTATTCAGACCAAGACATGGTCTTTCATCTTTGATCAACAAAAGGTAGTTTTCTATTATTTATTAACTATTTATTTATATTATTGAAATTGAATAAACTAATTTAGTTTTTAGTTTAATGTAGGGTTGTTAAATGTGATAAAGGAATTAGGTGACAAAGTTGAACATCGTGTATGTGTTAGGCACCTATACAACAATTTTAGAAAAAGGCATCCAGGTGCTTAATTGAAGGAAATGATATGGCAAGCTGCAAGAGCCATAACAGTGCCAGAATTTGATAAAGTTATGGAGAAGATAAAGGCGATTAATGAAAATGCTTGGAAGGAGTTGAATGCTTTACAACCTTCATGTTGGGCCAAGTCAGCATATCATACCAATAGTCAATGTGATATTCAAGTTAACAACATGTGTGAGGCATTCAACAAAAGTATATTGGAGTATAGGGAGAAGCCTATCATCACTTTGCTTAAAGGGATTAAGTTTTATCTAATAACAAGGATTGTAAGATTAAGGGAGTTGATGACCATATATAGGGGACCTATTTGTCCTAAAATACAATAGATACTCGAGAAAAACAAAAAAGATGCTAAAGGATGGAGTCCTATTTGGTCTGGTGATGATCAATACTCAATGTTTGAGGTCTCTAATTACTACCACAAGCATGTCATAAACATCAACAAAAGGATCTGTAGCTGTAGAAAATGGGATCATGTTTATGACATAACAACTATCAACTTGAAGATTATGTTGCATCTTGCTATAGGTTGTAATTTCTTTCCTTGACTACTATCAATTTACCGCTGAAATGCTATGAATATATTGTTAAAATGGTTTGAATTGCTTTCAATTTTTAAGGAATTGATAACATTTATTAGAGAATTATTATATTTCTCATTAGGGAAATGACTTTAATGCTATGAATATACTGGTCTGGTTGTTTAAATAGCCTCTTCTATATGTTGGAAATTTACTATTGAAATTGTTTGAATTTTACCTTTGAATTTTCATTGTTGAAATGCTTTGAAATTTTACCTCTAATATGGTCTGAATTTAATGTTGAAATGCTTTTAAATGCTCTAAAATTCATTGTTGTAGTTTTTTTATTGATACAGGAAATGCACCTATATGACCACTTACTCGTATTACATTAAGCCATGTCATGGTCCATTATTATGGACGAAAAGTATGGGTGACCCAATTAATCCACTTAAGAAAAGAAGAGCACCTAGAAGACAAAGGTTAGGAACAAGGCCAATGATGAGTCAAAAAACAAGTACAAGTTACCAAGGCAAGTAACATGTCTTACTTGTAAAGGTTGTGGGAAGGTTGGTCATAATATTAGAACGTGCAAAGATAAAACAAGGGCGGACAAGGACATTCCAAAAGATGGAAATAAGGTAATTTATACATATAATAATTTATAATTGATTTTGTAATTTCATATAATTGCATCTTACAATGTAGTTTTGTGGCAGAATTTGAAAAAGAAACCAACCACTCAACAAAAGGTATCAAAAGAACATTTAAGTTGTGATATATATTTTGTAAAAATATAACAAGTATCAACTCATTTATTTTGCAGAAAATAAAATCAGGTCTAGGTGAAACTTCCTCTACTGCTGCACATGCTCCAATAACTGTTTGTGTTGGTGCTCTAGATACTCAATCTAGTCAGTCTGCTCAAGCACCGACTCCAACTGCTCAATCAATTGCACGAAGCACTGTTTCAATCTCAAGAACACCACCATCAAGCCAACAATCAACTGCTGCAACATAGTTGGATTTTTTTATACTTTTTTTTTAATGTGGAGATATAATGATTGTGGAATGTTATATTTTTTATTCTACCAAATTGTTATAGTAGTTACTATATTTTTTTTATGCTTTTTCTATTGTATGTCTATATGTTAATCTTTGTTATATCAATAATTTTTTGGATTTAATTTAGTTCTAACTTGCTTTTTTTTTTAGTTATTAGTTTTAGTATTTTTAACTAGTTTTAAGAAGAATATTGAAAAAAAATTGTGTTCATGGAATTTCATTAGAAAGGAAATGCATATAAATATATAAAAACAAACAATAAGAGTACCAATAGCATAATTCAACATTAAATTTCATATAATCATTAATTTAGACATTAGCAAAAAATGGTAAAAAAAATATATTTTTTTGGCTGAATTAGAAAAAAAAATCATAATTTAGACATTAGTAAAAAAAATGATTTTTTTTTTGCTAAATTAAAAAAAGAATAATTTAGTCATTATTAAAAATTTTAAATAATTAAGCTTAATTAAAAAAAGTCAATGTCTATTTTAACAGTCAACCCTTCAATTTTAACGGTAGAATCAAAAGTACTTGATTTTGAAAGTAGGGACCCAAAATTGTGGATTTTAAACTAGGGAGACTAAAATTACGGATTTGATAAAGTAGGAGAACCAAAAATGCAATTAACCTTTTTTTTATAATATTTTCCCCTTCTTTTTGGAGTTTTTTTTTTAAAATCCTTCCTCTTACATTTACTTCTTTCTTCTTCTTCTTCTTCTTCTTCTTCTTCTTTTTTTCTATTTTTTTATTTTCTTATAACTTTTTTTCTTTTATAAATTTTTTTTACAACTTTACACTTTTTATATATTTATGTTATTATTATATTACTGTTTTATGTTTTTTATTTCTAAAAAATATCTTATTATTTATATGAAAAAGCAATACAAAGTTTTGAATAATTACATATTTTTCCATTATTTTTTATTCATTTAAAATTATGACTATTTTTTAGATTTGTTTTTTTATTTAATTATCATTTTTACCCTTTTAATTTTTTTCCTTATATCATTAATTTTTTTTTTATTCTTATGTTTTATATACACGGTTAGATTTAAAATTTAAAATATACTATTAATCTTTTATTTTATTTTTGATTTTTTAAATTAAAAACAAAAATTACGTGTAAAATTTTTTATCGTCGCTAAGAATTGAGGACAGGATCATGAATAATGACGGAGAATGACATACATGTTTATTGTGTTCTGTTACCATACTTATTCAAAATTATTAGTTTTGTATTTTTTTTTCTTAACACAAGCTATCTATTACTATTAATAAAAGAATGTACACCAAGACAAATGTCATCCTCTCATAAGTTCTTTTTTTTTTTCATTATTATCTTCTCACTCTTAATTCAAACATAACTTTTAAAAAATATCAAAATGTTTTTTCATCATCTTTCTCTATTGTCTCTTTCCTTGTATCACCTTCCTTTGTTTTTTTTTTTTTTTTTTGCTCTCCTTTTTATCTTTCTTTTACATTTTTGTTTTTTTTTTTTTAAAATAATACAAATTACTATTCAATTGAGAAATTGATCTCCACCCTGATTTCTCACAGTTAAGATTTATGATTTGTGTTTTGAAACATTGTGAATAAGGATGGGCTGAGGACAAGGTGAATTTACTCAACTCTGAATGAGCATTAGGTAAATATAAAATTTTCTTCACGATAAAAATCACAAACAAAAAGAGATGAAAGTGGAAATGATGACAAGAACTGGGATGAAAATATACTCATTCTTATTTTACTCGATTATCATGTCTACTCAATAAAAAATTACATATTTTGATAAAACTAAAATATATTTTAATCTTTCCCAAAAAAAAAAGAAGTAATTTTTAATTATTTTATTTTTTGTTTTAATTTTATTGAGTGAAGATGAAACGAGAGAAGAAATAACATATACATATATGTTCACGTCTTATTCCATTACCATGCACATTCACCATCATCATCATACATTTTTTTTGTTTAATATAATTACATATTTAGATACGATTAAAATATCTTTATCTTTTATCTTTTAATTATTATTTTTTATTTTAATTTTGTTTTCTAAATTAAAAAAATACTTTGATCCATTACACGTCTTTGTTAAGTCAATTTATTATTTAATATTTTATTATTATATACAGAATAATTTATCCTAATAATGAGAGATCGAGACAGGGGATCAATTTTTTAATTGAATAGTGATTTATATCATTTAGGTAAATAATGTTTTAGATGTATTATTTGTGTAAAATTTTATTTATTTTATATTTTGTGTCAAAAACTCTAATTTCCTTTTCAATTATATATCTACTTTATATAGAAATTTTCTTTATGTTATAATAAAAAAAATTATTTTTTAAAATTTTCTTTTACATTATTTTCTTTTTTTCTTTCATTTTTCTTTGTTTTATATATATATATATATATATATATATATATATATATATTCACATCTCACTGTGTTGTCATGTATATTTATAATTATCGTTATACATTTTTTTATTAAAATAATTATATATTTAGATACGATTAAAATATTTTTTATCTTTTAATTTTATTTTTTAAATTAAAAAGTATTTTGATCCATCTTTTGTTAAGTAACGTGCGAAGCCACGGGTATAATGCTAGTTATTACTAAAATTACGTCAAATTGAAAAAGAATGATTAAGCTAAACCTATGCAATATGATTGGTCAACGTCAGCCCTGATTTTAATACTGAAAATTTTCATTGGAGAGAAGATACACAGGAAAATATATAAATAAGAAAATCTATTAGAAACTACTGTAGTATACTCCTACTAGAGAAGAAACAGAAACGATTTTGAGGCACTGTGTTGTCAACTCGCCCAATTTATTTGTAGTAGTTGTGCTTGTACGATGTAACGGGCAATAATTGAAAATTTGTGTGGTTGTCTTTCCTGCCACATTGAGCACAAGGAGACCATGTAACCGACATGGTAGGGCAGGGACATTTTCAAAAATTAGTGTGGGTTCCACATGTTTCTTCTCTTCTCTCTACTATAATTCAAATATTTCTTTTCAATTCACTTTCATTCCATCCTAAAAGTTTGGCTAAATTTCACTTCTTTTCTTTTTAAATTTGATTATTTATATTTTAAAAACTTTTTAAATTTGTACGCACCGTTTAGGGTTTGGCTAATAAAATCATTAATGGATCATTGATGTCATATTTACATGTGCTTGAATAATTGTCAAAGATAGGAAGGCATTGTATATGATTTTTTTTTTTTTATATAATCATGTTATTGGTATAAAATATTTTGATCAGACGCTAATATTTATATGATCATCTTTAATAGAAATTTTTTTTATTTTTTTAATTTACATCACTCAAATTCAAGAACTTTTGTCAGTATTAGTATTAGAGGTGATATCGTTAATTTCATCAGTTAATTTCATCAAAGCTTGATATGAAATGACTATATAATTCTATTGTTTTGTTTATACATATTTATTTATTTATTTGCACTAAAACGCCACTTTATGAGTTTACGTATTCTTTGTGCCTCCCATATGCTAGAAACTTCACCACCGATATTGTCCCAAACAAGCAAAAGTTTAAGGGGAGCTGCCATGTTGGTTGAAAGTTGTAAAGATAAAACTCAAAAAAAATCATTCAAGTTAAAACCATTTGCACAATATCTTGTGCTTAAAGAAGAGCAACAAAACAGGATTAAAACAATCATAAATGTCAGAACTTAAAAAATAAAGCACCAACCCTTCATACGCTGCTGATTTTGTGCACCTTGTTTTGCTCGTGGTCTATATCACACTGCTGGAAATGGTAAAAATGATGGTGAGTGGATTCACTTTGGTCCTTTATGTTATTTAGTAAGTTTATTTTAGTCCCTAATCTTTTTTAAGAGGTTCAAACCAGTTCCTATCTTTTTTAATTGGTTCAAATTAAAAAAGATTCAAAGTATCCTTTAAGTTTTTACAAATGTTCAAAATGATCCATTGGCGTTTTCTCTGTTAGCATTTTGATGGTAAGGATCAATTTGAATTGTTTTCAAAACATAAAAGGACCAAAGTAAATTTTCTTAAGAAGAGTGTATTATTTTGCCATCTCAAAGACCATTTGGGTATTATGGAGTATCTAAGTTAGTAATCATAAATCTTGCATCAATAGCCAAGTGTTGAAACTCTATGATACTTGATGGTATATTTTCAGATCTACACTGAGCCTTTCTTCATCCTTCATTCATCATCTTCCTCTCCATGTTTTAGAAAAAAAATGTCTGAAGATTAATAATGTCCAAAAACAATAAATGGACAGAAGAATAGTTCAAATAAAATCAAAACCAACATATTTCTCATCTTTGCTTCCAATATGTTGCTCATTCAAGTGTTCTGTTATGTTGGTGTGGATAGTGTTGTTGAGAAAACTAGAAAACCATTGAACAGAAAGTTTGGGAATGCGTTCAAGAGTGTGTCTATCCACATAATATAGACCAAATCTTATGTCATAGCCACTTGACCATTCAAAGTTGTCCAACAATGACCATATCATATATCCTCTTATGTCTGCACCTTTCCTGCACAAAATAAAATTACCCTTTCTCAGCAAAGTAATTGAAAATCACCCTAAAACAAGGATATTGCTCAAATATTAGTCTCCATCACTCACCTTATAGATCTAAGCAGAGCTTCAAGGTAGGTTTTATGATAATCTATTCGTTTGAAATCTTGTAATAAATCATGTATTGTCACATCTAGCTTGAGTGGTGAAGAATATCCTGAAACAAATTTCATGTAGCAATCCAAAATTTGTTGATTAACTCAATCCTCAAAACACAAACATACATAACAAAAAGTGACCTTCCATGGTCACTATTCATGCTCTCCTAGTTCAACATACAATGGTCAATACTAAGTGATCAAGCAACAATGCCAGGCTGAAACAAATGGGAGAAAATTAGATTTTGGAAACACCTTTCTTGTTTTCATTTCATATTTTCATTAACAACCATAAAAAATACAACAACTCCCTTTTCTTTGTTTCGGTTTTCAATGTTGTTTTTTTCATATACAAACATTTGAAAACAAGAAATAAAGAAGAAATAATAGTGGCTTCCATTTAGTTTTATTTCAAAAAAAAAGTAGAAATACAATGACAATGACATTTTAAAAAAAATTGTGAGTAGCAGAAATGAAAACAGAAAATAATTCGTAGTAATGTAATCAATGTTCACACACCATTTTCTGTAATATACATGGGCAAGTTATGGTATCGTATTTTGATGTAGTCTACAAGCATCTCCATGCCCCTTGGAACCACAAAGAAATCTGGTATTCCTGTCTGCTTAAAACAAAACAAATTATACCACTTATTATTCAGTACCTATTCCTTTATCAAACATTTTGAATAAACAACATAACACAATGAAAAGAGAAGCTGGAGGACATAACGATACCGGATCACCAATTGGAACACCATCCCTTGTCGAAGTCTTTTCAACAAAACCTGTTATTGGATGATTTGCTTCAAGAGAACAAGAAGAAAGGGTGCAGTCTTTGGCATAGAGAGTTCCATAGTGATTGATGCCAATGAAGTCTAGGCTGCCTTTTATGAGACTCTTCTCCTCAGGAGAGAACGCCGGCAACTTACTCCCGAGGATAGAGTGCATCTCGGGAGGGTATTCACCAAAAACCAATGGATCTAAGACCCTTCTTGTCACCAAAAGAGCAGGATCAGTTTTTCAAAAAATGAAAAATAGAAGAATCGTCTGCTGTGATTCTTTTTTTTTTTCCATACATAATGTACATAAGAGTTTGTGTAGGCATGATTGTCATAAGCAAAACTCTTTAACATTTTTCCTTTGTATTTGTTGCAGGTGTTAACTGGTACTACTTCTTTGTTCTTAACAACAACTTACCAGGCTATGTCAAAAGCCAAGGCCCTACTCACAGAATGTCTATCACATTCTTCATCTCTAAGTGGTTCAAACATGAAGGAAAATGCAACAATGCCAATGGTTCCACCTTGCTTTGCCTGGATTAGCATCAGTAGTTTACTAATTAAACTCCAATTTTTGCCTCTAATCCTCTTTCCCCTAACCTATAAAATGTGACAACAAATGCTAGTTTGTTACCTGAAAGTGCTTGCGGTATAGTTCAACAACCTTGGCATGTGACAGTAGCATATTGTGCATGGCAATGAGAGGCTCAACATCAGAGTCACCAATGTAACAATTTCCAAAAGGTGGGGAACAGTGACCAGGGGGATATGTTCCTTTCATATAGCCAAAGTATGCAAACATGTTTGGCTCATTGATGGTAGTCCAGTACTTAACCCTGTCTCCAAAGCTCTTAAAACAAATTTCAGCAAAATAAACAAAATCACTCCTACAACAAAGAATGTATACAGTTATAAAAGTTTCACTGTTCTCTTGGCTTAAAATTTTGGACTATGATTATGCAGGAGAATTTATCAGTTTACAAGACAATTCATTGAAGAATGGATAAAATTCCAAGTTCTTTAGCATTATATATTTTGAGTAAGAAAAAATGAGAGCTGAAGATTACTGTATTAGGGGACTGATCCAACCACCATATATTTCTTCCAGATCTTGTGGCAAGTCATAATGATGAATTGTCACAAATGGCTCAATCCCTGGATTAAGTACACTGTTCAGATTTAGGTACAGCTTAGGACAATGTCACACTGTTATCTATGAATATGAAATGAGAAATGTTTGCACACACTGCTAATGGGTGAAACTCATGCGAGTCTATATGTAGGTCTCATTTTTCATTTCATAGGTCTCATTCCCAAACTAGTAGAACACACATGAATTTAACTAATGTAGAAAGTGTGTTGTGAAGAGTGTTAAAGAAAGTATTGCTAGCACTCTCCATATAATGTTAAACCATTTATAAGGTTTCACTTAATAGCTTTAGTTTTTACTAGGGCTATTTTGTATGTCACGAGCCTTGAATCATAACAAGACAGAATACTATCAATCTAAAGTCAAAACATAGAAGCACTATGGAATATAAAGAATCAAGTGAACATTGACATTGCAATTTCACCTCTAAGCAGCAGATTGTCTATAATCTTGTTGTAGAACATTATCCCACTTGGATTTATGTCTCCATATATCCCTCCTGTTGCATTTCATGAAGAACAAATTAAGCAGAAATTTTGAAAGATTATGGGAATTAGTTTGTAAATTTTAAATACTTGGTAGAATCCTGGTCCATGAAATAGAAAATCGATATACATTCACCCCAAGAGACGACATCAACTCAATGTCTTCCTGTGGAATATGTCACAAGGACAACGGTTAAGTGAGTCAGATACTAGTCAGAGTATAATAAAGGCAGAAAAAATTAAGCTAAAATTTACCAAATAGCGATGGTAATGATCATCTGCATTGTCACCATTCTCACCATTTTTTATCTTTCCTGGAAATTGTTCAAAATTCATAGTGATTATATTCATGTCAATCATTACAATTCTATAACTGTATCCACCACTAGCAATGTAAGATAGACTAAAAACAGATGACTAGTCACCATTCACCTGGTGTATGACTAAAAACATCCCAATTGCTTAAACCCTTTCCATCTTCAAAATATGCTCCTTCAATCTGTTGTTGTTGTTTCATAAAATTCCCATTAACAGAATTAAACAAGTCAAAGAACATCTTAAATATTTCAGGTGGTGGGGAGGGTGCTTAACTCCAATCTCCAACAAAATTTATATACTTTTTTTATATCAGAGAAAGGAAAAGTATAAAAAGAAAAGTAGTACCTGGTAAGAGGAAGTGGCTGTTCCGAAGAGGAACCCATCTGGGAATTGAGATCTGCTGATTCCATATTCTATTTCATGACAACTTTGGACATGAAAATTATGAACACAGCAGAGCAATATCATCATTAGTATTTGCATCTTGGTTGTTAATGGTCGCAATCAAATCTTGTTTCTTTAATTTTTTTTTTAGGTTTTTTATAAATATTTCAATTTTATTCTGGCTACTCGATAAATTTTTTCATTGGTCTGAATCTGGATAAATTTATCAGGTATTCGAAACTACCATAAATATTTATCACAATTCACAAACATGGGCATTGAGCACGAGGAGAGGTAGCAGTAGCAGCACACCATGTGTTTTGATATACGTCAATTATCCATGTTTCACATCATATTCATATCACCAATTTTATTTTAAGAAAAAAGATAAAGTATAAGTAGGGATGTTCATAAACCGAACTAAATCGTGAGATTGTCCAAAAAAATCAAAAATCAATTAAACTGAAAAATCACATGGACCAAAAATTTCCAAAACCGTATATTTTTTGTGATTTGGTTCGATTTTTGGATTTTATTATAAAAAATCGAATTAAACCGAACCAAACCGCATTATATAATTATATTGATTTACTTTTATAAATTTAATATTATCTAACTAACAATATTTTAATTTTTTATGATTGATTTATAGTATATTTTTTTTTAATAATAAATTTGTAATATATTATGACACATATTTTCATATATTACAAAAAGATATATTTATATTATTAAATAACATTAAATTAAATATAAAGTAAAACATGATTTATTATTATATTACAAAAAAAAGTTAATAATATCCTTTTATAATAATGTTAAATAGAAGTAAAAATAATATTTTTTAAACTAAAATATGTAAATCAAAATTTAATAAAAAAATAATATAAAATAATAATTATGTGAGTTTAATTAAAAAAATTAAACTATGATAATAGATTAAAAAAAATCGCAAAATCGAACCGAACTAAACCGCAAAAAATTGGTTTGATTTGATTTGGTTTGAATTTGATGTTATGTTAAAACCGAATCAAACCGAACCGCGACTTTATTTTAGGTTTGGTTTGGATTACTTTTTCCCCAAAAATCGAACCAAACCGCACCGCGAACACCCTACCCAACCCTACCCTACCCTACCTATAAGTTAATAACTTCAATCTTAATGGGTGTGTCTTATTATGGGAGCTTAATAGACAGACACATGGTAGGGTCTTTAAAAGAATAAAAGTTGCTGTGATATCTATGCCTATGGTATCTTTCCAAACTCAGGTAGTTAGAAATGTGACATTAAAATAATTGCTTGGAAGATTTCAAATTCGAGTATTATTGATGGAAAAAAATGTAGTTGAAAGACGAAAATTCTACTAAAGATAACAAGATAAGTTTCTGATAAAGATTAGTTATCAGCAAATCGCTAGATATACCATATGAATAACAAAGAAAAGATTAGACACTACTTTGTCTCACAATATTTTACTATCCAGTACTTAAAAATCGAAACCAGAATAATTTTTCATGACTTCGTTGCTTCTAAGACGTTGCTCGATCATTGGTGCTGATAGTGTTATTGAGGAAAGTAGAAAACCATTGAACAGAGAGTTTAGGAATTCGTTCAAGAGTGTGTCTAACTCTATCCACATAATATAGCCCAAATCTTATGTCATAGCCATTTGGCCATTCAAAGTTGTCCAACAATGACCATATCATGTATCCTCTCACGTCAGCACCTTTCCTGCACATAATTAATGAAATTACACCATCTTCTCAACAAATTGACACAGTAATTGTTGATAATTGATAATAACCCTAAAAAACAAGGATTGTGCTCATATATTAGTCCTCCATTCACTCACTTTATGGCTCTAAGAAGAGCTGCAAGGTAGGCTTTGTGATAATCTATTCGCTTAAAATCTTGTAGTAAATCCTCCACTGTCTCATTCGGTTTGTGTGGTGAACAGTATCCTAAAACAATATATTTTTATGTAGCAATCCAAAATTTGTTCATTAACTCATTCCTAAAAAAACTAGTAAAACACAACTATACATACCAATTTGAATAAAAAAACACACACAGCTATATATAATAACCAAATTAGCATGTTTTAAACTACATGGATCAGATCATTAAGCAAAAAAAACTACAACTACAAGAACTAAATTTATATATTTTAAAAACTTAATATCACTTTTATTCCATTAAATTTATCTTTTCTATGTTTTTGATCCATAATATTTTAAAACATGCAAATATATAAATACCAAAAGCGGAAAAGACAAGATGCTCCGCTGCTAAACCAAAATACAATCAGAGGCTTAGCAGAGAAGACAAATTTATGAAGAAAATCACTAAAGCCACTTACGAGAGTTGTTGTAATAAAACTACAAAAGAAAAAATTTATCAAAACAGAATCGATTACAACAAAAATCAGCTCATGAGATAACGACAGCAGATAATAAGCAGCTTCAATGTTTTCAGCCCACTTAATATAACTCATCACCACAAATCCTAATACCAATTTGCACCAGAACAATTTTTTTTTTGCCTGCTTGTGTAGAGTCCTATTGTATATCTAAACCAGGACAAGTAGTTCTCAGTAGTGTCACTACGCACACCAACTATTTGATATGAATCCCCACCAACACCACATGACCAACCAGCCCCTCAGAACAGAGAAAAGAACCATTATCCTGTCTTTAAACCACTCCTCTCCTCTATCAATTGAAGCTCAAATTAGGCATCTTTGGAACCAAATGTACATATCTTTATTTGACAAGCTAGCTTTCCAAAGTTCAGGAATTGCTGCTACCAAATAAAAAAAGGAACACAAAAAATGAAAGCTTTTTAACAGATATTTATTTGACAACCTCATCTAACGAAGAAAATAACAAAAATGTGAGACTGAAGAGACATTTATTGAAGGCAAAATCGTCCAAAATCCCATAGTGCAAGCGCAGATCCAAGATTGCCACAACGCTCCTGTTTTGTTGCCGCGACGCCACCCTCGCCTCTATCTGCTGGATGGCGGTGACGAACCTAGATCCGTGGGCCGTCACACACCAACCCTCCACCATAACCTAGCAACCCTCCACACACCACCACATCCACAATTCATGTTGGCAAAGGAACGCGCGCGGTCGTGGGGCGCTGTTGTGGCCAGGGACGCGAGTCACGGAGGTGGAGGGAGAGGGGCAACTGCACGAGTCGCGGAGGTGGAAGGAGAGGGACGGCGGCGCGCGATCGTGGAGGGGAGGGGAGGGGAGGTTGTGTTGGCGGAGTTAGGAGGGGAGATGGTGGTAATTTTGGATGATGGTGAAACCGTGAAAGGTGGAAGATGGAGGCTTTTGAATGGTTTTTAATTTAAAAAATAAAGATAGTGACATTCTTAACGTCATAATCTAAAATTAATTATTTTAAAATTTAAAAATACTTTTAAAATATATCAAAACTTAAAAGATGAAAGATTTAATATACTAAAAATAACTTCAAACCTATTTTAAACTAATACCAAAAGGTTCATGTTTACGCACCATTTTCCGTAATATACATGGGTATATTATGGTATTTTATTTTAACGTAGTCTACAAGCTTCTCCAGGCCCCTTGGAACCACAAAGAACCATGGCAAACCTGTCTGCTTAAAACAAAACAAATTAAATTATATCACAGATTATTATGTTCAATAACTATTCCTTTATTTGAGTAAACATAACATAATGAAAAGAACAGCAGCTAGGGGACATAATAAGGGAACCTGATCACCAATAGGAATGCCATCTCTTACTCCAGTTACTTCTATAAAACCTGTTATTGGATGATTTGCTTCAAGAGAACAAGCAGAGAGGGTACAGTCCTTGACATAGAGAGTTCCATAGTGATTGATGCCAATGAAGTCTATGCTTCCTTTTATGAGACTCTTCTCTTTAAGAGAGAACACTGGCAACTGACTCCCAAGGATAGACTGCATCTCAGCTGGGTACTCACCAAAAACCAGGGGATCTAAGACCCTTTTTGTCACCCAAAGAGCAGCAAAAATTTTAAAAATTAAGTAAACAAAAGGCTTAAATAACATTTAGGTCTTCTACTATATATATATCCGAATTTTGTTCTTGAATTCTTAATAATTTTTTTCATTATTTTGAATTCTGATAAAAAAAAGTTTTATTTTGAATTTATGTTATCAACTAAGTGATGATATGGTCACATTATTATCAAAAATTCCAAATAAAACTTTTATTTTCTTAGACATTCGAAAAAACAAAACAATTTATCAAAGATTCAAAATAAAATTAAGGTATTTATAATAGACTTAAAATTTATTTAAGCTGAAATAAAATGATTGTGTAGATGTGATGGTCACAACTCAAACAAATCTCTTTTCATTTTTTTCCTTTGATTTTGTTGTAGGTATGAAATGGTAGTACTTCTTAACAACCTACCAGGGTATGAGATAAGCCAAGGCCCTATTCACAGCTTGTCTATCACATTCTTCATCTCTAAGTGGTTCAAACATGACTGAGTGTGCAACAATGCCAATGCTTCCACCTTGCTTTGCCTGAATTAATTAGCATGAGTGATTTACTAATTAAACTCCCAATCTTTGCCTATAATCCTCTTTCTCCTGACCAAGAAAATGTGACAACAAATGCTAGTAGTAGTATGTGACATTTTATTGTTACCTGAAAATGCTTGCGGTACAATTCAACAGCCTTGGCATGTGCCAGTAACATATTGTGCACAACAATGAGAGGCTCAACAGCAGAGTTACCAAAATTACAATTTCCAAAAGGTGGAGAACACCGACCAGGAGCATATTTTCCTTTCATATAGGCACAGTTTGCAACCAGGACTGGCTCATTGATGGTAATCCAGTACTTAATCCTGTCTCCAAAGCTCTTGAAACAAATTTCAGCAAAATGAACAAAATCTCTCCTACAACAAAGAAAGTATGCAGTTATATATAAAAGTGATAAACTTGTTAATTCTTTAGCATTAAAGATTAGACCAAGATGTAAACAAAAATGAGAGCTGCGGATTTACTGCATTAGGGGACTAATCCAAGCATCATATCTTTCTTCCAGTTCTTGTGGCAAGTCGTGATGATGAATTGTCACAAATGGCTCAATCCCTGGATTAATCACACCGTGTTTGGTAATAAACATAGATATTAAACCATTTATGAGGTTCTCCTTAACAGTTTCAGTTTTTACTTCAGTTCTTATGTCTTGAATCTTGTCATATACCAAGACTGAATAAATACTAAGAATCTAAAGACCACCATGGAATATAAAGACAAACCAAGTGGACATTGACATTAATTGTTACTTCACCTCTAAGCAGCAGATTGTCTATAATCTTGTTGTAGAACATTATCCCATTTGGATTTATGTCCCCATATATTCCTCCTGTTACGTTTCATGAAGATCAAATAAGCAGAAAATTTGAAACATTAGATTATGGGAACTAGTTTGTAAATTTTAAATACTTACTTGGTAGAATCCTTGTCCATGAAATGGAAAATCGATATACATTTACCCCAAGAGATGACATCAACTCAATGTCTTCCTGTCAAATGTTTAAGGGAGTGAATGAATGAATGATACTAGTCAGAGTATAATAAAGGCAGGTTAAATATGAACCTGATATTAATTACCAAATAACGATGATAATGATCATCTGCAATGTCACCATTCTCATCATTTTTTATCTTTCCTGAAAATTGATCAAATTTCATTACAATTCTTCTATAACTGTATGTATGCACCATACAAGCAATCAATATTTACCTGGTGTATGACTAAAAACATCCCAGTTGCTTAAACCTCTACCATCTTCTAAAGCTGCTCCTTCAATCTGTTGTTGTTGTTGTTTCACAAAATTCCCATTAACAGAAACACATCAAATATATTTGAAATACAAGTAGTAGGTACCTGGTAAGAGGAAGTGCTTGTTCCAAAGAGGAACCCTTCTGGGAAGTGAGATCTGCTGATTGCATCTTCAACTTCATCTGAACAACTTTGGACATTAAAATGAACACAACAACAACAAAGCAGTGCCATCACAGCACTTAGCAGCATTTTCATTTTGTTCCAATGATTAGTCATGACTGATGACACTAATATTGCAACAAATCCTACGCGCTCAAATTATTAATAATAATTGTTACAATGCTTTTATAAGAAGAATTAAATCAGGAGTTTGGTTTGATTGGTTTTTTTACTAAAAGTCAATCTTTTCACACTGGCTCCATTATTCATCTTTTTTTTTTTTTTTTCAATCAATAAATATAATGTGTGGTATTAGGACGATCTCTGAGCACGAGGAAAGGTAGTAAAGGCATGGTAGGGTCTTGAAAAGATCAACGATAGTTGTTTAGCTGTCATATCCTTCGCAACTCAGGTAATGTTAGTAATAGTAGGTGTGTGTCTAACAGGAGGCACAATTACTTACAAAACAAGACCCAATGAGTTCGACATTCTATAATCTATAATAACCTTGTTGTTATAAAGTGAGTTCAACATTCTATAATTAACCCTGTAATTTTTAACAAGAGTGTTACAACTCTCTTTCTAATACATTATTTTCAACATTTCTCTATTTTTTATTATATTCATTTTGGTAACTTATCTTTTAAGAAATTTAATTTAATTTTAAACTTTCTTATTTATTAATTTGAAACTTGTTTTTATTATAAACCAACTTATATTAACAAAAAAATGAAACATAAATAAACGTGATAAAAATCGTATAAAAATAATAAGTTTTACAAGAAAATTAAACAAAATATAATATATTAATTTTTTTAATTTTGTAATCACTGTTTAAATCTTTCATTTTTCATGTGATTTTCGTTGTATTTATAATCTTTGTTAGCTTAAGAAAAGAAACAATTAAATTCTATAATATCGTGGATTGGGTGTTTAATATGATAAATTTCACATCTTAAATGGGTGAAAAAATATAATAATTAAAAATTATGCTCCAAAATAATAAAAAAAAAAATTATTGTTTTAGAATGATTATTTTAGGCCTTGCTTTAAACATTAGTATGGTTGACAGTGAGCACCAAACTGAGTTGAAATTGAAATTGCACCAAATAGGAAAGAAAAAAAGAAACAATGCATTCACACAATCATGTAAAATGTTCATTGATGTTATAAACCTTGTGAAGTTGTGAAGCTAGTAAAGAGTATTTAGTATTATTATCATGATTGTTATTGTTATCTTTTGAAAATCATTTCAAATTTGAGCACCATTTTCCTCTCATCTGGATCTGATCTGAGCACGGTGCGGTGCCATGGATCGGTTGCTGAAAGCGGCGAGAGCCTCTGGTTCTCTTAATCTCTCCAATCGCTCCCTCACGTAAGCCTCAGCCAACTACGTCGTCGTTTTCTTCTTCCTTTTTTTTTTTTTGTTTCCACTCATTCGCGCATTGCTATCGTTGTTTGTTTCTTTCGATTTGCAGAGAAATTCCCGCCGAGGTTTACCGGAATCTGGAGGGGCTCGCCGGCGACGACAAGTGGTGGGAGGTACTGTTCCTTTCAAATTCAACTCAAATGCAATGAAATTTGAAATGAAATGAAATGGAATGGAATTTACAGGCTGTGGAGCTTCAGAAGCTCATTCTGGCTCACAATAGCATTGAATCGTTGAAGGAAGATCTGAGGAATTTGCCTTTTCTTGTTGTGTTGAATCTTAGCCACAACTCTCTTTCTCAGCTTCCAGCTGCTATTGGAGAGTGAGTTTTTGTCACGTATGAGTTCTTTTGCTTGTTTAACTTGTATGATTTTCAGTATGAAAATTTGACGCTGGATTTTCGTTGGTGATTGTTTCTGGTTCGCAGACTGCCTCAGTTGAAGATGTTGGATGTTTCGTTCAATTCGATAGTTACGATACCGGAAGAGATTGGGTCGGCTGCATCGCTTGTGAAGTATGCTGAATTCTGTGTTGTTTTTTTTTTTTTTTCATAGTCTGATTGATCTGAGAAAATTTTGTTTACTTTCCTTTTTGAACTTACTCTGTTTTCATGTGTGCCGTGCAAACCACTCGGCTTTTGCATTTATTTATTTTAGGCTTGATTGTTCAAATAATCGGCTCACAGAACTTCCTAGCTCGCTTGGAAGATGCTTAGAATTGTCGGACTTAAAGGTAATAGCCATGTCTTGCTGAAAGTCTGAAACTTGTCGGTGTAGATGTTAGTTGAGTGGTTGGCTTATGCTTTTTTGTTTTGCTCAGCTGTGGTTGTACCACAATTTATTGGCTAAATTATTTTCTTGTTTCAAAAGGATTTGTTCAATGCCTGTCACTGGCACTGATATTTGTTGGTGTGTAACTCTTTATTCATAAAATAATCATGTACATGCTATTTGATGAAATGAGGCTCATGATACTCTTTTTGCAGGGATCAAACAATCTTATTACAAGCTTGCCAGAAGATTTAGCAAAATGTTCCAAATTGTCTAAGCTAGATATGGAGGTATTATAAAGTAGCAAATGCAAAACTTAGTATATTAATTGACAACAAACATCTCCTTAAACCTCAAAAAAGTTATGGTTTTATTAGCCAGTGCTCTCACTACATTATCTTTTTGTATCTGCCAGGGAAACAAGCTAACAGTGATATCTGAAAATATCATTTCATCATGGACCATGCTTACTGAATTCAATGCATGTAAGGTCCTTTGTTCTCTAAGGTCACATGTATAATATCAATTAATTATTTCATTCCCATTTGTAAATGCTTTGATTTGGTAAACTTGTTTCCATTGTTACCCTTGCTGCAGCAAAAAATTTGCTGAATGGGATACCAGCCAGCATTGGAGACCTGTCACATCTAATTCGTCTTGACCTCCATCAAAACAGTGAGTTCTTCAAACAAGGGTCAATTTTTTCTTGTCTTTTTGGTTTCTCCATATTTCATTCTGACTTAGAAATGGTATGTGTCTATCTGTGCAGGAATATCAGCAATCCCTTCATCAATCATCGGTTGTCATTCACTTACAGAGCTTTATTTGGGGTCAAATTCTAACCTATCCCGATGCAAGTCTTCATATTATTAAAAGCACAATGCATTGTTCTTTCTTTCTACTTAAAACATCTGCACTTCTGATATATATTGTGCTTTTTTTTCCTCTCCATTTAGGAATAACAATATTTCTACATTACCAGTGGAGATAGGGGCCCTTTCTCGACTTGGGAATTTAGATCTTCACTCTAACCAGGTAGGTAACAGTGTGCTTAGAAACACTATTTTAGGGGAAATAATCAAAAGTCTCTTGACGCTTTAGAAGCTAACAAAAAACCGATTATTTTTCCAAATTATGCTAATTGAAATACACACAAAATAAAGACTGAAATTATTTGTTTGTAATTACTTCTATTATGTCTGGAAAGAGCTCTTGTTTGTATAATTTTGTTGGCAATAATAAGTATATTGCAACTTTCATCTCCTGATGCTTTGTTCTCTTCTCCCTCAATAGTTGATTATTAATTCAATTGCTTTTTGATTTTGAGTATTAACAGCTGAAGGACTATCCAGTAGAGGCATGCAAATTGAGTCTTTTAGTCTTGCATCTTTCTAATAATTCGTTGAGTGGGTTACCCCCTGAAATGGGTAAGGTCAGCAAGTTTTGGTACTATGATAAGTATAATTTTCTTTATTTTTGGAAAGAAAAAAAAATAATTGTATGTAACTAATAAGAATAGTATACAAGTTTGTACAGAAAATATAAAGGAATATTTTATTTTTTTTTATCTCAAATCTTTATACTGATTTCAAGTGATAAGATTATAAAAACAGTGCAACATTCCCTGTGATAAAGAGTACTAAATAAACAATAATTTCAGGTGCTGGATCTGGGCATGACTTATTATTCTTCTCAATGTAGACAATTCTCTTCACTGACATTGAATCTCTACCTTTTGTTTCTTGTTTAGGCAAGATGACTTCATTGAGGAAACTTCTGCTTAGTGGAAATCCTATGAGAACTCTTCGGAGGTACAGGAACCAGTTTGGTCCTTTCTGAGGTCATCACCTATTTATATTTTTTTTTCACTTATGTTTTTTTCTAACCAGCTCATTAGTATCTGGACCTACACAAGCATTACTGAAATTTCTCCGAAGTAGACTTTCTGAAGATGAAGGTATCTTACAATGGTAGATGCATTATGCATATAACTTACTGTCTGTTACTGATGTTAGATATAATATTTTAAAATTCCTCTACAGATTCTGAAGCTGTAACCACAACAAAAGAAGAGGTGATCGCAATGGCTACCCGAATGTCTATCACTTCAAAGGTGTTGCATCTCTTGAAAAGGAAAATATTCATTCCATTAGATTCAAATGATTTCTTTTTTATGATAAACTGTTTGTACTGTGTCAGTGCGTTGATATCCCCATGTGCATTAATTGCTTCAATGGGGTCAGAAAATCACTTTGTACAATTGCATATAAAAAATACTACTGGTGCCTATTAGTTGCTTGAAATTACTCAGTTTTTCTAAGGCATTCTGTATGTTTTCTTCTGCTAATAGAGGCCACTAGATGATACTTAAATATTCTTGTGCAAATTCAACTATCAAAGTCAGGCATATGGTAATGTGCTTATAATAGGGGGAAAAGGGTGGGACAAAATCAAGTTCTTTTTTTTATTTCTTTTGGTTAGAGAATTTGGTTGGATTGCTGGCAATTTAGGAGTCTTTTTGGGATAAAAATAGCAAAACAATGAGTATGTTTGTTATCTACCAATCATCATGTTAACATCTAAGTTGATTACATTGTAATTTGACAATGTGTCCATTAATGTTATTATATTGTTCTGAGATGTTTAATCACATAATAGGTTAACAAACAAATCCATATACTTTTCTTAACTGAAGTTTTACTAAGTTTTTTAAGCTAGAAATTCATTTCCCCACTAATTGCCCATCTATTTATAATTGTGTTCAGGAATTTTCTATGGAAGGGCTGGGGTTGAGTGCTGTCCCATCAGAAGTATGGGAAACAGGGGAGGTCATAAAACTTAATCTTTCTGGAAACTCCATCCAGGAGTTGCCAGTTGAACTTTCGTCTTGTGTTTCCCTCCAGGTTAAACCTTATCTTCTGGTTTTATTTCCTGTAAGATGCTGTAATAAGTTAGCAACAATTATCTTGTGGTGCAAATGGACATTGTCATTGCCTTTGTTGAGTGAGAAGGAACGACAGACAATGTTATTATATTAGGAGTGATAAGTAGAAGATTGTAAATTTTTTCAACCATTTTCTATGTACGTTAGTTGTTCTCATTTTGGTTCATATTTTTCTGTGTACTATAATATTATTATTTACAATTTTTTTCTTTGTAATATGCCATTTTTTGTGCCTGTACTGATATTTTACAACATAAAATAATCGTAATGATCCTTAACTTTCCTCTAAATCGAAAGGAAAATGTTTTTTTGCCATTATTTTCATTTTCTTTTATAAAGTAAAATATTTCTTATATGGGAAACCCCTTTCTTTCTGTTGAGTGATTTTTTTTATGAAGATTCATGCTCAAAGCAATTTATGGATCTATTAATGGTAACATGTTTCCAGATTTAATGATAATGCATAAAAAAAAAAGATTTAATGATAATTTGTTGATTGATAGATGTTTGAGGCATGGGAAACTTACTTAGATATTCTGGTCATAAATTGCCCTGCCACTGATGTGAAAATGCTCTATTAATTCTTTGCATATTTTACTCTTTCCAGACATTGATTTTATCTAAGAATCAAATTAAAGAGTGGCCAGGTTCAATTCTTAAATCACTTTTGAGCCTTTCATGTTTGAAGCTGGACAACAATCCCCTCAGACAGGTAACAGCTAATGATTTGAGAGCTTCTCTCTGTTCTTTTTCTAATAAAATGAATAATGGTATCAACATGAATATAGAACTGTTGCAGGACATGATACTTTATAAATAGTTAATATGGTTTTTCCAATTGTAAAATCCATATAATTGGTTTTTTTCTCTCTCATTGCTGTTCGTTGCTTTTGGTATGACTTATAGAGATATCTTAACATAAATAAATAAAAAAAGGCAATGTATGTTTTAATTCCTTCGTAGTTGTATCATTGACAGGTTGAAGTCTTTCTTTTTCTTTTTACTGAACAGCAGTACTATTAATTTCCAATAACATAAATAACTCTGCTGTAAGGCAGTGAATCTCAACTCCCATCTGCCACCACCCACCCACCCCCCCCCCTCCCCCCCCCCCCCCAAAAAAAAAAAAAAGAAAATGAAAAGGTTTACTACTTCTCAAAACTTAATGTGGTTAGAATTTCTATATTAGGCATGTACTCTGCTGCATGTCATGAAACATTTCCAGATATTATTTTGCCTCAGCATTTATCAGATATTATAGTGGCAGAAATCCTAACAGTAACATGAATTTTCTCTGTTCACATGCTTTATATTCTACTATTAATTCAAATGAGATGTATGATATGACTGACCTTATCTGTCATTTAAACAATAGATACCTTTGGATGGCTTTGAAGTGGTGCCTAAGCTTCAGATCCTGGATCTAAGTGGTAATGCAGCTTCATTACTAGATGGTCCTGCATTGTCTAGTTTGCCATACTTGCAAGAGCTTTACCTAAGGTTGGTTTACTTGAAATCTATGGCAAGTGTGAGAAGACAACTTCACACACATACACAGCTTTAACTTTCATATTCTCCTTTATCTTCTTGGGAGCTTGTGCTTAACTTTCACATCACAACACTAACAGAAGAATGAGGCTCAGTGAAGTTCCATCAGATATAGTGGGGCTGCATCAACTACAGATCCTCGACTTGAGTCAGAATTCCCTTCAATCAATTCCAGTGGTAACATTTTTTTTTTATTGAGTAGAAACAGGGATTATGCTTGTGTAAATGCTGGTTTATTTATATCCCGTGAAAAATTGTGATAATATCCTTGAACTTTATATTGTTTCTTTTTCTTTTTTTCTTTGCTTACCTTTTTTTGACTGTCAATGAACTTGTTTTCAGGGGTTAAAAGATCTCACTTCTCTCAACGAACTTGACCTATCTGATAACAACATCTCAGTCCTTCCATCTGAGCTGGTGAGAAACAGTCCCTCTCTCAAAAGGAGAGTGGGTGTTCATTTTGTTGAACTAACTAGCAAGTCCCAACAGATACGTATAATCAATTTTTTATGTAGAATCCAAACAGTGTAGCTTAAAAAAACAATTAACATAAAAAAAAAGTGCATAATTAGTTCAAAAATATTAAGTTTAAATTTAAGGAAAAAAAGTTTGGAAAATAGGAATGACATGTGTCATTCTTTAAAATAGAGTACACTTGAGACTGCATTCTAATTTAAATTTTGATCAAGTCTCCACACGGTAACTTGTATCATCTTCTTCATTTGTGCTATAACTTTGATTCATTGCATTTATTTTAAGAAATTTATTTGATCAGGGTTTGCTGGAACCAAGCCTTCAGGCGTTGAGACTTGGTGGGAATCCTCTCAGAAGGTAACTTCCCCCTGCCATATTGATGAATCCTCTTAGATAAGTGATAACCATGATTGATGAAAATCCTAATAAGTAGTAATGTTTTTCCATTACTTGTTTCAGCATTCGAAGAGCGGTATTGGATAGAGGAACTAAAGCTGTTCTGCAATATTTGAAGGACAAATTGCCAGAGCAATAGTATTTTTATTTTCTTTCCCTCCTTTGAGTGTGGTGCTTGACATAAACAGCAATATTTCAGTGACACGTTGATACAGTATTTTTTTTTTCCACAGCTGTGTGTTTGCGCTTCATTAGTTCATTTTTGTATAATTCTTTTCCCGTGGTACCTCTGTTTTTGTGTGCTATTTTATGTAACTTATTTTTTACGGTTTGAATATTTAACATTACAAACTAATTTGTATGGCTTGATTTGATTTCCCCAGGATTTATATGTAGTATGCTATGCATATCTATTTTAGTTATATATAGTGAAGTGTTTTGACGAGAACTACTCATGTTACAACACTTGATTGATCAACATGAGAAATAAAGATCGTTTATATAGACCATTGTATTTGTATCATATTTGAGCTTAAAAAAAGTATACAGTTTTTTTAAGTGGTAATATGATTGCTTGCTTATTTATAATTTTGATCATTTATATATATGATTGGATAGTTCTAGTACTTATTTTTTACAACACTTGAGCATGTTTGGCAAGCTGCTACAAAATTACCTTTGAGGCAAAAATAATTTTATTAATGGATCAAGATTTTTATTTTTTAATTTATTTTACTTTCATCTGTTAAATTTATATTAAAACGTGTGTTGCAATGTTTAACTGTAAACTAATGTTTAAACTGTGTAAATAATTTCACAAAAATATTATTATCTTTGGATGTTAAAGATAATGTCGTACATATATTCTGACATTGACAAGCTGATGTTGCATTAGGTGTTAAAATTACAATTGTGAAAGTTTATATTTCAAATTTAGATAGTTATGATACTTTTTAGGTATCAAAATTGCATATTTAATTTTCTTTATTTTTATTTTATACAATTTTTAAAATGGTCACATTAATTTTTTTAAAATAATGTTTTATAAATAAATAATAATAAATGCAAGAAAGGAAGAAAAACAAAATGAAACGAAAAACTTTGAAAAGAAATAAAACACCGTTTAAGAGGGTGTTATATATTTTTATTTATCTATAATAAAGGTGACATTATTTTTTATAATCATTTTTTATTTTTATTAGATAATTTTATTCTTAAATAATATTAAATTCTTTTTATTTGATATTTTTATAAAAAATAAAACAAAATAAAAATATATACATAAGAAAATTAATTCCCTGACAAAATAACTATTCCATTTCATATAAATAATTATTTTTTATAATTATCCACTATCTTTTAATAAAAAAAGAGCCACGAAAAGTGCTTCTCTCCCACTCACCCGTTATTAGTAAGGCGCCATCTCTGGCCTCCGTCACTCCCTGTCTCCCTCACACCACCGCGCTAGCCTCAACTCACACCGCAACAAGCGAAGACGACGACGTTTGTTCCGCGTTTGACATTTATATCACTCCAGTCTCCAGGGTGCACTTTTCTTTTCTCTTTAATCCATTTTTCACAGCTCACAGCTATCATTAATTTGTATAATACATTATTATAACAATAATAATAAGTTTTGTGTTTCTCGTTTCCCTCCCCAACTTCAAGTTAGGGTTCTAAATTTTTCAATCTCTTCTATTTCAATTTTCCCATTTGCATTCACCATTATTACCCGAATCCCGCTTTGCATCATTCCACTTCTGAACTTCAAAAAAAATCTAATTTTATCTGTGTTCATGATAACTTGAAATTCCCAAGTGCAAAACGATAACCATCTTGATCCGTTGATTCAAAACCAGAATCTTAACTCTTGCTTTTGTAGTTTCAACCTACTCCCAAGTTTTTTTTTAATGTTGTTTTGACTATAAAAAAATTTTAAAAAAAAAAAAACAATTCTTTTTTCAATGGTTTTGGAAAACCCTTCATTGACCATTCTTCCTTGATTTCAGATTTGCCATGGTGTGTCAGTTTTTACTTGCAAATTGCGATCTATGAGCAGGAATATGGAGGCAAATGCAGCTTCACACGATCGCGAGGATCAAGATGAATATGTTTTACTTAACTTGGATGGTGTTTCTGACCTAATTGTTATTCCACCAAATGCAAAGTATGTTCTTACTGTAAGTTCCCCAACCCTTTTGTACTTCCTTCATGTTTTTCACTGAATGTGTACCAAGTTCATCAACTATGTAAAATTTCAACACCAGACCATTATTTATCTTGATTCAAATGTGATGCTCTCTTTTCTTTTTCCTTTTCCATGTCACTAGCATTGTTCTGACAATTCTTCATATGTTACCCTTTTATTGATTTATTATTATATCCTACCTTGGTAAAGTAGTATGCTTATATTATTTATTGTAAATGATAGGGCCTTGATACATTAAACCCAGTACTGATTATTGATGACAAATTCAAGCTGGTAAGTTGCCTACTGTAAAATTCCTTGTGCCTTTTATGATTTTTATTATTGGCAATGTTTTGGGTTAAATGATATTTTTTGTGCTCTCGTGTGAATCTGTTGAAGCTATATAATTTATGAATTTTGTTATGCTTTGTGGTTGTCTACAGATTGGGGAATATGAGGAGACAATTGGCACATGTCTTGCTTTTACAGAGCAAGGTAAGTTACAGTTAATACAGAAAAAATAAAGTAGGTCTTGAAAACAAGAATTATGACTCACTTGTCAGGATACTCTGACCTTCGTGGTTAAAGAGTCAATGCTTTTATGCTTTTGTCATTGTAAGAGATAACTTATTTCCTAAGCTGATTCTTCTGCATTTCCTCCAAGTAACAGATTTACAATGTCTATATTCCTGTCTTCATTGTGATTGAAGAATCATTTGTTTTTTTCTTTACTAAAATGTTGTTATTTATATTTATCCCAGTAAAGTTAATTTCTCACCGCTACTTTATCTGTTGGCATGTTTAGTAGCACTCATAGTTGATGCTGCTGCATCTGGCCTCTTGTTGTTCTATGTACTATTTAGTATACCTGTAATAGTTCACTTAACTGTAGTCAATATGGAAGTTGTAATTGCTGCTTCTCCACCCATGATGCTTAAGAGTCTCAAACAGACTCTAAAATAATAAACTTGTGGAAAATTTAGCCAATGAGGAATATCCTCCATTTTCTCTCTTTAATTTATTTTTTCTAGCTGCCAATCAATTGGTGAATAAGATGTGCTGCCAGAAGAATAGCTAACCTTTAATCACTCAACAATGAATCAATGATGTCTTTGGAATTGTTTAGATACTCGTTATATGGAAGATAAGCTTTTATGGAACTATTTTTAGTTTAATTTGTTTCCCACTTATAAGAACTGCTTAAAATAAGTTGTTTGATAAAGCACCCCTTTGTGCAGATGCCCCTGTGGTTCATGAAGAGACTGGACCATCTGAAGTGAACCTTTTCTCCGGAACAAGACTAATTGATTCAAATCAACCTCCATCAAAGCAAGTAAAACCTGTGTGTCAGCTTCACAAGGTTCTCAAGTTTAAACTATCTCCTGATTCTGAAATTCACGTCACAGCTGAGGAGGCGAAATGAATTCAAAACATATGAAATCCTGAGAATTGATGTCAATTTATGTGTACCTTGGTGAACAATGACTTATATTCCCTTAGATTTTCTTTTAGATATGTACAGATACCCTTCTTCAATGTAGGTTACATTGTTCTTTGGTAGATATACGTTTAAGGTCCTATTGTTTATCAAAAAGTAAATTAATATGGGTTCAATTCTTTATATCCCCCTTCATTTTTAAGTAATGGTACATGGTAGTATTCAGTATATTTAATTAGAATATTTGAAATTTCCAAGTTACCAAATCGTATTAGCATTTGCCAGGTGTTGCCAAATATCATGCCTTACATGCTAAGCAAACTACACTAGCCAATGGAACAAGCTGACAAAGGTTAAATTGTACTTGTTTTTATTGGATAACTTTGCCCAATGAACCTCTAATTATTGAGGGGATCAATGTTATTACCAGAATTTGAAAGAAAAATTAATAATCTGGATATAATTAAAATATCTATATTCTATTTATCTACTACTATTATTAGAAAGGCTTGAAAAGCCACTCAAGTCTAGTAGTCTAGAAGTAGCCATGTGACGAATTTATTCCCTTGCTTTCTTTTCGGTAATGTATGACTTTATTCATAGAGAAAATTTAATCACAAAAACGCTTAGACTGTATTATCATTAAAATTATTTATATAATATTGACTAGGGTAAGCCAAATGTTAGCATTTTGCTTGCTTTTAAATGAACTATGATGACATTTATTTAAGAATAATGATAACGGAAATGTGACTAAATTAGGAATGTGACATCTTGTTTAGTTCTACATTTTGGATGTAATTTCCAAACAGGGAAATGCTTGTGAGTACGAAACCTTTTTTTTTAATCAATATTTATTCGAAAAATACAAATTACACCTGTATAACTAATTCGTGCGGTTCCTTTGAAAAAAATTTAGTTGCAATAGCATTGTTCTTTCAAAAATTAATAATAATTACATAATTTTCATATCTCAAACATGATTCTTCTAATTTCAACAAATCCAAATATGCCTAAAGACTAGACTTGTGGATCAAATTTTTAACCACGCCACATACTTAAAAAATATAGTTATTTATCCACTATATCGCATCATATTAATAGAGATAATCAAGGTTTGCTTAAGAACGAAACTAACCTAAAAATAGATTTCTATTCGTTCACGTTTAGAAAATAAAATAAAATTTGTATTTAATATAGTTCAATTGGAAGACTTGAAGGTTTGAAATTCGAATTTATGTTGTGATTGCCATATGGACGCTCCATGCCTAGTGTCCTCTGTACTAAATATCCTTACATGCAAATGCATCTTCTATATACTATATTCAAATTTGAATCAAAGATGTTAGGTAGAATTGAGTATCTAGCTGGTAGCATATGGACAATTTGTGGCTTTGAGTTGTAGTATTAGAAAAAAAGAGTGATGCTATTGCCACCCACCTATTTAATAATTGTCATATTTAGCATTATGTATCATGCAGATGGGGCATGTGACTCTGTTTCTTTCTTCTTCTTTTTTCTCTAACGACTTTGTTTCATTATTTTCTGGATGACTTTCTTCTATTATTTTGTCCCCTTTATTTAATGTCAACAACTCCATTTTCAAATTTGAATCATATTTCCAATAGAATTTTGAAAATTTCATTGTGGATGGAGGAGTATAATTTAAGCTTTAAAAACCAAACCCAACATTAAATGGCTAACACATTCGAATTTGTTAGTATTAAATTGTGATTAAATAGTCATATTGCAGGTTCTGTTCAGACCCCAATATCCGGTGTTGACCTTTGAAAGATGGAATTTTCACAAGAAAAATTCACAGGGGCTAGCTAGCATAGCATTCTATCATAAACAATAACATCACATGCTATCACTGATTTGAATATGTTTGTTTTGCACGTTAAACTTATGAGATAAAAGCTTTTGCAAGTGTAAGAGTAATTCTACCTATTTCATCATAATTATTTGGTTTTGTCATAGATATGCATAAATCTAACATTCTTCTTATCAATTACTGAATCTGTGGTGTTATTAGTATCTATCCAAATGAAATTCGCCATCTAATCATAGTTAACCAATGTCTTTAAATTGGATTCAAAATTCTAATATTTATTTTAGAGTGCTGATACTCATCCACTTCAAACTGAATGAATGAATAGAAGAGTGAGATAGAAAGAAAAAAGAGAAAAGTAGAGAAAGAAAGCAATAGATACAACAAAAAGAAAAAAAAAATTTGGAGTGACATTGAGATGAAAGAGGAAAGAAATAAAAAAAAAACTCATATTTACAGCTAGCTGTTTAATAAGTATATGATTTGCTAGTTTTATAATTTGTCTATTTTAATTTAATAGATGATAGTAAATAATTTCCTTATTTTTTATTCTAAAAAAAAAAAATGTCTCAAAGCATAGCTGGAAGTCTAATCTTCCAAATATAGTCCATTAGGTAAAAACTTCTCTAGAGTGAGAGTTTTAGGACACAAACTCCAAAATCTAAGAGGTAAAAATAAATAAATTACTTTTTTGAATCTTGTGTTATAATCTTAAAAATAAATTCTATTAACTATATATGTCAATTCATGGTTTGGTATCTTACAGGGAATGCACCATACACGGATCCTTTTGCTTTATTTGCACAAAAGAAAGTGTGCATGTCTCACCCAAAAGCGAGCATCATTAGTGGATACTTATTCGAGTACAACAAAATCAGAATCATTATCTTGATAAAGTTAGGTTAAAGTACATACATTTTAATTATGTTAAGTGTGAAGTAAAAATTTTAATTTTAAGAGTAATTTGAAGGTTTTTCAACATTAAATTAGAATCATAATTTAATATTGAAATTGAATCCTTAGATTCTTACATTTTTTTTAATAGTAAAAATTTAAACTTTTTAACTTAAAAACAATTTAAAAAATTCTCAGCACTAAATTATAAGGCTGGTCCAGCGTAATCGTGACCATAAACAAAACATAAAATAATTTTACAAACTCAAATTGTAAACTTTAAGAATTTAAAGTTAATAGTGTAAACTCAAACGTATACGAAAATTACTTAAAAATCAAGTTAATCTATTTTTATTTTTAACCCACACAATCACATGCAATTAAAGGGTTGCAAGTACTATTCTGACCCTGCTTGTGACACACCCCATTGCTGACGTGTTGGCATCGAAAACTGCCACGCGTAATCAACTTCCACGACAAAACATAGATGGAATCTATGCAGCCCACTGTTATTTTCCCCACTTTTCATTTTCAGACACATCAAATTCCTCAATTTCTCTCTAATGTTTTCATACACTACAGTCCCAAATATTCATTCAAGACAACAGGCACAGAAAAAAAAGTTTAAGCTACCTATCCCCTAGGCCCAGGAACCAGGAACTAGGAAAATGCCCCCATACACAAAACCCTAACTAATTAGTACCTTTTTTCTGATTTCGTTTTAGACCCACCAATCAAACACCACCCTCAATTCCCCCCTCTTTACTTATTCCCTCCCAAACATCATTCTCTTTTGATTTTTCTCCCAAAGCTTCATCCTTTCGCTTTTTTGTTCTTCTGGGTACTTGCTTTCTCTTGCCTCTTTGGTTCAAATCACGTTCTTCCGTTCTGATCTCAAGCACCCACCTTTTTGTTTCGTTCTCAATTTGTTTTCACCGGTTACGTGCTCAATCCGTCAGATCACAGTGTTCACTGTTTGTTGATTTGAATTTTATCTAATTGGTGTTTTGTTTGGTTGCTGAAAAAATCACTCTTTTTACCCAAGGTTTTTTTTTTTTTTTTTATCTGTGTCGTATAAATTTGTAGGATAAGAAGGTCCTCTTTGATCTTCGATTTTGAACGGTGATTTTGTGGGGGGTGTGATTTAGTTCTCTTCTGATGTTTTATTTTCAATCACTGTTTCAATCATCACCTGCTAATTATCTATCATCTAGACCTCCTTTCTCCTACTCAATTTCCCATGTTTTTCTCCCCTCTGATGTGTTCTTCATATGCTGCTTCAATTGCCTGAGATTCCGTCTCAAAATTTGATTCTGTGATCAAGAGGGGAGTTGCTGGTTGCTGCCACTGTGAATCTTTCTGCAGGTTCTTTGATCAATCACACTTAGTTTTCTTTGGTGAGGAGTAAGAAAGAGAGAGTTTTGAGAAAATGGGAGAGCGTTGTAGACACTTTTCCATTGAGGAATTGCCATCACACTTGGTTTTAGAAATTCTGTGCTCGGGCAGGCTCAGTGCAATGGACCTTGTTTCTTTAGAATTGACTTCCAAAGCATTTGGTGGCAGTCATGGTTTGCACCCTTTCAAGTTCAAGTCATTGGTTGACTTTGCTGCATTTCAATTGTGTGCCTCCCATGTTACCTATGCAAAGATGGGTTTGAATTCTCAGAGGGAGTTGTATGATAGATGTGGAGCAAATTGGAAGCGAGTTTTGAGGTTCTTGCAGTCTGTGGAACAATCCTCTCAGAGGGTCGAGACATCATCAGGCAATGTACTATTTCATTATATTAAATTATTACTTTTGTTTGCTTTTGGTCAAAAAGAAAAAAAAAAAAGCATTTTCCTGCATGAATTTATGAGTTGCCTTTGTTTATTGACTTTAGTAGGCATGCAATTTAGAGTATAAGTTTTTACACTGTAAATGATCTTCTTTATGATTTTTAAGGTAATTATTATAAAATTCAACAAACTTATCAAATTATTTGTGATAGGATGATGGTTTGTAGAGTGTAAAATACTTTTATATGGTATGTTTTATAATATTATTTTGATATGAGTATGTTTTTCAAGGGTGGGAATATTTTCTTTAAACAGAATAATATATTGCATGCTTTGCCCCCCGCGTCACCATTGTAATAATGCATTTGTAAATAATTAGAACAGAAAAAACAGAAAAGAGAATGAAGTTGGAGTTTTAAATGTTCCGAAAACACATTTCATAGCACTGACAAACATTATAATGCTTTTTTACTACAGCTGGAAACATTTTATTAAAAACATTATAATGATTTTTAAAAACACATCTCATAATTTGGATATTTTATGATTATTTTCTTACTTGCATTTCTTTTAGTCTTGTTAGTTCTTACTGTTTTTTTTTGAAGGAAAGGTTGTGGAGTTGTTGTAAATAATTATGAAAAACATTGTATTGGCAGATGCAAATAACAACTGGAAAGTATCACACCTTGTTGATCAGTAATTCTTCTGTCTATTCTTGTGGCTCTGGTTTGTGTGGTGTACTTGGTCAAGGGTCTGAAACAACACAGTGTGTAGCATTTACCCGGATTGATTTCCCACCATTGGCACGAGTGGTTCATGTTTCAGCCTCCTTTAACCATGCAGCTTTCCTTACGCAATCTGGAGAGGTTAGTAGCAGCTAAAACTTTTATTCAGTTAGTTATGACTATGAACAAATCATTAGGTTAAAAAAAAAGTATAACTGATGCAGCAGCATTAAGAACGCTAGACTATAAATATAAACCACCATTATGCTTGCACTTCCACTTTACTCTCTAAAATCTAAATCACCTGCACTTGGATCTTATTCCTATAATTGGAACAGAGTGAACTTTGTAATGTTGTTAAAATTGTTAAAAGAAGGGTACCAACAAGTAGTTTAACTATTTCTGATATCTCTTAGTAAGAGCAACATGGTAGTAAAATTTGTAATGCATATCCATCAATTATGATGTTCATCTGGTTTTCAGTTTCTAAAGAGATCATCCAAATATTTGGAAATGATGTATGCAATACTTTCACTCATTGATGTTCATGTATAGTTGTGTTGCTTAAATAGTAAAACTTAACCCCAAAATTTTTTTGATTCATATAAACTCTAAATATAATGCTAGGATCCATATATTTTTCTGCATGTTCCAGGCTGATTATTCGGATCGTTTTACTGGAATAAAAAATTATGGTTTGAGATTGTAAAATAATTAATAATTCACTTTTGACTGATGCAGGTATTCACATGCGGAGATAATTCATCTTCTTGCTGTGGGCATAGAGATACAACCCGACCAATTTTCAGGCCACGCCTTGTTGAATCCCTGAAGGGAATTCCTTGCAAACAGGTATGGAAATCATCAGCATCATAACACTTTTTACTGATGATAATCGTGGGCATAGAGACTGAGTGTTGTTTTCTAGTCACAATATTCCAATTTTATTGGATGTACATGAAGTGCCAAATCTTCAGTTAATCTTTTTTATTGTCCCATGAAGTTTGTTTTGGTAAGATAAGATTCCCTTTAAAAGATATTGAAGTACATGAATGTTCTAGGTTGCAGCGGGGCTTAATTTCACAGTCTTCCTCACCAGACAAGGTCATGTTTACACATGTGGAACTAACACACATGGCCAGCTTGGTCATGGTGACACTCAGGACAGGCCAACCCCCAAATTGATTGAAGTCCTTGGCTCTGTTGTTCAGATTGCTGCGGGACCGAGCTATATCTTATCTGTAACAGAAGATGGGGCAGTATACTCCTTTGGATCAGGTGCTAATTTCTGTCTTGGCCACGGTGAGCAGCACGATGAGTTGCAGCCGCGTGCTATACAGAAATTCAGAAGGAAAGGTATTCATATTGTCCGTGTATCTGCTGGGGATGAGCATGCAGTGGCACTTGATTCAAATGGATTTGTGAGTTTCATTGAACAAGATTTATTTCCAATTTTATTTGTTATCCTTGGTTTTGGATTATTTAAGAACTTGTGTGAATTACTAAAGATTTTGTTATTGATGGTCCAGGTATATACATGGGGCAAGGGATACTGTGGTGCTTTAGGCCATGGGGATGAGATTGAGAAGACAACTCCAGAGTTGTTGACTAGTCTTAAGAATCAATTGGCTGTTCAGGTATTACTATATCCATAAGCTTGGTCAATCTGTGTTGAGACTTGAGATCAAATGGTTTACAATAAGAAAATGTACTCTTTGCAATTTGGTTTTCTAGATCAAGTCTTTTGTTGTGATGAGACTGCATGCATGTTGCATAGTCCAATCATATTCATTGTGTAAGTGCTTATTTGTTTATTACTTGTAGATCTGTGCAAGGAAGAGGAAAACATTTGTTCTAGTTGATTCTGGTTCAGTATATGGCTTTGGCTCCATGGGATTTGGCAGCCTTGGATTCCTGGATAGAAGGGTATCTGACAAAGTATTGAAACCTAGAATCTTAGATACCTTAAGAGCTCATCATGTTTCTCAAATTAGCACTGGCTTGTACCACACTGTGGTGATCACTAGCAGGGGACAGATATTTGGCTTTGGAGACAATGAAAGAGCACAACTTGGTCATGACACATTAAGAAGCTGCCTTGAGCCTACTCAAATTTTCATTAAAGATACATCTGAAGATGTAGAAAGCATCTGAGGCTTCAAAAGCAATCGCCTATTTTTATGTGTGGTTCTGGTGTACCCAGTTACCTGACTTTTCTAGTATCATATTGACCACTATTCACTACGGTTAAACTTTACTCCTCTATATATTATATCATATTATAGCTTTTCAAAACAATAATAAATGACACGCAATATTGCCACCATTTTTCAATAGTTAGTTAATGGGTGTGATTTTATTTTGCTCAAGAAAGTTCTGGAACTCCTTTTATATTCTGCTGGCTTTAATTTTATTGATGAGTAATGAACAGTTAACAGTCCTTCAAATGAGTAATGACAGTAATTTTTATTTGATCTCTGGTGTCCAATGGTTAGCCACTAGCCTGAGTATTTAAAATAATTGGGTAAAATTGTCAACAATTTAGATAACTTTAGTGATCTTTTGGGTGGGTTTTTATTGACAATTTAGACATGTTAAGTAATCTTGAGTTTAGGATTGAAGATTTAAGATTTCAGGGATTTGAGTTTTAATATTTATGATTCCATGATTTAAATTTTAAGGTTTATGTTGCAGGTTCATTTTTTTATGGTTTAAGATTTAGTATTTTTTTCATGATTAAGGGTTAACGTTTAAAGTCTAGGAAATAGGATTTTATAGTTTTAGGATTTAAGGTTTTATGATATAAAGTTTAGGATTTTAAGATTTATGATACTTGGTTTTAGGGTTTAAAGTTTAAGGATTCCATGTTTTAGGATTTAGTGTTTAGATTCTAGGGTTTATGTTTTAAGATTTTAGGGTTTTGTGTTGTATGACATGATTTTATGAATTGATAGTTTAAGATTTAAGGTTTATGGTTTCATTATTTATGATTTAGGATTTAGAATTTCATTCATGATTTAGGGTTTAGGGTTTCATGATTTAGGATTTTATGATGTATGATTTGGAATTTTATTTCATGGTTTATAATTTATAATTTCATCTAAGATTTAAGTTAGGGTTTCATTTATGAAATCATAAATTATGATTTAGGCATGGTTTTAAAAATCGAACAGGTGATCAAATCCGAGGCACTAGGTCATTGGGTTAATAGTTGAACTAGTGGATTACTAGTTGAACAACATGATTTATTAATATAATATTATAAATATATATATATATATATATATATTATATCTTGGTAGTAGAAACTTTTTTTACATCTTATAGGTTAAGGATTAAAGTTAAATTAACTGAGGTAACTTTTAGTTAATATTAAAGTAGATAAACTCGTTTACCTAATATAAATATTTAACTTTGTAATATTTTATCAACAAAATCCCCCTAGCTTAGTGGTTAACATGTATGGTGCTAAATTGACCTGTGCAAGTCTTAAGCTTAGTCCACCGGGTCACGGTTGAACTGGTCCGACCAATCGGGTTGGTCCGAGTTTTAATACCTTGGATTTAGGGTTTCATTTATAAACCCTAAATTGGGATTTATGGTGTCATTGTTAATGATTTAGGGTTTTATTTCAGAGTTTAAAATTTAGAGTTTCATTAGAATTTAGGATTTCATTTCATAGTTTATAATTTAAGGTTTCATGATTTAAAATTTCGTAAATGAAATCCTGTGGATTTAGGTTTCATGAGTGAAACCCTAAGGATTTAGAGTTTCATGAATGAAACCTTAAATCCCAATTTAGAGTTTCATAAATCCTGAGAGTTTCATTTATGAAATTCTAAATACTTAGGATTTCATTTATAAAATCCTAATTTATGGTTTCATTTACCATGCAACCTTAAATCATAAATATTAAACCATGAAACCCTAAATACTAAAGTATGAAATGAAACCCTAAATCATAAACCATGAAAGGAAACTCTAAATCTTAAATCATGAAATCCTAAACAATGGAATGAAATCATAAATAATAAACCATGAAATGAAATCCTAAATCATAAACTATGAAATGATATTCTAAATCCTAAACCATGAAATGAAACCCTAAATTCTAAACCGTAAAACCCTAAACCCTACATCTTAAGCATGAAACTTTAAATCCTAAAACATAAATCACGCAACATGAACCAATAAAATCTTAAAGTATAAATCCATGACCTTAATCAATAAATCCAAAAAATTTGAACCCTAAAACCATAAACCATAAAACATTACACTTTAATTCATAAAACCCTAAATCCTAAAATCATAAACCATAAAATCCTAAATTATAAACCTTAGACCCCTAAGGTTATATAATTTAAAGTTTAAGGTTTTAAGGATTAGGATTTATGGTTTTAGGGTTTAAAATTTTAAGATTTAATGTTTAGGGTCTATGGTTTATGCTCCAAGATATTAGGGTTTCGTATGTCATGGTTTATGGTTTTATGAATTCATGGTTTAGGATTTAGGGTTTCAAGATTTAGGATTTATGGTTTCATGGTTTAAGATTTAAGATTTAAGATTTATGGTTTTATGCTTTAAGATTTATGGTTTTGAATTTAAGGTTTCATTAGGATTTAAAGTTTCATGATTTAGAATTTAGGGTTTCATTTCATGGTTTAGGATTTGGGGTTTTATTGCATGGTTTATGGTTTCATTTAGGATTTAGGGTTTAGGGTTTCATTGTTAATGATTTACAATTTCATTTCATAATCTAAGATTTAGAGTTTCATTAGGATATAGGGTTTTATTTCATGGTTTAGGATTTAGGGTTTCATAATTTATGATTTCATTTATGAAACTATATATTAAGATTTAAGGTTTCATAAACTCTAAATCCTAGGAGTTTTAATTATGAAATCATAATTAAGAATTTAGGGTTTCATTTATGAATCCTTAAATTGGGATTTAAGGTTGCATTCATGAAATCCTAAATCCACAGGGTTTCACTCATGTAACCCTAAATACTTTGGATTTCATTTATGAAACCCTAAATCCTAAATCTTAAACCATGGAACCCTAAATCCTAAATAAAACTTTAAATACTAAACCATGAAATGAAACCCTGGATCATAAATCATGAAAGGAAACTATAAATCTTAAACCATGAAATCCTAAACAATGGAATGAAACCTTAAATAATAAACCATGAAGTGAAACCTTAAATCATAAATCATGAAATGAAACTCCAAATCCTAAACCATGAAATGAAACCCTAAATCCTAAACCATAAATCATGGAACATGAACCTATAAAATCTTAAAGTATAAACCCAAGACCTTAAACAGTAAATCCAAAAATTTTGAACCTTAAGATTATAAACCATTAAATTTTAATTCATAAAACCCTAAATACTAAAATCATAAGCCATAAAATACTAAATTATAAACCTTAGACACCAACAATTAACCATGATTTAGGGTTTTTGTGATTTGAAGTTTAGGGTTTTAAGGATTATAATTTATGATTTTAGGGTTTAAAGTTTTAGGATTTAATGTTTAGGGTTTGTGGTTTATGTTCTAAAATTTTAGGGTTTCGTGTTGCATGATTTATGATTTTATGGATTCATGATTTAGGATTTAGGATTTCAAAGTTTAGGATTTATGGTTTCATGGTTTAAGATTTAAGTTTATGGTTTCATGGTTTAAGATTTAAGGTTTATAGTTTTATGGTTTTGAATTTAGGGTTTCATTAAGATTTAGAGTTTCATGATTTAGGATTTAAGATTTCATTTCATGGTTTAGTATTCATGGTTTCATGGTTTATGATTTATGGTTTCATTTCATGGCTTAGGATGTAGGATTTCATTTCATGGTTTAGGATTTAAGGTTTAATTTAGGATTTAGGGTTTCATAAATTTGGGATTTAGGGTTTAAAGTTTCATTATTAATGATTTAAGGTTTTATTTCATGATTTAAAATTTTGAGTTTCATTAGGATTTAGGGTTTCATTTCATGGTTTAGGATTTAAGGTTTCATGATAATGTAGGGTTTCATTCATGAAATTATATATTAGGATTTAGGGTTTCATTTATGAAATCCTAAATTCTTAGGGTTTTATTTACCTTAAATTAGGATTTTTAGTTTCATTTATGAAATCTTAAATATTTAGAATTTCATTTATGAAACCCTAAATCCTAATTTATGGTTTTGATTTATCATGAAACCCTAGATCATGAATAAAATCATAATTCTTAAATCATGAAACCCTAGATCCTAAATAAAACCCTAAATCAAAAACCATGAAAGGAAACTCTATCTTAAACCATGAAATCATATAGCATGAAATGAAAATCTAAATCCTAAACCACAAAACCCTAAACCCTACATATTAACCATGAAACCTAAAATCCTAAAAAATAAATCATAAAGCACAAACCCATAAAATCTTAAGTATAAACCCAATAGCTTAAACAGTAAATCCAAAAAATTTGAACCCTAAAACCCTCAAACCATAAGCCATAAAACCCTAAACTTTAATTCAAGAAACCCTTAATCCTAAAATCATAAACAATAAAATCCTAAATTATAAACCTTAGACATCAACCATTGACCATCATTTAAGGTTTTATGATTTAAATTTTAGGGTTTTAAGGATTATGATTTATGGTTTTAGGGTTTAAAGTTTTAGGATTCAACATTTTAGGATTTAATGTGTAGGGTCTATGGTTTATGCTCTAAGATGTTAGGGTTATGTGTTGCATGGTTTATGGTTTTATGAATTCATGGTTTAATATTTAAGGTTTCAAGGTTTAGGATTTATGATTTCATGATTTAAGATTTAAGGTTTATGGTTTCATGGTTTAAGATTTATGATTTATAGTTTCATGATTTAGGATTTAGGGTTTTCATTAGGATTTAGAGTTTCATAATTTGGGACTTCAGGCTTCATTTCATGGTTTAATATTCATGGTTTCATGGTTTAGGATTTATTATTTTATGGTTTATAATTTAGAGTTTCATTTCATGATTTAAAGATTCATTTATGAAACCCCAAGGTTAGAGTTTCATTCATGATTTAGGGTTTCATTATGAAACCTTAAATGCTTAAAGTTTTAATTATGAAACTTTAAATCCTAATTTAAGATTTCAATTACTATGAAACCCTAAATCATAAATGAACATATAAATCATAATATGAAATCCTAAATCCTAAACCATGAAACATAACTTTAAATCCTAAATCACGAAACACTAAATCCTAAACCATGAAATGAAACCCCCAAATCCTAAATCATGGAACAATAAACCATCAATCTTAACCCTAAAACCCTAAATCTTAAACCTTAAAACCATTAACCATGAAACCCTAAATTCTTAAAGCATAACCCTAGACCCTAGATACTAAATCATAAAACATTAAACCCTAAAACCCTAAACTTTAAATCATGAAACCCTAAATCCTAAAAGCATAAACCATAAAATCATAAATCATAAATTGTAGACACCAATCCTTAACCATGAAAACAACATTAAACCTTAAGTCGAAAAGCTTAAAACAATGAACATGAAACCCTAAACATTGAAAACTTAGAACCTAAATCATGAAACCCTAAACCATAAAGTCATAAACATTGAAACTCAGATTCCTAAAACCTTAAACCATGAATCTTAAACTATAAAACTTTAAACCATGCACGATAAATATACCATAAACCTAAAACCCTAAAATAATTACACATAAACCCTAGATTATAACTAGTGAATCTTTAAACCATGAACCATATGCCTTAAAACCTTAAATCATGGACCACAAACCCTAACCCTTAAAACCTTAAAACTCTAATATTTAAGTCATGAAATCATAAATGTTAAAACCCTAAAACACAAAACATAAACTCTAAACTTGAGACCATAAAATCCTTAAACCTTACATTCATGAATCATAAACCCTAAACCCTAACCATTAACCATGAACCTCTATATCATGAAACCTTAGAACAATGAACATGAAACCTTAGGCATTGAAACCTTAAATCTTAGAAACATAAACCATGAACCAAAAACACTAAACCATAAACCTTAAAACCTTAAAATAATGAATCCAAGACATTAAATCATAAAACCTTAAACCTTAAAACATAACCCTAAACAATAAACATTGAACCCTAAAATTGTGAATTATAAACCATGCACAATAAACTATTAACCCTAAACCATGTAGACCTAGAACCTAATCACTCAGCCATGGATTGTAAACATAAAACTTAAAATCATAATGTATAAACCATAAATCATAAATAGTGAACCCATAAATCGTAAAACCCTAAACCATGAATCATAAACCCTGAACCCTAGACCATAAAACCAAGATCATGGACCCCACATCCTAAACCTTGAACCTTGAACCTCAAACTAAAAACATTGAATTTTAACCTATAAAACCTTGAAATGATGAATTGTAAACATTGAAACCCTAAATGCTAAAGCATGAAACCATAAACCATGTAACATGTAACCCTAAAATCATAAAATTTTTAACCTTAAATTGTAAAGCCTTAAACTATAAGCCCTAGATCATAACATCCTAAATCATAAATTATGTACGCCTAAAAAATGGACCAAAAATCCTAAACTCTAAACAATGAACCTAACACAGTGAACCCTAAACCATAACATCATAATACAAAAAATCAATAACTTTAACCCTTAAACAATGAATAATTGAATATTAAACCTTAAACCATAAAAATCATAAATAATGAAACTTTAAGCCTTAAACATTAACATTTGTCTTACTTTTACTAACATCTACTTACATTAAATTTAAAAATAATTGTCAAATATATTAAAAAATAATAATATGAAAAATTATAGAATGTAAACTTAATACACGTGCAAGACCTGGATTGTTGTGACAGTATTATAAAATATGTTGTTTCTTAAAATATTTCCAAGAAGTTATTAAAAAATCTGACTTATTAGAAAATAAATTAATCTTGTCGAGCATTAACCTGAATTAATGAAATTAAAATTAAAATTTTATCAAGGCTATTTTTTAATTTCTTATCATTAAAATTTAAAGAATTTAATTATATTACATTATATTGTACATTCCAGAAAGTTGTCTTCAATGATAAACATACCATCTGGCTTTATTCTGCTTTTATTCTGTATCACCGATAGGTCAGAGCAAACAAAAACAAAAAAGATAAAATCCATGCAAATGCTGAAAAATGCATGCCTGATACATGTCCAAGGGATGTGTAATGTGGTAGACTTAGACACGTGCCTGACACGTGAACATTCTTGCTTCCTATAACGCAAACTGTCTAATTATATCTTAAGAGTATTATATTTCTAACAAAAAATATCTACCAGTCTAGCATTTTCTAAAATTAAAGTCGTACAAGGAAAATGTGTCTCCTATTTTCTCTGTTCTCTGTGAACCACCACGTTCATCGTCACTAAAATGATAGCAATGATTCGAAATTTCCCCTAGCCATACACTTTAATCAAGTGCTTCACTGACTGATATTCTGATGCTGTCCAAATCTAAAATTGTCAAAGAAGTTATTATGAGAACAGAGACTTTGATAATTTAGTTTTAAGGACATACCTTTTTTTTAATCTAGATCCCATGTATATCTTTTAGATTATAGATTTTGCACGACAGATAATTTTGTTCGGTTAAAATTATTATCAACAATAAAATTCTTTTAATAGTTTCAGTCAACTCAAAAAATGCACTAAAATTGGAATAATTTGACTTGAAAGGTGTTTTATGCTCACTTTGCCTAATGTACTTCCTTAAAGAAAAAGTGTGGAAGAAAAAGGTGATCCATTCATGTTTTGTGAGTTGTGACACTAGGAACCAATGAACCTTCCCACGGTCCCTAGCCATGAAAATTGAAGTTCCTATAAATGGTGAAATAAAAAGCAATTTTAATTCACCATTTATAGTCCTTAGCCAATAATGAATCTTATCTTTTCAGAAACGTAGGAACAGGTCAGATAATAACAGCATTTTACGGATAAATGGTGAAAATATTCACTCCTTGTTTAAGGACTTTAAAATTCACGTTATATTGTTAAGAATTTATTTATTTTTAATTAATTAATATAGATTAAATATTAATTTTAATAGTTAAGAATTTATTTATTTTTAATTAATTAATATGGACTAAATATTAATTTTAGTATTTATATTAATTATTCACGTTTAGATGGTTCAATTTAAGTGATTTAATTTAAAAAATCCTTAGACTGTCAATATAAAATAATATAAAATTAATGAGTGGATTATCAATTTTATCCATTGGAGCATAATGAAAACTTTAATGGGTTAAAAACATAAAACACGGTAATTGATCCCCAATATACCAGATCAAAAAACAGTTTTCTACTCTTCCCATATGAGAGAAAACGAAGGTCTCATCAATAGTAATAAGGAGATTTGGTTGAGAATCAACCAATAATTTTATTTTATTTTTTATCAAAAGAAAGACTTCCGTGGCAATCTAAATAACCAACAGAAAACATCATTGTTAAGAGAAGTTGCAGTTATCAAACCAAAGCAAGTACTTTCAACTTCAATAACCACAAAACACCTGAGGCCAAAATGGAGCACAAATCTCGTTGCAATAAAAACAGTCTCGTTGAAACATGGGAAGGAACATTGCAAGTACTTTCAAACAAACTGAGACAGGAAAAAAAGAAAAAACTGGTCCTCTACAAAGAATTGCATTGAAGGGAGTTTTATTAGAAAAGGGAAGAAGCACACAGAAACAAAGCACATCAAAAACCAAACCTCCCGGGCCACATTGCAATACTCACATCACAAGTCACAACAGAAGGGCCATGTTCAAAACCTCATAATCATCATCTAAAATAATCTACATAGTCTCCAAATGTTCTCTGAACACCTTCAACATATTAGTGAAAGTGACAATCCCAACTAAGCTACAATCATCCTCAATAACCCACAAGTAGTTCACTCTATGAGCAATGGCCTGGATCATCACAGCAACAAGAGAGCTCTTGGGATGACACACTATAGCCTCAGCCCTTCTCACCATCCTCGCCGAGTAGCTCGATGACCTAGCCAACCTTCCAGACCTAGCCATTGACCTTGTTGGTGTCTCCTCATCAGAGGAGGAAGAAGATGCAGAGGATGCTGATAATGCACTCTCACAGGATGACAAAATTGTGAACTCCTGCAGCATTTTCTCCAAATTCTTGTCCATCAGCCTCGCCTTGACAACTCTCACAAGATCCTCAGGAGGTCCTCCGCAGTCAATGTAGGCCATCAGGTCCCCCGCGGACAGCGTGGTGATGGCAGCCGCGACGGTCTCATCGCAGCAGGCGAGGGTGAAGGGCGATATCTCGCCGATGAAGGTGCCATCAGTGTCCACAATGGCAACAGAGGTTTGCTGGGTGAGGGACTTCGAGATGGCTCCAACTGCAGAAGATGCAGGGGAGTAGTAGTCAATTGCAAGCACATCAGAGCTAATGATGCCAAGAGAGTCAATTGACAAAGCAGGAAGTGGAGTGAAGACACCAATGGAACCAAGCAAAAACCGAACCACATCCTCTTGAGTCAACCAACAGAACTCACGAACATTGTTTGATGATGTCTTCTGCTGCTGCTGCTGCTGTTTCCTTCTTGAAACTCCACTCCTCTTTGTTTGCAATATTGGCACCACAAGATTCTGTGCCCCTTGGAGGATAAGATCAATAGCTTCCAACAAGCTGAAACATCAAAATAACAAAGAGCAAAAAGGGTTAATTCACCTAATTCTTCATCTGTACTACATACTAAAACACCAGAAAGAATCAGATTCAACAAATTCAAGACAGATTATAATTAATTAAAAAATTGAACTACAATTAAACACTGAAGCAAAAATGATCACTCAACCTTGCCTTATTTTTTTCTTTGTTTTGGTTTAACCAAGGTTATTACTTAATACTCAGATCAAATACTCTCTAGATATTTTTTAACACACATAAGTGTCAGAATCAAATTAAGACCACATGATCCAAAACCCATTCACTCTGACTTTTGACTTAATAATCCACACGCCTTAGGAATCATATCATCCTTGCATTTTTTTCCTCATATAGTATAATACAGTATAGTAAAATGAATTGAAGGAGTAAAATAAAAAAAAAGTGTACATTTGGAAAGAGATTATGGTGAATGTTAAGGAAAAAGTGGGAGCATGCACCTAGAAGAAGATTGAAGATGCACAACGAGAGATTGATCCTTAGGGAGAATTGAAGAGAGTGGTTCTTTGAGAGCTTTAGAAGGAGACAAGAGATTTTCCTCTCTGCAAAGGTAGCAAATAACATCGACCATGCAAAGTTTCCCCACGCATCGGTTCTCGTTCTCGGAGCTGCTCCACACGCTGATGTGGGTCTCGTCGGAGCTCTTCAGCGCGGCCAAGGCGTCGGCGACGGTAGCGGCGGCGGACAGCGACCTCAGCGGCGGCTTCCCAAGGCACAGGTCCGATACATCGCGCGCCAGAAAGCTCACTGCCATGCAAAGGGTGGATCTCCGGGGGAGTTTAATGCGGCGGCGGCGCGTGGTGATACTCGCGGTGGCTGTGGGGATGGGTTGATGGTGGTGTTTTTGTGGGAAATGAAGAAGAAGAGGTGTGGTATTTATAAAAGAAAATAACGCTGTTTGAAAAATAAGGGGTGTGAACTGTGTAGCAGAGGGTACGTTCCAAAGGTACAAGTAGGGTCTCTTTTGTGAAAAATAATTAATTATTCATGTACTTTTTCCACATTGGACTGAAACCGTGTTTACTTTAACTTAATTTATTTCTAAATGATAAGGTTATTACATCGATCAGTCGTATAACTCATCTAATTATTTTCCCTCAAAAAAAAAAAAACTCATCTAATTATTTATTAACACCTCATTACAGATATTATTTAATCAGTTTTAAATTAATCAAATAGAATTTACTAAGATATACAGATAAGAAATTATATTATCTAATCAGCTTTGAATTAATTAATCAAATAAAATATACTGAGATATACGGATAAATAAATGATATTATCTAATCAGTTTCAACTTAATTAATATTAATTAATAAATATTATGAATAAATTATATTTAATAAATAATTAAATTTCTTGCACTAATATATTAATTTTATCATTTCAGAAAAACAAAAAATACGCTTCTAGTATATATTACAGAATAAAATGCATGTATGGTCATTGATTAGATTCAATCAAATTTAACAAACTTACTTCTTCTTCTTTTTTGACAGCTTTAACAAACTTACTTAAACTTACAAAACTTATTTAGATATTTCAAATATTTTACAAAAAAAAATCATAAATAATATTTAAAAATGAATAAAATCTTAATGAACATTATATTAATTAAACAATAATAGATGTCTTGAAATTTAGAAAAAAATGAAAATTTGAAAATATAAAAAAAATAAGAATAATATATACTGATTGTTACTGCATGGTTGTCGTCATTGTATTTTTAAAAAAAAAAATTAAAATATAAAAAAATAAAGGATAATATCTTGAAAATTAAAAAATATAAAAAAAAATAGTGTAATGTCAATAAATTTTTTAGATATTTATAAAAATAAGTGTAACTTATTTAAAATTTGACAAAAAAAAAGAAATTTTAAAATTCCAAAAACAAAAATAGGTCTTGAAAGATTGAAAAAAATAAAAATTTCAAAAATATGAAAGAAAAAATAATATCAATATCTTGAAAATTAAAAAAAAAATAAGAATAATGTCTTAAAATTTTGAAAGAAAAATATGAAAAATAAAAGTAATGTCTTAAAAATTTGAAAAAAAAAAATATTAAAAACAAGAATATGTCTGAAGATGTTTTTTCACATCTTGAAAATTTTTAAAAATATAAAAAAAATAATAATATCTTATTAATTTGAAAATATGAAAAAATAAAAATAATGTCTTAAAAATTTTTTAAATGTGAAAAAACAAGTAGAGTATCTTTAAATTTTTTTCAAAAAAAAAAAGATTAAAAATCCAAACAAACAAGAATGTTTTGAAAATTTTAAAAAATCAATAAAAATCTAAAAAAGATAAAGTGTAATGTCTTGAAAACTTTTAAGAAAAATAAAAATTTTAAAAACAAAAGTAACATTTTTTATTTTTAAAAAATAAGAATAATTTCTTAAAAATTTTAAAATATGAAAAACAAGAGGAATGTGTTAAATATTTAAAAAATATATTTTTTTTAAATATGAAAAAAATAAGAATAATATTTTATAAATTTGTAAAAAATGATAATTTGAAAATATGAAAAAATAATAATAATGTTTTAAAATTTTGAAAAATATGAAAAAAAAAAAGAGGAATGTATTGAAAATTTTGAAAAAAAAAATGATAAAACAAGAATAATTTCTTGGAAATTTGAAAAATAAAATAAAATTAAAAAAACAATAATTATGTCTCTAAAGATTGAAACTGGTTAGATAATATATCGTTAGATTTGTTTAAATTAATTCAAAATTGTTATATAATATTTTGTTAGATTTGTTTAACAATAATCGTGCTTTATTTCAGAGAAAAATCTTTCTTACAAAAGTAGAGGAATTGATTGTTGTTGATGGATCAATAAATTGTATATTTTAGTTTGATTTGATAAATAACAAAAACTTTAAATTTCGTACCTTTGTTTTATCGTTCTTCTAGTCAAAATAATAGGATTTGAAAAATTGAAACAATACATCTCCATCAGGAGTCTACGTCTACCAATTAAGAGAATACCACAGTTGGAAATGAATTCCTGCTGTTTGGAAAATAATTGTTGTCTGTGCGTTTTTTAATTTTGATGATCTCACTGTTCAAACGCGGTCTTTTTTACTTTAATTTCCTACATTAAAAAATACTACCAAATAATGTACTATATATAAATAATGGAGTAATCATAATGTTAATCTACAATCATCAAAATAAAAAAGTTCTATAAATAAAGAAAAAGGTAATTTATGGAATTTATTAAGCCCTTTTATTCTAGACTCTTCAAAACTTTACAAACTTTACATTGTTTTATCCAAACAGGAAATCTCAGACAAAATAACCTAGCTAAAGAAAAATACATAATTGGAAATTCAATTGTTTTACATCAAGTAAATGAGTTATTTAGGTTTAAATAATGTTATTTAATTTATTTTTATTATTGAAATATATGACATGACATTATTTAATAAAATTATATTATAAATATAAAATTATATTATAAATAAACTCTTACAATTAAGTTAAATACTCGTTCCAATAATCTTAATATTGAAAATAATATTTTTTTATAGGATGTTCAAATTTAAGTAAAATTATAAGATTCATTAAAATAACATAAGTAACTATTATTTATTTATTGTAAATGGTATTATTACATGCATCTTAATAAATAATAGCATATTATTATGGCAGTGTTTTTTTTTTACCATGTTATTTATTTATTATGGCTGTTTAAGAGTTAAGACTACGAATTTTTGTATTTTCCCTTGTTGGAAAGTGGAATCTGTGGAAGTTTAGCGTGTTATGTGTATAAGTATGAGTATTGACCAAGACCTAGAAAATGGGGCTACATGCCAAAATTCTCCACATGTGTTATTCACAACACACTTGCAAGAAGGAATTGAGCTTGAGAACTTTTCTTTTCCTTCCTACCAATTACGACTGCAGTTACTTTAAATGGGATTATTACGAGAGAAAAAAAAATCTTCATAAATATTTAACGTGGTTGCATATTTAATACTTAAAGTTTAAATTTCTAATTAAATCAAAACAATCCCATAATAGTTTATTCACACGCGCGTTCTAATATTTTAGACTTAGTTTGCACAATTCATCGTGAGTAATGATGAGAATGCTTTAACGTATTAAAACAACCAGTCAATTTTACCTGTCTATTTTGCCACATAGCTTTGCTGCTTTATACTATAGTAAATATACTAATTAATTAGCCCAGTGGCACTGGTAGCTAATTCAAAATCAATTTCGGGCATGTGTTGTTGAGCTCTTATTTCCTGTTACGTATTTTATTTACATTTATTATTTATTATTATGGCTGGTTCTCTAGAATCTAAATCCTTCCCTTTATCCTTCAAATCTCATAGTTTCCTAGTGGGACATATATATACTTTGACAAGGAAAATAAAACAAAATAAAGAAACGCACATAGAATTAACCTTATCTTCAGACATTCTAGTAGAAAGATAGATCCAATCCACTTCGATGATCTAGTCCAAGTGCTTCTTAATTTAACTTTTCATTTTCTCTTCTTTCTCTCGTCATTGCACTCATATTCAAACGGTGGAACATGGAAGATACCCAGAGATCAGTGTGCATTCCAAAATTGGTGTGTACGTAGTATCAAGAACATTGAAGGTCCTTCTTAGTAATGCTAAACAATAGCATCTTTTGCTTTTAGGAATTTAAATTACAGATGCGAATATAGTCACTGAAAGCAGAAGTTTGAACAAAATTCTTCTTCTCAATGAATCCTAAATTAAATTAAATTAAATGAACTAATAATTGCAAATTACACGAAGTCAATTGGTGTGACACAGCATCTACATTGAGGATTAGGCACGGAGCACTGATGTCAAGCTCAATGTCTCTCATTTTTTCCCCTTTCCGTTTTCTATCACTCATTTTTATTTTACTATACAATGAGAATAGTGAAGTTTAAATTTAAAATCACATACAATTTATTTTTGAAATTTTCACCACCACTAATGAATTATCACTCTGATGATTTGAAAGTATATCCGGGGTTTCAGTCCTATCATTCCTCACAAGAAAATATATAGCAATGTTAAAATATTTTAATTCAAAATACATACTACTATAATAGAAAAATAAACTTCTCTTATCGTGATAAACCTTTTAATTTGAAATTACTACATAAGGTTATTAATATATATATATATATATATATATATATATATATATATATATATGTATTACATATAAATTTATTTTACGAATACAATTTTTTTTTTCTACTGAAATTATATGCGGTGGTAGGATGGCCACGTGGTCTTGAACTATTATCGCGTTGTCTGGGAGCGACGCAATTATCTGTCTTCAACTATGTCATTGTCTACGCCATCATATCATTCATACGTAGCCCCAAACGTTGTACTTCAGATTCCGAGTTAAGGGAAATGTACTGTATATATGTTAACTTTTTCTTTTTCTAAATAAATAACTATTTTATTTTATTTTATTTTTATCATGGAGTATATTGTACAATACACTGAGGAGCAGAGTAAAAATTGTAGGAAACTAGCGTAGGAAGTATATATCATACTACTACTAGTATCATCCATCAATTCATTAACAATATATTGAAGAGCAGAGTGAAAATTATAGGGACCAGCATTTATTAACAATACATTGAGGGGCAGAGTGAAAAATATAACTATAATCTATATATATATATATATATATATCATGAGTGATCAACTTATATTAAAAGTGATTGTTGAAGTTTAATGATTGTAATTTTCAAACATATCGGTCAAACACTTCGACATGCGCCAAGGTTCCGACCTTATCACACCTCGGCCTAAATGAACTCTCTAGACAGAATCTTTCGAGTATCGCGGCCCAAGTCGCATAACTTTTTAGGATCGATGTGTAACTTGATAATTATTATTTAGAATTTATTTTTAATTTATAAATTATTTTTATATAATAGTGGGACCAAATATTAATTAACAAGAGTCATTTAAAATAAAAATTACTTATTTTTAATGAAAAAAAAAGTTAGAAATGAAGAATTTATTTATAATATTCTTTTATAAAAAAATATTAATGATTAGTTTGTTAATTTTTATTAGCAGAGGAAGTCGAATTCAACACCTCTCTATTATATTTTAATTTTAAAGAATTTTTAAGTTAAAAAAAATAAAATATTAACAAATAACTTTTTATTTAATTTTTAAACTTTTATTTTTAATTTTAACTTAAAATAACTTATAAGTTAAAAATAAACTAGATTAAATGAAACTTTAATCAATGTTTTCATTTATAAATATTCCGACATAAGTGAAAAAAAATATACCCAATCACCACAAGAGATTAGATTGAACTGGGAACAGAGAGACCTGAATACTGAATAATGAATTACTAATCTTAACTAATAAATTTATAAAAAATAAATGAAGAAGATGAAATGTAACTCTATTAAAATTATTTTATATGTAAGTTATTGTAATATTTTTTAACATAAAACGTGTTAATATTAAAATCACTATAGTGTTAGGTGAATACTCCAGTTTCTGAGTTCCTATCACCGTCGTTATGTTTAATTGGAGAGGCCGTTTGTTGGAAAAGCTGACCCTTCGCGACCCGCGAGGGTGATAATAATGTGCTGCTGGTCTTTCATATATAATGATTTCGTCTTAGGGCAAAACCAAAATTTAGATTTTTCTATAATACTAAGTACTTCTGTTATTTATTTATTGATTGATGAATAAAAAAATACAGAAAAGTTACTACTGATAGTTACCTCTGCATCTTTTTTAAAAAATTAAGGTGAAAATATGAAAATATACTTCGATCCAAACAAATTTACTGATGCAAAAATAATGTACCAAAAGCGACTTTCACCTAACATTTTTGTTGTCTGCATATATATGCTTCAGGCTAGGGGAAAGAAAAAAGTGTCAAGCCCTATATTGATGGCTCCACCTATTTTGTATATAGGCCGGAATGAGTACACTAAAACGTATCAGAAGATGACAGGCTATACTTTAATCAGCTAGTAATCACATACTTAATCTTAAAGTTTCAGAGTTTAAGCAAGTATAATTATGCAAATTAATTAAGTAATCTTATTTTGCTACAAGGATACGGATACCTAACAAAGCCATGATCTGAAACAATTTTTTAATGGTTAGCTATATATATCATCAAGTTGTTTTAAAGGTTTGTATACAAAAATCGATTCATTGTCGCTTACTACACTTTCTTGCAATTTAATTACACAACAAAGTAAATATAAATACAACGGATTTGCATAACAAAGAACAGGTTGAACGACGTAGTCAACAATTGCAAGTTGTTTTAAAGTATTTGCAATTAATCCCTCCCTAAAAACTAGTTAATTAATTTCCATGAGACAAAAAGCCACACAGAACTCATTAAATAATTAAGGAAGTTGGTAATAACGAATAAGCAACACTAGCTTCTCTTCACACAAACCAAACAAGGTGATAAGTGATAACGAATGCAAACCTCAACTAGTAGGAACAATGTCGGAAAGCCTGCTTCCATTCCATAACAAACAATTATAATAAGTTAACAATACTAATTTTTTAAAATGCTGATGTTAATTAACAAACACAAAAAATGTATGATGTTGTTATTAGTCTAAAAAAGATTCTCAATTAAAAAAAAAATCATTTTACAACTTGGAAACACTGGTTATTAATAATTGAACTTACTAATTATTTAGTCAACACGCGCGTACAGTGATGGTGCCAACATGATATTCTTTTTTGCGGCTAAGGCCAAAATATAAAGGGGAATAATAAATAAACAGAAAGACAAAAAGAATGGAACACTTTTTGCTCGATTTACCAAATTTTCTTTTTTGTTTTTCTTGATGCACTTATCTGACCTTTTCGCTTGATAAGACGTTGTGATGATTAACTGCTGATCGCATTATATACTCCATAGGGTCGATCTACGCATAATGTTTTTATCAGTAATATTCTCACATGCTTTAATTAACTTGTACAAATCAAGTCAAAATACATAAGAGTTTGCATCCAGTCATACTTGTAGTAGTAAAAAAAACTAAACATTAACGAGATAGTTAAAGGAGCACGTTACTGGTTAATTTTGAATACCAATTTATAATAATCTGTTATAATGTGTGGTAACTGGTCATGATGACATGCATGTTGAAGGCACAAAACATGTTCAATGAACTTTATGGTTCTAAATATTTATATAATTAATCTGAGTTTATTAATATCTGTACGATATAGTATTGTTTAAAAAACGACCACATTTATCTCGATGTTTTATATTTTATTCAAAAGAATAGTTGCTTCATAGAGTAAACCAGATTCAAGTGTAGATGTAATTCAAATATTCAATGCAATTTAATTAGATGTAACTTACCTACAAGTTGGGAAATAGACCCGACCAATCGAGATGACGTTGATGCATGATTGTGCGTGTAATTGGATATTTTTATATTTTACGTGTGTGTATGGTTTTTGAGCGAAAAGTTTGACAACTATTAATATGGTGTTGAATTTTCTTCATCTTTCTCTCGGGCATGCTTTGTCGTGACTCGGGTTCCTCGATTTAACGTTGGAGGGATGCAATATTTCTTTCTTTTTTACATGTGCCAGCAGGAGTGGACCATTTTTCCATTTATGAGTACTGCTATACGACATAAATAGTTTAATCAGAGTAGCCCTAATTTTAGCATTTTAATTTTAACAATAGGACCCTATATTTTTAATTTTTTTTTTCGTTTATGTTCTATCAAACAAACTGTATATTTCATTTTCCACAAAGTATTTATAAGAAGTAGTTTTACACCAGTTATATTAAGTATTTTTCTCATTCATTATAGGCACTAAATATGACACGGAGTAGCTAGTTAACGCGTGGAAGTCTCAAAACTGGTAGCACATGGATGGAGTCAGGAGGGGGAGTATGGTACTGTAATGTAGTAAGTAGCACATGAACATGTGCTAGCTATGATTCATTATCCGTACGTTTCACATGCAACAAATTAAATAAATAAATAAGTACAAAAGTGATTGCGGGCTTGACGGATGAACTTGAACTTCAACTGGGAGTGAGGACAACTAATTTTGTCTACTTTATTAATGTTGTAAATGGCTAGGTAGGTCTTTCATCCAAACACGTCTCTGTCTCTTAGATGCTACTTTTGGTCCAATGCTGTTGTCTCTGCTCCACAAAACTTCACCCAATCTTATTGGCTTCAATACATTGATCGAGTTCGAATCTTATCAGTCAATAATATATTAATATGTGAGTATTGTGTTATAAAATATAGGTGTTTAAGTACTGAGGACTGGCTAGTTCTCCAAACTCAATTTACTTCAAAATTTATGATTCAAGAGAAAAAAAAATCACTTAAATGGATATTATCAATTTGTGCATATGATTTAAAGTTTAAAATATGGTACGTGTTCGAATGGAGATCTACGGGTAAAATAAAAATAAGATCATGATTCTTTTGCAAATTTTTTTTTTCTCAAAAATGTTTTTCTATCTTAAAACCAAACATATATTTGATATAACATGTCTCTTTGATATATATTACACCGACACAAAAATCGTAGAATATAAATAAGTCAAGATCCGCATATTGGTTTAACGTTAACGTTGATGGACACAGACACGGCTTGATAGAGACCCGATAGATTCAATGCATGCTCACAATTGTTCAGATCTCAAAACAAACAAGAGAGCAAATATCAAATAGGATTAAATTGTTATTAAATTGTTTAGTGATAGTTATTAAATTATTTTTTTTTAAGTTGTATAAGTTTTTCTTGATTTTACATAATTATGTTTATTGAATTTTTTAGAATTTGAAAATTGTGAATTTGGCGCCGTATTTTATGAAAGGATAAACAAAATTGAAAAGTATGCTGAGAGGAGAGTTGGCTTATCTTATCTACTTATTTATTTGTCGCTATTTATCCCTTCGAATCTTTCACATGCTTGCTTGCTCAATCAATCTGGCATGCCCCAATGACGAATAGTTTTAAATATGATTTTGAATTTGAATCTTAACGATATACAAAAATGATTGAAATAAAATAATTTCATTAAAAATGATTAGATTAATTTATCTTGATAAAAATTAATTATTGATGAAATTAATGAATATTATGTATTGAGATATGATTAAAAAAAATCAAACTAAACATGAGATACATAGGCATTTCAAGTGAGAACAGATTTTATATAATAACAAACAATAATAACTCTGGGATTAAAAGTAAAAATAATAAACACATCAGATTAAAGTCTCAATTTTAAATATATTATCATGAGATTCTATCCCTCTTTCTCCCTTTCTCTTAGCTAGTTTTTTTTTTCTACATTTTTTTTTTCAATAGCACAAGCATAAAAGCAAAATAATCACAATTGAATCTTCGTTGCACTTAAAATTAGGATCTTATAGTAACGGCGATGGTTATTGTTTTGCCTATGTGCTATTGAAAAAAATACAAAAAAAAAAACTAACTTAGAGAAAGGGAGGGATAAGATCTCGTAATGCACTTAAAATTGCTTAAAATTAAAGTTAATCTGATACGTTTATTATTTTTAATTTTAATCCAAGGATTATTATTGTTTATTCACATTATTTTCATTTAAAGACTATTATTAGTTGAAACAAAATATATATATTCTTATTAGTATATACATAATCTTACCATCTTGAAAAAAAAAAAAAAAAAAGGAAAGAGAAAGAACTTTTATTAACTAAAATATTCTCACTTTAATTTCTGAATCTTGATTTAAAACCCTTAACCTTTTCTAGTTTTCTTTACTACTTTACACCCTATTAACGATTGATCATAGGGTTAAGTTAGATGTAACTTAATTCAAATGAAAAAGTCTCGTTTTCCTACTGCGATCACTAAAGTGTAAACATCTTCCCACGTTGTTTTAATTGAAAATGAAACTCAAAAGAATTAATAACCACACCAACACTATTAATAACCTAGCTTTTAAATATGTTTTTACTGAGTACTTTATTTTTTCTCAGCAAAAGAAAATATATTTATGTATAGCAATAATAAAAGAAATATCATTAAAAATAACTTTTCTTAGTCTCTATTTTTTTTATGTATATTATATCTTTAAATAATATAAATATAAATAAATATTTTTATAATACAGTGATCCACTATTATATATAAGAATAAAGATATTTCTACACTAAAATGTTAATTGACACTTAATGAGAGAAAAAAAAATATAAATACGATAGGTGAAATGATGAGATATGAAAAGATAAATAAAAATAAAAATAAAAATATTGATGAAATATAAAAAAAAAAAATATAAGTATTGAAATAATATTATTCTGTATATAATTGTAGCAACATTAGTTGGCAGCGGAGGTAACAACCACAATTACAACTAACAATAACATTACACCGATTATGTATCGGATAGTTGGCAGCGGAAGTACCAACCATAATTACAACTAAGCAATAACATTGCACCGATTATGTATCGGATGGTAATATGGATTCGGATTCACCGATATTCACAAAATATCATATGTGGATTGAGTAATTATTTACATATTAGGGTTAATATTTGTGCACAATTCACGTTCAACTCCAACCGCTACCCATCAGAACAATCGCCGGATTAAGATGCCACTGCAAGAAGCAGTAGTAGAAAGTGGAGTCCGAATTGCAAAGCCAGGACCAGATAAGCAACACGATTTTCTGAATAATACTTTGCTTCTGTTAACTCTTAACATAAAAGATAATATCATTTCTTCTCAGCCACACGTTTTACATACTATTACTGCATAGTATAATTTATTTATAGTCGATCTGTTTCACAAATTCACTTTTTTATTTTTCTTGATTTGCTTGATTCGCTTTTTGAAATTAGTTTGCATGCTTATTGAGATAAAATTAAGGCATTTTGTCCTATAATTTTGAACCTTTGAGCCAAATAGGCAACCCACTTTTGTTATTCATTGCATATTCTGAGTCTTAAAATGAATTAAATTATTTATTGATTGAACCAAAAGCTTGAAAAAAACAAAGTATTTTCCTTATCACAAATATTGGAGAGCATTTTATCTTTTTGTGAGTTTCAAAGCAAGTTTGGAGGAGTGTCTTTTGGCAACGATTGATAATTTTCTTTGTGGGTCACTTTCAAGTAAAAAAGAAGTTTCATATTTTGTATTGAGTATAATTCTGTAAATTCTGTTATAGGTAAAATAAAAAAAAATGAAAGAAAGAAAATAGAAAATAGAAAATAAAAAGATTAAGAAAATAAAAGTGTGATACTTACAATTACAATTTGATTGAACATAGTTGGGAAATATGAAAATTTTGAGATTTCTTTATATTGTGAGTAAGATAGAAATAAGTGAGTTGATATAATTGAAAAATAAATGATATACTTGTATCTTGGTGCTCTTGTATTTATTTAGAAAAATCAAAGTGCTTGCAAACTCAACCACAATACAAGCTTCAAGTCCTTCTGATCTTAATTTGTGTGCATAACTTGTTTTTCATTAGAGAATAATTACAAAGTTAAAGTGTGAGGTTTTTATTGTGAGATTAAGAGTTTTAAACACTCATTTGTGTTATCAGGAATGAGAGAAACACTTGGAATTAAGTGAATAAAGCATTTTTAGATTTGTCAATAAAGGATTGCTCTGCTTATTGTTTTCTTTAAGATTTTAGTGTTTACATTCTTGTTATGGTTTCATTTTGTGTGTATCATAATTGAGATTTAATTAATTGGTTTGACTTTTGACAACTTTGGAAATGGAAATATTGGTATGGATTTGTACTTTGTAGAATGAGATTAATCTCAACGTGTCTTGTGTTAAGTGTTGTATGTTAATTTTAAATTAGTTTGGTATAATTGTTTTTATGTTACTTTTGCTTGAGTACAAACAAAGTTCTGAGTTTGAGGGGGTTGTTAAGTATTTTAAATATTTAATTTTTACATATTTCATAAGATAATTAATCTAATTTTACCTAATTTTAAAGTGATACTTTACTAATTTGATCTTAGTTTTGTATATATTAAATTTTATTTTAAATATTTAATTTCTTAATTTGCATCTAGTACTTTTTGTCCATTTTTTTTTCGTATAAATGGAAATTTTTTAGAGCCAATTTGAATAACGAGCAAACTTTGATATAGTTAAGATAAAAAATAGATCTAACTAGATTTTGTTTTTTACTTAAGTTGTTCTACACTTTTAACTTTGAGTTCGAATTTTTAGCTCAAGCTAAAATTGCATTACAATAGACTAAGTACAAAAACAATCAGTTAAGTTTCAAATTTTAGCTCATACTTAGGAGAATTTAAAGCACAAAAGAAGTTGTTGTAATTTGTTTTATTATTATTGACATTAGGTTCATCTTAGTGTAATTTAAAATCAAGTATAATTTTATTTTCCTAAAAGTGACAATATGCTTCGTGCACATATAATTCATGGCTAATATAGCTCATTGGATCAATATGAGTATTTAACATTGTTCATGATCAGATTTCTTCATTGTTTCATTTTCTTTCTCTGATTGGAGCCTATCATTGTAGATCCAAAAATTTACTTTGATTCTTGTGGTTCTATATGTTCTATATGTTAAGCAATAAATGATCTCTTTATTTTCCTTTAATAGTGCTATAGAGAAGTCACCAAGGGCATGCATGAAAGGAAGCAACCAATGGTACAAGAAAATAGGGTTTTTCTGTTTATTATTGCTTGTATTCATCCTCACACACCTCTTCAATATTTAGCTAAATATTAAGAGAACAATTATACATATGCTTTTAATCTTGAATTCGTGATTAACTAATAAAATTCTTTGAATTGGATTAATGGTCTAAGGATCTAGCCTTTGGTTTGGTGCTTGACTTTGGAATATTAGCATCCAGAAAGGAGAAAAAGGGTGATGCATATAACTATGTTGATTTTATAAAATTATCTTAAATAATAAATGGTAGATTGTAATTAGATAGTAATGTAAATTATTTTATATTATTAATGTATCATCATTAAATTCGAAAGAAATAAATTTTTCTTTATTAAGATAATTCTTGTATTTTTTGGTACTGTGTGTTTTTTAACCCTCTTTTATTTTGGGATTCATTATCCAAGCCACAAATAAAAGAATTGAATTGATTTTTTTTTTTTCAGTTAAGTGTTGGTAGCAATAGTTTAGCTTAAGGTGCCACAAACATAACATCAAATTAACTTAATATGAGAAATCAAAGGTATATATTCATTTACTGTGAATCATTATTTTCTCCCCTTACAACATAAGTTATGCGAATGGATGAGTTCTTATAAATTAACTATTATATAAAAATTCATTTTATTTTTATTTCGTAATTGGAATCTATTGGAAGGAAATTCTAAAGCACCAAGAGAAGAAGGAGAAAAAAAAGGTCAATATATAGATGCAATGCAACAAATTAAGAATTATCACGCAGAAGAACTCAACCTTTGTACAAGCCTTATCCAATTGTCTAACAACCTCAAGCACACCAGAGTCCTCAGCCTCAAACACAAAAAAATGAAAGTGAGTGGGGATGGAACTAAAATCCGTGGCCATGGCCCATGGTGATGGGGAGTTGTGTCGTGGTTATCTCAAACTCAACTAAAAAAAGTACTATTGTGTGCGCTATTGAAGAGAAGAAGCTAATGAAATGAAAACGAATTGCTTATCATATAAATATACGAAAAGAAACTCTTTGTATAACTTCTTCAAACGTTTTCCACGTTGTTAAGTCACGGATTCAGTATTCTGACAACAATACAACACTGCAATGATGTTAATTGTTACCAGCACTCCTTGTGTTGTTGGGACCACACATAAAATACTATATAGCACGCACTCATGACTCATTAAATGTATATAGGTTGGGTTATTGGTTAATAATAATACGCGCTTTTTTTTTATAAGCTATGATTCAAAGTATTTTATTCATTTTTATTGAAGAGCTGAACTTATCAAATTGACTAATAGGTTAGTTAATTTCTTTATTTTTGTCAGTATTAGCTAAGTTGATTAATTTTTTTCAAGTTCTCATCCATGTGAATATTTTTAACATTTAATTATAATATTTTTTAATTCAAAGGTTGTCACACTGATCCAAGATCTTAACATGTTCATAAGTGCGTGAATGATCTATTTATCAAAAAATATCATTGGATCAGTAATAATCATATATTGTGAGTGAGATTAATCTCGTACCAAATTGACAGGGAACATCATGTCATGGACATAAGAAAAAAAATGGTATTTTTCTGAAAAAGAAAATGGGTAGGTCGTTGGAGTGATTGATTGTGGGCCTTATAGTTTGGGTGGTGCTAATCACACATTATTTTTACTCTTTGTACCATCTTTTTTTTTTTTTGAAAAATACCCATCACAGATATTATATTTTCGTAATGTAGTTACTTTTTAATATATTAAGGAAAATTATTTTTATAATATAAAAAATTATATTACAGAAGCTAATTTCTTATAAGAATTTTATTACAGAAGCCTTGGACTGTGTACTATATATTTTTTTTTTTGGCCTGTGTACTATTTGGATATACGTTTTAGAGCTGAACAAACGAAAAATGAAAAATCAAGATCACATGTGTTTGCTTTTTGTTCAAATGCTGAAGCCCGTTTACTTTATTTCTTTTAAGAAAAATATGTTTCCATTATCATTCACACTTCCACTGTGGCCCAAAATTAGATTCATACATTTTCTGGCCCAAAAATCATTTTGCACCAGTTTAGCAAAAACATTATTTTAGAAGAATAAAAACATATTTTATGCATACACTAAAATGTCAAAACATATTATAAAAGTCTATAAACTTACCGGGTATGATAATGATTTATGATTTTTCTTTTCTTACATAGTTTATTCCATGCTTAAATTTAAATCCTAAGTCATTTGATTAGTCAAAGATAATATAAGTGTTAATCTTATTTCTGTCAAGATATTATATATAAGAATCTAAGGGTGATTATAAAATAGTATTATATTATAATTCAATTTTATTAAAAATCATTTAACTTATTGTAATTCAATAACATTGTAAAACAAAATATCACCACCATTAAACTCAATATATATTTAGCCTCAGCTGAAAATTATTGGATGAAAATTTAAAACTTTTCCTCTATTTTAATGAGAAAACCTTGGGAAAGCCTAGAAATCGCATTCAATTATAGAACCATTGAATGGAGGCTAGACCTTACCAAGAATTAATCATTAGGTGTGGTGTCCACCGACGAGAAAGGAAAAGTTACATCTTAGCTAGTTTCCCTGTGACAATTTAAAGCTCACATAAGATAAAGAAAAAGATAAGGACGTAACATATATATAGTTACAAATCCATAGTTTGTTTTGACAATAAAAAAATCCACAGTTTGTCGAAAATACAGTGGCTTTTCAGACTTTTGTGTTACAATTATCTCTCTTCGTGTTGAATGATGGCCTAGATATATCCGAATATATTTTATTTATGTCACCTTGCAAAGTGTATCCAATTGCTTTTCATTTTCACTATTTGACTAACAAAATTTACTAGTTCAAACTGATAATTTAAGTTTAACCCTTAATTATTATTTAGTTGCCTGTCACATCTCTGGCAAACTATCTTGTCCTATTTTGAAAGGTCGTAATAGCCAGTTACCACACGCAATTGCATTCTGCTTTACCTTTAAAGCAAAAGCAGAATTAGAATCGTTTCTCAAGCGTTTAGATACTCTTCTTGGTTAATGCTGTAAGAATAATCTATTTTAGTAGGGAGTTTCGTCTTTAATTTTTGTCATATACAAAGACTAACAACTGTCAATACACTGGAAACAATTAATCTTTAATCCAGTGTACTATAAAATGACAAAAAAGAAACATATAAAAAAGAAATTAATTAAAAGAAAATTCGAAGTTGAAGGCTAAAAGAATAATTACCTTGGCCATATTGCTTACAACAACTGACTTTGCTGTCCAAACAAGGGAAACTGCTTCCAATCTCCCATGGTAATAGCAAATAACGTAGACTTTTTGGGAGGATGCGGCAGTGACCACATGGGGCCAAAACTGTCTTCAGAAACAAACAGATAAAAGAGATAAATTCTTATACGTTTTTAGAGAAAACTATTTTTCTTATTCTCAGTGATTAAATGTGTTATTTGTATTCGACAATCCTGTCATGTCTCACCATCATACATATGGATCTAAAGATCAAATCTTTAATACATGTTTCAAAGACATAACAATTTGTTTGGTTGGAGTTATGATGAACTCAGACTACTTAAACAAAATTTCGCTTTCGAGTTTTATGTATAAAAAATTGTGGTGAAAAAAAAATCCACTAAATATGATCATAAAGTCTTAATGGAGATTGATTATGGACAATAATATTAATTAATAGAAAAATCAGGATAAGATTAAGAGACTAGCTCTTGGAATTGATACTTATCCATCAAACAAGGACCCCACGTCTACAATTTGGAACAAAGCCACTTCAACCATTTCCAAACATTGGGGTAGTACTAGTAGGTGCTAGGTAGCACATATCACACTATATATAAACATCACAATGAACCTTTCTGAGAATCCCTGCTTTCCTTTTTAAATTTCAAAAACACTACTTCTTATGAAACTATAGTGAGGCTAGCTAGGCTAAGAGATTAATTGGTGCACAGTCAATCAATCAAAATGTTGGCCATTTTCCACCAGGCTTTTGCTCATCCACCTGAAGAGCTGAACAGTCCTGCATCTTACAAAGGTTCCAAGAAGCCTAAGGTTCCTGAGGAAACTCTCAAGGATTTCCTGGCACACCATCCTAACAACACTTGCTCTATGAGCTTTGGTGATGCTGCTGTTCTAGCTTATGTCCGTCCTGATCAAGCTTTCTCACGCCATCAAAGGTAATGTAATTAACATTCTCATCATGTAGATCAATGATTTCTACACTTAGTTTTAATGTTTACCTACACCTACCTTAATTTCTTGCTTTATTGTATTAAGGGTATACTTTCCATAAGTAGGAGAAGTGTAATTTTTAGCATGATTAGTGTTAAATTATAGAGCTTCTCCAGAAGTCCAGCTAGGAAAAGAAAAAATAAAACGACTTTCTCTATAATTGGCTTCTCCAGAAGTTAATAGAAGTTTTCTTTCATATTTTCTTAAACTACAAGTGTTTATAGAGAAGTTTACTCAAACACACTCTAAATCATGGTAGGTATAGAAAGAGAACTCATTTTGGCTTCTTACAATTGCAGGTTGTTTTGTGGGATTGATGACATATACTGTCTCTTCTTTGGGAGCTTGAACAATTTGTCCATACTCAACAAGCAATATGGTTTGTCAAAGAGCACTGATGAGGCCATGTTTGTGATTGAAGCTTATAAGACACTTCGTGACAGGGGTCCGTACCCTGCAGATCAAGTTGTCAAGGAACTTGATGGCAGCTTTGCCTTTGTTGTCTATGACAGCAAGGTTGGCAGTGTCTTTGCAGCACTGGTATGCTAATTAATCTACCACTTTTTCTTCTTCTTTTTGCCCCCTTTTTTTATTATTGTTGAAGGGCTTCTTCTAACAAAGATGATGATCATGGTTTGCTAGGGTTCTGATGGAGGAGTGAAGCTGTATTGGGGTATTGCAGCTGATGGATCTGTGGTGATCTCCGATGATCTTGAAGTCATAAAAGAGGGTTGTGCCAAATCCTTTGCTCCCTTTCCAACAGGTAGTACCTTTTGAGTTTTGAGCCACCACTCATTGGTTTCTTATCAAAAAATCAATTTAGGCATGATTCTTGTCTCTTATCATTGTGATTTTGTGAATTTGGTTCATCTACTTTTTTTCTTTTTGATTTTGCTCCCCTCATTATGTTAATTTTATATTTTGGTATATTCATTGATTTGACATTCAATACTTAATAAACATATTGCCGTGACACTTCATGTGAGTATCATGCTAATGTGTTAACCTGGCATTATAATAGAACGTCGGGTTAACATTTTTTTGAAAAGTAAGGACTAACCATATAACTTATCATAAATAAAAAGTTTTATAGAACGAGATTCATGAGATGTTGGTGGTGGTGGAATTATGCAGGGTGTATGTTTCACAGTGAAGGAGGTTTGGTGAGCTTTGAGCATCCAATGAACAAGTTGAAGGCAATGCCAAGAGTGGACAGTGAAGGGGCCATGTGTGGGGCCAACTTCAAAGTTGATAAGTTCGCCAGAGTAAATAGCATTCCTCGAGTCGGAAGTCAATCCAATTGGATGGAATGGGACCAACATCAGTTTGCTTCAAATTAAAGAACACCTTAGCTTAATAATAATGTAAAATAAAAAAGTGTCATCTATCTATGATTATATGTATGCTCCTTTCCTAACTTACCCTTCTGAATTTGTTTTGTTTTGTTTTCTGCTTGCTTGTGTTGTGTTGTTTTCCCGTTTCCTTTCCGGCATAGTACATATTGAAGTGCTTTTTCATACATGTTAATTTGTTGCCCATGATGGTGCTTGTGTGTGAGAGAGATTAACATAACACGGTTCAAGTCAGGAACTTTTGTGCACAGTGTTTAAGAATAGGTCCTACGTTGTGTATGAATTAAGAATTGTAATGTAACATACATGGATGGCATAAATAGACGAAGAAGAACAAACATGAGTTACTGCAGTCAATGTGTCACAAAACAGAAGTGCTTCAGCTAGCTTAATGTCATATAAATAATTGGAGAGGATCCACATAAAATGGGGAAATGGTGTTTTAAAATTAAGCCCTAAATTCTCATGTGAAAGTGAAAATACTGGAATAATTAATTATAGTCTACCCAGAAATTTTGGGTAATGAGAGAGGAAAAAAAAAAAAATAGCAAGTCACCGGTGCACTTCTAGAATATGGTAGCAAGAATATGTTAGCAGTGCATACTACAAATTTCATCTTCATTTATTTTTTTAAGAAATTCTAACACAATCTTTTTTTATCAATTGGAAAATAATTCTAACACAATCTAACAAAAGAAGAGATAAATTGTTATTTTTTTATGAGTAATAATTAATAAATGGGTAAATTTGGCATTTTTAAGTTTTAACCAAAATATCCTTTTTCCAGAAATTTGTACACTGCACTTTACAGTTTACACCGTTGGTCGGAGATGGCAGATCGCTTCTTTCCGAACGAGCTGCCACGCTTCGTGACAGAGACCACAGACCAAACTCTGTCAACAGACTCTCTCACCGCTCTTCTCTCTCTTCCTTACCAAACTCTCTCTGCAAAGTTCCAAGCATCTGCATTTCACCTGAAACAATCGGTACTCATAATAAACTTCACTTTCACTTCCCAAAAAAAAATCGCACTTTTCTTTCCTTCCCCTTCTTTTTTCGGGTGTTCGAATTTCTGGGTTTCTTTCAATTGGCCATCTTCGATTTTGGGTAGGCTCAAGTTAGTAACTTTCGCGATTTTTCTATGGTGGGTCGGTTTGTGTGTAAGTGTTTGTGCTCTGTTTTTCTCTAAATTGTTGTTCAGGTGGTGAGAGAGATATGGGGGTCACGTGGGAAGCGTGTGAAGGACTATACACTTTACACGGGGGCTCTGGGGACAGCATACTTGCTTTTCAAGGCCTACCAAGTAACCAAGGATGGGAATGATCTTAGCTTGTGCTCAGAGATTGTTAAGGCTTGTGATTCTGCTTCAGCAGATTCTGGGTACTCCCTCTTTCGTGCATCACAGGCTACTGTAACTTATGACTTATCCATTATAAAGGATTTGTTTAAACTTTAAACTTTAAGGTGTTTAAATATAGGATTTTGATTTTAGTTGTTAAGGATTGCTTGATCTGAGTGGTTGGATTGGAACACAATAGCGTTTGCATTTTTTTATTTTTTTTTGGCATGTGATCATCGTTTTATCCGATTGAACCAGAATTGTAAAATAGTATTTGGAAAAACCTAAACTAGACCGTTGCAGTTTCAGTTTGGAATGCTTTGAGTGAATTTTTATGTTCCTAGTTTATTGTTCTAAAATATGTGTTATTGGTTCAACTTTATCTGCATTTTGTGTGTTTGTGTGTGTCTGTGTATAATTTAATTTTTTATAGCCACCATGTTTCTGCCATAATCCGCAACACCACCAGCCATATTTTTAAGGCAGATGTTTGGTTTGTTGACATGAGCTGTCATCCTCCGTTTAATAACACTGGTTTTGGCTCTGTGAGGAAAATTAAATTATTTTGGTTTAATTGTGTTGCAGCAAAGTGACATTTATCTGTGGGCGTGCTGGTGTTTGTGCTCTTGGTGCTGTCATAGCTAAGCATACTGGTGATGAAAGACTACTTGACTATTACCTGAGACAATTCAAAGAGGTATTTTGTTGTATTCATTTCTAATCCTTGTGATAATTCCAATTTACACATGAAATCCAGTTGTTTAACCATGTTTCATATTTGTACGTTTTGCTTAGAACAGATTGCAATGCCTCGTGATTTGCCCTATGAGCTATTGTATGGCAGAGCAGGTTACTTATGGGCTTGTTCATTCTTAAACAAGCATATTGGTAACAACACAATATCTACTACTCACATGGTAAGGCATATGTTTTCATGGTGTGTTTTACTCTGCAATTTATTTTTGACAAATAGGTTTTTAACTTCCATAGAGATCAGTTGTGGATGAAGTTATTATGGCCGGCAGACAATTAGGTCGCAAGGGACGATGTCCTCTGATGTATGAATGGCATGGGAAGAACTACTGGGGTGCTGCTCATGGACTTGCAGGAATTATGCATGTTTTGATGGACATGGAACTTAAGCCAGACGAGGTGGAAGATGTCAAGGGTACACTACTATACATGATTAACAATCGTTTCCCTAGTGGCAATTATCCCTCCAGTGAAGGAAGTGAAAATGACCGTCTTGTTCATTGGTGTCATGGTGCTCCTGGACTCACTCTTACCCTTGTAAAGGCAGCTGAGGTAATTTTTTTTGCTTAGTTACCAAATTCAAATGCAAACTGCCTGCTGAGTCTTGTAGGATGTAAAAGAACCAATATTTGGTTGCAATACATTTCTAGTTTATCGTGTCATTTAGAAAAGGATGGCTAACTGCATTGTTTGGGTTTACGTTTTCCTAAATAGGAAGTCTCACATCGTTTGTCTCAATTCTCGAGGTGCAATTTATATATCTATTGAGCAACTTCATATTTAATGTCAATTGGTTTTAAACTGAAATCTAACAATTTTCACTCCAGCAGAAGTCATAATTCTTTCACTTGTCATACTCCTAGTACAAACATGAAACTAAGTTTTACTTGTAGTCTTCTTATGTTTTAAATTGCAGAATTTATGCAATAATTCATGAGCCTAGTTGTGAAACACATGTTTAAATCTCATGACTATATTCTCTGCCATAACCATTAGGTTTTTGGGGACAAGGAATTTTTGCAAGCAGCTGTAGAAGCAGGGGAAGTAGTATGGAAGAGGGGTCTGCTTAAGCGAGTGGGGATCTGCCATGGCATCAGTGGGAACACCTATGTCTTTCTTTCCCTTTACAGATTGACAGGAAATGAGGAGTACTTGTACAGGGCCAAAGCATTTGCTTGTTTCCTACTTGATAGGGCACAAAAACTGATTTTAGAAGGAAATATGCATGGAGGAGATCGCCCCTATTCCTTGTTTGAAGGTCTTGGAGGAATGGCATATACTTTTCTAGACATGGTTGATCCAGAATTGGCAAAGTTCCCAGGCTATGAACTTTGAGTTGCTTCACTTGCTTGATACATGATGCATATGTAAATTTCACATTTTTTTTAAAAGAAAAAATCTGCCTCCCCAAGAAAGATCTAAATAAAAGTACTTTTAGCCTTGTCAAGGGCATGATGCATTCGGACGAAATTTGTAAATATGAGGGGAAAAAACAGCAACTCTTAAAATGTGGCTCTTTAATGTAATATATGTATGGTATAGGAGTAAACTGTGATGCATGGTTCCAGCTTTTAAAAATGTTTGATTAGCTTATATCGAGGTTAACAAAAAGTTAACTTTAAATACTAGTTTCTTGAGAGAATGTAAAAAATAATTTTATTTTATTTTATCTAAATGGAATCAAACTAACATATTAGCACAAAGTGAAAAAAAAAAATTAAGAATGAGATTTATATGATTATTACATATTAAAAAAACTTATCCTGACATTTTCACTCATAATTTTTATAAGCTCCAAGACCCTGGTTCTCCCCACATATTGCATGAAGATATTAATTAAACCATTTGATCTGAAGTTCACTAAAAAACTTATAGTTTACTATGCACAGTTATTTCGGCAACTTTCACCATACCCACATAGCTAAATGATTTTATTAAGAGTCTTGATCACAAAAAGCCATTGACAAAGAAATTCCTAGCTACCAAAACAACATTAACGCATTCAAAATGATAGGATAGTATCTATCCACTCCTTTGAGACGTAATTTTCTTTCTCCATGCAAAAGTGCAAGGTCTCTAGAAGGCTCCTTCTCCCACTTAGGTCAAACCAACGAGTTTCTCACTAACCTCCCAGACCTTACGAGCCTTCTCTGCATCACTGGCCTCCTGTGACAACTGGTTTTCAAATGAAGCAGATGCTTTGTTCCAGCTCCAGTAAACACCAGATTTTGTTAGACTTGGCTCACTCACAACCTATATAAAAGACAACCACCACACATTAGAAAGAACAATGTTATTTCAACACCCCTTATTTTTAAACACCCTACCAACATCTCTTATCACTCTCTATCTCTCTCTTCCTATCACATCATATCACTCATTTTTCACTCTCTCACTAGGTGTAGAATAGCATATTGAGTGTCTAAAAAACATTTTTCCATCAGAAATTAAGTGTGTTTGTATATGTATACCAGTTAAGTTGAACGCAATCGGCTTTCAAAACAAAGCAACACTCACGTAGCTTCTATCTAGTTTTTCTTGCATTAGATTGCGTTATTTATCCGTTCAACGGGATTTAAACGCTTTTCCAAACATACCTTAAGACATTTGAAAACTTCATGCTCTTTTTATCATTATCTTTTTCCTAGTGTCATTGTTATTTATTTACCTGAGCAAGTCTCTTTCCTGCTTCATCTTCTGAGACATAGCCCTTGGTTATGTACTTCTGGAATGGAGGGAATAGAGTCCTGAACAAGGGAATGTGCTCTCTGAATAAGCCTGTTGTGGCAATGCAACCAGGGTAGAGCGAAGCGAATGTGATTCCAGTTTTCTCGTGGTATCGTTTGTGGAACTCTTGCATCGTGAGCATGTTGCAGACTTTGCTGTCCTTGTATGCCTTGGCACCATCAAAGTCTCCACCATCAATCATGGCTGAACTGTTTAGCCCATTCAAACCACCCTGAAGTCCCCTCAGGTCACCAAGGTTAGCCTTGGGAGGTACATTACCAGCCAATGTGTTTGTGTTCCCTGTTGAATCCACACAATCAGCATAAAAAATGCAACCAAATAATGGTATGATAAACAAGAACTGGAATTCACAATGAACATGCTAATGAACTAGACCTGTGATTGAACCGACAATGATCAAACGCTTAGAAGGGTAATCAGATTTGCTCAAGTCCTCAAGCAAGAGACGCGCGAGGAGGAAATGCCCCAGATGGTTTGTTCCAACACTAAGTTCAAAGCCTTCAGCAGTGAATGTAGGTTCCTTGGCAGTTGGCAAGTAAACAGCAGCATTGCAAACCAGCACATCCAGCGGCATTTCTGATCTTCTGAAGTTATCAACGAATTGGCGGACACTTTCGAGAGAGGCAAGGTCCAAGTGCATGATGGTGTAGTTTTCCTTAGCTATGCCAGCAGATTTCGCAGCTCTTGCAGCTTTGAGGTAATCCCTGCAGGCCATTATTACATGCCATTTTCCTGTCTCAGCCAAAGACTTGGCAGTGGCAAGGCCTAGTCCAGAGGAGGCACCAGTTATCACAACACTGCCCTTCCTCAATGTTTTCTTGCCTTCTGGTGTAGACTTGGTAACTGCTGGAGAGGCTGTAGCCGTTGTCTCGGCCCTCACAGCACCAGTTTTTTGTTGGAAATCCCTCTAATAGTGTGGAAAACAAAATAAATAAATTAGATAATGGCACACAACTTTTTTTTCTTTTTGGAGGTTGAGGGGTTAAGCAGTACTTTGTTTTTTGTTTGTTAAATTCTGAATTGATGAAATAATACAGATAAAAAACCCATTTTCAACATGGATAATCACATGAGAGGCTAAAGGATTCTAAATTCTAGTGGTCTAAAAAGTATAATTACATATTAACTGGAATATACTAGTATTATTTTGCTCAATTTACATGAAAAAACTTAACACTTGGAATTCCAAAATAGCATAAAAAGAACAAATTATACTAACACTTTGCTCAATATAAAAGTAAAATACTCAGATACCTTAATATACTCTATAAAATAATTTGCTCAATATAAAATCCTTCTCAAAGGATATGAAGTAAAATACCGTAATATAGTCAGATAAGAAGACACGGCTTAATGGTAAATTGAGAAGAAGATAGCAAAAGCTTTAATTGAGCTTACCTTGCACCTCAATGCAGAGGAGCTGAAGTCAGCTTTGAGAGGTTCTGACAATGAAAGACCGAACAGTGTGGAGTCCTTGAGAGATACACCACTCTTTCCCTGCAAACACATAAGACATGATTTATTCAGTTATCTCTTTGAAAAAAAAAAAAAAAGAGTATACTAAACAAAGAAGAAGCAACAGTGTGGAAAATTTGAAGCAAACCTCTTTAAGAACGGAGAAAGAAGCAGGAACAAGAGAAGCAGCTTGGAGAGCCATTGCAAGAAAAAAAAAAAAAACTAGACTGAGTTTTACGATGTTGTTGTTGTCTAAGTAGTTGAAGTGGTGTTAGTGTGTTACCAATGCGGTAATGATATGTGTGGTTCATATGAGTCTACATGGAAATGAATTTATATGGGAAGTGTTGTGTTGGGATTGTGATGATATGATATGAGAGGATAAGATAATTAGCAGCATGTGCACATGCCACGTCATTTCGAACCAGCCAATGGAGTGTTGAGTTTTGGATTTCTTAAAGAGAGGATTTTTTTATCCGTTGTTGCCAATAGGAGCCACTCCATGTCCCCCATTACTAGTTATGAACTCTGAATAGTGAATATCTCTTCTGAAAGAGATTGAAGGAGTAGAGCTTGGTTGGTGATTTCTGATAGAATAATCTGAATGAATCGAAGCCTTTTTTTGGCACCTTTCTTGGATGGGGGCATGGGGTATTTGCTCAGATTTTTTTCTAGAAAAGTTTGGAACACTTAGCTGTGTCTGTGTCTTTGCAAGTTGCAGCTGCAACAAATGGACTTATATCCTAACCCAATAACCTTTTTTTGGTCCATAATTAGCACAATGGACTTCTGTGAGTTGCTAGATTGGGCCTACTCATTCACAATTCACGATAAAGAGATTTGCTTCCTACATATCTCACTTTGTTCAATTGGACAAAAATATCCCGGACAGAAACACCCTCTATCATGGAATAATATTTTGGAAAAGTATCATATTCCGGAATATGAAAATCATATTCTGAAATAGGTATTTGGAATAAACTTCCAAAATAACTATTCAGGTATTTCCTATTCTATAATAATTACTCCAAAAAGTATATATGTGTTTTGAAAAGTCTATTTTGGATGACAAAAAATTTTACACCCTTTTTATTTATGTTCCTTTTTTCACACAAATCACAAACACACCACATCATATCCTCTTGCACATCCTCCTCTTCCTCCCCAAACCTGAGATTTAGATCTCAACACTGGAGGTTGGAGAGGGTGAGGACAAGGGACGAGCAGAAGGCGAGGGGAAGAGGATGCGGATGTTAGAATTAGGGGCAATTTTGTCCACACGCAAAAGTCCCCACAAAAAATTAAATGTTGTAGGCTAAGCCCACCAAGCTGTAGTGCTACCAATATAATAGCTATGACCAACTAACCTAGAAGTCTAGAACAGTGTTGCAACTGTTCAAGTGTGTATGAGTGTGCAAATATGTAAAATATTTCGACAGAATAAATAAAAGGTGATGAGTTGATGAATCGTAGTTAAAAACACAAAGAAGACCCAAATCTAGTAAAGTTTTATTTTAAGGAATTTAACATTCGTTCACTGAAATGAGTTTAATTGTTGCACCAATGAATGCATGAATATAACATTTTGATTCTTTGGCTAAGTGAGGTAGTATCAGATCAGATTTGCCCTATCGACTCTAGCAGATTTTTCATTGAGTGATTTGGAATTTATATTCCAGATACCCCACATTTAACCATAATAATATCCAATTATCTTCATCCCGACAATAACAAGTCTGGAATAGCTATATTAGGCTATTAGCTCCTAAGAAAGAACAGTATAGTATTGCAAGTCATGGTTCAATCATCACTAGTTATGAAGCTATCCTACAACGTGTGGTTGTCACTAAACAAATATCAAGCACATTAGCTTCTTGTTATGATTTTTTTTTCAAGTTTCTTTATCTTGTGTAAACAAATTTCTAGACTGGACAATTGGCATTAATACTTGCAGCCATGCTGTTTTATTGAAATTGATTCACTTTGGACAAGAAATTGAATTCCGAGACAAAACTCAAGTCAGAATAAGTGTAAAAGAATCATCATTTCTAATTTCAATAAGCTTTTTCCCATGCTCGCGTTACTCTACAATTGCCGATTACATCCATCGGTTTTCTAAATTCCTGGTGTAACTTTCTTTTCTTCTTTTTTTTTTTTTGGTTTTTGTTTGACAATGTTTACCCCTTTATCCCCCCTCAGTGGCAACCTATCTTTCATCCAACGCACAAGAACAAGAAAATAAATGAAACCCCGCTAATATTACAAATCTCACCCCACTTTTCTGTACAGTTTTTCACCAACTAATGGAGAAGGTGAACTCTACTGCCTTCTGAGCTGCTGCTGATATCATCAACTCATTCTCTCTGCCATGCTCACAAGCATGCACAGCATATTCATTTTTCACCTCTTATATCCGAAGTGGTAATCAAAAATTTTGGAAAGTTCTGATTTCCCCTCGAAGGCCGGCAGTTACAATCACCATACCCCAGGCTGACATTTTCGGACTTACCCCGTTAGAGAAATCCATGCTGACACGAGGGCTTTGGTTTCTTGCAGCCAGAAGAAGTTTCTCCTCTGGCCATGTTGCAGAAATTCTATCGAAAAAGTAACTATTTGTTGCGCTTGCAATGGTTGCATGGCGTGGACTGCTGTTGCTGTAACCTGATGCAGACCTCGAACCCTCGGTGACAAAGTTTTCCTCTACAGGAGTAGGAGGGTGATTGGCTGACAAGACTTCATCAGCATGGTTATCAATCTCAGGCTGTTCGCCGCCAGAAAATGTATCATGCATGTCCCATGCATCACCCACACCAGGCCAGGGAATGGCCACCGACACATCTTTACAGTGAAAATGTTCGTATGATCGTGTGACAGTGACACCTTTAGTTCTGTTAGGCCTGCAATCAGCTTCGTTTTTCCAGATGTATACATGGGAGTCCTCACTTGCTGCAACAACATATCTACCATTTGCCGCAAGGGATGCAGAAATTGGGCTACTGGCATTCCGAAAGCCTGCACAAAACTTGCATCAGTTTGATCAGCAAGGAAATAAATGTACTGAAAACAAAACATTAAAAAAAATGTTAAAAAGTTTAGAAAGCAGTGTAGCAAAATGGTTTATTCACTCGTTATATTATCTTTCAAAAAGTTTTCACTTGATATAACTACATACCTTTAAACTTGTGAACTAGATCAACACCATCAACAACCCGAATTCGTGAGTCAGCAGATGTGATAAGTACTTCTGATGAACTTCCTGGGGCAAACTGTTCATAAAATTCAGTTAGCAAGACAGGCATAAAATTGTGTCTCAGTCAAAGAAAATCCACTATGGTCGTACACACTACTCCCTCTGTTTTATTTTACTTTATTTTTTCCTGTTCAATGTTTTGGATGGGTACACAAAAAAGTAGCTAATCTAATAAAGCACAGCAGTAGACCAATCCATTACCTGGAAACCAGTAATTTTCTTGTGATGTGATTTCTTTTTCTTGTTCTGCAGATTGATCTGACTTTTCTGTTGCAACTTATTTTCTGAATAAAATATAAAAACAACAATCAGTGGCCCCCCAATCACCAGAATATAGATGAATAGATACAGTTCTAAAAATAGAAAAGCCTCCGACAGTACCGGACGTATTATATAGATGGCAGCTACCCTTGTATGAACCAACCAGTGCACCCTGCATCAGAAAATTTAACTGAGTTGAATATAAAAATTGAACTTCCGAATGTTCAAATAGATGCATATTAACCTTGGACCAACCTGACCATCAGGTGTATAACAAGCAGCAGTGACCATCTCATGCAGATCAGTCCAATCAACAACTTGCCGATCAGGAATGCTCCATATGCGAACCTTAGCATCCAAAGATCCGCTAATGAAGTATCTATCATCAACAGGATTAAACTGGATGCAAGTTACTGTGCCAGAGAAAAAGAAGATTGAAGCAGAAGGCTTAATTAGCAAAAAACAAAAACAGGGGAATGAAGTTGTTTTCATTGCTAAATCTAACCCCACCCTCGTGGACATTAAAGAACCCTTGTACAATTAGTCCTATATGCAGCAAAGATGATATTTCAATAAAACCGTCTGTGTGCCACTATGTGGTTATCCAATCCTCATAGATGGAGTGCATATTGAATAGGGATAGGATGAACTCGGAATCTAATTCATTTTTTTGTTGGGAAGAAGCAGAATAAATAGGGATAAAAACTAAAATCAAATAAAAGTTTAGGAGTAATGATGAAAGCATAGCAATATGTAGTCACTGAATTTACTCACCATAGTCACTGTGTGAGAATATTTTCAAACAAGACTTGCTAGATAGATGCCACAGCCGCACAGTTTTGTCCATTGAAGATGAGAGCAAATGCTGAGCAAAATGGGGGGAAATATATTAAAAGGATGATCTAAAAATACATGCGTTTTAATTCGAATTCTAAAACACATTGCACTAAGATTTTCAAAGGCAATATTTGAGCCTGCAATAAATATCAATCATTTCAATTGATTCTTCAAATTCCAGTCACTCCAAAAGCTGCTCATCCTAGTCCCACTAGTTTTACTCTATCTATAAGATATGACTTTAGCTTCAAAATGTGTTTTGGTATGCATCCATTCTTTACATAGAAAATAGGGAGTGGTATAAGGAAAGAAGGGGAGATAAATAAAGATTTCTTATTAGGGAGAAAGAGATAGGATTACAGCAACTTAGTTTAGAAAAGCACTCTTAAGTTACAAACAGAGCATCCTAAGCAAGTTACTGACTCTTTCTGTCTTTTGAGCAGTAAATTTTAGTTCCCTTTTCCTTAGAGCCAAGCCAAACTATATGTAGTTATGTACATGTACTGTTCACTAGTAATTGCTGGAAAATTTGGATATATCCATATATAGTATTTCACTATCAAAGTAAACATTAACTATAACGAAATCTTAAATACATACTGCCATCCTGTAGTTTCCAATTACCTCTCCCTAAATAAATTACTTTTTCTAGAAAAAACAATGCACTTCCATAGGAAAAAGAAACCGATTCACACCCATTAAAATAAAAAGTTTATAAACCAAAACTTCAATCTAGGGAATAGGAAAAAAGAAAAAGATCCAAAAACCTTCTCACTTTCTCACTGAGCAGAACTTTATCTACTTGATCCTACAATACATATTACAATGACTTAACCCCAACTAAGGTCAACAAAACTAGAAATACTCTAGTAGCTTGTGCACTGTGCATAAATATCTTCCCAGACGCAATAACCAGAAAACACTAAACAGAGTAGCCGCAGCACCTCCCTCAAACACGATAACCAGTGTTGCCTAAACTGCACAATATATTAAACATAACAGAAACCACAACTTGAAATCCATATTTTTCCCTTGATCCCTTTTTCACTCCAATCAATTGTCTAAGAATGTCAAATCTTATACAACGGACACAAAGTAGAAAACTCACTCAAACTGTTTAGTAACAAGAAAACAAAACTTAAAATTAAAATTGAAATTGAAATTGAACACCCAGGTGTCTGGAAGCTAACCTGAGTTTTAGACCATGAGAGATCAAGCACATCATGGAGATGTCCCTGGAAGGAGCAAACTGGTTTGTCAGTAAGAGCAAATACGTGCGGCGGCACGACGAACTGGTCCAAGCTCAAGGACTTCCTGCCCACACTGGACCTCCCTTTTCTCTTCCTCTCCGCATCCCCGAGCGGCGAGAGCAACCCCGTCGTCGGCTCCGGCGACCCATTCACCAACAAAAACATATTCACATTGACATCATCACCCTTGTCCCTATCCAACAACAGTAACTCCCCCTTCCTCTCCCCCTCCACCACCTGCCACACATGAATCACGCAATCCTCGCCGGCACTCGCCAAATACTTGCCATCCAAACTAAACTCAATGCTCCAAATGCTCCCACTGTGCGCCTGAATCTCCTGGCTCTTGTACAAAGCAGTCACCTCTTTACAGCTCTTCCCATACTGCTTCACTCTAACCCTCTCCGGCCCGTGGAACGACCCGCCGCCCTCCTGGCTGTCGTCGGTGGCGGAGCTGGACCGCCTCCCCCCCTTCTCCGACGAGGTGTCCCTCTCGTCGCTGCTCCGGCGATCCCTATACGCCGCCACGGAGCTCGCCACGCTCTTGATACTCTTCAACCACCCTGTCCCCTTCTTCTTCTTCACCTTGGAACCTCCCGCATTGGAATCGACGTTCGCGTCTTCGACGTTCTGTCGCCGCATGAGCTCCTGCACGATTGGAGAGTGGCCCACCACCGTCATCTCGAACTCCTCCATCGTCAATTGCCGCCCCGTCGCGACCTCACGGAGGTTGTCGAGCTCGTTCACCACGAACTCCTTCCCGTTGTCGAGATCTCGAATCGTGCAGAGCTCCTCAATCGGCGGCGGCGGCGGAGGAGGCGGCGGTGGTTTCGGATTGGGCGGCGGCTTGTTAGGGTTGGCGGCTGCGGTGTCGGATTTGGATCGGAGAGGGGATGCGCGATCGCGAGTGAGAGGGTTCAGGTTCGGGTTTGGGCGCGTGAGGGAGGAGAGTCCGAGAGAGAGTAGAAGGCGATTGCGGCGTTCTGAAACGGAGGAAGGTTGGGAGATCCATACGTCGTAGTTGGTGAAACTTGTGGTGTCGTTTTGGCGGTCTTCGGCGTCGTTTTCTGTGTCGGAGTTGGAGTTGGAGCAGGAGCATGAGGAGGAGAGAGAGAGTAAACGGTCGTGTGAGTCGTAGAAACAATCTTCTTGGTCTTGTTGGTCTTGGTCTTGGTCTTGTTCTTCTTCTTCGTCTTCTTCTTCTTCTTCTGCTCCTCCTCCGAGGGCTTTGCTCATGGTGCGGGAACAATAATGTTGCTGTTGCTGTTGTTGGGATTGGGCATTCTCATTGGCAATGAAAATGCCCTCCGCCCGAACAACTGTCAAATCGATCCGATCACCGCACCGCCGATTAGATCCGATTGTGTGATCCGACCCGACCCGGGTGGAACTGAGGAGAAGAAGAAGAAAAGAGGAAGCAATAGAAAAATGTCTGAGAAAGTGGAAACGAAATTTCTTTTGGGTTTTACAGATGCTTATGCTTATGCAGTATGCACAAACGCAGTGCAAAATCAAACAAAACAATCCGATACGGAATATCTGTATTTTCTTTTTCTTTTTTCTTTTATTCACTCTATAAAGAATAATCTATAATCTATAGTCTAATCTACCTCTCGTTTCGCCGTTTTGATTTGCTTTGTGTCTGTCTTCTGTGTTTCTTCCGTTGGACTTCTAACTAACTCACTAACAATTTCCGAACCGGTGTGAGTCACTGCCTCACTCAACGCAATTTCTTATTTATTGCTAAATTTCTCAATTAATAAAAAAAATATTTTTTAATTATTGACGCATGCGAGCGAGTAATGGATTTATTATATTTAACAATGTGTAAATAATAGCAAAATATATTATGCGCGTAACGTGAATCTGGCTAGAGTTATTGTTTAAGATTTTAAAAAAAGGTTCATTCTCTCGATTAGTTAGCAATTATTTTATGTGAAAATAGGTGTTGTCAAAATTGACATGTTATAATGATTTTAATATTTTATTTATTATTCGATGGAATTCAATGAGGCTTGCAAAATTATGAATTTTTCAATAAAGAATAAATGAGATTTTACGTTATTGCCCAGGTGTTGAGAATTTTTTGTCCAACTTAAAGTGTGCTTTTGACTTCAATTTTCCTCAGTACAGAGTAATTTTTATGCGTTGATGTTAGAAACAAATAAGGTATACGTGTAACTCGTTTTAAGAAAAAATATATTTTGATAAGGAAAATATATACGGTGTTGTATATATGTATTCTATTATGATTTTGGAAAACTATTTTAACATAAAAAATTCTGGTGAATTTTAAAAGATTACATAAGAATACAGTGATTTTAAGGTTTTTTTTAGAAGAGTTTTATGAATAGAATTTTAATGGATTTCCAACATTTTGAAATACATGCTTATAAGATTTCAAAGTATTCTATAATTTTTTTAAAATTTTAAAATTATATAAGAATTAGTGAAAAAGATAACAAATAAATGATAATATTAAAAAAAAATCAATACCATTTTTTCTCATATTTTAATAGCTAATTGATTGTAAGGCTTCATGTCCTCCTAATGGTAAGACTTTGATATGTGGTTATTCCAAATTTCTTAGTTTTTTTTTTCCTAAGGTGGTAGGTAGGTTTTAAGGAATGTTTGTATAAACTTTTGTTTTCATAAGCACCATGTTCTATTAGTTTCCTATGCATTAACATCTTCTTGTTTTTGCTCTCTTGGATCTCAATAATAAGTTTAAAATTATAATTTTTTTTATTAAGTAATAATTTTAAATATGAAAAAATTCATTTATTTATTCAATTAAAAAATTATCATATTGATATTTTTTTTTTAAAGGAAGTTACACTGTACTTCAATGAAAAAAAAAATGGATAATATAGAAATTTAAAGGAAGTTACACTGTACTTCAATGAAAAAAAAATGGATAATATGATATAGAAAAAGAAAAGTTTGTCACCTGCTGGAAAAAAAAGTTGAATAATTTGATAAGTGTGATATTTATATTTTTTTTTTATAAAATTCATTAAAATTCATTCTTAAAAAAATTCATGAAAAATTGAGTATTTTTTAATATCAGAAAAAAAAAATTCAAATATTTTAAGGTATTAATTGAATACCAACCAATTTCATTTAACTCTTTAATAATTTTGATTGAATAACAAATATTATTATTTTTTCTAATACTTCAAATAATATTCATCAAATACCATAAAAAAATTCATAAAAAGAAATTACAAAATAGTTTGAAATCTTAATTGAATACGCAACTGTAAATCTCACTAGGAATATTTTATTATATTTCTAACACCACCAAATTAATGATGGATCAATTGTTATAGAATTATTTTAACTTGGTTAATAATCTCAAATTTTAATCGCAATTGCACTAAATAACTTGGAGAAAACATTTTACCATCAATAATGATGCTACCATATTAGATTATAATTGACTGATCCAAAATAAAATACATGTGGTCTCTCTATAATAATAATAAAAAAAAACATATATAATATAGACCATTATATCATTGTAATTTGCAAGTACTTTAATTTTAAAAGGAAATAATTTATTTTCCTTTTCTTTTAATACGGGAAATAATACAACATGTTTTTATTTTGTTGCTTAAAATGTTTCAGCATTCAACAAAAAAAAAATAAAAAAATCAATCTTCAAAATATATAATCTGTTAGCGCATAATCTGACTGCAAAGACCAAAAAACCTCTTTTATATTTTTGTCATAGACATGTTCCATGAATATAGTTGATTCCCACCAACAATCTCATCTGCATCATCTTTTCCAAATTCTTAATTCAATGTCAAATTATTAATAACTTTGAAAAAAAAAGATTTTTTTTTCTTTTCCTCTTTAAAAAATTTATTAGTTTAAATACATCTATGATCGAGTGTTTTTTTTTTTTCAACAATCTTGTTTGGTATCACGTGAATTTGTATTTATTTGATTACAAGACTAATTTTTTTTTTTACAGTTTTAAATATTTTCAATAAAAAAATTTCTCAAATGCACTTTTACCTTGCACTCAAACAGGCTATTAATATACTTAAGCACTTATGAGCACGATTGATGAAAATAAGCATGATTTAATTTCCACGATTAAGTTAAAAGTAACAGCGCTGTAGATAGTAAATCTCGAACCAACAAAAGGTTTTCGTGTTCTTCAAATTGTCCCTCAAATGGTGGTTGTGTTTCTCAAAGCGTGTTGCAGTTTAGTGAGGCATTATGATTGTGTCTTGGATTAGCACTCAGCAACATACTATTTGTTTTTATTTTTGACGTTTTCAAAGCTACCATCACACCAAAGACATTCATTCACGAGAGGAATTTTAGGGACACTTGATTATGCTAACTGGGGACAAATTAAAAGGTAAAGTTGTGTCATTATTATTATGCGATATATAAACACTGTAACTTTGAAAAGTGGTCACTAATTCCACACCCTCCTACTTACAAGGCTCACCTGAATCATGTATAGGTAGGGGTCACTAAACCTCTTTTGTATAATTAAGATTAAGATTTAAGGATCATCAATCATGTATTATGTTGTTTATTTTTAATCAATATGCTATCTTTTTCCTTTTAGCTTTTTGATTTTTCTTATGTTGAATATGATTATAACTCGAACCCGTGTTATCTTTTTCTTTCATCGAGCAATAACCCAATTTGTAATTGCTGATTACTTTATGATTTGTTTTATTAGTTGCTTTTGAAATGGCTAATGGAAGGAAAGTAATAATTATTTTTTTCTTAGATACTCGATATCCAAAGCTAATTACATGTGTCTCTAGTTAATCTGATATTGATCACTTTGACTAATCTGAAATAAGCAAGGGATGAGATCCAATTAAAGAGATAAAGACATAAAGTCCTCCCAAATTCCCATTTTCTTTCTCATATACATAAATTGATCCTGAAATAATATTACTTAAAAAAAGTAATTAAGTTTTCATCACTTCGACTAATATACATTTGTCAGGAAGGGATTTGTACCCAAAAAAGAAGAAGGAAAGAATAGGTGTGCTACTTAGCTTTACACTTATGTGAAATTTTCTCCATATATAGAGATTTTTTTTTTTTTTTAAATAATGGCAGCTGCACGAGAACATTAAGAAGTGAGAATTATTAGAACCATTGTCTAAAAATTTAACCATTCATTCTATATTATAGCTTTTTTACTTTAACTTTTTTTTACAGTTTACTATATATATACCTTGATTCAATTTTTTATTTTTAAAATCACCTCTTATTATACAAGAAAAGAATAATAAAAAAAAAAACAACACCTCTTCTTGGTACACAAGAAATCACATCCACAAATAATAAAAGCTTGATTTTCACAGAGATGTAAGATGTCTTAATTTTTTTTTTCTTGTTTATATACTAACTGCAACACTATTTACTCTAACATGATAAGAACAAATAAGCTCTTTCTCTAATAAGTAGTAATTAACATATTAGGAGTATCCGATTCCAGGCATAATGCCATTGGATACAATGTTATGGCAAGCACAATTTTTAGTATTATGCTAGCTAAATGTTAACATGTATCAACCTAGCTATTATTATAGCTATTTAATTAAAAAGTGACGCGTTTCATAGACAACTATATATAAATAATTCTGTGATATATATTAAAGGTCAATTATATCGCTTACAATGAGTTTGTCCTTAAGTGAATGAAGACTTAAGCTAGTACAAAAACTGCAAACAATATTAATTAATTAAATACTTTACAGATCATCATAACATGGAAACATATAATGAGCAATCAAGGCGTAACAAGTGCAAAATACTTCTACACATGGATATATTCTTAGGGTCAGGGGTGACTTCACATTTATTCTCTTCTTCCTTCTATTCCTTTTTTTTTTCTTTTTCTTTTTTGCTTCGTCACATTCTATACTTTTATTTCACCCCTCAGAATGATTCTTTTGTTTCTTACTTTCTTATAACTTCGCAGTTCAATGGTGATCATCAAGAAGAATCTTCCTTTGTTCAGAAACTGCAAAAAGAACAGCATAAAATCGAACACAACCAAATACGTACCCATATGATGTTATAAGATGTAAATATTAATTTGAGTTATTTATAAAAATAAAAAAATTATTTAAAAAAAAAGAAAGAAAGAAGGCGAAGCATATCATTAAGAATATAAAATTTTAAAATGTACAAGAGATGCTGAACTTCACGTAATCCTTTAATTCAACGTAATAACAGTAAATTACAACTCAAAAACAGATGGAAAACATGTTGAAGAGAGAGAAAAGCTTGTCTTGTATTTATTTGTTTCCTCTTTGCATATGAAAGCGCTGTCCAAAAAGCACCTTGTCTATGGTAAATGCCTAAATGGTTAGTAGGGAAAAAGAAAGGTATAGAATATTATTATCCTATGAGAAATTATGATTCTAGTGCATTTTCTTTTTTACAATCAAGAGAAAGAGGAAAAAAGAAGAAGAAATAATTATAATATCTACATTGATAGTATAAATATTTTTTATATTATCATTCACTTCAATTATAAATTATTGTAAAAACATAGTACATAAATTATAATAACTGTTTAACTACGTGCAACATTCCTTGCATGTGTCACGCAATGATTGACTTGAACTTATAGGTTGTGGTCAAACTAAACCTTGCATAGCTCACACGCTATGTACATATTTGTATCATTTTATTTTACCTCTCTGTTTTTCTCTTTTCAGCAGTGGGAAGATAGCTTTTTTTTTCTTTTTCTTTTTTTTAAATTGAAAGTAAAAATTCAGTCCAACTTTGATGAAATCCAGGGCATAATTAGCTGGCTAGAAATAAGGCTTTAAATCTTCAAAATCACACTTTACATTCTGAGTTTGGCAGTGAAAACCACAGTTTTTACCTCTTCCTCCACTTTTTACCCATCCTCAAATTGATGTTTCCTTAAATTTCTTAGGATATTTGGTTATGAAAATAGGAAAAGTTGTCACTTTGTTATTATTTTGTCTCCCGTTTTTTAAGATTTGTACATGAAACCACAAGGGAAAAATATTAAAAAAAGACAAATTTTAGTATTTTCTGTATAAATCTTAAAAAACAAAATGAAAATATGACGATGGTTTTGTAATTAAAATGTGAAAACAAAAAATAAAAACAGAAAACAGAATTATTAGTAAATCTCCATAAAATTCTAGAATAGAAAAGTTTGTAGGAAGACTTATATAGTTATATTGACATTATACGATAGTATTATTTATTTTTTAACTATTTCACGATAGTAAATCTCCCTAAAATTATTAGTAACATTTTTGTCGACTAGTATTCCAATGGGATTGAAGATTTCAAATCTGGGTTCATTGTAAGAGAGTGTTGGACCAATTGTGCTGTGTGATATAATAAAAAGTAGTAGTTCTGAATCTGAGGGGACCAATAACGAAAAAGATGCACGCGAAATCTCTCATTCCTTGTTTGGGGGTTGAGATTTTAGAGGACAGAAGTTGGGAGCTTCAATTCACCATTTTTTTTTTTCATTTATTTATTTTACCCGTGCTTTTTAGTGTATATATTCAAAATATTACCTCATACAATCAATTCATCCCAACTCCAAAAATCATGATGAAAAATTGAAAATCTTGATTTAGGATGTGTTTGGGTTGTTTGAATTTGTCAAATGATAATCCAAACACGCACTTAAATTTCTATATGATTACAGTTAGTAGAATTAAAAGCTAGTAATTCAAATATTCACCAAGTGATTTCAATCACATTACCCACAAATAGTTCACGTAACTGGTGCGCGTCTTGCCTTTCATGCGTGAAACCAAACACTCGAAAAATCAAAAATCATGTGTTCTACATAAAAAAAAAAAAAGTCTTACACGATTTAAGAGTCGAGATTAAGACCAGTTTATAAACATCCTGAATCCTCAACCGACTTAGATATATTTTAAAAACAAAACTGTGAAGGCTTAGATGAATGCACAGTTATCCTAACGACGATTTATATGAACTTATCGTCGGAAAATCAATTTATATGCATATATATAGTTAGCCACAACACCGGCTTTTTGTTATGTTGATTATTGATTTCCATTCCTAACCAAATTAATTGATCCTTTCTATAAAAAAAAGAGATAAATCATAAACTTGTGAGGAAGAGGAACAGTAGCTATGTTTATTAAAGTAAAAATTGAAGAGGTGGGCTTTGATTTAATTGTGAAAGAGAGAGTTGGCAGAAGAGATTAGAAAAAGCTAGGTAGCGGTGCAGAGTAGTGGTGTGTCTGGCCAACAACTTAAGTTACTGTTCTCCCACTCCCACATGGTGTCCTGTGTCTGTGTCCAGCACCAAGCCCATTGTGTTTACTGTTAACTGAAGGCGACACCAATTTTGCATCTTTCAAAATGCTTCCTTGTGTTGTGTTGTGTCTCTGTGTGTGCCTTTCAGTCTCAGGACCGTCTTATATTAATGTCTCCCACTACCACCATTTTTTTCCTTTTCAGTAAATTATCCCCCCCTCTCTCCTTCAAACTAATCACGATATAAAGGAATTTTTTTTTTAACCATTTTATCGATAATACAAAATATTTATCGATTTCTTCGATGATTAATTTTTTTGAAAAATTTAATTGATATTTTGAGTGAAATTCTTTTCTATCAATCTTTGAAAGTTAACTAAGTCAAATTGAATTATCACTAAGATAAATAATTTATTGATAAATAAAAGTGAAAGTATGCAAAATTTCTTCAACTTTGCGAAAGTCATGTTACTACTAACAATGTCTCAATCGCCAGAAAGATAGATGTGATTTGGAAAAAAAAAAAAAATCAATTTGGGTGTATATATTTTAAAGGTTGGGTGGACTTGTGGTCCTAGTAAACAACAAGCATAAATGGCCAACATCTAATACTCCTCCTCTTACACATTTCTTACCAACTCGATCGAATCCTAATTTAATTGCTGACATTCTTCCTTCGGGATTGGAACCATATACCACAATACATTATAAAAATAAAATACCTATATGATGTGAAATGGTTAACAAATAATAACATGTGAAATGAGATTTTTTTTTAAATAATGGGTCAATTTATTTAAGTTTATTGGGTAAAATAATTATTCATTTTAATAAAATAAGTAATTATTTATATTTTTAATATGTTTGTCTGAATTATTTTTATTTAAAATAAATTATTTTTTATTTATTTAAAGAAACAAATTATATCTACTTATAAAATAATCACTTATTTAATAATTATTTATTTTATAAATATTTATTATAATTTTAAACAAACTGGTCAAATAATATTTTTTTTAGAAATGATCTTGTTCACTTCGAATAGAATATTAACAACAAAATTTTTATTTTTGTATTTAATATAATTATGTATTATGACTTAAATTTAAGTTTTTTAGTTAGATAAAACAATACCACATCCAAGAATTCATTAATTCAATGGTAATGTGATCAAAGATTTGATCTATATGTTCATGTAAAAAAAAAAAATCTATTAGGAAAGACAAATTCTTAAATGAATTTCGATACACGAGAGATTAATCTTTCGCTCACATAAATCATGTATATACTTTGAGTTCTTGAGTTAAAAAAAAAAAAAACATAATAAAAAAATATATTTAATAGAGCAATGAAAAGCTCTTTGAGGCCTTCAAGATTGTTTAATTGATTGTATTTTCTATGGATGAAACCATAAATAGCCTGTTTGTTTTTACTTTTACTTACTATAGGAGTTTTATGATAAGTTACGTAATATCCTGCTATATTGGAATTACGTACTTCTGTGTTTTATTTGAGATTCAGCGTTAAAAAGTTATTTAAACTTTAAACACTCATCAATTAAGTATTAAAAAAAACACTCATCAATTTCAGTTGCATCAATCTCAGTTGCATTAAATTAAATTCATCAAAAGTTATACAAAATATGAAAAATAAAGAAATAACAAAACTCTACAATAATGACTCTAATTAATGATTAGAAAATGGAATGTCATATATTATCAAATTACATCATACTATATATAATCAACTAAATAAAAAAATTAATTGAATAATCACTTTAAATTGCTATAATCAAATGTTAAACTTAATAACCACTATAAATAAATAACCATAAATATATTTTTGGAAATAAATGTAGGATATTTTTAATCTTCTAAGTGATTTGGTAAAGATATTTTCATTGATGAGTCTTTCGAAGAAGGTGGAGTAACATTCTGAATATTACAAACTTTGACTAAAAGTATAATTTACCCAAAACATAAAAATTGAGTTTTATTAAAAACAATATTTTGAATACAACTAGATAATGTCGGTGATGTCGGAGAATATTACTAAAAAACTAAAATGAACATCAGTCTAAGAAAGCAAGTTCTGATGATAACAATGACAAATGCTTAACTATCCATGATGGAAGCTTGACATTGTTTAACCACTATAAACATAAACAAATATGTTTAACTACCTAAGAAGTAGAAGCAAACCAATGACAAATGCTTAACTATCCATGATGGAAGCTTGACATTGTTTAACCACTATAAACATAAACAAATATGTTTAACTACCTAAGAAGTAGAAGCAAACCAATGACAAATGCTTAACTATCTATGGTAAAAGTTTGACATTACTTAACCACCATAGACAGAAACAAATATGTTCCTAAGAGGCAGAAGCAAACGATTGACATGCTTAACCATACGAAACAAAATTTAGAATCTAAGATGCAACGATGTTGTTGTTGCAAAGCCAAAATGGATATGAAGGATCATTCGATGTTAGATCCACAATTGAACCATTGACAAAACCAAGTTTATTCTTTGTGCCAAGAACCATCTCCATAGCACGATCTCATGACATAATTGTCACCGAGAATTTGAGAAACCAAAATAGTCCCAAAATTGTTTGAAGGGTGCAGGAAAAAAAATTCATGTTTTCATCCATAACAATAATAAAAGAAGGGTTGAATTAATGCGGAAACAAAAATAACTACAAAGAAGAAAAAAATTTCACACAACAATAAAAAAAAACTTTTGATATCATATTAAAATTATGTATGATATGAGAAATAAAGAAATAACAAAACTCTCCTTCATGATTAAAAAATGGAATGTCATTCATCTTCAAACTACATTAGATTATATATAACTAACTAAATAAATAAAAAAATTAATTAAATAATTACTTTTAAATTGCACTAATACTGTTAAACTTAATAATTAATATAAACACAAATAATCGTTAAACTGTTATTTGTGTATTAGTGCAATAAAAATAATGAATTCATAAGTCTTATTGTGATTTGACGTAAAATTGAGACAAGTTGGAGATTCATTAAAGGAAATTAAGTTACCCAAATACTTATATTTTTCCGTTCATAAAACTCAATATGGAGGAGACCTTATTGAAAAAACAAAAAATCCTTTATGAATCAGCAACTAATGACAATACATATACTAAGTATCTTATATACGAGGTTTATGAAAAATAAGGAGCAAATTTAATTTAAAAATTATTTTTTATACATGCACTGCACTGTGAGTATAAAGAGCTTTTACGCTGTTAATTAATACAAAATTATGATAGGTATGATTTTGAAAATAGTTGTTGTAAACAAAAAAAATACTTATACCATACATGTCAATTTATGTTTGTATGACATGATAAAAAAAACATCAGTGTATAAACTCTTTAACTTCAATAGTCAATATTTAATAACTAATAGATTTGGAGGGGTTATGGCTAATACTCAAATAACAAAACAACCTAGTTAAGTTAATAGATAAGAGAAAAAAGTTTATACATGGACGGCGATGTAAAATTATTTTACATAATCAATTAATTGTAATATTTTATTTGGTTGATTTTTATAAAATTATTTTAAAAATTATTATAACGATAAATTATAATTAACAAACGATGTAAAATAATTTTACATTAACGATGTATGAGCATTTTACTCCATAGATAATAACACAATGGTACAAACAAATCAAAAATATATAAACCTAAGCTTATATACGTGGGCACGAAACATCAAAGATTACTTAGAAATTAAGAGCATTTTGAGAGGTTTTTTAGTTTTTGTTTTTAAAATTATTTTTTAAAATAATTTTAAATAAGAGAAAATTTGTTTGATATTTGAAAATTACTAGAAAGATAAATTACAAAATGTAGAACTTGGGTGTGAGACAAATATGAGACTTATGTGAAAAAGATAAATTAGAAGATGTGATACTTGTGTGGAGAATTATTAACATCTTACATCTTAATTTTTATTTTTTAAAAGAAAAAATAAATAAAAAACAAAACACATAAGACCTGTTTAAAAGACTTTTTAGTTTTTGTTTTTAAAAACTATTTTTTAGAACAATTTTTAAAAAGAGAAAATTTATTTGGTGTTTAAAAATTATTACTAGAGAAAATAAATTTAGAAGATGTGGGATTTGAATATGACAAAGATATGAGACTTATTTGAGAAAAATAAAATGAAAGATGTGAGACCTCTGTGTAAAATTATTAGTAAAAGATGTAAAATTCTATGAAAAGAAAAAATAAAAGAGGTGAAACTTTATAAAAAGAAAAAATAAACAAATAAAACACAAAAAAAAATTGTCTTGATTTTTTTTAGTTTTAAAAATTAAAATAGAAAATAATTTTTAAAAATTGATTAACCAAACAAGTTTTATATTTTTATAATTTTTAAAAATTGAAAACTATTTTGATTTTTTAGTTTTAAAAACTAAAATAAAAATTAATTTTTAAGAACTTTTTTTATAAATTGATTAATCAAATAAATTTTATAATTTTTAAAATCTAAAATCTGTTTGTAAAAATAAAAAACAAACGGATCTGATTAAAATTATTTTTAAAAATTGAAAACAAACGTACTAAAAGAATCCCATAACGAACAAGTGGGAATTGTAAAAGCTAGGTGCACACATGAGGATGAATGAGAGAACACGGTATAAGTTCACATTTCCTTTTGAAATCACAACCCAACTCCATCTAACACATACTAATTTGAGTGTCAAAGATCTTACCCTCCCCTGAGATAGAAAAAAAAAAAAAACCCATCAAATCAAACATACAACCAACGATGTACGAGGAGATCTAACTAGATCATTGATAAACTACTCATTTATTTATTTTATAAGTAAAATATAGGTATGTATTCTACCCTTTAGACTAAATAGAATGTTGTTTATCTTATAATTACTATCATTTTATCAAGTCTTTCTTTGATGAACAGTTTGAGTGAGTTTTTAGTTTTCTTTCATCATTTCACATTTTTTTTAGATAATGATAATAAAAAAGAGAGAAACAAGGAATTTTTTAGTGTACAATCTTAAGAGTGCAGAGAGTTAACAGTTGTTCAAAATCCACTAACAATGGAACAATAACTTTTTTTGCTATGAAAAGAAGTTTGTTGCATATAATATATTTTCTACTTTTGGGAGGTTGATGGGAAAGAGCATTATTGCATTGGTTAAATAAAAGCGTTTTCCTATGTAATTTTAAGATTAAAAACTCATTGTAACATTTCATTATCATCCTTATACTCAGTATCCATTATCCACCCTTTGAACCAGAGTTGTTGCCTATGGAACAAAGCATCTAAGCTCTTCTTCATTGCTGTAAGAGGATGAATATAACCATTGCTACACTCTATTTGATATTTTTAATTACAAATTCTACTTTCTATATTTTGTGTTAGCATCTTTTTCCTTGCTTAATGTTTACTGTAAATTGATCACTTATAACATGATTTTAGGATAGTAACCTTGGTTGGAAAACGAGGATTATTTTCTTGAACTGAAAACAAATGTCTAATAAACTAGGGGTACGAGGAATCGAAACTTGGTTTATTGGTAATCACGTGAGAGAATAAACCAGGGGTGCGAGGGATTGAAACTTGGTTTGTTTGAATCACATAATCACTAATTTTACTGCTAGTTTATTTGTTAAAAGGTGAGAGCCTTAATAAAGAAACTTAGTTTCTCTGAGTGCGAGGGATCGACACATAGAATAGTTTAGTTGACTTATTTTAACTGATAAATACAGAGAGAATTTATATAGAATGTTCATGCCACAAGAGTGTTAGCTTTGGTGAAACTCAACCCTCTTATAACATCACTTCACAATCTGTCACAATTATTACAATTTCTTCCTATTACTGCTACTAGTTTATTTTTAAATTTTGAAGGCATACTCAAATCTGTCTTGGGCTGAGAACATCAGCCCTCATCACACAGGTTTCTATTTTAATTGTTTTTTGTTCCTTTATTTACAGTTTAAAATAGTAAAAAGTATTGGTTGTTTATAATGCTCTAGTCCTTGTGAAAAACAATACTTGAACTTGTCCATTTTATTACTTGATACGACTTGGTACACTTGTCAACAATTAGTATTTAGGCAATCATAATCATTGAACTAGTACTGAACAAGAGGACATATTTTAAAATTCTTTTTTACTTGCTTGTTAACACACATAAAATAGAAAAAAAATAAAACTCAATTACTTTCAACTATTATGAACATATATCTAATCATAAGAGTTTAAGTTTGGACTTTGAATAGATAATCAGGTAAAATTAAATATAAGATTTATTTTAAAGTCATCCCATAAGATTTTATTAAATTATATATAATTTTATAATTTTATAATTTTAATTATATTTATTTATATTAATATTTTTAAATTTAAAATCATTATACTAATATTATATGTATACTTCAAAATATTATACTTACACTATTCAGAAGAATCAAAAGTAAATGTTATAAAACAGAAAATGTTTATTTAATTACACAAAATTTCAAAAGTTATTGTTGTAATTTGTTTTAACTTCAATTATAACTATAAGTTAATCCTCATCCTCGATTTGTAAAAAGATGCAATTAATTCTAAGCATAGAACTATATAATATTCAATCTCGATTGTTTTACGATACTAATTAATTTTCATCTGTTGCTTTATGCATTACCATTTACTTACATTTTGAATCATATGTACCTACTTTAGTATCACATTGATTGTCTTAAATAAAAAATTACATTGAAAGGACATTCTTTTTTCAACTTCAAGTCATCAAAGATAATAAATGCTACTGGACCAAAAACCTATATAGATGTTTTAGTGGCATTTTAGACCTCTTAGGGCTATGGAGTGAAATTAATTTGCTCTTGTCCGAGAGCCCTAGTGAATATATAGGATGTAGATAAAAATTTCAACATGCATTTAAAGGGGAAGAAAGTCAAACAGAGACATAGCTCCCATTTTTCAGTTATTGCTTGTAAATATTATCAATTAATACGACTCACTTGTCAAGCATTAACCTTCAATCACGTGTTGCATGCCAGTGCTAGCTAGTGGTTTGTTTACCCCAACCCACATGAAGAAATAACTAGTTTATGTTAATTGTAGAAACTCAAAGCTTTTTTTGTATATTTAAGGAAAATATGCACCGCAACCAAATGTTGGAAAACACCAAAAAAAGAACATATCAGTCAAATACTCATGCATCCAAAGGGTATTATTATATGTCTTGAAGGGCGAGCCCTATATCCAAACATGCCATTTATCAATATGTTTTTTTTTGTTTTTCTCTTATCCTTTTGGTCATATAGAACCGTGTAAAAGTGAATTAATATATAGTTAAATGCATTGTCCGGCTCAAAATGACATGTTTGACCTAAAAGAAGCATTACAACTCATTATTCTTGCAATTGAAGTTTTGCGTAACATCGATCGTGAAAAACATTAATTTAAAGTTGGCTTAATAGCCAAATATAAATATTATGATTTTATTTATTTTTTGGTGATCAAATCGTTTTATTATTTGAGTATTCAATTAGGCCATTTTATTTATAAAATTATCAATTTGAGTTATTTTATTTGTAAAACTACTAAATGAAGTCATTTTATTTTATTTGTAAAAATTATTAAATTGATTAATGGAGTCTTTTTCGTTAATTAAAGTTAATTTCATGAAGTGTGTAAATACGTTGCATATGATTTTTTTTTTTTATCTGAATCTAAAATAAATTAGAATTTTTCGTCAGATTAGCTTAAAATGACAGAAAATAATTTAATTTGATAATTTTTATAAATAAAATGATATAATTGAATACTCAAATAAAATAAGAAGTTTAATGCGAAAAACAAATAAAATTAACTATTTAACTATTAAGTATTTAAAGTTCTTTGAGAGAAGAGCTGGTAGGAAGAAGCAAATAAAGAAGAGGGACGGTGGTGACGGTGAGATCGATATATAGCATGAGGGGCCATAACCAAAAGATGTACCAATTCACATTACAATCACAAGCTAGCTAGGGAAAAAAAGGTGTAGCCACTAAGTTAAGTAGCGTTGGAATAATGAAATTTATTTAAAGCAATTGTTATAAGATGCTTGGCAATTTTAGTCAGATTTGTCAGGTGAGTTAATCATGTTTCTTTGGCCTAGTTATTTATTTAGGCATCGTTTGGTTGAAGCACATGGCACAGGTGTGTATATATATATATATATATATATATATATATATATATATATATATATTGAGCTAGAGAGAGTTGCTCATGTGCATAGCAATTGGCTATTAATTTGTTCGTATTGAGTAGAGTGTAACATGGATTTGGAAAATTTTGGACTAGTTTGGAGTAGTTCCTAGGTGCCAATATAGATAGCCTAAGGGAGGAAATAAAATAATTACCCTCGTACACAAAGTTGGTCACAATAGTTATAACACAAAATTGAAAGCACCAAGTTAGGTCTTCTTTTATTGGGGAAATAGGGGGAGAGGATCCAATTTTCCTCTGGTCCATCGTACTAAATATTCAAATAATTATTTATTTATTTATTTTTCATGTTCATTTGAGTCATCTTATTATTTAATTATTCAATTAGATTATTTTATTTATAAAAAAATATAATTAGGTCATTTTTATTAATTAAAATTAAGAAAATATATATGTTAATATTCACTCTTGTAGCAGGAAATTCATATATAAGTTAATAAAAATCAAATGGTTAAGCCAAAAAATTGAATCTAGCATGACACAAAATCAAATAATCAATTGATAAAAATGATCAAATTAAATAATTTTTTACAAATAAAATGACTTAATTGAATACCCATATAATAAGAAGAACAATTGAATAAAAAAAAATAACATCACCTATTTAGGTATTAAATCCAGTGAATATACAAAATGGTAAAGAAAAAATAATAATAATAATAATAGTATTAAAGGCATGGGCATCATTATTTTGATTCAGTGTGACAGAAAAAAATATCTTGAATAAGGGGGAAAAGGTCCAAAATATTAATATTTCATTTGGATATATTGAGGAGGACAACGAAAATATTTAAAGCATGGTACATTTTAAAAGTATGCTACTGCTAGGTTAACATATTTATGAAATAGCCAAAATAATTTATTTAAAATTTCAAAGACTAAATTTATGGGAAAATGATTGAAACTAGCGTTTAATTTTGATAGTTTTCATGTAATTAAATAAATTTAGTGAGACAAATTTCGAATTAATAAAAAAAAAGCTTAAAATCGTATTTTAAAATAAAAAATAATCATTATTTCAAAGTAATCATTTGATTTATTTTAAAAATATAAAAAATAATTTTTTAACTTAAATATGATCAAATTGAATATACTTTAAAATACAAAGGACTAAAAAATATTCAGGTGAAAAAAAAACTACAACGTTGGCGAATGACGATCTTCACTCTGATATTTTCTATAATGGAGTTGAAGAGATAACAACAACAGTGGCACTTTTCTCTATTATATCACATGTTGCACACTTGCACACCTAAGCCCCATAACTTAAACTAGCTACACTGTTATTGAAGATTTTGAACCTGGTGTGATGCATGGTGATTCTTTTAAGAAAAAGAAAAAAAAAAAAACAATACAGTTTTTTATACTTTTTTATGTGTCAAAGAATAATGCTAAATATTACAAAACAACGTTTGTGAAACGACACGAATGCCCCAAAAAGAACAAATGACCAAAGGTGTTTGTATTTTGTCAAGTAAAATAAGAACAAGCATTGCAGTTTTATTTTGACTTTGTAATTTTGTATAGCCCCATGCCTCGTGGTCAAATTCGTGAAGTTTAATATAAATATAATAAAATTGTTAAGCTAGTCAACATGTTATTTATTTTTCCTTCCAAATGATTTTGTTTCTTATAAATCCGTTGCACTTGCATGCGTTGCTTCTCTAGTTTCTGTAAAATTAAATAATATGATTCACTGAATTAATAAGTTCACGAACATGTTTATATGTCTTCCAAATGATTTTTTAATTAAAAATAATTTAAGAAATTTCAAAACTGAAAAATAGATTATGATAATCATAAATTAATACGTATGATAAATTTATTAATTTCTAAAATAAATACATTAAAAATCACCATAATAATGATTTCTTATTAAATGATCGTATAAGTGTTTATACAATGTAGCAATGCATATTTATTGAACTCTTTTTTTTTTTTGAATGGTTTGGGATTAATGCTTCCAAATTCAAATTTATTAAGAATCTCATAAGGGATTGTGAACAATCGTATCATCATTCTCATAATCAAAAGCAAAGGAAGAAAGTGAATTAAAAAAAATACATTCATTATTCAACTCAAAATCAAACTTAACTAAACTATCAGTTATAATATTACTTTCTCTTCTAATATACTTGAGATTAAAAAGTCCTTCAACTTCCTAATCTCATCAATCAATTCTTATAAAAAACCTTTCTCAAAAGGAAACCTCAATTAATTTAACAACACTTAAGCTATCAGTAGCAATGCAAATCCTCTCACATTTTTTATATATTGTCATTCTCAAACCATAAATAATTGTCCATAATTTAGTTTCAAGAATGGAACAGTGACCCAACCTCTTGAAAAAAGCTTGAATAAAACTATCCTTTGCATTTTTCAGAATAGCATCACATGCAGTTATTGATGTATCACAATAAAATACCTCATTACAATACAAATTAAAACAGTCATTCTTATGACCTTTGTTAAAATAAAACATGTTACTTGTGTCTGCAATTATAATAAAAGATTGTAATGTAACATGAGTTTGCAAACTATTTTGAATGTATGTCGATAGAGCTTTGATGTTACACATTAAACTACTCAGAGTTGACCATTGGTAATTAAAAATTAAATCATTCCTCCTTCACCATAGATGGTCATGATAATACTAAAAACATGCTTTCAAAAAGAACCATCAACCAAGGAACATTACAACAAATTACTTGACAACCATGTAGACAATTCTTGAGAATAGAAAGTAGATTGGTCATTTACACCAAAATAACTCCAAATTTGTCTCGCCCATTTGCAACCTCTTAAAACATAGAGTGAGGATTCAACAACCATCTCACATAAAGGGTAGATAGCAATGGGAGTCATATGCCTAAGCATTCTTAACTCATTTGTAGGTAGTATGCCATTGGTTATTTTCCAAAGTAACAACCTAATTCTCTTTGGACCCTTCCATTTTCAAACCAGATTGAACAATCTATTAACATGAAGATTATTTTCACCTCATATTTTCTGAAAAGCATCCTTTGTGGAAAAGCTACCATTTGTAGGGTTATCCCATTTAACATGATCCTGCGGTTGAGAACTGCATGGAGGTTTAATAACCTTGATGGTGTCAATAATGTGATATAGTAATAAACTATGCAACTTGTTCAAATCTCATTGCTCTTGCTAGTTAACAAAAAAAAACACACTGGTATATTCTATACATTTTATATATTAGGATCTCTAAATTGTGATAACAGATCATGACCTGACACCCATTTATCTTTCCAAAAGCGAGTCCTCTAACCATTTCCAATAGACTAGAGCAGATTATCATGGATAGTACTCCATGTTTTAATAACACCACGCCATAGATTAATACCTTGTCTTCTATCATCAATGTTAGGGATAATATCATTGTCACACTTGTACTTTGCTCTAATCACTCTCACCACATATCATTAGGTCGATTGCACATGTTCCAATCCATATTGAACTCTTTTTAAGTGTCATATAAAGATAAATTTTTTATATTGTAAACAAATTAAAAATTATTAGGTATAGTAAATTTGTTGGTTTTTGTAATAATGATTTAGAAATTATATGAAGAGTAATTTTTTATTAGTTTTTTTTTTTGACAAAATTTTTTATTAGTTAGAGAGTAGAGTGTGTACATACTAAAAACAGATGAAAAGACATTAAATGGTTTCGAATAAATAAAACAAACTCAATTAATCAAGTACGGCATTAGAAAAAAAAACGATACTCCTGATTTAGGTCGGTAGGTTTTATTTTCCTATAAGGTCGGTAGGTTTGTTAGAGGTGGGGGACATGGCATGAAAATAATAATAATAATAATAATAATACTTAAATATGCTTTTAAATTTATGAGTCTGTCGTTTTTTTTTTCTAAACTAAAAATAATTTATTTTAATCTCGTTTTTTTTAGTCTCATACCATAAAAAAATCGTTATAAACTATACATTCAAATTGACTTAAAATTTTTTTGAGAAATTGAAAAAGTTTAAATTTTAATTTAAAATATTAAAAACATACGTTTCATCGAGAAATGATAAACAAAAACATATTTAAACTTAATGAAAATAATAATGCGGATGGAAAGGGGAGAATGATTTTGATGGACAAGTCATTAGCAACAACCCTACTTAAATTTCAATGTCAACAAGTAGCAAATTTTGGGGGCCATCTTGGATATATCCATTCACTTCAGAAACATCATTTTCAAAGCATATGGACAAGAGATCGAAGAGACCATCAAACCAAACAAAACCAAATCCATTCATGGCCCGGACCGGATTGCAATATTCAAACACAGCTAGTTCCTCTCTCATTTTAATTAATTCATGATCGTTCAGTGTTTCGTTTTCTATTTTTTGGCTATGGAGAATTCAATGTGTTCAGTTGAGGAGCTAGCTACATTAATGCATCCTGCTGCAAAATCTAATGCAGTTGACTTCACACCAGTAGTGTGGATGCCAATGTTGTATTAGGTATATATATTACCATCAATTTTAAATTTTTACACAGTACTATTATTATTTTTTGGACTTTTCAGTAGGTTTTTTTTACAAAACTTTGATGCAAGTACTATATACCATTAGTAATGATGTAATGTAATGTAATGTTTTTTTTTTTTTTTGGAGTTTGGAACAGTTTATTTTTAACTTTTTTTTTTCATAAAATGAAAAATTGGACCAAAGACTCTTATAATAGTTGCTTATAAAAGATTCCAAGAATGCTATATATGACTTTGCCAACTTAAGGTTACATTCATTAATCATTGGATAAGTGAACTTAATCTAATCAAACCAAATCTATCAATTTATTCAAATGACAAAATAAACCCCATCGAACTTAATCATAAAAAAATCCAATCAAAAAGTAAAATAAACATTGAATCGAATCAAATCAAATAAGATCATACCCAAATTATCCAAGCAAATTGAATTGAATTGAATATTTAGTCGACCAAACACTACAAAAAAAAAAAATTAAATTGTTAGTGACAAAATTTTTGTTAATAACAAATTGAGTAAATTCCAATAACATGACATTGACTTTAATTATATATACATTTTTTTTATTCCTACACAAACCTTTTTTATTCATTAACTTTGATGTCACATGACTAACACATAATTTTTATAATATTTTTTTAAAATATATATATATATATATATATATATATATATATATATTTTAAAACAAAAAAGCTGTACGTGTGATATATTAAAAAGTTCAAAAAATATATGTGATGATTTTAAAAATGAAGAGATACATATGTATTTGTAAAAAAAAATAAAAATACATATGATACGTTTAAAAGTAAAATTAAGATAATAACTTGTGATACGTTTAAAAATCAAAGAGATATATACCTAATAAATTCAAAATGTAAAATATACGGTGATACATTTAAAATATTAAAATATATATAAAAGAATGTTAAAAACATCATGTTTACGATGTTTTCCTAAATGTGTGCTATCAATTAATAAATTAACTGTCCGTATCAGGTAGGACATATTTAATTAATTAAGTTACTTCTTTTTAAAAAAAAGAAAAGAAATTAAGTTACTTCTAAAAATCTACACAGGTAATTTCTATCTCTATCGGTTTAATAGGAACATTTTACATAGACGAAAAAGTTTAGACAAAATGTTATCGTACATCCGTACGCTCAATTTATGCAACCTGTTACTATGTTTTGTTGGTTTAATAATCTTTTTTCTTGCAACTCAGAAATGATCAACTGAGACCAAATACTTCGATAGGGCTAGGTACTCTACTCTGCATTCGAGATCGTGCGTTTGAGAAATAAACGCCAACAAATAATTTAAAATTTTAAGGATGATACATTGATATTAAAAAATAAATATATTATTATTCTTTTATAATCTATTATTTTCATGGTTTCTAAGATAATATTTTAAAAATCAATTATTTTATCATAAATAAAAAAATATGATTGATTAATAATATAAAACTATTTTATTATATTAGAATAATGTTAAAATTTCATTACTATTTTTGTGTTATTTTAAGCTAATTCAAATTCAATCAAGTTCAAATTTTTAGCTTAAGAGGAAAATGTGTTTTTTTTTTTTACATAAATATAAGTATTTTTTATAAATTTTCTTTGAGTTCAGAAATTGTTTGTCTAGAACTTAAATATTATTTTTTTCCTAAATTTTTTAACACCATAAAAGAAAAGGTGTTTTTATTTTTTTAATATCATAAAAAGCTTATAATCAACTTCATTCCAATGTACCAAACAAAATTTAATTAGAATGTCCTAAAACAAACTGCACCCACCCCCTTCCCCTGTCTTATATATCAATAATGAGAGGGTATTAATTATAAATTCAAAAACCCCACCATGCCCCAAAATTGAATAATTAAAAGAAAAGAATAAAGATGGAAACTTAGGTAGCTAGATAATTATCCATGCACTGACAAAAGCAGTTAAAAATTCAAATGGTTAGAAAATGGATATGGGAACATTGAATTCTTAAGATATATATACATAGGTTTGGTTTGTTTAAATTTATTTGGTAAAATAATTATTTATTTTAATTAAATAAATAATTATATATATTTTTAGTATATTTATCTAAATTATTTTTGTTTAAGACAAATTATTTTTTATTTATTTAAAAAATAAATTTTATCTTCTTATAATTTTAAACAAACATAACATAACCACAACTTACAAAGTGAATAGGGTGTGGCCAAGGAAAGAGACCTAACTTATGAACTAACAAACGAAACTAGAAATATGCATATATGTTGCAATAAAGTAAGATGTCATTACTCCTGTGAAATGCTGAGGGCATGTGAGTGGAAGCTAGTGCCAAAGCTGGCTAGCTATAGATAAATCATCATGAGATGATCGAGGATCTCTTATTATTATTATTATTATTATTTTCTACCTAGCTTGTTTAAAGCATGCATGTGCATTGTACTATTCCTTCCATTAAATTCCAAAGATAAGAGAAGAAACAGCCAGACACAAACTTAAATGCATGGCTGGTCGATCCCTTCACAATTTTATAAGAATATAGACAATTAATAAGAAAGGAGATCAACTTATATTTTAAAGTAAATTAATTACACTTTCCTCCTCTTTAATGAATGTCAATTTATACGTGTTAAGGATAATAATGTTTATATAAACTCAAATTATCTCAGTTCGTGTGTGATGTGTGATTTTTTGGAATAACAGAAAGAATATCACAATTGAAGCTAAGAGGACAAAAGTGGTGGTCTCGGTCCCCTAGACGTCAATGTTCCAACTCCAAATCCATATACACCCATTCGATCAAAATATTGTTTACTTTGATGTTAATCAGAGTCTCACTGATTTATCTTCTCTAAATTCATATACATCCATCCAAAATATTGTCTATTTTGATGTTAATCAGAGTCTCACAGACTTATCCTCTCCAAATTCATATACATCCATCCAAAATATTGTCTACTTTAATGTTAATCAGAGTCTCAGATTTATCCTTAAAATGTGCCTCAATGAACTAAGGGAATAAGTGCTTATACACTCTTCTTAACTTCAAACCTTCAACTTCTGAGCGATAGGAGAATTTTTAGATATCAAAATAATATGTAACTAATTTTATAGTCATATATTCATTTACATTAAAATAATATATTATATGCCAAAATACAATTATGTAATACAGTATCAATTAGTTTTTAAATTGTATAAATTTTACAAATTTTTTATATGCCTAATAAGTATCTTCAATCCAACAATTATATTAATAAAAAAATATTTTCCTTTAAAAATTGCTAAACAGTGTTATGTATACTGAGAAAATTTTAAACAGTGCTAGCATATTAATTAAACCCTGTTCATTAAGCAAATATGGTGGAACAACACAATTGGTGAAAAGAAAATGAGAATAAATAATACCACTAATTAGTTTGAAAAAAAAAAAAACAGTATGTAGGAATTATAGCAGGCGAGTTATTATTAGGTCTCTATAGGTGTTGGATTTGCTAGATATTAAAGATAACTGTGTGCGAAATGAAGTTACACAAAAACTAGACTATAGTCACACTACACAGCAACGAGAACATACTCAAAGTAGGTGCAGGTAACAACAATTTAATATCATAGGTGCAACCTACTCTGACGGCGCCTAGGTTAATTCAGTGTTTTTTTAGAGGATTTGATTTATGTTTTAGTTAATTATATGTTTATTGTTATAATTGGTAATTGACGTTGGGTGTATACGTTGACAACTATCTTATTCATTTACTTATTTAGAGTTATGTTTGGGCTAATTATGTATGGGTTTGTAATTAATATATAAGAATTTAAGTTCAGCTAATCATTTTGATAGATTTGATCTAAATTTTGCTAACTTTTGTATAGGAATCGAAGAACATATGAATGAAGCAATTTGGAGCACTACTTTTGAAGCATCATGTTAGAAACTTAGAAAATAAAAAAATTGCTTAATGAATCAACCCTTCAAAGCAAAATGACAGCATCTAAAGATTTGCTCAACGTATCTGGTGGAGTTGCCAAGTGAATGAAAGACGGAAATAATAGACTGAAGACGAAAACACTTTGAGCTTTTGATATAGGTGATTTATGAGAATTAAGTTATGTGTGTGATACTCAAATGTTAATTGATTAGTTATTGTTAATAATATTAGTGAAAGCGATTCAATTCCACCACATATTCTTCCTTTTTCCTTTTTAAAAGATCATCTAACCATCTTATTTCTTCTTTGATATTTATCCATAACTTGATTGAAGATTTGAATGTGATCAGAAAATTATAATTTCATTAATTATCTTGAACTAAAGTAAAACACTTAATAAACATGGTATCTTTGTTTGTTAATCATCTTTTGGTCATAAAACTCAAGTTACTTCTTAAAAAAAAACTCAAGTTACTTATTATAAATTATAAAATAAAAATTGATCGAATTTTGTTATTATTTTAAATTTCATCCTTTTTTCTTATTTCCTTTTCAGTTTACCAATCATATACTTTACTACTGGTTCATGCACGTAGTTATCTTGATTGTTCTGGTGGAATTAATGCCCCTAGTTTTGGCGTGTTTACTTATCACATCAAATGATCAAATAAGGTTCCAAATAAGATCCTTTGTACAATATATTTCAGTTCACGTCAATCCATCAAGAGATTAACTTGACAGAAGCTTCCTGTCAAATCAAATCAATCCTTTTAAACGAGCACATCACATTTTTTTATGCTCTTTTCTTTTACCAAAATGTATATTTTAACATTTCAAATTATTAAAATAGTACATGTATTATATATATGTATAATTACCTACCTACATGGGGTATAACGTATAAGAAAGTCAATTTTGATTTGTTCAAAAAGCATATTCAATCATTTTGAATCTTTTATAAAAATGGATAAAAATATAAAAATATCTAAGTAAATAAAATATGATTTAAAAATATTTCAAATAATTAATATTTTTATTAGATTTGGTGTAATCAAAATCTTTTATCATTTTCACAATAATATCATAAATTAGATGACAATTCAAGAGATAATGTCACACATAAAATAACTTTAAGGTGATATCACAAAATGACAAACCTTTGTATGAGTTCATCTTAGGATATCCTATATTTTGTAGTGTCACCTAGTTGTTTGTTGAGAATGTAACATCACCTTTCTTATGCTTCATTAGAAGGTGAATCCATATGAAAATTGGTCCTTTTATGGCGTCACTTAAATGTTGTTCCATGTGTAACGTCATTACTTGGGATGTTCTATGATTTATGGTGTCATAATAAAAATCATAGAAATTGTTATGCCACCAATCTTAAAATCATCAATTTTTGTAAATATTTTTAAAATTCACTCATTTACGTAAATATTTTTAGGTTTTCATTTGTTTTGGTAAAATAATTGATAATTTTGTACCATTAACAATTTTTTTTTACATTTTTCACCATCAAAAAGTATAAAACTTTGCAAAGTTTACTTAAAAAAATGATTTACACTATAAAAATAATTTTAAAAATGTATTATTTTTTGAAAATTTAAAAGAAAAACACTCCATTTTAATAATTCTCTATGTTATCATTCATGGAAATAATAATAATAATGATGAAGGAAAAGTTATGATAATTAATTACATGTAAATAACATAAAACTAAAAGTGAATCAATATTTCAGTTCTCGAAATTATATGGATTGTGAGTGTAGCTTTTTTCCATTTTAAAAATAATTTTTACAAAAATTATCAATACATGGTCATATATGATTAGCTGGATAATATATAATATATCAAAATTGAAAATTAACTCAAATTAAACTCAGAAATACAGGATTTTTTTATGAGGTGAGAAAGACAGGATTTATGGTGGTCTAACTCATAACTAGTTTTGGTCCATTGATGCACCCCAGTTTTATGCTTTTATTAATTATTTAGTTACAAGTCCCTGTTGTCTTGAACTAATTGAGGGACATATTCTATCAAAATATGAAGGTACTCTTAAAAAAACACAACAACAACATATGAAGGTGGTTAGGAAGAAGGTTTAATTTTAGGGCATATGGATCAAGAAACATGTTCTTATATATTGAGAGCAATATTATATATATCAATGTAATAAAATATTCGTTGTTACTTGTCACCCCGTGATAAAACATGCATCCGATTTAGGAGTGATAAGGCTGTATGACACGGTTGAACGTAGTAACTGATATAGAGTATCGGATTCGATTTTCTCTAACTAATAAAAGTGTATAATAAATTATTAATATTTATCAATAAAAAAAGAAATATACTCCCTTAAATGAAAAAAGAAATAAAAAATTCATCAAAGTGAATAACCGACTATTGACGATTTAGAAACTTAAATGAGAGAAGAAAACCAGTCAAAAAATGCTAGAAAGTATAAAGAAAAACTTTCAATAATTTGGGTAGAAAAAAAACATATTTTCCCTTTAATTCTATTATATTATGATAGTATTTGTTTATGAATATCGTTTTCTACCAAACAGAGAAACCCAACTTTTTACTATGTATCTATCCACTTTCGGCCAATTAGCCGCACATTGTTGGATCTTTTCGAGACATCTTTGTTTTCTTCACATCACAAACTAAAATCCCCAATTTATTTTTTTATTTGTTATTTATAAATCCCCAGTTCTAGTAATGGCTTCGTGTAGTGGTAAAATTGGCTTGTTACTTTATGTTATTTTGACTCCTTATTAAGGCTATTCCTAGCTACATACGAATTTCTAGTACAACAAAATGTGACCCTGTTCCTCATTGCTCCTCACTACTACAATTGTTCTCCACAGTAACAAACAACCCTTAAAAAAAGTGTTACCTTATTAGTGACGTGATACTGTGCTGAATGATGATAAGTCCAGAGAGCTAGTAGGATTTTATTTATTTTCTGGCCCTATCCCATCTCTGAAATGTAGCAGCTTTATATTATATGATACGATATGATATCACTTCATGAAATGCTCCAAAACTTTCACAAACTAAGCCAATTCAATTTATGTGCATAGTACAATTATGGACCATCATCTAACGATTTTTAGTGAGTAGGGTACGTAGCTGCACGCCCTAAGGTACCAACCTACCCCTCTGTTTGGTTTCAGCACATGATCATAGAGGGACGCCTACAATTTTACATTTGGATTTTTCCTTTATACATTGTGATTTTGATTTAAATTGTACATTATGATTATCATGATTATTTCAAAAAAGTCACACAAGATTTAAGAGTATAAACATGATGTTCAGGTCAATAAGTTTTATGAAAATTTATAAACATCTTATAAAAAAATGAAATAATCTTAATATTAAATGTGAATTTGAGATTAAAACATTCACGAACATTATAGAATCTTGAATTTTTTTTTTTTCTTATCTTTGATCGAGACTAATTTTGATTTTTAATGTGTCAAAAAATATCATTAGTCAGAGTCAAAGAAAAGTTTATAAACATTTTCATTCATATTGATGTAATATCACTTTATGGGTTATTGGGTTAGGACAAAGAACAAGTTGTGATTAGAAACTTAAGCTAAATCATCCGGATTAGCATTTGTCAACGAAATTAGTTGTGGCTGTTGTTTCCTACAACGATTGATGGTGATCAGAAACTAGATTCTTAGCCAATGGTTTTGTCTATGAGGCCAAAATGATACAAAGACTTTCTATATTTGATGGTTTGTATGTATTAGGGGCATCTCTTGCAATCATGGTTGAAGGGATTGCATGAGAATCGAGATTGAACCTCTCCTTTCATTTGGAACAGGAAAAAACTTTGTTTTCTAACGCCAAAAAAATCATTTCATATAAAGTACAAGTCACGTTGCTGTCACTTTGATGCAACTTTTGAGAGAAAAAAACAAATTAAATTATACGTACGAGAGATTGTTGAGAATAACTATTACTACTACCACTTTTTAATTATCTAATTATTATTATTATTATTGTATCTTATCAGTCCTGCAAGTGTTTGAAAACATTTCAAACGACTTAAATTGCCCCCAGCTGTCATCAAACCTTATATAGGTGTATTGGTGTAAAGGGTTATTGAAATCGACAATATTAATAATGTAGCCAAATTTAATGAAGTAGTATTAGTATCCTTTGATTAGTGATTGCTTTGTCTTCTTGCTACTAATTTGATAAGATTTTTTGGCCCGTGCGACTTAAAATAATCTTGATAACACTAGTTTGGATATTGGAGATATTGCATTGAATTGATCTTTATGTCTCATAATATAATAATAATGCAAGTGTAATAGAAAAAAGTTACATGATTAATTAAAAATAAGGTGGATAATTTTGATGGCAATGTTGGGGCATTGGAATGTGAAATGAATGAATACTAAAATGATGACATGACCAATAAGAGAGGAATGCAGAAAAGTACAATTGAGGTACTGCATGATGCATATGCTTTGAATTTGGCAACTTATAAAAAAAAAGTTTTATAGTATTGATTCATTCATATGGAACGATAACATCGAGTGTTCTGTTGGGGTTTGTGCTGCATTGTAAGTATTTGTTCCCTTGAAACAGTGTCTATTGTTTCATAGATGCCAAGCACTAGCAATAGCATGTGGCACTTTTTCTTTTTTTGGGGTCAGGGATTTGACCCTATGGGATTCGATCCTAGTAACTATATTAACTACGTAGGTCCTAAAATTGATTTGATTTGATTTGTTTTTTTTTTTTTTTTCTTTTTAAAACTCCTTGTTTCACTGTTTAATTTGAACATATGAAGGGAAGTTATGAGTGAACCAAGGCCTGACAGGTTCGGGAAAGAAGGGAAGAAGAGTAGTCCCATTTTTTCTTCTTGTTAGTATATACAAAATTCATTATATTTGTTTTAGTGTTAGCATATGTACTACAATAATTGTTGGATACCAAACTAAAACCTACTAGCCACCTATGAGCAAGACATAAAAAAGAAAAGAAAAAAAATTAAAGAATTCAGATACTATATTGATAATATAACATAATTTTACCTGATCAGATTATTATCTCTTTTATTTATATAAATTTTAAAATAATTTTATAAAAATTAATTTAAATATACTATTCTTATTTTTAAAGTAGTATATTTGGGATAAACTATATGGATCCAAATATATAAATTATGCAGGTCTTACTGGTAGAAAAAAAATCTAATAGATAAGTTCCATCTAATTCTTCAGCGGCAATATAGTTTGCGAAAGAAAGTAGCACAAATTGTACGAAATGAGAACGAAATCAATACCTTTTTTTTTTCAAATAAATCTTAATTAAAAAAATATAAAATTGTAAGATAAGATTTGACAAAATAAAAAAGGTTGGTAAAGCTAAATGAAAAGTGTTTCATGCTAATTAATATTGCCCTTAATAAAATTATTTAAAGAGGAATGTCTCATGTGTCATTGATTCCTTGTCTCCCATTTTGCCACACTTCAAATTAATGCTTAAACATATTTGTGTTGTGCTTTTAAGTCTTATGGCCATTTTTTCGTTAAAGAAAAGCAAGCATTGACAAAAATCATGTGTATCTGTGGGTGTACGTAATTTACTTAGGCCAAACATTTCGTTGTCTTCTCAAAGGACATAAACCAAACATTTTTTCTATTTTTCTTTTTTGTTCAAACCAATTTATTCTTTTGAATATTTTCAGAACCCCAAAAGAAAAACATCTATATTTCAGACGTCACCTTTCTTTATATTTGTGTCGGTGCATTTGCCTCACACAACATAAGAAACTCTTTTTCGTTTTGTTTTGGAAAATTGCAATAAAATATTTGTCATGACTCAAAAACATTTGATACCGTTCTGGACTAGGCCTGCCTAGGTCAAGAAAGTGTCGTTGACCCAACAAGATTATTCAGGCCTATCCCCTGGGCCTATGTATAACGTTAGTTTATTTTGTTAAAAAAATCGTTAATTTTTTTTCTTAACTAACAATATTTTCCACTAGAAATAATGAACTTGCATTAATTCTGATGCGAGATCCTTTGAAGTTTGAAGCACCAAGGCTAACTGAGAAAAGCAGTGTTAAAATGTGATGTCTTGTCAAAATAAATAACAGAAGAGAATAAAAGAACGTAATCAATGTGTAAATGACTTTTCTGAAGTGGGTTGGTTTGCTTCTATCAGCATCACTGGTCACACTTGAATTAATAAATGAGAACGTATTATTATATAAAAGGAAGCCTAACATAGTCTCTTGATAAAAATTTATTAAAAATTATAAATTCTGGTAGGAGAGTTATTAAATATAAAGTGGAATTTACTTATATTTATGATTTTCAATAAAAGAAAATATATAAAAGAGAGTATATCAAAGATTTATATTAACATTTTTATATATTTTTAACTATTTATTTATGCTGCTTGTTTTTATTAGTCAATTACAAAATTCGGACCCACTTAGTCAAATATGTTGTGTGAGTGAGTGTCTAGGTTTTAATGATAACTAGATATAAACCCACGCATCATAATTAAACAATAAATGTTTAAATTAAAAATGATTAAAAAGTATTTTAAAATATATTATTTTATTGTAAAAAAATTTATATTTTATAATTAATGTGTTAACTTTAAATATAATTTTTTTAAACTATGTAATGTAAGTATTTTTTTTTATATATATAATCTTGTGTGTATTCACGGTCTTAAACAACATGATTTTTAAAATGTGTTAGTTGAATATGTACTGCATTATGCGAAAGAATTTTCAGCTACAGGATGTAAGTTTAGGAAAAATAAAAAGACACAAATTAATGTGTTAAACTGATTTTAACCGTATGGAATCTAACTTTTATAAAATGTTCTGTCGTAACATCTTCCTAGAAATTCGATGATGACGATGAAATCTTTTTGGAGACTTGACAAAGAGGTCAACGATGATGGCTTCTCCCCCGAAGACTCGTCAACAACAACCGCTTTTGTCCTTATCTTAATTTTAACATTATATTGTTTGAGCTGATGTAGTTGTCAAAATGACACATGAAGACATGGTTCGAGGTTGCAAACGTCGGAGGAAATCATAGTTATGAGGTAGTCATGAGTGACAATATTGTTTAATTGTAAATTGTTTTATATTATAATTTTTTTTATTGTGGTTATTTTCTCAACAAATGCAGATCTTTGTTAGTTACCCTTAATGAAAAGAAGAAAGGGAGAGAAGAAAATGACTGTTCAAAACAATACAAACAAAATAATCTAATTTTATTAAAAAAAAAATCCCTTATGATTGAGACTAAAGAATTTTGCCAATCTATTCTGTAATAAATGTATCTAAAGGCTGAATAAAGTTACTTACAATATAATAACCTATTTGGCTAATGCAGAATTCGTCCTTAAACAAAGATTAATTACTTTATTTGTCTTTATTGATTTTGACTAATTTATAAGACATTATTGAGTAATTTATGCTTATTAAGAAATTGGTTACATTTAGTATTAACATTAAATTTGTCTATAATTATAATATTATTTTTAATTTATTAATTTATAAGAGACTAAAATAAAATATCAAGGAGAAAAGGCAAATATATTGGATATATTTGAAATCCAAATCATTTTTTTTTATCAGGGGCTTAAAACAAAATTTACTGATTTATCATCTACCTAAAATATATTATTACCTTCTTTAATATTATTGAAAACTTATTCATATTCTTTAATCCGCGTATGAGAGATAAAGAAATAGTTTAGTAACCTTATGTTATGGATTAAAATAAATAAAAATAAGACAATTGAAATGAAATTTTATAAAAATGGACAATAAATTTTTAAAATATGTCTTATAAATAGGAAATAAATGAATAATATTTTTGTTAAACTCCTTGCTTACCCAAATCTTTCTTATTAGAAGTTTGAGTATAGAATGAAAAATGAGTTCATATTAATTGTATGACTAAATCATATAAATATCTGAGTATTTTTATGTAAATATCAAATAACATGTCAATAATTATAAATGTATTTTGTGATAAGTGTTATAAAACAATGTATCAATGTTTTATAAAATTGAAAAATGATAAAAATATGTTATACCAATACAAGTTATTTTTTTTTTTAAATATGTAACGTTTCTATAATTAATATTAATTACTATGTTATTTATTATTTTTCTATAACTGGAAATTTAATCGAATCCAATATCTTAATTATGCAACAATAGAGTTTGGCTAAATAAATTATTATTTTTTTCTTAAAATTAATAATAATAATTATATACTATTTTTTAATTTTCTATAGTTATCCTTTAATTTAGGTCTCAAATAATACAATTATTTTAATTTACATAACTAAAAATTAAATGCAATATCAAATTATTAGCTACTATATACTAATTAAAGAAACATTATAGGCTTGGGCAAATGATTTTTTTTTTGTCATTTATAGAAATTAATAATTACATAGTATTTATTAATTGTCTCTTAATTTTGGTCTCTTAATTAGACTTAATTATGAATTAATACTCTATAGTCTATACTAATTAAAGAAATATTAAAGTTTTGGCATTTTGCCAAGAAAACTATTTTTTTGTCATTTATTAAAAAAAAATATAACTATCATGAAGTAAAAAATAATTTTTTTAATTTCAGTCTCTTAATTAGGAATAATATAATAATTAATATACATAATTGCTAATTAAATACATTCAAATTATCAATTACTAATTGTAAGAAAAATATAATTTTCATAAATAATTGGTTGAATTTTGGTTACTAAAATATTCAACATTTACTAAAGTATACAAATTATAACACATACCTAATTATATATTGGTTGTTACTTGATATTAACATATAATTAGGATAATTATAAGTTTGATTTATGTTGCTATTTTTTTTTTTTATCATTTTTGTTATAAATATGATCTAACAGATTTAAACACTTGTGTGCTTGTCCTTTTAAACTTTGTAGCATTTTAAAAAAATCTATCTTATAAATAGTAAAATAATATTCATACAAAATACAACATAATTATTACTAGGTTGAGTGTTAAGATCAGAGGGATCAAATTTTCATATTATGAATGACCTACCAATCTAAATGACCTACCAATCCATGTGTGTGCTTAATACATTTAGATGGATAATCTTATAATACTTAGTTGCATAATAAATTATTTATGTTTTAAAGACAACATATATGGAGGACAAAAAAAATCCACCATTTTAGTTAAATGTTTGTTATATGGATAAATCTAATAACTTAGTTATATTGGTTGATCATAATGATATGTATAATAACAAAGTTTGTAATGCTCATTAAAATATAATATTAACTGTAAAATTGATATGTATCATGTGTTACAAATATACTCCACATATATCAATTACATATTCATGCAAGCTTTTTTATTTTATTTTTCTAAAATGCAATTGCATTAGAATTTATTTTTATGTGATTGATAAGATATAATAAAATATATACAAAAGAAATGTGTTAAAAATTTTGAAATAAAAATAAAAATATGAAAAAACAAGTGTAAGGTATTTAAAATATAGAATTTTTTTTAAAAAAAAACAAATGATAACTTTAAAAGTATAGAACTAAAATAATATTGTGCTTAAAATTTTTTAAAATGAATTTTAAAAAAATATTATTAAAAATGAAAATTTTTATTAATGAAAAACAAGAGGAATGTCTTGGAAATTTTTTTAAAAAAACTTAAAAATTTAAAATTATGAAAAAACAAGAAAAATGTGTTAAAAATTTGAAAAAATGTAAAGTTTTTAAAAAATGGAAAATCATGAGTATTGTCTTGACAATTTTTTAAAAAATAAAAAATAAAAAATATGAAAAAACAAGAGCCATGTCTTTAAAACTTGAAAAAAAAAATGAAAAATGTGAAAAACAAGAGAAATATAAATAAAATTTGAAAAATAAGAGTAATTTCTTAAAAATTTTAAAATATATAAAAAAAACATGAATGTCTTGAAAATTATAAAAATATGAAAAGAAAAATTGTATTAGAAAGTATTTTTTTAAAAAAATATTCACTTAAATTTTCCATATATAAAAATCACTATTTTATTTATAAAGCTTTAAATATTTAGTGTTTCGATTTATGATTTAATTTATGAAACCTTAAATATTTGAGATTTCCATTTAGGATTTCGTTTATGAGATCCTAAATATTTAATGTTTCACTTATAAAACTTGAAATATTGATGGTGAAACTTAATTAGGGTTTCATTTATAAAATCATAAATATTTAAATTTTTAATTTTTGATTATATTTATGAAATCCTAATTATTTTTTGTTTAATTAATGTTTAAGATTTAGGGTTTCATAAATGAAAACATAATTATTTAGGGTTTTGATTTATAGTTTCATTTATCAAACTCTAAGTATTAAGGGTTTCATTTATGAAACCTTAAATATTTCGAGTTTCAATGTAGGGTTTTATTTATGAAACCCTTAAAAAATATGATTTTATTTACTAAACTTTAAATATTTTGGGTTATAATTTAATATTTTATTTATAAAATTCTAAATATTTAAGATTTTATTTATGAAACCCTAAATACTTAAGGTAAAATTTTGGATTTTATTTATGAAATCTTAAATAATTAGGTTTTTAATTTACGATTTTGTTTATGAAACTCTAAATATGTAAGGTAAAATTTAGGATTTCATTGATGGTTTAGGATTTAGGGTTTCACCTTGTAATTTAGGTTTTTAATTTAAGGTTTCATTAATGATTTAAGATTTAAGGTTTCAATTTATAGTAAAATTTATAGTTTCATAAATGAAAATATAATTATTTAGGGTTTTGATTTAGTGTTTCATTTATGACATCCTAAGTATTTAGGGTTTCATTTATGAAACCCGAAATATTTAGGGTTTTCATTCAGGTTTTTATTTATGAGACTCTAAATATTTAAGATTTTACTTATAAAATCCTAAATATTTAAAGTGAAACTTATAGTTTCAGTTATGAAATTCTAAATATTTAGATTTTAAGTTAATATTTTTATTTATGAAACCCTAGATATTTAGGGTTTCATTAATACTTTTGGTTGTAGGGTTTCAATTAATAGTTTTATAAATGAAAATGTAATTATTTAGGATTTTAATTTATGGTTTCATATATCAAACCCTAAGTATTTAAGGTTTCATTTATGAAACCTTAAATATTTAGAGTTTTATATATGAAACCATAAATATATATGGTTTAATTTAGGGTTTCATTAATGAAACCCTATATATTTAAAGTTTTATTATTGAAACCTTAAATATTTAGGTTTTAATTTAGGGTGAAATTTATGAAACCCTAAATATTTATGGTTTTGATTTATTGTTTCAATTATGAAACTACAAATATTTAGGGTTTCAATTTAAGGTTTTATTTATGAAACCCTAAATATTCATAGTTTCCATCTAGGGTGTCATTTATGAGACCTTAAATATTTAAAGTTTAACTTGTAAAACCCCAAATATTTATAGTGAAAATTAGGGTTTAATTTATGAAATCCTAAATATTTAGATATGGAGTTTATGGTTTTATATATGAAACCCTAAATATTTACGGTTTGATTAATGCTTTTGGTGTTTGGGTTTCATTTTAAGGTTTTATAAATGAAAACATAATTATTTAAGGTTCTGATTTATGATTTTATTTATCAAACCCTAAGTATTTAGGGTTTCATTTATGAAACCTCAAATATTTTGAATTTTATTTATGAAACCCTAAATATATAAGGTTTAATTTAGGGTTTCATTCATAAAACCTTAAATATTGAAAGTTTTATTATTAAAACCCTATATATTTATGTTTTAATTTAGGGTGCAATTTAGGGTTTGATTAATGAAACCCTAAATATTTAAGGTTTTGATTTATTGTTTCAATTATGAAACCCCAAATATTTTGAAATTCAATTTTAGGTTTTATTTATGAAACCCTAAATATTCAGAGTTTCTATTTAGAGTGCCATTTATGAGATCTTAAATATTTAAGGTTTCACTTATAAAATCCCAAATATTTATCAGGAAAATTAGGGTTTAATTTATTAAATCCTAAATATTTAGATTTAGATTATATGATTTTATATATGAAACCCTAAATATTTAAGGTTTCATTAATGCTTTTGTATTTGAGGTTTCATTTTAAAGTTTCATACATGAAAATATAATTATTTAAGGTTTTGATATATGGTTTCATTTATCAAATTTTAAGTATTTAAGGTTTCATTTATGAAACCTAAAATATTTAGGATTTTATTTATGAAACGTTAAATATTCAAGGTTTTATCTATGATACCCTTAATATTTAGGATTTCAATTTATTGTTTCAATTATGAAACCCTCAATTTTTAGGGTTTAGTTTTAAGGTTTTATTTACGAAACCTTAAATATTTCAAGGTTTCCTTTAAGGTTTCATTTATTAGACCTTAAATATTGAAGGTTTTATATATATAAAACCATAAATATTTGTGGTGAAATTTAGGTTTCAATTTATGAAATGTTAAATATTTAGATTTTGAGTTTATGGTTTTATATATGAAACCCTAAATTAATCCCTACTAAGTATTATGAAAAAACTCAGCAAAAACTATTCACGGCTAATAACTCTAATTTACAAGTCCAGTTTAAATTACCAACTGCAAGTATTTGTAATAAGGGAAGATGTTTCAAAAATACATTGATTCTATCAAAAGATATATAAGAAGAAATGATCTTAAGAACTCCATTCTTTACACAAATTTACCCCTTTGAAGTATCCAAGGAAGGAATTAAAACAAATAAACTAATGTTCGAATTCATAAAACCACCCAAGAGAAAAAGCATCTTATAAATAAATGAAATCGATTTTCTTAATAAAATTGAAAATAAATCAAACCAAATAACCTTCTTAAAACAAGAAATTCTCTATAGACGAATAGAGGAGCAATTAAAGACAGAAAAGGTAAAAGCCTAATTTAAAGAATTAACTGAAATCTTTTCCAAAGAAATCTGTGCGGAGGTCCTAACCGCTTTCTGGAAAAGAAACTCGTTTATGGTAAGTTTACCTTACAAGGAAGACTTTCATGAAAGTAAAATTCCCACAAAAGCTCGTCTAGTTCAAATGAACAAAGAAACCCTTGAATACTGTAAGAAAGAAATCCAAGGTTTCCTTGATAAAGGACTCATTAGGCCCAGTAAGTCCTCCTCGAGTTGTGCAGCGTTTTATGTACAAAACGCTTCAGAATTAGAAAAAGGTGAGCCTAGGATGGTTATCAATTATAAACCACTAAATAATGCATTAAAATGGATTAGGTACCCCTTACCCAATAAAAGAGATTTGATTGGAAGACTTCATCAAGCCACTATCTTCTCTAAGTTTGATATGAAATCCGGGTACTATCAAATCAAGGTTAAAGAAGAAGATAAATATAAGACTACATTTACAGTTCCATTTGGTCATTACGAATGGAATGTGATGCCTATGGGACTTAAAAATGTCCCATCAGAATTTCAAAACATTATGAACTCAATCATAAATCCCTATTTAGACTTTGCTTTAGTCTATTTAGATGATGTGTTAATCTACTCCTCTTCAGTAGAACAACACGTAAAAAACTTAAATACCTTTAAAGGTATAATTAAAGCAAATGGAATAGTTTTATCTGAAAAGAAAATGAAAATAGCTCAAACTAAGATAAGATTTCTAGGGCATGAAATAAATCAAGGCACAATAACTCCAATAGCTAGGAGCATTGAGTTTGCTAGTAAATTTCCAAATGAAATAAGAGACAAAACTCAGTTACAAAGGTTCTTAGAATGCCTAAACTATGTAGCTGATTTCATTCCCCGTATTCGAATTATTTGTAAACCTTTATTTAATAAGCTTAAGAAAAACCCCAAACCCTGGACCCCTGAATTAACTAAGACAGTTATCAAGGTTAAATCTCTGGTAAAAACCCTTCCTTGTCTAGGAATACCCCAACCAGATGCTTTTATGATAGTCGAAACCGATGCCTCAGAGGTCGGATTCGGAGGAGTCCTTAAACAAAAATATCCCTAATCCAAAGAACAAATAATTCGTTTTCAAAGTGAAACCCAGATTAAATACAACACTGTAAAAAAGGAAATTTTATCTATAGTGCTATGTATCACAAAATTTCAAAGTGACTTAGTCAATAAAGAATTCTTATTAAGAGTAGACTGTAAGTCTGCAAAAGAAATTTTGGAAAAAGACGTTCAAAACATCGTTTCAAAACAGATATTTGCTAGATGACAAAGTCTTTTATCTTGTTTTGATTTCAAAGTTGAATTTATAAAAGGAAAACATAATTATATCCCTGATTTTCTAACTCGAGAATTTTTACAGGGTCAAGACCCCCAAACATGAGGCCTTCGGCCCCTTCATCCGCCCTGTCCCTTGATGATTTGGCCCCTTCCTTCTCCAAGGTGGCAGCCAATAAATCCCTAAATAACCTAAGAATCCTTCCTAAATCCCTAAATACTCCTTCCTCTTCCAATAGGTTTTCCCCATTAATTCCTCCTCAGAAAAGCCAAATTATTGATAATTCTCAAAACCCCGAAATTCATAAACCCCTAGATCAACACATAAAAGAGTCATGTCAAAGGATAATTTTCATAGAGCCTGAATTTGATCAAATGACACCAATAGATATTCTGGCTGAATTCTCTCCTGAAGGATGGGGATGGATGCTAAAAGACCAAGATCTAAAGAAGAATAAAAAGTTTTATTAGCTCATCTTGTTAGACACCGGATCTGCTGAAATAATTCCAGAAAAAGACAAAAGGGATCCTTCGGTCATTAATTATTCAAAATTAAAAATCTTAAAGGTTCTCACCTTGACGGATTGGAACCAAAATCCAATTACTGAAAAGAGGTTTTCCCAACCTTTTGACCCTCCTACATTTAATTATTTTGATTACCAAGAAGCATGGCTCAAGATCCTTCTTGAACCTAACCCTCGCCATTCTTGGTACATTACCTTTAAATATGCCCTTCCAGCCAAAATACCGACCTGGTTTCAAGACTGGTTTCTGCTTGTAGGGCCTGTAAAATCCATTCTACCTACTAGGGTAGTCTCAATATATGAAAATTATAAAAAGTTAACTCCCAAATTACCAGTACATGAAAAATTAATTAGCTTTTGCTCAATAATGGGAGTGAGCTGGTTAATGCAGCATCTCTATGAATTCCACCAGCATAATTCGGCTCCTTATCCGAAGGCTTTATGCTGCAGGGTAAAAGTTTTTTGGTGAAAAAAATTCGAAGTTAAATTTCTGGAAGATAAGTTTTCTCATTGGAAGACTGGAAAATCATTCCTTCCCTCTAATCATGAAAAGAAGGCACTCCAGCATCCTGCAATGTCTTTACAACTAGCAGGAAAATCTAAAGAAGAGAAAAGGCAACACCTGTTGGCGGCCTTGTCTTCTCTAGATTCAGATGAAGAACAAGAGGTCTTAGAAGGAGAAACTCAATGCAGTAATTCGTATTTAAATAATGAGGATGACTGCTTTGGAATTCAAGAAATTGCAAACTTGAATCAACTGTGACTAGGATCCAAGACAAAATTAAAGGTAATTGATGAAGAAGCTCCTGGCAAAATAATAGGGGCAGTGGACATAGTAACTACAACAGTTAATCATCTTGGCAATACTATCGTATATACTAAGAAAATACCAATTCGACTACCCAACCAGAGGCAGCTGGAAGACTTTTTCAACAAAGGATTTCTTTAAAAGAAATAATAGGGCCCACAGTGTCACTTCTGTCTTCACAAAACGACAAAGGCGGCGCTTAGATAAATGCTTTTGAATTGTAGATTGAAATCCGTCTAAGAAATCCGTGTCCGGATTGGATTTCAATAAATTGTAATTTTTTATTTTGACATATGAAACCCTAAATATTTAGGGTTTCATTAATAGTGTTGGAATTGTGGTTTAATTTTAGGGTTTCATAAATGAAATCATAATTATTTAAGGTTTTGATTTATGGTTTCAGTTATCAAACCTTATGTATTTAGGGTTTAATTTATGAAACCTCAAATACTTAGGATTTTGTTTATGAAACCCTAAATATATATGGTTTAATTTAGGGTTTAAAATGAAATCCTAAATATTTAAGTTTTAATTTAGGGTAAAATTTAGGATTTCATTAATGAAACCCTAAATAAATAGGATTTCATTTATGAAATCCTAAATATTTAGGATTTTGATATATTGTTTCAATTATGAAACCCTCAATTTTTAAGGTTTAATTTTAAGGTTTTATTTATGAAACCCTAAATGTTCACGATTTCCTTTAAGGTTTCATTTATTAGAGCTTAAATATTGAAGGTTTCATATATAAAACCATGAATATTTGTGGTAAAACTTTGGTTTTAATTTATGAAATCTTTAATATTTAGATTTTGAGTTTATGGTTTTATATATGAAACCCTAAATATTTAGGGTTTCATTAATACTTTTGGAATTGTGGTGTGATTTTAGGGTTTCATAAATAAAATAATAATTATTTAAGGTTTTGATTTATGGTTTTAGTTATCAAACCTTAAGTATTTAGGGTTTCATTTATGAAACCTTAAATATTTAGGATTTTGTTTATGAAACCCTAAATATGGTTTAATTTAAGGTTTCATTCATTTATGAAATCCTAAATATTTAAGGTTTTGATTTATTATTTCAATCATGTAACCCTAAATATTTAGGGTTTCATTTATTAAACCTTAAATATTTAAGGTTTCACATATAAAACCCTAAATATGTGTGGTGAAATTTAGGTTTTAAATTATAAAATCCTAAATGTTTAGATTTTGAGTTTATGGTTATGAAATTCTAAATATTTAAGAATTCATTAATGTTGTTGGATTTGGGGTTTCATAAACAAAATCATAATTATTTAAGTTTTTGATTTATGGTTTCATTTACCAAATCCTATGTATTTAGGATTTCATTTATGAAACCTCAAATATTTAGGGTTTTGTTTATGAAACCTTAAATATATAAGATTTAATTTAGGGTGAAATGTAGGGTTTCGTTAATGATACCCTAAATAAATAAGATTTATTTTATGAAACCCTAAATATTTAGGGTTTTGATTTATTGTTTCAATTATGAAGCCCTAAATTTTTAAGGTTTCAATTTAAGGTTTTATTTATGAAACTCTAGATATTCAGAGTTTCCATTTAAAGTGTCATTTATGAGATCATAAATATTTAAGGTTTCACTTATAAAATCCTAGATGTTTATAATGAAAATTACGGTTTAATTTATGGAATCTTAAATATTTAGATTGAGTTTATTGTTTGATTAATGAAATCCTAAATATTGGTTTTCATTAATGCTTTTGGATTTGAGGTTTCATTTTAGGATTTCATAAATGAAAACATAATTATTTAAGGTTTTGATATATGGTTTCATTTATAGAACCCTAAGTATTTAGGATTTCATTTATGGAACCTAAAATATTTATGGTTTTATTTATGAAACCTTAAATATTTAGGTTTTAATTTATGGTGAAATTTAAGGTTTTATTAATTCCTTTGGATCTGGATTTTCATTTTAGAGCTTCATAAATAAAAACATAATTATTTAGGATTTTGATTTATGATTTTATTTATCAATCCCTAAGTATTTAGAGTTTCATTTATGAAATGACAACTATTTAGAGTTTTGTTTATGAAACCCTAAATATATAAGGTTTAATTTATGGTTTCATTAATGAAGTCGTAAATATTTAACGTTTTATTATTAAAATTCTAAATATGTAGGTTTTAATTTAGGGTTAAATTTAGGGTTTTATTAATGAAATCCTAAATAAATAAGATTTCACTTATGAAACCCTAAATATTTAGGGTTTCAATTTATTGTTTCAATCATGTAACCTTAAATATTTTGGGTTTAAATTTAAGGTTTTATTTATGAAACCTTAAATATTCAAGGTTTTCTTTTAGGGTTTCATTTATGAGACCCTGAATAATTAGGCTTTATATTTAAGGTTTCATTTATATGGCCCTAGATATTTAAGATTTCACTTATGGAACCCTAAATATTTAGAATGAAATTTAGGGTTTCATTTATAAAATCGTAAATAATTAGGTTTTTAATTTAGGATTTTATTTTTGAAACCTTAAATATTTAAAGTTTCATTAATTTTTAGGATTTATTGTTTCAATTATGAAACCCAAAATATTTTTAAGGTTTCAATTTAGGGTTATTTTTTAAACCACCAATATTTAAGATGAAATTTATGATTTCTTGAATAAAATATGAAATATTTAAATTTTATTATTGAAACCCTGAATATTTAGGGTTTCAATTTATGGTTTTGTTTAGGGTAAATAAGTAGGGTTTCATTTATGAAAGCTTAAATATTTAAGGTTTCAATTAAGTTTTCATTTATGAATTCATATATAGTTAGGATTTCAATTTAGGGTTTCATTTATGAAATGATAAATAAGTAGGTTTTCATTTAAGAAACCTTAAATATTTAGTGATTTCGATTTATGGTTTCATTTATGAAACTCTAAACATTTAAGGTTTTAGTTTATGGTTTTATTTATGAAATTCTAAATATTTAATTTTTCAATTTAGGGTTTCATTATGAAATGCTAAATATTTAGGGTTGTATTTATGAAATCATAAATATTTAAGGTTTCATGAAACCCTAAATATTTGGGATTTCGTTAATGAAGCCTTTAATATTGAAGGTTTTAATTTATGATTTTATTTATGAAACCCTAAATATTTATGATTTTATTTATATAATCATAAACATTTAAGGTGAAATTTAAGGTTTCATTAATGAAACCCTAAATATTTAGGATTTTGAATCTTAAATATTTAGGGTTTCTTTAAATCCTAAACCATGAAACCCTCAAGCCTAAACTATGAAATGAAACACTAAATCCTAAAACATGAAACCGTAAACTTTAAACCATGAAATGAGACAATACATCTTACTGAAGCCCTAAATCCTAAACTATGAAATGAAACCTTAAATCCTAAAACATGAAACCCTCAAACGTAAACCATGAAATGAAACTTTAAATAATAAACCATGGAGTCTAAATCCTAAATTTTAAATCATGAAACCTTAAATCCTAAAACATGAAACCATAACCGATGCAACATGAAAACATAAAATCTTACAACGTAAACCATAAACCCTAAAACCCTAAACATTAAATCATAAAACCATAATTCATAAAATCTTAAATCAAAACCTCTATACACAAACATTTATACATAAAAAAAATACTAAACCTTAAACCTTTAACGCTTAAAACAATAAATCAAAACAATAAACCATGAAATCTTAAACATTGAAACCTTAAACCCTAAATATGAAAAATAATAGAAATATCTTTAAAATTTAAAAAGATGAAAAAAAAAAAAAGAAGCAAGAGTAATATCTTAAAAAAGTAAAAGAATTGGATGAAAAAAAATGAAACTATCGAAATTTTAAAAATATGAAAAACCAACCGTAATGACTTGAAAATTATACTTGTTTTTTTTTATAATTTTCAAGATAATAATCAAGGTAAATAAATAAAAGAGAGAGAGAGAGAGAAAGAGAGAGACATCAAAGATAAACATATAAGTTTTAGATCAATTGAATGAAAAATGGGAGATGAGAATTTTAGACCAATGAGTGAAAGAGTAAGAATGAAAAATGACAATAACAATTAAGGCAAATATGCTTAAATGTCAAAAATCAGTGAATGATGTTTCAGTATTTCGTTTCTCAATATCTATATTATATATAGATGGATAAGAAACTAAAAAAATGATTTTTTTTTTTTTTGTTGAAAAAATGTACTGTGACATTTAATTGCTACTTATATAGCTTTGTTATAATTTTAAATAAATATAAAATGATTAGTTACTGGTAATTAAATTTGAATTGACAACCCTGGCTAACAGCCCCATTAAAAGTGTTGTGCAAATGACCACATTCAACAAGAAGAAGAAGACCCATTGAAGACCCGTTTACTACAATGGGACTAGGAGTGTTCATAAACCAAACCAAACCGAACTAAACCGCGAAATCGCCCAAAAAAACCGAAAACCGATTAAACCGAAAAATCGCATGGACCAAAAATTTCTAAAACCGCATATTTTTTGCGGTTTGGTTCGGTTTTTGGATTTTATTATAAAAAACCGAACTAAACCGAATCAAACCGCATTCTATAATTATATTGATTTACTTTTAGATATTTAATATTATCTAACTAACAATATTTTTATTTTTTATGATCATAATATGTGATTTATAGTATATTTTTTTTAATAATAAATTTGTAATATATTATGACACATACTTTCATATATTACAAAAAGATATATTGATATTACTAAATAACATTAAATTAAATATAAAATGAAATATGATTTATTATTATGTTACAAAAAAAAGTTAGTAATATCATTTTATAATAATGCCAAATAGAAGTAAAAATAATATTTTTTAAACTAAAATATGTAAATCAAAATTTAATAAAAAAAAATATAAAATAATAATTATGTGAGTTTAATTAAAAAAATTAAACTATGATAATAAATTTTAAAAAAAAACCGCGAAACCGAACCGAACCAAACCGCAAAAAAATTGGTTTGGTTTGGTTTGGATTTGATGTTATATTAAAACCGAACCAAACCGAACCGCGACTTTATTTTAGGTTTGGTTCGGACCACTTTTTGCCCAAAAACCGAACCAAACCGCACCGCGAATACCCCTAAATGGGACCAGCTCTACCAGTGTTACTTCTTTCACCTCCAGAAGTTATTTTCAGCACTTGCATTTTGGAAAGCTCCATCCATAATGTAATATTATATTTCGAATTGAACTTTTTAAAAAGTAACGGTCTGTAAGAAATATTATAAAATTATTTTAAAAGTTATATAATTAAAAAATTATAATGATAGAACGGTATAAAATTATTTTATATTTTCAATATATTACTCTTTAAACTGTTTTTTTTTTTTTTAGAGATGCATGAATTCTTAGCATATTCAATTGCAAGCCAACCCATGTTTTATATTATATCACTGGCCTTTATTCAAACATCAAATTGAGGTGGAGAGCATTTCAAATTTAATAGTACTCTCTTTAAGTTTTTGCTACACTTTGAAAATAAAAACTAAGTGTTTAGTTAAAAACTTGCGAGTGTAGTTTTGTTTTTCAATATATACCAGCTGCATTGAACACAACTGGTTCACAAACACGACCTTATGGTAAATAACTAAATATCGATACAAACATGTTAGTCGTAACGTTTTTAAACCTTTTTTCTTTATATATATATATTTAGAACTATTTACTCAAATTGAAGATTTTGCTTGTCAAAATTACAAAGTTCTTTCTTTCTATCAATTACTTCTACCACAATATTTTTTGCTAAAAGTCTGGTCAAAACCGAATAATATTTGAGATATTTCAGCAAGTAATCAAAATGTGGTGCAATTATATAGAGGTGTTTTGGTGCAATTTAAGAGATACTGAACCCGAGCTCATGCTTTTTGCTTGTTTGAAAGTTTTGTACTAATGTTGATATATATACTTCAAAGCAGTTAAAACCTTATGAGACTTAAACCTTTTGAAATTCTCTTAAAAAAAAAACTAGTAATATTTTGGATATCAATTTCAAATGGGACAATGTGAATATAAATAGACAAGGTTCTTTTGAAGCACCAAATGTGTGAAATTCCAATTTGTTAAGGAAATTGACCCTACAATGAAGTTACTAACATTTGAATGAAAGGATTACAAGAATCAAGTGTGTCGAGTGAATGCAAGAAATTATTTCTCTTGTTGATATATGTATATATAACAAAGAACTCAAAAATGTAAAGAGGCAATGAATCAGACACCCATAACATTCGGGCAATAGGTAACAACAACAACAGCAAAAAAAAATTACTAAGATACAATGTATACCACTCTCTAGGGTAAAATAGCTAAACAGTAAATACAATAAAATCCAGGAAATGTGCTGCTGTAGAATCCAGACTCAAGATATAGTCACACCTAAATGTTTGCTGTGAAAATTCTTAACTAAAGCTCATTTGTAGGTTCCCATACCTACACCAGTCTCACCGCCGGCGTAAGGTTGGAAGCTATCCCTGGCCCTTGAGTAGCTGATGTAGTAGAATTCAGAAAGTATGGCAGTGAAGAAAACGAAAGCAGCACCGGCGGCAAACACTCCCTTCCTAACTGTTTCGCACGAAGGGGTATTCACAATGAGGGTCCTGTACTTGGTGTGATAGGCGTTTTCCACCGATCCAGCCAACAAGCACACCTCAGCTATGATGAAGAACACCCTGAAGGAGAAAGTTGCAAAATAAAAAGAAATAAATAGTCAGTTTATCAGCTTTGCACGATATAAAAATGTCTGAATATTCTACATTTGGTTAAGACTTGATAATGATATCACTTTAGGTAAAATTCAGGGAAGAATGATGATATACCAGCAGATTATGAAAAGGACAACTGCACAGGCCCTCGAGCCTCCAGCATTTAGAGGCTTCCCGCAACAGAAGCATCGACTTGCCACCATTATTAGGACTTGACTAACCAAGAGGAACAAAAATGCTCCAACACCATAGCCAGTTGCTATATCAGAGTTATAGACACAGTAGTTGTAATTCTGTTCATTGTCCGCCACAATCTTAGCCTGCCAATGAAAACAAAGATAAATATTTTGTTAAGTAGGAGCTAAAATGGTAAAACCTCAAAATTTGATTGCATCTTATTTATATAATGATCACTTATAAGAGATTATAGGTTCAAACCTCACCAAAAATGTAGCAAGGAGTAAAAAACCACTTCATTACTTCAACCTGAAGAATTATGATTATACATCTCCTAACACTAAAAACGGGATTACCATTACATTTTCACAAGCACTTGGTGAATTTTTTTGAAAACTAGATCAGTCTTTTGTTTCGTATATACTAAAATTTCTTCACTTGAACCCTGAGTTACATCAACCAGGATTGAAGAAGAACCTTGACTGCTTAGTTATTCATAAGTTGCCACTATCCATAAGGGAAACACCTGTGTTAACTAAGCGGTAAGTACAAAATCTAAAGCTAAGGTGGCACATATGACACCTTTGAAGAAAACATTTAACAGATTGACAAATTTTCACTGTTGAACTTCAATGAAAGAATTATTTGCCTAAATTTGATACATGATAAGGTTAAAAAGAAGGAGAAAAAGGAGAGATCTGAGGCGTCACATCACGTAGAACATTTCTTCTTGTATATACAGATCTGGAGTTCTATTCACAAACCTATGACATCAAGATCTGGCATATCTTGGAATGCAAACAATCAAGGAAAAAAGTCACAGTGACACAAAAGATTGCAGATATTTTCATTTGCAAACTTAATCCAATATCACATTCACAACGAGTTTAAAAGAAAGAACACATTTTCAACAGCAAACAGATCTGGGTAAGCCAACATCAGAACAAATTGGGGGGAACTCAATAAAAAAATAAAAAAAAGGTACCCAACATCAAATTTTTAAACTTTAATTCATACAAAGAAATGTAAAAGATTAAAGATTCAAGCTTTGCTCACATTATGTCATTTCATCAACAACCAAGAGAGAAAAAAATGATCTTTCATCCAGCAATGATTAATCGATACATGATTCTTCTCAAACCCATAACTAAAAACACCAATGAACTCAAACCCAGATTTTTATTTTGGATTTAGAAAAGAAAGATTGAATTGAAATGAGAAAAACTCACAGTGCTTCTTCTCTGCTCAGCAGCCACGGCCAGTCCAAAAGCAATCAAATCAAAAACGAAGACAGTGATGAGTAAGAGCTTTGAAGCCATGGCTGAGAGTGGAGAATGTTGCTGAGAACAGAACAATGCTGAATTTGCTCTCTCTCTCTCTCTCTCTCACACTCTCTGTGCTTGTGTTGGGTTCTGTTGTATCCTCTCTGCTCTTTGCAACTATAAAAGCTAGCTGGATTCCTGATTGTGCAAGTTAAGCAGCAATAAATCACCAAACACAAGTTAAAAAGGAAAGATACTTGAAGTTTAAAAAATTGTGTGCAAAATGATAAAATAGAGAAAGAAAAGGACGTGGCATCAGTTGACTAATATATGAAAATTGGTATTTTACCTGCTAATACATAGATTACTTACCAAACCCTAGGATTCTGAATGAATTGATGTGTATATAGTTCAAATTTAATTAAAAGTGTAAATATCTCTTATAAACGTTTTATCTTTATAATAATAATTATAGTAAAATTAACATTTAATGTGATTTTTAATTAGTTGAATGTATATAATTCTTCTAGAATGATAGTATGGGAAAATTAAACTTTTTTATATATGAATTTAATTATAATGTATTGAAAGTTTTTTTTTATATTTTTATGTACATGTTATGTTAACCTTTATAATAATATTTTAAAATTATACCTTAACTAATTGACATTATAAATTTATATAATAATGTGTAAAAACTAAGTTATTATTATTATTATTATTGATAATTTACTATCATTATTGTTTTACTTAATGTATGAAGTAAATCTTGAAAACATGTAACTCACATTTATAGAGAATTTTGATAGAATGTATGAGGATTTAGATTTGAGCTTCGTTGTGGTTGTTGTTATGGTATAAAAGAAAATCTTAAGAACATGATGATTTGATGGTCCCAATTTAAGAACAAATAAATGTTCAATTTATAAATTTTCAAAATAAAATAAATCTCTAAGTTTTTTTTTTCAAAGTTGTTATTGTTATAACTGTTAATAATTGTCAATGAATAATTAAAGTGTCTAATAAATAATTAACATTAGAATGGCCTATTTGTGTGTTGGTACCCTTGAATCAAGGTTTGGTGAGAAACCGACGGTTGTTGAAGGGTAGTATGGTAATTTAGCGGGCACGTGAAGGAGATTGAGTAACTGTCGGTGAGGGCATAATCGGAAGAAAATATGTAACAGTAAAGGAACAATGGAAACGATGGAAGGACAATAGATCAGAAATAGATGATTCTATTCTCTTTTTTTTTTTTATGCGTTAGATGATTCTATTCTACGGCACAAAGTTAATCAGCTTTTTTTTTTTAATAAAAAAAAGAAGAGAAATCACCTTGTATTCCTTCGATGGAAAGAAGAAACAAATAATCAATTGTATAGTTTATTTAATTTTAGAAAATAATTATTCATTTTTATCAATTTCTTGAAAAGCCATTATTTCCTAAAATATCAGACAACACAGCTTAGAATTAGATGGCGGAACCTTGCTTTCATTTTCAGCCTTCTCCTTTGTTGTTGGTTGAATTCTTATTCTTATATATATATATATATATTTTTTTTTTATATTTTAAGCACAATAACATTATGAGCAATTGTAACGCCGCTACTATTTTTTTTTTTTATTATTATACTTGATGATGGGAAAAATTGTCATCAAACATTAAAAAGACTTAAACATGTATTTACTTTTTATAAATATCATTTTAATCTTTTAAGATTTTATAACTTTATTAAAAGGAATGGATTTTTTTAAAAGAAAATAGAGAATTAAATCTAAATTAATTCATATTTTTATGAATTAAAATGGCATTTTATCTTGGTAGAAAATAAATTTGGATCATGATGACGAACTAGTTAAAATTAAAATGGTTAAATTGAAGAATCTAGTTGATCCTGTTTAATAAGTTGCTACTGTTTTTTCACGGGAGACAAGACAACTTCCTAGTAATAGCTGTTAAATTAGTTTCTGCACAATATTCTATACTATAGTACTTGTGCTTCAGCCTCACAATTTCTAAAATAACAATAGGTACTACTAGTATTTCTCTAATGTATGTATAGTTGTAATGTAATTCATACACGTGCTTGTGTGAAGTGACAAAATTATCCCACTCCAGGCACAGCTAAGCACCGTTCTGTTTTCTAACATTTTCGTGATCTTGTCTTACACATTTATTGTTATTTATGTCGGTGGCACATTGATTTTTCATCTTTTGGTTCTTCCATCCCTATTTATGTCACTGTATATTGCCGAGTACATTGATTATTTTTCTTCTTTTTGGTTCTGCCATCCCTTTGCATGTCACTACTATTTCTCTTTCTCATCGATTCAGAAATCAGAACTACACCTAAGCAATTTAACATTCTTTGGATGAAAAAAAAAACAACTCATTGGTGTAACAAATAGTTGCAAAAGAATATCAGCATGAAAGCAATACACAACCAAAGAAAACAATACAACTTTCATGAATACAAGGAAACATGTTTTTTGGCATCAAATGACATTAAACAAAATAAGCCTCTAACACCATATATATTCAGATAATTTACATCATGAATCTCTAACATAACAGCAACTCAGCAATCTCATGGCCTTATTATTCCGTGTGTCAAGCAGGAACCTATCTACAATCTTTCACATGGCTTCCATATGCGTGTTCACGAAACAACAAATAATTCAATGTGCCAAACACTTTTTGTTGAGCAAAAGAATGGAGAAAGTAATAAACTCTTCTTGAGATATTGAAAAACCAAAAGCATGGATAAAGAGAATGAACCAATTTGCACAAAACCAATCCACCACCAGGGTGCTTCAGCTCTTTCTTCCAAAGAATAGAAGCTTACGAAATCCTTTTGCTGGTTTTGAAGTGTCCTCATCAGTGTTCCATTTCTTCCTAGAGTGAACCGGTTCCAGCATCATCACTTGGTTATCGATTGGAGGGGTAGTGGAAATTTGTTTCTCAGTGACTTGAGGCAAGATAGCATTACTTTCATCTATTTCTTGATTAACCTTTGAGTTCACAGCAGAAACTGTTAGGGGTTTGCTGATCACTTCAGTAATATGTTGAGGTTTGTTATCAGGAGGAAGTGAAGATAACTTGTTTGGCACTTCTTCAGCTCTTGACTGATTTCCTCCCAACGCGTGATCATGATTTGGCAAAGATGGATCCGTGCGAAGCTGTCCAACATTTGCATGCGAGTGCTCTCTTTCTGAAACCGAATGTGCTGTGTGTTTCTCTGATGATGTCTTGGATATCTCTCCATTGTCTTTCAAACCAAGATTAATGTCATTTGGTTCAACAGATTGCACGGCACCAGAGTTCATTGGCAATGGTACTAAGACATCTATTTCATTCTTTGCCTGGCCGTTAGTGGCAACTAGAACCTCCCCATTTGTTTTCTTTGTGTCTTCTTTATGATTTGAAGATTTGACTTCTTTAGGGGCCTGCTTCTTCTTTTCTGTGCCAGCAGTCTTCTGCAAAGGTAAAACACCATTTGCCTTCAAGGATGGTTTCTTGGTTGGACCTGATTTTGCTTGACTTGGTGAAACCTTCGGCTGACTTACTCGGGCAGTTGCCAGGCGTTCAATGGTGGAATTCTTGATGATTGGTTTTTGCAGTTTCTTAGTCTCATCATTGGATGGATGTATCTTAGGATTCTCTTTCTTTGCAGAAGTCAAGGAAGTCTTAGTTCCAGTTCCAGTCTTCTTAGAGGCACTTCTTTCCGCAATTCTTTTCTGCCGCTCATTCATCAATTCCTCCTTTCTTTTTCTATTTTCCTCTTCCTATAAATAAAAGAGTTCAATGAAGGTGAACAAATAAAGGATCAGTAAAAGAATGAGGCACTCCAATAACTTATGATGTCACAACTAAGATATATAGAAAAATATTAAGAAAAGTATAATAGAAAAACTTGCAGCAACACAGTTTAGTTTACCTTCTCAGATTTGCTCTTTATAACTCTAGTTTTGCTTCCAGGGGATGCTTTGTTTCTTGACGTGATATCAGATTTGCTTTTCCCAAGAGATGATGCATTTAGAGCCTTAGACTTTGCCTCTTTACTTGAAACTTTCCCATTTTTCACTCCAGGAGTTTTTGTATCAGTAGTACGCTCGAGATTAGACGGATGATTTTGATCTGTTTCAACTTCAGAAAGCTTTCTATTATTAGCTTCATTTGAAGAAATGTTATTATGATAATCCATTTCCATGCTCCAGGGTGCCTCTGGACTTTGCTCTAAAGCTGAATCACGGTCAAGAACCATGAAGAGATCATCCGGCTCATGGGAATTTAAGGTTTCAGTCTTATTGTGTGAACCTTCTTGTGTGCTATTCATGAATTCAGTATTGGCCCCAACAATGTCTGAAACCAAACTTAGATCAGCTGCTGACTGAGAATTGAACTGATCTTCTGATGATCGAGCTTTAATCATGAAAGAGTCATCAGTCACAATGTCTTTCTTGTTTTTCTCTACATGAAAAGAGTCATCAGTTGCCGATGAAACTGGAATGCCATTAAACATGCTGAAACCTCGGTTTTGGTTCTCATTTCCTGGTTTACCAGATTGATTGATAATGAACCAATCCTCTTCTTTCCGGCATTTAGCGAGGGAAGATTCTAGGCCATTGCCTGGCAGCAGAGTGGACATCGAATAGCTACCTGATTCACCATTTCTCTGAGAAAACAACATCTCCGCAGCATCTGTGCCATTGTTTTTCTTCATTAACGAAGGAGCATCCTTTCCTTCCTTAAAGTTATCAACAAGGTTTTGGCCATCACCGTTGAATCCCCTCCCCGTCACAACAAAGGAATCATTCGAAACTACTCGAGTTTTACTAAAGTCCGGTTCGTGGTTAAATTCATTTGACCTTCCATTCTCAAAATTCTGATTGCCAGCATATTCCTCCTGGAACTTCACATGCTGTTCTTCTGTATCATCATCTCTCAAAAGAAGATTCTGGAAAGCATCCCAGTTGTTATTGCCTTTTATGCTTATGCCATTGGAATCAGCATCAGTTGAATCATTTAGCTTGCCAGAGTGCTTTGCACTATGCTGATTCTTATGGTGACGGGAGCTGGACTTGGTTCTTCTCTCCAATGATCCTACAGCTTCCTCAACCTGCTGTTTCAGGGAATCTCCATTGATAAACTCTTCCTCATTGGACAAACTCCCCTCTGTGACACTACCCTTCTCGCCGTCTCCATTAGAGGTTATATAGTTTATATTGCGTATAACCACTTTCCTTGAGGACTTCTTCCCATGCTTCTTTTTGTGCTGATGTTCTGTTGAAGAGTCTGAGGATGCTGTTGAGCTATCTTCTTCAGACTGCTCCTGTGCTTGAGAATGTTTCTTCTTTTTCTTCTTATACGACGATTTATGATAATCCTTCTCTCGGTCATGAACAATATGAGAGTCTTCCACATTTGGAGGCCATTGCATATTCCCTGGATAATACGAAGAAGGAACCTGCATGCCAGGATAGAGGTAACCTTGGTGGTATGGAGGCATTTGTTGAAATGGATGACCCTGAAAGTTGTGCATGTACTGAGGAAGATGGTTTGACCAGGACATTGGTATTTGAGTTCTTCCATCTGTTGATGATGGTGTTTGACCCGATGTTGGCAAGCCATAATCTGCAAATTTTCAAAATTAACATATCAGAAACTTTTGAATCTACCTGTACAAGATTTAAGTTGCTAGATAGACTTTGTTTCATAAAATTAGTCTCACATACATTTTGCTGGAAATTCCAAGTAGTGATTTGTATAAGTCTAACTATAGTGCATGTTTGATTTAAAGTTTGAAATGTTGTGTGCACTTTTCAATGTAAATCCAATGGATAAAAGCAAGAGTCCTATCACTTGGTAAAAGTACTTTTGCCTCAAACATATTTTTTCACCTGAAAACCAAACATGCATTCTTTTTGTTTAACAATGAAGTAAAAAGACTAACAGTGATGAGGGTACCATAATTATATACTTTTATCAAAGTTGGCTATGGCTAAAGGGAAATGGTTTAAAAAAAAAAAACACATTTGTATTACAGAATCAACTTAGCAGTAAAGGAGGATACCTTGGCCTATCTCCAAACTTGCATGGCTTGGCGTTGACTCGGAAATTGAAGCATCAACTATGCCATTTAGTTTACTGCTTGTATCATCTTCGCCAGCAAGTATGATTCCAGATGTCCTCAAATATGGCAAGTCAGGCTGAGCAGCCGCCTGCATTGCTGCTATTTCATCTATCCAGAGCTTGTCTTCATTCTTTTGTTTGCACAGCTCTAAGAAATTAATGCATGCTTCCCTACAGGAATCAAAATTATATTAAATAGCAAAACATAGAAAGTTTTCCTGAGACCTAAAGAGTGAAGAAGGCCTTTGTTATACTGAAATACTGAATCTTTCATACAATGATCCTATATTTGAACTTCCACTTGAGTGAGGTAAAGGTTTTATTTATTAAAAGCAAACTGTTTCAATTGATCAATGTTATTTTGTGGCATTAATTAATCATTTTGTGGTATGCTTGCTGACCTTAAACGTGAAGCTCCAAATGCATCAGCAAAACATATAAGATCATCCATAGATTCTGGGTAATATCCTGCAACTAAAGCACGGGCATAGGCCATTGCTTGTTCTTTGCAAAGCATAGCTTTACGATTATCTAGAACACGTTGGAGACGAACCCTGTTCATTGAAAATTGATGGAAAATTATTGTTAAGGTATATAGATACATACACCCTGAAGAACAAAAAGATGCCATACAATACAAATAAGGAAAACACCAAAAATTCAATACCTGGAGTTTTCTTCATGTCCATCTTCATTGGTTCCAGCTGATTCATCTTTCATCTAAAAAAACACACACCAGATGATAAGAGTTTCAACATCATACCAAAACCAAGGCAACATTAGCAATAGCAAGAGTCATGTTGCATACCTTAGAGGAATTTGTTGACCTTTTGACGCGCCCATCAGCAGATGAAATGCTTCCTGTTAATCCCACAGGTCAAAATATGAAAATGGAGCAACAAGTCATTTTTCAATTTCCTTTCATTTTACAATACTAGAAACAATGCAAATTTCCATCCAACATAACCTGCTTTTTTCACCTTTCTCTTTTCCCAGATCCTAGTTAAAATGGTAATGGAAGATAAACTAGTTGTTGGCTTCAGAAAAGTTGATCATGATAATGCCAATGGGTTCATAAGTTAGTCTTTCTTATAGAAGGTTGTTACCTGTGGAAACACTATTGCTAATTTTACCCTGAAATGGAACATTTAGTGATATCTATTGCACAGTTAACATGCTGACATGAGTAGCTAATCGTACCATCAAATTATTGAAAAGTCACACCAAACATTCAAGTAATTTGGTACCCTTGCAATCAAATTAGTCATAGATAAAGCCTTATATACATGTCAGTTTAGTATTCTCAAGATTCACAACTCTCAAAGAAAAAAAGTATTGACTCCTATCATTGAATAGTTGCACTTGGGCTAGAAGAACAAAAAGAAAAATAAGAATCTACCAAAGGAAAGTTAATTTAAGAATAGTAATAGGGGAAAATAATTGAGGAGGTAGATGTTCTGGGATATCCAATTCCAATGAACAGAACGAAAAATGTCAATAACATGATTATGATTTCCTAACCATACCTTCTGCTTCTGCCATCAAATTGCTCCTCTCACTTGACTGAATCGACCCTTCAATCTGCACAATCTCCTTCTCTATTGTAACAAACCTCTCTAGAACTTCTGGAGTGCTTATAAATCTAACAAACCTATAGAAAAAGAACCAAAAAACAGACAAACAACATTGGTCTTATAAAATCATTCCACATGATGACAACCTACACACAAGTAATTAAAGGAGGCTAATTCTTATTCCTTGGTCTGATCCAAAAAATTCACATTATTCTGCATTCATAACATTCTAATCCAATTTATCAAAACCCCATTTTTTTGCAAATCAAAATGAAGAGTAGAACCTTTGGAGGGTGGCTTTGGTGAACCAGTGAGCATGTCCAGCAGGTGGACGCAGAGTGATGGAATAGCCACCTTTGGAAATCTGATCCTTGGCACTCTTAAGGTGAGAAAGAAACGGTTCTAACAGCCCAGAAGCTAGTCTTTCACTCACACCTCCACCAACAACAACAAGGTCACACCTTCAACATGCAAAACAAAGTCAAAAACCATTTTTGGTGCCACAATTTTCATGTGCGTATGAATTGTGAATCATGAATCATATATTATTAGAATTACCTGGTTCTGGTTGGAGTGAGCTGAAAGAGGGCATGATCAAGACGAGTGTTTGGGTCCATAGCTTGAGCAAGATGATCCAAAAGACAATGAGATTCAGATTTCACAGTTGAAAGTTGAAAGCTTTGGAATTTGACATGGAATAATGCAGAAGAGGGAGGCTAGCACCAGCAGTGGCACATGGGGTGAGTGAGAAGAATTATGTGGGAATATTGCAAGAGGAAGAGTTTTGTTGATGAGTTTGGAACGTGGGACCAACAGAACATGCTGATGCTGTCGTGTACACACACACTCGCACGTTGTTTTGTTTCAGAAACAAAAATATGTAAAAGAGTGTTCCAACTCCAAGTGTTGGAACTTGGAAGTGCAATGGGGATGATGAAATTGAAAGTAGTAGTAGATAGAGTCGAGAGTGGTTAAGAGGTCCATTTTCCTTTTCTGTGTTAACTTGTCATCCAAGAGAGTTGTTTCTCTCTCTCTCTCTGTGCCTTTGTTTTGCTTTAACATGTTGTCGGTGTCATTCACAGGAAGAGTGAGTGAGTGTGCAGCAAAGAATAATTACACACTTCATTTCTTCATACTTGTCAAATGTCAATGCCAAAGTGCCAACCACAAAAATAATAATAAAATAAGTATCTTCTTTGATCTGTTGGCATCAGCATCGCATGAACCCTTGTGTCTACATCCCATGCTTCCAACAAACAGTAATTAATTAATAATTCACCTTTTTTTGGAGTATCTTCATCAATCCATTTGCTGTGTATGATGTCATTAATTCTTGGACTACATTGTCATTGTTAGCTTGGATAGAAAAAAATTAAATCACAATTTTCATGTAAATTAAAACAAACTTTTTTATCATATAGCCATAAGGTGCATTAAGGGTGCTCGCAATTAAAGCGATTTTTTTAACAATTATGTTAAAAATCTCATCAACAATTATTTCATTGTTATTGATTCTGTAAAAAAGTTTATTCTGACAATACATCAGAGTTAAACTCTAAACTTAATATATCAATATTCTTATTTATAATCTTAACACTACAATTTTAAGATTAAAAAACTCTCGTATAGTTAAAATTAATTCAAACTGAACCTTAATCATTTACTATTTTGAGATGTCTCAAGATATCACTGAAATCATTTTAATATTATTTTAAGTTTTTAATTAGTTATTGTCATTTACAAATATTGTGATTTGTTTGTAATGAAACAAATATTCCTGTATTTTTTTAGTCTTATCCTTTTTTTTGCAGCTGTTATATATAGTTTGGAATGTAGTAACTGGATTATTAATTGCTTTTTTGTTTGGTTGATGTTAGAATTCAAAACATGTCAAGTTATCGTTAAAGTATTTTTATATTTTTTATTTATTTATAAGAATTGAACACAGAATTTTTATATTATTTATACAGTAAACTAACTGAGATAAATCTCTTGAATATCTTTATATATTTATGAAAAACGAACTTGCCAATGACACGAGGAGTTATATCATAAAGAATATATAATCACAGTCGATAATCCAGTAAATACGTATACTCATGCCAAAATGTTTGAACACGTATGAACTACATTGAATAAATTAACTGATTTAAAATTACATTAAACTTGAAGAAATAAAAAGCCATTGATAATGTTAGGAGGTAAAGAGTAGCTATCTGTGGTTAATTTGCAATTATGAATTATAATTAGAGTCAATAAATTGGAAAGAGCTAGCTGTCTATGATTGTGCTTTTGGTACAAACAAATGTACATCTCCAAAATAAAGGAAACCGACAAATAAGGGTAAGATAATTATTATAACCAAAGCTCACCAATAGCGATGACAAAACAAGTTATGGGAAAGAATGTTGTGTTCTTGCACTTTTAGAAAAGGACTTTCAGATGAGGATAAATATATACTTGTCCTTTTTTTTTTTATTTCCCATGAAAAATAAACAATTGTCTGATTCCAAAAAAATAATAATCTCTTTTTCCTTTATTTGTTTCATTCATGATCCTCTGTGTGCTTTGCTAGATTTAAAGGAAGAAAAACAAGAATTGAGAACTTTTTAAAGTTTTTCCACCACTAAATGTTTTTCCTTAACATATTTATATATGTTTTTCTTACAAAAGAAAATAAGCGTTGTTTTTTTTTTATATTCCCAAATATTAATTTGTTAATTTTTATTAAAAATTCAAATCCGCTTTGCTCTTTCTCCTTTAATCGTTAAATTTTTTTCTTTTAATCATCAAGTCAATCTTATATATCTTTACAAAATAATCATGGTTAAGAATAATTTTAGGTTTATATCTTTCAAAACACCGAATAGAATTAGAGTCACTCTAGCTAGAACTAAATTTTGCAAATGATTTTAGGGAATGCATGGATAATTGATCAATTAATCCACCTAATTTGTAGTTAAGGACAGGGACATGCATTGGCACTCGTGGGGCTATGTAATGGTGGTTGGATCGTTGATAGTATAAGAAAAATAAAAGAAAAGGTAAACAATTAAATTTGTAATCATAGCTAGCCTTGCTAATAATCCATGACTTTTCAGCTTAATGTCGGTTCATATGTAGCTTTCCAACACAGAAATCAAATGCTTATCAGAATATTGCTTCACCATGTGTTAACAGTAAGTAGGCCATAATTATTGTTATTTGATTGATAATTAATAGTATTGTTTTTGGACTTTATTTGATAATTGATATTGCTATTAGCTCTATCAATTCTTGATAAAACACTGTTCCAACACCACCATTGGCCATTTCTAGCTACCAGTAGATGGTACAATCATTAGTTAAATAGTCTTTCAAGATGAAGTCTCAATTTGTTAAAGGAATTTTACTTTCAAATAGGTAGTATAAATTAATTATTAGTTATAGGGAAACTCTCACTTTTTATTCCCTTTAGTTTAGTTGTTTAAAGGTTTTTTTTAGTTGTTATTTAAAAATTATTATCATAAATAATTTTTTTTTAAGTATAAGTATTATAGAACTCATAAAATTATTAAATTAATTACTTTCTTAATATTTTTAACATTGGAATGAATCGTTGTATAAAGTATTTAAATTTATATGAAACTATAAGACTTAAAAAAAAATTAATATTCCCTTTTAACAATTTTACATGCTATTACTTAACTATTTATACATATTATTTTTCTATTTTTTTTAGGTGTGACTTTCAGTTTCAGGCAGAGAATAAACAAGTTATCTCATTCTCTTTATCTTCATGTGTTTTTTTTTTTTTTATCTTAATTTAATTTTAAATTATAATTATAATAATTTTTAAAAAAAAAATCTTATCAATTGCTAGCACAAATTTATCTCATCAGAATTTATGGATTTTGACGGTTAAAATTCAAATTAAGTATTGATCAGGGAATTTTATTCTGAAAAAAATGCAAAAGATCATCTAGGAAACTTTTCTTAACTTTCATAGCTATTGAGCATCTCTTACTAAAGTATCAACTTTAAAGATAGTTATCCTTTTTCTGTGTGTCTAGCTTTTCTATTTCTTTTTTATTTTTTTAAATGAAGATCACACTAAGTTCAATCTCTCTTTTCAAAGATGAAATTGTGTGAATCGTGTTTTTTTTTCCTCCTGTGACCATTGCAACCGTTGGTCATGTTGTTTCCTTGTAATTAAATCAAAAGCAACCATTTAAGGTAAGTGTAGAAAAATTGTCTGCTTTCATGGGACCAATGCATTTTAAATTCTCAACTTTGTCCACTTCAATAGTTAGTTAGACCCACTAAAGGGTGTTTTAAATGACAGACAAAATCAACATGGTAATTATACTTTGTTTATAAAAATTAATAAATAGTGAAAATTAAAAAAAAAAAAAAAGTGCTGCTTGGTCTCATAGGTGTGCCAATATACAATGATTTACCACATATATTATATATATTAGCTGTGTACATTGTGACATGCTGTCTATGATGAAGATAGCCAAACACAGCCTTACCGAGCATAGGGTTGGGTCCATATAAGCTATTTTTTATTTGTTTGGCATTGGCACATGACATAAAGTTTTAACCAACACCACAATACAAGCAATCTGGCCAACACACTCTCATCACACCTGCTACTGCTTACTGTACACACATGTATCCCCTAACATAATCTTTGGAGTACTATATATGCTTATAAACATGTGTAGCATTTGAGTAAAAAGTATATTTGTTTCACAAAAATAAAAAAGGTAATAATTATCATAATTTTTATTTATATAATTTTTAAAATAATTTTATAAAAATTAATTAATTTATCATAAATGAAAGATAATAATTATCTGCCGTGTAAAACTATCTTCCCTGGAAGCACTCTTTTTCTCATATTTAGTTTGTATTTTGTATTTACATAACATTTCCCATTAATACTATCATATATAGTGTGGGAGGACCCTGAATTGGTATAGGATGGGGCATCTGTCACTTCAGCAGTAAGTCATTCTAGCTTTTTAGTTACTTCTTAAACAAATTGAGAGGAAAAAGTTGAAAGTAAAACAAAACTTGGGAAAAAAGATAAATAAGATATTTAATCACTTATACATAACCAAATCACTTTATTCTAGAGATATTCAGGGAGACAAACTAGAGTTAAGCTAATAAACAAACCATGATTGTAACAGGCATTATTTTCACTTTATCAAAGAAACAAAGAAAGAAAAATAAATTCAACAAATAAAAAACAGGGGATCACGCAGAGTGCAAATGTCTTGTGTGTGAATAAAAACAGAGAGAATCCCATTTTCAGTTCCAAAATGCAAGCATGCACATGTCTCATTCATTCATTGTAAAATTAAATGCAATCACATTAAGTCCAAATTCATTCATTGTAAAATTAAATGCAATCACATTAAGTCCAAAGTAGTAGGAAACTTACTAAGAATAGTAGCGGCCCAATGACTAATTAACTGGTCGCATACGCACTCCATTAAAGTCCATAACCACACAATAAAGTGCAAATGTAACTTTTTTTTTTTTTTTTTTCAGAAAGGTTGTCTTAATTGGTCTTTGAAGTTGTGAGTTTTTATTACTTATTTTATATATTTAATTACCAGTATGCAAAGAGGAGCAGAAATATTGAGTGGTGATTCCAATTTGGGCTACTTGAACTTCAGGGTCAGGGCTTTTCCGTCCTTGTAATATTAGTATAGTTATGTTTAATAAATAGATATATAGTAACAATAACTAGAAGAAAAAACAATGTTAAATAAATATAAATAGACTAAACTGTTTGTTTACATATTTGAATAAACGTTTGCGGAATAGCCTGAATGAATGATCTCTGTTACTTTGTTTAAATTTAAACATTGACTCCTAAATCGAATTAAATTCTGCCAAAATCTTTTTTTTCTGGCAGTGGAACAATACTTCAATAGAAAGCCTCAAGGCTACGCTAATAGCAGTATAAGATTCAGTACAAATTAATAGAAAGAAGACCCTTTTTTCACGTGATCTTTCACCTCTGTACTACATGCCATCTTACATTGTCCGTGATATACTTCAATATTCCTCCACCTCTCCTTTTCTAACCCCCTTTACCATTTATCGTAGAATGTGTCTACTGAATTTTGAATAGGAATTTTTTATTCATAATATGGTAAAACTAAGATTATATTATAGATTAATTTGCGTACCAACTTGTGCTAGCTAGGAAATTAACCAAGGAAGTGACAAGGTAACATTACAGGAAAAAAAAAACCAATATGAGTCTAATTCACATAATTATGTAGAAACAGACAAATGCTGGCTAATTAATGCACTAATATTTTTAAATTAAAAGAAGAAGGTCGAGTTTTTCCAAGGAATATTCACAGTATCAGAGTATAAGATGCTGCTTTGAAAAGCACTGTGTGAAATTCTCTATACTTCACATGAAATTGCCTACCAAATTAAAACTTATAGAACACTTATACATAAGAGACAGAGTGAGCATCATCATGCCAAAATTCTCGTTGATTCAAACAGTGTTGGTTTGTTTCTAGGTTTATAATTTCGATGTGGAATTTTTTAATCAACTACTAGATACGAGAAAAAGTATTGAGATCATAGTGTCATGACTTGAAATTGTCTAATTCAAATAGTCAAAGGAAGAAGCACCCAAGAGTTTGCTTCCTCTACAATCATCGACACAAATATATGGTTGACTAATCAAGAATTCAAGAAAGCCATTATTCAATATGTTTGTGTGCACAAATTAATAGAGAAGTTGGGTCAAAAGCTAGAAAGCAAATAAAAGAAATTCTTGGCGCAGCCAATACGAAATTACTTTGAACATGTGCAGAAAAAATAGGGTACAAGGCGCACTGTAGTTTTATTATTAATTAAATTTGGTTTCATGTTGTTCCAATAGTCCAACCCAAAATAAGGAGAAAGTACTAATTGTTCCATCGTTCAAAAGATTAATTCGTGTCTCATATGGATCATATGTTCAATGTTCACATGCGAGAGAATATGAGTGCAACACAAACAAAAAGACCAACGTGTTTGAATGGGTATACTCATCCCTCTCTCTTCAGTATAGAACCTAGAGGAGGGGGAGGGTCTAATTTACTGCTTCTCTCATTTATCAAAACCGTTAACACGATTACAAAAACAATCTTTTAGATTGGTTTCCAAAGACCTTCCACAACGGTTCCGACCGATGTGAATAAAATCAACGTGGAACATGATCCACCTTCCACAACCGTTCCAAAATGTGTAATGTGATATGAGTTTAAAGACGTTTAAAAAAGTAAAACCATGGTAAAATCAAATGTAAATTATGTAAATAGGAGAATATATATATAACACCGTCAACAATTAAAAAATTGAGATTTAAATCTTCCATCCCATTATTAATATTCTCATTGTTCTAATCAATAAAAAGCTGACATCTAAATTAAGAATATTAAGAAAAATAAAGATAATTATTTTTAATGATAGATTAATTTTATTTTATTTTAGCACTGGATACCGGTTGGGACACCTCATACAAAAGATGATTTGATTCCAACAAACTTACCTTATAAGTTTTATCCATTTAACTTTTTTTTCCATGCTTTCAAAATCAAATGTCACCAAGGCCAAGGTAAAACTAGATTGAATATTATCCCACCCAAAGAACTTTAAACAAGTAAGACCAAAATAGATGAAAGAGACGAAATTCATATACTTTTGCGTATCTTAAATTATTATTATTAAAAAAATAATTCACCACACCACACCACACACCCTTATAAAAGGGAGGCCCCCATTTCATTTCATTATCATCATAAAAGCCATAGCCTACAAACAATTCAATAGCCCACAAAAGAATTAGCAATTAAAAAAACAAGAAACACCTCAATCATCAAAACCATGCAACGTAACATGGCAATGAGCTTCTTCCAACGCAGGTTCTTGAGCCAGCAAAGAAGAACAACAACACAAACGATTGCAAGCTTAAGGCGAGTGGTGGAGCCATGTGACGTGTTCCTGAACCACAGGTGCATGGACACGAAGAAAACAGTGGCCACTTTGCTCTACGACCATTTGAAAAGGCACGGCTTCTACCCTTTCTTGGACAACAAAAACATGAAGCCGGGGGACAAGCTGTTCGAGAAAATCAACAGAGCCGTCATGGAGTGCAAGATCGGCGTGGCGGTTCTCTCGCCGCGCTACGCCGACTCCTACTTCTGCCTCCATGAGCTTGCGCTTCTTCTCGCGTGCAACAAGAAGGTCATTCCCATCTTCTGTGATGTTAAGCCCTCGCAGCTGCGAGTTGTTAATAACCCTAAATGGACTGAAGATGAAGTTAGACGCTTCAGGTTGGCTCTTGAGGAGGTTAAGTTCACCGTTGGACTCACGTTCAACTCTTCCAAAGGGTAAATAAATTCAATTCTTAAACCTTTGAAAAATATATCTTTGCACGCCAATGGTCTTAAACCATATTTTTTTTCCACAAAACTCAAACCTTACTTAAAGAGTCTAAATCCATTATCACTAAGAACAAAGGTTCATCCAAATAAATAAGTATGATTTATTACAGCAAATAGTATTTCATTTGAAAGTTTTGACATGTTAATTGACTGTCAATAAAGTTGCATTTATATACAACTTGTCTGATTGTAATTAGTTGAAGTAGAAATTCTGATATTGATCGATCAATTTTGTTGTTTGTGGTGAAATGAAATGCAGGAACTTGTCCGAAATTGTGAATAATAGTACTGACATCATCATTGGCAGCATGATAGAGCTCGAGAATGAAGAGCGGATGCAGCGTAAAAACTTACCAATTCCTCTCTAGAAGTGACGACTTAATTAAAAGTGTTGAACAATTCTAACCATATACTTGATCTGGAAATAATCCTTAATTTCCTTGTCATAAGGTCATAAATACCTAATTAATAATCGTTTGTTCATTGATTTAAATACTTAATTACTTCAATAATAAATAAAATCAGATTCTTTTATTTTGTACTACCATGGTATGATTCAGCAAAAGCAATTGTAAAGTGCTTCTGTTTTTGCAACTATACTGCTGCTGTTGTATTCTTTTAGTTAAGGCCAGTTATTGTATAAATAAAAAGGTGCATCTCGCTTTCTTGGAAAACCCATTAGTATTATCTGAGGTTAATACAACCGAAGTATATAGGTCAACTGTGTAACTTAAAATCAGTAATAAATAGAGATGAAAAACCAAGAAATAAAAAGAGAATTTTAACGTGAAAACACCTTTAATATAAAAGGAAAACTACGGGACATGGTGCAGAAAAATAATCTTTACAACTATACAATAAGATAAAGTTATCTTTCTCTATAAAAATAAAATATAAAGTTATCTTTCAACTATATGAGTCCGTTTGAGATATATATCTTTTTCATTCTTCTCTCTATTTGGAAGTGCAATTATTTCTCTCCTTTATAAAAGAAAAGTCTGTGACAACCTTTAAAAAAGATAATTAGCCCTTTGCCATTTAAGATAGATGTTAATTAATCTTCCAAAAGCCTTTTCCTTGAACCTTTCATTTTAGCATGCACAAGTTATTTCAATATAACTAAGGAAATGTTTTTAAGTTTCCTCCCCCCTCATGATTATTATTATTAATTAATAAATGGTCTTGTGTAATAATTAAGGTTGTTGCGCATTCATATATAGCAAATGGTGACATGACAGGGTCTAATACACTCTCATAGTCTCATAGTCATAGCAATTGCGTTGCCCAAAGGAGTATTTAGGGGGTTCATCTTATAATTAAGTGCTATATACATATACATTAACCCCCCAACATATATACCAAATTATACTCCTAATCCTTTATATAAGACAAAGTAATATATAGGAGTGTCTATATATATTTAAAACGTAATTTTATAGAATTCTTTTACATGAGAACTTATATTCAATCCATATTGCCACTACTATATAAACACTAAAAAATATATATATAAAAAATTAATGAAAAAATATGGGCTAAAATATATAAATTGTCACTTAAATTATCTTTTTGGTTCTAATACGGAGACTTGTATGGATGGAATGAACTAGATTAGTCAAATTTTGACTCATTATTAAAGTGAGGTAACACAAATGAACTGATTTAATCAGTGTCAATTTGTGGTTAATCTAAACCTGAATTGACTTTATTGTTAACTCAAATTGAGCCAATTTTACTCACTTTATCAACTCTAGATATCATTATTGTATATGTTTCTCTGTAATTTAATTCTTAAAAATATGTTGAGTCAACCCCATTAAATCCATTACTTATGACTGATTTTTTAGAGAAACACAAAAAAAAAATTGATCATAATACAGACCAAAACACAGGATGTGTCAAGTCTGAAGAACCACCAAGGAAAAACAAGAAGGAATATAGCATGACAGCGTTACATTAATTAATCCAAATACAAAGAACACCCCACTGTTACAACGTGCTTTTGAAGTCAACGAGGTCTTTAATTGCTCCCTAGAAATTCAAGCTAGTACCATGCAAATATCCAAAACATTTAACTAACTACAATATTCATCAACAAGACATTTCAAAAGAAGAAACTAATGAACACATATACATACATATGAAATTCCATGAGAATGGCATGCATGCACTATGAAATTGGAAGATAGTGAGAGAGAATATTCCAAGAAGGCCTTTGATCTCTGATGAGGCCATAGATGGTGCAACCAATGACCACTCCCATCTCAGCAGCATATTGGAACATCATTGGCCTAACAAACACTCCCCACAAACCAATCACTGCCATCACCATTTCTGCCACTAAGCACATACTTGCTCTCTCAATGTGTGCCTTTTGTTGATTTTTTTCTGCTTTGCTAGCTTCTGAGAAATATATATATGATCATTGTTGGTTCTACCTAATGTCTATGCAAGTGGCTGGTTTAGGTAATTAAGGAGGCCTAGTCAGTTTTTTGTGGATTTAGGACACTGTTGCTTTCCACAACTAACAGTCTTCAACTATGAGAGAGGAGGGTGAGTCTTTGTCCTTATCTCAAACTCTCATATCTGAAAATTTGGGTGCCACTGGCTTATGTTACATATAGTCATATATGTATCCAATATATTGCTATGGATAATTAAAGAGGACAAAATTAAGTAGGTAGCAAAATGGCGGTATTTTTTTTTTTTTTTACTAATATGTTATATTTTGCTTTTAAAATTACTAATGTTGCATTCTAATATACTTTTAATCAAAGTTATATTGATCTAAACGGTTGAATCCATATTTTTAAGTTAAATTTTGACTTCGAACTAACATGAAAAAAAATGAGCATATCTCATTAAAGATGATTAGTTAAATTTTAAAATAGAGACTAGTTATTAATAAAATTGATAGATATTTTGTAATTATAATATACTAACCCAAAAAAATAGCATAATAATAATGAAAAATTTGTGTAAGTCGACTTTAATTTTTGAAAGCAATTTGGCTACTCAAAAACGTCATAACTTTTTTCGGTGAAAACCGAAAAAAAATGTTTTCACAAAATCAAGGTGGACGGACTTTCAAAAAGTTAAATTATACCATGCAGGTAATTTTTCTGAAAATATATCACTTTACTAATTTTAAAAGTAAAATATACCATTTTGGTAAAAAGGCAAAAAAATGACCGTACATGAAGTGGAACCCTCGACATTAGGAACAACTGGGCCCAATTATACATTGAAAACAAAAATGGTACTATGTGAGTGGCCCAGACTTACACCTTTTATTGTAATCAAGTTCACTTTTAACTGGGCCACAAAATGATATACGGTCCAAGAATAAAAACTTCACTTTATATATTAGCACTGTAAAACCCAAATAATTATAAGGTTGTTCTAATAGTAAGAGTATGATTAATTTTTTCGTTCCATCGATCAAAGGTATTTTTCGATCAACAGGGTCAATTTTTCTTATAGTATTATAATTGTTGTTGATTTTTCTTATAGTATTTTTCGAACACTTTTTGCATTCGCCACAAATCTAACACAGAACTTCTCTTTAAATATATATAATTCCCACAACGTGTACACGTGCATATGGTGCATAGTATGAGTAAGTTTAAATGTAGTAGTTGGAGATATTTTATAATGTGAAGAGTTTTTTTGTTTTGGTGAACATGTGAACTTAGTTTAATTTCGTAAAAATTTATTTGCTGGTGGAAAGGGTGATATCAATATTCTAAAAAAAAGAAGAAAAAGACCATCCCATATTCACTATTTTTGGTACGTTTAAACACAAGAAGGACTTTTAAAACGGAAAAAAATATTAAAAAAATAAAATAAAATTAGTTTTTAATAGTTAATTAATCAAAACTCAATGTATAACTTCATCTAAAAAATATAAGACTTTTAAAAATATTAATTAGTTATTAAAAAAAATTATTAACTTTTAAATAAATTAATTTCAGTATTTTTTTCATATTTTTCTTTACTATGTACTTAAGTTATTTGACCATTTATCTATAGAGAAACATTTAGGCATGTACTAATCTAACACATCATTCTTTCTTAAGTATCATCAATAAAAATTTTATAATTATTAAAATAAAATAAAAAACCAGATTATCCAATAAAAGAATAATTAATATTCTTTCTATTCTTACTTCTTTTTTTTTTGTTGAATTCTATTTTTACTTAATTTTCTTCCTAAAATTTTGCTAAAGTACATTGATTTTATATTTTAGAATAAAAATTGGATTGAAAATTAAAATACATACAACATTGTTATTAAAATTTAAAAATAATATATTTAAGATAAAGTAGTTTATTTTATTTAAAATAATAATTTTATTGTGGGTTTTTAATTTTTGTTTCAAATAATAACTTTATAGTTTTTAGACCGTAGAGTAGTTTTTTCCTTTTAAAGTATACTGAATTTTAATATTTTAGTAAAACATATCAATTAAAATTGAATTTTAAATTTTAAATTTTAAAATTATAAACCTTACAAAATGTTGAATTACTTAAAATCAACGTGTTTTATTTGCAGTAATAAAATTATTATTTAAAATAAAATCAACAATCAAAATATATTATTTTAAAATTCAAATAATTTTTTAGAATTAGAATCTTTTATATATTTAATGCGGTACTTTAACAAAATTTTAAGAAGAAAATTAGTTAAAAATAGAAAGAATATCAATTAATTTTTTATTAGAAATTTTGATTTTTTTTTATTAGCAGTAAAATTATTATTGGTGGTGTATAAATGATAGATTAGATTAGTGTCTATCACACATAATCACATAAACTATAAAAAAAAAAAAAAAAAACCATGTATCTGTAATTCGTCATAAATGTTGAATTTTAAGTCACTATATATAGAAAACATTAAATTTTGATCCGATATAGAAAACATTAATTATGTAAGATTAACCTCTTAAATACATCTTAATGTTTCAAGAGATTTAACTCAATTAAAAACTATCCTGAGTGTATTAAAAAAAGAAAAAAAAATTAATAGTGATGCGATGAAAATATAAAATATATCAAAAGAAAAATAACATAAAAAGTTGTCAAATTTTTTTTTGTTAATAGTTGTGAAATTTTATTATTCTTTTTAAAAGTTGTCAAAATCATCATAAGTGATTGATTTTTATTAACCGTACATATAATTATATGTAAAAAAAAAACAACATAAAAATAGACAATGGAAAAATAATTAAGAAAACCCTCCAATTTAGTTATCACCACCCCACTTTAATTACTTTAATTAAATGATAAATTTGAAGTCTCTATAAATAGAAGAGAAGAAATCAAATTGAAAATAAAAAATAGTCAAACATAGAGTAAAATTGGAAGATTTGGAGGTGAAATTGGAAGACAAAGAAACATAGACATTAATCATAAGAGAAGAAAAACTATTGCACCTCAAGCACACTACACACAAGGTATTATCTCAAATTGTTCTCATATTTCCATTGAGTAATAAAAATCATGTTTTTGTTTTTACAGTACTGCATTTGTTTAATTTATTATTTTTCCTAAACGAGTCCTCATGGTCTTCACAATTAAGTAGCAACATAGAATGCTTAGCCTCTCTTTTTTGGTGTCTCTCCTTTTACTGTGTTTAAAGCTGTTTTTGGTTATGAAAGTACATGGTTGAATTAAAATTTATAAACTTAAATTTGTACGTAGGTTTTGTTTGCAAAATCATCTCAAATCTTAATTTTACATAGCTGAGTTTTCAAAGAAATTTTGAATGTACAAACATATTTTTTAGACAATCAAACATGTCACGAAATTAAATTTATTTTCCAATGGTTGTTTGATTGAGGGGATGAAGAGAAATAAAGAATAAATAGTGTGGTCTCACACTTTTTATACTTTATTTTAATTTAAATGTTTTTTTTATATTTATTATTTTCACCATCTCAACTAAACACATAATAAAAGTACGTTTAACACCTAAAAATACTATTTTAACTGTTGACCAAATATCATCTATATTTTTTATGCGTATAGACCAAATTTGTATTCATTGTCCAAGAAAAAAATGGATTGTTGAAAAAAAAAATGGGTTCGTTAGGAGAAAATAATATTACAAACTAAATAAAGTAAAAATCTGGGTCACAAAAATAATTAATAAAAAGTAACAATGAATCAACTGTATATTTTATCATGTTCATTTAATAATACATCTATTATACATAAATATGGAGCATTAAATATGTAATACATTTATTATACATTTAATGTACGAATAGGTATGTTACAATTAAGAAAAACACATTTATTCAACCAACTTTGCTAAACTTTGACAAATAAAATAAAAAATAGTACTTTGAAATATATGTGTAGTATCCTCTCAAAAAAATAATAGAGTATGTGTAATAAATATACTATTATTATTTTTTAAATAAAAACAAATAATAATAACTATCGTGTATATTAGTTACGTGCCTGAAATTAAAACTTAATATTGAATAAATAATGTTAATGTAAGAGTTAAAGTTTACTGCATGTAATAGCAACAATATATTTAATAGTAATAAACATATTTAAATTTTACTATATGTTTATACTATTTTAATTTATTAAAAAGCAGTGTAATAATAGAATTTGGTTCACTTTTTACTCTATTTATATTTGATAGTACAACGTTCCATGTATTAATGAGAATGAGGTGTTCAAGTCGTTTAAGTAAAGATTATATATAAAAGTGGTGGAGTATGAATTTGAATCCAATTACAACACTGTGATTTTTCTCTCAATTTTGTTCATATATATCGTCACAGCACACCAAATTAGATGAACTCTCACTCTTTTTTTATCTTCTTCATCCACCCAAACATAGCATTAGAGACATTTGATAAAGGTGTGTCAAACCCATAAATGTTTAATCGTATATGTTGAGTCTTCGAGAAAATGATGATTTAGTTTTTTCAGTGCATCCACGCGTTGCTTGCAATTTTCCATGGTGTTTAATTTAATCTAGGTCGCAGTTATTATCAGCTACATTTATCCACCAAGTCAATTACCACTTGTTGCTATATACTAATGGTTTTTGTTTTTTGCTAAATGTGTAATCTTATAAAGGTGTCTAACTCTAATTGACAAATCACAAATTTTGATTTTCTTCTCATTGAAATAAGAATTTATTTTACATGTTTTTTCAGTTTAATGTGTTAATTTTTTAATATATACATACATATTACAGAAATTTCTTATGTTATGACTTTTTTTTTAAAGCCTTATGTTGTGCGTTATATTAAGGAATAGAATTATGTAACAATAAGGTAAATTTTTATTTATACTAACAGTGCATATAAATTAAATTCATGAATTAAATATATTTTTTCATTATATTATATACCACTATAACTTTTACAAATGTGTTTGAAAAGAGGTAATCATAAGTTTGGGTAAACGAAAAACAAACACAAAAAATCGAATTAAATTGAGTTGGATCTCAAATCTTAAAATTTTGGAACCAATGAACATTTAACCCAACATAGTCTAATCCAATGCAAATATTTGTTTAAGACAAATACTAACAAGTGTCTTAGAAAAGTAAAACAAAAAATGTTTTTTTTTATTAAAATATGTAAACATGCGCTCCTAATTTTAAATATGTTAAATAAAATCTTTTATTATTTTTTTAATCTTCTTAACCGATGCTATGTATAAAGTAAATTTGATATCTTTAGTTTAGAATAAAATAATAGTTTATCTTTAAGATTTGCCATTTGTTTTAAATCTTTTTAGGATATTATTTAGCTTTAAAAATATGATGAATTTGTTTAGATAAAAATAAGAATTTGATCTTATCATTTAGGTTATTTAGGAGGATAACAGCTAGCTAAATTTCAAGATTAAGATAATATTTGAATTTTGTTACACTCTTCTGCTTGTATATAGAGTTCATAAATAAAATATTGACCAAGCTTTTTTACACAGCAATATATCTCTTTTCTTATATAAATATATATCTACACACAACACACAATTTTTTTTAAAAAAAATACCTATCAGTTCGGATATGGACCTTCTAGATCTCAAATATAAACTGCATTAATAACCCAACATTTATTTATATTATTTTACTATACAAACTTGTTAATTTAAGGGTCAAAAACTATGCAGTTTCCAAAATAACAGAAGAAAATCCAAATCCACATAGTTAAATATTCACAGAATAGTAGTATTTTCCTAACATGTTCTAAATTAAACTACGTACGTTATCTATATAAAGGATTTCCAAATAAAGTCCACGATATTTAGCATAAAATGTGCTTATTCAGCCACCTGCATCGGTTATGAAACAGAAGATTCAATCAAATCCCGTAAAAGAATACAAAAAGCCAAAGTGTGTAATTAATTCACTTCTCTGAGAATTAAACCGAAACGTCTCATGCTCTTGAGGCTTCTTCTTTTCTCTCCTTCTTTCACATCTCTTGTAGTATGAACATGAACATGACACTCATTCTTTTCTTTTGTCAGTATTAAACTATTAATTAATAAATAAACTTTTTCAATGTAAGACTACACATATTCTTACTGATATAAGTTGCATAATAAATACAAACCCTATGCATTGATGCACCGCTTCACGGTTTTGTAGAGAATAGTAATCGTGTTGGTGGTGGATTTCACACTTGTAAATTGTAATCACAAACAATACTCTCACGAGATCATTATTATATATAAGATTGATTTCATTGGTGTCCCCTCAGATTATAAGGGACACAAATCGTTAAATCAAAAAAATCAAAAGGGTTTCTAAGCTGTGTCTCTTAAAGTTTAAGGTTGCTGCCTCGACAGAGACATGGATCATCGTCATAATCAAGAGATGGCAGACATAGAATCTCAAACTGTTGAAACTCACAAAGGAAAACGTCAGGTCATTCTTAAGGTACGCATGCATTTTAAGGTAGCCATGTATATGTTTTTTTAATAGACGTTTGATGTCTCAATCGTAATTTTAGGGTTTCTTTATTCGAACTCTCGTACAGAATCAACTGTGAACTAGACCCTCTTATTCATAATCCTCTGCAAATAATTGTTTTATTTCACCTTCTCATTCTTGATAGTACTTTCTAACAAAAGAAATAATTGTTTCTCACGATTTAAAATACGTAATTTCATGAATACATGCATGCCTTTGTTCTTCACAGTCGATTGTACAAAAAATAATTGTAGTTTTATTCCATAATGTGTCCAATCTTTTTCAACAAATTATTTATTTATTTTTTAATCATCGCATCGACACTCACACACTCACTCAATCAACGGAATTAAGAGTTCTTGATTTTCACTATGAAACATGCTAATGAATACCAATGCTGATTGTTTTTTTCCTTAATCACTATGCAGTTTGACGATGTTGTGTATAAAATCAAGACCAAGAAAGGTGGACTGTTTGGGAAGAACAAAGTAGAAGAGAAACACATACTGAAGGGAGTGACAGGTGTTGTTGAGCCAGGTGAAATGCTAGCCATGTTAGGTCCATCTGGGAGTGGCAAAACAACTCTTCTCACAGCATTGGGTGGAAGGCTTGGAGCGAAGCTTAATGGAAGTATAACCTACAATGGTGAAGCCTTCTCAAACAAAATGAAGAGGAACACCGGCTTTGTCACACAGGATGATGTTCTCTACCCCCACTTGACTGTGACTGAGACCCTAGTCTTCACAGCACTTCTCAGATTGCCGAATACTCTCTCCAAAGAAGACAAAGTTAAGCAAGCAAGAGATGTCATTGATCAACTTGGTTTAACCAAGTGCAAGGACAGCATAGTTGGAAGCCCTTATTTGAGAGGGGTTTCTGGTGGAGAGAGGAAGAGGGTTAGCATTGGTCAAGAACTGCTCATAAACCCAAGCTTGTTATTTCTTGATGAACCTACCTCTGGCCTTGACTCAACCACAGCACAGAGAATTGTCTCAACCTTGTGGGAGCTTGCAAGTGGTGGTGGCAGAACTGTTGTCATGACAATTCACCAACCTTCAAGTAGGCTTTACTACTTGTTCCATAAGGTGCTGCTGCTATCAGAAGGGAACTTATTGTACTATGGAAAAGGATCTGAAGCCATTGAGTACTTTTCTAATATTGGATATGCCCCAGCATTGGCCATGAACCCTGCTGACTTCCTTTTGGATCTTGCAAATGGTATGCTTTTTGTGTTTTCCCTATGTTTTTTTAGCACATGTGAGATGTTCTGTGATATTTTATTTAACTTGTTGCTGTATAGTGTATGCTATTGCTGTAGATAGACGTTTCATTTTATATTATGAATTAAATAGTGTCTTGCACTTTTATATATTTTGAAATCTATAACGATGTCAAATTGAGCCTTGGTTAGTGCATATGCTCCAAAATGTATTAGTATTATAGTCATAGTTATGTTTTAAATGAAATCTGTTGAGAATTTACAGCTTCTATCTTTCAACATTTATACAATTCAAAGTTAGAATTTTTAAACATTCTGTTAATGTGAATTCGATCCTGTTGCTACTTGTGGTATGCTAAAAGTGAGTTCTGGATGGATATGAGCTTCTGATTATTTTTGTTATCATAAAAGTAAGCACTTCTTTATCTTGGATTGTACCTAGTCACTTTGCTGAGTGTGGAATAATTGCAGGTATTCACACTGATGAGTTTAATGAGGATCATGCCATAGATAAACAGAACTTGATTACGGTGTATAAGAGAAACTATGCTGCAGAGTTGAAGCCAGCACTTCAAGGAATCAATGACTCTGGTAAAAGCCAGAATAGATTTCAAGAAAAGGAAAAATGGCCTACCACCTGGTCACAACAATTCTATGTGCTGTTAAGAAGAGACATCAAAGAGAGAAAGCATGAATCCTTCTCTGCTATGCGGGTTGGTCAGGTCCTTGTGGTTGCTCTTATCTCAGGACTGCTGTGGTACAAGTCCGATATCTCACACTTGCAGGATCAGGTAAAAAAAAATTCAAAAATATCTCTGGTTTTCATGTTAGATTGACAAAAAACAATGTTTGCCTCTTAGAAGTAAACTTTATTTCAATCTTAATTAAAATTGGACTTAAATTACCCTGTACTCATTCATTGCGCCTGAATTTTTGTTTTATTAATAATAACAAATCTTAAAGCCTATATGTTCCAACCTCAAATCCACATACATCATTAGAGTCATCCCATTAAAACTATTGTCTGCTTTGATGTTGGACTAAGCTTCACGGGTTTGTCCTCTGGATTTGAGGTCTGCACATTCTGTAATTATAAATTTTCAAAATTACCTTTTGAATGTACAGAGCTTAGATGTGGTTTCTTAGGTGTTTTTATATTGTTCTGCAATCAGAATTAGTGTTTTACCTTGTAAATGTGTGATAGAAATTTGCATGAAAGGTTAGTATAAGTTTCTGACCGCGTAAATCTATTTTATAAAATTGAGTAACACTACACTGTACATGCATGCAGATTGGGCTTCTATTCTTCATATCTGGCTTTTGGGGTTTCTTCCCTCTCTTCCAAGCAATATTCACATTCCCTCAAGAGCTACTGATGCTAGAGAAAGAAAGATCTTCAGGAATGTATAGGCTATCCTCCTACTTCATGTCAAGGGTAGTAGCTGATCTTCCAATGGAGCTCATTCTCCCCATCATATTCATTCTCATAACCTATTGGATGGCAGGGTTGAAAGCCAACATTCTCAACTTCTTCTACACAATGCTCGCCCTCCTGCTCCATGTCCTTGTCGCGCAAGGCATGGGACTCGCCCTTGGAGCCTCTGTGATGGATCAAAAGGCCGCCACCACGCTCGCATCGGTCATCATGCTGTCCTTCTTGCTGGCTGGTGGATTCTATGTTCAGCATGTTCCAACGTTCATCTCTTGGGTCAAGTACATTTCTCTCAGCTACTACAACTACAAGCTCTTTATAGCTTCTCAGTATGGCTCTGGTGACACATACCCCTGCTCTTCTAACAGTAGTGGCCAGTGCTATGTTGCGGAGTTTTCTTCTATAAAGCTAACAGGGCTTCACTTTCATCTGAACGAGAATATCATGGCTGCTTCTGTTCTTGTGATCATGATGATTGGTTACAGAATCATAGCCTATGTTGCTCTCATGAGAATTGGAGTCACAAAGAAATAGAATAGGGTTCTTCCTTATTTTATGAATCCGGTTCAGGCTTGGTTCTAAATTAGATTTTGGTTTTATTCTATAGTTATAGTTATGTAGCTGGTTAATGTAAAACTTCTCCTTGACAGATTTTGATTTAATTACAATATATATAGGATATTATGGTGATTGAGATAATGATTATTAAATATTTTTTACATTCTAATGGTAATATTTATCATGAATTTTTAACTTATTTTTAGTAACTCTGTTTTATCTATCTGCAGCATAGTTTCTCTTACACACCGTAAGTTCTATTTATCTATGGCATGATCCTCATTAAACTCATCAGTGTGGATACCTGCAGTTATTCCACACTCAGCAAAGTGACTAGGTACAATCTGATAAAGAAGTGCTTACTTTTATGATAACAAAAATAATCAGAAGCTCATATTCATCCAGAACTGACTTTTAGCATACCACAAGTAGCAACAGGATCCAATTCACATTAACAGAATGTTTACAAATTCTAACTTTGAATTTTGTTAATGTTGAAAGATAGAAGCTGTAAATTCTTAACAGATTTCATTTAAAACATAACTATGACTATAATACTCATACATCAAATACATCAAGGCTCAATTTTACATCCGTTATAGATTTCAAAATATATAAAAGTGCAAGACATTATTTAATTCATAATATAAAATGAAACTTCTATCTACAGCAATAGCAATAGTATAAACTATACAGCAAAAAGTTAAATAAACTATCACAGAACATCTCGTATGTGCTAAAAAAACATAGGGAAAACACAAAAAGCATACCATTTGCAAGATCCAAAAGGAAATCAGCAGGGTTCATGGCCAATGCTGGGGCATATCCAATATTAGAAAAGTACTCAATGGCTTCAGATCCCTATCAAAAGTACAATGAGTTCCCTTGCAACAACACCTTATGGAATAAGGCGTGCATGCCCTTTATATGTAACAATTTTTTATAGCTATGTAGCTGGTTAATAGCTAAGCAATTTAGTGATGATGTGAGAGAAGACAGATCTATGGGTAGAGGATGTTATGCTGTGTGAGAAATTTCAAAGGGGGTGGAGTTTGGTATGGAAGTAAAAATAGAAAAGGGAAACAGGAGTTGTTATTAACTTATTATTGGTATTGGAGGCTACACATTTTTTTGAGTGTGAAATGGTGGGGGAAATCAGCACGGCGATGTACAAAAAGAGATCAAAACTGAGATGTGTTAGGTTGATCCATATGCTATATGGAACATCATTTTTGTGGCTCATCCATCGGTCTGCCTGTAGTGGCCTATTTTATTATTCTTAATTTATATTCGTATAAATTAAAAAATAAAAACGTATCATCCAAAATAAGCCGAGTTAAATTTGGACATATGTTTTGTGAGTCTACCCTAGCCTAACAGTACCATTATCCCAGTCCATATTAGTTCGGTTATATTTGAATCAACATTTTTTTAATTTAACCTACTTGGTCGGGTACATTTTGCCCTATCAAGATGGAACTATTGCAGTAATAAGGGGGAGTTTGGCCCCGTTGATTTTTTGAATATTTTTTAATATATATATATAATTTTATTTTCAAAAATAATGCATATATTAAAATTATTTTAATTAAGAGAATTTGATTGTAAAAAATAAAAACATTTAAGTATTATCTAATTTTTATAGTGTTTATTAAGAAGGTAATTTTTTTTTATCAACAAATATTAGATTATTAATTTTGTTTAAAATATCAATTAAGGAATTTGAACATGTTAGAAATGTCAAACATGCGACGTATTCCTCCCCTTGATATCCCTCTCCTTAATAAGATAATTAATACTATCTCCATTTTTATGTATGAATAAATAATTTCATTTTTTAAACAAAATATTTGAGCAGAATTGATTTTATTTTTTAATATCCCAAACTTGTAAAAAATATATAAAATGACAAATTGAACTTTGAGCTACATCAACAAATATTCCATTATTTTACCATTATTATTATTTTCTCGTTTGATCTTAAATAAACGATATACAACTTTATTCTTCTAATTATTTTCAACAATGGCAAGTAGGACTTCAGTCCCCTCCCCCTCCTATATGACTATGTGTAATAATTAAATAAATAATTAATAATATATTTATTTTCAATTATAATATATTATTATTAATGGTATAATTATAAATTTTAATTAATATATATGGTTACGGATTATAATTTAATCCAAAAAAATATAATATACCAATTAATATATATAATCACATTTATATCTTTATAATTTTTCATCAATTTAGGTTAATTATTTTTTTTAATATTATCAATCTCATTTATTTATCTATATATTATAATAGTTATAAAATTTGATTAGTTTATTTCTCTTTTTAATTTTGAAATTATTAGTGTGATTGTATTTGAGACAAAAATATTTTAAAGCTTAAAAAAAACAAGTTATAAATACATAAATATATGTATTTTCTTTGGAAATTATTTGAACTAAAAATTAATTTTAATTTTATGTTTAAAATTAATAAATAATTTTATAAAAATTATTATTTATTAAATATTTCTTTAAGAATGAAATATTTAAATAATTAAAATATAAAAAAAATTATCCCTTGGACTAAAATCTGGATTCGTCCTTGAAATTCTAGTTGTCAATTCTCTCTCTCTATATATATATTATTTTATTTCAATTTATTATTATTTTTATTGTCAAACGTTAATTATTAATTTTTTTAATAAATTGATTCAAACTCACTGCTCTTCTTATCTTTTAACTGCTAGACCAACGAAACAAATCTATCCATCATAATCATAATTTAATTAAAAGAAAGGGATTTAAAAAAGACAATTCTTATAGTTGTCCTACGAATGTCAGTATAGTCAATAAACTTGAAAAAGATTTGCAACATACAAAACTTTGCGGGGTGATAATATTGATGGCACTCTCTATCCAAGTTTATTTCAGAATTAGTCAAGATTACTTCAGAATCTACAACAAGACTTGACAATTACAATGAAAGAGAGAAAGCACACTATCTTTCAAAAGGAAAATCATTGCTATTTAATTTGGAATTACAAAGGTCAAAACATGGTACCTACCCCGGGATTAGTGGAGCTTGACTAGTAGTAATTGTTACTGTAAAATACTTCACATTTTTTTTAAAGATATTATTATTTTTAGTTAAATAAAAAAAAAACTATTCCACCAATAATAATATCTTATTTCACTTACTGTCTAAAAGTATCCAAACAAATATTAAAATTAAAACAACAATTAAGTTATATAATACTAAAAAGTACAAGCTAGCCTTTGTTCGTTTAGGTATATAATATTATATTATTTTTGACATTTTTCACAAAGTATAATGGTGGAAAAAAAAAACTTGAATACACAGTAGAAATCAATTTCACTTTCAGAATGAAATCAGTATTGGGCTGATTCCAAAAAAACAAACAAAAGCTAGTAGCCACGCGAGTTGAACGTGATTTCATAAGTGGCACCTCTCATTGTAGGCTAAGTGTTTGTTTGCTTTGGCGTCTAAAACTCATGTATCTATTATTTTTTACGTCCAAATTTAATAAAAATCATTTAGTTTGATGCTTTTCCAATCACACAATAAATATACTCCTATTTCAATATGTTAGTGGTAACAGAGATGATTTGAGAATGTATCAAACAGTTAGTTAAATTTTTTAGACAATTATTTAAATATTTACTTTTTAATAAATAATAAATTTACATCAATATTTCTTAGTAATTTTATGTATAAAACTAAAATTAAATTTCATTGTTAAAAAAATTAAACAAATAACAACTGAAAATCCTAGTTACTTCCATGTATTTTGTCAATATGTTGGTAAGGAAGTAAATAATTTCCAGAAATCAAAATCGACTATCATTCTAGCAATGGTGCCTTATTTTGTTTAACTAATAGTCGGTCTTGGTATTTAAGAAATAGTTGCTCCCCCACCAACATTCAAGGCACTTTTTTTTTTTTTCATAACTTCATTCATAGAACACACATGTACACATTCACTTTCAGATACCCGACATATTAACAATTATAGCATGTTATTTTACACAAAGCATCAAATGTTACGCTAGGTCAATGAATCAATATGTCCACCAAACTACCCAAATATCTTCAACATTCCTTAGGTTTAAACAAAGAGATCACACATACATGCACCTAGTAGATCTTCCACAGTGTAATGATGGCTTTGTAGATAGATAGTTCGAGAGATGAAGAAAAGGAAATAAAAAAAAATAGTTCTATACTTTTAATTTTACTTATTATTCATTAAACATTGGGTGAGTTATTATTGATTTTCCCCAACAATTTATCAATATTGCCATAAAGCATATTTTTTACTGGCTAATACTTATTATTCGGGAAAAAATGGTTTAAATAATTATTTACTAGTTCCATAAAAAAAATTATTTACTAGCAACTAGTTTATTGCCATTAAATAATATCCCCTAAAAGTAACTTTTACGGTAGTGGCATCAAATAATTTTTAAATTACATAAAAAAGACTTTCAGTAGAATTCAACGGTAAATTTTAAGATTAAACTATTTAATTCAAAATTATTGAAATATGTAATGTTGGTATAGGTTACACATGTATCATTTTAGAAAAAAGAATATCTTGTACTAAACAGGTGCCAAACTTTATGCTGGTTCATGATATATAGTTTTTTTTTTTTTCTGAATATTGATGATATATAGGTAGTCATTGACCTATTTACATCCCAACAAGACTAAAAATATGGATAAACATAACTAAAAATCTAAAACAGTGTGAATTGGCCGCCCAAATAAAGCACGTGGTATTATTAGAAAAAATATAGTTTGTGTGTGCTAGCTTTCGGACTTGCCTTTTCCATATGAACGAAGCTGCAGATTGATTATTCCTAGTTTTCGTTTAGGTTACGCCTGAGTCAAATAACTTATGCTGGCTTCAACTCTCTCTCTCTGCCTCAGGTTTCGCGAGCCACCATTTCTAGTTGTCTTCAGGCAACACTTTACACTAACAAGCCTAACCAAAACTGTTACTTGTTTTTGCATACTAGTTGCATTCAGACATGCACCATCTCTTGACTCGAACAGCAAAAGGACTTGACTACATGCAATTGATGTATTAATTAATTAATTAATTAGTCCTCTTGACTCTATTGTTTATGTTCTTAATAACTTGTTATTACCTTTAAGTGTATTATTATAAGAAACATCCTTGTACTCATTTAATCATATTATTTGCTTATAAAAAAAAACTTAATCCGATAAGAAAGAAAAGTCTAACTTCTTTTTTATTATTATATTGTCAACGAGACAAATTTGACAATAATGAAGCAGTACAAACTCCATCACTCGTGTTTTTTCCTTTCTTTTTTCTGGCCTTTGGCCAAGACCTTCGCATTATGCATGTCATGTTCATAATGAAGGTAAAGTTTGACATGATCACCCCTTTTTGGAATTCTGAATGGATTCGAGTCACGGCTAAAAGGAAAAGAAAAAAAAAAATCGACTTCTGTGGTATCAGTTATCACATTACCAAATATAGTAGTCTTCCATATAAATTGTCCTTTTAAAATATAATGTAAAGTATATCACCAAACAAAATTAATAATTCAAAAAAACACTTTATAATTAACCAAATTAAGACTAGTTCTGAAGAGGAACTCAAACTTAATTTATGAGAGAAAAGAGAAGGAAAATGCGATTGAATAATCGACTAATCAATCTTCTGGTAAAAAGTAGAAATTGAATAAACTCGTCAAAACTATAGACCGTACGAATTTTCCTTCCATATATACTAGTCAAGTTGTATAAAGGAAGCATGTAAGAAGGGAAGGCATGGAAAAAACATTATTAATCAGCAAAATATCTTGCAAGAGAAGCAAAATTTGGATTTTAACACTTTTAAGCAACTAAGACAATCGCATAATAATTTAATTATGCCTAGTAGTACATACTTACTACCTAGCTATAGCAATTAATTAAATTCAGTCCGTTCAGAAAAAAAGAAAAGAAATATATTCAGTGTTTGTCATTTGTTGTAACTATAAATTAGACGAAATTAACAAAGAGTGGTAGGTGTCTAGAATCGTTTTCTTTACCTTAATAAACCATTGCACTGAAGCCACATCTTACTCCGAATCCAAACGTGGCACAAGGCCAATTCCCATCACAACCATCACATAAATAACAAAACAAAAAAGTACAGTAACGCCCTTTTGACCATAGTGCCACTCCTTCTGCAATCTTCAACATTTTTCATAATATTTGTCATCCACACAATTAATCAATCTTTCATGCTATAGTATACTTGTCAAAATACCGCCACAGTCGCTCACAAATCCACACACTATCAAATATCAATCATACATCACCATCGACATAACACCGAACCCCTCCACGTCACGGTATTTTTATTTTTTATTTTGGTTTCTATTCCATCTCTTTAACCTTTTCTTTTACATTTGTAAGTATCATGACCAAATTAATACACAACCACAACGCCAAAACATGCCGATCAACAATTTGTTCCTACCCTATCTTCATAAAATTCTAATACGTCACCAATCAAGGAAGAAGAATCGCGAGTGCATTGCAAAATTTCCAATTCACACCACACCACTATATAATATATTGTTGACCTTGACCAGCCACGTCACCAGCACCCTATCTTTTCTAGGAAAACGACTCAAAACCTTGAAAGCCAAACTCATAACTATACCTACATTTGCATTCATACTTGTAAGCGTGGCGATTGAGTAAGAAGTTGTTGATTAATTAAAAAAGAGGAAGGGACGAAAAAAGAAAGGGAGGGGCACGTGTCGAGAGATGGAAGCAACCACCGCGCGAGCTTTTCTTTATGCTACTTTCCTTTTCCGTATGACAAAATTCCAGCCTAACTCTTATTGTAATCTCTCACATGAACACGTGCCCGCACGTGTACACCTCTACTTGGCCCTTGTGCCGACGTGGTTTAAACTCGCGCGTGAAAAATGATTTCGCCCCCAATATAAAAATAAAAATAAAAATAGTGATCCCAATTCCAACACACACACACAAGTGTGACAGAAACTGGGTAGTAGTGGATACTATACTCGTTAGAAATCGGCATCTAGAACAATGATTAATAACACGTGTCAGAAAATGACTCGATGTCATCTCTTTTAAACAGTAAGAAATAATTGAGACTGCGGTAAATATTATTTTAACTTTGACATATCAAATCAGATTCATGATAACTTTTTTTATTATAGATGAATGAATTGAAAGTTATGATATAAACATAGTAAAAACATTTATGATCATTAAATTAACTACATATAATTTCATCATGATATGTTTAACATATTTTCATTGTTCATAATAATTTCTAAACATATATATTGTGGCTGAAGTGAGTTGCACAAATGTCGATTTGTAGCAAAGCACACGTGTTTCATGCGTACGGATACGAATTTCTTTAAAAGTAGTAATTTAATATCTAGTTTAGTGAGTACTGTAGTATTTTTTTAAAAGAAAATTCTGCCATTGAAGGGAAAATTACCTCTATGTAATCATGTTTTATGTTGGGATCGCTGGTCCCAAATCCCAATGTCTCCATTCTGTTCCATAGAATTAAATTCATCATCTCCTTCTTATTTAATAGTATACGGAGTACTATTTACTGTGCATAAAAAATTGACAAATTGACGGTATATAATGTAGCAATTTGCTTATTTGCCAAACACATGAAATAAAACAATTATTTTTATTGGGTTATTAACTTTCACACGCGTATGACTCAACCCAGCGTGGATTTTATTTTTCTTGAATGAAGAGTGGCAATGTGGGTTAATTTACTTTTTACTTTTTTTACTTTTAACTTTAAAGTTTACGGCTACGTGCAATGCACCTACCGAACGCGACGACTGTATTGGAACTAGATAAGCTCGAGTGTCTGGATGCTTTTCTTTATGAAGACACGTGGTGAATTTCAAGAGGTGAGTAACTCAAGTGGGTCCCACCCTCCAACAGTAAGACAAAGATAACCGTACTTATCTTGCCCATGTGGTTCTATAAATAACCACCCATGTCTACCAGCTTCTGAGAAAAAAAGGAAAAGAAAAACATATTTTTGTTTTCTTAAAATTATCTAGCTTCATCTTCATCATCATCAGTGGGTTCTGTTCATCCTTCTTCGTTTAGTTTCTCTCTTCAAAGTTCAAACAAATGGGAGTTCCAGAGAAAGACCCTCTTTCCCAATTGAGTTTGCCTCCTGGGTTTCGGTTTTTCCCCACCGATGAGGAGCTTCTCGTTCAGTATCTCTGTCGCAAGGTCGCTGGCCACCATTTCTCTCTTCCAATCATTGCCGAAATTGATTTGTACAAGTTCGACCCATGGGATCTTCCAAGTAAGTAATTATCCACTCACCCATCAAAGTTTTCTTCTTTTTTTTTATTAATTTTATTCAAATGTTAATTACTTTGTACTAATTTAACAGGCAAGGCGATATTTGGTGAAAAAGAGTGGTACTTTTTCAGCCCCAGAGACAGGAAGTACCCGAACGGGTCTCGACCCAATAGAGTAGCCGGGTCGGGTTATTGGAAAGCCACCGGAACCGACAAGATCATCACCACAGAAGGTAGAAAAGTTGGCATAAAAAAAGCTCTGGTTTTCTACGTTGGCAAAGCCCCAAAAGGCACCAAAACCAATTGGATCATGCACGAGTATCGCCTTCTTGACTCTTCCCGAAAAAACAACACTGGCACCAAGGTATTTAATTATTAGTTATTAGTTATTAGTTGTTACCATCACTTCCTCTGTTTCTTAATTTTTACTATGTTTGATGTTGATGTTAATGTTAATGATGCAGCTTGATGCCTGGGTTCTGTGTCGTATATACAAGAAGAACTCGAGTGCACAGAAGACGGTGCAAAACGGCGTCGTCGCTTCGAGCAACGAGCACACACAATACAGCAACGGTTCCTCGTCTTCTTCCTCGTCCCACCTCGACGACGTTCTGGAATCGCTGCCAACGATTAATGAAAGGTGTTTCGCGATGCCACGTGTCAACACACTGCAGCAACAACACCACCACGAGGAGGAGAAGGTCAATAATGTGCAGAACAACTTCGCTTTAATGGATTGGTCCACCAACCCTTCGGTTCTGAATTCGGTCGGTGATTTCGTTTCTGGAAATAATAATAATAATCAAGTGGTGCAGGACCAAACTCAGGGGATGGTGAACTACAATGCGTGCAATGACCTCTATGTCCCCACGATGTGCCACGTGGACTCGTCGGTTCCGCAAAAGATGGAGGAAGAAGTGCAAAGCGGCGTGAGAAACCAAAACCAACACCAACACCAACGGGTCGACAATAATAATTCGTGGTTTCTTCAGAATGATTTCATACAAGGGTTTCAGAATTCGGTGGACACGTCTGGGTTTAATTACCCGGTTCAGCCGGTAGGGTTCGGGTTCAGGCATTGAACCGGAACGGGATAAAAAGGTTAAATAATATTTAAATCGTGTTTATTTAATTTGGTGTAAATTGGTGGGGATTCTTTCGGCTAAGCTAACTAGTGGGGTTTTAGAAAAAGGGAAGAATGAAGGTGCAAATTTTGGTCCTCATTTTCGGCTAAAGATGGAGGGCATACAAACGTTCAATGAATGTAACCATTTAATTTGTTAGGACGTAGTTTTTGGCCCTTACTCAGCCACATGAATCACATTTGTACTTAAAATTTAAGAACTAGAACGAAATTGTTTGCTATATATATGTCACTGTTAGGTCTCGTTAATTAATTTCATTCAATCTTTGATATTATCACTATTATTATTGTTTTTTAACTAACGTACCGCATCATTCACATAATTCAAAAAACTAATGGGTATTTTTATGAATATTAAGTGCTTTTTGCACGTGTAAAATGAGGCACCGTTGATAGTGTGATCACGGTTTGGGAAGGTAGGCGCATTGCGTTGTCAAATATGAGAAAGAAAGTGATAAAGTTCGTATATTTAACTTCTGTTCTGTGTGCGTGAATAAAATTCGAGAGTTAAGTGGCCGTTTTCTTATTTCTTATCAGTATTTTTGACGATTTCAAGCAAAGAGAAAAAAGAAAGATGGTTTTTAGAGAGGGAAAAGTATTCCACGAAACAAATAGAGACCGATCTAATAATTTTCAAGAAAAGTTCATGGACGAGTAAATTGACACTTTGGAAAAGAAAGAAAAAAACATTTGACGACAACGTTTATTTTGGTTCTTTTGTTTTCTTTTATTAAATTTGTTTCGGACAAGGTTTCAACTATTAGAGTTTGAGGTTATTAAGTTTAGAGTATTAAGTATGTTTTGTTTTTCTCCAACCTAGGGTAAAGTTTTTTTTATCTTAAGTTGGGTCTAAGTGTTGATCTCTATTAGTTTGGGATCCACTTTACTATTTACAACGCCACCTATCTTACATGTTGTTAGGTTATCTTAAATATATTCTTTTTATTGGGTATATTAGGTTATTTTAAAATAAATTATTTTTTATTGGGTATTGATTTGTCCAACAACTACACAATTTCATATTGAGCGGAGAGCCTGTTTAACTTTCGAGCCAATAGGCTGAGGTGATCAGATCGGTTGAACCGATACGAGAGGATAAACAATTCTCAAACCTCAAATTTAAAAGACAAACAGATTAAAGTGGCCGGAGAGGATAAATAATTCTCGAACCTCAAATTTAAAAAACAAACAAATTGAGGTGACCGAATAGATCGAGAGAGGAGACAAAATCAAATAAAAAGCTAAAAGAAAATTATTTGTTTGAATTATAGGATCTAGCATCTAGCTAGAACTCAAAAACAACAAGTGTTAATTTGATTCTGGAAAAATAAGATGGGGCCAGCAACAAATTGATAAATTGGATGACAAGTGCACCTCGGAAAAATACATATTTTAGAAGCTACTGGGAAAAGAGCAAACGCAATATCTTCAATTCAAATATTAATATCAATTCGCAAAAAAGCGAAAAAGATTAGCCTGGAAGTATGGAAAGCAACAACGAAGTATAGGATAGAATTTCTAAGGCCCGGCCACTTTCTCTCTATCACATAACAAAAAAAATGTAAATTTTGAAAGAAATATATATAAAACTGAGATTAATTGTTTGAATAATCTAATATTTAAAGAATGTTTGTTTGAGTTTAAATTAAAAAAAAAACTTTTTTTTAAATATTAAAAAATTCATTTATTTTTAAATAATTTTAAAATAAATACACACACTTTAGATAAAGCATAAATTTTACACGTCATAAATGTGTTAATTCTTTATCTAGAACTAGCTAGAACTAGAATCTAGAATATTAAAAAAAAAGAAAAGAAGAAAAACTAATGCTTCACAAGTGTGTTCTCCCACCCCACGGGTTAGAATTTAGAAAGGGATAAAACCAAGTGCGACTGTCATAAACGACAAAAGAGAACAGATAAGCATCTTATCCTGCTAAACGAACGATAAATATATACAACAGTTATATGTAATTTATTAATAAGGAAGGTTATTCCCAGATATTTTTATTTTTATTTTTCTTCTACAAATACTTCTACGAGGAAAAAAGAAAAAGAAAAAAAATCCACTTTTTTTTTCTAAAAAGAAAGATGTAAAATTTAATAAAAATCAAAATGTATATAATTTTTTACTATAGTAATGTAGAATCTCACTGACAGCAGTCAAACGTAGAACAACAAACAGAACAACGTTACACAAGATAAGTATAACGTTGTTGTCGTACCAGGTTTCGGGGTTTCTGAGCATTGAGTAAACGCATGCTTGAATTTAAATTTGACTACGTTTCAAATCAATCTTTGAATGAAGTTGGTACTGATGGATTTCATCATGATCATCATTGCCAGTCGGATAGAACCTTAGGATCATTCTTTATTGATTTATATGAAAATTCAAAATATCTATTTAATTCCTTTTTGAAAAAAAAATATAATTTTTAAAACGTACAATAGTTATTTTGAAATGTAATCTGTATAATTGTATGCATTTGATTTAGTTTTGGTCAAAGTTTAGAATTATCATTTTTCTTGTATTGCTCTCATATATATGCATCTTTTCTAAAGATATATCTGTTTGAAGAATATATAGTTTGACCTTAAAGAATGTTTCTCGATAAATATTTGAATCGTGCATGGTCTGTCACAAACACTTTTAGCTAGATATACTATTAAAATAATTATTACGAAATTAAAGTTAATATTATGATAACAGTAATTAAGCATATTCGATCAAATTAGAAGGTGGTGGAAATTGCTTTTTTCCTTTCTATGAAGCTGTCAATCACTTACGAGGGGGATTGGGTGGTAATTCTGATTCTTCAACTCGTATCGTTTATTTCACGCGATTTAAACGTGACAATTTTTTTTTTCTTTGACGAAAAATGACTGTGTTTTTTTTTTCCCGTTATTCCTTTTATTCTCACTTCTATGCCCAATTTGAGGTTGCTTTCTGCTTCCACCCATTTTAAACAAATTTGAAACGTGCAAGTTATATGTATGCGTTAGAAGCATTGAATTCTTGCAAATATGCACCACGTATATGAAAGTATGCATCCTTTTCAGCTATTATTAAAATCATCGGTTAGATAGATAATATTGGTTCATGAATAATGCTGTCATATGCAAACTCATGCTGAAAACTAAGCTCAAATTTTCCTTTTTATTTAATTATTGCATATCAGTACGTAATATATTTATTGCATTAATTATAATATTTTGTAATAATCTCTTATCGTTTAAAGCACATCTTTACTTCTCTGTTAAGAACACGTGCATCCATAGGTCATATAAATTTGAAGCCTTGAATTAGTAGAAGCAACTATAGCTTGATAATGAAGTGAACCAACTTGAATATAATTGGAGATTCGATTAGGCAATTAACTCGTTGAACTTTATTCATGAATTAAATGAGTTGAATTTGAGCAAAACATTAAGTTCGTCCAATAAACAAACTAAACTTCAGCTATGCATAATTAGTTTCGATTGGTTCATGCACCAATTATATATACTCAGTATAAAATATTTAATGAGCCATTAAGCTTTTGGCATAATTTAATAAGTTTAAATTCAGTGCACTAAAGGTATAAATTAGTTTAACATTAATGTGATTAGGTATAAAATTAATTTACAATGTCAATGTTATTTCATTATCTTTAAATTCTAATTTAAATAATGTTTTTGTTGTCTTTCTTGTGTACCTAAACCTAATTGTGAACAGAGAACTTGCCTTGAATCAGAGTGCATGCCTTTGATTCTCAAGCATGCTGAGATGAGTCAGAGTTGCTTCCTCTGTCATCCTCCACTCTCTTTCCAATTGGCATACAACTCATAGAAATCCTATTTAATTGAATTAGAAACTTTCTAGCGTTTATGTGTGATCACTTTATCTAAGTTTACTATTCCAAAGCAGTAACACTCTTTAATCTTGTAACATTCTATTAGTTGAAATATATTAAAAATTAGAAAATTATGAAAGAGAAAATTATTAAATGAAAGGTTGGACTCTTACTTTTTTGTGATTCCCAAGAGTATTTCCAATCTATGTGGTAGTGTAGGCCCTATATATTCAAGATAAGCAATTCATGCAAGTAATCGTAAATTATAAAAAATAATATAAAAATAACCTAAAAATACAGAAAGGGTGCAAAGAGAAAAAAGTTTGCAAATAGAATCCCCTAACTTGACCATAGAACTAATGATCTCAGCCTCAAAATAGTCCAAGACTGTTAAGCCCAATTTTTAAATTTAGCCCATAATAGTTGAAATTTCAGCTCTTAAAGCCCATTACATAACTTAGTAGTTCATCATCAAAACCCGAAACTTTGACTACATGGGGCAATCTTTTGCCATAACAGGGATCTCTTTTTTGAAAAGCCGAAACAGGGATCTTAGTCTTAGATAGTCAGCAAAAAATCAAATACAATTTTTGACAATTGTTATGAGAGAATAATGTCCTCTCTTTCTTTCTTTTGTAAAACCTAGTACTAAAGTAGGGATAAAAGCATTTCCGCATGTTTGAACCTATAACTGTTAGTACAAGTGATAGTAGTATGTGCTTGTTAATCAAGATTTTGAGAGTTTAAATTCTGATTAGCTTAAATATGAAAAAAATTATATTGAAAGAAAAATATTTATATTTAAATGCAATTTAGGTCATCTCATGTGCAAGCATGACTTGGAACTTAACCTAGTGTCTGACTAATCACTAGCTAGAGCTAGCTATAGCCAAAGTGGTGAATTGCGATTTAAGACCAGCCAGGGCATATTATTATGTGGTATTAAATATATTTAAGGACCTACAAAACCCTGATCATGCTAAACAGAGAGGAAGAAAAGGAAAGGAAATGAAATTAGCTTTGAATACACAAAAAAGACAGTTCATAGGATCATTTTCATGGCTAAGACACAGTAGCTTAAATTGTGGTGGTGTTTGGTTTTGTGTCCTGTTTATAGAATTTGTCTTGTTCCACAAAATGGAAAGAATGTCAACAAAATTTGACTTAAAATTAAACAGCTATTAGTGAAAGCAACCCTTAAACTTGCATTTTTTCTCTCTCTCTCACGTGTATGTTCCATATAAGGCTATGCAGAACCATGCTCAAATTCAACCTTGATTCCCTCTCTCTAGCTCTACTTGATCAGTCACCAATCACCCCTTTTGTTCTGTTCAACTGTACCTTTCGGATATGAAAGCGAAATATATAATGCAACTAATTAATTTACAATTTATATTAACTATTATGCGATTATAAATTAATATTGAACTAATAATAAATATATATTTAAATTTCGTTCATAAGAATGAGACTTTATCTCACATAATACATGTTCAAATTTTACCTACAATATAAAATTTATAAATATCTATGTAACGATTAGTGAAAATCTTGAGATATATTTTAATCTAGATAAATTGTTAGATTCAATTCATGTAAATTTTTTTTTCATGTATCTAACAAATTAATAGGAAAGTTTCATATTCAATTTGTAGTGGAAAAATGTAAATCACACCTTACTAAAAGGAGTCAAAAGGATTAGCAAAAAATTAAAGATGATGTGAAGACGTATAAAGAATGAAAATTAAATTAAATTACTTCCGTATATTAATTAAGATAGTAAGTATTTCATGGTACTTGGTTTGGCCACGTACGTATGGCTCGATCACTACTATAATCATCATATATACACAAGAAGAAAAATAATTGAGGCGATGCTTGCAAATTCCCAATTTGATATCTCTTTTAGAAGTGGTAATCTATAATGCATGAAAGGAGAGTATACATGAGTGCATTTATTACGAAAAGAAAAAAAAAATGTGGATGTAGTAGAGAGATGATAAATTTGACAAAGGTAATAGGAAAATATGTCACTGAGGATAAGCATGCGCGTATTTTGGAATAGATTACATTCTATAATTTAGATATTCCTTTTACCCTCTGGTTATGCGCGTACAAGACTACAAGGATCATTTGCGGTTGTTTTTTTTTAATTATCCACGTGCAGAAGAAAACTTACCCCTCTCAAAAAAGAAAAAACTCACCTCAACTTTTGAATAGAGATAAATAATTCTGAAATTTAAGATGAATTCTTTCCCTTTGATTTTATGTTATTTGTTGTACTATTATAAATATCTTCAGGACTATTGTGAAGATCGAACATATAATTTTTCACTAAATAAATAATATGTGATTATAGAATGTTTAATGCTAGGTATTCTTAAGACATTAAAATGAAAAATATTAAAAAAAAACTTTTATATGAAGGTAAAAATAAAAGATAAAAGAGAAAATAAATTGATACTGATTTTTAGTCATTCTATTTTTTTTTACCACTCCTTTGAATCTAAAGAAAAAATGGAATGCACAATTGTATATATGAGATGAATGTTGAATGATGGTTTAGTCACGTATATAAATATATTTATTTATTTTTTAAACAAATTATACTATCACCCGTCAGATATGTACTTATTACACCAGTTTTCCTTCCTTGTTTTAATCATGCACAAGCCTTCCTTAATTTAAAAAGTTTGTTACACATGCATCCCTGGACAGTAACGAATCTGACTCCGTTAACAAAAATTGCGTCACATGCGAGGTACATGCTCCTTTAATGAAACTTATGGACCAAATATCCCTCTCTTGCTCACTTTAAAAATTAAAAAGAGAGCATTTAACCGTGTTGAATCATTAACGTGTGCGCATGACTCCATAGGAGAGGTTTTTCTGAAGCAGTTTTTAAGTTGGTTTGTCATCGTATTCATCGTGTTGAAGCTATGTTAGGTGAGGGTCTATTCTGAAGCACGAAGCTGGGTCTCATGACGCTTAAAGGTTTGTTGTTAACATTTAACATCTGTATTTTTCATTTTTTTGTTTACCGCATGCTGTGGTCGTTCACGTATCCAATGTCATTAGAGCCACCAATTTTGTAAATCCTTGCACTGTAATTTGGGGTCAATGTTTTTTCCAAAAAGAACGGAACTGACAAACAAAGAAAAGAGAGAGTGTAGTGTGTTTAAGTTAAAGGATCTCTTGGAAAATTTAAAAAAAACACTAACACCGTTAGTAACATTAAAGAAATACAACTTTAAATAGGAATGTATGTGTGATAAGTACATAACTGAGGAAGATTCGGTATAACTTGCTTTATATTTTTTGTTATTACCGATGATGATAGAATAATCATGCAATATTTTTAAAATATAGAAGATAATTATAATTTGTGCAAGCTTAACTAGTTATTTTTTATTATATTTTTACATGAATTTATGTATTTTGTAAAATTCTATAAAAAAAAAATGTGAAAAGATTTTAGACATTTTACCCCTCCCACATATCAAGTTATTTTTCTTTTGAATAATAATAAAAGGTCCTGTAATAATAATTTAGATACTAAAGACGAATGATGGACTTACACGCCGCATTCCTGATAATTAATCATGCTTCATCACATCACGAATGATCATGATGTAACTAACAGTCACATGGTAAAAATGAAAATGATAAAGTCATGTAGGTTATGCATGGGAATATCACAAGTTTCATGTATTAGGCCATTGATAAATGATGAAAGTATATAGAAACATAGGTGAACAACAAATTATATTGATTTATATTTCCAGTTTTCAAAACATTTTTACATTAGCAAGATATTTTAACATGTTATTCAATTAGAAAATAATTAGTGCATTATATTTTAAAATTTGTAAAATAATTTTATTTGTCTGAAATAAAAAATTATGGGTGTCTTTCAATACATTAAATTATAAATTAATTTTATTCATGATATTTGTCTATTGCTATCAAATTTAGGACTTCTTATTAAATGGATTATCCTTATCCTTATAAACATAATAGGACTTCAACCCTTTGATTTTTTGAATGAACTTTGACATATAGAATGATCATGTGTAAGATGCCAAATTTATGAGAAGGATGGACAGCACCGCAAGCCAACTGAATGAAAAGGTCCCAATCACATGTGAAAGGGTCATGCAATAGAGCTTCTCTTCAAATCAGTTACAATGAACGAGAAAATTAGGCATTATTTGGTGCCATTCTCCAAGGACCCTTGTCTTATAGTACTCCTAATTATTGGCATTAAAAAAAAAAAAAAACAGAAACAACCTACGGAGAACAGGGGTAAGAAAAAGGTTTTGGAAGCAAAAGCCACTAAATAAGTCATTAGAAATAGTAAAGTAACTGCTCAAGGCACCTACGTACCTCGCAATTAAGGGATGACCTTATTAAGAGAGGAAAAGGTCATGGAAAACACAAGGGATTGTTGTGAAAGTCCTATTAACTCCTTTGGCTACAATTTATTTTACTAATTGAATATCACATTTTTCTATTGTACCTTATTTTATTTTTTCCGTTAATGCATATTGTTAATTATCTCTTAATATAGGCAAAATGGTTGAGGGGTATCTACAATATTTAACCATATAAATGCAGCATTTATGGAAGTTTGGGATGGTACGTACATAATGACTTAATTAAATCTACTATCTATTCTAATAATAAATTCGTACGGGTTAGGTGAATTTATTACATGCTATTATTCAGTACATAAATTATATATTCCTGACTACCTAAGCGAAGTAGGAGAAAAATAAAAGTAAAGTTAGGACTGAAAATAAATGTTATGGGAAATAAATCGAGAAGAAGAAAACGCAGTTACCGTCTAGGGTTGACACGCATGCACAATGTTAACCTTTTTCTGTGCTATAAAATAAAGCAGAGGTTACGTTTTCCACAAGAGATCGATGGATGGTAATATGTAGTATCTTGCCATGGACATAGGTGCATGCTTATGTAATTCACATGCATAATTTTAAATTCCTCAACAACTCTTAATGGTTAATTAATTTCAAATTATTTTTCTCCTTTACTGTTTTGGTGTATTAATTAGTATTTTAATTTAATACCCATTGTGAGTTTGTGACCAGGGTAAGTGTAATTTTTTAAAGAAAATATTTAAACCGTACGATTTATCTTTCCTTTCTTGTTTTAAAATCTTACATAAATAACTAGATTTTAAATTATTCTAACGGTTAACTCTAAAATACTAGCTAGCTATTTTTTTTTTTCAGATGAATAATATATAGCTAGTTATCTCCTAAACAAATAAAATTGAATTTATTGTTAGTATATGATTTTTTTTTATAATTATTATGAAGTTAACGGGGAGGGAAAGAGGATCATTGCTATTTGCGACATAGCTAATTGAATAATCAAACAAAATTAATGAAAGTATATATTAATTAATATATATGGGATTCTGTAGGTTAATAAAACTGGACTTGTGTATTATGTTTTGGGTAATGTCAAAGTTTCTTTTTACTCTTTTTTTTTTTTATACAGAAATTGAATCACAATATTTCATTCAAGACAGCTTAAAAAATACACATAGAATAAATTGAAAAACTTTGAGCCTAGCGTAAGAAGTTGCTACCCTCGCAAAAGAGTGGGCAATAATATTTGCTTATTTCCTAGCAAACCTAACTCTATAATTTGGGTTTTGCATAAGTAACTCTTTACATTGTCTAATAATGTTTCTATTTCTATTTATCCACAGACACAATTAATTTTATCTATCAAAACATTGCACTCAGATTTAAAAATGACATGCGACATACTAAGGTCCTCTAACCACTGAAGGACCTTAAGCAGCCCCATGTCTTCTGCTTTTGAGGGCTAAACATTGAACACTCCTCAATCCATCTGGGCCACTAAGAATGCCCCTTTCTCGTCCTTACAACATGCACCCTAGCTTACCATTGAGCCATGGGGATGGATCCCAGCATCAATGTTGCATTTGTAATAACCAGTGGGGGGCAACCACTAAGGCAACCCCTAATCAACAATTCCATTCACTTTCTGTTATGCCTGGTCCCAATCACTCAAGAATTTCTTTGTAACTACCACCACCTATTGACCTTTGAAGCTTTTGTTCTCCTATAACTTTGCATTTCTCGAGTTCTAGATGTTCCACACAGCCGTGGCGAGCAAGGCATAATCAGTCTCATCCAAAACTAGCATAGCTATGAACATAATATCAATAGCAGATAGGCCTCTCAACCAGAGGACGTCGATGGCTTCGGCCAGCCCAAACCTCTTACACTTTAGAGCGACCAAAGAATAGGTGAAAGGAGTTCTCCAACTCGGTATCACACAATAAACAAAGACCAAGGCAATCAACACCTTTTTCCTTTAACTTAACCCTTGTAAGAAAGATGTCTCAACAGAGTTTCCAAGTATGGAGTCTGACTATGGGCAGTGCCCGCAGGTTCCACACAGCCTTCCAATTACCAGGTAAACCTAAGTTGTTCCTGTCCACCAGTTCCCTTGTATACAATGAGTATGCACTTGAGATAGAGTAGCTCCCATCCTTTTCATAGCTCCAAATTCACTCATCTTGATCAATATCGTCAATCAACGAGGTCTACATAATTCTACACACATCCTCATTATTAAAAATGAGTTGAATTCTCAGCTCATCCCACTCCTTGGCATCGACCTTTAACAATTTGGCTTACCCTAAGCTTTTCACTCCTTAGAACCCGATTAGACAACATTCTCTCACCCGCTTCACCCCTTAACCAAGGTTGATTCCACACATTAATAGTAGTACCATTGCCAATTTTCCATTTATGACCATGCCTCAACACAACTTGGGACCCACAGATGTTACGTCAAGAATGAGATGGGTTGTTACCGACCACAACTTCCAAAAAATCCCCATTCGGGTAGTATCTAGCTTTGAAGATTCGTGCTACCATAGCCTCCGAGTTGGAAATTAAATTCCAACCTTGTTTTCTCAAGAGTGCAAGGTTGAATCCATAAATTTCTTTGAAGCCCATTCCCCCTTTCTCCTTGTTAACTGTCAGTCTCTCCCACAAAGCCTAATGAATACCTTTCTGATCTTGCCTCTTCGTTCCCTACCAAAATGAGTTGAGCATCTTCTGTAGCTCCTCTGCCATAGAAATCGGGAAGAGGTAGATACTCATACAATAGTTAAGGATGACTTGCACCACAGATTTGAGAATAACCTTTCTAGTTGCCCCTAACATAGCCTTCCCCTCTAGTCATTAATCTTACGCCACATCCTATCCTTGATAAATCTAAAGACCTGTCTCTTGTTCCTGCTAATAACCGATGGGAGACTGAGATACTTACCCGTGAAGCTGCCCTCTCTAACCCTAAGTAGGTTAAGGATGTCATCTTTGTTACTCTGCTCCACATTTCTACTAAAAATGGTTTCTGATTTTTGCAGGTTGAGAGATTGCTACGACGCGCGCTCATAGATGCCAAAAATGTCCTTGATTCTACTGCTCTCTAACATAGAGGCCTTAAAGAACAAGAAGCAGCCATCAGCGAAAAGAAGATGTGAGACAACAGGTGCTTTCCTACAAATCCGGATCCCATGAATATCCCATTTTGCTTCTGCCTTCTTGATGACAGTAGATAAGCCCTTAGAACAAATAATGTAGAGATAAAGGGACAAAAGGTTCCCCTGTCTCAGCCCTCTGTCCAGATAAATTGGCCCGACCAGGTCATTGTTGACTACCATAGAGTAGTTGACAGTGCTTACACAGAGCATAATCTAATTAACCCACTTCTCAGCAAAACCCATACTCATCATCATTTTCTAGAGATAATCCCATTGGACACGATCATAGGCCTTGCTAATGTCAATTTTCATAGCGATCTCACCCTGCTTCCCTTGAGTCTTGCACCTCTTATAATGAATTACTTCATTCACCACTAGGACAATATTCAAAATATTTCGGCCGTGCACAAAGGCCGATTGCTCCTTTCTAATACACTTCCAAATCACTTTCTTAAGCCTATTTGTTAGAGTTTTTGAAAGGATTTTATATAGGACATTACACAGAAAGATAGGTCTCAAATCTCCCATTGCTGAGGGTTTATCACACTTGGGGATTAGTACAATATTGTTGTCGTTGAGGTTATTCAGGAAGCTCCTTAACTCCAGCTAGTTCCTACAATCAGAAGCAACATAATCACCACAGAGATCCCAAAAATGACAATAGAATGCAAGATTCAAACCGTTCAGACCCAGGGCCTTGTTCGGGTGCATTTAGAACAAGGAGGTTCTAAACTCCTCATTTAAGAACGGCGTAGTGAGCATGCTATTGTCTTCCTCTAATTTCCTCCTCTGAACTTCTCTAGCCACCAGATCCACTTCCCCTTACTAGTGTTGGAACAAGATACTAAAATAGTCATTCACTGTATCCTTGATTTCATCCTGGGACTCCGCCACCGACCCATCCAACCGCTTAAGGCTCACCACCTTATTCCTCCTCTTCTTAGCAGAAGCCGAAGAGTGGAAGAACTTTGTATTTCGGTCACCATCCTTAAGCCAAAAGACCTTTGACTGCTGTCTCCAGAATGCCTCCTATTTAACCAGCAGATCTGTTAACTTCTCTTTGAGTGAATTAAAGTTCACAACTGAGGCAGGGTCCTACTTGTCCATACTTGCCTCCATGTCCTTCTTACAGCTATTAACATCATCTCGAAACTTCAACCTCAAACCCTTGCCCCAAGAGAAAAGTTCATTTGAACTCCTGTGAATCTTACTCATTAAGCATGGCAATTGAATCCGAATTCGTGGGGATACCCCCATCCCTACTCCAATTTTGATGGGAAAAGCCTGAGTTGACTAGGTATGGGTGTGGGTTTGGGTTTTCCCCGCTTAAGAAAGTCGAGGACGGGGTTGGGGTTGGGAATTGTGATCCCTGCCCCGCACCCGCACCCGCACCCATACCCGTCCCCACTATTAATATAGTAAATTATATAAATACCTTAGAGTAATCTATCTATTTATTACATAAATCATAAGTTTAAAAATTTATATTAAACATTAATTTAATTATATTTATTATAAAATAATATTTTTAACTCATCGTATAATAACTTTATATATAAAAAAATTGTTAAATAATATTTCTATTGATAAAATAAATGAAACAATTTGGTTTATTATGAGAAATAAAAGTGTGTTATACAATAGTATCACGAGTAACATTTGAGATTATTATATAAATTATTTTTTGATTTGGGATTGTCATGTATATGGGGGACAAGGTGGGGTTGGGAAACCCGATCCCTGACGGGGACGGGGGTGGGTCAAATTTTTAAGCCCCAACAGGGAATGAGAGTGGGGGCGAGGATGATTTAGGATGCCTAGGACGGGGGTTAGGGAGGCTAATCCCACCCCTGCCCCGCCACACTGCCATGCCTATTACTTATAACATCCCTAACACCCCTTGACCCTCAGCTTCTCTCCATTACACCCTGCAGGTCTTGCTCAAAGAGCCAGTCATTCTTAAACTTGAAAACCTGTCTATAGATAGGGACAGTCTCCTCCTTACTACACAAATAGATCGAGGAGTGATCTAAAATAGGGGTAATCAGATTAAACAAACGAGCCATAGGGAAAAAAGAGTCTCAATCTGCGTTCCTCATAGCTCTATCAAGCCTTTCCTTAATCGCCCTCTCATAACCCCTACTCCTGGCCTAAGTGAACGAGTACCTTTCCAACTGAATATCGTGGAGGTCACAGTCCTGGGTTGCTTGCTTGAAACCATGCAACAACCATTAAGGATGAACCATTCTGCCACATTTGTCATCTTCTGAGAGCAGGTCATTAAAGTCCTCTATAACACATTAAGGAAGAGAGTGCGCCGCTGCCAAAGCCCTCAACAAATCCCAAGACTCCCTCTCCGGGCTCTCTCAGGGACACCATAAAACCCTGTCAACAACCACGAACCCTTGTTTTCCTCATCCAACTCCAAATTTATAAAATTCTTAGAAAAATTAGTCACTTCCCCACAAACTGAATCCTTCTAGAGCACAGCTAGACCGCCACTACACCCCTCTTTATCTACTAAAAAAGCTCTCTAGAAACCCAGTTTTACCCCAACCTCCTCCACTTTGCTAGATTGAACCAGAGTCTCACACAGGAACAACATATCAGGCCTTTGAGCCCTGATGAGGTCCTTTAGGACTGGAACTGCCCGGAGGTTTCCCAGGCCTTGACAATTCCAACTAAGGATTTTCATTTGTCCTAGCAAGCCTGTGAGCTAGGATCTGCCAATAAAAAATGCTAAAATTCTTTTACTGAAAAGTCTCTAACCTTTCCCCATTCCAAAACTAGCGCTCCCCCTAGGATCACTCCATCCCTCCTACACTTTCTCTTTGCATTGCAATCCTCCCTTTCCTCAATAATCTACATAGGCACTTTTTTTGAACTAGTCCTTAAGGCTACTAGAGACCCAAACTTCTCCTTCCTAGCTATCCCCCTTCTCCCTCACACCTTGAGTTACTACTCTGAACCCAGCAACATTGTCACTTTTCACTCCCTCAGAAGGCCCTTCTTGTTGTACAGGGACTGAATGACTCCCTTCGATGCTCACCTCTTCCATTTCAGCTTTCAGCCAACGCCCTCTATCTCCTCCAATCTTTCTCCTCATGTCCACCCTGATATCCACCGTCCAGGCTCTAACTCCATCATCGCTCTCCTTCTCAAACAGTGTAGTTTAGGACATAATTTATCGTTGTAGCCTATGATGTCACAGAAAAAGCAGAAGGTCCCCATTTTTTCATGCTTAAATAGAACCGTGTTCTAGTCCCCTTTGAGCTTTCACACCTTCTTTTTTTCCTTCTTTAGAGGCTGTTTAACATCTACATTCACCTTCACTTGCTTGTACTTGCCCAACAATTTACCTACCACAAGTGTCATGAACTCCACTGGAAGGTTGTGAATCTGAACCTAGAATTGGGTTACAAATAGTGGAATTTGAGTTGGGATCTCTCCCTGCCGCATACTCCCCATGATCAACAAGTTATTATCGAAAAACTAAGGCCCCTCCAAGAAGATCCTCTCAAAATCTAGCTTATTATGGAACTGAAAGATGACAACCACTTGGTTTGCCTCCATGATTGAAACCCCCTTAACTGGCCTCCAAAGCCCCACTAGGATCGCCTTCATTATTGGAACTCGAATCGATTTCTCCATCACGAAACGACCCACAAAGCACAGTTTGACATCCTCCGTTCCTTTACCTTCCTCTTCAATGTGGAAAATAAGCTCATCATCCTCCTCCTCTACAAGTTGCAACCCTTCTATCTCTTTATCTATTTGACCTTCCTCCATTGTTAGCTCAAAGAAAAACAAAAACGACGCACCATCGCACGCAACTCAAGGTAGGAAAACCTAAAAAAACCCTAATAAGGAAGTCACCACGTCTCACATGAAGAGAAAACGACACGTCTCATAAAGAGAGAAAAAATTTCTATAAACGTACAAATGATTTTTTTTTTTTTTAGGTTTCTTTCTACTTAGAATTGCATTTAGGGATAACATAGACATAAGTACATGTGGTCCAAGATACAATAAATGCTAAACATCAATAATCCTCCAAATTTTCACAAGCCAAATTATTTTTTTGATTACTGTTGTTTTCACCCAATTTCTGAAAGTGAAAGAAAATTTCGCATGTGTCATGTGTGTTGTCAATTAACCTCAATTGAAGGCAAAGAGTAGTATATAATTATATAACGAGCATATAATATATACAATAACAAACTTGCATGAAAACAGTTCATATATAATTCTAGACATTAATTTCTCAATTAACCATAGGTAAAATTAATTATCACCTATAAGATTGTGAATACGTAAATCCGAAAACTAGTTTGCAGAGACTAACATTGTTCTAATCTTTATAGTATTATATATATGCATGGTAGCTGATATTTATACTGTCTTATATATAGTGGCCGAGGATATTTTAGAAAACAAAAAGAAAAAGTAAACATATCTTTTTCGTAAGAATATATACTTAAATGGTACCCTATTGTGTTCATAATAAAGAGTGAAAGCTTTGTAAATATATGGATTAACAAAGTGACAAATATATAAGATCGGATACATGCCGGAGAATCTTGGATGGAGAAGATATCTCTAAGGTACAACTTTAAAATGGTATCAAGTCAATCATCGTCATGATCTTCTTGGAACTTTTTTTTATTGTGGAATTAAAAAAAAAAGTACTTTGCTTCTTTTACTTTTGGACAAATCAATCTATAGAATATGCGTTTCCTAAAGGTAATTATTATTATTATATTAAAAAAGTACTATTTCTCGTACATGTGTTGAGCCTGTCTTTGCTGATCTTGATGAACTTATTATTATTATTATGAGATTGAGATGTGAATGCTGCTTAGTGCTTACAATTGAAAAAAAAAAGTTAGATCGCTTTATAGTTATAATTAAGGATGATAAAATGAGTTATAATTCATGAGTTGATTCGTCAATCCGTAAAAAAATATGGGGATGGAGAGTGTTTATATTCATAATTATTTAATTAAGAGTTTTAATAAATAATAAATAAATCATCACATTTGGATTGAAATGATGTATGAATAAAGAACTAAATAATAACATAATAAAAAATCGTCTAAAAAAATAAATATATTAATAATCTTTATTGTAAAAAGAAAAAGTAATTAATTAAAATGAAGCGAAAATTAAAAAGCGACATAATTCTTTAACAAATAAATTATTTTGTATTTACTATTTAATCCCTCTTATTGAGTTGTTGTTATAATAATTTGAAATTTAATAATTGAGAATAAAAAAATATATAAATATAAGTATTTTTTTTTTTTACAAAAAATCAAATTAAAAAAAAAAAACTTAATGTTGATGGACTAACTTGCAAGCTCGCCTGATAATGGGACGGATTGGTCTTTCTAACCCACGCCGACCATAAGTGGATTGACCCGCGCTCGATTTTTTACTAGTCCAACTCACCCTATTCTATTTTTGACGAATTGATCCATTTTATTATTATAATTATAAGGATCAGTCAAGTAAACACTCGTCACATACATGCATGTACATGTACATGTTTCTTTTGAAAATCTGAAAACCCTATTTTACTAACAATTATAGAAAATTTCCCCCCAAAAACAATAATATACTTTTTGCATGAAATTTCCATTAATTAAATATACAAAAATTCAAGTGTATACTAAATAACACTTATCTTCATATTTCTGATGGGAGAAACACTTATATTTATTGCTTAATTATATTTCGAGTAAAATTTCCTTTTAGAAAAATAATTGTGGGGGTTGAAACAGGAAAGCATTAAAAACATTGCTCAACTTATTATAAAATGATTCCATTATATATATATATATATTCCATTATGCCAATATATGAAGTGAGTTGTGTCTTGTCTTTGTAATTGTGTTCCATAAAGTATATATGTTGGTCCATGAAAATAGTTTCTATATTCTTATTTATATTTTTCCCAGAAAAAAATCCTGAAAATTGAAAAGAAGAGACAAAATTAAAGATGGAAGAGGAGTGCATATGCATGATTATTTTTCGATTCACATCATAGTCTAATCAGCGTTGTTGTGATGAATAGGCATGGATTCTGTGGGATAATTAGACAAACACCAATGTGAGTTGATCATGTTACACAATTACCACAACTATATTATAAAAGGATTGAGTTGAGGTATATGTCATGTTAACATAATGTATGTGGATTATGTTATGAGACATGTCGCTTGGGTGACAAATAGCAATAGTTAGGATATTTTAACCTTCAATCTCAGTTTTAAGATTTCTCAATAATAACAAATACATATATGACACATTCTTCCTTCTTCTTCTTTTTTAATTTTCTTTTTATCTGAAAATGTAAACTTGCATCGGATATCTAAAGATTTTATTCTTCAGTTGATGTGTGCTATAGCAAGTGACTTCCCAATGGGACCCTTTGGTCGGTCATGGAATAAGCATTAGGACCCCACCCATCATAGAAACCTCTATCGGTTTCAATTGGATCATTTGGTCATGTATTGTTGGCAATGACCATTTTTTTTTTTTTGTCTTCATGCTATCTTTTTATTTGTACATCAACTTCACCTGCTTTAGTCAAAGGAATGATAAGAATTTGAAATCCAAGTGTCAACATATCAACATTGTGCCCCCTACTCCTTTTCATAAAAATATGTTTTTAATTTTGGAGGTTCATTTTTTCTAATCTTAAAATTAATGTTTATTTTTTAATCCTTTAAATCTGAAAAGTATTTTTAAGTTCGTAACCCAAAATTATTAAAAAAAACATTGATTTTATAATTTATAGCCATTTTTAATTGTCATAATTTAATTTTAATGATAAAAAATTATCATAAAAAATAATATTTATTGTTTGGAACAACTAATAATATATACATGTGGTGAAGGATTAAAAAAGTATTTTAAGGATTAAAAAAATAAACTGTTAACTTGGAGACTAAAACAAAAAGATTTTATATTTAAAAAATTAAAAATATATTTAAATCTAATTAATATAAATTGTTGCAAATTCTAACAAATTAAAGTAATGCTTCTCTCATATTTTGACAACATAATTGTAAAATATTACAGTGGAAGATAACTTGAAACATATTTGATAAATATTTGAATTCTTAATCATTTTTAACTGAATGGATATAAATACATGTAATTCACTTCAATAATATGTAAATATCGAAAGAAATTAGCGAAATGTTTGAAACATATTATTTTAGACGCATTCTGATTTATCCAAATATATTAAAAAAAAATTGTAAGTCTCACATCTTACTTATATCTCTTTTAATTTTTAATTGAAATTAATCCTTAATTAATATTAACTTTAAAATATTTTTTGTTGATAAAATGAGTTTTTTTTTTCTATTATTACTGTTCACAAGAGTTGAATTCAATATTTTATTTAAGAAATTCCAAATCCGATACACCTAAAACAGCATAATGATAATAGTTGAAGACATTTTAGTACACGTCAAAGGTAAAAGTAAAAATTGAACTTCAAACATATTTGTGAATAAGATTTTCTTCAATCCTTCTTCTTTCCTTGAATTACAAACAGTTCTTTTCAATTTTTACAAGCCCTATAATTAATTAAGCAATTAATGAAGTTTCTAATTATACACATTGAATTTCAGACCCGTAATCTCTTGTGGCTACAATTAATCAGTGTCGCCATGTTGAATATTGTAGTCGAAGTTAAATGGTTCATCTCTAACTTTCTTGAAAATTATTGACTAGCAATAGAGAACACTGATTTTTTTACCATGTAAAAATATACATACTTTTCCATTTTTCTTAGAATGTGCTGGATTTCGATGAATATGATTTTTTTTGCACATATTGAGATTTGAATTCCAATCTACAAGAAATATGGAAAATATGATAAATTAAATATCAGTATTGCCTTTTAAGCTCAAGCCACTTTAGTGCTGATAGTAAGGAGTGTTTAATTAGTATAAGTGGAATATATAATTTTTTTTATAGAAATAAATAAAATATATATAGCCTATTAGAGACGGAAATCACAGAAAACAAAATAATTTCGTGTGTCGACACCAAGATGGTATGTATTAATTGAATCTCACTTAACATTTTAATTTGTTTCTCACAATTAAAAAATATTAGGATAATTCTAATTTGGTTTATTCTATCTCAAATACAATGTATTTATGGTGTGAATTTTTTATATCTCAATCCATCATAAATTTTTTGACTTTTGTAATCATCAGCTTAAAATCATATCAACATTTATGAAGAGCTGATCGTGAAAAGACTTTTTTTTAATGAATTCAAACAATTAAAGTTGTATTTGAATTTAACTTCAAATGAGTGATTGTGATTCCAAAACATCAATTACATATTCTAAAGCACAAAATATGAAATTATTATTTTATTTCTTATTATAAGTAACAAAAAGAAATTTATACACAAATTAAGAAAATCAAGACAAATAAAATGGAGTTTTTGTTATTTATAATAAGAAACTGAGTGTGTTTATCTTGTAACTTTGAAAAACTTCTAATTACGTAACTGATTTCAAAGATACACCAATAAGAAAATATTTTGTAAATATAAATACAAGACACTATCTTTATCTTTATGATAAGCCATGGCATGACTAATTAATAATGATGATGTATTCTTAGCATTCCCATGGTTGAAACTTGAAAGTGGGATTATGGCATGGACCCCACATGATTAGCATGGTAATTTTTCTTGTTACACATGTATTGGTGGCTCCATTCCATTCATTCTCCAAACAAAAGCAAGCTGAGACCAAAATCTTATCCTCACACTTATCATTCCACTGTATCCTTTTTCTTCCACAACACAAACAACAATGCAATAAAAAATCACAATCAATGAAAAATGAAGAAAAAGAAATAGCACAGTCCCACTTGGCTCCCACGCACGTGTCACCCTCTCATCAACTTGGTGTACCACGTGTCAACCTCTCAACGGCCAGAATTCCAGTTCACGTCATCATCACACACCCACCCCTTCACCCATACACCCGCTGCCACCTCACTCCACAGGGTAAATCCCTCCCACTTGAAAAGACTAAACTGCCCCTGAGTCTCTAACACAGAGTAAACCCTCCCACACTGGATTATTCCCCAGACCCGTACCGGTATAAAACATGGGCCTCACTCACTCTTATGTGGGGTAACAAAAACAAACACAAACACATTTCTTCGTCTCAAATTAATAACATTAACGTGTTGTTCTTCTGTGACGGAAGAAGCCATAGCCATAACATAACATAATAACATAACCACCGCTTGAAACAACCTCACCTTAATTAAAACAAAACAAAACAAAAAATACAATCTTTGTTTGTTCGATCGGTGAGCATGGAAAGCACCGACTCATCAAGCGGTTCGCAACAACAACAACAACAACAACAACCGAACCTGCCACCGGGGTTCCGGTTCCACCCCACTGACGAGGAACTCGTGGTTCACTACCTCAAGAAAAAAGCAGCTTCTGCTCCTCTTCCTGTTTCCATAATCGCCGAGGTCGATCTCTACAAGTTCGATCCATGGGAGCTACCCGGTATGTTATCTTCAATTCAATTTCATCCAACCAATCAAAAGATTCTAACTTCACCTTCAAAACTCAAATGGGTCTTTTTTTTTTCTTTTGGCAGCTAAGGCGACGTTTGGGGAGCAGGAGTGGTACTTCTTTAGTCCTCGGGACAGGAAGTATCCGAACGGGGCTCGGCCAAACAGGGCGGCGACATCTGGGTATTGGAAGGCTACTGGGACTGATAAGCCTGTGTTGACATCTGGAGGAACCCAAAAAGTTGGTGTGAAGAAGGCTTTGGTTTTCTATGGAGGGAAGCCCCCAAGAGGAATCAAAACCAATTGGATCATGCATGAGTATAGGCTTGCTGATAACAAGCCTAACAATAATAGACCTCCTGGTTGTGACTTGGCCAACAAGAAAAACTCTCTAAGGGTACAATTTCATTTATATACTTTAATACAATTTCATCATTATATTGCTTAATATCATATAATTAATCGTGAATTTTTTTTATTGAATATATATGTATAAATGCTATATTATCCGATCAGAATTAGAGTTTCATTTTCGTAATTCCCGCAATAAAAATTTACATTACGTGAATTCTTGAGATTGAGATGGAATTCTGATTCTGATAAGAAAATAATTCAAACGACATCTAATATTATGTAGGCTTGTTTTTTTTATTCTTTGGGTTTTGGATCTGATTTGGTGGTTTTGGGTTTTGTGTGTGTAGCTTGATGATTGGGTTCTGTGCCGAATCTACAAGAAGAGCAACACGCATAGGTCACCAATGGAGCATGAGAGGGAAGATTCAATGGAAGAGATGATAGGAGGGATTCCTCCATCAATAAACGTGGGGCACCACATGAGAGCGAGGTTTCATCTTTCAAACATGTCATCCACGGGCTACAACAGTGCATTGTTGGAAAATGACCAGAGCTTGTTGGAAGGGATGATGATAGGTAACAACGGAGGCCTAGGGATGAACACAACTACTACTACTACTACTTCTACACCTGGTGCCATGTCATCACACTCCAAGCCAGAGCTTTCTTTTGTGCCAACCATCATCACTCACTCTAATTCAAACACTACTTCTAAGAGAACACTCTCATCACTGTATTGGAACAATGATCATCATCATGAGGACGTGGCAGCAGCAGGAGGAACTAATTCATCATCGAACAAAAGGTTCAATTTGGAAAGTGGGGACATTAGTATTAATATTAACAATCAAGAGAATGGAACTGCTTCATCTTTTGCCACTCTGCTTAATCAGCTCCCTCAAACCCCTTCATTGCACCAACAACAATCAATGCTGGGATCAATAGGGGATGGTCTTCTTAGAACAACAACATACCAAATACCAGGAATGAATTGGTATTCTTAGAACAATTTCATCAGCTTTATTTAACTATATATTGATCAACAAGGAGATATTGAATTACTATATGGTATGATCCTGATCAGCTGCTGGAACCTTACACTAAATATATATATATATACACTCTCTTGATGCTGCTGCCAATTAGATTGCAAAGATTTTAAAGGAATATTGAGATTTTGGTTGGTAGGAATTTGGAAGCAGTTGTTGCTAGAGTTTGAACAATTAGATGATGGGCCTTATCATCATCCAATGAAGTTCTTCTTCAACCATGGGAGGTAGCTGCAAGCAATAATAACAACGCCAAAGGTGAGGCCATGGGATATTTTTAGCTAAACTTAAATATAGCTTTATACGTATATATAGATATTTGCTTGTTTTTATTGGAATGTAAATAAAAAAAAAAATGGTGGTGTGCTCTTAATGTGAAAATATTCAAAAGAGAAAAAAGAGACTTCAACTAAGCTGTTATATATAAATATAGCTTGATGATTTAGCTAGGATACAAAATGAGCTTTGTGTAGATCATATACTGTAGAACAAAACAATTAATCTATTGATATATGATTCAAAGAACATTGTGGTTTGTCAATGTAATATTGTGTATATTGTTCTCTCAAGAGCTTGGTATGTTGATCATTTAATTTTCATTGGTTCTATATAATTTGTGCTACGAAGGTTTAGTTAGCACAATAGTAACGAGATATTTTATTTTGTTTAACGAATTATCGATCACGTCTCTGCATGTAACCTAGCTAGATAGAAGGTTTGTTAGTCTCACTCACATCTTTATCCTTTTGCTCAGAATCACAATATTAATTTGTTTGTTATCAAATAATTTTCACCTCGTCCTATGTGTTCGATGTAGGAAGATCTGCACATGTGCAAAGGGGCTTAAGTAATATTGAAAACGAAAATTTTCCCACCATATATGATGATATTTGTCTTACTTTATACTATTAATTAAAAAATAGCAGTAATTATAAATATAAAAAAAAAATCAATTATCGATAAGTTCATTACTATAATTCGGTGTTTTATGCTTGATATATACATAAAGACAATAAATATGCTAATCATATCCCTTCACATATTATTTAATATAATTAAGATGTTATAATTACTGGAGCTAGCAAATGCCATCTTGGGAGCTATGATCTTAACAAGTCCTAGTGGATGTTGATGCACTGCCTATAGAAGATTGAGTTAATTAATTAAGCTTATCACATTATCTTAAATCTTAGTGTAATTAAATATTTGTGACTTGTGATGCCATGATTCCATGATTATCCGGGACTAGTTTTCATGCTGTCAATTTTTGTTTCCCTATTTTCTCCCTTCTAAAAATGTCATTGACTCGTACACCCCATATCTCTTAGGATAAGTTACTCAATTTTTCTTTTTTCTCTCTACAAATCCAGTACGAATAAATTCACACAACAGATATATAATTCAAGTATGCTTCATATATCTGCAGAAGTCTGACACTTCACCCTACCTAATAATCATAGTCAATTCGACATGCGCACATCAAAGTTCTAGATCGATGACGTGTATAGTCTGAAAATATCAATAGTAATTAAAAAGAGAATAATGAAAGCTTTAAACTGTAATTATTATTGATGATTGATCCATAGAAGAGAAAATTAATACATGTCATAGACACGTCAATAAGAGAAAATTAACACACATGACACATGTCATATGAGTATTAGCTAAGGTTAGAGTATTTAATATTTTAGAATTATTACCTCGTTATTATTGTTATACACATGAAATATCATCACTACTTTAACGATAGCTTTCAAGCTGCAACTCAAACAATTTCACATCAGGAAACCAATCACTAAACACTTGCTTGGATACATCTCTTTCATGACAGACACCCAGATAACAGCAATAACAAAATTTTCAAGCATGCACTTCAATGCAGGATTGTATCAATTAATATAATTAATTAAGCTATATATATATATAGACCATTAAGAGAGGAAAGAATAATAATATAAATTTAAGCTGAATATTATTATTATTGTTTTATTAGATTTAAATATAGTTGAATTAATTAATTAATTTGCAGGGAGGACAAGTAAATTTGTTTGAATCTGAAAAGGGTATATGAGCATGGGTGTCATTTTCTTTGATAAGACGTAGTTAACTATATTCCACCACCCAACAAAGGGTCGACCTCTCACTATAGAAGCTAGCTAGCCTTTCTTTCTTTCTGGCTTAATTGACTCAAAGGGACCATTCTTTGCTATCATCTAAAGGAATCATTATCCTAATACCACACAAATTTAATTGCATTCCCTTCTCAGGAAAGAATACAAACCAACTTTATATAATGTAGCATCATTTGTGCTTCGTTTTGGAATAGATGATCATAACGATATATTGCACTATTATTGCTGCTGTTGGTATGCCTCACTTGTGCATGATGCTTTCACACACCCCAAATGTATATTATATATATCAAATCTCATCCATATGTATGCCAAATTTCATAAAAGAAATTAAATCAAGATTGACGCATCATATCATATACACATATACGTCCGGTCCCTAAGAAGAGAGAGAGAAATAAATAAAGAAAAAGAAACCCTAAACTCTATAATTAACCTGCCTTTATTTAACTTGTTAAATTAAAATTATTTTATATATGATCAACTTTTATGTAATAAAATTATGTATATCCACATTCCACTCTCTTAATTAGATCATATGGCTTTTAAGATGTGTTTTCATTTTTAATCAGTCAAGTATCTCATCATTTATTTGTTTTATACTTAATTTTCTATTATATTTAATTACTATTATTTGAATTTAATTAGTCTATTTATTATGTATTCTACAAGAAGTTATCAAGTGATGTAACTTTTAAAGTTTAACACGTAGTCTCAATTTATTTTGTCCCTATTTGATAATAAAGACATCTTATAGAATATATTTTCTCAACATACGTAATTTCATTATTATTTAACTATGTAATTATTTTATCTTCTGTACTTCTATTTTTATTTATAATATGAAATATTTACATAATTTAAAAAAAAAAAAACATACTAATTTTTAATTAAATGTGAATAAAGCCTCATTTTTATTTTCTAAAGGTAAAAATGTCGTCAGTTTTCTTTGAAATAATTTAATATTTATTTAGTTCATTAATCATATGAAGTGTCATCAAAATTTTCTCTTTACACATAAGTAGACTAAAAAACTAAAGCGATGTCGTTTTTTATGATCAAGAAATTAATATCAAACTGATATGATTAATAAACAAAATTAATGTCGTTTTTTATAACTTGGAAACTAAATGGATGTTAATTACTTGGAAACTAAATTAATATAACCTTTTTATAGTTAAAAGACTATTTTGATATTAATTGATTTTCTCCTGAGGATAATAAAAATAGATGTTTTCTTTTAAGTTAATTTGTATGGCAATGAAAAATTCGAAGACTAATGCAATAAATTACATGTAGACACATAGAAGAATATTGTCTTTATCATGTAAATCAATTCTAGCACTATTTCACCGTGAAACAAGATCTATTGAGAACAATTTGGAAAAAAGTTGGAGAGGTGGTGGAGTGGTTTTGATGACCTATCGAGTTTTTGACTTCTTGTATTTAAGTTAAATAATTGAGGGCATCAAAGTGTTCCTTTTCATGGATGGAACTTGCCGAAAAGAAATTAGAATGGAAGAAGGTCTTTGAATCTTGATTGATGGCTTCGTATATCCAGATTTTTTTTTTAACACCATTACATGTATCTTCTAATTTATTCTCTTATAATATTATTGAATTTTGAAAGTGAATTTAAGCCTAATTCAACTTTACAAAATCGGTTTGTAAGGTGATGATTACTCCCATTTAATTATATGTAATTAATTAATCATAATTTTAGTCCATGCGTAATCTCTGACAAATATTATGATAATCATTGATTTGAATTTTTTTATACATACGATGACGGAGATTAAATACAAAATTTTTCATTAAATATATAAATAATTTCTTATGAATATCTAAAGGCTACATTATCCAAATTTTGTATATCCAGCTATAACTACAAATACGGTGTAAATGATATAAAATAATAATATGCAGGAAAGGAGTCAAATAGCATCAAGTCAAATTTGGGACAGCCCACCACCATAGGGCAAGTAGGTTTCCTCTCCCCCAGTATAAAAAGTGGTCAGTTGGGAGAAAAGGAAAAGAAAAACGAAAGCCAGATAATTAGAACCCACTTTGGGGTGTATATAATAGAGTGTGGCCAATCATAAAAGTTGTACTATGCATGCCTTCCAATTATTTGCGGGAAAATCTTAGATGGAGATATGATACAAGAAACAGATAAGCCAGGATGTCCTCAAAAAATAAATTGCAATAATATGGCCTTTTCTTATGCTTATACTTGTAGACACAAGTTAAAAAAAAATAAAAAATAAAATAAATATATATATATATTTCTTATATTAAAAGTATAAAACAAATATGTCATTATTCAAATAAAATTGTCCTTAAAATTTTCAAATAAAATTTCATATTCGAATTTTGTAAACGTGATTAGAAAAAGAATACTCTAATTAAAAATGAACAATCAAATTCTCTAGAAAAAATTAGTCATCAACGATCCTCAAAGATCTTAGACAATCACATAGTGATAAAAAAATATTAAAAAGAAAAAAATTATTCCATGATTCTAGCTTTTTGTTTTGAATAGTCAAAAGCATTTAATTCTTTCAAAAAATAAAAGTCAGAAGCATTTAATAAGATTAACGTGTATTTAGTTACTTATTGAAAATTCATTGCATATGTTAGAGAGAGTTGAATTGTTTTAGATTGTTTAGTTCTTTAAACAGTCTCACTAGAATTCTTTTCCTTAGTGTATTGGTCTACTCAACTCAACCCATCCTTAATCTGACTCATTTGGGAAGTTATTTAAAATTTCAACTCAACACATTGTAAATTGGGTTAACCCAAGAAACAAATAGAAAATAAAATCATGCAAATAAAATCATGATAATTATCAATTATTCATCAAAATATCAAAGTTAGAGGTTGTAAAATGGGTTACTCAATGCATCGTGGGTTGACCCAATGCAGGCCACAAACTACAACAAGTTAGGCAGAAAAGATCCAGATTGTATTCGTTCTTCTAATTTGATGTTCAAGTCCGGCCCTATATGGGTTGCAAGGATTTTGGATATCACATGACATTGTTAGTTTTTTCTTCATTTTTTTTTTTATGAACTTTTTGATTTGGTTCAAAATTTAATATTTTTTTATTATGTTATTAGTAAGAAGTATTTATTGACTTTATTAATAATTAATTTTTATCGAAGAATCAGATTAATTATTTTTAGTGAGATTCTTTCATTTCAATCATATTTTTTTATACACGATACTTGAGTTCGAAATTTTATTTAAATAATAGAATTTAATCTAGTATTACTCATACTAATAACTTTAACTTGTTGATCCTTCAAAATTCAATATTCATATATATACTATGATAAATAAGTTCAATGGATTATAATAAATATAAAATTTATGTTTTAAAAAAAAAGTAACTCAACATATTCAACCCATAAAATAAATAAATTGAATTAGGTTAAACTCATTTTAAAAGTAAACTCATGTTATCATTTATAATCATACGTATGAAAAAGTATTGTCAGGAAAGTTATAATGTACATATGGAAAGTAATCAACCATTGATTATTAATTAAGGAACACTCTTAATGCAGGAAAAAAGCAGCAATATTGAACATGATAACAAAGAGAGCAGGTGGCATGGGTTGTATCCGAAAAGAGAAAGAACAGTGAGCAAAATGAGGTGGTGGTTTTCCCAAGCAGCAAGACCCAATGTGTATGTGCCCAACAAATAGCCAACTAAGCATTAGTGATGGGATTTAGCTGTATGCCTCATTTTGTGATCAAAATTTGATGTATGCTATAACCACAGGTAGACAAAGGATATGATACGTGGAGGCTGATTCTCCTCCATTATTACTATACTACCCCTGTCACCATGTGGCCTCCATCAATGTCAAGTGGGCTTGGTGGCCCAGTGCCAGTTATGGAACAAGCCTTTTGTGACTCCCTCCAGCTCCAAAGCGTGACAAACAAGTAGTAGCCTAGTAGCCAATTAGACAATTAGAAATTAATAACTTAGGTCTTAGCGGAGGTTTGACGTCTTGTATTCACATGTTGTATGGATGATTTTTTAGTTGGAAGTTCAAATATTTAATTTTTATTGTGAGTAAAAATTCATCATATCAATGATAATCACAATATATTTCATCAACGAGATTATTCTTTAATTTGACGAACTGAACCGGATTGAAAAATATCCCAGGATAAAAAAATAAAATTAGAAATTAGTTTTCTGACTCCAAACGTTCGAATTTCAAATTGGTGTGTCAAGCACTAGTAAATTGACCAAATTCCAAGTACACACACGCCAAATAAGTGTTGGTCAAATCAAACATTTTGGTCACTCACTCCTACTCGCTCCCATTTATTTACTCACACACTCCATTACCAAGTCCTTCAAAGCGGTCAAGGCATTCCAAACTCACGAACCTTCCCCCCTCACCCTTCCAATATAAAATCCCTACTTTCAAAACCCCTCTTCCAAACCAAACCAAATCAACAACCTCAAAAAAAACACATACGTAAACATTTCCAAATCCCAACCTCTTCTTCCAAACCCAACAAAACAAAATCCACAACTTGAAGAAAAAACCACACACACAAAGGAAGTTTCCGAATTTGTCCTTGATAAGGGAAAAAAAATATGCAAGATACGCTTCTTGAGGTTGAGCAAGAAAGCAAAGAAAGTTCGCAAGTTCCGCCAAAGGTGTGTTTTTTTTCCGGGCAGAAGGTGGGTGAGTTAAGTAGCGATGGGCAGCACAAAGGTGGGTACTTGGCCCTGGTTCCCCGGCCCAGACCGGCCTGCACGTGCTCGAACCGACCCGGTTCGGTTCGGTGCGCGCGTCACGGCTACGTGGTGCCAGGGGAGAAGAAGAGGCGCGTGGCCAGCAAAGAGATTCTCAGAAGAGCACTAACACCACCACCCAAACGTTTAGGCCTTAGATGGTTGAATTTCCGACCAACCCCAAGTAGACTCTCTAACATGTCCATGGCCTAATTAATTTTCTTCTCTTCTCTTTTTTTTTTTTTTTAATTTATTTTCCTTTTTTTTCTTTGCATATTTGTACAATCGAGTTTGACAATCTAATGAAATTAGATTATTCTATATTCTTTATGAAGCTTCAATCTTTTTGCAATTGGGTGATCTAGTTTCAGATCCTTGTCTCTTGAAAGCTGAAAATTTGGGTACAATACAACACAGAAAGTAGTGATTTATGTGTGTATTCTTCCTTTGTCTATAGTGATAACAATAGTTTGCTGTTTGTCTCTTAATTATCCGAATTGGAAATATTCTTGCAATAAAGTTTTGAAATTTTGCTTGTTACCCATTTTGTGTGGCAAATTGAGATGCTGCTATTCAATTAGGCTTTATGGTATGTATTCATCTCATGGTTGTTCTGATTTCATTGAAATCGTACCCAGCAGGGTATTTTTCTTTATTCACTTTGTCGAGATCTGTTGTGGTAGCAGATACTTAATAATTCTATAATGTTGTTGCACACAGAACTGAATCAGTAGTTTTTAGATGATGCGATTTGTTGAATTCTTCACTAAGGTCGGATTTGTTCTTTATTCTTAGCTTAATCTTGTGATTTCTAAACAATACAAGGGTGAGAAAAGGATAAGAGATGAGAATCTTTAGATTATTGGTACCATCTTGTTGCAAATTCACTTGAATCAGCATTAAGGTTAATAAGCCTCTTATGACAGAAAGACAACACATAACACAGGGATCTACTGAGTAACAAATGAACATTCAAAATACTATAAACACACCTGAAAAAAAAAGAATCTAATGGTGAGATTTGTATTTGCATCATACATTTTTTGAAATCTTAGATGATTTGTAAGATGTGTATAGGAAATGCAGGTAAATTTTGGCATAGCATATGCTTTGATTTTAGCTTTTGCTAATCACTATGTCCTACAACATACCTTATGCTAAAAAATTAGCTGTTGCCAATCACTGTACCCTACAACAACATACCATATGTTGAAGAGTTGGTAACAAAAGAAACTAATGCTTTTAGGTGAGTACAGTTCGCTATTTGTTTGGTTTGAGGTGGGGAAATGGAAAGAGTTGTTTACAAAATTCAGGTGAAAAATGAATAGATTTGAAGAGTTGTTTAATATGAGGAAAAAAAATGGAAAGAAAGAAAATGAATTGTGAATTAAGAATATCAAGATGTTCCAAGAAAGATGGAAAATAATTGTTGGTTTTTATTGTATTGAAAACTATGTCTCTCTGCCTCCATTTTCTCTCTCTTGTTATTTTTTCTAGTCTCTTTCGTGGCAGTGGCACTGTCAAAGGAAAGAAGATAGCTAGATGCTATTTTAATATCTTTCTCATTTTTTTTTATGTTGAACCAAATGTGAATGCAAGCTCAACATTAATCATGTAGACAACGAATTGAAAATGTGAAATCCTGAATCCTGAATTCCTACATACCCACTGTATGTTTTCAACACGGCTCACATATAAAATTAAACTTTTAAGAGCATCTTCGATCGTAATTTATTTTGAGTTCTTTATCTCATGGTAATTATTTGTAATAGCGTGTGATTGACGGCAATAAAAATATAAAATTACCAAACTTGTTGATTGACTCATCTAATTGACCCATCTCCATGGAGTGAGAGTCATATTGATTTTTTTTTTTTATTATTATTATTTTTTTTTTATCAATATTGTATTTTATTGTGTTTTATGTATCAGTTGAAAAGTACTTGAACTTATGAGCCGTGACTCATGGCTTCTTTGTTGGCAGCTAGACCGCTTCAAACTTGAAAGTATCTCCAGTGCTATTCCAGCATGAGACACATTTAGTAGCAGTGTGAATGGAAGAAATAGTCCTTATAATAACTTTTATGCTAATTAAATACCACAAATTACTTCAACTTTGAAAATTTCTTCTCCAATATCTGACACACCAACCTTATATTAAAATTAATAAATACCCAGTTCAATTCCTAAAATAAATAGTCACCTAATGATGTTTTAGAGATTAAGTTGATGCACATTCATCTTTTAATGACTATTTATACATTGAAAAATACAAAATCAAACAATTAAAGTGTCGTGCATTATAACTTTATGGAATTATTTGATAATTTTCTTCTCAGATAACCAAATAGGACTAAATAATTAGATAAAATTTTAAATTTATATAAAAGAAGATAACCAAATAGGGTTGAATAATTAGATAAATTTTTAAATTTATATAAAAGTAATGCTTTTGTAATTTCATTTCTCTTCATTTTACAGATTAAATTGGTGTATTGCTCTTATTAAAAATATTATTAAATCAAGACTTCTAAAGTAAAAAAAAAAAAAAAATGCTTCTCCTTTTCTTTTTCCTCGTTTTTCTGCACAGAACTATAGGCATCCTCCATAAACAGATTAAAATGACTATAAACAACCAAATTCTCTCTATACAAAAAGTTAGAATGCTTCATTCCGTGAAGGAAGATCCATCAGGTTTTAGATTTAAAAATTCAAAAACTAAGAAAATTGACATCATGGGCAACAAATTAAACTAGGGTACATCACCTAACAATAACATCATTAAACGGAAAACTCTGCAGAATCATACTATTAGCTAGCATTGATTGGTTCACTTGGTTGTTGTGGAATCATCAACAGGATGCCAGTGTCTGTTGAAAAACCAAATGGAATCAGCTGCAACAGCATATTCATCTTCATTTTGGTGCCAGCTATAGTGAGCACGTGTTCTGTTCTTTATGTCCAAAATAGCATCCCAAAACTTGCTTCTCTGTATGCAGAATACACTGGCTGTGGATTTGTCATGCTTCAGTGCAAAGAAAACACACATATCAGTAATCAAATTAAACTTTTTATAGAAGAGACACTAGACAAAGAAAATTTTTATAGAGCTTACTTCGTTGCTAAGCCTTCAATGTTCCCTCCATCACCAATGTTTATGTATGCAGGAGCTGATAGGTCCTTCGAAGGCCCACATTGACCATTCGTAATGTTGTATCTAATATTGGAGATTCGTTCCTGATATGGGATGCATGTAATTATAAATTGTCACGTAATTGATTGACCGTGTCAAACAAAAATTGTAACATTGTTGTGGTTTTATCATTCTTCCCAGTAGTTTACATCAATTTTTAGATTAGATTCATGCACATGTACTGACATGGAGCATTTTTTAGCACTTACACTTCGTTCATAGGCGTGGACGTGACCAGAGAACACAAGATCAACCTTGTACTTCACAAACCAAGGCTCAAACATTACCCTCATGGTTTCTCCTTCCATGTAATGATAGATGTAACTGTTATACCATGGTGAATGCACAAGAACAATCAATCAAGGGGTCTTGGTTCTATCAACCTTTGGTAGCTCTGCCTGAAGCCATTCATATTGGGGAGTATATTTGCCTGAAAAAAGGAAAATGATGAGTTTAATTCTCATGTTTTAAACGGAATCAATTGAGGGTTGTGACTAACAGTACAAAACTATTTTACACTAACAATGTGTCACCCTTTTTCTCAAATGATATTGGTGCAAGAAAAGGTGTAGATATAAAACTTATAAGGAAGCAAATCAGCTTTAAATGGATTATGTATGTGTTATGAACAATAATCTTTTAAGCAAAACTTGAAGATTAAAAGGGATGTATGTAATATTACCAAAAGCTGAATATGAAGCCAAAACTATGATGTGTGCTGAAGCTATCTTGACAGAATACCAAAAGGGATCAGTATTTCCGGATGCTTTGTAAGGCACATTGTAACGGTGGTGGAATGGCTTGAAAGGTTCTGTTTCATCCTGAAAAAAGTATCATCAATTTTGCTCATTAGAACTAAAACTTGCATTTAGTTGAAGCATGAGTCATACTTTCAAGATTGATGAATTACATTGTGAATAAAATTAAACTCATACACAAATAATCCAAACAAATAACTCTTTAGGGTCAGCCAAGAGGTATGGATTTAGATAGTAGCATGAGGTTTTAGGTTCTAACCTTATTAGAGTCATTGTATATCAAAAAGAGAAAAATGACCATTATACACGGACATAGTAAAATAGTCAGAACTACATTTTACTGACTATTTTACACTGTCACACCATAAAACTCTAAAAAGAATAAAAAAAAACAAATATTTATGAATATCAAGTGGACAACTTACAATTTCAGGAGCATAGTCAATTTAATGGTTCCCTGTAGTCCATATCCAAGGCTGATAAGCAGTAATTCTTTCTTAAAATCTTCCCCATGTATCCCACCTCACATTATCATGATTTGGGTGATTATCAGCATAAGAGAGGTCTCCAACATACAACATAGCTTGTCCTTTGTGAGGGTTTGATTCATAGTGAGTAAGGGTCTTGTTTGAATCAAAAGTTTGACCCAGATCCCCTGCAAAGAAAGCCCCATCATCTAAAATTAATTTTGGCCAGCTTAAATCTCGATCCCAGATCCCCTGTAAAAATACACTAGAGGTGTAACTTATAATAAGGACAGGAGTATTAGTTAACAAAAAGAAAATGTCGAGAAAACATAGTTTTCAAAGGGTATATGAACTTGCCCATGAGACCAAACGTGTAAGGCGCATCAGGGTGAACTTTGGGAGGGGTCACAAACCAAAATTGCCTCTTAGTATGCCCAATTCCAACCTCATAATGATATTTTGTGTTAAAAATCGAATAAATGGATGGCGATGAAAAAAGTGCACTAAAATTTGGTGCCAATTTCTCTTGAAAATATCACATGATTAATTGGTTACTTTGAGTTAATTAATGAACAGATACTTCTCTCCACTAGAAAAACCACAACATGGTGCAATTAATGACTTCTTACCTCTAAATCTTTAAGGGTGCAGTGATGAATAAAACCAGAGGAATAATTGAAGTATCTATAGGTAACAAAATTTCCCTCGGCTACCTTCTTGTGCTTGCAGTCCCTCCTCCAGTAATGGACCAGACTCTTTCCTGGTTCGTCCACAGTCACCCATGACACAATCATGGCCCTTCCCTCATGGTCACCTTGTGTTATATGAACCTACAAAACTAACATCAAACACTTGTTCATTTAATTTGTCACCAATTAATGACATTAATTAGAGACATGCAACCAAAGATCTCACATCAACTACTGATATAACCAAAATAAAGTATACTAGGAGACAATTTCCGCTCAATGAATTAACTTTCGGAGTTGAATTAGGCTAAAATCCAAATTTTAAAATGGTATTAGCGTTTCTCTTAATGCTTATTATTGAGTTTATCAGCCCACCTACTATCGGATCATTATCATGTCCAAATTTACAAATTTAAAAGAGTGTGTTGGAGATTGACACGATATGTAGGAACTAGTGATATGATCAAAATAATGTATATAAGTAAACGTGTCACACCCGATATCTCAAACTCAAAAAAGAGGTACCTGCTGATGAGCATTATAGCCAGAAGGGGCAGCAAATACATCACTATCAAGTGGCATGTCCTCAGCCTTCTCAACCTTCCTAATGAAATTGCTTGTCCTGCCTCCATTGCAAACCACAGCCACATGCAGAAGGAACAAAAAAATAAAGCCACAGCTTTTGCTGCAAAACAAGAGTAACTCATTGCACCCTCTATATGTCGATTTCTAATCTTCAAGAGATGTTGAAGCGTTTAAGAACTTGTTCTTCTCAAGCTATTAATAAATAATTAATTAGTAACATGAACGGTGGCAATGAGTTTATAATCCAAGGACTAGCGCCAGTTTCTCTATGGTAAAAGCCACTCCTTCAATCTTGTTTAATCTTTTTTTATCTACTAAAATCTTTTTTAAAAAATAGAGACTCAGTTGATAAGATTATGCATATGATGCACAGCACCGGAAATTTGCACAACCAATTGCAAGAATTCGTAGTAATAGATTATCCAAAATTTGAATTTATGTTAAGTATGTTATAAATTTCTATTTGTTTTTGTAAAATGTTATCAATAATATTAAAAACAAGATTTCATTAAATAATACAGTGGTCTTAAACGTGGCTAACTGAATAACAATAGTAACAAAATCAGATAATTAAATAAAAATAAAAACCAATTTTTATTTTATTCTGTCAACACAGTTTAAATTTTTGAGTTGAAGGTAATTAATTTATTTAATGGCTATTGCATGATCACGTAGTCAACTTTGTAATTATTATGTGCTCTTGGACACATAAAGAACCAAACTCATTTTTCTCACCAAAAAATAATTGCAAAGGTTGACTATAGGTCTATAGCAATATCGAACCAAAAAATTAAACCAGTACCACGAAAAGAGCATCATAGTACTGGCACCATTGCTTTCCCCAAAAGAAAATGTCATTTTATTTTGTGAATGTAGTCTTTAATAGATGATTACGAGTACTGAAAGTAAAGGATCCAGTCTATCATCTCTGATTATTTTAGAAAAAAAAAAAATAAAGCATGTAAATTGAAGCTTTGGATCAAATAAATTATAATAACTCCTAATAGTAATGTAAAAAAATGTATTTTCGTGCAAATTCTATCAATAATATGAGTTATTAAAGATTGAATCCTACAATCATTATTTTCAAATTTTAAAGCAAAAAAAAAAAAAATATATATATATATATATATTTTAAATTTGAACTGAAAAAGTTAGTGTCATGACTCATGACTATACTGTAAGAAAGAAATAATAAATTACAATAACCATTAAAAATTTGACATTATTTAGAGTTTGACTGTATTATTTGATTTAATGCTCCTATGAATTTTGTTTTTTGTAAAGTACATGTTCAGCGGTGGAGATTAAAAGTTCATAAATGGAATGTCAGTAGTAGTACACAGTATAATAAAATATTGTAATTATTTAGTTAAATGGAAACAAAAGTTATTCAAATCATCATTACCAATGATTAAAAAAAAGCTTTTCAATCTGTTAAAAAAACAAAAGTTATTCAATCTGTAAAAAAACAGTTATAAATGAAATATACTCAAAAAGACCAATCATATACCTAATGAAAGATATATTAAATAAATTGGATAAGAATAAGATTAAGTAAGAATATGATTTTTTTTTCACTTTTTTTTTTTTTTGTGTATGTTATGAATAGTATATACTAGTTTATACTATTCATTATCCCATCAATGAATGATATTTGATAAATATTGTGATGTCACATATTTACTATTAATTTTATTATTTTTGTTATTAGAGTTTAAAGAACTTTTTGTAATTTTTTTAAAAAATTTTATATTTTAAAAAATATAATATAATTTTATTGATTTTTAATTTTGATTTTTATTGAAATACCATTTAATCCCTAATTCTAAATCCTAATTTTAATTCATAATTTCAAATTTTGTTCATGTCTCAATTCCCTCGTTGCCTCTATCGTGACCTCATTGCTTTCACCGTGACTATCGCATCAGTGTGTGTCATTGTTCGTGCGCATCTTCTTCCTCTTCCTTTACATCGTCGTTTTGGTGGTATGCTTCTAGCTCTTCTTTTAGGTTAATCTCCATCTTGCTACCGTCGTCGTCGTTGTGTTATGCCGTGCCGTGCCTCATCGCTGCGTTGTTGTTCCACGCTTCATCACTGTGCCACCCCTCTTCTCAATGACACCTCCTTTCATTGTGAATCTCCATCTCACTACCCTATTCTCTTCCATGTTGATTTTTCTTTCTCATACAATGATCTACTATTTTATGAATTGTTCAATTAATTTCTTAGTTTAAGGAATTTTTTTGTGTCTGAATGGTGGTAATTCGTACGATAATGAGTTTATAACGAGGTTTATCTTCGTTAAGTATTTGTTTCGTGAGAGTGAAGATTGGGGAAAATAATTAACACATAAAAGTTGGCTTAGTTTCTTGGGATGTTGTTGCTTAGAAACCGAATCAATCTGTGATAGATCTATCAAGTTGAAAATGTAATCAGGCAAGGGTCGTGAAAGTTTGTTGTTCTTTAATTCCCTACATTAAGAGTATATAGTTAAGACAAATTTCACCATATGATTTCTATTTGTAGAAAATATGAATATTGAAGATGTTTGGTTCATATGAGAACTTTTTGGTTAAAAGGAACAAATTTAGTAGGCATAGACACTGTGACCCAGGGCATTTGAAGAATGAAATGAAATGGTTAGAACTTGCTTGCATTGGCAGATAGCGGAATTTAATTAAGACAGTTCTGTCATATGTGAGTGAAGTGGTTAGCATTTTTTTTGTTGTAGACAATTTATTTTGGTCTTTTGTTGATTAATTATGTAATATGGCTTTGAATAGTACTGTTGTTGCTGTAATTTGGTTTGGCTAGTGCCTATCTTAGGACCTTGCTATATTGCACTATTGACTATGTGGCATCTTGGCTTGTTTGCCTATATGCTATACATATATATGCTTATGCTGAGAAAAAAAAACAGAAACAAAAAGTTTAATACGATTTCAACATAAAACTATGCAAATGTTTTATTTCCAAGTATAGACATTATAACTATTGTTTCGGACTAACATAAGGGGAGACTGGGCAGTTTTAAGCCATGTAAGGACTTCTAGTAATACTTGTAAAATTGAGTTCATCAATTTGCAATTGGAGGCTTCAAAGGAAGCACTTTTCAGGAAAACAGATTTATATATCAGATGGATTGCTTTCTTATCTAACTTGAAATTTGATAGCTTGTCATCTTTTGCTTCAAATTACTTTGAAAACTGGAAGAAAATAGAATACTCTCTTAATTTTTTAGCTGAGATCATTGGACAACTAAAGTTGCAGATAGAAAAGAATTATCTTCATGTATCTTACTCATTTGAGGAATTTGATTTGTCCTTGAAGACAATTTCAAAGATGAAAGCAGATGATCGGAAAAGAGTTGTTTCATCCAAATTTGAATGGGTTACAGGATCGTTGATCAAGGGGATGGATTGTCTTGGAGAATGCAAATCTATGTTGGAAAGATGCTGGAAGACATCTCTCCAAAAGCTTGTAGATTATTTTTGGGTTAGTTAAGCTTAATGTTTTATTGATTTAGTTCCTTTAAAGTGAGAAAGCATATAAAGTGAGAAAATTAATAGATTTGAATTAAAGTACCTTGTAAATTTAACTTGCTTTGAATTAGGATGGATGCACCCTTATTTTTTTGCTTTACACATTCTTTCTTGTGTCACCGAAATATCTATGTTTTATTTATTCTATTATTTCTAGACAGTTAATTATCATTTCTCCTTGAACATACAGAGAGTAAAAAATTGTAGAAGTTTTCTTTATCGGATAAATCCTTATTGTGGATTTATGATTGTCACCCATTTTTTCCCTCTTCTTCTGATTAACATTATCAACTACATCAACTTTTAAAATTTGTTGAAACAATTTGGCTAAGAAAGACAATGTCTAATTATCAAGGTTTGATATTCTGAATCCTATATATTGAACCCAGCTATTTGCAATTATGTATAGATGTTTTTGTTGAACTAGCATATGAACTTAACCATTAAACAAATTTTGAAATTACAAATAAGATAAATATCAATAGGTCAAATTAAAATAGCCACATTGTCTTTGAACAAAATATGTGACCATAATAATCAAGACAAGTAACAAAATGTAAAATATTTAAAACTTCCAATGTAGCTAGAATATAAATTCAAAATTAAACTATCAATTAACAAGATTTTTCTTCTTCCTCTCAATTTTTCCAGTTTGTCGTAACTAATTTAATGACTTGGTCTTTTTTTGTGTTGTATGAGTGAAGAACTAAATCTAATGCAAGCTTCATTCTTGTTTTAGTATCAACCTTTCAGATAGATAAAAATAAATGTCATTACACATTATAAAAACATTGTAACTAAATATAAAATTAAGTAAAAAAATCAAAGAAGTTAAGTTTAAAGATGTGGAAGTAGTAAGTTGTTAACTACCTGTATTATATAATTGTCAGATAACCTGCAGTCGAGCATCCATTTTGCAACTTATCCCACAATCATTTCTAAAAGTTACAAAATGTCAGACATACATAAATATACATTTAAGTAGAACTTTTTTTTTTATTATTATTAAAATAGTGAATTGGATAAAAATCTTATGATCCAAAAGCTTGTTCCCCAATGCCATCTGACACCTTTAAACTAAAACCAGAGATTTGTGGTTTGCTTATCTTGCCACTTTTGTAAAAGGAATCATTCAATAATATAGTCTCTAAATATGTTACTTGGATAATTAATTAATGGTAAGTGTAATTAATTATTAGCAGAGTTTTTATGGAAATTATACTTTACCAATATTCAAACATATAATTTTCTTATTGTGTTCATTTTTGGGTTAGGTTTTGAGTCCAAAAGTATGAGTTTTCTCTTTTCAACATCAACCACTAGATAATACCAATGATTGTTCATGTCATTGATAAGAACAAAAATCTATAATAAAAACATTATTTTAGTTAGTAAACATGCTTGGATAATAATAGACAAAAATATATCATTGATTGGAATAAGAGAATGAGTTTTGACCTTTTTCAAGGAATCAACTTTGCCTATGTATTTCTTTTGAAAGTGTTGCTTCACAATTGCAGGAGGTATAGATAGTCTCGATACAAATTGCTGTCATTTTAATTATCTAATGTTAAAAAAGTATAAATGACATAGTAAAATAAGAAAAATAAAAACAAATGCATAGGTTAATTCTTACCGCAACAAGTGTCAATAAATACCAAAAAAACATCATCTCAAGCCATAGATCTTTCACGATAGGTGAGCATGCATGCAACTAAGTTAAGTATCTATATAAAAAAAAAAAAGTTAATAATGGAGTGACACTAACAACTTTTAATAAAATAACATAAGAAAATGACAATAAAAAGTTTACGTCTCCAACAAGAGCTTTAGGTGGAAGAAAAGTTCTAAAAACTTTTCTAGTTTCGGTGGCTAAACATGTACTAGTAGTAAGGAACAGTAAGGACCTCGTTCCTGTAGCAATAAAGATAAATTTAGTTCAATAAAGATAAATGAGCAATAAAATGTGTTTGTTTTACTTGAAATGTAAATTATTGAAAAACTTTAGTTATCCATCTTTCTCATTATCCTTATTTGCACCAAAGATATAAGCAATTACATATGCTTGAATACTATCAAGTACTATGTTTGGTGGAGGCGTGAACAACATAGGTATTCACTACAAATCAAAGTACATGGTTGTTAGTGAAATGATAATTTTTTTATAAAGACTAGTGACATGTATATATTACCTGAGGTACTTCAACACTTTCTTTCATGCCATTAAATATGTCATTGTGAAGGGGATTCAGGTTGATAAACTGATCAAAGTTATTTCCCGCTATGGTATGCAAGAATAGTGATTTTTTTTATTTTTTCAACTTTTAAATTTGTCTCTTGACATTTGGATACCTTTTTTGTCTTTCTAGATGACATGTTGATTTTTGGACTTTTGTTGTTCCCTTTTATTTGTGGGTGTTTTATCAATGAATTTTCATAGAAGACAACAAGGAATACAAGTTGGCTGGACTCAACATAGCTCTTTAACTTACAACAATCAACTTCAATTCATCAAACCCTTTCGCAAGCCCAAGCATAGTTGTTGATAAGTGTGACAATTTTGCTCGTCTATCATCCTATCACAATTGAATTGCTTATTTTAAGTAGTTGCTAGTTAAAATTCAATGGTAATATTCTTATATAATTATACCTGTGTAGTATATGGTTTTCATGATTTGTTTTGGAGAATTGAAAGAGGCATCATTGTGAGCTTCCACTTTAATGGTGTTTTCACTATGATTCAATAAAAATTGTTATTGAAAGAAAATAAGGTTTATAAAATTAACAAAATATTAAGGTATTGAACCTTGATGAAATGTTGATGCATTGGTGTTGGTCCTTGGTGCTTTTGCTTGCATCCCAAAGAATTGTTGTTGGATGATGCTTCATTAATTTCCTCTAGAAACTTTATTCTATTTTGTTAACACTAACTTTCAAAGGAATTGTTACTTAAATAGAATGAATGGATAATAAAATAAATCTATCCTAGTTCAATAAGATATTATTTAATCAATATTAAAATTAAAAATTCATCAAATTTTAGAATTTTTTTCTCAAATCTACTCGAATACTGCTGTTATCTAAACATATTTAATAAGATGTTATATAATTAATTTTGTATTTATTTAATTTAATAAAATCATAATAGTAGTTAATAAGATGTTATATAATAAATTTTGTATTTATTTAATCTAATCAAATATCATAGTATTTAATAAGATATTATATAATCAATTTTATATTTATTTAATCTAATCAAATCATTATAATATTTTGTTATTTACACCCATTTTATTAAATAACACCTTTTAACCCCTTTTAATAATTAATATTTTTAGTGAATTTAAATTAATTTAATAATTATATTAATCATAATTATTAATTAATAATTGAACATCAACCTAACCAAAATTGTCAATCTTTGAAACTAAAGGAACAAATGTTATGATTAAGACCAAAATTACCAATTTTTTAAACTAAGGGTTGGGGTTGGTCAAAGTTGTCGTCGCATGGACGTGAGCAACGATCCGATCCTCCACAAAAACATAAAATTTTATTTATAAGGACCCAAAGTAAAAAAGATGTATTTTATAGGGATTCAAAACTTATTTAAGCCAAATTAATACATAAACGTTCAAATATGTTTTTAATCTTGAGCATATGATAATTATATTATAAATATAAATATAAATTATTATTTAACTATATTCATAAAATAATAAGAAATCCATTCCTAAAAGAAAAAAAAAAAGATAATTAAGAGAAAAAAACATAAAAACATCAAATGAAAATTATCACAAATTTTAGCACATTTATTCTGCCATCTTATTAAATTAACATGCAACGTATCAGTTAACACATTTTCAAGTTATTAAATTAATTATAAATTAACTAAAAATTATTAATTATTAAAAGTGATTTTTTAATGTTAAAGTCTTTATATAATTTTTAATTAACTTAATAACTATATAACTTAATTGCACTTAAATAATTCACCTAGTTAAATTTAAAATAATAATTTATGATTAGTAAAATAGGTAATTAAATTTAATTAATTAAATGTTTTGATTAGTAAAAAAAAGACTTAAATATGTTTTTTTTTATGAATAAAGAAATTAAAAAAATGATACTAAGGCCTACAAAAGAGAGTGCCGGAGGCATAAGGAACTAAGTAATTCGAAGCTGAAGCTGGACAAGAATTTAATAAAATAAACGAGGAGGAGGATTTGGCTCCTGACTTAGCAAGAATGTCTGCCACATTATTTCTTTGCCTAAGCGTATGCTTGAAGCTAATATTCCAAGGGAGTTGTACGTAATCACGAATGGCCGAAACCACACCTGCATGAGGATGAACAACGTCGAGCCCCTCAATGATGAATTTCAGAGAAGTGGTGGAATCCGTCTCACAAATAACATTAGAGAAATCTTTTGTGTGGGCAAGTTTAATGCCATGGAAAATAGCACACAGCTCAGCGGTAGTGTTTGAAGTAAAACCACAATTGCCCATATAACCCGTGATCCAATTGCCTGCAAAATCTCGTAGAACGCCACCAAAACCTGACAAGCCAAGATTACCAAAGGAACTACCGTCCGTATTGATCTTGATGTAGTTTTACGGAGGAGGTTCCCAGTTAACCAGTATCCTATCTATTGAGGATGAGCTGGTCGAACTAGTTGAGCTTGTCCCTTTGGCTAGATGTAAAAGAGAACTTATCTGGTTATGCATATACCAGTCTGGCCAAACTATATCGTTAAAAACCACCTCATTCCTCGCACGCCAAATCATCTAACAAGTGATGCTGAATAAGAGCTGAAAATTTCCTTGAATGTTACTTCTGAGCCAGTATGCAGCATCATCAATGAAGAAATCAAGACCATACTACAACCGAATGTATTGCCATACCTTACATGCATAGGGACAATCGCGAAGGATGTGAATCCATGTTTCATTGGCATCTCCACACCTGCAACAAGAAGAATCAATAGTAATATGCCGCATGAAGCGGAAAGAGTTAGTAGGAAGACTCTCTCTATAGGTGAGCCAGATAAAGTGTTTAACATTCTCAGGTAGCTTGGACTTCCACACCCACGACTAGAACTCAGCACAGGTAAGATGAAAAGCAGGCTCTCGGCTCAACCACACATAGGCGGACTTGGTATCATACCTTCCCGAGCTAGATGCACTCCACCTAATAATATCCGGCATAGAAGGATTGAGAAACAAGTACGGAAGGGTGTTCCGAATGTCTTGGGGCAAGGTTGTAGTAAGGACGTCAAAGTGCCAATAGCCATCAAAATAGACATCCTTAACGCGTAATTGCATGTCCCTTTCATGGACCTCATCTACCATGCCATACAATGGTCCCTCCTATAACCAAGGATCAAACCAAAATGAGCAATCCCCGTCTCCAATCCTAAACGTGAAACCTTGTTTGAGATGAGATAAGGCTTTCATGATAGAGGACCAAACATACGAGCTGCTTGTGGAATTCTTAAGGTGAAGAATATTCTTTTGGCTAATATATTTCGCATATAGTAAGCGAACCCATAACTTATCCTTATCGTGCAAAAGATCCCACACATGCTTGCCAAGTAGGGAAATGTTAGCTTGGCAACATCGACGAATGCCCAAACCTCCTTTGGCACGAGTTTTAGAGATCGTAGACCAATCTACCCAATGATTGTGATTCCCTCCCCAGATGAAGCACCTTAACCTAGAGTCAATTTTATTGCAAATTCCCTCCGGGATCCATAGGTTTTGCATAGAGTAGGAGGGGATAGTAGATATAACTGACATAGCCAAAGTTACTCTGCCAACACGGCTAAGGAGTTGACCCTTCCAACCTGCAATGCGGCTATTGACACTATGAGGGAGGAAAAATCCGCCTTAATGGTCCTACCTACCAAGAGAGGGAACCCCAAGTATCTGCCTGGATTATGAGTGTGTTGGAACTCTAATATAGTGGTGAATTGCTGGATTTTGCTACGTAGAACATTCTTAGAGACGAAGAACTTAGATTTTTAACTATTGACTTTCAAGTTAGAAGCAAGACAAAATAGACGGATAACATCTTAGACCAACTGCACTTGATTTGCTGACGCCTTAGTGAACAACAGGCAATCATCGGCAAAAAATAAATGTGATATCTTAGGGCCACCTCTAGAGACCGTAACTGGTTGCCAATCCCCACTACTCACTTTCTCCTGAATGAGAAGTGTTAGCTTCTCCATGCATAGCAGAAAGAGATAAGGTGACATTGGGTCTCCCTGACGAAGACCACGTCTCGGCGAGAAAGAGGGCAATCTCTCATTATTCCATTTTAAGGACAAAGACGTAGTAGTAGTGTAGTTCATAACCAAATCTATTGTGCGGTCTGGAAACCCAAATTCCTTCAGAGTCAATCTCAAGAAGCTCCAATCAACCCTATCATAGGCTTTTTCAAAATCAATCTTGAACATAACATATCCAGTCTTTCCAGTCTTCTTATGCATACTATGAACAATCTCTTGGGCGATGATGGCATTATCACAAGTTCCCCTCTTGGGGATGAAGCTACTTTGAAGGGGACCAATGATAGAATCTAGGTGTGGCCGAAGGCGATTCACTAGGACCTTGGAGACCAATTTGAATAGAACATTACAAACACTAATCGGTCTGAAGTCCCTGATGGACGTGGGATTCTCCGACTTAGGAATGGGAACTATCAAAGTGTTAGTTATTTGGGATGGGACAACAGTTGTGACAAAGATCTCAACTACCATGTGTGTAATATCATCCTTGATATGTGGTCAGAAGGTTCTGAAAAATATAGGTTGAAATCTGTCTGGCCCAGGGGCTTTGTAAGGGTTCATGCTAAATAGGGCATCCTTCACTTCCCGTAACGTGACGGTAGCGGCTAGGCCGAGGGAGACATGATCCTCTAATCGAGGAATATGCACTAGCTGTAAGCAATTGGGAAGACATCTAGCAGTAGATTGGAAGAGACCTTGGTAGAACGATTGAGCTTCCTTCTTAATAAGGGATGTATCAGTGCACCAAATATTATCGATAAACAGACCAGAAATGTGATTCTTGCGTCTCCTAATAACCGTTTGAGTATGAAAGAATTTGGTATTCTTGTTGCCAAATCTTACCCAATTCTCACGAGACTTCTAGAACCATAACATTTCTTCACGAAAAAGGATCTGGTTGTACTAGTCCTGCAAGACTTTCTCGAACTGAATCAAGTCGGAAGTAGCCCGAGTCTCTAGTTCTTGGTGGACTCCTTTGATACGAACTTCCAACTTCTTTTTGTCTTGAAAAATATTCCCAAAGACCTCTTTGTTAAAGGTGATAGAGCTGTCACGAATCTTATTAAGCTTATGGAAAGTGTCTCCTGTAGTTTAACCCCATGCTTGTGTCACAATATTTGCATACTCCCAAATATGCTTTACATGTATATTACAAGTATGAAAAATACATTTAAGCCTAAAAAAAATAATTAAAAAAGTCAACGTTATATTTAAATAGATTTTGTTTTGTAAGAAAGTCATATGTAGAAAATTGTAAAGTATTATATACTCAAATTATTTAATGGTTCAATTACACTTGATGAAGGTTTCTAATAAGGCATAAGTCCAACTTAGCACATGAACATAATACACTCATCCAAACCAATGTGCAGAATCATCTCTAGTATTCCTCCAAAGTGAGTTTGCACCAACTACTCACTTTTCTTTTGCAAGACAATCAAATAGAAACTATTAAATAATATTGCTTATCAAAACATCATCAATTCATAATAAAAATTTCAAAAAACTATTAATTTGGTCAAACATTATAGTATTTGTTAAAGATCTCTACATAAAATGTATAATGCGCTATTGATCTAATAAAACTAACCAATAAAAAACAAGGAGTTAATATAAATCATTGACTCTTCTATCAATATCGAACACCATAGTTGGTTTTTGGTGTCTGCACGCTCTTCCCAATGAGCCTAGTCCCAACCTTGAAAGGCATAAAAAAAACAATCTTAGAGTATGTAAATAAAGTAATACTAGATCATCGTTAAAACAAGAGAAACATATAAAAAAAAAATCAAGTACCTGAGTATAATTATATAAAAAAGATGTCAATTTTTCAATTAATCAATGACATTCAACCAGGCTTTCCACCTACATTAGACATATTATCTACCACTTTTAGAGAACATAAATTCAAAACAAATTTCAAATGTTTAACACTTAGATGAACCATGACTTACTAGTTCCACTTTCATCATTAATGGCATTTTGAGGGCACTACCGAGTCCCACCATTAATGTTATTAACAATGCCATAATTCTGAAAAAAAAAACATATAATTCAAACTTTAATGAAATTATGCATGAAATTGAATAGTAGTACATTCGGATTAAAAGAATGAACAAACCGTAGTCATGGGCATTGAATTTGGCATGGGGAAAAGTGGGACTTGGGGAAATTGTCTATATATAGCATTTATTCCATATGAAGGAGTTAAGGACATCCCTTGTGTTGATGTCATTGAATGATGGATAATAATGTTAAGGGGGTAATATATGTACCATTTGCTGAGGTTGTACAACATTAGCATCAAAAGGAGCAATAAGATTCATTTCCTTAAGAAATTACACACAAAGGTCACAAGTCAATTTCCAAATATAAACTTGAATGCTGAATGCATTTACTACATGCCAAAAGAACTATACTTATAGATTGATTGTTTGACATTTTTGTATAACAATTTAGCTTCACATCTTTCATTTGAGTAGAACCACTGAGTGTATAAAATTATTAAAGTGATAATCTAAAACCAAATATAAACACTAAAACATGTCATGACATCTTCAATCATTTTATTTGTCATATTGAACAACATCAACTCAAAGTTTTCTTTCTTCAAATTTTGACCAAAGCACTCTTGTCTTTTATCTGTTACTCTTGTGCGATTATCGGCTTCTCTTCTTCGTTTCTACAATTAAAAAAAAGTGTAAAAATATATTGAACAATAAATTCAAATAGGAAAACCAGCAACTCACTATAGATGGTAATTTTAAAAATCATTCACATTACATTATCTGATTGTACACTTTGTTGTCTCTGTTTTCCATCTTGCCTTTTACTTTATTCAATTGACATTTTTTGTTTATCCTGCAAAACATAATTGATAAATCTTTAAAGAAATGAAACTAATGCACTTCAAATTACGATTATAAAAAGCTATCACATTACATAATTTGGTCCTACACTTTGTTGTGAATGTGTCTTGTCTTACCTATCAATTTCATCAATTGAGTTTTGTTCTTTGTCTTGCAAAACAAAATTGATAGATCATTATAAACATTTCAAATAAAAAAAAAGGATAGTAAAATAATGTATTTTAATAGTTAAAAGAAGTTACTTTGTTAGATGCTCTTCTACTATCATGAGACTCAAAACCACATGAATCATAAGTAACTCCAATTCCATCATCCATAGAAACGAGATCAGGACATGTAGTTACTTTGTGACCATGTTGTTTACAGTTCAAACACTTACAACTCTTTTTGTAACTATTCTTTCTTGGAGCCCCTTTTGCATTTACCTTTACCACATTTGGATCACATAAGCCATTTTTAGGAACACATTCACTACTATGAGTACCTTCCTTCTTTTGTAACTTATCAATCAGTTTTAGAATTTCATCTCTAATAAAATCAAAATTCTCACGCTTTTTGGCAGTAATGTGACAAATTTTATTGCAATTGGCAGCTAAGACCCTAAACCGAGTGGTAATTATCATGTCATTATTCATGTTCTCTGATTGAGAGTATGACATAAATGAGTTTTTAGCATTCTTCAACCATTGGTTTTAAATCAAACTCCCAAGAAATGAATCTATATGCTAAAGCCACATAACACATATTATATGGCAACATGGAATGCCTGTAGATTCATACAACATACAATCACATGCAAATTTAAATTCTTGTCTGTCATATACAACTTCATGTTCACTATGACGTTGACAAAACTTCTCCATTTTAAATATAAAATTGTCCACACTTTCTAATTTTTCAATCACATTCAATGCTCCAATAGTTTCAATATGTGCTCTAACCAATTTGAAAATATCCCTGGTAAAAATCTTTGAGGCATGTTGCTCCAAATTCTTGAGACAAGTAGTTAACATAGGTTTTGTATAAAATGAATTGAAATTTAAACTTAATTCATTATACCTGTAATCTCTTAGAATGAGCTCAAACTTAGACAACAACCTCACAATTATACTTTTCCTTTGAATATACCTCTTTAGACCAGAATTTACACCTTCAGACAAAGAAGTAGTCTGTAACAAAAAAATTATCACACAAATAAGCCGTAGCCCACATAAACCTCCTCTCATAGGCTTGTGAAACCTAATTATTTCCTCCAAGCTGATGTTTGACAACCATATTTTGCCAAAGTGTTTCAAAATTTTTCGGTGTAACATTAGCATACATTGCTACATGCCCACCTTTTTTATCCATCATGTAACCCATTATCTGACATGTTCTTACACTTTGTGCATGAAGGCAATCCACCTGAGCCTTGTCTACATCAATCAATCCACGATATGAACGAATGAAAGACACAAAATACAAATGACACAATTCATGGTTATGAGTCTATGTAAATGACACAATTATCCACCTAGATGTCTTTTTATCTAGCTTTACACGCAACTTGGCATTGCAATTTGTACAGGTGAGAGGTCTGTGATCTCTTTTTCTATCATCCTTCATCAAGTGTTTTTTTTCCCTCAGTCTTGCTTTGTTGCATACAAACACATACATTGTAATATTATCGCTCTCATCGTTGGCTTTCTGTCTTTTTCTAAGCCCAAAACCATGAACCTTTGCATACAGATTATAAAATTCATAAGCTACTTAAAAATCCAACCACTCTATGTGTTCAGCTGTCAAATCAATAACACTTTTGTATTCATCTTTTGTCATAGGTACATCTGCAAACTCTTTTTTATTATTGATATCATCATTAGTTTCACTTTTGCTTCTAGCTAAAATCTCAATGTCACTAAAATTAAGTTCATTGTTATCATCTAAATTAACAAATGAATCATCATGGTAGTTATCTGCATTTCAAATAGTAAAAACACAAATAGAATAAATAAATTAAAAACCATTAAATACTGCATTTAAAAATAAAACTCAATTTCCAGCATGCAATAATAACTAACTAGTGAAACCATAAAGAAAAATTAACAAACTACAAATCTAGGTTTTGTTATATAGTCTAAACGCTAGTCATACTCTTTGGCTAAGCTGTTTACATATGTTACAACCCAAGTGTCATGCAATGCAATTTACAAGGAAGGAAATAAAGTAAGAAACAAAGACAAAATACATTAGCAAAAAATAGTATTTTGATTAACAAATAGTAAATACTAATATTTAATTATGTTTTTTCATCGAAAGTGTAGTCCAATCAGTCATTTATCCTTTTGATTCTCCGATATCACAAGAATTGGCATAATAGAACTAAGCACATGTTTAGTTTTTTCTTAATTTTTACACAAATTTTTCGGACAAAAAGTTTCATTGTAGCTTTTCTAACTATAACTATAAGCTTAGTGAGTGAAAAGCTTGAGAAAAAAATGCACTCAACTATAAGTGAAACCTACTATATACAAAACACAATTCACAAGAAGAATTTAACTCTACTTATTTAGTTATAATGTATCTAGGCTACTTTTGCTAAGTAGAACCATTATTTTAGGTAATTTCCAATAGGTTACACGTTTGGTGAAAACAAGACAAGCTAAATGAAACATTAACTTAATTTTTTTTTGTTATTATTAAATTAGTCAACAGAATACACATGTTATTAGTGACTATCTTATATTCTTATTTACTTCTTTTTTTTGTTATTTATGTTAAAATCTTATTATAATAAGATTCATGTAAGAATAGAATTCTTGTCATAGATGAATAGGAGGTAATCTGCACCGGATTGTTTGTTTAAATCCTTCATCTAAAACTGCATTTAAAAGCTTAAAAAACTATTTTATTTTCTAATTTAATTGATTTCAACCAAAATTAATGATTTCTACAGAGAGAATGTGTTAATACTCCTATTTAGTTAAATATAAATAATATGTTTTGTTCACTTTGAAAGAAGACACATAGTGGCTCAGGAGACATGAAACCATTAGACTATTTTATGTACAGAATTATAACATAAATTCTTAATTCTTATTCTTTTTGTTCCTTTATAATAATAGTTTAAGAATTCATTATTCTAACCAACAAAATCATCTATATATCTCAGTTTTATAATAATTACACTACTTATGACATTTAAGTTTTATAAAATTTAACTTAATTAAAAGTTTAATTGAGTTTCTATAAAATCGGTGCACTTTTTTTTTTATCAACACCCCTAGCTCCAAGTGACACTAAGTTTACTCAAAGTAGACATTCTCACATTGCATAGTAGCCCCATCCATCTTATTACCCTTTAGTGATTAAAAGATTACTCATATAAATTAAGTTCTTCCCCTATCTATGATCTATTTTCTTCCAGTTTTCAAAGTAATTTGAAGCAAAAGATGACAAGCTGTCAAATTTCAAGTTAGACAGAAAAGCAATCCATCTGATATATAAATCTGTTTCCTTGAAAAGTGCTTCCTTTGAAGCCTCCAATTGCAAATTGATGAACTCAATTTTACAAGTATTACTAGAAATCCCTACATGGCCTAAAATTGCCAAGTCTCCCCTTGTGTTAGTCCGAAACAATAGTTATAATGCCTATACTTGGGAATAAAACATCTACATAGTTTTATGTTGAAATCGTATTAAACTTTTTTGTTTCTGTTTTTTTTTTCTCAGTATAAACATATATATATATATATATATATATATATATATATATATAGGCAAACAAGCCAAGATGCCACATAGTCAATAGTGCAATATAGCAAGGTCCTGAGATGGGCACTAGCCAAACCAAATTACAGCAACAGTACTATTCAAAGCCATACTACATAATAAACCAACAAGACCAAAACAAATTGTCTACAACAAAAAAAATGCTAACCACTTCACTCACATATGACAAAACTGTCTTATATCTACCAATGCAAGCAAGTTCTAACCATTTCATTTCATTCTTCAAATGCCCTGAGTCATAGTGTCTAGGCCTACTAAATTTGTTTCTTTTAACCAAAAAGTTTTCATATGAACCAAACATCTTCAATATTCATATTTTCTACAAATAGAAATCATATGGTGAAATTTGTCTTAACTATATACTCTTAATGCAGGGAATTAAAGAACAACAAACTTTTACAACCCTTTCCTGATTACATTTCCAACTTGACAGAACCATCACAGATTGATTCAGTTTCTAAGCAACAACATTCCAAGAAACTAAGCCAACTTTCATGTGTTAATTATTTTCCCCAATCTCCACTCTCACGAAGCAAATACTTAACGAAGATAAACCTTATTATAAACTCATTATCATACGAATTACCACCATTTAGACACAAAAAGATTCCCTAAACTAAGAAATTAATTGAACAATTCATAAAAATAGTAGATCACTGCATGAGATAGAAAAACCAACATGGAAGAGAATAGGGTAGCAAGATGGAGATTTGCAATGAAAGGAGGTGTTGTTGAGAAGAGGGGTGGCGCAGCAATAAAGCGTGGCACAACAACACAACGATGAGGCACAACATGGCACAATGGTGACGACGACAGCAAGATGGAGATTAACCTAAAAGAAGAGCTAGAAGCACACCACCAAAACGACGACGTAAAGGAAGAGGAAGAAGATGCGCACGAACAATGACATACCACACTGATGCGGTGGTCACAATGAAGGCAATGAAGTCATGGTGGAGACAATGAGGGAGTTGAGACATGAACAAAATTTGAAATTATGAATTAAAATTAAGGTTTAGAATTAGTGAGGTGACAATACTTAACACGTATCATTCATTGATTGGATGATGAATAGTATACATAGGTGTATATTATTCATAACATACACCAAAGTGAAAACCTTTTTTTTTTTGCGCAAAAAGTAAGAATATGATAAAATAAATAAATAAAAATCAGTAAAGATGTGTCTATAAATAGAATCCAAACCGCATTTTTTTTAATTAGATTGGATCGAGCAGCAACATGATTACACAAATCTAAATAAATCCAGTTCTTCAATCTGGCTTGGATCAAGATATAACGTTTGTCTATATGTTCATGGATCAGCCAGGTCCACACATTACATGAACTGAGGATTCCCCTCTAATAGTACACACATCAGTCATCACATGTTTGATGACAAGGTTTTTAACACTTGAAATTAATATTATTGGAAGGCAATTTTGAACTTAAATTATTTACTCATTAAATTTATCAACAATTACATTGTGTAATGTTTACAGGAGAGTTGATGTAACATAGATGAATTTCCGCGGGATGCAACATATACACGTATACAATTAGTTTTTTCACATTCCGCATCATAAATCTGTGTCCATATCATGGACAAAAATCTGATTCAGCAAAACCATTGTTCTCCCTCTGCTTCTGGTCATATCTCCACGCGCTACTCCTGATAAACATAAAAAACAAATTAAAAAAATGTCCAAAAGCTATATAAATATGCTCACATAATAACTATTAATTTATCATATACCTCAGGATGATGAACAGATGTGGTGGATTTCACTTCTGAAGGCGCCAAAGACTGAGTGTTTCTTGCTTCTGATTTTTCATTTGAAAATCTATTGATCACAAAAGCCTACGTTAGAACCAATACAAAATTTTCATATGAATAATAATGCAGGAAAAGCTGGAAATGAAATGTAAAGGCCAATCTTAATATGATGAGATTTCATCCCAATTCACAACAGCAACAGATGGAAATTCAAGAAGCATAGTATGAACCATGAAGTTATCAATGTTCAAATTCAAATAAGTAGCATTTCAAAATAAATCCATATAGACATACGTTGAAAGTATGGTCACCCAAACTAGCTCTATGATATCCACCCAGAGAAGCCTTTGCTCAACCGGTATCACACCGTAAGTAATGAGATGGGCAAATGGCCATAGCTTCCATCCTGCCTGTGTAAGAAATTATAAGAAATCATTAAAATTGCAAATAGCCACATCCATTCCAGGTTTAAGCCAAATAGATAAACAGTATGTGGTACATAGCACCAAAATGGTGTGTCCATGCTCTATTTTGTTCTCAAAGAAAAGGAACAATTTCGATGAAATAAATATGAAAAGCTAGAAGGGCTCTCTTACCGTCAGCATGGGAAAAAACGTTGCCTTCCATTCATTGAAAATACTGATAGGATCATCACGACGCAGTACTGCAACAACAGTGTAATATATGCTGTTCCAAAGTGCTGACCATGCAGTTTGATCGAAGGCAACTTTGGCAGGAACTACCCACCATTCTTTGTAAGGAAATAGCTCCTGGATAAATGAAAAGCCGCTTAGTACATCAACTCAATGAAATTTCAAGAACTGAACAGAACAAGAAAAATAACATCAGCATTACACTCTACCTCGCAAAACTGATAATAGAAATGAGAAAGAGAACCATGAAGAGTAAAACCAACAAGCCCTGATCTCAACATCCGCGCACGGTCAAACTCAAACAGAGGTTTTCCTTCAAAGCACTGCAAAATCAGGAGTTGTTAAACCACAATGCATTATAATCCTTGTTTTTGTTTTTCTTCACCAAATTGAAGTCAACTGCACATGAATTACACAGTAATTCACCTGCGCAATCCAGTCCCCTAAGGAGTAAACAATCCCACTAATCATCATCTTGGCAAGAACTGGATTCGTCTTAAGAGCTTCCTCATACGCAGTCCAGTTGTGCTGAGGCGCATATCTTATTATCTCAAATAGGGTCCATCCCTATATCGAAAATCACAAACCATAGCAAATAAAGTAAACCTCAAGTCCTCAACTCTAAAAACTAAATAATTAAACAAACTTCAACAAGAGTATTGAGTCATGCCTTGTTTGGATAAAATTGCCCATAAACACATATAGGAAAAGAAAAAAGAGAAAAGGAAAAATGAATTGAGCTTATCCAAATAAGCTAATAAAATCAATTTATGCACTTAAATTTCATAGAAGTTCCCTCATCTAACTTTTATAAAAGCTGAGGTGCATAAATTGATTTTAGCTTACGGAATAAACTCTGATTCATTTTCTTATTTTCTTCTCCTATAAGTGCTCACGTAGGAACCTATCCAAGCAGAGACTCAATCTAAAGGACAAAACTTAGATTCAGTTAATTAATATTGTCTGTGTTCTCCAATTAGAACCGAATTAGCTATACAGTACAAACAACATAATACATTAATACACATTGTCACTGAGTTTCACTTTGATAATCTGCATAATCCTTTAATACAAATCTTTATTACGTTGAGGATTTAAATGAAACTTCAATTCTGATGAGAGAATAGCACAAAAAAACGATTAATTATGTTTTCTGAGAATAATACAAATTCAGTTGAAGATCTTCGTTGAGCGTTTTGACTTACATGCCAGTAATCGCTATCAATGGTGAGGATTTTGGAGATGGCGAAAGTACCAGCGGCGAGCACAATAGTTGCATTGATAGTTCTATCAATCAGCTTCTCTATGTCCTCCTCGCTCTCACTCCCAACCAACGCCGAAGAAGACGAAGAAGAAAACCCGTCCAACGACAACAAACCGTCGCTCGCTCCGAATCCGCTCACCTGCGTCGCCAATTCGCCGTCTCCGCCTTCCATCTCGACGTGACTCACCACCAAACCTTCCTGCTGGTCGGTAATGTCGTCGCTTTGCACCAATATCACGTCCAACTCCTCCGCAGCCGAGTTCGCCGCCACTGCGCGTTTATTTCCGGAGAGAATGAGGCTGCCCGAAAATCTCGCGGCCGGAAAGTTGTGCGCGCCGGCGGCGACGGATTTCGCGGCGTGAGGAGCTTTCGGCTTGGGAATCGACGGCAGGAAGGTGCGGGGAGCGACGGTGCTGTGGACCGACGCCATCGCCGAGCTTTGGCCGAGTTCCGAGTAGCGAGTTACGAGTTACGAGTCAACGACGTTGCGTTTGCTTGTTCGAGTTATGGAGGTGCGAAACGCGCGTTGCTCGTTGTTGTCGTTTGGTGATACGGTGTGTCGTCGCGGGTGCGTGTGGTTAATTTGGTGTGCTTCGGAGACAACGCGAGAAGAGCGTGGTGTTGGAATTGGAGTATTAATGTTGAGGTACGTAAGTTGGTTCTACTGCTAGTGATTCAGAGAAAACGTGGAATGGTGTCCACATGAAAGACGTGGATCCATTGGATATCACAAAATAAATAAATATAAAGTCCGCAGATATATCTCTTGTGTCTTTTTTTAGATATATTTGTAGTGGGAAATGAGTAAAAGAAAACATTTTAATGAAAAATTGTGAATACTTTTCTATCAATGCCTACAGGGCATTTAATAAATCTTTTTTGTTTGGATAAAAAATGTCTAAACTTTTGAGGATGTAAATTCATATTTTGTTATCTGTTTGTCTTCTTACGATTATGATGGAAGAAAGAAGAATCTGGATAATCAGAATCTTTTTAGTCCAGCGAGGACTCAACCATGTGGGCCTTGTAGGAACCGAAACATAGTCCAGGAATGCATTGTTCATGGGCCACAACCGAACTGAGAGTATATGACTCGTCCAGATCCACAAGCTTGAGCCCACGTGTTCACGTGGAGTGCAATCGAAGCATCCTGTTTAGTGCTTAATATACATGCACAACCAAACAAATGATGATGTTTCTATCATGGATCGTGGGTAACTGGTTTTAACACATTTTGTTGACCAACTTTAATACTAGCCATTCAAAATGTTTAAGGTTGTAGCCAAATGCGCAATAGATATTTCTGGTCGGTATTTAAAATTTATTTTTATTATTTTGTAATTGCTAGGTGTAATAGAGTTTTTTTATCAACCATTTGTTAATTTGTTAATATGAATCAATCACTTTCTTTTTCACTGGTGGAAGAGGTTTAAGGCTTAAAAAAACGTATTTAAGGCTTAAAAATCATTGAAAGAATTGAAGAGGTTTATTCTCGGAAGCAAAGTGCATATCACATTTTTCCTGGAAAAAAAAAAGGAAATATATAAAGAGACTGACACACATGACGGCTGAGGCAACGGTCTGATGAAAAGTGCGAACGGTGATCGTGTACACCGCGAAGCACTAGATCCGCGGACCGTGACCTCTCTCTCTGATCCTGAACTCAATACTCGAACTCGCTCATCGAACTCAACACTCTCACTCACTGCACCACACTTTCTTCTCTCTCTCTTTCTTTCTCTGTGATTCCATCATTTCCATGGATCTTTGCTGATTCTTCAGATCCAGCATGGCGAACTTCCTCGCTCAGTTCCAAACAATTAAGAACTCCTCCGATCGCCTCGTCATTTCAGGTATTTATTTCATTGCTATTTTCACCTAACCGAAGATCCAATCTCGTTCGTGCCTTCCGAGAATTGTCCGAATTCACAATCACGTAGAAATGCTCCGTTTGTTTGAATTTTAAATCGCAGTGTAGTGTAGGGCTTTTAGTTGTGTTTCACTGCAACTTGTTGTTCTGGCTCTGCGATATTAGTATTGTCAATAACTGTTGAAGTTAATCATCGAAATGAAACGAAATCCTAACAATTAAGCTTAGTAACACTTCAATTTCAATGTATTCTGGTTATCATTTTAAAGTAAAGAGAGGTCCATTGGCAACTGCAAAAATAATCTCAACTGTTCTCACTGTTGTGACTAAGCAGAAACAGTAATATACAATAGATGTAGGCTATCGTTGATCTAGATGTGTGTGTGTGACCTTATATTGATGCTTTATCAAAATGATTCTCAGTGGAGGATGTGAGTAACTTGTGGCCGACTGTCAAGCCTGCTTTTGAGGAACGATTGCCTTACAAACGGGCAACTTTGAATAACAAGACGCGGAACCCTGTCTTTGTTGACACATTGCCAGCCGAGTTCATATTAACTACCGATTCAAGACTCCGTAGCCGGTTCCCTCAGGAACAATTTTTATTTTGGTTCCGAGAGCCGTATGCAACTATTGTACTTGTCAGCTGTGAGGTAATGTGAATTCCTGTTGATTACATTTTTTAGTATCTAGTTATCTACTGGAAAGCTGTAATGTTTCTACCACAGTTTGTAGCTTTCTGTTAAATTGTGATTCATTCACTTCATATGATGTTTTTGATATATAACTTAAGAAGTGTTGGGAAGAGTTTTACAGAGCTTGTTTGGTCTTATGAAAATGGCTTATGACCTTTTATTTCAATAAGCTCTTTTTAGCTCATTTCGATAAGCATCATAAGAAAGCAAATGAATAAGCTCTCATATGACAAACTCTTATTTTATTAGTGCTTAAATAAGCCATTTACTCAAACATGTTCTTAGTGAGGCTACACTTTGTGCAACTGAATCAGAGATCAAAAACATAAGTAACAGGTAAATAACATGCAAAGCATATTCATTCAATTGTTAGCAAGTGGAAAGAAAGGTTTTTATTGGGTCGGTGAATTACATATAATTGGAGTACATTTTATAAAATTGATTACATAGTTTGGTACTTTTGATTGGCAGAATTTCAGTCTTATCCCTTTCCTGTGGGAAAAAAATATCTGTCAAAAAATAATAGTGTGTTTTGGGGCTTGCACTTAACTTTTCAGCTTTTAGGATAACTGGTTTCTTACATGGTGTGCAGCCTTTTTAATTAGGGGAGCTGAATGCTTTGTCCAAACTATAATTCCAATGAGCTTTAGTATGAAGTGCCTTATTAGGGAAAAACCTCATTTTTGGATTTGCACTTGGCAACTTTAGCTTTTATGTTGATTAATAGTTCCATGAAATCCTATTTGTTTTTTTGTTTATTTATTTAAATTTGTCATTCTTCAGAGCATGAATCCATTTTATCTCATTGGATTTGACTAGGTTTGCATCTGCATGCTTTTCTCACTTGCCATTTGTAATTTTTGTTGGCATGAAGATTGCATTTTAAATGTTATTGGTTATGTTGAATTACCCTGATGTATGGCTAGTTTTCTTGCTTCTTGTGATAGTCAATAGTGATCTTTTTCCTGTTTTTGGGAGTTTTCAAATGCTAGAACAGTAATTATTGGTAATCTGATCCCAAAATCCTTTATAAGGAGCTTTACTTCACAAAGTTAATCAATTATTGGTGTATAATCGTTTCACTTTATGATTCAGTTGTGGGATCTATTGTGTAGTTAACTCTTAATTTTTCTTCCCAGGATCTGGATGAGTTTAAAACCATCCTTAAACCACGCTTGAAATTAATTGTTCAAAATGATGAAAGGGAGTGGTTTGTAGTATATGTATCTAAAGCTCATCCAGCTAATGATCAGGCAAGCAAAATGGCAAAGAAAGTATATGCTAAACTTGAAGTTGAGTTTAACACCAAAAAAAGAGAAAGGTAAATTTGAAAAATTAGACTAAAGGTAAACTTGAAAAATTAGACTTTTGCAACAAGTGCACTCTCCCATTCCCCAACAGCAGTTTGAATGACTTGTTGTTCTGATGGTTTACTAATCTTTTTTTCATGTCAATGTTTTGTCAACTTTTTCATAGATATTACAGCTTATGGTCAACATTTAAGAATCTTAACAACTATTTAATTGCATACTCTTTTGCTTATTATGAACTTGATGTGACAATATAGAAAGCAAAAATGGTGCTTGGAAATTTAGCTTCAAGGGTAAATTTTATAAATGATTTCAATAGAGGATTATTTGTCCCATACTGTGTCTTTTTTATTCCATAAATACATATTAAGGAATCGACTGTTTATGTTACACGTGTAAGTGGTTGAGAATTTTGATGGTAGAGTTAGGAAAAACCTTAGTGATAGTTACCAAACAGAAATAATAACCATTTGTGAGAGAAATAAAAGATTGTTTATTCAAGTTTAGGTTGTTTAATGTTTAGTTTAATTGCATTAATGAAAACTTAATTTCTTTCCCTTTTGATGCTTTTAACACTGCTTCTTCCTCATCTAGATGCTGCAAATATGATATGCATTTCCCTGAAGCAAACTTTTGGGAGGATCTAGAATCAAAGATAATGGAATGCATCAGAAATACCCTGGATAGGCGTGTACAATTTTATGAGGATGAGATACGTAAGCTCAGTGAACAGCGCCTCATGCCAGTCTGGAACTTCTGCAACTTTTTCATTCTGAAGGTTGATCCTATTTTGATGAATTATACTTAAAAGTGCAATAAATGGTTCTGAAAGTACAACCTTTGTTGTTCTTCATAAATTTTTCCTTTCTGCATATTCTAGGATCTTTTGGTGTCTTTTAACAAATTTGTATTCTGTGCTCAGGAAAGCTTGGCTTTTATGTTTGAAATGGCTCACCTTCATGAAGATGCCTTACGGGAATATGACGAATTAGAACTCTGCTATCTTGAAACAGGTGCATGATGCTTAGTTTCCTTCTCTGTTGCTGTTGTAGTCAAGTAAAGTTGATGTTTGGATTGACAGAATTGTGCTTTCAACACCTTTATGGAACATTAAATCTTGTGTCTGACAGAAAATCTATTATGAACAATGAAAAATGATTCAAATATAACTGGAATTAATGCAGTTAACATGACTGGAAAGCAGAGAGACTTTGGAGGGGCAGATCATGGCGATGATCAAGCAACATTACTTAATCCAGGAAATAAAGCATTGACACAGATTGTTCAAGAGGACTCATTTCGGGAGTTTGAATTCAAACAATATCTATTTTCCCGTCAATCAAAGGTGTGCCCTGCCCGGAGCACTTGTATAACACAAAACATGTTGCATATATTGTATTGGTAGCTTAGTTCTAAAGCAAATTTGGATTGATTTTGTCTTTTGTGTCGTCTTTGATGTTTCTAAGCTAAGCTGCTTCTTTACTTGTATGTATTATTTATGATATGATGTAAATAGAAGAAAAAACCCACTTTCATATATCACAAGGTTTCTTGCAACAAAAACATTTAATGATTAAAGTTCTGTTCCAATTTAAGTCCCTAAAGTTTTATCTATTTGGCCTTAGTCACTGATATAGAGATGTTTTTACTTTGAAAATTGTAATGCCTTTTTTGGCAACTATCTGTTTGTGTTCCCATTGATATTTTGGGTTCAAGCACTATTATTGTAAGGAACCATCTTTTTAACTGAATACCTAATTTAACTTTCTTTGGCTTACTACTTTCATGTCATTTTGCAGCTCTTATTCAAGCTAAATCGTCCCATTGAGGTTGCATCACGAGGCTATTCATTCATAATAAGCTTTTCGGAATCCTTGGCATTGCATGAGGTATTTGATTTGGTGTTGTTCATATGCTCTCTTCACATGTGTATATTACTATATTATTACAGTTTGAGTTGTATAATTTTTTTTCATTTTGACTTCAAGATAATGTTTCTTCTCAGCGTACACTGCCTTTTTGTATGCGTGAAGTCTGGGTAACAACTGCTTGCTTGGCTTTAATTGAAGCAACCACTTCTAATTATAATGATGAACAAGTGGCGCCTGACATAGAGAAGGAGTTCTTTCGTCTGCTGGGTGACCTATATTCTCGAGCTAGAGTTAAGGTAGGATTCTCATGAAGTTGGTAATAGACTGGATATCTATTTTGATTTGATGCACTCTTTAATTGAGACAACACCAATGACCAAAATGCACCATTCGGAAATGGAGTTGAATCACTGCCTCCCTTTCCTCCCAAGTTTTCTCTGTAATGTTGATTACTTGCTACATTGATATTGTCAGCTATAGCATTGTTAACTAGGATTGCTTTCTTAATTTTATATATCTTGGCAGTTCATGAGGCTTGCCTATTTAATTGGGTATGGAACTGATATAGAAAGAAGTCCTGTCAACAGGTACATTTTTGTAATTAGAAGGCCAATAATTTTTTGCATTTTCTTAATATAATCATTTTGTATTCCATTAATTAATCATTTAATGCAAGATTAGGTACATGACAGTTGGTATCATTCTCCAAGTTTAATAGCTGTTTCTTTCCTTTTGAGCAGTGCATCTCTCAGCTTGCTACCTTGGCCTAAGCCAGCTGTCTGGCCTTCAGTTCCTGCTGATGCATCAACAGAGGTGCTTGAGAAAGAAAAGGTATTGTAGTCATAATTATAGTCTATAATCCCCCTTATGCCCTTACCCATATTGGAGCATCCTAAGTCCTAACACTTTCCTTAAATAGAATACTAATTTCACTTAAAATAGTAAGAAAATTTTACATATGAAATGGGTTGAGCACATGTATGTTTTAATATTATTATTAGTTTCCCGAGATTTTTACACATCATATTTTTACCATAAATAATGTGATTATATCTCTGCAGTTGATTCTACAAACAACTTCTAGAACCAAACACTTTAATATCCAGAGGAAACCCCTGCCTCTTGAACCTACTGTTCTTCTACGAGAGGCCAACAGGCGGAGGGCTTCCCTTTCAGCTGGAAATGTGTCTGAAATGTTTGACAGTCGCCAGGGTCCAATGGATGGGTAATGAAATGCTCTTATTACAGAGTGACTCCTTTTTAGTGAACTGTTCCAGAAATCCCATATTTTCTGCTACAATTTGGGTTTTATCAATCTGATTTGTATGCTGACAGATCAGGTTTGGATGCATCCTCAAGAATGTCACCACACAAAGCACTTGCAAGTTCCATGTCTCGTACAAATTCTTCGCCAGGAAACTTTGATAGCTCAATTGACCGACCGATGAGACTTGCTGAGATTTTTATTGCTTCTGAGTATGCTTTGAAGCAAACAATTTCTAATCCTCAACTGTGGAAATCATTATCATCATCTGAGGAATTTGAGGTATCATCTTGGCCTGATGGATAGCAAAAGCTCATTGGAATCATTTTCTTGAATCCCTCAATGAGAGTTTCTCATAATTTATATCCATGTCTCTGATAGTGTGTTTTACATTTCCCCCCTAATGAATCTTGAATAATTGTAAATATGTTTGTTAATATTTTAGTGCTATTTGACTTGATTAATTTCCTTACTCTTGTCTATCTCTTGTTATGGGCAGCAAAAATATTTAGAGCTAACTAAAGGTGCTGCAGACAATTATCATCGTTCCTGGTGGAAAAGACACGGTGTTGTCCTTGATGGTGAGATAGCAGCTGCAGCTTTTAAGCATGGACATTTTGATCAAGCTGCAAAGTCATATGAGAAGGTTTGTGCACTGTATTCTGGTGAAGGATGGCAGGATTTGTTGGCTGAGGTCCTTCCCAGTTTAGCTGAGTGTCAGATGATACTTAATGATCAAGCTGGCTACTTATTATCTTGTGTGAGGTTACTTTCTCTTGATGAAGAATTATTTTTGACCAAGGAGCGTCAAGCCTTTCAGTCAGAAGTTTTGCGTCTTGCTCATAGTGAAATGAAGGACCCTGTACCTCTTGATGTATCATCATTAATTACATTTTCTGGAAATCCTGGGCCTCCATTGGAGTTATGTGATAAGGATCCTGGTATCCTTTCTGTAACTTTATGGAGTGGTTTTCCGGATGATATAACTCTTGATTCAATCAGTCTTACATTAAATGCAACATATAATACTGATGAAGGTGTAAAGGTATTTGTTGTTAGGCGTTATTTTTTCATTTTTAACTATAGTGTGAGAAGTTTATAGTTTTAAATCATTTCCTCTCTGAATAACTCATTTATTTAAATTACTTTAGGCATTGAAGAGTTCTACAGCTATTGTGTTACACCCTGGTCGGAATACTATTACCTTGGATCTACCACCTCAGAAACCAGGATCTTATGTTCTTGGAGTTCTTACTGGGCAGATTGGGCAGTTGAGGTTTAGATCTCACAGTTTCTCAAAAGTTGGTCCTGCAGATAGTGATGATTTTATGAGTTATGAAAAGCCAGCTAAACCCATTCTGAAGGTAGGCTCTTAAGAAGATGATAAAAGAAATGGAATATGACAGTACAAAAGAAGATTGGGATTTTTTATTCATATTATTTCCCTTATTTCCCTTCCTTTCTTTGATGTTTTCCTATAATTATAATCTACCATTGTACATTTGTTTTCAGTAGTGCTGTTAATCTTTTTAGTGACAAAAAAAAGAATTGGGGTTAATTATCTAGTAATGCCATTCATCATTTTTTAGGTTTTCAAACCTAGAGCCCTTGTTGATCTCGATGCTGCTGTTTCATCTGCTTTGTTGATAAATGAAGACCAATGGATTGGCATTTTAGTTCGACCAGTAAATTACTCCCTCAAAGCTGCTGTCTTGCATATTGATACTGGTCCAGGGTTGGAGATTAAAGAGTCAAACATAATTGAGATGGAAAGCGATGTTGGTGTATCACAGAATGATAATGACCAGGTGCAGAATGATGGTGCTCAGATAAGAACTTTAAATTCTGATAAAAAATTTGAACGTTTGACTCTTCATGATGGTAAAATAGAATTTCCAAATTGGGCAAGTGACACTCCTTCTATTCTTTGGGTTCTGGTTCATGCCATCAGTGACACACTCAGCAGAGGCTCTTCTTCAGGTTAAGATGGTGACAAAAGTTTTGATGGCTCCATACATGTACTTTTTAAATTTAACCATATATGTACTTATTTTGGTTTTTCTTTTCCAGCCACAACAAGGAGAGAAAGTATTGTAGATGGAATGAGAACTATAGCTCTGAAACTTGAATTTGGAGCATTCCACAATCAGATATTTGAAAGGTTTTTCCATTTTCTATCTTATGTTTTAGTTATCACAATATATAATACAGCTGTTGAATTATACATGCTATGCATCTGGCTTTTGTATACTCTGCCACTAGTTACTTTAATAATATCTTACCTTGATACCCAGGACCCTAGCAGTGCATTTTACATATCCTTTCTATGTGAGCACACGTGTTACTGATAAATGCAATGATGGGACCTTGCTTCTGCAGGTATGGGTCTTTATTTTCATAATTATTTAATTACACTTGATTATGGACGATAGGCTGACAAGTGACAACTATCATGAATTAACTAAAATTTCCAACACAAGGCTGTGTAGACTTGTGCATTGTCCATGTTTCAAGTCCAAAGGTTTCTTGCATGAGGGGACATGTTAAATATCAAACTATTCATGTGCCTTCCCAAACAGCTTAAGTTTTTGGATGGTTTATTTATGTTAACATTCAACTGGCAATAATAAACAAAATTCTAAGTTAATTTGAGCCTTCTACTTGTTTGAAGATTTTCATATATCTATAAAAAAAAACGTAGCAATATATTCTATTGGACACATTTAACCACAAAAATTCTATGACTTCATCTTATTCTTTTTTGTTGATAAAGTATACACTGGTTCATTTGACTTCTAGGTAATACTTCACTCTGAAGTAAAGGCTACACTGACCATATATGATGCCTGGCTTGATCTTCAAGATGGATTTGTTCATACTGGACAAACTGAGGGTAGACCCAATTCAAGTTTCTTCCCACTAATCATATCGCCCACTTCCAAAGGAGGAATATTGTTTAGTATCTGTCTAGACAGGACAAATGCAGAAGGTAATTTTATTTTGCTGGAGATCAGCAAAATGATGTTATTGTTGCTTTTAATATGTTTACACCAAATAGTTTGATAAATGCCCTAAATACAAGGTTACTATATAATCAATGCAGAATCTGGGAACTGTTATTCTATCCATTTTCAGAGGTTTCTGATTGGTTGACTTATTCTATTTCAAGTTCAATAATTTGTGGCCAATTGCAGCAGTCAGTAACTCTAGTACTTTGTTTTCTTTTGAAATTCAATATTGATCTTTCTAAATAGGCAAGAAAAATGTTTGTTCTTATATCTTATACCTGTAGTCTATGTTGAACACTAATGGCATGGTTTCCAGTGTTTATTAGTTGCACAGGCAGGTACAATTGATTGGTGATTTTGATAATATTACCACCTTAGTTGTCACATTTTCATTTTATTTATCATGTTTTACCTTGAGAGTTTTTACTCATTAAGCGTGAGGGGCATGTCAATAGAATGTTATACTATGAATAAATTAACGCATTATTATGGCATTCTTTATTTTTCGGAGGTCTGGACATATTGCAAATTGACAAGTGAGTGATATCCTGATTTACCTGTGGTACACATTTTTGTCCTAATATAAGTATCTTCTTGTGGAAATTATAATAGCCTGATGTCAGCTGATTTGATTTTTCAAAACAAAAATGCAGAAGCCAGGAAGCAACCAGAAAGCATATTAAATATTAAATATGGAATTTCTGGCAATAGAACAATTGGAGCCCACCCTCCTGTCGTGAATGAATCTACTGGAGTTAATGGTGCCAGACAGGAGTTAATCTTCAGGAGTGCAATTACTTTGCAAAGACCTGTGCTTGATCCATGCCTAGCTGTTGGTTTTCTTCCTCTCCCTTCAGATGGCCTAAGAGTTGGACAACTAGTTAAGATGCAATGGAGAGTGGAAAGGTTAACGGATTTGGACAAGGAAGGAGTTTCTAAACAGAATGTAAGCCTAAATAAACAGAGAGAACTAGGAGAGGAAACTTGGTTAAATATATGGTGTCTGTGGAGTTGTTTCAATCCTGAATCCAGATAAATATTGTGTGATTCTCTTCAACTCTTACTGCATTCTGTTTGATGCCACAATTTTGCTTTTAATTTTGACAGGATGAGGTGCTATATGAGGTAAATGCAAATTCTGGAAATTGGATGATAGCCGGGAGGAAAAGAGGATATGCATCTCTGTCCACAAAACAAGGTATTTGGCTATATTGACTTACAGTTTGGAAAAATAACTGAGAGGAACATATTTTTAAGTATTGAATATGCCTTTTGATATTTGAATTTTGCTCTACGATGATAGGCGCGAGAATAGTTATCTCAGTATTATGCATGCCACTGGTGGCTGGTTATGTTCGCCCTCCGGTACTTGGGCTGCCAGATGTTGATGAGGGAAATATAAGCTGCAAACCTGCTGGGCCACATCTGGTTTGTGTTTTGCCACCACCCCTCAGCTCCTCCTTCTGCATCCCAGTTATTTCATGAATTTTAACTGTGTCTTCACCCAAGCTTGATTGAGTTTGTGTTGTGTTCCATAGGATATTAGGATGTTTGAGAATTTTTTTGGTTAAGTAGGGAAGTGTAACTTTGTGCCTGTTAATTTCATTGCATGAAAAATCTCCATAGTTGGATTTGTGTTGCTTATGGACTTCATGCAGTGTTCAACGTATCAGCAGCAGCAGCAACCCTGGCGCGTGTACAGTGGAATTTTGTGCTCTTCCTTGTACGATAGACAGAAACACCCACGGATCATAACATTCTTTTCTCATATATAAAATTATTAAAGTTGGTAGGAACCACGATATACAATTTCATCATTTTGCTCCCAAACAATCGACCATTGTTGACTCCCTCCGCTCCGCCACCTAATTTTCTCACTTGTAAACGATTTGGAATCTACTGTGGTAATTATGTTTGGGAATTGGGAGGCTAAGTTCAATTTGATTACAGCTTGGTCGAAGATTTTAATCCATTCCTTCAATTCAAATAGCATTCGATCACGCTGCATGTTGAACGTTGAAGCTTTAAATTTTGTATATTATGATTTTTTTAATATATTTCTTAATTTTTATAAATATGATTGCTTCACAATTGCATGTCTCTTTTGTTTTTCAATATCTTGTCTCAGTTTACCAGTTACTTTAAATCAAATGAGAAAATGGGAAAATTTATATTTTTAATTATTAGATATTGATTTTATTTTCTGAACTATAATATTTTACTATACATTGCCCAAATGCAATACGATAAACTAAAATATTTAACAACAAAGTATTTTTATATTAATCTGTTTTTTCATTATTTAATTTTTTCTATCAAAAAATTATAATAGTAACATTTTTAGTTTAAATACAATAAAAATAAACAAAAGATTCTGGAATTTATTTTTTTAAAAGTTATAATGTTAAATGTAGAGAAAGTAAATAAAATATGGAAGAAAAAAAATCGTTAAGGTGGTAAAAGTAAAAAATAAAAATAGTTTTCAGTTTTACGCCAAAGAGCACATTCATTGAGGAGCACCCTAAAACATGTGAGAATTCAAAAAATCTATGTGAACTCTCACATGTAGTGTGTCCAAGGGACGACCACGCCTATTTAGCAAGGCATGTCCTCTATGGGTCTTCTAAATAAAGGTTCTCACCTTCTTACAAGGAAGAGATGTATTTGATGTCTTTCTTAACAAAGGACCTCACCACCCTGTTGGAGCGCAAGACAAAGTGGGTGAATAGTGATCAAGGGACCCTTTCAAGCTAAGGTGTGCCATTATGATCTCTGTTGAATGCTTAATAAAGTTAATTCATTGCCTTTACCAGTATAAATACTGTGCAAGGAGGCTGAAATGGTTTCCAAGTGAATTTGCATCATATTAGTTCATATTTCCCTGTTAACTTAATACATTTTTGTCACGAAACTCAATTTGAATTGGAAGAAAAAGGAGAGTTGCTTTTGCAAACTCAAGTTCAAAGCTTGTTTGAATCCGCGTCTTACAGACATCAACGCATGTCATCTCATAGTTGCTTCTGTGTGTGTGGGTACACGTTTTGCATTTTTTTATGAAATAAAAACACTGTATCAAACTTTAAGTTTGGAAGCTTTGATCCACGAACTTTTAATTTTACAGACCTTGTTTTGGTCCTTGGAGAAGTGATGCTTTGGTTTTTCTTCGTCCTGTGTCTGAACAACTTAAACTGACGTTAAGCTCAATAAAACATTCTTAAGTTTCCACTCTTGGAAACTGTGAATGTCTGTTTTGGAGTATTCAAACAATAATCCAAACAAACACACTCAGTAATAATCAACATATTACATATATATTGTGACGTTGTCCTTCTTCATTCGTGAAAATTGCTACCATTACGCAGCAACAAGATTGCCCCTGCAGAAAAAAAAGGGAGAAATGTAGGAATGAAGTAAAGATAATGGAAAGATGACAAAAAATTATTATAGACACATATATTAAGGTTGCAGAGAGGCCGAAGACAAGTTAGCAGCAGAAAATCCAAGTCCTTTTGCATTTCTGCTAGTTCAGTGTTGAACCCATTGTTCCTATGTCCCACATCGCCCAGGAGATAGTATTTGCGCCAAAGACTTGGATATAAAATGAACAATCCTTCAAGTTTTCAAGCATACCTTTCTCGGCCTTTTGGCTAAGATCAAGTGTAGTATCTGTTCTTATCAGTTTAATATCTGATATGTGGGCCAATGGTCCACACGATATTAAATTAGTTTTTTGAGGGGGGAGGGTTCACTACAGTAGCTTGCTATTGGAATCCTTGAGTGTCGCCTATGCGTTGCACTAGAGCACAGGCCTGGCACACCCCATCAAATTAGTTATAATTTTGTTTGTTTTACCTGTATTTTGTTTGTTGGGTTTTACATTTATGGTTGTGAAACTGAGTTGTACTACTGATTGTTAATGCTTACTGATGATTTTCAAATCTATTATTTAATATTACAAGTCTTTAATTATGGATTGTGCAATCTACCTGGATTTTGAGTATGTATTACTTCAATTGTTGACTACTCCTATAATTTTATGGGTTTCAAACTAGCCATAAATCATCCCTATTCATCTTATTCGCATAAACAAAGAACAATCACACAATCGAACCTTCTTAATCAATTTTGTTGCATGCACTATTGAATTTGCATAACATAATCAAATATGGGGGCATAATAGAATGTGGTCTTCTTAATCAATTCTGTTGCATGCACTATTGAATTTGCATAACATAATCAAATGTGGGGGCATAATAGAATGTGGTTTTTATAAATTATGCAGTAAGGAAAAATTTTATGGGTAAAATTAATAAAATTTTATAAATAAATTTTTTTTTATTATCTACTAACTTGCTTTAACTCAAATGTTTCATTTATTTTTCACTCTTTCATCTTTATGGAACAACTTTATTTTTATCCATCTTTCATTCCTCTTCATTTCTTACACTAATTCCTTTTCTTTCCTACTAATTGGACACTGGATTAGGATTTAATGTTTAAGTGTTTTGGATTTAAGGTTTAATATTTTTGTCTAAAGTTTAAGATTCACTGTTTAGGGTTTGTGATTATGATTTATAGTTCATGGTTGAGGATTTGTAATTTATTATTTATATGTTTTGGTTTTAAGGTTGATGTTCCTGGTTTAATGTTTAGTGTTTATATTGCATTGTTTAGTGTTTATGGGTTATAATTTATCTTATAGGGTTCAAGGTTTTAGTGTTCAAGTTTTAGGATTTAGGTTCCACGCTTTAAGATTTAATGTTTTAAGACTTAATTGTTAGGATTTCATGGTTTATGGTTTCTCATTTATGGTTCTGTTTCAAGATTTTAAGGTTTACAGTTTATGGTTCAAGGTTAATTTTTTGTTTTATGGTTTAAAGTTTATAGTCCAAGATTTTGAGTTTAGGATTTTAGGATAAAATTTATGGTTTATGTCTTCGGGTTTAGGTTTTAGAGTTATAAGATTTAAAATTTATGGTTCACGGATTAGGCTTTAAGGTCTGGGCTTCATGGTTTATAAATTAGCATTTAGGATTTCATCCTAAACCTTAAACAATAAACCACAAAACCCTAAATTCTATAACCATTAATTATAAACCACAAACACTAAACCATAAACCATAAACCTTTGAAACAATGAATAAATCATAGATCATAGATCATGAAATCCTAAACCATAAACCCTAAAAGGTGAAATCGTAAAACCTTGAACATTTAACCCTAAATCCTAAATAATGAAACTCCAACCTTAAAAATGTGAACTCTAACTTATAAACCATAAACAATGAACCTTGCACCATAAGCCTAAAACCTTAGACCTTAGACCTTAAAACAAAAACCCATGAACCATGAACCCATAAATTCTAAAATCATAAACAATGAAACCAAAAATCTTAAACCTTAATCATTGAACAATGGCACATTGAGCACTAAATAATTAACTCTAAACCACAAAATTGTGAACCCTAAATCCTAAAACCATACACCCTAAGCTATATGACCTTAAAACATAAACCATAAACTCAGAATCATAAACCCTAAAGCATAAACATAAAACTATAACTCATGAATCATGAATCATAATCATTAACCTTAAACCATAAGTCATGCACCCTAGAATGTAAAACCCTAAATCATACTACATGTCCCATAACCCTAAATCATGAACCATGCACCAAAAATAATGAACCTTAAACCCTAAAAACATAAACATTGAAACCTTAAACCCCTAAGCTATGAAACCCTAAAATCATAAACCATGAACATTGAACCTAAACAATGAACTCTAAGTCCTAAAATTGTGAATTATGCACCCTAAAATTCTTAATCATTGTTGATATGATTTTTAAGATAATTTTGTAAAAATTAACAAATTTATTATACATGATAATTTATGATTAGATGACGATGTAAAATTATTTTACACTAATAATATTAGCTTCCATGTAATTTTTTTTATCAATATTTTTCCAGGAATTTTAAAAGCAAAATACACCTATTTTGCAAAAAAAAAAAAAAAAAAAAAAAAAGTCATAAATAGATCTATTTTTAAAAAAAAAAATTGGCGCTGTGAGTTTGCATAAATGAAGAGAATACAAACAAGTGTGAGGAATACTTTAATTCTCTTACTAGCCCAAAAAGATTTCAACTATATATTGCAGTTCACATCAAATTTTATTACCTTTTCCCAACGCTATGAAGAATCTTGTTAAAAAAAATATCACAAACAAAATGTCATTGGCTCATAATCACATGCTGCATTGCTAATTGCGTATAAGACATACAAACAAATTGGTATGGGTGCACTTCATGCACCACTCAACTTCAGAGAATGAGTTCAATCCCATCTCATCATGTATATATATTAGAGAAAACAAATCAACTAATTTTCAAATAACAACTAAACATGGCTATTTAATTTTTCTTGGGATGCTGTAAGAGAGATAGGAGACACATGGATGGAAGTAGTGTGACACATGGATGGAACAAATGTGATTCATTAATTTAGTTTGCTTTATCCGCGTGGGTCATGGTTTGGTTCAGTTTGGCATTGATCACATGACACGTCACACTCCTTGTATGCTAAATTAACTTGTTCATTTATCTCTTGTGTCTTTGTGATCCTAAATTACCATATTTATTCAATTTGTTTCAACTTTTCATCTTTCTTTAGTAAAAATCTTAGAACTGAAATTGTGTTAATTAACTCTACTGTGCTACTGGCGGACTGGGTACAAAGTGCATTAAAATTAAAAGAGAAAGAGGGCACGAAATCTTGTATAGTTGTTTTTGTTGCGTTGAAGTAGACAAAGAATATATGAATATTATTTTCAACATGTATTAATGTGACATAATCAAATACATGTTATAATAATAGCGAAAGTATGTATTGATTCATAGGTAATGAATAGTATAAAGTATGTTATAATCAAACTGTTTTCCTCTTTTGATCGTTTCCAAATAGATTGCTTAGCAACTTGCTCTAATACGTAGATTGTGTCAAAATGGGGCAAGGTTTGCAAACGGTGTACGATACATGTAGATGAAAATGTATAAGAACCTTCTTCTTGCTTTGTATTTTTTTTAATAAAAAAAAATATAAATTAAGCCATTGATCTCAATTTTCAAAAGAATAAAATAAAAATATTGATCTCAGCAGAATTTATTTATCGTGTCTAAGGCGATTGTGGGCCTTGCATTAAAGTTTGGATGAATGTTTTTCTCTACACGCAATAGACTAAAATTAGATAGGTAAATACAGAGATATGTCTTCGGTCCCCAAAAGAAAAAAGAAAAAAAAAATAGTGAGATATATCTTTAATTAACCTTAACCAATGCAGATGCTTACTTTCTATGTTGATCACATTATCAAGATTTTTTTAAAGTATCAACAAGCATTTACCAGTTCTTATTCACTCACATCATCTAAGATCATCACGCCAATTTTTAATGGATTTCAATTTTCTAATCATAAAGGGTACGTGGATTTCAAGTTTTGCTATCAAGTTAGCAAAGAATTTTCTACTTCAAGTTTTACAACATAGTATTTTCGTTAGTGTATCCGACAAAAGCTTAACGACAAAAGCTAAAAGCCTTGCTTAGTTTGGTTCTGACACCTGACTCTCTCTAAAAGTGGCACCTTATCAAGGTATTTATTTATCCTTCCGATCTTTATATAAAAAAAACTTAGGCCTATTTTTATTATAGAAGCAAGACGCAGTCATTTCAGAATCCTTATCGCTATTTTTTTATTTACAATCCAGACTATAATATAATATGCCATGGATAATTCTGAAAATGTCATCTTCCAATAAAATGAGATAGATATCTACATTGAACCTAAGAAAGGAAATGAAAATCATGGCCTCATTGATGTGGCTATGGCCCCATACATCTCTGGTGTCAGATTAGAGGAGCACATGCACCATGTGGTCCTTGAAAAGCCTACTATTTTAGATAATCTAAGTCATTAAAGAAAAATTTAAAAACCTAACCATATAATTTTCACTTAATTACTGTTTTTGATTTGAGAGTAAGCAATGCAAATCAGTAATAGAGTGACAATGACGGTTCCCTCTAATAAATTACGCGGGACATGGATTGTAAATGCTGGTTAGATTTTCTTTTCGTAATGCCCTTCAATACTTCTCATTTCCATATCCCATCTCTCTCATTGAAAATAAATAAATAAAAGCAAATATCAAATATCAAACAAGCTAAAGATAAAAGAAGCAAATGTTTGCTGTGAATCTATTTTAGCACCTCTTGCCTTTCAAGTGTTTTCTTTCTAATAAATAGCAATGACAGTGAAGCAACAACCCACAAGTCACAAAGATAATGTAAGCAATATATAGCTCAATTAATTGACCATAAATAATTACTACTTACAAACACATACCAGTAAAATTTTGAAGATCAAGTCCAAATTGATACAACAAAACAAAGTAAAATGACTACATCAACAACCAAATCTGGACCAAGCTAGATTAAAATTTTTGGCAAACCATTTTCAGTTCTCTATATCATATCAGTAGTTAACACTCCAAAAAACATGAGATGCAAACTTCCAACAAACTCGTTCCAGCATGTTGTTAAAGCTTCACCATCGAAAAATCTCTGATTGTGACACCCCAACAGGGTCACCAATCTAAGCCATCATTTCAACCCACACCCTCCACAAAGCTCAATTGTACTAAAAAGAAATATCACTACTTTTTTTTTTTTCCCTTCTTTTCCATCCATTATTCATCGTCAATTAGCTTTCAACCTTTTTCCTAACAGAATCCTACCTCACATGGAGGCAAGAAACCCGAAACCCCAGAAATTAAATAAAAGACAACGACATCATCTTCATGCTTCAAAATTAAAATTCAAAAGTTACTCATCAAAACCCCTGTCCTTCCTATTCATACATTATTCAACCCACAATTACCGGCTTTTCCGCTAGTCATTATTAATCTCGCTTGAAAAAATTTGCAACCATAGCAAAATACATAAAGACACAAGACAAGTTTTACAATTACATTCACTAACATGTCTCAGTCAAGGTTCTAAATCAATTTCACCAAAATAAAAAAAAACAAAATAAGAACCACAGATACATCAAAACTGCTACAATTTCATTGCTATCTATATTACAACCATCAACATATACAAAAATCCGGTTCCAGATCTGTCATCACATTATTATTACATTATCCACTTCTCACTTTTTTTTCAACATCTGGTTCGGCTTCGCCTCCCCAGCCATAACTTTACCTTCAGATATCCCACTCATTTTTTTTTTTAAAAAGAAAAAAGAAATTAAGAAAACATTTCTTCGTTTAATGTTTATATATATTTATATATTTAATAATATTTCTCTATTTAGTGTGAAAAAAAAATCCACGTCAGCATAATCTCCAATCCAAGCGAACTTCGGCGGGGCCATGCACGTGCTGACTGGGTTTCCGGAATGATACGATGTGGCTGCTCACCATGAAGGCGGTTACACGCTCAGAGACCCTCACATCCTCCATCTTCAATTCCTGTAACCGAAGCACGTACTCCGGCACGTGCAGTAGGTCCCACACCACTGCTACTCCGCCGGGCTTCATCACTCTCACCAGCTCCGCCACCGCGCGCATCCTCTCCGCCGCGGCCTCTGCTGTGCGTGCGCCGAACTCCCTGCCGACGGTGTGCACGAACACGCCCGACACCACCACGTCGAAGTAGTTGTCCGGAAACGGAAGCCGCCGCGCGTCGCCCTCACGGCAGGTCACGTACTCGCCGACGCCTTCCATCTTCGCCGCGCGCAGCGTCGACAGCGTCGTGTGCTTCGAGCGGTCGAGGCCGACGACGCGGCCGGAGCTCCCTTCCTTCTTCAGCTGCGTCGCCACCGCGTTCAGGAGGATGCCGCGGCCGCAGCAGCCGAGGTCCAGCGCCAGCTTCACCGAGGACCAGTCGTGCACAGCGGAGACGATGCGCTGCGCCATGTCGAAGTGCAGCGGCACCGACGAGTAGAAGAAGTTCGCCGCCGCGAAGAAGAGGCACAGTGCGGAGAGCGCCGTCACCGAGCCGGTGATCCCGGCCGCGAATCTCGCCGTTCCGCCTCCGCCGCCGGAAAAGATTCTCTCAAAAAAGTTACACACGAGATCGAAATTAAGAAGATACAAAACAGACAACACAGAGAAGAACATCGCCTGACACAGGAGGAAGATTAGTGTTTGCCATTGCTCCATTCCGTAGATCGCGTACATCTGCGTCCAGTCTCTGTTATTATTAGTCGATTTTCCCATTCGCTTCTTCCAGAACCGTCTCTTCGTGCTTAGATTTGCTGAATTTACTGCTTCAGCGAGTCGCTGAATAATAGAAACTGCAATAACAGTAATTCAGAGCGAGGTTTATGAGAAAACGTGCTTTTCGTTTTCGCCTTCGCTTTCATTGCGAAAAAACGAAAAAGAAAAAAAATAAAAATGTGTGAATCGTTTGAATGTTTTCTCTTACGAGTGAGAGAATTAGAAAATCAGATCCAAATTCGTGGCGTTGAAATGAAACAAAAGAACGAAGAAGCAGTGATAGTCACGGCCATACCGTCGATGATTTTCTACTGGCTACAGTTGTCAGTTACGCTTCTCTTACGAACGCGTTTTGCTTCGTCGTTTAGCGTCCTTCAAAAACGGCAAAGGTTATTCTGCGTTTCACTCTCTCATCTTTGTCTGTCTTGGAGTCGCAGTGCACGGATTTCAATAGTGGCGGAAGAGAGAGTGGAAATATGAAATATGAATGAAGTGAGTCTGAAACGCCAATGGGATGGGGCCTCTTGTTAGTTGTGATGCGTCAAGAAATAGTTATATAGTGTGTACGGCGGTGAGGACCCTTTGAACTTTGACACTTTACCGGTTCACCGGCTTAGCTGGTTACCAACTTGCCACTCGCTAGAGCAATAGCAGTACTAGTAGTGTGAGTGACTTTTTCAGTTATGCGCTTTGGTGTGTGAAAACTAAAGTGGGAAGGGAAAGAAGGCACGAAACTGTTTTGATTGAGTCCTTGTAACGTTGGTTTGGTCCTCTGCAGCATCAGCTTCCCTAGTTTGGTAACTATTAATTTAATGCAAATAATTTTCATTTTCATTTTTGACCCTCATACAAATAGACTTTTTCTCTTGTGTGTAGGGAAAGAAAGAAAGCATCACATTTAATTGAGTGGTAAATTTGTTGTTACTTTTGGTTCTATACTCAAGAATATTACCATTGTTTGTATAGGCTTAATCTTAATTATGGGACAATTTCATATCAAAATTATTAGTAGCACGTGACTGTTACTCGCTTCCTTGCAAGAACTTTTTTTTTTTTTTTTTTATCAGTCTAAGGGATTGTTTTGCGAAAAATTGGTGTCACACTTGACTTTTTGAATGCAAATTTACCAAATTAATACAAGAGGTTGGGTGAATGGATTTGTCTTCCTTCCTAGGAGCTACCCACTTTTTTTTTTTCCTTTCCAGTGTTTTCGTTTGATAAAATGAAACTGAGATATATAATGTAAATAAAAAAATATGTGTAAAAAATTGCACTCGATATTCCTTTAAGTATTTCCTTAATAACTTTTGATTACCATTTTGATGGCACGGTCGATTTACAGCGATAGTTTTAGGGGTGTATTAATTAAGATTTTATTTGATTTCGAAATACTTTTTTTCTAAAAAGTATATGGTATTCAATTAAAAAAAAATCTATTAGAAAAAAAGTTATTTATTCAATCAAGACTTCTAAATATATGAAATTTGTTAGTATTTAATTAAGATATTATACATTTGATAAAAAAAAAATTATGATATTCAAAAATACTAAAGCTTTTATAATTTTTTTTCTAAAAATAATTTTCATTAGACTTTTATGTAAAAGAAATATATATATATATATATATATATATATATAAAAAATATCATAAATCAAACAAATTCAAATCCTTATTTGTAAAATGACACACTAAGAAACTATATAGTAGAACGTCATAACCCAAAATTTACTATTCCTCTCAAAATTAGAAATCAAATAAATTGTATTTTACTCAAAACAATAAATAGCGAAGATGTTATCATTAAAATCGGCGGTAAAAAACCTAAATAACCAATTATAGTGGACTGGGATTTGACTATATTTTCTCTATTTCTTTTGTTGTAGCTTACTAAATTTTTCTATTTTTATATTATCTCATTCTAAGTGTTATAATTTTCTTGAAAAAAATGTTGAAATAATGATTTTTCAATTTAATTAATATATAAAAATTTTAAAATTATTAATTAAAAAATTATAAATATTAATTTTTAGATTTATTTCGAAAGTGTATGATTTTATCGTGACTTTGATGAATTTTCAACTAAATCAATATACAAATCTTCATCTCTAAAATCACCCGTTAATAAATATAATAATTTTGAATCTATTATTCAAATCTAAAAATATAAACGAGAAGACATTAATATATCAATAACTAATATTATTTTAGATACATAAAGAAATATTATATATATATATAAAGAAATTTAAATTTTTATAATTTATAATTATGCTAAATTTATAATCATAAAATTTTCATTAATTGAATACTTAAATAATTTATAACTAATTTATGTTTGATGATTGTTTTTAATACCTTATTTTGATTTCGTGTTTTGTAATTTTGAATATAAATTCTTAGAGTGTTATAAAGTCTTATAAATTCTTAAAATTATTTTAAATCTGATGAAATTCTTATGTTATAAATTTATTAAAATTTAAAAAATTCTTATCATAATTTTTTTAAAATATTAAAAATCTTTAGATTCCTAGGAAATTTTTTAAAATCTATCAGATTTTTTTATACGAAATTAGTCTTCTAAAATCCTTTTTTTTTTTCCGCATATTATTAATGCGGTGCACAATAATGAGGCAGAGAGAAATTTCCAAAATACATTAACAAAACATAATAAGACAATAATCATTGCATATTTCTTTCCAAATCGAAAGTGATTTTCAGATTTTGAAAACCAATAAGCATGTTATTTACATAAGAGATTATTTTATAGTAATTTAAATTGTGATAACTACTTTATCCTACCAAGGTAGCTTTAATTGACGCTTTGATATAATATAACTATTTTTGGGGCTTTAACTCTACTAGTGATTTGTAGTAATGTATTGGGGTAGGGTGCCCATTCCATTCTGCCTCATGATTTTTGAACCAACCACTCCAAATACTGTTATTATGCCTATTAATTCAGGAACTGTGTTATTTACAACGTTAATAAACGGACAGTATCAATACAATAAATGTATTTCATTAAACATTAAATATTTAAAATTATTTAAAAATAATTACTGTATTAAATCATTTTTAATAAATGCTCATATTTTTTTCCTTTTAATAAATGTTTTTAGTATTTTTTTTCATAAGCACGTAATATTTTAAAAAAAAATTAATAGAACTTGTACAAGAGTCTCTCACGTAGGCTTTAGCTTAGGTGGGAAACTATGAATAGGAGAAGAATCAGGTGGAGTCATTAGTGGGAAATTTTTAGATGGCTTAGCTTAGATGTCATAAACACACGTTCAAGGACCACATCTGTCATTTTGATTTATTTGTTTAATTAATATGTTTAGATGTACAAATGTAAGATTGTAAAACCAAGTTTGTTCCTAGCTTCATTAGAATAAAAGTGTGAAAAAATAAAAAAAAAATATTGCTTTTGATATATAAACATTTACAAGCATAAATTACTTACTAAGTTGTTCAGCTTCAACAAAAACTAATTTTATAAAATTGAGATCATTTAAATTAAATTAAGTTGAATTAAACGACAATTTTCAAGCACACTCAAAATGTAATTTGATCTATTTATCATGGTAAAGCTGGCCAACTTTCATGAGATACTGTTATTTGCTTCAAATTCAAAATAAGTAGTAAGCACGTAAGCCACTTTATAGATTTTTCTATCGCTCAAATGATCTATTCTAGGCGACAAAGATGCCTTATAGTGTCCTTTATTATTCAAGCTTCACAGTTCGCAAATTGAACTTTTTCTTTTTCTTATTCTCTCTTTTTTTTTCGTGAGAATATTCTGATATTAATAGTTTAGCTTGGTAGAAACACGAGAAATTGTGTCCGTCCACATACATATGTTATTTATAAACATGCCTTTGAAATTTGGTAAGTAAACACAACACAACTAAAAGTCCCATTTTTGGTGCACTGGCAATAAGCCATTTTCTGAAATCAATATTCAATGAACAAGATAATACCTTACACTTTCTGGTAAAATTAACGCACACAAATATTATAAGTAACCTGGAATTTAAAATGAAATCCAATCCTAAAACGATTACGAAAACCCAACTTTGACCGTACATAATTTATTTATTTATTTTTCTATGAAAAGGATTGAGTTGTAAAATTTGGTACGACAGAGTCAATAATTGTGCCGAATGCATCATTCGTTCATTCTTGGAGGGAAAAAAAATTAAGAAAGAAAACTCGATCTCATGTCAAAAGCTGAGTCTATGGTTTCTTTTTGTTGGGTGAAAAGTTTGTTTTGACCCAAGTTGTTGTGAAGATAAAATGAACAGAATACACCAGTAATTAATTAAGTGATTTTTAAAACTAATGCACCGTGAATTAATAGTAATGAACTATAGTTCACCAAAAAAAAATAGTAAGGAACTATTATACTAGTTATTACAAATAAAATTTAAAGAGGTAAAAACAGTGCTTTATATCACACCCCAAAAATAGTCCTTTATATATTAGTCTTAAGAAAAAAAGTTGTTGTAGCATTTCATAAATTGAGTTGTTAGAATTGTTTATTCATTTTTCTAAAAAGTTTAAAATAGCTCAAGTTACTCTTAATCTTTTCTGTTATATGATTTTTTTATTTAACATTAATAGATAAAAAAGTAAAGTTCATTTTCCATGCATTGTTAGTATAATTTGTTTTACGATGTTAAAAATAATCTTAACATAAATATAAACTAATTATTACAAAATTAACAAATTACATTACAACTATAATTTAAATGACAATGTAAAAGACAGTATATTTCAATTAAATTTATAAAAAAAAATTACTAAAACTTAACATGTGTTATTAACTATCATCTTCCCTTCTTCTAGTTTTTAAATAGCATGTCCTTTTTTTAATTTCAAATATTTTTATATTGAATTAATTTTTACCTAAATTAATAAATACTTGTACCATGCATGAAAGGAAACTGTACTATTTTTAAACACGTGGTATATTTTCTGTACAGTACTATCAAATTGTCTTGTTCAAAAATGAAAATATGTCTGCCTAAAATTTTGAATTTGTCTTGGTCTTAAAACATGGACGGTTGAATATGAAAAAGGTCAAACATCAAAGAGAGTAAATTTAATAGTAGCAGTAATACTAGTAGTAATTTAGTAAATTGAAAACGTGCGAAGAAAACCTTGTGGTTCTGACAACCATGTTAACATGATTTGGTACCTTTCTTTCGCCATACTCTGCGTGATGGAAGTGCATGCTATGCTACTAACTTTTGCTCAGCTGAGCAAATAAAAATTATAAAAAAATCATCATTTTCATACAGTTTCATATGGGATCATTATCATATCCCTGGGGAGATCTTTATCACCTTTAGTGTAGTATAATATTTGGAAAATATGAAGATAATTCTACGTACGTTTACAATATTATTTTATATTGTTTTGTAATTAAGAAAATATGAAAACAAATTATACAAAAATATTATAAAAACATATTACCAGCGAATTAGAAATATGAAAAAAAAAGAATTAATTTTCCAATACTCAACGATGGAAATTAAGGTGAAAACAGTATGATGAGATGAGATGATTTGAAAAGGGCAAATCATGTTTCTTAGATAACAAAAGCCGTACAGCATGGTGTTAGAGCCTTTTATTAGATTCTTGACCACGCACCACACTATTAAATATCCCAATATTCTTTCAACCTCTCACGCTATTGAGTGATTTAGACTACGAAAATGTTATACTCACACTCTATTTTTAGAGTGTATATATACGAGTAGAAGAAAAAAAGATAGAGAGAAATCTATTAGGGTTAATAACTTATTATAGTAATAAGAGTTTGGATAGTTATTTATGTTTTCTTTTTCTTTTTCTTCCAAAGATATCAGGTTTGCATATTAGTTCCATATAGACTTGGGTGCCCTGTCTCAAATTATGTGAGAATTTTTTTACATTAAGAAAGTGAGATAATTTAATTGTATTCCTTGATTTTTAAAATGATGATTTTTGTGAGATTTATATCGTTTGTATCATTTTTGATGTCTTATTTTGTGTCTAAAATATTTTTTTTATTTTTTTTATACATTATCAATAATATCCTTATTTAGATAAAATGGTGTCAATTTTTTGTTGATGAAAGTAGGACTTGAAATAAAACACAAAAGTTAAATCCGATTTGATATGGATTGAGATGTTAGTTGTGACTGTTGAATTATGGAAATTAGGCTCACATTAATGTATACACACAATTATAATCAATACTATAAAATTAAATTAAATAAGTCATTAAGATAATAGAATAAAATTATCATATTATTTGGATATTTATAGTAAAATAAAAATTATTTATTATTTAAGAAGTAAATCAAATTATAAAATTAGTAAATTTTTAATGAATTTAATCTTATATTTTTAAATTAAAATAAATATAGAAATATTAAATAAAATAAGATACAATAAATTCCATTATGTTTTATTTTATTTCTTTATTTTATGCAATTCAAATAATATTAGTTTGTATAATTTTATTTAATTTTCTACCCTTATTTTCAAAATTTCAGTATTTAAAATTTGCTTAATCATTTTTTTCTTATAATTAAAGGATCAAATATCCCAAAAGAAGATTAATGGACAGTTAATGGTATTATTAGTTGTTAAAGAAATGTTTATATACATAGTAATATAGGTTGTCGAACCTTAATTGGATGAGCCTGATAGTCACACAGATCAAATCATGATAATAAATCATTATTGAGATATTTTCTTTACCATTAATCTAAACTTGCCTTTAATTTAAACAATTGTCTCAAAACACTCCTACTTTGGTAATTTCCCTCAATTAGTCTATTCCATTTCCATAGTTCCTCCACAAAACGAGGCCAGAACCTTGGAAAATTAACAAAAGCCCCTGGTTTTCTGGCTTTATTCCCAAAATTACCACTGCCGTCGACGCAGCACAATGAGGTGAGTTGGCCACCAACTACGCTTGACTTTTATTTCTCTATTTTTATCGGAACTAGGAATAGAAATAAAATATTAGCTTTAATATGCATAAATAAATATTAGCTTTATTAAAAAAATAAAATATTAGCGATGGGTTAGATACTTCTGTTATATCTGTTCTTGCTCAATGCCATTACTTTACATGTCAACGCGGTTCTTACTTTAATTAATTAAATAATAATAATAATAATTAAACCAAATCTGATAAATGAATTTGTCCTCTCCTACTGCTCCAATTCCAATTATACTATTCACAGATTCTTCAATCATTTAACGAATTTTACATTTAATTTAATGGTCCATTTAACTTATTTGTCAGAGGAATTGGATCAAATGCAGTAATAAAAAAAGCTTACCTTCAATTAATAAGAATCCACATGATTAAAGAAACGTACAAAAATGTTTTCCATCTAAATCCAAATATCATATAAAAATTATGGCATACTGACATGAAGTGCACCTGTTCATGTAAACGTTTATGTCAAATAAAACCTTAAAAAGACCATATGAGCTGGCAGAAGCAGAAGGATTGAATCTTTTAGTGATTTTGTTTTGTGTGAGAACCCGATTAAATATTTAAAAATAATTTTAAATTTCTATTAAATTAAATTGAGTCAAATAAGCTTACTTAAAAAAAAAAAAACAAAGTTGTTCAATTACCTGATTTTTTACAAGACTCAAATCTAAAATCCACCACTTCTTAAACTAATAGACAAGTAGTCTAATTAATATAAGTGTTTAATGGTTGTCCATATTTGATATAAAAATAATAAAATCGTTAAATATTATAGAAATATAATTTTATTTAAATATTTTACTCCTTTTTTCTTAAGAAATCATATTTATTACACTTTTAATTAATTCATGCAAATAAGTTTATTATTGATGCTTATGACTCTGATGAGTGGCTATAAATAAATCTTTTTTAGAGTGTCTTTTTTTTCCTCTTCAACTTCTCAGGCCAAGTACAACTATTTGCATACATTATATCCACCTAAATGAAATGATATTTTTTTTCCTGGCGTTAAATGATATTCATCCTAAAAATATCTAAGATGGGTTATTTATCAAATATTAGTGTGAAAAAAATATGATATTTGTCAAATATTTATCTTTGTAGGATAATAAATATTTGTTATTGGTAAAGTATGATGTTTACTTAAATAATATATTTTTTTTAGAATAATTTTTTAAAATTTATTTTATAAAATTTATTAAAAATAATTTTTAAAAAGTTACACCACATATTTAAAAATTAATAATACTTGAATTGATTAAAATAAAAATAAATTATTAAAATAAAAATAAATTATGTGTATATGTTAATCCTAAGGAAAACAATTCAAATTAATTGTAAGGCTCTAAACATAATACCAAACACATGTGTTTTTTAAACAAATTACAAAATAATAAAGTGTACTTTTTTTTTTCAGTTTAAGCAAAGCACCTCCTTGAGTCTTAAAACTGGTATGTGACATTTGTCATTCAAAAAGAGGGTTATTGTGTACTGCAGAGTGTAATAATATTTTTCCCATTAAAGTAAAAGCTAAAATGGTGGGGAATCGTTGAGTCTGTTTAAGAAAGGGAAGCAAATGGGTCCCCATAAGGGAGAAGAACGCGGCAATGAGCAAAAGCCAAAAGCGGAATTGCGCGTCGATTAGGGCTTGTTTGGTTGCCACCCATAAACCACTTACTCTCACTCACTCTGCCGCTCCTGTTGACGTTTCGCATTCGCACCATCCAACAGGCACAATCACCGACTCTGTCCCAATCGTTTCTCCAACCAAAACGGAACTTTGAAAATTGAAATAGACTAGACTTTACTCTTTTAAGCATTTTCGGAATTAAATCGTGTAAATAGAAAAAACAGACCAGTGAAGAGAAATTTAAATATCTAAATTATAAAGTTAGTCTTTTTTACCAAACAGATTTCCGTTGCTAATCAACTGTTTCTAATTAATTTAACCCTTGATATATATCCTAATAATTAATCATTTTATGATCTCTTAATTAAAAGGAATCAACGTCTGAAAACAAATTCTGACTTTACAAATATAATAATTGCAATTTTTGTGGACTTAGTCGCAGTTTATTAAATAAATTATAATCATCTTATCAAATGCCACAATCAATCGAATCTGTGTAAATGCGTGATCTTATTCTTATCTTAACGGTTCATATTTACAAGACGTGACAATTTTATTCTCTATCATTTTTGAACATTTATAAATAATTTTAATTCCCGTTTTTAATGTATAAATATATACTACTAGAAAATTAAAATCAGTGACAGAACATATTCTTTGACTAATAACAACCATATTAATTTATGACAAAGATAATTTATGTTACCTAGTAATTGAATTAGTGATGGACTTATTTCTTCTCTAAATAATTTGCCATTGAATAAAAAAATATATATTTTATGCTTAGCAATGAAAATTGTGATATCTTTTCAAATCATGACTCTCCGATACCGAGAATGTAGAAATGAACACATAGCATCAAATTGAACACATAAACTCGAGTAATAAGATTGTCGTTTTGTAAAATACATTTATATTATTTAAAAGTAATAATTATACTTGACAAAAAAAAAAAAAAAGTCTCATCCATTTATGTTATATCTTGATACCACATCAGATTTTATTAGAATGTTAATTAAAGAAAGAAAATGAATTAATTAACCAAAATAAACTTGAAACTTGGCCCTTTGGCAAAAATAGGAGAATGGGGACGATAGATGAATAAGGTTGAATTTGACTGGAAGCCACGATTATCATGCAGGTGACAATGATCCAAGTGTGTATCGAATCTGGAATCATTTATTTATATTATATATCTGAAAGAAAGAAAATCAATTTGTCAAAAACAGGAGGAGGATAAGATCAATGAACGTGATTGCATGGCATTAGCACCTGTAACTACTTCTTAGAATTATAAAGCAGCTATTGCCTAATGCCTAACAGTGATGACTTTTTTTTATTTTGATTTTTTTTTTTATGAGTGGCTAACGAAGACGATTGATAATAATATGAGAATCGGACCAAACATCTTGACTTATGTTCATGACACATTAATTTAGGGTGTCCCACTTCTAAACTTTCTCCATAAATAGTCCATATAAATCACAAGAAATCCTTTTCACTCAGTCAATAAAATCAAATCAATAAGAAATAAATTTAGGTTCGGTATTCTAAAGTCCAAAAAGAATGAATTAATACTACCTATTTTTAGTAATAATGATATTATTTATACATTTCATATATTGATATTTATCTCATGGGTTTGAGGAACGATTATTGTTGTTATGATTATCTTTGATTAGTATCTTAATAAACTTGTTAATTTAGATCAAGTGTTTCACATTCAACTTTGATATTTATGCTTTAATGTTGATTTGATCAGAGTTATAATTTATTCATAATCTTACCCGATGGTTAACCTTGATTTCGGCTAAGGTTATTGTCAGAGAGTTCGATCTCGGCTTTGCCAAATCAAGATTTTATTTTATGTTCAATTTGTTTGTTTCTTGTACCAAAATTTCTTAAACTAACTATAAATATACCTCGCAAGCTTTTCTTAGTGAAGAATTAGTACTAAATGGTCAGCCACATCCTAGTATGAGATTAGGCTTTTTGTTGGATAAATAAGCACTTGATGACGATTTTTGGCCTAATTTTCAGGTCAGTGGCAAATATTGATCACAACTCTTGGTAGTATAATAGTAACAATTAGTTTCAACGGTACATTGTTTCGCGATATTATTAGGTGTACTGAATGTGTTACACACACTTGATGTTTCATTTAATTTAATTTTAAAATTTTAAGTCACATTTCAATTTACTCGTTCTTACGATGATCAATAATGGTAACGACAGGAATAAATTATCTCATTAAAATTTGGTGATGTGAAAATTTTGTATTTGACTTTTTATTTAGCAACAACAACAAAAACATTTGCATGATAGATCATATAAAATTTTAATATGAGACGATCAATTTCATACTAACAAGTAACAACACATTATTTGAAAAGTCTTTTATCTGGACTCAAATATTAAAAAAATTACATAACTTTCCATTGATTGATTAAAGATGTTAGTTAATCTTATTTAATATCCTTTGGATAATAAGAAATTACAATTCCTAAAGTACTTTTAATCCTATTTTATTTGAAATGATGCTCAAATTTAAATTAACTTATGAGTATTTTTAGAATAATAATGGCTTATCAAAAAAATAATTTAGAATAATATAAAATTGAATTGGTTAAAAATTATGTTTGAGTAATTTTTTAATCACCAAACTTGAGTGTAATTGTTTTTCTTATATTTAAGTCTAGACTCTAGAGGAAATTATGAGGAATTCACATTTTTTTCTTGAAATTTTGCAACGAAAAAATCTAATGTAACAACAAAAATCTTGAAATTAATGCTCGTCGAGGATAACTGTAGCAGGAGATACGATCCATAAATAAACTCAAGCCGGAATTCAATCTACATTAATGAGCACCGTTGTGGTTGGTTACATGGTAATATTCCATCCTTTTATTAATTTTCTATTTCTTTTTTAAAAGTTTAATGTTCAGTTCTTTGTTATGCGTGTAAAATAATTTTATATCGTCGATTAATTATAATTCATCATTATAATGACTTTTAAAAATAATTTTATTAAAGTCAACTACTTTATCATAGAGAATTATGAATGAGTAATGTATCAATTTTTTTTAATATAATTTTGGTTGTGAATAGTTTTTTTTTATATACTGTAGTAAATATGAAATGCATTTTTATGTTTTAAAACATTATATACTATAAAATACTTTCTTTATAAGCTATAAGACCTGTAAAAGGATACAACATTATGAAAAATATTCTTATATATATTGCACTCAAATTTACTATTCAAGATTCTCAAAATTGAACTAATCGTCAGATGGCTATGATTCAATATTTAATCATTTCTTCATAGTTAAATTAGTAAAAATTAAATAGTTTTATTTTAATTTTTAGCTATTACCCAACCCAAATAGTTTTCATCCTTTGAATAGTAGGATGATTATTAATTAACACAACTAAAACACGATAAAATGAGGCCTAAGTGATGCCAGATCCATAGGCTCAGGAAACATGGGCCCCAGAAAAAAAGATCGGGCTTATCAAGATTTGGGCCATAGCGGGCTCCAACGAAAGGTCCTTAGCAACATAATGAAGATAATTACTTCCTGCATCTCCCATTTTTCTTCCTGTACCCCCAATTATACCAATTTTTGTGGGGTGCAGGAAGTCAAATGCCCATAACGAATGTATAGCGCGTACTATGTTACTTGTAAATTGTAATTTTCTTTGCTATTTGAGATTTTGTCCCCTTATCACTGATTAATATTTAATACACTGTTTTTCGTTTAACTGTCGATTGTATATGTCCGTCTAGATAATTAATCTGCTTACAAATATTGGTGAAGATAGCAACACTCACATATTACGTCCTTTTAGTCAATAATAATTCCGACACGTGTTTCCTTAACACCTAAGAACATTTAAATTTCCCCTACCCCACATGAATGAGTGGTCCTTCAGTAACTTTTTGCCTAGTTATGCTAATGTACTTTATTTTGGTGAGTTTATGCTAATGTACCTTGCCACCAGTGGCATTTCGACAATAGGAGTCCTAGGTAAACGTAAATAGTCTAAATTTAATTATCCTGTATAACAATAACAATCAGTACTACCTTTTAATAAAATGTACAAAATATTAAATGGTTGTTGGTTCAATTAAAAATAGTATACTGAAAAATTTATTACAACTAACTATATATCTTCCCTCTCAATATCCCAAAATAAAATTATAGCTTCCCATTACTCAGCAGTACTCACAGCAGGTATGAAGAAAATTTCATTTTAAAAATGTTAAGTTATCGTAAAGTGTACAGCTAAATTAATTAATCAAATTATGTGTCTGTCCTTTGTGATATCAAGTAGGGTCTTCACGTTCCAGTCAAATTTATTATATATCTCTGACAGCTATAATATAACAACGAAAGGTTCCTTGATCTTTATATAAGGTATCGTTAATATTACATAGTACTAGTAAGCGCTTAATTATCAGTAGCTAGCTAGTAGTTAAGATATTTTGATTGGTGCATGTATGCACAAAATTATTGGATATATGTGTATTTTTAATTTGACGTTCACATGATTAAAAAAAAAAAAACCTCCACTTTTGCCAACTCCTGCTTTCAATTAAGACTATAAACTATAAAGGTGTCAGACTTAGAATTGAAAGAATCCATAAGCCATAAGAAAACTTTTGAGCATGATACCACACATCTGTCAAGCTTTATATGAAGTATACAAACATGATTCGAAAAATTCTGATGAACAAACATCCTAAAAAAAACAATAACACACTTGAAATGTTCTAATCATAATATTCATTAGTCATCTAGAAGTATCTCCTAGTCAGAACAACTCTTGCATTCACTCACAAGTCACAACCGTAACTTCACGTGGCAAATGTTCACGAGATCACACTATTCAGTATTCACCATGATTATACCAAAAAGGCGTCTATTGCCATCAATACGTAAAAAAGCAAGACACGCGTCATGCATCCATGAACTCTCCTCTCTAGTCCCACACGTGTTGTGCATCCAAGCTAATCAGTTCATATTTCGCTTCACACTTACTATAAATAACGATTTTCATTAGACACCTTTTGGGATAGCCGTAAGCACAAGCAACCACTAATTAAACAAGACAACAGGTGAAAGTGTGAAACAACCAACAACCAACAACGTTGTTCGAGCAGAGACATGGTTTGCTTCTGTTTTCTGGTGGATCAGAGGAGGAAGGTGCGGCGGAGCAAACCGGCGGCGGGGACGTGCTCGCGGTGCGGCGGCGGAGCCAGCGTGGCTGATATGATGACACAAACCAGATTTTGCTATGTTCCATTTTACTCCAAATCGTGGAAAGCTATTATATGCACTTTTTGTGGAGCCACTCTCAAGTCTTACCGATGAGCACCATAATACATATGCACGGATACCTTCTAAATCTAATTTTCAGTTTTTTTCTTCTTATTTATTATGTATGATTTTTTAATATATTAAGATACTAGTGAGGATTTATAGGTTTATAAGGTTTTATTTGTGACTGATTAATGGATATATATATATATATATACGCATGCTTAATGTAGTATATTTAACTCTTTCTTCTTTGCTTTTCCTTTTCTTTTTTCATTTTTAAGGCGCTAAATATTGAATTCTTCTGTTCTGCTATTTTCTCTTGTGTTCTGCTTGCATTGCTTCCTTTTCGTGTGAAAGCCAACAACTTACTTGCTTTGTTAGTTTGTTTACTGTATCAAGCAGTATGATAAATTTTTAAATATTTATGATTTGTGTACTTTCAAGTTTCAAGTATAGTAGTACTTTTTATTTTTAGTTCTTGAAGTTTTTATCTTTACAGTATTTATTGTCGATCACCTATCAGGTGATGAACTTGTAGAATAAAAACAAAACTTAATTTTTTTTGGAAATTGGAAATAAAAATATTATGATTATATGAACTTTTCAATATATTCAAACAAAAGAAAAAAAAAAAAACTTAGTTCTCATTGTACTTGTTAAAATTTATAATGATAATAGTTGAGCGGGAAAATGTGTAATTATATATATAATTGAGTATTTTCAATTGCAAGTGTAATTGAGTAGTCTCAACTCTCGAGCAAGTGAGAGAATAGTACTCTACGTATGATATTGATATTGATATTGAGTAATGTCTCTTTAGGTTTTAAGTTTTAACCATCATTCCAGACACCTCATGTTAGTTATTTTTGTTTAAATTAAAAATAATGATATTTTGGTTTTTAAATTTATTATTTTAATTTTTAAAAATAGTAAAATAATTCAATTTTAATTTTCGTGTAAAATAAATTTAAATAGATATTATAATTTTTAATTAAATACATATTATTTATTTTTGTAAAAATGAAAACGAATATATCATTATAAGAAAAAATAATTTTAACGACCAATTAATCCATTTTTAATTTTTTATATTAATTTTTAAATCAATTTATAAACTAATTTCATAAGTAGTTAAAATATTGATAATTAATTTTTAAAACTGATTTAGACATTGTTTTAAAAATTAACCAATGATTATTTTTATAAAAATTATTTTAGTGAATAATTTAATGACATTAAAAATTTAATATTTAAAATAATCTTTAAATTAATTATTGTTGTAACTGAAAATTTTAATTTCTTAATCAATTAATATTTAATAAATTTCTTTGTAGTATAATGTACTCAGAAGTAAAGCATTTGGACTTAAGCTCCAACTAGTCTGGTCGTGTTATGACCTTTTTTCATTCACAACTCATGGGCTGAAACCAAAATGACATATTCAAAAGTACAATTATTTAGTATTTACAATAACAATTAAGAAACAAAATGTCAATAAAAATAATCATTTTTAAATAAAACAAATATATTTTTTTCATTAAAGTAAAATTAGAAAATGAAAATGACGTATTGAATCAACTGTGAAAGCATCAAGCACATGGCGAGACAACGGTGATCCTTTTCAAAGCGCAGTAGTGGCACACTTATCAATATTCTTTTATTTTTTTAAGTTATAATTTTATCAATATTCTATTGCTGAAAAATGTCCCCATCTATAGATTTCTTTAATTTTTAGTCTTAAAATTTGTTATTGTTTGCGAAAAGGAAAAAGTCATGTATGATGGAAACGTTGCACTGTCACTAATAGTTGACTTGGTAGGAGTTGTTGCCTTCAAAATTCAAATTAATAGAAGGCAAAAAGAAATCTGAAACCATAAAAAAGAAGAGAAACCATCACCATCATTCAATGGACGGCGTGGTGTTCACGTACAATTTGAAAACTTCTTCCTTTCTCAAAATGAAATGAAATGAATATCAACATTCAACAAAAAATGTTTCAGCTTTTACTATTTTGAACCCACAATTTGGATTGCACGACTTGAGATTCTTTTTCTTTTATAACTTTTGTTAATTATTATACTTGTGTCAATCACTTATAAATATGTATTGTACGCGAGTTAGTGTTTGTATATATAAGATAAATGTTTATATTTATATAATTATATTTTATGATAATGATATATTTTTCTAATATATAAATTTTATTAAAATTAAAATTTGATAAAAAAATATTTTTTTAATATATAAAGTATGTTTTAGATTTATGATAAGTAATTTAAATTATGATATAAGATTATTTAACTATTTTTTAAAAATATTACCAGAATTTTATTTAAATATAAAATTAAAAATTGTAAAGTACACATTTATCATGTCTTATGAGTTTATAACATTCTACATACTGTTCCAATTAAGTTAGACTCATTTAATACATATATCTTGTAAGTTTATGACATTCAACATACTCTTCGAATTAAGTTAGATTCATTTAATACATATGTCATATATGAATTAACATGTCAAGACAATAAAAAATTTAAAAAATAGTCAAATACTATAATTCAATTTAAATTAATCTATATGCACTAGCCATAATTAAATTAGTGGTAATGATTCGAATTTGTGATTGTGGCTTATATTTTTGTATTTTTTTTTTCAACCATCTAATCAATCTTATGCGAATTAGCAGTTATGCAAACTAGTCATTATATGAACTAGCCGTTATAAATCATCCTTTATAATTGTGCAATCATCTTATCAAATTGTGCAATTTTCTTTGTCTCATCTTCTTACTCTTCAATCATCCTTATAATGGATCCAAACATCGACTTTGATACACTTTGGAATCGAATCATAGATGAACAACTTGAGGACAACACTGGAGAAGAAGTCATGAGGTTCATACTCGAGAGGCAACAACAAGTTGGCAACTCTTCAAAAAGAAGAAACATTTCTGCTTCGAGTGCATACTCATCATCTTCTAGCCAAGAGACACAACATGACACAACATCACCATTGACCCGTCCCATGCGTCAAAAAGCAACGAAAAGGAAAAGCAAGGGAAAAGGGGTTGCAAACTCTTATAGCAATGTGGCTTTGACTGTCATGGAAAATGCTATAAAAGAAAAAAATGTTCTCAGGAAAAAACTAGCAGAGGTAAAGGAGTCAGAGAACATACACACGTGGTATGAAATCCTTATGAAGGATACATCTGCCATGTCTCAGAATCAACGTCAAGATCATGAATTATGTTGTAAATTTATTAGGCGTAAATTAGAAAAATAGTCAAATTAGTAATTTAATTTTAAATTATATTTATGTACTAGCTGTTATGAAACTAGTAGTTACGAGATCGATTGTTATGTAGTAGCTATTATGAAAGTAATCCTTATAAATCATCCTATATAGTTGGCGCATCTTCTCATCAAACTGTGTAATATTCTTCTCTCATTTCCTTACACTTCAACCTTCTATATATAGTGCATCAAAACATCAAATTTGATGAGAACATGAGAGAAGAATTTTTAATTTACGCTTCAACATCTAAAATTTTTTAATTTAAGAAAATAATTACTTTCTTAATTTTTTTCTTAAAAAAGCATTCTCTAAATTTAATTTAGATTAAATATGAACTGAACTATGCCATTATGGTTAATGTGAGTGAGACCTACGGGTTTGGAATTGTGGACTTTAGTTCTTCCTTGTCAAATCATAAAACCTTCTAAGATAAAGGTGGGGCTCCATGATTTTGCTATCTAATCCAAAAGTTGACTAGAGATACAACGAGAGGTCAAAGTTTCAAATAACTAACATGATTTCCCATTCATAATTTCTTACTCCTAGGATGGATGTATGTCACTACAGAATTACTAGGTTTTCTGACATTGCTGTCAGATAATGAATGATGGATGAGACAAAAAAATTCGGTAGAACGAGACAAATTTGGTTGACAGATATATATTCAGAAATTTTCAAAATTAAAATAAAGGACAAGATATGCATAGTGAAAAACAAAATTGTAAAATGTGAAAAACTTCTGGCCATGGTGAAAAGCTAACTTAACTGTGTTCAGTGTTTGATTTGATGAAGTGTTATCAACCCACCCTGACCCTTCCGTATCTTGAAGCCGCGTTAAAGCGGGTCCCATTTATCGTTGAACCTAGCGCAACAACCATTTTCTTCTGAGCCATGTTCTTTTGTTTTTATTCTGAGCCTTAGACTTCAAAACTATTATATACAATGGAACATTTTTAATTAAGGAGTTGTAAGCCTTAATTCCTAAACTTCCACTGTGTTATTTATTTATTTTGCTTATATTACTCTTGAGTCAATTTTTATATAAAATAAATATTTCTCCTTTAGCTGCAAAGATTCTGAATTCAGAAAAGTCAGAATCTTCAAGTAGAAACAGCTGGTTCTTCTATGGGAGTATTTTAAGTTTGAAGTTTTGTTAACATTTTTTTTTAATTTTATTTTTATTTTCTCTTGATGGGGTCCACATTTTCCCACTGTAATTGACAGCCTAATCAACAGCCTGGAAAAGGTGTTTTTGCATTGCGGCCACACTAAAAAGCTAAACTTGATGGGATTTCAGTAATGGGGTTCACGTAATCTAAATTGGGTCTCATTTTGTTTCTCTCTTTTTGAGCCGTGTTAATCACTTTGGCAGAAGCAGCTTATTTACGACCAAAAGGGTAAGTACACAATATCATTCCCTGTTAAGACCCTTGTTGTTTGTGAGTTTGTGTTGTGTTCGTTGTGTCATGTCTCGTGAGTTGTGGTATTAAAATTAGAATCATGGTATTTTGTCTGTTGCTTCTAACGGAAATGTCTGGTTCTGTGCACTGAGTTTGATAGATCCGAGGTTTTTGCAGGTTTTTTTGTGGCTCGGGATTGAAAGTTAAGGTTAAAGCCTTAAAGGTTTTAAAGGGTACTGTATTGCTTAGTGCTTACAAATTGTTTTATGGATTGGTGAAGACTCGGGGAGCTACAATGGTGATGATGAAACTTGTAAAGTGGGTTTCCTTTGTTTTGGTTGTTTATTTGTTTTTGTTGAATGGCTCATTTGCCACATTCACCCCTCGAGATAATTATCTAATTGCTTGTGGTTCCTCCCAAAGCATAACTTTCCAAGATCGAACTTTTGTTCCTGATTCACAACATTCTTCACTAGTGTTGAAAACCGGGAATTCTGTTGTTGCTAGTTCCAATTCTAGTGTCCCTTTCCCAATATACCAATCAGCTAGGATTTTCACTGAGAAAGCTTCTTATAGTTTTGAGGTTGAGGAAGGTAGGCACTGGCTTAGGCTATATTTTTCTCCTCTTCCCAACTCTGCCCATGATTTGAGTGCTGCTGCTATAACAGTGGTCACTGATGATTTTGTTCTCATGTGCAACTTCTCCTTTAAGAACTACAATGGTTTTTATATGTTTAGGGAGTATGCCATCAATGTTACCTCTGATACCTTAACTGTCACCTTCATTCCTTCAAATGGTTCAGTTGCCTTTGTCAATGCGATTGAAGTCGTGTCAATGCCAAATGACTTGTTTGTTGATCAGGCATTGGCCCTTAACCCAACTGAAACATTCAATGGCCTTTCTGAACTTGCTTTTGAGACTGTTTATCGCTTAAACATTGGAGGTCCTTTGCTCACTCCCCAAAATGACACCCTAGGAAGGACTTGGGAGAATGATCAGAAATACCTCCATGTGAACAGTTCAGCCATTAATGTGTCAGTTAACCCTTCCAGCATTAAGTATCTGGCGGGTGTTACGCCTGAAACGGCACCAAATTGGGTGTATGCCACTTCTGAAGCAATGGGGGATCCAAATGTACCTAACTCAAATTTCAACATTACTTGGATCTTTCCTGTGGATCCAAACTTCTCCTATTTTATCCGGGTGCACTTTTGTGATATTATTAGCAAGTCTCTCAACACTTTAGTGTTCAATTTGTTCATAAATACTGACATAGCTCTTGGAAGCCTTGACCTCTCATCCATAACTAATGATTTGGCTGTCCCTTACTATAAGGACTTTGTTTTCAATGCCTCAGCAGACTCCAACATTTTGACAGTAAGTGTTGGTCCTGATACAATGGCAGATATCACAAATGCCACCATGAATGGACTAGAGGTTATAAAGATCAGCAATGCATTCAAGAGCTTGGATGGTCTTTCTTCAGTTGAGAGTATCCTTCCTAGTTCATCATCAAGCAAAAGCAAGATGGGAATAATAGTTGGTTCATCTGTTGGGGCTGTGGCTGCCATAGCTTTGGCTGGTTTGTGTTATTGCTGCCTTGTGAGATGCAAATCAAAGTCTACTCAACAGGGCCATTCTTGGCTGCCTTTACCCTTATATGGAAACTCTCAGACCATGACAAAAATGTCAACAACTTCACAGAAGAGTGCAACTGCAAGCATCATTTCTTTAGCTTCATCAAATCTTGGACGGTTGTTCACTTTCCAAGAGATCCTTGATGCAACCAACAAATTTGATGAGAAGCTGCTTCTTGGTGTTGGTGGTTTTGGCAGGGTTTATAAAGGAACTCTTGAAGATGGGACTGATATGGCTGTTAAAAGGGGGAACCCCAGATCAGAACAAGGTCTTGCTGAATTCCGAACAGAAATTGAGATGTTATCTAAGCTTCGCCATCGCCATCTTGTGTCCCTCATTGGCTATTGCGATGAGAGGTCAGAAATGATTCTTGTCTATGAATACATGGCTAATGGACCTCTCAGGAGTCATTTGTATGGAACTGATCTACCATCTCTTTCATGGAAGCAGCGACTTGAAATTTGCATTGGAGCAGCAAGAGGTCTTCATTATCTCCACACTGGTGCATCTCAAAGCATAATTCACCGTGATGTGAAGACAACTAACATCCTCTTAGATGATAACCTTGTTGCTAAGGTTGCTGACTTTGGCCTCTCCAAAACTGGTCCTGCTCTTGATCAGACTCATGTGAGCACTGCTGTTAAAGGCAGTTTCGGTTATCTTGATCCTGAATACTTCAGAAGGCAACAACTTACTGAGAAATCAGATGTGTATTCATTTGGAGTGGTTTTGATGGAAGTGTTATGCACAAGACCGGCCTTGAACCCTGTCCTTCCCAGGGAGCAGGTTAACATAGCTGAGTGGGCAATGAACTGGCAGAAGAAAGGAATGCTTGATCAAATCATGGATCAGAATCTGGTGGGAAAAGTCAATCCTGCTTCTCTTAAGAAGTTTGGGGAGACAGCTGAGAAGTGCTTGGCCGAGTATGGAGTGGATCGGCCATCTATGGGCGATGTCTTGTGGAATCTTGAATATGCTTTGCAGCTTCAAGAGACCTCATCAGCACTCATGGAACCTGAAGATAACAGCACAAACCACATTACTGGAATTCAGTTGACACGTCTCGAGCCTTTTGATAACAGTGTTAGTATGATTGATGGGGGAAACTCTTTCACAGACGATGATGCAGAAGATGTTGCCACGAGTGCAGTGTTCTCACAGTTGGTAAATCCTCGCGGAAGATGAGTTCTTCTTTTGAAATGGCTGTCCTGGCATTGGACTCATTAAGAAGTTCTGATTTATGAATGAATGTTATTTTCCATTTTGTTAATGCTTTTGTAATTCTTTCTTTTTTGTCCAAAAGCAATTTACAATGTGATATTGGAGTGGTACTGATGAGTGCCAAATGTCAATTAGCTGGTTAGAAATTGTATGTAATCCGCACGATTCTGTACTTTGTATAAGTTAAGTAGGAGTTCAGCTCCAATAGTTGTTCTTACAAGTTACAATAAAAAAGTTCTTTAGAAAAAGATTCAAGTTATACAACTGGTAAAGTACTGCTTCTGATAAGTTGACTTGCTTTACTTTCCCAGTTTCTGGAAATCTCAAGAATCTGTTCTCTTTATATATGGTTGCCAAATAAACTTTTTGAAATACTGAATTTATTGTGTAGTCCTTAAACAAACAAAAGATTACACCTTTTATTCAATAGGAAAAACCGGGTACAGAACACTTATTCAATAGGAATTTATTGTGTAGTCCTTAAACAAACAAAATACTGAATTTTTTTTTTGCGAGTAGAGAACAAATATTTTGAGTTACAACTTTCAACAACTCTAGGAGATTAATGGAAACTATCAAACTTATCTTCTGCAAACTATACCATTTCCACTATTGGAACCACCAGTGCAATCCATCATACCATATTCCATCACTGAATCTTCCTTCTACAAAGCTTTAGCAGGAGAGAATATACAAACACCACAGTCTGCAGAAACAAGTGATGTGGTTCTATATTTGTCTTCCCCTCCAACCACTGGCATTGCCACACCTGGCTTTGCTGGATTCTGAAAATCTGGCTGATAAGTCCTGCCAAGAACTCTTTCAACTCTGGAGGATAGACCATAGAATTTGAACTGCACCTCCAAGTGTGCGAAACAATCATTATCACGAATCTGATAGTTGTGTATTCTACTGTCCTCCTTGGTGACAGGCACAACATTCACATATATCTCCACAATTTCTTGGAGAGTAACCACAATCCACTGTTGCTTGAGACTGCCATGACTTTTACCTTTTTGATAGATAGGGAGATCAATGTGGCCTAGCCTTATATATGCTCTCTTTGGCTTCACTTTGCTAATAGAAAACTTAGCAAGTGATCGTTTTTGTAAACACTTTGTTGTGAATCTCAATTCCAAGAACGTGACTGGGATGAGTCCTTCAGTTCTTTGTGGCATCTTTTAAATTGTCAAAGCTAGTACATTATTATAGTAAGAGCAAATGGCAGTTGACCTTATGATTTCTAGGCATGACAAAAAGCTTCACGAGAAGCTTGCTTATACTGAGAGGAGCTTATTGACAAGTTGCCAATGCAGCATGGCTTTTTGCGTGTTTTGTAATCAACAGTTTAGTGATAATTAAGCTAGACCAAAAATTATAAATTAATAAAAAAAACAAATTTTTAGTAATGTCTCACAGGTATTATATGGATTTTTTTTATGATAAATGTTTTTTAATAAATTATTAGGTAGTACATAATCACCATATTATATGTTATTCTGTCCAATAATCATGTGACATGTAGATAATTGCATATTTTAAATTAATTACATTAAATTTTAAATTTCATATAAGATTAGTTAAATTAATAAATAACACTATTAATCTTTAATGGAATTATAAGTGAATATATATTTAATTAGGTAAGTGTCACATGATTATTAGTTAGAATCACAAATCATATGTTATGTGTGGACAATTTAATCATCACAGTTTTTTTTGGTAAGACTTCCTCCTGCACTTTCACACTTCCACAAATGATTTGTGGAGGCCTAGAAAGCAACACTCTTTTTCTTTTTTTTGAGGGATTGTCTTCTTATGATTCTTTTGCAAAGTAGTGGACTGGCCCAAAATCTAGGTACGGTTGGGCCGTTTTCCTTTCCTTCCAAGATCCAATTTCCGCATTGTCCCTGTCCCATATTTTGGAATGAGTTTTCTAGAATGCATATGGATGGAAGGTGTAGGAAGCAGGATTAGGAAGTTGAACCAGTGGAATATAATTTTACATTCAATGACAATCTTCATGACTATTAAAATATAATTTTATAAAAGTTTACTGAAAGAATGTGATTACCTGTGTAAAATTATGTTATTCAAGTGCTCTGTCATTTTTCTCTTAATTTTATAGTTATAGACAAAACAAATTTGGCTAATTCTTCATACACCCTATAAAGATCTTGATTGACTAATGGATGGGAAATGTTTTCTAAAGCATTAACAACGACACCGAAATAAGAACTATGATAAATAAATAACAGATGTTATATGACGCACTACACGTATCGTCTACTTTCCACAATCCACAGGAAAAAAAGAAGAAGTCTTCACAGGAAATATATAAAGAAATGTATAAAACCGTCTTCCGTGGAAATATCCTCTTTATTTATGCATTGCAGGTTGTAAATCCGCTGTCTCTTGCCGGTGATTTTAAGTCAGCGTACTTTTCATTTACATTGGTCAACATGCCACCTGTTATGAAGTGTATAGGAACTTAAATAGCACGACCTATTGAAAACAAGTAATTAAAAAGAATTACAGACTTGTCATTGAAATTTTGCAAGTTTAGATTACGTTTTTTTTTTTTTTTGAAAAGTTTAGAATACGTTGGTCCCACACTATCATGACGGGAAATATTCGTTGCAGAATGTAGAGAATATAAGTAAGTTTTGGTTTTCTCACTTAAACAAAAAAAAATATAAAATTAACAATTATAAAAATTAAAATTACTTTATCTAATAATTATAATAATTACATATAACAAAATGGGATTAGTTAAACTCATTTATATCCACTCCATTTATAACTTGTCAAAAATAGATCAAATTAAACTTACTACTATGATAAGAACAGGCTAGACACCTTAATTCGTTTTGTTGATCAATGCACCAATGATTCGATACATTGACCTGTTAATTCTTTTTTTAAACTAATAAGCTATTAACTAAATTATATAATTAAATAGTAAATTGATGGTAGAAAAGTTGAATAAAGTTTCTTTAACTTGTTATGTCCTTTAATTCATATAATATTAACATGATAAATTGATCATCTTTATAAAACAAAACATAATAATAATAAATTTATCTCATTTTAATAAATCAAAACTAATAAGTATTTAACCTTAAGTCTTTAACAATACGGATTATAAAGTCTCTAATCAAAACTAGTAAATTTATCAAATATGAAATAATAAAACCACAAAGCAAATTTATTAATTATCAATATTGACGGGGTTGACAGGCTATGACAGGGTAAGCTAAGTGAGCTGATGGGCTGGGAGACTTACCCTGCCCTGCCATTTTACGGTGGACTAACGGATTGATCTACTTTACCATTTCTATTAATAACTAATTTGTAAAAAAATTATATTTTTTTAAAAAAAGGTATATAAAAGTACTTTTACTAATTGACATGGCAAAACACAATTTTAACTTTTAAAAAAATTAATTTAATTTTTTTTTCATATTTTATTTTTCGAAAAATACTTCTAGTATGTTCAAACAAACTCGTAAAAGATGGTAAAATATATAGAAATAAGATTGTGTGTATTAGGAGTGATATATTTTGATGATAGTTGAAAATAATAAAAAAAGAGAGATGTCATGAGTTCAACCCCCTCTCGTCAACGAAATTAACGTAATGTATTTTACTTCAAGACTTACCGAGGGACGGAACCACCTTATGCTTGGGGCCGGCCTCTTAGTTTTTGTAGTTTATTTTTTATTTTTGGTGTAAACAATATTTTATTATTAAAATATTTTTCTTTATTTATAGATTTAGAAATAATAAATAAAATATTTTATTTCATTTTTATAGTTATTTTATATGATAATATTTTTTTAGATAAATATTTTATTTTCCTTTCTATAATAAATATAATATTATTTTTTAGATAAATATTTCATTTCTCTTTTTATAATGTTCATAATCACTAATTTTATACCATTAAATGATTACAATTCTTTATTTATATAATAATTTTATAAAATTTAATTAATTTATCATAAATAAATGATTGTAATTATAAAATAATGTAAAAATAATGTATCACATTTAAATTTTTATTTTTTTTATCTCAATCTTTTCTTTTTAAAATTTATTATTGATATTTAAAATTCTAGACAAACCAACTTTGTAATCTTGAAAAAATAATTGATATATAATTTTCTGTGTTAAATAATATTTATAATTTCATTTTTGTTTATAAAAAAAATTAAAAAGTTCAATATTTTAATTATAAATTAATTTTTAGATATATAAAATAATTTTTCAATAGATTATTAATATAATTAATATTTAAAAACATTTGATTATAAACATTTATATAAAAATTGATTGATATATATTTATTAAATAAAATTTATTTTTAAACTTGCCCCCAATAATATCAACCCGGCTCCGTCCCTCGACTTACTTGTAAGTCCTTCCTTGACATAGGATGGTGTTTCTTGTGTGATAGACATCCCTTAATCGAATTCTTCGATTCACAAGTAATTGTTACTAATAAATAATAATATTAGGTCATGTCTAGTACCTAACATCTATGCAAGCTTTGTGCATTGTCAAGAAGTTTCTCGAGGGGTCCAATTTGAGAATCCAAATTCGACCTGATGAAACTGACAACACTCGAGACAAAATCAATCTTGACATTATATAATTAGATTCAATAAAAGTTGGGCATTTTACATATTATTTTTTTTAATACTTATCTTTTTTTTTTTTTTTTTTTATCAACTTCTACCAAAATTTCATTAAAAAAATATCATATAGATTCTCCAATAAATATTAGTCACCATAAACCACAAAATTTTCCATAGTAATAACATATACTATAAAAAAAAAAACTTCTACAAAAATCACAAATTAAATCAAACATGCTTGTTTATTTAACAAACTCAAACTTTTAACTCAAATTCAACTCATTTGATTCATGAATTAAGTTTAGCAAATCCATTATCAATTATCAATAACTTGAAAGATTAGAGGAAAAAGTATATAATAAAAAGAATTTAGAATTATTCTATCCGAAAATTCCAAAATTTCAACTCAATATCCCCAAAGTGTATCCTATAAATGCAAACAAACAACATGGCTCCACTAAGGATACGAGTTTACTAGATTTGGAATTTTGTTCTTAACCAGGACACCGACAATTGGACACCATGTCATCATATTTTACATAATAAATACTGTAACTTACAAAACCTGCTGTTTTATGATATATAAAACCTGCTGAAGTAGTATGACTTGGTAATAGTATATGAAAACGCGTCAGATTGATTAGATTTTATGAAAAAAAAATTAAAATAAAAGTGACAGGTATAGAATTGTCGCTTTCTAATCTTATATTTTATTTCTTCTACCTATGATATTTACCAAAACTTATTATATTCAATATGAAGCATAAAATTATATAGCAAGTCATAACTTAGATAATAAGAATATGGAAAAGATAAATTTATATAGTAATTTTAAAATCACATATAAAATCAGATTTAATGTAACAAAAACTTTCAATTATTAGCTTTTTCAATTTGATTCTTTTACAAAATATATTTTATTGGAAGTTTATGAAACCCTACTAGTATTGTATGCACATAAGGGAATAAAGGGGTAAATTATACTCACATTCTTTAATGAAATTGTATCAATATTAATTACAACTTAAAATTGAACCTGTAACCGATGCAATACAAAAAACGCACATCCTCAATAAAATACATAAAATTTTCAAAAAAATTATATTTCAATAAAAAATAGTATATACATTAGTATTGTAAAATGATTTTACAAAGTAATTTAATCACAAATTGATATTTTTTTTAGTAAATTTTTTGTATTTAGAATAATTATCTTAAAATTTTTATCTATCATACTTTTTTTATTGATTGATAGTTTATTTATTTTTACATTAATAGTACATAAAAAATAAACTCATATTTTAAACAAATTAAAAAAGTAATGATTTTTCATCAAAAAAAGAAGAAGTAATGATTTCCTTTAAGTTTACATTACCAAAATGAAATACATTCTGATAAAATTGGGATAACAATTCATCAAAACATTAGAAATTAAAGATTTCAAACTATTGAGTGGTCATACATGAAATGAACAATGAGGGAATTCCACCCCGACTCTCTTTTCTTACTCACTTTTATTCTCTTTTATTAAGAGCGATGAATTTTAATAAAAATGATGTAAAATTGTTTTACATTTTAAGAGTACACATTTAAAACATTATTTTACATTGTCCGAATACACATTATCATAGTTAAACTCTAAATATAAATATAGATAGATAGGGAATGACGGACCCACGTTCAATCCAAGATGCAAATGCATTCGTCACTTTTTAACAAATACAATGATATCAGCTGTGTTGTTGTATTTTTCACCCCTAATTTTATAATTTGATCCTGCTTTTAATTTTGTGGTATTTTTTTTTAGGGAAATTTTGTGGTTGTTATATAATATATTTTTTTTTATCTTTTATTAATTAATTTGGTATTTTTTTTTTATGCTTAATCGGTTGGACATTTCATCCTCTTTTAGATGATAAAATATGTTTTTTGTTTCATTAAAAAAATTGAAATTAAGTTTTAGTTCCTCTTAAAAAAATTGTTCGTTTTTTTGTCACCAAAATTTAAAATGCATAATTTTTTTTCCTAGAAAATGTTTTCGACCATCCTTTATATCGAGAAAAAATGATTTAAATAGCGTTTTGTTAATAAAAATAATGCATAAAAGTTGATAATATTATTATTTTTTAAAAAATTTGTCCCATTGACTCAGGGTTAAGATCCGCTACTACTGTAGATATAGATTAGTATAGATTACTTACTTTGAAATTTCAATATGTCGACAAAGTGGATGTTTGTTCGTGGACATTTTCATTTTTCTACAACTTAAGTGACTTCTTTCAATGCTTATAAAACAGCAACACCGGTTCGAGTAGTGCCTTAAGATCATAGAAGATGGACTCAAAGGAATGGTTAACCCTAGCTATATACTCTTTGCTATGATCTGTTAATGTGCCAAACATCTGCTGCTACTTTATTGCTTGTTGTACGTACTCACACAAACATTGTTTTTTGCAGGTCAAACAAAAGGATCGTTGGCATTAATTGAATTACGATCCAACTCTATTTTTTATCCACTTCCTAACTCAATAACAGTATTAGCTCAAAACTTTGTGCTACGTACTAATCAACTTCAGCTTTGTGAGCCATATTAATTAATGCCACACCCTATATGTTCAAGGAGTTGACCCTCACCTTTGTTCCTTCCAAAAACTCAGTTGCATTTGTCAAAGGAATTTGAATTACCTTCCATTCTAAACCATGGCTCTACTAGCTAGCACACTCCTATTTGTTTATTTCGTTAAGTTTGTTATTGCTGCCTCCATCTTGTTAGTTTTATTTGGTTCACTTTGTTATTGCTTAGTAGCTCTCAGGTCCAAGAGAACTTGTGATCACAATGACATGTCATCAAATAGTTCTGTTAATTGTAGAGTGTTCACATTCCAAGAGGTCCAAGAAGCAACCAACAATTTTCAAGAGGATTTTCTTCTTGGCATTGGTGGGTTTGGGAGTGTCTACATGGGAAAACTTGAAAATGGGACAAAAGTAGCAGTTAAAAGAGCCACCCCTCTATCAACACAAGGCTTGGCCGAGTTCCAAAACGAGATTCATTTGTTATCCAAACTCCAACACCCTCACATTGTGTCTCTTATTGGTTACTGCCACGAAGGGGAGGAAATGATTCTGGTGTATGAGTACATGGCCAATGGAACCTTAAGCAAATGGCTCTATGAACCATGTGATTCACCACTCTCTTGGAAGCAACGACTTGAAATTTGCATTGGAGCTGCTAGAGGGCTTCACTATCTACATACCAACACTGCTGAAGGCATAATCCATAGAGATGTGAAAACTTCCAACATTCTCTTGGATGAGAATTTTGTTGCCAAAGTAGCAGATTTTGGCATCTCAAAGAAAGGGTCTTCTCTTGATGAGAGCCTTGTGATCACCAGTGTGAAGGGGACTTTTGGTTACATAGATCCTGAGTACTTCAGAACTTGCCATCTAAGTGAGAAATCAGATGTGTACTCATTTGGGGTGGTTCTAATAGAAGTAATCTCTAGTAGACCTGCTTTAGACCATGGTCTTCCCACAGAGAAAATTAATTTAGCAACATGGGCATTGAATTCTGAAGTAAAGGGTCAGTTACATCAGATCATAAACCCAAATAATCTAGTTGGCAAAGTGAGAGTTTCTTCTCTTAGAAAGGTTTGGGAGGTGGCAAAAAGGTGCTTGGCTGAGAATAGGATCAATAGACCTCCAATGGGTTTTGTCTTGTGTTGTTTAGAAGATGCTCTTCACCTTGAACTCAGCAATAAAGATGATGAGGAAAATTCCATTTTTAAATTGTGAAGTGCAAGATAATGCCGTGTTACCAAGTAGTCTTTTAATCACTGTCAGGTCAACAAGTAATGACCAAATCAATTTTTAAGTACACTGATAAGGTTAAATAAATTTTATTAGTTTAGAGATGTCCTGGTTGGAAAATGTACATATTTTTCCTATATAACAATCTATTGTATATATTATAAAAGAAAGATTTGTAATTGTGTATGATATCACGTGTCATTATGATATTTATTTTTATTGATATTTTTTTTTATAATTCATATATGTATTTAATTATCATAAATATAGTAATTTAGATAATTAGAATGAGTATATATTTTGATTTAATTAATTAATAAAATTAAATCATTAATTTTTAAAATTTTGATTTTATATATCATTATAATTAATTATTAAGTCTTATAGAATATTTGTTTATAATGCGTATATAATTTTTTTTTGCCTAAATTTAACAATTTTTCTTTTATATTTATTTTTAAATTCATATAAACAAATTACTATATTTAATTAAATTATTAGAGGACTATGAAAGAGTCTAAAAAAAAAAAATCACAGACGCAAAGATCAATAAAATTTTAAGGTTTTATGATTTAAGATTTATGATTCATTGTTTTAAGGTTTTATGGTTAAGGATTCATGTTTTAATGTTTAGGATTTCATAGTTTATGATTTATGATTTATGATTCATTGTTTTAAGTTTTAGGGTTATATTGTTCATGGTTTAAGGTTCATTGGTTTTGATCTACGGTTTAATGTCTGGGATTTAGTGTTTGGGGTCTAGGGTTTATGATTATGGGTTATAGGTTATAGTTTTAGGTTGATATTGCATAGCTCATTATTTAAGGTTTATTGTTTAGTATTGAAGGTTAAGATTGGTTTACATTCAGGGTTTATGGTTTGTGGTTCATGGATTTAGAGTGTATGATTCATGGTTTAAAGATTTAGAGTTCATCTTTTAAGGTTTAAGGTTTTAGTGCTCAAGTTTTTTAGTTATGGGTGACAGGGTTTAAAGTTTAGTGTTTCATTGTTACGAGATTAGAGTTTCATGATTTAAAATTTAAGCTTTCAATGTTTAGGGATTCACGATTTAGTGTTCAAATGTTAAGGTTTAGTGTGTGTTTTGTTCATGATTTAAGGTCCATGGTCCATGGCTCATGGCTTAGAGTTTAGGTTCATGGTTTAAGGTTTTAAAATTCATGGTTTAGACTTTAGGGTTTATATGTTATGGTTTTATGGATTAAGGTCCATGGTTTAGTGTTTAAGGTTTAGGTTTGGAGTTTAGAGTTTTAGGGTTTAGTGACAACAATTTTAGGGCTAGAATTCATTGTTTATGGTTTAGGGTTTTGGTGTATCTAATTCCATGATTTATGGTTAAGGGTTCTATGTTTAAGGTTTTATGGTTAATGATTTAGTTTCATTGTTTCTAGGTTTCAATGTTTATGATTCATGGTTTTAAGGTCTAGGGTTTCTTATTTCTAATTTATGATTTTAGGGTCAATGATTTGGGATTTTTGGTCCATGGTTTAGGCTTTTAGGGTTACATGGTTTATGTATTAGTTTTAGGATTTAATGTTTAAAGTTTATGCTTTAACATGTTAAGGGTTTGTGGTGCATGGTTTAAGGTTTCATGGTTTAGGATTTAGGGTTTCATATCATGGTTCAAAATTTAGGGTTTCATTCCATGGTTTAGAGTTTCATGGTTGAGTATTTAAGGTTTCATATCACATTTTAGGATTTAGGACTTCATGGTTTAAGATTTATTGGTCAGGGTTACATAGTTTTGGGTCTTATCGTTTAAGATACATGGTTTCATTTCATGGATTCATTAGGATTTAAGGTTTTATTCATGGTTTAGGATTTAAGATTTTATTTGTGATTTATGATTTAAGGTTTCATGGTTTAGGATATAGAATTTCATTTTATAGTTTAAGATTTAGGGTTTCATGGTTTAGAATTTAGTGTTTCATTCCATGGTATAGAATTTAAGGGTCATTAGGATTTATGGTTTAATGAATGAAAACCTCAAGATTTAGGGTTTCGTGAATGAAACTTAAAATTTAGGGTTCCAAGAATGAAATCCTTAAGATTTAGGGTTTTTTAAATGAAACCCTAAATATTTAGGGATTTATTCATGGTTTAGGGTTTTATTTATTGGTTAAAGATTTAATGTTTCATGGTTTTTGATTTAGGGATTCATTTCATGGTCTAGAGAATGAAATTGAAAGATTTAGGGTTTTGTAGATGAAACATTACAGATTTGAGATTTTATAAATGAAAACCTAAATATTTAGAATTTTGTGAATGAAACCCCAATGATTTAGGATTTCGTTAGGATTGGGGTTTCATTTAATGAAATCCCAAATCCCAACCAAAACCAATAGAACCCTAATCTCGAATGAAACCTAAATTTTCAAAGTTTCATTCACGAAAACTTAAAGATTTGGGGTTTCATGAATGAAACCCTAAAGATTTAAGGGTTTCATTCACATATCCTCAAATATTTAGGATTTTATTTATAAAATCCCAAATATATAGGGTTTTATTCACGAAACCTCAAATCTTTAGGGTTTCATTCATAAAATCCTAATTCTTAAAGATATAGTGCTTCATTTGGTATTTAGGGTTTCATTGAATGAAATCTACAAGATTTAGGGTTTCATTCATGGTTTAGTAAATGAAACCCGAAATATTTAAGGTTTTATAAATAAAACTCTATAGATTTATAGTATCATAAATGGAAACCTAAAAATAGGGTTTTATGAATGAAACCTTAATAATTAAGGGTTTTGTGAATGATACCTAAATGATTTAGGGTATTTTCAGGGATTTTGAGTCTCATTTAATGAAACTCCAAATGAATGAAATCCCAAATCCTAACCAAAACCCAAAATTATTAATGAAACCCTAAATTTTTAAGGTTTCATTCACGAAATCTTAAATTTTTTGGGTTTCATTCAATGAAATCCTAAATACCAATTGAAACACTATATCTTTAAGAATTAGGATTTTGTGAATAAAACCCCAAATTTTAGGATTTTGTCAATGAAACTTTAAATCCTAAAAAAATAGGATTTCATGAATGAAACCCTAAAGATTTGGGGTTTCGTGAATGAAATCCTATACCATAAAAATTTAAGGTTTCATGAAGGAAACTTAAAGATTTTGGGTTTCGTAAATGAAACCCTAAAGATTTACAATTTCATGAATGAAACCCCAAATCTTTAGGATTTCATTCACAAAACCATTATTATAATCATTTAATCCTTAGAGTTTCATTCACAAAACCCTATATCTTTAACTTTTCATTTACAAAACCCTAAATCTTTAGGATATCATTCATGAAACCATAAATCTTTAGGGTTTAATTAATGAAACCTAGAATCTCTAGGGTTTCATTAATGAATCCCCAGATCTTTATGGTTCCATTAATGAAATCCCAAATCTCAATGGTTTCATTAATGAAACCCCGAATAATTACGAATTTAATGAAATGGAAAATGTTTATAATTTTATTTTTGAAACTCCAAATGTTTAAGGATTGAATAATGAAACCCTAAATATTTAGGGTTTCAACAATGTAACCCCAAATGTTTTTGGGTTTCAATAATGAAACCCTAAATCATTAGGTTTTCATTAATGAAACCCCATATCTTTAAGATTTCAAAAATGATACGTCAAATATTTAGGGTTTAATTAATGAAACCCCAAATGTTTATATGTTTATTAATGAAACCTTAGATGTTTAAGGTTTCATTTATGAAACCTAAATGTTTAGGGTTTCAATTATGAAACCCCACATCATTAGGGTTTCATTAATGAAACTTTTAATTTTTTAAGGTTTCAATAATGTAACTCCAAATCTTTACGGTTTCATTAATGAACCCCAAATGTTTATGATTTCAATAATGCGGCCCCAAATGTTTAAGGTTTTATTAATGAAACCCCAAATGCTTAGTGTTTCATTAATAAAATCCTAAACATCCTAAATCTTTAGGGATTTATTAACAAAACATCAATGAATTAGGGTTTCATTAATGAAATCCCAAATGTTTAGGGTTTCAATAATGAAACCCCAAATGTTTATGGTTTCTTTAATGAAACCCTAAATCATTAGGATTTTATTAATGAAACCCTAAACATTTGGGGTTGCATTAATGAAATAAAAAACATTTGGTGTTTCATTAATGAAATCCCAAATTATTAGGGTTTCATTAATGAAATCCTTAAATGTTTACGATTTCATTAATGAAACCCCAAATGTTTAAGGTTTCAATATGAAACCTTAAATATTTAGGGTTGTAATTATGAAACCCTAAATCTTTAGAGTTTTATTAATGAAACCTACAAACTTTTAGGGCTACAATAATGAAACCCTAAATCTTTAGGGTTTCGTTTAGGAAACCTTAAATGTTTAGGGTTTCATTAATGAAACCCAAAATGTTAAGTATAATGAAAACTGAATGTTAAGGGTTTCAATAATGAAAATCCAAATGTATAGGGTTTAATAATGAAACCCAAAGTTTAGGGTTTTATTTATGAAATCCCAAATCTTTAGGGTTACATTAATGAAACTCCAATTATTTTATGATTTTAATGATGAAACCTAAAATGTTTAGGGTTTTGTTAATTAAAACCCAAATCTTTAGGATTTCAATAATGATACATTAAATTTTTAAGGTTTGATTAATGAAGTCACCATATGTTTGGGGTTTCATTAATGAAACCTTAGATGTTTAAGGTTTCATTTATGAAACCCAAATGTTTAGGGTTTCCATTATGAAACCCCACATATTTAGGGTTTCATTAATGAAACGTTAAATTTTTTAGGGTTTCAATAATATAACCCTAAATCTTTAGGGTTTCACTAATGAAACTCCAATGTTTATGATTTCAATAATGCAACCCTAAATTTTTAGAATTTTATTAATGAAACCCCAAATGCTTAGTGTTTCGTTAATGAAACCCTAAATGTTTACGATTTCTTCAATCTAACCCCAAATCATTAGGGTTTCATTAATGAAACCTTAAACATTTGGGGTTACATTAATGAAATCATAAATATTTGGGGTCTCATTAATGAAATCCCAAATTATTAGGGTTTCATTAATGAAACCCCAAATATTTAGGATTTCGTGTAGAGAACCTCAATGTTTAGGGTTTCAATAAAGAAACATTTAATGTTTAGGGTTTCATTAATGTTTAAGGTTTAATTAATGAAACCCAAAATGCTTAGGGTTTCATTAATGAAACCCAAAATATTTAGGGTTTTATTTATAAAACTCCAAATCTTTAAGGTTGCATTAATGAAACCCTAATTATTTTAGAATTTTAATAACGAAAGTTAAAATGTTTAGGGTTTCGTTAATTAAAACCCAAATCTTTAGGTTTTCAATAATGATACCTTTAATTTTTAAGGTTTGATTAATGAAGTCCCAAATGTTTGGGGTTTCATTAGGGAATCCTTTATTGTTTAGGGTTTCATTAATGAAACCCCAAATGCTTATGATTTCATTAATGCAACCCTAAATGTTTTGGTTTTTATTAATAAAACCCTAAATATTTAGTGTTTCATTAATTAAACCTTAAATATTTAAGGTTTCACTAATAAAACGTCAATGAATTATAGTTTCATTAACAAAACCCTAAATATTTAGGGTTTTAACAATGAAACCCCAAATGTTTACGATTTCTTTAATGAAACCACAAATCATTAAGGTTTCATTAATGAAACCCTAAACATTTGGGGTTGCATTAATGAAATGATAAACATTTGGGATTTCATTAATGAAATCCCAAATTATTAGGGTTTCATTAATGAAACCCCAAATTTTTAGGGTTTCAATAACGAAACCTTAAATATTTAAGGTTTCATTAATAAAACTCTAAATTTTTTTTTTTTGGGTTTTAATTATGAAACCTTAAATCTTTAAGTTTTATTAATGAAACCCAAAAACTTTTAGGATTCAGTAATGAAACCTCAAATATTTAGGATTTCGTTTAGGGAACCCCAAATATTTAGGGTTTTAATAAAGAAATCCTTAATGTTTAAGGTTTTATTAATGAAACCTAAAATGTTTATTATAATGAAACTCAAATCTTAAGAGTTTCAATAATGAAACCTAAAATTTTTAGGATTTAATAATGAAACCCCAAATGTTTAGAGTTTTATTAATGAAATCCCAAATGTTTAAGGTTTCATTAATGAAACCCTAAATTTTTAGGGTTTTATTAATGAAACCACAAATGTTTATGGTTTCATTAATGAAACCCCAAGTCATTAGGGTTTGAATAATGAAACCTTAAATGTTAAGGATTTCATTCATGAAATCCTAAATCGTAAATATTTTTGGATTTATTCACGAAAACCTTATTATAATCATTTAATCTTTAAATTTTCATTCATGAAACCCTATAATTTTATCTTTTCATTCACAAAACCTCAAATAATTAGTTTTCATACACGAAACCTCAAATATTTAAGGTTTCATTCATGAAACCCTAAACCGTAAATATTTAGGAATTAATTCACGAAACCTTTATTATAGTCATTTAATATTTAGAATTTTATTCACGAAACCTTATATTTTTAACTTTTCATTCATAAAACCTCAAATCATTAGTTTTCATATACAAAATCTCAAATATTTAGGGTTTCATTCATGAAATCCCAAATCTTTAGGGTTACATTTACAAAACCCCAAATATTTAGTGTTTGATTAAGGAAACCACAAATCATTAAAGTTTCATTCACAAAACTTAAATATTTAGGATTTCATTTACGAAACCCCAAATATTTAGCATTTCATTCACGAAACCACAAATCTTTATGGTTTCATTCATGAAACCCTAAATCATTAAGTTTCATTTATGAAACCCAAAATCTTTAGAGTTTCCTTCATGAAACCTTATATCTTTAGGGTTTTATTCATGAAGATTTAAATCTTTAGGGTTTCAATTAAGAAACTTTAAATCTCTAGGTTAAAATGTGGCTTCTAGTTCGCTTATGTGGTGTGCTCAAACCCATTAGTAAAATCTCTCTGATATTTAACCCCCTAAAATGCACAATAATTGGTATTAGAGCCGATGGTTCAACTTGGATTATCTCAAACGAGTAAGGTGGATGGATGAATCTAGACATGGACATAGGGATCCCTTATAACGGAAGTCTTTCTAGCAGTGGATTCACACATAGAGGTTAAACAACGTGTCTTGTGGCTGTGGAACAATGGAGCATGGCGGTGCAAGGTACTAAAGCCTACGACTTTAGAGGCTATCATTGAATATTCGTGGTTTTCGCTTGTGGGGAAGCTACCATGTGGAAGAGACTTACACTTGAGGGGGAGATTGTTGAGTACAAGTGTGAAGGTGAAGTCCCATATCGGATAGAAATGAGAGAGTTAAACACCATATAAATGAGAAAAAGACTCATAATCAAAAGGCTTACGATTTTTGGTTAAAATGTGATGTTTAATTCATTTATGTGGTGTGCTCAACTTCATTAACAAATGTTATAATATTTATAAATGTCATGATAGAATATCATCATAAGGATTCTTATAAATATTATTGTTTCTTCTTACATATTATTAAAGTTTGATATCTTGACAATGAAAATAGAGTTATATGACATATATAGAATGAAAATTCATGGAATATTTAGCATTTTTTCCCCTTGTCATTCGTAAGGGCTCGTTAACGATATCTTTTTATTCTATCCTATATGTATTCAGAGATGGATTTATCGGGGGCAAGCAGGGGCTTCAGCCCCTCCTCCCCCTTCCTTCTTTTTATATATATAAAAAATAAAAAAATATTAATAAAAAAAATATTAAAAAAATAAGTTTTTAAATTAGTATTTATTTAAAAAATTTTATTACTAGACCATATTTTAGTTTTATATCTATTAAATATTTGATTTCATTACATTTTTTTATTTATTTTTTTGCAAGTTTTACTTTTAATAAATTAATTTGACACTTTTCATCTATAATTTTTTAAAATCTTATAAATTTTACTTATTATTTTACTCTTATATTACATGATTGTAGATTTTACTCTTAATTTTTTAAAAATTGACAAATTTGATACCTATTTTTTGTCCTTTTTTTATATAAATTTTACATTGAATATATATTTTTTTTTAATTGTATCTTTAATTTTTGTAAAAAAAATTTTAACTTCTCTCTACTTAAGTTTCTGGATTTGTCCCTGTATGTATTGCACGTGACAATATATTAAAAATTGAATAATTTCCACAAGATAAAATAAATAAAAATTAAACTTACTTTATATTTAAAAAAAAAAAAAGAATAATTACATGAAACATCTCCATATCTGTATGTACTCATACATGCTGTAAAGCAAATAGAAAGAAGACCGCTCATTTTAATGTGTTAGTGTAAACTTTGGAATATTTATAATTAAGTTTTTATTTAATTTTTTTTTTATTATTTCATTTAACACCCACGTATCATTCTATATATATATATTTATTACATTTACCACCAACAAAAAATTTGAAAAAATATTAAAAAAAAAGAAGAAATGTCTTGAATATATATATATATATAAAGAATAATGTGTTTAACATTTCAAAAAAATGAAATTTTTAAATTTTTTTTTGAAAAATAATAGTAATGTCTTGAAATTTTGAAAAATATAAATATTTTAAAAATATGAATAAATAAGAGTAATTTCCTAAAAATTTTAAAAACATGAAAAAATAAGAGAAATATTTTAAAAATTTGAAAAAAATAAAAATATTAAAAAAAGAAGAGGAATGTCTCAAAAGATTCAAAAAAATATGAAAATTTTAGAAAAATATATATAAAAAAAGGAATGTATTGAAAATTTGAAAAAATGATATATTTTAAATATGAAAAAATAATAATAATGTCTTGAAAATTTTTAAAAAATTAAAAATGTGAAAAGAATCAAGAGGAATGTTTTAAAAATATGAAAAAATAAGAAAAAAAATTTGAATTTTTTTTTAAATGATTTTTAAAAAAAATTAAATAACAAGAGAATGTCTTGAACATTTGGATAAAAAGGAAAAATTTTAAATATTAAAAAAGAAAGAAGAATGTCTTGAAAATTCAAAACAATATAAAAAAAACAAAACAAAGAGTAATATGTTGAAATTTTGAAATAATATGAAAAATTTAAAGAAATTGAAGTAACAATTTCTTAAACATTTGAATTTTCATTTATATTAAATTAAATTTCAAAACATTCCTCTTAATTTTAATATTTTTTTATTTTTTATAATTTCAATACATTACTATTATTTTTTCATATATTCCAAATTTGTAAGACATTCATTTTATTTTTTTAGTATTTTTAAAATTTTAATTTTTTATGAATTTTTAAGATATTACTCTTATTTTTTAATATTTTTAAATTTTTTTTCAAGTTTTCAAGGCATTACTCTAATATTTTCAAGACATTTTTCTTATTATTTTTTTTAATTTTCAACAGATTGCTCTTATTTATTTTTCATATTTTAAATTTTTTATTTTTAATATATTACTATTTTTTTCATATTTTTTAAAATTTTCATATTTAATCAAAATTTTAAGTCATTTATATTGTATTTTCATTTTATTTTAATTCAATATATTATTCTTATTTTTTCATATTTTTTTATATTGATAAAAATTTCAATTTTAAAGAAATTCTCCCCTTATTTTTTTATTATTTTCATGACAAATATACTCGAACACACCAATATTGTAAATCTACGTTGTTCAAAAAAAAATCACCCTCCAACATGTTGTGTGTATACTGCTTTTTACATAATTAAGTGAAGTAGGATTACAAAAAGTTAAAAGAAGGCCGGTGACGCTTTTACAAAACGTTAAATAGTGATATAGGAAAAGTTAAATCCAATCTGCCTTCAATGTAGCTTCAATTTTGTGTTTTTAAGACGTAATTGTGTATACTTTATTTATTTTCTCCTTAAAAAAAATAGAGAGAATTTAATATCACTTTTTTTTATTTAGAATACCTTAGCTTTTAAATGAACTTTAGATAATTTCTTTACAAACCCTTTATGTAAATATACCAGCTCTTCATGTTTGGCAAGGGAGAGACATTATATTATTAGAACAGTCACGTAAGTTTACAACAAAGTTAAAGCGTTGACCTTTTAGTCTTTTACAGAAGCAACAAATCAACAATATCACTCGTAACCCTAAGGTTCGGAGCACATAATGCGCACCTGAGACACATCATATGGGAAAACTAAAAATGCTAAACATTATGTGTCATATAATTCTATTTTCTTTGTTAGATACCAAACTTTAATGTAGCTAGCTCCTTAATTAATTTCCTCATGCATAAGCATGGACCATACCAATAATTCATATCATGATATCAATCTTGCTAGTTATATATATTGTATATCGCAAGTCCAGCCACCAATTTTGTGGTTGAAGGCATCAGAAATCACCTCAATGACAATGAGATGCATGTAACCTGCTGCTAGCAATAAGAGGAAACAATAATTATTTGAATCCTTATGAGTTATGATATTCTGTTTTCTACGAGCAGAACCCCATGTTCTTACTTTGAGTTTAGTTAACATATATAGCAATAGATTATACTAAAAGTTTGCACAAGTCACCTTCATAACACAGAAGCAACTCTAAAGCTACATCTATAAATACCCTGGAGAAGATATAGTTGCTGCATCAATTAATTGTCTGCATATCTCTCTCTTGTGTGTTTCCTATATTTCACTAACACACAGAATATTCAAGAATGGAGATCTCAAAAAGAAGTTCCCTCCTAATATTCTTGGTTGTGTTTGTGTCAAGCATGACCCATGCCAAGGCATATAAAAGCCTACAGTGTAGCACCAGAGGAACCCGATGCTATGGAAAGTACATAACATGTCCTGCTGAATGCCCCAACAGTGAAACAAACAATCCTAAGACTAAGGTTTGTCACATCGATTGCAACAAACCTATTTGCAGGGCTGTCTGCAGAAGTAAGATCAACCATTAACTCCAACTCTTATGCATGTTGATTATATTATTATATAGTTATACTGCACTTTAGCCATCTAATTAATACTTGTTAGTTGTTAATGCTTTTCATCTTTATTTTAGAGTAAATCCCCATGAGTGTTGGTACGATAAGTCATTATGTAGTGATAAAGGATAGAAGTAAGCATGTTTTTAGACCATACAAAGAGGTTACTACATTATTTATTAGAAACAAACATAATTAATGCAATTTGTTTTGGGTTTGTTAGGTCGCAAGCCAAACTGCAATGCACCAGGATCAGGATGCTATGATCCCCGTTTCATTGGTGGAGATGGTAGAGTCTTCTATTTCCACGGAAAGAGCAATCAACACTTCTCCTTAGTCTCTGACTCCAACCTTCAAATCAATGCACGGTTCATTGGACACAGGCCTTCTAGCAGAAGCCGTGACTACACATGGATTCAAGCCCTTGGAATCCTCTTCAACTCCAAAACCTTCTCACTTGAAGCAACCAAGACACCCCAATGGAATGGTGAACTTGACCACTTCAAATTCAACTACAACGGGAACCAAGTAGCCCTAGCTGAAGGCTCTCTCTTCGCTTGGTACAGTGAAGAAAAAGACATAAAGCTTGAGAGAGTGGCAAGCAAGAACAGTGTGATGGTTACAGTGAAGGAAGTGGCTGAAATATTGGTGAATGTTGTGCCAGTAACCAAAGAGGATGACAGAATTCACAACTACCAAGTGCCCTCTGATGACTGTTTTGCTCACTTGGAAGTGCAGTTCAGGTTCTTTGCTTTGTCCCAAAAAGTTGATGGTGTGCTTGGAAGGACTTATAGGTTGGATTTTGAGAACCCTGCAAAGGCTGGTGTGGCTATGCCTGTTGTTGGTGGAGAGGACAAATACAAGACTAACTCATTGCTCTCTTCTGATTGTGCTTCTTGTATCTTCTCACATGAGAAAGAGACCACTACTCCTCAAGTCATGGAATATGGCACCCTTGATTGCACCAAGTTTTCATATGGCTTGGGAATCGTTTGCAGGAAATGAGAACTGTGTTCTCTTTTATCCTTTATGTGTTGTGTTGGGTACCTATGTTAAGAAGCAATAATCCAAAGCGAGGTGAATGTCTGAAACCTTGCCTTTGGGAATAATGATTCTATGCACACTAGTTTGCTTTTGTTGTAATTTAACCAAAAATAAATAAAAGTTGCCTTTGTTGTAAGCTCAGTCGCTCAATGTAACGTACGTGAACTTGTGTATTAATGCACTTCTTAACTGCGAAGGATATATAAATGTTCGAAAATATTTAACATGTACTCACTTTCTCTTTCATTCTACCTTTCATTTTTTTATCACAACTATTTTTTTACACTCTATATCTCTGTTCTTTCTACTCATAAACCTAAAAAAGAAGAAGTAAAGTTTATCATTACTAATAATTGTTAAAGTTGTGTTTGTTGCTTAGATGTAATTTATAGGACTGGTTTAGTAATTCTTTTGGAATAATATTGTTAACGATTAAAGTTACTTAAATTGTAAAAAAAAAGTCCATAAGAAAATTACAAATAACTAAAGGGCATTTGAAATAGAACTTATAAAGAGATTATTTAAAACTCAGAAAATTAATTATGACTCCTTTGAATATTTTCAATTGGTTTCAATAATTTTTTCATGTAACTGTTCATCATAAGTTCATTTGAATTTATTTCAATAAATTTCATGACCAAAATCATGACATAAGCACTCGTATGATAAGAACTTTTCAAATAAACGTTTAATTAAGTTGTTTTTGTTAGTTCAACTACAGCCTAGGTTAAGCAATTGATAGCCTGACATTAAAATGAAGCACCTTTATTACCCCCTAAACTTTTGTATGTAACAATGAAAGGAAAAATGAAGCAGCATTTGGTACACCAAAATAATAGAGGTGTGACCTGAGAAACATCACTGTCAAAACTTATATTACAATTGCAATGTTACTCTGCTCATCACACTCCTCTCTAGAATGTGTTTACTTTGCTCATCACACTCTTCTCTCTTGAATGAGTGTCATTCATTCTGTCTTCATTACAGTGGAAAAATGCAAGCCACGGCCTGTTCTTTAACCAAATAAGATTCGTGTTCAGCGTAGTTATCCTGAAAATGCAATGCAAACTTCAGAAAGGTAATTATTTAGTGGCCAAAGTGAAACAATTAGTAGAACAAAACAGACCCGGAATATTATATTTACTGAATAATATTTACATGCTTCACCGTGACTAGTACCCAAGTAGTTAAACATGCTTAAAACTGGCAATTGCAGTTCAGTATAAGAGTTAGTGTAACCGTACATATGCTACAAGAGTAATGTCACATCCTCCTACAAATCTTCCTGATACTTTATAAAAAAAAGTATTGAATGAAATAATAAATACATTTAATATCTTGAAAACATACAAAGTATTCAATACAAATCATACAAAGAAAGTAGGAAGGATTGGTAGTAGAATGTTAAAGGAAGATTTAGAATTATTCATGCCAGAATGGTAGAGGGAGGATGACAAAGGCTTAGGTAACTGTATTCAAGCCAACATTTGCTAGTTATTTCACACCTACCAACATGTTATGGCTGTGAAGACTCAGTCTACATCTTTGATTTCAGCTTCAACATCAATTGCTCTACCAGAATCTTTTTCTGCCAAGACAGCAACAACGGCACAGGGCATCATCAACAAAGATTAAGGATGATAAAGAGAGGGGAGATAAGGGAGATACATTTAAACACATTGTACTTTTAAGGGTAAAAGAAACAAGCCTTGTGAAGATTACCATTTTTAGAACGGGTGAAATTATTGAATGCTTGTCCAAATGTTGTAGATTGGTTAGAGAACTTCACGGAGTCCTTCACAAACTCATTGCCAACAACTGATCAAAATGAACTTCAACAGTGAGAAATGTGCATATTGTGATTTTCATAAAAAGAGTGAATGCTATAAAGCACATTCAAATTTACTTCTTTCAGAACACCACATGAAAGTTACACTATTTAGTATGTATCATAAACATAAGTAGTGGGCATCTCTATGAATCAAAAGGGTTATCTCAGAAAATACCATCATTTACTCCCAGGCAATTAAAGCCATTAGAACATCAAAACAACATATCAGTTGATAGTTAGAAACATTAACATTGGCTAATCATTCATCTTATTTTAGGGTGGCATGTCTCCTGTAATAAAACTTGCTCCATTTAATTTTCTAATCAAAGCTAGAAATAGTTCAGTGTAATACTGACAGAACACGACAGGAAGAATTTAAGGACAGATAAGCAAAATAATCCTCTCTTACCAGAGAAAGGTTGACCGCAAAAAGGGCACAGCTGCAAATCATCATTTAGAGAAGATCTGAAACAGACAATTAGACAGTATTAAGTAAAGGTGGCTAGTTGAATTAATAATAATAAAAAAATCATCTATAGGTAGCTTAGCAAGATGTATCAAACAAATCTTACTTGAAAACCTGAAAATCATTTCCACAATTTGGACACTGCATATACAACACACACAAACCCAGTCAGTTCAGTTACAAGTCTAGTTTGCCATCTAGTTACAGGTCACCTTAGAATAGAGTCTATAGACTACTACTCAATATTCTAAGTGCTCACAATAACTGGATAGCATAAAATCAAGAAATTGTATCAAAATAATAAAAAGGTTAATTTGATATAAAATAAATACAACATTTAACTTTTCTCCTTAAATTTGCTAACAAATTTCTCAGTTGGGAAAAAATGACTTCATGCTTAAACATGGGAGTATGTAAAAGCAATAAAATAAAGTAACTGAAAGCAATATATCTCATAGTTTATAAAGTGTGAGTTAAAAGAGCAAGAAGTTTCAGAGTTAAATTTTGAAGAAGCCTCACAGTGCCTTGCATTATATCTCGTCCTGCCCACCAGAGGAAAGCACCAAGACCTACTATTGGTATTAACACTGCAATGAGCTGCAAAGAAAAATCAAATCAGCCAGTTGATGGATTAACATGTACTAATTTCGGAGAAATACAATTATTGGAAGTCATTAAGGACCTCCAAGGAATTAAAGGACAATTCTTTGAAAAAATAATTTATATTGAACAAAAAGACTTTACATCACACTATTTTTATGGCAATAATGGTGCTTTTTTTATACAGGTGAAAATTAAGAAATGGTGTAACCGGGGGAAGCACTAGGAAAGTGGAAATTCTACGAGGAGTGTAAAAGGTTCTATTAGGAAAACCTATTTGATAGACTATCATAATAAATTATACAATTAATTAAGTGCTCTCATATTTGGTTCCTCTGTTAACCTGTTTTCATTCTATATTGTTGCTTTCTTCTTCTAAAGTGGTGTACTAATTGATATTCTTGTAAAGTAAGTTTCCATACATTGCATGATGATTGCAAGAGGATGAGCCATGGCACAAGCTTAAGGTTGCTACTCCTAATCATGTGAATTTCATGATACTATATTACTATATTAGTATCTAAGACATAAAAAGGCCAAGTGCCAACCATCAATGAAATAGCTTAAATAAAAGTACTAAACCACTAATCAGCACAGGAAGTTGAATAACTAAAAAGCAAGATGAAAAGGAAGTGTGCAAAATTAATATGTATGCACTTCCAATAATTCAACAAAATTATATACTGATCAAGCTAAATATAACAGAATTAAAGCAACCCGAGAGAGAGAACAATACCCAAATGGACACAATAGCATCCAAAATCCAACCAAGTTGTCCAGTCACAGAAAGGTAAGTCAATCCAATAGCTAAAGCAACGTTACCCAAAATCCTAGCAGTGGCACCATCATCTCTTCCACCTCCTCCATTGAAGCCAAACCCCTGATTATTCTTCACCAACACCACTCTCTTTTCCCTCTTGCAGCCCCCATTCTCTTCCAACAAAGCCCCATTTTTAAACACTGCACCTCCCAAGAAGCACAGGCTCACCCTGCCAGATCTCAGTTTCAAGCTATTCCTATTAAAAGAACCAATCTTTGCTTCTAACCGAGAGAGAGAGCAGGTGGGTCTCTTGTATATGCCATCATGGAAGAAATTGGGCTTCAAGTGTGAACATTTGACAGAGAATTGCACGAGTGTGGTCATGGGAAACATAAGCGAAGGGAAAATCTAGTGTAATAATGAACTTAGAAAAGGTGTAGACATGGCATTGGAACCTTGTAGATGAGACTCAACTCCAAGTTGAGTTGTATTGATGTATCACTAATCAATAATCAGTAATCACCATTGGATTTTCCTTCACAAGTTCTCTCTCCAAATGTTGCCACGTTAACTTCAAGTGACCCCCCAAACGGCACCAACCACATTATCTTCTTTGGTTCCTATAGACCCGTACGAAATTAATAAACCTTTTTACTTGCTTGGTGATGTTAATAGTTTGGATTTTCAATTCATTTTATAGTTATTTCAAAATTTTCTAGTATCTAATTCTAGGTTATGTTCAGCCCTTTTTATAAAAGATAAAAATAAAGTTTACTCAACATAAACAATATTAAAATATTTACATTTAAAATTTTAATTTAAAAATATAAAAAAAATGATTTTAAAGACTATTTACAAATACTTTATTCTATACAATAATGATTAAAAAATAGCTTTAGCATAACCTTGTCATTGCTGCGCAGAAGAGTGAGTAAGAGTACCGTGAATGATAATTTTTTTGAGTGATAATATTTGGATGTACCATTTTAATATATACTTATTAAATATATTTTTTTATTTTTTTTATTTTATTTAATTATATCATCTATTATATCTATATTTTTCTCTTTTTTTCTTTCTTTCTCTTTTAAGTTATAGAACAGCATCATATTATAGAAATATCTTTATTCTAGTTTTTATTTTTACAACAACAAGATGATCAGCTTTTTGAATGAATAATTAGCTGTTCTTGCTTGCAGCCCTTTTCTAGCATATATTCATCTCTCCCTCCTTCATTTATGAGGATTTAAATTTAGTTTTTCTGGATGTTACATTTTTTTTATATTCTCAAGAAAATTGATATTTTCCTCAGACAGTGTGCCCTCCTTGTATTTTGTCCAACTGTTTCTATTGTTCAAACTTTTTGAGTTATTTGTTAATTGTTTTGTCCAACATGCATGTACCTTAGGCTGGAATTCTCTTTGTTTGTTCTACTTGGTCACATTTATTCCTTTGTTGTGTTGGTGTTTCACATTCCATTCCAGAGTTTTCAGAACATTTTCTGGTCGTGGCTCTATTTTTCTTTTTTATCAATGTAAGTTCCTATCAGTTTACAAAGCCAAGAGGGGGTTTCCATGGCTGGGGAAGTAACAACAATTGAGGTGCCTTACTTTTTTAATTAGTGGATTTAATTTTAATGGTGTTTCTGGATTCATAGAATGATCATGCTTTGCCTTTTTTGTCTGCTTTCAAATCAAAGTTGCTTGTTACAACCTTGTGAATATCAATCATCATTCATCAATGGCATGGTCAAATTACAGTTGGATGACTCTCACTTGTGTAGTCTTGTAGAAACTATATATATAATAAAATGTGTTTCATCATTTCTAAGTGAAAGTCCTGATTATATTTTATTAGTTATATTGGATATATTGGACTAGTTGTTTGTAAATTGTATGGTGTCTTGATTCTTTTTGGATTAAGAGAAGCAGAAAGTAGTCTAAAAAAAAAAACAGAATTAAAAAGGAGAAGAAAGAAACATTGCCCAAAATAATCAATCTTTCTTTACAGCTATGATTAAAACAAATTAGTTAAATGATTAGATTGAGGAGTGACCGAAACCAGTTATAATAAGTTGATTAGCCTTACCTAAACATTGGTTTCTTTCTTACCATCCTTATAATGAAAGCAATAAAGTAACATATAGTCCAATGATTAAGGTTTAAGACTGGTTAACAGAATAGAATATAGTATAAATGTGCATCTTTTCTATATACTAAAAACAGAGAGCGCAGAACACGCCAAGAGAAGCGAGCCAAATGGATGTCACATGGCCATTCAGGGACTTTTATCACATTCCTTATTAGGTGGACTAATAGATTCATATCTTTTCTTTTTCTAGGGTGCCTTTGCCCTTAGCATCTGGTCATGAAATATTTGCTCTCCTTATTTCTGCTTTTCAATTCAGTCTTAATCATTTCAAAGTAGTTCAAAATTAACTCACGTTGAAATTTGGTTTCACATTGAATTATCCAAAATGTTTTGATATGTTAGTTGATGAAATTTTAAATAAATATTTATGTATTTGATATTTCTTCTAAATCTAAAATTGATTTGAAGTTAAAATAACATGTAATAAATTTTTTGTTTAATCAAAATAATTTTATAACACTCATATATACATAAAATTGCTTCCCGGTAAAATCATCTTTAATTAGAATGGGAATGTTGAATTATTTGTACATATTTCAAAAATTCATAGAAAATTTAGACAATGATATTTTTCTTTTCATACTGAAAAAATGGTAATTATCCGTATAAGTCAAATAGAAAATTACAACCTAACTTCTACACGTAAGAAAAGAACACAAAAATGTTTAGCACCAAAAAGAAAGATCTCCTTGGTTACATTGAAAAAATATTGTTTCCTCACTGCTGATTTCATTCCAAATGGCTAAGAACCAAAACTAGTGCATTTTTTCAGTAAAAGGAAAGGCCACTCTTCTTTCCCTTTCATAAAAGCAAATAAATTATACAACTAATTCATAACATAAATCATAAATCATAGTCATAATCAAAATACAGTAAATTAAAGAAAAATAAATGTGCGTAGGTGACAAAAATACTATAGAAGCGTGTGGGCCGAAAAACATATAGGGAAAACGCAGATATAATAAATACATAATAAGTATAAATAATAATAAAAAAAAGTCAAGGAGGGCGTCTCAGTGGCGAAGTTTTCTTCTTCGTATTTTCACTTTTTGGTCGCATATTAATAATAATCGGAGACGAGGAGTGAAGTTTTTAGTGAGAGATTGAGAGAGAGGAAAGAGCGTGAAAAGACCAAATTGACCTTGGATCTTCGTCTTTCCTCTCTCTCGCTTCGTTTCTTCTGTGAACTCTCGCTCGGATTCGTTTTCGTTGGTCTTCTAGAAGCTTCTTCCACCATGAACGGAAAGGCCAGTGTTTCCAAAGAACTCAACGCCAAGCACAAAAAGGTTTCTCTCTCTGCCTTTTTCGTTATTTCAATTCTGATTTGCCAATCCTGCATTCGCTGATTAATTGCCTCGGATCATTGACCGTAACTTGTTGTTGAATTTGAATCCGTCACTGTCCGATATGTGTGTATCGCGAAATTTTGACTCTGAGAACTGAGAAAGTTTCCATAAATGCTAATGTATATGGCGTAACTAGCGTTGTTGCAGGCGAATGAGTGATTGGTAGATTAGTTTTGATCTGCTTGCTATGATGTTCAGTTACTGATGGCTGCTAGGTTCATCGATCTTTCGTTTTTCGATATTTTTGTGAATTAATCAATCGGAATATTTGCATGATTAGTTTCGTATATTTCCTTTTAGAGGTGTGTTGCAGTGTTGGTGCTATTTGCATGCTCAGTGGAAGAGTACGAATTAAATTGGAAGCTTTGCTGATGTGATTCTTCAATATCTCTGTCTTTATTTTAAAGAATAGTCCTTTTTTTTTTTTTTAGTTTCGGTATTTTTAGTGGTTTGTTTGGGTAATTCTAGATTTATAATTTTAAGGAGGATTTTATCTGTGATGACCGAAGAAGTCATGTTATATATAGATCATGAAAAAGGTGTTTTATTCAGTTTATATTTTGAGTGAGAAAAAAAAGAAGAAACATAGGTTGTACCTCAAATGTTGAAAATTTCTCCTAGTTGTTTTTTTCCCTATGTGAAGATGGATCATGCTCAATTGATTAGGGAGGAGTTTTCCCTGCAGTCACAAGTGTGATATTTATTCGTGAGTAATGTGTTTGAGATCCTTAATGTTTTTTCAACACATGAACTTTATTTTGGGTTTTCGTATTTATTGAATGTGTTTGTGATTGAGTTTTCTACATTTTCTGTTCTCGTTTTCTCTTTACATCGTTTCTTTCTTTACTCTAAAATGTGCAGATACTGGAAGGACTTCTTAAATTGCCAGAGAATAGGGAATGCGCTGACTGCAAAGCTAAGTATGTATTTAGCTGGATCTGAATGATTCGATCTGGATTTTATGTCAGTAGTAAATCAAGCAAAGAGATATTAATTGGTTCATGAAACGTGGACTGTCCCTGCACTATGCTTTTTCTGGATATTATTATTATTGTGGTTGTTGTGGTTCACTCAACTTTTTATGATAATTTCCGTTGCAGAGGTCCAAGATGGGCTAGTGTAAATCTTGGCATCTTTATATGCATGCAGTGTTCAGGAATACATCGAAGTTTGGGGGTACATATATCAAAGGTGAGGTTTGTATAACTGTGAATATTGAAAAATACTGCATTTAGTGTATGCTTATTTAACACCCTTGCTAGTAATGAGTACTGACAAACAAAAGGTTTCTGAACAAGTATCATCAATAATTTATTCCTTAAATGGAGATTGAAATCTAATTTTTTTAATTTTTATTCTGAAAATTGCTAGGCTGATAAAGTTGGTTGACAAAGTTTTCAATTTGATTTGTTACTTTCCATTTGAAATCATGCAATAGTACTAACTGAATTTGATGTGGAAATAACTGAACAATGGATCCTAAGTCCTAAATTTAGGAATTTTGAGGTATCTAAAGACTTCCATAATCACATATGTCAATCTTATATATTTAGTTAATGGCTTTCCTTGTAGGTTCGTTCTGCAACCCTGGACACTTGGCTTCCAGAGCAAGTTGCATTCATTCAATGTAAGAAATCTGAACAGCCATGATTTGTGGTTATTTTGAATTTTGCTGATGTGCATTAGTTATGTAATAACTAATAACTCCTTATATTTGAATTTCTTGTTTTGATCCTGTACAGCAATGGGAAACGAGAAAGCAAATTGTCATTGGGAAGCAGAATTACCTCCAAATTATGATAGAGTTGGAATTGAGAATTTCATTCGTGCAAAGTATGTCTAATGATAAACTCCTTTAATCATGCTAAAATTTCATCTTGTTTGTAGTGTATGCATTTTGTTTTGTGCACCTGGTTTCAATTATTGCATATATTTAAAGGTATGAGGAGAAGAGATGGGTTCCAAGAGATGGGAATACAAAAACACCTTCTGGATTGCAGGAAGAGAAAAGTCCTTCACGTTGGCAGAGGCCTGTGGAGAGAAGTGATTATGCTGCTGTTTCTGAGAATACATTTGAGGAAAGGAAGAAAATCCAGTCATCAAATGCAATTCCTACCACAAGAATTAATGTTCCTGCTCCTCCCAGAGCACCTGAGCAGGTAATCTCTTTTCCGCCTCTATTTATTTTACTGTTTTGTGAACATTTTTTTTTCCTGTTGTTGTTTGACATCCTATGCAGTAATTAGTTTCATGTGTTACTACTGTTATACAAAGAATTTTGCATATTTGCAATAACATGGCTAATTATGCTATTAGAGCAAGTAGCATATATGATTCCCCCTTTTTATTAAAAATAAAATTATTTCCTAGCTCTTCTTTATATTTGGAAATTAGTATTGTTTATAGTGGTATGAGATAATCCATTTGTGAACAGGTAACTCCTATTACCAGACCTCAGCATGTGGAGAAAGTGGAACCAGTAGCACCCCAACCACAAGCTGAAAAACCAAAGCAGGCTACAGACACAGTTCAAAACACCCCTCCAAAAGTTGACTATGCTACAGACCTTTTCAACATGTTGTCTATGGATGGCCCCAATGAAAATGGCTCTGTGGCAGCTGGTACAACTACTGATGATAATCACTGGGCAGGTTTTCAGTGTATGTGTTTGTCCTTATAAAAAAAATGACACTATGACAACCCTATTGGAAGTGTTGCTAGATTGTTTTGGAAGATTGAAGTTGCTTCTATTATGCTGGGTAGAACTTAGGTTGTAATTTTGTTGCTATAACTGTTTCAGCTGCTGCAGAGGTGTCAACAGCTGAGAAGATTAGTCCGCTGAAAGCGGCAGATAGTACTCCAGCTTCTGCATCTGGAATTGAGGATCTTTTTAAAGATTCACCTACTGTGACACCAAGCTTGACTCCACAGAAAGATGTGAAAAATGATATCATGAGCCTCTTTGAGAAGGTACTAGCCAATTCTTCTGTAGGTTTGTGTAAGATTGTGGAGTTACCTCTTTGACTTGATTTTCTCAGTCTTATTTATTGAATATATAAATTCTTCTATTATTAGTTGAAGCATTTGTTCCCATCATGCCCTGTGTGTAAGATATTATCAAAGACTATATTACAAGAATTAATTAGTTGTACTTTATCGTCAGATACTTTTTCTCTGGTATTTGAAATGCTTTTACCTGACCGGTGATTTGGATATCTGCAGGGCAATATGGTGTCTCCATTTTCTATGCATCAACAGCAGCTTGCCACGCTAGCACAGCAACAGTCTCTTCTAATGGCTGCTGCAGCAGCTAAATCTACTGGTGGGGATCCCAGGTATCCTGCTAGCATACAACAACCTAGACCAAATGTTCCTATCCAAAGTTGGCCAGCTACTGGCTACTCGATTCCTGGAGTAATGCCCATGGGTGGTCAGGTAATGACTGAAGCAAACCAAATGTTAATTGATGAATGCTTAGTTTTGTCCTGCAACTAACTTGTTTCTCCTCTTTCAGATTCAGGGTCAGACTAGGAATATGACCCCAGCACATTTTGCAGGAAGCTCTGTTCAATACCCGCCATCCAGGTATGTCATTAGTTTGCATGTTTAACACCAAATTAATCTGTTTGATTTTTACTTTATTATTACCTGATGTCGGTCCATAGAATTCTGAATAACCCTAGGTTGATAGTGGTTCCAATCAACTTTGGTCCCACCAGCCAAAACAAAATAGAGTGTAGAGTGTAGACTATTGTACCAAAAGGCTAATTTCAAGGGTTCTGTTTCCATTCCAACCACTTTGACTGTCGAAGATAGATCCTCTGTTCATCTAGATTTTCATTTTGTAATTGAGGGTGGTGCCATTAGCATCTAAAAATTAGTCACATAAATCAAAGCCGTATGTGCTGCTTTGTTCATATGTTTGGATCTTATTAGCTTTGAAAAACTAAACCACATAAATCAAATTTATACTAGTATTTCATTAGTTTTAGTCATTTATATTGATTTTATACATAATGCTCTTGTTCCAAAGGAAACACAAACTTGTTTTTCATTGTTATCCTTCTTCTTTTTTCGGTTGACTGAGTTGACATTTGATGCAGTTTCTATGGTATGGGACAAGTTCCTCCTCCAGTTAATGGCATGATAGAAGTGAGTAAACCTCAGTCAGGAGGAGGTCCAGTATCATCTACCACTTCACAGACTGCGAAGAAGGATTATGATTTTTCCTCCTTAACACGTGGGATGTTTACGAAACAGTGATTGGTCTTTTTGTTGGGCAATGCCAAATGCCAGCTATGTCATATACCATTGATAGAAGATTAGTTGTTACGTACAGCAAGTGCGCTTTCTTTTCTCATTTTTTTCTCCCTGGGTTGTACCATTGTCCATTTGTAGAGCTGCTAGTTCAGGTGATTGCTTCATTTGTATCCGTAGTTGTATTCAGTATTTATTCACAATAATAAAATTAGTGATATTTATTGTAATATTCAAAACTTCGTTCTAAAAGTGTTGCGGATTAAATATTCCATGCTAAAGATATTAAGTAATTATTATGGAAGTCAATAAATTTATCATAAATGATAATTTTTAATGGATGATAGACCAAACTATTTTTATTATGGATTTTTATTAATTGGTAATATAAATTTAAATTATTATTATTATGCTATCGTTCTTCAATTTAAAAAATAATAATTTTAAGTTCTACTATAGCTTATTATCTTTAAATTTCAATCAAATTATATGTTATTTTATATCTTCATATTTATTTGATGTATTAAAAGATAGCTAGCTATAAGGCGCAGCTACAAACCAACTCAATGAGTGGGCTGCAATGCAAGTTCTGAAACTTTATTACATAATAAAGTATTATCATAGTTCTAATTAATCTTTACACAATACAAACTTGGAGTATTATCATATGCTCTAAGATCATAGATATATAATAATTTCTTCCTTAATACAAACAGGGTTGGCACGGATAGATTTGAATCGAGACGACATTGGACATATTATTCCTTCTCTTTAGTCTACATAATCTTTTTTTTTTTTTTCATCTTAATACCAAAACCATAGTAAAATACCTCCAACCACAGTCATGTTAAATGGCTAATAAATGTGCCCATGCCCTTGGCATGAGCAGCAGAGTTTCTGAATTAAATTGATTTTCAACGTGTGGTCCTAAAAAAAAAATTAAAAATGAGAGAAATTTTTTTAAAATAAAAAAATTCCACAATACACACCAAATTGGCAAGCCAGGGTGGGACTAAAGTGCTGAACTTTATACAGTAGATTATGTACATTACTCCTACTCAACACGTTGACGTGAATTTTGAAGTTGGCTTAACGTGTCACGTATCTAACAGCTTGACGGTGCCATCTAATTGACCAATATTGATTGTCACACTACTCCACAAGCTAATATCATCACTCACAAACAAAATATGGCCACGTAATTTATTTATGCCTACTCCTCTTCTTGGACTTGGACGATATATAACAAAGCGAACTATACTACTACCAACACACAAATTTATAGTTAACAAGCAAGCTTCATAATATAGCACGTTGCCGTCAAAGTTTTGTTCAAAACTAAAACATTTATCACACATACATTTCGATTAAATTATTAGGTCATATGCGAAGTGGCACATCACAGGTGCCACCTATTATAACTACACATAATTAATTTTTAATCCATGTGAATGTGTATAAAAGTTTTTCAATAAGTAAAATGTTTTTTTATTCTAATGATATGTATATTTGCCAGTTATATTTTAAAGAACATTAGTATGAAGAAGTGGTGGTTACAAAATCGAGAATTATAAACATGAGTGTCGTGTGAATAATATTATCACCCATTCTCAGTGAAAATAAATCACAAAGTGCAAGCGGTCGTGTTCTCAGACACTGCTCATGCATAGTTTTTTTCATTAATTGTCTTTACGTGCCCATTCCGTCTTGCATAATTTGTTGATATCTTCTTCGTTCACATTTTCAAGCTGCCAAATCAAGACAACAATATCTGACTTTGGTGCATTGGAAATCTAATTCACAGCCAGAAGTCATATATGATCATCAGCATAGAGTTCTCTCATTTTTATTATTATTTAAGTCATGCAAAGCCAAATTTCTAACTATTTGGTTGAGGTTGGTGCTTGCATGATATCATATCACACAACCCAAATCAAATACAGCCACATATATATATAGTTGTATGAATGAATGTCTATAAATGTGTCGTATTCGAACAAGTTGATTAGTGTCTTCGTTTTGGGGAGTGAAGTAGCAAAATTATTTTGTATGGTAGGCGATTATGGAGGATTATTATCGACCACTTACGAAACACACTGCGTATCCATCGTGTTTTGACCGTAAAAGTAGATCATGCATGCATGTCAGTTCCTCAGCGTTACCTTTTCAATGTAAAGGGATGCCTTTCTTCGTCAAGAACATTGCGTGTTCAAAAACTTCCCATTTTACATTATATAAATGAAAGCAAACCTAACTTTGTGTGATTAATTTGAATTACATAAAACTAACAAAGTCCAACACATAGTTGGAAGATTAGTCATGATTTCTGATTATGGGAATAGTTTATTTTCAATAGAAAGAAAAAAGAATTACACAAATAATTGTGTTTGAGTTCAATCCAAAAAAATGTAGCTCAAGATGCAAGGATTAATATTACCCCATCACTCAAATATATTATTTTGGCTGGTCAATGTGGAGTCCTAAGATCTCGAGCCAAGAATCTGGACACATGAAATATGAAATTTGTAGGATTTAATGTTGAGCTTTGATACGGTTTATGAATTAGGTAGATTGTGACAATATCTAAATCAGAAACATCAACTATATAAAACATGTAACGCTTGGTCGACGTATGATCCCCGATAGTGCGGATACCATTTTAAAAGAATTTGTTTATACTGTTAATCAAATAAATAGATTATTCTTATTTAATATATTGATTTTTTTAATTGAAATGTATTGAGAATTTTTTTAATTCTCTCACTCAATTATAAATTATTATGAATGATAAGTTTATAAGCCTTTATAATAATTATTTTAAAAAGTTATAGCTATGATAATCTTTTATTAGTTGATAATACTGTGTGAAAAACTTTGAACTATATAAAAGTTAAACTTTTTTTTAACATATAAAATTAAACTTAAAGTTAATTACTAGTAACATATCCTATTTCAATGTTCTAATTTTGTAGAGGACTTATTTTTCTTTTATGTTAAAACTGGGGAATATGGTTAATTTAGTGGGCATTGTCAAGTAATAGGAGTAATTGCATTATTTGTTTGTCTTGAAGAGGTCAAAATGGTTCCCATTAGTGGTCGGTATGGCGGTGGACTTTTGCGCTGGGCATGTGGGTAAGCCCTACCGCTCCGCCTTTAACGGTCATATTTTTTTAGCCGTTGGGCTCAGCTTCGGCTCCCTACCTCTTTTTTAAAATTATTACTATTACTATTATATCCCTCATCCCTGTCACACTTACTATTTGTCATTATTATAACTTAAAAGCCGTATTAAAGATCACTAATCACTTTCTCACTCTTCATTAACTACTACTAGTAACATCTTAACCTTAAATTATAATCTTAATTATCAAATATTTAATATTTTTTCTCCAATGGACTAATAAAAAGAGTTACAACTTGAATATTTAATAAAAAGAGACTTTATCATAGGACCATCACCAACCCGAAAGAGAAAATGGCCATTAGCCACATTGGTGGCCAATAGTTAAACGCTTTCCCACAACTTGATCAAACGGTCCACATCGCATCACACAAACACCATTATAAATAAATACCCCCCTTTCTCTTCTCTTCCAAACTTCCCAGTAATCACAAAGTCACAGGTACAAGCGAAGAAGAAGAAGAAGGTAAGTTCCCGTTATAGAATGGGTTATGTTTCTGTGAAAGTGATTCTAATCTCCACTGGGATTTTATCGATGGCTATGGGATTGAAACTCACACTCCCTTTGCTCTCGCATTTCCTCCTCAACGAAGCCCCGCACGTGTGGACCTTCCTCCTCACGTGCTTCACTCCTCCCTACCTCTACATCCTCATCAACTTCATCATCCTCACCATCGTCGCTTCCTCCAAACTCAGCAACCACCACCACTCTCCGCCGGATTACACCGTCCTCCTCCCCTCTCCCCCCGCCGTCTACGACAGACCACCCGCCGCCGTCCAGATCCCCGCTCCGGACACCGTCAACATCTCCGCCGCCGCACATACGGACTACTCCTCTGTTTCCTCTGACAATTACCTCTACGAAGCGAAACCGACGCTGAGCTACGATACGGTTGCCGATGGTCACGGCTCTGTCGGTTACGTTTTCGACGAGAACACGCCGGTGAAAGCAGCGGTTAACGACGACGAAGTCGTTGGCGTTCTCTCTCCGAGTCTGCAGAGGAAAGATTCCTCGGACTTCGCGTTCGCAAATGAGAACGAGAAACCGCCGGTTTCTGCCAGATTCAGCCACCGGAAATCCGTTAGAGCCAGTCCCGAAGGTATCGTAACTATAACCGTATTATTACTATTAATTTGAAATTTGAAATTGAAAAAAAGCATCAGTTCATGTTAGGTGTTCTTCGATCAGAATAGAAGTTCTATTTCGATAATCTAACTAATAAAACTTGCATTATATGATTATAGAGAATAATAAGATAAAATTTCTATTCTACGCAATTAGGAAATTACAGTATATGATTAAGAGAAATGAAATAATGATATCTGAAATGGTTTTGGTTATGATGTGATGGTGTAGGGGGGAAGGTGGTGGTGTTGGGAGTGGCGAAGGCGAAGAAACAAGAGACGTTGGAGAGCACGTGGAGGACGATAATGGAGGGGAGAGCGATGCCGTTAAATCGGCATTTGAAGAAGGCTGAGACATGGGAGACGGCGACGCCGTTAAGGGACTTGAACGGCGGGGCGGTGATGAAGAAGTCGGAGACGTTCACCGGGAGGGAGAAGAACGCGTCGGCGAGGCTGAGGAAGGAGGCGTCGCTGAGTCAGGACGAGTTGAACCGCCGAGTGGAAGCGTTCATCAACAAGTTCAACGCGGATATGAGGTTGCAGAGGCAGGAGTCGCTGAAACAATACAGGGAAATGACGAATCGGAATTAATCCAGAATGAAGGAAGTAGTTCAATCAATTATAAAACAAACACAGTGCGATTAAACAAGGTTTTGTTGTGTTGCATTGGTTTATTATAGGGAAAGTTTTAGTTTAGGGGATATTTTTAATTTTTAATTTCCATCAATGAGTTGGATTTTTTTTTTTTTTGGTTCTTTAGTAGTATAGTATGTTGATAGTGTACTTGCCCCTATGCTTTTTAATGCAATCTTCTGATTTCCAGAGGACAGTTTGAACTCATTCATGGACTTGAATGCAAAGTGAGAGACGAGATGAGGCTGATAATATAATCAATTTCCTGATGGATGGATGAATGGATGATTAATTATTCCTGTGTTTAGAAGGGACAGAAATCACATGAACAACTCTTTTTTTGTTACTTGAAATTAATCAAGTTACTAGAAAATTGAAATAGTAAAAATATATGATGTTATGTTATGAAAAATAATATAAAATTATTTTTATCAACTGATAAGAGTTGTTTCCTCTAGAGCCCCACCATCTTAAATTGGTTTTTTCACCATTATACATCACTTAGTTTTGTTTTTTTTTATATAATTTAACTAACTCTAAAATTTTACTAAATAACTTTCATCAACATTTTTTTTACTAAGTCATAATTATTTATTATATGAAACAATAAGTAAAATAAAAATAGCTAGTTTTCGTGAATTAAATGCTATTTAAAATAATAATAAAAACTATCAAGTTATTACAAAGCTATACTTGTACCAATCAACAAGAAAACTTTTGTAACATAAAAACTACAAGTGTTTAAATAAAATAAAAATTACAACGGCTAGTTTCTATTTTATTTTTTATTTTTACACAAAAGCATATGCTATTAAATAAGCAATTGGTGCTTACAAAAGCACATGATAGGCTCTTATTTAGACATGATGATTTAGTCTATATAAAGGGGAAAAGTTATAATTTTCTTCAAAAATTACCCATTATTGTAATGTGTGATAAGAAGTTTAAACATGAAAAACTAGGACCAAGCACTTATGCATGATGAGACAAGTTCAAATGAGGTGTTGGCACAGAAGATATATATAGATAGAATAATGGATTAAAAGTAGTGATAACCTCTAAATATTTGCCAATGTTATATGGGCAATGATGTCATCATGGCATTGCACTACTGTTCAATTTCAGAACCAGGCTAGCAATAAGGCAAACTGATCTTATCTCCAACATTACAACATTCTAGGATCAACATAGTAATGAATCGAATTCTTGCATTTATTTCAGGTGATGGATGAATTTGGGAATCCCAATCACATTTCACCGAGTGAACCATACACGAGGAGTTACATGAAGCATCTATCTTCCTCATTTATTTTTAATTTATAAATTATTTTTAAATAAAAATTGATTCAAACATTAATTAATAAAATTTCTTAAAATAAAAATTATTTTAAAAAAAATTAAAAATAAGAAATGTTATAATAAATTATCCAGAATTACTTATGCGAAATTTATTTTTATATTATTTTTTTAATTTCGATAAGATTAAATTTTAGAATAATTAATATTTTTTATAAAAAAATATTAATAATTAATTTATTAATTTTTGTTAAGAAAGATTAAATCCAAGATCTCTCCATTTTACTTTTTTTTTTATTATTAAACTCTCAATTTTTAACTTTAAAAATGAACAAAATATAATTCTATTCCATTATTTTTCATTTTTTCCGGTTACTATTATGTAAATTAGTTACTAACTTTACAGGTAATTAATCTCTTATGAAATACCTAGCTAGCTGACTACTATTAATAAAAAAAAATTAATTACATTTTTTTTACAAGATTCAAATTTGATATTTTATTTAAAAGATATAAGACTAATTTTATTCCGACCAACATAATATTATTAATTATATGGCTCGTTTGGTTTGAAAAAGGATTTTATTTTTTATTTTTATTTTTATGTTTTAAAAATAAAGTTTTCAAGATTTAGATAAATGACTTCAGTGAATTTTTTTTATTTTTTTTAAAAGCTACCAAATAACAAGTGAGATTTTAAAAACTGCTTTTAGTATGCAACAAATATCATTTGAATTTCTCAATCCACACAAATACTACTACTAGATAGAAGAAATTATTGGTGAAAAAATAATTGAACATGGTTAATAAACAAGAAAAGTGGTTCACTAATGTTAGATCATTTATATTTGGGTGGCCGCGTAATCAGGCCACTATGGAAATGATGAGCAAATCAAACAGTATAGAATTTGCTGGTAGAAAAGGTGAGTCCCTTTTGATATGAAAAATATGATGATATTCTTATATTAATTTTTCATACGGTCTTTTATATTAAAAAAAATAATTGAAATTTAGAGAATTGTGATTAAACCATCGTATAAAATTATTCTATAATAGAAATATCTATATATATAAATTAGGTGATTTAAAGAGTAATTAGATCGGTCTTATATAAATATGATGTTTCGATAATAAATCTCACAGTAAATTAAGAATATAAAAAAAAAAATAGCAATTAACTCATCTCAACCCATCTCAAAACGGGTCTGTATATTTTATAACTGGTATAAAAGAAAAATTACACTCATTCATATCTTGCATAAAGGACTATTAAAGATGACAAATATAAAAGGTCACTGCTATCACCATAACCAGTGGTTGAAGTGTTGTGTGAGTCTTTTTAGTTCCTTGCCAAGGATGAGGGACAACAAACAAACATATAGGACCAACAAGTTTTAGTTAGAGCAAATTCCGGAAGAAACAAAACTGAATTTATCATATGAATTTTAATGTATCAGAAAGAACATATCATGTGTGTTGCTGCAACCAAATACTGATGAATGGATAATGACAATGACATCGAATAATAATGCAGACAGAAAAAAAAAACTTAGATTTGGTTTTCCTTTTATGTGTTTTATCAATCCACCAAACTTTCTTTTTCTGTTTGATTTTCCTTACCAACTAAAATAAAATACACATAAAGATGGAGAGAACAGAAAACATCTCATGTCAAATCAAGTGATCAATAGTACTTATTTTAATATAGAGATTGAATACCAAGACACAATTGATTCCTTATTGAATCTCTTATCTAGAGTAGCCAAGATATAAAATGAACAGAAATAAGTTTCAATCTTCCCTTGTTGCAAAAGCTACACAATCTCTCCATCCAACAGATTCCTTGTGAAATGTCTTACAGCAGGTTCCATTTTCATAAAGAGAGCTACATTTTCAAGGATCAAACCAATTATGTAAGAAATTTATGGGGATGAATCAAATCCTAAATGATTTTAATTAATAAAGAAACTACGTGTAACTGTCAAATAAAACAAATATTTTGAATACAGAAAACCATAACCCTGCGTTAGCAACTTGTTCAATTGTTTCTTGTGACTGGAAAGGAAGAAGCAAACACATAAGAAATGTCCCATAACAATCTGTCGTTATATAAATTTATCTTAATTTGCTGATATTCAAAACCACATAAGCTTACAAACTATAACTTGCTACATAGTTTAGAGAAAAAAAAAATGGAAATTAATCTTAGAGAGAAGATCAAGTGTGAGGGTACAGTTTTATCAAATTCTATGGTAGATACCCACATATTTCCTTACTTAAACTGACATGCACCCTCATGGAATAATTTTATTGCATAGAACTGTACAACAACAAAAAATTCACAACAAGCTCTGAACAGCAGTCAATGAATTAACATTAGAATGACTTGCAGCTAGAGTACTACAATAATTTGAACAATAACTTTCTCTTTTTTTTTTCTTTATATTTTTTCCTTCCACTTAGGCACCCCATTTACCTTTATCAGCATTCTAGACTTTTCAACAATAACCATCAACAAACATTTATGTAAATTCAACAATAACTAACCAATGATCGCAAATGCTACAACCCAAGATTAATATATAGAACAAGTCTCGTAAATCCATCAAGAACTTGTAAAGATTAATAAAGATAAAATCATCACGAATCTGTAATAAACCAACCAATAATCACAAATGCTACTGCCCAAAATTGATGTAATATGATGATGATAATAATAATGATAATAACATGATCCCCAAGTTTAATATATAGAATAGGTCTCATAAATCCATCAAGAACTTATAAAGATTAGCAATTAGTAATAAATATAAAATCATCAAGGCATCAATAATAAAATGTACATTAGATGAACAAATTAATCCAAGAAACAATAAAAGATTATAAAGAAAATAGAAAAGAGAAGAGAACATATAGAAAACACACCTGCAGTTTTGTTAATGAAGATTGTTGTTGTTTTGGACTTGAATTGAAAGCAATAGAGATTGTTGTCAATACGTACCTTTGGAAGAAGAACCAACACCAGCCATTGAACTCTCAACAATAACAAAGCATCCTCTAAGAATTACTGTGAGCAAAGATAGATGCTAATAATTCTTAGAGGGTGCTTTGCCTTGTAGAGAACAAACAAAAGCGTTTCTCCAAAATCTCATGCCAACATGCCCGACATACAATATAGAAGAAGAGTTTCTTAATTTTTTTTATTGATTCATGAACTCTATAGTCTATTTATATATGGTGATAAAGTGTAATACAAAATTCAAATCCATTTAACATCATCCTAATCTTTTAAGAATTATATCTTTATCATTATCTATCACAAAAAAAAAAAAAAAATATATATATATATATATATATATATATATATATATATATATATATTTACCTTTATCTTTGTCTAAACATCATCCAAATTTCTAAAGCACATTTCTAAATTTTTAAGAAATACTTATCTTTATCTAAACAGCATCTAAAATATTCAAACCATAATAAAAACTTCTAAAATCTAAATTAGCTATTTTCAAATTACAATATTCTTAAGCACATTTTCCACCATGGCATTAAGAGACTCTCTCCTAGGTTTGAGCATTCCATCAAATTCTTAAGAGTACCAATTGAATGCAAGTCCTTATAGAAATATACAGGTGTTACAATGATAAAATTTCCTCCTTAGGTCAATGATCGTCACGCAAAATAAAACAAGATTAATTTCAAATCCAATAAATTGAGAGACACTGTAGTATCCGACCTTAGACCATGAAAAAAAATATTAATGCTGGTTTGCTTCACCATACTGGGCCGTCAATGAACTTCTATGCTTAATGGTATGTTTTATCCATAGTTATAACGTTGATAGGTTAAACGGTGCTGTGACTTTTGCTTAATATCATTAAGATTGAATAGAAGTACATAAAACCATAAATCATAATTACAATAAGGATTCAACAGAAAAAGGAGCTCCATTCTTAAAAATAACTCTTCGCATAATAATTAATTAAAATTAGCTAACATAAATTACAAAAGGCGTATACTCAGTGCTTGCAAGATAAAGTATCAATTTTTTCCAAGTGATATGAGGCATTTAACCGTTCATTCATAGAGTGTTTTTGCAGATTGAACTCTAATTTTTTTGCTTTGATTCTTGGACAGTTTCTCAACGGACTTCTCATGAGAGCATACAGCTTTTGCTAAAGCTTTCATCTTTCGGACATTTCCTGATCTCTTCATACGCTTTCCTTTCTTCTTCATCTTCCTGTTTTACGAGAGGTCAATAGTTAAAGGTAGCAGTTTAGAACAAGTAGATATTAAAGGAGCAGGCACTTCTATATAAGAAAGCAAATAGAATGCAGTCTTAATGGTTAGAGACAGTTAGTCTTGCATGTTTTTTCAAATAAATGGAAAACACGAAGGAGGTACAAGATTTTCACCCCACTCCATATTTGAGGTGCCATAAAGTTAAATACACTCTTTAAGGTATAAAATTAATTTTATCGACTTAAGATCTCTGCCATACTTGAGGACATAGGTAAGCAATTAACACAAGACCCATGTCAAAACAGAGCAGAAATATCAAAGAAAGGAAAATGTCAATAAGTGCTTTTATGCCACCCGTTAAGGAAACAAATACGGAAATAGATAATGGAAAACAAAAAACAATTATTATACTTAAAACCCAAATCATTTAAAACTTTCTTTTTTGAAGTAATTGAAAGCCCTAAATAAAACCTATTACATGATTGTCAAGCAGAGTTGGCAAGACTCAAAGAAAATATCAGTCACGTGTCAGTTTAGCAATATACACAATCCATCAACCCAGCAAACTGGCATGAAGCTTAGAACTTACAGTGTTTTATTAAACAAAGCATTGAAATCACTAACCTCATATTGTCCATTAGTAAATGGTTCATCTTCTAATTGTTAACATGGAAGACAATTATAAAAATAATTTAGCAACTGCAAAACACGATGTGTTCTGCTATGTACTCACAATTCACAACCGCAATTGTGACCACTGACCACAATTCGTAACCATGCAATTGAGTGAGTGGGCCATGGGAGAGTATGGACCTAAAGGGATTGCAATACTCAGACTCAAGATTCATGTAAAATAATAATATTAATAATAATAATGATAACAACATGATCTCCAAGATTAATATACAGAACAAGTCTCTTACATCGATCGAGAACTTATAAAGACTAATAATATAAAATCATAAACGAATCTATAATAAACCAATCAATAATCACAAATGCTACTACCCAAGATTTATGTAAAATCATTTAATAATGATGATAACAGCATGATCCCCAAGATTAATATACAGAATAGGTGTCATAAATCCATCAAGAACTTATAAAGATTAGTAATAAATACAAAATCAACAAGACATCTATAATAAAATGTACATTAGTTGAACAAATTAACCCAAGAAACAAAGAAAATAAAAGATTATAATGAAAAAGAAGAGAGGAGAGAACATAGAGAAAACACACCTGAAGAAGAAGAAGAAGAAGAAAACACCAACACCAGCCATTGAACTCTCAACAAAACAAAGCATCCTCATAGAACTATATGATGTGAGCAGAGATAGTTGCTAATAATTCTTTGAGTATGCATTGTTTTGCAGAGCAAACAAAAGCATTTCTAGGTCTCATGCAGCATGCCTATATGCAATGTAAAATAAGAGCTTCTTATTATTAATTCCCATTAACTCTTAGTCTATTTATGGAGGTAAAGTGCAACACAAAATTCAAATACATTTAACATCATCCTAATCTTAAGAATAATATCATTATCTTTACCTTTATCTAAAGGTAATCCAAAATATTCAAACCATAATAAAAAATTCTAAAATCTAAATTAGTTATTTTCAAATTACAATATTTAAGCACATTTTCAACCATGTACAAGCCATGCAGTATATTATGCAATTTGAAATTAAAATCAATATATAATACTAATAATAATAATAATATCACTAGTGTATTATTTAATACTATTACTAGACTGATTAAACTATCTGAGTCACACTTTTTTATTTAATAAAAGAAATTAATTAATTAGTGACTGGGGGAGTGTAAGGACCTAAAGGAATTGCAATACTCATAAACTTGTGTTGCACCAAACAAAGGTTATGTGATGAGTCAAGTCAATTTCTCAATTGCAATGATTTGGAGAAATATTGGCAACATTCACAAGGTCCCAATGACCAAAGCATTGAAAAACAGAGATAGTGATTAATCATTTAATCTCCCTACAAGTACACTAAAGTAAAATCCACTATCTTAACTTTCATCACCATGAGGGAAATTGGTTACTTACATGCTGATAGCACCAGAAACCGTGTTTTGAACTCCTGACTCTGATGTATCCATCGCTGCAAGTGAAACAAATCTCAATTTTAAACCAAACCAGCAAAATTAGAGACCCAAACAAAACAAGGGTTTAGAAAAATATTAACAGAATTAAAATTTCGATGTTTTTCATAGTTGATTTGAACGAAAAGCATAGAAAGTAAAAGGGGGACAAGGAAAGGGTGTAAAGCCGGTACCTTGATGTTGTTCCGAAACCGATTCGTCGGTGGTATCCATTGAAACGACGCCGTTTCTCTTCTTCTTGTTGTTCCTGTTTTTCGCCATGGTCCCTGTGAAGAACAAGGTGCAGCTGCGGCGCAAACGCGAGTGACTACCCCTTTCTCTTTTGCGTTATAAATAAATTATTTATTAAAAAAATATCTATATATCTATCTATAAATTAAAAACATGTCTTTTTATCTCTCTGATATTTGGAATCACGGCCCAAAACAGTGTCATTTAGACTCACCTTAGAATCATGGGCCATAAATTAAAAACATGTCTTTTTGCTTACTGCATATTCCACTTTCACTTTGCTTCCTGAACTTCCCAAAAGATCCAAAAGGCCAGAAATACCCCTAAACAGTGAATTTAGAAAAGTTATAGATAGGCTAGTTTTGACAAAGTTTCTTCGTAATCACTGATAGAAAAAAAAATTCAGAAAAAAAAATGTATATATTAAGGTCAGTTTATTTTCAATTTTTAAAAATTATAAAACTATAAAATTTATTTATTAATCAATTTTTAAAAATATTTTTTATTTTAATTTTTAAAACTAAAAAATTAAAATATTTTTTTGTACTTTACTTTTTTATTTTCACTTTTCATATAGAATTTTACATTTTTTATTTTTTATTTTCATAAAATTTTACATATTTTATTATTTCATTTTATCTTTCTCGAATAAATCTGGTATCTTTTTCACACAAATCTCACATCTTTTAAATTTGTTTTTTCTAATAGTAATTTTTAAATATCAAATAATTTTTTTCTTTTTAAAAATTATTCTAAAAAATAGTTTTGAAAATAATTTTTAAAAATAAAAACTAAAAATTCTTTGAAACATACCCTTATTCTTTGGAGAGATTAAATGAAAAAAACTTTTATAAGATTAAGTGTGTGTGAGTTGATTTTAACTTGTATGAGAAATTCAATTTGTTTTATTTTTTTTTTCTCTTATAAATAGTTGTAGAGAAAATTTGTTGAAACAACAGAGCTAGGTGTTTGAGATTTGCATTCGAGTGAAAATCTGACATCGTTGCTGCCTTTTGTTTTAGATTTGGCGTGACATTAGTGTCTTGGTAGCTATCCGGCATGCGTGCTCGGTGATCTACTACATTATTCTACAGCTTTTGTTTTAACTTTTTTTCTGATGTACTGCATTATCACATGTTTTGTGCTTTTATTGCTTCATCGCCCATTTCTTTTCTGTGCTTCAGTATCACTTTCATCTACCAAAATAAAAAATTACTAACAACTTATTTCAACCTAACAATCAAAGAATCAAATGATACTAGAGGTCAGATGTGCACCCACACATTTTCATATGCAACAACTTTTTAGACCAACAACAATACAATACCGCAAACAATATTTTAGATTTTGATCAAGTATACCAAAAGATTCAAGTGGTAGGTAAAAAAAAAAAACCCGAGGATCAAGTCACGAGCCTACTCAACCACATGCTCGCATCTTGACGCGCAAGTTATGTAACCTCCACGATAATCATAAACGGTTACTTCTAAATAACTGTCACCACTCATATATACTCTAAAGTATAAGTAGTGAGATAAATTTTTTTTTATACTCACATAAGTTTAAATTAATAAGGTTTAGGTATCGGAATGTCATCTTAAATATTTCCACCATACTTGTCACCAGAAAATCAAATAGACTAAATCGAATAGAGAATACATGAAGATTAGAAATTTGAACTAACCATTAATTTGGTATGTACGAGGAAATTATGTACTACAAGTAAATATTCAATCCTATCTTAATTATATTTTCTTTGCTATGGTGAAGTAATACTGAAAATCAAATTAGCTTGAGTGTGTACACTTCTAATTTATCTTTGTTCATTTCGATTTTGTTTTTTTAAAGGTAAATTATCCTTGGGAATATTTAGAATGGCACCCACCTTCACCGCTACGCCAACCAGTCTTCTTCTTCACATAGATAGGAGACAAATAGTAAAGACAAGGAAAGGAAAAGTTAAAGGAAACGAATTATCTCACTACGAGACAATAAGTACAGGAATTTTCATCTGTCAGAATTATATGCAATGATAATTGATAAGGCATCTCCCTGTATCACTATCACCCACCTGACAATATATTTCTTTTAGATATAATAACATTATCAATATATTATATAGTAGAAGTGTAGAACTATGCTATGGAATGGAACTCTGTTTCAGTGAGCATGATATTCTATGCCTGGCTTAATGGGATATTCATAATTGATTAAATAATGCTTTGGCAAAGTAATAGTAAGGGCAGGAGAGTATAAATGGCCTAATAATCATTCCCAAATGTGTTACAAGTGCGTGAGCGTGAGGGATGATTGTCTCTCTTTGGATAGGTGAAAAATCATGGCTAATGCTATGTTTTCATACATTAGGTAATTGAAGATCACGGAATGCTGAGAGATTATTACTTGCTTTTTCCATACAAGTTTTCTGTGTGTCCTCATGTGCTTGGCATTCTATTCTAGAAAGGCACTAAGTTACTTTTAATTGTGTGACACTAAGTTACTGACGTATGCAATATAATATAAATATATTACAGAACTCAATATGATAGTACTCAATGACAACTTATGTCATAGTCAACTTTGATAATGACTTTGATACTATGTATGTATGTCTTTCATTTTATTTTATTTTCAAAATAAAGTTAGAGTATGGATACTACTCTTCATATTTTAGCGATTTTTTTATATATATTTTTTTGGAAGGCGTGACGTATAGGAATTTATTTTAAGTTTTTTGGATCTCATCATATGCGAAAAATACACCCATGTCTTATAAATAAATTCTTTTTTCTATTAAAATAGCTAGAAACAGTAATAAAAAAAATATCATGCTTTTTTAGCAGTATATTAAAACAACCATTGAGGTTGCATAATGCAAACATCTGAAGTATATTCTGTGAAATTAAACACCATATATGGTTGGTTATTGCACGCATGAATATCGAAGATGAAGGGAAAGGGTGACTTGTGTTGTGTTCTTCACTTTCGCTCCTTTATATATAACAGTGTGTGTAAGAATTAAGATGATGATGGTGGTGAGTAGTGAGTCATGCTTATGTGTAGGTGTGAGAAATGAAATGATGGTGGTGAGTGGTGACCCTGGTGTACGTGGATTAGTTATGGTAATTAATTGGAGGGATGAGGTCCATGCTACTAACTATGCATACTTTTTTCCTTGTGGTTAATATAAGAAAAAACCTATTTGTCTGTTTTGATAAACTTTTCAGTAATATTTACAGGAAAAAAAATGAAATAAGTTTTTTTTTTATGTAACAGTTTTTTTTTTTTTTTATTAAGACAGCTTATTTTTATTATTAAGTTTCGAAAGAGAGATCATTTATAAAAATAAAAATAAAACAATACCCTAGAAATACTAATTAAAGAATTAAAAATAAAAATATTTTATCAAAATTCTTGTTGAAAATCAAATATATTGAAAATTATAATAGGTGTGTACTATAATTACTTAATTATATTTTTGGTTCTAAGTTAAAAAAAAAAAATCAATTTACTCATCAAATTATTTAAAATGAATTAATTTGTTATTTACATCTTCTTTTATCAAATACACCTCTCATTCGTTATGTTTTTATAGCAATATATTTAGTAAAAGACGAATATAAATAACAAAATCTTATAAAAAATAAAATAAACTAATACATTTTAAATAATTAATTGAACAATTAATTAATTATAATTTGAATAACCAGAATACAATTAAGCCTAATATAAAAGCATAGTTTTAGCATTTGCCAAAATTGAACTACGACATGAAAACCCGCCACTGCTGCTGTTTCAATGTCATGGTGTATATATGAGGCAGCTGTTGGGGAACAAGGTTGCCATTGGATAAAAAAATGAATTATGATTAAAAGTATGAGTACATCATCATAAAACTCATAAGAAATTGCATATTTTTAATACACTTAATATAAATTCATAGTAATTCAAATCTCTAACTCACCTACCACACTATCCGAAATGTTAGTCCCAACTAACCGATGATACGTACATTGGCATCTGTGTGCAGTGCAACTAAATAGTGACAAATGGGATCTAAGAGGATTAGCAATATATATACATTGCAATATAATGTCATAAAATAAAGGCATTGTTAATCAACGGGAAAAGAACAAGCATTAGATCCAAAATAGCCAGAACAGATGGAGTTAGTTATGGTTGCTACTAATTCAGAGTTCAGACTCACATGAAATGAAGTTGAATATATATGAACAGATCCATTGCACATATATATATATATATATATACACACCTCATCGTCCTCTTCTGACTTGTATCAATTGAATAAATTAGTTGCTTTATTGATTCCATAAATCTTCTACTTCTGTCTCTCACTCCAATTTTTTTTATGTGCGGGCCACATTCCCGTAGCACTTCGTATCAGCAAGCTTTCAAGTTTGAACCACTCTCCTAAATCCTAATCAACCACTCTCAACTCAACTATTTATGCATGATTTGCTTCTCTCATTTTTTTTTTAAGCCAAAAGAATATATACAAGGGGTAGAAAATTCTATTGTAAAAAAAAAAATGATAGAAAATTCTCACTTTACTAGTTAATTTTACAATATTGAGTTAGATTTAAAAATATTTTTTAAGATGATAAAAAAAAAGCATAAACATTTTTATTAAAAAAAAATTAGTATAATGTTGTTGTATATTTATTGTATTTCATATAAAATAATTCATTGACAATAAATATAAAACATAAGACTTACTTATGACTCATTAATACAAATCAACCATCAATACAAATTTATCATCAACAAAGTCATCACATTAATTAATAACAGAATTTGAATCTACAGTTTTTTTATATATAAATCTGATTAGTATCCTTGTAAACTAGATTAACCATTGGACTTTTAAATTTGTGTTATACCTACTATTTTTTATACGGTGTATAATTGAAATAGACACACAAAAAAATAACAAAATTGAATATTTTCTTTACAAAATTTATAAATTTAAAAGTAGGCTATATTAATACTATTCAAACAACATAACTCACTATTATATATATGATTATTATTTTTAAATAAAATCAAGTTCATTCATCTAATAAAAAAACAAACACTAAATATTCAAAACTCCCTCCAGTATATGAATGTCAACATCACCAATCACCAATGAACTTTGACTCCCGAATTTTTTTAATACAAAATATTTATAATAATGAAAGCGATGTCAAAAACTGGAATATAGGATGGTTTACACGCAGTATCCTCTTCTGTGAGGTGTGAAGTGAAGTTCATTATTTATGGTCAGGTTGAACCTACGTGGCCCCTCAAATGAGTTTAAAAGCATTCACAAACAATAGCTATTTCCAATTAGTCATGTCCTTTCTACATGGCCAAACGCAAGGTGATCCCTATTTTTCAGTTGAGAGTTAATAATTAATTTTTCAATATATTAAATTTATTAAAGGGATTCATCTCTTCTAACGTACATTTTTTTTTTCTATATATTCAAATACGATGATCAAGTATCTTATTACATAATTAAAGACAATATATATAATCTGTGAATTAATAGTAGCTAATTTATATCCGACTATTTTAGTTATATACTAAATTTTATATCCCGTTTATAAAGTTGTTCTTATGTCCTAAATCGTATAGCACTGTTAACTAGTTTACCATTTGGGATTATATTCAATGCAAGTGGGGCTAGCTACTACTACTATTAGACTATCTTCTTCAATTATTATTATGATGCAGCCATTGATAGAATAGGACCACATATATTACATACCCTTGCCATAACGTTGTTGGCTTGTCTTTGGCTATAAAGCACCTTTATTGACGTGATATTCAGGTAACAAATTAAAGGACTGTGAATTAATACAAAACTATGTTTTGGCTAAGCATGCTTGTCCTCAATATTAATTAATGAAAATTTCCGCTGAATGTAATATTCGTGTACGTTCACAAAAAGTGGTTGTAATCTTAAAGGTTCTAAAAGTGTTAAGCAATTGGTTATATTTAATTTGAACTCAATAATAAAACCATAATTGCGAAACTGCGAAAGAGTGAGTCATTTAACATTATACTTACTAGTACAAGCTAAACGGAGGGGACATACTATTTGTTAGTATATGATCGGTTTAAATGTATTTTATATATTTCAAGATAATAAATATTTTATTATTTCAAGGTAATAGGGATAATAATAATAATAGTCAATATACAAGCAATATATAAGGTAAAAGGTTGAAGTTTTAATTTTTTTCATGAAAAAGGTTGACAATTTAATATACCATTGTAATAAAAAAGATTAATTAGTCAAACTCTTTATTTCATTAGTAGTTACTATCATTTAAACTCACAATCAATTTTCTTAACTCCCATTCTTTAACACTGTACGGATTGTTTTGTAAATCTTATTCACTTTTCTTTACTAAGCATGCAATTAAATTCCCCATTTGTTCATAGCCATGCAATCTGCCATCCACTTCTGGCAAGGGATTTCCGACATAAATGATTCATTTTGGATTTGTCTCGCTTGGCGTCAAAGTGAAAGCAGAAATTAATCCATTATTTTTATTTTTTCATAATCAAACAAAATAAATACATTTTTTGACGTAAAATAAAAGAAATACATTACTCTTCATGTTTTATTTCTTCTTTTTTCCCTTCACTCCAAACATGTCACAGGGAAATAACATTACTGCAAATCTGCAATTGAATAAAATTCCTTCCTGCTACTTATTTTGTGGGGGCAATTATTTGTACACCAGATCCGAAGGATATGAGTTTTAAAAATTATTTTATCCTTACAACGTAATTATCCCGTCTGTTTTAGGTTGGAGGTAGAGTTAGGAATAAATAATTTTGAAAAACTTTAAACACCGTTAACCGTTAAAATTAAAAAGTGTTTTTTTAGAGAATTAAAAAGTGCTAAACACAATATAATAAGTCAACAAGTGCATTTAAATATTAGTCAATGTAAAAATAAAATTGTCAAACAAAATAGATTTTAAAATTTTTTTTTTTCTAAATATAAATATAATATTTTAAATAATTAATTTTTTAATATTAAAATAATATCCAAAGTGGAGGATGCTAGCTTGGTAAATTGTATTGAAAATTCAGCCCATTTAAGTAATCTACGCATGAAGCATACTGTCAGACTTTTCCCACGTTCCCGCACTCACATCCATACCCATTTTGAATAAACACATCACCATCATTTCAAAATCCACAACATTTTTTTTATGTTCAAATTATTAATTTTTAATTAACTATACTATTTTCTCATTTTATTTGATAGGTTAAAATAAATAACATTGTAATATTCTTTGCCCTGTATGTAAGAATTAAGATCCAAACGGTTTCCCGAAGGAACGAATTAAGAATATTTTGGAAGAGTAGTTTGGTTGCGTCTCCAACTCATCGGAAAAATTTGAATTTCTGGGCAAAAAGAAGGAAAAAAAGAAAGAAAAGAGAAGCCATCATCGCCACCAACAGCGACAACAAGGACAAAGTTAAAAGTTCCTGTTCTGTTTTCAGGAACACACAGCAACGTTGAACGTTCGGTTTTTGTTTTGCAAAGAACAGAGCAGAAAAACAGAACAACACTCACAACAGCAATTTTCCCAAATTGTTGGTGTTCGGTGTCTGTAACCATTTTTTTTTTCTATTCTTTCTCTCTCCTACCTTTTTTTTTTTTTTTCTCTCTTTGTCTCTCTTTGAGACTCTGAGGAGGTTTGTTTTTGTTTCTCGTTCGTAACAACCTCAACCTCCTCATTCAAACCTCGTAACATTCGCCGTCAGCAATGGAAACCTGCGAGCTTCCTCGATTTGGCAAATGTGCCTCTGGAGTTCGGTTTCGGAGGTTGCGTTGATTCCTACAACGACCCTTTTTGACCTTCATCTTTGCAAACCACCCCAAGAGAAAAAATAAACTATTTTTTCATTTTCATTGCCATTTACCGCGTTAACTCCGAAATGGGTTGTCGGAATCAGAAAATGGGGTGCTGAAAATTGAAAAATCTCGAGCTGGGTATGCGAATTTGAGGGAAAAGCTGTGAAATTTCGGTGAATTTTCTTAATTGGAGTTTCGAATATGATGATATCAGCTTCTATGTCTTCTCTAACGAGGAGTTCACTGGAGGAGATGCTTGAATCGCTTCGCCGGAGAGAGGAGGAGGAGAGGCCGAAGGACTTGCCGCCGGCATTGCCGTCGCGGCCTCCGTCGAGGGCGCGGTTGCCACCGGGGAGGAGGTCCTTGCCTAGCAACTTCAAGGTTGATGATGAGATGGGGCACAGAAGGAAGGGTAGTTTTGGGCTCAAGAAAGTGAAGTTGAATGTGGACTCACCTTATGAAGTCCAATCACAATCAGAAGAGATAGTGAGTGAACAACCATCACCCACTACGGTTTCTACAGCCAATGATTATACTGCTGATTGTGAAGCTCCTCCTACGTCTGGAGAGTTGGAGGATGATAATGTTGCTTATTTCATCAAAAAGGTAACTGGGAACTTGAAAATGTATATGATGATTGATGATTGATTGGTAATAAGTAATAACTGGCTGATTAATGGATAGGAGTTTTAACAGCGGTTTTTAGTGTTTTTAAATTCTTAGCTTGTTTTCAGTTAGTCTGCCTTTTATTTTTTGCTGGGCTATGTGTTTTACTGTTAGAGAATGGCAAGTTTTGGTGTTTGGATGAAAGCAGTCAGCTTGAATGAAATGTGGAAGTTGGTGTTTCAAAAAGATGTAATTGTGACACTGTTGCATAACCCTTTCAGAATTGCAAATAAAGATAAACTTCACCTATGTTGATTAGATAAGAAAGCTGCTTGGTTATGATTAATTTTTAAATTCTAAAGATATCACAATACCTTGTTGGCTTGCTATTTGTTGACTGATATTTCAATTCAGGGCTTTATTTGTTTGATGTTTCATATTGGCACTGATTTTGTTCTTCAGTAAGTAAATATTATGCATAGATAAATTGTTTGTGGCATGTGTAACTTACTTGCAGCTCAATTTTCTTTCTGTTTTTTGTTTCCGAGTCTCCCTTTGTTGATCACATAAAAGGTTATTTGTTTGAAAAATGCCAAAGTTCCTTTTAGCATTTTACTTTAGGGGAAAGTTTGTTTGATACTTATATCTATTTATATATCAGCATTTTTTATGGCATGTTTATGTCTGTTAATTTTCCTCTGTTTTTGGTTGTTTCCACAGAAACTTCATGTTTGGTGTAGGCAACCAAGAGGAAAGTGGGAGCTAGGAACGATACAGTCAACTTCAGGAGAGGAAGCATCTGTTTCACTCTCAAATGGAAATGTGAATTTCTAAGCTTTTTGTGTCTTCAAAGCTACTACACATTCTTGAATATGCAATGTAACAGGTCATTTGTGCCTTTGAATTGTTATTGCAGGTTATGATAGTAGCCAGATCAGAGCTCCTACCAGCTAATCCTGATATTTTAGAGGGTGTTGAAGATCTTATACAGCTCAGTTATTTAAATGATCCCTCAGTTCTTCACAATCTTCAGTTTAGATATTCTCAGGATATGATTTATGTATGTTTTCTTCTTTGGTTTGCTTTTCTTACTTGGGTAATTATCTATGTAATCTCATGTGCTGATCACGCTCTTTGCATGCAGAGTAAAGCAGGGCCAATTTTAATTGCACTCAATCCTTTCAAAGATGTCCCGATTTATGGAAACAATTATATCTCAGATTATAGGGAGAAACTTATGGATAAGCCTCATGTTTATGCTATGGCAGATGCAGCTTATAATGAGATGATGAGAGGTGAATGGAATTCCCTTTTTCTTTCTCTTCCTTGAAATCTGAATAATGTAGTTGTGATATAAAAGCTTTTTCTGTTTTCATGTTGTACATTGCAGATGAAACAAATCAGTCCATTATCATAAGGTCAGCAGTCAGCACATTAGGGAGTGTATTTCATGCATGCCTCTTAATATATGTTATACATAATTTAATATCATTAAAATTTTAATCACTAGTATATACTTGTTAATAATCACTGTTAGAAATTTGTTTACAGTGGAGAGAGTGGATCTGGGAAAACAGAGACAGCAAAATTTGCTATGCAATACTTAGGTGCTCTTGGTGGTGGCTGTTCTGGAATAGAAAATGAAATTCTTCAGACAAATTTTATACTAGAAGCTTTTGGGAATGCAAAAACAGCTAGAAATGACAACTCTAGCCGATTTGTGAGTTTGCATTTCTTTTTATTGTAGTGGAAGGAAGTTACTCCACCTGTTCTTGTTCTATAAGATTTTGATAGCAGATTTGTGACTTTGTGGATGTTATCCTATGGCTGAGCAGCTTAGTTGATATACATTTTTAATTTGGTGCAGGGGAAATTGACTGAAATCCATTTTAGCATACTGGGGAAAATTTGTGGGGCAAAAATTCAAACTTGTAAGAATGTTCGAGTTAAATATGTTACATAAAATTAACTCTTTTCTGATATTTTTTTCTCTCCTGTTACATTTTACTGACCTGACTTATTCTATGGTTTTGTGTTTCTTATATGCCAATTCCCGTGTGCTTACCTGAACAGTTCTGTTAGAAAAGGTAACTCGTGATACTCTATTTGAACAAAAGTGTGAAACTGAAATATTTATTATTCTTCACTTCTGAAATCTCTGTCTCCTTTGGGCAGTCAAGAGTTGTTCAACTTGCCTGTGGCGAAAGGTCATATCACATATTTTATCAACTTTGTGCCGGATCTTCATCTGATCTTAAAGGTGCATTTTCTATGCAATCTATCTATTAGTTTGCATACTTGTATACTTCTATGCATCTTTGGGATCTCAATGACCATTTTTTATATAATTCCATTGAAATGGCTGTTGAATGTGATTCTCCCAGTATTGTCATCTGTAAAGATCTCTGCCCTATAATCTTATTTACAAATTTTAAATGAACACTTGGTTTAAATGGAAATTTATCGGCACTAATTTTTGCATGTGAAGTGATAAGTTACCTTCACATTGTGATTTCTTCACCCTTATGGAATTATTTTCTTTTCCTGTGCAGAAAAACTGAATCTTAGGGTGGCTAGCGAATATAAATATCTTAACCAGAGTGACTGCATGACAATTGATGGTGTTGATGATGCTAAAAGGTTTCATAAGCTGATGGTATATTATTTTAAAGTTTATTTTTTTAAGATTAGCTTCTTAAATTTTGTTTATGGCCTCCTAAGATCTTATGTCATTTTTTCCTCCTTTTGCATTTGTTCTTCCCCAGGAAGCATTGGATGTTATTCGAATGTGCAAAGAGGATCAAGAGCTTGTTTTTAAGATGCTGTCTGCAATATTATGGTTGGGAAATATATCATTCCAAGATACTGACAGTGAAAATCACATTGTGGTGGTGAATGATGAAGGTAGTTATTAAGATGTTCCATATCAGCTATGAATATGTTTCAAAGTAGTCTGTATAAGACTGGGAAATCCTCCTCCCTTGATTCATATTGTCTATGACTAACATAAAGGGTATATATGAAATTTCAGTTAATACTTAAAAATGACTTTGTTTTTTCTTTTCTTTTGGCAGCTGTAACCAATGCTGCTTTGCTAATGGGTTGCAGTTCCCATGAGCTAATGGAAGCATTATCTACCCATAAAATCCAAGCTGGCAAGGATACTATTACTAAGACATTGACCTTGCGGCAGGTCTGTCTATTAGTTGAACAATTCAATTATTTTTCTATTCCTAATTTATTATACTGTTATATTATATTATTATATCCAATTTTTTATCCTATGTTCAGGCAATCGATGCAAGAGATGCATTAGCAAAATTTATCTATGCAAATTTGTTTGATTGGCTTGTAGAACAAGTTAATAAGTCACTTGAAGTGGGTAAACGACGTACTGGCAGATCCATAAGTATCCTTGATATTTATGGGTTTGAGTCATTCCAGGTATGCAGTTTGTATTAACATGTTTATCAATGCTTATAGACTCTTCGTATGTATTCTAATAGTTTATAGTTTATTGTTTGTCTTTGTAGAATAACAGCTTTGAACAATTTTGTATAAACTATGCCAATGAGAGGCTTCAACAACATTTCAATCGGCATCTGTTTAAACTTGAGCAGGAGGTCAGAAACTATGTCAAGCTTTAATTTGAACACAAAATTGTCAATCTGCAATACAATTCCAGGAATTTTATTTCTGTGTTTAAGATTGCTTGGTAATTTGATGCCTGTTATGGTGGTATCTTTATTTTTAATGCAATAGTGTGATACAAATCAAGGAATTTAGTTTGTGTGTATTTAAAAGTGTTATTACTTCTGTTATCTTTTTGGTAAAAAACAGATTTGGTGAGGACTTATCAAAAGTTTCTGTGTATCAAACTAAAATTTCTCAGCACTAGGAACCTTTGAAGTATAGAATCATAGCTCAGTTTCATCCTGATTCCTGACTTACAAATCTGAATCAGTGTATTGTTTTACTTCAGTAAATTGCCTGTCACACTTAATGTGTCCTAGTTCTTTGAATTAGTTGTCAACCATTTAGTTCAGGTCAACCTAGGCCTCATTCTGTGTTTATCAGTATATGAGAGACAGAAAAAATTACTAACTGAAGAAAACTACCACAATACAACAAAACAAGAAGATGGTGTTTGTATCACATGCTAGGTATATGTTTTTGAACAGGCTTGGTATGCTTGACCTCAACTTTGCAATTTACATGTTTCAGGACTATGAGTTAGATGGCATTGATTGGACCAAAGTAGATTTTGAGGACAATCAAGTGTGTTTGGATCTCTTTGAGAAGGTATTTATGTGGTTTAAGATTTCTAAAATTTTATAGCTATTCCTCTTTCTATGCTGGAAATCAGGCCATTGTTTTGATTTTTGTTGCATTCTTTTCTAGACAAAATGTTTTTTTACACTACAGAATATTTTCAAAATCATATTATGTGTAGGTCATAATGTTTTTGGAGTTCACATTATTCTGTGGCTAGTATTTTCATTATGTACTCTGTTGTATAATATGCAGAAGCCTCTGGGGCTATTCTCTTTGTTGGATGAGGAATCGAATTTTCCCAGGGCCACTGATCTAACACTTGCCAACAAGCTTAAGCAGCACCTGCACGCTAATTCTTGCTTTAAAGGGGAAAGAGGCAGGGCTTTTGGTGTCTGTCATTATGCAGGGGAGGTTAGAGGAAAAATGTTTTAACTGGAGATTTTTTTTTCCTAGCCTGTTACGAGAAATTCCTGCTTTCTAATCTTGTATTTATGTTTCTGACTATTCTAATATCTGGTCCTCTATTAGGTTTTGTATGATACAAGTGGTTTCCTAGAAAAGAACAGAGATCCATTACCGTCTGATTCCATTCAACTACTGGCATCATGTAGTTGTGAACTGCTACAGTTGTTCTCCAAGATGCTTGATGGAGGTGCTTTGGATTCACAAAAGCAGAGTGTTGGCACAAAGTTCAAGGTATTCTTGTAGCATAACTTGAATTGGTTATGACCTTGATTTATGGTTGATGATTGTGGATGAAGAAGTCCACTGAAAATTATATGATGTAAATAATTTAATAATAACTGTACAAAGATTTTAGGAGTATACTAAGAAATGAGAAAAACACAATATTTGAGGGGAAGTAAGCCTAAAAAGTCTCTTTCTTTTAGGGTCAATTGTTCAAGTTGATGCATCAGATGGAGAGCACCACACCTCACTTTATTCGCTGTATAAAGCCAAACCCTAAGCAGCATCCTGGAATATATGATCAAGATCTCGTGCTACAACAGCTTAAGTGTTGTGGAGTTTTGGAGGTTGTTAGGATTTCAAGGGCTGGATATCCTACTCGAATGACACATCAAGAATTTTCCAGAAGGTAGTGGTGAAACTCTTTTTTATTTTTTTTTATATTTTTTATAGATTATATTGAATAATGGGTTGATTTATGTTCCTGCATGTACCAGGTATGGCTTTCTGCTTTCTGAGGCAAACACGTCTCAGGATCCATTGAGCATTTCAGTTGCTGTTTTGCAACAGTTTAATATCCCTCCTGAAATGTACCAAGTTGGCTTCACCAAACTGTATCTTCGAACAGGGCAGGTATGCTAGTGTAATTTAATGTTTTCTCTTCTCAAATTCTCAAACTGTATCCTATCTTTTAAAAGGGTTACTGAATGCCTTGGACATGCAATTATTAAAATGGGTCATGGATGATTGATTGACTGCTTTTATCAATTTTTTTAATAAATCTTAAATGAATTTCTTTTGTCCATTCATTTACCGCCCTAAATGAATATTTTTTTTTTGGAATTATGATTTTGTTTGCTTAACCAAATATATGATTATTTGTTAAGTTTTAATGTCATGCTTGAGATAGATTTTATATTAATTCATTTAATGATTTCTCTGATTTAATTTTTCTTGTGTTCTGGTTGATTTTACAGATTGGGGCTCTGGAGGACAGGAGAAAACATATTTTGCAGGGAATACTTGGGATTCAAAAAAGCTTTCGTGGTTATCAAGCTCGTTGTCATTACAATGAACTTAAGAATGGAGTGACTATTTTACAATCATGTAATGCCAGGCTACCAATATTAGTTTTGTTTGAATTGAATGTTCTCATCTGATTCTAGGCCTCATGCACATTTTTCTTTATTTTTATGCTGGTTTTTCAAGTAAATTATTTCCATAAAAACATAATTGATTTAAACCAAAAAGAAATCTTGGTGCTTTTTTGCTTCTACTTTTTAAAAAACTAATTTGGACGACCTTTTTTATATGTATTAAGAACTCTATACGCTTAATCTGATGGCTCTAATAGTCAAATTCTTATTGCAAGAGATTGACTATAACCTTGGTTATAGTTTGTATCTGTAACTTAATTGTAATTTGGTTATATTATAGTTGTTCGTGGAGAAATTGCAAGAAGGGAATATGGTGTTATGGTGAAGTCTTCTATGACTATTTTTTCTGAAAATATTGAGGAGATACACGCAGCCACATTACTACAATCTGGTTAGTGTGTTTTTGTTGTTGTCAAGTTTACCCTTGCCAGGGACTTTGCATATGGTTGGCTTATTATTCATTTCTCTTCTATGTAGTAATTCGTGGGTGGCTGGTTCGGAGGCATGCTAGTGGCAAGAATAAGTTAAAGAAATCTCATGAAAATGCAAGATCTAGGCGAAGGTCACATGTGAAGACTCCTGATGTAAAGGTACTTTCCGATGCATGTTTTCTCAAAGTTTTAAATAACTAAATAATTTGGCTATTTTTCTGATGTTTTATACATGTAATGGTACTTTTTGAGTTTTTGGTTTTTATTTCTTCTATCCAACTAAAAATTGTATCAATTTGGAGTTTCAAATCTGAAGTCATATAATATAATTTTCAGTTCATTTCAAACCCGTCTTTTAATACTACTGATGAGACTAGTGCTTTAAAACATTAAGATGTCTAGGCATGTTGAATATCTAAGTATTTGAGAATTTATATCCCCATGTTTGGTATGACAATTGATTTTTCTTTTCTTAATTCTCAAGAACAAATAATATCTATATTTTGGTATCACAAGAAAGTGTATAAATTTATTTTTTTTTTTACTAGCAGGATGTATCTGGTGAGCGGGGTCAGAATCTGCCTTCAGCTTTAGCAGAACTCCAAAAGCGGGTTATCAAGGCTGAAGCTACCATAGAGCAAAAGGAAGAGGAAAATGCCGAATTGAAGGAGCAGCTAAAACAATTTGAGAGAAGGTGGATTGAATATGAGAAAAGGATGAAATCAATGGAGGAGATGTGGCAAAAACAGATGGTATCTTTGCAAGTATGTTTTCAGTTCATAGAAATCCTCAAGTTTTGTGATTCTCATGAATAAAATGGTTCCAACTATAGCTTAAAGTTATATTTAAGTTTCTGATTGCAATTTCAATGCAGATGAGCCTTGCTGCTGCTAGAAAGAGCCTTGCTTCTGAGAATACCAGCGGTCAAATTTCAAGACGTGATGTTGTGTCACCTTTAGGCTATGATTCAGATGCTACTTCTGTGGGGTCTCGAACGCCCCGTGCAAGAACACCTTTGAAGTATTCTAGTAGTCTTACTGAATGTACCAGAGCAGGGAGAGATGCTAACGGTTCTTTGGCTTCAGTCAGCAACCTGATGAAGGAATTTGAGCAACGCAGACATACCTTTGATGATGAGGCCAGAGATATGGTCGAGTTTAAAACGGGTCAATCGGCTAGCATGAATACTGTTGAAGACCTTCGGAAACTCAAACACAGTTTCGAGGGGTGGAAGAAAGAATACAAGGCTAGACTAAAAGAGACAAAAGCAAGACTTCAAAAATCAGAAATGGATAAAAATCGGCGGAGATGGTGGGGGAAATTGAGTTCTAAAGCACTATAGCATTCAGGTTACAAATATTCTCTTTACCAAAGGTGAATAAAAAGGTGAAAGATCAAGCAAAAATGGTTAAGTGATTGTTTTGTCATAAACTCTCATTTTAAGGAACATTTGATAAGTGCTATTCTGTACTAGTTGGTGAAGGGAAAAAAAATGTATATCTACCAATTTTGTTACATGGGGGAGTGGTGTATAGTTGTAGTCTTTAGGTTGCATAGTTGTATTAATTGTTTCTAGTTTGGTCATGTATATTCTGTTGTTACTGATGTAATGTAAAACTTAGCCTCCAGGATATAAATAGTAAGTGTTGATATCTTCAATATCACTATAAAAAAAATCAATATCTGTTTTGATATGTCTAAGATTGCAGTTATCTCGGTTTTTGTTAAATCAGAGGTTATTTGGTCTTTAATCCTTAAATATTTTCTCTTTGTAATTGATTTCTATTGAATCAACATCAGAATTAAGTAACCATTATTTCTGTATTGTTTGGTAATTGGTTATATAATCTATTGTCATTAATTAAACCTGGCTTGATCATGAATCAAAAAATTGAGAAATGTATAATAATTATATATATATAAAAAAAAAAAAAACTGGCTTGATCACGTTTTTAATCTCTAAAATTTTTGAAATTTTCTGTGACTTTATTTTTTAAATGAACCCAAAACATCTTTTTTGTTTATTACATGGTTCTCTTATAGCTTTTTTTTGGTGGGTTCTTTGATTCTTTTAAATATGATTAGCTTTTGTTTTGATCTTTTTAAATAACACAACTTTTTCATTTGCTTTTCTCTATGGGGAAATTGTAATATATAGAGATCAAGTGAGGTTTTTTTTTTTTAATGTTGGAATTATTTGGTAACAAAAATATATTTAATGAAAAATTCATTTGAAAATAAAAATAGAAATCAAGTGACAGTTTGTTTAAGGATGAAATACTTAGATAAGCTAAGCCAAATCATAAAAAAAAAAAGCTAAGCTAAGCTAAGCCATAAGTCCATTACACCCTTTATTTTGAATCTTAAAACATATTAGTGCCACACTACAATTTATGATTTAACAAAGGCTTAAACTATTTTTTTCTTGTAAAGACATCTTTTTTATTTTGAGTACTTATAAAAATTTTTATAAAAATTTTGTTATATTTTAAATCTTATAATATATATATATATATATATATATATATATATATTTTTTTTTTTTTGGTTCTATTGATGATGTGGTATAATTTTAATCGTTAATTAAGTGATGACGTGACACCATCTCAATATATATCAGTGGTTGAGATGATGTTACGTTGTCATTAGGGACTCAAAACAAAAAAATATTATATAGATAAAAAACATAATAAAATTTTTATAGGGATTTAAGATAAAAAAATATATTTTACAGGGATAAAAATTTATTTAACCATTGAAACAAAAAAAAAATGCAGTGAAAGAATCAAATAATTTAGTCTAAATGGTAGAAAATTAAAGAATTATAAAAGATTTGGTACTATAATAATAGAATAGTTTTTGGTAAGGGAATTATCACAAACGTGAGAATTAAAAGCTAAAGTATGAATTGTAAATATATCATGTTAACTTCATATTTTATTTTTAACTTTTTTTTTTTTTGTGAAGTTTAACTTTTTAAGTCACATAACCAAAAATCTAAATAGTTATGACTTCTTAATATTTTACTTGTAACTCATTATATGCCAATACTTATTAAAATTGATGATGATAGGATAATCACTTTCCTTTTAGATCACTTCTTTTAACCTTTGTAATCATTGACATTTTACTTTTCTAAGATTTTTTTCAATAATTCATTTGATTATTTATTATTATTATTAATTATTTTCTTGGACTCAAAGAAAAGCTAAAAAAAATCTTCTCAATTAATCCGATTCCATTGATAGTTTGTTTAAGATTATAATAAGTTTTTATAGAATAAGTAATTATTAGATAATTAATTATTTATAAGATTTGTTTCTTTAAATAAATAAAAAATAACTTATTTTATTTTAAATAGAAGTAATTCTAGCAAATATACTAAAAATATATATAATTACTTATTTTATTGAAATAAGGGATTATTTCAACAAATAAATTTAAACAAACCAACCCAATATCATGAACTAAGACACCCATGTATTACATGTGTCTAAATATTCAGTTTAAGAAACTAAAAATATATTTAAATAAACAAAAAAAAACGAAGCTTTCCCCAGGAAGCCAGCACAAACATTTCTGCAATAAGGCCAACATTACAGCAATCAGATTCGTGGCAGTTCTTAAAGGTTTTGTGGTGTGGAGGTTGACGCTCAACAAATTACCAAATACCAACTAGAGACAACTTGGTAAGAAGAAATATTCAACCTGTTAATAATGATAACAGGTGCATCTTTTGTAACCAGGTAGAGAGGAATCTGTTTCTCATGTTTTCTTTATATGCCATTTTGCATTTAAAATTTGGTTGGCTTGTATGGTTTTTAAGTTTATGTTTGTGTGTGTTTCAATATATTATTCTACGAATTGTTTTGAGTTATAATCTTTAAATAGTGTAATTTTTTTTTTTCATTTGGATTAGTTTAATGTGTTGATATTTTCATCATTTTCTCATTATTTTGTTTTAGTTATATAATTATGTACACTTTGAATTTTGAGTATGTAAATCTCTGGTAAACAGTGAGTGTTTCTTCCAACAAAACACATCTTATAGTACTAGATTCTCTTTAAACATAGCTCTCATTGGTTGCTTCGGACAAAACTAGATTAACAAGCAAGGTTTTAAATTGAACCTTAGTCCTTAAGAAGTACACTAATCCGACAATTATCATGATCATAAATATAATCTACACATAAAAATCACAAAGGTAATATAGCTTACAAGATGATAGGGATTAGGGAAAAGAAGTGATATACAATTTAATTATTTAATTAAGATCCAGGGGCAAACTTAGTGGCATAGACCCAAGCATTGTTAGCAACAGGGTTGTCAAGGTGGTCCAAAAGGTTCTCCAATGGGCCTTTACCAGTGACAATGGCTTGAACAAAGAACCCAAACATAGAGAACATGGCCAACCTTCCATTCTTGATCTCCTTCACTTTGAGCTCAGCAAAAGTGACTGGGTCATCAGCAAGGCCCAATGGGTCAAAGTATTGGCCCCCTGGGTAGAGGTCATTGCCCTCTCCAACCCCATCAAGCCCATTGATGCGGTACCCTTCAACAAGGCCCATTAAGATAACTTGGAAGCCCAATACTGCAAGGATGCTTTGTGCATGAACAAGGTTTGGGTTACCCAAATAGTCAAGCCCACCTTCTGAGAATATTTGGGATCCAGCTTTGAACCACACTGGCTCCTTGAAGTCCACTCTCAACCACTTCTCTAGCACCTCTGGGGTGATGCTTCCTAGTGCTCCAAGCATGGCCCATCTACCATGGATAACCTTTTACCACAACAATAATAATAATATTAATAACAATAACAATTTTGTGGCTACTTGACATGTATCATCCCCCACTCATTTTGTCCTTGTAAATGCCTTTAAATTATAGGTCTGTTTGGGTTTGCTTTTTCACGAGGAAAAAAAAAAGAAAAAAAAGTCTCTAAAAACTAAAATTATAACTTATGCATTAGTTAATAATTTGTAAAAAAAACATTTCATATAATTTATGTAACTTCTACGAATTAACTAAAGAGATACGTTACTTTTGTAGCAGTTTATCATCCCAGACATAGTTTTACTTCAGGAGCCAAAATTTCACTTTTTATGTGTGTAGAACTAGCAGTCAAAAAAATGTATGTGTAGAACTAAAACTTACATTTTTATTGTATAAAAACTAAAACATAAATGGAGGACAACTATAAGAACTGGTGAGTAGTTTAACCTTGACAAAATAAGAGTAGTAACAAGTAATAGTCAAAAGAAAATTTGAAATCATTGGTCTCACTGTGACAAATGATACAAGCCCATCATGAAATTAAGAAGATTCTTGTTGTAAAAGAGCAATGGAAGTTTAGAACCTTAAGACTATTATGTTTGAGTTAAAGGGTAAAAAGAAGTACCTCAAGAGCCCTGTTCTTGGCAAATGCTTCAGGGTCAGCAGATAAGCCAGCAGTGTCCCAGCCATAATCCCCTGGGAATTCTCCTTTCAAGTATGAAGGGGTCTGGGCTGAAAAGGGTCCCAAGTATTTCACTCTGTCTGGTCCATACCACAATTCATTACCCTGAATGTTCACAAACACAAGCACAAAACCAATAACACATCAACCACATGAGAGTGAAACATTAAAAAAATGAAAAAAGAAAGAAAAAGGTGTTTGGAGAATGGAGAGAGTACCATGGTGTACTTCCCAGTTCCCATGGAGACAGCATCCCTCAGAGCATTGGCACCCTTTCCTTGGCCAAGGAAAGGTGTTTGTTTAAGAACAGTGCCAGCAGAGGTTGCTGTTGTTGCTGCCATCATCAATGTTGCTGCCATCACTTCCAACCTCCTTCTAGCTTAGCTTTGAAACCTCAAGTTACTTGAAAAAACAGAAGATAACAATTGGTTTAGAGAGATGTGTGGAAGAATGTAACATCATATGTAGGGAAAGAGAATGAGAGGGGTTTGTGGCTAGAAACACTTCAGTGTGAATTGGTGGTGGGGATGGTGTGCTTTGGAGCAACCAATGAGAATGCTTTAAAGGATTTTATGTATCTCTAACTCATATCTTTCTATCCACATTTTATCTTTGGCCACCACCTCATTTCTCCCCTTTTTTCTTTTTTTTTTTAACAACACTTTATGATGCACTTATACTTTTAATTAATTATAATCTTTTATTTATTATATTTATGGTAAATTAATTTTTATAAAATCATCTTAAAAATTATGCAAAGTAAATTATAATCTTAATACATCATCATTAAATTTAATTAAAAATGTTGTAAATAAAAACAAGTAAATGTGTATAAATAGTACCAACTCCTCACTAATACAGTTTTGCAAATTCAGCATAGCGAGTAGAATTGCAAAACCAGTGGTGAGAAGCTGCTATCCTAAGTCATTTGTTTGTTTAATAATGCGATGCAACAATTATTGTCTTGAGCCATTGTAAACGATTCTTAAACTGAGCAACTCTGACCTCTCCTATGTGCACAGTGCAGAGCCACGGATTAAGTTCAATATTTAAAATTTAAATATAAAATGTTTGAAAATAATAAATTGAACAACTCCAACCTCTACTATGCAGCGCCACAAATAATTTAAACAAAAATAATAGTTTAAATCTGACCTCTCTAAATAATTTACATGAAAAATATTTTAACTAAGCATTTATTAAATACATTTTTATTACATGTAGTATACTGTTTTTTTTTTGTCCTTATTAAACTATTTTTTTTAAATAGTCTTGGCAATTTTTTTTTATTTCAGTCCTTGTGAATTATTTCTTCTAACATATTTATTTTTTTGTTTTAATTCCTATAATATTTTTTTTCGTTTTAAATTAATTATTTTAAAAAATATTTGATAAGAATTAAAAGCAAATGATCAACGTATTAAAAGAACAAAAAAAAAAATATTACAATGACTAAAATAAAATAACAAAGAACAAAACTAAAAAATCAATTTCATAAAGACCTTTTTGAAAAAAATTAATAGACAGAATAATATCTTCGCGAGCCATATCTACGAGTCTCCCCAAAATTGTTTGGCCATTATATATAATCGCACTTTGCTTCAGTACACGCGTTTGTGACTCTGTAATTAAAATGTTCCTACTTTACTCTTCACATATTACACCAGTCACTTGCACCAAATTGAATGGCTTTAAAAAGAAAGAAAAATAGAAAAGAATATATTCAGCATAATTTAAACTGATTGGAATTGCTGCAGAACCCATTCTCGAGTAATTCTATTATACCAGTGCCCACATAATATTACTTAACTCTATTCCGCTGAACCGGACTCTATCTTCAAATTACATGCAAGACGTTGTTACCGGGGCTGGTAGAAAAGATCACATATAACAGATTTTTCACCTTCTTAGAGCTCCATAGTTTTTAGTAACCTAGAAACAGAAGAAAAGGGGCTTAGTTCCACGACATCACAAAATTCCAAAAATGTTACAAATCGGAGTACATTGTAGAAAAAGAAATTTCCAATATCAACCACAGTTGTATTTTATATTTACCCAAGACACAATGGAGCACCATCTATTCAAACAAATGTTTTAAAAGGAAAATGGTAATTTATATTCTATAAGAAACAAGTCAAGAAATAACAGGAGATACAAACCTGAGGTTGAGACTTATTTAATCTCTTTCTGATGTCGTCGTCATCATCGTCGTCATCATCATCATTGTTCTTGAGCATTCTATGGATTGAAGAGTTATCTGATTTCCTTCCTCGTTTGGAAGACTGTGTAGATCCTCTACCTCTTCCCTTTGAAGCAGCCCTCTTCTGTCCTGGTAGATTGGATTCATTTTCCTGTGATATAAGATGCAGTAGTTTCAACTTACTAATCACTGAGTGTGTCAAGGATGCTTTAGTGAAAAAAATCCAATACATAGCATGCATGAAACTGTCAGGTTTTGCAGGTTTCAGACTGGCAAGCACTCACTCAAAGAGCCTAATCGATACTTCATATTTAAAGGTATTACAAATTAAGGAATACAATACAAGAGGAATTAGCTTGATTACCGAACTATCATCAATCTCTTCAACATCATTTTTATTGGCATCATCACTTGAAGCAGAAGCCAATTTATCCTCATCAGCACCACTTCGGATGGCAGTTGCTGCAGCAACTGAGGCAGACCTACATTAAGGCAATGAAATCGTGATGAATACCTATCCAGGGTTGCCAAGCCATCATCAGTAGAATATCAAAGTGACTTTATAAACCCATCAATGGGGAAAACTAATCTTTCATTAAATTATTGTCATGTGTTTTAAAAAACAACTTGTCCACAATGGCTAACATACATGCAGCAACAGGGATGCATGGAAGAAATCCCAAGTCAGATATAAGAATCATAGCTCTTATTAAGAAAATAAATAACCAGAAGGATAAGGTTGGCATTAATATCTCTACTATCTTGACTTTATAAAGTTTTGTTAACATTGCATTTGATGAATTGAAAGTTTCAATTTGACATACTTAATCTAATGGTTTTATCATACTAATTGTAATGGTGACATGGTAGTCATGTGTGTCATACTGGGAGTATATTCACTTTAAACATATTTGTTACTTTTCATATTCTAGCACTTATGGTTTTCATATTTTGAACCATAAATTTGTTGAATTTCATATTTCAGCAGGGTTTGTACTTTGTATATGTTGAACCATAATGTACTATCCTTTGTTACTGCATTATTGTAATTTGCTATTTTTCTTTATTGTTGAAATGTCAAATTATTTTTGTATTAGAAGCAGACAACTCTCAAGTTTGACAATCTTGCTGCAATGAAATAAAAAAAGCTACTAAATGATTTATTTATCAGCAAGAAAAGCAACCTCTGAGAAACACGAAACCCTAAAGCTCCATCAAGAGTTGTCTGCTTCATGGTGCTGGAACCTCTACCTCTTCCCCTGCCCCTGCCCCTTCCTCTGGTTGTAGTTTGAGATGCACTAGATGACCCTTTCCGACCTCTAGTACTTGGCCTTGAGCTAGATACTGGCATCGCATCTTCATCATCACTAAAGGAAACTGCACTTCCAGTTCCAGCAGCACTTTTGCCTTGGAAATCCTACATGAAATTAGAAAAAAGCTAAGAACAATAACGAAGGTCACAGATAATAAAATTGCCACCACAAAAACTGTTTTTCCATCACTATTGCCATAGCAAGTATAATACAAATGTAGGATTTACCTTCCATGGTTGAGCATCAGCAGTGAGCTGTGTGGGTTCCTTGGAGTGTACAGATCGTTCCTTGATGCGTTCCTAGAACAAGAGAGAGAACCAACAGAATCATTCATGAAACTCAAATGTACGTTCCATCCATCAAACTGTTGTCATCACATGGCAACATGCAAATAGTGCAAACAAAATTCTGATCAGTGGAGGTCCAAAGGACACAGGGAACTGTTGTGCCTAGATCATCTGCAACTGCTATAATGCTATTTTACGTAAGCCCCAGTAATATCAAGGCTTTCACACAAAGGAAAATGAATTTAAAACCATAATGCATTGGAGATTAATTGATTTCTAAATTAATGAATAATGAACAACAATGATGAAGCTTCTAACCTCCAAGGACTCTCCAACTTTAACAATTAAATCGTCCTCTTCAAACTTCGTGCTATCTGAATCCTTAGAAATTTTATTCTGCACAAGCATGAAAGTCATCAATCAGAGGAGGAAGAACTATGACATTAACATGAAAGCATACTAGAATATATTCTTAATAGGCTGTGGAACAAAATATGGACCAGATATTTCAACATAGCAGAATCATAGACAAAGGCATATGGCAGATAATGCAACATAGAATACTCACTCGTGTTTCCTCGATATTGTATTTTACACAAGAGTAAAATGCCATTTTATCATCTTTGTTCACAAAATTTTGCAATGCAATATCCAAATCATTGACTGGCAGAATCTCCATTTTCTGCAATACCATTAAGAGCTTAGAGACATTATAAAATAAAATAAAACTGAACTAGCATGGCTTTTATATTCCTATTCCTTTTTAATGAAAGCTCAAGTCAGTCCAGAATCCCAGATATTAATGAAGTCATCTAGTAAAACTATACTACTAGTAAAACAAGCTTAAACAGTGATGAAATAGAACTTTCATGAAGTTGCAAATTATGTGAACAAATATGCAGAGGCATTGATGTGATCTTTGTTTCTAATGAATATATTTTTTTCATTGCATCCTTTGTTGATAAAGGGCATCATAATCTTTGAATAGTTCCAGAAAAATTCAAGTTAAATTGCGAATATGTAATATAAACAAAAGTACACAGTCAGTAAGTCACAAATGAATATATGTTGCTGTTTATTGTTGAAAAAGGAAGTGTCTATTAAAGCCATAAACGGAAAGAGTGAGAGTTGAAAGAAAAGGAATTTTGATATATTCAATATATTTTCAATACAACCTCAAATCTCCCTTTTATATGGTAAACAACTAGGCCTAAAAAGAGAAATAAGAAAACAACATAAACAAAGATAAATAACAAGATACAAAGAGGTTTTTTTTTTCATATCCTAAAATATTTGCGATACTAACAATAGAAAGGAATAAAGTACTTATATGATTAAAATACCAGATTGCTTTCAGCAACCAAAGCCTCTATGTTCTGTTGGTTTAATTCTTCTGGACGAAGTCGTTCTGAATCATCAATTATTCCTAATAAAGAAAAGAGCAGGGTTAACTAACCTTATTTGCACATTTTTTTAGTTGAGAAATGAGATCATCACTTTTTATAATATATATATCATGATTAAACCAATAAATCAATCAATCAATGTATGCCAATAGACCAACTAGTAACTTTTTATACTTTTCAAAAAGATTGCATATGTCTTGCACATTCTTAATATGGCCAAACAATCAAGAGAACACAATTCCTTCAATTTGTCCTTAATACTTTTTATACTTGTTATATAAAACATGCCTGCCTTGGATATTGTAATTGGCAATACTGTTGATATCAAATGAATTGGAAAAGAACAGTAAATAAAAATAACTCAAATTACCTTCAACCTTGGCCCTTTTTGTAGCCTTTGAGAAAATGAGAATGTCTTGGGGGTTTGCAACCTAGTATATGGGTGACTAATCAACAGTAAAAAATAACCCTCAAACAAAATTAGCATTAGCACACTAATTTAGGAAGAAGGATGGATAGAAATTACCTTCCCAACATATTTCTGCCCAAATCTTTGAGGATTTATAGTCATAAATCCAGAGTAATCTACCTGTAATTACATTTTAGAAGTTAAGGCCATCCCAGAAAACATCAGGTAATATCCAAGACAACAAGATGTTCATTATGGCCAATAGACTGACTAAAAGTTCAAATAAAAAATTGTAATAAACTCTACTTTGACGGCATTGTGAATTGACTCCATGCAACAAGAATGGAGTTTAATTAGTCTAACATCATGAAAATTCCTATGTTTTCTAGAAGAAAAATATAAGAACAAAACCAATAAGATTATTATATTATAAAAACAATGAATTACAAAATTATCTTGCTGCCAGATGAAAAGCAAAATAAAAGTGTCATCTAATCTAGATGAATAGGCATGATATTCAAAAGTTAATTACTGTATAAAAAAATTACCTTGATACGTATTAGTGGAAGCTTGAGTTCTTTTCTATTAACGACCTGCTTACTAGACTTTTCTATCAGTTTCCCAACCTGAATCATCTTCTAATATCAAAACACAGTTGCTATACATATGATCATTGATCCATGCACAAAAATAATTTGAGAAAATTGAAGTTCGAATCACAATTTTCACTAAGCAGCAGATTCTAAAGCAGAGTAGCCAAATTTTATCACAACTGAATAAGAATGTTTTAGTATAAAAATAACCACTATGAGGAACCAAAGAGGAAGACTGGACAAAAGATACCCAGGTAGGTCTCTCCCACAATAAGTTTGTAAGCAACCAAAAGGACACAGCAAATTGTATGGCCAAAAAAACAATATTTTTAAGAAACCCACATACCACTTTGTGGAGGTGTTCAAGAATAGAACTTTGATCATTAGGATCAATATCCGACTCATCTTTTAGTATAACCTGCATTATGAAGATTTGAATGATTATTGAACAACCATGAGATGGCTTCAAATGTCAACCATTGGGTCAGTTCAATTTTACTTCAAATAGCAGTGAGAAATGTATTTTTTGTACGTAATTAATAATTACAAAGGAAAAACAAAATAATATTAGTATTTTACCTCACCTCAGTATACTCAAAAGGCCGCACAGACATCAAAGGTATCTTAGTTGGGCGATATTGATTTCCCTGTCAAGAACCATTTATTCAAGCACTTAGTAAGACAATATAAAAACAACAATCAATGATCTGATCCTATGAGAGAGACAATTAGATTATCATTACATAGACAAGTAGACAACCTTAATTTCTAGAAGAAGTACATGCTTTGGCTTTGATTCTCCGTCAATAAGTGATGTAGCTACTGATGACCCTGGTTGCGAAATGTGAAATCCCATCCCTGGAACTTCCTGGACAAAATTAAGATCCATATTAATTTTGCAGAACAGAACATATGTCAATCTGGGCCCCTTTAAGTTTAACTAGCACACCTGTGGATCAACCAAACATTCATGCTCATGGCCCCACACAATGAAGTCTAGGAAGCGTGGCAAGAAGTGCTCATTTATTGCATTTTTTGGATTTGTTTTAACCCTACATACCATATTGAAAACAAGATCAATCATCATGAGATTAAAAATCTAAAACTCAGATATTGTACATCATTTGCACGATCAATCATTTCAAAGTAAAATTTATATTTCAGGATAATCAACACATCTTCAAATATGAGTGACATCAAATGCAATCTCCTAATACAGACAGACATAACCTGTTCTGATGAAGTACAAGAATGTTGAACCAATCAGACACTTGACACCCTTCCTGAGATTCAGGCCGCATCCATTGCACAGCATGTGGTGTCTGAAAATAAATATAAATTAACAATATACCACATCCAGATGGGAGTAGTTAAATAGATGAACTACTTCAAATCAAAGCAAATTTTATCAGTAGCATACTTGAAACATCCTATTAAGCCTTTCATCTCTAATGTTTCCCAGACCATACAGAGCTACAGATGTTGAACCCTGCAATTCATAAAAATACAGCCTCAAGACAAAATGAGATTTTTAACTATTCCAGTTTTCTCCTTTTATTTCCTAAATTTTTATACTGGTATTAACATTATTCAATCACAAACCTTCTTGATAAGAATAGGGTGGATAGTGATCTGACCAACACCAGAACCCCCAAGAACTGTTTTCCCAAAGTAGTTGACTAGATTACATGCTGAGAGAATATCAACTACAGAGAGGTTATCCTGTCACAATTATTCAATAAAGAAAACAGATTTGTTGTAATTAGACTTTAGAATAGCAGTAAACAACATTAATGTGGTCAGTTTCTTTCAAATTTAAATGATTTTTTTTATTACAGGTCAGTAGGAAACCAACAGGCCAAAGACATAAAAATATCACCAGCCCTTCAACAGTATATACAAACCAATTCTTAAAAAAAAAATGTAAATAAGGTCTTCCTAGTGTTAAAATTTAGAAGTCTTAAATTTGGAGTAGGTCCAACTCAACTCCAAAAGATAGAACATGGGGTGAAAATTGCCCAAACCTTTCTAAGTTTACTTTGGCCATTTTTAGAGTTGAAGTGGGATCTCAACACAAACCCCTCAAGCTCAAGATTAGTAATCTGGAGCATGGAGACTATAGGACTGTTTTTTTTTAGATTGCATTGGAAAAGCCACGAGCCAGTAGATCTTGCACAGTTGAGGGTGGCCCAATATCAGATTTAAAATAGGCTCTAGTACCATCTCAAATTTGGACTAGACCCAACTCAACCCCAAAAGATAGCTCATGAGGTTAAAATTAATCTGAGCCTTTTTAAAGCTCTACTTTGGCCATGGTCGTATTGCTACAGTACAATACTGAAAACTTAATCTGAATTTGTCTTGCCACAATGCAAAGTACAAGACCAACAACTCTAATCATTATTAAAATTTTAAAAACAAAATTTCAAAGCAATTATCACTAGCAACATATCTTCATACAATGCCATCTTGAAACATAAAAATGAATGGTGAAATAAATAAATCCTGGTCCAAGATACTAGTACTTATTATTGTATAGAGCCCTAACCAGCAAAAAGTACACTAGTATTTTCCAAGTCCACATGGTAAATCATTAACCTCTTTTGTAATGCCTACCAGCTACCACCCACCAACCCCTAAGGAAATAAAAAAGAAATAAACCAAGTCAAAATTATCCATAGTAAAGACACCAAAACCAACATTGGATAACCTCTCCTAGTTCTCAGTCTATAACACACATCCCCTTCCAAATCCTAGCTAGCTATTCAAAGTTCATTTCATCATGCCGAAACTCTGAACAATGGCAAGGTAATAGGATTAGGCCAATGTTGCAAGTAAAACTAAAACTAAAATGCATTTCATTTCTCAACTACCAAACTCCACCATAAAGCATGTTCAACCTATGAACAAGCCAACTTTCAAAACAATCAATCATTTCCAATAAACACATGCAAATTCCCAAAATATAACATCTTTGTGTCATCTTCCTTCTAATCAAACACATTCTAAACGCAGCAACAAAACAAACAAACAAACAAACAAAGTCAAAACAAAAACAAGTCCAAAATTACAGACAGACTGCTACACATACCACACCAGCAGGATCGTCATGATTTCCGTGAATAGTAAACACCGGCAAACCAACATTGAAGTGAGGATCCTCATAGTTCACGTGACCAAACCTGTGGAACAAAAAACAATCACCATTCAAATTCAATCCCCAATAATCTTTACATTCACTGAACCAGCACCCATCTGGGTGTGTTTCAATGAGCGTTGATAGAATTGATTTTGAATGAAATCAGTCATGTTTGGTTTGGCGTTTGGAATCGGAAAATTTGAGAGTTTAGAGTCGGTCAAACTTGATTTTAATTCTGGCCAACATGTTTGAAGCAAACTTGAGTCTGTGTTGAGTGTTGATGCTATTGAAAGTAGTTTTTAGAATAAAAAATTTTATACCGAGTTTTACTTTTAATTTGATTTTATATTAAAAACATCAAAATATAAATTACATCAATGCAAAATCAACTTTAACCAAATCAATTTTGTCAATGTTCATCCAAAGATGCACTTAATTTTGGTTAAAATTGATTTTTAAGTGATGTGATTTATGTTTGGATGTTTTTATTATAAAACTGAAGTATAAAAAAATCCAGCTTACTGTGAAACTACTCAAAATTGTTTCAACTTAGAAATTAATTCTGGATTCTTCTCTGACGTAAAACCAAACATGTAAACATTTATTTAAAATCAATTCTAAACTCCTAATCCATTTTCTAATAATGCGTTTGGTTCCACGTTTGGGACATGATTTTCAGAAGCTAATAGTAGTTATTATAGCTTTCACATGCGATTCCAAAAGAGAAGGAGAAACTGACGCGTTCTGGAAATTGAGCGTCTGGTCGCTGACGACTTGGAAGGGGATGGGGCGGTCGTTGAGGCAGTAGCGGCGGAGAATCTCGATGGCCTTGACGAGCGTTGACCGGGAGGGCTTGTTCTCGTGGAAGAGGTCGCCTCCGAGGAGCACGAAGTCGACGCGGTGGCGCTCGGCGATGGCACAAATCTCCTCGAAGGCGTGGAATGAGTCATGGCGGCGAACCTCGTCCTTCTCCATGTACCCGAGGTGGCAGTCCGTCGCCACCAGAATGCGAACCGTGTCCGCCTCATCCATCAGCCGTTGCAAAGAGAAGAAGAAGAACAGCAACAACGACGGAAAAGGAATTGCACAGTGTGTGTTGCCACTGTGTGCAGAAATTTGGGTCAAGGGAACTGAACGTCGTCGTATTGCTCCGGAGTTTTGTCAGAATGGCGGGACTTTTTTTTTCTCCTCCTGGTTTTAATCAGTTTTGTCAAAATAATGGGAAGGGGAAAAAGAAATAAAATGCATTTTTTTTCTTTACACTTTATTATAAAAATATCAGTTATTTTTATATTATTTTTGTTTTAAAAAAAATAAGCGTTTTTATTAAATGTAAGAAATAAAATGAAAAAAATAAGATATTTATAATTAAATTAAAAGTTAAAAAAAATGTTTTTAGAACAAAACACATTTTTTTCTCTTTTTTACTTTTTTTTTTTTTTTATCAAAATTGAAAAAATCTCATTTTGTTGCAGCCTAATGCGAATGCAGAGTAATTCACAACTTCCTCGCACAAGGCCCAAAAGGTATGAAATTGTTGATAGCCCATTTCATATATGTGAGCTTACACGATAACAGAAGCTCTAATCCTCTCATTATACTACTTCTTTCCCAAATTGTTCCATTGATAAAAAAAATCATGTAACATACAAGTTCAAAAAAGCTTCTATTCTGAATTAGTTATGAAATTTATTTTAAATTAACACATAAAACTTCAAATAGTAACTCATGCATGTTAGTTTTATGTGTTACATGTCTTTGTTTCTACAATTTTGCACCATGCTTACGATTCATTTCTCTCTATTGTGGCTTAATTGATAGTCTGCTATGAACAAATGTTCGTATTGAAATGAACAACCTTACGAAAGTTGGCATCTCTATAGACAAAAAATGCTTTTTGTTGTAGAAGTAAAACACAATCCATGTTTTAAGAATTGTTTATTGGGTGTCGAAACACATGTTGAATTTTTTAATGTTTTTTTTTAATAGTTTGACAAGAAAGCAAAGTTTTCAAAATCTTTATCTAACAATGTTAATGGAATTCTATCAATCTTCTTTTTTTTAATGTGTGATTCTTTGAGTATTTGATTTTTAGTTTTAGGTTCATATATGATAGAGCGTGTCGAACATACCGTCAAAAGTAACTAAGTTTTCTAATAAATTTTGTAATATAGGATTAACTCAAATCATTTTTTCAAAGATACAATTCATCAAACACTTTGCATTCAATTCAAAATAGGGAGGATTTTGTGTGATTTTTAGAAATTAAAGTAACAAAACAACTTTTTAAACAATAAACGAAAACAAAATAAAAAAGATCCAACTCAAGAACTTATACTTATGAAGAAATAATCACAATTCCAATAAGAATAAGTGAAATTTATACTCATATATGAACCAAATTCCAATAATACGAAATTTAAGGTAATCAATCGATTGTAATTGACCCAAATTTAGATTTCAATTCCCTAATCTAATCATTATCATATATTAAACAAGGAAATTGAAAATTAGAATAAGGGGGAAAAAGGTTTTCATGAGTAAAATTCAGAATTAAGAATAGAGGGACTCATATTTACCCACAAGCACATGATTCTTAGATTGCAAAGGAGATTTAGCCCTCTATGAAGATCCTCATTTGTGTTGTGTAAATTGTTGTCTTGCAAAAGTGGAAAAGTTTAAAATAAAAAGCCAAAAATAGTAGTCTCCCCCCCCCCCCCCACCCCCCACCCCCACCGCACAAGGTTTGAACTAACTAAATAAAAGCTACCTTGACAAATTACAATTACCAAATAATTCCTAGTTATGAACTAAAACGCGAAATTATTATAAGTGTAGGACTGTAACATTGAATCTCAAATTTGACCCCTTAAACGTTTGAATTAGAAAATCCGTGTAAGATATGAAATTTTAGATCTCCTCCTTAGCTTTCAAACAAGATAAGAATCATCAAAATCGAAGACCTGTGTCAAAAGTTATAGACTGCACAAGGGACAATATTAAAAACATCAATAAAATATAACAAATAGCAATTTTGGATACTTATCCAAAACAACCCAATCTCATAAAACTCAGTTAAAATGATGAAAATGAGATATAAAACATGTTTACACTATACTTAAATATATTCTATCAATATACATGAATTATTTTATAGTCAATACAAGGTACAAATTTCTATTTGTGGTGTTGGAGCAAGCCTATGAAATCATCAAGAGTAATTGCAAGAAGCTAGTGGTGTAAGTGTTGTCTGAATTGTTTGTTTTGTTCTATATTACTAACCTAAATTATGGAAACAGAAAATTTTGAAACCCGGGAGAAATAGTACTTTGAACAATAATTGCTCTATATATAACTCTAGGTAAAATAAGTAATTTCAGTTGTTAATATATAAATAATTGGATAATTTTACTACTTGTAGTCTTGTACCACCTCTGTTTGGGTTAAAACCTCCTTCTCTTATTTTCCCCTGGTTAATTGACATGATGAATAAATTACAAACTTTGTGTCTTCACAACTCACTTTCATTTGTTTTTTTGTTTTTAAGGTGGGAAAAACTTATCGCTTACTAGTAACTTAGTTGATGGAGAAAAAAGAAGTTAGGACAGTTTGATTTTAAAAATACTTTTCAGTTTTTAAAATTTTAAAAATTAAATGTTGTATGATTGGTAATTTTATAAAATTGTTTTCTAAAATTATTCTCAAATATTACTTTTTACAATTAAAAAATAGAAAGAGGTTATAATAATTTTCTTCTTTAGTTTCTCTTTTCTCTTTTAAAAATTAGTCAAATTTAAAAACACAAGGAGAAGACAATTCTGTAACGTTTTTAAACTCTTAAATGGGCTAAAAATCATCTCGACAAAAAAAAAAATACAAAAATTAGTACAAACAAACAAGTTTTATATTTTTAGTTTTATATATAAGTTTAACAATTTTTTTTTTACAAAACAGTATTCAAAATAAAATTACTAAACAATATTTTTTAACATTCTTTTCAAAAATAGCTTTTTAAAATTGATTTACAAGATAGATTTTAAAATCTAAAAAACAAAACTAAATCAAACAGAATCTATGTCCCAATATCCCAATATATCATACTAATAATAATTACATTTTTCATGTATTACTGCATTACATCTCAATCAAAGTGGATTTCATAGCGATTATTATGGTGAAAAGAAAACCAAGTATAACTACCTTTTTGTCCTATGCAGATTTACGGTAATATGGGCCATGTGGCCTTTAATTTCTTTCTTTTTTTGGTAAATAAATAAATAAATAAATACTTAAACACCGTGCATTTGTGCTGTTTCATAAGTGGCATTATTATTCTTTAATTGCATGCATTCCGTGATTAGAGGGAAAAAACTGATTTAATTAAACACACCCAAGTTGCTAAATTTGAAGAATTAAGAGACAATCATGAAGAGTATCTCATGATAGCTTTCAAATTAAGTGTAAAATCTGTAATTAAGGGACAATATCTATCCATTCTGAACATATTGCTGTAGCAGAGACTAATTTGGGTGTCTGAGGATTCAGAATTGCAAAAAAAATCAAAAGATTTGAAATGCCAACTACCCACTTTTACAATATGGGATGTAATAAGTCAAGATAGCTAGAAAGCAAACGATTTAATTTGTTGCAAGAAACAGTTTATCCACTTTTTCCACGTTGGCCATCAATAGCCATTGATGTGTGTGCTGTCATGTATATGTCTCTCTAATCAGAAACATAGATATGGATAGAAAAACTATGTTGAATATATGTTAGTAAATACTTAATTAGTATTATTATACATAATTAATTAACAAATATCTTATGTATTACAAGTATATATGAGTATATGTATGTTGGCGATGAAAAAACCCGCTTATCTGTCATAAAATCAAAACTGCATAAACCCAACTATTTTTTTTATCGGTAACATTGCATTTTTTTTACATTTGAATTAAAATCTCTTTTCACCTTCCCAAAAAGAAAAATCTCTGCATTGTCAATCTATTTTAAATTTTTCATGTGTTGATGAAATTAAATTGGTCACGATCGGAGACAGTTATATACAACAACTTTAGCTATGTTTAAATACACTTTAGCCAGCTCTAAAATTACCTTGGTGAAAGGAACCTATGCCTTACTTCTGTATTGATGATTCGTGTTCATTATCACAAACTAGTGGAATGACTGTACAAAAGAAAATAGGGGATATAATCGTATATTGGGTGGTTTAAAAAATAATTAAAGGATAAAGTGATCCACCATATATTAAAGAAAGTATCATTTTAGGATTAAATATGTTTTTTTATTTATAATATATCTCTTTTTTTGATTTATTATTTAATTTTTTTTTTAATTTTAATTTTATTATTTATCATTAGTTATATCTGTTATATGATAACAGAACAGACTAAATATTACATGATGTTACATTATTACTCACAAAATAAATTTATCTTTTTACTCTTATTTTACTTTTTTATAATTCCTATAAAAGAACTTTATAAATGATGACGTGATAATAAATGATGAAAAATAAAATAAAAAATTCTAAATAAAAAAATTCGAAAATGAAAAACAAATAATTTATGTAGTAAAATGTAATAATGTATACTACAAGTAGAAACATGTTGAGCCTTGTTTTTGTTGTAGTTATAAATAGATAATGTTTTTTTTACCTATTGTTAGGGCTTTAATTATTTTATTTTCGGATCAATAACACTCTTTGTTCAATTAACTTAACCATATTTTTAGTAAATAATTATATGATTTTTTTTAGACAAACAAATATGATGACATTTCATTCCAGATTCAAGATAATAAAATAATTACAAATAGGAATATGATTAAAGACATAATTAGTATGAAAAATTAATGCTATAACAAGTTTATGAGTAACAAGATTAATTTGTTTTTCTCTTTACAAAATTCATATTAGAGTTTGAAATGATAGAAAGATTTGTCCTACATTTGACTAATATAACATGGAAAGCATGGTAACCAATACGGTATGACATGATAAATAATTTGTTTTTAAAATATATAATTAGGGTTTTTGTGCCGTGTAAATAATACTATTAGTATGGTGCTACTTTTAGTATAGTACTATAGTTCAATACCTTATTCAAGGCTTTATATAATATGTCGCCTTCAACTAGACCTGCCAAAAAAGAACTAATATAGTAATTGCAAGAATATAATAATTAGTATTTAGTATAGTAGGGATGAATACATACAATATTGATGAACAAACAAACAAAATAATGAAGTTGCTCCGAACCTCAGTTGCTCGAACTTATCTGCGAATGTGACACAACATATCCCCCACTCCTTTTCATTCGTAACTACCACACTGTCCTTATTATCGTGAGCATATTGTTTTTTTTACCAAGTTAAAATCACGATCACCCCTTTTTAATTAATTACTTTTTTTTCTTAACTCTAACATGCAAACTAGTGGTACTAAATCCTCAGATTAATTAAAATGAAATTGTCGTGAACTGTGTAGAAAAAAAAAGTCAAAAACGTGGATAATGTGTTTGCCAATAGTGAAACCTTTTTTTTTTTCCCTTCATCTGTTCCTCTCATGATAAGCATGGATGATGGAACCATATTTATATGTATCAGTCAAAAAAGTTATAATGAGACACTTCCCATAATGCAATTGTTACTGTGGATGGTTACTCTCTTCTTCTTTTTTATATTCAGAAAAGAAATCATTACACACACGTTTGCAGTATTAATAATTAAGTTAGGCAGACCCCATACAAAATTCAACTATCATTCTCATACTCTTGCCAGTGAAAAAATGTTGAACATCCTGAAAATCAGTCCCTTTTATTGAAAAAGAGAAAGGAATCATCAATGCATGTGGCTGGATCCCCTTGGGCTAGAAGTGAATCCATTGACTAGACATGTAACTGTTGTCTGTTGGTTATTTGTATTTGTATTTTTTTTTTTCGTTTTTAGACTTCAAATTGTTATAAGTTCTAACCCCTTGGAAGAAGAAGAAAATAAGTTAGCTTGTTTGAAAAAAAAAACACTTAAATACAATTTTGATTTTCTTATTTTGTTTAATCGTTAATTTTGGTTCATCAGTTATAAAAAAGAGACATTGATCATCATATTTTAAAAATATTATAATATTAGTCTAATTTTCAATTTTCTCTATGTTTTATTTCTTTTATTTTGGTTCAATTGAACCCTATAACTAACATAATTATTTAAAGTGTCATAAAAATTATTTTTAATTAATTACAATGTATGAATAAAAGAAATAAAATGTAAGTAAAATTGTGGATTTGACCAAAATTCTATATTTTATAAAATATGGAGACCAAGTGTTTATAGTTTGGAATAGGATTTTTTTTTTAAATAATGAGAATAAAATATCATTATTTTAAAATAGAGCAGCCAAAATTACATTTAAGTTTAAAATAATACATAGAAAAAAAATAATTTTAAAATTGGTGATGATCCCGTGTAATATTTCTCATTTATTTTTATGCATCTCTCTCATCATCTGTTTTCCATTTCTTTCAAACAAAACATCTTTGTTTCTCATCTATTTTCACTCATTTTTCTTATTTTTAAAAGATAAAAAAATGTATTTCTTCTTTGTAAATATGACTTGACTTAAGCCTCTTGGAATTCTTTTATTAATTTTAATTTTTCAAAGTTTTAAAATAATTTCTATCAAAATTAAATGATCATATAAATTTAGTTAGGGATATCAAGATGAGCCAAGACTCAGCACAAGCTGATAAAAAAAAAAAGTAAGATAATCTAATCCAATTTAACTCATTATAATCACAACAAGAAAAATGTTATTTGCATCGATATTTATTATTGAAAAATCTAAATTATGTTAAAAAAAATTCTGTCATTAGAGATTGTAGTTTAAAAAGATTATCATCTTTAATTATTGTTGTCATTTTTAAATATTTAAATAATTTATATCATTGAATAAAATTATTGTCCTATTTTTACATGTTTTACCGATGATTGTTGTTCTAAAAAAAAAATTACTTTGCAACAACTGAAATCATTATGATAATTTTTTTTTTAACGGATTATGATAAAAAAAAAATTTAACTTACATTAATTATTATAATTCTATAGAGATAGATAAAAAGAAAAGTTATTCAAGAATAATTTTGTTAGAGTTATTTTAATATATTATTATCATTCATTTTTTTTTTTATAATATCTAATAGTTCTAATCAGAGTAATTTGCCGTGTATTATAGATTAGGAGGACAAGATATTGATACATGGAAGAAGAAAGTCTTCGAAAACTTTCGTGGAAGTACATTATTTATTTTTGCGTGATTTTACTTATTCTTTAGGTTTTTTTTTTCGGGAAATATTATGTTAGTTTATTAATTTATTACTCTCTTCTTTTTCCTTTTACCATGAAGCAACCTTATCATATAACCAATAAAATTATTGAAACGAGTGATTACTGGATTCGATAAATATTTCATACAAATATAATAGTAACAAAAAGAAAAAAAAAACCCTCTACTTATTCTTTTAAGTTGTCTTTTGTTTTTTCTTATCAAATTTAACCATGCGCATAAATGAATCAAATACTATAAATTTATTAAAAAAATTAGTGCGTCATGCTAATATGAGAAGCCAAATTATAAATGTCCACATGTGGTCCAATATTAATCCCTTATATTTACAAAATGCCAACCAAATTAAGATCTTATACAGCATCAGCATATGCATCAAAATTGATTGATATAATAGTTTACAATAATGCTATATACGCATACATAAATAATGCTTCACAAATATAAAAGCCAAGAATATCACATTCACACAATCGATCCTACTTAGTACTTACAATTTCATAAAGCAAAATTATCACCGCATTGATCTTCCTCAACCTTCTTTTCTGGTTGGGTGGTGGTTAGGCAAATTTTGAGTAGAGAAATAATTATTTTGATGCGACGCACGAAAAAGGATTTTTTCACGTTAGCTTTAGGTTTATGGCCAACGTACGTGCAAGACGTGCAACCACATACAGCGTGCTAACTAACTTAATTAGTGTTGTAAAAAACAAAACAAAAAAACTAACTTAATTAGTCAATTGTAAACACCAATATAACAGAGGACGGTGTGACAGAAATAAAAGACCTATTAGAATAAAACTATAGAAACCTAAAATTAATTTTGTATGGAAAGTAAAATCAAAATATATAAATATTTTTCATATAAATTATAAATATCAAGAAAGATCTCAGTCTAAAACAATATTTTTAAAACTTTAATTTTTAATCGTGTCGAATGATGTTGTGTGATCGTGTGGTTAATTTTTAAAACTTGTGGAATTATCACGAAAATTAAGAATTAAAAAATTTATTTAGAAAAACAGAGAATTGTTTTAAATATATATTATTTTGAATTAAAAAAAAGAAAAAGAAATACGTTTATGATACGTTGATTATACATGGAAGATTTGTCAAATAGCTCGAACGCACCTTCCTATATTTCCCCCTCCAAATATGTCGTCTCTTATGGTAAATCTAAATAAACCCATCTCACTCTCACTCTCACTCTCTCTTCTCTCTCTTCCATGGCCACCTCTGACCACCCCGACTCACGTTTCTCACGCATGCACTACTACTTCTCCACCGACGACGAAGACCAGGACGACGACGACGACGACGACAATGACACCGACCTCGACTTCATCGACGACAACAATGTCAGCCCCGCTGAAGAGGATTCCAACAAGAAGTCCGACATTCCCGGAGGCGGCGGAGGCGGAGGTGGAGTCGTTTCTGGGCGGTGGCGGAGAGAGTTTGGGGTGGTGCTGGACCCGAAGGCGAAGTGGGTCCAGGAATGGAACAGGGTGTTCCTGCTGGTGTGCGCGTTGGGGCTGTTCGTGGACCCGCTGTTCTTCTACGCGCTGTCCATAAGCGACACGTGTATGTGCCTCTTCGTCGATGGCTGGCTCGTCATCACCGTCACCGCGCTCCGCTGCATGAGCGACGCGTTGCACGTTTGGAACATGTGGCTGCAGTTCAAGATGGCCAAACGTGTTTCTTCTCTTCTCACATCAACAAGATCAGACACTACTAACGCTTCATCAGCCTCATGCCGTGGCGCCGCCAGTTATGCTCTTCGCACCTTATTCTTTGACCTCTTTGTCATCCTCCCTATTCCCCAGGTAATTTTTCTATTAAAGGTTAAATCAGATTATTGTAATAAGATCACCAACATGTTCAGTGAAACTATATAAACTTGGATCGTATAAGTAAGTTTCATAGATGAATAAACTTAATTGAAATCCAAGATCTCACTAAATCTTCTCGGTTGGATTTTAATTTGAGAAGAAAGGTGATACATGGTGATTTACATTATCAATCATAGCCTGGTTATGATTATGGTAAATCAAATAATTTTTATAAAATTATCTTAAATATTATTCAAAATGAATTATAATCAATTAATGACATACAGTAAATCAACATTAATTTTATATATATATATATATATATATATATATATATATATAGTGATCTCTAAAATAATTATTGAGATAAAATTTCAATTTTAAAATTTGTCTCTTAAAATTGTTATGTATGATAATATTATTTATATTTTTAATAATTATTTTAGAAGTTATGTTTAGAATGATTTCAAATTAATTGAATGTATAAAAAAAAAATACATTTGAAAATGTATGAAAATTAAATTGGTAGTTTAGTTAACTAATAGCTTAATCAATAAATCTATTGGAATGAATTTTCTGCGAAATTTATTTAGATAAATCATAATATTTTCTGAGCTTAAATAACAACAGTTTGAGTACAACTTTACTACGATAGTTTTTTTTTTTTTTTGGGGGGGGGGGGGGGGGGGGGGGAGGTTAATTTGAGAAGGAGAGTGAAGTTCGAGGTTTGGGACACTAGCAAGGGTAGGAGGATGCGACAAATTGCATGCAACCGCTTGTTGGTTTTATGCATGGAGACTGCGACAGTTACCAGCATTACACTTCATCATGTGAATTTTTTTTCATGTCATGTCTGCATGTGACTCTGTGTTTAAGAATTGTCAAAGGTGGTCTTTGTATATTACCGAATACTGGTGTTGAGAGGTAGCTAGTATATGATTATATGAGTAAGGATATGTAATTGTTGGTCTAAATATTCAGTCCTGTATTGAGAAAGTTAATTAAAGTTCTACTTGATAAATAAAGACTACTACTAAGGGTACCTTGGAAATAGAAATTAATTTTAAATAATTAAAAGCGGTAAATTAAACATGAAGGAAGTAAGTTGTTAAATTTCTGGGCCTTGAGCCTCCTGCTTATTTTGTGAATTTTTGTTGGTATTAATTGACTTATTTTGTGAATTAGAATGACTCTTACTATTTTGTTCTGTTTTTTTTTTTTTTTTGAAAAAGAACCATTCTATTTTCTATAAAAAAAAAAAATGTTCCATTTTATTATGGTAAGATAAGTGTAAGTCCTAATCTAATTAACCATCACGATTTCAATTGATGAATTCGTAAAAATGTTGATTAATTTATTTAATCACCAATTAACTACGCAGAACAACATACTGTTAGCCTATTACATATGCTAATCAAATAATCATGATTTCAATTAATGACCTCCCTCTGTTCATTGATTCCTATAATCACCAATTATGCAGGACAACATATGCTAAAATATTACTAGCTAGCTACCTTCTTAGGAGTATATGCATTACGTCATACATAATTTTAGTTTTAAATATTCGTTGTAAAATTTATTTGTGAACCTGGAGTCGTAGGAGTATATGCATTACGTCATATATAAGTTTTTTATACGATATTTGCACAAAATATTAATTAAGCCCATAATAATATTAGAAGAGAGATCCTTGTCATTATCCTAAGAAGGTAGCCCCCGGTACTTCTGTCAGCATGACGGAATTGGATGGCATAAACACAACAACAACATTAATAGTGCTTGCAACAGTAATTAATTATTAACATTCAGAGTTGTAGGGTTGTTTGTTTAAATTGTGTGGAATTGATTTGGTGCAGATTGTGCTCTGGGTGGGAATTCCGTCTCTGTTGGAGAAAGGATCAATAACGTTGGTGGTGACAGTGTTCTTAATAATGTTCCTGTTTCAATACCTTCCCAAAATTTATCACTTCGTTTGCCTCTTGTGTCGCATGCAATACCTCTCTGGCTACATTTTCGGAACCGTTTGGTGGGGTATCGCCCTCAACCTCATTGCCTATTTTGTTGCTTCCCATGTAAGTACTACTGTGCATGCATGCATGCATCAATCATCATACAATATCTTCATTTAAACAATTACATATAATTTTATGTACACTACTTTTTGTGTACTACTGCGCAGGCAGCAGGGGCATGTTGGTACTTACTGGGGGTGCAAAGAGCAGCAAAGTGCCTAGAGGAACAGTGTGCAAAAACAGCAGGTTGTGGATTGAGAACACTGTGTTGCAAAGTGCCTATATACTATGGAGGGAAAAACATTATAAGAGACAAAACAAGGTTGTTTTGGGCAGAGAACAGAGAAGCAAGGTCTACTTGCTTGGACAGTGCTGATAACTACGAATATGGTGCATTTGAATGGTCTGTTCAACTCGTCACTAATGATAGCCGATTGGAAAAAATACTTTTCCCTATCTTCTGGGGCCTTATGACTCTCAGGTACCTACCCAACCCTTATTAAGTTATTATTATTCTTTCTTTCTTTCTATATGCTCTATGTTTGTACTCTTTTGACGAAGCTTTTGTTTTATTATTACACACCTTTATCTTCCTCTTTCTCTCGGGTCATCATCTTTCGTAATAGTAAATAGTGACAGCTAAAAGTTTGATTGAAAAATATTTAGGCCTACATCCATCTATCATATATGGTATATATTCCTTGCCCAAATTTTTATAAATGTTATTGATTGTAAATTGTAAACATTGCCCCAAGGACCCCTTTTCCACCCTAGGCTTTTCTTTATGTATATTCATCTTGGAGTTAAAATTATTAATTACATTAGCTGATATTCTCAACAAAATAAAATTCTTTGGCACTGTGCATGGTGCATGCATTTCAGCGTCAATAAAGAGTATATATTAATATTATTAATATCTGTATCCACGTTTATGTATATGGTTGTTACTTCATATTTACTCTAATATAACGTCCTAATCTCACTAATTAATTGTTGATGTGACCAGCACTTTTGGGAGCCTACAGAGCACACCGGAGCGGATAGAAGTGATTTTCAACATTATTGTGTTGACCAGTGGCCTCCTTCTAGTGACTATGTTGATTGGCAACATCAAGGTGCATATTATATATTATATATCATATACGAAAAAAATAAAACATGGGGAGAAAGTGAAATTAAAGTTCAACAATTATTTAATTATGGTGAGGGGGGTACGTACGTAGGTGTTTTTGCATTCAACAACATCAAAGAAGCAAGCGATGCAATTGAGGATGAGGAACATCGAATGGTGGATGAACAAAACGAGATTGCCACAAGGGTTTAGGCATCGCGTGAGAAACTATGAGAGGCAACGTTGGGCTTCCACGCGTGGGGTTGATGAATGCCAGATAATCAAAAATCTCCCTGAGGGACTAAGAAGGGACATCAAATACCATCTTTGTTTGGATTTGGTCAGACAGGTAATTAAAGCTCAAAAAAGGTGATGACCAATATTTTAACACATCTTAGGGTTGTCTAATTTACCCTAAGTAGACTCATTAATGGGACCTAAGATGTAGAGAGACCCATGTAAAAAGGGCTTCAATGCTGACGCGTTAATATTTGTTCAGGTGCCACTGTTTCAGCATATGGATAATTTGGTACTGGAGAACATCTGTGACCGTGTGAAGTCCCTTGTATTCACCAAAGGAGAAACAGTAAGCTCTTAAACCCCTTTGGATTGCAATTTTATTAAGAGAAATGTTAAACAGTAATACATCTTTTTAATACATTCTCTTAAATACATATTATTTTAATACACACTCTTCATTACTAACTTCTATTTATTGAAAATCATAAAGTTAAGTGATTTCATTTTTTATTTAATGAGTTTCACTTTATTTATATTTTTTTTATAATAAATTTTAATCAAAGTTAAAGAATGTGTTAAACAATAAAGTCAGACTCATAGTTGAGAATGATACTTGAATTATTCTAAAGAGAAATATTAATTATCCTCTTTCAATTATTCTTTTTAAAATATTTTTAGTGATTAGTTAAAATTTAATCAAAATTATTAATTATTATGAATTTCATACATTATTTAAGAATATGTTTTTTAAGATTTAGTTAATAATTTTTAATAAATTTTAATCAATCACATAATACTTGAAAGAGAGCGTGAGAGAAAATATCATTAACATTCCTATTAATGTAATGTAGATCTTGTAATACCTGTCTTCGATTCTTTCTGTGCAGATAACCAAAGAAGGAGATCCAGTTCAAAGAATGTTATTTGTGGTAAGGGGCCACCTTCAAAGTAGCCAAGTCCTACGAGACGGGGTGAAGAGCTTCTGCATGTTAGGGCCGGGGAACTTCAGCGGCGACGAGCTTCTCTCATGGTGTCTCAGAAGGCCATTCATAGAGCGTCTTCCACCGTCCTCGTGCACTCTGGTGACACTCGAAACCATAGAGGCATTCGGACTCGAGGCACAGGACGTGAAGTACGTGACGCAGCATTTCAGGTACACATTTGTGAACGAAAAGGTTAAGAGAAGTGCAAGGTATTACTCGCCAGGGTGGAGGACATGGGCTTCGGTGGCAATTCAGTTGGCTTGGAGGAGGTATAGACATCGCTTGACTTTGACTTCTTTGTCCTTTATAAGGCCTCGCAGGCCTGTCTCAAGGTGTGCCTCCTTGGAAGAGGATAGGCTTCGTCTCTATACTGCTATGTTAACCTCACCAAAACCTAATCAGGATGATTTTGACTTCTGATATATATATATATAACCGATGTTAATGTATGTATATGGATGGATATGTGGATTTTGCTTAACTTCAATAATAAAAGGCTAATGTATGTTGTTTATGATGAGTTTCAACATGCTTTTTATTATTATTTATTATGCACGTATATATCTAACGGTTTAAATATATATTTAATCATTTAAATATAAAGTTTTTTTTTTTTTCAAATTAAAAGTTTTTTTTTTCTAGTCTTTCAGATAAAATAATTGTTATTTTAGTTCTTCTATAAAAATAAAAATATCAAATAAAACCTATAAATTTTATAATTTATGTAAGTGATCATCAAAATTAAATTGCAATAGTGAAAAATTAATATAAAATATAAAATCTATATAACTTGTGTGATAATTTGAATAAAATAACTAAAAATAACATTTATCTTATTTAAAAGATTAAAAAAAATAAAATTTTAAAGAATAAAATAAATAAAAAAATTTGAATGACCAAGAATATATTTAAGTGATTTGTAACCTATGACACATAGTTTGATATTTGAGTCTCTTAGACTAAAAATGGGCTAATTCAACTTTAGCTTGGGAATGATTAGTTATAAGCATAATTAAACTCTGGATCATATACACTAATACACCATATACCAACAGGTTTTTGTCCAAATGAAAATGAACTCAAATTCTCCTCTAAAGATTTAGTCATAAAAAAAGTTAGTGATACTACTCCACACCGATATTATGGTAATCCAAATAATTAGATCATATGAAAATATCTTTAACAAGGGTTGAAACTATATTTAATATTACTTGACTTTTGAAATTAGTTGTGTTTATAAGCAATGCTCATATATACAAGAATTACTTATTAGTATGAGGTTGTGAACTTCTGTTGAAAGTGCTTACTAAGTATTATTTGCTTGATTAACTTCTTTGATTAAGATTTTCTTTACCTGGAAGAAGAGTGACATCTATGTTCTGTTTTCTCATTCTTAACTTTTTTCATGCTTAAATTTGTGGCTCATGCAAGAGCTTTCTCACTACTTTGCCTTCGCAACTTACACCTACAACTTATTTTCCTTGGTCATCTGTTGTTTTATTTGTCTTCATGATTCATGTGATTTGCTTTTTTAAATTGGTGAAAAAATCAAATTAGAAAGATTTTATTAAAATAATTTCAATATTATTAATGCACTCTTTGTGTAATTTTTAGTGAAATCTTTTATTCATTAAGTCATTAGTTTTTAGGATAATCGTTAGTAAAACTATTTAAAAATATATCCAGCATTTCACCTTAGGTTCGCTCTATTTTTTATTAGTGTGCAGTTCAAAAATAAAAGTACCACCGAACAACTAGGGGCACAGCAATACTAAATCAACAAAGTCATAACGCAGTTACTTCCTGCCCCTCATAAATTATTTCCTGCATCCCCATAATTTTAAGTCAAAGTGCCATTCTCTTATCATAAATTTGCGTGGTTTGCATATATCTACAAAGTGAATATTTTTCTTTCTTTCTGATTTGCATATACTTTCTCATTGGAATTGGCTTTCCGGGGACAGATCCATATATCTGTTAAAGGAGGGTCTGAATTTCTTTATTTTTTTTGTTTGGAATTATTTAATTAATAAATAATAATTTTATTTTTTTCTTTTTGCTATTTTTACACAAAATGTATTTGGTCCCACTTCTTATTTTAAGAAGTTAAACTAAACTTGACCTTAATCGTTTTTTGAATACTGTTTTTCATTTTAAATATATTTATTATCCTTTATAATATGGTTTTGTTTATAAAAAACACATCCTCATGTAAACATTATTTATGATTGATTCTTAATTAAGAATTGAAAAGGCTAACGCTCTTTTTAGTCTCTAATAATAATAATAATAAAAAAGAATGCATTATTTTTTATTAAATGTATATGTTAACAAAAATAAAATAAATATGAAATACTCAGTTCGTCCATAAATTTTGTAAGAATCGTCATTTAATTTCCCGGAAATTCTCCATGGATATAGATTTGCTGCACGATATACCGACGAAATTTCTACCAACTATTTCCTTAAAACATATGGTTTATTTGATTAGACAACTTCACACATGGTTTATTCAACAGGCGTTTAACAAGTATATATATTGGGTTATATTGTTTTCATATAAATTATAACCCATTTTTTTTTGTAAATTATTTCGGGGAATTTATTAGAATAAGTCTTGATATTTTATAGGCTTAAGTCAAAATAAAAAATAAAAATCTAGAAATCTACTGTGACGTTGTAACTATAACACTTCATAACCTTCATAACCTATTTTACATTATTTAAAAAATATATTTTAGCATTAAAATATATATATATATATATTACCCAATCACTACTATTAATTTTCATATCAATAATGAAAAGGAGAGTGTTCAATTTAGCATTTCTCTTAATACAAACATATATCTAACGCAAAGATCAGGGCATGTCTTTTACACACAAACAACTTACCAGTTCTTAAAACACAACAAAAATATCACTATAATTAACTTTTAGAAAAGAGTACGTGTGAAGATGTACGCTTGGCCTAGACAGGCAACCTTGTACTCTGTGCATTGTAGTTGTAGTAACTATCAAATAATTTATTGAGTGTATATGAAACTGAACGTGTAACTAATTTATAAAGCTCTGGGTATTGGTAATAAGCAGTCACAGCAAAAAAGGTAACCCATAACACGACCATGACACAGAGCCAAGCAAGATGTGAAGATATGATGATCAAAATCAGAACTGAAAGAGCACTTGCAATAACTATCATGATCATTGGGAATATATTGCCAGTACGCTGTGGAAGCATGGTTTCAAGCAGCTGCAGTAAGAAGTAGAGTAGAATCATCAAAACTATTACCATTGTGACAATGGGGTGAGTTATGAATAAAGCTTCTCCCATAGGCGTGATCTTGAAGGCAATGACACCAAATAGCCATTTGAAGAATTTGTCCAAGATATCTAGTGACTCCCTGAACCGATTCATCTCTTCCTCTCTGAGGCATGCAAATAATGAGATACAAAAAACACTGAAATATAATCATCCAGTAAAGATAAAAGCTTTGGCGACTGAAGCACATGCAGAACAAACAGAAGAATTAAATCATTAATAATACTGGGTTGAACATCGATCTTACCTCAATGGAGTTGGATTTTGGGTGCTAGAATTGATAGCGTTCGTGTTTGGCATCCTTTCTCTACAACTACAACAAAATGTGATAAGAGGTTATTTAATATTTATAAAGAATCCTTATTCACAACACACTCCAGCAACAGTAAATCAACAACGTGTGGGGTGGGTCCATTGGGACATTTTGACAGGACCGATAGCGGCAACTACTATGTCCCCCCATTGCATGTGCTTTTTGTTAATTTAGACGTGATTGGATAACCGACTCACGAAGATTAATTATTAATTGAATATTTTTATTCAATTAATAATTAAAAATATTCAATTAATATTGTTAAGAGAAAATGGATAGTAAATTAACAAGTATAACAAAGTTTTACTCACACAGTTACACTCCTTTACTTATATTATTTTTAAAATAATTTTATAAAAATCAATTTATTTATATAAATATAAATAGAAGAAGGTAATGATAGAATATGATTAGATGATCACATAAATTACTTTTAGAGTTATTTTATAAAAATAACTTGCTTACATTGTTATTGTATTATTTTTGTTCTCTATTGTTAATAGCTCAATAAATACAACATTTTTTTTAATGAAAAATAAGTGATATCTTATTAATAAATTATACGCATAATTTGTTTTAACAACTAATATATTTAAAATAATAATGTTTTTTTTATAATTAGAAAATAAAAATACCACTCTAGGTAATTCTTATATATAGGAATGGATGCAGCATATGTCAAAAGAAAGGAATGGATGGATGTTAGCATTATATTAGAATCATTAATCTCCGGTTCTCCCCGCTTTCCTTGACTATAGGCGTTACTGAGGAAATTGCCATTGTCCCAAAAATGGGTCCACCATATTAATTTTCACTTGTTGCAAATGGACCATGTGTGCAAGCCCAAAATTACCAAGCCCACACGAAAGACCAACACGTTGTGAAGAAATATACTGATTCACACACATCTGAAAAAGTAATAAAAACTCCTTTCTTTTTGGCCCCTAAACCACATATGAAAAAATTGATACACTCAATCACATAATTCTAATGTAAGCATATTTCTGTCACATACAATAAGTTACATAAGATTTGAAACATCCTTAAAAAAAAATACAACAACGAAAATTGAATTCAACGACTATCTTTGAGATGATGATTAGACTGCTGGAGTGGCAACCTTGTACTCTGTGTTCTGTAACCATCAATCAATTGGTTGATTGTATCTGAAATTGCACGGACAACCAATGCATACAGAACTTGATAACAGTAATAAAAAGTCAAAGCAAAAATGCCAACCCATGACACGATGTGTGTGTGTGTGTGTACAAGTTTTTTTTTTCTACAATTGAAGAGAAAATTGGGTTATATTGTTTTCATATAAATTATTTCGGATAATTTATTAGAACAAGTCTTGATATTTTATAGGCTTAAGGCAAAATAAAAAAATAAATCTAGAAATCTACTGTGACATTGTAACTACGTACAACACTTCATAAACTATTTTACATTATTTTAGCATTAATATATATATATATATATATATATATATATATATATATATATATATATCCCAATCACGATTATTAATTTCCATATCAATAATGAATGGCCATTAATCTATTCTATAAATAAAAAGTACTAGTTATCAATGGTCAAAGGACAGTAATTCCAACCATATACTCTGCGGAAGGAAACTTTGTAGTAGACAATTTGGACAATTTGGCTAAGATGGGAGTTAACTTATTGACCCCTATTCACGTTTTTGTTAGTTGTCTGTGTCAATTGCAATCACTTTGTTTCCCTGATTCTCTAGACCACTACAATATTAAAGTTGTCAAACAGAAAGAGGCTCATTATTTTATTTTTTGGGTCTGTAAATTTCACATAAATTTAAATAATTTATGCAACAATTCATTTATGTGATAAAATTGTAAAAAAAAAGTATTTCATTTAATTTTACTTCATAAAATGTTATTTATGTTGTTAATTCTTAAGCTTGCTTAAGTAACTCATTAATTCCCTTAAAAAAAAAAAGTAACTCATTAATATTTTATTAGAGATTCTCTTAGTATGTAATATAGAGAAATGCTACGTGCACCAATGAAAAGATGAGTATACAAGAGCTTCTGTTTAGTATTTTTTTAATACAAACATATATCAAACACAAAGATCATGCATATGTCTTTTACACACACAACTTACCGTTTCATACACAGTTCTTCAAATAAAACATCAACAAAAATCACTATAGTTTACTTTTAGAAAAGAGTAGTGTGAAGATGATGACAACATACACTTTGCCTAGACAGGCAACCTTGATCTCTTTGTATTGTAGTATAACTATCAAACAATTTCTTGAGGCACATGGAGATATAAACATCTATTAAAGATATAGCTTTGGCCACCGAAGCACATGGAGAACAGAAGAATATGCATTAAATCATTAATAGTACTGGGGTGAAAAAGATCGATCTTACCTCAATGGAATTGGATTTTGGTTGCTAGAATTGATGGCGTTCGTGAAAGGCATCTTTTATCTACACAAGAAAATGCGATAGAGGTTATTTAATATTTATAGAGAAACCTAACACCAATTTGATGATACAATTTTGGGAACCATAGTCGAACATCAACAAGGTGGGTCCATTTTGTGGAGTGAATAGTCCAAATCTACCAAAGATAATAATAAAATAGGTTCCTTTTTTAAACTATACCAAAGTGTCTGCACTTCGAGGGTCGCATGAGAAACCAAATTAGTTATGTCACAGTAAGAAAGTTACAGTAAAATATGTAATTTAAAAAAGTACTCATCAAAAAATAAATAATAATCTAACATAGGATATTGACGGAACTGATTTGTTTAATTTATCTAATGAAATAATTATTTATTTTCATAAAATAAATAATTATTTATTTTTATAATGTGATTCTCTAACTTATTTCGAATTAAAATAAAACGTTGACTACTTGTTTAAACAAATAAATCTCTTCCCCTTATTTTAATTAGTCTGACTTAACTTTTCCCTGGCCTTAACTTTTCTTCCTTCGTTTGTTTGTGAGATACCTCGTGGTTTTTTGGAAAATGGAACCACGCACAAAAGTAAACAAATCTCATCAACTTATTTTAATTAGTGGACCCTGACTTTTCGCCCTTCGTACAAAGTGGATCCATTTTGGTCCTATAGTCAATGCTCACACATCGCTTTGTTTTTATTTTAGGAGAGTATGTGTTTTTTGTTAATTTGGACGTATTCGATTGGATAACCGTCTCACGAAGATTAATTATTAATTGCATATATTGTTAATAACTCAATAAATACAACAACTTTTATGAAAAATAAGTGATATCTTGTCAATAAATTTCATAATAAATTAGACGCATAATTTGTTTTTAACAAATAATATATTTAAATAATATATTTTGTTTTATAAGAATTTAAAGATAATATAATCACAATGTAATATAATTTTATACTTAAGTTATTACCATCCATCATTTTTATAAATTTTAACATAATTTTATAGAAGTCAACATATCTATCATACACATATACAATGCATTATTTTTAAATTATTTTTATACTTTAAATTTGAAAAGAAAAATACAATTAACATACTAGCGTTAAATTAATAATTGAATTTGAAAGGAAAAGTACAAGTAACATACTATCGTTATATTAATAATTAATTATTAATTTCGTGTTTTTTAGATAAATTATATCTTTTTTATACTATACGAATATATGTTATATTTAGGGATGATAAAATGGACATTGACATGTTAGAGTAAGGATAGGAAAGCTTGTTTAGAATAAGTTCTTCCATTTTTTTTTTTAGTGTTTACTTATTTTATGAATTTTCTATTTTTAAAGATTTAAATGATGTGATTTTGAGGAGAAAAAAATATTTATATAATTCTATTTTTATTGTTATCTTTAAATTTTTTTAATTTTGTTATGTTTGTAATTTTCAAAGTTTTGATTATTTATTTTTAAATGTTTATTTTTTATACATTAGTTAGTTAATTAAACTTTTTAATTTTTATGAATTTTTGAAAAAATATATTTTTTTTGTTAAATAAACATTTACATCCATATCTTGTAGATTATATTTTATAAATTATAAAATTGAAATTAAACTAAAAAAAATTGACAAAATTATACCAAAAATAATAAATTCAAGATCTTTAAATAAAATAATAAATAATGGAATGGAATTGAAAGTGATGGAACGCATTCCATCTCATCACATCATATTTTGATCACTCTTGCTTACCCCAAATCGGTGGGAATGTTACGATGGATCGTGTTCTTGTTTTTTTTCATTCATTAAAAAAATATCATTTTATCCATTTCTTTGTTGTTTTCTCTAATAATCAAATGGGTACATAGTGTGGTTTTCGATTTAGATCAAAACAATGAATTTAGTTAATTGTTCAAAACAATCATATTAACTGAAAATGTGGATCTAAAAAGTGAACATGAAAAAAAAATTAAATATATTTTTAACTCATCAAATAATACAAATATCATGTTTTAGTCCTTCAAATTCAAATTCAAATCCAATTATACCCTTAAACATTGGAACAGTAACATTGCTTGAGCAACCTTAATATATAGAATCACAAATATTGTGGTTATCTCTTTTCAATATTAAATGATCGCAATACTTGTGCAGATTTAAATACAGTCAATCAAAATCTGTTTCTTGTTTAATTATTAATTCTTTTAACCAGGACTCTTAAACCAACGTATTGATATCAAATTCCATTGAAACTTTTGATCAGACAACAAGCCAACAAAGGCAGGTGTCGAAGAGAGATATTACTTTTCTAGTTTTCTCTTTTAGAAACAAACAAAGATTAATATTGATATTGATTAACAAGAATAGAGCACAAGATAAATTTTTCTGGCAAAATGGAAGATAGACTATGCAGAGCAATTCGTTTTGGAAATTAAAAAAAAAAAAAACGATTAGGCAGTTATTCATTTTTTTTAGAAGACACTACTTACTTAGTGACTTATTTTGTTAGATATTGATAATCTTGATTTTTAAATATATAATCTATGTATTCGTAAATGCCGTTTATCCTAGTGAGTAGTGAGTCCTGTTAGAGCACATCTATATTTGTCTACCAATGTATAATTCGTCCCGTTCTCCCCGCTTTCCTTGACTATAGGAGTTGCCGAAGAAATTGCCATTGTCGCAAAAATGGGTCTACCATACTAATTTTCACTTGTTGCAAATGGACCACGTTTGCAAGCCTAACACTACCAAGCCCACACGAAAGACCAACACGTTGTGAAGAAATATACTGATTCACACACATTTTATTAATATTTTTAAAACTGAAAAAAATTATTAAAAAAAAAAAGACACGTTAATATTTTGAATATGATCTCTCCATGGATAACAGATTGACGTTCTTTGTATGTTGTTCTCATTTTTTTATTTTAAATAATATTTTATTTTTTAAATTAATTCTTCATTATCTTTTTTAATAGTTTTCTTTATTTCTTAATTTAATTTTTTTAATTATTATTAAAATAAAAAATTTTGTTTTTTAAAATTTTAGTCAGATATTTATAAAATCATTTATTATTATTATTATTTTTTTCCATGAGATAAATTTTAAATTATATTAAAATTGTTTATGCAGAATATTTTATGATTTTTGATTGTAAGTTTAATTTATTAATCTCTATTATTGATATGAATATAGATATAAATTAGAATTAAATTTAATCAATGATAATTATTATTTATTATTTTTATCAATGATTAATATAAGTTTATGTCTTCTAAATTCAAATGAACAGTTAATAATAAATTAAATTTTAAACCAATAATTCTAATAAGTTAAAGTTTCCTTTACTCATGGAGAGAACATGATTTCCCATGCATCATTTGAAATACCACCTATTTCTAAATATCAACGTGTTTTTATGTCTAATAAATTCATATTTTCTATTTTATAAAATTGAAAAAGAATATTAATATATTTTTAGTTATTTTAATTTTAATCCATAAAAATGAGTTTTACAAGGTGATAACATGACATCAGTATAATAAATTTTACAACATAAAAACCTCATTTTTTTTTATAAATGCCTAATTTCATTTTAAATAATAGTAACATGTGTTTTAGTTTTTACCCATTTACTATTTATATCTATTAGTTGATATTAGTATTACCATTTTTATTTTTATGATTGACAATTAAAATATTTTCTTTTTGTCTTTCCTCATGTAAGTATTTTAATCACTTTATTCATATTTGTATTTATATTATTTTATTTGATATTAATCACATCATAAAAGAAAACATAATTCTTACAATAATACAATGAATTATTAAGGACCAATGCACTTGGCTTTAACATCATCTTACTTTGTTTTTTATTATTTCTCTTGGGATCTCTTTGTTGATTAATATCATTTTTATGCATTTTTTTGTTTTATAATTTTTTGAATCAGTCATGATAAGAAGAATGAAAGAAGTTATAATGGATTTTTTAAGCTTTTAAATTATTTTATCTCCCATGATTCACTCTCCTCCCCTACCTTATTCAATTTTAAGGAAGATAGGTATATAAACACATGTGTGTTTAATTTTTGTTATGAAAGTAAATTTCAATTCCTATATTTAATTTGTGTTAGTTTCTTTTTTTTTTCTTCTACTTTCTTATTTTTAATTATTATTAATTTTAATTATTTGAAACTACATTTATTATTATTGTTATTATCCGAAGAGAGGAAAAGTGGTGATATGGTAATTAACTAACTAGAAGGTACCAATTACTAAATTCAAATGTCAAAATTTGATTACAAAATAATCTCCCATCGTTTATTTTTATCATTTTTGTAGAGAATAGTTTAGTGTATAAACAAAGAAAATATAGAATAGGCATAAAACAAAATAAATTATTTTTAATAAATTAATCTAACTTTTTAGTAAATGAAAAATTACTAATAAATATACTAATAATTATAGATTATAATGATTATTATAAAATTTTGAAACTGAGAAAAAATACAGTTTAAAATATCAATGACTATAATTATTATAATTAATAATTTTATTTTAAATGTAGAGTACTCACTTAATATAAAAAAATTACATATACATTGAATTTAATATTGTTTATTAATAATTTAGCACAAATTTTAAATATTTTATCAAATTAAATTAAAATCCTTTTAAAATATTTAACCACAAGTTAGTATTTTTTTTAAAACTCTTGACCTCGTAATCTCTTGATTAAATAACTTCAATTTTTTATTTTTATTTTAGAACACACAGTTTATTAAGAATTTGGAGCGAACAAAAAATACTCATTAGTCGTTAAGTGTAATTTCTTCCTTAGCTTCTTAGTGCACGTTTGAAACGGCTTGTGTAATTTTTGGATCCGTTGAAATCAATTCGTCACTAATATTTTTTTTATTTCAATTTTATCTCTCTTTCAAATATTCATTAATGGTCGGACAAAGTGCAAGGTAAGGAGTGGGCTCCAAAATATATAGATATTATAAAGAGGTTGAGTTACCTATTTTAAATTTAATATTTACTTAATTAATTCTCATTAATAATTACTTTTTTTCCTCAATTATTTTAAAAATGAGGATAAGAAAGAATGGTAAAAAAAAGAAAAAGAAAGAAAGAGATGTTACCTAAAAAAAATAAAAAAGGAGATACATATATTAAAATAAATGTCCTTTACTATTTAATTTGTACAGATGTTATTTGATTTTTATTTGATTTGATTTTAAATAAATATAATTTTATATAAATTAATTTTAGTTGCATTATGTTTGATTATATATGATGTAAATATTTTAATTATTATTATTTTTTTTTTACAAATGTAGTTATTTATTTTTATTCTATAGTAATATCAAATTATCAATCTAGTACATCACAATACAAAAGATAAAAATCACTTTTATTTAAAATCAATTCTATAAAATTATGTTTATTTCAAATCAATTTTACAAACGTCAATCTAAATATATACTTATAAATATCGACTCTAACTTGTATTATTTTATATTTTTTTTAATCATAATTCTTTTGTTATATGTAAAAATTACCAATTTCTATCGTGATTTATGCTACAGAGATAACTAATATTAAAGCTACGAATAAAGTTAAATCGTATTTTAGAGTAAGCTAATGTCGTGTTTGATTTTGGTTTTTTAGATTTCTTTTTTTTAACAATAGAAAATTTCTCAATTAGTTTCTTTAAAACATATTTAGCCTGGCCATATAGACAACTTCTCAGCCACTTCGTGACTTCGTGTGTACGGACGCACTTGGCAAGATACATAAGAGCCTTTTTTTATCCACATTTATTGTTGGCTAGAAATGAAAATGAATAAAATAAAATCTCAAACTATTTTACTAAAATCAAGATAATTTGTTATTATCTGTCTAGGCCATGCATTATATCGTCATCAATAAGTTACACACTCTTTCTAGTATTTTCTAAAAAATAAGTTGTTGGACTTATTTTGTTGTTGTATGTTACTCTTTTCTGTATATTTTTTTTTTCTTAAAACAAGTTGATGGAGTGATCTTTTGTTGAACTACGATGTTGTCTTTAATTTGTGGCAAGAGTTTCCATAATATGTATCAAGTTATAGTCTTATAGGTTCTAATTAATTTCAGTGTGATGATCATTATATATTCATGAAAATAAAGGAATGATTTTTGTTGTTATGTTTTAAATATGGTACTAAAATAAATATTTTTCATTAAAATATCTGATATTGAAATGAGTATATCAAATTTTTTATGAGTATTGTTATTTATGTGTGTTATGGTCGGAAGGAAGAAACTCATAATTGTTGTCGGCCAGAGATCTGTGTAAGAGTTTATCTAAGAAACTGCTATATTTCTTATGTTTATAAAATCCAACATCAGTGGTGGCCTTAACTTGATGGATGACTCTCTCTAAATAAGTAATAACAATAAATAAAAAAAAACCATGAATAAAAAGATACAACAACGACATACACTCAAACTTTGAGAAAGTTTTAGAAAAGAGAGCAAGGGGACTATATATATATATATATATATATATATATATATATATTTTACACAATCACGACTATTAATTTCCATATCAATAATGAATAATTTATTCTATAAACTATAAATAAAAAGAACTAGTTACCGATGGTCAAATGACAATAATTCCAACCATACTCTGCCAGAAGGAAAACTGTGGCAGACAATTTGGCTAACTCAGAGCGCCCTATTCATGTTTTTGTTAGTTGTCTTAATGACCTGCAAACGTTTTGCTTTGCCAACGAAGCAGAGGAGGAATTACAAACCTGGTCATTTCTGCTAAGCATAATAATTAACAGGACCATTATATATTTATGATGAAAAGTGGAGTTTCACGCTTCGGAAAGCATTGATACACTTTCTTCCAGATCCCATACTTATAATGCATGCAAGCATATTTCTTCTTAGATATCAAAGTGAAAAAATAATAATTCGTAACTAAAATAAAGATGAGAAATATAAGAATTGACACACAATATTTAACGTGAAAAACCTCAATGAATAAGAAAAAAATCACGGGCAATATCAAAGAAATATTTTCACTAAGTGAAAGAGAACTTACAACCTCTTTCTAAATATAAGGAGAGAACAATTACACTCTCTCTTTTATAATAGGAGAAATACTCACTTAGAACACTTAAGTGTCTAACTCTTGGTTTTTGAATGCAAAATGTGATAGAAGGAGTGTGCTATTTATAGCCAAAGCTTTGAACCAATATATTAAATGCAATGTCAAATTTTCTATCCTTAAGCTACATTTTATCAACTTAGCATATAAAGTTTGAATTTTAACTTAAGCCCTTTTAACCTTTGCCATAAAAGTCATAGAAAGTGACTTTATGTTTTCACAATCTCCCACTTAAAGCTACTTTTGTATGCTTTCAAAAATCATCTTTTTATCTTACCATTTCCTTGTTACTTACGTTTCTAATAGGCTGAATGAGGATCAATACCATGCAGACTTGTTTGCATTGATTGACTTGGTCATGACATTTACTAGGTTATCTTTAGTGTGAATCTTCTGCATATCTATGCTTCCTTCTTCCACTACTTCTCTAACAAAATGATATTAAACACCTATGTGCTTTGTCCTTGAATGAAAGGCTGGATTTCTTGCAATGTGCAAGGCACTTTGACTATCACAATACACAGTAATCTTCTGTTGATTGTGCCCAAGTTCCCCCAATAGCCCTTATAACCAAATAACCTCCTTGCATGCCTGGGTAGCTGCCATGTAGTCTACTTCCGTAGTAGACAAAGCTACAACAGTTTGTAATTTGGACAACCAGTTAATTGCCCATTTTGCAAGAGTAAACACATAGCCAGTAGTAGATTTTCTTTTATCAAAATCACCTGTAAAATCTGAATCAATATAGCCATTGACAATATATTCTGATCCTTCAAAACATAATGCAACTTTTGAGGTTCCTTTTATGTATCGAAGGATCCTTTTAACAACATTCCAATGCTCTCTACTTGGATCTGCCATGAACCTACTAGTTGTTCCCACTGTTTGTGCAATGTCTGGTCTAGTGCATATCATGGCATACATAAGGCTTCCTACCGCTGATGCATACGTATTCGAGACATTTCCATCCTCTTTGCTTCATTGCTAGAACTCATACTTGAGGATAACTTATAATTAATAGAAAGTGGGGTAGAAATTGGTTTACAGTCTTGCATGTTAAAGCGTTGCAAGACTTTCAATAAGTAATTCTTCTGAGAAAGTCAAAGCTTTCTATCTTTTCTGTCTTGGTGAATTTGCATCCCTAAAATCTTATTTGCAGGTCCTAAGTCCTTCATATCAAACTCCTTAACCAATTGTGCATTTAACTTTTGGATGCGGTCTTTGTTAGGGCCTACCACCAACATGTCATCCACATACAACAACAAAATGATGAAATCATTATCATCAAACCTATTGTAGTACGTACAATGGTCTGAACTCAGTCTGTTGTAACTAAGGCTAATTATGAAGGAATCAAATCTCTTGTACCAACACCTTGGCGCCTGCTTTAGACTGTACAGAAATTTGATCAACCTACAAACCAAGTTTTCTTTTCCTTATTCTTTAAAGCCTTCCGGTTGAAGCATATATATCTCTTCTTCAAGTTCTCCATGGAGAAAAGCAGTATTTACATTAAGTTGCTCAAGATATAAATCAAATGCAGCACACATAGCTAGAACAACTCTGATTGTGGTCAATCTGACAACAGTAGAGAATATTTCATTGAAATCAATGCCTTCTTTCTGCGCATACCCTTTAACCACCAATCTTGCACGATATCACTCCACTTGATCGTTGCCATCTTGTTTGATTTTAAAGACCCATTTGTTCTTAATGGCTTTTCGACCTTGTGGAAGTTCAACAAGTGCCCATGTTTTATTTCTATGCAAGGCTTCCATTTCTTTATGCATTGCTGTCATTCACAGAGAAGCATTTGAACCACTCACAGCCTCTTGAAAGGTTAATGATTCCCCTTCTTCAGATAAGAGACAATATGCATCATGAACTACCATGACATAGTCTAAGAACTGAGCTAGTGTAAACTTCAGTCGTGTTAATCGGCGAAGTACCTGTCCACCATTGGCCTCATTTGGTTCTTCTTCTTCGTGTTCTTGTTCAGCTTCAGAAGAGTTATCATCATCTCCTGACTTCTTCTCCATTTCCACCATAATAGTGTCTTTCTTCGTACTGTCATTTTTCTGTTGACTCTGCAGTTCCTTTTCTCCAAAAATTACGTCCCTGCTAACAACAACCTTGTGGGCAGTAGGATCCCACAAACGATACCCCTTAACATTGTTAGGATCCCATAAACAATACCCCTTAACATTGTCAGTATAGCCCAAGAATATACATTTCCTATATTTTAGATCCAGTTTTATTCTTTCTTGGGAGTTGTACATTACATAAACAGGACATCCAAATACATGTAAGGAAGAATAATCTGCTGGTTTTTCTTTCCACAACTCTATTGGAGTCTTTAAACCAATTGATGTCGATGGTGATCGATTTATCAAGAAACAAATGTTTTTAGCTGCTTCAGCCTAAAAAGATTTGGTCAATCCCTGCTGTTCTCAACATAGCTCTTGTTCTATCTAGGAGAGTTCTATTCATTCACTCTATCACACCATTTTGTTAAGGTGTATGTGGAACTGTGAATTGTCTCAAAATACACTTTTGTTTGAAGAATGCCAAAAATTCACCATCTACATATTCTCCTCCATTGTTTGTTCTCAAGCACTTAATTTTTTTTCCAGTTTCAAACTCTACTTGTGCTTTGAATTCCTTGAATACTAGAAACACATTTGACTTCTTCTTGATCGGGTACACCCATAATCTCTTGGAATAATCATTAATGAATGATACAAAATACTTTGCTCCTCCTAGGGATACTTCTAGCGATTCCCACACATCTAAATGGATCAAGTCTAGTATGTATTTACTTCTTATAGTTACTTTAGCAAACTTCAATCTATGTTACTTACTCATCACGCAGTGCTTGCAGAACGATAAATTAACCGTTTTGAGCCCAGGTAAGAGATTACATTCCACAAGAACTTTTAGGCCTCGCTCTGACATGTGACCTAGTCTACGATGTCATATCATCGTTGTTTCTTCTTGACTTATTGTTGCAACTGATGCATCTGCTTCTTGCAACGTATCTCCTAAAAACATGTATAGATTAGCTGTGATCTTCTCAGCTTTCATCACTACAAGATTACCTTTCACTACCTTCAAGATTCCACCTTCAAAATGGATCTTGCACCCGAGGTCATCCAATTGTCCAACGGACAATAAATTTTTCTTTAAACTTTTCACATGTCGTACCTCTTGAATCTTGTGTATAGTACCATCATACATTTTTAATTTGATAGTACCAACTCCAACAATTTACAAGGCATGATTATTTCCCATGAACACGGATCCTCCTAAGATAGGCTCATAAGTGCAAAACCATTCTCGACGTGAAGTCATATGCCAAGTTGCACCTGAATCCAATATCCAACAATTATAGTTGTCTCCCGCCTATAGAACTAATTGTTACTTCACTATATAGAACTTTTGCATCATCTGAGGTACTTGCAATACAACCTTGAGAGGTTGATGTTTCAAAATTATTTCCTCCACTCTTATTATGCCAACAATCCTTTTTCAAGTGCCCTTTTATGCCACAATTGTAGCATTTAAGGTTCTTCTTTCTCCGAGACTTTGATCTACCATGATTATGACTCCCACTAGAGACATGTTCCGTTGATCTACCTCTCGTCATCGTTAAAGCCTCTACTTGCTTATAATTTTTCATCTTGTCCTCCTTATTCTTTCGTCTGGATTCTTCTTCAAGAATAGCTCTGGCAACATCATGAAAGGTTAGATGGCCAATAATATTATTATTCATTATATTGATGATGAGTTGATCATACGAATCTGGTAAACTCTGAAGTAGAAGTTTCGCTCGCTCATTCTCTTTTATGTTGAATTCTAATACAGAAAGCTGAGCAAACAAAGTATTCAAATTGTTGATGTGTTTTGTCACCAAAGTGGACTCACTTATTTGAAGAGTGTAGAGTTTCTTCTTCACGAATATTTTTGTGTGAAATGATTTAACCTCGTACAATTTGTTAAGGGTATCCCAAATCTACTTTGCGATCTTTTTTTCTGTAACATTGGACAAAACCGAGTCTACCATTGCTAAGTGTAAATTGGCAATAACATTTTCATCCATTTCTTTCCACTTTTCATCAGTGACATCTACAGGCCTATCTTCAATTGCATCTAGGCAATTATCCTTCCTCAAAATTGCTTTTATCTTCAATTTCCAAAGAGAGAATTTACTCCCACTAAATTTCTCTATCTCGTATTTTGCTGCCATGGTTTCACACTAAAGAGAATCGACTTACATAACTTCAACCGTGAATAGTACCGCCTACTGGAACAATGATCGTAGACCATGAATTAGTACACTAGGTAAGTTCCTAAGAAAGAGAGGTGAGTCACCAATGGATACACTTAAGTATCAAATCTTTCCTTAACCAGAACTTTCTTAGATATACACTTTCACACTACGCACTATATATCTAGTAACAAAAATAATTCTTTTTTGATGTCACAAATTAGATTATACCGCAGTCACAAAGCATACTAAGAATTTTCTCCGGGTACTATTCCAACATACCAGTGTGTTATTGCAACAGAATAATATCAACAACCAATAGCCCTTATACCAATGTTAGGTACCAAAGTGAAAAAATAATAACTCGTAACTAAAATAGAGATAAAAAATATAAGAATTGACACACAATATTTAACGTGAAAAACCCTCAACGAATAAGGGAAAAATCACGGACAAAACCAGAGAAATATTTTTACTAAGTGAAAGAGAACTTATAACCTCTCTCTAAATATGAGAGAACAATTACTCACTCTCTCTTATAATAGGAGAAATACTCACTTAGAACACTTATGTGCCTAACTCTTGGTTTTGGAATGCAAAATGTGATGTGTTATTTATAACTAAACCTTTAAACCAATGCATTAAATGCAATGTCAAATTTTTTACCCTTAAATCACGTTTTACTTACTTACTTGCATATTTATTTGGCACACTCCTTAAAAATACGACAACATCAACGACATACACTCAAACTTTGAGAAAGTTTCAGAAAAGAGAGTGAAGGGGAAGATATATATAGTTAAAGCTTGCCCTTATAGCTAGCTAGACTGGCAACCTTGTAGTACGTGTGTTGTTGTAACTGTCAATCATCAATTTCTTGATTGCACGGGCAACCGATACATAGAGCTCTTGATGACGGTAGTAAGAAGTCACAGCAAAAATGGCAACCCATAAGGCGAGAGTGAGCCAAGCAACGTGTGAAGATATTATGGTCAAAACCAAAACTGAAAGAGCACTTGCAATCACCATCGTGATGAAGACCAATATTACTGGGAAGATCCCAGTACGCTGTGGAAGCATGGTTCCCAGCAGCTGCATTAAGAAGTAGAGCACAATCATCAAAACCATAACAATCATGACATTTTGGTGTGTTATGAATAAAACTTCTCCCATAGGTGTGGTCTTGAATGCAATGACACCAAAGAGCCACTTGAAGAATTTGTCCAATATCTCTAGTAACTCCCTGAACCCATTCGCCTCTTCCTCCCTGCATGAAAAAAAAAAGATACACAAAAGCTTTAATTAATTGGCTGAAGCACAAAACAGCAGCTAGCAAATATGAAATAGTGACGATAGTATATAATAATTTACCTAATTGGAGATGGATTTTGGGGGCTAGAATTCATAGCGTTCATGAGTGAATGATATACTATTCCTTCCTCTACTCCTAACAACAAGAAAATGTTATATATCGAACATGTTTTGCAGGGTCGCGGAAACTTACTACTTTTACTTGCGGGGGATAAACTATATATTACGCGTTCCCACCCGAGGGAGGGTACTTGGATTCTCTACTTCTATTCTGCCTCTGAGGCAGAAGTACTAACCATTGGATTATCATCCGATGTTGATAAAAGCTGGAAATATAAAAAAAATATATTTTTGTAATTGGTCTAAGAGAGTTTTTATTTTTCAGCATAGCCTGCACCGCTGCAGATAATCGTATTCAGGATGACGTGGCATCGGTGTAGTACTATTACTAATTTCATTAAAAGCCATAGTTCCCATTGTATCACAAAAAGTTGTAAATAATTAGGAAAGAGGGAGAGGGGGACCAGGTCGGTCGGTCGCTAAGTTGCCTGACTTTTTTTTTTTATATATGTAATTAATATATAACTATATAAAATATTTTAAAAATATAAATAAATTATATTTAAAACCTAAAAACAAATTATGTCTAAGGATAGATATTATAGGAAAATTAAAAAGAAATAATATCATTTTTATCTACTTTTATATTTTAAATAACAAATTTATATTTTATCAAATTTTAGCCAATAAATAAGATTTTATCATATTATTTTATATTAAAAAAACTCATCATCTTTGTTTTAACTTTTTTTTTTTAAGTTAGTTGCATCAAAACTAATTTGCTTTCAATTATAAAATAGGTTAAAGTGTTAAAATATAATTAAAATATTAAAATTAATTTGATATATTTTAAAGTTACTAATTTATTTTTGTTTATGTTTATACTAAAACATAATTCATAATTAAAATTAATTTGAATCACACTTCAAAATAAAGTACAAATATTTTTGTATATTTTAAAATATTTATTTTTTATTTTTTACTTTAAATTATGTTTTAGTACTTTAAATTTTTTTTTATTAAGATAATTTTAATATTATTAATACACTTTTTGTGTAATTTTTAGTAAAATCTTTTATTCATTAAGTCATTACTTTTTAGGATAATCTTTAGTAAAACTAATTTAAAATATATCAAGCAACGGCATTCCTGGCGGTTGTGATTGAAAATCATGTCTTATAGCATTGTAAGTAAGAAGATCTTAAAGATATTTTTATAAGTCAATTATAAATTTTATTTTAAATTAAAATTAATTATTTAATAATATAATAATTAATATTAAAAATTAAAACAAAAATAATATAAATATTTATTTATGAATAAAGACTAAAATTATCATTAATATATAATATGAATAAAAAATATAAATATTGATATTAAAAAAAAAAATTTAAATTATTTTATCACAAAAACGTGTTCAAAATATGTTCTTGAATCTATTGTATTTATTTTTTAATCTATTATTATAAATTACTTCTCATAAAAAAAATTTAGTTAATTATTTTATATTTTATGTTCACAAAATATCTTAGGAGTTCAAAACTATATCAAGCATTTCACCTTAGGTCGCTCCATTTGTCTTTAGTGTGCGGTTCAAAAATAAAAGTACCACCGAAAAACAAGGCCCAACTAGTTGGGCAACAGGAATACTTATACAACAAAGTAGAAAACGCAGTTGCTTCCTGCACCTCATAAATTATTTCCTGCATCCACATAATTTCAAGCCAAAGTGCCATTCCCTTATCATAAATTTGCGTGGTTTGCATATATCGACAAAGTGAATATTTTTCTTTCTTTCTGATTTGCATATATTTTCTCATGGTTAAAGGAGCGTCTGAATTTATTTCCTTTTTTTTTTTTGGAATTATTTAAATGTATAACTTTTAGTAAATAATTATTTTAATTTTTTCTTTTTGCTATTTTTACACAAAGTGTATTTGGCCAAATTTCTTATTTTAAGAAGTTAAACTAAACTTTACCTTAATCGCTTTTTGAATACTGTATTTTATTTTAAATATATTTATTATCCTTTAGAATATGGTTTTGTTTATAAAAAATATCCTCGTGTAAACTTTATTCATGTTTGATTCTTACGAATTGAAAAAATAGGACATTTTTAGTCTCTAATAAAAAAAAAACAATGCATTGTTTTTATTAAATATATATGTTAAAAAACTTTGAGTGGTAATAGAAAATAAATATAGAAATGTATTTTAAATTGGATTTGGTTCGTGCATTTGTGTGGCATCCTTTTCCTTGTACTCCTCTCATAGCGGTTATTTATTAAAGCATCCTTTGCAGAGTCGCATATATTACTACTTTTAGCAGGGAATGTTGGTAATAAGGCAGGTCCATTTGCAATTGCGAACACAATTAAGTGACACAAAATCTATTCTGGCCTTTTATTTATGCTTGAGGGGTGCCCTACAGGCCACAGGAACACCTAAAGTCAAGGAAAGTGATGATCCTTCCATACTATTGGAAAAATGTTTTCAGAATAATATATATACAACGAAAATATGTTTTCGGAATAACATCAGAAATATATTTCCGAAATAATATATACATATACTATAAAAAAAAATATTTAATATATATATACTGAAAACGTGTTTCTAAAATAATATCTACATATTGAAAATATGTTTTCGAAATAACATATACATATACCATACTAGAAAGAAACCTTTAATATATACATATTAAAAACGTGTTTGTAGAATAATAAACCATTAAGAAGAGTTGTCGATTTTGTATTTAAGAGTTTCTCAACACACTGAATTATAACCTCCAATCATTAACCTGATAGAACTATTAGGATCGCAATTAAAGAAATAAAATTACCATTAAAATTAATTCCTTAAGAGATGTTACAGTATGCAACCATTAACATTGTAGAAAAAAAATGTTTGTTTGAATGCGTTTAAAGAAGAAGAGAACCCACCATCAAATAGTGACAAAAAGATGCAATACTAATGAAAAAACACAATACTATATAAATCACATGAGATGAAAATGGATGCAAAATTAGAGGTTTAAAGAATAATAATAAAAAAAGTTTAGATATGATTCAAAATTATAAAATAAGATTTTAGATGACACGTGTATATGTTATTTTGAAAATATGTTTTTAGTATCTATATATTATTCTGAAAACATGTTTTCGATATGTATATGTTAAACATTTCTTTCTGATATGGTATATGTATATGTGATTTCAGAAATATGTTTTCAGTATGTATATGTGATTCCGGAAACATATATATGTTATTCCAGAAATATATTTCCAGTATGTATATGTTAAATGTTCTTTTTGGTATAGTATATGTATATGTTATTCTAGAAACATGTTTCTGGGATGTATATGTTATTCTGGAAACACATTTTCGATATGGATATATTATTACATTTCTTATTTTCTTATTTTAGAAACACATTTCCGATATATATATATATGTCATTTTCGAAACACATTTACTGTATATGTATATTTTGTTTTACCTTTTCTATTTTTCTTTTTATGTAAACATGAATTATTATGTTAGTAAGATGTTTAAAGAATCAATTGATGGGGAAAAAATAATATGGTCGATCATAATGATGCATTCAACAATGAGTAAGAGGAAGAACGAAACATGAGAAAGAAGTGAGGTTAAAGAAGCCTTTGATAAACAAAAAAGACACAAATGAACAATTGAGGCACAATGTAAAACATGCAAAAGAGGAGAAGGATTTATGGAAGAAAAGAAAAGAGGGATTCATGGAAGAAAAGAAAAGAGCATAGAAGAGAAAATAAAATAAAATAAAATAAGGGGGTGTACCGGATTATGAGATATGTTTAGGGTGTAAAATAATATTTAAAAAAGGGTACTATAGGAAAAGAAGAGGAAATAGAAGGGATGGGGGTGTGCTTAGCAAAAATGGAGGATGTAAATAGCAAGTTCCTATTAATTTTCACTTGTTGCAAATGGACCATGTTTGCAAGCCCACACGAAAGACCAACACGTTGTGAAGAAATATACTGATTCACACACATCTGAAAAAGTAATAAAAACTCCTTTCTTTCCCTAAAAGAAAATAAAATAAAAACTCCTTTCTTTTTGGCCCCTAAACCACATATGAAAAAATTGATACACTCAATCACATAATTCTAATGTAAGCATATTTCTGTCACATACACTAAGTTACATAGGATTTGAAACATCCTTAAAAAAAAATACAACAACGAAAATTGAATTCAACGACTATCTTTGAGATGATGATTAGGCTGCTAGAGTGGCAACCTTGTACTCTGTGTTCTGTGACCATCAATCAATTGGTTGATTGTATCTGAAATTGCACGGACAACCAATGCATACAACACTTGATAACAGTAATAAGAAGTCAATGCAAAAATGCCAACCCATGACACGACACTGAGCCAAGCAAGGAGTGAAGATATGATGGTCATAACCATAACTGAAGAAACACTTGCAATCACCATCATGTTGAAGAATAAGATTAGTTGGAAGATCCCACTTCGCTGTGGAAGCATTGTTCCTAGCAGCCACAGTGAGAAGTGTAGCACAATCATCAAAACCATAGCCTCCATGATAATGGGGTGTGCTATGAACAAAGCTTCTCCTGTAGTTGTGGTCTTGAATGCAATGACACCAAATAACCACTTGAAGAATTTGTCAAAGATCTCTTGTATATCCCTGAACCGATTCACCTTTTCCTCCCTGAAGCATCAAAACACAATGTTAAGAACAAAGCAGAAGAATTTGAAATAGTAATCAATAACTTACCTCATTGGAATTGGATTTCTGGGACTAGAATTCATAGTATTCGTGTGTGCCTTTCAACAAGGGTAACTTTCTTGTGCTTTGAGAACTTTGATATAAGGAAAGAAACATCACTTGATATATTTATATGTAATAACTATGAAACAGAGAACCTTTTAAAATTTTGAAACTGTCTGAAAACTTCGGCTGCTACAGTGCACCATTCGATTTGGCGTACCATATGATGGAAGCGTATTAAACGTATAAAACGTACTAAATAAACGTGTCATATTAGGCTTCAGTTTATCTGGTTAACTAAATAAAAAAAATGAATAACAAGGAAGTCAAGAAAGAAAGAAAAGTAAGAGAAATATTTGTATGGAAGGTTCAGTTCAGATAGCCCTATTGCTTTTACCCGTTTTATACGTGCAACTGTGCAAGTATTAAACGCGGGTGGAAATGCAGCAAATTAATTGTGCCAAGGGATCTAAAAGAAGAGACCTTGCATTGACCTATAGGACTATTGACATTAATATTTATGATAGTCATACACATAAAGTCAAATTCGAAACATGCTATTGAAGAATTAAAAATAATATGTGAAGAATTTCGTAAATAAAGAAAATTAGATTGTAAAAGTTTTATGTTGAACAAAAGTAATGGAGAAACTTAATTGTATCAATAAAAAAGATTGAGAGATTTTTAATCACTCAAATTTTTTTTATTGAAGTAATAAATCTGCTAAACAAAATTATTTCTTTGAAACTTCTTTTTTTGTTGATAAGTTTGAAACTTTAATCTTAAATTCTTTAAATTTCACACACACACACATATATATTTAAAAATTTTAGACTTTTTAAATTAAATTCATATTAATCCTTAAATGAAAAGTAAACATTTAAAGGTTTTATGTATATTAAAATCAAATTTAATTGTAATAATTAAATACTTGAAAGATTAAAATTGAGGGACTAAAATTGTAATTAGTCACAATAAAAGAATAGAAAATCCAATAAAGTAATAATAATAATAATAATATATTCGTGATGGAAAGTGAAGTTTCAAACTAGTCAACTCAAAACAACCCTATGCTTATGGTTTGTTTGTGTGTCTAAAGTCAAAACTAAACAAGTATCGTAAAGAGGAGTATTTTTCTTTGCAACGGAGAGGGCTAAGAGCCCAAGAGACGGAGTTTAAAACGGGTCTTATTATACGCTGAATGAATATGACCCTCCATTGCTTACAACTTTTTATTTATTTGTAGATGTGTATAACTTATTTGATTTAAAAGACTTATTTAAATTTTCATCTTACACAAACTTTAATTAAATGTATAATTTTAATAGTATATAAACGAAAGTAACAACTTGGAACATGCTTTCTTAATCCTTATTGTCCCTCTGTCCCAACTTGCATCTTTTTTCAATCTACCTGAATCAGATATCTTTTACATGTGAACATTCATTGATTGATTCTAAGCAATGGAGCCACCACTTCAAATCAAGAGCAAAGTAATTAAATCCACATGGTAATCAGAACTCCTTTCTATGACAAATTTGATACTCATTTCAAAATCACGTACATGATTTTATTGTAAACAAACAACATATTTCTTACACAAACAAGAACCCTCATTGCCCATATTTTTTTACACACAAAGAAGTTACATAGTATTTGGCACACTCCTCGAAATACAACAACAACAATAGCAAAAACAAAAGCCACTCCAACAAAAACTATGTGAAGATGATGATGATAATGATTGGCCTAGACATGCGACCTTGTACTCTGTGTGTGTGTAACATCCCTCAATTGGTTGATTGAATCTAAAATTGCACGGACACCCAATGCATAGAGCATTTGATAACAGCAATAAGCAGTGAAAGCAAAAACTCCAACCCATGACACGACACAGAGCCAAGCAAGGAGTGAAAGTGAAGATATAATAGTCATAACCAAAACTAAGAAAACGCTTGCAATCACCATCATGATGATGTAGACTAAGATTAGTTGGAACACCCCACTACGCTGTGGAAGCATTGTTTCCATAAGCCACAGTGAGAAGTACAACACAATCATCAAAACCATAGCCTTCATGATAATGGGGTGTGCTATGAATAAAGCTTCTCCCATTGGTGAGGTCTTGATGGCAATGACACCGAATAACCACTTGAAGAGTTTGTCAAAGATCTCTTGTAACTCCTTCAACCGGTTAACCTCTTCCTCTCTGAACCATCAAAGCAAAATGTTAGAACACAACATAAGAATGTGAAATAGCAGTGCTCAATAAATTACCTCATAGCATTCGTGTGTACCATTCTTTCTCTACTCTTTTCAACAAGAAAATGTGATAGAACTGATTGTGTAATGGAGATTTTATAGACTTTGCAGGGTTCTGTGATTACGGGGATTTTCTTTTGCCTTGAGAATTTTGATGTGAGGAAGTGTTGATGTTTATTTATATAAGAATATAAGTAATTTAGGAACAGCGTAACATAGAAAAGCTTTTGAACATTTGAAATTGCGTGCGAAAATTTCAGATACTGCAATGTTAATGGAACATTGGAACGTATTAAACGTATAATACGTGTTTAATTAAGGCGACATGTGACATATTGTGGGGGACCACTTTATCTCTAGAAAGAAAAGAAAAACAAATAATAAGAATGTGAAGAAAGATGCTATTTTCATCCGCGTCCAAAGGAACCAAAATCAGTGCCTACAATGCATTGCCAACCAGGTCCATGCGTCTTATCAAATTCCTGCCATAATTAACATATCACACAAAAACTAATGTTTGTTTCCAAAGAAGAAGAATCACCTAATAACAATAATAGTTTCCTTCTTGATAAACCGGGCTATGTCAATGACCTCTGTGACATCAAAGAAATCCAATGCTTTTGATGCCAAACTCAGTGCATCTTGCTGCATGGTTTGAAGCATGTCTGTCTCTCCGATCACTGCCCTGCCTTCTAGCATGGTGAAATAAAGAAAAAATATATATAATGTACCACAACAAATTAATTAATATAATAACATATAATAATTAATTTGTGCTGAATAGGAAGCACAATTTTAAGTGAGCTGCTTCTAGTAGTAGTAGCCAGGTTGAGAAATGTGGATGAAAACTAGATAGAAAGTGTACGTAAAAATCTAAGCTCCTACTTCAATTCCTTTTTCTTAATTAAATATTAGTATAACATAGCAGTGGTTACAAATTAAAGCAGTGGACCGTTATGCAGAAGGCTTATGTTGAGGCCCTTGGGCTTGACACGCTCTCCACCCCACAGGTTGTCGTCCGGGCCAGGCCCACCTCGATGGAAATGACGATATTACCCTCTTGTCTGCCATCACCTCAGTCCCTAGGTTCCCTGCCCCGACCTTTCAGTTTCAGGTTACTACTTTGTACTTACTACTATGTACCATGCATTGCTTTTATGATTTTTTTTTTTTTTACAAAAACTTAGGTACACCATCAGAATTATGACTCAAAAAAGAAAAAAAGATAGTAATAGACAAATCCATTACTTTCTACTTTTGCGGCGTTTTACTTGTGGCTTTTTATACACTTTTCTTGTATTGTTTAAGCTAAGCTCGGGAATTAGGTGCCAAAAGATTGAAATGTGCTTTAGAAATTTGGATAATGTTTAGATAAAGATAAAAGGTAAATATATATATATATATATATATATATATATATTTATTGTGATAGATAAAGATAAAAATATTATTCTTAAGATGATGTTAAATGAATTTGAATTTTATGTTGCACTTTATCACCATAAATAGACTATAGAAATCATGAATCAATAAAAAATTAAGAAACTCTTCTTCTACATTGTATATCGGGCATGCTGCATTGGATTTTAGAAAAACGCTTTTGTTTGTTCTCTACAAGGCAAAGCACCCTCTAAGAATTATTAGCATGTATCTTTGCTCATAATAATTCTTAGAGGATGCTTTGTTATTGTTGAGATTTCAATGGCTGGTGTTGGTTCTTCTTCTTCCAAAGGTATTGACAACAATCTCTATTGCCTTCCATTCAAGTCCAAAACAACAACAATCTTCATCAACAAAACTGCAGGTGTGTTTTCTATATGTTCTCTTCTCTTTTCTATTTTCTTTATAATCTTTTATTGTTTCTTGGGTTAATTTGTTCATCTAATGTACATTTTATTATTGATGCCTTGATGATTTTATATTTATTACTAATTACTAATCTTTATAAGTTCTTGATGGATTTATGAGACCTATTCTATATATTAATCTTGGGGATCATGTTATTATCATCATATTACATAAATTTTGGGTAGCAGCATTTGTAATTATTGGTTGGTTTATTATACATTCGTTGATGATTTTATATTTATTAATCTTTACAAGTTCTTGAAGAATTTACTAGACATTTTATATTTATTAATCTCGGAGATCATGTTGTTATAATTATTATTATTACTTCACTTGAATCTTGGGTTGTAGCATTTGCGATCATTGGTTGGTTATTGTTGAATTTACATAAATGTTGGCTGATGATTATTGTCGAGAAGTCAAGAATGCTGATAAAGGTAAATGGGGTTGGGGTGTCCTAAGTGGAAGGAAAAAATATATCTAAAAAAAAAAAAGGAAGGAAAAGAGACAAAGTAAGAGATGTGATAAGTAATCATGAAAGAAAAAGGAGAAATAAGAAAATAGGACGGAGATGAGATAGATGAGGAAATAAATGAATATTTATAATTATAGAAATAAATTGTTCCAAAACTTTTAACTTTCTGATGGTACAACTTATATTTTTCTACATCTACATCTCCATAATTTTCTTACACAATTGGTTTGATCCTTGAAAATATAGCTCTCTCTTTTATGAAAATGGAACCTTCTGTAAGACATTTCACAAGGAATCTGGTGGATGGAGAGATTGTGTAGCTTTTGCAACAAGGTAAGATTGGAACTTTTTCTTTTTTGTTCATATTTATATCTTGGCTACTCTAGATAAGAGATTCAATATGGATACAATTAATCGATAGTGTCTTGGTATTCAATCTCTATATTAAAATAAGTACTATCGACTTGATTTGTCAGAGGTTGCACTGTGGATGCATTATGTCAAAGAAGGATATTTAATTAATTGCTGGATTATGGAGAAGTTTAATTTGTTGCATGGATTGTACAAAACTTTCTTGTAGTGAAATAGTTTTATGGTACATGTTACTATCTATATATGCTCAATCCTATGATATGATCAGATGTTTTTTATTCTCTCCATCTTTATGTGTATATCTTTTAGTTGGTAAGGAAAATCAAACACAAAAAGGAAAACCAAATCTAAATTTTTTTTCTGTCTGCATTATTATTCGATGTCATTGTTATCATTCATTCATCAGTATTTGGTTGCAGCAACACACATGATATGTTCTTTCTGATACATTAAAATTCAGTTTTGTTTCTTCCGGAATTTGCTCTAACTAAAACTTGTTGGTCCTATATGTTTGTTTGTTGTCCCTCATCTTTGGCAAGGAACTAAAAAGACTCACACAACACTTCAACCACAGGTTATGGTGATAGCAGTGGCCTTTTATGTTTGTCCTCTTTAAGAGTCCTTTTTATACAAGGGATGAATGAGTGCAATTTTTTTTCTTAATGTACTGTGAGATTTATTAACGAAACACCATCTCCTTTTTATGTAAGTAGATTTATTAACAATAGAAGTCATAGAAAAAACTCTCTTTTGAATTACGTGTAGTGTTACTAAATATAATTACTCTTTAAATCACTTAATTATATAGATATTTCTAAAATAAAATTTAAATGTATGACATCATATAAGCTCGTGAATTAGGTGACAAAAGATTGATTACATCATGTATACGACTTTAGCCTCTGGTAAACCAGAAAGTAAGTAGTGGTGAATTCAAAACAGATGTTGACAAATAGGATTTTTAAATCGCGATTTCATCACCTCACAGGCTCACACTACAAGTGGGAGACCACTGCCTCACCTAATAAATTAATCCCTTTGCTTTTTCACGATGATTTTGGGTGCCAAAAACTATCCAAACACATGATTTAATGGTTAAGGAAGTTGTTATGTGCTTTTCATCATCAAAACAAGTTGAACTAAAGGCATCCCCATTCTATTGAAACCAACTGCATTACTAGTCAGAGTGGAAAATTTTCTTCAAATTCAATAAAAGGAATTCAACTTTTTCTCACATGAAATGAAATCACTTAAAAGGTAGTAATTTCCACAGTACATGCATTAGCTGAGCAAAATGATCAAGTTCCAAGAGAATCATCAAATCAATAATGCAACAAAAATTTAATTTACAATGTTTATAACAGTTGGTACAAAATTGTTTGCTGCAGGCAACTTTCAATAGGCCTACATCAACTTCTTTGGAAGTTACCTTAAATGGGGCTTTGAGGACCAATGTTTATACGAAACTGGTTTGGTTACTGACTGCCCTAGAGGGGAAAACAAAGAGCTTGTTCTATCCAATGACTATGTTGTTAGAAAACTTGAAAAGCTCTGCACTGTCAAAGATCACCCTGCTAAGAAGACAGTATCAGGAACTGTTAGGTTTTCTTTGTGGGGATACATTCAACAGCAGCAGGTGTGGCATGGCAGTCTTTGTTCAAAGCACCTCTCATCAAAGTTTTAGTTCACAGAATATTCAGCTGCCAGATGATATATGATATAATGATATACATATATATATACTCGGTGATTAGTCTTGTTCCAGTTCCATTGTTAGGCTTATATATTATGTACAGCTTCTGTATCAACGTGGCAAAAAAAACACGGTTTCAAAACACGTGGTTCCAAACACACTGTAAGATGTCATTGCCTTCATGTGTTTACATGTTGCAATGACAACATTTTGCCCTCTTCTATGGCTATTGGCAAACAAAAAAAAACATGATTTTATCATGAATAATCTGTAATTGAAGATTATTTCAGAAGTAGAAGACTGAAGAATTGCATTTATTTTACAAACAAGCAAACTCTACTATGTACAAATCGGATTGTTCCTCCAAAGAACAGGAACTTTGACAAATTATACAACGAATCATTCCATCAGATTGCATTCTCAAACTACCAATTGGGTACCAACCAATTCTCCCAACAGTTCTTTTGAGGCGCATCCAAGGTTGATGGCAACCAACAGTACCATAGCAATGATTATCGTGATTGTGTTTTCCTGAAGAAAAGAATTAGCTGGAAGAACAAATTTCGTTTTACACTGAATCTACTGCTTGAACTTGTTGCCTGGCCAAGTACTTTTCCCTTCTCTCCTTCTGTAAACATTAGGGAACAATTTATGGTGTAAATAACCAAAACTATATTAAATTAAAGACACTGAAATGGACAATTCATGCTCAATATTATGCTTACCCATTCATCAATTACAAGCCCTTCAGCAGCAACTCGAGGACCTGCTTCCGCAGGAGGCTTCTTCCGAGCTTCAACCGCGGCATCAGCTTCAGCCAACTGTCTTTTCAGTTTTTCCAAAACCTAAAATCACCAGACCGTGTCATTATCGCACATTAATCCCTTAGACCTGTACTAGGAAAAGTTGCAAAGAAGTTTACTTACAGGACTTTGCTGTTCCGGATCTATAAAGACAACTCTCAATATTCGTTCCATTGTCACTAGTTCCTTTTGTTCATCAAACTGCATGAAGGAAGGCAATAGACCAAATTTAATTATTTATTTTTCTCATTAGCAGGCAACCTTTAAAATATTGCCAAAAGCACAAAAAAATGAAATAAGCTATAATCAATACAACAAAAGCTGATACTACCATGAAAATATCATATATACAAATATCTGTTAATAAATAAATAAATCCTATCCAGAAGTTGAAGTTCAGTTTTTGGCATATACTCTATTAATTAATGTTGTAGGGCCTATAGCTAACCCAAACAAACTAGCGTCCTACATATGGAGTAATATTCACGATTGTTGGCAAAACCAGGAGTTGAAAACCACTAGCTAGCTAAATCATTTAATTTGTTTGTTCAGTAAAAGACATACGAGTACTATATAATTAACAAATTTGAAGGAAAATGTACAACACAAGAAGAACAGACATGTATAACCAGCAGTATTATCAATCTTTACAGGGGACCGAAAAACACGATAGAAAAAATATACCAATTACAGAAAAAAAACTGCTCGTGCATTTTCTCAACTCTAGAATTTATGTACAGTCTCACCATTTCTCCTCCTCTGCTCTCTCCGCTTATTCTCTGCCTCTATTTTTCACTTTTAGACTCCCTTTACCCCAAAAAGGAAATTAAAATGATCCTTAATGATATAAAATTGAGTAGGAATTGTTCAATTCACCCAAAACAATATCAGATTTTAGTCCAAGGAGGACCAAGCAGTTGAGAATAGAAAATGCATATAGTCTACCCAACTTGCAAATCTGTAGATCTAAACTCTTCTCCATGATCACAAGTTTTGTTTTGTCTACTCATTTAAAAGCATATTCCATTAACCAGTGTCTTGAAATGCCTGTGCACTATGATTTCTCCAACTTTCCCAAACAATTCGAAGAAGCATCGTGGTATTACTATGTATGTAACCCAAGTTTTGTATCAATTATTCCTACAACAAACAGACACAACCCATGCTCCACAAATGACTTGAAGGGAGAGAACTACATAGCTTGAATTTTGGGGCAGTCAATGATATAGCTAACATATCTAACTGAATTCTTTGAAGCTGAAAATTATTACACACCTCAGAAATTCAACTAAAAAAGTAAAGGCTATCTATAAAGCTAGTTAAAAAATTTCTGCTCTGTGAAATTGATTCTCTTCTCACTTCTTAGCAAGTCCATAGCACCTACCAAGCTACCCTCCAAATATTCAACCCCATTAATTGATTCATGTTAACGTGTTGTCACGTAATCGACTATAAGGGGGGTTGAGATGTGTCAGAAAATTGAAGTAGATCTTTTCCTTACCTAGTTAATTTCACATCCTCTAATTCACCTAACAGAATAATCAGAAAGAACAATTTATGAGGCAACCCTTCTCTCTCTCTTCCCCCAACCCCCTAATGGTCTCTCATCATTAGGAGATGCTACTGACATAGACATACCAGCTCAGGTACATAGTCCACTCCTTCTTTCACTTTGAGACTCATGATTTTGAACTTCACCCTGTGCCTCCGATCCGACAACTTCTCATTGTTTTCAGGTTGCTCCACAAACTTAAACACTGAGAAACACCAAATTTAGAAATAAACATTAACATAATAATGCCACAAAATAAAATAAAAAAAAGTAACAAAATGACAAATACAAATTAAAAAAAAAACAATTTTTCATATTAAGAAATTACCCGTTGCAATCAAACTTTCTCCAGGAGCAAGAATACCACCCGGAGGCCGCATGTAACAACTCTTTGGCGCCGTTGTTTGAAACTTAAAACAAACAAAAGGAAAAATCATTATAAAAGTCAATTACGACTTTGAGCACATACATCTTAAATTTAGAAACACATTTCGTCCAAACGGTAAATAATAAACAATTTTATTTTATTTAATATAAAAAGTTTAAAACTTGAACTACTCGTACCTTGAAAGCAACGTGAGACTTGCTAGTGTTTTTCAACCGAACCGCGCTCCTCACCTGCTTTCCCGGTTCATCTTCAAAACAAACGAGAATTTTCAACACTAATAAGAAAAAGCGAAACCGTGAGGAACAAACTGAAGCAGAGGAATATGAATCGGGAATGGCTTTTACATGGAAAATAGAGGTAACTTGTAGGATCGAGGCGGAGTCTCCGGCGCGGAGGGAGCAGCGACCTGGCGACGGACGACACCGTTATGGAGGGCGGCCTTTGGTTAGCGTTCGGTTGGGAGTGGTTGAAACCGTTGCGCGTGCTCCAGAAGGGGCAGAGCGTGAAGAGCCTCGCGTCGGAGCTCGGCTTCTGGCGGCCGGCGACGGCCATGTCTCGCCGGAAAGTGGTGGAATTGAGATTCGCTCCGGCGAGGAATGAATTAATTATTCAGATTGATTGAATTGAATAGAAATTAGTAAAACTCAGTGTTTTGGATTGGAAATTGAAATGTTAGAGACGAGAAGAGAACGCAGAAGTGTGAGAGTTTGTTTTCCACTGTCAACGACTTTATGCCCACGCTCCTGCACCCGCAACGTGTCCTTCAGGTAGCGTTTTATTTAATGCACACGCTCTTCCTCATTTATTTCTTTAAACTTAGTAGATAAATAAATAATTAAATTACTATTAGTATACTTCATCAGGAGGAGTAGTAATTAGTATTTAATTCTTAATGTTAGTATCTTATAGTAGTACTACTATTATTATGCTTGCAAGCAATGTTCCCTCTGTTTTTTCTTAATATTCTCAACAAACTAGTCTCTGGCAAGATTTTCAGCATTAAATAGATTCTTTCCGAGTCCCAACATTATTTCTTCACATTCTTTTGTTAGTCTGTAAATCAAATTCAAAAATACATACTTTAAAGCAAAAAAAACTTCTTATAGTAGTAGCATTTACTATATACAACTCATCGAATAATTAAAAAGTAATATTTGTGATATTTTAAATATGCTTAATTAAAGACATGTTTAAATGATCTTACTTTAGGTAATACAACCTAGTATTTGTAAAAAATTTTTTTAGGGAATCTAGTATTTGTAATACACTAATATGTTTAGTTTAGTGCTGAATAATTAATTATGAGTATAAAATTGATTTTGAATAATTTTTATTATATTTAATTTTATGATAGAAAAAAATTCGGAATTCATTCTGAATTAAAATAATTAATTATAATTTTTATGTTTGATTCAAAAATTTATATTGAATTTTAATTCAAAATTATCTAAACATAATTCAAATCACTTTTAAATTAATTTTACAAAATCAATTCTTTCAATGCTCTTCCAAACACATATTACATGATTTTCTATTTTAGTATTTTATTTTACGGTGAAATGATAAAAAGTAAGGAGGGAGGGATGGGTTAGGAATGAAGGGTGAAGGCATTAATGATGGGAGATTAAGTTAGGTGTGGGGGGCATTAACAAATGTGGGCTAGGTTTGTTGGTGTGGGTTTGTTGTTCGTTGGGAAATTGATTATGGCATTCCTTTGCTTTACTATCACAAAAGAAGGATTTCATTTCCCCCAATACTTCTTCAACCAAAGATATTTTAATGAATGGACTCTACTCTACTCTCTCTCACCCTTTGTTTCCATTATTAATAAATAAATGGATATATATACATGTTAGTCTGTGATTATTACTACTCCACTTTATCACTAGGATTCGTCTTGTTAGTTTCAACTTTTCTCTTTTTTAAACAAAAATATCAAAGCTGATTCTGGTTCTGGTTCCACTCATTATTGGATACGGAAGTTTCAAACGGACTGGCCCAGTTGGATTTGCCTTCATCTTCGTGGCACATTAATTAATTATAAGGCCCGATCCATCACACCTTTCTTTTTCAAATCTATTTATCTGGCCCAAACTATATAAGAAGATGCGAGGTTTTTTTTATTTATAAGAATTAAATACAAATATTAGAGGAATTATCAATAATCCTCACACTGCAAAAAGTCCACGATATTTATAAAATGCTATTTAATTTAATTCACACTATTTTTATACAATAACACACTTTTTTCACCTTGTCAAAAAAAAATACTTTTTTCAACATCGTAATTTTATAGAAAAAGTATAAAAATGAATATTATATTTGCACGTCAGTTTTATTAGACCAAGACCATCTTTACCCACTCAGGAAGCAGCATTTCTTCTGCAAACACCGTGTTTGATTTGGGTTTCACTGTAGCAAAATAAAAAATTTGTTTGGTGAAGCTATTATGCTTAATTAAGCACATGTGCTTCCACAAAAAAAAGAGTAAATAGCCATTAAAATAAGGATAGTGTAATTACAATATGTGAATGTATCATCTTTATTTTAAAAAATCATTTAAAAAAATTACTTGTTATTGTAGTGATTTAGTACTTTTATTGGGAATAATAAAAGTGAAACACCTGTTACTTCTTCAAGCTATTTTAATTTTCATGTCGTGTTATTTTTGCAGTTTAATTGTGTTATGTTATTGTTATATTTTTATTAACAAAAATGTCTTTTAATTATGTTTTTATTGCACATTTTTTTAACATAATATTAATTTTAATATTTTTTTAATTTTAAAATTTTAGTTAATTTATAAAATGATATTAATAAAATATAATAAGTTAACTTTTTTTAACACTCATTAAAGCTTCGTTTGGCTAATTTATTTTTAACTTATAAGTTATTTTAAGTAAAAGTTAAAAATAATAACTTAAAAAAATAAATAAAAAGTTGTTTGTTAATTTTATTTTATCTTTTTAACTTAAAAACTCCTTAAACTTAAAAATATAATCAGATTGAGACGTCTTGGGTTCAACTCTCCCACTAACAAAAATTAATAAACTAATCATTAATATTTTTTAGTAAAAAAAATACTAATTATTTTAAAAGTTGACCTTGCTAAAATTTAAAGAGAGATATGAAAATAAATTTTGCATAAGTAGCTTTGGGTGATTTATTATAAATTTATTTATTTTTAATTTTCTTTTATTAAAAAAATAAATAACTTTTATTTTAAGGAATTTTTACAAATTTGTGTTTATTCCAATTTTTACTTAAAAATTACTTATAAATTAAAAATAATCTGAACTAAATGATACCTAAAAATAACTTTAAAAGGTTAATTATTATAAAAAAAATTTAATAATTAAAGTTGTTTTTACTAAAACAAAATATAAAAAAATATGATTTTTAAATGTGATTCATTAAAAGAAAAAAAAAAAATGAAACAAGACCCATAAGTGGGACCACCACTACTCATGGGAGTTACCCTTTAACGCACCTCGAAAAGAGTGGATTAGAAAACCGCGGGTGTTAGTACAGTACATTACAAAAACTGGGAGCTGAATCCTGGTTTTCGAAAAGAAGTTATATAATGCAACATTGATGAACGATATTTATTTATATATTTTTCTAGAAAGTCAAATTGGGATCACAATTTTTAGTAATTTGTTGTAGAAGAGACTAGGGGGAGGGAGCTAGCGACGATGAGTGGTAACACGAGGATGTGTAAATCGGAGAGCGCACCGGAGAAAACTTCGGCGGCGGAACATGAACACGATTGCAGTAATAATAAGGGCAGCAGTAGTAGTAATATTGCAAGTGCAACGCAATCTAATGTCCAAGACAAGAAGAGGAAGATGGAGAAAGCTGAAATTCTAATGCATTTGATTTGTTGGGGACCTACCAGGTCTTAGATTCTTTTTTGTTACTACCGAGGAAACCTGGTCTTAGATTCTTTGAGTCTTATTTTTTTCTTTTTTCTTTTATTTTTATTTCTTTATGTTGGTTGGACTGCGTATATGTATGGGCACTGATCGAGTTTGACCATAATTTTTGTACAGTCAAAATAGTAAAAGATATTAATATAATACTAAAAATATCAACATTTCTTATATTTGCCAAGTCTCGTTTTATCATATAGCAGCATCTGAGCGACTACTAAAGTTTTGGTTTCCAAATGAAAAATTTGTTATTAAAATTTTTTTTTACTATTATATTTAAATTTATATTCATATAAAATTTAATTATTTATTTAAGTTTTAGGATTGGTTTGGAAAAAAAAATTCTTGAGAGATTTCTAAGAAAAAAAATGAAAAAATAAATTAAATTTTCCAAAAATTATAATTAATTTCTCCAATAAATAATTTATATATAGAAATTTCCTTATATAATTTAAAAACAAATGTGAGACTTTTACATCATAATTATTTGAAAATTTTAATTTTAATTCGTGAAAAAATTTATTTCATATTTTATTCTTTATATTTTTTTTCTAAGAAATCATTCTAAAGAAATTTATTCAAACATATTATTAATATTAATAGTTATACAAACAAATTTTACTTTTTTAGTTCTTATACTTAGATATCATCGATCTCTTTTAAACTTTTAATAGGCTTCTCTTTCTCTATTTTTCCCCCCCTGAAATGATAAGGAAAAATAAAGTAAAAAAGAAAAAAAAATGTAAAAGCATTTGACTACTTATATCTCAAAGATACGACAAACAAACATATTTTAAAACTATTGTATTTGTTCTATTCCATTCTAAAAACACACACATTCACCAAATGTACTTTTACAATTCATATGTATACTGTAAAAGAACAACCAATTTTTTTTTTTTATATTTCAGTATCCTTAACTATAACTATTTATTTTGAGTGGTTTATATAATTATATTTTTCTGTGTGCAATAATAGCATTGAAATTTAAACATAGAAACTCATAACAAAATACCCAAATTCTTCACAGTAATATTCCTCTATAAAATCTAAACTAATCCAGTCAATGGTCTAATACTTTTGACATGGTAATATTGCATCCGTTGCTGGCAAAGACTAATGTAGCATTGCCCCATCTCATACAAAATTGGACTCGACTGAGAAAGAATGAATCTTCTGAGGAACAAAACAAGAAACAGTTAATATAATAATTAATAACTATATATAATCACCACTTTGCACTTTGGTATCTAGTCAAAGATTAATTATTGTCAACCAGCTTTATTTTTCTACCTGCTAACTTTTCAAAGTACCCATACCATGCGGCCTTTACAATATATATCACGGCAAAGACTTATTGGTAACACGCGTGGCATCATTTTCTTTCTTCTTTTTGTCCCAAACTCATCATTCTACCATTCTTGCATGATCATATTTTTCCATGCTTCTTACTAGTGCCATGTTTTGTTGGTAGTGTTGGTTCACACGCACAACAAGGATCACTGCATCAGAAAGCTCCGTTGTGTGTCACCTGAATTTTTCATTCTAAGAATTCAAATCATATATTCAGGTAAACATTAGAGCTTAGCTTCATGATTCTAGAAATTTATTTTTCAATTTTTCATCTTATGTTCTTGATTGTTGTTTCCAAATTTTTATTTGAATGTTTTGAGTTGTAAAGATGATATCATGCTTCTCTAGTTCTCTTCAATTTAGTATAAATAAAGGATGTAATTTTTTTTATAGTATATATCTTTGAACTAGTGAATATAATTTATTGGCAAACTGACTATTTATTTTTGAAAGATCATACTGATATATTGATGTCCTGATCGAACCCATGTCCTCATGGTTTCAGTACATATCTGCAAACCACAAAGCCATGAGTGGATGTTACAGATCATACTGATATATGATGTCACATAAATAGTCTTATACCAAACACAATTCCTATCAAGAGAAGTTAGCACTTAGCAGGAGCCGGAAACATGAAAATATTTGGTTTTCCTCCTCCTGAAGTTTAGTTTGAGGTGCTCCAAACTCAGTTTGGAGATTAAACTGAGTTTCATGACATCTTTTGGTTACTGTCAAAAGTACGTTTACACATTAAAATTTTGTCTGAAAACTCAGTTTTGTAGAAGAAAGACTCGAGTTGCTGTTGCAAAATTAAGTTAATTTGACTCAAACTTTAGTTTAAAGATGCACTAAGAAGTTCAATGAGTTCCTTAAATCTGGTAAATATAGGCTACAGAACTTGTGCTTGATTTTTCTTGTTTCCTTTTCTGCAGGAGAATGCTATGGCTACTAGAATCATAGAAGGCTTAGTAAAAATCAGTGAAATATATTCTCTTATCTTGGATCCGCTCTGCGGATTTTCCACCTTCAACGATAATGTACAAGTGCTAGAAATGAAATTAGAAGAGCTATGCAGCCTAGAATATGACATAAGCAAAGAGCTAGAAATTGAAGAGCTACAGCAAGGCAAGAAAAGGAAACGAGAAGTTGAAAATTGGCTGAGAAATGTTCAAAGGAAGAAAATTGAAGTCTATGGCATAGTACTGGAATTGAGGGACAGTGGAGTGTTTAGGCATCTAAAGTTAGCTTTACAAGTAAAGAAACTAACAGGACAAGTGGAAGATCTTGTGGAGGGTGCTAGGTTCCCTAAAGGACTTGTGGTGTGTGCACATGAATCTAGAGGATATGCATTGTTGACAACAAAATTAGCAGGTGCAATGTTTCAGAAAAATGTTGGTAAGATATGGGAATGGTTGATGAATGATGGTGTGTTGATGATTGGTGTGTATGGCATGGGAGGAGTTGGGAAAACAAGCATGCTAATGCACATACATAACATGCTTTTATCAAGAGTCACCAACTTTGATAGTGTGTTTTGGGTGACTATCTCACAGTCATTTAGCATTCACAAATTGCAGTGTGATGTGGCCAAAGTAGTTGGGCTAGACATTTCAAAAGAAAATGATGAAAGGAAAAGAGCAGCAAAGTTATCATGGACATTGATGAGAAGGAAGAGATGTGTACTTATTATAGATGATGTGTGGAATCATTTTCCTCTAGAGAAGGTGGGAATTCCTGTCAGAGCAGAAGGACTGAAATTGGTTTTGACAAGTCGTTCGTTAGACGTGTGTCGAAGGATGAATTGTCAAAACAGTGTCAAAGTGGAGCCTCTTTCTAAGGCAGAAGCATGGAGTTTGTTTCTAGACAACCTTGGACAACAGACTACTCTTTCTCCAGAAGTAACAAAGGTTGCTAGCTCTGTTGCAAAAGAATGTGCCGGTTTACCCCTTGCAATTATTACAATGGCCAAGAGCATGAGGGGAGTGGAAGAAATTTGTGAGTGGCGGCATGCGCTGGAAGAACTAAGAAACACAGAGATAAGGCTAGAGGAAATGGAGATGGAGGTACTCCGCGTGTTGAGATTTAGCTACGATCACTTGAATGATAACATGCTACAACAGTGCTTCTTATTCTGTGCATTATATCCTGAAGGTTTTGAAATAGACAGGGATGTTTTGATAGAAAGTTTTTCTGATGAGGGACTGGTGAATGGAATGAAAAGTGTGGAGGCTATGTTTGATGAAGGACACACCATACTGAATAAGCTTGAGAACAGTTGTCTTTTGGGGAAAGTGGAAAATTATGTTGGTGGAAATAAATGCATGGGGTTACAAGATGCCAGCAGTCATATAGCTATCAGCATGATGAAAAGGGGATGCCAATGTGTTGCACCAATGGATAATGTGGAAGGCTACTATATGGGAAGTCAAATGGTGAAAATGCATGATTTGGTGAGGGCTATGGCTATTAATGTTATGAAGGTGAACTACAATTTTCTTGTGAAGGCTGGGTTGCAATTGACTGAGATTCCAGATGAAGTAGAATGGAATCATGACTTGGATACATGAAATTCCAACTGGCATGTCACCTAGGTGTCCTAAACTTAGAACCTTGATTTTGAAGCATAATGAATCCCTGACTAGGATCTCAGATTCTTTTTTTGTTCACATGTCTTCACTCCAAGTTCTTGATTTGTCCTTCACAGACATTGAGGTTTTGCCAAAATCTGTGGCTGACTTGACTAACCTCACTGCTTTGTTGTTAACATCTTGTAAGAGGTTGAAGCACATGGCTTCACTAGCAAAGCTGCAGGCCTTACTAAGATTGGATCTATCTTTCACTGCAATCACAGAAATACCTCAAGGTTTGGAAATGCTGGTTAACCTTAAATGGCTTAATCTTTATGCAAAAAAATTGGTGTCAACAGGAAAAGAAATAGCGAAATTGACTCGCCTGCAGTTTCTTATTCTTCATTGGTGGTCCAGAAAGATAAAAGTGAAAGTAGAGCACATATCATGCTTAGGGAAGTTGGAAACTTTTGCTGGTAACTTATACAACATGGATCATTTCAATGCCTATGTGAAAATAATGCCTGAATATCGACCTAGAAGTTACCTTCTTCAGTTAGACACTGAAGAGTCTCTTGGTAAACCTCCATGGTACTTTTTTGCTGAAGTTTGTTTCAGCAAGGATGTGATCATTTCAAACTGCAAAATCAGAACAGGAGAAACACCCCTTATGCTCCCTTTAGACATTCAGCGCTTGAAAGTTGAAAGATGTCATGACATAAGAAGCTTATGTGATGTTTTGTCATTAAAAAATGCCACCTCTTTGAAGCGCTGTGAGATTGCTGATTGTGATGGACAAGAGTACTTGTTTTCTTTATCTTGCTCTTCCTCATGCTGCACCTCTCTTCACAACTTAGAATCTGTGGAACTCTATAGCCTGAAAAACTTGCAAATTCTGTGCAAGGAAAATGAAGCTGTAGCTCAAACCTTTCCACCAGGAGGAGCTTTTACTTGCCTCAAGTACTTTTGCATCTACCATTGTCCCACTATCAAGAAGCTTTTAACACCTACATTGCTAGCCTATCTACAGAACTTGGAAGAGATAATTGCTCATCATTGCAAGTCCATGGAGGAAATAATTTCAGTAGATTGCATAGATTATGAAAGCTCCAGCAGTAACAAATCTTGTGTGGCTAATGGAGACGCTGCTATAGTCACACATTCAAAGTTAGTGTCTTTATCATTGAAGCACCTACCAGAACTCAGGAGCATATGCAGAGGACTAATGGTATGTGAGTCTCTGCAAAACTTTAGGATCTTTAAATGTCCAAAACTTATGAGGCTCCCTGAAACTGCTACCCCAGTTCAGACTTTGTACGATTGTTTCTGACAGTGACAATAGATTGAAAATTTGTTGATTGAAATGTAAATATTGAAACGGTGAAGACTGTCTAAGATTAGTTGATTGCATTGCCTAATTCCTCAAGTCCTCAGCAAAGACTGTGTTCTGGCAATTGTGGAGTGGAATGTATATAGTGTATACAAAAACTAATGTTCAATGTGAATGTAGAAGTTTATCATCTCACCTTTAGTTCCATCTTCCATGTTAATATAGTTATCCTATTGCGTAATTTGGCATCATAGCCATATCTCTGTAAATTATGAGAAACTTAATACCTTGGGAGCATAACGAACTTTTCTAAATTTCGCTCGCTCGATCCAAAACAACCCTCTTTTATATAAACGAGAGCAAATAAGGTTAGTTGGATTGATTGATCCGATTAGGTTATCCTTAATTATTTTGATCATTTACTTTTTTTTTCTTGATGAAAAAACTCCTCTCTAGTGTGATTTGCCCTATACAAAAAGTCAACAACATTCATGGATCCATATGTGCACAAAATTGAAATTGAAACAAACAAACAGATAAAAAAATAGACCTCAAATATCTTTTCATTGGATCATAATGATATATACCACTTTCATAGACAAAATTTAGGTAAAAGGGATGCCATCACAACTCACAAGGCTACATGCAAAGTAGTAGAATTGCATCAAACTCAGCATAATAAAAAGGATGAATGCAATAACACAGGGTGAAACCACACCAAACCACTCTAAGACTAAAACCTAGCAGTATTGGGACCCCAACAGCTCAAGTTCATGACTTTCCTCATGGATTCCTCCTTGGTCCTCTTGGCCTTGTTGGAAACAGCAGCAGAGGTGGCAGAGGACAAGTTCTTGACCTGAGTGTAGGATCTGATGTTGCTCTTTGCATGCTGATGCAGTGATCTCAATGCATAGTTCCACCTGCACACACCCAATTGATCCTTCAATGCCTCCACTGCTCCAATGCTGGATGCCACAATCCAAGCTCTGGTTGCTGCAGTACTCATCTTAGTTGATCGATATAAGCTTTTGGTGATTCTTAATGTGAATGAATATTGTTGTGTGTAGCTTGTTTACTCCTTCCTATTTATATGTGAGTGGATGAGTGATTTACTAAACCAGAGGCTGTGAATAAAGGAAAAGCAAAACCAGGGGCGTTACTTGCAGTTGCACCCGCTGTTTCGAGTAGAATCCACTCGTTTTCGGTTCTTGTCTTGTTTATTGTTATTTATTAGTATTAGTAATAAAGTGTTTATTTATTGAATAAAATAGTAGTTAGTACCAGTACAAAAAAATAAATGCGTGGCTCTCCGCTTGTTCGGTTCTTCACATGAAAGTTGACAATGACATAACACAACCTCATAAAAAATCTGTCAGTCTTTAAAATTTAAATTATTTAGAAAAAAATTAATTTCTTATATGTGAAAAAAGAACCTTTTTATATGGGAAAAAAAGTGTATTTGACCGAAAAAAAAAGGTTACTGTACTTTTATATTAAAAAGATTAAAAAATGACCATTAAATTTTAAAAAACATGCAAACTTAGTTTTTTTATTTGCTGATTTGCAAACTTAGTTCATTCTTCCTAAAAATCCATCATGTCTTTAATTAAATTCATTAATATAAAAGTCTAAGGACTTTAATAATGTTTGACTAAAAAATAAGGACTAAAAATATAATTTTTATGCTGTACAAAATATATTTCATATATTTTAAAAGTTTGTAATTAAGTTTTTAAATTTAACAGACAATTTCGAGTTAGTTCCTTGATTACTTATCTGAAAATAAATAATGATCATAAAAGAAATATAAATTTAACCTTTTGGAAAAAAGGTATAATAAAACCACAAAAAAAATAAAATTAATGCAATAACATTTCACATAATTTAAAATATTTATTTAGTTAATGATAATTTTTTTAAGAATTGATATAATTATATTGGTATATTTCAAAATGATAAAAAGAAAAAAATAACAATTTACTCAACTATGTATTTAATGTTAATTGTTGGGACTCAACCAATTTCGATAACTATGTTATATGTGTATCCTTTTTTTTTTTTACAGATGTTATATGTGTATCCTAATCCTAATCAATAGTAAACAAAAATAATCATTTAAAGTTATACAAATCGTTATATTTTATCTCATTTAAACAATTTTTTGTATACACATTATTTTATTTGAGTTTCTTTTATAGACATAAAAAGACTATTTTATAGCTATGTTATAGTAGACATTCTCTTTGATTAACAATTTTATTCTACTAATTTATGATACGATCGATTATTAAAATTCATTAGTAAATCTTCCGATAACAGCAAATCGAAAAAAGATGCTACAATCCTTCATCAATTTTTTTTTTCAGAATAAATAAATAAATTATAATCATGAGACACAATACTTCGGTGATCTCTCTATGACAAAAATGAGCCTCCTGTCCGTTGGAAGATAGTATTTTTTTATCCTTTAGAGTAATAGGGATAGATGGAAAATACACTACACAGTACACAACTCATTTTTTCTTCATAATAATGAGATGAATTAGATACATAACATGAGGAGACGAAAGGATTAGCACCGTCTCATTGTGGCAACACTTAAAAAATTAAAACCTTGCAGTAGTGGGACCCCAGGAATTGAATTCGATGACTTTTCCCATACACTCTTCTTTGGTTCTCTTGACCTTGTTGGAAACCGCAGGAGAGGATGCAGAGGACAATTTGGTAGCTTGACTGTAAGATCTGATGTTGTTCTTTGCATGTTGTTGTAGTGACCTCAATGCATAGTTCCACCTGCATACCCCTAATTGGTCTTTTAAGGCCTCCACTGCCCCTATGCTCGATGCCACTATCCAAGCTTTAGTTGATGCACTCATGGTGTGTTGGTGTAGTATGAGAGAGAGAGAGAGAGAGAGAGAGAGTTTGGTTTGAGGAGTTTGAGGTTGTGGGGGGCAAGGATCCTTAAATACGCGGCTACTTGGGACGTTAGTTTCGGTGATTTTAAAGTGGGCGAAACCAGGGGTGGTTTTGGATGAAAGTGAAAACAGGGGTGGGGGTGGTTTTGGGTGAAAGTGAAAACAAAACTAGGTGCCGTTGAAATATTTGGACTGGACCGTGTGTTGGGAACTTCGCAAGTGAATCCTAGACATTCCCGAATCCAGATACCAAAATTTGTACTACTATGCTGCTGGTATTGATTGAGCCTACCACACATTTGGGTGTCCACTTTATTGCCATATAATATGAGAAGTTATTATTATTAAGATGAAGGGATATGTGCATGCCACAATTGTCTTCTGGTTTTGAAATTTGAACAGCCAACGTGAAAGCTCAAAATTCGTAGGCCAACTTTTCGCTTGTATTTGTACGCAGTGTTAGACTAGTAATGAAAAATATAGAAAGTTACTAAATTGACCCCATCTTTGGAGAGGTTAACAGAGAATGACTCGAGTCAAAACAAAATTAATACTACATCCCACTTGACCCCTTGATTTGTGCGTGCTTTTTTGACGTGCGTGGGTGGGGTTTTTTCTTTTATTTTATTTGTTAATAATTAATACTAATTAATTATAACGTGTGTGTTTATTATGAGTTGAAGTTGCAGCATGAACATGAATGAATGCATGCTTGCTTGAACACACGGATTTGGACACATGGCTGCCGCCGAAACAAAAAAGTTAAGAAAACATGGCTAATTGTTTCGCTAAAACTACCTTCGCAAGTTTAAAGTTAAAAAATATATATATTTTAAATGAGTTTCAAAATAGTTCTAGAAATTATTAAAAATACATTTGGAAAATTTAAATAAATTTATTACTCATTAGGATTTTTTTAAAATAAAATTTACGGAAAATAAAAATAAAAGTAGTACAACTTGCGTTTGTAAGAAAAGATGGTATTAAGTATTAACTATTGAAAACAATTTCTCATGTTCCGACGCAAAAGCTGTAAACAGTTAATATAAGCCCTCAAATTGCTGGACCTGGACTACTTCATGGTACCATCTTAATGGATCTTAACCCAATAATATAGAGGAAGTTCGGCCCATTACTCATGTACCTCCCTAGTTAGTTCCTGCACCTATTCCATTTGATTGTGAAACCTCCCACCCCCACCAAAGAAGCCTAAAACTTAAACTTCTATTATACACGGAATACATGTATATATAGATTTAATGAATCAAGGATAGTTTCAAATTAACTATCAATTAAAAATGGAGGGCCATTGTAGAAATGAAGAAAGTTAAAGGTTAATAGACTACCTTATATTTTTTTTATCATTGAGTTCTCAAATTAAATGATGATAAGTAATTTTTTTAATATTAAATAACATCCACTAAAAATATTGTGTAGATTTAATTAATTTGAGAACTTGATATGAAGAATAAAAAAACATTATTTATTTTTTGTACCTGAAAATGATATATTCATGATGATTAATTAATTGTGGTTGGCGAGGAAAGGTTGAATATATATAGTGTATAGTTTCAAAACTACTAGAATTTAACAAATAAAATGGAAAGAGCTACATATATAAGGCCAAGGCCAGTCACAATAAACTGACCTGCTTCCCTGACTTAGGCCACGTGTTTTTTCAAAATCTTTGTTCTAGCTAATATAAATAATAAGTTACTTAAAATGGAAAAATGGGGTTAAGACAAAAAATAATGCGTGTATATTTGGGGAAAGAGTATATTATATATTTAGGTTGTGATACACGAGCTGGGGACACAAAATTGTGCTGTCTTTTTTCTTTTCTTTTCTGTATGAATGACAATAAAGTATAGGTAGGTGGCAACTGAGATAATATATATACGGCATTGAACTTGACTCCAGTTTAAAAACGAAAGTATGTTATCCATGTGTTTATTAATTAATTATTGATACGCCATAAGAAATTTGATACCGATTGGTTTTTTATGATAACTCGATCTAGATCCCGAAAGAATTATGAGAACTACAGAGTACAGACCTACCGAAGATCTCAGTGTTCAATAAATAAATTAAACAAAGTGACTGTAATTATAATTATTTAGTATATCGTCCATAAAGTATGTTAAGCCATTTTAAAAATTATATATATATAATGAAATAGTAGAAAATAATATATTTATACAAAAATGTTAAATGTTGAGGTAAAATGCAAAAATATTGATAATTATAACACAATCAATAAAAAAAAAAATATAAAGTCGGGCCAGCTGTTTATGTTGCACTGTTCATTACCAAAAAAATTGTTGCTAATTTCAAATTGAAAAGAAAAATTATATAAATTTATAATTATATATACAAGGCAAGGTTGACTTGGTGAGTATATATATCTTAGTGGCTAGTGCATGTATATACGTATCTATATATGTGTATGCGTTGTTGAGACTTTCTCACCTAAACATACACTATGACTAAGCAACTTTGATCATGCATGATGCTTGCTTCGTTTAAGTTTCCATATGCTTCTGCTGTTCAAGGGTTTCAACTTATAATATATCATGTTCTGATGGCAAATCTTGTTTTTAAAGCAGAAACTAGAGGTCTAGGTTACTGGTTACGTAGCATGAGAAAGTTCTGGAGTTCCAACTTCCAAGTTTACCAAGTGTCCATCGTCTAGTATATTGAAAGATTCTGTGATGTAATGCTGTTTCCTGCAGGATATGTTTATTAATTGTTCAATACATAGAATAATCAATTTAGTGCAGAGGACCTAGACATGCATTTGAGTATATAATGTTATAAATTATACGTATCGATATTGCGTAGTTAATTAGCAGATGCTATATATATATATATGGTGAGTTAATTAAGCAAATAGAAAAATGGCGTAAGTTAATGATGGATGGTAGAATCAGAGTCAAATGTACGTGTTTATTGTTTTTTGTTTTGTTTTGAAATATGTACGTGTTTATTGTAGACACCTAAATACACAACACTTATATTTAATTATGAGTATACCGTCATATGGCCCAAGTATCAATTAAAAATTAAATTTGTTTGATTAATTAGGCTCCATTCGGGTGTTTTTCTATTTGACTATTTCTAGTTTTGAAATTTTAAATGCACTGTGAATGCAATAGATGTAATTAGAAGAAAAAAAAAAAGTCAATAGATATTTTGCACCCATAACCTAATGAGATGAAAAAAAAACGTAGTAAGAATTATTGACATAGAATTGATGCATGCATGCGCACTGATTTGCATCATCGATTTTCAACATTTCCGAGTAATAATGGCTTCATGATTGGATCGGATGAAGTAAATGCATGGTGTCGTGGGCACCCATTTTTCCTTAGTCAGCAAACAAAAAAGAAGCGATTTTGGTCAAAAAAATTGTTGTTTTCAAATCTTTCCCACACGAACCTAACTTCGCAAATGGGGTTTAAAAATTAAAACACGAAAAAAAAGTCTCTTCAAATATAATTAAACAATGGCAGCAAAAGCAGACGCGACTACAAAAGTGTCATTCGTTTCGTTTCATTTTCAAACGTAGTATCAGTAACATTATGCTAAGAATAATTCAACGAAATGGACTCAGTGGAGATGGCTTTTTAAAAATCATAAGGATCTTAATTTCTTTGTCGAAGAAGTTAATTAGTGGCTTTTGAACTTGACAAATGTTTCTTAATTCTGCACAAATATATAAATACACTTTATAAAATTTGATGATGATTCAATATTTTATTCTTTTAGTGCATTATCATTAATCTCTAACTTATAACTTATAAGAATTAATGGATGTGTGTGAAAGTGAAAAAGGATGAATCAACTCACACCAATATAAGTAATTACAATAATATATAAGTAATTAGAATAATTTGAATGACATGACAAAAATATATATACTACAAGAAATGTGTGTTTTATAACATATTTAGTACTTTATTTTTTGGGGTGCTTCTCTTTAAATTACAGTTACTTCCTAAAAATTACCTATTATTAAAAATATTTGTATTAATTATTTCATAAAATAACAGTTATTAAGTACTTACGTTTCAAATTTTTTTTAAATCAAAATAATTTTCCTATTTTAGATTTGGCTTAATTTTAGTATCTAAAACTTTTTTTTTTTTTTATACAAACACCTTTAATCATTCAATCCTTTCAATAATAAACAACTCTTCAAAATAAACGATATCATTAAAAAAAACATAAAAATAGAACCACCCTTGTAGATGATATTGATCACCACATTGATGTTAGGTGAATGCAAACTTTTATATTTTATTTCATTCTACTCTTTTAATATTAATTATATTAATAATTAATGTAGAATTAGCTGACATTAAAATAGAAAGTACGCAACAGTATATTTTAGGTAAATTGATTCCGCAACTTCATATATCCATACCAGAAATTAACTAAATCTCAGTCCTTAATTAAAGGACACAATTAGTACCCACCATTTCTCCCTAATATGTTAGAATGTTTCTGTGGATCGATAAAGAGAGAGTCGACGACGCGACCTAATATTGTAAAAGGCGCACACTGTTCATGAAATCACTAGTGGAAATGAAACGGAAAAGAATCAAAATCAAAACATTAATTGCAACGCAATTTACAGTCATATTTATGTGTTTGAATAATAGACATATAGATATAGTAGTAGTTTCTGATGAACACGTTTTGCTTTACGTTCTTTGAAGTTCAACCTTAAACAGTGAAAATCTTCCATATACCAGCTCAGGCCAGTTAATTTGCATCACTTTGCGATGAATATACGTAGTATCGGTGCCCATTAGCAGTGTACTGTATATAACACAGTCTTTGATATAGCGTCAGTTGTGGACTAATTAACGTGGCCTTAATTATTGCAATTTAGTTTTGAATTATAATAACATCCATCCATTATTGCAATTTTTCTTTAATATTAATTTAAATGTCATCACGAGCTTATACAAACTAATAATATGATATATTATAATAAGAAAAGTTTGCTGATATAAAAGTTAATATATGCTGTTAATTTATATAATACTCTTAAAAAATTCTCAAAATTTAGATGCCGAGGTGGATAATATAACTGTGTCTGTGTGTGACACAGTCGTTTGATAGTTCAAACGTTGAACAATATTAAACGTAGTAGCTAGTCATTTTGTTAGGCAGAATAGATTAAGTTACTAATTTGCCCTTGATTTAGTTTAAAATTATTTTCTGCAACTTTTGCATGCGTTATTTCCTCCCCCTAGGCCCTAGGCCCTAGGCCTTAGGGTATCATTTGATCTTATCCCACATACACAAAAAAGAACTCACAAATCAAAAGGTCAAACATATAAAAATTTCATCTTAATTTGCAATGCATGAATGAAGCCTTTATTAAGTTGCTTCAGCCTGTTTAATTAACTTGTTATCCAGTGTCGGGTTATAAACTTTTCCCACATAATTATTAAGACACGTACGTAGTACTAGTCAAGGAAGTGATAAACATTGGAGTGACAGGACGGTACCGAATCCCATTGACTTGAACATGTTTCTTAGCTATCTACTATTTATATACGCACTCTCCCTCATCATATTTCCTACACCTAGCAATTATTAATGTTTCCGTGTTTTAATTTTTCTCTCTTTCTCTCAATTTTTTCATCAAGACGCAAAAGCTATAACCATTCAATTCATTAATTCCATATCATTAGAGACGTGTGTGTGAGCTTCATTCTATTCTTTTCATCATGACAAAGTCGTCTTCATCTGGTGAAAAGATTAATGGACTGAAGAAGGGTCCATGGACTCCAGAGGAAGATCATAAACTCATCGATTACATTCAGAAGCATGGCCATGGCAAATGGAGAACCCTTCCCAAAAGTGCAGGTAATTAATTACTTAATTTGTGGCTCTCACACAAGCCACTTATTTTCATCACAAAAAGGTTTAGTTTAGTTTAGTTCATGTGTCTTGGCATTTAATTTAATAAGAACTTTATAATATTTAATGGCACGTAACATAAGCCTTTGCATTTATTTTTCATAATACACATAACAGGACTAAAAACTTGAGGCCAGATATAAAGAGAGGAAGATTCTCATTCGAAGAAGAAGAAGCCATCATTCAGTTACACAGTGTTTTGGGAAACAAGTAAGTCATGAAGTCAAAATTTCAAATCCTGAATTATTTTGCTTAGTATTCTATTCTAACCTTTTTTTTTCCTCTTGTTGGTACATATGTATTAATTTCTCACACTTTACTTTAAAAAATGCATTAAAAAGAGTACCTTTTTGAATTTGCTTATGTGATATACAGAATTGCCAACTAATGCATGGACTTTAAATCGTATGAAGAAACATTAAATTTTCTGATGTGTTGACAAAAATTTTCACGTGAAAAATAAACATGCACTTAATCATTGCTGTCTAAATGGAGATTTTTGTCTTGCATCCACAGGTGGTCTACAATTGCTGCTAACTTGCCAGGAAGAACAGATAATGAGATAAAGAATTATTGGAACACCCACATAAAGAAAAAGCTATTGAAGATGGGGATTGATCCAGTGACTCACACACCTCGCCTTGATGTTCTTCAACTTGCATCAATTCTCAACACATCTTTGTACAATTCATCACCAACAACCCAATTGATGAATTACTACCCTTCTGATCTTTCTGGGATTGAAAGATCAGTGATAAATCCAAGCCATTTGCTAAGTTTGCTCACCACTTTGCTCTCATGTCAAAGCAGAAACAACCTTGATCCCTTGAATCATCATAACCAACTTAGTGGTAACTCTCTAATGCAACTTGATTCTACACAAACCTTCCAACCAATCCAATCCCATGTCTCAATTCAAGAAGACCATATTGCTAAGTCTAATTCTAATCCATTGAATATAGAACCCCAAGTTATGAAAACTAAATTAGAGAATCAAATTCAAATCACTCCAATTGCTGCTACCTCTTTTAGCCAACAAAACAGTACACTGCCAAATTTGTGGCACTATAATAATAATGAAGGTCACATATCAGATCTACCATTATCATCAGCTATGCAAATGCAATGTTTATCTTCTCCCAAGTTCAACTCTATATTCAACAATGTCTTGGAAAATCAGAATTTGTGTCATAACAACGAGGGGGTTCCAAATTTCAATTTGAGTTCACTGTTATCGTCCACACCCTCATCATCTTCTAGCCCAAGTACTTTGAATTCGTCATCTTCCACGACATTTGTCAATGGAACAACCACTGAAGATGAAAGGGACAGTACTTACGGCAGCAGCAACATATTGATGTATAACATTTCAAATGGCTTGAATGACTCTGGACTTTTGTGATTGAAACAAGTGCTGTAATGTGATTAAGGTTCTTTTGGTTTTCTTATGAGACAGTGATTTAGTTTGTTAGTACCTCAATCAATATTTGTTTATTTCGGTTCGGACTGTTTTCAGACTTTGTTTAACAACCATATATATGGATTTATTACTATATGCATGTTGTTTTACTAGCTTGATTGATATATTCATCGAGTCTTGTTCTCCGTTATTATATAGAGTATGTTGAAATAATTAGGTACGTAGTCTTAATTCATTTCATTTATCAATCGAGACATAATACTTCTCTGATTTCTGTCTCCTCTTCCACCTCTCTCTCTTTACGCAACTAAATAAAAATTCCCCATCTCATTCAATACAGGTATAATGCATTTATGCCAACTAAAGCAATACCAAAAACCAAATTTGGACGTTCAGAAGTTGTTTTAACTAACAAGTGGAATTGAATAATGGAACTGATTTATTAAAAAAACTAAATAAATTTTAAATATTTAGTTACTAGGATTCAAAAAATTAATTAATAGAAGAGATTAATTAAATGTTTTTTTCTTAAAATTTTGGTGAAATTGTCTAATACACACCAACTGGGTGGATATTAGCCTTCCCCTTAATTAAATGGCATAGTGAATTAAGCCATATATATAGTTCTGCCACATATTAAAAATTAAGCAAACCAACTATATCAAAAAGAATAATTTGATTTTAACTAAAATGGTATATATATAGTCCTTATATATAATTGTAGATGATTTGACATAATTTTTTTTGACACCGTGATTTAACATAAATTTTAACATGCACTTGTTAGAAAATGTTGCATTTCCCTTTTTACTTTCCGAATACATAGTTGGAATCTTAGACTGAGTGGACTGAGAATTTATGTTTTGGATAATTGGTTTAATTAAAAGTTTATTCAACAAACTCTTATTATAAAAAAAAGTTTATCATAAATTTCATCATAAAAACTTTATGTTCACAATTTATATTAATATAATTCTAATATAATATTATATTATTTTAATTGATAGTTATATTGGATAGGTTAGAATTTTGACAATAATTATCTTTATCCATCCTTGGTAATTTTTTGTTCAAAAACTATTCATTTTGGTAATTATTTTAAAAAAAATTGACTTTTTCCACCACAATGCCACCTGTTTTATCAATAATTTACTGTTTCATTCATTGTTGCTCCTTTCTGCTCTCTTTTTTATGATTTCTAGTAGAGTTGAATTGCGTTGCCTATTATCCTTCTCTTGCAATGGCCGATGGAGGAGGAAGCAGCGGCCAACACGATTCGCATTCTGGTAGCATTGGACTGTCTGTCTACTTTATTGAATGATTGTGACACGACTACTTTTATGATAACCTCTCCGCATATAGTCAACTACTTTGTGAAAACCGTTCTTGGTGGTACTGGTGTAATGGTGTTGGTCATATCACTATCCACCCTATTGTTATAAAGAAGGTTTGTGATTGAATAATGCTAATACCAGGTAAAGTAGATATAGTGAAACCTTTTTTTCCTTCAGGAACCTATTTGGTTTTGTTTAAATTTTATGGAAAGCCAATATAGACACACTAATTTTTGGAAATAAAAAGAAGAGAAAATTGGAATAGTTAAAAATCTCATTTTGTCCAAAATTTTTATGAATTGCAGGGTTCAACATATGTAGCTCTGTACGGTGTGTAGCCTGTATAGTATGGGAAACATTAGTGAGGAAAGACTTAATAATCAAAATATTTAATTTTTTAAATTAGAGTGATCAAATATTATAATTAAAAATTAAAAGTACCAAAATTCTTGATTTGAAAAATTAGAGAAACAAAAATGATAATTTATCACTTTATCTACCGTTCTTTACCAATTCATTTGATATCAATAATATTTATAATATTCAAGTAAGGCATGTTTTATTAGTTCTCCTGGTGACAAAGAAGCCACAGTTTTTTGTATTACACGTTCTCCCTTTTATAAATGTATTTTATAGTAGCCTTAGATTGTAAATCCTAAATTTAAACAAACATTATTTCACCTCTTATTATAAGAGTGTTTGTTCAATACAAGAAAAACTTATAAATCACACTTTATAAGTCTTGTATGCTAACATGCAAATCATGATAGTAGTAATTATCCAACAAAACTTTTTTAATTTTTGGTAAGAAACTATATAGTTAAATTATGTTTCTTTCATTTTTGTCCATGTTTTTTTTCAATTTTATTAAATCACACTTCTTTCATTTTTCTTTAATTTTAAAGTTTTTTTTTTATATAAAAGAAATATAAATAATCACCTAGTTAAAAAAATAAAGATTTAAAAAGTGCATACATTATATAAATTTTGTCCAGCATTGATTCCAAGTACAAAGGATCTATATATTTTAAAATCTCCACTAAAAAATTTTATAACTCATGTTTTTATCATTGATTCTAAGTGGAAAGGGTGGCTATGCTTTAAAACCTCCACTAATAAATTTTATAACTCATGTTTTTAAGCAATATGCTACAAAAATATTATTGATTCAATAGGTAACATGAGATGTTATTTCAAGAAATATGGGACACATGTTAGAGGTGTTTGTTTATGATTTTAAGGCCATTAGCGTGAGTGTAAGGTTTTTGGATGCACTAAAGAGGGAAAGTAGAAAGATCAAATGAAGTATATATATATATATATATATATATAGGGTGACCATATGCGTTTTTATATGATAATGAGAACAGATATTAAAAAATTAATATATATGTACTTCATTTTAACGGATGAGAATATCTATTATCATTCTCACGTAAAAACGCAGCAGTTCTCGTGTGTGTGTGTATATATATATATATATATATATATATATATATATATACACGTTTATTATGAGATGAGAAATTTAAATAATAACTTGATTAAATATTAATGGTTAAGTAATTTTGAATGAAAATTAAATATGATCTTCATCATATATAATCATATATCTCTTAATTATTTTGCTGTCATCATCATTACCACTATCATAGTTGTCGTCTATGTTGTTGTGTCTACCATGACCATCGTCGCCACTACTAACAGGGTCATCGTTTCCGCCATCGCCACCATCATAAGTTGCCACCACTAATAGAGCCACTACTAACAGAGTCACCATCATGATTGTTGTCCTTATTGTTGTCGCCATGGTGGTGGTGGTGGTGGCGGCAACAATAGTGGTGGTGATGGTGATCTTGTTGGTGGTGGCGACAATGGTCATGATGATATAAAATTTAAAATTACATCTAGACCATTAATATTTAATCAATGATTATTATTTAAGATTGATTCAAATAAAAAAAAAATCTCATAAATTCATTAGATTTAGGTTGATACGGTGACATACATATTTTTTTTATAATTTAAACTATAAATATAATCCGTTAAATTAAAATAATTTTTTCATAAAAATAAATAAATTCAAATTATTTAAAATTCAAATTAGAACCTCATTTAGCAATAAAATATATAAAATTTTTACCAAATATTCAAAATATTTAATTTATCACGTTTTAAAATATCTTAAATTTTTCATCATTACTCATTATGACAATCAATCACTACTACGAGTGCTTCTATGATTACTGTCATTGTCAATATCGTCGTTACTGGTGACGGTAGTGACAGCGACAACAACGACGATATTAACTATGTTGGTAACAACTAATGATTGACATGGTGGTTGTAGTGATAATTATAGTAGTGATGATAATGACTATAATAATAGTGGTGGTGATGATAATAATAATAGTGACAATTATAATGATGATAATAAATTTCAAATATTTAAAACGTAATAAATTAAATATTTTGATTATATAACTGTTAATGTTTTAGAGATATTATTATTAAATGAAGTTTTAATTTAATTTTTTTAATGAATTAATAAAAATCATTAGATTTAATTAAAAAAATGAATGGTTAAGATTTAGTGTCAATTATTAACCCATCCGATATTTATTGTCATTATTAATTATTAGTATTAACATTAGTATTAATTTAAATAAGTTAATATATGGAAATAAATTTAATTTAAAACATAATTAAAGTAAGAACAAATTACAATACCTCAAAGATTGGAATTGTACATGCATAATTTGTAATAAGTGTTATTTTTAAATCACTCTTTTATCTCATCATAAATTTTGTGTAGCAAACTAACAATCTCAAAGATTTATCTCATCATAAATCTCTTCTCTTATTATTCTTTTTTTATTATATTTATATATTCGATCATGTCTAGCTACCTGCCAAACGGATCTTACAATAAATTCACTTGCAACAAAAAAACATATCCATATAATGACATTTTCACTGAAATTCTAACCATTCACTTTTAATATTTCTATTAAAAAATTAATGGTTGGATTTATTATATTTTTTTACACTAGAGTCGATCTCCTCCCCTAGCAACATAACATACCAAGTCAAGGCCCTTTTTCGTTTTCTTACTAAATAAAATAATCCAAAATAAATAAAATAGGCATGCATATGGTTGACTGGCTAAGAAAAGTCGAGTAATCCAAAATTCACGTGATTTGTTTTATACTTTTATCCATTTTCTTACTTTGAGCTTTGAACAAAGATTTTTCCGTTATCTAATTCTAATTCTAATCTGTCTACAAAAAAGGCTTGTCTATTTGACAGAACATTCTTCCCAGCTCGTTGCAAACAACCGCATGATTTTCCTCGGGTTCTCTCAGGTGTGTTACATGTTTGGATAACCACAACCACGCGTTCGTGTGTCATATGGCACCAATTTTGTGGCCCTGATCAATCTTCAAAGCCAAAAGGTTCTTCATATTAGGGTCATGGATTCGACGACGCAAAAGATCAAAGTCAAAAACTCGTTGCTGATGCATTTCAAAACCGTCAAAGGCAGTGATGGCTTTGTCAACTCTTGTCCATCCCCGGTCAATGCCGGCACCGACCCCGTTTTGTCGTATCTTGCGGTTGCGGACAAGGACGGCGTCGTTTGGCCGGTCATGTGGTCATCAATGCTCGGAGCGGCGGAGGAACTAGAAGAAAAATGTGGAAGTCGCCGGAGAAAGTGGCGGCTCATCAGGGCCGCTCTCAATGGAACCACTTTGGTAGCTTTCATTCTTTCTATTTAACTTATCGGTATAAAAAACTAATCATTATAAACTCGTCAAAGAATTTTTAAATATGACCCCCTACGTTTGAAATACTACATCTAGATTCATGCACTTGATTAATTTTATTTTGAAATTATACAGACTTGAATAACAATTGGAAACTTAATTTCTAACAATAACGTTTTAAAATATAGAGTTGCAATAATCAATTTATATATTAGTAATATATATTTTTACTTTTTTTTTTTTTTTTGGTGAGAGTTTTATGGATAACTGACTTTCTTTTTGGTGGTTCTTATATATATAGATGAGGATGGTTATTAAAAGAAGGAAATCAAATAAGGAAAAGTTGTCCTGGACCGTACCAATCAGCAACTTGGAAGAAACAAGTGGTAAAATATCAAACCCAGAATGTAAAAGCACTTGCCGAACTAGTTCAAATGTTTCCTTAACCTATGGTTGTAACTCATCTGCACTCACTTCCTCATCTCCAAGTTCAAGTAATATTTCTTTAGTACGCACCGTTTCCACTCATGAAACATTCTCACCACTAAATGGAACAAAACAAAAGCAATGTGGTCTTGAAGTTGAAGATAGAAAGAAAGGACAGGACTATGGTTCCAATTATATAGCTCCTTTTTGCATGCTTTCAATTGCTCTATTGGTTTTGATTCTGTGGGGTAAAATTGTTGCTATAGTAATCACTTCAATGTCGTTGTATCTCGTGCCTTGTGGTCATAGAAAGCCATGCAACGAAGGGGGGTTATGTAGAAAGAGTGAGTTTGAGTCGGTTCAAAATAAGAAGGTGCTTATTATGGAAGCGGTGCTTGGGAGTGAGAGGAGCCACAATTGTTTTTAGCAATGTTGAAGCCATAGGGGGAAAGACATTTGAGGGAGTGTGATAACTTCTTTCATGATTTTGGCTTGAACTATGTATCATTGCAACCAATTCAATGCACTGTGAAAGGTTAATTTCTTACTTTCTTAGTACATTTTTGTTTAAATTTATTTAGGAAAATAATTATTTATTTTAATAAAATAAATAATTATTTATATTTTTAATATATTTATCTGAATAATTTCAACTTAAAATAAATTATTTTATATTTATTTAAAGAAATAAATATTATTTATTTATAAAATAATTATTTATATGATAATTATTTATTTTATAAATATTTATTATAATTTTAAACAAACTTATACGATATATTTCGTCTCTTTTAATTAAGTTTATTAAATTCTTTATAATATATGTGACGATTATAACTCTTTTAATTTTTACATATTTAATATTTGAAATTGACTTTTCTAAAATGAATAATAATTAAATTATATTGTAATAGTAATTATATGTATGTACATACATATATAATTAAAAATAGGTTTTCATTTAAAATAAAATATTAAAAATAAGGTTTTTATTTACTTATTTTAATGTGATTTTTATTATTTTATGAACTATATTATATAAGTGAATATAATAAAATAAATTATATTATCTGATTAAAAATTCCATTATACAAATTATTATTTGGGATAAAATCCTTAACAATTATTTATAAATATTTTACCAAAACATCTTATAATTACTTTGATCAAATGTTTAACAAATAACACTGGAAATTATATTTGTATTGCTAATGTTTAAACTTTTAAATCAATAACTTCTAGAATCACTTTATTATCATCAGTTTCATTAATTGTTGTTTCTTTTTTTAATTTAAAGTTTAGAGAATTGAATTGTCTATTACACCGTGTGAGAGTTCATATATATTTTTTTTTATCATAACATGAAATGATTCTAAATATTAATGCAAGCTTCTCCACCTAACTTAGGAGTAACCCACTTAAATATTAATGACTTTAGTCAATTACTTAACCATAACTTGCCTACTAGCTAGTTGTACTTGTACAAGACCATAAGTTGGATAGAAATCAAAACTCAAGGTATAATTAATTAGTTTAGGAAAGAAATTTATAAATGAAAGGAAGGGATCGATAATAATAGAAAATAAGATTATTTTTAGGTTGTTTAGTAAAAGAGGTTTTTTTTTTTTTTTTTAAGTTTTCTTTCTTTTTGTTTGATAACGTAACAAGTAAAAATAGAGAAAATAAAAATAACATAAAATTTTCACTAATACTTATACGTTCGACACTTATAATCTCCTTAATCTCATTATACTTTAATTCATTTTTCTTTCCTCTAACCAAATCCGAACGGACCCTTAATGTCGAAGGCTTACCCAACCACATAAAAATCACCTCAATTCTAATATGTTTGGCTGCAATCTTAGTCCGATTTACTGACGTGCTTTGCCCAGTTGGAGCCAAACTAGTTAATTTTATAAACAACAACAACAATGCAAAGTATTAGTTAATTGTAGCTTAACCTTCCCTGCTTAAGAGTTAACGTCGCTGATGTGTTAACTAGTTAAATATATTGTCCCTGTTGAGTAGTTCCGAAGACGGAGGAGTTCACCACTCCACTCCACTCCCTATCCTCCTCGGTTCGCACAACACAATGATAACCAACGTATTCCTAAAGCCCCATCTCGTTGCCTTTCTTCCTTCAAAGTTCATCTTCCCTCACACTAACAAATCTTCTTATTCATTTACCCTTCCCACCACTCTCTTCATTTCACACTTCTCCACTACCCCTCTCTCTTACGGACCCTCCCTCAACAAGGGAACTAACCCCTCCCAATCCCAATCTCCCAACCAAAACGACGCCGTCTTCCTCGAAGAGGCATTCACGCGCGTCTTCCACCTCGCCGCACTCCGCGTCCCCTCCGCTGAATGCTCCGCCCTCGAAAGCCGCCTCCGCGGCCACCTCCTCAACTGGCCCCGCGTCCGCAACATTGCCCGCGTCCCCGGCGACGACCTTGACCCTACCCTCGCCCCTCTCTTACCTCAACCAGTTAACGGTAACGGAGAATTCGACGGCGACGACGAAGAAGAAGAGGAAGAAAGACGTCTCGTCTCGCTTCAACGCCGGATTCGCGGCAAGGCTGATGGTGACGGCGACGTTCTGAGCCCCGTGCTGTACCGCGACAGGCTCGCCAGGACGTTCAACACCAGCGGATTCGTGAAATTCCGCAACCTCGCGAAGATTTCGCGGCCGAACAGGAACAAGAGGAGGAGGAAGAGGATGGAGGAGGCGAGTAAAGGCGTTAGGCGCGTGGGGGAGAACGGTCTTGCTGCGGTTGAGGTTGTTGAGGAAGAAGAAGAAAGTGGTGCTGGTTTGAGGAACTTGCTGGGAGAAGAGTTTGCGAGGAGCAAATGGAGGGGTTCCACGAGATTGCTGCTTCTGGATGAACGCCACGCCGCTCACGCTGTTGAGGAGTTGCCTGAGGCAATTAAGGTGCTGCCTTTGTTTTTTCTGCACTCACTCTTTGTTTCTATTCTCTGTGTTTGCATACTCCTTTCTGTGTCTGTTATTGTGTCCAAGTTTTTAAATTGCTGTCTTGGACTTTTTATTTTTTAAAACCTTGATTATGTATGATTTTTTTTTTCAACTTTTCATGTACAGTTATAATGATTAGATATGTTCAAATTGTTAGAGTGGTAGCTTTTAGAGCAATGTTCCTTGTAAATGCTCTGACATTGACTTAGGGAAGCCACGCATTTTCTGTTTCAAAAGTTAACTAGAGTGAGCTCTAGACGTGTAGCCATACTCCAGCTTCACTTAGCATGCTGATTTTGGATATTTGCACGAGAGAATTTGCGAAGGTTCCTATCTGTCATTAATGTGAATGAGGTTATATATAGTCAAATAGTAATCCTTTTGTTTGATTGTGCACAAGTCCATGATACCTGGTTACATTAACAATGCTGTAGTGTATGGGGAACTTTTTCCTGGCATTTGTCAATTTGGATGCCCTTTAGTAATTAGTAGTAAAGGAGGTATTTAATCCACAAATATGCAATACATTGTGATGCTATGGTGAACTGTCAAGCATCTGAAATCATATTAGTTAAACTGTCATTACCTTTTATTTGATATTCTTGACACGACCTTATACAGGCTATCTTGGTCATTGTGAAATTATAGCATCATGTTGATGTTGCCAGAGATTTTATATTGTTTGACCTTGGAGAATTCAGTATCAAACTATCAATCTTATTTTAGGGCTCTCCCCTCTTGTCCAAGTTTCAATAGTGGTAGTTCAAAGGTGAACTACAGAACTAGTGAACGGTGACCAAACTATATCTTTAATTTAGAATTTTCATTATATACTACTACTTTTGAGTATTTAACCTGATGTTCCATCTCTTAGTTTAAAATGGGATAAATCACATTTATATTCGTGTTTTTCTTATTATTATGAAAATTTGTTCTATATGTGGTTTTGGCATCTAACATTTGATCTAATCACTTGACATAGTTTATATTTTCATCCTATCTCCAGACTGTTTTGAAGGAGTATGCAGGAAAGAGTACAAATTTGACCCTTGAGCTTGTTAGATGCAAATTGACACTATTCTATGATTACTGGCAGATGACTGAGGTATATTATAGCAAAGGCACACTGATACGCATATAATCTGTGTTTGAGTGTATGTATATGTGTATTTAAGTTTTTCTTTGTACATATTCTGTGTGTGTGTCTGTTGTTGGTCTTTCAGACTTTCACGATTAAATGACTTTTCATCTGTATGATTTACTTGACTCAAACATGTGCTTCAAATCAAAATAATATGGTACTTCTGTTTTATTCTTTGTTTCTATTTTAACACAACTTCAATTTTTTCGTAACTTGTGAAAATTGGATTTTAAGTTATAATCAACATCTGATTTATATCTACAATGATTTTCTAAATCTAAATTTGTATTCAACCTAGAAACATTTTTGTGATAACTGATAAGTTTTCCCCTTTTGATGTTCTTCATTCAACTTCAAATTGTGAATAAAATAAACATTATCAATACTAGATCACTGTTGCAGGTCTTGGAGGCCTTGCTACCTGAGGGTATGATTATTCCTTCAGCTTTTGAGACTGTTGGTCATATAGCACACCTGAATTTAAGAGACGAACACTTACCATACAAGAAGCTGATAGCACAGGTTTTTATTTTAGAAATATCTTTGGTTACTGTATTAAATGTAAAATGTTAAATTGTATTGCAAATTCTTATCTGTGTTAATTTATGAAAGGCTACTTTCATTCATATTCAGGTAGTGTTGGATAAAAATAAGCCTAGGATACAGACGGTTGTGAACAAGATTGATTCCATTCAAAATGAGTACAGGACCATGCAGCTTGAGGTTTTAGCAGGAAACCACTCTCTTGTGACTACAGTAGTTGAAAATGGAATTCGCTTTCAGGTTGACTTAGCTACAGTGTATGCTCTCATTTCCCTCCTTTACTATCATAGAAGGCTTGCTTTATTAATTGCTCAATTAATGTCATTTCATGAAATAACTGTTTGATATAGTCTAGGCATACGTTAATGGGATCCTCTGATTGTATTTCTGTTTGAGTAACACCGATGACACAAGTATATCCTTATGAGATCTGAAATATGCATGTAGGTTAGAATCTATATGATAGGTACCAGCAAGCAAAAAAAATACCAAAAGGAAGAAATTAACTAATTAAGTATGAAAATATTTATATTCCAGTAACAGTTTTGAACCAATGGAATTTGGATTTTGGTATATTCTGTGCAATGGTGGAAAAATGAAAGACTCAGACAGTTTCAAGATTGTCTAGTCTCTTGAGGCCAAACCTAATTCTAGCTTACCTTCTACACACCCTTATTTGGCTTCCTTCCCTCCCTCCATCCCTCCCTCCCTCCCTTGGGGTTGCATCACCATTAAGATATGTTGATTTTCACCTTATGTTGGAAAGTTTTATTAGGGATTTTCTTAGGCAGGCATTTGGTAAAAGACTAAATGCAAAAGTATGAATTACCACTTTAGTTTTTTTTCTTTCTGTGCAGATATTGGAGTTCTAGGCTTGGGACAGAAAGACAAAGGCTTCTGAGTGGTTTTACACGGAATGATGTTGTCTGTATGTGTCTAACTTTATAAAAGAAGTGTACCTATGTTATCTTCACCTCCATTTCTTGTTATTATTGTCTTTCTGATAGTGGAATTTAGCTGGTTAGAGCAATCTGTTGTCAAATGTTTGCTATGAGCAGGAGCTTGAATATAGAAACTTTTAGAATATATGAAAATATGTTATCATATATTTGATCATATCATAAACTATCCTTTAGGATTAGTTTTCCTTTTTTCCATTATCTCTTAGGATTGGTTACCATGTTTCCTTGTCTCATGATTTGTTTTCCTATATAGTTAGGATCATACTTGGTATAACTATAAGTTTTATACACATATCATCACATCACATTGTATTGCTCCATATTCAAGATAATATTATTCAGTCTCTTTTTTCTCATTCTCCTCCCTTTATACCCAAAACTCCATGATTTCAATAGAACCAACAATTACTTAGTGGTTGAACCAAAAAGAAAAAAAGAATTGCTCAGTGGTGGCACAAATAGACAATGCTGCTTGGGGTTTGAATGCTTGATACATATTTGATAAGCAGTATAAATCTGTAAATGTATGAGTGAGATTAATGTTTTGGGCTTGGCTAAAAAAGTGCTCATTCATGTCATTTTACTCATTGGTATATTGATGTAAGCATATCAACCAATGTATTGATGTTGTATGCAAGTCCCATTTTTGAGAGGCCAATGGATAACTACATAAATTTGTAGTCTATCTGCTTTGTGGATTAGTCCATAAGAGATTAGTTGATTTATTTGTATGATATTTCTAGAATTTATTCTTTCATTCGGAAAATTAATACTTATTACCTATGCAGATACTTATTGCATTTTATGAATGCTTTGAAGTCTTTAAAAAAAATGAATTGCATATATATACTAGCAGTATTTCATTGGTTTGACTGCCGTTAACTGGAGGCAGAAATGTATTTAAGTTATCTTGGTACTATGCATAAGAACTTAAAATACCCACGTTCAGAATCTGGACATAAGTACATCATCAATATTGAAATCGTTTTCATAGCTTTGCTAAGATTTTAATACATATGCATATCACCTGTTGGATATTATTCTAGAGAAACTACTTAGAAATCCCTTGGCTATTGGTATATACGAGGCTGACAAGGGGAAAAAAAATTCATGAGGTTTGACAGGACTGGGTTGTTTTCCCTTATTGTTTTCTTGATTTATGTAATGAATGCCAAGTCTGCACTAACTTCTTTTAGAAGTTATGCTATGAGCTGTCCGAGATTCGAATAATGAACACATCCTACCCCCTTGCAATAGTATAGAATATTCTTCTTGTTGTGCATCTGAGGGGGTTAAACACCGGGGAGATTTAACCAATGGACTCGAGCACACTACATAAGTAAACTAGACACCACACTTCAACCCAAAACCTTAAGGCTCAGGTTTATGGGTCTTTCCCTCACTTATATGGTGTTCAACTCTCCCATTCCTATCCGATGTGGGACTTCATCTTCACACTTGTACTCAACAATCTCCCCCTCAAGTGTGAGTCTCTTCCACATGATAGCTCCCCCTCAAGCGGAAGCCACGAGTATTCAATGATGGCCTCTAGAGCTGCATGCTCTAATACCTTACACCGCTGTGCTCTATCAATCCATAGCCACGGGACATGCTGCCTGGCCTCCATGTATAGACCCATCGCCAGGAAGACTTTCATTTGCAAGGGATCCCCATGTCCATGTTTGGATCCATCCATCCATCTGCATCTGAAGGGGTTAAACACCGGGGAGATTTAACCAATGGGCTCGAGCACACCACATAAGTAAACTAGACACCACACTTCAACCCAAAACCTTAAGGCTCAGGTTTATGGGTCTTTCCCTTACTTATATGGTGTTCAACTCTCCCATTCCTATCCGATGTGGGATTTCACCTTCACACTTGTACTCAACACTTCTTTGTTATTGGTGATGAGAAAATATTCATAACTTGCTTACACATGTATCATCATTGACAGGTGATGTTTTCTCTGGAGTTGGTCCTTTAGCCATATCTGCAGCAAGGATAGTTAAGCGTGTTTTTGCCAATGACTTAAATCCTTATGCGGTTGAGTATCTCGAAAGAAATTGTGTTCTAAACAAACTTGAGAGGAAGATTAAGGTATGATTGTTTGTTGAGTGAATGTTTTCTTTAATATGTTTTACCAACTCTTACATATGAAAAGATAATAAAGAAAAAGTATGTTGGAAATTGGATCCAATTGTTTTCCACAACATTTTTGGACTTCTCACTTCTGTAGTTTTTTGAAGCTTAAAACTTCTGTGAATTATCTTGAGTGTGAAGTTAAGAAGCATGGACACAAAACACAACACAAACAGTAAAATTTGAATTGCCCCATTAAAATTTGAAATATACCTGTCTTCAGGCACTACTCCTTACCTGAAGTGTCCATGCTTTGTAGTACGTGACTCTAATGGCTAGAAGGATGTGCTATATATTTCAATGTTTTATCTCGAATTGATGAAGAACCAAGGCAGAAGTTGCATTTGAATCTGCATGTGGCAGCACTATTCTTGATGAAATTTTCTGCCAACTAAGGTCATTGTTTGTTGTTCTAGGTTTTTAACATGGATGGAAGGAGATTCATTAAGGCTATGTATGCCAACGATATATCTCAGTCCATCACACAAGTGGTTATGAACTTGCCAAGTGAAGCTGCAGAATTTCTAGGTTGCTTTTCCTGACAAGATCACTCTTTATCTGCTCAATATCTTATATGCCACTAGTCCAATTTGATCCATCCCACATTTTTTGTAGGAGTAAACAACTATAATATCTTGATTTGATTTCTGGATATGCTTGGCTTTCTCTGCAGATGCATTTAGGGGAATATACAAAAATAGACCAAAGGATGGGGAATATGCTTTGCCAATGATCCATGTTTATGGATTTTCCAAAGCGCGAGATCCAGAGTTTGATTTTCACGAGGTTGGTTGCTGATCCAGAGTTTGATTTTTCTCTGTAGGATTAGACTTTCCACTAATCACTTTTATTTTTGATTTTGCTGTTAAGCTAGTGTTATGTAAAGCTTGTTTTAAAGACAACATCTTAATAAAGCTCTTATGATGCAGAGAATAAGAATTGCGCTGCTAGAAGTGGCAGTCAACGTAGACATGCGACGGGTACGACTTGTTGCTCCTGGAAAATGGATGTTGTGCGCATCATTTATTCTCCCCAAAAGTGTTGCATTTGCTGATACTGCAGTTAATACCTAAACAGTATTTAGATTCTCATTTATTCATTGCATTAGTTGTCTAAATTGATATGGTGTATATATGTCACATGACTATTTTTCTTTTTAACTTCTAGGTCTCTAGCATTACTAATTACTAATTAGTGGATACTGAAAAAATAAAAATAAAAACTAAAGCCCATGATATAGAATTGTAAGAGCCGCAAGCGGCCTTTTTCCGAGTTTAATTTAAATTGGTTTTACCCTACTGAAGTAGGACCAAATTCTTATACTATGTATGATTAATTCCATCAAACAAAATTATTGAACGAAGGAACTTTTGTTTTATACGTACTATGTTACTAATACTGAATGGACCGATCACTAGCCAAAGGCAATTAAACACAACACATTCTTATTTATGTATGACGTGATTGGGTGCAACTATACCTCAACTCCTCAAGTATGAAGACAACAAAGCAGGATCTTAACAACCAATCTAGGCGAAAATAATATCTTAAGCTAAATCCGATTTTGAAGTTTCACAGCAAGAGAAGATCCTTTCATCCCAGAAGTTGTTGCTTGTAGAGCTGACGATTAACTCAGGCAACGGGGTCCACTGCACCTCTCTCATCTTGATGTGCCTCCTCTCAATTGAAGTACAGGTTGGTGGTACTTTTTTAGTTTTAATACCATGATTTATTTATGTGATGCCTTGTCTTTTTAGCTTAGTGATTATGTGAACTAAGTAACTAAAAATACCATTTGTAAACGTACTGTACCATAAATTTAGAAAAAAGAAAAATGATGTTTGGACTAGTCAATAATAATTTTGTGAAAACCCAAACAAGGTTCCCTTTTGTAGTGTAGTGTACACAGTACACTACATGATGAGGTTTTTACTATGTACATATGTATATACGTAGTATATACTATTATGATCTGTTAAAAACAAAACTGTGGTGGATTGCAGGTGGGGGACAGCTGGGGGATCTGTGGGTGGTTTTTTATTTTATTTTACTGGGAGTCTGGGGCATGTGCCAGACACATATTGCTTTTGTGTCTGGGCGTTTTGTTTTGTAATTGTTTTCCATTAGGCAGGACCAGCACAACTACCAGTACCAGGTGACAGTGACATTTTCATGCATCCAGAAAAAAAACACGCCCTTTCTGTTCTGCAATCAATGCCCTCTCTCCTCTCAACTCAAGCGTACGCATACTCATTACTCAATTCTTTGATCCTGCAGCGATCCCTGGATATAATAACACTAGCTAGCTAGCTAATAGCTATAGCTAGCCAGCACAAATGCTATTCCACGATCCTGTTCCTTTCATCAAAATCTTGTGTGATACATGTACTATGTCTATGTGAGGGAGAAAAGTGTCCATTGGGGATGGTAGGTGAGGGCAGAATGGTAAAATGAGCAGAGCAAATCTCAGTTCAGATTGAGATCTAAATAATGATCTCTGTAGGAGGGTGGTGGTCCTTGCCCTTGTGATTGTCTTATTGGTATATGGATATGCGAGGCGAAAGAGGAATATGACTTGTATTGTATTGTATGTAGCAGTAGTAGGAGAGGAATCTCTTCCATTTTTTGTACTAAAATGGATTGGTCCTTCACAAGTTGCATAAAGCCAGAACCAACAGTTACTCTAACTGCCCCATTCCTTTATGGCAATCTCCTCTCTTCTACAAACAAACAAACAATTTGTATGTATTACTCCCACCTCTCTCTCTCTCTCTCTCTCTCTCTCCCTCATTAAACCATCCCTTTTTGTTGCTATAAAACAACGAGGAGAAGCCTCATTTCAGATGGTGGATTCCTCTATATTTATGAAATAACAGTATGGTTATATGTCTAGGGCATGCTGATAAGGCCTCTTCGTGGGCTCTTGCATCTCTTTTTCATCCTTACTCACTTGTTAAAGTAAACTCCAAACACAATGCTTCATTTGTTAAGCCATAGTTGACAGATTAACTACCACACTACACAAGTATGAAAAAGTATGAAAATTTCCATTTAAACTAGTTATGATTAATTATCAATAATTTTAAATTTCGAGTGATAGTTAAATTATTAATATATTGGCTTACTGTTCATTAATTTAATTGTAATTGAACCATAGTTAAGGATTAATTAAATATAAGACTAATGGTACTTTTAGACTCCAATTTTTTTCTTTCTAAATTTTGGTTTTTGCCTTTTCCTTGTAAACCCAATAATTTTGGTTTTTGTAATTTTAAAAATACCCGAACTTTAATTTCTAAAACTAAGTGTTTGGTTTATAGTTTCAACCCTCCAAAATAGACGTTCAGACAAAAGTAAAAAATTATTACTTCTTACATAACGTTTTAAAATGTGTTTATTCATTCAAATGTTAAACCAAACATACCCTAATATTTTTTTTTCTTATAGGATTCAACGTGAGTATTTAAAGGAAAAATGGAGACAATAATTAAAATATAGAAAAATTATAGGGATTAAAAATACCATTTACCTTTAAATAACTCATAATATATTAATATAACATTATAAAAAAATCACATTAGGTAAAATTGTAAATCTATTATATATGTTGCGTGTGATTACTATATTCATTTTTATTGATATTTTTTTTATTTTATATATTCAAATAATTATCTTAAATATAGTATTAGATCATTAGAATGAGTATATATTTTGATTTAATAATCAATAAAATTAAATCATTAATTCTTAAAATTTTGATTTTATATATTATTGTAATCAATTATTAAGTTTTATAAAAGATTTTTTTTTAATGTGTATACATTTTTTTTGTCTAAATTTAATGTTTTTTCTTTTATTTTTAAGTTCATATAAACAAATTATTATATTTAATTAAACTACTAAAGGATCATAGAAGAGATTAGAAAAAAATCATAGGCGTAAAGATCATTGAGATTTAAAGGTTTTGTTCATAGTTTTAGGGTTTAGTGTACACGATTTAAGGTTTTATTTATGGTTTAAGGTTTAAGTTTTAGGGTGTTATGGGTGAGTATCCAAGGTTAAGGGTTAATTATTCAAGGTTTAAGGTTTATGATTCATTCTTTTTTATTTATGGTTTATGATATGTGGTCTAAGGTTTAAGGTTTATTGTTATGATTTATAGGTTATAGTTTTAGGTTTATGATGCATGGTTCATTATTTAAGGTTTATAGTTTAGTATTTCAAGTTAAGATTGGTTTAGGTTTCAAGGTTTATGGTTTTATAGTGTATGGTTCATGATTTTAGGGTTTAGAGCTCATCTTTTAGGATTCAAGGTTTATGGTTACTCGTGTTATGGTTTAAAGTTTAGTATTTCATTTTTCAGGGATTACGATTTTGTGGTTTAGAGTTCAAGCTTTTAATATTTAGAGATTCACGATTTAGTGTTTATGGTTTGGGATTTATATGCTTGATTTATTGTGTGTTATGTTCATGTTTTAGGGTTCAGTGTCAATGGTCCATGGTTTAGAGGTTAAGGTCTAAGGTTTATGTTTGATGGTTTATGGTTTAGGTTTTTAGAATTAATGGCTTCATGTTTTAGGCTTTAGGGGTTATATGTTATGGTTTATGGTTTTAGATTTATGGTTTAGGGTTCACATGTTCATATTTAATGTGTGTTTTGTTAATGTTTTAGGGTTTGAATATTGAAACCTCATGTCTTTAGGGTTCCATTAATGAAATCCCAATTCTCTAGGGGTTCATTAATGAAACACCAAATGTTTAAGATTTCATTAATTAAACCCCAAATGTTTAAGATTTGAATAATGAAGCCTAAAATTTTTACGGTTTCATTAATGAAACTCGAAATGTTTAGGATTTCAACAATGAAAATCCAAATGTTTAGATTTTCAATAATGAAACTTCAAATATTTAAGGTTTTAGTAATAAAACTGCTAATCTTTTGGGTTTGAATAACGACACCTCAAAAGTTTAAGGTATCATTAATGAAACCTCAAATGTTTAGGGTTTCAATAATGAAACCTAATATTTTTAAGGTTTCATTAATGAAACCTTAAAGAATTTGGATTTCATAATTAAAACCTTAAACATTTGGGGTTTCATTAATGAAACCCTCAAGATTTTATGTTTCATTAATGAAACCCCAAATGTTTATTGTTTCATTAATGAAATCTTAAATGTTTAAAGTTTCAATCATGAAACCCCAAATTTTTAGGGTTTGAATAATGAAATCCTAAATGTTGAAGGTTTGAATAATGAAATCCCAAATGTTTAGGCATTCATTAATGAAACCTCAAATGTTTAGCGTTTCAATTATGAAACCCCAAATACTTACGGTTTGATTATGGAAACTCTAAATATTTAAGGTTTCATTAATAAAATCAAAACATTTGCAATTTCATTTCGAGTTTCATTAATGAAACCCTAAATATTTATGGTTTCATAGTTGAAACCCTAAACATTTGGGGTTTCATTAATGAAACCTTAAATATTTGGGTTATTATTAATGAAACCTTAAAAAATTGGGGTTTCGTAATTGAAACCTTAAACATCTAGGGTTTCATTAATGAAACACTAAACATTTGAGGTTTCATTAATGAAACACTAAAAATTTAAGCTTTCATTATTCAAACCTTCAGTATTTATGATTTCATGATTTAAACCCTAAAACTTTGGGGTTTCATTAATAAAATTTTAAACATTTGGGGTTTCATTAATGTAATTTGAAAGATTTGTGGTTTTATTAATGAAACCCTAAATATTTGGGGTTTTAATAATGAAACCATACACATATGGGGCTTCATTAATTAAACCATAAGGATTTGTGGTTTTATTAATGAAACCCCATATATGTAAGGTTTCATGAATGAATCCCCAAATGTTTAGGGTTTCAATGATGAAACCCCAATTCATTAAGGCTTAATCATTTGTTGTTTCATTAATGAAACCTTAAATATTTGGGGTTTCATAATTGAAACCCTAAAGATTTAAGGGTTCATTAATAAAACCCTAATCCTTTAGTGTTTCATAAATGAAACCTCAAATATTAAGGGTTTCATTAATGAAACCCCAAATGTTTAAAGTTTGATTAATGAAACCTCAAATGTTTAGGGTTTCAATTATGAAATCCTAAATATTTAGGGTTTCATTAATGAAACTGCAAGTTTTTAAGGTTTCATTAATGAAATCACAAATGCTTAAGGTTTTATAAATGAAACTCCATATATGTAGGCTTTCGTTAATAAAACCCTAAATCTTTAACGTTTCATTAATGAAACCTCAAATGTTTAGGGTTTCAATTATAAAACCCTAATTATTTAGGATTTAATTAATGAAATCCTAAATTTTTAGAGTTTCGATATTGAAACCATAAATTTTTAGGGTTTTAATAATAAAATCTTAAATATTTAGGGTTTGAGTAATAAAACCCTAAATGCTTAGGGTTTCATTATCGAAACTGAAATGTTTAGGGTTTCAATTATGAAACTCGAAATATTTTGGTTTTCATTAATGAAACCATTAATTTTTATGGTTTCAATTATGAAACCCCAAATATTTAAGGTTTCATTAATGAAACCTCAAATGATTAAGGTTTTATAAATGAAACCTCAAATGATGAGGGTTTCATTAATGAAACCTTGAATATTTGGGGTTTTATTAATGAAACCTTAAAGAATTGAGATTTCATAATTGAAACCCTAAACATTTGGGGTTTCATTAATGAAACCCTCAAGATTTAATGTTTCATTCATGAAACCCTACATATATGGGGTTTTAATTAAGAAGTCCTAAACCCATTTAGGGTTTCATTAATGAAATCCTAAATGTTGATAGTTTCAATCATGAAGCCCCAAATTTTTTGGGTTTGAATAATAAAATCTTAAATGTTTAAGGTTTGAATAATGAAATCCCAAATGTTTAGGCTTTTATTAATGAAACCCCAAATGTTTAGCATTTCAATTATAAAACCCCAAATATTTAAGGTTTCATTAATGAAATCCTAAATGATTAGGGTTTTATAAATGAAACCCCAAATGATTAAGGTTTCATTAATAAAATTAAATACTTAGTGTTTCATTATGAAAACCCTAAATATTTGGGGTTTCATTAATAAAATCGTAAACATTTGGGTTTTATTTCGGGTTTCATTAATGAAACCTTAAATATTTGGGCTGTTATTAATGAAACCCTGAAGAATTGGGGTTTCATAATTGAAACGTTAAACATTTAAGGTTTCATTAATGAAGCACTAAACATTTGAGGTTTCATTAATGAAACCTTAAAAATTTAGGGTTTCATTATTCAAACCATCAGCATTTAGGATTTCATGATTCAAATCCTAAAGTTTTGAGGTTTCATTAATAAAATCTTAAACATTTGGGGTTTTAGTATTTCAACTCTAAACATTTGGGGTTTCATTAATTAAACCCTAAAGAATTGGGATTTCATAATTGAAACCTTAAACAGTTTGGGTTTTTATCAATGAAACCCTACATATTTGGGGTTTCATTAATTAAACCCTAAGGATTTGAGGTTTTATTGATGAAACCTTAATTATTTGTGGTTGCATTAATAAAACCCTAAATATTTAGGGCCTCATAATTGAAACCCTAAAGATTTTGAGTTTTTATTATTGAAACTCTAAACATTTGGGGTTTTATTAATAAAACCCTAAAGTTTTATGGTTCTATTAATGTAACCCTAAACATTTGGTGTTTAATGAATCAAATCTTAAAGATTTGGGATTTCATGAATGAAACCTTAAATATTTTGGGCTTCATTATCAAAACCCTAAACATTTGAGGCTCCATTGATGAATTCTTAAAGATTTAGGGTTTCACTATTGAAACCTTAAAAATTTAGGATTTCATTATCACATGCATCACAAAACCCTAACATTTTAAAGCAAAAACCATACACCTTAAATACTAATGAAATTCAAAATTAGGATTTAAGGTTTCATTAATAAAACCGTAAAACCCTGAACCCTAAAACTCCAAACTGTAAACAATAAACATTAAAACCTTAAACTTTAAATCATGAAACCATAAATATTATAATCATAAATCATAAACCTTAGACACCAAACATTAACTATGACAAAAACAAACAATTTACCTAAAACACAACCATAAGATCTTAAACATTGAAATCTTAAAACCTAAATCATGAAACCATAACCCATTAAACCATAAACTTTGAAACTCGGATTCCTAAAATCCTAAACTTTCAACCTTCAACCTTGAACCCTAAAACCATGAATCCTAAACCCTAAAATTCTAAACCATGCATGCTAAATATATCATAAACCTAAAACCTTTAAACCATAACTTATAAACCTTAACCAATGAACAATGAAACCATAAACTATAAATCCTAGACCGTAAAATTGTAAATCATGGACCATAAACCTTAAACCATAAAACCATAAAACCTTAATCTCTCGACCATGAAACTATAAATATTTAAACCATAAACCCTAAGGCATAACACATAAACTCTAAACCCTAGGCCACAAAACCCTTAAGCCCTAAATCCCTAATCATAAACCTTAAACTCCAACCTTTACCCATGAACCAAAAACATGAAACCCTAAACCTTGAAACATTAAACATTGAAGCCTTAAATCTTAGAACCTAAACCATGAAGCCTTAAACCATTAACCATAAACTAAAACACCAAACCTTAAAACATTAAACTTGGAACATTAAACCTTAAAACATAACTCATGCAACCTCAAACCCTAAACGTGAAACCATAAATATTGAAACTCAAAACCCTAAAATCCTAAATACCAAACTTTGAACAGTAACCGATAAACATTAAACTCTACAATCGTGAATCCTAAATCATAAAACTCTAAATAATGCATGATAAACTCTTAACCTTAAACCATGTAGACCTAAAACTTAAACATTAAACCCTAAACACTTAATAATGAACCATAAACCATGAACTATAAATCAAAAACCTCAAAACCTTAAAACTATAACATATAAACCCTAAACCATAAACACTAAGACCATAAATCGTAAAACCATAAACCTTAAACCCCAAATCATAAAACAAAAAATCATGAACTCAAACCCTCTACCGCAAACCAAAAACATGGAACCCTACACCATAAAACCCTAAAACAATGAATTATGGACATTGAAACCTGAAAGCATAAAACCATGAATCATAAACACTAGACCATAAACCATAAATTATAAATTGTGTACACTTAAAACCATGGACCATAAAACTTAAATTATAAATCCAAAACAATAAACCCTAAACTACAAAATCATGAAATAATAACAATAATCTTAAACCTTAAACAATGAATCATTGAACTTTAAACCTTAAACCATATGAAATCATAAATCATGAAACCTAAAATCTTAAATCTTAAACACTAGTGTTTGACTTACTTTTATATACATTATGGTTTATTTCTACTAACATCTACTTATGCTAAATTTAAATATAATTGACAAATATATTTAAAATGTAATAATATAAAAAAATTTGATTGTAAACTTAATATTAGACACGGTGTATTATGCTAGTAGTATTAGTATAAATTATAGGTCTTACAAATAATACCAATCCATGAATCTTATATATAAGCCTTTTATTTTTCTCAAATAATATTTTTTTAGTAAAAAAAAATCACTTTTTAATAGTATCAATTAAAGTCGGTTTGTTGCTACCTGTTTTATTATAATTTTGACCGATTTTGAACAAATTATGACTTATTTACAGACCTTTTGCTCTGTTAGGTTTTTGAAGTTATTGAAACTAGTAACTTCAACTAATCGGTCCTGTTTAACTTTTTTCATCTATATATACTAGTAACATACTTAATCAAACATCCTTCCAAAATCAAGATACCATGGCATGGTAGTTAAAAAATGAACTATTCATGCCATTGTTGTTTGTGGTTTTTTTTTTTAATTTGGTCCAACTCGGAGATTAAGGTTACAGTGGTGAGAGTGGGACACACATTGGGCAAAGAATGAGTGGTGGATTATGACAAGATTGGTTAATAATGGTTGTATGGAGTGGTCCCCACCTAGAAAAGCCAATCCTAGCGAGTGAAGGCCCCACCAAGAGAGAGTGAGAGAAATCCCAAATGCCAATGATTTCCATGCAAATGAAGGGCACAATCTGCTTTCCAAGAACCCAAAAATCCACTTATGTCTGCTCAATCCCAGCAAATAGCAATGCCCTCTCTCTCTCTCTCACACGTGCCAATCTCAGCCGCCTATATTCTGCACCAAGGCTCCATCTTCCCTCCACGTGGCAAGAGGGACCACCACCTTCTTGTGGGCCCTACCACACAAAATAATGTTCATTAATTCATCCTACTGCCACTTTGTATACATCAATTGAAAAAATTTGGGTTGGTCACGCGGTTTGGGTTTTATGTCCCAAACACTATAGTACTCCTCCAATTCTTAGTTAAGATTTGCAAAACTGGGTTTCATAGGATTTGCGTGTTGGAGTTACTCTTAAAATATCTTACATATGAATACCCCCAACAGCAATTTTGCCTTGCATGTTAAGGTTGATTGGCATATATACTAGATACTACTACTTAGCCACTTATATATGTCTTGATTTTGTTGCAATAAGTACACAACCCGTTTTGTAGGTTTCCATGATATTCTTAAGGAATGAATTAAAAAAGTAATGTATATTATTCTATTTTGAGCAAATAATTTGTCCTTGTTATTTGACGAGTGCTAGAAGGAATTGGAATTTTTTCTGTTGTTTGGTTTGAATTCAGTTATATATTCGTTCAACATGGTCAAGCTTGAGTTGCAAAAGAGATGCATTAATTGATGAGGAACATTAGATATGGACGAGTTTAGGGATTAGGGCGGTGATGAAATGATGGTGAAAGATTTTATCTACTAAAAATGACAGTGAATGAGACATTTTAATTGTGACTTACTTTTTCAATCAATTATCATGTTTTACAAGGGCAAAGAGATTTGATTTTTGTTGTGGGTGAGATTATCGATCAGGGGCAAAATCACATATTGATAAAAAAAAAATTAATTTTTTTATATATAAAACAAAAATTAAAATTCTTACAGAAGAAAATAACAAAAAAAAAAAAAAAAACCTATGTCTAGTTAGTTATGGATAATTGGATGTTGTAATAAATTCATGGGATTAGTTAAAGGATAAGTTTCATCGCAGTGGTACTGTTATTGCAATTGAACAACTTTGCATAAACATTAATTAATTAAGTCACTGATTGCTTCACAAGATATGGATTACAAGATTCTGCAGGCTTTAAAGACTAAGAAATACTACCGGATTGCACATAACAAACAATCACAGAATCATACTAAAAATATCGGTAAAACTAAGAGATAAGACTTCCTTTTATTGGTCTCAATCACATGAACAATGCTAGGACTTGCTAAATAAATAAAAAATAAAAAGAAGAAACAACCTAGCTAATCAATAAATAACCAAAAGGGGACATTAATTTAATACACATCTCGATAGCTAAAAAGCTGTAGTTTGGATTTAATCTTAATAATAATCAGGCACATAATAAAGGAATAACAAGTTTAGTTAAAAAATACATAAGATCCTGGATTATTTGAGAAGTACTAGTATAGATTGAAGTATATTAAATAATCACATATATATTTTGAATAGAATAACAACTTGCAAGGATATATAGAACATTCGTTGATGATGATTAGGAAAATTTCTTCAAGTAATTAATTCAACAATTGAAGCTATGATCACATTAACTAATTTTTGTTTGAAATGATCTCATTCAAATTCTGAAAGTACACGGAACGATATAACTATTGCCTTTGCGTGGAAATTCTGCAGAGAGAGAGAAAAAATTGAGAAAATTTTCCCACATTAGAAGGCACCACATGGGTTCAACTTTTTCTCATTTCCAAAAATGAGAGTAGAAAAGAAACTAGAAAGGCCATCATTGCAAGCCTATTCCATAGGCAGATTCTCATAATTCTTCATAATCAAATCTCACTCCATATGATTGCCAAAGACCGTTTTTTTCTAATTGCATTGCCACTTAGACCAAAAGAAACTCATCATAACATTAGCACCGTGGTGATGTGCCCAAAATCCTTACTTAATTAAGACACAACCAGAAAAACGAAAAACAAAAACAAAAACAAAAAGATCATTATTTGTGGTCTGGAAGAAGCATAAACATTGGAGTGGAACTAGCAAAAGACACAAAGGAAGAACAACTGAAGCAAAACACACACACACGTATAGGTGTATATGTCTTTTCAGTTTTCACCATTTCACACAGGCAGTTTCTGCTTTGTTTTCTTTTCACTGAACTCTCTCTCTCTCACTATATAAATATCCCTATCTCATGATCCTAAACCCTCCTTAAAGCCAAAACCATTTTTCAAACACATTCATTATTCTCTCTTGCTGTTGCATTGATCAGTTTTCTTCTTTTCTCCCTTCAAAAACAGTCCACAATGTCTTCTGATCAGCACAACAACATCATGTTCCATGAGGAAGCTGGAAGAAGCAGCAGCAGAAGCAGGAGCAGCAGCAGCAGAAGGAGCAATGGAAAGGGTCCTAAGAAGCCACCCCAGAGAGGCTTAGGTGTGGCACAATTAGAAAGGTTGAGACTTCAAATGAATCATCATCATGAAGGGTCTTCTGCTGGAGGAGTAGTTATACAAGTACCAACCCAGCTCCATGATCATCACCATCACTTTCATCATCATCAGCAGCAGCAGCAGCAACAACAACTCTTTCAGTGCCACCCTCCTCCACCAAACGTTGGCTTTCAGTTTCAGTGTCATCAACAACATGTGATCAGTGGCAGCAGCAACAACAACAACAACAACATTGCTGGAGGGAGTTGGAATATGCTTCCTAACAGGGTTGTTGGTTGTTCCTATGGATCTGGGCCTCCACTTTTGGTTGGAACCCCTCTTGAGAGCAGCTCCAAAGAGCTCTCTTCAATCCCAAATCTCCATTCTCAACCTCATCAACACTGTTTTGATTTTCGCCTCAAGGTATATATACATTACTCACTTTCAACATCATTCCATGTGTAAGAACAAATTATAAATAAATTACTATATGTTATTAGATCATTATGGCTTTGTAATTAAATATGTTTTGCCTACTCTTTTTTTACTTTCTGTTGAATGTTGATATTGGTCCTATTCCTAGTACTGTTGAGTATTTCTGTTCATTGTGTTGTTGAGCAATTTTTATGTGTGTTTATGTATTTATTGTATTTGTCTCAGAAAACACGTTTCAATGAGGACAATGAAAAGGAATCAAATGCAAGGAGAGAGAGGGGTTTGGAGATATGGCCCAACAGCCAAGATTTTCTCGGATTTATGCCCCAACCTTCTGCCCCAAGAACCTTTGCTGCTGCTAGTGCTCCCAATCTTGATGAGGTAGATTCATATCTATTGATCTATTTCATGATGTTTAATGTAACATTGTTTCCTTAGTGTTCATTTTTTAGAAAAATGTGTACATTTTGGAATTAAGATTGTGTATAATAAATAGCTGGAAAGTGGGTTTATGCATAAATTGGTTGGTTTTTTATTGTGTTAGTGTGTGGAGGTTGTTGCTGTTCACAGGAGGGGAAACTCATCAGGGAGTAGCAGGATTTTAATGGAGTATGATTTTTTTCCAGCAAAAGATGGCAGTGACACTACTTCCAAGGAACTGGAATTTCCCCCAATGGGTTTAGGTGGTGAAGCTTCTTCTACGATAACTGCTGCAGCCTATGGAGATTCTGCTTCTAATTATATTGATTTGTCTCTGAAGCTTTCACGCTAGAAGCAGATGAAGTGGCACCCTTTTTTGTGTTTGCTCAAGTACACAGCTTTTTATTTTATTTCCTTTTGCTGTTAAACTAATACCAAGCAGGAACTATTTTATGTATCTCCTCTTTGGGAAAACCACCCCCTTTCTTTGAGACTCCAATCTATCCTACACAAGATTATGTCATGTAGTATCATTCCATTTCCTCTTCTTTGATTCTTTGATTCATATTCTTAAATAATGTTTGGTGTTAATTAAATAATTCAATGGTCAAGGTCGATAATCATAATTAGTAACTTGTTTTAAAGGTTTTAACTTTTAAGTAGATGTTTTTATACTTACAAATGGGGTCTCCCTAAATTGTATAACTAAAACAGTTTTTGGTAAAAGTATGCCGTTTCTGATAATCCTGTGGAATGAAGTGTTGTGCTTTCGAAAATGCAGAATGGTCTTTCCTCGTCACTTTAATTTAAATGAGGTTTGCAAATTAATGAAGAATTCTTAGTCACATACAGTTTCCATTTCTTTCTATATGCATAATATTATAATATAAGTACCTTAGAAATTAGCATTTGTGTGTTCCTCTATTTTCTTGTAGACCTATTAAATAAAGAAAATAGAGGAACACCCCTTGCTATTGCTGCATTTAACATTTAAGTGCTTTCAAACAGAGTTTATAAGATCTAGTGATACCGATTACCGAGGCATGTTATTGCTACCTGAGAAATCGTAAAACGAGATTAATTTGTCTTTCGATGAAGAAATGGTGAAACAGCAGGAGCTACAGTTATTTTATTTTATTTTTTAGTTATGGTGTGATCTAAGTTATTTATGTTATTGTGCCAAGAGAAGTGTGTATAATCCAAACGTATCCAACAAGTGCTCTACGAATCAATAACCAGACAAAAAATAACGTTATAAATTGATCAACTTATATGTGGGGTAGGCTAAGTTGTTTTTTCTTAGTTCTGGACTGTAAACCCTAGCAACTGTTCCATACAAACACACTGTGCAGGCTTCTGACTCTATTTTACTTTATTATATGTTTTAAGGGGGATTTCTGTTCTAGAGTTAGTTTACTTCTTTTATGTGCTGAAACACATGGCTGGCATTTCTGTCTTGCCGTTTATGGGAGTCAAGTAATGCCTTCAGAGAATGCTCCAAAAACCGTGAAAATGGTTCATCACAAAAGATGCAAAACCCAAGGACCCTACACTAGCATTCCCATCTGTCACACCTAAATATTATTAACAGCAGACCAACCCTTATTTTTATTTTTATTCTAATTTTATTCATTGATTTTGTATTGAAACATATATACACTTCACATCTCCTATTTCAAACTAAACATGTACTCAAAATCTTTATTTTTTATTTTAATTATGTTTTATCCCGTTAGAATTTCACCGGAATATACCTATATATAGTTTTCGACTTCAATCCAAACATTCACGTAATAATAAGAACAAAAACACAAGATGCAAGATACTACTATCCAAGCATGCATAATTAATCACAACTTTGTAATTTGTTTCTTTTTCCATAGTAGTAGTAGGAGTGGCTGCTGGTGAGTAGTACTACGTACTGAGTAGTGAGTACTATGCTGTGGCTACATGTTCTGAAGCCATGCTGCTGAGGACAAGCCTGTGATTAGTATAAATATGTTGAGGCAATAAGGCAGGTGTAGTGTCAGCAGAAGTAGGGATGTGGAAGCTTTTTTTCACCTCTTTTCGATAGGGGTGCCTTTATCATCATCTTGTCCTACTTATTATACCCCACCTTTTCTTTTTCTCTTCCCTCTAGCTTGCTATTGTATTTTTGGCAATGCTGCTCACTGCTCATCTCTTCCTCTGTCCGTTTTCTCACAGTTCTAAGATACATTACACACTCCTATTAATATACATACTCTCTCCCCGGTAACTTTTCAGTTGTTGACTTGTTGCACTGTATATATCTAACATTAATCCAAACACTTTGTTAAACATAATATAAATAACTCATATGTTGCCGTGTAAGAACATACTAGGGTGGGAATAATCCATTTACTGAAAGATTTCTGTTTAATTATTATGTAAAATTTTCTTATAAGTGATTCTTTGTTTTTTTGAAAAGTTAATATAAGTGATTCTTATTGTTAAGGATCCATTTATTTTTCTGTGATACAACAGAGGAGAACAGGACAAAACAATTATTCATGTGGCACAACAACTTTTTATTTAGAATTTTGTTTGATGCAACAAGTCCAGATCACACATAATAATTAATGGAGGATTATTCCATACAAAAAAACATTTAAAATTATCGTTTTAAATTTATTGCAATTAAATTGTACCTTATTTCTACTCAAATAATTAATGAAGGATTATTCCATAAAAAAAATTAACAGAGGATTACAAAGTTACCATTTAAAAAAAGGACACCTAATATAAGGACAAAACCTTTTAATGGAAATAAAGATTTGATGAATAATTACAACAAAACAAATGAAGCAACAAAGTATAAAATTAGAAAATCAATTATCTATACACAAATGCTTTAAAACAAGAAATTCATTTAAATGTTTTACAACAAATGAATCCAGTTTTTAAAGCCTTCAAAAAAAGACAAGAGAAAAAATGGAATATGAATAGAGAGGAGGAAGCATGTTTATGTAGTGTAGAAGCCATGTGAATAAACAGAAGAAGAACGACAATAGTGTGTTATTTTTCATTCAAGAAATACGGGATTGCAAAAATATACAACAGCGTGGGTGTCTGCAAAAAATTTGAGCAGGAGTTCTGCCCTTTGATTTCTTTATTTTTATCTGTACCGTATTTATTTAGGAAATCAAACATATACAATTATTTTTGTCTTTGTCCAGTCTAAAAATAAATTTTGATAATCAAACGTAACTTAAGTAACTTAAGAGTTGTTAATACGGCGATAAGAGATTTGGAACATTTTATTTTTGTCCAAAGTAACACTAACATGGTTAATTTAGTTTATAGAATCATGAAATATTGTTAAACTACCGTCAGTTTTTGTTTTGGGGGTTGCCTATGGAGGGAGAAGAGTTTTTGCTTTTGACTGAGAGCAGCCAAAAACCAACATAAAAAATCACATACTCGAGCGCAAAATGATGATCTTCTTGAAGGATGTAATCAAGTGCTCATTATATGTACTTTGTGTACTTTTTCTTCTCTTTCTTCTTTACAATGCTGGTAATTGAGAAAACCTGAATTATAAGTAGGGTTTTATTCAGACTCGATCTACATTTGATTTATTGGTTACATAATTTTCTCCCCTAAATAATTAAAATGGCCATCATATACGATAATTGATATATATATATATATATATATATATATATATATATATATATCGAAAATATGAACAGTCAAATGTGAATTTGACTAGTTGCACTGCATACACATGCAGGCGAATGAGAGAGAATAAAGGCATGATAAGCTCGTTGTCTCAAAATGATTTCGTTCTCTCTTGTAACTGGCTATGAGTGGAAGGATATTTAATCCATGTGAGTTGTTACCAATCTTCTCATATTGATGCAACGAATTAAGCATCATATTATTGACAAAATGGCCTTCCTTTTGTCTTCCCCTAATACCAAGGAACCTTCAATTTTTTTTCCCTGAATAACTAACTCTCTACGCTCTCCAATTTGTCCAAAGTCCAAATCTAAATTCCACTTCCCTGAAATCCCCCAAATTCGTCATCAACTCACGTACATATTTTTAGTGGTGTGGGGTTGCACATATTCAATCCACCATAGACTATATAGTACAAGTCCTCTAAATGCACTATGCAACATGACAACAAGAAAATGGGCCACCTACAAGGTAGAATCTGAAACCTTTATCTATTAAAAATCCAACCCAACTAAATCACAGCGTACACTTAACTTTGAAAGAAGTCAGATGGTATTAACTTTATATAAGTGTGGACGGGAGAGTTTGAATTCATAAAAATGTGAGTCAGGATGAACAATTGAGCAGAAAGCCAAAAACTATCTTTAATACCCTTTTCTACACCTATATATTAATCCAATAAAATGTATTATTATCTAAAAATGTATCATTTTTTCTCTGAAGAAATTTAAATTTAATTCGCATACGTACAGGAATACAAAACTCAACTGCTGATACTCAACGAATTCTAAAATGGTTTATCAAATGAATGATGAAAAATGAAGCAAGCGCCTCATAACATTTTTAACTAAATAACAACATAAAATAATATAAAATAACTTTTTTTTTACCTAAATCTAAAATAACGTTATTGACTATGAAACCTTTTTTTTTCAAAGCGCAGTTATAAAAAAAAAACTAAATTTATCCAAATGTCCAGTATTAATATCAAAAATCAAAAATAATTTTCTAACATTGATTTGGGAATCGAATTACAAGTAAATTGTTTTGCTTTCGTTTTGTTTTGGAGGGTGTTGCAGGCCTTCACTTTTATGACCCATATCCAATTGGCTATTGCAGGAAGTAAAATGGGAGATGCAGAAAGTAAATGCCTATCCAATTCCGACCATTATCTCACAATCAAATTCCCTTTGTCGGGCCAGCCTTAAATTTAAGACATGGAATCGCTGGCTCATTCTGTTAAGAGTTTGATAGGCTGAAATATGAATTTACTGTGAAATGTGAATCTTGCCAAAAAGAGCTTAACATGCAGCTACAGTTGTTAGTTACAATAAAATGGTGAAGACTAATCTTCATTGTATATATATTTAATTTTAATTTTAATTTATTGATCCATTGCCTAACTTTTTCATCACACGCATTTCCCTTTCAAAATTCCCAGTAAGTTTATCGTTTGCATTATATTATTCTCTCGACCATTTCTTATAAGGTCAAATTTTGAAGAGAATCATATGATATGGATAGTTCATCATTGACCGTGCGTATGATTGTTTTACCTTTTTACATCACTATCGATTCGTGACTCGCATTCCAATTCGAATTTAATTAATAAGATATCCTCCTCGATCAGTGTTGAACTTGGTATCGGGATCAAAACTTTATCAACCCATTCTCAAGAACCATACTACCAACGGAATCTAATTTCCTCATACATGGGTTAACATATTTAACTCTTTTAAAATGAATATAATATATAGATGCATGTATAATTTTTTAGTTAATTAGGCTAAAAGCATATAAAATGAAAAGAGTACAAATTTATCCACTTTTAATTTAAAATTATTTAAAGTTAATGACAAGTGCACCTTTACGCGCGTTATAGTAGTACATGTGTATTACACAGAGGAGGAGTGAAATTCAAGTTGAAGGATGCATGATTTCATTCCAAATCAGTCATGTACCACGGTCTCCCACGTACATATTCGTTACTATAGCATTCACATGATAACTGATAATGCCATATCGTGTGTGATGTTTTGGTTGGTTGGAAGTTAACAGAAGCATCAACACATCACGCGCGAAATAACGAAACACATGAAAACCACCTGACAAGATAACTTAATTGTTTATAGAAAGTCAAAATTATTGAAAATAATGCTCAGTCATGTTTACACAAATGGAATATCATGTCCAGTCATGTTAATCTCGCAACCTTATAATTAAATATTACATTACAAACATACCACTGTATAGAAGAATAAATGGACCCCATTATACTATACTATCGTAAGATACTTAGGGCGTATGTGCCAATTATTAGGGTTGAACAAAAAAAATAAGGCAGTATGTGCCATTTATATGGATTCATTTTCATGGTATAGCTCTAGCTGTTTAAATTTAAAAATATATAATTAAAACAAAAATATAATACCACGTGAATAGGATTCTATGCCAATTAATGGTGTTGTCTCTTAGTACTCTCTGGCGAGTGTGGCCTCTTCTGCTAACCATGGTTGCTACCTAGGTGGATCCTTCCTCCTCTGTTTTGTTCTTATCGCTAAAGATGTTGGACTGTCTCAGAGTTTGTTGCCAAACTATTATCAACATATTAATTAATGAGGATGAATCTAGTAGAGAGGTTAGTTTAATGGGAGTGAGATTCAAATATAATTTTATAATTTTCATATGAAAATGAATTTAATGAAATAATTTATAAGTTAGTGAATTAGTAAAAAAAAAAAATGTTTAAATTGCATCAAAATATTTGTTTCTCAATGATCATATTGATTCACTTTAACAATATAAAAGATCAAAAATTAAAACATAAAATACCAAAAATGACATTTAGTCTATAATAACTATTTTATTTTTTTACGTAATGTATAGTAACTACTTCTATATGGGTTATAGGTTTTGCTTGTAATCTTTAATAGTAATTCATAACCTTTTTTTGCTGAAAAAAAAAAAACGTAATGTATAATAACTACTTAAAGACTGAAAAACCAACGTAACTTAATCAAATTCGTATGACTGACCATACTACTGTACGTTATAAACAAATCATATGCGAGTACTAATTAGTATTATATTGCCTAAAATGAATTAGTATTATATTATATGGATATATAAAATTGGGATACACGCAATGAAGTTCTGCTTGGTTCTAATGGTGATAATTAACAATAGCTAGCATATGAAGATGGTGTTGTTGAGGTTGATGACGTGCAGCGTGAATATTAGCCCAATATTATACTCCTCCCTCGCATCCGATGATACAAAGAAGCAATATTTAAGGGCATCTCTAATGCTCTCAATATAAGATACCCACTTTGGATATCTTATACTGTATTAAAATCATTTTAGTGATTCTTATAATCCCATATCATACTTAATCAATTCATATATAAATTTATTTTGATAATAAAAAAAAGTTAAACAACTTATATTTTATATATTTTTTTTGCTAATTTCCCTTACCACCAGTTTTTCCTCTTGATCTCTTTTCTATCTGGATATATGTGCCGACTATAATTTAAATATGTATAACTTGCTTCATTATTATTTTCCATTAATTAGTTTTTGTCTCCATACAGAAAAATGTCAAGAGTGTTCTACAGACATATACATGACCAACTAATTGTGTCGAGTCACAATTAATTCTGAGGAATAGTGTAAAAGTTTTATATTTTCTATTTAAGTTATGTATTTAGCAGACGTGGAACTATATTCCTCACATCTGTTATAAGGAAGGTGCATGAAGCTAACCAACTAAGGTCTTGTCCTTGTTTTTTTTTTCATCAGCAAATAAAATTATATATTAAATTGCCAGTAACAGCATCAGAAGTGCCGTGGCCATACCGTTACAATTACAACCGTTAATATTTTATCAGCAATGGTTCTTTATAATCTTCTTATGTCCATGCCCTAACCTTCGACCCCGTTCTCTCACCTACTGTGTCTCTAACCATTGTGTTGCCTCTACGCTTTCGTTGACGTCTTCTTAGCACGTGTATGATTAAGCTAAATTAAAGGATGGAAGGATGGATTAGGAATCTAGGTCAAGGATGGATTATGTTGTTTTTCTAAGGAAACCGTGTGTTACTGTACATTTACACTCTTTTCTGATCAATTTGCAATGAAAATCTGATCCCTAGGGTCCATTGTTTTTTATAATCTTTCACCTCTAATTCACCCTAACTAACAGAACCACATTTTAAGTTTCATTCTTATCTCTTTCATTTGCATATCAAACACAGCATAATTGCATAAAGCTAAAATTTGAACGGGAAACACTTCAAAGCTCTACACACCTTGCTAAAAGCTAAAATTTGAATTTGAAACGGTGCTGCAGTTTATTGGAACCCATGCCATTAAGTTACTAAAAGCTTTATTGACCACTAAACCAACGAAAAACTTTAATATATATATATATATATATATATATATATATATACGAGGAGGGATAAAACAAACTATTAAAGGGACTTATAAAAATCTTCGACACCCGCCACTCACCCTAACAAGGCAGAAACAATCTTGGATTTACTAAAAAATAACTCACTCACATATAGACGAATTTTCCATAACCCACTAACCAAAGGTTTACGCACCTGTACAAGCTGCATTCAGTCATTCACACGTGTCCCACGATTTATTTAACGGGAAAGTTTCATTTACAATTTTCACTTTGTATAAAAAAAATTAGATTAACGATAGTCATATATTACAAATAATATTAATTTTTTATCCAATAAATTAAAAAATATCCATAATCTTTTACCATAAATCAAAACTAGATGAATTTTCCGCGTAGTAATTAATCACATGAGCATAATGTTGAATTTGTCATAACAAGGAAGAACTAATAATAATTCATTCACGTCATGTCAAATTTGAGAGTTATAAGGTTTGATAATTGAAGTGAGAAAAAGAGAAAGATAATAATTTAATTATTTTAAAAAAATTCACAATTAGCCACTTACGTTAAATTTTAAAAAAAAAAAAAAAAAAAAAACTTAACTCTATGACAAGCTTTACAATATCATTACTTTATCTTCTGGGGTATATTGAAAACGGACAGATATACGATAGAAAGGACTAGCAAATGACGCAAAATGGACCCAGGGTACTATCAAAGATGGTACTCAGGACCTACAATTACAAGCTATATATATCTTTTAAAGTTGTCATTAGGGTTGAATGGAAAAAACCATTAATGATAGTGCTGTCTAGATCATAAAAAAGTAAAAATAGACATTTTCACGCTCCATCGAAACATATATATATATACACGCTGTTGTCAAAAAAAAAATGTAAGATGAAAAACGTAACTAATGGCACTGACAGTAATTACTAATTTACTATTACCTTATAATATTAACATAATTCTAATTAACTCTTATCTTATGTTGCATTCTATGGTGCAAGTCTGCAGAATAGTGTTATATATATATATATATATATATATATATATATATATATATATATTCTGTTGTTTTTGTAAATGGGTTGGGTAGGCTAGCCTTGACACCAGTCTTTCAATATATTATCCCTCTTTAGCTGATTATTAAAAAAGAAAGAAAAAACTCCGGGAAATAAACAAAAAATTACCAAAAATATCCGGGAACATCAAAGTGTTGTCTTCGACCCTCCCCTGTAGTTCCGTTACAAAGAAATATACTAGTTATAGTCACAGTAACTATATCCAAAGATAACATAAGCAAATTATATTTGTAAAAAAAAAAAATGAATCCCCACGTTACTAAATTCAGTAACAATCTATCACATACGCTATGTGTAATTCCTTTATATACAATGAATCCATGTATTTACCAAAAAATTATACAAAATTCCTAAAATCAATTAGTTTATCTTGTATCCCACAAAATTACAAGTTATATTCCAAAAATGTAAGTATCAGGTTGAGACATTACTATGTGAAAGAATAACAAAATGATTCATCCAAGACTTTAATCTAATTCTATATATAAAATAGTAACTCCTACAATACGTTTTGTAAATAAAATTATTTGTTATTAAAAAAGACATCGATTCTAATTTTTCAAATCAATTATACCACCACACATCAAATGATCTTCCACTTAGTTTGCTTAGTCATATTAATTCCCACAAGGTTGTGTTGATAAAAGTGAACAATAGCTGATCAGGATAACATTGAAGATAAGTGTAATCAACCATAACAAACATTCCAAACCTTAAGTGATTCAGATAACAAAATAGCAAATATTCAATAGTTTTCAAAGTATACAAGCAGAATTTGTAATTATAATTTCTTTCATTTACACAAATATTCCTCTTAATTAAATTGTCACCTGAATGTAATTTATCTCCACAAAAGAAAATTAATTTTCGGATTCTAGATAACCTTTAAAATGTGAATCTCCTAGTTTTCACCAAAAAATTCATGATTCTTAATTTTTACAATCACCATATTATTAGTGCGACGAAAAATCCCTCGACTTTATAAATAATCAATCTCTTGAAGAATTTAGCAAATCATCTTTAATGAGGTCTTTTCACTATGTACATGTGCATTTATCTTTTTCTTCTCCTCGATCTAGCTATCTCTTTTTTCCTCACTTGTTTTTAAGATTGGTGAGTGAGTGGTTGTTCTCTGAATGGAGACTGAAGGGGAAAGGGGTGGAATTTGATGTAGCATGTTTTTGTCATGGTTTTTAGGAGTCAAAATATAGGTATATTTATGCTTAATTCAATCACACACTGTACGGTAGTACATGTTCACCCCCAGAAACCCAACACACGTTTGTGGTCCATAAAATCAATTAATTTAATTTGTCTCATTCAATTCATCTCAACACTATGGGCCAGCAAGCTATATAACTCAGATTAGCCATACATGGTGTCCTTAGAGATCCACATTATTATTGCATACGTGCCACGTGTGTTCTTATCCCATCGGATCATAATATTATATATAGTTTTAAATTAAGTTTGTGAGAAAAAAAAACATATATAAACGTTAAAATAATGTACTTCTATAAATGTTGAGCTAAAAAGTTTACCTATACCTATAGAGAAGATAAGTAATCTATATGGGAAGGAATTTTTCTTAGGCTGAGTTAAAATTTTAAGCAGACATGGTACTTCTATAATTGTATTAATTGAATATCACTCAAATTAGTTAAAGCTGAAAAATATCTTATTTATTAAGATATATATAGTCTAACAAAAATCACCAAATCCTATTCGACAATATGTCAATGTTTACTACTATACGTTAACCTGGAAATTGTAAAATTGCCATAACCTATATGTAATATATTTGATTTCAATTTCTTTTCTTAAGATATACACAAAGATAATATAAACTTAAATATTTATTTATTTTCTTTCTTTTTTTGTAAACTTGTTTACCGAAATTCATAAAATGAAACATCAAGCATAAATGTTTGAAGTGGGGACATACTGCTACTACCGGTCAAAAAAAATAAAAGTAGGGACATACATACAAGAAGATTTTTGTTGGCTGTCAGATCGAGTGAAAGTTAGTGAAGAAACAAGTTAAAAGAAATTAATATAGAACTATTATAGTTTCAACGGTTAAAGGAAGTCGTTTAAATATTGACACGAGAAAAAAAATTATAAATATAATAAGTGATATAATAAAATATTAAAAAAATAAAAATTATTAATAAAATAAAAAAAATTAAATATAAAAATATCACTACTCACTAAACTATAAAACTATAGATATAATTTATGTCACCTTAATAATATTTTTTCCGTTATGATGTTTGTAGTAATTGAGATGAAAGAAAATATAGAATTTTGATAAATTTACGGTAAAAAAAGGATAATACAAGAAATATCATTTCCTATTAGAATTAATATTAACGATTTAACTTTGTGCATCTTTTTTTATTAATTTTCTTAATAATTTGTAACAATATTAATTAAATATATATATTAATATCATAAAAATGTAAAAAAAAATATATTTAATAAACAAAAATCCAAACACAAGCTAAGAGACCGGACATGGTTATCTGCGTCACTGACACTAGTAGGTAGGTACACATGTTTGCACAGTTATTTATGTATCAAATAGTGTTGTTCTTTTGCGTATGAGTTTTTTGTTTTGTTTTTCACCCCAAAAAAAAGAAGCATTCTATGATTGCAATTTATCTGCATTCGTCTTTCTTTACAATTTACATTTTTAGTTTTTACTGAAAAAGTAAGTTAATATTTGTCTTTCTTTACTGTTGGTTGCTTCTTCCACTGTTGTCACGGATGTAATATTTGTCTTGCGAGTTAGGGCATTGTGATCATAGTCTAATAAATCAGACACAAAACGCCAATAGTTATGCTTCGTTTGGCAAACAGTGCATAGACATATTCGTAAGCTCATCCAACTTTTTTCTGATTCTCACATGTATTCCCATTACTATAGCATTCAATTGAATAATTAGGGATGCGGAAATTTTAAGTTATTACGACTACGAGAACCATTCCGATTTCCGAACAGCACTCTTTTTCTTTTCTCTGCTACAAGCCTACAACTTGTTGTGGACCACGTTAAAAATGGCTCCTTAGGGACCACCTCAAATTATGAAATTACGATGAAAATTGAATTCCGTTATGCTCTGTTTGATTTAAAAAAAAGCATCTAATAGTATTAAACTTCTCATGTTTCATTTAAATAATCGACCTTAATATCAAGCTTAAGTTTGTTTCTGACTTCCCTAAAAAAAAGTTTGTTTCTGACTAGGATAAAAAAAAATCATACATTTTTCTTATTTAAGTTTAATATTTGAACAAAAATATCAATAATATAACAAATAAATTTAATGTGATACAACTAACCGTATAACAAATAAGTCTAATGATAGTATAATTTTATACTAACAGAAAATTATAACTCATTATTTACGTAATTTATAAATTTTAAGATAATTTTATAAAAAATAATTTTCTTTTAACATATATTGATGTGGGATGTATACCACCAGATTGCTAAATGTGGTCCCTTGTGGCTATTCAATGTCAATACTATATATATAATATATCAGTACCATTAGAAAATTATCAGATAGGAGAAACGAAAAAAGGACGTGCGAAGTAAACAATTGATGTTACGTACAGATGCGTAGCTCTGCATTATTAAATATATATACTACTATAATATAATTTTATTAGCACGTTTTTAACAAATTAGTTTACATGATATTTTGTTTATTTTATTAATTTAAAATTACGCCATGATAAAAATCTCTCTCACACACTTATATAATGGTTAAGATAATTAGTTGTATAAATGGTAGAATTAAGAAGGATCACTTTAAAAGAATTATTCTTGATCATTGAACAACATGACCCATCTCTTTCTTTATATTGTATAAAACGACAAAAATACAAATTAACTATATTTAAAAAACTACTATAATAACTGTGGTAAATAATATATTACTTTATTTCCTTTGTACTAGAAAAATAAACTTACGAATACAGCTTAGGATAAAATAAATTTATTTAAAATTGTGAAATTGTATTTCACAGAGGCTTGCGGGATATTGAAGGCTGCCCTTGGCATGTTCGGAAAGGAAAAATCGTTGAAACAGCTAGTGATATTTAGTTTATAAAACTAAGTGATTGTGTAAAATAAAATAAACATTTGAAATATAGTTGTGCTCTAGATGGAAAAAAGAAAAAAGAAAAAAGTATACATCTAAATAAGTTTTTATCCCTCATCTTTGTTGAATTTCATATGACTAGCTAAGATTAGTTTTTCTATATATAAAAAAAAAAAAAGTCTATTTTTAATCTTTTTATTTATTTTTATTGTTCAAAATTAGTCCCTAAAAATGGGCATGGAAGGGCAAAAGTTCAACCTCACAAATCACAAGGATCATTTTGAGTAATAAAAATAACCAAAAACCTAAAAATGGGCAAGAATTTTAGAGGGATTAAAATTAGTTATCTGAAATTTGACAGAAACTAAAAAATAATATTTTTTTAAGAGACTAAAAAATAAAATGTAAAATAGCTGAGGAACCAAAAATTTATTTAACCCTAGTTTGTTTTTAAGAAAAGAAACATTTCATCCCAACTTTTTCAGTGTGGAAAAAGACGTCTAGCTAATTTGTTTTTGAGAAAAAAAAACATTTTATCCCAACTGTACACCTTGTATTTTTTTAATAATGACTTCAATGTCATTGAAAGAGAGTGATCATTGCAAATTTAAAAGTGTATATTTTTTTTATACACACTTTTTTTTTTTACTTATCTCTCCATCTTTCTCTCTCTATTATTTTTTTTTGTAGTGAATCGCGCTTTTAATTTTTACTTAATTTCTGCTTATTTCTCTTCTCTTTGTCATGGCAATAGTAATTCACTACAGATTCCACGTACCTTATAATCCTGTCTGTCGACCTAGCCAGAAAATACGTCACACTTTTTCGTTTTAGCCTATATAAATAGATCATCACAGGCAAAGTAACAGCAAAAGTTCTATGGCTAGCTTGTGTATATAGATTTTACGTACCACAAAATGCGATGCATGTACGTAATATGAACATATACCATGCGTTGAACAGATTCATATTCTCTGTTTATATGAAAATATCATAATGAAGAAATCTACCTTCCCTTGGTTTTAAACGTTCAAAAATTGGTGATGACGAATTGATATATCATATCTCAGATTTAAAGGTACTAACGAAACGTGCATATACATGCACGGTTTTACATTATTGAGATTTTAGACAATGACGTGCACTATATATATTGTGTTGCTGGTTTCCGTTTTATGTTAATTGTTGCCTAATACTTTGGCTGTTTTAAAATGTCATATAGCTCGTATGAATTGTTATATCACTCAATCTTATACACATGCAATATTAATGGTCCAATATTTCAACTTGCCACTTTATCTTCATACAAATTTCATTGTATGGTCTCCCTTTGATGTTTATTTATCGTCTTTCTCACCCTTTGGGTTATGATTGAATTGATAGAATGAAATGATAGATTTTCGTTATTTTTATTGTTTAAAGTAGGCTGAACCAAAAAACTGAAACTTGATGATAGCCTTACCACATGATGATGCGGTACATCGACTGTGTGACCTCATCATACATCCAATGTTGCAATCTTTCTCTCTTTCCCTAATATTATGTCATAGTCAGATAATTTTTTATCTGCATGTGGAGGTACATGAACTCATTTTCTTAACAAACTAAATATTGTAGCTATCGATCAGATTATATTAAGAAATCAAGATGAACTTAGTATGTTATGAACTTTGATATCGAGATCTCCTGGTTGTTAATTATGAACTTAGTATGGAATACAAAATTAATAAAAAAAAATAAAAAATATTAAAAGAAATGGTGATAAGAAATATCTATTATTTGTTATAAAAAAATATAATTTAGAGTTTCATAACCCTAAAAGTTCAAATCTTAAATTACAAATCATAAAATCTTAAATCCTAACATTTTTAATTCTCTTAGATCTTAAATTCCAAAGTATACTCCCATCCCATCCCATCGACCATAAATCCTTAGAACCCGAAAAACTAAAACCCTAAACTCCAAAATCATCATAATTACTGAAACTATGAACTTTAATGTTATATTACATTTATTATTGTATTATTAATATATAAGTGGAATCAGGAGGGGGAGGGTATGAAGGAAATTAAGAAGGGTGTTGTTGGATGAAGTCAGCAGCGCTGCATTCCCACGCCAATCCGCTCTTGTCTGCGTGGAAGTTATATTTCTTCTTGTCCATTTCTGTGCTGCCAAGCCGGTGAAGTGTCTCGGAATCTGCATTTCGTTGGTTTTTCATTCCCCTTCTTCGTTATTTCCGCTCTTTCAAACAGAGCGTTTATGCGAATTGTTTATTTCAGTTGAGGGGTCACCGTTGGGAATGGTCCATCACCATCGTAGCCGTCGGATCTTCTTTTGTTTTTCTTTCTGCTGCTCTGAAATTTGCCGGATTCCTGTTTAGTGGCCCCCATGGGACCCTGTTATATCAACAATATCATTATTATGCTGACAATATACTCGTGAGTTAGAATCAATCCACAGACAATAAGGGAATTCATTGCATGGCTTATGTATATATATAGTATTATATTATACTTTATATATACTACTAATTATTGTAACACTACATTATTAATATATTAGCTTGTTTTCACGGCTTTTTTTTTCTAACAGATTAACACAATAAGAATTAACCAGCATTAGCATTATTAACGAAATTTTCATCCATAATCTTTACACTCTTTGTGAAGAAATCCCGAATATGTTTGGCAAGCAATACTCTATCATTATTAATATTATATATAATTATTGAACAATTAGGTTAATTGTAATCACAGCAATTAATCCTTTAATTAAATAGATTTTTTTTAATTTATTAATTATGCTTTTAGTTTTCAGCTTTTTGTCTCTGAACAAAATTATGACTTATTTTAGCTTTGGTGTTTTTGTTCGTTTATGAGATTTTAATCTCTGCCGTCAAATGTATACCATTGAATGATTAAGTAAGATGCACATGTCAATTTTTGGCAATTATTTTTGCCATTCATGGTTGGCTAGTATCTAATGTTTTTTGGCAGTTTAAAGCCATCAGAACGAAATTGCTGATCATTGCAATCTGCTCCTCCCCATTACATAATCAAAAAGTCCCAAACAAAACAAGCACTAGCATATTGGAATCCAATGGGACTACCGCACCTGAATTGATACCAAAGTCTTATCACTAAATGTACATTATTTATTGTAAACAACAATAGGGTGCATCCCAATTATCAAATCTTCATCAATGACACTTTGGACCTGGCCGGCTTATTAACTAAGATGATTTGGCTAATGTTCGAGATTCTCCATTCCTTTTTAGTTTGAGTCCCACAACCATTATCAAAATTTCATCAGCACCCGATGCAAAATGAAACACTTGTTTGCTTGCTTGTGACTGAGTTTGGCTTTTAAATGATTCCCATTATGTGATTACCACATCATATTTAACGGTTACACTATACAGACTAAGACCAGGCAGAATTTTGTTCAAAATTTAAAATGAAAACTTAAACAAAATTCAGATACTAAGAACATAATAAAAAAAGAAGTTTACGATTCCCCGTATCTTGAAATAGAATGAAAACTAAACTTTGATTCTAAAATATGGATGAGCAGTTGATCGTGTACATGTGCGCGCCATCGTCGTCGCTTCCCTTTACTAACTCTGCTTGGCAGTTGCGAAAAGGGCAAGGAGAATTGAAAGAAAACTCGAAATGACGTTATTTTGTCCCATGCCTCTCTAGAACGTTATCTTCGGAAACAGTGCATGGCAAATATACACAGTAGTATTATTGGATCAGTACTAGTACTTTATAGTTTATACTACTAATAAATAAATAAACAATAATGCACATGAGGAAATCAATACATTGAAAAACAAACAACAGAACAAATAGATAGAGAGAGAAGAGATTACACCGCAATTAACAAGGACCTTTTTTTTATTTGAATTACAATTACAACTTAGAAAAGATTAAAATTAAAGTCACAACAAGTAACAACACCTTGAATTGGATAATAATTCTCTTCTTTTGCGTAACGAAAATGTTATGCAAATGTGCCGGAGAATACTAAAACGGAGGAGAAGGTAAGTAACAGTCACAATCATTTTTCTGATAGTATAAAGTAATATACATTGCATTACATTAAGATAGGATACATAGTATTATCTGGAGGCGGAGCAGGCTGGTGCTGGTGCTGGTGTTTAGTAGGTGCAGGTGGCGGCGGCGGTGCATCCATCAAGCAAGGGCTGAGGCGGAACATGAGAATGCAAAACTCCATCTGACTAAGAGCGCCGTCACCGTCCAAATCGCCCTCCATGAGCATGCAGGCGAGCTCGTCGTCTCTAGCGTCCATTCCAAGCAAGTAGCAGTTGGTCTTGAGGCTCTCGAAAGTGATGAGGCCCTTGGTGACGTCCATGAGGAGGCGGAACCCATTGCAGAGCTCTCCGATGAACCCTTCAGCTCCCATGTGTGCAATCATGGAAGGGAAGTAGTCCTCGAAGTCCAGAAGGTAGTCCAGTTCCATATCGGAGAAGAAAAACAAGAGGTTGTTGTTAACTGTTAAGAGAGTTAAGACCACTGTGTGTTTGTGTGCAGTGCAGAAAAAATAATGGTAGCTTCTCATAGAAGGGTCGTCTCTTTATATATGCTCAAATTATTGCTAACTGCCAACCAAATATAAGGGTTTTTAAATATTACCTTTTCTGTTTTTTGTGGATACTCTCTTAGACTATTACTTTAGCCTAATATTGTTACCATGGTTTCTAATGCTAGAAAAAATTATTTTACCTTATTTTATCTTGTTACTTGTTAGGATGGTTTCTAATGTCAGAAAAAATTATTATAGTTAGATTTTCACATTAATGTTTAGAGAAGTTTTTTCGTATAAATTTATATAAAAATGGAAATGTTTAAGTTAGTTTTAATTTATATGATAAATTCAATTTATTTTACTTTGTTATTTTCTTTTAGTATAAGTGTTTATTGAAAAATTTATTCAAATATGACCTAATTTGATATTGCAAAAGTATTTTAAAATTTAAACTAATGTTTGATTATAGATTATCATATTTTTAATACTTTTATATAATTACAAAAAATTATAATGTAAATAATTTTATCGACTTTTATAATAATTAATTTTGAAATTTAATTTTAATGTTCTAAATATTGATATTGCAAAAAAAAAAAAAATCACACTATTAATATAAGAAAATAAAACTCAATATTAAAAATAAGTTAAAATATAATTTTGATTCTCCTATTTTATTCGATTACAATTTTAGTTCCTCCATTTTTAAACTGGTGGCATTTAGTTCATCACTTTTAAAACAAGAAAAATTCTCTATATTTATTTTATATATATTTTTTAAAATTAATTAACTAATTTCTTGATGGTATCTTAAATATATATGTTAGGATTAAAATTTTACTGAACCCAAATAAATAAAAATAAACTAAGATGACTAAATATGTGTATTTTAAAATAAGAGGAGGTTATCGACTAGAATAGAGGACCATAATTATATATTATCCTTAAAAATATAGCCAATGTTTTTATTTAAAAATATATATATATTTGAACTTTTTTTTAATTAAATTATTATTTAATTTATTCTTATATTTGTTTTATAGTAATTCATTATTATTTAATAATTATTACAAAATATATTAATATAATTAAAGAAATTATAATTGATATGATCTTACACTTTTTAACGAGTAAATAAATAGAAATAAAATTCTTTTTGTTTTTATTATCAAGTGAGTACATAAAAAGGGACAAAGATAATAAATTAAATTAGTAAAATGATTGTATTACTTTTTGTATATTCAAAAAGTGATTTACAAAATTAACCCCCACAAATTCTATATATATAGATATGGATATCTTTTCCTCCAATAGTTTTGTAGGTCAACTGTTCAAATTAATTAACTAATAATAATTTTTAAATGAAAAATAATAAGCCAGTGAAAATGAGGACACGTGGCATGTCATTAAATACGATGTGAATGTTTATGTTGTGGAGCACATCACAGCTTTCATTGAAACAATTGCTTTCTTTTTCACTGAGTTATTGAGTTCGTTCTCTTTCGTGGAAGGTGCGCTACCCCTTTTTGTAACCATCACAAATGTACGCATTATTGTATCCATTGACATCGTATACTATATCATCAACACTTCACCACCATATGTGTTGCATGTAGCATGTAGCTATTTAATGTGAAGGTTCCACATTTGTGTTTTATTTGATGTGACCATGCATGTGCTTATTCTAAAAACATGCATTTTGTTTTTGTTATATCATAAGGAAAAATCAAGAGGGGAAACTATTCTACTTTTATGTACGAGTTACGAGTAATGCTACAAAGCCTTGTGTAAAAAACGTTACAAAGACACGTAATCACGACAACAGCCACTATATAGGACTTTTGATACTTATTAGTTATTACAAAATTAAATTTCAAATGCATGCACATTAATGTTGCAGTTTTATCTCTTAAATGTGAACGGGCATTTGTATAAAGGTACTCAAGAATCACGAGGACAATATAGAAGAAAGTTGTATCTTGTACTATGTTACGAAAATTTAAGAAAAAAAAATTAAGGTATTATATTTTCGTGACTAATTAATAATAAAACCATAATCAGAAATTGGAAAAATAACAAAAATATATATGGCTAAGAGATATCTAATTAAACTATAACTTTCTCACACAAGTGAGTTAATCACTTTTAATTCATTAAATTTTATATTTTTTTTTATGTTTTAATTATAATATTTTAAATTTTTTATTTTAGTATGTTTTAGTTATTCATAAAAAAAAATTATATTTTAATCATATTTTTGTACTATTATTTTAAAACATCTATTTTGATATTTTAAAGTTTAAATTATAATTTAATTATATTTTAATACATTTTTATACTTTAAAGTTTAAATTATATTTTAATTATATTGTGATATATGATATTTTAGTCATAAATATAAATTAAAATAAATTAATAGTCTTAAAATATATCAAAATATAATTAAAATATAATTTAAAATATCATAATATAATTTTTAAAATATTATATATTAAATTATGATTAAATCATAAAGTATCAAAATAAAACTTTAAAAATATTATATATCAAAATACAAAAATTTATATTTTGATGACATTAAATCTTAAAGAAAAAATAATGTACACGTTCGGTGACACGTGCAATACTGCTTAAGTGATCAAACTAAAGTATACTAATTCATATATTTATAATTTTTTTATGTGCTGCCCCAAATCAGCATTACATAATTAAGATTGAATATGGCTGACTAATGTTCCCGATACCTACCATATATACATACAAGAGACACCTATCATTTCAACCCATCAAGTTAAATTTAATTCAAACTATTTTTTTTTTTTTTATATAGTAAATGGGTTGGATTTTATATTGCATTTAATAGAGGATAAATGATCCATCTGTTTTTCTCTTTCAATCAATTGAATAATATTCATTAAATGGTTTAAAATATATAGATCAAGTAGTGATTCTTCTTCTTATTATTAAAGGCTCATTTTTTTTCTCCTTTCTATTATTTCTCCATCACATATTGAGACTAATATTGTAATTCTAAAAAAATGATTTTTTTTATAAAAAAAAAAATATAACATACTTTTAAATGTATATATCCATCCAAAAAGAAACAACATGATGTATAAGCTGGATGTTTTTAATTTAATATTAGCTTATTAGCTTATGAAGTGATTGAATATTTTCAATGAAATCTACTTTTTTTACAACTCATAAATAAATTAATAGATTATTTTTTATCCGATTGATGACATCTTTCTAGTGTATGTGTCTTAGGGTACATTAGTTAACAATGAAATGTAAGTTTAAGGTGTAGATTGGCTCCTTATCCCTCTCCCTCCCCCCTCTCATGGTACATTTTGAGCTGTAGTACGTTTTAGCTTTAATGGATGGAGATCAATGCTCACACCTATATGATCCACAAAAACTCTGTCTTAGGAGATCTAGTTAATTTATACAACATGATTTTGTGGACACTACAATTCTATTTAATATTTAATAAAAGAAAAAAATAAAAAAAAGTCATTGTCTGACAAATAATATGATGTGATAGAAAGAGAGAAATAGACAAAAATAATAAATATCAATAAATTGATTTCATTTAGAGAAATTTGCATGAAACATTTAAAAAGAAGTATATTACAAACCTATATATAAAAAATGGATTATAAACCATTCATAATCAATTAACTAATTACATATGTATAGTTAATGTCATAATTAACTCATAATTTAACATCATTATAAAAATGCCATTACATGTAATCATACATTATTATTATTATTATTATTATTATTATTATTATTATTATTATTATTATTATTAAGTGATGACTTATTAAGATACTGAAATATTATATGCGGGTATAAAAAAAGATCAAAGTATAAAATGCTATTTGGTTTGGTTTGATTTTATTATGATTTTTTTTTATCCAAATCATCATTAGAGAAAATGACTTGACGGATTCCATTATATTTTTTAAAAAAAATCATTTAACAATTTGAAATTACTTTGATTTTTGTCATCAGAAAGTCACGATATTTATTAGTTTTGCTTATGAATAATTTTCGAAAACTTGTCAAATTTATCTGGTCACTTTTAATAAATGAGATTTTTCTTTCAACTCATTTTTTTTTTCACTCACAAGATAACTTAAATCTAAAATGCTTATAAGAAAATCAAGTCTAGTACTGTCTAAATCAAATGTGTTAAGTAACCATTTAAAACTACTTGAAATGAAGTGACAGAATAAATAGGTGTGATTAATTAAAAATACTACAAAAAATTAAAGAATTAATGACAATAATATTATTTTTTATTATTAATACTTATATCATTGATATTTTAGTGAGAATTTGTAAAAGATTACGTGTAAATTGTTTTGTGACTATAAGTTTTTTTTTAAAACTAATTAATCATTAATGTAGAAAACGTTAAAATAGTAGCCAACAGTAATTTATAATGAATATTCGCCTTAGCTAGAAAAGACGAAACTGATAATAATTAACTTTTCTTTTTTGTTAACAAGGAACGGAGAACTAAAGCAGTTTGTGTGTGTACGTGTGTGCATGATAAAGAGAAAACATGCTAAACGAGGGTTGAATTATTTATTATTAACATAGGTTGAATTTAAAGTAATACATATGAAAAAGATATTTTCCTACCACCCCCATTAGTACAAGTTTTAAATCTGAAAGAATGTTGAAATTTCATAAATCTGAAAAGAAAATTAATTTTGTAATTTTTATTACTTTCATTTCAAATTTTGAAAGAAAAAATAAATCAATCTAACTTAGTTTTGGTAAAAAAAAAGAAGAAGGCAAAATATAAGTGAATATAACGAAACATTCATCTCTCTATACATGACTGCAAAACTAAAAATTCAAACTACATTAGTATTTTAAGAATCACATGATTTCCGTGGTCAATATATATATCTTATCGATTAGATGTTGTTTTCAAGTGAGACTTAATTTATTTTATTTTTCTTGAACTTTATTTCCCTAGCTTGGGGTATAAGTTCATAAACCAAACGAAGACAAAGCATCGTGCAACGTCCTAGCTCGTTCCTTTGCTACGACATTATTTTTATTTTTATTTTGAATTTTATGTACGATATGTCCTATTACTGGACATTAGATAAGGCGTGCATCGTTCATTTGTTCGTAGCTAAACATTGTGCTGTCGCTGAAAAATAAAATCACCGTACTGAAAGAGTCTTCCCTACAATTATTGAAACAGTGAGTTTTAATTTAGATGGAGCCAATATAGCTATGTCCAATAAGTACAAACCCTGGACTGAGACGGACAACATTATTTAATTTTTTTAATAGTATATTATATTATAAAATTCTATGATACGACGAGGGTTTTCAAATATATTAATAAAAAATTTAATAGTGGTGATAACAATGTATAACTTTTTTGTTTTCGAAAACATAGCAATGTACAACTTACCCAAACAAGATTTTGGAGGTATTCATTAAACAAGTGGAAACTTCACTGCAACTTCCTTGATTTTGCTTCTATTGCCAGTAAAATTGTGCGAGTGTGTTTTACAACTTACAACAGCACGCTTCTTCACTAGCTCCTAAATTCTCTTTAAAAAGAATCATGCTACATATTTAGACAAAACAAAACACTAGTAGTTTTGGTCTTCAAATTAATGCTTGTTCTTCCATGCAGTTAGTGTATGTACATGCATGTATATCTAGTTACCCCACTGATTACAAAAGCAAAATCTATTCAATTTTTGGGTACACCAATAATTAAACTTAAACTTTGCACGGGAAGTTTGGATTGAAATATAATTAGGGCTACATTTCATTTAACTTATTTTAAATTTATAAGTTACTTTTAATTATAATAAGCTATCCATAACTAATTATACAAAATTTATTTTCATGTTCTTTCATCAAATTTTAATAAGATTAAGTTTTAAAATAATTAATATTTTTTTATGAAAAAATATTATTGATTAGTAGGTTAGTTTTTGTTAGTAGGAGAAATCGAATTTAATTTTAATTTTAAAGAGTTTCAAGTTTTAAAAAAAAATAAATTATTTTTTTATTTATTTTTTAATTTTAAATTAAAAATAAATTGAATCAAAGATGATTCGTCTTATAAGGAGTAATGGCATGTGATTTCCATTATTCATATCTCAAAAAAAAAAAAAAAGGTTTAAATTAAAGATTCTATAAAGATTAAAACGAATATGTATACGTGGGGTACTACGTATTGGACATGTTTCACGTGTTTTTCGGGAAACTGAACGCAATGAAAAGGAACTAGCATGGGTACCTTATTGTCTGGCTGTCAGGAGAAAAAGAGGACTAAACTAAGGAAGGGAGAAAAATGTTGAAAGGTAACAATAAAAGGAAAAATATATTTAGACAAAAAAAAAATCAAATTGTAATTTATAGAGTTTTATTTTTCATTCAGACATAGCAGTAATGTGTGTGGGACTATATACTGTGGAAAAATAATTTTTTTTTTCATTTCATTGCCATCTTGTTGCAGTGACGACGGAGTTAGAGAGGTGAAAACATTGAATGGTTCTGGATGCATGGCCATTGAAAAAAAACAAAAAAAGAAGCAAAACAACATATGTTCCTTTCATAGGGTTAGTTTTAGTTTTCGTGAAGTCATGATGCCGTTAATTAATTAATTGAAGTTGTTCAATGAATAATGGATGATTTAAAATTAGTTTCGTGATACACTGTCAGCAGTACTATATGACGTTGATGAATGAGCCCTAGTGAAGTGAAGTGCTCCATAAAAGATGGGGTGGGCTTGCAGAAACTAAAAACTTTCTGTTTTTAGCGACCGTCTCAACTCAATCTCATGCATGTGAAGCTTCTTTCATATTACAAGTGAAAAAGAGAGGAATATGTTATATGTATAAGGCTATGCAAGAATAATGAAGCAGCACGGGAAACTATTATGCTTGTCTTAAGGGATTGTGTCTCAAACAGTACTGTGTGGCCGGTTTGAGTTGGTGAATAATCCTATGAATATTCACGAGGTTTGGAGAAGATTTTTATTTTATTTTTTGGGCTCTAATAATAACTGGATTTATTCGAACCTCACAGGGCAAAATCGATTCCTTTTTTTTTTTTGGGTTTCGGATAACCAGTACTGGAATATCGATCCTATATATGGTTTGTGCTTTTGGTTGGCACCTTTTGGAAAAAAGATTGTAGTAATAACTAATAATTTACCTATTATTATTCCAGGAGGTTTAATCGCACGTGTCAATTCAGCTAACTGGGTTCCATAATGCAGCATATGGGTTCCTTAGGGGCCCAATTACTTTCAGAGATATAAATTATTTGTTTTCAAGTCATCCTTTTTAATTATTAGAGAGCTTTTACTACAACCTACCATATATATGTTCCCTAGTTAAAGTTCAGCCAGTTTTGGTTTCTTTTATATATATATATATATATGAATGTTTTGTGGTTTGAATCTATATCTTGCATGCTATTTCAGCCCTCCTAGCTACTTATGCCGACCTAATTAATAAATTTTATACATATATATTGCCGAAACTAAAAGTTGGTTAGAAGTCATATACCTACTTAAATAAATTATTGTATTTTTTTATATTGAAAATTTAAATATGTTCCAAGTCTGGGAGTACAACTTTTAGGGTTGTTCACGATGAGGTAAGCTCTTTCGTGGCAAGTTTTTCCTTTTGGGAATATTTTTCTCTAGTTAAATTAAGTTGAGTGAGCTTTTGGTGTCTTTTATATATAGAGATGGATAGAGAAATATACATCGACTTTTTTTTGTTTTTTAAATGAGAACAATATATATATTTAGATTGGTCCTACTATCATTCATTAATATCAATAGTTAATTTTTTTTTTGAACGGAATCAATAGTTAATATTAAAAGTTAGTTAATTGACATGAACATTTAAAAAAATTGAAATCATATATAAATATATTAATTATTGACCTTTTAAATATGATATAATAGTCTATATTTATAATTCTCATTTATCTGTTGAACTTATTATTACAATGTCCTGAGATAAGCGTATCAAATAAGAGATAGAGATTTGTTTATTGTTAAAGGCTGAGAGAAATAAATAGAACCATGCAATCGTTCTGTAATACTTATTTATTAGCTACTGGTTCCGAAAGTCGTCACCAATTTTTTTTTTATTTCCTAAAGCTTGTAACCAATCACATAAAACTTCATGGAGATCGATGGGTTGATTAGGGGTCCAAGTGGGGTAGTACAACTTTTGGGGATATGAATTCTTCTTGATAATTATAAGAGAAAGCTTTTTTTTTTTTTTATTATTATTATTTTAAACCATGATATTGATATAAAGTAGTCACCACACATCATCATTACTAATTTTTGTTAAATATCATGAAATGTGAGAATTTTTCTTCCCAACATTTATTTCAATCAAAGTTATACAAGAAATAAAGAAATGAAAAACTACATTAATTACTCTTATTAATTATAAAATGGAATGAAGTACATCATCAAATCACATGTTTCATATTACGAGTTATCAAGTTATGAAAAAGTAAATTGTTCATATGGCTCAAGACTTTGTTTTCTCTACAGGTTTGATGAACAGCTCTGCTCCGGCAACGAACCACCAGATGGTGGCGGCGGTCATCCATTTCCTACTCCACCTCCACGACCATCCTTCTGTGATATGTTCATGGGAGATAGACTCATTCCGGCACCCAGGCCTAGGGTAGATCTAATCCAACAACAATTGGCAAGAATTGAATATGAAGACGGTAATCCCCTCAAACCAATGGTTCATATCTCTGACAAGGTGTTCGATGGGCTATGTGCTCCTTGGCAAGATGCATTAGTGGTGAAGCTTTTGGGCAAAAGTATAGGCTACTCTTTGATGCGGGATAAGCTACATAGACTATGGAAGCTAGTTGCGGGTTTTGAAATTATGGACATTGGCAATGTTTATTTCATGGTGAAGTTTGACAACGCAGGTGATCGCCAAAAGATTATGGATGAAGGGTCCTGGATGTTATTTGATCATTACCTTACAGTGCAACGTTGATCTCCTGAGTTTATCTCTCCATCTGCGAAGATTGGAAAAATGCTGGTGTGGATTCGCTTTCCAGGTCTCAACCTTATTTACTATGATGAAAGCATTTTGCTTGCACTAGCAGCGGCCATTGGGAAACCAGTTAAGGTGGACTCCAATACCAAAGACATAAGGCGAGGCAGGTTTGCACGAGTTTGCATTGAAATCGATCTTACTAAACCAGTTGTTGGGAAGGTTTGGTTGAAAGGTTTTTGGTACCGAGTGGAGTATGAAGGTCTCCATCGTATATGCTCCACATGTGGTTGTTACGGCCATGTTACAAGGGAGTGCACTAAGAAGCAACTAGAATCTCCGTTGGAAACCCCACTATCAACCTCGCAAGGAACAATGCCGCCAACCTGCTCCTAGAACCACCGCAACAACAGTAGATCCGTCTCCAATTATTGAAATTAATGTCCCCATTAATTCAAGAGAGCAAGTGGAAACCGCAACAAAAATAACAGATGCCAATGATCCTGTTCATGGTGATTGGCTTGTTGTGCAACGAAGGAAGAAACAGAATAACAATAATTCAAATTCAAAAAAGAAAGAGAATATGATGGCTCGGGATTTTATTCTTAAAAAGGATAAGAATAAATTCTCTCTCCCACAACAGAATCCCAATATTCGTGACAAGAAAGAGAAAGTGGGAAATCAATCTAGCCACGTGGCCCCACCTGCTCATAAAAGATCACGTTCAGATTTTTCTACCCCTATTGCACAATTAATTCAAAATGCTGCAAAGACCAACATGAATTCACGTGAGACAAATAAAAAGGTACTACCTCCAGCTCATACTACTCCACCGGACCCCACATCAACACCATCATCGTCCATGTTCAATATTCATGCGAATAATCATGTAAATCAAAATGGGGTTAACACCACGGCACTGAAGTGCATCTTGATGCTATTGCATCGAACCTTAATATTGATGTGGTTATGGTTGAAGATTCTCAAGGTAAGAAGGTGGCCAATGTGGCTCAAGAGTTAGTCCTCAGTAAGCCAAGCCATGCCAACGTAGGGCCATGGCTCGGGTTCCCCTCCTCTTTTCATTATGTTGTTATGAATTGTTTACAAAATATATCAATCATATCATGGAACATAAGAGGAGCAATGGCCGTTGTACAAAACGGCATGTCAAACATATGATTAAAACCCATAAACCTTCCCTTTTCTTCATCTACGAAACTCATGTTCAATTCCATAGGGTTGAAAATTTTTGGAAGTCATTGGGGTATGAGAAGGTATTTATTCAAGAGGCTAGAGGACATGCAGGAGGTATTTGGGTCTTGTCAGAAAGGCTGGATGTCAACTTTACTCTTCTACACTCCACGAATCAATGTATTACCTTCAGGCTAGAGAAGGCGAATAGTAGGTGGAACTGCTCTGCTCTGTATGCCTCCCCTATTCCTATGGTAAGGGCTATTCTTTGGGACCACTTGATCGAGATTGGTAATGACATGGAAGGACCGTGGCTAGTCATTGGCGATTGGAATGAGATTACTCAACCATCGGAGGTCACAAGGGGAGCCTTCCACCAAGCTAGGGCCAATGCTCTTTACAACGTTCTCACCCAGTGTGGCCTTATTGATATGGAAACCACATGGAGCTTCTTCACGTGGCGCAAGAATATTCAAGCAAGGGGGTTCATACAAAAAAAACTCAATAGGTGCGTGGCTAATGATGACTGGCGTCTTGCCTACCCTAATGCGTTGTTGGAAACTCTTCTCCCCCACAACTCGGACCACAATCCTCTCCTTCAAACTTTAAACTTAATAACCACTATAAACAAATAATCACTAAATTGTTATAACCACTTCAAACTTTGTTTACTTGATACTCCCCCTCAAGTTGGAACGTATAAATCATATGTCTCAAACCTATACCGTGCCAGTTGATGAGTCCTCCCAAAAAAGTGCAATGACATTATGAATCACAAACTTTGACTAAAAATATAATTTACCCAAAACATAAAAATTGAGTTATACTAAAAAAAATTATTTCGAAGGCAACTTGATAATATTAATGATATCGGGGATATTACTAGAAAGAGAAAGGTGAAATGAACATCAGCCTGAAAAAACAAGTTTCAACAATAACATGACAAATGTTTAACCATCTATAACGGAAGCTTAACATTATTTAACCACCATAGATAGAAACAAACATACCCTTAAGAAGCAGAAGCAAACCAATGATTTGGTGTCAAGAGTCATCTTCAAAGTACGATGCTATGGGATATAATTGTCACCGATCAAAACTTGAAAAATTAGAATAATTTTAAAATTCTCTAAAGAGTACAGATAATCACTTTAAACTTTGTCGCTTGATAATTTCATGCCTAAATTTGACAGATTTGAATTTTAGATCACTTAATTAGGAGACACGAGTTTCTACCACTTGCATAAATAATTTTTATTAAAAAGCTTTTATTATAACCTGACATATATTTTCCCTAGTACTAGTATAGACTCGTGCTAGGTTGATTTTTATATATGTTTTAAAATTATTTTTATTAATAATTTTAAAAAATATTATTACATTATTATACATGTCTTGATATAATATTTTAGCTTAATATAACTATCCTAAATATAATAATAAAAGCTGAATAGTATCAATATAAAATGTTGGATAGTGTTAATGTTTGTAGTAAAAAAAATCAAAAGATAAAAATACTTGTTCAAGATAAATATTAGGAAACTCAACCCAACAAACAATGAGGTTTTTTTTTCAGGAACCAACAAATGAGTTGAAGACTGGTGTCTATGTAATGAATGAAGCAACTAAATAGTAACCCTGCTAGTATTTATAAGATATACTTATAATATATAATATATATACTATTACTTGTTTTTTATAAATAGGATCGGATAGTAATGTTTTATATATGGTGTCAGTAAAGAAATAATGTAAATTAAATTATTTTATAACGATAAATCAATTACTTATGTAATTTTAAAATGAAAAATCTTATTTAAAGTTTTACATGAAGAGAATCGACTTACTATAAATTTATAATGTAATTATTAATTTTAACATTTTATAACATGAAAACAGACTATAAAATGTAAGATATAATCGACTTACATTTATAAATTTTTCAATAAGACTGTCCAGTGAAAATTTATGAAATTTGATTGTTTATAAATTTATTAGGTACGTTGGTTAGATGGTAAATTAAAGTTTTTTTTTTTTTTTTTGTTGTAGATTTTAAATGATTTTTTTTATAATTATTGTCACGAACATAAAGTTGGGAATCTCTGCCGCGTGATCTAAGGTGTAAATAAAATAGAATTGGCTGGGGCAATCTTAGCCATTCGTTGTAGCAGCTCAATCTGAGCCGTTCTTTTGTACCTCATTCAGTGACTATAAATATAGGTGTTTGTAGCATTTGTTTTACACAACAAATCTCAGTTTGTTTCCACGGAGAGACCCCTCACTCGATCTAAAAAAATCTTTGTTGCTATAGTACTTTTTCATATTTTTAACCATGAGTTCGATCAGTCTATTTCTGTTTGTTATTACAATGGAGGAAAGAAATGATCACCACCACTGGAGATAAAGGTGCAACATTTGTTAGTGATGAGTGCTCCAAGCGATCGAAATCTATAGTACAATTTTTGGTCACAATCAAACTTTGCACAGAAACTTTTGAGTGAAATAGCAATATCATATGATCATGGGTACTTGATTAATTTCCATGCAGGGAAACTTTAATCATGCATATAATTAACAACGCCCTACTCCAAAAAAGGTTTAAATTAATAAGGATTCTCTAAAGATTAAAAACGAATATGTGGGGTACTGTGCTTGGCCATGTTTCTCGGGAAAAACGGACACAATGAAAATTGAAAAGGAACTAGCAATGAGGTACTGATCTTGTTTGTCTGTGTCTGTGATCACAAGACAAAAAGGAATATATAAGGAGAAAATGTTGAAAGGTAACTATAAAAATAAATTTAGAAAATTAACAAATGTTATTGAAATTGTAATTTTAGTGTTTTTCCTTCTTTACCTCTTGTTTGATTCTTTTTAATTAGATTTCCATTAAGTTTTATCTCTAGCAATGGAAGTTTTCTTTTTCGTTTTAAAAACACTTTTTTTTAATTACTTTTTTATTTTTAAGTTTAAACAAATGTGTCTCCCCTTTTGGCTTTTAAAGCTTTTTTTAAGGCTAGTTTTAATTTTCATGATGTCATATACTGAAATACACCCTTCAGGTTCTCCATAGAATATTAATGGATGGTTTCCTGATGCACTATATATATATATATATATATATATATGACCCTTTAATCTTGGTTAATTTGATATAACATTGATGCACTGAGTCTATAAAATAGAGAAAAATAAATGAAATGTTATATCTGATTGATAATTAAAATTATTTTATATTTTAAGTGCATTACTATTAAACTTTATAACTAGATCAATCACCCCTAGTCCTTCGATTAATCCAGTGTTCCATAAAATATGGAATTACAAAAACATTGGGTGTGGCAAATGTCTCAATCTCATGCATGCATGTGAACTTTGAAGCTTCGTACAAAATAAATGAAGAGAGATAGATGGATCGAGGATGGAGAGGAATATGTCTAAGCTAGCTAGCCTAATACACTCATCATACCCTAGTTGTACGAAAGCATAGAGAACTATTATGCTTGTCTCACGGTTCCTTTGGTTGGATGGAAAAAATGAATGAAAATGAGATGAAATAAAAATTTTTAAATTAAAGTAGATGGTAAAAATGTGTATTAATCCACATCATTTATTGTTTATTTTATTTATTTTTTACTTTCTTTCTGTGCAAAACGAATAAGGTCTTCGGAAATATAGTGTCTCAATGCTTTATTATTGTTTAGATTCGGTGAATCTTAGGGTACGATGAACGATTTGTACTTTTCGGGGCCACTAATAGTAATAGCTGGTTTTATTCACCGGGAAAACCCTAAAGAGAACTAGAAAGAATATCCTCTATTTTTTATTTTTTTTTTATCTATTTGTTGTTTGTGTGCTTTTGGCTCCTTTACGAAAGTTTGTGTTTGTGATGACTGATAACCTATTATATTGTTCATAAAAAAAAAACTTATAATCATAGAACTTCCCTTATCATGTTCTTAATTATTCTAAGTTGAAACGCACACATGTTCTTTAACCGTTCTGCAAAATTCTTCTTTGGCTGGCTAGTGGTTCCCAAAGCCGGGCCCATAACCAAATTCTTCTTTTATCACTATCCTAACCTAAACCTTTCTTCGTGCATGACAGCATGAGTCAACCTTTTCATCATGAAAAAGCTTTTACTACAAACTGGCATATATGTTCCTTAGCTAGAGTGACCTTTAATTAGGTTTCTATTTTTATAATATGGGCTAGACAAAAACAGCAGGTAGTGCCTGTCTATGAAATAATTGATTGAAAGTATTAAATAATTTAGAGAAGAATAATCGAAGGATAAAATGTTAGAGAATTTAGAGAGTAGTTGAAAGTAAAATAATATAATCTAATAAAATATAAAGACCATAGCGTATTATATAATATATATATAGAGAGAGAGAGCCAGGGGGGAGAGAATGTCTATTAATTGAAAATATTCCTTTTTATTATAAAAATAATAACTATGTACATCTAAGTTATATAATCATGTATAAATAATTAAAATTAAGAACTAGTTAATCATGTATGTTTTATTTATTTTTTAAAATATTCTTCGTGATGAGTGGAAGCTTTATCATGCATGACAAGCTTTTACTACAACCAGCTGGGCATATATGTTTCCTAGGTAAAGTTGAGTGAGCTTTGGGTTCCGCACTCTCACCCACAAGATATTTATCAACTTAAATAAGAATTTTTCCTTTTCAATGAAATGAAATTATATATTTATAAGGTCATATATATAATTATATAAAAATGATTAAAATCAAAAGTAAGTAGCGGTATTCATACAATCACTTAAAAAATGTCATGATATTCGTATATAGTTCTCATTTGATAAAGTTTTATTGTAAGAGGTAGAAGGAAAATAAATATGAATCATACAACATAGGATGATTAAGATTAAAAATATGATTAATTATATTTTTTATCTCAATTTTTTAATTTTTAACAAATTTTAATCTCAATAAATTGACAAATTTTATCTCTCTATCATTTTTCATTAATAAACATAAAAATTAGGAAAAAATTTGTCAAAAAATATAAAAATTAAGGATAAAAGTATTAAAAAAATATAAAAAAATATGGGTGAAATATGCAATTATGTGTGATGTAAAATTATAATGGATAAAATTTGTAACATTTTAAAAAGTTGGAAGTACAATAAATAAATTAATTTTTTTTGGGGTAAAATTAAACAAAAATTATAAAGTTGGAGTAAAAATTATTTAATCATCATATGACTATTTAAAGAAGTTGCATGACTTTGTTACATAATCATTCATGTATGAATTTGTATGTTTCAAAATTATTTTTTCTACTTTCTTTCTTCTCTCTTCCACACAATCACCCACATACACACATAGGCAGTGGATAGATGATGGATCAGGTTACTCAGACTACTAATCCAGGTAGTTGGCCGGCAGTCAGATGTAATAATTTTTTTTTTCTTTTCTTAATTTTTGAACGGTGGTTATTTATCTAATCCTTTTCTCCCTTCACTTGGAGAGACTTCCCTCTCTTACCAATGAATTTTGATAATTGGTAACCCTGCAAGGATTCCAAAGAAAGGTTAGATTCCCATAGGTCATAGTACAAATTTTTTTGATCAATAATATGCATTATGAATAAAATTAGTCTTTGATCCAGTAGATTTGGATATATCGTGATTTTCGATTCGAAAAAAAATAAAAATTCCTAGGAAGTATTATATCCAACTTGAAAATGAAGTTAGTTTGCCACAAAATAAGAAGAAGACTTCATTGAACATAAAAAAGAAGGATCAACAAGTACCAATTAATCTAAATGAAGTCATGTTTTAGATAGCGTTCAATACATTATTTCTAAAAAAGTTTGAAAGATTACGTAGATTTTCTTGGAAGGGGTTGACAATATGAAGAAGATGGACCTACAAACTCTTCGTGAAGAATTTGAATTTTTCATATGAATGAGTAAATCAATTTTGAATTTTGGTAATAGAGTGAGAGTGAGGATAATGGTTGTGAAATAAATAAAGCATCATGAGAAGCTGGATGATGTCCTCCTCATGGATGAGATTCATTGTTATTTAACAACAAAATTTGATTTTGTTATTTTTACACAATTGAAGAGTCTTATGATTTAAAATCAATAAGTGTGGATCAATTAATGGATTCATTTGAAGCATATGAAGAAAGATCGAAAAGAAGATATGATAAGCCTTTGGAGCAAGTCCTCAATGACAATGCCAAAGCTTATTTTAAAGAAAATGGAGGGAAAAAAGCTAACGTGCCAGACAAACACTAATACAGTACACATAGCAAGCAAAACGACAATATATTGCAAAAATTCTCCAAGTTTTCAATGGTTTAAAACCAACCACTCCTATTTGTTAATAAGGGGCTTGAGTCACAATTATTAAAAGGAAGGGGCTGCCCGAATAGTATAACCACGATAGAGATTAGATCATAATTCAAAATTGCAAATTAGATCTGATTATAATCTTGAAATTTCCTGGATTGTAATCATAAGAATATTCAGAACAACTAAAAACAGAGTCATGCAATAACAAATTATTCTTCATATAAGGCACAAACATTTTTCAACTGGGCATATCTTTCTCGTCCATGCACAGATTCACTACAATAATAAATTATTTTTCTTTAAGGGCACAAATATTCTTCAACTTCCATATCTTTCAAGGTTTTTTTTTAATCTTTTCGGGGAGGGTTTATTTATTTCGGGTACCTAATCCAATAGAATATACTCCTTCCATCCTAAAATAAGTGGTGTTGTCCTAAATTGTTTTAGGCAGATTAAGTTAAACTAAGAAAATAGATGAAAGAAAATAATAATTTAATAAAACTAATCTTAATGCTAATATTATATTGAGAAATTAAAGGAACATTTATTGGGAGTATTAGTGGAAAAAATAATTAATATTACAATAAAAAATTATATAAGACATTTATTTTAAGATTTTTTTAAATACCACATTTATATTTATTTTGAGACGAAGCGGGTAATAAAGAACATATCCTTTCAATCAAACCCGTGATAAATAAAAAATTCATAAAAAAAAAAAAACCCTTGATAAATTGAGAAACTATTCGAAGCTCACTAAAAGCTCGTTAAACCCATTGGCTTGTACCCCATTGAAATGTTGTTATGAATTTTCCGTTGTAGAGGTAATATTCACACTTATAACTCAATGGGAGAAATATTTTATAATTTTTTAACTACATTTCTAATTATGGAAGTAATTTATAACTATATATATAAAAGGAAGAGTTTATTGATTTTGCAGGTACTTTACACTTTACACTTTCACCCCCAGTTGGACCAATAAACTCTTCCTTTTTTTTTTTTTGGGTCAAAGAAGAATAAACATCTTCTGAATCTTAATCAATGGGCCTACCAACTGTTTGAGCCCAACAAGATAAAAAATAGGATTTTGTTATATCACACCATTTTTGCTAAGTACAGTTCCATTTAATTTTTTTCAATTTTTTATTATCATATATACCCTTTATCCCTTTGATTTTAGCATTTTAGAAAATAATTTTCAAATCAAAATTTTATTTTTTAACATTCTGAACAGTACATTTATAACAAGAAGATAATATATTTAAAAACTCTTTATACGGCTAATGAATATACACTATTTACTCAATAAATGATTTAATACAACCTTATTAATATTTATTATTATTAATTATTTAAACTATAAATAAAATGAATGATAAACCCAAATGATTGGCACAGTGGTAGTGGTAGTGGTGTAAGACCCTACTTTCATTTAACAATAGGTCCATGTTCAAGCAGAATTAGTCTAAGTGATATTTATACATATATCAATGAATAATAAAGAAATTATACAATATATGTCATTGGATAAATCATACTATCAATGTATCATTATTAAAGTCAAAATAAAATAGCATGGTAGATTAAGCTTAGAGTCAAAGATCACACGCTACTAGCTGAAGAAAAAAGGAACACGACGCGAAGACCACAGAGGTTAATTTGCAGTTGACGCATATAGATCTACCTACCGTCGTGAGAAAGACACTAATGAATTTGAAGGTGTGTGTGTGATCGAAAGGAAAGAGACCAAATTGATGTTGGAAACGTGTGATTGTTAAAATTGAACTGTTCATGCATGTACTGTGAGAGTGAAAGAAATTAAAGAGATCAAATTGATAATGGAAACAAATTAACATGTGATTAAAATTGAAGTGCTACTCGAAAATGTATGAACTAAAATGTAAAATTATGCAACTGTAGAGACTAAATGAACAATTAAATAAAAAAATATATAACATTTTTTGTTTATCTGTCATTATAGTGTATTATTACTCATCTTATCTAAAAAATCAACATAACAGGAACCAGCATCACAAGTCCAAGCACATCCACAATATGATAGTGATAGCAGTGTGTAATTTCATCACCATCATAATAATTCTTCATCCTGCTAATGCAACACCAAATGAATGGACCTACACTTAAAGTGCATCCTATCACAATTGACTTTAACTTTGAGTTTTAATTGTTCTTATTCTCTTGTCATATAATTGCTTTGCTTTATTTCTTAATTACTTGTGACCGATGCTGATGTCTGTCGACAATTTGTTCACCTTCAGAGACTCACCACCACCTTAATCACCCTTATTTATTTCCCTTGTCAAAAGTTGCTCCTCAGTGAATACAAAAAAAAAAAAAAAAATGCAAAACATGATGAGAACACAATGGTTTTTGGTTTTTCTGTTCTCTTGTATATCAAGAACTACCTCCACTTCACTAGACAGCATAACTCCAGCTCGACCCATCAGTGATGGAGAGACATTAATTTCACAAGCAAACACCTTTGAACTTGGATTCTTTGGAAGCTCAAAGAACCGATACTTGGGTATTTGGTACTACAAAATAACTCCTTTAACAGTGGTTTGGGTTGCCAACAGAGAAGCACCACTCAACACTAACTCTGGGGTTCTAAAACTCATTGATCATGGTCTTCTTGTTCTTGTTAATGGCACAAACAACACACTACTGTGGTCCTCCAACATGTCATCAGCCACAGCATTGAATCCAATTGCTCAAGTATTAGACTCAGGAAACTTTGTTGTGAAAGATGGAAATAGTGAGCATGATCACTACCTTTGGCAAAGTTTTGATCATCCATGTGATACATTATTGCCTGAAATGAAGCTTGGTTGGAATCTAGAGAAGGGAGAAGAATGGTTTCTATCATCATGGAAAAGTGCTGATGATCCTGGTCATGGAAGGTACTCCTTGAAAATAGACCTAATAGGGTTTCCACAAGCAGTTCTGTTGATGGGAACCAAAATAAGAACTATATTTTCAGAGTATTTGATCAATTCACAGAGTGAAGACATTCAAATTGATTACGTTTTGAATGAAAAAGAGAGATATTATCACTTCAAGGTCCTAAATAAATCTCTTTCATACAGATTTCGTGTGAGCCATAGTGGGAATGCATTGCTTTCCCTTTGGGAAAACCAAACCTGCCAATGGAAGACTCTCTATGCTCAACCATCATCAAGATGTGAATATTATGGGACGTGTGGTGCAAATAGCATTTGCAATGCCATCAGCAAGCCAGAGTGTACATGTTTTGATGGATTTTTTGGACACATGAATCGTTCCAAGGATTGTGTCCGAACCATTCCTTTGACTTGTAACAAAGAGGGCTTCAAGAAGTACTCAGGCATGGCTCTTCCTGACACATCCTCATCCTTGTATGAGAAAAACATGGTCCTACAGCAATGTAAGGATTCATGTCTTCGAAACTGTTCCTGTACAGCATATGCAAATGGAGGAAGTGGTTGCTTGCTTTGGTTCCATGATTTGATTGGCTTCTTGAGGCATTACCCACATGCTCATGGGGGCCAAGACATTTATATACGACTCCCTCTCTCAGAGCTAGGTACACCCTCTATCAAAGTATATATTTTTAACCAATTTCTCTGTTATCTTTTGGATGAAAGTATTTATAAACTGCTTATTACTGCATTAATCACTTTCTATTGTGAAGGCCTTTTAGTTGGTGCTTATTTCCCCCTCTTTTCTGAAGTATTTAAAGTTTTTAGCATCATATCTTGATATCTCAGATCAGAATAATGGATTGAGCAAGAGGCAGATTGAAGCCATTATCACTGGCTCTATCGTGTTCGCCATGTGCTTGTTACTTGGATTGGCCACATGGTTATGGAAAAAGAAAGTCGAAATGGATGGTGAGTATATGATATTTTTAGCCTGAGTTCATTTGAAGTACATGTCCGCCAGAGAATAAAATTATTTTACATTGTCTCTGTTCAACTTACATATACTATCAAAGTTGAAGTTTTGTTGTGTCTTATTATGATTTTCTATATTCTTATTTTTCCAAATAATTGACTAACAAAACAGAAAGAGAGATGTTGTATTACAATATGTGATTTCTTGATATTATTGTCATCTTGCACCACTTTAGGGATGAAAAAAATATATCGCCAAAATCATGACAACTATAAACTAAGGAAGGAAGAGCAGGATTTACCAACATTTGACTTGCCTGTCATTGCTAAAGCCACTGACAACTTCTCAAACACTAACAAACTTGGAGAAGGTGGTTTTGGACCGGTATACAAGGTAATATAGCTATATATCTGATGAAGGATTTTTATTTTCCTCATCAAATACTTTTGCTTATTCCAGATAATGATTTTCAGGGTACTCTAATAGATGGGCAAGACATAGCTGTGAAACGGCTTTCAAACAACTCTGGTCAGGGATCAATAGAATTTAAAAATGAAGTTGCACTCATTGCAAAACTTCAACACCGTAATCTCGTGAAGCTTTATGGTTATTGCATTCAAGAGGAAGAGAAAATGTTGATATACGAATACATGCCCAACAAGAGCTTGGACTACTTTATTTTTGGTTTGAGACTTTTAAGACTTTACAACATAACATCTTTGACAATTTTGTTTTCCTTATCTCTAAAGCTTGTGAAATTGTTGAGACTGCTAATAGTATACTAAAGATGTGTTTAAAATTGACCAGATGAAATTAGGAGCAAATTATTGGATTGGAGTAAGCGTTTCCATATTATTGGTGGCATTGCTCGAGGGTTAGTGTATCTTCATCAAGATTCTAGATTGAGGATTATTCATAGAGATTTGAAAACCAGCAATATTCTACTAGATGAATATATGAATCCCAAAATTTCGGACTTTGGCCTTGCTCGCACATTTTGGGGAGATCAAGTAGATGCTAACACTAACAAGATTGCAGGGACATAGTAAGTTGGTTCCTACTTGATTAATCAATTCTTTGGGATTGCATTTTTCTCTAACTTTAGTTTTGCATATTCTGCTTTCCAGTGGATACATGCCTCCTGAATATGCTGTACATGGACATTTTTCAATGAAATCTGATGTCTTCAGTTTTGGTGTCATCGTTTTAGAAATAGTAAGTGGGAAGAAAAACAGAGATTTTTCTGATCCAGAACACTTTCTTAATCTTCTTGGACATGTAAGTGCCACCATGACTTTCCTTGTTTCAACCTATCTTAATTCATAGTCATATTTTTTGTTTCTTGTTTTCACCTTTCTATTTTGACTCCAATGATTATTAGGCATGGAGACTATGGACTGAAGGAAGGCCAACAAATCTGATGGATGGATTTTTAGGAGAAAAATGCGCTTCATCTGAAGTTATTCGATGTATACATGTAGGCTTGCTATGTGTGCAACACAGGCCAGAAGATAGGCCTGATATGTTAGCTGTGGTTCTGATGCTGAATGGTGAAAAATTGTTGCCACAACCAAAGGCACCTGGTTTTTACAATGGAAGGGACAAAGCAGATTTGTTTGGAAAGTTCATACCATTCTCTAACAATGATGTTTCCCTTACAGTTTTAGAGCCTAGATAAAAATGAAGGCTAAAGAAAATGCAAAATTTTATAGATATAAATTATATGTATGCAAAGTGCCTAAGACACTGGTTAGCACTTTTGATTATATGCAATATAGGTACTCTTTTTATCTGGTTCTTGGATAAACTATAATAAAACATAATTCATTCACTTCACTAGAGAATTAGAATTGGTTCGTGCATACCAATTTGCGGTGTGTTTTTGAATCGAAAAGTCCAAATTCATCATTGAATTGATGAAGGAGACAAACCAAGAGAGATGTAATTATTTTTGCAAGCAGATGTGAAATTAGAAAGGAAAGAGTGGAAACCAAAAGAGCAGTCTACCAAAAGATGAAAGGATTATTTTCCTTTTTTAATAAATTGGTGTTGGTTTCCACAAAATAGTCAAAGGAGTGGGTGCTGCTTTCAATAAAATAGAGAAAGGAGTGGATGTTGCTTTCAAAAATTATTTATTTATTTATATAAATTAAAGAAAAGTGATGGATAAATGTAGAAATAATTATCTCTTTAAATGTAATAATCTGTAAATAAGTATTTTTCTTATCTTTAGAATTTAAGTCTCAAGCTGCAAAAGCTAATTATTCTAGCTAGCTTCATGTAATCTGAAGTCAATATTTAGCGATTGTGGCTGTTTCTTAATAGATTGTTACTTAACAATCTATTAAGAAACACATCTCTTCCAAAAGCATCCTATTAGTTCATTCAATCTATCAATCTCAAGGGTTAAGATGCTCTGAGTACATAAAAACCAGATGATAGGCCTCACAAGTCAATATCATCAGTAGTTTTAATCAAGAATGTTGAGAAACTGTTACCTAGTACAACGCAACCTTCTTTATAACCACACCAAGTAGTTTCCTCAACTGTAAATTGAAAATTGTGTTCCTCAAATGAAATGTCCATTACATGGTTGGAGGCAATATAGCATATAAAAACTACACTTTTGATAAATTGTGGTTAAGGTCTGATTTTTGTAAGAATATTGTTAAGTTATTATGTACAGGGCCAAGTTTTGTAATTGGCTTGCCGTTTGGATTTCTTGACAACGACTTCTGTTATGGCTTCTCCTTAATGACTATATGCAAAATGGAGATCTAGAACTCAGATATTTTGAAATATATGATATAATTTATTAATCCAGAATTTCAGATATTTATGCTTTAGTTTTGTCCTTTTACTACCTATTTGGTCAACTCAGCGGTGATTGCATGAGGTTGTCATGCTTGCATTATTTGATTGTGACCTTTCTTACGCTTCTAGGCATGCATGTTTATATTTATATATTGCTTGAAGCCTTGAACACTTCACCATATAAAGAGTAATATAGCAGTTTTTATTTCATTTCAAATACAATTATTGTTATGTCCCAAAAATATCTAAATTTGTTCTGAGTATTAATAATAATATTACTAAAGATTTGAGCCTAGTAGATGGAAAATCATGATTAGAAAATGAGACCCTATTAAAGATGGTAAGGTTCATTGTACGAAAATTAATGATAGAGAAAGTAGATACTTTATACTAAATGGGAAAGTGTTTATTCCATAAAGAAAAAAATAGGAAAGTGTTTTGGTGATGTGATGTGTCAAACATGTTTCTGTAAAATAGCATCTGAAATCAAGCCACGCATCAGATAAGTCTATTTCTTTCGCTTGACGAAATTGTTGGATGACCCCAGTTGAGTTGGAGCAGTTAAGAATGTTACATCCACACCAGAAACCAGAGGTTGAAGAAGTCAAATTATTAGTGAAAGTCGCTCCAACCACTAAAAGATACTTTTTCTAATGTTTTCTAATGTAAATGAAAGACTGCTGTGTTCATATGTGGAACTGAAGTCACACTCTTCTTTGAAAATTTTGGAAGCACTAAGCTTTTTAACAAGACCATCGTCTAATATAAGTTGAATAAATGGACACAATTAGATCATAGAATACGTAAGTTATTATAGATTAATAAATATATGGATAGCTATGAGGTGATAATTTGGTTCTCTCTCTTATTCTCCCTCATACCCAGCATCACTACACTGAGCAGTATCACTCCAGATCAACCCTTACACCACAATGAAACCCTGGTTTCAGCATCTGGAACATTTGAAGCAGGATTCTTCAGCCCTGGAAGTTCTCAGAGACAGTACTTTTGCATATGTTACAAGAATATATCACCTAGAACTATTGTGTGGGTGGCCAACAGAAACACTCCATTGGATAACTCCACAGGAGTTTTCAAAGTCAGTGATGAGGGGAGTCTTGTTGTACTTGATGGCACTGGTGCAAGTGTTTGGTCATCATCCAATGCATCAACCACTGTTCAGAAGCCTATTGTGCAGCTTTTGGACTCTGGCAATCTTGTTGTGAAAGATGGTGGAACAAATGCCCTAGAGAAGGTTGTGTGGCAAAGCTTTGATTTTCCTGGTGACACTTTGCTTCCTGGGATGAAACTCAAAAGCAGTGTTGTGACAGGTGCACATAGTTCTCTGACATCATGGAGGAACACAGAAGACCCTGCTCTGGGGGAATACTCATTGTATATTGATCCTCATGGTTTTCCTCAGAGAGTTACTACAAAGGGAGGGACTTGGTTGTATAGAGCTGGTTCATGGAATGGTTATCAGTTTTCAGGTGTTCCTTGGCAGCTTCTGCATAATTTCTTCAATTACTACTTTGTGTTGACCCCAAAGGAAGTGTATTATGAATATGAACTCTTGGAACCTTCTGTTGTTACAAGATTTGTGATCAGCCAAGAGGGGCTTGATCAACGTTTCACATGGTCAGAGAGGACAAAAAGTTGGGAGCTTTTTGCCTCTGGCCCCAGGGACCAGTGTGAAAACTATGCCTTGTGTGGTGCAAATTCTGTTTGCAAAATTAATAGCTACCCCATATGTGAATGCTTGGAGGGCTTTCTCCCAAAGTTTGAGGAAAAGTGGAGATCGTTGGATTGGTCTGATGGGTGTGTTCGGCGAACGAATCTGAGTTGTGACGATGGAGATGGATTTGTTAAGTATGAAGGAATGAGATTGCCAGACACATCTTCCTCTTGGTTTGATACAAGCATGAGCCTTGATGAATGTGAGAGTGTGTGTTTGGAAAACTGCTCTTGCACAGCATACACAAGTTTAGATATCAGAGGTGGTGGCAGTGGCTGCTTGCTTTGGTTTGGTAACATTGTAGATATGGGAAAACATGTCTCCCAAGGACAAGAGATTTACATACGAATGGCTGCTTCAGAGCTAGGTACTTTTTAATTTTCAGTTGAAACAGAAAAATCAATGCATGGTACTCAGATTTTTGTGACCACTTTATAAGCTGCATAGTTAACAACTTTTTACATGAAGTGATGTCTATAAGCATGACATATTATCAGATTTTATCTTTGTTCCATTGCACCTTTGCCATGTATGAAAACATTTAGATGGGCTAAAATATAATTTTGGTGTGAAATCTGAATTTTTGGTTTCAGTTTGGTCCTCTAAATTTAAAATTAAAGAAGTTTCACTGTAATCCTTTAAAATGTCTCCGTTAGAGTGAGTTTGTTCTTCCGTCAATTGACCACACTAGTTAGGTCAACTTAATGACACGTGACAAACTTTGAGAGTGGCACGTCAGATGTGTGTTTTCCATTTTAACCAAAATCAACACTGTTAATGCAAAAAATTGATGAAAGGACCAATTTGGTCTAGCAGAATACTTTAAAAAGCAAAATGAAACCTTTTAAACTTGGAGAACCAAATTGAAACCAAAAATTCAAATGACGGACCTAAATTATATTTTAACCCATTTACATACAGTGAGATCTAATACTGAAGTTGTACTCAATATTGTCTTTCCTTCTTTTCTTTTAAACTGTTGTTTTCTTCTGCTTCACTTGGTCCTTTTGTGTTTTCTAATAGTATTTTTGTTCTATCAGACCAAACTTGGCAGAAAAGGCACATTAGCACAAAGCTTGTGGTGATTTTGGCAGCAATCGCTATGTTCATCATAGGCTTAATATTAGGATCAGTCATATTCATACGGAGAAAACTAGAGAAACCAGGTGAACCTTTTAGACATTAAACTCCAAGTACTAGGTGATTTTTTTTTCTAGTGTTCACCAACAGAATTGGCAATTACCATTATAAACAATTTATATGTTGTCACTCGTTTACTATCTGTCTGCTGCCATATCAGGAAAGACAAATTCAATTGACCAGATGCATCACACTATAAAACATGAGAAGAAAGACATTGACTTACCAACCCATGATTTATCAACCATTGATAATGCCACTAGTAACTTCTCTGCTAGTAACATATTGGGAGAAGGTGGATTTGGACCAGTTTACAAGGTAACATGGTTATATTATATCCCAACAATGGTACACTTACTCAACATATATATTATATAATAATATGTCTCCACATATTAATTATTATCAGGGTGTGCTGGCAAATGGACAAGAGATTGCTGTTAAGAGGCTTTCCAAAAATTCTGGACAGGGAATAGATGAGTTCAGAAATGAAGTTGTGTTGATTGCCAATCTTCAGCACCGGAATCTTGTAAAGATTCTTGGGTGCTGTATTCAAGATGATGAGAGAATCTTGATCTATGAATTCATGCCTAACAGGAGCTTGGATCTTTACATTTTTGGTTTGAGGCTTTTGACTCATAAATTTATTTTGTACTCTTCTTTCTGCCAAAATCATTTTATAAGCATGCTAACTTAAAATAGGGAACATGCAGATCGGACAAGAAAGAAATTATTGGATTGGAACAAACGCTTCCAAATTATAAGTGGCATTGCTAGAGGGCTTCTGTATCTTCATCATGATTCTAGACTAAGGATCATCCACAGAGATATCAAAACAAGTAATATTCTTCTTGATAATGATATGAATCCAAAGATATCAGACTTTGGACTGGCAAGGATGCTTGTTGGTGATCACACTAAAGCCAATACAAAGAGAGTAGTGGGAACTCAGTAAGAGTGCTTAAACATGACTTAATTACTATATGTATGTTGCATGATTTTGTTTTTTAAATCTAATTTCATTTTACTGTGTTGTCCTGCAGTGGTTACATGCCTCCTGAGTATGCAGTGTATGGATCATTTTCAGTGAAATCAGATGTCTTTAGCTTTGGTGTTATTGTACTAGAGATAGTTAGTGGGAGGAAGAACACAAAATTTCTTGATCCACTCAATCAACTTAACCTTATTGGGCATGTAAGTATAAAGTGTGAAGGCTAACCTTTTGTCACTATTCTGAAAAAGCTTAATTTCTATGAATCGGTAGTGTAAAGACCCTTTACACTATCAACCAATAAGAAATTATGTTAAATCAACAGAAACTAAGATAATCATAGTAAAATCAAAAGAATTATCATACATACAAATTTCTGATTGGTTAAAAATATAAAAACCTCTTACACAAGTTAACTAATACTAGTTAATAGTGATTTGACCATTTAGTATTGATTGAACTCAAACTCATAATTTAGTTTTCATTTTTCCTCAGGCATGGAGATTGTGGAGTGAAGGGAGGCCTTTGGAGTTGATTGATGAATCACTAGACGATTCAGTCATTGAAAGTGAAGTAATGAAAATTGTTCATGTGGGTCTCTTATGTGTTCAAGAGAGACCAGAGGACAGGCCCAACATGTCAAGTGTGGTTCTAATGCTGAATGGTGAGAGACCATTACCCCGGCCCAAGCTGCCAGCGTTTTATCCACACCATGAAGATTATTCTTCATCAAGCAAGTGTGAATTCAGCTCAAATGAATTGTCAATCACATTAGAGGCAAGATAGTAAACCTAAGCTAATCAAAATGAATTGCTAATTAATTTGTTTAGATTCGAGTATGTGTGCCTAGATTGTTGTTGTCCATTTGTTGTGCACTCTTGTAATATTTTCTTAACATCCTATGGTGTTACTATTAGTATTGTCGGACAGTTTCAATGAATGATCCTTTGGGGAAAAAAAAAAATCAAAACGAGAAAAGATACTTTTCAATATGGACAACAATTCACAATATATTCAAATGTACCCATAATTAAGAATCACTGTTTCTAACTTATGGCGACCCACCCACAGTACTTAGTTTGGATGAAGTTCAAAAACAACCTTGGCTACTTTCCATAACATAGAAATTTTATCTTACCCCGTTTACTAAATGAGTATAACGGTGAGACGATGCACTGAGTGTAAGTAGTTTTAGAAAAAAATAAATAAAAAATACTCTTCTTAGTCTCTTTCTTTTCAATGTGATGATGTTTTACGTTTGTTCTTTTTGAACACTTACCCTTTTTCGTTTTAGAATTTGAAATATTCATTGATTGTACTTTTGTTTGTCTGATCTCACACAGAAATACACACATATGAAAAGCAATTCCTTTAGTCAATACATAGATATGGACATATTAAACTGTTCCAAGATTAAGTTTGAAATGCAATAATCTATCTAGCAGACATTATGCTGACTGTCATGTCATTATTTGAGTATTGTTTATAATTGCTTGCTGAAGAACTGTTCCCAACCAGATTCCAATCTGTAAAGAATCCAGGCAATTTTGGCTGAGGCAATGCAGATTCACTGCTCAGCATCAGAACCACAGAGGACATGCTCGGCCTGTGGTCTGGACATAGTTGAACACACAGTAGTCCCACATGAATTAACCTAATCGCTGCAGATAAATTGAGTGAGTCTCTTATAGTTGCATCAACTATTTCAGGGCATTTGCCTTCAGTAAATAGTCTCCATGCCTGCATATATATTTTTCAAACCATTTGGTTAGGAGCATAAACTTGTCAAAGATAGTTAAAGTTCAAGTTCATTCTTACTTACATGTGCCAGAAGATTATCTTGATGACAGAATCCTCTATTTCTCTTCCCACTCACTATCTCCAACATCAACACTCCAAAGCTGAAAACATCTGACTTTGTTGAATAAGCTCCATCAATTATATACTCTGGAGGCAGATAGCCACTGCACATCACATTTACCAAAAATAAATTTTAAGACAATGCCAAAGCCATCATATTCATGTCATATAGGAGTAATCAGACACTTACTAGGTTCCAACAACATGCTTTGTGTTTGCTTCAGTTTCATTTGCTCCAAAGCTTCTGGCCAGTCCAAAGTCTGAGATTTTGGGGTTCATTTCACTGTCTAACAAAACATTCCCAGCTTTGAGATCTCTATGAACTATTCTATGCCTTGAATCTTGATGAAGATAAAGAAGACCCCGAGCAATCCCATTGATAATGAGCAAGCGCCTTGGCCAATCTAGTAACATGCTCTTCTTTTCATCTGTTCAAAAGGTGGCCAAGTTGGACTCTTTTTCAGATAAGATTCTAAAGTCTTAATAATGATACAGAGAGTAAGAATGCATAAATTGATTGATGTATCTGTCTAATTGCAATATTTCTTCAAACAAAAAATACCCCATTCAAAAATTGAGAATATAATTCCAAATGTGTTAAACAATGAACGGATAAGTTTTCTTTGGAAACAAACCAAATATGAAGGAATCCAAGCTTTTGTTTGGCATAAATTCATAAACAAGCAATCTTTCTCCTGCTTGAATGCAGTACCCAAGTAGCCTCACTAAATTCCTGTGCTGAAGTTTTGCAATATGCATGACTTCATTTTTGAACTCCTGAAGTCCTTGTCTCGAATTCTTTGAGAGCCTCTTGACAGCTATTTCTCTTCCATCACTCAGGATGCCCTGAAAGTTATAATGAATTAGAGGCCAATTTACTTTAATTTGATCATTCAGTAAATGTGTTCCAATATTGAATAATATTTTTTCAAGAATGCAGAATTCTTGAAAAAATTTCTAGAAGCTCAACAAGGTGACATATGATGAACATAACCACTTTTGGATCATATAGAAGTAAGATTAACATACTTCACAATAAAACTTACTAATATCAAGCATTCTAGAACAAGGACCGCATTTTATCATTTCCTTACCTTATAAACTGATCCAAAACCACCTTCCCCTAGTTTGTTGTCAGGTGAAAAGTTATTGGTCGCATAACTAATTGTAGACAAATCAAACATAAGCAACTCTATGTCTTCCTTCTCTTGCTCACTTATTACACTTGAATCTCTTTCTAGATTGCTTTTCATCTTTCCTGCAGTGTAGTAGTTTCCAATTGGTGTGTAAAGATAAAATAATTTAAAATATAGAGCTGCTCCATCTGTCATACTCTTTCTACCTTTATTTTTCAGACAATGACAATGAGACTCACCTTGTTTATGTGTAAGATTTATTGATTTGTATTAAAGTATTTTAATGCTTTAATCATCTACTTGGTTATTTTTGAATAATGAGTTATTGTTGTTGAGATTTTAAACAAATCTCATGGAGAGAAAGAGAAAATCTATTTTGTAACAGGTGGAACATGCCTGCACTGACTTAAAGCTAACATCTTGATCTCAGATAGAGGTGATCCTAATTTGTGGATAAAACAGCCAAAGTTTGCAGTAAATGTAATATATAGAATAATCAAGACAAACAGTTAAACTCATGTAAGAACTACTTAACTGCCTTTCTGCCATGACTTCCACCGTCTACAAATGATGAAGGTTAACCATAGGATTAAAACTCCAATAGACAGCACACAGCTTATGATAACAATCTCTTGCTTCTGGATGTTGGATTCATGTAATTGTTTTCTTTCAATAGCTTCTGAGGGAAAGAGAATTTGGGAAACAGTAAGAAATGAAAGAAGATAACAAAAGAAAGAAACAAGAAACACAATAATGAAAACAATTTCGTACCGACATCTATCCTAGCCATCTTTATGTATATATCTTGATTAACTTCAGTGAATTCTTTCATGTCAATAAGATCATCAAACCAGAGTAAACACCCAGTTGGCCCTTTACTGACATCCAATGCTGCATAAGCTGTACATGAGCAATTCTTCTTGCACAATATGTTGCAATCCTCAAGGCTAATATTTCTATCAAACCATGATCTCTCTGTGTCCGGTAATTTTAGCCCTGAAAACTTCAAAAATCCCTCTCCATGACAACTCAGCGAAGTTCTCCTCACACAACCACTATGTATATATGATGTTTTGTGTACAAATCCATCCAAGCAATTACAAGGAGGGAAATTTTTTACATTACAGCTAGCATATGCTCCACATTTTTTATAGTAATCACAGTCATCCACAGGAACTGTTGCAAACTCTTTCCAACCATTTTCTTCATCACTCCAATAAAACCCCCGGATAAGTCCTTCTGTTGTTAACACCGTCCTAAAGGTAGATGACTTGTTCATAAGAAAATATGTAGAATATATCTCTTCCTCATCTGAGACATAATTCAATCCAAGCATACTATTTTGTTTCACCACCTGAGGTGCCCCACTATACTGAAAACCATTCCATGATCCAAAACGATATCTTTTGGCAGTGCCCTCTCTCAAAACTAACTGTGGATATCCACCAATATCCAACTGATAATTGTATATACCTTGAGATGGATCATCAGAGCTATTCCATGATGAAAGGTGTCGATTTAGACCTGTAATTAGATTTCTTCCAATCTTCTGCCCCGGTAAGATTGTATCCCCTGGATAATTGAAACTTTGCCACAGCAAGTCTTTTGGATCATTATTGGTTTTGCCATTCTGGACAATGAAATTTCCAGAATCCAAAAGCCTTGCAACCGGAAACCGCGCTGACCTGATTGAGTTGGAAGACCAAATGACACTCTTGTTAAGGTTTAGAAGGACTAGAACTCCACTCTCATTGAGCTTCAAAACCCCTGATGAGTCAGTAAGAGGGTTGTCTCTGTTGGCAACCCATACTACAGTTTTTGGTGAGATTTTGTAGTACCAAATTCCAACATAACGGTTTTTTAAATTGCCTGGACTGAAGAATCCCAATGCGAAAATTTCTCGAGCTGATACTATGATTTGGCCATCATTGATAGGTTGTACTGTATTAATAGTGTCTCTGACACTGACAGTGGTGGCTGCTATACTATTCAGCATGATGGCAAGGCCATACAGAAGCAAGGTAAAGCTTTCCATTTGGTTGTTTATTCTTCTTCAATATATATGTTCCTATATATAATAGCTTGTATTAAAGTACAATGATATAATATCAACAAACTAAGGTAAAAAAACTGAAACACTCCCTCACCATGAGTTGATTGTCCCAGCTTGTGGTCTGAGCATTCTTCTACCTCAAACAACGGCAGTAGCACCTGTGAGAATGCACATAGTGAGTTGAGCTTAATCAACTTTTTTTCATTATTAAAAAATGTTGCAGTAGTTACAGATTATTTGCAGTTTGTTGAACTTAATAAACAACACAAAGCACCTCATGCAGGGACTCAGTTACCGTATGATTAAATGCTTATATCACTGAGACTGAGATCATGCTTTGTATTCACAGAGATCTTCCGCGGTAATGCATTGTAATGTATGTAGTTTATAAATGTCTTCTGATGATAAACCTCTATTTGTCAGTTCGAATTAATTAAGAAGACTGAGTCACATGCAAGTCAATTATTTTAATTAATAATGAGATGTTAAGAAGGACTGGATATATAGCTCGTGATCTTTGACGAGGAAACTATGTAGATCTATACTCCGACTTAGATCAACCATCATTTTCTTGAAAGAAAAGGTAATCAAAATACAGGTATATTTGCTCTGCAAATTACTACTTCGGAATTCGGATACCATTTAATGGACACATTCTCTCCATCTGACCAAGTCAGTTTTATAAATCAACCCCTAACTGCAAATTTATATCAATTTATTTATTGCTATCAATATTTTTCTTATTACTGTGTTATTGACTTGACTAGTTGCGAAGCACATATCAATTCTGAAATTATATTTACTGTGGATCCATTTGACTAATTATGAGATTATTTATTATGTAGACCGTTGTTTTAGAAAATCAATGTATATTACAGGACTACTGTAAAACGAAAAAAGTATATAACAAATAAAATAAAAAAATATGTATATTACAGGATTAAGAAGACATTTAAGTCCACAAACTGTTTCATTTTAATATTTTCCCTTTCAGTGTTATGTTTGAATTTTCTTCTTTTTGAACACTTCTCGTTTTGCAATTTGAAAAATCTATTTATTGTAACTTGTGTTTGATATCACAGAGAAATACATACATATGAAAATCAATTACTTTAGTCAGTACCTATCTGCATGAAGATATTAAACAGCTCCAAGACTGTGCTTGAAATGCAACCTATCTAGCAGAAAATATGCTAATTGTCATTTCATTATTTGAGTATTCTTTATAACTTCTTGATGAAGAACTGTCCTCAACCCGATTTCTACTAGTTACAAATCCAGGTAATTTTGGCTGAGGCAGTTCAGATTCACTGCTCAGCATCAGAACCACTGATGACATGTTCGGCCTATCGTATGGACTTAGTTGCACACAAAGTAAGCCCACATGAATTGATCTTAGTACTGCAGATAAATTGACTGAGTCTCTCATTGTTGCATCAACTATTTCATAGCATTTGCCTTCATTAAATAGTCTCCATGCCTGCATATTTTTCAAACCATCTGGTCAGAAGTAGAAACATAACAAAGGTTGTTAAAATTCAAGTTAACACCTACATGCCCCAGAAGATTGTCTTCATGACAGAACCCTCTATTTCTCTTTCCACTCACTATCTCCAATATCAACACACCAAAGCTGAAAACATCTGACTTTGTTGAATAAGCTCCATCAATTATATACTCTGGTGGCATATATCCACTGCACACCAAAGACACCAACAATAATTTACAAATAAGACCAACCATCATACTTATGCCATACATATAGGTGTAATCAGACACTTACTAGGTTCCAACTACATGCTTTGTGTTCGCTCCAGTTTCATTTTCTGCAAAGCTTCTAGCCAGTCCAAAGTCAGAGATCTTTGGGTTCATTTCACTATCTAACAAAACGTTCCCGGCTTTGAGATCTCTATGAACTATTTTATGCCTTGAATCTTGATGAAGATAAAGAAGACCACGAGCAATTCCATTGATAATGAACAAGCGCCTTGGCCAATCTAGTAACATGCTCTTGCTTTCATCTGTTTAAAAGGTGGTGAAGTTGGACAGTATTTTAGATAAGATTTTAACATTTGAACCATGATACAGAGAGTACGAATCCCGATGAGACATATTTTACCTAGTGGGAAATCTGTTTAACTAGATTCTATATAATAAACTTCATTCAAAAAAACATTTATTGCCCTTCCTGATGCTTTGAACAACTGGAATACTGAATCAACGAAAAATCCTTTAAATTTCTATTATGATTCGTTTGATGTATCTGTCTAATTGCAATATTCCTTCAAACAAATAACATCGCATTTAACAAATGAGAATGTAATTCCAAATTTGTTAAACAATGAATGGATAAGTTTTCTCTGGAAACAAACCAAATATGTAGTAGTCCAAACTTTTGTTGGGCATAAATTCATAAACAATCAATCTTTCTCCTTCTTGAATGCAGTACCCTAGTAGCCTCACTAAATTCCTATGCTGAAGTTTTGCAATATGCATAACTTCATTTTTGAACTCTTGAAGTCCTTGTTTCGAAGTTTTTGAGAGCCTCTTGACACCTATTTCTCTTCCATCGTCCAAGATGCCCTGACAGTTATAACGAATTATGCATTGGAAAAGCATCACATTAACTAAAATGTGTTATAATAGGTAAATTTACTTTAATCATTCAGTAGATGCACTCCAATATTGAAAAACTTCTTGCAAGAATGCAGAACTGTTGAAAATTTTCTAGAAGCTCAGAGATTTCAATTTAAACTAGAAAGTAAATTAGGAAGACAGAGTATTTATAAGCAATTGATTGATAAGAGTAAAACACTCTGGAAGTAGGGAAATGTGTCAGGCAGAATGAAACTACAGCTATCAGCAGATAAACCAAGCTTTTGCTCAAAAGTTAACTTCTTCCCAACAAATTATTTACCACAGACCTATCTCATTAAATTCACAATTCTAACCATTTTCGGATCATATAGAGAGAAGATTTATAACATATACTGTGCAAATTAAAATTTATTAATATGAAGCATCCTAGGTTCATGCTGACATTTAGTCATTTCATTACCTTATAAACTGATCCAAAACCACCTTGCCCTAGTTTCTTGTCAGGTGAAAAGTTATTGGTTGCAGAACTAATTGTAGACAAATCAAACATAGGTAACTCTAGATCTTTCTTCTCATGCTCATTTATTACTTCTGCATCTCTTTCTCCTGAAATGTAGTAATTGGAGTGTAAAGAAAAAAGAAGTTGAAATGTAGAACATTCTCAGTTTTCCACACTGAGAATCAAGACACATAATTTCAACTCAAAGTTAAGAACTACATAACTGCCTTTCTGTCTTGTCTTCCACCGTCGATAATACATGATGAAGGTTAAGCATAGCATTAAAATTGATACAGAAAGCACACAGCTTATGATAACAATCTCTTGCTTCTGTTTGCTTGATTTATGTGATTGCTTTCTTTCAATTGCTTCTGAGAGAAGGAAGAGTTAGGAAACAGTAAGAAATGACAGAAGATAACAAAAGAAAGAAAATATAAGCAAAATAATGAAAACTTCCCAAGCAGGAGACAGTCTCATACCTACTTCTGCCCCAGCCATCCTTATGAATATATCTTGATTAACATCAGTGAATTCTTTCATGTCAATCAGATCATTAAACCAGAGTAAACACCCAGTTGGCCCGTTTCTGACATCCAAGGCTGCATAAGCTGTACATGAGCAATTCTTCTTGCACAATATCCTGCAATCCTCAAGGTTAATGTTTCTATCAAACCAGGATCTCTCTGTGTCTGGTAATTTCAACCCAGAAAACTTTAAAAATCCATCTCCATTGCAACTCAGCGAGGTTCTCCTCACACAATCACTATGCATATATGCCGTTTTGGGCACGAATCTATCCAGGCAATTACATGGAGGGACATTGTTTATACTACATCTAGCATATGCTCCACATTTTTCATAATTATCACAGTCATCCACTGGAGATCTTGTAAACTCTCTCCAACTATTTCCTTCATCACTCCAATACTTCGCCCTGAGAATTCCATCTAGTTCTAACACCAACCTAAAGGGAGATGACTTGTTGATAAGATCAAAACTAAAATACAGCTCTTCCTCATTAGAGAAATAATGAATTGAAAACAGATTATTTTGTTGCGCCTGCGGTGACCCGCTAGTATGAACACCATTCCATGGTCCAAAACGAAATATTTTGACAGTGCCTTCTCTCAAAACAAATTGCGGATATCCAGCAGTATCAACTTGAACATTATATATACCTTGAGATGGATCATCTGAGCTATTCCAAGATGAAAGGTACCAATTCAGACCAGTGATTAGATTTCTTCCAAGCTTTTGTCCTGGCAAGAGTGTGTCCACTGGATAATCAAAACTTTGCCACAGTAAACCTTTTGTTGTGTCATTACTGCTGCTTTCCTGCACCATGAAATTTCCAGAATCCAATAGTTTTGCAACCGGATACTGCGGCGTTGTTGTTGACTTGGAAGACCAGATGACACTCTTGTTATGGTTGAGAAGGACTAGAACTCCACTTTCATTGAGCTTCAAAACCCCTGATGAATCAGTGAGAGGGTTGTCTCTATTGGCAACCCATACTACTGTCTTTGGTGGAATCTTATTATACCAAATTCCCACATAACGGTTCTTGGAATTGCTTGGACTGAAGAATCCAAGTGCAAATGTTTCTCCAGGTGAAACTATGATCTGGCTATCATTGATAGGTTGCACTGTATCAATAGTTTCTCTCACAGTGGCGTCTGCTATATTATTTAACATGGCAAGGCATAACAGAACCAAGGTAAAGCCTTTCATCCAGTTGATTGCTTTAAAAATTAAAATAATGTTAAAATATCAACACACTGAGGCACAAAATTAAGCTGAAGCACTCTATCTGCATGAGCTGATTCTCCCAAATTTATGGTCTTAGAAATCCACTAGGCTCTAGCAGAGTCAATAGCACTTGTAATGTGAAAAGGAGATTACTGTCAATATGTTGTATGCATAAAAGAATCTAGCAGTGCCCATAGCATCATTTTTTTTTTGTTACGACACATGATTTTTTAGTTCCTGAATGTGTTAACGGTGACAATTTAGTCACTATGTAAAAATAAAAATTTTGATTTAATATCTGAACGTGTAAAAAGTAGGACAACTATATCTGTCATTAGTTTTTAATATGACGTCTGACTGTTGAAGAAAAATAATAAAGACAGAAAGATAAATGAAAATAGATAAAAAAAAAAGAGTGAAAAAGTAGTAGCGTGCTCTATCCTATTTTTATTCCATTTCTACTCAATCAAATAACCAGTATAATTTTCACTCTCATTTATTTCTACTGTCTCCACCGTATTTCAATGCAACCAAACAGAGCGCGTCTATTTATTATACTGAGCATCATGAATGACCCCAGACGATGACATCTTGTCCTTCTTGTGGACTTTTTTGCGCACATATATTAGACGTAATTTATGAGCATTTGCCATTTGTGATAGTGTACGTGCATGCATATAACCCACTTATTTAGTTAATAGTTGGTAGTAAATATCAAGGACAATTACTCTTTCTGTTTTTTTTGGCTATTGACACCCAATCTTTGGGTCAATTTCTATTCTAACAATATCCTTTTTCACGCATAACCAACAAGGCCACCTAACCAACAAAGACAATTTTTTATCGGTTAACAGTACAAAAACTGATAATGAATCTCTCTTAACCTCAGTTTGAAATATTCATTGATTGTAATAAATTAAATTGTGTCTGATCATAGAAATACACATATGAAAAACAATTGCTTTAGTAACTACTTGTCCACAATCATGTATCAAACCGCTCCAAGATTAAGTTTGAAATGCAACAAACGACCTATCTATCTAGCAGACATTATGCTAACTGACATTTCATTATTTGTGTATTGTTTATAACTGCTTGATGAAGAACTGTCCCCAACCATACTTGTACTTGTGAAGAATCCAGGCAAGTTTGGCTGAGGCAGTGCAGATTCACTGCTCAGCATTAAAACCACTGATGACATGTTTGGCCTGTCATCTGGATTTAGCTGCACACACAGTAGTCCCACATGAATTGTTCTTAGTGCTTCAGATAAATTTTTGAGTGAGTTTATTATTGTTGCATCAACTATTTTAGAGCATTTTCCTTCAGTAAATAGTCTCCATACCTGCATATTTTTTCAAAAAACCATTTGGTTAATTAACAGCAGAAACATTTCAAAGAGGGTAAAAATTCAAGTTCACATTCTTACATGTGCCAGAAGATTATCTTGATGACAGAATCCTCTATTTCTCTTCCCACTCACTATCTCCAACATCAACACTCCAAAGCTGAAAACATCTGACTTTGTTGAATAAGCTCCATCAATTATATACTCTGGAGGCAGATAGCCACTGCACATCACATGCACCAAATTTTTTTTTTTTTTTGAGACAATGCCAAGCCATCATATTCATGTCATATAGGAGTGTAATCAGACACTTACTAGGTTCCAACTACATGTTTTGTGGTTGCTTCGATTTCGTTTCCTCCAAAGCTTCTAGCCAGTCCAAAGTCCGAGATTTTTGGATTCATTTCATTATCTAACAAAACATTCCCGGCTTTGAGATCTCTATGAACTATTCTATGCCTTGAATCTTGATGAAGATAAAGAAGACCCCGAGCAACCCCGCTGATAATTAGCGAGCGCCTTGGCCAATCTAGTAGCATGCTCTTGTTTTCATCTGTTAAAAATGTGGCCAAGTTGGACTCATTTTTAAATAAGATTCTAAAGTTTGAACCATGGATACAGAGTGAATAAAAAAAGTTGCCATATTTTAGCTAATATAGAATAACAAACTTTGGTGTAAAATAAATTCATTGCCCTTCCTCATGCCATGAATAACAGGATATAGGAAAATTCATTTCTATTCTAGCAAGATTTGTTTGATGTATCTGTTTAATTGCAATAATTTTCAAGCTATGAATATCCCATCCAACAAATGAAAATATAATCCCAAATGAATTAAACAGTGAATAAGGTCTTATTGGAAACAAACCAAATATGAAGGAATCCAAGCTTTTGTTCGGCATAAATTCGTAAACAAGCAATCTTTCTTCTGCATGAATGCAGTACCCTAGTAGCCTCACTAAATTCCTGTGCTGAAGCTTTGCAATGTGCATAACTTCATTTTTGAACTCTTGAAGTCCTTGGCTCGAACTCTTTGAGAGCCTCTTGACAGCAATTTCTCCTCCATCATCCAGGATGCCCTGAAAGTTATGATGAATTATGATTTGAAAATGCTTCATATTTACTAAAATAAGTTGAGAGGTCAATTTACTTAAATTTCATCATTCAGTACATGTGTTCCAATACTGAATATATATTTTGCAAGAATGCATAATTGCTTAAAAAATTTCAATAAGATCAACAACGTGACGATGAAATATGGAGTATCATGCATTCTAGGCTCATGAAGACATTTTATCATTTCATTACCTTATAAACTGATCCAAAACCACCTTCCCCTAGTTTGTTGTCAGGTGAAAAGTTATTGGTTGCAGAAGTAATTGTTGACAACTCAAACAAGGGTAATTCTAGATCTTCCTTCTCTTGCTCACTTATCGTACTTGTATCTCTTTCTAGTTTGTCTTTCGTCTTTCCTGCATTGTAGTAATTGGTGTGTGTAAAGAAAAAAGAAGTTGAACTGTAGAATAAGCTCAGTCTTGATATGTATTAAAGGCTTTTTATACTTTAGTGATCTACTTTCTTACATTTGTTAATAATTAATTACTATTGTTGAGATTAATACCAATTAACCAAATCTCAAGGAGAAAGAGAAACCCAAGACAGAAAAAATCTATTACTATGTAACAAAGTATAACATGCTTGCACTGTACATATTAAATACTATGTAACAAAGTGCTTTCATCTTGATCACGGATAGAGGTGATATTGTTAGAATCTGAGATTTTCCAACTGTCATATTAAATACTCCCGAAACTTTTCTAATTATTTTTTAAACATGGTTAAAAACTACTTCTGTTTAATAGCTGGTCGTGGGCTAATGGTGCCTACTTTTAGTTAGTCATTGTTTTCTTTTGGCTTTGTCCTATCAAGGGCTTGTTAATTTTTGCAATTATGACACTTGCTGTAATAGTTTAAATGTGTGAAAAAGTGAAATACATCAGATCAGATTTGCTCCTTTCTTTTTTCTTCCTATACGTTTATGTTTGTTGGTTCTTTTTTACAGCATTTTCTGACTGAGTCCAGATTTTTAGGCACTTCAATAATAACCCACACCTATTTGACACTCTTTCTTTCTCTTTTATCTCTCGTTCACTTCTTATCAAATCATATCACCTATCACTCCTATCATTCTCTCTCTTTCACTTTCAAGGTGTAAACGGTGTCTACAAATCTTTACTCTCTCTGATTGAGTCTAATGCCTCCTTTACGTTCTATTCTGTTTTCTAACAGATACTGATTTGTGGATAAAACAGCCCAAGTTTGCAGTAAATAAAATATATAGAAGAATCAAGACACATAATTTAAACTCATGAGTAAGAACTACTTAACCTCCTTTCGGCGGTGTCTTCCACCGTCTATAAATGATGAAGGTTAAGCATAGGATTAAAATTGCAATAAACAACACACAACTTATGAAAACAGTCTCTGGCTTCCGGATGTTGGATTTATGTAATTGCTTTCCTTCAATAGCTTCAGTGAGAAAAAAAAAATGTTGAGAAACAATAAGAAATAGCAGAAGATAACAAAAGAAAGAAACAAAAAGGGAAAAGAAGGAAAATTTCCCAATTGAGAGACAATCTCATACCTTTTTCTGTCCCAGCCAACCTTATGTGTATATCTTCATCAACATCAGTGAAGTCTCTTATGTCAACCAGATCATCAAACCATAGTAAACACCCATTTGGCCCTTTACTGACATCCAAGGCTGCATAAGCAGTACAGGAGCAATTGTTCATGCACAATATCCTACAATCCTCAAGGCTAATACTTCTATTAAACCAGGATTTCTCTGTGTCTGGTAATTTCAACCCTGAAACCTTCGAAAACCCGTCTCCATGACAACTAAGTGAAGTTCTTCTCTCACAACCACCATATATATCACCCGTTTTGGGTACAAATCCATCCAAGCAATTACATGGAGGGACATTGTTTATATTACAGGTAGCATATGCTCCACATTTGTCATAGTAATCACAGTCATCCACAGGAATTTTTCCATGCAAGCTCCAAACTTTTTCTTCAGTATTCCAAAAATCTCCCAGGATATATCCATCTGCTGATAACACCATCCTGTGAAAAACTGACTTGTTGGTTTGCTCAAAACTAAAATACAACTCCTCCTCATCAGAAACAAAACTAAATCTAGTAAAAGCATTTTGCTTCAACTGAGGTGCCCCACTAAACTGAATACCATTCCATGATCCAAAACGGTATCTTTTGAAAGTGCCATCTCTTAAAACCAACTGTGGATAGCCACTAGTATCAATTTGATAACTATATCCACCTTGAGATGGATCATCAGAGCTGTTCCATGATGACATGTACCGGTTTAGGCCCGTAACTAGATTTCTTCCAAACTTCTGTCCTGGCAAGATTGTGTTCCCCGGATAATCAAAACTTTGCCACACTAAATCTTTTTCTTTTGCTTCATTGTTATCGTTTCCATCCTGCACAATGAGATTTCCAGAATCCAAAAGCTTTGCAACCGGAAACCGCGCGGACCTTGACAAGTTGGAAGACCAGATGACACTCTTGTTATGGTTGAGAAGGACTAGAACTCCACTCTCATTCAGCTTCAAAACCCCTGATGAGTCATTAAGAGGGTTGTCTCTGTTGGCAACCCATACTACAGTCTTTGGTGAGATTTTGTAGTACCAAATTCCAACATAACGGTTCTTGGAACTTCCTGGACTGAAGAATCCAAGTGCATAGGTTTTGCCAGGTGAAACTATGATCTGGCTATCATTGATGGATTGCAATGTGCTAATAGTTTCTCTCACCGTAGCAGCTGCTATATTATTTAGCAAGGCAAGGCTGAACATAAGCAAGGTAAAACCTTCCATTGAGTTGCTGCTTTATTCTTCTTCAATATATATGTTCCTGTAATCTCATGAATTCAAATGCACTGTTAGAATATCAAAAAACTAAGGTACAAAAACTGAAGCATTCTGTATCCATGAGTTGGTTATTCCCCTTTTTGTGAATGTGAATGAAGCAGGTGCGCTCCATAAAATCAGTGATTTCAAAACAAACAAGTTGGTCCCAAGACAGCAATCTGGCATTTCTTCATACTGAAAACAACATTAACGTAGATATGTTTTAGGAGTAGCGTGAAGAAAAGAGTGTTAGGTATCTATTTATTATACCTACATTCATACTCATAAAGTTGAGGCACATGCATGTTGATTCTTTAATTAATGAATGAGTAGGAATAGGAACACTGTACAGAACGAAGAAAGTCTTGACACTTGGTGGCCATTGACAAGGAAATCATCAAGATCTGAAATATAACATCAGAAGACAAAGCAAAAGATGGACATATAATTAAAATTTGTAATAAATAAATATTTTAAACGTATAATTTATGAAAAATAATTTTATGTTGTGACAAATATATTGAAAGAAATAAGAAGTTCAGAAAAAACTTTTAAAAATGTCGTTGAAAAATAACTTGTAAAAATTTAGTGCACTTTCTTTGTACTCACTCCAATAATTGTGTTCGCATGTAAGCCATTTTTTATACATTGATTTCAATTTGCTAGCTGTCAACTGGCCAATTTATTTAATGATATGTATGTGTGAAATTGAAAATTGATGCCCAATATATTTCCACTCTCTCATTTGTGTGATGTTTTCCTTAAGCCGCATTTCAATAAATACATTCGGATTAGGATTTACATACAAAGTCAAACGAGTATCATAGTTTCTTTCGGTTAAATTTTGACACCTTGTGGAGGCAAAGTAGGTGGAATCCTATGTCCCACAAACTTTAGAAACTTTTGTCCATTGTACTTGTGTGAAAAAGGCATCCAACTACCCTTCATATTCAAACCATTCTTATCTCCATGCAAAGTGAAATTTATCATCTTTCCTATACCATTCTTATGTTTTTGTCCTAATTTTTTACAAATTTCATTTTTAGTCTGAACAAAAATTTTACCGGTTTTGTTCTATGTACTTTTCCTCTTATAACAGTTTTAGTCCTACTGTTAAATCAAGTGACAAGGTTAACTGATAACTTCTCTTCTCACTTATGAACTGCCAACATGAAATTTTTTGTTTATGAACCAAAAGTGATATTTGTAAAAAAATTTAAGGATCAAAAACATAATAATCCAAAATAAATTCTTGCAAACCTCTTCAACCCCTTTCTTCTTGCTTCTATCACAATACTCCTGTGTGGGTGATAACCAATTTCGAGCTCGTGTGTGTGGAAGGAGAGGAACATCTCAATTGCAGAAATTTTAAGGTGGGGAATTAGGAGTTTAAGGCAACAAGTGGTAACACTAACTTGAAATATTTGCTTGTTTAATCTTGATTCTTGTTTGAAACTTGTGATGTTGGTTGTGCTGCTCTTCTCCATTTTCATGATGGATATATACTGGAATCTTATTCTCTGTTGTTAATGAGAATTGTTGTGTAAAATTTGTCAAATTGGTTAGATAAGGGGTGATTGGAGTGTTAGAAAAGTATATATGTAGATTGGTTGGGAATATGGAAATTTGAGCATGGAGAAGATTAGGACTATCATAATATCTACATTAACACCAGTTTGCAACAATTGTCATCATCATCCTCTCATTAGAGCAAGCTAAGGAAAGCACATAAATTTGAAACTCTTCCCACTCCATGTTCAGATTAGGATTGTCACAACCAAGCTGTGGGGACACTTAATTTTCAGCAAATTTCCATGTTCACAACCAATCTATAATTAATATATATTTTTCTAACACTCCATTCACCCTTATCTTGTCCAAAGAAAAATGTATATATAACTTCAATCAATAGTATTTAGTATAGCTATAATCATTTCATTAGTTGCATATATTTGTAAATTTGACATGTTATTTTAGGTGGGGAAAAAAGGAACTATTTTGAATAATAGATTTGCAAAATTTTAATCAAGAACAAAGTATGAAATCACACAATTAACTAAACCAGTAAACACTACGACCACTAGTCTGTCTGTAGTGCAATTAACATAATACCAGAAATATGCAAAGTTCAAAACTGAGAAATAGAATTTGAAACATAATAGTTTGGCCATGGTCATTGGTATTAAAGTTCCTACTGATCCCTTAGAGTTGAGACCCATGTTTGAAAGTTCTCACCCACATTTGCCATGTATAGTGGCCCAGGATTGAGAATGATAGAAAACAATTAGTTTCAGTGGCATGCCCCCATGAGCAATCATCAACAAACCAAATTGTAACCTATGTTTAGACTGAATTTAGATAGACTCAAGTGTTGTTAATCATAGTGTTAGCAATGATATATAAAAACTATTCAGAGAATAGGTGTACAAACAACAGCATCAATCTCAAAGACCTCAAGGTTAACAGCAGAAACCTTAATCTTATTCATCTGCATTCTACAAATCCTGAGAAACTTGAGTCTTGGAATATCAATCTTAACCACTCTCACCAACTTGGAGTCATCATGTTCTATATTTTCAAGTGTTAAAATTTCAAGACACAAGCAATGACACAAAATCCCTTCCCAAGCATCCTTCTTAACACTCACATTCTTGAAGGTTAAAGTTCTAAGAACCTGACCAGTAGCTGCAATGCTAGAGGGTGATGTCTTGAGATAATAGTTGATCAACTCAAGTTCCTCAAAGCCTGAGAAAATCTCAAAGGGCAAGTCTAGTGTCCTTCCATGATATCTCAGAACATGTGACAACCATTCCCCAGAGCCCAAATAAACACTGTTATCTCTCTCCATGGAAAGTTTCTTCACCTTGTTCTGCTCAAGAAGCTTCTTAATCCACATAGCAACTCTGCCACTAGCACAACTCTCTGGAAGGTGTCGAATAGTGCAACTCTTCAAAGGACCAACATGTGAATCCAACACTGAGTCTATCAACACATCTGCTTTGGCAGCCTCATCCAAGTCTTCATAATTCTCTTCTTGATGATGATGATCTCCCCTACGACGATCATAAGCCATTTGAAGACGCGTGTCAATGTGCACGCCGTGAAGATAGGCTTGGATCACAAGCTTCAGCATTTCGGTCTGGTCCAAGCTAAGGTGAGAAGCTTGTTTCCACACCATTTTCCATCGCTCGGAAAGAACACACATTCTCACGGATTCATTGAAAGGAGTGAGAAAAATGATAGCAAGAAGAAGTGCATCAGGAAGATTGCTAATGAAATCTTCTACTTCTTCATTGGCATTCATTTTTCTTTCTCTGTTCCTACAATTCTTCTGCTCTCCACTTTGTTTATTTCTTCTTCTACTTTCAGTCAATTAGTTCTGAAACGTTCCATGGAGTAAGCACAACTTTCATATAATTTAATACATTTAATGACATATTTTCAAATTAATTTTTCCTATGAAAGACAATAGTTCATAAATTTTCCTTAATTGTACATGTGAAAATCACAAATGGCCTATTTTTAAAAGGAAAATCATAAATTCTTTTACCATATTCTCATATTTGCACAAAATTACAACTTGAAGAAAAAATCTTGAAAGATTTGATGACTATATATTTTACTTGGTAATTAAATGTATATATGGCTGTAATTTATTTATATATATGAAAATTAAATAACATTAGAGAGTGAAAGTGAGGCAAAATAAAGAAAAGAAAATAGCAGGAGAAGGAAGATGAATAATATTATATACGAGTCAATAAGATAGATAAAGAAAAGAAAAGGAAGGTTAAAGCAACAAAGAAGAAACGCACGCACATGAGATGTTGTAAAGTTGAGCATAATAAGCTGAATAATTAACAACAGCAACAGGTAAAGTAAAAGAAGAAGAAAGCATAGAAGGAAACCTGTAGTGTGGTTGAACTGTAGAACACGAGTGCATGCATGCATATTATCTAGTCTGGAGTGTGTGCCTTGGCTCAATCGATCGGTTCGACGATGAGATGGTGGAAAATAAGACTTTTGAGCATGCATGCATGCATATATACTAAGAATTATTTTATACACGAGCGAACACAAGAGTTTTCTCAATTCATTTTCTTTTCTTTTTTGTTTTAAACCTGAATTATTTTATATATTATTTTTTTTGTATTTTTGCATTAATAAAGAAATTAATGTAGTTCTAAAAAAAAGAAAATGATGTCTGAATATCATTAAGAGATTAGAGATCTTGCTAAGAAGAACAATTTGAAATATCTTAAAGTCTAGAGTTCTAATTGAATAACTTTTAATACTAATACAAAAAAATCTTAACTTGACTTGTTTAATAAATAGGTTTGACGTCACTTGCGTCAAGTTTAATGACTTGCATTTCCAAAGGGAAAAAAAGTTTAATGAGTAAGTCGGAAGCTTCCCATGAGCAGTTTAATCCACTCCTATCTATCCTTATTCTAAATTCTAAAATTACATTACATGTATAAAAAAAATCTCTACAAAAATATAAGAGAAAAAAAATTAACACATCGTTTTTATCTAAAATAAAATCAAAAAATATATATATATTTATTTATTTTAAGCCACTTAAAAATATTTTTAGTTCATTAAAGTATAATTTTATTTGATTTTTATCCTTCATCACAGATTTAAGATTTTTAAAATAATCACCGTCATACATCTAATTTTTTTTTCTGAATGTCTCATACATCTTTTATTTCAAGTTAAAATACAATGTAATCTGAGGAAATACATATTACATGAAATTAACACAAACATTTTTCTAAAAAAATAAAATTAATTGAAGTACATTTTTATATTGAAAATAAGCACATGTTTTTTATATTGAGAAATAAAACGTAGACATATCATCATTGATGACGCAGCCGCAGTCAACAGCCTGACAAGACCGAACTTCTCAAATCCAAAAACTTTTGAAGGGTCCCTAAACTTTTTTAGAATATTTTCTTTTTTAGGTTTTTAAATCGAAAAACTCTGTAATTAAGTTCTTCTTTTTTTACACTTTTTATAATTTAGTTTCTGGAACTAATTTCTGACAACTTATTATAAGATTGAAAAAATAAATAAATTAAATATTCGTGATAATTTTATTAATTTCAGAAAATACAAAATTAAAGACTCTAATTAAAATTTTCCAGTATAACTCAAAACTTACTGATATATTAAATTAAACTAAACAAAAGAAGAAAAAAAAAAAAAAAAAAAAACTTCCAATGAAAATAGTACTATTCGGTAGTGGACGGTTATACCCTTTTGACAACTTCGGCGAAGGCAGTAGGCAAGTCTACTCGAAAGTAAAGCGTGTGTCTGACCGAGTTTGTTCCTCTCTGTTGCTTAGTTGTCTTCAATGAATCTATCCAATATCTATGCCCTCTCTTTCTTGGAAAATCCCACACCACAGCACATTCCTCTCTCTCTCTTCTGCATCTTTATATACACAATCTTGTTCCCTTCTTCATATCATCACAATCTCATTCATTACTCTCTTTACTCTTTGTTTTCTCCTCCAATCTACAACAACAACAACACTATTATGGCTGCACAAAACTCTTCCCAATCCCAGTTCCAAGACTACTTGCCTGTGATGGCCAACAAGCTTGGTGGGGATGGCCTAATTGACGAGCTCTGCAATGGCTTCAACTTGCTGAAGGATTCTGACAAAGAAGTCATTACCTTTGAGAGCCTCAAGAGGAACTCTGCTTTGCTTGGCCTGCAGGGTCTAAGTGATGAGGATCTTCGCTCCATGGTTTCGGAAGGTGACTTTGATGGTGATGGTGCTCTCAATCAGTTGGAGTTCTGTGTTCTGATGTTCAGACTCAGCCCTGAACTCATGGAGGGCTCTCAGATGTGGCTTGAACAAGCCCTTCAACAAGAGCTTCAAGATTTTTTCTAAATTTCTAATCTTTTTTTTCCCCTCACCACCCCTTTTTATTCATTTGTCATTTTGGGCTATTTCCCATATACTCATGTAAGAAAATTAACAAAAAAAATGAAATGAAATGGAAAAAGTGCTTCATTTGATACTTCCTAGTTCATCCTTCCTGTGTATTCTCAAGTTTAATTCAATTCTTCTGGTTAACCTTTGTTTTTTTTTTTTTGTTTTTTTCTGTTCTGAGAAATTGATGATTGGATTATGCACTTCTTATTGCAGCATTGAACAAACTTCATTCTGAACTGGTTGTGATTTTGTCCAAATTGACGGCTATCTAAAATAGGGTTCAACTCAATTGGCTAGCTTAGACAAGCTAATGAAAGTGGAGAAGACTTGGAGAGTGAACCAAAGGACCAAAATGCAAGTTTTTTTTTTCCACCAGTCATTGCTCAGTATTCTTATTTAGGTGAAATATCGTTTTCAAAAACTATGATTTGGATTCGAGGACTGATAAGCTCGTGTGTGGAATCTGGCCCTTGGTTGACCTGCTGTTTGAGGACTTGTACCAGTTTGGATAAATATATCTAGAGGACTTGTAAAATAAGGTTGACATGCTGTTTGAGGACTTGTACCAGTTTGGATAAATATATCTAGAGGACTTGTAAAATAAGGTTGACATGCTGTTTGAGGACTTGTACCAGTTTGGATAAATATCTCAAGAGGACTTGTAAAATAAGTAAATAAGAAGAAAAAATAAAATTAATTAAGTTAAAATTTGATTTCTTTAATAATTAATTTGTAGAAATCTTACATTTTTTAAGAGAAGCTAAAATGAGAGAGCTTTTACAAATTGATTATTAGAGAGTTAATTTTAACTTATAGATAAATTAATTTCATTTTTTTTTCATAATTTTCTATCCTAAAAGTTATTCTAAGGAAGTTTACCCAAACAAACCTTAGACTTAATCCAGACACAGTGATTTGAATTTTTTATGCACTAGGCATATATGAATTTACCTGATAGCCCTTTGTGTTTCTGGAAGAAACTAATGCTTTAACCTTCAAACATGAATATAAGAAAGCATGGAGACAATACCATGAATCTAGCAAAAGATACAATCCCAGGATGTGTCCATTCATATTAGTATATAAATATTCTATTTTGATTCATGCTTCAATTTGCCAAAGGAGGATGAGTTGGAATAAATTGACGAGTAAGTGACTCAATGAGATGCCGGCTAATGCCCATATTTCTAAATTCTAGAAACCAAAGTCATTATCCATCCTTAATGACCAGTTCTTTTCAGTTGGAAAAAATTGTCCACTTGGCGTGTCATACACTTTGAATTTCACCATGGGTTTGTGATACTACAAGATTACCTACTTGCAAGGCTTTAAGAAACATCCACGACTGCTGTGTTAAAGATTTTGGAAAATTCAGCCCAAAACTGAATTTAGAAAATACTAGTCCATTAGTTCATAATATCAGAGATCATGACTAAACTGCTGATATAATTGAAAACCTTATAACTGATAAATCCATAAAAGGAAAGAAGTTCTTGCCAGTTGCAACGCAAGTGATTGTGGAAATTTTCAGCTGCCGTCATAGTCAAGTTTCATGTTTTTTAGTGAACACAGATGGTTGCACCTTGTGGGGTGACGTCACACACAGAAAAACTCAGTGGTTCAGTGAAAGCACAGAGCTTCAGAACTGTCAAGCAATGAAAAACCTTCTTCTCATGTTTGTCTTTACTAAGATTCTGTTCTTCTTTTTCTACACCTCCATTGCAGATGACTCTATATCCCAAATTCAATCACTTTCTGAAGGCAAGACCTTGGTTTCTGAAGAGGGTACTTTTGAATTGGGTTTCTTCAATCCAGGAAGTGCTGAAGATCGTTACTTGGGAATATGGTACAAGTCAATATCAGTGATGACTGTTGTGTGGGTTGCCAACAGAGCCAACCCTGTCAAAGGCAACTCCAGCATGTTGCATATAAACAGTGAGGGGAATCTTGAGCTTGTAAACCATAATGGGGTTGTGGCTTGGTCTGCAAACTCTAAAAAAAAGGTCCAAAATCCCATTGTTCAGCTCTTAAATTCTGGGAATTTGGTAGTGAGAGACCATGAGAGAGACCATGATCCTGAAAACTACTTGTGGCAAAGCTTCGATTACCCTTCTGATACACTTTTACCAGGAATGAAGCTGGGTTGGGACTTAAGAACCGGCCTCGAGCGGCGTGTATCGGCTTGGAAGAACAGGGATGATCCGTCACCTGGGGATTTCAGCTGGGGTATCTCTCTTGAAGGTGTTCCTCAAGTGATGATGTGGAAGGGGTCAAAGGAGTTCTACCGTGGTGGTCATTGGAATGGTCTTGGATTCAGTGGCGCCCCAGAATTGAAGGAAAATCCAGTTTTTGAGTTCAAATTTGTTTCTAACAAGGATGAGGTGTACTACACATACAGCCTCAGGAATAAGTCTTTGGTTTCAAGGATTGTCATGAACCAAACCATTTCCACTCGCCAAAGGTATATATGGATTGAAGAGGCTCAAAGTTGGAGGCTTTATGCATCTGTTCCAAGAGATAACTGTGACTCCTTCAATCTTTGTGGACCAAATGGGAATTGTGTAATAGGTGATTCTCCGGTGTGCCGGTGTTTAAGTGGGTTTAGACCACGATCGCCACGGAACTGGGACATCATGGACTGGACTCAAGGATGTTTCCTCACTGAAGAATGGAACTGTGAGGAAAGGATGAAACATGGATTTGTCAAATTTATTGGGCTGAAAGCTCCAGATACTTCACATTCTTGGGTCAATGAGAGTATGAGTCTTAACGAGTGCAGAGATAAATGCTTGGAGAATTGTTCATGTAAAGCTTATGCAAATTCAGATGTTAGAGGAGGAGGGAGTGGTTGTTTGATGTGGTTTGGTGATCTAAGCGATATAAGAGAGTTTTCTGGTGGTGGTCGGGATCTATATGTTAGAACTAAAATTTCAGAATCAGGTAAGGTCTTGACTTGATCTCTCTGAAGTCATTGATGATGATGTATTGACTCATTCAGGATGCTAAATGATACTATAGTTTTACTCTGCTTTTGTCATAACTACCATGATGTTGAGAAAACTGCTTTTTGGACACGTAACAACCTTATCTCTTATTATTTCAGTTGTGGAATAAAACCTCCTAGTCAAAGTAGTTGTTACTAAACTTTAGGAAAGTTGTTCCTAAATCTTAGGAGAAAATGTTTATGTTTTATCTTAATTAGTTTTTTTATTCTGCTACAAATATTATAAATGTAGTGTATTGGTAGCTGAATAATAGAACTCCTACTATGTGTTTCTCTCCAATTATTTACATATTATTCTCTCTGTTTTTGTTATTTCCTTTTTCTTCATAAAAACCCAACAGTTTTTAATGATTCATAACTGAGTTTGCTCCCGCGTTTCTGTACAAATCATGAAGCTGTGAAAGAAAAACATAGGCTGAAGGTGGTGGTAATAATCCTCATCGTTGCCTCAGTTCTTACAATCATTCTGGTTTTGTACATTGTTTGCAAGAGAATGAAAAAGTTCAGAGGTAGCTTTCTTACTCTTGCATTCATTTCAATGGACTAAAACATCAAATGACTCTGCATTTTTTCTAATTATGGATGATTTGCTGGTGCTGTAGTTTAATGGCATGTTATTATGTCTTTCCAGCTTGTGAAACAGGAAACAACTTGATGGTAGACAATAATGAAGAAAACGCGAAAGAAGACCTTGAGCTTCCTTTAGTTGACCTTGCTGCAATTGTCAAAGCTACTGATGGCTTCTCAATTAACAATAAGCTTGGAGAAGGTGGATTTGGGGTCGTATACATGGTAATTATGCAGCATACTGTCCTAATGAACATAAAAACTTGGAATTCATCTTATTAAAAATATTTATAAGTTTGCTTGTGTGAGAAATTATAGGGCACCCTAGAAGATGGAAATGAAATTGCTGTGAAGAGGCTCTCACAAAGTTCTGGACAAGGGTTTAATGAATTTAAGAATGAAGTCATATTGATTGCCAAACTTCAGCATCGAAACCTAGTGAAGCTTCTTGGTTGTTGCATTGAAGGAGAGGAGAAGATGCTTATCTATGAATACATGCCCAACAAAAGCCTAGACTCCTTTATTTTTGGTTCTGATCTTTTCACATCTTATGCAATTTCATTTCCATTTTATTTAGAATTTTCCTCTTCCTCTTCCATTTCCACCTTCACATTACCCTTTTCTGTCTTTTTACTTCAATTATTTCTCTGTTTACTTGGAATGTGTTAGCAATATTGCTAATTTTGCAGATCATGCAAAAGGAAAAGTTCTAGATTGGCCTAAGCGATTCAACATTATTTTTGGAATTGGGCGAGGACTCCTGTATCTTCATCAAGATTCTAGGTTGAGAATAATACATAGAGACCTTAAAGCAAGTAATGTCCTACTTGACCATGAGTTCAACCCAAAAATATCAGACTTTGGCATGGCTAGAACTTTTGGGGGAGATCAGATTGAAGGAAACACAAGGAGGGTGGTTGGAACATAGTAAGTTAATATCAAAACATAGTTTGTACTTTGTAATCTGCATCCTCCACCACTCAATGATGATCTAAACCATATTTTTAATGATTTTTTTCAGTGGTTACATGGCACCTGAATATGCCATATATGGTCTATTCTCAGTGAAATCTGATGTCTTCAGCTTTGGTGTACTAATGCTGGAGATAGTAAGTGGAAAGAAGAACAGAGGATTTTCCCATTCAACCAACAGCATAAACCTTCTTGGACAAGTAAGTGAAAACTGAAAAGGACTTGTTTCTTTTTTCTTGTTACTAGTAACAAACCTTATGAATGACAAATCTTTTACACGTTTTAGGCATGGAGATTTTGGAAAGAAAGCAGACCTTTGGACTTGATTGATTCATGCATGGAGAGTTCATCTCTTCTATCAGAAGCATTGCGCTGTATCCATATCAGTCTTCTATGTGTCCAACAGAAGCCTGAGGATAGGCCAAGTATGTCAACTGTGGTAGTGATGTTAAGCAGTGAGTGCGCCCTGCCTCAACCAAAGGAGCCTGCTTTCCTTATGGAAACTGACAAGTTTTTTCTTGGAGCAGATTCCTCTACCAAGCACCAGTTTTCTTCCACCAATGATATAAGTGCTACCATCTTAGTGCCTCGGTAGTGGACTATTTAGCATTTACTTGACCACAACTAATACATTCTGGATCTTTTGCACACTTCTCTAGCACCAACTTTGATGCACATAATGGAATTTAGATGCAAAAATTGTACATCATTGGTGAAGTGTGTCAGTGCTTTGATTTCTGATATATTAGTGAATCCGACTAACCTTACTGATTAAATTCATCTTGTCCCATTCATAATTAGAAGCATGAATGCATGATGGAAGTCCTTATGGAAAGAACAAAAAAAGAAAATATTAGAATACCAAGCACACACTGCACATTTATTGCATCAAATTAAGCATCATCAAAGCACACTGATCACAAGATGATGATGCTCCTTTAGGGAAACAAATCTTAAAGAGTACACATTAGGCAAGTCGAAAAGGTAGTACTTTCTCAACATACCTATTACATAGCACATGGTAATTTACTTAATACACTCTCTCATTCTCATGGTGCCAAAGATATTCATGCACTAAACAACAATGTTAGGTTGATAGGCACTAGGCAGTGTCCACAGCTAAATAGGGTACCCATAAAATGGCCTTGCTTCCAAGGAAATGACAAACAGGGTTAGTTCCAGGATCAACTCCCATAAGCTGATGAAGCATTTGATGATTCATTCCTGAAGTATCTGAGTGGCAAACAGCAAGTGCCTGAGTTTTTGTTCCATCACCAGCCACCAATGGAACCATGAACGCTGTCGTTTCACGCACTTTATGGCAATAAAACACAGCAGTTTGGAAATTGAGCCTATGACACATCACTGTTTTGTCTCCAAGATTCTTCACTCCTTCCACTGTGTATTGCTCTTCCTTTTCCACAAAGGAGCTTGAGAGCACTTGAATGTTCTTTCCCAGCTTTGAAATGGCGAAACCGATTCGTGTTCCCAAGGATTTTGCACAAAACTTGTGCTCTCCCTCAATAGGTTCTTTCTTAATGCATAGCTCCTCAAAAGTATATCCTTCTTTATCAGTGTCTTTAATTTCCTTTAACCAGCCAAAAACACCATAAGGTTGTGAAAATGGAGGCTTGCTGAATTGTACATTCATTGTTTTTCAGGATGAAGGTCTTGCTCATAGAAGGTGGTTTTTGGGTACTGTGTTTCTTCAATTTGCATAGGGTGGTCATCGATTTCCACACCACCTGCATTATAATAATTATAATAATAATAATAACAATAAAATCAAATTACCAATTTTATAAAATAAAATAAAATTCCATATAAATATAGTATATTCTTACTTTCTCATAAAATTAGCTATCATATTGTTACTTTACTACACAACCAAACCTAACCTCTTCAAACTTACCAAGGCATGCTAAGAAGATAAAAACCCAAAATCAAGAATTAATCTGTAAGAGTTGATAATTCATAAAACCAACCTTTAGGGCTAGGCTTTAGAAGATCTTGCAGTGCACTGGGAATGGGAGTGTTTGGCCAAACAGCATGCCAAAAATCTTCATCTGGTACTGATGATTGGGCATGGCTTTCTCTTGCAAGACCAAGCTGCCACAACATATATTTAATTAAGTCTCGTGCATGTCTTAACAATATTATCATTGTATTGGCAAAGGGCACCATGCACTTATAGGGTATAGTTTTTTAATGTTGGTTATTATACTTGTTGCCTAAGTTTGTGAACACGAAAGAGATAGTAGCTAATTAGGGTTGATGAGGGCGTGAAAACTGAAAAAAAATTAAAGGCTTCATATATATTCATATATATAGCCCTAATTAGCACTTACAGCGAATAGAACAGAAATGGAAATGATTAAGCAACGAAGTCCCATTCTTGCAATCAATGATGGATAGCAGAAAATTTGTGATCCCAACATCTGAGGGGATGATGACATATATAGTGACTAGTTTTTGGACTGTTTACTGTTGAAAAAGACTAGAAGACGTAAATGAATGAGTCAGTATATGTTAGCATGCTCCTCAAGTCTCGCGTGGCTGCATGAAGAAATCAGTAGCAATTATCAAAGAAATAATGTATAGAAAGTGACAAATGAATAAACCTTGTACTATTATATTATATTTTAATCCCATGTGAATCGTGATGCATGGGTTCGTACTATTATATTATATTTTAATCGCATGGGATGCCTGGGTTTGATTAAATTATTATTATTATTATTATTATTAATATTATTATTAATTTGTATTTATATATAAAAAAAAAGATTCATTAAAGTTAATTTTTAAAATAAGTAAAAGTTAATTTTAAAATTTTAGATGAATATTAGATGTAATTATGTTAAAATTGGTAAAAATAATTAAATATATTTTAAATTAAGAATATGTTGTTTTAAAAAATATTTTCTAGCTATATTTTTTTAAGATATTGTCTTAAAAAATATTAGGCATATTAAAATTTATTTTGAATGTATAAATTAATAATAAATTTCAGTACTTATTTTTGTTATGAATATTATATTTACATGTATTTAAATTTTGTATGTTTATAATTAATAATTTATTATTATTTTTAAAAATTAAATTTTATCTTCAAATAATATTTAATTATTTTAAATATATTAGTATTAATTATGTGATATTGTCGATGTTTTGAATTGGTTAACTTAGATACCACTTCAATTTAATTATTATTATGAATAAAATTTGAATTTTCTATTATTATTATTATTATTATTATTTAATTTAAATTTTTTCTATCAATAAATAACTGTAGGATGTAATTAAATTTAATATTCCTAATTATACTTAATTAAATTTATATAAATTTTACCATTAAATATTAATTTTCATAATTATAATATTGAGTAGTATTATAATGTTTATTATAAAATTTCTTTTAAATTAATAATTAAGGATAAAAAAAAATATAATATTTATTTTTTAAAATTATATGGAATTATAAATTTAGATTTTAAAGAATAATAAGTATTCAGTATGTATCATAATATAAAGAATAATATTATTATTAGTAGTATTATATATTATTATTTAAATTTAATTAGTGTTGTAAATTATGTGCTATTGACATAATTTTTGCTATAAAATACCTGTAGGGTTTATTTGTACGTGGATATATGGAGAAATAATTATGAAATATACTTAGGTGAACCTATGTCTATTCTAATATCATTTATAATAAAACATCTTTATGTTATGTTAAAAAAAATGATATTATAAATTGAAGAAATAGTAAAAGTCAAATTATTTATTGATATTTTGTTGTTAAAAATGAAAAGGATTAAAAGGTATACACTATTCATTTTTAAAATAGCAAAAAAAAAATATAAAAACATATACGAAATAGTTGAATGCTAATGGACAAAACATAAATTATATAATAGTAAAACGAGAAAGAAAGAAAAAATAATACATAAAGCTACATATTTGTACAGAATAGAATAAATCATTAAGATTTTTTTTTTGTCATGTGATGTTTGATTCCCAATTTCACTTTACACCAAATTTATTGGATGATAAAATTTTATCTCTTGTCTATATAAAATTGTCATCGTTGTAACTTAATTAAGTAAGATATCTTGAGTAATATACTTATTCTCTCAAAGTGCAATAACCAACTAAGAGAAAAATGTTAATTATGCAAAAAAAAAAAAATATTAAGCAAATAAAAAGACAAAGTATGGAAAAACTTACTAATTGATCCTTAAAAATATAATATTAATTGATACTTAGCATGTGTGTTAAAGAAGTATGCAAAAAATAAAAAAAAGCTATGTCATTTTTATCAAATAGAAGTAAATAGAAAAAAAGAAAAATATTATATAAAAAATAATAGGAACAATTAACTAAAACCTAGAATAATATTATAGATAACTTCAACATAAATTTTAATAAAAAAATATATTTTGATATTAATTATCTTTACTTCTGATTATTTTCATAAATATATAGATATAAATTAATATACTTAAGAATATTTCGAAGAGGTTGTCATATAAATATGAATGACCAATTACTTATTAGTAAAATAAAGCAAAAAGAAAAAGGCAATGAATGGTTAAAGTTTCCTACCTTTGAAATTGTGAAATGAATGTTTTGTTTTCAACTTTAGATACATGTTGTATGGTTATTACAACTATTTGATGCATATGCTTTTTAAATTTTTTGAACATCTTTCATAATTTATCTACACAAAAGTGAGGATGATTCTCAAATTAAATGAACAAAATGAGAGAGAAAAAGTGTTAAAGTTAAGAGAAAACAAAAATAGTTAGCATATCCTTAGTAGTAAATTTGTTTAATAAAAAAAATCACTAAAATTTAATTTTTTTATAAAATAAAAAATATATCATAAGACACATTGACTACATATATTATATTAATGAGAAAAGAAAATGAAAAAGAAAAAAAGTAACATGTAAAAGTGGTTTAAACAAAAGAAAAAATATATGTAAGATTGAATTATATTCTCTTTATTTTTGAATTCATTAAGAGAAAAAAAAAATGTTAAGTAATTAATAGACAAATAAATAAAGAGATGAGCAAATTAAAAGATAGAGAATGGAAGAATACACTTCTTAATTAATCCTTAAAAATAAAATATTAATTAGTTTTTATTAAATAGAAGTCAATAGCATAATATTAAATTAGTGACAATATCATTAGTAATAACATATGCATAATTTGTTTAATAAAACAAATCATTCAAATTTAATTTATTTTTAAAATAAAAATATATCATCATAAGACACATTATGATATATTATATTAATAAAAAAAACATGTAAAAATGATCTAATATAAAGAAAAAACATATATAATATTGAATTTTATTCTCTTTTCAAATTCATGTCAATTTTTTTTCTCTATGTTTTTATTTACCTTTTCTCTTAAACACTCAATTAATAGCTATCACCAACTAAGGATTTTTTTGTTAATTCAGATGTACCTATACAAAATATATATATATATATATATATATATATATATATATATATATATATATATATATATATAAACTTTTAAGAAAAATAAGATACAAATTTAGATAAAGAAAAATAAAATACCATGAGAGGATGCAAAATAAAATTAAAAAAAAAAAGTTAACTTTTAAGATGAAGAATTAGATATATAAACTTTACCGAAATATAAGGCAAAAGATAATGAAATTCAAATTAATCATTTAATGTAAAGTGAGAAAGTTTTCTCCAGCACCATCACAACAACGTGTGCAATGTTGTCAACAATTGAAAATGTTTAATGTGAAATAAAAATTGATTATCACTAATACCATTTTATTGTTAATTAATTACAATAACAGAATAAAAGTTATGCTGAAAATTAAAAATCAGAAATTATTAAATCAAAGACTTTCAAGAGTTTTCAAATACACTAACTTGAGCTTAAATTTAAAATAAAAATAAAAATTTATAAATATTTTAAATTTGTGTAGAAATTATCTAGAAATAATATTAGTTTTAATTACGTATTTTTTATGGTAAATGAATATTAATAAGTAATAATAAGTTTATTACATATATTTTTTTATAATAAATAAATACTCTCAATTTAAAATAAAATAATTAATTATGGTAATTAGAATAATTGGTATTTCAAACAGTATTTCTTTTTATTTTGAAATTTTTGATACATTATTTTTAGCAAAAAAAATTAATTTGTTTTACTTTATATACCTTTCAACTTCTCTCATGTTATAAGAGTTGTCGTTGCTTGAATTTTTTAAATTATTATTACCATTATGACTTTAAATGTATGGTGATGATTGTATTAAAATTTTTAAAACTGAAAAAAAATTATTAGAAACAAAAATGACATTTAGAGAATGTATTAGATTAAGATTGTTTAGGATTTTAAAAGAATTTTTTTTTTTAAAATTGTCTTGGGTATTCAATCAATTAAGTGATAAAAAAAAAATAATTTGATGATAATTTTGATTCTTGTGACTAGTTTGTGTTCATTGGTATTTTTAAGTATACTATTTTTTATTTGTGTTCAGTAATTTTAAATGTTTTTTTTTTAATTTAGAGAATCTTTTTAAATCTTATAAATCCATGAAATCCTTACAAATTTTATGTTCTAAATCCATTAAAATCAAAATTACAAAATTTTAATCACAAATTTTTTTTTTTAAAAATCTTAAAAGTTTTTATATTCCTACAAAATCCTAATCCAAAATACTCTTTTAAAATCCTAATCCAATAATCCACCCTTAATATTTATAAATGCCACAATAAGGTTTCAATTGTTTGTTGTTTTCATTTTGTACCAATTTCTAACTAGTACTTAAATATTATTTTTTCTTTTAAATAATATTTTAAAATTTTAGTTTAATTTTTTAAATTAATTCTTCATTATTGTTTTTAATAGTTTTCTTTTTTTTTCCTAATTTATATTTTTAATTATTATTAAAATAAAACATTATGTTTTTTTTAAAATTTAGTGATAAATTTTAAATTATATTAAAATTGTTCATGCAAAACATTTTGTGATTTTTAATTATAAGTTTAATATATTAATTTTTATTATTAATGTGAATATAAATATTGATTAGGATTAAATTTAATCAATGACTAATGTAAGTTCATGTTTCCTTAGTTCAAATGAACTGTAAATAATAAATTAAATTTTAATCCAATGATTCTAATAAATTCAAGTTTCCTTTAAATGTTGTACATAGATATAGATATTAACCATACATAAATGATGTTTTACAGCAAACTAAAAGAATTTAACTTCGATGCAGGTATAGGGATATGATCACTCGGAGAATGTTGCGGCAAAAGGTGTTTTTGCAGGTATAGATTACGATCGAGTTTGTTTTTGCATTCACGTTATTAGCTGCTGTAATTGATTTAAAAATATGTTTCACGTACGAAATAACTAATTTGATTTCAATTAGCTTTTGATTGAGGGTAATATATAGCTTGATCCTCTTTAGTAGATAATGTATATATACTGGATTCAAAAAGGCATTATATTTTATCCAATGGCTTTGTGATATATAAACCATTCCTAAATCTCTGTAATTTCCTTTTCTCCTTGCCAGCTGGTGTGAAAGTTAATTTAGAATGTTTGACATAATAGACTAATCCAGGGAAATTTGTATGAAATAACTCTTCAATTAGAATTAACATTTTGAATACAGTATAGGGTCTATTATCTTATCTCAAAGAAGGGATAGCAGGGAAATTATCATATTCAATTCTATAAGAACAAGTGCTTTGTACAACAATGATATATGAGTATCTTGTGCGACCGGCAATGTTTTCAACCAACTGATTTCAGTTCAAATCAAAGAGAAATGTGGTCAACCAATGGATGAGACTAAAGGGAAATAAAAACAATAAGAAAGTGAATACAGTTAATGGTCATTTGAATACGCAGCAGACATTCTTCCAATTGTAAACACATAGGACTCCAGAGCTATTGAACCTTCAGGGGACTCTGCCACCATTAATTCAAATGTTTGACGTTTTTCCACTCACAACAGCAACCACCCTAACAAATCTACATTTTTTCACACACCTCATCTTCTACAGTTTCTCTTTAAGAGGTGCAACACAGAGACTTTCCAAGAGGTCACACATCTTAATATTATTCTCGTTCAAATACGCTTAGCTATGAAATTCAGATGGGATATGAAACATTAGTGCTAATGTGATTGCACCCTAAATCTTCTACAATTCAACACCATGCATTTTAATTTAGACAACCAGATTAGTGTAGTAACCCCCCGGTTACTGTCTAAAGATCTGAAAATGTTGTTTTTACTAGCCTGAGACATACAATGGAATTTCCCTTTGTGTTTGAACATAAATTTTACTCTTTTAGCTAGCTGCATGAGAATTTCATCAACACATTAGGCAGTAGGGATCAATATTGCTGAATCTTTCTTCTTTAAGCAGCGGATGGGGCTTTTTTTTTTTTTATGTACTATGTATGATGTACCAAAAATCTTTAAATTAACTATTAAAGATCATTTATAACACAACTTCATTTCATTTAAATATTAGGATTGGATGCCCAACAATAAAGTTATTATTTATATATATATATATATATATATATATAATTATTTATGTTACAGTAAAAACAAAAATATTATTATAATTGATAAATAATATAAAATTATTTTACCGTGTCAATATATTATCATTAAACTTTCCAATAAACATGTAATGTAAAGTTACTTTTTTTAAGAGTGAGGTATAGTTTCAACATGCATGAAAGTGGAGGTGGAGGTAACAGCACCAAGTGCATCATTGGTGTGAGAATTGGAAACCAAAGTGATCAAGAAGTCAAAGATATCAGTGGCAACAACAGCAGAGGCCAAGTCCTCTTTGTGCAAAGTCCTCCTTTTGCCTTGGATGGCCATGATCCAGGACCTTCTAGTAATTTCCTCAATGAAGAGCTCACAAGCCTTGGAGAAAATAATTGGAGCCTCCCCTGATATCATCTTAACATCCTCTCCAGAATTCTTCATTATCTTCTTTATCCTTGCCAAGGGCAGTGAGTGGGGCCCTGTCCTTCCTGATACCCCACCACACAGTAACCCTGAGTATGCACCAGCTTGCCTCATTTTAATTTGCTCTACTTCACTCCTCTACACTTGAGTTGTAATTGTTGTAGCATCAGTGTCATGTTTTAGTGTTATATATATGTGCCATATTTCCTTTGAAGCTTTCATAGTTTCACTACAATAACAATAGTATTGCCGGCCAAGCCTGTTTTAGCCGGCTAATTGAAACTCTAATAAATTAATAGGAGATTATGGATTCTTAATTAGACCCTTTGACTCCAAAACTTTTAATATTGTATGTACAAGTTTGTTGCTTGTGTCAAGAAACATTAGGGATCATGCAAATAAAAGGAATATAATATGACAAGGGCTCTTTTATAATACTAGTATTTAGCAATTTGAAAGGAATGGTCAATACAAAAATATTATAGACACAAATATAATTTTTGGAGTCACGATTTACAACAACGTGGCTGTTTATATTAGACGTACGCAGCACTGTAAATTGTATGCTTTCGGATATTTGGGAGTAAAAAGCACACGAGAAAAATATTAAAGAGTTAAATAATATTTTTAGATTTTTTTTAACTGAAATAATACTGTGTTCAAGTCATATAAGAATTAATAATATATAAAATTCAGTATATATTATTAAGTCTTAATTTGAACACAGTATCGAATCTGAACTTTATTAATAAAAATTATATTTGAAAGAGGAGAATTTTATTAAGAGTGGTCAGTTAAATTTAGATTTATATTAATTATATACTTTGTATCATGATTAAAAAAAAATAATATATAAATTTTTTTTTTCTGATTTTGGTTTTTGTCATAGACGGTGTCCGTTAAAATTAAATACTGACGTGGTTAATGAAGATTCAACTCATCACGATCATCTCTGCTAACATATACTATAATTTTTGCCATGTGTCAGCAAACATGAACAATGACTAAAATTAAATAAAAAAGTTATAAAGATCAAAGTAAAAAGATAAATTACAGGGCTTAAATTAGGAAAAATATTAAAAGAATCAAGACAAAAACAATCCTTTATTATATAAGGATTTAGAAATATTTAAATAAAAAAGATTATTTAATTTGGAGACTAAAAATAAAATTAAAGCGACCTAAACTTAATTAAAGAATCAACAACATATTTAAGTCTTCAATTAATATAATTATTCATTTGTATTAATGAAAATGGGAGGAACCAAATTATATTTTTTTTAATTTTGACTATTAAAATAAAGGTTTAATTATAGTTTTGATCTTTTAATTTAAAATTTACAATTTTGATTCCCTCACTTTCAAAATCAAATACTTAAGTTATCCTTTAATTTAATTAGTTAATTTAAATAAAAAATTAAGTTAATTTTGATAAAATTAAAATTTGAATCCAAATATCTTTAATTTTTAAATACCAACATAACAACTAAATCAATAGTCTAATCGATAATAATTATGATATATTTATTTATTATTTCTTGTGTTATCAACAATAATTTAATAATTTGAATAAAAATAAAATAAAAAGAATGATTATAAAATAAAAAATAATATATATATATAAAAATTACAACTAACAATATAAAATGTTAATGTAACAAAGTTTTACCACCTAACACACTCATAAATCATCGTGGATCACTAGCCTCCATAATATCATATTCTTCCTAACCAAAACACCTAACATTTTGATCTCAACACTTGCACCCTACTATCCGAAATAATGTTGATAAATTCATATATGATGAATTTAAATGGATTTCACATATAATTAATAAAGAGAAAAAAGAATATAAAAATTTATAAAAACAACATGCAACAAAAATATTAGTTTCCATTTTAGTTCTCAATAATGAACACATATTTGAGGAAATTCTTTTATATTGTAAGAAAATAAAGCAAAACACAATACAAAATGAAGTCAAATGACCCTTAAAGACGTAACGAGAGAAGCTAGAGAATAAGTCCAACTTAAAGGTAGGTGGCAGAGTTGAAAACTGAGAAATTTTCTGGTAGCACGTCTGACACACTAGTAATAAAAAAGGAGGCTAGCTGAGATGCAGAGTCACATGTTTACCTTATGCTTACGAAGGATAAGATTTTTCACACTTAAAACAACACAATTATGAGGTGAGACACCCCCGCGTACGTGCATGTAGTAGAGTTTTATAGCATGTTTGGGAAACCTTAAAGATAACAAGAACCAATTTTAGATCGAAAGTTTGTGAGTGTTAACTTTAAAGAAAAACACTGATTGTATGCCGTGGAATGATACCCAAACATGGCTTTAGCCGATTTACACCGCCATGCACCAATCATAGCTTGCGTGGGGACGCATTGAGATTACGTTATTTATAGTAGTGCTTGAAATTAGATTTGCTGTCAGAAGAATCTACGCCATTTTCACGTGTTTTCAAACACACTTGCTAATTTTGCTTTCTTGTAGTCACGCCACTTTCATGTACTTATATAAAAAAAAAAAAAAAATGCATAATCAAAGATTCAAAATCAAAATTTTTTATATATATAATTTTTAAAATAATTTTATAGAAATTAATTAATTTATTATAAATAAAAAGTGATATGATTTTCTGAAAATATAAAATTTATTTATATAAATAAAAATTAAAATATGATTAAGAAAATCTTAAAGAACATTTATAGAGAGAAATAAAAAAAATGACAATAATCAGTAGAACTAGACTGAGGTCTTTTAAATAAAATCTTGTGTTTTAATTTTAAAGATAGAAAGGGGGGCTCTGTCAATCTCTAGTCAGTAACAATAACATATACTTTATATCAATAATATAATTATTCAAATTAGAAAAAATTAATGATTAAAATATATAAAATATCTCTTATGATTTTAGAAACTAAATATATATTTTAAATAAATTAATTTTAATAACTTAATTTAAACTTCCAGTCCCTCAAAAGAAAAAAAAAACATTGTGAATTTTATATATTTAATTAGAGTATACTATCTTAACAATAATAATGAATTTAATACTCATGTCAATTATAATTTATTATTTTTATAATTTAAATAATTTTATAAAAAATAATTCACTTATCATAAATAAATAAAAAATTATGATAAATTAACCGTTTAAAACTGCACAAATATAGATATATTTTGACGAAATTTTCTAGCCATAAGAAAAGTTTTTTCGTCTTATCCTTTTTAAGTTTTTATGGATCAACTTATCTTGACGAGTATGTATGGTATTGCACATTTCACGGATATTTCACATCGATTTCGGTTTTTTTTTTTTATTAATAAATATTAATTTGTTAATTTTATTAAAAATATATTTTAAATTTTATATTTCACTCTCATATCTAAATTTATAAATTTTTTTAAAACAAAAATGAGAACAATCAATAATAACTCTTTGATTAAAATTAAAAATAATAAATACATAACATTAAAACCTCAATTTTAAATGTACTAAATCATATTCTTCTCTTTCTCTTAATTAGTTTTTTTTTCTGTATTTTTTTCCAACAACATAGGCAAAACACCACCCTCATCATAATAACCATCACCCCGTCACCACCACTAACATAGTTACTATTGTTGTTCTTGCAATCATTAAGGCCATCGTCGTCGCCACCATCATGATTGTTGTTTCTATTGTTGCCCACCCCACCATCGTCGATGGTAACAAGAACAGCGATAATAATCATGTTGTTGGTGGTGATGATGGCGGTGACGAGATGATGGTCATGATAAAAGTGGTGTTTTGCCTATGTACTTGTGCTTGAGAAAAAAATGCAAAAAAAAGAAACTAATTAAAAAAAAGGAACGAATATGATCTCGTATACTTAAAAATTAAAATTTTAATATGATACCTTTATTATTTTTAATTTTAATCCAAAAATTATTATTATTTATTCTCGTTATTCTTATTTAAAACTGTTATTACTTGTAACGCATCCTCAACCTAAATTTATAACTTTTTTAAAACAAAAATGCATTCATCAAAATCCATAAACAATAACATCCGTAACACACCACCAATCATGGCATGTGGTGATGTATGAGATGACGTGATAGTATTAATTTTGCTTTCTCTTTCTTACGCACTTTGAACATTAATGGTATGTTTGAGAGAGAGAAAAAAAATACATGAATACAGCACTGTAAACGGATACTGGACTTTGATCTGGAAACATGGCCGAAAATTCTGAAAAATTGTCTTTTTGGAAGTTCAACATCCCATTAATTTCCATTAATTTCAACATTTAATATTTATCAATGTATTAAAAGACAATTTCAACATTTAATATTTATCAATGTATTAAAAGAATCTATGCCATTTTTTTTTATAACGATAATAATTTTTTTACCTTAAATCAAAGAAAAAGAATAAATAAAGAAGGGTTCTCAATGAATTCTTAACTCTTTGACTAAATCTTTTTAGATAGTAAGAATTCTAATTTTGATCTGCGATGCACATATCCACAAAATAACTAAAAAAAACTTGTTGGTATGTCCTATAAACCTGAGTATTTCACTTTCCATATGAATTTGAAATTTATAACCTAATTTTTTCGTCAATAAAATACTTTTTTATATTGAGATCAGAAAAACATACTATTTTTAATAAAATTGTACGTTTATTTTTTTTTTATAAAATATATATTTAAAATTTTAAATATTTATATTTAAAAATCCTTTTTTTTTTTTGTCTTCTGCTAGGTCCCAAACTCTAGTTTTACAAAACTCATATTTTAGTTTTTGGTGGAGATCCTCCCTCATGACTCATAAATCACACCATGTAGTTCCATTAAGAGTAGAGTTAAACACGTAATATTAGAGGTTCTGCAACAACATCTCCGCAATTTACGAGTGTCACATGATAGAAATCAACAATAGGAAGACTAAAATGCAATATTGATGCCATTATCTTGGTTGAACACCAAAGCTTCGAAGTCAGCATTTGTGGAGATAAGGGACACTTTATCAAAGTCAGAATCATGTTATTTCAAGGTATTCCTTCCCCAAGAGACGCATAAGCTTAGGCCATACTTGAAACTATGAAATAGACAGCTAACCTTGGTCGCATCAACATCATTTTTGAGTTAGATTTAAAAAAAAAAATTAAAAAGTCTTTCAAACAAGCCCTAAGAAATCACTTTTGTTATAAAAATTTATTATTTTAAGTGTGCGATTTTTCGTTTTAATTTTCTTATGAGAAACACGTTTTTGGATATTGGCAATAGTTTATTTTAATAGTACTTATGTAGATGAAGTTAATTACACAATTTTAAACACTTTATTTTATCTAAAATTGTTACATTAAAACGATGCCAAAAAATCCAAAAAAATCACTTTTATTGCAATAATTTTTAACTAATCATTCTGATTAATTAAATTATTAAATTAATTAAAATTCATTTATTTTAAATAACTATATTAATCATAATTATTAATGAATTTAATTAATTTATGATTAAATTAAAAAGTATACTAATCATAATTATTAGCTCATAACTTATTAGATGAACTAAAATTGATAATTTATAAAATTAGAAAAACTAAATGTTATAATCATAGTTTTAAAAATCGAATCGGTCGAAATACTAGGTCACTGGGTTAATAGTCGAACTAGTAAGTCATTGATTGAACTATATGACTTGGTCTTTACTAAAAAAAAATTAAAGATTTCATACATTGTCTTGAAAAAAATTTTAAAAAATATACCATAAATTAATATAATTTTATTATAAAACTTAATAGGTAAAATTTTATTATTCTTTTATTTATGGTATTATGTATTTTTTATTTAATAATATTGACCCACATAAATTAATATAATTTATATAATAAATAATATTTATAAATGAAAGAGATATATAATATATATTTGATAAAATATTAGTTTGAAAGATGACGGTCTAACGATAACTTAGCAAAATATATCAATGTATATATATCAAATTTTACACACACATATCACTTATTACTTATGGCTTAGTGATTATGATGTTAAATTTACCCAGTAACATACAAGGTTTGAAACCTTAGGTTGGCATTTAGTCTTTTTATTTTATTTTATTTAAAGCAATATATTATAACTAGTTGGGTCACCGAGTCAACGAGTTATTGGTCCAACTGGGTTTGACCGGGTCAATAACATGATCGATCCAACATACAATCTGATCAGTCGGGTCGGTCCGATTTTATAAACAGTGGTTATAATTAAAGATAACTATAAGCATGGAGGAATCTAAGAACTTAAGTAGGGAGGAGTTAAAATTTTTTTTACAAAAATTAAAGATAAATTTTTTAAAAAATATATATATTTAATGTAAAATTTATATAAAAAAAAAGATAAAAAAATGGGTATTAAATTTGTCAATTTTTAAAAAAATTGAGAGTAAAATCTGTCATAATATAATATAAGAGTAAAATAATAGAGTAAAATTTATAAGATTTTTAAAAATGGTAAATAAAAAGTATCAAATTAATTTATTAAGAATAAAACTTAAAAAAAATAAATAAAAATATAATAAAATATTTTAATAGGTATAAAATTAATATATAATTTACTAATATATTTTTTTATTTTTCATATATATTAAAAAAGGGAAGGGGGGTTGCCCCTGCTTGCCCCCGTTAATCCGTCTCTGACTACAAGCTAGCACCCATTTACACCAATCATAGCTTGATTTAATATAGTTATAGTAGTGCTTGAAATTAAATTCAATAGAAGCAAACAAATACAGCTTATGCGTCATTTTTCTATTTAATATGTATATTTAGGAGGTTTGGCTACAAAATAATTTTTTGTCTTTTCAATCATACTTTCTTTTTTTAATTTCGTTATTGTTATTTTAAAGGCTATAATAGTCTTATTAAAATGAAGATAATATTTTCTCCGTCCCACGTGGCACGTGCATACATCATTGGATAGTATTGTATTAGATTTGTCAAGATACTACAACAATAACTATTGCGAGAAACTTGACTTTGAGAAAGTTCGTCCCCCCTCCCAGCAAGAGGTTAATTTTTTTTTTACAAACAATTAAGAATTATTTTCCCACTTGTTGCATAAAAAACTAACTCACTTCATAAAAATCATTAATAATTAGTCTTTGGATTTGATTATATCCGATATTTATTACACATTTAGATAATGAATTTTATAATAAATAAATATAATATGAATTATATTTTATTTAAAAAAATCATTTTTTGTTATTTATTGGTTGAAATTCTCTCTACTATGCTCTCCATGAGATTTATTAAAATTTATATGAAATTGTCAATTTTAGTAAATATAGATTAAATCATGAAAAAGAATCCTTAAATTATATATGAATTGAACAATTTATTATTTTTTCAAATAAAAATATTAATAAGAGAGGACAAAGAAAAAATCTATAATATCTTATATTTATTTTACTCAAGAATTATTATATTCTATCCTCTCATATCATATAAACTAAACTACCCTTTATAATTTTCAGCAATTTGACAGCATATAAGCATATTCTTCTTCAATAATTCTTGGCTTGTATGATATTAAATGAAGAAATAATTGATACTTAAATATTCTGGTCAAAGGCTTTGTTTAGTTTGGATTGACTTATTTAGAAGTCTTTCTAAGATAACAAAATAAAAAAAATTAAATTAATTTTTTTATAAACTAAATTTATTTTTTGTTAATACAAAAAATAAATAAATTATTTTTATATTAATTAATTTATAAAAATCTCACATATTTTAAATAAAATAAAATTATATGAGAAAATTTTTATAAACATTCATTTTAGGTTATGAAAGACAAAAAAAAAGTTAGACTGCCTCCAACAAGCAAAACTTAATTATCCGTCCCTGCGTGAGTGTATTCATTCCCCTATAAATATCTAGCTAGGGATGTAAAACCTTATCCTCAGTTGAAGAGTTTTATTTTAGCAAAGACTTAGACTCAAATTGGTGCTTCTCCATAAGAAAACAGCACCCTTCCTTGCAAAAGAATGTCTCTTCCACTTCCAGCTTCGACCCAACAACCTTCAGAATCCGACCTGAGACGACCTTGCGTTAATTTTTCTCCCAGCATTTGGGGAGATATTTTCCTTCAATATGCTTCTGAATCTATGGTATATATTTTATTCACATATATGCGTGTAGTTTAACATGTTATGAGCATTGTTGTTTTGACAGTACTTTCATGATGTGTCTCATGCAGCAGAGGACATTGAATCAAGTATTTTCGTAGAAACAACATAGGAAATATGCACTCATCCATTTTTTTATTTTAATTTTAGATTTAAATATGTTTTTTTTAATTTTCTGAGAAAATAACAAATTTTATTGTAAATTTCTAATAATTTTCTTCTTTGTTAAGTCTTTAATAAAACAAAATTTTTATTTTGGTCCTTATTGTTTTGTTTTAGTCATTTTAATATCTATTTTTTCAATAATCGATTATAATCAGAAATGATTTTTATTTAAATAAGTTTATTGAAAAGTAATTTGAAAATGATTAATTTCATTTGGATGTAAAAAAAAATAATTTTTTTCATGATAAAAGAGTGTAAAAATAACTCAAAGAAAAAATAAGTTATTGAAAAATAATCATAAATTACAAATCTTTAAATTATATAAAACAACTAATTCTTTGAGATTTTTTTTTGTGAAAATTTAATATTTTTTCCCAAACATGATTTTTTTTAAATGAAATTAAGATTATGCAAAAAAAACTTAAATTATGGAAACTCAAAAATGCTCTTACTCTTATTTTTATTTTATTTTAATATGTTAGATTTTTATTTAAACATGTACGTATAATATTTTCAACTTTAAACCAATAATAGCTTGGAGCTTCTTTGAGAAATGATAATTCCAAATGTTTCTTATAATTTCAGCTATTTTCACAAGAGTTAATATGTTTGGGAATCTAGATAAAATATAGGAAAATATTATTTTTTGAAAAAATAAGCTCTCTTGATAAAGTTGAAAATTTGTAAATTATGATTATTTTTAACAAATTATTTTTACTTTCAACTCTTTTTACACTCTTTTATTATCTAAAATATTTTTTATTACGTCTAAACAAAATTAATTATCATCAAATCACTTATTAGCAAACTTATCAAAAACTGATTATAATTGATTATTTTGAAATAATAATGTAAATATTTTTGTAGAAACAACATACGACATGTGTACTCAAGCAATTTTTATTTTTATTTTTAAAACTAAATATGTTTTTGTCTTAAATTATTAAATTTTATATTAGATTTTTTTTTAGGGTTAAGTATTCAATCATTAATAATTATATTTAAACCTTATATTTGTCGCAATAGTTACAAATATAAAATAAAAAATCTCACTCAATGGTTAATTTGGATGCAATTATATTTGCAGGAAGTGAATGACAACATGGAACGACAAGCTCAAAAGTTAAAAGAGGATGTGAAAACAATGTTTCAATCATCCACCGATATCATTCACAAATTAAACTTCATTGACTTAGTCCAACATTTCGGTGTATCCTATCATTTCCAACAAGAGATTAACCATGTATTGGAACAAATTCACAGCAGTTTTACACAAAATAACAGCATCATTGAAGATGGAGATTTTCACTCTCTTGCTCTACTCTTTCGTTTGCTTAGGCAACAAGGATACCAGATTTCATCAAGTACGTATAGAACTTTGTCATTGACATTTAAATTAGAAAAGTACATTGCCTATAAAGCTACGTGTCAAAACTCAAAATCCATTAAATATATAGTTATTTCACCTAGCTAAGACATTATTATTATTATTTCACCAAAGACATTTTTCCAAAACTAAACTTCATTGATTCAATCCAATATTTTGCTATATCCCATCATTTCCATCAAGAAATTAATCAAAGGAACAAATTCACAACACTGTTGCAAAAGATAACACCATTACTGAAGATGGTGATCTTTACTCTTCCGTCTGCTTAAGCAACAATGGTATCAAATTCATCAAGTACATATATATATATATATAGAGAGAGAGAGAGAGAGAACTTTGTTGTTGATATTTAAATAAGATAAATTATATATATACCACATGACAATTAAGTTAATATGCCAAAACTCAAAATCCATTAAATATATAATTACTAGTCCAGTGATACCCGGTAAGTACGGACGAGTTATTTTATTTATTGATAATATTATTTATAAAAAATATTAAATTATTTAAAACAAAATATTTTAATATATATAATAATTAAAAAAGTATTTATAATAATATGGATTAAATATTTAAACATATTATAATTTAATATTATTTTAATATAAAATTTATGAAATGTGCTAAAAAAATTATTAATTAATTTGTTTCTGAATTACTTAGTTTATTTTAATAGATAATTTTAAAATATTTTTTTAATTTATTCGACCTTCTTTAATTAATTTTCATTATAATTAAAAAATATTTTTTTCAGACTTTCAATTATTTAATTTTCATTATATTATTTTTAAAAAATATTAAAATTAAATTGGTATTTTTTATATATATAATGGATATCTCTTATCCGATTATTTTGCTGGAAATAATTGTGCAGTTTAAAATTAAAAAAAAATCAGGATTATTCAATAAAAAAAGATAATAAATATCAATTTAAAAATAATTGTTTAATAATATTTCTTTATTATTAATTGTGAAGCTTTTAAATTAAATAAAAAATCATTTCTAAAATGACTGTATTGTTAAAATTATAGTTATCAAATCAAGAAAATAAAAAATATCAATGTTTTTTTAAAATAAAATTAATTTATTTAAAAATTAAAGAAATCCTTACAAATAATGATATAGTTAAAAATTTGTAATTAGATTAAAAAAGAGTCGACAAACAAGGAAGAAAAAAAAAGGTAATTGATGATAAGTATTTTAAAAAATTGTCAATATGAAGAAATAACTAAAAAAAAAAAGAAAAAAGAGAAGAGCGATATGAGAAATAAAAAAAATTATAAGGCAAGTTTAATCTCACACTTATATTGAAGCTATAGAAGTTATGTTTATTTTTGTAGCACATTTTCTTCTAAAATAAAATATTATGATAAAAAAATGATGATGAATAAAAAATTTAAAAAAGAGAGAGAAATTGAAATATGGTCGTAAAAAAGAAAAAAGTTAGTATAAAAAAATGGAAATACCTTGAAATGCATAGTAAAAAAGAAAAAAGTTAGTATAAAAAAAAATAAAAAAACCTGATAGTATAAAATTAATACCTGATATAATATTAATTTAAATATTCAAATTATTTTTAAAATTTAACAAATTAATTTGTTAATATTATCTTGTATTTAAAATGTGAATTAATAATATCAAATAATTTTAATAAGAATATTAGTTAAATATTTAAATTATTTTCAAAATCTAGCAGATTGATTTATTAATATTATTTCATTATTTAACATAAAGAAATATAAAAAAAATAGAATAAATATGATGATATGTAACAACCTAACAAACCCTTATTTTATAATATATAATAGATTACTTTTTTTTTATATATATTCAACAGATGTATTTAACAAATTCAAAAATGACAAAGGAAGCTTCAATGAAACACTTACCAATGATATTCGAGGGTTGTGCAATTTGTATGAAGCTTCACATCTAAGAAGTCACGAAGATGATATATTGGAAGAAGCATGAGTTCTCAAATACTCATCTTGAGTCCTTGGCCAACCAACTGCATGCACCTCTTGTTGACCAAATCAATCACTGCTTAATGCGACCTCTTAACAAAAGTGTAGCAAGGTTTGAGGCAAGACATTACATGACTCTCTATGAACAAGATCCTTTGCACAACGAAACTCTACTGACCTTCGCAAAAGTAGATTTCAATATTCTTCAACAATTGCATCAAAAAGAAATTGGAAATATCACCAAGTAAGTTGGTTATCTTTAATTTTTCCTTAATGTCAACATTTATATCAAAATACGCTATTTTACTAAATAAATAGATATAAAGAATGAAGTATATTTAAATTGTTAAGGTGTGATTATTTTTTTAATAGGTGGTATAGAAAATTAAACATTGAGACAAAAGTCCCTTACGCTAGAGAAAGGTTGGTCGAGGGCTACCTTTGGTCATTGTCCATGTCCTACAAACCAGAATATAGCAATGCAAGAATATTTGCGGGTAAATTGGTTGGTCTTGCTTCTCTTTTGGATGATACCTATGATGCTTATGGCACTGTTCAAGAACTTGAACTTTTCACAGAAGCGATTCAAAGGTTTGTGTGCTTCACAAATTCTAGCTTATAGGTATTTAAGATCTGTTTGTACAAACTTCTTCATATAAGAAAAATAAATAAATAAAATAAAATAAAGTTTTTCATAAATTAAAACTAGCTAATGCATAAGTTAAAACAAGCTTTTGAAGAAGCTAATGCGGTTTAGAATTAAAATAAATATTTATAAAATAAGTGATTTTTAAATAAATTATTATTTCACAATCATATAAATTTATTTCTTTAAGTAAGTTGTTTACTATTTATTTTAAGAAAGAGGTGAACAATTTAGACAAACATATTAAAGATTAATTTATTTAAATTTATTTGATGAAATAAATATTTATTTTAATAAAATAAAATAAATTATTTTTCTGTTTATTTAAATAAGGAAATCATATCTCTACTTATAACATATATTTTCTTCTTCAATAAATGCTCATGCATGAAGAAGTTTATCCAATCACTAACATGATTGATTTTTAACTCATGATCTCACACTTCAAGTTTTTTGTCAATCATTTTTCTTTTTAACTTCAGATGGGATATTAGTCTTATTGAATCTCTTCCAGAGTGCATGAAAGTAGTATTTAATACAGTTGTTGAACTGTGTGAAGAAATAAAGTTAGCAACAACTGAGAGTGGAAAATCAAGCTTTATGGTGTCACGTTTTAAACAAGCCGTATGATTCCTCCCATTTCTATATTATTATTATTTAAATACTTCGTTTATAAGATTCAGTTTATTATATTAATATATTGGTTGTTTTACTTAATTGTAGGTTTTTAACTTAACAAAAGGCTACATGGTTGAAGCAAAATGGTGCCATGAGGGTTACATTCCAACATATGATGAATATAAAATGAATGGAATCTTCACTTCTTGTTACCCTCTTTTCATTCCGTTATTTATTGGACTTGGAGAATTTGCAACAGAAGATACACTTAATTGGATTTTCACTACTCCAAATATCATTAAAGTTGTATCAATTGTTGGCAGAGTCTTGGACGATATGGCCTCGCATGAGGTACCAGTTCATTTATGATCTGCACCCATAATTATTTACTCATCAAAGCAGAAGACATGTCTATTTGTTAGTCTATCGATTGATACACATACTTTGCTTAATTAGTTGACAACTGTTCCATTCCTATTCCTAATTGAACTTTTGGCTTTTCTTTCATCTATATCTCTATTTATGCATAACATATAAATACATGCATACATTATTTGTTAAATTAATTAATAATTATTGCACTCCTAATTGAACTTTTGAATTTTCTTTGATATATATAGTTTGAGCAACAACGAGTACATGTGGCCTCATCGGTTGAATGTTGCATAAAGCAATACGACATTTCAAAAGAAGAGGCTTATAACCTTATTCGAAAGGATGTTGAAGATTGTTGGAAGGTTATAAATGGAGAGTGCCTCAAGTTAAATGATATGATCCCAAAGTCTGTGCTTGATTGTATAGTTAATTTGGCACGTATGTCTGAGGTTACATATGAAAATCATGAGGATAAATACACAAATGGATCTTTAATGAAAGATTATGTCTCTTCATTGCTTATGGATCCCATATGCATCGATTAACACCATTATGCAGGAGAAACTAGCTACTTCACATATAAATTAAGAAGAGTGAATTGTTGGTATGGTAGTCAATTTATCCTACTTGAAGTCGTCAATGTGAGTTATGAGAAATGTTGTTTAATTTGTTGTATTCTGTAATTCCAGTAGTTAAATTATCAATGAAACAATGTTTACCTGTCTGTATGTTCTTATTATTTTTATTATTCTTACCATAAGCCACTAAACTTTTTTTTTTTCCCCAGCAAAAAGATATACTATATTAATATGTGGTGTAGAAAAAGTATAGGTACCTGAAGTATCCAATTACAATAAAGATTTACTTTATTTTACCTCAAAAGAAGTATGAAACTTTTTTGCAAGATACTCTATTATAACTTTATGAGCAATATCCAAGGACAACAGAAACTAATAATACTAAACAAAACTCATTCCAAACCCAAAAAAGAATTCCATCAAAGCACATACTCCATTAGACTAACTCGCGCTCTATGTATTTGATGCATGCATGATGCAGTTTCAAGCCACACAAGCTTGGTTTAGATCGTCCCGAAGCAAATCAAAAGAGCTCCATTGAAGCCAAATCAAAAACTCAAACCAAAAGGGAAAAGTGGAAAGAAGAGGAAGATGAATTAGAACGACGCCACAATCCGCACGGAACGATAAATCGAGAAGAATTCGCCACAAGAAAAGCTTCCTTGATAAGAATCAATTTGGTTCACCCAAGAACTAAAAAGAGACTAAGCTCTCAAACTAAGTCAAAGCTTATTTCATTCACAAATGAGTTATATATATTGTTACAAATGAGGTTCTCCTCTACTATTTATAGAGTCAAGCCTTAGAAGAGGGTTATGTAACTAATCTTCACTTATACATAACGTTTTAAGGCCTAATTATACAATTAAGAACCCCCTAAACATAACGTTTTAAGGCCTAATTACACAATTAAGAACCCCCTTACACAAGTAAACAAGGTTTTCAAAAATTCCCTGCGTCAGACCTTCTGCTAAGCTCAACCTTGAGCTTAGCACAAATTGCATTGAGCTTAACGTTGAGCTGAACGAGATGCTTGATCAAAGCAAATCTCCACTAAGCTCAATCTTGCGCTGAGCGAGAAGCTTGATTGAAGTAAATCTCCGCTAAGCTCAATTGTGCGCTGAACAAGATGCTTGATCGAGACAAAACTTCGCTGAGCCCAAGCGAGCTGTCGACAAATTTCCAAGTGTTCCAATTTAATTCCTTTGGGCTTCTTCCTTCTTGGCCTTTGATGAATAACCCTTCCTTTAGTCTCTTGGTCATTTCTTCTTGAAGAATTTTGGCTTTGGATCTTGTCATTGGTCCTTTTAATTCTTGAAGTGCCCCTAGGTCCTCATGTGCCTTAGACAGTCCTCTATCAGTATTCCTATATCAACATCACATCCTATACCCACCAATGTCGTTTCTCGTCTTCCATACCATCCACACCACCACACACCATAGCATTTTCCATCTAATTTGCTTAGTCTTGTTGACTCCCAAAAGATAATGCTGGTAGAAGTGGTCAGAAGCCATATGAGGAAATGCAACAGACAATGTACCCACCCATAACATATGTTCCACACCTCAAGAATAATCGAACATTAAAATAGCAAATGATTAGTAGTTTCCAAGTCATTAAAGCAAAATTTACAATTGTAATTTCTTTCACCTACACAAATACTCCTGTGCATCAAATTATCACTTCAAGGAATTTAGTTCCTGAACACCCTCCATAATAGGAAATTAATCTTCGAAGATACCTTTAGTTTCCAAATAGTCGTCAGAATCTCAATCTCAGAATTTTCACTGATGAATTCATTGATCCTAGTCCCCACATGTTGTCTCAAATTACATTCATTCACATCAGAGATAAGTCTATTCACTTATTCCATTTCCCACAAAAAATGTTCCCTACGTCACTCAAATTTCCAAGACCACACACCATCACTCCACTCACCCATCTCACACACTTTATGCTCCCTCTAAGAAGAGGTCACGAACAAACGAGGGTATTTAAAAGCAAGTGACTTGCTCCGTATCCAGGTGTCGCTCCAAAAAAGAGTTTTGTTCCCTTGTTCCACACTTTTCACAACTATCGAATCAAATTACTTATCACCAACTATCCCCCAAAATCTTACCCAGGTCACTCTACCAGGTAGAATAGTAAGTCCTTGACTCTCCACTAATTAGCCCTCTCCATCCACCATATTTAGACTCTAATACTTCACACTACAAATTCTCCTTTTCTTCCATGAGTTTTCACCTTCAATTTTTCAATAAAAAAGCATTAAAATTAAAAATATTTTTAATTCTCAACTCCCTAAAGATTTTTTGATTTACAAATGTTATTTCAACTTTTCCAGCATATTTTCTTCATGTTATCTCACTATTGACTCTAAACTGCAACGGCAGATCCACAAGACCACAACACAACCATTGCACAGCACCACACACCTAAACTAGAACCACTCACCACCCATGAGACACTAGTAATAAAAAAGGAGGCTAGCTGAGGTGCAGAGTCACACGTTTACCTTATGCCTATGAAGGATAAGATTTTTCACACTTAAAACAAAACAATTATGAGATGAGACATGACAACCAAGTGTACACGTGTACAAGGTACGTGCATGTAGTAGAGTTTTAGCCGATTCATACCTGTCAATTGTCATTTCTCAATACAAGCAGCAGACAAGCACGTACCCATTTACATCAATCATAGCTTGCGTGGGGACGCATTGAAATGACAATAGTTAGTAGAACTAGACTCAGGTCTTTTAAATAAAATCTTGTGTTTTAATTTTATAGATAGAAAGGGGGGGTCTCGGCCAATTTCTAGTCATTAACTACGATCAATAATATAATTATTCAAACTAGAAAAATTTAATGATTAAAATATATAAAAAAAAATCTCTTATAATTGTAGAGACTAAATATATATTTTAAGTAAATTAATTTTAATAACTTTATTTAAACTTCTAGTTACTCTAAAGAAAAAAAAAATAGTACAGGCATTGTGAATTTTATATATTTAATTAGAGTATAATATCTTAACAATAATAATGAGTTTAATATTCATATATTATTAATTTAAAATATTTTTATAATATCAATTATAATAATTTACTATTTTTATAATTTAAACAATTTTATAACATCAATCCACTTATCATAAATAAAAAAAATTAGTGATATACTAATAATTTAAAACTGTGTGTATATATATATATATATATATTATTTTTTGACGAAGTTTTCTAGCCATAAGAAAAGTTTTTTCGTCTTATCCTTTTTAAGTTTTTATGGATCAACTTATCTTGACTGAGTATATATATATATGGTATTGCACATTTCACGGATATTTTAGATGAGGTTACACTTCGCCGACATTTCCTAAACATCGATTTCGGTTTTCTATTTTATCAATAAAATTAATTTGTTAATTTTATTAAAAATATATTTTATATTTTATATTTCAATCTCAGATCTAAATTTATAACTTTTTTACAACCAAAACGCATACGATCAAAATCCATAAACAATAACATCATATGTAACACACCACCAATCACGGCATGTGGTGCTTTCATCAAAATATTAGATGAAGGGTTAATAATTGAATCAATAATTAATCTATATGATTCAATTTGTATTAAAAAAATATATTTTATATTCTTTTCTCGTAGGAAATAAAAAATAATCTCCTAGATTAATATAATTTTATAAATTTATTTTCTAATTTCAAATTTATTGACATAATAAAATTTTAAAAAAAATAGATATAATTTTTTTATATATAAAGATAAAAATTACTCATTAGTATTTAGTAATAACAAATATGAATAATAAAATTATATTTACTTATATTATATTCATAATTTACATATTTATTTCAATGATTCATGCAAATAAAAAATTATTTTTAATATTATTTTTATTATGAATAAGAAACTAAATTAATATTATATATTACATATTTATCCCACTAAAATAATATTAACGTTATTTTAAGATAAAATAATATTAACTTATCAATGAAACAAAATAAATATTTTTTTCTATGATGATAAAAATATCCATACAAACATGATGCAGATTATATATTATATATATAATTTGTAATATATTTACTAACTAAATATTCTAATATAATGATCAGTCTATAATTATTTGACTTTAAATATTTTAAAACTAGTCGAGTTATATTGGGTTTGACCACCAGCAATTATTTCAGGGTCTACTGTTAAGGTGTCATTTATTTTTGTAATAGGTGGTTGAGAAAATCAAACTCTGTGAAAAAGGTTCCTTATGCTAGAGATAGGTTGGTTGAGGCCTATCTTTGGTCATTGGCCATGTTCGACAAGCCTGAATGCAACAATACAAGAATGTTTATGGGAAAATTGATTTATGTCATCAGTCTTTTAGATGATACTTATAATGCTTATGGAACTGTTGAAGAATCTGAACTTTTCATAGAAGCAATTCAAAGGTTGATCCATATGCTCTATTAATTACAGTTTATATAATATATTCAATGGGGAAATGACTTTGAAAATAGCATGATTAAGTTTTACCTCATGATATCACATTTTAAAGTTTTTGAAGAAAACTCCTTTTTTTATATTTCAGATGGGATAATATTAGTCCGTTTGGATCTCTCCCACAGTGTATGAAAGTAGTATTTGATACGGTTGTAGAGAGGGACGGATCCAGAACTCAGGTAAGGGAGGTAAGGGAGGATTAGAATTTTTTTTATAATAAAATAATCTTAAAAAAAAATTATAATAGACTAACATTTAATTGTATGATACATTTTATTTAAGTTGTATACGTCGCTCCTTAGATTATGTAAGCTCTATGAATTTTGTCACGTTCATCATCATGATATTGCCAAATAGAGCAACGTTTGTCGGAATTTTTCTCTAATAAAGAGACATCAACTTTTTCAATCCTATGAATTTTGAATTGTTGTTCAATGTTCTTAGATTGAAGAACTTCAACTTCTTCAATCCTAAGAGTTTTGAATTGTTGTTTAGTAGTGTGAAATTGAAAAGCTTCAACTTCATTAGCTTGTCTCTTAAAATAATAATAAATAGTAGATTTTCTCATAATATTTTTTATAATAAAAAAAAAAAACACATAAAACAAAGAAGAATGAAAAAATAATTGACAAGTATAAACGTATAGTATAAAATCTAAAAATAAAAAATAAAGTTTTAAACTTTATAACTTACTTGAACAAATTGCACAATTGACATAGTTAACAGTGTCAAACGTTTATCAATGTGAAAAAATTGAGAAAGTAATGACGGTAGTAATTGGAAAAGTAAGATGATAATATATATAATATTTTAAAAGATAATAAAATTGTTTTAAAATTTTAAAAAAAATATTATTCTCCTTTATCAATCTATCAATCTCTACTCTCTACTATATCGGTAAAGAATCACAATTTACATTTATATATTTTTTAAATGTATATCTTATAATTAAATTTGAAAAAAAAATATATAATATTTTAAAAGATAACAATTTCATTTTAAAATTTTAAAAAATATATTATTCTCCTTCATCAATTTATCAATCTCATACTATATCGATAAAAAATCAAAATTTATAATTATATATTTTTTAAGTATATATTTTATAATTAAATTAATATTAATATAATTATATAATATAATATATTATATATATTTTTTAATAATAATATGTTACATGGCTGCCAAAAGGAGGGGACTCAAGCCCCTGTTTGCTCCCCGTGCGATCCGTCACTGGTTGTAGAATTGTGTGAAGAAACTGAGTTGGTTACAACTGAAAGTGAAAAATCGAACTTCTAAACAAGCTGTATGATTATTCTAGTTTTTATTTTCTTACCTAAATACGTCTTTAAAGGATTCATTTATGTTAACAGTATATATATTGGTTATTTTTAATTATTTGTAGATTTGTATGTTAATAAAAGGCTACATGGTTGAAGCAAAATGGTGCCATGAAGGTTACATTCCGTCATATGACGAGTATAAAGTTAGCGGAGTCTTAACTTCTACATTACATCTTTTCTTAGCATCGTTTATTGGCCTTGGAGAATTTGCAACAAAAGATATATTTGATTGGATTTTCAGTGATCCAAATATCATTGTAGCTGCAGCAAATATTGGCAAACTCTTAGATGACATGGCTTCACATAAGGTATTCATTTTTATTGAAATTGTAGATTGGATTTGACTCATATGATCTCCATCCAATTTTATTTTTTTTTGTCAAATCAGAAGATATAAGGCTAGATAATTTAGCTTAATCAATAATATATATTGACAATTATTATTTTTAATTTCTAATTGAATTTTTGGATTTACTTTGATATATAGTTTGAACAACAAAGAACACATGTTGCCTCAGCTGTTGAATGTTGCATAAAGCAATATGACATTTCACAAGCAGAGGCCTATAACTTCATTCACAAGGACGTTGAAGATTGTTGGAAGGTTATAAATGAAGAGTACCTAAAGTCAAATGATATTCCAAAGTCTATGATTGATTGTATAGTTAATTTGGCACGTATGTGTGAGTTTACGTATGAAAACCAGCAGGATAAATTCACGAATGGAGAACTAATGAAAGATTTTGTCTCTTCACTGCTTATGGATCCCATGTGCATTGATCCAATACCAGTAGAAGAAGTTATTCCACACATAAATTAGTAACAATCTTAGAGCTACACGTATTAGCAAGTATCAATAAAATATGAAAAGGAGAGACAATTTTCAGTTTGAAAGTATGTGAGTTTCTGTGTGTTGCTATTTACTTAATTATCAATGTAATAATGTTGAATTGTCTTATTTATACTTGTTCAACTTAGGTAATTTGTATGCTCTTCGGTTTATTTTTCTTATCATAATTCATTTTTTAGTATTTCAACAACACTTGAACCACAACATGTTTTGGCCCCACCTGCATACATCATTGGATAGTATTGTATTAGAGATTTGTCAAGATAATACGACAATAACTTTTACGAGAAACTTGTTTTTTTTGGATCATCTTTTTTTCCCACTTGTTGCATTAAAAACTAAATCACATCATAAAATTAATTAGTCTTAGAATTTGATGTAAAAGATACGATAGGATATATATAAATAATATTATAAACTTTAATTAGATTTGATGTGGACTAAATAATAAACTTGATAATAAATAAATATAATATAAATTATTTTATTAAAAAAATATTAATTTTTGTTATTCTTTTAAGTGATTGATTGAAATTCCTTATAAGATTTATATCAATTTTAGTAGATATTGACTAAATCATGAAAAAGAATTCTTAAATGATAAATGAATTGAACAATTTATTATTTTTTTAAATAAAATATTAATGAGAGATAACAAAGAAAAAGTCTATAATATCCTATATCTATTCTAACTCATTTTCCTAGAATTGGAAATACACTATAACAATATAGTATGATAAGTAATAAGATATTACTATTATATTTTGTTGGCACATAAAAAACATTAGATTATCTTATCCCATCCTATCCTATCCTCTAATATCATGTACATCAAGTTACCCTTTATAATTTTCAGCAATTTGATAGCATATAAACATACTCTTCTTCAATAATTCAGAAATAATTGATACTTAAATATTCTGTCAAAAGGCTTTGTTTTGTTTGGATAGGTTTATTGAGAAGTTTTTTCTTTTATAAGAGAAAAAAATAAGAAAAAAAATCTTTATAAACTAAAATTTATTTTTGTTAATATCAAAAATAAATAAATTATTTTTATATTAATTAATTTATAAAAATTTTACATATTTTAGATAAGATCAAATTATGAGAGAACTCTCACAAACTAGTTAACAGAGAAATTCATTTCATTTGAGTTTATTAACAAATTCTTTTTTTTTCATATTTTATTTTTTTAAAAGCATTTTAAAGAAGCTTACCTACCATTAATAATTAGTTTCAGGATTTGATGCAAAAGATACTATATAATAACATAATAAACTTTAATTATATTTTAAGTTTGGTGTCCACTAAATAACAAATTTGATAATAAATAAATATAAAAGTTTAATTTAATAATTTTTAAAATAATTTTATAAAAGTCAACTGACTTATATTAAATAGAGGATTATAATTAAATGATGATGTAAAATTATTTTACATTGCCGGTGCATCATTATTTTTCTCTAAATATAATATGAATTATATTTTATTAAAAAAAAAGATCAATTTTTATTACTCTATGTGATTGATTGAGATTCTCTCTGCCATCTATTTTTTATACTCAATGAGATTCATTAAAATTTATACAAAATTATCAATTTTAATAAATATCAACTAAATTATAAAAAAAAAATCCTTAAATAATACATGAATTGAATAATTTATTATTTTCTAAATAAAAATATTAACTAGAAAAGACAGAGAGTCTATAATATTTTATATTTATTCTAATTCAATTCCCTCAAAATAAAATAAAAAATACACAGCAACAATAAAATATGATAAATAATAAATTAATAAGATATCATTATTATATTTTATTGATACATCAAACATTTAATCATCGTATCTATCCAATCCCTCTCATATCATATCATGTACGCCACGTACCATTTATAGTTTTCAGCAATTTGATAGCATATAAGCATATTCTTCTTCAATAATTCTTGACTTGTATGATATTAAAAGAATAAATAATTGATACTTAAATATTATTGTCAAAGACTTTGTTTTGTTTGGATAGGTTTATTCAGAAGTCTTTCTATAAAAAAAAAATGAATTTTTTTATAAATTAAAATTTATTTTTATTAATATAAAAATAAATAAATTATTTTTATATTAATTAAATTGTAAAAGTTTCACATATTTTAGATAAAATAAAATGATATAAATTTTTTTTTTTACAAACTAATTAATAAAAAAATTCATTTCATTTTAAGTTATGAACATATTCATTTTTAAAAAAAAATACTTTTAAAGAAATTTACCGTCATACCTAAATAGAACTAGAAATATAATTATGAACATTATGAAAAAAAAAAATACTTGTTTAAAACAATTGTCATTATCTTCGCAGTAAATATTATAAAAAATAAAAAAATTTATAAAAAAAATATTAAGTATTACACGTGATAAAAAAAAATTAAAATTGAGAAAGACAAAAAAAAAAAAAAAAAAAGTTAGGCTGCCTCCAACAGGCAAAGCTTAGTTATCCGTCCCTGCGTGCGTGTATTCCCCTATAAAAATCTAGCTAGGGATGTAAAACCTTATTCTCAGTTGGAAGAGTTTTATTTTAGCAAAGACTTAGACTCAAATTGGTGCTTCTCCATAAGAAAACAACACCCTTCCTTGCAAAAGAATGTCTCTTCCACTTCCAGCTTCAACCCAACAACCTTCAGAATCCAACCCGAGACGACCTTGCGTTAATTTTTCTCCCAGCATTTGGGGAGATATTTTCCTTCAATATGCTTCTGAATCTATGGTATATATTTTATTCACATATATGCGTCTAGCTTCTTTTTTTTCTGTCTTCCAACTCACTGATGGGTGGTTAAAAAAGATCAAACACAGGTTTATGTAACGATCGAAGCCTTACACCACTGCATAACCTAAGTTATATATGCGTGTAGTTTAACACAGTTATGAGGATTGTTGTTTTTACATCATAGTCAAAAAAAAAAAAAATGTTGTTTTGACAGTACTTTCATGATGTAATAAAAATATTTTATTTAATAATATCATTTGTGTCTCATGCAGGAGAGGACATTGAATCAAGTATTTTCGTAGAAACAACATAGGAAATATGTACTCATCCATTTTTTATTTTATTTTTAGGTTTAAATATGTTTTTTTCCTTAAGAAACTAACAAATTTTATTTTAAATTTCTAATAATTTTCTTCTTTGTTGAGTCTTTAATAAAAAAAAAATTGTTTTGTTCCTTATTGTTTTGTTTTAGTCATTTTAATATATCTATTTTTTCATTTTAATTCTTGTTGTATTAGTCCTTTAAAAAAGTATTTGATAGAGATAAATCAGATAATAATAGATGAACTACATATTTCAGGACAAAAATGAAAAGAAAAATAAATATATTAAAAAAACTAAAACAAAATAATAAGGATAAAAAATTTTTTATTTTATTTTATTTTATTAGGCACTCATCAACACAGAGAAAAAAAATTAATAAACACCTAAAACAAAATTCATAGAATCAAAAATATATTTAAACCTTATTTTTATGACAATAGCTACAAATATAAATTCAAAACCTCTCTAAATGATTGATTTGGATGCAACTATATATTTGCAGGAAGTCAATGACAACTTGAAACAACAAGCTCAAAAGCTAAAAGAGGATGTGAAAACAATGTTTCAATCATCCATCGATCAAAATATCGTTCAGAAATTAAACTTAATTGACCTAATCCAACGTTTCGGTATATCCTATCATTTCCAACGAGAGATTAACCATGCATTGGAACAAATTCACAACAGCTTTACAAAAAATACCAACATCAATGGCGATCATCACTCTCTTGCTCTACTATTTCGTTTGCTTAGGCAACAAGGATACCAAATTTCATCAAGTACGTATAGAATTTTGTCATTGACATTTAAATTAGAAAAATACATTGCCTATAAATAAGCTATATGCCAAAACTCAAAATCATTAAATAGTTATTTCACCAAAAACATTATTATTATTATTATTATTATTTCTTATATGTGTTCAATTAATTGAACAGATGTATTTAATAAATTAAAAAATGACCAAGGAAACTTTGAAGAAACACTTGCCAATGATATTCAAGGGTTGTGCAGCTTGTATGAAGCTGCACATCTAAGAACTCATGAAGATGATATATTGGAGGAAGCATTTGATTTCTCAAATACTCAACTTATGTCCTTGGCCAACCAAGTGAGCCCATCTCTTGCTGCAAAAATTAATCACTGCTTACGACGACCTACTAACAAAAGTGTAACTAGGTTTGAGGCAAGGTATCACATGACTCTCTATGAACAAGATCCTTCCTATAACAAAACCCTGTTAAACTTTGCAAAATTAGATTTCAATATTCTTCAAAAGTCGCATCAAAAAGAAATTAGTGGCATCACCAAGTAAGTCCTTTACCTTTAATTGTTTTTGTACCCCAATGCCAATATTTATATCAAAAAACTATTTTATTAAAAAATTTATATATATATATATATTTGAATTGTTAAGGTATAATTTATTTTTTCAATAGATGGTGGAGAAATTCAAACTTTGTGACAAAGGTCCCTTATGCTAGAGATAGGTTGGTTGAGGCCTATCTCTGGTCATTGGCCATGTCCGACATGCCTGAATGCAACAATACAAGAATGTTTGTGGGAAAATTGATTTCTGTCATCGCTCTTCTAGATGATACTTATGATGCTTATGGCACTGTTGAAGAACTTGAACTTTTCACTGAAGCAATTCAAAGGTTGATGTGATTTATAAATTATATATTCAATGGGAAAATGACTTAATTTGAAAATAGCATGATTAAGTTTTAAGTCACAATCTCACATTTTGAAGTTTTTTAAAAATAATTCCTTTTTCTTCTTCTTCTTTCAGATGGGATATTAGTCCCTTTGGATCTCTTCCGCAGTGCATGAAAGTAGTATTTGATACAGTTGTTGAATTGTGTGAAGAAATTGAGTTGGTAACAAATGAGAGTGGAAAATCAAACTTTGTGGTGCCACATTTTAAACAAGCTGTACGATTATTCCAAAAAAAATAAAATATTCCCTCCCTCTCTCCTTAGACATACTCAAGATTTTTTTTTTTTCTCACGTTTAGGAATTCATCTTATCTCTCTTCTGCATTAATTATTTTCTTCACAAAAATATATTTATTTATTATCATTTTATCTCAATTAATTTTTTTTTTGTGAAACATTTTATCTCAATTATGATGATGGGACAATATGAATAAACTATCATCATTAATTAATCCTAATAGTACAAAGAACAAATTTTAAAAATATTACAATTATAAACAACTTTAATATTAATTCCTAAATTAATCATTTTTCTTAATAAGCTTAATATATTAGTTTGTTTTTAGTGTTGGAACTTCATTCCTTCTCTTTTCAACCATTGAACTTACCTTATAATTCCTAGTAAACTATAGCTTATAAAAGGTACGAATGAGTACTTATTTACAAGATCCAGTTTATCTTATTTAATATCTGTTATTTTAATTATCCGTAGATTTGTAACTTAATAAAAGGCTACATGGTTGAAGCAAAATGGTGTCACGAGGGTTACATTCCAACATATGATGAGTACAGAGTCAATGGAATCTTAACTTCTACTTTACCTCTTTCCATAATATCATTTATTGGCCTTGGAGAATTTGCAACAAAAGATGTGATCGATTGGATTTTCAGTGATCCGAATATTATTAGAGCTGCATCAGTTATTGGTAGAGTCTTGGACGATATGGCTTCACATAAGGTATTTTTTTTTTTTATATTGAAATTGGGGATTTGATTTGACAAGTATCTCCATTCAAAATTATTTTTTCATCAAAGCACGAGATATATGACGCTAAAAATTTAGCTTAATCAATATATATTGACAATTATTACGTTCCTAATTGATTTTTTGGAATATATATTTAGTTTGAACAACAAAGAGTACATGTTGCCTCAGCGATCGAATGTTGCATAAAGCAACATGGAATTTCACAAGCAGAGGCCTATAACTTTATCCACAAGGATGCTGAAGATTGTTGGAAGGTTATAAATGAAGAATACCTCAAATCAAATGATATCCCAAAATTTGTGCTTGATTGTATAGTTAATTTGGTACGTATGTGTGAGGTTACATATGAAGACTACCAGGATAGATTCACAAATGCCGAATTAATGAAAGATTATGTTTCTTCACTGCTTGTGGATCCCATGTTCATTGATCAACATCGCTAAGACGTAAGAGAAGTTATTGCACACATAAATGAGCAACAATAATCTTAGTGCTATGTACTAGCAAGTACAGTATAAATAAATGTAAAAGAAGAGTTAACTTTCAGCTTGAAAGTTAGTTCATTCTACACGAAGAGGTCTGTGTGAGTTCTGACAAATGTTGTTTGTAGTAGTGTCTGTGTGTTGCCATTTATTTAATTATCGATGTAATAATGTTTAATTGTCTTCCTTGTACTTCAGCTTTTGTATGCTATTTAGTTTTGTTTTGTTTTTAATTTAAATATGTTTTTGTCCCTATGAATCATTTTTTTTTTTACTCCAAATAAAAAGTCGTATTTTTTTATTTTTTAAAATTAAAAAATATTTTTTTAATCCTTTTTACCATAGCGATTTTTTAACTGTCACAATTTAATTTGTGACATTTTTTATATTTGTGACGATTAAAAAATCGTCATAAATTATAAATATTTTATTTCTTATTTGATATTTTTTATGAGAAGAACTAAAAAATATTTTTTGATTTTAAAGAATTAGAAAAAGTGACTTTTTATTTGAAAAATTAAAAAAAAACATAACATATATTTAAAGAACTAAAAATATATTTAAATTTTATTTTTTTTAATAAAAGATTGTCATTAATACTATACTCTTTCTTTTAAAAACTTTTTTTTAATAGTTAAAAATTAGTAAAAATTATCAATTTTGATGAAAATAAGTTAAATAAGGATATATCATTTTAGATTTTTGGTGACATTGGAGAGAGTATTATTCCTAAAAAAATTATAGAAAAATATAAGATTATTCATTTTGTATAAATGCTTTTTTTTAGGGATGTATAAATGCTCTTTTGATCTTGATACACGTAATATATTGAATAGTGGTGAGTTCCTCCAATTTACTTGTTGTCCATACTCTTACGTAGTTAATTACTAGATTAACTTAAATAAGTATCTTGATTATTAAAAGTGTGTCAATTAATTAGCGTTAAGGTTTGTTCTTCTCAATCATTTAATTAGTAATGAATAATTTTGAGATCGAGTCTTGACTCTTAAATATATAAATATAAACTTGTTAAAAACTCAAAAGGAAAACATTAATTAATATTTCGAGTAGTTTGCCTTAAATAAAAGTTACATGCAGTATAGTCTCTAAAAGAAAAAAAAAAGTATCTTAATTAGTGAATATCAGTACAAAGGAAGGCCAAATTTTGCCAAAACTATGACTTTACTGCTTCTATCTTAATTATTCGTAGCTTGGTCCTGCTTCACCATCCATACAATTAATTCAATGAAAACTTTACTTATTGTTTTGCCAATTTTTTTAAGAGTTTATTTTTATATATCATTAATGTAAATTTTAGATTGTTAATTAATTAAAAATTATTATACAAGTCAACAATAGTATCATACATGACACTTCATAAATGGATGATAGTGTAAAATAAACTTAAACTGTTTATGCATTTTAACTAATTTTTTAATCTTTAAAAAGGACTTTAAATTAAAAACAATACTGTAAGTATTCTAGTTAAATTATTTTGAACACATGTCTCTTAAAAAATAATTAAAACACATAAATTAACTATTTTGAACTAAATATAATCTAACTTAATAAACGGATACAGATATAGTTTTTTTGCCAAAGTTTTGGGCCATAAGAAAAGTCTTCTCTGGGTGACGATACGTAGCAGTTTTCTTATGGACCAATTGAGCAGGTTCGTTGACTTGGGAGTCTCAAGTCTCCATTCACTAAACTATGCTTTAAGCAATGTTTCAAAGGAAACCACACTTACATAGCAAATTGTTCTTTTCCTACCTATAATGATCTTTCGACTTTTCTTCTCTATAACAATTACTTGTCTATGACTATGAGTACTGTTCAACGTTTTTTTCAGAAGGAAACTGCACAAGTCCGTTCAAGTCTACTATTTATTACTTCTATAATTGTCACAACTACCCCCAACACGTCACCGTTGTGTGATTTATAACTAGTAACATACATAGTACTGATATACTACTCTTTTCCACAACAACCTCACAGGTTGCATTTATTTTATTACCAGTAAAGCATCATGGTCCTGGTCATTCTTGTGTTCACACAATCCATTTTTTTTTAAGTGGTAGAACGGAGACAATCCAAACAAGACGTCAATGACATGTTGGGACTGTCAGCAGAGACTCACTCGGAACATCGCTGCAAAACCTAAGCAATTTACAATCCAGGTTGGATTTGCCTTTGGTATATCAATCACCATATATGCATATATGTAGCTGAAGTGCCATAGACATAGTTCATGAAAAGTTACAACATATGGAGAACCTTGTTATGTCTTTTATGAGAATTGTTTTCCTTTGTTATCATATACTTGTCTATCTTTCTGGAATTTCCTTGGCACTGGACTCCATTTCTCAAGACCTGTCCCTAAGTGATGATGGCAAAAACATCACCTTGGTTTCCGAAGATGGAACCTTTGAACTTGGATTCTTCACCCCAGGAAACTCCCAGAAACGTTACCTTGGGATTTGGTACAGGAAAATCCCTGTTCAAACCGTGGTTTGGGTTGCAAACAGGCTCAATCCACTCAAGGATGATTCATCTGGCATCTTGAGAATGAACACCGGCACTGGGACCCTTTTCCTCACACAGAATAATGGCACTGTTGTTTGGTCTACAACATTTCTGAGAAAGCCACAGAGTCCAGTGGCACTTCTCTTAGATTCTGGCAATCTTGTGATAAGAGATGAGAAAGATGCAAACACTGAGGACTACTTGTGGCAGAGTTTTGACTACCCTACTGATACTTTCTTACCTGAGATGAAGTTTGGTTGGGACTTAAGAACTGGTCTTAATAGGAAGCTAATAGCTTGGAAGAGTCCTGATGATCCATCTCCTAGTGATTTCTCTTTTGGTATGGTGCTTCATAACTACCCTGAAGCATACATGATGAAGGGTGATCAAAAGTTCTACCGAAGTGGACCATGGAATGGCTTGCATTCAAGTGGTTCACCACAAGTTAAGGCCAACCCAATTTATGACTTCAAGTTTGTTTCCAACAAGGATGAACTTTATTACACATACAGCCTCAAGAACTCGTCTATGATCTCAAGATTGGTTCTGAATGCAACAAGCTATGTCCGCAGGCGGTATGTGTGGATTGAATCAAAGAAAAGATGGGAGGTTTACACTTCAGTGCCACTGGACTTATGTGACGGCTATTCCCTTTGTGGAGCTAATGCAAATTGTGTTATTTCAGATTCACCAGTGTGCCAATGTTTGGAAGGCTTCAAGCCTAAGTTACCTGAAGCATGGAGCTCAATGGATTGGTCTCATGGATGCGTCCGCAACAAGGAATTGAGCTGTGAGAACAAGAATAATGATGGATTTAGAAAATTGACTCAGCTGAAAACTCCTGACACTACAGATAGTTGGCTGGATCAGTCAATTGGGTTGGAGGAATGCAGAGCCAAGTGCTTGAATAACTGTTCTTGTATGGCTTACGCAAATTCAGATATCAGTGGTCAAGGAAGTGGCTGTGCTATGTGGTTTGGTGATCTAATTGATATTAGACAGTTTGCAGCTGGAGGCCAAGATGTATATGTTCGAATTGATGCTTCAGAATTAGGTAGGAACTTGGTTTTGCCACATTTTAGTCCTTTTTCAAATAAATTTCTTAGTTAGGATATGATTATTTATGTTACCTTTGTTAATTTGTGATCAAATTTAATTAGTACACGCCAATGAGGGCCACAAGAAGAGGAGAGTCCTAGTGGCAGTAACAGTTTCTTTGGCCGTGGCAGCAGTTGCTGGAATACTAATGATACTTGGTTGGTGTTACAGAAAGAAATCACGTTGCAGTGTGAAAGGTAAAATTCACATTTCTGTTCCTCTTTTCATAAGGAAAAAAGTGTTGGTAGTATTGTATTAGATGTATGCATATTGTTTGATAACCATATACTGATCTAAAAAGCAAAAACCATAGAAGTAAACAGTTTACAGGTTCCACTATTGTCAATTTGGTTCACCTGTTTGGTCAATAACTGCGTGCTAAATGAGAAGTTATTGGAATTCAGTTTGAAATAACAGGACAAAAGGTTTTATGGACGTTGAAAAGTCATGGCAGACACTTGTTATTTATGATTGCTACCACTTCAATTTTGTTTTTTCAATTTTGTCTTGCTAATGTGTTGGAAAAGGCAGATCAAAATGAACTTTTAATTGATTGTCTCAAAATTAACTTGGTTAAATTGAAACTCTCTTTTTCTGTGTATAGTTTCAATTATTTTTATCTTGCTGCAATGCTTATCACAATCTGAAACCACACATTTAAACTATGTCAGAGAGATCAGACCTCAGTATCAAATCAAATCAAAACAGTGGAATGCAAGTGGATGATATGGACCTACCAGTTTTTGCCTTGTCAACAATAGCTAAGGCCACTAGCAACTTCACAATCAAGAACAAAATTGGAGAAGGTGGTTTTGGACCTGTATACAGGGTAATTTGCTCATAGATTATTCTGACATTAAGAATTGAGAAATAAAATGAACAATTCTAAAAAAATTATCAATTTTAAAATTTAAATTTTCAGGGAACTCTAGCAGATGGGTTGGAAATTGCTGTGAAGAGACTTTCAGCAAGCTCAGGACAAGGATTGACAGAATTCAAGAATGAAGTAAAATTGATTGCAAAACTTCAACACCGTAATCTTGTAAAGCTTCTTGGATGTTGCATTGAAGGAGAGGAAAAAACGTTGGTTTATGAATACATGCTTAATGGTAGCTTGGACTCATTTATTTTTGGTATGGAACCAAGGAAGGAATTGTATATTTTAAATGATTAAGATTAGTTTCATGATTTGAGTATCTCTTAACTGCTTTCCACACTAGAACATTTTTTAACAGCATATAATCAAATTGATTTTTTATGTGATGGAAATTTGGCAGATGAGCAAAGAAGTGGATCACTAGACTGGTCAAAGCGCTTCAACATTATATGTGGAATTGCCAAGGGCCTTCTCTATCTTCATCAGGATTCTAGACTAAGGATTATCCACAGAGATCTCAAAGCAAGTAATGTTTTACTTGATAGTGAGTTGAACCCGAAAATTTCAGATTTTGGCATGGCTAGAATTTTTGGTGTAGATCAGCAAGAAGGAAACACAAGGAGAATAGTTGGGACATAGTAAGTGAATAAATGGCTTCCAATTAAGCTGAATTCATGACACCATTTTTCTGGTAGTTAAGGCCTTAAGAGTTTCATTTTAAAATCTGCAGTGGTTACATGGCACCCGAATATGCAACTGATGGGCTATTTTCAGTGAAATCTGATGTCTTCAGCTTTGGAGTTTTATTGATGGAGATTATATCTGGGAAGAGAAGTAGAGGATATTACAATCAGAACCACACTCAAAATCTCATAGGTCATGTAAGTATTGAGAGCCAAATTGGTAAATTACAACAAGGGCTTGTTTAGATAAATATAAATGTCTCTAGAAAGATTTCTAGGAAAAAAAATATGAAATTAGCCTCTTTAGAAGTTAAAATTGATTTCTTCCATAACTAATTTATAGAAGTCTTATATATTTTAGGAGAAATTTTAGGAGAAGTTATATGAAAAAGCTTCTACAAATTAGCTAGATAAGCCAATTTGAATTTTTAAAGAAGTTAATTTCATTTTTTATTCATATTTTTTTTTCTTGAAAGTCCTTCTACAGTAGTATACCCAAACAAGCCCTAAATTCACATGTATGAAACAAGTGTGTATCCTTTATGACAAGCAATTTTAATGTCTTTCAGGCATGGAAACTCTGGAAAGAAGGAAGACCACTAGAACTGATTGATAAAAGCATAGTAGACACTACTTTTCTATCACAAATATTGCATTGCATTCATGTTAGTCTCTTGTGTGTTCAAGAGAATCCAGAGGATAGGCCTGGAATGTCTGGTGTGCTTCTAATGTTAGTGAGTGAGCATGAATTGCCTGAGCCAAAACAACCAGGATTCTTTGGAAAATATTCAAGTGAAGCAGACTCAACCACAAGTAAGCAGCAACTGAGTTCAACAAATGAAATAACCATTACCTTGTTAGAAGCTCGTTGATATATTCTTTGCTAGTCACATTCATCATCTGCCTTGTATAGATGCATAGTATGCGTTGATGTTCTAATGTTGAAAGAGAACACTAAAATCATGCTGCAATGCCTTAAAGAGCTGCAATATGATATCACAAAAAGCAATAAATTGGTCACAAAAGTAACCAAGAAATCAAGTTTGTGGTTTCCTATTTTCCATACCTTAAAGCTGGGTCATACTCTTGAATCTAAGTCAATAATAATACAATGCATTCTCTGTGACTACTAGTCTTGTTTTAAGGAGATATAATAACAACTTGTTAACACCATGTGTACACTCATTTAGCATTTTTTATGTTTCTTAAACTAGGCTAAAAATGTCTGAACTCTGAAATCAAATTCACCAATCCTTAAGTAGAAAGCTAGGATATTTTGATGCTTTTTAGTGTGTGTTTTTGGATTAATTAGTTCTCAGAATAGACACTTTTTTATGTAACTTTCTGAAAGAATTTTTCAGAAAAGAATTCATTACTTCACCTGAAATAAGTGTTTCCTAACATGTTTCTTAATGAAGCTATCCTGCAAAAACCATCATTATTAGCATCTAGATGTACTCTCTAATGAACTTGTTTAGCGTGAGGCCGAGCCATCTTTCAGCATTATGGCGAACTTCTCAACAATCACATGAAGGTTTTGTTGGCCTGATTCTATATCTGACTAATGACACTTATGCCCTTGAAGTTCTAATAAGTGTGTTCTTACATATTACTTTGAATACAATTTGTGCAACCTTAAGTCCCTTTGTTACTTAAAGTAAGTTGTTATCCTCTGCCTTTATCTTAGTTTTGCTTAATCTGCAAAGAACTTCCCATTTCTTCAACTGGGCCTACAATTTCACATCCTCTTTAACTTCCCAAAACGTGACATCATAAAGAGAGTGAATGGACAAGTAACTTTAACAAAAAAAAATTCCCCTGATCAACAAAATGATGTAGAAACACAAGAGCCTTGGCTTCATTCATTATGAAAAAGCAACTTAAAAGGTGAACACTACTAGTACTAGCCACTTGTCAACTTTCAAACCTTCGTGCTTAGCAACCGCCATTACTTATAACTAGGTATGAACCAACTCAATACGAAACTAAATTAATAAATTGTTTAAATGGGTTATTAATAAGAAATATTTTGAAATATATTATTTTATTAATTGATTTAATTTTAAAAGTGATTTATTTGAACTATGAAATGTAAGCTCAATTAATAAAATAAATTTTTTAATCTTTATCTTACATTGAAACAATAATTAATCTTTCTACATACTATAATTAATTCAACTTCATGAATACTTTTTTTTAATGATTAATTTAAAAAAGAAATACTTTCATAAAAATTAAAAATACAAGAATTTACCTTTAATGTCACTTTAGAAAGATTTAGAAATATATAATCATATGTAAGTTTCAACCTTTACAAAATTTCATTTAGACAAATCATCAGTAACATGTTGTGTAAAATAATTTTCTTACGTACTATTATCAAATGTATTATGTCAATTATTTTAATACTAACAATTGTTAGTGTATAGATAGTAAAAAACAATAATGACCTATAAAATTGATGAGGTTAAAAGAGATATATTAAAAGATTGTTTCTGAACATATAAAGGTAATCCTTTTCATATTTTTTATGCCTAGAATAACACCTTGTAATATCTCTAATTTCTTAATAGTTAATAGATAAACTTATAATTAATAAGTAATCTTCTTACCTTAAAAAACATAACTTCATAAATAAAATATTACAGGTGGACACACTACAAACCCCTAAATCCTATTGCAAATTCAACTCCAATTTCTATATAAGACTTTATTGTTCCAAAGTAATTTTCATCATCATGTCCAACAAGAGAGTCCTTAGACAACTCTTCATTTCCAATGCAATTATTTGTTATTGGGGATTATAAAACTTTAAAATTGGGTGTTTGTGAAAAATTTGTCCAAAAAATTCTTGAATATTAATGATTGATTTAGAAAATTGAGGAAAAACAAATCAAATATGCTTTGAGGAAGTAAGTAATTATTTAAATTTAAATAATTAGTTGTTGTATGTCTCTTACATTCTAGTAGTTTCTCAAAGATATTAAACTCTGATTTATAGTCATGTAATTTCATTTCAACTAACAAAAAGAATGCTAATTACACATTTTACATACTCTTAAATATGTTATTATTAATTATGTGGAAAGCTTTCAAAAACTATAAAAAAAAATACATTTTACTAATATGACAAATCAATAAAGTATAAATCTAAAATGTATGAATAAATTTTAATGACAATTAATTTAATATTTTAATAACTATTTAAAGACGATTATTAGTTTGAAGAATGACATAACATAAATTTTATAAGATATATTTTAGAATGAAAAGTAAATGTTAAGTTAAAATATGAGATTGAATAATTAAATGAAATCCAATCAATTAAACTAATGTGTTAGAAATTAACAAATTGACATAATGGTACATGACTTTATGTCTCATAATTTATATTATATATAATTTATATTATATATAAATTGAGCTTAATCTCTCATGCAATTTACACTTAATTCCTTTTGAATTTCTTGTAAACATAGCCACAAACCTGAAGCTTCACCCCTAGAAAATCTTAAGTTAGCTGGCATTGGCAAGAGCAAAATAAACAGAGTTTAAAAGTAATTAATCGAACGTGTAAATTAGTTATTAGTCACTCATCACTTTCTATTTACATCATTTTTTAAATAATTTTACATACTCTGATAAACATTAGTGTTGACTTATAAAATTAGATTCCATTATAAATACATTACCTTTAAATTCTTAAATAAATAAAAAAAAGAGAGGAAAGAAGAGAATTAAAGCTTCTAAATGGACCACAATATATTCAGAGGGGGCAAAAAGTCTCCCCACTATGGCGTTGCTGTCCTTATTGTGTAGAATTAGGTGTTATCCATCTTTCAAGGGTCCAATCAAATTACAAGTTCCCCAAAATCTTAGGTGAATTTATCCACATTACACCCAAAGCAACATATTACAGTTTTAAGAGAGAACAATGCAATACTGAACAAGTTTGTTGCCTTTCTTTCACTTTCACTACTCAAATCAAAAGCACTCTAAAATTAACTCACCAACGGAAATATGCATGCACACATATATGAAATCCATTAAGCGTGAATTTAGAAATTATTTGTGTTCAACTACTTGTATATTTTATAACGGTTTTTTACCATTTAGCGGAAGATAGATATAATTCCTCTCAAATATTAAGCTTCATAAAGAAGCAAAGCATATGAGTACTTTGAAGTTTGAAAATATAATTGGTGCAGACATTGAATCCGTCAAGCAAAAGCTAGCCAATTTTCATCTTTGTAGTGCATATGGCTTGTGACCCTTTTGCAAGATAACATCATAATCCTAATAATAATGGCACCATGGTTTTCTCAATGTGGAATTGTGAACTGTGAAGGAAAAGTGGCCTTGCTCCTTTTTAATTACAACTAATTACTTGAACACATGCAAGAGAAAGTAGTATGCTGAAAATGAAATATACATGGTGGGAATTCACTTTTTGTCGGGATGTACATGGCGTTCTGTTGCCTCCGTTTATAATCCCATTTACTACCTATGTATTTGCAACAGAAGACGTGAATATTCTTTAAAGAAATTTTTTAGTTTTTGTACATTGTAACATGGGTATTTCTGGTACCCTAATTCTTTTAGTAATTTCCATATATATATATATATATATATATATATATATATATATATATATATATCATTATCACTTTTAGCTTATAAAAAAAAAAAAAAAACTTTGAACACATGCATGCATATAACTTAGACATATATTTAAAATTTTATATATTGCAAAAAAGTGTGACTCATCATTCTACACAGGCTGAGAAGTACGTTTTCAGGTTCATTGATGGAAAATAATTAAATCAATGTAACACACGTCGTTAGGTGAGTTCAAAGAGTTTTAACTAGCACCGGCTGGGGTAACAATATGATGACGCTGGACCTATTTTGGAGACTTTACACCAAATCTGGAAGACAGAATAAAGTTAAATGTAAATGTTTCATAATTTAATTGCCATCGATAGGCCATGACTTTATCATTGCATCCAAATGTTATTATATGATATATGTTGGAATTATATATTATGCAATATAACCATTTGTAAGACCATCACTGACTTAAAAAAAAACTATATATAATGAAAATCGAAAACACATTCATTAACCGAATATACAAGAAGTTGACATATAAGGAGGTCGTCATTCATACTCAGTTACTCACCCATTTTAGATTTTACCATGGCTGTACACAATCGTTAAAAACATAGGGTTCCAACAATGTTTCCCCATAAATTTGGCTAAGCAAGTGTGTGATATGTAATACTTTTTGTTGATGTCAAACACGAAATAGTAGAAAAGTCAGCAATTGCTGCAAATTCTATAAACACTTCAATTTCCATAATTTTTGTCACTTCGTGGACCCCAATTAATCACAACTCACCACCCATGACCACGCCTTATGTCATTAGACCCACCAAACCAATTCAACGGCTTTGATCTCACCAACCCCACCTTTCTCCGTTGCCCCACAGCACTCATTCGTTTTCTTAATTCAAATACCATTGAAAAATCTCATCATTAACATTTAACTCTATGCTTAAGACATGTTAGAAATGATTATTTCTGAGAAAACACATTTGTTTTCATAAATTCTTTTAAAAGTTAACAAAAAGTTATTTTTTTATTTTTTAAATTAACCCAATACACAATAATTCATCCTTCTTTACATTTAGTTGTTAAACTGATTCAAAACGCATCTTAGGTGCAACTATGCAAGTTTAACTTTACTTGATTTTTAAGAAAAAACAAATTTAAAGTTCTTTCAATAAAGTTTTAATTATAAGCCATTATAAGTATGAAATTAATTTATTTTAAATAAGCACACTAAAACTTAATTTTCATGCTTATTATTTTTAATCATACGAAGTAGAATCATTCTGAATCAATCCGTTATTAGTTGTTTAAAATCCAGCCTTCAAAGAAATTCCTTTCTTCAGAGTTCTCGTAGAAAGATCAAATAATTGTACAAATATTATTTTATTTACTTAATGACAAATGACGTAATAAAAGTTAAAAAATTGACAGCTTCTAGAGGAATTGCATTAGTTCACGAAAACCTTGATGATGATGATGATGTGCGTGACACCATCCTATCATCATTAATCATGTTGTATAGGCAACGGTGTCGTTTCACCTACCAAGCGTACAAAAAGCAAATCAACAAATTAGCCACTAATTAAAAATTATTACTTATGCCAGCCAAGCTAATCAATCCAATGTGCAAGTACACATCACAATATATATAAGTAATTAAGTGTATGTATGTATATATAGTGCTTCTTCTCCATTTTCTATCTATCGTCAACGTTAGTGCTTTGTTTAGGTAACAAAACTAATCACAGAGAGAGACACTCGGAGACCTTGCAAGACTTCATCAATGGCTGTCAAAGTTTATATTGTGTATGTTTTCCTTAGACCCTTTTTCTTTTATAATAATTAAATATTGTTATTTTATATTTTAAGCTTTGTTTATTTCCTTCGTTAAATTCTGAGTTTGTATTTGTACTGTCGTTGTCGTTAGTGTTTTTTTTTTTTTTTTACTTCCCTGTTTTTTTGTGGCGTGTTTTGTCATTTGTGTTGATCAAGATGAGATTTTGTTTTCTGGGTCTTCTTCACTTCTTCAATGGGTTATCAAATTCGAGCCTTTTTGAAAGCCCATTGAAGATCTGGGGGTGTGGCAGCTTTCTGCGATCTGATGCATTGTTGTTGTTTTGACCTTGGTCTTCTATTCTGTTGCATGTGATGGAGAATTGGCTTGTTTTGGTTTGATCGTTAGGAGAAGGAGTGTGTTTTTTTTCTTTTTAGAGTTGTTGGGAGAATGGTGTTGATGACACAGAATTCCCTTTGTAAGTTTGTTGTTCTTTTGATGTGTTAGTTGTTTGAATTGTTCTGCATTTTGTTTGGTAGTGTCATCGGAATCATCCTATGCAGAAAAGCTATTTTTCCTTAGTTTCAATTATCTGATTTTGAGTCGGATTTTTTCTGCAAAAAAAATAAAAAATAAAAATGGAAGACAATGGAATTAAGATGTTTATAGACTCCTTGTTATGTAATTTTGCATCGCAGCAAGTTATTCATTTCTTTCAGATTTGCTGAGTGATTAGTGATTACCCTCAAAGAGGAGAATATAAATTTCTGGAGTTTTCAAGACTTGGTGAAATTATGACCAAGATCTCATATTTTGAAATTTTCCAATTGGCTATTGTTAAAGCATTGATAATTTACATTAAAACCAAGATTATCATACTCATTAATCTTAGAAGTATGGTTGACTTGAAAAATGTGTAAATATTTATTTCCTTTACTAAAATGACGAATAGCAACCAGTTGAAGCTCTGAAGCCAGTGTCCCTATCTCAGTTGCTTGGTTAGAAAAACTTTTCAGCATATTCTGTGTTCGATTTTTTAGTATGTATGCAATAGATAGCTTATTTTGATGATGGTTCATCCTTTCTCTTGTGATAACCAACAATTATAACATCATGACATCAAACAAGATTTTGTTAATACAGTTATATTATGTGTGAATATCTCAAATTTGTAAATCTGAAGGTAGTATTATTTTCGTTTGTAGGCAACATGCAACATTGAGTTAATGAAAGAAAGTGAATAATTGTTCAGTATGGCTAAATTTCAAGGTTTTGAATAATTCCAGTGTAAAACAGTTAATTGATCTTTCAAGGTTTTGAACTTCTAAATATTTTCTATTGATAATAACTGGTTAAATTGGCACTTAATTTAGAATGAAAGGAATAGAATTTAAGGAAGCAAACTAAGAAGTGTTTCTGTTTGATTTTCAAATCAACTAATTCTACTTCTTGCACGTATATTTATTGTCTTTCAAAGTAGAAATCTTCTAACAGAGGCTTTGCCCTGATTTGGTTCTCAACAAGTTGAATGATGATCATCCTGGTTCTCATTTGGATGTCTAAGTTCTAACAGATGATTTTGTTAATTTCTTGGTAGCCATGCTTGCAACCTTTTTCTGAATTCACTTTCAATGGGCATGAATAAGTTCATGTCATAAGTTCCTATTACAAGGGTGACAATGCAAGCCACGATGATAAAGTAACTTCAACTTGTTGCAGTCAATTTGTAAACCGACACAGTTCTTACTACTTGGTCAACTAAGTACATGGAGTTTATGTTTCCAAGTTAATAAACAAACCTACAGAAATAGGCTGTCTTTTCTGAAGGGAAAACAGAATAGGGATAGTTCAAGTGTAGGATTGTTGGTCAAAATTGGAAGTCACTGTTAGACATGAAATTTCTACAAGTAATTTAGGAATCGTTGCTAATATTGCAGTATTTCTATTTATTTTTTAAATCTTATGCACTCTTGTTTTTATATAATTCTATTGGTAATTGTAACCTTTTATGTTTGTGCTCCTTGCCACCTGTTTCATTGATCAGAATTCTCTAGTTCTATTTTATTGTCCTGATGAATTTTGCTCAATGCCCCTTTCATTTCATCAATAAAGTGAATTACTGAACATGTTTCTGTCAGCTTTAATTGCAAAATGTAATTTTCAAATTGCATTGACAGGTACTACTCCATGTATGGGCATGTTGAGAAACTAGCAGAAGAGATAAAGAAAGGGGCTTCTTCCGTTGAAGGTGTTGAGGCCAAATTATGGCAGGCATGTATTTATGTTTCATAATTTACATTTCCTGTGCATTCCATTGCGTCATGGCATGAAATTACAAAAGGGGAGCAACACCACTTCCAGAGCCAAGGCTCATTCCTCTGTAGAGCAAATAAATTCTTTTAAGAAAAAAACTACTACTTGTATAACACCTATTGCACTGTTATTTTGATAAGTGATTTTAAACTCAGCATTGTTGTGCTTACCTTCAAACTGTTACATATTGTCACCTTATTTTCCTTTTGTCCATGTTCTTTTAGATGATTATCTTAATTAATTGTCTTTTTTCTAGTTCTAACTTCTAAGATCCCAATGCTGTTTTAAGACTACCTATATGAGTTTCAAATAATTTTTGTGTGATTAACTTTGGAATACTCTGTAGTCTCTTGAGCAAAACTCTGCTTCCAAATTCATTCTTGCTAAATTTGAGAACATTTTTTAATAAAACTTGCTGACTTTGTTGAGAACCTTTGACAGGTACCCGAGACACTGCAGGATGAGGTGCTTGGTAAGATGAGTGCACCACCCAAGAGTGATGTACCGGTCATTACCACAAATGAACTCTCCGAAGCCGACGGCTTCATATTTGGCTTCCCAACAAGGTTTGGAATGATGGCTGCTCAGTTTAAAGCCTTTCTAGATTCTACTGGAGGCTTATGGAGGACACAACAGCTTGCAGGCAAGCCTGCTGGCCTCTTCTACAGCACCGGTTCACAAGGCGGTGGACAAGAGACTACAGCGTAAGCGCCACCCCCTCTATCCTAGTTCCTTGTTTCACACTCCATTAGTATTACCAAGATGAATCAAACTTCAAACATTAAAATTTTGAAACTTGTGGAATCCATTTTCAGGCTCACTGCTATCACTCAACTGGTTCATCATGGAATGATATTCGTTCCAATCGGTTACACATTCGGTGCCGGCATGTTTGAGATGGAGAATGTGAAAGGTGGGAGTCCATATGGTGCCGGAACCTACGCCGGTGACGGCTCAAGACAGCCGAGTGAACTTGAGTTGCAGCAAGCATTCCACCAAGGGAAGTACATTGCAGCCATCACAAAGAAGCTCAAGCAAGCTGCATAATGTTTGTCTTCATATATTATAGATCATACTTATATTATTATTATTATTATTATTAAACCATACCACAATATTATTGCTTGAAAATCATTACCCATTTTTTAGTCTTGAAATATATTGAGTTTTGTTTTTTCTGTGCTTGCAAGTAATTTTTTTTTTTTTTTTGTTTCTTATCTTCATAAAGGAAATGCTTTGTATGAGTGTTACATGTTGCAGTGGATGTTGCAATTTGTTGAATGATGAAAGTGTCTGTCATGTTCTTTCGTGTTAGGCTGAAACAACACTTGTTCCCATCTTTTGTTAAAGCACATAAACATTGCAACGACCAGTTTGAGTAGAAAATTGGTTTTATTATTCTCTCGTATATAGTAAAGTTTGTTATATATTTATTTGTATTTGTACAAGTTAAATTTTGTTTTTATCCTTTTTTTTAATCGGCAAATGATTGTGTTAAAAGTAGAAGTAAAGAAAAATGCATACTGATTTTTGTGAAGAAAAAAATATTTTTAAATGAACATAGATGTGTTATATGTGGAGAAGCTTCATAAATACTTTATTTATAAGCTCTTTTTTTCTGAGTAAAAAAAAAGTTAAATGGTAATATCAAACTAATGACTTCCTAATAAATTTAAATGATAACATTATATCCTATTTTAATCTAAACAATACCCTAAAATTTCCATGAACTAACTTATTCAAACTCAAGTTACAGATATTTGAACATATGTTTTCATCATTGTTCTTGTCTTATTTTTTTTGTATCGTATAAGATTCTCTTCTCGCACCTCAACACATAGGTGGTCCAAGCTCAAAAAGGTAGATGTTGTCGCTCCACTCACCTTAGCTCGGTTTGCTTACAACTCTGTTCTTTTTACTCTCTTTTGCATTCATTCAAAGAAATGGAGATAAAATTTCCTAATTATTTTCTTTTTACTTTTCTCTATCGAAACAACATATATATATATATATATATATAGATATATATTTTATTTCCCCTCTATTTCTATTGTTTTTATTTCTGTTTTCGTATTTCTTTCCTTTCTATTTCACTTATTATTCAAGGAAACATAATGTAAAGAAAAATAATTCATGTTCATTTGGGGTGCTATATTTGACGCGTAGAGTGAGAAAGAGAGAAAAGAGAATTGAAAAAAAAAAATATAAATATGGTAAATGATACAATGTGATAAGAAAAATAAAAATAAAATTATAAATATTCATGAAATATTTGATATTTAAAAGTGTTTATATATTATTATTGAAGTATAAAACCAAATCGCGATAGAAATAAAAAATCTCATCTTTTCAATTCGCTGTTCTTTCGTCGTCCTAAATTCCATTCAAACAAACGGAGCTTAAGTACTTATTTCAAGTCACGTAAATTGTATGTTGAGGTTTGATAATACTTCTCTAAAGAAAAAGGTTTGATAATACTCAATATTTATTTTTCTTATATTCACGTGAATTTTTATTTTTTTTTCTATTTGCTCGATGTCTCTATCTATGCTAGAGTATAACACGCTATTACTACACATACAGCTTTCCAATCTTTCATTTATAAATATCTTGTCGGTTTGGATTATATAGAGATATATTAGCCTTCTTAAATTCTTTAATGAAAGTGATTGATGCATGAGAATAAGACGTGTAAATTAATTGGCACCATATCCCATCCTCTCCATCTATGTCTTACAGTTTCATTTTACTTGATTTCTTAATTTTTCACACTTTAATTTGTTATATAAAATAAAATAACTCTGTTAAACAGTCACTTATTGATTAGACAGTCCATGCAAGACAAATAAGCAGTCATGGAAAAATATTCTAATATTGAGAAAACAACATTAATTGGTCCTCCTGATTTGACTTTGTATGAAATAAATAAAACCAGTGTCATGTGATTTAGTTCCGTTCGATTTACATAGAAAACACAGTAAGAGTAAAATTTGAGTTACATATACAGTAAATAAATGAGTGAGATACACATTACATACTTTATTTTAATTCAAATATTTCATTTAATTTCATTTTCTTCTGTCCAATCGAATGAATATTAGTGGATTTTTTGTATTTTGGTTCTCTTTTCCTATAACTAATTTTCTTTTTGTTTTTTCTTTTCTCTTCCTATCATTAGTATACATGTATCAATGGGTTTCTAATTCAGGCTTTGCAGCATTTGTTCCATCATTTCATGACAGAAAGTGCTCGCCCTCTTTTTTTTACTGATCAACTAGCTAGCTCTAGCCACGCTCATGAATTTCAGCAGCAAGTTATATTTTTATAGATTCAAATGGCACGGTCCCTTTCAAACATGATGAAGAAGCCTGACATTACACATGATCATGCGCAGAAAAACTGGGAATGGAATCTTTATAGAACTTATATATATATATAGGGCCTTAGCTTGTAATAATATGTTAACTATCTGATAATTAAGCTTAGCTCAATGTTCTCTTCTTTGCTTGTATAAATTCTCCACATGATAAAAGCCATGAATGAAGTTAAAGTTAATTAAGCACATATTAGTTTTTTGTTTGTTTTTTTGTCTTGGGAGTTGTATATTAGGTGGCATAAAGAGTTACTAGAAATCGTGGAATCCTTCTACAATTGATATATGGACCTAAACTAAACAGTTTCATGATTATATATTCCTTCCTTTTTTTTATCCATATGAACTTTGGTATCAATGACTTTTGTTGATTATTATAGAATTATGCGACATCAACTATTATAAACAATTAAACGAGTTCATTGTTATGATGTTATCGGTTAAAGAAAGAAAAAGGTGCCAAAATAGAAAATTATTCCTGTTATTCCTTCATTGGAATTCCATATAGAGGGCCATGTGTCTAAATTATCTTCTTTTTTTCGATATATATATTATTTCATATCTTACAGAAATAATCTAATTTATAATAATCAAAACATGATGTTTTAAAATGTAAATGGAAAACAAAAGTAAATGTGCTTTTAATATTAAAAAGATATATAATTTGTAACATTTTTTTTTTTTTTGCTAAAACAACTCTTGTTTAAAAATAGAAAGAGTACTTAAATATATAATATCCAGATTACCGAGACAAGAGTTTTTGTTACTAAGTTGAAATTAAGGATCATGTAAAATTTAATAATAGTTATGGAGATGAAATGGAGTATCAATTATTAATTTTAGTTAAAGAATATTAATATTGTTCAAAATATTGTTCTACTCAGCTGCTATCTGGGTGCGCAATGCTATCCACAAAATTAAATTATACATCGCCTGCGAAAGAATCTTCTTTTGTTTACTTTAAATTTAAATAAATAAGTTCAGATTGCTGAGATAACAAAAAGAAGAAGCAAATGAATCACATATGACAATTTCTTAATGAAGACAAATTTTTAAAGAAAGTAATTAGGCTGGTAAAACAGTGTAGATCCCCATGAAAGGTTAGCTTGGTTACCATAATAATGATTAAAATGCTTAACTAGATGCCCCATCTTTGCAATAGTCTATAAAAACTAAAAAGTGAGATTTAGTAAAGTACTAATTCTAATCACTAGGGAGCCATCCACCTGGACCAGAACAAAATCGTTTTGAAATGCTCTCTGGCCAATAGCTGCAAAGCCCTAACAAAAGTTGCTTCGTTTAAAGATATATACCAATCATGTAGGTTTTAAATTTTAACACAGTGGTATCTTATTCTCTTTTGTTGTGCTATCGTCAATGTTCTTGTTATTATTTGTTTGTTTTTTTCATACATGATACAAGTAAAGGAAGAATAGCATTATTTATCGTATCTTCATATATTAAAAAAAAAACTATGTTGTACCTTAGTAATAGGAATTTTACATATAAAAATGTGCCGTGGATCAACCATATATACTATGATAGCTAGATAGCTAAACGTACTAGCTAGGTGCCGGTTTGTTTTAAAGTTAGAAATAATTGATTTTTATAAAATTAATTTAAATCCGTAAAATGTAATTAACATGTGTTTAAATTAATTTTAGTTGTAGATTTTATATATTAGAATTTGTACAGAATGGAAAGGATTGATTATAAAAATAAAACAAACAAGCACTAATCAATTAATGGTTATTCTAAGTAGAAAATGTCCTTTCTCTTTAAACCTAAGGTACATATATATTCATTTATATGTACGTTCATTTGAATTCTTGCAGGGTCTTATTGATTTTTTCTCATAAAGAAGAAATAGATAATGACAGGCACATAGTGCATTCAAAATGAGGACCTTATATGTCCTAATCCAGAAGTCCTCATCGGTTATAAATATAAATATAAATATATTTATGAATTTCTTCCACTTTTCTTTCTACACATACTTCCAATGGAAGACCATCTATGTGGCCATTCGGTATAAAGCACAAAAGCATGTGAAAAAGCATCTACAAAATATAAAATATCTTTCTAATTAATCTTTCTGATAAAATAAAACATGATTTGATTTGAATTTTTTTTTTTTTGAAAACCCTAAAAGTGGGAGCGTGGGGCCACCTTCTGACTTCCACTTACTTATTCCAAAGACATAAACAAATAAAAAGTGAGGTTTCCAATCAAATGACGCATCCCTTCACTCAAACTTCTATTCTATACTTCAATGATTCTCTCTCAAATTAAATTCCTTTTTCTCTTTGAGTTAAAGGTACGTAGTGCCAGCTCTATTCACAATATAGCAACAAGAAAATTATAATAAAGCCCCTTTATCATCTTGTGCTAGCATGCTAGCAACAAATTAATTTCTCCCTCTTGTTTAGTCTAGGAAGCTTAATTAAGAACTTTTCTCTATATTCAGCAATTTTTGTCATGCCTAGCTAGCTAATTAATCATATCCCACTATTCTAAGCATAATTTCTTCAATTATTACAACAACTTATTCTGCCCCAAATGGTCCCAAATTTGCCCCAAACCCTGCATAATTCTGAATGTAGTTGGTCCAACTATGGCTATCTTTTGAAGGGTCATTTCCCTTTCTTTCTCTTTCAAATACATTTCCCCTCTTTTTTTATACATCTTTTCCACAACACAGCAAAACTAACTCTACCTTTACATATTTATGTGGGCTTCCGTGTCCTCTTTCTTTGTTCCTCTTTTCTTTCATCATATCATTCCCAACTTGGCCAGGTGTGTGATAAGGTACATGCATGTCCTAGCTATAGCTACTTGCAGGGTATATATTGGTTCCGTGTCCCAATTCTCCAACTATCCATTATTATTATTATTATTAATATAAGGGTAAAATGTGTTTTTAGCTTTTTTAATTTTCATCAAAAATTGGTCTTGTAATTTTTATAATTGGTGAATTTCGTCCTTTAGTATCATAATAATTTTCATAAAGAAGACGAATTTCATCAATTATAAAAATACAAAGATCATGACATATTTCTTGTATAAAAAATATGGACTAAAACAATTTTGATAAAATTTTTGAAGACTTAAAAACACATTTTACCCTTATTATAACTGTTATCTGGAAGTTCCTCCGAATGCTGGTGTCCAAAACTCTACTGTGGATTCATGAGTCACTGGAAATGTACTCGAAACAGGCACCAAGCATAGCCCTCGGCTTCTAAGATCCTGCTTTGGACCCTCAGCTTCCTTAGATTTACCAGAATTCTGCATCAGAAGGAAAAAAAAAATTGCATTATAAGTAGCTAAATTTGGAAAAAGTTATCAGCATCGATCAGTGCCTGAGAATCAAATCTGCATCTTACACCCCTTTCTATCTCTTTCCCTTTTCCTTCCAATAAGAGTAATTAATGCTTATTTCACATTATTGATCTTTATACTTTTTTTCACTCCTTGTAACATACATATCAAATCATGAAGAGGGAGAGATAAAAAGAATCTTTTACAATGAGTGCATTGTAGACAAAACATATCATATATTAATGATTCAACATTAGATTAGTTTCCTTTGATATTTTTATTTCATTAAGATTAATACAAATTTCATAGATGAACAATGAAAAATATAAGGGTCTACCCCCATTTTAGAGTGCATTTGGGTAGAAGAAAGATAAGAAGAAAAAAAAGTAGAAAAAGAAAATAATAGATATGATAAATGATAGATAAAAAAAAAATTGAAAAATAGAGAAAGAAATCAAATGCAAAATGAAATATAACATAAAGTTGATATATGTTTATAATTACTTGATTAATAGTATTACTAGACAATTTTATTAGTGTAGAAAATTGATCTAAAATCCATGCATTAAATATTTAGTATAATATTTCATATTATTGGTATAAGCAGATACACATATTTATGCAAATAATTTAATTTCTATTAAACAATAAACTGAGGAATTCTTATTGCTAACACTTATTTAAGTAATAGAGTGAAAATAATAAGGAATATAACAATGACGTGAAAAAAGTCAGGATTCTAAATAAAACGTAGTAAAAAGGAAAAGTGACATCTAGGAGAGGAAGTATAGCTATTTGAAAGAGAAAATTAAAGCATTTTTCTCAATACTATTATTATTTAATTAATTAAAGAAACGTAATCTTTATGTACGAATGGTACCTGTTGAATCTGTATTGGAGCTCCACTTTTCATATACGGGGTACTTAAAGCCTGTAGTAAAAAAAACAAAAAACGAAAATATATATCTATAAGATGAAAGTTTTGCCATTATTTTAATTTTCAATTTTCATAAAATAAGAATATATATCTTAATGGGGGTAATGGGACTTACAGTGACCTGTTCATGGAGGAATTTGATGTATTCAATGGCTTCAGAGAGCACTGAGGCTGTATCAGTCTGACACAATACACACATAACAGATTTTTAATCTTAATTTTATCAATAATTAACCAGCATTATATCAAAACTGCTATGATTATCATCATTTAGGTGTGTTTTTTTTCTTTCTTATCCCCACTTATTATATGACATAAATTCACAAGTGAAATGATCATTCACATAATAGGGTTGTAGATCATTTTTATTGGAATGAAGCTCTCACCTTTCCAAAAGGCGACACCAATTGTTGGAGTGCAGTGATTCTGTCCCCCATTTTCTCTTTTCTCACCTAAGAGGCAAGAAAGAAAGAAAGAAAGCAGAAAATTACAGGTTCACATCCATATGTTTATGGATTCAAAGGAAAGAAAATAAAAATAAAGATAAAGATAAGAAAAAAGTTTAAAGCTTTCCCCTTCTTGTTAAAAGGCTTGTTGCACTTATTGTACCTTAAAAGCTGGCATAGGAGATGGTGTTTCGTTACGGGTCCTTTTGGGTGCTGGCTCATTCCCACTTTTCTTTACCACAGTACCCGAATCCCTAACTTCAGAAATATTCTGCAAAATTAAAACCATAGCTATGTCAATTAATCAAAAACTTTACACCACATTAAATGCTAGTAGTGCCTCAATTCAACCCTAACAACATAATGTTATATAATTAAAAAGACTTTATAGTAATTTTTTTAATCATATTATAGGTATTATCATTCGTTGATTTCTGTCAAAAAAAATCTGACTGATCCATAGGTTTTCCCTATATGGAATCTTTACAACTTTGTATACGTATGATTTATGATGTATGTAAACTATATTATCATGTTGTGTAGTAGTAAAGTAGTGATAGTAGTACCTTTGACTGTACTTCAAAATTTGGTGTAGAGAAAGGGGGTTGCAATGAGGGGAAGAAGCTGTGCCTAACATCTTTGATGTTTGTAGTTGCAGCCTCAGAAGCGTTCCAAAAGGTTGCGTTGTTAGTGAAATGCAACTGGTTATTGGGTGGTGGATGTTTTGGAGGAGAAGCTCTCAAGAATTGAGGAACTTTATTGGACCAAGAAGGCACCAATTCATTAGAGTTTATTAATCCATAGCTTGTTGTTTGGTATGGAAAACTCATGGGACGGTTCTCAAAGGAAGAAGATGGTGTTTGTTGTTGTTGGTTATTGTGATGATCATGACCCAATAGTCCTTGCAAGATTGAAGTGGTCCCATATAAGGCTGAGGAATCAATCTGAAAGTTAGAAGAGGGTAACCCTTGGCTTGTGACTGTGCTGTCACCAGAGCTATATTGAGGACTAAACTGGCTTTGGTCCAATGAGAAACCACCCCTATTAATATTCACTTGCTTGAACTCATTGGTTGAAGACTCCGCAGAGAACAACATCTTCTCTGGCCTCCATTGAACTTGTTGGTGATGATGATGAGACAACCCCATCCCAGTTTCTTGCTGAAAATTTCTCCTTGATGTGCTCAAATTCTCTTGCAGCATCGACCTGAAACTGTTCTCTGTGCCCTTCTCTCCTCTTCTATCACCACCATCAAAACAAGCACAAGAAAAAAAAAGTCACAACCTATATATATCCCATGAAGATTGATCAACTATATATTGTCCAAAAATATATCAACAAAAAATGGCCTTTCTGATATCTGCTGCATGGATCACACGATGTCTTTCGACTTGATTAAAGATTAGATCTTTAGAGATATTATTTATAAGGGTTATCAAAAAATAACAAAGAGATAAAAAAAAAAAAAAAAATATATATATATATATATATATATATATATATATATATATATATATATATCTTTTTTTCGGTTTGATTGTGTTTGACTTGCATGCACTTACAACAAAGAAGCTTGTTGATTCCAATCCATGGCTTGTGATGAAAGGCCTAGGCCCATCATATGCAAGTTGGGGTCAGTGGAATTAGTGGCAGAATTATCGGGGGGTGGTTGCTGCTGCTGAAGCTGCTTATTCTGATGTGTGTCATGGAAAACCACAGAAGAAGAATCCATGATGGAAGAAGACCTTGGCTTCATGTCAGCAACCATATCTGAAGCTTGTTGTTGTTGTTGTTGTTGCCAACCAAAGTTGTTGTTGGTGGTGGTGGTGATGGCTGAGGAAGATGACTGTGATGCTCCACTCTGATCATACCTCACGTTCCTTGCTGCTGTCTCCCACCAGTTCCCACTTGCCTGAAATTGATCATCTTCATCTGCCATGGTTTCTGTTGATGTTGATGAAGAATCCAACAACAAATAATGTTGTGTAGTTTGCTTCAGCCCCCACTATAATATTTTGGTGCATCGATCGATCAGATTCTTCTTGAATTGTGTGTGTTGTGAGTGTTAGAGTTTGAGAGAGAAAAAATGAATGGAAAACGGTTCGCTGCTTCTCAGTATTTATATTGGCAGCTGAAGAGATGAGAAAGAAAAAAAAAAACATCAATGAATGAATGAGAAGAGTAACCGACTAACCAGATTATGGTTGACACTTGACACTTTGATAATTCAAAGGGGTCATTGATAAGACATGGGAATTTGATTAAAGGTTCAGATTTTTCAAATCCAATTTGGCTTATTCCTTTATGTTATTATTATTATTTATATAGTAGGTCTTTTTTTCTTTTCTTTTTTTCAAGTTGTTGGCTGCCTCTATATAAAGTCTAAATTTCCAATAAAATTGAAATTTTATTGACAGTGACAGAACCTTTAAAGGTTAGTAAATAATGGTACAAATAAAATAATATAGAAAAAAAAAAAGTTAAGGAGTTCTATGCTTGAACAGTTTATCCCTGCCTTAAATATTCCCTTCTCTTGGAACGTAAAATTAACTTTCGTTTTCATAATTAAACATATGTTTCGAATTAAAAAAATGGCATTAATTAAAATTTCAATGAAGAAATGATTAAAAACGATTTATTAGCATTAACTTTCATTATTATACTGTGACTGTTATGTACTTGAACAAGATTGTCCACAATAAAAAAATAGTTGTAGTTAAAACTAAAATGTGCTTCTTTAATTTTTTTTTTTTATATATTAAAAGTTTAAAATAGCTAGTACCTTTCTTTTGCAAATAATTGAAAAAAGAAGCGTGTATTATTGCACTGTCCTGGCTCATCCCAGGTTGCCTCTTCTAGGATTCTATAGAAGCTTTGCTTGCTTTAGCTATTTTTGCTGAGTAAGGTTCCGTTTTTTTTCCCCCAAGGATTCTATTCATTGTACTTTATGTATCATCGTGTTGTTAACTTTTTGCAAACCAGTTCTCCAAATTTATATGTATTGTCACGATAGATTTGTTAAAAAAGAAAATGATTAATGATTAAATTAATCATTTAAAGGTATAAAATATTAGCATACTTTTTAATCATAATATTATTTACTTTTTTATAGAGGATTAAAATAATAATACGAGAAAATCTTTAAAAATATTAATATGATGGTGATTTTTTTTTTAAATGAAGACAAAACTTTAATAACAATAAAATTTTAGAAAAGGAAATAAAAGTGCATGTAATTTTAAAGGACTATACTTCTAATTTTAGTCTAACTTTTTTTTAATTTATAACAAAAAAAAAAAGGTAGAAATATAGCGCTATTTGACAGTGTGGTGGGCTTTGTTCTTTATTTCTTTTGGCAAAATCAAATTACATTGCCAAACAAAAGAAACTAAAAAGAAAAAAAAAAAGGTGAAGACGCTCTTGCCAATCATTATTTCCTCCAATGCCAGTCTACTTTTCTTCCTTTGTTTTTTCCCCCTTAATAATAGCATCTTTGTTATGCATTTCAATCAGTAACGGTAATCATACATACACAAACTATACCTTTTGCTAATTAGAGGTTTCAAATTTACTATTAGCTAAGTTTGTTGATTATATATATTAGGTAGAAAAATGTAGCTTTTGTGAAAAAAAAAAAAATCCATTGACCTAATCAATGAGATCAAAGTTGGCTAAATAGTGGTTATCAACATAAAATTAAGAATAAAGGTCTTTAATGTAATATTTATCACTTATACAGAACTAGAAGTGTTTTTAATGATTTCTATTAAAAAAATCATATTTTTAATCGAGAAATTCTCAAATTCGTTTTTTTTTACATCCAAACAAACTTTCAGTCATTAATAAGTATGATTATAAATAGTTTAGCTGGTGTAAGTCTGACTTTAATCATAAAATTAGTCAAACTCCCTTTTTATTTTTCATAAACCTAACTTTTCACAATTCAAAATAAAAAATACATTGACCTATAAAGTTTGTTACACAATGACATGATTGAACACCCAGTAATCATAAAAGCAGGTTTGGCTTATTTTCCTAATACAAAGAACATACATATATATATGTTTAGTTAAGCACGACCCTTTTTGAAAATTTAACTAACGAGCGTAACAGTATATATTACATTAAGGTCAGTACACATACGTGTTGACCTAACCTAATTTTTTATTTGATAAATCGATAGAGAATCATTACATAAAAGAAAATTCACTTCAGGGTCTGAAGCTAAGCTTGGACGACAAAGGGTTAAGGGTCGTTTCAAACGAACGATGGATAATTGGAGCTTCAAGTTGAAGGGTGCTGCTTACGTCTTTGTGTTATTGCTGGATATCTACTTTGGTCGACTGGGTGCAGTTGAGTAGAAATTAATAATAATAATAATTATTATTATATATAATATTGATAGTATACGATATCCTCAAGTAAATAATATTGTTCTTCCATCAAGAAGAACATCAAACCAAAAATAATAATAGAAAAGGATCGATCATAGCATTAATCCTGGTCGATCCTAAGTTGTCACAAGGTATGAGGCTCAAACTTCCAAGCATAACCTAAAGGTCCTATCTAAACTATTGGGGCTAATAAAAGCCTGGGCCTAAATAAATTTATAATGCAAAAAATTGACGAGTTGAATCAAACATAACAATGATAACATTACATTAATATTCATTCACGAATTCCATTTATTATATGTATGTATGCATAGGTTTTGAGTAGCAGCACAATTCCCTGACAAGACCTCATGTTTTTTAATATTAAAACACATTAGGTCATTGTTATTGATTTGTTGGTGAGAATTATATTACTTGACGTAGTGTGATTCATTTGTGACTACTGAAGTGTTGTCTCTTGATTATTAAAGGGTTGAATTAATGGTTTGTCTGTGACACCGAGTTTAATATATTTGGGTCAAGGATAGGATCATTTTGACAATAGCTAGCTAGACAAAACATGTGGTAGTCAATGGAATTACAAAGTCAAATACCCTTCTTCTTCTTTTTTTCATTTCTGAGGATAATATTCGGCATCATCAACCACATTGATTTAACTTTCGTTTTGAAACCAAAATAATTTTTGGATTTCTTAATTTTCTGTCAATTTTTAAAGTAAAATATTGCAAGAAAACAATTCAAAAAATATATATATTTTAATCATGAAACTATACATCTACATTATATGCAATTAATTATTAACTGCTTAAGAAGTATGCTTCTTGCATGCTGGGAGAAACGTTGGAAAAAAAATAAATGAATAAAATACTAATTAACTATCTCTAAAAGAAAGCAAAGTTAAACTTCATCTAGCTAGTGCGTTGGAAAGTACTCCATCACCTAACCATGAAAAATGTTACTACTACGAGTCAATATCACGATAATGAACAATGCAACAACTTTCATATTTCATCACAAAAGTTTACGCGTGGAATTAAAACCATATAAACAAATGGTTGAAAGTTAAAGCAGCCAGAGAGTTGTTAAATAAGATACTATTGTTAGCTATTCAAAATATATTATTTATTTAACATAAAATCTGACCCCTTACTCATCTGTTTAAGAAGAGATTTGTAAGTGCTTGTTGAGTTAAAAAAAAAAAAAAAAACTTTATTACCCGTTTGAATTAAAGAAAACTTTAAGAAGAGATTTGTAAGTATTGTAAAACAAGTAAGGTATTGAATTGTTATAGTGACTCTGTGTTGAGACTTAAGATGTTTTGTTAATGTAACGTAACCTCTATCAATCACAAATGTCATCTGTTGTTGTTTGTTAATACAGTATATGAAACATCATTTCCTATGAGAAAGAACTAATGGAAGACAACAAAATGTCATTGAAAAGGTGTTCGACAATTACTTAATTGGGAGCAATTAATATTAAGGTTAACATTTGTTTTTTTTACAGAATAGGGTTAACAATTTAACAAGTTGGTTACTTGCCACCTCATGATCCTAGAATTAGACATTAGTTTGTTGGCCTACAATCCAAATTTAAACTGACTGGTTTATGGAAAGAGGTTATTTCCATCGACTTCTTTTGCAGGTTCAAGTTGCGCATTAGTGGCTTTACATATTGCAAAGCTCATTGTTCAAGTTGGCGAAACCTGGTAGTATATAGTATTTTTAAAATTGAAGTACTTAAAACATATATTAGGAAAAAAGAAGTAAATATACAGATGAATAATATGTTGCAATATTGAGTGTTTTGATAAAAAAAAAATTATGATTATAAAAAAAAAAATACTATTCAGATATCATAAATTATTCAGTAATTACATCTGTTGTACTTCCACTAATTATTGATAATTGATAAATAAGTACTTTTTATACCTTTGACTGATCCAATATTTTATTCTTAAATATAAATATAAACATATGCCAGTTTTGTCAAATTTTTTTACGTTTGACATCTAAACAGCACATTTATTAATGGATTAAAGTTAGAGAAGATGTTTTCTTAGAAACATATTTTTAATTATTGTTGGAAATAGAAGTGTAAAATAAATTATGAGAAATTGGAAACAAGTGTGAGCGAGTAGGCCCCACGCGGCGTGCAGGCGTGCGACGACATATGGGTCCCACTTGTAGGCCGCCTACAGCTTTCCTTCCCTGAGAGTCAGAGCCCTGATAGTGACCGTTTTTTCTTATATTACATATTTTAAATATTTATTAAACGACATTCTTTATTAAAATTGTTTATTATACTTTTATATTTTTAATTTAATAATTATAAACAAATTTATTACTACTATTAAAATCACTTATTTTTAATGTTTTTAAATTAGTTAAAAAGAAGTCTTATATTTAAGAATCGAGGTAGTATTATTTATAATAAATGTGTAAAATAATTAAAAATAAAGTAGATATAAAAGCCGAATTCAAATTACAAGAGTTTTTTCAAACAAACCTAATTAAGTTAGGATGTTTTACAGAGAAGAATTTTATATATTTTTTTAACAATTTTTTTCTTTAAATTATTTCGTAATAATAATGATTTAACTATATAAAACAGGGGTAGCCAATCCATGTACTGATCAATGAACTCTCCAAATTAAAAGTTAAAGGCTCCTCAAATCCCAATTAGTATTTGATAAAATATTGCACAATTTCTGCAATGAATATGGGGCTGGTTGAAAATTAGTAGGGTCAAACAGTGACACATCCATATCTATGCAAGAAAATAAGGACAACAATTGACAACTACATGTGCACTAATTATACTAGTAACATTTGGTTTTGGGTTTGAAATTAATCCTGAAATTACAAAATCACCAAAAACTACATATATACGAGAGAGAAACTTTTACCTAATTCATTCATAATTTAGATCTTTTTAAACACAAAAGCAAACCAAACGCGCTCTAGATATTTGAGTTGGACTTTAATATATGTGTCGTCATTGATATATAGCCTAACTGAATAATAATGCAATATATTTGGTGCAAGACTTCTAGGTATATATATTGGTATCCAACACAGTATGTGCATGCTGTAACGTGGAACTCACCAAAAAGGATAAATCAGAAGTTCCCTATGATTAGCATATATAATTATAATGGCTCCACTTAATGACTCATACAAATGCCAAAGCAAGACAAGAAAACAATCTCAGACAAACCTACTAATTAGGCCACATTCCTCATTTTGCATGCATTATTTGATTTGCAGGGTTTTAGGCTTCTTTTAGCAAATCATTAACAGTTGCAGAAGCTATATATATATATATATATATGCTATGATTAATATATCAACAAAAAACATGCATGCATATAATTTAGTCACCTATGGCTATGATATCATTTTATAAATGGGGTCTCGAGTCTGGACAAATTGGATTTTCAATGTTATATATAAGTAATTGTAAAATATATGTGACTGAGCAAAACTAAAAGAAAAAATTGAGGTCATAATTCAGTAAGCTTTAGGTGTGCAAAGAGACAAAAACTGAATTGGAAGAGTAGGGCTACAATTGTGTGAAGACACAAAGTCATGAAGGGTGACTATGACTAAAGGAAGAAAGAGGAAGAATGTCTACAAAATTGTGAAGTAAAAGCTCAACCCTGTTAGGAAAATATGGAGTACTGTTGTGTCACGTTGATTCATTTGATTAAGCAAGCCAGCAATGTGTTTGACTTTAACATACACAACACAAATAATTTTAAGTCTTAGATTAAAATTAAAAAGACTTTAAAAGTGTTCTCATCTACGACATTTCTACTCATAATGGCTACTTCTCAAACAGCATCACCAAATTAAACTTTGTCTAACCGTACTGTCTTGTCTCTGCAGTTAACATCATGGAGATATATATGGCATATACTAAATTTAATAGAATTATAGAATTATATCACAAAGGAAAATTAAAGGTGATCGATCTTGTGGGGGATATACTGAGTTCTAACAAATCTCATTTGAGATATAACTTTGGGGCTAATTAATTGACTAACTTGGCACTGAACTTTCGGTGTATACTGAGTGGCTTACATTCAAAGCCTTTGACTTCAATTAACCAATTAAAAGTTTGCAATTAAAATCTTTTTTCTTAAATAATAAATTGCGCCGATTTTGACTTTAGTTTGCAAATCAATGCATTATTCAATTAATTAAGGATATTGTTTTAGTTCCGTAGCAAGAAGTATTTCAATTTTTTTGTAATAATTTGAAAATTAAAATATCAGGTTAAAATGTAAGTTTTGTAAAACTAAAAATTAAATTAAAGTGAAAAATAACTACTGTATAAGATTAAAGTTCAAAGTAGAGATTTATCCTATACACGGCTACTCTTACATTTATTTTTATTCGTATGAATAAAGATAAGTACCAAGAGTTTACAATAGCTTAAGCACTCGATCATCTGAGTTAGATTTTTTCTGTTACTACTCACCCATTATGCACTTTGACAAAGCAAACTATTATTTAAAATCCTTTAAACCAAAGGAACTACTAATTAAGAAGCAAAAGCAAATTCAAAGCTCGATCAACACCAAATTTTGTTTCAGCTGGATGCTCGTGTCCCTAATACTTTGACAACAAGAAGTTTAACTTGACATGCAATTTCATAAGGGCACTCGTTATACATGCATTGATGTGATTATATATATACATTATAATTTATACATACACGTTTAATAACGATGATATAACATATGCTTTATACATTGAATTCGCTGGTCCCTGTTGTTAGTTCGACGCATATTCCAATTCTTTTTTTTATATTATGCTGCTTACTCATCCACCAAGAACGAAATTGTTGCCTTATAAATCCTCTTTCCACCAATTACACTCTCATCTGACGAAACCAACGGAGATTTCCACTTATCTCTCGTCAGCAGGACAACACTGTATATTTCTATATCAACTCTTTCTCTAATTTGGAATATTAAGTTTGGTCGTAAAAAAAGAACCAATGCTTTATATTTTATATTTTAAGAAAATGGAGGTATAATTCAAACGAAGACAATGGTTTTGATTAATTTTAAATAATAATAAATTGTAAATTGGAGTTGGAGGAATACTTTTACTTTTCTGTATACTATTTGTTTGTGGGAATACAATGTTTGAAAATTTGTAATTTTATAATAAAAACATAATAAATAGCATTAATGAGTGTACATGCAAAGTGAAACTTTACAGTATGATAAAAACTTAAAAATTGTTTAAAAATAAATTGATTTTCTAGTATTTTGCACTAAATATCATCTATCATAATAATAATAATAAAAAATATAAAGAGGTAGAAGCTATAAGATAAAAATTTACTTGATATAATATTTTAAAAAATAAACACTACAAGCTACTAAAAAAAAATCATTTATTCAAAACTGTCAATATAATAAAACAACTTTTTAACTAATTAAAAAAATTAAAAACTACTGTAGTTGAAAATACTTATCAAACTACTTGTATATTTATAGAGTAACAAACCAATATGTTTTTAAGTTTCTGAATGGCCGCCACCGCCTACCCATTATATGGTTGATTATACATATTTATTTATACTGTATCAAACAAAACCATAGCTTTTAATTAACGTGATACAATAAAAATAATATGTGCAAAATTTATTTGTGGTTAAACATATGTCTACAATATCCTAGTTATTCCAACCAATCCCATCACTCACAAGTGCTACTATTTGGTTAAGTGTGTTTTTCGTCTGATTATTATTTAATTTAGCTCAACAAATTTGGATTTGACGCATGTGTGCCTTATGTGACCATCTCTCTTTTCATTGACTTGTGTCCGAAATTCTCTGATTTGAAAAATTTGTGATGCGTTGGATTTCAACCAAAGAAGAAGTATGGCTCCTAGGGTAGCTACTAGGTCTAGGATGATGAGCATGATTATGATGGTGATGACGATTAGAGGAAAATATTATAAAGAATTTGACTTGCAAAGCAAACTAGTGGCTAGCTTGTGTATTTGTCTCACCACCCAAAATAAGAGTAATTTTTTTTTTATTAATTGTTCATCCTCTGGTGGAGTGGGGTTGACATGGATCTTGACCCTCTTTGATGAAACATTCCTTGAAGTCATTATTTGGCCCCCACTACTCTCAACCTTCCTTAAAATCCTACAATGTTTGAGGACTAACTTTGAAATTTATGTTCCTTTGCTTGTCCTCTTTTGAGTTAGTAATATTCTTCTCTCTCTTTTCTCTCTTTTGAGAAACAATTCTCCTGTTCTCTGCTTTGTCTCCAGGGGTGTTTGATGTTTATACAAGAATATCTATTACCGATTTATAATTAAAGAATAACTTTAAGAAGACCCGTAAATAATGCGACAATTTTCTAACAACATTATGTTGCACGCGGTCACTATCTTCAATTAACTCTTGCTAATAACTTTAATAACTTGACAAGAAATTTCAAAGTTGACAAGAAAGGGTGAAACTTCAAGTTGTTTAAAATATTGAAAGTTAAGTGTATACCGTACCAACAACGTTAGATTTAAAATTAGTTTTACCAACACTAAAGTCTCTAGCATTATAGCATTGCCTTCATAAATTATAGTATATTATATGAACTAATTAATAGTCTGATTTAGACAAGGTTTTTAGTTTGAGTTTTTATGTGTGGAAAAAAAAAACCGTTAAAATAAATCTTTCTACTATATTGTGAATGTATTGGCTTGAAACATAATTATTTTCCATGATACCTATATAGTCTCTGACAAAAAAATAAAACAATAATAATAATAGTTAAAAATGTCAAAATACTAACTAACCATGCATGATTCCAACTCAAAATAGATAGAATGGAAGACTATAAATTAGAGAGGAAATGATAAGTACCAACCTATTTGCAAAAAAGTATCTGCATACTCTTTGCACAAAAGCGTTATTCTGGTATTATTAATGAGCTAAGCCTGTGATTAAGAGGTTGTTACCAACGAGATTAAGTCATGGATATTAATTAGTTGATAGTTACCAAAGTGCACAGCATGACCTCACCTCTACGTACATCATTATCTTAGAGAGAGAAGAGAGTTAAAGGAATAAAAGAAAAAAACTCATATAGTTTCTTTTACCAATTCATGTATGAATATTGAATATTTTGGATGGCTATAGGGACCCTTCATTTTTAAGTCATGATGGAAATATATATATGAAGATGACATGCAATGGACTATGGACCTACTCATTATATTCCTTTCCTTTCTTGTAATTATTACTAATCTTACATATCTATATATCTATATTCAAACAAAGCTCGTGACTGCATTCATTCTTAAATCGAACTGATAAGAAACTATTTTTCCAGACATAGCTGCCATAGTATTGGTATACAACTGTCAATTTAGATATTGAAAATATGAAAGCTAGGGTAGAACCATTAGATATCGCCAGGATCACATATGACAGAAAAAATAATATATATAGAAATTGACAGAAATATTTTTATTTTCCAAAAAAGTGGAAGCTATTGAGAATAAATAAACAAAGCTTTAAATCTTTAACAGTATTGAATGTTGAACGTGAAAGTACCAACAAAAGTTAAAAAAAAAAAAAAAGTGAAAGAATAGCATCTAAATAAAATTATGAATGTGTATTAATGATATGATGGATTAAACTATTAATTATATAATATATTTACTTGATATACTTTATGAAACCTCCCAAACTAAAAGTTAAATTAATAAAATTCATTATTTATAAAAAAAAAAAAGTTATTAAATGACGAAAGCTATATAAAACTTACAAATAAAAGTGAATTAAATAAAAATAATATATGTCATAGAATATATTACGAAATATCATTTACAACAACATCCTTAATTACTCTAACTTATTTTATTTAAAACTGTTAATAAAACTTGTGGTATATGTTCATTTTTTTTTTTCCTTTTCTAGCTAGCTAAAAATTTTAGGTCAATAAAGTTTTGCAGTGGGCCTGTTTTTGAGTCTAGGCCCTTGAACTGTCATCAACGTTTAAGAGTACAACGTGCAATACAAAGCCCACTAGAGAATATTGACCCACACAAAAAACAACTGACTGACCCAAAAGAAGTGAACCACTTCACTGTTACGCCAGTCTCAATTTTAAGTAAGGCTGATGTTGATGTTATATTTATCTTCTTTAATTAATTAATATATCTTCTTTTTATTTTTATATATTTTATCATTAAAATATACTTTATAGAAAATCAATTTTTTTTTATTCTTTTCATGTTGTTTATTTTTTAAATAACGGTTAGTTTCATCTTTAACCTATTTTTTTATACTTTATTACCTCTCTCCCCCCTCTATTCATTCATTTACCATTTTTAATATTATTTTTGCATTTTATATTGATATCTTTTAAACCTTATACTCTACATTTATTTTTTCTTTTTTATGTTTTTCATTAAACTTGATACTGACCAGATTGAAAACAAATCACAGAACTTTGAAGCAAACAAATTTATTCTTACTTTTAATTTAAACATAAAAAACTAATATGAGTTTCTATAAAATTCAAAATCATAAAAAGATATTTTAAGTGAAAAGTTCATCACGACCATGTTACAAAATGACTAGAATTGGGATTAATATAATCGTGTTAATAGTTATCACGGTCATGGTGATCATTATAAGGTTGAGAAGCTTCAGTTAGACATGATCGTAATGTTGGCCGTTGAAGAATGAACACTCGAATCCTTCTTCCAAACTCAATGGTACCAAGCCACGCACATTGAAATAGTAGTAACTACAACAATCTCATATGGGTCTATCCCGAAATCTTCCAACTTCGTAAATAACTTCATTGCCACGGTGCCACCCGAAAATGGGAGTAATTGACAAAAGGAGAAGGGGTAAGGGTGATCACAGAGGAAGAGAGGAAGAAGGGGTAAGGACGACGGTGGAGAAGAAGAGAGGGTAAGGTGCTCAGTGCTCATGAAGGAAGAGATATGATAGAGGAAAAGAGGATTAATATTATGATAATCAAATTGTTTAAAGAAAGAGGGGGTAAGTAAAAAAAAAAATTAACGAATATTTTAAAAAGAAAAAAATATTAATAAGGACATATAAAGAAATTCATTAAAAAAAAAGAAAAGAAAAATGAGGTATATTTTCTTAAGTGATAAAGATATGTATATCACGGACCCTAAGCAATTGTATCAATTCCTGACTTCAAACCATACTATTGAATCATAATGTAGAAATCTGAAAAGGAAGAAAAAAGGGTATCATACCAAAAAGATATAATACTTAGGAGTTGGGATCGTACTTGTTTTTTTTTAATCATGAATATGGTATATGTACAAAATAATCCGTCAAAAATAGAAATTGATCTTTCTCAAAGATCATGAACACACCTTATGAATATTCTTTTTTCAAAATAATTTATTTTATATTCAAGCTACGAAGATTCAAATTTTATACCCCTTTAACTAAGGGATATAAGTCACTACTACTTATACCAACGGTTATTTTATCGGTAAAAGTCTAATTATAAATAGGTTAGAGGCCTTTAAGGTTAATTCAGACTCTTATTTGCATCCCTTTCACAGTATAAATCCAATAAAGGGCTTATCCTCTACCAAACTTATGCATTGAGAAAATGAAAAATAATCAATAATAATAACTAACTAGAAATATATCTCATAATTAAGGTACGTAATGCTGCAACTCAAAAGTCATAATAGTTTCTAACTAGTAACCAATGCCTACCATTATGGAAGAAAGTCCTGTGTGATGCCATTTAAGATGACTAAGTGGGACAGACAACAACGGGTGGGAAACATATATATAAAAGAGATACATACAATACAACCCCCTTTACACTCTTCATAAGGGTTCAACTATATATAATACACACAAACAAGTCACAAATTTGAATACACCTCAAATTTCTAATTCTTAGAAAACTTCAATATATGTGCATATTACTGATCATCACTATCTAGACAAGCCAGCATGCATATCTCCAAACATTAATGGTCCACATTTCTTAAATTACAACAATTTATATCGGAAAATATGATAATCCCTAAGCACCCCATTTAAAGCAAGGAACACTCATGCAGTAGGCTATAGCCCTAGGAACATAATTTTATTTTCAACTATTATATGAATATGTTCCCCACCTTACATATTAAGCATCACTTTCTCTGTTAAGCCAATATTTTTCTGTTTGTGTCCTAATTCTTTCCCCCGAAAGCAAATGTAAAAGGCTTGAAGGGAATAAGGGGCTCCATATGGCTATAATCATCATCTACAATAAGAGAAAGACTTATTAATTTGGACTTATTTTCAAGGTCCCAGAGACTAACCTATTGGGTGGAATGAAAAATCATGATGAAGGATTTTTACCTAATTCTGTTCAACTCTAGTATTGGACATGAACTTCCCATGGTTTCAAACACTTTTATTGCATTTACTTTTTTATTGGTGAGCCAAAAACTAAAATCTAGTAATCAAAGCAGTGCTTTGCAACCAAAAAAAAAGTTTTTGTTGCTTTGGAATGAATGATCAGATGATCACACCTTGCCCTATTCACTAATAGTACTTTGTTAATAACAATATTGTTTATTACTTTCTTTTGATCCATCTTGTCATGTACTACATGCTTGATTTCAACATTTGAATTAATGTTCATCTTGGGCTAGCTACATCTACATGCTAGACTACAATCAAATTGTTTGTGCCATGGCATACAAAAGTTGTTGACAAACTCATTGCAAGGGTTTTGCAATGTGTCCTACAATTTAGCGAACTTTGAGAAGACACTAATCATGATTTTCTCATATGTTCCTTAGTAAATAACTTCCCTTACTTGGGAAGGATGCCTTATAATTAAGGTATTGCTTTCAATCGATTATTGACTAATCACCGCTGGCATATTAATTTCTATATATCATATTACGTGCCATGTCATTTTGTCATGGTGTAACATGCTTAAAGATCAAACATTAATGATTATAGTTTAACCTCTGTTAACACAAATTTGAAGTGGCAATGATGGCTCAAAAGCTAAATAGAGCCAGAAAACAAAGTTGATCAATTAGATTCTGTCTTATTATATAATTATTTTCAGTTTCACTTTACTCAACTTTACATATATTGGTATCACTCTTGTTTTATAGTACGTACACTAGTCTCTTCTTATTATTTTATTCAACAGGATTGCTCTGCTTATTGACCTTTATCCCACGTTTTTGGCACTATCGGTAGAGTGCTACGTATATGCAATTGCAAATGCCACACAAAAAGATAAGATAACCTAATTCATTACTAGCATTTCAAATCAGCTGCACGGTTTGCTTCTTCATTTCACAGCTAGCTAGAATAACATATATATCAGCTGGTTGGTGGAACATCTTTTCGTCTTAATTATATGCTATTTTCTTTTTTTCTATGATGTTGTGGGTTTGGATTCTACGTACTGTCGCACGGTCTTTGGATTAATGTTATGTACTCGTAGTTGTCTTCACTTTGGCTTAGTTTTTTATTCGATTAACAGAACAAATGGTTATTCGTTTCTCTCTATTTCTTAAGTGTGTTATTAAATAATCATAACATTGTTGTGAAGTATTCACGAGTTTTATTGAATAATCTCTATTGTAAAATCTGATCAATATCTTTAATAATTAATTTAGTTTGCTAATATAAAAAATTAATTTAATAATATCAGTAAAAAAAACAATATTAAGAAATGAAGTAGAAATTAATAATTGCAGCTTACAGGATGAAAAGGTGATGCTAGACTTTTGGGACGCATGATGGGCCCTTAACCTACGAGGTGATGTGCACATAACATTAGAAAGAGGGTTCCCTTGTCCCCTCAAACACTTCCCTTTCGTCTTCATTGAATTAAGTTAAGGGCATGCATGTAGCTAGCAGCTATACACTAGCTATGAATTGAATATATATAAAAATAATAATAGTGCAGCAGTAAATATTAATTAAATTGGATACTTTCGGTGAAGAATGGTATGATTTATATAACATTTTAATTTGTAGTATTATTTATTTATATTAATTACATTTTTTATTATTTAGAATATCTATTATGTACAGAAAAAAATTTAAAGATGGAATTTGTTTTAGTAAATACTAGCTAGTGAAACATATTTATTGAAGGGATATTCCAACAATTTACAAAGAGAATCACATGAAAAAATTCCTCCTGCTATTTCTACCAGCAAAACCTAAAGGAATGAAAGGGAGCAGTACATCACTCGGAAGAAAACATCAAATTTGATGCACCTGATCTTGCAATAAACAAAGATGAAAAATTCTTCAATCGGAGAAACTCAAGGTCGAAGTATTATAATTAAAAACTTAGATTGGATTGTTTATTTTAGTTGACTTTGAAATTGAGGAAAGTGTGTTTTGTGCAGTAATTATAGTCAAATGACTTGCATTAATTTATCTTTTACTAGTTAATGCCAAATGTGTTGCACTAGTTATGATAATGTTTGTTTTCGGGGGTGAATTGTTATGATTGATGTTTTTTTTTATTTTCTTTCTCTTTAGTTTAATTAGATCATGAGAGGAAACGACTTTGCAATAGTGAAAGAGTATAATTAATGTTCTTCTACGTATTATAATTTATAGACAAAAAGAATAATATTATTTTAACGATACCTTCTCACAACAACCACTATTATAATAAAAATAATAATATCTGAAAATTGATCCATTTAATTTCAATTTGTAGTCGTCTTCTTGAACGACTTCTGGTATATTCAGTGTATTGTGCACTTATGCGTGCAGCACACAAATTAACTATGGATTGCATGGTTGACTCGAAATGGAAAATTGAACTCAAAATTAGGATATGTTGTTTGGTACCGAAATTCATCCGTTACTTCTTCAACACACCTATACCAACACCAACATGCACGTGTCTACGGTTCTCTTTGTATTTTACAATTTTTATTCTTTAAATAGTATCTTAACCATACTTAATAACATTTATCTATCTCTAATAAAAAAAAATGTGATTATTATTACTAGTTAGTGGGTTGTCCACTAAGTGTTAGTTATTTAAGTAAAGTTGCAAAAGGAAAAGAAAAAGAAATACATATATGCATACACGTACACATGCAGAGAACTCAAGTATTGTAGGACTTTCGTATGAATAATAATTTGTACTTTATTTGAATATGAAGTTAAAAAGCAGCACAATTTTCACAAAAGCTCAACCGAATTGTCGGCATTTTCCTGGTGAACGATACTATTTCATGTATACAAAGTCTATAAATGCAAAGCAAACAAAAACAATGAGCTACATCTTGTGCTTAGACAGAAATGGCTATCTACGAAGCATTGTTTTTTCCTTCACGTTCATCTTAATTTCTTTAATTTTATAACTTTCCTACTCATCTTTCAGTTCTCTTTCAACAACGAAAAATAACATTGTTCAGGATACTGACAAGGGACCACGTAGTAGCAGCATCTACGACTAATATAATATAACAGGATTACGATTAATATATATACCCTAGCTAATTAAGTGAAAAGAAAAAATAATGGAACATATATAAGAAAGTGAAAAATAATACATATGATATTCAATGTTATAAAAAAAATATAAAGAAGTATATATTGTATGCACGCAATTTAATTTATACGTGATGTCATTAATTATAATAAATTTAATATCACCAATAATCAGACATCGTCGTTTACAATTTGCAATTGAATTATACTATAAGAATATGCATATACTATAATATCCTAATATTAGATCTGAATTGAATTATTAGTATTAAAATGGGAATTAACTACGTAGTAAAAAAGAAATCACCAATAAAAAAAAAGTTATTAGAAAGAAAAGTAATATAAAAAATGTACAAGAATTATTAACCCGCGTTAAAATTAAATAAGCTTGCAAAGGATACTAAACTCCCATTGAATCACGTGTTAAACAAACATGTTGCCATCCAGCTGGCTGGTCCCATAATGATATTTCAACAACAAAACCCAAAATTCATATTTGAGTAAAAATATAAAAGAATCAAATGTAAAAAAATATTAAAATATTATAGTTAAATATTTTTCTCTCTCGAATTTAATTAAAATGAGTTAAACGCAACGATTGTTTCCGATTATTTTTATATCTAAGTTTTGTGGATATTTTCTTGAATTAGTGGAACTGTTTGTTTGTATTGACCGATCTACAAAGGAGACAAGGGATATAGTCATATAAATTTGTCTCATCCCATTATTTGATACTAGGGTCCCCCATAAGGCCTTCTCTGAAGTGACTACAACTGCATCCCTTTTTGTTTTCAACTTTAACTCTCCAATATTCTATCTTCTTTTATAAGCGGCAACCTCTCCAATATTCTATCGTTATTTTATTTTACTTTCACAATACTCTAAAACGAGATCTTTGTTATGGAGATCAAGCCTATTTTCACTTAAATCAGCAATGATATTGTGTATATATATATATCTTCTAAATTATATATATTCCTCCTTCTTTTTCTTGTTTTTTCCCCCGATTTTTTTTCATAACAAGCCAAATTCCTAGCATGACAATAAATGAAAAAATTGTATGCTTGGGCACGATACAAGCATTTCTGTTACTCTTACGTCATAAAGAATCAGCAAAATACAATCTCTTTTGCAGAAGAATCGATATCCGTGTGTAAAAAAAAGTTGTGTATAGTAAAAGTATAAAACTAATATAAAAAAAATGAAAGGAAAACGAAGAAGTGATACAATGGATATATATCCGATTCTACCATCTACTCTTGGCGTGTATTGACTCCATGGTCCCTACACCTTATAGCCTGACATGTGCCTCTCTATATATACCACTTTCTCATTCCTTTTCACCCTCACTTCCATTAACAATCACCACCTTCTTCGATTTCCTCCTCCTCTCTTTATTAATTTTTCTTTGTATTTAGTTCTTTAGTTCATAAAAATATCATAGTCGTTGTCTTCGTCGTCATCGTTATGCCTGAGGCTCCCAGGGACTCTTCCTCCACCGAGAACTATGTTCTCGAGGAGAAGAACAAGAAGATTCTGGAGTTCATAGAGGACGTGACTAACAACGCAGATGAAGTCCAGAAGAAGGTTCTCTCCGAAATTCTGTCCCGCAATGCAAACGTTGAGTACCTGCGGCGACATGGTGTCATTAACGGCGCCGAAACCGACCGCGACACGTTTAAGAGGCTTCTCCCTGTCATTTCCTACGAGGACATCCAACCCGACATCAACCGCATCGCCAATGGCGACAAATCTCCTATCCTCACCTCAAAACCCATCTCTGAGTTTCTCACCAGGTCACCATACTTTTCTCCATGTCCAAAACTCTTTTGCTCTCTCTCTCTCCTCTCTACTACTTTATATGGTCCCAAACTACCACGTGCTCATAATTCTAATTCATCTTTCACATGACATGTACTTGTTTTTCATGAATGAAAAACAGTCAATATATATGCCATGTGAATATTGATTCGGAATATGATATCTAGAATATATAATCACAATCTTTGTAATTGTAATTGCACGGTAAAATTAAGTTCACGGTTAAATTCCTTAACTAATGGACATGTTTTTTTTTTTTTTGTAGCTCTGGGACATCAGGGGGTGAGAGAAAGCTGATGCCAGCAATAGAGGAGGAGCTAGAGAGAAGGTGTAGTTTGTACAGCCTCTTGATGCCAATAATGAGCCAATTTGTCCCCGACTTGGAAAAAGGAAAAGGAATGTACCTAATGTTCATAAAATGCGAGTCCAAAACCCCCGGAGGAATAGTGGCACGCCCAGTTCTCACAAGCTACTACAAAAGCCCTTACTTTAGGGACAGACCCTACGACCCATACACAAACTACACAAGCCCAAACGAGACCGTACTCTGCCCCGACTCATACCAAAGCATGTACTCCCAACTCCTATGTGGCCTTTCCCAGAACAAAGAGGTTCTAAGAGTTGGTGCCATTTTCGCCTCTGGCTTCATCCGTGCCATTAGGTTCCTCGAGAAACACTGGACCCTACTTTGCAATGACATCAAAACAGGAACCCTTAACGCTTTAATCACTGACCCATCGGTTAGAGAGGCCGTGATGAGGATCCTCACCAAGCCTGATCCCAAGCTTGCGGATTTCATACACAACGAGTGTAGCAAAAAGGGAACTTGGCAAGGGATTATTACTAGGCTTTGGCCTAATACAAAGTATGTGGATGTTATTGTGACGGGGACTATGGCACAATATATTCCCACTTTGGATTACTATAGCAATGGCCTCCCACTTGTGTGCACCATGTATGCTTCTAGTGAGTGTTATTTTGGTGTCAACCTTAACCCTCTTTGCAAACCTAGTCATGTGTCTTACACCCTCATCCCCACCATGTGCTACTATGAATTCTTACCAGTCAATCGAAGCGCCAACGCTTCAAGATCATCACCATCACCGGCACCAACTTCTCTCAACCAGGCACAACAACAAGAATTGGTGGAGCTTGTTGATGTCAAACTTGGCCAAGAATATGAGCTAGTTGTCACAACTCATGCAGGTGAGTTTCCTTTGTTAGCTGTCACAGTTTAATTTATGATATTTTTGTTTATTTATGATATCTAAAAATCATTACAAATGGTAATAAATATATATCATATGATTTTAATTAAATGGGCCTAATATATATAGAAATTCGATATATTTACTAAGGATCATGAGTGTGAAATCATTCATTTCAGGACTTTATAGGTACAGAGTGGGAGATATACTAAGGGTGTCAGGATTCAAGAACAAGGCCCCTCAGTTTAGCTTTGTTTGTAGAAAGAACGTTGTACTGAGCATAGATTCCGACAAGACCGACGAGGTTGAGCTTCATAACGCAATGAAAAATGCAGTGACACACTTGGAGCCATTTGATGCACACGTGAGTGAGTACACAAGCTATGCAGAAACCGCCACAATCCCTGGCCACTATGTGTTGTATTGGGAGCTCAACCTCAAAGGGTCAACCCCTATTCCACCCTGCGTGTACGAGGTAATAATTAATGCAATATATATTAATTAATTAGCATGAATTAATATTCCATAATCTTATGTTATAGTTTAATTATTATCTTATGATCTCTTGTTATTATAGGATTGTTGCTTAACCATTGAGGAGTCACTGAACAGCGTGTATCGCCAAGGACGTGTGTCCGACAAATCAATAGGGCCACTTGAGATAAAGATTGTGGAACAAGGCACCTTTGACAAACTCATGGACTATGCTATTAGCTTAGGGGCATCGATTAATCAGTATAAGGCACCAAGGTGCGTCAAGTTTGCCCCCATTGTGGAATTGTTGAACTCGAGGGTCATATCCAACTATTTCAGTCCTAAGTGTCCTAAGTGGGTTCCGGGACACAAACAGTGGATCCACCAGAATTGAAGAATCCAAACATGCCACATTATATGTTTTTTTTTTTTTAATGGTGGAATGAATCTTTGAATTTTTATGTGATCGTGTTAGGTAAAAAAAAAATGTATTTATCTCTCTCTTATACAAATTTTAATAGTCTCGTCTATTTAATTTTTATAAAGAGAGATAGATATATACAACTTTTTTTTTACATAATATGATCATATGAAAATTCAACACATAATAGTATCATTCTCATAGACATGTTAGGGAAAAGTACTTAATTATTCTATTTAGGTCAAATCTGTGTTTTAACTTGTGCAATGTATAGTGATTAATTAATTAGTGACTATTATCTTAGCCACTGTAAAATTTTATCCACTTGAATAGCTTTTTTATCCAGTTGTTTTTCTCTTTTCTATCTTTCTATGACCTTTCTAGCGATATTTATCATCAAAATTAAATTTGTGTTGGAAATGAATGGCTTTTACAATTTTAGCCGGCAATCATGGATGCCCAGTTGCCCCACTGAAGTGGTGGCATGGGGCTTATATATTTCCTATAAAGGAAACGAGAAAGGCCTCACTTGTGAACTTTCTTTTTCTATAGTTTTCAAAGAAAAAGCATGCCAACTTTATACCACTATCAAGTCCAGCTAACCAATCAATCACAGTGAAATAATAAATTCTTGAAAATAATATCCAGAATTAACCTGTTTCACTTGGTTTGCTGGATGATTAGGATATTCAATTTGACTTAGGTTAGGAATCATTTTTTTCTGCGTATACAGGGTAAAATATAAATATATAATGAAAATTGATTTAATATATATTTCAATTGTAGGGATAAACATGCTCTAGCTCTACGTATGGAGAGAAGAGAAAAGGACAAAAAAATGTGACGTAAAAAATGTTGATAAGGTCCCCGTGAATAGTGATAGTTTGGAATGAGTCCAATATTATATACCCTCCTCTTCTCTCTCCCATGTCTCTATAGCAAATAGTTGTTGTGTCAGATTCTGTCACTAAATGAAGGAGCTAAAAGCCTAAAACCATGTGTGAATATTAAATGAACAAGGGGGGACTTCTGTTCATGCTTCAACCATGCATAGTGTTTCCCTAGTAATTCCAAAATAGCAAACAACACGAATTAATTAAGCTGTTCTTGTTACGATTTTCTTTTTGTCTAGAGCATGTTACAAAATATTCAAGTTGCTAATTATTTGCATCTAGCGGAATGTAGTAGTGGCGGTGTCCTATATCAGTCCAAAAAACGGTTAATTAATAAAATTAAAAGTTAATCAGTAATATAATTAACTAGACCATATATGTTGAGGTTTGATAAGAAAAATATTTCAATAATATAAAATATTAGTTTAATGATATATATATATATATATATATTATTATATATATCATATGATGTCAAACAATCAGAGTGTGGTCTTGTGTTTGCTACATTCTGTGAAAACAAACAATAGCAGGTTCTGATTCTCCCATGGTCTCTCTCTCGGAAGAAACAAACAATATTTTTCACTCCATGTTTGTCTTCTGCTTAGACGGATAAGGCAAATATCCTGTTCAAAAACGCATGATATATACAGTTTTTTCTATAAATAAATAAACACCAATCTCTAAATTATATTTCGCCACGTACGTGTTTATTTGAGAAGATAAAAGCAAAGTGAAATTAGAACACAGAATATAATAATTAGATTAAAATTAGTATATGAATATATATAAGATAACCTTAATTTCGAACATACTCAGATTTGTGTGGAAGTGGCAAAGAAGATAAGGTTCGTACGCATGTTTTGTCTGCCTCATATCGTTTTCAATTTCCCTACTGCTATGTATATGTTCATTCTAAGACAATTCTAGGGGTAAAAAAATCATCTCACTCATATATGTGGTCCAATATACCCTGAATCTATTTTCTAAAACAAAAATATATATAAAATATATACCGATTTCTCCTCAAGTTTTTTGAGAACAATATTTGAAACCTGGTATTTTATTAATATAATCATATAATTAAGTTAAAAATTTGTTCACTTTTTGGATCTTTCTCTGCCAGTTATAATTATGAAGCTTACTTTGGATATTGAAGTTGTAAAGCATGCACCGTTTAACATTTGTTCAAATCTATCAAGATATATATTGGGGCACTAAAATGGTAAAATGAAAACATTTTTTAAAGTTTTTATAAGATATAGTTTAATATGATTAGTTTTATTTTAAATTCTTACATATTGTCATCTATAAGAAACAATTGTACTCAATTGTAACGTTTTACAATTTAAACGTTTATCATCATATTATTTAACTAGTACCCCTAGCTAGGATACTCATTAACATTCCTTCTTTATATTTTAAAAAAATGATAAAATATATTAATATACCAATAAATTATAATAAGATTCTTATGTTTCAAAAGAAAATTTTCTACCCTTTAATCATACTAAAGGGAAAGTTATCATGGATTTTCCTAAACTTAATGATGAGTATGCATGTATTGAGCACATAATAAGAATTGTCGATTTGATGCTTTGGAAAATTTGGTAATAATTGTACACAGCCAGCAGATGGCATGTCTCCAAAGTGATTTCCAAGTACATCTTTTAATATGACGTTTAAATGGATCCTATTTGTTGTGCAAAATAAAAATATTGCTGATCGTGGTTAGCTTTTTCCAAAAGTTTTAATTGTTTGGTAAAAACTAAAAATTCATTAATAATATTGTATTTACTTTCTTCGTAGTAGGATGGAGGATATCCAAGGTTTTTTTTTTCATATTTTCAGAATTTCTATAATTAGTACTAATTAAAGAAATTATAAATAAAAATGCAAGCAAAATAATATACAATTTAGAAATCAAAAGTCTCTGGTGGTATATGAATCGAGATTTTTCTCAAATTCTACCTTAGTTTAAAGTGATTGATTATTGTCTAATATCATACTAATATTAAATTTAAAAATGGCACTTCCTTATGTAGTGGTAGTTTCGATTTCGTAGCTATGTGTGTTGATACTTGATATGACTAATTTCCACGACATTCCACGATCTATGAGGCCACTAACACATTGTCCTATATGTAAATTAATTATGACACTTGACTCGTGCCACTATAAAAAAAATATATATATATAATGTATTAACGGTTTAAAATAATTTAATTGAGATAGATTGATAATTCATACTATTATTTAATTATAAAATATCATATAATTGAAAATTGATTAATATTTCACATTGGTCTTTCGGCCTGATATATCCATATATTGGTCTACTTTGATTAATAGAATATTTTTAAAAAAAAATAAATATATATATATATATATATATATATATATACTATATCAGCTGTGTGAATTCTGATCTTAGTTTGCTGAAAAAAAATTCACTATATCAGTTTCTCAAGAATAGTTTCACTTTCATAATCACAAAGGAATAGTGGTTGATAAGAAAAAACATACACAGAAAATGTAAAGAGAGGGAGAGGGGGACAGGTCATATAAGAAATTGACAGAGTCACTCTGTATAGTTAGCGTAGAATCCGGAAACATAGATTATTCATGGATAACGAGAGATTGAGTAAAGAAATTAAGAACATAATTATTTATGTATAAGAATAAGAAAAAAAACTATGACTGTCACCATAAAATATTTTTACACTTTTAACTCATCAGAAATTATAATTCATAGTATAATTTTTAAATAATTATTTTAAAAATAAACAAACTTAAAGAAATATGAGTCTTTTAAATAAATTTCAATCCATCTGGTCTCTCACTTTAAACTAGATACTACATAAATTATAAATTATTAATTAATTGTTGAAAAGAGAAACTTATGATTTGAGGGGGACCCTATCTAGATTGTTGCCACGTGGAATCGAAGAAGCTTTGACTGAGTGTACGTGAATCAGCGTTGAATATTATTGACTAACCATGTCTCTTTCTTCTCCTTGTTATTAGTACTATGAGACATTGAAACCCACGTGGGACTGTCATCCTGTTTAAGGTTACTACTTGCTACTTGTGCCACCCTTGAGTGTAGGGACGGAGCCAGCCCCATTATGTAGGGCCAAATTTATATATATATAATTTATTTGTATATATTGAAGATAAAATAATTTATTAAAATATATATATATATATCACCAATTAAACTAAACATTCATTTTAAAAGTTTTAAAAATATTATAAATATTATTTATTAGTTTCATATATTATAAAGATTTTTTTTATCAATTTATAATAAATAAAGACATCTTTGTTTATCTTATATTTTTAGAAAAATATCCTATTAATTATATTCTTAAAATCTATTAGGAAGAATGAATTACTTAGTTATAGAAAGATATTAACCAAATAATTAATAAAAAAAATTATATGTTTTTAAATTGTTATAAATTAAAGAATAATATTTTGTTGTAACTATACACTAATCACACAATAAAAGTAAATTTGATTGATTATAATGTAATATTAATTTGTTTTTTTTAAGGTTTGAATATGTAATGTTTAAATTTATGGAGACTCTAATAATTAATTTTTTTTTTGGTAATTTTTAAATATGGAATATTTAGATTTATGCATACTCTAATAATTAAACTGTTAATAAAAACTTGTAAATATATTTATTTATAACATTTAAAATAAAATATAAGAAAAAATAATATTAAAAATAAATTATATTTAAATATTTTATCTATATATATATATATATATATATATAATTATCTTCATAATAATTACAATAAGAAAAAAATATATATTATTATCTTAAAAAAATATCATAAAAAATAAAATATATTGTAAATAAAGAAAAAAATAATATCTAAATATATTTAATTTATTACAAATTAAAAAAATAACTCAAAGATTAATATATATATATATATATATATATATATATATATATATATATAAATTGAAAAATCCAGGAAGTGCCAAGGCCCCCCAAGCCACCAAGTGGCTCCGTCCCAGCTTGAGTGATTGATTAATTTAATTACTGAATAATGTCTCACACGTACACGTTATAAACTAAAAATATTAGTGGTAAGTTTTTTTGTTTTTTTTTGCTGTATCAAATATTAGGGCTATGTAAACACACAAAAATTTTCATGTATAAGTTTAAAAATTAATTAATGTTTTGAATCTATATTTTAATAGATGTTAATTGCATGTTTAGAAGGTGTTGCATTGGATGATATTATATTGGGAGGATAATTGAAAAGATTTCAAACTTACTCGCTTTTTCCTATTGAATTCTTACTTATCCAACATTTCCATTTTTTAGCTTTAATTAAACGAAAAAAATTAAAAGTTTATCAACTGTACTTGGTTTTTACTTGTTCCTTGTTATTATTTCTTCATACAAAAGTGTAATTGATTGATTTTATGTATAGTTATTGAATCTCAATTCTTGTGGGAATGAAACTTTCCTTGCTCTCTTTATTACTTATACGATTGGTACAGTAGCCGTTTGTTCTGACAATTATAGTTATCTACTATTTTTTCATCTCAAAATAAATGTCATGTTAATTTTTAATGTAATATTAGTTTTTTTTTTCACAAATGCTTTTAATAAACATCATTTTAGCTTCGAAACATAATATTAATAATAAAGTTGGTCGTGTAAAATTATTGTTCTTTTTTTATTAATTATTTTTTATCTGTATAAAAAACTTAAACGATATTTTAGAAAGAGTATAATTTTATATATTTTTAATTTGGTTTATCTTAATAAAAAAACTACAAATCCTTCCCAAGGGGATTTGTTCGTTGGTGAATAGAGAGTGCCGTGTGGGGAACTTGCATTCCAAAACCAAGTGGCAAATAATCTTTAAGTGTACGTATAATATATACAGTGAGAGTTTTATTATGTTTGATGTTATATTATATGATTTTTATAGTTATTTCGTCACTTCAAATGCGCACAAAGCATATTATAAAATTCACATTTATATATCATAAAAGTAAAAAATGGTTGATAACATTGCTGAAATTGGAACAAATTGATTTAACAATTAATGCAAAATTTAGTGTTTTGTAGAGATAAATGCAGCTGTGCATTTTTTTTTTTTTTAGGGAAATGCAGCTGTGCATTACTCCATAGCTTTTTGGCTTTTGGCTTTTGGCTTTTTCTTTTATTTATTTTGTACAAATCACTAAAGATTTATACAAAAATAGTTAAACTTCATCATTAATTAAGCTGAGCCTAATTAATAGATTTTAGGTTTTGATTTTGATTTTAATTTTAATTTGATCAAATGAAGAGTACAAATAATTAAACATTCTGTTGCTGACAGCTATACATGTGCATGCCATAATAATAATATCAATGAAACTTGGTCTATTTTGTTGACCATATAGTATTTATTTGATAGCTGAAAATTGATTTATTTAACGGAAGAATTTGTTGTGTTTTTATCAGATAAATTAAAAAAATATTCATAGTTTTTTACCTAGGAAATTTGAGTATGAAAATATAGATTGTTACACGCTGCGAAGAAGAGTACAATGCATGTGTTGATAGAGAAACACAAATAAGCCAGCAAGAATGACATATAATAATGCTTTGCCTTTATACCTTCCAAAAATATGCATGCACATTTCAAAAGTGTCATGGTCTAGGTAGTCAAATCGATGGTAATCTGAAACCAAATTCAACTATATTCATAAAGGATAGTTAAGTGTACGATAAGGATACTTCACAGCTAGCTTAGATATCTTGTAAAGAAATTGCTATTTGCTAGGGGAAAAGATAAGACTTTAATATTTTTTTTTTTTTGAACAGCATAAGACTTGAATACTTGAATCAGCTTGGAGTATATATAATGAAATTGCTAGCTAGGGGAAAAGAAATTAAGAAGTGGAACATGACAATATAATTGGATTAATTATAACAGAATAACAGATAATAAGAAGATTAAACCAACAGATAATAAGAAGATTAAACCTGATCAGCCCAAACGTACACTCTCATGCTTACAATATGACTTGATTAATATTGTGTAATTAAGTTTCTTTGGAGAAAATAAAGACAATTGCCTTTAACTTGATTTGATTAATTTTGCCTTACCTTCTAATCTGTAAAAAGAATAAAAAAAAAAAATACACGTAGTATTACTTATTGGTTGTTGGGTATTATAATCTTTTACCAAACTAGAGGTAAACATATTGCATGTCAAGATTAAGTACCATGCCAAAACATATCAATGACTTGATGCATATCACATATATATAGCAATAAAAATATTTTTAAAAAAATTAAAAAAAAACCCTTCGCAGAAAATAAAAACTAAATTGAATCAAATTTAATTTACAAAAATCAAAGCCATATTTAACCTCCAAGAATATGCATGAATAAATTAAGAAAAATTAAGGAAAACGCTTCATATCGAGCCACACAGTTTCCTACTTCATTCTGCTAACCATGTAGCCAACAATGACAAAGATGGCCAGAAATTATAATTAGCTCGATTATGGTTTAATTAAAATAAGCAAATAATATGATCTAAAGTAAACAATGGTTAATGGGACACGAAACGAAACTCACAAGATATGATTGATATTTGATACAAGTGAAACGTGATGGTAACCCTTGTCTAGCTATATATGCGTGTGTGGGATGAAGAGAAAGACGTGTGTATTAAAACAACGAAACATATATATTCTCCAAATTATATATGTCTAGCTAATTATAATTTCTTCATTAAATTAAAAAGGGATCTTTTGTATTCATTGGATGCGATGCGTTACTTGTCATAACTCATCGAACACCCTAAGAAACTATTATTTGAAATTAAGAAGTGTATGATAATGGTGCCTGACATAATACCTAAAATCTAGAATTAATCTTATATAACATGATCAAATACTACCCTGATATTGCATCTTTACATGAGTCAGTTTTAGTGATAGAAAATTAGAAATTAAACATGCGATCGCAAATTCAAGCTTGGTGTTTGCTACTTACCAAGATATAAAACAATAAATAATAATAATAATAATAATAATAATTAATAACTATGTGAATGTGAAGTTACATATTGGATAAGAATAAAATAGTTGAATAATATATAAGTAAGTCCCATATTAAATCATAAATTCAGTCTTAAAGTTTTTGAATTAAAAAATGAACTCAATTTCATATGATTTTCGATATTTTCGTTTTCTCTTACCTTTGAATCTCTTCTTCCATTCTTGCATCCTTCACTCGTGGACATATTTTCTTTCCTTTCTTTGTCAGGCCCATACCCTTCAATCAACGACTCCATCCATTAATTAGCCTAATTGCAAGTTTCTACATTGTCTTCTAATTATTGGAGAAAATAAGGATGTTGTACTTGAAAACATGAGCAGGGAAGGCACCCCCACAACCTAATCTTGTTCCACTTTGCGCATGAAGACTGAACTATATATATATATATATATATAGAGAGAGAGAGAGAGAGAGAGAGGATCAATTAATATTTAATACATCCGCATTTAACTGATCATGCATGTTACATATGACCCACTTGTTTTGTTTAATCTATGCAGTCCCTTAATTAATAACTTAACAAATGCCCACCCACTTTTATACACACACCCACCTAAGCAAAAAAATTGACATAAACAATGAATAATATAGAAACCATGAAGAAAAAATGTTGATCCAGCATATATTATATACTTATATGTTCAGACAACACACTCCATGGGATTCCATGGGATTAATTAGTTTGACCATTTATAAAAGGAAAAGAATAAGCCTTATTCATTCAATTGGACAGCTAAGACTAAACTTTAAATTTATTCAACTCAAACACACGTTCAGTGTTAGGCTCTCGCTCTTCATTTTTGAAGATGCATGTCACAATTTCTCTGTAACCAGTACCAGTTGGATCCAAATTGAAGCAAACCAATAAAAGACCAAGCTGTCTCAACCTTCTTAATTTCCATATACATGTATCACGAAAATGAGATGTTTTTAAGTGTAGAGATTCAAATGATTTTTTTTTTTTTTAATGAAAAACATCATTTTATTTCTGTTTAGTTTGTATGTTTGGTAGAAATGAAATAGGGTGTGAAAAAAAATGATTGAGACCTAACCGATTTGTAACTGATCTGAAACTGAATTGATTTTCATTCAAATCGATTTGGAAAAAAAAATTGAACTATTTTTAAGAAAGTGATTCGATTAAATGAACTAATTTTTTAAAATCGATTTGATAATATGGTTTGATTATCAAACCGGTTCAGAAACTTAAAACTGATTCAAACTTCAAAATTGAATTGAGTCAATTCGATTCCAAACTAATTTTTTTTTTAAAATAATTCGATTCCGAACTGGTTCTAATCAATTCACGGAAGCAATTATAAAATTGAACCGATTTAAGCAATTAAAAACTAGTACCGTACAGTTTTTTCTCATGAACTGTTTTTTGCATACCCCTAAGTGAACCGCCTCAAATCCCAATTCAGAATCGGATCCTTGGATTATTTGGTAAATTGCATTAGGAATTTGATTTTCAAATTTTGGAGTTAGATTTTGCATAGTAATTATAATTTTGTTCATAATTATTATGTATTCAGTTTGGTGTTGAAAGGTTTACGTACATCAGTATATTCTTATACTTAGCTAGTTGAAAGCCCGATTTTTGTTGGTCAGAGTCCTCGAGACAACTAAAAATTGCAAAATGTGCCAATCAAACCAATTTTTCTCGTCCACGCTAACAACTGCGTCTTCAAAAGAAGGAGACAAACAATTAACTACCAGATGCATGCATTGATGATAATTAAAGATAACTAAAGCATCGTCATAAAATATGAAACTTCACTTACCAGAAAAATTGAATCTTGAATAATTCTAAACCTAATAATTCCTACAACTTAATCAAGATATTAAATGTATTTATATTTTTATATAACATTTTCTTTAAGAACTTCAATTACCTCATATATAATCTCTCATCATCAAGTACCTAACACTAACAGAACATCTCTGAGGAAATCACGATGCCTTAATTAATTAGTGGTATTATTGAACTTGAATGCTAACCATAAATGGCCAAATGTGTTTCTATCAGGACATCGAATTGTGTGTATTATGGAGACATCATTGACCAGTTTAATAAAATTTCCGCTATGGTTGCCTTCTGTTTTGAAGAGCACTTAGGTTTTTGGTTCTCTTACCCACTTTGCACTACATGCATCAGATCGACAACAGGTCTTATTTGGAACTAGCATGCATCAGTGAATGGATAAATTTACTGTATGTTTAAAGAATATGTACGTAGATTAATACAGTTGTGGTGAACACAGGATTTTTGCACATTTGGCCTTTTTAAATTAATACAATAAATTATGCACAAATACAGGTATATAAATAGTCTAATACTATTATACTGTATACTATTATGTCTTTTGCTTTGTGTAAAATCTTTTACTAATAAAGACTGTTGTATATCAATTTCATGTAGTTTCCTATGATGAAATGGTTAATATTGATAGTTTGACATTATTATTATTATAATGGTATGTCTTGTTTTGTTTTTATTTAAATAATAACTCGATCTTTCTGGGCTACAAATGAGAACAGTGGGCCTTTAACTTGATATTAGCCCATTGTCACGGACCCCTTTATTGGTTCCTTTTAGAAGCTTTTTAAGATTATTATTTGAGCGTATTCAATTCCAGATTTGATGATGTGGAACATCTTTCTATATTTTGATTATAATTTTCCACAAAGGATTGGATCGATGCATTTTTAATTTCTGCCATGAGAGTTCAACTGCTTTTGTTTTTTAAGGTGACTTATTGGGCCAATTCACGTGGCTTGGGTCATAGCCCAAATTTTGATTGTATAATATATATTAAACGATGTGTTTAACTACAGAGCTGACTGATGCGAAACTTTTTAAACATATACTGTATTAATTAATTTACTCTATTTAATTTGTGAAAAAAAAAAAAAAAAAGAGTAGACTCTTGCACCATGCAACTGCATGGGAGCGTGACAAATACTAGTTTGGTAGGTTCAGGACAAAAACGGAAGAAGAATGCGAAATTTCAGAATCTTAACCTGTAATGAAGCGCGCCCCTTCGTTCTTTCTTCGCACGGGACCCACTGGATATTTAAATACCCAATTTAGCCCTTTGGCTTCTTCACTCACTTCACTTCACTTGTTCATGGGTGGCGGAGGAGCGATGAGGACGGTGGCCAAGTTCGCCGCCGCTGGGATCAGGGGTATGCCCTATGTTCAGAGAGCTTCGCCGCAGACGGCGGCGGCGTCGTGGGATGACTGGGAAGTGTCGGACGGCGAGGGTTCTCCGAGGGTGGTGTTGGACGGTGCTCCTAGCTTTCACGAAGCAAGGGAAGCCACCACTGAACTGAAACATGCCATTGATAAGTATAGTCTCTCTGTTTATGATGTTCTTTGATTTGCATGTTATGATAAGTATCTTTGTACTTATAACATTGCAATTGTTTATCATATTTTAGGATATACCTATCTTCAAATTCTTCAGAAAGCGACGGTTGTTCTCTCAGTGGTCAAGTCTCTGCTACGGAAGAGGCTATCTCAAATCCTTCAGCGCCAAACCGTGCTTTAGAGGCTTTTCATTTGCTTAGTGAAAGTCCTGATGCCCAGGTAATTAATCCTGCTTTACTACTACTGCATGAAGAGTTTTCTATATAAAAGTACAAGACACTCTTACCTCATCAATTAGTTTTCGAATTGAATTAGCTTTAAAACTAAATTCTAAGATGATATCAGAATGTATCTTAATAATTTTTGTTGAATTCGTTGAGATATCAATTATTGATTTGTTATCTGATCACCTACAAATGTTCAGTCTTGTAAATTAAATGGGTTAAAGATCTCATGTTAACATTAGTAATAAGACTAAAATAATGTATGTAAATTAACAAAACATAACTCATAAACCAACCAACTTTTCCAGTTGAATTACGTCATTGCTCAAATTCTATGAATATACCATAAGGATATATATATATATATATATATATTTAGAAAGCATATATGTTTTGTGCAAGATCTAGGCAAGTTTGTTAGTCTAAGCTGCACTTAATTTGTTTATTGAATTAATAGAAGTGTCACTTATTTTTGGCCTTTTTATAAGCAGAGTGTTGTAGCTTCTATTGCTTGTGACCCGAATATATGGAATGCAATCGTGCAAAATCCTGCGCTACAAGACTTCTTCCAATCACAGAAGACAGGTAAAACTATTACACCACTCTTCTAGTTTGGATTTTTTTGGATGTTAATTAACTAAAGCAATTTCTGCTGGTAACAGTAACAGCTGATTTTGTAGTAGAGGAAACTCATGAGGATCAAAGAGTGGGAGAGTTACCTTATTCTGCAGATTCAGTGTATGCTTTTATTGATTCGCTGAATGTTGTGGAAAATGTTAAGTTCACCGTAGCTGAAATGGTAAGCAGCGTCTCAAATTACCTTCAGAACATGTTCGGTTTCTTAACAGGTCAGACTCAGACATCTTCGGCAGTTTTTGATGCTAGAGGAAATTCAAAACCAAACTTCATAGACCCTATCACTATGGGTGGAACTTTTATGGGGTTGGCAGTGCTGGTGGTGATGGTAATAATGCTGAAGCGAGCTTAATTAAACTTCTAGGCAGAAATTAATTAGTCAATTACAATTTGCTGAACTCTGTAGTTTACTTTGATTATGTTTTGCCTTATGCATGAATAAAATTATTAGTTATCATCTACTTGGTTTAAGGTAAAGAAGTATAATAATACTCAATGTTATTTAATTTTCTTATTGGTTTATTGATCTTGTAACATGTCGCTTTCTATCACTTTGATTATATGACCTTGTGAGTCGTGATATTCTTCTGTTTGGGTTAAAGTACTCCTTGTGCTCTGTTTTTTCCATGATGTTTTCCTTATAAAAAAAATATAGTGATTAGGAACAAATTAACTAGTGATTATGGACAATTGTACGTTAATGGTACACTTAGTTCGAAAGAAAATTATGAGGAAAGAAAACATTGATAGTAATAAATGGAAGAAATTAAAAAAAATTCTTTTTTCATTTCTTATTGATACATACTATTTTCCAGCAAGGGAATCTCTAGAGAAATTAAGAAGAAAAAGTAAAGAACAATGCTAGAATTCAATTAATTCTTCGATATCCTACTAGAAATAATACAATAGGTTTATATAGTAGCGCCTTGCAAACCTAACATTCCAAAAGTAAAAACATTACCAATAAAATTAAATGGATACCGAACATCCTATAGTAGTAGCAAATTCTGGAGCTATATGTACCACAGATGCATCACATTTTCTAGATTCATGTGTTGAGTTGGATTCATTAAAGAATTGAAATGCTCTCTTCCTGAAGTCATTTTCTGTGAGATGAATTGAAACATCCAAAAGAAGAGAAAACAATTACTACTATTGAACACATGGACCAAACAGAACAATGCAATTCTGAAATGAACCAATGGTGTGAGAGCACTGCCCCATTGGCGAGGCAATTGGAGCAAAATTTATGTCAAGAGAGTAACCAAGCACTGGATTCTTCCATTTTGAACGCATTGTCACCATATTTTGGACAATGACCTTTTAATTTGTAATGAAGTAACACAATGGAATTTTATGCGGTTTCGTTTCTCAGCGGCTTCAAACCTTGTTTGTGTGTGAGACAAAATTTCCCAATGCATGGTCTATTATTTTTGTGGCTTCTTTTGTCCATATTGGCCAATTTTCTATTGTAGCACCGGGAATAAACAAGAAGGGATAGAGTTTTCTAGATGGGAATTGATTAAGTGACAAAGAGAGACAACATGTGTACTTTGATATTTGTGGTGGAAAATAGGTTGTGTATGTGTGTCAATTCAGGAGTTATTGTTGTAGCCTGTGTCGGGGTAACCAAATGGTTCACATCAGAATAATGAGAATGGAATCTAAGTTAGAAATTAGAATAGTGTCTATTTCCCTTTCGGGATTGAGGAAAAGCACAAAAAATGCAAAGTGCATGTAGCAGGAAAATGGAAATCAAAACTGCATGACGGACCTCTGCATATACTTTTTTATTAATTTCAAAATTAAAAATATTAATTATATCTTGTTATAGCCTATGATGCAACATTGCACATATACAGTAAAGATTATTTTCTATAATTGATTTTTATTATAACTATAATTAAAGTCATATAGTAAAGATTTTTTTTAAATGTTAAAGAAAGACAAGTATAGATAGTACAAAAAGATTTGTAACTTTTATAATAATTGTTTTAAAAACTATATTCAAAATTAATTTTTCATTTTTATACTATAAAAAGAAAAAACAATGGCACCAAATGTAAATGAAATCGAAAATCGTGGGCAAAGGAATAATATCCCATGGCGGATAACGACGAATGTTGTTTCGGCAGTTACGTAGTTACGTTGATTGGGTGTCTTATAAAGTGGTAGCAAAACACACACAACACAACACAACACAAGTGTGAGCCATAGCCAAAATCCTTTTATTTTTTCTTCTCCTTCTTCGCTTCATGAAGTTCTTCGTTTCATGCTTCGGTGGCGCTGGTGATCCCACAGGTGCCACAAAGCCCCTCGTTCCTCCGCCTCCACGGACGCTCCGCCGCAACAAGTCCCACTGGAGGCCCGCCCTCAGATCCATTTCCGAGGACAACGCGCCGCCCCACAGAGAGAGGGATGCGGCGGCGGAGGCCGCCGGAGACGTCAAGAGGAGCAACAACACCACCGTTGCCCCCACCGCCAAGGCTCACCGCCGTGACTACAGCGACGGTTACGACTACGGGTAAGCAAATAGTTTACGTGATTTTTGCGTTACCTTGTTTTTAACGAATTGCTTGAGTTTAGGGGTTAGATTAGATTAGATTGCTTGTAAGTTCATAATTGCCGTTGGATTGGATGGAGCATTATTGCATAAGTGACTCTTATCAAGAAAAAAAAACGTAATTAAAGCGTAAACTAACAGAAAAATTTAATTAATGCGTAATCAATGAATGCCCCATTTATCCATATATATAGTTTCATACTTTTTGCACTGTACTTTTAATAGTGTCTAGTAGGATCTTTCAGTTCACCTGTCCATGTCATTGCCAACTCACCAATCTTATCTAGGCCAGATTTAAAATAAAAATAAAGTTTAGAGTGAAATGATGCTTCCATTATCGTTACCAGTAAAGATGAATATACCAAATTATAAGATATGAAATTAATTATTAATTAAAAAGAATAAAAGTTAAATGGGGCAGAATTGGAAATGATTCCTTAAAGTTACATATATGAATCAGTCAAGCCTCTGATTCATTGAACTCATAATATTTTGAACCAGTAACAGTTTCTTTGTTTTGGTTATTAATGAAATCATTTTTAAAAGAAAATTGATCTTAAAATATTTTCTTAAATCAAATTTTGGTTAAAATTAATAGTTTTTGAAAAGAAGATTTTAATACTGTTAAAAGTTTTTGCCAATAAAGACTTATTTCTTTTATGATTTTTAATAAAGTCAATAAATTCACCGTAAGCTCTATACTGAGACTCTGAGAGAATGAAAGAGATTGTGAAAGTTTAATTGATCTGCACTAGCTATATGAATCTATCGAAAATCATGATTGATATGGTTTTGTTGAGAATAATTATTAGTAAATTTAATAAACTTGTAATATATATATATATATATATATTTTTGGTGAATGAACTTACAAGTTATAATATAATAATTTGCAATTGAAAATATGCAATGATATATATGGAACTTATATCAATTTCTTTTCTAATTTTTTTTTCTTGGCTCGTAGTTATAATTAATTCGTGCTGATGATGAATATTGTGTATTTTATCTTGTTTTCTTGAAGTTGCAGGCGAGTCGCCATGCCCGTGATGATGCCAGCATTCTCTCCGACGCCATTCATGTTCTGAACATTACAAATTGTATTCATTAAATATAACATGTGTATATCATGATATATGTGTGTGTGTGTGTTCCTTTTCTATAATATATTGATATATGGTTTAGAAAAAAACAATAAATTCGTAAAGGTTTCTTATATATGGAGCTGTTGTGAATTAAAGTAGCTTGCCTTCGATGGCAATACAATGGATTATGTTTCTTTTCTATCAGTATATTTATATATAAAAAAAAACATTAGAATTTGTTAAAGAACTTTCTATCCGCGTGTAATTAATGATGTATTTGAGACAAATTATAAGCTACTTTTACGAAATATACTTGGTTGTAGAATATGCATTCCATGTTGAAGATCAATTTGTGACCTTCAACTAAAGCTGCACTATCATTGATAAAACTAAGCATTTTGATGAGCTAGTTAATTACTTTTCTCATTTAAATTGTTCTCTTATATCAAATTTCACTAATCTCTCCACTAAATCAATATTTTTCTCAAAATAATTTGCCTCATCTTCTTTAACTTTCTTCATGTGGATTCTATTTGTCATATTCTGTAACTAAATTTTTATTTCAAAGTAATTATTCTCCCTCAACTACCAGCCACCGGCCATTTCCACTTTCTTATATAAAAGTCCTATAAGCTAGATAATTTTAAACCCTTTATTAGCTCCAAAACCTTGCTCATCTTTTATTTTACATATACTTTTGTTATGTAATATATAAAGGAGGCCTATATATGTAATAAATTTCGTAGCTACTTCAATGCTAACACGAACATATCCGTATAACAGTCCAATTTAAAATACAATATGAAATATTATAGTTTGAAAATAACATATCGAATATTTTTAAAGATGCCGACACGATTTCTCTAAGACAACAAACATAAATCCTATATAATATTAAACTTATGGTGATCACCATTTTAATAAGTACAGTGGTCCTTAATTACCACTTTAAATTTAGCGGTATAGTAAAGAAAAATGCAGTTAATATTAAAAAATTATGCCCATAACATTGTGAATTCCTTCCGATTGAAAGCAAGGAAAACTAACAATGAAAGCATGCACAACAAGTAACTAATTAATATCATGCAACTCCAGCTTCCAATCCACTAAAAGGTTGGTTTACCGTCTCCGGAAGAAAAAACGCAAAAAACCCACCCATTTGCGCCGCCTGAGTAGTGAACCCGAGTGCGGCGTTCCTCACCACCGTCGGAAACAGCTTTGCCATGTAAATAAACAGCAAATTGTAAGTTCCCGCCATCCCAAATATCCCCAAAACACCACACACCAACCGAACCCATCAAGCAAAACAAACCGCTGAACCACATCACCGCGGTTATCGCAAACGCCGGCATCTCCCCCACGGCGTTAACCACCACGTTCAAGTAAAGGTTGAGTTTCAGGTTCACGGCGTTTAAGCTAAGACCGTAGTAGACCAGACACCTGAAGAAGTTAAGTGCTATTGCTATTAACAGGCGCACACGTATGATGGGGGAGCGAACCGCGTCTACAATGGTTCCACTTCCAGCACGTGGGGCTTTGTTTTCGTCAAGTCCGAGAAGAACAAGAACATCATCGGGGATATGTTTTTTGTTGGAAGAAGCGATGGTGGACATGAGTTTGGCGGCTTCGGTTACTTTCCCGCGTACGAGGTACCATCTTGGGGACTCCGAGATAAAGGGAAGAACAATGACTGTACTGTAGAGAAAAGAGGGTATTGAGGAAGCTATGTAGAGATAGCGCCATGTTTGGCTTTGAAAGATATAAGCGACTCCGGAGAGAAGTGCAATGCCATAGGTTAATTAGTCTATATATAACTAAAATGATGTGATGAGGAAAAACATAAGATAATGTTATAAAAAGTGATATGAAATTATTATATAAAAAGTTGAATTCAATGACCGTACATCACCATAAAAAGAGTTGAAGATATGATTTTCTCATCTCATCTGACACTTAATTTTTATATCCTAACTTTTCCAAAAGCTAAGATATACTGCATTTTTTTTTCTCTATAGTATATATACCTTTTCATTTTTTTCTCTTATAAGTTTCCGAAGAATTTATCCAAACTTCAAAAAATGTGAAAGTTTATTTTCAATGCCAAATATCCATTGATCTACACATCTATTTGGTCCAATATTATCTGCAGATATTTTGATTAGAGTACATCATCTAAGAAATTTTATCCCTTTCTTTTTCTTTTTTATGAAATGAGAATTTTTATCCCTTTAATAACTTACATCAATAGTCCTAACATTAAATTACAGAAAATTGTTCCCATGGAATTGTTTTTTTTTTTTTTTTTTTTTTTTACCAAGAATGATACTTTTCTAATGTACACTTTAAAGTTTTTAGGAATTATTTAAGATTTTATGTAATTCTGTCCTCTTTACTACTTAGACTATCAACCATTAGTTACATTTTTTTAGGAATTATTTAAGATTTTATGTTATTCTGTCCTCCACATATTATTAAAGTGTTTATAATTATATAATTTTTGGAATTTGGATCTGATTTTTTTTAATTTATTAAAAGGAAAGGTGAATTTTAATACATGGTCGGTAGTTTTTTTTTTAGGGCAAATAATATTTTAAAATAATATAATATAAGGTATATATAATTTCTGCACAAAGTGTACAGTTTACAAAAAGCAGTATAGACCTTTCAAAAGAGAAAAACTGACTCACATCCCAAAGATCATCATGAAAGCTTTACAAAAGTAAACATCCCAATGGATGTGTGCACCAAGGTGAAAAGAATAGTCCAGAATTTACACTCTTTTTATATACAAGCCATGTCAAGATACTGTCTTAATATGTGCATCAGTACCCATTAATACGCCTAGGAGTATAAGAATTGTCAAGTCGCTAAATAAAAAGAGGAAGAAAACTAACGGGGGGGAAAAAGTAATAACAAAAATGAGCCAATTATTAATATTTTACTAAAACTTAAATGAAATCACAAGAAATGCTTACTCATATATAGAAACTAACTGAAATACAATATAATACAGACAAAGCTGAAAATAAAATAACCCCTAATATTTAAGCTGATAAAAATAAGTAAACATGGCAAGTAATAAACTAATATCATGATGCAAGTAACCCAAAGAATTTGCGGATTGGTGCAAGGCTCTATTGAGTGTTCACATATTAGTATCTCACCTAATGGATTAGGGAATATCCCGTGATCTTCAAACTCGATAACAAAAATAAAAAATAAAAAAATCACGATGCAAGTCCAGCTTCTAATCCAGTGAATGTATCATAGAGGGGTTGGTTTGATGTCTCCGGAAGAAAAAGAGCAAACGCTCCTCCCATTACCCCACAAGTTGCAAACACCGCAAAGGGCAACCAGCCATCCAAAACCACCGCAAACGGTGCCAACATGGCTCCCACGTTAGCTATTTGCGTAGTAAACCCTAGCGCCGTGTTCCTCACCACCGTTGGAAACAACTCCGTCGTGTAAATATACAACAAATTATAAGTCCCCGCCATCCCAGACACTGCCAAAACACCACACGCCATTCTCACCATTTCCACACACCCTCGTTGCTCACTATCAAACTCCCCATCAAGCAAAAGAAACCGCTGAACCACATTGTCGCCGCCGTCGACGGTTTTCTTCCGAACTTGCCCAAAAGCACCGCCGTTATCGCAAACGCCGGCATCTCCCCCACCGAGTTAAGCAGCACGTTTAGGTAGAGGTCGCTTTTCAGGTTCACCACGTTTAAGCTAAGGCCGTAGTAAACAAAATCGCAAAAGAAGTTAAGCACCATCGCTATTAGCAGCCACACACGTGTGGTAGGGCAGCGAAGAATGTCAATAATGGATCCAGCACGTGCGCCACCTTTGTTATTGGTTGTATTGTACAGTTGTTTCTTGCAATAATTTCTTCGTCGAGTGCAAGGCGAACGCCGTCGGGAATAGGTTGTTTACCGTTGGAGGAAGCGATGGCGGTCATGAGTTTGGTCGCTTCGGTTACTCTTCCGCGAACAAGGTACCATCTCGGGGACTCGGAGATGAAGGAAAGGACAACGATGGTGTAGAGTAAAGAGGGTGCTGAGGAGGCTATGTAGAGATAGCGCCATGTTTGGAAGATATAAGCGATTCCGGAGAGAAGTGCAATGCCGCCGGAGAAGAAGTAGAAGCTGCACATCCCAATGGGGCCGCGCTTGGTGGGGCCGATTGGTTCGGATGCGAGAACGTAGGCGCAGAGGCCGACGCCGCCGGTGTTGAAACCTGTGAGGAGGCGGAAGACGACGTAAGTCCAGTAGTTTGGAGATAGTGCTGTTAAGCAGCCAAAAATGGCGTTTAGGGCACTGGCTACACCCAGGGAATGTTTTCTTCCTAGAAAAGAGTCTGAGAGGTGCCCAAATACTCCACCACCTGAAATCACAGAGACACAAATCATTCTTATTATGTAAATACTATGTTAGAGAGTCTATAATTTTGGGACTATCTTAGATATTACTCTGTTTTTTTTACAAGACTAAAGTAGAAGTAGCGTTATTTTTTATTTTTTTTTTATAAAATTCAATTCATAATATTTCTTACATTTATTATTTTTTTCATATTAATTATTATATAAATTATTTTTTCATTTTTATACTTTTTTTTAATATTTAAGCCTTTTATATTAAAACATATCTAATTAATAGTACTAACAAACAATTAAGCGAGAGAGTGGTATTATTGTATTAATAATAAGAGTAATTTAAAAAAAATAGAAATTGAAGATGAATTTATCGTTATTAATTGAATTAATCACATTTTTTGGTTCTGATCGATAAACTACTTCAGAACTCTTAATAATTAATTAGATTGCAAAATCTAACCAGTTTTGTCACATTCACAACTTTTACACAAATTAAAAGCATTTATTGCTCTCTGGCTTTACGGTTTTTTCACTTATGAAGTTAAAAGGGTGTTTGCGGATAGGTATAGCAGCGGGGTGGATCAGGAACGGGATTAGCTTCCTTACCGCTCTCCTCGATATTTTAAATTATTTCTGTTTTTATCTTCATTTTTTATTAAAATTTAAAAATTTGATACATATTTAATTCTTGTAAGGAGTTGGGTTTTTCAACCCCATTTTATTCTTGACATATATGATAATTTCAAAACATAAAAAAATATACATGAAATATATATGATTATTTCAAATGCTATATGTAATTTCCTCGTATAATACATTTTTATTCATCGTGTCCATCAAACAAAAAAAAAAGTAAGACAAATGCGATCATATTGAAAAAAAAAAAAAGACAATGAAAAAAAAAAAGTTAAAAGTGTGACATGTATCAAAAGAAAAATTTAAAATATTATATAAATATAAATATACAGATAAATAGATATATTCCTCTAATATATTTATATAATTTACTATATCAATAGTAAGGACAGGTATGGGTGCGAGGCGGGGATCAAAATTCTCAACCCCAAACCATACATGACTTTCTTAAATGAGAAAAATTCAAACTTGTATTCATACTTGATCAACTTGATTTTTTCTTGTCAAAATCAATATGGGGATGGGTACCCCCCACAGGTGTGGGTTCAATTGTCATGCCTACTTATGTAATGTTGAGTATTTTTATAGGAAGCTCCTCAAATTAGGCACAAGTTTAGCATTAATTAACTTTGGAAAGAAATTTGAGAGACATAGATAGGAGAAAGTGAACGAACCGATTATCCAGCTAATAAAGAACACGGCCCGAACCAACCCAACCTTAAACTTGTCACCACAAATTAAACCCCACTCTGACACGGTGGTCGCCGATCCACTCCCACGACCTTGGTTTGAGTTTGCAGACACTCGTGGTGGTGGTGTCGCAGCCTGAGCTGGGGTGGCAGGTCCAGTAGGGTTCATGGTCGGCAAAAATCATGACCATGGTATGAAACCCTACAAAGACCCAAGAAAGGCTGGTGAGGACGAAGTGCTTAAGATGCCACTGCCCGAACTCGCCGCAGTGGTGCCGAAGCATGTCGTCGATCGACATTTTATTCACTGGCGACGACAGGATGTTGTTACTCCAATGACTGGTTTCTATGGACAATGGGATGGGAATCTCAGCAGTTGTCATTTTGTGTTCTCTATTTTAGCTTGTTTATGTAAACCACATGGGTGTTTCTATATATAATGTCTCAATGATACCATTTCTTTTTTAATATTATTTGATTAATTATTAAAGGTACGTTTGATTTCAATTTTTAAAAAATTATAAAAATTATTTGGTTAATTAATTTTTAAAAATTATTTTTTATTTTAGTTTTTAAAACTAAAAACTTAAAATATTTTTGTTTTTTTATTTTCACTTTTCATAAAGTCTCACATATTTTATTTTTTCTTTTTATAAAATCTCACATATTTTATTAATAATTATATATATAAGTCTCATATCTTTCATTTTATCTTTTTCACATAAGTTTTTTATCTTTCTCACACACAAGTTCCACATCCTCTAAATTTATTTTCTCTAGTAGTAATTTTTAAATACTAAACAAAATTTCTCTTTTTAAAAATTGTTCTAAAAAATAATTTTAAAAATAATTTTTAAAAATAAAAACTAAAAAGTCTTTCGCCTAATACTTTGGTGAAAGTTAAGATTGATTTTATTTCAATGAAATTTCGTTGCTTGTATAGAATATAAATTGTGTTTGAGTAATTTATAAGTTTATTTTCTTCAGTGAAAAAAAATTATAAATTTCTTTTAGGTTAGTTTCAAAATTAAATACTCCACGATTGAACACTTGATCAACTGAAATGCTTTTTTTTTTTTTTTTTAGTTTAACGAGTACTCTCAAAATTAAAATTTAGGCATACATTCACATTAAATATTCAAAGAAAAAGTGTTGCTACAGAGAATTCTGCCTAATTCAAACTTGAGTGTCATGGGTAGAAAACACTTGTGATCTATACTATAAATATTTTTTTAAGAAAAATGATGGTTAGAAACCCATACGTCATTTTAATGAGATAATGAAAAAAAAAAATTATAAGTATGATAGATGATAAATAGGTATTGGTGAGATGTTTGAAACAATAGGGTGTAAAAATATCATGATTTATTTTTCAAATAGTCCAAATTCATATAGTAAATTTAAATTTATAAAATACTTAAAAGATTTATAAAATATTTAAAAGATTTGATTTATCATATTTTAAAATATCTTAAATATATCATCACCACCGTCATGATAGTAAATTACAACTATAAATGTCTTTGACTTCATGATCACTACTGTCGCTATCAACATAATTGTTATTGTCATCGTCAACAAATATCTTATATATATTATGTTTGATAAGATATTTTAATTTATTTATTATTTTACTAATTAATTTATATATATATATATATATATATATGTGTGTGTGTGTGTGTTTATTTTAGTTTTTTGAAATTTTAATGCATTCCCTCTCAAGTTTTTGAAGAAGAGAAGAAATAAGATTCAATAAATCAAACATGAAGTGACGGATTAATAATTCCCTCGCAAATTTGTCACAAAACCTTTATAAATTTGATAATATAAACACATAAACAAACACATGAAATTAAATTGTAGATTAGGAAGAAAAAGTGAATTATTCCATAATAATCTGTTTTGCATGTTACCGTGGATTCATGACTGTATTATTTTCCTTCTAAAATTCATAAAGAAGAAAAATAAATAAAATTTGATACATTATCAGATAAAGAGATAGCGAGAAAATAATTTTCTCATAATTAAAGTATACAAAATAAATTTTAATTTTAGTAAAGAAATTGTTTTCTCACAAATTCACCACAGAATATATAACGAGCAGGAACATTACAAAACCTTTTTGAGTTTATGACGTAAGAATTTTTCATCTAGTCATCCTCTCTCCTACTTAAAACAAAAAGCCTATCAGGATTACTGTTAAGATATGTAAAATATTCTATTAACTAATATCAGACAATCAAATATTATGTTAGTTGTAATTTATGTATTATTATAGTTTTGAGATAATTTGTGTAACTGTCATTTCTTTAATAGACGAAAAATTATAAAAACCTTTTATATATATATATATATATATACTACATTATTTTTTGAATAAAATACATCAGGATTATTCTTTAAACCTTTCTATAATTACACGTGTCAAATTTAATAAGACATAATTGTTATCTAATATGGTGAAGCATAGATACAAGGTGTGGAAAATTAGAATATTTGTATAGTTTGATGGATATAGAGATTGATTTAATATATTGGATTTACATGTATATTTTGGATTGTTGTTAGATAATGAATTTATTTTGATTGAATCTAATTTTGATTTTGAATTGTATGATTCTATTATCTTTTGATTATAACATATTTTTTTATAATCAAATGTTTTATTTTTGCAACAGAACCTATACTCTTACTATAAGTAGGACTTGATGTAAACTTATATAGTAAAACTTGATATAAATTTTTGTTATATATCTGATACTGCCCTGTTTTTAGTATATATATATATATATATATATATATATATAAAATAAAAATGGTAAAGCATCGATGCCACTTATTCTGTAAATTATGTAATTTTTAATTAGAAATTGACTATTTTTTTATTCCTAGAGGGAGCTAACCTTATAGATAGGCAGTTAGGAGAGCCACATATTTGTATTACAAAGTCAAGCGAAGAACTCATAGGATAGGATGGGTTCAACTTGATTAGGCATGTGAAATATTAGGTTATGCCAAACTTGATTGTAATATTTGTTCATACTGATTTAAAAAATTTGAAGATTTTGGTGTTGAATGGTTATAAATGTATGATAGTGTAAAATCTTGTTACACGTTTCAGTAAAAAAAAATTTCTCATTAAAAATTATGAAAAAACTTTAATCATCTTTTACATGAAAAATAATTTTTATAAATAAAAAAAATCATTAATTATCCATCATTAAAAATTATTTTTAATATTAAATTATTTTTAAAAAAAAACAATTTTAATCTCTTTTAATAATTAATAATTTATAATTAACTTAATAACTCTATTTTTTTTTTAAACCATACTTATGGTATTTCATGAATAATCAAAGATTTGAATACAGTTCAGAATAATATAAAAAAAACTTAATTATAAGTAAAAAATCTTGATGTCCTCCTACGAGAGCAAGCAACATAATTAGTTTGTCTCTTAATAAAACTCACCTAGAGTTTGAAGTGTGCATATTATTGGCTTTACATTTGTCTAAAATATTATAAAAAGTGGAAACATAAGTGGATGAGCTATTAAACTTGTCAACCACTGTTTTAACCAAGGTCTATAAAGCTTGTAAAAGGGCCTAGCTTTCAATTACTATCCGATTTGGGATACCATAATGGTAGGGATGTTTGCGGTGTGGTTTGGTTCGGTTTTTGAACAAAAAGTCATCCGAACCGAACACAAAAAATACATGCGGTTCGATTTGGTTCATTTTTTATTTATAAAAAATCCAAACAAAATCAAACCAAACTTTTATGGTTTGGTTCGGTTCAATTTTTGCAGTTTTTTTAACTTAAAAAAATATATACAAACAAAAGTCTTAAAACGTAAAATTACGGAATCTTAAAACTCAAAGTTATTGTCATAATTTTAAATATGTCCACCTAAGTCTCATATGGAACTAGTAGTGTAGTAATATTAACAAAATGGTAAACCTTTACTCATCAAAATTCTATTAGAATACTTTCTTCACAACAATCAATCAAAACTCACTAACAATCAATCAATGGATATACAGTAGAGACCACACCTTTGGCCTTGCCTTGGAAGAACTTCTCCAATTCCTAAAGGAAGAAACGAAGCTATAAAGAGAAATCCACAAAGAGTTTCCAAATACCAGAGATGAACTAGAAAGCATTCAATCCTTCCCTAAAGATGCAGAGAACCAAATATCATAAAGAAACTAGTTACAAGAGAACCAAATAGGCAAATATCATAGCGAATTAGACACAAAGAACTAATCAAGTTGCAAAATGTCACATAGAATTGAACTATAAATATTTCGCAAATTAAAGTTGGGCTAATTTCCTTTTCTATATGCATATTATAAAGTCATAAAGAACCTAGTCATAGAGAACTAAATCACACAGACACAAAGAACTAAACATCACAGATAGAGAACCAATCAAGATGCAAACATAGAGAACTAAACTAGTAAATCTCAAAGGCAAGGGAATTGAACCATTAGTAAGATGGAAGATTAGACATACCAAGCAAGCAAGCACGTGAGTGTAGTGGTCTGTCGATGACTTGGTGGTCCGCAAACAAAGAAGGCGACGAAGACATGGAAAAATGAAGGTCATCCACAAAATTGAAGACGTAGCTGTCGGCTTCCGCAGTGGTCCGTTGCCGTCAGTGCTGGTGGTCAGTGGTGGCGCAGCGCAGAGAAGAAGGAAGAATCGTGGTGAAGCTTCCAACTCCGAGATGAAGGCACCGTCGAGTTCGTGGCTTCGTGTGCCGGTGAGGTTGAGGACGCGAGATTGAGAGACAGAGGAGAAGAAGAGATTAAGAGGCAAAAGGGAAGAAGAGATTGAGGAGAAGAAGAGAATCTTGAATGGCGACACAAAGCTTTCCCTTACGGCTTCACCCTTAGTAAGTTATAGGTAGAGTGAAAAAGAAAACCTAACCTTACTCACTGGGCGATTTGGTTTGGTTTGGACCGGTTCTAGAGTTCCAAACCGAAAACTGAACCGAATCACTTGATTTTCCTAAAAAAGAATCCAAATTAAGTTCGGTTTAGTTTGGTTTGCAGTTTTTATGGGTCGGTTTCGCGATTTTTTTTGGACTAGTTCGGTTTATGAACACTCCTACATAACAAAGTATTGTCTTTGCTTTGAAACTATGTTAATCATTATTATTAATTAATAATTTATTGAGATCAAAATTGCCAATTTTTAAAAACTAAATATACTAAATGTTACAATTTAAAACTAAAGGAATCAAAATAATATGTTTGGAAAATTAAAGGATCAAAATTGCAATTTAGCATTTATTTTATAACCAGTAAAAAAAAATATTTATTTTATATAATTAAAATTTACAAGCTAAAACTGAGTTGAGGAGTAAGAAATTAATCAATATAAATAAATTACTTAATCAGGTTACGCGTACACGGCAAAAGATTAAAGATTAAAGATATATTCGTAAAATAAGGTGGTAATTTAATGAATAATAAAGAGTAATTTATGACTAGTTTTATGTGTTACTCAACACTAATCTTCATGACATTTTGTGGATGCCATACACAACTTGGTAGTCGATAGACCAGATATTTTTTTTTGGTGCAATAGACCAGATATTTAGTATGTACAAGTAGTATTTATTTTCATTATTTAGATTAACACTACACGTCTACACGTCCTTTAATTAGGAATCTTATTTATTGATAATACAATTTATTTTTTTTAAGTGGTCATGTATAATTCTCATTTCTCTTTATAGTCAAGTATTCTACAAGGAATCACCCCTAGGTAGTAAGTAGATCGAGACTCTCTGATTCATCCTGCGTTATTTAGCATTAAGGTTAAGAAGCCATATATTGTGTACAAGGATCTCCATTTGGATAATTAGTTTTGGAATAATGGTTGTTGTTAATTATTTGAAGAAGTATAAAAATTAACGTAGTAGAAAGATGATAGCCGCATGTGAAGTGTGAAGTAGCCTCGATCTTTCTCGCAGAATGCTAAAGACTGGTACGTAGAAACACCAATATTGATAATGCATGGTTGGATCAAGTTGTTTAAATACTTAGCTAAAATGTGTGATTGATTAATTTCCCCACTCTACAACATTTGACAAAACCAAAACAAAAGAAAAAGGAGAAAAAGCAACCTAGAAGTTCCATCATGTTCCATGCATAAAGCTAAAAACATAAAAGAAGGTACCATGAATCAAGCAAGTCCAGCTTCCATTCCACCGAACGTATCATAGAGAGGTTGGTTTAGAGTCTCTGGAAGATTAAACGCAAACATCCCTCCCACTATCCCGCATGCTGCAAACACCGCAAACGGCAACCACCCTCCCAAAACGACAACAACCGGCGCCAATATAGCTCCCATTTGTGCCGCCTGAGTAGTGCACCCGAGTGCGGCATTCCTTACCACCGTTGGAAACAGCTCCGCCGTGTAAATAAACAGCAGATTGTAAGTTCCCGCCATCCCGAATATCCCCAAAACACCGCACACCATTCTCACCACTTTACACACGCCAACTGAACCCACCAAACTCCCCATCAAGCAAAAGAAACCGCTGAACCACATCGTCGCCACGGTCAACGGCTTCCGTCCGAACCGGTCCAGAAGCACCGCCGTTATCGTGAACGCCGGCATCTCCGCCACAGAGTTCACTATCACGCTCAAGTAAAGGTTGGTCCCGAGGTTCATCACGTTTAAGCTAAGACCATAGTACACAACCGAGCCTAAGAAGTTAAGAGTCACTGCTATGACCAACCTCATGCGAGTGATGGGGGAACGAACCACGTCTACAATGGATCCCATGAGTGCGTCTTTGTTTTCAATTTTGTAAGCCATCACTGTTGCTATGTCATAGCCTGAGCCTGAACCTAGTTGGTTTGTTGTGGACGATGATGTTTCGTCGTCAAGTGCTAGGATAACACCATCTGGAAGGTGTTTACCGTTGGAAGAAGCAATGGTGGACATGAGTTTCGTGGCTTCGGTTACTTTGCCGCGAACAAGGTACCATCTTGGGGACTCGGAGATAAAGGGTAGGACAAGGATGATGTAGAGAAAGGAAGGGATGGAGGAAGCTATGTAGAGATAGCGCCATGTTTGGAAGATGTAGGCGATAGCAGAGAGAAGTGCAATGCCGCCGGAGAAGAAGTAAAAGATGGACATCCCTGCGGTGCCGCGTTTTGTTGGGCCAATTGGTTCGGTGGCGAGGACGAAGGCGCAGAGGCCGACGCCGCCGGTGCTGAAGCCGGAGAGGAGGCGGAGGAGGACGTAGATCCAGTAGTTGGGGGAGAGTGCTGTTAAGCAGCCGAAGATAGCGTTTAGGGCACAAACCACTGTGAGAGAGCCTTTCCTTCCTAACGAGGAGTCTGAGAGATGGCCAAATATTCCAGCACCTGATATTACAAAGTCAATAAGGTGTCATGTACTATTAATGGTATGCACTGAAATAATGTCTATGATTGTTTTTTTTCTAATGGTATGAATCATATGAATCAAAGACAGGTATACATGTAGTTTGTAACAAAACCAACTGAACTACACCTTTGATATGTTTATAATGGTTTAGCAAATAAAACTTAATTATATGTGGAAGAAATCACTCGTGTTATTATGTGCGCACCAAAGAGAATGATTTGTGAAAGATGAAGCTGACTTGGAAACAAGACATGAACATTAACCTAAAGAAACAAGCATTTTTGTCTTTGACTTGAATTCAATGTGAGTTATACTTGTGTGTTAGTAGTTATTTTCAGGGGGAAACAGTTGCCAATTTTAGTTGTACTTTGTATAGGGATATTAATACTATTGCTGAATCTTTACAAGTATTACACTATACAAAGTAAAGTCTCTTAGTTAAATAAGGTGAGACCAGGTTTTCCAGTACTAATATATGTTCAAGATTCCACTCATGGCATTATGTATATATATAGTGTAAGCATAAATAACAACACACTACTTAATAAACAGAACTAACTAAGATACATATTCCTGGCATACACCACTAATTGGATATATAATAGTACTGGAGTATAATAATTAATTTCTCCTATTTAGACTTTTCATTTTTGTGTCCCTTCATATCTAGATAATATCAACACTTCTCCTTTTTAATTAATATTAGTTAGTATGTAGGATTCCCCTTCCCCAAAACATTATTAAAAAATATAGGTAATCCTATGATATTGATACATTGATACGTACCATCTACGAATTTCCAGCCTACAGCCCCACACTTATCTTAAATTAATTTTTTTCCCTTTTTTATAGCAGATGAGTACTAAATACACAATGGAGCATGCGCGGCTACGACTCTATATTATATTGGTTAGACATAAAGAAGTGTGTAATTGTGTATATTAAAAAAATGACTTTATCTAACTTGATTACTTATAAAAATTGTAACAGAAGTGACATAGTCAAAAGAAACAAAGAAAAGAAAACAACATGCAAAATAAATATTGGTAAACAAACAACTTAAAAGATGTCATCTGACCACTTTGTCTTTGAAATATTCAAAAACCATCAACTCAGCCAAAGCGACAAATTACAACAAAGAAAAGTTGAGTGAGATACATTAAGCACCTATCTAATTCAAAAAACGACAAAAGACTAGTCTTATGCTAATTGCTAACTATATGCATATATGCAGTTCGTTTCACAAGACATGCCTATCTTGCCGCTCGTCATTTTATACGTAACTAATGCTCCACTTCAAAAAATGTGTCCGTTCGGAAACAACAACCACCACAAGTCCAAAACAGATAAAGAGCATACACATTATTATATCATTATTCTCAAATTTCGCGAATCTTGCATAGCATATTCTAAATTGTGTTTTATTCAAAAATAAAAAATAAAAATTCAAAAGGTCTCATTAGGAGACTATTACTTTAAGTTTTTACCTGTATAAAATAGTTTATAAAAATAATTTAAAGATTATAATTAAATGACCTTATAGAATATAAAATTAGTGTTAGTGTATTATGTTTAAATTTCATTAATTTTGAGTATAACAATTAATTTTTTTAAATCATGATAAAACAGTTCAGGCTTGTGCATATCAACAAAGAGGTGGTTGGGGTTGGGATGGATCTAGAAGATGAGAAAGTGAACCAACCAATCATGCAGCCTGCGAAGAACACGGCCTGAACCAATCCAATCTTAAACTTATCTCCGCAGATCAAATTCCACTCCGACACCGTGGAGCCGTGGCGCCCGCCAATCCATTCCCACGACCCTGGCGAGAGTGCGCACACATCACCGCCATAACAGGCGGCGCCTGAGACGCAGTTCCAGTCTGGTAAGCGGTCCGCGAAGATGATGACCATGGTGTGGAAGGCCTCGAGCGCCCACGCGAGACTGGTGAGGATTAAGTGTTTGAGCTGCCACCGCCCGAACTCGCCACAATACTTCTGCAGCATGTCGTCGATGCAGAGCTTCTCCGTCGCCGGCTTCTTCGCCTCCTCCGCCGCCAAAGGCAGCAGCATCGGCGTGTGGAGGTCGTCGGAGGGGAATGCAACGGACATTTTGTTTGAGTTTTTCCCTTTGTTTATGTTACTCTGCTGCTTTCTGTGTTCTTTGCTGGCACCACTAACCAACAATATCACGTGTTCGCTGAATAGAGACTCCTTTTTATCTTATAAGTTACAAGATAATGATCTCCAATCCAGAGGATTAAACAATGTTAGATAAATACTGGTTATTATCTATGTGGTGTATTTAATATTCATACAGTATTGGTTGTTATTGGTTATTATTTATTAAAATCCATTCAAATTTTGAAACAAAAATAGAATAATTAAAATACCAAAACTTTAGAACCGAGAAGTGCAAATATTATATGATAGAATTGTTAAAAATTACATGAGATCTAAACAAAATTGTAATCTTTAATAGATATTAAATAATAAAAAAAAGTATTCTTATCATTTCTCATCTTACATTATATAAATTGAGTTTACATTATTAATAAATATTATTATTAGTATGATTTTTAAAATAATTATTATAAAAGTTATCAAATTGATTATACAAAATCGGTTATAATTAGATGATAGAGTAAAAAAAAACTATTTAAAATGTATAATGACAACATTTTTTTAGATTTTTTAGATTTATAATTTATTAATTAATATTTTAAAATTAGTTAGTAATTAATATTTTTAAAGTATTTCTAAAAACCCTTTACTCTATGCATAACTATTTATTATTTTATTGATTTTTTTTGTGAAAAAGGATTTATAAATAAATAAATAAATTACTAATTAATTTATCTACAAATATGATTATTATTTGAAATTTATTAATTAATATTTTAAAAATGATTTTTTTACAAATATGATAAATATTTGTATTTGTAAAAAATTTATTAATTAATATTTTTAAAATATTTCTAAAAACCCTTTACTCAGTGCATATACTAATTATTAATTTTTTTTAATAATATTTTATTATAGAAATTAATTCATTATTAGTAGAAATTTAAATTTTGAATTAGATTACTAATCTGGATAAGTTGTTTTTTTTTTCTAGATAAGTAATGTCTAAGAATATAGCCAAATCTATTTAATATGATTTATTAAATGTTTAAAAGCAATAATAATTTTTTTTTTATATATGTTTAGTGTATTTTTTTTTATTTACTTATTTAGTATTCTACTTATATTGGTCGACATTTGATTGTTGTATACTAATTAAAACCCACTACATAACACTTCATACACCTTAAAGGTCATAAGATAGGAAGAAAAGATAATTTTTTAGGTCCCTATACCCGCATTATGCCTGACGATAAATGGGTATTCACCTTATAAGACCCATTAGTTTTAAACCCATTCTTTCATTTTTATTTGCTTTAGCAGTTATGTTATAAAGCCCGTTAGTTTTAGACCATTTTTTTTTGTTTTTTTGTATATTTACAATACAATGTTATAAGTATGCCTTTGGTATAGTTATAGTGGTTGGGGAAACCTAATTTCATTGCAGGTGAGTTAAAATGGCGGTACCTTTGCTCACGAAGAGGATCGTAAAGAAGCGCGTGAAGAGGTTCATTCGTCCCCAGAGCGATCGCGAGATCTCCGTCAAGCCAAGCTGGCGCAGACCCAAGGGATTCTCGTGTCAGGAGAAAGTTCAAGGGATGTGCTCTTATGCCCAACATTGGTTACGGTACCGACAAGAAAACCCGCCATTACCTACCAAATGGTTTCAAGAAATTTGTTGTGCACAATGTGAAAGACCTGGAACTCCTCATGATGCATAACATGACATACTGCGCTGAGATTGCTCACAATGTCTCCACAAGGAAGAGGAAGGACATAGTTGAGAGAGCTGCACAGCTTGATGTTGTCGTGATGAGTAGATTCCACTACAACGGTAGAATCATTTATGTTTTGTAGTGGGCTTCTGTTGACACCCTTGATTGTGGTAGATTTTGATTTTTTGTGGTATGCCATAAATTTTTTTATGTTGCTTATTATAACTTGCTGTTTCAAAAATTTTCTACCCCAATACAATGATAATAGTGAAAATTGAATTTAAAACTATATAGTATATGGTACCCAAACCCGCTGCTGCATATATTAAGCACCAAAAGGTAGGTGTAATTAAATACGTGGGTCATGAAAGACGGTAGTGGATTGGCGAAGTTAATGTCATATGGTGAGACTGGAGACGGCGATAATAACAAGTCATAACTCGTGGAAGACTGCACTATATCTGCTCCACATATTTAATTTATACACATTCTTCCTTATTATAAGCAACAACTAGTTTAGTTACATTGGTTAAATACGGTAAATTGTTTTAATCATTAATAATATTATTTATTAAAATTAGTAAAGGGCCAAATCCAACCGATAGAAATTCAGCTTACACAATAATCTTGTTACAAGAACATGTTAATCCTAATAACAACCCTCACCAAAAGTCATATGCAACTTCATCCATTGCGGCAAAAGTGATGTAAAATAGTTATTTATAACTGAAAATCCAATCAAACACGACTTGGGTTGAAGATTTTGCAAGGAGAAGAAATGATGTTATCTGAAGTGGATATGTAGAAGAAATAGCTCCATTAACCTTATACTCTTGATATGTTGGAATATAAACCTCATGGCGTCATTTTGCTTCAACCAAGTAGGCTCGTGCCAAGTTACAAAACTGCAAGTAAAATAACCCGAATATTAATGAATCACTACTTAATTAAGTGAATGATACAAAACCACATTAATTGATCTGTTTAAAAATATAGGGATGAGAAGCCTACAGCTTCTTTGACACATGGCACAACCATGCTCGATTTTCCACTCTCTAGAGTTGTCAACCTTACTTCATCAAACAGTTCTACAATTGCATTAAATACTACTTTCATGCTCTCTGGAAGAGATTGAATGAAACTAATATCCCATCTGAAATTCAAATTCATAAAAAGAGACTATTAAACAATTATTATAGAATTAAAAAATCTCACGAGATTGAATTAGAAGAATGGCAACAATATTAAATAATTGGTAAATCATGTTGGATTGAGATCAACCTTTGAATTGCACGTGTGAAGAGTTCAAGCTCTTCAATTGTGCCGTAGACATCATAAGTATCATCAAGAAGAGAGATACACCCAATCAATTTGCTCTCCATCTTTCTTGCAACGCTGTATTCAGGTTCATATGGCATGGCTAATGGCCATAAGTAACCCTCAACCACCCTTTCTCTAGCGTAAGGGACCTTTGTTGCAAATTCTGATTTTTTCCACCATCTGCAATACAAAATAAATATAACTGATGATTAATTATAAGTTCACTAGAAATTGTTTAAATAGTAACAACCTTAACTAGACATCATATTTCTCTTTAAACTTTTTATTCTTAAAGTGGTATAATGTGATTATAGATTTGTAGTACTTACTTGGTGATGCCGCTGACTTCTTTTTTATGCAATTCCTGCAGCATATTGAAATCTAGTTTTGCACATTTAAGAAGAACTTTGCAATGGGAAGGATCTTCTTCATATAGAAGGAAATGTAACTTCTTGTCTCCAACCTAGGAACTCCTTTGTAAAGAGGTTTCCTTAAGCAGTGACTTATTTGTGCAGCAAGTGATGAATTCAATTGATTGGTCAATGACTTAAGGTGAGTGTGTGTGAAATCAAGTGCTTCATCTAGTATATCTTCCCCATGAACCCTTAGTTGTGCAGCTTCGAACAAACTCCACAATCCTTGCACATCTTTAGCAACTTCTTGATTGAAGTTTCCTTGGTTGTTCTTGAATTTGTTAAATATATCTATTAGAATTCACCCACATACATGAACTATATGAGATTTTAATGGGATTATTAAAAATCTATGTATAATATTATATGATTAATGCATCGTAGTTCTACATACATGACAAAATATGATATCCTCCTTGCCTAAGCAAACGAAATAGTAACGCAAGACAGTGAAGGCAACCTTTTTCTATGATGACATTATCATTTGTAAATGTATTGTGAATCTGTTCTAATGCTTCATCAATTTCATGTTGAAAATCATAAGATATACCCAAACGTTGCAATGAGTCAATTAAGTTTAGATTTTGTAAGATACTACTGCTTGAAGATAGAAACATCTTCTTCACTTCCTCTTTCTGCATTTCAATTTGCTGCTTCATATTGTCATTGATTTCCTGCAATTAGTTGGAATGGAATGAAGTGTTTGTAATCTAGATGTGATTGAAAAAAGAGTTAAAGAATGAAGATGTGATTGATCATATATAAGGTAGGCTCTAATGATTAAAAATTTCTTTCATCATGCATTCACATATAGAAAAATGTTTTTAAAGCCTGGATATGTTTTATGATTTAAAAAAACTTTGATAGTCAGGTAGTATTTGATTAATAGAATCAATTAGAATCAAGTAATCGATTGTCATCAGGATATAATTTACGTAGAAAATTGCATGCATAAGTAATTAAATATAAAAATAGTACCAATGATTCTGAATCATACTGAAGAAAAACATCCCTCCAAATGCTAGGACGAAAATTTACACAAGGTCGCGTGATGTCAGCTGGTACTGCATGTTGTTGGGTGGGAGCAACATGTGCAGAAGGTGCAAGAGACATCGTAATTCGCTTTCAAGAAGGTTAATTTCTTCTTATGAAAAATGGTGGTTTTGAATGAGAATGAGATACTTAGTTAATTAAATTGGCAACATAAAAACTTAAGGGCCTTAATTGTCATGCAATGTGAATGGATTTGATGTTATACGTGCAACAAATTAAAGGAGTATTCTGTTGTGTTTGCATGTGTTGATCATGTGTTATGGATGAAGGTAACTCCATTAGCTGGTTATTGGGTCATGTGGTGTGTACGTATGAGAGTCATATTTCCAGCTAGAGTTTTAATTTGCCTTAAGAATATTAATTGCATGCGTGTTTCAATTGTATTCAACATATAATTTAAATCAAATATTAGTAATAAAAATTGGCCAAAAGTTAACACTATCTGGAAAGAACAGAAAAATTAAAATTAAAAATAACGATGCCGGAGTTATTAAGCTTAACAACCCTTGAAAAACATTATTACAAACACTAATGATAAAGAACAAATAGACTTCCAAACTGACAATTTGCTATTATTTCATATTTATTTATACTTTGCTACTACTTAGCACTTAACACTATGGTAGCTAGTACATCTTCTTTATTCATTTAAATGTGAAATAACTTCTCCTACTGGTATTGATCTATGGATATGGGATCCACAATCAGTGAAGAGACTTAATCTGTCAGTAGTTCACTATTTATATTTGTGAATTTATCTTGGTTGTTGTCATATAATTAAAATCTCAAACCAACGTGCCAAATTAACTACACATTCAATGACAGACTTTGGAATATCATTTAACTTGAGGTATTCTTCATTAATAACCTTCCAACAATCTTCAACGTCATTTTGAATGAGCTTATAAGCCTGTGCTTCTGAAATGCCATATTGCTTCATGCAACATTCGACAGCCGAGGCAATATGTGCTCTTTGCTTCTCAAACTATTAATCAAAGCAAACAAAAGTAAATCAATAAAAAATAATTAATAATTATTACGATTAAATAAATTTTGAATCCTTATAAAATATTTTTATTTTATTTTGATCATTATAAAATTTTTGTTATGTTCTAGGACACTGTAATTTATTTATTTTTTTTATAGTGTAACATCATCTCAATCATTAGTTAAGTGATAATGTTAAACTATCTCTATCTCAATGTATATCAATGATTGTGATAGTACCAAAAACAAAAAAGAATGCTTTATAAAGATAAAAAAATATAATAAAACAAAAAAAATGAAATACAAAAAGTAATTATACTTAATGTCTTATGTAATGAGAGATCAAATTAAATGAAAATGACCTCATTACCGCAATACTGGATGAAAAAGTCTGAGTACCTTTACTTTTCGTTGAAAAATTTAATGATCAAAAACATGTTTTAAAAATTATAATTGAGATCTTTTATAAATTTGATATTTATTTAGTAAATCATTTAAAAATTTCATAATTATATTATATTTTAATCGTTTATTGTTTTTAAAATTATATATCTTCTATTTTCATCTACCCTACTAAATATTTATTTTATGCCTCTCGGTTCTTTTTCTCTTTTGTCCCCTTCACTACATTGCTCTACACCCCACGCCAATGTCTCTCCTTTTGTTGTCTATGACTTAATGGCTCCGCCAATATGTTAATTTAATTAGGCATCACCAATTACGAAGAAGTAGAAAAATTTAGAGAGAACACAAAAGAATTGAATTAGGCATATCATTACCACATACATGCTTCACTTAAGTAGCATTGCTTTCTAGTTTCTAATTGTCTTTTCTCGTCTGTTATTATGGGCCTGCTGGGCTGGCTATTTCGGACCCCTTGCTTTGTTGCATCTCAGGACGAAGTATGGGCCTGGGCTTTGTCTTTCGGTTTCTCTATATTATAGAAATTAATTTATGTCAAATGTAATAATATATTATAGAAATTATGCCCTCTAATGTAATTTTTTTTCCACAATGTATATTTTGGAAATGTCAGAGAAAAAAAAAACATGTGATGTAGAAGTATGAGAGGAAAAAAGACTGTACTATTAGTAATCCCATGTATTTCTAATATGTTGCATGATTGTGATAACACATCTTAAATTTAAATTTACACAATTATGCGAGGCTTAAGTATTTATGTGTCATAAACATATGATGAGAGAGTTTACAAGTTTGTATAGAAAAATTGTGTAAAAATATATGGTGGATTGTTGTGTATTTTTCTCGTTACAAAAAATGTATATCAGATTCATTCATAAAGAAAATCTATTCTTGTCACTTTTGGCAATGGGTTGCAATCTCCTACTTAAAGGACAAAAACAGAGAAAATATGACTCGAAAATAATGAGATCATATACATACATGAATGATTGATTTAACATTCTATCAAGGGATCCAGTGATTTGTAGCAGGTAAAAAAAAACACTAAATGAGACATGATTAATTTCAAAATCATGAGACTAATTAAAGCAAATTAATGTAATACCGAAAAACCTAAACACAGGCTTCTTTCAAGGCAAATCACAAACAGACCATTAAACACCAATAATCGAAAAAAAAAAAAAGGTAATCAAGGAACATTAAGCACATAAAATGTTCCAAGTTCAATACAACAACGAAAGAAAGAGGAAGTGAGGAATTACAACAATATATAGATTACATGATATAACATGTGCTACTCATTTATATATGAAATAACTTCTCCTAATGGTTGATTGATCCACATGGGATCTATAAGTAATGAAGAGACGTAATCTTTAAGTAATTCTCCATTTGTGTATTTATCTTGACGGTTTCCATACACAACCTTAGCCATACGTGCATAATTAACAATATAATCAAGCACGGACTTTGGAATATCGTTTAACTTGAGACACTCTTCATTTATAACCTTCCAATAATCTTCAACGTCCTTGATAATGTGATGATAGGCCTCTTCTTGTGAAATACCATATTGCTTCATGCAACATTCGACAGCCGAGGCAACGTGTACTCTTTGTTGCTCAAACTATTAATCAAAGCAAATCCAAAGTAAACTACAATTTTCAATATTTGTTAAATAAGCCAAATGAATGTGGATATATATATATATATATATGTCAAATTAAATCCCAATTTTTTTAATTAGAAATGATGAAATGAATTTGTACCTCACGTGAGCATGTGTCATTCAAGACTCTGCCAATGATTGCTGCAGCTTCAATGATTTTTGGATAACTGAAAATCCAATCAAACACATCCTCTGTTGCATATTTTCCCAGACCAACATACGATGTTATCAAATAATGGAAAGCAGAACTCAAGACTCCATTAACTTTATACTCATCATACGTTGGAATGTAACCCTCGTGGCACCATCTGGCTTCAACCATGTAGCCTTTTATTAAGATATAAACCTGCAAATAAAATAACCGATATATTAATTAATTATTAAGATAAATTGAATTGATCATGTAAAGTATTCAAGTTAAAATAATAAAAAAAAAGTGTAATAATCATACAGATTGTTTAAAACGTGGCACCACGAAGCTTGATTTTCCACTTTCAATTGTATCCAACTCTATTTCTTCACACAGTTCTACAATTGTATCAAATACTTCTTTCATGCATTGTGGAAGAGAGTCAATTAAACTGATATCCCATCTGAAATTAAAAAGAAAAAAATTACAGACAATAAACTTTAATATAAGATCATGAGCTAAAAGTTAATAATATTATTTTGAAAGTCTTTTCCCCGTTGAATATTTATATAAGCTATATATAATTTGTAAAGGACATTAACCTTTGAATTGCTTCTGTGAATATTTCAAGTTGTTGAACAGAGCCATAAACATCGTAAGTCTCATCTATAAGGCAAGAAAAGCAACTAATTTCCCCACAAACATTCTTCCATAGGAGCATTCAGGTTTGTAGGACATGCCCAATGACCAAATGTAGGACTCCACCAACCTATCTCTAGCGTAAGGGACCTTTGCTTCAAAGTTTGATTTTTTCCACCACCTATTTAAAAAAAAAAAATTACACCTTTAATTAAAATTTTAAATACATTCCATTTATTTTTTATATAATTATTTCAGTAAGATAGTGTATTTTGATACGAATGTTGACACTAGCAAGGGAAGAAAAAAAAATTAAGGTAAGGAACTTACTTGGTTATCGTGCCAATTTCTTTTTGGTGCAATTTTTGAATAATATTGAAATCCACTTTTGCAAAGGTAAGTAAAGTTTTGTCATGAGATGGATCTTTTTCATACAGAGTCATGTGATATCTTTGGCAAAGTACAACTTTGTTAAGAGGTTCCCTTAAGCAGTGATTGATTTGTTCAGCAAGAGATGGACTCAATTTGTTGGCCAATGACTTAAAATGAGTACTTGAAAAGTCATAGGCTTCTTCAAGTACAGCATCTCCATGAGTTCTTAGATGTGTAGCTTCATACAAACTACACAACCCTTGAATATCATTTGCAAGTGTTTCATTGAAGCTCCCTTGGTCATTTTTGAATTTGTGAAATACACCTGTTCAATTAATTAATGGACTCTGAGTTTTAAGTCTAACATATAACTTTATAGGCATAGTATATATTTTTCTAATCTATACTTACTTGATGAAATTTGGTATCCTTGTTGCCTAAGCAAACGAAATAATAGAGCAAGAGAGTGAAGACTGCCATCTTCAGTACTGATGATGGTGTTATTCTTGGTAAAAGTGTTGTAAACTTGTTCTAATGCTTCATTAATTTCTATTTCGAAATGGTAGGATATTCCGAAACGTTGGATTGAATCGATGAAGTTAAGTTTTTGCATGATATTTTGATTTGGTGATTGAAACATCAATTTGACCTTCTCTTTTAATATTTGATGAGCTTGCTGCTGAATCACATTATCAGTGATTTCCTGTAAATATAGATGCATTAATTCATGAGTTAAGCATTAATTTACAGAGTATCGAATTGTAATTTGTAACTAGAATGATTGTAAATGAGAGTAATACAATAGTATATACCTGGTGATGAGTTTGAGAAGCATATTGAAGGAAAGTATCTCCCCATATGCTAGGAGCAAAAGTTGTAACAGGACGGTTGAGGTCGGATACTACTGCATGTTGAGTTGAAGCTGGAAGGGACATCTTTTGCTTTGCTTTGTATGGAAAATCGTAGGTAGTATTTTTTATTGAAACACCCAAACAATACAGCTACATATTTATAGGGGCAGAGTCAAAGCTTCGTGGTGGCGAAGGGGGTCAACGAGAGCACGTATACAAAAGAAAAAACGGAAAAAAAAAAAAAAACAGATAAATCATCCCACCTAAAAAAAGTAAATGATTGTTACCCCACGCCGAGAAAAAAATTAAAAATATTACCAATTTTTCTTTTTTTTTTTTTAATGGTTGATACAATTTTTATTTTTTTTATTTCCTCAATCACCCAATTTTCTAATCTAATTTCCCAATTTCCTAAAAAAACTAATATCTTTTTTAAAAAATGTACATATTTAGATGGATAGGACTAAAATTGATGAAAAAATAAAAACTCAGAAATTAAGATTAGTTTTCAAAATGTAAAATGTAAACCAAAAAACAAAAATTAAAAAGGCTGAGACAAAAAATATAATTTATCCAACATGAATCTTTATCACGAACCCCGCTTGACCCTCTCCACAAATCCTGCTCATCCATTTTTTCATTCAAAAAAATGGCATTAGTCAGACATTTCAACACACATTCATTCAAATAACAAAATGAACATTTCTCATCTCTTTTTATCAAAAAAATCAAACCATGCTTATTCAAGTGATATTGAGTTTAATTATATATATCACACCACTAAAAATCTTAACCATCTCACACAACTGATAAAAGATTAAAAATATATTTAAACCAATAATCAGTATCAATTATTTGATTAGAATATCATTAGAATACGATGATTGTTGATAAAAAAAATTAAAAATATATCTAAACCAATCATTAGTATTAATTATTTGATTAGAATATCATTAGAATACGATGATTGTTATTAATTATTTTTATGTTCTTTTATATTTATATATTGAGTTATGAATAATGGTTAAAAGATTAAAAATTATACACAGTAAAGATTAATTATAGTCCGCACTCCGCAGCCATGGTGACGGCGAGGACGAATATTTTTAAAACAAATGTGTTTCGACTTTCGATCATTGATTTTAAAATCCATATTTTTGTTTGACCGAGAAGGCACAGTAGTTGGTTGCATTAATTATAAGGAAAAAAAAGTGATTGATGATATTAAAGAAAAGTTATTTTTAATCGATTACTCTTGATTTTTCACCGGAATGGATGGTTTACTTAGTCATTGCTGGCGGCAGGGAAAATGAATTCTAGAAGACTAAATTATAATAGTCTATCACATGCAGAATTTTGTGTTATAATTAACATTAATGGGCATGCCAAGAGGTTGTGCCTGGTGCAAATTGAAAGATTGAGATGACCTATATTCCTCTGATTTCAAAACCACCACATGTCAGACTTTCGGCCCAAGGTATTGTGATTGATTCGAGAATTATGTCATCTTAAGTATGGGTGGGTAGCTAATTAATTAATTTATTATATGAACGAGGTATCTAGCTGAATTACTACTGGCTTTGGTATGCATTGTCAATGGATGATGTAAATATGGTGTTTGGGCAAGGATAAGTGGACAAGTGAAGTGGAGGTCATTTTTTTCGGCAATGGATTAAATATATTTTTAATTATTTGGTATTTATTTTTTTGTCTTTAAAATTAAAGTTTTTTTTAGTCAATAAATGTTATTTTTGATTTTTTTGAAAAAATTATTAAATAAAATATATAAATTTAATAATTTGTATCAATTTTTTATCGTCACAATTTAATTTTAAAAAGTAAAAAATTATTATAAATTACAAAGTTTATATAATTTATTTGAGAATTTTAGGTAGAAAAATTAAAATAACATTTAACATATTTGAAGATTAAAAAATATGTATATTTGGATGAACTTTTTTTTTTTTTAATAAAATTGATTTTAATTATAATTAATTTTTAAGTTATGTGAATTATATTTAGATAATTTTGGTTATAATTGATTTTGAAGTAAAATCTTATATAAATTTTTTAATCCAATCCAAACTACTATTAGTTTCAGCTCCAATAAATTCTAACTAACTTCAGAATCATTCTAAATTCATTTCCAACATAAATTCAAATATATTAAAAATTATCTAAAATTAATTATAGAGTTAGAATCATTTCTTTAACCAAACACACTTAATACATGAGTCAAAAGTCATTTTATAAAAGAATTAAGTCTCTTGTTTTTGTTTGTATTGTATTTTTATGCATTATATTTACATTGAAAGGTACTCATAGCATTTAAACATACCATTTGTAGTACTGTATGACTGTGTGATGGTGAGTGGTTGCAGATCAGGTTTGTGGTGCAATAATATTGGTTGTGGCTATAGGATAATGAAAACTTGGAGTGAGCGATTTGGTCGCAAGTGGGGAGTGACAGTGAGAATAATGAAATATTATAACAAACTAATTAAGAGCATACGAAAACTAAAATATAAATTAAGGTAGTTAAACAATATTACATTTGATAATTAAGCAAATGGCAACACAGAGACTCTTCTACAAACAACAACTGTAGTACATCTTAAAGCTATAACAATACATAAAATGTGCTACTTAATTATTTATATGTGAAATAGCTTCTCCAATTGCGGTTGATCGATGCACATAGGATCAATAAGCAATGAAGACACATAATCTTTTAGTAGTTCTCCATTTGTGAACTTATCTTGATTGTTTCCATATGTAACCTCAGCCGCACATGCATAATTAACTACACAATCAAGCACAGATTTTGGAATGTTATTTGACCTGAGACACTCTTCATTTATAACCTTCCAACAATCTTCAATGTCTTTGCAAATGAAGTTATAAGCCTCTTCTTGCGAAATATCGTATTGCTTCATGCAACATTCGACAGCTGAAGCAACATGTCCTCGTTCTTGCTCAAACTATATATTGATCAAAGCAAACCCATAAAAAAATAGTATCAACATTTATTAAGGCAAATAAACCAATGTGAAATATAAATGAATTGGTACCTTATGTGACGACATATCATTCAAGACTCTGCCAATAGTCGATATAGCTTCAATGATCTTTGAATCACTGAAAATCCAATCAAACACATCTTTTGTTGCAAATTCTTCGGGGCCGATAAACGATGCCATTAAAAGAGTGAAAATAGAAGTTAAGATGCCATTAACTTTATACTCATCATATGTTGGAATGATACCCTCGTGGCACCATTTTGCTTCAACCATGTAACCTTTTGTTAATTTGCAAACCTGCAAGTAAAATAATCAATATAGTTACAGGATAAATGCTTAAATATGGCAAGTTTGTGCTTTCCAATTTTTGTTCATGTATTGTTGTCTCAGTTCCAAAGTCCCACATCGTTTAGTTTGTAAAACTTATGTCTCATTAGTGTTATATATAGAGACACCTTGTAAGCTTTAAGATGTACAAAATAAAAAGTCTTTCTTAGTATAGCCGTGGACGTAGGTACATATATTGTGTGCCGAACCATGTAAATACTTTGTGTCTTCTCTCCCTCTCCTTATTCCTTTTTTTCTTGTTATTGCTCTATACCAACAACTGGTATCAGAGCTTTTGGTTACTCCACAGGATTTCCTTAGTTTAGAGGAATTAGTGGGAGTCTTCTCAGCTTAGAGGAGGCAGTGGGAGCAATGGCATTGGAAGAGGGGAAGGTGAAGATCGAGAAGTTCGATGGCAGAGATTTCAGCTTTTGGAAGATGCAGATAGAGGATTATCTATATCAGAAGAAGTTGTATCAACCCTTATCGTGGATAAGCCGACGACATGAAGCAAGAAGAATGGAACTTGCTAGACCGGCAGGCTCTCTTGGCGTGATCAGATTGACATTAGCTAAGAACGTCGCGTTCAACATCGTAAACGAGAAGACTCTGCCGCAGCCCGATGAAGGCGTTATCGGATATGTACGAGAAGCCGTCTGCGAGCCAACAAAGTATACTTGATGCGTCGCTTGTTCAACCTCAAAATGGGAGAAGGTATCTCTCAGAATCGATCATATTAATGAATTTAATACTATTCTTGCCCGGTTGGAGTCGGTCAGATTAAATTTGAGGATGAAGTGAAAGCATTGATTTTATTGTCATCACTACTGGATAGTTGGGCTGCAACTGTTACTGCAGTTAGTAGTTCTGCAAGGGAGAACACATTAAAGCTTAATTATCTGTTGGAATTGTGACAAGAGAGGTCACTTTACCAATCAGTGCAAGGCACCAAAGAAGAACAAGACTCACAAAAATAAGAAGCACGATGATGATGAATCCGCAAATGCAAAGACAACTAATGAACTTGATGATGCATTAATTTGTAGCTTGGACAGTCTGTTGATTCATGGGTTATGGACTCAAAGTGCGTCATTCCACACTACTCCCTCTAAAGATTTATTGTCTAACTATATTTCCTAAGGTTTGGGAAAGTTTACCTTGCAGATGGAAAATCTCTTGACATTGCTCGGAAGAGGTGATATTGAAATCAAAACCTCCGGTGGAACCTTATGGACATTGCACAATGTCGGACATATTCCCGCCTTAAAGAGAAATTTAATATCTATAGGGCAGTTGGATGATGAAGGGCATTACACCACTTTTGGAGATGGAGCTTGGAAGGTAACAAAAGGCAATCTCGTTGTGGCTCGTGGAAAGAAGCGAGGATCTCTTTACATGATTGCGAGATGAGGATATGGTAGCGATTCTTGAGGTCACAATAATTCAACCCTATGGCATCAAAGACTTGGACACATGAGTGGAAAAGGAATGAAGCTTATGGCGGCAAAAGGTAAGCTATCAAGCCCGAAGCATGTTGATGTTAGTGTTTGTGAACACCGTATCTTTGGAAAGCAGAAAAGGTTAGCTTCTCAAGGGCGGGAAGACTCCTAAAGTTGAAAAGCTAGAATTGGTGCATACGAGATGTTTGGGGGCAGCCCCAAAGAAATCTGTTGGAAACTCACGCTATTATGTCACCTTTATCGACGACTCCACCAGTAAAGGTATGGGTTTATTTTCTTAAAAATAAATCGATGTGTTTTCTGTGTTTAAAAGGTGGAAAATAAGGTTGAAAATCGAGACAGTCTAAAGGTTAAAAGTCCGAAATCGACAATGGCGGGGAGTATGATAGTCGGGAGTTTAAGGACTTCTGTTCGAACATGGGATTAGAATGATTAAGACAATACCAGGAACACCGAGCAAAACGGTGTTGCGAAAGGATGAATAGAACCTTGAACGAGAGAGCGAGGTGTATGCGGATCCAATCGCTTGCCTAAAGCATTCCAGGCGAAGCAATAAGCATAGCAAAGCATATCTCATCAATAGAGGACCATCGGTTCCTTTGAATTATCACTTGCCCAAGAAGTATGGTGCTGAAAGGAGGTAAAACTCTCACATTTGAGAATTTTTGGTTGTGTTTCATATATACTGATAGACTCTAATAATAGAGATAAATTGGATCCGAAGGCGAGGAAGTGTTATTTTATTGGTTATGGATCTGACATGTATGGCTATAGGTTTTGGGATGACCAAAACAAGAAAGTTATCAGAAGCAGGAACGTCACTTTTAATGAGAATTTATTTTATAAGGACAAATTTTCTGCAGAATCTACATGTGTAGGTAAACTCTCAGAAATTCCTGAGAAAGCAACACTTGAAGAAATTTCAGAAAGTGATGTAGCCAATAGAAACCAGAGTACAGGCGTAGAGGTTGAGTCAAGCACTGTAACCATCAACTCCTCTAAGAAGATCTAACAGATTTCAAGTACCACCAGATAGGTATTCCCCTTCATTGCATTATTTATTGTTAACTCGATGCGGGTGAGCTAGAATGTTTCGGTGAGGCTACGCAGGGAATGACTCTATTGAGTGGGAGCTAGCAATGAAAGATGAGATGGCATCCCTTCGTAAGAAGAATAAGACGTGGTCTTTAATTAAATTGCCGGAAGGAAAGAAAGCTCTGAGAATAAGTGGGTCTATAGGCTAAAGGAAGAATCGACGGTAGAAGAAGATACAAGGCGAGACTTGTGGTGAAAGGGTTTCAAAGAAAAACAAGGAATTGATTTCACAGAGATTTTCTCTCCAGCTTGTAAAGATGACTACCATCGAGTTATTCCGAGTATTGTAGCTGCAGAGAATCTTCACTTGGAGCAGCTTAGATGTTAAAACTGCATTCTTGCATGGGGATCTAGAGGAAGACATTTATATGACCCAACCGTAAGGTTTTGAAGTGCCGAGGCAAGGAGAATCTTGTGTGCAAACTTCATAAAAGTTTATATGGTTTGAAACAAGCACCGAGGCAAAGTGGTACAAGAAGTTTAATGAGTTTATGAGCAACTCGGGATTCAGCAGATGTAACATGGACCATTGTTGCTATGTTAAGAAATATACTAACAGCTATATTATCCTTGCTTGTGTATGTTGATGACATGTTGATTGCGGGGTCTAGTATGACAGAAAATTAACAAGGTTGAAGCAAAGAATTGGCGTAAAGCTTTGAAATGAAGGATCTTGGTCCAAATAAACAAATCCTTGGTATGAGAATTCTTAGAAATAGATCGAAGGAATTTTGAAGTTGTCTCGGGAGAAATACATACACAAGTTGCTTGACAGGTTTTACCTTGAAGATGTTAAGACCAGGAATACCCTCCTGGATCTCATTTGAAGTTTTCAAAGGAGCAATTTTTGCAGCATGATGAAGAAAAATGTTACATGTCAAGAGTACCATATGCATCAGCAGTCGGGAGTTTGATGTATGCTATGGTGTGTACCAGACCTGACATAGCACATGCAGTGGGAGTTGTTAGTAGGTTCCTATCAAATCCAGCAAAGGAGCATTGGGAAGGCGTAAAGTGGATACTCAGATATCTGAAGGGTACTTCAGGGATGTGTTTGTGCTTTAGAAAAAGCGATCTCACTTTACAGGGATTCTCAGATGCAGACTTGGGAGGAGATTTTGATACCAAGAAAAGCACCACAGGCTACATTTTTACTTTGGGAGGTACTGCTATGAGTTGGAAGTCCAAACTTCAACATAGAGTTGCTCTCTCAACCACCGAAGCCGAGTACATAGCTATCTCAATAGAAGCAGCTAAGGAGATGATTTGGCTAAAGAATTTTCTCAATGAATTAGGGAAAGAACAAGATAATGCTTCAATGTTTAGTGACAGTCAAAGTGCTATAAGTCTTACTAAGAATCCAGTCTTCCATTCTAGATGCAAGCATATTCAATTAAGATACCATTTTATCAGGGAGTTGATAAATGATGGAGACTTATCTTTGCTGAAGATCTTAGGATCAGAGAATCCAGCAGATATGTTGACTAAAGTCACATAACCCGATAAGCCGAGGCTTTGCATTGCCTCAGTTGGCCTTCGAGGATAGTTGAAGATGAAGGCGCTACACTAGGTGAAGAGTTGATGAACTCATTGCTTACAAGGAGCTGCTACAGTTTGGAACTTAGACCCCAAGTGGGAGAATTGTTAGATTGTTGTCTCAGTTCCAAAGTCCCACATCGCTTAGTTTGTAAAACTTATGTCTCATTAGTGTTATATATAGAGACACCTTGTAAGCTTTAAGATGTACAAAATAAAAAGTCTTTCTTAGTGTAGCCGTGGACGTAGGTACATATATTGTGTGCCGAACCACGTAAATACTTTGTGTCTTCTCTCCCTCTCCTTATTCCTTTTTTTCTTGTTATTGCTCTATACCAACAGTAAGTTGTTACCTTTTCCATTTTAGTACCTCTAAGATTTTTTTTTCATTTTTAGTCTCTGTAAATTTACACATACAGGAATTAAAGTGAAAAAACACAAATTTATTGACTAAAAAGGTTTAATATTTAAATAGGCCATTTTATTTTATTTTTTTATTCAATTGGATCATTTTATTATTTGAGTATTCGGTTATTTTATTTGTAAAAATTATTCAATTATATTATTTTCGTCAATTTAAAGATGATGGAAAAAAAAATCACAACCATTATCTAAGTCATGTCATGTGTGTTTATGGAGTTAACTTAGAAAACGATTCAATTAAATAATTTTTATAAATAAAAAAACTCAATTATATAATTTTTACAAATAAAATAATACAATTGAATAATTTTTACAAATAAAATTAACTAATTGAATATCCAAATAATAAAAGGATTTAATTGAATAATAAAAAATAAATAAAATGACCTGTTTAAATATTAAGCCAACTAAAAATAAACAAAATCACTTACAAAACCTAAACCTAAGATTGAAAAGGCGTAACCTTAATTACAGAACAAAAAATAAACAAAAATATTTACATGGGATAAAATTGAAAAAATGTAAATTTACATATATCAAAACATATTTAAGCCTAATGTAAATTGAATTAATCATGTAAAGAAGTATTAAAAAGAAAAAAGAAAACGAAAGAATCATACAGCTTGTTTAAAACATGGCACCACAAAGCTTGATTTACCACTCTCAGTTGTCTCCAACTCTATTTCTTCACACAATTCTATAATTGTATCAAACACTACTTTCATGCATTGTGGAAGAGATCCAATAAGACTAATATCCCATCTGAAATTTAAAAAAAAAAAAAAAAAAAAAAAAAAAAAAACCTTCAAGCGTGAGATCATGAGCTAAAAGTTAGTTCCTGTTGTTTATCAAAATCCTTTTCCCCTTCAGTGTATATATTGTTAGATATCATTTGTAAAGCATATTAACCTTTGAATTGCCTTAGTGAAGAGTTCAAGTTCTTGAACAGTGCCATAAGCATCATAGGTATCATCTAGAATAGTGACAAAAGCCATCAATTTTCCCATAAACATTCTTCCTTTGTGGTATTCAGGCTTGTAGGAAAAGGCCAACGACCAAAGATAGCTCTCAACCAACCTATCTCTACCATAAGGGACTTTTTCTTTGAAGTTTGATTTTTTCCACCACCTAAGAAAAAAGAAAATAAGTTACACCTTAAAAAATAAATATGCTTCATTCTTTATGATTTAATGTGTTTAGAACAATATTATATTTTGATAGATCATTACAGAAAAAAAAAATCAGGGTAAAGAACTTACTTGGTTATCATTCCAATTTCTTTTTGATGCATTTTTTGAAGAATATTAAAATCTACTTTGGCAAAGGTTAACAAAGTTTTGTTACAAGATGGATCTCTTTCATATAGAGTCATGTGATATCTTACTTCAAATCTATGTACACTTTTGTTAATAGGTTGGCTTAACCAGTGATTGATTTGTTCAGCAATATTAGATGGGCTCAATTTATTGGCCAAGGACTTAAGATGAGTACTTGAAAAGTCATAGGCCTCTTCAAGTATAGCATCTCCATGAGTTCTTAGATGCGTAGCTTCATACAAACTACACAACCCTTGAATATCATTTGCAAGTGTTTCATTGAAGCTCCCTTGGTCATTTTTGAATTTGTGAAATACACCTGTTCAATTAATTAATGGATTTTGAGTTTTAAGTTTAACATATAACTTTATTGGCATGGTATATATTTTTCTAATCTATACCTACTTGATGAAATTTGGTATCCTTGTTGCCTAAGCAAACGAAATAATAGAGCAAGAGAGTGAAGACTGCCATCTTCAGTACTGATGATGGTGTTATTCTTGGTAAAAGTGTTGTAAACTTGTTCTAATGCTTCATTAATTTCTATTTCGAAATGGTAGGATATTCCGAAACGTTGGATTGAATCGATGAAGTTAAGTTTTTGCATGATATTTTGATTTGGTGATTGAAACATCAATTTGACCTTCTCTTTTAATATTTGATGAGCTTGCTGCTGAATCACATTATCAGTGATTTCCTGTAAATATAGATGCATTAATTCATGAGTTAAGCATTAATTTACAGAGCATCGAATTGTAATTTGTAACTAGAATGATTGTAAATGAGAGTAATACAATAGTATATACCTGGTGATGAGTTTGAGAAGCATATTGAAGGAAAGTATCTCCCCATATGCTAGGAGCAAAACTCACGCAAGGTCGCCTGAGCTCAGATACTGCATGTTGGAGGGTTGAAGCCGGAAGGGACATCTTTTAATTACTTCTTACAAAGTGCTTTGTATGGAAAAGGGTTGTTTCATTTTTTGATGAAACACTCAAACATCTAGCTACATATTTATAGGGGCTCAGAGGTTAATCAACGCTTTTACTTTCAAAGCAGCTTAATTAATTACCGAAGACTTGTATAAGTTGTAATTACACAGAAGAAGCCATCGAAACTGAAAAATTGTGCCGAGCTGGCGAGCGAGCTCGTATAATTCTCCGTGTAGGACCTATCAATATTACGTTTTTTTTTTTTTTTTTCAATAACTAAGTGTAGAATTCTTACATTCTGTAGAAAAAATAAATTAGAGAACTTATTTATTAAATAAAATAATTTAATTTATGAAAAAAAAATCATTTTATTTTATAAAAAAGCCAATAAAAAAAGAAATTTATTTTTTCTTTCTTTTAAAAATACTTCTAAAAAAAATTATTCAAATTAACATATACTTATATGCCATGGAAACTTTCCATTTTTTTTTATTTTATATATAAGTAACATCTCTATTTTTTATTTTGTCCTATTTATATAAGTAATAAAGTCTATTTTTTAAGTAAAATATCTATACCCTTACTTTATTGTTAACTTTATAACTTTACACCTTTTTAATTTAGATTAAAGGATTTTTTTTATTAATGATTTGTTTTAGGTTACTTACATTTATATTTAGGTTAAGTATATAGAAATTTTTAATTTTCAATTTTATAAAACTCAAAAAATGGCTTAAGAAAAAATCATTTCAAATGTGATATTATTATATAAAATATATAATATTAAATAAATAATTTAACTATTAATTTTTAAAATAATATATTTAAAACATTTTAATTTATTTTTCAATGATATTGTTATAAAATTAAAACAATTATTGTAAAAAAAATTCAATAATGGCGATGTATATTATAAAGAATTGAATAATCATCCACAACATATTTGGCAAATATATTGTGGTAAAATTAAGAATTCAAAAACTTAACTATAAATTAAGCAAAAGAAAACTTAATTACAAATTAAATTAAAAATATGAAATATAAATTAAACCCAAACAATAAAGATTATAAATATTTTAAAATAAGAAAATTTTATTGAACTATATTATCTGCTCATTTTAGTCACATTCTTTTATTTCAAATCAAGAAATCAATGAAAATTAAAGTATATAAAGTAAACCACTAAACCATGGCCACAATCTAAGCTGAAAAAATCCTAGCAGAGGCATATAAGACAAGTATAGTTTGCCATTATTGAAGGGTCGTAGTCAAGATTTAATTATTGAAGGGTCGTAGTCAAGATTTAAATCATGGTAATTATCTTATAGAATCTAAATTCTAATCTAAAAAAGGAAGAAAAAGATGGATGAATTGAATTTGTAGAGTTATACTACTATTAGTACTATGTGTGTGTTTTTCTATGAAAGTGCTACTTTTTATGTATTGACAGAATGTGTTGTTGAGGCTACTAAAATTGAATGCTCGCCCTATTAATTAGTTGCCCCACTCCACTATCTCATCTTCGTTTGAAATCTCCATTCCAATGGATATACATGCACGTGTATATGTGTATGAGAGAGAGAAAAAATAATTGAATTGAGTTCAATAAAAGCTTTTATATCATACTCTTCTGGTTTCGAAATTTTTTAAATGTGTTCACGTTACTTTTTAATTCTCAGATTTTTTTTGATAAAAAAAATGTTTCTATTTAATAGAAAATCGTTGAAACACTCAAATTAAGGAATCAATGAAAATTAAAAAAAAAAAATATGTACATTTTAGGCCAAATTGTAAAACATATAAACTTGTACCGATGGGGCTCATATATGTTTATCTTTGTGGAAAACAGATAAACTAGTGATTTCAATTTTGTTTTTGGTACCACTATGCCAACTTTCCACCATGTGGTATCTTTTTAGCTTTTATGAGTCATATATATCTATGACTATTATAACTATAAGATTATAATTAACTTGCGGCATCGTAAAAAAAGAAAAGAAAAGAAGACTATAACTTACGTGCAGCACCACAAATTGTCTGTGTAGACTTGGTATTCACCTAATTTTTTATTTTTTTTTAGATACTTAAAAGTTGTTTTAAAGTTAAAGTTTAAAATAAAATTTTAAAAAATAAATTATACTTGCTTGATGAATTTCATTATATATTAAAAAGGATTGGAGAGGATATTAGTGTTTTTTCACAAGTTGGATATATATATATATATATATATATGAGAATAAAAGCAATAAATCAATGAGGTTTAATAATGACAGTAACTACTGAATTTTCAACAAGTTGAAAATTCTAAGAGAGAAGAACTTACAGACCAATTGCATTGCATGTAAATTGACGTGTGCATTGTAAACCTTTTGTTTTTATAATAATAATAATTTTAGAAACTATATTAAAGAGTTTTTTATTGATTGAAGGTGTAAAAAATTTACATTAATAAATAACATATGTCTATTAACTTTTTTATTTATTTAATTTTATTATTTATATAAGCACATGCCTGGTTATGGAATACTCACGCCTCACATGTACGTCATTTTAACTTGTGGGCAGCTGAATGCAACATGGTTGACAACTGAGTCCGGGCTGACTATTTCTGACCCCTGTTTTGTTACATCTCATGACGTATTTTGGGCCTGGGCTTTGTGTCTATATTTTTGTAATTGTTTTTATAGAAAAAAAAATCATTTGTTCTCATAGGATTCCAAAATCTGAAGCACACTAAATCACCTATATAGGTCATTTGTTCTCATCCAGTCTCATAGTCTCATCAGAAAACACTCACTTGCATGGTTTGTCTCTTCTCTTGGTGGCTAAAAGTATCTGATGTCTTAATATATTTTTCATAATACAATAAGATATTAGTGAAGAAATGTATTTTCATGAATAAACTACTCCAACAGTACTAGTCGCAACAAGGCCGGCGGCTAACGGCGCTTCATGGGCATCTTCACACGTGAATGCACGAGCGAGGTAGGTGGATGAAGTGGTATTATATATTCCCAACATTAATTTATAATAATTCATCATCTTTGAAACAGTTCATCACCTTTTATTTAAACACTTATTACCTCATACATCTATTATGGCTCAGGGCAGTCAGATAATAATATACTATTTAATACCTGTTGATGCCTTGACACATGGCGTCCCGATTCTCTGCCGCGGAATATGGGAGTGATCAATGAGTTCATATATATTTAAACTGCATGCATTACGCAAACTTCACTAGCTAAAATGGATGATTTAGTCATAAGTTTCCTAAACTCTACAACATTAATTGGAGTTGCTTCTCTGATAATATTCCTCTTGTGTTTGTTTTTGTATGGTCCCTTAAAAAAAGAGGCTCCCACAGTTGCAGGTGCATGGCCAATACTTGGTCACCTCCCATTGTTAGGTGGTTCATTAACACCTCATAGAAAATTGGGTGATTTGGCTGACAAGTATGGACCCATATTCACCCTCAAGCTCGGTGCCAAAAAGGCTTTGGTTATTAGCAACTGGGAAATGGCTAAGGAATGCTTCACCATAAACGACATTGCCGTCTTCTCTCGCCCCAAGATGGTTGCCATCGAACACATGTGCTACAACGAAGCCATGTTTTCCGTAGCACCCTATGGTCTTTACTGGCGCCAACTAAGAAAGATTGTTATAATGGAGCTACTCTCCCCTACCCCTACCCCTACCCTCAAGGTCAGTCCAAAAGTAGAGCAAATACAGCATGTTCGCGTCTCCGAAGTTCAAAATTCGATCAAAGAGCTCTTCGATGTTTGGTGTAGCAAAAAGAATGAGTCCGGCTATGCGTTGGTGGAGATGAAGCAATGGTTTTCCAATCTAGTATTCAACACGTTTCTACTAATGATCATTGGCAAGCGATATTTCAGTGCGGATGATGAGAAGGCGCAGAGATGTGTAAAGGCTGTGCGTGAGTTCATACGTCTGTTGGGGGTGTTCACTCTGGCAGATGCTATTCCTTGTCTGAGATGGTTTGATTTTGGTGGCCATGAGAAGGCCATGAAAGAAACTGGCAAGGAATTTGACGAAATTATAGGTGAGTGGTTAGAGGACCATCGACAAAACAGGGCTTTGGGTGACAACAACGTTGGTCGAATTGATCAAGATTTCATGGACGTGATGATTTCCTTGCTTGATGGAAAAACTATTGACGGGATCGATGATGATACCATCATCAAATCCACTGTAGTGGTATGTATATTCTTCATGTACTGATTTTAATTTGGTACCAGATTCTTCAATATAGGAATAGGAATGCTAACAACAAACTTTTTAATACATTATTGAGTGGTAAAATACAAATTAAGTGATACTCACAATTCACAAATAAATTGTGATTCTCAATGAAACCACTTTATGCACCGCAATTTAACGAAGAAAGTGATATAAGCATGTACAGATGGAGAAATGAAAAAACAATCAACAATTTTTATAATGGTTTTTAAAAAGGAATTTGGATAGATAGAATACAGACGGAAAAGTTTACAAAGAAGCATGTATAACTTAAAAGTATAAGGATAGAGTCAAAACAATTACATATTAACACAATGACACATATAGTAACCGATATAAAAGAAACCAAGACTTGGGCCTCATGAAGAGACTGTTTGTGATATGGACTTGTTAACCTTGTTTCCTGATATGCATTTACATCCAGTTTCTCCATCAACCTAAGATTGAGATTCCACTATAACAATTGATTTATACAAACACACAACACATGCAAAAATACAATTCACCGAGGTTCTTCACACACTCAAGACACCATTACCCAATCTTGTAGAAACCCACTGCGAGATTCCTTTGAGAAAACTTTCTCAAAGAGACACTAAACAAAGTGAAAGTGAAAGCATTGATATCACCTAATATGTGATGGATCTACAAAAGATAAAACACACTTATCCATTTGCTTTAATTCTTATTTTACAAACCCCCACTAATTATACGTTATTTTGATTGCATATTTGATTTGCAGACACTAATTGCGGCAGGAACTGAGTCAACCATTTCTACTCTTACATGGACAATATGTTTGATATTGAAAAATCCTCTTATACTAGAAAAAATTAAAGCAGAACTAGTCATCCATGTTGGAAAAGAGAGACACATATATGAATCTGATATAAGTAAGTTAGTATATCTTCAAGCTGTAGTCAAAGAAACTTTAAGATTGTACCCTCCAGCTCCTCTCTCATCACCTCGTGTATTCTCAGAAGATTGCACTTTAGGTGGCTACAATGTCAAAAAAGGAACTCGTCTCTTTACAAATCTTTGGAAGATCCACACGGATCTTAATGTTTGGTCAGATCCATTAGAGTTTAAACCAGAAAGGTTTCTTACCACTCATAAAGATATTGACCATAAAGGTCATCATTTTCAGCTATTACCATTTGGTGGTGGTAGAAGGATGTGTCCTGGAATGTCCTTTGGCCTTCAATTAGTTCATTTGACACTTGCTAGTTTTTTGCATTCCTTTGAAATCTTAAATCCGTCAAGTGAACCTCTTGATATGACTGAATCTTTTGGCATAAGCAACTCTAAAGCCACTCCACTTGAGATTCTTATTAAACCACATTTATCTCCTGATTGTTATGAAAGTCTCTGATATTTAATTATGTGTTAGTGGTGTGGACATGGTGCGTGTATTGTTGATTAGTTAACTATATGTAATTTGTTTTGGTTAAATTATGTTTTCCTTGTAAACTATTTGAAAACTATGTATTTTGTTGCTTTCATTTTAATCATCGTGAATGAAGAGATTGATCCGAAGATATTTTGTTATGGATTATTTTGTTAAGGATTTTGACCCGAGTTTAAGACTAAAAGTCGAAATTCAAGCAACTGTATCCCCTGAGAATGTTTTTGTTAAGCCAGTCAGTTCAAAATTTTGTGATTCCCATAGTTCATACGGGATCAGACACATTCAAAAACAGCTACAGAACAAGAACAGCTAACAATAACATGACATTTTATAAAAGAATCAATATACTAAGTCACTAGTACATGAGTTTGAGATGAGATAACACTGAAAATGAACATAAACCTTAGTTTCTACTACCACTACTACCACACAGTATTTCCTATCTATGTATCTATCTATCTATGTTTTACTTTTAGCAATGCCATGCTGAAGCAGATATCAAATTTCTGTGCCTCCAACCCAACAACATAGCTCCATCCTTCTCCACTAATGTATAATGTTCTGAATAGCACTTCAGAAGGCTTCCTATCACAGAATTCACATGAGAGCTCAAAGAACACTGACGAAAGCCAGCCATTGTTAACCTCGACTTCCACTTTCCCAACAGTTCATGCCTCTCGACCCTTTCCTTGCCCTCACAGGCTATGATGTTGACAATATCCCTGGCCAGACAATGCTGCTCCACATTAATCCTCTCCTTGCTGTCCCTTGGGAGTGTTACATCAATGGAGTCAAAGATTGCCAAGTAGTAATCCAAGGTTTCATTGAACCTGTTTAGGAAAGGGTTCGTGTTTGTGTTTGATTCCTGCTCCACCAGTGTGGTCACCTTGGGAGAAAGTGACCTCACCAATCTCAAAAGTCCATCCCTTGGGTTGCTCACATGAACACTCTCATCAGCTGTGTGGTGGAGCTGCAAGGGGAAGTTCACAGCCAAGGCCTCTCCTGGCCTTATGTCAAGCATTTCCCTTGTCACGTCTGGAGCAAAGACTGGCACTCCATGAAACTCAATTGGAATGCCAAATTTCTCAGACATCAAGGCCAGCCTTTTCCCAACAACTTCTATCCCACCACGGGCATATTTCGAAACAGGATCATCAATTCCTGTGATCCGGACATGAGGAGCACCGCCCGGCTGTGCTGCAAGGGCCTGGAGAAGAGTCATCCATTGAGTTCCCTGAGCAATCTGGAAGTCTATGATGTGTATGCGGTCCTCGTTTCTGCACGCCTCTGCAATGGCTCCATTGGCAGCCATGTAACCGAATTTCAAGTAGGGGCAGATCTCAAACAGAAGCTGCATGTAAGTGAGTAGCTCTTCGCCTTCAGGTTCTCTGCACCTGAGGGCATGATAGATGCTGTTCCCTGACGCTTCCATCCTTGCGACTAGCCCTTCTACCATGTAAGCACCGAGCCGCTGGATCGGCTCCCCGTTGATGGACACAGCATCCTTAGCCTTTCCTACCAACAGATCAAAATCTTTCATGTTGTCTTCAGACAGGGCCTTGGCACATGCAATCAGCAATTGCCTCAAATCATTTGGTGGGAAAGCTTGTAGTGTTGCTTCCTCCTCCATCAACTTTCGCCGTTTCTCTACATGCACAACTTCACTAGTCTGCTTACTAGTGCCGGTAACATATGATGGCTGAGTTTGAGTATATTGTTGTGACACATGGCTCTCATTGCTCCAGGACCTGTATCTCTGGCCGGACGCCATCGGCGCGGTAAACTGATCATCATCAGGGGCCATCAGAGCAGTTTCTAGCTCAAGCAAAGCGTGTTGGATTTTCTGATTGCCACTCACATTCTGTAGAAGAGAGCTCATACCAGAATAGAGTGGGAAACTGTCAAAAGATGAGAGTGATCCATACATATAATGGTTGGTTTCGAGTGAAGAGTTGCTGACACCAGAGAGGATTTCTCCGGGGCTGTATTGCTCCTGGCTGTCACTCAATGCTGAAAGAGCATCAGAATCAAAATAAGTGGAAAAGGGTGAATTAGGTGAGTTTCCTGTGTCGTATTTCAAGGGTAGAGATGGAACAGTGGGAAAGGATGACATGTATGGGAATCCTGCACTAGTGACACCACCACCGAAACTGAAGAGCTGTTGTGAATCCATGCTAAAATGATTGCATCAGCTGGTTTTATGTGAAGAGGTGGTTCTAATAATTTGACTAGCAAATCAGAAAAGTCTTCTTAAGATTTTTGCTTCTGACTTGATTCTTGAACCCGCAACAGTTTCAATAAAAGTATATATAAATCTGCAATGACAACATAGACATGCACCAAAATGAGTATTGTCATAATAGCTAAATCACAAGTTCATGGTACCAATCATCTAGCACAACTGAGATTTGGAGAGAAGACAAACGCATACACACACACACAAGAAAAATGATCATACACACAGAGATAATTAACACTCAAAAACACAAACATAGATGTTTTAAGTTTGTTGGTATTTTAACATGGTGGAAAACTAAAGCATAAGCTCTGTGCTGTGAATCGAACGCTTTCACAATTTTCTTTACTCAAAAGGAAGCAATTTCGGCAAACCTCCCATAATATGATTTCAGAAAAGGTTCAATCTTTAGATGTATATAATAACAATAACATCAAGTGAAAATTCCTTAGGTTTGCATAGCCAAACAATTAAAATCAAAGTAAACCTCTACGAAAATAAAAAATCATCTCTATTTGTTTTTTTTATAAATTGACCCCCACTTCCTCCCTACGAAAGCATATAAAATTTTCCATGATGTAACCTTTCTATTAAAAAAAGGGTAATCCAATTAAAGAAGAAGAAAAGGCAAGACGCTGAAACATAAAGAATAGAGAATTAATACAAACACGAAGTAAAAACAAAAAAAACAGAGAAAACAGATACATAGAGATATCACATCACAGGATGGGTTATTCAGTTAGGAAAGTAAGAGAAATTACCTCACGAAGATGAACTAAATTCAGCGCCCAGAGTTTGAAACTCGAAAGCTTGAATGAGTGTTGTGGTTGGGAATTCGTGCAGCTTCGATGTTGTTGCTAATGTTTTATTAACGTTTTATGTCTCTGTTTTTTGGGTTTGGATGAAGTTAGGAGGTGTTTGAATGATATATATAGAGAACTAAGTGAGTGATTGGCTATGTATGAAAGAAGACTTGTACGGATAACACCGAAGACCAAGGTGACGGTAACGGGAGTGATAGAAAGATCGTGTTTTATTGCTTTAAATATAAAAAATAGCATAAGCATGATACACTAGTGCGTGGTTACGGCGCCTAGTTTAAACGGAGCCGACCACACGTTAGGGAAATGGCGTATAACATTCCTCGCTATTTCTACTCAGCCCCTACGCGGATCGAGCGTGCTTCCACTCTCTCTGTTCAACCGAGCCTCATTCCTCAATATAGTAATAACCCATATAATTAGAACTACTGTATGTTAGTAATGTTAGTAGTAATAAATAGTAACTCAGTTGTTGATTTTTATGTACAATCTGTAAGAGAAAATTATTGTTATCACAACTTAACACATAATTAATATAAACACCAACAACAATTAACAATTAGTATAAGCAATAATAGTTTGTAATCCTTAATAAAAGAGATTCCACTTAGATATAAAAAAAAATTATGAACACCAAGAAAATTATGTTGAGAGAAAAGTATACACATTATATTAAAATGTGGGTTTTGACATAATTCAATCTTAAAAACTAATTTAGGTGAGGGTTGTCTCACACTTATATACTCTATCTTGACATTAACTCTATTTAATATGGGACTTGAATTTTTCTCAATACACCTCCTCCTACCTAACATTTTTTGGATTTTTAACATGATGAAAAATCTTTTTTAATAATTTAGAATAAATTTTAATACCATCTTTGAATATGAATTTGTGCCTAACTTTTAGAGTTCAGTTAAGTCAAAACTTATATTCTAATACATTATATATATTCATAATATTTAATGAAGATTAATTTTTATTTTTTATGAGACTACTTTTATATAGATGCTATGATAATAAGTATCCAAAGAATAATGCTAATGAAGTTTCACTCATAGTCATCGTGAGATTCGTGGCAAATTGACAATTGACAAACTTGTTTGGGATTTTTATTTTATGTCAACTACTGAGGAGGAAGGAAGGATGAATAATTAGAGTCTAGTCATTCAATTCAATCTATTCGCTCTAAGATATACTGTACAATGTTGCTACGCAATTCTTATTTAATTTCCATGAAATTTAAGAATATCATATTCAATAAAAGTCGTCTAATATTTATTGGTGATTACTAATTATAAATATTTTTTCTATAAATGAGAGGCAAAATTGACACAAAATTACCTAGTTTAACAAAAAATATTATAAAAAAAAGTACATATTGCTTATTAATAGGAGAAATCTGAGTATATATTTGTCCAACTCAAATCACAATTAGTATGAATAAAAAACTCGATCAAATGTATCAATCCTTATTGATTTACAATTGAATAAAAAAAAATCCTAAAAAGGAAAAATAAACAGTTGAATAAACTAAAGATGACAATTAACTATAGTCACTGTTTTTTTAGGAATGAAATGGGCATTATTCAATTAATGATGTGTTTTACATAATTACATCAAACAAGTGGTTAAGATGCAATGTAATGAAGAAAATCTTCAACCATATTACAGTGCTGGTTTACATGAATAATGGATAACTACTATGGTCAATGTTTTGGGTAGGAGGATCGCATCAATATTTGACTGATTCTATCATTGATTAATGAGTAAGTTAAGGTAAATTATCATCATCAAGCCTTCAATGTATAACTATTAAAATTATTATTATAAAATTATATGTGTTAACCTCGCATTCTTGTTATTCACATGTGTCGTTACTCAAACAAAAGCATAAGGGGGTGATTATTGATTAAAATCTTATGAAGAAAGACTTGGTCCATGGCTTAATTAGTGCATTGAGATTTATAATAATGCATTAAAATTTAAATTTAAATAATGGTTCGAGTTCACACGCGCCACAGGTGGGGTTGAACCTTACGCTACGTGACTCATGGGTGACGTTATAATAATAATAATCTGCTGCGGAAACAGTACAAAAGCGCGTGACGGAAATGGCAGCATACCCGTAACACTAATCTCACACAGAGCAACACACGTGTCAACATCTGAAGCCCCGTTTTGACTGTTTGACATACGTGGCAAGCGTTCACACGGTCCCTACAACGGTTTTCTATGGTCGTGGACCGCATTAATATCCAATCCCTGTGGGTTATATCCAGATCCTGAAACTGACCCGGGCCCACATGCTAAATTCTTACATTAGATTTATCAGTTCGTATTTTATCCGCTAAAATCAGTCAAAAGAAAATGGCCTGGCTACTAAACATATGCTTAATTTGATTTATAACATTATAATAATCTTTGGTTAACCATATTTTATGCAATCATGGACCATGTGAGTAGTGTTCATATGAGATATTTTCATATTCAAGAATGAATGATACCTTCACATGCAATTTATAATTATATATATAGTTCACGTTTTATAATATTTTAGTATCTTATTAAACTCATCACCAAGTAAGGAAAGTATTATATTTACATTGGTTTATGTCAATAATTCTCTAATCTCTATGATCACTACTCCCACCTTGTCCATTTGATCCCAGTTTCAGTGTTTCCATACATTTGCCTATGAACATAAATATATAGAGAGAGAAATTGTGCTACAAAACAATAGATAGACCCACAGGGTAAATAAATATTTAAGCAGATGGGTTTTTTATGTTGTAAGTTACTGTTACCTACTATTAAAGAAAGTAAGAAACCACTTGTGTATTCGATGGAGATCGAGTAGTTGTAAGTTGTAACAAACGAAAATTCCAGGTAGAGAGAGAGAGAGAGAGAGATTAGTAATCATGTCTCACTTTCATAATCTTTTTTATCTTTTACTTTATTTTTTTACAAGATGTCGACGATGTGACCTATTCTAATAAGCCCTTTTGTACTTACTGTTTTGGATCATGGCGGCTGATTTGTCACATGTTACACTTTTAAAGGGTCCATTTTTATTAGTTAATGCTGACATGTCAAAAGCATGTGATTTTTTCTTTATGGATATTAAATAACTGGAATATTTTATTATTGTATAAGATTATGTTTAATTATACATTAGTTTAGTTAACATCAAACAAATATAAATCTCATGTTATCGTATAAGAAAAAGGTAGAATATATAAGTAGGAATAATTCTTATTTTATGAATTAGTCTTAGGAATTAATTTAGGTTTAAACATACATTCTAGTCCATTATAGATTTAGTATAATTGATCATCAACCATATTATCAATATATTAAGTCCAAAAATGTTAGGTGTAAAAAGAGTATATTAAGAAAAATTAAAATCTCATCAATTAGATAAAGATAAAATCAAGATAAAATATATAAATAAAAAACAATTCTTTATTATATGAGTTAATTTTGGATTGAGTTAGATCAAAACACATATTTTAAACAAATTATAACGATTTGAATCATAATATTGACTATAAAATAAACTATATTAAAAAAAAATGAAATATTCACTTTTCTACCCTCCTTATCTTAATGAAAATTAGTCATGATTTGTTTCTGTTTTCAATGTTGTTTACTTAGTACCATTACTTTCATAGAATTAAATTTTTTAATAACAAATTTTCTATATAAAAATTATATTTACTTTTATATCATAAATTAAAATATACAGTATACTTTGAAAAGTGAAACTTTCACTATTCATTCTCACTTTCTTCTTTCTCTTATTTCCTAATACATATTAATCGAAATTATTCTTAAATCTAAAAATTGTGGATTGATTTTACTTAATCACTTGTTCATTTTATTTTATTTTTTGAAAAGCCAATCGAATTATATTGATAATAACATTCAGAAGAAAACACAAGTTGTATCATTTTTAGGATAAACACAGATAGGAATCAAATCAAGCTGAATCTATATATGTGATGTTATCAATATCAAATGTTCTCAAGTTCTTGATGTTTTATCACTTGTTCATTTATTTATGGATGAGATTTCGTGTATGTCATATGCTGTATTTTTATCCATGTATGTCTTATCTTTTGAAAGCACTTTCCTTTGTTTCTTATCATGAACAGAAAATCCTCAAGGTGTGTGTGTGTGTGTGTTTTTTAAATCAAATTGTGATATGTTTCGGTGTTAACATCAAGAAGAAAGATTAGTGGAGATTTATACTTGTTATATGAAAATATCCATATATCATCACTCTAAAAAAAAATCAATTATAACGCGTGCTCTGAGTGGCACATATGACATTAATAATAATTAACCTAAGGACTTTCAAAAGCTGAGATTAGCATCATGGTATCTTGCTTTTGGCATCAATATCAAAGAAATTAGTGGTACTAAAGGAAAAGTAAAGATTTTGATGCTTGAAGTCATGAACAGAGTTGCATATGTGAGCATTGGAATGACACGTAGTATTTGATAAGAATTATCATGATCTTTACATTACAGTCTGAAACAGTAATTGGATGTGCCCGAATCAGTGGCTCTTTTCAGTTAGTTCGTTGCCACCACAAAAGCCCACACACACACACACACACACACACACACACACAAAATACAAGGGGATTATTGAATAAATTTTTTTATCATACTAGTAAGGAATAACTTCTACAAATATAAATTATTAAAATACATTTAAATAGTAAAAAAATAAAAACAACCGTTAAAAATGTAATAAATTTTATATTTCATTTGTATTTAATTGATAAGTAAATGTTCTCTTTATTTTAGAGAAGTTAAATGCTAGTCAAATAAACTTTAAAAACATAGAAGTAGAACAACACAAGTTTGAGGAGATGGAGATCCCACAGCATTTATTTGGAATTGCAATAAGCAAAGTAGAACTTTTTAATAAGACACTACCCTTCACCACTTGTGACTATATATGGATGAGTCCACACTCCACTAATGACTAACCCTAATATCATTAATGCAGTCGTTGGTTGAATTGAATCTAATATATATCCGTCCATTTGGTTTCGTGCACACATATTGGGATGCCCATAACCATAAGCCTGGTCTCAAATTTTAATGGACACATGAATAATGTGAGTCCTAAATACACATGCTTTCTAAATCTGCATGCTATTCTTAATTTTTGGTTTTACTTTGTTTATTGCTCAAATTATACTACAAATCCCCACGAGGTCTTTTCAAATTATACTACACTGTTCACTGTTGAGTCGGCGAATTGGCACTGTGCATATTAATTCTTCTTTTTCTTCATGCACTTTTTATTTCTATGTATTTTCACTGTCAAACTTGTTATATTATTATTGACTGGTAAAAATTATTATAAATACAATAATTTTCAAAATAATTATTATAAAATCGATAAATTTATTGTTCATAATAATTTCGGTTTGAATGATAATATAAAATAACTTTATACTACTACTAATTAAAAGCTACAAATTCTAAGATGGTGAGTATGCTATTAAAAGATTTTAATTCTTTTAGATTAAAATATTATTCCTTAAATTACTCGTATTGATTTTTTTTTTTTTCTGTATAATCGACATGGTGGATTGGTGAGAGATAAGACAAGAGTGTGATATCGGTGAAATAATAATCACGTGGGGGAATTGCGATAGACGAGATTTTGCATTGTGTTCCCATTTCTATTAACGTGGACATGCCATTTACCGCATATCATGTCCATGCGCCACGTAACCTTTTTCAATATGCTGTGTTTTGTGGTCATAATCTCAAGCGACGTAGACCTTTATGGTTATTTGGATCCAATTTTAATTTTTTTTCTTCCTTTTTTGCCTAATTTTTAATAAGAACAGGAGATTTTTTTGGTTACTTTATGCAGATTTTATAAAACTTTTGTTCTGTGGGGATTGTCAAAGTGAAATTTTAGTTTTGATTAAAAATTCTAATATTTTTTAAAGAAATTGTGTGTGTGTAATTCATTTATGTTGGGTTTTTTAGGCGAAATGTAAAAACTAACTAACTAAATAAATAAATCATGCAACGTGATCTTGGATTGGATCGGATCGGATCGAGTCAAGACAAGGAAAGGCACTTTGATTTTGACTCTCTTTCTCCAATTTTGATGCTAGCTTCTTCCATTTTTTCAATTCCACTCTTTCAATTATTATTATTTTATTTTTATTGATTGAAACACATGGTCAACGGACCGAAGTCAAACAACAAAATTACAAGTGGGATTTTTAATTCTATGAAATAGAAAGAGTAGGAAGAAAAACATGTTTGCATATAAAAAATAAAAAAAAGTGTACATAAAATAATTATTTTTGGACCATTGATCCCTTTTCTTGTCTTTGAGAAAGAAAGTACGTGGGAATGGTAGAGATGATTACAAACAGAAATACTACTTGTTATTTACACCCATATTTTTTTTAAGTACACCTCATCTCTTTTATTTCCTTTTATTTTTCTATAATACCATTTTGTAAATGTTATTTTGAACCCTAGGTATATGCTTCATAATCTGTTATACCCTTCTTTCACCCCTCCCCCCTTCTTTTCACTTCCCTTTTCTTTGTAAATCCCTCTTCTCCTTTGCATTTACGTTTTACCTTGCACTTACGCCTCTTGATTGCTTCTTTTTGTCTTCTTTGTTCATCATGGGTCTTCTTCAACTTCATTTCTTTCACACCCCTTCTTTCCAAAAATATGATTCCGCGGTTTTTCTAACGACGTTCCTACAATCAACAATATTATTTTCCTTCCCATCAATTGATTTTTCAAACATCTTACTAATGCAACAATTCATAGTTACATAAAACAAAATAGGAAAAAGGGTAAAACAAAATATACATATACAATAATGTGTTTCGAAAATGATATATACATACACCAAAAACGTGTTTTCAGAATAATATATACATATACTAAAAACATATACATATTTCGGAAATGTGTTTCCAGAATTGTCACCTAGAAATATATTTTCAAATATATATATATATATATATATATATATATATATCTTATTCTAGAAATACATTTTTGGTAATAATAAACCATACCCCTTTGAGTTGTGCTTCTCCAATGGTTTTCTATATAAGAGTCTTTGAACGCCTTGAGTCGTAGCCTCCAATTGTTAACATGGTAGAACTATTAGAAACACACTTAAAGAAACAAAACCATCATCAAAACCAATTCACTTAAGAGATGTTTGCGGTCTGTAACCATTGACGTTGTAGAAAGAAAACGCTTATTTGAATGCATTTAAAGAATAAAAGTCACCATCAAAGCTTCTATATAAGATATTACCAATGTACTTTGAAACATAGTGTCACATGAAAAAAAAGATGCACAATATTGCATATAATATTGATGGAAAATATAGTATTATATAAAGAACATGGGATAAAGATGAATGCAAAATCAAGAGTTAAAAGAATAATAAAAATAACATTTTAAATAGGATTCAAAATTATAAAATAAGATTTTAGATAAGGTTCAAAATTAGAAAATAAAATTTTAGATAGGATTCTATGGTTTAAAGAAGATAAAGATAGACATAAAATAACACCTAACAAACTTGGGGTGTAAGATAAGGATAAATCTAGTATGAAAAACTAAAATGAATGAAGGTGGTGTACTTAGCAAAATTAGAGGTGTAAATAGTAATTTCTGAAACAAATTGAAGCTACATCATTTGTATGACCGCAAATATCATGGGCCTGCTCATTCTTTTTATTGACAAATGGTCCAGGGCTTTCTTTTCTGCTTTTTCCGTTAAAGGCATAATATTTTTGGCCCAAGAGGGTTAAGAAAAAGGGAAGTTGCTATTTTCACCACAATTTACTATTCACATGCCCAATCTACTTTCAATTTTATTTTTCCAAAAACACAATTCACGAAATCATGATTCTAATTGGAAACCCGTGAAGTGAAATATTTTGAAACATACTCACGATTTTTTTTTATATTTTATATTAACTAATTTGATTAATTAAAAGCATAATAATAAAATAATTTTAATTTATATAATTAAATGATTACATATAAAAATATCCATCTCGCATATTTGCAGGAGTTAAAAAAATGTTAATTAATAATAAAATAAAGACTGAATCAAAATTTTAAATGAGCATATGTGATAAAAGATATCAGTGATAATCCATACTTAAAAGACAAGATATGATTTAGAGAGATAATTAAGTCATTCTTATTGTATTATATAACCTACAAAAGAAGACTGTGTTGTGCTCCACTTAAACATATGATTCATGAAGATGGAACTAGAACAAAAGCACATGCCTCCACATGTGCAAATCACAAATATATATAAAAAGAAATCGGCATTCATGCTTCTTTCAAGTTCAACCTCGTGCAACCGTACAAATGTGTTGAAATATATATCTTTGCCTTCAAGATATATACATGCCTGCAAATACAGTCAATGATCCTTCTCTCTTAATTTCTCTATCTCTTTAAAAATAATAATAATAAAAGAAATGAGAGCATGATTGTATATATGCATGATTCATCGTATCTTGTTTGAGCATTTTCTGATAGCTAACTTAACCAAAAAGTTCTTATCAGGATATTCTTCATAATAACATTGAAGGCTTCATCATTGAATAATTAAAAGAATAAAAAAAATAAATCATTCCTTTCTTATTTTGAATGTTCCACATAAAAACTAATAATTAAATCTTTCATGAACTAGTTAAAAGGATGAATCGATCTAATGCATGAAACAAACAAACATAAAAGTACCTTGAATCTAGCTAGGATTTTGCTTTTATTTTATTTTATTCTAATTACACTGTATTAATTATTATTATTATTATATGGCGACAAACACTTCATATTACCGTCTCTTTTTGAGCTTTTGTGTCATCTCATTTGACCATGATTTTATTGGTTATATATATAGAGAGAGAAGAGTAGGTAAAGTGAAAAGAGAATAATCCAATTCCTCTCTCAAAAAACAATTAGACCACTACCAGATATTACATTAACTAGCCCTTGGTTTAATTAGTCCACACAAACCTAATTATAAAATGTTTTGTTCTTTTATAAAAGCACCTTGAGATTATGGTCCTAATTGTATTAAATAAATAAATACTATTTACTGTTCAACTAATTAAAGGTCCATATCATTGGCAACATAATACTGTATTAGGGTTGTAAAAAGTAGAAGACAAATTGCAAGGGAAAACTTTATTGTTTCTGCTTTTAATGACAAAATGACTTATTAATTGCTCTCACAAAATTGGCCACTTCAGTATTATTAATAAGTATTAAAAATATAGTATTGTTATATTTATTTTCATTCTCGATACCAATAGGCAATAACTTATATATGGTTTGTCCAATGAACGTGAGCAGCACCAAAAACATTTGCAACAATATTCGTCGGACTAGTTGTTGGTGTCTGCCTGAAAATCTATACATATTTTGGGGGCCAAAAAAATGAAAAATCTTTATTCTTGTTGAGCAAAGGATATGTTATATTAATCCTGGATTTGATTGAGGTGCCCTAATTCAAGGATGTGAATATGACCAACCCAAATACAATATTATATTGTATACGAACCAAATTTCAGCATTTTGACCTTGCATCGACAAGTACGAAATTTAAAATGAAAGTTCTATTGGCGTTAATTTCAGGGAAATATATATGACATTGATAGACTTGAAAAATAGGACAATGATACTTTTGAAAAATACTACTCCATTCATAATTATGGCATGAAACCATGAAAGTTAAAACCATATTTTTGATTCTTGAAAAAAAAAAAAACTTATAATAATGTTACTCTAAGTTTTCTATATTTTCTTTTAAATGATAAAAGAGATGGCTATATGTCTGTATAGTTTATGTGTTTGTTTTTATTCTTTATTATAGCATGGGTTGAATATTATGTAGCTTAATTAATTAAACAATAACCACAATCACATATGATACAATGAAGTAATCAAATTAAATATAAAAGTGACCACTTTCAAAAAAGGTCAGAAGTGGGCTTCACTTAGTTTTCATCCCAAAAGTGCAGTATTGCTTGGATTCATCACTTTCCTTTTGTTTCATTTCATGTCACATTAGGTCATTTAGGTGTGTTAGGTTGATTGTCGATCACTTACGTTCTCTATTTTTTCCATACCTATTACTATCCACCAAAATCAACTAACTTGGCTTTACGCAAATACCCGAATATATATATATATATATATATATATATATATATATATATATATATATATATAAATTTCTGAATGAAAATTTTAACTCTCGATAACTCTTATGGTTAAACATTTAAAATTTTGCATTGGTTCAACCAACTCTCCCCACATACAAATTAAAAAATAAACTATTATAAGTTTATAACTGTTGTCAATGGCTCATCAGAAGAATTGAATTCAAATAAATATGATCGATCAAAATCGAAACTTCAGACTGTCTGCTGCAAGCAACCGTCAACGTTACTTCTCTGTATTATAAATGTTTTTTTAATAAATGAATACTACTTAAGTTTCAAAGAAAAAAAAAAAAAGAATGAATACAAAGTATAAACGCAAGGAGATGCATTGAGAGCATGGTTGTGAAAATTGGTCCAATTAGATTGGGAATTGATTCTGTGATTTTTTTTTTTTTAATCTCAAAACGATATTTAAGCCCGAAGAATTTAATCTTAATAAATATTATAATGATGATTAATTATATTAATTATTTTTAGTTGTATTTGTTTTTTTTAAGAGTATTATAATTATTAATAAATTTTATTTGTTATTATTGACCCTAAATTATTATTTTATTTAATTTCATATATTAATATATTACTTAATATATTATTATATTATATTTAAAAAAATTATTAAAATCAGTTCAACCCTAATTTAACTTGTAATAAACCTTTGAACCTTAAACAAATAACTTTACCGATTGAGTAACCATTCTAGTTTTAAAAATTCTGACAATTCAAAAAATTAAAATTAGTAGGACTATTATTTTTTATTCCAAGAGTGTTGTTTAGTTAGGTTGCAGCTATTTACTCTTCTCAATCAGGGCAATCAAGTGGTTCTTAAATAATCATAAGTCTGACTGTACGGCCAATGATGGACCACGTGTCCAGCTTAATATGGGGCCTGCCGCATTTAACTTCTCCAATCACAGTTCCCGAATCCCCAAACACCACCTTCACTGAGAATAATTGCGGCTTTAAAAATCATAAAAAAAAAAAAGAGAGAATAATTGCCAAATGTCACAGAAGCATAATGAAAAGAAAAAGAAAAAGCGCTATGCAGTAAAGGGGACGTTTGAGAAGTTATTTTTTTATGCTCGGAATTATGAATCTTGAAAATAATAAAAAATATTTATATAAATGTTACAAGAATAAAAAAATTATATAGTATTTGTATATGTTACTTTAATTGTTTATCACATTTTTTATTGAAGTAAAAAATAAACATTTTTGGAAGATATTCTTTCAGTGTCATTTTTAGAAATCGACACAAAACATGGAAAAAATCAAGATTTTCAATATAAATTTTCCATGAATCCGGGAATTTGTTTTTGGATGAAACAAAAGAAAGACACTTTAAAAAAAATTTGTAAATTGTAAATAAAGTATCAAATTATTTTTCTCCTTTGGCGCTTTTTTTTATTGCAAATTCTATTACAAATATTTTATTTTTCAGCGGCGACTTCACCGTTTTCCGTATTCTGTCGTTAGTATCTGCACTTTTTATTATTTGTTCCGAAACCGTGTCTGCTTTCAACTCTGTTACACATAACATAACATAACACATTCTTTTCTCTCGTTTCTGTTATTGGAATCTCGTTCAGGATCCGTTTACCCTTTTGATTCCTTACCATTTCTGAGTTTCACTTTGTGTCTTTAGCAACGCTTCCACGAAACACGTAACTAACTCTGGCTTCAGTTAATTCAGCTTTTTTTTTGTTTTTTTTTTGCCAGTGTGTGAATTGGGAGTACACGCTTTCATGGTTTTCCCAGAACATGTTTTTGTTTCCTTTTTTGTGTCAACCTTCTTTGCTGTCTCTCTCAGTGTTTTGATCTGTCATCCTATCCTATTTATGTTCCTTCAAAGTGTGTTTTGTGTCTGAATGTGGCTGCTTAGCTGGATATATATTCCTCTTCATTCTTTTTAATTTTTTAATTTTTTTTTGGATTTTTGTGTACCCTTTTTTGGTTGCTAAGAAAAACAGCTTTGTGGGATGAAAGGAAGAGGGAAAAAAAATGGTTCTTTGCATTTGGTTACATCATGTGACTCACAACATGTTTATATAAATCCGTGTTGAGATTTCATTTGTGGGTTGGACTTTTTTGCTTCATTCTGATCTTGCTCTCCTCTTCCTGTTTTTTGGTCCATGTATGATTGGATGGATAAAAAAATGGATAAAGTTTCGAGATTTATGCATTTCAGATTGGTATAGGATTGTGTTGAATTTGTTTTGGATGTTCTGGTGCCTTTCTATTTTGGGTCTTTGGTACATTTCTTGGTCTGCGTGATTTGGTTTTGGTGAATTTTTGTTTTGGATAGTCATGATTGGTGGTAACTGGTGAAGCGGTTTATGGTAAGTTATGCTTGTTTGATTGTTTCAATGTACTGATGTCATTGTCCAATGTCCAGCTTTGATTTTTCTACCTGATATTATTTTTCATCTTCCGAGTGTTTTAAACTTCCGAAGACTTTTTGATAATGACTTTGACAATTAAGAGGAAAAGCCTTCAATTGACCGGTTCAAGTTCAATGTTGTAAACCAAGTACCACGGAAGGCTCTATAACCACATTAGTCTATTACTAATAGCATATATTTGACTATGTTTTGTTGCATAGTGATGATGACGATGATGATGCACCTTGTGGCAGGTATGTAAATGGATTGGATGATCAATAGGGAATCATAGCACAGAAGAGGGACAAGGAGAGATGAAAGAGGAGTCAACTGGACTTATCATTGGGATTTCCATAGGTGTTGTGATTGGAGTTGGATTGGCAATTTCTGCATTGTTCTGTCTTAGATATCACCGGAAGCGGTCGCAGATTGGCAATAGCAGTTCCCGGAGGGCGGCTACCATACCAATCCGCGAAAATGGTGCTGATTCTTGCAATATTCTATCAGACTCAACCTTAGCTCCTGAATCACCTGTGAGGTCTGGACGAAATGGCATGTCCTTCTGGCTTGATGGCTTCAAGAAGAGTAGTAGTAACATGGTGTCAGCATCTGGAATACCAGAATATTCATACAAGTATGTTGTCCTATAGTGAAATTAACTTCATTCTTCTTGTTCTGAGATGACCCTTCTCTATGTATGTTCCTGTACATGTACATGTACATGTGTTGAGACTATATGAATACTAATTGGATGATTTTTTTTTTCTTTTATGAAATGGTTGGCTCTAGATTAAACTTAAATGGTTCATGGTCTTTGTTCTTTGAAGAGAAACTCATTGGAGTAGTGGATAATTGATTAGGTTGGAGCATTTAACTATTGGATGATGAAACTAAGGAAAGGATGACTTCAAACCACCATAACTTCATGATACCGTCATACTTGATAAAATAAATGTTTGATTGTCTCTAGGAATTTTAATTTGACTCATCATGTCTCATCCTTCCATAACTATGTTAGAAATTTTGCAATTTTAGTGATTACTGCTTGTTTCTAAAAGTGAAATCAAGTTTACAATAGTTTGAACACAGAACAACTTCTTGTTTCATGTCATTTATCTCTTGCTTCTTTCTTTTTGTTTAATACTTTATCTATGCTTCAGGGATTTGCAAAAGGCAACATATAATTTTACAACACTCATAGGACAAGGTGCATTTGGTCCTGTATATAAAGCTCAGATGTCTACTGGCGAAACTGTTGCAGTTAAAGTTCTTGCAACTAATTCTAAGCAGGGGGAGAAAGAATTTCAGACAGAGGTGAAGATAATAGTTTCTCATTACTTTGGGATGCATAGAAGTATTGATGTCCACATATCATTTTGGAAACTCAACATGAAAAATATGATTTTTACTATATCCTAAAAGACAAATTTTTATATGTAATACCTTCGTACAAATTTGTGTGCTAAATTTGATATGAATAGTTGTCAACTTGGTTTGGTTCCGTTTAGATAACTGTGCAGTATTAAAGTATCATGTAGTTAATATTTTTGTATGATCTTTCTGCGTATTTTCCAATCTTAACCTTGTATAATCTATTAATTTTTCTCAGGTTATGCTGTTGGGAAGGTTACATCATAGAAATCTGGTCAATTTGGTTGGGTATTGTGCAGAAAAGGGGCAACATATGCTTGTGTATGTCTACATGAGTAAAGGCAGTTTGGCTTCCCACTTGTATAGTAAGTTAGCTATCTATGTTTTTTGGTTAACAAACTTTTTAAGTCATAAATTCTTCCCTGTGCCACTCATGCCACTTGAGGCAGCTCAATGGTATTAATTACTTATTTTGATTGGCAACTGTGTAAGTGCATGTTTGACTTTCAGGTTAAAAAATATTTTAGAGGCAAAAGTAATTTTGCCAAAAATTCAAGACCCTTATTTTTTCTTTAATTTTATTTTGATCAGTTGGATTTATACAAGAACGCACGCACAACATTTCAATTTTAATTTGGGATTGGCTTCTGGTTTGAATTTGGTTTCTGTATAGTACACAAATGGCCATGTTTAGATTCTATTCAGCATTCAACAATTTTCTCTGTTAGAATCCCACCTTATACTTTTTAACCAAATCATGCAAGCACGATATGAAATAGTAGTACTTTAATACTCATATCAATTGTGAGTATTTGTTTTGGCTATTCCCAAGTTCAACTTCCATATGCAATACTAACTGGAGCATATACACACTTGTCTCTATATTCAGGTGAAGAGAATGGAGCTTTGGGCTGGGATTTGAGGGTTCATATAGCTTTGGATGTAGCAAGAGGCATAGAGTATCTTCATGATGGGGCAGTTCCTCCGGTAATCCATCGAGATATCAAATCTTCCAACATTCTCTTGGACCAGTCTATGCGAGCTAGGGTATGCCATTGCTAATCATCACCATTACAACCAAAAAAGTAGTTTGAAAAGAGAAAAGAAGGGTTAGGTTAAATATTGCAATTTTTTGGTTTTATCCTTCAATTGTTTTAGTTGGTTTTAGTCTTCATAATGTCACATTAGTGACTATTCTAACATGTCAAGAGATAATGGTGCATGAGTAGCTCTATATTTCTTCTAGTCATTTACTGTAGGTTAGGATTCTTTCTTAAACATAGTTGTTGATACTGAATCAAACAGGTTGCTGATTTTGGACTCTCAAGAGAAGAGATGGTGGATAAACATGCTGCAATTCGGGGTACCTTTGGCTATCTTGACCCTGAGTATATATCTTCAGGGACATTCACCAAGAAAAGTGATGTATACAGTTTTGGAGTGTTGCTCTTTGAGCTTATAGCTGGCCGAAATCCTCAGCAAGGTCTTATGGAATATGTTGAGCTTGTAAGTTCTCTCTCTCCTTCTCTCCCAATAAACCCTGCTGAAGATAATGAATTTCAACCCTCTTTAAAAGTTCATGTTTAGTTTAAAATTGAAAATGTTACGTTCATGTTTCAATGTAAATCCAACTTATAAAAATAAAAGCAAGGCTTTCTGATCTGTTGACAAAAGTGTTTTTGTCTCAAACATGCATTAAATTTTTCCATGAACACTTATAGGAGAAAAAAAATAAGAGGGTCAAATAAATTGAACTTTCCTCATAAATTAAAATCAATTTATACACATAGCTTTCACAAAACTTCTTCAAAAGTTAAGAGGCATAAGTTGATTTTAGCATATAAGAAAAGTTCAATGCATATTACCTTATTTTCTTCGTCTATAAGTAGTTATGGAAAAGTTTATTAAAACAAGTCGTTTTGATGGAATTTTCGGGGTGATATACAAATATATAATACAACATCAAAACAAGTCATTGCCAAGCATGTGTTTGATGACTCTATGTGATGACATTGTCCAATCAAAATGATTTGTAGCAATAGCACACTAAGCATGATTCATTCTTTATCCTAATGAATGCTATTGATTAATGGATGATTAGGCAGCAATGAACACTGAGGGAAAAGTTGGTTGGGAGGAGATAGTAGATTCTCGGCTTGAGGGAAAATGTGATTTTCAAGAGCTGAATGAAGTGGCAGCACTTGCCTACAAATGCATCAACCGTGCCCCAAAGAAACGCCATTCAATGAGGGACATAGTGCAAGTGTTGACAAGGATCCTTAAATCAAGGCACCAAAAGAACCATCATCATAAAAATTCCCTCTCAGCAGCCACGGCTGATGAAGTTTCCATTGATGTTGATATGCTAGAAACCAAGAGTTCTGTCACTGACCACAGAAGAGAAGAATCTATAGATAGTACTACAGCTGACATTTATGATTTGTAGAATAAGGTTTTGCATTTAGCTCAGTTATTTTGGTTATATTGATTTTTTAGTTTTTGCCTTTGGATTTGGTTTCTGTAATTGTGTTAACATGTTTTTTTGTTGTTTTATTTTTTCTTCTTTTGTTTATTTATCTTACCTAGTTTCTTTTGTCTCGCAGAAATGACACTACAAAATCTGTATATTAATACTTCCAAGAATTAATTTGAAGTGACCAAAAAGAAAGTTACCTTTTTTGCCCGTAATCTATTTCCATACTCAATATATTGCTACGTATTAGAATTATTTTTAACATAACTCATCTCAACTACATTATAAACGAGTTCTTGAATTATAATTGACAAGCATCATACTATTTCAACTTAAAAATCAAATAGGTTGTGAGGAAGGGAGACATGTTAATTTTCAACAATATCAATAACAACAAAGACAATTTTCTACCTAAAAAAAGACGACTTCAACTAATAACAAATGATTAATGCTATTGGTATTTTTTTTTTAAGTTAAAATATCATGGGTATCTTTTAATTCACCAAATGGTAAATTAATCTCATTTTAAAGTGTGTGATTGTAGTTGACTTAGGAAAATTTTCATATAATGAAATTCGAACAAAGATTCTTCTGCTAAATAGATTATCCCGAGAAAATCTAAAAATATTACTATAAATATAAGAGAAAAATAATATATCTAACTCTAAGAAAGAAAAAATGTAAACAGAGAGAATAGGGTCCCTCAAAATGGACCATAATTTTGGGCTTAGTAAAATGGTCTACTTGAAGCCCAAATCCATTTTGAAGCCAATCGAACACGCCGTCGTTTTGGTCGTCCATTTTAGCCACTACTACTCTCACATCGTTTTATCCAAAAGCATTATCAGAAGCAGAAAGAACAAAGAGGTTGCAGCAACAAAACAATGGCAGCCATGGCTGCACTTCAGAGCTCAATGGCCGGTCTCTCCCTCTCCTCCAACTCTTTCTTAGGCCAACGCTTTTCTCCCATCACTCCCCCTTCTCTTCTTCTGGTACTCACTCTTCTCTCTACTCATCATCACTCATTTCCCTTTCTTTTTTTTTTCAGTTCAAGTTTCAATTTTGATCATTCCACGTGCTTCCTCTCTCCCATTACTCAATTGGGTCTTTTACTTTTTAGCATATGTGCTTGTTCCCCCATTAGAGTCCAAACTCATGGGAATTAACAATTCAAGTTTTTCTCTTCTTTTTTTTTAAGTCCTTATTTAGTCCTTTTCATTGTAAATATGTTGGTATTTGCTAGGGATTGTTTATTCATTTGAAATGACCACGTATTTGACATGAATCTGCCATTGGAACATAGTTGATAACACTGAGAATGAAAATAATTACATAAACTAAGCACTTATTTGATGAGATAATCTGTTAGTATTTATGAGAAAAATAATATACATTTTCTGATTGAAGTTGTTTAATTGGACTTTGATGCCCGGATACAAACAATAGAAACCTTATCCCACTGGGTGAGGTCGACTACATGAACCACACAATGCCATTTGGCTCAGTTAAGACTCCATGAATCGATATGAATTCACTAATGGTGAAATTGAGATATGAATTCATCATTTGTAATGTGGCTCAAAGTACTGCAACTTGGAAATTTTGAGATATGAAGGCAATTAGACAAACCTGGTTCTCATTATTCACTAATCACTTACCTCAAAGCATATTCTCACTCCTTATGATGGAAAGCCCAGTAATTTTAACTCTACTAAGCTCATATGCTTGGTGCTTGTCTATTTGGCAGTGGTCTTTTGAAGTTAGGAATTGGATCGGCAAACTTTTCAGTTGAAGTTGTTGCCTTGTTATGCTGAAGAAACATATTCTACAGATATGGATAATGGAATAAAAGTTTAACCTTTGTAGTTCTTTTCTAACTTCAGATTTGTTGTTTTATTATTTTGTTAACTTTATTTGTCCAATACATTAGCTCTCACAAACTTTGGCTTTATAGAAAACAATTCCTTATCATCTATTGATGAATATTTTCAAGTCATACTGCAGCTATGATTTGTGTTCCTCTTAGTGAGTATTTGGTTCAAATTATTTTTGAATATCTTTATAACCTTTCTGGGAAAACTTTTGAAAAATAAGTGATTATTTTTGTGATATGCAGGGTGGTAAGTCAACGGAGAAGCAATGTCCTATTGTAATGAAGGTTAGTATCAGATTCTTGCCTTATCCATGATCTGTGATTATTCTTTTCAAATTTTGTTAAGCTCAATCAAAATGGACCCAAGAACAGTGTATGTGCAGTCAATTGCAATTCATTATTTGTTGATACTTGGTGGCACTTAAAAAAAATCAATTTGATTAAAAATATTTTGCTAATATCTGAGAGCTCAATTTAACTTGATCCAGTCAATCCTTGTGATACAAATTTGATCCTCACTTAATATAAAAGATTCTACAAAATTTGTGAGCCTTAGTTTGCTTTGTATTTAAAAAACCCTGTTCAAAACCAATGTAGTACCTTAACTTCTTCAGAGATATGGAACTTTCTTATTTATGAATAGTATATAGAACTTAACACTGACACTGGATCCGATTTCCATTGTTACAATGAGTTATGAATCTTTTTCATGTTCTTGATGAAATGTAAACTAAACAAATCTTAAAGCTTCTCTAAGTTTATATTGCAAAACAATTGTGTAATACTTTTTCCATTTCTCCTCTGGCAGCTTAAACGATGGGAACGGAAGAAGTGCAAACCAAACAGCCTTCCTGTCCTGCACAAAATGCATGTTAAACTTGGAGATACGGTGCAAGTCATTTCTGGGCGCGAAAGGGGTAAAGTTGGGGAGATTAGTAAAATCTTCAAGCATAACAGCACTATTATAGTGAAAGATTTAAATTTGAAGACAAAGCATGTGAAGAGTAGAGAAGAGGGGGAACCAGGGCAAATTATTAAGGTTGTCTTCATTTCCCTTGCTTCAGTCTTAAAGTATTTTCAACATTTGCATGTTCTTCAAGAAATGAAAGTAACTTTTGTTTTCACTTAGGGAATGTTTGGATAAGCTTCTCCAGAAGCACCTTTAGGAGGAGAAAGTAAGAAGAAAAAATGAAATCAGTTTCTCCATAAGTTAAAATTAGTTTCTACATTAGTTAATTTATAAAAGCTCTCTCATATATCTTCTTTAAAAGATGAGTGAACTTCTACAAATCAGCTAATATAGATGCTAATTTTAATTTAAGAAAAAACTCATTTTATTTTTTCTTCTTATTTTTTTCTCTAGAAGTGCTTCTGGAAAAGCTTACCCAAATAGAGACCCTTATAAAGTATGGATACACTATTACTATCTGTGACATTTCATTCATTGGTCATTATGTATAAGCAGAATAATTATTGTTCATTGGTGTGTATATATGTTCATTGAGTAAATACTTTTGAGATACATTTTTTTCAATTCCAGATTGAAGGTCCAATCCACAGCTCAAATGTGATGCTCTACTCCAAAGATCAGAAGGTAGCAAGCCGTGTGGGACATAAAGTCCTTGATAATGGTTCAAAAGTCCGGTACCTTGTAAAAACTGGAGAAGTAATTGATGATGCAGAGAACTGGAAGAAACTGAAGGAGGCTACTAAGAAAACTGAAGAAGCTTCTGCTGCTGCCTAGTTTCACTTTATGTAATTTTCATTCATTAATTCACTAGTAATGTAACTCTAGCAGTACTTGTTGTCTTGTAATCTCTTCTCCATTTTATTATCTATTAAAGATTTACACGAACTATTGATGTATAATATGATATTCCTATACAATTTTGTCATTATCTACCATGAAGGAACAGTTATATTAAAAAAATATACCTGCGCATGCTCAAGTTAGATAGCCCTTATCTTATAGTATATCTTAATCCAACTTTTTCTGCATAGTGTTCATCATCCGTTTCATTTTATTAGTATATATAAATATATGGCTTGATTTGAAGTTAGCTTAGTCGGTTGTTGGAGTTTTAAAAATTAATTTTGATGCTTTATAAGATGGATTTGAGTTTTAAATATTTCCAATTCAATAATCTCACATGTTTATAAATATTTATAAACATGGGAGTAATTAAATAGTAACTTACTTTGATGAATTTAATTTAAATTCACTTATAATCAAAATATAAGTTAAATACAAATTAAAAGTGGTTAAAGTGTAATTGTTTTAACTTTTAAATGTTCATTAAAAAATTATTCATAATAATTCTATTGTAAAAAATACAATGGCTTTGTTAAAACCTAAAAGAAAGAAAATGAAGCTTCAGAAAGTAGAAACATCACTCATCTCTCGACCCTATAGCAATTTATTGCACATACCATGGTACAATGCTACGTTGGTACTAGGGGTGTTCACGGTGCGGTTTGGTTCGGTTTTTTGGTAAAAAATGGTATAAATCAAACTTAAAATAAAGTTACGATTCGATTTGGTTCGGTTTTAACATAACACCAAATTCAAACCAAACCAAATTTTTGCAGTTTGATTCGGTTCGGTTTCGCGATTTTTTTTTAATCTATTATTATAGTTTAATTTTTTTTAATTAAATTCACATAATTATTATTTTATATTATTTTTTTATTAAATTTTGATTTACATATTTTAGTTAAAAAAATATTATTTTTACTTTTATTTAACATTATTATAAAATGTATTACTAACTTTTTTTTTTAACATAATAATAAATTATGCTTCACTTTATATTTAATTTAATGTTACTTAGTAATATCAATATATCTTTTTGTAATATATAAAAGTATGTGTCATAATATATTACAAATTTATTATTAAAAAAAATATACTATAAATTACATATTATGATCATAAAAAATTAAAATATTGTTAGTTAGATAATATTAAATATTTAAAAGTAAATCAATATAATTATAGAATGCGATTTGGTTTGGTTTAGTTCGATTTTTTATAATAAAATCCGAAAATCAAATCAAACCGTAAAAAATATGCGGTTTTGAAAATTTTTGGTCCATGCAATTTTTCGATTTAATCGATTTTTGATTTTTTTGACGGTTTCGCGATTTAATTCGGTTTATTAACCTCCCTAATTGGTACTATAATAATACAATAGTACATATATTCCAATATATATATATAATTTTAACAGAGATCCTATTATCTTTTATATTATTACTTTAATATATCAATAATTTTATAGCCGTACCATGCAAGCAAGCTATATATATTACTTTAAAACAGAGAATCAATTGTTATTGGTACTTCATAAAGGTCTCTCGATTAATTAGGGTGGTTTTAATTAGTTTATTGTGTAGCAGATGAGAACTGAGAGAAAGAAAGGAAAGCGAAAATGGAGAAAGCTGCACTTCTCAAGAGGGTGGTAAATAAGAAGAAGAACAACAACAAAGGTGAAATAGGTGATTGTTATTCTCCTGCAGCAACATACTGTGTTACTGGAGCATCAGGGTATATTGGTTCATGGCTTGTGGAGGCTCTTCTTGAAAGAGGCTACACTGTTCATGCCACTGTTAGAGATCCTGGTTAGTATATACATTTGCATTTTCTGAATCAGTTAAAAGAGTTTCTGAGAAAGAGAATTAATTAATTATGATCTTATATTATTGTTCTTAATTAATTAGCAAGTTGCATGTGCTTCTAAATTATTGTTCTTACCATCCTAAATATATATTATAGCTGAGTTACTAATTCAGGATGAGGATTTAAGTTCGATCTCTAGAAATACCTCAGAGTCTCTGGTCGAAACATCAAAGACCTTAGCTATATAGTTAGTAAGATTTTTTTATTATTATTCTTGCAGGTTTTTTTTTACAACTTATTCTTGCAGTTTTAAAAACAAAAATATTTCACTTCCAAATGTAGACATGCAGAGATAGCTATTCTGGATTTAAGGACTAATTAGGTCCCGTGATTAATTCTTTGTAATGGCAGTTAGATAGAAAGAACTGAATAATCATTGACCAATTAAAAAAAATAGTTTAGGATTCTAATTAAAAAAAAATGGTAAAATATTTAAAGAACCGTATAAAAATATTTAGAGGTAACTGAACCTTAAATTTTGTTTAGAAATAAGTTTTTAATCCAATTAAAAGAGCGAACGACGCAAATTTCTATTGCTCTGTTGCATGTCAAAATTAAGTATAAACTTGTAGGCTTTATTGCATAATTAAAATATTAGTTTTTCTTTTTTTCAATTGAAAAAAGTGTTAAATATTTTTTAATAAATTTTGAATATTTTTAAAAAAGCTATTCAATAAAACATACAGCATTTCATAGTTTAGAAGCAGAAAAGAATAGACAAGTGTAGAAAGAAAAAATAAATCAAGAGGATAAAGAAGCTAAAATCAGTTTCTTCCTATTTGAACACTCAATATTTCATATTCATATAAGTTGAATTTTGAATGAAAATATTGTACCAATTAATAATTATCTACAAATATTTGACTTTATCTTGTTTTAATAATTTAATGTGCCAGAAAAGTCATTGCACCTGTTGTCACTGTGGACAAGAGGTGACCGATTGAGAATTTTCAAAGCGGATTTGAATGAAGAGGGAAGCTTCGATGAGGCTGTGAAAGGCTGTGATGGCGTTTTTCATGTTGCAGCTTCAATGGAATTCAATGTGCTTCAGAAAGAAAACATTGGTAATGTCATGAAAGTGAAACTTGAAGTGTACACAAAAAGCTTTTGACACTTTTAATGAGACTTGTGCCCTGTATTTTTAACATGCAGAGGCCTATGTTCAAGCTAATTTAATTGATCCTGCAATCAAAGGAACCATAAACCTTCTAAAATCCTGCATGAATTCCAATTCTGTGAAAAGAGTTGTTTTCACATCTTCAATAAGTACCATTACTGCCAAAGAGAGCAATGGAAAGTGGAAACCTCTTGTTGATGAAACTTGCCAAATCCAAAGTGAGCATGTGTTGAAAACACAAGCAAGTGGATGGGTAAGTATTAAGTAATGCTTTCCCAGATTAGCCTTTTTTTTTTTGGTGTACAATCATCGCACTCGGTTTAGAACTTAGAACTCCAAGCAAACTATTCGCCATGAGGAATGTTGGTGATACTCTCTGTACACTCTCTTTCATTATTGTAAATCAATCACCAATTTTTATGGATCACACATCACATTTAATGATTGTCTCTTCTAATTTAGATGTGGGATCTACAAATTTTTGGTAAAAAGAGTGTCAAGAGAGTGTTGTTAGCATTTCTCATTCGGCCATTAGGCCTACCCTAGGGGTTCTTTCCCTGGCTAGTTTGCATTTGAATAGTATGCTGCTTCCTTTGAGTTTCTTCACTATGGCAGGTTTATGCACTTTCAAAGCTTCTAACAGAAGAGGCAGCATTTAAGTTTGCAAAAGAGAATGGCATTGATCTTGTGTCAGTCATAACAACCACTGTTGCAGGCCCATTCTTCACAGCTAGTGTACCATCAAGTGTTAAAGTCCTGCTGTCACCAATAACAGGTTAATTATTTTTTACCTTCAATATATGCGTTGGTTGGTATAATGTTATTTCACCCTAGAGACATTGAAAAATCATCATATATATGTGGAAACTACTAGTTGTCAAATTTGTGCAAGAAAGGTAAATGAATGATCTATTACTATGATAACCAACTAAAACTCATGTGGCTGTTTCAAGAGAAAGCCATATTACTAAAATTTGATAAGCATTAAATATTTATTACCTGAACTTCTATTTATTTGCAGAAATTTGGTCACATGAGTAGTCATCAAAGAGCATGAACTTTTTTGTTTTTGATACTGCAGATTGCAAGTGTAAATTTAAGTATCTTGCATGCCAAATTCCCCAAAATAGACAGCATCAAACTTTTGTGCTTACAATTCTACTTGAGTTTATGAGTTATTCATCATGTCATTGTTTTTTACCATATTGATCTTATATGAATAGGTGAACCTGAGTTCTTCAAGATATTATCTGCTGTAAATGCACGAATGGGGTCAATTGCTTTAGTTCACATTGAAGATATATGCAGTGCACACATATTCCTAATGGAGCATTCTAAAGCAGAAGGTCGATATATATGTAGCAGCCAAAGTTGTCCAGTGTCTATGTTGGCTAATCTTCTTGCCAAAGAGTATTCCTACTCAAATAAGAAAAGGTAATAATGTTTTGAGAAATTAGTATATTCACCAACACCATAAATGATTTTAACACTTTTCAACTAATTACAACATGTCATATATGCTACTGGTAAGTTTGTTGACTTTTACCATAACTTCTGTAAAAGTCATATCAAGTATGATTTTTGATCTGTTGACAGAGTAAAACTTATGACACTCAGTGTATAGAAATTAACCAGTTTAGTTTTTTCATTGATTATGTTATTCTTATATACACATGCAGGATTGCTGAGAAGAATTATGATAATGTTCCTTCTGAGATTTCCTCAAAGAAATTAAAAGATTTGGGTTTTAGTTACAAGCATGGACTTGAAGATATAATCCATCAGACAACTATTTGTTCCCTAGATTATGGTTATTTACCTCCCATTAGACAATAGTCTTTCAATATTGTTGTACGAGATTTTAAAACTTCTGTATTTTATTTTTGTGACAACAAAAAATAAATGAAGCTATATTTTAAAGGTTTCATAATAATTATTGATTAGATCATTGGTTTAGTGGTTATGTTAACATATAAAAATGAAAGGAAGTTAAGTTTGAATCTTAACTTTAGATAACAGTGAAAGTCTCAAAATTAGGGAGATCAAACGTGCAGTTAATCACATTTGATGCTTTTGGTGCTATTTTTCTTTTAGAATTGGAGTTTCACCGTAATATGCACAATTACAGTTTTGCATTACAACAGCATTAAATGATTTATAATCAGAGGACAACACTAAAAGCATCTATATAAAACTGTATATAAATTTTGTTCTATCTATATATGTTATTTAATCTTAACTGTTTTACGAGAATTCATAGCCATCATTAATGATTTGTAGCAGAGGCCTGGTCCCAAAAAATTTCAGCGCGATCTGCGGCATTTACACCAACCAGAAGGGCTGATGAATTCAAAAATGTGGACACATTGTATATTCAAAAATAGAATCTGAATATCTGAGCCTACAATGGGATATAAGCAAATTCAATCCTAAAGATAGAGCTAAGCTCAATTCCTTAGGAAATATTTATAGGCAAGTGGAAAACATAGTAACAAGTTTTAGCCATTGGTCTTTGACGGGCTAGTTCTTCACTACTTTTATCTGAAAGCAAAGTCTGCATCAAACATTTAAGAGGGAAACCACAAATGGTTTCATAAGTGTCAGAATTCAGAAATTTGATGTAAAGCTTCTCGTGGCTGTGTAGTAGTAATAGTTGTTGCAGCATATTTATGAGTCTCATGCCAACTACACCTAGCTCATTACAAGTCCAATATTTCCAAAATGCTTGACTTCAAAATTTTGAAATATCCAATGAAGATACACCTTCATTGAATGATCTCCATCCCCAAACAAGAGGGTTAGTGCACATTTATGAGGTGCATGTGCCATGAGAAGTTGAAACTTGTACAGATGAAAGGTCATTCAAAACACACACTCGGATTTATGCTATGCCTATGCCATGCCATTGGGAGTTAAGACCCCAAAAAGTGGCCAATGAAACTTACCATATATATATATATATATATACACTCATTTCTATAAATACAACTAGGGAGAGAGAAATTGAGAGATTGATCCTCCACATAACCTTATCTTAAACCACATAACTGTTTGAATTGATAAGCTCCAATGAAGGGGGAAAAAAACTTTGAAGCACTATGGGAATAAGAGAAGAGACAAGGGTTATATGTCTCAACTTTGAACATAGTATACTTCTAATCCTTTCCCATATTTGTCTTTATGTTTGGAATCATCTCTGTTTGAACTTGAACCATAACTATTCAAGAAGGACCACATTACATTATTTATTTATTTTCCTTACACAGAAATAGAAAATGGGACAGTTTTACAATATTTGCTCAAGGTACTAGCAGGTCTGTCACAGTTTATGGCACAGTATATGTTCATTAATCTGTTCAGGCTAAAGTCACACACGTTCTCTGATTTCACCTACAAATAACCCACCTAGCTATCATCATGAATAGTAGCCCCTTGGTGAGTCAATTTAAGTCATTCAACGACCACTTAAAATGGAATCTAATCATCGATTGCATTAATCTAAACAAAATAGTCTTCGCACCTTGTTCTAGGCTTTACTCCACTTAATTAAATGCACACACAACTAGGATTCTTCCATATCTTGCAATTTGATAGTATTAGCAAATTCTACTCAGATTAGTTGGTGACTACTATTTCACGTAGCAACATTTTTTAGACCAATTTATACAACACGGACACAACTACTGCAACCAACAGCAATGACCATTAATTCAAGTGGAAATGTTAGTAAAAGGGATTGTTAATTGCTCATGCTGACTCAACAGTTTGGTGTCATTATCTTACAATATTTTTGGGCACTTCATCCTCAGATGAAAATTTTCAGTGCCATTAAAAACAATACAAATGTATGAATAGAAGGTTCATTCAATAAACAAAGAAGAAGCACACATGACTTTGGACTAGGAATCAAAATTCTTCAAAAGTTGGGGAAAGAACCTCCATGGTTCATAAAAGACCAAAATAGGGGGATTCATAAAAAAAAATCACACAATAATGAATAATGTTCCCATTTTTCTATAACCTTGATTAATTTGCTTCATGGTTTGCAAATTACCACAAAGCAAGGAAGAAGAGCTCTAGCATTGAGCAAATAAAGCTCCTCGATATTTGAATAAAGACCAACTTTCCCTGCCAATGAATCAAAGCCTGTTTGTCCTGCCATTTCCTGAATGTTCTCCAGAGGTCTATGGACCCTGCCAGCAATGACTCTGCACACTACAAGTGCTTTTCTCAATGAAGTGTTGTCATGGTCAAAAACCTCAATAGATTCAAAAGCCCTTCCACTTGTGGAAGTAGTGAAAACACCTATTCCACCCTTGAGCTCCTCCTTGGCAGAAAACCCATTTCTGATGATTCTACAAACACAGCACTTTTCAGATTGGCACAAGCTTGAAGAGCCACTGAGACCAAGAGGACATGCAACAGTGGTGCCATAGAACCTCAAAAGTTCATTGCCATCAGCAAGACACCTTGGATGCTTCTTGGGGAGTTTACTAGCTTTGGTTTTCACCAACTCTCTATACTCCTCAAACCTTGCCAGAGTCTTTTGCATGTTATGCACTTTCAAAACTCTCTCAATTCTACCACATTGGTTCTCAGACTTCAACCAGCTGGTCCTGCATATTATCTCCACTATTTTTCTTGATGAATCTCCTTCCACGAGTTCAGTAACTGCCAAACAAAAAGTTGCTCTCTTTAAATTCTTAACATGTGTGAAAACAACGCCAAACTATAAACAAACTTGAATTCAAATTCAAATAAAAGGCATTGCAGAGGAGTAGTTTTGGTAGTTCAAAAGCTTACTCTCATCACAAGACAATAAAAAACCATTTATATCTGATAAGATGTGGCCAGAAAGAAGGATGTGGACCTTATCCACTTGAACATAGTAGAAAACCATGAATGTCAAAAAGTTACAATAAAATAACTAAGAAGAAGAAAAAAAATGGTTAGGTACCAGCATGCTTGGAGAGATGATGAGCTTCAGCAGCTTCCCATTTGTTAAATTGCTCTCCACATTTGTGGCAAGTGACAGTGGAAGGTGGCACATTTGAATGAGGTCCAAGTCCAACACCTTCTTTATCTGATGAAAGGAAAGGAGATTTCCTTGGAGAAGTGGAAGTAGTAGTCCTAAAAGAAGGGTTGAAGTAGTGCATTGTAGGGTGCCCTCCAGGGCCAGGGGTGCCAGGCCTTAAAGTGCCCACAAAAGTACTCAAGTCACCACTTATGGCACCACCCCCATTATTATTGGCACCATCATCAGTGCCAACCCCATAGCCAGTGATTTTCAGTTCACACCTTGAGTTGCTGAGGATGACTTCATGTGTTATTGGGTTGAGGAAGTCACTGCTACCAATGGATCTTGGGCTGCAACTTGGTGGCTTCTCTAGATGCCTCTTGCTCCCATGGATTACATCTTTGAGATTTGCTATGGACCTGGAACAACCTGACCTACCTCCTCCCCTTTTGGTCAAGATTGTTGCCAACTGCTTCCTTGTTTTTGGGTCATGAACATCTGATGCCTCTGATTTGCAGTGTAGAGACTTTTTCAAAGAGAACCACACAGTTGGCATAATATCCTCAAACCTTACTCACTAAACTCCCCAAGAGCTAAACTTTCTGAAGTCTTCAACTTTACCTTTTCAGAATATCATATCCGACCCCAAAAGGCTCCACTGTTAAAGATACCATACCATGCCATTTACCAACACCTGTTAGTTACTTTTTCTGCTTTATGCAAACACCCCTTTTGCTACTATGCATCAAAGAGCCAGAAGAGAGTGTTTTGAATGAGAAGAAAATTGAAAAGAATCTATTATTGTATCAGCCCTGAGAAATCATCAAGTACAAAATGTCAGCAAGAGAAAAGCATTTGGCAAATAGCATGGGGTGGTGTCAGGGATCACACAAGAGAGGGAGTGGGACAAAGACTCAAATCCATAGAGAAGATAGAAGCACACACACACAAGAGAGGAAGTGGTGTGTGTTTGGAGAAACAAAGAATCTTTGGCTCTTATGGGACTCAGACAACATGACAACTAACTTGGACAAACCGTGTTCAGTGGCGCTATTAAACAACAAGAACAGGCTATGTTTTGTTTTGGTTCGTGACTTTGTTCACGGTCTAGAATTACACGTGATCATGTTTCTGTTACTTTTTCATTTTCTACTATTAAGTCTTGATTTGATTGTGGTGATAATTCATTAGTTAAAAAGTCTAAAAGGTTTTAATTGCCTGTATCTATCTACACATCATTGCCTACTTTGCCAAAAAAAAAAACTAGCATAATCAATAATGCAAAAAAAAAAATACATATATATCAACGAATTAAAATTAAAATCCTTCTTTTTAAAATGAAATTAAAATAGGAGAGATAACAAAATGGACCTGATATGGTGGATCAACTCGCAATCAGAGTGAGATTAGATTTCAAAAAATGAGATTCAAATATAAGTGAGTCTTTTTTATCCGGTCAATTTAGTCTAATAATTAATATTAAAAACTAAATATATAACATATCATATAATATTATATTAATCATTCAATATTGAAAATAAAATAACATAATTAATAATTATATAATTAATAAATTTGTTATAAAACGTTAATGTGAAAATACTATATAATATATATGAATGCTTATTTGTGTGTTTTATAATATATATAAATGTTATATATATAATTAAAATAATATTTTATAATGTACGTAATAATTATATATACAGTTAAGTTCAATTTATAAAAAAATAAAAAAAAATATGTTAGAATGTTTTATAATATATATGAATGTTATATAGACATCATAAAACAAATATAATATAATGTATGAAATTGTATATATAATGTTAGAATATTTTAATGATATATATATATTAATGTAATTTCTTCACACTTGTTATATAATTAACGATAAATTATACAAAATTTAATTAAAATATATAATTAAAAAATACTATAAAGAAAGATATTGATCTTATAATACAGTTAAAATATAAATTGTGTTAAAAAAATTTAAATAATAATATTATTCTCTAAATTATAAATTTATCTTTTTAAATTTTTTTTTTTTATAAAAATTTATTTTATTATTAATTATTTTTAATTTTTAAAATAGTCCATTTTAATGATGACCCGATATAAAATCAGGCTGAATCTAAAAATTTTGAGACCCATAAAAATATAGATTAAACTTAAATCAGTCTACTTTTACTATCTAACTCAATGAATCAAGTTGGACTAGACGAACCGCCCATTTTATCATCTCAGAGGAACCGGATCAGAGATTAGAGAATTTTTAAAGATTCGTTCAGAGTTGGTTGGTGTTCGTATCCTCTAGAGAGGCAAAATGGACAGGATTGGTCGTTGGCACGTGTACGGGGTGAGGCTAGATTAAAAAAATGTTGATCCATAGTATACTTTAATTTCTATGTCAATTGTAATAATTTCCATATTTTATAAATTGTAACGGAATAATCATTTTACAGAAATCAATAGCTTAATATTATTTGAGGGAGACATGCGACTATTTAGGGTGTGCTGTGGGTAGAGTTGGACATTTGGGTTTAGACCCGTGAGCCACCCGTATAACTTGCAATCAGCATATATGGGTGTGTGTTTTAGCCCATTTGAATTATAGTTTTTTTTAGTTAAAAAAAAAACTAATTTGAGTGCATATTACATTAATTATTAATTTAAAAAATTACAATAATATCCTTTAAGGTTTGCTTCAATTATATATAAATCCCCTTCTATTTTTATCCCTATACAAAATCTCATAAATTTTGAGATTTTATTACACTTCCTTTCACTTAAAATCGAAGTTAACTTTGTTAACTTTTATGTCATATGATTAATACATGACTTTTATAATATTTTTTTTTCAAAAATGTCATTTATATTTTTTTTAAACATAATATTTGGTTATATCTTTTCTATTTCTAAAACATAGGGGATGCACGTGTAATGTATTAAAAAGTTTAAGAGATATGTGATAATTTTAAAAGTTAAAGGGTACATATGCAATGCGTTTAAAAAATAAGAACAAATTAATTCTGTAAAATCATTACATGTATCCTTGAACTTTTTAATATATTACATATGCACCCTTTCTATTTTAGAAATAAAAAAGATGTAACCAAATATTATGTTAAAAAAAAAAAGATAAAGACACTTTTTAAAAAAAAAAAATATTATAAAAGTCATATATTAATCATCTAACATAAAAAGTTAACGAAGTTAATTTCGTGTGAATGGGGTGCAAGTGTGTGGGATCTCAAAAGTTAAGGATTTTGTGTATGGGTCAAAATAGGAGGGTACATGTTTAATTGAAACAAACTTTCGGGGGGTATTACTATAATTTACTTTTATTAATTTTATTTTTTAATAATATTAAATACAGTATTTATTAAAATAATTTTTAATTTATTTAATGAATATCATAACTAATACATTATCATTAAAATTTAAGTTTAATTACATTTTTTGTCCCTTTACTCTTCGTAAATTCACAATTTTTGTTTTTTTACTTTCTAATTTGTAATTTTGATCCCTTACTTTTAAAATTTCTGTAATTTTGATTCAACCTTTAAATTGTAATAATTAGTCATCAAATTCAACATTGACTTTTTTTGTAATTTTTTAAGTTTACCTATTTTCTTTACTAATCACAAAATTAACTAGTTAAATTTAATTAACTAATTTTTTTATTAATCATAAAAAAAAATCAAGTCACTTTTAAATTAAAAAGTTAATTTTGTGATTAGTAATAAAATAGATAAAAAAAATTCAAAAAATAAAAAATTTTACCTTTTTTTTACTAATAACAAAATTACCTTAATTAAATTTAACTATCTTATTTTAAATTAAATATAAATAAAAAATTTATAATAAATTAGTTAATTTTAAATTTAAAAAAATTGTGATTAGTAAAAAAAAGGTAATTTTTTTAAATGAAAAAAAAAATAGCGTTATATTTGACAATTAACCATTGTAATTTAATGGTTGAATCAAAATGATAAGATTTTAAAGGTAAGAGGATCAAAATCATGGATTAAAAATTAGGGGATCAAAATTGCATATTTATGAAAATATGATACCAAAATTATAATTAATCCTCTCCATTAACCTTGGAAGTTGGAATCCAAAAATGACTATGTTGTTGTAATTTCCTCTTATTATCAACTAATATATGAATTTTTAAATATCAACTAATAGTCATATGATAAATGATGGTAACGATGTAAAATTATTTTGTCAATAGTTTCAATAACTAATAGGCTTGAGAAATAGTGAAAATATGTTTTTAACATTTTTACAAATGTATCCCGATCTTTTAAATGCATAACTCATGTATCATCTTACCTTTTAAATTTATCACACATGTATCCCTTAACTTTTAAACGCATCATGTATATACCTCTTAACTTTTAAACGCATCACACATGTATCCCTTAACTTTTAAACGCATCATGTATATACCTCTTAACTTTTAAACGCATCACACATGTATTCCTTAACTTTTAAAATCATATCACATGTACCTCGTGAACTTTTTAATACACTACACAGGTACCTTCTATGTTTAAAAAAAAGAAGATAATGACATTTTTTAGAAAAAAAATATATATATTATAAAAATCATGTGTCAATTACATGACATAAAAAGTTAATGAAGTTAACTCTGTTTTCAGTGAAGCGGGTGCAAATGTAATGAAATTTCAAATGTTAGGGGTTTGTATAAGGATAAAAAAAGGAAGGGTGCATATGTAATTAAAATAAATATTAGGGATGTTGCTAGGGACAGACCCAGGTTTTAAGGTAGGGGGACCAACTATAATTTTTTTTTACAAGAAATAATAATAATATAAACATTAAAAAGAACAAAAAAAATATAATTAAATAAATTATTTAGATATTTCATATTTAATAATAAGCAAAATTAACCATTCAAAATCTACTATACGGAAAAAAAATAATATAAAATTAGTTAATTATATTTATTATATAGTATATATAAATGTAATATATTATCAATAATTCGTTAGTCTAAGTTGTATTTGGACTTAATCTCTTTAAGTAAGTTTTCGAGTTCAAACCTTGTAAATGAAAAAAACATGGTTGGGAGGGAAGAACTCCAATGAAAGTAGTCGTCTAGGTTTTCTGACGGAGATTAATTATTGATTTTGTCTCTTGTCGACAATGTTAACTTATAACTATAACATCTTATGGCTGATGTGCAATTTGAGAAATAAAAACAATTTTTTGCTTGTAAGACAATTTTTTTTTTACAATTGTAATTTTAACTTAAGAAAAAGCTAATTATATATAATAAAAAAATTAATCAAATATAATATTTAGATAAGATTTATTTACAAAATAAAATAATATTACTATTGATTTTATAATTTAAAAAGTGAGTTAAAAATTGATTTTATAATAACTAAAATTTAATATTTTATTGCATTAAAAAAAAGATAACATCGTGATTTTATAGTTAAAAAATAAAAAAATAAAGATAATTATATAACCACTAAAGTTAATAAAATATTAATATAATCATTTTATAATATTTCTATAAAAAAAGATAAAATTAATTTTATCATTTTAAAAAAATAAAGATAAAAGTGATTATATAATAATTAAAATTGAATATTTAAATATGATTTTCTAAAAAAAAAATTAAGATTGATATTTATCTGATAATCTAAAGAAAAAATAATTAAGAAAAATTAAATTATATAATATTAATAATAAATCTAGTCAAATATAATATTTGTATAAAATTTTCTATAAAATAAAAAAGTAAAAAAAATGTTAAATACATTTTGGAATTGCTAAACACACCCCTAAATTTATTAAACACACCCTTATTATTATATGAAAAAAAGAAGATAAAAAAGTGTGGGGGGAGGGTCCATGGCCCCCCAATGTTTTTGCCCCGAATGTTGTTGTAATTTATTCTTTGTTCAAAAAATATAGAGGTGTAATTTTTTATGAATATTTGTAGATTGAATTACAAAATTTAAGTGTCCATTAACGTTTAAAAAAATAAATAAATCCAAAAGTAACATATTTAATGAGGTTTGGGGCTAATGCCATGTTTTTAAAAAAAAAATATAAAGTAGTTGCATTCACTAGCATTTCCAATAAGAATCATATCATCTTCGTTCAAGGGAGGCACTTGGTCATCAAGTTCCTCCGCGTGACTCATCAACAAAAGTTATTCTAAAAGGTGCTTGACCATAAAACACTATCTAAAATGGTAATTTGTTTTAATATAAACTTAAATAAGTATTTTTTTTAAAAAGCATCATCAATTAAGTATTTAATGGGTTGCTTAACTTATTTTTACCACATTAAATATTTCATTTATTATTTGTATAACATTAAAATACAATATTTATTGTTATAATAAATGCATAATTTATTACTTCAGTCATATTTATTTTCATAATAAATAAATTTAACAAAAAAGTTCAATTTAATTTTCATAAAATCATTTTAATTTTTTTTAATTTAACATTGTAATTTTTTTAACACCTTTAATTATTTTATTTTTTATTTTTGATTGAAAGATACTCGTAACCTTTCACCTTAAACATAAAAAAGTCAATTTTTAGTTCACATATTCCAAAATAAAAAATAATCACCATAAACATATGGTTTAGATTTTTGACTACTTGTTTTGCCTGTGAATTAGCCTAGGTGATAGTATAGCAGTCTGCAATGAACATGAACATGATCACCATCAGAAACTCTTGTCCTCTGATAATAATCTTCTTCCTATGTTTCATAATGCCCATTTTTGTGTTTTGTGATGAGGGAATGCATTCAGGTATAATAAAAACAAAACCTTTTTTTCTTTTCTTTTCTAATGATTATTATTATTATATATGCTTCCCATGAGGCAGATCATCCTAATTCTTACATAATAATAATGCTGGCAGGACCATCGACCCAGATTTTGCATTCTTTCCATGAAGACAAAAACGAGTTGGATGGTAATTAACTAAGATGAAAAAACATATTTTCCTTAATTTATTTATTTATTTAATTTTGGGCACATTAATTATTTTTGTATATGTAGGTAGTTGCATAGGAAGAGACATAGGGATCTCACAAGGCAAAACTGATACACCAGGAATCCCAAAGTTCATAGTGGAAATTGCAAACAACTGTGTATCTAGATGTGGTCCTAGTAACATCCACCTCCACTGTGGCATGTTTGCTTCTGCAACATTAGTGAAGCCAACAGTGTTCCAGAGGCTTTCCTATGATGATTGCTTGGTCAATGGAGGGAACCCTTTACCCCCTGGCCATATCATCAGATTCACATATTCCAATACCTTCCCCTATACTCTTTCTTTCAAATCTGCCAACTTTTGCTGATGATGATCAATCACTCCAAAATGTATTGTCAAAAAGTATAATGAGTAATATTTTTTGGTTACAAGGATAATGACTAATGTAAACTTGGCCTTCTCTTTTTCTTTTTCTTTTTTTTTTAATTTATTTTAAAAAAAAATATTAGAGAATTAGCTAGTCTGGAATAAAAAAATGATTAATTGTAATTCTTACTCTTAACTTTTTTGGTAAATTTTAGATACTCATGTAATTTGTCCATTATTAAATATGAGAGTTGGGAGTAAAATTTGCAAAAAAAAAAATTAAGGATAAAATTTGTTAAAATATAAAAAGATGAGTGCAAAATTTGTCAATTTTTTTTTTTGGAGTAAAATATGTAATTAATGTAGAAGTAAAACGATATCGGGTAAGATTTTAAAAAATTTTAAAAATTAGGCATAAAGTGTGGCAAATTTATTGGAACGTTTAACGTAAAAGTTACAATTAAGTCCAATAAAAATTAAAAATACTTTAAAATTAAATTTAATAGATAAACAAAACAATAAAGTTATAAAGAACTTAAACAAATCAAATCAAACTCAAAAATTATATTTTTAGACAATAAGTATAAGCTTTAGATTTGATTTGATTTGTTTAAATAACAAATCAAGTTTAGGCACTAATTTGTTAAGGCAAAAGATGTTTAACAAGTGTTTTAATTAGATGATGAACGTTTTCATAATATATTAGATAGACGAATACACTTTTTTTATGAGAGACGGATGTAATCATCCTCTTAAGACAATTAGTTAACTGCGATAAACAAAATGTTCCACATTATCAATATTCTATTCTCTGCTTAGTTTAGCTTATACAATAGAGAAGGATTAAAAGAATCATTATATTTTAGTGACTAAAAAAAAATTAGGGTTTAAACATATGTTTTTCTAGCCATTCAAAAAAAAAAAAAAACCTTAAGTATGTTTTAATTCAAGTAATATACTTTTTTTTCATATTACTAATTTTTTTGATGTCACATCATATCTCATAAGGTAAAATAAGATGCGTAAAAATGTAAAATACAGATGTAAGTAACAAATTAAAAGGTGTAGAAAACACATTTATTTATAAATGATGACCTGATCAACCGTGTTAACGTGACATTCTGTTTTTCATGTCATCACTTAATGACAAATAATAAAATTTAGGTAGTAATTAAAAAAAATTGTATATAACATACAGGAAAAACATATTTAAGAAAAAAAAAACATGATTTTCCTACTTACAATATACATATTTGTAAAATTTTGCTTATTGTATCCCATTTTTATATTTTGTATTTTGGAATTTATCTTTTTTTATATTTCAAAAAATTATTTTATAAATGATGATGTGATGTTATTAACATGACATTTTACTTGTCACGTCATCATTTAATAACAACAAATAATGATATAAAAATAAAAATTTTAAAACAAAAACCAATAAAATGAAAAAAAAGTAATAATCTAAAATTATATATATTACAGGTAGAAAAAAATATATTTAAACCAACAAATAATTTTAAATTCAAAGGATTAAACAAAATTATCTAAATTCGTGTAACCAAAAACATATTTAAGCAAAGTTGAAATTAACCAACAATCATGTTTTCATTTCTCTAAATATAAATTTGTGTAAGAAAACAAGTATCATAAAATAAGTTTGAATTTAAAAAAAAAAAAAAAAAGAATGAAAAAAATAATTTAGAAGGAAATATTTTTTCTCTCCTTTTCTTTACATTTTAACTTTAATAAAAAAAATGTTGTTCATGTTTTATTTCTTTTTTAATTTCTTTTCTCCCATCTAACAATATCATTATTAATGATATCTATATATAGTTTAATGAATCATAAAATAAAGGGTTGAGTTTTACATTTGTAAAATGCATCTTCCTGAATGCATGATGGGTTTTTGAGTAATTCAAGTAAAAAATCTATTATATTTTATCTTTTCATTAACTTAAACCATATCATATTTTCTTTAATCACTACAAGAATAATAATTACAAACAAATAATTATTGACAAAAAGGAATTTGTCGAAAAATAGTTAATTATCGATAGATATTACTAACGGAAGGGTAATCTGTAGATAAGCAAAATTTATTGACATAATATTTTTGATGAATTTATATCCATTGTAAATTTGAATATTTTTGACTGATACTTCCAACGGATGTTCGTTGTAAGTAAGTCTCACATTAATAGATTATGTCAATAATAATATAAAATTTGTCAATAATATTATTTTATAAAAATAATTTTTTTATTATTAAAAGAATAAAAATTAGTGCAATCAATATAGTTAAACCTAAGTACTTAGACTTATATATATAAACACGGACCACTAAGTTATAAGATTAGTGCATTTAGTTATATTTGTGTTTAATTACTGAATAATTGTTTCTTGTGTCATGTGAATGCTAAGTTTACAACTTGTGACAAAGGAAATATAAAGGTTCATATTTGTTGTTAGAACATACTTTAATTTCCACTTGTTAAAGTTAATAAAGAACAATTATAATCACTCTGGTTAGCATAGAGTTACATTATACTTGAAATACTCATATATAATATATATAATTGCAGATTTGGAATTTCAAAGAATACGATCTTAAATCCAGATGGTAAATTGAATACTCATATATAATATATTTGTGTTTTGTTGTTAAGATTGTTTACCATTGTTATAAGGGTAAATTGAATTTTTATTACTTTTCATATTCCATTATCCATGTGTTTGTGTATTCATAATTCTTTAGTTTTGTTAGAAAAAAAAAAAATGTATGTATAAAGAAATTTAAACACTTAGTCCTTAAGTGATGGTAGAGTTTACACAAAACCAACAAATGATCACCAAGAGTAAAAACAAACAACAGCAACCAGCTCTTTGAATTATGATTAGATTGTCTTAATTTTTTTTTATGTGTTGTTTTAAATTATGATATATTTTATATAAATTCTCTTTGATTTGATAAATTTATGTGTTGTTTTAAATTATTTGCAACAATATGTAATATTGTATAACAAACAAAATTAATTAATTTAAAACTAATTAAAAAAAATAATATTAGAATTACCACCAAATTATTCGTCAGTAATGTTTTTGGATTACTGAAAATGTATATGTTGAAAATAGTAGTGAGTATTATTGATGATAATATTTGTCGATGATTATCTAAGAAATTTATCAATTGATTGTCATCGTAATTACTAATAATGATTTATCTATGACTAATTTGTCTGTAATTATTGACGTATATGTCTATCAATAATTATCAACAGATATTTCTCGACTCATATTATTGATAAATATTTATTTGTTGGAAATATTATTTTAATGACAAATTTTAGCTTTTATTAACAGATTTTAATGATTGATAATGACTGACATTTGTTGTAATAAGTGTACTTTTTTTCTTGTATTTTCCCAAATCACTTTATTTGCTTTATTATTTTGTTTTTTTATCAATGATACGTATTTATCCAACACAAAAAGTCTTATAGTTAATTTGTTATATTAAATTACATGATAGTTACTCAAATTTTAAAAATATCTAGGAGACTTAAAAGTTTCTAAACGATAAATATTTTTCCTACATAAAATTTAAATTTCATTGTCATCATTAATAATTGAATTTAGAGTTTCATTAGATTGGTTGGATTTTTTTTTTTTCAAAATTGTCATATTTTAAATAAAAACTACATATTTAAGGTTAAATAAATATTGATGCATGACCATTTTATTTTAAAAAATAAATAACAAATATATAAATTTCTTTTATATCTATTTGAATATTAACATTAAAATCTTCAAAATAATTTTTCAATTACTTACACAAAATATTTACATAATAAAGGTGACATAGTCTAACATCGTAAATAAATTTGTAGTATGCGATACCTTGTTTATTCGTATATATTGTCAGTTAGTTCACAAAACTTATCATATACATTGTCAGCCAGTTTACTCAAAACTTATCTCGGCCGTTCATTACAATTTAATCTAACGACATACATTGTCGATCCATGTCGATAAATTTGATTGGCCTAGTTTCAACACAAATTACTATATAAATCGAGGAGCTACTTAGACATACTTCATATCTCCCATTTGTTGTTAATAATCTCTCACCCCTTTCATATCTCCCTAATGGCAAGCCGAGGCAAAACCCCAGTATCTGACACAACCAAAAAGTGTGTCTCACGAAGTGGCAAAGCCGGTCTCCAATTTTCCGTTGGTCGTGTTGCTCGATTCCTCAAGACTGGCAAGTATGCTGAGCGTATGAGTCATGTCGCTCCCGTGTATCTCGCTGGTGTTCTTGAATATCTTGCTATCGAGGTAATTTTCCTTAATTTTTTTTTTGTTATTGGATTTAGGGTTTAGAAATTAGGACTTATTTTTCTAATTTTTGTGAATGTTTTTGTTTCATCATCAACTTTGAAATAATTGAAATGATGAATTTCTTTAATCAATATTAATTATTAATTACTTCCTTGAAGATATATTTTACACTTGGTGCATTTAGGTTTTGGAGTTGGCCGGAAATGCTGCGATAGACAACAAGAAGACTCGAATTACTCCCCACCATATTCAGTTGGCCGTTAGGAATGACGAAGAGTTGAGGAAGTTACTTGGAGGTGTGATCATCGCCAATGGTGGTGTGACACCTAACATTCATAGCTTGTTGCTGCCTAAGAAGCTTGGGCCATCGACCTCAACCTACAGTGGTGCTCGCGTCGATGACGATGACAATATGTAGTTTTCCTACCAAATTTGACCCTTGCTCCTTCATGTAAAAGAGTATTTTATGATTGAATAATTCATATTGTCAACATTGACATATAATGATAACAAATTTGGTTGATGTCGATCTTTTCTCATATATTATCGAATCTTTACTGAAGTTTAGTTTAGATTTAGATAATAATTTTACAGAAAATTTTCCTGCTAAGAACAAAAATAACTTATTCCATAAACACATATATCGCCATGGATATAAAACTTATATACATTTGATGTAATTCTCCGACTAGAATTATAGATTCATTTTGGTAATTTGCTTAGTAAAAGGTTTCCAGTAAATTTTAACATAGATTGTCAAGAAAAAACACAAATTCTTAATTTTGACCTTTAAATTAGCTTGATGTCCGATTTGTTACAATTATGATTTGTTGAAAAAAAAAAAAAGCCGGATCCAAAGTCCAACTAGATCCGTTGACCCAAAATCGAGACGAAGATCAACGCTACTCTTCACAGTCCTGTATCCAACAACACGCAATCTGAACCGTCCATAACCAGCACAATCCAACGGTAGCCACCATCGATCCGCGTCGTTCACTTTCATTGGCCAAATTTCAACGCATCGCACTATATAAACCTTGCGACCGCTCTCAAAATCAGAATACAATTTTTCTTCTCAGTCGCCGGAACTGCTCGCTGTGTTCACCGAGTTTTCTTGATTTCTCGCAAGAGTTCATCAATGGCAGGTCGTGGTAAAACCCTAGGATCCAGCGCCGCCAAGAAGGCCACCTCAAGGAGCAGCAAGGCCGGTCTCCAATTCCCCGTCGGCCGTATCGCGCGTTTCCTCAAGGCCGGAAAGTACGCCGAGCGAGTCGGCGCCGGCGCCCCTGTATACCTCGCCGCTGTCCTCGAATATCTCGCCGCCGAGGTAATTACTGCAATTCCCCCTCCAGTTCCGAATTCAATTTTGAAATTATTTCCCCTTTCGTTAGATCTAGGGTTTTGAAATCCAATTAGGCAAATTTCCCCCAAATTGTTTCGAGCAATTGAGTGATTGGAACGTTGTTTTGTTTTCAGGTTTTGGAATTAGCCGGAAACGCTGCCAGAGACAACAAGAAGACCCGAATTGTACCTCGTCACATTCAATTGGCCGTTAGGAATGACGAAGAATTGAGCAAGCTTCTCGGTGACGTCACCATTGCCAACGGCGGCGTTATGCCCAACATTCACAATCTTCTGCTTCCCAAGAAGGCCGGTGGCTCATCCAAGGGCGCTGCTGCTGCTGACGATGACTCTTAAATAGGGATTCGTTTTTTCGCAGAAAAAAAGTTATCGAATTTAGATTTTCCTTTGTCTCAATGTTTTGTAGCCTTGATAATTGCTCTCTTTTGTAGTTGTAGTTAGCCTTTTCAGTTATTAGTGATGTGAATAGAGAATGCTCCTATGCATCAAGAAAGATTGTTGAAAATTTAAATCAATTTACTTTGTTACCTTTTAATTTTGGTCTTGCCTTTGATATATTCTATTTCGCATTTACAGCATTCGTTTTTTATTTTAAGTATCTTGTGGGTGCTGCAGAATTGCAGATTCTGAAACAGGAAAATTGGGTTTTTGAAACCTTACCGTATTCTGGTTTCTGAAGCAGAACTATTGGTTGGGTGTGCTGTTTCTGAAACAGGACAAATTGGTTTTTGAATTGTTGCATAAAATTACCGATGGGTTATGTTTCAAACATCTAAGTATAATCAGGCTGATAATCGGGATATGTAAGAACACTAAGCAGGTTTGGTTTTTTGGATGTTACATAATTCAGATTTTTAAACCGTATAGTTATTGAAATGTTGCGATGCCTTGAATGATAAAGGTTGCATTTTTAGCACTGGTGTCCAACGTGATGTAGTAATTCAAAGAGGACTCATGTTGCATAGTCGATGATTAGTAATTAAAATTATTAGTAGTTGGAATTTTAACTGATGGTAATTTATTGTTAAAATAGATTAACTTTTTTTTTTTACATAAAAATAAATTAACATTACATACCCACATTTGGGTCCTTCAAGGTTTTAAACCCCTAGAAAATGAAGGGTCATTGAGCATAATAAAATAATCATTTAACCGTTAAAAAAATTAAGCAGAAGAATGAAAAAAAAGTTTTAGTTTAAGAACTTTCAATGATAAAAAGTTATAGGAATTAAAATCAGAAATATAAAAAAGTTAAGGAATTAAAAACATACTTTACATTATAAAAAAAATTGTATTTTTTGTTTAATTCTCAGTTTTGTTTGTTTTTTTTTTTTTATCTAATTAAATCCTATACCTGACATATTTATTTAACGTACAATCAATAAATGATTTAATTAATTAAAATATAAGAAATAAAAGTATTAAATAATTATTTCAATAAAATTAAATGTAGCATTTATTATTTCAATAGCAACATTTATTATTTCAATAACATTAAATGAAATATTTATTGCAAAAATAAATACTCTCTCCAGAATATAAGTAAAAAAAAATTAAATATCTTTAATAAAAATAGTTTAAGTCATTTAATTTTATTAGTCTTGATAAAACAAACTATTTAATTATTAATTTGATGATTCGAAATAGAACTCCAATTAAATGAAGATCATTTGAGAAATAGTGAGTTAAGTTTTGTTTATATTTTAGTCTAAGGCTAAGTAATATGTATTTTTTTTTCTTATATTTTGATCTGGAAAAGTATTACTCAAGTAATAAATGATGCATTTATTATAATAATAAATATTATATTTAATGTTATTCAGATAATAAATGGAATATTTAATGTTATTGAGAATATTTGATGAATATTTTTTTAATAATAAATGAGAATATTTAATGTCTCCACTTAATTTTTTTTTTTATTTTAGTTCATTTAACGATGGTATTTTAGTAATTAAACATTTAATTAAAAATAAATAATTATTCCTTCAATCACAATCTATTATCTTCTCTCAAGAGAAAATAGATTTATTTTTATAATAAATATTTCATTTAATGTTATTGAAATAATAAATATTGTATTTAATATTACTGGTAAATATTTTTGGCTTAATTTTAGTTTTCTGAAATTGTGATTTTCGTTCTTATTTTTTAAGTGGACAGTTCTCTTAATTTCAAAAAACATACAAATTTGGTCTATTCATATATTTTAAAGGGTTGACCGTTAGTGAGTTAATGTTGACTATGCCTACTTAATTTTTTTTAATTAACAATAATGATCCATGCTTTTTTAATTAACAATAATGAACTTTAAATTTTTTCCCTCATTATTTTGAAGACCCCTTTTCCTCCAAGATGCACGACTCACCTCCCTTCTCCTCTCCTCTTCTCCACTTAAATGTGCGACCTCGTCCCCTTCCTCCTGAACGCTATTGATCTAGCAACCTCACCTCCCCTTCTCCTCTGCGACGTGTGTGTGACCGATGTGTGACATCCACATGCGCTCCAAGCGACCTTTACGCATGCTCTAAGCGACCTCCGCATGATCTCTGTGACATGCGACCTCGTCTCATGCGACATTCGCGATGCCTTCTTCTTCAACCTTGATGATTCACGCAACAAACACAAGAAGGGGAGAGGAGGAGAAGAAGAGAAAGGAGAAGGGAGGTGGGGTTGTGTATAGAGAAGGGGTCTTCGGAATAGTGATGGGAAAAATTTAGGGTTCTGGAGAGGAGAAGAGACTTAGACCATTATTGTTAATTCAAGCCATTAAAAAGTAATTGTGACAGATTTTCAATAACTTAGCGAGGGATATATTTGTCGCTATATTCAAGTCACTAATTTGTGATGTATCTCTTGTTATTTCCATGTTACTAATTTATCAATCGTCGCTATTCCTTTGACAAAATCCCTTGTAAAATTGGTTACTTTAAATAAACTATTTCATTATTAATTTATGAGACAATATGTCTAGCTAATTTCTCAAAAGCTAATTGCAAATGTGTCATTGTAAAATTGTTACAATTCTCTCGCAAAAAGTTCTATTATAAATCCATTGTAAATTCATCGCTACTAAATTCAAATTTCCCTTTGCTTTACTCTTGTTATTTTCTCACAACTTTTAATCACTAATCTGCCACAAATTTGAATTAAAATCCTATATACATCTTATATATAAGATATAATTTTCAAATTTGAATAAAATAATTTTAAAAAATAAAGTAATTATGAGTCGTTATACATTTTTTAAATCATTTTTTTAATTAATTAGATATTTAATTTAAATCCTATCTTATATAAAACTAACTAAATTTGTTATCTTATCTATTAAATACTCTTAAAAATATTCATAATTATAAAAGATTTTATTTTTCGAGTTACAATTCAAATCAATTTTTTAATCTAACAAAATATATATATAAACCTAGTATCTTATAAATAAATATTATTTTATAAATAAATAAATCAAATTTATATATATCAAGTTGAATAACTTTATCAAGATCACGCTGTAATATATTTTAAGTTAATCTAGCATCTTAATTCTTGTAGTGAATATTTTAGAAAAGACTAATTTTATTGAAAAAAACCAAAAAGAAACGAAGCATAACAAGGGAAAATATATAGGTACCAAGAGTAACAATAAAATTGTTAATAGCAGCAACAATCAACAAAACAAAAAATAAAAAAAAATATCTTCTACCTTCCTTTCCCTGACCCAAGTTATAAATTAACTATATCCAACAAATCTATTAAATGAAGAATCCAAAGTAGCTTCGATATAGCGAATTTGCTTTTGTCTTTTGGCTTCCTTGGCAAATCAACAATTTCTTATTCTTCATCTCTTCGTGCTCATTGTTCCTCAAAGTAACGAGAATAATGTTTCTGCTGCAATTATGGCTGTTAAACCCGCTTTTCTTCTCATCATCTCATCAATGACAACACTAATATCATGAAGTGGTGTCCTCGGGTACCACACATATGAGCTATTCTTTCACAACCGCGAGTGACAACAATGTAAGAGGGATAGTTTCAAGTGGCTAAATGGACATGTACTTTCTTTGAACAACAAAACAGAAAGAAATAATCTGAGTGATTTTTCAAAAAAAACTAAAAGGATGTACACTTATATAAAACTTCAAATTTTATAAATATTAGAATAAAATTATTATATTATCTATCTATTGATTCTATTCCATCAATCTTTTATATATATATATATATATATATATATATATATATAATTATTAAATTTGAATAAAACAAGATAAAAATAATTATGAATCGTTACACATTTATTAAATAAAATAATTTTTAAATTAATTATATATTTAATTCAAATCTTATCTTACATAAAAAAAACTAATTACAATTGTTATCTTATCTATTGAATATTCTTAAAAATATTCATAGTTATATAAAAATTAATATTATTATATATACATTATTCAATAAAATTAAAATGACATATAAAACATGAGAAAAAAAACTAGAATTTAAAAAATAAAGAATAATTATATAATATTTTAAAGTATAAATAAATTAAGAATAAAAAAATAAATACTGAATTAAATAATTCACACAAGATATACCTTTTATCGCAAAATTTTATGTAATATAATATAAATTAAAAGACATATTTTAACGTAAAGTTAAATAAAATAATATCAAGCACGTGCTAATATAGTATTATTTTTATTATTTAATTAAATTACATTATATTTGTATAAATTAACTTAAAATTAAAAATTAAATAACTTTATTTTCTCTTTAAAATACCCATAAAATATTAGAAAAACAAAATGAAACCATTCTTATTTTTTTTAATGTGTTTAATGTCAAGTTATGTTATTTACTTTTTTAAGTTTTTTTTTATATATATTTAAAATTCATTAAAAATTAACCATGTTAAATAATTTGTGAGGGATTAACAATAAAAACATTTGTGTTGCAATATTACGTCGAATTTTACTTTGAAAACTATTTTCACTAAAACTAATTTTATATTAACATTGTCTTTTGGAAGGAATTTGTGATGATTTTTTTTTCCCCCGTAAATTATTAATGGATTTGCGAGAGAAATGTGTCTCGTTATTATATGATTTTTCTTTTTTACAATAATTATTTTTTTTATCATCAAGGAATTTGTAAAAATATGTATTTAAAAAAGTTATAAGAGAATAATGAAAGAAATATTTACTTTCACTTATCTCTCACCAATTTGTAAAGGATTTGAATAATTTGTTTAGTTCATACAATTCTGTTTTTAAATTATGATGAATTAATAACAAAATATATTTCTTACAAATTTTTCTCGTTAATTCACAAAATTCGCGTAGTGTTTATTAGACACCATGACAATAATAGTAAAAGGTAGGCAAGAAATAGCCTAAAAAGAGTTGGATCGAATAGTATTTGGGATCCGAATGACTCTTGCAAATCTCCTCAAAGAAGCAACCCTTTACAATTTGTAGTGGTTCTATCGAATTCGAGTAGAATTATTTCTAGTAAATGATACTTGTAATATTTGTAAAAATAAAAATAAAAATAGCTTTCATTAAAGAAAACATAATGTTTTTTAGTTGATGTAAACTTAATATAATAGTGTTTTGTCACACCTTTTTTATATTTTTTTTATGACAATACTTAAACTAAAGCAACAAAGAAAAAGTATAAATAAAAATAAAAAACAATAAAAAGAAATTTAAATATATTTTTAATCCCTCTTATAAGTCATATTTTGTTTGATCATAAAAAAAATCATTTTTTTTTTTGTCTCGAAAAATATTTTTTTTAATTTTATCCTAGTAGGTGTGAACCAATAAATAAAAAATTTGTAATTTATAAAGGTTTTTCAATTATCACAATTAAATTTATGATAGCTAAAAACTGTTAAAAGTTTGAAATTTTGTATACCTTTAATACCAATCAAGGGAAGACTAAATAAATATATTTTTATTTTTATTTTGAAGGACTAAAGATACTAACTTTTCATTCAAAAAATAAAAAATATTATAATCCTTATCTGACTACTAAAAACATATATTTAAGTTAAGAAAAAAAGATTAAAATGCATTTTTGGCGTATTTATTTTTTACCGTATACAATTTTATTTCCTCAATTTTAAAATAGAGATATTTAATATTTTATTTTTCAAAATCAGTGATTAATTCTTTAAATTTTAAACATTGACCATCAATTTGATAGCATTGATTGACATAATTTTAGTTTTCTTATTTTTTTTAAATACTGAATAAATAATATGATTTAATAAAAAAAATGTAAAGTCCATTTCACGTTCCTGAAATCCCTACCTGAGCCACCTCTCCTACTTCTCCCACTCCGACTTCCAAATCTTAAATTTGAATCCCATAAAGATATGAAACATATTAAACAACATGGCCCTTATCATGTAGTAGAAGCGGCACTCTACAACCATATGCACTTCTTTCTCGAAATGACTCTCACAAAACACCACCGAGAACAAAGTAAGGTCGATTTTCCACATGGTAGGCTAAATTCTCTTGTCGCCCTCTACAAGCCTCTGGAACTGATTAAATGTTTTGGATCTCGTAGAGGACAACGAGAAAACTTAGGACGTGAGATGCGGAGTTTCAACCTTAATAATTTGTGAGAGTCATTCAGCAAATGAAACGTATATAGTAACATGATGTTTAAATTATAATGTTGCTCAATATTTTCTGTATCACGTTGAGATTCAAACTTCAGTTTGAAAAGTTAAAGTGGAAGAGGAAGGACAGGTAGTGGAGGTTGGGATTTTAGGAATTGCAAAGGAATTTTATAATTATTTTTATGTTTATTTATTATATATTTAATATTTAAAAAAAAAAAAAAACTAAATTTATGCTGATCAACATTAATGGTCAAGTTTTAAATTATTGATTTTAAAAAAATTGGACTAAATATCTTTATTTAAAAATTAAAATACTAAAATTGTATTTTAACATAATATCCACGTTATAGTCGAATCAATTCATGATCTAAGCCGTCCGTAATCAACGTAATCCAACGGCATTCACCGTCGATCCGCGTCATTCACTCTCATTGGCCAAATTTCAACTCATCCCACTATATAAACCACGCAACCGCTAAAAGTCTTCAAATACAAATTGTCCTCACATTCCTCAGTCACTGGAACTCGTTTCTACCTAAAATTTCTCTGCCATCTCGAACCCTCTTTCGTTCCGGTAACTAGGTCACAGAGTTCATCAATGGCAGGTAGAGGCAAAACCCTAGGATCGAGCGCGGCCAAGAAGGCCACCTCTAGGAGCAGCAAAGCCGGCCTCCAATTTCCCGTCGGCCGTATCGCCAGATTCCTCAAGGCCGGAAAATACGCCGAGCGCGTCGGCGCAGGCGCTCCCGTCTACCTCGCCGCCGTCCTCGAATATCTTGCCGCCGAGGTAATTCCTGCAATTCGATTAATCAGATCTAGGGATTTGAATTTTGACTAGATTTATTTCCCCTAATTTTTGAACAATTGAATGATTGGAACGTTGTTTTTTTTTTCTTCAGGTTTTGGAATTGGCTGGAAACGCTGCGAGAGACAACAAGAAGACTCGAATTGTGCCTCGCCACATTCAATTGGCCGTTAGGAACGACGAAGAGTTGAGCAAGCTTCTCGGTGACGTCACCATCGCTAACGGTGGCGTTATGCCAAACATTCACAATCTTCTCCTTCCAAAGAAGGCTGGTGGCTCATCCAAGGGTGCTGCTGCTGCTGACGATGACTCTTAGATGGGGATTCACTTTCCTCTTGAAAAAAGTTATCGAATTTGGATTCTCTATTGGATCTCGCTGTTTTGTAGCTTTGTAGTTTTTGAGATTTGTGCTCTGTAGCTGTAGTTAGGTTTTCAGTTATTGTTGTGAATAGGATGCTTTTATTACCCTTCAAGAGAAGATTGTTGAAAATTTAAATGATTTTAATTGGTTACCTCTCGGTCTTGATCTAGCATTTGATTTGGTTCCTAATTGCAAAATCTATAACCATTTGGAATTTAAACTATTTTAACTTTTGCTTCCCATTGCTGATTGGCTTTGAGCAATTTTGTGGTGTCGTTTTGGTTTTGCTTGTTCATTGGGTTTAGTAACGTGGATGGGTTGTTTGAAATGTTGGATTGGTAGTGTAAGAACAACATCCAGGTGGTTTTTTTTTTTGAAATGTTACATGATTTTTAATAGTTGTTTCTAAGACCAACATACAAAGGAGGAGGGTGTTATTGGGGTGTATTTTTGTTTTGGTTTTTGAAATGGTCGATTGATAATGCTGGAACATTCAAGTATGTTTTTGTTCTCGTTTTTGAAATGTTAAAAAGTTCCACCAGTTTGAGTGGTTTTGGAGATGTTACATTTCAAAATGAAAGCATAAGGTGGGTGTTGTTTAAGGTTCGTTGGTGTTTTGTTTCTGAAATGTTACATGAGTCCAGTTTTTTAAACAGAACAATTGGTTTGGAGATGATACATAATTACTAAATGTTGTGTTTCAAAAACCAAAACATAACGAGTTTTATTTGGGATAAAGTTTTGGTTTTTGAGTGTTTAACTGGTGACTCTAACCTTGTGGCGGGAAATGAATGTCATGGCTGGGTAAAATTAAAGATGCTGATTTAAGCATAATAATTCAAATGGATTAGGTTTCAAAATTTATAATTTTATATACTGTCTCATCTAAATAATAACCAACTCAACTAAAAGATGAATGAAGGAATCTATGATAGTGATTGTTTAAAGCTATTCAATCAAACAAAAGGTTATGAGCAATTGTACTATCCCCTGCCCTCCTGCTGAAGCTAACAGATTTCAAGGCAACCAACCTCTGGCATCATCATGCTGTCATCGAGATGAATCTTTAATTCAACATTCATTCCTTATTCTAGTTATCTTAATGTTTCTTACATGAGGTGATGTGGGAAATGTCTCCCTGGGTGAATCCCATAAGAATTGACGATTCTAACAAATTTTGGGTTGATATGATTTGGTGCTTCATGACTGTATTGAGATTCATCTTGACACATCTATATTCTTTTTTCTTTTTCGTCATCTGTGAAACTTAAATTTTTCTGAATTTAGTTTTAGACTCAGTTCTTGGTGCTTCACTGATGATAATATCAATTGCTTCGGTTAATGTTAGCTCCAACCAATTCTGTACGTACGACAATTTTAGTTTTTATTTTTATTTTTATTCTTAATAAAACAATTTGGGTTTTGATTAAATGTTGTGTTTCAAAAACCTTAACATAACGAGTGGTATTTGGGATAAAGTTTTGGTTTTCGAAGTGTTTAACAGGTGACTCTAGGGAGCAGATCCTCTGCAGTATAAAAAACATTGTGATCCTCTGTGTTCTAATTTCAATGCGATCATTGTATTCGTACGTGGGACAAAAAAAAAAAAAAAAACCATTTTGCTTCAACCATTCTAGAAGAAGAACCTCTAACCAAGTAACCATCACTTTACAAAATAAATGTTGATAAGACCATGACTCAACAGCATTTACATGATTAATGATCAATAAGATAACTTTCCCTTCAAAATTTGGCAAGTATATAAGCCAAGTCGTGACTCTAACACAACAATGCTCTATACAAGGACAATGGCCAAGGAAAGCAATATTAGTTACAAGTAGCACCTTCATCAAAACTTAAAACCTAATTAATTAAGGACTCTCATCATCATCATCTGAACTAAAGTCATCTACTATTCTATTTGGCACTGCTGTAGAAATTTTCTGACGAATCTCAGGATGTATTTCTGAGGAAGATGACTTTCTAGAATGGTTAGAAGTTTCTGTCTTCACATTTTTATTCCCTACTGGTGGTGGCACTGGCTGCTTCTTTGGTGCATTCATCTTTATCTCCCTGCACACCTTATCCAACATCATCAAGAAATTGCGGACTATTCCAAACAATCTCAACCCTTCATCCTTCCCTGAGTCTCCATGAAAGTAATCACCAGTGTTCTTCACTAGGGCCATGATTCTCTTCTCTTCTTGCAGCAAACTCATGACATCAACCTCAGCTTTCTCCACAAAACTCTTCACTGTCTCATGAAACCCTTTGTCATTCTGCACGTCAACCATGTCTTTGTTTACAAAATCTCTCGTCTTTATTAAACCATGGCCTAGTCTTGAAGTTGTTCCTATTATGGCATCAGCATCTAATGCTGCTGCTTTCTTCACATTCTCGAGTTCAGTGCTCAAATGTGAAACCACTTGAAGGCCAAGTTCGCGGTAATGGTCTTCTGATTCGAAAGAAACGTCTTCAAGAAGATCATCTGTTTTTATACTTGAGAAACTTCGGCTCTCTTTCGCCATGCGTGCTGCTCTTATGCCCTCAGTTCGCATTATTTCTTGAACAACGAAGTGTAATAGAGTGGTTTTGCCATCTACGCCTTTTACATCGGATAGTTTTAGCAGTGTGTCGAGTTTGAATGCTTGTGCACCACCGCGGAATGTTCCATCATTCATACGGTTCCCGGTTTTGAGAACAGCTTCAAGAAGCTTGAGGAACAATCTACTGCTTCTTAGCGTTTTACAAGCAATCTAGCATCATATCATGTGAAACAACAAATGTCTTACTTTATATATCCACATTTATATGAAAGTTGAAATATGCCATATTTAACCGAATGAGGTAACACACCCAAGTCATTAATTTCATGATCCAGAAATTATTAGGTGGTTTCAGATCACACTATATTTATAAATCTCCACATGACATGTAATCAAGTGTTATTATTGGGACCATAAACAGATAGTGATTCTGGACCACCTAATAATTTGTTGTCAGAATCATTGTGATTTAAAAGAGTAGAATCCATGCAACACGGTGATGAGTAGTAGGGAAAATAGTGAAGTGACTAGGGATCATACCTCTAAAATTGCAAAAGAATCTCGAGTAGCAGTGAGTTCCTCCTGAAGAACACCCATGTAAAGTAGTGACTCCATTCGTTTAAAAGCAAATGGAATATCAACTAGGGCTTTTAGGAACCTATCTGCAGGCCCAAGTTGGGCTGGACTACCAGTGTAAAGTCTAAGCTTAAGTTCTTCCTCTTGAGTTGGTGCCATCTTCATTATGGTTTGAATGAATTCTGTGGGGAGCTCATTTGCTGATCAACCAAAGATGGATTCAAATATATGTCATACAAGCAGAACCAAAGACCACAAATTATGTTTCTTTTTACATTTCTCTGTATTGTTATCCTTAACGAATGAATATATGTACCATGTTTTAGTAGCCAAGTTCCAAAGGAAAAGATGCTAGTTTTAAAGAATTTACTTGATACTACCAATAAATCAGTGACTTGTGTTTTACTAGCAGAATCTAATACTAATATTATAGCTATAATATAAACAATAATGGAAGAAAAGTTGAAGTAACTGAATAAAATCACCTTCAAGAAGTGCATCAACAACTTCATCTATTGTCACGTTCAATGCTTTTAACAGAATAGATAAATTTTGTGATTTCTTTGCGTCAATGATCGTTATAAATTGAGGTGTGGCTTGCTGGGCCTCTTTTTTCTGTTGGCCTTTGCTTTTATCCACACTCGCTGCAGCATTATAGCCAAAAAGCGTCTCCATCATTTCTTCATCAAACCTGTGAAATATTCAACCATTAAGAATATCAACAATCAATGATAATAAATTATTAATTCTTCAGGAGCAAGAGAAGAAGAAGTTTGAGGTATATTATGGCTCACTGGAATGATCCTGCTTTGAGTTGATTCCAGACCATTGTTTGGTCTGAGTTAGCTTGAACCTTATCCCAGAAAAAAGGCTTAAGCTTAGCTTTGTTAGAAGCATAAGATTCTTCAACAACTTCTTCCTTAGTCCTAGAAACCTTTGAACCAAACGGGGGAGGTGGTCTTGGAGGACCTCCACCACCTCCTCTACCTCCTGGTGGTGGTGGAGGTCTAGGACCACCTCCTTTACCTAGTGGTGGTGGAGGAGGTCTAGGGCCATTGCCAGGAGGTGGTGGTGGTCCTAGCGGACCTCGGCCGCCACCTCTAGGAAGTGGAGGAGGTGGAGGGCTGCCACCACTAGGCTTTGGTGGAGGAGGAGGAGGAGGAGGTGGTGGAGGAGAAGAAGGAGGAACAATGGCATCATCAGAAGGCTTAATTGGACATGGCTCAGGAGGAGGAACAAGATCAGGCCTTCCAGGAGGAGGTTTCAAAGGAAGCATACCATTACTGACTACTCTCCCAGGAGGAGGTTTTAAATCAAATGATGGTCTTGCAGAAGCACTAGCAACTCCTCCTGCTAATTGACTTTCCTTCATTGAGTTCATCTTGTCATCAACCAATGCATTGGTTGGTACTTGAAACCCAAGTTGGTCCTCTTTCATTGAATTCTTAAATAGATTTTTATTGGAAGAAGAACCTGCAAGATTGAAGTACGTTTTATCAAGACTGATGCATGTAAATATACGTCACAAAGAGAAGTACTAGCAACACACTCTTAGTAACACACTCTTTCTTATTGATTAAAATTTATTGAAAACTATAAAATCAGGAGAAAAAATCATTAACTATGACTGGAAGCACCCAAATTTGTGATTTTTGATAAAGTTCAACTAATAAGCAAGAATGTGTCCAAAAAGAGTATATTTCTAGGATTTCTCTACCTGACGTTAACAAGGTTTTGAAGAATGAAATTTTTAATATGTACCAACTGAGTAGTCATTAAAGCTCATGCTCATGCTGAGAAGGGGCCTCTCATCATTTTGTGCAACTCGACCACTCCCACAAAATCGATAAAAACATAAAAAGAGCACTGCTGCACCTAAAATTGCCCCTATTATAGGTATAGTCATAGATGTATCTTCATCCTTTGACTTCTTTTTGTCATTTTCATCAGAGTCTGTATCATCTACCTTGATTGATGGCTCTGATAAGTGTTGGGGAAAAACTTGACCCAAATATCTTCTAGAAGAAAGTGATCCCATGTAAGTGGCATGCCAAATCTTGGAGTCACCCTCTTCCTTGAGAGCATTGAATGGAAAATTGTTTTTTCTCAAACAGTGAAGAATATTTTCCTTTAACTGAGGATAGCAGGTACTAATCAATTTTTGGATGTTTTCTCTGGCTACTGAGCCAATTTCTGAACTAACTGCATTGGTGTTTCTGCATGATTCCTTTGGGAGGCATAAGTCAAGATCTCCAACTTCTTTCTTTAAATGAATAAAATCTTCCCAGCAAGTGATCCATAGTACCTCTGCCTGTAGTCATGAAACTATAACCATTTTTAGAGTCCATTCAACCATTAAGTGCTTTCAAATCTGACAAATTTGATTATATAATAATAATCAAAGCATTGTAATTTGGTACCATGTATTCCTGAAAATAATAACTAAAGTAAATTTTGAAACTTTTTTTCCTTATAAAACAGAGTCCATGCTTATTTTCATCTTGTTGAAATTTACTAAACATCAAATCAAAATTGGATTGAAGTAGAAGCACATATGTGTATTCTTAAACTATATCATCTTTCTTGATCAAGTAAGTATGCATATCATTTTTACAAATCACAAAAGAAGAACAATAATCTCAAAGAGTTCATATAAAAACACAAGCAATAATGTCATATAATAAAACTTAGCAATTGTAGGACTAAATTCTGCAAACAAAGGATAAAAAAAACCCCAAATGCTAGTAATATACTCTTAAACACACTGCATAACTTAATTATCTGTAAATCCCCTAAGGAAGAGACACAAAACTAGTATTTTAGTTGGACAGTTATCACCCTAAAATCTGCAAGTTGCTTGCTATGTTGTGATACTTTTTTCTCTTTCATTTATTTGGGGGAGGGGGGAAGGTAAAAAAATGATGAAGTTATCTGAATTTTAAAAACTATGATCTATACAGAAATTAACTAATGAAGTGAGTCTTACCGTGTCCTGTGTTAATAGTCCAGATGTTGGATCAAAAAGTTGGCTAATGAATTCTTCTTGAGCTTTCTTCTCTTCAATGCTGACTATTGGCACAACATTAAAAGCCAAAATGATGCAAAAGACAGCCTTTGTGATACCCATATATTGTTGAACTGCCATATCAATCAAAGTGCTTCGTATTACACCAAAGGCCTAAACCCAACAAGCATGCAGGTTTACATTGCCTTCATGATCAACATCATTTTTCATCAATGACAATCCAATTGTATTATATATTTGTAGATTCTCTATCATTGGCTTCTTGTTGGCACAAATTCCAAAATAACCACAAAAAATGCAGTAACAACTTCCATAATTTTGGCTTGGATCATACAAAAAATGAACCAAAGCAACAAAAGCCAATTTCTTTCTACCCTCTCCAAAATTGCCAATTATTATAAGGGTAACAGCAAATGCAAAACATCCATTTAAATAACATCCTAGAAAAACATATCTTGGCACATGGCAGATTGAAATTCAATGCAATCACAAACGAAAAGCTTCAGGGGAGAATTTAAGAGAGGATTGTTTGTATTCTTTTTTTTTGTTGTTGTTTCATGTGATAAGGATTCAAGGAAACCAACCAAAACACACGTGCTAATAGATCAAATGTTGGTAATGAAACATAGGAGAATGTTACAACATTTGTCGTGGTAATAAACTAATAATAAGAATAAGAATAATGTGTTATGTTATGAACTTGGTGAATGATTTCTTTGTGTGCTTTGGGTTATGATGCGACAATGGAAAATTTCTTCGCACGAGAAACCCTACGCACAAAGGGCCGTCCTATCAATTCTTCTGAATAGGACATTGGCACCTGCTCTGGAACACAGATTCTCTTTTTCATGTTTTTTTTTCCTCTTTCTCTCTCATCTTTTTTTTTTTTTTTCTTCTTCTTCTTCTTCTTCTTCATTTTCTATACAATTTTCTAATTTTATGGAAATTATACTAAAATTTATGAGCCATTGTAAAATCAGATGCATTTATTATTATCTCTCTATCTTTAGCTACAGATCATATGTGTAATAATGTAATAATGGAGACACTGCTCAATGAAATTCGTTATCTGATAACTTATCTCTTTATCTTTGGTCAAAATCATCCTAGCAATTAAGGTATTGTTTTGTTATTGTGCAAACATTATTTTAAATATACCAATGTGATAAAATTTAATGTTTATATAAGCTCCAATCCAATGAATTTATTTATCATTCTTACCTGGCCATGATGATCATAATAATAACAATAATCTATACTTATATAGAATAAATATTTTCAACCACATATAAACCTTATATATTAACTTTACCATACTGTTGAAGTTAATAATGCATGAATATTAACCTTACCATCTTTTTTTGTGGTAAAGCACATTGTTCAAATATAACCAATAAAATAAAATAATAATAACTGCAAATATTATCAGCACCGCCCTAGAGATAAAGGACCCACCGTCCAAATTAAAGTGGCTTTCACTATTTAATTGAAGTGCTACAAATTCAAACATCCATCAAGTAGATTCCAACCCTGCCTTTGCCAAAAAAGCTACTCTACGAGATGAGATGCCCCATGAATGATTACCAATGCCTTAAGCCTCATTGCCAGCACTCAAAAGCTCAATAATGTCCTTAATTACCAAAAAAGACACACACAAAAACATATATAGATATAGATTGAGGATGTGCATCAAGACAACACACATCCATTCCTTCCAAGGCATGCAATAATTAATCAATATTCCTTCCACACAACTTTTCTCTGTGGAAAGGCACGTCATGAAGAATCTTGAGTTAATGCAATGGATTTGGTGGCCAACTACAGTTGAAAGGGACTTATTTTCTTTAGAGAAGATTAAAAAAATTGAATTGGGGGGTTTGACATAGATATAAAAAAGGGCAATATCAAATATGGGGCAGTAGAAAGTTTTATAATGACAATGGTAACAACAGTTTATCACTGTTTAGAAAAAATTATATAACTTTGTGATGCACTGTTGTTGCCATAGCAAAATTACTCTTTAAAACATGTCACCATGGCAAAGTCCTTTTTAATTTCTTCATTTTATTACATGCAATCAATCTACAACAAGAAAGCATCAATTCTCCATGCCTGGCACGTGACAAGCAGGAGAAAAAAGCAAGGAAATTGATGGTTGTCGGTTCTCAATCTGTGAAATCAGTAATCTTCAGTTGGAGTTTATACAGGACAGCAAATATACATAAACATTCATGATTCATTGAATAGATCAAAGCCTGCATACCCCACGTAATTAGTCTAGTTCAGTGATTGCAAACTCTTGACAGAATAATAATAATATGGTTTATACTTTATAGTGTAAGAGAGAACAAGAAGGTTGAGTTTTGCATGTGAAAGACAGAAAAAGGTTGAAGATATTGTATGTTTGGGAACTACTCTATCTTGAAAATTAATCAGAGTTCTTTTAAAAGTTTTCTTAACAAGATGACAAAGATAAATGATTACTTCTCTAATATAAGCTGAACCTATAACATAGTGGTTAGTAAATAAATCAGTAATGACTAGAGTTACACAAACATTATTATTAATGCAGATTATTAAGCCAAAGTATTCCTGCAAGGAAGGGTTTCTAGATTCTGCTAGAGCATCTATCACTTGTCACAGGACTTTGACTTGATTGGTATCCCTTTCCATTTTTTCACATCTTATGCAAGACAACCAAAATGCATAGGGATACCACATATCCTTTAGCCATACGTAATAAAATGCCTGACATGGTTTTCTCTTTAGAAAGGAGAAAAAAAATTAGAAAAGAAAAATATTCTCTTGTAGCTTTACAGCCTCCAAATATGCCAAAGGAATTTGTTCTGTGTTTCATCATATAGCTTCTCTTTCACACTATAAGAGAAAGACAACAAAACTCTCTCTTCACCATAGAGCCTCACAATAGTTTGTTCAGGCTTTTTCCTAAGCATCAATGACTAGTTCTAACAAGAGGATTGAGGTTCAAACAGAAGATCAAACTCCACATAAATGGTGTGTTTCACTTGGGGAAGAGGCTTTCAAAAGATTCTTCAGCCAGACTAATCCAACAGTGCATAAGGTTTTTGGTGATGGGTCACTTTTCAGTCCACTGTTGTTTGGGAAGTTCTTTGATCCTTCTGATGCCTTTCCTCTATGGGAGTTTGAGTCAGATGTGTTGTTGTCTCATTTAAGGAGCTCCAGCCAGAACACTACTGTGGATTGGTGTCAGACAGGTGAAGGCTATTATATATTGAAAGCAGAAATACCAGGTAAGACACACCAGTTTTTTTCATTTTACTCTTTTTTTGTAAACTGAATCTATGTTAAACAAATTATGATACAATGAAACTGCATGCCCCATCATTTTAAAGACCTGAAAAAAAAATAAACAAAAAGGATCTCAGAATTGAAGGACCTATATTGCTTATACTTTCAGGCACCTAAGGAGAGCCTTTACCTTGCATCAAAAAATTCTTTACAAGGTTATAGTAACAACAGGTAATTAATAACCTATGAATAAATAATATATGCACTAACAATGTATTGTCGTCCAATCACAAATCACCTTATATGATAAAAGTCTATTAACTTTTATAATAACTAGTTTAAAAGTCATATCAAGGTGATTTCTGATTGGTTTACCATGTAAAACTTATACGCTAATAGCAGATTCCTGTTGTTATTATACCTATAACCTATTGTGTAGTGGATCTTTCAATCAAAAAACCAAATAAATGAACTTGAGGTGGTTGGAGTTGATGGGGCCAAGTTTCCTTAAATTCAATTATGAAAAGTGCTTAACTAGCCAAAATTTCTGTGACACCAGTGGTTTGTCAAAACAGGAAATGGGAAAAATAACATTCAAGTCCATGTTGATAAAGGGAAGGTTGTGGAAATTAGTGGACAGTGGAAGCAGCAGCAAAGAGACACAAAGGCACATGACTGGAGGTGTGGCCATTGGTGGGAATATGGATATGTACGAAGGCTTGAGATGCCAGAGGATGCAGCAGATTGGAAGAACATAGAAGCCTACATACATAATGACACATATTTAGAAATACGAATACCAAAGAGCCAACAGGGTCGTGATCTTCCTCAGGGAAAGGATGTGGCTTAAGCAAATGGAGAAGCAGTGTAAGTTTTAAGAGAATAACAGGTAGAGCTACTAGAGTTTATCACAATCTAGTAGCAAGTTCTATGCAAATTGATACAATACATTTAACAAAGGTATAACTCTTAAGTTTCAAACTAATATCAGCCAGCATGAGAGGGACGTATGATGATGTAAAACATATATATATGCAAAGAGGAGGGAATAAAAAGTAAATTATGGTGTATAAAATGCAATGATTTTTTGTTTTTTTTAAATATTAGAGCTGTTTATTAATGATTATTTGATTGACAGTGTTCATTGAGACTTTTCTTGTGTAGTAAAGTTGGGAGAAATATGAGGAATAGCCAATGCAATATCATGTCTAAAATCCCGATCCCCATCATCATAAATTTCTACTGAGAGTTTCAAGTTTTCAGATAAAATACATAGAAAAAAGTTGAAAATGTCCATACTGTTAAACTGCCAGGAAAACAAGAAACTGTTTTATTGCATGATCTAAAAATTCATAACTTTACCAACATGGTGTGACATGATTGAGATATAACCCAGTCACCTAAGCATGTAGTCAGGAGTTCAATCTAAGGCCTGTTGTGTATGAAAAAACATATCAGGAGATATTAACTCCTCAAATGAATCTCTCTCTCAAAAAAATCCTCAAATGAATCTTGGTATTAGTCTTGACTCCTGGCCTACATAAATCCAGATTTCACCCAAAAATACAAAAATTCAAAACTTTATTAGAAAGTGATCTGTAGAAACACAAATTGGTGAGTCATCTGAAAAACAGTAAGAAGATAGCATAAAGTATATCAGTGAAGACCAATCCCCAAGTCCCGGAAGAACAGGCAACACATCAGCATTTAATAATATTAAAAAACTTATATATGCACTTCAAGTTACATAAACATTTGTTTCATCATTCATGTTAAAAAGAAGCAATGGGAAAATTAGCTAGGCACTTCTCATTCTCAAGTCGATTAACATAGTATTAATCATGACAACTCAATTGTGCATGCATATTTCAAAACACATTCATGTTTGAGTTAATGGGTTAGTTGTAAATATTTATTGCTTGTTGAATGTGAGGCTCGAGACACATGTTTTCTACTCCTAATAATCCCTTGCATTGTCTTCATAGACACCTAGTTCTACTTATCCACTGACTATTAAAGGAATCATTATTTTGTTAATAAATGTATTACCAAATACTTTGAACAGTGTCAGGCAATTTTCTCACTACCATCCCCCATCTCATTTAACACGGGTCAATAATTCAATACGATGGTCCATTAAGCATTGAAAATTGTGGCCTCACAGCAGGTGGCAAGAAAGGAAACAAAGAACAAAATCACCATATGACAAACACTACTCGTCCATTAATTAATTTTACCTGATAATGATGACTTTGATGAAGGACTGGACCAAATCAACATGGAAATTGAAAGAACTCTTATAAGAAAATATACTATTTGCCTACTTCAAATAATATGAAGCACACTGCATAGTGCATATATGAACTATAAAATCTTAATAAAATGACACTTCTTTAAAGCAGGATAAATCATATATCAAGTGTATAACAAAATGGGGTAGGACAAATGGACCCTAAGACAATGATGATTAATTAGAACCTGGCTCATAGACTTGTTTGCTAGCCATTCTCAGTAACATACATCCCAAAAAAAATGCTAAAATGAGAGTGAAACTTCATCTCTTATATAGGCACTTGTTGAAGAAATAGAAGGCAATGTAGCAATTATATAGCAAAAACATCTTAAAACTTTTTATGAGATGTGTCCAATGCTCCCAACAACCTTATCTATCAAATGGGCAAAAAAAAAACACCAGGTTGCGTATGATTTATGAAATATAAATTGTGTTAGAGGGCAATTTTCATTCCCAAACATGGCATTAATGGAACATAGTTTCGTGTAAGCCTTAAACTTATTAAGACACATTTAATGGCTTGTCAATGACTCAGACAGTGACAACTCAACTGCTTCGTGTAAAACTGTAAATCAGAAAGATTTTTAATGAATAATTACATAAAACTTGGAGATGCGGGGTATCGATCCCCGTACCTCTCGCATGCTAAGCGAGCGCTCTACCATCTGAGCTACATCCCCATGTCATTTGTTTAAGAATAAATAATATATAAGAACTTGATATTCTTATCCAAACATTTTGCAAAAGAAAGAGACAAGGTTGAAATGTCAGACAAAACAAACAAACTTAAATGTCCGTCCAAATATCACCGATTTCAAATTTAATCTTTGAATTTTGAAATGTTAGATCTTTGTGTGTGAATATACTCGCGGTGCCCATATCCGAATCCAACAATAAAGACAAATTTGTAGTTTCTACATTTTTCTTTTTTCATGGGACGTAGTTTTGGATTACTCACGTACGTATAAAAGGTCCTTGCAAAGCACATTTAGTGCATGTTTTGGATGAGTGTGTTGAATGTACTTGAGTACAGAACAAACATATTTTGGAGAAGGATTTTAATGGTAATCCAAACATTTTTTTTTTTTAAAGAGGATAAACGTTTGTGACACAAGATGTGAGGAACGTTCTGAACTGTAAGATTTTTTTTAAAAACTTTCAGGAAATGAAATGAAGTTATAAAATGAAACAATCAAACGCTTAAGTGGTTGAGCAAAAACAATCACAGCACTAATTTATCAAGGCTCTGTCTGTTTAATTCCATCTTCATTTCTCCTTCCATTCAAAAACTGTTGTTTTATATATTTCAAAACCAAATAATAAATTAAGATAAAACATAAGAATAAGCCCAAAAATTAAGGAGGTAAAATGTATATCTCATGTGATAACCTTTAATTTTGAAGGCAGAATAAAAGTCAAAACAGTTGCAAATAGATAATTCCATATTGGCAATTATCATTCATTCAGGTTCCCTAGAGTATAGACCCTTCCCAAAACCTAAACATTAAGGTTGTACACCAATATGCTTCAATTAGGCCAACCAAGGTTCAACTTCAATTGTAAAAGTACTAGGTTTCATAATAATCTCCAATTCATGACACTTGGAAAAGCCACTGTGCAGATAACTGCAGGCCAACGAATGCAACCAAAAATCTCTGCTTGAGTTGATTTTATTAGTCTACACATTTTTGTCTCACATGAACTACCTTGGAACTGTTAAACTAACAGTAATCTCAGAGGGTAGAGACTAGAGAGTGAATAATTAACCAAACTCAGTTTACTCAAATCATGTGAAAGTCAACTGTGGCCACATCAAGAAAATAATGCTATATATATATATATATAAACCATCAAATTTAAAGGTACATCACTTTGTTATATGTAGTAACTTATTCATGACCAAGAGCTTTGTATAATACACCCAAATGATAATTACAATGTCTATAATTATTGGTAGATCAGTGACCCTATGCAACAATAATATTCAATATACTTACCAAACAATATCATGTAGTTATTATTTCATCACACCTAACTGATATTTGTTTCTGCCTCTGAACAAAGAAAGACTTGGTAATTAGCTTTTAGAAATTAACCTTTCCACATACTTAAGAATCAAGCACGGAATTGCTTGACAATCTAGCTAAGAAAATTACACTTATTCTTATTATCACATTGAAGTCATAATTATGACTACAAAATAAGATTACTTTTCTACTCACTTTCATTTTTGGTAACACAAACCAATACTTACTAAGAATTTATGCAAAAAAGCAAAGACCAAATGGTGTGTGATTGATGAAATCCCTTGGAAAATTTGCCGACAATCCATTGTTGCCAAAGGGCAAGATCCGAACATCTAGAGTGAGATTGTGACAAAAGAATTTTGAGCTTTATTCTACTTAACATGGACAATGATGTCCACTATATTATTGTAGTAAATCAACACGCATAGGACAAACTTTTTTTTTGGTGCATAGAGAGAGAGAGAGGATAAGTCAATTTAATAGGAATAGTTGAAGAAGAAACTTCAAGAAATTAATTAAAAAAGAAGAAGGAAGAGGACCCCGGAATGCAGCTGAGTACCAAGAAGTGAATGGAAACACCAACAACTAAGTGTTGTGTGATGCTTTCTTCACTGTTTCCTAGCTTTTTGTTAAGTTGGCACTTGGCAGAGGGAGCAAGTTAATTAGCTTTTTTGGAAAATCAAAGTGAAAAATTCTTAACTCTCTTCTGACGCAACTGAAAATATTTGTTTAGTGATTATTATTCTATGAAGGTTGGCATAGTTTGGATGAGGCACCGTTGGATCCTGCTACAGCAGTGGAATGAATTGATAAGGGTAATTATTAATTTATTCCTTATTTTATTTTATTATTATTATTATTTGTTATTTGAAGAATGTTGAAATGGTTTTATTTGTGTCATTCATTCTGGTCTGGTTGCTCCTGCAGATTAGGGAATAAAATTAATTTTGGGATCTAACTGGTTTTACTATAAAGAAAATGTTTCTTTAAATTTGTCCCTGATCATATGGTACAGAAATGCAACTAAATACAGGCAACACTTAAGTGTTTTTAAATGAAAATAAAACGAAGTATTTTTTATTATTATTTGGATGAAGGAAAAATCAACACAACATAAAAAACACTTTTTTGTTTGATTGAAAATGATAAGAAGAGATATCCTTTACATGTTGAATAATCTTTATACCTTTTTAATGTAATGATAAATATGTTCAAATAAACTTTTTTCCTCATATGAGGAGGAAAAAAATTCACCCAATCCCATCAATTTTTTGGATTTTTTTTTCTTCATCATTTTATTTTTCTTTTTTCATCAAAAGATTTTTTTTTTGGTGAAATTTTCATCAAAAGATATGTTACTACTATTTTTGAACTAATTAATTAGCATTTCATAATTCTTTCATATATAAATAAGCACGGTGGAAGAATTTCGTATTCCTCAAGGTAACTTTAGTGCTACCAAACCATCATTGTCATGCAAATTTTTTCGCCCATGTCTATTACATATCCTTTTCAATTTGTTGAAGTCTTTTTTTTTGATACCCAATTTGTTGAAAGTCTTGATCAACAGGTATTTAATAATTTTCAATCTAACCCTCATTAATTATAACATTATAACAATGGCAATACGCATGGTTGGTAATATTGGACATACATACAACTTTTTTTCCCCCTAAATGGTTTCATAATAATAATTAAAAAAAATTGACTGATTAAATAATTACAAAAATGTTTGGTACACATCACAATTTCATTTTCCTTATTTTTATAAATTCATATAAAAATAATACATGCATTTAGAGTAAAATAAAAAACTTTATTGTTGATATTAATCTTATCCAACTTCCACAAAATTGTCACGTCTCATAAAAATTAGTACATATATAATATTTTTGGAAGAAAACATTTGTTGGGGTAATAAATGAATTGCATGGAAGAACGAATCTTACATGTGAGGAAGCTGATTTTAAAAGTTATTAAAAAATAAGAGGCAGTAAAAATCTAAACTAAGTCTGAACTGACAAACAGTACCAAACACAACACAAACACAGATCTACAATCTATTGGAAGTGCACTTACCAAGTCACACAACAACAACAACAAAAAAAATAACATTATAAACCCTTTTTATTTTTATTCTTTCTCTATTTATTTTCTTCTTTTTAAGGATCCACCCTCTTCTATCTTCATGCTCTTTGTGTGTGTGTGTGTGTGGATCATCACCAATCTCTTCTTTCTAAAGCAACTTCCTTTCTTCTCTTGTTAGCTTTCAACACAATCCATGACCCCACAACACTACTCTCTCTCTTTCTCTGCAGTTAGTAGAGTGGTGAGCTTCAAAATGGAGATCATGAACTAGAACTGGTCTCAAACCATCACTTACAGTCTCACATATATACACCTTCAAGGTTCAAACTTCAAAGGTACCCTCTTTAACCACACCCGTTATTTGTTTTTCCCTTTTCACCTCAGTTTCAGTCACGGGTTGTTGTTTGTTTCCTTTAACATTCGTTCGGTGAGGTGTAAGTGAAGTGTCACGGTTAAAAAAGTGATCTTTTTGTTGTGGTTTTCCCAGTTTGTGGGGGATGAGCTTCTCCTAGACAAAGACCAACAAGCTGGTGGGGGACAGAGAGAAGAAGAGATGGTGGGAACTCCAATTGGAACTCCAATTAACGGAAGAACAAGGCCAGCTTTTGGTGTTGTTAATGGTGGCCATGATCTTGGCCCCAGTAGTGCTCCACCAAGCAATGCTGGCTCAGATTATGGCTTTATTGAGTTCACAAGAGAGGATGTGGAGGCCTTGCTGAATGAAAAGGCCAAAAGGAAGGACAGATTTAACTATAAGGTTAGTTGGAGTTTTTGTCTTAATGGTATTTTTGAGTTTGTATGAATTATGATATGTATTGTATTTCTTGGTTACTTGTTTTTGGTATTTGTGTTTGAGATCCAAGGGGGTGTCAAGTTCTATGTGCAGGATTTTGGTCCTTAATTAGTTTATACTTACATGTATAGCACATAGGGTTTCTGTGACCAAGCTTTTACAGAAGTCATTCTAGGAAAATAAAATATGATTAAAAAGATGAAACGAGCTTCTTCATAAGCTAAAATTGGTTTCTTTGATAGCTAATTTGTAGAAGTCCCACATTGTTTAGAGAAGCTAGAGCTTCTTCAAATTAACTATTGGATGAGCTAATTTCAGCTTACGGAAAACTTCATTTCATTTTTTCTTTTTCTAGAAGGACTACTGTTGAAATTTACCCAAACAGGTCCATAGTGCTGCTTGATTTACTGCTTGGTTAGTTGCCTTATGTTAACATCAGATTTTGTATTTTTAGGAAAGATGTGAAAATATGATGGATTATATAAAAAGGCTGAAGGTTTGCATCAGGTGGTTCCAAGACCTTGAGCTTAGCTACTCACTAGACCAAGAGAAGCTGAAGAGTTCATTGGAATTGGCCCAGCAAAAATGCGCGGAAATAGGTTGAGATTGTTTTTCGTTTCTTTTTTTTGGAAAGTCCTCATCAGGTTTGTGGACTAATGCGGTTGTTGGATTCATTTAATTGCAGAGCAGCTACTCAAAATCAAGGAAGAAGAGCTAAACTCAATAATTGTGGAAATGAGAAGGAATTGCACTTCTTTACAAGAGAAATTAGTGAAGGAAGAATCAGAAAAAACAGTAAGTGAGATCTTCAAGTCAAGTCAGTGGAATTTCAAGAGTGAATTTTTTGGTGCAAAATGCATGGGAAAGGTTAATACTTGATAATAAAGTTATACCTTTTATTATATTTGAAAACACTAGGCAGCAGCAGAATCTCTTGTTAAGGAGAGAGAGGCCAGGCTTAACTTTGAGAGGTCACAGAATACACTACAGGAGGATCTCGGGCGAGCACAACGAGAACTCCAGAGTGCAAATCAGAAGGTCAAATAACAGCACAGTCTTGAACTCTCGATTCAATATTTTTTATACTTCTTATCTGATGCTGATAGTTGTGTCTGGAATTATTCTTATAACTAAATGTCTACATCAATTGATTTCTGCAGATATCATCACTCAATGACATGTACAAGCGGTTACAGGATTACATAACAAGCTTGCAGCAGTACAATGGAAAACTCCATTCAGAGCTTTCTACAGTTGAAAATGAACTTAAGCGTGTAGAGAAAGAGAAGGCTACTGTAGTGGAGACCCTTACCATGTTAAAGGGTCAGCTTACTTTGTCTATGGTAAGTTTGATTCTCTGGAGTATTAACTGTTTCAATCCAAATTCAAGTAGTCATGCTGATGGGTAAGAGAGCAAGAAATTCTTGGAATCTTAGTAGATACCTACAACTCTTCTAATAAACACAGGATTGCGTAAAGTGCAATTTTTTTATGAGGATAGACTGTTAGAAAGAATCTTGTAAATAGTTTTTTCTAGAATTTTGGCTAATGGGGATGTTTAGATGAAGATGATACTTCTAGAATACATTGAATGCGGTAGATTTCAGAAAACCATTCTTCTTAACATGCCACCAGTATCTTACATAGTTTAATTGGCTGTTTTATTAGGCTTCTCAAGAAGAGGCCACAAAACAGAAGGATGCCTTGGCTAGTGAAGTTACATCTCTTCGAGCAGAGTTGCAACAAGTGAGAGATGACCGAGACCGCCAATTATCTCAAGTGCAAACTTTAACATCTGAATTAGAGAAGTCTAAAGATTCTACAGAAAAGTCTTGCTCTGAACTGAGCAGCTTGACTTTAAGAACAAATGAACTGGAGGTTGGTTTATATCTTGTTTCTTTTCAGTAAATGTCACATCCTCTTGTTATTGCTGTAGAAATGAGATTATGACTTTCCTGCACAGGCAAAATGTGCTTTGCAAGATGAGCGGATAAAGGTACTACAAGAGCAGCTAACTACTGCTGAGGAGAAACTGCAGGTAACGAATGAGGTGTAAACTTATAACAGAAGGAAGTCTAGATGGACTTGTGATATCATATGTTGGTTTTTGGTTCCTTATCAGGTCTGTGACGTATCTGCTAGTGAGACAAGAATAGAATTTGAAGGGCAACAAAAACTTGTACATGAGATGCAAAGACGTTTGGAAGATGCAGAATATAAAGTTATAGAAGGGGAGAAGCTGAGGAAAGAATTACACAATACTATTTTGGTAATTCCCTGAGCCAAAATTTGCTGATGATGAAAAAATAAGACAAAATCCACGCCATACTGATTTCCATTTTAACAGGAACTAAAAGGGAACATCCGCGTGTTCTGTAGAGTGCGTCCTTTGTTACCTGATGAAGGTTCTAGCACAGAAGGAAAGCTTATATCTTATCCCACATCAATGGAAGCTTCTGGACGGGGCATTGAATTGACGCAAACTGGTATATCTCATATACTAACCTTGAAGTTGTTCTTTTTCTAAATGATGTATGTTTGTTATAGTTTATTATTTAACTATGGTGTAACTTATGTTGCTATTGTTGTTCTAGGCCAAAAGCATTCTTTCACATATGATAAAGTTTTTGCACCTGATGCATCACAAGAAGAAGTTTTTATCGAAATTTCACAGCTTGTGCAAAGTGCTCTTGATGGTTATAAGGTAATCTCTGAAGTTTGTCTTTTATTCCTTCTATATTATTTCAAATTTTATTATATTGCATGCATACTGTTGCGAGCAATTGAACAATTGCTAGTCAGATATAGAACAAAATGAAAGATCTAAATGGCTTTGATTTATAACTAACTCATTAATAGTTTAGCTATCTTAACTAACTATCCCTTCTCCTCATATCCTAATAGCATGTTTTACCAATTTGTATGCATAAATCTTAACTAACTTTCCCTTCTCCTTGTACATTTTCTTTTCTTTTCTTTTCCAGGTTTGCATTTTTGCCTATGGTCAGACAGGGTCAGGGAAAACTTATACAATGATGGGAAGGCCTGGACATCCAGAAGAAAAGGGCTTGATCCCTCGTTCACTAGAACAAATATTTCAAGCAAAACAGTCTCAGCAACCCCAAGGCTGGAAATATGAAATGCAGGTGATATAGAATATACTCTTCTTTATTCACAGATCATAAATTGCGACGTTGAGGTCTAAGATGGTTTTTTCTTTCTTAAAAATTAACAGGTGTCAATGTTGGAAATATACAATGAAACCATTCGAGATCTGCTAGCTACAAATAAGTCATCATCGGATGGAACACCAACACGTGTGGAAAATGGTACTCCTGGGAAGCAATACACAATCAAACATGATGCCAATGGAAATACACACGTTTCTGATCTCACGGTAGTGGATGTTCAGAGTGTAAAAGAGGTTGCATTTCTTTTAAATCAAGCTGCAAATAGCAGGTACTTACTTCACAAGGTTCCTTTATAGGCTTCTAGTGCTTATTTTATGTGGTTGTGGTTGTGGCTGTGTCTACTACATCAATAAGACACAATGAAGGAACTTGCCATTTTATGACTACATTATATTGCACTTCCTAGTAATGTATTCTTAGTAGTCTATTTTTGTTACTTATATAGGATCAAGAGAAGCGAGCTACTAATTTTTGAAAATTTGACATAGTTCTAGTGTAGCTAAATATTGATACATTTACTTGTAGAAGTTCAAATCTTTTGTCTTTGGATGTTGAATTTAACTACATTTGTTTTTGTTTTCTTTTAGATCCGTGGGAAAAACTCAGATGAATGAACAATCTTCTAGAAGTCATTTTGTCTTCACTCTTCGAATATATGGTGTCAATGAGGTATGGTTGTTTCTCCTCTGATAACAATTGAACCATGTTTCATACACTCACTGACAATCTAACATGCATTCAAATTGCAACATATGTTCTGCTAGAGCACTGACCAACAAGTACAAGGTATTCTAAATCTCATTGATCTTGCTGGGAGTGAGCGTCTTTCAAGGAGCGGGTCAACCGGGGACCGATTGAAAGAAACTCAAGTATGTCAGTAAAACCATGATGTTTTCTATTTCATATGGCTTTGATTATTTGATTTATGTTAGTCTAAACTTTCTTTCATTTGTAACAGGCAATAAATAAAAGTCTGTCATCCTTAAGTGATGTCATATTTGCCTTGGCCAAGAAGGAGGATCATATCCCATTCAGGAACTCAAAGCTTACATACCTCCTTCAGGTGATTATTTTTTGTTCATTTTTTAAAACATTCTTTAGTATATAGTTATTCACTATATTAAAACCTTGATGAAGCACAAGCATCTCTAATCTCTAACAATCACTAATAAAACTAAACTAATGTTTTATAATCATTTGAGGTGATATCTAATTTGTTTTGTTGAATACAATGATGAACATACTACACAGCCTTGTCTAGGTGGGGACTCAAAGACATTAATGTTTGTTAACATATCTCCTGACCAAGCTTCAGCTGGAGAGTCACTATGCTCACTCCGGTTTGCATCAAGAGTCAATGCTTGTGAAATTGGGACACCACGCCGTCACACCAATGGACGTCCTATAGAATCTCGCTTGACCTATTTCTAATCTTTCCTTTCCACACATGAATATGATTTAATGATTATACTATTGTTTATAACCTATTTGTGTCATTGACTACAACAACCAAAATAACTCCAATTCTAACACCATGCGTATAGATTGTAATGTATAGTAACAAGTTTCTAAGTATGCATTAGTTTTTAAAAAGAAATCTCTCATTATTCTACTTTATTAGTATATAGTATCATATCAGTAGACATATTTGTGAGTCTCACAGAATATTTAATTTGTCTAACGTGCAAGAATCAAAGTGATAGTCATTATTATCTAGAGAATGTTTTGCGTACTAGACCTACTAAAACCATCCTCGAAATTGTCACATATTCTACCGTTGAGATACCATGTGCTTGTGTGTGTGTGTATAAATGTTTTTTTTTTCAAGTGTTGGATTGGTTTGCAAGCAAGCATTAACATGGCCATTGTGGTAAGAGACGTGTCTCTAATGTTCCACACGTGTGGAATTCAATCTTTCAATTAAGCTGTACCTTGTGGTAAGAGACCGTCTATTTTGGTTATCCATGAGTTTAATTTTTTTTTTTTTTTTATGTAAATCACGAGTTTCTTCCAATCGAATGGGTCGATGACCAATTTCGCTGGCAGTGTTGCTACTAGTCTAAGGGAATTTTGCACACGGTGAAAATCGAACACGAGTCTTTCTGCTAAATAGATCGTTTTCATCCTTGTAAATGCAATGAGGCCTTATACTATTGCGTCATTCATTTGGGTTAAATGAGTTTAATTTTGATTACAATGATAACCGATTAAAATAACAATGCAAGTATGAATAGTCATATTTTTTACTTAAAATTAATTGATTTTAAGGAAATTTGTTAAATAAATATATAAGTTTTTCAAGTCAAATTTGTGTAACTACCAAACCGGTCAAAACTCCTCAGCATATGCATGTATAGATGTGAGCATTTGCTGCTTAGGGATTTGGATATGTCAGTTCTTAGGCATGAAACATTTTCGCCAGGGTGGTGGTACATATCCATCAATAATTGAAAATATAATAATTGACTATATCATACATTTCCAATTCTGCTGAAACTCACCTATTAAATAACACTTTCCTATACTCTTGATGGGTACCATGCTCTTGGAATCAGCATGGTATACCAAAAACGTAAAATTGATTTTGACAAGAGAAATAATTAATAACACAACTTGATTAAGAAGGTAATGTCAAATTGTTTTGTACATTATATCCATCCGGTCCATGACCTCTTTAAGCATTACTTCAGTTTCCTGATAGCATGATTTTGTTTCAGGAAAACTTTTCTTCCTTGAAGCTTCTTCAAGCTGTCATTGCAACACAAATTCAATTTGTCAATTAAACCAACAACCAATATTATAATACAACTAAAACATTTTTGCAGTGTCATCCAATCATAAATGACTATGTATGTTAAGTTTCTTTAACATTAGTTACATTGAAAGTCATAACAACAATGATTTGTAATTGAATAACTCTGTAAAATATAACAGTTAAACTACATCATTTTGAAGGGGGAGAAAAAGAGAGTATTACCCTTTCAAAATTATCAAACAGTTTGTTAGCCATATCAGTAAGTTGCTGCTTATCATCATCCACTGGAGTGGCAGAGATAACCTTGTCAAAATCATAGTATATGAAGGTGGACTTGAGTCTTAGGTACTTCCTCACATAGTTGAGTGTGTCTTCTGCTACTAAATCCGCCATTGCCAGAAGATCAAATGCATATTTCTTTATCCTAAACACACTTCCTTTCACTCCAATATTTGCTATGTACAGCCCCCTCTTCAGAAAAGAGCGTGTCCCCGTTTTCTCATTTGCAATATCTAACCAAATAACCAAACATTCACATCAAAAGATACAGAATAACCTATTTGCCTCATCTAAAAGTGCTGTATAAAATTAATCTTTAGTTTTTATATATTGTGAATGTAATATAAAAAAATCATGCTATGAATACTTTGAAGTTATCCTTATGAATTTGTGGATTTGTTAATCAATAGTTATTGTGTCTTACTTTATCTTTTAATGAAGTACAAGATGCACATTTTAGATGGCCAAATCCAAAAATACTATTCATAATCCCATTGAGCATAGTGAAACATCAATCAAGTATGAGAACCATGAAAGCCAAATTTCAACTCACTTTATCTGCCATGAAGGTAACTATATGTTTAATTATATGCATACAAGAACTACATACTAATAATGAGGAGTGCTAGTTCTTTCATACACTCTTACATTGTCTGTTAGAAACTTTTTTTCTGATTGGTTGAAATTTATTAGAAATCATCAATATTAGTGGATTTTATATATCATTTAATGATATATTTTCATGATTTAACTAATTCCCATCAAAATTGATGTCTTCCAATAAATTTAGACTAATGACGGAAAGAGTCTCTAAGAGACTGTCAAAGAGTGTGGCTGACACTTCTGTACTAATAGCACTTTGTTCATTGTGTAAACAAGTTACAAGAAAGCTTACTGTTAGAGACAGTTGGTCCAGGAAGAGGGTGATCTTCGTACCAGAAGCCATTATCTTTGGCCAATGAAACCTTGTCATTGAATTGCAAAGTAAGCACTACAGTTGCAAGGCCTAATGCGGCTGCTCTTCTTGTGGCCAAAACTGCACTACACTCTGATGGTTCCTCTTGTGTTTTGCTTCCAAGAAATCCAACTACTTGTCCCCTCTTTGTGCTTTTGTGTGCATTTGGAAGGTGGCATGTGATGGGAATTAAGGCTTTGGAGACTGCTCCATGCAAGTTTGTGAGAGGAGCCATGATGGTGGTTAAGGAACTCAAATGAGTGAGGTGTGTGAAAGAATGAAAGATGGTTCATCAAAGGTTGGAAATAAAAAAATTTATGTGTCATGTCATATCCGTTGGGAAAGTGCTATCCATACTGTGTGCCAATAAAATGTTTATCCTCATCAAGGGTTGTATGATAGTTTCACTTTATGTGGTTGTATGGCCTTCATGGGCCTTGGATGTTTACACTGTGGCCCGAGGCTATCTCTAATGGGCCTCTCCTCTTAACTAGGTCAATTTGTTTGACAAAAAAGAAAAAGAAAACCCATACAAAAAGTTATAAAATATTACTTTTTTTCAAAAACACTATTATAGCTTTAACATCTTAAGTTACCTCAAATATAATGCTAGTAGTCTAGTACCCTTAAAAAGCTTTATTCAAACAAAGCATCCGGAAACACGTGATTGTGGGGTTACCCAGACTGGCAATTCAGTGTCCTGGTAAGTTTCAACAGGTAGGGACAGGAATTATTACTTTAGTATTCAACTTTTCATTACAATATTTAAAAAGTCTTGCCAAGCATTTGGTGTGTTAATCATGTTTAATTCCATTTAAAATTGTAAACACATTTTTGGAAATTAATAATCTGGGTTTCCGGCACAACTTTCAATCTATAATAAACCAATTAATTTTTATAAATTATCTTATAAATCAAACAAATGGATAATTATAATTAACCAGATTATATTACGAGTCAATTCATAAACTAATGGATAGTTTAACCATTGCTTCAAATTAAGTAGTGCTTGATAAGATTGATACCCAATAAAGTTGATACCCATTAATTAGTTTCCATATATGGAGCCAGATAAAAAATTTAGACTTGGTGTAAAAAAAAAAAAAAAGACTTTGATAGCAAGGATGGCCTACATAACACAAACCCTAGTTTCGTTGACATATGTGCCAATATAAAATGGGCAACTTGTCTTTCACCTAATATGGTTAACGATGATAACTGAGGAGATTTTGTATATATTCGCTGTGAAAATGACATGATAAAGAACTATCTCTAATTGCAAGTTCCCCAGATAAATAAGAAGCCACAAGATTCAAGATTTTTGTTGGCTATTTCTAACCTAAAACTTCCAAATATTTAAAGACTAGAGATTCCCTTGCTTAATTACTTTGCATTTTGGCTAATTCCAACTGGTTCTTGAAGATTTTTTTCTTATCATTACAAAATTATAAGAATTTCCTTAATACATTAATCATCACAATAATAGGACCTGTTTTTTCGCAATGACCATTGTTAAGTGAACCACAAAAAAAAAAGTATGGACCACCCTCCCCAACTGAAATATATTTAATTAGCTGTTCTAGGAAATACAAAGTTAATAATATTTTAGAAATCACAGCAAAAGAAATGCGTATTAATATTATTTTGGGCCATTAATATTTCTTAATTCTTTTTTTTATAGAAATATTTCTTAATTCTTACTTTAATATATTTTTAACATTATTACTAAAATGATAGTATAATCTTTTTTCTTACTCTAGTCTAGTCTATAGTGCTTCTTTGATGCTGAGCCATAAAAGAGCATTCATTGTTTCTATGCGTGTCAACCTAACCTACCACACGAGGAATCAAGAAAAGCTGAAACCTTACGAAAATGCCATTTAATTACCTTAATTTGGAAAATTTCTCAATACTATATATTGATACTATTTATTTTTTTTCCGTAGAAAATAAAAAGTTGGTTTTATGCTATATTTAATTCAATGCTTGAGCCACATGACCATGACCATTGATTTGGCTAATCTAGAGGCCCCAGCTAGACTATTTTTGTTGTATCCCGTATACAACAATTTAAAAAATGTCTTATTCAAAAGAACAACAAAAATTAATAAGAAATTGATAAATAAGCATTTTTTCTCTTCTTTCTTTCTTGTGCAATCTTGCTCAAATAGTCAAATTTCCTCCAAGAGCATTTTTATACACCATTTTAAAGAAGCAGCAGAAGCAGAAACAGAAACAGAAAGAAATGGAAGAGAAAGAAGAGCTCAAAAAGTCCAAGGTTATTAAAATAGACTCTAAAAAATCATGGGAACACCACATCTCTCATGCCACCAATCAAAAGTACCCAGTGAGTTTCTTTTTCTTCAATATATGAATTCATTTAGTTTAAATCACTTTGGTTTCATTTATTATTATAATTAGTAGTTTAGCTATAAGGAACTGAAAGTGATCATTCATGTAGTATTATAGGTTTGTTCTAAACTATGTATTTTGGTCCATTTTGCAGGTTGTGGTTCATTTCTCTGCTTTCTGGTGTGTGCCTTCTATAGTTATGAATCCTTTCTTTGAAGAACTGGCCTCCACTTATGAAGATGTTCTGTTTCTGACGTTGGATGTGGATGAGGTTAAGGTAACTTCATTCCCACACAACACCACATAATTTGTTTGTTACAATTAAGAATTATGCTTGGTTTGTTGTTATTTTAAACTATGCAAACAACATATATATCTCAATTTTCAATTCTTCAATTTCCATGTCATGCCTCTAATTTGCATAAAATGCATTGTTGTTATCCAAAGGGAATCAAATAACTAGTATCCACACAAACAATTTTTTCTAAATTGTTTATTTTTGGATTCAAACCCCACTTTGAGCTCACATGGTCCTCGTTTTATATAAACAAACATATAGTATATATAACTAACTAGTAGATCTTATCTCTAATATAATCTTTCTATAAAAATATTGACCAGGGGCTTTAACTTATATCAGTGAAACTATTGATTATAATAATATTAAATGAAACGTACCCCTTTTCAGATTATCTTTAATATATTCTTTGTCTAATGCATTGTGAACAAAGTTGCAATTAGAGTATCCACTGATCCCTCATTTCCATTCTCTTCCTTCCTTCCTTCAAATTAAGTCTATCAGGAAGATTCTTTTAAGTCTACCAGGAACTTACTTTTATGGGTTGAAAATGTTAAAAAAAAACTGTATTTGGTATAAAACTTCAAAAATTATTTTCAGAAATTATTTTTAAATATGTTCTCCACTAACACTTCCAGAAAATTACAGATTTCTTTAAAAAAAAAAACTATCATTTAATCACGACATTTCATCAATAATAAATTTATTAATTTTTATAAAATTATCTTAAATATTATACAAATGGTGAATTATAAAATTATTTTACATTTTCATTCCTTAAATTGGTGTCTTAAACCTTTGTTTTTTTTTTCTTCTACCTGTATGTGCATTAATTATGTTGGCCTCAATTCAGGAAATTGCCTCCAAGATGGAAATCAAAGCCATGCCCACTTTTCTGTTGGTGAGTGGAGGGACTCCCATGGACAAAATTGTGGGTGCAAATCCTGATGAAATAAGGAAAAGGATTGATCATTTTGTTCACTCAACTCGTTCTTCCTACAAATCTGTGTGAAGCATATGCACATGATGAACATGGCCAAATCATATCCTAGAATTGTACTATATATGTTTTATATTCCAAAGTAATAACAGTACTGGTTACTGTTCTGTGATTGTTTTGCATATGTTTGGTGAGTGGAAAGTCACGAGTGTGAAAGGTTCTTTGGTGTGTATTGAATTTCAGTTTTTCACCATGATGGCACTATGTATTCTCTTATAAATTATAGTATTATTCTTTCTTGTCGTATCATTCAAGCGTACCATGCCACATGATTGGAATTGAAACTAATATTATATTATTCCTAATATAATAAGCAATTAAGCATCATTGTCTAAGCATCACTCATCACTCATAAGCAATATTAATTAATGTTAGCTAAAACATTTTCTAAATAATACATTTTTATTATTTACATTGTTTTCAAATCTTTAACAAGTAAATAAAATGTTGTCAGCTAGGGAAGTGTAATGTTAAGTTAATAATTCTGAGTGAGTAATTATTAACATTTTTTTTTTTTTTTTGCATTCTTCCATTAAATCGATCCCTGTGATCATGTCCAATAATATTAGGGAGGTGTCCTCATTCTTCCATTTTAAGGGACAAAAAGAAACAAAATCCGACACGTGACAGCATTTCAGAGCTTCACATTCACACCGTTCACACTTCACATATAATGATGAGTGATGACTCATTATTTGTCGGCCTATTTTTCCCATGTGTAACATATGCATAAAAAAGTAGTTTCAAAATCATCTGTGTTAGATGACATGAAATAAAAATAATTATAAATTATGATTATAGAATACAGTTCTTCATAACATCTTTTTTTATCTATTAAATACAGAAAACATTAAATAGTTTTTTAGTAAGTTTTTCAAGCTTCAAACATTATGAATCCTTTATAAAATATTAAGAAAATTACTAGTTTTTTGTTTATTCAACGCGTTTTGGGCATTAATTTGGTGCTTCTTACATACTTATTATTTATGACTATGCAACATAACGTGTGACATAATCAAAGATCATTTGTTTTCATTTGATTTCATTTCTATGGCCAAACAAATGTATTGAGAGTGGAGGTGGAAACTGACGTCCAATTTGAAATCCTCCATTAGAAGATGCAAATGCCGAGTTTTATTATTTAATAACTATACGTTAGTATTTCATCATTTACTACTTCAAATTTAGCTTTTCTGTTACTTTTAACATTATCTTAATTGTTACTTATAAAATTAAAAAATAAACACTACTACTATTAAACCACTTTTTCCTTTACTTACAAGTGCGGGAATTCGTAAGCATTGTTTGTGGATTTAGGGTAGCATTGCGGGAATGTCTCTGTAATTGTTGAACTTGTGTGAACAAATTTTAAAATAAAATTTAATAATCCAAAAAGGTAATCATTCTTTTACAAAAATGAATTTTGTCTAAAATTTTTTTAGTGGTAGACGAAGTTGACTAGAGTAGCTTTTAATTACCAAAATAGTATGTCATATAACAACATTGTGGTCACATCAGTGAGACACTGTGGACACATAGGCATAGATTCGTCATTTCACAGCCACAACCAAGAAAACGAACCCAACTCTTCTCTTTTTCTCTCTACCCTCCAACGTGCTCTCTTCCGCACTCCACCCAGTTTTCCAATTCTCTCATTTTCTCTCCAAATCCCACACTCAGAATATCAAAATCAAATTATCAATTCTAAGTTAAAAAAATACACACACACACACAAACACAAGTTGAGAAAATTGAGGAGGATTTTCCGGGAAGAAGGCTCGCCATGGTTTCACCGGAAAACAGCAATTGGCTGTTCGATTACCCGTTGATCGACGACGTTATTCCCGTCGGCGACGCCTCCTTCGCCGCCGTCTCCGCCTCTGCCTTCTCCTGGCCCCCACCCCCCTCCAATGTCAGGTACCTAACCCGTTCATTCATTCATTCCCTAATTAGGGTTTCTCTTTCAATTTTTCAATCTTAGTTCCCATTCCCAAGTGCTTCACTTTTAATTACTAACTTGTGTTTTGATTATACTATCTGCCTGCTTCTAGTGTTGAAATTGATGCTGCTTCACTTGGAGATTCTGATGGCCTCAAAGATCCTGCTTTGAAGAAAAGGTGCGGCTTTTTTTGTCCCCCCACCACATTTCGGTTGTTGGTAAACAAATAATTTAGAAATTTAAAATCTTCGAGGTAACAATTAAAGACCGAAATTATAAGGATGCTTGAACTTTTTTTGAATAATTTAGAAAGGCATGCTTGTCATGGGTTTGTTGTCGATTAACTGGCTTGTGTAAAGTGATATAATTGAGTGGAATGGGAAGTCAACAAACTTTCTAAAATGAAAATGATAAGCACTCGCTAGGGTCAGCTTGGTGTGTTGTGTTTATTTAGCTGTTTCAGAATCCATCTCACTCGTTCCGAGAAACTAAACGTGACTGGAAAATTTTGTATGAGATCTTAGGTTTAAACTTTAAACTTCGTTGCTGTCATTATACATAAAAAACAATGGTTTTGCAGAATCAATGACGAATTTGCCATGACAAATTCTATTACATAATTTTTCTGTTTCCTCTAGCCACTCTCCCACATCTTCTTTCCCTGTATAAAGCTTATTGATGATTGGATTCAATCCAGATGCTTATTCTTGGATGCAGTTATCCCATATCTCTTGTTTCCTGATGCAGGGGTAGATCTGATTCATGTACTGCTTCTAGCTCTAAGGCATGTCGGGAGAAGTTGCGGAGGGATAGGCTTAATGACAAGTAAACTTTTGAATCCTCGCCATCTTCCCTCTATTTATAACTGTTCTCCTTCTGGGTTTGTGAGTAAATTTGTTTTGGAGGCATATATTAATATGATTGACCTGAATAGGTTTGTTGAATTGGGCTCCATCTTGGAGCCTGGAAGGCCTCCCAAAACAGACAAGGCTGCTGTTCTGATTGATGCTGCCCGAATGGTGACACAGCTGCGGGATGAAGCACAGAAGTTGAAAGACTCAAATACGAGTCTTCAAGAGAAGATTAAAGAGTTAAAGGTGAGGCCCCAATTTATATTCAACGCTTTTCTTTCTAAGATGGAAGCACTTGTTGAGAGATGATAGGTCTTTATTCTAGTTCATTTCATTTCCATAAATTTTTTTGCCATAACAATAGTACATTGCCTTGTGAGATAAGGCTTTGTTGAATTTTGTAGCTGATCTCACCTAATAGGACAAGGCTTTGTTATTGTTGTTGCTGTTGTAGTAGTAGTACATCTTGTAAACCTTGTATAATACTGACTATTGAACTCCTATCTACTATGCAGGCCGAGAAGAATGAACTTCGTGATGAGAAACAGAGGCTTAAGGCAGAGAAAGAGAAGTTGGAGCTGCAAGTAAAATCAATGAATGCCCAACCTACTTTCTTGCCACCACCTCCTGCAATCCCTGCTGCATTTGCTCCACAAGGCCAAGCCCCCGGAAACAAGTTGGTGCCTTTCATCAGTTATCCGGGAGTTGCCATGTGGCAATTTATGCCTCCGGCTGCTGTGGATACCTCACAGGATCATGTACTCCGTCCACCAGTTGCCTAAGTTGGCATTGTACAATTATTTGGGTTTCCATTTTGGTCCAAAAGTTGTATTCATTTTACCATAGCTTTTTAGTTATTATCTTCTAAGTGTTCCAAGTAACTGGATTCAGTGGTGGCTTTGACTGTATTTGGCATCTGATACTATTATGAAGTAATGGCTGGTATTTGCATGTAAATGTTAATAAGCTTGTCTGGCTATCTTGTCTTCACAGCGGCTTTAATGGTTGTTACTAGTTTTGATATAACCCAAAGGCAAAGGCAGAACCAAAATAATAACAATAATAATAAAAGGTCAAGCACAGCAACTTGTTATTTTCGAATCTTGTTTATACCATAAAAAACAGTAGAAGCGTCAATGCTGCTTTTGGTTTTAAATTTGCAGCAGCCACATTTATTCTTCTAGGAGGAAAAAAATGGAATAAATTCATACTAGTGGAGTTTCTCCATAAAGCAACGCGTTAAAGCGAGATTTGTTTTTTTCAAGTGGATTAACTTTAACTCGATAAAACTTGAAGTTAAAGTTGTATTTGTTTAATTCAGTGTAATTTTCCATGGCAGTTGTTTTATAAGTTATAGACTTATAGCTATTGTGTGGTTGTGAACAAACGTTGCATGTAATTATTATCTTATCCAGATAGAGCTTTGTTGAAACAACTGTTTCATATCAGAAGTCAGCACTATAACACCTTGCTACTCTGTAAAACCTTAAATGGCATCTTCCTATCTCCACACAACTCATTTCCAATCTATCAAAATTTCCAAGCCATCATCACGTCTGCCTCCACACTCCAATACTCAGATCACATCAATTCCATTTCCTACTACTCATAATCTATACAAGCACTGCATTCCCCTTAGTTCCACTGTTCCCCTCAAAGCAGCATCCACTTCCATCCATTCATCACTTTCTTCCCCTAAGCCACCTATCTCAAAGGATGAGGCCATACTTCAGGCCAAAACATCCCTTTCAGAAACCTTAGAGAAGCCTCTCAACAATCCCAAACTGATAGGAAAGTTCAAGAAACTAAGGCAACCCAAGTTCCGGGTTGAAATTCCAGTCATTGATGACTCACCAGATTCACTGTCCCAACTTGCTCTTGATTTTTTTGGGGACATACCCATCAAAAGAAAAGGTTCTCCCATCAAGATCTTAGTCCTGTGGCCTGATGCTAGCTTGAAAGAATCTGGCACTGTTGCCTTTCAGTCTCATTCAACTGTTGAACACAATGACATTCCTTCAGTGGCCAAAACAGACACAAGAGTCTTGAATTCTGCTGATGTAACGATATTTTTGTCGCCAGAGAGTTCCCAATTGGCACTGATAAGAAGAGTGAGTGATGCCTTTTATCCCAAACCAGTGGTTTTGTTCAACCCAAAATGGGTGTTTGAGGAAGAGAGCAACTTTGGTGATCTGAGTGGCTTTGTGGATTCTTTTGAAGTAGTTTATTCTTTTATGGGATTGGAGGTGAGAGGGATCATGAGCAAAAGAAAAGGGGTGATTTTTAAGTGTGTGAGAGATGGTGTTGTGAGTGGAGAGAGATGGAGTGTTTTTGTAGAAGAAGGAGAGGAACTGAAGGTGGTTTCCTCATTCAAGGCCAGGCCAACTATTGTTGAAGTTGAGAGTGTATTGTACAATCTGATGGCTATCAATTCTCCCATAACCAAGTCTGCAAAGTTCATCATGGGATTGGTATCCAATGTGACAGGGAAAAAGTAAGTGGAGCTGAAGCATTGATCTTTATTCACATGAATAGTAGGTAGAAGTAGAACATGTTTGTGAGCATGTCTCTGATTATAGGTGCACTACTATGACCATTGTATGAAGCAAACATATAATAGTACTCACCAATTTTGAATGAGAATTCAGATTACTTTCGAGGATTACGCCTTAAGTTATTGATAAGTCCTCCTACAGTATACTTATGAAACATTTAATGTCATAAAATTGCAAGATACCACTGTCTGATTACGAATTACTGTACATAATAAGAAGCTTTGCTGTTAGCTTGATGTATTATAACTTATAAGTTGGTTTAAATGAAATTGGATAAAGTGGTCCTTCGGTCTCTTGCTATCTTACAAGAGCTTATTGTTTAAACCTTGAGCTCACAGATTTGTTTTCTCCAAAAAAGAAAGAAAAAAAAAAGTGTTGTTTTAATATATGATATTGGTATTGGTATATGATCTACAAATACTCTCATACTTACAATATGGATTGAAGAGAAAAAGAATCTGAGAATTTCAATTGAAGAAAGAGTTAAAAAAAAAAAATTTCAAAGCAAGAAAGGAGCATCATGCTCATCATTTTTGTCTCTTTGTTGTCGTGGAAGGCATGACGCTTGAAAGAACTCTCATTTTCCTTTTGCCCCAGATGCAAATGCCATTTCTTCAGCTCATCAAAGAGGTCATGTTTTCTCAAGATATAAGCTATGATGTCCTAATGTGACAACTCTTGATGAACTTATCTGAGAAGTCAACATACTTTGTCCACAATTTCCTTAGTTGTGGAAAAGCTATTTCTAGCCATGGCTTTGCCCTGCCATTGAAATGGACCACACCAACACTCTCAGCATCAGCAAAACTTGTATTTTCCTGATATCCCAATCCCAGCATATGCCAGAAGGGATCGATAACATGAACGTAACCATGAAATGCTATCAATCCAGGAGGTAATGTCCCTAACTGCCACAAACTCAGGTCTGATTTGATATTCTACATAAAGCAAGCCAAAAACATTAATATTATTCTTATTCTTAAGTAATTTGACTTATTTTCTTTATATTATTATGGTAGAGTGGAAGATATATATACCTGTTCAACCCAATAATGGTAAATATGGCTTATATTGGTCTTCCTCCAAGCCCCCAAATCAAAAATGTTCATGCCGTAGGCCCAGGCACATTCATTTGGTTTAAAATTTTTGGATATTAGAGGATGGGAAAAGTTCAAATAACTCTTCAACCTCTTTGACATCACAAACTTATCTTCTCCATTGCATGTTTCTACTGCTCCATTTACTTTTCCATTCATCTCAATGTCCCACAGAGGTGAAAGATCAGTTTGTACCACGATGTCATCATCGAGGAAGACCACCTTGTTAAGGCTTGGAAACAACTGTTAAGAAAAAAGAAAAATGGAAATAAGCATCATAGGCACCAAAGACTTACCTGGTTATAAGCTATCATCAGATAAAACTTTACTTGCTATACTATTCCTTATTTTTACCTCAGGGAGATGTATCCGGATATGATTCATCACTGAATTATACTTGGGACTAAGTGCTTGCAGTTTTGCTGCAATAACTTTTGGCTTCTCAGTGGTATTGGCAACTATAGCTGATGATCCCCCTCTAAACTGTGACCTCACCTTTTGATCTTTCTCCATAGCTTCCAAAACAGGCACCTTTCCTTTTGTAAACCAATCGAAATGGTGCAATGCCTTGACCTCAATTATAGCAGGTGACAAAGAATGCAACGAGAACCAAGCCTGCATTGGATAATAAGTCTTTCTGTCTGTGATTATGTGTAGAACAACCTTCTGAGGCCTCAAAAAGTTGCGAACTAGCGATGTTGCGACCACCGATGCAGCCAGCACATTGTCTGAGGCAAGGACAAAGTGGAAGTAGGAATTGTCAACCAGGGCAGGGACTAGTTCTGCAGAGGGGAGTTGAAGGCGTGCCGCTGCATTGTTGGTGTGTTCATTGGCCAAACTCAAGGAAAGGCAGTGAAGTTGCTTTGGTATGCTGCTTGATGCTACATGTCGATATAGATATTCTTGGATTTTGGCCATCCTGGTCCTTTGCTCCATAAGGGTTACCTATGATATGTTCAACTTTATATACTTAATGGAGACTACAACTTAGACAACTAGTTGAAACAAATACATAAAAATAGTGTTCTTCTGTTTGAAAAGCATAAGAGAATGGTACCATTTCTCGCAGTTTAACTGCAAATGTCTTGGCATCATATGCACCTTTCTTCATTTCAGTCATGAACTCTTCTAGAGTCTGTGGAATATCAGACCTTCCCTGAAGTTCATTTTGGCCAAGAGGTTCATCTAATGTTTGGTATATCACTTCTGGGAACTATCAAAAGCCATGTCATTAGTCTCAGCCACCAATGGAAAATTAAGGTCAAACAATAGCAAAATCCTTAAGACGGTGATAAATACAAGAGTTTAAAGGTAACGATGGATTGTGATTAACTAATTATGTAAAATTATTTTATCCTTGCATAATATATCACCAATAGATTATTTTATATGATTAATGTATCATAATTAAACTCTAAATATAATTAGAAGGGTTCAGGAGATTACAGTTGATTCAGGCCGTCTTCCCAAAATCCTTGGTCCTAGTTTTTTTCCTAGGCAACCTACAAATATGATTTGAAAGTTAATCAAAATGTCATGTTAAACATAACTTCTAGAATTGTAATTTCTAGCCGTAAAAATCATGTACATGCTTAAAAAAAGGTCATATTCTTTTTCTTTCAATAGAAAATAAAGTCAAGAATTTATGATTTCCTGATTCTGACTGAAGTTGATCCTTTTTCATTGTATCTTTACTATCATGAGGTCTATCAAGTGTGCACGTGAACTTGTACTGAAATATACCTTATCAACACTTTAAAATGGAAATCTTGAATGAATGGTCAGATTTACCCCGACAATAACTATTGAAAAATTCTATCTGCCTATACAATACAAGACAGATAAAGTCCCGTTCTGACAAAAGAGGTATTATATTTAAACTTGTCTAATGCAACTTTTCTTATTACAGATTTGCAGTTCCCACATGGATGATGGATCTATAGTGGGGGTGAGATGATATATAGATAGAAAGATATATTTTTATCAAATAGACAAACTTACGTGTACATCAACCAAGATTTAAAAACAAACACGAAAATGTATATTAATCTTTTCCTGTGTTACAACTTACAAGTAACCTTAATTTATCAGAAGTCTCCTTAATTATAAATTTTTAAAATCAAAGGTCGGTGAAGCTTTGACGATTTGTTCGAGGAGTGCAAAAGAGACTATTTCAAAATCATTATATTTCAAAATTTATAAAACAATAATATGCTTTGATATATGGGAAATTCTAGCCTTATCCACACCTGTTTGTGTCTTTCTGTCCCTGCCTGCAAATGATTGTGATCTTATGTGTGTGTATGTGATTAATGTGAGTGCATGCGACAGAGAGAAAAAAAATGAGCTAATAGTGTAGTACCTATGGTGGAGCATTTGTTTTCTCCATCAATGCCATCCACTGCTGTTAAAACAAACACAAACCTGAGAAGAAAAGTGAAGAACAAGAGTGAATAGAAGAGCATTCGATATGACACACGCCTCGATGCAACCTTCACTTTGATAAACTCCTTGAACCCTTTGCTTGGAAACACAGTAACATGCCTCAAACTTGGAGATATGTGAAGCTGCATATTGTATAGTGCAAAATAAGAAAAATACCAACAACACAATGAAGCAAGGCAACACCAAAAAAACAAGATTTTCCTTGAGTTCCTCCTCCTCTTGAAATGGTGTATAGACCCTTATTTCATTTGACAATTCAACAGCAGCAGAGGAGAACTGCAAGAACACTATTGTCAGGTTATTATGGTGTAAAAGGAAAAAGCTTTGATGGTGTTTAAGGTTGCTATCTTCCACCTAACCTTGCTTAGCATTTGGGTCAGGCATGTCAATGGTGTTTGTTTGAGGCTTCAATATTATTTTTTTTTTTTATCTTTATGAGGTGAGAACTGAGGTGGTTGTTAAGAAGAAAGAGACATGGGACTAATAATAGGAGGGTGTTGTTTGGTTCAAGTTTTGTGCACTGGCTTGGTTTTGAAGGAGGGAAGTTGAGGATGAAGAGAAAAAAATTAAAATTTGAACCCTTGTGTTTGTTTGTTTGTTTGGTGTATAGTTTTATGTATTGGCTTTGCCTTCACATGAAGCTTTATAGTATATAAGATTTGGAGTTTGGACAATGACTAATGCTCTCTCTCTCTATGAGGTGGGGTTGAGGATGTGGTTGTTAGAGTGAAAATTCAGTAAACGTTACTTCTATTTTCTCTTGGAAGCATGTTGAAATATATGGTAGTTCAAACACTTGTTAGGCTTTTATTAGTAAAAAGGGGGGGTTAATTGGCAATTATGAAAATCTGATTTTGACCAGATTCAATGTTGTTGATTTGTCTCTGATATTAAATGGTGTACGGAGTATATAATTTGGAATTTTGCATTAGGTGCAAGAAATTATTATGTCTCATCATTTTCAAGTTCATTTTCAACAATTCTAGCTATCTCTAGGACACGAGGGAAATGGTATGACCATGGCCCTAAGTAATAGACAGAAAATCTTTCATTTCTTTTCACAAAAGAATAGCAGCTACAGCTACCACTCAATCTTTATTTGCTTACAAACCTTGTTTTGTTCTACAGTTATACTATGAAAACAACAAAAAAAACTACAACATTGATACAAAGAAACCACAACAACTTTGTTGAAAACTTTGATTGGTTAGTGATTTTTTTTTCTCAATCACATTTTTTTACAGCTAGAAACCAAGACACTGCATATTCTAGTCCAAAGTCACGTGTAGAAGTAATTTGTTAATTTGATGTTTTAATATTATTACTCATTCAATTCTTAATTTGATTAGATGGATTCAGGTGGTCTCACTGATCGGATTGAACCACATGAATACCGACACTCCAATTGAAACGTAAGGGAACTATTGGTGTTGTTTTTGAAGTCAAGAAAGGGAAGGCCATTAAGCTAGGCTTTAAGATCAAAAGTCATGTCTTGTCCAATTCAAGAAATTAGTTGAGGTTGCCATTCGCATGTTGTTGCCACATTACACATGGCAGCTTATAAGAGATAACAAGGACAACAACTAAGAAAAAAAATATCTCTGGAATTTTTCTCATTTACTCCATGGCTACCTAGCTAGTTATGAAGATGGTATATGAAATACATTTATCAGTAGAGAGAGAATGTTAAAAATAATTTCCGTTCTCATTCTTCACTGTTTCCATTCTTGAAATACAAAATTATAAAATCACTATGACAATCAAATTCTATTTTCGAATATTTAACACAATTGCGTAAAGACTAATGTAATAAAACTCAACTTCACTCAAGTTCTTATTAAGCATACATAATTTTGTATTAGCAGATCTACACGTTCAGTGATTAGTGGAAGAATATATGATAAATACGATTAAAAATGTAATAAATAATGTTAATTTTTCTATCGGTAACGAATTAATGTTAGAATTTTAAAATGACATGTAAACAAAAATTAAATTTGCTTTCTTTTTACAGCAAAATTTAAATTTGCTTGAAAATGAGAAATACAAAAAATAGAGGTACTCTAATATACTAGAAGACGTGAAAGATTACTAATGTTTAACAAACCTTATCCCGTATCATTGTACGTGAAATTAAATGCTAATTAATCACCATATCAACTTAGAAGTAGATGTATTAACTGACAAATAACAATAACCGATAAGTATGAATTGCCTCTAATAATAATAATAAAAAATTACATCAAGAAAATGAAAATCTAATTGCGATGATAATTTGAGAAAATGAACAATTGATGTATGATATTTAGTTACACAACACAAGGGTATAATAAATGTATGTAAATCAAAATTGAATAATTAAGCTAACTATCTAACTGATCGATCAGTAAATTAATCTTGAATCACATAAAACACAATTAAAATGTTTTTCTTTTCCACATGCTTTGTATAATAGTAATAATAATAAATAAAGTAACAAGACCATGGTCTTGCATTCCAAGATTCAATATCCATCCTCTCAAGACTTTAAAGACACTCTTGTTGACAGTTGCAGCAGCCAAAAACTGACCAATTTGTGATAATTTTGCACTCCAAAACAGACGAGTTCTTAAACATTGTTGACCATGTGAATCACAAATTCGAGAAGCACACACACTTGGTTATGATTTCAAATACTTCATTTGCAAGTCTCTTAAGTGCAAAGTCCTTATATTACTGTTTTCTCAACCACTGCAGGTATGGCTCTTGGTAGAACAAGCAACACTTTCAAAGTATAAGCATTCATGAAGCCTTTTGGGCCTATTTTTATTCTTGGTTAGATTGAAGCATTTTAAATAATTTAGACACCAAATTGAAACTTTTAAACACTCAGGAACCAAAATAAATGATTAATTATAATTTAAAGACTAAATTACATATTTAGTCTTAATTGTTAGCATAATTTGTCAAAATGAAACTCTAATTATAATTGGAAAACACCACTAAAATACCTAAATAACTGAATTAGTTTTTTTGTAAAAAAGAAAAAGACTAGTAGTAACTAAAGCTAACTTGGAGAAGATTGAAATTGAAACGTAGTATCAAGCTAGAAATGACTAAGCAGAAAAACAGAAAGAAAACAGCAAAAACTAGTAAAAGAATGGTATAAGAGTTCCATGTAGGTTCATTTTATTCAAAATTCAAAACGATTCTTCATTTTCAGGCTTTGCGTAACTATTTACATACATGAGATGAGCCTCGGTGTTTAAGTGCTCCATTCTATTATTTACAATCTCATGCTACTGAGTATTTGGTCTATAAAGGTGTCACTGTTATTTACAAAGCTCACAGTTTGAGATAGCACCAAATGATTATCCCACTAAGGTCCTTCAATTCTACTTTTAAATTCAGAAACAGCATCACAAGCATTATTCACACACTCAGGAGATCCCAAAATAGTCCTGGGTGGAATCCTGCCATTTCCAGCCGGCCGCGAACTGCGATAAAACAATTGTTCATTTGTCTTGCTATCCATAGCAGAAGTCCTGTAACACAATCATTACTTTTCAATAACATGAAAATATAAAGTAACAAAGAAGCGAAAGAAAATTTTTCTTCATCAAACAAAATAACCAATACAAAATGTAGAAGCACAATGCCAAATACCAAGTCTTTTAACCTATCTAATCTAAAATCATTGAATTAATTTGTCATCAAACCTTGCTTGGTGTAATTTTGGGGTCTGAATATAGTTGAAAATTGGAACCAAGTCTTTTGGTCTAGCTACAATCATGCAGAAGTTGGAATCCTTTCAATCTCAAATTCACCTCCTGAAGCAGCTTCTTCATCCATTATTGTAGACTCATGCAACATTGAATGAAAATATATCTGGTTGGCAAAAAACAATTGTGCATGTAAATATCAAACTAAAGGGCATAACATAAGAGAGTAAAAAACATAGTTTTTTAATATTAAAACAATATACCTCTGGTTTTGCCCACAATGGAGTCTGAGCTTGATGCATTCGCAGTTCAGCTTCTGAAATATACAAATGATGCTCCTCCTCAAGATAGGGACTCACTTTCATGACTCCATTCTTGATTTTCGGGCTAATGGTGTTTTCCTCTGGATATATTTTATTAACATTCGAAATTCCATTCTCACCATATATGTCTACGTCATCCTCTCGCTCTCTCCGACTCTGACTCTGACATATATTCCATTTATGGATAGCCTCAACTACTAATCTTGTATCAGCCTGTGGAGTGGATTCATAAGCAGGGGACAATCCAGAAACAACAGATGCATCTTGACCAGTTATTGTTCTAACAGCATATTGTATCATGGAGCCAGTGGGTGAAAAGACCAACAGTTGATACTTTGCCTTGGAAAAGTTCCCTTCATTGCCTTTATAGTTACGAAAAGATGAAGTAATAGCGCTGTACATAGCATTTTTCCTACCAGTTGCAGCTGCAGCAGCACCATTTACAATGCCTCTCCAGCCATTAGCTCCATTCCTAATCCTGCTTACAACGGAAAGCGTGATTGGAGGGCCAGCAACAAACAGGCTCTGCTGTTTAGGCATTTGCATGGCTGAACTATGAGACCGGCGAACTGCATGATTAGTTGCAGTGCCTAATCCACTATGTTTTGCTGTAAAACTATCATCAAAGGACTGAATATTTACATGTCCTCCTTGAGGATTTATGGCAAATAGATGGCTAGTGCCCCTTGAGGAACTAATCATAATCCACTTGCTGTCATCGCTGAAACTGATATCTTGTATAACCTGGGAAGTCCAATACAGATTTTTAGAGGTCCATGTTGCTTGAAGATACATACATTGTGAAAAAAGACAATGATTATTATGTATTAAATCAAAGGACAAGTGGTAATGAATATGCACTCACTGCATTTGTAAAGCCACGTTGCAACTTGTACAGATGAACATAAGAAGGACCAGTATCAGATGCTGACAAATTCTCACTTGCAGGCATTATCTTGAAAACATTTATATTATGACCCTGAATGCAAGTTGTCACCAATATGGTGCCACTAGGATCGAAGCACAATGCTGAAATAGGACTCTTGTGTGCCCGGAATTGGGCAATAACGTTTTTTGTGACAGTATCTTTAACAATTACCTGAAAGAGGACAAAAACAAAGTTATCCTATGTAAACACAAAGAAATGCAACAATGACAACAATAATGATACTCATAACTTGAGATAAAAAAAAATGTAAAACTCACAAGTAATTGCAAAAACTTATGTTTAGAAAGACATTACTCTGATAGAAACATGATTTGAGCGTACAATGCAGAAAGAAAGTGGATACAATTTAATTAACAATATAATACTAAAAACCATCTCAACCAACCAAGTACAACCTAAGATAGACTAATTTATCATATCTAATTGAGCCAAAAAAAATATATATATATTCAAGTGCAACATATAATATAATATAAGTTAGCACAAAATCAAGAACAATATTTCACCATTCCAATGTCATCTGCGTCTGCTGAATGGCCATTAATGGTTCCATTGCCCTTAGAGCCAGAGTTTACAGATTGTAATGAACCATTGCTATCCGAGCAATATCTAGAAAGTTTCTTATACCCCATGTCTCCAAGGGTCACGATCCCAGAAGCAAGATGCTTGCTGGACTCTTTGGCATAATGTGCAATCAAGCTTCCATTAGAAGAAAAACCAGGGAAGCTTTCAGAAGGTGTCAAATGTTGTAGACAGACATGTCCTGCATTGGGAATTGCAACTGGACTTCCACTATAAGCCAACCATCTTGGTCCCACCGCAAGTGGTCCATAACCTATGCCTCCAGAACCAGGGCAACTCACTACTACAGGATTGGTAAGTAAAGTATATTCCCTTTCTAACGTGGTAGCATCAAAACAATGTATCTGCAAAGGAATGAATCCATTAAACATTCAAAGAAAGCACATAATAAACGTGATTGGTAAAGATATTAGAAAGTAGAGGAATGCTAACGACACTCTCTCTGACACTCTATTCTCGATCAAATTTATTGGACATTATCAATTTAGGTAGGTATCAGCTAAATCAGAAAAGAATATCCTTAAATCCACCACAATTGATGATTTTAATTAAATTTTAACCAATCACAATGAGAGTGTCACTAGCATTTCTTTATTAGAAAGTATACCTGGGTGGATTGAGAAATCGCAATGACTCGTGAACTGCACCTCACAGAATAAACAACTGATCTAAACTTCAGTACATGAACGTATGATTGAGATTTCATAGAATAAAATCGAACGGTAGTTGGCAGATAGTTTCCATTTATTTGGTCATGGGAGCTTGAAGTGCTCCTTGAAGTGCTCCCATAGTAAGGGGTGGTCGATCCATCCTGAACATTGCTACCTCCAGCAAAGAATCCATCAGTACAAACTACCAACAGCTGGCGGCTGTTTGCATACTTGTCTTCTGATCTCTTTGATGCAATTGGATTAGGTACCATTTGCATAAAAGAAACAGGACCATCATGTCTGGAAACAAGGTCTCGGACATTATTTGATTCATCAACATGCCAAACCTGGAATCCAGATTGATAGCCTAGAAGAAGTACTTGCTGAATAACTTCACCCTCGTCCTCTAACTTGTCAAACCCGGCCCAGATAACCTATATAAATTTAAAATTGAAATGAGCCATCAGTTCTAATTTTATTTTATTTTAAAAGTAAATAGAATGAAGTATCAACAACTAAACTAGAACATGTCCTCTAAAATTAAAAGAAATCACAACCATTCAAAAGGATACATAATCAAGATTTTTTGTTTCAATCACAAACTTAGGAATTAATTAAATAATTATGCTTAGACAAAAAAAAAAAAAAACACCTTATAAATAATTATACTTCAACCGAAAATAAACACCCTATAAATGCAATCAACCACCACCAAAATTTAAATCAACACAAACCACAAGTTCACCATGATTACCAAACAAATCACAAATTAAAAACTGACACATACCTGATCATGGTCAGGGTCATCATTCCTCTCCACAATCGATGAAGCAACCGAGGTAGCAGAACGTGCAACAGTGGAAGCACCAGAGGAAACAATTCTCAGGTAGCTAGAGAGAGAACGGAAAGAACTAGGAATGAAGCCATTGGTTCTGCTCCCACCACCATTACCCTGATGATGAAGCTGTTGCTTCTGTGCATCATTCATCATACCCATAACCAAACACACCAAAACTTCCCTCCACTTTCAATCAACCACTTCTTCACCCTCTTCCACCATCCATAACCACAACCTCACACACAAAACAAACCTTCAAATTTTCAACCACACAGACCAGAAATCACAACCACCCCAAATAAAAAAAACCTTTTTTTCTTCTGGGCTTTGTTCCAATATACCACAAAGGACGAAGAAGACAAAAAAGTTGGGATTTTTCTTCAAACCACAATCAATTATTTATTTTTTGCTGTTCTCTATTAACAAATGAAATAATAAGGGATTCAACTAATTACACAGATTAAAAAAAAAAATGGAACTTTACGGTTTTTAAATGTAAGACATGATTGAAGATAGATGATTGAGAAAGAGGGTGTTTGGAAAACCGCCAGAGAAACCGGGAAGAGATCTGGTGAGAGAGAAAACCGAAAGCTAGAGAGAGAAAACTGTAAAGAGAGAAAGATTGGATAACGAAGGAAGGAAGGAAGAAGCAAAACGAAATGAGGAAAAAAAACAAAGGGTCTTGGTTCACGTCTCTTATGTTTCTATCTCTAAAAGGTTTTATATTAATTTTTTCAAAGGTTTTTCTTCTTTTCGGGTGTTTGTTGGTTTGGTTGTGTTGTGTTGGATTTTCAAAGTTCGTTGCTCCCAACCAGTTCAACCAAAAACTAACCTCGTTTCTCTCCTTATTTCTATAATAATCTCTCTGTGACTCTATCTAACTACTACAACACGTTTTGTTCATTTCATATCAAACTGTCAAACAGTTTTTCTTCTTCTTTTCACCTCTTTCTCGAAAGAACATTGGTTTTGGGGCACCACTTTTTTTTATCTCACTAATTTAATTACAAATTAAAATGATTGATGAATTAAATTACATATTTTGTCTTTTTACTGTATATTTGGTTGTATAATTTATTGTATATTTAAAACATACGCATGTTACGTACTGTAAGTACGGTCTGCCTAACAAATTAAAAATGATCTCACGTTATATAATTCTTGAATCATGAAACCAACCCCGAGGCATATGTTCCACACTAATTCAGATAACATTGTGTGACTGTTTCCTTTTTTCTACTATATTTTCTGCTATTTATTGACAGATAGTATATAGGCACGGCATTTAAATTTAAAATATTTAAAAGTTACCGAGACTGGTGTGTTCACCTAATAGCTTATGGGAAGAGTATGCATGAAAAAAAGTATGGTTATTTGACATGCACTCAACTGTTCTTTAACGTCAGAAGTTATAGCACTACTCTGTTACATTTAAGTTAAAGTTGAGGTTTGCGGATAACATGATTAGATAAAATGCAGTAAGATTATTCTATCAACTATTGTAAATAAAATCTAATTGAATAGATATGCATTAGTGTAAAAAATAAATTGATACACTATATGAGAACATGATTTTTAAAACAATTATTATCAAAAGTCAATCAACTTAAGTTCAAGTGTGTAAAAAAAAAAAAATGCATATATTATATTTAGAGGAGAATTGGAAGCAGTCAAGTTTAGGGTTTTAATGAGGTGATTTTCCTATGGATGCATACAGCTTCATGTGATCACTTCGTGGCTTATGCATATAAGGACTATGCTCAAGCTAGAGTTTGACAAAATAAGACACTATGGTTATTAAATTACATAATCGATTGAATCATAGTCCATATTGACAGATATATAATTCAGTTAGTTGAATTAAGTACATAAATATTATAAATCTCTTAATACTTTATTCAATTCCTATAAGTAATAAAAAAAAATCATGGATTGTTGATAGACTTGTAATCCTTAGATGATGATGAATTGATTTTTTTTTTTGTTAGAGTTCTAGATCTCTAAATACAGTTTCAATTACAAAAACAGTTTAATGTTTAACTATCAAAATAATGAGATCATTAAATAACTTAGTTAGTGAGGACTTGGTTACTCTTGAGAATATATTATTCATTCAATCTAATTTTAATATTGTTTTGAACTTAATTTAGGTTAACTACATGGTTAGTTTTTGTTTTTTTTACATAATTACTTAACCGCTTTATTCACCATATACCATTATATAAAGTAATTCATGTTCATAGATACATCTTTTATATCTTATTTTACATATTTTTCAGGGTTTTTTTTTATCAAAATAATGCAAAAAATATTAAAATGAACAAGTTGTGCTTTTGAATATAACTTTATACGTAAAAATTTATATTTTGAAACATGATTTCACTTTTTTTTTTTAATGTAAAAATCGTGTACTCAAATACAATTTTAATTTTTTTTTAAAATTTTATTGAAGTAGTGCTTTAAAGCACAACTTTAAACTTTTTTTTATTAAAAAAAAAGTTATGTTTTCATTGATGATTTGATTTTTTTTTTAAGTTATCATGAAAATAAAGCATGCATGATTTTATATTTTTATTTATATTATATCATTAAAATTATTTATAAATTAATAAATAATTACAATATATATATTTTTTTAATACAACTAAATCACAATGAATTAAACTTAATTAATAGTAAAGTTATAAATAAATAATTTCATATAAAATTAAAATTATAAACTTAGTTAAACATGAAAATAAAATAAAATATTATAAGTCACTGTAAAACATTTATGAATATTATAAAATATTGTAATATATAAGAAATCGTCTATTAGATATGATTTTAATTTTTTTTTAAAATTGAAGTCATACGTGATAACACGACTTCAATAATTAAAAATAAAATAAAAATAAAAATTATATTTAAATGTATAATTTTTATAATTTTTTTTTTATAAAAAAAATCATGTTTCAAAACATGATTTTTTATAGTTGTATTTAAAAGTATAATTCATCCATTTTTATAATTTATTTAAAAAATATCCATTTGGATAATTTTTGAAAAACATTATATTATTTCGGTATAAAAACCTATCTCTTACGTTTAATAACTTAGACACGGTGTATATATATTTGTAAGTCACTTAGTGTCATTCAAGAAAAATCATTATTATTTATTGAAGTTATCTTTCCCGTCATAAAAATCATACATTTTAAGATACAAAAGTTATATGAAATTACTAGAAAAAACAGAAAAAAGAAAAGTCATATATGTAAAAATATTTCGTAACTTTAAAAAATTTGCTAACAAAGTTGAAAATCACTGGGATGAGATCAAAATGAAAATAAAAAATCATGTCATGATAGATATAGCTTTTCCTTCCAAAACAACAGTAACGGACAAAACCGCAGACACAGCGAGGAACTCTTCTTCTGACCTGACAGACTCATACAAACAGCGCTCTCTCTCTCTCACGTGCCGCACGTGCTCTCGCCGCAATAAAAATTCCATTGTATATTTCTCTATAACACCACAGATCGGTGCAGAGAAGTAAGAAGAAAGAAAAAAGAGCTCAATCGAGTTCACTTCACGGCAAAGGATCCGACCCGAATCAAAGGATCCGAAATGGAGTCAATACTGGGTCGGGCTCTGGAGTACACTCTCAAGTACTGGCTCAAGTCCTTCTCCCGCGAACAGTTCAAGCTCCAAGGCCGCACCGTTCACCTCTCCAATTTAGGTACCTTCAAATCCAAATCCAAATTCATATCCGAAAATTTCATTTCACCGACTTCGATTTGATTCTCGCTCTCAGATATCGATGGCGACGCCTTGCATTCCAGCGTCGGATTGCCGCCGGCGCTCAACGTCGCCACCGCCAAAGTCGGCAAGCTAGAGATAACAGTTGAGTCGCTCACACGATAACTGATTTCGCTTCGGTTCGCTTCTTCGCTGTTTTTTCCGATCGTGAATTGTGATTTGTTGTTTTTGCAGGTTCCGTCGGTGAGCAATGTGCAAACGGAGCCAATCGTGGTGCATATTGATAGACTCGATCTGGTTCTCGAGGAGAGTTCTGATTCTGATGAATCTCTTAGTTCGAACTGGTAAGCAATGAAACGACGCTGTAGATGCTTCATGCTTTTGCTTTTACTGTCGTTTTTCACTTTTTTGCTGCTTTTTTTTATTTTATTTTTGGTTCTGTCGTTTATGTGCAGTTCCACGCCGTCGGCTGCCGTAGCCAAGGGAAGTGGTTATGGTTTTGCTGATAAGGTTTGAGTTTTTAACTGTTTTTTTCTTTCCCCGAGCTTGTGTTGATATATGTACATGTTGATAAAGTGATATTCGTAGTCTACTAAACATGCTTTGGTTGATTTTGAAGTCAGTTTTGACAATGTTTGGGGGATTTGAATTTGAACTGTTACTCTTGTGTAAGGAGATTTTTTAGTAACAAAAATAAAGATGTAGGCATGGAGAATTTGTTGACTATATAGGGAGAGGTTATTAGATCTTAGTCCATTATTGAGCAGAATAGAGGGATAGGATGCAGTGAAAGGTTGGATCATTGCAATGCTGTTCAGCCCTATCCGATCCTTTCTATTAGGTTTGGTAGTTTCTAGGCTGATCAGTTGTCCATAACTGCAAGTAGCTTGTTTGAATGGTACTAATTCATACTGACTCTCGGCAATTGTCAGATTGCAGATGGCATGACTATACAAATTCAAACGGTTAATCTATTACTTGAAACTCGTGGTAGTTCTCGTCGCCAAGGGGGAGCAACATGGTAAGTTCTTGGTACCAATCAGTGCTTTGAATTCGATATCTTCTTCAGCATATTTAATTATTTATGCTTCACCAACCTTGTCATCGTTATGGAATGGGTCTCAATAAATTGGAATTGGCATTAGTATCTTGCTCCCTGCTGGGAGTGATGCAGTATCTAAACTACGTTTCTTGTAATGGAGTTAAAATATAGTGGGTGGCCCTGTGAGGTGGTCTTAACTATTAAGCACAAACCTGATGGGCGATGGATTTTGTTGTGTTTGGCTCAAAGACTATTTATTAATGAAGCTTTGTGTGACTTGATCTGGTTCTGCCTCAAATCTGTTTATAAACATCCCCATTCACTACCTCTGGTTGCAGGGCTCCACCTATGGCATCTATCACCATACGCAACCTTTTGTTGTATACCACAAATGAAAACTGGCAGGTAATTACTTCAAAACTCAGGCTTACAATAATTTCTGATTCTACTTGCATGTAGCACTTGATTGACGAAATTTTCCTATCAGGTTGTAAATCTTAAGGAAGCACGGGAATTCTCCAGTAACAAGAAGTACATATATGTCTTCAAAGTAACATATCCTCTCCTTTACTAGTTTAATGCATCACTGTGTAATCTGTGTTGGGGTGATTTTATATCCTTCATGTTGCTCTTCTATATTATATGTTTCATTTCCTTACAAGATTTGCATTCTTTCATAAAAAAATATTTTCTGCTATATTCTCATTGTTGAGGGTACTGTGTTGCTTATATGTGTATATTACTATATAACAATTCTCACATTTTTTTGTCCTGCCCAGAAACTGGAATGGCAATCTTTGTCTATTGATCTTTTACCTCATCCCGACATGTTCACAGAGGCTACATTGGACCTCTCTCAAGAAGGATCAAATTTTAGGGATGATGATGGTGCAAAACGTGTATTCTTTGGAGGAGAGCGTTTTATAGAAGGAATATCAGGAGAAGCATATGTAATTAATGCAGTCCCCCCTACATATTTTATAAATATTCTGTTTTATTACAGTATTTTGTGAATCATGAAACATAGCTTGATTTATTATTACCAGATCACAATTCAGAGAACTGAATTGAATAGTCCACTTGGGCTTGAGGTTCAATTGCACATCAATGAAGCTGTTTGCCCTGCATTAAGCGAACCAGGTAAGTAAAAAGGCACATTTTGAATTTCTTGTGTCCTATTGAATTGATATAAATGGCAAGGATATGACATGGGTTTCATACAAATATGAGCAGGATTACGTGCACTTCTCCGCTTTATGACAGGAGTATATGTTTGTCTAAACAGGGGTGCTGTTGATTCCAAGGTTCAGCAGGTTTCATAATGTCTTAACTATTCCCTCCTTTGAGAACACCTCAGTAGTTTGTTACACACAAAATAATGATGTTTCATTTGGCTTTCTCTGAATCTGTGTGTAACTGTATTGTGACAGCGGTCCACTGAAGCAGCTGGGCGTTCTCTTGTCTCAATTGTCATAGATCATATATTTCTTTGTATTAAAGATACAGGTTTGTTTTTTGCTTGTGCATAGTCTTTTTATGTTGATCTTGCCTCCTTGCCTCCTTGCATTATTATTAAATATCCTAGCTTTAGGTATATCATTGCTTGCACAATGATCCAACTATTAGCGTTAATTTGCAGAATTCCAGCTTGAGCTTTTGATGCAGTCCCTCTGTTTTTCTCGGGTATGTCTTTTGATAGTTTTTTCTGACACTATCTCACACTTTTGCATTCATTTTTTTTCTCTTGGCTACTGTTCATATTACTCTCAGTATTGTTGCTGGTTACCTTAGCCTTATCTAATAGGTAGAATAGAACTGACTATACCTTGAGCCAAAATTAAAAATCATACAGAGCCTTTGAAGACTCTTTCTTGGGGGCTTAAGAAACCTTTATATATAGTTTATTTGGGTCCATTGGTGACCCTCCACTGTGCAACGTTATCAGGCTTTCATTTGCAGTAGATTGACATTGTTTTACTGACTATCCTTGCAGGCCAGTCTTTCTGAAGGAGATAATGATAATAACTTGACCAGAATTACCATTGGTGGCTTATTTTTAAGGTTTGTGTTTTTTTGCTCTATCTGAATAACAACTATTAAAAGAATTCATCAAGCTTTGCCTGTGTGTATGGGCAGGTGTGGGCACCTATGTGAATGTATTCTGTGCTCATAGGATTTTATTGGAAGCTGGGAATGAGAATCTACTAATATATTGGCAATAGCACCCACTACTTTAAGGGTTAGATGATAGATTTCCTGGGTTGAATTGGGAGAAGTGATTGCAATTGAAAAGAAGAAAAGGACAAGAATAAGAATTTCTTAGGTGCTATTTGGTTTCATTGTTTTCTGTTTTCATTTTCAGAAAAAAAAATAATGCATCTAAAAATGCGTTTGTTTTAATTTTTGAAAACATTTTCAGAGAAAATATTTTCTAAAAAATGCTGAAAACTGAAAATAAAGATTTGACATTTTTAACATTTTCACTTTTATAAACATCTTCATCCTTCAACAGTTTCATTTTCAATGTTTTCACTTGTATAAACAAGTTTTCTAATATTTGAAAATCTGAAAATGAAAACTGTTTTCAGAAAATGAAAATCAGAAATGAAAATAAGAAATACCTCCTGAAACCAAACGCCACCTATTCTTAAGTAGCAGCAATATGCCCTACTTTATTAGTCAATTTGGGGGCACTTGATTGTTGAAATGACACAATCATTTTTATTTTTTTATGTTGAGTTGACTGTACTAATTGTTACAATGGAACTAAGTTGTAGTTTGTGCATATTGGAATGCAGGGACACCTTTTGTAGCCCTCCATGTATCTTAGTTCAACCATCAATGCAAGCTGTCACAAGAGATGCGTTCCATGTGCCAGAATTTGGTATTAATTATCAACATATTTTTGAAAAGAAGTAACCACTTAAGCAATGCATATATTGTTTGTTCACTTATTTTTCTATCCTTTTTTTTGGCAGCCAGAAGCTTTTGCCCTCCAATATATCCTTTACAAGAACAGCAGTGGCAATTGATTGAGGGAACCCCTCTAATATGCCTCCATTCTCTTAAAATCATGCCTTCTCCACTTCCACCATCCTTTGCTTCTGAAACTGTTATTGACTGTCAGCCTCTTGTGGTATGTACAGGTTCTTTTGATAAATGGCCTCTTATAGACGTAAAAGTGTAGCTATTTTGTACTTATTTTTGCCAATCATATAATTTGATGATCTTTCTATATTTTTAGATTCATCTCCAGGAAGAATCATGCCTGAGGATATCCTCTTTATTAGCTGATGGTATTGCTGTCAATCCTGGTGACATTTTACCAGATTTCTCAGTGAAATCTTTTATTTTTAATCTAAAAGGACTGGATCTTACAGTTCCTCTTGACAAGACCAAATTGGATATTTCCAAAAGTGACATGGACAACACAGTCCAGACCTCCTTTGCTGGAGCAAGGCTTCATATTGAAAGCCTTTGCTTTTTAAATTCACCCTCACTGAAACTAAGAATTCTGAACCTGGAGAAGGATCCTGCTTGCTTCAGTCTTTGGGAAGGTCAACCAATTGATGCTAGCCAGGAGAAATGGACTGCTAGAGCATCCCAGCTTACTTTGTCTCTGGAAGCATGTACTGACAGAACTGGATGTCAAAATTCCCTTGAACAGGCATCAGGATTGTGGAGATGTGTTGATCTGAAAGATGCTTGCATTGAAGTAGCTATGGCAACTGCTGATGGCAATCCATTGTTACAAGTTCCCCCTCCTGGGGGTATTGTCAGGGTTGGAGTTGCTTGTGAACAGTATCTGTCCAACACTTCTGTTGAACAATTGTTTTTCGTCCTGGATCTATATGGTTATTTTGGGAGAGTTAGTGAAAAGATAGCAATGGCCGGAAAAAGGAAACAATTGGAGGACATTAGGGACAAATCTTTTAGTGGAAAGCTGATGGACAAGGTTCCTAGTGATGCTGCTGTGAATTTATCAGTGAAAAACCTCCAACTCCGATTTCTGGAGTCATCTTCTGTGAATATTGAGGGGATGCCTTTAGTGCAATTTGTTGGAGATGATTTATTTACTAGTGCCACTCATAGAACCCTTGGTGGGGCTATTATTGTTTCATCTATTTTACATTGGGAGAGTGTTGAGATAGGTTGTGTAGATGCTGAGGGGAACTTGCCGTGTGAAAATGGCTCGTTCTTGAGTTCTAAGGAAAATGCTCTCTCATTGAGTGATAATGGATATCCTCAACTAAGAACTGTTTTATGGGTGCATAAGAATGAGAAACATCTATTGAATGGAAATGCTCATTCAGTCCCTTTTCTGGACATAAGCATGGAGCATGTCATACCATTATATGAACAAGACTTGGAGTCTCATAGTTTGAATGTCTCAGCTTCTGTATCTGGTGTTCGTCTTGCTGGAGGAATGAACTACGCTGAAGCCCTCCTGCATAGATTTGGAATATTTGGGCCTGATGGAGCTCCTGGGATGGGTCTTTGTAAAGGGTTGGAAAACTTACAAAAAGGACCATTATCAAAACTTTTTAAGGCAACTCCTCTCATTGTTGATAATTCAGAAGATGGTATGAAACAAACTATGTCATCTAATTTTTTGTAGTTGGTTAATGTGCTTAGTAGTTAGTACATAAAAAAAATGTTCTCTATTCACCTTTGGCATGTTCGTTTTCTACATTTAAATATACTTTCCTTATTATTTTTTCACCAGTTGGAAGTATGAGAGAAGGGAAAGAAACTGGTTTTCCCCAATTGAAGAAGCCTGATGATGTGGATGTAACTATAGAATTGAGAGACTGGTTATTTGCCCTTGAAGATGCACAAGAGACAGCTGAAAGATGGTGGTTCTCAAGCCATGTAGATGAAGACAGAGAAGAGAAGAGTTGGCATGCATCTTTCCATGGTTTACGAGTAAATGCAAAATGTAGCCCGATGAATGTTTCAGATGGAAATGGACAATTGCAAAGAATAAAACAACATCCAGTAGAATTGATTACAGTAAGAAAGATGCTTCTTTCTGATTTTTAAAGATTTAATGTTTTTTGCATATAAATTTCTGCTCCAAACTACTGCAGAATCACAGATTTTCTTTTTGCTTTCAAGAATAATGTATTCTGGTTGACAATATAAAAGAGAGAAAACAAAATTAACACTTAGTAAAAAAAGTAGCTCAACATTCTGTCTGGCATTATATCCTGCAAGAATTGTCAAACATGAAAAATGACCCATTTTTGTCATTGGGAGGGTGGGGGGTTAGGTTAGATGGATCATTAGACCTGTTACCTTTTTCTGTTGACAAGTAACTATTGCCATGTTAAAACAAATTACTCACTGTGAAAACTAAGCAAACATCTATTTGAAGACATTTATATCCTTGGTTTTAATAAAATATCCTGTAAAAAATCTTATTAATTTTCATGCCTTAAAGTTGATCATATTTCTGCATATAATTTATTTTTGTTCTTTTTCTGAACTACCTTTTCTAATTCATTAATGTTGTGAGAGTCAGAATCAATGTTTCATCAGTCTTATAGTCTTAAATGGACAAACACGAGGCTAGGAAGCTTGCTTGTCATATTGTTATGATGATTATGAATAAAGATTTTACTCATAATCATCAAAACACATTAGACCAGTTGGTTTATTTTGTATCATCTCTGATATATATACTTCTGTCATACTCCTATAGTCCTATCATATCCCTTACATACTTAGCCGGCATTTGCAGGTTGGAATTCAAGGTCTGCAAATCTTGAAGCCTCATTTGCAAAACGACATTCCTTCATCAACGCTAATTGCAAATGGGGGTAAAGGATTCACCGACACAGTTGGAGGAATTGGTCTTGAAGTTCACTTGATATTAGGTGGGGAGAATGTCGATGATGAAATGGTCAATTGGAAAGTGGAAAACCTAAAATTCTCTGTTAAACACCCGGTAATGAGAATTTCATCTTTATGGTTCGTTGTCTCTTATATATGAAGGTTTGTGTGATGATGATTTCTTTGTGCAGATTGAGGCTGTTGTAACCAAGGATGAGGTTCAGCACCTCACTTTTCTGTGCAAATCTGAAATTGACTCAATTGGCCGGATAACTGCTGGAATTATACGATTGCTGAAGTTAGAAGGTTCTGTTGGTCAGTCTGTAATAGATCAACTAGGCCACCTAGGTATGTTGTCAAAATTTCCCATGCATTGAATAATTTTTCATAGACATAAAATCTCATTATAAGCTCTATTAGTGGAACTTTCAGTCTTTCTTATAGTTAGGAAGTAATAGGATTTTATCATTAAAAAACTGCATTTTCACGTAGCACAGAAGATGGATTTTAGATTTGAGGTCTAGTATTATTAACTAACTGGTATGGCATATATAGATCAAAGAGAGGCAATGCACAGGACTAGAAGCCATAGACCACAAGGATTCTATTAGTGTTATTTTTTCAAAAACAAAATTTATAGGAAATGGATCATGCTTTAAAACAAGGTATCTCAAATCCATGAAGCTATACCGAAGTCTAAGGTTGAAGATTGTGCCACCACTTAAACAAATTTGTGAAAATGGTGAATTTAGAGTTTAACCACTACTTTTCAATTCATAGACGCAATACAATGATACATCATACATGAACAGTAATTGTCTGGAGTTTCTCATGAATTGGAGACTTAATTGTGGTTAACTGCTTGAGCAAATCATATGGCTTGCACAAACTACTACTGTTCCTACTTCCTAGGATTTCGCATTCAAAGCCGGAAAACTTTGCTTTGGCAAAAATTGAGTCGGAAAGCGTGCTAACTTTAGACAATCATTTATCCTTGTTTCATAATCTTCTAATACTGATATGGTGAATTGCAGGAAGTGAAGGCATTGATAAGATTTTCTCTTCTGAAAAGTATAGTAGAGACGGAAGTGTTGGTAGTAGAGGACTTTCTCCATTGCCAAATGTTATCATAAATGAAGAATCACAGAGAACTTTAGAACAAACATTGACTTTGTTTGAGGAAGCACTTGTGGATTCACAGGCTAAACTTAATGATTTAATCAGTGATATTGGTACTTCAGAGTCTTCCTCTCAACACCTTACCATCGTGCAACTGAGTCAAAAGATAGACACTATGCACAACTTGTTGATGCAATTGCGGAATCAAATTTGAGGTTCTTCTCTGCCATTTTTGCTGTATATTTTTAGTCAAAAGTTTTTCATTCACATAATAGGTTACAATATTGTGTATATAGGATACAAATCTTTTGTCGAGTGTTGTACCAGCTAGGCAACCGCCATGGCTCTTCATTGTTGTAACACAATTTTGTTCCCTTGAGCAAAAAAATGCAATCAAAATAGTTGAGAGATGATCTTTAGGAGTTTAAACATTCAAACATACATGTTGGTAACCAATGATTGAATTACTCTTCCCGGTCTTGAATATAAGAAAAAAAAATCTCTTAATCTTAATAAAAAAATATAAGCAAATATTACTTGTCTTATTAAAAGAAATCATTTTTAAAATGCTCTTCATTTAATTGAAGATTTGTTTCCAATAACACTTTTATTCTTGATATCAAGTTTTAAGAAACAAAAATTTAGAAAAAAAAGGGTTTAGCTTTTAAATGAAACTTCTCTTAATTTACAAAAATATTCATTCTCTCGTCTAATAAAAAAATAATCACAAATTGTATATTCAAATGGGCAATAATTAGTCAAGAAAACTAAAAATAACATTTTAAAAAATTGATTAAAAATATAAATTTAAATTTAATTACCCAAAATAAAAAAAAAGACTCAAATTTAAGAGACTAAAAATAAATTTAATTAAGCCTTAAAAAAAAATTATCTAATACAATTATAATTTAAAGTTATAAAAGGAACTTTTGTAAAAACAAAAATTAGCCAAAAAAATTCTATAGAATTAAAAAAAAAATTTGGGCAAAATTTAATGTGATAAAATTTGATTAGTAAATTAAACTTACGTTGATATTACATATTAATTTTTTTCAAAAAAATTTAAAATAAAAAATATGAAACTTATATGTTTTGTAGGCTTATATGTTTGGTTTCTAATAAATGATCAGATTTTATATTTGGTCCCTGTTAATTACAAATTAATAATATATAAATTTTAATTAAATACATTTTTATGAATACTTAATACTAATTGTAACAACATAATACAAATAAATGATATCGTATGTAATTGTTTTAAAATTCATATTCCTCTTGTTTTCTAATATTTTTTAAAAAAATTTAAATCATTACTCTTGTTTATCATATTTGTTATCAAATTTTCAAGATAATATTTTTTTTCATATTTTTAAAATTTTCATTTTTAATTTTTTAAATTTCAAATATTCTTTTTGTTTTTTTCATATATTTAAATATATTTTTTTGAATTTTCAAGACATTATTCTTATTTTTTATACTCTTGTTTTTATCCTATTTTAAGTTTTTCATTTTTTTAAACTTTCAATACATTACACTTGTTTTTTTTTTCATATATTTTTTTTTAGTTTTTCCAAATATAAAATTATTACTCTTGTTTTTTCAAATTTGTTAAAATTTTCAAGAAATTACTATTGTTTTTTTTACATTTATGAAACCCTAAATATTTTAATTTTTATTTATGAAACCCTAAATATTTAAGGTTTCAATTTAGGGTTTTATTATGAAATTGTAAATATTTAAGATTTTATTTACAAAACTCTAAATAGTTTAGGGTTTCAATTTAATGTTTTGTTTATGAAACACAAAATATTTTGGGTTTTATTTATGTATCTTTAAATACTTGGGTTTTAATTTAGGATAAATTTAGGGTTTCATTAATAAAACCTTAAAAATTTATAATTTTATTTACAAAATCTTAAATATTCAGGGTTTCAATTTAGATGAAACTTTAAATATTAACGGGTATCTATTTATGGTTTCATTTATGAAACTTTAAATATTTAGGGTAAAACTTACTGTTTTATTAATGAAACCATAAATAAATATTTAGGCTTTCATTAACAAAACCATAAATATTTAAGGTTTTATAAATAAAACCCAAAATATTCAGTGTTTAAATTTATGGTGAAATTTAGAGTTTCATAAATGAAATCCTAAATAATTGAGGTTTCGTTTATTAAACCCTAAATATTTATGGTATCAATTTATGATTTTATTTATTAAAATCCTAAATATTTAGGAATTTCTTTATGAAACCTTAAATATTTTGGGTTTCAATTTATGGTTCAAATAACGAAACCCTAACTATTTAGGGTTTATGAAACCCTATATATTTAACATTTCAATTTAGGATGAAATTTAGGTTTTAATTAAAGTAATTCTAAATATTTATGGTTTCATTAATGTAAATAAACCCCAAAATATTTAGGATTTTAAAAAATGAAACCCTAAATTTTAATCATAAATAGTTAGGGTTTCATTAATGGCAGTCTAAATCGAAACCCTAAATAATTAGGGTTTCATAAATAAAACATTTAATAGAAACCCTAATTATTTAGGTTTCTTTAATGAATCCATAATTATTTAAGGTTTCATTAATGAAACCTTGAATATTTAGGATTTTGTAAATAAAATCCTAAAAAGGATTTCATAAATGAAAACCTAATTTAAGGTTCCAATAATGCAACCCTAAATAATTAGGATTTCATTAATGAAACCCTAAATATTTAGCGTTTCTACAGTATTATTTTTGAAACACTAAATATTTAGGGTTTCAATTTATGATGAAATTTGGGATTTAACCATTGAGACCTTAAATATTTATATTTTGAATTTAAGGTTTCATTTATGAAACCCAAAAAGAAACCCTAAATAATTAGGGTTTCAATTAAAGGTTTTATTTTTGAAATTGTAATTATTTAAGATTTCAATTTATGCTATCATTAATGAAACTTAAATTATTTAGGGTTTCAATTTATCTTGTCATTTAGGAAACCTTAAATAATTAAAGTTTTGTTTATGAAACCCTAGATATTTTGGGTTCCAATTTATCATTCCATTAATGAATCCTTAATTATTTAGGGTTTCATGAATGAAACCCTAAATATTTAGGTTTTCTATATAATGTTTCATTTATAAAGTCGTAAATATTTAAGATATTATTTATGAAACCCTAAATATTTAAGGTGTAAATTTAAGATGAAATTTAGGATTTAATTAATGAAACATTAAATATTTATGTTTTTAAAACCCATAATATTTAGGGTTTCATGACGAAACTATTAAGTATTTAAGGTTTTAATAAATGAAACTATAAATTGCAACCATAAATATTTAGTATTTCATAAATAAAATTTCAATTATTTAAGGATTTATTAATGACAACATCAATAGAAATCCTAAATAATTAAAGTTTTATTAATGACAGCCTAAATTGAAACCCTAAATAATTAGGGTTTCATAAATAAAACACTTAATCAATACCCTTATTATTTAGGGTTTCTTTAATCCCTAATTATATAGGATTTCATTAATGAAACCTTAAATCTTATCCTAAATTGAAACACTAAATATTTAGGGCTTTGTAAATAAAATCCTAAATATTAAGGATTTCATAAATGAAACCCTAAATTGAAAACATAAATATTTATGATTTCATTGATTTCATCCTAAATTGAAAACCTAAATATTTATAGTTTCATAAATGAAATATTAAATCGAAACCCTAAATATTTAAGGTTTCGTATATGTAACAATAAATCAAAACTGTAAATGAAAACCTTAAATATTTAAGGTTTTGATAAATGAAACCCTAAATTTCATCATAAATTGAAAGCTTAAAAATATTTATGAAAGCCTAAATATTTAGGGTTTCATAAATTAGACATTAAATCCATATGCTAAATATTTATGGTTTCATTAATGAATCCCTAATTATTTAGTGTTTCATTAATGAAACCGTAAATTAAAACATTAAATATTTAGGATTTCATAAATAAACCGATAAATACTTAAAGAATCTTCAACCATTTAGTGTTTTATTTAATAACAGCATAAATTGAAATTCTAAATAATTAGAACTTCATAAATAAAACCCTAAATTTTGGGTTTCAATTATGTTTCCATTAATGAAACCCTAAATAAATAGGGTTTAATTAATAAAACCTTAAATATTTAAGCTTCAATTTAATGTTAGATTTATGAAATCCTAAATATTTATGTTATTGATTTATTGTTTCATTTAGGAATTCCTAAATATGAAATCCTAAATATTTAAGGTTTTAGTTTTTTAAAACAAAAATATTTAGGGTTTCAATTTAAGATGATATTTAGAATTTAATCAATGAAATCCTAAATATATATGTTTACAATCAAGGATTTCATTTATGAAACCCTTAATATTTAAGATTTTATTTACGAAATCCTAAGTGTTCAAGGTTTCATTAATAAAACCCTATAAATCAGGGATTCATTAAAGAAAACCTAATTAATTAGGGTTTTATTTATGAAACCCTAGTTATTTAGGGTTTCAATTTATGTTGTCATTAATGAAACTCTAACTATTTATGATTTCAATTTAGGGTTTCATTTTTTAAATTTCTAAATATTTTACGGTTTCTTTTAGAAACCCTACATATTTTAAGTTTTATTTATTAAATAGTAAATGAAACCTTAAATTTAAATCATAAATATTTAGGGTTACTTTAATTAAACCCTAAATTTCATCCTAAATTGAAATGCTAAATATTTAAGGTTTCAGAAATAAAATAGTAAATAATTAAGGTTTCATAAATAAAACATTTAATATTTATTGTTACATTTATCAAACCCTAAATATTTAGGATTTCCATTTTGGGTTATATTAATGAAACCCTAAATATTTAGAGTTTTGATTTATTGTTACATTTATGAAACCCTTAATATTTAAGGTTTTTATTTAATGTTTCATTTATAAAATCCTGAATTTTTACGATATTATTTATGAAACTTTAAATATTTAAGGTTTCAATTTATGATGAAATTTAGGATTTAATTAATGAAACCATAAATTTTTATGTTTTCATTTTAGGGTATCTTTATGAAACCCTTAATATATAGGATTTTATTTACAAAACCCTAAATATTCAAGGTGAGTTTTAGGGTTTCATTAATGAAACTCTTAATAATTAGGGTTTCATTAAAGAAATCCTAAATAATTAGGGTTTCGATTAAGTGTTTTTATGAATCCATAATTATTTAAGGTTTCAATTTAGGTTGTCATTAATGAAATTTTAATTATTTAAGGTTTCAATTTAGGTTATCCTTAATGAAATCATAAATAATTGAGGTTTTGTATATGAAACTCTAAATATTTATGATTGTAATTTATAGTTTTATTTATCAAAACCTTAAATACTTAATAGTTTCTTTATGAAACCCGAAATATTTTAGATTTTAATTTATGGTTCCAATAATGCACCCCTAAATAAGTAAGGCTTCATTAATAAAATCCAAAATATTTAAGATTTCATTAATAAAATTCTAAATATTTAGGGTTTCAATTTAATGTTTCATTTATGAACTCCCTAAATATTTACAGTATTACTTTTCAAATCATAAATATTTAGGGTTTTAATTTATGATGAATTTTAGGATTTAATCAATGAAGCTTTAATATTTATATTTTGAATTTAGGGTTTCATTTATAGAATCTGAAATATTTAAGATTTTGTTTAGGAATCCTTAAATATTTAGGGTTTCAATTTAAGGTGAGTATTAGGATTTGTTTATTAAAACCATATATCTTGGGTTTTAATAATGAAAACCTAAATAATTAGGGTTTCAATTTAGTATTTCATTTATGAAACACAAATTATTAATGGTTTCAATTAAGAGTTTTATTTATGAATTCTTAAATATTTATGGTTTAAATTTAAGGTTTTATTTTAGAAATTCTAATTATTTAGGGTTTCAATTTAGGTTGTCATTAATGAAACTTTAATTATTTAGGGTTTCAATTTAATCTATCATTAATGAAACCCTAAATAATTAAGGTTTCGTATATGAAACCTTAAATACTTATGGTTGCAATTTAGAGTTTCATTTATCAAAACCTTAAATATTTTTGGGTTTTGTTTATGAAACCCTAAATATTTAGGGTTTCAATTTAGGATTTAATCAATGACACCATAAATATTTACGTTTTGAATTTAGGATTTCATTTATGAAACCCTTAATATTTAGAATTTTGTTTATAAAACCTTAAATAATTGAGGTTTCATTTATGAAATCCTAAATATTTATGGTTGTAGTTTATGATTTCATTTATTAAAACCTTAAGTATTTGTAGGTTCATTTGTGAAACCCTAAATTATAAAGGATTTTATTTGTGAAACCATGAATTATTGAGATTTCATTTGTGAAACTCTAAATCAATTTAGGCTTCATTTAGGAAACCCTGAATAATTTAGAATTTCATTTTTCAATGCCTTAATCATTTAAAGATTCATTTTTTTTTTCAAATTTTCAAGACATTCCTCTTTCATTTTTAACATATTTTTTTAAAAAAATTCATTTTTTTCAAATTAAAAGTTACTTTTTTAGTCCTTCAAATATGATCAATGTTATTTTTATTCCTTCTGCCCAAAATTGTCAAACAAAGTATATAAATTTTACAATTTGTGATAATTTTTTCCATCAAAGTAAAATTGTGATGATCAAAAACCATCACAAATTGTAAAATTTATATACCTTGTTTGAAAATTTAGGTAAAAGGACTAAAAACAACATTTGTTATGTATGAAGGACTAAAAAAAGCAAGCTTTATTTTTAGGAACCAAAAAAAAAAATAAACACTTTATTTGAGGGACTAAAAACTTAATTAAGCCATAATTAAATGATTTTCTAACCAACTTTTATACTAAGCATAAGTTTGCTTGCTTTTGTTTATATTTGTGACGGAAGAAATTATGCCAAACAATTGAACTGATTTTTTTTTGTATTTATTAAATAAAAATATTGTCTTGCATAATAAAAAAAAAATCATTTGAGCTTCTCATGCAAAACCCTTATTTATTTTTAATTAAATATAATAACTAAATGAAGCTAAAGTGAAAAACTATTCAAGCTGATTTATGTTGATTCTCTAATAATTCATTTCTCCAAATTGTAGAAATCGGTGACTTGACGCATTTTTAAAGATGAACTTGCTCATTTCTTTATGTTTACTTGTAACACATGCATGCCTCAAGGTTTGGCTTTACTTTTATTTATTTAAACAACTTTTAACCGAGTTCTCAGTTGAACATCCTACATTATAAGCCTTACGAACCAAAATAAACAAATTCAGAAACACACAATAAACTAAGTTTCTGATGTACATGACTGGCTAAACTGATAAATCACAAAAAATGCTCGTGTTTGACATGCTCATCAGATAGGCATTGCATGAAGACAATTTAGGTTGGTGTTGGGGTTGGTATTGGTGTTGGTGGTTTTGAAAAATCATCCCAACGCCATATTGTCCCATCCTCACAGCAACTCAATATAGTTCTACAGCATAACACACAAGAAAGGACTATGGTTAAAAATAAATAAAACAATAATGCATCAAAATTCTGAACATCAATATATCAAAATAATTACCTTCCATCAAAGGATGTAGCAGTCTGCCTGATTGGAGATTTTGAATGAGGATGTGTCAACCTAAACAGGGTGACTCGGCATTAGAACTTCATAAAATAAAATATCCATTAACCATAAGAATAAAACTTAGATACATTTTCTTAGGTGTTGTTCTTTCTTCAATTAGAATTGAAATTTCACCTCGCTAATTGGCGTAATCTGTTAATGCAAACCTTTACCATGCAAAATATTGAAATAAAACTTTCAATTCTAATTGGAAAACAGGACAAACAACACCTAACGAACTGATACAAATTTTGTTTTTAAAATAGAATTCTAATAAACAAACCTTGCAGCAAGTAGGGGAGGACTTGACTGCAATTCCCAAACAAGAATCTTCCCTGCCTTGTTACCTGGCAGACCCAGAAAAAAAAAGTGAATATAAAATAAAACTAAAACCTTGAAATTACAAACTTGCCAGCAAAAGAACTGAACAAATTGTGTAATACATAATTCCTGCTAGAGTGGGACTGAAGCTGCATATATTACATAAAATAATAAATGTAAAAAAAAATGAAGAAAAGAAATGCAATGAGATATTCTTACCTGTTGCAGCTATGTTGAATTGGAAGTCACAAGAAAATTTGATGAACCAGATATCACAATCAGGAATAGGGTATCTCTGGAGAACGTCAACCACACCCTAAACATCCTCACAAAAAAGAAAAAAAGCTGCTTAAAATTTCAACATAAAAAAAATTAAAACAGATAATAACTATAACTAACCTCTCCTGGAGTTTGTTCCTTCACTTCAAGTTCCCACAAGAGAATTTCACTATCAACACTCTAGAAACGTAACATAATCCATTATTTAAGGAATTGGCAAGTAACTTTATGAATTAGAGAAAACCCAAATTTATGATTCTTTGTCAAATTCCCAAAATGGAGGACTTGCTTAAATTTTTTTAAGAAATTTCATTCCCCAATTATTAAAGTGTTTTTGTTTTTTTTTGTAAAAGAAACTTCAGTAAATTAATATGATTCCCACTTTAACTGAGCAACAAGGAAAAGTATATAAACATCAAGACAACAAAGCTACCTATGCTTTTCTAGCAAAGAAAGTCTTAAACACATGAACTGGACACCAAAGTGATACCATACAATTTTTTAATAATTGATTTACTGTTTTAATGAATTGGTATCAGAAGCTACTGATTTTACAACTGATCCATGAAGCTGATACCATTGGAGCATAGCATTCCATCAATTAAACATTAAATTTCCACCAAGTAGTATACTCAATACTCACTCACCTTTGAGATGATAAAATCGCCCATCCACCTATTACAGTCAACATAATTCATATGCACTGAAGAAGTGTATACCTGAAATTAGGTATTGCTAGAATTAAAAATTATGAAATATCAATGATATGTACCGAAAATGAATTGTTGCTTACAGGAAACTGGACATATTTTGTTGGAAACTTGGAAGGAAGATCTGTCCATGTGGATGATTTTTCTACAAATATCCAGTAATCTGCAGTAACATGGGATATGATGGATTAAAATGAAAAGGACAATAATACAATTAGTACTACTGGCAACGTCCATGTTATCATTCTAATTGAAATATTGGATAAAGTTAGCAAAATACATAAACAGTACAATAAATCAAGTCAGATAGCATCAGTGAAACAACCATAAAATTAAATATCTTACCCTTGATAGACCATATTTTTACAGTACTATCCATTCCACAACTACAAATACGATACCTATCTGTTGGATGAAAATCCTACAATAAGCAACAAAAAGTTAGTTGGGCTAATCTTCAAAATCCAAATCTATAATATCACTAAAAATAGGTAATTAAGCAAGAAAAATGGACAAATGCATTAGATGAAGAATACACTTACAACACTCAAGACTTCATTACGATGTCCTCCAGCTCCACCAAATATCAAAATGCATATTCCAGTTGGAATATTCCATAGTCGGAGAGATTCATCCTAATAAACCTTAGATGTCATTGAATGAAAAACAAGATATTCTTTAAATAAAGAAAATATGGAGAAGCTACATACTTTGCTTGCAGATACCACAAGTGTTGGATTTGATGTCTGAGCTCTAATTTCATTTATGGCATCTCCATGGCCAACAAAACTCTGTAGAGAGAGAAGGGCATTATCTCACATAGCATTAAGGATTGGTACACAACCAATACATTCTCAACATTATTGAATAAAAAAATATTTAAGACAATCACATCACACTCTTACTGTAACTCCCACAATAGTCAACTTACAACCAACATTAAAGGCACATATGGATAAATAACTAAATTAGGTTTTTATTCAGTAAGAACTTAGGGCGTGTCAAGGTAAATAACTTTGTTAAGCACGAACTCAATAACAAGCTTATTCATGAACTTGAATGTGAACCTAACTAAATTAAGCTAAAAAATGAGCTTAAAGTAAGTTAAGAATAATAAAGATATGAACCATTTTCATAAGCTCAAACTAGACTCGAACATAGACACCAACATTTGTTTCTCACAAAAAATGCTCTCAGTTATTTTGACAAGCTTCACCATCAATAATATAAAGAACTACCCTTAATCAAAGACCTGCTTGAATGTTGATATCATAACATAAACCCAAATGAACTCCATATAAGCTCTTATAAATGCCTCATAAATACAAAACTTTATAATTATCAGGTTCATATGCTTCAAGTAAACTATAACCAAAATACCTTGTATAGCTTCTCACTGCCAGCATCAATGACTCGAATTATCCCATTGAGTCCTCCAACCACAACAAGTGGGGACCCATCAACATTGCATGCCCAACCCATACAGTAAAAAGACTCATTCTTCTGCTCTACATAAAAACATATAAATTGAAGCACATTTCTACACATACTTATACAAATGAAATAAGATAGTGAAGTGTCACTATTTACTTACATCATCATCCACATAAGATTGCAAAACAACAATAACCCCTTCTTTAAGGCATTGATAAACAGTAACCTAAGGAATTAAGAAGAAGAAAAAAATAACATTAAAAATTGAAACTTTGGAAATGAAAAGAAAATGGGGTGGTGAAAAAGGGGAAAAAAAAAAAAGGTACCCTGTTTCCTCCAACAGTGGCAAAAACATCAAGGTAGCGAGAGTCAAGGAAGTTGAAAACGACGCCATATAGAGGATGTTTTCCCTCTTGGAGGCGATTGGTGACTCTGTAATCCCTATTTCTAGCAGAAGTCAATGATCCAACCATAGGCTCACATCCCAAACCAAATGACTTCCCTCCCTTTTTAGCCTCGCCACCATCTTCTCTATACCCTATCTCTATTAAGGTTTAGGGTTCACACAAAGAAACATGAGCAAGAAAGTGTGTAATTTTCCTAATTTCTCACAAAAATTAAATAAATAGGTAATGTTACGAGTTAACCCGACTCGGCTTGACTCAAATCGACTAATGTTATAAAACCCGAGCCCCAATGTTTCAGTGAAACTAGTTCGTAAACCCACACAATACGCAAGATTTCATTGAAACTAGTGCGTAAACCCACGCGATATGCAAGATGATTTTTTTCCAAGAATGGACACATAGACCCAAAATGTAAAATGCAATGGGTGGAGGGACCAAAAGCATAAAAGCAATGGACACAAGGATCTGAAACATAAAAATAGTGGGCATAGGACCTAAAATGTAAAAGACATTGGGCGTATGGACCCAAAACATAAAAGCAAATGCCACATAAACCCAAAATGTAAAAAGAATGGTCATGGAGACCCAAAATGTAAAAGTAGTAGGCACAAGAATCTGAAACATAGAGGTAATAGGCGTGGGGCTCAGATGTAAAAGATTGTGGGTACATGTACCTGAAATGTAAAAGGTTGTGGATAGAGGGACCCGAAATGTAATTACCAGTAGGCACAAGGATTTGACAAGTAAAATTCAATGGGCGTAAAGTTTTGAGGGGAAATTTTTCCACTTGTGTATATTACTTTAAGTAATAAGATATATAAATTATATAAACATGGCACAATGTAAAATGAAAGTTTTATCCTTCAAAATTCTTGGGGAAAGTTTTCCGCTTGTGTATATTACTTTAAATAATAAGATTAAGTAAATGGGCCATTTTTAGGATATAAACTTGATTCGGCCATATTTAGCCGATGTTATAAAATTTGGGTTGAAATATTCTTTACGGCCCAAATCTAGATCATTCATCACATTTTCATAATTATTGTGTAATGACTAATCAATGTCTTGGATTTTATAAGATTTTAATTACACACAAAGTTAATTCAAGAGAATATAATTTCAACTTAGAAACTTATTTAATAAGGCTATTAGGTTAATAGAGATTTAAAATAACTTTACATCATAATATAACATAAATAGTTAAAGATGTGTGTATATATTATGTTTGTCATACATGTATCGAATAATATCATGTTGTAGTGATAAATTTTATGAAGAGGCTTTAGCTATCTAATTTAATAGATAATCTAGAGTGATATAGGTTTATATTTGGGGCATATTAATGTTGTAAAATATTGAAAAACGCCACAAGCAGATGATTAAATTGTATTTTAAAATATTTTCATAAGTCCTTTTCAAAAAAGTCTTTTGTCTCAGACATGTATTTTCAATGTTTTTTTTTATTCATAGGAATGAAACACGGTATCAGAGAGTTTACAACATTTTTGCACCATGTTCATAACACTTTTGCATCATGTTCAACCAATTAAATTAGACTTTGTTTTATATATATTTTCAATATGAAATAGGTAAGTTGGGTGAAGAATTATAAAGATGTTGGATCAATTAAGTACTATTAAAGGAGATTCAACAAGAGAAATAAAAACAAACTTTTTATGTTGGTTGGGCTTAACCTAAGATTATGTCTAATTCTTGGAACATGCTAAAGAGTTCACAAATACTTAGGTAGTTCAAGTATTGTTAACTTTGAGCCTTTTCAAGCTTAACACAAGTATTTCAAGACCTAATTATTCTTTATTCTTTGAATAAAATTCACTTCAAACTTCCATTATTTTAAGAAAAAGTAAAGGAATAAAGTTCATTGGCCATTTGTCTTAGCATATATACAAATGAAGTTAAAAAAAATTTACAACTAGGAAAACAAGGGTAGAAATACATATATGGATCATAGATAAGTCATTCAAAAAGTTATTTTCCATTCTTGAAATCTTTGGTATACATTAAGGCTTTAGTGTTTTTGGTGTGAGGTCTAGGGTTTAGGATCCATGATTTTTTTTTGTTTATGGTCTAGGTCTTAGGTTTTATGGATCATGGTTTATGGTTTATGGTTTTGCAATTTAAGGGTTCATCGTTTATGGTTTAGGATTTATATTTTATGATTTTAAGGTGTTAAAGTTTTAGGTCTATAGTTCATAGTTTATGATTTATGGTTGAGTGTTTAGAGTTTAATGTTTAGGTTTTCAGTTTACATGCTGTAGGGTTAAGAGTTTATCGTGCATGATTTATAGTTGTATGGTTTAATGTTTATTGTTTAGGGTTCAATATTTGAGGTTTATGCTTTAGGGTTCCAAGTTTCAATGTTTATGGTTTAAGGTTACATGTATTCAGATTTAAGGTTTCATTGTTTAGTATTATGGGTTCATTATTTAAGGTGTTAGGGTTTAAGGTTTAGTATTTTTGGTTCATAGTTAAGTGTTTATAGCTTTATGGTTTAGGTTATAAGATTTAAGGTTTCAATGTCTAGGGTTTCATGGTTTAAGATTTCATATTCATTGTTTTAAAGTTTTAAGAATCAGGGTTTAGTTTTTTTATTCATGGTTAAAGGTTGTGGTCTAGGGTTTATGATCATGGATTTATGATGGAATGGTTTTATAATCTATGATTTAAAGTTTATGTTTTGTGCCTCATGATTCATGGTTTTAGTGTTTAAGGTTCCATGGTTGAGAGATTTAGGTTTTATGGTCCATGATTTAGGGGTTTATGGCCTAAGGTTCATGGTTTAAAGATTCATCGTTTGTGGTTTAAGGTGTCACCATTCAGGGTTTAGGGTTTATAGGTTATAGTTTTAGTGTTTGTTCATGACATATGTATCGTGCATGGTTTAGAATTTTATGGTTTATGATTCACTATTTTAGGATTCAAGGTTTGAGGTTTAAGGTTTTAGGGATTCGTGTTTCAATATTTATGGCTTCATAGTTTAAAGTTTCATGACTTAGGTTTTAATATTTCAATGTTTAAGATTTCATGATTTAGTGTTTCAGGTTCACTATTTTATGCTTTTAGGGTTTAAGGTTTGGTGTTTTGTCCTGGTTAAGGGTTGATGTCTAGGGTTTATGAATCATTATTTTATGGTTTATGGTTTTAGGATTTAAGGTTTCATTATTTAAATTTTATGATTTTAGGATTTATAGTTTTTGGTTTTATGGTTTAGAGTTTAAAGGTTCAATGTTTTGGGATTTAGTTTTTAAGGAATAGGGTTTTAAGGTTTCATGTTGCAAGATGATTTTATGGTTTAGGATTTATAGTTTCATGGTTTAAGATTTTAGGTTTCATAGTTTATGATTTAGGGTTTCTTTCCATGTTTCATGATTTTGATTTCCATGGTTTAAGATTTAATATTTCATTTCAGGGTTTAGGATTTGGGGTTTCATTTCATTGTTTAGAATTTAGTATTTCATTTAATGGTTTAGGATTTATAGTTTCATTTCACTGTTTAGGATTTAAGGTTTTATTTTGGATTTAGAGTTAAAGTTTCATGATTTATGATTTATGGTTTCATTTTACTGTGTAAGATTTAAAGTTTCATTTAATAAATAAAATTATAAAGCATAAATAATGAAACCTTAAAGATTTAGGGTTTCATAAGTGAAACCTTAAGGATTTGTGATTTCATTTACGAAACCCTAACAATGAACCTTAAACCAAAATCCATTTAGGGTTTCATACCTTAAACCAAAATCTATTCAAGGTTTCATGAATGAAACCCTAAATCATAATTTAAGGTGTGGTAAATTAAACTATAGGGATTTAGAGTTTCATAAATGAAACCCAAAAGATGTAAAGTTTCATAAGTGAAACCTTGAAAATTTAGGATTTCATTTATGAAACACTCTTTTCAAAAAAAAATATGAAACTTTAAATTAGGAAATTTAATTTTTCATATAATTTAGTGTTTCATAAATGAAACCTTAAACCAAAATCCATATAAGGTTTCATAAATGAAACAATAAATCTTAATTTAGGGTCATAGAAGTGAAACTTTGAGGATTTAGAATTTCATAAGTGAAACCTTAAATATTTAGGGTTTTATAATTCAAATCCTAAGAATTTAGGATTTCATAAATAAAATTATAAATTATAATTTAGGGTTTTAAAAATGAAACTTAAAACCATGAAACCCTAAGAATTAAAGGTTTCTTAAGTGAAACCCTAAAGATTTGGGGTTTGTAAAGTGAAATCCTAATGTAGGGTTTCATGAATAAAATCTTAAACCATGAAACCCTAAGTATTTAGAATTTCAATTATGAAACCTTAAAAATCCTAATTTATGAAATCATAACCTTAAACCCTAAATCAAAATCCATTTAGGATTTCATAATTTAAGGATTTAGGGTTTCATAAATGAAACCATAAATCCTAATTTAGGGTTTCATTTATAAAATCCTAAATTCTAATTTAATTTAGGGTTTTCTAAATGAAACCTTAAGTATTTAAAGGTTTATAAGAGAAACCTTAAAGATTTAAGGTTTTATAAGTGAAAACCTAAATATCCTCGTAAGTGAAACATTAAGGATTTAGGGTTTCATAAATGAAATATTAAATCCTAATTTAGGATTTCATAAATAAAACCTTAAATCCTAAACCATGAAATCCTAAGAATTTAGGGTTTCATAAGTGAAATCATAAAAATATAGAGTTTCATAAATGAAACCCTAAATCCTAATAATTTAGGGTTTCATTTACCCTAAATCTTAATTTCGGATTTCATAAATGAAACCCTAAATTCTTTTAAGGTTTTGTTTATGAAACCTTAAAAATCTTAATTTAGTGTTTCATAAATGAAATCTTAAATCCTAAATCATAAAATGAAACCCTAAATAATAAATTATGAAATGAAACCCTAAATCATAAACCATGAAACCATAAATCCTAAATCATACAACTCTAATCCTTAAACCATGAAATGAAACCATAAACCATAAATCTTAATAAAACAATAAACCATAAATTCTAAACCATAGAATGAAACATAAACTTTAAATCATGATACCCTAAATCATAAACCATGAAGTCTTAAATCCAAAATCATAAATCATACAACATGAAACCCTAAAATTTTAAAGTATAAACCCTAGACCCTAAACACTTGATCCTAAAATATTGAACCATAAAAATTTAAATCATAAATCCTTAACTATGAAACCCTGAATCGAAAATCATAAATGTATTTTTATTATTTTTAACATTTTTATTATTTTCAAATGTTCATGAAATTACTCTTGTTTTTTTTTCAATTTTTTAAAAACATTTTAAGACATTACTATTTTTTAAAAGAAATCAATATATGACTCTTGTTTTTTCATTTTTTCATTTTTTTTTTCAAAATTTCAATACATTAATCTTGTTTTTTCATATTTTAAAAAAAAATCAAATTTTCAATGCATTACTCTTATTTTTTAATATTTTTAAAATTTCCAAAGACATTCATATTATTTTGTAATATTTTAAATTTTTTTTACTGAATTTTCAAGACATTACTTTTATTTTTAAATATTTTTAAAATTTTCAATAAATTCCTCTTGTTTTTTACCAAAAAAAAAATTCAAGATATTATTTTAGTGTTTTCAAGATTTTATTTTTTATTTTTTTTTAATTTTTTAAAGATTTTTCAACATATTACTCTCTTTTTTTTTCATATTTTTAAATTTTAACTTTTGTTTTTAAAATTCAAGATATTACTCATGTTTTATCATATTTTTTTAATATTTCATATTTATTCAAATTTTCAAGATTTTACTCTTGTTGGTTCATATTTTTGAAATTTTTCATTTTTTTTAAATTTTGAAAACATTCTTCTTGTTTTTTTATCATTTCAAATATTTTCATTTTTTTTTAAATGTTCAAGGCATTATAGACAGTATTCTTGTTTTTTTATTTTTTATTTTTTAAATTCAAATTTTCAAGGTATTATTATTGGTTTTTCAATTTTTTAATAAAAAAATCATTTTTACAATTTTTAAGACATTCCTCTTTTTTTTATATTTTAAAAAAAAATCTAAAATTTCAACTTCAAGACATTACTCTTATTTTTTTTTATTTTTTTTTTAAAAGTCAAAATTTTAAAATTTCAATACATTACTCTAAATAATTTAAAACCATTTCATATTAAAAATATATTTAATAATTTAAATTTACAATTTTCATTATATATTTATGTATACAAATTTATTATTAACTTTTAATATACAAATTTCAACATCACAATAAAATATTTATATTTATAATATTTTAAATAAATAAATTCATTTATTTTTTAATACAAATAAGTGGTAGGCATATGACTTTATTCTGTTAAAGAATTAAACAGCGTTATTGAGTAGGGGAGGTCTCTGTAACTTTTAATAAACATTTAAGGATATTTTTGTAGGTACTAAAAATGGAGTGGAAGCAAATGCAATTTCTTCAAATTTCAGGGGAGGCTGGTGTAATTTAATCTATATATATAATCACCAAACACAACACCCTTATCTTCTTCATATTCACTTGACTTCCAAAACTGGCATGGCTTCCACAGTGTTCTCATATCCTTCTCCTCTTCATCTTAAAATCTATCCACACAAAACATCATCATCATTATCAAACCCTTCAGAGTTTTCCATTCAAATCCAACCCAAAAAAAAGCACTTTTCTTCCATAAGATGTACATCATTAGACTCCACTGAGGCTGAGTTTCCAACACCAGACCCTTCCACCAGCACAGTGAACAGTGCAGAGTCCTTCCCCATAGAGAAGAGAAGGAGGTCAGAGATAGTGAGAGAGAGAAGAGGTGAAAAGCTAACACAGCCAGAGCCACCAAACTTTGAAATAGGTTGGAAGAGGAGCAAGGAGATAAACCTTGAGAGGCCAATAGGGCATGTTATAGCTGATTTTCTGGAGAAGCTGGAGACCCTAATGGAGAAGGAGTTTGGGTCCACAGAGCTTCTGGCTAAGGTTGGGGAGATTGTGGCTGAGAGGGCAAGAGAGGAGGCTGAGATTCTTATGGATGAAGGCAAAGTTGAAGAGAGAATGGTCACTGAGCTTTTCAGAGTGTTGAAGTTGATGGAGATGGATTTGGCTATGGTTAAGGCTTCTGTCAAGGAAGAGACTTTGAGTGAGAGGCTTCAGCTGGCTAAGGCAAGGTGCAGGCAAGCCATACTTGTTGCTTATTCCTTTTGAATGAAATGTTTCATTTCATGAATGTGAGTATGTGACATTTGGTGGTAAAAAATAATTGATATTTTTTGTTGAATTGTACAACCGTTGACTTTTTTTAATCATCACATTCTTTTGTCTAAGAAATGACATTGTGTACAGACAAGTGGTTAAATGATGTATGTGTGTTGAGCACTTTTGAGAAGCCTAAGATTCATGATCTTAGCTTAAACTTTGAACTTATGCTGTTATGTTGTGCATAAGATTGCAGGATTTCATATATACTAAGATAGCTTAAACTATCTGATATTGATTTTATTATGTTAAGACTTTTCTGTAGTATCCTAATTATGTTATGAGGTTCTTGCCTCCTATGTTGACTCTAATGACCTAAAAGATAACATTAATGCATTACTCACAATTGGATTGAACTTCTGACCCAAATTATTTATTTGTTGTGTGGTATGAGCTTTGAATGGCATTCTGTTATTAGAGGAATATCTGTTATCACAAAGGCATAACCCTAGGAAAAAAAAAATTGTGATGACAATATTTATCATTAATAATTTAAAAATGTCACCCAGAAAATCTTGTGACAATATTTAAAATTCATCAATCTTCACTTACAGATATGGTGATAATGATGATTTATTTGTCACTACTAATAATGTTTAGTTTCTTAAAAAAAATATTGCAGTTTTTAAATATGAACCAATGCCTACTGCCTTGGGTTTTATTTATTTCTTTGAATTATATACATGAGCAATCAAATAGAATAAAGATAGAGTATCATCTCACAACTAAGAGACTAATCTCTTAGTATACGTTCAAATGCTGAAGGTTAAAATCCCCTGGTGATAATATTTTTTCCATACTGATCATGTTTAAAATATTTGATTCTCTTCTAAATTGTGAACTGAGCATCTTCAATTTGATATCCAATTTGACTTTTAAAACACTTGTAAACAACACTATCGTTGAGTCATTCGTTACCACATCAAAGGAATTTGCCAAAACAAATTGTTGCATTAATATTGATGATCATTCATCATTGTGTATATCATATTGCCTTTTTCCCTTGTTAACAACGTTGTCAGAGCAAACTTGATGAAACGCACTATACAAAAAGTTCTCTTATTAAGGATCCTCATTCAGTATCATGTAAATCAGCACGTAGCAGAGAATCATAACGTTTATGGGAAGGCAAAAGCCCAAGCTTATCCTTGATTTCCGAAAGCAACTCGAGGCAAGTGTGCAAATGATTGGACTCAGACTCTTCAATCAGAGAAAATACCTATACATACAAAGACAAAAAATGTTGTCAATACAACTTCAAGGCCCAAACAACAGAGCTGTTTGAAAGAGTTTCAGACTTGCACAAACTACAACAACTCAACAGAGCCAACCATGTTTCTTACATCATTGAATTATACAAATTGAGCGAAAAGGAAGCTAGAGCCAACCTTATCAAAGAGAAATTCCATAACTTGCTCATCACTTTGGAACTTATCCTTGAGCAGATTACACAATTCAACAGCGGAACTGACACAAAATACAATGAACTTAAAGTAAATTGCAGCATATATTTTCAGTGGATAGAAATTCAATAAAGTGAAAGGGAAAAAAACAAACCTTAAATGCTTATTCCAAATACAATACAAGATGATTCTGCAGCAAGCATCATTCCAATAGTCTGTATCACGCAATTCCTCAAGTAGCAGAAGCAACCTATCCAACTCTCCCTCGGAATGAGTGTGCACCTATGATTGTTCAATGGCTTGATAATGAATAATTGTAAGTTAAAAAATTATATAAAATACAGATATATTCAAAACCTTACAATGAGACTCAGAACTTCTTTTGCCTCCAGCTTGTGTCCAGCTTGCTTGATTTCCTCATAAATAACAAGAGCCTCAGACAATTGCCCATGTGATGCAAGTACTGAGACAAGAACACCCTTGATTTGGTTCAAGCTGTTCGGTGGTATCAATGGATCTAAGATTACCTGTAATGTTAAGGATTAATGAGATCACAATAAAGGTTACTCAGTGCTTTAAGCATATTATAGATGGCTCTAGACTAAGTATACTTAATATTTCCAAAAGATTGGTATAAGAAACCCATTACTGTGTTATACAGTCCTAAAACCACTGAAATCATGGTATCCAGGAACAACAGAAAAATGGGAATATACACCAGGTAGTGCAAAAAACAAAAAGAAAACGATCAATGCTTTCACAAATTCAAGGAGAAAGAAAGTTATATGGGCTGAAAGATATATGCAAGTTCATCCAGTCAGATATTTTGGGCTTGAAAAATGCATTTATATCCCTTTTGGAGGATTAGTTCAAGGAAGCAGCATCTGCTGCTTGGACCCATACCTTTTTTGCTTTCTCCAACTGTCCGCAAGCAGCATAAGCATTTATAAGTGCCATGAAAATTTGCTTTGTAGCTACTATTCCAGATTGCTTCAGTTCTTCATAATACTACAAGCATAATGTTGAAACATAAAATTATGAGCTTTCAACACATCTGTGGACAGTATATCTTAATTACATACTTCAGTTTATCAAAACTATATTTATGTAAACCCAAAAATATTATAGTGCAGCATCACAACATTACCGCAAATAAACAAAAAGGGAAAATGTATGCCTAGTGAATCCATGCATGATAACATTGAAAAATTAACTTTGGAGTGCTTATAAACATGAACTAGAAACATAGGGAAAAAAGATCAATACAAAAGATGCAATTTCTCTTAAGCAGTATTTGGTTCTTCCAAGCAATATAACACTTAATTTTTGCTAATAAGTCTGAGTTACATCAGAAGGAACAATACAAGAAATAACAAAAACCTTTGAACACAAACACAGGTGGTTTAAAGATCACAAAATGCCTCTAAGGAAGAGATGAGTTTATTACTGATTCAGATAGATATGTAAGAAACTATTATGTGGCTGTAAAACACAACCTACCTTCACTATATGCTCTTCTGTTTCGGAGTTGCTAATCAGGTAGCTGAAAGTCTGTGAATTAGGCTTTATATCAGCACATTGCATGTGCTCAAGAACCCTCATCCCATCACTAATGTTTTTCTGCAAATTTAGTTCAAAAGGGTGAGAAAAGGAATCCATGGTTTAAAGTAGGTGACATGTCAATTTAAATACATCTTAAAAGGTCAAAACATTTGAAACTTGTTATATCTAAAAATACAAGGAGTTAATGTCTATAAGTGGCTATTAATTTCTAGATTTGGTGAGCATGCTGAGATTTCCCTTCACCTGCAAGTCTAAGAGTGACCTTGTTCAAGGATTTGGATCACATCATCTATAATCTGTTAACTAAACAAAAAGAGCCATTGAACAAAAATATGACCAATGGCCCTAACAATTTTAGATGGTCCCATGTTTAGCCACCAACAATTAAAAAAAACAAAGAAATTGAAAATAAATTGTCAAAATCTGGTTGCAATGGATTCAAGTTCCTTGGCCATTTTAACTGAAATTCAATCAATTTTGGGTCAGTTTAACAACAAAATGGTTTCAGAGTATTGACTGGCCTAGAAACTGAACCACTAATTTTCTAGCTAAACCAGTGGGTTAAAAACTATCTTGCAAACAAGCGTTTTCTCAAATACCAACAGAAAAAAAACTGGAAAAATATTAATCAGATTAAATACTGAAGAAAATATTGCAGAAAAATTGATACATCCATTAATTATCATATTTTTTTATCCTGAATATTTTATAATAAGCAAAGTAATTTAACGAATTTATCTATATGTCCATATTTCAATTGGTTCTTATATTAATTAAATTAAATTTAAAATGTAAACAACTAAAAGATATATTTTTAAAAATTTGTATAAATAATTCCTTGTGTTGCATGAGTAACATGCTAATTTGGTATTGTGGCAGAATTTAAGCCTCTTCAAACCTAAATATTTTTTAAATCCATCTATTTGTTTAACTTTTGTGGATGAGACAAACTTCAAAGCTATATTCTTTTTGAGCCCATTTAGACATGCATGTCCAGAGTCCATTTGATCTTTCTGCCAAAGCCAGAAAAAATTTCAAGAAATCATATTTTAAGTTCTAGCAAGCCATTCCAATCTCATTGAAGAAACAGTTAAAATTTAAAAGTCTATAAGAGAAAAAACAGAGGCATCCTCAGAAATCAGAAACAACACCTCTTGAAAACCTTCTGCCATTATGACATTGTACATGCCTGCTGTCAGCTTCAAATTTAACTCCTCCAAATCATCAAGCATCTTATATGCACCTTCAATCTGCATTATGAAACCAAAAAAAAAAAATTTGATTAAGGGATAATGTTCACAGTGATAAACCAAATTACTATCATAATAGATAGTTGGTGAGACGGTCAAAATTAGTAGAAAGACTGAGAACACAAGCATGTAAATGAAATCCGTACAACTTACATCTTTCATCTTCAAGAACAAGTCTACCATAGATCTGGATGTTTCATAATTTGATTCCAAATTGTAGCGACACATGGTTGAGAAGATTCGGTGGACCTTTATTTAAGAATATCCCAAAGAAGAAACCAAACATTACGTAGCAGAACAGTAAACTATGCTAGATAACATAGAAGGCTTCAAACAACTAGCAGAGAACCCATTTCAGCATATACTCTCACGAAATGTTTGATTAAAATTCTGCCTGTATTACTTGTCCTTTATGTTTGAAGCCATGCATACGATTTATCTTCACTATGCATACGGTTTCCCTTTTTGTTTATTTGCACTAATATAAAATTGAAAATATACAAATGGAGAAAGTAAACATAAATGTGTAATCCTAACTGATTACACTTCTCTTGTCCCCATGAAAAATTATGTCATCTTTTTCCCAAAGGTAAAAGCATGTGTTTTAGTAGAAAGGGTTGAATCTTAGACAAAAGTCATCCAAAAGATGAACCGACCCATTCTAAGCAACCTCATTGTGTTAGAAATTACAGCCAAGATGGATTAGCATGAATTGTAGTTACTTCAAGATCATAATCTTAGACATAAAGGCCAAAGTTTATAAATATATGTGGTGAGAAGATATTCATGCATTAGCACACAAGTTATGACCAATGAAGAAACAAAGGAGTAATTGTATGGAAGATTGGCCATACCAAATTATATTCAGATGTATCATCACAAATTTGTAATATTGAGTGTAACAACTTGGTTGATAGAGTCAAGCCTGCTTCACACATTTCATCAACAATATCAAGTGCTACATGTACCTGCATTACAAAGCAAGAAGAATTCATCTTAAATGCAAACTCTAAGGTTATGGCAGCCACTTAATAATCATTATAATGCAATAAAGGTTGTACCTTGAGCAATGCACAGCTATGTAAAATGAGCTTCTCATATGATGAGGATGAAGGTGAAACTTCTAGTCTTCGGTGCAAATCTTTGAATTTTTTTATGACATCCTCAACCTTCAAGAATACCAACAATACATGTGAGCAAACAACACATGCACAGAATTTTGCCCCCATAACAGACAAGTATAATTGACAATTATCATGCCAAACAACATGTATGCAATAAAATAGCTACTGACATCTCTTGATTGTGGTCAAATGTTCATATGCAACTATGCACTTTTTAGCATGCAAGCACAATGAAGCAAGACTTCATTGGCTTTTAAATTTTAGCCACAACAGCGGTACAAGTTTCAACAATTGTTGGACAGAACTGGACCACATTTTAAAGACATGCCAATTCTATCTGTATTTGATAATTCACCTTCGTGCACTGTAGATGATAACCTACAAATGGCAATCTGTTTAGTTCAACTTTAATTGAGAATTCAAAATTAATTATCAAGAAATTGTCACTAAAGTATGCTAATAGAAACTAGCAAACTGGCTGTTGTACACTTGTACAACATCAATCACACTAAAGTCTAAAGTAACATAAAAATGTGAAAATGGGGACATAGTTTTAGGATGAAGCAAATTGCACAAAGCAGAAATAGTCAATAGTATCATGGCCTCACAGAAATGATCAGCACTATTTGTGAGATATTTCTTACCAATAAATCTGGAATGCTAACAGCATAACTAGCAATGAAGTTTGTAATATTATCTGCTTCACGATCTGCAAAATGTAAGAAAAACACGTAAATATAAAATGCAAGGGAAAATTTAATAGAAGAATGAAATGCCTAATTCCTCTGTCGATTATAACTTCAGATACACAAAGTTAGAATGTTAGAAAAAATATTTAATTAAATACATTTACAATTAGTGAAGACAGAAACAGATATGCAAAGTGCTAATTTAGGTAAGTTATAAAATATAAGAATGGCAGAATTTGATAAATAAAAAGGCTCATATAGCATAGGCAAATTATTTTTCTTCTTTTCCAAATGCAACTCAGTGCCATATCTCACGACTCACTTACATCATCCATATTGAAAGAAGAAAAATATCACAATTACCACTTGTTTTAAAGTCTAAAAGGAACTTCTCCGCTACAGGTCCCAATAGTAATCTTCCTAATGCCTGAAATATCTTTGCTACAGATTCAGCAGATGAAAGGTTTTTTATGTCTATGATTTCCAACAGCTTCAAAATCTCCTCCGTCCGTTCACTTTCACAAAGAGCTAATAAATAACTTTCTGCAACATAGGTTGAACAAAGTAAGTTTCTAATGTGATGCATGAAACAAGATTTTCTATTATTATTGGACATCAAAGTGCAGAAAAAGCAGCATTATGTTAATAGTTATGTTGCCTTACTAGATAGCAGATGCACTGATTTTGAAACATGCATGCTTACTGCTTGGCATGGAAACTTCAAATAATGAGCTGCATAACAGCAATGTACTTGGAATATAATGTAGCACAAATTCTACTTTTTTAACATTTTTCTGATAGAGCTCAGTCATGAACTTAGATAAACATGTTAATTGCAATGGGGTAGCATAAAGCATTCATATCTTAATAATCAAATACAATTAGCCACATGGATCAAGTCACTTGCAGTTCAAACAGCAAGGGTTAAGCAGTTTTACCTCAAATGATCCCAAAAAATGTCATAGAAGACATCAATTAAGTCTCTTTGTAACGCAAAAACACAGATGAACTTTTCAAAATCTGTTACAGTTAAAATCCAAAGCAGCATGTTCTTCAGCAGAACATGTTGTGGCAAAATAATGCGTGTGGAAAAAAAAAACAGAAAAAAGATTCTCCTACCTCGTATATCAGATTTGTCTTTACCATCATTCTCTGCAATATAATCACAAATACCCTGTATCTTCTGTCCGTTATTAACTTTTAACCACAGCAACATTTCATAGTAACCCAGTCTTGTAACTGAACTGGGATTCTCATCTTTGATTACAACACAGAAAAATTGAAACTCCTCAACCATACACATGTCAATCATATACAAAAGTAGTGGGCGATATGTTTGCTCTTGTAACTCTAAACCTTGTTCCCTCATTGATTTGAAAAGGTTAAAAACCTTCCCCAGTTCTTCTATTGCAATGTCTTCATCATCAGTTCCCCTGGCCTTATCTATGCACATTTCTACCAATGCATTGTATCCTTTCACACCTGGTTCTCGTCCCACTTTACCAAACAACTCAAGGGTAGCCTCTGGTCCTAGTATCCTTGCACAGACTTGAATTAACTTCTGAAAACGGGTTTCTTGAGTAAATTCAAACACACATTTTTGTTTCTTTTTACGAGATTGCTCTTTCCGTTGCAGTAATAAATTGCTTTGAGATACGCTTGACAACCATGATAGATTTGGCATTCTTTCAAACTCCTTTGCCCCATCAATTTCCTCCGAGTCAGATTTCTTGACTGACTTACCAGCTGCAGTCAGTAACAATAATCCAATATGATAAAACAAGCTCATAAATTAAAGGTAATTTATTCACAGGAGATGGTGCTGTAGTTCACGGTTCACCAAGAACGAAATTATAAAAAAAAAAAAAAAATGATCCCAAGAAACTATATTTGGCTTAACAATTGATTTGAATTAGTATAACTAAAAGTTATTCGCTCTCCTTTCACACTCTCATCTCTCACTAGATACCCTTCCCATATATGTATGTACTCTCACAGAAATTTTAACAAACACTTACCGCGGAAAATAGAAGAAATCTGCTTGAACACCCCATTAGACGAATCACCTGCACCAAAACATCCAAAAACTCAAATTCTCCACCAATGCAGCATCCTCGTCAATAATTCCCAACATCAACAAAACGAATCCGATTCTAAAATTCGTTCACTGGTGAATAAACGCTAATTATGCAGAGAGAAAGGGTAAGGGTTAATTATGATTGTGAAACACCTGAAGCAGAGGGTCGCTTAAGCTTGAGGCTTGAGAGCGTGAAATCCTCATCGAGGAATAACTTGGCTAGAGAAGAAGAAGAAGAAGAAGATTGCGTTTTGGTAGTAGCGCGTTTGGCTGAACTTGATCGGAGCCCAGTGCTTAGATTTCGAACGTAGTAGGAGTAACGCACTTGCATTTATGATCAACTTTAAAAGCTGCACGCTCTTTTTTTGTTTTTCTTCTTCTATGGAAATGGAACAACACGTCAATTTCATTAGCCTTAAAGCATATCAATTGTTGTTCTGTGACACCATACAAACCCAAACAACATTATGAAAAATAAGAACTTACATTATACATGATCATGTGCCAAATTTTGATTTTACTAAGCTTAGTTGTGGCAAAGATTTTATTTTATAAATTATTTCTAGAGGTTATACTAACTGTGGATTCTTTTTTCTTTGATACCAGTGATTTTGATACCAGTGATATAGCATAGACATAAAAAAAATGTTTTAAATTTATTATTTTGATTTAAAAATAAAAACATAAAAAAATATATAAAATAAGATGAAAGGATCATGTTAGAAAATAATTTCTATTAACTGAAAATATAGGATTCCCATCTATGAATAGATTGAAAAAAATCAACTTTTTATATAGATCAATCAATAAATTTAAGGCTAAATTACTTTTTTAATTTGTTTAATTTAATATGTTTATTATTAAAATAAAGTATTTAGTTATAAAAGATTCTAATTATAATTTCCTCACTGCTAAAAGATTCCACTATAAGACACAAATCTCTTTGGTAAGTTATGCATGAGAATATCTTTACAATTATTAGAAGTAGGGGTGTTTGTGGTGTGGTTTGGTTCGGTTTTTGAATAAAAAATGGTCCGAACCAAACCTAAAATAAAGTTACGATTCGGTTTTGTTCGATTTTAACATAATATCAAATCTAAGTCAAATTAAACCAATTTTTTGTGATTTGGTTCGATTTTGCGATTTTTTTTAATCTATTATCATAGTTTAATTTTTTTAATTAAACTCACATAATTATTATTTTATATTATTTTTTTATTAAATTTTGATTTACATATTTTAGTTTAAAAAATATTATTTTTACTTCTATTTAACATTATTATAAAATAATATTATTAACTTTTTTTTAACATAATAATAAATCATGTTTCACTTTATATTTAATTTAATATTATTTAATAATATTAATATATCTTTTTGTAATATATGAAAATATGTGTCATAATATATTACAAATTTATTATTAAAAAAAATATACTATAAATCAAATAATAATAAAAAAATTAAAATATTGTTAATTAGATAATATTAAATATCTAAAAGTAAATCAATATAATTATAGAATGCTGGTTCGGTTTAGTTCGATTTTTTATAATAAAATCTAAAAATCAAACCAAATCGCAAAAAAATATACGATTTTAAAAAATTTTGATCCATGCGATTTTTTGATTTTTTTAAACGATTTCGCGGTTTAATTTAATTTGATTCGATTTATGAATACCCCTAATTACAATTACATCTTTCATTGACAATGTTGTCAAAGAATAAGATTAGCAAAAATAATATTTTAATTGGAACTAAAGAAAATAAATAAAAGTCACAAATCACAATACAAATTAGTACAAAAAATCAACGCCTCCGGAACCAATGAGGATCACTTACTAAAAAAACAAAATAAAAATAAATAAATAAAATACATCCGGTAGTAATAATTAAATAAAACAAATAACAATACACAAAAATGAAAAATCTGCAACAGTGGGTGCAGTCAAGTCAAGTCAACTAAACCCACAGGAGCATTAAGCAGTAGAAAAGCAAAAACACAAAAAGGGAGAAGAATAAGAAGAAGCGCACTATAGCGTCCACGGAGCTTAGATGCGCCGGACTCGATCACCACAGGGTTCTTCCCTCCAAGCCTAACGGCTTTGCGATTCGCCTTCATCCCGTGTTCGTTAATTTCCACATTTGCCCCTCCCCACAACCTGTCCCGTTTCGTGTACCAGAAAAGAATCTTGTACTTCACCGACGTAGCATAGTCCACGCGGTACCACACCTTCCCCTCCACCGCCGTGGTGAGGTTGCCGCCGCCGGCGGTGAAGTTGCCGCGTTTGACGGCCTTCTTCTGGTGGCCCTGGTAGAACCTCTGGACGGTGACGTTGCCGAGGGGGCGCGTGGCGTTGACGCTCTCGAAGACCTTAAAGGAGAGTTGAACGTCGTCATATTGGATTCCCTTGTCCTTGTTCCCGTTGACGAGCTTGAGAGCGTAGAGCACGGTGGTGTTGCGAGTGGTGGAATTTAGAGTTTTGTTGAGGGCAGGAACGTAAATGTAGTCGAGGTAGCATTTGGGCTCGTCCACGCGGAGACCCAGCCAGAGGAAGAGCGCTGTGAGGCCTATGGTTATTAGGAACGTCACGCACCGCGAGCAGCAGCTCTCATCCGCCGCCGCCATCTACGGTGGCCGGAACTGCTTTGATTCTGTTCTGATCTGTTGTTAATGTGCGTTTGTTTGTGTGTGTGTGTGTTTTTATTTGTGGATTTGGAAGGAGAGTTGGGAAGTTTCCATGTGTTTAGTTTCGGTGCATTGTTCCTTAGATCTTGTTACTTCAAGTCTTCAACCACCGAGTAACATACTAGGAAAGTCGCAATTCTTTTAGGAGCGTGTGCTTGTTTCTTTATGGAGTAGAAGATGAAAAGGGTTCGGTGGATTCATTAATCATGTGCATTTAATATTTATATAACTTGATGTACTTTTATTTTTAAATTCTACTTAAATCTAATAATAATAATAATAATAAATGTTGCCTTGGTGGTGATACCAACAGTTTTAACTGTCCAAATGAACTAAAAGTCTAAAACGCTACATTAATCTTCAACATTGTTCTTAAAATAATGAACCTATAACAACGAGTCTGGTAAACGAAAAAACATGTTTATAGAATCTTAGATTAGATAAGTTAACAGATATTAATCATCGAAAAAGCCAATCAATATTCATATTGATTATAACATGATTAAAAAGAAACAATAATAAAAAAAAAAACTATATAAAGCCTTGCTTTAGAACTAAAAAAAAAAGAATATTTATTAATTTGTACATAAGAATTTAGTCTAATTTTTGTTTATCAACTTTATGCAAAGACCAGAAAAAAGACTAATATTATAAAAATATTATAGTATCTAATATTAATGGTTTTGCTGATTTGTTTTTACCTAATTAAAGATGAAGTTGGGTTTAAATTTTTATATATGCATTTTTTTAATCTGGCTTGTCTTTGCAATTTGCAAAGGCAAACCTGCGAAAGTGAAACTCCCTAATTACTACATGAGAATGATTGGGAATTTTAATTACATAATGACGCGGCGATTGAATTGAAAACACGGATTGACGATGGTTCGAGGTAATTTGCCCAAAGAATAGTAATACGCGTATTGGACAAAGAACAAAGATATTTGTTTTGATTGGTCTATTTTCTTATCTATAAGCCGAACACAAGAGAATAAAAAATAAATAATATAAAGCGTGTCATGAACATTTTTTTTAAAAACAAAGAATGTGTAATAAGCTTTTATTTCCTCAAGTATTGCCAGGAGATTAAGCCATTCATGGATTATCTGCAAATATAGTATAAGCTCATACTATTCAATTTTATTAAGTGGAACATTTCTTATGGTGGCACACCTTATCTTAGAAAAGGATATTTCCTTCCAAAACTTTTTTTTATCTTTTTGGTCAATACTATTCAATTTTATTAATTGACTTAGTTCTGCTTAGTCATTTGAGCCATAACTAGTGGTATTCCTATTAAAAAGAAGTTTTAGCTCATCATGAAGTACCACCAATGATGTGTTAGCAATCCAAATAATCTTCCACTTTTTTTTAGAGACCAAATGTTGTAATTTGTTATTTAGTTTGTTGCTCAATTGGCATATATTAAAATCTTTATCTTTATATCGATAAATTGCTTTTCATGTCACATTCCCCCCTCCAAGAACTAATATAAAAAGAAGATTAAAAAGCAGTAGCAGCAATAAGACATGACAGATTGGTAAGGATGTTTATATTTTTGGTCATAAGAAAACATGAAATTAAAGGATGAGTTTGAAGCATTTTTAGCCCAACGTAGCTAGATCATAATACAAGGAAGAGAGAGCACAAAGCCCAAATGTGCAGTAACATTTGGGCTTATGTTGGGCTAGACTATCTTGTCTTCTTACAATGTACTAGATGTTCTTTAGTTCTCAATTTCTTATTTTCAAATCTTTGGTTCTCATATATCCTCCCAACTTTTTATTTTTATTTATATTAATTTTCCAGTGGGACTGTCTTGTACTCTTGGTATTAAGTGTATATTGGGTTTCACGTTTTTGAAAATTTGATTCAGTTTAAAAAATCAAAATTAATTCTAAATTGAAACAATTTTGAATAACTTTTGTATTGATCTTCCAAACAAAATATTATTTTCATTGCATCATGGTTTTGTTGTCATTAAAAAATGTTAAATTACATTTTTGATCCTTCTTTGATTCATGATTGACAATTTTAGTCTTCCTATTTATACCTGTAATTTGTCTTTCTATTCTAAACAATTCACAATTTTGGTCAAATATCAATTTTGTATACATTAGTTTCATTATAATTATAATTATTATTACTTTTTTTTTTTTATCACCATACTAACTTGCATCATAACTAAACTAGAAAACTATATCGAGGAAAATATGTCATTTTTCTATTTGGAAATATGTTATATATTTTTTTTTACAGCATGCCAATATGTTATATTAGAAACTTATTGTGTTTTTTTTTTTTTTCTCTTGCCACTCTATATCAAATTTACATATGATATGAGAAATAAAGAAATTGTAGTAACAACTCTTATTGATTAAAAAATGGAATGTCATACATCATTAAACTAACATCAGATAACCACTTTAAACTACTAAACAAATAACCATTCAACTGTTATAACCACTTTAAATAAATAATCGTTAAACTATTATAATCACTTTAAACTTTGTCGGTTTGATACTCCCCCTCAAATTAAAACGTATAGATCATAAGTTTCATCTTGGAACAAATGTAAGATGGTCTTCTACATGACTATATCTACTCATACTCTCCCTCAAGTTGAAATGTATAGATCATTAAGTTTTATCTTGGAACAAATGTAGGATGGTTTTCTACGTGACTATATCTACTCGTTGACGAATTTTTCGAAAAAAGTACAATGACATTCTGAATACCACAAATTTTGAGTATTGATTGATTGGGAATCACGGCTAACATATATTCCCCCTTAAGTCGAAGCTTATAAGTTTTCAGCTTGTTACAAGAAGATAATTTACCCAAAACATAAAAATTGAGTTCTACTAAAAATAATATTTCGAAAACAACTTGATAAGGTTGGTGATATCGAGAAATATTGGTAGAAAGAGAAAGTTGGAATGGACATCATCCTAAGAAAGCAAATTCTCACAAGAACAATAACAAATGCTTAACCATCCATGTTAGAAGCTTAACATTGCTTAACCATTATAGACAAAAAATAAATATATTTAACTACCTAAAAGATAAAAACAAACCAATGACAAATGTTTAACCATGTAAAACAGAATTTAGAATCTAAAATGCAACAATGTTATTGTTGCAAAGCCAAAGTGGATATGAATGATCATTTGATGCTAGATCCACGATCGAACCATCAATAAAGCCAAGTTTATTCTTGGTGTTAAGTGTCATCTCCATGGCATGACATTATGAGACATAATTGTCATCAATCAGAACTTGAGAAACCATAACAATTCCAGAATTGTTTGAAGGGTACAAGAAAAAAATATTCATATTTTTATCTATGACAATAATAAAAGAAATGTTGAATCAATGCAGAAACAAGAATAACGATAAAAAAGAGAAAATCTTCACACAACAATGAAAAAAAAAAAATCTTCTAATACCATATCAAATTTACATAATACGAAAAATAAAAAAAAACTACTTTAAATTTAATAATTATTTTAAATAAATAATCATTAAATTAAACTAATATAATCACTTTAAACTTTATATATTTGATCCCAATGTAGATGCACATTTATGTTTGATTTGGACTAGAGATGATTCTTCCGATTGATTGTTATATACTTATATTATTATTTTTTTCAACATTCAGAATTTTTCAAAAGGAACAAGGAAATAATAGAAGATACTTGGCAATTGATTTAATTCTTTTGGCCTATTTGTCTGCTCTGAATTTAAATAGTTTATCTTGATAAGGTATCAAATCTAATCAAACTTCAGAACTCAGAGTTGGATCACATCAAGAGTGTAAGGTGTTTGTTTCTCATTAGTCAAGTGATATGTTAGCCCTTTTAAAATTGTTACATAGGAATAAATTATAATTTAATGTTAATAATATTCTTCAGTGTGGGCATTTTATGATATGTATAGGATTGCATAGTTAGTTTAACAATCAAATAATTAATTAAGAATTGATTTTAGATAATTTTAAAATGTTTAGTTTTATCATAACAATAATTTAAAATTGATTATAAGATCATAAATTGATTTTGAGTTGAAATTATTATATCAATAGTAACTTTTGTGCCTTAGATAAAAAAAAAAAAATTACACTTCAAAATGATCAGCTCTAACCTAAATTATTCAAATATATATAATGTACATCATTTTAAAATTAATTATATCTAAAATCAAATTTATAAAATTAATTATATTTAGAATTAATTTTGTCAAGTTGATCCAAACACGGGCGATGTATATGAATTAGAGAGTATTTTTTCTTTGTTCCATTACAACTAAAAACACAAAGAAAATAGTAACATCACCTACATTATCCGATCGTAAAAGGACCAACCAACTAATTATTCTGTAAAATCATAACCAGAGAATGTGACTTTTGATTTTTTATGGAGTGACGATCGACAACAAGACATCACCAAGTGAAGATAGAGTCTGAGTTCTAGGGTTTTATTATTGGGTGGGGGTCGAGAAGAACGACGTCAAGGGTTGCTAGAAGTACAACATAAGTGTGCAGGTGTGTCTTTATTTGTTTAATTTATTTTAAAAAAATGTTTGGGAGTATTTTTTTTATTAATAAGAATGGAATATATCGAGAATTTATAAAAAAATAAAATAAAATCACGTGTATTGCTTAATCAATTGAGCTAGCTAGACTCCAAACTCATTTTAATTTCTTGAGATTTTTTCTTTTTCAAATATACAAAATTATTTCTTTAAGCTCTCCCATTAATCATGCATGCCCTAGGTCCATAACTTAAACATACTTTTTTTGGGTACATTGAAACATGATTACTTTTAAGAAAAAAAATATTTCTTAAACATCCATATATTATTCTACACCTATAGGAAAAAAGAAATTATAAATATAATAGTTTATATAATATGATAATAAAGATGGAGAATATTAAAGAAAATTTGAGGTGTGTTTGAGAGAATGAGGTGTATCATGAATCTACTTTTAATTAGTTATTGGAAGCATCCCACTTATCAAAAGAAAAGAAGATAGGGCATGTCTTTCTTCTTGATAGGAAAATAGATATCTAGGGACAAAATATATATAGCTAGGTTGGAAAAAAAAAAGAATTGCATGTGATTCAAATTTGAGTTTTATGCTCGGTATTTGATTTGTTTAGCCATCTTTTCATTTCTCAAGCTGAGGGAAAGTGATTGGGTGGTGATTCATTTGACATGTGCTATCGGGGCACTATGGTGTTTAATAACTTATCTCTTTTTTAAAGTCAAACATATTTGTCATGATGGTCAAGTTCGCTTCACGTGGCCAAAAAGTATTAGGGTTCAATATATAATATATAATTTCCATTTTGAAAAAGTATTTATTCTTATTATCATGATGAAGAAAATAATATCCACAGAAATAGAAAATATCATTTGGTCATTCTTAGAGGTAGAAGAAAAACTAAAGTCATTATTAGATAAAGTTTTATAAGATTTGAGTTTCATCTTTTTTTTTTTCGAATTTAAAGTCCAATTCAATCTATTTAATTTTTTTACCTCATTTTAAAGTTTCTTTATAAAAATTAAAAACTGAAAACAGTATTTTTTTTCTTTAAATAAAAGCATTTAATTGAAACCTTTTTACACATACACATATATCTCGTTCTTATCATGATGTATTAGTAACCTACCTCAACCTTGGAACAAAAAGTACAGAATTTAAAAGCTACAAATTGTGATGATTAAACCTGGAGAAGAAACATAAACATAAACTTGTGTCGAATTGTGATTGGAAGATGACAACTTTCTCAGTTGCTATGTGTGGTCCCATTTGATTTCAGAATCTATATGATTAATTTGTGATCAGACGTGATTGATTCAATTAATAAGTCGTTGATTTAAATAATTATTTAATTCAGTTAATAAATTTTTTTATCTGAGTGATTATTAAATTTAATTTTTTTAAATAAGATTTCAAATACAAATTTTGTAAATGAAAAAAAAAAAGTATTTAAAGAAAATAACTCCAATCATCTCATCTTAAAGTTGGTGAATTACTCATGGTGTCATTAATTAATGTTACTATACACTATACATGCATATATGTTTCTCATTAATTTCTACAAGATGAGAGAAACCTAGAGAGTCCCACTTTATCACCTGTTTCCTTAACATCTTTCTCTATCTGCTCTCTATACTCTCCAAAACTAAACTTCCTGTACATAGGTGGCATGATGTGGCTCTCTATTAATGCATCTTTCGAAGGGTTGTAGAAATATGCCACTGAGAACCTCTCTACTTTCTCAGCTCCCACCACCCTATGCTTAGCACTTAAGTAAATCCCATTGCTTAGTGCCTGCATAATATATAAGTCATTTAAATGGATGGTATATCACTTTCATGCTTATAATTAATTCATATATATATATGCGCGCACGCTCAATCAGTCTTCCAATTACTAATTAATCTAGAATAAAAAATATATATTTAATTAGTCTTTAAAAGGTTTTTATCATGTATTAATATAAGTTTGTTAACTTTTATAATGATTACTTTTAAAATTATTTAATAGTGATTTTCAATTATTTGATAGTGTAAAAAGTTTTTTATATTGATTATTGACAATATAACTAAAGGATTAATAATTTTATAAATTAAAATGATATTTTATGATTTTAGAGAGACTATATAAATGAACTATTCCAGTAAAAAAAAAATATAAATGAATTATAGCATGATGTTTATAAATTTAAATAAATATATTATTGGACTAATTTTGTTATTCTAGTTTGTTGAGGCAGTTAGGCATTAGATTACTTTTTGAACTCTAGTTAGTGGGTTCATGCTATAAACATCTTGTCATGTGGAGTCATATATCATTAGTTTCTTAACATCCTTCCCCCCTTCTTTATAATTATCCTTTTTTCATGTTTATATCATTGATGTAGGTTAGGCCCATTTTTGTCCATTAGGGTCTGCTGGAAGATTAATGCCATGGGCTAGTAAGCAATTCGAAGTGAGGCAAAGCCAGTGTTTGAAATTATTAAGAGAAGAAAGTTGTTTGCATTCTAAAATTCATCACATCACTCTTTATATACGTACATATTATTTTTTGTACAGGACCCACAGACACGAGTTATCTTGAAAAAAATATTATTATTTCCCATATATTATTCAAGTTGAAATGGCATGGAGTATATCACATCAAATTTTTACTTGCTACAATCCTTGGAATAGGTCATCAATGACTTTTGTACGTGCATTCTTTTCCTTCCACATATTTTCTTGCTTATAGAAGAATATTGATCCGTGTATTTAAAGGATCATATGAGTTTGAGTGATATGAATTTTTCATCACTAGATAGAATCATTATGTATGAATAAATTTACTTTTCAGTTCAATTATCTAAACAATGATTGATATATACTGTACGTATATGATGTTATATATACTTTTTTCATCTTTCACTTTTTTTTTTTTAACCTTTTCTGTGTATACATATTAAAACATTCTCTAAAATTAAAATAGACAATAAATGTTATCTCATTTTAGATATAAAAATATTTTATTTACTTTTTCATTAACCTAAAATGTACCTATTGAAAAAGAGTTTCATTTGCTCTCCTCACTCCTTTATTTATATATATATATATATATATATATATATATATATATATATATATATATATATTTATTTATTAAGTGAAATTTTACATTAATCCTATATGAAATGAAAACGTAAGTGGTAATATAAGAAATTAAAGTATTAGTGATAATGATTTTGTTATTAATATCAATTTTTATTGTTAATATCTATATTATTGATATTTTAATGATAATTTAAAAAAAAAATACATGTAAATTACTTTATTACTGTTGATAAGTTTTTTTTTAAGTATCACAAGTAAATATTGAAATGCCTATTCTATATTAACGATTCTTTATAATTTGACACCGATAATTGTTATATCATTTAACCTAGTTACTAAACAAGTCCAATCCTTCATATATACTCTACCAAAAAAATATCCTTAATATATGGTTAGAATCCCTAATACGTGTGTTGGACCTAAATTCAACCCTGAACTAATGGCTTAAACTGAAAAGTTATGTGAAAGGTGATATAAGAAAAGCAAACGGAGGAATAGTTTTCGTATTATTATATGCCTTACATGCTTGGGAAATAATAACCCTTTTGAAAATACTCTTTACCCGTACCAATTAATTACATTACTATCTCCATCACCCAGTTTAGTTTAGTTTAGCTTATTTATATAGTAATTAGGGTCTTTAATTCTTTAATGGAATCTTTGAGTTATATGTATTTCTTTGAATTTTTTGTTATTTAGATCGATTCTGAGATTAATTATTGATCTAATATTTATAGTTATAAAAAATGTTTTGCTCATCAAACGTAAGTCTATATTTGAAAAGCATAACAAAAATATATATAAGCTATATTATTCTATAAGAATAAAGTAAGAATACTTGTGAGATCATTGTACCTGGAATAAATCACCAATATTAACAACCAAAGCTTGGGGGTTAGGTTTGACACCAACCCAATTTCCATCTTTCATTATTTGCATGCCACCAATCTGGTCCTGGTTCACTATAGTGAGGAAACTAGAGTCAGTGTGAGGTAAGAGGCCAAACACCCTTGAATTGAATGGACATGCTGGATATCTGTTCAGCCGAAGAAAGCTTGTGTTTGCTGAACAATTCTCTTGGAAATAGCTGAATTTTATGTTCAGTTTCTGAGCTAGAATTTGCACTAATCTTTCTGCCAGGGGGGCAACTACAGTTGCAAAAGCTTCAATAGTTGATCTAGATTCATTCAGCATAACAATATATTAGAAAAATTACACAAGCTAGAGTAAATTTAATAACTTAATTAGGAGAAACTGTACAGGTTCAAAATGAATTCAACGTGCAGATCATAAAAAAAGGAGACGTACACAACACATACAGAAACTTTTGGTCACCTTCAATTGTTACATGCAATCACTTTATATATATGAAAAAAGGTAGCCACCATATTTTCCTCAAGCAAAGGGAAGAAAAAAAAGTTCATGATATTTATAGATCTACAACGATTTATTGTTTGTGTCGTGCATGTTGTTGGATATCAGCAGAAGGAAGATGAACCTTACATCAGTACTATAAATATCAGTTGGATCACAAATTCACTTTTCATAACCTATATATACATGTTATGTTTAAAATCCAAGTGGAGTAAAGTTATTCCTTGTCCTCATTATTTTACTGAGCTAGAAATAGAAATATCAGAAGAATTTAGTGTTAAAAACTTTAAAACAAAAACTATATATTTAATTTTGCAAGTTTTGTAGCATTTTGTGACCCTATAAATTGAGAAAAATCATTACACGTTTCGAGACTATTATGTGTCTATGAATCCTGACCAATCTTCTGTTACATGTAATTAATTAAAACTTTTAATTATGAGAAAAAATTAACAACACTAAACCTTGTGTTACAGACAGATTAGTTGAGATTACGGTGCTTCTCAACCATGTAATGATTTCTCTTCAAGACTACATGCATGCAATTGCTTTCCCACCTATAATTTGAGAAGAGGAGATGATAACAATATTGCAGTGTATGCAGGAAGAAAAGAACTAAAGAGATAAAGAGAGGTCATGAGTTCGATTTTTCCCTAATGCATTGTATGTTTACCTGAGGCTTTGGTGGTGCATGTCCATCGTAGCAATATCTGGAAGAAACATGTGGAAGGCTTCAGACCATGAAATCTGGCTCATGTTTGTCGCAGATGGGTTGCCCCACCTGTAACTTCTGGGTGGCAAATTCAAGAAACTCTCTTGACACTTTATTGCAAAAGGGGTGCGGAAAACTTGAACTTGCTCATGCCGCAAACTCTGGAGAAGCTCTTCTGAAACACCGTGGTTCACAACCTGGAAGAAACCCCACGTTGTGGCGGCTTCACTGATTTCTCTCATGCACTCCTCCCTCTCAAGATCAATTAGAGGAAGCTCACACCACTGATCGGATTTGTCATCATTGTTTCTTATGCCACTAATTCCATTATTAATGATGCCAACATCAACACCAACATTAAGGAGGGGCTTGTAGAACTCTAGAAATGGAGGTTCATAATCCATTTGAGATAAAATCTCCCAACACTTGGATTTGTACTCTCAAACTCACTCGGATGCTACTCGCCTGTGTATATATATATATACTAGGATGAATTCAAATAAATATTAAATTAAATTTTTACACTAAATTTTAATTATTTATTTTAATTAAATCTAATAGTTTTTATTAATTTAAATTAAAATATTATTTAATAATAGGATTATATCAATTGACAATAAGGTGTCAAATTAAACTTTGACATTAAATCTCAACTATTAAATTAAAATGATTGTTTTTAATAAAAATAAAATTGTTAATCTCACTTGTTAAATTAAAATTATTTTAAATTTAAATTAAAATCTTATTTAATAATAAAATATTTACAAAATTTACAAAATATTTAAAAATTTAATCTATCATATTTTAGAATATTTTAAATACTATTACAGTCCATCACCACCAGAAATATCTATAATTATTGTTACCGACACTAACGTGATTGTTATTATCGTCATCAACATCAATATAATCGTTATTATTATTGTTATTATAATTATTTTATTTTATAATGGATCATTACCTTTCAACTCATATATTTGGGTGGAAATCGAATAAATTAACCACAAGTATCTCACAATCTTGTAGTCTTTATTTTAATAAAGTTTGAAATTATCTTTTTAAAATTAAATAAAGAATGAACTTTGAATATTAGTGGGCTTTTTTGAGAATTAATATATAAAAAAAATTGTTGCTAAAATCATAATTGAACAGGAGATATAGAAAGAATATTAAAATTAGAATTCTCTTAAGCCTTCACTATTAAGATTGAGTGTCATTAATTTATAGCTTCATGTTGTGATTATACTCGTTGTTTAGACTAAATATTGGCTTATGTTTTTCTTGTTGGTGAGAAATGGTAATATCCCAATGTTTACTAGTAGTTAAAGAATCAACATTATTACCAGCACTTATTAATTATGAGAAGGATAACCAATGTTTAAACTTTAAACTATCTTAAGAATGAGGTAACCAACATTATTATTTCTTAAAGTTAATTAATCCCCCCTTTTTACTTTATTTTCAATTAAATAAATAAATACTGTTATTTATTTTTCTATTTTTATCCCACATGTATTGCTTACCCTCGACAGATTTAATATATTTATTATTTAAGAAAAAAGTTTGAAACACATTTTTTAATATACTTTTTTATTTTTCTATTAATTAATATTACTTCCAAATATCCCCTCATCATATGGCTTATCTAACAATTAGCAACTAATGACTAACGAATCATGTCATTGATGGACCGTACCGCAATTCATCCCCACAATGCACTTATATTAATTAGGTTATAACATTGAAAGAGAGAATAAACTGAAATGAGGGACCCAATAAAAACGAAGATACATGCCTCTGGGTCTGTCTGGAGGATTTATAATGTGATAAGAAGATCAATGGAAACTAGAGAATAGTGAAACGTATACAAGTTAGCAGAATACAAAATAATTCAAGTTCTCCACGTTAAATATTTAAAAGAAAAATTTAATTATAACTCATGATGATCTTACATAAACTTATATAGAAGTATTCATTTTTATATTAAATCTCTTACAAACTAATATAAAAGTATTTATTTTAAATTTTAAACCGCTCGAACTTACAACTTGGTGTGTCAACTTCAAACTGGTGTAAGAGTAGTAATTTTAAAGCTCTAATTAATTCCACCATTATACACAAATTAAAAAACGATAAGAATATAATCTCTCCCCAAAAGGACAAAGACCAAATGACGAACCCTAATTCCTAGTACTTTGGCAAAAGAGAAAACTAATTAATTAACTACAATAGATGTCTTGTCTTGTCCATGTTATGCTAGCTTTAAAGTTGAGAGGCATGAGTCACGAGTAGGGATCACCCACGTGATAATTAAATGCCACAACGTGAAGCATATATATAATCTTAATCGAGGATATAGGTTCGTCACATTGCATGGCCATGCGATTGTTTCAGATCAATTTTTCTTCGGAAAACAAAGACAAGACGAAAAAGACACCAAAACTTCCTATGGTTTTTGTTTTTCAGTTCGGCAGTTCCCATCACCAACCCATTTCAATTTTCTGGATAAATGTTCATTCAAATTTGAGATAGATAGTGACTTGACTGTGCCAATGCCCCCATGGATGAAATGTGATATATATAGTGTTGGATAAGTGGTGTCGGCTAACAATAATTTAATCAATCCCTTTAAATCTTATTTTATTGTAATTTTTATTGGCACAGGTTTATGGCCATCGTCATTGTCATTTTCCTATCATGTCTTTCTCTACTTCCCCATCATCTAAATTAATCAATTAAGAAGTAGAAATAAATTTGTACAGCGATGCGCAGCGCTTATTAGTAATCGTCAAATGAATCAACCGATAAATAGATAGGATCAAAAGAAACAAGAAAACACTTCATTCATTCATTCGTCGGCAAAATGCACAACATCAGCTCAAGGTCCAAAGGACCAAAAATGGAAGGAAACCTGCTGAAGCAAACGATGTTTCCATTCCAATTTCCAATGACTTAAATTGTTGTCGGCAACTTGAAAATTTCAGGCATCATATAGTTTTTCCAAAATTGCACACCATAATTTTACATATTTTCTTTAATTATATTTTATATATTTTGTTTATATTATCTTATTATCTAATCGAACAATATACTGAATTATTTTGTGGTGACGTTTAATGAGTAAATTTTTTCTACATATATATAAACAATTTACTAAATGCTTACAAAGATATTATTATTTTCAGATTGTCTATCAACAAGATTTTTACGTCCGTAATGAAATTTGAATTGTGTCTCTATAAAATATAAGTATGATCCTTAATCAATTGGAACAAAGACCAATCTTTGTTGGCAATGACACAGTCGAAACACTCAGAATAATCGATGACGGGCTTGCAAGGGGTGGCAAATATTTTAATAAAATGTTACTAAAAGTCAGGGGGTGAAAATAGCATAGCCCAAATGCAATAGTCACATGAGTGAAGATAATGGGCTAGGCCTACTTTCCTTCAACTCTTTTAACATTTAACAATTAAATACATTTTCCTCTTTCTCTCTTTTCACTTGTTTAAATGTTTCCTTTGCTTCTCATTTCACTACACCTAGCTCTCCATGCAGAAGCACATTAAAGTTGCATCATACATACGCATGCATTAAGAGATTAATTATTTGTTGAGTATATAAAGATTGTATATGGTGCGCAGTTGTTGTTTTTTGTATTCGGAAGAGAAGGAATGCTGGTATTTTTAATCATCTGGACATAAAAGGAATAATTGATGATATTATATTTACTTCTAGGTCTTTGATGGTATCTAATTTCAACTTCTCTTTTGTCCCATGGGCAAGTAACCCTCAGGCTTACAAGCAACTCTGATATGGCATTTGGTTTGTTACTAAGATTGAACATCATATATGTTTGAAGACAATAGACCGCAAACAGCTTGTTGAAGTTCACGTGAAGAAGGTGGAAGGAAAATATATTGACCATAGCGGGATACTTGTACTACATATGAGATTGGTTTTTTTGGGTCTGTGTCATTTATGGGGAATTGATCTTGTAAATTATATGCCTAAAGAGGTGTTGCTTTATTACTGATAATTGTAATATACTTTATTGGGCACATCTAGTGCCCCTATCAATATATTGGATTCCTTTTTGCCGATTAAAACAAATTATGTCAACCCTTAACTAAACATGCACACACGTTATGTCTTATGTTGATACTAAGGAACTAATCTCATTTGCTTTTTTTCTATTTTCTAATTTATAACCTGTGTTTTTTTTTGTCTAGACCAGCACGTATATTTTCTATAAAAGACAATTCTGCTCAAGTTTTGTTTTGATATGAAAGAAATAAATGAGGTGAGAGGAAATATGGAAGAGAGAGAATTAAATAAAATGGATGAGAATTATAATTAAGTTAGTTAGAGTGAGACAACCTGATATGTTTTTCAGTTGACCAAATCCTTAAAATTATTGTCAATAATCAAGAGTATCCATATATTTATATTAGTGTAATGATATAACTTTTTTAAGAATTGTTTTTAATAAATTTTATAAAATAAATTTTTAAAGGTTACTTTTTTTTTAAAAAAACAATGTTGTTTAAGAAAATGTTATACTTCATCAGCATCATATATTTACTATGTTACAGTGACAAGTGACAAATGCTTGACATATATGATGCTTACAAGACATGCATAAACAAAGTCTGCCACGCTGCAAAGCTCCAAACCCTTATAAAAGAGAAATTATTTTAGATAGTCTAAAACCACAACGCCATCTATAATCCCGACCAAAAATGGTGCGACGCGATAACTTTCCATTATACTTGGAGGGACCGTAAAAATTACTCCAAGCCAGATAATGATACAGCTGCATACGTAACAGAGCAGCATGCATAATAATACACCACACCGAACCATCAATCAATTGCAACTTGCAAGGGCCTGAAAGGCTGAAACCAACTTTGACCTGCACTCTGCACAGACCTGAGACCACCAGCAATATTCAATACTCAACATGAATGCAGCAACCCACAACATTAATTGACTAGCAGAACCCTCAGAGCATGCACGCCCGTCACATTTTGTTAAACTTGTATATTTTTTTTAGGGTTTTACATTTACTTATCACTGTTGTCAGTACCCTAAGACCTTGATTAAAGAATTGAAATAAGTGTTGTTATAATCATAGGAGAGCACGACTACATCTAAGAGTTTTTAATGCTATTCTTCAGGTAGGAAAGAAAATTTCGCTTATACTGATAAAAGTTCTGGCTAGTTAAGTGGGGCCCATCGTACCCACTTCACCAGTTCACCATGCAGCAAATAATCAAATATTGTACCTACCTGCTGTTTTTTTTTTTTCGAGGGGGCCATGCAGCAAATAATGTACCTGTCTCTAGCTTATAACATTGATTTCGTTTATAATTTATGATATAATAATGGGTGCCATGCATTATGCATGTAGGGCCTACCATTAGATATTATTTTTTTATATATATATTTTTTAAAAATTATTCATAATTCTTTCATGATTGAATTCTTTTTGAAAGATTATTTTTAATAAAAATCAACAAGATTATTTAATATCTACCTTATCTCATGAGATAGTAAATTGTAAATAAGATTTTAACAATTTTAATTTAAAAAAAAAATTCAACATGAACATCAATAATTTTAAAAAAAAATTCAACATGAACATCAATAACATTAATAGGAATGCATCAGGAAAATAATTATGTCTTCAAAGAATTTAATATTATAAAGGTTGATTTTAATTTAATTATTAAAATAATTCAATAATTTTTAATTCAAATAAAAATTTCTCCTTCAAAATCATACATTAAAAATGATTTAGTGTATATAATTTCTTATGTCCCTTTAAAAATAGACTCTAATTAGTGATCGATTATCTCGATCATGCTCTAAAACTTTCTCTTTTATCCCCTAAAGAAAGAATCTAACCAAATAAATTTATTATAGAATCTGAAGTCCATATACTTCAAAAATAACAAACATATCGGTGTTGAACATACAAGAGTATTGAAGAATTAGTGCTGCATTTATAGAAATATAGATATTAGGTTATTAAATGTACAGGATATAATTGTATATAATCTTCTAGATGATAATTATAAAGATAAAATACATATAATTGAATGAATTAAGATAAATATATTTAAATTGATCTTTGAGTTTGTTGATGAAGTTGATTATTCAGTTGTTTCACTTTATCATTCAGTCTATATATTCAGTTTATATATTAGAACACTTATACTTTCCCAATATACATATCTAATTAATATATATATAAAAGAAGTATTCAATTTTTTTAAATATTTTTTTAGAAAAATAACAGACACAATTATGACACGATATTGTTACGGTTAATTATGACACGTTATTGTTACGGTTTAAGGTGAAGAGATACAACTCAAGTTATTTTAGGATACTATTAATATTTTAAATTTTAAATTAGGATTTAAAAATTAAAAAAATTTAAGAGTAGTGAACATGTTACTCTTCTTCGACAAAAGAAAAAAAATATTACTATTTATTCTCTTCATGACGACAAAAGATTAGTGATAAACAATAACATTAGATAAAATTCTAACTTTAAGCATGAACTGTTGACCAAAAATAAAAAATATTATCATATAAGTATTTTTTTTATTTTTTATCTTTAATTTTTAAATTTTTACCGTGTTCTTGTATATCCTTATCATGTCGTATTCCGTATAAAGGTTCCATAGATTACAGTTCTTGCTCATATATATCTGGCAGGATCGATAACCCATTTTCTTATGGAACAGCTAGTTAATAAGGACGACTTTAAACCAATCAATTATTTTTTATTTATTCCAGTTAACTCATCAAGAAAATATTTTAGGATAGATAAATTCGTCAAGGGTTTTTTTTATTGGAAGATTAATTATAATTATTATTAATGTATCTATATAAAACTCTAAATTATTCATCAAGTCCCCGACTCAAAATAAAATAACTCAAGCTTTCCTTTTAGGTCTATCAACAATAAATTATTTATATTAGTTTTTATAAAATAAAAATAATTTATATATAAGCAAAAATTAAGTTTATATATGTTTAAAAAAACTTATTATATAACTATTTTTGTTAAAATAAATTATTTATCTTAAAACTTATTTTATGATTAACTCAACGTTGGGCCGTTCAAAATGGAATTGGTTAATTGTGAGTCTCATAATTTAATATGATGGCTAGCTGTATGGTTTGCAGCACTGTGATCTGTGTATTCCTGACCCCGGGTGATCTCTTTGCTGTTCACAGCCCATGGAAAAAAAGGTAAGTGAAATAGTAGAGGAGGAATAAAGGTGAATTGAATTAAGATTGTTTAGGATTTTAAAAGAATTTTTTTTTAAATGTTTTTGGATATTATTTAAGATTGTTAAATGATAAAAAAAAAAAAAATATATATATATATATATATATATATATATATATATATATATAATGGTATTCAATCAATATTATTAAGATTTTTTTTAAAAGATAACGAAATCTTATGATATTCTATTGAGACTTTGAATAACTTAAAAAAAAATATTTGTTATTTAAAATCATAAAGATTTGGAATAATTACCTTGTTAATTGGATTTTGATGAATTTTTTAGTTTATTATATAAATATCAAATCCAAAAAATAATCTTATCCAACCTGGAAACTTTTTCTTTGTATTTTTCTCACCCAAAAATCACTACGAATTGCCTTATCAACCTATATCACTTAATCAGTGTAATTCATTATCTTATTCTTTTTTTAAGTTCAAAAATTCCTACTAAAAAAAATTATTAGCTAATTTAGCCAGGAAGATACAATCAAGTTAAAGTTTTAAAAGACTTTTTTATTAGCATAAAAATTTATTACAGTTAATTTTGAAAAGATATAAAACTTAATACAAAAACGAAAAAGCAATGTTTGAAATACATAAAGTAATTTGCTTAAAGCAAATAATGACTTATTCATTCATATGTTATTATAAGAATATTTATTTTAAATATTTTTTAAATTAAGAAAATGATTAATGTGTTGATATTTTTTAATAATCATTTCAAATTTTATAAATTTGTTGAAATTCTTTCAAATTTTATGTTATAAAATAAATTCAAATTATAACATTCTAATAAAAAAAATTATAAAAAAATCTTAAAATTTTTTACATTTCTATTATATCTTTAAAATATAAAAGACTTTTTTTTTACTAAAATAATTTTTTTAAATCATAATTTAATAAACCCTGAAAAAAGTAGTGTTGTTGCTATTAATGTGAAAGTCATTTGGCTGTTATTATTAAATCTACTGCTACGTAACAGTAGAGGATAAGGTATTCAGCAGGGAACTCTCATGTCACTTTCATTATTAGATTTCTCTTGTTCAATTGCATTGGCTAATGTGCTTATGACAATAGTTAGTACGTACGTACTGATACATGTTTACTGGCTGTGTTGTACGCAGGGGCGGAATTAAGTGAGGCATTGGAGGCATGGTCTCTTTTGATTTTTTTTTTAAATTTTAAATTATATATATATAATATTAAAATAATTAAAGATAATTGTTTATATTTTAGATTTTAAGATTTGTTTTTTTTTATTTGTATTTTTTTATTAAAAAAATTGATTTCTATAAATATATTTATAGTAAAGTTATTACTTAAAATAAATATTTTATTTCTTTTTTTATAATCTTATAGAGATATTCCTTCAATTTAGATAACATATTTAAGTATAATTTATTTTCTTTTTTAAGTGTATCTTATTTTTATATTTTTTATGGTATTTTAAAGGTTATAAATAATTATATTAATTATCCATTGATTCTATTAGTTTCTCTTTTATATTAATTTTATTATAAATATTTATGAATTAAAATTTATTTATTATTAAATTTTGTAAAATGAAACAAATTTAACATTATATGAAAGATTAACAACTTAAGATTTGATACACGCCAACAAATATTCTTTCATTATTATTATTTTAATCTTATTTCATTTTTTCTCTGTCTTTGTTATTATTTAAAAAAGACTTTAAGATGCTTCTTGTTTCGAATACACCAAAGGTTCACTGAATTTTGTTCTCTTAATAATGGTCATTGTCAAAATACAACATTATATTTTCTTATTTTATAATAATTTAATAGCAAATTCTCCTTCAATGATGCTTAACTACTATTATTTGAAAAAATAACAAGTTGAGTAACAAAATTTATTTTAGTTAAATAATTTTTTATAACTTAATTAATAGAATATCAATTTTATTATAAATAAATAGTTATTAATGATATGTGAAATACAAATTGACATGGATAATTAATGAGTATTTGATAAAGAATGTTTAATTTATCTCCTAGGTTAAAAATACATAATTATAAATATTTATATAATATTTAAAACTTATATATTTAATAACTTTTATTTTTTGGTAAAAAATATTTATTTATTTTTAAATTTGCCCCCAGATTGACATGTGATTACCGTCACCTCAGCATTTGTCCCTATCATTGGAATCTTGGATTGATTCTTTAGCCCTAATTAATTTGGGCATCTCCAATGTGTCAATCTAATATACCCACTTGAGTATGCTAGGCTGTATTAAAATAGTTTTATTGGTCTCTACAATTCAATATCACACTTAAGCAACTCATAAATTTGAAAATTTGTTCCAAAAATAAAAAATAGTCAAGCAACACATATTTTATATTTTTTTTTCTAGTTCTTCTCACTACTAGTTTTTCCTCTCTTTTTCTACACCACTTTTAATATAAATAATATATTTTATGCTTAAGGAACCCTTTCTTATATATATATATATATAACTTATCTTGATTTTAAGAAACTTTGAATGCCAACTAAGCATGCTCCAATGCTGGAAGAAATGTTAAAAACGGTTTCTTATACACAAGCAACTCTTAAGATACCACCTTAAGATACCATCACTAAAGATGCCCTTTAACATGTGGGACTACTCTCTTTTTTTTAAGCAAATGAATTTACTACTAAATTAATGAAGATCTTAACTTTAGCATAAGCCATGCCGAAGATAATTAAACATATATATAATTACCACATAGATCAGTAAAAACTCATCAAACCATAACCAGTGTGTATTGGCTAAATAAAAGCTCTTCCCCAAACTGAAATCAATAGCCTTACATGGTCTACATGCACCCAAATCACACTGAGGAAAGAACAATTCCTCAAATAACAGAAAAGCTGTCCAGAATTACTTAATTGTTGGCACTTTTTAAGCTAAGGTTGTAGGGAACAGAAGCTTGATCCCAAAAGTTGTACAAGACTTTAACATAAGCGTGAGTTAATTACTTGAGTATATAGTTTAAAGTAAAATACCACCCCATCTGCTATCATGCATATTCTAACTTCTGAGCTGTGGGGTTTATACTATCTTGGAAATCAGATCATGATAAGAAGATCCTTATTGATTGTGACTGTGACTCAAGAGTGGCTGCATGTGAACTTGATTATGCATGGATGGATGTGCATCAACTCATAGTTTATGTATAGGGAATCTGAACCTTAGCCCTCCTCTTAATAAATATAAAACCTCATTTTGATAAGAAACCCCCCCTCTATTTCTGTTATATGTATTCCTTCTGTCTTCTAATATTTCTTAAAATACCTACACGCTTAAGCATGTACAGGAAATTATTACTCACTAAATACCGTCGGACAAGTATGAATTCAGGAATTTAAGCAGGGAGGTGTTAGAATTTTTTAAATTTTGAAAAAAAAAATATTTAATGTAAATTTTTTTTTAAAAAAAAACAAAAAATGGATATAAAATTTATCAATTTTTTTAAAAATTGAGAATAAAATTTACAATCATGTGATATAAAAATAAAATAATAGAATGAAATTTATAAAATTTTAAAAAATTATAAATGAAAAGTATCAAATTAATTTATTAATCGTAAAACTTGTCAAAAATAAATAAAAATATAATAAAATCAAATATTTATTAGATATAAAACTAAGATATGATCTCCTAATAAAAAAAAATTAAAATAAATACTAACTTAAAAAATTATTTTTTTAATAATTTTTTTTATTAACATTTTTTAATTATATATATATATAAAATAAGAGGGAAGGGGAGGAAGGGGTTGAATCGCCTGCTTCCCCCCCTCCCAAAAATCCGTCCCTGTGCATTAATTGTCAATTACTTTTAGATCGAAAGGAAACGTAGGCAAAATATGATTTATGTTGTGTCTGTACTGGTTGTAATTATTTTAACCTGCGGTTTAATTTGTTTGTTTTTAGTACTGTACACACGTGTTTTAAATTACAGTTATCAACAGGACAGTAGTCCTATTACATCTCATAAGTCATAAGTATCATCCCTAGACTGGAACCATTCAAAGTAATTAATTATCATTTACTTTTGCGGTTTCGCTCGCCTCTTATAATTTTAATGAATGATGCTTCAAACTCTGGTGCAACAAGTTACATGGGTGCCATGCCATAATAGATTTAATATTTTAAAACTATAAGTGTTTATGCATCTAAAATATGATCGGTTAATTTTTAAATGATAATTTTAACTTTCATGATTTTTTTTTATAACAAATTGTTTATAGATGAGCAAAATGCAATATTTGGTAAAATTTATCATGAATCTACTTACGAAATGTAAATGTGTATAAAAGTGCAATTCTGAATTTTTTTTTCTTAAAAACAAATTGCTGATATGTAAATGAAATTATAAGTTAAAATTATAGTTTGACTAAATAAATATTCAAAACAGACCCATATATATAATTAGTTAATTTTAGAACATAATCTATGTTAAATTTTAGGCTTAATAAATCCATTAAATTTCACTTTTTTTTATATTTTGTTACATAATATTTTTAAAGTATTATTTTGATTCTTTAAGTTATATTTTAATCACGTTTTGGTACATAATGTTTTAAAAGTTTTATTTTATTACTTTAAATTATGTTTTATTCATATTTTGAAACATTTTAAGATTTTTCGTAAAAATGTTTAACCCTTTAAATTTATAAATAATTTGATATGTGTATCGTCATTAACAAAAAAAGGCAATGTAACTCTTTGTCCTCCGATGCTAAACATTTTCAACGCATTGATAGTGTTAAATTTTTTTAATGAAAAACTTTGAAATATATTATAATATCATTAAAATATAGTTTAAAGTATTAAAATATAATTAAATTATAGTTTAAAATATCAAAATGACACTTTAAAATATTATATATTAAAATATGACTTAAATATAATTTAAAATACTAAAATATGACTAAAACATAATAAAGTATCAAAATAATACTTTTAAAATATTGTATACAATGTGTGATATATTGTATTTGTCATCTGCCATGGTTTTAGAGGTTAAAATTTTAAGGTTTATGTTTTATTATTTAGAGTTTATATATGATTTTAGATTTAGGATTAGGTGGGAGGATTTATGATTTATAGTTTAAGAATGTGATATTTATGATTATATATAGTTTAGGGTTAGGTTATGGGATTTAAAAATGTGTTTCTTAAAAAGGTATTTTAGAAAGGGTCTTTTTTTGAAAAAAAGTTGTTTTATTTTCAAACTCCTTCAGCTTGAGTAACATTTTCAAGTTGGGGAAATCGTTGCTGGATTGAAAGCCATTTAGCTAGCTGGGGTGGGGACACTCATTATTTATTAAATTTCAGTTGTTCATTTATGAAATAACGTGTATTGGCTAATTGATTGCTGAATATGTCTGATTAGGTTGATGCCGGTTAAGAAGAATTAATTCCTCAAACTTTGTTTCATCCATTTCTTTATTGGTGTAACCCATAAAACTAAAACAAAAAATCAGTCACCTTCAAAACAAAACATGAGAGTGCATGCAATAATAAAGGGCGCTGGAAATAATAAGAGAATGCATGAAAAAAAAATAATTTAAAAAGTAATTCTCTTTAATGTCTTAGTATTTAATTTTTGAAAACAAAAATAACCAATATACTCTATGAAAAAGTTTAAAGACATTAATTTATCGTCAAAAAAATTTAATACCAAAATGATAAATTTAAAAAAATTTAGGAATAAAAAACATAATGGAACTCATTATTTTTTTTCTCAAAAATACTTTGTAACCTAAATGTCAAACATACAATTAATTATAAAAAAAAAAAAAAACTTCATATTATAGGGTATTGGAGGGAAATACTACAGAAGTCGTTTCCATCCATATAAGCAAGCAAGTACGTACAAGTAAACTTTTTAATCATTCGATCAAGCTGTACACGTTATTATATGCATCTTGGAATCCCAAATTCATTCACTGACTGATGGTCATCATTGGAATCATGGAGTAGTACAAAATTCCTGCATTGCTCTTTTAGCCCTAACCCTGGAACTACTGTACGTGTTAATTATTTAAGCGTTTAAGTATTTGTGCATATGTGCCCGCCGCTACTATACAGTTTAATTTTTTCTTTCGGATTTTTTTTTTCAGGAAAAGAAACATATATATTAACTGAGGATTGGGTAGAAGAAGTACCCAAAATCCCAAATAAAGTACCTTACAGATTAAGTATAGTAAGTTTTATCTGACATTTTCTTTCAGTTATTTTTAAAAATGAAAGCATGACAATTTTTAATGAAAGCATTTTTTTATATTTAAAATTAGTAAAATTAAATAATGTCAATTATTTTTCTTAATCAATATAAAAATAGTTTTTATTTTATTTTATATATGAGTATATGGTATATGATATTTAATGGGGGTAAATTTGGTTTTCTGCAAGCAAATACGAAATTAAAATAAAGTCGACTTTCACAAAGTTTACTTATAAATGGTTAATGATTTTTTTAACAAGTAAATTTAAAAGCACCTCCCTATCATTTCTTTTATTATTATATCTATAACTATTAGTTATACCTATTATTTTTTCTATTTTTTTAATCTCTCAAATTCAGGGACATATGTCCAGAAAACATTATTACTTATTAAATACTGTCAAGCTTTCAAGGTATAGTTCAATTAGCTGAACATGGTAAGTGAGTTTAATACCGTTAGTTTCTCACCCGAGTTATGCACTATGCAGTGGTGTATATTAATTTTAATTTCATTTCTATTAATAAAAAATGTACGTTTATTTATGGTCATAATAAAAGATACAAGAAGATGGAAATGTACGTTTAAAAGAAAAAAAAAAGAAGTAATATTTAGGGGGTGAATTGGATTAGGATTGTTTAGGATTTTAATGACTTTTTTTTTTGTAAAAATGTTTGGGTATTCAATCAGGATTGTTAAATAATAAAAAGTAATATGAGGGCAACGAAATCTTATAGTATTCGTTCAAAATCATAGAGATTTTATGAACTTTTTTTTTAATTGGATTTTGATAGATTTTATAGACTTTTTAGTTGATTATATAAATACCAAATCCAACAAATAATCTTATTCAACTATGAGAGACTTTTCTTTCTCCAGATTTTTTTTATTTCATTCATTTTGTTTTAAAGGCAGTGACATAATCTCTCACTTACATCTATTTCAAGGTGAAACTTTTCATATGATCTTGATACTAATTTGTTTATACCCAAATCACTACGAATCAACTTACAAGCTGCATGTAGTTCACTATCTCATTCCCCCTTTTAAGTTTATAAATTCCTAATGAAATGAAAATCTTCATAGGAAAAGTAGATCTAAGCCTGGAGGAGGAAGTTCTAACTCATATAGGGCAAACAATCAAGTTAAAGTTTTGAAAGACCTCTCTAAATTATTGTAATTAATTTTGAAAAAATATATAACTATAAAACAGAAATTAAGGTTTGAGATGCTATAAAAAGAAATCTTAAATCTATTCATATGTAATTGGAAAGATGTTTATTTTGTACATTGTTGAAGTTAAACAAATTATTAATGTTTTGATCCTTATGTCTTTTTTGTTGACTAATATTTTGTTATTATTTTATGAAAATTTGTGAAAAAGATATCTCAAAATGTATTAGTAGTTTGTAACTTTGATTTGAAATTTATGTAATAGGTGAGAGGGTTTAACTCATGATAACTTGTAATTACTTTATATTCAATGATATTTTCAAGCACAGTCTTGTTGGCTTATATTTAATAGTTTTGATTTTTTTTTTTTAAATTCATAAAGTCTTTTCAAATCTTATAAATCCGTGAAATCCTTTTCAATCCTATATTCTAAATTCATTAAATCCAAATTACAAAAGTATTTTTTTTAAAAAATCTTTTAATAATTTTTAGTTTCTTACGAAATCTTAAAAAATTTCAAGAATTTTTTATACAAAAAAAAAAAGTCTTTTAAAATCCTAATCCAATACAACCCCCTTAACTTTCACAAAATTCATTTGCACCGTACATGTAAAATGTTTAACACGGATACAAAGCACACTTTGGTAATTTTAAAAAGTAAAATACATCATTAATTTTAAACAGAGCAGAAGAGAGAAATAATTTGGTTAAAGTATAAAAACTCCACATAACTCATGCACGTAAATTTCTTAACAAGTGTAATACTTTAGTAGATTTAAAAGCAAAATATCGCATTTAAGGATAAAAAAAAGGACCTATCTATCAGTTTTTTTCTTCTTCTTCTTATATATATCTATTTATAATATTTATTATTTTCTCTTCTTTTTTTTTATCTCTCCAAATGTTTTGGGACATATGTTCAGAAAACACGATTACTCATTAAATGTTGCCATGCTTTAATTTTCAAATACTCTTGTATTGACAGGAAACTTGCAAAATATGATTTAAGCTGTCGGTACTCGGTGCTATCTATCTGTACTACGTGTACTACGCAGTATGCATGTCTGAATTTAATTTTAATTTTCTTTATACTAATAAAATTAAAAATATGCAATAATAGAGAATTAGACATGAAATGCAAAATATAAAAAGCATATAAATTACATTATATGTTATTAATTATTTTTAATTAGAACATCTCTTTATATGCAATATTTTTTGTTGTTGGAGAAATTTGTTTTAATACATATAAATGTTCTTCACTCTTGAAACAACAGTATATAACTGCCCATGGAAAAAATAGCTAGCTGGCTTTAGAAAAAAAATATACACTCCAACATGAGTTGAGATTTTTCCTTTGACATTTAATCATAGTTATAACAAAAAGCGTATGATGAAGAGAAAATAATATTGTGCGTGTTTCTTAAACTGATTCTAACTTTATAATTAATTTAGATAGTTTTTACATTTTAATTTTACGTTAAAAAATAATTCAAAATAATTTTGATTCGAAGTTGATTTTGAACTAAGATAATTAATAATAATTTAGACGTAAAATTCAAGACTACAAATAAATTACATCATTTCAATTCAAATTCAATTTCAACCAAAATTAATTTTACTCCCTATCGATCAATTTTATCATTCTTCATCCAAAACGTAAATCACTATTCTTACCAATGACTTCACAGCTATAGGTTCGAGTTGAAATACCCTCATGCTTGTCGGTTTCAACATCCTTCAGCTTGAGAAACATAATCATTTATTTCTGCTATTAAATCTACTGCTACATTGCAGCAGATAACACTGTATTGAGCAGGAAATCTCTCTTATTAACTCATTATTAAATTAAATTCGCTTGTTCATTTACGGGCATTGATGTGACTGGCTATTTAATTCGGTACATGTTTACTGGTGTATCTAAATGCATTTACACATGCACATGGTTTGATTAACGTGGATAAAGTGTGAATAATTGAGGGTGGATTAATGGAGGATTTAAATATATTTTTAGTTTAGAAAAATATAAAATTTTTAAATTTAATTTTTTAAATTAAAAATTATCTTTGAATTATTTAAATATTATAAATATTATTTTTAGTCATTTTTATCAAACAAAATATATAAATTTAATAATTATATTACCATCAAAACTAAATTATAATTGAAAAATATGTCACATAAAATCTATATATTTTTTAATAAAATAATTAAAAAATAAAATTTATCACATATTTAAAGATTAAAAAACAAATTTTATTTTTAGAGATTAACAAAAATAAATAACTTATGATAAATTAAAAACATATTTAATAACTTTCTGTTTGCCCACGTGCCTCAGCCTTTGCACCAATTAATTACACAATTCGTGTCCATCCGCGTATACTATAATTAAAGCAGAAGTACTAAACTGTTAACAAAAAAAAAAAGAAAAAAAGAAAGAAAAGCAGATGTAAACTTTTCAGTCATTCAAGTTCGTGGTATTAATGTTGTTGGAGCCACGTTACTTACTCTGATTGAGTCATCAGTGATATATGATGCCTGCACTATAATTAGCATAATCAAACCAAACCACATTAATTGAGTACAGTAATCCCCCACCAAGTTATTATTTTTTTTTCTGCTCCCAAAAACAGCCACTTAAATTATTCCATCCAAACAATAATACAGACCAGTGCAAGGCCAGGCCTGACACCATTATTGATTGACCTGCATTATTCTGCACAATCAAACATCAATCAAAATCAAAGGGAAGTGACAAAACATTAATTGACACGTTTTAATTAGTACTACAATACTTCATCCTATTTAAATGCAGCTTTAAACTTTAAAAAAATTTCAAAATAATTAATGATTTTACTTTTTAAGAGTTGTTTACTATTATCTTTTAAATTTGTCTCTAGTTAATAATGATGTTTGCAACATATAAATATAATGTATTTATCAATAAAAATAATTATTTTAGTAAAATTAAATAAAAAATGGTATTTTTTAATCTAGGTATAAAAATCTTAAAATTCAAATAAAATGGGATGGATGGATGAGTATATTGACAAATGCTAATAAGTATTCTTAGAATAATGGTTAAGAAATTAAAAATATAAATATTGTTATTAGGAAGCCAAAAATAGTAGCAATACACTACTTCGAACTAAAATATAAAAAATAAATGTCATGTTTTTTTTTTTTTATGAATAAAGAAATTTAAAAAATAGTACTAAAAACTACATTTTTTTTTTTAAAATGTCATGTTAATTACACTAAAACTCTTCATCACTAATGATATTATTTGTAAAATATCATTTATTTAATTAGAATTTTATACTTAATTATTTATTTTTTCTTATCTTATGTAATTAAACATAAAAAAATGCAGTATATTAATAAATGAATCATTTATTTTACTGAGACTCTCAAAATTAAAAATAATAACTATAATTATTTTTACACTTTTCTATGATTTCTATAGTAAATATTTTCTCTTCTTGATATCTTAATAACTATCCTATCCTTGAGACACTCGTAAGTGATAACCTATAATTGAAGTTGTTATTACTCCTGTGCTATCTCCATTGTATGTACAACCTGTCTAGATATGCTTCATTTGAAAACCGCTTTTATGACATTAAATCCGGAGGACAAGTATTAACACTTAATAATAATAAATAAATAAAAAACACTTAACAATAGGGACGTTTGCGTGCAGTTTGGCTTAGTTTTATACTAAAATGTCTTCTCAACCAAATACAAAAATTTAAGTGGTGTGATTTGGTTCCGTTCGCATTTTACAATTTTTGTAAACTTAAAAACAAAATTCAAATTCAAAGTCTTCATTAAAACTCAGAGAATCCAATATGACATAGAACTCGTCACAAAAAATCAATTAAGTTGCAAAGATCACAAAAAACTAAATCAATAAATATCAAAGTCATTTTCATAACATAATGCAATCTATCTATTAATATAAAGTTACTCTCTTATTATCAAAATAAACGAATAAAGATCAAAGTCGACGTCGCGGAATATTCATGACATGAGCCTCGAGCAGACGTGATGGGAAATAGAGAAGATTGGAATTCAGTTTGAACTCTAAATTTATCTTTTAATTTCTGCAGTTTTCTATTTGTGTAAGGTGCAAGTCTCCATTGTTTGACAAAGAACAATGTCATTAAAATCAAGATCTATATAAAATGATTGAGGTAATTTCATGGATACAAGCACCATTATCTCACTTGGTCACTCTTCATCCTCAAAGTTGAAGGAGAGAAATATTAATGAGACATTATTTTCTTTTTTACTATTGTGACTAGAAGAGAATGTAAAATTCAACAAAACAAACAATACACTAAGAAGATACTCATCAAAATCAGATCGTTCGAAACAATTATCGATGGAACTTTAGAGTAAAATTTGTAACAGAAAATTTTCATTAACATCACAAACAAAAACTACCAAACACATTTGATCCAACATGTAATAGAATAAAATAAACAGTTAAAAATTATGAAACAACATTGTATTAAGCAGGGTTTAAAAATATCAATGAATCTTAAATAAAATAAGTGTTTAATTGTTTCAAAGTTGGGTAGAATTGGTACATTATATGATATGCAAACAGAGATTCAAATCTTCAAGGTGATTGAAGAATCAATAATAAGACAGCTACATCAACGATCGCGGGAAAAAGAAAACGCTCCAAGACGTAAAATAAACGCAATCGATGAAAAACCATAAAGTTTAGGATAAACACAATCTTAAGCAAATTGTAAGGAAAAAAAATGATGTTAACTTTAACAAGGTAGAGAGCGCCGGTGGCGACAGTGATAGAAGGGGGCTCGCGTTGACTTCGCGGATGGTGCGAGAGTGAGCTGAGGCGGAGGCGAGAGTGGCTCAAGGTCGACAGTAGTAGAGAGGACGTTCGCGGAGGTGGCTTGTGTCGCGGATGTGGCTTGCGTTGGCGTGGAGGTGGCTCGCGGAGCTCGTGGCGACAGTACAAGATTGAAGATGAAGATGAAGATGGGTTTTTAAACTAAGGTTTTTCTTCCCTCTTCGCTCTCAGCTTCTCAGTCTCTTGAGTCAAGGTCTCGATAACACTCTATCTCTAAAATCGCAAATTTTTTTTTGACCCCTGTGCCTTTTGCCTTTCAGTTCGGTTTGAATCGATTCTGGAGTTTCAAACCGAACCGTTCAATTTAAAAAAAAAAAAAAATTCAAAAAATTCAAACCAAATTCGTTTTGATTGGCTTATGAATTTTTTTTATTGTTTTTACCATTTTTTTGGACTGATTTAATTTATGAACACCCCTACTTATCTATGTGGAAATTTATGTAAATGAGATAAAAGTAAAAGTAAAATTTACCATTTACTTTTGCCAATAACTCCTTATATATAATGAATGGATGCTTCAAGTCTGATGCAACAAGTGACATGGATGTCATATATAGGAAAAATGATAAGTTTAGGGAAGGGATGAAGAAGAACTCAAATGTTGAAAAGCATGGCCATGGAAACTGGTCTTCAGTTACTTCCAAAGCAGGTAAACAACTTTCATGTGCCATCTATTCTATTTTTTCAAATCATTTTATGAGTCTACTTCGTGTTAGAGCCTCGAGGAATCGAGTTTTACTGTATATTTTTTTCATTTATGTTGCATTGCATACATGTGCATATATAGGTCTTCAAAGATATAGAAAGAGTTGCAGACTGAGGTGGATTAACAACCTCAAACCAGAGATAAAACGAGGAAACTTCAGCTTTGTAGAAGATCTCACCATTGTTCAACTTCATGCTCCTTTTGGAAACAAGTGAGCTATCTTTAGGCTTTGAGATCTCTCTTTTGTTAGAATAGTTAATAATATGAAACCACGTTTTTTCATGTCATTTTTTCATACTGTCACTATTGCACCTTTCAGAAGTGAAATTTTTATTTCTACTTTTTTTTTTATTAGTCTTTTCTTCACAGTTAAGAAAAATAGAAAAAAATGAGATAAATTATCTGATTTTTTATTTTTTTTTATGTAGATGGTTAATCATAGCATCTCATTTGTCGAAGAAAACAAACAATGAGATCATGAATAATTGGAACACCAACGTTAAGAAAAGGTTCATCAGAATGGGCATGCATTCATTTATTCAACCAAAAGGCAACACCTTTGAAGCCTATGGTGGTCATCAATCGAAGGAAGTTGACAATAATATGAGCAACATGGCACAATGGGAGAGTGCTCAATTTGAAGTTCTAACTAGAGAATCCATGCTGCAAGTTGGATTTAGCTCCTTCTTTCTTCCAGTTTATTAAATTCACTATAAACTAAACACAACAACACAAAGTGTATAATATACATGCCCTTGTATGCTTGTCACATATCATGGCCTAGGCCTTCACCAATACAGGGGCCATTCACCAACATTGAAAGTTTACTCTAATATAAGAGTGATAGTGATGTGATAGAAACTAGTTGTCGAACTCAAAAAATAATGGAAGAGTATGAATCAAATTTGTAAGATGATGGTAACATTGTAGTGGATATTGATGTAAAAAGTGACTTGCTACATCCATAACCACAACAATGTTATCATCTTGCAAGTTTGACACATAGTCGTCCATTATCTTTTGAGTTTGATTACTAGTTTCTATGACATTACCATCATTTGTATATGAGAGAGATTTTGTTATTGTTGAGAAACTGCCCTAAGTTTGTGGAGCCAATAAGCTTTCTATCTGTGATTGAAGGCCGTGATATGTAACAAGCATGAGAGGACATACATGCTACACACATTGTTGTTGTGTTTGGTTGACAGTAAATCTAATGAATTGGGGGAATGGAAGAGCTGGATCCAACGTGCAACAAGGATTCTGTTCTCATTGTGCTAAACAATTATCAACAAAACCGACTTATAAAGTGAGAGTAATGTTATTCTCGACTAAGTTTTGTTTATGTAATTTTAGAAAGTGATTATGGACTTATTTTAATCCTACAAAATCGATGTATAAAATAAGGGTTGTTCCTCTATGTATGTTATTTAAGGGTTTAAGTATTTGAACATATGTCCTACAAGCAGTATAGCATCAGACTCCGATCTATGCACAGCACGTAATGCACACAGTATAATTAATCAGCATAATCAAAACCAAGCCACGTTATAGCAAAGTTTTCCACAAACACCTCAATGATATATATAGAGAGAATATAGAAAGAGTAGTATTGAACTATTGATGCATGATTCTTCATAAACAAAGGTCTGGCACACAAATAAAATACTACTACTGAACTCAATCTTTTATATCTATTTGGTCAATCCTCATCTAGACACACGCTTGCTTTATACTGGACGCACGTTTTCAGCTGCATAATGCTGAACCATCAAACTTCAAGCATGTAGTATATTGCTTCTTAATACCTAGATCACTAATCGGGCTTTGTTCACATGGAGAAGGGAACTGAAGAATAGTTAGATTGGGCCATTTTTTGTATGGGCTTTAAATTTAGCTTCAGCTTTCGAAAATAGTGATACAGAAGTACGACAATATATAAAATAGTAATTAATAAAATAAAATCTCTTCAAAAAAAGTAATAAAATAAAATCTATAATAAAGATAGGAAATAACAATCATACACCTTTTATTTGTTTTCGTATAGACGTGTTTTCTTTTATTTATCGATTACACTGTTTGGTACCATTGTGTTTATTTTCTAATTCAAATTAGGGGATTGATTTAGTTGAATCATCTTGTCAATTTATTTTCGAAGGAAATACTTTAGTTGGTATAGTTTGGTAAACCGTTTTTATAAATTATTATTATATTTTTATTTTTTAATTTAAATTAAGTAATTGATTTAGTTAGAATATTATACATTGTTAGTATAAAACTTTTACACTTTTAATTAATAAAAATCACAGTTAACATGATTTTTAAGATGTTTATTCTAAAAGATAATAATTTTATTATAAATAGAGACATTTGGTCTTTATATTTTAGAAAATATGCATTTTTTTTTTGTCAAACATTGAATTTTGCCTCCTTTTTTTAGTATGGTCTAATTAAAATCTAGATTAACATATTCATTTAATGTACTATTAAAAATTAATTTAATTAAAATTGTGGATTGAACCAAAGTAATATTGTATGCAAAATTGAGGATTTAACCATTAAGAAATAATTGATTAAGATGTGAAAAATAAGTGTATGCAATATTGAGAATTGAACCAAAATTGTATTTTTTTTAAATAAATGAACCAAATGTTCTTATTTAAAAAAAATTAAATTGTGGATTTAATTTGACAAAATGAAGGACCAAAATCGTATTTTAGTTTTATTATTACTTGTTGTGCCAAACAAGATAGAATAGTTGTCTTATGGTATATATTCTAGTTAGCTAGCCATCAAATCAAATAGGCCCTTAATTTTTATTATATAAATAAATAAATTTTAAAAACAATAATTTGTATAAAAGATATTAACAATGTTGATATTTACTTTTGTTTGAGATCCTCTCAACATGGCTTTATAAGCAAAACTTTATTAAAGAACAGAGTACAAGCGGTGCTCTTATTGAATACAAAAGTCTTACAAATAAGCCAAATTAAACAGACAAATAAAGATATTATAAGAACAAATACACGAATGGGAAAAAAAAAACCTTAAGCCTTGTCCATCTTGTCTTTGAATAGTTGAACTATATATGTCCATTGATAGAGACTCTCAAGGATTTAACTCCAAACCAATTTAAATTGATTCCTGTTGACATACTTAAATAACTGCGATGTTTGTCAAAACAAAGAAGCTTACCAGTTAGAATACTAAGATGGATTATAAGCTCTTATATCATATTATATATATTTCAGTTTAAAATTAATTGAATTTAAATAAAGTTATCTAACAGATATATAAACTGTATTTCGAGAGTTGTGACCGGGCAATGTAGGACTTCCCAACAATAGGCTTAAACTAAGAAAAATATTTAAGAAAATATTCAACAACCTTTGATTAAAGAGACGTTAACAACTTAACATAAAGTCTAGAGAAGAAATCTAGAGAGCCCCACTTTATCCCCAGTTTGCTTGACATCTTTCTCAGTCTGTTGTCTATACTCCCTCAAAGTGAATTTCCTATACATAGGTGGCTTCATTTGGCTTTTTATAACTGCTTCCTCAGAGGGGCAATAGAAAAATGCCATTGAAAACCTCTCTAATTTCTCGGCAGCAACCACTCGGTGTTTTATGCTTTTATAAACACCATTGCTCAATGCCTGCGCGCACATTAATAATATAGGAAGTACGTATTAAAGTTTAGAAATTAAGTAGTAGTATTTTATAAGACTTGTTTAATTTAGTCAACCAATATAAGATAGAATAGAAATATCAAATTATATATTGAGGGTATTAATTTAACAATACATTTTTGCCAGCCATTTTCCGGACACTGGTGATTGCTTTTTGATTGGAGTACAAAAATAAATAAATGAAATGGCCAAAAAGTAGTTAAGCAACTTAATGTTAGAAATTATTATTTTTTTCTTCAACGTGAATTATGTCATTGTTAATACCTTCTGACGTATGCATTTTAGCTATCTAATATTATTTGTATTGGACTCGCGTGATCATATTTTCAAGCCTGTTTCGTCCATTGAGATTTGATGAAAAGTTGGTGGGTTTTTAACCATTAATGGAGTGCTATTGAAAATGAAAAGCACGCAAACAAATTGGGCATTATCAAGACACGCCTCTGTGTAATCATTGTCCTTTTGAAAATAATCATTTTCCAAACAAGAATTTTCACTAAATTAGGAAATGTAATTAGTAATTTAGTATATCCTGGAAAAGGAATTTTTTTAATTTCCTCAATACAAAAAAAAAACGAAAATTAGAGACATTTTTTCAATATGTACAACAGATATAACATATTCGGTCGCAAAATCATTCGTTAATCATGTTTTATTGATTAGGTTTTTACTGACTGATTTGTTTGTTTTTGTTTTCTTTGTTATTGTTAATAGTGACAGATTTTATGAATTTAATGACAAATCTTATCAATAGCTAAAGTGTGCTTTTTTTTTAGTGTCTTTTAACATTTTCTTGTTAATCTTTCTATTTTCAAGCCAAACAAATAATAAATACATTTACTTTATTTAGTACTCCTGAACTTGCTAAAGAAGATAAATAAAAAAAATATATTTTCTAAAATAAATTATGAGATGTCACCTGAAATAAGTCACCAATATTAACGACGAGAGCATGTGGATTAGGCTTGACACCAACCCATTTTCCATCTTTGAGCAATTGCAATCCTCCAACTTGGTCTTGATGCACGATGGTAAGAAGACTAGTGTCACTGTGAGGCAACAAGCCATGGACCTTTGACGATATAGGGCATGGAGGATATCTATTAAGTCGAATGAAAGAACTTTTTGGCAAGCAATGTTCTCGGAAATAGTTGGATTTCGTATTCATTTTGCAGGCTAGTATTTCCGCCAAGCTTTGGGCAAGGGAGAACATTCTTGTTGCAAAAGCTTCAAGGCTTGATCTAAATTTTAAAATATAAAAAAAAAATTGCATAAGTTAAGGCAAAACACACAAAGCATCGTAACACAAACATATAACGTTACTATTACAATAATATTTTTCCTATTCTTCATATCTCAAAAGTTGCTATTTTTGTTTTCAAAGATGAGCTCAAAGAAAGCGTTTTTTTATGGACATTTATTTTCTTAGTACGGTAACATTAGAAAGACACAAACACCAATATAAAAAAACTAACATTCCCATCTAATTTTGTAACTAAGTTCAAGATATATATGATTTTAAGAAGATTTAATATATACTCGTACTTGAAAACATGTGCATTTCCTTTTCAACTAATAAATAGACTAAATAAAGAATGATTAGTCTATAATCACATTACTGTGACAGTACTTTTTCATCTATTGGAAAAGAGTCTCTCTGCACACACGCGCTCACGCACACACACACTCTTTCTCTTTATATTTTAGGTAATTAATCTGATATTTTATAATAAGTGTAAATGAAATGTAAGAGGAAAAAGGGTGACGTGACATGTATGAATTGTCTACCTTTAAATGCTTGTGAAGAAAATGAAGATGTATATGATCACGAGTTAGGTTACAGAGGCACCCACTATTGTACTAGTGCTGTTTGATGGTCATAATAAGTTAAAACATCTATTCCCCATAGTACACCAAATAAGAAAGCTAAAGCTAAGATCTAAGTAAATTCAGTACGGATAAGGAAATCAAATAAAGTAATTAAAATAATTGGATGATATATAAACAAATATAGAAACAAAGTGAAAAATTAAGGATGAATTTAATTTAACATTAATTTAAATGGACATATATTTTAATGCATACAGTAAAAAATAAGAATCTAGACTTTAACTATGATTATCGTTTTCAAAACATTCAAATCTTTCAAATGTTAAACCAAACTTGTAGACATGTGTTATATTAATTGTCTTTTTATAGTATTTTGTTTGCAATTTGTGGTTCTTTGAAAATCTAGTACTTTGCATCCAAATGTTTATACTTTTTGAACATGCATATATATATATAGTGCCAAAAAGAAAAAAACGAAGATGTATGTACCTGAGAGATTCATGTTGGTCCATCCTTGAGATATCAGTGAGATAGAAATGAAAGGCTTCAGACCATGACAGTTGTCTCAAATGGGTGGCAAACGGATTCCCCCACCTATAAGCTTTGGCAGACAAGCTTGAGAAATTGACTTGAGTTGACTTGTTCAAAAAGGGTTGATTGAACATTTTCTTTTGCTCAATCTGCAGGCTCTTCAGAAGCTCATGTGAAATTCCATGATTCACAACTTGAAAGAAACCCCATTCTCTTGCAGCTTCTGCTATTTCTTTCATGCATTCGTCTCTCTCAACACTTAACTGGCCAAGGTCGATCATAGGTATATCACATCTCTCCACTACTACAGAGCTTGAATCTCCTACGTGTTTTTTTTGCACAAGGGTCTTGTAGGTCTCCAGGAATGGTGGTTCATATGCCATTTGGGAGCTATATATGTGTATGGAAATTAATGTTAGAAAAGCAAAGCTTATAGCATATCCAATTGGTTCAACTTATTTTATGAAACTTAATTATATGAATTTTTCTTAAGAAAAAATAAATGATCATTTCTCTTAAATCATGTTTACGGATATGCATTTATGCTCAATGCTTTCTCTAGGTTCAAACAGAAGATTAAGCTTTCATGCAAAAAAAGTTGCCAGTATTTAGTTCTAGTAGAAACCACTGTTGCTCTAATTTCTGTAATATAGAGATAAACATCTGGAGTTTTAACTAAATTTTTTAAAAAAGGCAAATAATTCAGTAAGAAAATGAAAAAGAGTTACATAGATTATGTACGGATGTGCAGTGTCGTCCCATAACCAAAATTATGCAGACAAACAAAACCTTACGATGAAGAGGAAGTGATACAAAAACCACTTGAGCCTGAAAGGCTTCATAGACACATAAGATAATAAAATTAAAAAATGATGTCAGGATCAAAATTTCACCTGTGCTAGCTTGTGTTAAGATGGTTATGGAAATTCAACCAATGACTTCGTAGCTTTTAAATGCTAGCTCTTAGTAATCTAAAAGAAGGCACAGAATAGAAAAAGTAAATGTACGTAAACGGAAAGAGAGGGCTATATCCTTACAACTGTGACCAAGAAGAAGAGTAATGGGTTAGTTTAGATATTACTTAATGAGGATATTGGTGTGGTTGCACACATATTTATATTGCATCGTGAATCCAGGAACTTTGGAATAGCACTATACAGTATAAGTATATGGCTATAGCAGAGACCACGCGGCTAAGCATAGCATCAGAAAAAAGAAAAAAAAAAGAGGGGACAAACGCATGCAATCACAACTACAACATACGAAATCAGTTCTTGACTAGAGAATTTTGAACGCTCAAACAAAACAAACATGTTAAATTTTACAATGTTACGGTAATTGTTATTGTTATTTAACAATTTATAAATTTATGTTTTCAATTTTTTTTTTTATGATTTTGTACTCCGTGTATCATATGCCGACCACCATTTGTAACATAATGGACGACTATACTATAGATCTTTATTACTATTCAATTGGCTTGTCATAATATTGATATCTTTGTACCACGTGCATCTATTTATCATTTTTTAATATTTTCGTATTTTTATACTTGAGTCTAATAGATAAGTGTATTGTCTCAATTTGACTGACCACTATTTATAACATAAAAGATTATCATAGATTTTAATCACTATTCAAGTGACTTGTTATAATGGTTATTATCATCATGTACTCACATAATATATTTTATTATTTTTTAATCTCTTCGTACTTTTGTATTTAAGATTGACAAACAAGAGTACAATCTTAAGTCATATATTGATCGATTAAGGATCCTTATCGCCCGTCGAGTGTCTTATCATCAAGACAATCGACATAGTGACTCACCAACACCCATTAATGGTTCATAACGTTAGATATCATCATTAAGACAATGTATCAGGTCATAATGACTTATTAATTGAGAGTAAATTGATAACAATTAAAATAGTTCCAATAATGAATATATTCAAGAGATGTTGCGCGAAAATCCCTGTATGAATGAATAATTAACCTTAAGCAAAATACAATATACTTACACATTTAATATTTCTAAATTAGGTCTCATTTATCCATAAACATGACCTGATTCAAGAATAAATTTATATTTTTTTAATATTTAAATTATTTATACTATATTATAATTTATTTGACGTATTTTTTTATTAATTAATTAAAAAGTATACTTAAAAAGGAAATATATAGATTTTTTTTTCTCGTGAACCGGAAAAATTGTCTTTGACCGGATAGAATAATGCCTTTACACTAGCTTATCATGGATAGTCTTTCCCCCCACTCATTAAAGATTTGATCTGGTTGTCAACTTAAAGGTCCACGACTCTTCTCTTTCATATATCCCACGACCTCCTTAATTATCCCTTTCTGCCTTTTTTTTTTTTTTAGTTATCTTTGATGGGTGCCTTATTTGGTAAAACATTTTTCCTTTGGTGAGTAAGACATTAATCCCCTGTTTGCATCTATTAGCCATTTGAAGAAAAATTGCAGATGTATGCTTAAAATGAAGTGTACCCACTTCACACTCGCACACACACCAGATAGATAAAATTCTGGAATCATAACCTGTGTGCATTACATGAAGAAGGGAAGGAAAGGAAAGTCAAGAACTTTTGATAATTGGAATTTATAATTAATTTGTGATATAGTTTTTCTTGGAAAGGAATTTGATGAGATGTAGAAAAAAAAATTGCAGATAGATAGATAGCACATAAATAGCAAGATCATCCAAAATCATATTATGCACCTCGTTACTCCACAATATGCAATCAGTCGCTATCATCAAAGTGCCAACTTTCCAAAATTGCAATCTATCGTTTCCCATTGCAATTAGACACATAAGTCACGCCTATAATATTAATTAATATTTTCCATATATAAAAATTTACTCTTTTGATTTACAGTGATTACACTGATATTTATATTTAGAACCTATACATATAACTTAATGTATTCTACTTAAATTAAACTCCACTGTAGGCCAACTCAAGCGCATATGGATATATATTATAACAATTCAAAATGTCTAATAATTAATATTTTAAAAATGTTTAAATTGTAAATATACCTTGAAATCGGAATGAACATGCTAAACTCCAAGCACAAGTGCTACCTACCTAAAAATAATATAAGAGAAAATCAAACAAATTAACAGTATTTTTTATAGCATATATAACACTTTGTAATTAAGCACCAGCCGAAAATTGTATAGGATAAATGCATTTCCATCAACTACCAACAGATCACAGTCATGCACTTTTACCCAAAATGCGTATATATCATCCGATTAAGCAACCAACATGCAAATATCAGCATTCTCAGACCTCAGTGGTGATGAGAAGCTACCATTAAGATCAAATCAGATAGATTTTGACAGCAAAATACTTTTATTTTGGATATTTTCTAAAAAGTGATATACCTAATAAGTCTTATATCATAAAATGACGTATTCGTAATCGTATACTATATATCATCAACAACACATAACTAGCACACAATCATGCAAAATGATATCCGTTTAAAGAATGCTTTAATTATATGTAAGTTTTTTTTTGTATATTTTTATCTTGTATTCACCGACTTCTGATGTTTTAATTGATGATATTTCTATTTTTTTTAATATTGATGATATTTCATAATACTTAATGATATAGTATTATATAACTGTAGAAGTAATATAAAGCTATCGAAGTTTATATAAATTTATTGATGTAATTTTTTTAAGAAAAATAAATAGATTATTTTGTTGAGTAGCAGGATATATAGTCAAACCCTTTATATGATTTTTATCAAACGCATTACAAGACAGTACTCTCAAACACACTTAAACACAAGACGTCACATAACACCTTACCCTCTACATGATAATTTATTGATTTCATATCAAAATCAAAATCAAAATCAAGTTGAAGACCTGAAGTCCACCTTATAATTAATTATAAGCTTCCAAAAATAGAAAATAAAAATTTGACCTTATAGCCCTTTGCCGACAGGTAGTGCCGCCGCAGAAAACACATATCATTCCCCTCCTCCTAACCTTAATCTATTTGCTATTAAAAAGAAAAAGAATATGTAAGTCTAAGTCAGAATAGTGATATTATAAGAAAATTATAGAAATAATATACCTAAAAATATGAGTTGACTGCATGAAATGACTGATTTTGTAATGTGTACAAAGAATTAGCTTTTCCCATTTCATGGAGACATATGTCCACGCAAAAAGTAACATACTTCTTTCATTTCATTTTACTTACAGTTTTAGAGATTAAAAAATAATAATTAAGTACGTAATAGATAAATATAATGCATTTATAAAAAAAAAATTATTTTAATAAATTTATTTAAAAAGTATTTTATTTATTTTTTTCTTAATCTTTATATAAAAATCTTAAAATATAATTAAAATGGAATGGAAGGAATAATTTGTTCACATAAATCAGACACACCACGTGACAAAGTTATATTAATCACATTGAAATCACGTCACAAAGTAACATTTATTTATATTAATCACAGTGAAACCCACGTGATAATGCCATTGCCCTTTTAGAAATCTCTGTCTCTCTCCCGCTCTCTTTGTCCCCGACAAAATACCATCAGGAAATCCAATGTTGGCGATTCCTTTTCGGTTTTTGACCACAGAATCCGTGCTTAATCCAGTGAACTCACTCAATTGGAAATTATATTAAAAATAATTTTATAAATTTTTTTTTTTTTTTTATAGATGATGGATATAATTAATTAACACGATGAAATTGCATCACCATTTAACTCAATTATTATTCATGCTTCGAATATCTGTATTATTCAAGTTTCTTTTTATCCTTTTAATTTACATTTTTTTTTCTTATTTATACGATTTAAAAGTGTTTCAAAACCAGTTATGTCTATGAACTCAAGTGACCCAATCCAGAAACATCAAAATAAAGATAAATGATTTAGTATATCGTACCGTTTTTAGGATCAGCATTACGTTTATATAAGCCTTCCTGAAGTGTTCGTTAGACTCCTTAATTGCAGGTGCCGCTCACCCATTACGTATTGATTGCTAGTTAATGAGGCATTATAACTTGGTGTATTGCTATTAATGATAATGTTAGGCGTGATAGTCCGTAAGGAAGAGGACCGTTATTCAAATGATACTTCTGTTCAAGTCGGTGGCGATGTTCCAAGTAGCAGAGGCGGACCGAGGTAGAAGCTTTGGGGGCATGGTCCCCAACTTTATCCGCCAACTTTATTTCAATTATCAATTTTATTTTAATAATAATGGGGTGCATATAGCAATATCATGGTGCATTTAGTATATCAATTTGATAACTGCTTTCATTAAATAATTGCGACTTGCAGTTACGTAAATTATGTTTCAAATTTAAGTTGACTGGAGACCATTACAATATATCTATTATTTAAAAAAATATTATATAAATATTATATTTGATTAAATTTTATTTTTAATATTATATAATTTATTTTTTATCTCTCGATTATTTTATCTCTAAATTATCAAATTAATAGTGATCTTACTTCTTTTTTTTTTTTTTTGAAAATCTTATTTAAATATTATATTTTATCAAATTACTATAAATCAAATTTCCCTTTAGCTTTTTTAAATTATACAATTAATAATAATTTTATCTTCTTTCTTTTTAAGAAATCTGATAGATTATATTTTATTAATTTTATTTATTATATAATTATGTTTATCTCTTGATTTGTTTTTAATATTATAAAAATAAAAAATGTTATCCTTTTTAAGAAATTCTATTTAAATACTATAGTTTATCAAATTTTAGTTATTATATAGTTAATTTTTATTTCCAACTTTTTAAATTATAAAATCAATAATAATTTTATCTTAGTTTTGTAAAGAAATCATATATTTAATTATCTTAATTATTATATAATTAGTTTTGTCTTAAATAATTTTTGAATTTTTATAAAATATTTTTTTTTAATTTAGATTTATATAAAATTTTTATTATATTTTAGTCTTTATAATATTATTTGTTTTATTTTGGATCTCTATTAATAATGTGATATCATTTAAACTATTAGTTAAATGATGATTAAAAATATATATTATAAAAATCCAAAATTAAAAAAAATATATTTTATGAGTAACCAGAACATAATTAAGCGTTTGTTTTTTTTATAGGGGTAAAATTATAATTGTGAAACTTCATTTTTTTCAATTGAAATTTTTGTTTCTCTATCTGTCATTGAATAAATTTTGGTCCTCTCTCATTCGTGGCTGGATCCGCCCCTGCCAAGTAGGTTGCGGTCAATTGAGTCGGTACACTAGCAGAATCCTTAAGTGGAGAAGCATGATGAGACTAGGAAAGTCAAGAGGTCAGTTGGTGGTCTATATGTACAAAAATAAAGTCAGTACCTAACATTTTCCTAGCAGTGATATTAACTTCAAAAACATTTGTTAACGGAATTTGTCTTTTTTTTTTTGAAATAAATCTTATGACCTGACATTCCAACAAAATATTGATTTTTTTTATCAAATATATTTGATCGATTTTAATCCATAAAATATTTTTTCATATTAAAATAAATTAAAAAATATACTTTTTTATATTTTTTAAAAAAATAATATTTCATTTAAAATTATTTAAGTGACATATAATATTAAAAAAATATTTTTTTTAATAAATAATATCATTTGTCTCATTATTTAAGTGACACATAATATTATAAAACTTTTAAAAATATATTTTTAAATTTTAATTTTAAAAATAATAAATAATATCACGTGTTAATAATTAATTAATAAAGTACGTAACATTAATAATTACTAGTAATTAAGCTCATTAATAGAGGGGTTAATAATAAATTAAAAATCAAAATTAGTTCAATAAAATATCAGTAACTAAAAACGATAAAAATATTTCATACTTTAAAGAATAAAAAAATATTTTTCATCATCTTTTTTTCTCAAGTGTCATTAAAAAAAAAAAAAAAAACCTTTGTCCGATCATTAATTTAAAAAGTGATAATACGTACATACACGAACAATATCCAGAAGTTTAAATCACGACAATGCAAGTGGAAAGATCTTGAAATTGGTTCAATTCATAAGCCATTTATAAAAATATTAACTTTATAAATATATTTAAATACTTTTTTTTAGATTATATTTAAATATTTAAGAAAGTCGAACTCACATTCTTAAAAATCATGGAAATTAACTCTAATTAAGTTTGTAGTGATCCACATTGGCAAATTATTAGTGTGACCAACCCTTGCTACGGTTGAGGGGACTTTAATTTCAATAATGAATTTATGGATGGATGGATGAATTTGATAACTGAAATGCCACACCCACACGGTAGTGACGGTACGAATTCGACCAAATCGTTAAACAACGACGTGGGTTGATTTGCGTCCATTCTCTCATTTGATTAATTATTTAACCAATGAGACAAATACACGTTGATTGCTCACTTTTTCGTACTCTAAATTTGGACAATTAAGCACTCAATAATTCATACGCACCATTGATATCGATGTCAACTTGTGTGGTGACGTAAAATTGTTTATGATGCTATTAACGTCTTCTAATTAATAAATTAAACAACTTATTAAGAATTCCTTAAACAGTAGCACTACTACTATTTTGAAAACACTTGTTAAAATTGTTTTATTTAAAAAAAAATCTATTTTAATTATCTAATTTAATTTCCTTCAAGCTCCTGGAGGCAAATGCAATGCAGCCAAAGATTAATTCATCTATATATTTCATTCATTTGTGCAGCTAATGAAAACACGATGCAAGGTATGAAATGTGCCCTGGGAGGCACATAAAGTTCGTTGCGTTGGTATTCTAATATTCTATAGGCTTCCATGCAAATCCAGTTAATTAATTCGTACAATAATCACAATGCATAATTTGAGTTGACTTGAGGACCCCCCTCGTGTGTTGAAGCCAGCTGTTAGAAGCCAAAGAAATTTTATACATATATATGCTGAATCGGCATAGTTGCAAGAAAAAAAAAGAAGCATTATTACTACCAAAAATATCTCATACATCTTAACTTGAGATCCACATATATACATCATATATAATAGCTACAAAAGGGTATCAGCTGATGACACAAGGGCCTTGTCTCGAAACATATCTAGGTAGCTGCTGCTACTACTACTACGCAGTACTATCTACGTACCAAATATATACCTGAGAGATTAGGTTTTGCCGCGTGCCACCTTATAAACCATGATAATTACCACCTTTCAACTCGTCCTACAGTTCCAACATACATGAAGAGCACGGAGGATGTTGGAGATGTCAGATGTTCAATGCTATTTGGAAGTAAGCATCATCACCATTCACTCATTCACCAATAATTTGTTACTACAAGCCATGAAGAAGGACCATATACCAGCCATCGAAGAATTGCACAATCTTGCGGACATGATATCTGAACGAACCCCTTCCCCCCCAAGATATTTTCATCAAGTATATATCAACTTAATTGGCTCCAAGATTTCTTGTTATACAATTATATATTGTTAAATACTACCTACCTAGCTATATCTATGCTCCTTTCTTATTGTAAACAAAAAGTGATAATACTGTATTACCTCTACACCTAACCATAAGTAACATATGATTTATCTTCAAGTAAGGATTACGTATAATTATATTATAAATTTAAATTTTATTCTTAAAACATTATTTACTTTAAATAAAGTGAGTATATTATAGATAGAATTAACAATAAAGTAAGAGTATTAAAAAAATTTATTCAAAAAGTAGTCTTCTATTACTTATAAATTATAAATAAATCTAAGAAAAAGTAAAATTGTTGCTTAGTACCGGAGATAGTATAATACAATCATATCACTTGTTTTGCAAGTTACAAAGTATCCATCAATTTTAATTGATAACTTTTTGCTGACAACTTTTAGTATGAATGTGTTAGTAAACTACCCAATCAATGTATTTTAAGATAATTTGTTAATGTATTCATGCTAAAAAAAATAAATGTGTGTACACTAGCTAGCAAATTCCATAAGCATTTGTTGATGTACACAATTTTTTTTACTCTTATACAAATTTGTTTAAATAACATTTTCTCTTCCGTAGAATTTGGATGATTAGACTCTCCATCTTCAAATTAAACTCAAAGATTTGTTTTCTTCATTAAGGTAATAAGCCTTCAACTTTTTTCTTTATAATTAAATTTAAATTTAAATTTAATTTTTTTTTCTTATACATATATTACTTTTTAGTTACCACAGAGCGTGTGAGGTATGACCATTTTAGCTTAACCAATAATTTCAATTTTGATTTTGAGTATGCAAGTTGAGTTAAATAATGAAAGAATATTTTGTATAGTAGTTTTATCTAACTTGAACCTGATTATATATCATATATTAAACTTTTTTTTGTATGAAATAAATAAATAAATATAACGTAATTATGATTTTAAATTAAATCGAGTTAATGATCTAAACTGAGTCGTTCTCTAACTTGAATCAAATATAGAAAAAAATGTTCATATTAAACTCAAGTTGAATTTTAAATAAAGAAATGCAAAAAAAATAAATTAAACTGAATCAAACTAAACTATTTTTAAATCAAACTGAATTAAAAAAAAAAACGATTTGAGAAAAAACTGGATCTATCACTTAAAAAAAAAAAAATCAAAATTGAAGTGTTTTTATAAAGCAATTTGGTTTAATTAGTACGTTGTTTAAAAAAACTGAACCATATGTGTGTTTAAAACGGTTAACCAAACCAAACCGTTTTGAGGGGGAGACAAAAAAGCATGTTTTGCACAACCCTAATTTCAAACTAAATTAATTCCTATCAAATCAAGTCAAATCAAATTCAATCCTGCTTTCTTGTTTAACTGTTTTATATTGCCATGTGGTAACCAGCTGCCACATCATGCACTTCAAGTCTTCAGGTACCTCATTGTGGGTTGGGCCAAGCACATTGAAAATGGGTCTTATATATTAAGTGGAGGACTATTACTTCCTGCGTTTCCCAAGTTGCTTCTTGTACTTCATTTTTAGCTTTCAGAATGATTCGTCCGGAAGGTAAAATGAGTCAATTAATTACTCCTTACTGTGTTGTTTGCTTTACCCTGCCACAACAATACCGTATTGTGACTTATGTTATCTATAAATCTAAATCTAAATCTAACCTAATCCGCCACAAATTTTACCTTACCAGCAAAAATATAGGGTTAAGAATTTTTTGACTTCCTACCCTTCACAAATAATGAAACATTTTTTTAGTAGATTAAAATAGTTGCACATATATATCAGCTCATTCAATAGTAAATTAACTAGTAGTTGCACATATTATTTATTTTAGTAGGTTAGTTATCTTATTTATACTTTTCCTATTTCTCTTCCCGTATTTCTTGTAATTTTGTAAAATAAAATATTGAACTACATAGCAAACTCCAATTATCAAGTGATACACAACTATCACATTATCCGTAGTCTCGATCTAATAATGTAACATGTAAATAATATAATATTTTAATAAATTAAGGATGATTTTAAATTTCTCATGACATTCTTTAAATTAAGGGAAATTTAATTAATTCTTGTTAGATTGTTTCTTATTAGTTTGTTACTAAATACTCGGAATTTAGTGTATGTATCTTTGAAGAGAGCAAAGGCAAAGATTGAAACTCGAAAACATTATGTAAACAGAAGCAAGGCCATAAAGCACACTCTAAGTGCTTCCATTGCCCTAGGCTACATACACGGTCACCAGTGATGATGATCTTTATTAAAATACAAAACACACAGATCCATCGAGATAGCTTAATTACGTTCCTAGCTAGGATGCATAAACTTATTAATAAGCTATGACATGATCTGTGTTAGCACGTAAGTACGTTTATTTCAGTCCTCGTAGGACAAGTCGCAGTAGATCATGGGTCCAAGCCTACACATAGCAGCCATGTTCAATAGCTCTCTCTCCACCTGCTTCTTCTCCTTCTCCTCCTCCAGATTCTCGCTCTGGTTCTCCATTATCTTCTGCAGCGCTTTGCACTGGCATTGGGTGCTCACCAACTCGTTCAATTCGCTGCAGCACTTCTGCATGCGTTGTTGTTCTTCTTCATCTTGATCTTGATCTTTTGATCTTATGTAGTTGATTCTTCCGGCTCTCATGGTCCTGAGAATACGGTTGTTGTCGTCGTCTTCGTCGTCGCTGCCTTGGATCTGATCCATCATGTGTTTCTCGCAGGGCTTGAGGTTCACCCTCTTGAGCTTCTTGCTGCAGCTCTCTTGCTGCTGATGCTGCCATTTGGAGGCACAGCAAGTATGGGCGATGAAGAGAAGAGCCACGAAGAGAATCGTGAACTTCATCATTTTTTTTTTTTTTTTGTGTGGGAACTGGGAATGATTTGATATTGATGAGTGAAGTGAAGATGAAGAGAGAGTGCAGCGGGGTGGGGGCATTTATTGAAGATTTTTTGAGGTACGATGTTGTTTTCTTGTTTGCATGGAATATTTTACGTGGAAGGGAAGTGAGGGTGGTTTTACTGGGGTGTCTGCGTTTCCTTCAATGCTTCTTCATGTGCTTCCACGTATACACTTTCATGCATGCGCATTTGGTTTTATTTAGCTAGCATAGTGACTAATATTAAGACAGTAAGATTAATACGATTGAAGGCCAATTAATAATTTAATATGAAATTCGTTTGCTTAAGCCTGGGCTTCTGATTGGAATATTAACAAAGAAACAAACCGGTACTTGTTCTCTGCCAAATGACCCCGGTAGTCTCTTGTCTAAGAGTCTCCCTTCACCTGGAACGACCCACGAATCACTTCAGACACTAACAGTTCTCCCGCTACCAATACTTTCAAAATAAGAATAAAGATATTTTTATATTTAAATTTTAATTGATATATAGTGAGAGAAAAAAAGAAAAAAGAAAAATATAAGTATAAATATGATAAGTGAGATAATAAGATTTGAAGAGAGAAATACCAAGAAAAAAGAAACAAAAAGTGTTCATAAAATATAAAAAAAAATTGAGCTTATAAATATAACTGTTATAAAAAATATATGCGTCATGATGTCTTCAACAATTTACAATACCAAGCAAAAGGTTGGAACCTGCAGGCTTGTTTGCATCAATTATGGGAACAAAAGGTTGGACCCCGCAGGCTTGTTTGCATCAATTATGGGAACGAAAGGTCGGACCCCGCAGGCTTGCATCAATTATGGGAATTATTAAGTGTAATTTTCACATGTTCTATAAGACGATTAATCTAATTTTGTCCAATTTTAAAGTGTTGTTATTTTACTCATTAATTTTATCTTTTATATATATATATATATATATATATATATTTATTAAAATTTTAGTTTAAATATTTAATTTTTTAGGTTTTATATAATATTTTTTCTCTACTTTTTATAAAAATGGAATGGAAAGTGATAAAAGCTTCAGAGCCAATTTGGAGAATAAACAAACCTTAGTGTAGCTATGCGAAATGTAGCTTAAGCTAAAAACTGGTAGTAAGTAAAAAGACCTGTAAGAGCTTGAGTTAAATTTAAAGCTAAATTATATTCTGTTTTTGTAATTAGGTTGTTTTGTACTTTTAGTTGAGCCATAGTTTTTATTTGAGTTAAAAGTTACTTAAAATAAAATATTTAAGTCCTGTATAAATAGATTTAACTATCATTTAGAACATAGAAGCAATTTTATTTAGCGGTGTTCATGTTCCTATTGAGTATTGAGGGAGAAAGTCTCCTATAGGTTCATTTCTTTATCTTCTTCCACTTCATCAATATAAAAGATTTCAACGTTGAAATGCAAATACAATATGTATCATATGATAAAATAATAAGAGAATATAGTTGGGTGAAATTTAATCTTAACAATACTTTTATCATTTGAAAATCTCATTATTTTAACTACAAAATCATAAATTTTCATATTAGTTACATTCTTTCAACACCTTTTTTTTTATTAATATTTTTACTGAATCATTAATATTTTAAATATTTAATAATATAAAATTCATGTAAATGGGTGTAGATTGGGGGTATGCTATAAATCAATGATAGAAATATCAGCCCTCGATCATCACAAAAATAGCTCTTCAATGCCTTGTTTGGATGATTTTCAATTATTGATTTTCAGTTTTAGAATGCATTTTAAAACAAAACACGTAACAAAAATGGATGTGAGCCCGTTGTAACTCATTTTCAAAACACTTTACTTTCATTTTTAAAACAAAAATTAAATATATTTTTTGAACCTTTCTTAAGCTCAGAGCAAAATAGCTGGAAGTAAAGTAGAAAGAATGAGTCTAGCGACAGGAAGGAAGCCAGCCAACCCCTCTCCTTTTAGAATAGAAATGCAACTACCTTCTTTTAGCTGTTAAGTAAGATTTATTCATAATAGAAGCGATAATTGAATTTGGTTTATAATTTTTAAAAATATACTCTCATCATCCCCATTACCATCATCACTATCCCTATAACCACTATTACCATTGTTATTACCACTAACAATATTACTATTTTTATTGCCATCAACATTTCAACAATATTATCGTCATTGTCACTATATAATTGTCTGTGTCATTGTTATTATCATCATGATTATTATCACCGTTAACATGCTACTACTATACAATTGTCTATGTCATTATTATTATCATCATGACTATTATCACCGTTAACATGCTATTACTGTTATGGGTATTCATAAACTAAATATTTATTATGTTTTTAAAATTGTTACATAATTTATACTTATTTATAAAATATATTTAACTGAATATAATTTTTTATTATTTATTTGAGTTAAAATGCATAAATATAATTAACTGGTTGTATAAATTTATTTTTAATATAATACATATTTAAAAAATTATACTATTATTAGTTATATAATGATATATAAATGAAATATTTAATATTTTAAGTTATTTTATCATATTTATTATTTATCTTGCCACTTACTTAGGATTTTCTAGGAAAAAAAAAGATTAAAACCTAAAACAAATTCAATCCAAAATACTTTAAATTGGATTGAATAATATAAAATTAAAATTTTGAGTAAAACTAATTAGCGGATAAAGTATAAACACAACAAAGTAATTGCATCAGATGATTTTTTTTCTTCAAATTCAATTGAATTCAATCTGTAAACACTTCAAACCATCATCGTGCTTGTCCTCACCACATCATCCCATTCAACCACTAACATTTTATCAATATAGTTGTCATCCGCTATTACTATTGTCATTTGTGGCCACCATCATTCCACCGCCCCAACCACCTCTCTACCTTGTCTCATCATTATTTTATAGTAGAGTGAGACAAGATAAAACCAATATTGACTCATTTTATCTATTTTTAATTTTTGACAAATTTTAAAAAATTAAAAATAAAAATAAATTAAAATTGATTTGAATTTTTAAAATTTACAAAACAATAAATAGAAAACTAGTCCCACGGGACCTAACTTTGTTATTATTTTTGTTCTGTTTTTATTTACACAAATTCAATTTAAATTTCATATTTTTATTGTTTAGTTATAAAAAAATTTAGTATAGTTAATATTGACATGAGAATGTTCCAATATTACCCAAGTTCCTATTATACGATATTTCTATTTTTCATTCTATAGTACTTCGATCTTGCACAATTTGATACGTTTGCCAAAAATTAAGAATTATATATGTTTAGCACTTATATTTGGCTCGACAATAATTCTTATCCACAAATCATTAGGACGTGAACACATCTTTCAAATATTTTGATTATCCACGTATTATATATTATGTGATGATTAGTCAAAATATAAGAATTAACCAGAATATTTATGAACAAAGAAACAGAATTGAAGAAACCAAAAGGATATTCGCAAGGCAAAGATTGAAACTCGAAAACATTACCAGTCTCTGTTATGAAAACGGAGGCAAGACATAAAGCACACTCTAAGTGCTTCCATTGCCCTAGGCTACATACACGGTCACCAGTGATGATGATCTTTATTAATACAAAAAACACACAGATAAAGATAGCTTAATTATGTTCCTAGCTAGGATGCATAAACTTATTAATAGGCTATGACATGATCTGTGTTAGCACGTACGTACGTTTATTTCAGTCCTCGTAGGACAAGTCGCAGTAGATCATGGGTCCAAGCCTACACATAGCAGCCATGTTCAATAGCTCTCTCTCCATCTGCTTCTTCTCCTTCTCCTCCTCCAGATTCTCGCTCTGGTTCTCCATTATCTTCTGCAGCGCTTTGCACTGGCATTGGGTGCTCTCCAACTCGTTCAATTCGCTGCAGCACTTCTGCATGCGTTGTTGTTCTTCTTGATCTTGATCTTGATCTTTTGATCTTATGTAGTTGATTCTTCCGGCCCTCATGGTCCTGAGAATGCGGTTGTTGTCGTCGTCTTCTTCGTTGTCTCTTGGATCTGATCGATGATGTGTTTCTCGCAGGGCTTGAGGTTCACCCTCTTGAGCTTCTTACTGCAGCTCTCTTGTTGCTGATGCTGCCATTTGGAGGCGAAACAAGTGTGGGCGATGAAGAGAAGAGCCACGAAGAGAATTGTGAACTTCATCATTTTTTTTTGTGTGTGGGAATGATTTGATATTGATGAGTGAAGTGATGAAGGTGAAGAGAGAGTGCAGTGGAGGGGGCATTATTGAAGATTTTGGGGTACGATGTTGTTTTCTTGCTTGCATGGAATATTTTACGTTAGGGAAGTGGGGGTGGTTTTGCTGGGGTGGCGCATTTCCTTCAATGCTTCTTCATGTGCTTCCACGTTACAGTTTCATGCATGCATTTTTGGTTTTATTTAGCATGGATGAGGACTAATATTAAGACAAGCTATGCAACTGTTTCTCTTTCTTTTGTTTTTTACTTCTTTTTATGAGTAAAAAATAAGACTAATATGATTGTGGGCGGGCCAATTAATATGAAATTCTTTTGCTTAGGCCTGGGATTATCTTTATCAGGTTTAATTTGTTTATTAATTAATAGACCACGTTTTTCTTAAGACTAGTGTATAATAGTATCACGTTGAATATTTAATTAAGATTAATTAATTGAGTAGACAATGAAACTCCATTACAGTGATAAGGTCGATCACTTCGCACCATATCTTTAGGGGGAAAATAGCCTTTTAATCATGAGAAAAGATGATTAATTGTTTATGATACAGCTCCTCGGTTTATTGATAAAATTGTATCTGTAATACTTAGGCTGGGCGCGCTCTGTAAAGAAAAAAGAAAAAAAAGTGAACAGAATCATAATTTGTGTTAAATAATGAAAGTGGTTAATGCAAAATTTATATTTTTTTTCTTCTTTTTTCTTTCATTTTAGTTTTTATGTATATTTTTCTAATGAAGGTTTTGTGGTACAATGAATTACAATCAAATGTAACCACTTAAGTTACTCATCTTACGCCTCATATGTCTGCAAGGTAACCAACATATATGTAGCATGCCATGATTCCTTCAAAGTGTATTGACACAAACTATGCTCAGACCAGTTCAGTTAATCATTTTTTTTTTTTAATTTCCAATGAACATTTTGTGGTACAATATTGAGTTGTAATGCAATGTAACCACTTAAGTTACTAACCTAACCGAATTTGTCTGTAAAACTAATTCACATATATATGTGTTCAAAGTGTACTGTACAAACTTTGCTCAAACAAGTTCAACTAGTCTACTTTTGTAGTGTTGGTCAAATAGATTCCAATGAAATGTAACCAGTTAGGTTACCAACCTAGTCCCTTTTGTCTGCAAAACTAATCCATATATGTAGCACACGTGATTCTATGAGGATAGAGTGTCCATGATTTCTTCAAAGTGTATTGAGGCAAACTTTGCTCAGTCAAGTTCAACCAGTTTTTTGAATTACAATCAAATGTAACCACTTAAGTAACCTACCGAACCCCATGTGTTTGCAAAGATAATCCACATATATAGCATGCGTGATTCCATGAGGATAGTCCATGATTCCTTCAAATTGTACTTATACAAACTTTGCCCAAACAAGTTCAGTTAATTAATTAGTCTACTTTTATAGTTTTGAATGAACATTTTGTGATTAAATGAATTTCAATCAAAATTAGCCACTTAGATTATTTACATAACTCCATGTGTCTGTAAAGCTAACTCATATATGTAGAATGCGTGATTTCACGAGGACCGATATATATGGTGTCGATGATTCCTTCACGTACTTTGCTCAGACAAATTTATTAACTAGTGTACTTTTGTATTTTCCATAGAAAGTTTTGTTGCCCAATAAGTTTCAATCAATATAACCACTTAAGTTATTAACTTAAGTATGAACATTAATTGAACAACAGAGAAACAGAATTGGAGAGTAAAAGAATTTAGGGATCTTAGGAGGAGAGATGACAAACCACAATAGAAGTGGTAGAACAAAATACTTTTTCATTGATTGATTGTGCAAAGATTACATCAAGAGATATATAGCAAAACCAAAGCAGAGTATATAACAACTACAATAACAAAATGGCATATAAGAGAAAGGAAAATAAAATTGCAGTCCTAGAACAGAGAAAACATAACTAAAAACAGCTAAAGTAAATGGGTCAACATAAACAAAAGTAACACAGCAAGGTATAGAGATGCTAAACATAGGCATAGGAATAAGTGAACAACATAGGAGCTCTACATAGTCAAAGTTGACCTCAATCTTTTAACAGCCCCTCGCAAGCTGGAGGTGAGAAAATGTTGAGTAGCTTGAGCTTGGATAAGTTGGTAGCAAATAATTTGGGAGGGAGGGCTTTGGTGAACATATCTACAATTTGGTTGGTAGAAGAGACGAATAGGAGACGCATGAGACCTTGGTGGACCTTTTCACGGACAAGGTGACAATCGATATCAAGGTGCTTCGTCCGTTCATGAAAGACTAGATTTGCTGCAATGTGGAGAGCACTCTGATTATCACAAAAGATGACAGTAGAGTGATTGTAAACAATGTGAAGATCCTGTATAAGATAGGTAAGCCATTGCAGCGCACAAGTAGTAGAAGTGAGTGCTCGATACTCAGCCTCAACGGAGGAACGAGAGACCGTATCTTGTTTTTTGGTCTTCTAAGAGATGAGAGAATTGCCTAGGAAGAAATAGTAACCCGTCACGGATTGGCGAGAATCAACACAAGTGGCCCAATCTGCATCATTGAAGCCTTGCAAATGCAAGGGAGAGTCGCGTCGAAAGAACAAACCTTTGCCCGGACTACCCTTAAGATAGCGAAGAACTCTAGTGGCTGCCTGGAGGTGAGCTTAAGTAGGCTTGGACATGAATTGGCTCAATTGTTGAGTGGCAAAAAGAATGTCAAGGCAAGTGTGAGTGAGATAGAGAAGGTGGCCAACTAGGCGTCTGTAGGGGAGGGAATCAAATAGAGCTTGACCAGAGTCTTGGCGGAGACAAAGGGAACTGTCCATTGGTGTTAAAGAAGGTTTCGCACCTAGGAGGCCAGAATCCGCGAATAGGTCAAGACAGTACTTCTGTTGATAAAGAGAAATGCCTGTAGAGGAATGAACTACCTTCAGACTTAAGAAGAAAAACTTCAATAGACCCAAATTCTTGATGCAAAAATGCAATTTAAGAGTGCTTTTAATGGAAGATAGTTCTGCGATGCAATTTCCAATAAATACAATGTCGTCCACGTAAATGATAAGAGTAGTAAATTGAGAGTTGTGCATTTTGACGAACAGACTATGATCAACATGAGCTAGACGGTATCCACAAGAAATCAATAAGACAAACAATTTTTCATACTAGGTATGGCTTGCCTACTTAAGACCATATAAAGATTTGAGCAACTTGCAACATTGAGTTGGTTGAGAATTGGGAATACTGGGGGGAATGGCCATGTAAACGTCTTTAGCAAGGTCACCATGTAAGAAGGCGTTGCTGACATTGAGCTGATGCAACTCCCACTGATGAATAGAAGCAAGGGTGAGAACGACGCAGATAGTGGCCATTTTAACCACAGGGGAGAAGGTCTCGAAATAATCAATGCCCTCTGTTTGAGCAAATCCCTTGGCGACTAGGTGCGCCTTATAGTTGTCGACAATGCCGTCAGGGAGGCGCTTGATCTTATACACCCATTTGCAGCCAATAGGACGAACATTCGTAGGAGTATCCACTAGGCACCATGTCTTATTCAATTCCAAAGTCGTGATCTCAGAATCCATAGCAGCGTGCCAATGCGGAAGCTTAATGGCCTCATGATAGCTTGATGGTTCAATTTCAAAAGATATAGACATAATGTAGTAATGATAGGAAGGAGAAAGTTTGGAGTAAGAGATTACCGATTAAAGGGGATACAAACACTTGAAAGATGATTGTGTGAGGAGATTGCAATGGTAATCAACAAGGTTGGGAGGAAGGTGATGGGGTCGCATGGAGTGACGAAAAGGTTAAGGAGAAGGGGGGTCAGGGGAGTTCGACGCAAAAGACGACGGTGAGAGGGAGAGGAGGTTGGGGTTGTCATTGTCTGGTGGAGTAGGGATGGGGAATGACGGCGTTGTCCGAGAGGTGGGGGAGGGAAGGTTGGACTGAATGGTCTCAAGAAAAGGTTGGTTCATGTGTGTGTGAGGGTTGATAGAGGAAGGCCCATGAGGGATAAGGGGTTGGATTAACTGAGTAAAGGACCTAGGAGTGGGTGGTGATGAATTGCTAGTTGCAGACGTGAGATTACTAAAGAATGGTAAAGTTAGCTCATGAAAAATAACATTACGAGAGACAAAAATTTCTTTTGTTTCTAAATCCAAAATAACATATCCCTTAGTACTGGTTTGGAAACCTAGAAAGGTTCCACGTCTAGCACGTGGATCAAATTTGTGATGGTTAGTAGTGTGTAGATGTGTAAGCTAAACATCCAAAAACTTTGAGTTCATGAAAATCCGGTGTTTTGATTTGCAAAAGTTCAAAATGGGTTATAGTCCAATTTGTTGGAGATGGAACCCTATTAATTAAATGAACTGCATGTTTGATGGCATAAGACCAAAAATTACGGGGAAGGTAAGATTGAAACATTAATGCTCTAGCCACATTGAGAATATGTTGGTGTTTTCTTTCAACTCTCCCATTTTGTTGAGGTGTGGTGACACAACTGGTTTGGTGTAAAATTCCCTTTGAAGCAAGAAAGTCCTTGAGAAAAAATGCAAGACTATTATCTGATCGTATTGTTTTGACTTTTGTTTCAAGTTGATTTTCAACCAAATGTATGAAATTTTGCACATATGTTTTAACCTTGCCTTTTGTTTTTAGCAAAACAATCCAAGTAAAACGACTATAGTCATCAACAATGATTAAAAAATATTTATGATCATGAATGAAAATTTTAGAAAAAGGTCCCCAAATATTCATGTGAAGTAAATCAAATATCTTGAATGCTTTATTGATACTAGGTGAATAAGACAAACGTGACAAGTTTCATTAATAGATTTAGGAATAAAAGGAAATTGATGGTGTAACATATTCAACCTATTACCAGATAAATGACCTAGTCTAAAATGCTAAATATTAGAGCTAGATATATTAGTAGTGGTAGTATAGTTCAAAAAAGAGGGTATAGGCAATGAGAGGTAACATAGGTACCATTAGGCATTTTAATGCGAATGGGTTTTATTTGAAAATAATTTTGAAAATGATGTTGAAAAGAGGAAATGTGATTTGTTGCCCCATAATCTAGTATCCATTGGGTGTTATTAATAACATTTGAAAAATTAGAAATGGAGGAGGAACAAATGTTAAAAGATGCATGTCTGTTACCAAATGTTGGGCTTGAAGAAGTTAGAGGCCTAGGAGAGGTATGGACGAGATTAGCATGGTTCTGGACATTGGGTTTGTTGGTTGATTTCGAAATTGATCCAATAGCCATTAAGTGGTTGGAGCAAAGCTAGGAGCCTTTGATGTTGAGCTAGAGTGAATTGAGGACTTAACCCATTTGTGAGTTTGTAGTGTCTTGTATCTCCTTCCTTTGCTTGTTGAATGCTATTGACGGAGCTCAACTCGTGGTTGTGGATGCGTGGCTTGCCGGTGTAGCGTAGATGTCCTGGAGGGTAGCCGTGTTTGACGTAACACTCATTGATCATGTGACCAGTGCGACCGCAATAGATGTAGATTTTAAGGCTTTTGCCAACATCGAAAGGGGTTTTTTTTACTGCCATCACGATGCTTCGCAAGGGAGAAACATTGATGCTTCTCTGCCACGTTGATGAATGCGTTTTGGTCCTCCACGGGGTCGACGTTGAGGATTTGTTTTCGTTCGTGCTAAATGAACATAGAGAAGATGCGATTGATAGGAGGTAATGGTTCCATGAGTAGAACTTGGGAGTGAACAATAGAGAATTTGTCGTCGAGGCCCTTAAGGAAGCGAATGACAAGATCTTGCTGACGGTGAGTCTTCGCGGAGCAGGTGCACGATTCCAGGGGTTGATAGTTATTGAGCTCTTCCCACATGGATTTGAGCTTGGTAAAGTACTTTGTAACTTTTAGGGACCCTTGTTTAAGTCCGTATATTTCTTCCTGAAGCTTGGCAATCCGAAGGAGGTCTCCTTGAGAGAATCGTTCCTTGAGGTCATTCTAGACGTCGACGACATGGTCAAGGTATATAATGCTTTGTGATATTGACTGGGATAGAGTTGAGAAGCCATGACATGATGAGAGTGTTGCAACGCTACCAAGCACCATACATGGGATCTATGTGTGCTTGTATGAGGGAAGAATCAGTGAGAAAGCCCTTGACCAGGAATGATAATTGTTTCTTGTTAAGGCTGGGATTACAATAATAGAGGAAGGACTTTCACTAGAGTGTATGTAGAAGGGACTTGATGAATTTTGATCCATAGTATTGACATTGTTTTCGACGGAGGATGTTCCAAGGGGAGCTGATACCATAGGTTCCTTAGGAGGAGAGATGACAGACCACAATAGAATTGATAGAACAAAATACTCTTTCATTCATTGATCGTGCAAAAGTTACATAAAGAGATATATAACAAAACCAAAACAGAATATATAACAAATACAATAACAAAATGACAAATAAGAGAAAGGAAAACAAAATTACAGTCCTAGGACATAGAAAACATAGTCCTAGGACATAGAAAACATAACTAAAAACTGATAAGGAAAATGGATCAACATAAACAAAAGTAACACAACAGGGTTCAGAGATGCTAAACATAGGCATAGAAATAGGTGAGTTGACCTCAATCTTTTAACAGAGAGAGAGAGAGCAAAACGATATTCGAAAACACAAAAATTGAAAGTCGCGCGAAAACATTACAAGTAGTCTCTGTTATGAAAACATAGGCAAGGCCATAAAGCACACTCTTTCCGATAGGAGCAGTTGAAAATTGAATCCAATTTTTCTCATCATTTTCGTATCCGTAATAGTGTGAAAAGAAAGCCTAACTCCAAGAAGTTGATATTTCCCTTGGGAAATTATGGGAAGGAAAGATATCTTGGACTTTGCTGGGTGAATTCTTTGGCCTGAGCTTGCACAAAAAAAAGCTGCTTACAAGAGTCTGACCGAATTTGAGCAAGTGAAGCTTTAGCAAATAGAAGCTGACATCGGTCTGTCCCCGACTCCTCTGAGACTTAGACGGATAGACTCGTTAGACACGCTATTAATGGTATAAAAGGTGGGCCCCTAGACTGTTAGCTCGCCTGCGCCCAGTACTCTTTCACTTTATGGCTAGCCTTAGAAGGAGCTTTTGAGCTAAAATCCTTATTTGACTAAGCTTGATCATGTTAAACGAAAGCGTCGCTTTCTCTGTAGTGTTGTCACACAGCTGCCCGCCTAGAAGAGCCACTCGCTCTGTAGTGTTGTCACACAAGATAAGCACGCCGCCCGCCTGCTGGCCGGGCGAATCGAAGTTCTCTTCCGGTCAACTGTCCACCCAGTTGAGTGCAAAAAACACAGTAGAATCACGCAACGCACGCTGCTGGTGTGCTTCCTGCCCGCGAGGAAAGAAGAGCGACAAGGTTTAGTTCAGATTTGACTGTTTGCAGCATGGGAGCGGATTACCCAAAGTGCTTCTATTGCCCTATGCTACATACAGGGTCACCAGTGATGATGATTTTTATTAATAAAAAAAAAAAAAAAACACAGATCCATCGAGATAGCTTAATTAGTTTCTTAGCTTATTAATAAGCTATGACGACATGATCTGTGTTAGTAGTTTTTCTCAGTCGTCGTAGGATAAGTCGCAGGAGGTCATGGGTCCGAGCCTACACATAGCAGCCAAGTTCATGAGCTCTCTCTTCATCAGCTTCTTCTCCTTCTCCTCCTCCAGCTCCTCGCACTGGTTATCCATTATCTTCTGCAGTGCTTTGCACTGGCATTGGGTGCTCTCCAACTCGTTCAATTCGCTGCAGCACTTCTGCATGCGCTGTTGTTCTTCTTCATCTTCATCTTGATCTTTTGATCTAAAATAGTTGATTCTTCCCCGCATGGTTCTGAGAATGCGGTTGTTGTCGTCTTCGTCGCCTTGGATCTTCTCCATGATGTGCTTCTCGCAGGGCTTGAGGTTCGCCCTCTTGAGCTGCTTGCTGCAGCTCTCTTGCTGCTGATGCTGCCATTTGGAGGCGCAGCAAGTGTGGGCGATGAAGAGAAGAGCCACAAAGAGAATTGTGAACTTCATCATTTTTTTTTTTTGTGTGGGAATGATTTGATATTGATGAGTGAAGTGAAGATGAAGAGAGAGTGCAGTAGGGTGGGGGCATTTATTGAAGATTTGGGGGTACGATGTTGTTTTCTTGCTTGCATGGAATGTTTTACGTGGAAAGAAAGTGGAGGTGCTTTTGCTGGGGTGGCTTCATTTCCTTCAATGCTTCTTCATGTGCTTCCACGTAACACTTTCATGCATGCATTTGGTTTTTTTTTTTTTTTTTTTACCATGGGGACTAATATATTAAGACAAAAGCTATGTAACTGTTTCTTTTTCTTTTTTTCTTACTTCTGTTATTTTATCAGTAAAAATCTACTAATTAAGACTGATATGATTGCGGGCCAATTAATATGAAACTATTTTGTTTAGGCCTGGGCTTATATTTATTATGTTTAATTTGTTAATTAATTGATGGACCAAGTTTGTCTTTTGTTTTTTTGACAGAGACCAAGTTTTTCTTAAGACTGTATAATAGTAGTATCACGTTTAATATATTTAACTAATATAAGATTAATTAAATTTTTAGGTGGCAAACAAAGTAGAATCATGACAAAAAGATGATTGTTTATGATACAATTCCTCAGTTTATTATTCATAAAATTATATTTATAATAAGTAGGCTGGGTCTGTCATGTTCATGCACCAAAAAGAAAAAAAAAATTAACTTAGTAGAATCATAATTTCTGTGTTAAATAATGAAGTGGTTAATGCACAATTTTGTATTTTTTTTCTTTTCCTTTCATTTTAGTTTTTTTAAATAAAATAAATATAAATTCTGGTCTTTTGTAATTATTCCTTGAAAATTTATTATTTGTAGCCCATCTATTTTAAAATTGGATCAAAACCCAACACACTTTTTTTTTTCTTTTAGATTTTTCTTACCCTGGGCCAACTTAGATTCTAAACCTGGGTATGCTTAGTAAATACCGAGGTGCAAATACCGTAGAGAAAGGAAAGAAACGGCGTCGTTTCATCCGAGATACCCAAACACAGTTGAGAGATCAATTTCTCGAGAAACCATAGAGAAGAAAGAAGGAAAACACTTAAACACAGAGAACGCGATTTCGCAGCAGCAGCAATGGAGGAGCTATACGTAGCAGCTCTGTCGATGCTTCTCTTGGCAGCGCTGATCCCACTCTACCTATGGAAACGCCGTCAGGATTCTCAGCCTCCCCCTCCTCACCGCGACGAAGCTCCTCAGGTTTGCAACTTCTTCCAACTTCCTCATTTCGCCGCTAAAACCCTAATCACTTCAATTCTCGAGTCAATTCCGAAGTGTTTGACCATCGATAATCAATCGTCAGGCTCCGCGGAGAGAAACGGTGGCGCGTGGCACCGTCACTCGGCGCATGCGTCGCCGACCTGCTGCATCTGGAGCTAGCACTTCGGCAGATCCACCTGCGACGCAAGAAGGTTTAACTCGATCATTTTAGTTTTATTTTTTTTAAATTTAATTGGTTTTGTTTCTATGTATAGTATGTCTCTGGTGAGTAAAATATTAGCCAGAGATTTAACTGGAGCTAAATGTGTTGTTTCACACTAGGAAGGGTTGTGCATGTGGAATCATGGATGTTTGTAGTTTGGTGATATTTGTGTGTTTATGCTCTGTTTGGTTAAATTTCTCAAAAAGCATTTACAGGAGAAGAAAATAAGAAGGTAAAAGGAATTAGAGCCTGCTTGGATAAACTTCTGAATAAGCAAGCACTTGTAAGGGAGAAAATAAGAAGAAAAAATGGAACAATTTTCTCCCGTAAGCTAACATTACCTTATGTATAGGTTAAAGTCAACTTTTGTAGAAGCTAATGTGAAAGAGCTTCTACAAATTAGGTTATGCATAAGCTAATTTAAGTTTACTGAAACCTTGCCCTGACACCATGTTAAAATAGGAGAAAACAGAGGGATAATTAAGTGAAAACTATGTGTCAAAGTACACAACTGATGTGTGTTTATATATATTAATTATACATAAATAGAGGATATTATGTTTCTTCTAAATCAAAGATTATGTTCTTCTAAGTGTTTATTGAGAAGTTCATTTAAACGTGGCCTTAGTTTCTTTTCTTTGCTATCTCATTAGATACGTCAATGTTACCATGTTATTAAGTGTTTAGATTAGAATGGCATTTAGGGATATTTGCACCTTTGGAGTCAATTATTTGGCTTATTGTTTTTGCTATATGGAATTACCCTTGGACTTGTTGGTGAATGGCAATATGATATGCACACTGCTGTGTTGGAAGCATGCGTACAGAACTACAGATTGCATCTTGAAACTTGTTGCCATTTTGAAGTGATCAGCTGTGTGCATTTAAACAGAATCTGCTGGTGAGAGTGACGATGAAGCTGCTGGCAGAGGGTATTATGAGGCTAAAGCATCAAAGAAAAAGGAGATTAAAAGGCAAGAGAGGGAAGAACGGCGTCAGGTATTCTTTCTCTATGTTTTAGAAACTGGTACAATTTTTTTATGGTAATTATGTTATGTGGACACCTAACATCACAAACAATCCATTAACACTTATTATTATTTCTCTCTATCTCTCTCTTCCAATCACATCACCTATCATACCTACACTTCTCTCTCTTTTGTGTGTCAACTAGCATGGTATTTAATTCTCAGACTAATACTTAAACTGTTGAGTATTGGATACAAGGACTTTGGAGGATACTGGATAGAATTTGCATTCAGATATGGCTGTTGAGTGTGTACTTCAAGACAACACCCCTTCCCCACCCATCCAGGGAATTGTTATGTATTTCTTGAATTTCTGTGCTTAAAGTTTTAATAGTTGTATATTGGTCTTTCTTTTCGGAAGGCTGAGGAAGCTGCACGAGAGTCAAGGCAGGGAAAACAAGATCGTTATTCAGAAATTCGGAGGTTGAAGGATGAGGAGCGTGAGGCAGAGGAGCGTAAGTTGGTGAGTTTGTTACCTTGTTCCAATTTGATTTTAGGAGTATCATTCTTATGGTTTATTAACTGGCAAGGCACATGCTCTTCATGATTCATATAGGAAGAGGAAGCCAGAGCTCAAAAGGCTAAGGAGGAGGAGGCTGCTGCATTAGAGTTTGAGAAGTGGAAAGGTGAATTTTCAGTCGATGATGAAGGTACCCTTGAAGAAGTGCAGGGTAGTACTGAAGACTTGCTTGGCAATTTTGTTGAATATATAAAGGTTATTGTCTGTTTTTGAATTTATACATTCTTAATTTCCTTGATTTACCCTTACTTAATTTGCCAAAATTTATGCATTTCTGTGAGGCATAAAAAATTAATAGCAATTAACTAGGGTTACCATTGTCACCTTTAAAGAGGATTTATAGCCATTCTAATTTAGACTTGTTTTTTGTAATCGTTCAGAAGCAGAAATGTGTTCCCTTAGAAGATCTTGCTGCAGAATTTAAATTGCGTACACAGGTATTCTTTCTTATTTTTTTCCTTTTCCATTTCATTTTCTTATATTGTCTGTTGCTACAAGTTTTATGGGAGAAACAGTTTAACGGATACTATATTATGCTTTGCCAGTATGTTTTATGATCTATGTGCAACATCTATTGTATCTATTTGATTTTTCTAACATATATTTGGTCTAGGGTTTTGTATAGTTGAAAGAAAACAAGATTGTTCAGAGAGAAAGAGTTAGGGAAATCAAAGATTTGATGAGAGAGAATGTCCCTGGTTCTACTGCTACACAATGACTAGTACTATACTACTATATAAATCAGCCGCCACTTGAGTTGCTCTCCTCCAACAATCTAATTTCTATACCCAAAAGAATAATAGGATGAAAGTATAGTTTAGAAAGATGACTAAGCTTTACCTGATTTTTTATTTTCAATTTTTTTTATATTTTGTATTGATGCAGGAATGTATCCATCGCATCACATCTCTGGAAAGTCTGGGTAAGAACCTTTTCTTTTTAAATTGTCTTCCATCATAAGAAGTATCCATTACCTTTCTTCCCTCATTAGGTGGGGATGGATATGATGAGTTTATTTTGTGTTAAATTAGGTCGGCTTTCGGGTGTTATGGATGATAGAGGGAAATTTATTTACATATCCCAAGAAGAGATGAAAGCCGTTGCTGATTATATTAAGCGGCAAGGGAGGGTTAGCATTTCCCACTTAGCAAGTAAATCAAACCAGTTCATTGATTTAGAGCCTAAAGCCCAGTACTCTGAGGACATTAGTATTGTGGAGGAGATAGCTGTCAACTGACGTTGTTTTTTGACTTGTGGTTGTGGGTGGGAGGAAAATCGTGTTGTACATAGAAAAGAGAAGCAATTATCTGGTTTGGTACATGACATTGAACTGCTTTAGTATAACAGCAATTTCAGATTTTTCCTGTCGAAAAAAGTACACAGTATAGAAAGATAACGTATTTCAAGAGGCAGATCGATTTACGTATCTGAAGATCAAGTTACTCCCCAACACTCTTTTTGGAAATTGTATTCCATTTTGTTGGCCTTAATTTGTAACAAGTCATGACATCAGGACGTGCCCCTGTTTTGTTTTTTTTTTTTTTTTTTTAATTTCTGGAAAAATTTAAAACTTTAGATATGTGGAAGTAAGAAAATGTTAAACGAGAAATTCAAACCATTGTTCTTTTAACGTTAATGATTGTTGAGCCTAAGCTATTTAATTACTAGAAAATTGTGATTTAGCGATTGAAATAATTGATGGCTAATAATGATCGAAATTATTGATGGCGACCAAAATTAGTGATTGAAATATATCGATTGAATATTATAAGTAAAATATAATGATCAAATTAATCACTTAAAATTGAAATATAAAATTTAGTCATCGATTTTTTTGTCATTATATAACAATCGAATTATATTTTGGTCATCAACGGTTTTAAGATGATTTTTTTTTTATTTTTATATTTATTAACAACAAATTTTCTTAATTTTTTATCATTAAAACAAAATTTTCTTGTAGTATTTATCGTTAGAGATGTAAATTTGTATATAAATGAAATTGGGGTATAACTTTTTTACTTTTTTAGATTTAAATAACTTATATGATGATACATACTCAAATTTTGTTTAAGGTTTTAGATAAAAATTTTATGTAACTTATTTAAATCAGTTTTTTACTTCTAAAACATTGGTTTCAAACTTTTCTAGACGATTGGACAGTTCTCTACCTTTTTTTTTTCTCTCATATATTATTAATTACTTTTTATTATGTTATTACCAATTTGATTATCTTTTAGTCTATCAAAACCAAAAACAATAACAAACCAAGAGAAGCAATATTGAAAATGAAGCTCTTAGGAGCTGCAATAGTCCCCCACAACACCTCTCCAAAACCCCGAATTAATCTCAAATTAAAATTCCATAACAGTTAGAAAATGAACCTATTAATTAGAAGTTTGCAGGAAAAACGTATCTACATGAACTATCAAATCCCATACAACTAGAGTAGCGTAGGTAAAACAAAAAGGCCAACTAATTGGAACATAAGCTAGTTATACATACTTAACTTATTATATAATAATAAGTTTCACACACAATCTTGTATCAGATACACAGTCAGTCTTATTTACTTTTACACCAAAAGGCGGCATCTCTCATCACATGCATGCATGTTCATGTCATGATTTTGCATATCGTTATCTCTCTGCTCAGTTTGTATAAGCACCCCTTTCGTTGATGATCGATGAGAGTGATATATATAAAAAAAGCAGCCCCGAAGAGAAGAAATAAAGCCCTTTAAGGAAAGCAGATAGAGACTTTATCAAAGCCAAGGTTTAATAATTTTTTAGATGATCAAGAAAGTCAGAAAAGCAGTGAAAATGAGTGCAATGACAGTACTGATGGAAGAAGAAGATTTGTGGCCTGAACTTTTGGGAGGTCTAGTTGGAGGAAGTGCACACTCCATTCCATTGAAGAAAACCTTGGTGGGGAACCCATCACGTGTAACATCAAAGTTTTCTATATTCTTCTTGCTGAAGGAAAGAACAGATTGTTGTTTCCCTGGCACCTTAGGGTCATAAGTATGTGTTCCATTGGTTCTTCCCGCCAAGTAATTCATATCCTTCAGCCCTTGGAAGAAAACCGTTTTCAGACCAGGAATCCTCGTACCGTTGAAGGAATAAACATCCTCAAAATCGTCGAAAGTCCTCCTCAGCTGAACCGCCGTGAACCAATCGTCAAAGGAGTAGTCCTCCCAGTTGAAGAGCGTGATCCTGGCCGTCCATCCGTCCTTGTGATCAGAACTCACGTGCCAGTTGATGCTGACGGGGCAGTTGTCAGCACAAGGGAGTTTCACAGGCACGTGCAGGTGCTTGAGCTTGGCCCACGCACGTGCCTTCAAGGTCCTGTTAACAAACGGCACGAGAAGAACATCCGGTGGAATAAGCATCGGGGAAGCCATAGAGTTGCACTTCCTCGTGTCGTCACAGCCGCACGCGCACGTGTTGCAAGGAATGGCCGATTCATTGTAGAAAGCCGAGAACGAGACGCAGCAGCGGGCCTGCTGGGGCTTGGGCCTGGTGATGTTGCAAACTATTTGCCAACTCGCGACAGCTGTGGAAATAGCCCTAAGCCCACTGGGATCAGGGAAGACCTGAGGGTCAACCCTAACCGGTGCACTGCATTTATACTCCGGGTTAATAACACCGTCAATGTTCCACTTAATGGGTGGAGTCAGAGAAGTTCTGTTATCAGTGTCTGGTGGCATTTTAAACACTTGCATCTGAAACATTGACCTAGCTTTGTTCCTGTCCATGATTGGAGGCAAAACGGTGCCGTTTCTGCAGCACCAGGGGAGCTTCCCGATCTTCTCATCTTCTGCTCTCTCCGCCGGAAGGTCCGAGATTGTTGGCTTCTTCTGACACGTGGCGACCTGCGAGAAGTCCAAGTCTCTGTAGGACCTTCCTGCGACGCCGTAGAGGCACTCGGAAGGGTCCTTTCTGCGAGGAAAAGCACCTTTCATGGAGTAAATGAACTCTCCTCTTTGCCACTCCCATGTTAAGTTCCAGTGGTCGAGACGACCCAGTGGGTGGTTGTTGTCTATTGTGATTTGAGCGTAGTAGTTGTTGGTGAAGGCTTGGAGCACGTCAAATGCTATGATTAGGTCTCCATTGCGACGTGGTGGGTACTTTGTTTTCTTCACTACCTTGGCTTTCACTTTTGGGTCCTTTCTGCAGCATACGAACATGCTCTTGGCTGCATGCAGATATGCACCCATATTATTATTGATTATTCATTCACACGCATGTCAAAAACAATATATCATTACGTTGTTTGATTCACATTACATGTAACTATTGCTAGTGTTTTAGTATAATGAAAAAATTAAACCATTCCTAATTATTTTACACCCTTTTTTTGTACCTTATAAAGAGTCTCTTTTCCACTTATCATTTTATCACATTCTTTGAGGGGTAATATATGAAGGACAGAGTAAAAAATGTAAGAAAAAAAAATCATGAACGTTTGCTTGTACGTACCATTTATATGCTAGTGAATTACGAACAAGAAAATAAAATTAAACATCCATAAAAATTGATAGGAAAAACAATTAGCAAGAAGCATTTTGCTTGAAATAATGTTAAACTAATTAATCATTAAAATCATAAACAACAATCAATTCAATCAGAGGCATTTTTATTTGCAGTGATTTTAAAAATTAGAAAGTATTTATAATTTCAAACATTTATGAATATTATTAGTGATTATGCATGCATGAAATGAATTAGTTACCTCGATGAGTAGGTGCAGGGCATTTGAAGCCATCATTCTGAAGACGAATAGTTTTAGGCATTGGCGAAGCCCCAGCACCCAACCCAAACTGCGTCCCAGTTATGTCAATCTTCACACTCATCTGATTAATATCCCCGGCTGTCTCTATGGCGGTTTTCAGGTCCGTCACGGCAGTCCCCGACATGGTGGTCCCGTTCCCCACCTCCGCCGGAAAGTCCCCGGCGTCGATGAGCACGGCGCCGTCGGTGGACACCAGCATCTCGCGATGCTGGAACCCGACGTACATCTTCCACCCCTGCACCTCCTCGTCCCCGACGTTAGTCAGGGACGCCTCCGCCTTGAAAGCCCACGCCTGCCTCGATGCGTTCGTCACGTGCGGGTACTCCTTCACGCGCCCCAGGAGCTCGTACGTGAGGAACACGCCATTGCAGGCGTCCAGCTCGGTCGCGTGCGGCGGAGGTGGTGGCGAGGACAACAACTTTATCTTTTCAAAGTCATTTTGGCCGCGGCCAACGTGGAAGCTGAGGAAAAGAAACAAAAAGATTGTTAATGTTGTTGTTGTTTTCGTTGGGTACAAGGAAGGCATGTGCTTTAATGAGATAGTTTTCATATCTCGTGGTGTGCTTTGTTTCTTTTTTCTTCTTCTATCTAGCTAACCAACTGTGTTTTTGTTTTTGTGTGTTTTTGTACGAGGAATGAGGTTGTTGAAGGTGGTGGTGGCCGCGCGGGGACGCGGCGGAAGAGTGGAAAAATAGGAAGAAAAGAGAGGGCAGAGATGATATATATATGAGAGGAGATCGGAGAGGGAAGTTATGTTCCGTTAGTTTAAGCGGTTGTTTCGGGGTTTGTAAGCTATAATTGGAATGGAAATGGAAACAGTATGCAGCATTCGTTAGTCCTGATTTTTCTAGGTCCAATATCATAAAATACTTGACATTCCATCTTTTTCTCGATTTTTCTTCTTATTAAATCATATTAAATATCTTTCATTTTTCATTATTCATGAACAATAATAGTACTTGGGAGTTGGAGCTCAAAATTTTTTATTACCAGAACGGAATTGGAAACGGAATTTTTGTTGGCTCAATAAAACTATTTCACATATATTAAAAAAATTAGTTAATTTTATTAAATTAATTATCTCAAATTTATTAAAATATTATTTTTAAAGGGCTCATTCTAAAAATCAAGAAACTTTACCCTGTGTGATTGAATGACACTAATTTTTTCTAGTGATTACTCTTTTGTTGGTAACCAATTATCTGAATTTTTTTTTGGAGAATTAAAACTGTTGTATGTGATTTGGTTTTCAATTATTATTTTTCTTTCCTTTCATACAAAATTGTCCGTCACCTTTCTTGTTTGTTGCAATGTTGGCTATTATTGATATTTAATATTGTACTCATTAACTGTTCATGAAAAAAAAAAAAAGACAAAGAAGACGACATGATCAAACAGTTTTCACATATTCAAAATGGAGACGTGTTATTGTTAACTTAATTACCGTTTGTGTGAACTACAATCCTAAAACGATTAACTACTCTTCTCGAGAAACAAGGTAACATTAATATAATTAATGCTTTGGGGGTGTAAATACAAAATAATTATGTTAAAATTAGTTGGTTTTGATTTATTTTTATTTTTTGCTAGATTTTAAATACATTTTTATTCAATTGTCTCCAATACGATCACTTAACTAGTGGAAAGAAATGAATATCAAAACAAAATTAATTTCATTGGCTCGAAATTGAATGGTTGTTTCCTCTATGCAATAACAAAGTACAAATAGATGGTTGTACAGAACAATTCTATTTTCATATACTATCTCACTTCTTTTTTTGATACAAAAAGAAAAAAAAAAGTAATATTTCACATACAACAACAATTGCTCAGGGATTTTGATGGTTGGATATTTGAATCCCTTTTTTCAATTCTGTAAAGTCCTGATGTTCTCCATTATTGTCTCCCAGGGAGCAACAACACATGTACCATACAACATATTACAAAAAAATCATTGGATATTTGGATGTATTTGGTGCTTAGGGTTTCTTGGCCTGCAGCAATTACATAATTACTTGAAAATGGTCAGGAGATAACTAAAGGAAATTATATTAGTAAAAGGAAAAAAAATAAAATAAAGATCAATATGATTAAAGATCAATACTTAGAATTTGGATTTAAGATTTACACATCAAGTCCAATGTATTGGAAAACGTTTTAAGCAAAAATGACAAACTATAGAGTGTTGATGGCAATTGATATTCAAATTTAGCAGTGACACTAAGCACTGGCATGTACCATGCAACATGGTCATATTCCTCCACTACATCTTTGAAGAAATGATCACTATAATCAGTCTCTGCCTAAGAGTTTGATTTGATTTTCCTCCTTTTTTTTTTTTTGAACAAATTTGATTTTCCTCCTATTATATCATTTATATGGAAATATGAAGAGATATGAAAAGTGAGGAAGAGTTGAAGAGAAAACACTACCTTTCTCAAATATTTCTTGTGAAGTTTCAAAGCCCCAATGCAAGCTTTTTTGGCATCTAGATTACCCGTCATGTCATTCAAAATCTGAGAATAAGTACATCAGAGAGGAGCAAAGAAGGAAGTTAGTAGATACAAGAATAAATAATAAGTGAAAAGATTTTGCATCCAAGTGATTGCTTCATCTAATTCAAAATATTCAATGCAACTTGATGAGAAAAGACTAACCTTGACAACATCATCCAAGCCCCGAGCTTCTTGTAGTAGTTTTGTACTTTTATCTTTCAATACACTAGCAACAAGGAAAACAGATATAGGAAGAGGAGCTTCAGAATTCTTTGATCTACTCTTCAAATTTTCTCTCTCATACTTTCCACACTGACGTATTGACTTTGTTTTTCCTTTCGAGCCCTCGGCTTTTCCAGAAGCCGATTGCGGCATTTCATACATCAAGAACAAGTCGGGATCATATTCTAGAGCCCACATCATCTGTTAAAATTTGAAGTAATTAGTAATTGACCATCATTTAAACATAATATATCACAAAAGTACAAAAGAAGCCAAGCATACCTCCCAAAGGTACAATGAATCGCAAAAGGAGAATTCTCGACGAAACAAAACCATTAGCATTCGAAAAGCAAACAGGTAATCACCTCCACCAAGATGCTCTGTGCTCCAAAGTTAAAAGACAGCACATTAGTACTTTCCTTTCTCGATTATTAATTGAGAACAGTTTAGCTAATTTTAATTGAAAAAAAAGGAGATTTATTCACAACTGTGGATGACAATATAACAGTGATCATAACAAATCATTTTCCATGAACACTTTCTTGCAATCATCATTTCTTAAAACAATAATTAAAGTTAAAATATTATATCCATATTTGATCATAAATAAAATCCAAAAGCATATATGCAAGAAAATACCTATATGTTTATGAAGTTTTGGATCAATTACTTGAGTAACTGAAGCCAAATTACTTAGTTGAGCTGACACGCCAACAGAGCTCTCGGTGCATCTAAAATTGCCTCGCTTTACAAATTGAAGAACACAAATCGTAAGAAACTGAGATGAAGTTGAATGTCTAAAAAATCTACTAATAGAAACTAGTTTCTACAAAAAAAAAAAAAATGTGCAGCGACAAAATGTTAATTAATCAAATGGAATCCTTCTTAAAATTTCAAGCAGCTACTGTCAATGACCTACTCACCAAAAGTTTCAGCTGTCGGTTGAAGGCTCAAGATTGGGATTATTACATGATTTACATCCCTAACACACCCCACATTAACACAAGATCCCAAAGGACTTCAGCCATGTGCAATGCATGGGCCCAATTTTTCCATGTGTTGAAATTCATTTTTTATTTAGAAGAATGACAGTGACAAGGACCAAACTCTTAACCACTCAATCAAGGAGGCTCAAATACTATCTAAGCAACCAACTCTCTTAAAAGTTTAAGCCATTAGACAAAGACTCAAGAATGGTTTTATTACATCTCTAACATGTACCAAAATTACAAATACATTATAATTCATCTCTTCATAGTTGTATATCTGCAAACATGCAAGCTCAATTGTAATTTTATAACGGAAGTCCATCTTACAAATTTGGGATAGTTCCAACTGTGCAAGGCAAATAAAAAGTGACAATGGCATAATTTTGTAACAGGAATTTCTAACCAAGTATGCACAAGAAGAGAATAAAGCAGTAAGTTTTCAACATTACGATAAATGGATTTGTGAAACAGCATAATTAAAACATTAGTGTCAAACCTTGAAGAACTTAAGCCCAATTTTAACTAGCCTATAAACACTGCAACTTAAGCAAGAGATAATATTTAAAAGTGAACAATCAAGGTTAGGAATACAACATTTCCTAGATATACCAACACGATCCTGCCCCCCCCCCCCCCCCCCAACACACACACCAAATCTTTTCAAGAAATCTTAGCGTAGAAAATGTGTCAAAAATAAATAATAAAATAGAGCATAGAGAATTAGAGATAAGATGTTTACAAGTCTGCGCATCAAACGCTCAAAGCACCAAAATGCATCTGCTTCATCATCAAGAAGAATTATCATAGGGGAGCATAGGTCACCCATTCCTGTTCAGAATTGTAAATGTTAAAACCAATGTCTACATATAGTGTTGGTGTATGTCCAAAAGACGCCAAATGTGTATGACCCACCTTGACCATAGCCAACATCCTTATCTATCCAAGCGTAAACAGCAAGAATGTCCCATAGTTTCGACAAGTTTTCTTGCTTCTCATAAAAAACTAATGTCCTATCAGTGCGAACAACATCAAGACCTGAAATGTATTACATGCAAGAAAAGTGTCATTTGCCGTCTTAGTTATGTTATAACAATAGGATCTTATACTACTACATGAGAAAACTTTCACAAAATTAGTCTAATTCTAACCATGTCCATGCAAATCAAATTGAATTTGTACAGCAAAGCATTAAAGGCATGATGGATATATGAAGAAAATAACTGTGGGAAAGGGTTCTGCCTAAAACTTGGACAATACACAGAAAAATAGATAACATATAATAGCCAAAATATAACGGACAGTGCATTGAGAGCAAATTATTCACAAACCTATTTGATGGAGAGTTAACATCCACTGGATTACTGTCTTGTCTGTCACCTTTTCTAAATTATTTGCAGCATCCATACTTGAAGGACTATTATCATATTGAGGATGTACAGCCAATCCTCTGGCTGGACTTGTTTCTTTCAGAACCAATGGATCTTGAATTGGCTGACCATCTTCAGTAATAACAGGTGCTGTGACAAATCTACCACTTCCAACAAGAGGAAATAATTGACGGCATTCTTCTTTCAATGTGGCATATTGCATTCTGATGACATAAAAAAAAAAGTGATATTCAAGTAAGGATCTATCAGATTTGGAATTCAGAAACTGAAGTTTTGTATTGCAAAAAGTATTGATATTATCCCTGTATAAAAGGATGAGGAAGCAATTCTTGTCATATTTTTTAAGGCCTATCAAGCCTATGGTGACATATTATACTCATTGCATTTTTATTTGAAAGGAAGACCTAGGTAACAGAGTGAAACACCATAAAAATTTTAAATGTTTTAGGATGCCATGATGATAATAAGGGTGAAAAAGAGGATCCTTATTTTTTAAAAAAATCATTAAATGGGAAAACCAATAACCTTCTGCGTTGTCTTATTTGATCTCTTTCCTCAAATGTACTCTTGGGATCATAGCAACCAAGTAGAAATTCCCAAACTTCTCCCTTAATTGATGGATGGACTCCCTAGTTTGAAAATTATAATAAAGCAATCATCAAACGACAGCAACATATACAAACACTTATCTCTTTACACTTGTGCACATAACAAACCATAATCTTCAATAATTTTAGGCCATGTCCCTTGCCAATAATCAGCACAGGTCATGCAATACTCAAGATCATGAAGAAAAAAGTTAAATATGGTTATTTTAGTCCTTGAATTACCAAAGCACGGTCATATTAGTCCTTCAAATTCTAACAATAAGGACTAAAATCATTATGTTTGATAATTTTGGGAACTAAATTGACTGATACACAAAATTTCAAGGACTAATTTGATGTATTACTCGAAAAACAAGACATCACTCTCAAATAATAATAGCTACCATAGACTTGTGAAATCTGCAAATCTAAATTCAACAACAATTTCATTTTCTTTCTTATCTTTCATAGATAAAAAAGGAGTGTTCTGCATTAGTTTCCTAACTATAATACTGAAGTACAATATTTTCCAACATTACATTCAATTGTTGTCTTAGAATGGTAATGTAAAGCCTATGTCACAAGTCTTAGAAGAGGTTTAAGTACAAAAACAAAAGCAACACAAACATTTTATATTTTAAAATAAGTCCCAAAAAAAAGGAGCTACTCTGAACTGGAAACTTTCTAATCAAAAGACTGCTAAAAAAGGGAAGATGTTTCACAAGGGGAATGTATATGAAAATATGTGGAAAATGAATTTCATTCTTATCTCATTCAGCAATATCTTGAAATCTGCAGCCGGCAGAACTTGGCCAGATTATTTTTTTCTAATACTTGTTGTGTGTACATTCTCCATTCTCAAACATGGTAATGGAATCTCATGTTCTAAAGAGAACCAAATTAGACCCATACAAAAAGTTCAGTTACATTCCAAGGGTCAGTTCAACCATACGAAACAGATACCCTTATGTTTTTCCAGCAAGATAGAGTTCCCTGTTGCACCAACTACACCATAATGGAAAAGTAGGAGACAGACTATATTCCATATTCTCAAACATATTGAACCAGCATTTTAACTATAAAAAACAATTACCCCACGGTAGATTCGGCTTAGAGTCTTGCCTATATCTAGATACCCGTCTGGAGTAAATGCAGCATGCCATTTTCTTGCACTTAGTGTTTTACCAGCCTGGACCATATAACAACAAGAAGTTAAAAATAGATGAACATTATATGGGTGTTATCAGATTAGAAATTCAGCTAAATGTAAAAGTTCTCAACTCAAGGCATACAATAAAAACTAAGAACAAGTAACATACCACACAACATGCCAATCTCTTTATAGATCTAAAGATCCCACCACCCCACTCCCACCCCCACCCCAAAAAAAATAGGTCAAGAGCTGAACACCATGGAGAAGTGTGAAAAAAATACTTGATCCCAAACAAACCCAAGAGACAAAGACAATTAATCATGTGGTATTAGTCATGATCTGTCATAAATTACAAAGTGTATTTTATCCATATTCAGATTTAATACTCTTATAAATTACTTATGTAACTGAACAATCAAGAACTTAATAACCAGCCCATACGCTGCATTATTTTATTACAGAAAAAACAAAAATGGAAATCTTAATATAATGAGTTTTCACTAAATCAAGTTCTACTAGATGACCTAACTTCCCTAAAATAAAAGATGACCTAACTCATTAAGAGCTTCTCTAATTCATGCCACTAATATAAGAATCAGGACTATGTCCACACAACTAGGGACAATCATATAATCAATAAAGTTTACGTTCAATTTCTCATTTATGATATGCAATTTCTGTACAATAAATTGCCGTAAGTGAATCAAATTTCCTTCGCTAAAACTGATACTTGACATCACTGAATTTGAAATACATAACAAGCAAAGTGCAAAGATAAACTATCCTAAAAGCTGTACAAAATATCTTATTTCCCTTTGATAAAATACCAACATGGCAACATCAAAACTATTGTTGACAACTTAGTAAAGGTCAACAATGCAACACTTACCCTCATGTATGATTTTCAATTATCTAAAATCACAAGCTATACCCCAAATGAACAACTCCAGTTTATTCACTTAACGAGCTCAATATAGCTTATTCACCAATGAACATTCTTAAATCACCAAAAACATTCACAAAACCTCAAATTCAAATGCATTGCTCATAAAAGACCAACACCAGTTCCCATCAACCAAATACTTCTTATTCAATAATGAACAAAGACACACATATTAAAAATAGGGAAAAAAAATTACCTTGATCTTAAATCGAGTAACGGGAACATCGGTGCATTCGGGGCGGATTTCATAGAAAGAATCAGCTGAAACTCCCGGATCTCTCCACATCCTAATCAACCAAACAAAAGGGAAACAGAAACAACTAAAAAGCAATGGTTTTTGGTATGAACAATCCTTAGCAGAACGCAGGAGCTGGACCCTTTGGGAAGATCAAGCAAACCCAGAAACAAAAACGTGTCAAGTGAAGAATTCAAGGAGAATCAAGCTCCAAAAGCTACACAGAACAAAAAAAAAACGATTTTTTTGTATTTAACTAGTAGTTAGAATGTTATGGCATTGTGGGGGTGGTTGGTTTGAGAGAGGAAGATAGCAGCAATACTCTGTCAAAAGGGTTGAATAAGAATTAGAAAGAGAAGAAGATTCCCAAATTTTCGTTACCCTTTCCGCACTCCCTGATTAATGCGTAATAAATTTATAAACCAGATAATGTTTCATCTTTTTTTCTATTTTTTTTTTTTTACTTTTACCGTTAAGTTTTGTTTTTAATTTTGTTCTTTTGTGTGAGAAACGTCATATAACTTATATTCTCATATTGTGAATTTTCTCAATATTTTATAATAAGAAAATATAAAATAAAACATATCTGATTGAGTTATCTTAGCACGAGACTTTTTTTTTTAGGAAATCTTAGCATGAGACCTGGTCTTTAGCAGAGTCTGCTTACCTAACTTTAACGCTCGTGATTTATTGAATCGACAAATGATAAATAAATCCTACTTAGGTCTTAAATATAAGAGCCTTTTAATTTATTTATACTACTATTTTAAAAAATAACTAGTTAATTTAATCAGCAGCGTTAAATTAGTGGAATTGGATGAAACTAACAGAAATTAAGGACTGATAAATCTAAAAACTATAAGAGCAAATTAAAATAAAGCATAATATTTTAGATGTACAACGTATTATCAATTTTGCCAAAATTGTAACATTTTGACACTGAAATGAGACAAATAATCTCAGTTTTTCTTGAATTTTTATATAAAAAAAAGCTTAGATGCCTGTAAGCAAAGTATAAACCGATGATGCACGTTCTTATACAAAAGATGAAAGATTCAAAGAAAATAATCTTAACAAGGAAAGTGAACTTATGCTTTGCTCCAGAATCAAAGTAACCCAAAGAGAGGAACGAATAAGAAAAAGTTTCAAGAGCTTATGCTTCACTGCCACAGTTTGTAAAGTTTCCATGCATCTGGTGCCTACAAAAACCCATATCATGGTCTTTTTAATGCATCCTTCTTCATCTTCAACATTTGGTTGCAATATATACCCTCTTGTCCCTTCTTAGTTCCTCATTAATTGATTTTTCTCTCCAATGGCTACCATCATTAATTTGACTGCTAATGAAGTAGTTCATGCATTGGGCTTGTTCTGTATCTTGCTGTTGGTGCATAAAGGTAATGCCTATGAATTTGTAGTTGGAGGCCAAAAGGGTTGGAGTGTCCCAAGAGACTCCAATTCCAACCCTTACATTCAATGGGCCCAAAGGAGCCGGTTTCAAGTAGGAGACTCCCTAGGTAAGTTCTTATTCAATCATATCCCAAGCTATGTATGTTTATCTCTCCTTTTTTCTTTTATAGATAAGAAAAACCTTTGTTCCTTTGTTCAAGAGAAATTACTAAACAGTTTAACATTTATGATATTTTTATAAAAATTAATAGACTTATATTAATAAAATATTGAACTTTCACTTATTACGCCAATAATATATTGCAGTGTTCAATTACCCTTCTGGCCAAGACTCAGTGATTGAAGTGAGTAGCCAAGACTATGGCAGCTGCAACACTGATGCATACACTGAGAAATTCTCAGATGGCCACACAGTGATCAAGCTCAACCAATCAGGGTCTCACTTCTTCATCAGTGGAAACAAAAGCAACTGTCTCAAAAATGAGAAGCTGGTGGTGATTGTGCTGTCTGACAGGAACAACAATAATAAAAACACAAACCAAACAAGCCCTCCCTCTCCTTCTTCTCCTTCTCCCTCTCCTTTATTTTCAACACAATCATTAGCTCCTTCACCAGCACCTTCTCAACAAGTGGTTCCACCTCCACCTTCACCATCTCCACCAGTGGCAGCACCTCCTCCTCAGCAAGAGGCTCCTTCTCCACCATCTCCAGTCACAAGTAACCCCACTCCAGCTCCTGTTAGTGATCAACCTTCTCCTCCTTCTCCTCCTCATAATGCTGCTTCTTCAATCTTGCTCAGCTTTGCTGGTTCTGTTGGAACATTCTTGGCCTCAGTTCTGATTTTTTCTTTCTAAGTGGAGTGTATCATACGATATGAGTGGTTCAGTGTCAATTTTTATTTTATTTTTTTCCCACAATTTTTTTTTTATGGATTCCTATACTTTTGAGTTCAGTTTTATTGAACTGGCCTTTGGTCTAAAGTTGGGATGCTATTTGATATTTGTTTGTGAAAACTGAGGAATAAGCTGACAATATATATATGTACCCTTTTGTGTGCTTCTTATTTGATGATTGTAAGAATATTCTATATGTTGAACTTGGAATAAATAAAACCATTTTTAATTGTAATAGAGTTCGTAAATATGCCAGATTATAGTACTTAATTTTGTTCCCTCTGAAGCATAACTGCATAAGTTAACATGCTGACGAAGTTACAAATGAAAAGTTATGTCTTGGTATATATTGTTATGATGATATGTTCGCCACTTTTTTCATTCTCCATCAGAGTATCAGACGTGCTCTCCTCTCACTTACTATGCATGTAACCAATTTTATATCTAACAATATATTCTCTAACATATTCCTTTTAATACACATTTTATTTTTATTATTGATTGAAATTTATTAAAATTTACAATTATGAAAGTCATTAAAAAAATATTGATTAATGTTTTCAATTTTTAATACCATTAAAAAAATATTCTAATTTTGCCTTCAATGATGATGACATTACAAGTATGTATTGTAAAATTGTGGAGCGAAGAACGCCTTAGGCGGCACAAGGGAGCAAATCAAACTGTTCATTTTGACCATTCAATCAGTTTAGCCCCAAATTTACATTCAAAATCATTAATCATCCTAGATCATAGCAGCATTTTTTTGTCAACCATAACCAAGTACTACAAAAAATTAGTGGAGGCAAAAACAGGATGCATTTATGGAGTTCCCAATCCATGTACTGAATCAAAAACTTAAAAACTATATTTTTATGCTTTATGGTGAATCTAAAATAAGCGGATCTAAAGAAATCAAAAGTCCTATGCTATAATAAATTGTCAAAACTATCTATCAAAAATTTTTGCCAAGCTCAACTTTTTTCATTAGTCTAATAGTGTTGTGCAAAATCGCGTCCATAATTCCAGCAACCTGAAAACCACATAGCAGAGTCGTCAACCATACAAATAGGGGATAGAGGACAATACAAGTACTGAACTGAACCACAATATTATGAGATACAAACCGTGAAAACACCCCCAATAATAGCACAGACATTTGTAATAAAGTGAGAAAAGGACTTCTGGTTTTCCGTTATTAGGACCTGCTCACAAAAATTAACAAGTAAACCAACCAGATATTAAAAAGGAAACCAGAAACTTGTTCAATCTACGGTCTCCATAAGCATACCTGCATGGGGGAGAGCTCAAGATGGAACTTAGCAACAGGAATGTGTACACTCTGTGCCACATTGCTGTGCGCTGTGTACTCATACTCCTCAACTAATTTATAATCCTTTCTAGTTACCACCTCTGTTTTAACTATCTGAAGGTAATGCTCCATCTGCAGCCACAGATATCAGATAAATCATAAATGTGTAAATAAATCTCCAAGCATCAGAGATGCTTGTCTTTCTGTAGTTACTAAGTTAGAGGTTTTTACGTTAAATATTCACTTACAGTAACATTTGCTCCTAACTCTTGTGTATTGATAAATGACCGACCATTCAGCCTGTCATGGCTGCTACCAACGTAAGGCATCAAGCGCTTCACATCACTCATGACCCTAGGTGACACTTTCCTTCCAAAAGATAAATGGTTTATGACATGTGACATGTTCATTTGAGAAGCATCAAAGGAATGAGCATTGGATCTAGCTGAGATGATCAAGTTTCCAGGAACCTGCAGAGACCAAAATAGCTTATATTTCAGCATAATATATACACATTTTTTGAAAGAAAGAACGAGGTCATATCCCCTATTCAATTTATTTCTGTTATTTTAATGTTAACAACTAAAGCTTCTATTAAAAGCAAAAGACAATTTAAAAACAAGGTAGGAACCAAGTGTATCAATTATTTCCAGAGCAACGTGAATCTCTTAGTTCATCCTCACACTGAAAACAAGAAAGCACTGGAGTTTTTCTACATTATAGTAGAAGGTTAATTTTACCCATACAGGAGTATACCTTCTTGACACGCACATATCCGTCAATTCTACATCCCCCTGCTGATGGTGCTGGTCTTTTTGTATTTATCGCAACATTGGATTTATCCTCCAAAGGTAACTTCTGAGAATCTGAAGGGAGAGATGCCACTAAATTATCCATTGTCTGCAGTGGGGATACTTCATATCAGGCATGTTTCACTCTAATGGTAAATAAGTGATGTTCAATTACATTTAAAAGCATTGAGTAGACCCTTTTATGTTAAACTTGATTCAAATAATGACAATTCAAACTAAATATAATGTGTACCTTGACTAGGCTATCTGAGTCACGATCTCCATAATAGGACTCGTGATCATGATATCCATGGTCAGTTCTGAAATAGAAAAAAAATGGCTAAGCATATGAAATCCAAAACTTTAAAAATCACAGACCAAAGAGGTTCAACATATCATGTAGATTTCGTAGAATTGGCATTGCCTACAGATACAATGATTTACTGCTGCCATGTTCAAGGAGGAATAGTATCGGTAGCAACTACAAGTTATCTTTCATTACTACTACGTAGGACATCTCACATCACAAATTCCTATATGATCTTCCTTTCAAAATTAACCTTATCTACCTATTCCAATACTAGCATCCTTACATCCTCCCAATCTTCTGTCATTATTACTATTGGCCTTTGATCATTATTCCCATTCTAGACAAGATTTGAGGACCATTAACATAATTTTTGGAAGGAACAAAAACTATATATCATTACCATAGAAAAATGTAATATAATTAAGCAAATAAACAAGCATATAATACCTAAAAAATGGTAAGCAGATGAGTTTTATTCCAAATGAAAAAAAGTAAAAAGAGATATTGTATTATTACCTAACATCACTTCCTTTACGAAAGATACGAATTGAAGGATACCCTTGTATATGATGGCTGAATATTGAGATGAATAGCGAAAAAACACAAGAAAAAAGTAGCAAAGTTATCAAAAATGACAAAAGGAAATATCAAATTACAATGAAGCGTGTACTTTCAATCAAGCTAATTTAATAAGTATGGTTAAAGCTCATCTCCATCTTCATAGTAAGCTAAGCATATATCTATAAACCTATATCATAAAATTTGTTTACGATAATCCATGATCTTGACATGATAAACTCCTGGATGTAATTCCTATATGCAATGACATAATACATTACATAATACGACAAAAGAATGAATATCTTTGTTAGTATATACAAAATACCCAATGTTATCCTAAATCCTGACCATATCTTATATTATCCTTTATACGGTTTCCTATTTAGTAGCATTATGATTAGTATAAATAAGGGTTAGTGCTGTAGGTTTTATGATCATATAAACACATGCAACACATCCAAATAGTTAAAAGATTATTATCCAGTCTCTGTTCTCTCTATCTCCTCTCTCTGTATCGTGGTTGGTAGATACAAAATGTATCTCAGTTCAATTCAATGTTTAATATTTAACACATTTCAAATACTCCCATTGTTTTCTTTTTTTATCTATTTTGAAAAATCTATCCTACTGCCTTAACTATCTCATCTCTGTACTTTCATCCAAGGTAAAAACTTTCAAGATGGTCCATATATGATTCAGTAAAATTATAAAGGATACAAAACCTGAATGGTCAATAAATACAACAAAAAGATCAAGGAGATTATTAAATCAGCTGCAAGTAAGAAACTTAATTCTTAAAAAAGGGGTACCTCCGGCACAAGTCTCCTTCGTCAGTACAATCTACCCTCCCCATAATAATACGGCCATCAACTTCTGGATCATATCTACATAAAAATTCAATCGTATAAATAAGACAACAAATTAGTAAAGTGACACTAAGATAATTACCAATTAAACAATGGAGATGACACAGTAAGCTTTCTAAAGTGTAATTTCTAGGAATGAGAAAAACAAAGTAAAAAATTAAAGTACCGCTCTTTAATTATTTTAGCTGCCTTCTCCCATGAAGCTCTCTGAAAGGAAATAGATGAAAGTATCTCATAAAAACCTTCAAACATAAAACAGAAGAACTTTTACATGATTTCTTTCATCATGACTAAGTAAATCATCAATCATCTTTTACGGCAGATGATATGCACTAGGTAGCACTTACTTTTCATGCCATATCATTTAAAAGCTTCTGCATCATGAAGTGGCATTAGTCAACTATTAAAGTGTATTTGTTGATGAGGTTGCATGGCACTAAGCATTCATATTAGCCTTTACCCCTACTGCATTGTTTCTACCTAAGGGAACGCTTGTTTCTTAAGGAATGAAAAATTATTGATAATAGAAACATAAAAGTAAATGTATTTAGACAACAATAATGACATCAGGAACATCGTATTTGTTGAGGTGATGAGGAAACAAGAAATGAAGATAAAACAATTACCAAGCGTTGACTCCAGTAACACCAAGGAGCATAAAAATTAACAACTGTAATTGGAAACCTGCCAAAAGGTTATCCAAAATGGGGTTAATGATATAAAAATATTCTGCAGTCTGAGACAGAAGAGAAAACTAACTATTCAACTCTCAAATAACTGAAACTCAAGAAAACAACAACAAATGAATGAATTACATGATTAAGCCACTTACTGATGAGCATATTTATCAAAAGTCTGTGTTGTGAGTACAACAGAACCTTCAATGGATTCTTCATTTCCTTCATTACCGTGCTTAATGCTGTTAGCATCTGGTTCTGACTGGAATTCAGCACCGGTAGTTCTTAAATTTGAATCAATAGAAAACTTGCGAACTGTTTTTGTTAGATTCAGCCTGTTCTGAAAACAAGAGGTCACAAATTAAGGACAAGGATGAAATATCATAAGAAGATGGGGATTTTGTCATTTGGAACATAAAGAATAGCGCCAAAAGAAGCATTAAATCTATGTAAAGTACTTTTTATATTTTAGTGCTCTGTCTTCACACTTCATGAGTAAATATGTTTAATAAATTAATGTTTTTGGCTGTCTTAAAGATATATTAACTGCACTATGGTCAACTCAGGGAGTATGACACATTTAACTAATTAAAAACCAAAGTAAGTAAAAATTCTTAAACCAAAAGCATAAAATTTTTTTGCAAGAGATGATCAAATGGAATAATAGAAACTTACTGTGCCCAGCACGTCACTCACATCAACTGCTGCAAACTCACAGGAGAGGGCAGGAAAACTACAATTTAAATTGGAGCCATCAGCAGGAAACAATTGATAAAGAAAAGAAGAGTTTATAAATAGCCATGACATTAAATGAAAATAGTCAGAATAATACTATAAATAGCTATAGTTATGAGTTGAACAAGGAATAAAAAATGAGAGAAAATTCATGATACATAAACAAAATTATCACCATGGAAATCCTTTATTTCACGTCAATTTTACGAACCATCACAACATATCAAATATAAAAAAAATAAAAAATGGATTTCCAGTTTTTCAATATCCCATCCCAATCACAGTTTGGAAAGGAGCTTGAAAGGAAGAAAGAAGTGCACTACAAGAAAATCATTGATACAGAAAGAGAAAAGTTTTAACCTCTTCCTTGAAGCAAATAATTTCGGTCCAATAAGAAGTCAAATTACAAACCATTTTCTTCAACAAATTAACCAATATTTTGATGAACAAGTTATCAAACCCCTATGAGGTACCCTTTGTGCATTTTCTAATAGAGAGTTACACATTCTTGATAAAGAGAGATGGTATACAAATATTATCCAGCCCAAGTTCTATGCAGTATACCAAGCCCAGGTGGAGAAAACCATGCAGCTACCATTTATTTGCATATACAAAGATAGCAAGTGCCTATTTAGCCTTCTACCTGATATTGAATTCTATACGTAAATAGTCCCCATCAGAACTCTTGTCAACAATCACTGATGTAGAGGTGCTGACAGTCAAATAACTATTAAGCTCCTGCAACACAGTTGCATGATATAAATCAATATGAATTTTGACAACCAATTCTAAGATTAAATTTGACAGAACCTAATTGAGGCATAAGACCTAATATCAATCCAGAACACATGCATAAAGGCTTCACATGTCATAAACATAAATATTAGAGGTAAAAGCTACATACCATTCCAAATAAAAATATCATGGCGAGAGCTGCTACAATGGATAACCCTGCTCCAGATACTGATGCCTCGGTTAAATCTCTTGGGATTTTTCTGACAGAAGACAACCGGTAAACACATATCTATTACCATAAATATACTGTCACATGCATTCACAAATTCACCTCTATAGATTTTGACTTCTTAAACTTGAGTGATTAAATTTTTTATCCCACTCTCCCTCAAAGAACAACATATGCCAATCTTGCCTGTTTGGTTTCAGAAAACATTTTGCTTTCATCTCTTGTTTTAAGTCTTCACAAATAACTACAAAAAATATCATTTGGTTTTCACTTTATTTCTTGTTGCCTTCATTTTTTTTTATTTTTTTTTTGCATATAGACACTGATTAAATACCGCGTCATTGTTCTCTCATGCTGCACATATCTCTCGAACATAAACACAACCATTCAAACCAATCGCAAGGTTTTAAAAAACAGTCCAGGATCATGTTTTCAGCTACAACGTCAATGTTTCTGGAGTGTGTCCGACTGTAATTAATGTGGCCGCATTTATTCGCTATTTTCCACAATATCAAGGAACGAAATGCATAACCGAATTGAATTACAGCTACACTAAAACAACACAGTCACGGGCTACGAAAAGCATAATCATTATCTGAAGCAATCAGTGACAGCACATGTGTGATCAAATTAACGTAAGCATCGGCATTGCAACTGAAGATTCGCACGCGAATACATAATTCGGCGCATTCACGTAGATAGATAGAACAAGCTGATCCAAAAATGCGAAATTCACGAACGTGGAAGAAAAAGAGAGAATATAGATCCTAACCTGTAAAAATCGACGGATTTGAGTTTGCTTGAGGAAATCATGGCTTCGAGAAAATGAAAAAAAAAAAAAAAAAAAAGGAGAATTTGGAGAAAGCTCAAATCTCAAAGGGTTGAGATTTGAGAATTGAGAGTGTAATAATGGAAATGTAATTGGCAATAGATAGATCGAACGAGAAGGAGAATGAGCTTTTCTTCAACTGATAGCTTTTCCGTTGAGAGTTTTCGTTCAATACTAACTAAAACTCCGCGCTCTGGTGTACAACAGTATCTCTCACTTTCACTCCCTACTATGCGGCAATATTATTATTATTAGGCAAAAATATTATAGACTTTTTAATTTATTAATTTATGATATCTCTGTAGTTTATTTTGGAAAAAAACACACACACAAATAAACAAAAAGAAAAATTTTGTAATTTTTTTAAAGTTACACAGATTCTGTTTACTTTTATCTACTTTTACACTAACTTCTCTAAATCCTTTTAATTGTTTAAAAAATACACACGTTACTGAAATTATTAAAAAATAAAAATTGAATCACATGATTAATGTAAAAATAGCACATTACCTATGAATTTTAATATTTTCTTGAAAAAAAAATGATATGTTAATAAAAGTTGTCTAACATTACCCAAAAATTATTTAATATCCCTATAAATTGTAATTTATGTAGATATAAAGTAGTTATAACAAACCACACATAAAATTGCCATCAGCCTCCTTCGTTAAGCGTAAAAAAAAAAAAAAAAACACAAAATGTTCGGTCATGAATTAAACCTTAAAATAAGTCATGTTTTTATTTTCAAAAAAAAAAAGAAAATATGAAAAATGATTGACGTGCATCGCCATGAAACAAGGAAAAAGTGTCATCTTTTGATCTTAACTATAGATGTATGGGTTTATACTTTTAACTTCTAGAAGTTTGACATCAGGCGCATCTGGTGTAGTGGTATCATAGTACCCTCCCACGGTACTGACCAGGGTTCGATTCCCTGGATGCGCAAGTTTTTTTTTATATTTTTTGTCTTTATAAAATATATATTATATATATTTAAGATATCGTTTGGCGTCAGAATTTTTTAATCATGCAGACAATACTCATATACTTCCCTTTAGAATAGTTTTAGTTACTTAGCTGAAAAAGGCATGGCTGGAAAAAGGCAATGCAAGAGAGTTTGTTTCTCAAAATTAAATAATGAAGTTCTTATCGATTTCAGCATATTCCTTAAAAACTGTCATATCATTTTTAAAAAAATACTAAACTAGCTAGCTACCTGCACCTTAGAAAGTTAGGTATATATGCATATATAACAAGAAAAGTATGTTCATTTCCCATTTTCTTCTTCTCCTTGCTTTATTGGAACTTGGAAGGACTTTACATTACAGAGTTAAAAAAAAATGTATAGTATGTTATGTACCTACTGATCCATCGAGCTGGCTCCCTTTGTGCATATATGTCGGTAGTTATTTTCATGATCGATTATATATTGTCCCACATCCTTGCCATATGTAATTTCTTAATGTTAGTATAGAGTTGTTGGCGTTGGTTAACCTAGCTAAGCTAGAAAATCCAGAAATCAATTTATTCGAAAGAGTAGCTAATTAATTGATCTAGTTATCTTAAAATACACTACAGAAAATGACGAGAGAAGAATATTAAGGTTGTGTGTGTTGAAGGTGTCACACAAAACTTAATATTATGCTTTTGATGGGGATTTCTTTGTATGAATACATTTCTGAAAAAAAAAATCTAAACAAACAATAATAATGAGGGTTAGAAAAAATAAAGATGCTCGATAGAGGGAAGAATTTATTCGCTGACGATTGTCAAACCACAATTATTGTCAAATGTCAATTAAGGAACCGGCATACCTAATTCTAAACAGCTGCTTATTTTACAGTTATTTATTTCTTTATTTAAGGTTACACTGAATATCTGTGTTCATTGATCTTGATAATTAAGCTCTGTCTGAATAAAATGTTAATTAGTGGTTATAAAATAAAATTGAATTAAGTTGTTATATCTGGCTTAAGACTCATTCACTATTTTTACCTTTCTATCGGTCATATTATCCGTTTTTTATGTGTAGTCTTTGCTTCATAACAGATTGAGTAAGTTCCATATATATACGAGTGTGCTATTCTAGTTTAAAATATGTAATGTACAGCCATGGCATTGGACCGAAAACCAAAAAAAAAAAAGACTTGATATATAATACATACACAAATTGCATGTGTTTCAATTGCTCGGAAAGAGTGAAATTTGAAGTTAATGATTCGTTATATATACAACATGCTCTCATGAGACATTCATCATTTTTTTCATTTTCCCTGTTAAAGTACTATTGCCTATTAATTACATATATAATTTTTTTTTTTCTCTCTCTCTCTCTTTTTTCTCTGAATGTCAACAAACATGGGGTGTCCATGGATATTTCCCAAATGCATATATGGGGTACTCAATTTATCATGGAACTAATCAACCTAGATATTTCACTATCATTGACAAAGGAACTAAGCAAAGACCTTTCTTCTTTAGTTCTGTGTGGTCATTATCCCTCTCATTAAAACCCAGTTCTTTCCTTTCATCTCTTTCTCCAAAGGTATTTCCTTTTTCCTAAAAAAAAGAAGAAGCAACTTGTTAGTTGAAAAATGCTTAAACCGTTCATTATATTCAGTTCAACAATCAGCATGCATATATACATCACTTTGATTAATTAAGCACAAAATCATCATGTATTTTCCTTTCCCCTTGCAAATTGCCAAAAAGGTAAAAAAAAAAGTATAAATATATATGTTATCAACATATAAATTGAGTTGATCAAATTGACCTATAAAATGTCCATTTTTTCCCTTCTATACCTGTTTTGCATTAATGTATAACTGGTTCTCATATAAAGCCTAAAGTATTGTAGATAAATCAGAGAATTAAAATCAATTACTAATAGTATGTTATAACTTAACTTTCCCTAATTGAAAGCTAGGAAAGACTTGTGAGAAGAAGAAAAATAAATAAGAAGAAATATAATGAACCTTAGAGGCTTTGATAGGAGAACTTGCAGTATCTTCCAAAGCATCATCAACCAAAGATGTTTTGATCTTCTTTCTCTTCTTCAAACTCGATTGGTTACCACCATATTCCTCAGCTTGTGTGTTGTCAGTTAATTTTTTCGTAGCAGCCAAGGAAGCAGCAGCATCAAAGACAAAGGAGGAGGTGGAGTAGCTATCAACACCAGAGAAAGATATAGAACATTTCTGATGATCATCATCAATGTTATGGTTGTCAAAGAAATCATCAAAGTACTTAGTCCAACCACTCTCCTCGGAGGAGTCACACTCACTGGTCACATTCTTGGAAGAAGAAGAAGAAGCTTTGCTTATGCCACTCATTTCTTAGTTTTCTATTTGAAAGCCAAAACAAGATAAGATATGAACAAATGATGAATGTATTAATTAGTGGGGTTTGGTTGCCAGTTTTAAAGAAGCAAGTCTTCTAAAGAAAGCATATATTTAAAAAGTAATAAAAAAATTGAAGAAATATAAATATGATTAAATATAGGCTTAATTTGGTTCTTATATATTTTTAAAACATCAATTTGATTTCTAAATTATTAAAAATATATCAAATTTGATCGTTGTTACCAGTTTGGTGTTAATGACATTAAATTAAGATATACATAACAACTTAAGAGAGTCTCACATAGATGTTTTGTAAGACAATTATGTTGGTAAAATTAATGGACATTTTAAAATTTGAAGACTAAATTAATGTTTTAAAAATAATATAGGAGCTAAATTGATGCTTGAGCCATAAATAAGTTAAAATTAGCTTAGTGTGTGTGGGTGTTTGAGTTTGAACTTTGTGGTGAGATAGATGCGTGCGTGGCAATAGATTTGCCAAAATTTTCTTTATGGCAGAGGTAACTTTCCACTATTGCTTTGAATTAGTCAGTATTTCAGTCACCCTAGCTAGAGAAGTTTGGAAATGTTCTTTTACAATACAATTTCGTTGAATTATGAAATATTATTTTAATAATTTATAGATGTCAAATTGAAATAATTTGTGAGAGAGTATATATATTATCTAGAGTTTCTCTCTCAAATAAAGTAATCATGAATATTTTATATAAACAGCTACTGCATCCATCATGCCTCTTATGCATTCTTAATTTCAATATCATGAGTTGGTTAGAAGGAAGAAAATCAAAAACTACAGCGTTAGCATTATCCACCTCTTTTCAAAGACTAGAACTAAACAGAAAAAAAAAAAAACAGTTTTTTTAATGCTCACTTTAAGTTTAGTTTCTCCCTTTCATAATTTAAGGGTACTCATGCGTTGAAAAAGATAAACAAGTAAGGCATCATCATTGGATGGAATGATGTATTGAGAGTTTAATTTTGTTGACTTAAACCATAAACAAACACAAATTAAAGGAATCGTTTTGAAAAAGAATAAAGATAGCTGATGACTTTGTTGCCCATTTGTTTAATTAAGGACTTTTTTGTGTGTGTGCGTATTAGCTGACGTTGCTTCATAATTGTTTTATCATCTTGTCCTGTCAAAACTACGTCATCAATAATCCTGTCAAGAAGACTCCATTGAATCAAAGTGCAGCACTATTAAGGCTATGTTTGTTTACACGTTGAGTGTAATTGGTGCGTGTTCTAAAATTCCGTTTGTGAAAATTCAGAAACTCTTATCATTTTTATTTAAACGTGGGTTTGGAAAACTTTGAATACCAAAACATACATGTTATGATTAGTTCTCTGGCAATATAAAATTAGTTAGGACACAAATTCTTAAGCAGATTGAATCAAAATGCATAACTATTAAAAGAACATAGTAATGAAAAGACAATCTGCACCGAATTACCTAGCTTTGGTAAAATGGAGGACCATATCTTAAAACTAAACTAATGATGTATATATCACCTCAAAAAGAAGAGGAGAAAACGATTTGACCGAAAAGATATATGGACCACACCACACATGCAAATTTTCTAAAAGTTCAATCTGGGGTTACTATTTTTCTCAGGACAAAAACAAATGAGAATTAATATACCGCAATGTCTGTGTGTCATTGAACTTTTCGTCTCTTAAGGATTTTTCTGTGGAAATATAGTGATATAGATTTATCTTCCACCACCCGATACATGAGTTATAAGATATTAACCTGTTGAATAATTTGACTTATTTTCACCTCGACAATCCAATCCAATTCATCTTCCAAAGAAGTCTCTAGCAAACACAGATAGCATACACTCAACACGTAACAATGTTATTGTTTTCAATTATATTATCAAGGTTAATTTAATCCTTGCAATTTCGTGTCTTTTATTTTTATTTTGAAGAGAAAAAAAAGAGTTATATATTGACTGTATAAAAAATAATTTTATATCCAATAACAATTCAATAACTAGAATAATAGGTCATAAAATCCATTTGATGGGAAAATGAAAAATAAGTTATGAATTTGAATTATGTGCTAACAAAAAAATTAACAAACTAACCAAGATCTATTTATAAATAACAAAAATATTTAAATTCCGATATGTTGCAAAAAAAAAAAATATAATTCAATATGAGCAAGAATATCTCCTAAAAATATTATTGTTAAAAAGTAATTCATTAAAACAATATTTATTTAAGTATAACTCTAAAAAATTATCATTCAAATATGATTATTTAAATTTACAATATAAGAGTATATCTTAAAACTATTTAATACTCAATTAAATAAAATAAATTTAATATTATATATATATATATATATATATTTAAAAATAAAAAATATTCTAATTCAAATATTTTGGTATTAGTTGTTAATCTCTCCCATAAAAAATGAATATTAATTACCCTGTAATATATATTTAAAATGTAAGTAAATATTAGTTATAATATTAACTAATTTTGAATATCCGATTTCTCTAAAATTTAACATGGATAATCATTTATATGATATCAAAAGAATTTTTGGTAGTTAATATTTTTTTAGACAACCTTTTAAATAAAAAAAATATCAAAAGTTTTTAAATGGATTAACTTTTCCTAAAATAACATAATTAATAAAATCCCTACAAAAAAAACATAATTAATAAAAGCATTTTAACCGTAAAAAAAATATTTTAATTGTCAATAGCATATACATATGGTTACACCCATCGAAGTTCAAGGCACACAATTTAAGAAAACAAAATCAGCTGCTCTGTATATGCTTTTATAAAAACATTTTCATATAAACTAGCATTTTCATTTAATAATAATAATAAGTTTATTAAATAGAATGAGTTTTCAAGAAGAAAATGTTGACGTGGTGATTAGCTTTACGTCTTTAATTACGTGTATGTATATATGTTTGACATACAGTATGGTATCGAACACACAGAAATGACCAAGTTTTCACTTGCCATAGCCTCTTTTGGAATTACGCTCTCCATCCAATGCCACGCTATCACCGTATCAAAGTGATATTTTGATCAAACCCAACTTCGTCACTCTTCAAGCACTCCATGCTCTTGAATCTGAATCGGCTTCGTTTTTCTCTTGTCATCTCAGATCGTAAGTATCTGAATTCTAACGTGATTTTTCAGCAACTAGGGTATAATTACAACGAAGGATTGAACCTTTTTTTTTTTTCTTCTTCTATGGTTTCTATATATTAATAGATCATTTCATTTCTTTCAGTGATCAGTTCGAGTGTTGTGTAGATAATTGATTCAAAATTAACTTAACACAGAAATTTTACGTTACGACCATGGCTATGGGTGATTCAGGAATGCATGGTAGTCAGATGAGAGTGGATCATGATCTGATTGATCTCGACGAGATTTACAAGGTAAATTAATTGAATATTGCAATTCCATATAACCTACATTAATTCAATGGGATATGTTTGAGGATACACACCCAGTATTCATCAATTATTCTTGTTATCAAATTCCTGAATTAAAACCAGAATTTGAATTTACCAAATTCCTAAAATCATGCGATTTAGTTGTTATAGGAGAAACAAGAATTTGAATTTATCTTATCTCCATATTGTAAAATGTGGGCTATCTCGTTTGGTTTGACCGGTGACCCAAATAAAATTTTTAGATTATTTTCATTTCTCATTTTATTCCTAAGTCACGTATCAGCCCTTAATATCCCTACTGCAGGTTCACAAGTAATAATTACAGTTACCAATGAAACATAATTCTCAGTCTTATGCCTATAGATTGTGTATTATAACTTCATAAATTGATTGCAAATTGTTAATTTTAAGCACTATGCTAATGTTTCTGTTTTTGGTTTCACTTGTCATCTCAGAATGATACATCACAACACAATAATGGTATTGGATTCTCGACATTTTCTTCTCAACAGTATGAAGATGTTAATAATGCTACTTTATGGGACTCTAGTTCCACAGACGTGATTTTGAATGCTGGACTCAACATGCAACGAGCGAGTGACCTTCTCTTCGGGTTCTCAATCTTTACTGAGCCAATAAAAACCGAAATCACCCAGCTTGCGCGTTCAGCCATGGATGAGTTGTTGAAGATAGGCACTGCAGGGCAACCATTATGGCAGCCCCAACCAAGGGACAGACATGACATTTTAAATAAAATGGAGTATTTGGGGCAATTTGGTCAGGTTGATTCAACCCTAAGGGATCTTGTTAAGCTGATTGAAGTTGGAGAGACTCAAATTAATTTACCAAGCTTTGACACATATCAAACTGAGGAGCCAGCATCAAAGGCAACTCCTACAGTAGCTCTACAAACTGAAGCTTCACGAGATATGGGGTTTATTAACATGTCCCCAATCACCATTGTTGAATTACTAATGGATGTGGTGAGTTATTTTTTCATGGTTCGTGAATAGCAGTCACACAGTTGTAGTTTCACTTATATTGCAATTTTTGAAATAGTGTACAAATGCATGCAAAGCTTCAAAAACCGTCATTGCTTGCAATTGTGGATACAATTTAAAGTTATGGTCACTTTCTATGAACATATTTTTCTGTATAATGTGATTTCATGACCTCTCTCTTTCTCTGACTTGCCATTTTCTTTTGGGTCATTTTGTTGGTTATTTACTAGAATCAATGGTCGAGTGCATTCTACAATATTGTCTCGAAAGCAACCAACGTTGGAACTTTATTAGGACTGGAGGGAAGCTATGATGACAAATTGCACGTGGTGAGTTCAGTTTGTTATTCATTCTTGTAAATACTATATCTTATATGCTTTCTTGAAAATTTAGCATGAAAATTGGCCTCTTGTAATACATGTGTTGTATCATTTTTCAGCTTGTTGTGTGTTATTTCACACGCTTTTGTGGATTAATAAAGAATATTGTTCGTTACAATTTCAAAAATTAATGTGAATTTTGTTCTCATTTCAATGTATGTTCTTTCCTTTTCACAGATAAGCACAGAACTTCATTTACCTACTGCTACTGTACCGACTAGAGAGTGTTATATTGGAAGGTACAGCAAGCAGCTCTCTCATAACATATGGGGAGTTGTGGATATATCATTGGAGAAGTTTCTTCCCTCTCCAACTAGCAATTTCTTGAAAAGGCCATCAGGATGTTTAATTAGTGGAATGCCTAACGGACACTCTAAGGTTGTTTTTCTTATAGTATATTTAATTGATTGCATAATATTGTTCTCGATTAAGTTCATTTTGGTAAGCCATAAAACAGTGTAGTTATAATTTGTATTTCACCTTTAGGTTGTATGGGTTGAGCATGTAGAAGCAGATCATAGTCATTTGGACAATTATTTCCGGCCTCTAGTCTCATCCACTCTAGCTTTTGGTGCAACCCGTTGGCTAAGTTCCTTAAACAGATATAGTGAGTGGTTACAGACTCTAAATGCAACAACAATTGTTGCAGATGAAGGAGGTACATCTTCTGTATACTCTATGCTGTAGTCTTTTTAAGATATTTCATTATTAAGCAAATTAAAGTAATATTTTTTTATTTTTTTTTATAATTATATAAGTATTTTTTATTTTTTCAATTATTATTTTTATCTCTGAAAGGATATTAGTATAAGATTTAATAAAATTTTGAGGAAATATAAATATAATCTTTTGAAACATATATGAGATGAGATGATGAAATGTTAAATCAATGAGTGATGATATTTTTAATATTATAAATATCTATTATATACTTTATTTTTTTTTATATCTCTCTTTCAATCAAATCAAATCATATCATATATTATATTTATATTTTTTTTTTCTTCTCTCTTTCTCTCTCAAAGTGTATACTAATATAAGATATCTAAATATTTTTATTCGAAGTCAATAATTTTAGGAAGTGTATTGGATTAGAATTGTTTAGGATTTTAATGACTTTTTTTTAAATATACGAGGTATTCAATCAAGATTGTAGTATTCGATTAAAATTCTAAATAACTTTAAAAAAGTGATTTGTTATTTAAAATTTGAGATTTTATAGACTTTTTTTTAATTGGATTTTATGGACTTTTTAGTTGATAATATAAATACTAAACACATCAAACAATTCCATTCAATTATGAGAAACTTTCTTTCATCCAACTACGAGAGAGACTTTTTTTTTATTTCATTCTCTTTGTTTCAAGGTGAGATTTTTCATATAATAATGCTATAACTCAGCTGGGGCAACCAATTAATTTTGAAAAAATATACAACTTAATAGAAAAATTAGAAAACAATGTTTGGGATGCTATAAAAAGAAATCTTAAATATATTCATATGTAACTAGAAGAATATTTATATTGTATATTCTTTAAGTCAGACAAATGATTAATGTTTTGTTCATTATGTCATTTTTGTTGACTAATGTTTTGTTATTATTTTTCAATATTACTTTATAAAAATTTGTGAAAAAAATATCTCAAAATGCATTAGCAACTTATAACTTTGATTTGAAATTCATATACGTTATTGGCAAATAAGAGGTTTGATTCATGATGATATTCAATGATATTTTTAAACACATTTTTGTTGACTTATGTTTAGTAGTTAGAATTTTTTTTTTCTAGAAATCCATAATTTCTTTTCAAATCTTATATTTTAAATTCATTAAATCTGAATTACAAAATTCTAATCACAAAAACTTTTTTTAAAAAATCTTAATAATTTTTAATTTCTCATGAAATCTTAAAAATTTTTAAGATTTTTTTATGTCAATTTTTTTTTTTTAAATCTTAATCCAATACCCCTTTAAATTTAAAAAGGTATTAATATAGGAAAAATAAATAAATATAGAATTACGTTTAATTTTATCAAATCCCAGGATTCCAGGTGTAATTTTATCAAATCCCATTTCTTTATTGTTCTTTTATATATGTAGATTATTTTTATAATGATTACAAGGACTACTCAATTTCAATAAAAATATTACAAGCTTGTTCTTATTTGTTTTAGTATCTTTGAAGTGCTTCCTTTAAACTTGTGCTTGTTTCTTTTGATATGAACAGTTTTTATACCCCAAATTGGAAGGACAAGTTTCTTGAAACTGGCGGATAGAATGATGAAAAACTTTTGTGCAAATGTCAGTGGTACCGCAGACAATCCATGGATGAATACGACTACTTTTCTTGGTAATGCAGATGTGAGAATCATGGTCAAGAATAATACACAAGATACTGCAATGCCTCTTGGTACATCCATGGTTTTCACTACTTCTCTTTCCCTAGAAGTCTCCCCAAATCGATTATTCAACTTCCTACGTCACGAGAATTCCAGAACCAAGGTATGCTCGATAACTTCATTTTTTTAAATATTGTTGAGATATGATTTTGTTTCAAGATAACCATTATTATTATTATTCTTGCTCAGTTACTGTTTTTATTTATTCTGATTGTATAATTCCTAAAATAAAAAGATCTTATTACTATTTGTATTCAATCCTAATTATTATAAATAAAAAGTCGAGAAATCCTCTTCTCAAGTTCTTTCAGACCAATCTTGTTCTGATATTCAAGTAATATTAATAGAGATATAAGGAGTTTTCCATCTTTATATGTACGGAGAGAAAATACTTAAAAACAAATATTAACCTAATAACTGAGTAGTGCCATATGTTCTAACCTGCTTATGTTTTTGTTGCTTTTGTTGAATAATTACAGTGGGATTCGCTTTCACGTAGACTTGTTATTCGAGAATTCGCATCCATGCTCAAGGGAGAAAATCCAGGGAATCGTGTTTCCTTGATGCGTGCAACTGTAAGCATCTTTAATTACCTTTCATATTTCAGTTTCTTAAAACACAATCTAAAACACTAAACCACCCTTTTATACATATATATATATATATATATATATTCTCAGACCACACAGGGCAAGCTTGTGATATATTATCTGCAAGAGAGTTACACAGACTCAACAGGTTCATACGTGGTATATGCTCCACTAGACGAGACAGCATTCTTATCTCTTGTAAAGGGATCAAATCCTGACAGAGTGATGATTCTGCCATCAGGGTTTAGTATACTTCCTGTGAGGTTGCTGCAAGGAGATGAAGATAGAGGCACTGGAACTCTTCTAACTGTTGCATTCCACATAGTTGAAAGTGCCACAAATAAGCAATTTATCCCTCCTGAATCAATCCAAACCATATACAAAGTCATCACAGATACTGTTGCCTCTATAAAGGACATAGTGCTCTATCCTCATCATCGCAACAGTTGGATGGAGGATTGAGATTATTAATTTCGAGTCAGTTCCTAAAGGGTTTTATGTGGGAAAATGTAATGTAGAGTGTGTAGTACTGTAAACTATGTTGTTTCTCATGTGGTTATTTCGGTCTTTCACTGTAGAAGTACTCGTACAGCTAGGTATAGAGGAAGTTAGTATACTTTTTTTTTTCTTTCTAATTTTTAGTTTTTTTTTTCGTGAGTAGTATTGTTACCTCAATAAATTATTATTGGTTATTTTGAGAGATTTATTAGGATGAGCAAATAATGGTGAGGATGGTGAAAGTGTAAAACACAAAAACAGGCTTCCTGCAATGTTTCGTGTGTTTGTTTTCCTTGATGATGTTTTGCTTGGGATCCAAGGTGGGTGGGACTTGCACACACTAATATAAACAAAGTCTAAGGGAGGTAGTATATATATAAAGAGAGGTTAATAATTTTTATTAATTAGTGTTATAAATAAGATTATTAATGACACAATTGTATATATATGCAATCCTAATTCACAGTCTTAACATCTTCATATTTAAATAAAAAAAAATGTATTTATTATTTTTTGTCATAAAAAAATAGAGATTAATATTTTTTATTAGTGTAATAAATGAATTATTTAATAAGAAAAATATATTTGCAATGTTCTTTTAATAGTCTTAAATAATATACTATAAAAAATAAAGTATGTTTATTTAATATTTTTTCCTCATCTTTTATTATCTTTTATTGAAATACATATACAATCCTAATTTAAGAAATTTGCTATTTCCACTCATGTTTACTAAGTACACTCCTCATCTCTTTTATTTCCTCTTATTTTTCTATATTATCCTTTTTAAATGTTATTTTACACTCCAGATTTATCCTCATAATTTGTTACACCCCCTCTTTCACCCCCTTCTCTTCTCTTCCTTGAACCCCTCTTTTCTTTTATTTAGACATTTTACTAACATATTAATTCATGATTATATAAAAAGAAAAATAAAAAAAAGTAAAACAAAATATACATATATAGTAAATGTGTTTTGAGAATAACTTATACATATACTAAACATGTGTTTTCGGTATAACATATATACATATTAAAAACGTGTTTTCAGAATAATATATACATATATCGAAAATTAGTTTTCAGAATGACATATATATAATCTTAAAAGATGTTGCAGCAAGAGAAACCACCATTAAATTAAAACTTCATGTATAAGAAATTAATTATCAATGTATTTACTTTGAAATGTAGTGTTAGTGAAAAAAAGATGTAATATTGATAAAAAAAAAAAAACAATACTATATAGATAACATGAGATGAAAATAAATACAAAATTAGGGATTTAAAAAATAATAAAGATAAAATTTTAGATAGGATTCAAAATTATAAAATAAGATCTTAGATATGATTTAAAATTAGAAAATAAAATTTTAAATAGAGTTTAAAATTAAGAAATAACACCTAACAAATATGGAGTGTAAGATAAAGATAATTCTAATACAAAAATCTAAAATGGATGGAGGGATGTGTGCTTAGAAAACATGGGGATGTAAATAGTAAATGCCTAATTTAATAGTCTAATCTAGAAAAAAAAATCAGCAATGATTTCAGCCAGACCATTAATGTTGAATGAGAAAATTGTGGCAAATTAAACAGAATTACGTAGCCATGGTGATCTGTTTATTACACTTAACGTTCATGAATATTATTATTATTATCGCTATTGTTGAATGATGTCATCAATTGGAAAACTTATCATCCAAATTAGTGTTTTTTATACTTTGTATGCAATTTCAAAATAAAATCCTATGAAGCTTTTATTTATGTAATTTTATATATTATTCAAAATATTTAACACAATTATATATCCTAATTTTAAACTCAAAACTTCTTATAAATCTAGACCAACACAATGAAACAGAGAATAAAATATTTTATTTAATCCAACAGCACATAGTTTATAATAATTCTTGGAGTTGTTGACAGAAACCATCAACACATGACGACTCTAAATCATGACTAAGTAAGAAGTTCCTGAGCTTGGTGTGATTTTCTCTCACTTCCCTTCCAACCTCATTTTTATCATCCATCACAATATTCAAAGCATTGCAAACACTTTCTTTGGTGAACAAACCATCTTCTTCACCTTTCTCTACTTCCACCCCTACCCTTAACTTTCCACCATACATTCTAGCATTCATGACATGATCAGCACCCAACCTAGGTAACAAAACTAATTCACACTTATTCACAAGCGCCTCAGTTACAGAAGCAGCACCACAGTGTGTTATGAAGCACCCAACAGAAGGGTGTTCTAAAATCAATTGTTGTGGCACCCAACCTCCATGTGCAATCCCTCTTCCTTCAACTCTTTCTTCGAACCCTTTTGGAAGTGCTTCTTCAATAGACTCAAATCCATTTGGGGGCTTAAGTGCTGCAAGAAATGGAAAACCTTTAAGTTCAAGACCTAGCAATAACTCTTGAAACTGATTTTGCGGTAACGGGCTTTCGCTTCCATAAGCACAGAAAATAACAGAACCAGGATTGAATTTCCCAAGCCATGAAACCCATTTTTCGTCTAAAGTAGTGTTTGGTGGCTCAGGTAAAAGAGGCCCTGAGAGTAAAACAGGTTTTTCATACACTGTTTCAAGATACTCAGCGTATGGCCCATCGATTTCTCTGCAACCTTTGAAACCAATTGCATCTGCCAAGCTTGAACCTTTGTCCAAACGATCGTACAACAAAACACCACTTCCAAACTCAAGTTTTCTAGTGGAAGCTAGGAACCGAACCTCATGTGCATGAAGCTTGATTGATGAATCAGGAAACCCTTTAGGCGGTTTCATCAAATCAGCTTCAGTTAATTCTCCTCCTTGTGTCTTCCTTGGTCCGTTCCAAAGATAAGCTATTGATAACGGATTAACTATCCAGTACTGTATGCACTTGATGCCCAAGCTTCGCGTTATGTTTGGTAGCCAATGTTGGAAATCGAAGAAAACAATTTGTGGCTTCAGTTCCCTTAGGAGAAGTTCGATGTTCTTCTCTGTGCGATCCATTGCCGTTGCAATAAGTGGGAACAAAGAGAAGGGCACGTCTGAAGTGGTTTCAGCATCGTGAGGAAGGCCTTCAACGTGTGGAACTGTGATGGGAACAAAGGTGATGAGGTGTGGATGAAGGTTGAGATGTTGCAACTTTGTTTGTGTTCTTTTGGGGATGAAGAACGAGATTCTGTGTCCTCTTTTTGCTAACTTGTTTGAAAAATGGAGATTTGGGGTTAGGTGTCCCATTGCAAACCATGGAAACATTGCTATGTGCAAAGAAGATGATGATGCATCATCATCATCCATGTTTGTCTGCTTTGGAAGATTTGCAGGTTTTCTCTATAATACTGAAGTAATCAAATATATAAAAGCTAACGTCGCTACCTGACAATCATTAGTTTATTAGTATAAGGTAATAATTGAGAAACATACAGACTTAAAATATGAACCCTTGAATTGAACGCTACTTTGGATCCTTTTAAAAAATATTGGTGGTTTGATGCCTTGGTTTTTATAAACTTAAAATAAGTTTTTTTTATTCCACGTTCATCGTGCTTTGAAGTATATACTAATATAAAATCAAACCAGTCTACTGTCAGTAGGATTCGTGAGCTCAACAAATCTTGCACATTTGAATTGAAAATGAGATCAACTTTCTTTTTTTTCATATGAATTTTACAACATCTTTTAAAAATAAAAAGTAAATTTATAGGTATGAAAAAAATATTTAAATCTTTATTAAAAATATTGTTAAAAAATATAATTTATTAACCGATAATATAAGTAGTTAAAATTACTTTTATTAATACGTATAACATTTAGTTAACAAGAAAAATAACTTTAAAGTTCCCATGTTCCCATCACTATAGTGATATTCCTATCCTTAGTGTATTACTGATCACATCCTATTAGAAATAATATAAGTTGATTTGCATAAAAAAATAATTTGACAGAGATTTACAATATATATATATATATATATATATATATATATATATATTTTATATACCAACAAAAGTTTTAATTAATATGATATATTATTTTATTAATATAAACATGTAATAATATTAGTTATATCAAATTTGAACCATTTTATATCAACTGTTTAATTTTTTAAAATATATTAACGACTAATTTGATATTAAACGGTTGAATATAGCTTTCTTTTAACGTTATGAACTTAATAATACTCTCTTCAGTGTTTTTTTTTTTTACCAGTTCATATTTAATAATAAATTATGAACTTCATACTCTTTTCGATATATTTTTTTTAAAAAAAATTATTACTTTTAATAATTATACATTTAAAAATACTTTTAATTATTATTAACATTTAAACAAATGTCATTTCACCAAACATATCTTTAAACAAAATATATCAAAATACCATTAACTTGTGTAAACTCATTTCTTAACAAATTTAAGTTTTCAATATACATTTTATTAGGTCTTATAATTAAGGTGGTTAATAATTTCACCGTTCTCTCCCTTTAATCAAAATTAATTATTAATATTTATTTATAAAATAAATTAAAATAAAAGTATGAGAGATAATGATTACTTTAATTTTTAACAACAGATAATGATTAATGTATTAAAAATCATATTTTTTTATATAAATAAGTTAAATTAACGCTCTCTATTTTCTATGTATTATGTTGAGTCTTTGTCATGATTCCGTTTGCAGACTATAGTTAATACATTGGGGTTTTATTTTTCTTAGCTGTAGTATAATATTACTATTTTTTTCTTTAAAAAATACTAGTACTATTTTTTAAGACTGATCGAGATCTGTGTTGAAAATATTTAATTTTCCATTATTCGGATTGAGAATCTGATCGAGATCTGTGTTGTATTAAAAAAACATTTTTGTTGTTTTCCCATTAATTAATCAATCAGTCAGTCTCAGTCAAAACTTTTTTTATACATGATTTTCTTTCTTCATATCTTTTTTATATGATTTTTTTTTAGGGAATTTCTTTTTAGTATTAAAATTTCCATTATTCGGATTGAGAATCTTTTTTATATGATATGATATATAACACGGTACTCTTAAATTAAATAAGACGACGACACTAATAACTTTTTATAATATTTTTTAAATAATATTATTTTTATATTATCACTTTTTTTTTTACTATACCAACAATTGAAAAATGTAACTTACCTATATACAAAGTTATATACTAAAACGTAATTTTATTAAATTATTAAATTTACATTAAAATTTATTCATATATTTTTAATTTTTATATTAATAAAATGTATTTTTTTTTATTAAGGTTCTCAGTAATTATCAATGATATATTTAAGAATAAAGTGTAATTAACATTTTATTTATTAGCTAAAATAATTAATATTTTTAAGAAATTTTTTACAAAACCTTTTTTATGATAATGAAATAAAATAAAATAAATATTTTATTATTTATTGTAAGTATGGTAAAAAAAAAATAATGGGATAAAAAAATACAAAGTCATATGTGATCAAGTCAATTTATTAATACATCTTCTTAATTTGTTAGGTATCATTTATTTATTATTCTGAAACACATTCTAATAAATTTATATTTCAGATATTATTCTTCAATTCTCAAATCTAATGAATAAGTTTATTTAATTATTAAATTAACATTAAAAAAAATTCATAAATTTTATATTTTTATTTTCTTGATTTAATATTCATAAATATTTATTTTATTATAACTCAGGAATAAAAGTGTTTCTTTAGAATGGACATGCAAGACCAAATGAATTTGGTATTAAAGTACTAAAAAATAAAAGTGATTTCTAAATACCATTCATCAATGCACAAAATTTGTTGAACATATTTATTTGTAAACAAGTAAACAACCAAGAAACTTAAAACAAATTGAAGAGAAACTATAGCAAATCCTGGAGTTGTTGACAGAAACTATCCACAGATGATTACTCTAAATTGTCGCTTGGTAAGAAATTCCTCAGTTTTGTGTGATTTTTTCTCACTTCTTTTCCAACCTCATTCCCATCATCCATTACAGTCTTCATAGCTTTGCATACACTTTCTTTGTGAACAATCCATCTTCTTCCCCTTTTTCTACTTCCACCCCAACCTTCAATTTTCTACTCATCATCCTTGCGTTCATGATATGATCACCACCAAGCCGTGGCAACAACACCAACTCACACTTGTTCACAAGTGCCTCATTCACAGAAGCAGCACCACAGTGTGTTATGAAGCACCCAACAGAAGGGTGTTCTAAAATCAATTGTTGTTGCACCCAACCTCCCCATGCAACTCCTCTTCCTTGAACCCTTTCTATGAACCCTTCTGGTAGAGCTTCTTCAATGGATTCAAATCCATTAGGGGGCTTAAGTGCTGCAAGAAATGGATAACCTGTTAGTTCAAGACCAAGCAACAACTCTTGAAACTGATTTTGTGGTAACGTGCTTTCGCTTCCATAAGCACAGAAAACAACAGAACCATGGTTCAATCTTCCAAGCCATGCAACCCATTTTTCCTCTAAAGTAGTGTTTGGTGGTTCAAGTAAAAGAGGCCCTGAAAATAAAACCGGTTTTCCATACACAGTTTGAAGATATTGAACATATGGGCCATCAATTTCCTTGCAACCTTTGAACCTTATTGCATCAGCCAAGATTTTGCTAGCGTGGAACCAATCATAAAGATAAACACCACTTCCAAACTTAAGTTTCCTTGTGGAAACGAGGAATCGAAGTTCATGTGGATGAAACTTGATGCATGCATTAGGGAACCCCGGAGGGGGTTTCCATTATATCAAATTTAGTTAACTCTTTTCCTTGGCTTTCCCGGTACAATCTAAAGCCGTGGCGAGAAATGGGAACAAAGAGAAGGGTAAGTCTGAGGTAGTTTCAGCATCGTGGGAAAGACCATTGACGCGAGGAACGGTTATTGGGACAAAGGTTATGTTAGCAATAACAATCGGAAATCTAAAGATTGGATTTAAAATGCACAGACAAAACACAAGATTTAACGAGGTTCGGCAAGTGTGCCTACGTCCTCGGAGCAGAGCGGCTGTTTCTGTTTTTATTATTCATATTGGCAAATAGGGTTACATCTTTATTTATAACATAAGCCTACGATACAATTTACAATATTATCCTTGTACCGTACCACAAGGGGGGCAAAGCCCCTTTGCACCCCCAACCCAAGTAATAACTCAACAATAGGTGACTCAAGTCTAAAAGGTAGATTCTATCACTTTGCTCCGCTCTACTATACTTTAACATCTTCCCAATATGAGCCATGCACAACAATCTCCACCTTGGCGAATATTTTATCCCATGGAAGATATCAAGTCCACCTCATAGTCTTGGGTCAGGGATTCCCGTCATAACTAGCATCGAGCAACATTCAACAAGTCCAAGCAATGCTTGAACTTGTCAGTTGTGACCACCTTGGTTAACATATCAGTTGGATTCTCTGAAGTGTGAACTTTCGTAAGCAAAATCTGACCAGATGCTATTAACTCCCTGATCTTGTGGAACCTCACATCAATATGTTTGGTTTTATCATGATACACCTGATTCTTTGCCAAACATATAGCACTTTGACTATCACAATGCAACTGAACTCCACCTTGCTCAATACCCAACTCCTTTACTAGCCCTGTAAGCGAGATAACTTCTTTGCTAGCTTCTGCTATAACCATATACTCTGCTTCAATTGTTAACATTGCCAAAATAGATTGGACATTGGATTTCCAACAAATAGGCCCACTTGCAAGAGTAAAGATATACCCTATTGTAGACCTTTTGTCATCTAGATTACTAACATAGTCAGAATCCACATATCCCACAACTAAAGGATTACTCTGTTGATTGCCAAACAGAATACCATGAGAAGTTGTACCCTTTAAGTACCTCAATATCCATTTTACTTCCTGCTTCCCAATGACGTTTCCCTAGCTTCAACATAAACTTACAAACTTGGCTTACAGACTTGTGCCAAATCTAGTCTCATGCAAACCATAACATACATCAAGCTGCCAACTGCGTTGGCATATGGAACCTTTGACATGTATTTCACCTCCTCATCAGTCTTCGAACATTGATCTACCGAAAGCTTGAAGTGGTTTGCAAGTGGACTGCTCACTGGTTTAGCATTGTTCATGCTAAATCTGTCCAGTACCTTCTCAATATAACCCTATTGTAAGAGCCATAGTCTTTTGGACTTTTCTATCCCTATGAATCTCCATCCCAAGAATCCTCTTGGCAAGACCTAAGTCCTTCATGTCAAATTCTTTGCCCAACATGGATTTCAACTCATTCACATCATTCAAATGGTTAGCAGCAATCAACATATCATCCACATAAAGTAGTAGAAAAATAAAAGAACCATCGTCAAGGCTCTTCACATAAACATAACAATCATACTCACATCGTCTATAGCCAATCTGAAGCATGTAGGAATCAAATTGCTTATACCATTGTCTTGGAGACTGCTTCAATCCATACAAAGACTTTTTCAACTTACAAACCAACCGATTCGGCTCACCTTTAATGAACCCCTCTAGCTGCTCAATGTAAATTTGCTCTTCTAGATCACCGTGAAGAAAAGCCGTCTTCACATTCATCTACTCCAAGTGCATATTTCGACTGGCTACCAAGGCTAGCACTGTCCTGATAGAAGTATATCTAACAACCGAGGAGAAGATTTCATCATAATCAACCGCCTTCAGTTGTGAATATCCCTTTGCTACTAAGCGAGCCTTGAACTTTTCCCCTTCTATTTTTTATATTAGAGGTTTCCTCTTGTATACCCATTTGCATCCTATGACTCTCTTGCCTACAGGAAGCTCAACTTGCTCTCATGTCTGATTCTTACGCAAAGACTCCATCTCTTCCACCATAGTACCCATCCATCTATCTTTCTCTTGGTTGTTCATAGCCTCTTGAAAGGTAGAAGGATCTCTAAAACTAGTAAGAAGTGCAAAGGCAGCCAATTCTTCAAACCCATATCGGACAACAGGTTTAACAATGCGAGGCTCTCTATCTCTGACAAGAGTGTAATCCTGTGGTCCACCTGTACTCATTGGTTCAGGTTTAAGTGGAGGTGTGGCTTCAGGTCTTGGACTGCATGATATTTCTCGCTTAGGAACCACTAACGATTGCTCATGGTCCACCTAAACCTCTACGAAGCTAGGGGAAGCTCTATCAGACATTAGCACATATGTCTCAACTGTATGTGGCATCATGGATTGCTCATCAAATATGCATCCCTACTAATTACCATCTTCTTGGAAGTTAGATCCTAAAACTTGTATCCCTTCACGCCTTAAAACACACTTTTTCGACTTTGGATCAAGTTTAGATCTTTCATCACTAAATATATGCACAAAAGAAGGACACCCAAATATTCTCAAATTATTAAAATCAATTAGATTACCTATCCACACTTCCTCTGCAACCTTCCCATCTAATAAAGCTCGTGGTGATAAGTTGAGCAAATAACACACCATATTCATCGCTTCTGCCCAAAAACCTTTAGAGAGATCAGCATTTAACCTCAGACATCGGACCCTTTCAGTAAGAGACCTATTCATCCTCTCTGCAACACCATTCTGTTGTGGAGTTTGTCGCACTGAGAAGTGTCTTTGAATGCCATGTTCCTCACAAAATTTCTGAAATCATGAGTCTATGTACTTCGTACCATTATCAGACCTCAAGTACCTAATTTTTCTGCCTATTTGGTTCTCCACCTCAGCCTTCCATAGCTTGAACTTCTCAAAAACTTTAGATTTTTGTTTCATGAAGTACACCCAAACCTTGCGAGAAAAATCATCAATAAAAGTCACAAAATAATGGGAACCACCTAAGGACGGATCTCTAATATGACCACACACATCAGTATGCACGTAGTCTAGAATCCCCTTGGTGGTATGTTTTGTAACTTTAAACCGCACTCTAGACTGTTTCCCAAGCACACAGTACTTATACAAGTCTAGCTTGCAACTCCGAACTCCTTTCAAAAGACCCCTCTTATGAAGCTCCATCATCCCTCGTTCACTAAGATGGCCCAAACGCATGTGCCACAATTTGGTAGCATCATTATCATATTCCACAGATGCAACTCGGCCTACAACTGTACTCCCAAGCAGTCTGTAAATATTGCCTACAGTCTGATGTGCTTTGATCACAGTCAACGCACCCTTACACACTCTTAAGGTATCTCGATCTCCATCAATCCTGTAACTGAAACCATTAGCCTATAGAGAGCCAAGCGAGATCAAATTCTTCCTTAACTCAGAGATATGTTGAACATCACGCAATGTTCTCACTCCACCATCATCCATAGCAATCTGCACTTATCCTATTCCAACAACAGCACAAGCTTTATCATCACCCAAATAAACATTGCCAAAATTGCCTGACCTGTATATGGTGAACCACTCCCTATTAGGAGTTATGTGGTAAGAACATCCAGAATCGAAAATCCATGCATCTGTCATCTGACTACATGAAACTGAAAGAACATCTCCTTCACTGTAGTAGTCTGAATTGTCAGTCTCTACCACATTTGCAGAGCGAGATGCCCCTTCACCAAATTGCTTCAATTGTGGACAATTTCTTTTAAAATGTCCTTGTTGTTGGCAATAGTAGCACTAAACTGATTTGTTGCTCTTGGGTTTGGACTTCTTCCTCTTCCCAAGACCCCCTTTGCCTTGTTTCCTCCCACGTTCTTGATTCCCCTTCACATACAGACCCTCACCTTGAGAACACTCTCCTACATTTTGCTTACGTTGACAGTGGGATGTAAGTGCAGTTGTGATCTCCTCCAATTTGATGGTGTTTTTCTCGTATGTTAAGGTAATCACTAAATGCTCATAGGAATTAAGTAGAGAACAAAGCAAAATTATTGTCATATCCTCGTCCTCAATCTTCACATCAAGTCTCAGTAAATCATTGATAATTTGATTGAATGCATTGACGTGTTGTTGCAAATCAGAACCCTCTTGCATCTTCAACCCGTACAATTTCTATTTCATGTATAGCTTGTTTGTCAAGGATTTAGACATAAATTGGCTCTCCAATTTCGTCCATACTTCTCTCGGAGACTTCAGATCCATGACGTGATACATGACCTCGTCAGCCAAACACAACCGTATGGTTGCCGCAACCCTCTCTTTCAACTCCTCCCAATCTATGTCCTCCATGCATGTAGGTTTCATTGCACGCAGCGCCTTTAAAAAACCTTGTTGAGCCAACAAATCCTTAACCCTCCTTTGCCACAATCCGAAATTCACAATTCCATTGAACTTTTCCACTTCGAATTTTGCACTAGGATTAAGAGCTATCTAATACCACTTGTTAGCAATAACAATCGAAAATCTAAATATTTGATTTAAAACGCACATACAAAACACTAGATTTAACGAGGTTCGACAAGTGTACCTACGTCCTCGGAGCAGAGCAGCTGTTTCTATTTTTATTATTCATATTGACAAATAAGGTTATATCTTTATTTATAACATAAGCCTACGATACAATTTGTAATATTACCCTTGTACCCCCAACCTAAGTAATAACTCAACAATAGGTTACTCAAGTCCAAAAGGTAGATTCTATCACTTTACTCCACTCTACTATACTTTAATATCTTCTCAATATGAGCTATACACAACAGGTTATGAGATAAGGGTGAAGATTGAGGTGTTGTAGTTTGGTTTGTGTTCCTTTGGGAACTATGAAGGAGATTTTGTGGCCTCTTTGTGCTAGCTTGTTCGAGAGATGAAGAGTTGGGGTTAGATGGCCCATAGCAAACCATGGAAATATTGCTTTGTGCAATAATCGAGCTGCACTTACGGAACCCATGGCTATGGCTGCTTCAGTTGTGTCTGAATTAATGAAGTATAATAAGATCGAGCATTGTTGTCCGTGATTATTTTAATAGATAGATAGATGCAGTGATTCAATCTGATATGCATCATGATTTTGGACACCTGGTCACGTATATATGACTTCATTCACTTTTTTTTTTTCTTTCGGTGGAAAAGCATGATAGAATGCGACAGGATAATGAGTCCTATTAATCAACTGAATAATGCATTAATCAATCTAATATTGGACTCCACGTTTCATACCTTTTTAATGTCTTTAACATGATTGCACGAAACTCCTAATAGATTGAACACAATTAATATACATCGTTTAATTGATTGAGTAGATTTAATTACAGAAATAACTTACATCTCAGGTGAGTTTCTTGAAACTGTGGAAATCACCTTAGTAAATGTCGAAGCTGCTGACAAAAACTATCAACACAGGTAGATTCCAAATTATGGCTAAGCAAGAAGTTCCTCATTTTACTGTGATTTGTCCTTACTTCTCTGCCAACTTGGCTCTCCTCATCCATCACAGTTTTCACAGCTTTGCAAACACTCTCCTTGGTGAACAACCCATCTTCTTCACCCTTCTCCACTTCAACCCCAACTTTCAAGTTCGTAGCCATCATCCTCGCACTGACAATATGATCACTATCTAGCTGTGGAAGTAACACTATCTGACACTTATTAACCAGTGCCTCGGTTAACGAACCAGCACCACAGTGTGTTATGAAGCAACCCACCGAAGAGTGTTCCAAAATCAATTGTTGCTGTATCCACCACTGTGGACAATCCCTCTCCCTTCGACCCTTTCCTTAAACCCTTCTGGTAGAGCATCTTCCATTGTCTCAAAACCAATAGGAACTATTACAACAGCCAAAAATGGAAGGCCTGTAAGTTCAAGACCCAACAACAGTTCTTGGAACTGTTCATGTGGTAACTTCCATTCACTCCCAAGTGCACAGAAAACCACAGAACAAAGGTTGAACCTTTGAAGCCATGAAGCCCATTTTTCATCTAAAACAGTGTTGGGTGGCTCAGGTATGACAGGTCCTGAAAGGAGAACAGGCTTCCGAAACTGTTGTGCAAGGTACTCAACAAAAGGCCCTTCAATTTCTCTGCAACCTTTGAACCCAACTGCGTCTGAAAAGTCCAAACCATTGTTGAGGCGTTCGTAGAAGAGAACGCCGCTACCAAACTCGAAGTCCCTTTTAGAAGCAAGAAACTTAGCTTCATGTGAACGAAGCTTGATGAATGGCACAGGGCACAGGATACCCTTCAGGGGGTTGCATGAGATCACTTTCGGACATGTTTTGTCGCATCCTCGCTGGGGATCTAACGTAAGACACTGTCGCCGGCCCAATAATCGAGTATTGGAAAGACTTGATACCCAATTGGCGAGTCAAGTTTGGTAGCCAATGTGTGAAGTCAAAGAAAACGATTTGTGGCTTCAGCTCAACGAGGAGAGCTTCTATGTCCCTCTCGGTGCGGTCCATGGCTGTCATGATGAGTGGAGCTAAGGAGAAAGAGACATCGGAAGTGGTTTCTGCGCCATGGGGAAGGCCTTCAACGTGAGGAACGTTGATAGGGAAAAAAGTGATGAGGTGTGGGAAGAGGTTGAATTGGTCTAACTTGTGTTGTGTTCTTTTGGGGATGAAGAAGGAGATTCTGTGTCCCCTCTTTGCTAATTTGTTTGAGAGGTGAAGATATGGGGTTAGGTGTCCCATTGCGAACCATGGAAACATTGCTATGTGCAAAGAAGATGATGATGCATCATCTTCATCCATGGCTGCTTATTTTTGGACACTGATTCGCAATGCCAGAATTGGCCTAATAAGATAAGGAGGGACCCAGCCGTTGTATATTAAAGTCAAAAACATTTCAACGTGCAATTAAAGTAGTGTTGCTCAGTTGTCAGTTAACAGCTGTAATAGACATAGAAATATATCTTAAATTTGGCGTGAGCAGTGAGTACTGAATAAAATAAAAATAAATAACTTTAGTTGTTAAACAGAAAAATAGTGCTAACCGCATTTTATTTCCTAAGGATCTATTATGAGCTCATAATTTATAAAAGGATTTTAAGAGATTAATTTGATAATAAATTGATTTTTAAAAGAGTATGTCGATATATTTAAAAAAATAATAATGATACAGTTTGAATTTGAAATTTTTTCACCTATCAATTCAATCAACAAATAGTTTTGAAAACCTGATCATTCAACCATAAATTATGGCAATAAAGCAACTTCGTGGTTTAATTGATACTTTTTTTTTTGCTCGGCGGCGAGGTTTAATTGATACTTTAGTTTTGTATAAAGTAGCATTAGCCCATCAATTAATCAATTACCTGCTTAAATCATCTCACGTTAAATTTTTACTCAAATACTCTCATGTTATAATCTCAATTATCACAACACTATATTTACATTTTCTTATTATTATTATTTAAATTTCTTCTCTCTTATTTATAATCAAAGACTATAATTTCACACTACCAAAATATCACGACAAAAGAATATAGCCTTAATCCCAACAAGCTGAATTGGTCAAATTTGATCATGGCTCTTGCCCACCGAACTACATTAGACTTATTCCGAAAGATAGTCAAATTAATATGTCGGGAAATAATACGATCATGGAATTCCTTGGAAACTAATTCATTCAGAATGACATCAATTTTGTGTTTGTCAAGTACCTAATATATATAAACAATGCATAGCAATAATTAAGAAACATAATGAAAATGAGTTGGCAGAGAGCCATTCCCTGTGCAACATACAAAATTCCTAAGGTATGCCTAATCTAATCGACAGTTTAAAAGTGAGAATATTGATGTGTATATGAAAAACAGACGAGCAGAATGGAAATCATACAAGAATTATTCTTAAAAACTTACATTATTAAGACATAATTAAAATTGATGTAACATATATATGGTCATAAAACAAGAATTAAGAAACTCAAAAGTAGTTCAACATTGGAGACACTTTGACAGAGGAATAGTGCAAGAAAGCTTGAAAATCAGTTGAGGAATAGATCAAATGCGTTATGAAGCAATCCAATGAAGCGTGCTCCAAAATCAACTGTTGCTGTATCCACTGTGGACAATAGAATTTTTAAGCGGATTAATTAGATTTTCTCTTAAAGAGATTAAATTTAAAGACAGTAAAAGTTCGGCTGGCGGATGCAAATTAAGGTACCAGTATTTAACAAAAACTAATTAATTAAGTTGTGAAAAATTAAATTATCCTACAAAAGAATCTACCTAATATTGAAATATAAACTTGATTTTGGACCATATGTATCAAAACATAGTCTAATATCTAAAAACATCTTTAGATATAAGCCTAAAAACACATGTTCTAAAAAGTTCTTTTATATTCTATAATAGAATGTAGAATTATTTAGAATACAGGAGAATATTTATAATTACGTAGAAAGTTTTAAAGACTTGTAGTCATTATATTAATTATGTATTGGCAAAATTCTAGTCATTGATTTAGGAGGAGTCACTCGTATAAATTTGTAACAACAAAATCAAAAACAAGAAATGTTATCTTCTATAAATAACTTCTTCCTCCATATTTCTAAGCCTTTTATTCTCAAATACCCCTTCAATTAAAGTTACATTCCAACGGCATAATGTTGGTCATAACAAACAAACACCTATATATGTCGACCACACTTTGCTATTTTCATCCATATGAGGTATTGCTTTAAAAGCTATAGTTCACGTACGCGAACATTGTGGGGCTATGCTTCAATGCTTACATGAATACACAAACAAACAAAAAACGAGGTAATTAAAATATCAATCTACATTAAATATCACCAATAATTAAATTATTGATAGTATGCATTGGCATATACTGATCAAAGATCAATTTATTGATAAACTTGGTTTAGCAAAGTTGTATGCCTTAAAGCTAGAAATGAGTCGAATCTCATTTAGCCTTAATTTCATCTTAAAGTTATTCTTATTAGCTTCAAAACTTTCATCTTAAAGTTTACTTTAGGGTTAGATAAATAATTAGAAGTAGGTTGATCTTCAGTATCATTAATAATAGGCTTGATACACTATAACTTTAATAATTAAATATGAATCTGCTATAGAAAATATGATACCTTTAGTCGGAAAAAGATGTTTGTGAGCTTCCATAACTGGGCGATCGTATTTCAAGCCCTGCATTAGAGAGATTACGTTCTTTGGCCTTTGCTTCCATATTTTCAACTTCGTCTTCCTCTGTGACCAACCAATTGTAAGGAAGCTGGATTTTTGCCGTGGGGTCGGAGCAACTTTTGTCTTTCATCACATGCTCATAGTCAATATTGTGTAAATCATGATAATCGCGTGGAAGAGATTCTCCACGTTGAATCCTTCCAAAATAATCAATATCTTGCTTGAATATACCAGTCATCCCCCATACTTCCATCTTAACATTTGGGTTGGCTTTAAATGTGATATGTGTCCCTGTTTTCACGAAATGACAGTGTTGTCTAGAAATATAAATAACCCAATGATGTTTTGATTCATCAATCTTGTTGTGCTTCTTCAAATTAAGTGATGTATCAAAGTATTCTTCTGTGTGTTCACTTTCAAATGAAAGATAAAATGGATGCGATAATGGCGATGATGATGAGGATGGACAATTATCTACCTCAAATATAACAAAAAAGGCAAAGCCAATCCAATTATCATTCATATTAAACTGATTTATCTTTATTGCACAACTCTCGTGAAATATTGTTTCGATTCTATAACTTGATCTTCTATCAAACCATGCACTGGAAATCCTATCCCAAGGAACAACCATGTCAAAGCCACAGCGAAAATGGTTGGGATCCTATGCCACCAAGAAAATCACAAAACAAAATTATTATAATAATTAGTTATTATTAAGAAAAAGTAATTTTCACAATTAATCTAAAGATATTCTCCTTGGGCGAAAACTTCATCCAAAGAGAGGGAAGGTATATATGTAGAGTGCAAACCTGAATTAGTCTCATTAGCCATTTTAATTCTAACTCTTCACCAGTGGGCAACAATTCATTCTGATATGGGAGGAACATACGAGGCAGCTTGGGACAATCAAAAAGATATAATCCTGACCTATGATCACGAGATCCGGATACTGTCTTAAAATACCTACCCCTTGATGAATCACGCCACATTGAATATGGAAGGCTAGGAAAATATTCAAGCTTGTGGCAATGACACAAGTTTAAATATGTTAGATTATTTAGCTTCTCCATGGAAGAAGGTAAAGAAACAAAATCGTTTCCCTGTAGATTCAGTCTTTCTAAACATATTAACTCTCCAATAGCATCAGGTAATTCATGTAGATTACAAAAGCCTAGATCCAAAAAAACCAATGTTTTTGAATGGGATAGGGGCAAATCTGCAAGTTTCAAACACCCACATAAATCTAGACTTTGAAGAGATATCATGGTAGTAATGTTGTTAGACATACGTACAAGATTTATGCAGTCTCTCAAACTCAAGAATGTGAGCTCTGTAAGGGCTCCAATGGATTCATGAACCAAGGATAAGCTTGTACATCCATCAAAGTCAAGGTACTTAAGTTTCGTTGCCCTTGTAAAATCTGGTGTGTTTTCAAGGTTAGTGCAACCAGAAAAATGTGCAACTCTTAGAGAACTAAGATTAGATTCATTGTTGAAGTTGATGCTGACTAGATTGCAACAATTTCGTAAACTCAAGAAAACAAGTTTTTTAAGAAGTCCAATTGATGGATTGACCTCTAATAAACTTGTGCATCCGCTAAGATCCAGACGCTCAAGATTTGGAATCTCAGAGAAGTCTGGAGTCTCGATAAGTTTTATGGAGTTGCTCAAATCCATCCTTTTCAAATGAGGAAAATTCTGTAGACAAATAATTAACAATTATTATTAGTATCTCTCTTTAAAACTTTGATTTCATTATTTCACTCTAATTTGGTAGGCTTTCAATGTTAAAGACAAACTGAAACAATGTAAACTTCTTCTTTCTTTTTTCTTTTTCCCAGAGAAACAAAATAAACTTTAGTAAGCCTTACAATGAAAAAAAAATTGAATTTCTGTTCATTATGTAAAAAACGTTAAAATGCTACCCAAATCATATGCATATATATTCAAAATAGATGGACTAAGATAATCATTATTCAAAATTAATCTTTTATAAAGTTGGCTTGGCGCTAAAAGGGAGAAAGGAATTGATAGACTATAAGTTCAAATTCACCACTAATAAAAAAAAATTTAAAAATTAATCATTAATATTTATTCATGAAAAAATCAATCTTCTATAATAATCTACAACTAAATAATTAAATGGAAGATAAAAAAAATTACATTGAAAGTTTATTAAAATCTTTTTTCTTTTAATATTTCAAAGAGTTGTCATGTACGAGAAGTTAAAGGCAAGAAAACAATTTATCTTGAAAAACAAAAATTCTCTCGTCCACTCATTTCTCGTTTTTAAGATTCTCCTATCAAATATTTTAAATACAATTAAGCAAACAAAAAAAAAACGCGAATTTCACAATTAATTATAGAATAATAATTAATTGTGAAATTCGCGTAATAATGGAAAACGCAATTCATTTTGAATTAAAGAAAAAGATACTGCCCATAGACTTTATTTTAAAAGAGATCTTATAAACTATTTGTACATATTACCATGTTTAAGTAAATTGTATTCTTTTTTAAATTTTAAAATAATGCCACTGCAGAATTAAAAAGATAAGTGGTCCAAAGGCATTGGACTTCTTTTAAAAAATTACTGAGATATATAATTTTATCATTTCATTTTCTCTGTAAACCAATAAAAACGAGGGGGGAAAACATTAAATTAGTGTACCTTAAGGCCTTCCCAAACACGTTCGATGCTACTATATGGCATATTAAATTCCACAAGATCAACTGCCTCAAAATTTGAGGGCAAAGAATCAAAAGGATAACCATTCCACAAAAGATACTGTAGCTTGTGGGAAAGAGAATTGAAGCTTCCTGAAAATTTTTGATTATGTAATATCAGTAATCTAAGATTTTTCATCTTTGACAATCCATCAATCCTACATCTGTAGAGATCTTCATTTTTATCCAGAACAACTACGGCTTTAATATTATCTGTTCCCTGTAAAACAAATTAAGAATAAACATATTAGAAAAATCATGTTAATATTTATATTTACCTCACCCTGTAGAGAGAAGTGAGGGTTCGATATGTGATATGTTAGATGCAAGACCTTAGATCTTTTTCCACTCTACTAATTTCTTGGGATTACCTTTATGCTTAGAAATATAAGATCTATAACACATTTTTAAATCATAAATTTTGCTAATTTTTTTTATATATCAACTAAAATACCATATTATATGGAAAAAAGAAAATACTGGAATTTAAATGATTTTAAAATAACGATGGCAAAATATATACACGCACATACTACAATATTTAAATTAAGTTGATTAAAAAGTAATTTTAGATAACATATTATCTAGTATCTTTGAAATAAAAGGGTAATAATAATAAATAAAAAAATGCATGAATAATCCATGCTATTTGACAGCTTAAAAAAAATTAAAGAGAGATAATGTAGATAAAATAGGTGATGTTATATGATAATAGAAAGAGATAAAGAAATATAAAAGAGTGTCAAGTTGTCAAATGAGTGTTTTTCATCTAAATAATTATATATATTTTTTAAAATATTTTTTTGGTGTAAATGAAAATCAATAATACTAACTTGTCTCCCTCACTCTTACCTAAATATGTTGCAAGCTATTAAAAAGCATTACTTAAGAGTTAAGACTAACTAATTTTGAAGATATAGTTTCTTGCGTACCGTTTCGGCCATTAAGACGTGATAGAAATCCTCATAAAGCCATAATCTACTCCAAGATCCAGGCTCTTCAGAAAATGTGCCACGAACAATTTTTTTTCCCAATTCTTGAAACATATCATGCATATGAATTTCTTGATCTCTAATAGTTATCAAGGATTTCTCAATCATTCTTGGAATTCCAATATGAGGGTGTAAACCACAACATTCTAGAATTCTCTTAACATAATCTTCCCTCTCCCCTTTAAAAAAACATGCAATGTGTAAAAATATTTCTTTTTCTTCAAATTCTAGTCCATCAACACTTATTTGAAGTGCATTCATAATTTTATCATTTGGACTTTTCTTCAATCTTTTTAAGACATCTCTCCATTGGATAACATCTCGGCTACGCAAAAAAGAACCCATTACTCCAATTGCTAATGGAAGATGTTCAACATATTTTAGTACCTTAGGAATCAACTCTCCATAGCTACTGCTTTGATCTTTTCTTTCGAAGGCTTTTCTATAAAACAGTTCACGAGCATCATTATTATTCAATAATGAAACCTTGTGTACTACTTGTACTCCGTAAACTTGTAGAATATGCTTATCCCGGGTGGTAATAATCATTCTACTCCCTGTGAAAAGCAATTTAGGATTTATGGCCAATTCCTGCAATTGCTCAATCTGATCAACATTGTCAAGAACTATAAGCACATTTATACTGTGTAGCCTATTTTTTATAATTCCTGATATTTCAAAAGGACTACACATTTCTAGATTTTTCTCGTCTAAAGTTTGACGAAGAATTTGTTTTTGTATAGTAATAACACCACCATCCCTATAAATTTTGCTCACATTGTCAATGAAACAACATGCATCAAATTTATGAGAAATTTTATCATACAGAACACTAGCAAGAGTCGTCTTTCCTATTCCACCCATCCCCCAAATTCCTAAAACTCGAACATCATACTCCTCTGATCTTAATCTTAAAATGTTTTCTAATTCTTGCACACGTGGTTGTATTCCAACAAGGTCATCAGCAAAGCCTGAGAATTTGTGACCCGATTTTTTTATAACCGCTTGAACAATATTTTCAATCTCTCCAAACTCCGGCCTGGAAGAGTGAAACAAAAATCAAATAGCTAAATTATCAACTAAATTATAAGGATTAAAAGTATATACTTGGCTTTTTATCTAAAGAAATAAATTTTGTTTCTCAATTAAACATTTCATGGATCACAACAAAGAGAAAAATTAAACATACTTGTTCCCGACATCCCAACCAACTGAATTGGCCAGATCTGTCATAGCTCTCTCCCATCGATGAACCTTGTCTGGATCTTGTTTGAATTTCTGTTTGAGCAAAACAAAGGCATACTCGTACATCCCAACCTGATATCTTACATCAGTTGGATCCACATCATAGAAAACAGAAAAAACAGTTTGTTTTGTCTGTTGTTTGCAATCAGCTATAGCAGCCATTTCATCTAAACACCACGTTGAGGAAGCGTAGTTTACCGAAAAGACAACGATAGAAACCCGAGAATCTTTGATTGCTTGTAGAAGCTGTGCCGAAATGGATTCTCCCTTCTCGAGCCTTTGGTCATCCTTAAAGACGAAAAGACCCTTACGGATGAGATGAGCGTAGAGATGATCAACAAAGGTGTTGCGGGTATCGGGACCTCTGAAACTGATAAATACATCGTATCTGTAGTTTTGGTTTTGGATGGTCCTGTCGGAGGAGTCATTGGAGGAACTTGATGCTGTGCTTTCCGGGCTGAACATTGCCCGCAACGGTTTAGAGAGCAAGGATATCGAAGAGCGTAACATATCCGCTTGAAGTTGAAGTTCAGATCGAGAGCCACTAGAAGAACGAACCAACGACTCTAATTAACTATTGGAAGGATGAAATAAAAAATAGTCAAGTCAAGTAGTCAACTATGTGGCCAAATACTAGTTCAATTACAGCTCATATACACCTACCTCTATCTCTTCATCACATGAATCTTCCTAAAAATAATCTTCCACTTGCAAATTAATAAGAGTTTATTTTTTATTTTACATTTACATTTTTTTTCTATTCAAATTGTTTTTCTTTGAATGTTTAGGGAGTAATGATTGATTTTAACTAGACTAGATATACTTACTAATCGATACGATTTAAGTGTGGTATATAAAGTCTGTATTTTAAATGAATCGACTAATTTAGTCCATAAAAATAAATAAACTTTTTTATAAAAATTATAAACTAATAGAATTAGTCCATTTAATCCATTTAAATAATTTTTAAAAGAAAAAAAAATAAAAGTCAAAGGAAAAGTTTATTTTTTTATTTTCATTTAATTTTTTAAATTATAAAACTAATCAAAGTATAAATATTTTATATTAATATTTTTAACAACAAATATTCAAATATTAACATAAAAAATTAACATTGCATCAGAAAAAAAAATGACAAATATAAATATTAACAAACTTATACACTTAGCACGTATGTATATTCTTTGAATTGTGTAGAACGTCTGAATTGGAAGACCAAACTGCTCCGCATTTTCTTCTCTTTTGAAATTATAATTTAGTCATTTCATTCGCACATGCCAATTGCCTTTTTTTTATTGCTAGTAATTGCTTCTATTGCTAAAAAGTCAAAAAAAAGTAGACAAGCATTTGTGATTATTTTTTTGACACGATGATGACTGATGAATATGAAGTGCACTAGCAAATACGTACGTAGCATTCTTTCAGTTTTTTTTTTTTTATTAATTGAGACTCATTATTGCTAGTAACCGAATGCTTTCAATTTTCAATTACCCATATACATTTTGAAAGAAAAATTCAAAGACATGGACCCTAAATTAATGCTAACCCAACAACTTAGAAATTAGAATCATTGAAGTGATGATAAAAAAAAAAAAAAAGAATCATTGAAGTTTTTATTTATTTTGAATTTTGATATCATCTTAATGAGTTATTGATTATAACTTTAAAAAAAAAATTAAAAATTTATTAAAATTCTAAACAACATAAAAAAATTCAGAGACTTAGAATAAAATTGGATATTTTTATAGATTTAAAATATATTTAAGCCTACTTTAATATATTGTTACATTAAGTTAAAAAAAAACATGAAAAAAAAAAAAAGCACCTCTAAGGTGCGAAGTAACTCCCAATTAATAGTAGGCCAAATAGATACAACAGGCCAATAATCTATAAGGGTTTCAGACGCTTATTATGTCCAATTCAACAGAGAATCGTTCACTGCAAGAAAGTCTCAGAAGAATCTTTGGTAGAGATTTAAAGTTGGAATATTGGTCAGTGCTGAGTATTTAATGTTGAGTCATGATTTTTCACTTTACGTTTATTTATTTATTTAGCATTTGTGAGCAATGTAACATTCAAATTTTCCACGTGTGTTGAGTGAATAATGAGTTGCCATTTTTTTTTAGTGAAAGTGTGCAAAGATATCGTGTTAGTTAGGTGCCTATACAATAATTATTCTTAAAAACTTACATGGTTAAAACATAAACTTGGTATAATTCTTAAAATTGATGCTACATAAGTACGATCACAATTCACAAAACAATAATTAAAAAACTCAAAATAGTTCAACACCGAAGGCACTTTAAAAAGAAATAGTTCAAGAAAGCTTGAAAGTCACTTGAGTAAATCTCGAAGCTTCTCACAAAAGCTATTAACACATGCAGACTCCAAATTGTGGCTTACCAAGAAGTTCCTCAATTTTGCATGATTTTCCCTCACTTCTCTGGCAACCTCATTCTCATCATCCATCACAATTTTCACAGCTTTGCTTACACTCTCCTTCGTGAACCAGCCATCTTCTTCATTCTTCTCAACTTCAACCCCAACCCTTAAGTTTCCACTCATCATCCTTGCATTAACAACATGATCAGCATCTAGCTGCGGCAGTAACACTATCTGACACTTATTTACCAATGCCTCAGTTAACGAACCAGCACCACAATGCGTTATGAAGCAACCAACCGAAGGGTGTTCCAAAATCAACTGTTGCTGTATCCATCCACTGTGGACAATCCCTCTCCCTTCAACCCTTTCCTTAAACCCTTCTGGTAGAGCATCTTCAATTCTCTCAAACCCTTCAGGAGTTTTCAAAACAGCCAAAAATGGAAGTCCTGTAAGTTCAAGACCCAACAGAAACTCTTGGAACTGATCATGTGGTAATTTCCACTCACTACCAAGTGCACAGAAAACCACTGAACCAAGGTTGAAACTTTGAAGCCATGCACCCCATTTTTCATCTAAAACAGTGTTGGGTGGCTCAGGTATGATAGGTCCTGAAAGCAGAACAGGCTTCCCAAACTGCTCTTGAAGATACTCAACATAAGGCCCTTCAATTTCTCTGCACCCTTTGAACCCAATTGCATCCCCTTGGCTTAGACCACCATAGAGACGCTCATAAAAGAGAACGCCACTACCAAACTCCCAACTCCTCTTGGAAGCAAGAAACTTTGCTTCATGTGAATGAAGCTTGATGGATGACAGAGGGTACCCTTCAGGGGGTTGCATGAGATCAACTTCAGTTAAGTTAACACTGTTTTGCATCCTTGGTGGAGATAGAGAGTAAGCTACTGTCACTGGGCTAACAATCATGTATTGAAAAGACTTGATTCCCAGTTGGCGAGTCATGTTTGGTAGCCAATGTGTGAAGTCAAAGAAAACGATTTGTGGCTTTAACTCAATGAGGAGAGCTTCTATGTCCTTCTCAATGCGATCCATGGCTGTCATGATGAGTGGACCTAAAGAGTAAGAGACATCAGAAGTGGTTTCTGCGCCATGGGGAAGGCCTTCAACGTGAGGAACGTTGATAGGGAAAAAAGTGATGAGGTGTGGGAAGAGGTTGAATTGGTCTAACTTGTGTTGTGTTCTTTTGGGGATGAAGAAGGAGATTCTGTGTCCCCTCTTTGCTAATTTGTTTGAGAGGTGAAGATATGGAGTTAGGTGTCCCATTGCGAACCATGGAAACATTGCTATGTGCAAAGAAGATGTCGATGCATCATGTTCATCCATGTTTGTCTGCTTTGGAAGATTTGCAGGTTTTCTCTGCATAATACTGAAGTAATCAAATATATAAAAGCCAACGTCTCTCCTTAGTTTATTAGAATAATGTAATAATTGAAAAACATACAAACTTAAAATATGTACCCTCGAATTGAAAGCTACTTTGGATCCTTCTCCGAAATAATTATCGGTGTTTGGTGCTTTAGATTATATATATATATATAAACTTAAAATATGGATTGTAACGTGAGGAATACTTGTGATTTGAAGTTTTTTTTAATGCCACGTTCATGGTGATTTGAAGTATATACTAATATAAAACCATACCACTCATAAAAAAAAATATAAAACCATACCAATCTACTGTCAGTAGGGTTCGTGAGATCCACAAATCTTCCACTTTTGAATTGAAATAAATTCTTAATTTTTTTTAATTAAAATTAATGATTCTGAGTTGTTTATTAATTTGAAAAGGAGATTTAGCGTGCATTTGCTGTTAAGGTGTTTCGTGTATGAAATATGAATGAAGTGGGCGTCGGTTGTCATCATTGTCAAATATAAAATATATGTTTCACCAAATAAGTTCATATTTTAAATTTAACAGTATTTTTTATTGCAACTATGTTGCATCTTTCTTTTTTTATTATTGGGTTGGGCTTTAATTTGTTTGTGATTTGGGATCGGAAGACCCAGCTGTAGTCATGGATGTCAATGGGTTTTGCTTATCAACCTGATTGGGCCTGAGTTTTTGTAAATGGTACGTCCCTATGAAGAAATGTCCAAAATCAATTTCATTCCAAATGAAATTGTACTAGTTTATAGTTATCAATATCATAAGCGAACTCTACGCTGGGTATAGGAGTAATAGGACTCTACAAGCCAACTCATGAAATTCACCGGCAAGTGATAAATTATTACAATTACTAAAAACAATATGACTCAATATATATAGTTCTCTCCGTTGTTGTAACCATACACTGACAAAATCAACGTATTCAATTCAATCACTAGCCTGTATTTTCATTTAATGAAAAACTGTAAAAGTGGTTTGTCTTAATTAACATTTTTATGACTTATTAAAAGTTTGTGGTTGCAACAGTAAAAAAAAACATGTTTGACTGGTAGCTATCTCACTTTCATCATGCAATGCACACACACAAACAAGATTACCGCAAAAACTATTACTTAAAAAAATAACGAGGAAAATAGTGATTTATTTTATTTATCTATTGTTGTTAGTAATTTATTAAAATTTACCACAACGCCCGTCTTACGTTACTCTTGAAATTTGGGAAGAATTAAGAAATTAAGAAGAAACGGAAATGACGAAATAATAATAATAATTTAATAATATAATATTATTGTAGCGTGCGTGTATGACAAAGGTGGTGCGAAAGGGGATAGAAGAAGAAAAAAGGAAAAGAAAAAGAAATAGAATTTAGAAGAAGAGAAGGGTTTGGTGTTTTTTCCTTTTTTGGTTTGTTAGATTATCAACGATCCCCACAATCCAGGGTTGTTAATTGAATTCCCGCAACCACGCACACCTAATCATCAAGTTTCAATTTTCAATTTTCAATTTTCAACCCCTTTTCTCTTTCCTTCCGTTAGAAAACTAAATTATTATTATTAATAATAATTCAAAATCCCAAATTCGCAAACCCAAAATTCCCTCCCTTCTTCTTCTTTACCCTTTTTTTTCTCTCTACTTAGTTAGAGAATCGTCTTGATCGATCGATCGATGGCAGGGTACAAGGCCGATGACGAGTACGATTACCTCTTCAAGCTGGTTCTGATCGGCGATTCCGGCGTCGGGAAGTCCAACCTCCTCTCACGATTCACGAGGAACGAGTTCAATTTGGAGTCCAAGTCCACCATAGGGGTTGAGTTCGCCACCAAGAGCTTGAGCATCGACGCCAAAGTCATCAAGGCTCAGATTTGGGACACCGCTGGCCAGGAAAGGTGAGATCTGTGTCTCTCACTTTCGTTTATTTATTAACGCTTTTAATTGCTTGGATTGGATCGTATTGTGTTGTGTTGTTATGCTCAAGGATTCAAATTTTAGCTACGAATGTTCTGATTCTTTCTTATTGCTTTAGAACATGAGATTGTTTGTGGTAACGGGCTATTTTGCAATTCACCATTTCAAGCTTGTTGCTTTGGTACCCCCCACAAAATGTACATGTGGCTGGCCAGAACAGTGATGAGCATGCTGGAGCTGAAACTGGTCAGGAATTATGTGTGCTCTCACAAATCTTGCCAGAGAGAGCCGGGTCTTATGTCTTAGTTGAGGATGGTGAGGTTAGGGTTCCAGAGTTGGGGGTGCACAAATGATGAGGGTGGGACCTTAAATGAAGTGGTGGTCATGGGGAGGGAAAAGGGTTTCTGACTCAATGATAGTCTTTGAAGGAACATTGCTTTTAAGTTTTGATAATCACCAAACAGACCAATTGGTTCATCCTAAAAGTTGGTGAACTGGGTAGGTGTCTAGTTTATTTAGCATACAAACCCAGATGAGCAGATGGACAAACCGGTTGAAATAGGTTAAGTGGTGAACACCAGTTTATGTTTAAACTTTTTACCATTTAACTGTAACTATATTCTGAGTCAAAGGAATGCGTATGTATGAGACAATGGTTTGCTCCCATCTTAGCTTTCGTATATGTTGTAAGCTTCTTGGATGCTACATTCAATATCTTATGTGAGAACTGGCAAGTATATCCTCCTCTTAGCTTTAATGATTGGTTTGATTTTAAAATTGTTGAAACAAAATATGTTCTGCTCTGGTCATCATATTTTTTGAAGAAGCATACTCTGATGTTGATAATTAGAGTTCACAAGTCTATTTTTAAGTTTTAACTTCGTGCAAGTGTTATTCTTCAGTTTAAATCAGAGTTTTTCCTGGGTCACCCTCACCCACACTGAACTGTAATGCCAACCTTTAATGATCAGATTAATATAGTAAAAATCCTATTTTAATTGGAAAAAACAGTACCTACCACTAGTACTTAAGATACTACACTTAAGTTTTATCTTTTTAGAAAAGCATCCGCTCTTTTCTCTAATACTGGTCATTAAGAGTACCATGAAATTTTCTGATGAGATGTCTATGAGAAGCTGAACTAGACCTCAATTTCTGTTGGAATCTAGTACTAGAGAGCATTTTATCATACCAGTATAAATGGTCATAGAAGTTTCTCTATTGCTGTGCCAGCTATTACATCCACTCACTTGAATTGTGTGTTTCTGTATTAGGTACCGTGCCATTACTAGTGCTTACTACCGAGGAGCTGTCGGTGCCTTACTTGTGTATGATGTCACCCGCCGTGCTACATTTGAGAATGCTGCAAGATGGTTGAAAGAGTTGAGAGATCACACTGACCCCAACATTGTGGTCATGCTTATTGGAAATAAGTCGGATCTTCGACACCTTGTTGCTGTTCCAACAGAAGATGGAAAGTCTTTTGCGGAGAAGGAATCTCTCTACTTCATGGAGACTTCTGCTTTGGAATCAACCAATGTTGAAAATGCATTTACTGAGGTTCTTAGTCAGATATACCGCATAGTGAGCAAGAGAGCAGTTGAAGCTGGCGACAATGGCAGTTCTTCTGCAGTCCCGTCTAAAGGACAGACGATAAATGTGAAAGACGATTCCTCAGTTTTTAAGAAAATTGGATGCTGCTCAAACTAGATGCTTCTTCTTCATCTATGGCAGTTGGTTTTTATAGCCTGTTACATCCTGTAAATGCCTACACTGGAATCGTGATATCTGTAGAATAAGGCTAGTCTTGCATATTCGTTTTGGACAAATGTTTACAGTTTACATTACAAGCATCATCCATACGCAGGATTATGTTTCCGTGGAACGGTCATTCTAAAGACGTGTTTGAAACAAATAGGTTTGTCTACATCAAAGTTCATATAGATTTAAGTTTTATTTGAAGGATTTTGATATTTGCTATGCTCTAATTATGGTGCAGCTAGAAACAGTTCGAACGTCTGTTTTAGAATTGAAGTTTCAATGTATGGAGCTTGTGTTTAGTTTTGTTGAAATGTCTTGGACCATATTATGAATCTCCGTGGTCAGGGTAGAAATTAGTTTTTTTATGGTCAAATTAAAATTAAAATTAAATTGTTTCTAAAGTTAATATATTGTCTAAAATTTTCATTTGAATTCAATTTAATAAAGGTTTCTTTCCCTTTTCGGTTTCCTTCGGTGATTATTGCCTTTTTGAAGTTTTTACGGAAATGAGAAATTCATTTTGCCAAAGCTGAACTAAAATTTTCTTATGAATGACTTGTTAAAATATATATATATATATATATATATATATATATATATATATATATATATACACATGTATATATTTTTTTTTATACGCAACTTGATGTTAATATATATATACTTTTAAAATAAAATAAAAAAATAAGGATAGCCTTTTGATAATTTGAATTCATCTTGTACTTATCATTTTAAATTAGATTTAGTATAGTGGAAATAAGTTAAGCAAAGTAAAGTCTAATAGTTGATTTTTCAGTTTATTAAATTGTTAAAAAGTTAAGATACGAATAGCTTCGTCACAAGTTATGTTTATGTTGTCTTGTTTACCTGATGGAGACATGAAACCTTGGTATTAGTACTCGTTAAGGACCATGAAAGGAAAGGTTCACGAGTTGGCTAAGAAGGGAAGGGATTTCCAAATGACCATAAGCAGATACTCAGATAGATTCCTTAAAAAGGCACTATACAATGAAGGTTTAACTCACATTCCTTCCAAATATTCTACGGAATAGCAAAAATGGTAATTATAAGACTTTTCGTGTAAGAGATATTCATATCATGACCTGCACAATATACAGCATTTTAATTTCACAAAGGTAAACCAATTTTTTTATTTATAAAAGGTTTAATTATAATTTTGATCCCTATTTTTTAAATTTATGATTTTGGTCTCCTTAATTTTAAAATGGTAATTTTAGTTTCTCTAATTTTAAAAAATGATAATTTTGATTTCCTTAATCAATTATTAACTAATAATTATGATTAATAGAGTTATTAAATTAATTAAAATTTATTATAAAAATTGTAATAATTTTTTACACAGAAAAAATAATTAAAAAAAAATCATTTTTAACATTAAAAAAATCATTAATTACCAACCATAAAAAATTAATTTTAATATTAAAAAATTAAAAAAATCATTTTTAACTTATTTGAATAATTGATATTATTTAATGAATTTATAGTTAACTTAACGATGCTACTCTATTTATTATAATTATTAATTAATAATTGACTCAAAAATTAAAATTATTGATTTTTAAAATTAGAGGAATAAAAATTATCAATTTAAAATTAAGAGGATTGAAAAATTAAAGGATCAAAATTACAATTTATCCTTTATAAAAATATAATTGTTTTAACTCCTTATAAATACTCTATTATATTATGTTTTAGTTTTAACATTTAATAAAAATTATGTGAATTTTAGCCCTTTAAAAAAGATTAAAACTACATAATTGTTGCAATTATTAAATATATTAAAATAAAAGTTTCTATAAAAAAAAACTAAAACTCAAAATACATCATATTTCTAAAAATAAAACTAAATAGAAATCTAGAATGAGATTTTAGTTGTATCATGGAGAGAATCTTGGAACAATGATGGTGGATTTTCAATAATGAGGTGCATGTGGATGCAGGTGCCAGTGTGGATACTAAATTCTAATCTACAAAACAAGAAAACAAAACACAAAAAAAAAACAATTGTGCAGAAGAAGATACCTTGCTGTAATTAACTGTTTATTCAAATGTACAACGCAAGAAGAAGAAAAAAAAAAAGAAAAGAAAAGAAATCCATGAATTGTAAATTAATTTATTTAATTATTTCTTTACCTTTCCAATTTTTTTTTAATAGCGCACGATTTTCAGGCGGCGAATATAATATTAATCACTACGCAATAACGCGGGACTAAAGAAAAAGGGGTCCACCCGCGTTGTTATCCTGTGATGCCGCCACACCGGATCGCGCTGGTCGCCGGAATATTCCTCCGCCGGAAAACTGCCAAGCACTCCGGCAACTCGCCGAGATCGGCGAAGAGAGACTCGTCCTCCTCCCTCATCGGCATCGCCACATCATCCACCTCGCCGCAGATCGGGCTCTCGAGTACGCCGGTGGACGCCACGTCATCGAACCACCCGAAGTGGTGGTGGTGGTGGTGGCTGAGCAGAACCGCCGAGTCTCCAGCGAGTTCGAGGTCCGATTCCGTCGCGAACACCGTCATCTCCTCCTCCGGCGGGAATCTTCCGGCGGACTCAGCCGGCGAGGCGTTGGAGCCGTCGCTTACGGCGGCGGAAGCGACGGTGGAATTTGATTTTGGCAGAGGGAGGGAATGGTTGTGTTCATAAGCGTAGGTGATTATGAGCTTTGTGGGATCCACACGGCTTCGCTCAACTTGCTTTCTTGCGGGACACCCCTTTGAACTGCTGCATCGGTAGTATCCCCTGCATTTACAGATTCAAATTAATCATTAATTAATTGCTAATTAATTAAAAATTACTATTGCACTGTGTGAAAAGGAAATTGGTAATGAAAAATGTTGAGAGAGAGAAGAGTGATGTGGATTGCCATTATAATCAAAACCAAGGGAAAATGAAAATGGCACTTTCATGGATTTTGCCATTTCTTAAGCGCGTGTTTCACAAATTCCAATTCCTTAATGGAGTAAGTATTTTATTTTGTATTTTCCTTTTCTCAGTTAATCACACTATGCAATGCCAAACTATTAATCATTACTTGAAATGTGAAACTCGAATCCGAATATAATTCTCTTTAGCATGCTCAAGTTTACGTTCTATCCTAATTTTTCATTATACAATTTTATTTTACAAAAAAATGGTTGTATAAAATTCAAAGCAATAATAATAGTTTTTTATTTTGCTTCTTCGCATACATCTCATTTTCTTATTCATTTATGTGCAGCAATTATGATGAGTAATGACAGATATGTATATACATACTACAAAGTTGACATTAGATGACTCAAAATTTATTATTTGTTACATAAAATAAATGATTATTTATTGGCAAATGTACTGATTTTTGTTTAGTTGCCAAGTTATCCTAACATGTTTGATAATGCAGTTGACACAATTATAGACACAGTTGTCTGTATTGGTGCACACAATGTTGCATGAAAAAAAAAAAAAACATTCATGCACAATCTCACATGCTCTTATTCTGGTTATAAGTGGTCACGGTATATAATCCATATGCTAAATTGGTTTATCTATGTTAAGCTGAAGCACATAATAAAACACAATTATAAAAATGAAATGGGATAGGATAAACTTAAAAGAAAAAAATTGTTCTCTTTCGGAAACAAAAAAAAAGATCAAACATAGATAATGACGGCTTCCGGCTCCAGAGATTTTTATATTCCATAATTATTGTGGCGTGAAGGCAACGCGATTCGGAGGCCGCGTGTGCTGTCATTGCAATTTGCAACCTAACTACTACCACAACCCCGATGCGCATTTTAGCACAGCCGCCTCAAACCGGAATTTTCTACGCGGACGGCGGCGCCGACGACAATTCCACCGCGCACTTCCAATTCTAGAACACGACCTTTATTCAATTAAATTTCCAATTTTGATTCTTATTCCAAAAGATATTTAGCATTCTTTGTTCCAGTTAACACCCCCTCAATCTCGAGATAATTAACATGTGACTAACTAATTAATTTGGCTCAAAAATCATGGTTAAGGAAAACAATTAAGGTAAATGAATGTGCGTGTTTTATATAGCTAGTAATACCTTGGGTAAGGGGAGCCTTTGATGGGCTTTTGGCCGTACTTCCTCCAGGCCCATGAATCAGACGGTGGATAATTCTCTCCTTTGCTCTTAGATCCATCCACGTCACCGATCGGTATCGTCACCACCCTCTTCTTCATCTCCCTCCTACGTAGATTATCATGAACATACATGAAACCCATCAACGTTTAATTAACTTCCCAATTCACATAAAAATAATTAAAACAGAAAAAAAAAAAAGATAAAAACCTTTTCTTGGGTGACGGTTCTTCAGTTTTAGTGTCTTCACCGGAAGAAGGAGAAGCAGGCCCAGCTTCTGAGGTGGGCTCGGACTCGGGCTCATCTGGGTCAGCCACATGTATTAATTTGTTGAATCTACGGTGATGCATGATGGGGTTGGAGTGAAATTAAATCTGGGTGGTCGATGTGTATATATATATATATATATATAAATTTGCTATAGCTAGCTATGTGTTATATAACAAGAACTACGATAGAAATAGTTATGGAAAATGAAGTGGGAAATGGGTTAAGGAGAGAAAAAGAAGAAGAAGAAGGTTGAGAATTGAGAGAGAAGGGGTTGGGGTTGGTGTTTAATATGAGCCGCCATGTTGACAGATTGGCAGCAGTGTAGTTTATTGTGGACGTGCGAGCAAATACCCAATTAATAAAACATTACTACTACTACATGGCATGGGAGGGGTTTTTATTTGATGGAGTTAGGTTCATCATAAACTAAAGTTTTGGATTCATTCATTGGTTGGTGTTGCTCTGTCATCACCCTATTAGTCTATGTATATATGTATAATATATTAATGTATTATTATTAGCTAGGGTTAGTAGATGGGTAATGCTACAATGTTGTCGTATTTTCAAATTGTGTAGGTTGTGTTTGGTGACACGGCATCAAGGTTTGGAGATCAAGTGATGCGATAATACCAAAATACTATATGTGGTGCGGTTTTAGAGTTTCTGGGATTTATTATGGTGTGGTGCTTTGTGGATTACAATGTCTTTTGTTGCTCTTGTGCTATTGAAACTTACAAGTGAAATTTCTGAGATTTTTCAGTCAAGTGGGAAAAACTAAATTATTGTTAGCTTGTTGTTTATGAGACTTATTAATAAAATTTTGGATTGGCCTTCAATATTCTTTTATTGATATAATTAATGTTTTCTTTGTTTTTAATATTTTTTTCACAATTTCAACAGAATTCTCGTGTGTTTGATTTCATAAATCAGATCCATTTCATATTTTAGATCCACCTTTAGAACAAAATTACATGAAATGTGCAGGTATAAAAGTAATTGTTAGTTGCATTGAAAATTTATTGTGTGTTTCCAAACATACATTTACTCATTAATGACCTTTTGGAGTTAATTTTTTGGTTCAAGTTATTGTCAACCACTTAAGCTAATCTTTTAAGTAAAGTTGTTGTTAACGTCTTAAATCATAGTTAGTACACTTAAAATTCTAAATGTACTTTGGCAATTAGGAACACGATTACATAGAACTATTTGCCTTCAATGTACCTTACTTTAGTTTAGAGATAAACTCCCCAAGTGTTGTGAAATCTGGTTCGATCTGGCCAATCGAATTGATCCAACCAATATCCAAATTGGATAGGCTATTGAATTGTCCATGCATGGAAATTGGTTTGATCGGATACGATTCCAATCAAAATTCATACGACTCGATTCGAATAGAACATGTTCCATTTTGTTTTATTTTTAAACTTAGATGACATCATTTAGTGATGTTTTATTTTTGTGTTTTTAGGATTTTATTATGCTAATGTTTTTTTAAATTGGAAGTATGGATGAACTTCTCTACATGTACTGTGAACTTTATTTGTTATTTAAAATATTATGCACTCTAATATATATATATATATATTTCAGATTAATAGGTGATTTATCGATTAATCCACTAGCCTATTATCTCAATTGAATCAATCACCAGACGGATTTTCACAACATTATTACCTGCTTAACATTCAAATAGATAGGATAAAGCATACTCAAATGAGTTAGCCATAAAGGATATTTGAACCTATCATTAGAATTTTTTTTGTGATTAGAATAGTTTTTATATGCACAAAACACATACAATTTTATTGAAGGATGTGTCAAACATTTTTTTCAACTCACACTTATTGACACACATGTTGAACACTTCTTTATTGTGTCATAATTAAATAATTTTATTAACTTTGATACCTCTCTAACATGATTTAGACATCTCTCTAACACGACTTAAATACACACCCATTAAGAGAGTGATTTTAAGTAAACGATTACATATTTGATTTTACGCTGAGGAATTAACTAATTAATTAGGAATTTAAAATTAATTTTGAATTGAAATAATCTTATTATCATATTATTCATTTTTAACCAAATACTATCATAATTCTATTTTGTTATAATAAAGTGAATTTCTATTAAATACTTCCAACTAACATTGCATATAAATTAAACTCTATAAAAAAAAAAAATACTCGTAAGTTTTCTCTAATAATAGTCTAGTCAATCCAAAGTAAAATGCCTAGAGTTTTATTTATTTTTTTCTGGTTGACGCCCTCATATCTCGGGTATTTTAATTCCTTTGTTTAAGTAAACTGTGTGCTTAACTCCTGTTTTGTAATCAGGTCATGAGAAAAAATAAAAAGGGACAAAAACTAATAACGAGAAGTGGCAAATCTCGGTTCAAATGTTTATTGAAAGAGATGCTCAGATTGGATAATTTATCATACGAGTAAAATTAATTATCTCTTACAAAATATATTTGTTGGGGAAAAACCTAAATAAAAATAAAACAAAACTGTAATTGATGTTTTGTCAGCTAGGGGAAAAAATGTCGGTTTGCTGGGATCGTTTATATTTTTCCATTAAAAAAATGCATTATTTTAGTTTTAAAAACAGTTCTTACAAATTAAGCAATAATAAACAAAGTCTTATTAGTTATTACGTATACATGAATAAAGACATTTTAATTTGTAAATGACTAATTATTGCTCCGATTCTTTCGCTTGGATTTCATTATATATCCTTTGGTCTAATTGACTTATATATAATTAAATAAACTGTTGCGATCATATCCTATAACTATGCCAGCTGGTTGTTTTTTATCACACCATTATATACTAATAATAATACCATTGTGATATATACTCAAATAATTAATAATAAAATAGCATTGTGATAATGAACGATTATTAAAATGCTTAGGTCTGACATGAATGAAGACATACTATTGGTTTTAGTTACCTTGTAATTTGGATTCAAACAGCGATTAGATTAAGCAATAACGTACTCGTTTTCTTCCTTGGAAGGGGTGGTTGGGAAATTAAATATAACAAAATAATTCATTTTGAATTCAAGGGTTTGAAATCGATCTACCTAATTCTGTTGGGACTTTTGAGCAAATTAAGACAATGGAAACTCCGGAGAAGTTTGAGAATTGAGATGCGAATTAAAACATTTTATTAATGTCACATTCCTTTGCATGGCATCACATCTGGATAAGGATAACATCAAATAATTTTTTTTTTTAAAAAGATGAATAATTTATATGAGATTTAAAATTAAGAGTTAATTACCTTTTGTCTGTTCTATGTTTACTCAGATATGTCAGATTTAAATTAGTAATTAGAAAAAAAAAATATGCCTGTTATTACAATTAAATAAAAGTAACCTTGATGTATATACAGTTAAAATTTATTATTCTCATAAATAAGTGGGAGTTAATAAATCTCACACTGTACACTTAAATTTAATTACCGTCATTCGTTTTGATTAAATGACAATATATAACGATTGATTTTTCGTATGTTAATGTCACTTGAGACACTTTCTAAACCCTGATTAAAACCAAATTATAAAAGAAAAAGAAGAATGATGAAAAGAAAGTGCTAGCTTCAATTCAAACTTTTACAATAAGGATATAATATATGTTAATGTCACATGACTCTTTCAGATCTAGTGAGAGAGACACTTACGTATCACATTATTACAGATAAGAAAAAGCATCTAACAAAATAAATACTATAATTGTTTTATTAAAGAAAATATTTTCAAGGGTGGCAACTGGGTTAGCTATTCACGTGAAACAATTCCTTAGGCAAATAATGGCTCCATTAATTTGGCCATGTGAGAATCATGGCTTAAGATATGTGTGAATTAGTAACAAAATGTGGTTTAGGATATGGATTTGGAGATCGATCGAGGAAGAATTGTTGGATATCTTGAGACACCTTATGTTTATGTATGAGCAAAGAATAAAGGGAATTTAATTTTTTGACTGTGTAAATTTTTTTTATCAATAAATATTAATTTTGTTAAAAATGTCTGGTGAGAAATTCGAATATGTAACTTATCATTCTTCAATTTTTTTCGTATTTATTTTTATATTTCTGACTGTGTGAATGTATGAAAAGTTGAATTAATATTTAACTATTTATTTTGTTGTACCATTTCTTTGAGACCTAAACTAACAATGTCAGAAATTGTAAATGTAATATTCTTAATAGCATCGCTGGTAACCCTCTCTTTGTTCACAGAACGTTTTCATTGGCCGTGTTAAAAAAGAAATGTGAAGTAAAGAGAAGACAAAGATACATGTATTATTATAAAGGGTTTGTTTGTGGTGCCTTTTCTTTTCCGTAAAGCTGTACTTTTCTAATTCTATGATTAAACTAACACAACAATCTTTAACTTACGATATAAATAATATACACTTATTGGTGGGATATTTTGAAATACAGTTTATCATTCAATGCAGAGTAAATTATTCTCGCATACATCGTATATAGTTTATGATACTCTTAGTAAACAAATTTTCATTATGTAATGAAATCAACGTTAAATGCAGAAAAACCTTGTCCTAATTCCTTCGTTAATAATTTTTTTTTTTTAATCTTGTTAAACTTGTCCTTCGACCATTGTCTTGGGGCATAGCTTGTTTAGTTATCAGCTCAGGCCCATTTTCCATTTGCATTATGATATGTGGGCTTGCATCTTCTGTTTTTTTATAATTATCATCTTAAGAAAGCTTCATTATTATTTTATTTTATTTTCCCTACATATCAAGATCGATTCTTCATTTCTTCTGTTTTATAAAAAAATGATAACCACAAAACAAAACTACTAGTTAAATGAATAATTTAAAATTATACATACACGTATTATATAGAGGCTTTAAATCAGTTGAACTAACTCGATCATCTTTTCACATGCTGACAAGTTTCTACCTAACTATAATACACATGAAAAACTAACAAGTATTTTTGGATGAGGGGTTTGAAGAAAATGAGAACTTATTAAAAAGTTATATGATATTTCATTTTGTTTTTAATATTTTTTTTCTTTCATAATCTTCAAACATGCCCTAAAAAACAAAAGTGGCGTTAATATATAGTATTAGTTAAGATGTCTATTTAAGTATCGTTTTCGTATTCTAATATGCACGTGGTATAAAATATTTATCTCATTTATTCATTGTATCATCCCAATTATTGTTGAATCGTGGTTTGTCTCTTTGTAAAATGCATCGGCAACACGTGAACTTCGTGGACATTCACATTTAATTATAGTAGGGAATGAGGATTTAAGGTTTAAAAATTTATTAAAAATGACATGTATCGAATAAAATTACTTTCGAAATCAAAAACAAATATTCATTCCCTAAAAAAATAAATACTCATACTTTCGAAATCAAAATTACAACCCGTTTATAACTTGTGGCTGTCTAAGCTATGACCTATGAGTCTTTAAATGGATAAGGGTTTACTAGTAATACTACACTTTGAAAATATATTCATCCCTTAATGCTTTTTAGTTAATGTTTTTAGTATTAAATATGTTAAATAATATTTCTAAAAGGGAAATGCTTCTTGTAGATTCTGGTCCTCATATAAATATATTTATTATTCAATGTCCTCTACAATATTAAATATATTCTTACTATTTAAAAAAAAACTAATTTTAAAAAACTAATTACAACTAATAATAACAATAACTAGTTACATGATAACTATAACTAGTTAAGTAAAAGTTATTATAAAATTATAACTAATTTTACAATTATGATTATTTTGAATAACTTATTTTTATGTAAAAAATAGTTATAGTTATAGTTAAACTTATTTTAATAACTCATTATTTTCTAATAACTAGTCAAATATTTAATATTGAATAAAAAATAAAGAATAAAAAAATAGTTATTTTTTATATAACTAATTATATAACCAATTTAAAATATAACTGGTTATATAATCATAATCGGATATATAACTAGTTTTTAAAAACAATAATTAATTATAATAAATCATAATTAATTTTACAAAACTAGTTATTGTTATACTTATTATAACCACTTCTAGTTAGATTATTTATAATTATGGTTATAGTATTGAAAAAAAACTAAAGCATTGGCGTCCCTAGATCCAGCAGTGCATGCAGTACATTGCAATAAAATGGGAGCTATAAATAAATGCATATATAGAGTAAGCAATGCCGCTAAGCATTAATTCTAGATTATTGGATTTGGATTCTCTTTCTTTTTCTTTTTCTTTTTGTTCTTCATTCTTTTGAAGCAAACTAATTAACCAATGGATGCAGAACAAGTTCTGAGATTGTTGGATGCCAACTGGTTTGAGACAACAATTTTCACCAACAAAACCTCTTCTTCACCTACTTTTCATTCAGCCTCAGAGTCAGAGTCCCATATGGAAAAAGAACAATTGCTTCCTTCAGATTCAAAGCTTCTGAGAGTTTCAACACTTCAAGTGAGGTCTCTCAGTGACCAAAACTTGAGTTCAAGTGGAGGTGGTTTCTCTGATTTTCCATCACCAGATTCTGTCTTCACACCACAGAAGCTGAGATCAATTCTCTCTGGGAAGGAAGTGGAAGATTTTACAGTAGAAAATGGTAATGGAAAACATGAAAATGAAGCCAAAGTAGTCACTGAGAAAAAGCTGAGTCATAGAAGAAGAAGAAGAAGATTGAGAAAAGGAAAAGCAAGTAGGAGCCTCTCAGACCTTGAGTTTAAGGAGCTAAAAGGGTTTATGGATTTGGGTTTTGTGTTTTCTGAGGAAGACAAGGACTACTCAAAATTGGTTTCTTTGATCCCAGGCTTGCAAAGGCTAGGAAAAGAGGAAACAGCAGCAAGAGGGAATAACTCAGAATCAGAACAAAACATTGATAATGAAAAAACTGTGATTTGCAGGCCTTATTTGTCTGAAGCTTGGGATGTTTTAGACCAAAGGGAGGTTATGAATCCATTGTTAAATTGGAGGGTACCAATTGTAGGCAATGAGATAGACATGAAGGACAATCTCAAGTTCTGGGCTCATACAGTTGCATCCATTGTAAGATAGCAGCAATGAAAAAAAAAAAAAAGTTAAAAAAGCTTCCTTTTCTGGAGTGCAATCTTGTTTCTTTTGTTTTCAAAGTCCCTAGTTGTTGTTGTTGTTGTATATGTTTGACTCTATCTACAATCATAGATGTACATTTCCCAAGTTGTTTTTTGTACCCTTTTTTTCATCTTTTTCCCCCATGTGCAGTTTGATCAATTTGTTTTCGAAATGAAGCAAGCATATGATATGAAGAGAAGGTACAACTTGACAGAGGGGTATGCTATGCCTTGAGATTTGTTTTGGTTTGGATCAGAAATTTTCCTCTAAAGACTTTTTTTTTTTTTCCCAACTGCATTGAGACACTCTTAATGTTTCTTCCATTATTTGTTTTCTCTTTTCTAGATAATTGAACAACTCAATGGGTTGAACATTAGGTTTTTAATGATGTGGTTGACACAACACAACAGGTTCATACCAACCCAAATTGCATAAATAATAAGAAGATAAGCAGGACCACTAGTAATTATTGACACTTGAGTGGATGAAGCCACTTTTAGTATAATGTTTTGTTAGCTAAAATTTGAAGACCCATTGTTATCGCACTTTAAATAAGATAAATAAAAAGGAAGTCATCTCCACTTTCCATCCACTCATGCAACTCCACTGGCAAATGGGGTCTGATGATTGTATCAGACAATACTGATAAAGCATTCTTTAAAGAAGTTACAGATTATATTCAAACTTTTTCATGATTGTGTTTCTCCATTTTTAAGATCAAATTGACTTTTTTTTTTGCAAAATTTCTTAAATTACAAAATAGATAAGCTTTTTAATTTAAGCAATGAATTGATAAGTATATATATATATATATATATATTTTTTTTTTTTTTTATTTTTTAAATTGCCATCCAGTTTGGGTATTTTTAACCCTAACTATTCTTATGGCTTTTGGATTCATTTGTTCTAAAAATGTATAAATGATAGGGTACAGTTTACGAGGATAATTATTGATGAAAATTCATGATTACAATTTGTTAGTGCTATCTTTTTATTTATACTTTAAATTAATAATTAATTTTTCATCCTTAAGTTATTAGTAATATTCACCTAATAAGATTAATTAATCCTTTGTGCTTTTTTCTTAGTAGTGTTATTGAGAAAATCACCGGTTAGCAATGAATGTGATAGACAATTTATAGAGGAACTTTTTAAAAAAATATATTAAAATTGTTTACTAATAAATTATTCTCATCATATATTTTAATCATCGCGTTAAGTTTAGGTGCTCACATTTTTTTACATAAACATTTTTTATTTAGTTTTTATTTGAAAATCTCTTCTTAAGGAGTAAAACAGAAAAAGAAATCTTGATCAGTGTCTGCATTTGCTGATTTGCCGTTTAGACAACGAAATATTCCATCAACTAGTACAATATTTTTGGTACATACGTCAGTTAATAATAATTAAATATGATTCTCATAAAAAAAATTAAATATGATCTATTAGTTAACGAAAATTGTTGAATGTGGTTAGAAACTCTGACCGAAAACTCTCTCTCTTAACTAATGGATGCATATCGTACCTGCTACGGCCAACTTAATTAATGTGATATAGTATCTCTAATCTCTAATTAACGTTAAAGCTCTGTTCAAAAAAAAAAAATTAACGTTAAAGTTAGAATAATAAACCAAGTTGGTTTTAAATTATTCTTCAAAAGTATACATCATCGAGAAGCTCCATACATAAAAGTCAAATATAAATGTCTTTGTGTGAGAAGTTAGTATATTCTCTCAAGTAGTACTATTGCTATGAGCTAGAATATTGGGTGCTCTTAAGAGGGTTTAAAAATGCTAATTAATAATTATCCGATGATGCCTTAAAGTTAATATATTATTCATACACAAATTCAGGTTTCTTCATTTTTCTGTTCAGACCTAGAGCCAGAAACTTATCTTAAAGTATTCTATATATGGCTGGTTCATATGCTGTAGAAAAGTTTTATCACACGTGATCTTGCGTAATTTTGATGATTTGATAGTATTTTTTGCACTCCATGTTCGTCTATATATTGGGTTGCATTATTGAATTTGCAAATAGAGTTAAAGAGAAAACTCTCTTGAAATTATTTGTGGAAAGAAAAAATGTGTATATATGCTATGATACACGTGAGAGAATATTCTGCTACCAAGATTCATGAGTTCATTTGTAACTATAAAATAGAATTATTTCAACCAAAGTATTCGTTCTTTGAAATTCCCCCATGAATTAACTTTCTTATATTTTCCCTAGCATTACTATAATTCATCTATTTCTAAAAAAATACCTTAATCAATAATCAGAGTTGCTGCATATACAATCATTGGTTTAACTTAGAGGCTAAAAATGAATTAATCACATGGGACTAAATGATATAGAAACAGAAGTACTGGTGTCACTTCACTTGTCCTTGGCACTTGGCTCTGGAAGTTTAAATGTGGGAGGTTTATCAACACCTCTCCTTGAATATTCCCTCCATCTTCGTGCTGCTGAAGCTGCTCTTTTTGCTCTTTCTTCAACTTCTTCATCTGCAAAATGATAACCAACCATTTCAAACACTAATTAGAATATTCAATATATATAATTCTTGCATGACAGTAATTGTCACAGCATATGGTCAACATGGCTGCTAGCTAGGGATAATGTTTCTTAATAGAAACTTCCAACATTTATAAATCCTATATAATCAACAAGTACTACTACAACAATAAACATTTAAAAACAGAGATTTTTTTAAATCAATTTTTTATAATTTCCAATAATCATTTGAAGTTTATTATAATATCACTTGTGTAGTACCTGAACTTTGGCACTCTTTCTGTCTGCCCCAAAGATTGTCCCAGTATGAGTTTTTCTTATCAGAACTTTCTTCTCTCATCATTCTCAATTTTGCTTTTGCCTGAAAGAAGCTCTCGTTAATATTTGATTGTGCTTGAAACCACATTAATCATGTGCATCACATGATTTAGAAAACTGAAGCAGGATTGGAATTTCACATGACAAAATTGAAGTTAATGAATATAAGAGTTCTAACCAAGACTTTTGACTGCCTCTTTTCCCATCTCGAACTTGCCTGTCAATAATACATTCAGATCATGTTAGAAGAAAACAGCACTTAGGGCCTGTTTGGGTAACCTTGTCTAGAAGGACTTCTAAGAGAAGGAAAAATGAAATTAACTTCTCTATAAGTTAAAATTGGCTTCTCCAATATCCGAGAACATTTAAAATAATCTTGACAGCTTGTAGTCATTGGATTATTCTTACCATTCTGAAAACATCAATGGATGCTGTTCCCATTCCTGATACCATGAGGGCAACCTGGTCGTACAAGAGTGAGTAGATATATAAGTAGTATGAAACACTTGCAAGATCATAAGCATTTGGGAGCCTTACATTCACTCTTTCTACACGGCGCATCTCATCTTCAAGTAATGATAGTTGTGCAGCAGATGTCCAATGAATGCAGCTAACAGGGCTTTATTCAAAATATAAAAATGAAAAGTTAAATTAGTTCCACCAATCTCCATAAGCACGGTTGCTTCTGACTTCAGTGGCAATATCATTGTGCTACTAAAGTTTCTAAACCTCAAGTATCTACCAGCACGATTTTTCAGACATGTCAAATTAAGATTAGAGTAATATGCATAGACATACCAACTATCAATTGCCTGTTGAACTAAGTCAGGGTTCCCACATTGGTTGTATGCTCTGGCTCTTCCAAAGTCTTCCTCAATTGCAAACACACCAGGGGCTACATTGGCACAATTTTTGCAGCCTGTAGAAAGGATTTGCAGCATAGTTACATAACATGCTTTACAATTTCTCAATGCAAAACTTTCTAGATGTATAACTAGTGTCCACAATGAAGCATCACTCAAGACACAAAAGAGTAAAGCATATACTATTTTAAGTACTTAACACCCACAAAAGAGGGTTATTCTATTCTCAACATTTTTTCTCTTTATCTCAGTGCATCACATCACTAATTTTATGTCTTCTCTTCCTACTCCTAGTTGTAGAAAACACGAGTATAAATAGAATTTCTTGTTGAAAAATTGTTTATCTATGAAAGAAATACTAAAGAACCATTTCTTAAAAAAAGATGGATACATCATCATGTGCTTATAAAAAAAACAATTAAGGTAGCATTCTATGAGTGAGTAAAGTACCTATGCAGCTGAATTCATCAACAAAGGTATGATCCCTTTTTGAATCATCCAGAAAAGGATTGATTGAAGTTAAAGAATAGCCATGAATTTCATCATAAATCCTGCGCTGGATGGGATCACTGAGCACCTGCATTGCAAATTGCAATAGTTAATTCCCAAAAAAAAAACATAGGACAAAATTCAACAACATTTTCCCCCAAAGCTTTAAAATTTAAGAAATTTAAAATGGCATCAACCGTGTAGACATCATTGATGAACATGCAGAAATTTGTGGTCTCAGGATCATTGCCACTCAAGTCCGGGTGGCAAGATTTCATGCAATTGTAGTATGCTTTCTTGATCTGCTCTGGTGTCGCATCTGGAAGCTGGCAAATAAAACTAACCAAATATTAATTAATTATTACATATACTATATACTATATATATGTGTGTGACAGTGAGTGTATAAATCTCATTACCATACATAAGATTTAGCAAAATCCACCCAACTTTATGAAAAAACTATACTTCCCTTTATGAAAAAACAAATCAGATCATGGCTAATGATTACAAAAAGTTCAAGCCTTTAGTTTTTTTTTCATCTCACAAAGATTTCTTAACTTCTATGTGTGTGTGTGTGTGTGTGTGTGTGAATATTTTCAGCAGAAAGTAAAGGTTTGATGCATCACCAGTCCAAGAACTTCATAATAGTCATCTGCAATAGTCTCAGTGGGAGAAACTGAGTCTTCAGCAGTGACTCTGACTCTGCCACACCCTCTTCTCTTACTACAACTACTTTGTGTCACAAAGGTGCAAGGACTTGAACCACCCTTCACCAACATCCTCCATGAGCTTCTTGAACAAAAATTCAATGATGGATTGTGGATTTTCAGAGCCTCCATACACACTGGAGACAATAACTGAGCCATAATTCTGATTCCAATTCCAGTGAAGAAAATAAGCTGATTCCAATTTCCAAACAAACACTATGTGAACTTCGGTTGCTGAAGTTGTAAAATACTGGACACAATCTCAGCCATAAATATTATTATTAGTATTATTATTATTATAAAGTAAAAATTAAACAAGAACGGTTGAATAAAAGGATGCTGAAGTTGAACAGAAAAATAATATATAATAGTAATTATATTATAGAGTTTATTGGAAAATTGTGTATTTTAATTTTTGAGGAGGAGAAATTTTGGCTTGAGAATCGAATAAAGGAAGAATTGCTGACATGTCACTCTTACAGCCACAAGAGATCCTTGGAATCTGAACAAACCTAAGATGAATCTAGCAAGTACCAAATAAGAGGTATTCGGCAATGGTTCCAAACAAAAAATAAAAAAATTGGTAATGGGCCTTTTAATTTGAACCGCGCCACTTGCTTTTCAATTTGGATAGTCCGGTCCATTTGGATAATCCGTTGCAGGTCGGTCAATAACAAATTTAATTTTACAATAGGTTAAGTAAAGTTTAAGTTGATAAATAGTAAATATTAATTGATTTTTTTATAACATAAAATAAATAAATTATTAAAAAATATGTATACAATTTTTAAAAAAATTATGATTATTAATTATGAAATTTGTAAATTTACTATAAATGAAACTGCATCAAATTGGATCAAATCAAGCCCGATTGTATGTTAAATTCGACTACAATATATTTTTCACTTTAACTTTTTTTATTTTTTGAAAAAAAATCACTTTAATTTTATTCACATAGTCCGAATACTTTAGTCATGTCGTGCACGCTTGGAACTTTTGTTTTGTGTAAATAAATTGTCTACGGTCGACACTTGTTTTGTTGCTTCAAAGCAAAAGATAACATGTAACCGATATTTGACTGGAGTATTGGAATTTAAGGCAAGAAAACAAAAGAGATTTTTTATTTAAACTTGAATCTTGTTTGTTTGGAACAACTTAAATCGATATTATAAGGTTTAAATATAATTTTGATTTATTTTAATTTTGATTCTTCTATTTTAAAATAAAAAATTGGTTTTCAATTTTTTTTTAAATTGTAATTTTGATCCAATTTTTAATATGTATATTTCTTTTTATTTCCTCTATTTTAATTAATTAAATTATTTCTTGATAATATTTTAAATGAATATGTTAGCTCTAACTTTTAATTGGACACAAAATAATAAAAAAAACAACTAAGCAAAATCGAGGATTAGACAAAAATTGTGAATTTTCTAATATAAAAAACTAAATCATAAATCTTAAATCCTAAATTCTTAGGATTCATTCATAATTTAATTTAATGTTTCATTTATTAAGATTTAGGGTTTCATAAATCCTAAACCATGAAACCCTAAATTCAAATAAACCTTTAAATCTTTAATTATAAAATGAAATCCTAAATCCTATACCTAAACCATTAAATCTTAACCATAAATCTTAAATGAAACCCTAAATCACAAATTATAAATTCTAAACTATGAAACCTTATATCCTAAATCATGAATCCTTAAATATTAAATCATAAAATGAAATCATAAATCCTAAACAATGATATAAAATCCTAAATAATAAATCATAAATCCTAATCCATGACACAATATATCTTAAATCTTAAATTATGAAACTCTAAATCTTAATTTTGGATTTTATAGTTTAAAATTTATGATTTCATTAATGATTTATAGTTTCATTAATGAAATTTATGATATAAAATTTTATTAATGAAATTCTAAATTGAGATTTAAGATTTTATTTATAGTTTTAACTTTCATTCCTAGATTCCTAAATTAAGATATATGATTTTATTTATAAAATTTTAAATTAAAATTTATGATTTCATTTAAGATTTATGGTATCATCATACCTAAATGAAACCATATATTTTAAACTATAAAATTTAGAATTCTTACGCTAAATTATAAATGAAACATTAAATACTAAATCATAAAATCTTAAATCCACCGCTCTTAATTCCTAAATCCAATAACTTGTAACAGCCAGTTAAAATTTTAGTTACATGATATAGGAGATAATAACATGTAACAGCTTGTCAAAGTTTTAGTTATGATTAAAAACATTATGCTACTTAATATATATAGAGAGAGATATGTGTGTACATGCATATAGATGAAAAATTAGATTAAATAATTTGTACTTTTTTATTATATTTCAAAGTGCTTATTTCTTAAACATATTTTAAAACAGAAAAATGCAAATCGTCAATAAACTAGTATACTTAATATGATAAATAAGCAGATGAATTTTAAAATGTAGTTTTGTAGCATAATGTTTTCTTTCATTAAAATTATCTGATTTAACTACCTGAATTGGTCTTAATAAATTAGGTTTTTATTTCTTGATTGGATCGATTTTGAAGGGAAAAATGATCCGATTCAATTTAAAATATTTGAATTGGTTCGATTTTTTATTTTATTTATTTTTAGAAAATACTAAATAAAATGATAAGATATATTATAAACACAATAAAAAATAATTAAAATATCAAATATTATATTTATATGTCATTATACAACTAATAGTAGTATAATTTTTTAAATATATACCATATCAAAATTACATTTACACTGGTAGTAAAAATGTATTTTTAATTAAATATTTTTATAAATAAGTATGAATTCTATGATAATTTTATGTATATATAAAAAATATAAATATAAATATGAGTGATATTATCAATGAATAATAATATACACATATGCATAAATTCGGTTTAGATCAGAAAATCAAATTTGAAATCTGATCCGATTGAATAAAAAAAATTGATTTTTCAATTTTTTTATCTGTTCGATTTTTTGTTTATTTGGTTTGCGGATTTTTGGATTGGTTTTGATAGGATTGGATGGTATCGATTTATGAACACGCGTGAGAGATAGGAATACAATATTTATATATTTTTTTCCATATAAATATTAGTCAATGTTAATTATTATATTTTCGCATCCTTACGGGGAAAGACATTTATAATAATGTGACAGTTGTGATATTTTCCATTTTTATGGGTCTATAAATTTAAACCGAAACCAACTCTTCCCTCACTTAACATAGACAAAAAAAAGTACTAGCAACAAGCCTGTGCTTTTTTCATATGGCATTCAAAATCATCATGAACTTGAGCTATTTTTTGTTATTGGGATATTTTTTCTACTATTGCAATAACAAATGCTATACTTGGATGGTAATGGTTACAAAAACGTTTGATGTACTCACCAAAAGTCCAATTCCATCGGAAAGGCAATTCAAATCAAATGAACTATCATTCTTCTTCATCCGATTTTAACGGTGATGCTTTCAATGTTCATTTTTTTTTTTTTTCAAATTTATAGATGTGTTATCAACAATCTTTCTAGTAAAGGGTTCCATGTATTTCCTAAATGTCTAGTTCTATTGGGTGGTAGTTCAAATCAAGTAAATTTTCATTCTTCATTCAACTTTAAGAGTGATGAATTTCTAGATATGTCAACCAATTTACAAGTAAAGAATTTTATATATTCTCCAAAGATCTAATTCCATAAAAGGTAGTTTAAATCAAAAAACTCTCATCATCTATTTAACTATAATAGTGATCCTTCCAATGTTAAATTTTTCTAAATTCGTTATTAACAACCTTCCAAGTAAAATGTTTCATATACTCTTAAAAGTCTAATTTCACTGAGAGACAAACAGTTCAAATCACACGAACTCTCATCCTTCATTCAACTTTAAGAGTGATGTTTCAAATGTTAGATTTTTTTCAAATCCCTAGACAAGTTGTCAATAACCTTTTAAGTAAAAGATTTCATGTACTCCTTAAAAATCAAATCCAATAAGAATAGTTCAAATCAAACAAATCCTCATCAAGCTCTGTTTTAAGAAGTAAAATGTAAGGGATGAATGTTGTTATTGATCCTGAAATAATTCAATAAATAAATAAATGTTCTTTAACTTATTTTCCTTTTCTTCGCCAAAGTTCTTTTGATATTTTTATAAAGAATTATATATTACGTTTCACCTTTTATTTCAATATATAGATTAATTTACGATCATAAAAAAAGGAAAACTACAAGTTTTAAATATCGAAGTTAATCTCAAAATTAACTTTACATTTAAGTTAATTATTTTATCTATATTCTAATAAATTTACTGTTACATTTAATATAAAAAATCGTTGATATACTATATTTATTTATTAAAACCTATAACCATGTCGTTTAATTTGACTATATATTATATATAACAAAAGTATAATTTAAAAAATCATAGTCATTGTATTTAATTCCTTTTAAACGTATAGTATATTTAATTAAAATTAATACTATGTTCTATTTAATAAATAATAAATTTAAACAGTTTAATTTGATTCTATACTATATTGAATAAACACATGATATGTCTGATATTGAATTTTACTTACATTATATTAAAAACACTATTTATTAAATATATTAAATAGTTATCTTAAATAATATTATTCGTAGTTATATTATTAGTAAATATTATAATTACTTTATACATGTAACTTTTAGAGTTCATTAAAAAAGATGACAATTTATATTATAAATCTCAACAAAAAAAATTAATATACATGAGATTTCAAGTTCAATTAATTTTTATTGTCATTTGTGATTAGATGATAACGCAAGCGCAGCCTTTTTTTTTTCTTAATTTTCATTCCTTAGTCTAACGATCTTTTGGAATGGATTTTCATTGGTCCTTATACTAGTATAATTCACACTAATAATGGTGATAACCAAAAAAAAAAATCTTTTGGCCTATAGATTCACAGGCTCATAGTTGTATCACGGGTAGAGAAGTGATAATCGTTTATCTAATTTCAAAGAAAATTAGGGTGAAAAAAATGGACAAAGATGGGAAGAAAATGAGATAATTATTCATTATTGATAGGTGATGTCGAAGCCAAATAACTACCAAGGTCCTTGAATTTTTTGTGGGCTGCGACAGTGTGACTGCCCCATAGCTTTCTAAAATACTTGGAAAATAAAAAAAGTACATGTGCAAGGAACAAGCATGGTTTTAACTTTTTAACTAGAATGAAATATTAGACACTAGACATAAACATAATCAACATTTCCGGGTTACACTGAGTTTCTATCCAGTACATGTATACATCTTCACAAGGGGAGAAAAACTCTGCACATTTAGGCCTCACCCACCCCTCCTCTGTTCTATTCAAGTATTTCACACTAATCACTAGAACGGTTGGTTGACTCTATGTTTCACTATGTCTTTACATTTGGGTTTCCGTCGAGTACACGAAGCCAAGACCAGTTTGCCGCCTGACGTGCTCTGGGATGAGCTTAGGAAGCAGTTCAGGTGGCGCTCCATCTAACTGCAGTCCAAGTTTTCATTACAAAATTATTACATAAACAAACATTCAACAGTGCAATTTCTGTGTTGTGTTGTGTTGTATATCAGATCTAAAAGGAGAAACCAATTAGATACATACTTCCTGTTTAAAGTTGAAAAGTGGAGGCAGGGGACGACCATTGGGAAGCCGGGCATTGGGCTCACGAAGCTCGTCAAAGAAAGGATGTGCCATTGCTTCCACCTTTAAAATATAAGCCACCAGTGAAAACTATGCTAATTTTATGAATATTTTTTTTAATAGTGTATGAACAATGAGCATAATGAAACTACTTTATAAAAATACTTTATCACATAAATTGACTGCAATAATACCAAATTATGACATACAAGGCACGTAGATATAATCTCAGTCACAGCAAGAAGAAATAAAGGAACTTCTTTGTTAATGTAAATAGATTTCATATCAAGGCTCGTTGTTTAGTATATGTGCCATGAAAGGAAGGAAATGGAGGAAATGGTATAAGGGTTTGCCCTACTTACTGCACTGTAACGAAGTTTTGGGGAATATTGGAGAAGCCTTGATGCAAGGTCAATTGCTTCAGGAGGCATTTGCTTGTGAAAAACCTGAACCATGGATCATTGCACGAAATGCATTAATGCCCGCCCCCCACAAAAAAAAAGCTATCAGAAAAACTGTTGTAAAACAAAAGCCTAAAGAAGAAGTGACAAAGAATGTCGTTACCTTATGCCAAGGATGAGCTTTGATATGGGGGAATCTGAAATCTGTATAATTAGGATTCATGCATCGAATTTCTTCTCGAGTAGGAGTGCCAAGAACCTACAAGAAAACACGGTAATAATTATCTCTCAACAGCTAGATTCATACAATCAAGGGTAACATCAACATAGACGAGGAATCACCTTGATAATTTCCACAAGTTGGTCAACCTGATTTCCTCCTGGGAACAAAGGCTATAAAGAAATATTTTGAAACTATGAGAAGCCAAGATAACATTTCTCATAAACAAAGAAAAACTTGTTATGTATGAACAACATTAGTGCATAGGTTGCCTAAATTTTAACAACCTGGCCTAGAAGAAGTTCTGCAAGGACACATCCAGCTGACCAAATATCAACAGAAGTTGTGTATTCTGTCGCACCAAATATTAGTTCTGGGGCACGATAATACCGTGAACATATGTATGAAATGTTTGAATCACCCTCCACCTGACATGAAATAAATTATTAAAATCATACCTTATGTTTTATGAGCAAATAACCTTAAGCAAATTAGCATGTGACCCCAATCAATGACCTTTCTTCTATTTATTGAAAAAATGAACAAGTTGGGGTCCAGACTAATAGCAGCATTAGTGGCTATTTACTAAAATGTCAATTATTACATGCAAAATTAAAATTGCACTTGTGAACAGATCTTAAAAGAAAAGAGCTTTTTGAATTCTATGATTCTGGTGTAGGTAGCATACGACATTAATAGTCCACGTCCACTGTTAACATGGTAGCATACATGTATAAAGTAGTGAAATGCACAGGAAGAATACCAACATACCAGAACTTTTGCACTCCCAAAATCGCAGAGCTTGACTTGGTGTGTTAGTCGATCAACCTACAGAGCAAATGGACAATAGGTTTAGAATAAATAAATGCAACTCCTTGAGGAAAAATAGCAAATGAAGACTTACCAAAAGATTTTGAGGCTTCACATCCCTATGGCAAATTCCTGGTACAGTATGGATATACGCCAGTCCCCTAAAGATCTAAACATAACATCTCAAGTCAATCATTACAAAATTGCAAAAGAAAAAGTGAGGAAGAGGAAGAACACAGCAAACCAAATTGCAAACAGAGAAAACCTCATACTTGATATGTATATAATTTCACATAGATTAAGTGCATTCTCTGTTTCATACTATTGTAGTGCTCTGTAACACGGGCCATCGTCTCAGGGACATATTCCATCACCAAGTTCAGAAAAAGTTCATCTCTACTTGTTGTAGAGAAGAAATAGTGCCTCAGGGAGATTATATTTGGGTGATCCATCATGCACATTAACTGCAACTCACGATTTTTGTATCGCCTGTCCTGCAAGACCTTCTTTATAGCCACTGCCTCCCCAGTCTCCAAGCACCTTGCCTTTGTTTCAGGTAAAAAATAAAAAAGCATAACCCAAGGGTGTGAAATGAGATACTTGACAGCAGGGAAAGCAAAGTAAGAACAGTTATCACCTCAAGAGGTAATTAGTCTACTTATCCTTACCTGGAAAACAACTCCGAATGATCCAGTGCCAACAAGGCGTTCGGCCATGTAACTGATGGTCTGCAAGTGGCATTAGAGCACAAATTTATGAAGAATAAAAGAAATGGAAACCTGTGGATGTTATCATCAATCTCAAACATTCAAATTTATACAAAACTGTACCTTTTAAGGCCAAAAATGTTTACTAAGAAGGGGGAGAAGAAAATTAAATTAAAAAAAAAAAGAAAAAGATTAGATAAGCATGGAGGAAATATGCCAACTTCTAGCTGACTACTAGTATTATATTTTTGGATTGATCCTCAATTAAAAGGTTTACTAAGTTTGCTACCCAGCCCACAGTGTAGTTCCTGTGAATCCCAAAAAGGATGTAAATATTTATCTATAGTACACAGTGATTTTTTTTTATAAAAAAATGGAAGTAAAGAAAGGTTAGAACACGCCGCACTCGTTTAGGTTCACCATTTTTGCCTCCAATTGTGGTTGAGATTATGTGACCAGTGGCAGTGTTGCCATCTGCAACAGGAGCTGACATTTCCTGCAATTTATACCAATAAATAGATACTTAATATGGTAAATAAAATCTCTTAATATACAGAAATAGAATATCAGTCTATAAGACTCTGCTTGATACAATATCAGAAATTTCTTACTGAGTTATTTTCAACTAACTTTGTCTTAATAGCAATTATCACCAATAATTTGGTTTAAAAACATTTAGTTAACATGGCAAGTCATATGCCTATGGACATACATACATTGGTTTGGACATCGATATGCTCGACCTATGCATGACTTAGCAAAGTCACTAATGGACATACATACATATTTACATTTTACATACACAGCAATTTAGCAGTCAATACTTTGCTTTGGGCACCTACTCCTATGCTGCTTGATTAAAAGTTTTCTATAAGAGAAAAGCACAGCAATGGAACAAAACCAGCAGAAATTAATAGATAGTCACCAATCAATGGGCGAAGTTGAAGATAGGTTAAGTGTAAAGAGCTCAAAGGTAATAAGGTATATGCACAGACAAAGTCAAATCAGGTTACCATGGTCCACAAGAAAGCATCAAATGCCAAAGAAAAGCTTTGATATCAATTGAGACAACACAGAGAGAGAATCTAGGAACACTTATTCCCCGAAGCAAACAAAAACCGTTTGAACAACAATCCACTAATAAATGAAGGAAACCCCATTTTAAGCAAGGAACCCAAGCTTAAAATACAAATTATACCAAAATTATACAGCAAACAACATATAGAATAGAGCCAACTTTAAAACAAAATCCACAGTATTGTTAAAGCCATTTTAATTTCACAGTAAATTAGAGATTGAGTGAGAACAACCTGGCCTATTAGAAAAAAATTACAACATCAAAAGCCTGGAGATTTTAAGAAACAGTTTGCGACCACAATTTCAGACGCAAAATCAAGGTTTTTGGGGTCAGCCACAATTTTTCGCAATATCAAGAAACGCATCCGCAATTAAAAACCATGAATAGCCTATTAGAAATTTAAATAAAATAAAATAAAATAAAATAATATATATATATATATATATATATATATATATATATTTCTGGTAGGTAAATTGCGATATATTCCAACCCCATGAAGGTGTCAGTAAGGAAAAAAAAAAACTCGAGCATGAGAAACTAAGGTACACTCAGCTAAGTACATAGTCATATTATTTCTCTCTTGTGTCTGAAGAAATGAAAAACCCAAATTAAAGAACAGGATTCCACATTTTCACTTCACTCGATTCCATTTCTCTTTTCAGGACCACTCAACGGAAAGCTCTACAATCTTCAATTTTTCAACACTAAGATCTCAACCATGAAAACACGAGTAAAAACCAAATATTAACAATAACAACAATAAAAAAAAAAAAAGCAACAATTTATCCATGCTTACAAATTTTACAATTCCATAAGCAGTTAAGCACAACAGAAACAACATTACTTCAAGGAAACGTCAGAACCACTCCGACAGTCACCGGAGCAAAATTCCGGCGACCACTGAGCAGGCAAAAACAATGCCGGAAATGAGCAGATCGCCGTAGGCTACGCTCATGCAGAGACCTCTCCGGTGGTTCAACGACGATCCGAGTTTCAAATAGGCGCGTCGTTGCGCGCAATGAGAGAGTGGTGGAGAGCGGAAATTACCTTTTCGGCGCCGGCGTTGGAGCCGCCGCGAGAGTCCACTTTCATCGGGTCATTCTCCGCTTGCGCCGGTTGTTGCGGCGGAGCCGCCACTTCCGGCGGTGGTTGAAGCTGCTGCTGCTGCGGTTGCTGCGGCCCCAACGGCTCAGAGGCCATTGTGAGAAAGAAACTACACAGTACACACACAACACTCACACTCTTTTCTTTCTCTCTCTAACACACACACACTTTCTCTCTCTTTCGAAGGAATAGTAATGCTTGGGTATGGGTCCAGGCTTTGGAGTATATAAAGGGCGAGGAAGTAAGAGAGAGAGAGTGTGTCCCTGTGTCTTTTCTGACGCGATCGATATGGAGAGTGACGTGCACGTTTTGATCCTATCCGTTAGATTGTAATCTGCGTTGGTAACCGACGACGGGATGCGTGATCAAGTGTGGCAGGATTTACGGGTGAAGGATACTCCGCCGGGTGACGTGGAAAATCGAAGGGAGAGATAAGGATCACATGGATCCTCCAATGTTGCATTTACGGGAAATAATACGTATTCGGAAGTAGTAATGTTGACGTAATGGCAACATAAAATACTAAGCTTTAATACTCTACTCATTAATTAAGTCAGAGTTCTACTTGGCTGGTGAGTACTAGTATAGTTTATTGAGTTTGGGTTATAATATTAATACTTTTTAATGTATAAAATCTATGAGACCAAACCTTGGAATTTAAATAGTTATTTTATGCAATGTCATGTCATGCCCTTGGTTCGTGTGGATAATTGGATGTCTGGATTTATTTATTCTTCATCCTAAAATAACTTGCTGCTTGAAATTTTTAGGTTTTTGCTATTTTTCTTTTTGAATTGTAGAATTAATATGTAAAATGATATATTTTTTTTGTACATAATCAATGTTATTAAATACTCGTTTACTTTTTTTGAAGCATGTCGATATGGCGGTGGAAAGTATCGAAGATGATGCAACGATGCTGGAATAAAAATGAATAAACACAGAAGAAATGCATAGAATTCAGAAGCGACAAAGACCTTTGGATGAAAAGTAACGACGAATCGGAAGCAGTAGATAATTTTTTGTGAACACTTAATGTTATTCAAAACGTGTTTACTTTTCTTAGAAAAATGGTGATATAATGGTGAAAAGTATTCAAGATGACACAAAGATGTTTGAATAGAAATGACAAAAGATCGAAAAAATATACAGAATTCGGAAGTGGCAAAAACTTTAAGACATAACGGTAAATGCACAAAAGCTAGTAATAAGGCTTAAATTATTTAAAATTAAGCATAAAAGAAGGGATGGGATTCTTTTTGGACATTGAGAAATCTATTGAGCCAACTTGACTAATAAGTTGTAAAATACAAAGTTGACTATTGAAATACAAAATAATATAAAATTTTAAACAATTAATGTTGTTAAATATGTGTTTACTTTCTTTAGAAGAAGGGTGAAATAACAAGATAGTATCATTGAAAATAACACAATGGAATAAAGATGCGAAAGATTGAAAAACGGCAAAGAAATCAAAATCGTGGAGACTTAAGTTCATAACGACATATGCACAATTTTTTTTTATTAAATGCGTATTTACTATTTTAAGAAAAATAACGATATGGCAATGAAAAATATTGAGACGATGCAATGATATTAGAACAAAGTTGAGTAAAGACGGTAAAACTACAGAGAAATTGAAAGCAACAAAGATCTTAAGAATGTAACGGCATACACACAAAAATGTAGAAAGTAACCAAGTAACTAGCTTAAGTTATTCAAATTTAGGCACAAAAGAAGGGTTGGATAAATTCTTGAACATTAAGAAATCTGCTAAGTCTACTTGAGGAATAACTAATTTAATACACGTTAAATCTTAGAATATGAAACGGTATAAATATTGTAAGCAATTAATGTTCTTAAATATGAGTTTACTTTTGTTAGAAGAACGGTTATATAACGGTAAAAGGTAACAATGAAGATAACACAATGACAGAGGAATCGAAAGCGCAGATACCTTAACGACATACGACATGTGCATAACAATGTTTATTGGAAGATTGACGATATAACAGTTAAGAGTATCAATGGAAATAACACAATGACATGCAAATAAAAATAGCAAAAGACAGGAAATAGTAGAAAATCGAAAAGTGTGAAGATCATAAGAACGGTAGAGCGTACTGCTATGACTTTAGAGAGAATAGAAATGTCCTTATCAAGCAACAGAGTATCATTCAGTACTCAGGCAGGTATTTGGGAAGGTTTGGCATTACCTGTTGCATGTTGCCAGTTATGCACATTTATGAGTTCTTGTACATTAATCTATCCCAAGACAGATATTTGGGACTTAGTGGAAGGTCTGTCATTACCAGTTGCCAGTGATGCACATTCTTGTTATGAGTTCTTGTGCATTACTCTATCCCAAGCACACAGATTATTTTGAATACCATCTCATATACAATGTTATGATTTAGATACAATGATGGGTGGTCACTGATTTCTTATATTGTCATGTTGTTATTTTGTGAAAGACCTGCAGGTGTAATTAAATGATTTTACTTCATGTTTTGAAATTTTAGTCCTTGTACATTGATCTATCCCAAGACAGATATTTGGGACTTAGTGGAAGGTTTGGCATTACCTTGTTTTCAGTGATGCACATTCTTGTTATGAGTTCTTGTGCATTAATCTGTCCCAACCACGCAGATTATTTCGAATACCATCTCATATACAATGTTATCATTTGGATAGAATGATATGGGTGTTCACTGATTTCTGATATTGTCATTCAATTACCAAGGGAAAAAAAAAGCACCAAAGATCTTTTCAAGCTTCATGATTAAGACCTTGTAACTAATAAGTCACTCAAAATTTAAAATCTTCTCACACAATAATTTTTTTTTTATTATCAAGGAACCGAAGATAATATTATGAGTATCACCCATCATTCAATCAACTGAATGAAATCTCTTGGTATTTAGAAAGTCTTGACGATCAATTGACAAACCTACAAAGTTTTCTAACCTCACCACTAGTCCCAGTGAGAGGAGTGATATGGCTCATCTTAACCATAGCATCAGCAAAATCACTGAGAAAAGCAGCATTATTTGTACTATAAGTCCTCACCAAAGGGTCTTGAGAGCCACCATTGAAAAGCACCTGATCCGAGTGGAGAAGGCCACGGTTAGCCACAAGCTCCGAGAAGTAGTTGTTGTCAAAGCCATTGGGAGTGAAAGACTCAAGAGGGGACAAGTTGGTGTCCCCTCCACCTCCAGCAGAGGAAGGGCACATGGCCCTCCTCGATGCGGCAAGGTTTTGGTCAAGGTTGGTTTCGTTGTATATGCGACTTCTGAAAAACTGGCATTGTGCCTGCCCTATGGTGTGGCTGCCAGAGAGCACGGTGAGGTCACGTGCGCTTAGCCCTTTGGCGGCGAACATGGAGATGAGTGTGGGAAGGTCGGAGAATGGTGAAGGGATTTCGTTGTTGGCTGCACTCTGGCTTGCTGTTCTTGCGTCTCTTCTTCCTAGTGCTACTGTCCATGAAGGTCCTCCAAGCTGTCATTATCATTTGTATAACAATTCATATTAGATTACTTTTCTTTTTTTTTTATTGCTTTTCATGGATTAACTATTCATTTCTTATATATATAATCATAGTTAGTTTTCTTATTTTTATTGGTTTTCATGGATTAAGTATTCATTTCTTATACATATAAACGGTAGTATAATAAAGTATAAAAAAATATAAAGATAGAAAAGTAAAAGATGCATCGGATAATGCAATAGAGAAAATAAACTCCAACGCAATTCAGGAGTAATTTGTTTTTTCAGTAGTATTGTCAGAAGTTTGATTCCTGACTATGTGGGCAGAGAAGATATTATTAGAAGAGACAAAATTATTTCGATAATTTCTATGTTTTGAAAAAAAAAATACTGTTGTGTAAAATATTGCATATATTATGAATAACACAATTCATATTTTGATGTTTTTCTTATTTATAAATATTAATTATTAATTTATTAATCGGAAGATTCGAACTATGACTTATCCATTATTCTTATTCTGATGTGATTTAGATGATTCAATATAAAACCAAACAAAGAGTTAAATGATGGTGAATTATTGAGTTAGGAAGTGGTGAGGGAAAGCTAAAACTGGAAACCACACCACGAGACAAAGGTTTTCTGTACTTGTGTTTTTCAGGTTTTTAAAAGGGGAAGATATATAATGAGTGGTTTTTTTTTCTCGAGAATGAGACAAGGCTGACACCAGACTTTGATTGTATGAACCATGATAGGTTATTTTTCTGTTGGTTATTAATATCGTTTTGTGTGATGTAATTGAGCATGTTCATTGGGAGGAGGAGGGGGACCCTACTAAATTACGAGAGTTGACATGGTGATCAATTACTGCGTGTGAGAGAAAAGTAAAAAATCGAAAGTGGGGAACACGGTTTGAAAACAATTGCCCATGTCGAATTGAGATGTTAGGAAAAAAACAAACATCAAATTAAAGTTAGCTTAGATATATGTTTGTGTCTTTGTGAGAATGACCGGAGGGTGGAATCTCGTTGTAAGATTTCAATGCATTCTCAACGGGAGCATGAATAAACCTATAAGAATTTATGTTTTTCACAAGTTTTTTCTATATAGAATGTAATGTTGGAGATGTTAGGTAGAGAAATGATCTTAAGGATATATAGTATCATTTGACATGTTAATTTCAAGTTATTTCTCTTTCATTTTCTTGACTTTTACAACATATATATATATATGTAACACGCAATAAGTTCTTTGAAAAATCATGTAGAAATATTAAAGTGAAAAAAGTTGGAATTAACTTTTGGCCTATTTACTTTTATGACCTGAAATCAACTTTCCCAGTCAATGATATTTGACCCATTTTGCAGATCCCATACGAAGAAAAATGAAAAAAATTATATATATAGCCACAAAGAAATGAAAAAGATGGCTGACCAGAACTACTCCATCTCTTGCTGCAAGTGCTAGAATATCTGCACAAGAGACCGTGGCATTACAAGCAGCTTCAACGTTGGTTTTAATGCTATCAATCACTTCGTAACCCCTCACTGAATTTCTGTTAGGTGCTGCATTTTTCTCACCCACAAAGGTGCCAGTGTCATCCAACAACAGTGATGCATCGCAGCCCTGATCATTTCATTAATTAAGTGCACAAAAAATAGTAAAACTAATTAAGATGTTAATGTTATATAAAAGAGATCATACTAATGTGTATATAAACATAGCTAGATAGCTAAGTTGGTTGTGTAAGGTATTTGAGTGTTATAAACATCCTTAGTATCAAGTTTGATTTCTACTGATTAAAAAAAAAAAATAGAAGTGGCTACTTAAGAAATTGAGGTCCTACATACATTGACAAAACAGTCGTGGAAGAACAATCGAAGTATAGAAGCTCCAAGTCTGGCTTCTCCATTGATAGCTTGCTCCATGGTCTTTCTCACAATGGTTTGAAGGTTAGGACAAGTTTTATCATAGAAGCTGCTAGAAAGTTGTGCATTGGTGGTGAAACAAGAAAGGAGAGAAAGATTAATGGAGAGTGCAACAAAGAAGAGGGTACGTAACAAGCTTAAGGGGGCCATATATATATGTATATCTAGATATATATCTTTATAAGCCACAAATTGTGATTTTTTAATGTGTTATGTACAGAGGATGATGAATTGAGAAACAATGGAAGAGGGTATACAATATATAGAGTGCTGGTGCATGCAGATACATATATACATCAACTATGATCAAGGCAGTGATGGAGATATATTAAAGAGAGAGGAAGTGAAAGAAAAAAAAATTTGCAGTACCAACTTTCAAACATGGCTGCTCGATCCATACGCATGCACTTTACTACTTTTGGCGGGGTCATATTTCAATTGAAAAAACAATTTTCACTGTTTTAGATTTTATCTTAAGACGACTTTGGAGAAATTCTTTAAAAATTACATTAATTTATTCTATTAGCCGAATTTCCATTTAATCTTGTTTTATTACTTTAAATTTTTTAATAATAGTAAAAATTGCATAATGGAGCATATTTTTCCACCTATATGATTTGCACCTCTTCGGTTTTTTCAACTTTATTTTTTCTCGTCTTAATGAAAAGAGATCGATTATGCATAATTGCTGTTACTTTACACGTCAATACCATTCATAATATATAATATATACTGAACGCAAAGAATGTGATACAAAAAAGAACTTCAATCATCCACAAAAGTGATTCTAATCATAACCCTATATATCCTTTTTAGGAGAACCCAAGCGGGGATCAGTTTGACCCGTTTTTACTATGTAAGCATATATGATAAAGCAGCTCTGAATCCAACTTGAATTAGATTTGGTTAAGTCAAACACATCTTTGTCTTAATCAGTTGTTTTGTCAAATCAAAATTTTTTTTTGATGAGTTTGTCTTAAGAAAATAAATGATAAACTGAAAAAATAAAAAATAAAGTTGGTAGTGTCCACTTTTCTAGTGCATCATTCATATGGAAAATAATTTTCAGAACTTTTAATAAAGGTTGACAAAGGTATTTATGGATCAAAATTCAATGATTTGAATTTATATACGATTTGACAAAGAAATCTGTAGTCCACATTTTAGTGGTCAATTATTATATATATAGATGTGTCTTAATTGGATAAGGATAGATTATATATGATCGTAACTCACACCATATGCTAATTAATTGTGATGTGTTTGGCCAGGGACTGGGTTCCATTGCAATTAAGACCTTTGAAAGCTTATACGCACAGAAATTAGAACTATGGCTAATTCAACATCTGAGAAATTATTATTGGGATAATCATATTTCTATTGAAAGGAAAACTTAAAAAGAAAAAGAATTAAATTCCCTTTTAGGTGAGCTAACCTAAATATTCATCTTAGTTAGAGGATTTAGATAGTTGAACAAGACAGATAAGTGTGTTTAATTTGCAGGTGAGAGAACTTCAAACTAAATGTTCGATGCAGAAATAAAAAAGAAATTACTTTGTAAAAATGAATTTGACAATCAACAAACACAATAAATCATACAATTTTCAATGTTTATTAGACAAACAATATTTTACAGCTTGCATTGTTATATAGCCAACGAAAAAAAATCAATTTTCCGTACGTTGCCATGAAAATGTATTGGGTTTAGGAACATACAGATTTCAGATATGGATCGATGATCAAATGTGGCAAAACAATAGTTTAAACACGGACTCCCATTAAGGTACTAGAAATAGCAATGAGGTTAAATATTTGAGAATCTTACGCACATTTTCGTGAATCATGTTTACATATTTAACCAAACACGTTCTAATTATTTCCCCCATGATACGTTCGACTAACAAAATCAACCTCCAAAGGAAACCTATGCTATGCATACAAGAATGGAAAAAGTCATGTGAGGGGGACAATAGGATGACAAATCTCCTAAGGCGTGTTGAATTGCTTTGCTTTTCCTCTCTCTCTCTTTTATTTTTCCATTTCTTTTTCTTTGTTTGCCTTCAAGGATACAATAGTTGAAAATTGAGAACCATAATGATTAGTAAAGCACCAAGCAACCAACCAAACAAGACAAATCTTTCATCAATTTGAACATCGACATTAAACCCACCATTTTTTCTTCTCCAAAAAGCATCATATATGGTTTAAGATTACAAGAGCATGCAATACAAATCTAGTTTGGTAAGCATGTACCTATCCTTCATAATTTAAAATGTTAATAATACTATGTTACATGCATTAAAGTGTTGGGCCAGGGGACAACTTAGGGGAATGGAAACTAGAGACCTTTGAAGGGGACCTTTGAGTCTTCACCAGTGGAACCAATGACTGCACAACATCTGCCATGAGAGGTCGATAATCTGCCTCAGGTTGCACACACATTGCAGCAATTGCAGCCACCTGGACAACCTCTTTTATTGAGTATTGTCCCTCCAATGAAGGATCCATAATCTTTACAACCTTTTCTCTATCAGTCAAAAGGGGCAGAGCCTAAACACAATAGTAGCAGGCACAGGTTTTTGTTAGAATGAACAACTAGTGCCGAAATACAAATGTTAATACTGGAATACCAATTGATTAAATAGAACTTGATTGGTGAAAAGGATTAACAAACACACCCAAGACACAAGAACACCTTCTCCTGGAGGTCTCTTCATGTCAACTGGCACTCGCCCAGTGAGCAGCTCCAAAAGCACAACACCATAACTGTACACATCCGATTTTGTTGTTAAATGCCCTGTTAGTGCATATCTGCACAAACAAACATTGTGAAACACATTAGATTTTCATGAGATGAAATTGCTCAAAGAGCAACTCTGGATAAAAATGAAGATTACAGTGACAGAATAACCAAAGCAATGTAAAATCAAATTATAGGTTAAGATTTGTACTCAGGGGCAACATATCCCTGGGTGCCCAAAACTCGAGTTGAAACATGTCCACCAGCTCTATCAGGTCCAAGCTTCGCCAATCCAAAATCAGAAACTTTGGCATGAAATTTCTTATCCAAGAGGATGTTGCTGCTCTTAAAATCTCTGTGAATCACTGGGGGACTGACATGCTCATGAAGATATTCCAAACCCTTAGCAGCTTCAAGTGCTATTCTTAATCGAGTTTCCCAATCCAACTTTATGGGCCTAACAATAGAATCTGCAAGAAAATCAACTCAAACATACAATATAACACAAAATAACTGACAAAAAAAAATAGCAACCGTGGCTGCAGACACAATACTTGGACATTTTAAATTAACTAGCCCACTGTTGAATTTTTTTTTTGAAGAAAATGGAGGAGAAAGAACAACATAATGATCTTGTAATGTCTTCAATAAGAGACAATGACTCAAATAAAAATAAAAAACCTTTAATACACACCAGAAATATGGAATAAGATTATGACACTCATAAACACAAATTTGTTTTCATGGTAATTGGAGAGATACATTGCTCCAGGTTATAATCAAGTTCTCATAATAGCTCAAATTGACAAACTAAGAATGGAAATTATTTTAAAACAAAACCTTATGTCATACATGGTACATGACCCATCACAAATTGCCTCTTGTATGATGTGTATCATACATTCTACATTTTACTCATACACTAGAGATTCCAGAGTTCAAATGTTAGTAATGCAAATGATAAGGCTTATGATGCATTGGTGCACACTTCATCCTATGTGTAGAAATTGTTTAAACAAGTAAGCTGATGTTGCAAGCATTGGTATATTTCCTTTGGTCCAGATTGTAATATGCAAGGAAAAATATATCAAAATTCCAGAGACATGAAACGTCCATCCTTTTCCTTACTGACTTCCAGGTAAGAAAAAATATTTGTAGTCTCATACTCTCATCCATTCACAGCACTTTAAATTAGCAAAGAATAAAAGCTTTTTAGAGAATACATATTTCATAACTTACTGCTGACAGGATAAAGATGTTCCTGCAGTCCACCATTTGCCATAAATTCATACACCAGCAATTTATGATTACTATCGGAGCAGTACCCAAGCAATGCCAGCAGATATGGAGAATACAACCGACTTAGCAATTCCACCTACAGTGACATGTAAGGAACCAATTCAACTCAATTACCAAAATGAATTGGCTTCCCAAGAAATTTATTGCTAATTAATTCATTGACTCATGATCAAAAGTAGTATGATGACTCATCATAATCTACAAATTTCACTGTTTTGATGACAAGGGAAATCAAATGCATAAGCATGAAGAACCATGCATTCTGTTTCCTGTAGCTTCTAGAAAAGAAACAGGGCTTGCCAAAATGTTCCAAGAGGCAACAAACCTCTACTTGAAATTCTTCTTCTCCTTGCTTTCCTGCCTGATCCATCAATTTAATTGCAACTTTCCTGCCATCATTGAGCACTCCCCGGTAAACAAGTCCAAATCCACCATGACCAATGACATTTGACTTACTGAAACCCCCTGTTGCAGAATGCAGCTGCTTGAAAGTGAACACCTGAAGTCCTTTCTCAGCAACAACTTGCAGATTTGCAAAATCACTTTTCTCATTGAGGTTGGCATCTTCAACTAATATAAAATCAAACAAAATCTGTCAGTAAATGGGACATCAATTTACTCAAGTAGAAAAGGGAAAGATTAAAAGTTCTATAGTAAACAGCCAAAAGTTACTTTCAAACCATTCAGTTTAAAATCTTGCAAAAAGGTAAAACATAATACTAACACTCAGCATACTTCCTTTTTCCTTTTGAATACTCTGAGACATTACAAATGAGAAATAATTACACCCGAGGAATTAGCAGTATCAATATTGGCAACATCATGCTTCATTTTTTCAGAAGTGTAGAGATTGAAATGTGATTATTAATCAAATTGATTAAATGTAAATGTAACGATCAATTTGGGTTAAAAAAATATTTTTTTTTTCATTAGTTGTTTCACAAATAATTTAAAGTTTTCATATTATATTTACTTCATTTAGTATTTTCAAAGATTTGCATAGAAAATGGCATTTTCACCATTGTTATACATCTTTGAGAACCAGAAACAAAATAAAAATAAGGCATCAGTTTGACCCAAACCAGGAAAGGAAAACAGGAACCAACTTTTCAAACCAAACAGGCCTTACATGTCCTGTTTGACACCCAAACTTCACCAAATTTAGACAAGAAAGGAACACAAACAGTAAAAACTACAAAAAAACACAGCTGCAACATCAATCAATCAAACAAACGTCCCCTTGTGTTTCATCACCCAAATTATCCATTTTAAGTTAAACCTACATGAAACACAACTAAAGTCCAAGTCCAACCACCCCTAAAAAGAGATCACCAATTTTCCTAGTAAAAAATAACACAAATTCGCCAAAATTTCCACTAGGCCCAAAATCCAGAAGGGAAAAAAACGCAAAACAAACAAAAGGCTCCATCAAACCACCGTGATCCAAACTAATCTTCATACGGCAAAAAATTATTAGGTAATCCCAAACCATTTAATAACAATTAATTACATTTCATGTAGTAAAAATTAGCTAGGACCTCAAATTACCTACTCCCTCTCCCTCAAGTCTAAAATAAATATAAGAAGAATAAAAATTAATTGTATCTTGGTTTCAAATACAAGCAAATCTCAACTACTTTTGCCTTATTTAATGACACCATCATCAAATCAAAATACCCTTCATTCAATAGGAGGTTTATGCTTGATATTAAGTTATTTTAGGAAAAAAAAGTATTTTTTTCAATTTATTTTTCATAAATTAAAAACTCAACTGCATGTTAGTACAGATTATCTAATAATTTATTTTTCACTACATTTTCAGGAAAAAAAAAAAAAAAAACCTTTTTTGAGGCTTCTGCGACGCTTGGAGACCTTGCTGAGGATGTAGCAGTAGTAAGCGGAGGCAACGAGCAACGCAAAGACGGCGAGTGAAGCGAGCACAGTGATTGCGACGAGTGCTATCTTCGCCTTCCTTTTGTACCCGTAATCTTCGTCCATTTCGAATTTTCCGAGAAGCGAAAACCCTAAACCTAGAAAATGGTTAACTCATAGTGGCAGTGCGAGAGAAGAAGAGAAGAAAGGTGTTTGGAGCTTCGAAGTTCGAAGACACTCTCTGACTCACTCTCCCTCCCTTGGCTTCTTTTCTCTGGCGCGTACAATGCTGATAGTAAACAATAATCTTTGCATTTTGGTACCTCTATATTTCGCAATTTGTCATGCTACCCTTTCCTTTTACAGTATTTTCGTTCTGGACTCTTTTAAATAAAACAATTTTCATGTTTTTACGAACAACAAGGAACAAGAATCCTAATGTCGAAAAAGGGGAAAGGTGAGGGGCATAGGAATGCAATTGCAATGAAGATTGAGGCCGGCATCATTGTGAGGCATGATTGGACGGGAAGTAAAAGCAGTGTTACCAAATTCAAATAGGACAAACTCTACCCATCGATTGCTACTTTGGGTCTCAATCTCACTTCACTGTGTAACATGACCCTCATTAATAACACCACCTTTATTTATTACAAAATTCAAGAAAGTGCCCCTTAATCTATTTTTTAAAAGACCATCTTAAACTTTTTAATATTTCTGTTACACATTTAAGTTTTATTATTTACCTTAATTTTTTTATAAAGTAAAAATGGAACCAACTAACCTGTACTTAGCGTTCAATGGTAACGTAGAAGAAAACAAAAAAGTGGTCGGCAAATGCTTTAGAGAAGATACCTTCATCGTCGAGAAGCCGGCAACACAGTATAGCATGACTTTGGAAGAGGGATGAATCATTAAAGAATGAAATGAGAGAATACCAATAAAGTTAAATCAGATAAAAATAAATAAATGTGTTATTTGAACGGGTAAAAACGGTAAGAGAGAATGATAAAATAATAATGTGTTTTTTTTCATTTTATTATTCAACTACAAACTTATGTATAATGAGTTTATTTACTTTTATAATAATTTTTTAAAAGTTACAGTACTTAAAATGATTTCTGATTAATTAAAAATATAAAAAATTTTAAATTAACGGTGGATGTTTATTAAACTAAAAATCTATACTTTTTAAAATAAAATAAAAAAGAATGAAAAAATAAGTAAATTGTGTAAAATATTTTTATAATAATAAGAAATTTATTTTAAACTAAAAAATCCAAACCCTTTATATATTGGACATGGGCTTTCAGGTTAGTTGTTCAAGGTCACGTCTATAATGGACAATTGCTTCCTGCACTTCCATAATTTTCTACTTACACCTCCTTTAACTTTATAACTTTTCCTTAACCCCTTTTGTGATACTTATCCTAATTTATAACCCTTACAAAAGATCTTCATTCGAAGGTGAAGGTTTGTGGGAACATACAGTTACCATGTGGTAAAATGTACAAAGACTAAGGTACATGTGATGGGTTAAGAAGCTCTAATTTAGTGGAAACAAGGGTGAGAGGACCTTATAAGAAAAGGAAGGACAATTTTGAGACATTTCAAAGTAATGAGTTGCATGTAGTCAAATGTAGGTGCAATAAGGAATTGCCTCATAATAGGGGATTAATTGGCCCGTGAAATTTGACTCTTCTAAATAAAGTTATTAAGTTATAATTAAAAATTGAAAAAAAAAAAACACTAATAGATAAGGCATTAAATAAATAATTACACATACATACGTGATAAATTATGAAATTATTAAAATTTTAATCATTATTTTTTTTATTACCTTATTCTTTGAAGTGTTTTTTTAGAGTAGTTAAACCTTTGAAAAAAGCAAATGGGTAAAAAAAGAGAGAAGAATTGTGATTTATAGATAATCAATTTAATAGATGAATAATAATAAATATAGTAAAAATGAATTGAAAGGAAAATTAAAAAAATGTAAGTCTTAAAATGCCCCTAAAACCTCACCCATTGGAAATACTTGATCATTAAGTTGTTGATCTCCTAGAAACATAGGATATTTCCCCTCTTAATTGCCTCTCTTAACTAAAAATTCCAGCCTATTTTTCTCTCTAAATTTCTCCTTTTAAACTCTTTCTAAACCTTCAAAAGAACTAGGGTGAAGTGCTTTACCCATTAGAACCTTCATTCAACAACAACAACAACAAAAAAAAACATGAGAACCTTCATCTCCTTCATTTGTTCTTGATTTCTAAGACCATTAGCTAGTTTTTCACCCTTCTTCTATCTCTCTGTGCTTACATGAAAAATCCTTCCCTTTTTTTAACCCTTCTTCTCTCATTTTGCTTCATGGAAACCCTGGTGGTATTTTCGATTCTAAGAGAAGCTTATTCCAAACCTTTAAGTTTTTCACCATTTTCAACTTTTCCAACCTTCTTGAATTTTATTTTGTTTTAAGCATGATAAATCTTGTGTTTTGCTTCTGTAATTAATGTGGCTATATTATTATACTTAACACGAATTATTTAAGTTTTTGTGGCATGAAATGCTTTATTTTTTGGTGTTGTTTGGACTCCTAAAAAAAGCCACGAAATTTCCTGTTGAATGTCTGGATATACTATATAGTATTGATGTAAACGTTCATTATATTTAATGTACACAAAAAGTAGTTTTTTTTAAAAAATAGTGATAAAATAATGTAAACAGTTACTCTATTAAAGCAAACAATTAATAGATTTATTAAACAATCAATAAAATATAATTAAACAACCAACTAATGTTTCAGAACATTAAAAGATAACACAAATTCTGTAAAAACACTTAAATGCACTGAAATCTATATTGATGATTATTTATATATTGCATTGATTGAAATAAGCTCTCAGTAATACTACTAATAACTAATAACTAATAAGAATAAGAATCTCATGCCAATAGAATAAACAATACTACCTCTGGTATTGGATTTGGTATGTCAAATCAACGTATAAACAATGCATAATGAAACAAATTAAAGGAAACAAGTATTTTTTTTTTTTACTAGAAACATTAATTATTATTATTAAAGGAAAGAAAACCATAAAGATGCTGGAGACTGAGCTATAGTTAAGAAACGACTCCAAAAGTCACACAGAAAAATAAAATAAAATAAAAAGTACAGTGTGATGATGACGTGTTGAAGATCTTCCTTGGGGCTCTTTAATTGTTTCTTCGTATTTTCACCTTCTTTACCTCTTTCCTCATTCAATTCTATTCCTCGTTTTTTTTTTTTTTTTTTTTTTTTTTTACTTTGTGGCGATTCTTTGCATACTTCAACCTCGTCATTCTTCATCTACTTCTTCTTCTTCTGCACCCTACCCCATAAAAATACCTTCTTCTCCATGGGTTTCTCAGGTTCGCTTCTCTCTATCCACGCTCTGTTTTCGCTTTTTCGCCCATTTTTTTTTCTATTGGAATCTCGTATCCCATTTGTGGTTCTCATAAAATATTTATTTTTTATGCGTTTTCTCGCCTTTTCAGCTCATCCCTTTTATTGGGTCACTATCTATTTTTCCATTTTTTAATTTGTTCACTGCTGCTGTGCAAAATTTTCCCCTGGTTTAACAGTGTATGCTATGTTTCTTTTGTTTCTGAGAGGGGGAAATGAGCGTTTTGTTCTGGAAACATCGCATTCGATTCTGTGGTTTTTCTTTTCATGAGTTGAAGTGGAAAATTAATGAAGGGGTTTGTTTGTTTTATCTGTGCAAACTGCAAAGCTTGTGGAGTTTGTTGATTTGTATGTAAAAAATGGAGTTTTTTTTTTTTTTAATTCTTTGGATGTGTATTTGGTGAAACTGTAGAGCAGAATGTGATTGAATCTCAGTGTTTTGGAATGAATCGTGTTGCTTCCCTAATTGTATATTTAGATCGTGTAATGATTTTTGCTGTTAGACTTGTTGTGATGTCTATGAAGTAAAACTCATTTTTTTTTTTTGGCCTTGCTATCACTCTTTTTCTTGTTCAATAGGCCCATGAATCAGATTAGCTGTGAGGGATCATCTGCAGCTATTCAGATTCATTACCGTTGGTTTGAGACTAAAATACAGTTATTGTCCAATTGTATATCCAGTCGTCCCTATCGCAATCGATAAGCTTCTTGCAAAGGTGTTATCAGTAGATTAGTTGATCACACCTTTACAAGATGCCGTATTATATACAGAGGCTTTATAGGCTGTGCAAGGCTTCCTTTTCACAAAATGGACCTGTCTCAGAAGAAGCTGTTGCAAAAGTTTGTGAGAAGTTAGGTATGTTGCTTATTTTCCTCGTCGGTTCTTGGCTTTCAGTTATATGTGCATACGTTATCATCAGCTCCATACTTTTGTTTTATAAGCATTTAGAACATTAGATTTTGATAATCATGCAAGTAACGTGCAAATAGACTCATTCCTCATGATTTCATTGAATCATCATTGTGCAAACAGCCTTAGGCTCCATTTGGCCCAACTTATTTTCAGTTTATAAGTTACTTTTAAGTGAAAGTTGGACCAAACACCAATTAATAAAAGCTCTTTAAAATAAAAGCTATTTATTTTTATTGAAGAAAAATTAGAAATAAGGAACTTTATAATAACCTACCAAAGCTATCTGTGTGGAGCTTATTTCCATGTTCTCTTTTTAAATCCCATTAAGGCCAAATTACGACATATATATAACAAATTTTGGAATAATTAGTATTTTTTTTTATCGGATAATATTAGTGATTATTTTGTTAGTTTTTGTTAGTGAGGGAGTCGAATCCAAGACCTCTCCATCTAAATCTATTTTAACTTTAAGGAGCTTTAAGTTAAAAAATAAATAAATATTAACAAACAACTTTTTACTTATTTTTTTAAGCTCTCGTTTTTAATTTTAACTTATAAGTTGAAAATAAATTGGACCAAACAGAGTCTAAATATTTGTTGAATCTGAAGTGTTTTTAACGGATAGGTTATTTCGTTGATTAGCAGTAATTGTGAACAGATAAAAAGGCTAGATAGGTCTAAACAATTTTCTATTCTATACTATGTCCAGACTTCCAAAAACTTCAAGCCTTCTCTTTAACTCCCCTTTTCCACTTTAGGGTTTGTCTTTCTGAAGGAGGTCATGGGTGGCACAAGGTTAAAATTTGAGGCTTAATAATGACTGTTTTTGTCATTAAGGTTGCTTCTATTCTGTTTAAGAATTGAATACAACTCTCATTGTTCTCTCCAAACTTTTGAATGAACTAATCACTTCTTTTCAAAAGTGAAAAAGGGCCACAATTCTCTGTTTAAAATTTAGGATGCATTTAAATTAATAAGGATAAATTTCGTTTAGAAGCTTTTGCTGTAAAATTGTTTTCCGTTTGTCATTAATTAATTTAATTTTTTTGCTTATCAGTATGACAGTATGTTAATGTACAGTAAATGAGTTCTACCTTTAGAAATATGATTTTTTACTGGCCATCTGGTTACATCCCTCTGCTGGTATACTGTGTTATATAGCCCTCAACGTCTCAGCTGCTTTATAAGATAGATCCAATATACCTAAACGGCACTACATGTGACACGGTGTTGCCCAATTTTCACATTGGACCAAAAATCTTTCTAAGCATGTGGTTGTGACTTTTAATATTAGAGATTGTGGTTATATAATCTGCTCTAGGGGCTATTCAAGTATGCATACGTAGGTTTAAATACCAGCTTCACATTTTAATTGTCTCTTTGAACTTTGGTTCTGTTCTGAGTCTTTTAAAATACAGTCATATCACACATTAACTTGTATCATACCTTTTTGTTCCCTTGTGAGTTTCTTCAATCTTGCTACATAATAGTTTTGATGTTTAACTGAGATTTTTGTATTAACATTTAATTTAATGTTTTTCAGAAAAAATCAAGCCGTCAGATGTAGGTCTTGAACAGGAGGCACAAGTGGTTCGTAATTGGTCTGGCCAAATGCCTGAATCTAACGGGAACCATCAACAGCCGCCACCGATCAAATACCTGCATTTGTATGAAGATGACAGCTTCTCTGTAAGTATTAATTATCAGAATTCTACACTATTTCAGTCAGCGTTTTTTGTGCAATATTGCTCTTATGGGTATATAGCTACTGAAGTTTGATTAATAATTTTTATCTTTATCAGATAGGAATTTTTTGTATGCCCCCTTCATCTGTTATTCCTCTCCATAATCATCCTGGAATGACAGTCTTAAGCAAGCTCTTATATGGTTCAGTGTATGTTAAATCTTATGATTGGATTGATTTCCCTGGCCCGACTGATCCAACTGAAGGTTTGTTCTTTATGGCTTGACATATTTTTTTGTTACTTAATCCAATTTTTGGTCCTCTGTATCAGCATGGGAATACATCGAGTATTGAATGCGTTGATCCCTTCTTTGTTTTTATTCTGTCAAAAGAAAAAAACTAGCACCATCCTTATTGAGGTAGGGACAAGATGGTATCATATCATGTCATCATTTTCCAAAATAGTTTGTGGTCCCATTAAACTAATAGGGAAATGCCAAGAGCTATGTTTAAAAATCAACGAATGATATCTGACTTGTTGATGTTAGTACATGGTCTTAGTTAAAACTGAACTATTAAAAACACATGTAGAAATGCTAAAATTGTCTAGAAATTGCAATCTGACAGATTGGATGTTTGCAAATGAATAACAAAGGATAAAGGGAGTAAAAAAGGATAATTCTTAGTTACTTGTTGGATTCTTGATCTATTCCTCTATTGTGAAAAAAGGCCTTTCTCCTCATAAAAATTAAAGTTAATTAGCTAAACATATGAATTGATGAAATAACTAAACTTCCAGCTTTAGTTCTTTTTTCATTAATCTTTGCAAGAGGATGGAAGTTTGTCTATTTTACTTTTATACCCAAATTTAGTGATCAAGAGGCATGGCTTTTAGGTTTTCTTCATAGGCTACTGTAACACCAACTTTAGGTCCTTCATTACTAAACTTTGCTAGAGGGTGGGAGTGAGTTTGTCTTATTTACTTATATAGCCAATTTAGAGATCAATATATTACTGGGGTAGGTGGAACGTTATACCTGTAATAGAAGCCTAATAATAATATGCTATTCAAATTTAGACATGTGAGTTTTTGCGGTTTTGGATTGAGATTGGTCACAATGTTTCTTTGTGAGAGCTATTGGTACTGTGTCATGTAGTACATGTTATTAGAAAGTATGTATTCTAATTAAGAACTGAACTTTGCATAAGTTGATAAGTTATTCCACTTTGTTGTTGTCTCATTGATCAAGGGATTACCAAGGCTATATATCAAAACCTAAAGTGTAAAGGAGTAAGAAAATTTACTATAGAAGATGATATAGATTTGGGTATTATGGGGTGCCTAACTCCCACATCGAGTAGTATGGGATACTTGGTAGAGTATTTAAGTTCTTGGTTCTCCCCCCTCAACAACTAGCTTTTAAGGGTGGGCTCCCCAAGTGCTTGGGTGCTCATCAATTCTTAGAGGCCCTGCTATGGGGCTTGGGTGTTATGAGGTGCCTAAGTTCCTTATGGAGTAACATGGGATGCTCGGTGGAGTATTTAAGTGCTTGATTCTCTCCCCTAACAGCTGGCTTTTAAAGGTGGGCATCCCAAGTGCGGATTTCAGAACCTGCTCCCTCCCCCACAACTCAATAACCAATTGTCAAGATCCCACATCGACTAGAGATGTGACCAATGAAGTTCTTAGAAGTTTTTAGACAGTTTTCTCCTTACAAATTAGAGGGAGGAATAAGGGTCAAGAATTGAATTATTACCTTACAGTAAAGTTTTCCATTCCAAAAAAAATTGACCCTTGCACCTGTGCTATCTTACAAGCTATCATGAGCATCAGTTCACATGGATGGATCTGGTGGTTTCCATGCCGGTGAAGATCGAACTGAGTTTAGGTTTGACCCCTTATGCACTGTTTTGGCTGAAAACAAATTCCCGTGGGGGATCTATGGTTTGAACTTTGAAGCATGGTGACCAAGTTATTGATGTAGTATAATAACTCCTACTGAAGTCCATTGACCTTCAATACCCACATCAAGGACCAATGAGTCAGAACCCTTTTCACCATTATCCGTTCTCACATTGCTATTTTCTTTTCTCAAAAGTTTCAACCACCAATGACCTCTTCCCTTGAGTTGTCATTTCCAGCAACTTTCTAGTGAACTCTGTCAATTTCCAGCCACATCAAATCTCCAGCTGATGTTAAGATTGTTCCACGATCTTTTTTTTATGATATAAGTTTAGCCTTTTCAACTGAGTTTAGTGGGTTTCATATTTTAAAAAAATGGATTTATTTTTTACAAGCTTAAAGCTTAGTAAGTTTTAGCTTGAGGGGGAGTGTTAGAATAATGTGCAGTTCATGTATCTTGTGCCAAATGATTCCATGCCTTGCATGCTAAATGCATTTAGTTTTTGTATGAATTAATATTTATGAAGTAGCGCCCATTTACTCTTTGCCCAGGAAATAGTCCCTACTAAGACTACTTAAGTCTGTTTATATAGATGTTCTACATACCATAAGTGCTGTAGAATCAATCCATTCCATCCCATCTCTTCCTCTCTCTATTTCTCTCTTACCCTCGAACTTCATCAGATCTGATCATTCAATATGAAAAAGAGCTCACAGCTCAGCCTTTGCCAATTTTTCTCTGCCTTCATCTTTAAGGACCCATTTCTTTGCCTCACCCAATTGGGTCCCATTAGTGCTAGGAGCCTGGGAAAGAATTCCATTTTGTGGTCATGGCCTAGTCCATTAGGTCAAAGCATTTAGCAGACTCTTGTGATTCTAATCTTGACCCTTCTTCCTTCCTCTAATTTGTAAGTAGTCTTCTACTCTTCTTTGATCTCCACACGTCTGTGAAGCAAACTCATCCCCTCCATTGACAAATCCACATCTAGTTGTTTCAGTTGAGTAGTTTATTATTACTATTATTATTATTACTCAGAATCTAGTTACGTAACCTGATCATCTTCCGTTGTCACCCTTCTCTTAATTACCCAGACGAAACTATGTTTGTTTCTTTGTTTTGCAACCCAGAAGGTGGTTATAATCACCCATATTTAGTGCTCTATTTTGCCTTTGTCCTCTACTCCTGTGTCTTCAGCTGATTAGGCTTTTCTTCTGCACTATCTATTGTGATGTTTGTTCCTCTCTCATTTTTTGCTTCCTTCTTCATTGCCTTGGTTTTGCTTCTTGTTCTCTAAACCTTTATCTTCTCTTCTATTTTCTTGCACTCAAGACCCCCAGTCCTCATCTTGAGAAAAACTGATTGATCCAAGTCATGCTTGGGTTGGAATGGTTTTCGTGGTACCTTCTCAAAGGTCCACCAAATCACATTCTGGTTGCACCATTTCCACCGTAGCCATCAATTGAGGGCACCACTTCTCAGAGTGCTTGATAGCTTCTCTGCCTTCGGTGTTCTAGTGGAATTGAAATGCTGTTAGATGTTTATCAATTACTAGCAAACCTTCTCTCCGTCATATGTTGAAATCATCTTTGAAATTCTGTACTCAGCTCCAAAATTGAAACTCTAATACCAGTCAATACTCGATAGCTATTAATTAAAAGATAAAAATTAATAAAATAAATATTTTTTTTTACTGATCAGACTCCTTTGGATTAGGAAGCCCTGGTGGCTAGTGCAGAGGATTTTTTGGTTTTTTATTATTTTAGCTTGATCTGGCCATGGTACCTAAATTCTAGATATATTTCAGCAGCAAAGTTCTTGACTTAGTTGTCTGATCTAGGGAAACAGGCATTTAGTCTTTCTTTGCTTATTGAAAATTAAAGGTTTTTATTACCTTACAGTCTTCAGTCTTGTATATCATCTTTCTCTTTCACGGTAAGTTTCATTTTATAAAAGCCATCTTTTTTAATAAAATTCTACCTCATTTGGGAATTGATATAATGGTTTAATAATTTTGGTTTTTTGGCCCTCAACCAATTTGTTCTTGGCAGCTAGAGCTGCAAAGCTTGTCAAAGATACTGAGATGACAGCACCAACTTCAACAACAGTTCTTTATCCTACCCTTGGAGGGAACATACATACTTTTAGGGCAGTAACTCCCTGTGCAATCTTTGATGTATTGTCTCCACCTTATTCCTCAGAACATGGAAGACACTGCACATACTTCCGGAAATCGCAGAGGAAAGATCTTCCAGGTGATCTTATTTATACATTGCAGTTTCCCTAATGCCTTGTGATTGATGGTTTCACCTCTAAATGTTGTGTTTTTGTTAACTACACCATATAATATTGTTGTCAACACTCAAACAGTCACATTTCAATTGCAGATAATCTTCAGTTGAATGGAGTTACAGTTTCTGATGTGAGCTGGTTGGAAGAATTTCAACCTCCTGATGACTTTGTGATCCGTAGGGGGATTTACAAGGGCCCTGTCATTAGAACTTAAAAAAGAATTTGGCTTTTTTATTAATAGGGGTTACAACAAATTAAGGGTATTATTGTGGAAGGAGTTGTTGTCTAAAAGCCAATACAATAATTTTATTCTTTATTATTAGGCATTTGGTTTGTACATAACAATGCACTATTGCAGTCTCTCTCTCGAGTCTTAAGTCACCGACCTCACCTTAATCAAGTAGATTAGTTAGTTACGGAATTTGAAAAAGGACCTCGATCATGCATGATGAGTGGACTTATTAAATTTTGTTTGCTTATTGTTGAGAATAAGATACCATATATCATTTTTGTTTTCTCTTTGCTTCTTCTTTTCCATGTGTTTTACTCCTCAAAGACATGCCCAATTGTATCTTATCTTACACCATTGCTAAGGGTAGGTTTGGTGAGAAAGTAATTAGGCCTAAAATGTTACTCTGATCTTGATTTGTGTTTGTAAAATTTGCTTGATATCCTAAGTATTTTGAAAACCAAGAGTTTACAATTTGTAATTGTTCTCAATTGTTAGTTGTGTATTTTCTTGTAAGGGTAAAATATGATTTTTTTTTTTTGTAAAATATTGCAAATTTGGTTTCAGCATTTTTTATAGTTATTTTTTTTACTACTGCTTTTAAAACTGGATTGGTTGATTTAACCGTCTGATTGGGAATTGGTTTGGTGACCGCTTTGTTAAAACTAAGAAATTGTCTCCTCAAAATTGGTAGGAACCAATCAATCAAACTATGGCCGAAAATCGATTGAAATGGTTTTTTTTTTTTTTTAATGTTTAATATTTTAATTTAATCTAAAATATTTTAAAATAAACAAAAACACATTTATTTAAGTATAACATAGATATAAACAAATCTGGTAACTATTGTTTTTAATCATATAATAAATAATAGAATTGTATGATATTGAAAATAATAGAATTAATTAGTATCGGTTTGATTATAGTTCTTTAAATTTTTCTTCATCCATTTGCATTTTTATCTCGATAATAAAATCACATAGTATCGTTCAAACCACTATTAGGAATTAGAGATGTCAATTTTCAAAACACACTATATCTGACACCTGACACCCTTCAGTAGGTAAAAAAAAGTTTCAACATTTGGAGCTTTAATTCAACAACCTCTGCAAATTTCTACTACTAAAGAAATACGAGACAAAGTGTTGCAATATCATTAAATTTTCCGAAACCGCTAGAAATGTTACAAAAACAAACATTTAGACTGCCAGAAAACTTGAGAGGACTAAAAACAGAACGTCCAAAAACAAAAATAAAGAGAGATGAATTAAAAACGTATTTTATCCAAAAAAAAGAAAGAAGGTAAAAGTATCATGCATAATCAGAGAAAGTTATGCAGATCTGTGTTTGTAATGTAACCAACTGAAACTGTAGAAATAGGTAGATGGACTCTCAGTCAAATTTGTTCTCTGATTCACACAATCAACGAAAATAAATAAATATAATCCTATACTAGCTAGCTCAATTATTATTTTTTTCCAGGGACGGAATTTCTTGAGATTCTGACTTGTAATAAAGAAAGTTGCAAAAATACACATAGCATGTCCAACTGAGCAATAGCACCAAGTCTACAGCTAGTTATTTCGAAGCCAAATGAACTAATTGCCAAAATGGTCGCAAAGTTTAACTCCGCAAAACATGGGCATGTGAATGTGATGAATTATTATGATCTCTCTCTCTCCACAGCACAGCATGGCATTATTCTCTCTCTTAATTTGTGTCTCTGTCGTCTGTGCCTTATGAAAGCATTGGCGAAAGAATCGCCGCGAAGGTAGGCACCATATGTGCATGCAAACACACCCACGCCAGCAAGAGAAACCACTTAGACCTTCAAACGACCCTAGCCAGAAGAATCTTTTCTTTTATTTTGCATGCATATTCCATATATTATTTTATGTCAAATCTAATCTCACAGATTACTAAGATGGGTAACAGCCAAACAAAATTCCTAGACCCTGTGTAATCGGATACTTGATCGATCGATTTACAAACATAATATTACAAATGAAATTAATCTTTGATATTGGTAGATTAGAAGATGAATGTGGTAGGAAAAAAAAAAACATATCTATTTAACTGAAAGTTGTGTTCTATCCCATATGAAAAAAAAATTTGGATCATTCACTAATATAATATCACAAACATTAATGATTAATCTTTGATTTGGTACACTAGAAAATGGATGTGGTAGGACAAAAAAAAGCAAGTCACCACAGGTCTATTATTAATTAATTCCACTTTCTATTTTTGAAAAAAAATCTTGTTTGATATACATCTTTGATTAAGTCTCCCCATGTTTTAGAGGAATATTTGGTTATATATATATATATATTATATTATATTATGTAGTCTGGTGTGGTTGTATTTATATATATTTATTACAAGATACTCTTTTTATTGTTGAAATATGCTCTTAATTAACTTCTGAGATATATATTAATATTAGGTGCATTCTGACTATTAAGGTGAAGAAATTTGAGTTCCGTTCATTTTCGCATGCAGATCAGAAAATTCTCATTATGGTTGTTAGGACTCAAGATATTGAATCCATTCACATTCGTTTGTGATTATAAAAGAATACCTTTGACTGAAAAATTAAAAAGCTAGCTAGCTAGGACCTAATTAGTTTCATATAAATACTACTGTGTGTGTATGTATATATTAAGGAATATAAAAGTGAGAGCCAATCCTGTACTTACGAAAAAGACAAGTTTTAGAGCCTACCTAGTGGAAGAGGTCAGTAGTTATAATATAGTTGATAGATGGACAGAATAACAGAGTAATAATACCTATGAGGCTATGATTTACATTTATATGTTTTTACTACCTGATTCTTGTATATTTTTTCTTATATTTTATCACTTTTTCTAGTGTGTATATGTATACAAAACCCGATCGAACATCTAGATAACACTACTAGACGAAATAACTGTGTTCAAATATTATATATATATATATATATATATCCTATTTAGGTTGACATAGATGCAGACATTGATCTTGTAGACAGCACCTACACAAAAATAGGTTTTATGTTCTTTTTTATTAGACTATTTTGTTTAAGCTACTTTAATTTTCGTGCATGGACTAATAATTAGTATGAGAAGAAGATATTGATCAAGCATATTTTCCTGAGACAAAATTATATAGAAAAAAAAGTGTATTGAGATATTCAAGTTGTCTGTCAAAGCCAGTTGTGAAGACGGGTGATGAATATATGCAGGTAAACTCTGATAGAATAATAGCAGAGAAAAAGTTTGTAAGATTAGACATTTGATTTGTGAGTGATATCCAATAACAGTTCCATATTAAATGATTTGATAAGCTCAACAGGAACAGTTACCATCTTAATTATCATAATTTGCATTTGAGTGTAATTTAATCCCAAAAACTAATTTATTAGGTGATGGTTTTCCCTCCACTTATACACATTAGTTAATATAGGATCTCAACAAAAAATTTCTCAAGATAAGGGTATGTATCCATATTCCTCTTACTTAGACACTTTAAGAGAGAAATATAAATATAACAACTTATATGGCGTGATAAAATAAGAGTTAATATATATAGCAGATAAGGGAAGAAAAGGACTTCACTACTAATTAGAAATATAAAATCTATATGTATAAAGTGACTGAAATAGACCTAGCAAATTGAATATATGAATTATATATATGTATACACAAAATGAATAATTAACATTATTAATTAGGTGGTATATATAGGCCTTTGCCAACGGGCAAAAGATGTTGTGATTATAATAAAAACCTGTAATTCTGAGAAAGATTCTTTCCTTCTCTGCAAGTGTTCCTAAAATATGAAACATGTCAACTCCCATGCACAGAAAATGACAAACAAGAAAGTGTTGTATAAGCCGCTACGTAGATCGATCTACGAGAATGAATTTCTCTCTCATTTCCTTCTCTTCCATGTACATTAAATTAAATAGCCTTTCCAATCCAATCGCTTTGTTTAATCCTTCGAATATTTGTCTTCACTGAGTTTCTCTCTCTCTTTCTCCAACATGTACACGTAAAACTGTGTTCATACTAATCTATAGTCAAAATTGGGTGTCTTGTAGCCAAAACCTAATCCTTGAAAATGATTCCTCATTGGGACCTACACTCTTAGCTGCAATTCAAGGAATTAAATATATATATATATATATATATAGTAGTCCATGATCTCATGACAAGTGGCTCAAATTCTCTCTAAGATGCTCGAGAAAGTAAATTCTTGGACAATAGGGAAGACGATCCAGAAATGAGACAATTCGAGGGAATATCAAATATATGACACACAAGACTATTGTATTTACCATGCATGCATCATCTTGTATTTTGCTTTGTCCATCTTTACCGTATGATATTTAAACACTATTATATGATTGAGTTTTATATATGCAACTGTTATATCACCAGAAAAAGTATTCAAGTATATATTATCTCGGACATACAAGCATTCAAAGTTAGTTTTCGAGATAAAAGAAGCATATAGGACAAACACTTTTGCCCCTATAATTTTTACCCCTATCATTGCCAATGTCTCTATAATTATTAATTAGCTAAGACATACTGACATTAACTTTTTGAGGTTATAGATCATATATATATATATTGACTATTTTACACTTTGGGATTTGGAGTTCATTATATATTAATATAGGAATTGCTAGGAGTTTTACTTTTCCTACATACTAGAAATGGATATAGCTTACCAAGACAAAACTTTGAAAATCTGAAACATCTTTCTTTTTCAAGTTAGTCACTTGAGGCGGTTGTGTCTTCAGTATCATAGACCAATTTAGGATGAATATGTTTTCTTATTGGAATTTTGGTACTTATCTATATACTACAGATTATCTTTTTGCTGATAAATTATATTTCTTATACGTAAAGAATTCTCGGGTGGCTATAATGTTGTTCACCTTCAGGTACATGCTTTGTACCAGTCAAATTTAATTAAAGGACTAATTAAGAATTAAAACCAACTTAATAAGTTATGTCAACACACTACAATCAATATCTAAAAGACTAAAACGAATTGTGAACCAAAATAAAGGATATGGATTGGTGCAGGCGAAAGAATGATAGTAATTTATAACTAGTATGCAGTCAGAAATGAAAGAATAATAAAAAATGGATTGAAGAAATTTATTTTTGAAGACTAGAATTCAAGAGTTATAAATGTTGGTCAATATATATATGCCTTCAAATTGATGTGTAACTATGGCTACAAACTAAACCTAAGAATATGTTTATAAAATAAAAAATAAATGGGAGTTGTCATGTCAGTAAACAGAAGTCAACTAATGACAATAATAGTAAGCATTATCAAGGAGCTAGAGGTAGCAGGCAAGAAGGAAATTGGAAGAGGCATGGGGACACAACCTGTCAAAGAAAAATTGGAAATATGAAAAGGTTAAAAAAAAATCACATGATTCTCAATAGTCCAAAATAGGGGTCATATGTGTGCCTTTGATCTCGTATATGTTGTTAATTAGCTCCGGCTATAGCTACTTGCTAACCCAAAATATGTTTTAGAATCAAAATGTAAAAAAAATATTAAGAGTCAGAGAAAACACAAGTGGTTTTTTCCGACCATTGTCTTCTACATGTAAAATATTTTATTATAATATATTTGAATATTCTAATTTGTGAGAATATTTGATTTGATGTGCGATGACTAATGGTATTTTAGACTTAATTTTTCCATACATTCCAACCAGTCCCACTTGCTAATAATGCACTCTGATCGAGCTTCTTAATACAGAAAAAAGGAACCTTATTATTAATTACCACACTCAGTAATCTCTCTCTACACGTATATAGGGTTTTCTCTCTTCACCAACAGAAATGGGATCCATGAACACCAAAAGGGTTCAGATAGTACTTCTCTTGCTGCAGAAGCACTAGATATGCTTGAATCAACCCTCTTCTGCTTTTGATCAGTTGCATAACTGATTTAAAAGGGTCTCCAAAGAAATTGGCTTTAATTTTGTTGGATCTTGGAAACAAGCTTTGGCTTCTGTTGAATCATCTGTGTGGTGGTTTTGTTTGATTGCAGTTTTATATCTTGGAAGGGATACTTAAGCACTTCATCATCACTAATGGTTTGCACAAAACTACTTACATCTCTCTCTCTATCTTTATGTCTCTCTTGCACCGTTCAAATTGTTTAGTCTTGCACATATATCTACATCCTTTTCAATCTTTTAAAATGATATTACGATATTCACTTATTTTCTTAGGAATAACCATTTCTATTAGGCTTCAAGTCTTGACTTTTCTTGGTTTTGGATCTCATCCATCTATAGCACTTCAATTTAGAAAGGATATAATTTGCTTTCAGAATTCTTATATTTGTAATCGTTGAAGTTCAAGTGTGAACCCTTAGACATCTGCCCCATCCCCTTAATTAATTTCCAAGGGAAAAAAAACAAGAAAAAAGGGAGCTCCTATTTAATTATATGAAAATTTAAGTAAAAAGAAAGCTTAAGCACGCACGCACAAACAAATTAATATTCACATTAAAACTAAAACTATATAGATCACGTATACTACACTTACACTTAGATATATAGGTATATTGTAGTTGATATCGATGCGCTTTTCTATATATAATGTCACAATTTTCAAATTGTAGGTTATATATTGATTAGTGTGGAATTCCAAGACCTAGGAACAAGCAAAGACTTGCAATAAATTATGGTACAAATGTAAGAAGACAGCGAGTCCTTCTAAAGCATCATATAGTAAAATACATTTGTTTTTGCCTACATATGCAACACATACAGAGGCAGTGTTTTTTGTGTCTTTCTTCTGATCTTCACTCTATACCATCTCTACTTGCAGGGAAAAAGAAGTATTTAGAAGAATTAAATTACTTTAATAAATTAAAATGGATGAGAGAATTTGTGTATCTGAAGAAGATCATAAGAGTGAAAGTAGCAAACCCTCTTCTACAAGTCTTAGAAGAAAACGTTCATTTTTCGATTTGAATGAAGAAGCTGTGGATGGTGGAGATGATAACAGCAGTACCAGTGATGATGATGATGAAGATGATGGCCACATGATCAATAGCAATGACATTTCATCACAAGAAGGTAATAACTCTAGTGAAGAAGGGAAAGAGCGTGCATCTTCTACGGTTAGGCAATATGTGAGATCCAAAATGCCAAGGCTTCGTTGGACTCCTGATCTTCATTTATCTTTTGTGCATGCTGTTGAGAGGCTTGGTGGACAAGAAAGTAAGTACTGTAACTCACTTCATGCTTATAAACTTAGAGTTAATTTGTTTGATTTAAAGTTAGAGTAAACAAATACACGTTCTCTGAAAATTAAAAATTCAGAAATTTTGGAGTTTTCACTGAAAATATTGGGTACACAGGAGCAACGCCCAAGTTGGTTCTCCAGTTGATGAATGTGAGAGGACTTAGCATTGCACATGTAAAGAGCCATTTGCAGGTATCTATCTATATATATATATAGTCATTATATAGAAGCTCAAATATACAACTTAATGGATTTAATATTTCTTTGCTTGATTGTACTAGAAACAGGTCTTTTTGCAAAGTAATATTTTTATTTCTAGCTTTGTGTGACGCCTTAATTTATTATATATATTTTTTTGAATTCAGATGTATCGAAGTAAAAAGCTTGATGAGTCTGGCGAAGGTAAATTTTAATGTTCACGACCTTAATATATTGTAGTAATAAAACCATGTTTACATCACATGCATGCTCATAATTCACTGTGTTTTGTTACAGTTTTATCCCACAATAGGGCAATGCAAGGAAGACACAGTATTTTTGGTATGTACGGAAGAGTTAATGCCCCACGACACTTTGGGAACCATGTGCCATCGTCTCTTCTTATGGAACAAAAACCTTATAATGAAATCAGTGCTCATAGCTCTTCAAGGTATAGAAAGAAAACTAGCCAGTGGTGAAATTAATTAGTATAATACATGTATTAATTAAAACAAGGATAAAATTTTGATATATATATCTTTAATTAATGTTAATTACTCTGTGTAGATTACACCCGACAGGACTTTTCAATAGTCACATGATGATAAGATCAAGTTCAATGTCGGACAAAGATTTATATAATTATCAGTGTCAACGTAGTTTCTGCAGTCCTAACTTCACTGGCCACGCCAAGTTTGATGCTGAGGTAATAAAACTGCTGCATTACTCACATTTTTACTTGCCAATTGATACTATTTTATTTGCTTAATTATGAGAGTTGAAATAGGTATATTAAGGGAGAAATAAAAGAGAAAAAGGTATGTTATTTAGCTAGATGAATAGAACTATAGAAAAATAAATAACAATTTTTTTTAATTTTTAAATTATAAAAATAGTGGTATCCTTTTGGAAATGTAGGTTCATGATGTGAAAAATCGAATGCCAGAATTTATAAATCAGGTTCAAGCGTGGAAACAAGGTCACATCAAAGATGAATTAGAGAGATTGAACAAGAAGAGAGGATCCCCGAGTTTCTTGGAGCTAAAACTAAGTCAAGATTCAAGAAATATTGTTAGAGTTGATCAGCAGATGAAGAAAGACCCAGAAAGTGAACAAGAAATTAATACGAGTCTCTCTCTTTCGTTGTTCACAGCTTCGTCCTCATCTTCAGAATCATCACCATCACAAGCACAATGTAGTGATCAAAAGCATAGCCATAATGTTGAGAGTTTTTGTTTTCAAAATTATGCACTTGGGAGTCGTTTGGGCTGAGTACTTATTAGGATCTAGCTAACCGTGTCAAATAGAGCATAGGAGAGTGAGATCTTTTAAGTACTTGTCTTAACAAATCACATATATTATGCATGCATGGACCTTTACTTGGTCTTCAAACAAAATATTAAGTAATTCTAGTAGTTATTTTACTTTTGATGTTGTTTTACGTAAGAAATCATTAGAGAGAATATTATGCATTAATTATTGATGTCATTTAATTTGAATTGAATTGAATGCTTGACTCAATGGTAGCTTCAAACCCTAGAAGAGCCACCTCAAATGAAAAACATATACAATTCCCTAAAAAATAAGGAAATATTTCTTTAATATACAAAAATATCACCATATATAATTCCAATTGCCATCGTGTCAATACAACTCAAGTAAAGAAGAATTAATTAAAATATTGCAAATTTGCTCCGCAACCCTTAAATCGTGACTATATATATATATATATTTTTTTTTTTTTTTACATATAATGGTAATTTTAACATGTTTGTAGCTTGAATAATCAGCCAAAGTTCATACTCTACAGTCTATATCAGCATGCTCGGTGCGGAATTCTAGACTCACCTATTCGGTAAAAAAAATTCAAGTCAAAGCAAAAATTACTTCTTATAATAGCTTCCAATATTCTCGTATAATACGTGTTTTGTTTGATTTAGACACAGAACCAAACACGCCAAAACAACTTGAGCTAAACTCCTTGGTATTGCATTACCCAAGACACATACACATACCGATTGATCGAACTGCGATTAAACATGTATTCATTCTCCAGCACAACATTCACCTCCGACATTAGCAATAGCACCTCCATCATCACTACTACTTCTCCTCCGAGACTTGTTGGAATCATCATCATCATCATATTCACCGCAGGACAGTATGGCCATTGATATTATTGAGAGTGATATGAGGATCATCCCAAACAAATACAACCAGGCCCTTCTCGACCCATCTATCAGGGACAAGTCATGCATGTTTCACTATATATATAACGCTTAACTTCTCATCTATATATAGACTATTATTTATCGAGTTAATTAGAATATTCATAATTAAACTTGCTAGCTAGCTTGATACTAACCACACAAAAACAAATAATTGAAACAACGGGTATTGTTATAAAGCTTGCCACGTACGTGTGTATAGTTGCAAACAATGAGATTTTACTTGGCGTGAATAATAACTGAATAACGTATATATAATATAGGTCAACTAATTAACACCAACTGTCATATATATCATGTGACTGCCATTACCTTCATTTACCATTTTAATTAAAAGTTTTTGGATCAAACTTGGGAATGTCTGGTTGAAAGGTTTTTGGTACCGAGTGAAGAATGAAGGTCTTCACTGTATATGTTCTACATGTGGTTATTACGGCCATGTTACAAGAGAGTGAAGCAACTAGAATCTCTATTGAAAATTCCACTATCAACTTCACAGGGGAACAGTGCCGCCAATTGCTCCAACAACCACCGCAACAACAGTAGGTACGCTCCAATTATTGAAATTAATGTATTCATTAATTCAGGAGAGTAGGTGGAAATCGCTACAAAAATAACAAATGTCAATCATGATCTTGTTCATGGTGATTGGCTTGTTGTGTAACGAGAAAGAAACAGAACAACAATAATTCAAATTCAAACAAGAAAAAGAATATGATGGCTCGATATTTTATTTTTAAAAAGGATAAGAATAAATTCTCTTTCCCACAATAAAATCTCAATATTCGTGACAAGAAAGAAAAAGTGAGAAATTTAAAAAGCAATCATGCAAATCAATCTAGCTACGTGGTCTCACCTGCTCATAAAAGATCAACATGAATTCGTGAGACAAATAAAAAAGTACTACCTCCAGCCCATACTACTCCACCGGACCCCACATCAACGCCATCATTGTCCATGTTCAATATTCATGCGAATAATCATATAAATTAAAATGGGGTTAACACCACGGTACTTGGTGTGCATGCTAATGCTATTGCATCGAACCTTAATATTGATGTGATTATGGTTGAAGATTCTCAAGGTAAGAAGGTGGCCAATGTGGCTCAAGAGTTAGTCCCTGTAAGCCAAGCCATGCCAACGTAGGGCCTTAGCTTAGGTTCCCCTCCTCTTTTCATTATGTTGTCATGAATTCCTTACAAGATATATCAATCATATCATGGAACATAAGAGGAGAGATTGACCGTTGTACGAAATGGCACGTCAAACATATGATTAAAACTCATAAACCTTCATTTTCTTCATTTACGAAACTCATGTTTAGTGCCATAGGGTTGAAAATTTTTGGAAGTCATTGAGGTATGAGAAGACATTTATTCAGGAGGCTAGAGGACATGCAGGAGGTATTTGGGTTTTGTCAGAAAGGCTAGATGTCAACTTTACTCTTCTACACTCCACGAATTAATGTATTACCTTCAAGCTAGAGAAGACGAATAATAGGTGGAACTGCTTTGCACTATATGCCTCCCCCATTCCTATGGTGAGGGCTATTCTTTGGGACCACTTGATCGAGATTGACAATGATATGGAAGGACCGTGGCTAGTCATTGGCGATTGGAATGAGATTACTCAATCATCGAAGGTCATAGGGGGGAGCCTTCCACCAAGCTAGGGTCAATGCTCTTTACGACGTTCTCACCCAGCGTGACCTTATTGATATGGAAACCACAAGGAGCTTCTTCATGTGGCGCAGGAATATTCAAGCAAGGGGGTTCATACAAAAAAACTTGATAGATGCGTGGCTAACGCTGACTGGCGTCTTGCCTACCCTAATGCGTTGTTGGAAACTCTTTTCCCCCACAACTCGGACCACAATCCTCTCCTTCTTTCTTGTCGAAAACTGACTCCTGCATAAATCCTTCCTTTCATTTTCAAGCAGCTTGGCTTTCCCACCCAGAGTATGCAAATATTGTGACACAAGCATGGGGTCAAACTATCGGAGACACTTTCCATAAGCTTAATAAGGTTCGTGACAACTCTATCATCTTTAACAAAGAGGTCTTTGAGAATATTTTTCAGGACAAAAAGAAGTTAGAATTTCATATCAAAGGAGTCCATCGAGAATTAGAGACTCAAGCTACTTCCGACTTGATTCAATTCAAGAAAGCCTTGCAAGACCAGTACAACCAGATCCTTTTTTCACGAAGAAATGTTATGGTTCCAGAAGTCCCGTGAGAATTGGGTGAGATTTGGCAACAAGAATACCAAATTCTTTCATACTCAAACGGTTATCAAGAAGACGCAAGAATAACATTTCTGGCCTGTTTATCGATAATATTTAGTGCACTGATGCATCCCTTATTCAGAAGGAAACTCAATCGTTTTACCAAGGTCTCTTTCAATCTACTGCTAAATGAATTCCCAATTACTTATAGCTAGTGCATGTTCCTTGATTAGAGGATCATGTCTCCCTCGGCTTAGCCGCTACCGTCACGTTACGGAAGTAAAGGATGCCCTCTTTAGCATAAACCCTCCTGAGCCAGACAAATTTCAACCTATATTTTTCAGAACCTTCTGGCCACATATCAAGGATGATATTACGTGCATGGTAGCTGAGATTTTTGTTACAACTGTTGTCCCATCCCAAATGACTAAAACTTTGATAGTTCCCATTTCTAAGTCGGAGAATCCCACGTCCATCAGGGACTTGAGATCGATTAGTGTTTGTAATGTTCTATTCAAATTGGTCTCCAAGGTCCTAATGAATTGCCTTCAACCACACCTAGATTCTATCATTGGTCCCCTTCAAAGTAGCTTCATCCCTAAGAGGGAAACTTGTGATAATGTCATCATCGCCTAAAAGATTGTTCATAGTATGCATAAGAAGACTGAAAAGAGTGGATATGTTATGTTTAAGATCGATTTTGAAAAAACCTATGATAGGGTTGATTGGAGCTTCTTAAGATTGACTCTGAAGGAATTTAGGTTTCCGAACAGCACAATAGACTTGGTTATGAACTGCACTACTACTACGTCCTTGTCCTTAAAATGGAACAACAAGAGATTGCCCTCTTTCTCGCTGAGACGTGATCTTCGTCAGGGAGACCCAATGTCACCTTATCTCTTTCTTTTGTGCATGGAGAAGTTAGCACTTCTCATTCAAGAGAAAGTGAGTAGTAGGGATTGACAACTAGTTACGGTCTCCAAAGGTGACCCTAAGATATCACATTTATTCTTTGCCGATGATTGTCTGTTGTTCACTAAGGCATCGACAAATCAAGTGTTGTTGGTCCAGGATGTTATCTGGCTATTTTGTCTTACTTCTAGCTTGAAAGTCAACAGTCAAAAATCTAAGTTCTTCGTCTTTAAGAATGTTTCGCATAGCAAAATCTAGCAATTCGCCACTATATTAGAGTTCCAACACACTCATAATCCAGGCAAATACTTGAGGTTCCCTCTCTTGGTAGGTAGGACTACTAAGGTGGATTTTGCCTCTCTCACAGACCGTGTCAATAGTCGTATTGCAAGTTGGAAGGGCCAACTCCTTAGCCGTGCTAGCAGAGTAACTTTGGCTATGTCAATTATATCTGTTATCCCCTCCTACTCTATGCAAAACTTATGGATCTCAGAGGGAATTTGCAATAAAATTGATTCTAGGTTAAGGTGCTTCATCTGAGGAAGGAATCACAATCATTGGATAGATTAGTCTACGATCTCTAAAACTCGTGCCAAATGAGGTTTGGGCATTTGTCGATGCCGCTAAGCTAACATTTCCCTATTTGACAAGTATTTGTGGGATCTTTTGCATGGCAAGGATAAGTTATGGGTTCGCTTGCTATATGCGAAATATATTGGCCAAAAGAATATTCTTCACCTTAAGAATTCTACAAACAGCTCGTATGTTTGGTCCTCTATCATGAAAGCCTTATCTCATCTCAAGCAAGGTTTCATGTTTAGGATTGGGGACGGGGATTGCTTCTTTTGGTTTGATCCTTGGTTAGAGGAGGGATCATTGTATAACATGGTGGATGAGGTCCATGAGAGGGACATGCAATTACGCGTTAATGATGTCTATTTTGATGGCTATTGACACTTTGACGTCCTTACTACAACCTTGTCCCAAGACATTCGGAACACCCTTCCGTACTTGTTTCTTAATCATTCTATATCGGATACTATTAGGTGGAGTGCATCTAGCTCGGGAAGGTATGATACCAAGTCCGCCTATGCGTGGTTGAGCCGAGAGGCTGCTTTTCATCTTACCTGTGTTAAGTTCTAGTCGTGGGTGTGGAAGTCTAAGCTACCTGAGAATGTTAAACACTTTATTTGGCTCACCTATAGAGGGAGTCTTCCTACTAACTCTTTCCTCTTCATGCGGCATATTACTACTAATTCTTCTTGTTGCAAGTATGAAGATGCCAATGAAACATGGATTCACATCCTTCGCGATTGTCCTTATGCATGTAAGGTATGACAATATATCCAGTTACAGTATGGTTTTGATTTCTTCATTGATGATGTTGCATACTGGTTCAGAAGTAACATTCAAAGAAATTTTCAGTTCTTATTCGGCACCACTTGTTGGATGATCTAGCGTGTGAGGAATGAGGTGATTTTTAACAATATAGTTTAGCCAGAGTGGTATATGCATAGCCAAATAAGTTCTCTTCTAGTCAAAGGGACAAGTTTGACCAGCTCATCCCCAATAGATAGGATACTGGTTAACTGGGAACCTTCTCCACAAAACTACATTAAGATCAATACGGACGGTAGTTCCTTTGGTAATCCTGGCTTGTCAAGTTTTGGTGGCGTTACGAGATTTTGTAGGCAATTGGATCACGGGTTATATGGGCAGTTGTGGTTTTACTTCAAACATCACCGTTGAGTTGTGTGCCATTTTTCATGGCATTAAACTTGTCCACACAAAAGGTTTCTCTAATGTTATTTGTGAGACGGATTCCATCACTTCTTTGAAATTCATCATTGAGAGTCTCGACGCTGTTCATCCTCATGTAGGTGTGGTTTCGGCCATTCATGGTTACGTACAACTACTTTGGAATATTAATTTCAAGCATACACTTAGATAAGGAAATGCTGTGACAGACACTCTCTTTTGTAGGCTTTAATGTCATTTTTTAATTTCTTTATTCATAAAGGCTCTTCATTTAATTATGGGTTGAAATTTATCAATTTTGAAAATTACTTAATTCACCTTCATTTTTTTTATGCACTCCGAAAAATTCTTAATTTTCCCATTTTTACCCTTCTTTTCCCAGCAAAACCCTAGCCGTTTTCTCTTACAAACCTCCATCACCACCATACTCCAACTCCACCATAAGAATTTAATAATCAGTAATATAAGCACATTACATTCATACCGATTTGATCAAAACTCAGAAAGCATTTTCCATTTTCCATTGATCTGCTTAAATTAAGTGCAATAGCAATAAACAAATCATCAATTAAAAAAAGATACAAAAAGAAGAAATATTAAAATGGAAGACCAACAGAAAACCCGATGCTCAGTATGATCTTGAATGTTGAAGGTAGCAATAACAAGTCATCAGGACTTTGATAATCTCAGAAATAAAGGAACTCTTACTGAATATATACAATTTGAAATTGAAATTTATACATACATGTTGTCTATTTGTTTACATGAATTAAGTACTGTGAGTTAACAGCTGCTTCCATGCATATACACACAAGCGAAAGATCTAACCGCCACCGCCACAGTCACCTCCGCCATTATTACTCACACTCCCACCGTCAGCACCACGATTTCCAGTTAGACCACGATCTCTTACTCGTCGACGTTTGTGGTAGTGGTCGTCGTCGTCGTCAAGCCCGCAAGAAAATATGATAATTGATAAAACCGAAAGAGACAGAAGGATCATTCCCAACAAAAACAATAAGGCCCCCCCAGATTCATTATTATTATACCTAATTACTTCATCTCCGTCGTGGCCACCATGAAGGAATTCTCTGCCCATCTTTCACTAATTAATTAATATATGGGATCTCAATTAACACTTGCCATCTTTTTATATATATAACCCCTTCATGATCTAAACATTAGTTACCACCACTAGGTCAAAAAAGCCTTCTACTCCTAGGGTCTATATATAAATTAAAAGGTCGCGCTTGCGTAAAACATTACTAAGTAAAAGCTAGATTGGATTAGAAATTTATTTACGTACCAATTAAGGTTGCTAAAAATGCATTTTTATGAACTTATGTCAAGCGATAAATTAGGGATTCGGTTCGGATCCTAATATTTTGGTAGAGAAAGAACTAACGTGTCCAATTAGTTAATTTTATTTTAAAATCTTTTCGGTTCTTTAATTTGTTTACCAAACGGTGCTTAAATGATGCAGCTGTCGCGAAGGCAGTATTTGATTCACTAAAAAAAAAAAATACTTTAATACGATGAGTGTTTTGATATTCCTAAACAAATGCCATTGTTAGTGTGGTGTGGTCTAACTCTCTAGCTGGGTAAATTGTATTTATCTTATATTTTCATTTCGGCCTAAACGTAAATTTGAAAATCAAACCAAATATGTAAGAATTCATTTGCTTAACTATGAGTATAACTAATTTTGCACAATTCTTAATGAATTTAATTTTACGAACTAGATTTCACTAAAGTTGCAGAGAATTGAGCTGGCCTAGGAGACTCACAATTACAGAATCATTCTCTGCTGCATTCTCAAATAGGAAGGAAACAATTATTATTTTGGATAATTAAGCCTCCTGAATATTACAGGAACAGATTGCATTAAAAATTTGTGCATATTACATACAGATGCAGCCTTTTATTGTAGTGATTTATATACAGTGTCGGTTATATACACCTCATGTATATATAGAAGCACAAGGGAACCGACCATGCAGAAGGATGGATGGAAATTGGAAACACAGAACAGTACTGATGCAAAATTTACATCAAAATTGTCAATTATCAAAGGCCCTTCTCTCCATGAAGCCCCCAAGCTTCTGGAACAGGTGGTGTTTGTAGATCCTGAAAAGTTGAAGGCACTTCATGCATGCTTTTATTTCCTACATCAGTAGTTACACAAAAACATTCACAAGCAAAGAGTTATCAGATTACCTCAGGGAGCTGCATGTCCATGACATGCATTAGAAGATTTATTAACAATTGTCCCACTTAGGATGCAATGATGATGTTGTCTTGGAAGTTTTGTTTCTTGCATAAATGGTAGGTAAAGTGCGCTTAAGCCAAGAATCTGATGGAGCTTTTAGTGAAGGAAGGCCAAGAGGAATTCCAAAACAACTTGTACCAGATGTTTCTAAGTCATTCTTTTTAAGACATTGGCTTTCTAAGTCAATCTTCCCTTCATATCTCACCTTTGAGCTTGCCAAAGTGCACTCTTCATCAACCCATTTGGCAGCTAGTTGTCTCTTCAAATCAAGTTCTGAATTCTGATGAGTTAGGATATTAGAGTTTTTCTCCCTGCTATACACTTGACTTTCTGAATTTTTTATCTTCTTAGATTCAATCACTTCAGGGCTTGAATCTATTGAAGGACAGTGAGACTTGACCTTATGTACAGAATCTACATATAGAGTTTTCTCATGTTGAGTGCTCTCACAGGATACTAATTTGCTGCAACCTCTTTCATGTGGATCAGTGCAATGTTTAGATTTTACAAGAATATCCAAATTATCTTTTTCTTCTGTAAAGTCAGACTGAGAATCTATTAACTTGTTCTCATGAGGAGTTCTACCTTGCTGCAGAATAAGAAAGGTGAAATAAAGATCACAACACCTTAAGTGAAATAATGACAAAAAAAAAAAAAAGTAGATAGAGACAAATTAATACCTCTTTTGAAGATCCAATATGAGAAGCAGCTGATTTAGCTAGCATTCCTTCATGAGCTGCATTTCTTTGAACCTTATCCATTATTTTTAATCCAGGAATTGGATTCAAAAGGCAGAACCGAGGAAATAGGCCACATGTTGTAGTTGAGGAGTTTTCATATTCACTGCAATCATCACTTTCATCTTCACTTTCTTCACTATCAATATTTTGGGTGGTGTAATGTGGCAAAGGTTTTGGCCTATGCTGATTAAGGGGACATGAACTTTCTGCATTCAGTTCTTTCTTTTTCTGCTTCCGCTGTTGTGCCTTCTTGGAATCATTTTGAGGTGCTTCAGATGTCATTGCTTTTGCTGCAAGCAAGAACCTATCAATCATGAAATCACGACCTTGTTGATGATCACTTGAGAAGCTTCCTAATGGTTGAACCTCTTGTTCATCCCATCCACTCAAGCCGCTCACACCACAGCTCATGAAGAATGATTCAGTCCTTGAAAGTGACTGATCAAGAGCATCTTCATAGGCCTCGTATTCATCATCAGAATCAGAACTTTCATTCTCCTTAGTTTCCCCTTTTGAATGTTTTGTTACTTTTTTTTTGTCCAAAGATGCAACACTTTGATAGTTGGAAAGTGATTGTTGCTTCTTAATTTGTGATACCCTCCTAGGTGGAAAGTTTGGAGGCTGCTCAATAATAGCTTGTGTCTGTAATTCACTTTCATCTTTGGGTCTTCCTGGTTCCTTCTCCCATACAAAAGGAACAGCTCCAGCATTCCTGTGTGGAACTAACTGTAACTCTGATTTGTATGCAGGAGGAAGTGGAAGTCTGCTTTTCTGGTCTGTTGTAGAAGCCAATGTTGATGAGAACCGCCTCTGCCTCACTGATAGAAGAGGCTGATTCAAATTTAACTGGTTTTCTTCCATTAGATCTTTGAGTATCATGGAATTAGATTCTGTACTATAACACCAAAATCAAATTACACTCAAACTTGGCATTTTCAGCAGCATGTTCAAGAAAAATATACTCACATTATTATAACAGTGAAAGAATGTCCTCAAGGCAAACTAATGGAACCACTCAGCACAAAATGGCACAAATATAATTTGGCATTGCAAGTTGATAATTGGGGATACAAGCATATTGCAATAGGTGGAGCTAAAAATTGGAAGAAAACCAATGCAGCAGAGGCTAAATAAACCGCTTAATGGATAATCCTTGAAAATGAAAAGTTATTAATAAGATACAATTACAACTTAAGCATTATGCATTTAAAAGGAAAACATGTACCAGTCTTTGCAAAGATGAATGATAGTAGTTAAATCTCTAGAGTAGGGGATAAAGATAAGTAAAAAATAAAAAAATAACAAGTGTCCCAGTGCAAAGTGCTAAAATAATTTCAAGATTTTTATAATCTGCAGCACCTTATTCATGGTTTTAAATTGCAACCACAACCACAGTTGCCATTGTGGCTATCCTTAATACTGTAGAAAATTGTGAACAAATGCATCTTATGCGACTGCAGTTGCGGTTACAGTGAACACAAAATCAAACCAGACCATCAAAGAAATGGAAATTTCAGTCTTATCATCAAATATTCATCAAAAGTACTCACTCCATTCAAGAACAAGGGACCAAGAAAGTTTTGATGGTAGCATTAGAATACTAAAGAAACATTTTTTTTTTTAATTTTCTGAACAACATTTACTCTGCTATTCATGGCCATGTACCAAACCAAGAAACTCCAAGTCCAACACACACACACACACACAAACGAACACAAAGAAAAAGAGTTCTGGAAAAGAATGAACCTTGGAAAAATGACTCAACCCAAGAATCAACTCACTTTCTTCCTTTGGAAAGCTAGTGGATAAGACCCTGCAGCAAAGCAGCCAGAGAGAATATAGAAGCAGAAGCAATTTCGTGCCTTGCACAAGAACATCAAATAAAGAAGACAAGAAAAGAAAGGAATTGCTTTTAGAATAAACTATTTTGTACGCTTGTGTTTATTGCTTTGTTGCTGAGTGAGGTACGTGACTACGTAAATCCTTCTCTTCTCTCTCTCTATTTATAATAGCATATATAGAATTACAATTATTTTTTTTAAATAAAAAAAATGATAAAATGTAATTAAGTACGTGCATTATCGTTATGATCATTTTTCATGTTCCTCGAGAGTTTTAATTAGGGGACACTTGTATGGGATCATGCATAATGATAACCATAATTTATGGTACGTATGTCAGTACACATAAAATGATAACTGTGAATGTGAAAAGTGTTGAAAATGACCAAAACACCAACCCTGCATGCTTTACGTGTTCGATTATTGGTCAGAGTTAATTTTGGTCTTCTGTTTATTTTCTTGCTAATAGAAATTAGGAATATACTAAATCCAAATCTACGGGATAAGTTTTTTGTTATGCGATTGATAATCAGAAAGGAAAAGAAACCGACCTACAAAGCAAATAACATATATATGCTAAAAATAAGATTCTTTCATCAGCATATTGCATTTAGAATTTCATTATTTAAACAAACTAATAATTTAAAAGTGTATATATATGTCCATTAATAATTTGAATTATTAAATACAAAAAAACAATTTTTGAATTATATTTTTTTATTGAATTATGCCTGCAAATATTACTTTCCGAACATTTGCAGACTCGGAATCCTTCTCTATACTAAGAATATAGTTATAACTACTAATTAAGCTAAAAATAAGAAAACAAGGCTCAAATTCTACAAAATTAATTTCACTAGAAAACAATACATGAGTAAAGAATTAGAGAATATTGTACGTACATCATGCATGTACTAGAGCATAACTAGTCGGATTTCATTTTCTACACGTGTCAGCAAATATATAGAGCACGTTTCCTCACTTTAAATGATACACGTGACTATGAGTAGAAACTAGAAAGTGATCATCATTGTATTTGTATACATTTTATATTAACGATTCAAAAAATTATATATTTTGAAAAGAGACGATGTGAAAATACTATTATGTTTGGTATATAAAGCACATGCCTCATGACCGACACTATTACACTGTTCTTTTTGGTAGAAATAGCTGGAATATATAGTTAATTGAAGAGTTATATGATAGTTAAAGTAATTGATTGATGAAAAAGTTGTTAACAATCCAGTATTTGATGAAATTAGTTGTTGAAGTAAGTATAAAATAAAAATTATTAATTTTTATTTTATTGATAAAATATATTTTAGATAATTATAATTTTTGTTTTTCTAATTAATTTATTTCTTGTGATTTTAATTTATTAATTTATTTTTGAATTACTTATGTTTTACATTATACACTATTAATTTATTATACTAATGTTGTGTTATATCTTAAAATATTTTCAACTAAGTTTAAAATAAAATAAATTAACATACATTTAATTATGGATCTATTATTGACTTTATTGATGTTTACTTTGCCTAGCTAACATTAGTATTCTAGTTGAAATTTGTATGTTTGGATTTAATGAGTTTTAATGCAAATCTTAGTTTATATCCAGATTTTAATATATTTTGACATTTTATCATTGTTTATGTCAACTTGGGTTTTGGAAATGAGGTATTGAAGTAATTTTTGTGCATATGGAAATCCTAAAGAGTAAAGAAAAGTATACAATCCTCACATGAAGAGATTATGAGTTGATTTAGAACATGAACAAAATTAGATTTTGAAGTTGGAATTGTTGTTTTCGTTGTAACAGTGCGTCTGGCATTGATTTAGGCATGTGTAATTCTTTTCCAAATAGTTACTTTGGAATTTATTCCCTTTCAAAAGTTGCAACTAAACATCGGTAAAGCTGAAAAGCAAAATTTCCAATGTTTGGAAGCAAAAAATCACTTAAAAGAGCATAACAATGGGTTTTGGAAAAGAAAGAATTGACGGCCAAGTCTATGTCTATCCCTATACAAGATTGGATCCTGGCCCCTACTCCTACAATCAATTTTTAAAATAATAAAACTCCATCTGAAATAATAATATTTTTTTTGTTAATTAATGATATTCCTAAAAGCAGAAGTATTTTCTGTCCATTTAGCTTATTTGTCGAAAAAATCAGAATAATAACGACTAGCAACATAGAAAAATGTTTTTTTAAAAAAATTATACAAATTGCCATAATTAAATGTGAATTTCATAATTTCATAGCTTTGAGAGTCAAACTCCCATCGTTGTGATGTTATTGTCATTTTTAACTAACAGTTTGATGGCTACGAAAAGCCTCAACAAATAAATGTGAGCATATTCTAACTAATAGTAGCAGCTCACTTATGCTCTTGTGATGGAAGAAATTAAAGGAAGCAAAAGCATATTCCACACAAATTTCTTCATTTTCATAATGGCTATTCGGTTTGCCTTATATCATAATTTCTAGCATATACTGTACATAGGCCATTCTTGATTTCTATCAAGACTAAGCAATTTAATTAACGTCAGAATCAATTTTAATATTTTAATATATAAAAACTCAAGGATATATACCTGAATTATCATTTTTTTTAAAATAAAGTACTTGCGATTATAGAAGATTTTTTAGTCAACTAAGCAAATATATTTGTGAAAATATATTTTTGTAGCCATGGAATATTTCCTAACTAGAGATTAGTTAGTAGCTATAGAATTTCAGTTTCCCTAAAAAAAAAGCTATAGAATTTCAGTTAATAAGAAGTCATAGTGAATCTGTCGCTATATACAGCCATGGAAACAAATTGCAGCTAAAATTCATAGCAAAATTGCATAGTTCTTGTAGTTTTATATATTATAGAAATCTATTGTTGTAATTCACTTAATGTCAAGTGAATAATTGGTAATTAATATAATATAATACAGATACATAATTTTTCTAAAATAAAATCCATTGATACGAACACACTACAGGATTCCACAAAAAAAAAACTTACACCACAGGATTTATATAAAATCTGAATGTATAATAAATGAAAAAATATCTTACAATAGGATTGTTTTGAAAAGAAGACACTTGTGAAAAAAAAAATGCTATTTGTCTTAAAAAAAAAATTAAAAGCATCTTAATTAAGATATTAACCGAGTAATTTAAAAAAACATTTATTAAAAATATTATTGATACGCTTTCATCACAATTTTTAATAGAAAATATTTGTTTATTTAACTAATATGTCAAGTCATTGATTAATAAAAAAAAGTCAGATATGACAACCAATAACTTGTTCCTACATTAGTTCCCCACGTGTGTGGCAGCTTGATCAAGGTTTGAATTGGTTAGAGTCCATTGACCTTAGGGTCCACCAAGATTTTACCTACTAGTAGCACAAAAAAAAAAAAAAAAAAACTATTCTCATACGCACTCCAAGTTTTTGGTAGCGTTTGTTAAATTATTTATTTATTTTTGTAAACCAAGAAAAATATATGCATCACGAATAAATTATTTATTTTTTTGGTGAGAATATTTTTAATGTCAATTGAAATAAAACACCTCTTCGCACAGAAGAAAGTTTTAACTTTTTTAATACGAATAAGGTGTATTTAAAATTAATATAATAATTAACCATTTATGTCATGAATATAATTTATTTAATCGAAAGTTTTATATTTGATTATTATTATGTTAAAAGATTATTTAAATATGGAGTAATCACGTATTATGAATGAGATTAATTTTTTTTATATTAAAATCAAAAATAACATTCATAAAATATTATATTTTACCAAATAAACTAAATCCACACCCAAAATATATAATAGTATGAATTGATTTTATTTATTCTGAAAATCTTGTATTCAATTATTATTGTATTAAAAAATTATTTAAACCTAGAGCAATCACAATATTATTAACGATATTAGTTTTTTTTTTTATATTAGGATTGAAAATAGCATTAATAAAATATTATATTTTATCGAGTGAACTAAACCAACATCTAAGATATCCAATAGTATGAATTGATTTTATTAATAATTAATTTTGATACGTCATAGATAAATAAGAAAAAAATCATTAATAGTATAACAAATAAAAAAATGATAATTTTTAATAAATTTTAATCAAATATAAAAGAATCTCTAACTAAAAGTGTGGGTGATAAAATGTGATAAACATTTAGTTTTTATTTATTTACAAGATCCAGATATAAAATCTTATTTAAGAGATCTAAGTACGTATATATACAAATAAATTTATTTACGAAAAATAAAAAGAAAGAAGGAAAAAGGAAGGTGAATGCGTGGGAGTGATGAATAATGAAGAATGAATGAGAATAGATTAAATCGAGGAGGAGGAGGAGGAGGGAAAAACTAGAGTAGAGTAGAGTAGAGCAGAGAGAGAAGGGAATAGCATAGCATAGCATAACATAACATAATAGTTTTGACGCGTAAGAAGTTGTGGATGTTGGTGAGCCAACCCTTTTGCTAGCTGGCTGTCGGGGAGAGGTCCCCAGATCCCTCTCGCACTGCACGTGACTCACACACTCTCCTCTCCTTCCCAACTCTCTCTCTCTCTGAAACAAAAAGCGCATCATCGCATTCCTTCGTTTTTCTCTTCTTCTTCCTTCATCAATCCAAAACCTCAAATCTCTCTCTCTCTCTCATTTCCTCGTTCTCTTCTCTCTCTCTCTCTGTGTTTGTTTGTTTTATGCGTGGCGATGATTCCGCGGTGTCTCTAGCTGATTATTCAGATTCAAATGCTATTGGACGCCCTGCCAGATTCGAACTCGAATGCTTGGATCTGCTGCCGGTGATTTCGCTGCTCCTTCTATCTCATCATTTTCTTTCCGTTTTTGCTCCTCTTATTGTTATTATTATTGTTGTTGCTACCGATTTCAATTCGCTTGTGTTTGTTTGTTTGTTTGTTTGCTTCTTTCCGATGATGGCGTAGCATTCTCCTCACTCCAGCCATTCTTCTGTCTCTCCGCATTGCTTTTTCGAAGATGTCGATTTTCGTGATTTACTGTTAACGCAGTTGTTGTTGTTGTGTCTGTGCGGGATGTAAGTAGGTCCTTTGTTTGATCTGAATGTGCTTTTCATTGTTGTTATTGTCAAACTGTTGGTTTTTACAAATTTTTAATTAGGATCGTTGAATTGGATGAGCTCGGGATTTTTCACTGTTAGGTGGTTGAAATTTGAATTGAATGAACTGTACAGTACATACATTCATTCTCTTAAAGAGGTTATGATGATATTGATATGTCATTTCCTTTCAATCTATTCACTGCTGCTGTGATTTTTCTTGCGGATTTATGAGAGCAATCTTTCCTATTAGGAAGTTTCCGAGTTCTATTTTTTGCTGTACAAGTAACTAGTTCTGTCCCTGTGCTGTCTGCTTGATTGTTTTATTGACTTATTATTACCTTTTTTCTGCTTTTGTTTTTCTCAGTGATACTGATTGGATTATGGAAATACATAAATAAACTAATACAAGGAAATGGTTTAAAACAAGACAAAATAATCCGGAGCTCTCCCTTTTGTTTGTTTGAATCAATGAAGAAATCATAAAGAGGGGTAGGAATAAATGAAAAAAAGAAGTGAAAACAAAGTTGACCATGGAAAGGAGAATAGACTTGGCATTGAGTAGGAACACTCAATTTAGCTGGAAAGATGAGGATGGAGATTGTACAATTTTGTACAAATAGTAAAAGGTCGAAATGAACATACTTGAAAGAAGCAAGAATTGGAGAGATTCTTTGGAATACAAAATGAAGGTTATTAAAAATACTTTTTGAGACTTTAGTTTTGTACCAAGAGTTTTTTTCCTTTGGATGTGCAATAAATAGTACAACAACGAATTGTAAAGAGTGATAATGGTACTATTTACTAATGATGTCTTATGCTTATGCCCTGGTGTTTATTCATGAGGTGAAAGATTCCTTCTTGCTTCAGTGGGTCTTATCTTACTGATTTACCTGTATCATTTTTGTATACATACCACTTTTGGTCAAATATAAGGTGACTGAGTTACTGTTTGCCTTGGCACTCTAGAGGAATATATTATAATTTGTAAGTTAGTAAACAACAAAAACAACTACAACAAAAGCTGAAAGCATTATCCCACTAGGGGAGGATAAATAAACAGTCAGAATATTTAAAACCAGTTAATATAGAAATTTTAAGGATTTTAATGTGGATGCAATAGCATTTGGAGTTACAATTGTAAGTAATGAATGAATACATGGGAGAGGAAATTTCTGTGGTCAGCACATTATACAGATGTGAATGACAGATCTTTGTCTTTCACAAGAATGGTTTGGTGGTTATATAAATATGGCTTAAATTCCTTTTTAGTCCTTGCAGTTTAGCGTTTTTTTTTTCTTTTCGTCCTTGATTTTATTTTTTTTGGTTTTAGTCCTTACAAATTATGCTTGTTTTGTTTTTTGTCCTTAAAGCGGATTAGATAACGCTGTTTTAACATAATTTGCAAGGACTAAAACCAAACAGTTACACAGTATAACTTTGTCTATACCTCCATTATTGAAGATATGTTCTGCACTTTAATCTAGATATTTGATATTTCTCATATGTTTCTGTCATTATCTGCTTTGATTTAGGGGAATGTATCATGGTGATTCCTTTGTATGCATTTTTTAATGGTGGGAAAGTGCTGAGTTGGAAATGGTTTATAGAAGGTCTCAATAAGTCAACATTTAGTCATGCATTTTCTGTTTCCTTCTGAGAGTGGAGATGGGTTACATAATTTTGGGTACGATATCTGATGGTTATAGGTTTCATATGATTGGTGATTTGTTTGAAATGTGATAACTTGCACAAAGAGGCTTACTCTTGTATTATGAATGACTTGAAATGTGATAGTCATTGCTTCCTGGTGTCCTGAGCTCACCATAGTGGCATAGTGATAAAGTCAGTTCTGAAGTTTACCATCTATGGTTGGTTTAGGGATCATTTAAGTGAATGGATCCATTAGTGACCTGGGAATGGGATTCATGCATAGTGGAGCTAGAGCAATGTTACCAAATTTCTACTTTTATTTTTGTATTGTAATATTTTTTTGGCTCTCGGTTGTAATGCATCAGTTTCATTTGTTGTGATTTTGAAAATTTTGATTCCTTTTTTATCTAATGTTGTTTTATTTTTTAAAATGGCATATACTTGTTATTTGGTTCATGCAGGTTACATGATCTCCAGCTTGAAGCAGTTGGAGTTACTGAAATATATATTTCAATGATTTTGTATTTTAAGAACTACCTTTAGCTTGGATATGTCTCTTATGGGTTAATAGTTGTGGCGAAATGGTTTTTCATTCCAAATATATAAGAACATGGAGGAGACACGAGAAGATGCAGGGCCGGCAGAGCAAGGGCCATCTAATGTGTCGTGGTGGCCTTCGGATTTTGTTGAAAAATTTGGATCTGTTTCTTTGGGTTCTCAAGACGAGACCTTAAGTAATAATGAATCTCCTCGACATTTTGACAAAGATGTTTTGTCTTCTCAGAAAGCATCACAAACTCTCTGGCGCACTGGAATGCTTTCAGAACCAATACCAAATGGTTTTTATTCAGTCATTCCGGTGAGGATTGATTTATACATTACCTTCTTAGTACTGCAGATGTCTATTCACTCACTCTAGAGTTGCTAGTAATCTTTTGTTGCATACAATTATTGCTGATAAGTGGTAATTGATACTTTAAGAGAGATATACCAAATTGTAAGATTTCTTATTTGCTTTTGCTTTGTTGCATATTCCAAAATCTGCATCCTAATTTGATTTATTCATCCAATCTCTTGAAGACATGGGGTTTTTATCCAAATATTAGAGAATGTGGAAAAGAGAGTGTTGAAGACCTTACTCATGGGAGGTGCTAGCAGCAATGTCTTGGATACTCTTTTCAATACTCTTTCTATTATTGTTGGAAACCTCATACTTGGCCTGCACTTGTTTCTTTCTAGTTTCCAGTCTCTTAAAATTTCTCGTCAAAGTCTCTCTTAAAAGCTTAAGTATTAGATGGAGTGGAGGTTCAAAAAATGATTTTATATAACAATTATTTTTAACCAAAAATGAAATAAGGTTTGTGTGTATGACTGTGTGAGAGAGAGAGGGTTTTGCAGAACTGTGAATTTATTTTTCATACAAGTGCTCAAGTTATATAGATTGCAGGGATATCATTAATAATCTTCTGCAGCTACTCGTTAAGGATTGTTTGTTGCATTAATAATTAATAGTGCTGAAGTTACAATGTGCATGTTATTGCTGTTTAACTGAACATTTTAAATGTGATGATTACACAGAACCAAAGGTGTCTCTTTAGTTTGTGCAAAGTAGTTGGTGTTTATGATATCATTAACGAAATTGTAATTTAGTTTTGCATGGAGAGGGAGATTCAGTACAATCTGGAACTTGTCATTGGCAACAGTAAATATATATTTTATGTAATTTATTTGCAAGTGTTATTCTGTAAATTTTCAGAATATGGACCCAGTCAGATGAATTTTCTTGCTGGGAGCTGATCCTATTTCTTCATGTTTTGTTTAATATATGTGGTTTTTCAAGTTCCTATGGTTACCTAGTCGAACCAGATAATTTTTACTTAGAGATAGAGTTTTGCTATGTGTTTCAATAACCTCTGCTCATTCATGGATTGTGACATGTATTGCTGTTTGAGTTTGTTAATGGTATTCTGGTTTTTGACATTTGACTAAAATGATTTTTCTAACTGCATTTTCGTTAATTAATTTGATAACATGCAGGAGAAAAGACTCAAGGAGCTTTTTGATAGTATCCCTACCTTGGACGAGCTTCATGCTCTGGGTGGAGAGGGTTTTAAGGCTGATATCATTCTTGTGGATTCAGAGAAAGATAAAAAGCTATCCATGTTAAAGCAATTGATCGTGGCATTAGTTAGAGGATTAAACTCAAATCCAGCTGCCATAATTAAGAAGATAGCTGGATTAGTATGTACTTTTACCACATCTTATTGTGTAGCCCCTTGTTTTGTTTATAAGGACATCCTAGCACATTATTGTTTCTTTATTGTCATAATTGGAACTTGGAAGTTAATTTTTTTCCTTCTACAAAAATGTAAAATTACAATTTTGATGCATATTGTTTCATAACAATTTTCCAAATGGAAATTTCCAAAATAGAAATAGTATAAACTTTTCAAGAAACATGTTTACTTAAACTTATTTTGCTAGGCTGTGTTAATATTTTTTGCTTTCTGATGTTAGTCATGGTCAGATCCAACTCTGTTTGGAAGAAATCATTTCATTAATTATTATTTACAAGTCTGTTGGTGGGCATTACGGAGACTAGATCAATTATGTGTGAGAACTTTTTCTTTTTACTTCATTTATTATTTAGGGCCAGTTTGTTTAAAATTATAATAAGTATTTATAAAATAATTGATTATCAGATAAGTGATTATTTCATAAACAAATAGGATTTGCTTCTTTAAATAAGCAAAAAAACAACTTATTTTAAGCAGAAATAATTTAGACAAACATACTAAAAACATAGATAATTGCTTATTTTATTAAAATAAGTGACTATTTCACCAAATAAGTTTAAACAAACCAGTCCTTAATTTATTTTCTAAGCATAGTTAAAGGTGTTTTATGCTTATTTTGACCTTCAGAAATATTTTGACCTCTATTTTTGAACAGGTTTCTGATTTTTGTAAGCGTCCCAATGTGGAAAGTCCAGCAAAAGCTGCACTAGATGAAACCTCTCACATGTTTGAGAATCGAGGAGTCCAGATGCTGGGGCAAATAAAGCATGGTTCTTGCCGTCCTCGAGCTATCTTATTTAAAGTTTTAGCTGATACTGTTGGTCTTGAAAGTAGGCTCATGGTGGTAAGCTCTGATTTCTGTTGGTGGACTCAATTTTTCTCTGCCATAGACTGCTTGACTGCCAATTCACTAATGTTTGAATATACTTACAATTTTACAATGCATCTAGCAAAAGTATTAGTGGTTGTGACTCAATGTTGTATACTACTTTACCACTCTCTTCTCACCTATTGGGATAAGGGCTTGGTTTGTTGTTGTTTGTTATTCAATTTTGGTCATCATCATGTGTAATTTATAAGGATATATCTTGTACTACCATTCTCTTTATCAGGGCTTGCCAAATGATGGAGTTATTGAATGTCAAGACTCGTACAAGCATATGTCTGTTATAGTAGTATTAAATTCTGTGGAAATGCTGGTTGATCTTATGCGATTTCCGGGACAATTGTTACCACGATCAGCCAAGGCAGTTTTTATGACTCACATTTCTGCAGGAGAGAGTGATTCAGCAGAAAATGATTCTTGTGATTCACCATTAGAACCAAACAGTCCATTATTTGGGGTTTCAGAGAGGTTAGATCCCAACAGGTTTAAGTTTAAAGACTTGTTATTTTTGCTTGGACTTGATTACACTTTTGTTCCCTATAAATTTGATTATGGTCCCCCTAATTTTAATTAAAACAGTGTTATGTTGTAGTTATTAAATTGCTGCAATAATGTGGCAACACTTTTTTCCTGATCTAGTATTGTGGCACATCATTTCTAAGTCAGCAAATTCAATAACAAAGAGTATTGTCATAAATTTTTATGTCATGTTGGAAAATGGCATGGCCACATCAGCATCAAACAGACAGGGACATAATTGTATCAACTATCAAATAGGATAAAATTGATGCAATTCAAAATAGGTGGATCAAAATTAGGTTAACATCGGTCTCAAAAGTGTCATAAGCCATTAGCTCCCCCTTGCCCTTTTGATTAAGCATTTGTCAAATAATTGTCAAATTTATCTTGCACTGAACATTTGGTCAAATACAACTTTACTACATTCTCAATAATAAATGAATTGTGGGATTATAGGTACAAAACCTTTAGACCTCTAGCTTTATATCTATTCTTCCAGTTTCAAGACTTGTCAATTGATGGTATTTCTTTGTCCCCTCTTACAGTGCTGAGAAGGAGGAAAACCTCCAATTCCATAGAAGATTTGAAGCATCTTCAAATTTATCAGGCCTTTCCTTGAGAAATATGATGTTACGATCAAATAGCAGTGTGAGGTAATACTTTCCATTGCTTATCAGCCATGTTTCATGGTGGTTTTTTCTTGTTGTTTTCATATCAGTTGCAGATGGTTTACTTTTTCTTTACCTTTAGTTTTTATTATATTAGTTTTTTTTTGGGTGTATAATTTGGGAAACTTTTTTACTAAAATCTGTAAAAATTTACACTACTAAGTACCAACTGCTTCTTGTTTGAATGTTTGTCAATTATCTCAGTTTGTCTCATACTGAACCCAACATTGCCACTGCATTTGGTCGGCGTAGTCGGAGAAAGGTCATTGCTGAACAGAGGACAGCTAGTTCAAGGTTATTCATAATTCCTTTTTGTTTGGAGTGATGTGAGTATGCATAAGTTTGGTTTAGGTTCAAAACACATGATCCATATCCTGGTTTTTGTTACTTTGTTGATCATGGTGCTTAGAAACTTTTCCCTGTTTGATAAAGCCTTTCATTCATCTTTGATGGCAATGAGTGTTTTCTCGATCATGGTTTGCTCTTCTTTTCTTGGTCTCTGTAAGTATATGATGGTTTCGAGTGTTGATGGGCTAGAGCCTAGAGTGTGACACTGCAAGGCATAGCTGTAGACATTGTTGGCAAGAACAACTATGGAATGCTATATGAAGTTGTCCTATACCCAATCTGATAGGATAGATTTGTTGACTACTCTTACCAAGTATTGAATGTTTGTTTGTCATTATAGTTATAGATTTTCACAAAAGTGATGGTCATGGTCTGTGAAATTCACTATTACTGTATCACAGTTTTCATGTTTACCTTTACCTGGAATTGACACTGGTTGAATTTGTATTTGTTTTACACTACACAATGATTCTTGGAAGCAGTGTAGCTGAATTTACTTGACGTTATTAATTATTGATTACATGACACTCTTTATCTGGTTTCAGACTGAGAAGTTCAGTAGTAGTGTATTGTAGTGGATAGGAAGAAGATCAACAACAAGAACCATATCAGGAGAAAGTGGTGACAATTTGCACATGGTTATTTGTGATAAAGACATTTTATTGTCATTAGTATTGACCGTTTAGAGGTAGACTTATTATTGAGAATTTTCATGGCTTCACAAGGTTGATGTTTGGCCTCTATAGTCTTCATAGAGTATTTGGACTTATAAAAGTTACGCTTTATGGCTAAAGAAGTTGTTGTTTTGGGTGTGGCACATGATGTCGGCCCTAATTCTTTTTTTTTTTTGGGAAACTGACGGCCCTAATTCTACACATGCACTAGCACTGCATCACAATGATTGGAGCAACATTACTTGTCGAAATTGCAGTAATGAAACTGAGAATGAAATTTCACTTTGCCTGATAGATTAACTATTACTTGCTAACTTTAGTGGAGATTTTTCATTAATAATTTTGGTTAGTACTTAGGACATTCCAAGTTTGTCTTTCGAATTAGTCTATGTATATGTTATTATTTTGCATTTAGTGAAAAGGATATCTAAACAATCTCCAAATTCTAAATACTACTTTTAAAAACTTATTGTCAGCCTTCTTTTTGTGTTTGAAATATTTCTGGTTTTGCAGTCCAGAACATCCATCATTTAGAGCACGTGGACGGTCCATGCTTAGTGGTGATAGGACAACATTTAGAGATTTTGCTGATGATCAAGCTACATCAAGGTTTTCATCTTTATTCTCCCTGAATATCATCTGCTTTTACTCTGTTATGTAAAGTCATAGGGCGTTACATGTATTTGTAAGTATACTATTAGTTGTGATCTGCTTTATCTATTTGTATTTGGGTTCTCCCCACAATCTGAATGAAAAACACTTGCTAATATATATGTATATACCCAAGCTTGTGATGTCCTGTCATGTTTTTCACTTTAATTATTATTATGAAACAACTTATTGGTATATGTATCTGTCTTTTACAGATTTTTAGATTTAATGATGTTATATTTACATAATTGATTGCCATGTAATAGATAGATTTAATGTTTCTTTTTTGGGAAAAATATGTGTTTAGTCCCTGAAATATTGAGCATTTTCATTTATAGTCCCTAATGTTTCATTTGACTGGTCATGGTTCCTAAAGTATTTTTTCGTTTGGCTTTTGGTCCCTTTGTTAGTGAGCTGCACTGATAGATGCCACGTGTCTCAATAATTAATTAACATGTGACATTAAAAAAAAAAAAATTTTAATGCCACGTATCCGTTAATTAATGAGACACATAATATCTATTAGAACCAAATCACTCACTAATGGAGCTAACTTATGGAGGGATCAAAAACTAAACGGAAAAATACTTTAGGGACCAAGACACCGGTCAAATGAAATTATAAACGTAAATGCTCAATACTTTAGGGACTAAAAACATACTTTGTCCTTCTTTTTTTATTCCTCTTCTCATACTGGGGCAAGACATGGTGATAACTGATATTTGTATGATGCAATATATATGCATAGGCTTAAATATCTTTAGTTCCTCATATCCTAGTCAAGTTTGTTTTTGGTCCCTAAATTTCTGATCATTTAAGTCCCTGATAAGGAGGTCCAAAAAGGGGCTATTTCCAAATTAGGGGACTAAAAGAAATCACTTTTGAGTTTGAAGAACCAAGAAAATATTTAAGCCTATACATACATACATACATTTATATATATATATATATATATATATATATATATATATATATGTCATTATCAAATGATGTGCCTATTGAGGTAAAATCAAACACAACATAAATTATGTAAGACAAATTTGTGACATGAAAATGCTGTTTTAGGTTTATAGGGGAATCCACTTGAGGTATGAAATCTAGGGATTTAATCACGTAATTATTTGCCTTTTTACTAGATTTTACATAGTATTGTAATGATGTAATGTAATAATGTTGTTTAAAACTTTCAACAAGTGTGTGCTTTAATCTTTAATGTCTTTGCATTCGGTCTGTGTCTGTTCAAGCCTGAAGTGTTGCCATCATATCTGACAAAACATAAAACTAAATAAATAAGTAGAAAAAATGATAATCACCTTAATTATCATCAGTCTAGGTGGTGGAGTGCACTAGGGACTGTAGAAATTATTTGCTTTTCTGCTCATAATTTGTTGTTGTGGATTGTTGCTTTTGAAGCACTGTTTTCTTACATACCCTTCATGCAAAAGCATGTCTTTCGTCCTACTTGTAGATTTGCTGAATCGAATGGAATTAAGTGGGATGAGATTGTGCTGGCTGGCATTTACTTATTTTGCTCTTGTCCCTTGCTTTTTATTATCTGATAATTTTTTATATTTATAAGGAGTTTGTCCATTTCTCAGAGCCAGCTATAGGTCAGACGGTACGTCCTCGTCAGAAGCTCGTCGGATACGAAGAAGAAGCATCAGCATTACACCAGAGATTGGAGATGATATCGTAAGGTTGATTGTTGTTCTAAGATGCTTCTGTATTTATACTTGCTTCATTGTGAAGTGTGCTTTCTTTGGTATATTGTGTTATCTGCTTTGAAATGTTTGAGTGAATCGCTGAATTTCCATTTTCTAGCATTTCTCTTCCTTGTGATACTGTTCTTTTGGACATATGCATTCTAACATGCATTTGTGTATCGATATGTTAAAGATGATACTATGATAGCTTCCCTGGATCATTCTTTTCACTGAACATACTTATTTTTTGGTAGGCATCTAGTTAATCAACTCTTTTTATTTTTAAAATCTTTTGTCAAAGGTTTTCCTTTCATGTTATTCTCTGAATTTGGTTTTTCAAGTTTAGAGACTTTGATTTTTGCTTTTCTCTTTTAATTATTTGGCTTCTCTGTTGGGTTAACTGACCATTAGTAGAAAATGGTGTTTCCAAATCATAGAAACGCGAAAACGTAACTCGAAACATAGTATTTTACAAGACTTAAAAAATTAAAATATATGCATAAAAATTCTGTTATACATACCTCTGACACAGTAAAATTATGATAAAAAAAACACTTATACCTTATAACAAATACTTAAATAAGCTTAAAAGTTAAATCCATAATCAAATGATTGAAATCCATCAGCTGTGTGTGCATGTGACTAATGCTGTGTGCTTCGTAATGTTTATTTTTACTGTGGGTAACTAATAGGTTTATCTGTTTAGGGGATTGGGTTTTATTTTTTATGGGCTTAGGGTTAATAAGCCCAAAACAAAACAAAAAACACACTAAAACTGGTACAAAAACAAAACCAGCAGAAACGCTAGTCCACAGTGTGCCCATGATTCAGTGTCTCCAGTGTTCCTGCTCAGCGGCGAGTCGGAGGAGGCATGGGCATGAGTAGGCCTAGCAGAAATGTAAAAACATTTGCACGCGTATCTAGCTACCATGGATGCTGGATGAGCTTCTTTATTTATTTTTCTTAATTGTTGTTTCCTTTTTTTTGCTTCTATGTTTCAAGAGGGTTCCTAATCCTTACCCTGTGTGACATGTATATTTCTACATTCTTGGTAGATATCGTGTGTAAAATAAAAATGAATTGGATCTGAATTGCTTGATCAGTTAAGCCTTGCTTTTATTCTAACTTTAAAATGAATTAATTTGATATATTGTTACGAGTGGAGACTTGACTGCTTCAAATTGTTCCTGCTTTAAGCTAAATAACGAATGCAACTAATGCATGATTGTGATTTGTACCTGTGTCTAATGATCTTTCTTTTCCAATTTCCAAACTTCATAGTTATTTGCTATTTTATTTGTTTATTGTTCTGTATGGTGCTGATATGCAAGTTGTTTGAAATACTGCGATAACCCAGGATCTCTTCACTGTAGGGCTGTACGGGCAATGAATGAAACTCTGAAGCAAAATCGTCTCTTGAAAGAACGAGGGGATGATAACTCATTCTCCCATTCTCTAAACAATAGTAGTAATGATGCAAATCTTCAGAAAAATGTACGTCTGCATTATTTTGGTAACAGTGAAATATGCTATTATTTTAACCTTCTGTTCCTGCTCTGCGTGTGCATCTTTTAGAATCCCATCAAACAACTCTTTTTATCTTGCTTCTAAACCTATATCTTTTCTCAATTGTTTTGATAGTCATGATGAACATGCCTATCATTTGTTGACTGATTTCCATATCTCTTCTGATCTGTTTCTCATCAATCATGTTGTGTTAGGCAAATTACTTCAGAGTTGTCTTGACTGGAAAAGTCTCATCTTAAGAAATTATATTCTCTGTGCTAATATTTCTTGATTTGGTTCTGCCGTATCTTCTGCTTTGTTTCTTCTAATATTTGTGCATCAATATTGATTTCTCATAATTTTTCTGTTTCTGCTTCATCACCAAAAATATTTTACTTGCAATTTGATTTTAATCTTGTGCATTCTTTGAGCTAGGATGTCCTGCATCAGATTTGCATATGGCTTCCAACTCCAGCATGTTAAAAATTTATGGTTGTATTGAAGTTAGTCTATTGTGAATTATGTATATTTTTTTGTTGATGGTTAGTATTAACATGTGTGGCTTGGTCCAGAAAATAACCAGATGAACTTTTGTTTCAAAACATGAAGTTTGTCTTTTTGCCCTTTTTCTAGAAGAGGGAGGGGTTTACTTGTTCAGTTCAATTTATATATTTCATGCTCTACATGTGATTCTCATTCTGGTTTGACAGGTGTCAAATTTCCATCTTGGTGGTCATGATGAAAGATCTGCCCTATATTCTCTTCAGCATGACCAGGGAACTTCACAAAAGGCTATGTCGTTACCATCTTCACCACATGATTATAGAGGCCAGGCTTCTGAGAGAAGTGGGCCATCTTTACCACATGAATTGGAGTCAACATGGAATAAAGTATTGGAATCTCCAATGTTCAATAATAAACCTCTGTTACCATATGAAAAATGGAATATTGACTTCTCCGAATTGACTGTTGGAACTCGCGTAGGGATTGGTAAGTATTACCTCTCACAGTTAAAATTACACGATTTATGATCTGCACACATAATGATAGGAAATCATTCATATGGGCAAGTAGGTTAAGAGTCTTGATTGAATTGCTAAGATGATTTTGATTCAGTTTGTCTGACTAAATTACACATCAACTTTTTATCTGCTGGATTTCTACATTTTCTGTGTTGGTTTGTGATAGATTTGACCAGCTCTGTCCTTGTGTTTGTGTTGAATTTGTGACAGATCTGATCCAAAACTCTAATAGCCAAAGGCAAAAATTTGGTGTCTGAGAGCCTGAAAAAAAAATCTGTAGTACTAAATATTCTTCTCTCACATGAAAGCAATGGATGACTCTTTTCTTTTATTAAATTTCAGTGTCATCAATTTCAAGGCTTGGGTTTGTCTAAGAATGTGAATCTCATTAGGTGGCTTTTTATATATTTTCATTCTCAACTAAACCACTTTCCAAGAAATGAGATTCCTAGGAATAGGATTCCTGAGAAATTTTATAAAATATTTATAGTTATTATTCAATTTTCCTAGGAATAAAATATGTACTGTCAATTACCATGGGGAAATTTAGTACCCTTATAATTATTAGCACAGTTTTATTCCCACTAATGAAGGTGGGAAATTTTGTTCTCGCTTGTTCACAAATTAACATCTTCAAGAATCTTTTATACTCAGGATTTTTTTTTTATTCTTTTTACTAAATATGGGAAACTTTTATTCCTGTCACTTTCTTAAGAATGCTTTTATTTTTAAAAGGTAAAATTGTAAAAGGAAAAAGAAAAGAAGAAGATAAAGTGCTGTTATGTTTCAGTCAAAGTAGTGTATTGGGAAAATTGGAAAGAAATAAAATAGTTAATGTTATAAAGAAATCAAACTTAAGATAATTGGTTATAGAGGAGGAATCAGAATACTAACCAACCAAATGCAATGATTAAAGAAATCCAGCTTATGGAATTCACAGATTAAATGCTCAATTTACAAGTTAAATTATAAAAATTAGGTACCATACTCTAATTGCTATTATTACAATTACAATTTGTGACTTTTTTATATGTTATATAAATTGTTCAATATGATACCATTGATGACTCAGAAGGTATATCCTTTGCAATTCACAATTTGAGCTGCTGGGAAACAATCATGCTTCTCCCCATTTACTGTCTAGCTGCTTTAAACAAATTTCTTAAGCTGTTTTTGTTTTGCCTTCTGCTACTTCTGGATAATGCAATGTTGGTGCTTGTTTCCATATTATTTTATTTATTCAGTGTTCTTTATTGAGAATTATTAGAAGCACTTGAAATCTTGAATCTCATTTTTGCTGTTGATTTTCCTCTTGTTTCTTTGCTGACTGGCAAAGTTTGCAGAAGTAGTGTAACAAGAAGTTTGGTCAAGAATGATAGTTGAGACATTTGATTGCCTTGGGCTACAAAACCTTTGGAACTAGCCCTTTTGTATGTTTTGTAATTTTGTTCCCTTGCAGTATGATTTAGCTTGAAACAATTGATTTTAAGTTTCATTAGGTGCAAGAGGGGAAGTATCTTGAGTTGATTTGCTTTATTAGAGAGGAGTTTACTTATTTAGTTAGAGTGTATATGTGTAGAGAAAAGGGCTTATACACCACCGGCACCATCAGTCAATCACAACCTTCCATTTATAGTAAGACAATTGACTTTTATAAAATTATTTCAAAAGTCATTACAATGGTGGGTTATGATTAACCGACGGTGTAAAATGATTTTACATTGATGGTGTATGAGCATTTTACTCATGTGTAATGCAATTTTAAGTGGAAGTGCTAGTCAACTTAGGGAAAATAAAATTTCGTTTTGGAATGTTTAAGGTTTATGGTCAATTACTGTTTCAAGGGACTCATTGATGGATGATCTTGTAAAGCAATAGTTGTTTGACCATTGATGTACTGTTCTTTTTCAGGTTTCTTTGGAGAAGTTTTCCGTGGCATATGGCATGGTACAGATGTTGCAATCAAGGTTTTTCTAGAGCAAGATTTAACTGCTGAAAATATGGAAGATTTTTGCAATGAGATATCTATTCTGAGGTATCTTGCCATTCATATGCTTTGTCAACATTTTTCTGTTCTATCTAACATTTTCTGACACTTTCTTTTCTTTCTGAATTGGTATTTGTTTTCCTCCAGCCGGCTCCGACATCCTAATGGTATTCTCTAACATCCTTACTTTCACATTGTTCTTGAACATTATGTTTTCTACATATGGTAATCAATGGAAGTGAATCTGAATTGTTCTCTTTTGTTGTTTTAATCGATAATTATTTTAATAAAATCTTCCTTATTCAAAAAGAATGAGAATAATATTATGCATACCTGGCTATAAGAAATCTGTTGTAGTTTTTTTCCCTTGAATTCAGTTGTTATTTATCTAATGATGAAATTGTATGCAGTTATCTTGTTTCTCGGTGCGTGCACAAAGCCTCCACGCTTGTCAATGGTTACAGAATATATGGAGTTGGGATCGTTGTATTACTTGATACATTTGAGCGGTCAAAAGAAAAAGCTTAATTGGCGGAGAAGACTTAGGATGTTGCGTGACATATGCAAGTAAGTGTGTATGGTTGGTTATTCATGTTTCTCAGAATCTTATCTGTTTCATTGGCATTTATGTTGAACAGCTGTTACACATTAATTACGATTGTGTCCTCCCAATAAATCATAAAATCTACCTGCCCATTTACTTTCACTTGAGAAATAGCTGTCATGTTTATTTTTTGCTAATAGTGTTACACTTTATTTTTTGTGGATTTGGTCACAGTATTTAACTATGAATAACTATTTTATTTTATTATCTAGTAACTTGGTGGAATATCGGTCCAGTTTTAAGTTTTATGAACATTGGTATTACCCATTTCAAATGTCTATTGTTCCAAGATACTGGAAAGACTACTTCATTTGGTCTCTCAATATTGACGAGAACAACTTGCTTGTTTGTAGGGGTTTGATGTGCATACATCGAATGAAAGTTGTTCACCGTGATATGAAAAGTGCAAATTGTCTAGTGAATAAGCATTGGACCGTGAAAATATGTGATTTTGGGCTTTCAAGAATAATGACTGATCCTCCTATGAGAGATTCTTCCTCAGCTGGAACTCCAGAATGGATGGCTCCTGAGCTTATTCGAAATGAACCATTCACAGAAAAATGTGATATCTTTAGCCTGGGGGTGTTAATGTGGGAACTCTGCACCTTGAACAGACCATGGGAAGGAGTACCACCTGAGAGGGTATATTCAACATATAAACTGTTCCATACCGTGATGATTTTCTTTTTTCTGTCATGTGCTGCTTTATTGAAAATTTTCCATTTTTTCTCTGCTGATCAGGTGGTTTATTCCGTTGCGCACGAGGGTTCCAGATTGGAGATACCAGAAGGCCCTTTAGGAAGGCTGATTTCAGGTCCCTGCAACTTGCCTCTGTTACATGTTTTGATGGCAGAACTCAGAACTATCTTTAAACTAATTCCGTTTTTTGTCTGCAGATTGTTGGGCAGAATCTCATGAACGGCCAAGTTGTGAGGAGATTCTTTCTCGTTTGGTGGACATCGAGTACTCCTTGTGCTGAAGCAAAATATCTTTTGTACATAGAAAAACTTTGGGTAGAGTTGTTACATTGTATTATCGGCTGATGTTGTGGACTATTTGTGAATTTTGTTCTTTTTCGCAGAACATGCGAAAATACCAAGCGATATCTTATCCCTGTTCTGCAACTCGTCTCTTTCTGAGGCAATGAGAAAGATGAGATTAATCCGTCTCAACATATTTTCTGTGCAATGAAAACAAATTTAATTGTGTTAGTTTGATTCGAATTTTGACTAAATCAAAGTGGCTTGTTAATGTTAGTAGGGTTTGGCAGTTGGGACGATGAATTATGATAAATTATCATTTTTCAAAATTGTCTCTTAATTAGTTATTCTTTCCTAACTAGTCCATTCAAAATTATAGATGGTATTGATTCAAATTAAAATATTAAATCTTTAAAAAATTAACTAAATAAAAATCAAATCTAACTTCTATTATCTCCTTCTAAGGTATTTTAAATGTTATTTATAGATAATAAAGATTAGAATATTAAAAAATTAAAATTAAAATCTTATATAATCATCAAATCTCTAAAAATATAAAAATCATCAAATTTGATTTATAATCATCAAATAAAATTACTTTAACACTTTAATGTCAACAGCCGAATTGTACTATTTGAGAACTTGTCCATTCAAGATGTTATTAAACAAATTAAATTCGTTTAACACTTTACTGTCATCTTTTGTTCTTCCAATGCTAAAAAAAATGCATACAAATTCATAAATCTCGCGACATCATTTCTATAAACATGATTTTGAACTTGACAAGGTCACCTTGAGAAAATTATTAAGGTTTAGTTAATGGATTGCCAATGAGAAAGCATCCTTAATTTCTTATACAACGAAAATTATTATTTTTTATACAAAAAAAACAACACAACTGTGTTTTCAATGTGCTACCAAAAAAATAACGAAATTTTTTTTTCAAAGATATTTTTATATAAAAAAAAGGTGCGTAGTTCGAAAAGGAAAAATAGGAGTTGAAACAACATGGGCCAAACCATTTCAGGCCCAGAGATGAACCCAAAGCTCATAGTATTTCTCCCTTGTATCCAAAGCTCAGCACGCGTCAAACAATTGGAAATTGATCTGGGCCTACAAACATTCCCCTAACCTACCAAAAAAAACATAAAAAAAACCAGAGCTTCCCGCACATTAATCGCCAAACGTCGTAGTAGCACACATAACATAACATAGGCCAAGGTTCCTTCCTCAGACTCACCGAACTCACCGTAACACAAACACCACCACCGTTAATCCAAAACCACCCACCCACGCCCCCAACCCAACAACTTCCTCCACCATGGACTCCATCGCCGGAGCTCCACCCCCCGCCGACACCACCCCTCCGCCGTCTCGGCCGTCGCCGTTCCCCGGCCGGGAAGACTGCTGGTCGGAGGAAGCGACGTTCACCCTCATCGAGGCCTGGGGCCAGCGCCACCTCGAACTCAACCGCGGAAACCTCCGGCAGCGCCACTGGCAGGAGGTCGCCGACGCCGTCAACGCCCTCCACGGCCACGTCAGCGCCAAGGCCCGCCGCACCGACGTCCAGTGCAAGAACCGCATCGACACGCTTAAAAAGAAGTACAAGATCGAGAAGGCTAGGGTTTCCGATTCCGGCGACTCCGCCACCACCTGGCCGTTCTTCCGCCGCCTCGATTTCCTCATCGGTGACAATTTCCCCGCCAAAAAGCCCTCCCCGCCACCGACTGCCGACCATCGGAGCACCCCTCCGGCCAAGTCCCCGCCGTGGGCCGTCATTCCGGTAGGCCCTCGATCCGGCACCAAGAAGCGACCGGCGCCGGCGAAGCCGGCGGCGCCGTCGCCGGACAGCGTCGCTGACTCATACTTCCGGAGGAATTTCTCTGTGTTCGCCGCGGCCGCGGCCGCGGCGGCGGAGGCCGACAGCGAGAATTCGAATGGGTCTAAATGGAGCAGTGGAAGTGAGAAAGGGACGATGATGAAGAAGAAAAGGGGAAGAGGGGATTGGGAAATTGGGTACAGAGAGATGGCAGAGGCGTTGGAGAGGTTTGGAGAGATTTATGAGAGAGTTGAAGAAGCGAAACAGAGGCAAATGGTTGAGTTGGAGAAACAGAGGATGCAGTTCGCTAAGGATTTGGAAACACAGAGAATGAAACTCTTCATGGAAACGCAGCTTCACTTGCAAAAAATCAACCGCTCCAAACGTTCTTCTGCTTCTGGTTAGTTATTTTCTTACCCTCTTTTCTTAAATGAAACTTTTTTCATTGGTTTATTTTCTTAATTCCTTCTTTTATAAAGTTTTGTTTAATTTAATTTAATGTTGTTGTGCATTATTATTGGCTGCTGCATTGGGTTGTTATTTAAGTGTTTTTGAGATTGATTGTAATTAAATCTGTTTGGTCAAAGGTAAACAGTGTTTTACTATTGTGTTGTTTTATTAAAGCCGAATGTTGGTTAATGATTCTCATAATTTGTATCTGATAGAGCATGATGATGATAGATACACTTTTGCTATGAAACTTTCTTGAAAAAGTTATTTCATGAGATTTCTTTTGTTCATTTTGAAAATGTTTCATGAAATGGAGGCATTGGCAATAGCTACAGATATCTGTTGATATTTTAACTATATGCTGCATTGCTAATAAGACAAGACAGAAATGGTTGAATAATTGAATTCCACGTAACCTACACACATATATGGCACTCAAAACTCATTTAAACCGCTCGTCCTGGCACATGTAATTCTAATTCCCTCACCAATCCAAAAAAAATAAAATATATACTTTGTCATTTAACCTCACATCTATTAGTCACATTTTTAAAAGAAAAATCCACAGAGAAAATGTTGCTATGAGAAAGAAAACATTTTTCTATTAACCGTACTGTAAACAGGGGTCAAAACACCCACCGATCTGTCTTTTGCCTCAGAACTTGAGTCAAAAAGAGCTGCAAGCCTATTTTCGTTTACTTTTTCTGTTTTTCTGAAGGGGAGGGTGGTTGGCATTTGGGTTCTCTGCTATGTTCCCATGATAGAAGAAAATCAGTGATGGATACTGATAGAACCCCAAATTTAAGAGAGAAGACAGAAGATCGATTTTTTATTGAAAAAAAGGAACTATTACAAGAGAGGAATCCCCTGTAAAGCTCCTCAGAGAAACCATTCCCTCCATTCTTCTCTCTATTTGGTATAGCCTCTAGTCTCTAACTAACTTATGCTCTCTAGACCCTTCTGTTTTCTATGGGTGTGGTGTGGGACTTTCATATACTGGGCTTGTCCCAGTTGGAGCCCAATACTGATCCATGCCTTGCTCTCAATGTTCGCCTTCAATGCTCTATCGCACTGGAAGAACAACCTTGTCTCCAAGATTGAGAGGAGGAAATTGACTGTGCAAGAGCAGTTCATCTTCCCGAGTAGCATCTTCATTAGCCAATCCCTTCCACTGCACGATATTGTTTCCCAGCTGTCTTGTTTTTGGCTCCAAATAGTCATTCACTTCTAACATAACTGCACCATTGGATATAAGACTGGGTTTCCCTTGAGCACAAAGTTCATACTCATCTTTCTCCAATCCATCAATACTATTTTCCCCTTGTCGGAACCTTGTAACCACCACCCACATGACCACACAAAATTATGGGGAACCCCACTATCTATCAATACCAGCACCGAGATCAACCGCATAGTGCCATTGCTTGACATTCTAAAACTTCCCCTTCTTCAAGTATCATCAACTTCAATTGCGAGGACCTTCCCTTGTTCCGTTTTTTGGCCTCATCATCGCCTCAACTGTCTCTCGGGGTACTGGTGCAGAGGATGATGTTTGTCTCCACACTTGAAACACAACCTACAAGCTTTCCAATCCTTGAGCTAAAGGTTCCACACCCTGATTCTGTTTGTTCGTCCCTTAGCTATTCCAGAAGCCAACCCACCTGAGACAAGATGTATTCAAATTCTGTTTCCACTTTGCCGGAGATCCATCCATCATCTCTTTGAATGGGTTGACTAATATATCATGATGCTTGGCATAACAACCTGCGAAGACAGCCTCTAACTAACACGCTTTCAAATATTGGGCTTGTCCCAGTTGGAGCACAACACTGATGCTCTGAGTGTTTGGTGCTCTATCAGATACAGTTTAGTACTTTAAGATTGTTAATGTTTGATCGACAAACGCCAACAGCACTGAAATGATTAGAAACATAAAAGAAAATAATCTGAAACTCAACATAGTGTTCCATTATACTAATAAATTTAACCTGAAAACTAGTCAATGTTGTTGTTTATTCAACACTTTTTTTCTGTTTATTATTATGTAATATGGAAATATTATGATGGTTTTGAAGAATATGTGTGGCTGAAGTCGTGTTGTGTATATGGCTGCGTCATTTCTTTGTGTTGTGCAAGATTTGAACGCGCCCTGCAAATTGATGTTATGATTGCTCGTTGTCAAAAAAATACAGCTGTGGGTATGTAATAATTGTAAATAAATTAGAAATCTTGCTGTTATAAAGGATTTCACTTCATTATCATTATCATCGTTACTAACGTCATAATAACAATATAGCTTTGTTTTTTCTATGTAAATGTTAACCAACACCTTTTAAGATAATTATTAAAGATTTTAAAATTGAAAATATTAAATGGTTAGTAAAATTTGTTGTTTCCTATAATTTTAAACTAATTGTTATACTTATACCCGTGCTTTACATGGGTTATTTATAAATTAATAATGTTAATTCTTATCAATTATCATTTATCAAATAAAATAATAAAATATATCATTAAGATCCAAAGAATTTTTTCTTTTCTTTTTTTAAATCATGAGAGAATGAAATATTTTTCAAAGAAACTTATAAGTTATGCTACATCTGATGAAATTTATATTTTTTTTCATTTTTTATTTACATTAAATTGCTTTTTGGTAGCAATATATTAATATTTCTTATACTTTAAATTATTTAACATTTTCAATTGAAACTAGTTTCTTTCAATAATACATATATTTATTAGTATTGTAATATTTTATTTTAGAATTATTTTGATAATTTCATATTACATCTCAACAGCGAGAGGCATAATTATATTTTAAATAACATGATATTATTACTATAATAAGAAAAGGTAAAATTGCCATGATGGGAACTAGCTTTCTAGAACATTATTTCTATTTTCTATTACATGGTGTGTGTGTGTGTGTGTGTGTGTGTGTGTATAGTAATTTTGACTTTGACTTTGACTTTTTCTTGGTACTGAATTAATCTAATCTAATGGTTATTTTATATTTCTCTGCCCCAAAGCAGACAGTGTTTCATAGCAAGCGGTGATGGATTGGATTGGAGACTCCGATTGAGAAGAATAGAAAGATATTAGCATTGGACATGGAAATTAAGCATCTTTAATTAGCCTTTCTTTTTTATATTTGTGAAAAAAGGAATTTACGTTAGGTATTTTCACAGTAAGGGTTCAAATTTGGTTGTCTAGAATTTTAATAGTGCAACTTTCTTTGTCTACTAAGAACACAAGAAAAATGAGAAAAGAGGTTGTGAATAGCGTATTCAATTGGAACTTTCTTTTATGTGTGTTTTTCCATAATTTTCTTATGTTATATTAGCAATTTTTTTTTTTTCATTTATCGTGATAATTGGTTTTGTATATAGGCAGTTAGAGTATTTCCAGTGGTGCACTCTTCATTTTGTTTCTTAATTAATTATTGGTGGATTTTATTATACCACATCTGACTTAAGAATTTTAGCCAATTTTTTACTTAATGGTGAAACATTTACAAGAGAAAAAAATAAGAAGATAAATTGTATTGAACTTTTTCTACAAGTTAAAATCAACTTATGCATTTTAGTTTTTGAAAATGAAAGAGCTTTCATAAATTTAACCGTAAATTAATTTTAATTTATAAATAAGTTTCTTTTTTATTTTATGGAAAAGAACATGATCTAATTCTCACATGTTATTCTATATCTTTATTATTTTCTTAAAATTATAGCTCATTCGTTTATTTTTATTCTATATTTTTTTTTTGTTCTATAATCTATCTAGGTTTATGTATCACAACAGAGATTATTTTTTTTTTCTTTTCAAATGACTTTGTATGTTCTATATGTTTTAGGCTCTTTGATCAAAATGGGTCACTCTCATAAAACAAAGATTGGATTTGTATGGAAAATATTTACAAGTGATTTTTGGGATTATGGCATTCATGAAATGTTTTATTCATGGATTATAGTCTACAATTTTGGTCAAAATAATTGAAACATTCTAAATAGTATAATCAATTGTTGTTTTTTTTATGAAAATGTTAAGCCAATGATCAAAAACTGCATGCTATGCAAAAGGAAATAGAGACCAAAAGTTGCATGCATGAAATATGGTCATGTCCAATTATGGAAACATTTTTCACCCTAACATAGGTCCATAACTATTATTACAAACTAGAGGTTTATGATATCTAATAATATTTGATCATATATTTGAACAATCGAGTTTTTGGGATTGATAAATCTATGGAATTTTTTTACATTTGTGTTTAAGTGGATTTTGTGAAATATGTGAACATTTTTGTGGTCTTTTGTTCTGGATTTGTTTTTTAATTTCTAGTTTATTTTTAAGTGCAATTGTTTTCAATTCAAGTGGAATTCTTTGTTCAACTTTTACTGTAAATATGATATTTTGGTTCATTAATGAATATTCATGCATCAATAGATTTTCTATTCCACTTGTTTCAGGTTGTTACAATATTTTTGTTCAAATTAACCTCATTTTTCTTCTTTAAAATCAAACAATGTTTCCTTATACAAGTATAAGCAGTAGTTCCTTGTTAATATTTCAATAATTAAGATTACCTTGAAGTTGGTTCTCAAGAATAGATATGGAAAAAAGACGTTTGAACTAACATTTTAGAAGTAAATTATTATATATGCTAAAACATTTATTGGCAAAAAAAAAATTTAGAAGTTAATTATTATGCTTAAAACATTCTTCCAATAAATGGGGCTTGTCACGATTCTCATGATTGACTGAATGAAAAACCTCCCATGTTCAATTGTACAACTTTATTTTTCTTTAATGTAAAATTGTCCAAAGTAATTGAAAAAGTCAGGGACTATACATGAATTGCAATCATTAGTGCAACTTGCATGTCTCTCTACCTTTTCATTTATTAATTTTTTTTTAAGGATATGCAAAAAAAAAAAAAAGAAATCTAATTAATAGTTTAAACTTATTTTCAACATTGACAAAAAAAAAGAGAAGAAGAATTTAATTTAATTGTTATTAACATATATGAGAAATAAACTAAATAAAAATTGACTACACAAATATTGAACACCCAAAAAAATTTACTTTACTACAATATGTCTGTCGTAATTTAAAAAAAAAAAGTGTGCTATGAAGACTACAAATATTCAAGAAGTGATGCACTTTTTATTACCAAAATGCTTCTTTTAATACAAATCGAAGGAATCTGAAAAAAAAAAAAACATAAATCAATCAAAAGTCAAACCTTTGTATTAGAAGCAAAAATGCTTACTAGCTAGGCATACATTCTGAGAATTATCTGTCTTCACTGTAACTGTGTGATCAATCACAAAAGATATACCTAGATTGTTTTCTAACATGATAAAATTATAATAATATATTTATTTAAGTTTCAATAAATAATTTATTCACCAAAAAAAAGTTTCAATATATAATTTGGGATTAAGTTTAATAAATTTTACTTAACAATATACTATTCTACTCTTTATTATAAGCAACAAAAATATAATATTTTTTGTTTTCAAATATAAGCAAAAGTGAACAATTTATATTTTATTTAATAGATAATTATCAAAATATTCTTCATTTAATAGAAGGATTATGTTTGATACCAAATTTTAATGAAGAATAATTTTTTAAAAAAATATATCTTTCCATTGAAATCATACAGTGTATGAAAGATTATGTTAATAAGTGTGAAAACTCAAATTTTTTTTACTTATAATAAATGGAACAGAGGGAGTATAATAAATTAAAGACACGTGTTTCTAACAATATTTATGATAAGAATACGAACCCCCGAATTTATTAAAATACCTCACACTTCAATGGAACCAATCCGAAAATTACATGACAAACTAACTATTTATGTATATATGCAACTGAAGTTTGAACTTTCAATGCAACAAGATATATATAAACCAAGGCATAATTGATTGTCATACAATTAATGAGTATATTATGTTGTTCTGCTAGGATCTTACAAACTCCTGGGGCAAACAAATTAAAGAGTGGCATGCCAACAAATTATCGATCGAAATAGAAACCGAACCTCCAGTAGACTTTGCCTTGTAAAAAGGATCTCCAATTTGATTGTATGCTACATTATCCTGCAAAAAGATATAATCATGGCTTAAGTAATCAGAAGTGTTAATTTGAATACCCTTTCAATTAAGACAATATGAATCATGTTTCGTACTGGGCATAGTGCCCTAGTCCCATGGAAGATGAAGATTGTTCAAATTTTATAAACATTACTTAAGTCATATGTTTAGTCGATGTGTGGGATAACTTTCAAGTACTTATATTATTTACTTGTATTGGTGTAAAATAAAATAAAAATGAATATAATTTAATCCTTTAAATATATATTTTTCTTGTTTTACTCTTCTAAATTAAAATTTATTTTTAAAAATTTTTTAAATATATTTTTAGTTTCTCATTATATATTATTAATGTTGTCAAATAATGAATATTATTTTATAAGTTATGATAATCTTTAATTTATTAAAGTCAAATTGTGACGATTATAAATTATCAAAAATTACAAAATTAATATAGGTTTTATTTAAAGATTAAAAAAATAAAATAAAATTTGAAAATTAAAAAAGCAAAAAGCTAGAGTTTTGAGAAAATAAAAATATATTTAAATTTAAAGAAAATGATTTCTTTAAATGCGGCAACGGTTAGGATGGTTATGGGCCATAATAGACATTCCTTTAACCATCGATGCCCTTTAACTGCTTTTGTTTGTTCTGACGCATATCATTTCTGTACTTAAAGATTTCAAAAGAGATATGCATACCCTACACAACCTAGTCCTTCATCAAATAATTCAAACATGTGTATATTAGCAAGCAACGATCTGTTTGATGTTGTTAAGAGATGGTATATCACATATTGCATCTAGAATTTATAAGCTGGATGTATAGAGATAAATACTCTATCTATGTAAAAATATAATATAGATAATCAATTTGATTTATTTTTATAAGAACCTATTAAAAAAAAAAGAAATCAATTCAAATATCTTTTATAAGTTAAAATTTACTTATATATCTTAAGCTTTTCAAATGCTCTTTCTTTTAACTTTTTCATAAGTTAGGGTAGATGACATGCTTTTAAGTATGAAAGAAGTTTACCTTATTTTAATTACTTCCTTAATTCATTTTATCATTTTCTCTTATGAATACTTTTACTAAAAAGGCTTACCATTTTCTTTAGAAGCCAAAATAAGAGCAAGACAAGTTGCAAGTAGCTAATACCAACTTGGTAGGGAAAGCTTATTATAAAAAAGCTTATCTAATTAATAAACTAGTCACTTATCTATGACTTATTGATGGGGAAAAACCATGAAGGTAGGAAAATATATAGAGAGGACACACCAAGTAGGAGGTGTCCACATATGGCTCTTTAATTATCAATATCATTGAAAAGAAGGAAACACAGGTGAAAATCTGATAACTCTACTAAAAAATCTCAGATTCCCAACAAATTAAAAAGCTGCCGACAAATAGTTTTCACATAATACGTAGAAAGAAAACCCTAACTTGCCACCAGCTGCCACACACTGACAGAGACTGTGCAGACAAATAGCCGTACAAACTGATTAATATTCCCTTGATCTTTGCTATAAGCTACACATGATTTCTGTATGAATGTTGTATTATAGGAAGAATTATATATATTTTCTTAAATTAATTTAGAAACCCTCACCAAAGTTTTACGTGGTTCAATATATAGTCTATATATATATATATATATATATATATATATAATTTAATTAATAATATGCTTAAAGAATCATGTGTGCAGTAAGTTTTGACGAGTGTACGTGTGATTGGAATAATTAATCACTTGAAACTAAGGGCTAGTCTTGATCAATATGTAATATATAATATAATCTACTAGTGTAGAAAAAAAAGAAAAAGAAAGCTTGAACATTGCATTCAGATTGCTAATGAAGTTCCATTTAAATTAATAAACAACCGACAAAAACATGTGAGAGACTGAGAGGTGATGAGAGGAAGTACAAAGCCCAAACATTTGCCTAACCAAAAAATATTAAGCTTATTAAAATTAAACAAATTATATATATATATATATATGAGACTAATAATAACATTTTGAGGAAGGAATATATAGGTACTATTCCACAGAATCAGATGCTAGACAACATGATCTAATCAAGGTACATTATCGACAGAAGTTACATGTCTCCATTCCCTATTCTCTTCCTTGTCTCTCTCCAAAAAGAAAATTGATATGTGATTGAAAAATAATATTCTTTATATCCTATTTGTTAGCTTCTTCTTCTTCTTCTTTTTTATATAACTAAAGTGTTAATTTTCTATTAAAGGACATGAAAGGAGACATTCAAAGAAGACAGAATATTTGAAATCCGTACTTTGACATGGTAATAAAACAAAGTGGAGAAAAAAGACATGTATATCCAGTCACCCTTTGCATGGAAAGATCTTCTATATCAAATATAGCAATAAGTGGGGTATATATAGAGGTGAGGATGATGGTGGAAAATGTTTAAGGTTAACATAATATATAATTAGCATCAGGCTCTTCAACATTTGCTAGAAAGAGATTCCATACAATCATGATTTTCTTAGTATTAAAGTGTGAATTAGATAAGAGCTAAAAAAGCATGCATTTTCTACAATTTTATATACTAGATTTTATAAATAATTTCAATGTTAATTAAGTAGAACCTTAATCAATCAAATGCTTTCAATCACTGGTTTATTTGATGCTTAGAAACTTAATAGAGACTGTCATTTCACTTTGAAAATTCCTGGGACAGAAAATCTGCAGAATCTTAAAAGGGCAAAATGTAGGGAGAAAGCTAACATGCAAATAATGAACATATATTTAATTAATTGAAGTTATACAGATCACAATGTTTTAATGTTTTTGTTCCATATTAATTCCATGTCAGTGGGTATTAGATCGTGTGTGCGTGGGTAGAGTAACATAATCTTTCAAATCTTATTTAATCACTATTATCAGCTGACATTCCAACACCTAACGAATTGACAACACTGTTAATACTTTCACGGGTAAGTAATATACCAAACCAGTGTTTCATAAGCTAATTAACTGTAGTCCGTACAAGTGAAACTCTTGGTCACATGAGGATCGGGTATCCTGGTTCTTTAATTTGAAAGCGACTGTGTAAACACCACACAGTACTTTTTAATACACTAATGTTTTAATGATAACTAGTTATCATTACGATTTTTCTGATCCATATATTAATGTGACTTATTTTAAAATACATTTTATATGGTCTAGAATCCAAAATTATAAGTCCTGATTAATTTTTATAAATTAAATGATGCACCTAGATTGAATTTCACATGTATAACTACGTACTATATTAAATAATGCATGTAATAAATCTTTTAAACTTTTATAAAATTATCTTTTGTTATCTAAACGGTAAATTGTGATATAATGAGATATTGGTGGATAACTGCTAAATTCTATTGGTATATATAAGTTTTAGGTTATGATGTAACTTATAAGCAATACAATTAACTAAATCCTAGCTAGCACAACATTGAGTCAATTAATCAACCTAGTAATTAAGCACTATGTATACTCTATGATCATGAGCGATGAGAAGCAAGATTAATAATTAATAAATTACCAACCATATGACTTGATGATGTTCAAGAGAAGTGCATGGTGGAGGAGGAGGATGAATCATGATCATTTCCCTTTGATGGTGGCTTCTTTTTCTTCTTGTAAGGGATACCTCTGGCCTTCGCTTGGCAGTCCCTAACCTCTTTGAGATAGACACGGATGGAGCCACTAGCAAAAGGGTTAGTCTCTGGGGAGCCTCCATTTTCCTCATAGGCAGCCCTGAGTCTGCCTATGAGGGCGTCGAGGCTTCCCCAAGCCTGCCTGAGGGGGCAAGTGCAAGGCGCGGGAGGTTCCGGCTGCCCATAGAATATGCACCCTTGAAGGTGAACCTTGGTCTTCCCAAACTGGTCTAGATACCTTAGAAACTCCAACACATGGTTGCAATTGCACTGAGAAAGTGGAACTGGGGGCCTCTGATTCCTCAAGTACTGCCCAAAAGTGTTCCAATCCCTTCTCTTTTGAGACTCATAGCGGCTAAGTGTTGTCCCTGGATTCTGTTGGTAATTAGTATCTGTTGTTGGAGAGCTTAATCCTTCTTCTCCCAAATCTTTTCCACTTGAAGACATTGTTGTGGCTGAAGCTGTAGCTGAAGATCGATCCAGAAATTGTAAATTAATAATAATAATAATAATAATAATAATAAAGGGGAAGAGAGGTGAAATGAATAGGGAGAGGAAGATAGGGATCATGTCATTGGGCCAATGAGTAGACATTTTATGGGCCATGTTGGTTGCTTTCTATTCATTTTTTTTTTTTTTATAATCTCTTTCATATTTATACTCCTTTTTTCGCTAGTGATTACACATTAGCATTTAACTATGCGTTTTTCCTATAACCATACAATTATTGCTTGCCATTTGTCAACTCACATGATCCTTATCGCCTTATTAAGAACCCTATTTACCATTATTTCCCTAACTGTATCAATCCAATATTATTAGGACTAGCTAGCTTCTAACAACCCACCTTTTTTATTGCTGTACACAGGTGATTTGAAGTGTATAATAAGTGAACAAATTAATTAATACATATAAAGGGTTTCATCTTTTCTACAGGAGGTGGTGGTTAGAAGGGAGGTATATATGAGTAAAATTGAGCTAAGATATCTTAAACTAATTCTTGAATTTGAGTTCTGTAAATGGAAAAAAAAATTGAGATGAGAGATTAAATTAAAGATGATCAATTAAGTTATTCAACAAAAAAAATAATTAACAAAATGGATAGATACTTTAAATTTAAATCAATAACATGGTGGTCTAAAAATATATATCTAATGAACACGCCAACAAAGTTTCATACACATAGTTAAAGGGATAATGATTCTTTCATACAGTATGTGCGACATCTGAATTATAACACCTAAATGTATTAACTTATTACCTGTATTTTAAAGATTGCATAAAAAAGAATATATATAGGGAGCAAGATTTTTGTACAAAGAGATCTGGTGTGTTGACGTTTGAGGCCACTGTGGTGGTTGTCATTGTCAAAATGAGTGCTGGAAGGTGCATATATACAAACCCTAGAGGTACCTAAATTATTGGGTATGAAAGAAAATATTATATATGTGAGAGAATAGTCACGTACAAAGACAAAACAAACACAGCAATGACAGAGATATGTGCTTAGAGCCATGAGATGGAGAAAGGACCAAGGCACAAAAACAGTAAGCAAATAAATAAGGTCAGGGTGAGTGAATAGATATATATATACGTGGAATTTGTGTTTTACTCATTATTTGTGTAAATATCACAATTTTCTTTTTGTGAGATGTTATTGGTATAAATTATTTATTGATTTTATTGATAATTAATTAGAAAGACTATCTAATCATTTTTTGTGAAATTTTGTTTTTCTAATTACATTTTTTTTTTTATCAACAAAGACAAGAATACTTGAACTGGAGAGTTTATTTCTTGTATCATACACTCACCTTTTCCATTAACAGTTTTTATACCAGGTTTTTTGGGGCAATGCATGCCACAAGATATTTGGCCGTACATCTTTTAGCAAGCAAAGACCGTTTCTGTAGGACTCTCTCTATCACTTAAATGGCTTCATTAGCATCTTGTGGTGTACCATATTTTTTCTTAAAATAATTGTTTCAACAGCATTAAATATTTAAGTGTGGAATTTATGTAATTAACTACGTAAGTAAAACAAAGTTGAGTTTGCAAAATAAACAGAAATGAGATTTTTATAATGAAAACCATAAATTTATTATTTTAAATTGAAATGTAATATCAAAGACGCTGACTTATTTCGTTTTAATGACCTACTCATACTTTTTTATATTATTATTTTGAACTGCCAGTGTCATTCATGATCGTTTAAATAAGGATTTAGATATTTTACGGTGAGAGGTTAATGATTAAACAATAGTAAGAGAATATACTTGAGAAACTAAAGTTAAAAGTTGTAAGTATTAATTAAAAAATTAATAACTAAGATTTAAACAATTACACACACATGCAATTAACAAATTCTCTTCGCTTATAAAAAAAAGCTATATATAATCTTATTTTTTTAATTTTTAATTATTTGATGTTTTTTACTTTCTTTCCTAAACAATAAATAGTTGTGAGTATACGAGCCTTTTCAATGCCCAATTCATTGCAGCTCGTTTCCCACTTTCTGAAAACAAATAAAAGATTAGGTAAGGCATGTGATGCAATTTTGGAACTAATATCCTAGTGTTGCATTTTTAACACATAAATCAACAGAACAATTCTTTCTAGCTTGCCATGATTTAGAAAAAGAAGGTACACATAATTTTTATTTTATTTAGGGAGTACACATCAATTTGACGGAGACGACAAACTGAGCAATCTTGTGAAATAAGGGCCCCATGCATGGATGCCCTTGCCCAACAATTCAAATACTATACTCATTCGATTCATATTAAATATTATCAATGAGTTTTATGAATTAATTCAAAATTAGACCGGTATATAAAAAAAAACACTGTAAAGTGTAAAGTACAAGGAGCGAGGTTGAAATGTATTTTAAATATTTCTATCAAATTAAAAAAATATATTTTTTTATTCACAAAAACGTTCGAAAATTGTGTTAGACAAATAAAAAAAATGAGTAAAAGGAGCAGAAAACCCAAAAGATTTATCTCAGTTCATAAACAAACCATCAAATCGAGTTTCTTTTTATATATAAGCAAAGCATTTCAATATTTAAATGAAAGAAAGCTAACTTAGGCACAAAATGCAAGCTATACAAAGCCTAAGATCACCCTAAAAGAGGCTGCAAATTGGGCAACAGGTGCCTATATAAAATGGCCCTCCTAATAGGTTTCTTAAACTGCTAACAAAGTTACAATCTATAAGAATTAAACCATAGTACTCTAATAATTACAATAATTAGACACTATTTTTTTTTAAAACACCTCATTAATATTTTTAATTTGTTTTATCTCTTTTCTTATTACATTATATCACTTATTATACCTGTGTTGGGAGAAGAATATATACTCACATTTTGTGGGTTCAAAATGTTCAACAAAGATTAATCTCTATTTTTTATAGGATTATTTCGTCAAATTATTACTTATTATATATATATATATATATATATATATATATTTACTATTTGTTATCTCTCTGCAGCTAGGTGTTGAAGAGCATTTGAAGTTTCTAAAAAAACATTTTTGTAAACCATATATGTATATAACTCCACTCAATAACACAGAATATCATAGAACATCCAAGGCATTAAGCACATGCCATGAACTTGTAACCGAGACATATCATTGAAATTAAAAGTATACGCACCCAAATGAGTAGCATAATCAAACCAAGTCTTCACCAACTGTCTCGTTGGTATAGCTAGAAAGAGTGCCCTAGCTTGATGCAGGGTTTGCCACACACCAAAGGCTCCAATATGTGTTTACCATTTGAAGCTCGATCGCTTCCATATCTATAATGTTCGCGTATTGAGAATTTGTGTTGTTGGTAAACCTGCTTGTATATATATATACATACATTGACATGGCTGAATCATATATATATTAAGCTCCAAGGAAGTCGAAAACAAATGTTGAACTCCATCTCCATATATATAGTATAATTTATTTCTCTCTATTTGAAAAAAAAAAAAATCAATAACTCAACTATGACAGATATATCACTTGAATTTTCGAGCCCACCACAAATTTAGAATGTTACAATTAGAAACTCCAAAAGCAAGAACAGGAAATAGCACTGAACCCATAACGGCATAAAAACAATGGCAACTGACGTGTCTTTCCTCCACCATCTAGATTCTACAACACTGAAATAAAATGTCCCAATACACACCACCGACACTTATCAAATTAATTGTAATATCATCACAACGCGCGCATTAGTTATCTTAACTGGGGTGCTAATGGATAGAATAAATTTTGATTCCGATCATTAAAAATGATTCATTAATTATATTCATAAATTTTTTTATTAAGAAAATCTAATCTATTCATGATCTATTTAATAAAATTCATCCAAACCATTAATCCTGTCATGGATAATTTTTAATTATAGTTATCCCATGGGTCCAATATATACTCATCATCATCTCTAGTTGAAAGAGAGTTCTAACAATAATTACATTTGACTAAAAAAACAGTAACCACATTTATTTTATTTTTCTAAGAAAAGGGGCGTCTGGTAGGTGTGAATATGTTGATTTTAAGTATTTACAAACAAATCTTGTACCAAAAAACTTAAAAATGTGTGATAAAAGGATAGAAATTAAGATATTCATCCTAGCTAGCAGTAAGACATTGAAAAATGAGCAAAAGAATCAAGTTAGGTACGAATTAATATGCACTATTCTAGAAGGACAAGTTTTTCTCAGACCAAATTGAATCACAAAATAAGTCATTATTAATTTCTTTGGCCTTTGAGTACTGCTTTTTCTACAAATGGTAAGTTTGGACTAACTGATGCAGAAATTCAATTGACTTATCTCTTACTTATTTCCTAGTTTAATTTCGTGATCATCTCTTTTGCTAATGATTCGTCCTTTTTTAGATACATGCACTTGCCAATATTGGTGCTCTTCTTAAACTTGCTTACAATAATGGCTAGCTATACCTCAAACCATGACACTGAACGTGCACCTTGTCGGCCTACATTTTAACCAGTTGTGTCTTTAAATTGTTGTCCCTTTTAACTACACACACTAGCTACTCACCAGGTGAATATTGTCACATCTAATTAGATGTCACTAGTGACAGCTCCAAGAAATAACCTTAAATTAATTATATTACACCAACAACAATTTTGAAATTCATTTCGAAGATTTTTTTATATATATATAAAAACACAAATAACAATTTTATAGAGTATATATAGACTCTAAGCACTGTCACATTTCATGAACAAACAAAGTCCAACATGGGCATTACAATAATTAGTTCAAGTCAAATATATTTGTCTTGTAATGTACTATAACACACAAAGAAACGAAACAGCACATTAGCTATATCCACTGTTGATTTCTTCTGTTTCATTTAAACCTGTTAGGTAGTGTAGATAATAGACGTGCTTAATTAAACATGCAGTAGTACTTCTTATGCAGTAAATTAAAGAGTGAAGACATGGTACAACCAAAGCCTGAAAACAGGGAAACGTGCCTGTAAGTACGTACGTTTGAGAAAAAAAAAAACAGTTTGGATTTAATTTGACTTGGAATTTCCCAGCAAACAGAGCTCTGGAGTGGAATCTGGAGGCAAAAGCACAAATCAAAATTCATTCAAACTTATCTTCATTTCTTTCATATTCCTTACTTTGTTTCCCTATATTTGTTTCTGATCAGATAAAGTATATGGTACTTTTCTGGTTTTATTTTTGTCAAGATTTGTTGCCGAGTTATATATGGAGTGCAAAATTAAGCAATTAATAAACTACTTCTTCAATACTGTCATTTTATTTGTCACTTTTAAAATAAATAAAAAATCTCTCAATTTATTAATTTAATTTATCACCACCTGGGTCAGATCGACGTACGTTTGTTAGTGGGGCTTGGCCCCTCACATTTGTGAAATTCTAATATTGTTAGCTAATATAGTTTTGAGCAATTAAATAACATAAATTATTACATTAATGATATAGAAATTTTCTTGTTACAAATTCATAAATGAAAAACCATCGCTTTATTACTAATTTGCACTTCAAAACAGTTTAATGCAGTGCGGTTCAAATTGAAAAGCCCTAGTAATTAATTTTCACTTTATATTTTTTACTTTAATTACACCCACTGTATAGGAAACGTAACACATATATAGATATATGATCAATTATATTAATTAAAAACCGTATGAGAAAGAATTAAAAATGAGCATAAATCATATAAATTAACACAATTATAAAATAAAAAACTGTATATATCTAAATAGTTATTGTAGTAATATTATTGTAAATAATATTAATATAAAAATTTCAAAAGAAAAAACACAAAAGTTATAAATAAAAGCATTTAAAGTGTCCATATATATATATACATTATCATGAGACATGTGTGTGTGGTGTAGGTCATCAACTTGAAGGGCACTGTTTGAAGGTGTCCGTACTTTGAAGTCTTCTTCATGAATTTTCTTCCATTGGCACTGTAACAAGTTCTGGTGTTTGTCACTTTGTTCTTTCCAAATGAGAATAATTGATTTTGGCTCGAAGCGCATAGTGTATAAGATGGTCTAAGATACTCGACCCCACAAATCCCTTGTCCCTTTTTATGACGTTGAAGGCAGTAATAGTAATAGTATCCCCCACAATCCCACATACGGACATAGACCCTCTGATGTTTAATTTATGTAACATAATTGGACCAAATTTTAGGCTTCTGATTCCAAATGCAACTGTTTATCTCTGATATGAGAAATTATAAGGTTAATCACGAATGACATTATAATTATGGACTACCTGATCATTTCTCGTAATATGCTGCGTAATGATTATTATGAGAACAATACATAATATTGATATGGCCCTGCCTCCCACTCCTTTTTCTTCTTTGCCCGCCACATTCCATTTAATCTAGCTTTATTATAACTTTTGCACTAAAGACAACTAAAATTGTGAATCAGTGTTTTTTTTTTTTTTGAGCAAATTAAATATTATGAAGTTGAATTGTAGAATGGATAGATAAGAAGTCATGTTACAAAACACTCACACACACTTTTCATCGGTATTTTTTTTATATATTTTGGTCCCTCAAAATGTTGTGAGTTTATCTTTTGATGTCTCTAAATATCACAAGTTACATATTCATTACACACAAAAAAAAAGTGATTTAGCGACCGATAAATAGAGCTCTAAATTCATTAAATCCGTCTCTATTTATAATTGCGACTGAAATAACAACACACAAATTCGCCAGAAAAAACAATAGTCGCTAACGTGCATTTTGCGACCGAAATGAAGGAAATCAGTGTTCAGTCGCTTAATCCGTCGCAAACATCGACAGAAAATATCCATCGCTAAATTGTGTTTTTTTTTTAGTGATTTAATCCTCCTAAATATTATAAATTTTTCATTTCATCTCCATTTAAAAAAATCAAGTAGAAGTCTTTTGATGTTTAAAGAAATCAAATGAAAGAACATAAAAACCTATATGAAAGGGATCGTTTAGTTTGAATAAAAAAAATGTTTTATGAAAAATAACTTTTTTTTTTACAACCTTATGAAAGCTAACTTAAAAAAATTATAAATGAAGAACTATATAAAAAAAAATATGGATTTTTAGGGAATCACAAACATGATAATAAGATGAGTTTCAATTTTCATATTGTCTAAAAGAAAAATTGTGTCCTATTTAGAAACAAAAATCTTATGGATTCTTAATGACTACAATGTATTAACCATTTTGTAACGGAAAAATCTTGCCCTAACTGAAAAGGAGCAACTATTTAAGCCTCGTGACATACTGATGGATGACGTATGGCATATGATATGGATATACTACAGTAAGATTACATTATTAGAATGAAGAAGTGGAATAAAATAATAAAAGCGGAAAACGATGAAAAGCTTAAGAATTTTGTCAAATACATGCACAAAATCACATTATTTATTTTAGAAATTTGTCCTCATGTCAAGAAATATTCTTTCCCTTTCTCTCTCGTCTTCATTTTGATTTTGATTTTGATGTCTCTTGACAGAAGTTAAAAACCCAAAGTTAATTATTACATTTAAATTAATATCAAATTTAAGTTTAATTATTGGAGCAATGGTCTTAAACTCTATTATTAGTCTAGCTACTAGCTATTCGATCGTTTAATTAATTTGTAAAAAGGCTAGGCTGTTTTCACATAAACTATTTTTTTCTTTTCTTTGTCCGGTATATGTGATTTAATTACGGCTTAACTCGCACTCATAATCATGTCTTGAAAAACTTGTTCAATCTCTTAATTTAAGTTTACTTGTCACTTTAGTTGCAGCTTATTAACTCTTATGGGCTGAACTACTAATCGCTCTTTGTTGGTAATGCCCCAACTCTCAGATGTGGTGGGCTTCTTCTATCTATCATCAAAAGCCCATTAAATATCTAAATCGAGTTTGGGTTGGCCCTATTGAAGAAAATTTTAATGTAAAAAATATATTTAATTAATTGAATCCTAAATTAACATAAACGATAGACTTAGCTGGTAAGTGACAATTTCTTAATCGTTTTTTTCCTCCGAAGAGAAGATGCCACGAATATTATTTTCAAGGTGAAAGCCCGTACAGCCGTATCAGCAACTTGTTGGAATGTTGGTATATTCTTTTTCAAACTTTAATTTTTCCATTTTTATATATATAGTGAGAGAGAGGATAGAAGGTGTTTTTCAAAACTAAAAACTACTTTATGTCATAAAAAATTATTTACTTTTTATACAAATTAAAACAAAACACCCTCCACTTTCCCCTATTGAAGAAATTTTCTTATGTAAATTTCATTTTCTATTTATTTTTAATTAAATAAAAATAGTTTTTTTTTTTTTTTGTCCTTCATTTTTACGTATAAAGTTTGGTGTGGAATTATGGTGAAGACGAGATGTCAATGAAAATAAAAATGAAAGACAGAGGAGAATGTGATTCGTCCACCGCCACATTGGTCTCATCATCAAACTCACCACTACTTTTGTCTTTTGATGTTACGCTTCAATCTGACCAATTTGAGATTTTTCTACGTACACTACACTTCCTTTGTTCGCTTTTCTTCTTTTCTCCTTCTTCAGTGGAACAAATAAATGGAAGATTTATGGTAATTAAAAACTTCTATCTTAAACTAGGAGAAAACATGTACATTAAATAAACAAGCAAGGCTATCAAAATTTGAAAATCGAGACAAATATAAAATTTATAAAATCTAACACCCACCCAATATGAACCCATAATATAAAATCAATCACAATTTTATAGTTAACTTCTATAAATATTTTTAAAAGCCATTAAAATTATAAACTATGTAGACATATATATATATATATATATATATATATATATATATATATATTATTTTGTAGTTAAAAGCAGTTTAAAACTTTATGTATACATCAAAATGCGTATCATATAAGTTAGTGGTCAGAGCTTATACATATAAGTTATAATTAAGAACTTTCCTTAATTCCTTACATCCCATCTTATACGGAAAAGTGTTCATTAGACATGTGTGGTTTACGTTTGTTCAACAAAGAGATTTATTTATGCTTTTCAACATTTTTCGTATCAAGAATTAATTAATTAAATTATATATTGAATGCATATCACTATCACTATCTAGGGAAGACAGAATAAAAAGTTCGAAGGGTCCCCCCCAAGTCAAATTTCCTGTTCATGAGAACCAGAAATTCGCAACTGAATTACAACCTCTAATACGTACTATAGCACAAGAATAATATAATTATGTATAAATATATATAAAGAAAACAAATATTTATGAAATCAAGTTGCTTTCTTCTATATCAAAAATTCCATTTCTATGCCACATAAAACACGATACACTTGACTAGATTCTGTCACTTTGACCACAAAAACACAGAATATAAAGTCGTCAATTGCCAACTAAGTTGAACATTATATACGTAGTATTTCCCAGTTTTGACGCAATTGGGTTTTCATCTTCCACATGCAATCAAAACAATCCAGCAACTCAGAATCAACATCAAAATTTTCCTTCTCTGTTCTAGAATTAATGTATATTTCCAGGGGAAGAAGAGGGAAAGGTTGAGAAGCAGACAAAAATATGCTATTGTTTTTCGGTTAAAGGAAATTAACGTTTTCATGGGACCAACAATATGTGTCACTGAATTAATGCCTTTAGAATAGTTCAAAGGTCAAGTTGTGTTGACGAGTTTGTTCCCTTTTATTGTATGAATTAGCCAGCTTTTAAATTTTTGAAGAGGCAAATTATATATGAACAGGGTACATGACCGTAGTAGCATTTGGTGTTGTACGTCAAGTGATCAATACAAACAAGGAACATTCACTAATATACGTTCATGAAATGAGAAGCTTAATTTAGCAATTTAATTATAATAAGAACAGTTTAATAATGATGTATGTACGGGATAAATTAGTCATTCAATTACAATTCCCCTTTTTGAATTTTATATCCACAATTTGGGAAAAGTAGCCAAGAGCACCAAATATTAATAATCTTTGCCCAAAAATTAAAAGGTAATTTTATTCCTTCAAAAAAATATATATTCCTATTTCTCAGTAGTGAGTACCACAAAAAGGACAATATAATCTCTACTTTTTTTTCTCTCTTTCTTTTCATGGTTAATATTGTTTATTAAAATCCGATCTTTAATTTATTTATTTATTTATTTATTTTTATACATTTTCCCTTTTGACTATAGACATGGATGTGAGGTAATTTTTTTTTTTTTTTATATATAAGAATCGAATATTATAATACAGTATCTTGGTACGTGAGGTAATTTGAGTTGCGTTGACACCAACTTTATACAAATATTTGAAAAAAAAGAGTAAATACCAATAATACCTTAAAGATAATAAATTATTTAATTTTTTTTATTATAATATTTTCATTTATTTTATCATAATTTTAAAAATGATATTAAACTCATGGCAAGTTTGTTAACATGCCAAAATATCTTATTTTATCATAACTAACATAATTAAGATTTTATTAAAAAAAACATAATTAAGTTTTATGCTTATTTTGCTAGGGGTTAACACTCTCCTTCAGTACTGTTACTTCTTTTCTCACTAATAAAAAAAAATACTTATTTTGTTAATGTATCGAAAAATCCTTATTTTGTTAAACCTTTCGTGCGGATACATCCAATCGAGTAATGTTAATTTTCTTCAATTAAAATTGTTTGATTTTCTATTTATTCTTTTAATTATTTTTTTTATATGTTAATTTTAATATCTTGTGTTTTAATTTCTATTTGTATTTGTGGATCAAAATAATATAGAAACTAGGAAGATAAATGTTAGTAAAATATAGATAAATTAATTTGAACGATGAAGTTAAAATATTATATTTATTTGTATTTTATTTTTAATTTTTAATATATGATTATAAACTAATTATTTTTAATATATTATTTATGATTATTTTTTGTTTATATTAGAGTTTTTGTTTATATTAAAATATTGATAATCTTTATGTTGAATTATTATTTCTGCAATATTATTTATAATACCCTACCATATATATAACTATTTAGTATTATTATTTATTATTTTTATTATTATTTAAATAAGTGTAAAGTATTTGAAAAAAAAAATTACACTTGCACTCTTAAACTTCAAATAGATTTATATCAAGTTAAATTTTATTTAACAACAAAAACTAATAAACTTATCATATATGTCACTCATTAATTAAATGTTAATGTATAAAATAACATATTTCCCTAAACAAAATAAATATATAATTTTAAGACATTATTATAAAACAATTTAATCTAACAACATTAAAGTTAAACAAGTCTAGTTATCAGTAATTCAGTATCTTATTTATATTGATTTAAATAGATTAATCAAACTTTTAAAAATTGAATCAGGAATTGAACTAGGCGAGGTGGATTACTGGGTCAATTGTTAAATCAATTAGATCACTGGTTAAATTACAATCGTATGACTCGATCCTTACTAAAAAGAATTAAAATTTCATATTTTATCTTACAAAAAAATTAAATAAAATACATCATAAATTAATATAATTTCACAAATTCATTATTTAAATTTAAATTCATTGATATAATGAAGTTTTAAATAAAAAAATTATATAAAAACTATTCATTAATATTTAATAATAATAAATATGAATAATAAAATTATAATAAGAATAAAAAAATACTATGTACTTATGTTTACTTGGATTACATTGTTATAATATTTAATATTCAAATATAAATAAAGATTATATATAGGGACAGTTTGTTTAAAATTATAATAAATATTTATAAAATAAATGGTTATCAAGATAAGTAATTATTTTATAAGCAGATAAAATTTGCTTATTTAAATCAGCATAAAATAACTTATTTTAAATAAAAACTGTTCAGACAAACATACTAAAAATATTGATAATTGTTTATTTTATTAAAATAAGTGAATATTTTCCCAAATAAATTTAAATAAACTAGCCCATTATTTGTAATAACATAATTAATTAAACATTGTGTAATACTAGTTTCAATTTCCATGTTTGGATTTGATCTCTATCTTCATTGATTTTGTATTTTTTAATTAAAATTTAATATTTTCCCGTAAAACAGGTCAAACTGGTCAAACTACTAGTTTGATTTGGATGAATCAGTCCAACCAGTCAAGTCAACCGATCTAACTGATCGGATCATACTGGTTCAACAACGTAAACGATTCGATGTTAGGATTAACTCGGACTGATCACCGATTCCCAATCCGATCGGCCGAATCGGTGCGATTTTTTATACCTTGAATTAATCAATAAACATTGAAATTTTTTGAATAATTTAAAATTTGACCTTTTAATTAAATAAAATTTAAATAAACTCCAACTTCTTAAATAAGTACAGTATACCGAACTCAGGTCAAACGTAACGTGAGTCACATCATAAATTGCAAACAAATCACTCGATATATTCTCATATCTCTTATCAAGTTAGAAACCCCAGTTGATAATAAGTTCTATCAAATCGTAACAACCTAGAAAAACCAGTTAAGTTTATCTTAAAATGATTAGATTATAGTAGTAGATTAAATATACCAAGTAATTTTTATCATATCAAGTTATCAACCTCTCTTTTTCTTCTGTTTTTTGTACAGTGTGTGTGGTTCACTCTCTATAAATTGAAGGTCTGACAAGTCCTTTTCGCTTCACATGACATTTCTCTTTCTTTCTATTCTCCGTGATATGAGGCGCTGCTAGTTATCAGTTATTGTTGTGGTTGAAGGTTGTTCAGTCTTCAGTGTCCACTTTTCTTTGTACTTTCCCGTGCAGAGATCATAAGGAACTACAAAATCTTTCATCTTGTGACTGTTCTCACGGGATTTTTCCTCTTATTTGTTGTTTCCAACCTTTCTTGCTTCATAATTCACTGATAGTGAGGTCATAATAACACAAGTGTTGCCAACTCTGTGGTTCATATTGGTTGGTTCAGTTTAAGAGTGAGGAACAAATTAAGATATATACTGAGATTATTATGGCTGCTCGTAACATTGAGAAGATGACCTCAATTGATGCTCAGTTGAGGTTGCTGGCACCACGCAAGGTGTCTGATGATGACAAACTCGTTGAGTATGATGCTTTGTTGCTGGACCGTTTCCTTGACATTCTTCAGGATTTGCATGGTGAAGATATCAGACAAACGGTACTGTCATATCTCCTGTTACTTTTTTTGTCTTCTGCTTGTGAAAAAGATGAGTTTTTTAGCCAACATTAATGGATTTGTGGAACCCCACTTCAGTTTTTGTGAGATGGAACTGTTTTTGTCTTGGAAACTGGAGTGCATATTGCAAATTTATATACTTTTCATACTCATCTTAATTGTTGTTTCATATGTGTGTCTCTTCTCATATTGATTCTCTGGTGTAGAAGTTCTATCTTTGGTGATATATAATCCCATGCTTAAGGTTGATTATATCGATTCCAATTCCACTAGCATATCCTCTTACTTGTACAAAGTTTACAATTTCATCAAAGTTGCAGATAATATAATTTTTCATACTCATAATGTTATTTCACATGAGTAATGGGCCCTGCATGTCTGTTCTGTTTCTCTTCTCATGTTGATTCTCTGTTTCTCTATGTATTTATGTATGGGATTTGAACTTGTGGCTAAGAATTATTGTGGTTTGATGGTTGATAGGTCCAAGACTGTTATGAGCTGTCAGCTGAGTACGAAGGGGAGCATAAGCCGGAAAAGTTGGAGGAACTTGGGAATATGCTGACTGGTCTTGATGCTGGGGATTCAATTGTTATCGCCAAGTCATTTTCTCACATGCTTAATTTGGCCAACTTGGCAGAAGAAGTTCAAATTGCGTACCGAAGAAGGATCAAGTTACTGAAGAAGGGTGATTTTGCTGATGAGAACTCTGCTATTACTGAGTCTGACATTGAAGAGACCTTCAAGAAGCTTGTGGCTCAACTCAAGAAGACCCCCCAGGAAATCTTTGATGCTGTCAAGAACCAAACTGTGGACTTGGTCCTCACTGCTCATCCTACTCAGTCTGTTCGCAGATCGTTGCTGCAAAAGCATGGAAGGTATATATATCTGTTCCATTAACTGATATCTAGTTGTTTTAACTTGGGAGTTATGGTTGTTCATTCATTGTTGCATTTATATTTTGGCACACTGGAAAATGGAAATCATTGATACTTGATAGTATACTTTTTCTGGCATTGTGGCAATTTCTGCATTGAGGCTAATTATTTCTGTTGGTGATCATTCTCTTCAGGATAAGGAATTGTTTGACACAATTATATGCCAAGGACATAACACCAGATGATAAACAGGAACTTGATGAGGCTTTACAACGAGAGGTGCATTCTTGATTCCATATACTATATAATGCTGCCAATCACAGATTTCACATCCTGATAATACTAAGTTGATTGATACTTTACCTCTAGTTTCTAGTTATTTATAAACATTGTGATTGAGGATGATATTTCCTGTAGAAATTCACAGGTATCATGGAATTTAGACATGATGGCCAAATGATTTATTTGATAATTGATAGCTTTCTTTTCTTTGCTTAGGCTAAAATAATCTGAATTATTTATGTTGTAATTGCATAGTTATAGCACTAATGATGTGTGTCTCATATTCAGATTCAAGCTGCATTTCGCACAGACGAAATTCGAAGGACTCCTCCTACACCACAAGATGAGATGAGGGCAGGAATGAGCTACTTTCACGAGACAATATGGAAAGGTGTACCACAGTTTCTGCGCAGGGTTGATACAGCTCTGAAGAACATTGGAATAAATGAACGCGTCCCATATAATGCTCCTGTTATTCAGTTCTCTTCTTGGATGGGAGGAGATCGTGATGGTATCTTTCTTTTCCCTAAGAAATTAAAGAAACAAGCATTTTTATTAAACTCTTTGTTACAATACCTTCTGCCCAAGTTTTCATATGGTATAGACTAAATATTTTTTTCAACTTCAGTTTTGGACACTGCCTGAGAGATGTGGCTTCTAATATACTCATTAGTTTCTATCTTACAAAATGTCTAATTTGCATTGTAGGTAATCCTAGAGTAACCCCTGAAGTTACAAGGGATGTGTGTTTGCTGGCTAGAATGATGGCTGCTAATATGTACTTCTCTCAGATAGAGGATCTCATGTTTGAGGTATCAAATATGTTGTTGGTCATGTCTTAATAATTTATTTTTATTAAGCATTTAGGACATGGCTTTTTAACTTATTGCTTTTGTTTGCTTTTGCAGTTGTCTATGTGGCGTTGCACTGACGAGCTCCGTTTCCGTGCTCATGAACTCCATAGGTCCTCAAAGAGAGATGCAAAACATTATATTGGTATGTATATTTTTGTTCTGAATTGCACAGCTACATTTGACATCTTTATTGGTATCTATAACACTAAGCAGAATCTCAGATCATCACTGCTGAACTATTATGTTTAGTGTTGAATTTGGTGAGTAAATTTCACTTGGTCTTGAATGCCTTGTAATAATTTCTTAATTGCTGCAGAGTTTTGGAAACAGATTCCTCCAAATGAGCCATATCGTGTTATTCTTGGTGATGTGAGAGACAAATTGTATAACACACGTGAACGTTCTCGCCAATTATTAGCCAATGGAACCTCTGATATCCCTGAGGAGACAACCTTCACTAACGTTGAGCAGGTATTATCTTCAACACAGTTCTATAAACTCTTGAAAGATAAGGGTAATGGAGAAACTTTACTCTTGAAAGAAAATTGCTTTGACCACCTCAAACTTAACACGTGGTATTGAGTTTGAGTTAGAAGAGATAACCATTGCTAATCATTATGGTGAATAGTTCAAGTTGGAACTTGCAAACAGTCCTTTCAAGTTTCAAATTTCTATTGCAAATTTTAATTAGATACATAATAGTATAATATACTAAGGAAGAAAAATACACTACATAAACAATAAGATATCGCTATCATATTGTCATCTTCTAACATGTCTACCAAAAGGATCATTAAAACTCTACAACCTCCAATTTTTCTTTTGCAGTTCCTGGAGCCTCTTGAACTATGCTACGGGTCACTCTGTGCATGTGGTGACAGAGCTATAGCAGATGGAAGCCTCCTTGATTTCCTGCGACAAGTTTCCACATTCGGACTCTCACTAGTGAGGCTTGATATCCGTCAAGAGTCAGATAGGCACACTGATGTCATGGATGCAATCACAAAACACTTAGAAATTGGATCATACAGAGAATGGAGCGAGGAAAAGAGGCAAGAGTGGCTCTTATCAGAGCTCAGTGGAAAACGCCCTCTCTTTGGCCATGACCTTCCCAAAACAGAAGAAATCAATGATGTCTTAGAAACCTTCCATGTCATCTCAGAGCTTCCCTCAGACAACTTCGGTGCCTACATCATATCAATGGCAACGGCACCATCTGATGTGCTAGCAGTTGAGCTCTTACAACGTGAGTGTCATGTGAAGCAGCCTTTAAGGGTGGTGCCACTGTTTGAAAAGCTTGCTGATCTTGAGGCTGCTCCGGCCGCAGTGGCGCGGCTCTTCTCTGTAGATTGGTACAGAGAGCGGATCAATGGGAAGCAGGAAGTTATGATAGGGTACTCAGACTCAGGTAAAGATGCTGGCCGGTTCTCTGCGGCTTGGGCGCTTTACAAGGCTCAAGAGGAACTTGTGAAGGTTGCTAAGGACTATGGTGTGAAACTCACAATGTTTCATGGGAGAGGAGGGACTGTTGGAAGAGGAGGAGGTCCAACTCATCTTGCTATATTGTCTCAGCCACCAGACACCATTCATGGCTCGCTTCGGGTGACGGTTCAGGGTGAAGTCATTGAGCAGTCTTTTGGAGAGGAGCACTTGTGCTTTAGGACACTTCAGAGGTTCACTGCAGCTACACTTGAGCATGGCATGCATCCTCCTGTGTCACCTAAACCGGAATGGCGCGCCCTCATGGAAGAGATGGCTGTCATTGCAACCAAGGAGTATCGCTCTGTTGTTTTCAAAGAACCTCGCTTTGTTGAATACTTCAGATGTGTAAGTGTTGGTTTCAGTTGTTAACCTTTGTTTTTGAAAGATACCCTTTGGAATAATCTAGCATTTTAAATGGTTAGAAGTGCTTTGGATAGTTTTCCTACTTGGAAAAGACTATTCGGTAAAGAAGTTCTCAAAAGAACTTATAACTTGTATCTTGACACAAACAAAAATGATAATTTGGTTATGGTAGTCATAATTTGACTAAATCAACAAACTTACTTTATAAGATTCATGGTATATGCTATTTTTTTCTCCTTTGGAGTCATTTAACTAATGAAAATAATTATCACATTGCAATCTCTTTCCTCTGATTCCGTTTTGTTTATGAATATTATGCACTGCAGGCAACTCCTGAGTTGGAGTATGGAAGAATGAACATTGGCAGTCGTCCATCAAAGAGAAAACCAAGTGGAGGAATTGAGTCACTACGTGCTATTCCTTGGATTTTTGCATGGACACAAACAAGGTTTCATTTGCCAGTGTGGCTTGGCTTTGGAGAAGCATTTAAACATGTGATTGAGAAAGATCCAAAGAATCTCCAAATGCTTCAGGATATGTACAACCAATGGCCTTTCTTCAGGGTCACCCTTGACTTGGTTGAGATGGTGTTTGCTAAGGGAGACCCAGGGATTGCATCGCTATTTGACAAACTCCTAGTATCAGAAGAGCTGCGTCCATTTGGAGAGAATTTAAGAGCTAAATATGAAGAAACCAAGAGCTTTCTCCTCAAGGTAATTTTAATTAGCATTTAGTAATTGTCATAATATCTAGATGACTATATGCAGAAACCACAACATAAGACTGTTATAAGTTTCAATAAAACCTATTATGAAAGGTTCTTTTCTCACACGAATAGTTTAACTTGTTTTCATAAAGATGAGATGCAATTAAGTTAGAAGCATGCTAGTACCTGCCTAGTTCTAATAAAATCTTGTTTAATTATTTATAGGTTGCTGGGCACAAGGATATTCTTGAAGGAGACCCCTACTTGAAGCAAAGACTTTGTCTTCGTGACTCATACATCACAACCCTTAACGTTTTGCAAGCCTACACATTGAAGCAAATCCGTGATCCTGATTACCATGTGAAGTTGAGGCCACACTTGTCAAAGGATTACATGGAATCAACTAAGGCAGCAGCAGAGCTTGTTAAACTTAACCCCAAAAGCGAGTATGCTCCTGGTCTTGAAGACACTCTTATTTTGACAATGAAGGGTATTGCTGCTGGCATGCAAAATACCGGTTAAGCTTCCACAGCAGTGGTGTTTTTATTGTTTTTTTTTTTTTGGGTGGAGGGTGTTTTTATTGTTTTATGATGTGTGTTTGTGACATGGATATATTAAGCATTATAACCTATTAAATAACTGTTACTCTGTTATTATATTATATATTATATTACTATACAATAAAGCAATGTTTTAGTGAAAGTCTTTATGTGGACTTTCCTTTTGATCTATTACCATTCTTGTATGATAATGTTTGAATACTTATATTATCTAAGAAATAATACTGGCTTGTCTGGAAAAAGAAGAACTGAATAACCGCATCACTACGAAAGTGTCTTCTTGTTAATAAAGGGAAAGGGAAACATGCTAGCTATACAAACACAAAGTCAAACACCCATGCATATTGAATTGGACTTGGATCTATAATTCTATATATGCATAATTAATACCAGCTGCATTATTATGCATGTGATATTAATGAGGCTGCTATTGCTGCTCCATGAATCAAGCAACATGCATTAATTTTCCCTTTGCTTCAAGTTCTAATCTCAATTAGAGGTCGGTGCACTAACTACTAAGGCTTGCACACAAATCATATCATATTTTATGTAATATACACCGATCAATAAAAAATGAACCCATATCCCAAGACGATCAAAGGTATAGCTCCCCTCTATATATACATACATTTTGCTTGCTAGCTAGGGGCAAACTCAACGGTATTGGATCCCTCACTACAAAAAGATATTACTTTCTTCAGCAAGAGCAACATGACAGTAAGCAATATCACTTTCTTCATACTTCCTTGGATACAATAATTATACTTACATGCATGAAGATTCAAATTTCAAATCAATCGATGTTTATTATTTTTTCAGATCATAGAGATGAGAGTTCACATGGATTGCCCCGGATGTGAAAACAAAGTGAAAAGTGCACTAGAAAAACTTAAAGGTATATATATATATATATATTTGAATTTATCTTTCACCTCTTTTTTTTTTTTTTCCTTTTCCTTGTTGCCGTCTAAATTTGTTAACCTTTTTAATTTGTGTGGTTATGTAATTAAGGCGTGGATGACATTGAGATAGACATGAGATTGCAAAAGGTGACTGTGAATGGCTATGCAGACCAAAAGAAGGTTCTGAAAACGGTTCGAAAAACTGGTCGAAGGGCTGAGCTGTGGCAACTTCCTTACACAACCGAGTCAACTCAGAACCAATATTTTCAACAGCACCATTGCAATGGCCCTCCACTCACCAATTATGCTTCTCAACCTTCCTCATCTTATAACTACTACAAGCATGGTTATGATAATAGCACTGATCCACGCTATTATAATAACTATCCCTCCTCACAATCTTCCATCTTTGGCCACCAAACTAGTGCAACTTTTAGTGATGACAATCCTCACGCTTGTGCCATTATGTGATTATGGTGATACCAATTAATCAAAACATTATTTTGTACAGTTTTTAAATATAAAGTATATGATATATGAAGCATATTAATTGTCTTTTGAATGACTCAAGTATGTACCTTTTGTTTTGTTTTTCTTAGGTCATGTATGTACCTTTGCTTCTTTTGCAATTCAACGTGCGTGGAAGTGTATACATTGGAGTTAATGATGAGGGAGTTCATCATCACATATATAATATAAAAGTCAACTAGTTTTAAGCATAATAATTTAACTCACTAGAGATAATGATGCTTTTTTTTAATAAAAAAAAAAAAAGGATTGCTGATGTCATTAGATGTATTCCATCAACTTCTGTCATAAAACTTTTTATATGTAGATTTTTTTTTCCATTTACCTTTTCATGTTTGCTTTCTACATTTTATTACTTTATAGATGTTATGATTATTTAAATCTCAACTTTTGACGAGAAAGCCCAATTCAGCCCATCATGTTTACATCGGATCTATTTGGTTCACTTTAAAAGCCCAAAACAAGTTGAAACCTAAATCTCGAAATTTATTCTTTTCGTGGAATTAAATATTTTTATTTTTCCAACTATATTTTATTATTATGTCAATAGGTTCTTTCATGCCGTTGTTACATGATTGGTTCATACGTATATTATTTTAATGGTTTTTGTTCTTTCAAAGTTTCATCATTTTCCTTCCATCAATTATACGCCTCTTTATCTACGCCACAATCTTGTCTACATGTGACTGTAATGGTATAACTTCTATCATTGTGGTACCACCACCACACCATAACTTAGTTATGATCGAACATAATCTTCTTCACATTTATGATCACTTCTACAACAGACACAGTAATTGTTGACTTACTTGGGGTTGGGAATACAAAGTCCATTTGTTTAAAATTAAAGTAAATATTTATAAAATAAATAATTATTTCATAAATAAATAATATTTATTTTTTAAAATAATTTTTTATTTTAAACATCAGACAAACACATTATACATATAGATAATTATTTATTTTAATTAAGACAAACACGCTACAACATATTTATTCTATGATTGATCTTATCATTCCCTATTAACTTAACAAATAATAAATTAAGATAAAAAAAAATGATGATTTATTTATTTATCTTATCGTATTTCGCAAGTGTCTACTCCACACTACCGGAAAAAAGAAAGCATCATCTGTGACTGTAATACCAAAGACAACAACGACACTACCCATCATTAAACAAAGACAAAAAATACAAGTTTCAAGTCCACATCCTCTCACCGAAGACAAAAACCCAAATCAAAGAAACCACGAGTTAAAAAAAAAACGAAAAAAAACCGCAACAACATGATTGGTTGTTGAGTTCGACGCGGCACGTTATAATTGGTTCGAAGATGTTACCGAAGGTTAGTGGGACACGTGGGCCCCGTTCACTGGTTGGAAATCCAGTTGAGTCTCTACTCTCACGCACGTTATCATATCTCTGGAGTCAAGTTCGGACCAAAAAGGAAAACTGAAGAAAAGTGAGGGACACATTTGACATTTCACGACCGCGTTCTTTTCTACGGAGCCTCGACCAAGAAGAATCGCAGAGAGAAGAGGGTCAGAGTGAGAGAAATAGAGAGAGAAAGACAGAGTCTCAGAGAATTCGCAAACCCTAATTTCTGAAAGATCGGCGATGGCTGCCTCTAAGGATCGCGAGAATTTCGTCTACATCGCCAAGCTCGCCGAACAGGCCGAGCGATACGAAGGTTTTGAACTTCTTCCTTTGTTTCTCTGACTTTGACTCGCACATGCGCTTCGATGTGCGTGATTTTGATGATTCCTTTTCATACGATTGCTTGTTTCTACTAATTTGAGTAAATTTGTGTTCTCTTATGTCATTCTGTATCGATTTCAGTGAGAGAAATGTTTTTTTTTTGTCAATTTGGTTTACTTTTACTGTTTACTGTCACTTTGGTTGCAAGTGGAGTAGAGAAAAAGGATTTGGTTTAGATTACGAGTCCTTTTGAAAGAATTTTGCTTTTCCAATTTTATTTTATTTTTTTGGTTTTTTAGTTCTAGCATGATTTCCGTTTTCTGATTTTGTTTTAAAAAAAATAAAATTGGGAAGTGCGTTCGGTTTGAGTGCGTTGCTACTTCAATTTTCTGCTACTGCATGTTCAATTTGTGGCATCGTACTTAAGAGTGTTGTTCTCGTTCTTCCAAAGACGTGAGGCTTGATTTGTGATGTTTTGTTTTTGCATCTGTTTTTGGCAGAGATGGTGGATTCGATGAAGAGTGTTGCGAATCTCGACGTTGAACTTACAGTGGAGGAGCGGAATTTGCTTTCTGTTGGGTACAAGAATGTGATTGGTGCCCGGAGAGCGTCGTGGAGGATCCTGTCTTCCATTGAGCAGAAGGAAGAAACAAAAGGGAATGATTTGAATGCGAAAAGGATTAAGGAGTACAGGCAGAAGGTTGAAGAGGAGCTTTCAAACATCTGTATTGATGTTATGAGAGTGATTGATGAACACCTTATACCTTCAGCTGCAGCTGGTGAATCCACTGTGTTTTACTACAAGATGTGAGCATTCGCATCTCATTCTCCACCTCCAGGCTTTTGTTTTGTTTTGTGCAAGTGGATTGAGAGATGTTCAAATTTTCTGCTTGCAGGAAGGGAGATTATTATCGTTATCTTGCCGAATTTAAGACAGGCAATGAGAAGAAGGATGCTGCTGATCAGTCTATGAAGGCATATGAGGTACAAATTATACTGTAACGTTTTTAGCAGTTTATATGATGGTTTCTATGCTATGGATGGTTGTTTACTGGGTTTATCAAAAATATGCAGTGGCTGTAAGCAATTGATCTAAGGTAGAATCTTTTGCTCTTCATTTTTGGTTTTGGTAGACATGATAGTCTCATGGTTTGTTTTGGTATTGTATTGAGATCATGTTTTTTCTAACCTATTGTAAAACTTCTATATCATTGACATTGGACAAATAATGACTTTGATTGAGAAAAGAATATAATATGTGTAAGTGATTTCTACACTCCTACGAATGTCCCTAAGGATTTGGTGATTTTGGGTATTCTTTCTTGTGAATGCACATTAAGTTTGCAATTAAACCTTTGTTTCATGACCTTGCCATTTTATATTGTGTGGATTGTTTTTTCACTATTTTTTTTTTGTAACATCCACCGGTAGTACTATTAATTATTCTTTTAAACTGAATAAGTTTGTAGTGCTTTGGAAAAGGAACTTGTAATTGTTCTGACTCTAGTTCTAAATCAGTATTTTCATTTTTATTTAGTTCTTTCGGTTTTCATTATATGATCTATGATCATTTTCTTCACATATGTTTGATAATGTACTTTTTTTTACTCAATATGAATACTTTATCCTCGTATCTCTTACCTAACACTAGTATGTTTTGTTTATTGCAGTCTGCTACCACTGCAGCAGAGGCTGATTTACCTCCCACACATCCCATCCGACTGGGTCTAGCTTTAAATTTCTCAGTTTTCTATTATGAGATCTTGAATTCCCCAGAAAGGTTTGTGGCTTTGATTCCCATCCTGAATTATGATTGTTGATTGGTGTTTTGTGTTTAATCTGGGTGATTGTATTTTCCTATTTCCAGAGCTTGTCATCTTGCCAAACAAGCTTTTGATGAAGCTATTTCCGAGCTTGACACCTTGAATGAGGATTCATACAAAGATAGCACCTTAATCATGCAACTTCTCAGGGACAACCTGACTTTGTGGACTTCTGACATCCCAGAAGATGGAGGTAATTATTACTAGAAGACTTGTAGTAAGCTATGGTTTACTATTTCTATAGGTCTATGGAGTTGTGTAATAATTAATATGGGTTAGGGATAGTTCTAGTCAATACGACAAAGGGCTACCTATTGTGTAAAACGAGGATAATAATTACTAGGTTTGAAATGGGATTAATTCTTAGCTTGGCATGGTTTACCATAGGCACTTGAATCATTATTTGATGTGTAAGGTTGTGGGGTCCATTGTAGAAATGCAGCTATCTTTAAATATGCTTTTACACACCTCAAATAGTGATGTTGGTGCCTTAAGAAATGACATGGTAGACTGTGTCTAACTAAGAATTTCTCCTGAAACTGATATTAAAGGATGCTAAACTACATAGGAAGTCATCAAGATAGTAAGGTTTGATGCTAAACAAAATGAATTTTCTGAAAATGTAACTACTATAATTTGTCTAGTCACTAATTTTGTTTGGACATTAATTATGATAATATCCTCTTTGGTGCTTCTACTCTATAAATCTTTACTGCAATTTGCTCTCTTACTGTTACAGAAGATGCCCAGAAAGTGAATGGCACTGCCAAGCTTGGTGGAGGTGAGGATGCAGAGGTGAGTATGCAATTTGTACCTGTAATTTTATTTCTGTTTGATCACTTTATTTTGCTCACTCTATTACGTTTTTGTTTTTGCAGTGAGTCCCATGGTTGATGGGAACTTCCTTGGGAATTGATGCATGCGTCTGGGAATGAAACCATGAGGGCCGATTACTTATCTGTGTATTAGCTAGAGATAGGGTTCCATTGTTTCCTCTTTGTTCTCTTGTTGATTGGTCATACTTCCCGATAGGGGAAAAAGATACTCCTTCGTTTCTGCTATATTTATGGTATGTTTTTATTTGTGTGGTGTCTGGAAATGGCCCATTTCATTCCCAAGCCTTTTCCCTCCAGTCTCTGGGGGATTTGATTGATGAGAATTGCTTATGGTGTATTTCCTTTTCCAATGAAATGCTACAACTTTTACTTCAATGTTGGAGATTGATTCTTCGATGATTGTTTAATCTTGACTTCCATTCCTTACCAATTCTTTACCAAGTAAATAATAAATGGCCGAGAGAAAATGGCTTCTGAGCTCTTTGCAGTTAGGAAAACTAGTATGAACCGCCCGATGCACGGTAAAATCAGCAAATTATTTAAATTGGTTATTATTAAGATATATATTGAAATGTATTATTTTTCAATTGATTTAGTTTTAGAAGAGATTTATTTGAACTATGAAATCCAAAATTTTTAAATCCTTAGAGTAATGAAAACTTAAATATTTTTATTTTCATGAAAACTTAAATTCTTAAGGTTTTATTTATGAAATCATAAATCTATAGGATTTTATTTATGAATTCTCAAATACTTTAGGTTTTGTTTATAAAATTCTTTTCTTATGGTTTTATTCTCAATTCTTGGAATATTATTCTTGGAATATTTTTAGTAGGAAAGGTCTGGAAGAAATCATAAAGTGTTTGGTAGGTTCTCGTAATAGTCATGTCAGTTGTATAAAGATCTTATAATATTTTTGTAGTAGGTCTGACTCATTAAAGATGCTCTAAAATTTTATTTTAAAATGAAATTAATTATTTAATAATATAATATTTAATTATGAAATAATTAATATTAAAAAAATAAAACAAAAATAATATAAATATTTATTGATGATTAAAAATTAAATTGATAATTAATAGATAATATGGATAAGTAAAAAAATACAAACATTGACATTAAAAAAATAATAATTAATACATAACATTAAAAAAATTAGTTATTTTTTTTATTTTATATTATTAAAAAAAATTGGTTAGTTATTTTTTTTATTTTATATTATTAAAAAAATTGATTAGTTAATGGAACTTCGATCTTGGAATGATTTATAGAGACTCGATGGAAATCTTGTTTTATTTTCTAGTAGGAGATCTGGGAAATTTAGAGATCTTGAGAGTTAAAATCTTTCTCAAGATCCCCCACTAAAAATGCTCTTAGGATTTCATGAGAAAACTCCAAATCATAAACATTAACACCCTAGGATTTAAGGCTTCAAAAATATGAACGAAAAATTAAAACTTACGAAAAATCAAGAATAATGTCTTGAAAATTAATTTTTTTTTTTAAGAATATGAAAAAACGAGTATTATCTTGAAAATTTTTAAAAAATGTAAAAATAAGAGTAATGTGTAGAAAATGAAAATCTAAATCCTTATGGTTGTACTCACAAAACTCTAAATCCTTAAGGTTACGTCCACAAAATCCTAAATCATTGTGTTACATCAAGAAAACCCTAAAATCCTTAAGATTGCATTCACGGAATCCTAAATACTTAAGGTTACATCATAAAACTTTAAATCTTTAGTGTTGCATATATGAAACCCTAAATCCTTAATTTTGCGTGCACAAAACCCTAAATCCTTAAGCAATCATCAACTAAATCCAAAATACCTAGAGTTTCATCATGATATCATCAACCATAAATTCTTATGGTTTTATCTACAAAACCCTAAATCTATAAGGTTCAATCCATGAAACCTTAAATTCTTAATGTTACATCCATGAAACACTAAATTCTTAGGCTTTCATCCACAAAACTTCATATCCTAATGGTTTTATTAATGAAAAATCCATAAAGTTACTTCCACAAAATCCTAAATTCTTAGTGTTATATCCATAAAACACTAAATCCTTAGAATTTGATGCATGAAACCTTAATTTCTTAGGGTTTTATCCACTAAATCTTAAATACTTAGGGTTGCTTTCACAAAACCATAAATCATTAAGGTTACATATATAAAACCCTAAATTATAAACTCTAAAACCCTAAATCAAACCTTAGGATTTAAAGATTCAAAAATATGAAAAATTAAAACTTATGAAAATCCAAGACTAATGTATTGAAAATTTTTAAAAAAATGAAAATTTAAGAATTTGAAAAAACAAGAGTATTATTTTGAAAATTTTTAAAAAATGAAAAATTTTAAAAATATGAAAAAAACAAACAAAAGAAATATCTTGAAAATTTAATTCTTTTTAAAAAAATGAAAAATTAAGAGTAATGGCTTAAAAATCTAAAAATAAAATGAAAATTTTAAAAATATGAAAAAATAAGAGGGGTGTATTGGATTGAGATTGTTTAGGATTTTAAAGACGTTTTTTTGGGTGAAAATGTCTTGGGGTATTCAATTAGGATTGTTAAATAATAAAAAAAATAATCTAATGGTATTCAATCAAAATTATCAAGATTTTTTTTAAAGGAAAACGAAATCTTGTGGTATTCAATTGAGATTTTAAATAACTTAAAAAAAGTTATCTATTATTCAAAATTATAAAGATTTCAAAGGATTGTCTTTTTAATTGAATTTTGATGGATTTTATGTTTTTTTAGTTGATTATATAAATATTAAACCCAATAAACAATCTCATCCAACCTTAAGAGACTTTTCCTTCTCATCATAGATTTTTTTTTTATTTCATTATCTCTCATTTGGAGGTGATGGCATAATCTCTCACCCACACGTTTTTCTGTTTTAAGGTGAGACTTTTCATATGATCCTAATAATGATGTGTTCATACCTAGATTTGAGCCTAGAGGAATTTCTAACTCAATCGGGACAAACAATCAAGTTAAAGTTTTAAAGGACCTTTCTTAATTATTGCAGCAATTAATTTTGAAAAAATACACAACTTAATAAAGAAAACAGAAAGCAATGTTTGGGATGCTATAAAAGAAATCCTAAATCTATTCATACGTAAATTCTTCAAATTAGGCAGATGATTAATGTTTTGATTATTATGTCTTTTTTTTTAATTATTTAATTTATATTTTAATAACATTATTGATTTTATGAATTAAATGAAACATTTTATATTTTTAACTAATGTTTTGTTGTTATTTTTTGCTATCACTTTATGAAAATTTATGAAAAAGATATCTCAAAATGTATTAGCAGCTTGTAACTTTGATTTGAAATTCATGTATGCTATTAGCAAGTTAGAGAGTTCAGCCCATGATGACTTATGACTAATTTGTGTTCAATGATATTTTCAATAACACTCTTGTTGGTATGTGTTCAGTAGTTTTGAGTCTTTTTTCCTAAAAATCCATAGAGTCTTTTCAAATTTTATAAATTCGTGAAGTCCTTTGAAATCCTATATTCTAAGGGGGGTGTATTGGATTAGGATTTTAAAAGACTTTTTTTACATAAAAAATTCTTGAAGATTTTTAAAATTTTGTAAGAAACTAAAAACTTTAAAGATTTTTTTAAAAAGACTTTTGTGACTAGGATTTTATAATTTGGATTTAATGGATTTAGAATAATAGATATTCAAAATCTCAATCGAATACCACAAGATTTCATTTCTCTTTAAAAAAAAAATTGATAATCTTAATTGAATACCATCAGATTATTTTTTATTACTTAACAATCCTAATTAAGTACCCAATACATTTTCACCTAAAAAAAAGTCTTTAAAATCCTAAACCATCTCAATCCAATACACCTCCTTAAATCCATTAAATCCAAACTACAAAATCCTAATCACAAAAGTTTTTTTAAGAAAATCTTAAAAGTTTTTAGTTTTCTATAAAATCTTAAAAATCTTTAAGACTTTTTTATGTAAAAAAAAAGTCTCTTAAAATCCTAATCCAATATATCCCCCTAAAAGTAATGTCTTGAAAATTTATGAAAAAATGATTATTTTAAAAAAATGAAAAAAAAAAAAAAACAAAAGTAATGTTTTGAAAATTTGAAAGAAAAATAAAAATTTGAAAAAAAAACTGTTAATGTCTTGAAATTAAAAAAATGAAAATTAAAGAAGTATGAAAAAAAAATTAATAATAAGGATTGAGTAAAGATATAACCCTAAGAATTTAAGGTTTCGTGAATACAACCTTAAAGATTTAGGATTTTCTAGATAAAACCCTAAAAATTTAGGATTTTATGGATGAAATCCTAAGTATGTAGGATTTATTGGATGAAACCCTAAGAAATTAGGATTTCATGCATCAAATTCTAAGAATTTAGGACTTCGTGGATGTAACCCTAAGGATTTAGGGATTTATGGATAAAACCATAAGAATCTAGTGCTTAGTGGATGAAATCTTAAGTATTTAATATTTCATGGATACAATCTTAAGAATTTTAAGTTTTGTAGATTAAACCTTAAGGATTTAGGGTTTCGTGGATAAAACCTTAAGTATTTAGAATTTAGTTGATGAAAACTTAAAGATTTAGGGTTTCGTGCATGCAATCCTAAGGGTTTAAGGTTTCATAAATATAACAAAAAGGGTATAGGATTTCATGAATGCAATCCTAAATATTTAAGGTTTCGTAGATGCAACCCTAAAGATTTATGGTTTCGTGAATGTAACTTTAAGAATTTTGGGAATTCGTTGATGCAATCATAAGGATTTATGTTTTTATGGATAAAACCCTCAAGATTTAAGGTTTCAATGATGAAACATTGAGGATTTAAGGCTTCATTGATGTATCCTTAAAGATTTAGCATTTTATAGATGCAACCCTAAGTATTTGGGATGTTGTGGATACAATACTAAGAAATTAAGTTTCAAAGATACAATTGTGCATGCAACTTTAAATATTTAGAATTTCCTATATTTTAGGATTTTTTTGATGCAACCTTACGAATATAGGATTTCTTAGATGAAAACCTTAAAATTTAGGATTTATACAAATTTAAAATTTTATAAATAAAACTCTAAAGATTTAAGATTTAGAATTTCAATGAATATTAAAACTATTGATTTTAGTTTTCCGTATAAAAATTTTATATTATTAATCAATCTGTTATTTTTTATTTATGACTATTAAATTATTTAATGGGTGTATTAGTTATTTATTCTTATTATATACGCATTCATAATTAATCGAGAAAATTCAAAATTCATTTCGTTAGTTTCTAATTAACCTTTTTCCATTTTACGAAGAAGAATGTTTCACGTTGTCATCTGAGAGTGTAAACGGAATATCCAAAGGATCATACTAGCGCTGAGAATTTATGCTTGACGTGACGGAGGATAGTGAGAATATGATAACATCACGCATCAAACTGTAGTTTTAATCCATCTTGCAATTTGAATGGTTTCTGCTGAAACACAAGTTTTTATTATATATGCCATTCAGATTGCGTTAGTTAAATGATTCTTCTTTTGTTCTGTTTCATTGCTTGCATGTTCCTTTAACTATCACAAAAGGGTCCACAATCACACAATTTGTGAAACTGCTCATGGAATAGAATGGAATGCCCTTCAAGTTGGATTTCCATTAACACAGAGATCTTGTATTCTTTGTTGTAGTATATTTATAGATAGGACAGTGTGTTGAGTTATCCACTCACCCACCACACATTGTTTCCATCAATTTTATAGCCTCTAATTTGGACATGAGTTGCTGCTGTGAGTTCAAAGGCTGCAATGAAGGAGCCAATGTTTTGGCTGTCATTTTTGACTTGGATGGCACCCTTTTGGACACTGGTATTCTCCTCTATTCATGTGTTGTTCTCTTTAACTATAGTGTTGGTGAAATTTTGTTTCTTTTTTGGGTTATTTCTAAAACATGTGTGTTGGTGATTGGTGTGTAGAAAGGGCAACAAGGGGTGTGTTGAATGAGTTTCTGGCAATGTATGGGAAAGAACTTGATAGGGAGAAGGAAGAGAAGAAGAGGTTGGGGATGACACAAAAGGATTCAGCAGCTATAATTGTTAAGGACTATGAACTTCCATTGACACCTGACCAATTTATCAAAGAAATCACTCCTCTCTACAGGGAAAGGTAACACTAAGGGCATGTTTGATTCTTTTCTCACTTAAAAACTATTTTCTCAAACAATATTCAATTACTTAAAATCTGTCATATTCGAATTGCTTACACATTCACTGGTTCTTATTTTCAAATCATAAATTGGTTTAGGTGGGCTAAGGCCAAAGCATTACCTGGTGCTAATCGCCTTGTCAAACATCTCCAGAAAAATGGAGTACCAATGGTTCTTGCCTCAAATTCCTTGCGAGAATATATAGATGCAAAAATTTCTTATCACAGAGGTTGTTTTCTGTGGACTAGCCACTTGCTGTTTATTACTGACTTTCAATTTCAAGGAGTATTACATATCAGCTTGCCATTCTAGCTATTACTTTTGATTTCTGAATTGATTACTGAGAAGTTAAGATAACTACATTTGTAATCAGTGTAGACACACAGGTACTAGTTTCTTAAGTAGCTTAACTGCTTGAGGTTTTGTAATGAATGAAATGACTCGCCCACTGTCTTTAAATTTAATTGGCCATAATCCATATAAATGATGAAATTTGGAAGAATATTTGACAATTATATACTATTAAGAAAACATGATCTGCAATTGATAAAGTTTAATCCTTAGCCGGACTTCTTAAATCAATTATAATGTCCAAAACTTGTCCAAATTTACTTGTATGGAAAATTTAAAGGGTTTTGACTTGTCAGCTGATTAGTAGCTGAGAGTGCCAATTGCTTGTTACTGAGTCCCGGCTAAAGTATCTGCTTTGAAATGGCTCCCTAAAATTATCCACCTTTATTAAATTTATTCTTGTATACTTCCTTTTGGGTTATAAACACTTTTGCCTTTCCTCATTGACATAGTTTCCTGCTTAATTTTTTTTCTTTCACGCATATCATGGCTTTTGTAGGTTGGAAAGAATGCTTTTCTGTAATTGTAGGAAGTGATCAAGTTAAGTCTGGGAAGCCTTCTCCATATCTGTAAGATTCTACTTGTGCACTTTGACCTATCATAGAGGAAACATATAAAGCCTTGAATAGAAGTGCAGTAGCAAATAAGTATCCACCATCCCAAGTTGTAGCAGAATTTCTCAGTTTTTCCATTGTTTTGTTTAGTATGGAACTTCATTTTCTCAGTCAAATATACTTCCAATTTCATCACAGTAGTAAAAAAGTCTTATTGTTTCAGATTTGAAGAAGCTGCCAAGAAAATGGGTGTAGATGCAGTTAACTGCCTGGTGATTGAGGATTCCCTGTAAGTCTCCCATAGTTTCTGCAGACCGTCTATGATTCATTTGCTGTTGGGGTTTTCATTAAGCTTTTGGTTGCATGACAAACTGACAGTAAATTCTAATCTAAAGTTGGCAAGATAATTTAAACCAGAGAGTGATCACAGATGAAAAGACCACTGTACCACCAGTGATGAAGCCTATAATGGAAGTATACGATCAAGTATCAACCATTTGGCCATATCCAAATCTAGAAGCATACACAGATATATGTGGATGGCTGTTGAGTGCCAAAGGTGTGAAATGCTGAAGAGTGTATGTGACACTGTGCAATTAGATAAACCCCTTTTGGCTGAAATGAACATTATAATGAAGTTGAAATTTTCTTTTCTTTTTTTTCAATCCCTCTTATTAAGACTCACTTTGTTAGTTTATAGAGATCACATCCATGGTCTTAGAGGAGACGTTGCCTATTAGACTCACTTTGCTAGTTATAGCCACGAGAATTTCTGTCATGTAATATTCATATTTGTTACATATAATTTATGTTCTCCAATGCACTTTCAACAGGGTTGGTGTCAAAGCAGCCAATGCTGCAAAAATGAAGGTAGTGGCTGTGCCATCTCGAAGGGAAGCTAACTGTAGTGGGCTAGCAAATGTTGTTCTTCATTCACTATTAGAGTTTCAACCTGAGTTATGGGGTCTTCCACCTTTTGATGACTGTAATGCACTTATCAGTTTCTCAGTATGTTTATTGGTTTCTCTAAATACTGTGTCCTCTGATCATAATAATTTTTCAAACTAATGTTGGCAGGGTTAGATAACACATTACCTATTGAGCCAATTCATCTGAGTGGTTTGTATGTTACTGGATGTCTAGAGGAAGCCACAGGTTTGTGAAAATCCCTTTCATTTCATAAAAAAACTAGTGCATGTTTGGATTACCGGTACAGGAGGTACAAGTCTTTCAAAAGTACTTTCATAATTAAAGATACAAATTATATAGCTGTAATTGGTAACATGAACAACAAATAGACTTGAGTAATCTAAGATTCTAAAGTACCTTGAACACCCTACAACTAACAGTAATCTAAACATAGCTGTAATTGGTAACATGAACAACAAATTATACACCTCTCTTGAGCTTGAGTTTCCATGTTCCTAAATCTAATTAAATGCTGTTATCACATTGTGTCAATTAGTAATCTTCCAAGAACATACTCTTCAAACTGAATAGGAATGTGCTAATATTTGTATATTCCAAGCAGCTAACATAACCAACCATTCTCATCAAATTTAGCTTCTTAGTTTAACATGGTTTTATCAATCTGATAAATTTAGTTCCTTATTCCAGAGAATGCAATACTTGCTCTTCCTGATCAAGCTGTTGGGCTTTACTCCGGTTGGGCAAAGGTCGATACAGATAGGAACTTGAAGATATTGGTTAGCATTAATATAGACTTCTCCTGTGTAGGCTATAAAAAAATAGTAAGTGATCATTTATAGAACTGTACAATTTTTTTTTTTTTTTGGGGTACACCTTTTAGTATTCTTGTGCTATTGTGTGTCTAAAAACTTCACAAGAGTTTTAGAACGGAAGCACATTACAGTTACACATTTATCATGGTTTTTTTATACTTGAATGGAAGCTCATAGTTTGGTTTGGACAACTACATTGTTTTTCTGCAATCAGAGACATTTATTGGCCTAATATTTTGTTTTGATCCTTTTTTTTATTCTATGATGATGCATTATATCCTTTTGACCATGCTAATGGTTGTTATTGATGGAGATTACTTGTGGCTCATTTTGCAGCATGTTTACCCTATTGATGCAAACAGTGACCTTAAACAGAAGCTGAAGATGCAAATCCATCTTGTTGGCTACTTAAGAGCGTGGGATAACAATAACAAGGTAATGTTAATGATGTCATTTTGATGGAATAATCTTGCTAGGTGGCTATTTTGCAACCAAAGGCTCATGATGAGGACTTTAGCTAGGTGCATAAAACAAAATTATTCATGTGTTATAATTAGGGAAGGTTTATTATGGTGATATGGTCACAGTTGAAAATCATATTTTTTTGCTCCAAAAGCCTATTCTCTTTCTACTATCTTATTTCATTTTATGTCAAAATTTGCGTGCATGAACAGGAATTGGAGAAACTGGAAGAATACAAATCTATTGCGAGAGCTTCACTGAATTTGCCATCATTCACTTGTTGTTTATAGAAAAGCCTCACAATCACATGGAGGGGACAGGGTCAAGTGACCTTATATTTGGAGATGGGAGTAGCTACGCAACCGGTTGCAGCTTTCACAACAACAATAATAACAGTGAAATTTATTGTGTAAAGTAAGATATGTATGAAATGATTCATTAGGAAACGCTTGTAATAATTGATAAATAATGTATGTTCAAAAAATAACAAATAATAATACAGCAATCAATTTGATGTGCATGTTCTCTATTATCCATGTAGTGTTATCAAATTGAGCTCGGTTTTCAATAAACCTTATGAGTTTTTAAGGGTAATATAAAAACCTTTATAATTTTTTAATCTAAAATTTATAATATATATCAGTTCATACATTTTACTCAGTGATTTACTAGTTCAACTAATAATCCAATGTTTTGACAAAGTCAATAGCTAATTCAAATCTAACAACATGCAGATCAATTTAAGCATATTACCTTTTCTTTTGGAAAAGTCAATTAAATGAAATTCTTAAAGTACCCCAAATAAAAAAAAATGCCTTTTATTTTTTATCTGGTCTTTTAATTGCTTAAATTCAATAAATAAAAACTGGTTTATGGACAACTCTCTCCTTTAAGACTAAATCACTGATCATGTTTTATGTTACTATTCCATTTTGTGATTTTCAATTGGAAAATATTTCTTAAATCTTCAATATGTTATTCTACAGCTAATAATGAGAGAGTAAAAAATGAATGATATAATATGATAAGAAAAAAGAGATAGAAAGTGATGAAAAATATTAATAGGAAGTTTAAAAATAAAAAATGTTAAAATAACGTTACTATTTTCCATTACATGTACAAACAAAACGCATGCTTTTTTATACCCCAAACATATTCCTTGGTTGTTCAGATTGGTTTTATGTCATCTTGCACATGTCTCACTATTTCTAGAAAATCACACCCACGTCCTATAAAATTTTACGTCAACTTTCACTGCAATATAACAACACTCTAAAAAACACAAGTGCATGTTGACAAGCCGGTGAAGAAAAAGCAAAACAACTAAAGAAAACATTGGACGGTACATACAAAGAAAAATACTTCGATCTCCACAAAGCACAAACGTTGTCCCATGCAATCAAGCACAACATCTATATATACACACACAAACCAAAAACCTCTCAACTCCAAAACCATCAAAAGAGTATATCTTTCAACACAACTAACAATAATGGCAGAGAAGGAAGGAGGAGTAGTGAAGAAGGGGAACGAGGAGGGTCTTAAACTGGCAGTGTCGCTGCTGCAAGAGTTCGAGCTTCCAGAGGGGCTTCTCCCACTTGCAGACGTGGTGGAAGTAGGGTTCGTGAAGAGCACAGGGTACATGTGGATAGTGCAGAAGAAGAAGGTGGAGCACGAGTTCAAGTTGATAAGCAAGTTGGTGAGCTACGACAGCGAGATAAAAGGGTACGTTTCGAAGAAGAAGATAAAGAAGCTGAAGGGTGTGAAGGCCAAAGAGCTCATGCTGTGGCCACCAGTGAGTGAGATCACTGTTGATGACTCTCCAACTCCAACCGGGAAGATCCACTTCAAGAGTCTTGCTGGTATCACCAAGACTTTCCCAGTTGAGGCATTCGCTGCTGGCCAGTGATATATTATAGCTGATGATTTGCATGCATGGGGTGAAATAATAAGAAAGAATAGCTTTTATTCTCTACTATATATGCTATGTTTCGTGTGATGGGATTTAATTGAGATACTACATATATGTCAAGGTTATGATATCTAATAGTATGTTTTCGAGCTTTCTGTGCCAAATAATTGATATGGAAGGGATATATTATATATAATTAAGCTTTTAAGGGATTAATTTTGTTTGGTGAGTCAAGGTATTGTCTTGGTTTGTTGTTTTGACTTTTGAGAACTGTGCATTTTTTTGTTACTGAGACTAAAATGGACAACAAAATTTAGAAATTAAAACTTTTTCAAATTTTAAAGGGATCAAAAATATGTTTCACCTTTTAAGTGAAATATTGATTAAATCAATGTTTTTGTGGTAAAATTGTCATGAACAATTCTTTTTCTTCTGTTTGAGGTAATTTAAATCTTTTTTGGATAGAGACAAGAATTATGTTCGAATAGGATAAGATTATCATCGACAACAAAGGTTTTCCTCTGCATACCCAAAACTCACTTGACCATTGATTAAACTAAAACAATCCTACGTCGGATGATACATGCACTCCATGGTAAATTTAATACAATATTCTTTAGTGTAGCATTATTACTAAGCCTGTTGCAATAAAATGAAAGATATGCAGGGAAGAAGTACAACACTTTTGGACTTGATATATAGAAGGAAATAGGAAGCACATTAGATTTTTTTTTTGGAAGGCAAAAGATGTACATATATGATTTCAAAATGCTATCTAAAATCTATCTGAGGTTTTGCTGCCTAAAAGCAGGGCGAAAAATTGGTATCCATGTGTGTGTATCACAGGAAAAGCTGGAACTCCTACTTTGAACTAAACAGGGCTTGGTGCATTCTTGAAGCACCTTCTTCAATATTGCTGTGGTTTTTAGTTGCATGTGAATGCAAATAATGAGTGTATGAATTCTAGTATCTAGAGACTACTACTTTTTCTAACTGAGTCCTCTAATAACTGATGTGTTGGCCGGATCATGTCCTTCACCTTCTCCCCATTTTTATAAATTTTAAAAGTTGGTACACTTCTTATGCTTTCAGCTTTTGATATTGCTAGACACTCCTCCACGTCCACCTTCAATTAATGTTTAAAGAAAATTAGAGAGATGCGACAATTATTATGTTAGAAAGTACAAACAAACCAGTTATTTGTGTACCTTGATAAATTTAACTGAGGGATATCTAACACATAATGTATTTATGAATGGAGATAACTCCTCACATAGTTCGTTTGATGCTTCTGTGAAATATACTACCGATACACCTGAAATTTGAATTTTTCATTACAAAAAAAGTATGAATGAAGTAAGAAAAAAGCTGAGTCAAAATGTTTAGATAATTACCTGCAGAGGCAACTGCAGCTTTAAATTTATCTAATGCAGAGATTTGTTCAACTTCAACTCCAAACTTAGTACCATACACCATTTGTCGAGATTTTTCTAATTCTAGTTGAGCCTGACAAAGAGACTTATCAACTTCATTGTCTTTAGGGAGTTCGCGTTTTAAGGCCTGGTAATCTTTAACAACTTCTTGCCATCTTTCAAGCTGCAACAAGATCATGCAACTTAAAAAAACGACAATGAATCAACTTCTGAGAACAAAACAACAATGAACACACACACACACACACACACACACCCGACATGCACAATGCAAGTGGATTCACCTTTGTGTTTGACGCAGCCCTGCGGAAAAGGGCTTTGGTGTAATTTGGTTGAATGTTAAGAGCTTGGTTACAGTCTTGAACCGATTGTTCCCACAGTCCTAGTTTAGACCAACAAATAGCCCTATTGCAATATAGAACATAGTTGGAGTTGTCATACTTAAGGCCCTCTCCATAAGCAGAACATGCTTCGGAAAACTTGCCAGAGCTGAAAAGATCATAGCCCCTGGAACGAGCTCTTGCAACCATTTTCACAACATTTACAATCCTACCAACTTCAACACTGCTGTGATCTAACACGCTGGCCTTTTCTGCTGCCACAACAGCATTCTCAAACCTGCAACAATCAATCACTCGTTCCTCACTCAAGTGTTTTATTTAGCATTGCATTTTGAGTTCAAGGTGTTTAGTGTTTTACCTCCCCAGGGCCATTTCAACCTGAGCAGATACAAAAGGAACATAGGCTTCACCAACCATACCAAAGAACTTGATTTGAGAACATGCTGGAGGACAGCCTTCCAACTTCGGAACGTTCAAGAGACTGGATTCAGCATCCTCAAGTTGATGCAGTTTTAAATACGCTTCTGCCTTGCAAGCAACAATCTGTAAGTAGCAATCCAACAAATTAGTCCATGCAGAAATGATCATAAACCATCGCTAAAAGCTTAAGCTATCAAGTAATGACACCAAAACGACTTTGTACTTGATCATAGAGACTCTAATACCATACCACGAACTAAGAACCTGTTAGATTTTCTTCTCACTTCTTGATATTAAAAACTGATTACAAAACAGTATTTTAAAAACCAAAAAAACAGAAACAACTGAAATATGTTTTTTTATATACTTCCTCTTTCTTCCATCTTGTTCATGTTCTCCTCCAATTCTACACTCTCCTCTATGCCTTGCACCACACCTTCCAACAGCAACCTTGTTTAGTTACATTTCGAATACTATGAACAGTTTTTTGAAAATAGAAGCCAATCAATCACACCCTAAAACTTTATGATATTAAGCAAAGACACGCGAAAAATCAGAAATTTAAATTTGAAAACTACCTGAGGCGAAAAATCAGCTCCAACAGCAATGGCTGCTTCTGATTCCCTAAGCACCCTCTTCCAATCACCAAATGTTCGCGCATCAGCACACCGATTCAAATGTTTCTCCAACAACACCAGCTTCTGCTCCTCAGAGTGATCCTCTTGAAACCCAGAGAGACAGAGGTGCCGCCGTGAATTCTCAATCTGCCCAAACCTACACCAAATTCAAATTCAAATCCAAATCCAAATGTCACCAAATTCAAATCCAAATCCAAATCCAATTTTTTTATCACATTCCATTACCTTAAGTAAAGTGAAGCAAGTCTCTTGTGCGCTCTGGCATAAGCAGGCTCCAGCTTCACCGCCTCGTGGCACTCCCTCGCGGCCTCGCCGAGCCTCCCGAGCGCCGTGAGCGCCGCCGCGCGGTTGCTCCGGCACGCGGAGTTTCCCGGCGAGATGGCGACTGCGCGATCGTACAATGCCAGCGCATCCACAAAGTTCCCGCCTTTGTACAGCTCGTTCCCGGCCCTCTTCACTTCCTCGGGATCGGAGCCGCTGAGCGCGCGCTTCACCGTAAGCTGCGATGCGCCCGCGGGCACTGGATTATTGCCCGAGCCTCCGCCGCGCACTATGCTGCCCCGGCCGTAGTTCACGGTGCCCAAGCCCAGCACGTCGGTCCGGTTCGGCCCGCGAGAGGGCAAACCCGGTTTGAGGATCTTTCCGGTCGGGCAAATGTTCCCGGTCGGAAGTAACGTGGCTCCGCCGGAGTAGATTAACGGAGCTCCGGCGGATACCGTTCTCCGGTGTCCGGGCCGGGAAGCTTTGGAACCCGGATCGAGCCGCTTGGATTCAGGACTCTGACTCTGTAGCTGTTGATGTTGTTGCTGCAGAGTGTTGGACATTGTTCTGTGTTTTTTTTTATTATTATTTGAAGGTTGTTGTATTTTTTTGTTATACAGGAGATTGGAAAACAATGAAGAGAATGCTGGTTGTTGTTACTACGTGAAAAGAATCGAATTTGATTGGGGAAGAGAGGAGAGGTTTGGGAATTGAGAGGGGAGTGAGTGAGTGAGTGATGGGTGTTTTTGTATAGTAGTAAGTATGGAAGTGAATTTTGTGACCGTGGAGTGAGGGATTCTCTGTAAATAGTAAAAGAGAGAAAGGGATTGCAGTTTTTATCTTTTTGTGATCAAAGTTTCCTTCTTTGTTGCTATTATTATTTTATTTTTCTTTCTCTCAAGGCTAGATTCTCTCTCTATCCCCTTTTTTTTTCTTCTTCTTGAAAATGATGATGATGCTGATGTAATGTGTGACATTACTTTGCTACTTGAGTAAACCTGCGTTTACCTCGCGAAAATTGTGGGCGTGGTTTTTGTTTTTTTACTATGGGATAGTAGTATGTTGTAAAAGTTTTATCATGACTTTATAAATATTTTTTTCTATAAATTAAAGAACTTAAGTAAAGGTTGGCATTAGATGAAAACAGTATTGTACTGCGCTTCATGCATAATAATACTGGTTAACTGGGAAAGTTCGAGTGTCTTTCAAACACTTCTTCGATCATCAAGTTAAAAGGGAAACTTGGAAAGAAATCCAAGAGTTATGGTACTTGTAGAAAGCACGACATGAGAATATGAGATCACCAGGATTGATCAATTCCCAAATTCACCTAGTGAAATAAGGTAACAAAATCTACCATAAATAAAGTAGTATATTGTCCCATGCTACAGAGGTAACAAAATCTACCATAAACACAAAGAGGTTAATAACCTAGTTCTAATGCTATACATAATCTCATGTTATTCTTATGGGCATGATATATGATTGGGATTGGGATATAGCCTTATCTTTTGTTAGTAGGAAAGTTAACAGTGTTTTTGCCTTTGTAATAAATAACACTATCTTATATATAAAAGAAAATGTCGAAAGTCATTTCATAATCATATTCATTCAACTTTTCTGCATAAAAATAAGAAATACTACTAAGCATGTCCTCGATTAAGAAGACAACACTATTCACGACAGTAAATTTTAAAACGTGCCAAGAAGTGGCTATAAATATAATAATAACATTATATCATAATTAAAAACAAAAGGAGGAAACTACCTTCCACTTTTAACATCGTAAATGGAATAGTGATGGTTGATAATGACATTACAGTGTAATAGATTACACTGGGACATGTTTTTTCTTTAAAAAAATTGTTAAATCCAAAATAAAATATGTTGAATATATTAAAGAAAATAAAATATATTGAATAGTTAGCATATAAGAGAAATAGAAAAATCATCCTAAGAAGATTTAGAATTATGTAAAAAGCCATAGCACAAAATCAGTAATTAAGTTTGTGAGCATAGATAGACATGTCTCATAAACATGAGCTACCAACCATATTTTCTTTTATGTATGACAGAGTGGTCGTTGAGGTTTGACCAGTAATTAATAAGTCGAAAGCAAAGATATCAATTATAAAATCGAAGTGATATCCGATCTATGCTTTAAAGTGGCAATGGGGATGAGTCGTTGGTTCCCCAATGTGAGGGGCGCATTTTGATTGAACTTGGGAACATGTTAGTGCACTTATTCAGACCAAGAATTGTGACAATTCAATCAATATATTAGTTTAGTTGATTCAGACACGACAAGGTTTGAAGTTATTTATACACCCTGCTACATAAACTTAACCACCTAACTTAACAACTTTACTTAAATTTCTGTATCATAATAATTTACAAATATGTGAATACAGAAACGAAAGTATTACATGTATAGACATAGTTGATAAATGAAGTGAAGGGAAAGTGCATGCAGATTGCAGATTGCAGGCGGAGGCGACAGTGTGGCAGGTGAACATGTGCAGTGCCAGCTGGGCCCATCATATTCCCTCCAACAACATAGCAGAGCCCTGTGGAGTGTGGGCCCCCACCCCCTACAAAACATTTCTTTCTTTCAGTTTTGAGACTCGTGCCAAAGCATATTCCGGCTACACCTTCTGACATTCTGTTGCACTTTAAGTTCAATGAGGATGGGAGATGGGATACCAACTGAGCTTGCTTTCTTAACATTTTAATTAAAAGGAATAAAAAAAAAACTCTACTGTATTACATTTTTATACTAGTCAACTAATTAATATTAACGTCACAAAAAAGGAATGGGATTGGTATTACGTGTTTGACTGGCCAGAAAGAACCACAAGGATGTGCACTGTCTTATGGCCACTCCGATTGTGACTTTCCACACCCTTCTTCTAAGAAAACAACATCATCATCACCTCCATTTTTTGTTTGAATCTATCTCAACACAGCAAAGTATATACTATGTGATTGTCTATTGTTCATTTTATGCCAGCATGGTCATGCCCTTTGTTTTGTTATTTTTCGGGGGAAAGACTTTCTTAAATGAAAATGATAAATTAATTATATATTTTTTATCTGAAGTTGGAAATCACATATATCTCAATGCATGATTGTTACATATCTAAAAAAAATTTATCCACTATAAAAATCGAATAAAATGTCTCATTAAATAAATTATTTCACTATTTAAACGTATTAAGATTTTGAATGTGTCTTTGAATTATCAAAAATATATATATATATATATATATATATATATATATATAAAATGTATATATGATTTAATTTAAGTTACTATTGATTTGAATCCTTTCAATTTCTTATAAATTGGCTAAACTTAACGGGAAAAAGAATAGTAGATAGGTCAAGCAAAACAAAACCCTAACTGCAATATAAAAACGATTATGAAAAACAACAGCAGCCAGCTAATAAATTTCGTAAAGTAGAACAACCTAAATGTAGGTCATATTTATATAGTATAGCCTAAATGTAGGTATTAATTATGTATATAATATATAATATAAAACATATATACCAGTGTAGGAATCTAACGTTGTGGCAGTAATATGTTTGGTTAACCGATCGAGAGAACATCACCGGCATTAAGAGCGAGCTTAGTTTTATAATTAATAATTAATCATGTCATTCACTGATTCAAACATTGAATATTTGAAAAAAGGATACTTTATTCGTCAACTTGAACAAGTTAGTCTACTCCATTCTCTCGGGCTTTTGATTTTGGAATGCAATGGTCGTGCATGCATGTCGTTTTCGTTTCCATTGCCGTATTCTCGTTCTCGATCTAATTATTAAAGCTTCAAAAGTAAATAACTTATGCTGTCCAACTAATTACTAGCTGGTTCATCAATATATGATTTATTTTTTATTTTTTTTGGTTTCTACGTTGAAATTTGAATAAATCAACATCTTGCTATAATAAGCCATATATATAAATATGACTTAGAATTTCTGATCTCTATATATATGGCGTTGACGTACGTGAACCGAAATTTTCTTCCTGAAAACCCGTTATATAAATGACTTTCTGAAGAAATTATAACAATACATTGGACTGATTGAAGTAGATCGAATCTGACAAACGAATTTATAAAACGTTAAATCGTTCAAACCCCAGAAAATATTTTCAATGTTCCCATTAACTTTGCTTGATACTGTTTCTCATGTTTAGATTCATCATTATTCATTACTTAGTCTTCACAATTAGGGACGAAAAACTCTTCTATTCAGTGGAGAGACAACGAGGAATGAACGCAGTGTGTATATATATATATATATATATATTTCACATTTGTTCGTTCAATCCAAAGTTGAAAGTCAAGATTATCGCCAACTGCAACCGCTAAAAGGACATTTTTAAAATAAATAAAAAATCGATCACGTGGGGTACGAATAGTAATCGAGTTTGAGTATAGCAACATAAGAAAATGGGCATCGTGACACCAGTTATCAGGTTAGCAAATTTTCCGAGGTGGTTACTGTTACTGCTTAGACTAGCTTCTTGGCCCGCATTTTCTTTTATATTTATATAATTAAACTTCATTTTATATTATCTATTAATTTTAACGGTCATGTAGTGTGAGCTGTGATGGCATTGTAGTGGAATCTGATTGTTCTTAGACAGTTCAGTTTCAGGTGGTTAATGATGATCCACAGCCGAACTTACAGTTTCATGAGTTAGTAGATATTCACAAGTTAAGAATCTTGTTCAGCCAGTGTAGCTTTGTGCACAAAAATATTTTACATTATTATCGATGTATAATTTATTTAACTAACTTGTTTTTAAAATTTAAGTTAATTACCTTATAAATTCAAAAATGGTTACTTAAAATAGAATGTGGCAAGGTTAATTTACTTCAACTTTATGCATCAAAACCCAGTCAAGCTTAGAATAGAATGGCGTAGGGTTAATATAGTTTTCATTTTTTCCAATAGTTTTCTATCATTTTAATGTGCAACGCGATCTTTTAACTTAAAATAACTCAAGTGCATATATACTACACAAAAATATTATATCTCGAGAACATGAAAGAAAGTAAACAGAGACCTTGTTACGTCATCTTAGTATTGCCAGTTTCTATGGTGATATATCTCGAGAACAAAATCTCAGATCACGGTTAAATTGTTATATTCAGTGAACGATTTGATATAAGCATAACAAACATGGAGGCTGAGATTCGTTTTATTATCAAGCAGCAATGAACCATCAATTTGAGTGTAAGTTCAACTCCACTTAAATGGTTCATGTTGGTTTGAAGAAATTGCCGGTGCTGAAACTGTAAGAAAAAATGAAACTAAGATCGTTGAATCCTTAATCCATCTCACACTTTAAAAAGGACATTTAAGTAACGTTCCTCCTCAGTGGCAGAACAAAGGCGGTACAAACTACAAATGATAATACAACTTACTACATACTAGCATTCAAACATGAAAACAAAACTAGAAAACCCAAACTAACAGCAGTTCTGAGCAATCTGAAAATGATTCGAAGTAAAAGCCATAATTGCTTTTACGTTCTAATTGGTAGCGCGCAACTCAGGACGAACAAAGTCTGCATCTGCTGGCACAGAAATATCTACTGTGGGTCTAAGTTCAGCGCAAACTTTAATGGCTCCATGCACTGGGTCTGACAGAAAGTTGCTGATTAAGTCCTGGTTAATGGGTGCTCCGTTATCCACCGCCACCATGGCTTGCTGGGTTAGGATGTAGTCAAATCGTGGAGCCCATTTCCTTGAACCCAACCTAGCAGTTGTTGAACAGTTATCAACCATGAATGAAACACCACGGGCATGCATGAAAGGATTCAAAGAATCAACAGCCTCGATGACACTCTCGTTAATGATTTCAGAGTAGGAATGCCCTTTCTTCCTCAGGATCTCAATCTGGAAATTTAGTAATCACAGTTAAAGTACTAAGTATATTTATGCTCTACATATCTACAGCAGGAAATTAAAAAATATCCTGTCACTGATAGTTAACTAGACAGTCCCAAATTTGAAACCAAACGGAGAAGAATGTACACACAGGCAGGCAAATTATGTGCATCCATTCCCAGAATAAAAATACTAGCAAGAAAAACGTGCAACAATACCTGGGACATCATCAATGCCACAAAGACACCAGCAGTGAAAGGATATAATGGGCCTTGATCACCTGCTGGTCTTGTAGATCGGACACGCTCACCAACCTTCCACATGCGGGTTTGATCGATGTTACCCATGGGAAAAGCAGGTAGACCCTCTTTCTCCTGTAAAACATAAGTATAATAACATTAACTATAAAGTCTGTAGCACAAAGGCTGACTATTTTAAAAGGAAAATGAATATGCCCTTACATAAAAGCGACGCCCAGCCAGAACAACACTGCGAATCTCACTACCACTGGCTACATCCTCGTAGCACTCATACAGAATTTCCATACTAGGATAATAAGAAGCACTATAAGCCTTCTCAAATTCCCTTTTCTCATCTTCAGATAAAGCATTGTATACAGCTAGCATGCCCTATCCAAACCAACAAGTGCAAAAGGCTAGTCAGAACTCACAAAATTCCCTGTACCAGCACATTCTCCAGAGTTTTGGGAGAAGGGGTGGGGGAGTCTAACAGACAAAAATTTAATGCTAGACACATGCAAATACAACCTTAGTTGAGATGGTTTTAGATATGATTCCTGTTATAGACTCAACAGTATTCTTATAGGCCAGATCCTCGTTCATTCCATTATCAGTGTATCTCCTAAACAAGGATTCCACAACTCCATGAACAGCACCAAGTAAAATGCCTATAAACCACCAAAGCTGTAGTTATGACTCTAGTCTTCAACGAAGACAAACAAAACATTGCAGAAAGTTCTCACCTCTCTCCCCAAAGATATCACTCTTGTATTCTTGCTCTAATGTAGTGGCAAAAGTGAATGGAGAACCAAGGGCAACGGACCATCCCAAAGCAACATCAGTAGCCCTTCCATCCACATCCTGCGTGCAAAAAATAGTTATCCAAATAAAATAAATTAACCAATCAACACAGGAGCATAATGTGGAGAGAGAGAGAATGAGGCAGAGCAAATAATAACCTGGTGGACTGCAAAACTTGCATTAATTCCAGCACCATTTATCTCTTTGCCTTGGACATAGAGCCTCCTTACGGATGGACCCATCCCCTTTGGGCACACAGCAATTACACTAATGTTCTTTGGAAAGTCAAGTCTCAATGATTGTAAATGCCCAAGAAGAAAACCATGGGAAAGCCCAAGTATGCTGTTTGGCTTCATGTGAGAGAATATTTTTTCATAGTTATCAGCCTGCAAGATAAATAAAAAATATTAAAACATTCTGGATTGGGAAGCAAATATGCGAAATATCATAAATAAAGAGTTAATGCAAAAACAAAATTACAATACCAACAAATCTCTACATGGCTTCAGAAAAGAATAGTATTACTTTCTTAGAAAAATTGAGATTTGGGACACCTCTTAGCTTGCACTTGTTACAAGTATATCAGAATAAAATTAAACTGAACTATTAAATAATTTTTTTATTTAAAATTATAAACGGGGCAAATAAAGAACTATGGGATGCTGATGGAAGCTGGTGATGGTAAGCTGTAAGTTGATGATGATCAGGTAAATAGAAGAATGGCTAATGCTAATAGGGGTGTTGGCAGCTGCATTGCCAGCACAGTTGTGGCTAAGTTGATGATAACATCTAAACACTTTCGATTCCATAACATGGCTGAAATTAACCCAACAATTTTCTAACAAAGAATGTTGTTTATACTGAGAATACCTTATTGTTATCATCAACACAAAGTTTGGGATAACATCATATATCAACAATCGGACAGTTTCAGCAACACAAAAACAGCAAGAGATGAATCAGAAAACAAAAATAGAGCATTGAGTTAAACTAATTAACCTGTGCGGAATCAGAAATTAACAGCATCACAAGATCACTGCCCGAGACAGTTTCCCATATGTCGCCTAGAGTTCCATTCTCCTCAGAAAACCCAGCTGCCCGAGCTTCAGCGAAGGACCTAGAACCTTTCCTGAGTCCAATCTGTTAAAAAGATAAAAAGGATAAACCAACACATTTAAACCGCAATCCACTAATCAACAATTTCAGCATACATTAAGTTATTATAAAAGAAACTGAACCAGAATCACACCTTAACAACAATATCAGACTTTATTTCAGCAAGTGAGTCCCTAAGGTTCTGAGCTTGAGCAGGTCCCTGGTAAACACAGACCCATATTAACAATCATATGATCAAAACAAATCAAATATTAAGTCATAATACATAACACTCTACTCTTTTCTTAAATACAAATTTTCTAACTATATATATAACATATTAAGCATTCAGAGAAATCCTTCACTGCAAAATAGAATAAAAATCACCTGGGATCCCCAACCGATGACACCAATCTGCTTGATCCCCTTGAAAGCATCGGGCAACAAGTGAAACAAATCCCTGCCGCCTTTCACGATGTACTGCAACGAATCAACACAAACAGAATAAGTAAAATTAAAACTTTAACATTCACGAATCTGGAAATGGGAGAAAGCTTCGATAGAAAAAATATAAAGCGTTCAAAAACCTCGTCGTGTCCGGCGAGGTTAATCTTCTCCTTCTTGAAAACCTTCGTGTTGAAATCGAGCAGCGCGGGGGCCTTGACAGCCGGCGCCGATACCATGCGAGCTCCGAGGGCGGAGCCACCGGTGGCGGCGCATCGGCGAAATCTTAGGGATTTGAAGCCGAGCTTCGAAAATGAAGATTGCAGAGGGAGGTTGGTGGCGGAGAAGCTTCTAGTGGATGCAGGTTTAGCTAGGGTTTCGGACGCGGCGGCGATTGCTGAAGAACACGACGTCGTAGCAGCCGCCATTATGAGAGTATACTAGAGTGTAAAGTGTGGCTTTTAGGGGGCACAAAAGAGGGTTCAGAGGAATCAGTGTGGTTTATGGATCAGGGTTTTATAGTGTGGGAATTCAGTGGACTGTGCTAACGTGCGCTGCTACGGTGTCGGTTACTGAGTACTACTATCAACTTGGGTTGGTATACATTTGACAAAATGTTTAGTAAATTGAAAACGGAATTAAATTATTATCCCTAAAGCCTCATGTCTGCACTGCGTGTGCAAATAGTAGCCTAGGAATGACAACATGGAATTCAGACCTTACAGATATTCGTAAAAATAGTCATAAGCGACTAGGGTAATAACCTACATATTTGGGGATGTGGATGGTATTTATCCGCAAAATCTCATGGGAATGGGTGCGGGTACGGGTACTGTAGTACTCACCCCGCCCCACACTTTATATATATACATATTAATTAATATATTATAATTTTATTACTTAAATTATTCAATTAAAATTATTTAATTATCTATTTATTATTTTAATTATTATTTTTATATGTTAATTTTGATATTCTATTATGATTTAATTTTTATTTGTATTAGTAGTTCAAAGTAATATAGAAATTATGAAAATAAATATTTGCAAAATATAGAGAAATTAATTCGGATAATGAAGTTAAAATATTATACCTATTTGTGTTTTATTTTTAATATATAATTATAAACTAATTAGTTTTAAAAATATATTAGTTTTTCCCGTTTAATTAGAGTTTTTTTTTATATATTTATGTTGAATGATTATTTTTATAATGTTATTTATTTATATAAATCAATATTCGTTTGATTTTAATATTATATAAGGGTGTATTGGATTAGAATTTTAAAAGACTTTTTTGGTATAAAAAAGTCTTGAAAATTTTGTAGGAAACTAGAAACTGTTAAGATTGTTTTAAGAATACCTTTGTGATTAGGATTTTATAATTTGGATTTAATGGATTTAAAATATTGGATTTGAAAGGATTTCACATATTTATAAGATAAGATTTGAAAATATTTTATGGATTTCTAGAAAAAAAAAAAATTCAAAACTACTAAGCGCAGTGCTTAGAAATATTATTGAACACAGACTAATCACAAATTATCATACACTGAACCATCTCATTTATTAATAATGTACATGAATTCAAAATCAAAGTTACAAGTTATTAATGTATTTTGAGATATATTTTTCACAAATTTTCATAAAGTAATAGTGAAAAATAATAACAAAATATTAGCCAAAAATATAAAATGTTTCATTTAACTCATAAAATCAATAATGTCATCAAAATATAAATCAAACAATTCAACAAAAAATACATGATGATCAAAATATTAATCATCTGTCTAACTTGAAGAATATCCAAAGTTGTCTATGTTTTATAACATCCCAAACATTGCTCTTTGTTTCCTATGTTAAATTGTATATTTTTTCAAAATTGACTGCAATAGTTTAGAAAGATCTTTTAAAACTTTAATTTGATTGTTTCTCTCGAGTTAAAACTTCCTCTAGACTCAAATCTATTTCTCTTATGAAAATTTTCATTTCATTAAGAATTTATGAACTTAAAATGAATTAGACAGCGGACTACATTGTAGGCTTGTAAATTGATTCATAGTGATTTTGAGGTATGAACTCATCATTATTAGAATCATATGAAAAGTCTCACCTTAAAACAAAAAAATGTGTGGGTGAGAAATTATGTCACTGTCTCCAAAGCAAAGAAAATGAAATAAATAAAAAAGTCTGTTATGACAAAGAAAAGTTTCTCATAGTTGAATGTGATTGTTTGTAGGGTTTGGTATTTATATGATCAACTAAAAAATCTACCAAAATCCAATTAAAAAAAAAGTCCATAAAATCTTTATAATTTTGAATAATAGATGACTTTTTTTTGCATTATTCAAAATCTTAATCGAATACCACAAGATTTCGTTACCTTTTGAAAAAAATCTTGATAATCTTGATTGAACACCATCAGATTATTTTTTATCATTTAATAATCTTGATTGAATACCCCAAGACATTTTTACAAAAAAAAAAAAGTCATTCAAATCTTAAAAAATCCTAATCCAATACATTCCCTAAGTTTTTTTTTTTTATAATTTTTAATTTTATATATATGGAAAGTGCGGGTCGCAGGTGCGAGTATGGGTATATAGGTACCCAGAGAGTATAGGGATGGGGATTGAAATTGTTATCCGCACGGGTATGGAGCCGGGACCGAGTATTTTTTTCAAACACGGATATGGGGACAGGTATTATAGTATCCTATCCATACCCGACTCATTGCCATCCCTAATGATAGGTGACATGAATGACTGAGTGAGTAACGTCAGATAACTATATTTTTTTGCTTTATAAAGTTTAGTAAATTAGTAATTAAATTAGTCATTAGATTGCGATAAAAAAAAATAGTCATTAGATTTAGATTTATTATATTTATTGATTATTAACTATCAATTACAGTACTTCTGTGTTTTCTTTCTGTTCTACACTCATAGCCCAGTAACCTACGAGGCCCATTGTTTTATTAGCATATGTTAAAAGATTTATAAAACTTTGCAGTACGATTTGAATTTGCTTTCTACTAATATATACTATATAATAATTATATATAATCATATAATTAACACCATTAAGTAAAGAAGAAATATTATTTAAAAGGTTAAATATTTGTAATGATTTTTTTGAAGGGAAAATATTTGTAATGATATGATTGAAATGATTAGGCAATATTATAGATAAAGTTTGCAATAAAATACTTTTACGTTGTGCGAGTTATAATTAAAGGTGCAACACAAAAATATCAAAGAAGGTTATTTGAGCAGATTATAGAGGAAGAGATAGATAGGCATAGGCTGTATTGTATTTGTTTGGTACAATTTAAAGAGAGACAAGTTGTTGTGTGGTTCAATCATAGGAATAGATAAAGATGATGATTTATATTGTAGTTTATCCAATTTGGTGTATCCAAGTGGAAAAGATAATAAGGAATGTTTGGTGAGGAACGAGGATCGCACCAAATAAATACTACGAACATTACAACGAATCAACAATCTCTCGAGGCATGTAGGAGAGTTTCTTCAGGAGCAATGCATGTACAAATTCACAAATTCTCCAACAACATTTTGCATGCACAAATTCTCCCACTTTGAGTGTACATGATAAGCCATTCTAATGGTTTATAAGTTATTTTAACTAACTTATTATTCTGTGTTACGTGTATGAAGTGATATTTGCCAAGGAATTAGCAGAGATTCATCGACCACTATCCTCTAAGTTTTTCTTATTGGACCCTTTTTGGAACATGAAGTCCAAAGATTAAACGAATGGAAGAGACCAAGCTCAATAGATGGCTGCTGCTAAACTAAGACGGTAGGACCCATGGATTCTGTGTCTTGCTCGATTTCAGTTTTGGATCATTAGATGTTTCAAAATGGAATTGATTTTTGCACTCCCATGTCTGATCTTTTTACTCCCCAGATTTTTTTTATAACCAAAATACCCTTGTCACATTGTCTTTGTTTTATAACTAATGAGAGCCCTTTTTATATATATATATATATATATAGCACTATGCTGCAAAATGTCTTAAACATCTGTACTTAACAATTCTCTGTTAATAAAATTGACTAGATATTTCTTGCTCAAGTGAAAGTGAAAGTGAAAGCTCTAAATCTTTAATTAATTTATCCGTATTGATCAAACTCATAACTATAAAATGAAATTATTCTTAATTAATTAGCTTGTCTGCAAGCATGCAAACCTTAGTTTTTTGGCGGCAATCTGACAACAACACTTGGTTATTGTATGATTAATAAATAGTTGACATCAATGTCTGGTTTGTGGATTTAGATTATATGTGAAAGATTGATGTTGCACAACTGTAACATGAACTATTTCCTTGATTTGGTAGCACAGTGTTGAAGTTGTGCAGTGTACTTATACGAGACAAAATAATGATTACAGTAGTGATGCTGATGAGTGATCACCACTACAAACAAGTTTTCTTTGGCCATTCCACAAACTCATATTTGAGATCAGATCTTCTGCACATTACGAGTTGATCAGTTTGCTGGGTAGAAACCTGAAACGTATACGAAATGTTTCAGTGACTTTTATTCGTATCCACCATATAGTATATGAAATGAGCAACTTTGATATATTCTTCTTTTATCATTATACAATAAAGTGTCTACCATCTTTTTCAGTGATATGAAGGAGTGCTTATAATTTAATCTGGATCATTAAGGTCAGTGGCAAAATTAAATGTACTAAACGAAATAGAGAAATGTGTTTTTGGAAATTCAAGCCTCTCATACAAAACGTGGACAATGAACCAAGTTACCAACCTTGAAAAATTCATGTTTTCTGCATAGTGGAAAGTTGAGGACCACCACATTAAGGATTAAAATAAGTGTGAAAGGAAATCTCCACCCCATTAAGATAAAGTGTGTGAATATCTAAGTGGTCATGTTCAAATAAAGTTGTGTTTGTGTCACCATCAATGACGTGGATAATGGATTATGATTCTATTGTCAAAGGAAAGTGATTGGCAAAGGGCTAATTAGCTTATTAAAAAAGTGATTACTTGGCTCTTTAACCTAAAGGGTGCCATCCAAAATTGGCTTTTGCCTAACTTAAAGCTTGCAAATTGCAATTACTCATTAAACAAATGCCTCAACACAGTCTCCCACAAATCACTATGCATGACTCCAAAAGAAAAATTCAAGCCTAGTGTGCGTTGCAGACGCAAACGTAGATTGCGGCAATTAAGAAAACCAATTTAGATATCACAAGAAATCCCAATTACTGCTAATGCAGTTTTCTATATTGGTATGAACCAATAACCATTAACAATTTAATCTTATTATATGCCTCAACGACTTCGAACTCATGACTCAATCTCATACCTAAGATTCTTTTCAAAATGTGCTAAAATATGCATTTGTCATTATTGTACACTCATGTAGTTTTCTGAATCACCACTCGTGATGGTACGTACGTGACAGTGTGTGTGGACAAATATTGTTCAGTTCATAAAGGCTTATTTGGGTTATATTAAGTATTAACTACGTCAAAATTTCCAACAGTGATTTTTTCACAGTGCCCTTTATAATACTAATATTTTTTCTTCATCACTTTATATGACACCACTCAGATACATTATTTTATGTTTTTCTAGTTCTTTTCCTTTTATATAGAATGTTTACAAAATTTACACCTGTAGCATTTCTATTTCAAAAGAAAAGGGACAAGAAGTTGTGGTTTTAAAACCAGAAGAGGTAATCCGTAACAGCAGCAGTACTCTCTGGAATGGATCTCACCAAAGCCATCACCCTCACCATCATCATCACCATACACTGACTACACTACACATATCTGACACAACACAACACAACACACCACTTTTCACTGCATATTTCATTCCAAATAGGCAAATACACTCCAACCAACATGACAAACAAACAACAAACCTTTGCCACTTCATCATTAAGTTAGTCTCAAACACCAACAATTAACCTTTTCTATTTCTAAGGTTGTCTTGTTGTGTTCAAAACTAAACTACTACTACACTTGCTCCTTGTGTTTATTCCCTCTATGTCTTTGTCTTTGTCATGAAAATGGAAGCTTTTGATGGTTTTCAAGTGAGTTGTGGTGTAATTGGAAGTGGGTATGGTTCATCTTCGTCTCTAGTGTTGGATAAGGAGAAGGGAGAGCTTGTAGAGGCTACTGTCAAATTGGAACGCAAGGGTGTGTCCCCTGAGAGAAGCATTGAAGCCTTGAAGAACCATAGTGAGGCAGAGAGAAGAAGGAGAGCAAGAATTAATGCACATCTTGATACACTTCGCTCTGTCATTCCAGGTGCTAAGAAGGTTAGTTCAATATAATGCTTTCTTCATTATCAATTTTTTTATGTTTTGGTTTATTTTTGTCCTATTCAAGTGATTGTTGTTCGACCTATCAGACCACCCCTTATAAGATTACTCGCATGTCTAATCCTACAACTTCATGTTTGAGATGTCTAATTCTCGACATGAAGATGTGTATCAGAGATCACAGTTTGACTAATGAACATGATCAAAATAAAAATAGTGTGTATAAATGGAAACAACGCTCGTCTAATTCTCGTCATGAAGATGTGTATTAGAGATCACGGATTGACTAATGACATGACCAAAATAAATAGTGTGTAGAAATGGAAACAACTATGGTCTCTTAAAATTGCTTTTGGGTCTAGTTAGGCCTAAAATCCAAATTCTAAAAATTTCAAACCAGTGTTAATGTTGGTTTTGCTAATGCTGAGAACAGGATTTATGTCGTCATCTGTGACAGTTTCATCATTAACTTAAAAAAAAAAAACTGGTTTTTGATTGGCTATTGTTTGAGTTCTTTCACTTATTGTTGAACATTAAAGAATATTTAGAGGGAAATCTGGCTGCCAGCTTATTATTGATTGTTTCCCATTACATATTTTATCTGCCAACTTGGGATTATTGTTGACCTTATTAAGTCATTTGGTTGAAGGGTCATGAAACAAAATGGTATCTCAAAGGCTAAATAATTTAACTTTTTATCTCGTATATTGATCATTGCAATGAAAGAAAAGCTTTGACTATGCATACATCTGCACTGAAGCTTTCAACTGTAGCTGATACTTCTTAAGCAATTAAATTCAACGATAATTTCTTAACCAATGCATCTCATTAGCTTGCTAATCAGGTACTAATTGACCTTATTTTAGGATCAATATATGATATGATTAAAGCCATTTTGCTAGGTTTTGAAGTTTTGTTTTGATTTTTTTGTTTTAACTTTTAAGGACACAGTTTTCAGTTTTCTATCTAGATAAAGGATGAGAAGAAATTGGCATTAACCATTCAACTTTGTTTTGCTCATGCTTTCAATTATGAAATTCATGTCATTACAAACTCACATGATACTGTTTAACTCAGTTGGACAAAGCAACCTTGCTGGGCGAGGTAATTAGACATTTGAAAGATCTGAAAGCGAATGCAGCACAAGCGAGTGAAGGCCTAATGATACCAAAGGACAGTGATGAAATAAGAGTTGAAGAATATGAGGGTGGTGGATTGAATGGTTTGCCTTACTCAATCAAAGCATCACTATGCTGTGAATACAAACCCGGGTTATTGACTGATATAAGACAAGCACTTTATGCACTTCATCTTATGATAATAAGGGCTGAGATTGCAACCTTGGGAGAAAGGATGAAGAATGTGTTTGTTATAATTAGCTGCAAAGAACAAAATGTTGAAGATGCTGATCAGTACCGTCAGTTTCTGGCAGGGTCTGTTCATCAAGCTCTAAGATCTGTGTTAGATAGATTTTCTGTTTCACAGGACATGTTAGAAACCAGGAAGAGAAGGAGGATTTCTATATTCAGTTCATCTATTGAAGATTTATTATGAGAACTTTTCTTCTTAAATATGTAATATGATGAGGGAGTGAGTGACATTAGAAAAATAGCATTTTCACTTGTTAGGGAAAGTTTTAACTTTCTGAAGATGAATCATGTAATAACAACTTGGGCTTCTGGGATAAGTAGTTTATGACATATGAAGAAAGCAAAGCCTTTGTAAGATGCTGTTTTGAAAGTTGTCAATAAATAAATTGATCATTGTTAATTTGTTATGCATTATGGGATGTTTTGTACTTAAAAGTCCCATGCCATTCTCTTATTCTGAAGATACATTGGGACTATCTACTCTAAAACAAAATAGTACTAAATATTTTTTATATACTAAATAGTTTTTTTTTAAATGTTTCTATTTTTATTTTTTTTATTCTCCCTAACTTTTTTTGTTAAGATTAGTTTTTTCTAATGCCTACTAAACTACTCATGAATCATGAGCCATAAAATAATTATTAAGTAAATTTTGTAAGATTACATTATTAAAAATATTTATTAAATTATACTATAAAATAAAATAAAAATGATTTATTACATCAAGACTGCAAAAGAGAAAAATTAAATAACTTTAATAAATGTGACAGTTCAAATTGCACTTCCATTCAGCAAAAAAAGAAGTTAAAATTGCACTTACACACCCATTAAAAATCCTGTTATAAGGCATGCTCAAATTCAATTTGTAGCGTATAAACTCTAAATTTTCTAGAGCATATTCCACTCTGTTCTCTTATTCTAATTCTCTCATTCAGCATTTTCAGATTAATAAGTTTAATATTGGATTTGTTTTTGTGTTGACTTGAAAACGAAGCAATCACTGTCCCAGTCCATACCCATCTAACCGTTCGATCCCAAAGCTGTACGAATCTGACGGTGGCCATTGCTCCGATGCAGAACCGTTTCGGTGCAGCGTCATCTCCTTCCTGAGAACGAAACCAAGCTGAGACAAACCTTCCTATCACTCACTTTCTGTCTCTTCAACGACCAAAAATAAATAAAATATATCCAAACCGAACCCTAATTCTCCGAAATTTGATTCCTTTCGGGAAAGTTCTTCCCCAAATCCACGCCTCTTGCAGACCCAGATCGCTTTTCTTCTTCTTTCTAATTCTCCGCCACCAAATTTGCGATCTTTCTGTGCTTCCGAATCATGGAGATTGAGGAGAACGAACCCCACATTCAGAAAAGTGAGGGCGAGAGCGAAGACGCCGAACCGATAGAGCTCGTTCTCTTTCAAGTGCCCGAGTGTTACGTCTACATAGTAAGTCTTGCAACCTTTTCTGTTCATGGGTTTGTCTCAAAATTTGATTTTGGACAATGGATTTTGAGAGGAATGTGATAATTCAATTTAGAACTTAATGGGGGCACAAGTGGTCAAGTTTCATGTTTGTGTGCTACATCATATAATTTAACCTTGTTAAGAAATTATGGTGGCACAGAATGTTTCGTTTTGTTTTTGATTAAATTTAAAGTTGAATTTGAAAATTTTCGTGGTGTCAAGCTAATGTGGGTGTCTACTAATTATGCAGATACCTCCAAGAATGAGTGCAGCTTCGTACAGGTTTGTGATCAACTTCAAATTATAGCTCTTGATCTGTTGTGCTTGTGGTCTGTTTAGTGCATCTTTGGCATAATTGAAGTTGTTAATGTACTCTACCTTGGTACTGAAATTATGCTATTCAGTGTATACGGAGGGGTATTAGATCTGTGTAGTAAATTTGCTATGCTTATCATTATTATTATTTTGTCTTTCATTACCTTTGTGGAACTGTGTTCTTTGTGAAGGAATAGGTTTTCAACTTTTGCCAGTTTAGTGACATTTTTTTTCTGCTGTGGAGTGTATGATTGTCGGATATTTATAAATATAAGTGAGATTCATTTCAGGGCTGATGAATGGGATGTCAACAAATGGGCATGGGAAGGGATATTGAAAGTCACCAGCAAGGGAGAAGAATGCATCATAAAACTTGAAGATAAGAGCACAGGTAAGACCACATTAAATCTGTTACAAATAGATTGTACAATTTTTTCTTTAATATATATTTTTTAATTCTATGATGAAATATATATAACTAGGTGAATTATATGCTCGGGCATTTTTAAGAAATGGAGAGCCGCATCCAGTGGAACCTGTTATTGACAGCAGCAGGTGGTTTTCCTTGACTGTTGATAGTTTAAGTTGTTTGTTATCACACCTTTTTGTACTTCAGGATGCTTAACTAATTATACTTATATTCTGTAGATACTTTGTTCTTCGCATAGAAGAGAACATTGGTGAGTCATTATATCTACATATTTCTTTACCTCTGTTGCATTACAATACAACACGAGGAAAATTAATTCTCTGATCCTTTAGTGCCAAATGGCTTTTAATATCTTCTACAGTTCTCCATTCGTCTGCTCAACAGTCATGATTTCTAATTTTCTGTCCACCTAATCCCATCCCCACTTCCTTTCTTGTGGTATTAGCCTTGCTTCTTTTTAGTATGACTAAATACACTTTTAAGAACTGTATACTTTTTTGTTTGGACATTTCAAGTTGGAAAGACTGTTGACTTTTGATCCCTTATTATCAAATGCATAATTTTGTTTTGGCAATTCTGCTGCACTCTATTTCTTATTACGGATGAAGTTTGGTCTTTATTGCTTGAGAATCACGCAGGTGGTCGCCTTCGACATGCTTTTATTGGCATAGGATTCCGAGAAAGAACAGAGGCTTATGACTTCCAAGCTGCCTTGCATGATCATATGAAGTATCCTCCATCAAATATATTTTATTAAATTTATCATTTTCATTATCTCATCATTTTTATTATCCTATCATCATCAGCCTGTCTTTTCCTAAATTTTTTTAAGATATCTGAACAAAAAGAAAACTGCTGAAGAGATGGAACAACATTACCAGCAAAATTCCTCAGTTGATTACAGTCTGAAAGAAGGAGAAACTCTTGTACTGCAAATTAAGAACAATGTATGGAGATCTGCATGTTCTTCTTGTGAACAAGGGTGATATCTTTTTTCAGTACATTATCTTTATTAATTCCTATCTTTTGCATGCAGAAAAGTGGCAGCAGTGTGAAGTCCAAGTTTTTTGAGCAGGGTCTGAACAAATCCCCTGAAGAAAAGAATGGAGGGAAAGAATCTATAGCTAGTATTAAGTTACCACCACCACCACCTCCTTCAGCACCACTTTCACCTGTTTCTGCCGTGCAGAAGTCTCCAACAAACTCACCTACAAAACTCAGCCTTGAGAAAACTTCTGAAGACGAGACTCCTAAAACAGTTAAAGAAGACACAGAACATGAGAATTCTCCTGAAAATCAAAGCACAGAGGATGTACTGGATGATGATTTTGGCGATTTCCAAGCAGCTGGTTAAGCTATCCATCGTCGTATGTTTTGAATTTGTGATGGTTAGAAAACATGCAAAATTGTTGATGCCTTGAACATCTGGTATATACCAAAGACTTCTGATTCAGCTTGGAGATTCAATTATGTCCTTCCAGACAGGAGAAAGTAAATCCTACATAGCCACCAACAAAAAATATCATTAAAGAATCAACCTATATGCTTTGTAATCGGTGATTATTTTAGTTGCACTGCGGACTACTACTACGAGAGTTTTCCTTCATCTTGAATCACTTTATTTCAGTTTTATGTTTTGTTTATATTTGTTAGAATATATATTATTTTATTAGTTATTATTTCTTATTATCTCTTTATCTCCTAATAACCATAACCAGTAATTGATTGATTATGTAATCAATTATTGAATTTCTTATTTAGGATTTCTTCAATATAAATAGAGATAAGGTGGAGTTTTCTTCCACACACATTCAGTAAATACATTTTTTTGAGTTAGGTTAAATTTTTTCTTTTCCTTCACAGCGTCGAGTGATGGTGCGTGAATAGTACCATGCCTTTGCAAAATTACTGTTCACCATCGTCGATCAATTTTTTTTTAGTGCAACCATTCATTTGGAGTCATCACCCTCCGGAGACCGCAATTCAAAGTTGGGATGCCTCAGTAATCATTTAGTTAGTAGTAAGTACATTATTCCTTTTATTTATATATTCTAAATAACATATGTTAAAAGTTCTTTTCAACTTTTGAATTTTGTTTTCTTTATATAAAAAAAATGAAAATAGAGGAATTTAAATGATTAAATAAAAAAATTAGTAACTTGTTATTATGGAAGTGATAGTTAGTTACATAGGCACTATGAAAACACGTTTTATTATATTTTAGATATTTTTTTTATTCAAATGAAATTATATTTGGTTAAAGATATTTTTATCTTGGAAAAAATTAACTAAATAAGAGGTATGTTTTTCAAAATTCATAAAGTTTGTTGAAATATTGGTTTAAACATGAATAATTTTTTAAAGTTTAACTATTTAACAAACTTTATCTTTTTGTTTTTAAAAACTTTCCAAATTATGCAAATTTTGAAACAATACATTCAATCTCCAACTAACATATCATTGAAATTTCGCTTGCAAAAAGTTTGGATAAAACGAAAACGGATAATCTGATTTTTCTTTTTATATAATTTCGAACTTGGCACATTTTGTTGGCAAACCAATTCTTAAGCCATTGGTAAAAATTTTAAAAATTACAATTTGCTAAACAAATAAAACGACAAAATAGCTGAATAAAACAAACTTGTAGTACAAAAAGGCAACAGTAATGGCATGGCAGGTGAAAAAAATGGAAGGTGGGGCCCACAAACCGATAAAGTGAATAACAATGATCAAAAGCTTACTTAGGAATCGGAATCCACATGTCAAACATAAGGCTCAGTGGAGCTGACCCTATATACGGTCTCTCTCTCTCTCTCTCTCTTCACACTTCTTCAGTTCTTCTTGGTTAGTGGTTACAGTTTCTCTTCAATTTTACTTCTTTAGCCTTCTCATCACTTCTTCTTCAGTTAGATGCTGACTCAGCTCTTCTTTCCCTGTGTATTGCAACAAGTAAATTCTCTTCTCTGCTGCACTTCTTGTTTTTATCACCACCCTTTTGTTTATTTGACTATTATTTTAAGTGGATTTTGTTTTCTGGTTACAAGTTTGCCTCTTGTTTACATATTTGGCTATTTGTTTTTATTGTTGGATAGTACACCTTTTTTGTTTTTTTTTTAGGGGGGTTGTTAATTTTAGCCGTTTCTTTTTTCATTGTTTATGGTAATTTTGATCAGCTTAACTTAGAGTTTTCATGCTGTTTTGTTTATGAGAAAAGTAAAGGATTGTCAATAACTCAATGGTATGCAGTAAATTACTGAAAGGGTGTAGTATGATTTTGTAGAATTATGCACTATTAGGTGGGATGGGATTTATCTGCAATCCTTTTTATGCTTTTGTAATATCACCCTTTGATCAATGTACATTTAGTTTTAGGCCTATAGAAATGATCACCATAGATTATGGCTCTTTGTTGATTTTTTTTTTTCCTGTGATTTTTGTTGCCAGATAATCAGGTACCACCTTCAAGTTCTAGTTTTTATCCTTTCTCGTATATATTGGACATACAAGGACAGCTCTAATTACTGTTCCAGCTAGTGTTTTGTGATGGCTATGGACGTAAAAGGCATAACTTGGGTTGGAAACATCTTCCAGAAGTTTGGGGATATTTATGTCGACGTGGAAGACACAATGTTGGAGGTATACCTTTGTCATCAGTTATCCTTAACCTAACCTATGCTTGTTTAATATGACAAAAGATAACTCAAATTATCCTCAACTTGACATGCCAATACCTGCTATAAATGTCATTGAAAACCTAAGATCTTTGACTGTTAGTAGTGAAGGTATAGCTTTTCATCTTTGACTTGTGTGTTCAAAGTGTTTTACCCATAGTTCTTGTAGGTTTAGTTGCCACATGTTTTATTACACTGAGAGTTGAATTATGAGAGCAGCTATTCTTAAATTTGTCTTGGTATTTATGGTAATCTTTGATAACCTCTGTGAAATTCCTTTTATATATGATTTCAATTGTGCAGTGTAACACGGTTGAATTGTTGTTTTTGGACTGATAGTTCCTATCATTTTTGTTTCCCTTTTTTGGGGATAGGAAACTGTTAAGTACATAGGGAATCGGATGCAGACTGTTGGGGAAAGTGTTAAAAAGATCTATTCAGATGTCATGCAAGATTTACTTCCTCCGTCTTCAGATGATTTGGATGAAACATCAGCCCCCGAGTTGCCAATAGATCAATATTCTGATGCTGAATTCTCTAAGAAAATAACTCTTAAGGATGAGACCAACCAATCAACTAAGGATTCAAGGATTGATCATGATGTTTATAATGATGTAATCCATGCTGAATCCTGTGATTCTGATGCTTTCTTCATATCAGCTTCTTGCAATTCTGTAAAAGGGAATAATTTGATTTCACATGCAAGAAAACATGTTGGTAGCACAGATATTAAATCAAACCTCGGAAGTAATGAAAATCATCAAAATAATAATATGCCTGTATCCAAGACAGTCAGTGAAATCACTTTGTCAGAAACAAATAAATGCAGTACATCACAATCATGTGAACTCTCACAGGTAAATCAAAATCATGCAGCTACTTTTTCAAAGGCAGCTTCTGCTGAAGTAACAGCCATTGCTTCTGTAGCTGACTGTTGCAATGAAATTGAAAATGCAAGTACTGAAGACATCCCCAATGTGCTGGCATTGGCTGAATCAGCTGAAGAGAAAGATATGCATATTAGTTCATATTCCTCCAGTGACCTATTTGGAGATCCATATGGTAAGTATTTGAGTGTCTTTTGGATATAGTTTCATTTTTTCTTCATTGTTTCTGGTTGGTAACTTTTTGTTTCTGACTTCTGTGGGGAACTGTAACTAACAATTATATTATTTTTCTGGTAGGGGTCACTATGGTCAGAACATTTGAGCCTGACAATTATTCTTACCACACAGTCGTTGCATCTCATCCAGGTATTAATTCAGATCATTCTAATATTTTTACTGAATTTAGGTGTCAATTCAAATCAACAATATGAAGTAGGTTCTCAGTTTATATATTGCTGCATAACATCTGTTGGGTGAAGGAGTGTATCTTGGTGCTGGTTGGTTTTGTCTCATTTTGAAAAAAGGTGCATGGAAATAAATGGTTGAGGCATCCCCACATGGTTGTTTTCAAGTATTAGAATATAAAAAGTCTTTGGGTAATCCCTATGTCAACATGCTCAGGGCTCAGGCACATATGAGATCATAGTGTGTAGTTATTCAATTTGATGATATCTTTTAGCTCATGGTATCTGAGTAACTGACACTTCTTATTATTTAAGAAATCACAGAAACATGGGATTTGGATGTACCAAAGATTGGTACTACTATAGAGCAAAGCCATAAAACCATTCAACAAGATGATGAGCTGAAGCTTGAGGAAACTTGTGTAATGGTGACTAGAGTTGAACTTCAATCAGTTCCCAATGCAGGGTGTAATCTAATAACTAGCAAGGTACACGATACACACACTCCTTCACCTCCCTCCTTTTTTTTCAGTTCATATTGAGCTCTAACTTTTTTTTTTTTTCTCTTTTTTTCTCATATTTGAAGAACAAGAAGAGACAACCTTTTTCTTTGTCCAAGAAGTCGGCAAGGAGACAAGAGTACGAGGAGCTTGCGATATTGCACGGGAACAACGAAAAACAAAAGGTTGATTTTGCAGAGAATTTATGTCCAACTTCACAGTATGGTCATAAGAAACTGCTGCTTCCTGATATCTCTGAACCTGAGTGGGAGCTTCTCTAAATACCAGATACACAACCAACCTTACAGATTTTACATCCACTTCTTTGTCCTTTTGAAGGAGATTGAGATGTCCTATTGCAACAAAGATTCAATGCCTATTATGTTACCACAACTACTATCCTATGATATCTCTAATGTTCCATTCCCAAAATGTTTTCCCCCATCCACTCTTTTTTTCGGCTTGAAAAAAAAAAAAATAACGAAAAGAGAAGCCTTAGATGATCATTCAAATGAGAACATCTAAATAGAGCAGTAGGTTGGACCAATTATACACTAAATGCGACATTTTTTTTTTCTCCTTTGACGTTGTCCTTTTGTTTGATTCCTGAGTTCAGATACAGCATTTCTATTATATATCCTTTTAGGGCATTTCAAATGCTTTGTCATTAATCATAAATATCTTGGATATATTTCTTATTTCATAGTACATCATAAGTATATATATTTTTGATTTATGTGAGTTTTTTTTTTTTTTTTTTTTATATATTCATTAGACTTTGAGTTACTAGATTAATTTGAAAAGGAAATTGTCTGTATCTAGTGTGTATTTGTTTTTGGGTCATGCTTTATTGCCCCAAAAGGTCCCAATAAAGCATCAAGCCTTAAATTAAACTTCCAATATGAAATCAAACCGACCAAATCTAAGGTATAACATAGTACAAAAATTAGACTTGGATTTACAAAACATAGTTTGTGTTTATTTATAATAAAATAATTTTCCGAATGGATCTAGGTTTAGGTACAAACATTCACACGTAAAAATTTACGAAGATGAGTAAGGTATGAATACTTAATTGCTCACGCCAACTCATATTTAGACATTAATACATTAAATTTAAAATATATTACTTTATAATGGGTGATGTTAATGTTCTTGTGATAAATGGAAAAACAGTGAAGTAGAAAGTCAAATACTAAAAATATCTCCTGCTTCTAATCTTATCTGGCTACACTTCATGATTCTCTGCGGAAACATTACTATTACATTATATGCCAATCTTAGTTAATTTCATCAATTTAGTATGTCTTTATCTTAAAATTGAGGTTTAAAAAAAAAAAAAAAAAACAATGACATCATACTTAACATGGTCAAGTTTTGTCCTTATTAGAGAGGATCCATTCCCATGCACTTCATGCTTTCAAGGTGAACACCAAACTGAACGAATTGAACATTCAGCATTGAAAGTTATTGTGAAAATTTCCAGCCACAGTTCATTTATTACTACCCACTAACTTAAAAAAGAATAAATAATTTAGAAATTTCGGGATTTTAATACTCACATTTAGCGTTCAGAATTTTAATTAACGGGCCGCAGTATAAGTGGTGAAGAAAAAAATCCGGTAATTTGCACTCAGCAAATTAAAGTACTTTATAGTTTATATTAATAAGCTGAAAAATTAAAGCCAAATACAATGAATATATTACTCTGAATTTTATATGAGGTAATTCGTGTGACTTTCCAAGTAGCATAAGGTTCACAGAATTAAATATTAACTATTAAATAACTCTTCCCTTTTTGTGTATTACCTCGTGCTATCGTCACCATGTTCTCAATTTTAATTGTTTTTTTGTGTAAAAGAATCAAAGTTCTGCTTCAAGTGATGAGAATATCTTTGGGTGGTAGTTAGCTCAAGAAAGAAAAGGCTTTTATATATATAATCAGCCAAGATATGTCTCTGGATAAAAATCCAACTTTAACGTGCGAATTACTTGACCACCTAATCCCCCCATTAATTAGTTCTTAAATTAGTTGCTGCCATAAAGCACATATAACTTTTCTTAAGTACAAAGTTAGGTTCATCATCAATGCACATTTGATATTTCCTACAGGATAATGCCTGCCATTATTGACCTATGAATTGAAATTGAAAGGGGAGGAACAAAGAGAAGCATAAAAACATGTTGAGAAAAGGCAAGTATCTATAAACTTACTCATTTAACAAGCAACTTGCATTAGAATTTCATAAAATATGGGCCAGGAACTTTTGCTGGACATGGCCCGCATAGCCCAACTAATAAACTTCATTTTCTTGAGCAAGATAGATTCCACATATATACTTTATAAGCCAAGAATGAACCAATAGCATTTTTTTTTTTTGGGACAAATGACAAATGTTGTTTCATTGTTTTTTGTTAAAAATGTAAGTGAAAATAATTTGAATTTCCTATCTACTTTTTCTTCTTTTTCGTTCATATTTTCTCTCCACTCTTCACCACTCAGTCAACCTTATATTTTTAACAAATGCAATCAATTAGTTACTTGTTTGGATTATTATATGCAAAATAACAACTTGAAAATTGCTTTGGATGGGATATATGCTACTTTGCTCATAAGAAAATGACAACCGTTAAAGGAAAAAGGACCTACAAGTAGGTGGTGGATGCATGTAGTGGCGGCCTAAAGCTAGAAAATGTGACAAAGATGTTCATCATATCGCATGGCTTGAAAAGTTTAGTTTCCTTCTAAAGATAGCAAGTGGATAAAAGAATATCAAATTTTACAAATTCTATTGGCGATATTTTGTGGATAAAGTTTTAAAAAACTGTATATTAAATATTCTCTAATCGTTATAGTTAAAACACCTGATAAATGGATCCTTTTTAAAGATTGACGAATTCTTAATGCAATTTTTTAAGGTTGTAGAACTCAACCTCTCTGTATTGGAGCCTAAAAGGGTGAAGAATGAAAGAAATTTGTGACACATGTATGTTTCTCTGTTCTGAGTAAATTCTCGTGTCGATGTCCGTGATAGCGATTATACGAGAAAGTTGAAACAACAAGTGAGAAGAAACATTAGATGCCAAAACAAAAGGCCCTACATTCCATTGGTCATTGGATATGTAAAAGTCATCTTCGTCTAAGACACGTTCTGGGATTTTTAACTCTTTCACCTCTGTCTCTCTCGCACACATTATTTAGCTTGACGGGAATCAGTTTTGAAGTCATGTGGTTTATGAACAATCACCTTATGACAAAGTTGTAATTGAATCTAAGATAATTAAATGTATAAATAACATTATTATTGGTTTGGCTTTGGCATGTGTAATCTTTTGGGAAAACTTTGTAAGTAAGGAAGCTATAGTGGATTCGAATTTAATTAAAATAATTAATCTTTGTGTTTGTGTTGGGTTTGTGCCACGAACAATGGGAGATCACGTGGACTTCGGATCTGGTCCCAACTTCTGGTCGGTCTATACATAACATCAAAACAAACCTCTCATTAATTATATTCTACCAAATTAATTATACATATATTGATTCTCAAAACTCTAAATACTTACTAGATTCAAATAATAACTATAGCCACCTAAAATTGAAAGAAAAGAAGATTACTTCACTCAGACTTGAGCTTGATTTCAGGGGCACCGGGCACGGACAAAACCATTTGATATTACCAAAAGCTTTACAAATTACAATGACCTAGCTAATCTTGGTTTTTAATTTTTAATAATTGAAAACAAAAATTAAACTTCATTTTAAAATGATTTCATACGTACGTTGTATTGTAGATTCGTGTGGCTAGCTAACAAATAAGTAAAAATTGACCCACAAACCAACTCCATTTTAAAATGATTTCGATGTTGAATTCAAATATTTATAATAAAAATCTACAGATTATTAGCCAAAGCAACCTCCACCAAGTGGCTCTTTGCTTTTTCTTTCTTTCTTTTTATGTTTTGTTGGCACCACACTCATTTCTTAATCAATAAGATAATCGAGGATGGAGTTTACACGAAGCACCCCATTGGATCATTTCCACCGATTATATTCTGCATGTGAGGATGAGTACGTACTGCAACTATTATCTAGTAAATTTGTAAACATAACAAATATATAATATATACATAATACATTCTTTCCATGACACTCACCAGTCATCAAAACAATTGATAGTTGTTACTTGTTATAACTTATAACAATTAGAATTGATAATAGTACTCTACATTACTAATTGGCAGGAATTGCATTCAGCAGTTCCGATAAGATTTCAATATCATATTAGCCTAGAAATTAGTCTCTTTCAATTTTCAATGTTCATTTATATATTGTCATTACTGTTAACCAACTAAAAATTATTAATAGCATTTCTGTAACGTGCTATGTTCTGCAGCGCATATGTTTCTGTTTTCTATTGACTAATGGAGTGGACTAACGAAACTTCTGTCAATTGCTCAATTTTAATTTAGTCAAAATCGCCGTCTCTTGTCAATTACTACTAAAATATTCGAACCAAATCTGGGTGCATATTATATACAGTATTTTTCATAATTTTAATTTTAATTTAAAATTTCACTTTAATAATTTACGTAAAATAAAGTTGATAAAATATATGTAAAACATTTACCCATCTGCCTATATTTCTTTCAATCTTTTTTATTATTTTCCTTTTTTTTCTTTTTCGAGCACATTTAAGTTACTGTTTGACCCGAAGTAAAAATTATTATTTTTAATGAAAGAAAATTAAAAATAATGTTACGAAATTTATTTTCATATATCTATTCAAATTCAACAACGTTAACTTTTAAAATAATTAATATTTTTTAATAAACAAATATTAATAATTAATTTGTTAACTTTTGTTAACACAGGAGTCAAACCTAAGACCTCATTATATTTTTAAATTTAAGGAACTTCTAAGTTAAAAATTAAAATAAAATTAACAAACAACTTTTTACTTATTCTTTTAAATTTTTATTTAAAAATAACTTATAAGTTAAAAAAAAACTTGACCAAACAGAATTTAAGTATGTGATCTTGGTTTACTAAAACAAAAAAAAATAACTGAAATGGCTTGAGACGAAAAGAGGTTTATATAATTTACATAAACCCAAGTTTTCTGATAATAAAAAAATACTGAGGAAAATTAAGCAGTTTATACCGTATTAAATTTTAGTTCAGATATTAGGTAGTTTTACCAATCAAAGGACATCAAATACTCTTTTACTGTCAACACATCAGCAAGGAATTAACTACACAGTCATAATATTAGAGTAGCTTGTACGTAAGATATTATTTATTTATTTTTTATATTAATTTTACAGACACAGGCCAATCCCACCCAAAAAAGGAGTAATCACAATCTAAACAATAATTGAGAATCATAATTTAATCATAATTGTTGTAGCAGAAGCAACCACCACCATTTTATTTTTTTTTGCCAATTCCCTTCTTTCTTTACAATTTCTTTTGTTAATTTTATGTTTACTGAATTTGTATGTTTATTCAGTGAAAAAATGTTTACAAAAAAGAGAGGAGTGATCAAGAAACATCATTATAGTATCATTATAGTGTATATTTCAAATATGAACCCAAAAAATGAAAAGATGAAAAGAACATTGCATAGGTGTTTGCCCGTAGAGCCACATTTGTGATTCAAAATATGTTTAATTACGTAACTCTGCTAACTGCTAAGCCTCAGGTCAACATCTAACACCTTGGTAGGAGACCTATCTTTGCATGAGATGCATGCTATGCTGTCCTCACTTCTATTATAGATTTTTTTTTTTGAAAGGACTTCTATGATAGATTTAAGAAATAAATTTTGTAATATAAAATTGAAAAATGTTTTTTGACAGGGACAAGTATAAGGTGAATAATGTAATAATATAAATAAAAAAATATAATATTACAAAATGTGTTGTATGAATAATACATATAAATTACTAATTTCTATTAAACATGCAGGCACATGAAAGAGAAAAAAAAACTGTTTTTTTTTCGCTTGTCAACCGTGATATCCGAAGCCCAAATGAAAGCTGATAACGTGATACAGAGAGATAATTAAATAGCACCATAGCAGGGGTAACAGAGTTACTTGAAGGAGCATAATTGAGGCTGGTGTTGCTCATAAAGGAATACCGTGTGACCACAACATACTAGTACTCTCAAATCTCAATACTTAATAGCTTTGCAACTGTAATCTCAATGTTTTTTTTTTTTTTTTACAACAGTAATCTCAATGTTGTTAATGTCTCATTAACTACAATATTGTAGTCATAACTATAGTTAAACATCTCGATTTAAATCCCAAAAGTCCTAGAAACAGAATTATCCTAGAAAACTAAAATTTTAATTTCAATTTCAATTCTGTCTTTCCCAGTGAAGAAATCTGATCATAATTTTCTGACTCAAAATAATCATATATTTTTCAATGCAGGATGAGGATTAGATCCAACCCCACCACATGACACTGTTTAAAGAATCCATCCAAAACTGCACTGTTTCCGCCAGAAGAATTAAATAAACAAGGAATAACGAAAAAATAACACGTACAGAACAATACAAATTAAATAAAAAAGAAAAAGGTGCCATGTTTTCACATTCTACACTACAACTCTCTCTCACTCACTCACAAACTAACACCTATAAAACATCATATAAGCCTTTGTTTCAGACAACTTTTTCTGCACTCCTGGTCCTTTTCCTCCCTTCAACAAAACACAGGGAAGGGAAAGTAGTAATAGTAAGGAACGAAACCCCAAACATGAGTGTCTTGTTACCATCAGCAACCCTCTTTTTTGTTGTGTTAATTTATTCCCTCAAAACAAAGGCTCATGAGGAATTTGATATCGATGAGTCGTTGTTGTTGTTGAATAATGCAAACGTTTCCAGTGGCAGAAAGCTTGCTTCAGGAAGATGCAACTTGTACCGTGGGAAATGGGTTTATGACCCTTCCTACCCTCTCTATGACCCTTCTACATGTCCCTTCATAGATCCACAATTCAACTGCCAAAAGTACGGTAGACCTGACAAACAGTATCAGAAATATAGATGGCAACCCTTCTCTTGTCTTTTACCAAGGTAGTAACTTTCACACTTCTTCTTCTTCAATATTTCTGCTTCAAACCTTTTCAATTTGCATGTCTTGTGTTGTGGAAACAGGTTCAACGCATTTGATTTTCTGGCCAAGTATAGGGGCAAGAAGATTATGTTTGTCGGTGACTCATTGAGCTTGAACCAGTTCAACTCTCTGGCTTGTATGATTCACTCTTGGGTTCCTAACACTAGAACCACTTTCACAAAGCAAGATGCTCTCTCCAAAATCACATTCGAGGTTCGTTAATTTTCCATTTCTTGTTTTAAGTTTGAGTTCTTAGACAAGAAAAATCTTTTATTTTAGTCGCTACATATATGTTGTCAGACTGTTACAAGATTTTCTGGCGGGTTCAAAATTGTCAGATTTTTTTTTGTAATAACTTTTCACCATTTTTAGAGGTTTTAACTGTACATCATCATCCACATGATCGTTATTAATGATAGAGACTGAAACTTACTACAGTTTTCTCTGATAGGAACTGAAATTTTAGAAATAACTATAATGAAGTGAATAATTTACCAGTAAAAAAAAAAGAGTGAATAATTTAAATTATTTTTTTTCTTCTTTCAGTCATGTGTTGTGTTTTATTTTTCTTCTTTCCATCTTTTATGCTGAATTGTGGTGGTGGGAATGATGATTGCTTGTTTCGTCACTTTGGTGTGGTGTTGTGTCCATGCAAGAGGTGTCGTTTTCTCACTCTCAAAGTTGAAAAATGTTATGTATTTTTCCTCATTTTGAAGTTTGTTGAACTTTAATTCAGCTATTCATGAGTCCGGTTGATTTGGTGCGAGCAGATACAAAACTTGGTTCTTGGGCGTATATTTTTTAGTGTTGCTATGATGCACCGAAATTAATTAAGTTAGAGACGTGATTGGTGGAGGGGCTTCTCCTTTTGCAGGGGACACCTTTAGTAATTAATTTGAAGGATAATAAATATTTTCCTTAACTGCTATAATTGTGCTTCACTTGCACAGTTGCTCTTTCTACCAATTTTGAACGTGCATATAATTTCCTTAGCTGGATCGAAACATAGAGTAAGAAAAAAATTTAAATCGAAATGTTATTTTTTTCATTTATTTGGTCAATTGGTTGTTAAAAAAATCGTTGTTTCTGAAAAGTGAAAATTATTATTATTGTTATTATTATTTATTATCTCACAGTGCAGCAAAAAATAAAATAAAATTATTACTCACTAGTGATGTTTCGGTTGCAACATCTTTGTTTGGTTACGGTGGAAAGGGGAAACCTTTTATCGTGAAATTTATCAAGTATATAAAACTACAGTAATTTCTATTAGTAGTTTATTACTGTGCTTTTTTTACATAAAAAATGCTAATGATAGTAGTATCTTCTTCAAGATACTGGAATTAAAAGTAAAAAGTCTATACAGAAAAGGTGTTACTAATTCAATGTTTTTTAATAAATTCTTTTGTATCCGTTTTGTTTATTGTTCATTTCATTGAAACCCTCAAAACTTTTATTGAGTTCGTGCTCCAAATTGTCAACACCTTCTTGCTTTATATAGAAACTTTGTTCTTAATCAGCAATGATGAAAGTTTGACATATAGTTTTCCCTCCAAATATTTGCTCTGTGTCTAGTAACATCAAGTCATCAATCTCGGCTTAGTATTCCGTATCAGCCCAACATTCATCATTATTTATAACTAAATTTTGAACAGAGTGTTACTCTTCTAAATTCTAATCCATTTTTCTTTGCAAGATCCGTTTCCGCAGCTGCAATGATTGAAAATTTGATGTTTGCCATTTTTCTATTGATTAACAGCTTTACTGTGTTTGCAAACCACATATAAGCTTCAAATTCATGCTATTTACACAACATTACGGGTATATCATCTCACATAATTGCATATGGGTAATGGGTTCATTGTGCTGAATAGAAAAGGAAAAAAAGTTGAAGTGGGGCCATACAAACATTTTATATGCATATAGACATGTACAATTGTACAAAGTTATGACACCAATATAGAAAAATGTACCATTTCCCATTATTTTATAATTGGAAAGCGTCAAATCTCATCATCCATTCATGTTTATAAAAAGATGAATGGATTGTAAGAATTGAAAATTGAACACTGTTCGATTATAAATAATTAGCCTCGACAACACTAGTTACGGATTTTGTTGATATAATTTGTAATTTAGTACTTATTCATTTCCAAATTGGACCACTGACACCAGGGGCTTCATTTATAAGCTGTATTCGGTAAGCTACAAAAGTGTAAAAAAACTGGCCACTTTGTGATAAGGAGATATTTTCTTTTACATGACCCTTTTGGTTTTTCAATATTTTTAACCTAGAGACAAGAAAAAACACCACTTGATTATTTGGTAGGAAAGTTTCTTAACAAGTAAACAAATAAAGAAATTGCACTAAAAAGGATGGTTATGAAAAAATCATTCACAAATATCTGTATAAATTATTATTATTTTTTTTATCAGGACTATGGCCTTCAGTTATTTCTATACCGCACAGCATACTTAGTAGACCTTGACCGTGAGAACGTTGGAACAGTTTTGAAGATTGATTCAATAAAGAGTGGCGATGCTTGGAGAGGGATGGACGTGCTAGTTTTCAACACGTGGCACTGGTGGACCCACACCGGGAATTCACAGCCGTAGGATCAAACTTTCATTCACATCATTATTTATGTCATAATCAATTCCGTTAATCAGGGGTGAGAATTACTGACTGATTCATGAAAATTCCAATATTTCAGATGGAACTATATTCAAGAGCGTAACAAGTTGTACAAAGACATGAATCGTTTCATTTTATTCTACAAAGGTTTGACAACTTGGGCTAGATGGGTTAACATCAATGTGAATCCATCTCAAACCAAAGTCTTCTTTTTAGGAATTTCCCCTGTGCATTATGAGTAAGTTATTTCCACTCCAATCTAGTTTATTACTTTAACTTATTAGATAGTATGCTATTAATAAGAACCATGATAATTCAGACAAACTATGATTTCTTGTTATAGTATTTTGAGAATTTAAGTAGTGTATGTGATTTTGGTAATTAGGGGGAAAGATTGGAATGAACCAGCAAGGTCATGCATGAGTGAGAAAGAGCCATTTTTTGGATTGAAGTACCCTGCAGGAACACCAATGGCATGGGTGATAGTGAACAAGGTTTTGAATAGGATAAAGAAGCCAGTGCATTTCTTAGATGTGACTACACTCTCACAGTACAGAAAAGATGCACATCCTGAAGGATACAGTGGGGTTATGGCAACTGATTGCAGCCATTGGTGCCTTCCAGGACTGCCTGATACATGGAATGTGCTTCTGCATGCTGCTCTATTTGGCTAGTCACTTTCCAACTTTGTTTGTTAGAGGAAAACCAATTGTTTTCTAATGTAGGAAATATATTTAATTTAATTTGGGATTTGGCTTCTTGGAATTGGACAATAAAAGGGTTTGATTCTCCTAATTGTAAATTTTCATATTATTTTTGGCATAAACATACATACATTGATTGTACCAATTAAATACCCCCTCCCCCCTTTGGAATATTGAAAAGCATTAGAAGTGAAGTTTCCTTTGGAATAACTTGCTTCTGGATCGTTGTGAATCAGATACTTGATGAAATTCCTCTTTTTCTGAAGCGAAGTGAGAATCTGATCCCACTCTGCTAACTAAAGCAATGTTAAGCATCACCAGTCCGGATTAAAGTTTTTTCTTCTTCTAAACTTTCTATTACAACTATTTAATACTACTAATAAGAAAGTTGTAACTTTCTCAAGACAAGAAGAGAAAGTGTTTTCCTTTATTGTCACGTTTTTTTTTTTGTTTTTTTTTATTAACGTGAACCCACAAACAGTGAGACCAAAATAAATGAAATGATGATATTTTCAATAGAAAAAGTAAAAATAGCGACCCCCAATGTAAGCAAGAACAAATGTGCTAAAAATAAATATGCTTAATTGTAGTTTTATTTTTCAACCTTTTCAGATTCTGAATTTTAATTTTCTTAGTTTTAAATATGTAATTTTAATTCCTTATTTTTAAAATCGAACATTTTTTATTCATCCATGAATTTAATGTAATTAATAATTTTTTTTTTACTAATGATATTATTATCTTTTTTTTATTCATAAATTACCTTTTGGTCTAATTAGTTAATTTAAATAAAAAGTTAAATAAATGTTGATAAAGCTAGTATTTAAAACCACGTCTCTTTAATTTTCAAATGTTAAATTTAATAATTTGAATAAAAGTAAAATATAGGGAGTGATTTATAAAATAAAAAATAAAATATATAAAAAAATTATATCTAAAAATAGCATATGTTAAAAAATAAATAAATAATAATTTAAATAACTTCACTGTTTTGATATCTTATAGTTTTAAAAATCGAATCAGTGATTGAATTAATCAAGACACTGAGATACTGAGTCATTGTTTGAACTAGTGGGTTACTAGTTGACCCTCATAATCTGATCTATATTGATAAAAATTAAAAATATTTATTATATATAAATTTTAAATTTATAAAAGTTTATTTTATTAATCTTTAATATTATTACAAATTTATTTAAATTATTATTCCTTTATTTTTTAACATCTCCTATTATTAGTTGTAATTTTCTTTTATATATTTCACTTTTATTTTATAAATTACTTCATTTATTTTACTTTTATTCAAATTATTAAATTATTGTTGAGAACACAAAAAATAATAAATAAATATATGATAATAAATAAAATTTATGTATGTATAAATGTTTCACCATTGTTATTAATCATACCATTGATTTAGTGATTATTTTGGTATTTGAAAATTAAAGAGGCGTGGGTTTAAATTCTAATTTTATCAAAATTTATCTAACTTTTTATTTAAATTAATTAATTAAATTAAAGGACAACTTAGGAATAAAAAAAGAGTAATGGTGTCATTAGTAAAAAATTAATTAATTAATTTTATTTAAATAATTATTAATTACATTAAAAAAAAGTCAACTTTAAAGATAATGGTCAATGCCTTTAAATTGATAGATGAACAAAAAAATGTTTGATTTTGAAAATAGGAAATCAAAATTGTGTTGAAATTATGGAAATCAAAATTATGAATTTGAAAAAGTTGGGAACCAAAACTACAATTAAACCAAATAAATAATAGATATAATTTTTTTAATATTACCATTTAATAACAAATTATTATATATAAAATGTTTTGATAATATAATTACTGTTATTTGATTATAAATTGTCATATATGGTAATTGAATTTATTGACTTATATTTATTATAATTTTTAATTAATTAATTAATAATGTAAAAACTTTTACAATAACCCAAACTCATTTTAGGTTAACATCTTTAGGAGCTGCAGTGTTATATGATTGGGATGAGCATGAGTGCAACGGAAGAGGGGGTGGTACTGAAGAGAAAAGAGATAAAAAATGAGTGGGGGTTAAGGAGGGGTGTAAGAGTTTAAGAGTGATAAACCTGGAGTGTAATAATTGGAAGGGATATTATCGTAAAAGAAAAGAAAAGAGAATATAAGGGGGTGTATTTAGCAAAACCGGAGGGTTTATATAGGAAGTGCCTATTCGTTATCTTTTTCTGATGGGGTTATAAGTTTGGGTCCCCTCCTAATGTGCTTTGAATGAAGGCCTCAGCAAATGATTAGAAGCAAAGCAGGTTGGAGCCAATAACCATGTGTCTTGGCACTAACTCATACGAGGTACTCCTTAAAAGTTTCCACGTGTCTGAAAAATGGAACCCCTTAACCCCTTCTTTATCCAATCCAATCATCATAATGTAATCTAATCTACATCTACATCTTCTTCATCTTCATCTTCATTCCTCTGAGGTGAGTCACATTGATTAGTTCTAGTTCTATCACACGTTGCACTTCCCGCTACGCCTTTTACCACATGTCCTCCCCCATGCAAACCCCACCTCTTCCAACCGCCGACCCTTTTCTCCTTTTTAATCACACACACTCACATTCCCATGCACACCCCCAACATCAATCATATCATCAATCCTAAATTACATTTGAAACTTAGAAACAAAACAACAACATGGCTTCTGAACAATTGGCTCGTAGAGATAACACCACCACCACCGAGAGAGAGACTCGCGTTGAGAAAGACAGGGTACCCAAGATGGCCACTCACTTCGAGCACCTTGCGGACCAAGCTAAAGAATCAGATATCAACGCTGGGAAGGACACTCCACAGGGTAGCATAGAAGCGTTACAAGGCGGAGAGCATGTCAAAGGGAAATCCAGAGAGACTCACGACTTGGGTGCAACCTTTGAATCCCTCGCTGACATGGAGAAGCTAAGTGACCATGCAGCCAATTTAAATGTAGCTGGAAACAAAGAGAGTACTGAAAGAGAAGCTCGTGGCGGTGTTCGTAATGTTGGCAAGTTCGAAATGCAAACTCAAGGGGAGGAAGATCATAGAGGAGAACCCAAAACACGAACAAGAGAGGTAATAGGAAGAACAGAGAAAGAAAGAGGAAGAGGAAGAGAAACTACTGGAGGAGGACAAGTAGTCGCAGAGAAAGGAAGAACAACAGTTGGTGCTGAAAATGAAGGTGCAAAAAGAACCGCTGTTATAACTTGCACCTTGGAAAAAGGTGGTACTGATCAGAAACCAAGAGAAGAAGAGAGTGAAAGATCGACGTGGGAACAGATATCCAACTATAGAGACCAAGCCACGGAGAGTGTGAAGGAGAGGTACGAGAGAGCAAAGCAAGCAGCGAGCGAGACACTCAACGCCACAGCAGAGACCGCAGCTCAAGCCAAGGACGCAACCTTAGAGAAGGGGCAACAAGGCTACGTAGTGACCAAGGACACGATCTCAAGTGCCGCAAAAACCGCCTCAGACAAAACTACGCCGGTGGCGGAGAAGGCCAAAGGGTACACTCTTCAGGCTGCGGAGAAGGCCAAGAGTGCGGGTGGCATCACGGCGAGTTACGTCGGAGAGAAAGCGGCGCAGGCCAAGGATGTCACCGTGGAGGGTGGGAAGAGTGCGGCGGGTTATGCCGCGAAGGTGGCTGCGGATTTGAAGGACAAGGCGACGGCGGTGGGCTGGACCGCAGCCCATTTTTCGACGGAGAAGACCGTGGAGGGGACCAAGGCCGCCGCCCATGTTGTTGAGGGGGCGGCCGGGTATGCCGGACATATGGCTGCTGAGCTTGCTTCCAAGTCCGCCGGTGCTGTTAAAGGCTTAGCTGCTTCTGCTGGTGAGACTGCTAAGGAATACACTGCAAGGAAGAAACAAGAAGCACAGCGGGAATTGGAGGCCAAAAATCCATCTCAACCTCAGGTTCCATAATATATTCTCATTCTAATCTATTGATCTTGTCATTTTGTTGTCTTGTCCTTTTCGGTTTGTGATTGGTTGAAATTGTTCAAAATAATGTGTTTTTAGTATTTATCAGATAATCAATTTATGCTTGCTACATTAATTATGTTGTTGAAGACTATAATATACTGAAAATTGACACTTTGATTTAGGAAGGTGAGGAGAGGCCATCGCAAGGTATTGGCGAAACTGTGAGCCAAAATGCTCAAAAGCTGAAGCCAAGTGGAAGAAACTCTCAGCAGGAGGGAAGTGGAACCATTGTGTTGTGTGCAATAGGCGAAAGAGATAGCAGTGTTGGTGGAAAAGGAAAGAAACCGTTTGAAAACATTATGGGAGGAGAAGGGAAAAAGGAAGAAAGTGGAGGAGGAAGAAGGCAAGAACAGGAAAAGGGTGTCATAGATCAAACTTTGACAAGCATTGGTGAAAAGTTGGGTGATCCTAAACAGAGGGAGGAGCTGTTAGACAACGTGACTGGTAACATAACTGAGGGAGGAGGTGAAGTGTTAGGAGCAGTAGGTGAAACCGTCGCTGAGATTGGACAAAACATGATTAAACCTGCTGAGAGAGTTCAGGAACGTGCTCAAGTGAGACAAGAGGGTGGGGTGTTGGATGCCATTGGCGAAACCATAGCTGAGATTGCTGAAACAACTAGAGTCATGGTTGGTGGAGGAGAGGACGAAACAGTGTTGAGGAAGACCGTCATATCAGAGACTACCGTAACTGATCGTCGTGCCAAACATGAAGGATCGCAGAGTGCTTGATTGAGTCTTCTAAGTCAAAGCTGTGTTTTAGTTCTGTGTCATGTCGTGTTTAGTTGGTCTTAAGTTTCATGTTTCGGGTTTTGTTCTATGAAATTGTAACAAATAAATAATCTCCTTTTTTTTATATTATGAATGAAAAATAGTAAAATTGTGTTTTTGCCTATATGATCGTGAACAATGTGTCATGTGTGCTGTGAGTTATGTTAACTTCAAAGGTTTTTACGAGGTACTGTAAATTAAATTTAACTCCATTTTATCTAACTTAATCCTTCTTGTTTGCTGTTGATGTGCACGAATAATAGACTTCAACGGGTCAATGAAACTTACACCTATTTTTAATATTATCAAAATATGGTTGGATAGAAATTAAGGTGAGTATCTGTCAATTAGCACAGAAGTCAACCATGTCTAAAAAGCTTGTAATCATATACGGTCATGGCGTAGCATTAAATTGATGTGCAACTAATACTTTATAGTATAATGAATTTTCATGGTTACCATTAATGGGAGTTTATTTATCTAATTTTAAAGAGAGGCCGGTTGTATGAACTGGAAAAAGCAGGGAGAAGAAAACAAAGAACAGAAAGGAAGATATTCAGAGTAATGTACTGAATGTTGAACATGAATAACTAAGTAATGAATACTTGCCTTTCAATACATTTTTTGAGGCTTTCAAGAGTCCCAAATGGGGCCAAAGGCAGGAATTTTAGCCCTCTTGCATGCTCTAACAACATCTCTACTGCCCTCAGGGTTGCTAGTGACAATAACCACTTCAACATTCCACTTAATGGCAGCATTCACACTCAAATCAGCCACATTGGGACGAGCAGAAGTTGCTGTGTCATACACTATCACCTTCTCTTTAGAATATTTGTTCACCAACTCTATTATCTCCCTTCCATAGTTCAATTCAATATCCTTTGCCACCCAAATTAAGCACACATCAGCATTACTAGGCTGCAAAAGAAAAGACAAGAACACACAAATCCCTGACCCTGTGGCAACCAACAACACCCTTTGATACAAGTTCACTAGGTAAGGCAAGCCTGCAAAGTGCATGGTGCGAACCCAAAGATGCTTTGGTGGTGTACTAATCAAGGACTTGGTGAAGTCACCAACTGCACCAGCTAGCATCATGTGCTCTTTCTTCCCATCAGATATGATCCCAAAGGCATGCCATTCTGACAATGGTGAAGGACTTATTCTACCTAGTAAACCTGCTTTAACACCACCTTCAAACTTGATGATTGAGGCGTGGCTCGATGGAACTGATACACTAACTTGCACCTTTCTAATACTCAGCCAAGGAATGATAATTAGGATTGTGATGGCTAAAGTGAACCACCACTCTTGCTTCTTGACCACCTTAGAAATGGTCAAGTCATATGCATGTGAGTTTGGTTCATAGCTTATGGAGAGAAGGATGAATAGCCAGAGAAGGATGAGAGCCATCCATCCGGCGAAACGGTGGATTCTCTCAAAAACATTGTGATGAAGGTGGCGGACAAGAGGGAAAGCTGCAAGTGAAGAGAGTAGAATGAGTGAGAGGATGGTGAATGCTACCACAATTATCTCTGGGGAGGTTTTGTCTTTGTTTTTCAAAGTAAGAACTATGGAATAAACAAGCCAGGCTATAGAAGAAACACCACAACCACTATGGATTCCTCCAACACTTTGAAGGAATGAAGTGGTGGAAGTTTTGATTCTAAGTGGAACACAAGGCCACCCAAGAATCTTCACAGCCAACCAGAAAATAACTCTAAAAAAAGCCTCATTTCTACATAGTGTTAGAGCTAAAATGTTCCCAATAGAGAACAGTGAAGCTCTTGTCTTTGCATAAGGGAAACACCCTGCAGCTGAAAGAGCCAAAGCCACCACATTCAAGGCCATGCAAACAAGAAAAAGCCCTTTGTAGAATGTGAACCCTTGATCAAGCAAAATTATGGAGAGCCTTGACCTTCTTGGTGGATCAGTTGTTTTTGGAATTAGCTTTTGCACCTTAACTCCATTAGCTCTATCTGGTTTTTCTGTTTCTTGAACTTCAGCTATGAACTCTACCTCAAAATCACTGGCATCAATGTCAATGTCACAGAAGTGGCTGCTGGGCCGGCTCCGAGTTGGACTAATGCTACGAGGCTGAGGAAGAACCTTGAATGAATTGTTTCGAGTCCATGGAAGCCAAAGCCAAGTTCCAATCCGTTCCTGCTTTGTTGTTGGTGATCCAATTGCAAAAGGGTTGCTTCTATTAGGATTGATTTCAAATGCTACCCCACGACAACTTGAAAACCTGGCTATCTTTATCTCTCTGCTTTTCTTTTCTTCCATGGTGAATTGAAAATCCATTGGGTTGTATATAGCAATGATAGATAGATAATCTCATAATACAATGCAGCTATGGATGGTAGAGTTTCTCAAGAAGGTTGCATATTGGCTTATAGACAAGGAAGGCTTATAATGTGTATATAAAGTATTGTAAATCCTCTTAAAACACTTAGGTGAAATATATCGATGATACATACCAATGTACCAGATAAAATAATTTTTATTAGGGGTGCATGTCAATTATTCTTACTATAACAAAGACTGAAGTGTAGAGTTTAAAGACGTATGAAAATGGAAAATGTTGTCATGAACCAACCAACCGTAATTTCAAAAGTCTACCTTATCTTAATGATTCGTACCATAGCATTTAACTAAGGTCAATGGTTAATGAAATCGATAAGATAATAGCAAGGAGTGTGTGGTTAGAACTCTCGTTTACTAGCAATCTTTTAGAGATTAATTTCGTTATGTTAACGTTATTATCACTCCTTGTTCAAACATGACAACACAATTAATAAACAATAAAGGCACAAGGACTGCATGCACGTTCGAATGTGAAATAGATCTCAATCCTATTATATACCCACCGAATCTTTGTGATATTAATTGCTGGTGAAGTCTTATAGACGTTTCATTATTGTTGGCCATCACCATGAGAAACGCTGGTAGTTTACATTCTATATACTAATATACATGACTCATTCATACGTACCAAGTCTAACATTTTTCTCGACAAATGAAACAAACAAATGGAATCTAATATAGAAACAGTTAATGGTATAGTTTGAAAAAAATGACAATATTTTTCTCTCCCTATTTTCTTTTCTTTTAAATGCAATAAGTTCCTCCTCTTGTATACGCAGTATTCTTAATTTGCAATCATAAGTTGAATATTAGTTTCAGCACAACTTCGTGACACATGGGGTGATGGGGGATGCACTTTGACTTACATTATTGTTAAACAAGAAACTTGTAAATATTATTTAGGTAAGAAACTTGTAAATATTATTAAGTTAGTGTAATTTTTTTCTGTTTATTTTGATTTCTGTGAATGTCATTAGTTATTTTTTTAGTTGTTACCTTTTTTTTTTTTTTATTTCTATGGAAACTTTTTTTTTTCTTCTAATTTGTTATGAGATAAACTCTAAAAAAGTGGATCCTCCCACCATGAAATAAGTTGGGAAAAAAATACTTGGGATAAAGTTTTTCTGTTTGACAAAGAGAGGGATTTCTTGCCTAGAACCGAAATATTTAGGTTGGAAATGTGTGTTTAATTAACTGTTTATAATGTTTCAGGCTTCAGAGGTGTGCGTGAAAGCAATAGAAGGAATAAGAATATATATAGAATGGTGGTGTGATAATTGTGAGAAAACATATGGATTTCAAGGAGTTGTGCAATGCAATGCAATGCAATACAACGACGGCGACATGATAACTGTAAGAGAACATAGGAGAATTTCAAGGGTTTATTAAACTTTCATTATGTCTCGTACATTATACAGACGGGATTGAGAATCTCAAAGACATTCAACTTTGTAATCTCCTTATGATATTGTTGTTGATTTAATTATGTATAAACTATAAACCAAGTCTGAACATTTCATTAAGTAATGATTAATGAAATATATATTCTTTTCAGTACACCCATATGAATAATGTGTATTATAAAGTATCTATTTTTTTTTTCAAGTGACGTGAAATAGGATGAAGCATTTTAGGTCCCTCCACAAAAAAAACAATACACATCCCAAATGTATCATTTAAAAAATAAAAAAGAAGAGTATACACATCCCATATGAATTACGTAATGTCTTGAATTTTTTTTTTTACGAAAATTGAAAAATATCAAAAAACAAAATTAATGACTTGAATTTTTTAAAAAAAATGAAAAATAATAAAATATGTAAAAGCAAGATGAATGTTCATTCATGAAAACTTCAAAAAAATGAAAATTCTATCAATATGAAAAAATAAGAGTAATGTAGTGAAAATTTGAAAAAAAATTGAAAATTGAAAATTGAAAAAAAAATATGAATGATTTAAAAATTTTGAAAAGATAAAAAATTAAAAAGAAACTAAAAAAAACAAGAGTAATATATTGAAAATTGAAAAAAAATTAAAAATATCAAAAACATGAATAATGTATTAAACATTTGAAAAAAATGCAAATTTTAAAATATATTAAAAAAAGAATAATTTCTTCAAATTTTTTTTAAAAAATATGAACAAATAAGAGTAATGTCAAGAATATTTGAAAAAATATAAAAAATTAAGAGTAATGTTTTAAAATTTGAAAACAAATTTAAATATTAAAAATATGAAAAAATAGTAATATTTTGAAATTTTGAAAAAAAAAATTAAAACATATGAAAAACAATATGAATATGTTGAAAATTTCAGCAGCAAAAAAAATGTCTTCAAAACTTTGAAAAAAATAAAATTCTAAAAAAAAAACAGTAATTTATTGAAAAAAAATGAAAAATTTAAATATATAAAAAAAACTAGTATCTTGAAAATTTGAAAAGAAATTATAAATTTTAAAATATGAAAAAACAAGACGTATGATATGAAAATTTTGAAAAAAATATGAAAAAAATAAGTGTAATATATTGAAACATTATAAAAAAGAAGAAAATTTCAGAAAATATGAAAAAAAACAAGATGAAATGTCTAGAAAATTTGATTTTTTAAAATATTCAAAAACAATAATAATATCTTAAAATTTGAAAAAAAAATTAAAAACTTTGAAAATATGAAACAACAAGAGTATTGGTTAAAAATTGAAAAAAAAAAAAAGAAGAAAAAACAAGAGTAATACTTAAAAATTTCAAAAAAAAGAGAGTAATTTCTTCAAAATTTTAAAAATAAAGAATATTTTAATATATTAAAAAATAATGAATGAATTGAAAATTAAAAAAATTTTAAATATGATAAAACAATAATAATGTCTTGAAAATTAAAAAAATATATTAAAAAACATGAGTAATGTCTTGCTTTATTTAAAAAAAAAAAAACATGATCAATGCCTTGCAAATTTTTTTTTAAAAAAAGTAAAAATGTAATGCCTATCCAAAAAAAAAACAACTTTAATGTCTAAAATTTTTAAAAAATTGTAAATTTTAAATAATATGTAAAAACAAGAGTAATGTTCCAAAGTTAAAAAAAAAAAAAAATGAAAAAACAAAAGTGATGTCCTCAAAATTTAAAAAAATTAAAAATTTTAAAATATGAAAAACAAGATGAATGACTTGAGAATTTGAAAATATAAGAGTAATGTCTTGAATATTTGAAAAAAAAATATAAATTCTAAAAATATGATAATTTCAAAAATATGAAAAAACAAAATGAATATCGTGAAAATTTGGAAAAAATTATGACAGAAAATATTAATGTCTTGAAAATTTGAATGAAAATGAAAAAAAACTTAAAATATGAAAAAATAAGAGTGATATTTGAAATTTTTTAAAAATATATATATATATATATATATATATATATATATATAAACAAGAATAAAGGTTTTGAAATTTTTGAAAGCATCAGATAACAAAAACAAAATCTGAAAAAGTTATAAATTTTAAAAATACGTAAAAACAAGAATAATATCTTGAAAATTTTGAAAAAAATTTAAATCTTAAAATATGAAAATACAAGATTAATGCATATATTTTTTTTTAACAACTGTATATTTTACAAATATGAAAAAAATAAGAGTAATGTCTTTAAAATTTGAAAATATATGAACAAACAAGTGTAATTTCTTAAATTTTTTTTAAAAAAATTTCAAAATTTTTAAAAATAAGGATAATATTTTGAAAATTTTAAAAATATTATAAAACAAATGTAATGTCTTGAAAATTAGGGCAAAAAATGAAAATAAAAATAATATGTAAAAAAAACAAAAGTAATGTATTCAAAATTTGAAAAAAGTGTTAATCTTTAAAATATGGAAAAATAAGAGTAATGTAGTGAAAATTTGATAAAAATAAATAAATTTTAAAAATGTGAAAAAACAAGGTATATGTCTTGAAATTTTTTAAAAACTTGAAATAATTTAGAAAACATGAAAAATAAGAGTAATTTCTTGAATATTTGAAAAAAAGAATAAAAATTTTAAAAGTATGAAAATACAAGATGGAATATCTTGATTTTTTTTTGAAAATAATGATTTTTTTTAAATGTGAAAAAAAATATGAATGTCTTAAGTATTTGAAAAAAAATATGAAACACAAGAGTAATGTTTTGAAAATTTGGAAAAATATGAAAATTTTAAAAATATTAAAAAACAAGATTAATGTCTTGAAAATATGAAAAAAGAGGTCTAGGATTTATGATTTCATGATTTAAGATTTAAATATTTATTGTTTGGGGTTTAAAATTATGGTTCATTGTTTCATGGTTTTATAGTTTAAAGTTTACTCTTTTTGGTTCACTATTTAGGGTTTTAAGCTTCTGGTAGATTGTTTTAGTTGTACATAAATTATGATTTAGGGTTTTAGGGTTAATGGATTAGGGTTTTAAGATTTATGGTTTGATAATTTAAGGTTCACAATTTATGATTTTAAGGTTCGGGTTTGTTGTTTTATGGTTTCATATTTCAGGGTTTTTATGATTTAGGATTTAGTGTTTTTAGTTTGGGGTCTGGGGATTTAAGATTTGGGGTCCATGATTTTTGGTTTTATGGTATGAGTTTAAGGTTTATCATTCATGGTTTAGGCTTTTAAGATTTAGGGTTTCATTGTTTATGGTATAAGGTTTATACATTATGGTTTTAAGGTTTTAGGATTTTTGGTTTATAGTTGATGGTTTAGTATTCATGGGTTAGTGTTTAGGGTTTAATGTTTAAGTTTAAGGTTTATATGGTTTAGGATTTAGAGTTTATCATGCAAGGTGTGGGATTTTATGGTTTATGATTCATAATTTTAGGGTTTAATGTTTACTATTTAGGGTTCAAAGTTTGGGGTTTAGGATTTTAGGGTTCCAATTTTCAATGTGCATGGTTTCATGTGTTAGGTTTTAAGGTTTAAAGTTTAATGGTTTAGTATTATGGGTTTATTATTTTAAGGTTTAGTGTTTTTGATTCATGGTTAAGGGTTTAGGCTTCATGGTTTAAATTTTAAGATTCAAGGTTTCAATGGCCAAAGATTCATTATTAAGATTGGTATTATTTGTAAGACCTATAATTTATACTAATACTACTAGCATAATACACGTGCACGAATATTAAGTTAAAAATTAATAATTTTTTATATTATCATATTTTAAATACATTTGTCAATTATATTAAAATTTAACATAAGTAGATGTTAGTAGAAGTAAGCCATAATATAGAAGTAAGTCAAACACCAATGTTTAAGGTTTAGGATTTTAAGATTTCAGGTTTCATGATTTATGATTCCATATGGCTTAAGGTTTAAGGTTTAATGATTCATTTTTAGGGTTTAAGGTTATTGTTCATTATTTCATGGTTTTGTGATTTAGGATTCATTGTTTTGGATTTATAATTTAGGTTTTATGGTCCATGGTTTTAGGTGTAGACAATTTATAATTTATGGTGTATGGTATAGTGTTCATGATTCATGGTTTCATGCTTTAGGGTTTCAATGTCCACAATTCATTGTTTTAGGGTTTTATGGTGTAAGGTTCCATGGTTTTGGTTTGGGGTCGAAGGTTTGAGTTCATGATTTTTTGTTTTATGGTTTAAGGTTTAAGGTTTGTGATTTTACGATTTATGGTCTTAGTGTTTATGGTTTAGGATTTATATGTTATAGTTTTAAGATTTTAAGATTTTATGATTTTTGATTTATAGTTCATGGTTTATGGTTCATTATTAAGTGTTTAGGGTTTAATGTTTAAGTTTTAGGTTTACATGGTTTTTAAGGTTAAGAGTTTACCATGCATAATTTATAGTTTTATGGTTTAGGATTCACAATTGTAGAGTTTAATTTGGTATTTAAGATATTAGAGTTTTGAGTTTCAATATTTATGGTTTCATCGTTTAGGGTTTAAGGTTGCATGAGTTATGTTTTAAGGTTTAATGTTCCAGGTTCACTGTTTTAAGGTTTTAGGCTTTAAGGTTTACTATTTTAGTTTATGGTTGATGGTTTAAGGCTTCATGGTTTAAGTTCTAAGATTTAAGGCTTCAATGTTTAATATTTCAAGGTTTATGGTTTCATGTTTTTGGTTCATGGTTAAGTGTTGGAGTCTAAGGTTTATGATTAGGGATTTAGGGCTTAAAGGTTTTATGGGTTGAGATTTAGAGTTTATGTGTTATGCCTTAGGGTTTATGGTTTAAATATTTAGAATTTCATGATCAAGAGATTAAGGTTTTATGATTTTAAGGTTGAAGGTTTACAGTCCATGATTTATGGTTTTATGGTCTGGGGTTCATGATTTATGGTTTCATCATTCATTGGTTAAGGTTTATAAGTTATGGTTTTAAGGTTTTAGGTTTATGGTATATTTTGCATGCATGGTTTATAATTCTAAGGTTTAGGATTCATGATTTTAGGGTTCAAAGTTGAAGGTTTAGGGTTTTAGGAATCTAAGTTTCAATGTTTATGGTTTCATGATTTAGGTTTTAAGGTTTCAATGTTTAAGATCTCATGATTGTGTTTCGGGTAAATTGTTTTAGGATTTCAGGGTTTAAGTTTTAGTGTTTTGGTCATAGTTAATGTTTGGTGTCTAAGGTTTATGATTTAAGAATTTATGGTTTATAATTTTAATATTTATGGTTTCATGATTTAAAGTTTAGGGTTTTAAAGTTTATTGTTTATGGTTTGTAGTTTTAGGGTTTAAGATTTGATGGTTTAATTAATGAAACCCAAAATCCTAATTTTGAATTTCATTCATATTTAAGGCTTATGGTATTTGCTTTAAGATGTTAGGATTTTGTGATGCATCTGATAATGAAACCCCAAATCTTTAAGGTTTCAATAATGAAACCCCGAATCTTTAAGGTTTCATTAATGACCCTAAATGTTTAGAGATTCAATAATGAAACCTTATATCTTTAGGGGTTCATTAATGAAATCCTAAACATTTGGGGTTTCATTAATGAAACCCCTTAAATCTTTAGGGTTTCAATAATGAAATCCCCAATCTTTATGAATTCATTAATGAAGCCCTAAATTTTTAGGGTTTAATTAATGAAACTCTAAATGTTTAGGATTTCAATAATGACACATTAAATGCTTAAGGTCTTATTAATGAAACCTCAAATATTTAGAGTCTCATTCATGAATCGTTAAATGTTTAGGGTTTCATTATAAAATGTTTAGAATTTCATTAATGAAATAACAAATATTTAGGGTTACATAAATGAAACCAAAATTTTTTAAGGTTTTATAATAAAACCCCAAATATGTAGGGTTTCATTAATGAAACCCTAAAGATTTGGAGTTTTATTAATAAAACCCTAAACATTTGGGGTTACAATATTGAAACTTTAAAAACTTAGGATTTAATTAATGAATCTTTAAATGCTTAATGTTTCATTAATGAAATCCCAAATGTTTAGGGTTTCAATTATGAAATCTCAATTCTTTAGGGTTTCATTAATAAAACCCATAACATTTAGGGTTTTATTTAAGGTTTCATTAATAAAACCCTAAATATTTGGGGTTTTATTAATGAAACCCTAAAGAATTTCATAATTAAAATCCTAAGCATTTGGGGTTTCATTAATGAAACCCTAAATATTTGGGGTTTCATTAATAAAACCCTAAATATTTGGGGTTATATTATTGAAACTTTAAACATTTAGTGTTTCATTAATGAACCTTCAAATGTTTAATGTTTCATAAATGGAACCCCAAATGTTTAGGGTTTCAATTATGAAACCCTAATTCTTTAAGGTTTCATTAATAAAACCCCAAACATTTAGGGTTGTATTTAAGGTTTTATTAATAAAATCCTAAATATTTAGGGTTTTATTAATGAAACCCTAAAGAATTAAGGTTTCATAATTAAAACCCTAAACATTTGGGGTTTCATTAATGAAACCCTAAATGTTTAAAGTTTCAATAATGTAACCCTAAATGTTTAGGGTTTTATTAATTAAACCCCAAATCTTTATGGTTTGAATAATGAAATTCTAAATGTTTAGGGTTTAAGGGTTTCATTAACAAACCTCAAATGTTTACCTTAAATCTTTAGGGATTCAATTATGAAACCTCAAATATTTTTGGTTTCATTAATGAAACTCTAAATCAAATCACAAATATTTAAGATCTCAATTATGAAACCTCAGAATTTAGGGTTTTATTAATAATAGTTAAGGTTTCATTAACGAAAACGACAAATTTTAAAGTTTCATTAATGAAACTCCACATGTTAAGGGTTTCATTAATATAACTCCATATATGTAGGTTTCACTAATAAAACATGAAATCTTTAGGGCTTCATTAATAAAACCCCATCTGCTTAAGGTTTCTATTATGAAACCAAATTCTTTAAGGTTTCATTAATGAAACCCTAAATGTTTAGAGTTTCAATAATTAACACCCCATATATGTTGGATTTCATGAATGAAATCCTAAATGGTTAGGGTTTCATAATGAATTCCCACATGTTTAGGGTTTTAATTATGAAACTCCAATTAATTAGGGTTTCATTAATGAAACCCTATATGTTTAGGGTTTCATTAATAAAATCCAAAATGCTTAGGATTTCAATTATGAAACTCCGATTTTTTAGGATTTTATTTATGAAACCCCAAATCTTTAAGGTTTGAATAATGAAATCTTAAATGTTTAGGGTTTGAATAATGATTCCTCAAATGTTTAGGGTTTCAATTATGAATCCTAATATTTTACGATTTCATGAATGAAACCCTAAATGTTTATTGTTTCAATTATAAAATCCTAATTCTTTAAGGTTTCATTAATTAAACCCCATTTATTGTTTATTCTTTAAGGTTTTATTAATGAATCATTAATCATTTGAGGTTTCATTAATGAAACCCTAAACATTTGGGATTTATTATTCAATCTCTAATCATTTAAAGTTTCATTTTTTAAACCCCAAACATTTAGGGTTTCATTAATGAAACTGCAAATGATTAGGGTTTCATTAATTAAACGTCAAATGCTAAGGATTTCACAAATGAAACTCTATATATGTAAGGTTTCATTAATAAAACCTGAAATCTTAAAGGTTTCATTAATGGAACCCTAAATGTTTAGGGTTTTATTGATGAAACCCAATTCTTTAGGAATTCAATAATGAAACCTTACATGTTTAAAGTTTCCATCATGACACCCAAAATATTCATGGCTTGAATATTGAAATCCTAAATGTTTAGGGTTTGAATAATAAAACATAAATGTTTAGGGTTTCATTAATGAAACCTAAAATATTTAGGATTTCAATTATGAAAACTTAAATATTCAGGGTTTCATTACTGAAATCCCAAAGTTTTAAGGTTTTATTAATGAAACCCTAAATATTTAGGGTTTTAATTATGAAACCTCAAATATTTAGGGTTTCATCAATGAAACACCAAATGATTAGGAATTAAGTATTTAAACCCCAATTTTTATTGTTTCATTTATGAAACCCCAAATTCATAGTGTTTCATAAATGAAACCCTAAATGTTTAAGATTTCATTAATGAATTCATAAACAATTATAAAACTCAATTATTTAGGGTTTCATTAATGAAACCCCAAATGTTGAAGGTTTCAATTATGAATCTCCAATTCTTTAGGGTTTCATTAAAGAAATCCCAAATCTTTAAGGTTTGAATAACGAAATTTTAAATACTTAGGGTTTGAATAATGATTCCCCAAATGTTTAGTGTTTCATTAATGTAACCTAAAATTTTTAGGTTTTCAATTATGAAAACCCAATTCTTTAGGTTTCATTAATAAAACCTCAAATGATTAGGGTTTCAACAATCAAACCCAAATATTTAGCATTTCAATGATGAAAGACTAAATGATTAGAGTTTCATTAATGAACCTCCAAATTTTTAAGGTTTCACTAATGAAATCCTAAATGTTTAGGGTTTCAATTATGAAATCCGAATTCTTTAAGGTTTCACTAATGAAATCCTAAATGTTTAGGGTTTTAATGATGAAACACCAAATATTTAGGGTCATTAATTAAACCCCAAATAATTAAAGTTTCATTAATGAAACCTTAAACATTTGGGGTTTCATTAATGAAACCCTAATTATTTTGGGTATTATTAATTAAACACTTAAGATTTGGGGTTTTATTAATGAAATCCTAAATGTTTAGGGTTTCATTAATGAATTTCCAAATGTTTAAGGTTTCAATTAGGAAATCCCAATTCTTTAAGGTTTTCTTAATAAAACCTCAAATATTTAGGATTTCATGAATAAATCCCTTAAGGTTTAGGGTTTCATTAATGAAATGCCAAAGATTTGGTGTTTCATTAATGAAATCCTAAACATTGAGGGTGTCATTATTGAAACTCTTAACATTTAAGGTTTCATTAATGAAACCCTATAGAATTGGGGTTTGATAATTGAAACCCTAATCATTTAGGGTTTCATTAATGAATACCTACATATATGAAGTTTCATTAATGAAACACTAAACATTTGGTGTTTCATTAATGAAACAATAAGTATTTGAGGTTTCATAATTGAAACCCTAAACATTTGGGATTTCATTAATGAAATCTTAAATCTTTAGGGTATCAATTATGAAACCCTAGATATTTAGGGTTTCTTTAATGAAACCTCAAATGGTTAGGGTTTTATTAATGAAACCTCAAATTTTTTAAGATTTCATTAATGAAACACTAAATTTTTAAGGTTTCATTAATGAAATGCTAAGCATTTAGGGTTTCATTAATGAAATCCTAAAGATTTTGGGTTTCATAATTAAAACCTTAAATATTTAGATTTTCATTAATGTAATCCCAATCCTTTAGGATTTCATTAATGAAACCTTAAATATTTAGGGTTTCATTAACGAAACCCAAATATTTAGGGTTTGATTAATGAAAACCGTAGTGTTTATTAATGAACCCCCTAAATATTTGTGGTTTTATTAATGAAACCCTAAACATTTGGAGTTTCATGATTGAAGCCTTAAAGTTTGGAGGTTTCAATAATGAAACCCCAAACATTTTTGGTTTTATTAGTGAAACCTTAAAAATTTTGGGTTCATTATTACAACTCTAAACATTTGGGGTTTTATTAATGAAACCATAAACTTTTGTGGTGTCATTATTCAAACTCAAAAGATTTGCGATTTTATTAATGAAACCTTAAACATTTGGGTTTTTATTATTGAAAATCTACACATTTAGGGTTTCATTGTTGAAATCTTAAACATTTCGAGTTTCATTGTTGAAATCTTAAACATTTTGGGTTTCATTGATGAAACCTTAAAAATTTTGGGTTTGATTATTTAAATCTTAAACATTTAGGATTTAATTAATGAAACCTTAAATATTTGAGTTTTCATTAATGAAACTTTAAGCATTTAGGGTTTCATTATTCAAAGCTTAAAAATTTAAAGTTTTGCTATTGAAACCCCAAACATTTTGGGTTTCATTATTGAAACCCTAAACATTTGGCGTCTCATTAATGAAACCCTAGAGAATTGGGGTTTCATTAATGAAACCCTAAATATTATAGGTTTCATTTATTTATGGTTTCATTAATAAAACCCTAAAGATGTAAGATTTCAATATTCAAACCCTAAAACATTAATAAAACACATAATAGGGTTTCATTTATGAAACTCCAAATTGTTAGGTTTTCATTTATGAAATCCTAAATTCTTAGGGTTTCATGAAACCATAAAACCATAACCATGAAACCCTAAATCCTAAATGAAACACCAAATCCTAAATTAAGGTTTCATAAATGAAACCATCAATCATGAAATCTTAAAACCTAAATGAAACCTTAAATCCTAAATCATGAAATGATACCCTAAAGTATAAACCATGAAATCATAAATCTTAATGAAACTCTAAATCCTAAACTATAAAATGAAACCATAAATTATAAATCATGAAACCCTTACAATTAGTCTTAAATGAAATCGTAAACCATAAACCGTGAAATGGACCATTAATCCTAAATCATGAAACTGAAACTCTAAATCATAAACCATGAAGCTAAAAATCGTAAATATTAAACCATGGAACCTTGAATCCTAAACCATGAAATCCAAAATTATAATTTAGGATTTCATTTATGAAACCTTAATTAATGAATGAAACCCTGTGGATTTAGTGCTTAGGGTCTATGGTTTAAGATTTAAAATTCTAAGGTTTCATGTTGCATGGTTTATGGTTTCATGGTCTAGGAATTAGGATTTCAAAGTTAAGATTTAGGGTTTCATTGTTAATATTAAAGGTTTAGTGTTTCATGGTTTGGGATTTAATGTTTCATTTTATGATTTAAGATTTAGCGCTTCATTATGATTGAGGATTTCATTTCATGAATCATGATTTAAGATTTCATTTAGGATTTAAGGTTTCATTTATGAAACCCCAAATTGTGAGGTTTTCATTTACGAAACCTTAAATTTTTAGGGTTTCATGTATGAATCCTTAAATCCTTTAAGTTTCATGAAACCGTAAAACAATAATGACAAAACCCTAAATCCTAAATTAAGGTTTCATAAATGAAACCATCAATCATGAAATCTTAAAACCTAAATGAAACCCTAAATCATAAACTTTGAAATCCTAAAGCCTAACAAAACTTTAAATCTTAAACCATAAAATGAAACCATAAATCGTAAACTATGAAACTCTAACCATAAATCTTAAATGAAATTATAAATCATAAACCATGAAATGAACCCTTAATCCTAAACCCTGAAACCGAAACTTTAAATCTTAAACCATGACACTAAAACACATAAATATTAAACCATGTAACCCTAGATCCTAGACCATGAAACCAAAAATCCTCATTTAAGGTTTCATTTATGAAACTTTAAATCATGAATGAAACCCTGGGAATTTAATGTTTAGGGCCTATTGTTTAAGTTTTAAGAGTTTGGAGTTTCGTGTTGTCTGGTTTATGGTTTTAAAGTTAAAATTTAAGGTTTCATGGTTAATATTAAAGGTTTAGTGTTTCATGATTTGGGATTTAGGTTTTCATTTTATGGTTTAAAATTTATATTTTCATTGGGATTTAAGGTTTTATTCATGAATTGTGATTTAAGATTTCATTTAAAATTTAAGGTTTCATTTATGAAATCCCAAATTCTTAAGGTTTTAACCATAATCACAAAACCTTAAATCACAAATGAAACGTTCAATCATAAAATTTATGGTTTCATAAATAAAATCATAAATCATGAAATATTAAAACGTAAATGAAACCTTAAATCATGAAATTTCAGTGAAATTTAAATCCTAAACCATAACATGAAACCATAAATGAAGAAACCTTAATCATAAATCTTAAATAAAATCCTAAATCCTGAAATGAACCTTTATTCTTAAAACATAAAATCGAAACCTTAAACCTTAAATCATGAAATTAAAAATTATAAATATTAAATCATAAAACCATCAAAATTATCAAATTAAGATATATTCTTTTTTTTCAATTTGTAACTATTTTTTACCGTCATAAATTGTAAAATTTATATACTTTATTTTAAAATTTTGAATAGAAAGATTAAAATTAACATTTATCATATTTAAATGATTAAAAAATTATTTTTAATTTGACACACTAAAACAGAAAAACTATATTATGTAAAGGACTAAATATAAATTTAAACCAAAAAAAAATCATTGATTAATGCTTCATTGTGCTTAATTTACATTTTATGATAATTTATGATTTTTAATCATGAACTCTTTAAATTAAAAATAAATACTTCATACCATATTTTGGGGATTTAAAATCCATTATAAATTATTCAAAGAAGTATTTTTTGACGTTTTAAAAAGTCCCGATAAAAAAGCCACTACAAAATATCACTAACAGGTCATAGTTGAGACCAAAAATACTTACAAAAAATCAAAGATCTTTGTTTTTCATTTCATTTTATTAGTTGAATTTACATTAAAACGTATGCTGAACAAATAATCATGCAGATAGTTTATCATGCATTTTATTATATGTTCCATTGACAAATATGTTGCTTTCAAGTGCAAACAATAATTTCTCCAAGTTCATTATTGTACCCAGTGGAAGAAAGCAACTCCCTACCTGTGCTTTATACTCTAAAGTAAAAAACAAATTATAGTGCGCAAGAATATATATATATATATATATATATATATATGCACAAGAAACAAATATATAATATGAAGTATTAATTCTGCAAGAACACACAAGTTAAAATTCCCAGTCTCACCAAAAGCCAATAAAAGGAAAAAAAAAAAAAAAAAAGAAGCAGATTCAGAACTAGAACTTAGTGATGGAATTGGTGAAGACAAAAGATAGCTACGCTAACAAGGGATCTGAGAAGTGCACCACTCCATGACATGCAATGGAGCCTTCACTAACTCCAACGCACACTCCACCATAATCGTTAGGCACAAACAGCAGGGGCATATGCATGTCAACAACAACCTGCGAAAAATTACGAACCAGAGACAAAGTTTTAATCTTTTTGATGTTTTCACTCAATCAGACACAAACCCATGTTCCAGAATTTGAAATCACACCAACCTCAACAAAGAAAATTGAATTCAAATTACATGGTAGTACTGATTAATTTTACTACTGAAGAAGAAAATTGATGACAGTGAAAAAAGGGTGTGTTGTTGTTCTTACCCAACGATCCATACGACAAGGCCAACGATTGAGACGAGGAGGGCGAGAAGCGCGAAGGGGAGACCCAAGAGAAACCCTAAGGGTCTGCAATCACCATCTGAGTTGCACATATTTTTGTGTCTTTCTTTTTTGTCTGAGAAAGAAAATAATAGAAGAAGAAGAAGTAGTAGGTGAAAGGATTGTTGTTTATTGTGCTATTAAGGGAAGAGAAGCGGGTTTTGTGGCTTAAAACAAAAGCGTACTAGGTTAAGCGTGTATTGGTTTCTCAGTTGAACTATGTGGCACACTAGTTTTGTGAGAAGCTTCAAATCTCAACTTTAAACTGAACGCACGTTTAATAGGTTTTAAGCGGAAAAACAAACATACTATTAACAATTGATATGCCAGGGAGGCAGCAACAGCAAGTTTTCCAGGAAAGGGAAAAGATATTTTTTCCGGGAATCCGTTATTTATAAGGGATTTGTATCAAAAATAACTTTAAAAAATAATTTTATTTGGATAATACTGTAATAAAGTATAGTTATTTTTCGTAGGATTTCTTTACACCAAAATGCTATAATAATCATTATCGACTGCTATAATTATATGATTATCTATAAGACAATATTCTGTCAATAAAAATAAATTAAAAACTTTAATGGTTGTATTTTTATGTTCAAATAAATTGCTTTTTAGCTTTTAAAGATTCTCCTTCTCGGTATGCTTTAGCATCCAGTTAAACAACCTGGATTTGTTCTATTCCTTATCATGATACTGGTATAGTTTTATGACTTTTTTTTATCTTTCTAGTGTGATATACTAATTTTAAAACTTAAGTTCATGATTATGTGTGTCTCTGGCTATTTTATTCTGTTATTTTTTTAACTTTTTGTTGTGTCATCCCTTCCCCTGTTGTAAAATACACGGCTCACTATCCAAGTAGGCTAAGCAATGATCATTGACTTCATTCAACTTCAGTATCACGCTAAGTCTCTGATGATCACACACATTCATAAATTAATAAAAATTTGTGTTATTTACATCAGTGTCTATGTAGTATGTACTCAAAATAAGGAACAATTTTTGTCACCTCTTTTTGCTTACGCTTCTCATCAATAGTGGACGCATGGACTGAATTTTCAAAATTTGCATTGCAGTCAAACTAAGTATACGATAATAATACTGTTATGCTTGTTGGCTGTTGAGGAGATAAGTTCCAACAAAGTTGCAATATCAGTTACTATCTTTCCAATTGAAAATAGAAATTGCTCATTATATTGTGCCAAGATCATTCAGGCGGCTTGGTCAAACTTGAATTCTCTTTTTCCATAGCAATGATGGAAGCCAACCTCTCATAAACCTGTAACAAGTAACCACACATCCATACGCATCAATATTAAGACAGAAGAACAGCTAAATATAAAAAGAGTAAAATAGTCTATACACTGCTGTCATCCAACTACAAATTTTCATATGTTTCTCTTCGACTAAATGTTAGTTTTGGTTCATTATGTTTTAGTTTTTGTTTACTTTATTTCTTTATGTTTTAGAAGCAGCCTCAATTTTATATTTTACGTTTTTTAAATGAGTCAAAATAATCATTTTGAAACAATGTTTATTTTCAATTTTTTTTACGTGATTTTGAATATTTTTTGAAAATTTTGAGATGTGAAAGTTATTTTATTAGAGAATCAAAAGAAGGTTAAATATAATGAAAATCGTGTAAAAAAATGAATCTCATTAACAATTAAAAAAAATTAATATTATATTTTTCATTAATTCGATTGTTCGTTGGATATACTTTTCATGAAATTTACACTATGTTTATTGTCTTTTTTTATTCGAGTTCCATAATTATCATGTAAATGAATCTAATGAAATAGTTTTTACGTCTTTGAATTAGTCAAAAGATGGTTCAAAATCATGTTACAAAATTGAAAATCATGTTGTTTTTAGAAATACTATTTTGATTTATTTTTAAAACATAAATGACCAAATTAAGTCATTTTACCGAATTGAGTTTCTAAAACATGAAGGATCAAACTGAATAAAAATTAAAACATAAAAGATCAAAAGTGACATTTAACCTTTTAAAAAATAACTATCTTATTATAATATCAGATTAGTTGACAGTGAAACATTGTACACCACTGAAAGTGCATAAAAAATACATGAATAATAAGCAGGATGATTGTCACTTACTGCAGAGAGCTGTTTTCTGCTGCCATCTTTGTCTTTCTTGTCCTGATTGCTAGTAGATGATGCATTATCATACCTAGACAGGAGAATATGAGGTAACCAAAATGGTAAAGTTCATATGGAAGTAGTAGGATGGAATTTTTCAGCTATCCTGTCAGTCATACTAATACAAGCCTGATATTAACTAATAGTGACGTACAATTTCTTACCAATCACGGGGAATGCCAGCTTCATCTCGAGCTGAATAATTGAAGGGACCCTTTAGTTCCACATTGTATTCCTTTAGTAACTCTGCATGGTTACAGAAAATTGTTATGTTGAAGATTGCATATTTGCTTTGTTATGTGAGAAGATAAATTTGATATTAACTAGCGATTACGACCTTTAAAAGTGGAGTCTGGAGCACAATTCAGTTTTTGGCAGACAGAAGCAAACCAGTAGACACCAACTGCTACATGTGCAACTTCCTCATCAGCAATTCTAGCCACAATCTTAGATGTCCTATTATCTCCAAAGCCAACTAATTTTTTAACCAGGCGTGGCCCAGCATCAAGTCCTCTAGCCTCCTACAAGTGAAATAGATTCACAGCTTATGTATATATATAAACTATGTTGCATGGCATGTGATTTATAAGGGGAGTGAAAAATATAGATCAATGGGCCAAAATATAAGGTACCTGAACAAGTGGGATGACAGCCAAACGTGCAGCAACATTGTCTGATGATTTCTCACATTCCCTCCATAGCAAATTGTGGGCTGGCATATCACCATATCTGGTTGGAGAGGAGATTCAGAAAATCAGCATAATAAACTAACTAGAATTATGGTTTGTTTGGGTATATTATTCTAGAAGGGCTTTTAAGAGAAGAAAAAATAAAATTAGCTCTTTAATTTTTTCTTGATATTTTGTCTGTTCCTCCTAGACGTCCTTATATAGACACATTTATCCAAACAGAGCCTATGCAACAAAATTGAAGTAACAAGTAGCCTTACTTAAAACCAAGCTCAGCAAGCCTCTGTGCACACCAAGAGAAGTGGCGGCTCTCATCATCAGCAACATGAGCGAAGTCAGCAAAGAAGCCCTCTCCAAGAATTTCACTATAGGGAGAAAATCGGACGACAGTATCCCAGGCCAAATCAATAGCATTGAGCTCCACGTGTGCTAGATTATGAAGCATGTAAGCGTTCAGAGGCAAACCTGAGTCTTTGGGAGCGGGAATTTCCTTAGGGGAAACCTGTAGTCAAAGAAAATAAGGTGAATGAATTGAGGTTGGAGAAGCGAAGTGGTAGAGAACCAATTACCAATTGGGGGAATGGGGGTCGGGCGGGGCGAGAGGGGGGGTGTGGAAATGCCAAGTGGGAGGTTGTGGCGGAGCCACGTGGAGTAAGCCATGTGAGAAAGCTGGGACTTGGTCAGAGGGTCGCTGGTGGAAAGAACAATAGAACCAAGCTCAGCCAATGAAGAACAACAAGAAAAACAAGAACCTTGCCCCACCAATTGGGCTTCTGGACCATTCTCTCCCCACTTCCGATTCTCATTCAGAGGACTCTCCCTCCATTCATCCAGACCTCGCCACGAACAACAAGAAGAGAACCGTCTGGGCTTCAAGCGTGAGCCTGATAGTGATACCAACATCACTTCCACTTTCAGACGCTGCATAGTGCACACTCAACTTTTAAGTTTATATTGCTTGTATATAACTCAATAACTCTTGCTCTTACGCCACGGATTCAGAAATCACATATTCTTTTTTTAAATTGTTTTTCTACGTTTTCAATTTTTATTTTTATTTTATAAATTAATTTATTATTTGAAAAAAAGGATTATAATTATTTGGACAGGGTATAACCATTTTACTCTTTTTATTTTACCATCTTGTTTTTTTTTTTTACAAGATTTTACCATCTTGTTATTCACACGTGCATCGTATTATTATATAGACCAATAGTATTATTCAAATTTAAGTTTCAGATACCTATGTGAAAATTGAAATATCTTTAAAGACCTGTTTGATAGCTTATCCAAATTATTTTAAGTTCACATATCGAATGCCTAGTGAGTTTTTTCACATTAGCCGTTTCCAGTCCAACAAGAGTCTGAGTTGAGTTCATATCCTACTAGTTGTTTAAATGAACAACAAAGGAAGAAGCGTGTCATGGTTGGGTAAATTATGTTTTTTTATTTTTAAAAAGGACCTTTTTATATGCATAACCAAAATATAAGGCTCAACAGCAGGAGATTATAACACTACTGTATAACTTAACCCGCAACTGAATTGCTCAAGATGGTGAAAATACACTTACTTAATACACTATATACTAGTTAATAGACAAACTGAGGCCAAACTCATCCTACCATTATACCATATGGAATGAGATTTCATGTGAACCAATAATGACTTCAAGAACTTGAATTACAGACTATCAAACAAGTCATCAATGGAACTTAATCAGAGTAGCAGTAGTTAGCAATGTACACTGCTACGAAGAACTATCTACCTATCTTCACATTCTACCAAATATTTTACATGAGTTCGTGATCTCAAAAATAAGGCCTTATAGCAATGGTGCAACAATTCCAACAGATGAGAGGAAAGGACCATACTGTATCCGTAGGATCATAGGTGGCCTTCAGAATGCTACGTTTACAAACCAACAGCTAAATTCAGATCCATAATCTGGATGCGGGAAAAAAACCAACTAGCCAACCACTATCTAATCTTAAATATCTGAGATCTGCCACGCCCACATAAAATGAAACAACAAAGGATAAAAAGTTAGAAGTATTCACAAATTTTATGATCAATATATTCAGAAATTCTTATCAATTGCAACTACAAATGTGATTTTGATTAGTTCCAATTCACAAGGTATTATACTTTAAAAAAATAATTACGTTATCTTGTGAAAAACAGAAGACAATTATTGCATAAATAGTAATTATATGCAAATTGTAGCAATATAGAGTTGTGAAAAACAGAAGACAGATATTGCATAAATAGTTATTATATGCAAATTGTAGCATTATAGACTTGCACAGATACCAGTTATAAAAATTTAGCTACAAGGGATTAGAGAGAAAGTAGAAGGCTTGTCAATGGAAATCACAATTCCTAGGACAATTACCCATATCCGAAAACTAAACATCAGCATACCTTGAATTGCAAGACTTAGCCAATAAAAAACAAATGGAGTAAATAAAATAGAACATGGAACACGGGCAAACAGGAACACTAAAGAGTATAAAGTCCTGTAAAAAGCAGACATGTATAGATGAATACCACATGTACCATGTTAACAACAAAGCCCCAACAAAAGAGGAAGAGCACATAAATAGATGTCAAATTTTATAGAAAATACCAATTTATGCAGACATATTCAGCTTGAATGGAGAAGTGAACAGTAAACACCAATGACAAGCATTTAGCACCAGGAATGCACTCAACCACCAAACATCTATGGTAAACCAGTATAAATCGTTTATGAATTATAAGCAACACAATCATGATAGTTAAGAGATCAATCATCTTGAGAGACACGGAGCATATTACACATAATGCACAGCATATAACGAGATAAAGTTTTGGAAGTTGTGATTCTACCTGACAGAATGAATTCAGGTTCTTGGTTACCCTGCATCAGACCCAGAGGCTGAGGAACTATCACTATCAGAATCTGCAAAAATAAAATAAAGAAAAATCAGACAGAACACTTGACTAAAATGACAAGCAGAAGTGAACATGCACTTGCTTGAATAATAGTAGGTAAGATGTCTATTGACTAAATAATTAATCAAAGCACCACTTGACGATGAGCCTGAATCACTGCTGGAGCCTGAATCACTGCTGGAGCTGCTTGAACTACTGGTCTTACTACCATTATCCACTGGAATTTGTCCTTGCTCAGACAAGGATGGGGGAACATTTCTTTCGTCTGCTCATAAACAGACAGACAATATACATCAATTAATTCAATAATGAGACCACAATAATAGCGCCATTAAATTACCTGCTTGTGTTTCTTTTGGAATCTCAACTGCAACTGGTGCCTGACCCTACAGGATGCATGGAATAAAATGCATTTAGAATGATTGTTTGCCAATGATTACATTGGTTGTTGGTAGTTAAAATTGAAAACTTTACCTTCTGCTGGGCATTCTGCCCAGCTCGTTCTCTAGCTTGAATAGCAAGTTCAGCCTTCCTCTTGTTTTTGCTCAAACTTTTCTTATAGTTGGTCACAAATCTATCAAGCTCCCAGAGAGTCTCAGTATCCACACTATCAATGTCCACTTCAATTTCATCATCGTGTTGGGAAAGTGCTGAATTTCTCTTTTTAATGATTTGTACAATTGCATCTAGCTTCTCAGAAGGTAAACTCTGAAGATTTGTGCTGAGTTTCTGCTTTTCCTCATATGTCATGTCTCTTTTGTGAAGATCTTTGGCCTTGGGCTTTTTGGGAGCAGGGGTTCGAGACGAAGGAGTGATGCTCATGATTTTTGGAAGTTGTGTCATTGATTCTGACCTATCCATAATCCGCCTAATATCAATTGGTGGGGGCCGCAATGGAGGAGCCTTTCTAGACAGAGGTGAAGGTGCTCCATAACCCAGGCCATATCTCATCTCGTGGTTGTAATTTGATTCTATTATAGCCCATTTTTCTTCAAAAATATCAGATAGCTGCTCTGCCATTACATGAACGTCTTGCCCTTGGGGATTGTAAGTCATCGCATTACGAAACGTAAGTCTCACATCCTCAGCAAACTCCTTGGGTGATTTGTACCAATTCTTGTTCAGCCTTGATTTCACAGTACCCAAGTCCATTGGATGCGTGATGATATTAAAGTAATCATGCAAACCAAGACCCTTCACGTCAACCGGAACATTAAACACCCAACCATGCTTGTGTTTCATCAATTTTTCAAGCAACGAGCTACAAGTCTTTACAAGCTTGGATCCCATTCCATGCATTTCACCTGCGCCATGCTTCTTCCCATTCAATTTAGACTTCTTGTTACTCTCCGCGGGTGGAAACTTATCTTTCGCAAGCAAGAACTCTGAATTGAGATAGAACTGGTTTGCCTTGGGCGTCCTCTTCTCCTTCTCAACAATTTCACCAACCCCTTGATTATTCTCCAACACCGACACACTCAACTGATGCGAAGACCGGGTAGGTTCTCGCGGTGTAACAACAGCAGATGCCACCTCCGAGTGAGCCCTCTTAGCTCCACCCCCATTACCAATCCCACGATCCACCAACATATCTGAATTACCATACCCACCAAGCACCCCCAACTTCTCTTCAATCCTATTCACCAAACTCCTAACTCTATCAAGCTCACCCTCGAGCCTCCTCCTCCTCAGCTCCCGCTTAGACCGTGCAGCCAAACTGATCCCAACACAATTCTCTGGCCCTGATGACCGTTCTGGCATGCCGGGAACACTCAAAGGCTCGTCCTGAGGACGGTTCAAGCTGGAGGAGTCATCCGAAACCACATCCAACCTCGAATTCACTTGTGGGCGAGCTGAATTTCCATCCTCTGGCACCGGCACAGGCTGAACCGAGGCGTTATTGCTATTATCCGTAGCCATAACGTTCCCATTATCGACTGTACTGTCATCCTTCTTATTGTAATCAACGGCAGTAACAGTAGCAGAACCGTTGTCGCCGCCGCCGCCGCCGCCGTTGGTAGTAGTTGTGGTTGTAGGAGGAGGAACGGCGTTCACGGTGTCGACGGCGTTACCTTTGTTCTTAGGACCTTTAAACGCTTTCCTAGTGTAAACCTTGCCCTCTGTGTATCTCTGCTTTTCTTTGGCGCCATCATCTCCAACTATTGGCCCCGAAGCCATACATCCAAAACCCTAATTCGTTTTCCCTCAACCTGAAACCTTCACAAAACCCTAGAATACAAAACCTAGGGTTTTCCGGAAAACAACGAATCGCGCACGGAGAAGAAGAATAACCTGAAAAGGAATATTAACCTAGAAGTTTCTCCGCGTGAAATCCCGAGAATAAAAACGAATCAACGGGGAAGAAGAAAGCGAGGCTCGCGAGGGAGTATAGAGTAGGGTTTGGAGCTAGCGTTACCTCGGTTCCGATCAGATCTTGCGGTTTCTCTCTCTGGAGACGGAGTTTCTCTCTCTAGAACTCTCGGTGTGTTTCTCTCTCTATGAGCGATATCATATCCTCTTATCGCGTCACACGTGTACGGGTGTACGGCAACGGTGGGAGCGTGTAAGGAACCGTTGATCGGGTGAGAGGAGTGGGTCGGGTGCACCGCAGGGAACACTAGAACATCTCCTTCGCAATATTTTTATTTAGTGTTTTAATTAAGTCTCCTGTATAGCACTTCTTTTTATTTGTTTACTTTGTCAATATATAAGCACCTCAAAAAATATTTCTTCTTTCCAACTCAATATCTCTTTCTGAATTCTTATTTGAAGTTCACAAAAAAAAAAAAAACTTACATTTTTACATTTTATCAATAACTAAGATAATAATTTGTGCCTTGCAAAGGGCATGAGCATTAAATTTATAAATATATATTTTAAAAAATATATTAACATAGTTATGAATATTGATATATATTTAAATAAATTTATATTCTCTTATATAATATTAATTCATATAAATATTTATTTTAAAAGATACAATTCATAAATATATTTGCATTTATATATAACAATTATACATGATTTTAATAAGATTTTATAATATATTTTTATAATTATTAGTTTTTCTTTTAAAAATATGTTTTCTTCGTAAAAAAAAAAAAAAGGTTGATATATATTTTTCTTTCTTATAAATATTGAAAAGTTCATAAAATTTTTTATTAAATTATATGTATTTGATATATTTTTCTTTTGACTTATTACACCTCTCACTTTACTTATTTCATCTTTATAATTTTTAATTTTTAATTAAATATATTTTTAGTTTCTCAACTATGGACTTTTATTTTTTTAATCTTCAATTTTTTTTCTTTATTTAGTCCTTCAATGTAAAAATTATGATACTAGTCCTGCTCCGTTATGTCTTAAAATTTAATTTTTAAATTTAACCTTATAAATGCAATTTATGGCAGTTCTGGAATAGGTAAAAGATAACCCCAAAATCAATCTTCTCCTCGTGCAACGATCAGACTCAAGAATCTTCCTAATTAAATATATTCCAAACACAACAATGAACAAACAAACCAAATCAAGTAGCGCTGGAGAATCTCGACAGCCTTGAATAACAGACCGTGAGGTTTTATTCTCGTGGAAGAGGTCACCGCCGAGGAGCACAAAGTCCATTAGGTGGCGTGGCGCTCCGCTCTACGATGGCACAAATCTCTTCGAAGGCGTGGAACGAGGGATTCAATTCCTAATCTTAACCAATTAACCATGGAATAGAAAATACATACTCACAAAATTATTTAAAAGATAAAAGATCAAAACAAACAAAAAAATCATTTAAACATTTATTTTTAAACTGTTTTCTACGTTTTCAATTTCATTTGTTTACTTTAGAAAATAATTATATTATATTACAATCTTTAAGAAAAAAGTGATTAATTTCTAGAAATAGACAGTTCCGAAACATAATAAAGAAAAGATATGGTACCAGGGAGGAATGCCTCAAATTTTCATCTTTAGATGACCAGGACTTGAAAACTACCTCCAACTTTTAATCCATAACTGTTGAGCTTTGATCATCCAGCAGAATTTCAAACCCTATATATCATTACTAGTTACTAGCCAAACTCATGCTACCATTACCATATGGAATGAGATTTCATGGGAACCAACAATGACTTCAAGAACTTGAATTACAGACTATCTTTGTATAACAGCAGGAGTCGCGAATCTGCCAGCACTAAATCAAACACGTCATCAATGGAACTTAATCAGAGTAGCAGTAGTTAGCAATGTACACTGCTACGGAGAACTATCTACCTATCATCACATTCTACCAAATATTTTACATGAGTTCGTGATATCACAAATAATAAGGCCTTATAGTAATAGTGCAACAGTTCCAACAGATGAGAGGAAAGGACCCCATATTACATCAGTAGGATCATAAGTGGCCTTCAGAATGCTTCCTTTACAAACCAACAGCTAAATTCAGATCCATAATCTGGATGCGGAAAAAAAAAACTAGTCAACCACTATCTAATCTTAAATATCTGAGATCTGCCACACCCACATGAAATGAAACCACAAAGGATAAAAAGTTAGAAGTACTTCACAATTTCTATGATCAATATATTCAGACATTCTGATCAATTGCAACTACACGTGTGATTTTGATTAGTTCAATTTACAAGGTATTATACATTTTAAACAAGAAAAATGCTAGGAACACACTCTTTTAAATCCACTCTCTCTAATTGGTTAAAATTTATCCAAAATCACAAAATTGGGTGGTCCAACATCAAATTGGGTGACCTCACATCCTATTTAACGTCTCTCTTCTGATTTTGTAGTTTACAATGAAATTTGATCAATCAAATGAAGTGTGTCGAAAAGAGTGTATTTGAGAGTGTGACCATAGCACTTCTCTTTACGTTATGTTGTGAAAAACAGAAGACAGCTATTACATAAATAGTAATTATATGCAAATTGTAGCATTATAGAGTTGTGAAAAACAGAAAGCAAATATTGCATAAATAGTTAATATATGCAAATTGTAGCATTATAAAATGATCCGACAATGGCATGCAGACAAATGTTCACAAGGAAATTTCTTCCTATGATTTGTTATTTCTTCTGGGAAATCATGAAAAAAGTACAAGATAAAAATGTCATCCCAAAATGATGCATTTCCGTTCCTCTAGTTTATAATGGATCACATCAAGAATGCAGAGATGTAATATAACATAAATAAAGCAAAGCAAAGCAAATCATCAATTCATAAATAGCAAATAGTAATGAGTATACAAAAACCAGCATTTCAAACCCAATACAGTATAAAATCCAATATAACACTGATGTGAGGCTAATGCTAATAAAGGTGCTTCTAATCTACACACCAAAATAAAATGAAAAAAAATAAATAAGAAATTACAAAACAATCTACTAATACTACTCAAGAAACCTTCATAACAGTTCCAGAAACCAAATAACTTAGAGAGAATTATGAAGTAAGAAAGCAAATGTGACTTCTCACACTACTAATATTTACTTTCCAATTCAATATGCTTCAAATATTTTCAGGGAGATATTAATTGTTTAAACTCTAGAGGTATATTAACAAATAACAATGCAATATTCAATTAATCTCTTTATATTCTACACACTAAGTACATTTACATCTGACAACAGTGTTGCACCACTGTCAGCATGGCACAATAAAAATTCTTAAATTCAGACACATGCACTAACACGGATACCAGTTTTAAAAATTTAGCTACAAGGGATTAGAGAGAAAGTAAAAGGCTTGTCAGGGAAAATCTCAATTCTTAGGACAATTACCCATATCCAGAAACTAAACATCAGCATACCATGAATGAGAAGACTTAGGTTATGCCAATAAAAAAATGCTCTCAACAAATGGAGTAAATATAATAGAACACCAATTTTATAGAAAATACCAATTTATGCAGACATATTCAACGTGAATGGAAAAGTAAACACCAATAACAAGCATTTAGCTCCAGGAATGCACTCAGCCAAACATCTAGGGTAGACCAGTATCAATCTTTATGAATTATGAGCAAACACAATCATGATAGTCAAGAGATAAATCATCTTAGGAGATACCTATGTCACTCTACATAATGAAAAGATGGGAGTACAAACAATGTGTGACACAGAGCATACTACACATAAAGCACAGCATAAGACGAAATAAAATTTTGGAAGTTGTGTTTCTACCTGACAGAACGAATTCAGGTTCTTGGTGACCCTGCATCAGAACCAGAGGCTGAGGAACTATCACTATCAGAATCTGCAAAAATAAAATAAAGAAAGGTCAGACACAACACTTGACTAAAATGATTAGCAGAAGTGAACATGCAGCGGCATGAAAAATAGGTAAGATATGTCGACTAAATAATTAATCAAAGTACCACTTGACGATGAGCCTGAATCACTGCTGGAGCTGCTTGAACTACTTGTCGTACTCCCATTATCCACTGGAATTTGTCTGTGCTCAGGCAAGGATGGGGGAACATTTCTTTCATCTGCTAATAAACGTGACAAGATACATCAATTAATTCAATAATGAGATCCACAAAAACGCAACCACTAAAAATTACCTGCTTGTGTTTCTTTCGGAATCTCAACTGCAACTGGTGCCTGACCCTACAGGAAGCATGAAATAAAATGAATTTAGAATGAATGTTTGTCAATGAATACATTGGCTGTTGGAAGTTAAAATTGAAAACTTTACCTTCTGCTGGGCATTCTGCTCAGCTCGTTCTCTAGCTTGAATAGCAAGTTCAGCCTTCCTCTTGATTTTGCTCAAACTTTTCTTGTAGTTGGTCACAAATCTATCAAGCTCCCAGAGAGTCTCAGTATCCACACTATCAATGTCCACTTCAATTTCATCATCATGTTGGGAAAGTGCTGAATTTCTCTTTTTAATGATCTGTACAATTGCATCTAGCTTCTCAGAAGGTAGACTCTGAAGATTTGTGCTGAGTTTCTGCTTTTCCTCATACGTCATATCTCTTTTATGAGGATCTTTGGCCTTGGGCTTTTTGGGAGCAGGGGTTCGAGATGACGGAGTGATGCTCATGAATTTTGGAGGATGTGTCATTGATTCTGACCTATCCAAAATCCGCCTAATATCAATTGGTGGGGGCCGCAATGGAGGAGCCTTTCTAGACAGAGGTGAAGGTGCTCCATAATCCAGGCCATATCTCATCTCACGGTTGTAATTTGATTCTTCTACCATAGCCCATTTTTCTTCAAAAATATCAGATAGCTGCTCTGCCATTATATGAACATCTTGGCCTTTGGGATTATAAGTCATCGCATTACGAAATGTAAGTCTAACATCCTCAGCAAACTCCTTGGGTGATTTGTACCAATTCTTGTTCAGCCTTGACTTCACAGTACCCAAGTCCATTGGTTGTGTGATGATAGTAAAGTAATCATGCAAACCAAGACCCTCCACGTCGACCGGAACATTAAATACCCAAGCATGCTTGTGCTTCATCAACTTCTCAAGCAACGAGCTACAAGTCTTTAAAAGTTTGGATCCCATTCCATGTCCCATCTCACCGGCACCATGCTTCTTCCCATTCAATTTAGACTTCTTGTTACTTTCCGCAGGTGGAAACTTATCTTTCGCAAGCAAGAACTCCGAATTGAGATAGAACTGGTTTGCCTTGGGCGTCCTCTTCTCCTTCTCAACAATTTCACCAACCCCTTGACTACTCCCCAACACCGACACACTCAACTGATGCAAAGACCGGGTAGGCTCTCGCGGTGTAACAACAGCAGATGCCACCTCCGAGTGAGCCCTCTTAGCTCCACCCCCATTACCAATCCCACGATCCACCAACATATCTGAATTACCATACCCACCAAGCACCTCCAATTTCTCTTCAATCCTATTCACCAAATTTCTAACCCTATCAAGCTCACCCTCAAGCCTCCTCCTCCTCAGCTCCCGCTTCTCCTGCTTAGACCGTGCAGCCAAACTGATCCTAACACAATTCTCCGGCCCCGGCCCTGGTGACCGCTCTGGCACACCTGGAACACTCAAAGGCTCATCCTGAGGACAATCCGGAACACGCAAAGGCTCATCCTGAGGACGGACCGGAAAACTCAAAGGCTCGTCCTGAGGACGGTTCAAGCTAGAAGAGTCATCCGAAACAACATCCAACCTCGAATTCACTTGTGGGTGAGCTGAATTCCCATCCCCCGGCACCGGCACAGGCTGAACCGAGGCGTTATTGCTATTATCCGTGGCCCTAACGTTTCCATTATCGACAGTACTGTCATCCTTCTTATTGTTATCAACGGCAGTAACGGTAGCAGAACCGTTGTCGCGGACGTTGGTAGTATCTGTGGTGGTAGGAGGAAGAGGAACGACGTTCACGGTGTCGACGGCGTTACCTTTGTTCTTAGGACCTTTAAACGCTTTCCTAGTGTAAACCTTACCCTCGGTGTATCTCTGCTTCTCTTTGGCGCTATCATCTCCAACTATTGGCACCGAAGCCATACATCCAAAACCCTAATTCGGTTTCAGTCCGCCTGAAACTTGCACAAAACCCTAGAATACAAAACCTAGGGTTTTAAAACAACGAATCGCGCACAGAGAAGAATAATAACCTAATAAGGAATATTAACCTAGAAGTTTCTCCGAGTGAAATCCCGAGAATAGACACGAATCGACGGAGAAGAAAGCGAGGCTCTAGAGGGAGTAGAGAATAGTAGGGTTTGGGGCTAGTGTTACCTCGGTTTTGATCAGATCTCGTAGTTTCTCTCTCTAGAACTCTCGGGGTGTTACTCTCTCTATGAGCGATAACATATGCTCTTATCGCGTCACAGGTGTACGGGTGTACGGCAACGGTGGGAGCGTGTGAGGAACCGTGGACCGGGTGAGAGGAGTTGGTGGTGACGCGTCTGAGGGTGCACCACAGGGAACATTATAGCACCAAATTTTTGGGAACGCGAACTCGAGAAGAGGTTTGGGGCGTGATCCTCACGCACCAATCAGGGGGCAAGGAGAGAGGGTCGTGTAGGTCACGCTGAAGTGGAAAGGAGACGGGAGTTTGTGGCGCGAGTTTCGTTTGCGAAAATTTGAAATTTTTGCATAGCCGGGGGTGTGGCGCGTGACTAGTACTCGCCATTTCAGACGGGCACTGGTCTTGACCAGTCTCCGGAAGGGATTATCACGCGCCGGCATGGCAGGTGGAGTGCGTTGCTATTTTTTCTTTTGGGCCTTTGGACGGGTCTTATTTGGGCTATGTTGTGGATTGCAGCCCACTCAATGTTTGTGTATATCATGTGGCCCTTTTTCTAAGCTTCTGATCGAAAACTTTTAATTGATTGTTCATTAAAATGATTGGGTAAATTTGATCTGTACTTTAAAAGAGTAGAGAGGAGATTCAAAAGGTGGACTTTAATTGTATGGTAAAAATAGTTAATGAATTGTGTTCACAATTATTTGCAAGGTTTGAATAAAGAACATTGAATAAGCTTTATCAATATTTTTTTTATTTATTATAATGATTGAATATTAAATGATTTTTAATTTTAATATTACGTGCATTTACACTTTTAGTAAAACTTTTTTACTTTTATTTTTTAATTAATTGATATAATTAGGTCAAATTAGTGTAATAAAAACAAGGTCTAGTCTGCATGGTACATCATAAATCAAACAAAGATTTTGCATACATTTGATACTTATTTGGATACCAAAAAGTGTCCTATTTGTGTTAATTGGAGTCAATCTAAAAACTGTATTAAACTAAAAACGGATGATTCTTCTTTTTGGTAATCTTGGATTGTTTGGATTTGGAGGATTTCTTCGTGATTCTTTAGACATTGGCTTGTCAATTTTATTTTATTTTTGGCTTTTATAGTGATACAACAAATGTATATGCATATATAGTTGTTTGCCATCTATAAAGGTCAACTTCTGGCTTGGAATTATGGTTATACTCACGTACGTAGTTTGTGAAACAAATTCTATGACAGTTCTGAATCTCGTCATCAAACAGGATTCACTTCCGCATCCTTATACTGTTGTGATTAACTGCATTCGTTCCTTTATTAACAAGTCTTAGACTCTTTCTTTCTGTCATGTTTATAGAGAGGGAAAGTAATTAATGTGTTAATTAGCAAAATAATGATCTATGTCTAGTTATTAAGTTTGTGAAGCTTAATTTACGCGCATACTTCAGCTGCCTCCTTGAGCATTATATAATGTTGAGAATATACACCAATTTATGATTTTAAGTACACTTGAACTTGAATTTTGCTGTGAATTAAGCAAGGTAAGTAGTTAATAATTAATATATTATATATTCACGCAGATGAAACTATTAATTAAACTTAAAATAAAATATGATCCCATATATAAGTAAGAGAAGTGATATTATAATATTAATGGCCATATATATGTAGCTAGAACTACATGACAAATTCTAATTCACTGACCTTCTACTTCTCTAAAGGAAAAACACAGCACAAAAAGGAGAAAAATTAAAGAACGTAGAAAAGAGAGAAACAGAGATACCACTAGTGCTGACAAATTAAGAACACAAACAAAAATGAAGCGTACTCCACCTACATACACATGCTTTAGAACACTGGGTTTCGACTTCGAAAGCAACAAGTAGCTAGGTTTATTTGAAAACACGACCACGAAGCTTAAATAGGGGAAGAAAATATACTACTAATACTCAACCATACATGCATGCACACTTTAGTTTCTTGGTGGTGTTGCATAATTATGATGAGGATCTGGTCCCTCTGGTGCGAGTCTATGTGTATTTCCATCCTTGTGATCAGCAGCACCATCATCATCTTCAACATGAATATGCTTTGATAGGTTGGGACCTAAATATTTCTCAAGAAAACGACGGTTATCTGCAATATTACTACGAGCCTGCAAAGTCATGAACAAGGTGGAGAAGATTATTAGAATTGCAAGTATAGATACTCGAGTAGCCATTGGCATGCACTATTCAACATACAAATTACGTATACTAAGCTTGATGAGAGAGTAGTGTGGAAGCACTATATATAAGCAGAGACGGACGCACGGGGCACGGGGGCAAGCAGGAGCTTGAGCCCGGACAAAGCCATGTAGTATATTATATTAATTTAATTATAAGATATATATGAAGGAGAATAATATATTTTTTAAAATTTTAAAATGATATTGTTATCTTTTAAAATATTATATATATATATATATATATATATATATATATATATATATATATATATATATATATATAATTTAATTATAAGATATATATTTAAAAAATATATAAATGTGAATTGTGATTCTTTACCGATATAGTAGAGATTGATAGATTGATAAAGGAGAATAATATAATTTTTAAAATTTTAAAACAATTTTATTATCTTTTAAAATATTATATATATATATATATTATCATCTTACTTTTCCAATTGTTATTTTCTCAATTTCTTCACATTAATAACGTTTGACACGTTAACTGTGTCAATTATGTAATTTGTTCAGGTAAGTTATAAAGTTTAAAACTGTTTTTTATTTTCAGATTTTATACTATACATCTATACTTGTCAATTAATTTTTCATTCTTCTTTGTTTTAAGTATTTTTTTTTTTGTGATTTAAAGATTCGTAGTGCTGCATTTTGTTTACCTTGCTACTTATTTAATAACAATCATGGTAATTAAAATGATGGAAGACATGCTTTTGCTGAAGTGAGATTTAGAAATTGGAAAAAAGTCAATGATAGAAAAAATTGTGCATTTTTATGTCATGAAGGAGTTGGCCCAAATTCATTGCATAAAAGATGTCTAAAATTTTGTGATGATTTAATTGATTAATCTCAACATATTGAGAAAATATTTGATAGACAAAGTGCTGAAATCATTGCCAACAATCGTTTGCGGCTAAAGACTTCAATTGATGCAATAAGATGGCTCACATTTCAAGCATGTGCTTTTAGAGGTAATGATGAAAATATTAACTCGTTAAATAGAGGAAATTTTATTGAGTTAGTAAAACTTTTGTCTTCTTACAACAATAATGTTTCTAATGTTGTCCTTGAAAATGCTCAATATATCTCACCCAATGTTCAGAAAGAAATATTATATATTTTTGCTAGAAAGGTGCGTGTTGCAATATGCGAAGCAATTGGTGATTCTAAATTTTGTCTTATTATTAATGAAGTACAGGATGAATCAAAAAGAGAACAAATGACTATAATTTTAAGATTTGTTGATAGACAGGGGTATGTTTAGGAGAGATTTTTTTATCTCATTCACGTTGCTGACACATTTTCTTTAACTTTAAAGAAAGAAATTTCAAGTGTTCTTTCTCGTCATTGTCTTGATATTCAAAATCTTCGTGGTCAAGGGTATGATGGAGCTAGCAATATGCGTGGTGAATGGAATGGGTTACAAGCTTTGTTTTTGAAAGATTGTCATTATGCATATTATATTCATTGTCTTGCTCATCGATTACAACTTGCTCTAGTTGCGGCTGCTAGAGAAGTTAGTCACATTCATCAATTTTTTTCAAATTTAACATTGATTGTGAATGTTGTGACTGCTTCTCCTAAGAGACATGACCAATACAAGTTGCTCAAGTGTCAATCATTACAAATTTGATTGCTAGTGATGATATTGAAATGGACAGTGGATTAAATCAAATAGGCACCATACAAAGAGCTGCAGATACTCGATTGGGATCTCACTTAAATTCAGTTCAAAGCCTATTACGTATGTTTGATGCTACTTGTGAAGTTATTCAAAAGGCTACAGAAGAAGGTAATTATTCTCTTCGAGGCGATGTTAATAGTGCTTATGATATTTTCACATCTTTTGAGTTTATTTTTCTGTTGCATCTTATGAGAGATATCTTATCAATTACCCATGAGTTTTGCAATGCTTTACAATGTAAGAATTAAGATATATTGAATGTCATGTCTTTGGTCTCCACTACTAAATGTTTGATTCAAAGAATGAGGGAATCAAGTTGGGAAAGTTTTTTCAAGAAAGTCATATTATTTTGTGAGAAGCATGAGATTAATGTTCCTAATATGACTACCTTGTATGTTCCTAGAAGAGGACGAGCTCACAAAAATATTGATCAAATTACTGTTGAGCATTATTATTGTATTAATTTGTTCATTGCTACACTTGATACTCAGTTACAAAAGGTTAATAGTAGATTTAGTGATAATATGGTGGAATTAATTATGTTGAGCTCAACTTTAGATCCAAAAGATCATTACAAATCACTCAATGTGGAGAAAATTTGTGAATTGGCAATAAAGTTTTATCCTGGTGATTTCACTAACCAAGAGAAGTTGCATCTTAAAGTACAAGTTCAACATTATGAACTTGATGTTCCTTTTCATTCTGAATTTAGAAATTTATCAACAATTTCTGAGTTATGTTAAGGATTGGTGAAAACAAAAAAGCACTTGACTTATTTTTTTATTGATCGTCTAATTCGTTTAGTATTGACTTTTCCTGTTTCAACTACCACAACTGAAAGATCATTTTTAGCTATGAAAATTGTCAAAAATAGGCTCAGAAATAAGATGGAAGATAAATTCTTAGCTAATTGTTTGATTACATACATTGAAAGAAGGATTGTTGAAAAGTTTGATACAGATTCTATTATTGATGAATTTTATGATATGAAAGAGCGACATACACAACTTAAATAAAATGTACGATACAATTAAATGTTAGTCTATTATAATTTTTTTAAAGATTATTTTATTTTATTTTATTATGAAAAAAATTCTAGCCCCCCTTTACTGGATCCGTCCCTGGCTCCACATAAATTCGAAACCTCTCTCTATTTTCGAATTTGCCCAGTGAGACTCATGTGAAATATAATCTCATGTTTAATAAGAAAATTAAGAATTTCATAATGTGTTATATATGTGTTACCTTAAAAGGAAAAACCCCTTATTCTTGTAGACTTGATCGAAACATGCATACGGTCAATAAGATGCCTGTGTACATTCTTCACTGGGTTTTGGTTAAAGAAAAGGAAAAAGGAATTTAAGAGGGTAGTGGTTACATGATAATTGGTCAATATGTATTCATATTAATGGTTAAATTTAACTAGGTTACTGTTTAATTATTATAAAGATTAGGACGTTTTTGTCTAGAATCTAGATGTCTTTAACATTGCATGAAATGCTATTGCAGGACAATGACAGATGTATTATATAGCTTTGTATTTATTTATTTTTTGTTAATAAGTTTGTATTTCTTTTTGTCATATTGATAGAGCATGTGTTTTGGAAATGTAAATATCATTGAAAACCTCTAAAGATTGGATATCTGAAATATCGTTATTCCAAGTAATGGATATCTTAAACCGTGATATATGAGATGCGCTCATAGAGGATCATCAACTTGAAAATGGAATGTAGTATACGAGTGAATAGCAAAGAACATGTTTTTGGAATGCATGATAACTTTCAAACCATGAACAGAAGCTAATAAATTAAAAACACAAAATATTGTTGATTGATTTTTGAAGGGCTCAATGCGTGCATAGGGGTTCCTCTAACGTTTGTATGAGCCACATAAAAGATCTAGCTCTTACATATTTTCAGTAAATTTATTATAAATAGGTGGTGAGTAATTATTGTAACGAATAGGAGGAGAAAAAGGATATGATTCGAGATCAGGCAATCAGCTTAAAGCAGCATGCTAGCATGATTTGCTAGTGCCTGTCGTACACCACATAGGAAGAAGGATATATAGAAAAATATATATAGTAGCAACCAACCCATTTACACTTCGAGGCTGTCCATTTCATGGGAGAATATGCTACAGCATAAACCCTTGGGGGCTCTTATTTACTTATAGACAAGCAAAATTATTATATAAATAAGGGTGAATATCTAAATTAGTTCCTAAAAAATGAGTGATAATACTCTCCATTCACATATATATATATATATATATATATATATATATATATAAACCATTTAGGTCTTATTTATTGATTTCAATAAATAGTTTTATATTTTCCATTTGACACATTTGTAATTGTTTGTCCTTTGAATGCATTTATGTGTTTTTTAATGTTAGCAAAAGAATTTTACTCTCATGTGTAATTTCTTGAGTCATCATATAAAAAATCACATCATAGGATTTTGATCCATACTTTCGATTTTAATCGTCGTGATTCCAGTTGCGACACAATGCTCAAGTCACATTTATGTTCAAGTAAGTACACAACATAGTCGTTTGAAATAGTTGGTCTACGTTGCCTTTCAAACCTTCTTGGTGCTATCTCTTGTGACTCTTCTATCACTTGTTCATTTGTGACTTAGACATTGTCTACTAGTTCATCATCCTGTGGGTTTTGAATATTAATATGTTGTCTCCGGGTGTTATTTGACTATAATACAACCAGAGGAACAACATCTTGATGAGGGACTTGAGGTGAAGAAGGTTCACCATGAGTTTCTACAATATCCACCTTTCTTGATTTCTCACTCCCACTAACTTGATAATTTTCAATGAACCTAGCACTACCAGACTCAACTATTCTCATACTATGGTTAGGACAATAGAATCTATAACCTTTGAATTTTTCAGTATAGCCAATGAAGAAACCACTAATGGTTCTTGCATCAAGCTTCTTTTCATGTGGATTATACACTTTTACTTCAGCCGGACAACCCCAAACATGGAGATGCCTCAAACTAGGTTTCCTTCTTATCCACAGTTCATAAGGTGTCTCAAGAACTACCTTACTAGGAACCCTATTAAGCATATATAAAACAATCTTTAATGCATGCATCCACAAAAATAAAGGTACAATACTATTATTCAACATAGACCTAACCATATCCATTAAAGTACGATTCTGCCTTTCAGCCACACCATTCTGTTGTGGTGTGCCAGGCATAGTATACTATGCACATATGCCTCTACTTTCAAGGAACTTTGCAAATGGACTAGGACATTGTCCATTCTCATTATATTTTCTATAAAATTCACCACCTCTATCAAACCTTACAACTTTCACTTTTCTATCCAACTGCTTTTCTACCTCATCAATGAATACATTTAAGACATCCATTGATTGAGATTTTTCATGCAGAAGATACAAATAAGAATAACGTGAAAAGTCATCAATAAAGGTGATAAAATACTTTTCAACACCTCGAGATGGAACATCAAAGGGTCCACAAATATCAGTGTGTATCGATCCTAGAAGTTCATTACTTCTTATAGCATAATTCTTTGATATTTGTTTGGTTTGTTTTCCTTTAATACAATCCAAACATATATCCCAATCACCAAAATCCAATTGAGGCAAAATATCATTTTTCATTAGCCTCATTATCCTTTCCTTGGATTTGTGACCTAACCTTTGATGCCATAAAAAGGCAGAACTATCATCATGAACATTTTGCTTACTACTAACAAGACATTCCACATTAAACAAAGATTCATTAAACTTTACATTAAGATTGAAACAATATAAACCATCCTTTAAAGTACCAGATCCATAATAGTACATATCTTTAATTAAAGAAAATATATTGTTTTCAATCTTGAAAGTAAAACCTAATTGATTCAACTTTGCAACAGAAACTAAATTCCTGACACATTCAGGTACATAGAGACATCCTTCCAAATCTATATGACACCCAGTGTTTAAGATTAATCTGTACGTCCCTATGCCTTGTATCCTTGCCTTCATTCTGTTTCCCATGTAAAGAAACTTTTCAGTTCCTTTTATGGTTTGGATCGAAAAAAATCCCTGCATAATATGTGAGACATGAATAGTTGCTCTAGAATCAAGCCACCAGGTATTATTAGGAACCTCAACAAGATTTGATTCGAAATTTACAGATATATAAAATATACCTTTATTTTCAAACCATTTCTTTCTTTTCGGGCAGTCCTTCTTAAAGTGACTACTCTGTTTGCAGAAGTAGCACTTCTTTTCTTTACAGACTCCTCCATCCTTAACTTTTAATTAAGAATTTCCCTTATCCTTCTTACCTAACTTGATTCTACTACTACTAGCTTTATTATGAGTCATGAGATGAATTGAGTTGTCCTTCAATTTCTTTAATCTCCTTTCCTCTTGAATTAGCATGGCCTTTATTTCTTGAAAATTCCATTTTTCTTTAAGAGTGTTATAGTTTACTTGAAATTGGCCAAATTCAGTAGGAAGAGAGTTCAAAATGAATTATACTAAGAAGGTCTTACTCAGTTCCATTCCTATGGAATTCAACTTTGGCTGTCAGATTTGCCATTTTAGTCACATGATCATGAATTGGTTGAGACTAATCAAACATTTTATTTGTTAGGTCACTTGATAGGTTCCCTACAATTGACTTGTCAGTAATGTTTGATTGTGAGTACTCCTTAACCAATTTCATGAACTCCTTTGCATTGTCTGTTTTAGGCATAGATAGCTTCACATTTACAGCCATAGACATTCTCATCAAGTTCAAACACAATCTGTTAGACCGCTCCCAAGCCTTATATAGAGACTTGTCAGCATCAGTACTGGTCTCTGTAATGATTGGGGGGCTTTCATCCATTATTAATGCTAAGTCCAAATCTGTTACACCCAATTGAAACTGGATCATTTCGAACCAATCATCATAATTCAGCCCATTGAACTTGATCATTAAGTTTCCTAAACCAAACATATTAGCCATGGTTGATACATTCAAACAAACTCACACATTAATGCTTTGAGTAAATGGATTCAGACTATATAGACTTTAATCATGCATCTAAGTTCACATTTGGGTGATAAATAAACACATTTCAATATCAATAATGTTGCCAACAAATATACTTTAATGGGCAATAAACCATGTTATTCTTGACATACATGATATTTTTGGATATACACATACTCAATAAGCATGGAAACAAATCCTTAATATCATTAATTATAAGTAATGGTTCACCTTTAGGTAATCCATATGTGCCTTATAATTAAAAATTTCATTCAGCCCAAACATAAAATTTTTATAACATTATTATATCAAACTATGCTATTCTTGACATACATGATATCTTTGGATATATACATACTCAACAAACATGAAAATAATTCTTTAATATCATTAATTATAAGCAATGGTTTACTTTTGGGTAATCCATATGTGCCTTATAATTAAAAATTTCATTTAGCCTAAAAATTTTTATGGCATCATTATACCAATCAGTTTATATTTTGGAAATACAAAACTCAATAGATTTGATCACTTTGGTGATTAACAAATCCTTCTTTAATATGTAATTCCAAAATAATTCATTTCTGTAAAACAATTTTACAAATCAAAATTTTAAAATAACACATAAAAGAACCTTTATGGAATTGAATTATGTAAAATTTCACATATAGAAAATAACCATAACTCTTCAATTCATGTAAATATATATCAAAATGTCATAATTATTTGTTAATTGATATACATATTACAAAAACCATTATGTGTTCACTTTTCACATGCACATATTACAAAACCAATCCAAACTTATAAAGGTAATGCAACAAAAAGTCAAGTAATGTCAATATGTTTTGGATTCCGTGAAAAGTTTTTTTTTTTTTTTTTTGCAGCGAAAATAAATTAGATTATTATTTTATGGAGAAAAATTATATCCGTAACCTATGCTCTGATACCAATTGTTAACAAAAGAATTTTACTCTCATGTGTAATTTCTTAAGAGTCATCATATAAGAAATCACACCATAAGATCTTAAATATTATTATTTCTCACTTCAATCATAATCTGTTAAGAGAGTTTAGAAGACTTACCTGGATCCATAATATCTGCAGAAATATTTACAAGAATTTCTCCCTTCTCTGACTTCCTTTACTTGATCACTTTTAACTTTTTTCTCTACAGTTTCCTTATGTGAGAGACTTTTCAGAAGTTTTGAAGAAGTTGAGAAAAGATGCAGAGGAAGTGTCTAAAGAAAAGAGGAAAATCATCCTTTTATATTGTTGAGACAACAATAACTTCCATAACTTCTCCAACTTCCTTTAACTTCTTTCATTTTTCTTTAATGCCAAAAATAACATTTAACGAAATGAGGAGAGAGAGACTTATTTTAATAACTTAAAAATAATTCCCAATGATTTTAACATAATTTCAAGTCTAATAACCATCACATTACACTTCTTTTCATTAAAGTCATTTCATAATTACATGAGTCATTATTAGATTAAATAATCTAACACTTAAAAGTTTACCCTCTCTAATCACTTGAAAATGCAAGAGAATGGAAACATTAATATCAATGGTAAGATTTTTGAAAAGTTTGTAAGTTTTTTTTAACTAATTTAGAAGTAATTTTGATAAAAAAAAAAATTATTTGGTACAAAAACTTATTTTAATAGCTTATGATTTATTTACATTAACTATTTGACAAGTAGATTATGAAAATAAGTTAACTTATAAGTTACTAACACTTATCCTGCTGGCCAATTAACTATCGTCACGACCAAACGAATTCAAATAAAATAGTGATGGGTGATTTATAAATTTAAATTTAAAATTTAGAAACTCAAAACAACAAAATATTAAAACTAAAATCATAGAACACACATAAACATCAGCACACATGTAATAAGCAATATAACTTATTCTTTAATATCCTCCACATGTGTTACTTTTTATCTATAACGGATCACCACGTAAAAACTTCACTTTCCAGCATAATCTAATAATGGATGAGTCAATTCTATAATAAATGTTGTCTATGTTGCTTTTTTTGGAGAAATTTAAAATAACAGACAAAGAATATCCTACCATTTTTGTGTGATTAATTTATTTTGTTTCAATTGTCTTCTTTATTATTTAAACACGAAGCTGCCTCCCAAAGTATATATATGTTGAGTCAAGATTCAAGTCCAATCGATAAAAGTAATTGGCACCGAGATATGCTGAAAATTAATCAAAAACAAATCAGCAAGAGACACGATGAAATGTCCACCACAACATAATATAAAAATGTCCGAAAGAGGGTCATTAATTAAACATTGTACAGTTTTTATTTTGTTTGATCTAATGTACAGATTTTTTAAACTCTCATTTGATTATAAATTGCCATATAATGAAAACTATTATTTTTTATAGTAAATATTTTTAAAAATCATATTCAAGATAATTTATAATTAACTAACAATATATATACAGATGTTTCTATTGACATTATATTAAAATTAAACTCAATAATTAATATTATGTAAAAGTAAATTTTTATATTATCGTCTAATAAAAAGAATTATATATGATAAATTTATTGATTTTTAAAAATGAGAATAATTATCACTTTAAAAATGTGATAACATAATTGTCTCTTTGGAGGTGAAGGAAGCAAAAAAGGAGGTACGATAAGTAATTTCCTAGGATGTTGGATTTTTGCCCAAGTGACCCACTTCCAAAGCCCAAGTGTCTAAGCCGAAACATGCTGGCTTGGCTTGGCTTGCAAGAGAAACATAATTCAAAAGTTATCTCTAGCCATAGTATACAGCAACTGCTTGCTTGGCTTGCCATCTTGACTTTCAATTATTTTTGCAAACCTAAATTTGTAACTTATTCTTTAAACTGTGTTGAATCTAATATCATGGTAATTTTAGTCTAACCTACCTACCTGCTCTAGTAGTATATGTGTATTTGTGTAGGCATGCAAAAGTGCAAAGTGTTTCTTTGTAAGAAAAATAAAAAATTATACGCAAAAGTGAATATCATTAAGATGATGGAACCAAAGTCGACATAAACTCTGACCACATAACTAAGAAAGTACATACAGATTGTATTTGATATCTCAGTTCTCAGTGGCAAATAGCATAGCAGCCAAGACAGATCAATACATACATACATACATTAGTTAGAGCATTAAAGCATATATAAAAACCATCCACTCCTTGCTTAGGTTTAACACAAGCTTAAGACTTAGGTTAGTAGGTCTTATTCTCATTTATATATTATTCAACTTTTTTATTTTTATATGAGATACTTTCACATTTATATTCAACAACAATATACAGAATTAATTAACTGAAAATACTTACACGGCTTAAGAGTCTTATAAATCAATCCGAAAGATGATAATATATATATATAGTCTCTTCCTCACCGAGGATTAACAACAGTCATTATCAATATTATTATTAATATTTTACAAGATCAAGCTTACTGGACATATTGTTTTATATGATCAAAGTACGGATTATTCCAAAATTAATTATACCACACGGTTGTGGTTCAAAATAATTAATTAACTCTTATACAAGGTGAACTAAACCTGGAGAAGTGGTCCCAAAAGATTTCAAAAATGTTAGATACTTAGATCATTTATCCCATTTACTTATTAGATAATAGTTTATTAATATAGGTTTCAAAAAAAGTTTATTAATATAGGTTAAAATAGGAAATCCGTTGGTTAGACTATTAAAACTTAAAAAGTCCGATAAGCGAAGAGGGAAATTAAAAAAATAAAATATACAATGATTTCTTTTGAGACAATATATAGTACATAGTTTAACAATTTAAATTTGTAACCGCATAGAAACAACTCAATACCATTCCATCCGCACTACCCAAACCATGCTACAACACATAAACATCAATAAGTACGTACGTTCATATATAAATAACTCTTGAACATCTTTACTTATTGCCACACTATTTTATTCAGATCATCCATTCTGAAATTTCACGAGAAACATGTCCTACAAAAATGATAGATAGATACATACTATTTTGTGCACATTGGTGTGTAAATAATGTAACGTTAAAAAAGAGTGATATATAAAGTTAGTGATGTTTGGGGTCAGGCCCTCCAGGGCTTAGTCTTTTGGAGACGGTAGGATTTGTAAAACGTGGTGCTGCTTTTGCAAAACTTGTCTTCAGTAGCTGTGATTTTTCAACCAATATTTGATGTCGTGAATAACCTTTGGGTGGGGTTTTCTTCTTCCTCTCCATGAATGAACGACTTTCAAACTTGGCAAATAAAAGCACCAACAGAATTAGACATAGTACTACTTGCTTAGTGTTGCCCATTTTTCCTAAGGCTTCAAAAGCTAGCTTAGTGATTCCAAATGAATATATCCAGACGTGCTTATATAGTATATATGCACGCTCCATGCCCTTAATTTTTAATATTTAAATCAATGCTTAAATATAATATTTTTCAGCTGACTTTGGTGGTTTCTATTTGATTTAATTAGTGTGTTTAATTATCATCAAGAAATCATACACTGTTATCTAGTTCGTTTTTTAGCTCCGGCGGAAACCAATCCCATGAAGAATAAGATTGAGATGATTCAGAAACAGAACCATTACCACATTACCCAGCATTTGACTTGTGTAAAAAAGTGAAATAGTAACCCCATTTTTAAGAGATCGAATTAAAATGTATATTTTTTTATTTAGTATATATCTTGTTTATTTTACTTTTAATATGTAAAAGGTATTCATTAATAGTAAAAACAAAAAACTTAACTTGATGAGACACGTACAAGATGTGCTCAAGCCCAGAGATAAAATGAGTAATACAAAGTGTTGACACAGTACGTAAGTAAAACAAATTGGAACAATTTCTTCTATCTGTTTGTCTCTTTGATTGTACATCTTTTAATAGAATCAAAATGTATTATCGTTTCCCTTAAAAACACTTTGTTTTAATTTTCTAGTCTTCATAAACATAAAACAAAATGTATATACCATATTTCATCTCATTCAAACCAGCCAGTGTAACTAATATTACTTTACTATATAATTTCTTTTTAAACATAAAATTAGTATTAGTTCATGGTTAAGATCGAGTTAGCTAACATGTAACATCCAAACACGAAAAGAAGCATGGGAATAAAATGACGTCTTGATCCATTGTGCATTCAAATTTGTCATCTAGTACTTCTCGTAACTGGCATACATTTTTTTTAATGATTATTTTTCTTAAAAAATGCATAAGAATATCTCAAATGAATATAAATGTAGATTTGAGCTGTCCACTTTCTGTGAGAACTAGGACTAGAGACCTTTCAAAGTTTAGAGGGTTATATATTCCGAACAAACTTTTTCCTTATAGGGGTTCCAAAGGCCATTCAAAAACTGTTTTTTTTTTCTTCTAAATTCCTACTTCTCAACAAGGCAACAATTAGCACGTAGAAATTTGTTAAAACGTAATTGTACTTGCAAAACTATTGCAATTACAATCGAAGGAGTGACTCAATTTTTAATAGAAAATCAATTTTAACTTATAAAAAAAATTATTTTATTTTTATTTTTTACATATATTTTTCTCATTCTATAGAAGTGTTTATAAAGAAGTTTACGTTTGTAAGTGCATTAATTAATTATTATTATTATTGCCTATAGTGGCGTTTTCTGAATGAGGGCGAAAACAGCACGACGTAAAGCTCATGGATGCAAATGTGGCGAACCGAAAAAGAATCTGACTTGGGATGGAAATTTTCAATATAAACAACTTCGAGGTCCATTAAGCCGAAAGTAATCGAGCTTTGCAAATACTAATAATGTACTAGCTTTGGTAGGGCAAAAAGAGGAAATTAATAATAAATTAAATTAACCGGAATGGTTCTGCCACAACGAAAAAATGTCATGTCCTAACATTTTGAAATCTGAATTACAGTCAATGAAAAGCTTTAGAGTGATGTCAAATTTAGCTTAATGGATAATATTATGATTTGAGTACGAAATGATGACTAGTATATATTGTATTTGTATACCTATGTCAGCATCATATCGTAATAGTTTATAGGAAAGGGACCATGATGAAGAAAGATGACAGAAACTACAAGTTTGCATCACTATATATATATATATATATAAAACACACACACACACACACATATATATATACGTATCTATATAATTGTTGTATTATAAAAGCGACTTAATAATTAACTCCCACTTGTTCATGCAAACATTTGATATCGGATAATGAATATCCCACAACGGCTTTGGCTGACTCATAAAGTTTTTTCCTCTTTACATATATTCCATGAATATGAATAACCACCCAACATGGACTATGATAAATAAATGTGGTTACTGGTTAATATAACCTTTAGTAGTTGAATATTGATGCTGCCAGCGATGTATAAAAGAAATGCTGATCAGAAATCCTCTAAGCCTTAGCTCCTATAGTCACACTGTTTTCTGTAGCAATTGGTGGTGATTGTTTAATTTGGTTCACAGTTTTTATTTTTCAGGGGGTTGGTCTTCTGCGTTTAACGCCAAGCAAGTGCCATAAGCATTAATGTTAAATGCATTCTGATCATGCTAATCATGTTCTTAATTTGTCCACTTACTTGGTGCAAATATTAAAGTAGTGGCTGCACCTATCAGTTTGAATCTATTGCACATGTATGGAATCTCTGTATCTGTCACACTTATAGCTTATACAGCTGATATGATATATTACGTCAGTTGGGAAAGTCAACTCATCATGAAGCAGGTATATATATTCAGATGATTATCTTATAGTGGAAAATTCAAAGTGTCCATATTTTGCACCTATATTTTGATGTCGTCACATTTTGTTTGGTTCATGAATAGAGCAGCATTATGATTTTAAAATCATTGAAAGCCAATCAGTGTGCAATGGAATGTGGTTATTGGTTGATTAATTATATCAGTCTTGATATTCTTAGAAGTTAGAACAGTTAGTAGCATTTCCCTATTCAAATTAAATTCTCCATCTCCTCCTCCTCATCTTCTTCTTGATCTGGAATCTAGGATGGGAGTAGGAGAATTGGAGCAAGCAATTCGGGACAAAGTGAGTTATCCTAGTCTTTAAATTCATTAGTATATATATTGGCCGAACTTTTACTTTAGTTATTTGGAGTATAATCATACTCCATAAACACGTGATCAAGAGTTCCATCATAAGATCAATTTGTATAAAATTAAAAACACATTTGTCAGGAAAAATCAACTCCTTAAATAGATTTTAATATTTTGAGAGATTAGTCTGAACTTTTGATTACAGATATCCGGAGCTGAGTTAAGAAAAAAATAGCTGTTAATAAAAACAGTAAAAAAGTAGCTTATGTTAAAAAGATATATAAAGTTAGGATTAATGGGTATCAAACTTATTTCCAATCAACATGTTTGGGACAATTTGATGCCCTGTATATAAACACAGACCTTGAATTAATGAAATTCAACTCATCTTGAATCTCTTTATGATAGAGTCAATCCAACTTTATGAATCTCTTTACAAACGCTTCAAGCAATTCAGTCTTGGTGTGAGGAAGTATGTTGACATGTTTTACATTTGTGTAAACCATTGACAGAGTAGTGTATATTCATACAAAGGTACAAGAGGAATGAATTAGTGAAGCACAAGCCAGTCAATCCTCTAAGGAGTTTATAAGGTGCTCATGGCAGATTTCAAGGTCTTCCTATTTTCGCAAATTTTGAGCATATATAGCCACCTATTTTTTATCACAATATACTTGCCTACTGCATACCAAGATGAGAATTAAAAAGTGGTCACGCAGTTTGTAGTACAACAATTTATAACTATGCTTTTACAAAATACATAATTCCAATCTTATTCAGATGATAGCAGATTAGCAGCAGGTAACATTTTATGCAGGGGTGGGTCAAAATTTTGCATCTAATTCTTTTTTAGGGGTGGAATAAAATATGGTCATCCTGTTATTCATTCTCTGTTTCCAATTTTTGGCACACATTGTGCTCGATTGGGATTTAATTTATTAATAAAAAAATTCTTGTTATAAAAAATACCCATTAGAATCAGAATGGGTCAACATCCACAAATCACAAATATATGAGGCGAATTGGGATTTAATCTATTAGTAATTTTTATTTTTATTTTAAAAACACCAATTACAGTCATAATATGTTTAAATCACAAATGCTATAAGACTATAAGAGGGATATCAAGAGAATGATCTTTGCTCAATTGGAATTTAATTTACTAATAAAAAAATTCTCATAAAAAAACAGCAAATACAATCAGAATAGTAAATTGACTATCTAGTGAAGGCAGCATAATGACTCAACATTGAAACATAATTTTGTTTCAAAAAACTGAATTGCAGAAGATTGGTTGTATAAAGTATGTAAAACCAAAAGGAGGGAAACAGAACAATGAAACTATCTGAATCCCAATCTCAAAGACTTAGAACCACGAAGCAGCACTTGTGTTGTCCTCCTTTGAGAAACAGAGTGATGTAGTAAAAGCGAAGCAGAAACAGAAGCAGAAGCAGAAGAAGGCAGAGCAGAAACCCCATTACGTTGAATTTGGTCCTGGGCAGAGAAATTGAAGAGATTAGTGATATCAGCGAGAGGGACCCTCTTCATCGTCTTCCTCTTACTGTTCCTCTTGAAAGATGGGGCCATGGGAGGAATTGGATTCTTCTTCTTTTCCAACATGGGAGGAATATTCTCTTTGTTACTCTCATCGTGTGTGAGTGTGACAGAGTCCTCCATTGGCATTGCTAACACGTTGAATTTCTGGGAAGGTGAAACCAATGAGGTATTTAAACATTGTTGTTTGTTGAAATTGGAGGGAGAATGAATTCGAGCGTGGAGGGTGTTTTATTGTTCTTCCTGTTTCTTAAAATTTAGTGTTGGAAAATTAGATTTTGGCGGTGGCGGTAAACGTGAAAAAAAAAAAAAAAAAACAAGGAGTCAGACACGATGTTTTTGTTTTTCAAGGTAGAATTGGTTAAAGTGGGAACTGTGCATTTTAAGGCGCGGACTTCAATTGAAGGAGCGAAACATGATTGGCCGAAACAAGCTTAGCGCCTTTTTTTTTCTCTATGAAATCTATGAATAAATTTGCTGGTTTTTTTTTTTTTTACCAAAATAAAATAAATTTGCTATTGAATCTAGGAAACAGAGTTTCAATTTTCAACTTATGATCCTTATTTAACAATAAACTTAACTAATTGATAGGATTAATTTCTTTTGTCTATCATATAAAACATATTTCTTATTTTTTTATTTTTTTTTATCATTTAAAATTTTTAAGATGACATTTGTTATTATATTTTTAATCATTTTTTATTAATAAAAAATAAAATAAAAAGGATAAAGAGATATAAAATGTCAAAATAATATTAAGAGGTAAAAAATATATAAATAAAACTACAGTTTTTCTTGACATAAATTGATATACTAATTATATTTTTAATCATGTTCTATAATGTTAAATACGTAGTAAAAAATAAAATTAAAGATCTCAATGTAGCATTTATTTACTTTTTGACATTTTTTATTAGTCTTGTTTTTTTTTTAAAATAATTATATCATACTAAAAGTCATGATTGGGTAATTTTTTAAAATAAAGTTTAAAAAAAAAACTAATTTTAGTACTTTGTTATAAAATAAAATAAAAAAAAAATTTCTTCTAAAATAATTTTTGAAAAACTTATCTAAATAAAATATATGTACTTAATATAAGATATGTATTAAACAAATTAAACAAAATTCATGAGTCTTACTATCGATAATTAATCATATGCTGGGCTTCGAACTAAAGTTCTAAGAATAAGGCCCAATCTTGGCAGTTTATAGCCCATACAAATGGGGACCTATTCCGTGGACTTCACGCTTGATGGACTAAGCGTATATTGTTTTATGTGATGATCGAAATAATGATAATAATAAAAATTAACGCACATTTTGTGAGTTTATGTTAATAATTATCAATATTAATTAGTTTTTATTAGAAAAATTATTTTTTTAAATTTATATTAGGTTGATTCTTTAACACTTTTTTGTTTCATTTTAAGTCTTTATCTATTTTTAAAGTTTCATTTAATTTATTTGTCTAATTATTAGCTACAACAATGGTGGTCAACACTTACCATAATTAATCATTAAATTATTAGTTTCATTTAATAATTTAATAATTTAATTATTTTTTTATTTAAGATATAGTTGATCTTCCATCAGTTAGTCAATTCTGTATTTATCTACCAATTGGGTAATAGCTTAAATCAATTGATGTGAATACAAACTATTCTAATTCTTAGTCGAAGAAAGTTGTGGAATTATAAATAGACGTGCAACAAAGGAAGAAAGAGAGAGGCATCTTAACTTTATACTTGCTTCTACAGTACCCAAACTTTTTTCGTGGTCCTTAAAGTATATAATATCACCCTTTTTTCCAACTATTGGCAAGTTGTATTGTATAATTTCCTTTAGGGTAAAGGATAACTCAAATAAGACCGCACCCAATTAGAATTCCCACTTACTACACTGTCGTTTTCTCTCTCACATACACAACAACAACAACAACAACAAAAACGCATTATTCCATTATCTACTACTTTCTTACCTGCTAGTAATTATGCTAAACATTTCACTATTAGATTCATAGTTTATATAAGTAAATTTATTTTTCTCAACCTATTTTGAATTGATCAATAAGGGAAATGGAGAGGCTGGGCAATTGTTCTCGGTAAACTTTTATGTCAATTAATAAAGTAAATTTGAACTTTGTGAACTGACCTTATAATAAATTTGGATGAGTATGTGATCGATCGAGTGAGATTGTTTGTCTCATCTCATTGTTATTAATTATATATATATACAGCTCCATGGACGCTGACAGATAGAGATATGGAAGGTGAGTGGGATCCATTTTCATTTATCACATATATATACTCTCACAATCACAATCACAACGAAAATATAAATAAAAATCAGAGTAAGTAGATGCCTTGATGGTCTAAGCAGTGACCTCACTCATAGAAAAAAGGGACAAAATAATCAAATATGTATGCATACCTGGAAGACCAAAATTGACAGGCTTTGCTCACTCGAGACATTATCATGTGTAACAATCTAGCAAATATTTAAGATATACATTAAAAAAAAAATAATCTAGGAAACAAAAGTTGAGACAAATTCCATGCATGAGTAGCCATTAGTTTATATAATTTGTTATTGGTGCCTTTTTCCTAAAGTTTTGCTATCTTGCAACAAAATAATAAATAATGGTGTGAAAAGGGCCTGTATTTCAAACATTTTTTTATTAAAAAAAAAGAAGCAATTAAAAAAGAATGTTGGAAAAGTATAGTTCCTCTAAAACAGATAAAGTACTAAACCAATTTCATGGTTGAGATTCTTGACAGTGACACCCTCCTTTGCTCAACTTGGCAGAGTCATAATCACGAGTAAAAAGAAAAGATGTTACTGGACCCACCCTTCGAATGATTGGGAGCTTCAGGAAACTAAAGATAAAAAAAGAAAAAAAGCCTCGCACTAACGAACCAAAATTCTGCTATATATTTGAACTTGAGGAAAAGAATTTAACCACCTTTTAGCTAAGGTTTCAAAAATACAAAATTAAAGCCTCGCACTAACGAACCCAAATTCTGCTATATAATTGACTGTAATTATCGATCTCCTCATTCTCAATGGTTTAACTTTTTCCTTTTTTCTTTCTGTCGTGATTCTTTCTTTACCTTTAATTAATTTGGCCTAATAATGCCTGTACATCCCATTTTGTAGGTGTATAGTATTTGGAAATATCTTAACGTCTCATAATTATTGCATAATTTGAGAGTTGAAACTATCTTCAATTTACAAAAAGAGTTAATATGAACCAATTACATGTTGCATGAGAAATTAATTAGTTGAGACTATATACAGTAATTTTGGCCTGAACCGCATGTAATAATTTCTCATTCAATAAGAACTGATAAAACTAATTAATTAGTAAATCCTTGTCACATTATAAGTTGATTTTGTAGGAATTATTGAGTTACGTTCAAAAATTAAGATGATATGAGAGTCGATCTATCCAAATTAAGCCCAAAGAAGGAAAAGAAAAATAGAAAAAGAAAAACTTTTACAGTGTAATTTCTGCAACAGTGTTTTGTTTTCTGGCGCTTGCCTTTGTAGAGCATTGTTACTACCCTTTGTCTTGGTTATATTTAACCTTGTCAGATCTGCTACACCTCCCTTTCTAAACAGCTGCTGTTCTTTTTCCCATGAAAAGACAAGAGCTGATTTTAAAGGGAATGGTGGACCATGTTGTTGTACAATTCAAATTTAATTTATATAGGTTGGCTTTCAAATAATAGAAATTGCTTTGCTTGCAAGTGCAGCCATATATAGGATATTGAAAATGGCGAGTGGTGGAATGTGTTGATGAATGTTTGTTTGAACTGAAGGTCAAGTTACAATCTTGCTTCAATTCCCAGTCCAAGATGGCTACATTTTCAAATTCTCATGGATTTTTATATATACATATATATGATATATCTAGCTCAATATATTGTGAATTTGTATCAAATTAAAGGCAAAAGTTTTACTTGGGAACAGTTTTGGTGGGGGGCCATGGTGACATTTACAAGTGGGACACACCATTTTGATTGTCATCTGAACCATGCGCAATCGATTAATTATCCATTAGGGTACAACTTGCACCACGCTGCGTTGGGATGTAGATTGTTAGCACATGTGCAGATGTTCTTTGCATCAGTGACCAATCATTCTTTCATTGGATTTTTCTTTCTGCTCTGCTTCATTTTCATGTCATGGTGCTAAAAGGGATCAATTAGGGCACAATATATCAAGTGTTAAAACCATGCATTTTCTAGCTACCAAAAAGTTCAGATTTTTTTTTTATATTGGGGATGCTCTGAAAACATGGGAGGAAACGAAACTCAAAACCCTACTTTGGTATAAATGTTAAAAAAAATTACCTTGTAAAAAAGAGGATAGGTATGCATATACTACATTTCTGTGAGTATGAACATAGTGTATTTATTTATTTTGGCATTGTTTGTGACTTTTGTGAGTGTATTTGATGCTTGATAGATACATGTCAGGTGAGCAATAAATGAGTTGAATGTGTGTAATCCAAAGTTTATAGGCAACAACAAGAAAATACTTGGCCCGTGCTGAGAAGAATGGCCCTATCATAAATTGCATTCAAACAAGGTTTGTTCTTTACTGTATTTGTCTCTATCTCTAATGAGATTGAGAGGCACACCCGATGAAGAGTAGAATATGATCAGTGTGGCAGCAGGCCATTAAATCTTATCTTGGATCACGCACCTGTTTGATTTCATTTGTTTTTGACACACGAGAAGAGAGGTTTTCAGGCTCGGCCAGCACCTCAGCCTCTATCTATCTATCAGTATTCAGTACTGCCATTGTCCTTTTCTAGGACTGCACATTGTTCTGTACTTTTGTCTCTACCAGCATGCATTGCATGCACCATCAACCTCACTTTCTCTTTCTCTTTCTCTTTCTCATTCTTATGTGAAATACTTTTCACAGACCTATTAATTAAATAAAACAAATGCTAGTACTAGTGGAACATGCAACTAAATTAGTTGAGGAGATCAAATTGTTGGAGAAATATTATAGCTTCCACCATGTGGGTTACTTCTATCATAAACAAATTGCAAGTCTACATAAAGATAATTTAGTGTTGCTTCCTTCATTTTAATTACTAGATTTCTTTTAAAATAATATAATACATGTAAATTATCAATCAAACCAAGGAAATCACGTTGAATTTGTTTAAATTTATTTGATGAAATAAATATTTATTTTAATAAAATAAGTAATTTTTTATTTTTTATTGTGTTTTTCTAAACTGATTTTATTTAAAATAAACAAATTTTACCTATTTAAATAAATAAATTATATCTAATTATAAAATAATCAATTATTTGATAATTACTTATTTTATAAACACTTATTTTAATTTTACAAACTCAATCAATTATAATTTATTATTTTAATGATTTTATTAAATAATTGTATAAATAATTGACTGAAGATTAATGCATCACACTTTTCTTATTATAAAATTATAATTTAGTATTATTTTCATATCAATTCTGGTACTTATATTTGATGTCAAAATTTGACATTGAATTATTACTCTAGTGAAGAACTTGCAGAGTAGCCCAAACTGAAGGTTTTCTAATGAATTGAATGTCACATTAATCGATCGAGTTTGTACAAATTGGTTCCTTGTTCTTAATTACATTACATCATATTTACATAACCTATGACATTAGGGCCGTGTACGTCAAAACTATGAAGCAGATTTTTTCACGTTGGATACCTAAAGTTTGGGTCAATAGATTTGAGTAACGTGCAAGTGAGGGTAATTCTTAAAGTATCTGTACTAACCGATCCCGACCAGAAAAGATAGATGTTACTATGACCAATGTAATGCAATAATAATAGAGAAGAAGACCAAAAGTCCAAAATAGTGCAAAATTACAAGCACCACCACTGTAGTGTTCACAGTTCCAATTTCAGAAAGTTGATGGAGAAAAATTATCCCAATCTAAAATTTAATTAGTTATTGTAAATATCAAATAAAATTCATATTAGCAACACTATAAGTGTGTTAAAAAGTATATTGTTACATCGTATAAACACATCATGAATTATTTTTTAAAATATCATATTTTAATTTCTATCTATCAATGTAAATATGTAAGTCGTTAAGTTTATCGGTAAAAGTTCACATACGATCAGAAAATAAAGAGGAAAAGAATAATAAAAGAGAAAAGAAAGTTAAGTGAATGTTGATGTCATCCTTGGCTTCCAATCGCTGGTAAAAGAAGAAGAGACACATTGTGTATTGCTTTCATGTTCTTTAGCAGATGCCTTGCACAACCTTTTATTTTTCACTTTTAGTTGCTTCACTTTAAGTACAAGATACAAGATTCTAGTCATATCCTCAATATATGCACATTTCCGATCAATATTATTAATAGAACTAGCTCTAATAAATAAACACGCATTTATCTTTTTCTTCAAGTAATTATGATGAAAAACAAAAACAACATTGCCTAGGCATCAAGGTTTAAATTACAGTTGAAATGGTAGTGATGGAGACTTACCAAATCCTTAAGATTGCAAACAATTATCCACAAATGCTGTTGCTGAGGTTACAAAGACTTCATTAACCCTGGTATATTGTGGTAGCAATTGTGTCACGAACCACAACTTAATACTTTAATTTGTTTCAGATCACAGTATAGATTAATGATATACGTCCCCACCAACAAACTAGAACAAGTGTCTAAAAGGAAAGTGAAAACAACATACTAAAGAAACAGTAAAACTAGAATAACTATTATTTGATATTTTTAGGAACTAGAACAATATTTTTATAATTTTAGAGATTAAATTAGTTCATATTTATAATTTTAAGAACTCGTTTGGTTTTTTCTCATTTTTCTGTTGACTCGTATATAAGAATGAACATGTGTCATTACTAAAAGACTTGGGCGGCTAGTCTCATCGATCGATCAATATACATCTTAGAAAGTAGCTAGAGGAATAAACTTGCACAAATTATTTATGAAACTTGAAAGGGATTTGTGGGCATATCCACTACTCAACTTGGTGTACACTGACCGGAATGGAAGAGTAGCTCAACTTGCTTTTTTTTTTTAAATCTCTAAGAATTAAAGGCTTATGGATAAACTTTTGGGTTAACAAGAACCCAATTATACTAAAAACAATTAAAATCACAAAAACATGATATATATTAAATATTATTTTTTATTGAAATAATATTATTTATAAACATACCCCCTTGTCAAGTCATAGACCTTTTTAAAAGCTTACAACTTAACTAAAATGGATTTTTTAAAAGCTTGAACCTAACATTTTTCTTTTCTTAAATAGGTTAGGCTAAACCTTAAATTAGTTAGGCTGTAAGCCCCCAATGGGCGCCCTAGCCTATTTTTACTCATAGATGGATGGGGTGATTTTTCATTTGAAAAAAATGTTCCTCTTATTTAAATTTTTTGTAAAATAAGAGGAATAAAATGAGAAATTATTTTGATACATATTTTTTTTTCATTTTTGTTAGCGTCTTATATTTGTTTCTCCTCAATTTTGAAAAATAAAATACATATTATTTCCCTTTGTTCCTGAGAAAATCCTCCATCAATTAAACATATATAAATGGTTGCTATCATAAATTCATAATTAAATAGTATATAAGTTTTTACATAAATTAATGTCAAATTCACAATTAAATGAAGAAAACCTACTTTCTCTTTTATTTTTTAAATGTATTTTAGAAAGTACTACAAATGAGAGATCATCATCAAATCCAAAACTAAAATCAAGATTGAAGAAAACTTGAAAAGAATGTTGGCATACAACATACTAATTTGCTATAGCACATTTCAGATGCATTGTTCCTTTTCCCCTCCCCCACAATATTAATTTGTAATGAATGATCTCAATCTCCACCCCCACATCCACAGTTGCACTCACCCGACCCCTACACGGCTATACACGTTGCATTTCTTCTCTAATCTCTACAAAGGTTTTTTTTTTAAAATAAAAATAAAATTCTAAGCCATATGGTGATTAGGGATTCACACCTTAATCAATATCTATAAAAATACTTTAAAAAAAAAATCACGTGTACTTTAGCTGATAAAAAAGTTACTAAATGCTATTATAATGTTAGCACCTTCAAGATAATATAGTTTATGCTAAAAGTTATCGTTTACCCCAACTGCAAGAAAAAAGATTAAAAAATTATTGAAGGCGATATGCAAGTAGCCCGCATTACCATGTTAAAGTTTTGCATTAAAATCTACCCAAAAAATAAAAAAGAAGAGGAGAAAAAGTTAGGCATTAAATTGCAGATTAATTAATTCAAAGAAACAAGTTGCCATCTTAATAACTTGCCAATAGTACTACTTGATAAGCAACAAGCTCGTTTGGTGGTTAGTGCATGTTGGAGTGCCCTTAGCTTGTTGTTGTAGTTGAGAGCAAAAATTCCTCACTTTTGAATGTCTGAGGAGACATGATTATTTTAGTTGGAAGAAAAGTGTAGAAGAGTAATGAGAATTGCACAGTGTTAGAGAAGGGTCGATGGATGTTGTTTCCTTTTAGCGAAATCACACATTTTCTTAATAGTGAAGCTGCAAAGTACAGATAGGAAAGAAACCAAAAAAGCTGTTAGATGTCATTATCAAAGGCTTAAAAAGGTGTGGGTAGAAGAGATGGCCATTGAGAGTTACCTCTCTATCATCCACGACCTTAAATCATCATCATAGCTCATCACTAGCATCCATCTAGCTAGAGTTATACTATTATATATTATTATTATTAAACAAGTTTCAATTCAAGAGTGAGTGAGTATATAGTACTAGTATATATTAGTGAGGAGAAAGTTGAGGGGTTGGTTAAACTCCAAAGAGATGAGTTGGGGTTTGTGACAAGGCCTTATTATACATTTGCGTTTGTGGGGCTAAAAAACGACCAAAAGATCTTTAATCTCTTCTGAGCACACTCTGCCTTGCTTTGCAGAAGCATCAGCAAGCTCTCATAGGTCAAAGGTACCATTCTTTTTTCTTTCTTTTTCTTGCAACCCCCATGTGATGAATGATGATATCTCCTTAGCTCAATCAAAAGCTGGATCAGTCACAGAGTTCAATGTCCTAGCTAGCTATTGTAGTTTGTGTTTTTACCCCTCCCAGTACAATACAACCACTTCAAGGCATTGAAAGTTGAAATAAATCTTCATACTCTTCACCAAATTTTGGGATGCCCACGTAAAGAAACTCTAAACTCCAACTCCAACTCCAACAACAATCTACTCCACTAATTTACCATGTCCTTTTACTCCCTTGTGTGTAGATAAAAGGCAGACACGTGAGTTAGTCACCAACATAGCATTTAGTAATTAACTTTTGTTTGTGTTGTGTGTGTGTATCCATTGTATTTGTGATAGTGTTATTGGATAAGGAATCTTATGAGATTGCAATTTCAGGTTTTGGTTTTTTGGGATCAGCAGCAGTGGCAGAAGCAGAGCAGGACCCTCGGTAGCTGCAGATGAAGCCTCAACAAGTAACCACGGTTAAGTGTCAGGAACTAAGCAAAAACAAAGAGTACCAAGTACCACCAACCTCAACAAAGCCTACAAGAAACCCAAAACCAAGCCCTTTACAAGAGTAAAAGAAAACAAAAAAAAAAAGGAATCTGAATCTCACCCTATAGACACAACACAAGAATCAAAAAAGGAGAACAGTTTTTGAGCATATAAAGTATGCACAAGGCACAACAGAAGAATTAAGCTGAGGGAATGGGAATGAAGAGCACTGGGGGAGAAATTGTTCAAGTCCAAGGTGGGCACATTGTTCGGTCCACAGGTAGAAAAGATAGGCACAGTAAGGTTTACACTGCAAAGGGTCCTCGTGATCGAAGGGTTAGGCTCTCAGCACACACTGCTATTCAGTTCTATGATGTTCAAGATCGTTTAGGCTATGATAGACCAAGCAAGGCCGTGGATTGGCTCATAAAGAAGGCTCAGAATGCTATTGATAAGCTTGCTGAGCTTCCTCCATGGCACCCTACTCCTAACACTACTGCAGATGCTGAGAACAACAACAATAACAATAACAATGCTGCAGGGTCAAGTGACATGGGAATTGCAGAACAATCTGAGTCCTCTGGTTACAATTTTCAGCTTCAAAGGCAATTAGGTGAGGAGCATGACAACCACCATTCAGCTTTCATTCCCTCACCTATTGACAATGATGCAATAGCCTTCTTTCCCACAACCACTGCAACCTCCTCCATCAATTTCCAAACCTACCCTCCTGACATAATCTCAAGAACCAACAACTCCACTGAGGATCTTGGCCTTTCCCTTCACTCCTTCCAAGACCAAACGCAAACACCTTCCAATGACCAAACCCTCTTCTCAGCTGGCTCAACTCAAGTGGGGTTTGAGTCCAATTACCCCAGGATTGTGACTTGGAACAATGATGCAAGCACCACAGGTATGAATATGAACAGAACCGGGTTCATGGTCAATTCACCATCACTTCTAAGCCAAGGTGGTGGTTCTGCTGCATATTCCCAAAGGGGGACCCTTCAGTCCAGTTTCTCACCATCACTTCGTCCTTGGAGTGACATCCCAATGGCTTCATCAGAACATCACAAGTCACAAACTATTCAACAAGCTTCCATCTTTGGCAGCAGGTTTCTCTCTGATGCATTGCCAGGGTTCTGCATTCCTGCTAGAATCCAAGGAGAGGATGAGAGCCATCATGGAGTTGGTACCGACAAGCCATCATCTTCTTCTCCTAATTCTCATCATTGATCACAAACTTGAACTGCACAATGCTGCACTCTTCCTAATCTATCAGGTACTTTGCTGCTTAATTATCCATTTATATTTCTTTCTTGGACAGTAATGGTAAACAATATTATCAGAGAAGGAAAAAGGAAAGGGACCACTTTATGTGATTTGTGCTAACATGTCATCTTTTGTTTTTAATGGAAGAAAGAATGAAAACTGATCAAAGTCATTTCCCATGCAAAGCTGCAAAACTAAGTAACAAAGTTATTGCCCCCACTGACTACTATTCCATCTTTTTTTTTTCAAAATTCCTCTCATGGAACTTGCTGTGCAGGAGGGAAGCATTTTGATGATCTACACTATTTGTCTGGTTGGATTCAGCTTTTTTTATGGCTTTCTTTCCCCTCCTTATTGCAGCCATTTTGTTGGTGCTTTATATATTTTTTAAGGAAAAAGATACTTATTTATGTATTATGCATTATATTTACATGATACTTTGCTCAATTTATATATGGTATCGTTTCGTTAATGTCGAGAATAGCATAGTTCATCCAATATCAAGTGAACACAAGAGGTTTCACACTTTCACTTCAAGAAAAACTTAAATCTAGTATGGTTTTGATTTACTTGTTCTCCCCTGTAGTACAAAGAGATTCAGCTTTCCTTTTTCACCAAGTACATTTGAAGGAACACTTTAGTAGTCAAAAAACACTTTCTTGAACCATTTGGCTTTGTATTTCTGCATCTGCTTCAATTTCAAGTTAACATCATCAAGAAGGAACTACAGGTGGCTTGTAATTGAATAGATAACATGAGACCTTTTTAAGGATTAAGATTGGGATCAAATCATGATTTTAATTATGATCCAATGTAGTTTCAAGTTGTATTATCGTACTGTTATAAATTGTTTGCTTGCTTGATTTTGTTTGAGTTGTTGGTTATTGGTTTGTGTTTATTACAAATGCAGACAAATCTATATGCCCAAACAAATTTTCTACAACTTAAGATTCCGAACATAACAAAATAAACAAACCTCCAACCCAAATCCTACTTTTATATAAAGACCCGTATGACCAACCAAAACAACGAACCTTTAAATCACCAAAAAGCAATTATGATCCTACCTGTTAAAAGCAAAACACAAACACAACGTCTTCTTTAACTTTAAAGCCAACATAGTAACATGAAAGCAACCACAAAATTCATGCCTTCTACACTACACATGATATAAAACAGAGAAGGCAAATACAAAGAGTTAACACCATTTTTGTCCCCAAAAAATTCATGTTTCGCCTCTTTGATTAATCTCAGATTCACATGTCATCACTTTGGTACCTTAAAAAAAATTAACGTGGCAATGCTTCAATCCTTCAAATACTAATTACATAGTTACGTATTATCACGTTAATCAATCAGAAATTATTGTTGGTATGACTTTACAGACTAAAACTATTTATATTTGAAGAGTTTTGAAATCTAACCATGTAAAATTTAATTAGAGAAATGTTAAAGCGGTAGAGAAGTGAAATAAATTCGAAAGTAGGGGTTTCAGACTTTAAATAGCTAGGCATTGCTTCTGGTGTAGTAATGTTGCTTCCAAATGGAGTAGTTTATACTTTATACACGTACCTCAAAAAAGTCAGGGATTGACTCAGAGCCTTACGATTTAAATGCTGATCCTACTACTACCTTCTACCTAGCTAGAATCTTAATTATGCTAACTTGAACTTGCAATTTAGGATTATAGGACGGCAGAGCAGAAACAACTTGCTTGCTCCATTGACGTTGATACATGGAAAATGTGATATTGCTATTTTATTCTATGTTTGGGTGGTGTCACATAATTGCCTAAGAAGTTAACACAAATTTTCCCTTTCCATTAAAACTCTCCCACATAAATGCCAAGTTGTCAACTCTCTGCAGTTTATCCACAAGCCTGAAATGAAATGGCTTATTGAAAATAGAGTACCACTTGGTGTAAGGCATTAATTTTGATTCCTTTCAAGCTTCATATATTTTGCTTTATCTCACTAATCTCTTTATATAAAATATGATAAAGAAGTTAAATGATAAATATACTTTAATAACATTAAATATACAAATTTTAAATTCAACTTTAAAACATACAAATTTATTAGTTTAAAAAATAGACTTAATTGTAATTTTAATGATAATTTTCATCTCCATTTTTTTAAAAGTTAACAATTGGGTCCTCCTAGTTTAAAAACACACAAATTTTGGTCCTCTATCTATTTTAAAAAGTTGATGGTTAGTTTTAACGTTTATCTACTTAATATTTTTAAATTAACAATAATGATCCATATTTTTTTAAATTAATAATAATGGTCCTTATTTTTTAAATTAATAATAATGGTCCAACATTTTTTTCCTCATCTCCAAAATCCTAAATTTTTTCTCTCACTATTCTAAAGTCTTCTCTTTTCCCTCGAGACCCAACAACCTCGTCTCATTTCTTCTCTCCTCTTCTTCTCCCTTATAGTGTTCATTGCGTAAACCATCGTGGTTGAAGGAGAAGGCGTCGTAGAGGTTGCAAGTTGCAGAAGTTGCACAGAGGTTGCGTGGTGGTCGCATGGAGGCCATGCGGTGGTTGTGCGTAAGTCACTCGGAGGAGAATAGGAGAGGAAAAGAGAGTCAGGATCGCTAGTCTCAGAGGAGAAGAGGATATGAAATTTCAAAACAGGGTGAAAATTTAGAGTTTTAGAAAGGAGGAGAAAAGTCTTGAACCATTATTATTAATTAAAAAATATGGGTTTAATTAAAAAAAAATTAAATTGACAGAGTTAAAACTAATGAAAGGACCAAATTTATGCATTTTTGAAAATCAGGAAGACCTTGTTCACTTTTAAAATGGGGGATGAAAATTACAATTAAGCCTAAACAAATATAAAAAAGTTAAGTGTGTAAAGAGATTGAAAAAAAAAAATTATAATTAGTCTCTTTCAAGACTAAAAACAAAATATGCTGATTAATTTTTATTTATTTGTTTATACCAAAATATGATTTTTTTTTAAATCAATTCAATTTATTTATTTATTATAAAATTCATTGAGTGAATGTGAATCCGATTGAGAATGAACAATCTAGGGAAAGAGGTGGGTGAAAGTTAAAGCTTTAATTTATTTGTTTGTTGTTGTTCTACAAATTCATTGATTTTTTAATATTTTGGGCTTGGGGCCCATTATTTGTGTGTTTTCTATGTTTACACTACGGTCTATAATCTGGTTTTGGATTTTGCAAGGAACAAAAATTTGTTTGTATGCTTGCTATGTACACCCGTCTCTTCTTTATATATATATATATATATATATATATTATTGTGCATTATACTCTTTTATTTGTTAAAACATGGTTCCGGAAATTACTTTTTAAGAATAACATGTATCATGTTGGCTAAGTATGGCACCTGTGACAATCATCTGTTGGCATTTTTTTTTTCTGAAGGATTGTCAAAAAGAATGTTATTTTCTGAATTATGTTTTCATTACAAAATACACAATTTTGGAAACTACTTCCTAGAACAACATAAAAGTCATGTGTTTTTTACTTTTTAAATCCTATTTTCTACTCATTATTATTTAATCCCTAATTTTAAACATCCATCTTCCTTCATATTCATTATTCTTTAAACTTCTTTTATGTAATACCGTATTTTTCATACAATTTATTTATGATGTTGTACATTTTCCTTCATGTGATGCTGCGTTTCAAGGAACGTGCATAGATGACTTCATCTACATAGTGTACATGATATATTTTTTTTTTTTACTAAATGAAAATAAGAGTAGGAATAATCACAAATCAAAACTATTACGCAACATTAGGTGTCTCCACATGTTTTACTCCATTGAGAATATCAAGAATTCTTTTTTTACGGTTTATTTTTAGTTTATAAGTTTTTTTAAAATAAAAATTGAATAAAAATTAAAAATAAATTTTTTTATAATAAATTATAGATATACGTGCAGAAAAATTCTTTCTTCGAATTTCATTAATCTAAATTATGACGTATATACGTAATAAATTTTAAAATAATTAATATTTTTTTATCGAAAAATATTAGTAATTATTTTGTTAGTGGGAGAAGTCGAATCCAAAATTTTTTTATCTAATTCTATTTTAATTTTAAAGAACTTTTAAGTTTAAAAAAAAATATTAACTTTTTTTTTTATGCTCGGGACAAACAAAACCTAAATTTGGACTAACTTTATTTATTTTTGACAAAAGGTAGAAAGTTTAAGACCGAAAAAAGATATCTCAACTAAACTATTACTATAACAAAGAATATTATTAATAAGAATAGATTGAACAAAACACTTAAAAAGAATCAAACCAAATCCAAGAGAACAATCTATGTAAACCTGTATAAGGAGATCCCAAAAAAAGGCAGACTATGCCACCAACTAAAATAAGTATGCGTCGTTAAACAATAACCCTTTTTTTCTCTTCTTAAAATGCTCTTAACAAAATATCATAATCCAGATGAAAATATGCATAGGCAAAAGTCATCTGAATTTATCAACTCGTAGTTTACGTGGAACTTTCCGTCGTTTGATTATCAACGTAAAGCTTGGAAGTCAATAACAAATTCCTGCCCCGTTCACACTTTCCTTCCATTCCATGCATTATCGATTGCTATCTGCGTTTAAAAGTGTCATTTGTTTAATTAATAGAATTAATTAATGAAAGAAATTTTACTGAGCAACTTGCAACCTTTATCCAAAAAATCAATGCTCAATAAATTGCATTAACTTGTGATTTTTGTGTTGAATATTAATTATGTCCTTCAAAGTTGATTTTAGGTTCTCTTTTTCTCCAACTTTAAAGTTGATTATTATCGTTTCCTAATTTGAAAATGATTCATTTTTTTGTTCTCAAAGTTATTTTTTTATGGTCATACGTTTGGTAAAGTAATTTTAAACTAGCTAGAGAGTGATAATACTCACTTTTAGTTTAAAAAATAAAAGAAATTAAACTCAAATCTGATGAACTAAAAATATATTTAAGAAAGAAAGGAGTAATGTTTACTCAATTGCTTGATTTTCTTCTGTCATTTTCAAAGACTTTAATTTGTAATTCTCAAACAGAAAAAAAAAAAAAAAAAAAACTTTGATTTCTTTACATGGCACATATATTATTGGTGGTGTCCGGATTTTCCGATGCCGTACATACATACTAAAGCCAAGACGAGTTAGTACAAAGGTAGTTAGTTGCGTGTCTTCTATTTGACTTTAAGTCAATAATATATATTTAAATATTGTTAAATTGTAAGAAATTAAAGTAGTATATCACAAATATTAATTTAACGCAGAATAATTTTTAAAAATGAATGAAATTCTCAACAGACTTGATGTTTGTGAGTATGAACGATGTTCGGAGTTCATACTAGTATTTGAAAAACAAAAAGAGATATGCATGCCACCCTATAATTATCTGCTTCTTTTGGCATATGAAATGAATATTTTTATGTTTTATTTATTTTACTTCGCATCTTTTTTTCTTTTCTAAATTTGCGGCAGTCAACTTGCACAAGTTATTTACAAAGCTAAATGTAGTTCATTCGACTCTATTTCAATAATATATATTTTTAGAACATTGTCTAAATCTACATTAGTTATTTTCATCTGATAAGAAAATATTATATATCTAATAACTTATTTTTCATTGTACACGAGTTAGTACCACATTCTTGACTGATCACCCTATGTATAAACAGAGAAAATTAATAGTCACAATTAATTGCCTTTTGTTCTCACAGTAAGCAATAGTTGTTGCTGTCAAACAAATAACAGTTCTCTCCACACACTCCCATTCCCATATTGTTTAACTTTTACCCGATAAAGATGAGTATATATAGCTAGTGTCAATGTTCAACAGTCAAAAGCCTTGAAAAAACGGGAGTTAAGAGTTTCTTGTTAGTTAAGACCAATGACTTTTATAGCCACAATGGAAGAAGAAAGCAATATAGTATCGAATAGAAAAAAGACCGTAGACTTTGTCCATTCTTTCACTTCCCAAACACGACAAAAAATATCAAATAATTTAATATTTTTAAATTCATGATTTAGATTTCTTAAATTAAGAAACAATATTATTATTCTTTGAATTATGAATTATTATTAATGGGAATCACAGGTCCGAATCACCTAATATAGTTTCTCCAAAGCCAACACCAACAACAAAACCCATCTCATTCTCCTCCCATTGAACACCAAAACCCTCTCTTCTCTCACACAAAGAGACATGAGTTACTTCTTCGATGATCACGAGCATGCTTTCCGTGACCACAACGACTTCAACAGAAGGATACTGATCATGGCCATAGTTTCCTTATCAGTGGTCTTGGTTCTGGTCTTCGCGCTTCACCTCTACGCAAGGTATTTCCTCCGGCGCCAAACTCGGCGCCGAGCCGCCATATACCAACTCAGCCTCAACGTGGCTAACGCAAACGCACACGCCGAGCCACACAACACGGGTCTCGACCCAACCCTCATCACCGCCCTCCCCACCTTCCCCTTCAAACAAAACCACCACGATTCTGCACCGGAGTGTGCCGTGTGCTTGAGCGTTCTAGAAGACGGTGAACACGTGCGGCTTCTTCCCAATTGCAAACACAGCTTCCACATCCCCTGCATCGACACGTGGCTCGCCTCGCACTCCACGTGTCCCATTTGTCGGACCAAGGCCCAACCGCCCGTAGTCCGCCTCGAACCGCAGCCGCGTGAGGGCCCCACCGGGTTTGTTCCTGCCGATGTTGTTGCACCCACGGCTCCGCTGTTGTTGGAAAACAACGTGGAAGGAACCTCGGATGGTGCTAAAGTTGTTAGTGGTTCGAATTCGAGGTTGAGTTCGTTCCGAAAGATTCTTAGTAGGGAGATATCGATGAGGAGGATCCAACCTTCTTCTACTTCTACTTCTACCCATGATCATGATGTTGATCAACATGACTTAGAGAGGCAGTGAGAATATTCTATTCAATTCAATTCAATTAATTGTCTGCTTTTATTAATTATATTGTTTTTCTTGATCGATTTTCTCGTTATACAGATTGATACACACGGAAAGAAAGAGCTTTGAAATAAATTTGTCAAGATGATTTATAATATAACACGGTTTTGAATTATTATTTTGTACATGTTTGTCAAATAATATGAGTGATTTTGTATTCGAATGTATTTGATTACTCGTATAATTGTATTGTTACTATTATTTGTAAAAAGGATTTGGTGTTTGGTAACCTGAATTAACATATTAATGGCCGGTAGAGATATAATATTGGTAGATTAGGTAGTAGTGCATGTGAGCTTAGTAAATTAAGATTAATTAACGGATCATTTGTGTGTCGAGATGAAAATATGAACTCACACCCTACGGACACCCGTAAAAATATACATACACGGGTAGAGTAATAATCCGTACAATGGGAATGAAGATGGGATGACTATTTACTCACAAGATCTCACGGGGATGGGTGCGGATAAGGTACTAGTGTACCTACCTCACACCTTTTATATATATATATATATATATATATATATATATATATATTAATTAATTAATATAATTATAATTTTATTATTTAAATTATTCAATTAAAATTGTTATTTTAATTATTCTTTTTATATGTTAATTTTGATATTTTATCATGTTTTAATTTTTATTTATATTAATGGTTCAAAACAATATAGAAACAATGGAAATAAGTATTTGTAAAATATGAAGAAATTGATTTGGATAATGAAGTCAAAATATTATATCTATTTATATTTTATTTTTAATATATAATTATAAATTAATTAGTTTTAAAAATATATTAGTTTTTTCCATCTAATTAAAATTTTTGTTTAGAGTAAAACATTTATAATCTTTATATTTGATGATTATTTTTGTAGTGTTATTTATAAGTTTTGATAAATTTGATTTTAATATTATATATGAGTTTTTTTTTATGATTTTCAATTTTATATATATATATATATATATGTATATGAAAAGTGTGGGTATGAGTATATAGGTACCTAGACGGTATGAGGATAGAGATTGAAATTGCTAGCCGCACGGGATGGGATCGAGAACGAGTACTTTTTTCAAACACCGATATGAAGACGGATACTACAGTACTCTACCCATTACTATCCCTGTGTGTGTTTGTATAAAAAAAAACATTGTCGTTTGTTTTGTTCTATTAGGGCCTTATTACCATAGTGAATGAGTTTCGGTGGGAAGTAAAAAATCAAGATCCTGATATTTGGGATTCTTGTTGACTTGCTCCTATAAAAATATAGTGTATTAACAACAAGAAGCCAAGCCTCTGATTTTGACAATTTAGCTTTCACACAGAATAAAATACTACATATGTATATGCTCACGTACTGCATTTTCGAGATTATTGCATTATGTCATTTTGAGAGAGAAAGTGAAAGCAGACACTAATATTGTATTGAAATGATGAAATTTTGAATTCATGTATATAGAGCGAGACATGGATTTGAATCTCTTGCTGTGTCATCCATTGCATTATTATAATGACCAAGTATATATGCAAACAAAACCTTTAGCTTCTATTTTATTTACTTCCACCTTAAGTGATTAATCACTTATTAAGCTACTACTACTAGTTAGCCAATTTTCAAAAGCATCAACCCTAATATAGCAAACAATAATTGATCAATACAATTACACAAAATTGTGTTTGAAAGAGATCACTTAAAATTTTCCTGTTTAGTCGAATATTTTCTGAGAGTGCTATATATATGGTTCTGTAAAATGTAGGAACAACACAACAATAACAACACAACAACCTACCTATGCATCCAATATCCCACCTCCATTCCTGCTGGGCATATATGAAAAATTGATTCCAAACCTCATCCTTGTCAAGGATTAAGAAAACTCGTTCTTACTTTTGCACTTTTTTTTGGTATAGTTTCATATTTTAAAACACATCAGAACATATTTTGAATTAATTAAATGATACATGGTAACTCTAAATTTATAAAATTCAATTGTTATTTTTTAGTGGGTCGGATTCATGGTAAGTATCTAATTATGACATCAGTAGAGTCCTTGGAGGGCAGGGATTTTGGTATCTTCCTTTCAAGTAAATCAAATAAGGTAAAATAATAAGGACCTCTCCCTTTCATTCTCTCCATTTTCATCCTATCAAATACTATCTTAAGTAATTCTTTGGAGAATATAAAAAATAGACATTAAAAAAACTTTGCTTTCTTAATTGGATTAATATATTGTATTTAAATTAGATTAATTAGTTGGAATTTCACAAAAGTTAAAGGTTCAAAACGAAACAAAGGCTAAACTTTAGTTTATATAAAGATTAAAAAACTATATTAATTAATAAGAATTTAAAATATATTTAAATTTAAATGTTGTTATACAGAAAAACGTAAAATTTTAATATATATGGCGTTTGACTGTTGCAATTCGATCATAAGTAGAATCATGATGATATATTCAAAGCCCATGCCTACATTGAGTAGTGCATTATATTTTTGACGTCACACACTTTGACAAATGATTGTCCTATTGGTAATTAATTGACCATATATATCTTTTGATTAATTTCAAGCTTGACGGTAAGCTCTGACTTATAATCCCCAACAACTCTTCATAGACTACTTGGTTAAATCTTTAAAAAGTAAATTAAAGATCCTTTCTGTATCAAAGTTGAAGATATCGATTTATAAGGAATGCATAATTATGCATGACATGGTCAAATACATGCATATATATCCAGCGACTTCTTTGAAGACTAGATAGGGACCACCTGATAAATGCAATATCAGAACTAGTTTCTCAAGTGACAGCTATTGAGAGGTTTTGTCTTTGAAAGTGCTGCTATTCTAATAGATTTTGTAACTTTTTTTTTTCTTTTCTTTCAGTTAATATGTTTTTAATAATGATTAAAATATAATCATCTATTTATTTTAAAAATATGTATTTTCTTTCTTTGACAGATTAACATTTGTTATATATGTTCAGAACAAATAACATGGTAAATTTGCTGATTTAAAATAACAACTTTAAAAATGATACAAATAATCATTTCTAGTTGTTTAATAGTGTTAAAAGGCAGATGAGTCTACTCTACTTTCACAGTACAAATGTTACTGTGAAAGTAGAGTAGCTGGAGCTTGGTGACAAGTGAGGTTGAGAAGAGGCAGATGAGTAATTCTAGCATAAGCACGCACACTCAACAACTGTGCAAACAATTAAATAATTACACATGTAAAATAAAAATGAAAAAAAAATAAAAATAACAAGAGAAGTGATCAACCAGTCCCAAACTCATAATTGATTGGACTTAGTTTGAGAGGCAGATAACTCTAGCTCCTTGATTTTAAGCTTTCATTCAAGTTTGGCTCTGTTATGAGAAATCAGTTCTATAAGGAGTTTGTTTTGTTTGCATTTCACTGAGTTCATTTGTGCCTCTTCTCTCTTATTCGTTCTCGTAACATTAATCATGCTACGACTTATCCATCTCTTGACAGATAAAAGGCAATGCCAATAAACACAGTGGTCTTGGATTTTTGAGTTTCCTCCCAATTTTATATCTAATGCCTTGTTGGTAGATACTTCTGGTGCATATACAAGTTTCAAGTGTTCTTTTCTGTTCGGAGCTTAGTCATTTTTATTCAAAAAAGAATCCACATTTGTATTAGATCAAGGATTGGTTACAAGAGCATGTGACATACTAAATTTATGGACAGCACATTGGCTCAGAGAGCAAAATTGAAGGTTTTATTTACTTCTTTTGCAAAGATTTAGACTTTAGTAAACCAAGCCAACACATAATACATCTACACCAATTATAATGCAAAATCAGAATCATGACGAGTACAGTGCTACTTCAAGTTCATTGGATAGGCATCTATCAACAACTCACTTGACCTAAGATTTACAACAGACTCCAATAAAATGAAGCACTGGATGACAAAATGCACACATTTAAGACTACTTTAGCAGAGAACATAACATAACCTTCCATTTACTCAAAATTCAATTTTAATTTTAAATGAGGTTACAATCTTCTTCGAAGTGGTGATTTTAATCAATACTACTTTGCTAGCAACCCTACAAATTTTGAAGCAGCTGAGCATAACAATTGAGTGTAATATACAGAGTCACAGACAGTACTATTATCCTGAAACAAACCGTGAAGCTGAAACTATAAACAATGAATGAGTGGTGACAATAAATGGATAAAACCACCACCTCCAAACAACTCCACCGCACCCACTCGAGTCTTCACCGGACTGAGAAACTCCCATAGATGACGCGGATCCTGAGAAACTCCCATTGTTCACTAACAAACTGCATCACAAAATTGGACCTTCAACTTTCACAACCCAAACTAGATAAAAAGTAAAACTTGACTCAAATAATTACCTACCTAGAAGGGAACTTGCAATTACCAAAACCTGAAAAAACAAGAAACATAGCAACAATAAAATCTGGGATAATGAAGAAGAAAAAGAGAAAGGGGGTGGAACTGGAAGGGACTACTACTGACTGGGGTTGAAGGAGGTAATGGCGGCGTTGTTGCCGAAGTTGCAATTCTCTTCGCTGATAGTGTGTTTGCGAAAATAATCATTGAAAGCGTACGACGCCGTATTCTGAACATTGGAAGGGTCGAAGCAGGGTCCTCCTCCCTGGATCGCTCCGCAATCGGCTCCGCCGGCGCTGCAGGCCCACTCCACCGCCGACTGCAGCACCGAGTCCTCAGCGTTGTTCTTCGCCACGCACCACACCTCCCTCCCCGGCGCGTCGCCACCGACAAATCCCCATAGAAGAAGAATTAGGAAGTGGCACAGACCAAAACCTTCTCTCTTCGGCATAGTATAACACTAACACTATACTCAACTCAATCAGCGAGTGACAGAAACCATGTTGGATTGGATGTCACAAAATCAAACGTCAAAGGTTGCAACTTGCAACAGTGTTCGGTACTTCTGGACTTTTGTCCTTTTGCGTGGCTATCTTTCTCTAATAGCGTTTATTTTAATATATTTAAGACTCCTTTTTCACCCTTTATCATTGGTGGAGAACACTTCCATTTTGGTGCAGTAAACGGTTAAAGACTTCCCATTTACACTGTTACTTCAACTCTGTTTACGTCACAGCGGAACCTAGGAGGAGATTAATTGTTTGTCTGCTGTACTCAAAATTAATCTAAAATTGGACTACCAACAACTAATGGGCTGAGTTGTTGAGTAATACCGCATGCTTTCAGATAAATAAGGTCTCAAAGTCTTGTAAATGAAAAAAAAAAAAAATAGTGATAAAATAGAGAGATCATACTAGAAATGTCATGGTAACAAAAAAAAAAAAAAAACTAACATTGAACTACATTATTGACTTAGAATCAATTTAGAATTTTCAAAAGTTACAAAGTACTTCAAGATCAATGGTAGTATTAAGTTCATGTTTGAATTTGCTTTGAAGAATTAATTGCGAGTTTAATATTGAATTTTTTAAATGATTGGTTTCACATTGAAAAAAATTGTTATATGATTAATATAATTCTTTGATTTATGTTGTATATTGAGCTTGTTATTCTTAGAATTTGAGTTTGAAACTAACTCAATTTTATAAAATCTAACTTGTAAGATAAAAGTTGTATCCCACTCATATGAGATCTCCAACATTCAACAAAGACTATAGAAAGTTGGTAAGTTAGTTATAGATGGTTAACAGTTAACACAATCAACTCAATTTTACGGTACAGTTTTCATCTTTTTCAACCAATCTTCACACTTACCTCTCTTATGAGTTTGATCTTCGTCCATTTAATCCATAGATTCGTAACAGTTACCACTCATTCATTCAAAAATATTTGAATCACAGTGGAATCATAAATAAATTACAAAAATGGTTACACAGTGTGTCAATCTACCTACAACCTAGAGAAGTTGATACAAGTGACATGATCTGATAAGAAACAAGAGATCAAGAATAATGAAGGGTATTAATTGGGTATGTACACTCTTCGAGTGTCCATGCCATGTATCATCATCATTCATTTAATTAACATTATCATCCTTTTGCTGTCGATGATGGTGGTAGGGCACATGCTTTGTAACTGGTAAGAGATATAAATAATAGTAGTGATTTCAGAACAGCCATAGGTATGGGTAGCTAAAGAAAGAAAAAGCCAATGCTTCATCTGACTTTTCATCATCGATTTTAAGCATGTTGTACAATTTATTATTCGTGTCATTTTCTTGCTACTGTTGAAGAAACACGGGATCTCGCGGCACTGGAACATGTAAATGCAATTATGCTTTTCTGAATTTTCTTACATATATGAATTGGCAGAAAGAGAAGGGAACAATAGTTGATAATCAATTGTCTTATTCAAAACAAATTAATTTGATCTATTGCTAGCAGTAACTGATAACTTAAGATATAGGAAATACAAGCAGAGCTAAAGCCTTTTGTGTCTTTCTGATCTATTATTGCAACTGAATTTTCAAAGTCACAATTCCAACTGTAAGAATGGTTCCCCATAGAATCGTTAGGAACATTACAATTGATCCATCCAGTAGCTCCATCTTAAACAACATAAAGTATCGTATCTTATTCAAACAAAAAACATAGAGTAAACCTTTTTATATATCAATTGTAACTAGAAACAGAAATAATTGTGCTGAAGTATAAGCAAGTATAAATTACATATTCTACTTATTATCTATTTTTAAGTGTCTTTTAGGGAGAATTTTATCACTCATTTGAAGATTCTACTTAATTTTCTCGTGGTAGTACATGGCTACTTAATGTTCTTGGAAGCCAAGTCCTTATCAGCTCGAAGTTAGATTTTACTTCAAATTATTGGACCTTGTACTGTTGGTTGACTCTTCTTACCTGTTTTGAGCTCTTCTTGATGCAACAATTATTCTTGATAATCTTCTATTTACAATCTCTTATTGCTTGTAGTTCACTTTGAATTTGAGATTTTTATATACCAGGTGGTAACCAGTTATCTTAGATTTTCCTTTAAGTCACAAGTATACCAAACTACAAAATTCTCAAAATTTCTCTCTTTCCTCTCTTCCTTTCATGATGAATATATGAGTTTTGCATGTTGGAAATTTGTAGAATTGCCCAAATCAAATTTAATCATGTAGACACAAAATATAGCATGTTCTGTTCTAACTTAATAGAGAATTGTGATCATGATGAGATACGGATTTTTTACATAGTTGGATCATTCGTTACTATGTTCAACTATTTGATGATCACTGATGAACTTCTAAAAGTTCACCAAATTTTGACTAGCTAGCGCAATCTTAAGATCTTAATTTTCGATGCAATTGACTTAATCATGAAATAATTTGACTGCAGCTGTTCATATGCTAATCTAGCTCAATAAGCATCTAGTATTAGGAGTGAAAGAAGTTTGTTTGTTATACATCACAAGCTAGTACAGCATTGTCACTCTTCATTTGTTTTATACTTTTACATACATCTCTATTTCTCTCTAAAGATTGCCTATTATTATGTATTGATTCAAAGTTTATTCAAATGAGTGATAGAATTGTCCTTAAATGTATCATGGAGTATTTACCAGCGCCAATTTTACCAATTTGGGCTACTGAAGGAAACTGCTTATAACAGGGTTTACCATTTTTTTCCATCAGTTCACATCGAAGTTCAGGGCTGCAGGTTTTCTATTGAAGTAATTTGCAGACTTTAATTTGAAACAGGGGGCCATAAACTATGCGTAGCTGTTACCTAGAATTATGTGAGAATGATCGAGAATCAAATTGCAAATCATCAAATTTATTTTCTCTGTTTAATTTTCGTCTTTACTCACATAATTATTCCTCTAACCCAACCTATATAGTATTTATTTTCTGTTGTTGTTTTGACACGGCAAAATGTTTGAGCCTAGCTATTTCCTGACAATGTCTCATTTTTTCATCGACAACATATGTAGAAGCATATGATACGAAATGGATATCAATGATTGGTACGCTGAATGATTTAATAATGGTAACATTATAAAATACATTGCCAGCTTTCTATACTAACAAGTAACCAGGGTTAATGCAACTACGTGCATTGTGTTACTATCATTATTATAAGTATTATTAATATTTCTATGTTGCGCTGGTCACGATTGAAGAAAAACGTCTTGGTTTATTGCTGCAATCCCCTAGTAAACCGTCCACTTGTCTGCAATTTTTTAACTTACTTTAATACAATGATTGGCAGTTCAATGTTTGATATTTCTTGTGGGATTCTACTACTTCTTGAACTTGCAGACAACAGGGGTGATACTGATATCATCATCCATGCATGGACAAAGTCATTTTTTTTCTAATGAAAAATGTTAATTATATTCCCATAGAAATGAAATTTGTGAGACATAAGAATTAGACAGAATGGATGAAAGCTACAGGCATATATGCAACTAAGGCCTAACATTGCATCCGTTGGTGGTGAACAAAACACAAAGACTTCAATTTCTTTCATTTTGCTGTTCTACTAATCCTTTTGGACCATTTGATCATGTTATATTCTTCCTTTTACTCCTGTTCTCATTGTCTCTTGATGGAGCTGTCATAGATATCTTGTAACAGAACAAATAAAATTGTACACAAATTATTTATAGCTTAATTGGTCAGATACCCGTCAAACTCACAAACCTGGACCACCCTTTAGTTGGCCACCACACCATATAATATAATTGTAAAACTGTGATAGTGTGGATGGTTTTACCACTTTCTGGACAACACTGATAGTTGGAGGATTGGGGTTCGTGAGTAAAATTGACCACTCAACCTTTTTACTGCATATGATATACTTACTTGATTGCGTATGATATATGACCATCTCTTTGTTCCACATGCAAAGGGGACCAAAACTTTTAGGATTATGGCAAGCATCATCATCTGCTATTACTTATATTGTACCAAATTGCACAGATATTTCCCTCAGTTTAGAGATATCACATGAGCCTGTTTAGATACAAGTTAGAAATATTTTTGAAAGCTTATCTATTAGTTAGAAATATTTTTGAAAGCTTATCTATTAGAAATATAGAGTATTTTTTAGTAAAGAAGCCTTCAAAAACACTTCTAACCTTATATTTATAAATACCTTATCTGTTTTTGAATTTCATATGGGGTGATGTAAATTTCAAAATTAGAGGAGAGTGGAGTCTCAAAAAGACCTCAAATCAAAAATATCATAATTGAGTTTTTCAATTTAGAAAAAAGAGTTAATAATCCTCACTCCTCAGTTATGTATCACATAGAAATATATATATTGAAATCATAATAGTCCAAAATTATGCAATAGTTTCTGCTGCAAGTACTAGTAGGATCATATATTGTATTTGGATGATGAGTTGTGGTGGCATGCATATGCCTTTGTCTTGTGCTTGTGGCAATTCAGTACGATACTTTGCTAGAATAGTAAGCTAGATGCTAGAATAGTAGTAAGTAATGAGATAAGCAATGAACCGTACTGTAGAGCTCACTCAAAGAACAACAACAGTAGTTAAGCATGTTCAGTGTTCACAGCCACCTAACTGTACCCAAAATTCTAGAACGTTTTAAACATAATATGGCTATGGTTGTGTTTTAATTTGAAAAGTTAGCACATGGACTTAAATTCACTGGAGTTGTGGACCATCTGTAAATCTCATGCATGACAGCCAAAAGGTCACACTCATGCCAGTGCTAAATATCATAACTGCCACTCACAACTGTATATACAAGCCAAAAATAAAATAGTGTCTATGTCAAATTCCTTATAAATATACTGTGTATTTATTAAATCTACTTCTAGGGAAGACACTGTGTACATTTACATTTGGACTCCATATCAAGTCCCGTATATGGATGTGATTGCTTTCCCATTATTGGAATAAAATATCTTGTTTCAAGTAGACTCATATTGATGGATTCGCTTAGAATAGCCTCAGCTAGTGCCATTATGCAAATTTATTGTACGTACAAATATAATATCTCATAATTTGTTACTAAATTGTTTGTCTTCCTAACTGTTTTCTTAAATTCTTCTTGGCTACTTTGAAAAATTAGTGAAGGCAATTGTTGACATCTGAACAAAGAGCCAGTTTGGATCATTTCTTTATCAAAAATAAGTATGGTAGATTTTTAATTTAAGAAACGAAGCATGACAGTACAATTTAGTTATCTCTCCTTATACTGCAGTCAATACACAAAACTCTAATCATTTTATCTTCAATTATTACTAGTAAACAAAGTAAGAAAAAAAAAGTAACCCTTTGCCATGGTTTCTTTTATACTTTTACCCTCACATGCATGTATCTTTTTTTTACTAACAGAGAGAAAGAGGTACTAAGAGAATGAGAAAAAAGGATAAAACACACTGAGATAGTATCATACATTACATGCACTCTTTCCAATGTAATAATTTAAATCGCAATCTTAGTACCCTTTTTGTCATAGTAGGAAGGTATTAAGTCATTCAGTTCATAACAAAAAAAAATGTAAAACGGTTAAAACTACATTATTTTACCTGGTAAATTGAGTCAACTGACTATTTACATCTTGGATTTTGTTTTTAAATTAATGATGTCAAATAAAAATGATTACATAATACAAAGTACAGCCAAATCATAAAAACCCAGGACTTCACTGACACACCTTCCTTTCAAGCCAAGCCCACTTGTGTTTGTTTTCCAACATATATATATATATATAATATGCATTGAAAAACATGAAGGGGAAAATAGAAAAGAATCAAAGACAAGAACAAATAAAGAAGTGAAAGAATCATGAACCAACCAACATATACCACCTCTCCACTCCTATCTATCTATCTACGAATTGTTAAAGCAGACACACACATGACAGAAACTGTTTCTTCCACCCTCACTATCTTTTGCCAATGTGGATCCCCCTCCATTATTCTAATCATGCAAGCTTTGAGTGGTCCCCTTCATTTCTAAAGTAAACAACACATCACGTGCCTGCGCAGTTTCATAGCAGAAGCCTACCACACCAAACCAACGTGACTCTCCTCAGTGAATATATATTTTCCTTCATCATATTCAATTGACTAATAAAAATTCTCACCACCCAACAGTACTACATACTTCGTGACACCATTCAATTCCATACATTACAATTTACAAGCACAAACCAAAATTTCATTTTCTCCCATCTCTTATCCAAAATTCTGCATCACACTAGTGTCATGCATGTAAATTAGCTAATTAAAGTAGTGTGATGAATCTTCAATTAAGCGTTGATAAGTTGTGCTTCCTTTTCTGTTTGAGCATCACATATAGGCTTTGGTGATGGTAATGGTGACCCTGCAGCATTTTCCATTTTCTTGAGGCTTTGGTGGTGATAAACTTGCCTTAGTCTCTCTATCTCCCTCTTCAGTGCCGCTTGATGTGCTGCATTAAACAATTTAATTAACTACTTGGAGACATAAGGCACATGCATGATGATCAGACACAGACTTAAATACGCGTGCATGCAAAAGCTTTCACTAAAATCAATATAACTGCATATATGCACTTTCAAAATTGGTCTGTTTCTCCTTACTAAGTTAATGAAACAATTACATAGTATTCAACTTCCACGAGAAAAAGGCCAATCAAGAACAGTGCAATTTAATTAGTATACAATATAACTCTTTGTTCCACATTGGTTAATCTTTTAGATTTATTAATCCATGAGGGAAAATATATCAATATTAACCGACTTCGAGGAGATCATGATAGGTGCATTATCTTCATTTACATTTTGTCATTTACCGTTTTGTCATGGTCTCAATTAGAAAGCCACACAGTATCAGTTGTAAAGTACTTCTCGTAAATACACTAAATCATGCTTTCTTTTTTACGTTGAATTTTCTACATAGCATACAGAGAGGCATGCAAGCATCCAGATTTCAACGTAATATATAACTTCGTTTTCCTTCGGATAAGTTATGACATTAATAATTGGTCCCTAAAAAATAAATGACATTAATTTATTCCATCAATCGTGGAAGGTAGTAATAGGAATCTATCTTTCTGTCCACAAATCATAAGATGTAGATTTTAGAGATTAAATTGATATCATTTTATTTTTATTTTTGACGGACTAAACTAAAAAGAACTATAGTTAAACTAACGCATCTTTTATATATATATATATATATATATATATATATATATATATATATATATATATCATGAACCAAATTTTTCCGGGAACCGAAACAATAGTTTAATTACTAGTGATAATTCTAAGAAAGTTAAAGTTAAACTTCTCGATCACTAAAAGATTCTAATCTATGTAGAAGCCATAAAATATATATAAAGCCACATGTGTATGAACTATAAAGACAAGTAGAAAAGCCACGAGGTTAGGTTCAGTTGGCAAAGTGAGCTTATTGTGGAGATGTCACTTTCCCTAACTAGGAGGGATTTATATTTCACTTAAATGGAAAAAGTAAATGGACGGTAATGAATAAAGACAATTAATCTCAACCAAGAAAGGAAGCATTGGATCAGACAAGTAGGATGCGTTCTAACTTCTAAAGGCCATAAAGTACGAATTCATGCATCCATCAAACACATATCTTAACAGGATTAAAAATTAATAAATTAATTAAACGACAAATAAAAATAACAATAAGATAATAGAGTTAGGTTTAATTTAATAATATTTTAATTAGGCAAGTAATAATTGAAGAAAATTAATTACCGTCTTTAAAGATCTTGTCTTGAGCAAGGGCAGCGATTCTTTGCTTGAGAGCACTGTTGTCGACATTTAGAAGCAAACGTTGATGATCTAAAAATGCAACCCTTGGAGACAGCACTGAAACTTCGGCCTTCATTAATGGTCAACGGATTAGGAAATGGTCAATCTATTATCTTTAGTAATCTTATTTTAACCACACATCTTTAAAGAAAAATAACTACTTGAATAAAAATATATAAGATTTATTATGGCCGCTGAAGAAAGAAAAAACAAAGATTTATTATAGTCACATCACGTTACGTCCCAAATTACCTGTAATGAAGTTACACTTCGCTCAAGCTCTGATATGTATTGCAGCTTCCTCACTCGCGATCTTTGTGCAGATTGTCTATTAGCCAAGATTCTGATGCAAAACGACAATTAGAGACACAACTCAAACAAAACAAAAAATTCCTACCTCAGCAATTTAGTATGGTTTATTTTCTGTTACAGAAAAAAAAAAAACGAAAAGTATTATGAATTAAACATTGTAACCTGAACTTTGAAGAACCAGTTCTCAATTATAAGAATCATTTCATAAACACTAATTAATCATTATAACAGAATAGCAACATCAATTATTCAAATAAAAAATAAAGAATACTAACACCAAGCCTACTAAATTAAAAGGAAAATACATTTAAGTAAGAAGAAACACATTAACCAATTTTGTGTAATGGTTGCAAATTTTACATAAAAAAGTGTTTTTTAAGAAGCAAATTGTCTAAAACATGAGTTACGGAAAGATGAATGTTTGATGAGTAATTAATTAAGACGTATACGTACCTTTTGACTCTCTTGGGGTCAGTAATTCTCTCATTGGAAGAAGAAGTATTGTTGTCATTTGGAATTAGCTGCATAATTTCCTGTTTGCATTGGCTTTCAACCTCATCTGCTTCATTTTTCAATTGCCGGTGGTGGTGGTGGTGCTCCTCCTCCTTCATCTCTTTCTCCTCGTTGAAGAAGTTCTGATCAGAAGGGCTTGAAGGGTTAGAGGAGGACAAGGTGGCGGTTGTTAGTGGTGGTGGCATGGGGATCCCAGAGAGCACTAATTCTTCATCCGTGAACATCGACATGAATTGTTCATCATCAAACTTGTCAAACTCATCATTCTCATTGTTGTTGTTGTTCTCACCATTGTTATTCCTCATCGTTGGCGAATCCAAGTAGGTGATGGAATCGCTCACCGACCGACGGTGAGCGCCGCGCCGCGCCGAGGAGAAGTCGAGAAACTCGTCCACCCAAGAAGGGTTCTGACTATGATGGCCTGTGTTGTTGTTGTTGAGAGGTGGCAATGGCATCTTCTGGAGGTGTGAAGAGAAATCTGGCCAACTTGGTGACATGTTTGGGATCTTTGGTGGTAATTGCGCCATTTCAAACAATCAGGAACTGTTGTTGTTGTTGTAAAATATTGCAAATTAACCTCAGATGATGTTAATGTTAATGTTGTTGTTGACGATGAGGAAGTAAGTACATTAACATGTCCCTAACAAGTGTTGTATATATGCACATTAATATTGTATGTGTGTGAATACATTGCATAAGCTAAGGCATGCAGCTAGCACAAACAAAGGATATATGAGTCAATTATTATATATGAGAGAGAAGAAATGAAACAAATGAAATCCTCTGGCTAAGCTCTAACACAACCCTTTTTATAAATATATACTATGCATGTTCCCAGCAACCACAGGGGAATGTTGTTAGAGGTAAGAAAGCCACACGAACATAAAACAACATAATCATGAACTTTCTTGATTTCTTCTTTTCTCTCTCTCTCTCTCTCCTTTTTTTCTTTTTTCTTTTTTTTAAGAAGTTGTGTTAATTTTTTTAATTGTTGAATTTTGTTTTGGGGCTAAAAATCCCCCAAAAGAAAAAAAAAATTTAAAAAAAATGTCTGGGGCATCTGTATCTATGTGTTTGTGCAATGGGGTCACATGGGGATTGGACAGCTATGAACAGCTATGAAGAGGGGTTGGGTTTCAACGGTGTTACTGGAAAGTCGCCAGTGGATTAATAAGTAGTGGGAATCAGCCACCACGTGCCCTTGTGACCTTCTTTTTAGTGGGTTACCCTTATAATAATAATAATGTAGTTTCTTTCATACAAATTAATATTTGGTCATTATTTCTTTTTAGAACATTCTCTCCTCTCTCTCTCTATATATATGCTTCATCTCTTCCCACTTTATTAGCCCACACTAATTTTAGGGTAAATTGCAACATATCAACAATTTAAGTTCGATTATTATGGAAAGGAAAAAGAGAGTCCAACAATGGTCAAAGCCGTAGTTGACCAATTTAGGCGTATTGATCTCAAATTAGACTTTTGAAAATTTTGCATGCGCGTAGAGAAATGATCGAAGGTTAAAACGAAAAAATGAAGTGAATGAAATAAAATGGCTACCAAAATTAAGAAATGTAACGGAATTAGGTAATTGATTTGATTCGAAATAATGAATCGTGTCCACGTTCCTTGATGAATTTTTTAAAGATTTTGTCTAAGACAAAAGGTAAGACAACCCCACTAGATGGGGTTAGCTAGTGATTAATTGGTTTAAACGAAATGGATCTTTATCTAAGAGGAGAACAAAGGCCATGTGCATGAGATTATTTATAATGGTGTAGTGGTTATGCATGGGGTGCGACGTGTCTCATTAATCATTTCATTAAAAGCTAGCTCTACTCTACATATATACAGTAATTAAGATAAGCAAAATTTATTGGACGAGGGATTTGGGGCATGAGCTGTGAAAGAGAAGAAAAAGAGAGGCCTCATGTTATGTTATTTTATGCCCCCATGTGAAGTGAATTGTTTGCACGCACTATGCTTTCTTTGCTTTGTCCCCAAACCATTCCCACATGTAGGGTATATGCCTAATGCTTCTCTCTCTTTCTCTCTAAAGATCGATGTACGTATATGCGTGTCTCTGTGTTTTCTAGGTACCTTCTTAATTTCATCATCTTATCTTAACTGGAATTAATGTAGTTTTTTAAGGGGGAAAAAAAGTATTTGAGAAAACTCAGTCATGATTAGTATCATCTTAATGGAGGGACTTTAGATTACTTAATAGCATCTATCACTTTGTAGTTCGTAGGCCTTGCCTTCCCCTCCTACTCCTTTAATTATTCCCATCCTACTATTTTTATTTTTTTTAGATACTTTTTTCAAATCGATTCTCAAACCAGTTCGAACTATTTTAAATAGTTTGAAACTCGTTCGGTTAGATCTTTTGGTTTTTTTTTCCACCTCTACTCTCATCCAACAAATTAATACCATTGAAATATTACGTACTAATCAAGTTATACCTACAAGTTGTAATAGACTTCACACACACATACATTCGTGCCCTTAACAAGTTTGTAATCAGTCTTATAGCAATCAAACAAGTGGAACACGAATTTGATTACTTCTAATCTACTTTTCACTTAATTTTAGAGCTTTGGCCAAATTTTAGATCATATGGTACTATATGCATCTGAAGATATATACAAGGGTCAAGGGGTAGCCAAAGCCAATGGAGTATCAGAAGAATCCGATATAACTAATCTCCAAGAGAGGAATCCCAACTGCTAATGCAGAAGAAAAGAATCTCAAATACATTATGCCTTTTCCTTCGTGAAATTCCGAAAAGACATCATCCTTATGCTAATTATTTAATTTGTCGTTCATTATAAATTGACGGCTTCAACAACTTGGAGATAGACATGTTTATGGTTCTTAAATGTTGGTTCTAAGAACCCACAATGAGGTTTAAAAAGGTAAAAAGATGTGTAACGTTAGAAAATAACGATATATTTAGTTTAACAAGTGTCTCATAAATTTAAACTATTCTTAGTAAAAGATAGAGTTTAACCTGATGCACGACATTATAAATATCGTTTTATCACTAGTTGTTGATTAAGATAGTTTTACACTGTTCAGATTGACTAACTAGAATTTTTATAGAATTATAGGTGATAAAACTTTTTTTCAACTATTTAACGCAACAAACAACATACTGCAGCATGAATTTTATATTACTAGTTAAGTTGAAACAGTTTTATACCAATTGATCACTCTTTTAATAAAAAATATATTTTCCTATTCCCCCTCTTTTCTTTCCCTTGAGATGAAATCAATCTCTTTTTCTGCTCTATTATAAATACAAATAGAATGGTTAGTTTATTCTATTTAACTTTATTTTATTCCCTGCCATTCAGTTTTATATCACTATCACTGACAGACATCAATACATAAAAATGAAATAGAATCAAATTACCAATTACCTTATCATCGCTTGAATATTTAATTTTCATTATTCGGAAATGAACAAAATGATAGAGGTATTGGATGAAATGAAATAATAATAATAAAAAAATAGATTCCATTCCATTGCATTGCATCTTATTGTAAAATTCAAAACAAGTTAATTAATTAATGTCATTTTATTCCGTTTCCTTCAATTTATTCCCCTACAGCAGTGGCTCTACCTATATGAGAGTTCAACCAATCTGATATGATTTAATAATAAATATAGAATAAAGGCTGTGAAATATACCCCATGTGCGAAATTCCTTAGCTTAGGCATGAAATTAACGTGCAGAGACAGTATCTTAAGCTGGACATGATTCCCTGGTTCTTCAATAATATTTAAATTCGAATATTATAAATCACTAACTATCAGCATAGACTATAATAAGAAATTTGCCTAGTCTTCCATTAAATTGGAATTCGTTCGAAATAATGCACTACAGCTATAAGTCTAGACAAAAGAACAAACTGTTCACACCAATTGAAATTGAAACAGCTTAAATTGGGGAAATTGCCTATCAAACATCCAAATGTGTCAGACTTCAGTAGTTTTGGGTTCAAGACCTGCACGTCTGTATTATGGGTCATGCAGAGAAAATGAAACATAGAATTCATGCCTTTTTAATATCAAGCATGAAATACATGGATGCAAGATAACATTAAGAATAAACACATAACTTTTATCATTAATATCAATGCATGTTGTCATTCCCTGCTGCACCAAGAACTAGCCATGAAGACAACAATAACATTAAGCGTTGCTATCATCAATCTTCCTGTCTTGTGCAATCTTTGGATAACTGCAAGTGCATGTCCTGCAATGTGCAATGATAATTCATCTGATTCAGAAGTCATGAGGAAGAGGTAATGAAAATTGGCTGAAAAAACATAGAATAAAGATGAATGGGAAGTCCATTTTGAAATTTACCGAGCACATGTTCAGTTATAACCAAATTCTGTTGAATGTGATACAAAATAACTAACCAATTTGAAGTTCTGTTGAAAATGCTCAGTTACTCACCCCTTTCCATGGTTTGACACAATAGATTACACACCCAAAAGTTTTGTAAATCCAAGATCCTTCTGCTGCATTACTTTACCTCAAATCCTGAGATAATTTTCCAGTAATGTCATTGAGAAAAGAACAGTGGCACCATACTGCAAAAGTCACAAGTCTTAGCAATATGTAGTCACTTGATCAGCATTAAGCACTGTACTTGGCCCACTATAAAATTCAACAGCTAAGATTTAAGTGCTGCAAATCTTTTTCTCACAGCACAAGCTATCTTCCACTCAGCAATACTGGCCAAACCTTCAACAATCTTCTGCCTGGCCCCGATATATGGTATAAAACCTTTTTCTGTCATCCCCATTGCAACCTTTGCAGCCAAAACATACTCACGTTTCTCCAAGCACCCTTTGATCACTAGCTCATAACTCTCAAATCCAACAGTGTTACCCTCTTTCTCCAGGAATTCAATCATCTCAACAGCCTTCCATATTTCCCTGTTTGCCCGTAATGCTGCTAATAATTTCACCAGTGTTCCCTGTCCTGGGGTTAAACCATATTGGACTACCATTTGCTTCATCAAATCCAGTGCCTTAGCAGTCTTTCTCACTCTGCACATTGCACCAATTACAGCGCCATAACCACTTGAATCTGGAATACATCCTGCCCCACCCATGTCCCTCAGGACGTTAACTGCCTCCTCTAGTTGATCAACAGCACACAGAGATGATAGTAGATAATTACAAGTCCCACAGTCAGGATGATATCCAATTGATTGCATCTGAAGTAAAATATTAGCCACAGAATGAGACAGACAACGTTGGTCCAACCAAGCAGATGAGAGGAGAACATGGGTCTGAGGAACTGGGAAGCAACCAGAATGTAAAGTCCGCTGTATGACAGCTAGTGCAAGGGGGAAGGGATGGGAGCTTTGAAGGGTATAAGAAATAAGATATGAATAAGCTAGCTGGGGCTTGGAGCGTGGTCTGATAGGTATAAAAGATTGCAATATTTCATCAACAATTTGCTCTCGTAGGCTCTGAGGAATTGAAGAAAAGAAGGAAAAAGGATTTGAATTTTGGCAGGACTCCGAGGATATGAGAAGGTCTGGAATTTTCACATAGTTTTTGGCTTCTACTTCCACTCTAACAGCCTGCTCAAGATTTTGCAACGAAGAAACAGAATGACCTGAAGGAAATCGGTTCAAAATAGGGCGGAAATGAAGAAGATATCTATGGTGCATCATTGCTGCCATCACCATACTTGATCAGCTAATATAGTACTGGAGCACCTTGACATAAGATAAATGAAACCTGTGGAAATTTGCCAGAAAATCACTTACTAGATTAATAGGAGCAAAAGGGTATGAGGATTTCGTGATTTGCATGTCACAAACAGGAGAGAAAAAATGTAAAGATGTGGCCAAGCATTGATAAAATATCGATATCATTTTTTTTGTATGTTATACAAAGAAGCACCTTTACATGGGGGAACATGAAACAAGGTATAACTAGAAACTACCAACTGGACATTACCGGTGGTTAAAGAAGAAAGTGAAATGATTAAATCCCATAAATGTGGCATGTGAAGCAGAGCATCACTCCAAAAGCCACAACATCTGCATATCAATAATGTATAGAATCCATCTTGAAATTAACAGTAATAAACATACAATGTGATGATTAACAATAAACATATAACTATACTTCCGCTCATCTCTTTCTTCATTCCATAAACTTTCTCTATTCTTCTTGTTCTGGAAAAAGACACCCTCTGGAACCGGATTCCATGCGGTCAGACTTTGTATTAACTTGGGTGAGCGAATGTGAAGCATTGATCTCAGACGGCTCAAATCTAGAATGCACTGTGAGAAAATATGGAAAACTGGTTTCGGTAGCACCCACAAAACGTGAATCGGTGTAGGTACTTTTTTGAATTAGCACTTAACTCATTTTTAGTAATGAGTAGTGATACTGGTCACTTTTTACATGATTAATATAAGACTTGCAAGTGTTGGAGAAAAATCAGAGGAGCAGTGTAGTCAATATGTGAGTTTCAGTATGCGGCATGAAGAAATATAGCTGGTAGCTAAAATGGACAATAACAAACGTACCAAGTCGCAAAAAATGTCCAACTCTTACGTAATTGGAGAATTTTCTTATTATATATCGGTTCAATCATTTTCCCGAACACCTAGCACTCAAGTACAATCAACAAATCCCAATCTTGACTAAGTGAACCACCTCATAAGTTGAACTCATATGAACACTGGCAATTGTTTTCAAGCATTTCAATTAGTTCTTCTCTTTTTATACCTCGACCTAACTGGTGAAACCCAAAAATGAAACGACGACACCCACAAAGGTTTTGTCATAAAGTTAAGTTTTTTGAAAAGGAAGACGACATTTACCTGAGCGCAAACGGCTACAACCGCATCAGGGTCATCCCCGAACTCATCCTGGTCCTCCGAAAGTTTCTGAATATTCCTCGAATCGCAGATTATGCAAATTTTCACAGCAAAATGCGTGAATTCGGGAATTGGCGTCGAGGTACACGTGCTTGTGAGAGCAGAGCACAAGTAAAGAAGAAAAAGTTGTATAAAAAAAGATTATTAATTTTTTCTTTAAAAAAATCATTAATTTTTGTAATAATTGCTTTAATAGACATATCTAAAGTGATTTTAATATTACAAATAGTTATGACTTGCAGAAAATAATAATATAAATCATTAAAAAATTGTTTAACCGATTGAAATTTTATAAATTGAAAAACCAAAAACTGGGAAAAAAATTGATAGTTTAAAAATTTACACAGCTTGTTCAACCATTAAAATAGTAGCCATAGTAATAATTAAACTACCCTTTTCCATTATGATTATATAATTTTTTTTTATTCTGATTTATGATTATATAGATGATAGCAAATAATAAAGTTTGCTAATTTGCCTAATGTCAAGAACATGCCTTTATGATTACTTCCAGGACTATCATTATAAAGAAATATAAGCAGCCACCAAAAGTTTAATCAGCCAAGAACCTACAAATAAACGGGAATCCAGATAAGAAAACAAAAAAAAAAATGAAAAGAAAAATAGAGAATCATTATAAAAAAGACAACATAAAAGACTACATTTTTTCATTGAAAAATCAAGCCAAATTTTCACTTTTAATTATCTGAGTTATATATTGTATAGAAATATAATGCCATGACTAAAATAACCAGTTTGTATTGATATTTACCATATAATAACAAATAATAATTCCATTCCATATATTGTAGATTGATAACTTAAATTTTCAGTTGGGACACGAGTATAGCATATATATTCAAAAAGTAATCTAACTATCTTGCAAAACAGGGTTGAACTACACTTTTTTCATATTAAATCATCATTTTAAAGTCATAGTTATTGGAGCTGTTTTCTAAATTAAGGAAACTCTTCAGCTAGCAGGTAAGGCGCCCATGGAAATGGAACAAAAGAAGAGCAAAAAATCACAAACTCCAACAAATAGAAGAAAGTGAAAAAGAAGCCAAAGCAAGAGGGAATAAAAAAAGGGTGGTGGAATCAGGAATGGTATTATAATATTTGCATTTGGGTAATGAAGTTTACAAACTACAATTTGACTAATGTATTCAACAGACGTGATTGGAATTGTTCTCTTTCTTCCCTATGAAGTGTGTGAACAATAACCCAGAATTCAATTTTTGTCTTTTAAAAATAAACCAAAAAAGAGAAAAAGGAAAAATCCTAGTCGCTTACAAATTAATGAAATCACAGTTGGTACTCAATAATATTGTGCTGCGTTACATATTATTAATGCACATATAAAATCATTAAATGTCAAAAAGCTTGCTTCACGGATGAAAATAAAAACACATTTGGTGGGTCTTCAATAACACTAACCAACCCAATAAAGATGTGGATAGATCCACCAAGGCCGAGACCATAACGTTGATTCATCATTTGTGCAGTGATATGGTGACTTGGAAATCAATATTTTTTTCCATGAAATATAGTGTCAAATTCATCCACCCACTTCCACTTGGTCCAATATTTAGAGTTGTGTCTCTGTACGGCATACTAGTTCAACTTCATACCATGCTTTTGCTTTGGTAATGCAATGTCCAAACTTCCAGTTTTTACCATCTACTGTTCTTTTCTCCATTTGTAATTAATGATTATTATTTGTAACATAAGTTCTTTGGTAGCCCCTCAGCAATGTTTAGGTTCATATTTTTTACAATGCTCTAGTATTGCGAAGCATTTATTGACTTTCTATGTATATTAGGAATCTGCTCAATGATATTTTTTCATTCACAAAGCTTAAATGTAAGACTTTATTTAAGGGATTCGAGTGCGGTTTCACTCAAACGAACGTGGTGTTGCTATTGCTAAGGAATGCTTATGTTCTAAATACTAATTATTGACTCTCTCCCTTGTACAATACTTAACCAACTAACACCACTACAGCACCAAACGAGTCCTTTGCTGCTCTGGCCTTCCCCTTAAAGAAACAGAAAGCCAAATGCAATAATGGTCAAGATAAAAGAGGCAAACTAAAGTTGGTGCTGAGGGACTTTGCTTATTAAATGTTGATCATCCCCTCCATTTCTTTTCAAATTTCAAATTGACCCTTCTAGCCTTCTCTCCCTTCTTCTCTCAATTGTTTCCATTTTTATTTCCAATTCTTCATCAAGTGAAAGGAATATAGGAACATGCAGTGATGAAAGCAACAGAATGTTAAAGGAAGCTTTGATGTAAGGTGAGGAAATCAAAGGAGGTTGAAAATGAGTACAGCAAGATTCATAAAGTGTGTTACTGTGGGAGATGGAGCCGTGGGAAAGACCTGTATGCTAATCTCTTACACCAGCAACACTTTCCCCACGGTATGACAACACATGATGTTTTAGTTGTTTGAATTGAATGTGTTATGTTTTAGTTTGTGTTTAGTCAACAAAAAATTCACTTGTTCTTGTTGAAAAAAAAAAAAAAAAACAGGACTATGTGCCTACAGTTTTTGATAACTTCAGTGCAAATGTGGTGGTTGATGGCAGCACTGTTAACCTGGGATTATGGGACACTGCTGGTAAGTACTTTCCGTAGTTGTATTGTAATGTGCATAGTATATTGTGAAAAGAAGGCTTCTATCACTAAAAACTTGATATTGTTGAAATTGAAATTAAACTCCTTATTCCTTAATTCTTGATATCGATATTATTATTCTATGCTTTGCTCATTTATTGTAGCTTGATAAATTCAGGACAGGAGGATTACAACAGGCTTAGGCCTTTGAGCTACAGAGGAGCAGATGTGTTTTTGCTTGCATTTTCCCTCCTCAGCAGAGCCAGCTATGAAAATATCTCAAAGAAGGTTCTTCTGCAAAGTCTCTTAATTGTTATCCCTCTATCATGAGTCATGACACATTATTACTACACAAACATGCATAACATCTTATCTTATCTTTTATATATATATATATATATATTTGTCTGTGAACTGTGATGTGGTAAACATAATCTGACACTAGGCCCATTTTCTGCAGTGGATTCCTGAACTGAGACATTATGCCCCAACTGTGCCAATTGTACTTGTGGGAACCAAACTTGGTATATCAGCTAATACTATAAAAATTACTTCACATTTTGGTATTACTTAAGCTACCTACAAGTTCACTTGTAGAGTTATCTCATAGTTATGTGATGTTTATAATTGGCTGCAGATTTGAGGGAAGATAGGCAATATTTGATTGATCATCCTGGAGCCACACCTATAACTACGGCCCAGGCAAGTCATTTAAATTCTCCGTTCTAACAAAATACCGTTTTTTGTTTTGGTGGCATAGAAATTTTCTTGGTTTTGTTTTCAATTGCACCTGAATGTTGCAAATGTTGGGCAGGGAGAAGAGCTGAAGAAGGCAATTGGTGCAGCTGTGTACTTAGAATGCAGCTCAAAGACTCAGCAGGTTCTTATTTTTCAATGCTTATAGCTAGACAAGGTTTTTAGATACAATATAAAATGATACTACCAAACATCTTTAGCTTTTGGAATAGTAGGTTTTAAGCTTACTATTATACTAGGAGTTGTTATAGCAGGACATGTGCCAACTATTGTTTAAAGTTTTAACTGCATTAGATTTCACAAAACCAATATGCCCACACCATTTTTTTATGCTACTTTTAACAGATATTTTGTACATGCTTAAACGGTAGAAAAGTGATTCTGAAATCAAAATAGTATGCACATCTTTTTCCTAGATCATTTCACCTAACAAAGTATCTATCAAGAATAAAATATACACAGTGAAAACATCTTTTTGAAATCAGCTGTATAGTAACCATTGCACTTAGTCATTTTGCTGCAGATGTCAGACTACTTGTAAATTATTTGTTTTGTTTTTAAAATTGTGTCTGAAGTATCATTTGACATCATTGTTGTCGTGATAGATAGATATTATTGTGTATGACCATAAAAAGTTACTCTACCAACTTGTGCAACAAGCATGAAAATAAATAAGGTTTTTAGCCTCGGCCTAATTTTATTATGTCTATGGTGCAATATTTCAGAATGTGAAGGCTGTGTTTGATGCTGCAATCAAGGTTGTTTTGCAGCCACCAAAGCCAAAGAAAAAACGAAAGAAGAACAGACCATGCGTTTTCCTTTAATTGGTGTTCATGAATTTGATTTGCATCATGTAACATTCGTAACCTTCTCCTAAGTTTTCCTTTCTTCTATTTGATTGCAAGAATCGCCCTTTTGAACATATGTATTCCAAACTCTACCCTCTATCCGTTTTCTTTTAAATTTTGTTGTTGGTGGATCTAAATGATGTTGCAATGTATCTTTCTACCGGATATATATATACAAGGAGAGAAGAGAATGTACTCAATTAAAGATAAATTTTGTGATAAGAAAAGTATAATAATAGCATTAATCAATAATCATCACTTTTGTGTTGCTCAGCATCTTTCTTTTACTTAGCACTGTTCTCTTAATTTCTAAGTTATGATTAAATTTCCTATCATGATTTTTGTCGTTAATTAACCATTATTCGAATCCTTCACGAGGTGCAATAAGCATAGCTTTGTCATTTGTGTTTAACGGGGTCCTAAAGGTTAAGCAGCTAGAATCATTATTGATTCTGAAGTCTGAATTCACATAAAAAGCAATGAAATCATAACAAGCTATTGCTATGATCGGTAGTATAGGGAAATTCTTGCGTGGTTCTTGGTCGTGAACTTTATCATTCACTGTTATATTCATGTGGGGTTTGAAACGGAGGGTAAAAGGAACATTTTTTCTCTTGTAATTTTTCTACAACTTGGATATTCGGATTTGACAGTGGAATAATGCGATTGGAAGAATGAAAATATTTGAATAAAATTATCGAAAGGTAAGTCTGTCATGCACCAAAATATATTTGAATTAAAACAAATATTGGAAAAATCATTTAATTAGAGGAGAAAAAGACTAACATGCAAAGTTTTGGTACTTTAATGGGACATTTGGTGGTATATACACCAAATTTTTTTTATCTCCGAGAATAATGTCTTTTAGAAATTATATTTCATGAGAATGATGTTTTTCAAGAATGTTATAAATATATTTGATTTGTTTAAAATATTTTTAGAGATGAGAGACATAATTATGGATTCCCATTCTCTTCTATATATATAAAAAAAAAAAAAGCTTTTGTAAGAAATTTAATTAAAAAAATATGTCTAAGAATGTTAGATTCCCATGAATAAATTTTAAAATACTACTATACTATCCATAGGAATTTAACAATTCTAACCTAAGATTCTTAAGAAACTTAAAAGAACCCCTACCAAACACATTTATAACCTAAGATCCGTGCCTGCTAGGATAGAAATTTAATTCTATAAAAACAATAATCCAATACATTTTGTCTTAAAAATTTACCTCAAATCAAATGACAAAGTTAATATTGGAGTGAAAAAATGACAAAGTTAATGGTTACCAAAAAAAGATGACAATTTTAGCTACGAAAGAATATTCTGTTTTTATAAATAAAATTATTAAAGTACATAATTCAAATTTGTAATGATTAGTTTTTTTTTTTGGTGCAATTTGTAATGATTAGTTATTCAATATCCAAATGATATTGAATATAACGTTGTGTTATTGAAACGCCAATTTTGTACATTTGATTGAATATTTTTGTATTTAATTTTTCATAAAGTATTTGATTAAATCGAAGAAATCTGCTATGACATAGAATTCAAGTTAGCATTTGAGTAAATCCCTGAGATCTGCGTTGCCAAAAGATAACATACATCATTTAATCATCGTAATCATCATTCATCATTAGGTGAGTTGTTTAAAGGAAATGTTAACTTGACAAAACAATTTTCACATTATTTATGGAAAAGCAAGCAGCATGAACAAGTAATAATACTACTACTTATGAAATCATCATTAAATCACATCACTGAGCAACTAATAAAATATATAAAATGCGTTCTGGAGGCCCAGGTCCAATTGAAAGGGTCAAAACTGCTTCAATTCAACCTCATATCCATGTCTTCCACATCTCATATACAAAGATATTTACTATTTAGGCATTAAAACGTCTTTTACAAGTATATCTCCCATCATCATTCTTATTGTCGTAAAGAAGCAATCTCACTCACTAACTTATTTGTTAGTAATAATTCGGAACAGATCAAAATCTACAGGGATAAATGTGGAATGATGGGGAGATAATTTTTTCTCTTAAATATATAGTCAGAGATGTATGAGTTTAAAAATAAAATGAATAAAAAAACTAAAAATAATTAGGTTTAATATATTACTAAATCTTTAAACTATTTAAAGAAATTAATTTGGTCTCTAAATTTATTTTAAAATATATATATATATATATATATATATATTAAATTCTTAATCTTCTACAATTTTTTTTATAATTATGTTTTTGAAGTTAGTAAAATTCCATACATTATTATTTATTTTTCACAATTTTTCAAGTCACTATAAAATAACTCCAAGACCTAATTATAAAAATTGAAGAAGATCAAAAACTTACTGATGTATTAAACTAAATAATAAAAGATTATTTATTACTATTATTTTTTCTAAATTTTTGTGGAAGAAGCTTACTAAGAATTTAAGTATTACCAAAGCACTAACACATATGCGCCTGTAGCTCAGTGGATAGAGCGTCTGTTTCCTAAGCAGAAAGTCGTAGGTTCGACCCCTACCTGGCGCGCGTTAGTACATTTTTATATTTGGTTTTCACTTTTCATGATCTCGACTCTCGAACTTGACTTTGCAATTTGCATTACTTTCTTTAATAAGATTTGTTCATGTTAATCTCGACAAACTAATTCTATTAAAATGGAATGATAATATACCCCCAACACCAACAAATAAAAACAAGTGATTCTATTTTGGATTAATATGCAGACTAGATAGATCGCAGGTGTCACTTGCACATGCTTTGGCTCAATCGCAACCTTGCGGAAGCGATGGTGACGAACTAGGATTTCAACTTGTTTTGTTTTTGTGGCACATCAATTACTTAGCTAGCCTTTCTTTTTCGTCTTCAATGTGAAAACGGTGAAGAATTATTTATGATGAATCAGCATATACAGTAGTAGTAGTATTTGGAATTCAAAGTACGACCAAACCATAGAAGAAAAAGTACATATATTAGTATTATTGTACCAAGATGCGGTTGAACTTTCTCCTTCTACTCAAATTCATTATAGAAAAATACAGTATACAATACAGATCATAAAATATGAAATAAAAACACTTTTTTTTTTCTAAAATAGGATAAAAGTTTTGTACATGTGTATGCATAAATTGAAATTAAAAAAAGTAAAGTGAATGACCCTAAGTAGTAAGAGAAGAGTAATTTTGAATACTTCTCCCTCCAACAGGCAAAGGCTAGGTTCCTTCCTCGTACACGCTAGCTTCTACACATACACGTCTCTTTCTTTATCCGTGTCTGCTACAAACCACAATGCTGAACAATTCGCAATATATAAACCCACCCATTTCACCGTGTTTTGTTTCGATCCAATCTAACAAACACAACTCATTCATTGCTTTCTTAACGATCACTCAATGGGTGCCGACGAAAACTACGACTACTTGTTCAAGCTTGTCCTGATCGGAGACTCCGGCGTCGGCAAATCCAACCTCCTGTCCCGATTCACCCGAAACGAGTTCAGCTTGGAGACCAAATCCACCATCGGCGTCGAATTCGCCACCCGCAGCGTCCCCGTCGATAGCAAGCTTGTCAAGGCACAAATCTGGGACACTGCAGGCCAAGAAAGGTCATCAATTCTTTCCCTTTTTCTTCGATTGCCGATTCTTGCTTTGATCTTCATCATCAGATTTCGTTAGTCAAGATTTTCCATCTGTTGTGTTGTTCTAGGAATACTCTGGGAAGCATGCATAGATTTCGATCACGTGTCTCTTTTCTTTATCTTTAAAACATTTCAATTGAAAAATAAATAACACCCTCCCCATTACCCGATTCAGTGTAGTCAAATCTTGCACACGCGTTCGTGATCGTTGGATGAAAATTGGAGGGTTCACATTTCAAATGTGTTTCAAGGCTGATTGACCCGCCCGATCTTCATCCAACAATTCCGGATTTATCCGATGTGTGAATTCGTGGAATGGCAATCAAGTGAGGCAGAGTCCTCTGTCATTGACCAGTTAACCCACAAGAATGATCGTTCTAATTTGATCAACATACATAATTAACTGGATTCTTAGTGCATGTTTTGTTATCAGTTGCCAAAGTACGTTTAGTACTTTTTTCTATCAAGATCTTTACTTTTGTTTTCATTCTACTTTTATTCATTAGATCTACTTAGACATGTGGAGTGTATATAGTTAAATGTTACTATTGTGATTATTCATGAAGGGTGATTTAATGGGATACTTTGATTTATTTCCATGTCATGTGCCAAGAGAATTGTGTAGACACATATAACCTAGGAGCAAAATCAAATGCAGGTTGTATAAAATAACAAGAAGATCTTTTACAATTATCATAGTTTCAACTTAGCAATGTTACTTGTTAGTCTTTTCTGAATTCTACATAGATGAATTATGAATCTCATTCTTGTTTTTATTCATCACACCACAGATATCGTGCAATTACAAGTGCATACTACCGAGGAGCCGTGGGAGCTTTGGTTGTGTACGATGTAACCCGACACGTGACATTCGAAAACGTGGAGAGATGGTTGAAGGAGCTTCGTGATCACACAGAGTCCTACGGTGTGGTCATGCTGGTTGGAAACAAATCAGACCTTCGACATTTGCGTGCAGTGTCCACAGAAGAAGCCAAAGAATTTGCAGAGAAAGAGAGCATTTACTTCATGGAAACCTCTGCACTTGAGTCCTTGAATGTGGACAGTGCCTTCATAGAAGTGCTGACTCAGATATACAACGTTGTGAGTAGGAAAACTCTTGAGTCCGTGGATGATGACCCTTCTTCTGCAAAAGCCTTGCCCAAAGGAGAGACCATTGTTATTGGAGCCAAAGATGATGTCTCAGCTGTTAAAAAAACTGCATGCTGTTCCACATAGTTTGTTGCAGAGATACTTCCAACATTAAGAGTCTTGGTTATTACGCAGTATAACAGGATTTTGTGTCTTCATTGTTTTATTTTGTTCAATTTTTGGTTGCTGGTGATGTATACGATTGAATATTGATTGATTGGCCTCAACTCCGCCCTTTGTTGTGGTCACTACACAGGTTTTATATTCAAATCTCTGCCTTGTTCTGTCTTTTTGCAATGAGTTGCACATTAGTGATAAAAATTCTAGTTTTTTTTTTTTTTTCCATTTATTATAGGACATCAATGTTATTTGGACATAATAACTGAAACAAACAAAATTACATGAAAAAGCTAAAAGTTTAGGACCTGTTTATTTTAGTCTATAATTTTTTTTTAATATATTTCGTGTTATCATTTACTCACTATGTGACATGCATGTCACACTTGATCTTATAGTGATCATGACGTAACATTTATAAATATATATTACATCATTACCAAATTGTAATCGAAACTATTTTAAAAAATGAAGAAAACAAGTTTTTTAAAAGAACTAGAACAAAAAATTCATTGTAGACTGAAAACATATTTTTAAAAAAAATACTAATATCAAATATTAGACGCTTTTTTTTTCGTTTGGATAAAAAAATGTTGCACCCAAGAGGATAAGGTACATCCATGAACCTACGAGGAAAAATTATTATCTTATTTTATATTTGCATCCCATGATAAGATAGTATTAAGAGAGCGTGTCTTATTCCCGGAATTGGATAATCATCACTCATACCTGGCGTCAGGATTTTGTTCTAAGGGAAAAAAAAACAATGTCTTGAAGAATCTCAAACAGCACCTTCGTTGACAAAAATTAAGAATGGTTATGTGAATCGCAGACAATTGGACGGCTAAGAAAAATGACAGTGACTTCTGACATTGACCCACATGATTTTACAATATAAAAATTTAAGATGAGATACTCAAGAAACAATCAATATCACAAAAATAATTGTAGACTGTTTAATCTATTATTGGTTACTTCTGATTATTGGACTCTTCAGAAATCTCCTCGAGGAATTGCTGGTGAATGGTGATGGAGTCCTATTCTATTGTTGTGAGGTACACATTTTCAGTTTTCTCTGTATTCAACAACCTTGCGTTGTGTCACGTTTGAATATGTAAAACAACATTAGGAGCCGATGAATTATGAATGAATGGGGCTTGGCTGAATTAAAAAACAAACTTCAACAAGTACAATACAACAATAAAAAGTAACGATTGGATCTCCTCTCAAATTACAGAAGGCATGTCTTTCAGAACAGTCAAAAAAACAGTTTAGCTAGAATTAAAAATATGTATATATAGAGATTCTTCTACACTATTGGCACGTGGTTAAGGAGGGCCAAACACCAACAGAAGAACTTGGGTGTTAAAGCCTCCTACGAGCACAGCAATTTTTTTTTCGGCTATAAATTGGGACGTTAGGTGTTGAAAATCTGCCACCTGGTCAGTTTTCATCTTCAGTGATTTAAGATGCCATCTTGTGAAAATTGATGTCAGTTCCAGAGGGACAAAGAATACATGCACTGAATTGGTATAGAGAGCCCATCTCTGTAGCAAAATGTGTTTGTCTTCGTCCTCGGAAAAGAATTCAACTTCATAACCATCTCTGCACAAACACATTTTTGTCAAAGTCATGCACATACTGAGTAATAAACATTGAAAACCTCATTCGATGCACACATTTTCCGTACTAGACTGCCCTTTTATACATTTTGGATAAAAAAACATTAATAGAGATAGATGGGACATAAACTCATTATTCTTGTAAGCATTAAACCTACCCCAAATAAGCACAAACAACAGTGTAAAAGCCTCTTACACAAGTACAATAAGACAAGGATAACTATGTTTAAAATACACATTGCAGTGCAGTGCACCATCTTAATCAAACCTAACTAAGGAAACAACCGCAGAAACAGGACCAAACAATAAAAAGTTATACCATGTTCTACCATCCAACCACAAAATTTGCTTAAGTATTGTTGATGAACCAATGGTAAACAGTAAACAAACAAGTCATATCTGTATTTTATTCTTTCAAAAATTGTAGCCTCTCATCTCGTCCTTCCAATGAAAACGCCACTCATCTTTTATTTTTATGGCTTTTGAGTGACAAACATAAACAAATAAATCTCCCAGTATGTTACTTTCAGAAAAGATCCATTTTTTGTTGACAGAACAGTAGTAGTGGATGATCACAGTACAAATCATGAAAAACAACAACTTGGGCTCTTCTTCTAAAGCATTTTCATTACTCTCATCACATTAAGACCATATAATAATACACCATAAGATCAGAAGAGAAGTTGCAATAAAAGCTAAGTGCATAAGTTGATTTGATAACTGAAATAAGTACGTATTGAAAACTTAATCCAAACAGGACCTATCGCAGTCCACCTAAACAGAGAGTTAAATATGAATATTCCCAACAACTGCGAAAAGACAAGCCACAACACAAAACGACAACAAGATAATAAAAAAAAGAACAAGCCACGACGTGAACATACATACCATCATCCACTGGAACTGGGCCGACCCCCGCGGCCCAAGAGCCCAGCATCCGGGCCGACAGCCCTTCTCATCATCCTGTCCTGGCCGCCACCCGACTTGGGCCGGCCGTTGGGCCAAAGCGGTTCGGACCCGGGCGGGGGAGCCTCCTCTCTCGGTACGAACCCGGGCCGAAGGTGCGGCGGCACAAACTTATTGGTCTTGGGCTGCGGAGAGGATGGCAAGGGCGAGGAGGAGTCCTTGTCGTGGCTGGGAACAACCGGGACCGGCGAAAGCGGCGAAGCGGTTCCGGTTCGGCCCAGGGGTCGGAGCGAGATCGCGTCCGATCCCGGTTCGGAGCGGGGCTGCTGCTGCTGGATCGGGCTCGGCGGTTGTTGCTGTTGCTGTTGCTGTTGCGGGGCGGGGGGCGAGACGGGCTTGGGAGAGGGTCGGGTTAGGACGAGGATGCGGCCATGGGGTTTGTTGGGGGCGGATACGGCGGAATAGGAGGCGGAGGAGTATGAAGAAGAAGGAGAAGAGGAAGGGTTCTTATTGTGTGAGTTGGTGGTGCTGGTTTTTTCGTAGATGTGGTTGAAGTTAATAGAAGCGTACTTGTTGTTTTTTGCCATCCACCACCTTCCTGAAAGCACAACAACAGATCGAAAATGGCTTCCTCGAGATGTAACCAACAACCAGCAGCGATCGAGGGAGGGGAAAGCAAAACAATCAATCGATGAAACGAAATGAACAATCAATTGTGGGAATTGCGATTCTCATTTCCTTCAAACAAAAAAATCAAAACATTGGTTTGGGCCTTCTAATTTTAGTGGCACAAGGCCCAATTCAAGCCCAATAGGACGCCTACAGTTTTCTTTTCTGGCCCTTATTGTTTTTTTAAGCATAGCTAGTCTTGGCCCATGGGTGTAGTTTATTGTAACATTTTGAAAGAGGGAAATCAATAAAGGCTAAAATCAGGAGCTATATAAAAATCACTGATTTGAGGTTCACCGTTCACAAGGCAATTAGCTATATAAAAATTCCCACGTAGTCTTTAAGTCTTAAGACCCCACCACTTATTTATATAAGCACATGATGCTTAAGAAGTTTCTATATAATAGAAATCAATTAACTAATATAAAATCTTAATAGACAATTCTTAATAAGAAAGAAAAGAAAGTAGTACTATCAACAATAAGAATATATATAGCATTTGAAGACAGTATTAATTATTTGAATTAACAGTTCTGATAGAATTGATATAGAATATTGACCGTGGGATACAAGAAAACAACGTTGAGTTGTGGACATGGCCGTATTAATTTGGCTGAAGTGACTCCATATATAGCTTAATCACTGTGTTTCTGACAATGATATATACTCAGTGATATTACAGAGCATACATAACAATAATAATGTCATCAAAATGATTATTTATTTATTTATTTAGTGCTTAGTGTTATTCCACATGTTATGTCTACATATGCCAGGCTGCCAAGCACCATTTTACAACTGTTGCTTGTCCAAACTCACAACTTGTACATCGTATCGATGTATATTCTTCAACGGCCACCTCGCACATAATCATTTGATGAACAATTATTTCCATCCTTTACACAATCAACAATATTTCTGTTGAAACGAAATACATATTATATATATATATATATATATATATATATATATATATATATATATATTTTTTTTTTTTTTTTAATTATTTTTTTTAAATCTTCCTATCTTTCAGTAGGTACATCGACCTAATGAGTGTATGAATATTAATCAAAACTCCCCACAAAAACAAAGGCAGTTAGGAAAAAGAAGAAGAAGATAAGTAACAAGAAAGAAATTTGGGGTCATTGTTTGTTTGATTTAGAATCTTTTAAGCTTGGCCAAAATTTTGGGTCATTGTAAATAGGACAATGACCTTAAGGGTTTGTGGTGTTATATTGCTATTAAAAATAAAGTTTTACTAACCTTTTGGGGGTATTTGGCATATAACTATTTTTCATTTTTGGGAATTATATTTTTAAATAATGTTACAAATGTATTTAGAATATTTAAAAGATTCTTAAAGATGTTATCTTAAATCTAGTTAAAACCTTTTTCACTTTCATAGAAATCTTAGATGTCTACTTCTCTATGACTTGAAATCTGCTTGCAATTCATTTCCGTGACTTTATGATTGCAGCCAATGTAAAGATTCATCATTTCTTATTGTAAAATTTGGTGTGAGTCGTTTCGTTTTCACAATCTATCAAATAGAGACTATTCTTCTCTTCTCTTCTCTCCTCTCCTCCGGATCCAGGTATCTCTCTCCTTGTCCTACTTTAAAATTAAAATCGTGGCTCCCCTGTGTAAATATTTTTATATTACCATCTAATAACGAATTGTCACACACACACATATTATTAAAAACGATTAATTTTTACAATAATCAAACGCTAGCTCTTTAATGCTTTTTTAAATCACGTACTATATATCAAATTAAAAATTTAATCAAGATTAAAAGATGTCACTACTGTCACCCAAAGTGCTGCAGCATTAAGTTTTGTAATTGGATATATTAGGTTTGACTCGATTTCTGCTGGACTTTATGCTTGCTTGCTTAACTAACAGTATAAAATAAAAAACGTTTCCCCATGAATCGTGATGGCATCCAACGTTAAAGTCCATTGAGGAGAACCCGATTTCATTGTCATCCTTTAATAGTAATATTCTCGATCTCTATTTCATAACAAGACGATACGATTCTTCTCTTCATATATGTCCTACCACTCCATTAACTTTTTGTGCATTTCCTAGTTCATGATTTGTCAAGTATGATTTTACCTATATGACATTTTCCTTTTTTTTTTTTTTCTTTACCTTTCATGATATATCTAGTAAACTAACATAAACTAACATGTATCCACAAATTATTATTGAATTGTGTTATTTTGATAATTTGCAAGCCACGAGCCAGCTCATGCCAACAAATTAATTAGTCTGAACCTAACACCAACACACGTACCCTAACCAAATAAAAAGCCCCTCCACTTCCCTCACACCACTACCACCACAAAGTTGAATATTTCAAATTTCTAACATGGCCTCCACTCTGATTCTCCTCAGCCTGACTACATTCCTCCTGACGGCCCAGGCCCAAGCTCAGGCCCCGGCACCATCCCCGTCCGGCACGTTGAACATCACGGCGATCCTGGAGAAGGGCGGGCAGTACACCACCCTAATAAAACTCCTGAAGGAGACACAACAGCTCATTCAAATCGAATCTCAGCTGAAATCGAACTCGCAGGGCTTCACGCTCTTCGCGCCGACCGACAACGCCTTCCAGAGCCTGAAGCCCGGTGCCCTAAACGGCCTCAGCAATGACCAGAAGGTGAAGCTCATTCTCTTCCACGTCACCCCCAAGTACTACTCCCTCTCCGATCTCTTGACCGTCAGCAACCCCGTGAGGACTCAGGCCACCGAGGAGGAAGGGACCTGGGGTCTCAACTTCACTGGCCAGGGCGGTAACCAGGTCAACATCTCCACCGGTGTGGTGCAGACGCAGCTCAACAACGCGCTGAGGGACAAGTTTCCACTCGCGGTGTACCAGGTGGACAAGGTGCTATTGCCGTTGGAGCTTTTCGGAACTACTACTAAGCATGCTTCTGCTCCCAAGGCTTCCAAAAGTACCCCTGATATTCCCAGCGTAGGTAAGGCTGGTGGCGCTCCTTCTCCTTCCAGTGATGAGAAGACTGATAACAGTGCTGCCAACAATGGGAGGAGTGTGGCTTTCGGAGTTATCGCTGGGCTTAGCTTCATTTGCATGGCTGCTCTCTCTTCTTGATCGATTCATCTCGTGTTTTACTTTTACTCTCACTATTTCATTTGTCAAATGTGAATCTCTCTGTCTTTTTCTCTCTTTTACGGGCAATGTTGGCTTTGATTGAGCCTCATTCTTTGTATTTAATGCTCTTTTTCTTTTTCTTTTCTTTTTTTAATTTAATGGTTGTCTTGTATTTAATTTGGATCACATGATTTTTTTACTTCTTTTTTTTTCGTTATATATGAGCGAGCAAAAACAACACCGACATAAATAGATGGATATTCAAAAAAAAAAGACATAAATAAATGGATGGCAGCTAGCTCAATCATTATGTCAAGATGGAAGGTAAATTAACATCAAGAGATCATTTACACAACTCCACATCAATGCATTTTAGTCAAGATGTGATTCGACCAATTGCAAAATCCAATTATATTGTTAAATATTGCACTGTTTTCCTGACTTGTTTAACCCACCCATGACATGGTTTTTTATTGAAAAAAATATATACGAATCTTGTTCCCAAAGAATGGACAACTCTGATATCAAGTTAGCTAAGATGAATAGTATTGTGAAAAGAAGGAATATGAGTTCACCACAAAAAACGTTATACTAAATTAGGCAAACACTTTTTTAGTAGTGCTTATAGCCGTGCCCTACACATGTGAGTAAAATTCATTAAATATCATCCTCCCAAAATCAATGGTTCACAATGCAAGTTGGTTAATTGTCTAATGGGTAGTAGTTTAGTTTGTGTAGAGATAGATTCAAGCAAGGTTAATATATAAAAATTTTGGTCATCCCTAGCAGGTTTGACATTTTTAATGTTTTAATTAGTTCCCTCATTCAAATAATATAAATAAATTAAATGAGAATTAGGCTCTCCCATTTTGTAACACATGGAAGAAAAAGAAAAACATATATAACAATGAAAGAAGAAACAAAATTAAATATGAAAACTTTTTTTGTAAGAGAATGTGATGAATTTATTCTTGAAAGACCGAGAACAAAATAGAGAAGAAGAAAAAAAACATTAATTTTATATTTTTGGCCTCTGATTATGTGAAAAATACTGACAAAATAGTTAGAACACTATCTGGTGCTTAATGTGTCACATAAGTGTTAATGGTGTTAGCTATTAAACATTTACATATTTTAAACCAAAGTGAATGACAAAATGCAATTCGAAAGATTCAGACATTATGTAAAATTTCGAAAAAAAAATTGGGTGGTCTAAAGAGTTTAAGAGGTACAAATAGAAACTCCCCTGTAAATATTTTTTATTTTAGTACATTGGGCCTATTGGGATAAACAGTACAAATGGCCCAGGCCGATTAAATCTCTCTCTCACGCGTGGTGTCTGAACCGTTCGGTTTTTTTGTTTTTTTTTTCTTGTTGGAAAAGTTTAAACCCTACGGAAAACGCTGCATAAACCCCACAACCACCCCCAAACCCTTCACTCTCATCAGCGTCCATCGGAAATTTCCAAGGTATTGTATATCCCTTTCCATTTTCCCTGCAAATCCTTCTCATACAAATTAGCTCGAGTCCTTTTCTCGATCAACGAGCTCTTTCATTTCTAATTTTGTCCTAATTGTTGAGAATTTCCCCAAAATTCGATTAGTATTCTATTCTCCCCTCGATGAACATTTTCATTTCCTTTCGCGTTTAACTTCACTGATTCTAGATCACGTGTTTATGTTTATTTTTTGTCCTCTGTGAAATCCGCGACTGTGCTTGACGTTACTTGCATTTGCAACATTTCTATTCAATTAGGTGAAAAGATGAATCTGAAGAACATGAAGGTTCCGAACGTTCCAGGTGGTGGCGCCTCTGCGCTGCTGAAGCTTGGGATTTTTGGGGGAATTGGTTTGTATGCTGCTGCTAACAGTCTCTACAATGTTGAAGGAGGTCACCGTGCCATTGTTTTCAACCGTCTAGTCGGTATCAAAGACAAGGTTATTATCGTTTCACTGTATTATGTGGAAAAAAAAATTGAAAATGGTTATGGCTTGCTATTTACTGCATGCATTGTAGTGCTTCATGATTGTTGCGGTTTTTCTGTTATGGTTGATACCTTTCAACTGAGCTATTTACCTTCTCATTTTGATTTGTTAAGAGTGTGGCCATTGTTTTAGTTCTATTTTGGTGTTGGCATTGGCAATGAAATTGATATGATTGTTAATGTGCAGGTCTATCCTGAAGGGACACATTTTATAATTCCCTGGTTTGAGAGGCCAGTTATCTACGATGTCCGTGCACGGCCCCATCTAGTTGAGAGTACATCTGGGAGTCGTGATCTACAGATGGTAAATATGTTTTGCTAGTGTTTGTTTCTTTGAAAATGAAATTGATTTGAGTATCTATGACATGCTATTTTCTAATATAGGAATTTTGATACCAAATTTTAGGGAATATGGGTTGCAGAAGCAATTTAAGATTTTGCATGGCTACTATTTGCTTATTTCATTTTTGTTGCATGAAGTTAGTTTCTGGATGTCTATATTTACCTTATGAAGTTCAAATGATAAGATTTAATAATATAATTGAATCTGTTGGAATATTGGTTCTTTCATCTAGTTGAGTACATTCTTATTTAATAATATAGTTGAATGATAGGTTGTTGGAAGTTTCAATTATTACTTTCTAGGTAAAAAATGTTTGGTTTCCAGAAACCGATTTCAAACATTTCATGTTTTAAAGATTTTAACATGTACAATAATGACCTCTTTTTAATTGCACATACACACACACTTCGTATACAGGTGAAAATTGGACTTCGAGTCCTTACTCGCCCTTTGCCTAATCAATTGCCTACAGTTTATCGGACCCTTGGAGAGAATTATAATGAAAGGGTTTTACCTTCGATTATACATGAAACTTTGAAAGCTGTGGTTGCCCAGTACAATGCAAGCCAGCTTATTACTCAGCGAGAGGTAAGCAGAAAATCTTGTCTGTATGATGCATGAAAGCTCAAATAACTATTTAAAAAAGATTACTAGTTGCTGAGATGGTGTTAAAAATTAAAATATATTCTCAACACTCTTTGGAAGCCCAATGGATATGTATTAGTGATTTGTCTTTGGAAATATTCTGCTGAAATTGGTTTATTATTACTCAATACTAGTATACCACAATGCATATGTTATCAAAATCAAACCTGAAGGATGATTTTTCGTCTTGTTAACTAGAGAGGTATTATTGTAGGCTGTTAGTCGGGAAATCCGGAAGATTCTGACTGAGAGGGCAGCTAACTTCAATATTGCCCTTGATGATGTGTCCATTACTGGTCTGACTTTTGGCAAGGAGTTTACTGCTGCAATTGAAGCTAAGCAGGTGGCTGCACAAGAAGCAGAGAGGGCTAAATTTGTTGTGGAAAAAGCTGAGCAAGACAAGAAAAGTGCTGTAATTAGAGCACAGGTGATGATATATTATTAATTCTTAGTTGCAGTTAACACTTTTATATCAAGGAAAAATGTTATTTGCTGCATTAGACTACTGCCATCATTCTGACTAGGTCATGTTCTTAAACACAAACCCTGCAACTCATTGAAAATTTGGTGATTTTTTCTTCTCTTGATCACTCCATTGGGTTCTTCTTTGGTAACCAGTGGCTATTTCATATCTGCCTATTATGTTTAGAGTGAGATTTTAAATTTAGCATCTATAGTTTGCTATTGGCAGTTTTGCATATCAGACGACTTTTGCTTCCTAAGTAATCAGTTCTTCCTGACTTTTCTTACGAACCTTTAATAAACAGGGAGAAGCAAAAAGTGCCCAACTGATTGGGCAAGCCATTGCCAACAATCCAGCTTTTATAACACTGAGGAAGATAGAAGCCGCAAGAGAGATTGCACATACTATATCAAACGCGGCAAACAAGGTTTACCTGAATTCAGGTGATTTGTTGTTGAATCTTCAGGAGATGAATTTGGAGCCAGGCAGAAAGTGACTCGGTTAGCCCGTTTGTTTCTTTTTGTTTTTAGCTTGTAAACGATCAATTTCATGATACGTTTTCTTGATATGCTTTCGTAAATTCGGATATAGTTGGCTTGATTAGACAAACTGAACGGTGGTAAGGTAACCCTTTAAATCTTTGGCAAAGGATTAAGTGAGAGATCCAAATGAATGCTTCACGCATTACATGAATGAAATAATTTCAGCTAGAGTTTGCCATCATGATTTTATTTTGCTGCCTGAAATAAGTTGGATTGTTGATTTTTTATTTTTTGCTTGCCAAACCTTAACTGATGCGTTGGACAAGATTTGATTAAAATATGTGCCTCGTTACTTAATCCGTTACCATTTTGTTTAACACTTGACAGTATTTTACCCAATGATTTTGTTACACCATGATTATGAGCTGCAAGTGACTGCAGAGGTTGTGTTTCAATTGTCTTTTAAGTTATGCTGGTTTTAATTAAGAATGTCCTGATTGGAATTTTATATACCATTTGCTATACCCCCACGGTCCGATTCATGTTTTTTGCTAACATTGGTATATATATAATATATATGCATTTTCAGTGGGACATTAGCATGAATTGTATTGTTTTTATTTATACATGAATAATATTTTTTCTTACATATTTCTTTCAATAGTTTTTTTAAGATATATGTAAGAAATATGTAATATAATATAATTGGTTTATGTTATATGTAATATATAAATTTTAGTTAGGCTAATTAAGTTTAGTTCCTCAATTTTTTCAAATTTCAATTTTTAGTCTCAAGTTTTTTATAACTTTTAGCCTTTTATTTATTTTCTGTCCGCATTTTAGGTTTCTCTAAAAAAAAATTAATAAATTTAAAATCATTATCTTGATGACTTTATGATTAATTTAGTGACCAAATTAATTTATTTTTATCGTCAACATAACAAAGAAGCCGAACAAACGGCCCAACCAACTAGCAATAGTTTATGAAGAAGACCCATACAAGGCACAGGCTGCAGCATCCAAAGAAATGCAATTCAAGTATTCAACTGAGTGAGTGAGTGAGCTGGTTATGAAATATAGCCTCTATAATCTATCTATATTATTATCGTATTATGATATTAGGGCTCCATCATATCACATGTGCTAATTGCTAAATGATACAGTACTTGTTAATTATTTGATACAGAATCGATGTCAACAAAATTATATATGATAAGTAAAAATACAATAGTAAAAACCTGATGCAGCTCTTTGATTTGTTTGATTCGTTGCATACGTCACTACATAAAGAAAGTTTCAATTAATTTTTTGTTCCTTTAAGCTGTCATTGTATGGGCATATTGCATGGCCACTTGGCAATTCATTTGATATGTTCGATATTGCACCGCGTCATGCTTTGACGTATTGAATTTAATCAAATCAAGTTATGCTATATTATGTGCCATGTGGATTTCAGATATTATGCGTTTTAATTTTTTTTTGCCTAACCAAAAATAAGTAACTCATGGATAAGCTTAGCGTCATTGCAATCGTAATGAAAGCTATCGTGATCTACTTTAAATTATTTTTTCAACAAGTACTTACTAAAGGAAAATAAAATAAATTAGATTTTTCGTCTAGATTCTTTAAATGTTATTTTTTTACTCATTTTAAATTCCATAATAAGTGGTGTTAAACCTGAAGAATTCTTACAGTTGGATGCTTTTATCATTTTTTTTCTTTTTATTATTATCTATGTGAAAAATAAAATATAAACGACTTAAAATTGAAGCTAAATAAAAATAAAATTATATATGTTAGGTAACTTGTGTTTTGAGATTCAGTTAATAGGTTTTTAATATTACGTTACTATAGAGGGAAACTCCTAAGTTGTATAAAACAGAAAATGATAATCGATAGTAGAACCTACAACATTAAAAAAAAAAAACATAATAAGCATTTTTAATGGAGTTCTCACCGTTTAGTGGTTTACCATGCTAGCACCTTAGACTTTCTTTTAAAGGAAGTATATTTTTGGTTGAATATTATCAATTAAAGCTTATTTGATAAGTCAATTCAACTAATTTATTGTTTATTTGATTAAATAAAAATATTTAACAAAAAAAAATAATTATAATTGTTTTTTTAATTTAATTCAAATATTTTAATAAAAGTCCTTTTATTGTCTCATTTCATACTATCTTATTTATTTTAATAAATATAATTTTGTATATATAAGAATAAGATAGGAGGCCAGAAACGTGAAAGAGGGGGCCATGGCCAAAATTCCAACGCAGCCATGACGTGATCAGTGTGTAAGTCTGTATGCTTACGTGGCGCAACACTAGAGGCTAAGATGAATTGTTAATTTAACGATATGGTGACGTGAAGACACGTCACAGCATTATCCTGGCCACGGATCCTGACAATGGTGACGTCGTATTCGTTAAGTCCGTCAACGCCACAACGTGTGCCACCTTGCGTTCTTTCTTATTCCAGAAGAACTACTTTTTCTACCATCCCCACCCTTCATTTGGAATTTCGACTTCTTTCTTTCAAAATATTCACTCCATTAATGATTGCACGCGCTTGGAATTTTAGTAATTACATTTGTTAGGCCCAATAATAAATTTATATTTATTCAAAACTAATCCAGCAACTAAATCAAGATATAGAATTCCCTACTCCTTTTTGTCATGTTCTTTCGGAATCTTTAGTTTTCAAGCATTAGTTGGACTTATACTTGGAATACCTAAAGAGTTGAAGCTATAAAATTAAGGGCGCTAAAACGTGAACCATGCATGTTTAAACTTGAAGATTTTATTTGCACTATGATTTTTAGTAAAAAATTTTAGTTTATTAATTTCTTAATTATTTATTTAAAGATAGTGGTTATATTAAAATCACGATATCAAAGTATTAAAAAGATCTAGCTCAGTTGATTAAAGTTAGTTAAAGTAATTGATAGTTTGAAGTTGTTAAACTAGCTTAACAAATTGAAAATAATAAAGTTAACATACCACGCAAGTGACTAGTGTGCTTTGCAAAAAAATAAAAATGGATTGTAGACAAAAGATTACGCGAATATATGCTCTTTAAAAAAAGAAAATAACTAAAAGTTCAATTCTACCATGTGTATAACGCTAAATACGAAAACGACGTAGATAATTGAGGATGCATATAAAGTATCTCTGGCCTTTGAGACCATAAACAAGTAGATGGAATGTTTGGATCAACAATTGAAATATCTTTTAATTCAATTTTTATTAATGACTCCCTCAGTCTAATTTTAGTCTTTTAAAATTATCATAAAATTAATTATGTTAACATACATGTGACATAACCTAGGACGTCAGCAACAAGAAGGTGAGCAAATAGAAATACAAAAGGCACGTAGACCACGTGACTTAGAAAATATTTAAATTTGTTGACGTAACTAGCTAGTAATGACTCTTTCAAAATTCATCTTCATTCTTATTTATATCCCACACCCACACCCATAACCACAAACCCACACTCCACCATCATCAATTCAGAATCATGCATCAAGCAATTCCCTACAGATCATGGCACTTCACCACCCCACTCCCATTAATTGCACATTCCCATAGCCATGATGATGATAAGAAGATGAATAACAATAATAGTAGTAATATCGATGATGATTCTTCTTCGCTTGTTGTTTCACCCAAAAAATTAGACAAGGAGGGTAGCGGGAGAATGGTGGTGAAGATGGTTTCTGAAAACGCGGTTATAGTGATTGGGAGGAGAGGGTGTTGCATGAGCCATGTCGTGAAGCGTTTGCTTCTTGGTCTTGGTGTTAACCCTGCGGTTTATGAGATAGAGGAGACTGATGAAGCCACTGTTGCCACCACGCTCTTACTGGGAAAGGTGCAGTTTCCTGCGGTTTTTATTGGTGGAAAGTTGTTTGGAGGATTGGAAAGGATCATGGCTACTCATATTTCTGGGGATTTGGTTCCTATTCTCAAACAAGCTGGGGCTTTGTGGCTATGACTTCACATTTTTCAATTTTATTCCTTGCTTTTGGCCGATCGATGTTGATTATCTGATTACTCTTCCTCAATCTTCATTAAGAATCACTTTCTCCAGCCTTCAATTTTGATGACATGTATACATGAATTATTCTCATCATGTACCTCATGTACGTACTCGATCAAAACTTAATATGCAATTAACTCGTTTAATAAGTTAAAGCTTTCTCAACTTTTTATTTTATTTTATTTGCACATCTTCACTCTGAAACATTAATGTTTTGTTTGGAGCACTTAAAACTTAAAATAAGAAGGAATGACGGAAAATAAAAAAATAAAGTTATCTATTCCTTCTTGCATTTAGATTGTTTAAATAAGTGAAGGAATGAATATTAGAGGTGGTAGAATTCATTTTGGATTGTTAAAGTTATCTTTTTTAGATCCCATAATATTATTTAAGTTATAAGAAATCACTTTTTATTCTTAATTTTAATAAGGTTCATTTTCTTTAATCATTAAAAATAATTTTTTTTTTTTTAAAAATGATGAGGCTCTTGAGGGTTTTTGAAAAAGAACTGTTGTTCCATCTTAAAAAACTTAAAGATCTCTCTAATGAGAATATTTAAAAGAAAATTTTGTAACCTAAAAAACTACCACTGATGGTCTCGTATGAAAATAAGGAAATTTTTTTTTAAAAAAACTCTTAAATTAATATTAAGCCAAAAACTAAACTACCTTGTTAGAGATATTTATGAAATTTTAAAAAATATTTTTACTTTCTACGTAATAAGATTTTTTTAAAAAATTTCTTTTGCTTTTATTTTATTTTCTGTCAATATATCTTATAAATTTCATCTACTTTTTTTTTTTCCCTTTCTTTCCTAAACCTAACAAACCCTTGAACAAATAATAAGCGTTGGTACTTAGTAATTCCAAATTCCAACCTTCCTGATACTATTTTTAATTATTCGGCTGCTGGTTGTAAAATAAATTTTCAACCACCTTTTGCAAACATATTTTCCTTGGTCACGCTAAATTAATTTGTCACATTATTCGTTGGACTCCTGTTTGTGAGAGAAAGAAAGAAAATACTACAACTTGTTCCGCAAACTCGGCGTTTTAATGGTGGTGGCTTTGGAATTTAACATTCGATAATGGCCACAACACAAATGAGTATACATTGATTCAGTTGCGTGTCAGTCTTTTTCAACTCTGTTCATCGCCGACAATGGAAAAAAAAAAAAAAGAAGACACATTTTTCAAGTTAGGCAGAGGTAACTGTGACGATGAAAAAAAAAATGTATAGCTAATTATCACGTGTACATTGTTTTCTTACAACTTGTGCTTGTGGATTGTTTCTCTAGCTACCCTCCCTCAAATATCTCGTCACTTTGTTTGGTAGGAAAAAAATAGATGAGAAATTAAGAGGACAGAGTTATATAAAATAAAAGAGATATAAAGTAGGTGAGTGCAATTTGATTGATGAGAAAAAAGTATGAATCAAACACTGCCAATGAATTAATCTAGTGTCTTACGGGCTTAATTAATTAATTAATTAATTTTAGTCTCAGCTAATGAATCAGAAGCATCTCCAAATTCCTCTTAAGCAGTCTAGTGTTCCCTTTTTGTATTTTCAGTGTAGAATGTGAATTAGGATATCCAATAATGTCTCACTGTAGAACATGGCTTCATACTAAACATAGAAATTGCTCAAGGCTTGAAACTTTCATCGTTAGCCAAAGCTTCAAAAGTAATTGTTACTTTCATTAATGCTTCACTGCAAGATCAATATCATAGCTCAATCTCAAGTTACCATTACAAAAGCATATAATTAAGGCCATGTTACAATTTGATGTATATTGTGTTATGGCTAATGCCCTGTCAGCATTTGGCACAATCTTAATCTCTGTTTGTCTTTCCATTTTTCAAATTCAAAGAAGATAAGGTTTTCAAGATTTTCAAATGAGGCCAACTTGAAAACCCAGTTCATGAATAAGACAACAGTCACAACTCAAACAGAACTTAGACAACATGAAGGCAAATGAAATAATTTGATAAATTGCATAGGGAAAACTTCATATTATTTCTTAGCATGGGCCATGGGTTTAAGAGATTTAGAAACAGTTTTTTTTCTTAAATAAATATACAGGAGTTTATGGGCCAATTTGTCTTATGTCGCAGGCCATAGCTTGCACGTGGGCCTCGTAATTCATAGTTCCTTTTTTTTGGTTGTGTTGAATAACGATAGGAAAATAATTAGTTAATTACTACCATATCTTTATCAGGTACGTGTTTACATAAATATTGGCTCAAGACAAATTTATAAAAATAAATATTGAAATATAAATTTCAAATTTTTAAATTAATTTTTTTAGCTTTTTAGTAGCAAAATCATTTATCAATATTTTATAATCCAATAATTTTAATATTTCACTTTCAGTAGATAAAATAACTAATCCATTCGATTTATCTTATAACACTGTTGACCTTATATAAAATTTAAACAATTATTATTTTAAAAAACTTCATGAAAACCGTTACTAATATTGTTAATAATATTTTATAAACAATGCATGTATTTAGAAAAGATTCTAATCCTTTTATATAATTTAATATTCTTATTGATGTGGTAACTTCATCTTTTAATATTTTTTTCAATATTTTTAATTTTAAAAATAAATCTAAACCATCAATATCTGAATGCTCATCCCATCTTAAATTCTTTTCAAGATTAATACAATATTTTTTTGGATCATCTTCGCATAATTATAATTAATGTCATCATTAAATGTTACAATTAAAAAAAAAAATTATTTATCTACCCAATTAAAATTAATGTTGAATCTTTCCATTTTCACAGTCAAATTATAAATATATAATGAATATTTAGGATCTGTTAAAAAAAAATTAATGCCTACAATACTAATAATTTCCTAAATAGTAGGCCTAAGGTAATTGCCTTATTTGCTTTGCACTCCACAGGCCCCTGATCACTATTTTGAGTATTTTATGATAGAAAAGAATAAAGTTTTTGTTTAATGCTTGGCAAGTAAACAGATTGATAAGAAAATAATTAAATAACATGTTTATTTCATATTATCTCTATAAATTGAAACATGAGTTTAAAATGAGATAAGTCTCATCAATTTCATTGTATTTTAAATAATTAAAGTAATGAAAAATCCATTTCATTTCATTTCTGTTTGTCCATCGAAAACAATCTTAAGGAATGATTGTTTAAAATAATTGACACAAATAAATCTAAAATAGAAGAAAAAAAAAATAGACAGCATATTTGGAGCATTACATGATTTATAATTTAACTTGGTTGATATGTTAGTCATTTATTTTTTTTATTATTATTAACTTTGTGATATTTGAGTGGATATTAGTTATAATTTTTTAGTTCCTTATTTTCAAAACTGTGGTTTTGACTAAGAGAACCAAGCACAAAGCGTTAATAAACTGATTTTTTTATGCTTGCATTGCCTCTTTTTTTAGCCATTCCAAGTGATATGAGGGTTATATACTTTGGTATCCAAATGACAACATATGATTAATTTGCATATTTATGCAAACTTCTCCCGAATGAATATATATATATATATATATATATATCTTTCTAGCTAGCTTTGTGGGCTCGCTCGCAGTTATCTTAAAGACAAAGTATATTTTGTGCACCATCAATTTGGATCGACGTTAAGGTAGACAACAAAGATCCCTTTTTATACGCATATATACACTTTTATTTCATGTACCCTACGAACGTGTGATTGATTAACAACTATTTCAAATTATCAATCAATCATCGGAGTGGAAGATGGGCCTCCTTGTCTTTCAATTACTACAAGGAAGGGAGTTTTGAAATTCTGTCTTTTTGCATTGCTCTCTCTCACTCTTTCTCTTCCCCAATCCAAATTTGCCAATAATTCAATGAACAAAACGAAGGACACACCACACCACGCCAATTGGTGATTATTTCTTATCGTATTAAAACATTGTTCTTTTTTATATCCTTAGTGCAACTTCGTTGTTGTACTCATATAATTCTTGATGGTGACCTTCCCTGCAAACATGTACATCAGAGAGAAGAAAGATAGTGACCTTTGTAATTTACCGTAATAATTCAACATGAATTGAATTGATTTTCTTGACTAAATAATTTCTCATTTGGGCATTATTTGATCTCTCTCTACGTATGGTTGTTGGTCCCTACCTTTTTTTCTCAATTAAAGGCCATAATTAATTAATAGCTAATGCATGCTTCATTCACCTAAAAGAAAAGAGAATACTAGTGCTGTGGGGTGCTGCTTTTTAAATTATATTTTTTTTTTCATGAATACTTTAGTTTTGCTTTTAGCTAAGAAAGAGAATCCTTCTAATCTTGCTATGTTACATGGCAATGCATAATTGGTTGATTGAGGTTATAGTGGTGGTCAATTTCACATCCATGAGGACAAAGTGCTTGCCTCTTCAGCCTCTAAGCGTGTTCAGAAACACAATACAAATACAATAACTGTTGTTCATCAACAACTAATGATCCTTTTATTATTGCTATTAAAATTGGTGGAGTAGGGGCACTCTGATTCTATCTTCTATCATAGAGAGGATATTTTTTTGGGTACTTTGTTAGGGGCCCATTTTAATTTAAGAGTCACACCAATAAATTCTCAATCTCAACCATGATGTATAATGAAATTATAAATTATCTATTAATTTGTTTTTTTCTATATTCAAATTAACCTAAATTATGGTATTTTTATATGAGTGAAAAATTGATTAATTGAGTGATCAATTATTAATTTCTATGTTCGCATGCATTATACATATTGAGTAAAATCATTTTATACCGTTAATTATCATAAATGAAAAATTATGATTGAACGATGGTATAAAATAATTTTACAGAGTGCATGAGATTTATTTTTTATCAAACTGTGATTGTGTTTCTTCCTCATGCGTATTTCTTAATTTTTTTCTTTTTTTAATGTTACAATGCAAGTGTTGCACCCATTAAGTGATAGCTACTTCATTTTAAATGGTTTTTTTAATTTTGACCAAAAAGTTACCAATAATGATATAGAAAGCTAGCATACCGCAGCACACTCAACATCATTGAGAGAGAAAACCACAATACGGAAGCATTTAACACAAATTCGATTGCATGAAATCTATAACTAAAATCTATACCCTAGCTGTTTTTTGCTTTCTTGTCTTCTATTTCCCACTCATCAAAAAAATAAAAGGTTTTATCACAATTTATCTTATGAGACGTTGTTTAAGGTTAAACTGAAAACTTAGACCGATGTTTTACAATATCTTGAATGCACAGTTTTTACAAGGATCATTGTTTAGCCGACTTTGAGATGGAGCAAATACCTGAGAGTTTGAATTGGGATTTAAGAAATAGCAATCAAACATAAACACCACACATGTAAAGACATCTAAATGTCATATTGAAACTTAAGAATATAATTTAGAGATAAACTGATGATGGAAAATAAAAAAAGACCCGTTTCCTTCACTTTTTTGTTTCATTGTGCCTGTTTGTCTATCGGTTTATTTTTATATTTCTTTATATGTCTCAATTAAAAACTCTCTTTTATCATGTCGAGTCTTTGATTGATATTTTTTAAAAAAAATTGAAAACGAAATAAACTAATTAATATTCAAGGTCACGTTGAAATAATATCCTATAATCTTTTAATGGCATAATAATTGATATTGACAACCACTCTTCGATCTATTGAATCATTTATCATTTTTTATGGTGACATTCTAGAATTGATTATTGGTTTTTTCTAAGTCTAACCCTTTTTACCCAACTAAATGGAAAAGTGAAAAATAATAATCAGCATATATAAATTTGTTTTTAACGCTTCCACCATATACCTGAGTGCGTATATATACAATAAGAGTAGCATGTCATGAAATTAAAAGCCGAATTCGTAAGGCATTGCATCCGGCCATCATATTAATTATAACCACAGTACTCTTTATGTTGCAAACACATTCGAGACAACATATAGTGGCTGAGTTGTTTTGCTTTTACTGTAACTTTGTTGTTCCTCCTTTTCTGATATCTGTCATAAGAAAGAAAATGATGAAACTTTGATATGTGCATATTCATTCAATTCATTTCTTGAAGAAACATATGTACTGTTGCAATTATGCATTACAAAGTAACCGTGCATATCCTTTGAAAAAGTGAAGTACAATTTGCAAATCCAAAAGGGAATATTCATGTCAAGTGCATGTTCTTTCTTTGTGTCCGTAAAGTTGATTCGGTTAAAACGCATCAAGATCTTGTAGCATATATCATGCACTTCTACAGCAATTGATAAATCAAATAAAATAGCATAATAATAAAGAAAAGAATTATCAATTGCTCAATGGTAAAAGGCAAATATTCTCCAGCTTTTGATAATCAGAACCATGTGGGTTTCTGTAATGGAATCCAAGATCTAAATCTGTTCTACTTTCGAGCAATTATTCCAATTTAATTAAGCTAAATCTATTCGTTGAAAATTCAGATTTTAAAATATCATCCTTAGTGTAATTTGAGCTCAAAACTTATTTTCAACCGGCTTTTGTTTGGAATTTAAATCAGATATTATAACTTATTTTAATATATTGGAGTAATTTAGAAATCAAATTGCATAAAACGATCAAAGTAAAATTTGCCAAAAGAAGTAATAGATAAATATTATAGCTTTCTTTTCTGGATGCAAAAATTGACAGTGAGTCAGCTACAACTGATATTGTTGTACATATGTATTTGATATTGATACTTTTCTGGTTTTACTCAAATTGGGCAAATGAATTCCAAGTAAAACTTGTGGTTTACTTTCAGTTTCTGAGAACAAGAGGACAAAGAAAGAAACGAACGCATCCTTGGTGACAACAATTTGCTTTTCCCTAAATTCATATATATGCTTTCAAGTTTCAAATATTATGTCTGTTTCCAACCATGTCAAGCTAGAGAGAGAGAGAAGGAAGAGGGTTTGTTGGTGGCAACTGGCATAGGGTGGAGTTGTGGAGTTTGAATAGGAATCTCACAAGGCATTGAAAGTTGCAGCCTTTGGGGGGAGTGTTAGAGAATATTCTAATCCCAAAAGAGTTCAACAACTAAATTCCAAAATTTTATTTTAAACAATGTTAGAAAGGAAAAACATCATTAGATTATGATTAAGGATTAGCATAGTAGCAGGAAAAGTCAGCCCACAAAGAGACGCCTACTCACATTTCCAAAAATTCACTGCCTTTGTCAGCTGGCTGTCTTCTAACATATTCTCTTTCATATTAATCTTAGTATTTAGTATTCACTCATACTAAATAAACCCTAATCTAACAACAACTCCAAGCTTTTTTATTTCCTAGATTAACATATACTGTAAGTATCTAAAGAAAATACATACTTATATTACCCTAGAAAATCATAGCGTTGAGGTTAAGCAAACTTTTTACCTTCTTTATCATCTTTTTTTTTTTTTTTTTTTTTTTTTTAGTGGTGGTGGGGGAGATCCTGCCTTCATTCTCTGCAAGAAGAACTTACACTAGTATATACCTCACATACTATATATTTATTACAAGAAAAAAAGAGAACATTGTTTTTGAGATTAATTAATCTTTCTATATATTGATCGGCTACATAACATAAACAATATCCATAGGTTAAACATTTTCATGTAAACAAGTCTTTATTAAAAAAAAAAAAAAAGGAACCTATACACGCAAAAGATGATGAGAAAAAAAGCTAAAAAGTAAACGACCTACCATCCAAAAAATTGAGCGCGGAAGGTAAAAGGTTCAATTCTCAATTCATCTACTACAGTACCTCTAAAAAATTGACCACCCAATTGAGGTCTTCATAGACGTTCAACTTGCGTTAAGAAAATTAATCAAAAGCATATGTTTGACTGCCAGTTGCATCATCATCATCACGATGTGATGATAGCCAGTAACAATTATTATTTATATACTAATAATCAATAAAAACAAGGAACAAGAGTTATTTTGATGCATATAAAAGCCAAGTGGGATAGAAACCTTGTCAATGTACGTGAGACATGGTCATGTTGTCATCAAGACGATTATTCCCTTTTATGTGTTTTTTCGTCTTTTGCTTTGGATTAACCTTGCTTGACAGTTTGGTACACGTGCATGGCTGAATACTAATAAGAGTAAGAATGAATGCCAAAGCAAAATTATTAACAAGTTGCTAGCCAAAGTGATGGATCATAATGGTATTAATCCATTGTATTGGTATTAATTCAAACATTTAAACAAGATTTTGGCATCTATATATCAATCTTCTTCGGGGAAATGACATGCACGTTCACTTTGACTATGCTTCAAAGACTACTTGAAAGATTTTACTTTTTGTGGAAAATAAAGATTATAAGGAAGGAAGGCATTTGGGTTGGCTTTTCTTTTCCCAATCACACTCACACTAGACAATGATTTTCTCTTTTTGACATAAACAGCGTTTTACTTTGATTTAAAATCGTCTTGCAAGTGGAGTATTACAAGTTGAAACATTAATCTAGGAAAAGTAAACAGTTTTTTTTTCAGAGACACTTGGTTATGTTTGTAGCACTAGACTAGTATATATGGATAATAGCGTTTTTTTCTTTGTTTAATGTTGAACTGGACAATCTATACATAAAGCAAAGCTATATACTGTATATATAGGAGCCCATGAAGCAAAGGTTTATGAGGTCATGGCAGAAAAGAATACTACAGAAAATATAACATGTTAACTCAGAATGATTTGGATGTAATGCCCTGAGGGCAATACATTACTATTAGGCGTGAAATACATGACATATGTGTGACAACAACAATATTTTTACTTTCTAATTGAGCATTATTCATATATATATATATAGGATAAACATAAGATCAAGATTTTAAAAAATGGTCCACGACCATGGTTTAAACCATATCGTAAAGATTTTTTTATCTGACTGTCACAGTCACAGTAATGCGATCGTGATGGAAACCGCAGCGATTTTTAACAATATCAAGCGAACGCATCCAAACTGCAACAGCCACCGATATTTAGAACTCTGCATAAGCTTCATATATATTTTGAAACTTTTGTTGTCTTTCATTAGTTATCTTTATAGGCAAAGCTAGTAGATTTACTATCAGGTCTCAAGGTGATGGTTAGGTAAAGTTTTTGTTTTCTGAAAATAACGACTCTGGGATTGCTCTTACCTTATTACAAAGTTCATCTAATTCATGTAATTAATTGGCTATAAACTTTATATATATTGGACAACACAAAAGAGCTATTCAATATATAAAAAAAGTCATTGAATATTGAGAAAGGATTTGAAAATTAAGAGAACAAAAAGTAACAAATTATGGGATAATCATTCCAAATGAAGATAACTTTCTTTGGACCTCATCATATGTGTCATCATACACCTTTGCCTCATGCTCTCTCTCTCTAATCTCTATATTTCACTGACTGATCCCCACCTCCTCTTTCTTTTTCCCCCCCTCTCTCTCTCTCTCCTCTTTTGCTTTTTCCTCCCCCCATAGCATCTTAGTTTTTTATTCCACCTAAAAAGTAGATAATTAAATTGACTGCAACACATGAGAGAGAAAGAGAGAGGGACAGAGAGATCCCATCTAGCATATATGATCAGTTCATGTTGTTTAGGGTTGGAACCATATGATTAACAAGGCAACCTAAGCTATCCCATTCCCTCAGCTTTTCTCCTAATTCAAACACTAATATACTTCCTAGCTCCCACCTTAACAACTGTTTTTTCCAAACTGAGTCAAACTTAGGATTGAAGAAACACCTTAGCCAAGATGCTAGAAAAGATTGATGATGGAGAAATCTCAAATGCTTTTCCCAATCACCAGAACCCTTCAACTGCTGCATCTGATAATAACCATCCTCCTCTCTTGAAGAGGAAGAGAAACCTCCCTGGAAATCCAGGCAAGTTTGTGTTAATTAATTCTTTCAATATGTCTTATATATATCATTCTCATCAGTATCTTTGTTTTTCTCTCTTTCTGTCTCTCTACCTTTTCTCATCATCATAAGTATATTCAAAGCTAATTGCCTTTTCCACGCAGATTAATGGTTTACTATTATGTGAATGAAATACTGAATATATAGTCTTGTAATACATGCACAGATCCTGAAGCTGAAGTGATAGCCCTATCACCAAAGACTCTGATGGCCACAAACAGATTCGTGTGTGAAATTTGTCTCAAGGGTTTCCAAAGGGACCAAAACCTTCAACTCCACCGACGAGGGCACAACCTTCCTTGGAAGCTGAAGCAGAGAACAAGCAAAGAAGTAAGGAAGAGAGTTTATGTGTGTCCAGAGAAGACATGTGTACACCACCACCCTTCAAGGGCTCTGGGAGACTTAACTGGGATTAAAAAGCACTTCTGCAGAAAGCACGGTGAGAAGAAGTGGAAGTGCGAGAAGTGCTCAAAGCGTTATGCTGTTCAGTCAGATTGGAAAGCACACTCAAAAACCTGTGGCACCAGAGAATACAAATGTGACTGTGGCACTGTCTTTTCACGGTAATATATCCATCTCCTACTAATCAATATTTTGTTGTGTAAAAGTGGTAACTTGTCTAGTGGTGTATATGAAAAGAAAATGAAACTGGCAATTACTATATATCCTTATCTTTGTGGCAAAAGAAAGAGCATCGCTTTCTTCATGCAGTAGTAGTGGTGATGAGATGAAACCCAAAAAGATGTAGATAAAATGAATCATGATGACGCTGTAGTCTTTAAACTGTAGCTGTGATGATATCTTTCTCTCTGACTCCTCCTCTATGTGTCTTCTGTCTATTTTGCTTTTTAGGAGTAGTAGTAAAAGGAGAAATGAATCTTAGTGCAGTGAAAAGAACTTGAAAGAACCCACACTTGCAAGTTTTATTACCTTTTTGCAATCATCTTAAACGACAAAAGTTAATTCTAAGCTGGTTTGGAATTATATCATAGATTACATTATGTGATTATGAAATTGTCTTAGTATCATTGACTAATCTGGGGAGTGGGGTTGTGAACCCTATATAGGTTAGGATTGAACTTGTCCCTAATTTTTTTGTCTTTTTTCTCTTGTTCCCATTAAAAAGTGAATCATGGTTAAAAAAATAAAACGCTCTCTTGGTTGTAGTGTTTATTAATTAATACTAGCTCGTGTAATTTATTTTCATATGCTAAGTGTTACAAGTCGTAAAATGCTGCAGTCTTACTAGAGAAATTCTTAAGAGCTCCCGAGGCAAGAAATAAAATTGTACTATACACCTTATAGTTATTCCTATAACTCTTTTAAAAGTATAGGTGAAGAGGTACACATAATTAGCTTTCTTCCATGCTTGCTTTTAATTAGTTAAGGACAATAATCTATGAACACCTAAGTCTTAAATTACACCTAGAGAGAAAGAGAAAAAAGAAAAAATTATCAGGTAATATGATGTGATAAGAATAAAAAAGACAGAAAAATGATAGATGTTAATGACATGTTTAATATATATTTATACAGTTAATTAATTGACTGTTTGTTATGAATATTGGTGGAGCAGGAGAGATAGCTTCATCACTCACAGGGCCTTCTGCGATGCCTTAGCAGAAGAAACAGCTAGGGTGAACGCAGTAACAAACATCAGCAACTACAGCATCATGCAAAATCCTCTAGGTCCTAACATGGCAACCCATTTTTCATCATTTTTCAAGCCAAATTCTTCATGCCCTGAGGAGCCAGTAGTCCAAGGTAATCAAACATCTAATAAGGGCCTATCCCTTTGGATGAGTACTCAAACATCTCATCAGGCTCATGCGACAATGGTTAACAACAACAATGTCAATTTGCATGAATTTCATCAACTTGGGTCTGCTACAACTACTACAAGCCCAACAGCAATTTATGGTACTAGTGGAAATCCACTTGCTCCATGCTCAAATCCACCACCCTCTAATTACCAGCTAAATTGGGTGTTTGGTGGAAATAATAAACTCTCCTCCAATATTGGAAGCCATCAACAAGAGCTAACTAGCAGTACTGTTTCACTTCCACTAGTCCACAATAACATTATTGTTAAGGATGATAATAACCCAAATCTGCAGCAACAACTCATAAGTGTCCCTTCCTTGTATAGCTCACAACACCAATCCCATCATCAAACAACCTCAGCAAACATGTCAGCCACAGCTTTGTTGCAAAAAGCTGCACAAATTGGGACAACTACTTCATCGGACCCATCATCATTATTCCTTGGGAGCATAGGTTTGAAATGCAACAGTCCAGGCCAAGATGGGAACAAATTTTGTGGCATTATGTACGGTTCAACTTCAGTGCTCACAAGTCATGAGGCAGAGAATAATAATAATAATAATTATTCAGGTGATTTGACACAAATGCCCCCTGCAAAACGACGCCACGTGCAGAATGAAGACAGTGCATGGGGACAAACTAGGGATTTTCTTGGTGTTGGTGCTGCCAACCATTTGCCACCCTTCATCAATCAGCGGATGGATTTGATCTGATCATGATATCATGCAATCGAATGTGAAGTTTTTTTCTTTCTTTCTTTTTTTTTTCTCAATGAAAGGGAACAGATGATAATAAATGCCAATGGTGGAAGAGGTTGGAATTAGTTGGGAAAATAAGAATATTTTTATCTTGAATCTTTGCAAAGAGGAAAAAAGGTGGGAATTGAGTGCTTGATGGAGACCGAAAAGTTGTTATAAAAACTATTGAAGGGGTGAAAGAAAGAAAGAAGAGAGATCCATGCATATTCTTTTGAATCCTGAAAGCTAACCCCTTTTAAAAATGGGGGGCTTTAATTTTTGATAAAGGGTTTGTGGAGTAGTGGGGGCAAAGGATAGATAGGACCCCTTTTGGACTCCATTATTGCTCAGTTTCATCTCCATTGTGTTGTGCATGCCTGTCAAACTGGACTCAAAAGAGAGAATTTTCAAATGACCAAAAAAGCATGATGATTCTCTAGTACAAATAGGCTTTTAGCCTCTTCATTATTATAAAATAAGCTCATTTGCTCATGTAGTACCCTTTCATTGATCAGCAACGCATGCATACATGCACTAGCTATTTTAATTCTCTTTGTATGGCAAAAGATTTTCTTAAAAAAAATTGACAACATGCATGATGCCGTTAGATCGAGAATTAATGATGTTAAAACCTAAAACCCATTTATATTTGTTCATCTATGGCTTTAAACTTGCAGAAAATAAAGTGGTTCGTGAATCGTGACATGTTTTGAGAGGCTATTTGATAAAGATGTTTCGATCGAGTTTGATTCTTAATTACCCGTTTCCATGTTTATAATATAAAGTTAAATTTTACATAGTATAACTATAAAATAAATTCCCCTAAAAAATAAATAAATTTTATTTTTAGAATTAATTAGGCTTTTTCCATAAATGATTCCTCATTTCTTTTGTTTTTCTTCCTTCATCTGAATATTTAATTATAAACGTCATTACCATCCTTTTTGTACAAGGCAAATCCTTGTATATATTCTCAATTATCTCACATTCTCATCACTTCTGATGAGAGTCCATTAGTAATTTATTTCCGGTGCAATGGTACATTACCATCCTTTAGCCTCCAATGTTACCGGAATACAAGAAATACAGGCCTCGTCGGTTTTGATGCGGACAAATAACTTTAGTAGTAATTTATGAACTCACTTTGTTCGTTCTTAATTTCACAATTTTGTCTTCTATGGGTATATACTCTATATACTTAATGCCTCCTTTCGTAGCAAATGTTGTATTGCGCAATTGCACGAAGCTATACGTGTCTTTTTTTTTTATAAAAGAAACAATAAGTAAATAGTCTTCATTTCAAAAAGTAACAAATCAATGCCACTCATTCTTTTTTTATTTTTTTATCGTTATTATTTTCGTGTTTATTAGCATTTTTCTCTACCGAGCTAGCAACGAAAAACAAGGGGTACACATGTGCACATGGCATCACTGTTTTTGCATAAGACTTATATATGCTTGTTTGATCAAACGGGACGGGAAAGAAAACATAAGGATCAAAAGAAAAAGAGGCAAAAGTATAAAGAGAAGCCATTTTATTGAGTTTTGACTGCCGCACTCACCAATGTTATGATTTTGTTTTTACTTTTGATCACATGATGACGTACGTGGTGTGGTGGGGCAAGTTGATTATCAAATTGTTCTCAAGATTATATACCACATTAGTACTTTTTAAGTGAAATATAGGAGATGATTCAAGATTTGACAGCTAGCCTTTAATAATAATGATAAAGTTTAATGTAGGGAAGACATGTTAATTTGATAATTGTCCATGCATGAAGAAGTCTAGTCTTAAGATCTTCTTATATATGGCACTGGCACGTATCGCATTTTACTTTCTTGTGATATGACGACACAATTTTGATTTGATTTAGAATTTAGTCCCCTCCTAACACTACATTTTCATCTGACATCAGTGATAGAAGTTTAAGATTTTTGTGTATAGTTACATAAAATAACGATTAAGGTTTCTGAGTCAGTACGCAAGTACCAAGGAGACACGTATAGGAGTAGTATGTTTCAACAAAATTATGGAAAAAGTTCGAGGATATTAACACGTATATTGTGCGTAACTTTCAAATTTTATAAATGGGCCTATGGGCCCATAGATGTGAACGAGAGCCCAACTCCACCCTCTTAGCCCACAGCCCAAAACAAACAACAATCCAACATCCTCCGAGACCTGCGTTGCGTGTTAGAATCGAAACTCAACTCAGCATGAAGTTCACAGACTCGCCGGTGATCGAGCTTGCGGTGAACGACGCCGTTCTGTCTCTTCAGCAAGACAATGGTTCCATGCACGTGGGAACCACCGTGTGGCCATGCTCCCTCGTTCTCGTGAAATTCGCTGAGCGCTGGGCCCCACCCTCCTCGGACAACAACAACAACCCCTACGGCCGCGTGCTCGACTTCACTGGCAAACGGGCCGTGGAACTCGGCACCGGCTGCGGCGTGGCCGGAATGGGCCTGTACCTACTGGGCCTGACGGACCTTGTCCTCACGGACATCTCCCCCGTCATGCCGGCCCTTAAGCGAAACCTCAAAGTGAACAAGCCCATCCTCCGCAAGGCCCTGAAACACTCCGTGCTCTACTGGAACAACCCGCAGCAGATCGCTGCTCTCAACCCTCCATTCGATTTCGTCGTCGCGACCGACGTCGTTTACATTCGCGAATCCGTGCCTTCACTTATTTCCGCCATGGAAACCCTCGTCTCCGACCACGGCGTCGTTTTGCTCGGGTACCAGCTTAGGTCACCCGAAGCGCACGAGCTTTTCTGGGAACTGTGTGAACAAGCCTTCGAAATTGAGAAAGTGCCGCACGACCATCTGCATCCTGATTATGCTTACGAGGAGACCGATGTGTATCTCTTGAGGAAGAAAAACAATAAACAGTGAAGTGAATCATCATAGGTAATTTTTCATTTTCATTTTCAATTTATGTTACATCAATCGCAAGTGCAGTTCAGTGACTCAGTTCAATGATTTTTATTTTTTATTTTATTTTATTGAGATGGTTTTAGAATAAATTAGTAAAAAAAAAAAAAAAGAGATTAAAGTCGCTGCATTTGAAGAATGCTGGTTGTTTAAACGTCCGTTTCGTGGTTTGTTTAGTTTGGTGCACAAGTGCAAATTGGGATCAGTACACCAACCGCAAGTTAAATCCCTGTTAGGCTTTGGTGCTTGATGCTTCCTAATGATTTCATCTCTGTTGACTGAATTTTAGATATTAGAATTATTGGAAAAAAGGTTAATTTTGTTACGGGGTGGAAGATGCTATTTGTGTTCCTATAGTTTTGTATTGTTCTCACAAACGGATCACTGAATAGAATTTATAGAAGAACTTATGCGCAAATTCGCAACTTTGTGGATCAATTTATATAAAGACAGAAACTTTTGGAAATCAAAGCAACGCAACTAATATATTTCAAGGGAACAAATTGTATGTATATTTACTACTCTTTGGTGTTGGTTCCAGCCTGAGTTTGTGTTTTAATACATCATTTTATTGCTGGGTTCGCGTAAACACGCTTATGTTTTATATAGGTTTAAGTTTTGATTGTTTTGATAGGTTTATTTTTGCTCATGTTTTCATTCCTATAAGTATTGTGGTAAAGACTAAAGACAACTCTTGCAAATTGGCTAGTGGTAAATTAGATGAAAGATGCAATTGTCCTGCAGGATAATATTGGTATCATCTGAATCTCCATGAATACAAATTAAGTGGTATCTGATTCTGGATATTTTTCTAATTTTTCATCTTATTGTTACTTGAGAATGTAATTATTTTTATTATAAACAACTTACATCTGAAAGTCTGTCTACTAGCAATGTCAGAATGTTTGTATGCATATTTTCTGTCGTTCTTCTTTTTGTTATTTGAGAAACTTATTGTGGAACTGGACTCGTGTTAACAGGGTGTGATAGAATGATGTTCGCCATGGTGTTTATGTTGACCCTCCAAATGATTGCCAACAAGAGATCCTAGACGCGTGTGCCTCCTACTGTATTTGTCTTTGTTTTTCTGAGGTTTAGGCTCCCCTTGTCATAAGGGGGGAAAAGGAAGTGAATGAAGGTATTAATACGAGAGTAAAGCTACCTATATCTAATAATTACATAAATTTTGTTATTTAATCATTAGCTCATTTAACCACTTTTTCATTCATCAATATTCGGATTCTGGTATTTGTCCCATGTGCGAGTAGGAGTATGCAGACCTGCCTGGTTTGCAATACACCTCATTGTAAATAAATGAATATGAAATCATAGGCAAATACAAATTTGTTATGGTTGAAGGTATCATGGCTCTGCGAGACTTGGTTTGGTGGCTTAAAGTAGCAGACTTGATTGCACTACAAGTCAATCCGCAATATTCGACTATTTTGTTATAGTACAAACAAGCTACCCAAGAAAAGCAACTCAAGGACTGATGAAGAAGTCGCAGATGAAGAGAAGCTGACTATTTATGTTTACTTTGCTCTTTTGTATACAAAGATAATTTTAATTTCTTGCATCATCGAATATAATATTAGTTAATCGATTCACTTATGTTTTTCTGTCTAAAGTTGAATGACTTCATTAGCCATTGTCTCTTTTCCAAGACTTCCTCAATTGGTTCTTGATGTTGGCCTTCGTATATGTATACTTCCCGATTGAGTAAAATAATATTCTATTGTGGAGGTTTTTTCACATCTAATCTCTCACTGAAATGGAGTGAATGGTTACCCTGACTTTGCATTTTTCATAGTAATGCTGTTATTTGGTTACATTTTTGTATTAGAACGCCAATGGATGGTCTAACAATAGCACGTCATAACGAGGATGGCTTAATTTGCTGTGATGCTTAACAACCTAGAATGACATTCTTCGTGGATCGAAATTCACATATAATAATCGTAACTTTTTATAATTTAATTTTTCTTTATTTCTTTCCATTATGTCACTTATTGCGTATCTCTCCTCTTATCACTGTTGTAAGAAAAGCAGTATAAATTTGCAATAAGAATACAATTCCTCTAATCATATGCATAGTCAAAATTCAAAACTCAGTAATAAAAAAAGAAAACGCAAATAGAGAACTAAAGTTCAAGAGTGCTTTAGATAAAAGTCATGTTTGCACAGATTGATGGTTAGTATTTACCCAAGTAAGGACAATTGAGATATGTTTTCGTGTCACTGTACAAAGCATGATAACAGCTACCCTTCAAAAATTTCAAAAAGAATAAAAGAAAGAAAACGAAGTCACAGCCAAATCATTTTGTCCCTCAATTGAAGTATCTGACCACTAGCTTTCAGATGAAGCAGTTTCTCCTTATTCTGTGCCACCTTTTTCCCTCCTAACTATATATAGTTTGGTTATTAACTTATTTCTTCATTGCAGAATACAACTGTAATTTGTATGTTCCTTCTTTCCCCTTCCATGCATGACATGTTCCTCAAGGAATGAAAGTAGCGCCATCATGCACAGGGAAATGGGAGACTAATTGTGCAGTGCTGGACCTATGCTGGTCCCCTTGATCAAAGGACACAAAAGAGTTATTGTAGTACTCAACATAGCCAGTGTTTTTGTGATTAGCAACCTCATGCACACCTTCACCATGAGTTAGTTTTGCAGGATATGAGTCTTTCATTAATGAGCCACATTGTCTAGGTTGTGTTTGATAGAAAACTTTGGAGACCACCAACTCCCCTTCCTTCTCCTCTTCATTGTTGCCAAGGTGGTATTGGTGCATGACCCAGTTTGTTTTCTCTGGTTTCCTTTGTTTTCTGTAGTTGGTGTAAAGCACAAGGATTTTCTTGTACCCTTTTAACCTGCCACTGATGAAGACTGGCCTAGTCTTACCTGTTTTGTGCCACCGAGTCTCACTGCCATCTTCATCTGTGTGCACTTTTCTCCTTTTCCTTGTTCCAGTCGTGTACGCTTTCGAAGGCCTGTGAAAGAAATGTCTGATCAACCCATCTTTGCCAACTCCTGCAGTAAAATTCCATTAAAGCATTAAGATGTTAGTTTACTTCAAAGTTTACCCCGTCAATCAATCAGAGATAACATGACTCTTAATATAGTTATTATAATAAATTAATTTATTATATCAAATATTTTGTGATTAGAATGACAATGTAAAACTCAGTATGATATGAAGAGTTTTCTTGTGCCAGGTCAAGGAAGAGAAACAGTTGTAAACGCAAGTTGCATGCATTTTTCTCCTAATCAAATAAAAGATGTTATTAAAATGGATAACATTTTGATGTAATGATCACATCTTCTCTCCAAAAGTATGACTTCAGCAAAGTTCATGCTTTATTCGTTTGAAGTTGCTGAAGTTTAAAGGAAACAAACGTCTGACCATATATTTTAAGGAAAATTCAAATGTAATATATAGGACATGAGATGAGAGTCCTTATTAGAAATGTTGAAAGAGTAAAGAAAATGGATATGAATAATCACAAATAATGACTTGTATTAATTAATTGACCTGGCAACTTCTCTGGATGGGTACAGCAGATTCCATTCTCGCCTTCAAGAGTAGGAATGAACTCATCAATTAAAGGATGAAGCTTGTGAATATCAGACCGCACCTTTGCTTCCAAATGTTCAAGAATCTCTTGATCAGTAGGATCAAACTTCACTCCAGCAGGAAGTCCAGGCAAGTCATGAATTCCAGCAGCCTAAAATATGAATACCAAAATATTCATATTTATTCTTGAAACGAACGTCAAACAATACTTATCAAACTGTATCTAAGTTTTGTACTAAAACAAAAACACCCTTAGATCATTAAATTCAAACTAATACAATAGAAAACAGAAAAGGATAATGGTAAGTATTCATTGACTTATTAAGAAGTTTATATATGTGAACCTGCTCTTGGCATTTGACATGATGGCCACATGTAGGACATGTTCTGATCAAGCTATCTTTGTGCCTCTCCACAATGATGCTATGGTTGTTTTCAGAGTAACTGCACTGAGTCATTTCCTTGTTTTCCTCTTTAGTTTCACCCTCATTCCATTTCTCGATATCTTCTTCACTTATGCTGCTATAAAGAAATGGAAGAGAAACCGAAACAAGATAGACCAAGGAATAATGAAGACTGAGATATAGATGTTGAGCTATAAGAGATGAATTTAAAGTAGTAATAATTAAATAAAAGGGGAAAAGAAAATGTTGTCTCTTCTAAAGGTTGCTCCCCTCATGCCAGTTTTTGTTGAAGGGTGGGAAGGAATTAAATTCTCTCCCTCACTTTTTTTGATGCTTTCTTTTGCATGAGAGAGAATATATATTGCTGCAGTCTTTCTTTCCCAACCCTCCCTCTTGCCCTTAATTACGAGGAAGAGAGGAGAGAGTGATACCTAAAATTTCTAAATATAGAGAGTGGATCGAACTCATGATAAGTGATGGGGTTAGTTGCACAGAAAAGAAATAAGACATAAGATTGCTTTGATCTCAAGTTTTGCTTTGCTTTGTATATTTGTATGAAAACTTGTAGAGGAATAAATGTAGATTTTTGTCCTTTATAGTCTCTGACTAAAGGTAGCTTTGAATTTAATTAAAAATAAAACAAAACCAATTTTAACATGGAAAGGAACAATTAATATGGATATGGAAGAGTTAGTTGAGTGGGATTGGGGCAACCTAATTTAAGCAGAGGCAGAACTTAGGTCCAATGTCACCCTGGAGTATAGATAAAGTTAAAAATATTAATACCAGAAAACTATATATTAAGAAGAAAAATATTGAAGAAAACATATTTCAGCCAACCATAACTCTATTCCTTCACGTAGACTTCTCATGCATAGCAAGAAATCTCTCTCTTTCTCTCTGTCGAAATTTAACTTGTCTCAGGCTTAGCCTTCAACATCATTGATAGTTGCAGCACACTATCTTTTGCCACATGGCAAGAGCAAACAAGAACGTGTGTCAATAATATTTATGTACTAGGTGAAGGAAAGGAAAAATATATATATAGAAGAGTGATAAACTCTTTTAAACTTTTTTTTTTTATGGAGTAACTCTCTTGAACTCATGAATTCTTATACCATATGGATAAATATCTATATAGGAGTATTATAAATGTCATTCATGCATTAAAAGCATAAACTTCCAGCTGTACGAAAGCCCACTCTATTACATCATTTATTAAACTGGAAAGGGTAAAAAGGATTGGACAATTCGAATACTCATAGTTCAGTTCTTTTCGCTTGCGTTCCTTTTCTCTTTCACCTTTATTGTTTTTTTTTTTCCCTTAATTAATTACAAGTGATTATGAGATATTTTCAATGATGAGCTGATTTTTTCTCCTAGGGAGGCACCAAACCAACCATTTTCTCACATGAGTCACTTACAAATTAATTTAACATGGGCAAAAAACATGTATACTGCAAGCTTTCGTGTTTTAAAAATGGATTCAAAGAGAATACCAATCTTTATGGTTCGGCTCAAGTATCCATAAACAAAGTTAAGTTTGAGATGGTGCTAGATAAGCGGAAACTTGATAGGCTTCGATAAAATGTTTCAATTTTTCTATTTCATCAACTGCAGAAAGCCATTCAGTAAGAATCTCCATGGTTATATAGTCAGGTTTGCAATGGTTTGGCTTCTCCCAGTGGAGAAATAAGTCAAATAACTGAATGGCGTCTCACATGTCTACTTTAACTTCGAGAGAGACTGTATAGAGAACACATGTAAATGTCTCCAAAACTTATTGGAGGAAATAGTTCCAATGACGTATCTTGCTTGGTGAATAGTAGAATAGAATACTCAAGTAATTTTTTAATATACACCCATTTAGTTTTATGGATGCAACTTTAAATATTTGAGATTTCAAGGTTTCGTAAATACAATTCTAAGGATCTAAGGATTCGTGGATGTAACACTAAAAATTTAGGATTTCGTGGATTTAATCCCAAAGAATTATGTTTTCATAAATAAAATCCTATATTGTGATATATGATTTATGGTTTACGCCTTCTAATTTAAAATTTATAATTTTAGTGTTAAATATTTAAGGATTTAGTGTTTAAGGTCAAGGGTTTCATATTACATTGTTTATAGTTTTATGGTTTAGGATTTAGTGTTTTAGTCCATGATTTATGATTTAAGGTCTTATATTATAGTCATGAATCTATTAATCCTTAGGGTTTATATTTACGAAACCCTAAATACTTAGAGTTGCATTCATGAAACCTTAAATCCTTAGGATTACATCCATGAAACACTCAATCCTTAGTATTTATATCCATAAAACCCTGAATACTTAAGGTTGCATCCATGAAATCCTAAATTCTCAAGATTGCATTAATGAAATCCTAAATCCTTAAGGTTTCATTCATGAAACCCTAAATCTTAAGGGTTTCATTCACAAAACCTTAAATCCTTAAGGTTACATCTACAAAACCTTAAAATACTTAGTGTTGCATTCACGAAATCCTAAATCCTTAGGGTTGCAATCACAAATTCATAAATCCTTAGGGTTTGCATCCATGAAACCCCAAATACCTAGGATTGCATCCATGAAACCCTAAACTCTTAGGGTTTCATCTACAAAACCCTAAATCATTAGTGTTGCATCAATGAAACTTTAAATTCTTATGATGGCATCAATGAAACCATAAATCCTTAGGATTTCATGCACAAAACACTAATTCTTTAGGATTTCATCCACTAAATTATAAATACTTAAGGTTTCATCTATGAAACCCTAAATGTTTGCAGTTGCATCCAAGAAACACTCAATTTTTTCATATTTTTTAAATTTTCATTTTTTTCAAGTTTTCAAGACATTAATACTTTTTTTTTTGAATTTTTCAAGACATTACTCTTGTTTATTCATTTTTTTAAAAAAAATCATTTTTTTCATAAATTTTCTAGACATTAATTTTATTTTTTCATTTTTTTTTTCAAATTTGTAAGACATTACTCATATTTTTTCATTTTTTTGGAAAAAAAATTAAATTTTATAGACACTCCTTTTGTTTATGTTTTTCTTCATATTTTTAAATTTTTCATATTTTAAAAATTTTTATTTTTAAAAATTTTCAATTTTTCTTAAATTTTCAAGATAATGCACTTATTTTTTAATATTCTTAAAATTTTCATTATTTTTAAAATTTTCAACACTTCAAGCTTTATTTTTCATAAGTTTTTTTTTTTTTCATATTTTTGAAGCCATAAATTCTAGATTTTTAGAGTTTATGACTTAGGATTTCGTTCATGAAATATTAAGGATTGGGAATGAAACCTTAAGGATACGAGGTTTCATAAACAAAACCTACAGGATTTAGGGTTTCGTAAATGAAATCCTAAGATTTTATGATTTCATAAATAAAATCGTAAGGATTTAGGGTTTCGTAAATAAATTAGGATTTCATAAATGAACCTCTTTTAATATAGCATTTCATTTATAAATTCTTAAATCCTAAACCATGAAATGAAATCATAAATCCTAAATCATGAAACCTTAAATCATAAATCTTGGAATAAAACCCTAAATCATAAACCATGAAATAAAACCTTAAATCCTAAACCATGAAAGCTTAAACAATGCAACACGAAACCCTAAAATCTTAAAACATAAACCCTAAACCATAAACTTGAAAACTTTAAATCTCAAAATCATAAACCATAAATCTTAACACCTAAAAACTCTAAATGCTAAATACTAATGTAGGGTTTCATTTATGAATCTCTAAATCCTTATGGTTTCATTTAGGATTTGATGGTCTAAGACAGGGTTTCAAAAATGAAAGCATAATGATTGAGGATTTTGTAAATGAAAGTTTAAGGGTTTAGGGTCTATAAATGAAACCTTAAGGATTTAAGATTTTGTAAATGAAACAATAAGGATTTTGAGTTTCGTAAATGAAATACTAAGTATTTAAGGTTTTGTAAATGAAACTATAAGGATTTTAGGTTTCGTAAATGAAATACTAAGTATTCAAGGTTTTGTAAATGAAATTATAAGGATTTTAGATTACATAAATGAAACCCTAAGAATTTATAAAACCCTAAATCCTAAAAAATAAAATGAAACCTGAATCCTAAAACATAAAATGAAATCATGAATCATAAAATATAAAATAAAACCCTAAATCATAAATCATGAAAGCCTAACCCTAAATCCTAAATGAAACCTTAAATTTTAAACCATGAAATGAAACCTTAAATTATAAACCATGAAACCTTAATCTAAAAGAAACCTTAAATCCTAAACCATTGAATGAAACCATAAATCCTAAATCATGAAACCATAAATCTTAAATTTCATTTGTGCTTACAACAATCTATGTCTATGTTTGTTTGTGGGGTGTGGCATTACCTTGTTTCAATTTAATATTTCCATTTCATTTACTTTTGTGTGCACATAAATCCTCTCAATGATACACATGCTGAGGTGGAAGAAAGTTGAGTTTGCAGATTTTACAATGTTTAATAAAAATAATGCATTAATAATAATAACACACCGATTGTAAAAATAGGAGTTACTTATGAAGAATATACTATTTACAAATATGAGAGTTACATCAGTTGAGAAGAGAACATAAGTTAAAGAGAGAATGTCAAGTAAACAAAAAAAAATAATATGGAAAAATTTAAGTTTTCTACAAATGTGATGTGTCAACATTATAAAATGGGTGTCAACTATTATACTATATAGGTAAATAAATGTAAGAATAAGTCTAATGTAATATATAAAAATGAACAATGATCAATGTTACTAATCCGTATCCTAAATTTAGGGTGAATGTTTTAATTTGGTATATTCTTAGTACAAAATTTTATTTTATCGATCACTTAGAAATTACTGAGTATGATTTTTAAAATAATTATTATCAAGGTGAATAATTGTATTATACTTAACAATTCATGATTAATTAAATTAGAAAATGCCTATATCAATAAAATAAATTAATATTAAAGGAGGATAATAAGTCATTTTCAATTACACTAATAATTTCATATATTAAACATGTAATCGAATATTTAATTCTCAAGATGTATGTATGGAAAAAAAAAATGTTTACTATTTTCCACTACTTTGGACTGTTAGTAGACTGCAATGCATGCAATCTCAAGAGCGATGGCTCATTAGAAGTTAAACCCAATATTTTATTTGCCACAGTCATTGAGTCTTTTCAATAACTAAAAGCCCATTGTAGTTTGAATATATCATACCCAACGTGAACTAAAAGCCCATTGTCATACCCGGATTAATTAAATGCATTAGATGCCCTTGTCATACCCGGAAAAAAAAAAAAAAAAACATTGGTCAATGCATTTTCAAAATTAATCGAGTACAACTATGTCATTAAACTACCCAATACCTTCCGCTTTAGCATATTAAAATTGAGATTTGATTTGAAGTTATCTCCACTTGGGTATATAATAATGTTAATAAAAAGTTGGCCCAATTTTAAACGATTTCATTTACAAAAACTTCTGCGACAACATCATAATCATGAATTTCATGATTCATGCACAATTTGTAATAATTAAAAAAGATTTATTGTATAGTCCCTCCAGCGACAAAATTACTCAAATATATAATTTTTTTATTTTATTTTCTTTACTAACTATCGTTCATTTTTATTAACAAAATTTAACATGTTTACTATTAAAGTGTGAATTCGAGATTGAGGCATCCGAATTCACACCATAAATTTCAACTTCTATCATTTAATATTATATGAATTCGGGATTTGATTACCTGAATTCTTTAACTTTTTTTTTACTTATTTTATTAATAAAATAAATAATAATTTTTAAAATTTTATATTAAAAATGTTTTTATTAAAATTAATTAAAGTTTTAATAAATTAAAAATAATTATTTTTATAATTAATTAATTTGTTTTTTTTGTTTTTTTAATGGGTGTATTATTCAAATAGTTTATTTTTATACAATGCTATATTATTGGAATCCCAAAATTTATATTGTTAGCTTCATTAACATAAAAATCATGGGAATAAATCATTTTTAACCAAAATACTTAATATATATAACATTTTACATGTCAAAAGTTGCCTTCATGGTACGAAGTTTTGCATAAAATAATTCTAGCAATATTTTGATGATAAAGTACTTGCGAAAAAATAAAAGCAAAATATATAAATTAATTCCCAAAGTGGGATCCAGTTCCACAAAGTTAAGGTTTCCTCAAACGTCTCGAATTTTGGCAAAGTTGTTCTTGTTCTTGTGGTGTCGCATGTTGTCCATTGCCAGCAAGTTCTTCATGAAATTAATTGAAATCTTGAGTTATATTTAAATTAAATGACAGTGAAGTAAGAGTCACAAGTCTTGAATTCAATGACGAATTGCCAGCTTGGTTGTGAGAATGCAATGAGTTTGAATCTTGAGTACATACTTTGCATATATGTAACAATTGACTCTAGTGTTCCCAAGTTTGCACCAAATAGATTACTATAGAACTTTATAGGTGTGGATGCAAGGGAATGTTGTGAATCATTGTCAAAGGTTGAATATGGTTGAAATATGTTGCTTCTTTGTTCTTGTCATTCAAATGTGTCTGGAATATACTATGGGTCTAGAGTAGAGAAACTCACTTGTTAAGGTGTGTTACCCCTTTGTGTTTGACATTGTTGATGATGTTATGCTTTGAGGTCTTTATTGACCATGTTGTTTGGAACATTGTTGTTGGTTTGTGAAATTAACTTCATTGGTTGTTGTGAATTTGCATGGTATCGTTCAAGGTATTCATAGGTATGATGTAGATGTTCATGCATAGGCTAGCTTACCAAGACCTAGGGACGGATTTTGGGGGGGGGGGGGACAAGCAGGGGCTTCAGCCCCCCCCCCCCCAATTAAAAAAATAAATGTTAATAAAAAAATTATTAAAAAAATAAATTTTTAAGTTAATAATTTTTTTTTATTAGTAGATGATATCTTAGTTTTATACCTAATAAATATTTGATTTTATTATATTTTTATTTATTTTTAATAAATTAATTTGACACTTTTCATCTATAATTTTTTAAAATCTTATAAATTTTACTCTTACATCACATGATTGTAGATTTTATTCTCAATTTTTAAAAAAATTGTCAAATTTTATATCTATTTTTTGTTTTTTTTTAATAAATTTTTATTTTTTTTTCAAAATTTTATCTTCAATTTTTTGTAAAAAAAATTCTAGCTTCTCCCTACTTAAATTCCTGGATCCGTCCCTGCCAAGACCCTTTCTTTTCTTTCATTCTAAAACTTGATCCACTTAGCATGTTTTTCTTTTCAATTCTCGCTTGTGTGACTCCACATGTCCACCTAATTTACTCAAGTTTTTTGGTGGTTTCGCTACATCTTGGCATAATCTGAATTGGAACTTTACCCGATTTGTCTGTTGCTATACAACAATTGCATAATGAATCAATACAGTGCATATAGTCCATACATACGAATCATTGAATGCCTCTTGTGGCATCGATTGAACAAAAGCAAGATATGACATCCAAATGAACTATAATATTAAAAAAATTAGACAATTACAAAACTTCATTAAGTAATATAATGTTAACTTATAACTTATTAATATTTGTTATATGTTTCATGTTATCAATTCTTGTTCTCAATCTGATAAGATCACTTTGAGGAGTTCCTGAAAATTGAAGTCCACTTTCACTCCAGCTAATAACTAATGGATATGTTGGTTGTCTATTGCATTGTGGTGTAACAAATGGCATGCGATACCATCCCTAAGATTGTAACAATGATGCACATTCACCCATGCATTTAGCATCTATTTGTGTTACTCGACACATTTCTCTATATAGTGTCACTAAACAAACCGAGCCCTAACTGTATCTGTGAGCATGCCTAAGATTAGTAAACAAAGTTAAATTCATTAAATGGACTTTGTTACTTGATTTATCTGGCATCAAAACCCCCCAATCAACCTTAAAATGTATGTTCTGCAATGAGCTTTTAATTGGTGTTGTGTTGGTTGTTGTGGCATATTATCGTGTAACCATTTTAGTTTGATTGCTAGTCTTACTATTCCCTCACGTTTTGGTGGAATAACGCCTAGATAAGAATGACACATGTCTTCCCAATCAAAATAAGTTAGTCTAGTTACTGATTTTCCCTTCACACACAGTCCTAGTTGAAGGGCCACATCTTCCAATGTTATTGTGCATTCTCCCACTAGAAGATGTAAAGTGTGTGTCTTTGGTCTCCATCTTTCAACGAGTCCAATTATAAAGTGGTGATCGATCTTGAAGTGTCTAAGCTTTTCTAATTTAGCAAAGCCAACTTCTTCTAATAGTGGTTATATTAGAAGATTCGACGCATGCATTGAATGACAATATGAAACAATAACATTTTGTTCATTACTCTGTTGATGAAAATATTAAGATATAATTATTACAAATAATATTATGTTCTCAAATGATATAAAGCTAAAGATAAGTTATGAAAATGAAAAGTTTGAAATTAACCATGTTATGTATATGGGAAGATCTGTGTTCATGTTGTTTCCAAAACAACATTGAAGACTCCATATATTTTTTGGTAACATAATGAACAAATTGTGTGTTTGTTGTTGCCTTTTAATATGCTTATTTATATTTGTTTTTAAACTATAGTGTGTCCCTCGATTATCGTATAAAAATCTATTGTGTTATTGTGACCAAGTTTTAATATTATAGCCTTGGGGGGGTATGTATCAAATATAAGTATTTACTTTATTTGAGCTAGTCACGTGTCAATAGTTTCTTGCATGCAAATTAACCCATTAACAGTATCAATGTAATCTTAGTCATTTCTTATTTTCTGACAAAATTGACTACACATTGACATATCACTTCACAAGCCTATAGTAACAACACAATCATCCATGCAATGTACACCATTCAATTGTTTATTGAAATCTTATCTGTTGCGTTATTTTTACACATAACCTAGTGCTTGAATTTTATATCTTATTTCTTCCTACAAATAGTTCTCACTTCTGAAAACACAATGGTGAAGTGATACAAAATGAACATGGGTTGCAGTTTATGTTTCATGCCCCATACTATTCTAAGTTAATGGATATTACAAGTGTATCAACACTTAATGATATGAAGCAAGTCATTCATTATAAGCTTCGAATTATTGAAGACAAAACAGTAAACAAAATTTATTTTTGACATCCAATTGGATTTCTTGATGGATGTTTTCAATATATATCTTATAAACTTGAAGATAACAATGATGTTATGTCATTGTTCAATGCACTATGACAACATTCAATTATGACTTCAGTTGAGTTGTATGCTACGATTGACGATACAAATTCACAGTCTTAGAGATTCTTAAATGATCTAACACAATATCTTGACTTGTATGATCCTAAGTGGAGTTAAAATTTGATGCAACACTAATGACAACAAATTAAATCATTAAATTGTTTAATGTACATTTTTTTTGGTGGGCGTGTTCTTTTATGTGTTATGTAGATTTGTACCCTTTAAAAGAGAACCGTTTTATGAAAAAAATTATTGATGTTGATTAATTTAAAATACAACCCCCAAAATTTTTATATGTCTCGATTAATGTGTCACGATATTCATAAGTTTAACCTGTCTCATGAATAGTGTTTCCTTGTGCATCATGCTTATCGAATCAAGTTTTGTGATTTTTATCAACTTAGTCTAAATTTAAAATGACAAAGTTTCACGCGTAAATAGTGTCACGATACTTCATCAGTTTAGCGTGTGGTTGTAGTGGTCATCAATTCAAGCTTGCCTCATTGAAATGACAATAACTTCACGCGATAATAGTGCTAAGAAATATGTGTCATGCTTATCACCTTTGTAGTGTTAAAACATAGATGGACTTGTGTGTTCCTTTTTAGAGTTAGACATTGTTAAATATCAAGATAGTTTGAAACACTTATTTACAAGTGTGATACCAAAATTTTCTCATACTACATACATTTATCAACCATATCACATTCTTTTTATTTAGTACACTCTTCTCAAAACTGTTCAAATAATAAAAATGACGCATCCACCACAAATTGTTTCTACCATAATTTGCTATGATGGAGAGCTTAAGGAATCAGATGAAGGGGGTCATGTTCAACTGTAAAAGTCAATCTTTGATAAACTTGACACGAGGCATGACACTTGATGCCTTATACTAGAAAATACACCGCAAGATGAAACTAAGTCCAATACAACAAATTCAAAAGGTTATCTACAAATATCCGTTGATAGCTAGTAATGGATTAATCAGGTACACACAAATTTGTATAGAAGAAGACAATGACATAAAAAACATATTTATTATTTTCAACTATCATCAATATCTATCTGGGTTTCAATTATTTGTTAGATATGACGATATTAATCCACCAGCCCAAATTGTTGAACCGACAAATTACGATACATATCAACCTAACTATGATTTCAATCAAACTCAACCTGAACAATATCATTGGGCCACCAATCTTGCTTCATCCTACTATACTTCACTTGAATCTTATTAAGCCCAATTTAATTCCAACAATACTCAACTCTCACAAAATGATTGGGCTGACGACATTGCGTCATACATGTAATTGTTGACCACCCTTTCATACACGCAATTATTTCCATCAATGTTAATTTATGATCATAAACAACCTTGTCTTGTCAGTGAGAACCCCAAATGCTCCCATGACCACCTCCCCAATGGTATAGGATTTTTCAATTCTTGAACAATCTCAACCACATTATGTAGAGGTTGATACATTAGATGAAAATGTTGGTCCTTATAGTAAAGATGAAGAAGAATTTATGTTAAACAATAATGAACACGACAATGATAGTAACAATGATGACAACAACAAAGTGCAAACTATTGATCAATCAACACCAATAGAGCTTGTCTATGATGTGCCAACACACATGTGTAACATAAGAAACATCGAATTCGCAACAATCTTTAAAGGAATGAGATTTGCCACCAAAACTGAACTCAAAGTCACAATAAATTTATACTTTGTTACTTTGTGAAGAGGTCTAATCCTAAAAGATGGAATTTAGATTGCAAAGACCCAAAATGTGAATAAAGGTAAAATATTTTAGCAATATTATTGTTATAACTTATATTTTCAAAAATATTAATTTGCATGGTCATATAGGTTAAGAGCAACAATGAGGGTACGTACTCAAAAACAATAGGAGATCAAATTACTCAAGGAGTCCCATACTTGTATGTCAATAAGGATTACACAAGATCACGACAAGTTGAGGTATGATGTCATTGAAAGAAGCATTTTTTCGATGGTTAAAGAAAATGCAACAATGTCGATATCAACCTTGATTGATCACATCAAACAACTTCACAAATTCACCTCCTCCTATAGAAAGGCATGGCTTGCAAAACAGTGGGCAATTGAACATGCATATGGTAATTGGGAGCAAGGGTATGTCGACCTACCCAAATTTTTGCTAGCATTGCAAACATATGTTCCTAGCACCATTGTAGAGGAACAAAAGGTCCTTGCAAAAGACAAAGAAGGAAAATTACTTCCTGGTTGTGCAATGTACAAACAAATTTTTTAGACTTTTAAGGCTTGCATTGATGGGTTTTCATATTGTAAACCATTAGTTTTGGTTGATGGTACTTGGCCTTACGGGAAGTACAAGCACACATTGTTAGTGGCAGTGGCACAAGATGGGGATAACCATGTAATGCCAATAGGCTTTACCCTTGTTGAGGGTGAGATTGCACAGCATGGTATTTTTCCCTACAAAACTGAAAAAGGCACGTGGCAACGAAAGACAACTTGTGTCTCATTTCGGACAGGCATAAGTCAATAATAAGTGCATACTAATGAGAAGGTAGTGAGTGGACAAAAAACAACTCTATGCATGTGTTCTACATTCGACACATGACTTAAAATTTCACGAGACATTCAAAAATATAGCACTAAAGAAAGACATTATTAACATAGGTATGTCCAAGAACTAAACAAGTTAATGTATTTTATAATATTGTTTTATATTGATTAACATTTTTAATGGGTTTTATTGAACACTTTTTAGGCTACGCCATGACTGTGCCAAAGTTTATTTATTACTACAATAATCTTAAAGCTGAGCATCCAGTTGTGGCTGATTGGCTTGATCAAATTGCTAAAGATAAATGGATAACTGCATTTTCTTCAAGAAGACGTTAGGGACACATGACTACAAATCTAGTTAAGTGCATGAACAATATGCTAAAAAAAGTAAGGAGTCTTCTAATTTTTTTGTTGGTCAATGTTACATATGAAAGGTGTAACAAATACTTTGTCACATGAGGGAAATAAGCAATAGCAATGATGACTGCTGGTAAAGACTTGTCATATATTGCTAACAAGTTTATAATTGACGAAGAAGCTAAGGCTAACTCGTGTCATGTGCTTGAGTTTGACTAATAAAATAGTTTTTTCTTAGTAGAAGAATCCTTCCATCCTTCACAACGACGTTTTCCAAAAAGATACGGTGTAAACCTTAAGGAACAATGTTGTGATTGTGGTAAATTTCAAAATCTCCATATGCCCTGTTCACATGTGATTGCTGCATGTAAGTACGTGCACATCGATTACAAGCAGTTAATTGATAAAGTTTACACGTTTAATTATGTTTCACATGCGTATAATAGATCATTTGAAAAAATGAAACACCCAAGTTACTAGCCAGAATATAGAGGTCCACCAATACGCCACAATCCAGAAATGTGAAGAAACAAAAAAGGTCGTCCACAATTAAGTCGTATTCACACTGAGATAGACCAAAGAGAACCTGGACAAGTAAAACGTTGTTCGTTATGTAGAACTCCCGGTCATTCAAAAAATAAGTATCCTCATCATTTTAGCTTAAGTCAACTTGAATGATGTGTTTATTTCTATTGTATTGTCTAATTATATTTCTTAAATAAAACTTTATAAATATTATTAAACTTTAATTTTACATATGTATATGCATTAATATGTTTTATTATATTTTTTAAAATTTATTTACTAAATAAAATATAAATACATTGTCATTAAATAACTCATATAACATTATAAATTTTTTAATTCATATTAATAATCAAGATAATAAAAAATTAATTTTTTCATTGTTCATTAAACAAAAAATAATTTAATTATAACAAAATATTTTTTTAAAAAATATAAAAATCATTTAATATTTTTTTATTTAAAACAAAAAATATTTAATTAAAATAAAAAAAACAAATCAATTAACTATAAAAAATAATAATTTTTAATTTATTAAAACTTTAATTAATTTTAATAAAACATTTTTTAATATAAAATTTAAAAAATTATTATTTATTTTATTAATAAAATAAGTAAAAAAAAAAAAAAAAAGTTAAGAATTCGGGTGATCAAATCCCGAATTCATATGATATTGAATGAAAGAAATTGAAAGTTCATTACGTGAATTCGGATGCCTCAGTCCCGAATTCACACTGTAACAGTAAACATGTCCAATTGCGTTAATAAAAATGAATGTTAGTAAAGAAAATAAAAAAAAAATTGTATATTTGAGTAATTTTGTCCCTCAGTATCTCACTAGCTAAGTATTTTTGTCTTGCGGTTTTTTTCTTCGCCATGATGTGTGACACACTTGACACTTTCAGGCTTCAAGTCACAAATCAGCATTTGATTTTTTTTGCCTCCATATTAATATCAGATGTTGACTCAATACTATAGGCATGGGATTTGGATATTTTGGCCATTCTTAAATGCCAAGTGATATACCCATTAGGATACGGAATATAAAGATTGACATGTGACAATTTCCTGAGTTTAATGCAAAGTAGAACATAATACTATAGACTATTGTAAATTTCATTATACCATTTTTAGCCGGAACTAAGACAAATTGAAATTGGAAAGTTTCTTGCTATTTCTTACAATTGCTGTTTCAAGTACTATTGACTAAGCAAAAGCTATATTTTTTTTCTTAAGTACACCAAAGCTGATGACTATTATATAGTATGATTTTCAGCATGTAGCTCAAACTAAGCTTCCCTGATGATCAATATCCGTGGCCTCTTCCTGAAAATAAGGAGGAGAGAGTTTTCCACTTAAGGATTTGGGAAGTTCAGTTACTTCCTTCAGCAATTTGACCACTGTTCGCATTGAAGGGCGAGTTATAGGAAGAGAGCTAGTGCAATGAAGCCCCACGCTGAGTACCTTGCTGATTTCTTCCTTAAATTGAATATCCAAAGTTGGATCAATCACTTGATCCTCTCCATTCTGATCCAATGTGGAGTAAACCCATTTTACTAGATCCTTTTCCCCATACTCTTGATCAAGAGGGGGCTTCCCAGTTACCAACTCCAAAATCACCACACCAAAGCTATATATGTCACTCTTTTCATTCACCCGAAGAGTATAAGCATATTCTGCATCACATTCAACAAGCAAATCAATTTAAAGTAAAATGAACACATAAATAGTCTACAAGGTGGTTGATTTCCCTACCATATTGGATGAATTTATTACTTTTCAAAGTAAAATGCAAAAGTGAGTTTGATAATTGAAGTTTAAGGTTGTACCTGGTGCAAGGTAACCATAAGATCCGGCAATCACAGACATGGATTCTGCCCCTTGGCTGGCTCCGTTGACAATTTTGGCAACTCCAAAGTCAGCAACTTTTGCTCCAAATTCATCATCTAGCAAGATATTGCTAGATTTGACATCCCTATGAACAATGGCGGGGACACAATCATGATGCAAATATGAGAGCCCCTCAGCAGCATCAATAGCAATTTTGTATCTAGTGGGCCAATCCAACAAGCTTTTCTTGCTACTGTGCAACAAATCAGCAAGACTCCCATTTGGCATGTACTCATAAACCAAGAGTTTGCTATCTCTACTGTTGCAGCAACACCATAGCCTCACAATATTCTTGTGCCGAATCTTTCCCAATGTTTCAACCTCAACTTCAAAACCATCCTTCTCAGAATCAGTGGATCCATTATTTCCCATCTTATTTGCTCCCCACAATTTCTTCACTGCCACCACCTCGCCATTACTCAGGGGAACTTTGTAAACCTTCCCAGATGCTCCACTCCCTATTACATTATCCTCACTTAGCAATTTAACAATCTCAAACTCACTGAACCCCAGTTTGTGAAACGACCTCCACTTTGAAAAGTGAAACCCTTTTTTCATCTTCTTGAAGTCCCGGAATTTGAAGTAAAACCAAGCCACTCCAACAATTAACACAATCCCAGCAAGCACAAATATGAACCGGAAAATCCATGCATATTTCCTGCTCCTACCCTCACTCTCACCCATGCTTGGACACAATCCAGAGAGAGCCCCACACAAACCCAGATTCCCAAGAAAACTCTTTCTATAATTCTCATTAGCATAAAGAGGAGGAATCACCCCAGAAAGCTGATTGTTCGACAAATTCAACAGATTAAGCTTCAAATTCTGCAGCTCAATTGGAATCTCACCAGAGAACTGATTCCCAGAAAGATCAAGATAATTAAGCACAGGCGAGTCACCTAACTCCTTAGGAATACTCCCATTTAACTTATTATTCGCCAAATCAAGCTCATTGAGCTTCTTCCAACCACCAACTCCAACAGGAATTTCTCCGAAAAGTTGATTGTCTCTGAGAACAAGCCTATCCAACTGACTCAACCTAACCACACTTTTTGGAATCCGACCAGTAAGACTATTATGATCAGCAACAAACTCTTCGAGATTACCCAGTTCCCCAATCCCCTCAGGAATCGACCCAGTAAACTTATTCCCCGAAATTAACAAAATTGACAAATTCCAAGCCCTGGAAATCGAATTAGGAATCGACCCAGAAAGAGAATTCTCAATAAGCTCCAAATAATACAAATGGGGCAAACCCCATAACCCTTCAGGCACAACACCAGAAAGGTTATTATTCCTAAGCCGAAGCCTCTCCAAACTCTTGCATTCCCCGAGACTCTCGGGGATCCTCCCGGAAAACGAATTGTATATCAGAATCAGCTCCTCCAACCTTCCCCCGCCACACAACCCCGCCGAAACCTCGCCGGAGAACCGGTTATACGAAACGTCGAGAAACTGCAACTTTGAGTTATTACCCAACCCACGAGGCAACGACCCAGTGAGCGAGTTGTTGAACAACTTCAACTCATATAAGTTTTCCGAGTTCAATATACTCTCTGGCAAAGTACCCTCGAGTTTATTAGAGTACAGGTTCAGCGACCCGAGTTTCTTCAATCCGCACAAATCTTCCGGAATCGTCCCAGTCAACTTGTTCGTGGAGGCATCGAAGCGTTCTAAGTCGGTGAGGTTGGCAAACGCAGCGCGTGGCAACGCACCGGAGAGAGAGTTCTCGTAGAGTTCGATTTGAACTATGCTGTGCAAACCCGACACGAGTTGTTCAGGTACGTTTCCGACGAGGTAGTTCTGCGACAAGTCGAGATTCAAAAGGTTACTTAACTTCCCCAGAGAACGCGGAATGAGACCCACAAGGTTGCAATCTGCTAGCCAGAGCTCCTCGAGATTCGTGAGGTTTCCGAACTCGTTCGGAATGAGACCGGCGAAGGTGTTGTAAGCGAGGTGAAGCGTTTTGAGGGTTGAAATGTTGCTAAGGGAAGAGGGGATGGTTCCGGTGAGGAGGTTGCTGACGAGGGAGAGAGTTTCGAGTCGCCGGAAGTTTCCGAAGCTCGCCGGAATCTCGCCGGAGAAGTTGTTGGAGGAGAGGTCGAGGGTGGTGAGGTTGGGGAGGTGGTTGGGGAGGGTAGCGGGGAGGTCGCCGGAGAGGAGGTTCTGGGAAAGGTTGAGGTGGAGGAGGGCGGCGCAGGCGGAGAACGCAGGGGCGGGGAGGGTGGCATTGAGGTTGTTGTTGGAGATGTTGAGAGAGGAGAGCGAGGGGAGGCGGCAGAGCGCAGCGACGGGGATGGGGCCGGCGAGTTGGAGATTTGAGAGGTCGAGGGTGGCGACACCGCCACCGGGGGCGTCGCATGTGACGGCGGTCCAGTTGCATGGGGTGGCGTCGCGGCGGTTCCAATCGGAGAGGGCGTTATTGGGGTCGGAGAGTTGGAGTTTAGCCTGGAGGAGGAAGAGACCATCCTGGTTTAGAGAGAGTGTGGGAGTTAGAGAGAGAAAGAGAAAGAGAAGCAGAAACAGAAAGAACAGAGGTTGCTGCTTAAGCTCGACCATGGTTGATGGTTCTGCGATGTTGAAAGTGAAGGAAGAAACACAGAACTACACAAGTTCAAATATACTACTACGTAGCAATGTAGCGTGACTTGACTTGTTATATTTTGCCATATTTTCTCGCGCCCAGTTTACTTATTATGTAAATGTAATAAATTATATTAATAAATATTCTCGCTTCCATATTTTCTCCCCCGTCTGTCTCTGCATGCAATCAATGATTTTCTCATCTGACATTAATTGAAACCAAATTTAAGGAGTGGTAGAGTCTAGAGATCAGACGAAAAATTCCATATGAAAGAATCATACAAGAAAAATTTAATTAGGTTCACAGATTTTAGATTTTCATTTCAAAAATAAGAAAACATATCAGTTTATTAGTTTTGAATTCGTTATAAATATAAATTTTCTGAAATTTATGAAAAAGATGAGTACTTTATGAACATTAAATATTACTACTATACTTTATTTCTTTTAATCATTATATTGTGCATGTTTGACTAGATGAACTAGAGACAGACTATTATTAATGCCCAACTGCAAAGTGGACAATTGAGTTTCAATTATTTGCCTAAGATTGGAAGAAGGGCAGGGCAGGAATTGAATCTATCTCAGTAAAAGGGTCAACCTTTGCGCTTATAAGATTTGGTCCACAACAAAGTAAAAAGATATGCATGAGCAATGGTTATGGTGCTGTAGTAATCAAGCTGTTACTTTCATCCATGCACGGAATTCCATCTTGGTAAAAGGACTGCTGAAACTTACAGTTTTGATATTTAGTTAGATATAAACCTGCAAAGAATAAAGAATTTCAACTTACTAGTAATACTGCAAACATTTACACACGACACGTTTAAAATTGAATATATTCACACAAACACGACCTCCAATTTGTTGCTTTTTAAGAAAACAAAATTCCTTTTCTCCTCCTTTCTTTCCTTCTCATTTTAAGCTTTAACTATTAATTATATAAGTTTGCATATTGCAATACCCCTTCACAGATATGCAGAATCATTTTCATAAAACTTAGGTGTGGGATTAGATTTTTTTGAGTTGGTGTACTTTATTAATGAATATATAATTAATTATTCTTTGCTTATAAATTTTATAAAGAAAATACTAATTATACAGTATGATGTAGTGATTCTTGTAATTTTGATAACCGTGTGGCAGCACATGCAAATGCAAGTAATAGCAGTACAGTGATCACCGAATATGATTAGAAAAATTGAAGCCAGACGCAGTGTTTGTGAGACTCTGGGTCAACATGGAAGCAAAAAGAAACAAAAAAGAGTGGTTGAAAATGATAAAGACGGGTTCCAAATTCCTAAACTCCGTAGTTTGAACGCATACAAGACAGATTTGAAAAAAAAAAAAACACCATGGCATGGAGTACCTTTCAAGGGTCGTGTCGCACCACTTACAATTTAACAACTTTCTGCTTCCCTTTTTGACTCTGTAGGCCAAATTCATTAGTTCTTTTCAAATTTATTATTTTTTCAAGTGTCAAAATCATAATTTAGACAAAATAAAAAGTTCTCAATATAATGGTTGGTTTTTATAAAATATTTTTCTTACTCCTTCATCATACTGGATGTATAAAATAAAATAAAAAATCATTTTTTTAAAGTTTTAATGGCATTTCTCCTTTCTTAAAAAAGCATCAAGGGACAAAGACTCAAGCGCAATCCAAAAGTATACAGCGTTCATAGACAAAATTTTCCACAAAACATAGCAGTGGATACTATTAAAACTTAGACATGTAGTGGAGTGTGGAGGACCTCTTGCGGGACAACAACTATTGAATCGAGTGACATTGGCATTTGACAAAGTTACTCGACTCTGATTAATGATTAGTTTCCAATGAATGATTTGTTTTTGATGAATCATTATACATCTCCAACAAATTTACAAAAGGTTGGTTGGGTTGGGTATTCTTCCTTTTTGACTCGACTTTGTTGCCAAGAGTTAAAGTGGTGTTGAAAATTATGGCTGGGGAAAGCCTATGATAATAATATAATACGATAAAAACATGGATGCCTTCATGATGCAATGCATATTACAACTTTACAGAAGTTACCATCACTGTGGACTGTAGATGAAGATGTAATCATGAAAAGGAATTCAACATACAGCAATGCTGGATCCATGCTTATACTGACATCTCCCTCCCTAATTATGTCTCCCATATATCCAATTTCCTTTTGAGTGGTGGAGCCCTCCCTTAGAAAAGAAAAAGTAATACTACTATATAAACATGGTAGAATGATGTATATACACTTCAAATTCATGGGTTATTAGCTTTGTTAACGAAGTAAATTCAATTTACCATTATGTGAATATTTCTCTGCTTGATTGTTTTTCATTTGTAATTATTTTGTTGAGCGATTTTGGTTTGCGTTTGACATATGTTTTAGGGTTTTGGAGAAATACTAAAACAATGACTCAATACACCAGAAATACTAAATCATGATAGTAGGTTAAAGTCTTAAAAGAACAAATGAATACCAAACTTCAAAGTTCTAATTAGATAGATTCACCACAGGGAGTAAATTTGATTAGACACGGTGTTTTGAAAGGGATTATCTTAGATTGATTCGCCTTTCATCAAAATTAGTAAAAGAGTTCAAAGTGATTAAATTAGTCTATTAATTAAAAGGTTTCAATTATGAATTTTAGTCGGCAAAAATTGCCTTCTTATTTTTATAATTGATATCTAAATTTATTAAAATTATTTCTCAATTTAAAATATAATTTCATTTATTTTAATTTTATTTAAATAGAAACTAATTTTATATAATCAAACACACAATTCCTGTGAAAAGAATTGAAAGAATAATTTTTTATTAGTTCATCACACCATAAAAAAAATCTACGACAAACTAAAAGATATAAAATCATCATCACCACCAAAAGAGAACCTCAAACTCATGCCACCATTTCTTCTCATGTCACAATTAAACATATTCGAAAATTTAAAGAAATCATAAATAAAAAAAAATGTCATCTACATTACGAGAATTGAACTCAAACGACATCGGAATGTCCCAAGTAGAAGTGAACGAAGTTCCATTGAACTGAAATAACATTAGAGTGTCTCAAATGGATGTAAACAAGATTTCATTAAACTGAAACGATGTTGAAGTGTCTTAAGTGGATGTAAAAAAGGTTTTATTGAAATGAAACGATGTTAGAGTATATCGAGTGAAAGTGAACGAGGTTCTATTAAACTGAAACGTTGTCGAAATATCTCGAGTGAATGTGAATGAGGTTCTTGTTATTTTGTTTTAATTCTTTTAATAATTTATTTTTTCCTTTATGTCTAGATCATTTGTTATTAATTTCTATTAAATCTTTTTTAAATGATTAATACAAAATGAATAAAATATTTTAAAATAATAATTTATCTAGAAATGCTTTTTTGGGAAATGTGCTTGATGAGGATGAGGGCATTTTTATCCGTTTAAGTTTTCTATGGGTGCAGGAAGCAATTTTCACAAGCCAATCACAAAAGCCCAATAAAAAGACCAATTAAACCAACAAAAAAGTGTACATGCATAAATGGCCCAAAGATTTTTCTCAACTTCTTGTAGCACTTATTCATTTTATGCACTTTTGTAACTTGTAACGACTCGTTACTCTTAAGGAAAATGTTATTCTTACCTTCTCTTTCTAATAATATACCCCCTTTTATGGTTGTTTTCTCAAAAATACCCCTTTAATGTACCTCCCACAATACCACTTCAATACTTCATACGTTTCTGATTGGAATGAAGAGGAGTTAAATTAGTTTGGATTGCTACAATGGGACTGTAATTTGGTGCTCATTTTGAAGACTTCGATCACCATGACAAAAAGAACTTGATCTTGGAGTCAAGATAAAACTCGTGTAGCCATTACCGAATTACAGGGATTTAATGAGGAATCCTTACAGCACTAGAAAACAATGAATGGTCAATTGTTGGGTTTGCAAAGACCGCAGAGAGCCATGGAAGGTCACTTGTTGGCAACGAATGATACATTGAAGAATATAGCTAGGTACATTAAGCAAATGCAGACCCTTAAATTTATAGGGGGAGGACACGCAATACAACAACCACAAAAATGAAGAAACCAAATTCCAGGTACGTGGGGTATTAAGGTGGAAATTTCATGCTATGACGGAATTTTGAATTTGGGTCCTTGATTGATTTTAATGTATCTTCTTGCTAGCCTTGCACTCACAGTACACTGTTGTGAAAAATATTTTTGAAAACAACATCACGTGAGTATTCAATCTTTAAACAATGAGGAAAAGAGAGATAAGACGAGAAAGAGGAGGTATACAGAACTTTAGAAATAAAAAAAGGGTATATTTGAAAAAGTAAAATAAAAGGGAGGTATATAATAAAATAAGTGAGGTATGTTTAACAGAAACCTACTCTTAAATTAACAAAAGGATCCAAATGATTTTTTTTTAAAATAAATGACTAATACAGATTTTACTATAATGATAAAGAAATATAAAGAGGTATTTTAATAAATAGATAAGGAATCTACTCATTCCAATTACTCTTCATCCTAACCGTTCTTAATAGTTTACCTCATAAAAATAATATTACAAAATTTAAATTCATGCGCACCACAATGTGTTATACGTAATAACATATTATATTGTTCATAAGTAATCTATTCATGATTCATAAATCATTGATGATCAAATGATTCAATGGAGACAATTGGATTTGTTAATAACACATTGCTGACGAGTACGAATTCGTTTGATAACAATAGAGATGATGATTTTAGAGATTTAGGATAAATAGGAAATGTGATAGAGGAGTGTTCATAAGAACGATAGCATCATGAAAGAGTGCTTGTTAAAATTGCATCATGTGTAAAGTATACTACAACAACCATGAATTAGAATTTGTTCCGAATGTGTACATTCTTGAAAATCTTTTTTTTTTTTTAATCATGTGAAGATTTTATAAGTATCCAAATCAATTTTTGTTACCGTTTGATGACGAGTGGAACAAATTGTTAAATAAATAATTAAAAAAACTAAATATACAAAATATAACCATGATATTATTTTATATAGAATAAATAAATTAAAACATAATTTAGAAAAGTTTGAATTGAATCATGCAATGCATTATCCTTAGAAAAAGAAAACTTATTTTTTTTTAATGATAAAAGATTTCTTGTATCTTTATTGAGTCATCTTTGTAGAAAACTAATTTAATAGTATTTTTATTTGTTTTCATCTTCAACTTTATCTTATTTTTTACACATATTTAAAAATAATATATTTATTTGCTTCTATCATATTCTAATTACTTTATTTTATTTGTATTTATATTATATTTTTTATATTTTTGGTGCAAAAAAATAATAATAATTCACTAAATATTTATTTGATTAAATTTTTTAATTTAATTATCAAATAAAATATCTTTTTTTTTTGCAAAAATTGAAACACTCATTTATAAGTGATCCCATAAATTCAATACTAAATTGGTATCATTAATTTACTAATCACGATACATGTTTATCTAAATTCCTTAATATCTAGATAATAAGAAGTAACATATTTTAAATTCAAGAACTAATAGAAAAATAATATAATATTTTCTTAATTTACAACTCCTATATAAACTCTAGAGTATGATATTAATGACAAACTTTAATAAGTTAACATATAAAAGAGATTTATTAATTTTTATCTAATAAACACCATTATATTATATTCATCTATTTGAATTATTGATACTATGTTCACAATAATCCTATAATAAAATTAAAATGATAAAAAACTTATTTCATTATTATAATATTTTATCATGATAACAAGTCTCTCATTTTAATCACAAACTTATCATATTAAAAATTTAATAAAATAATTAATATAATAATAAATTAAAGAATAATTCTTTACCAAAATTGATAACATGATGGATTGGATCATGTACTATACATTTATCCCAATAAATAGTGTTTTGTGTAAGTGGAGCCAAATGAGAGACGCTTTAAAAGTTTTGGGGATTTAGGGTTAATAAGCTTAAATTGACTATAATTTTGTTATCACGTTAACAAATTTTAATAAATGGTCAAACTCATTAAATCGTTTGTGAACTCGTGATTTCATTGAGTCTACTCTGGTACGAGTTCATCGAGTTTATCCGAATTCAGCAAAAAACGAGTTAACACGTTTTTAACAACCAAGCTTATATATATCCAATAAACGAAACTCCATAATGTATCTGACTATCGTTTTTTTTTGGTGCAAATGTATCTGATTATCTGTGCGTGGTACAGGTTCGAGTAATATGTTTGGCCTGAAAATATATAGGTTGAATCAAGCACAAACACTTGTTCACATTTTTCTTCTTTAAAGTCACTATTTACTCCTCCATTTATACCTAAATGGTCACAATCATGTTATCACACTCAGTTCGTATAACCAAATATCCTTCTAAATTCAAGCAACACAATCAGCCAAGTTTGAATGACTGGACTCGGGAGGAAAAATTAAAAAAGTGAGTCATCGGGTGTTTCCAACGTGCTTTCACAAATATCAAACTTTAATTTATTTCATGACAGAGAGAGGAGCATAATTTAGATCACAAGAAAGAAAGAATCAAATGTAAACGGTTTAAGAATCAACGTAATTAATCCAATATGAATCACAAAATAGTCTCAATAGGCAAATCCCAAGAAAGATACAAAAGAGGCAAATACAAGAGCAAAGAATTGCTACAAAAGAATAAAAAATAAGATCTAGCAAGGAATTTGACGAGTGAACCATTTAAGAACTTTCACCGGAAGCTTTACAAGACTCACAGCCAAATTGGCCAATCCAGCGCAGCAAATGCAACACGGGCACAAGCAACTCAATACAGATCTACATAATTCACATCACCACGAAATCAGTTCACAATCAAAATTCAGAAAAACTGGGGCAAAAGGGAAGAAAATCATAAAATAAAATAATAGAAAAGACGTGAATAAAGAAAAAGACAGAAACTTTGAGAGAAAAAGACGTACCCAAGAACCCAAATAACTGCACCCACAAGAGATAAAATCAAAGCCAAGAGAGCAAAGGGCAACCCGAGCAAGAAACCCAGTGGCCTGCATTCGCAACCGTCTTCTTCACCCATGTCTGTGTTTACTTTAATGTGAAGAAAAAATTTAAGGGGAAGTGAAAATGGGGCTATATAAGCGATTAACCGTGTTTCTGTTGATTTTTCAAATTTAATTTCCAAGACAGCCACACCGTGACGCGTACGGCGGTATTTTTATATTACGAGTAGCGTTTTGGAACATTCACTTGTAGACTCAAATGTCCTTTCCACGCGTCGCTGACTCAGTTTATCCACCTAGAGTTGCAGGGTTACTTTCGGCAATTCACTGTCTTGGAAGTTTCCTTGTGCGTTTCATCATGAATTCCATTCACATGGTTGGGTGGGTAGTTGGCCGTCTTCTTTGTTCTTACTTCCTTATATCTCACGTTCAAGTTGACCTTTTTTTTATACTACTATATTTTTTAAATTTCATTTTTAATCACTATATTTTGTTTTTTTTTTTAATTTTTCCACCGTTAACTTGTTTTTTCGGCTGTCCTTCATATTGACCTTGTCATATTTTGTGTCTTGCAAAGTGTTGCTGAAATTGTTATTTTGCCATGTTAAGATATGCTTTGGACCCCCTTTACTTTTGTAGCCTTTAGTCTTTAAATATGGACTCAGGTGTCCAAATAAGCCTATTCAACCATTTTATGGGACCTTGGTGGAGGTTGGGCCTATAGCGTATTAGCCCACAACAACTTATTTGCAAACTTGTTAAGGATAATTTGTTGTTTTATATTTTCTTTATATATTATTAGAGTAAAAAAAAATGAAAACAATTTGTTCAGATAATTCATATGAAAAAAAATTAATTTAATTATCACTTAAAAATATAGACAAATACTATTTGTTTTCTAATAACATCAACATACATTTATGAGTGTAATTTAATTATTATAATAGTATTCAGCAAAAAAAAAAATCATTATAATAGTTACTTATGATGTTTTAGGACTTAATATACTTGTTTGTTCTGTGGTCAGCCCACTATAAGAGAGCAAGCACTTGTCATGAGATTTATTGTGTTCTTACTTGTTTGTTTGGTCTGGTATTGTTATTGGCAGGCTTTCCAACCCAACGGGTTAATTAAATAAATTTTGGAGGATCAAAATAATTAAGGGTTTGTCTACATAAATGTGTTTTGAAAAAAATTTAGGAGAAGAAAATATGAAAATATGAAAAAAAAAAATAATATTTTTATATATTAAAAATAATTTTTTTAATAGTTAATTTGTTGAAGTTTAATTTATTTATTTTTAATAAGAAGTTATATGAAAACTTTTATAAAATAAATTATTAGAAAAATCAATTTTAACTTAAAAAAAAAAAATTCATTTCTTATCCTAAAAATCCTTTAGAGTATATCGTACTTAAACATGACTCTAGGATTACACTTGTTAATATAATTTCAAATGGGTGATCAATTTTGTATGATTGGACATACAACTATTTTGTATTTCAAATTTTCTTGTAATTAAAATCAATCGTTTTTGAAATAAAGAAAAATCATTTTATTAATATCTTAAAATTTTATTCTGTATATACTTCAATATTGTTTGAGGGTTTTATATATTAATTTATATTGTTTATTGATTACCAGCAAAAGTATATATGTGCATTAGTGACAGTTGGTTGTGGGAAATAAATATAGTTGTATGTGCTTTCGTTTTAACTTTCTTTTTCTTTATTCTCTTGACTCGCAAAAATCATAATCATAAATGCAATGCAGTGACTTTTTTTTTGATGGAGAAATGCAATGCAGTGACTTGTAGTAGTCAGAAAAGATATGTATCCCTTATTATGATGGGAAAAAAAGATAAATTAAGCTTAATTAAAATTGTATGCAGACTTTTCTCAGCAGAGTACCATAATTCAATATATCTCTATCATACTGATTTCTGTGGTTCATAATCTTACAATTAACTTTGATTTTTTGTTAGCATGAATTTCTAAACATACAAACGAAAAAGTAGGATAATTAGTCAATTATTCCTTGGTAATCATCGTACATTGAAAATCTTAATATTGAAAATCAAACACTTTACATACATGCAAAATAAATATTAAATATGTTCCTAACATATTGCCACACTTGCCATGATGATTTTAGACTATCATAAATAAAAAGAAATTGAAATTGTTTAGAGTAAAATGAGTTATTTAGATAGAGTAATAAAAAAGAAATTGAAATTCATATATTTATTTTTCTAGAAATTGAAAGGTAATTAAAATACCCACAAAAAGTACAATTTGAAATATTTCATGAGTACACTCTCCTACACTTTCTCTCTAAGTCCACGCTCTCTCTTTCTTTGAATTGATATTTTTTTTTCCCGTAAGATTTAATATTCAAATATTATATTTAAATTAAAATTTTATAAATAAATAAAATTAAAAAAAGTAAATTTAAATATAAAAAAATATAAAATATTTAATCTAAACAAATTATTTATAAAATAGAGTGATTTCAATTTTAAATAATTCAAGTATAAAAAAGCTTTATCCAAACACACTTGGCAGAAAAAATGAAGCAGCGGTGTTGTGGGTATAATCGCTTGAACCTTAGTCATATGATTCCATGTCTCGTGCCACATGCCCCACAAATTAACAAGGAATTTGGCTACATAAAAGTTGATGGTGCCACTGTGTCGTTCTTATTGTATATATACACATAGATTTATACCGATATATGTAGACGAATACATATAAATATATACGGATCCAATATAATATAATATCGAAAGAAAATACCTGTCACCACAAAACTTGCATTGAATACTTCCATGCATGAAAGACAAAATGTTCATCTCCACATTACCCGCTGAAGCTTTTAGGGCCATAGATATCTTTAAATAATATCACACCAACATAGATTCAATGTGTGCTGCGCGGCTGTGCCTCCTCCGAATATCGTTTTCTCTCTATTTTCAAAAGCTAGCTTTGCTTATTAATTTACTCACTACTCTATCTCTCTGAACTTGAATGCTCAATTATTATTCGATCTGTGCTAGCTAGTGTCCGTTTGACAAAAACAATGTTAGTAACTAAATGCAGTTATCACATCATCATAACATAATCTCACCGTTGTTTTTACTATCGATAATGGTGACGACAATAATATAAACGATGATTATGATAATGTTGGTAATGATGACCTCAAATGATAAAAATGACAATGATGATCATATTAATAATAATGACATTATGATGATAGAGATAACTGTGTTCGATCTCACCTCCTTAGTTATCAACATATTACATGAGTCACATCCTTTATGTAGTATATGATGTTAATTTCAGTTAGAGAGTGAATATTTGATGGTAACATACATATATCTCATGTCATGTGGCCCTTAGCTTGCAGGAAATATCATTATTGGATCATTCAAAGTTGAAAAGGGAAAGTTGAGGGCTACAAATAATGGCCTAATAATTATAAATGTCATAAATTCAGGGATATATATTGTTTGTGTGAGGGTTATAATAGACTTGGGTTGAGAGTTGAATTATTGAGGGTGGGTCTAATCTATGTGAGTGCCATGGTTTTGGTTTGTCTTAGTATGTGTGCGAAAATATGGGGACCTCTTTGAGAACGACGTACAGTACCCTTCGATCGATGGAGAAAATAATAATCAGATTCCTGCTTATTAGTTATTACAATATTAATAATTTACATGTATTGACTCACCAGTACGTACGTAGCAATAATTTTTGTTATTTTTTCTAGTTTGAGGAGGCAACACAGTTTTGATGTCCACGCTGAGCGATAGATGAGGACCATATCAGTGAAGACAGTTGTGTCTTTTTTTGTATAGTAATAAGTACTAACAAAGTATGTCAATTAACCGAAGGAAAAATAAATGGTTCCCTCGCAATGGTCCCTTCATCCACATGCTTTCACTTTCAAGTGAAAGACCCATCACATAAATTAAATCCCCCGATCGATGCCATTGAGATATCAAGCACAAACTTGGATAAATATTATATAAGCAGTTAAATATTTAGTGATATTTAGGAAACAAATAAGTTATGAAACTTGCTTTAATTTTTTTAGAGGATATATGAAGCTTACTTAGACTTATGATTCCTTTTATAACTTTTAATAAATTTCCCATTTAAGTTTATAAATAAATCCTCGTTTAACAGGTTTTTACTATACAAGAGTTTAATTAAGTTAGTTAACCAAACGCGCTTTCCATAGAGCACAATTTGTTATATTAGTTGTGATGTTGTTTTTTGGTGAATAATTACTTGTAATGGTAGTGTAGTCTAAAGTTTTTTTTTTTTTTTTTAAATATTTACAGGAGACAACCTGGTCTTAAAGAATGTTTGGAATAATATTTGAAAGTTGAGAGAAAGAAAAGAGGAAGAAAAAAAACACATCTCAAAAGCTTTTTTTCCTGCTTGTTCGGCAAAAAAAATAAAGGTAATCGGAATATATGAAGAAAAGAAAAAGGTGAAATTCAACTTCAACTTCAAGCTTTTTTTTCTTGTTAAAACAAACCTTGAAGCTTTTCTTCCCCTCCAAAATAACAAAAAAGCACGGAAATTGAGATAACTTTTGTATATTTTCAATCATGCCTATTAACTTATTTAATTATGTGTTTTTTGAAATTTAGAGTGGTATTTTAATTTGAACAAATGAATATTTACCTTGTCCTCACTTTCTAACTAAATAAATAGATCGAGAGGGAGAGAAATTAATATTTTTCCTTAAAGTTTCCTTTTATATTATCAAATAATACAAAAAAAAGCTACTTATTTCCTTTTTATTTTCCATAATTCTATTATTATTTTCTAGGGCTTTTCATAATTTTCTTTAACAAAACATAGGTATTAATGATGGAGTACATAGGATCCATAATTATATATTACAACAAAGATAAAAATAAAAAAAAGACAATTATTGTATTTCTTTAGTTCTAAGAAAAAATAGAGCAAGTTATAATGTGTGGGGAGAAAAAATATTTAAGATTTACTAAAAGTTATAATAATCAATTGTGGTGATAGTTTGGAAATTTGACATCTTGTTGAAATAATGAAAATTGAAAATACTTCTGAAGGTCAATTTTTTTTGTTATGAAGGATATTCGGAACCATTTACTTTCTTATGATAATTTGATTAGCAAGAACATTAGTATTGATAATGGAAACTTCAATTATAAGTTTTATATGATCAATCTTAAAACTGTGATGCCTTAACCCTGGTAGTTATATTATGGGGACCTGAGTGGTGTCATAGTTTTGAGTACGCAAGACATGTGTAGGTATGGTATATAATTTTTGGGTGGGCATAGGGAGTGCATTTTACAGGAATATATGTATAGAGTGCTAACATAATTGTACTGGTATACATAGCGAAACAGCCAAACGATTTTATTTTGAAGGGACATACATGGTTGTGTTGCCATTAGTTATAGCTTTGTTATCTATAAACTTTGTTATTTGCAACAAATCATTGGGTTTTTGGTATTCTCTAATGTAAGATAAATACTTCCAATGCCTATAAACTTTTATTTTGTTATCCTTGAGAAAAAAAAAAGTAAAAAAATAGATATTTACATTTTAAACACACAACTTAATTACATATATATAACGATTCACAAACAATAATTTCATTAAAATTAATTTTGCCAAATTTCAAACCAAACGAACTCCAAAGTCTTGTATATGTGTTGAAAGCATTCATACAGTCAATTTACGAAAATCAGATTCGTGTGGTGTCCATAATTTTCTTTGCAAATCATCAAGTGGCAGTAGAAACACAGCAATATATGCGGACCTACCTACCTAGTTAACAGGTTCGAGAAACCATATAATATGAACAGCTTATCCAACTATATATAGCTTTTCAAATATTTGATTATCATCATGGAAACTAGATAAACGTTATCTGTTAAGACTTAAGAGAAGTAAATATATATACAGCGGGTCAATTTGTCCACCAACATCAACATGCCCTACATCCCTTTCATTTCGACTAATTAAGCCGTTACATCTTACATACGCAGTGACACGTACAAATAGCTAGCTTCAATTGACTTTCCCTCTTCATACATATCCATTATTGGACGCTTCAGCAATGTTATTTTTACAACACTTTAAGATGTATAATGTCATGGACAGAGATAGAAAGAAGAACAAACAACTAACTGTAAAAAGTGTAAGTTCCATGAAAATAATTCATTGACACCTGCCACTTGACATTTTTTTAAAAAAATTATCTTACTAGTAGGAAGTATTTATTGGTTTTATCTTGGTTGAGAACCTATCTCACTATCTTGAGTGAAATTCTCTTTTCTTAACCATTTTTTTTCATCCACCGAATCCAAAATCCTGTTTAACTATGTCACTATCACTTGAATGAATTTCATAATATCATATTTATTAGTTATACTTCCTTTTCTTGTTGTATACTATTAATATACTAGGTGTCCGTCCATGGATCATTATTGTTTTAAAAATTGAATTCTATAGACCCAAAAAAAGGCCATCCACAAACCATATATAATATACAGATGCAGACCAACATTGCAACTTGCAAGCAGCTAGCACACGCCGAAACATAAAAACATGAAAACATACATTTCTCTTTTGATACTCGACCACCTTAGTTGTGGTGAAGAGAGATCCCAGCTAGCTCTTTCTTCACACACACTCGCCTTGCCGCTTCCTGAAAAGCCAACACACCCATTTTCAAATTAATTATTCATCTTCTTTTACATATCCCTCAGCTTTCTGCTGGATTTTTCATGCACCGGCACATATATATATATCTGAACACTGTACTATACACTTTTATATAAGTGAAGTGTTCATTTTTAATTATCATCACTGTTTAATCCAACAAGGTTGTTGAAAATCAAGGATTAATATTCATGTTGGCGGTGTCACCTTTGAGGAGCACAAGAGATGAAGGGCAAGGAGAGATGGAGAGTACTTTCTCGATTGGAACCGATGATTTTGCAGACCTTTCAGAAGGGAACTTGCTTGAGAGCATCAACTTCGATGATCTCTTCATGGGAATCGACGACGATGAAGATGTCTTGCCGGATCTGGAGATGGACCCTGAAATGCTTGCTGAGTTTTCACTCAGTACTGAGGAATCTTCGGAGATAGCTACCTCCTCATCAGTACTTTCAATGGAAAATAATAACAACAATGGGAATATAGTAGCTACCACTAAAACACAAGAAGATGAGGTTGTTGTAGCAGCCAATTGTTCTTCAGATTCGGGTTCCAATTCGGGGTCGAGTCCAGGGGAGGAGATAGTAAGCAAGAGTGATGAATCAGGGGTGGTGAATCCATCCCCTAAGGAAAGTGAGAAAGGAAGAAAATCATCATCAAATCATTCAAGGAATAATAATAATCCTCATGGCAAGAGAAAGATGAAGGTAATATATATAATAAGTTGTTGTAACTTGTATAACTCTTTTTTATTAATTAGGTTAATCTCAGGAAAGTTTATGTGTAGTTAATTAGGTTATAAGTTATAACCTTAAGGATCTGTATCTATCTCTACTGTGTGTCTTTCTAAAGTTGCAGAGTGTGTGTCAAAAGAACTCACGGGCACCGTTTAAGTTAACGAAGAGAGAGAGAGAGAGAGAGAGAGGGTGTGTGAGATGCAGTGAGTGTTAGAATTTTGGAACTGGCTTTGGTGTATGTATTGTAGTAGTAATAATGGTTGTGTGTGTTTTTTCTTGGGTTGTGTGAAGGTGGATTGGACCCCAGAATTGCACAGGCGATTTGTGCAAGCAGTGGAGCAGCTTGGAGTGGATAAGGCTGTGCCTTCAAGGATTTTGGAGATTATGGGAATTGACTGTCTCACCCGCCACAACATTGCTAGCCACCTTCAAGTACATACATATATTCATCTCCAACTTTAATTTGTCCTCCTAAATTGTATTGATTTTCATTTTTCAATCTCTTTCCACAAATTTCAAGCCGCAAGACTCAATAAGATTGAGTCAACCCCACATGCAAAAATGAAAAAATGGATTATGCTATTTATTATTGTATTGTTGCTTCTATGTTAATTTGTTCTTTGATAAACAAACTGAATTCTTTGAAAAAAAATGAGTAGAAGTAATACTTGAATGAAAATTATCAGCAAATTAAGTGTGCAGAAACAGTAATATACCAGACCTTATAACCTTTCCTAAAACCAAAACCAAAAATAAAGATCTATATCTTGTTTAGTTTCTTTAGTATGGAAATTTTTGGAACTTGTATTATATACATGATGATTCAAACCCTTTACAATTAAGTTAAGAATTTGTTTAGTTCTAGGGAATTAGAGGGTTATTCTAAAATATGTAGTTTTGGTGTGGCAGAAATATAGATCGCATAGGAAGCATTTGCTGGCGCGTGAAGCTGAAGCAGCAAGGTGGAGTCAAAAGAAGCAAATGTTGGGTGCAGGAGGAGGTAAAGGAGGAGGAACCAAGAGATCAGAAGTGAACCCTTGGTTTGCACCAACCATGGGTTTCCCTCCTCCCATGTCACCAATGCACCATTTTAGACCTTTACATGTATGGGGCCATCACACCCCCATGGACCAGCCCTTCATGCATATGTGGCCTAGACATCTACCCTATTCACAGTCGCCACCACCGTCATCGTCATGGCCACCACGAACAGCTCTGTCCCCACCGTCTCCACTCGACCCTCTATATTGGCACCAACATCAAAGGGTAATTATATTTCTTTGGATACCATTTAATTAGTCATAAAAATTCTCATACCTTGAACTTATTAATTATAAGTTGTCACATCTTTTAACTGAACTAGCAAATTGAGTCCTTGATTCATTGTATTTGAATATGTAGGAGTAGGACAAGAAAGAAAAGCAATAGTTAATGTAATTGGCACTTTAAACTTTCTCCAAAACAACCAATCCTATATATATATGCATGTCCCATTAATTACCCCTATTTCTTTTTTTGTTTATATAACTAAACTAATTGATACTACAGGCTGCTACAAACGCACCAACCCCAGGAACACCGTGTTTTCCACAAGCTCTGACAACCACGGTAACTATTCATTCATTCATTCGCCTTACTCTTTTGGAACCACTCAAATTGTCTTCTCCTTCCAAATTTGGATCCTTTTGAGAACAACTTTACTTTATACATTGTACAATATTTGCCAAGTTTGTTGTTGGTTCAGTTTCACTCACTATAGAACAATAATGACACGCAGAGATTTGGATCGTCTCCAACAACTGTTCCGGGCATTCCACCACACCATGCAATGTACCAAATTGTAGATCCAGGCATTGGCATCCCGACCAGCCAACCACCACCTCCACCCTTCTTCGACTTTCATCCGGTAAATTTCAACACAAATTAAGATTTTAATGTTTACGTAACGGACTTAATCATATATGGATGATTGTGACATGATTGACACAGTCAATTCAATTTTTTTTTTCTAACTTATATAAATGTCTCTCACTAAATTAATAGATGGTAGCTAAATAACTTTGGCAGACTTAGATTATTGATAAGACCTGCATGAATGTAACTAATAATAATGAAAAAAAAAGTGTTTTTAGTATTCTTAAATTTAAAGTATTTTTCTTAAAAAAAAAAAAAAAAACTCGCTCTAGCTAGATTCTTTCTTACTTTTAGTTTTGATTTTTGACATATTACTAAACTAAATGTTTGCATGCGTACAAATGAAATCACGGTTTCGTAAATTTCCTCCTGTGTGTCTTTGATTTCTTCTCTGCTGTCATTTTCTTACTTCTCTTTCTATCTTTCTCAAAATACACCGTGTACACACGCATCAATGTTCGTCCGTGTCTATAAATACAAAGTTCCATTTGTTGGATACGCGTCGTTCTCATTGGCAGTTGTTATATAATGAGTTCATTTCATTATAACATTTAACAAAAAACCAATTATTCATCTGTTGTACGGAAAATTAAGAAATGCATGTAGATCAGAAATACACACAGCACAGGAGAATTAATTAATATTATTGCATGGTTAATCTTCTAACATGTGTTGTTAATTTTGACAGTCAAAGGAGAGCATAGATGCAGCTATTAGTGATGTTATATCGAAACCATGGCTGCCACTACCTCTTGGCCTTAAAGCTCCGGCATTTGATGGTGTAATGGGTGAATTACAAAGACAAGGGATGCCCAAAATCCCTCCCTCTTGTGCTTGATTAATGGCAATTCATTATTCTAATTAAGAGAGATGTGATTTTCCTCTTACGCGCAAGGCCATGAAACCCTAATTCGACGACTTCTCAATTCTCTTCCCTTGCTGCATGCTAGAATGCGCATGCTTGCTGCTTCCTATTTTACTTCTAGCAAAAATTAAAAGGGGAGAGAAAACTATATATAAATATATGTAACTTTTGGAACTTTCTTTAATTTGTTCAAGTGCTATCTATGTCCAGCCAAGTAGTTTAGCCATTTTGTGTTATATGTGCTATTATATATAAAGGCTGTGATTTTTGTATTAGTCTTAGTTGATTACATATGAGACTAATAACATAATATCATGATGAGGAATATATTTGAGTTATGTAAGTGAAAGATTTCTTCTTTGGTAGACACTTTAATTAGTAAATGATCACTTACTTTTAGCTTTCATACACACACACACACACAAGAACAAGAATACAACTCTATACTGTCATCTTCTTTAACTAAGTAGCTGATAGGGATGGCAAGGCTCCTTTTTTCAGTAAGAGCTGAAAAGGAGAATACCGCTACCGAACCCCCTTCTTTGTTGATAGAGCTACTAAAGCAAGATTAATAATTGCGTATATTACATTAAGTAAATTACATAATTAAATGGATATAAATTATTGTTTTTATAGCCCTCAAGAAATTAACAAGAAGAAGAATGAATTGTAGCTGTATATGCATGTATGCCACTTGATAATGTCCTACAATATTAAGATTTAAGAAGCAAGGTTCTTTTGTTAAAGACCATATATACTTTCACCTAATTAGTAATTAATCATCATCTCCCAAAGTCAGGAAAACAAATAATGTTATTGACTTCTTGATTGTAATGAATAATTTTTTCATAAAATTAATTGCTAGACTTCAAATTTTAGAATCAGTAATTAACGACTCGAATTCTTAATGAGATGTTAGTTATAGGTGGTGTCTGCAATAATGAATATTCAGATAATTCTAATATGGGCACAGTTTGCAAATTCATGAAGTTGGAAAAAAGTAGAGTTTGCTACTTTGCTTCCATTGACAGATATATATGATGTATTCATGTGTTGGCACTAAACACCTCTATTTGACATCTCAAGAAAGAACAAGCAAATTTTAAAGGAGTTGAATCCTGAAAAAAGCGTAGAAGATCATGCTAAAAGGATTTGACAAATTTGTAAGATATGCTAAGACTGTCTCTTGTGTGATGAGGAGGCCATTCAAATTCTAATTATAAAGTCAACTGCGAGAGATCAGTTAGATCGATGACTTAATTTTAATAGTGTTGGGTGTTATATACGTGAAGTGATCGATTGCTGACGTATAATTTTGAAAATATTCCTGTAAATAATCTGTGATTAATTTCTTAGGTTCTTATATGGGTTATGTGTGTTAAAATAATCTTCATTTTGTTTATTAATGTCTTTGGGGTTTATTTCGTTAGGAGTTAGATGTCTTTAAGTGTCTCTAGCCTATATCAGAAGGGTTGTGTTGTGTCTCATGGTTTATTTTAATAAATTGAATAAATGATTTTATTCCTAATTTATTTTTTGTGCTGAAATAAAGATACAGTAGTAGTACAGTTTTACAAAACTATCATTGTGCGTTTGTGCAGTTATCATTTGTCAAAGAGTATTGGATGAAAAGATACAGAGAGGGACGGCAAAGAAACTCTTCAGACGGTGATGATGAGAGCAACATATCGAGAGAATAGAGTTTGAGATTTGAGAGGAACTTTAGCGGTGGCATATTTTACTTTGGGTCCTTCTCTTTTGAGGAATGAGGGAGGAAGGAAGTACTTTGGTGGTGCTGGTCCAACAACACCTTTGGAATATTTTTGGGTTTACGTTATTATTTCACTTATTTATCAACTGTTTTTATAGATAACTAGTAGATGGATGAGAGTATTATTACAAGTGGGTAGTTATAAAAAGTAATTATTTATATTTAGTGGATAATTATTTTATTAGTGAATTTGTGTGTGTATTTTTATTTTATTTTATTTTTTATTTTATTCTTTGATAAAAATATTAAATGAAAAGAATTTAATATTATTTAGAGATAAAATTATCTAATAAAAGTAAAAATAAAAAAAATGATTACTAAAAATAATATCGTATTTATCTATAGATGATTTTAAAATATAGTTTATTTTAACTTATTTCAAGTCAATAATGATAAAAAAAAAAATCAAACTTAATAGATTATAGTATCATTGTTTTTTTCCATGTTACAGGTTAAATAGAAAGGAAATAATAAAGACTAAAATAAATAAATAAAATTTACAAGAACTAAAATAAAAAAATATCCTATTTTATAAAAATTAAAAAGTTTTTTAAATCTAAAAAAAAAAGAGTATATATATTTAGCATTGGAGGCACATTTATCAATTGGCATAAGGGCATAACAAGATGTGGTTGTCTTCTACATGTATACATTTGAGGAAGGGAATAAAGCCATTTTTTGGTACAACAAAAAGAAAAGTTGGGCTTTCAGTGGCTGAGTGACAGAGCCCATAAAATTTGTCATGTTTCCATAAATTCTCTAAATTAATAAAGTAAAAAAAAGTGTTCTCACCTGATTTACCTATCCAACATCCCAAAAGGCATGTTCATGTTCGGTACTTGCCGTTCTATTTCTAGATATCCACATTCTACCTTTGTTTTTTCAATTGATCTTCCGCACATCACGCGCCATAGTTTTTTTTAAAGAAAAAACACCGTCCCTTCAACATCACTTCAAGTCCAAAGCAAAATAATCGAATATCAAAAGTGGAAACCCTGCTTTCAACTAATCATGCCAGTCATTGAGCTAACTTTACCAATTTTGCTTCCAAATTCCATAGACAACGCTTTCTCTGACATAATTACTTTAATTCATGAGCTATGAAATTGATTATTCTTTAAGCAAAAGGTCGTAGCCTGTCTTGCATTTTCTTAATGTCTTTCAGATTCGGTTGTTAATTATAAAGTCCACTGGGTGGGTGTAACTAAATCTGCTTGATTTAAATAAATAAATAACAACATCAGAAATGCTCGCAACTTTCTTCTGGTTTCTGTATTTTTCTCAACTGTAGTGCTTTGCATGAACGTAGATCATCTATACAAAATGTGTGATACACTTCCACAATTAATTTGGTTTTTAAAATTCCACCCGTCATTGATAAGTTATGACATTATTACTTTAATGTTTGGTGGCTTAATTGTAGCTGAGTTATGGTTAAATATGTTATAATCAAATAATATTAAAAAATCATTAACCTATTTGATTGTAAAACCCCAAGTAATTTTTCTTTTAATTGTGTGGTCAGATGTTAAATGCTCAGACTTGATTGCGTAGAAAAAAAATATTAAGAGATATGGCTCCCCTGTTTCAAAGTTTCAAACTCCCACTTACAATTGTCTTCATTTTCTCTACCCTTTTTTCAACTAGCAATTTTTTTTTTGACTTAGACCACACAGTGCTGTCTCAGCACTACAACATCACATTCACATCTTTGTGTTTCCCATGCTGGCTTGCATTCTCATTTCTCAAACCTTGCACATGCAGCATGACATCTTAGTCATTATCATACCCCATACTTCCCTCCACAATCCCCGCAAAATTACCCGGCCCTATGATTAATAGAAGCTTGGTCTCTATATATAAATGACCCCAACACTCACCTCTCACTATCATTATTCTTCATTCCACACTATGGCTTCTTTTTGGAACCAACTCTCTTTCTTTTTGCTCTTGCAGCTTCTCATCTCCCCCCAAATTCAAGCCAGAGAAGGCAAACTCTTCAGCTTGTTCTCCCATTTCAGAACCATCTACAATGTCAAAGATCCTCTTGAGAAATCAAATGCTGAATCTCCAGCACTAGCACCAGGACCAGCACTAGAACTAGAACTAGAACCAGTATCAGCACCAACACCAACACCAGAACCAGAAACAGTACCAACACCAGCACCTTCAGCTGAACATGAAATTGGGTCAACAATACCATCTGGGCCAGCACCAGAGCCTGAATTTTCAGACACTGGAGAGGGTTATGGCCTCTATGGTAGAGGCTCCTATAGCCAATACTCTCCCACCAAAGATACTCCTACCACCACCTTCCAAAATGAACTTCTCAATGAAGATTTCAATTATGAGAGCTACAAAACAAGCTACCCCAAAACCAATTTCTACAACAACAACAACAACAATGAAGAAGAATATAACAACAATGAAGAGTACAAAACCAATGACAACACTAAGGAAGAGTACAGGAACACTTACATTGGTGGCTATTCCAACAACAACAATTACAATGGCAAGGAAAACTACTACAACAACAACAACTACAATGACAAGGAAAATTACTACAACAACAACAATGGTTATGAGGAGAAGAGAGAAGGAATGAGTGACACAAGGTTCTTGGAGAATGGCAAGTACTATTATCCTGTTCATAGTGTCAATGAGAATTATAACCTTAATGGGTACGAATCAGCTGGGAGAGGAAGCACTACTGAAAATGAAGGTTACTATGAGAAAAGTCAGTATCCAAATGAGTTTAACACCATGGAAGAGTACGAGAAGCAGCAAGAAGAACAAGGCTACACACCTTGAGTGTGCTTTTAGTTTTTGTTTTTTTTTGCATTTTTTGTGTGTGGTAAAAGAGTCAGAGTGAGAGACACACAAGGCTTACACATTGAAAGAAAAATACTAAGTTATCGGGGTGGGATAATTGTGATGCTTTACTTTCTAGTTTCATCCTTGATCTTGCAGTGTCTTGTGTTGCTGATCAAAGTGATGGAGAGTATTGCAGTGTTGTTATCATTTGTGCAGTGTGAGGTTCTGTCTAGTGTCTATCTTTTTCTGTATTTTTCCAATTGGAAACTATATACCTTTATCATGTGTTCATGTAACAATTAGAAGGCACAAAACTTAATGCCTTATTATATTATATGACAAAATTTCTGCCTTTGATTTCTTCTTTATCCTTGTAATCAATTATTAAAATTCAATGAACTAAAATTCTTTGGAATTTATATCAAACGAGAATTAGAATAGAATTTAGAATCATGAGACTCGAATCCAGTTGGTGTAATTGTTACGCGATTGACGTTAATTTGGGAGAATGGAAATAAATGCTAAAACTGAAACAAAAATTTGAATACCCTGAAAAGAATCATGGAAAAACATGACTTGTGCATGCTTTCTGATTTTATTAGTCATTATCATTAATGCTTGTAACTTACTACATTTGCGCAAAAAGCATAGAACTGGCGCGCTCATTATTCAAACAATTGATGCATCCAGAGTGGTCTGTTTAATAAAACATAACTTTATATATGGACGATGAATATTTACCAAATTAACATTGCAATCTGACTAGGTTGTTCTTACTATGAAATTAAGGCGAGAAGTTCTTACTTCTTGCTATAAAGATGTTATTCATGCTTTCACTTTTGTTAGTTTGAGTCAAGGACCACGGATTTTGGATGCCGGTTGTCTAATATAGAACATTCACTTTTTTCCTTTTCTTTTTATTTTACCTCTCCTTTTTTTTTTTTTCTTGTTTCTTTTTCTTTTGTAATTACTGTCTAGGTGGGTTATCCAAAGAAAACTCCAATGTGAAAGGTATGGTTCAGTAGCTTTTATATCATGAATGGATCTAGGCGACAATGCATTGTTAAAGTGGTGCTAAGTATCCGGATTAATTCATGGGAGACTATTCCAATATTAAATTGTATATTTTTGTTATACCCAATTTTATTTTATTTTTGCAAAAATGATTGTTATATATATCACACATAAATATTTTGTAATTTTTTTTTATAATTTTAATCAATAGCAATAAAAAAATAATGTTAGAAGAATGTGTTACTACTTACTAATACTCTTCGGGTAAAGATCTATCGTATTCATTGTAAATCTAAAAAAAAATATATATATATATATATATATTATACTAGTTTAAATGTCATTAAATTGATTCTGTTAACTTAATACATCACCATCTAATGAAAACATATCGATGTTGGTGATAAAAGAAATTCGAGGACTAAAGAAAAAAAAAATCAGGAACCAAATACAACATCTGTAAATTTATCAGGAAACAAACTATATTTAAGCCTAAAATACTAATTATTTTCATGCAAGCATCTATCGACAGAATCAAGTAAACCTGATCAAGGCCACATCCTATCCTATCTATAGAGCATAAGATCAGAAATAGTTAACAAAATCTGGTTATTTTAGGTTGGTAAAAAAAAGCACAAGACAAAAAATTGATACAAAAAACAAAAAATAGCACTGCCATATATATATATGCAGCAGTCAGCAGATCCAGCCTAGAATTTGAAGCAAGGTTAAACTAACAAACTAACAGTAAGATCTTTGCAATTTGCAATAATATACATTATACAAACAATCACCACCTTTAATTTAATAATATCAGCAGAAATGTTTCTATTTAAAACAACTTGATCAAGTATGAAATTCTGGTTAACCCCGTCTTTTTCTATCATCTTCCTCGTCATCATCAGAATCACCACTCTCACGAAACCGTGGATTTTTTTCCTGCCACATCAAGTCAAGTAATTGATTGACACAAATGGAAAAAACTACGGGGAAATATGATATTACAAAGCATCATGCTTTCAACTGAAGTATGTTCCAGTTCTACAGCCAAATGCACCAATGTGATACAACGCAGGTACGGCAATTAGAATTGTAAAATAATTAATCAAAATTAGCCTGAAGTATCATCAAGGTTTGTAAAGATTACCTGTCTAGATTCATGGTCAGTGTTCCTCCGAGATTCATGATCTGAAGTTCTTTTTGAGGACTCATGTGTGTGGCGATCATCATCGCGGTGTCTCTTCCTATTATAGTAATTATCTATCATGTCAAAGAGACAAATGAAATTCATATTAATAGTAAATTCGCAGGTAAAAATGTTACAGCAACAGTTCTAAGTGCTTCTGAAAAAATAAATCACAGGACAAAAGAGATTGTCTTGAGATGAAAGTATGAAACTACCTCTACCATGTCGATGGGAACCACCATGACCATGACCATGACCTCCACCATGTCTACCATCTGCAATAGAAAAATTGCTGATCCGTTTAATTCACAGGAATACAAATTCATAGCAAATGAGAATTACCACAACTCTTAAGAGTGTACAAGGAAATTTGTTAGCAGAAAAAGCAATCAACAAAACAAGGGGAGGATGATTCCCCCATGAGACTTGACACGCTCTGGCACTCTTGGCTGAAGGGGAGTCTTTAGATTTAAAGTATATTCAGTATCTAATTCTAATAAATTAAAGACAATATTTAATTGAATGTTGAACAAAAATATGCCAAGGGCCACTAAGATAAAAAACAGTATATTCTGATAAATAAGCATTGGATCTTGCCAAAGGTCATTTTGATCTTTATAATGGATAATAGATTCAACAGGCAAGCCACTATGTTGCCTCCTTTGGAGAGACACTTGTTTGCAACCCAAATTAGTTATCCACAATAACAATTCAAATTTCTGATTTAGATAACTGAACATTAATCATTAGAAGAGAATACAGTGTAGATGATATTGGCTATTAAAGGTATCAATTTGTGCAATTTCTTCATACTCCAGGTTACTGCACAATGAAAAGGATGCAAGAGTGGACACTGTCACTGGCTAATCAAAATAATGCATATAGTTGGAAGCTACCTCATTTGTTGCATATTTACACAAATCATTACAATGTTAGTCCCAACTAGCAATGTAAACACAGGCATGGCTCAATGAGTCAAAAAATGTAACAGGATAACCACTATTCTGACCAATTATAATAAAAAACTAAAAGTAAAACTTGGAAGAGAGCACAAGACAGTGAGATGAAAGACCTGTTTTAGAGGGATTAAAAAAGTAAATTTGCAATCCAAAAACCAAACTTAATAAAAATTAAATATTTGAATTAAATTTATAGTGATCTCAAAACAAGTGAAATGATGAAGCAGAGTAATTCCTAACAGCTGAAGATCTGTGCAAAATATAGTTTGGCGTCACTTACAGGAAGTTGGAATAACTGCTGGAAAAGAACCTAAAGAACCAGCACCATAATCTACAAGCTGCCTTTGTACTTCTAACTCTTTCTGAACCAGCTTTCCATAACCACCTCTACGTATGCAGAATTAAGGAAACTAAAAAGGAGACTAGTATAATAAATTATAGCTGATCCAATTAATCAAACCAATAAATGAAAGCAGATAAACACTAATATCACTCATTCGCCAGGAATAATTTTGCAGTAAAATGTCCAGTTCAAGATCAACTAAAGGCATGAGAGCATTCATAATTCCATATCAAGTACAAATAACTAAAACCATAACAGAACTAATTGCAGACAAATTTATGTTAGTTATTAAACAATAAAAAGGATATCAGGATCGTAATCGGTGCGATATTCATCACGAACCTGCACAATTCAACAGAAGCAGTTTACAATTAGCCAAGAACACATCTTTATTTGCAAAAAAACAAAGGCAGAAGAGATGTTCACCTGGCCACCACTCCTCCCACGCCCCCATTGTCTTCCTTCCTGGAATCCCCAATCAAAATCAACTCGAATGGGACGATCATCCAGTATAGTCCCACTTATGTATTTGCAAGCATCCTCAGTATCTTCACGAGAATAATATCTAACCAAAAAAATACACACATTCATGCATAACCATCAATTAATTAACACTGAATAACTGCAATTAACAGTGCACACTTGTGTTTTCAGTGCCAACTGATACCCACAAAATGAAACAGAAGCCGCAGGGCGTTTTGGTGTTCTTATCCAAACCCATGATGATCTTTTTGATTTCTCCAGCACGAGTGAAGAGCTCGTAAACTTGCTCCTCTGTCGTGTAAAACGACATGTTCCCCACATAAACGGTGGTTGAGGTCACGAGCGCATGCTCGAACTCCTCTTGCGATCCGGGGAACCTTCTATCTCTATACGCTGAAATCTTCGATGGATCCTGCAACACTCACCGAAAAACAAAAATTAGCGAATTAAACAAAACACGAAGCTTTCAATCAAATTGCGTATCCTCAGTGTAGCATAAAAATCGTACCTTGAATAACAAAGCCATGTGTTACTCTGCAACAAGAGAATTCAGAAGGAGTTCAGAAACAAAGTTAGGGCAGAGAAACAAAACCCAAAAAGACCAACCTTTAAACGAATCGGTTCGAACCCGATAGGTTCTATCCGGTTTTATTATAACGGGTTTTCGGGCTTTTTTTACTGTTTAGACTTAGTCAGGCCCAAAGTTTTATAAAGCCCATTCAGCTTGTTTGGCCCATGACCGAAAACTGATGCATGCAGGGTTTTAGTGTTGTAGAACCCTACACCAGTGTGAGTGTGGAACCTTCGCTAACCCTAAAATTTTCCGATAACGAAATGGCATCCCCCGCCGGCGCCGCCGCGAGATCGATTTTTCGTTCATGTTCCACTAGTCGCGCCGCGTTCCGTCTCGGCTCTGAAGCTAAAGCGGCTCGATCTCCGTTCCGCGTCGCTTCCAACAAACCTTTCTCGCAATCTACACTCAGGTAATTCATTCGTTCGTTACTAGCGAATTTAGTGTTAATTCAATTGAATTATTTGTTTATTAGTTCAGAATTAAGAGTGTTTAAGATTTTCTTATTACTTCAATTCAGTTTTGAAATATGTTAACTAGTTAGATTGAGTATTTTTTAGAAATGGAATTTGAAAAATTATGTAGTTTAGATTATTTTCAGAAGCGATATGTAAGTTTGAACTAACTGGAGCTAGCTAGCACTACCTCGATTGAATTTTTTGTTTATCAGTGGTGAATTTAGTGTTACTTGGATTGGTGTGTTAATCATGGAAATAAAATAATGAGTTGATGTGATTTTGTGTGAGAAGGTGTCCCGTTGAATTGAGCTTTTGTGTGGAATCCATGCTACCGTACCATACAGCAACTGCTTCTGCTTTGATGACTTCAATGCTCTCTGTATCGCGTGGCTGCTACGGTTGGCTTCCCGAAGGTATTGACTCTGCTCCTACTGCAATGTAATGTATCGTTTTATAATGAAAAATTCTTTTCTTTTTTCTTTTGCATTCGTTTGCTGAATGGTTTTGGTTAAGTGGAAGTGTTTTTTAAGATTGGAGTCTGGCATTATATGATTTAGTTTAGCATTTTAGCTTCTAGTTTCCTTTATTATACTTCAGTTTGGTTTTGGTTATAAATTGAAAGTTAATCCTATTGTTCAAAACATTCTTCCCTTTCTCCTGTTTGCTGGTTTTGACTTGTGAGTTTACTGAGTGTTGTTAGACGAGTTGGGGACTTGGAAGATATTTTACAGCTTGTGGAGAGAAAAAAATTAGGACTACAAACACTCGAGTATTATATTATTTGGTTCCACTCTTTGGATCACCTAGTCTGTGATCATTCTAATTACCTGACAATTGGATTTTACTTTTGAATTAGGTAGCTAAACATCTGTAGGATTCCTTGTGTTCTTTCTTCAATTTAATTTTCGGGTAAGTTAGTGTTTCTTTTACATTCTTGGGTTAAACTTGATAGAGTCTTGTCGGATCTGATAATATAATGCCTTCAAAATACATATGAGATATAGTTCTTCATATTTATAGGAAAAAGGTGGTCCATCTACATGATGCTTGATAATATCTTTATATAAACATCAATCTTGTACCCTAGATTGATAGATTAAGTTATGCCCTGAATCTTCTACTTTCCCCACTTGTGCAACTAAATCTCTTAGTGAAGCCATACGTACTCCTTTTGTTTGTAGGCAAAGAGAAGACTATTTGAAGATCAAGAAGCAAGGTTGGGATGAGATGGACCTCTTTTGATGTTGGGCTTTAAAGTTTTAACAAAAAAAAATTCATTCTTATTAGGAAGATTTGCTAGATATCTATCACCAAAAAGTTTGTCGCTCTTGGATTCTTTTAAGTTATAGCATGGTGAATGTCATTAAGCTGGATTCTTCCTAGTTTACTTCATGTTTTAGAAAATAATGTCTCTTATTTATGAATCATATTGTTTGACGTTTATGCATCTTGAGTATAATTTCCTGGAATAAAATAAAAAGGTTGGCATCATTCTTGGTGGGTTCTGAGTTTATATAAAATTATAGACTTTTTTTATACATAAAAAGGTTAAGATAAATATTCCTTAACATCATTGTGAGAATTTCTCCAGAATATATATAACTTTCTGTACTTGCTATATTTTATTGTTGGAAATATTATATACTTTTGCCTTGTGTGACTGTGCTGCCGAAAATATTTCATTAAAAAAATAATTTATGCAATTTTGTTTCGCATCATACTTTTTAGGAGTCAATTGAAAGTGGAGGTGTATAGTATACTGATCTCTTTTGTTTAATCAGATTGCCATGATGATGTGTGATAACTGTTCTGAAGATTGAAGCAAATCTTTTATGTAGAAATCTGGTTCGTGAGACTGTTTTGACTGTAAGCCATTGGAGGGACAAATTGAGTCCCAAAGGCTGAAAGGAACTTTAAAAACCTAGATCGCCTGACATCTGTTCTTTCTATTTCAGATGCATAAAAGGCTGCCATTTTATTCACCCGGATGTTAGAGTCTAAAGGCAAATAAGTTGAAATTATATTGTGAATTTGTGCCATGTTGGATAAAGTTGTTATTTGGGAATTTCGTGTGGAATCAAATAGGGATTTTTAATGAATGCTGAATTGCAGTATGTAGCGAAAGTTCTGTATTTCAACCAATTGATGCTTGTTATGCATCTTTCCCTTTTGACTAGTCTAAATCCACGTTTTCTGTCTATCATTTTCTTATTGTATATTACTTGGTAGCTTGGTTGTTTTTTGTATTCTTATAAAGGTGGTCGGTGATTTTTTGTTTTCTCATTTAGTTTTTTTAACTTTCAGAAGGAGAGGGGTCATGATGCAATACCGATTATGCTCAAAATTTACTTTGTGGGTGTCAAAGTTGGACTTTTATTTGTGCCGTGGATATTTGAACTCATGTCTGTACGGCTCTCATTCCCCTTCTTTTCAAGTTCTGATTTTGTTTTGCATACAAACCTCGTATAAAAGCAAATTAGACATTGAGAATTATTATATTTTTCTCACAAGTTTTCAAAACTGCGCCCATACTGAAATTTGCACGGTATCCATTTTGTTTGAATTTAGCGTGCAATAATCTACCGAATTATCTACGCTCAGTTTGTAAAGGTCACGGGTTGAACATTGGCTAATTGATCAAAGGGCTTAATTTTACAAACAAAGTATCAAAGACTCATTTTATCAAATTGGGGAACTCAACGTTTATTAGAGTTTCGTGTCATGACAGCTGTTTTAATATCACTTGGTGTTCACATTAGCTACTGTAGTTTCAGAAAACGCTATTAACGTTGCATTAATGAACAAAAAATTAAACAAAAAAAATTGACATCACACTGAAAACTCTAGTATTTCAGCTTTGACTTTTTTGGTTTGATAAATCTGAAATTTAAAATACGTTATAGTGAATTTTAACTTCGTGACAGCAGACAAAAAGAATGTGACTATATAAAACACTCAATTTCAATTTCTAGACACATGTAACACTATGATAACTCTTATTTGAAAATCACTCATTTTTTGGAATTTGGAAATCACTCGCTAGCATTTTTCAATTCTAAAACAACGCCCGTGGCGAACAGGAACACCCGTTTAATAAACCAAACATAAAGTGGCGATTGAATCACCATAGTTAGCTGCTTCAAATAAAAAAAAAAGGGGTTACTGGAACCGTTACTGTATGTATGCTAGGGTTTAGAAATATTAGAATGTTTAAAAAGCACTGGATGCATTATTAAATTGAGGAAACATAACAATACTAGTATTTACTTTTGCATCTTAAGCATAGGCATTGTTGTCACATTTCAAAACTGACCTGAAGCATAATTCTTTGCATTAACCACAGCAATCTTAAGACTAAATAAGCAAAGACTGTACCATGAAAAAAACTGCACCGCAGTCAATTGTTTAGCGGTCAAAATAAAAATAAAAACCTATGGTAAACCCCAAAAGATAAAATCACTCCTCAACAACATTCACTAATTCATATTCAACTAACGAAAGATTGTTATCTTCTTTAACTTCAAAATCTGCAGGTTCTGTGGGCTCAATACGCCCCCATTTATCAACTGCAAGCCTCATAGATCCCTTGAACATGTCAATCTTTGCATTACGCAGAATTACAGTTGCACCCGCATTCATTGGCTCCACTGCACAAAAGAAAATGAAATTATTCACCACTGTAATACAAATGCGAACCAAACTGATATCTTCTTCCCAAACAGGCAAGAATGAAAACATTTAGCTATGTAGCAAAGACATAAGATGTGCCAACAAGAAAAACACAACATTTTCTTGGGAGACAAAATGTAATGAGTCCCACCACACATTTCACATTTATTGTTTCTACAAATTTACTCCACAAAAGATCCATCTAACTTGGGAAAACATTAGTTAGGCACAAACTGGGTTCCAACATGGGAACATAACTGTGTCTGATGCACTTGTTCAACAAGAAATAAATACCCTTTTACCAAAAAAAAATCACACGTAGAACAGAGAAAAAGAGGTATAACTTCAAATCTTCATTTCCCAAGTGTTTGCAACTTGAAGGACACGCAGTATCGCTGTCAAAGAGTCAACCTCTTCTCATAGTCATTTAACACATTCAAATTCAACACAACAAATATGCAAATAAAAAAAACATATAACACATCGCAACAAAACGTAATGGTTAACAGAGGCGACACAGAAAGAAACATCATCATACCCTGTTCGTTGCGAGCGGTGAAGATTATGGTTCCGGTTTCGTCGCCCACAACGCACTCGGCAATGCGGGACGGGCGCGCCGCGAGCACCGACGATCGGCCGCCGCGGTTGCTCACCATCTTCACCGGCTTGGAACTAACCACCTTCACCGTGAGCGTGTGGCCGTTGGTGCCAGGTTTTAGCTGATCCACCTTCACGAAAACCGGTTTTCGCTTCGTCGTCACTGTCGCCATGGATTCTGAGTTCATGTTTCTGCTTCGCGTGAGAGTGATGAAGAGAATCAATCGAGTTAGAAATCGATCACGCAGGTATTAGTTAAACCCTAAACCTAGTTTCTGATTTCGGATTTGGGGATTTAATAATCGTTGGGCCTTATTCCAGTTGTGTGAAGTGAAGCCTATGGGCTTTGATAGCCCATGTGAGGGCCCAAAGGTTAATTGTAAATTCCAACTGAAAAGTAAATAAAAAATACTAATTGGTGAAAGTTTTTTACACGATATTTTCATTTGCTAATCAGATTCGGAATATCTTGCAATAACTTGTAGTCAGGAAATATACTGTTAGAAAATAAAGCAATAACATTTTTTTTATTTTACTCATGGATTTACTAGTATTTTTTAGTTCCTAAATTGTTAAGATTTCTGTTTTTTTTTTTTTAATATTTCTGTTAAAATACTAAAAGTAAGGAATTGAAAAAAATTAAGGGACTAAATTAAGGATAGGAAACAAAATTAACGCAGGTTGAACAGTCAATAAAAAAATTTCAAGCCCAAAAGTATAAGTTCTAAAAAATATTAAGAATTAAAAAATAATAAATCTTTTTTTTAGAAAGAAGTTAATTTTATTTGAATTATGTTATTTTGTACGAAGAAGAAGCAACAAAAACTTCTCCTAACCAGTCAAAGGCACATTACCATAAATGGTGGGGGCTGAAAATTTATTTCCAATACAACTTTCCCAATTACAATTCGTACACTTTATCTTTTTCCATTTTATTATATTATATTTTCTTTTAATGTTAGAGTTCCTTGAGAATCTTTCTTTTCTTTTTTAATTTTTCTTGAAAGTACAGAATCTTTTCTCGAGTTTTTCATTTAATGATTATTCACTTTTTGAGACACTAATACTTTAATTTTCAATTGTGATTTGTATAAGCTAATAATTTACTCTATCTAGGCTAGACCAACCTTATAAAAGAGACTTATAATATGTAAAAATATTAGACTATACTTTATATTTTTAATCAAGATCATGCTCAGGCCTATCAAAACATTGTTTGGTTTGATCTATTTTCTCATTATCATTATAACATAAGCACAGTATATAAGCTTGTAATATCTTTTTCCTTTGCATAATATTTTTTTTTCATTAACACTGCAACTACTAATCCCTTCGCACCTATCAGATTGATTCATTAGCCATCGTCACCACTAGAGAGTTCATTTTGTTTATTTCCTTTTGTTAAAAAAAATAATTAAATAAAAACTCGAGTTCCTAATGCTACCCTAGATTTTTCCCTTCATTGTCGATGCAACAAGAGGACATTGTCATTGCACAACTATCTTACGCTAATTTCATGCATTATCTATCTATAGAGAATCCCTAAAAAAAAAGAAAGAAAAAACCAAAGGCTATTTAAACGCATGCACCCACTCGGAAACAAACCAAGTTGATCAACATTGAAAATTCTTCATCAACTTTAAGCAGAAACAGAAAAAAAAAAACGAAAAAAGCTAGCTGTGATGGCAATGTCAAAGGTAGTGTTGGGTGTTATTCTCTGCACTCTTTTGGTTTGCTCAGTTTTGGTCGAAGGTTGCGAGGCACGGAAGCCGCCACCGCCTATAATCGGCTACGGACACCTGAAACGCAACATGGTTTCTGGATGCAGCAAGAGAAACCCTAAAGGGTGTGAAGGTAGAAAAGTTAACGAACACAGTGATATGAAGGGTTGATCAATGAAGGACGCACGTGCGTATATGCATGCATGCATATATATTTTGCCATTGTTGTTAGTTTTCTCTTTTTCTTCAATTGCAGAGGAAACAACAATGTACTAGTATAATAGTAGTATTGGGTACCTAACCCATGTTAATTTCACTCGCTATGTATATAATTAACATGGTTTTGTTGGTTGTGTTATCATTGGCTTTGTTAAAAAAATATATTTCTGTCATTTTTTTTGTCAGTAATATTTATATAACAGCCAAAGACAAAAGAAATCTGCATAATTTATCTAATTTAGTAAAAACAAATAAATAATCATTAATTGTATAAACTAAAGGAAAAATTAGTAATAAAAAATTGATTTGAACCAGTCATATTTAAAACTATTTTTTTTCTTAAACAAAATACTCAATTATATATATGAAAATAACAACCTATTAATAAATAATAATGATCAAGTAACAAAAAGTTGCTTCCACTTTTTCAATTTTTCACCATAACTTATGGGGAAAATCAATTCCAGTAGCTATCCAAACAAACTAATAGTATGGTTATTTGATTAAACATGATAAAGTGGTGATTATACATATTCTTTAACGAAAGTCAGCTGATTAGTACAAATAAACACGGATTGGTGTGTGCATTCAGTGAAGAATTGAGTGCTAGCACAGAAACAATATTTCTCTTTCTCACAATTGAATATTGGAAAATCAACACTACATATGTTGAAATTGGAAGTCAGGTGGATCAAGTTTAACTTGTGTGAAAACTTGAATCAGTTTAAGCAAATAGGGAACAAAGAAGCATCCCATATATGTAACAAAGAGCTAAGGTGCTAGTTTTGGCACCCTTTGTTCCCTAACCCCACTAATGCCTGTTGTGGTTCCTTCTCCTCTGCTTCTGCCATCACCAAATCTTTCTGCTGTTCCTTCTCTCCTACTTGTTCTTCTCCATCTTCAAATTGTAGTACCATATGCTGCCTTATATATTTGAATAGCACCAGCAATATAAAAACTGCAAGGAAAAATCATTTCACAAGAATCAACCACCACAAAGTTGCCAACCCCAAATGCAAATTTAAGTAGACAGGATTTATCATCTCATAGTTCATTGTACAACAGGGAAATATATATCTATTGAGAAGTAAAAGAAATCTATCCTGAGAGAAATTTATAGTTAATAATCTCCAAGTAATCTGAGGCTACCAATATAATTTTGCAGAAGGTTGTGAAATAGTGCAAGTGGTCTAGCTTATGCTAAAATTGCTTGGACTGTGTATGTATTAGCCAAATCCTACTTTTCAAGTGCATTATATAGTTCATGCTGCTATAAACTGCAGCCAAATTCTGTTACTACCCTTACCTGTGAAGATTCGAGTTTTTATTGAAGATAGATTCCAGAAGGCCATGAGTGCTGATGCCATCACTTTCTTCTTGTGAGTGCAAGCACTCCATGTGTCCAACAACCATGATTTCAAGCCCTCAGCTGCATAACACAAGTTTTCTACTATTAAGCAATAAAAAGTGGACAGACATATGAAGTTTTCTGCAAGTAGATGGATTCATACCTCTTTGGTTTATCTGAGCAGTGTAGCAAGAATAAAGCTTTGGGACACTGAAGCTGACAAGAAAACCTGTCGATATATGTAAACATTATCAATTTAGAAAGATATATGGCAGAAATGAAACTGTAAGTAGAAAATAATATAGAGCTCATTGTGTCCTCACTAATGGCAAAGAGCCTCCAGATCGTAATTAAGTGGCCGTACTCAGCTCCTAATAGAAGAAAAGGAACCACCTGCAACAACAAAAGACCAATCAATTACTTAAGGTTATGAGAGTGCTTCTCAGTTCTCATGTTAGAATGGTTCTCATTGGTTTATTTATTCTTGAACGTTTTGCATCATTTCACATAACACCTGTAATTACTCCAATATAAGATGCTATCTTATAAGTATTAGTTGAAAGTGCAAAAGTTTTTACAATCACATAGTACCAAAATGAAATGAAATTCTATAACTAAAAAGAAGAACTTGGAGGATTACTTTGAGGGTCATGGATGGTTCTCCCGAGAACAACGCACCCATCCTTGAAAGTGCAAAATTCAGAGCAGGGAGAATTAATTTCGCAAGACGCAAAATGCCATCCTCTGTCAGCTTGATTTCCCTCTTTTCTTCAACCTTAGTATTTCTGAAACACAAAGAGCAAAGTCACAAAAAACACAAGGAAGAGTTTGAAGCATAATACCACCACCACCACCTATGAATCTCGAACTAAAAATCGTACCTTTGACAAATCGAATTCGAGAAAAACGAAACACCCGATAAGAGAATCCCCAATTGCGACAAGGCCGAGAAAATACTGAAAATTTTGAAAAAAATCTCAGATTTTTCTCCACGTGGGTGAAAATAAAAAACATAAACACAAAAACGCATAAAGTACTGACCTAAAGTTGAGTCCTTGAGTAAAGCACGAAGACAAGAGGGAAAGAGAACCAAACCCAAACCAAAAGGTTGACTTTGACGCATCCTTCCACATGATTAAATCACTCACCACCTGCCCAACACGGTCTAAATCACCACCATTCTCTTCTTCATTTCCTGAACACAGAAAAAATCAATTTAGATAAAACATAGAGAAGCCATAGGGAATAGGGATAACAACAGAAAATGGTAAAAATGCATACTTTGAGATGAGGTTGAAGATGGAACAGAGTTGGGTTTCTCCTTCTTGGTCTTGGTTCGCGCAGCTTGTCTTCTCTTTCTGGGTTTTCCAACGTCTTCGAGCAAGGTCAAATCCTTCTCTTCTCGAGTCTCGAGCTCGGAGCGGCGTCTCGATTTGCGAGGGTTCCTCGGGGACGCCGTTTGGGGTGCTCTGTTTTTGCAGCGGCGGCGCACGCCGGTGGAATCCGGAAACTCCGGCGGCGGCGTGTTGCGAGGGGCGGCGGGGGACGGTGATTTGGTGGGGGTGGCGAGTGGGGACAGAGGAAGAGGAAGAGGGTCTTGTTGTTGTTGGGTTGGTTTGTCTGCAATGAGGAGATAAGGGCTTTGTTGATGAGAAGAAGAATCCATGATTTGAAAGCAGAGAGTTATATTATGTTGTTGTGTTGTGACTGTGAGTGAGGATGGTTGAGTTGAAGGATTGAGATGGATGATGATTTTTGTGGTGCAAAGGTTTTGTTTTGTTGAGGCTTTTGTGAGGAGCTTCAGTGCAGTGCAGTGCTACTTGAATGAGAATTTGAATGCTGACAATTTGGGTAATAGCCGTTGGAGAAATTGTCAGTTTTTTTTTTTTAAGAAATAAATTATCGGTTATAAAGTTTTAATAAATAGAAAATGTTTGATGCGCTGATATACTGTTACAAATGATCTTGTATAATAAATTTGTTGATTTTATAATAATTATTTAAAATTTATATTAATCATAATTTTATGCTAACAACATAGAGCCATTAAACTCTAAAAAAATTTGGTACTTACATAAAAAAAAAAATATTTACAAATAAAAATAAGATTTATATAAAACATATTTCTACTGTATAAAAAATTGGTACTTACATAAAAAAAAAATGTTTTTAATTATATATATTTTTTTAAAAAAATATTTATATAAAATTCAATTTTACACGTCATTTTACTCTTTTTTTTTTTGTGTTACTATGATGTTAATACTGAAATATCTACCAACTTTAAAAAAAAAGAAGATATATTTCAATAATTACTGTGAGAAAAAAAACTTATGGGATTCATACTTTACATTTTATATAAAATTGAAGATGGACTAAAGTTTAATAATAGAAAAAGAAGAAGGAGGTGACTATCTAGCTTCATATATTTCCTTAAAAAAAAAATGTTTGGATGAGATATTTGAAAAGGATAATTTATTTGGAGTGGATTAAAATTTGTTAAAGTAAAATTTATTGTTTAAACGAGATAATTAAGAAATAATTAAAATTTTATAATAATTATCAAATAATCTAATTAAACTAATTTAGGAAAATTTAAAATACCAAAAAAAACAAGAAATTTGAAATAGTTCTCCTCTCTCCCTTTCTCAAACGTGACTTTTATTTAATTTTTAATTATTAAATATTTTAAGTATTTAAATTTTTTTTCAATTATTAAATATTTTAAGTATTTAAATGTTTTTTAAATTATTAAATATTTAAAATTTTTTAATTTTCCTATGAAATTTAATTTTGATTTTTATATTTTAAAATAAATATTTTTTATTGATACTAAGAAATTAAAATAAAAAAACTTTGATTACTAATTTTAATTAATTCTTTTAAAATATATTTTAAGTAAATGTATTTATTTTAATTTAAAAATAAATTTATAAAAGTAATTATTTTAATTTAAAATGAGCTCATAAATACATTATAAATATTTATATATAGTCATAAAATATCTTGTAAATTTATAATGAAAAATAATGTAAATATATTTTTATAGAGGATAATAATATTTTTTTTCATAAACTTCAATATTCAAATATTATATTTAAATTAAAATTTTATAAATAGAAAAAATTGAATTACTCTATCCAAATAAATAATTTAAATATAAAAGAATTTAAAATACTTTATTCAAATAAAATGAAGGGAATTCAATTTTAAATAATTCAATTATTAAGCATTTTAATTATATTTGGATGGAGTGTTTGGATGGGGGATTAAAATTCTTTAAATTAAAATTTATTGTTTGGATGAAATAATTAAGGAGTAATTGAAATCCTATTATTTTTATCAAGTAATTTAATTAAGTTAATTTAGGAAAATTTAAATACCATAAAAAATAAGGAATTTGAAATACTTTAAGCATTTTTCCTCCCTCAAAGTAACTTCTTTTTTTTTTCTATTTTTTTAATTATTAAATATTTTAAGTATTTAAATATTTTTAAAATTATTAAATATTTAAAATTTCACAATTTTTTAAAAAATTTTTCTGTTAAATTTAATTTTCATTTTTATATTTTAAAACAAATATTTTTTTTATTGATACTAGGAAATTAAAATAAAAGAATTTGATTACCAGTTTTAATTAATTCTTTTGAAATATTTCATCTAAATAAATTATTTATAAAATAAAAAAAATTTAATTTTAAATAATTCCATTGTTAAACATTTCAATTACCTTGAATTTTTAAAATACTTCGTCCCAACACACTCTACCACAAATGTAACTAATATCTTCATACATTATTTTGCCAAATAAGAAGATATAGCATGCCTAAATCAACACCCTGAGAAGAAGATATAAATATCTTCGTACATATATACTTTGCTAAATAAATGGTCTTTGATAAGATGTAACATGCCTAAGAAATCAAACACCTTCCACACCCTACCATGTGACATGACTTCATGGCATCTTTGCATATCGAAGGCTAAATGCTTTTATCCTGTTAAGGCCTTCTACAATATCAGAAATGTCGACAGCAAAACTAATTCGAAGCCAATTCTTCAGTCCAGCAGAAACACCTAGTATTGTTATTGATCAATAAAGAGAATTCTCACTGTAACTTTATTTTATTCACGAAATTAATAATGAATTTGAGATTCTGATAACTAGGAAAAAATCATTACCAGGAAGAAGAATGACAGATTCCTCTTCAGCTAGCTTGGCACAGAAATCAATATCATCAACAATGTCCTTAATTTGTGAAAAGTTAATCTCCACCTGCTCCATTCAATTTACTATTAATTTATCATCTGTAATGAATGATGGTCGATGATCCAGTGTCAAAGTACTAATAATAACATATGATAACCTTAAAACTCTAAATGCAGCGTACCATGACACACATTGCACCTTCTGGTTTGTGAGGGCATGTTAAGCAAGGGATCTCCTTACATAAATCATAGAATATGTTTGAAGCCTCCCTCAATATATTTAGATTTTTTGAAAAGAAATCATCTTTTGTTTTGCCAAGGATTTCAGGTATTGCTGCCTGCAAACATACTAGCTGTAACTTTCGTTTCAAGGGAAAAGAAAATGAACAAAAAAAAGAGAGGATATGGGCATGCAAAGTGTGAACATTTATATAAAAACAATGATGTAATTTTATAAAAGTATTTTTCTGTTGCTCGTGTATTTTGCTTATGCTAGTTTGCATTGGTTACCTGCAAGAAGGTTGGAAGGTCAGTTGTGATCTCCAAATAACTGATGATATTTTTCACAACCTGATAAAGAATGAACACAATTGCATGATCCATACAATATAGTCAGTCAAATTTCAGGATATATATCTATCTAAGCTAAAAATAAATTTCTTCCATTTGCTCTTCAAAATGAAAATAAAAATTGGTAACAAGAAAACTAACCCCAGTTTTCTGAAAAATTCCATGAGGATCACATGTGGCTATCCAACCAGTTCTCCAGCCAGGAACTAACCATCTTTTTGATAATGAACCAATTGTAATGACTGGCACTATAGGTGAAAACACCGCCATGGGAACAAATGGATTGCTTCCATAAACTACATGGGCATAAACTTCATCAGAAAGTACAAAGATTCCAAGTTTCCTAGCAGTCTCAGCAACCTGCAGCAAGTGTTCTTAAAAATGATCACATTTCGATTCCAATTAAGTTCCTACTAAATAATGTAAGTTCAAGACTATATATATGTACCTTTTTTAAATGTTGGTATGTGAACACATTTCCACATGGATTGCAAGGATTGATGAGGACCATGGCCACAGTGTTTTCATCTGCTTGAGCTTCAAGGGAATCAAGGTCAACCTCCCAACCTCTCTCAGGCAAAAGATCAAAGTTCCGAACTTCAAGGAGACAACAACTAGCACGAGAATCATATTGCGGGTACCCTGGTCTTGGAAGGAGAATGTTGGCACCAGGACGTGCAAGGACAGGTATGATTATATCTATAGCTTGTGTGCCACCAATGGTGAGAAAAACATTCTCTGGTGATAACTGGTAAGGAAGATCAGAAGAGAGAAAATTTGCAATAGCCCTGCTTTTGGCAATTGCAGTTCATTATTACCAAACCAACATAAAAATCATAAATTGATTTTGACTTGTGAACTGAACTAAAGAACATAGAATATCTTGTCACTCATCACTCATGGTCTCTTTGTTTTTTGAAGAGAAATTACAAAATATGCAATCCATCCAAAGTTTAAAGGAAATCTTCAATGTGTTTGACTTGACTGTGTAAAACTATTTATCATATGACTGAACGTCAAATTCAAATCACAAAATCTAGAAGTTTAGTTTAGATTTAATCATTCAACATATTTGAGCCTTTTGGCACTTCAATCAATCACATTAACATATAGCTTAGACATGGAAAACTCAATCCCCTACTTTATCACTCCAATGCTGCAACCATGATAGGTTGCTTAACTTGTTTCTGGTGACCCTCTAATACTAAATGTGATTTAAGAACTTCAACAAGCCTTCTCTCTAATAGTACAATCCTTAAGAACTTTATAATAGGTCCTACAATTGTTTCACAATTCTTAAGTATCACCTGAGTTCTTATGTAAGAATTGTCAGGCCAAATAAGGATGGCAATAACTTTATTTTGCGTCATTCAAAATCTCAATTGAATACCAGATTTCGTTGTCCTCTAAAAAAAAATATTGATAATCTTGATTGAATATTATCATATTTATTTTTATCATTTAACAATCCGATTGAATACCCAAAACATTAAAAAAAAAAAAAAAAAAAAAAAAAATTCAAATCTTTAACCTAGTCCTATGCATCCTCAAACTCTATTTACTAATACATTAGTAGATGAGATGAGAGTAGAGAGTGAAGAAACCTCTTTGCATCAGGTAAGCCAGCGGCGGGAGGGTAACAGTTGAAGTTGTAGGACTTAACAGCAGTTGCAACAGCATCAGAAGCTTCAGGGGTAGTCCGAAACAACGGGTTATCGGTGGGATCTACACGACAGAGAGGAACCACAGGTTTCTTATCTTGCCTATTGTTGTTGACTCTCTCCAGCAACATGTTATAGACCCCTCTCACAGAGATGGATGAAGCATTCAGCTTTTTGTTCCCCTGAAAATTCCATTTCTCACTTCCATTCTCCATTCTCTACACCCACTACTATGGCGTGTCTCAGTGAGTTTGATGAACCAATATCAAGAGGGAACAGAAAAAATATGCCAATTCAGAAAGACAAACGGTACTTGTACTTCATCTGTAATCTTTTAAAGTAAGTATATAATTTTGGTCTTTAATTTAAAATTCACAATTTTAATCACTTATTTCAAAATTAATTACTTTTAGTACCTGTTACTTTTAGTACCTGTTAAAATATTGGAGGGTTGACCGATAGACATTAACTTTTTTTAATTAAATAATGACTAAATTACCTTCCTCTCCTTTTACTGTTCATTCCAAAACCTAAATTTCCAAATCAGCTCAACCACTCCTTCGCGTGAACGCAACTCCATCTACGTTCTCCTACTCCGACGCCCACCCAACTCCGACGCCGGCGACGGAAGCTCGAGGCGACGAAGCACAGCGAGGCGAGCGAGAGGCTCTCGCGCTCGACGACGCCGGAGATGTGAGGCGAGCGCGCGCGAGGCGTCGAAGCACGCGAGCTTGCGAGAGGCTCTCGCGTTCGACGACGCCGGAGACGCGAGGCGAGCGAGCGCGTGCGAGGCGACGAAGCACGGCGAGACGACGAAGCCATGAGAGAAGCACGCGAGCTTGCGAGAGGCTGTCGCGTTCGACAACGCCGGAGACGCGAGGCGAACGCGCGTGAGACAACGCCGGCGAGCGGCTGAGGCGACGCCGTGAGCGAGTGAGAGACGACTACCCAGGCTTGCGAAACCGTGAGACAGCGAGAGTGACGGCTCTCGTTGGCGTCGTCGCCGGCGTCGGAGTTGGATGGGCGTCGGAGTAGGGAGGGCGAAGGAGTGGCCTTAACTGATTTGGAAACTTAGGTTTTGGAATGAACAGTAAAAGGAGAGGAGGGTAATTTAATTATTATTAAAAAAGTTAAAAGTAATTAAGTATAATAAAAAAAAGTCAATGTCTGTTTGTTTTAACGGTTAACTTTCTAATTCTAATTTTAACTGTGATTAAAATTACTTGATTTTAAAAATAGAAGATTAAAATTATGAATTTTAAACTAAAACGGCTAAAAAAAATGCAATTAAGGCTTAAGTAATAGTGAGAGAATCAGCTCCACTGCACATGTTGTGGGTTGCATGTGAATCTTGTCTTTATATGCTTTTTCTACTCTTGATACCAATATATGTTATATGGCATTACGCCATTGGCAGGGTCGTGGCTGGCGCAAGTCAATTAGGTAATCGTTGCGTCATTTTAAAAATATTTTTTTATATATATTTTTATAATTTATTTTAATTTTAAATTATTTAAAAATAAATTTTATTATACTATTTATAATTAATTTATTAATAAATATAAAACTTCAAAATATATACACATATAAATATTATTATAGGTTATTTCAGAATTTTATTATATCCTTTTTAAATATTATATTATATTTTCTTTAAATTTAAAATTAAAAGACACTAAATAATTATAGATATTAAATTTTATAAAAATAGTATGATTCATAAAATAAATATTTTGATGAAAATAATACCAATAAAATTATTTAGGTAAAGATTAATTATTATAATTTTAACTATAAATTTTATATATATATCTAATGATTTTTTTTTACTCAAAATAAAGTTTGAAATGTTGAAATTTCTCAATTATTAAATTTTAATTAAAAAATTTAAAGTTTAAAAATTAAAATATAAATTTATAAATTATATTAGAGTAGGATTAAAAAAAATTCTAACTTTTTTAACACCTCAAAATAATAAACATCTAATTAACATTTTCTTATTTTTTTATTATTTTTATTTTTATTCTAATTAAATTATATCATTTAAGTATTTATAGTTTTTCTTCTCCTTTCTTTTTTCTTTCTTTTTCTATTAAGATGTCAACTAATATTTGAATAGAAATTAATTTTTATTCTTCAAAAAATAAAAATAAGGGTCAAACACCTCAAATATTTTAGACACAGATTTTGACCACTAATATAAATTTGATATGAAAAATATAACCGACATGTACATGGACAAAGATGATAGTGATTCATTAAATTACGTAAGCTAAAAAATAATTATAAAATTGTAATGTGTTCAATTATTCATAGCCAAGGGTCTCAAGTTGCAATTTTTTTTTTTATCTTTGTTGGATGGTGTAAAACAAAGTTGTTTTAGTCATTGTGTTTGTCCAATTATTTTAAAAACAATACTAGAAATTATTGTTTTACTACCTTTGTCATTGTCAGCATTCAAATTCATTCAAGTATCACTTCACCGCACTGCGCCTGGCAACCTTCAAGAAACCTTTGCACCACAGAAATCATCTCAATCCCTTAACCTTCCTCACTCACAAGTCACAACACAACATAACTCCTTTCAAATCATGGATTCTTCTACACCGGGAAGAATTGAATGCGCAATATATCAAATCATAAGATTGTTTTTTTCATATAAACTAAAATTTCATTAATAATAATAAGAAATGCTTAAATTCAACATAAGGTATGAGCAATACTCCAGTATAAATGGAGATACACACCATTAATAACTTGCAAATCCAAAGTAGCCATTTGCTACGTATGTTACTGGAGGAAACAGCTATGCCAAGATGAATATACCAAAGAAAGCACAGATTATTACATAACACACCAAAGAAGTCAACACTTACACCTCTCTCTCTCTCTCTCTCTCTCTCTATATATATATATATATATATATATTCATCTTTCATATGACATGACTTATGACATCTTTGCATGTCGAAGGCCGAATGCTCTTATCCTGCTAAGGCCATCTTTAAGATCAGAAAGGTCAACAGCAAGACTGACCCGAACCCAATTCTTTAGTCCAACAATAACACCTACAAGTATTATTAATCAACAATGAGAAAATTTCATCACACATTCATCATTAATTTTCTCACAAAGTCAATGAAATTAATTGTGTAACGACTAGAGAAAACTGTTACCAGGAAAAAGAATTACAGATTCCTCTTTGGCCAGCTCAGTGCAAAATTGCACATCATCATCAATGCCCTCTAGTTGTGAAAAGTTAATCTCCACCTACACCATAAATTTTCACTTTATTAATCTTTTCTTAAGATGATACCATGTTATATGAATTTTTTAGCATGATGTAAATCTTAAAATTGTTTAATTAAGCCACAACTTACCATTACAACCATGGCTCCTTCTGGTTTGTTAGGGCATGTCAAGCAAGGAATCTCCTTACATCCATCGTAGAATATGTTTGCAGCCTCTCTCAGTATATTAAGATTATTTGAATGGAAATCATCTGTAGTTTTCTCAAGGATTGCAGGTATTGCTGCCTACAAACTAACTAGTTGTCAAAAACATACTCTCTATGTATACAAATTAAAGGAAAAAGACATTAAATATTATGAATTTATCTGCATATTGATTATTGAATATTGATATTGATTTATTCTGCTGAGTGCTGATGAAACTAAACAAGGATGCAATCTCAAACAAAATTTTCTGTCACGTACTCTTGTATTTTACTTATGACACTATCCATTGATTATTACCTGCACGATGGTTGAAGGGTCAGAAGTGATCTCTAGATTGTCGATTATTTTCGTCACAATCTAATAATGAAAGAAAACAAATGCATTAGTTATATAATATAGTCAGTCAAATATTAGGACGTGTCTTAAAAAATTATTACACAATTTGGACTAAAACATCTATCAATCTCTAGTCTCTAGAGTTCTCTACATGACACATAATAATAATAATAATTATTATTATTATTATTATTATTTTTATTTTTGATTTTTTCTTGTAAATTGAACATTTTAACTCTACTGTCACATATTATATATATAAATTGACCAAGATCATGACTATGTGATAATCCTTATCTAATAATTTCTAGATGTCTTAGGTTATCTTAATTTACTCATTTTTTAAAAATCAATTTAACCCTTCTTAGACTAAAATCAAAAGATTAACAAAAACAAAAAAACAAACCCCAGTTTTTTGAAAAACTCCTAGAGGATCACATAAGGCTATCCAACCGATTCTCCAACCAGGAATAAACCATCTCTTTGAGAAAGAACCAATAGTTATAACTGGCACTATTGATGAAAACTCTCTCATTGGTACAAACGGTTTGCTTCCAAAAGCAACATGAGCATAAACTTCATCAGAGATCATCAATATTCCAAGTTTGCTCGCAATCTCAGCAACCTATATATAATAATAAAAGTCACAAAAAATCATTACATTTTGATTTCATGTGTCAAATATAATTTCAAGTTATGTAAGTTTGAGCATATAATATAATAATACATGTACCCTTTTCAAATGTTGGTATGTGAACACATTCCCACATGGACTACTAGGACTGATGAGTACTATGGCCACAGTGTTCTCATCAGCCAAAGCTTCTAAGGAGTCAAGATCAACTTCCCATCCTCTCTCAGGCAAAAGGTCAAAATGTCGAATTTCAAGAAGACAACGAGTTGCACGAAGATCATAGTGTGGATACCCTGGTTTTGGAAGGAGAATGTTGGCACCAGAACGTGCTAGGGAAGGTAAAATAATATCTATAGCTTGTGTGCCACCGATGGTGAGAAAAACGTTCTCTGGTGATATCTTGTGTGGAAGATGAGAGGAGTTGAGATGATCTGCAACAGCCCTGTTTTGAAAATTGTAGCACATTAACAAGAACTCAAAAGTAAATTAAACATTGGCTGAAAATAATTTGTAATTGACTGATATCGTAAAATTATCTTAAAAATTATGCAAATAACAAATTGTAATTCTCATGGAAAACTATTTTACACTAATTTCCGCAGCATTACAGGAGTTGAAGTTTGAACAAACCTCTTAGCCTCAAGCAAGCCAATAGTGGGAGGGTAGCAGTTGAAGTTGAATGAGTGAATGGCTCTTGTAATAGCATCAACAGCCACAGTGGTAGTTCGAAACAAAGGGTTATCAGTGGGATCTACACGACCAAGACGAACCACAGGTCTGTCGTCTTCATTGTTGATGCTGTACTGCACCAACATGTCATAGACTTCTCCCACAGTGATGGTTGAGGAATTCAACTCTTTGTTCTCCATAATGTTTTGTTTGCCCGAGTGTACTAGGATGAGTGAGTATTTATAAGGGGAAAGTTAAGTACCAAGTGTGGGTCCAGAAAGTATGAAACGTGCAGCATGAAAATTGAGAAAAGTAGGAAACGTGCCGCATGAAAATTCTGTTGTGTTAAAATTTACATTCGAAGTAAATATGAAACCTGCAATTGGTGAAAGTACATTCAGTACATTAATGCAAGGTTGAAATTGTGTTTCAACCCAACTACTTCTTGCTTGCAACAAGGGGGAAACTCCTTCTATAAATAGAAGAAAGGAACTGCCGATGAAAATATGTTAGTATGTACAATCACATGCATTAGTGGTTATTGTATCCTAACATTAAGATGCTCTATAATGAAAGTGATTTTTATTTCATTAATTTGTAGGGTGTCGGAGATAAGTTAAAAAGGAAGATAAAACATTGCAGAAGAATCGATGAATCAATTTCATTTCTACGTCAAAACTACATGTAAATCCAGGATTCCAAGAATTTTTTAACATGCAAAGTACGTGGAAAGTGCTGTCTAAATTAAATATATTAATAAAAAACAAAAAAGTGATATTAGAAATCAGAATAAATAAACAAATAAATAAATAAAAGTGGCTCTTGCTTCATTTATAAAGTTGGCTTTTGGCAAGAGTTCAAAGATCGATTCAATCTCGTTCACATAACATAACAAAACTAAATAAAGGTTGCCAATAAAGGTGATCCTACAAAGAAATAAATTAACTCTTCATTTTGTAGGGCCGACTCTTTCTAAGAGCTTTGATTTTTTGGGTGGGGGATGATCAATTTCATTTTAGGAACTAATAGGACAATGACTTCCAAACCCAAGGATTAATGTGAGGGTTTACTCATAAAATAACCAAAGATGAGGAGTGTAAGAGTAAAAAAAACGTGTGAATAGAAGGACCCTATGCTCCACCGCTTCAATCCAAGCCATACCCAAAGCCCAAACTAAATATGTAACATAGCCATTAGAAAATTTTGAAATCGGATCATACGTATTTTGTACGAACCACGCGTATACTGTTTCGTATCGGTGCAGAACAGAAAGGAAAAGAGGCCATTCACACACAGTTTCCGTCTATGATCCACAAAGATCTCTACTATCTCTGTACCGTAAGCGAACGCATAGTGTAGGCGTTGCGTTTTCCAAATCTGATTCCGATCGCATTCTATTTTCGTGGATTCATAGCTGATGGGTACTTCCTTCAAATTTCGTTGACATGTGTTTAAGATGAGCAAAATGACTTCACTGTTGATTTCATTTCCATTCGTATCAGAAAATTTGTGTTTTCCGATTTTGAATTAGTTGAGATGAGCATTAAAAACTTTCATGTCGTGTTGCTATTCGCAGATTCATAGCTGATTGGTAGTTCCTTCAAATTTCATTGATATATATGTCTAGGATGAGCAAAAAGACTTCGCTGTTGATTTAATTTTCGTTTGTATTAGGAAGTTTAAGTTCTCCAATTAGGAATTAGTTGAGATGAGCTCCGTAAAAGTTTGATATCGTTATACTGTAGTAATTATTCTTGTTGACTGGGTTAAAATTGGCGTTTTAAGATCTTGGTGAGAGTTAGTCTAGCTGATCACCAGGGTTAGTTTCGTTTTATCTAATTCGTGAAATGAATTTGTTGTTGTTTCTGCTAGCATAACATTCTTCCTCAGGCGTACAACAGTTGGCACCTTGAATAAGAATCGAACTTATAGTTTGCTATAGTAATGTTGCATTAGCGTGTGCTTCCTTGGCAGCAAGTTGTCAATATGATGGCTCTTCAAGTGTTTTTTTTTAATTTTAAATTGGGGGGTTATCGGGACCAATGCTTTGGGCTTCCGGAATACAATGGGATCTCAAGCTCCTCTCGTCTCCTTTTCTATGAATCTACAACTCTCTTTACTGAGCCTGAGCGAGACTCCATCCATATCCCCACAAGTGGTTATATTCAAAATTTTCCATTTTCTCATTTGTTTGACAGCCTAAACTAGTCTCCATTTTAGATAGGTTTTCGAAAAAAAAAAAAGAATGATTAAATGTACTTTATGATATGGAATAGCATGTGATGGATTGATATGTGAAATTGTGACTTCTTTTCTTCTGCTATTTTTATATATTTAATATTCTGACGTGGTCTGCATATTGAGATGCTCAGTTTGCTTTGAGAATTTTTGAAAATATTTTTTTAGAATTGGATTCATTGCTTTAATCTTGTTATCATTGTTCGGAGATATCCTTTCTTGGTTCTATTTTTCATGATAACAAGTTTTATGTGTAAATCTGTTTTTTTTGTCTCTTACCTGCAGGATGTGACTGTTTGAGGTTTCTTCAGAATCATTCTATTTGAGCATTGCAATGAAGTTGTAGAAGATAATCTATAAGCACAAGCAGATGCTCAGAATTCAACAATGAAGCGTTATGTTTACATTGATGAAGATGAATCATCTCATGATATTTACTGTGATAATCGTATATCAAACAGAAAATATACTGTATTAAACTTTCTTCCAAAAAATTTATGGGAACAGTTCAGGTAATCTTTCTAATGATGCTGCTTATTGCTCATTATTATTATTATTATTATTATTATTTATGATGAGTGTCATGATATTTGATGAACATGCATGTGCAATTTCCACACCTTCAGCCTTCAGGGTTCTCCAGTGTGATGTCCTCTTCTATCTTCTTTGATATTGAATAACAAAGGTTTGGCTGCAAGGAGGGGAATTTCATTTTGTTGGATCTTTTGTGTGATTTCATAGTCTTTAGACTTGCATTATATAATTAGCACTAGAAAGGGAGAATTCAGAAGATTAGAAGAGCATGTGATTAATGTGGAGAATCCAAACAGTTTTAATTTGGCATTTGTGTAACTCATTTCTAGGGATTCAGCCTTGTTCATATGTTTTTTTTTTTATTCTTCAAGCTTCCATTAGTGTTATAAATGACCAAGGAACTTATTTTTATTAAACAAAATGAGTTTTTCCCATGTGTTAAATTTTCATGTTAATTTTCTAATTAAACATAGCTTTCTAATGATTTTACCCCTTTTTTCAGCCGGTTCATGAATCAGTACTTTTTGCTGATAGCTTGCCTGCAGTTATGGCCTCTTATTACACCGGTAAATCCTGCCAGTACATGGGGTCCACTTATCTTTATATTTGCTGTCTCTGCATCAAAAGAGGCGTGGGATGATTACAATAGATATCTTTCAGACAAAAAGGCAAATGAGAAGGAAGTCTGGGTTGTCAAGAATGGCGTCAAGAAACTGGTATGAAGCATATTTAATTTTCTTGAATATATTTTTATTGTGTTTTTTAGGAGTTGAGAACAGAACAACCAAACAGTAAAAAATGTAAGGGAAGATTTTAACTTACAGTTTCCAGCCATTGATCATTAATTCAAAAACTATACATCATTTTGACTTCTATTGCTTACAAAAGAGTATAATCTGTTGTTCTTTTCAAGATATTGTTACTCTTTCATTTCAGTTGATGGTTTTAACTTTAATCAAAATCCTATACATAAGGTATGAGGTATCTGTTAGGTTTTTTTTTTTAAAATTTTAAATATCAGGATATTGTTTATAGGTATACTTGTGTGTCTGTGAACAGTTTAATTATGCATACCTGGGTATTTCTCAAACTTTATGTTCTCCCTGTTATCGTTTTGTTTTTGTTTTTCGTTTGCCATCCCCATTTTTGTTCAAAAAGGTCAAAGACTAGTGCATATTTGGTTGGTCCATTCTTGTAATGATTAATTGCATATTAACTTTTTCCTTTATATTCATATACATATACTGCAAAATAGAACATAACTTTATTGTTTAATACATGGACTATAAAAAGGTTAGTGGTCTAACATAGATATGGGATGCTTACCATTGTTTCTTCACTCTAATGAATGGGACCATAGGCAACAATAAATGACTGCATCCCTCCCCCAACTACAGATGATTTGAACTATAGAATGCAGCTATTAGTCAATGTATGTACTTGCTGGCAACATACTACGATGTACCATGTTTATTGTTCCCTATCCTGCCAAAAATATTATGTGATGTATGAGCACATTTGCATGCAACATTTTATTTACCTGTAAGAATCAATGGTCATATTTATCTATAAGAGGAATACTCCTTAAACCTGCTTGAAGGATCAATTTGTATGACAACTGTGATTCTAATTAGACATATGTCAAAAACCTGCTTGTGCCACTTAAATAATTTAGGGTCTGATTGTTTAACCATATTTAGAGAAAAAGTGCTTTATCAATTTAAATGTAAGTCTAAAAAATTATGATAATTAGATAAGTTGAAAAAAAAGGCAAAAACTTAAAAGTTGTTTTAGTACATTTCTTAGAAGCTAAAAATAGTAGCTTCTGAAAATAAAATCTTTAAAAGTGGCTACATCATAAAAACACATTTTTTTTTCATAGTGGAATAGAGTTCAAGCTTCTACCTCTTATCTCATATTCAACTTGGTCAGTTGGTCTATAATCTACATTATGTGTTGTAGGTAGGAATAGTTACATAAGCCTTATCATTTGAAATTATATGGTGTTCTTTTATATCTGTAAATCTTATGATTTTAATTTCTGGGTGGTGGGGTGGTTGCCTTGGTGATGTTGCAGATCCAAGCCCAGGATATTCTTGTAGGTAATATAGTATGGCTACGTGAAAATGATGAAGTGCCTTGTGACCTTGTTTTGATCGGCACCTCAGATCCTCAAGGAGTTTGTTATATAGAGGTAATTATGTTGTGAAACATGCTAAAACTGGTCTTCTCTCAGCAGCATTGCAGGGAAATTGGAACGTCGTTCCACTATTCTTCTCTCTCTCTCTCTCTCATTTGGGGGCAGACATTTCATTTCATTATTTACATTTTAAGGGCCTTATGCTGTGACATGTTATTCAGACAGCTGCATTGGATGGTGAAACTGATCTAAAGACACGGGTCATACCTTCTGCTTGCATGGGAATTGATGTTGAACTATTGCACAAAATTAAGGCAAGATCTTATCTAAAGTAATTATGCTTGGTAGAATTTTAGAAGTTTATTGTCAAGAGTAATTATATAGGACAACTACTTAATTACTATATTCTGTGTGTGTGTCTAGGGTGTAATTGAGTGTCCCTATCCAGATAAAGACGTCAGGAGATTTGATGCAAACATGCGGCTGTTTCCCCCATTTATTGATAATGATATATGCCCTTTAACCATTAAAAACACCATTCTTCAATCATGTTACTTGAGAAATACTGAGTGGGCATGTGGAGTAGCTGTACATACAGGCAAGTCCATGTATACGATGTATTAAATTCTTGGAGCTGTGTATACTTTTTCAGCAACAGTTAAAATTTTTTACCTGGCATGTGTTGTATTTCTTCAGGCAATGAAACCAAAATGGGCATGTGTAGAGGTATACCAGAACCAAAGCTCACTGCTATGGATGCCATGATTGACAAGTTGACTGGTGCTATATTTATATTCCAAATTGTTGTTGTTCTGGTTCTTGGCATAGCGGGTAATGTTTGGAAGGATACAGAAGCTAAGAAGGTATGTCATAGTTTTTGAACATGAGATTCATATCTGATAATTGTATCAAATTTTATTTTATACCTATTAGGGTATGTTTACTCATCTTTATTATTTTTGTTTTGCTTTATTGTCCTTTCATTTACTTGTGCTTCCATGGAAGGAGCATGCACCCTCTGCAATTTTTATTTTGTTTCTATCAAGAGCAGGTCGGCTTGGCTTGTTGCTTCCTTTGGGTTTCATGTGGACAATTTACTTGACTGTAAATTGTACTCTTAATAAGCAGGCTTTTGGTTTATTTTGGGAGATAATCCTCAATAGTCAGTCCTTGTATATTTTAGTCCCTATTTCAATGGATGCTCAGGCATGCTGGTTTTTTTTCTTCTTAGAATGCCCACTAGTTGTGTAGTTTCCTTTGTGTCATCTTGCTATTTTATCATTAAAGGATTTTTTTTAATCTTCTTTTAGAGTTTTGCCTTTTGATGCCCTATCTTCTACCTTTCTATTGAAGTTTCCATGTTTTGTATTGTGATCTTCAAGATGCATGAAGGTGTATCCTCATGTTTATTTGTTTGTTTGTTTGTTTGTTTTGCACAGCTATGGTATGTTCTTTACCCTCATGAAGGTCCCTGGTATGAACTGTTGGTCATCCCTTTGCGATTTGAGCTTCTTTGTTCCATCATGATACCCATTTCAATTAAGGTGAGATGGTGGTAAAGGTTTGGCATTATATACATTATATGATACAACATGCTTGTTATTTAGATAAAAGTCATAGCATAGAAAGCAGAGTGGTAGTCCTATTAGTGAAGAACATTTATCATTTATGACCTTAAGAACTAAATGAAAATATCATTAGAACTTTATGATTTTGGGCTGGTAATCATAGTGCTAATACCAATTATTATTTAACTTTAAAACATTTCAAGATTGTTTAAATATTTTGAGGGTGACAATTTCAAAAGCTGAGACTGCATTACAGCCAACTGTTTCATCTCTGGCAGGTATCTCTGGATTTGGTGAAGAGTTTGTATGCAAAATTTATTGACTGGGACCATCAGATGATTGACTTAGAGACTAGTATTCCATCCAATGCAACAAAGTGGGTAACTGAAGGATTCTGATTACTAACTACTTTAGGAACTTGTACATCTGCACATTATTTTTTTTATTAATGGTGTTTGTTATATTTGACAGTACAGCGATAAGTGAGGACCTGGGACAAGTTGAGTACATTTTGACTGACAAAACAGGAACCCTGACAGAGAATAAGATGATATTTAGAAGATGCTGTATTAGTGGCAATTTCTATGGAAATGAGAATGGAGATGCATTGAAAGGTCTGGTTGGTTTGGGAAACTCTTTCTTGTTGCCTTGTTAACATGTAATAGTTGTATTAGAACTTTTTCCTTAACTGGAAACTGTATTGGAATTTACTACCATGCATCTTGATATCAATTTTCTAAGTTGTTGTATTGAAAATTTCCTGAATAAATGAGTTGGCTTCTTGTGTTGAGTGTGTAGTCAATGACTGTTTTCTGAATATATATTTTTTTCTGTAATTGTTTTAGATTGCAAGTTTAACCACCTGAATAATTACATCCTGTGATGTGCAGACATAGAGCTTCTCAATGCGGTTTCCAGTGGTTCTTCTGACGTTGTACGATTTCTTACAGTTATGGCAATATGTAATACCGTGATACCTGTGCAAAGGTGATTCTTCCTTTATCCTTGCTAGGACACTGGATATTTCTTAGGATTTTTTTTATTAAGCCCTTAATAGTAGCAGTTATTAATTTGTACTTGTTTTCATGTACTGTCATACTTAGCAAAACTGGAGATATCTTGTATAAGGCACAGTCTCAGGATGAAGATGCCCTTGTTCATGCTGCTGCTCGATTGCATATGCTTTACTTTAATAAGAGTGGAAATATTCTTGGTACTGTACTTGCTGTTACTTTGGAAAGTGTAACTGACTAATTGGTTACTTGAGTTCATATTATATTTTTCTTTAATATTTCAGAAGTCAACTTTAACTCTTCAATACTTCAGTATGAAGTCCTGGAAACCTTAGAGTTCACCTCTGATAGGAAAAGAATGTCAGTAGTGTTGAAAGATTGCCAAAATGGAAAGATCCTTCTCTTGTCGAAAGGAGCAGATGAGGCTATTCTTCCATATGCTCGTGCTGGTAAGATTTATTGTTCTCATTCTAGTAAAAACACACACATAATGCTAACCAATTATTATTAAGGTTGGATTATGTTTTTGGTTTTATCATAAAACATTGCTTTGATGTAGTGGGTTTTCTCCAAAGTGATGAGGTAAAGGTTATTTTTCCTGGTAAAAGTGCCAAAACTTAACTGAACCAACTAAGCACTATTCGGACTTTAAATACTCCCTTGCCTGCATTTATTGAACAGTTATTTAGTTCTATCTTTGACACCATTGCTTACTGCAGGGCAGCAGACCCGACATTTCATTGAAGCTGTGGAGCAATATGCTCACTTGGGATTACGCACATTATGTTTGGCATGGCGTGAGTTAAAGAGAGATGAATATCGAGAATGGTCTTTGATGTTTAACGAGGCTAGTAGCACTTTGGTTGATAGGGAGGTAAAGGGCACACTTATTGCCAATTTTATGTACTTAAACTCAAAAGCTCTCTTTCTCAGTTTATTTATCTTTCACAGTGGAGAGTAGCCGAGGTCTGTCAACGAGTAGAACATGACTTGGAAATTCTTGGAGTAACAGCAATAGAGGATCGTTTACAGGTGAATATTTGCTGTACTTACAGATAGCACTTTTAAATCCCTGTAATTTTACTGAATTGCTGTCTACTTTAGATAGAAGGGAAAATAATAAAGAATTTTGCTTGTGATTTTATATGATTCTCACTTTTATTTTATTTTATACCTTTTAGGATGGAGTGCCTGAAACGATAGAAACACTAAGAAAAGCTGGAATAAATTTTTGGATGCTAACTGGAGACAAGCAGAATACTGCAATACAAATTGCTCTGTCATGTAATTTTATTTCACCAGGTGATTCAGATTTGAGATCATGTAGAATATTGTAGTTTTCTTCTGTGTTGTGTAAATAGTACAATTATTGAATGTGTTCATAATCAAGCAGCATTAGAGTCTCAAAATGATCCATAGTTAGTCTGCCATTCGCTATGATTATGTAGAAACAGATAAATTCATGTGTGTTTATCCCATGTTTTTCTTCTGTAAATCTTCTATTTATTTGGGGAGTATAGTGAGTGTATAAGTGGTGAAAACTGCCCCAACTGCACAAAAGGAGAACACCAGGTGGCTGTTCTCAAGTCTCCACTGTACTGCTAGCAGGGGTGGAGCTAAATTGTTTTAGTTAGGGTAGCCAAAGAGAAATAATACCATTGAAGGGATTGAGTTAAAAGATATCAAAATTTTTAAACAGAGTTTTGGCTATGCAATGTGGTAATGAATCATCCTTTCCACAAAAGCAATCTTTGCCTGCTAGGCAATAGGATGGCAATGTACAAATTCTGTCTTGGTAGGAGATGTATTTTTGTTTACCCTGTCTTTTTTCACCCATAGGATATGTGCTTTCCACTTCTTGTTGGTAATTCTTATATTTGTTTATTTATTTTTTGGAGGGATAATTTTAATGTTAAAAATGGACAAATACAAGATTTGAGGGTTTTCTTATTTTTTGGTTTCAAATGTCAGTAAAAATTTCCAGTGAGATATTGAAATTTTGAAGAATCTATTCTAGGGTATAGCCAGTGTCAGAATCTATTTCCAGTGTGAGATGTTGTAAATATTTATGCTGCACTAAATATTATAAAACCTTTTTTTTCTTCAAGTCCTATTCAGGATGCTTTAAAATGTGCAGCATCTGATTCACAGCTTGGGCTACCAACATATATAAGACTACTTTTTGAACTTTAACCTAACTATCTGTTTTGCATATAATCCTGTTTTCAAATATAGCTTGGCTATGTGCATGTTCACAAATTGCTTTAAATTTTTTTGTTTGATTAGTGTTATGCATCCTTCGTTGGAAGGTTATTAATTTGTTATGGTAATACTGGAGAGGCTTTATTCTTACAATTCCCTCCCTTCAAAACTATCAGAACCAAAGGGACAGCTTTTATCAATTGATGGCAAAACAGAGGATGAAGTCTGTAGGAGTTTAGAGAGAGTGCTCCGTACTATGCGGATAACGACATCAGAACCCAAGGTACTGCTTATAAATTTCTGTATCATATAAATTTCATGGTTTCAATTTTGGAGGATATCTTATTATTTGCTCTTGTACCTTTTTTTTTTCCGTTCTCTTCTCTAATAATTTTTTTCATATAAAAAATAAAATAAAACCGTATGATAGGCCTCTTGTACAGACATATCGGGTGTTTTGACTAGGACATTCTTTTTAGCAAACATGTATTGAGATCAAGATAATTTGAAATGTTTTGGAGTTCAACTGATCATTCTCCTCTCAAACAGGATGTGGCTTTTGTTGTCGATGGCTGGGCACTTGAGATTGCACTTACCCACTATCGTAAAGCTTTCACTGAGCTAGCAGTTTTGTCAAGGACTGCTATATGTTGTCGTGTGACACCATCACAAAAAGCACAGGTATTATTTTTTACCATTTTATCTGCTTACAGTAACTGAGTAAAATGTTGCCTTCTGTTGTTTTATGAAGCTATGCTTAACATTCCTTTCTTTTTTAGTTGTCATTCTTGTTATATATTAGGCCTGTGCTATCTTAGTTTCTTTTAATTAACTTATTGCATTATTGCAATAAGAAGGGGGTGGTAAGACAAACATCTTTTATGTTTTTCTCTAACAGGAACATAATACTGGTGTCTGTATTATTTCTGCTCTAATTTATCAGAAACTAATAGCACTGATTATTTGTCCTGTATACCATTACTTTTTGCAGCTTGTACAGATCTTAAAATCATGTGATTATAGAACATTGGCTATTGGTGATGGTGGGAATGATGTAAGGATGATACAGCAAGCAGATATTGGTGTGGGCATCAGTGGCAGAGAAGGATTGCAGGCCGCAAGAGCAGCTGATTATAGTATTGGAAGTAAGTTCTTTTATGCGCTTTGCAGGTGCAATCATGATGTGTATGCTAGTTCTTTAACACAGTTCCCCATGTATCTTCTATATCTCCCATTTCAATGTCAGATATTTCACACGGTGCAATTTCTGTTGCTGTTCTGTATCTAAACCTTTATCAATATTTTTTCCTTGTTATTCTTAATAACCATAATTTGATTCAATGTTCTTCTGAAAGTTACATTTTTTTCAGTGCTTGGAATTATATCAGGCAGATTAGTGTTTATCATTGTTTCATTAGTTGGTTATGAGTACCGGATTTCATCTCTCTGATGTTATGATTGCTGTGTTAATTTTCAGAGTTTAGATTCCTAAAGAGATTAATTCTTGTCCATGGCCGCTACTCGTACAACCGCACAGCATTTCTTTCTCAATATTCATTCTACAAGTCCCTACTGATATGCTTCATCCAAATCTTGTGAGTTTCTTCAAACAATGGCTTTCATTTTTCTTTTCCTGATAAGCAGCAAATTATTTTGAAAATAGATGCCCCCTGCCAGAAAGGCTTGGATTGCTGTTTACCATAAATTACAGAAAAACACCCACAGGTAGCCCAGAAAAGAAAAAAAGAAGGAAAACAATGTCTGTTGCTTTTCCTTTCTCTTTATTCTTCTGTGGTTATTGTTAATGATTATGAATGTTGTAATGCAAGATAGGCATTCCAAGATCTATTCTAATTTTTTTAAGGTACTGATGGTTGCATTTTCAGTTTTTCATTTATTTCAGGAGTCTCTGGAACTAGCCTCTTCAATTCTGTTAGCTTGATGGCTTATAATGTTTTCTACACTAGTGTTCCTGTTCTAGTCAGTGTGCTTGACAAAGATCTTAGTGAGCAAACTGTGATGCAGCACCCTCAAATTTTATTTTACTGCCAAGCAGGAAGGTTTGTAATTAGGCTGCTATTTACTTTTCTGTTTAAATGCCATAAAGTCTTGTTTTTTGCATGATTTCCAGTTCAGTGCAAGTGAACAATTTTTTTTTTTAATTGTAGCAGGACAATAAAAAATTTATTCTAACTGAATAACCTTTCAATAAACCAAAAAAGGAAAAAAATTTGTTTTACTTGTGCTGAATAGCCACTTCATTGTTAAGCATTAAATTAACCATAAATATTGGAACAGGCTTCTAAATCCTAGTACATTTGCTGGATGGTTTGGGCGATCTCTCTTCCATGTAAGTGTATTTTTGGCATTTATATTGATATTAACCAATTATTATAAATTATTGAGATCATGAGTTCATAGGAAGCTTATCATCATGAGTAATGACTGATGTGTTCTTCCTGGGAAAAAAAATCATAAGTTATTTGGTCTAAATCAATTATTTAGTTCCATGAACTTTTTATATTTGCCTGTTCATTTCTCATTGGTATTAATTGTAATTTGCAGGCATTCGTTGTATTTGCGATAAGCATACATGCCTACGCTTATGATAAAAGTGAAATGGAGGAGGTTTCAATGGTTGCACTTTCCGGTTGTATATGGTTGCAGGCTTTTGTAGTAACAATGGAGACCAAGTAAGCTTTAATATTAGTAGCTATTGATGCAACTGTTATTTCTTCGACTTTTAGTTAGTAATGAATTAAAAGAACTACCTGGTGTATACTGTTTCCATTTTTAATGAAAAAGAATTTTTTTTCTTGGGAAGGTGGGATATTTCTTGTTTTTTTTTTTGCTTTGTTGCAAATGTTATTTGGTTGGCATGGAAATTTGTAAAAGAGTCATTTTAGTTTGAAAGTATTTGCTTCACCCTGCTGGGGAATTTTCTCTGGTTTGATTACCTAACTCATTTTATGTCTACAGTTCCTTTACTATATTGCAACATATGGCTATATGGGGTAATTTGGCTGCCTTTTATGTCATCAACTGGATCTTCAGTGCTCTTCCTGCATCAGGGATGTACACAATTATGTTTCGGTTGTGTCGACAACCATCATACTGGGTAGCAATTTTTGTAAGTAGCTTCTTACTGCCTCATGAGGTTTCACATTCTACAGGAATCTTGTATCAAAACCTTGTGATCAATCCATATACATTAAGTTCCTATTTTTTTTCCTGATAAAATTCAAATATCTGTTTGGCCTTAGCGAGGAGCCAAACTCATTCACATTTTCTTTTTGCTAAAAATACGTTGACTATGCTTTGATGGAAACTATTAATTGTTTCATACAGCTCATGGTTGCGGCAGGGATGGGTCCAATTCTAGCCATCAAGTACTTCCGATATACATATAGACCTAGCAAAATCAATACACTTCAGCAAGCTGAACGTTTGGGTGGGCCTATTTTATCTCTTGGCACCATCGAGCCTCAGCCAAGATCTATAGAGAAAGATGTTTCTTCATTGTCAATAACACAACCCAAAGCCAGAAATCCTGTGTATGAACCTCTGTTATCAGATTCTCCAAATTCCACCAGAAGATCTTTAGGAACAGCAGCACCATTTGATTTTTTCCAGTCACAATCAAGATCATCGTTGTCTAGCTACACAAGAAATTGCAAGGACAACTGAGATTAAGGAGCAATTGGAAGAGCTCCAGATGCCGCATCTTAGTTGTAATCCCCTTTTTATCAAAACTAACAAAGTACAATGTTAGTTCCGTGTATACTAATGTTATTTTTGTAAATTGGGCTCCTCTCGAGTCATTAGATAATTGATTATATAAAAGCCAAAAGGAAATGAATTTACACGATTAGATTATCTGATTAACTTTATATATATATATATATATATATATATATATATATATATATTTGCAACTTCTGGTTGGAGAATGGAGACATTTGATTTTTCCCACTCTGCAATACCTTCCTCTTCACCTTAAAATGTTGTCCACTTAGGGTTATGTTGCATTTATTGAAGAGTAATAATACATCTTATCTTATGGCCATACAAGAAACTGGGCAAGTGAAGGAAAGCCAAATTCGTTGTCAGTTTTCTTCTGTGGAAGCATCTGGAAAATGATAATTCGTGCAGAGATGTCAACATAGCAATCTCCAGATGGCAGAGGCAACAAATTTGGTGAAGGGGAGAACTTTTATCCGCGAGGTATATGTCCCCCACAACCGTCGTCAGAACTCTGCTGCAAATTGCATGGCAAGATAGCGTTGATAATAAAAGAGTAAATCAAGTTATTCTCTGAAATTACAATTTAGAATTTTAGTCCTTGAAATTGTGGATTAAATTGACAATGATTGTTAAATTTAATTAATTAAATAGATTTTGTACTGTCAAAAATTAAATTGACTGGTGTTATATTGGGAACTAAATTGTTTGACAATAATGGAAGTTAGGGGTTAATTTTTTAAAAAAATTAAAAATGAAACTGCATGTATGTCATGGCGAGAATGGAGAATCTGTCAGTAACACAATGTAGGCATTTTGCATGCAGCATGCAATAGATCTGCATAAAATTGGCCTTGAAGCACACCCATTCACAAGGTGCCAGCCACACTTCTATCTATCTACTCATTCACGAGTGAAGAAAATCACAACAACTCACTCAACCATAATAATAAGGGTTAAGAGATGGCCAATTATCCCACAAATGCTCGTTAAGTTTATTCTATAAACAAAAATCGAACTAACATGACAACTAAGGCAAAAAGGCAAGTAGTTTTGACTTCACTATTACCATACCATTTGGTGTGAGTTTTGTTTGCATCACCACACACACCCAAGCTCACATAAGATAAGAGTTATTCCAAACACAACGCCATGGGTCATTCCCCCGATCGACCGCCCTAGCTGTCGAGTTGTCTTTCGGAGATTTTCCAGCTGTCTTTTAGATAAGACTGCATGATTTTGCATCCTAAGACGCTATCAACAAATGCTACGTTGTCCAACTTTGCTCTCTACGAATTAATGTCCTTCTTTTAAGGAAGAATAGAATAGCGAGTTAACAACGCGTATAATTTACTTTCTTTTAAGGACATGGATAGCGAGTTAACAACGCCTACCTGCATTAATTGCCATATCTAGTATTTTTTATGTAAACAAATTCAATTTCATAAGTGGCGTTGTAGGCCCCCCCTCTACTGACTTAAGTCACAGTATTTTAGGGGTCTCACTCTCACTACTACTTCAGTAGCACAAGCCTTAATTTTACTATGAAATTAACTCAAGTATTAAAGGGTTTTTAAAGTATCTCTACCATTTTTCCTACAGGCGGGACCACCATGGTTGATCAATCATCAATGTAGAGTTTTCTGGCGTCAAAAAGTAAAATCCCAGACCACCCACTTAAATACAAGCAACTCACCTATAGCTCATTATTTGATTAATAATGATTATTTTTAATAGTTATGCGGTTATTCTTAACAAAATGAAAGTTTATATGTTTTATAATGAAAAATTTTAATTACTTACATCCTACTTGAAGAAAATCAATATACAAACTAATTCATGAAACATATTCATTGACAATATAATTTATTGACAATTAATGAACTTTTATATATATTTGTGTCATATTCAAATAGATCATTTACATTCTTATAAATTTAGTGAGACCTTACATTAGCCAATCCTTTAGATTACCTTAATTTTTATTTATCTTTATTTCTCAACGATAAAAAAAAAAATTACATACAAAATATAATAACATCAAACTTTTTGAAAATGACTTATATTTTAATGTGAAACTTGAATTGGTTTGTCACTCTTCTTGATTTACGTACATCGATCTCTGAAGATGAAGTTTGTTAATTGGTGCAAAAATTAATGTGCTTTACTATTAGTCATTAAAAAAGATGATGTTGGATCGAGTTAAACAATTATTAAAGCACATGTTAATGAGGGAACCAATACATCTTAATTAGGTGGCTACAAATGTATCGTACGCAAGGTCGCCTCCGCTGCATGATCACGTCAAATCATCATTAGATAATTATCTTCTAATTATGGCAACAACCTATTAGACCAAATCCTTCCAAAAACAAATGTCACATCTTATCTCCTAGAGAAACTTTAATATTGTTTTTGTAACTTTTTCTATAATTAAAAGAGATGTAAAAAAGGAAAAAAAACATAATGAGATAAATAACGTAATAGAGATAGGAAAAAGGTAAACGGTTAAAAAATTGCTATAAAAATATAATAACTTCGTTTTCTCCGAAAATTTAGTTGGACACCGTCCTATACTTTGTAATGTTTCAAATTGTGTTTACTTTTTACCATGAATATATTTTACATACAGATGTGCGTATCTCCGATCCAATTTTATTGGATTGTTTACTAGGTTTTACGGATTATGATGTACAATTTTCGATCACTACTGCATTTTAATTCGATTCAAATCGGGCGAGGGTTGTTTATATATAGATCAATTGTGATGAATTTGTTTGCTAACGTGTCATTTTGGTTGTTATCCATTATTATAAACAACGTAATTAACCTTTCATACATTATGGGAGGAAGAGTTTGCAGTTTAATAAACATAGTATCTTGTTAGGCAATAGAGCAATTAAACAGCAAAACGTGCTAGAACCTTTTTCTTTCTATTTTTTTCCTTGCTGAATAAACGACAATGACTGTCAAAGAATTTTATAACATCTTTTACTAAATAAAGGATGCCAATGTTTAAATTTACACCTGTAAAGATAGTTTACTTTCCCTTTCGGGCGTCTCAAATATTTAATTTTCAATTGACTTCACCAATTTAACAATTTGCGTGTTCCCCTTGTGATTCCACAATTAAATATTGTCCATGGCTTATCACAGTTTTTTACCATATTCAATCTAAACGAAATGATGATGCTCAAAGAATATAACATGTCCGAGATTATCTTTATCCATGGCCAATAAAAGAAATTCTAGAATTGTTTCAATGTGATGATGTGTTGCCACGACAAAGATTGCATGCTTGCCATGTCTTGGAATCCACTTTCTGTACTTGTAAAGCCCAACAGAACACCAAAATATCACGATTTCATTCCCTTCCCAAAGAATTGAATTAGCTTCTTCCGGGTAGGTTTACCACGTGATACTTCCACCACCATTTTTTTTTATTTAATTTAAAAAACAAAACAAAAAAAGGTTAAAACAACACCACCAATGAGTCAAAATATTCCCTTATACATTAAAAGGATGAAATTCAAATTACATAAATTGTCACAAACTTAACAACAAGTTCAGAAAAGCAATGAACCTTAAACAATAGTAATTGACAATAACAAATTAACAATAGACGCCAGAGACGTTTTTTATGTTTCTCCGCAGTATTTACAGTTCCATATGAGTCATCAGTCACTAACATTAATTTTCGTCACCATCTTTAGCTTTTACATCAGCAACTCGTTCACCCACCCGAGATCTGGGCCATTAACGTCAGCAGCACCGACAACCTTGTTGTTGTTGTTGTTGTCGTTGCCCATGAATCTGTTGCTATAGAACTTCGCATTATTTTTCGGTGTCTGAGGTGAATAAATAAACTGGTTCTGTTGCTGCTGCTGATTTTCGAGGCCAAAAGAAGAAACAATGAAAGGATTTTGTTGTGGCTGTTCCTCACAGTTCAGAGAAACATCAAGCCAAGGCATGTTGGGTGCTTTTGCAGCACCGGAAACTGGTGAACCCTCGTTGAAACTCAAACCCTCCAAAGAATTCATCACCAACTCAGCGAACATGTCTTTGTAATTACTCACCATATGAGGGTTCACATTCACAGCACTGTAACGGGAAATAGGAGAAACACCGTTTCGTGGTTTCAATGGAGAAGGAGGTGGTGAAGAGGACGAGGATGGTGACAGTGGTGGCGAGAAATGCGACATACCAAAGAGTGTAGAGGTTGGAGAAGCTGAAGAAGAAGCACCACCACAATGGCAAAACAAACAGCAATTGTTGTTGTTTGATTTTGAAGCATGGTTTAGGAGTTTGTTAAGGTTCTTCTTGCATGACATGTCATTCGAAGAGGGTGAAGATGTAACCGGTAGAATCCTCAGCTGGCGAGGGGTGTGCGCGAAAAAACACACCTTTCTCTTGCAGTTCCTGCCATCCTTACAGGCCTCAGTCCTGTACCTGGAAGGGTGCAGCCAGCATTCGAACACGCCGTGAGCGTATTCGCATGCGTCACCGCGGCTGCATCCTCCGCGGCGATACTCAGGACAGACCGTTCCCGAGTAGTGGTACCGCCGTGGGTCACGGCGGCGTGCTTTTTCGCCCGGATGGGCGAAAGGGCAATCAGTCCAGTCGTGGCTCCGGCTGCGGGTGCAGCGGCGGACCTTGAACTCGTACATCCGGAAGTGGTCGGCGGAGTAAGGGTCGTCATCGTCGGAGTCGTTGGAAGGGAGGAACTTCTGCAGCATGGTCTCGTCGGAGTACATGTCGGCGGCGGCGGCACGGCGAGTGAGGAGCTTCCTCGGAGGGATGTCAATTTCTCTTAGGGCTTTCTTGGGAGAAAGGAGTTGGTGAGAAGGGTGAAACTTGTGCTGCTCAGCACAGACACTGCTCATTTTGTTTGATCCCAACAAATGATGAAAGAGAAAGAGAAAGGGAATAACAAAAAACGAAAGAAAGAAAGTGTCACAATGGTGATTAATTGATGAGTGAATGTGTTTATGTTATGTTAATGTGAAGGGAAACAAAGAGGTGAGTTATATAGAGTAGTTGAGGAGAGAGAAAGTGTGAAAATGAAAATGAGAAGGATTGGGGTGTGGGGACATTGAAGTTTGAGGAAGATGCGTGGCTGCATAACATTTGGGATCAGCATGCAAAAGAGGGTATGTGGCAGTTTGATAATTCATTGGGGACAGGAATTTTGGTTATGTGTAATTCTCTTATTACAAATATCTTTGGATATTGTTGGCATCACATCTAACATGAAAATTCTAGATCACGTTAAGAGGGGCTCCATTGTTGGTTCATTGTATTTGTTTCACTTTATTCTTTTTATTTTTTTCCCTATCTTCTCCTTTGACTCAAAAGAAGTAGTGTTCATAATTTTTTGACCGATTGTCCCAAACTAAAATCAAAGGAGAGAGATTTGTTTACCTTGTACATGCGTTTTATTGGAATTTATTTAAAACTAGTATAACGCGTAATAAAAGCATTATTATGAGGCCGACAAGATAACAAAACAGATGTATATATATATATATATAGAAAAACCATGTACTATTTATAAAATAATGGTTCAACTACTGAAAGGAGTGAAGAAGTAGTTGAACCTTAAAAGAGATGTGATAACATATATGACGGATAAGAAACCGTGAATTATACTGGTTAGACCTGTGATTAAGTGAAGCCATTGAAAATTAAACCGATTGAATATATATATATATATATATATATAAAAGTACTTTGATTTGATTTTGATGTTTCATCATCATCATCAAATTCATCACATCCATATACTACAACTAAGTCATGGTTATATTTTGATATTAGGTAGACAACATGATACAGTATTATGTCGTCAACTAGTATGAATCGTGAACTAACCAATCATTAGTTTTATTTTTTTATATGGACACAAAGGCTTATCTCTTTCATTTCAGACTAATGGCCAAAAATCTTAATGCAATTAGAGATGTAATATTATTACACTACTTTGAGAAAAACTAATTAATTAGTTACATATTCCTCAATTAAACACTGGATTCATCTAGAACTTGATCTGCCGACAAGGAATATGGAATAAAAGTACAGATTTTTGAGGTATTAGCCTTCTAAAACTGAGTTTATACATGTCATTATTGATTTGTTAAGGTAAAGCAATTTGTCCTTTCTCTTATCTGTATTATACTAATACTAATTAATGAGTATTATTATAGTATCAGTTTCAAGCTGATTTTAATAAGTCCAAGTCCGTTGATTTCAGTGAATGCAAATAACGTCATGAGGCCCATTAAAACAAATTAGTCTCTGGTCATCTGGCAGTTATAATTTCTGAATTAGAGGAAAAAAGAACCGGACCAAACTTTAAGGCCTATCCCCACTTTAAAACAAAACCTGCACTTTCATTCCCAAGAAAGAATAATCAATCCACATAATGGAAGAAACCATAACTGACACTTCCTGAATACAAACCGATAGACAAGCTGAAACTCTAGGTAAAAAGCATGTAAATGGAGTATGTTTAAGCAGTTTAATACTTATTCATTTGTACTATAATTATCTACAGTATTTGAAAAAGGACCGATGGTTTTCGATGTTGGTCTATAAATTGATGTATTAAATGGACATATTCCATTATGTTAACATAGATTGTTACTATAAAATCATAATTAAGGATGAGGAAGCCATAGTGCCATACCCTTGATTAAGAAACAAACAGAAAGTTCAAATTCGATCATAAGGCTTATATCTCTTTAATTGCCTTGACTTTCTGAAGGGTTATTATTACAGTAACATTGTACAGTAACTGTCTGCAAAGAAACAAATATTTTTTTTCTCCGTAACTCTTTAATTACATTAAATTAAGCCTTCAACTTCAAGTCTATCCATCACTTTACAGTTGCAAAAGAGACTCACTCTTTACTTGTGTGTTAGAAATGCTTAGAATGATTGCCCCAGTAATTTGAACATCAATCCAAAATAAATGCGCTTAGACATATTAGTATTAATTAAATTGCTCCCTTATGTTACAGACATTTCTGCTGAATTTCCTCCCTTATGTTGTGAACTAATATTGATTTTATCACATTTAGTAGTTAATTACATGCCATTTTTTATTTTGAAAATGTCCTATATTCAAAAGTTAAAGAGTAAGAAAACAAAAACCTTGGTCACAGGAATCTGAAGAATTCTTCCCCGTATTATACTTAGACACAAAAGTCTCCCAACAGAGCAAATTTCTAAACTTCAAAGTGTACCACTTACAGTCCTTTCAAATATCAGATAAATAATAAATTTGATTACCTTAGCATTCGACTAATTAAGTTCGTCATCACATTTTCTTTATTGGATATTTGTAGGTGCAATACCGAGGATTCTTTATAATATTGTTGACCAGTTAAGGTAAAGCATATTTGTTTGTATTTGTACTTATACTATATACAAGATTTTAAACCCATGGCACAGGTTTGATTAGATTATTATTTTTAATTAGTACGGTACATCAAACAAACAAACAAGTATGTTAACAAAATTAATTTATAAAATGAAATAAAAATAGTTTTAATTAAGAATAGATGATATTAAATGTAATTATTTTAAAATTGAGAAAGATAATTAATAATACTTTTAATTAAGATGATGTTGTTTTTAAAAAATATTAGGTGTATTGTAATTTAATTTTAAATGTATAAAATAAAATAAAATATTTAAATTTGAATGTTCATATTTTTGTTATTGTGAATAATATATTTACATGTAATTAAATTTTTTTGTATTTATAATATTAATAATTTTATTTTCAAAAATTTCTATTAATATTTAGTATTATGAAGATATTAGTATTAATTATGTGATATTTTTAAATTTTTGAATTAGTTAATTAAATTTGTTATTGCTTAAATTGAATTATTATGATAAATAGAATAATATTTTTCTATTACATTGTTGTTGTTATTATTATTATTATTATAAAATTAACTTAAAGTTTTCTATCAATATCCGTTGGATGTAACTAAATTTAATTTTCATACATATACTTAATGAATAATTAAGTTGCTAAAATTAATATTATTTATATATAAATTTTATAATTAAATATAAATTTTCATAATTTTAATATTAAGTAGTATTATTTTGTTAATTAAATATTTTTCTTTTAAGTTAATAATAACATCATGTTTTTTTAAAGTTTTCAATTTTTAAAACATATTCAAGACATATCTTTTATTTTATATTATTTTTAAAATTTTCATTTTTTTTTTGAAAAATTTCAAGACAATCTTCTTATTTTTTTTATAATTTTAAAATTTGAAAGACATTTTTCTTTAATTTTTCATATTTTTAAATTTTAAAAATATTTCTCTTATTTTTTCATACTTTTAAAATTTAAGATTTAGTTAATAATACCTTAAATATTTATTATTTTAATTTAAAATTTCATTTATGAAACTTGGAATATCAAATTGGATTCCAATTACTTTACAAGATTCCAGTACACTTGATCACAAAATATGAATGAAATTTGAAACATTTATGATCTTTATTTACAAGAAAAAAAATTATAAGTAAAGCTAAAAAATAAGAACCATTGCTATTATTACAGTAGATTTAATATATATATATATATATATATATATATATATATTCAATTAGTTAAATAAGATATGTAGGTATTGTAAACCCCTTATAATACATGTTTGATTCTAAAGAATAAAAAAAAAAAAAAAAAACTAGTTTGTAATAATGTTTATTTAACAAAACCAATCCGTCAATTAAAATATTCATTTTCTACTATCAAGTCGAAATTTGCCACCATAGTGCTACTCCTTACAACTGAATACGATAATCCTCATGATGACAAATTGGATACACATTGATAAATAAGACTGGAAATTAAGTAAAGCTGAAACCTAACTAGTATTTCAGAAGGTAAATCTAAGAATAAAAATATTACAATGTTTGCATAACCTTTTGGGAGGTTCTTATGGTTAGTATAATATAGGCAATTGTTCTTTTATGTACATAACGAAGAAATTTACGGCATTGCAATGTCAAGTCCCCCAAGGAAACCAAGATTATGATACCTCCTTCTGCTTGTATGCAATAATCTGAAACAACAGGAAAAAAATGAAATTAAGTTGTTACTTGAAATGATATTAGGGAAAAAAACACATTAATACTCACAAAATGCCCCATCTTGGATACGCATTTGGATCTAAGCCCTGCCAGAGTCTCATGTTCTTGCAAAATTTCCAGTTCATTTTTGTGTGGATCTATAACCAGCGTTGAAAGCTCGTCATATGCAAGGGCTGAATTCTCATCGGCTGACTCATCACGGTTTGTACTGCAGCATCCTTTGACTGCCAGTATCTCAATTCCTTCAACCGGCAAAGGTGTCTGACGAGCAACGTACTATGCAGAAAAAATACATAAAAATATGTTAGACAATCATCATAAAGCAAGAAAACTAACATTGGCTCATTAGCAAAAGCATATTATGCAATCATTTGTATTATTTTATCAAAATGGGACAGAAAATACAACGGTTTATATATTAGTAAAGCATCCTTTGTCAACTTCAGCTGACAAAGGAGCAACCAACCAAGTCAGGTCTGAATTCACAACTATGGTGTAAGATCAAGTTGAACAAGAACTATCACTGCCAGAAACAAGTGATCAAAGACAGAGGATCTTACTTCGTAAAGGTGCTTGACAGACAAAGTTGGTCGACAGCAAAGGTAAGGTTGCTGCAAACTTGGTGTACTTTGTTGGTCAAGAGAAACAAGCATGAGATGGACATCAAACTGTGAAAAAAATATGGCAGCTTTTTACTAAATTGAACTGAAATAAGAACAGAATCATATTCTGGAAGCATTCAATAGTAACATCTGTTATACCTCATCAGTGTTCTCATCCAAGTTTCGGAGATGATCAACAAACTTAGACAATCGACTACCACGAGAACTTTTGCTATTGCTACCGCCACCACTTCCATGCCGAGTGTTACTTCTAAAACCACCCCTTCCCCAAGTAAGCTTTCCATGTTTTGACACCTGCCTTGAAATTCCACGATTTTCTCTACTTATATCCATATCACTATCAATGCATCCACCGTCAGGACTTGCCATGGATGATGAGGGTTGAGAGGGGCGAACTCTAGCCCATCTCTTTCGCCTCTTCTGTCGGTGTTCTGTACTTCGTTCATCAGCTGAAGACGAGTCCTTTTCATTATTGTCATTTTCCTCCTCATTATCTTCAGATCCTTCAATTGCTTGGGTTTGTCTCCTAGAATGAATGTTTCGTTGATTACGCTGTGATCTTGTTACAAATGCACCTGGTGTATCTTTACGTCTCTTAACCAATGCTTCAGATTGCCGTTGAACTACTTTTGCTATTGAAGCTTGGATCTGCCAGAAAAGCTAGAATGGTAAGATTTGACAATTGAGATAATGTTGACTGATGAATGATAAGATTCAAAATTAATAAGGCACAGGCATAAACCTCAGCAATAAATAAATAGGCATTGATAAGATATGTATTAAGGAGTTGATATGTCATGGCAGCCATGCAGATTGTGGATGACTCAACATCAATCAGTAAAAGTGTTGAGTTATCACTAGTGTAAGTATTTTAGACACATCTGAATGCTGATTGCATGCTTAATAAATACTCACCAGCTTATTGCGGTTCTTCTCCTCTTCACGAAATTCAAGCTCCTGCGATGGGATATTGAATGGTATCATTTGTTAAATTTTGTGAAAGCTTTAACTTTATTTAAACACAATAAAAAAATGAAGTAATAAACTGGTCAACATGTACCTCTTCTTCGTACTTCTCAATATCTGGATATAAAGCAGCAATAAGGGCATCATAATTTGGATCGTCTCTCAAGGAACGACGACTGGCGCAATGTGTGCGGCAAGCAGGGCATTCATTGTTCCTGAGACAATACATAACCGATTAATGTAGCTGCACACAGAGACTATAGCATATTATATTAATAAAAATCCTGGAATGGCTTCATGAGGCTTACCCTAGCCGCATTGATTTGTCAATGCATTCCCTGCAAAAACGGTGCAAGCATTCCATGACAGTTCTTGTCTTCTTAATAATACCTGTTCGAGCAGTAGTTAGTTCTTCAGCAAACAAGATATGTTTGCTATCATTCAAGCATGAAGTGAGGTGCAAGTTTATAAAACTTTTTCATTATGAAATCCAAAACTGCATGGTCAAACCACAATTAAGATTATTGATGCCCAAATCAATAGGCAATCACATCATGGTTCAAATTTAAAAAACACATGTAGTGCAATTAAAATATATTAAATATTTTTATCTTTACAGTTTTTCCTTTCAATCAAAAAACTTAACACAGCAAGACATAGGTCTAGGAGTCGCCAAATCAGTGTACAACTAAGAGCACTTAGAGTTCAACTGTATTGTCCTTTCCATAATAAACATAAGGTTATATAACAAAAAAATAAAAATGTCTGCCTTAAAATCTATTCTAGTTGATTCCTATTGAAACTTATTCCAGTCATATTATCAATACACCTAACTCACTAAAGTCATTCATTAGATTCTGATGCATGAAAGCATTCCTCTTTTACAATACACCTATATCTCTATCTCCATCTATGCACACACATTAACAGCCTGACTGTTGTCCTTTATAAGTATTGTAAAAGATGAAAACTCAAGAATTATGCTTCCTTCACATAATTGACAGTCTGATGCTCATAAGATAAGAAGCATAAATTGATATAATTTTTTCCAATATGATGAATTTTCTAAATACAAAGTAGGTAATAGTATCAGCAACGATAGAGAATATGAAACTACTAAGAACAGTCACAATTCAACTAGTGTCTTCTATGAAAAATAACATATACTCCTACTCCATCCTCTCTCCTCCTAACCAAACATAAAAGCAGCATTAGCATAGAAGACTTTCCATCACACATCATTAATAAACATTAACAACTTGCCACTCACTACACATCATTCCATGCAGAGAACTGACAATGGCAAGGAGTATATCCTATCACATAGCTTTGGGCATATTTTGACTGAAGCAAAATTCAAAATCGCATCTAATTAACTGCCCAATTATGCCATCTTGAAAGGAAAATAAAAAACATACCAAGGCAAATTGGACATTGGACATCTTTACGAATTTCCAGAAGTTCTACGTACACAAATCTGCAAACAAAACAAGACCATAAGCATATATTTACATAAACTTGATAAAAAGAACAATTTATAGTGAGATGTATGCCATATACCTACAAGTTGGGTAGCTAAAAAAATCTAGACAGTGTTAAGAACGAGTTAATCCAAACAAGAACTCATCCTAAAATGCTCATGTCATCAGTCAACATTATGTTAAGCATCAAACCAGTATGAATTTCAATTTTCTAGAAGACAAACAAACTGTAATCGAAGGACATAATAAAGGTGTGTCTAAGGAACCAAATGAAGGCTACAGAAGGGTGCTGTTTCCAAAAAAAAAAGGCTACAGAAGTGTCAGCATCTGCTTGACTGTGTCACATACTTTGGGCATACCTTTTCCGTTCAGGCAGAGCATGCCTTTAGCACTTTATTGATATCTAACTACATAGAAAAAACCAAATATTCCAGCAATCTAACTTCCTAAAGGTTTATTCTTAAGGAGTGAGGTAACATAGCCAGAATGTTAAAAAATAACTAGTTGCATGTCAAGTGTCAGTCTCTGGGGCTATTAGGCATTAGCAGCAAGCAGCTTAGGGTTAATTTACATGAAAAAAAAATGCAAGATAGTAAAATATGGTGTTTTCTTCTTTCTCTAATGCCTAAAGGCCCCACCCATGGCTCCTTTTGCCTTTGACAACCTTGGACAAACATTAAAGAAATGCAGAGGACAAATCAATCAATTTAAGCATCAACACTAATTATGAAATACAGCTTCAGGGAAGCAATGATAGCTACTAGCCAAACCAGGTCTTTATCCTATTCACAGTTCCAAACCTATGATCAAGATTTTCAAAAACAGTCCGCAACTGTGATTTCAGCCACAACATCAAGGTTTTTGGACTTTCTGTGACCACAATTGTGGCCACTTTTGTCTGCAATTTTCCGCAATGTCAAAGATCGTGACAATACTGAAACTGTGACCACAGTTTAAAACCTTGCCTATGATCTTCAAAACTTGACCACTGCTACCATGCCAAACGATACATGACAATGCCTCAAACATTTTGGTTTTGAACTCCTGGCACACAAATCAACCCAATAGTAGTTTATATATGGCTACTTAGAACATTCTGACGCACATGACTTGAACTGTACTCTACCCTCCCTACGAAAAACAATAAAGTTCCAAAGTTGCAACTGTAGCAATAATAACACACGATTTCAGGTGCTAATTGATGTTTAATCCAACTCCATAAAAAAATGCACTAAGGATTCATATACTTCGGACTCAATAACAAAAAGCTACGCTAAAACAATTACTTATTTTGAGCAGGCAAGGAACAAACAAGTTTCAAGCGTAAACAAGACGAAATTCCAAACATGCAAACGAACTACAACAAATCAAATAGAAGGGAAGGGAACCGCGCGAACAAGTGGAAGGGAACCCACCCAAATCCATGACACAAACGTTCAAATTCAAAGGAAGAAACACAGAAATGGCAAAATTCACACGCAGCCACGATCCAGAAACAGAGGCATAGGATCAAAACGTAAATCTAAAAAAACTGAACTACAAAGCACAAAACAGAAGCTTCGAAGCAATGCAGGCGCGAGAGAAAGAGTAGAAGAGAGAGAGTGTGTACTCCGGTTTCTCTTCAGAGCCAGAAGATGGGGTTTCGTCGGAATCTGCCAAGAGAAAAAGAAGAAAACTTGAGCAAACGAAGAAACGCAAAGGCGAAACAAAGCACGACCCAGTTGAGAAAAACCAATTGGGTCACCGAAAATAACACGTAATCACGAAGCAACAGCAAAACGAGACATAAACCGCAAAATAATAAAAATGATACGTAACCCTGTGGTTTTTCCTTGTCGTTGTTGTCATGTTGCGCCGCTTCTTCTTCAACTTCTTCTTCTTCTTCCTCCTCCTCATCCTCATCTTCTTCTCCTTCTTCTTCTTCTTCTTCCTCTTCTTCCTCTTCTTCTTCATGCTCATCTTCGTTGTGTTCCTCATCGTGTTCCTGCGGCTGCTCCTGTTGCTGATGCTGTTGTTGTTGCTTGGCATGTCGAGAATGGAAGAGATTCTGCTGCGAAGTGTCTCCTTCGTCGAGAGACTCAGGCAGGGAACGCTTCTGGGCTGGCATTGCTGCTTAGAGACAAGGGGATTCGCGAATGCTATGCTATGTGAGTGTGTGTGCAGCGGAAGAAGACCAACAACAATGAGGTTGAGATTTTGGTTGAGCTTTTATTATTATATATAGTCTTTTTCATTAAATAAACCATCAATTTACTCCAAAGATTTTAGTTTTTTTTTTTTTTAATACTCGCACTTTGTAACTACTTAATTACATCAGTAATTTCACTATACTTATCAGTTTAATCTTTTAATTTGATGTTTTACTAATATTTAGAAATCAAATTAAAGAGTTTTTTAATACTTTGAAATTATTCTATTTCGGAGACTATTTAATAGAGAGAATACTTCATAAAAGATAAGATTAATGGTTTATTCATCTATTATTTAAGTAAATAGAATATGCATTAACAGATAAAAAATATATATATATACATATTAAATCTGTTTATTTTTTAAATAATTATCTTAAAAAATAAGTATAATAGTACTGATTCTCATAAAAAAGTATAATAGCAATAATTATTTTTTTGTTATGGATATACTTTTTTTTATACGATAGCTTTAGCTTGTTTATTGTTAAATACACACACTATTATTTTAATTAATATTTAAAAGTGGAGGGAGGTGTTGCCGGCTTGGTTGTGTCGTGTGTGCGCGTTGCGGGCTTGCCGCAAGGACAGAGAGTAGAATAGAAGGTGTGCGGTCTCGAAGCCCATTTTCGTAGTTTCGCATAATCGTGTCTTTGTTTTGTTCTGTGCTACTTACGTTTGTTAATTTGTCTGACACTCTGACCCACACCGTCTCATTTATTTCTCCTCCTTTTTCTTTCTGCCTTATTATTCTAAGGTCTTTTTTTGCTTCTTTTCTTTGAGCTAATTTTTTTGGTTTGGATCAGGATTTATGAGGCTATGGAAGCTTGGTTTCTTAGTTGACTATGTTTTATGTTTTAACAGTGATGTACGGAGAGTGTTATATATACGATAGAGAATAGTGTGTGGTAATGAGTTTTTTTGTTTAAAAAGTAAAAAGATATAAGGATAACTTAAATAACATTGAATCTCTCAAGTCTCAACACATGTCTAATGAGATTTAATTCTTAACTGTATGCGTAAAAAATATTTTATTAAGAGATAAAATGTCCTTAGTTTACACAAGAAAGAAAGAAAAATAAACACTCAGCAGTGGTCTCAATCTAAATTTACTTTTAACCCTCCCATTTATTTGTTCAAAGTTCAATTAATCCTTAATGAAGCAAACTTGGATATCTGTTCAGAATGTTATGCATTTCTCAAACGGTAGGTATATCTTGCTATATTCAGCAAAACAGACCAGGTCCACATCGTTTGGAATTATTCTTAATTCTATTTAATTAGACCAAAGGCAAAACAGTCCTGTTTCTTGTAGCCATATATAACAAGCATGGTATTATCAAAGTAAAACGTAGCATTGAAATCAATAGATTAATTAAACATATATGCATTAGAATGATTGAACATATAATGGATACAAATGCATGCATAATTTCTTCTGCTAAGGTGGTAACTGCAGCACCATTGTGTTGGTTTTATTGTTTTACAGTTATTTATCTTGATGCAATCTTCAGCATGAATAGTTTGATGACAAAAGAGAGAGAGCAAACTTCAGATCAAAGCATATCTCATCTTATCTGAAAATGTTTGTAAGCTGCATTTCAAGTCCCCTGAGTGACGTTAAGATTTTATGTTAGTTAATTTGTCATGTTTTTTGTTTAATTCCAACCTGCAATATTGATGCTCTTAGCATTATCTGGTTAAAAGAATTGAGAATGATTAATAACAAACTACTGGTAATAAACCAAAATAAACGATTGTTTAGGCTGCATTTTTTTAATTTTTTTTTTGCATCGTGATCAAAAGACAATACACTTGACTTGTGAATGGGGTCAAGTTGTAGTGATCTATGAGATTATATTTATTTATTTATTTATTTTGTTACCAATATAAGAATAGAAGATTTAATTTTAAAATAATTGATATAATATAAAAAATCTTTACACAATCAATATAATTAAATATTTTACAATGTCATTTATCATTTATTGGCATCTATATTAACTTTTATATTAGTTACTTTCAAAATTATATTCATGGTGATTTTTTTTTTTATTCAGTTTACATTCAATACATTGAAAATTTTATTGATCTAAAAAGAAAAATAAACAAAAAAATGTTTTTTTGTTACCACTTACCAAAGGAAGGGAAGGGTAAAATAGTCATGAAATAAAACCCTAGTATTTCTCTGTTACTCCCATTTATTCGGCGAGTGTCGTTTCCTTCCCTTCCTTCACGATCTGAGGAAGACACTACTAAGCTTCTCTCCACGCCCTACTTGGGTATCCACTTTCACTAACTACGTTACTTCAATTTCTTCTTCCTTTATTAGATCTGCATTCTTTTATTTTCGATCTGCTCCATGTTTTGTTACTAACCTTACTAGATCACTGTTTTTTTACTTCTTTTTTTTTTCTGTTACTTGCTATAATTTTAGTTAGTTCGTTTGTTTTTAGTTACTTAGCTAGTTATAACCAATATTTATCATTTCTATTTTAATTTTGACTTGATTTGAAGTACAAGAGTCTGACAGAGAAGCTAAATTGGAGACTAATGAATTTTGGAACATCAACTGTTCAATTTTGTGTCATTCGCTTCGTATCTGCTATAGAGATGTATAATTTATGTGTGTGTATCTATATGTCTTAAACGCATGAAAGAACAAGAGTGTGTTAGTTGTTATTTTCAAAAACTGTTTTTTATTTTTATTTTTATTTTTAAAACACTTGTTTTGGAAAGAAATTTTCTTTTTTATCTTTTTGCCATCACTACTGGTATGAATTTTGTTTGAATGTTGATAGGTAACCAACCGTCTGAAGTGCAGCGATGGCGGATGGATTGCATTCGCGGCATCCATCGGTAGTTCAGAAGTTATCTGGACAGTCTTATCTGGTGTCCAGGCTTGCCCCTAATCACTCAAGAAACTATTCCACAACTGGTAGTTACTTCAATGGAGGCTTGCAGTCTTTGGGTTTGGTTCCAGTCACAGCACATGCACCAGCGGAGAAAGGGGTGTCTGGATTTTTGCTGGATTTCCTGATGGGAGGAGTGTCAGCTGCTGTGTCCAAGACGGCTGCGGCTCCAATTGAGCGAGTAAAGTTGCTCATCCAAAACCAGGATGAAATGATCAAGAGTGGACGGTTGTCTGAACCATACAAGGGAATTGGTGATTGTTTCACTCGAACCATGAAGGATGAAGGGATGATTGCTCTTTGGAGAGGAAACACTGCTAATGTTATCAGATACTTCCCTACTCAGGTGATTTTTCTTTCCTCTGAAGTTGGAATGTGGGTTCGCTTGTTTGATGTGATTATTGAATTGTAAGCATGTGATATCTGATTTATTATTCCAATTCCAACTGACTATGCTTGATTATCTTCTTCTGCAGTGTCATTGTTTTCCTTTTACTTCCCGAGAAGAAATCTCAAACCAACTTCTTTGTCATTCTATTTACCTTGATTTGTGCGAGGTTTTTTACTATAGTATTTGCACAAAGCCACATTCAACCCAATGGCTCTGCATTTTGGTTGTCCTTTTTACCTTTTTTGGAGTGGGGTTCCTAAAAACATTCTTTTATTTTCAGAACTGCTAATGTTTTGTGTGGGAAAGGATTTGGGATAGCATATATTATAACTATAGCTCTCTTGAATTTGCCTCACTACTGTTACCCTCTTATATTTGGTGTTTAACTGTTTGGTCTGCAGTAACTATGTTATTTCTCTATCTTTAATGCTTCCTTTTGTTTTCTATTTTTCAGGCTCTGAACTTTGCTTTTAAGGATTATTTCAAGAGGCTATTCAACTTCAAAAAGGATAAAGATGGCTACTGGAAGTGGTTTGCTGGGAATTTAGCATCTGGTGGGGCTGCTGGGGCTTCCTCCCTCTTGTTTGTCTATTCTTTGGACTATGCTCGAACACGTTTAGCAAATGATTCAAAGGCTGCAAAGAAGGGTGGCGAGAGGCAGTTCAATGGCTTGGTTGATGTTTACAGGAAAACCATCAAGTCTGATGGTATTGCTGGCCTTTATCGTGGTTTCAACATCTCATGTGTTGGAATCATAGTGTACCGTGGTCTTTACTTTGGAATGTATGATTCTCTGAAACCAGTGGTCTTGGTTGGTGGATTGCAGGTAAATAGTAATTTTGAATTTGAAATATGGTCTATTTTGTTGTGGGGAAATAACTACTCATCTTCATTTCAGTTTCTTTTGGATTTATGTTTTGTCTTATTTTTTCATAAGTAACTTAGTTAAATGTATTATTTGGATGCTTATGATTTTCTGGCTCCTTGATATTTGTTGATGGGCCTAACCAGATTTAGTTCAAACACAATTTTAAAATGTTGCTGTTCAATATGTTCTTATGTTTACTTACCTTAGTTACTCTTCTTGTTAACAGGATAGTTTCTTTGCAAGTTTTCTTTTGGGATGGGGGATCACAATAGGTGCTGGCTTGGCCTCTTACCCCATTGATACAGTGCGTAGAAGAATGATGATGACATCTGGAGAAGCTGTAAAATACAAGAGCTCTTTGGAAGCATTCAAGATAATCGTCGCAAAAGAGGGTACTAAGTCACTCTTTAAAGGTGCTGGTGCAAACATATTACGTGCTGTTGCAGGTGCTGGAGTGCTTGCTGGTTATGATAAGTTACAGCTCGTCTTGTTTGGAAAGAAATACGGTTCTGGTGGTGGAGGTTAATATACAGATAATGACGACGACAACTATCTGGGGCAATGATGTTGCTTCCCCTTTGCACTGAATAATTTGGATGAAAAATGGTGGTTTTGCAAACTTGAAGTTTAGTTCGTATTACATGTCTTAAGCCGTGTAGTTTTTTGGACCTTTTGGTTGATGTAATTGAAGACTACTGTTTTATTTGTCGGGAAGGTGTTGACTGTCTAATGAAAGATTTATTTGCGTTATTGTCTGATAGTGACTGAGGTTCTCCACAGATTGAGTCATGAATTTAGGTTTAACAAACTAATCATGCATTTTAGTTGTAAACATCACTTAAATTGAAATACTTTTAACGATTACCACTGGACTCAAGATAATGCTAAAACCATAGATGAATGCTGGACAACCACAAAGGAAGAATAAAAATTAAATTTTGTATTGAGAAAAAAAAGTGCAAATAATGTTCATCGCCATTACAAATTATTATGTACAAAATCACACCCTCAGCATCTGGGATAAGGTAGCAAAATCAAATTACAAAATTTGTATGAGCAGAAGAAACATTCAGTCCTCAACATCAAAGCCCGTGTGATTTCACTTCTCTCGTAATATTAAAAGCAAAACAATGTAAAACTTGGTCATTTAAGCATATACTAAAACTATGAAGTTAAGCAGGGTCAGTTGATCCTATTGACATAAGAGTGAAGAAAGATCTCTAGGCAGGGGGTAGCGGGCGCCGGCAAGTTGGGCACTCCATCTTTATATCCATCCATCTTTGCAAACAGCCAGAGTGGAAGAAATGATCACAAGGTGTCACCTGTGCAACAGTTTGTGCATTAGACTTGATTCATATTGTAAAGTTTAATTTGAGTTACAAAACAAAGGTTATATTTAGAGTAAACTCCATTGGCACTCCTTGTGGTTTCTTGAAATTGCACATGATAATCCTACCCTTTTTAATGTGTTTCTTAGGTAACAAGAGGTTTCAGTATGATGTGTTTTAAACAATTAAAGGAATTACTGTAGGGGTTTTGAAAAGGCAGAAGTATCGCATGCAATCTTAAGAAACCCCAGAGGGTGTCATTGTAATTTGCTTTTATATTTGTATTCACTTACCATGCAATCATTAGATCGCTGGGACAGATCAATAATGGCTGTCATGCAAATAACACAGTCAGTAGCATGTCGTGTATCCTGATCAGACCTCCTATAATAGCTGTATTTCTCAGGGAGAATCTGCAAATCATGAAGATAAAGCATTCAGGCTAATTCAGAAAAAATAAACATAAAATGTCAGATCATGATTTAATTCAGTTAGAAAAGCCCTAAATGATGATGATAATACAATGTTATTATACTTTCGAGAATAGAGCCGATACTAGTATGCTGTCTATGAAATGGCTACAAATGATTGATGAAACCTCAGTTACAACTAAAATATACAAAAAAAAAGCCTTTTCTAACTAGAGGTGGTTGACCACATGAAGCAAATGATGCTACTATGCTGTGTCTAAAGTTTAAACTCAGTCTTTCAGAAGTGGAAACTAGATCTTCTAAGAATTCTCAATGTGTTACAAAAGTATCAAGAAGAAAGTTGGGTCCAACCTGGCGAGGAATGAACCAACGTGACCCAAGATAGTGCTGAAGTAGGAGAATTGCAGCTTGAAGTCCAATAAATACAGCCAAACAAACACACCAGCTCTTGTCTGGCTCTATGCGCATGAAGTTGTTAGGGCAACCAAAAATATATAATGGGATTGCGAGCCGAGTAACAGTTATCCCTAAGATATAATGAGGATGCAATGGTTTGCGTGAATCTCGAATAACATTGGTGATTATCTGAGGTATCCAAAAAGAGTATATAAGAAGAAGAATAGGTCTCAAATAATTATGGAACTCGTACATGAGTAGAATGCCTCCCAACAAGATGCCATCTGCAGAAGGAAGTTAAACTGTTAAATTTGAGGGGCTCTTTTCCTATAAGGAATTCTTTCTATTAGTTGAAACTTAAAAGAACAGGAAATAACAGTAGAGAGACTATCATCGCTCAACAGCTCAGGAGATAACACAACATGATCATGGATCCCAAGAAGCCAATGATTCGAAGGAGAACTCTTGATGAGATCATACAACCATTCAGGAAGACAAAATTTACTTCTAAATGAATACTTACAGAAACGACTGTATAAAACTGAAAGTTCTCGCCTCATTGTTTCCCAACCTTCTCCATTACTCAAAGGCCTATTTGCCTTCCAGATAGCAAGGAGGTATCTCATCTCAAATATTGAGAAAACTACAAACTTGAAAAATGCAGCCGTTGCAAAAGCATTAAACAAGGATTCTGCAGGGCAAGAAGCAGCAACAATTATTCAGCCAACAATCTTACTATTACCAAAGAAGAATTAATCACTCAAGTTCTATCTACTGAAACAATGATAAGCCATGTTACAACAATCAATGTAACACAGCACTACATTTTCGACACATAAACCTCAAGTTGTCAAATTTCTAACTTACCAACCAGTATTCCTGCAGTCAGATGTAAAAGGCAAAGATAGGCATCCATTATTGCTTGCTGGCCAATCATTAATATTGAAACCTTAGCAGCACCCTGTAAAGGTATATCTAAATCATATTCATCATCTACAATCATAAGTACATATTTACAAAACTATGAAATCTATGGCATGTGAACTTTCATATACTGTTTGGTACATTCATCCCAGCTATTGATTTTTTTTTTTATATATTAATTCCATTAAATATTAAATCTATGACAAGTGAAATTTCAAATGAAAATACAAAGTAAATTCTTACAGATTGAGTGCTGCTATGCTCCATTTGACGAATTAATAGAAGGACTTGCAAGAAAGAGACCTGGTATATGTACATTAAGGAGCTCACACCATAATGGATTATGACAGAGACATAAAGTGGTAAGAAAGTTCATGATTGAAGGATACAAAAGTGACCATCAAGGTATAGTTCACTGCTTTGTTATAGTAGACCTCAATTTTGACAGACGTTGCATTTAACAGTAATGGTGAGAAGCAGTCCCCATCATCATCAGCTGAGGGACTCTCCATTAACCCTTCTAGATGAAAATGATCATGCTCACCTTCTGTAAGAAATAAAATAACAATTTGGTAAATCAAAAGGACAAAAATATAATATTTTTTAATCCACAAGAAGAATGCACTCAATGGATTCAAAAAAATGGTTAAAACTCAGAGTAATGTATAAAAAATAGAGAGAATTATCAGTGAAGAAAAGTTTTCCAATTGTTCATATCTGACAGACTCCTTACTAGAACAAAAAGAGCATCAAGAAGAAAACCATAGAAACATTCAACAGGTTCATTGAGAAAGATTAAAACAAAACAAAAATGAACAAAAAGTATTCATATGTAGGGAGAACACAAACACCATTATTTTGTGATGGCAAGTGTGAAATCTGAGCAGCAATTTCAGTATTACAATGTTTCTCCATGTCCTGAATCAGAGCTGCAGTAGCCAGTATGAAGAAAATAGCAAGTCAATAGTACAACTACAAGAACAAATAAAAAAGGAGGGGTGCATAGGCATTCAAGGTATTCTAGTATGTTAGAAAAATTACAATGTTTTCTTCTCCACGTCTTATCTCGAGTAGAATCTTGCAGTACCTGAGATGAGAAAACTCCAAGCTGTGTACAAAAAGACATACATGAAGCAAATAAGTTGTCTGAATGCTCACTTTTTTTATAATAAAAGAAGAAAATCATTTAGACAAAGGAAAAAAGTACAAATAATTTGAAGGACAAGGAAACATAAAATAACAGTGAAAAAGAAAAAAAACATCATGGAGAAAAGCTGCTCAATCCCTTTGCATATTTGTCAAGAAAAACCCACTTTGAAAGACCCCATTTCTTTACAATCACATAACCAAAATCATAAGTGCTGTTAAGATTATTGTAAACTACATAATCAGATTATAAAATGTAAATGATCAAGGATGAAGAAGAAAGGTTGTTACCAGATGATATGGATTAGATAAAATATAATCTTCATTCTGATTCAACTCTCCCTCTTTTCCACTGAACAGGAGGAAACAAAAGAAACTCGTCAGCACATTCAAATTTTGTAAGTTTTACTCTAAGGAAATATAAGCATTTCAGTTGGACTTGTGGATTGAACACACAAAGTTATATTTTACAAGAATAATATGTTAAGAGTTATTAACTTATTGTAATAATGGGCTTTAGTACTTAGTTGTATATATGTGGGCTCAGCCCACATGCTTTTATGTACTTAAGCTAGTAATTTTAATGAGGGTCACTACACATTCTAGTGTATCTCATTACAATTTACTCACACGCCTTATTTTCTTTCTCTCCTTACAATATGGTTATAGACAAGATTTGGAGAACAGTACATCAACTACTCAGGGTTTCCCCTAATGAGGAGTTTCCTTCTTCAAAACACCCAAACAACAAACTGACACATTAACACATTAACTGCTCCAACAGGTCAGTCATACCACATATATAACACAATAACTGTCACAACATGAAACATAACTACCTAATACAGAATTAACACAACATAACTGCCTAATAACATGAAAACAACTGCTTAATGCAGATTACAGAATTACTCAGTCTTTTATTTTTTGTAGCATAAACCTTGAATAGCCTCAAGCCATCTCCCTCAGCAGTCTCAACAGAACTTGGCACACCAATTTCATTGCAAACAGAAATTGTCTATCAAATAAACAAATTAAACAAGTATAACAAAGTATGAAAGCTGATTCAAAATGAAATGCCAAATTAGAACAAAAATAAATGTTAAATTTTAAACACATGACAATATAAGCCAATTTGAGCTCAATATAAACTAGATCTGCACATCACATTGATGATATCCATGAAATTACCTGTTGGCTACCATTCGAAGCTGTCTAAAAGGCCATATATATACACCTTCTATTCTGATTTGAGCACCACCAACATCGTACTCATTGTCAAATACATCATGGAATATGACTACCCCCTGATTTAAAACATGAAAAAGGGGAATAAATTGTTATAGAAGAATAAGGATTATTTTATTGAAACAGTAATAACTAATGTACTCCACTTATTAGCAATTTAGTTCAACATCTAACCTGAACATAATGTACTCCACTTATCTTTGTGGGTGTACTAACTAATTCAATTACAGAATTTCCATTTGTTTTTCTGATGTCTGGAAATCTGGAAGAGCCATTTGTGATATCTAAAAACTTCCAGGTCCCTGCATTTCAAAAGGTTAACATATAAACATCCTCAAACTTCAACAAAACTTACAAACTTATCCCACAATAAAACAATGAACAAAGTAAGTTTATTCAAACATAACACATCATTTAGGAATGAAGGATATTTAAGTAAATTGCACAGAATTACTTTTTAAAATTACATAATCTGTCCAAATGTCTTAATTTCACTTAGTTTATTTGAGGCAGCATGCAGCCTAGTTTTCACCTGGATGCTGCCCCCTTTGATTTATTATGCTCTGTCCAATGATAGCAGATTAAAAACATGTAAAACATTGGCACAAAGGTAAGCAAGCAATTAGTAACATGTTTGTCCTTAAAACAAAGAGGCAATTAACGTATGAACTCAGTAACATGCTGAGCAATACTTCAACGGCTTACTGATAGATATTATAGATAAAACAGAAAACCACACATACACTAAGGTTGGTAAAGACTGCAAACCTTTGTAAGTTCCTGTTATGTTCCATTGTGAAAATGGACCTAAGTTGCTCTCCTCCTTTCTTGCAAATAGCCCCTGAGAGAAGACATATCAATGACACGCAAATAAGTGAGTTCTCCTTCAGTCAGATTTTAACTCAATCATAAGTCATAACAATCCCAATATGTCAATTCAAATATTTTTTAATCATAAATCAAACTTCAAATCTCCTGTTTCTAGTGTCTAGTGTCTAGTGTCTAGTCTACTTCCACAAATCACAACTGCATAAAGCAATGGCAGAAAACCCAATCCCTAACTGACAACAATTAAAATGCAGGCATTAAATCATCGGCATTACAAAAAAAAAAAAATCAAATTAATGTGCATCATCATTCTTCAATTACCAGTCATTTAAAAACTGAAATTTAAGACAAGTTCCAAAACAAACCTCATCATCCCAGGACCTAGTTCTTTCTCTCAAGGGTCTGAGAGCCGCCACAGGATTAACGAACAGTAGAAGCACCCACCACCCAAATGCAATCCGCAACAGAATTCCAAGCCCCCTCCTCCTCTTACACAAACCAAGCTCCAATCTTTGAGCGGCAACCATATCAAATCCCCAAAATTCAACTCCAATTCAACGACCCACTTCTCAGTTGAAGCTGAGCAGAGTGAATAAAGAGGAACAACACAAGACCCACCATAGCAAATAGCTTAAAAAGGAGGCAATAATAAAAAGGGTTGTTGCTTCAGAATAAGTCAAAAGGGTCAAGGAGGAGAGCTTGATCAGATACAGAAAGCGAAAGACCAACGACTTAATTGGTCACCAAATGCAATTTTAGAAGCAAAAAAGGTGCCTTCACCAGCTTCGTTTTGCACCAAATTTAACTTACGTTGTACTAATCACTAATCAGTATTAGTATTAGTAATACTAACAATAAAAAATTAAGGTTTCGGATTTGGGTTTGGAGCAGAATTTCGCTTCTGAGGGATTATCGCAGAAGCGGTTGTTGACCAGTTTTCTGGGTCTTGGTTTTTTTGGTAAAAATGGAGGTCACAGTCTCTGCTCGGACATGAGTACCGCATTGCATTGGTCACGCTCTATATTAAGGAGACTCATTTCACGCGCCAAAAAAATATATATATTACCGTAATGATTATTTATTATTTATAATAGTTTGAGTTTAATTATTTATTTGGGTTAAGTATATTTATATTTTTTTTTTATCAACTCCCTCAATCATGACTCTGTTGAAAATAAAAAATTGAAAGGTGGACTGCTCCCATCTCAATGTGATAGAATAGATTATATACCATTAAATTAGTCCTTTATAACATAGCATTCAAAATATTCAATACTACAAATTTACATTTAATCAAAGAGTTATATGCTTTAATTATATCTGTCGGTGCTTCGTACATAATAATGGTTCCTTGTTTCAACTTCTCTGGATTGTGCCAATGATTATTCATGGAAAAAAAAAAACACTCGCTTGATCTTACTATAAATAAAATATACACACTTTATACATCACATAACGTGTTTGTATTTGTCAATAGATCAACTTTAAGGCTAAAAATCATTTAATTAAGGTTGAAAATCATTTAAGCAGCTCAGCAGATGGTGATGATGTGGTCAGAGCTAACACTGGGTGCCACTTACACAGTTACACCAATAATAATAGTAACCCTTAAAAAATATAGGCACAACAGAAAGTTTGTTTCTTGTTGAGTATTACGTTAAGGGGGAAAATTTCAAAAAGTATAAAAATACTATTAGTCTCTAACTAACATAGGTTGGGATATTCTTCAATTCAAAGCTTGGCATTTAAGTGTTGTTATTAATATTGATCATTCCAAACGAAACAAACAATAAGGCAGGTAATTCGATTGTTAATATGTCGTTGTCTTATAGCGTTAAGAACAAGAAGAGAATGAGAATTTTTTATTTTTATATATTTCTATTTTGATCTGGAAACATGTAAATCTTTCTTTCATTTGTTCCATGAAAGATTTATTAATCTTTCTTAGAATAAGTTAACAATTTCCATTTTTTATATTATAAAAAGAAAATATAATAGTAAGAAAGCACTGCTAAATTAGACTAGACGTTTTCTTTTGGTTTTGGATATATGGTAAACTCACGTACTCTCTATATTTTGTTTACGGCTTGGTTATGATTTTAGGATTTTCTTTATCATTTTAATTTTAAGGTTTATGATTTACAATTTAAAAGTTCTATTCATAATTTACTATTTATGGTTGAGATTTAAGATTCAAATTTTAATAACGAGAATTCATGATTTTTAATTTTAAGTTTAAGATTTGGAGTCATATTTCGTAGTTTAGGATTTTATGAGATTATAATTTGAAATTTAGGATTTCATTATTTATCGATTAAAGTTTATGTTTTAATGTTTTAAAATTGTAGGGGTTAAAATTCATAGTTCATTATTTTTAGTCAATGATTTATGGTTTGGTGTCCATGATATTATGGTTTAGTGTTTAAGGTTGTAAAGTATGATTTTAGATTTTATGGTTCAGTGTTTAGATTTAAGGACTATATGGTTTAGGGTAAAGGTTCATGGTCCGAGACATACTTTAAAATCTTAAAATTTAGATCAAAACTTTAAAATTATAAATATTTGAATCCTAAATTTTGAAATCATAAACCTTAAATTCTAAATCATAAAATTATAATTCATAAATTTTATACATAAAAAATCATAAAATTCAAATCATAAATCATAACAATTAATTATAATCTTCAACCTTTTTAAGTGATGAAATTATAAATCTTCAAACTTAACCTTACATACATTATAAACTTAATACTCATATAAAACATAGGTTATTGTGATAGTATATATTTCAAATTTCGCATGTATACCTTAGTTATTATTTATAGTTTAGTAGTTGCGATCCTCTCCTTACCTTAATCTCATGTTGTCATTGCTTTTTCGGCCTCCTGCCTGGTTCACACCAGATCATGCCAAATATGTGTCCAAATAAAATAGATAATAGATAGTTTTTTCTTTAAAAAAAAATCCCAGTGTTAAAGTTTTAACCGAGTTTAAAAATGATCAAACAAAAAATAATAAAACAAGAAATTGAAAACCTTGTGATAACATAAACATGAATAATAGTGATAATATTTGGATAACAACTTTCAGTTTGAAATACGCACAAGTTGATTTCCTCAATATCCAAATGAATCCCCATTATATCTGTTAAAATATATGTTAATATATTCTAATTTAATATATGTGTTATACATCTAACTAATATAAGATACACTAAATCATAATATATTAACCAATATTTTAACAATATCTACCGCAATACTCGTCCGTAACTTTTATATATATATATATACCTCTTAATTTCTCTTTCACAACATCAATTAATGCGATCAAGTGGTAGCTAATACTATTATTTTGTGTAAGGTATAGTATAGAGATCGAGTATTATCTCAATCAAACAGTGTACAATGGCAATGGGGTACGGATTTCTTGGCCTTTTTCTTCTGACTATATCTATGTTGATTCTTGGCTCTTCATCATCTCGAGCAACACCATCCACATTTCTCGTTGGTGGCAAAGATGGCTGGGTCATCAACCCTTCTGAAACCTACACTCACTGGGCGCAGAGGAAAAGGTTTCAAGTCAATGACTCTCTCCGTAAGTCAAATACTTTCACATTAATTACTCTTTTATCAATTATACTCAGAGGTAATATTTATTTTTAACCCTAAAACACCAGTGCTAATTTTTACTATTACTTAATAATTTTCTTTATTTTTTTGTGGTGACATGCATGCATGCAGATTTCACGTACAAGAAAGGGTCTGATTCGGTTTTGTTGGTAAACAAGGAGGATTACGATTCATGCAACACCAACAACGCCATACAAAAGATGGACGATGGTGATTCAACGTTCACTTTGGACAAATCAGGATCCTTCTTCTTCATCAGTGGCATCGTTGAAAATTGCCAACGTGGTCAGAAGCTAACCGTTGTCGTTTTGGCCGTCACACACAAACAAAGTGATGATCAGTCCCCTTCTCCGGCCGAAGCCGAGGCAAATAAAGCAAATGGGCCGTCTGCTAGCTCCACTTCCGGCCTATCAGGCCCAAATTCTCCGCTGGCTTCTCCGTCCAAGCATTCTGGTTCTACGAGCCTACGAGGTTTAAGGGTTGTGTTGGTGTCGCTTTTGGTGGGCTTGTTCTTCAGCAACTTGGGCTAGTTTTAGTGTTAGTGGGCCTTTGTCGTAGATTTTAGATCCATTTGGTTAGACTGTTGCCTTTTCGTTTTTGGTGTATTAACTCTCTCTTTTTTTTTTTTCGTTTTAAAGTGTGGTGATGCCCCTACACCTTTATCTTAAGCTGTTTTAAATGATTATAATTTACATTAACGCATGATTAATACTAATAGCTTTTATCTATGTGAAAATCATGTCGGAATGGTCGTGTTAATGATTATGCAAACACAGTCAATAGAGAATAATTTTTATAATACCAACTTCTAATCATGGTAAATTGTAAATTTTAACTCACTGAGCCCCATTAATATTGTTGTCTCTGCATAAACTCAGTTACCCATGAACCAACTATTTTTGGAATGTGACCATTGTACAAATCGCAAAACGATTACAAGTTAATCCATGAACCAACTATTTTATTTTATTTCTTTGAAGAAAATGCTTTTGTAAAGCATCGTGTTGCATCCCCTAGCCTAGCTAGCCTTTATGTAACGGTACATATAACAGAAACACTAATATTTCTGAGTTAGTTTAGATCTCATCTTATGTCGGTCGAATAAGAATTTGACTCTAAGAGCAAAACCAACCTAAACAATTTTCAAACTTAAAATTTTATAAATACCTATCGAGGAACGAGAAATAAGGAGCAATAATAAACGGACATAATAACATAACACATGTAATTACACCAACTAAAATGCAAGTTAGATATATCTAAGTAGTTATTTGGCACACTACCCTCACTAGTCATCATCTCATTTTCTCTCCATCAAACCTAAGCCAGATCTTCTTTAGGAATTACATGGGTAATCTTCTATTGATGATTTTCTTTGCCACATTGGCCACAGGGTTTATGTCATCAGAATAAGAATCACACACCATTTCGCAAAGCAATTATAATCATGGTACATTTAGGAATGCACCATGTAACGATGAAGAGGAATCTTGTATTATTGAAAATAAAAGAAACCTAGGTCGACGAGGAAGGTACATAAGCTATGATGCTTTGAAAGAACACCATTTTCCATGTCAGCGTCGTGGACATTCGTACTATGGTTGTGGACATCGCGGAAGGGCTAATCCATATCGTCGTGGCTGTAGCATCCTTACACATTGCAAAAGATTCACAGATTGACTGAATCACTGTGTGGTAACGTGGTTGCACAACTGATTCTGGTTAGCAATTTACTTATAGCACATAACATTTGTTCTTTCTTTCGTTTTTTTCTTTTGTTAAGGTTTTAGGCCTTACTTTAGAAGATTAGAAAGTACTTAAATTGCGGTAATAAGTAATTGTACTGTTTGTGGTGTGTTTTGGTATGGAATTGAAAATAGTAGTGAGAAAAATCGCGATTGAGTTTTATATATAAACGTATCATATCGCAAATATTATATAAATTTTGTATATGTTTTTTTTTTTAATGTAATTGTATATGTTATATATATGGAGTAATATTATTTTTGAATGATTTTTTTTTATATATTTTTTTTTACTTTTTAACATACAACAAAAAAACCATTTTTGCAATAGTTTGTTAGTTTCACTCAATTGGTTCATTAATTAACTTGACAGTCCACCAACCATATAAAGGATAAAACTTAGCAAAATTCTTCACATTCAATAACATTACGCATCAAAAACTAAAAAGATTGACAAGATGGTAGAAGGATAAGGATAAAACAGATTGTGATTCGATTAATAACAATAATGAATCATTAACAATTAATACTTGTTTATAAAAAAAATATCATTATGCATAATAAAACTATTAAGGATAAATGTGATTCAAAATTTTTTTAGTTATTTAAAAAAAAAATTGGCTTTTTTAGGTATTTTAAAAATCGACAAATATAACTTTAGTTCTCTGAATTTTTACATGACGTCATTAATAGTGTTAGATTAACACTGTTATACTACAAATTAAGAACACGCTCTTCACACTTTGCGATGGCGAGAGCGTGCACTGGGCCTTCTCCTCTTTCAACAACAACTACTACTATGACAATGACAAGGAGGATGATGACAATCACAACGGGTTGGGGTCGAATTCTTAAAAGCAATGGAAGATCGATTGTGACACAATAAACTAGACAGACTTGACAGTGAAAACGAAGACATCAGCGAAATGAACAATGGTAAAGTGGTCATAGTTAGTGTGAGAGGAGTGAAAGTAACTTAGTTGCAAAGTACAGGAAGTTAGAGTGAAGAGGAAGAAGACGAAGGGAGAGGATGTTAATTTGTAACACAATCATATTAATCCAACATTACTATATAATGACAGAAAACATATTTAACAATATTTGAACGACCTAAAAAAGTAAAAATAAAATAAAAATTAAAGGGCTAAAATCTTTTTAGATAACATTTGAATTATAAAAAAACATATAAAAATTTAAATTCAAGATGATTAATTAATTAAACAAGTAAGTACAATCGAATAACCCTCATTATCACGTTCGTTAAATTCATTGTACCTTGTGCTAGTAGTTAAAATTAGCTTTAAATTGTCATGATCAGTCAACGACTTGAGAGATTCAAAACATTTTTTCACAAGTTTGTGATTGTGAAGCTAATATTAGATCTATAGAGCTATTGGACCTAGAGAGCATTAATATTGGATCTATACCTCGCAAATCAATTCAATGCGACAATGGTAGAGTATGATAAAATACTACAGTATATTATTTTTTATTTATTTTCATATTTGTGTTTGAAAAAATACACATACCTATTCTCATACTCATGCAAGTTGTTCATCTCAGTAGAATTGAATTTAGTAGACATTGTACTGAATATGTTTTTATCCTGAAAATATAATTTTTATTTTAATTCTTGTAAAAGTTATATTTATTTTCACTATTTAAAAATTATAAAAATCATGTACTATTAATTGATAGCGAGAGACAAAAGAAAATACTTAACTTAAAATTAATAAATTTTAAATTATTTGCATATATATATTATTTCTTTTTAAAAAAAACGGACTAAAAATTTAGTATATGATATAATGGTGTTTTTTATTTGTAAAATGATTTTTTTTCTCTGCATTTTTTTTATTTGAGAGCACTTCTTCAAACAAATATTTGAAGGATTAATATTCCCAATATGAAATTAATTTTTCAAGCACCTGAAAATATACTAACAAGTTGATAATTTAAGTAGTAATAGGCTCGAGCTTGCAAAGTTTCAGATCAAATTTTTGTGAATGAAAATAATATTATTAAACAAATTTTTCAATAGAAATTAATCATTGACAAAATTAATACATACTTCTTATTAAAAAAACAATCCACCTTACAATATGATAAATGTTTTGTTTTTAAAAAATTATCTTTATTAATTTTAACATCTTCCGTTTGCGTTTGTGATATCGTTCTCCTGTTTTTGGTTTCCTGAGATAATGACAGGAAAAATTCCTCAAAAAAGAAAAAAAATTGTTACACTAATAGTACTTATTACTTAATTAATATTATCGATATGATAATTGAATTTTCTGATTTAAATTAAATATATAAGACTCAAATTCTTTAAATAAAATATCGAATTCAGGAAAGAAAACGTAATTAAAAAAATCCACTAATTTTTTTTTATTAAAATTTAGTAACCAATACAATATTGGTTATTTTTAGTTGTAATAGTTCAACATTAATAAAAGAAAAGTTGAAATAATCCAACGAATTGATTTCTGTCATGTTCTTTGATTTATTTTGTTTAGCAAGAGAAGAATCAAGGACCATTCATGATGATGTCATACGGTCATCAATACCATTTAGAGTAATATGATAAACTTTGAACATTTTTTTTATATTTTGAAAGTGATAAACTTTGAACCTAACATGTCATATCTTATTATTGCAATGACGTGTGAGTGATGTGTCAAATACTACTATTAATTAGAATGAACACATTTTTTTAGAATAATTTTTAAAAAAAATGAAATTAAAAATTTTAAAAATTAAAATAATCTTTTTTAATAATTAATATGTAATATTTTAAAATAATTTTAATTTTAATTTTAAAAAAGTTATTTTAATTTTTTTTTTGTTTTTTTTTCTTCAAACAATTTTTTTAAAATAATTTATCCAAATGTTTTAATAATTTCTTTTTGAAAGGAGCTTGATAGACACGTCCGTCAGTGACGTCCCAAATTATAAATGCGTTTCACAGGTTAACAAAATAAAAAAACTAAACTCTGGTCTTATTAAAATGACTATTATTAAACTTTTAACAAAATCAGAGTTGTTATATAAAAAACAAAATCAGTTGTTGTAAAAAAACAAAATCAGAGTTGTTGTAGAAAAACAAAATCAGAGTTTAGTTTTATCTTTCTAATTAAGAATCTTTTTTTTTTAATGAGCAATTAAGAATCTTTTCAAACTAACGTCTTTTTATTTTATTTTATCTTTATCCCAATTTTCTCTATCTTTACATTAAATATTAATATTTTTTTAAGAAGAAAAATTTCACTAACATTTTCAAATATTTCATTAAATTATAAAAAAAAATTATCTCCTTATACTTTTATGTTTATCATTCTTAAAACATCTAGAATCCATGATTAATTATGAATTGTCCTTGCGTGGACCTAACAATTTTATATAGATTTAAGTATTCTATAAAAAAAAAATTTAATTTCAATGTTAATATTATTAAAAAAATATTTAACTTTATTACAATGATTTATTTATACTATAATTTTATTAAATAACAATTACTTATACAAATACCATACTTATATAATTAACATTACGCCATATATTTCAATAGTTAAAAAAAAATTAAACAATCCATTAAATATCTAAAGTCCCTTAATTATTAAAAATAATACATCGAACTTTTTCCTAAAAAGAGGCAAATGTAAATATTAAAAAAAAAAAAAGAAGAGAAAGTTTGTGTAATTTTACACAAGTTCAGGAGAGGTTGGTGACTTGGTGTATTATTTTTTTTTTAATGTCAATAGTAAAAAACAACATTATATCACAATTTAAACTATCTATAAGTATGGTTAATAAATGAAATATTCTTTATGACAAATTTGTTATTTATTAATTTTTAATTTTCCACTACTCTCTTTTAATAACTACCCCACTTACTTTAAATTTTCACCTTATTGCATGTGCAAACTAAATTTTGAATATTAATTTTAGGAAAAATGCTTTACGAACAAATTCGTGTATTTCCCTAAAAAAAAAATAATTCGTGTATTAGCCTATTAGGTACACCTGTGATTTCTTTTTTTGTCAATATTGTTTTCCAATTATTTATTTTGTTCAATCAAATAAAAACTTGTGGCTATGAATTCGTGCAAAAAACGTTTGTACGACCAAAAATAGAATTCTCCTAATTTTATATTGGCACGTGAATTTAATGATGCATAAGAAACGCGAAACACGGCTAGCTGTTCACATCAAATGACTTCAGAATGAAATCCGTCATTTTCATTTTCCAAAAATGTTCAAAACATGAATATTAAACTTTTCTGCCGGCCGGTATGAACAAAATTTATATAAGCTTTTGTAAGAAATAAAGAACTAAAAAATATATCAAAAGCTAAATGACGTGATAAAAAATAAAGAAGTAATATTAGGAAAATATTATAAAAAGTGGTTATATGAATAACATAACACTTAACATGTAAAAAAATTTATATTTTCAAATAAACTTTTAATTAGGTAAATTTGAATAAGTCTATTTCAAGATTTTTTCAAATTTTTTTTTTTGTTAACCATAATTAATATTGATACGAAATGAATTAAGGGATCAAGTTCATTAACCACTTAGACTAATGATTTATTGATTTTTCAAAACGACCTAGTAGTATTACCTTAATGTTGTTTTATATTTTTAATTAATTAATAACTTTTATTCAAAAGCTTGTAAATTTACAAAATTTGAAGAGTCTATAAGTTTTTTTTTATTAAAAGTTATCAATTAATTTGAAAATGTCAATTCATAAATAAAATAAAAACTAATTATGATAATATAATAAAATTTTAATAGGTTTTACTTCTTGTGTGCATGCATTTGTAATTAATGATGAATAGGTTTTTTGGTTGGTAAGGTAAGTTATAGAAATAGTATATACATATTGGATGGTCCTCTTGGTGATAAAAACAGCTGTTGTAGTGAATATGTTGAGAAAAAAAGTAGAAAAAAACTTAATTAAAAAAATGAAAAGATAGGATTTTATAATGATACACTTAAATTTTTAATATGATATATTTATTATTTTTAATTTTAATTTAAAGATTATTATTATTTATTCTCGTGTTCTCGTATAAAATATGTTTTCCCTTTAAAAAGCTTAATAAATATATATATATATATATATATATATATATATATATAATTTTGTTAAGAAAAAAATATAATAATATTTTAACTGTCCATACTTTTTGTAAGGGTTTTATTTTATAATCTTTCCCTTTTCATAGGCCTCTTAAGCAAAAATATTCTATAAATAGAATTCATATCCATAATTTTTACTTTCTTGAACACAACAGTTAATACTGCATGTCCATTCGATCGTGGTGTGCGATGCTAGTTACCATGATGTCACATCAAATGTTTGTTGAGAGCATGCTTATAAATGTAACTACTGCCATCTGCATGCGTGTAACTCTGAAACAAACTCGTGCTTTCCCTTGTTAATTTTGCTGACAACCGAATTAGCTAAAAATCAAATTAAGAAAAAATGAACTGCAATAATATAGAGGAAGATGTTCCAACGCCTCTGAGTCCTATGGCAAATTACTTCAGCAGCTCTTTGATAAACGTATTCGTTCTTGGTGTTCTTGAATCTGAGATTCCAATTCATGATTCAAAAGCCGAACCACTGCTTAAGGAAGCGTTCCTTCCCATCTCCACGCGCTTCTCTTCTATCTTGGTACGTATATTTAAATGGAAACAACATATACAGTAAATATTTGTATGTTATTATGATTGAATGACATGCTGTGTAAGGATATAATTTATTTTTGTATTAAAAAAATGATTCTTTTGTATTATTGAACAGGTTATGGACAAGAAAGGAAAAAAAGGATGGAAACAAGTTGATGTTAATATGAAAGAACACATCAAGATTCCTACATTTAAAACTACCATGCCACTGGAATTATATGACGAGTGTCTTGATGAATACATGTCAAAAATAGCCATGGAACAGTTCCCACAAGATAAACCACTTTGGGAAATGCATATATTCAAGTATCCAACAAGCAATGCTGCCGGAACCTTTATATTTAAGCTCCATCATGCACTTGGGGATGGCTACTCTTTCATGACAACTTTGCTTTCATGCGTGCAAAATGCTGAGAATCCTTCTATTCCTATCAAATTTCCTTCAAGCCGATCAGCGGAATCAAAAAGTACCAAAGCCACGCCAAAAATGTTAACTAAAGCTGTCTCTATGGTTTTTAAGAGTGCATTTGATTTTGGATGGAGCCTGTTAAAAGGTAGCTTGATTCCAGATGATCAAACACCAATAAGGTCAGGGCATAAAGATGTAGGGTTTCGACCTATGAGTATCTCAAATGTTTCTCTCTCTCTGGATAACATCAAAGAAGTCAAAAATAAACTGAAAGTGGTACGTTCTGTGTGTTTTTTAATGCTTTAAATGGCACTTTTAATAGGGTATTTTTAATATTAATTTCATGATTTATATTATCCTACTTGGCCAAGATTTGGAATAATAATAATAATACTTATACTATGTAATTAGCTGACAATTTGTTTACTAGTATATGACCTCATGATGTAGTATTTCTTTGGAAAGAAATATCATTAACTCTTGTTTTCTCTATTTAATTTGTAGAGCGTAAATGATGTGTTGGTTGGTATAATTTTCTTTGGCATTCAACTATACATGAGTGCAAAGAATAATCATAAATCAAGCAGAGCAGAGACTGCTACAGCACTGGTTCTGCTCAATACCAGGAAAATTAGAGCTTACAAATCAGCCAAGGAGATGCATCAGACCAATTCCGAGGCACCCTGGGGGAATCGATTTCACTTCATGCATGTTCCAATGCCCATGCTAAGTGACACCAATTATTTGAACCCACTTGAGTATGTGTTAGAAGCCAACAAAAAAATCAACAGGAAGAGAAATTCTTTGGCAGTTCCATTGAATGGAGTGCTTTTGCGCTTGTTGAACCAAATCAAAGGCCCACAGGTTTGAACTTTGAAGGGTCCTAATCATCTTTTTCTTTAATTACTAGTTAATGCTGTAAGGCAATTAATTTCAAACATCTTATAAAATAAAAAAAATTATTATCAGTTAATTAAGGCTTTTACTTGAATAAATTTTTATCAATAAAATACAAAAAAATCATTATCAGTATAAAAAATATTCCAACCCAAAATACAATGGCTCCTTTTTAATTTGTATTTATAAAGCAACAACTTTTCTTAAAAGGTATCAATTTAATGAATTGGACCTATCATTGTGAAGATTGAAAACATCTCTATTTTTCAGGATATATAAGTGATAGATATATAACCACGTCTAAAGACGAAGTTAAGTCCTTGAAAGCTACTAACACCTTCTTCTATCTTTGGCCCTAACAAGCCCTAGTGATGAATATAGTGTGTCTTGCAATTTAAGGAAGGATAATTAATTAATACAACCCAATCGACAGCATTCTATATATTGAACACTACTTTTTCGTTTTTAAGATTTTTTTAAACAAATTTAAGAGTATTTTCTTTCTTTCCAACTTAATTATGTACACGTAATTGAATAATCCTTTTTTTTTTTTTTTAAATTAACTATGATGACACTAATGTGACGGATCCAGAAAATTAGGTAGAGAGGGACTAGAATTTATTTTTAAAAAATTGAAGATAAAATTAAAAAATATATATATTTAATATAAAATTTATAATAAAAAAAGGATAAAATTTTGTTAATTTTAAAAAAAAATTGAAAATAAAATCTGTAATAATGTGATATAAGAATAAAATGATAAAGTAAATTTTGTAAAATTTTAAAAAATAAAAAATAAAAAATAAAAAGTGTCAAATTAATTTGATAAAAATAAAACTTGTCAAATATAAATATAAATATAAATATATATATATATATATAATTAAATATTTATTACTAAGTGTAGATATAAAACTAAGATATAATTTATTACTAAAATAAAATAAAATAAATATTAATTTAAAAACCTATTTTTTCAATAAATTTTTCTTTATTAATATTTATTAAAAAAATTTATTTTATATATATATATATATATATATATATAATCATGAGGGAAGGGAGCCGTTGTATCCGTCTCTGCTGATCAGTTGCCAAGATAGAGGATTTTCCATATACAAACATTATATCTCAAGTATTTGAACAAAATGACTAGCTAGCTAAATTTTAAAATAGGATAATCATACTAGTTAATTTTTGTCCTTGTTAATTATTACTTGGTGTTGCAGGCTGCTGCAAACTACGTATACAAGACATTGAATAATACAAGTTTAAGCATCTCACACATGCTTGGACCAATGGAAAAAGTGACTTTGGCTAATCATCCTATCAAAGGCGTCTACTTTATGACTGTTGGTTTATCTCAGGTGTGTGTTAAGATCTATTTTGTTCCTTGATTTTCTTATGCCATTCATATACATTAAACATTTTTTTATAATTCAATACTAATTAATAGTGTAAGAGATAAATCTTTATGTTCACCTCCTTCCCTTTCTCTCTTTAGGTTAATTATTTAGTGCCTATATACATACTAATATTGTAGCAACACATTTTTTTTAATGGATTTAGAGTATCACGGTGACTATAACGAGCTACATGGGATATTTACGAGTTGGATTTGGAGTAGAGGAAGGCTTCATAGATGAACACCAACTCAAGTCATGCTTCAAAGCTTCTCTGGAGATGATGCTGAAAGCAGCAAAAAATGTTGCTGTTGAAAGTAAACTATAGATCAAACCATATGATCAAACTAAATAAGAGAAAAGGAGTACTGCAGCTGATTGAATAAGATTGACCACTTTTCTTTGGACTGAAAGGCCTAGGAAAAGAAAGAAAAAAGTGTGTAACATGTGACATCTGTAAAACAAAATAAACAAGAAAAATAAAGAATCGCCCAAGGGAGATAGATGCATGTGGTAGTAATTAATGTATGGTGGACTTATATAGTAATGTCAAATATTTAATATTGTTTTTTAAAAGGTTCTATTATTGTAAAATTAGGGACAAAGGAGTTATGTTCACCTTATTGTATTGGCAAATGCTAGGTACGTGGAAATCAAGAGCATGCTTGTTTCTCTTCTCAGTTTTTATTTATTTTAAAAACAGTTTTGTAAAAATATCTAGTGTTAAACAGCCAATTTCCAATTTAAAATGTATTAAAGTTTTGAAAATTATTTTCAAAACAAACAAGTGTTTTAAAAACTAAAATACAGTTTCGCAGTGAGTTCTCTCCGGCCAAAATCTTGTCAACATCTCCCACAGTGATCAAGATAAAGGCTCTTTGCAGTGCCTTTTCTACTTTCGAAACCCAATATCTGCTTCTATTGCATAGTATATATTTACATAACTGCCACTAATTAATGAAAACGCCTGTTTCCTCTTAATTTCTGAAAAAGAGGACAGATATATATACAAAAGAAAAACAATGGCAGCGTTGGGTTTTTAATTCTGTTGAGAAGTCAAATAAATTTTTCAGTATTAATTTCAATTTTACAAAGGAGAAAAAGAAAATACTTTTAAAACCTAAACACGACTTAATTAAATTCATTCCTTCGTTTCCTAAGGACACAATTTTAATTTATAGGTATAAAAAAGTAATATGAATGCATGCAAAAAATTGCTGCGCCACGTTTTCAATTCCGCGAAATCGTTTTCAGTATCTTTACGTTCATGCATGAGTGACCACATTGCATTTAATATTTGCAGTTTCGGCTGGACCTAACATGGCCCTCTCCCTGTTAATTAATTTAATTTAATCATGTCCAAATTCAAGAGTCACTTCTTGTTTTCTTGCTTCAGTGCGTATTTGCTTTTACGTCGGCCTTTTCATAATTACTTTAAAAATCAATTAACTTAATTTTAGATAAGTATTTACATGTTTGATTTAATAAATTAATTCAAATTTAAAATAAATACTGCATTAAATAAAAACTATTATACCAAACTTTTTTTTTTTTTATAAAAACATTCAATTTTACAAAATTATTTTTATCGGCAATTAAGGGTGTGGGGGTAAGGATATTGTTGACAAAGAATATTGTTTGAGAATTGGTGATTGCCGCACGCAATGGCTCGAATGAGAAAGACTTTTTTTTATTTTATCATATATAAATAATTAAAATTAAAACCTGAAAAAATTGCTTTATTAATACTATCTATATGATTGCATTTAAAAAATAAATATGCTTATTAAAAAAAAGTCACAAGTTTCTAACTATACACATATGAAACATAAATAATATTAACAAATGAAACATAAATTAATCATATATGAAACATAAATAAATAATTCTATTAATGTATTTGATAGTAAGGAAAATAAATATTAATCATCAAATCTTATCATATTTCAATAGTTAGGTTTTCAATTTTGTTACTAAATAATTAAAAGTTATGTAACTTCAATAAGTAATTTTTAATATTCAACTATGTTGATTATGAATTTTACTCCTTATTTTTAATAAGAAAACATTAATAAAAAACTTATATGCACGACAAAAGTATAAATATTTGAAGCCTGTTGATCAGTTAACTGAGAATTTTGAGTATGTTAAAAATTACATGTTTGTCTTTCTAGTAGATTTTTATGCTTTTGTTATATGGTTTTGACTCTTATTCCAATTCTTTCCGCTTTGTTTGGATTAGAAAAGAAAGAAAAGAAAAGAAAAAGAATAAGAAACTAATAGAGTAAAAATAATTTGACAAAAAATATATATTTGAATGAAGAGAAATATAGGAAAAAAATTATCTGTTTAAAATTTGGATAAATGAAAATAACTAAATAATTAATGTAAAAATATTGCTTATAATAATATAGTAATTTAATTCAATCAACCCCCTCTCCTATCTCCCTCATTTTAATCAACCCAAGACAAAGAATCTATCCCCCGCCCGGCAATTGTTTTCCTCCACACAAGCACAGCCTTGATCATCTTACATATCAACTGAACCACAAATTATTGAATACCAAGAACTAGGATAAAAGGGAGATATTAATGCATAAGAAGGAAAACGTATGATACATATAATAGGTAAAGAAATGTAAATGAAATGATATAACAGAAAAAATAAAGTAAAGAAATGAAGTATATCAAATAGTTAATCATATTGTTAGAGGTATATCCTGTGACCCAACCCAGATATTGTTAGAGGTATCTACAAAACATTATTGTTAAATACTAAGGTATTTGAGAGGCAAGGTTATGCACGTTTCTCAGTTAATGTAAAATAGTTTTATTAACTGTCTGTCATAACTTATCATTTATTTATAATAATTATATATTTTTATAAAATTATTTTAAAATTCATAATGAGTTATGATAATCATATATGATGCATACTTGTATAAGCTGTTATCAGTGTTATCAGTGATATATTAAGATCTCTTTAAAAAAAAAAGGTATATTAAGATATAGTATGATTTATCCTAAAGAACAATACATCGATTATTGAACTCATGATGAGATTTTCAATCCAAAATTGCTAGGATATATATATATACGTTGAGTTCATATATAACAAAGATGCTTGAATATCAGAGGGAAAAGATGCTGTCGATACCATTTTGTTGAGAAATTATATCCAATATTGCTATATATATGCAACTTTATTCTTATATATATATAAGATACCCTTAATTATTTCAGATATTAATATATCTGCTGCTGAATTAATTTTACAAAGGATTTGGTGGTAAGCCATTGTCCTGCAGTACTGTAAGATCTAGAAGCCCAGACAGCTCAGTAGTATGATCAATTTGATATAAAGGCCATATTAATTCAGGCTCCATTTCTTCCACATCACTGAAGGATCCGTTTACAAACCATTTCAGCTTCTCACTCACTTTGGTCGCTCCAAATTGAAAGATAGATTGCCGAACCTACATAAATTAATTAGGTCGTAGTAAGGAAATAGAGCAAAAACGCTTATATATTAATCTCTTCATATTTTAGGGCTAGCTAATTGAGGGTTTTTTTTTCTTTCTTTCTTCAAAAGCTTATTTTTAACAATCTATAGATATACCTCCCCGTGCACAACATGTATCATTAAATCTCCAATCGTTGAAGAATTGGCACTGAGGACCTCGACGTTCTCTTCATGCAACATTCGAATAATTTCGCAGAACATGAACTGGTTATGAACCCCACATATTAGAATGACTTCAAGCAAATTACCCGTTTCATGAATCTCGAGTTTTGGCGATTTCAGGGTTCCTTGTGCTTCAGAAGAAGAACTCGAGCAGCCACCACGAGTTCTCTTCCTGCCCATTAATAAACTTTTTTTCTTCTCCTGCGCCATCTTCAGTTTTGTCTCTAGGCTTTTGATGTAGTTGGCTGCTTCGTCTACTTGATCAGGCAGTGGCATCGCTTCCTGAATTAAACATAAATATTAGTACATCATATATAATCAATACTTTAATTACAACACAATATCAAGAATATTTTTTGGTTTTTATGGCTACATCTCAAGTAGTTAGTTACATTACATCCACGTTAATATTTCCATATCTTTTTATCACTACAATTATTGCTTGTAATTTAAAAAAAAAAAAAATGCACATGATGCATGAGATGTATATGAAGAGAGAGATAGCAGACCCTGGGATTATAGGTAGGAAGAAGAGAGTTGAGTTGGGAATAGAGGATCTTCATCTGGATTCTCCTGTTTTTCTCTACAACCTTTCTCTCGACTCTTCCCTGTTGTTGTTGATCCATCTGAAAATATTTCTTAGGTTTTCTTACAATCAACTTTATTAGGAACTAGGATTATAGGATTATGAGAATTGGATTAGATAGATGGTTAACTTGGTGAGTTATGTATACGTATTTATAGTAAGACAAGTTATTACTGGCACTGACACCGTCACTCATAGACATGTACTGAGGTGAGTCATTAAATGTCTAAATAGACACACGTGACTTAGCGCAGACGTCATCATATTGATATGTGAGCCTATCGTTCGTCGGTCAAATACAAAGTTCAAATTCACACCTGCGTTCCATTCCATGTTGTGTGCAGGGCCGGTCCTGGGTGGGCCCGCCTGGTTTTTTTTTAGTATTTTAATTAATTTTATTCTAAAAAATATATAATTTAATTATTTTATTATGTATTTATTATTTTTCTATTTATCTTTAATTATTTCTACATTGACCATTCAAATGGAAGACGAGTTAATAAGTTATACTATCTTTAAAATATTAAAATATTTATTCAAATGGAGCACGAGTTAATAAGTTATAATATCATTAAAATATTAAAATAAAATATTTTAATTTTAAAGTACTAACAGTTATAAAATTTATTTTTTTTTATTATTATTTTTTTAAAAAGAATCTTTAACATGTAAAAATCGATTTAATATAATTAATAGTTAAAAAATTGATTATATTTTTCATCTTTTATGTCACGAATATAAATTTATTATCTATCTAAAGAGATAATAAAATTTAAAAGAATATTACATTAAATTTAAATTACTTTACGTAGTATATAGTTATAAAAAAAATTTTACTACACTATGAGTCTGCCTTGGGGGGAGTAAAATTCAACTTGTTTGTGTTAAAGTTTATTTTACTTTTTTTCATCACAATTTATCAGATGATTTAGATGTTTTTTTTTCTTAATTCAAACTATTAAAAATGACTTTGTCTTATGAGTTAATGTTAACTATTGAAATTCTTAAATTTATCAAAACTACATATTGTTATTCAAATGTCTAAATTATTTATAAATTTTTATTAATTGTGTTTGTGGCTGTTGTATTAGTTGAAAGAAGTTTTTCAAGATTAAAACTAATAAAAACTTACTTGAAATCATTAATGTCACAGTAAAGATTGAATAATATATGTTGAAAAATATTAATGTTGATATTATTATTAATGATTTTATATCTCAAAATATTATAAAAAAAATCATTTTTTATGTAAGTGATATGTGTCACAATTTTAAAGAAAATAATATGTCGATGATAAAAAATAAAATATAAGTTTATTGAAGAATAAATTATAATACATTTTCTTAAAAAAATCATTAAAAATTTATTCACACGTTCTAATAAAATGTATTTTTTTATTAATTAATTTTTTTAATCTTTTATTAAATATATATTTAAATTTTATAATATCTCTGTGCGAATCCTTAACAATAATTTTACCTCGTACACATAAAATATAAGCAATTACGGGCCGGTTGTATGCGCCGCTCATGGGCTATTACGATTAATTTGTAATATTTAAATCATCAGTCTCATTTTTCATACTCTACTTCGTGTCCGTGTTCTACTGTTCGCCACTTATTCGCTCCTTCCTCACCAGACAGGAGACCATTATTTCGACCCCAACAATAATAATCTTTCTCTCCAAAACCTGACATCATTCTGTCTGATAGGCGCAGTCTTGAAGATTAGTAGTATCTTTTTAGATCTTAAGATCATTACCGTTAATTATTATAACATGAATTCAATGGAATATTGCTGTTAGTCTGCAACAAATTAAGTATAGTTTATCAGGATTAATCTTGAGCTAGCTATACATATAAAAGGGGAACCTTCAACGAAGAAGCGTATCGACGGTTGATTTCAACATTCAAAAAACTAATTCAAAGTTCAAACTTTTCGTCTAAACAATGATGGCCAATAAATCCTCTCTATGGATCAGTATAGTCATGTTGGATTGAGCCGGACTATACCCAGTTAATTTTCAACCAAATTTCTCACCGGCACTTGATATATCGACATTATTAAATTCTAGTTCGAACTTGGTCGGATTGAAGTCACATGATGCATTATTTCAATTTCAACTAACTCGAGTACTCTTGTGTGTAACTCCCCGTTTACGTAAAAATTGCTGGAGATGCGTGTCAAAATTTCCAACTGATATACATGCTACAACTTATCTTAAGTACAACTAAAAGATATTTTATATCAAGAATACGATTAATTACGTTTTTGCCCTTATATTTTAGATTACTTGTGATTTTCGTTTCTTTATTTTAATTATTCATGTTTATATAAATTATAAAAGAAAATATTTGCAATATATATGTAGTATTACTTTCATTCTTATATTAATGAAATATATTAGTTTAGTGGTTCAATGATGTTGGATAGAAGGATAAGGGATTCAGATCTCATTTTTAATATTTTAACAATTTTTTATCCTATTTTTATTTTGATAGATCACATTAATATTTATATCATTTTTCACATCACCATGGCACCATCTCATCTTGTCAATGTCATATGCACAATGCACCACCTTATTTCTCTTATTTTCACACGTCGCAATGTAATAATTCAGGAGAGAACAAAAGTGCATGACACTAACTACCAAAAGAATTGTAATTCTCATTATTATTATGCAAAACAAAAAAATATGTAAACGCGTTAAAAATATCATATAAAATGCGAGTTTGACGAGCATGTACCGATACACTGTCATTTAATTAATCACGAAATCATCATTTATATAATTTTTATAAAAATCAATAATTTTATTAAATATATGATAGTTTGTAATTAAATGACAAAATTATTTTATTGCATAACTTTTTTCCCGTAAAATAATGTGTTTGAAACAAATTCTGTAAAGTTATTTTATATTTTTTTTTTCTTCGTACTTAATCTTTTAAAACACATTAATTATTTCCTGTAGCCAAAAACTGCAACAAGCCAACAACATCGTGCATGTCTATATCTATCCGCACTGTACTGCATGCTTTGTTGAATTGACGTCTTTGAATTCTGCTTCTTAATTTGGCCTTGATAGGTACTAGACAGTCTGGTAGATACGTTGCTCACGGCATTGGAATTTTTTTTTTCTAGTTCAGTTCGGTTAATTTTATTGAAAACTTAAACAATATTAATAAATTTTAATTAATTGGATTTTCAAGTTAGAACAAACAAGAGTGAACGCAGATCCAGTTTCTCTCTGACAACTGCGGCTTCATTTATAACATAACGCGTTTATCTGTTTGTTCGTATATTCATGACTTGACCCCTTTCAAAAAAACAAGAGAAACTCAAAGCTTTCAAATAAAAAAATTCTTGACTTGGCCCACCAAACTGTAGCTTACATGAATCTGTTGTATAGATTCTTAACTTGTCTTTGTCTTTTTAATTATACACTTCTTCAATATGAAATGCCAAGAATTTTCAACATTCTTTGATCACGTATATTCATCACCTAATTATTAATCTTATCCATTTCCTCGAAATTGCCTTGCCTGCATAATAATAAATGACTCAGCTGGAATAATAACTATTGCATTTTCATATAACATGAAGTATATGCAAAGATACCTTACATATATGCATACATGCGTGAATGAAAAGTATGATATGAAGACGAAAATAAATGCATGCACGTGACCCACCCTAGCCGGCCACCAGTGCGATGGTGACTGGTGAGGCGAGGCATGAAAGAGAGGAAGAGCACGAAAGAGAGGGAATGTATCGGAAGAGATAGAAAATGAACAAGATGCAACAACTTTGAACTTTGAAACATTTTTTTAAAATAATAAAATTTTCATTTTAATACTTGTTCTTGACTTGACTCATGGTGTGTGTGCATGTTGTGTCAACGTGACGAGCTAGCAGGAACACATTCTAACATTTTAAGATAGAAAAATGATGTTTAGACAATCCCTAGCTGTATACAACTTAAATGTGATATGAATTGGTAAGAAAATAAAAAATAAAAAGTAAAGACAAAATAATGTCAAGTAAATGCTTGTTAATATTGAAATTTCTTCAACAAAAAAATATTGGAATTCGTAAAAATCAGGATTAAAAAAAATATAAAAAAATGAGAAATATTTGATGAGATATTTATAATTTGCGGGTGCCTAAATATAAATATTCTTTAAGACATCACTTCATATTCTTTAATCCCCTGTTTTACTTTATACAATGTTTTAATAAAAAAAAATCAACGAAACATTAAATATACTTTTTTTTATGAAATATCTTTAGTAGGAGTATGTTGTGTAATTAATTAACTAGAAAGATAAAAAAAAAAAAGTATATAAAAAATTTACATGATTTTATTTTATGAAATTTAAAATATTAATTATATTTTGATACCTGTATCAAATTTTTTAATGTCATAAATATAAAAACAGAGGAGGAACTGGTTAACATCCATCTACTTTTGTTTGAACATGACTCGTGAAATATATTTTCTCCGGGTCAGTCACTTTTGTTATTTTTCTTGATTTGGATACTAAGTTGGTGCTTTACTAAACTCATGTACGTGGTAAGTTTGATGAAATACTGTATTTTAAAAAATAATATTAAATTAATTGAACAACAATAAATTATTATTTGAGCTACATGTATACAATTAATAAAATTTTATTCATCAACTTTCGATTCTATGTTTTAATTTTTTTTAAGATAGGAATTTTATTACCATGCAAATAGCTAATATGTAATCATACGACTTATTCATTTTCATATCTAAATAATGAGTAGATAAATATAAAATGGAATATAATGAAATTCAATAAAACTAATTATCCATTATTTGATTTTTTTTTTAAGATGAAATGGAAAAAATGTAAATTCAATGACATAGCCCTAAATTATAGAGAAGAGAACAATATTAGATATATATGAATGAAATAAATTAATGTTTTCTTAATCAATTTTCACTCCATTTCATATTATTTCAAATAATTAAACAAAAATGCATTTAACTCCATCTCTTTTGGTCAACGTAAACTAACCTTTCTAGTCTTTGGAATTGTTGATTGGAATATAAGAAAAAATGTTTAATTAGAATATTGTTTGGATTTCTCATATTATATACAATGGTTAATGATATAGATTTAGTCTTGTAAAAGAAAATACAGTTAGTAGTATTTGACTCGTGTTACACATGGGCATGTGTATATGTTTGGTGGTACACAAACTCACAAATTAAATATTTTAATCTAATAAGAAAACTTCATTAAAAAATTATATTGATAATAATTAGTATTATAATTATATTATAATATAATTTATAAGTGGAAATGTCGAAATAAAACTTTCCCTATAAAGTATATGGGTGGAAGATCGATGTTTTATTCCATGTATTCATTAAAAAAAATTGTAACATAAAAACAAATGCTACTTACTAATGAAAAAAATGTTCATACCTTAGATTATCTCTGTCACTCTAATCTTTGTATACATGCAAGAATTGAATTGTTAGTCGAAATATCACGAGTCAATTCTAACAAATATTGTGCAATATATTATTAGTGTATAATATTAATTTTCTATATCAATAATGAAATTACCTATTTATGTGATATATTATGCAGTTCAGCTTTCAATATACACTTGTAATAATTATATAATAAAAATTAAAATATATTTTTGGTTTCTTAAATTTATATTTTTTAATTTTGGTCCTCAAATTTAAATTTATTTTTTTAGCTCCTCAATTTAAAAAAAAAAAGTTTTTTTTAATCCTCTTGACTTATTTCTGGCTCTATGAATGCATAATTTATGACGAATTTATAATCGTAGAAGTGACTAAAAAGAATTCTTTTAAAAATAATAAATTAAAAAAAGTCAATTTGAAGAACCAAAAGTAAAGGAATATAAAGTTGAGAGACTAAAATATTTAAGTCTATGATAAAAATATCCATTTTCCACAAATACAGACTCATAATGTTTTACCTAACATTTTTGTCTCTTTAAAAAAAAATAAATTAGTCAAATACATTTGTAGGAAAACTCAAAAAAATTAATGAGCTTAAATTTTATAGCAGGAGGAACAAGGATGCGTTGTGACCCTGAAATGCAACTTCCACAAACAAAGTAGTAAGAAGCCCACGTATTGGGCCTGAATCTATAAGAAACCTTGAATTGAATTAACAAAACATTGCATTGTCGTTAACAGTTAAATTAAAATCTCTTAACAATGATAACATGAATACAGAAGAAAATTTGTCTTCAACCACTAAAAAAAAAACATAGCAGTAGACAGTAGTGCACGGTTTATCTTGTCTCCTTCGCCCATCTCTGCTTAGTTGCCGTCTCTCTAGTGATTGCATCCACAACTTTCTTCTCGTAATCTTCTCGGAAAGCTTTATTACTGTTCCATTCCAACATGAATTTCTCAACCTAACACGTCAAATTCAAAGCAACCAACAAAAGTAAACCACAATAAAATAAAAGCTTGTTTGAATAAGCATAATGCAATAATATATTGGGATGAGGAGAATAGTAATTACTAATTAGTACCAAGTTACCAACCTCTGAACGTGACAATTCATCAAGTGCTGCTACATCTTTCTCTTTAGCCAGCTGATGGACTTTATTCATGAGTGAACAATACTGGTAATAGTGGATAACCTGAAATTCACGACCTAGTTAACCTATAAGATATATTAATGAAGAAAACAAACTTTATATTTATGCAAAGGCTTCATAGGTGATACTAATTCTCTTATTATTGATCCTCAGTTCTCACCAATAATCATTGACTGTTTTTCCTACCTAAATTCTAATCATATTGTTATACTATATATAAAGGTAAAAATATGCCGATTACATTGTCTTAATCGAAAATGCATGTTACAGGATATTAAAGGATTAATCTATTAACACCATACCTCCCCATCATAAAACTGTTTCAATTTTGAAATGGATTGATATGCCTGACCCTTTTTCTGGCGCCTCTCAGTCAACTTTGTTCTCAGAGAATATATTACTTGGTCTATGGATTCTAGAATTCTGTGATGCATAACTTGGATACCATGTGCTATCATTTTTCTTCTGTTTTCCAAAGAGTCATCACATAAATGCTAGGGGAAATGGAAAATATTTGTCAGAGGTAACACCTTTATGACACAAACAAGTTGCTTTCAAGTCCAAGGCAATTATAAATTACCTTAATTTCGTTTTCTCAAGGATTCAGAGTTTGAAATCATTCCTTTCACAGAAGCATTAGCAGAAGCTCTTTCGCAATGGATTTGAAATTGTTCAATTTCTCTCAGGAGCTTCTGCCAATTATTCAAGTAATAATTCCATCTAACCTGTTTCAAGTGTTCAACATTCCAAGAAACCATAAGTACTAATGAAATGCCCCATTTTCAATGCTTATTTTAGTAAAAAGTACTTGTTGGAAGAAAAATAGAAAGTTCTTTAAATTACAGTTCTTTTAAGCATTTCTAGTGACTTAAATGAAGCACCATCTCTCTCTTGAATCTTTACATTCCTCAGAATTTTCTTTTCCTCTGCCAAATTTTTGTTCCCATGTAGCATCAAGGAATTCAACATCTACACAGACATTGTCATCAAGAGTAGAAGAAAATCAGAAGTACAAGAAATTAGTACATAATCCGAGACTATATGATCTGATATCAATCTTTATACGACACATTATTGACTCTTTTTTGTAAACTAAAAATGTGATTATATTCCCATGGAGATTGATAGAAAACACAGAACTATGTAATAATTTATAAAAAAAAAGTCTGAATTGTTCTTACATGGTTATCAAGCTCCCCCATAACGCATGTCTTATTAGATCTTCTCTTTGTTGGTGAATTGCTTACAAAACACAATTCATCAAGAGAGACATGCAAGTGATTTAGTATCTTCCCTTTTCTGGCCATACAGCTTCTCCATTCCCTTTGTGTACTTCTTAAGCATTCCAACCTAAAATATAGAGGGTTCCTTTCTGACTGTTACAAAACAGAATAACTTTGTTGATTTCATTGTTGTCTCCAAAACACACACAAACATAGAAGACAACGATCAGGAATATATACTAATTCTTAGATGGACAAAACTTAGATACATTTCTTGTATTTCTTATTTTCTTCTACTCTTGATTATGTTAATTACTGAGATAAAATTCCAATTCTGATTGGAGAACAGTACCAAAAACACTTAAAAATTAAATTGCATCCCAAAATTTTGTCCTTCTTACATACCATTTTCTGTTGGATCCTTTCAGTGATTTCACGAATATCATGATTCATTTTCTCAATCACGCTCTCTGTTTTTTATTAGAGATATTGAATCGGGGTTTGTTGGCCAAAGCTTGACAAAGTAGAAATGATGAACGAGTTTGGAAACAGGCCGTGAATCGTCAATGGTATGAGTTCTTCCATCATTCTGTTCATCATCACTTTCAAGTAATGGGTTTGGATCATGTAACATGCTTTCCATTTCCTCCATGATGTTAAGTTTCCTGATTTAGATGTAATAATAAAGGTTAAGGATCACTTATGGTAAATCCTAAGGAAAGTTAATTAAAAAAGTATATATCATTGAACTAAAGACTTGTCATGATAAAAGTCAAAAAGGGTGTAAAGAAAAAAGTGTAAAAAGACTTTCCAATAAAAAACATGGTGAAAAAAAAGTCTCATTGAAAATTGAAAAGCAACATTACTCACAGGAAAGAAACTCACCTCAGGGATTTGGCATTCGCTTCTCTGGACTTAATTTCAATGGATAATAATCGATTTTATGAATACAAAAGCTGAGGAAGTGTAATGGTTCTATGGACATTTAAGTACTATAGCTACATATGATCAAGGCACTTGCACCCCACGCCAAGGAAATCAAAATCTCAAAGCTCTTTTTTTACTTATGCCTTTTCAAATAATATAAATTATAAGCTACTTTATGAAAGAAAATCTCCAACAGCCAAACTTTTGACTTTTGACTTTTGACTCCATTAATATTAGATGCCTTGCAATTGTAGTAATCTAAGATATAGCAAGTGGGGGTTTAAATAAAGAACAATAAAAGATGTACATATCTACTTCTAGAACAAAATTGGACGGTTTGGTATAAGAGATGTTAAAATATTTTAGAGAAAGTGTGGCACAAAAATAAAACTTTCTCATATATTAATAAAGAATAAATGTATTTGATTTCTTGAAAATAAAAAAATTGTTGGAAATATTAATTTATTAATAAGTGGGAATAAAACTTCCCCCGTCGTTGCAAGAATAAAACCTTCTCGTAGGTGATAATTATGTATGAAGTCTTTCCTTATAGTAATTCATGATGAATATTATTCTTAAGAAAATTGCATAATAAGTAAATACTGTGTATTTTATAAACGTTCTTAGGAATCTTAATTATTTTGGGAGTTTCATACTCAAGAAAGGGCGTGAGGGGGTTATAAAGGTTATTAATATTGCTCAAGGCTTCTGACATTTAATTACTACCTGCTAATCTTCAATTGTTTTTGTTCATAAGATGTTAATTTGTTTATTTTTCTTCGTTGTCCCTTACTTTCCGTATCAAAATATGATTTTAAAATTAGAAAAAGATATAGCATATGGGAAAGACTAATAAAAGTTAGAACAATACAAAACAAAGGTTGGTTAGTACTGTATTATTATCATTACAAAAAATTCATTAAATAGTGATGAGTTTAGAGTAATAATAACTATTTTAGAGACTAAAAATAGTTAATCTATAAATTAGTTTCTAATATTATTAAATTAGTCACTAAAATTTTTTCAATAAAAATGATTTTTGAAACAATATTTAAATCAGTCTAAAAAAATTAGTTACTAATATTTTAACTACTTATGAAACTATATTATAAATCATTCTCTGATTAATTTAGAGATCAATATCAAAAAATTAAAGAAGGATAAATTGATCATTAAAATTATTTTTTCTTTTAGTTGTAGTCGTCGTCCGTAGTATACTTTGTATGAAAATGATAACTATTTAAACTAGTTGTAAGAGTTTATATAACAAAAATGATTTCTCCTAACTTTTGTGCATATCACATAGAATTTTCCTCTTTCTTTTTCCACAGTGATTATAGCTAGCACTTGATAGGATAATAAATAATGAATAGCCAACAAATCACGTGTTAGAGAAAACCCACATTTAAATTTATAATAATAATATATAATTATTATTGTTATTAATTAGTGTTACTTGTTATAAATCCAAGACGGCAAAATTCACATGTTATCTAGTGCACCAATGGGGGGTCACACAAATATTCCATCCATTTAACCACAAATTAAAATATGATTCCAAAGTATGTCATGCACGTAACTCATGTTGTTGTTAAACCAATTTTGTTGACAAATGAAACTAATGAACGAAAATCCAAATTTTACAAAAGTAGTCCCGCAGTTTGGCATCACCTGTGTCACTCTCTCAGAGTCTCAGGATATATAGGTTGTACGTACTAACAACTAACTCGAGCATATAGTAATAGTAGTTCGATTCTTGGAGGTTTGAACCAAAAATATATCCATAGTTAATTGACACCTAATAAGATGTTTGAAATAGAGGGAAAAGGGAAAAAATGCTGTTGATGGGAAATTATTTGGGCCAATACTGTCATGCACTTAATATATATAGAACAATATTTTATATATTCTTACATATCAGATCATTATTAATATTACCCTAAGCTAAGCCTTAAATATTGTTGTTGATGTTAATCTCTCCTTCTTTTAAAAAGGAATCGATGATAAAGAGTTGTCTAATATTGTAGGATCTAGAAGCTCCCACACCTCAGTACCCATTTCAAAATCCCACAACTGTGGCTCTATTTCCACATCACTGGTGGATCCGTTTACAAACTTTTTCAGCCTCTCACTCACTTTCGTGCCTCCAAATTCAAACAAAGATTGCCGAACCTACATTAATTAAGTAGAGCAAATTAATGACGCTTATAAATTTCACGGGCTAATTGAAATTTTGGCATAACATAATTTTAACTAATATAACAATAATAATTATACATGCCTCCCCACGCACAACATGAAGCATTGAATCTCCAACCATTGAAGAATTGGCAGTGATCACGTCTACGTTCTCTTCATGCAATATTCGAATGATTTCACAGAAAATGAATTGGTCATCGACCCCACATGTTAGAATGACTTCAAGCGAAGAACCCGTCTCATGAATCTCAATTTTTGGCGGTTTTAGGCTTCCTTGTGCTTCATGATCAGAAGCACTTATCTTCCTTTTCATTAACCTTTCTTTCTTCTCCTGCGCCATCTTCACTCTTGTCTCTAGACTTTTGATGTAGTTGATTGCTTCATCTACTCTATCATGCAGTGGCATCGCTAATTCCTGAATTCAACCAAAACATTTTTTTTTCTCGACAAAAATATACTCTATATATAAATAAATATATATAAATATAAATATATAAGTAAATAGTGCAAGTAATACATCAATATCAAAATATAAGTAAGTAGTGCAAGTAATACATCAATACCAAAAGTATCAAGAATAAAAAAATAAATAATCCATCCCATACCTATCAACCAAAACAATTAAGCATCATTATTCATTTCCTTTCATATAAAGTTTTAAACTGCAGGGTTGTGATTTCATTGCATTTTTTGAGAGAGAGAGAGAACAGACCTTGGGATTATAGTTAGGAAGAACAGAGTTGAGTTTGGAATAGAGGTTCTTCATCTGGATTCTCCTGTTTTTCTCTACGGTTTTCCTCTCGACTTTGGTTGAAGAAGGTTGACTTCCCCGTTGATGATCCATTTAACAATTACTAATTAATATTGAAATTAAATTCTTAGGATTCTGAGAAGGCGGCTTGGTGAATTATGTATCTATTTATAGTACTAATATACACAAAACAGTACTATGTTACTATTATATGCATGATTGAATTAATTGGTGACACATCATCGCCGGCACAAAAGTCAACTGAACTGAGTCACTGTTGTACATGCGAAAAATGAGAGGAGAATTAACATAACCGCGTACGTCACTTCGCAGACATCATAGTTTTGCGTAATCTTGAGGTACACGTGTGGCAGAGGCGAAGCAAAAAGTTCAGATTCACACACTATGACTTCCGTGTTTTGCTCTACTATACTATTATTCAACAGATTCATTTTACTGCCCCTTTTTGAACATTCAAAGTTTCATCAAATCTGTTGAACAAACAAAAACGGCTATGCTCTTCTTTTATGGTGATGCAGACTTAACATTTGGTTAATAATAAAACATATATGCACAAAATGAAATATGTACAATAGTTATAGACAATGTTATGTGAAAAAATGAATTATGCAGTGACAATACATACAAACAATTATTTGTAATTGAATAATACTAGTAATAGTTTTACCTTGAATTAAACTTTAAAAATACCTCAATAATATACTTTACTTAATTAATCTTATCATCAAACATAATTGTCTATCTTTTTACTGTACTAATATTGTTACTCTAATATTCACGGTAACAAAATATTAACTTAAATCAATAATATGTTTGTTGCAGTTCCTGGAAGTAGCGGAGAGGAGTGTGGTGTGCTTCCTTGAATTTGTCATGATTGCTTCCTTCATAGGCAGTGGGGTATCCGAGCACGTGAAAACCAACTTATCAACTTATTGTTTAAATCTTGAATATGTGTTAAATATTAAAAGAAAATTCCTGTGACTCATATCAATACATATATACTATCCTGCAGGCAGAACCGCTGGGGTGGGAGGAGGGGCAACCGTCCAAGAATCATTATTTTTTGGTCCCAAAACAAATTAATTTTAATATTTTAATAAAAAAAGTTATATTTTAATTAGTTTTATTCTGAAAAAAAAAATCTAATCTAATTTTAATTAGTTGTAAAAATTGATTTATTACAACTAATAATTAAAAAATTAATTATATTTTTTTTTCAAATTACAGTGTCCCCCAACCTATTTACAATTGATTTGTTATTAGAATGAAACTAAAAGTCAATTGAAATGTGTATTACTCTCATTTGTAAATATTTATTTATATCTATAGTTAAGTTTAATTATCTAATTGAATCAAATTTAATATTTATTAATTTTATATTAATTTAGCCATGGAATCAAATTTAATATTTATTGATTTTATATTAATTTAGCCATTGTATTTAGTAAATATGTGAATCGAATATTCAACTTTGACTTTTACTTTCAAGTATTATTATTCCTTATGTATTAGTTTTATAAGTTACGTTTTTTTTTCTTGTGTAAATTGATTATTTAATTTATATTTTATAGTATATTTCTTAAAAAAACATTTATCTGAAAGTGAAAAAAAAATTAAAAAAAAATGAAAAGAAGAATTATTAAAATCACAAGAAGCTCTTATAAATTTATTTTTAATAACATTTTTAAATATTTTTTACATATATATTTTGTAAGTAACATGTGTTGTGATAATTTTAAAGAAAATAATTTATTACAATAAAAGATAACACAAGAATTTATTGAATAATAAAATATAATACATTTTTTTAAAAAAAAATTATTAAAAATTTATTCACACATTATAATAAGACATACTTTTTTTTATTGAGTTTTTTTTATCTTTTATTATATATATATATATATATATATATATATATATAAATTTTATAATACTTATAATTATAAGTAACAATCTTTTAACAATAATTTCGTCAAGAACGCATAAAGACGGGGCTGCTGCAGGTTTAGAATGTTTGATTCTGCTGTCGTATTTACCAAGAAATTAAAGAAAAGAGTGGTAGATATGTTGTAGTTGTAGACATCGCTGGTTCAATTTAGTTTTATTAATTTGATACTTTTCTTGTGAGAACTAGGAGAATATGAGCAAAGATTCAATTTCACTGTATGAATTGCGGCGATTAATATATATAATTTTGTCCTTATTCATGAATTGACGCACTCAACCGTCACTACCATGCATGACTCATCACATTGATTCTTTGCCGTTTATGTCGAAAATGTCGCTTTCATATGGAAGCAAAATGCCAAGAATTCAAAGTTCACTCTAACAAAACAAAGTTCCTTTTCCTTTCCTCGAAACTGCTCTGCCATGGCAGAAGTCAACGGATACGATAAAAAAAAAATTGCAAAATAGCGTGCGTCGTGTTTTTTTTTTACAATAAGAAAAGGAATTCGTTGAGAAACAAAAGATATTTAGTTATAAATTTTAATTTTAGAATTTTGATTTAGGATCGCGAAATGGAAAGTATGGTTATCCTAAACTTTTGCTCCAACAAAAAAAAAATCTTCTAAGGACTTGAGTGTTTTATTTGATTATTCTAACCTATTATTCTTAAAATCATTATCATAATATTCTATGTTTCATGTATATATTAATTTGGGTTTTGAATTTGAATCTCTCCTACTATAAAATTAAATTGATGATTGAAGGAAAAAAAGAATGAAAGAAAGATAATGGATTTGAAATTCTCCTACTAATATTTTAACAAAACAAACAACTAACATAATTTTTTCTATTAATATATATTCTTTAAAATAAATGTGGGATAAGTTGATTAATTTTTAACTCTACGGTAATGAAGTTTAAATTGTTTTCTTTGTTCTGTCACTTGCTCACACATCTATGATCTATCCCACAATAGTAATAGGCTCTCGTTTTGATATTTTCCCCGTCTTGTCCAATCCATATATGCGTCCTGGGGCTCGCTAAACTGTAACAGCTCATGTGACAAACATTAATTGGGCAATTACTACAGCTTCAATTTATCCGCTGGCACAAATTTTTTTTATATAAGGTGATAATTGAACATGAAACATTTTGTTATTATGTTAATTTTTTGAGTTACATTAGGTGTAGGAAACCTTAGGGTGCACGGGAAGTAATTGCCCATAGAGTGTTTATCTCTAAAATTGGGCTCACGCATGCTATCTTAACACAACCTTCTCAAGTCTCAACCCGGTAATTGCAATAAATAATGTACTTACATTAAAAAAAAAAAAAAAAAAAAAATATATATATATATATATATACACTAATTCAGAATTATATGAATTCTCCACCACTTAACTGTTAAAAGAATTTATTTATTTATAATTAATTAATATGGATTAAATATTAATTTTAGTATTTATATTAGATGACTCAATTTAAATGATCTAATTTAGAAAGTCTTTAGACATAGAAAATAATATGAAATTAATAAATGAATTGTCAGTTTTACCCATTAAGACATAATGTGAACTCTAATAGATTAAAAACATAAAGCATGGTGATGGTCTCCAATATACCAAATCAGAAAACGGGATTTTCTTCTCTCCCCCCCATCTGAGAGAAAATGAAGGTCTTAGAAGTAAAGGAGATTTTATTGAGGAAGATCAATCAACCAATAGTTATTGATCAATAAAAGACTTTCGCTGTGTGTATCAATCACAATCTTTATGGAGTCAGTATTTCTAAATCTCTCTTTTTCAATAATTTAACGTAATACGATCTGCCTTTCATTTAATTATTTTATTTGGTTAATTTAAATAACCAACATTAACAACACACGTCTATGGAGCATTTACAAAGAATTGGGTGGGAAACCCTTAGCTACCGTAGGATCTAGAAGCCCTCACGTGTCAGTCTCAGTGATACCAAATTCAAACCCCCAAAATTCAGGATCTATCTCCACATTGCTCATGCTTCCTCCGTTTACAAACCTTTTCAGCCTCTCACTCACTTTGTTCGCTCCATATTGAAACATAGGTTGCCCAACCTACAAATATAGGCCATGCATAAAGTAGAGTACTGTAGTAAGCAAAGGGAACAAAACACTTTTAAATTAATTTCATAATAATATTGACCGTCTAATTAATTGTTTCTTTTGAAAAGCGCAAGATATAATGCATGATGTGATTAAGAAAATAATAATAATAAAGTACGTGCGAACGAATTGTCAAATATGTTGTAATAATGCTATAATACGCACCTGTCGGCCGTGCACAACATGAAACATGGAGTCTCCAACCATTGAAGAATTGACAGTGACGACCTCCACGTTCTCTTCATGCAATATTCGAATGGTTTCTCTGAAAATGGACTCGTTATCGACCCCGCATGTTAGAATCACTTCAAGCGAAGAACCCATTTCATGAATCTCAATTTTTTGCTGCGCTTTTTGGCTTCCTTGTGCTTGAGTAGCAGAACTAGAGCAGCCACCACGAGTTCTATTCCTTTCCATTAACCTTTCTTTCTTCTCCTGCGCCGTCTTCACATTTGTCTCTAAGCTTTTGATGTAGTCAATAGCTTCATCTAGTTGATCTGGTATCGCTTCCTGAGTTAATTAAATACATCATATCCTATCTTTATCATCGATGTTATTGCAACACAGTATCAATATTTGTTTGCTTTTATGGCCGCATTGATCTCAAGTAGTTACACAAACGTTAATTAATTAATAATGTTTTGTATACACACAAAAGAAAAAGTATATATATATATATATACTCGTGATATCCTTGCCTGGATGCAATGTATATATGCATGGAGATAGATAGATAGTGAGTAGCAGACCTTGGGGTTGGGATTAGGGAGAAGAGAGTTGAGTTGGGAATAGAGGTTCTTCATGTGGATTCTCCTGTTTTTCTCTACGATCTTTCTTTCGAGTTTATGATCCATTATTTGACAAATTAATTAATCTTGAAACCTTTAGAATATTAATTACCCAAATAGGATAATTTTGCGATCGGGAGGGAAGATGGTTTGATGAACGTATGTATTTATAATGGAGGAGTAGTTAGATCATATTTGACTGTTTGTATGTTTGATGTGAGACTCGTTTTTCGGGTCGGTAGACAGTTTAAATTTGTCTTCCCTCCCTTGTGTGCAGCTCATTGGACTGGTGTTGTCGTTTTTGTTTCTCATTTATTAATACTACTTACTAGAAGGTCACGTGCCTTTACAAATAACGGACAAAATTTGAAAAATGAATAAAGTTACTATTTTTTTTAAAATTATGTCATTTATTTATTAATGAAAGACATCAATAAAATTTTCAGTTGAAAAATCTTTAAAAACACTTTTAACCTTATATCGAAGCAGATCTAAACTCACAGTTCATAAACAGTCCACTTAAATATATCCTTGCTCACATTTATTAAGGTTCAAACAACTTTCACACTATTAATCTTATCCGCTCACATTTATTGATTGTCCAAGCAACTTTCCCACTATTAATCGATACTTCCTCTCCTCCCTTGACAGAGGAGTGTAGTATTTTCTTAATTTATTCCATTTTATATTGTTTAAGATTTTATAGTATAAATACTAAGAAGTGTAAATAACATTTTAAATTCCACAAAATTAGGATTTTGTTAATCAGTGTCCTAACTAAAAGAAATTTATTTTAGTATAAATCATGTGAGCTAGGGCATTTAAAAATTATAGGATATTGCATTTTTTTTTCTTTTTTACTTTCTTAACCATTGCCTTGAAGTACTGTAAAAAGAGACCTATGCCTTAAAGTTAAGGCACTGATTAACATCTGCTAATAATATATTATGTCCTCTACTTTTTGTGTTGGACCAAAAATACTTTGACACTTAATCCCATGGACATCTCAAATGAATCCTCCGGTCTACTCTCTTTGTCGCGAAGAAACCCTTCTCTTCCGGCATCGCCACGATGCCGGCGCCTACTGGTTCATGGCGACGGAACAGACAAGTGTATCGGAACACCTGCGGCCATGATTAATTGTGGCAAAAAAAGTTATTAATCAAATTAAACAAGTAAACAATTAAATCAAATTATTTTATTTTAGAATAAAAATAGTGTACTAACATTATTTTAAAAATTATATAAATGAATGGTAATTTGTTGTCTCTGGGCCATCCTTATTCTCATATACTAATATTAATTTTAACTTGGAGATAACACGAGTTAATTAAATACAGTGCATACGGCATTGAACAATGAAGATGAAGTAACTAACCCTAATCCAAATCCAAATCCAAATTCATCATTCTTTTTTTCAATTGCGGCTTCTACATAGGGCGGCCAGGTCTAGTGGTTAGAGTCTGCTCTAATCCAGGGAGGCAGGGACCACGGAGGCAGCCTTCCACCGGGGATCAATTTAATTTTTTTTTATATACTTTTTTATGTAAAAATTCAAATATTTCAAGTAATATATAATTTTATTATTAATTTTAATTTATTAAAATAAAAAAAAAATTATATTTTAACAAAAAATAAATTATATATTTTTTTAAAATTCAAGATTATAAATATTAGCCATCAATTTTATATATTACAAAAAATTTCATAATCAATATATAGTAAAAATTAAAACTTAAATAAAGTTCTCTCTAAAATCAAATATATAAAAATTAACTAATTTTATACTAATTAAAAAGTCAATAATTAAAAAGTCAATTGAAATAACGTGGCTACACGGTCACTGCTCTAGTCTGGACCTGAATGCTATGAACTGTCACTGCCACAGTGCCACTGTCACCCCAAGTTGCATTGATTCTTTGCGTGTTTTAATGATCTCGATCGTGTGAGACTTCAGACTTCTTCGTTACGAAAAAAATGCCCAGAATTAATCAAAAGTCATCACAAGAATACTACTCCTTAATTTCCTCGAATTTGCTCTGCCTGCATGCATGAGCCATGAAGTACACGATGACATTCGCATGCAAGTTGCAAACTGCAAAGATATTTTACATGCAATTTCTTCTCATCTTTGCATCTTCTTCTGTATAATATATAATAATAAAAAAAAAAAACACCCGTACACGTTTGGCAAGACTTGAAGCGTGCATATATATATATATATATATATATATATCAAATTTGTCCTTATTCATGAATGAGTTGACGCACTCAACCGTCACTACTACCCTTGCTGATCTTGCCTTCTTGTCGAATTGTTGTCTCATTACAAAATGTCAAGAATTCAACGTTCACTCTAACAACAGAATGTTCCTTTTCCTTTCCTCGAAACTGCTCTTACATGATATGAGGTCAACGTACACGTTGCAAAATTGCAAATACTATAATTTACACAGCGTCGACAAAAAATAGGAATTTGTTTAAATTATACCAAATGATTTTTGTTTTTATCATTATCTTATCTATTTTGTTAAGTTTGATATTTTATATTTTAAAAAAAATAAAAATAATCATTATTTCAATGTAAATTTAATGTTTTTGTGTTGCAAAAGTTGTTTGTGATGTTAATTCATAATATTGTCAACAATTATAATGAGATTGAACTTGGTGAATAAAAATCTATAGATTCAAGATCACGTGTATAAATAACTCTTTGTGAAGAGAGAATGAAGAGACACTAGTACACCAAGAGATGTTCATTATCAACGATGTGAAGACAGTGATAAAATATAAAAGTATTATTTATAGTGTATCGAATTGTAAAAGGAAATTATATTAACATTAGGTGATATTAACATAACAATTATTTTGATTTTTTTTTAACAATTAAGGAGGTGCAGGAAGTAACTGGCCATAGAATGTTCATCTCTAAAATTGGGTTTGACTTCTCTTTGTTCAGTGCACCTTAAAATTTGCTTCCTGTATCTTTGTAAGCTTAGGTTAATTCGCAATGTAAAATTACATTTCAAATTATCCTATCAGCTTACATTTCGAAAAAAGGCTAATCGATAATATATGTTCTACAAAAACAACTTATACATAAATAAATTTGTACAGAGTAATTGAGTATTTACTCTGCAATTACTTAAGTATGTCATGTCTTTAAATTAAATACATTTTACTGATAAAAAAAATTAAAGACATTATTTTACAAAAAAATTAGAGTAGTTTAAAAATATTTTATATCCTTAAAAATGTAATATTTTAAATTTCATTTCTTATAAAAAAATATTCATTTTAATTTTTAAAAGTTGCAATCTTATGTACATTTAATTTTTAATAAGAGAATAAAACTCTATTGTTTTTATTAATCATAAAAGCTAAAACCAAATAAATTTTTCATATTGATTCATATAAAAAATTATTATACTTTTAGAAGATAATACTTAAGTATAAAAATAGTACATGTAAACTAACGTTTTCGATTTTTGGTTCGGTAAAACAAATCAGTTAAAATCCTTGTAAATCCATGTTTTTTTTTTCTTTTTATTTCATGTCCTCAATCACCATATATATTATAGGTTAATGTACTTTGAAAAGCTGACGCTTATCACCAGGGAAGGGACGGAAGCAGCCAGGCAGGGATATATATGATAAGGGTAAAAAACATAGTATTTTATGTATAAGAAAAATTAATTTTTTTTTACATTAAAAAAATAAATATTTTTAAAGACTCATTATTACAAATGCTAATATTCAATTCCACACACTATAAAAAATCTTATCAGTTTCATTACAAATTCATGCAGATTTTTTTTTTGTGCCGTTGTATATACAAAACAAAACTTTATGGATTTATAATAAAAAATATTATTTATATTAACTATTTTTACAAAAAAAAAAAATCTATTAACACTATAAATATGCTAAATAAAAATGAATTATGTTACTCCACTATGTATATTTTATAATAATAGTGGGCAACAAATATTAAACAAATTAATTTTAAATGATTAATACTAGAATATTTTATCTAAAAAGAGAGAGAGAAAAATATATAACTATCACTATAATAAATACTATCAAAAGGGAAATAAATAATCGATTTTTTAAATAAAAAATAAGAAATCTAATAATTATCTTCCCAATAAATACTAAAAAAATATAATAAAATATTCATAGAATAAATAATTGAATAAACAGCACTTAAATAGTACTGTTGCTTTTAATATTAAACTCCTAAAAATTCATTATTAATTTAAAAATATTAATATATTAACTTAACAAAAAAAATCAGGGGCAAGGCCCCTACATAACTCCGTCCTTTCTTATCAGTACAGATGATTAATGGCACCTAATAAGAGGAAAAAGGGGGTTTTGTTGATACCATTTTTTGTCGGGAAATTATAGCCAATAATGTTTTTTTAAAGCTAAACTTTTATATATATTATTGATATTGAGAAAAGGAGAAGATGCTCACGCATGTTATTTTAACACAGCCCTCCCAACCGTACCCTGATTACCCTACGTCCGTAATTGCAAATAGATAATTACAAATTAATCATAGAAAGCGTACTCTGCCACTCTAGCCACATATCCAAACCACAAGGCCTATGTTTATGTATATCATTTACCCAGCCACATAATATATGTAATTTGAGAATATAACAAACTCCGTTTCAGCTTTTAGCTAGCTACTCTGCAACTCAAAACTATCTTCCTTTGAGACCACTCACATCAGGTATATATGTCTAACAACTTTCAAGAGAGAAATTTTTTTCTATAAACTAAAATTAACTTTTCACTAATTAATTTTTTTTTTAATCATCTCTTATAAAAGTTATATAAGAAAGTTTTTATAAATTAATTTTAACTTTTTTTTAATAGAAGTTCTTCTAAAAAAAAAAACATATCCAAACAAACCCTAAAACTGGCCCGTGCATAGAATTCATATATATGCATAGAAATATTCTCCACCAATTAACAACATACATCCACAGAGCATTTTCATATGTTAATCTCTGCTTCTTTTACAAGAGATTCGGTGGGAAACCCTTGCTTACCGTAGGAGCTAGAAGTCCCCACGTATCAGTCTCAGTGATACCAAATTCAAAATCACAAAATTCAGGATCTATTTCCATATAGCTCATGCTTCCTCCGTTTACAAACCTTTTCAGCCTCTCACTCACTTTGCTCACTCCATATTGAAACATAGGTTGCCCAACCTACATGTCATGAAGTAGTAGTAGTAACTAGTAATAAGCAAAGAGAACAACACACTTATAAATTAATTTTAATAAAACGAATTTGTTGAACGTGCATGTAATTAACAAAATGTTTTGTAATAATACGTACCTCTCCGTGCACAACATGAAGCATTGAGTCTCCAACCATTGAAGAATTGATAGTGATCACGTCTACGTTCTCTTCATGCAATATTTGAATAATTTCGCAGAAAATGGACTCGTTATCAACCCTGCAGCCGCATGTTAGAATGACTTCAAGCGAAGAACCCGTTTCATGAATCTCCATTTTTGGCGGTTTTACGCTTCCTTGTGCTTCAGAAGCACTTCTCTTCTTCCTTTCCATTAACCTTTCTTTCTTCTCCTGCGCCATCTTCACTTTTGTCTCTAAGCTTTCGATGTAGTTGATAGCTTCATCTATTTGATCACGCACTGCTATCGCTTCCTGAGTTAATTAAACAAAAAATTACATCATATCATATCAATCATCGATATTATTGCAACTCAGCGCTGCATCTCAAGTAGTTACAAAAACGTTAACACTGATGTCGTATACTGTATACACACATCATTTTCATTTTTTTTACAAAGCAAAAGAGAATACAAAAAAATTAAACAAGGTATATATATATATATATATATATATATATATATACACACACTCGTGATTTCCTTGCATGCATGCGATGCATATATATGCATGGAGATCGAGATCGAGAGAGTAGCAGACCTTGGCCTTCGGATTAGGGAGAAGAGAGTTGAGTTCGGAAAAGAGGTTCTTTATTTCTGTTCTCCTGTTTTTCTCTATGATCTTTCTTTCGAGTTTGCATGAAGATGAAGAAGAAGGTTGACTTCTCCGTTTATGATCCATTTGACAAATTAATCTTGAAATTTCTAGATTTCCTTACAATATTAATTACTCTAATAGGCCGATTTAGGACACTTTTACGAGAAGATGTTTTGGTGAACGTGTGTATAGCCAGGGAGAGAGATATTAGGGGGGACAAGGCCAATAACTATAAAAATTAATTAAAATTTATGTATAAAATTTTATATAAAATGTTTCTATATTTTAAAATATAAAGTAGATTGCTAATTTATTAAAATGTTAATAGAAAATATAATTAAATAAAAGATAAAGTAAGCATTTTTTTGAGAAAAAAATTAAGTTTATAAATATCAATCCATCAATTTCACGCACCACATAAAAAAAATATTAATTTTATAATAGAAAATGTTAATAAATAATAATAAATTCTAAAATTATTTTTAATCAAATGAATTAGATGTAATTTTTTTTATAGTTTTAAAATAAGAATAATGCATGATAAAAAGGATAGTACTCTTAATAGATAAAAAAAATTGTATGATAAAATATTAAACATAATATTATTATCTTTACGATTAAAAATATAAAAATAAAATATTTTATCAAAAAATAAATAAAAAAATGACACTTAAATGCCATAATCTATCCCCAAAGTAAAAATAATGTTTAATTACACTTTTTACCCCTCAACTTTTTAATTTTTGATAAATCTTACCTTGAATAAATTATATTGAAATATTTTATTCTTAATTTTTTAAAATGTGAAAAATTTCATCCTCAATCATTTATTCATTAATAAATATAAAATTGAAATAAAATTTGCTAAAAAGGAAAAATTAGAGGCAATATTTGTAAAAAAAAAATAAAAATTAGAGATAAAATTTATAAAAAAAAATACATAAATTAAAGATAAAATATACAATCACGTGATAGTAAAATGATAGAAAGTAAATTTTATCTTAAAAATTAAAATAAAATGTGTTAAATTAATATATTGTGAATAAAATTCATAATAAATATAAAATTTGAGATAAAAAAAAATGCAACCTAAATATAATTAATTTACTATATAAAGAAATTATGAAGGTTCATGTTGCAACCTAGTGCGTCTCTATTTATAGTAGAGTGGGAGAGTGGGTACATCATATTTGCATGCTTGATGTTATTTGTCAGCCGAGTTGACAGTTCAAATCTGTCTTTCCTAATATATTTTTAATATTTTAATTGTGATTTAAAATATTTTTAATCATTTAATTTTTTTTAAAGGTTTTTAAATATTATCAAATATATTTTGAATCTTTCATTAATTTTTTTAATAACATCATTAATAATGTTTGATTAACATAATTATGTTACAAATATACATCCACTCTCCTCAGTCAAGCCTCCCTTCACCGCCTTCCCAGTAGACAATCCTTTCTTCTTCTTCCCCCTCGCCACTTAACTCATTCAAAACTAATATCTTCAATTCCTCAACATCACTCAACTCACTCAAAGCCCCTTTCTTTCTCTTCTTATTCACCTTTTCACCTTCACTTGTCATGGCTTGTCAATTTCTTTTCAATTTAGAGGTTGGAGAGCTAGACGCTAGAGAGTTTGCGAAGGTAGTTGACATAGGTGAAGGATATGAGGGAGGAGGCGAGTTCAGCTGGGGGCGATGGGGCAGTTTAGGAGGGGGAGCGTGTGGAGTGTGGAGTGTGGAGAGGGATTTCAGGACGGTGAATGAGAAGGTGAAGAAGGAGTAACGCGGTAGTGTTAGTACAATTGTGTTAATTAAACACTAATGAAGTACTTAAAAAAGATAAAAAAAAATTTAAAGGATTAATTTTTTTTTAAGAATTAAAAATATATTTAAGTCTTAATTAATATTACTAAATTGTTAAATGTTATTTAAAAGTTTCTCTATATAAAAAGGTTTTAATATCTTTTTCATATTTGTAAAATCAAAAAATAAAATTATTATATAAATTATATTTTTTTCATTTTACTACGTGTAACATTTTAAAATTTATTTTTATTATCTATTTTTTAATATAATTTTAACTTATAATAGATAAGTATTTTTTAAAAAATTAAAAATTATAGATTATATTAAATATTTAAATTATATTATTGACAAGCAAAGCACAAGATGCGCCTTAATTTTAAAATTACAGTTACAAAGCATTAATCGTCCAGACACTCCATCGAAAAAAAAAATCGTCCAGACACAACAAAGCCACCTCCAACTTACTAACCCCACATAGGTACCTCTAATTAAATGCTACACCATGGTTAATACCATAGCTCTTATAGCAAATTGATAAATAAATACACTTTTGAGAAGTGGTTTCAGGCTAATCAATACTTAGTCAAAGTTTCATTTATACTCTAGCTTTTTGCTCTTGGTCTGGGACGTGTTTTTTTCTTTGCCGTTCATATGGCATATTTATTTTGGCCTAATTATATAACTGGTTACTTAATTATTATTAAAAATTTAATTGAATCCTTCAATTATTAAAATGTTTAATTAATACATCTAATTTCTAAAACTTATTCAATCAAGTCTTTCTATGTAGGAAGAGTAGTTTGGTGGTTTTTTAGGATACGATTAAGTGCTATTTACTTTCAATATGATGTAATTAGTAAATGGCACATAGATGCTTTTGTGTGGCATCTTAAATACCTATTTTATTAAGGGAAGGAAATCACTTGATCCAATAGTAAGTATAAAAGATTTATTCATTATCTTTATAATTCATTCTCTTGAAATTTAATAGATTCTCTTAAAATCTAATGATTAATATTAGTTATTCATTACAATTATTAAAATTTTAAGAGAATAAATGGTGGGATAAAAAGTAAGCATCTTATATTTATTATTGAAATAAGTTGATTTCTTCTCATTTTATTAATATATGTTAGTATTATTTGCCGATGAAAGAAAAATGAGCCGTAATCCAATTTAATCATCGATCACTTTCAATTGCGGCTTCTAATTATTAATCAATCCATTTATTGGCGTGCATAGCCTTCACTATGGTCATGGCTAGACTGGACCATCCCTATATATACTATGAAGTATCACGGCCATAAATACCCTTAATTTGCTTGCAAGTTGTATAATTTATTCAAGTTTAATAATAATATATTATAAGTGCAAAATATTTTCCAAAAAAAATCAATACAAAATATTAGTGTAGAATATTTTTATACGTTATTTTATCATAATTATTAATTTATAAAATTAAGTTAATATTTATAAAATTATCTTAAAAATTATACAAATAATATATTATGATTAAACGATAAGATAATTTTTTTTTTTTGTCTGGATCATGTATATCTTTTACCGAAAACAATCCTATTTAAGTTGAACATGACTAATATATGACTAATATATGTGACAAAACTCTCATTCCAATTAATTAACATGGTTGTCTAGTTGATAAATTTCTCTCCCGTTTTGTGAAACAAAATATATAATATATGAATCTTAAAAAAATAAAATTTATTTTTTCCTAATGCTATTTTTACCACCGATGAGTGCATCTAAATAGTGTGTTTTTATGTTAAATAGCATAACATTTTTTTTTTGGTGTTAACCATGGATGTCCTCCAACCCACTGGGTCGAAGACTAATCCCATTCGCGGTTCGTGGCTGCCGCTGGCCCAAAGGAATTTTGCACACGATGAGAATCGAACACGGGACCTCCCACTAAATAGCATAACATTAAGAGAGCACAGACACTTACATACTCTATACTCTGCTCGTTTAGGTTCACCAGATTGTAATATACCAAGTGAATCCAAAACATAAAAAGAAATTTTGAGCAACTCAATTTTGGGAACATAATAATGATCCATTATTCATGAACCCTTATTGGCTATATTATTCTATAAATAATAAAAACAAAGAAAAAAGTAATGAAATTTCGTGGCAGGGTACTATTCTACCACTAGACCACTCGTGCTGTTTGTTCAATGAAAAAATGGCTGCAACAATATTAATATGTTTTTCTAAATTTCGTGGGCCTCAGTTATATTGGACTCAAAAGTGAATGATATGGGCTAAATGGTCCATGAAGAAACCACCCCAAGAACTGCCAGTATCAGGAGGTGATTTTTTTAAAACTATTTGATTTAAAATTCCTATATGAATCTTAAAATTGCTGTTTATTATACAGCAAGTGCTCATTTTTAAATTAAAAAAAACTATTGTGAGGGAGAAATCCATTTTTTGAAATTTATTATGACCTCGTGGAGGGCTTTGGAGTTTGGTTAAATGGTGATTGGTGTGAAGGCTTTCACGATTCTCGTGAGTGGAAGTTTGCAAGATGTGGAAGTGAAACATTGACTTAATTTTGCTTGAAGAGTAGTAAGTACTACAGGTTATTATCTGTGTTCTGTGAAACATGCTGAATCCTTTCAAGTCAAACACGTGCTATAATTCTAAACCTGCGTTTTCATATTGTTTATGCTAGAAGTTTGAGGCTAGGCATAGGCATATGTGCTATGTGCTGCGTATGCATATTCATTATTTAACGGCTCAACTTGATTAGTTGTACGTTGTCCGCTGTTACTTTTAACCTTTAAGGCAGATCTTTTTTTCCTTATTTAGAATGCCATGCATATATTGCCATATATAGTACGTGTTTAGTTATGTACGTAAGCTAGGTCATCTTCAATGAATGAATGAAGATTAATTTACCCGGCCTAGCTCCCCTGCATATATAGCTAATTAACTACAGTGCATCATATATATATATAAAAACATACAGCATATGCAAATTAAGAAAAGAAAACACACACATACATAGTCTTGGTCTAGACATTTTGGGAATCAGGGACGAAATTATGATTAAGTGATCTTTACATATAAATATTATAAAATTTAAATATGTATTCAATAAAAAATAAAAAATAATTAATAAAAAAGTATATCTTATTAAAATGTTGTGAATAAACTTTTAACAATTCTTTATTAGAATCATTTCTTCTTGGTGACTCACATCAAGTATAATTAATAATTAAATATTTTACATTTTTAATAACTTTTATAATGGAACTTTTAACATAACCTAAAAATGATATCAATTCATTCTGAATCTTATGCTTAAAATAATGATAATAAATTTCATGATTTTGAATACGTCTAAATTTTACATTATCAAATCAAATTCACGATTTCACGTTTAATAAGACATTTCACAACTGAGCATATTCTCAATAAAACTTATCTTCAACGTTTTCTCTCTTTTGTAACTTCTTGTTGAAATATTTTATCAATTGTTTGATTTTTGTCAAATCTTACTCTTAATATGCTTCCAATCATTAAAATCCTTAATTGCTAATGATTTTTTTTTTATTATCATTTTTGAACAACTTACAACAAAAACAATATACTTTGTTAACATATTTGGAATAAACCAACCATTTTCTATCACTAGTCTCACTATTACTCAATTTTCTAGAATAACATATATATATATATATATATGAAGTATGTTTACAAATGTTATCTAAAGGAAAAACAAGATTTATTTCTTTAATAGGTCCATTTTTCAACTAAAATATCTATTTGTTTTTATCAAGATTACCCCAATTTTTAGTATCATAAATATCTAAAGAAAGAATTGATTATTCTTTGTCAATGCAAAAAGTTTCAATATTAGATTCATTTGTCACATTATTAGTCTTACTTGAATCATTAACCTCGTCATTTTCACTTGGTTTTTAATATGTAAATTTTCATTTGATTGATCCAAATTTTCATAAGAACTTACTTTAAAAATAAATTTATCAAGAGTTCTTTGTTGTGATTTTATTAATTCTTCCTCTCGTTTTTTCTTATTTCTTTTTTCACTTCCAGATAAATATTTTCTAGGAAACATATTACAAAAAATATAGTAGCTTATAAAACTAATATACAAAGAACAATAACACTCATATAAAATCAATAAATATTGAATTTGACTCAATTACGCAATTAAATTTAATTATAAATATATATACGTATTTACAAGTGAAAGTGATATACATAACAATTTTCATTAGTTTTATTTCAATAATAAATCAATTCCAAACAAATTGAATTATTGGATTCCGAACCTCCTCACTCCCTCCCTCTTGAAAAGACTCAGAGTGTAGTAGAATTTTTTTTTTTTATAAATGTATACACGTAAAGTAATTTAATGTAATTTTCTTTTAATTTTTATCATCTCTTTATATAGATAATAAATTTATATATGTTGTACAAAATATGAAAAATATAATCAATTTTTTAACTATTAATTGTAACAAATTGATTTTTACATGTTGAAGATTTAAAAAAAAATATAATATGAGAAAATTAAGTTTTATAGTCGTTATAAATTGTTAGTGTTTTAAAAATAAAATATATTGTTTTAATGTTGTAGAGATATTATAACTGGTTAACCTTTATTTTCATTTAAATTATTGATGCGTAAGAGATAATTAAGGATGAATAGGAGAATAATAGATAAAAAAAAATTAAATTATATTTTTTTAAAATAAAACTAATTAATTTTTTTTTACTAAAATATTAAAAAAATAATAATCTGGGACTTCCAAGATTAATGGACCCTGATGGTGGCCGGCCCTGCACATACACTTATGATGTGAGCTGTGCCTATTGGTGTAACTAATAGCTGCTAGCTAGCGTGAAACATAGACTTTATTGAAAAAAAGGAACGCATGCAGTGCCAAAGACCAGTTGTTATTTGTCAAACACGTGCACTCGGTCGATCTAACCCTGCGTTTTCATGGGAAATTCAAGGAAAGCCCCCAAAAGAATAGAATTGAGACGTCACGCAAGTTGAAATCTCTGTGACTGATATTTCCAACAAATTAAGGGTCCAGTGGCATGCGAAGGTGATCAGATGACAAAAGGAAAAAGGCCACCAAAAAACATTAATGTCTGTTTTTCTTTTTTCCGAATACATTATTTTTTCGTAGACTTATTTATTATATTAGTCAATCAAATCCTTTGAATTTTTCTTGTTAATATCTAAATGATTCAAAATTGATAAGGAGTTAGTCAATAATATTCGAAACATGTTTTTATTTTGAGTGTTTATTTATTTTCTATAAGTATATATGGATTGATTACAAATCGAAATATGATTAGAGTTTTTATGTATTTTGAACTTATATCAAATGTAGTTAATATAAATCTCGTAACCTTTTTTTATTTTTTTATAGTCAACAATTAAAATAAAATATTTTTTTAATTTTTGTTATAGTTGTTGTAAAATTATTTCAGAAAGACTTTTAAGGGAGAAAAATATAAAAAAAAAATGAAATTAGCTTCTTTAGAAGTTAATATTGTCTTCTCCAATAATTAATTTGTAGAAGTCTCATATCTTTTAAATAAATCTATTTTAGAGAGTTTTTACTAATTGATTGTTAAAAATGACAATTTTAACTTCTAGAGAAATCAATTTTATTTTATTTTTATATTTTTCTCTCTTAAAAATTATTTTTGAAGTAGCATGTACAAACAAACCCTAAAACTTACTATATATAAGTAACTAACAAAAAAAATGAGGAAGGAAAGAATGAATGAAGAAATAATTAGATCTCTTCCTTTGACGTGTGGCTGTCATTTCCTTTTTGAGTTTTCTTTTATTGATAAATATGAATTATTAGTTTTTTAAAAAAATTATTATTGAAAGAATTTAAATTCATAATTATCTCTTTTTCTTGTTTTTTTCTTATCACTAAATCAACCTTTATATCTCATGTATATTGACTTGTTTCTTTAATTTCTCAATAAAGTGCAAGAAAATAATAAGCACCTTTTACTGTTTAGTAATGATTTATTTATTTTTTCCTTACGAAGAGATTGTTTTACATCTAAAAATTGTACATGTGTGACGTTCACCAAACACACGTGGTGGTTAATAAGGTATATAAATTTGTTAATTTTTTTTTATAAGTGATTAATTTTTATTTAATATTTTATAATAACTTCATAACACAATCCACTAATTATAAATTAGAGTTGATTAATTACTTACAAACATTTCAATAACTTCGTGATATTACTATATATTAACATATATCAATAATTAATAAACTTATGAGGTACATGGAGTAATAAAGTCATATATATATACGTGCGCGCGTAAAAAATATCTATTTAACGTAGAAGAACTTATTTGATTATCTCACTTTTTAAGATTTATTAAAGTTAAATTATTCGTTTAATATAACAAAACTTAACATTTTTAATGAAATTATGCATTTTTTTTATATAACATGTTTATACCTATTTATAATTTTATCATATAACAATACAATCTTAGTATCGACCACGATGTAACAATAATAAAAAAACATGTGAAAAAAAAGTTATTCATATTTGTATATATAGTTAACTAAGTGTAATAGTTAATAATCTTGTGACATATTATTAGTAATCAATATTTATGAAACAAAATAAACTATATTTATACATATAATTAATCAAATGTCATACTGAACTTTACGACAATATTAACCATATTTCAATAATTACATATACTCATTTTTTTCTTCTTCTGAATATCACACACACACACACACACACACACACACACATATATATTCATTTACTGATCATGAGAGAGATTTTGCTGGTTTGGAAACTAAAACTTTTAGTTATTTTACTCTGGTTTGCCCTGTTCGTGAGGATTACTGAGTGGGGGTATAATAGTTACTCATCAAGAGTCAAGATGATTAAATTAGCCGCTTAATTAAGTTAAGGCATTTAAGTTTGAAACATTCTTTTAAGAAAAGAAGAAAGAAAAGATTCATACGTGTTACAATCAACTGAAAAAATAAAAAACAAAAACAAGCAATAATATTTCAATGTCTAAACCCGACAAAAACTTATTGCCAATAGCATTTGATGATATTTCAATAGTATTAACTATTTCTCCCGATCTCCGTCCACGAACCTTTTCAGTCTCTCACTCGTTGCGGTTGTTCCTTGTTGAAAGAATTGCTAGAATATACATAAAACCATAAACAAAGAGGGTAAAATGATCATTAAACATTTACATGAATAATAAAATATTTTGAAGGGATAGTTAATTAATTTGTAAGATAAACAGTGTTAGGAAGAATTTATAAGAAAAAAAGGGAAAATACGATCGAAATGATATAATCAATATGCATACTTTTGCGTGCACAACATGTAGCATTGAGTTTCCAGCGAGTGAAGAATGGACACGCTTGACCTTTATGTTTTCTTCATGCAGTATGCGAATAATTTCACTGAAAAGGAACTGATTATCAAACCTACACATCAGAATGATTTGCAGCGAGGAACCCACTTCATGAATCTCAATTTTTGGTGCTTCACTGCGAGATCCATTCCTTTGCATTATTAAGCTTTCTTTCTTCTCCTGCGCCATCTTCACCTTTGTTTCTAGGTTCTTTATGTAGTTGATAGCCTCCTCTATTTGATCAACACGTGATATGGCTTCTCCCTGCGTTAGATGAAAGTTGCCCTCAATCAATAACACACATAATTACACACGTACACATTTTTTATTTATTTTTTATTTTAAGTATGTTCAAGCAGATAAAACTATGCATTATGATCCAGTGACAGGATTATCCTCTCTTATTATTCAACAAGTTGTAAACCTAAATTTCAAACTCAAAACTACTAATAAATTAGAGCTCAAACTAAAAAACAACCAAATAAGTTAAAATAACCTCACAGTATACTATAGTTGATACATGATATATGTCATATATATGCATGCATGTTTAATATATATAAAATTACTCTCAATCAACAAACACATAATATTTTAAGAAAAACACTACTTTTTTATTTCCTCATATAAATACATGCATGCACGGTGCAGGGAGGGAGGGAGGGAGGGAGGGACAAGCCCTGGGATTATTATTGTTAGGGAGAAGAGAGTTAAGCTTGGAACAGAGGTTCTTCATATGGTTTCTCCTGTTTTTTTCTGCAATCCTTCTTTCGATCCCTTTGGTTGAAGAAGGTTGTTCTCCCTGCTGATGATCAGCCATTGAAACTGCTGATACTCGAAGATTTGTTTAGGATCAATTTTATCAGTATCTTGGGTTCTAAGAAGATGTTTGCAGTGTTGCTCAGAGTGTTCACAGGTACGAGTAATCCGTAAACCCAATCCAACCCGACCCAATCCGATTTGAATGGGTTGATAGATCAAACTACATATAATGATCATGATTTTTTTTTGTACAAATAATAATGATAATAATAACAAAACAAAAATTCTATTCTCATTCACTCAACAATTTCACTCTCTATATATACTTCTTCACTTTAAAAAAAAATTTTCAAAATAGAAATCTTCTCTATACGAGTTACCGTCGCCCTTCGTTATAAGTACTAGTAATTTTTTTTATTTAATTTTATTTGGTAATTTCTTCCACAGTCTCTAGAAAGTCAAATCAATATGGTTCATTTTGATATAGTTTACATTAGTTTCTATCATTGTTTGTGATTTGACAGACAATGAAGCTTATAATTGTTTAATAATAAAGCTTACAACTAGTCAATTATCCAAGAAAATGTAAATTTATTTTTAGTTTATTTTGTATCAATATTATAATGTTATTTGAATTTTCTCAACTATAGTAAGTTAAGTAAACTTTGCTATCTGAGTTGATAACCATTTTATTTTGAACTTTTCGCATTAGGTGAATTAAGGTCAAAATGATCAATAATTAAGTTTGAAAGTGTTATTATATCTAACTTATTTTGTACATTAATATATGATTATGTTCATTTGTGATTGAAAATTATTTTTATTCTAAAAAAATAAGCAAAATTTGAAAATCTATTCTGAATTTTTAAAAAAATTTATTTAAAAAAAAAAAATACATCACTGACTCGATGACCCGACTCAACCCAATCCACTAAAAATTGATCGAGTTGAGTCAAGAATTTATAAAAACTCCCGTCAACACCCCTAGTGTTGCTACTTGCTACTAGCTAGCTAATTACCATAATTTAGGTACCTAGCTCCTTTTTTTATACCTGAAATTAAATTAAAATTGCTAATTACATTTTTTTTAGGGAAATATTTTTATCTTTATATTTATATAAAAAAGACAAATAAAAGTTTGAGAAGAAATTCTTGGGTCCAGTCAAATCTTAAGGTGTATGCAATTGAAAAAGTTTACACTAGCCTCGTGAATGTGTAGCTGGGGTGCAGTATATTTTGAAAGCATGGAAAACACTTTCAATGCTGACTTTGTTGGAAAAGTTAGGCGCAATTATTCACGCTACCTGGTGTTTGGGGTAGGGGGCATTGGCCCATGAATTTTTTTAAAATATTTTTTGTTTAAGAATTTTTTTTAATATTATATTTTGTTAAATTTTAGTTATTAAAACATTTTTTTTAAATTTGTTAATCACTAATAATAATATTGTGTACCTTTCTTATTATTTTTAACTTAATTATAATTATAATAAAAAAAATAATTATAAAAATTCTTATTTTTTTAATATTGTAAAAATAAGTGTAATAAAGAATATGAAAATGCAATAAATGCTCAAGAAAAATTTAATATTAGTATATAAAATAAATAAACACATTTTTAATTTTTTTTTGTTATTCTATATTTTATTATTTTAAAATGTAAGTGTAGATTGGATTTATCATATATTATATGTTATATTAGATTGAATTTTTTATTTTACTTATTGATAATTATTAGTTAGACATCTAAAATTAAAATTATATTTTTATCATATTTTATAATATATATATATATATATATGAGTATTATATTTATACATAGAAAATTATTATATAAAAAATCTTTGACATAAATTACATAAATTATTTTTTTATTAACTCCTCATCCTACCTCCGTCCCTGTTTACACCTTTTGTTATCTATAAATAGAAGGCTTTGCATAAGGATGAGTATGAAATGTTTTGATATGTTTAAGTTTGTTTTTTAAATGGATTGGATTAATTCGGTTCATAAAATAAATAAATATTTTTATGAAGTTTGTATTCCATCAGTAAAGATAACAGGCTAATCAGATAAATTTGTTTAATCCATTTAAATATTTTTTGAAAAATAAAAAATAAAAAAAAATTATTTATTTCACTTTCATTTAATTTTTTAAGTTATAAAACTAATCACAAAGTTTGCACACAAAAAAAAAAAAAAAAAACTAATCACAAAGTAGAAAATTAACAAAGTTATACACTTATCACAAATATTTTTTTTTAGGATTTAGGAAGTTTAAACGAATAGTTCATAAATTTGCAAGTTTAACAGACTGAATCTAAATCTCAACAAATTGAGGAAGTAAAAAAATCATATCCGTTATTATGAGTTCACAAATTAAACAGAATGGTTCTCGGATTTAGAATCATATACCCATCTAGAGTTTTGCAAACGAAGGAGTGCATCACCGAGATATAGAAATGAGGTTTCAATAAATAATTCTGATATATTTTATTCACTGAATAATGACATATATATACATAAGAGTTCCTCTAATTTCTCTCCTATTTAAGGAATGAAAGCTGTACATATAATCTCACAGCTGTACAAAGCCTAATTTACAGGTAACATAATATTTGACTACCTAAATTAGCTAATAGAATATTTGATTTATCTTAACACCCCCACTCAAGTTGGTGCATGGATATCACACATTCCCAACTTGAATAAAGACTCATTAAACATCCTTTTTGCCACTCCTTTGGTGAGAACATCTGCTAGCCGCAATTCGGATCTTACAAAGGGAAATGAAATTATTCCAGCTTCAAGTTTCTCTTTGATGAAATGTCTATCAATCTCGACATGTTTTGTTCTATCATGTTGGACAGGATTATGAGCAATAGCTATTGCTTTGATGTATTGTCACAAAGACAAATTCATAGCTTCCTTTGGTTCAAAACCCAAATCGACAAAACATTTCGAACCCACAAAAGTTCACATAACCCAAGTGCCATGCCTCTAAACTCTGCTTCAAAGACTAGATCTTGTTACTACTGGCTGCTTTTTACTCCTCCAAGTTACAAGGTTTCCCCCTACAAACGTAAAATACCCAGAGGTAGACCTTCTATCATCTTTTGAACCTGCCCAATCAGCGTCAGTGTACCCATCTACCTTTAGGTTCCCATGATTTGAGAACAAAATTCCCTTTCCGGGAGTGGACTTCAAATACCTCAAAATCCTCTCAACAAAGATCCATATGAGGCTTGTGTGGATCATGCATAAATTGACTAACGACATTCACTGCATAGGTAATATCCGGACGTGTATGAGACAAGTAAATTAGTTTTCCAACCAACCTCCGGTACCTCCCTCTGTCTATGGTAGCTGAATTTGAGCATTGAAAAAGCATATGATTTTGTTCAATTGGTGTATCACTGGTTTACACCCAAGCAACCTAGTTTCGGATAATAAGTCAAGAGTATATTTCCTTTGGCATAGAAAAATACCATGTTTTGATCTAGCTACTTCAATGCCCAAAAATATTTGAGGTCACCGAGCTGTTTCATCTCAAATTCGGACGCAAGGTATTGTTGCAAACTAGAAATCTCATCCTGGTCATTCCCTATAACTATCATATCATCTACATAAATAATCAATGCTGTAATTTTACCTTTTTCTTTCTTCAAAAATAAGGTGTGATCGGAGTTACTTGCTCTATAGCCAAAAGTCTTCATAGACTTAGTGAACCTTCCAAACCATGCTCTTGGTGATTGTTTTAATCCATATAAAGCCTTCTTTAATTTGCAAACCTTCATTCCATTTGAATCTGTCATGCACAGTGGGGAATCCATATAAATTTCTTCTAAAATTTCTCCATGTAGGAAAGCATTCTTCACATCAAATTGTAGAAGAGGCCAATCTTGGTTCGCTGCTAGTGACAAGAGTATTCTCACAATGTTAAGTTTTGCTACTGGGTGCAAACGTCTCTTGATAATCTACACCATAAGACTGAGTGTAACCTTTAGCCACTAATCGTGCTTTATACCTCTCGATAGTTCCATCAACTTTGTGTTTAATTGTGAAAACCCATTTGCACCCCACTGTTTTCTTCCCTTTTGGTAAAGGAACAAGATCCCAAGTGTTATTCTTCTCTAAAGATGTCATCTCCTCAACCATTGCTCTGGTCCACCTAGGATCTGCCAAAGCTTCCTATACATTGCTAGGAATAGAAATTGAGGATAATTGAGATACAAATGATGCATATGACTCAGATAACTTGTGAGATGACACATATTTACCAATAGGGTATTTAACTTTGGTTTAAAGATCTGGTTCATATCTAATCGGAGGTTGACCACGGTTAGAACGGGGTGGAAGGTTATATTGGACAGCATTTTCATGGTCAGGTTCATGCACATAAGTATCAATTTCAGAATTGAAATCAAGATTATTTTCAGGCAAAGGAGAATCAATTTCAGAATTGGACACATGATCAGTTTCATGTGTAATTGTATTATCAAAGATAGAGTCAAGAGATACCTCTAAAGATTCATGCTGAACCTGTGGAGAAGATTGACTAAACTGGTCATGATCAGAAGGCACTGTATTATCGAAAGGTGGAGTTTCCATGACAAGAATTGACTTATTTCTGCAGAGTGATTTTCACAAGATAATTTATCTTCACAAAATAAATCTGGGACATCAAACATACTAACATCCTGATGCTGCACTTCTCTAACGTTCCCTCCCTGAAGTGTAGAATCAACATAAAAAAAATTATCTTCATCAAATGTCACATCCATAGAAATATAAAATTTCTTTGATGTTGGATGGTAAGCACGATAACCTTTGAGTTGACCCATACCCAACAAAAACACATTTAATAGCTCTTTCTTCAAGCTTTGTACGTTGATGTGGGTGTAAGTGAACATATATAACACATCCAAACACATGAGGTAGAAGATTAACTATGGAAGGAAGAACACAATGATCAGACAACACATCAAGAGGTCTTCTAAAGTTAACCACACTAGAAGGGGTTCGATTAATCAAATAAATTGCGGAATTCACAGCCTCGCCCCATAAATGAGATGGAACATTACCATCTATTAAAAGTGATCTAGTCACTTCTAATATATGTCTATTTTTCCTCTCAGCCACTCCATTTTGTTGTGGTGAGTAAGGACATGTAGTCTGATGCAAAATGCCTTTAGAGTTCATAAACTCTCTTAATTCGGTTTTAAAATATTCTCCTCCATTGTCTGATCTAATGACCTTTATACATGTGTTAAATTGTGTTACTATCATTTGATGAAAGGAACGAAACACATCAACCACATCACTTTTATGTTTAAGCAAATATACCCAAGTGACCCGAGTACACTCATCAACGAAACTGACAAACCATTTTTTTCCATTATGCGTAGGTTGAGGGGCTGGTCCCCAAACATCTGTGTGAATTAAAGAGAAAGGAAAAAAAAGTTTTTTTATTGCTTAAGGGGAAAACAGCACGATGGCTTTTCGCCATTACACAAGTTTCACAAAGAAAATCTGAAATATTGCATTTATGAAATAAGGATGGAAATAATTTTTTCAGATAACCAAAAGAAGGATGTCCTAATCGTCTATGCCATAGCCAGATTTCCTTTTTATTTTTATCTTGTATGTTCTCACTGCATAAGATAAGCCAATGCTCCTTTATGAGTTTTTTGTGAAACATTTTCAAGATAATACAGCCCTTCACTTTGTCTACCACCACTGCCAATCTTCTCCTTGGTATGTATGTTCCGAAAAAGACAATGGGTTGGGTAAAACAAAGCAACACAAGAATGTGATTGAGTTAATTTACTAACAGAGAGAAGATTACAGTTCAATGTAGGAACAAATAAAACATTAGGTATTGATAAGGAAGGTGAAAGGGATACAAGACCAACCCCTTCAATAGGAGATGAGACTCCATTGGCATTAATAATGATAGTTTTAGAACTTTTAGGGGAAAAATTAGTAAATTTATGCGGATCACAAGTCATATGATCAGTAGCACCTGAATCAATTATCCAATCGCTACCCTTAGTAACAACGAAAAGATTAAGAGCAGAGTTAGATATACCCGACTTGGTTACAAATCCAACAAAGAGCAGTGAGTAGAAATATGGCTCTTAACATTTTCTGCCTTATTATTAGAAGTGGGTTTGCCTTTTGGATGCCAATCTGGATAGCCATGAAGTTTGAAGCATGTCTCAGCAACATGATTATCCCCATTACAATGGGTACACTTGCGGAATCCTTTTTTAGAATACTTCTTGACAGCAAAGACTGACCCCTCGGTAGACTCACCACCAAGCATAGCCTCTTGGCGATTTGCCTTTGCGCAAACAGTTGCATAAACTGATTGAACATTAGGAAGAGGAGTGGTAGCAAGAATACGGCCACGAACTCCATCCAAATGTGAATCCAGGCCAGCCAAAAACACATAAACTCGTTGAGAATTAACCATCTTGTTATATTTCTCAACATCCTTAGGGCATTCCATGGTACAATCTTTAATAGCATCATACTCTTGCCATAACATCTGCAATTTACCAAAGTATGTAATAATAGAGCCTCCACTTTGCTGAGTAGAGATTACCTCACGATACAATTGATAAGCTCTTGATGCATCTTGGTTGACTGAGTACGTCTCCTTCACAGTTTCCCAAATTTCCTTTGCCGTAGCTAAGCGAATGAAAAGGGATCTGATATCTTTGGTCATGGAGTCCAAAAGCCAGGACTTGACCAAGCAGTTTTCATCTTCCCAAGCTTCATATTCATCAGATTTCGTATTTTCTGGCGCAGCCTTTGATCCGGTGATGTAGCCCCAACGTTTTCTGCCTCTAATCTTATTCTGCGCATTCAACAACCACTCGACATAGTTGGTGCCGTCAAGCCGTTACAGGGTGAGCGCTTCATGAATATGGGCAGCGGCGGAAGTTCCAGAATCAGACTTATTTTTATTTGAAGAAGCCATCGGAAATCAGAAATTATTCAAAGAAGCCAATAAAGCACCGATTCCTATGGTGGAGGCGGTGTTAGCTCTGATACCATATAAAAACGAGGTTTCAATAAATAATTCTGATATATTTTATTCACTGAATAATGACATATATATATATACATAAGAGTTCCTCTAATTTCTCTCCTATTTAAGGAATGAAAGCTGTACATATAATCTCACAGCTGTACAAAGCCTAATTTACAGGTAACATAATATTTGACTACTTAAATTAGCTAATAGAATATTTGATTTATCTTAACACGAGAGAGCAAAAACAAGATAGTTTTTCAGTAGATGTGAACAACAGTGTGGGAAAAATACATCTGGTAGGATAGGTATCAACTCTCTTAACTTTTGATATTGGAAAAATACAGTATTAGGATAGGAGCAGGGCTCACGAAAAATATTATATTGTATCTCTTTGTGTAAGAATGGAAAGAATATTATAATATTCTTTAATACACAGTGAAATATATTTCAAAATTTATCCCGTAAATTTTCCTTTGAAAAATTTTTCACGTTCAATATTGGTGATCAATTTTTATCATTACCTTATTTTGGTGTTTCCACTGGTCCACAACATCCAAGTTTATTTATTTTTAATTTACACTGGAGGGAAGAAATAAGGGGGAAATAGTTAATTTTTCATTGAATCAACTAAGAATAATCCAAAACACATGCACATCCTAATATAACTAATTACCTCTGATGCTGTTACGTTGAATTGAGAGCATGAGTACCACGGTTTTAGTTGCTGCTATCTGGTTTTTTTTTTTTAAACTGCAAATCAATTGTATTAAAGAGGACACCAGAAGTGTCAAAAGTTAAAAAAAACACTATAACACAACAAAACCAGTTACAAAAATAATACTAGTGCTACCTATACCACACTTATACAAAAATATATGACTTATATGCACCCTATCACTTACAGATCATCACAGATTCCACAAAATAGTTTACTACCCGACTCTGTTGTTTGCTATACCCACTTTACATCACCAAATTGCAAAAAGCAGTACACCCCTCAGTTGGCTGTTATAACCCAATATAAATCGCCCTACTCATTCCACCTATTCACAGATACCAATCAATTTTAATACTAACCTTTCTCAAGTTGCAAAAACATCAATAACAATTACAAACCTTGCAGCACCACCTTAGGTTGTTGATACCACTCATAGAAAGAGTTTGTAAATGCTTTTCCTTTAGCTTTCATCCATTGCCAAGATCTGATGATTAACTCCCATAACTGCTCCACGTCCACTTGTTCTTCTTTGAAAATCACATTATTTTTAAGACACCATATCGACCACATAACCGCTGCCCACACCACCTATGAGAGTTTCTTTTCGTTCTTGTTAGATACCATGTCAGTGTTGCCAAAAGTGTATTTCGACAATTTACATATGTTCCACATCCTCAATTATACAATTACACAAGCAACAAAGCTCTTCAGCATCTGGTAGTGATATGCCTCTGCTAATAAGATTCAATTTAGTTGCTGCTATCGGGTAATGTCAATCTCTTCAATGATGAGAGTCAAATTGAACATAAAAAAATAAAAAAGAAATTAACAATCTCGTGATGCTTCATCTAACATCAGCATAAGAAAATTAAATTGAGGAAGAGAAAATCACGTAAATCAGACATTTATTGATCAAACAGTCCCCTTATTATTTTTTTTCGTTAATAGGTGAAGATGGGTTGGCTGTAGAATGTAGTGTTGGTACTTGGTAGCATAGCATGTGTCATTCCTACTTCCTAGACAAATATTTAAGATATGTTTGGTTTAATGTTAAAATAAACATATGCATATTTTTAAACATATTTTGTGACAAATAAAATTTCACAAGTCAAGTTAGCTGTTTAGAGCCTCACAACAGTAAAACAAACACGCATTTTCATCAATTTCTACACAACATATAATTAAATATTGTTATTTTTTTCTCATAAATTAAAAAAAACTTAAATATGAACAAATTATACTAGTAATTTAAGAACACCTAACTTAAATAAAGGTTGAAAAAGGGATGTAGGTGTTGGAAAGGGTGTCAGGATCATTCTCCATATTCAGGGAAAGGGAGCTATGGAACTAATTGTATAGCTAACTACGGTTAAAGGAATTAACCACATGTTAAATTAAGCTAACCAACTAAATGATTAACTTAACAAAATCACAGAAAATCATGGTAGAATCAATATGAATTTTAAAATGAGCTGTGAGGAGTCTCGTCTCGATCTTGAGCCAAACTACTTCACTGGCAACTGAAGATAGAGCTAGCCCTATACTGTGCTTCAGCTGAGGAATGAAGATAGCTTTTTTTTTTTTTTTGAAGATAGTACTTCAAGTCACCTAGAATCTTTAGTTTGAAAAGAGACTAAAGCAATTGTTGAATTTTCTGAACTCAAAGTTAAAATAATTCAATTTTATGATGCTACTACATCCACAGTCCGAGATTGATAACTTTTATTTATTTATTACATGAGATGAGATCGATCACTTTATGGTATGATCATGGTTCATCCTAATATTACGTCACATTTTCCACTAGGTGATTTTTTGCCAATGTGTGAACCATTATGCATATGGCAAGGCAAGCGCTTATTGGTATCTAAACCATAAAAGCATAGTAGCATACAATAATAACAAAGGTCCTGTTTGTGCTGACAGAATCAGTATCCAGATATATACCTCACAATTTTATTTTGTTTATACTCTTTATTTATTTGATTCCAGCTTTTTCGAGGTCAATGTTGCATGAATACCACTTTAGAGGTGGCACCGTGGCGACGAGACATCGAGAGCGAGAAGTAGTGAGGAGTAACAATTGACATATTGGAGTCGATCTTGTCTGTTGAAGGGAAAGAGTCGCCTCGCGTGTCTGTGGTGGAGGTCGATGGCGGCGGCGTGGCATCAAGGGCGAGAAGAAATTGAAGGCGTAATGGTGGTGCTTGATTAGCACTCCGATCTCGACGGTGTGGGACTGATCGTGATTAATTTTAAGGTGAGGATGTGCGGAGCGTGCTCGTGGTGGAAGTGGGGGAGGAAGATTTAGGATTTGTGAGAGATACTCAGCTGATAAGGGTGGAGGCGCTAGTTTATCACTTTGGAGGAAGAATTGGGTATGGGGCTAGGTAACTTTGGGATTATGAATTAGGGCATGTGGAAATTGATGAGAGGAGAATGACTTAATTTTGATGTATTTTTGGAGTGGGAGTGAGTGCATGTGTATGCATTAGATAGTACCTAGGTAGGTGTTTGGTACCTTAGATACTAATCATCATCAATAAAATATTTTTTCTACAAAAAAAAAAAAATACCACTTTCTATCATATCATATAGAAATAATACCTTACACCATTAGCAACTTATAAAATCTTGAAAGGTATTTGTGAATAGCCTAAACATAACATTAAAAGAGAATATAAATAGTGAGATACTCACATAGTTATTTAGGTTTACCAGATTAGAACATAAAAAGAAAATTGAGCTACTCAATTTTAGGTAACATAACAATCATCCATTATTCATGAATCCTATTTCTATAATAAAAACTGAGTAAAAAATGTGGTATCCTATTTCTATAATAAAAACTAAGTGAAAAATGTGGTGAGCGTGGATCGAAAGTGAATGATTCATGTACTGTGGCGGGGTGGTGCTGTTTGTTTGTGAAAAAATAGGTTGTAACTTGTAACAATATTGATATAGTTTTATTAAATTTCGTGGGCCTCAATTTTTGTTCATATTATTAGACTCAAAAGTGAATGATGTGGACTAAATGGTCTATGGAGAAACCACCCCCAAAACTGCCGGTATCAGCAATTTTTTTTTTTTCTTTTAATTGCAAGTCCTCATTTTTTTAATTTTTTCTTGTGAGGTTGAAATCCATTTTTGAATTTTATTATAGACCCGTGGAGGGCTTTGGAGTTTGGTCAAATCAAATGGTGGCTTTGACGATTCTCGTGCTAATTTTCTTCAATGCTTTCAACAAATGACTCCTTTTATCTAAGGGCTAATTTATAAATAACTAATTTTTTTAGTGCAACCATCTAACTAAGTTGGAGGTGTTGAATAATGGCCACATGTTTTATTTTATATTATATTTAAGGGTACAAGACTACAAGATAAGTTACCTCATTATCGTCTTTTTTTCAGTGGATCATGTTACACCACTTACACGCTGCTCATACTTAAATGTTCTGTGACTGTGAGGGGTTGGGCCAGATTACAAAAAAGTTATGAGGGCAGATAAGAAAGTTAAAGTGAAAGAAACCCACTCAAAAATATAAAATAAAATATATTAGTATCGTTTTACACATTATTTTAAAAGAATATTTTGAAGGAAAAATAGGATAATAAAATAAAATTAGCTTCTATGTGAGTTAAAATTATCTTTTTTAATAATTAATTTGTAAAAATCCTACATAGATGAAATTATTTAAGAGAGTTTCCATAAATTAATTATTGAAAAAAATAATTTTAACAGAAACTAATTTTTTTTTTATATATAAAAAGAAATTAATGCTAATAAGATAATATATATTCTTCAAAATCTCGAAATATCAAATCCAAATGAATTAAGAGTGTGTTTTAAAATATACAATTGTATTTCTTTAAATGAGTTTACTTAATATAAATTAATCATGATGTACGTAATTTGTGATGCTAAGAGTTTTAGATTAAATTTGGAATGTTTGCATCTCACTTATAAGTGGAATGAGTAGAGGAGGAGGAAAAACATTATATAAAGATAAAGACACTAGGAAAATCCTAAGGCAGTGCTAAAAAAAAATTGCTGATTAACTATGATTTTGTTTATTTTGGATTAGAATCCTCTACAGTTAAAGATAAAGAAGAATTAAGGTGATTTAATAGTAGATCTATTGGTTGAAATTTGTTACATTGTATTTATAGTATTGGAAAAATTAATACTTTGATTCTATAACCTTTTTTTTTTAAATTTAATTAGCCCTTTAACTTTGAATTATTTTATTTTAGTCATCTAAATTTGAAATGCCTAATGAAATAGTATTTTTGTTTTGTTAACTCTAGCCAACTTTATTAATTATTTTGCCCATGTGCTGAATAATGTGGGGCATCACCTCCATAGCTTCATCTCCCTTTAACAAGAGTTACTTTTCCTCTTTACTTTTTCTTTCTTATGCAAGTGAGTATGGTCATGACTGTGGTAGACTCCCATGGTCGACCTAATGTTCCATTTTTAGCAACTAAATTAAATGAGTTCATATAGACCCAACCTCCAAAACACCATTTTCATATATTCTGAAGAATCAAAAACCTATTTTGTATTGTTTATTTTAATACAAAACAAAATACTTAATCAAATATTTTTCTTATTAGGCTACAAAATTCGCCTCAATCTGTTTATTTCAAATTCATCAAGAGGGAAATTTATATGCTGATTTTATTTTATTATTTTATGGGTTGTAGACCGAAGACCCAAACATTATTCTGTTTAATTTTGGAATTCTGGGTAAACCTCCATATCAGTCCATCGAGCCATATTTTTATCCATTTCCCCCCCCTCAACTTGCATTGCTTGTAACTAGATTTCGTTTCTTTATTTAAAAACATTTTTTTTTAAAGTGACCGCAAATTTTTGAAAAGTGAGGTCAGGGGAAAATGCTTACATGGGTTAATAATTCCTTAAAAAGAAGAATTATAAAGAAAAAAAAAAACACAACAAAAACTTTATTTGTGGAATAATAAAGAAACAGATGTCTGAGCTTTTTTGGGTGCTAATGATGTCTTTTGAGTTGTGACCACATGTAGTGCTACTATTATATTTTTGTTCATTTATTATATTTTCAAAACTCAAATGATCAATGAGCTTGCTTCTCAAACTCAGATATCAAGTTATGTCCCAAGCCACTTTCTTCGAAGCTACATATTACAAGTTATTGGGCACTGGGTTTGAGGGTTTCTTCCAAGCTTATCTCATCATATGAAATAATCAAATGATAAGGATAATCTTTTATATTTTAAAGGAAGTATATATAACTTATTTGGTTCTTAAAATTACACATTTTTTCCTATTAATTCTTACACTTATATTTCAAAAGCATATTGTAAAAATTGTACAATTAAATGGCCAGAGATGAGTAATTTTCCCTAAATAAAATTATATTTCAGTAACTAGCTACTCATCAGGTGTTTTTCTATTATACATATTTCATAAGTATATTTCATCCATGTTAACCATTTAACCGCTAAATAGTTAAGTTATTACCTAACACGATTCTCAGCGTATATCGAGTCATACCTAACTTTTCTCTTAACATCTTTGGTTGAACGAGTAGATCTTGTGAAAAGTACTTGTTGAGCACAGAACTTCACATCCCTATAAGTATATTCTCTTCAGAGCCTCCTTTGCCAATCTGTTGGAATTACTACTAGAATTAGATGCTTATAGGTTCAACCGTTATTATTACAGTGATAGTCCTAATTAAACACGGTCAAAGTAGACGAGCACTTCAAATTATATACCTTTATAGTGTGATTTATTCAAAGTCATTTTGTTTTAGATTTCATTTAGACGCAAATGGAATTATTGTGAGACTTTAATTTGACTTTCGATACAATTTTGTTTTCCAAATAAAGTATGAACTTATTGTTAACAAACTTTGTTGGCATTGAAAATGATGTTGTACAAAAAAGAAAAACTATGTGTTTTGATCTTAATTAATATAATATTAATGTAAAAAATTACATTACTAAACAACTAGCAATTATTCTAAATATGATTTTTAAAATAATTGTTATCAATTAATGTTATATTAACAGTGTAATGTATTTTAAGTAAGTTCAATAAGTATTTAATAAACAATAATATTCAATTCTCTAAAAAAAACAATAATATTCAATTATACTTTTAGTTAGTCTAATTTGAAACGTACACGATTTAAACTCAATAATAACTTTGCATTCAAGTCAGATATTTTTTTCTATATCAATAATAACATGTCGAATCTTCTTTTTTATGTAATTGAACAAATGTAATTCTTCTATTAATTAATCAAACTAAGCATGTATCACGACTCACGTTGACATGTAGATAAAAATATTCATTAAATCATAAAATAATCGTGTATTGAAAACGTGAAAGTTGAAGTTAGGTCTAAGTATATTACCACTAGATCGAGTTGGCCTAGTGATGAAGGTTATCTGTTGCATTTTAAACAAAACAAATGTAGCTAAAAACAAAAAAAAAAAAGCAATTTTGAAGTTGAATATTTACCTTTTCTTCTTTAGCTACATATAAATTATTCCCTGTAATCAAATTAAGTGCAAAATCAAACACTCAAACCTCCGTAAAAATAATAGTAATGATAAAACATTAAAGTCCGTAAATAAAAGATAAATATTTAAATTTAATAAATTATAATACAAACTTTTTCAACATTAAAATGTTGATATACTATTTACAAACAAAAATCTTGAATAATTAGTTAAAATAATTAAATATTTTCAACCACTTGTCAATATATTATTAATTAATAATTAAAAAAATCCAAATAAAAGCAAACACAAACACAAACCCAAAAGGTAAACAAGTCTCCATATATTTTAAAAAGAAAAAACAAAATCCCTTTAACTAACCCACTTATTAGTTATTACTCTTCCATTCCATCTGACTTCATAGGTCGGTGATCTTTGTCGGAAATTTTTTTTTTATTTGAACCGTTTACTCTTTCTCAATTCTCAGTGCTTAATTTATTTATTTTTAGAAAAAAAAAATACTTTACTTATTTTACTACTAGCCTGGACTATGATGGCTACCACTAATTTTATTTTTATTTATTTTTATGTATTTTGTGAAAGTTGCCACCGCTAAGTTTCCACTTTGCATTTTGCAATTGTTGCATCAAAAAAGCACTTTAGTTTTTTCTCTCGCCGCCAGACCCCAACCAGTGCCAAATGCCAGTGTTCTGGTAAATGAATCAACCTAACACTTAAGTCTCACGGAAAGTCAACATAAGAGGCCTTGTATATGTTGCTAGATGCAGCATCATTAACTATAGGCTTAGACGTGTATTTATTCACTTTCTCATTAATATTCTGCTGCTGTTGTTGCCAACTATGATGTGTCCTCGTACTTTGTTTTTCCTCGTTTCAAATCTTCAAGTTCTGCTGAGTTGTGTGTCAGCAACTGAATTTGTTTACAACAGAAACTTCAACTCCTCCAACGTGAAACTCTATGGGAATGCCACCATAGAAAAGTCGGTTATTGAACTCACAAACCAAACTTTCTACGCCATAGGGCGTGCCTTTTACCCTCACAAAGTACCCATGAAGATGAAATCTACCACCCTTCTTCCCTTTGCAACCTCTTTCATCTTCTCCATGGCTCCCTGCAAGAACTTCCCTGTGGCTCATGGCTTTGCGTTAGTTTTCACGCCCGTGATGGCTGCAAATGGAGCACTCTCGGGGAACTACTTGGGCCTCTTCAACCGCGCCACTTCAGGTAACTCTTCCAACCATGTTTTTGCGGTTGAATTTGATGACTTTAGGAACGAGGAGTTCAACGAGGTGAATGATAACCATGTGGGTGTGGACTTGAATTCGATTATTTCGGAGTATTCGGAGCCTGCTGGGTTCTGGGGTGGGAGAGAGGGTGAAGAGGAGTTGGAGGATTTGAAGCTTGCTGATGGTAGAAACTATCAGGTTTGGATTGAGTTTGAGAATTCGGTGATTAATGTTACTATGGCACCAGCAGGGACAAAGAAGCCTCATAGGCCTTTGATTAGTAAGCCTATTAACCTTTCTTTTGTCTTGTTGGATGAAATGTATGTTGGGTTTTCTGGGGCAACGGGGAGAATGGTCGACATTTGTAGAATCTTGGCTTGGAGTTTTAGCAATTCTAACTTTTCAATTGGTGATGCTTTGAGTACCAAGCATTTGCCTCTGTATGTGCATCCAAAGACATTGGTGTTTAGATCAAATGGTTTCATTATAGGTGTAACTTTTGGGGCTTTTTTTGTGGGGGGCTTCTGTGCTTTGGTGGTTTTCTACAGTTTGTTCAGAACCAGAAGGGAAGAGAGGCAGGAAAATTTTGAAGACTGGGAATTGGAGTATTGGCCACACAGGATTATCTATCAGGAGATTTGTGATGCAACAAGTGGATTCTCTGAAGAGAAAGTGATTGGGATTGGAACAAGTGGGAAGGTATACAAGGGGGTTTTGAAGGGAGTGGAAGTTGCAGTGAAGAGCATCAATCATGAGACTCGCCACGGAATGAGAGAGTTTCTGGCAGAGATTTCAAGCCTAGGCAGAATGAAACACAGGAATTTAGTGGGTTTCAGAGGGTGGAGTAAAAGAAAAGGAGGAAAACTGATACTTGTTTATGATTACATGGTGAATGAGAGCTTGGACAAAAGGATCTTTGAGTGTGAAGGGTCCAAGCTTTTGAGCTGGGAAGAAAGAATTAGAGTTTTGCAAAACGTAGCTGATGGAATCTTATATCTACACGAGGGTTGGGAAGTTGAGGTCTTGCATAGGGACATCAAATCTAGTAATGTCCTACTTGACAAGAATATGAATGCTAGATTGGGGGATTTTGGGCTTGCAAGGTTGCATCACCAGGAACATGTGGTTGACACAACAAAAGTGATAGGGACTCTGGGCTACATGGCACCGGAACTAGTCCGAATCGGGCGACTGTCAGCTGCGTGTGATGTGTATAGTTTTGGAGTATTGATTTTAGAAGTGGTGTGTGGAAGAAGACCCATCTTAGCAGATCAGCCACCATTGGTTGATTGGGTGTTTTCCCTGATGGATAATGAGGAGTTGAGTTGTGCTATTGATGAGCGTTTGAAGAGTCAAATTGGATACAATGCTGAGGAAGCTGAGAGGCTAATTCATTTGGGTTTGTTATGTGTGAGCACAGAACCTGGTGTTAGGCCAACAATGAGGCAAGTGGTGAAAGCATTGGAGGGAATAAAATGCACCGAGTGTAATGAAGAGTGCATCCATTTGGGTCTACTTGGAAAAATCAACTCAGCAGCATCATGGTCTAAGAGTTCTACAAGTTCTGCCAATATAAATTATCCTACCTTCGATGAAATTTTGCAGACCAAGTTTTATTCTACACAATCTTTAAGCATCTCTTGTCCCAGTCCACAGCTAGATTCAGAGTTTGTCTCAGAAGGAAGGTGAAACCCGAAATTGATTCCATAATCACTATGTTAATATTGAGATCACAGAGAACCAAATCTGTTGTTGTCAAGTGATAAGCATTTCCATTTGTAAAGTGCAAACACTTGTTGCTCCAAAAGTCTCGAGTTTCGCTGGAATAGTGATCTCAACTCTCAAGTCTCCACGACCAGGCTTCTAGATTTACATAAAATTGGGTGCTAATTTGTATTTTATTTTTTAAATTTTCTTTGGTGTTCTAGTTTGAATACTGCTTATGTTCAAAGTTCTTTCTTGGATAAATCATAAATGTAACATAAAAATTAATTTGATACGCGGTATCTTAATTTTCTGTATTTTTTTTTTATTATTTGCTTATGTTCAATTTTCTGTATTTATTACTTCTGAAGCAATGTTCCTAACAAATGTTTGTTCCGATACATTTCTATATGATGACATTGACAGCATACAAAGACTTTTGGTAACTTTTATGTCAGACAATTTTTGTTTTCAACGACAGATACACGTGTTGTAACAAAGAATCATGATCTAAACAGTCCTAAGGATAAATGAGAAAAATGAAGCTAATGGAACCCACTTAGGTAGAAAAATAATTTCCTCTCTTCATTTTCACCCCCATACTTTTTTCCTCTCTTCATTTTCTTTGCGTCTCATGAAAGAGTATAAAGGGAAGAAAATTGGAGTTGGAAAATGACAATACATTTAACCTTTTATGTGAATACATTACAACTTCCAACTCTTCCTTTACTTTTTCCATTTAGTCTTAACAAGCACACCTATGTATCATCACATGTATACGTAATATAAGCAAATATCTAATGCTAGTTTGGCAATTAGTGATTCGTATGTGATTCCCATTTATGGTCCCTGTCCTATGAAATAAATGCAAAAATGCCAGAACATGTTTGAAATTGATGTGTTGAAGGGAAATAAATAACAATGACCTGTGTGAGCCGGCATCAACCGTTACCTTTCTTGGATGGTTAACAAAATCTGAAGATTCACAAATATCATATCTGAAGCAACCAAATTTCAATTTGGCCAAGTTTTTCTTCCATTTTCAGTCCCTTGCCAATGTCTCCACTGAAGCTCCTTGTCATTCTTCTTTACACTGTAACCACTTTGAGCTCAGTTTCCACTACTGAATTTGTCTATAACACAAACTTCAACTCCACAAATATCATCCTATATGGAAATGCCTCTACTCAGAACTCCATTCTTACTCTCACAAATCAAAGTTTCTTCTCCATAGGCCGTGCTTTTTACCCTCACAGAATACCTACCAAACTAGCCAACTCTTCCACCTTCCTCTCCTTTGCAACCTCCTTCATTTTCTCAATTGCCCCCGTTAAAAACTTCATCACTGGCCATGGCTTTGTCTTCCTATTCACGCCATCGAGAGGTGTAAATGGCACGACCTCGGCTGAGTATATCGGTCTTTTCAATCGCAGCAATGAAGGCAATCCTCAGAACCATGTTTTTGGAGTTGAGTTTGATCCAGTCAGAAATGAAGAGTTCAACGATACAAGTGACAATTATGTTGGTGTTGACATAAACTCACTTCATTCCTCGACTTCACATGAGGCTGGTTATTGGAGTGGAAAAGGTGACAAAGAATTTAAGGTGTTGGATATAAAAAATGGAGAAAACTATCAGGTATGGATTGAATTTATGCATTCCCAGCTTAACGTTACTATGGCTCGCGCGGGACAAAAGAAGCCTAGAGTGCCTCTTATCAGCAGTAATGTTAACCTTTCAGGGGTTCTTATGGATGAAACATACGTTGGATTCACTGCAGCAACAGGGAGGATAATAGACAGTGCTAAGATTCTTGCTTGGAGTTTTAGTAATTCAAATTTTTCAATTGGTGATGCATTAGTGACAGAAAATTTGCCTTCATTTGTTCATCATAAAAGTTGGTTTTCTGGAGCACGAGTTATAGCTGTTGGTGTCACCAGTAGTATTGTGTGTGTCTTAATCATTGGTTGTGGTTATGTAGTGTTTTTCATTCTCCACAGAAGCAAGGCACAAGAAGAAGTTGAAGATTGGGAACTGGAGTACTGGCCTCATAGGATTGGTTTCCATGAGATTGATGCAGCAACAAGAGGGTTTTCTGAAGAGAATGTGGTTTCTGTAGGAGGGAACGGGAAGGTATATAAAGGGGTTTTGCATGGAGTAGAAGTTGCAGTCAAGAGAATCCCTCAAGAAAGGGAAGAAGGGATGAGAGAGTTTTTGGCTGAGGTTTCAAGCCTTGGAAGAATGAAGCACAGAAATCTAGTAAGATTGAGAGGCTGGTGCAAAAAAGAAAGGGGAAATTTGATTCTGGTTTATGACTTCATGAGCAATGGAAGTTTAGACAAAAGAATATTCGAGTGTGAAGAGAGATTGATGCTGACATGGGAAGAGAGGATTCAAGTTCTGAAAAATGTAGCCACAGGGATTCTATACCTGCATGAGGGTTGGGAAGTTAAGGTCTTGCATAGAGACATTAAAGCAAACAATGTTCTTCTTGACAAGGACATGAATGCTAGGCTTGGAGATTTCGGATTGGCTCGTATGCATGATCATCATGGACAAGTAGCCAGCACAACAAGAGTGATAGGGACAGTAGGATACATTGCTCCTGAAGTGATTCGAACAGGAATGGCGTCAACCATGTCTGATGTGTTTGGTTTTGGAATATTGGTGTTGGAAGTAGTTTGTGGGAGAAGACCTATTGAAGAACATAAACCAGGGCTAATTGAATGGTTGATGTCCGTAATGGTGCAAAGCCAATTGCACAGTGCTGTTGATGAAAGGTTGAAGGCTAAAGGGGGATACACCATAGAGGAAGCTGAGAGATTGCTTCATTTGGGTTTGTTGTGTTCAAATTCAGACCCTAGTATTAGACCAACAATGAGGCAGGTTGTGAAAATTTTGGAGGGGGAAATTGACAGCATTGAGTCTGATCATGAAGAAAACATGGAGATGAGTTTGCTTGCAAAAATAAAATCAGCTGCAATGTGGTCTAGAGCTGAACGTGCTTTACCACACAGTGGTTACCCTTCTTTTGATGAAATTAAGATGTTCAGTTTTAATTCTAGGACTTCTCGAAGTGGCTCAAGTACCTTTCCAGGATCAGAATCAGAAATCACCAGAGAAAACAGATGATGTTTTTCTAGCTTTTTACTTGTTGCAGATTTTAGGCTATCTAATTCCTGTGGTAATGAATAGAGAATATCCAAGGTCTAGCTTGTTTGGATTGAGCCTGTGTTCATTACCAACAACAAAACAAAAGATGAACGACTTTAGAGTATGATTTCTTATAGTTTGTTACTGAGATTTTGTCATATAAAATTCTGCTAAAAAGGGTCTGGTATTAGATGAATGAGCATTTAAATGCTTAATTTGATTACCCATGAAATGAAATTCTTGAAACAAGACCTATTTAAAAGAAAAAAAAAAACTGATCACACACATCAGTTTAAAGAATTGGGAGTTATCCTGAGAAGGATGGGATAAGTGATGTGTAAAAGGTACTTTTTGTAACATTAGAGATACTTTTTAACAAACATAAAAAAGAGATATAGATAGTGTTTAGAAAGAAAAAGTGGGTAAAAAAGCAATTCCCTATTTTATATGTCAACCTATTAACGAAAATATCAACCTAATGGCGCAGCTCCATTTGACAATGAAGATTTTAATCATGTAAATGACTTCCCTATTTTCCTTAGGCACAGGATCGGTTCAAAGAATATTTTGGCATGAAGTAGTTTTAAATCAATTAAAATTGTTATCATTTTATTAAAAGATTATTTTTATTTTTTTAGAATATAATTTTTTATTGAAATATTATAATTATTTAATTTAGTATTTCTTTTTAATCAACACTTAAAGTTGTGTGTTTTGGGACTGCGAAAAAAATTATTCTAATCGATTAAAAAAAAATCATTCATTTAATCTCAGGTTGAGTTGGTCACGTTTCCCTGACCTCGAAACACCCATAAATGCATTAGAGAAGATTGAAAAAGTTGAGAACAAATTGGTGTCTGTTTTTAATATCTCGGTGTGTTTAATATAACAAATCTCACATTTGGTTATTATATAAAATTATTATTTTAAATCTTATAACTTTTTTTATTAAGAGTTTCACCTTAGCTTTCCGTCCCTCGAACTAAATAGTTCATGAATATATATATATATATATATATATATATATATATAAAAGTCTATTATTGTAATTATTGTTCTTTAGATATTGATAAAAGAATCAAAAGTAAAAAAAACAAAAAAATATGGAAAAAATACAAGTCTATTTATTATCATTGCACACGTACCATGATTTACAAAATATTTTTGTATTTATTGATTCATTAATCATGGTAGGGGTGTTCAAGGTACTTGTTAACAAAACCTTAGAAAACTATAAATGATTATGAATTCAAGCAGTTGAAACCAAACAAATGGAGCTTTAGTAATTCAACTTTTTCAATTGGATTGCTTATACATAAGGATAAAAACATGCAGAATGGAAGGAAAATGAACATCAAATCAAATTCTTATATTATAAAAGCCCTCCAATTTACACTAAATATATGTAATTTACAAGAGGAGCGTGCACCAACACACTTTCCCCCCTTCTCTCTTTCTACAATTTTGAGATAAATTTTGCTGTCATTAAAAATAATATATCTAGCTGTATAATTAGAAGAAGAAAATGTATATAATTGACTATGAATCATCCTAATTTTGCTTTGCACGAGCTATCTCACCTGACTTGTACATTCTTAATCGTCTTGAATATTCTTGGATCTTTCTATCACGCTCTTTGAGCATCTGATCCATATTGTTTGATGAAACTAGTAATGGACCAGAGAGGTGGTAGATATTGTTTCCCATGGTTCCATGGCCGTCCTGAAATAGGGACCAACATCACTAACCAGCAAAAACCTAAGATAAATAACATATAACAAAACAAATGCATACAAATTACAAAAATGTGGCAAACTATGGACACAAAAGGCAAGATTTTGTCATTTTTGATGGCTAGCAAAGCCATTCCATACAAATGCTGACAATCACGACCAAAGCAAAAGGACAGTTAGAATTTTAGAAGGAAACAAAATTAACCTGAATTGATGTTTCAGTTGAGACTTTTCCGTTTTCAATTTTCCTGAGATCAATTCCAATTCTCTGAGAATGGCGTTTTTTATCATGCCTTCTTCTTGACTCCGATCCACTAGTTGACTCCAAAGACTTTTGGAGTTGAATGGTTTCTCGGGACCCCAAGGGAACTGGATTTTCTTTTTGATCTCCATACAATGTAGTCCTAGATGCCACTAACCCAGATAGTTTTGGTAGGCTAAATTTGTTTGAAACATGAGGCCGCTCACTAGCTTCCTTTCCAACCATTTCACAGCCATAACCTGGAACCAGTGGACCTGAATGCAAAGGCCTCTGATAAAGAGGACCGGAGAAATAATTTACCGTTTCTTTATGATCTTCTGACGGTTTGTGCTGATAAACCAAATGTCCAGACGTGGGTTCTCTGTGAGGGTTGAAGAATTCATTCCGGCTCCTTGAGTTTGGAAGGCGTTGCCCTTGCTGCATCAAATAAAATTATGAGATACTGAGATGAAAAAGAGACAGGATGCAAGGCAAAAGGGGAAAAAATGGACCCATTTTTCTCTTGGCCTATTCAATTGCCCAAATAAAAAAGGAATCTATGCCCAAAGGTATCCAACAGATGCAGGTCATATAATTTGATTTCAACTAAGATGATGAATAAGGAGAAACTGGTTTTAATCTTGCTTGGTTACCTGCATTGACATACGAGAGTCAGCGTTGTCTTTGGATAATATAAATGTCTGAGGTTCTTTCTCTTGTCGGCCTCCTGGCCTAAATTTTTGCTCCTTTCCCCCATCAGCTTTGTGCCTAAGATGATAAACAAAAATCTATACTTGTTAACGATATCAAATATATGCATATTTCTTGTGTTGTGTAAGAGCATGACCAATGATGTTGCTTTTGTTCATGTCAATGATTTAAACAATCAATACAAAATCATCCTACTGGAGGTACCTTGTTGCTTCATCCCACAATTTAGTGTCAATCTCTTTGCTGGGAGGATATTTTGGTAAACTTGATGGATCACAAGGAAGGGGTTCCGATGAAAAGAACTGTCAATGAAAGAGGAAAATATCAAAATGGAGAATCAAGGGCCTCCTAAAAGGTTAGAAAGGAAACGAGTTCCTTCAATATAATGATTAACAACATTGAATAAGAAATTTGATTATTATTTTCTACTCAACAAGGTACATAAAGGCAGGAAACAGAAAAAAGTAAATCATGATCACAAACACACACGTTAAGCTGAGAAAATGGTACTCAAATCTCACAACAAGTATAAGTACATAGTAGAAGGGTGAAGTCCAATCTCAACCAGATTAGTAATTACTCCACTTGTTGTAAACATAAAACCGCGTACCTCACTCTTTAGGGCTTTAGCTGCTGTTCCTCGAAGCGTGGGATCTAAAGAAAGTAGGGTTTCAATAAGCCTTGTGGCAGCAGATGGACATTCTTTAAATGTTTCAGCAACACACCGCCTATAATGGTGGGGAGGCCTGAATACTGTTGAATGTGGCGTTCGCAGCTTATGCCAATAGTCCTCAGATGGTGAGCCACAAAGTTTAAAAATCCTATGCAATTGTTCAACCTACAATGAACAGAAGTTAAACTTCAGGTAACTAGCTCTATAACTGTACAATGTCAATTTGAGAATTTTAGCAACCAGTCTAAGCTGGAATATATTGCTTTAGAAATTGAAATTGTGCATCTTCAGTGAAGAGACAACTTGAAAAATCCATGTGAAAGTAACAGCAAAAGCATTTATGGTGAGTAAATGATGAAAACTAGATTTTGAAGTGGCATACCTCTGTTTTTCCAGGTAATATAGGTCTGCCACAATATAGTTCCCCCAGTATGCAACCAGTGCTCCACAAATCCACAGCAACTCCATAATGAGATGATCCAAGTAAAAGTTCCGGTGGTCTATACCACAGAGTTACTACACGGCTGGTCAATGAAACCTTGTGATGGGGGTCAATAAAATTTGCCAGACCAAAATCTGCTATCTTTAAGATGCCATTGTTGTCAATGAGAAGATTTGAGCCCTTTATGTCACGGTGGAGAACACCACGACTATGACAATGATCCAATCCACTAAGAAGCTGCTGTGTGTAGCATTTAACCTGATATATAAGAAACAACACTTAAGAATTTTAGACATCTAAGCATATGGAGAGTAAGGACAGTTATTTCAAAAAGAATTCCAATAGCTAATAAGGAGAAATGCTTCCCACCATTAAATTTGAGATCAGTATGCAGAAGTGTCAATGACCAATTATCCCAAACAATTAAGCTATTAGCCTTTTAGGCAAACGCTCATTATTGGATTTATTACATCTCTAACATGCTTGAATTATGGACAATGCACAGGCCCAATTTTACCATGTGCGGAAATTCAGTTTTTCAGTTTAGAAGAATCTGGGCAGCAAAGACCAAATTCCAAGCAATTTTGTTAAGAAAGCTTTGATACCATGTCAATGACCAATTATCCCTAAAGCTCAAGTTATGTGAAGGCCCATGAATGGTTTTATTACATTTTAACTAGAAGAATCTTGACTCCATGTAAAACAGAAGACTGCAAGAATAAAAAAGATATCATTCACTACCTGTGGTTCAGAAAACTTAATGCTGGGACTTGATGCAAGTCCTGTAAGATCGTGTTCCATGTATTCAAAAACAAGGTACAAGCTGCGAGATGTCTGCGATGTTATCAAGCCTTCCAACTTTATTACATTTGGATGGTCAAGCCTACGCAGAACAAGGATTTCCCTTGCCATAAACTTGACACTCTCAACATCACAATTATCAAAGCGTACCCTCTTCAATGCAACAATCTTCTGGTTAGTCAAATCACGTGCCTTATACACAGTACTGTAGGTTCCTTGGCCAATCTGCAGGGTAAAATGCCATTACATGACCAATTTAAAAAGTGAGAAAGAGAACGATCACCAACATCAATGCATTCACATGATGGTAGTAATAATCAGTTAACTACACGACAGTTGAACTATAATGCAATCACAAACTATGCAGCCATGGTGGTAACTTACTTTATGAAACCTCTCAAAAGTATCAGCCTTCCGCGGTATCCACCCTTGGATAGCTTCACCAGCAACAGAAGAAATCCAAGTTGGCCACCCTGCTGCAACTTGCTCTCCTTCTAAACCCTTTGGAATCCTTCCAAGACCAGGATGATCAAGAACAGCCAATTCAGGCTTCTCCTTTTTCTTCTTCCCATTCTTATTATCACTCAACCGCATCGAACCACTGGATTCCCTGTCAATTAATGAAACTTCCATATCAGCACCATCTAAAACCTTATCTTTCCCCCTAACTCCATCGACCCTTTTCTCAGAATTTGATGCAGAAACCTTCATCTTCGAGGCCCTTTTGCTGGATGAAGTGAATTCCCTTGTCACACCTTCCCTGCTGTCTTCAACAGCTGCACTCTTGGAAGTTATGCACCCCATGTTGTAGCAAAGAGCTATAATTCAACTATACAATATATTATTATCCTTCAATCAAATAACCACGATCAGTGATCACTATCCTCCGCCTACAACTGCATCGTGCAACTCACCAACTAATATTCATACATCAATTTTTTTGGCCCCCCTCCAATAACAAAGCTGAGAATTTCTCCTCCTTGAACCCTTAAAAACAAAACAAAATATAAAAAAAATCCACGCTTTCTCTGGCCTCTTTTGAAATATTCAAACTAACTGACCCAATTAGAGAGTCAGCGATTCCAATCAAAGACGCAATTAAGAACCCTCCACTAACGCTGCCCCAATAATTGTCAATAATCAACATTCAACAAAAGAGGGTGGTGATGATCCTACCACTGGAAGACAATGAATCATTAAATTGATTAACAAAAAATAATGGGAAAGGGAAAAAATTTATACTTGAGTTGGAATGGGATTAAGGGTAAGAATGGAATGGAATGGTTGGTGACAAGTGATAAGCTTAATAACAAAGAAAGTGTTCGGGTTTGGGTGAGGATGAAATTTCAACGCGTATTCATAAATTAAAGAGAAATATATATCTCCCTTACACGACGGCTTTTGCCGACTAAGCTCAGTCAACAAACCCTTCTCTCTCCTCTCAGAGGCAAGAGTCTGCCATTGACAGTGGTGTGGAAGGAAGAATTTTTTCCCCCCTTTGACGGATTAGTTTTATTTTTTAAAATAAAAAATACATATAACTTATTTTTATAAAAAAAAACTGATAAATATTTAATATCTCTTTTATTCTGATGAAAATATTTAATATATGTAAATTAGTTCATGAACATTTTCATGATTTTACCCATATTTTTAATGGAACGGAATTAAACATATTAAAGTTTCAAGAATGATTTATATTTATATTTTTGAAAAGTTTTGTTTAATGAAATTCATTAAATGTCTCTTTTAATGATTTATTCATTTTGAGGCGTTTTAAAGGAGATTTTTTTTACTATGCTTGTGTTTAAAGAAGTTTGCAAATAAAGATTATCGACCTAAAAGTGTTAGGAAGGAAAAAGACATTTCGAAGAGTTTATTTAAGTTATGAAGTAAATAAGTAACATATGACTTTTATATAAAGGATAAATTTTAACTAATTTATAATTAATTTAATAATTTTATTAATCATAGTTATTAATTAAAAATCGAGATTAAAATCATCAATTTTAAAAATTAGAGGACCTACTACTATAATAAATAAATAAAAGAAAATCAAAATCTTAATTTAAAAAATTAGAAGAAACAAAATTGCAATTTAGACTTATATCAACTCTAAAGTTTTGTGGAAAAGTTTATCAATATTAATTATTTTTAAGTTAAAATTAATTCTTAAAAAAAGTTCAAATTAGTTTATATATTAATTAAAATAAACTTTTTTTTCTTTTTTTTTCTCACTATAAATATTTATAAAAAAAAAAAAAAAAGCCTTATCCATGTACAATCTAAGTTTTTTTTACGCACATAAATAAAATTATCATAAGAAATTTTACATTATTCAATCTAATACTCTTTTTTTTTTTATTAATTCAATCTAATACTCTGAATTAACTAACACCTTACACTACAAATATTGTTTACCTAAGTTAGAGTATATCAAATGCATCTTTTGAGATATTTATATTCACAAATCTGGAACTGAATTTTTCATTCAATCAAATAAACAGAATTAAGTTATGTTTAGATTAATGGGTTTATCAATTGCAGTCTAAACTTTTCTCTGTTTCTTTTATCATCATAGATTCACATTATTGTATTGTACAGTACACAGCTCATGCCTCGCTTGTGTTGCCTTGAGGCACAATTTTCTGTTGCTGCATACCGTAGTAAAAGAGAATCCATCAAAGCTAAAATTTTAAAAATTAACAAATAAATAAAGTTACTTGTATTCTACTACATTCCCACATTTTATTTTCTTCTCTCTTCTCACTTTAAGTGTAGTAGTGCAGCAAAAAACAAAACAAAAATCCACAAATCGAGAAATGAGAAATTGGGCATGCTTGACATGATTCTCCTTGCCTTTGAGTTGTGGTTTCAGAATCGATATGCCTAAAAATGAACTGTGTTTTGAATAAAATTAGTTTTAAAATGATGTAATTTATATTTAGATGTTTTTATTACATTACCAAGTTAATAGTAAAACTTAATATAAAAGTTTTGGTTCAATATAAAAAAATTTCTAAAATTATTGCAACTTGTATAGAATTATTTTAAATTCTGAATCAATTTCTCTGTGTGAACTAAACATATAAATTTTGCTTTTTCTTTTTACAACATGTAAATTTTACTTAAAATTACGTTGACTGATGACTCAGATATTTAAACGTAATTATGAAAAATTTAACGTAAAACGAGAAATGCAAAAAAAAAAAAAAAAAAAGTAAAAAAAAAGGTGGAGAAAGCACCAAAGCAAATAGACAACAGAGAATCAATTCACCTGTCGTTCTTGACTTCATGCCCAATAAACGACATGCGCTTTACTCCGTAAGCCCAAAACAAAAAAACAACAATGATGCTCCCCCACTCTCGAAGCGCGTGGGACCACGCTAACGTGACGCAACCATGAACCATCAAGAAAGTGCTCTCCACGCGCGCGTGAAAAATAAACAACCGACAAGACAAGAACAATGCTAATTATAGCAGTATCTTGATATTCATGGTCTCAACTCTCAACTCAAAAGCGGGAGATAGCGTAGTAACATCGTCAGAGAGGTATCCAGATTCCAGAAAAGAACCAAAACGCGCAGAACAATGGAATAGTACGAAAAAGCTTTCAACTTGGGAGAGAAACCACGAAGTAAAACAAAACCAGATTGGTGGTGTTTGGTAATTGGTAGTACTAGTTAATTTTCCGAGATTGTTGTCATGTCCATGGCAAAAGTGGAAGAGGAACAAGAACAACCCACTTCACCAATTCACACTGCACCTTCCTCTTATGTGTTACTGCTTCAAATCATGAGCAAAAGGAGAACCTGGGTGTGCATTTTTGTGCTTGTTTATAGCTTGCTCTTCACATCTTCATGGAATTTCCTAAAGTCCATGATTTCGTGGTACAAGTTGCAAGCTGAGTCATCAACTTGTTCATGGTGGCCGGCACTCTATGCATCGGTGCTTCTTGGTGCGGTTTTTGGTGTGCTTTCAATGGTTGCAGCACTTGCTGTGGTGGTGCCTGCGGTTCTGGTCACGTGGATCGCCATAGTGGTGTTGTTGGCTTTCTTTGGTAAGCCTAAGAAGACTTTAGTTGTGGAGGGGAGAAAGGTTACGAAGGAGATTTTTAGTTTTGTGATGAAGGTTTTGCTGAAAGAAGGAAACATTGTGGCTGCGGTTTGTGCTGTTTTGGGTTACTTTGTTCTTATTGGGAGAACGAATGAGAAAGGTGTTGACTGAATTGGGTGTGTGAGTTTGGTGATTCATTTTGATGCAGTGGTGGTGGTGGTTGTGATTTGGTTAAGTGTCTTGATCTATTTTTCTAGCATTTGTTTAGAGTACTTTAGAAGGAGAATTAGATTAGGTAGGTGAAATTGTTTCCTGTTGATCCGTATAGCTGCTTAATTATTAATTAACAATCTTCAATCGTTGGTTGGTGTAATCTATTCGTGATTAATTAATTTTACAACCCATTTTGTCTTTTTGCCGTATCTCAAGATTAAAAACAGTGTTTCTTCATGAAGGACCATAAAAATAAAAATAAATTAACGATCTGGATGAAGTTTATTTTTTATTTTTTAATCAGCAAATATAAGTATTAATATTAATTAATTGGGTACACTACAAGAGTACCACCAACCCATAAACAATGAGAATGTTAACAAATCCCCTCCACATACATGCCATTGCCATTTGGTAATATCAATCTTTAAAAGTCAAATCAATAAACTTAAGTTAATCTGTATGGAATAAAGAATAAAGCATTCAGAAATAGTTCCTATTGGGGGTGAATTAGTGGAGTTTTAGTTTTAATATCGTTTAAGCAAAATTGATAATCGAACTATTTCCAAATGCACTCAATCATAGAATACAAGCATCTATCTCTACCATTCTCAGTCCCATGAATTCACCAACGATGTGGTCAAATTACTCATTTTCAAACACTTACCTTTGGTTTAGACCAAGTATACTAGGATGAACAAAAATAAATGTCTTGAAGAAAAAAAAAAAAAAACTAACATTCCCTTCCCCCATTCCTCGGCACTAAAGATGGGGGAAATTGAGGTGTGACCGGTTCACTATTATTTCCTCTTTAATTTCCCACTTTTTTTTCAACCCATCCAAATAATAAGCTAAGCACACCAAATTTCATTCCTAGGTTGTTTGCAGGGTTCAGGTCAATGTTTGTTTTGAAAGACATCGATCTACCACAACAACTAAATTATTTTCTCTCAATTAAATGACAACCTTTGGGAAAATTGAATCCCCTAATTAATTTTCTTTGTAAACTGAGAGGAAATTGTTTATCCCCCCGTGACATAAAATCTTGTTTGAATTAATTAACTTTGAAGAGTGGGGACTCAGAACATCCATAACGGGAATCTAGCTAGGAGAGTATACGTTCGTGAGAAAAATCACAAAATAAAATAAAAGGCATTTATATATAATAACATTTTCTTGTGCAGTTTCAACCGACCAGATTGCATATTTTCTTCTGGTTTGATTATTCTGTAACCAAAACAGACCAACTACAGGTGAAAATGTAATCATACAAAACCAAAACTTGTATCTAGAAGGAATAAAATATCTGTGCATATTATTGTTTATTCCACAAAGAGTCAACCAGATAAAAATATGCACATTTGCACAAGTTCTTATTGATGTATTCTTTTGTTAAACAGTGAACTAGAGGTACCTTACAACTTACAAAGGACAGTGGCACGACCTAGGGCCACGACCACGACAACATATCATAGTGTGGAGCAGGTAAACCTGAACATATGCTGCACCCTGTGTCCATTGATAGTAACTTGTAAATACTTCATTATTAATAAAAAAAAATTATATCTCTTTTTACTTATTATAGGTAAATTTCGGATATGAGCCAAAGATCATAGATCTCTTCTACTAATAAGAGAGGATTTTTATAGAAGAAATTCATTATATATATAATTAATTGATTTGAAAAAAATACAATCACAGTGTGTAAATACTCTATATAATTAATATAGAGGTAAAAAATTTCTAACAAACTAATACGCATATGAGTAGGTGTAGTCTAACATTGAAGTTTCCATTAAATATTTTTCAAAGTGAAGACACAAGTGTATTTTATGTAAAAACAAAGAAAGTGTATTGGAAGCCTGAAAAGACAGAAAAGTACTCCGGTTATTAACTAGTCTTTGTTCATTTAATAAAGTATGACCTCCTGGTTTGGAATTAAAATGAATTGACTATTATTACACCTCTAGATAAGTTGCATGTGGTTGTTACGTTAATCTGCTACAGTACTTTGTCTTTTATTTATTTATTAAAGGTATAGCTTTTCACATCGTTCTTGCTAATTAATTATACATACATTAGAGAGCACTCCGCTGTCTATATACTCCTAAAATTTCGAGTAATAAAATTGACGCTCCATTTCTTCCAAGGAAAAATATCAACTTACACTTCATTTTGACATAAGTTTGAGTAGTAAAAAGAGAAATATAATAAGAAAAAAATAACAGGTATGACAAGTAATATAGTAATTAAGTAAGAAGGAAAAAATTAATAGATAAAAATGAGATGAAAAAAAAATGTGAATATATATATTTATTTATGTAACTCTCGATCTCCTTTATATTTATAGTATAAAAGAAGGAGAAGGGAACTTAAAATTGAACATCTATTTTTATTTATTTTTTACTGTAAAAGGGGTGTAAGCCCGAGGGATAGTATGCGGAGAAATAAGGTGTGAATATATTTTTTTTGTTTGTAAATTTTTAAATAATATTTTATTCTTAGAACTAATTGATTCAAAAATGTCATTAAATATAATGTATATTAAATTTATATATTTTTTACATTAAAAGATATAAGTATATAATTCTAGTAGGCATGAAAAGAACACACAATTGTTTCATATAATTTAATTTAATTTTGTTATATGTTTCTTAGTATTTCTTTGAACATGACATGAGAAGTTGAGAGATTGACCCCAATGGTCAAAAGTTATGCCTAACAAATCAGACCAACACCAAAGGTGCATACATAGCGCGTAGGTACCCAAAGGGCAACGACCGTAACGAGTAACACGTGGCTTGAGGTTGAATGCAATACAAGACATTTCACATTTGGGTTACGGAACTAAGAAAAGAAAAAGAAAAAGAATAAAGAAATAACATACTGTGGTTAATGAAGTAAAAAAAACATTGTGGTCAAGAGTCAAGACAAGCCGCCGTATCCCTTGAAGATGACTATTGACGTGTTTTTGAGGTCAGAAATTCGACTTCTGAGATAGTGTATAAAAATATATTAGTTGATAAAGATAAATTCCATAAATGAATCCTTTAATGGTTTGATTCTTTTATATATATATATAACCAGGGACAGATACATGATTGAAGGAATTAATTTTTTTTTTTTACTTTAATTATTTAAATATTTAACCTAACAAATAAATAATAATTTTTATTAAATTATTTATTAATTTTATACATAAAATTAAAATTTAATTTTAATTCAAATAATTCATAAAAAAAACATGTATTTATAACTTGCTAAGTTTTTTAAAAAAAATTTAAAATACTTTTTCGTTTCAAACTTATACTCACAATAATAATTACACAATTAAAAAAAACAAAATCATCAAATTTTATAACAATTATAATAAATAAATAAATGAGATTGATAGTAATAAAAAAAACATAATTAATCTAAATAATAATCATGGATGAAAAATCATAAATATATGATTTTTGAGTTGTATTTATGAAAAATTATATATATATATATATATATATATATATATATTTTTATTTATTTGGGTTAGATTATAGCTAGTAACAACCTATATTATTAAAAAAATTACTATTATACACAATCAATAATAACATATATTATCATATTTATTATTAATATAATTTTTTTAAAAATAATATATAATATCAATCATTTATTTATAATATTACAAAAGAGTTTGAGGGAGAAGGTCTCCCCATAAATTCGTCACTGTATATAACTTGATTACTGTATAAAAAATCTCTCTCTATATATATCAAAGCATAGTTCTTTAATTTCTTGTTAAGAGGGATTTTCAACCAGAAAACTAACTGTACTAAAAAAAAACCTCCTCAGCATAAGTGGTAATTGGAAATTATAATCATTCATAATAAGTGCATGAACCATATTCATGCTTGATTCTATACGAATATGATTAATTTTCAAGCTTATAAAAGAAAAAAAAAAATTGAATCATGCTTATTTTGGTCAATGCAAAATGATTTGTAACTCTATCTTTTTGACTCAAAAGACATGAACCAATTCCATGTAGCAATTAGCATCAACATTGGCTTCTGATAATCTGATTAGGTTGTGATGGATAAGTGGTACCCCGCATTCAACCTCAAACTGAAAATCAGCCCTAGATATACAATAAATTGTACCTAAACAAGTGATTTTGATTGAGAATGATCCTTGGCTTCCCATATAAGCATGGACCATTTACAATAATAATATTCCTTATCTATTGAAAGCCTCGCGTGACTTCTCATTTTAATTAGTTTCTTTTTGTCCATTTTTCTTTTCTTCTTCTCTATTTCTTTCCGGGAAAAACAAAGAATAAGAACCTACGTTTAGTAATTTTTCTAATTAAAACGAAGTTTGATATTAGTTATAGTATTATACTGGGATTTTATTGATTTGTTTGTTATGTTACTTGCTAACTTATTTTGGTAATTATCACACCTTTATTAGTTTGGTTGGTACATGCTAATTAACTTAAGAAATTCATCCAAATCAATAAAGATAGTGATGTGGGACCATGTTTAGAATGACTGGTTTGGTTGGTCATATGTGAAGGCAGAGCTTTGTTCCTTGCAATTTACAAAAGTTTCATACACGATTAGTATGACAGTTTGAAAATTTAGAAGCTATTTGAGAAGCTTATGTGACAAAAATATTAAGCTACCATGAGCTGGATTAGATTTAAAAAAAAATTGATTCAATAAGTTATTAATTAAGAAATATTTAAGTATAAGTGGTTCAAAAACATTTCAGCCATAGCATATACTCCAAAACTTTCAACCAATTATTCATATCTCTGAAAGCTTTTCGTGTACACTTTTCTTCATACTAGTTTTTCCTTTTAAGAAACTAAGCTACACACTGTTCAAATTAAACCCTTGTTAATCTTTCCAAAAAGGAAAAATTGAAGCAAATTCGTGCACTATATCATGTAACTATAAAAAGAAAACTATGATTTTGATATGCTGACCTCATCAATATCCGAATTATTATAAAAAAACTCAACTACTTTGATGTCAAATTAGAAAATTAAGTTTTCTTACAAATAAGTTTTAACCTTCAATGTCCTACTTCTGTATTCAAATATAAGACCTTTTTTTTCAAGGTTTTTTTATGAGACTATTTTCAAGTTGTGTTTTGCACTAATATTTTTTTTTACCGAGATATTCTTATAACTATTTTATAATAAATACTATTAATTAAAAAGATAAATGTATTCTCCCCTTATAAAGATGGGAGAATGAGACTAACACGTATTAATTAAATAAAAAAATAACTAAATGAAAAAAGAAAGATGATGAGTCCTAATCATTTTAAGAATAATTTTAAAAAAAATATTTTTAATAATTAAATTAATCAAATTTCTTAAGAAAAACATCAATTTTCTTTTATTTATAAAGAAAGAGATAAATTTAAATATTTTGAATCAATTTTTTTTTTATCAGGATTACTAGGATTATTGTAATGTTGATATTTAAACTGAATGATAATATGATTTTTTTCAAAAAAAAATGTTTCACTATATATTTTTTATATTTAAATTAAATTTGTGATTTTTAATAAATTTAAAAATATATGAATGAGAGAGTCTTGAAATGATCATATTAACATTATTCATTGATATTTAATAATATATGTAAGATTGCAGAAAAATTTAAATTCAAATTAACTACTAGAATACTTTAAAGAAGCATCACCTTAATGCAGAGTTAAGACTCAATAAATACATTGAGGAAATCTTCCAACCAAAAAAATATTAAAAAAACCTGTAATAAACAACAGATGGGAACAAAGGAGATGTAAGATTTCTTTTAATAGTTAATACAATAGTACTCCTAGTCCTTATATTAATCTGCTGAGATCATTCTATCGACTGCATTGGTAAAACGCTTCGGCCATACGCGTCATTGAATATCGCTTCTCCTTACTGATACCGAATAAAGACACAACACTGTTTCCGTAGGTTCCTTCACTCAGTGCAAACATTTCACCACACACTCACCGTCATTCTCACTTTTTTTTCAACCCCAATCATCGCTGTTAACTTGGACTATATTTCAAAGAAGATAAACATGTGATTCTCTTTCAGTTCCTTGCCTTCTATGGGGTTGAACTTGGGGCACAACCATAACCACAACAATTCATCATTTCATGTACAGTAGTAGTTGTAGTTATTATATCCTCTGCTCTGCTCTGCTCACCCTATATAAACCCCCTAATTTACGGCAACTTTAAAACCCACCAAAGTTTCCTTACGCATTCTCATTGGGCTCAGTGAGAGTTTTTTTTGTAGGCAACGCATTAAAGTTAATGCCTTTCAAGTCCATTCACACTGTTGTCAGTTTTCAGAGAGAGATCTAGACACTTTAACCATTTGGGGTGTGAAGAACAATCAAACTAACTTGTGGGGTGCGTGAGGTTCAGCAATCTTCATCAAGCGTCACTGAATTAGTGACCCTTTGATCAAAGGGCCAAAAGGGTACCCGGGAACCTCCCCAATTGGTTGAATTTCGCCCCCCCAAAATAATGGTGTTTGGAAATAGCCTGTTTTATCCCATTCTGGGTTTTGCATCGTTTGTGGTTTTCATTTACATGTCCTTTGGGGGCATAAAGTTCAGTTTTTTGGAGGAAGGGCCAGAATTGAGCTTTGTGGAGAGAAACGGCACGCAGTTTGTGTTGGATGGAAAGGCGTTTTATGTAAATGGGTGGAACTCTTACTGGTTAATGGTCCAATCGGTGGATGTTTATTCGAGATCCCAGGTTCGGGAAATGATGAAAACCGGTGCTAAGATGGGTCTCACTGTGTGTAGAACTTGGGCTTTCAATGATGGAGACTACAATGCCCTTCAAACTTCCCCTGGTCGTTTTGATGAACAAGCTTTCCAGGTAATTTTGTTTGTTCCTCGTGGTTTTCTAGTTCTGTATCATGTTGCTACTACGAGAATTTTGGTGATTGTGTTTTGGTGGTGTGTCTTTCCTTTTTTTTTAGTTTCATGTCGGATACCGACACAAATTTGTTTACTATGGGCGTGCGTGTGTGGATTGGTGTTGCGGGAAATTGCTTTTTGGTTTTGGGGGCTTTGTTTTCCCTTTTTTTTTTTTTTTGCAGCCTTCTCAGTTTTTATTCTTTTTTTCCTGAAATTGGGGTTGAATGTTTGTGAGACTGTGTTCTTGGTGTTTGCAAAACTGGGGATAAGCGCGTGCGTGGTTGTAATTGTATCATTGTGCGGTGGAGGTTATCAAATTAGGCATCATTTGTGGAAGGAATGGTCTTGGGTTGTGATAGTTGTAAAATATAACACGAATCATGACATTGTTGTGTCTTTAGAGCTTAATATTATAGTTTTACCTTTTAAGTTAGTGGATCCTGGGAAACGATGGAATAAAAAAAAGAAAAAGTAGTGTGCAGTATCCCTTTGTGGTTAGTATGTAAGCAGAATCAAATGAAATATAGTTTTTTGTATATTTATTTATTTATGCTCTTAAAATTGGCTAGATGATTCAATATAAACAGTGAAATTGTCCCAAAAATGGTGTCGGTGGTGTTTCTGATTTTTGACAAAAAATCATTTAATGAGAAATTACAAAATTGAAAGGTACCTGAAAGAAACAATGTGTGCTTATTTTGCATATTTGCAAGCTACACATATCAATATAGTCCTTTAGAAGTTTATGATGGAGATGTGTGGCTTTCTTAATCTGCCCTTTCTTTATGCCTGCTTAATTGAAAAATGCTTTATGTTGTATTACAACTGGTAATTCTTTTTGCTCATGTGTAACTGGTAAGCAAGTGGTTTATTTTATTGTTCAGTAGCATTATTTATGAATGAAAATCATCCTGACGGGTGATTGGTGACAGGCCTTGGATTATGTGATAGCAGAAGCAAGGCAACATGGAATTAGGCTCCTCCTTAGCTTAGTGAATAATTTGCAAGCATATGGTGGGAAGAGTCAGTATGTCAAATGGGCATGGCAAGAAGGGGTAGGGTTAAGCTCTTCCAACGATTCTTTCTTCTTTGATCCATCAATCCGTACTTATTTCAAGAATTACATCAAGGTATGGCATATCTATTTATTTATCTTTCTTTTCTTTTCTTTTTATTTTTCCCCTGCATCCTGCCTTTTTAGCATAAACAAAGTGATTATAAGTTTCTACTTTATATGTATTGTATTCTAAGATTCTTAAACTTAGTACGCCTAACTTTTCAATGATTTGAATCTTAAGAATTATATAGAGCTAGACAAGGGGAGTGGCTATTGCAACTCTTATTAAATTAAAATTTATATTTTTTTCTTCTAAATCAATAGTTTGATTAACAAAGAGGAAAAATAGTATTTTAATTAAAAATTATTCATTAGAATAGCCAGTGGCATTAGACATAGACACTCCCCTAGACAAGTAGTTCTTGTCAGAAATATAATATAAAGTAATAAAACTACTCATGTGCTTTCGCCTAATAGTTTAAGATTTTGGAATAGGTGATTCATGACATGGTATCAAAGAAAGGGAGAGAAAGAGAAACAGAGCTTGTAAGAGGGGGTATTGGAAATATAACATAAAGTAATAAAACCATTCATGTATCTTCACATCATAGCTTAAGCTTTGGGAGTAATTGGTTCGTGACAATTTTGTTTAACCATTGTACTAATTAAGTTTCTGATTTTTACACCCTATAAGGTTCTCCTAGAGTCCTAGGGCCGAATTGGATTAAGACCTCTACAGTTTTGAGATCTCAACCATTCCTTTAATTTCTGGTCATTTCAATTTTAGTTGCATGTTTGACCCTTGAAGCTGTTCTTAAGATTAATTTATACTTTCCTTTAAATTTTTCTGCAGACTGTCTTGACAAGGAAAAATACAATCACCGGAATTGAATATAGAAATGATCCCACCATTTTTGGTTGGGAATTGATTAATGAACCTCGTTGCATGTCTGATCCTTCAGGTGACACTCTACAAGTAAGTCCTTTACCTGTGCTTTAACCCCTTGAAATGTTTATGGAAGAAGTATGCTAGTAATATCAATAACTTTCAAAAACTACAATAATGGCTGAGTTTGATAAGATGGCTTCAATATCCTCACCTTGCCTCTGCAAGAGGCTGATTCCACAACTTGAACCTGTGTCTTCCTAGTCACATGACCGCAACTCTAACTGTTGCGCCAAGGTTTCATTTCAAATTCATTGAAAAAGGAAGGGGAAAAAGAAAGAGGGCAGTGTTCATTCTGTTTTATTTGGATATGTAAGTATACACCTTACTTAACTGTGATAAAATTGCAGGGATGGATAGATGAAATGTCAACTTTTGTCAAAATGATTGACAAGAACCATCTGTTGACTGTGGGTCTTGAAGGTTTTTATGGTCCAAATGATCCAAAAAGTTCATCTGTCAACCCTGAGCTTTGGGCATCTAGACTTGGTTCTGATTTTATTCGGAACTCCAAAATATCGCACATTGATTTCGCCTCTGTTCACATTTATCCTGACCATTGGTAAGCATTCCATGAATGCTATGTTCTTTAGTTTTGGGTTTGCTTAGTGTTATACAATAAAAGAGAAGTGCCACAGAGCACAACCTGCAGAAGGAAAGGTTTCAAGGTTATCTCATAAGATTGCCATGTTTAAGTGATCAACTAAATCTGTATTCCAATTTGTATCTAGAACTACACATCCAGATTTATGTAGCTACTTTTGTACTTTGCCGTTTATTTATTCATTCACTTTTTCATAGGTTTCATGAGCAAATATTCGAAGATCAACTGAAATTTGTCTCCAAGTGGATGCTTTCCCACATTGAAGATGGTGACAAAGTGTTGAAGAAGCCCGTCCTGTTCTCTGAATTTGGATTATCTGAAATGAATCAGAACTTCTCCTTGTCGGACCGGGAAAAAATGCACAGAGCTGTTCTAGACATAATTTATAAATCTGCCAAGAGAAACAGATCCGGAGCAGGTGCTTTAGTTTGGCAATTCCTAGTTGGGGGAATGAAGGAATTTTCTGATGAATATGGTATGGTGCCTTGGGAAAGTTCATCAACCCCTTCTGTATTTATTGAACAGTCATGCAGATTGGCAAATGCAAAGGGATGGACTCAACTGGATGTAAGTTTCAAAGAACATTGTTAACAAAAACAGTGGGAATTGAAAACAAAGATTACATAATGGAATAGAAATGGCTATATGATTATAATTATTTATTGGGGTCACATGGATGGCAGGGTTTTGTACAATATCCTTCTGGTTTCAACTTTTCATCACCAAATATTGGAGTGGAGAGTGATTAGTTGAGTACATGTGATAGCATTACAGATTCTCATAAACAAAGTTAAATTCAAATTGTGTCATACTGAAACAATCTACAAGGAAGACCCATGTAGATATATGAAGGGACAAAAAATAAGCTTTGTATGTAATTATCAATCAAGTTATAAAAAAAAAAAAAATCCAATTTGTTCCGTGAGTTGTATCATGTATGCAGAGAATTGTGAAATCATTGGAAATATATTGCCATCTGCTTTCATTTGTTGTATATCTTTGCTACAAAAGACCGATTGTTGAAGGAACCCTAAATCTCGAAACTTACACAGCATGGCTAATTGGACGATAAAAAGCAATAAAAGGAAAAGCACAATTGATCAAAGATCTAATTACAAGAGTGGCTAATTGGAGAAGCGCTTAGCCAATCTGGGTGAAGTTCTAACCCTAGGGCTCTTCTCAGCTTCACTTGTACTCTTCTTAACTTTGGGGTTTGATTTCTCTGTCACTTCAGCTGACACCGTCTTCTTCACAGGTTCACCATTCTTAACCAATTTCCGAGTCCGAGTCTTGAACGACAGCGTATCAGAATCATCATCGTTCTCCAAAGAAGCCACCCTGTCAAAATCATCGCCAAGCTTCTTCACTAAGCGGTTCTTCCGAACACTGGTTCTCCGAACCACAACCTCTTCTTTTTCTTCTTCCTCCTTTTCCTCTTCTTCCTCTTGGATCAGATTCAGATCCATGTACCTTCGGCGTTTGGTGGCGACCGGAGCGGGTGGAGTGAGAGGGGAAGCAGCTCTCTTGGATCCGGCGAGAACAGAGCGGGCTGGTGGGCTTTGGGCCTGAAGCTTCTCGCGCTGGGAGCGGAGCCTTTCGACGTTGCCTTCGATTTTGCCCTGGAGGCGGAGGCGCTTGAAGCTGAGGCCGCCCATGGACCAGTGGGCCTCTTGGGCCCAGGACATGAGTGGGTCGTTGAAGGGAGCGGGTGGGTCGACGCGGTGGCCGTTGACCTTGACGTAGATCCAAGGGCGGGGAAGGCTGGTTCCGTAGAATTTGCCGGGGCCGAGAGAGACAACCATTGTTTGAGAAGAGAAGATGGTGATGGCGGGAACAACTATGGGTTGAGTTATGGCCTTATGGGTGTGGTGTTAGTGTGTGTGTGTGTGTGTGTGCGCGCGTTTATTAAATAGGGGAGTGAGAAAGAGAAGGTTGTGAAGCGCGGGAACACGACCGTTGGCGGGACAGGTTGGCGCTCTCGCCTCCAAAGGGTGAAAATTTTGGTGCCTTTTCGATATGGGCTTGGGCATCTTTATCCAAACATGGGATTTTATTCGGATCCGTTAAAACAAATATGGCAATTGTTGTACATACCTCCATTTGCTAATCCTATACCTCCTTTTTATATTTGTTTTTCCAAAATTAACCTTTTTTTACATAAAATATGGTTCAAATGTGCTACTGTGACTCTGAGGTGGGAAGATGGGGGTATCATTTCTGTTAAGCTTTCACGTGGTTGATTTCATCTCTGAAATTTCTCACATATATTTCAACTAACAAATAAACTAATGAAAAAAAGCAGCACGTGATTCCTCTACGACAATTTCTCCAGCTTCATTCCCAAACTCCACCCACATAATTCAACTCTCTTAATCACATTTTATTTGATTTTGATTCTCTGCTCATGTGATTCAATGATTCAGATTCGTTTCTTTGCTCATGTAAATCATTACAATGGTTTCATCGTAACCAATTGATTGATTAAAGGTGTCACTGTAATTGAAATTGTTCAATTGTTCTTTCAATTCCTTTATGCAATTATAGCTAATTCATATATTAATTACGAATTTCTTTGTGCTTCTGAATAAATAATTTTGCAGCATTACATACAACCAATCATATTCCCAAATTCTCTTTGATTGAATTCCCACCAACCTAAAATCAGTCACATAGTTGAATTCTCACACTCTTGTCGAAGTTAAATTTAGTGAAGGGGGTGAAAAAAATTGCCACTGCTATGAAGATCCCAGTGAGTGGTTATGACGACGTCGGCGTGTGAGTGAATGATGAGGCAATGACACGAGGGAATGGAGTATCTCATCATGGTAGCAATTATACACTAACAAAAATTAAATTAAAATCAGGGGAATTTGCGTTCGATTTTAGGTACAGAATCATTGGAATTCATGGAGATAGTGTGCCTCCTCATGGTAGTAGAATTGGAAACAGGGTTATTATTTTTGGTGGAAAAAAATATATAAAAGGGAGGTATGTAATCAATAGATGGAGGTATTTATAACAGTTGCCAACAAATATTTATTTTTTATGCTCCCCACTAGGGGTGTTCATAAACCGAACCAAACCGAACTAAACCGCGAAACCGCCCAAAAAAACCGAAAACCGATTAAACCAAAAAACCGCACGGACCAAAAATTTCCAAAACCGCATATTTTTTGCGGTTTGGTTCGGTTTTTGGATTTTATTATAAAAAACCGAACTAAACCGAACCAAACCGCATTTTATAATTATATTGATTTACTTTTAGATATTTAATATTATCTAACTAACAATATTTTTATTTTTTATGATCATAATATGTGATTTATAGTATTTTTTTTAATAATAAATTTGTAATATATTATGACACATACTTTCATATATTACAAAAAGATATATTGATATTACTAAATAACATTAAATTAAATATAAAATGAAACATGATTTATTATTATGTTACAAAAAAAAGTTAGTAATATCATTTTATAATAATGCTAAATAGAAGTAAAAATAATATTTTTTAAACTAAAATATGTAAATTAAAATTTAATAAAAAATAAAATAAAATAATAATTATGTGAGTTTAATTAAAAAAATTAAACTATGATAATAAATTTAAAAAAAAACCGCGAAACCGAACCGAACCAAACCGCAAAAAATTGGTTTGGTTTGGTTTGGATTTGATGTTATATTAAAACCGAACCAAACCGAACCGCGACTTTATTTTAGGTTTGGTTCGGACCACTTTTTGCCCAAAAACCGAACCAAACCGCACCGCGAACACCCCTACTCCCCACATGCTTCCAGCACCCCTAAATTAATGTGAGTTGCGGGGTGCCATAAGTGAATTGGAGAAGCTAATGAGAGTGCTTTTAGAGAAGCTCTTTTACAAATTAACTAAAGCATAAGTTAATTTTAAGATTTTAGATTTAAAGGTTCCAGGTTAGGGTTTTAAGGTATATGGCTTAAGGGTTAGTGTTCATATGTTATGGATTTAAGGTCTAAGACTTATGGTTTATAAGTCATGGTTTTAGGATTTTAGATTTAAGGTTTAATGTTCATGATTTAGTGTTTATGATTTATGTTTTAGGATTATATGAGTTAGGGTCGTGGTTTATGATTTATAATTTTAGGATTTAAAGTTTAGAGTTTTAATGTTAAAGGTTTATGATTTATGATTTTAGGATTTATGGTTTCATGATTTAAGATTCAAGGTTTAAGATTTATGATTTCATGGTTTAGGGTTCAACGATTGTGGTCTAGTGTTTTAAGGGTTCAAATGATAAGGTTTTGAGTTGTAGACTTGATGATTTAGGGTTTGGGGTTTTAGAATTCAAGATTTCTTGGTTTAGAATTTATAAGTTATGGTATTATGATTTCATGATTATGATTTAGGGTTTAGTGTTTATAGTTCATTGTTTAGGTTCAACGTTTTAAGGTTTATAGTTTAAGACTTTAAGGTTTAGAGTTCATTGTTTAAGGTATTATGGGTTGGAGTTTCAAAGTTCAGGGTTTAAGGTTTATTATTTAGTGGTTTTATGATATGGGATATAGGTTCATCGTTTCGAGGTTTTAAAGGTTAGATTTGTTTATGGTTTAAGGTTTGAAGTATACTATTTTAGGATTTTATGGATTAAGGTCTATGATTCATGGTTGAAGGTTTAGGTTCCAAAGCTAGTGGTTTACGTTTTAAGATTTGAGCTTTGGGTTAGAGTTTATGGTTTATGATTATGGTTAGTGGTTTATAATTTAGGGTTTGGAGTTTATAATTTGTGGGTTGAGGTTTAAGGTTTATTGTTTATGATTTAAGGTTTGGGGCATATTGTTGTGTGTTGCATAGTTCATTGTTTAAGATTTATAGTTTAGTATTTGAGGTTAAAATTTTAGAGTTATAAGGTTTATGTTTCAAAGTGTAGGGTTTGGGGTTCAGGGTTTTATAATGTATGATATAATGTTTAACTTTCATGGGGTTAGGGTTTATATTTTAGGGTTTCATCGTTTATGATTGGTGGTTTATGAGTTATAGTTTTAAGGTTTTATGTGTATGGTATATTTAGAGCATGGTTTAAAGTTTATAATTTAGGGTTTAATTTATGAAACCCTAAAAATTTTGAATATCATTAATGAAACCTAAAAGATATGAGGTTTCATTTATAAAACCCTAACTCCTAAATTAAGTTTCATAAATAAAACCCCAAATCTTTAGAGTTTCATTTATGAAACCTTAAATTAATATTTAGGATTTCATGTTTTAGGATTTAGGGTCTTATAAATAAAATCCTAAAGATTTGAGGTTTCATTTATGAAACCCTAAATCCTAATTAGTATCATAAATGAAAAATCAAATCCTAATTTAAGGTTTCATTGATGAAACCTTAAAAAAATTTAGGTTTCATTATGAAACCCTAAATTCTAAATTAGTTTTTATAAATGAAACTCAAAATATTTAAGATTTTATTTATGAAATCATAAATTAGGATTTAGGGTTTTGGTGATGAAATCATGAATTGAAATTTAGAATTTCATCAATGAAACCCCAAATCTTTAAGGTTTTGTCAATGAAATCTCAAATCTTTATGGTTTCATCAATGAAACTCCAAATCTTTAGGGTTTCATTTAGCAAACCCTAAAGTAAGATTTAAGGTTTCATGTTTTAAGATTTTGGGCCTTATAAATAAAAACCTAAAGAGTTAAGATTTCATTTAAGAAACCCTAAATCCTAATTTATGATATCATAAAAGAAACCCTAAAGATTTGAGGTTTTAGGGATGAAACCTTAAATTCTAATTTAAAGTTTTTATGAATCCTTAAAAGATTTTGGGTTTCATTGACGAATCCTTAAATATTTTGGTTTTTATTGATAATACCCTAAATCTTTAGGGTTTCATTTATGAAATCATAAATTAGGATTTAAGATTTCATTAATTTAAGATTTCATTGATGAAACCCTAAATTTATGAAATTTAAGATTTCATTAATGACACCTCAAATCTTTAAAATTTCATCAATAAAATCTAAAATCTTTAGGGTTTCATTTATAAAACACTAAATTAAGATTTAAGGTCTCATAAATAAAACCCTAAAGATTTGAGAATTTATTTATGAAATCTCAAATCCTAATTTATGGTATCATAAATGAAACCCTAAAAATTTGAAAATTCATAAATTAAACACTAAATCCAAATTTAAGATTTCATTGATGAAGCCGTAAAGATTTTGGGTTTCATTGATGAAATCCTAAAGATTTATGGTTTCATAAATGAAATCCTAAATCTTTAAGATTTTATTTATCAAACCTTAAATCTTATAAAGAAAACCTTAAATATTTAAGGTTTCATTTATGAAATCTTAAACTCTAATTTGTGGTATCATAAATGAAACCCTAGAGATTTGAAATTTCATAAATCAAACCTTAAAATTTAAGGTTTTATAGATAGAATCCTAAATCCTAATTTAAAGTTTCATTTATGAATCCATAAATATTTTGAGTTTCATTGTTGAAACTGTAAAGATTTTGGTTTTCATTGATGAAACCCTGAAGATTTTAGGCTTCATTTATGAAATCCTAAATCCTAAATTAGGTTTCATGAATAAAACCTTAAATCATATGGGTTTCTTTTATGAATCCATAAAGATTTTTTGTTTCATTGATGAAACCCTAAAATTATGGTTTTCATGATGTAACCCTAAAGATTTAAGGTTTCTTTTATAAATCCTAAATCTTAAATCCTAAATTAGGTTTCATAAATGAAACCCTAGATCTTTAGGGTTTCATTTATGAAATCACAAATGAGGATTTAGGAATCCTAAATTAAAATTTAGGATTTTATCGATGAAATCCCAAATATTTATAATTTCATAATTGAAACCTCAAATATTTAGGGTGTCATCAATTAAACCCTAAATCTTTAAGGTTTCATTTTGCAACCTTAACCTTAATTTAATTTAGGGTTTCATTAAATTTAGGATTTCATCTATGAAATTCCAAATATTTAGGGTTTCATTTATGAAATTACAAATTAGGATTTAGGAATGCTAAATTGAAAGTTAAGACTTCATCAATGAAACCCCAAATATTTAGAGTTTAATTTATGTAACCCTAAATCTTTAGAGTTTAATTTATGCAACCCTAAATTAAGGTAAAGAGCTTCATTGATGAAACCCTAAATTTATTTTGGATTTTATCAATCAAACCCTAAATATTTAGGATTTCATTTATGAAATAACAAATTAGGATTTAGGAATCCTAAATTAAAATTTAGAGTTTCATCAATCAAATCCTAAATATATATGGTATCATCTATAAAATCCCAAATCTTTAGGGTTTCATTTATGAAACCTTATATTAAGATTAAAGGTTTATTTGATGAAACCCTAATTATTAACGATTTCATTAATAAAACCCAAAAACTTTAATGTTTTATTTATGAAACCCTAGATTAATATTTAAAGTTTCATGTTTTAGGATTAAAGGTCTTGTAAATAAAACCCAAAGATTTGATGTATCATTTATAAAATCCTAAATTATAATTTATGGTATCATAAATAAAATCCTAAAGATTTTTTAGGATTTCATTAATGAAACCCGAATTCTAATTTAAAGTTTCATTTATGAAATTCTAAAAATTGAGTTTCATTGATGAAACCTTAAAAATTTGAGATTTTGTTGATGAAACCCTAAAGGTTTGAATTTTCATTTATGCAACCCTAAATTAAGATTAAGGGTTTTGTTGATGAGGCCCTAAATTTAATTTAAAGATTCATTGAATTAAGGATTTCATCAATGAAACCTCAAATCTTTAGAATTTCAATTATGAAATTACAAATTAGGATTTAGGAACACTAAATTAAAAGTTTTGGTTTTATCAATGAAACCTTAAATATTTAAGTTGTCATAAATGAAACCACAAATATTTAGTGTTTCATTTATGCAATATTATATTAAGATTAAGGGTTACTTTGATGAAACTTTAAATTTAATTTTGAATTTTATCAATGAAACCCCAAATCTTTACAATTTCATTATTGAAACCTAAAATCTTTAATGAAACACTAAATTGATATTTAGGGTTTCATATTGTAGGATTTAGGGTCTTATCAATAAAACCCAAAGATTTGAGATATCATTTATCAAACCCAAAATCCTAATTTGTGGTATCATAAATGAAACCCTAAAGATTTAAGATTTCATTTATGCAACCCAAAATCCTAAATTTGGTTTTGTAAATAAATCCCTAAAGATTTAAGATTTAAGAATGTTAAATTGAAATTTAGGTTTCATCATTGAAACCCCGAATCTTTAAAGTTTTATTATTGAAACCACAAATCTTTAAAGTTTCATCAATGAAACCTTAAATCTTTAATATTTCATTTATGCAACTCTAATTTAAGATTAAGGGTTTTATTAATGAAACACTAAATTTAATTTAAGGTTCCATTGAATTTAGGATTAGATTCATGAACCCCCAAATCTGTAGGGTTTTAATGAAACCCTAATCTTAAATCTTTAAGATTTCATTTATGAAATCACAAATTTGGATTTAGGGTATCATTAATGAAATTCCAAATATTTAGGGTTACATTTATGAAATCCTAAATATTTAAGGATTCCATCAATGAAACCAAAAATCTTTAAGGTTTCATTTATGGAACCAAAAATTAATATTTAGGTTTCATGCTTTAGGATTTAGGGTCTCATAAATAAAACCCAAAGATTTAAGTATCATTTATCAAACCCTAAATCTTAATTTATGATATCATATATGAAATCTTAGAAATTTAGAATTAAATAAATTAACCCCTAAATATTTAGGGTTTTGTTAATGAAACCTTAAATCCTATTTTAGGGATGCATTTATGAAATCCTAAAGATTTTGGGTTTCATTGATGAAACCCTAAAGATTTGAGGTATCATTTATAAAATCCTAAATCCCTAATAGATTTCATATATAAAACCCTGAATCTTTAGGGTTTCATTTATGAAATTCAAAATTATGATTTAGAAACCCTAAATTGAAATCTAGAATTTCATTAATGAAACACTAAATATTTATAGTTTTATCATTGAAACCCCAAATCTTTAAGATTTCATCAATGAAATCCTAAATCCATAAATTTTCATTTATGCAACCTTAAATTAAGATTAAGGGTTTCATTGATGAAACCTTAAGTGTTTCATTAATGAAAGCAAAATCTTTAAGGTTTTATTTATAAAATCACAAATTAGGATTTAAGAACACCAAATTAAAATTTAGAATTTTATCAATGAAAATCTAAATAGTTATGGTTTCATCAATGAAATCTCAAATATTTAGGATTTTATAAACAAAACCACAAATCTTTAGGATTTCATCAATGAAATTTCAAATCTTTAAGGTTTAATTTATACAACCCTAAACTAAGATTAAGAGATTCATTGATGAAATCTTAAATTTAATATAATGTTTCATCAATTAAACCCCAAATCTTTAGGATTTCATTTATGAAATCACAAATGATGATTTAGGGACCTTAAATTGAAATTTAGGGTTTCATAAATGAAATCTCAAATCTTTAAGATTTCATTTATACAAGCCTATATTAAGATTAAGGGTTTCATGATAAAACCCTAAATTTAATTTAGAATTTCATCAAGGAAATCCCAAATATTTACAATTTCATTAATGAAATCCCAAATCTTTAAAGTTTTGATTTATGAAACCCTAAATTAATATTTATAGTTTAATGTTTTAGGATTTAGGGTCTCATAAATAAAATCCTAAAGATTTGAGGATTCATTTATCAGACCCAAAATCCTAATCTATGGTAACAAAAATGAAATTCTAAAGATTTAATATTTTATAAATGATACCCTAAAGATTTAGAAATTCAATGATGAAACCCTAACTCTTAATTTATGGTTTCATTTATGAAATCCTATTGGTTACCATTGATGAAACCCTCAAGGTTTGAGTTTAATTTATAAACCCTAAATCTTAAATTAAGTTTCATAAATGAAATATTAAATTTTTAAGATTTCATTTATGAAATCTCAAATTAGGATATAGGAATCATGAACTTAAATTTAATGTTTCATCAATTAAACTTAAAATATTTATGGTTTCATCATTGAAACCCTAAATTAAGATCAAGAATTTTATTGATGAAACCTTAAATTTAATTTAGATTTTCATCAATGAAACCCCAAATCTCTAGAGTTTCATAAATGAAACCCCAAATCTTCAAAGTTTCATTTATGAAATCACAAATTAGGATTTATGGACCTTAAATTGAAATTTAGGATTTCATCAACAAAATCCCAAATATTTAGGATTTCATCAATGAAATCACAAATCTTTAGAATCTCATTTATGCAACCCTATATTAAGATTAAGGGTTTCATTGATGAAACCTAAAATCTGTAAGATTTTATTTAAGATTTTATGTTTTAAGATTTAGGGTCTCATAAATAAAACCCTAAAAAATTAACGTTTCATATGATGCCTTAAATCCTAATTTATGCTATCATAAAAGAAACCCTAAAGGTTTTAGATTTCATAAATGAAACCGTACAGATTTGAGGTTTCATTGATAAAATCCTAGATTCTAATTTTCAATTTCATTGATAAAACCCTAATGATTTTGATTTTCATTGATGAAACCTCAAATCTTTATGGCTTCATTAGTAAAACTTGAAATTTTTAAGGTTTTATTTATGAAACTTGAAGTTAAGATTTAGTGTTTCGTGTTTTAGGACTTAGGGTCTTATAAATGAAACCCTAAATATTCAGGGATTTATCGATTAAACCTTAAATCCTTAATTAGGTTTTTAATAAATAACTCCAAATCTTTAGGTTTTTATTTTTGAAACCTTAAATCCTTAACATGAAATCCTAAATTCCAAATAGTTTTTTCATAAATGAAACTCAAAATCCTAAATCATGAATCCCCAATTACTAAATGGAAAAAAAAAAAAAAGCATAAGAAAAAATAACTAAAAAATGTTATAGAAAAAAATAATAATTTACAAATACATTTGAGTTTCATGAAACTTGAGATATGGTTTGGCATGTAGCTCCATTCCCAATCCCATTCCAAATCGCCAAACTCCTAACGTGAAGAAGCTCTTATTCCCAAGGCTTAGATTTGATGTCCACAAGCACAACCATAATATGGCTCATATATGCTGCTATTTTGTTGCGGACATAGGGCTTAACTTCTCCAAAACGAACAAATGCATAAAATGAAAAAGTAAAGATATATCTGTAGTTACTTTAAATCATCAAGCACGTTTACTTTCTCACTGACACAATATAGTACTATTATTTACTTTAAACAAGTAAAATCCAAGCACATATGTCCTTGAACGGTGTACCAAGCAGCTACATTGATGAAACTAAAGATAACTTACAGACAGTTTACACTCCTACCAAACTGTATTGATAGTTTTTTTTTTTTTTTATAGTATATAAATACATAAATCAAACCCAGGTAGATTAAAATAAAATAAAATAAAAAGGTTGCCATAACAACACAGACTAATATCTAGTAGCCCCGTGGACTAGAGCATCCTGCCATTTTATGATTTAATCCCATTCAGCACAAAATTTACTACGTGCTTTTTGCACAAACAAGGGAAATGCAAATTACTATATGTTTGCATTTCTTCCCATCTCGTGAACACGAGATATAAAATACATGAAAGATCAGAATGAGGGGGCTCCTTCGTGCATTCTGTAAAGACAAAGATTACATATGAAACTTTTTAGTACAAAAATAAATAAAACAAAACAATAAGAATCAGTTTGGTTGACAAGATAGGATATGCAAAGATGATAAGATATGATAATAATCATAAGTTTTAAAAATCGAACTAGTAAAAACACCATATCACTAAGTCAACTTTCAAACCAGTGGATCATTAATTAATTCGCATAAGGATGATCCAATCTCTATTAAAAAATATATTAAAATTTCATACTAAAAAAATCAAAAGCGGACAACACAAATTAACCTAATTTTCACAAATTCATTATTGAAATTTATTTATTGACATCTAGAATTTATTTGGTTGATTTTTATAATAATATTAATAGTATTTTTTTTTTTTAATAATTGCATCGTTTTTCAATAATTTACTAGAATATTTATCTTAATATATTGAATTTTATTTATAAGTATACAATATACATGTAATATATTTGTAATGTGTATAATAATTGATAATTAATTAGCTTTTGTTTATTAATAAGATATACAATAAAATTTATTTTTATTATAAATATACACAAAGCATTCATTTGTTCAGTGTGTGTAAGGGAAAATTTAATTTGCTTTTAAGGTGTTCTACTCCAATGAATATAATATGAATTATATTTAAATAAATAAATAAAAGAATTATCAATTTTTGTATATAGCAACTAAACCAAAAAAGATAATCTTAAATGATACTAGGTGGAATAGATAATAGTTATCCTATCTTATCATGTCCACCAAGCGATCCTTAAAAATTACATAAAAATTACATATTCACATTGTGAAGTTTAACTGTCTTACCTGCAAGATGATTTTATGAAGTTTGTGCACTGGAAGACTCATTTTGACACAACTCACTACTCAACATATAATGAAGAAGAACATCAACCCTCTGGCTTCGTGTTTTTGTGCTGCAGCAAACCAATATTGTTAGGAGTATAAAGATCAATATGCCTTCAACTAACATCAGCTTCTAGGTTCAATTGGTCTTTCATTATCATTCACATCAGTATAATGATTGACTTCTTATCCACTTAATCATTAATTCATTATCATTTAATTCCTTAAAATTAAATTAAGACGCAAGGTATAATGAGCCTGTGAGTTGAATACACTACAAGCCAAAGGGCTTTTGTTTCAGGCAGCATGTTAGGGATATAAAATTATTCGTGTGCCTAACAACTAAAGCTTTTAGGATGAGTTGATCTTTGATCAGTATAAAAGAAGCAGCATCCACACAAATATTGACAGCTATACATACCCAATAGATCGCTTTCGATTTTTATCTCCTCCTACTGCCTGTACAGAGATGGCAAATATGGAGTGAGATTTAGAACATCTTGTTAAAGCTATAAATGTAAAGTTAATAAACAATCTGAACATGTATGTACTAATGGCGTTAAGAACAATCAGAAACTGATAAAACACCAATTAATAAACCAATAAAACACAATACTAAACAGAGAAATCACATATAATATAACAATACACTTGGTAGATCTAGGTGTAAATAGTGTTCTCTGCCCACAAACAGCAAAAAAAAAAAACACACTTTCCTAATTACACACCCTATTATAAGATATAATTCTAATCCTAATACATAACAATCATCAGTTATTTTCTATGAATAACTACTCTCACGCAGTTTCTAATACAGAACTAGTACAGAATCACCAATCCATATTCCATCAACGGGTACTTCCTAAACTACTTGGATCTCGATTCTCACCAGAAATAAATCATGTAGAAATCAAAAAGTCACTTTTACATTCAAAAAGAGACTGTACAAAATTATCTATGGAGCACTGAAAGTTTGTAATGTGGACATTTACTTTAGAACCAAGTAATAAGCAGCTTTCAAGTAAGGGTAAAAATATTCTGAAAATGATACCCATTATTCACGAAAGTTAATAAAACATCTTTCACACAGATCCATCGATAATATTAGGATAATGATTGTTGCATACGGTGAGGCATATGGATAAAATACAGCTATTCAGAAAAAGTTGCAGATTTGCAGTAAAGCTCATTTTGTTTACATGTGGGCATGTGGCTGACAGAGGAGTCAGTGATCGTGTGTGATTTTCATTACTCATAAGTACTGAATTTTTTTTGTGGTCACAGCTAACAATGACTAATAAGTTTGCCATTTTCCAGAAGTAGTAAGAAGTAACCACCGATGTAAAACAGTCAGAACTCCGAATGACAAAAGTTACAGTATTTGTTCCCATTTCCCACTCATTTGCATTTGATATGAATCACTCTACAATTTGGTGTTACTGTTTAAAATTTTATTTCTTACTGAATTAAATATCATTTATTAGTTAATGCTTAAACATGGTTGGTTGAAAGACTCCGCAATTTATAATTCCTTATTGGTAAGAGTTCACGATTAAATACAAACCTTGTCATTTCCTTCAGTTTCTGATGACTCAAGTTCCATTTCGGCAAAGAATGCCTCCAAGACAAAAGCAATAACCTGAAATGCAGGAAAGAAAGAATCATTTCTAACTTATTAAACATAAACAATGTGTTAAGATGGTACAGTTTAGGCGGTGGTATAAAAATCCAGGCAATTTCATTCCCTTTGATTAGTCACAAAGATATTAACATTTTTGTTTGGGTTAGGCCTAACTCAACCCCATAAGTTATCCCATGAGGTGAAAATTGCCCATGTCGATATTGGAAGCCTCGTGGTGTCAGGTAGATTTTTGGACTGTTGAGGTGGCCCAATATCAGATCCATGATATGCCATCTTGAGTTTTGGGTTGGGTTTAACTCAATCCTAAAAACTAGGTCGTGAGGTAAGAATTGTCTAAGCCTTATAACTTACTAAGCTTTACTTAGGTCATATTTATAATTGAAGTGGGAACTCAACAAAAATGATTTCTTATTACTGTTTTCTATTAAATAAATTTTAGAAGTTGTATTTAATTGTTAAGAAATAGAATTGTGCAAGTTCATACGAGAAACGATGTAACTTCACAATGGTCTCATTCCTGAGATATAATTTGTATTCCATAAAATTGACAATGGAATTATAATGTATTAAATAAGGACAGAGTAAACCGTACCAAGTTCAAAAGCAGCAAAACAGTAATTAAGTAGAAGCTAATGAAGTACAAATAGGTCCAAGCGGTCCCAGTTAATTCCTTGTAGCTCTGAAATAGAAAACCACAGAACCTATGCGGTAAGTGCATATTGAAGTCATAATTTGACAATATAATATAAAAATTGATTGCAACCACTAACGGATATGAATAAAGTCAATAAACAGCCTAGTATAATATGACATTACTCACATGCAGCAAGTAATTCATACATATTTTAGATTGTTGTTAATTTCAATAATAGTGCTTTACAAACAACCCAATGAACAATGGACAAAATGCTTTCTAATTATAATATTATCCATTTTTTCTTTACTTGATCATTATGTTCCTTCAACAAAGATAGGACCTGCCCGTTGACTGAACACTCTAAAGAGAGACTTTTCCTCTAACAAAAAGACAACTCTGAAATTCCTAGACAACACTTTTCAATAAAATACCACTGGGACTAAAAAACTAACTGGGACAATTTGTTTTACAAACAGGAATATATATCACATAACAATGGCAGCCAGTGCAACAACTATTAGACTCATTACATTATCAAGAACCAGAAGATCACACTGTAAGTCAAAAAGGATAGGTGACAGCACACGTACCGTCATTACTTCGTCCCAGGTTGCCGTGACGAGAAAATTGAAAAGTGTCACAATTCCATTTGGGTAATCATTGAAATTGAAAACCAAATAGCTATTTTCGGTCAAGAATGATACTCCAAGAACAACATTTACCCATTTCAGAAGCAATATATATGCCAGAATTAAATTCACACCTGGATGTTGACTAAACCCCCAAGAAAAAATGTCATGTTTAGTGTACATAATAATAATGAAAATATGAGCTTGAAATTTGTGTGGGTGTGAAGGAAGATACATAATTATTACTGGATCAAACCAAACACAACAGGCTTAAAGGAGACAGTATAGATTATCAAAGGATACTCATTTTCAGCAAGGGCTGTTAATTCCAATTCGGGGTTTCCAGCATTAACGATTCCACCAAAAATCTGCAGATACAAAGTATTAGAGAAGAATTTTATTAGAAAAAAGAATTGATCATTGGCATAAAAAGGGAAAATAAACCCTCAATTTAACTTGTAAATCTATGTAGAAAATGATCAATCACTACTAGCATTTCACTCACCTGTACACCAATTGAGCAATAAATACACAAGGTACAAAATATGATCCCTAGGTATGGCATCAAACTTGGTATGAGAGTCAAGAAAGTTGCCACAAAGGCTCGGTATTGCTTGACATGCATTAGGAGCCTTATTAATCTCAACATTCTTGCCAGAAGAAGGTAACGAATCCTGTAAGGGGACAGGAAAAGCAATGTATAATAGCATCTTCAAATAAATGCTACAAAACCAACAACAAACATTACTGGTACAACTTCCCATCTTAAAATGAATATACTATATTCCGAACTGCTAGGAAAGAAAATGGGTCCTATATCAAACTTTTTTTTTGAAGAAAATGAAACCTGATATGGCACACCAAAATAAATAGCTTAACGTTAGCCTTTTGTCCTTTTAGGAACCTGATATGGCATCTATTACATTTAGAGAAACTGGCCATAAGTAACCTTTAGTCCTTTTAGGAAAGCACAAATAATAATAATAATCCACAAAGAGAAACTAATGCCTCTTTCCCGTATAATAATTAATAGTGTTGCCATTGAAAGTTATATTGAATTCGTGACTATGATAATTAAAGCAACATAAATACCGAAATATGAAACATACGGACATTCAGGTAAAAGTTCATACCATTCTCCATTTGAGATGAAAGGAAAATCATCATCAGGTATAGCAAAAGTTACAGTTTCTCCAATGACTGCAAAATTTAGAATTATCAATCAGTGAAGCATAGCATGGCCTTAAAACTGGAGTTTTCATATATAAAATACAATTCCAGGGCTTAAGTTGAATGTAACATATTATGAACTAGAATGGCAGATTCTAGACTCCTAAGATTATACAACAGCAACAACCAAACCTTTTCCCATTAGGTGGGGTCAACTACATGAATCATGTGACATAATATTCTATATATTGTAAATCACGTCTATAAAAAAACTATTGATCTCAAATTCCTTCTTAGTGGTTTTGTCCTATTTTTTCCTACTCTCTTGACTAGGGCTTCTACTGGTCTTCTCAACACATGCTCAAACCGTCTAAGGCAAGTTCTACAACTTATTTTATATCTTAGTTGCTAACCCAACTTACTCTCTAATGCATTTGTTCCTAATACTTTTTTGTCTAGTATATCTATTCATCTCATCCAACATAACATTCTCATTTTGGTACATTATGTTTATTCTCCTGTTGACTTTTTACCGCTTGGCATTCACTATCATATAATGTCAGAGGCCTTGTACTTGAGTAATAAAATTTCCCCATACGCTTGAGCAATACCTTTCTGTCACATATAACACTCAAAAGTATTATATTTAATTCACCCCGACTGATAGGGGTTTTCAAATCCAACCCAAATCATTCCAAAATGCTAAACCAATATCAGAAAACTAAAAAAACCTATTGAACCATTAACTGATTTTTTTTTTTGAAAACCCTGCTTGTTTTTATGCCGTTGGATCAGTGTTTGAATCCTATTTTTAAAACCAAACCAAATCAAACCACATCCTTATAATATTATTATACTTTTCATTTTTACTCCCCACATAAAACCACACAACCATCCCTTACAGTTAATGAAAGTGACCAGATAAGAACCAATATCATTGCTGTTGTGCCAAGAACAAAGTAACACTCCCTCACTAGTGTATCACTCACAAGAGGTATTCAAAATGCAGATAAAGATCAGAGAAAGAAAAGAACAGATCACAAACTGAATGAATCTCTTATTCAACAAAGAGCAGAGAACTAACTGTTTTATTGAACCAAAAACTAACAATTGCAATAATGCTAAGGATGCTGAAACCCTTAAGTTGTTTAGGCACATAAGGACCAATATCTCACCATTACCCCCACAATAAGCAAACTCAAGTCCTCATATACTCAATTACTTTCATATACTTAAGTGGTATAGAAAACAAACTAGTTAGTAAAGTAGCTAGTTCTTTGAGAAAACTATGCAAAATAATTAGACTAAAGGAAAAAAAAAAATGCAGGTAAAATCGTGCTACTTAGAAACTGTAGATATATTAATGTAGTATTTAAAATAACATTAACAGAATGAAAATAAATTAAGAAACCAAATCATCCAATCCAATCCAAACTGCTTTTAATAGGGATTTAATGTCGTATTCAAACTGAACCAAACTGCAAATATTCCTTTTTCATGGGAAAAGTGGGAAAAGCAAAACAAGAAATTGCATGCATTCAACCATATGCTATGTTGTTGAAAGAGAAAAAACTAACAAGCGGCATAAATTAGTTACCAATTATCACCGTGATAATAAAATCAAAGCGATTTTGACCATCCCGCCAATAGTTCTCAAATCCATATGCATAAATCTTTAAAACCATTTCTATTACATATATCCACCCTGAAAAACAACAAGGAATGATCAACCAAAAGAGTAAGAGTATAACATTCTGTACATTACAACAAAATAAAATGCACAAAAGCAAAATAGAGAATCACTGAAATAGTCAACAGTATTGTGGAGTCTTATAGACAAACCAACAAGAATAGAACGGATAATATATTCTCATGATTGATCTTATTTCACATGCAGTAAGATAGCGGTGATAAATTGCAAAAAACATGAGCTACAGTTATTTTGTTCATGAAAGCACAAAAACACATATCAAGTATAAATGAAAAAAAAAAAAAAAAAATGTCGGTGGAAGCTAATCCCTATGAGATGCATTCTCATTGAAAGTATCTGACCAAGCAAAAGAAATGAGATTAACTTAGTTTAGCCAATTCTTTTTTCTTGAAAATAGGTTGTCTTGAGAAATAATTTTTAGTTTAGTAAGATCCCGAAAGAAACAAGTTTCTTAGTATTTAATATGTCATAGAAAACAACTATTAACAAATTGTATTACCTAACTTGATAAACAAGATACAAAATATAGGATCCTCCACAGTCTTTTTTCTTTTTCTTTTTCTTTAAGAGATACTTAAGAGCCAGGGTCTACAGTATACTATGACTTTTTCAAAATTAGAGTTAAAAAAAGACTAGTGAAAATAAAGAATTCCAAATATCGTTGATTGATAGCAATGAACTAGTATTTTTTATTGGTTTAACATACCAAATAATTGCAATTTTTTATATAGAATGATGCATTTTAATATTATTATTTATTTAAAAATTAAAAATGTGAGACAAGGTGAGAAAAAAAGTTTAGGATTAGAAGGGGGTTGATAAGAGATATGGTTTCTGAAGTGCTGATGGAAAAATGATGACTGGTATGTAGAAATAACTGTAAAAAGAAAAGTGATGTGAAGGGTTGAGAACTGAGACTATTTTTAAATCCTAGTTAATTAATTCCCTAGGTATTTGGAGGTGAAACATCCTTTTATGTTAGAAATGAGCATTCTGAGGTCAAATTACCTTGAAAACTAGATAAAGCAAATCTCTCTTACTAATTTAAAATAATTTCTTAAATTAACCTTTTAAATCACAATAATATTCAAAGTTATAATCTACATAGATTAACCAAAAAAAATATAAAATATGAAGAAGTTAACCATGCATAAATCATACTGTACTGAAGATCCTGGCTCTTAAATATCTCTTGCCCCTAATATAAAAATCTTACTTAAATATTTAAAATGATACAATTAGTTATATTTAAAATTAAACTGCCACTGCATATGAAAATAGTGAAGCAGAGAAACTTTGTCTGGAGAGCTTAATTGCTCAATTCAAGCTATCTAAAAAGAACTTTTGCTTAAAGAATCAGCAACATCTTGTACGGTACAAAAAGGAATTCACACTGCAACAGTAAGATATAACAAGAAAATACACTGTTTGGATGTCCTTACCAAAAACGAACTCAACCACTTGCCACACCTTTTGAGCAGAATTGTTTTCTATATCAAGCTGCAATTGTAAATTAATACAAAATTATCAACATGTACATACACATATGCCTTCAAAAATTTGAATCAGTAATGGCATACATAAGCTAGAAGTAACAAGATGAGGCCTTTACACATGCGTGTGCATACCACAAAAGAAAACTTTGCTATAGAATATAATACCATGCTTCAAAATCACAATACCAAGGTACTCTTATTTATATCTATTAAGAGTGTCATTATCTTTGATAAACATACTTAGACAACATTGCTAAGTTCATTCAAACCATCGATTCCTTAGTTTCCAGAGTCCATATCAGCTACCACTAAATTTATCAAACATAATCTACCTGAAAATCACAGTTAAATGATGGTGTAATCAGAAAGGAAGCAAGAGATAAAACGTTGCCAAAAAATTTATGGTAAAACTACAGATGCAGTAGTGTTACACATGAAAATGTTTTCTGAGACTAATCTTTCCTCTCTTTAATGAATTACTTCTTTTATCCAGAATAAACTGTGTCTTGAATAGACACAACAGCTTAAGCTTCTTATTCAACATTTTTGTTCACAGACACTGATATTTGTATGAGGAGGATTATCTATCTATCTATATAGATAGGATAGGATAGGATCAACTCACTTCACACATTTTACTTTCATAAAAAAGGTGGAGACTCATTTATTAAATAAGGATTAGTACTTTACATCATGTGATATGATATGTACCATATCATATCACATCAAGTAATTATCAATTTCAGAGTGTTTCATCTTTATTATCTTCTCTCTTTATATCTATAACTACTCTGAAGGTGAATTGAGCCTATTATCTGAAATATGGATGGCCTGACTTTTAGGAATCAACATCTAAAAATCCAAACTCACAATTCACATGAATGTAGTACGTTTTGTGAGTTATGGCCAGACCACATATAAATAAATATTTTATCTTGTTGATACTAGTGTTAAACAGAAGAAATATTCTCTATAAAGATCTTTTCAAAGAAAAATGCAAAATATGTTACTAAGTAGAGAATAACAAAGTTTACAATATTCACATGACCACTAAAGCTGGAAAAGGTAGGATTGATATCAGGCTGTCAACAGTCAGCCATTTGAACTGTGGCTATATTTAAAGTAGCAGTACATAATGAATTCATTAAACACCATTCGTACATGATTTTTAAGAAAAATAGCACCTACCTACAACATTATTGAAAAATGCAAGTATATCTAGCATATAGTCACATCAAACGAAACAACAGGCTGCAGTTAACATGAATTAATAAATGCTTAGCAGGGAAAACTGAGAATATATATTTTCATTGGAAAGCATGCCATACCGTTGTCTCAATAACAACAGCAACCAGATTTAGTACGAGAACAAAGGACACTAGGTATCCAAACATAGGAGTCTTCACAAATTCTTTTAATCTCTTGGAGCTGGGCCAATGGTAGAATGATAAATATTCAAAGTAAGACATCTGCAACCAAATTGGAAAGTATTACAGATGCTACAAATATCCACCTTCCTAGTTACATTACACATAGATGAACTTCCAAATGTTTTAAATTTGAAATCTTTGAACTTACAACATCTTCCTTCTGAAATTTTAAACCAATGGCATTGCAAATATCTGCAAATTCATCCTTGTTGATCTGAAAGTAAAAATACGTTTACATTAAAACATGCATCTACACACATAAACATCAGTATGTGCATAAAAGATAACCAAAACACAAAAGAATAAATATTACCTTTATATCATGACTATCATCCAGCTCATCAAATATCGACTCAAAGTCTTCCCTGGAGATTTTTGGCAAAGTCCTAAAGAAAATACAAAATTTATGCTTCAACCTCCATAAAGTTGCAGGAAGATTATGGAAAGCTACAAATTTAGAACTACAAGTGAAAGATTAACTTGACACTTCCAGTGTCACAAAATATGTAGTACCAGTTTACCAAGAAAACAAAATTAATTACCATAAAACAGAAGCCACTATGACGAGCTATAAGCAACACTATTAACAAATATACAGAAAGCCAACCAAGTGGCTTACTAAGTAACTCTTTAAATTTCATCAGCAATAGTGTGAAGCTGTAAATGGAAACTAATCAGGCAATACATCATTTAGGCAACGCATCCTCTTCTCTTAACCATTAAAGAAATTGTTGTCTTCCAATATTTTTCTGTGATTGATATGAAGTATTGTATGCACATGTTTAATTCAAGAGAGGGAATAATGAGAAAAGGGAAAGAAATATTACTATTAGGTAATACGAGGGTGGTAAAACACACCGAAAATCCTCATCAATCGGCCAAAAGAAATCCACACTAGTTAACTTGACACCACATCCAACCCAAAACCTTAAGGCATTAAGTATATCATATATGGGTCCTTGCCATTTATTTGCTGTTCAACATGCCCATCATCTCTATCAAATGTGAGATGTTTTACTCACACTTACACCCCAACAATTTCTCCCTCAAGAAGGAATCTCTTTCACATGGTATGCTTTCACCCAAGCGGAAACCTTCCCATCCACGAGTATTCAATGGTGGAATTAGAGCTTACCATTGTCACCAATACACTCTACTACATACCTGCAATGTCATCCCATATTGGTATTTAAAGTGGTTCCGGAGAAAGGCTAAATGGATTTAGGGTTGTCTGACCTCTACATCACCAAGCAAACTTTTGATAAATGGAATCCCCATACATAGATCCACCAATTCCGTTATGCCCCAATACTCGTCCGAGTCACACCATCAACACTGATACCACTTGATATGGAATACAATGGGGATAAAACATAGGGGAGATTTTCATTAATGTGTCATGAGCAAATCATTTAAGTGAATTTGACACTACATCCAACCTAAATAGGTCCCTTGCCACTTATATGTTGTTCAACATGTCCATCTCTATTTAATGTGAGACTTCTTACTTGAACTTGTACTCCAACAATTAAAAGGTAGCCCAATCAACCATGGAATTTCTCTAGCCTTAGACAATGTAAGATTTACTTAAAATAAAGGTTCCATCTGCTAGATATCATGGTTCAACGAATATGTCACACTTTCCAAGGCAAGAACACAAAAGCAAGGGAGGGGAAGCTTCCACACCAACGTTGGTTGCGTTGAAATAAACTCCTATGCAAACACACTCATCATCCTAGTAAGTTGCATGGGAAGCTAACAGAAATCTTCAATGTTCCTAATTTTCCTCAAAGCCTTGATGCCTAGTTTACCAATCTTGGCAAACTAACATGTGTTAAATGTTAAATACCGAAGACATACATATATCAACTAAAACTATGTTATTCTGGAAAACCCTCTACGCATGTGCTTTCCAAGTTTAGAAGAGAGATGATCAAAGCCTATATATGGGTGAGACATGAAAATCTGACATTCATCATTCTCATCAAGAAATACATATAAATTTTCACAAATACCAAACTCATTTTGATTTTTTCAATATCATATGAGCAGGCGGCAAACTAATAATATGATAAATCTGAAAGCATAATGAACATTGGGGAATAAAGTAATACCTGTACTTGTTCAGCTCCTCAAAGAGCATAATGCATTGATTTTTGTTGAGACATCTAACTTTCTGTGACCACATAACAATCTCAAACAGCTTTAGAATCAATAGAAACAAGTAGCTAAGTCACAAAAGAAACCTTTATCAAAGAATAAGAATCAATAGATACAAAGTGTTTTCAGTTTACAAGTTGTCTTCCATCTCAAGTTTCTATTTGGAATATGGAATTTGTCCACCAAGAAATTAATTAACACCTTACTTACCCAATGGCTAATAAGTAATAAGAACTTCCAACATAATTAACACGCCAAATAAATATTAATCCTATGAACCCAACATGGAAGCAGAATTTTAACTTTCAGGCAATGTTCAAGAGATTCTATCACTTATTGATAATGCACTTATATCCTAATATAGATTTGAGAAGATGTACACACCTTCACAGAAAAAGAAACTTTCTGAAGCCTTCTCTTTTATTAGCTATTACAAATTACAAATAAAAAAACATCTTTGAACTATTATGAACTCACTTCTAATCTTTCTAAAGTTACAGTGAGTTCTTATTAAGTCTTCAATTGCTATCAATCTCATTAAAGGTCATAATGTTCAATCTTTTCTTTATTAATTTTAGTAACCTCCTTGAGACATTTCTCAGTTATTGTCTATAATATTATGATACACAATTTGATCCTCCTCACCAGAAAGATTAGAACACTATGTTGTTCTAATTAAAGATAAGGTCAATCTTAAGTTCATAAATTTAATTTAAGCTCCCATGAATTTCTTATGTTTGTGTGTGTGTATAATATTATATTTCTTCTCTTTTAATATAAAAGGAGTAAAAAGAAATTTTCAACTTGATAACAAAGAATATCAAAGCAAAACCCACCAGAAGAAAGAGAAAGTAAAGAACTTTCATGTTCATATAGCTTGTCAATAAGGGATTTTATTTTGTTTCCTGTTTTAAGTTATTAGGAATAGACAAATCTGTCTATTCATTCTATATCATTAGTTTCCTGATTTAAGTTGTATAAATTAGGAAATAGAATTATTCTGTCTTTAAGGGCTGAATACGTCTTTAATGACGTGGACCATTATGTATTATATATAGATGAATAGCTGAATGAAAACGGGACAGAAATTCAGAAATTCTGACATAGCTCACTAATCACAAATCAAAATCATTGAAAAAATAAAACATAGCTGTTTTTATATCAGCATGGTAGCTATGTCTGACAATGGAACAATCAACTAAAACATGGAAAATTACACTTACATGTGTATCCAGGAGATCAAAAGCTTTGTCCAACATAGTTCTTCTCAAACGATCCTTCTCAAAAACTTGTTTTACAAGCTACAACAGAAGAATATCTGAGCATTGTAATCATTTGTTTGAATATCCATCCTAGAGTACATGATATACATCTAAATTCTTCAAACATATTCTAGGTTGGGGCTAAATAAGAAAAAGATCAGCACAGGTCCAATACTTTCATGTAACTTCATCATTAGATCTACATAAATAGAAGTAATTGTATGAACAAATTTACCTCACTCTTGAAACTGTCATAAACAACGGCAAGAATCAAGTTTGTAACAAAGTAAACCCCCACCAGCACAAAGAGTATGAAAAACAGGCAATACCAACGTGAAGACCTTAAAAGCCAGAACAAAATTATGAGCATTGATGGTTGATGATATCTCAAATTGAAAGAACAAAAGTCATCTAGACAGGCAGATTCAAACTATAAAATTCAAACTCTTACTTGTATGCAGGAACCCAAACATCTGGATTATTGGATGTGGTAAATAAAAGAAACAGCTGATACAATGTAGTACCATAGGAAGTGAATACTGTTTTTCCCTGTATTGTATCCTCAAAAAACACATATGCCACCCAACTAGAAAAAAGAAGAAACAGAAGCCACAAAGCCTGCAATGCATGAGAATTTGACAGCACTCTGTCCAGTAAGAGTGTTGATTATAATAAATGAGCAAGGTCAACGATAAACAACATGAAAGTGAACTAACCAAGACATTTAAGTATGTGTCAAGCATCCCAACCAAGATAATGATGGTTTCTCGTAGCTCCCTGACATCAAGTTCAAATGCAGAATTTGACTGTCAAAAATAGGTTATACAGAATTTTGCTTTTGGCTAAATAATGAACATACAAGAATTTCACATTGTAAGACATGTGAACTATTGCAAGTAAAATCAAATCATAAGTTATTAAAAGTTAGTGTTGAGAAGACAACCAAATCAACCTGAAGCTTAACCTGCCACCACACTGAAACAATGAAACTATGAAAGCCCTTAAGGACTTAAGTGTGTACAAAGCACAAGACAAGCACAATTTGTCCTAAAATTATAGTTTAAATAATAAAAAGTGGCAAGGATCAAACTCTTGATCACTTGGTCTCCACAAAACAGAGATATCAGCTCCCTACTAAGCCTCCACAAAACAGCTCAAGTTGCTGTGTTGATCATGTAATAAATGTCCCTCCATTTTGGAAAAAAAAAAATTCAGTAACAGAAATTCTTTAAGCATTGATATCAGAAAAAAAGTTGATTCTCTTAGAAGATTTATTTTCCTATGATTTTGACAATAAGTCAATATCTCCAGCATTGGGAATAACATTGAACTGACTCTCCCACTAGAATAAATTATATAATTAGACATTGAGGAAAGTTTTATTCTGTAATATATCTACCCTGCAGACTCTTATGTATACCCTCTTCAATATCTAAAATCCAAAATGTTTGATAGGCCAAGGGATGTTCAATAGCATAAAAACAGTACATTGTTGCCAGTTAACACCCACTGGGTGGAAGTGCACATTTAATTATCAACATAACAGACAGAGTACATGAAAGATATGTTATATCCTATTCAATTCAATCACTATCCCTTCAATTATCTTCCAGTCTTCTCATGTGCAAATATAATAACTAGAGTTTCTAAACTTGAAGCAGTAAAATAATTATTATTAAAATTTTCAAGCACAGGTCCAAAAGATATAATCTGCAAAAGTATATTTGTTTACTCCAAAGGAAAACGAAAAGTTGAGATAGGTCAGGCAATACCTAATATTCAGAACGAAAAGAACAACTCTGATATAAGGTGCGATTCTGAAAGGTAGAAAATTAAAAGCCAGTGGAGACAAATAAAGGGCATAGAGCAGCACATCAGCAACAAGAACTAATAGAGAGAAAACCTGGAAATACCAACAAATTAATTTATTAGTAAACTACAGATATGGGTGCTTTGGATTAGATTTTATGAAGAAATTTGGGTGAGGAATATCCTCTCTTCCAAAGGCCTTTTTACTGATCATCTACACTTAACCAACCCCCAATACAAAAATTCAATTGTACTCAAGGTTTTAAAACTGTCTGAAACTTCCACCTAGGAACCTTGATGATAGAAAAACCTCTCAACTAAAATCTCTTTTATTTATGTTTGACTCTACTAATGTCTTCCAAGTTTAATAGTAGAGTTAGAAATCCTGACTCCTCTAGAATGCATATGGTAAATTTAACACCAATAACCAACCCATTTTTTTAAATTGAGAAAAAAAAATCTTCTTGAGAAATAATTTGGAGCTTTGGAATCTGGACATCAGAAAACCAACTAGTAGGAGTGTCATGAGCTGGGTTGGAACAGGTCAATATTGGCACAAAACAACTAGTGATCTGGTCGGGATATATTAGAGTTTGTAAAGTTGGTCCTCAAAGTAACATTATTGAAATGTAGAGCTGATAAAGCTTTGTTGTATCCTACCATATATTTTTTACTTTTTAGTAGGACTTTGAAGAAACATACCTTCAATTGATTAATAGTATTTTTCCAAAATATACCGGATCCTTCGTATGACAATGGGAAGAACATATGTATGAATAGCAAAACAAGAGTTATTCCCTGTATTACACAGAAAAAGCTCACGTAAGGGTAAGGCAGTATACTAAGCATATAGTTGAGAAATGAATACAGGGACACTTCCATTTTTTCTTAATAAAAGAAGAAAAACTTGTTAGAAAGGAAAGATGGAATATACACCTAATGAGAGGATAAGAAACCCTCCTTAAAAGAAAGGGAAAAAATGATACATCAAACCAAATTGGCTAAAAAATGTGAAAAAGTTTTTGCAAGTTACTAATACAAATCCCATTAAAATAACTACTACCAAGTACAAAAGCACCAAAGAAAAAAGAAAAGTCCCAGCAGATATGCATAAATAACAAAAGAAAAACATCAAAGTAACAAAATGATGTAGTATGTATCATGTACAGAGTGGAAGGATAATTTGGAGCCTACACTTGCTTTATCACTCTAAAATCCCTGCTTAACAAACTAAACATACCAAAGTATCCAAAATGAGACAGTAAGTAAATAAGATAATGGCATAAATAGGTAGTATTAATGGTTTCACTTTAATTTCAAAATGTAGCCAAATATTACCAAGGTAATCACCATTTTCAAAGTGGCAACAACTAAAGGGTTCATCAATAATTTATCCAATAAAAAGTACTGGTGTCTGATGTACTGAACTCTTACCTCATAAATAAGACATTCTGCATCAGTTAGATACGGCAATTGTCCCAAAAAGAAATACTCTCTATCGTTGCAGGAATTTGTGATAAGCTTTTTACACCATAGAGGTTTCTGTACCAAGTAAAGTAAATTATGGAATATCTTCTTTCTATTCTATTTTCATTTTCTTTAGCCCGAAAGCCTCAAATACAATTAACAGGAACTAAAGTTCATAAGGAGCTTGCCACTACTAACCTCCAGGAAATTCAGGACTATCAACGCAAAATAACTAAGAGACCAGATTAGATTGCATTTATTGAATATAAAATAAAATCTTATGTAACTTTGGAAGTTTGGTGAATCGAGAATTTCCTCAGGGAGACCAACACCATCTTCAGCCTGCATAAAGCATTTCCAACCAGAAATAACAAGCAGTTAACTGATCCGAAAGAAAGTACATGAATAAATACATATCAATGTAAGGGGGAAGCTAGAAGAATATATGCAAGTTAAATACTTCAGTAAATTATATCACCAGAAAACATCATTATCCAACCAGAAAAACGTTTTTTTTTTTTTTTTTTAACTTCATCTACTTTAGAAATTTTCATCAGCCTCTCCATTTTGTCATCTCCTACCTCTATTCATCTCTGTCGAAACAACAATCCTTTGCAATTTTGTAACTCTTGAATTATGAAACAGCAATATTAACAGAGTAACGACACTACCTTCAACATACAGAACCACTTCCCTATAATTCAAGACTTTCCAAATTTGGATGACGCTAGCAAACCTTGTGTTCAGTTTTGCTTTATGCATACACATTTCATAGCATGATTGGTTTCACGTTTTGGACGTGACTTTATCTTTCAGAAGCTAATAGTTATAGCTTCTGCGTCCCAATTTGTTTGACACTCGCAAAAGTGTGTTTGGTTTTGCTTCATGCATACACATTTCATAGTGTGTTTGGTTTCACGTTTTGGATGCGTCTTTCAGAAGCTAGTAGTTATAGCTTCTGCATCCCAAACGCGACTCTTCTATTCTCAGCATATGCTATCACAAAATTGCGTCAAATGCAGTTAAAGGATGCAGAAGCTACAAATTGTAGCTTCAGGTTGACGCGCACAAGTGAGGTTTCAAATGCGGAACCAGTCATGCTAAAACTTGAGAGAAGAGTCAGAAGACGCTATTCATCTTCAAAAATAACATTGACATTGTCGCCAAAACAGATTCAATTGGCGATTTCTTAAGATGCCTTCAACAACGAGTCCGTCACAGAAATTCGGACACAGATTTCATTTATAAAGCACAGCAACAAGCCATTAATAACAAGATCTACTTATGTATGTTCAGTAATCGATTCCAACACAATGCCTGATAATACGAAACTTGCTCGCAATTGCAAAGCACAACAGTTAACAGCTGAACAATAATGAAAAGTTTGCAAAAGACGCACGGCACTATGAGTTCACTGAAATAGCTTTGTGAAAACTGAAAAGGCGAAAATGGAAGGAGAGAAAGTTGAACGAACCAGATCGATGAACGCCGCGGCTTTCTCGTAGCTGGAGCCGTAGGCGATGGCATCAGAGCGCCGGAATATTCCCCGCGTCCGGTGACTCTCGTCACTGCTACTGCTTTCGCCTCTCAGCAGAGACTGCTCCATTTCGGAGAGAGAGAAGCAAATAACGAAGAGAAATAAGCTTGAAAGAAAGAGTGATGCGCGCTGAAGTGTAAACACTACTACTATAACTGTGTCTGGGTCATTTTAATTTATATTATTATCATTCTCATACACAGTTGAAGAAGAAGGCGTTAGGATCACGCTCTTGGCACACGGAGAGAATGGCCCCAACGAAATAACGACCGCATGGAAGTGAGAGGAAGACACTGGAGCTATTTTTTGAGTATATCGAGAAGTGATGATGATGTGATTTTGGGTGTGACCACATCACACCCTTGATTCCGATCCAAGGTATCCACGATTATTCCACGTATGTATCCATCCACACTGGATAATACAAACTACAAAGTCAAAGATCGTGCCTGCCACCTTCGTTCAATTCACACCTTCCTGTCCTTTTCTTTTGGCCATTAACTAGCTGTTTGAATTTTGATTGCTATATTTATTACTATCCAAACTTAAATTTCATTTTGTTGAATTTCGGGTACTGATTGTTGTTTATAAGTTCATATTTTATCTTTTATTTTTAATAATAATAATTGTCTATGTCTTTCGTTATCAGAAAGCCTGGAGTCATTGTGATAGACACAGTGGGTTGGGTGTTACAGTGGAGACAAGTGTTCCAAGCATATCATTGGATGTCGCATGACACTTGGAAAGTATTTACGGATAAACATGTAAAGAATAAAAAAAGTTAGTAATAGAAAAGTTTTTCACCGACTAGATAAAATTAGTAATATACTAGAAAGCGGAGTTAATTAAGAGAAATTTTTTTCCAAATAAACATAAACATTTTTTAGTAGAAATTCAAATACTAATTCATCACCAAGTCCTGTCGGCAGTGTAGGTTGGAAAAATTAATTCCATAATGAATAAGAGTCAGGAAATACAACCTTTGTTAGTACATGTTTTGAAGAAGCATTTTTATAATTGAATCGTACGGTTTCAAATCATAAACGTCATCATTACGTAAAGTATATTATTTTTTATTAAAATTGAGTTTACATTTGAACGCATGTTGGATTGCGAATGAAAATAATTAATTTTATATTGAAATTTTAATTTTAAGTTTTTTAAATACTAGTTCAAATTACTGGTTTTTTTTTTTTAAGAAGAATGATATTTTTATATCTAATTTTTCATGTTTATATTTTTTTTTTTCATATCTCATCATCTCATTTATTATATTTATATTTTTTTTCTCAAGTGTTAATTAATTAGCATTTAAATGTAAATATTTTTTTTAATGTATAACTATAGTATTTAATTGGGACCACGAGACTAGTATCATAATGTTAGTATTTTATTGTAGTCGACAACGTGAGATTGAAGGCAAATAATAAAAAATACATGCCACGACATACATGCAGTCTCAACTTGTCTCCAGTCCCCACATGGCCACATGGCAAAGGCATAGCTGAGTTGTTGAAAGGGAAAGGCTTCCATTCTTAAAGTGAAGTTTCTGCTTCCCAAATATCTTACCTTAGGTACCCTCTATGAACGGTTCTGATATCTCTGTGGAAGAATGAGAACCAATACAAAACAGCCTAGCTAACAATGACAGCAACTAAACCAAACAATAAGAGACATTTAAGGTTTGATATATATCCAGAGAAGACAAAGCTATAAAGATCACATGCAAATTTCCGCTGCTAACTTGACTCAAATTATTGGCCAAAATATTTCTGGACATTTATCCCTTCCAAATTCTCATAATTTCATATTTGCCCAGCATTTAACTCATTCCGAAAACTACTTTGAGGGAGGACTATCCAAATCTTATAATAATTACTTATTACTAATTAATATAACATCTCACATCTTAACATATGTCTAAAATTCGACATTTAAAACATAAAAACATTAAAATTAGACTGTAATATCATATTAGAAACTGGGTTAACCTAATTCGTAGCTTAAGAAGAAAAAAAGATTAATATCCAATCTTCTTGGACAGTATTTTTACCATATTTATAGCTAAGTACAAGACATCTTAACCCACCGATCCATCCCCATTATGAAATACTGCCTTTGTCCCACAACCGGGTAATATGCTCACCAACCTATTTCAATTCTCTCACAGATGCAGATAAATGATAATGGCACACCCCCACTCCAATTTCCCCATTTATTATTCAAAAATGAATAATGATCCATCAACATTCATCCACGTCTCCCAACTTCTCATTAATACACAATTTACTTTTTTTTTTCTCACTATATTATATCATCTATTATATTTTTACTCCTCTTACCCATCTGTTTCTCTAACTGGGTGTTAAATAAATTAGTGATCTTCCCAAATCAATTTTTATATAATTTTTCAGGAGCAAGGCTATTGATATTCGCAAGTATCCCCATTTTATACGATTCGATCCACAAATAAAAAATTAGCTTAGCGATGGATTCACGATATGGTAACCTTGCTGTACACATCCATCCAATATATATAATACTATTTTCTACACATAAATGCTTCAATGCTATTTTAATACAAAATCCCTTTGGAACGAAGGAACTGTCAGGACCCAGGAAGCGGAAGCCCATGAAAACTTAGCAAATTTTGGCCCATAAAAGACTATCATTAGCAATTGCAAAAAAACAAAAAACAAAGTTATCAACAACCAACATTCATTCAGCTGAAACACCCAGAAAAAACAGGCACAAGATTCATGTGGTAATAGTTGTTTATGTTTGTCATGTTAAACTTGTCTATGAGTAAATGATTGACTTACAATACAACTCATGAGCAGAAAACACCTTAATTTAATCAGAATTAATTACTAAAGGTCTTTTTTCCCGTAACAATCTGGAATATCCGAAGGCCCCTACTGAATGCTTCATTGAATAGAATCCTAGTTTGCATAGGCTGAAACCCTGGCAACCATGATAGTAGAGCCACAGGGGCCATAACAATGACCCCAAATAATATATCATATAAACGAGCCAAGGAAACAACAACATTCCAAACTATGGTGGACTGCAAACATGGCCTGAACACTTGAGCTATCGATATCATGCCCCAGCCTGTGGGAATGAATGCCACCAAGCTTGTAAAAATGTCCATGGATTTGAATTCTGTGAATCTTATCAATGCAACTATCACAACTATGGCAGTAACTAAGAGCATGGATTGGACCAACCGGTAGTAAATGTGGTGTTTTTCACCAAATTGATTCCGGGCATAAGCTACCACCACATAGATCCCAAATACAACAAATACATAAACCCAAGATAGCCAGTAAACAACAATGCTGGTGCTTCCAGCAGCTATGTCTAGCTGAAAGACAATACCATATTGGAATACGAAAAACCGAAGGTCTAAAATTATCTCAAAAAGCTTTCCCCAAAACCCAGTAAACTTTAGATGATCCTGTTCCTCGTACCACCATTTTTCCCAGCTCTGTTCAGCTTTAGCAAACACCCTTTGGCGGTGCCAAATCCAAGTCATGAAGTCATCAAAGTCATACACAGTTTTCAACCAGTCAAAGCTAGAAGGGTTGAACACAAACGGTGCCATAATCCATGATGCAACCAAGAACCAACTAGAGAATGTCATGGCTATGTAAACAAACGTGTTTGTTGCCACAGTGCTGTGTGTTGCATAAATTATTAGTATTAGCCCCAGTTCAATTGCTTTCACAAAATGGCTTCGAGCATAGAGCCTATAGTTTTCTGCAAAACTCTTGTGCTCCACAACAAAGCCACGACCCGTGGCTCGGTATTTTGCTCCACCATGCAAGATGGTTCTTCCAAAGAAATGGCTACGTGTGCCCATAGAGAATGTGAAGAAAACTGATGAAAGTTGGAGCTGCATGGTCAAGAAATCCCAAACCGCTTGAAGGAAACCTTGTTCGAGGGAATTCTCCACAATCATTGGAAGCGCAGTGAAAAGTCCAATTTGGACAGTGAACTGCTGATTCAAGATGATACCAAGTGCTTCATTGTTGTTGCTCTTACTTTCCATAGCAGCTTCAAAGCCACTAAGAGCAAGCAACAATCTTCCCCATAAGAATGCATATACGGTCAGAACCACCATCATGGTGTTGAAAAAGAACCCCACGGTGGTGTAGAAGAACGACAACATGCGAAAAAAATCAAGCCTGTGGCCCAATCTATACACATCTCTGCTTAGTACTTGCTCCCCATTTCCACTTGCAACCTTTGCTTCAAACATTGATATTTGGTTCAATCCAACATCCCTTCCCTTTCCAACCTGAATGTATTCGTGGTGTGTGACATTACCTCCACGAAGTGTGCAGTTAAATCCGGCAAAGATGTCCTCGCTTATGTTGATCACTCTTGAGGCTTTGCTAATGCCACCTCTTGTTATGAACCAAAACCTGTCAAACACATCAGGGTGGCCATAATGCATTCGAACTTTCAGAGGGTTTGCCAAAACCCTCTGTCCCAATGTTACAAAACTGGTTTCCTGAGCTGACATGAACCATGCTAGAGAGGAAACTGAACCAGTGAAAATGTGTTCTCTCACTCCCAAAATAGTAGGCTTCCTAATACCATAGTTGTGTTTGTATTCTTGCAAGAGATTCCTCATTTTAAGTGCCTCCTCGAAGTAATTGTCCTGGTTCATATCAATGGTCTGAACTGCATCCCCTCGAGTGAAGATTATAGCATGGTTTTGATTCTCTGGCTTTCCTTCCCCTAGTTTTATGGGACCTGGCAGCTTCACTCGGTAAATCTCCACCTCCTTGTCCAGTTGTTGGTCATACTTGACAAGAACAGAATAGTACTCATTCTCATCCCTCCCAATGGGAACCTCATCAACATACGCAACCCGAAGGGCTTCATTGTTTTTCATCAGATACAAAATTTCATCTGCATGAGGGTCCTTTCTTTCCTTCTGAGCACCATATATCTGGCAAGCAATCACATACGTGAATTTCATTGAAGCAGTGCCATAGTCACGCCCTTTGAACAACAAACTTGCTGAACTGCTTGCTTTACTTAGAGTCATGGAATCATCTAACTTATCTTGCTTCAGTGAATCTAGTTCACGTGCTCCTTCTCGCGTCTCCATTTCTGATGCAGAATCCAGAAATGCCAAAAGCTTGAGGGCCTTATAGTAGTACATCATTCCTCTAACAGTTCTTGATAGTGTCTGACCTCTATAAGATGCCCATGACCTCAAATCTCTAAGTTTATCAGTCCATATATCACTGTCATTCTTCATTCCCTCCCTCCTCATCCTCTCCATAAAATTCTTCCACTCATCAGCATATATGGTCTGCAAATAGTACAGAGTTGATACCCCATCTTCATTCCTAACTCTGAGCTGTTCTTTACTGTAAACTACTTCTTCATTATAGTAAGGGGTTAGGACACTGAAAGCCATCATTTTCTCAACATGGGGGGCATGTGGCATGTTCATAAAAAGTGAATTAGTGAAGAAAGAAATCCTTCGCCTGGCTTCAAGATTAACTGGGATGTTTTGCATTGAATCTCTAGAGGTGAGAATAGTATGCAAGCGCCGAACTTGTCTGTAGAAGTTCTCATTGATAGTCTCAGGCAACTGAATGGCATTCTCGAAAAGTAGAACCTCAGAAGAAGCTTGATTTTGTGGAGCCAAGCCGTCCTCCCTCAGCTTTTGAGTGTTCCTTTTCTCCTTGAAAAAATCTAGGATAACAATCTCATAAAGGGCCTGAAGGGTGTTAACCACTGGCTTAGGATCTACTTTTTTCCTGTTCAATAACTCAATGAGTTTTATCAACTTGTTGTGGAGCTGGGGAAGTGCAGTGGTTCTGAATACTTGGGTGAATTTCCTAATCTCGAGAGAGTGATCAATTTCTTGAAACAGAACCATCACAATGGAATGCTCTACACTGTCAGGTTTGATAATCTGAAAAAGCAAGTGCTTGATGCAGTCATATGTTTCAACGACAGCACATCGCATAAACTCATGCTTGCAGATCTTCCTCCAAAGCCTCTTGTCAGAAGCATCCACTAGCTCTTTGGCCTGGCTTAGAGCCAACAACAACTCATTGCAGAGAAGAAAACATGGCCAACGAATAACCCTCACATTCCAAGAGTTCTTTGGCAGCTCCAAGAGTTCAACCTCTTGGTCAGATATGATATCTTCCTCCCTAAAACACATGATTATCTCATTCCATATCAATGCAAATTTGTCAGCCTCACTCTGGTTAGACTCAAGCTTCATATAGGTCTGACCAAACCCGTACCTTAGCTTCATCCTATGAATAGCATCCTTAAGTTTGCTACCCAATGTTCTCCTTGCATTCAGCAACTGCTCCTCTGGCATTAGATTAAACAGAACCGCACTAGCGAAAAACTGAAACCTCAACTTCAGCTGCTGCATGCTCCGAATCTCACCCAAGTGTGTAAACAACCCCACACTAGCCCCAACCAAAGATGAATATATAGAATACCATATCTGAATATCCATCAGATAAATCAAAACAACCGGAATCCAAAGTAGCCCGAGAGCAAAAGCGTTACCATTTTTAAAGAACTCGTGCCACTGATAATTAACATCCCTAAGGTCCAAAACTGCCTTCGATGGAGAAACCATTGGTTTAATCTGTAAAAAGTAACTGAAACAAAACTTTGAGGCCAGCACCACAACCCAGAACAAGACGTACCTGATGTTGTCAATAAGACCTTCTCTCAATCCACGACCAACGAAAGTCTTTGTCTGGAACCACCACGACAACATATAACAGACCGTCCAATCTCTGTTCTCAATAAAATTCCTAACCCAAGGAAGCACGGAAAGGCACAAAGCCAGAAGCTCCGGAACCACGAAAAGAAAAGCAACCTCAAGAAAAGTCACCAACTGCGTATTTGCTTCAGCAGACCACCTTCCATCACGTTTTCTCCTCTCCCATATCTTCGTATAAAAATACAAAAACGCAACGAACCACGCTGCGGAAACAATGGTTTTCAGTACCATCCTCACTCCAAGCCCACATGACCTCGCTAAAACCAACCTGCTAAAATATAATAAAAAAAATAAGAACTGGCCACATTATAAACATTGTAAATCATTGTCATCATAAATCACTTCCTACTATCCACAAATAATATCAATATCAATATCAATCTCATTCATTTGTTGAGATCATCTACAATGATGACACTAAAGAACAATGCTTTTATAATTCCATGTTAGTAATGTTTCTATATATGTCTCACGAGAAATGTAGGAATCTCTCTAACACTCTTTTTCAGATATTTTTGTTATGATTAGTAAAAATGTATTAAAAATCATCAATTTTGGTAACTCTCCATAACAATTACAAAGAGTGGCGGATAGAGTCTGGCTAGCAAAGTAAGGTTGTTTCATACCGGACCTGCATTGCATGAGTATATCGAGCAAAGACTGAAGAAACCGGAGAGCAGACCAGGTGGAGAAAACGGTTAAAACCCGAGCCTGGACGTCACGATCCTCCATTAATGCATGCCAAGGATAAGCTGTATCCTTCCACGCAACAATTAAAGCAACCTGAAGGAACAGAATGAGCATGACCCAAAGCCTGTCGAAGCTCCTATAAAGGTTCCAAAACGAGCGTCGTTCCACAAAGCCAGTCTTCCCGACGCGGTTGGTGAAGAAAACACTCCCAAGATTAAGAGGCCACTTGAGCTTATTAAAGCAGCACTTGTTCCAGAAGAACTCGTTGATGTCATCGTAGTTTCGCCACTCGCAGTGAGGCGCGGTTCCGTTCCTGCTGCTCTCGACTTCGGAGAGTAGGGTTCGGTAAATGGGCTTCACCACGCTCTCGAGGAAGCTATTATTTGAGGGTTGGTTGTTATTATCAATATCGGGATGGTTGTGTTGAAGGATTTTGTTGAGGTCGATGGCCATGTGGTGGAAGATGTAAGCGATGCATTCGGGGAGGAAGCGGAGGTTGGCGGCCTCGCCCCATATGAGGAGGTAGAGGGCGGCGTAGAGGAGTTCGCGGCGGTGGTCGGAGGAGTTGTTGTCGGAGAGCCTGACGGACGATTTGACGGAGAGGTGGGAGCACCAGGCGGTGTAGTTGCGGAGGAGTTTGGAGCGGAAGGAGCGGAGGACGGCGGCGTCGAGGGTGTCGGGGGGAGTGGAGAGGCGCATCTGGGCGTTGGCGAGGTGGAGGACGAGGTGCTCGCGCTGGTTCCGGACGTTGTCGTTTTGGAACCCGAAGAAGAGGGCCAGCCAGTCCAGGAGGTCCATCCCGTCCTGCCATTGTGGGGGGCGGCGGAGGTCTCCCACGGAGAGGAGGGAGGCAGCGGCGGCGCGTACCTCCGGGAAGCGGAGGGAGGGGTGGTCGGAGACGGGGGTGTGGAGGGGGATGATGTTGTATGGCTCCACCACGACGTCGTTGCGATGAGAGATAGGCATGTCATGGAGATCCAGAACACTGCGCTGGTTTCGGAAGGTGTTTACTGTTTACTACAAAGGTTCTGATTCTGATTCGATGGTTTATTGTTGGGCTTGCCTGGTTGGAGTGTGTAACAGTTAGCGCCAAATCAACAAAAGGCGGGTTTGTTTGTTAGTTAGTTAGTTAGGACGTTGAATTCTCTTTTTTTATTTTTTTATTTTCCTTGTCTGTGCCTATGCCTTGTGATTAGCACTTGGCTTTTCATAAGCTATGATAGTCGATTAATGGGTTTTATTTTTATAATAGAAATATTTATACAATAAATACACACAGTTTGTTTTACAACAGAGAGAAATGACAAAAAAAGCGTGATGAAAAGAACGGAAAAAAAATTATAAAAAAGAATTCTTACCTTGTTATTCAATTATAAATTGTTATATAAGGTCAAATCATTATATTTAAAGTATTTATAATTGATTTAACTGTTGTAAGACTAATTCTTCTTAAACCCGACCATACCGGTTGAATCAAATTAAAAGGAAATGGTGATGAATGGAAATTACTTGTTACACGGAGCAATTTTAGTTTAACATAACTATAGACAAATGTTACTTTGCACAGGTTGGTTTCAAATGATTTAATTTAACTTCTTTTGAATAAATAATTAACATCATACGGTTCCATTCCATTCCCTGAATCAACACTGAATCTTGTATAATAATGCCATATACGTTAATATACCGCGCACGTTACATCAAAAGTATATATATATATATATATTATTACATGCATAATAAAACAGGCAATGATTTGAGGGTTTGAACGGAGCATCCGTGCTGGACAACACTGTTCATACAGAAGAACATGCTGGATAACATTGTTCAAACCACATTTGTTGCATACCCTTGTTAAAAACTTCAAACGGTATATGCAGTAAGTACAATTGTACAAATTCTTTACCCTGACCATCCCCTCACTGAATTATGCGCGTTCAACCGGTCAAGTACTGAGTTAAAATCTATAGGCTGCTGGGTTTCCTCCATCCTCTGTATAATGCTTACCACATGATCGCCTCTAACTCCCATGCTCACAAATTTCTCAATCAATTCCTTGTAGGGTTGGCTACGATTCCAAACCGTAACATTATGTGGTGCAGGGTTTGCAAGGGAGGCAATGGTTGGAGGATGTCCAGCTTGAGCATAATGAGAAGGTTGGGGTGGATAATGTGCTCTGCCGCCACTCTCACCATCATACACCATGTAGGAACTAGCAGGAGGATGTGTGGTGTGGGTCCCGCTAGTTCCGTACACATCACCTGAAAAAGGGCCCTTCATGTGCTGGGGCTGAGGTTGCTGTGGAACTGTTCTACCAACTCCACCATATCCATAAGGCATGGCATCGCCCTGGCTAGTTCCTCGGGTTGGAATCCCTGAATAAGGCATTTGCATTGGCATGCTGTTTGGCAGGGTTTCTGGGGGAAGAGGATTTGTAGCTTGACTAGTAGGGTATGGCATGGCATCACCACCACCACGGCTAGATCCTCGGGGTGGAATCCCAGAATAAGGCAATTGCATTGGCATGCTGTTTGGCAGTGTTTCTGTTGGAAGAGGATTTGTAGTTTGGCTTGTAGGATATGGAGTGGAAGCATTTGTCAAGAGGGGTCTTATTGGAGACTGCATTGAGGTGGGTGGTTGTGGAGGTTGCACCTGCTGTGGTAACTGTTGAGGCCATTGCTGTTGTTGGTGCTGTAGCTGCTGAAGATACTGAGAAAATTGTTGCACCGGTGGGGATTGTATTACCTGAGATGATGATGATGTTGCTTGTGAAATTCGATAGTGTGGATCAGAAGGTAAATACTGATTCTGGGGAAGCTTGGGCACAGCTTGTGGATTGGGTAAAGGGGTAGGCATCAAGTAATAATGAGGTTGTTGGGTGGTTTGGCTCACATTTGGAGCTGGCACTTGATAGGAGGATGCCACAAGCTGTTGCCGGGGAGCAACTTGATGAGGTAAGGCAAGAGCTAGCTCTTGGTTGTGTGTGTCAGATACATTATCAATTCTTTTGGGATCCATGGAAGAAGGTGAAGATCTCTCCTCATTTGACTGCGAATGGCTTGAGGAAGATGATTCTTTCTGAACATGTTTAAGCTTGGCTAATTCTTTCCGAGTCTCAGCTAGCTCTTGCTTGTCTCTCAAAATTAGCATAGACCTGTGTACCTACATAAGCAACACAAAAAAATTAAATACATGGCAAAATGATGTCTACTCTCCCAAGTATAAGTGGCCAGCCAAAAAGTGAACATCTTCATGCAACATGTAAATAAAGGAAAGGGAAAACAGATTATTCTAGCAATAGATGATTCTTAATTTAGCAACGACAACAGGGAATAAAAAAAAATAGTTTTGTAATAGACAACCTTGAAGTACAAAATCACACAAGATGAACATTTTGGTTAACAGATTCAGAGGACATTTTTCAATAGCTTCTAGTAATGAATTTAAAAAACAGCAGCCTTGGACTTCATTTTAATTTTTATCATACAAGATGAGAACATGATGTTCCAGCTACTCATCCACCAGAGATAAAACTTATTACTTTAAGATAAAGCTATGAATCAAGCACATGAAAAAAGGAGAAATCAAAGCAAACTTGAACGACATTGCAGATTCTATCAATTACAAATAAAACTTACTTCATGAAGGTGTTTATCAAGAGATTTGAGTCTTGAATCTGCCTCCTCATGGTCACTATTTAAATCAGACCGCATTGCTCCAATTGATTTGTCAAGATTGTAACAATATAATTCCAACTGTGACAGCCTTGAACTAAGTCCCTCAAGAAACCGCATAAGGTTGTCAGTATGTGTTTTCATACTCTTCTCAACAGTTGCAATCACATCTTGGCTCAAAGAATCGTCAGACGAACTATAGGCAGTAGCAGGAACTATTGATGATCTTGCCATCCTTGATGCATGAGAACCCTGCAAAAAGGTAGAATTTTCGGATTTGAGATCCAGAATCACTTGATAGTTGATAGGCATAAAAAGTACATGTGATCCATTATGATGGATTGCAAGTACAAAATCACATCTAAGAAATGTTAAGCTTGAGAATGGTCAAAACAATTTAGAATAAAGCAAGTAGAACAATTCTAAGCTGATAGAAATTCAAATTACCGACACTTTCAGCTTAAACACAACAAGCCTAATAGTAATGCTTGTCAATCCTCGCTGAAGAAGTCCATCCACCTAAAACGCACTAAAATAAGCACGTTGACACAAGTCTCGCTCCTAAAATTACTATGTTTTTTTCTTTTTTTCTACTTTGAACTTGGCCAATAAATTAGCTTGATATAATAAAATTTTAACATCTACTACTATTTACATTCAAATGAACCAGAAGCAGAGTACATTTTCTATTGACCAATCAAATATACAATAACAACAAAAGCTTTATCCCACCCGCTACATGGATTACAAAAGCTTTACTGACAATCAATAATAAGGTAAAATAAATAAAATAAAAAGTCCCATGAGTTTATCAAACATACAGCTATTCATCCTCGTAGGAGCTTTATAGCACAAAGCTTAGCTACCCTTCCTACACTTGAACACAAATTCCTCTCTTTCATTCTTCACGTTGCAGCAGTAAATGAAAGAAGCTTCTAAAAACCCAACAGAGAAATAAATACAGCAGCCATAAACAATTCGTCCACACCCATGAATACGATCAAAACATATTGCCAGAAAAGAAAAAACTTTCCCAAAACCCTAGCCATTTGCTCAGACCCAAATTCAGAAATTGCCTTAAAAGAGTGAAAAACACGAAGTCAACTAGGAAAGGCGCCATGGGTATGTTTATTATGTTACCTTGGTGGGATCGATGTTGGAAGAATCGTGGTTGGTGTTGTCCTCCTCGAATGAACTGAGGATGTCGTCGGAACCAAAATCGAAGCCCTTGGAAGCACCGTTGCTGAGACCCGAAGGTAAAGACGCCATGACCGGAGCTCAAGATGGAGGGTGAGGTTGACGCAAAGAGAGAAGTGGCACGTGAAAGAGATAGGAATTTGATTTGTGGAGTTTAGATAGTGTTAACGTTGTGTCTGCTAAAAGAATGAAGTTTCGTTTGTATTTGCAACATTAGGTGAGAGGAGAATTAAAAAAACGTGACAGATCACTATTAAATAATAATTAATGGAATTATTGATAGTTTGAGAAATATGGAGTACTAATATCTTCTTTCTTTGGACAGTTAAGTATACATCATTTATTTATTGTAAAAATTTTAATATTTAAATTCGATTCTTACATGTTAAAAATATGTTGAAGAGTAGTTGGATAATTATGAGATGTTACATTGTAAGAACTTTCCTCTTTATTTATATTTTTTAGGTTTTAGTTTCATTTCTTATTTTTAATAATTTTTCTTTTATTATTCTTTTATAGTTTTTTCTTTTACATCAAATTATTTTTTCATTAATATATCACAGTAATCTATACTATGTTTGATAAGTTATTTTAACTAATTTCTAGCTTATTTTAATAATTAAAAAGACTGTTTGAGTGTTTGATAAATAATATTTTTTCCAATATACAATTATTAATTATAAAAATGCTTCTTTTTTTTTTACAAAAATTATAAAACTGTTAAGCATGTATTTCTTCTCATGATATAATGTCTACTGCTATTAAGTGTATCATTAAACACGACGTTAGTCTTGTATAAAACAAAATTGTGTGTAAGATTATACTATATTTCGACAATATAAAATGTGAGAGTGGCATAAAAAACATCATGGTTGTAAGGTTTTTTTTATATTTTTTAATTGTATTTTTAGTCTTCTGACATTATAATTGTACAATTTTAGTTCTTAATTTTCGATTGCATTATTTGAGTCTTAGCTATTTTTTTGTTTACAACTAAGTCCCTTTATCAATCGATCATTTTTTATGTTTCTGACGTCATCTTTTATGAAGTTTTTTTTACATTATTGTTAAAAAAAAAAAAAAAAAAAGTCTTGTACATGTGCTGCATGTGTGTTGGTTCAGTTGAGGATTGGTTAGAAAGTAAGGCAAATAATAATTGTCAAACGAATTGATTGAGGGAGCATGCCACGCGGTGTCATATTGACACACCACCTATCTCTTATCTTATGATCATTCCTTATTGGCAACTACTGTAGCAATTCTTTTGTTGAATGTCACCACGTGCCATTAAAATTTACCATAAATTGAATTTCACAACATCATCAATAAACGAACAACGACAATCCCTGCAATATGAACGACAAAACGAAAAAAAGTAGTACAACGCTTTTTTCAATTTTCAACGACCGATGAAAGCGTTGGCGCGGCCAGAACTTTCCGTAAGGTGGCATATAATTATAGTGTTGTCTTGAATCTTGACAATGGATGCATTCATTTTCATTCCACAAATAAAATGTGGTGCACACCGCACAGAGAACATATGGAGGTAAAACAATAATTAAGCTGCTGCTGTTGCTACTGCGACTGGGGTAAACAGATTCAGTGATTCATTGTTATTCTTTGTTCACATTTCTCAATCATATGTGTTGAAAATAGTAGTTCATGTTATTTGATTCATTTTTTTTTTTTTGAAATTTGATTTATGGTAAGTAAATTTAAAAGAAATAACTTTTTCAAAAAAAAAAAAAAAAGGAGATCGTATAGATATATGCTGAGCTATGAGTAAGTATTAATAGATAGTAGACAGTAGAGAATACAATAGAAGTAGTGTGTTAAAAAATTGCTTTTTTTTGTTACAGTAAAAAAAAAGTGGTACTAATACTTCTTTAAAAATAAAATACTTTTTGTTGATTAAAATAAAAACAAAGAAGATAAAATAGTTACAAATTGATGAAAGGCTAGTCGACTTATTTTGCAACCCATTTAAATGCGGGCTATTGTCACGGAACCCACTTTATACATGGGCTTAAAGTGCTTGGCCCGTTTTACAGCCTCCATAATAACCAAACCGAATTCAGTGTTACATTCTTACATTCATTCGTGTAATCACTGGATGCAATTCATTTTTTTAACTCGGGATCCATATCCATTTTTACCTGTACAATTTTCTTGGTTTGTATTTGCGTGAAATTTTAGGCAAGCATAATGTTGCGCTGTGAAAACTTAATGGTAATCATGGGATTAATGTGATATTTAAAGACTTTAATCTCTTGCATAAATGGATAATGTTTCCCTAATTATACTAAATTTCTCAACAATGTTTCTTCCTATTTCAATAGTTAACTACGAACACTTCGGAGTTTATGGAACTTACGAAGTTCATGTTCTATTTTGTCTCTAGGATATTTCACAGGTTTGTAAAAGTATCTTTAATGAAGAAGGTGTTAAAAAATCTTAAAATATTTTTTATGGATTCTTGTAATGTGACATGAACATTATAATTTTTCATATTTTTTATTTTAGTGATAAATTTTATATGAAAATCTTATGATATTTTTGTAAATATCATTATAAATCTACTTTATATATTTTTATTTTAAAATGAAATTAATTATTTAATAATATAATATTTAATTATAAAATAATTAATATTAAAAAAATAGAACAAAAATAATATAAATATTTATTTATAATTAAAGATTAAACTAATAATTAATATATGAATAAGTAAAAAATATAAATATTAACATTAAAAAAAATTGATAATTAATGCATAACATAAATAGGTAAAAAATACAAACATTAAAAAAAAATTAATTACTTGTTTTTTATTTTATATTATTAAAAAAATGGTTAGTTATCTTTTATTTTATATTAATAAAAAATTTCGGTTTTCACAATGAATGAAGTGTTTTACAGCGTCTAGCTCCATCTGAACTAGTTGAAATCTTATGTTAATTAATTCCATACTTATCAGCTAAACGCTAAGGACAATTTGACTATAGAGTATAGACATAATACCTACCAATTAATTGATGAATGAGTTTTGTTGTCTGCATTCATAATGTACTTCTTCTAGACTTGACCGTATGGGCATGGCATCAATTGGATCTAGTTAATCTTTTAAGTATTTTTACTACCTGTTATTTTTTACCATATTGGGGTGCCGTATTGTTATGTGTTAATTTCTACCAATTCTAAGTATCAAGTTATGGGATTAGTTTCTTTGACGTGAACGAATTCACCATCTCATCCTACATAAGACGATATTCCTTTTCAACTTGACCATTTATTTTATATAGCTGAAGTATAATGAATAATAGAATTGTTTTATAAAGTAATAAATAATATTACTACTTGTTTTTGTAGGGAGAAATCTCAAATTATTATGTAGCAAACCAACCATCACCGACATAACCCATAATTCAATTGTTAAGGGGTTATTGTCACGTTCTTATTAGCACAATAACTATCATTAATAGATGATGGCGAAAAATATAAATATTGGTGGTCATGTGAAGATCGAAATAGTCTTTGTTTTATTAAATCCTATGAAGGCTACCTTGGCATTCAATCATTCGCTCTTGGCGTTGAATTATTAGTAAAGAATGTGAAACAATAGGCCAAGTTGGGTATGAATGTTAAATTATTGGTACTGCTTGGGATCCAAAATCTTGGGGATATTGTGCTTGTATATGCAACTCCATGTTCTGCACATAGTCACATACCTCTGCATGCCGTGTTATACAAGTTCATTCATGATGATTTCATATTCATGGTCCCCTAACTTATGCCCCTACCCAGTTCAGAAAATCATGGAAAGCGTAGTGGCTAACGGAATCTACAAAATCGGCGATGCCAGTAGCATTTGGTGCAAGCAATTGGACTTTATTTATTTATTTATTTTCATTATGGCACAAACTACAGCCACTACAGGAGTTTTTGCTTACTATCGGGGAAAGTGCATAATTCAATCCTTTTGAAGATTTAAGGAACATAAATGTAATATTTTATTTTTAAAATACATGTATTTTTTATGAGAGACAATCTTACTAACTAATAAAAGATAAAACTTTTCCTCTAAATATTTAACACAATTCCATACTTAGACACAAACTTTGAGTTAAATTCTACAATAATTTGATTTACGTGTTTTTGATCAATTCAATAGAATATACCATCATCTTCTAAATTTATATAATGATAAATCAATAAATGTTTATGGATTAAAATAATAATACAAGATTAAATTTAGACACTTAAGCGAAACATCTGAAAATGTTAAGAATTTAATTAAGATGGTGCTTTACTGAAATTCAGTGATATTAAAGTAGTTCAAAAGCGGGTCCAGTTCATAAAAATCCATCTAAGCATTAGTTAACCTCGTTCTGCACAATGGCTATGACACATATCCTATACTACTGTACCACACTAGCAATGTGTGTTGAGTTTTTGTATCACACATGGGTGTGATGAGGCAAAAGAAATGTTGCCTCTTCTTTCTCTGATTGTGAGCTTATATTTGAGTACTTTTCTCTATCTGATTCTGTTAGGCCCTCAAAAAGATGCTGCCAACATGTTGTGCAAGCTTAACATTAAATTATCCCATCATCACATTCACGGGACAAGCCCTAGGAGTCTAGGACCATTTGTTGTTGGTGCATTCAGGTCATGGCTAAGGGAATGACACCAGAATTGGACCCCTCCAAGATACAAGATCTTCCCTTTATGTACAACACCACCCTCATCTTTCCCATCTCTGATCCCATGGATTGCCCCAAGTAAGCAAATTCAAACCAACCATTAAAAAAAAGTGTACAAAAAATTCTCTGCCTTTTAAATCTTATTATGTTTTATCAATTGAAAAGGAAAATGTTTAATTATGTTTCATTTAAGATGGTTGGATGATTAAAAGAAAAATGAAGAAAAAAGAACAAAAAATAAATTATGAATTCGAATCTTTTTAACTTATATTTCAAACAAAACATTAACAAATTAACATTTTTTTGTTAAAAAAAACAACAACATTACGATGGTGTCCAATAATCATGGATGTTAAAGTGGACAAATGAATCGGTAAATGTATAAGCTAATGTATGGTCATCCAAGATTTTATTAGAGGCCTTAGAATAGAATGTCAAGTTGAATGATAATGTTGCTACATATTTGTCGCGTCACCCAAATTGTAGAACAAAGATAAGACATGCCCTGCAATATGTAGCTAAGCTAAGGATAATAATTCATGAAAATGTAACATCAAAAGAAAAAAAGGGTTCATTGCCCCTCCCCTAAAAAATATAAAATACAGTTAGTTATCCATGTTTTGGGAAGAAAAAAGTTAGGTTTTATCTCAAATCTTTGTGCTTATCGCCATAGATTACATCACTTTAAATTATTGGCTTCTCAAAACAAAAGTTAATTGATTAGCCAATAGCCTTGTAGTGATCCAGTGGTAAATACCAGGAGAGGATAATGTGGTTTTAAAATTTAAACGTGTGAATACCAATTTCTGACGCTGCACCTTAATATATGCAAGTAGAAAAAAATAAAAAATAATATATCAACACATATAGTTCAAACTTCAAACTTGATTGGGAACATATATTAAATTGTTGATAAATAGAGGAAGTTGATCCTGTTTTATTGTAGAGTTCCTCAGCATCATATTGTGTAGCGGATGATGAAGGCGTCGACTTGGTTCTTGGTTGAGAAGATGTTGCAACAGAATTCAATGCTGAGGCTTGTGCTGGCTGATTAACGAGGAAAATTTGTTTTGTGATTATGTGATATTTACGCATTTATCATTAACGAAAGCAATAGATCTCTCCATCTTTTTCATTTATTTGGAAACTAAAAACAAAATGAGAACAAAACCACGAAAATCATATAATTTCATCCTTAAAAACAAATAATCAAAATTATTTATACTGATAAATCAGTGTACCTTACAATTGAAATACAAATGAAAGGGAATGGAAATTTTTTAAGAATAATTTCATAAATGGATGGTAAATATTATATTCTTCAATAATTTGTGATTTCCTTTTTCTATCTACCACTCAACAATGCCACGGCACCACTGACTCTACCTCTTGCACCACATAACGACAACTGACAAGGAACAAAAACGAGGGAACCTGAAAATTAACTTGTGACAGCGGTGATGCCTCGTTGGTTTCAACAGTTTCACCCACGTGTCATTTCTTTATTGAACGGTTACTGAAAAATCGGCGAAAGAGGACTGATTTTAAGTTACGTCATCTCGAAAATATCAACGTCTAGGAGCAGCGCATAACCTCTAAATATATATATATATATATATATTTCTTTTACTAAAATAACCTCCGCAATTTCTTCTCTCTTCAGAAGCAACCCCAATTTCTTCCATTATTACGTTCCGTCGAATTTGATTATCAAGTGCATGTTTGGACTTTGAATTAAAGTTGCGGTGGAAAGAATTTATTACATTAAAACTCATTATTATGTATTGAAATCCTTAAAAATATTTTTCAAACTTTAAACATAATGTAATTAATTATGGGATAAACTATTAATTTAATTCAAAAAAAAGAAAATTATTAATTTAGTTATGAATGGTTAATTTTCATACTAATAGTAATAGAAGGATGTTAGAAACCAAAATTAAAATATTTGAATTAAAATATTTTTTTATTAAATAAAAATATTTTAACATTTCATTAAATATAAATCATTTTTATTATAATTAATTATTTTTTCTCAAATTAAATTTTATCATATATTTTTTCTTGAATTAAATTTTATCATATAAATGAAGAGTGAAAAATATTTTTTTTTAATTAAATATTAAATTACTATAATATCTTTTAAAAATTTATTTTAAATAAAAAATAAGAAATATTTTAATTTTAATATTTTAGTGTTGGTTGTTAATATTTTTTAATTAGGATAGACATTAGTAACCCTTAATTTAGTTTAACAAAAAAATTATTTAGTCTTTAAATATAACAAAGACAATAAAATTAAAACTCAAGAGGAAAATACAATCCTAATCTCACTATTAAGCCTATTATGTAAAAGGTTTAAAACATTAAAAAGTGAGAGCAACAAACAGAGAAAAAAAGAAAGCTAGAAAAGATGTGAAACCAAGTTTGACGAGTTGAAATTGCAAAAGCAAAACACAACACGTATGAACTGGAAGGGGGGCAAAATCGTAAGATGAGAGAAAAAGCAAAACAAGGTATATTTGCCGCATAAATAATTAACCGGGAATGTGATTACCTTACAACCACACATTACAACATCTTGGGGAGTTCCTCTCTCTCTCTCTCTCTCTCTCTCTATATATATATATATATATATATATATATATGCCGTCAAAGCCGCTCCATACAAACCCAACGCAAAAAATTTCTCTCTTTCTAATCACCACATTTCTGATTTCCCCAAAACTCCAATCTAGATTCTCCGGCATGAAGAAGTCCGTCCTCGCTGCCTCCGTCGCCGCCGCCGCTTCCGCCACCGCGGCATCTCTCTCCTCTTCTTCCCATCAGGTTTGCCCCTCCAAATTGCTTTGTTATGTTTCGATTAAAATTTGGAATTTTTTTATTTTTATTTTCAAATTTCAATGCACAAAATGAAAAACAATATTTTTATGTGAAATTCAGACATACCCTTTTAATTAGTAAGAAATCTAGTTCAGTTAATTGAATATGATAGTAGATGATTTGTTATAAATTTCTGATTTTTGGGTGGATTTGATTTATGTAGGATGAGAGGAGAAGCCGTGAGAACAGTTCTTCGTCGCAGAGTTCTTCATCTTCTACGGAGAAATTCGCTCCCAGATTTGATGGATTGCGGTTCATTGAAACTCTTGTAACTGCCCATAGATGATGAGGTTGAGTTCCCTCACTTCTGTAAACTCAATTGGGCCTCATCCTTTTTTTTTTAGTTATGTTCTTTAGAGAAAAATTCATATATGGGAAAATTTTCAAGTTTTTTACATTACTTCTGTTTTCCCCAATCTTAGGAGAATTAGAGAGAAAAAGAATTTGTAATATTACGGGATTATACACTACTTTTCATTGCCCTTTCTGGGAAATAAAAAAGTAAAAGGTTTTAGTTTTTGGTTTTTGCTTATGTCTATTTTTATTTTTTTTTGGTATTTGACTGCTTGTTTATTTTATTACCATTATTTTGTCTTTTACCAATCATCTATTTTTTATTGTTAAAAAATTAAAAAATGTGGTGGCTACTTGTAGGCCAAAAGAGAGTGCTAATTTGTCAATAGCTCGTTTTTTTTTTTTTTTTTTTTTACGTTTGATATATTTTTATCAATTTTAGTGATTAATTTTCGTAATGGAATTTGGCTGTTGAAAATTGAATATTTTTCAATCATATTCTTTTTGTATCTTGTTTTAATTTGCAAAGCAACGAATCTGATATATTCTTGTGGGATTTTATGGAATTGATAAATGGATTAAGCCATGTTCCTTTTCCAATTAAATTGTGTTACAGAGTGATGTGATGGCTGCGTGGGGGTGTATGGAATATTCTTTCCGAAATAAAAAAATATCTTGCAAGTTGTGGCAGAAAATCATGCAACAATTTATTAGGCTTTCGCCACCGTCCTTAATTGTCTGTTAAAATTTCTGAATCTGACCGTGATAGAGAAATTATGATGACTTTGTTTTTCGAGGGACCAGAATGCCCTTACAAATCTGAAGGTGCGATATGAGCTTCTAGAAAGTGATGTTAGGTTAGGTCATGGTTTGCTTAAGTAGAAAAAAAAAAAAAAGATGAAAAAGTGTTTATAAGGAGGAAGGTATAAGCAAAGTAAGAGTGGAATGTTCCATTGTTGTTACTTGTTGGGTAGAGAGAATGAAGGATCACATCCAACTTTCCTTTGTGCTTTAATAGTCAAATGACAAGGATGGTTTCTTGCCCATATGAAAAATAATAACTATAAGAAGAAAAAAGAAAAAGAAAAATATTTTACTTAAAGAAAACCAAATAGGTTGGCATTAACATTGCACCAATTCAGAAAAAAAAGATAAAAATTGCACCAATAAGCGATAGTGGTTTGTTATTTGTTACTTGTTGGTGAGTCACCGTTTAGTTCCTAAAATTATAATAGTCTGTTAAATCAATTCTTAGAATTAATGAAATAACAAAATACTCCTTAAAATTGTAATAATCAGTTTAGTGTTGCTTAAAATACTTTTTTAAGCTTTGAAGGAGAAAATTTGAAGGAGAAAAATTAATGGATTATGATTTTAGTATTCAAGTTTATTATTAGAGATGAGTGAACTAGTTTCACACGATCATAAATTGATTCTTAAGGTTTGTTTTTCTTAATTTATTTTTAATTTATAAATTATTTTTAAGTTAAAAAGTTAAAAATAGAGTTTAAAAAAAATAATTGTTAATATTTATTTATTTATTAACTTAAAAGTTCTTTAAAATTAAAATATAATAAGATAAAGAGGTTTTAGTTTGACTTCTCCACTAACAAAAATTAATAAACTAATTACTAATATTTTCTCATAAAAAAAATACTAATTATTTTGTATAATAGAAAATGATATTTATAAAATAAAATAAAATATTGTAGCAAAAAAATTATTTATATAAAAATATTTTAAAGATAATAAAACTTTTATATAAATAAAATTTTTAATAAAAATGTGATGTTAGATAATATTTTAAATAATTGATTAATAATTTTATTAATTGGAATGTTATTTTTTATTTTATTAAAATTGAAAATATTTTTCTTTATAAAGAAACAAGTTGAATAAAAGTATACAAAATAATTTTTTTTTTGAATAAGCAGAATAAATCATATTATTTAATGAGAAAAAATATTTCAAAATTATATATATATCCTAACCCCTGAACAGAAAATATATAGGTGTGTTTTTAACCACAGATGCTATTCTTGCATATGTTAATTCATGGATAGATAAATTAGGATATTCTAACTCTAATCTTTCTTTTACTTTAGTTGCAAAGACTTGAGGAAGTCCTGCAATAAATTTTTCTTTCCAAAATGGTTCCTTACAATCTTCTCTGGTAAGAACCATTACCATAAAATTGTTTGTATACCATCTAAAATCTCATAAGGTAGGACATCTCAAATTATGTAACAGTGTTGAAGTCCTTTCATTGAAAAGTTTAGTGTCTCCAATAAAATTTTGAATTATCGCTACAATTAAAGTTTCTACCATTACAGGTATGACCCTATCTCCTTCTTGCTTAACAGCCGCCGTAGAGATATATATTTTCTGTTCAGGGGTTAGGTAGTTGTCCCACCAACCCTTAAGAATTCCTGTAAAACCAGCTATTATTAATTTTATAGTTTGTTTCTCAGTATTTTTTATCCTATAGGCTGAGGCGGCCATTGTCATTTCATTGATTTTTCGTAGAATTTGATGGTCGGTCATACCATCAATATTCCACTCGGTGATGCCCGATCCATCAAAGGCTGAAGGAGTATCCAATTCCCATTCTTCAAATTGAATGTCTGGGAGAGTTGGCCTTTGATAGAAATTTCTAGTTGTTGGTGCTGGGGTGAAGCGCTTTACCTGGTTTTTTCCTTTTAACTTTAAAATTTTATCTGAAAGGGGTATTAATTCATGTTCATCTTCCTTTACTATAGTTAGAATCTTATCTTGTAAAGATATCACCGTTTTATTTTCTTTTGTTTTTTTCTTAGGCTTTTTAGTTAAAGTGTTGATTTTAGATAATTTCAACAGATCTAAATTTTTGTTTATCTTTTCTAAAGCTAAGTCGGTTTCTTTTCCTATTTTTAATTCTTTAAGTTCAGCTTCTAAAAATTTAAATGGTTTGGTTAATGAGTGTTTTAGTTTTGAAGGGGATGTTATACTATTAGAAGAGTTTTTATCAGGTTTTCTTGATCCAATTATTACTTCTGAGGCTACTTGATGTAATATTTGATTTGTATAATTTAGTTGTTGGTGCAAATTTTTTATATCTTTTAAAGTTGGATTCTCGTTTTTGATTCTATCTGTACTAATCATTTTAAAGGGAGAAGCAGTTACCTCATTATTTTCAATGTTAGCAAAGCTAATCTCTTCTAAAGGAGGAATTTCTCCATCAACGGTTCCTTTAATAGTTTTCCAACTTCTTTTAGCACTCTTAATCATTTTTATAGAGAGTTTATCTAGACAATTCTGTTTAAACCACTCAAAGAACGATATTTGAGTCTGAAATTCTTCTAAGTTTCTATAGTAATCTTCTTTATAATTTGCTAATTCCTGTTGCGAAAAGGTTGCAAAGAACCAGTCTCTCCTTTTCTTGTTTTCTTTACTAAGGAATTCTTTCCTTAATAATTCTTTATTTATTTGGAAAGTTCTTATTATGTTTAATTGACTAAATTCTAACGGAGTTGGCGAATTGTGAGTTTTAGCTGACTCAAATTGTACTAAAGGGGGAGCTTGTTCTTCTTCATACTCCGGGATAGGTATGGTTGGATCTGTCCTTATTCCTCTTAAATTTAGGTTTTTTTGGTATGGAAAAGTTAGATCGATCCACCGATCGTCTAGCCATACTAGGAAAAGGTGATTCTGGTAATCTTAAGGAATTAGTTCTTATTAAAGGTGTGAAACTAACCTCTACTGCCCCTGAGTTATATTCTACTATGCTGTCTAGCATGGTAGGTACAGGGTCTTCTGGGTCTAGGAGATCTTCCAATCTCCATTTTAACCCACTGATTATTTCCTTATGTTTTAAGGTTTTTGGGACTGATGCGTTTACCTTTTCTGGGTTTACTAGTAAGAGGGTCGTCTCATCAGTAGGGGATAATTGCAGTGCCCCAGGGGCTAATTGGGTTTTCATTACCTTATAATATATTCTATAAATTATAGTTATGGGTATTGCATTAGGATTCCAGGTTTTTTCTAACATCTTTACATCTAACATTAGATTGTAAGGAGTATTATGGAAACTTGATAATGCTATTGAGTAATTGGGATAGTTATTAATATAAACTGGGACATTATGCAAGTTGATTTCGAATAATGCTAGTATTTGATCTTCAAGTTTTATGGGTCTATTATCTCTTAAGGATGCAAACATGGGTGTGTCTAGACCTAGTCTAAACAATGGTTTGATTGCTATCTGTATAGACCCTATATGAAGGTACCTATAGTTCTTAATGTGGTTGGCAATTAATTGTTTTGATATTAATGGTATAGTCTGATGACTATTTTTAAGATCAATTTCTTTTTCTACTGTTTTAATGACATATTCTCCTGTGAACATGTCTTTTAACGAGGTTTTATATAATGATGATATTTCAAGTTTGGGTATGCTCCATTTCTGGATTAGTTCTTCTATTTCTGGGATTCTTAATTCATGGTGTATTATGTGGGATTTAGCTTCTTCTTGTTGTAATTCCAAATCTTCTACCTTTTCTTTTCCCTTTAGAGATAACATTCTAATTAACCTTGACATTAAATAAAGCTTAGTATTGACCTTGACCGGGACCACCAAGCTAAACCAACAGTTTCACTACCTCAGACTATACCATTAATATCAAAATAATTAATTGCCAACCACATTAAAAGGGTAGTAAGAACCAGAATAATTTTCAAGGTTATGACTTTGCAAAGATATTAAAACAAGCTGAACATCAGAATAAAAGGGTCACTATACAAGATCTACAAAAAGAAATAAAAGATTTAAAAGAAGAAATTAAATCAATAAGAATAGACCTTCAAGAACTAAAGGGTCAGGTACTTGAGGAAATTAGCAGTCAATCCACTCAAAATTCCAATAAAGAAGACGAAGAAATTACAACGGTAAACCTGATTAAAACACTACAACAGAAATGGCATGTTAAAATTGCTCTAAAAATAGGAAAAACATTTCACAAAGATTTTACATCATTAGTAGATTCTGGTGCTGATCTAAATTGCATTAGAGAAGGATTAATTCCTACTAAGTATTATGAAAAAACCCAGCAAAAACTATTTACGGCTAATAACTCTAATTTACAAGTCCAGTTTAAATTACCAACTACAAGTATCTGTAATAAGGGAAGATGTTTCAAAAATACATTTATTCTATCAAAAGATATATAAGAGGAAATGATTCTAGAAACTCCATTCCTTACACAAATCTACCCCTTTGAAGTATCCAAGGAAGGAATTAAAACAAATAAACTAATGTTCAAATTCATAAAACCACCCAAGAGAAAAAACATCTTAAAGATAAATGAAACTGATTTTCTTAATAAAATTGAAAATAAATCAAACCAAATAACCTTTTTAAAACAAGAAATTCTCTATAGACGAATAGAGGAGCAATTAAAGACAGAAAAGGTAAAAGCCCAATTTAAAGAATTAACTTAAATCTTTTCCAAAGAAGTCTGTGCGGAGGTCCCAACCGCTTTCTGAAAAAGAAACTCGTTTATGGTAAGTTTACCTTATGAGGAAGACTTTCATGAAAGTAAAATTTCCACAAAAGTTCGTCCAGTTCAAATGAACAAAGAAACCCTTGAATACTATAAGAAAGAAATCCAAGGATTCCTTAATAAAGGACTCATTAGGCCTAGTAAGTCCTCCTGGATTATGCAGCGTTTTATGTACAAAACGCTTCAGAATTAGAAAGAGGTGAGCCTAGAATGGTTATTAATTATAAACCACTAAATAACGCACTAAAATGGATTAGGTACCCCTTACCCAATAAAAGAGATTTGATTGGAAGGCTTTGTTAAGCCACTATCTTCTCTAAGTTCGATATGAAATCCAGGTACTACCAAATCAAGGTTAAAGAAGAAGATAAATATAAGACCGCATTTACAGTTCCATTTGGTCATTACGAATGGAATGTGATGCCTATGAGACTTAAAAATGCCCCATCTGAATTTCAAAACATTATGAACTCAATCATAAATCCCTATTTAGACTTTGCTTTAGTCTATTTAGATGATGTGTTAATCTACTCCTCTTCAGTAGAATAGCACGTAAAAAACTTAAATACCTTTAAAAATATAATTAAAGCAAATGGAATAGTTTTATTTGAAAAGAAAATGAAAATAGCTCAAACTAAGATAAGATTTCTAGGGCATGAAATAAATCAAGGCACAATAACTCCAATAGCTAGAAGCATTGAGTTTGCTAGTAAATTTCCAAATGAAATGAGAGATAAAACTCAGTTACAAAGGTTCTTAGGATGCCTAAACTATGTAGTTGATTTCATTCCCCATATTCGAATTATTTGTAAACCTTTATTTAATAAGCTGAGAAAAAACCCCAAGCCCTGGACCCCTGAATTGACTAAAACCGTTATCAAGGTAAAATTTCTGGTAAAAACCCTTCCTTGTCTAGGAATACCCCAACCAGATGCTTTTATGATAGTCGAAACCGATGCCTCAGAGGTCGAATTCAGAGGAATCCTTAAATAAAAATATCCTCAATCCAAAGAACAGATAATTCGTTTTCATTCGGGGGCGTGGAGTGAAACCCAGATTAAATATAGTACTGTAAAAAAGGAAATTTTATTTATAGTGCTATGTATCACAAAATTTCAAAGTGACTTAATCAATAAAGAATTTTTATTAAGGGTAGACTGTAAGTCTGCAAAAGAAATTTTGGAAAAAGACGTTCAAAACATCGTTTCAAAACAGATATTTGCTAGATGACAAAGTCTTTTATCTTGTTTTAATTTCAAAGTTGAATTTATAAAAGGAAAACATAATTATATTCCTGATTTTCTAACTCGAGAATTTTTACAGGGTCAGACCCCCAAACATGAGGCCTTCGGCCCCTTCATCCGCCCTGTCCCTTTATGATTTGGCTCCTTCCTTCTCCAAGGTGGCAGCCAATAGATCCCTAAATAACCTAAGAATTCTTCCTAAATCCCTAAATACTCCTTTCTCGTCCAATAGGTTTTCCCCATTAATTCCTCCTCAGAAAAGCCAAATTATTGATAATTCTCAAAACCCCAAAGTTCATAAACCCTTAGACCAACACATAAAAGAGTCATGTCAAAGGATAATTTCAATAGAGCCTGAATTTGATCAAATGACACCGACAGAAATTCTGGCTGAATTCTCTCCTGAAGGATGGGGATGGATGCCAAAAGACCAAGATTTGAAGAAGAACAAAAGGTTTTATCAGCTTATCTTGTTAGACACCGGATCTGCTGAAATAACTCCAGAAAAAGACAAAAGGGATCCTTCTGTCGTTAATTATTCAAAATTAAAAATCTTAAAGGTTTTCACCTTGACGGATTGGAACCAAAACCCAATTACTGGAAAGAGGTTTTCCCAACCTTTTGACCCTCCTACATTTAATTATTTTGATTATCAAGAAGCATGGCTCAAGATCCTTCTTGAACCTAACCCTCGTCATTCTTGGTACATTACCTTTAAATATGCCCTTCCAGCCAAAATACCAACCTAGTTTCAAGACTAGTTTCTGCTTGTAGGGCCTATAAAAGCTATTCTACCTACCAAGGTAGTCTCAATATATGAAAATTATAAAAAATTAACTCCTAAATTATCGGTACATGAAAAATTAATTAGCTTTTGCTCAATAATGGGGGTGAGCTGGTTAATGCAGCATCTCTATGAATTCCACCAGCATAATTCGGCTCCTTATCCGAAGGCTTTATGCCGCAAGGTAAAAGTTTTTTGGTGGAAAAAATTTGAGGTTAAATTTCTGGAAGATAAGTTTTCTCATTGGAAGATTGGAAAATCATTCCTTCCCCCTAATCCTGAAAAGAAGGCACTCCAGCATCCTGCAATGTCTTTACAACTAGTAGGAAAATCTAAAGAAGAGAAAAGGCAACACCTGTTGGCGGCCTTGTCTTCTTTAAACTAAGATGAAGAGCAGGAGGTCTTAGAAGGAAAAACCCAATGCAGTAATTCGTATTTAAATAATGAGGATGACTGCTTTGGAATTCAAGAAATTGCAAACTTGGACCAGTCGTGACTAGGATCCAAGACAACATTAAAAGTAATTGATGAAGAAGCTCCTGGCAAAATAATAGGGGCAGTGGACATAGTAACTACAACAATTGATCATCTTGACAATACTATCGTATATACCAAGAAAATACCAATTCGGCTACCCAACTAGAGGCAGCTGGCAAACTTTTTCAACAAAGGACTTCTTTAACAAAAATAATACGACCCACAGTGTCACTTCTGTCTTCACAAAACGACAAAGGCGACGCTTAAATAAATGCTTTTGAATTTTAGATTGAAATCCGTCTAAGAAATCCGTGTCCAGATTGGATTTCAATAAATTGTAATTTATGATTTTGACATCCGCTTGTGGTTGTCATGTTATAAATAGGTGAGTTGAAGAGTTGAGAGACACAGCTCTCCTGAGCCTTAAACTCTCTTCTCTCTCTATCCTCTTGTAATCTTTAAAAGCTCTTTCCCTTGTAAGTCTGTTTCTTTCAATAAATACTTTGTCAATATCATGAACTGCTTAAATAATTGTTACCTTTACCCTCACCTTCCGCCATATATATTAATTTGACTTTATTGAAAATTGAAAAAAAAAGTATAGAAATAAGTTTCGTACAAGTAGTTATAGATAGCTTATTATAAAGCTTCTCATTTTTAATTTTTTTTTATTAAAAATAAATAATTTTATTTCAAGAAATTTTTATTAATTAATATTTGATCTAATTTTGATTTTAAAATAATTTATAATCTGAAAATAAATTAGATTAAACGAACCTCACTGAATAACTTGCCCAGAACTATACGTTCATACTAACGGAGAAAAAAAAAAACGTTAAAACCTTAAATTGAGATCGTAAGGTTAGAATAAAAATAATATCGAATTTTAAGTACGAGAGTTTCATTAAAAATGCATTGATAATTCAAATTCAAAACTAAAGTTCACCTGAGGATGCTATCTCAAACTTAAACTTAACATAACATCTGTTATATTATTTTTTTCAATATATTATAAAATTCTATATTCCTTTTTTTTTTTTAGCTTATACCCTTTTATTCTTCACTTACTCAAAAAGCCTAACCTAGTAACATAATCTTGACTAAATTCATCAACCAGAACTCGAGACCAATTCGTTTTCAGGTCAAACACCTTCTTTAATTCCAACGCAACTTTGAAAATGCGAAATTCTCCACTAGCAAAAAGCATGGTTGAATTCTTGAAAAACCTAAGGAGTAAACAGCATTTGTCACTACTCACTAGGCCCTAGACCAAGCGCACAACTTGACCTTATCAAATACCATTGTGTGTGGGTTCAGTTCATATCTCCACGTCCAGATACATAATGCGTCAAGACACCCAAAATTGATGTTTCCAACTTTTGATCTCTTCAACTTTCTAGGCCTATACTTTTCAGTATCTTTCGGTGTGGGAATTTCCTCAATACCCTTCAATTCCTTATAATATCTACATCCTTTAATAATATGATTGATTGCAACACATTATTAATTGAATCAAATTTTCATGTATATATGTTAACGAAACTTTTGAATTATTTTTTATTAATGTTACTTATATGAAATCTAATGTAGTTCAGTTGATAACAAGTTAAATTTATGAGAAAATCTAAATTTTAATCCTTACAAGATATCTTCTTGAAGAGAGATAATGAACTTTAAGTGTGATTAAAACTTGAATCGAAAATCAATCTCATATTTGATTGATTAAAAGTTGAAGGGTTAAAAAATATATTTTTTATTATTATTTTAGAGAAGTGTTAAGAAATTCTACTAATAATAAGTATATTGTTGTTATTTCCCACTCACAATAATCACCATTGGTATTATTATGTCTATCAATGCTTTACGTGTTTCTCTATATCATATAATTAAAGAAGCATATACATGAGGAATGAAATGATGGTCCCAATTCCTAACTGTAGCCTCCCTAAAAAAGATTAGAAGTAACAGAATTAGCATGGCTTGTGAAACTTCCTTACAGAATGAAACAAGCAATTGTAGGTTAAAGTTTGGATAGACATCATCCAATACCAATGGAGCAACGGGCAATTTATCACATTGGAAACAAAAAAATAAACAAAAAACATTGAAGCAGGTATACATGATGATGGAATGGGTGGAGCAATAATTTGTTAACCGAAAGGTAGTTGTGCCAATTATTCAGCTCCACAAAAATGGATTATAGTCTTTCGACAAAGTGTGTCAGATTATTTAAAAAAAAAAAACCATTTTTCATTACATTTGCATGAAAATATAGTATCCAATATAAATATGTGGTTCAAATTCATCTATCTACAAATCTTAATCGGGCACAAAATATACTATCCAATACTTATATTTTTTTTTTATATTCTCAATAATATCTTTAACTTAAATGAAATATCATATTTTTATTAATAGGACACCAAATGGAATACAAGACTGAGCCTAATAATTTCAATCCATCTGAATCACATTCAATGATTCAAAATCAATTCTATTATTCTATCAATCTCTAAAACAAACAATACTATGTGTAGACACTTTTTTAGTTTTCAAATAATTATCACTTGAAATTTGAAAATGAAAGTTCGTCTAATTTTTATTACTATCATTTTATTAATATTCTCAATTTTAAAAATATACTTTTCATTATATTTCTTATTTCTAATTGGTTGGCATTGTAAAAGAATGCATCGAAATGTAAACCATGCGCGTTTGAACCAATTAAAAAATTATAATGAAAGCAATACGGTGCCCCTTCCAAGAACGAATCGTTAGTTTAGGCAATTAAGGGATCAATTATCAACATTTCTATATTTTAATAATATGGACAAACGATATGGATATACTCCAAAGTTTAGAATTTGGATGCTTCAACTTATGGATAACATCATCTATCAGCCTTAAACGTGCAAGTAAATTTTGAAAGACACTTTCCAATTTGTATATGCAGATTTTGTTTAAGAGTATAGAAATGGACAAAGACACATCATCATCTCTATGACCATCAGAAACCGAAAAGTTTGAAGTTAACAGTGATCAACAAGAACCACAATTCACAACTCATCAGTACCTCTCAACAATTAGTTTCTTCTTGTTACTCTTTATAATTGTTTTTATCTTCTTTGGTCAATCACATTTTATTTATTAATTTTCTGAGCTTAGTCAATCATTGAATGATTTACACTTTCGACTTTCTTCGTTCATCCCTATCGTATGGGAGGAACTTTATTATTGTGCTTTGCCGTCAAATTAAGTGGAAGAGGATAAACATGAAACGTGAGATCAATATTTTACACACAAATTTAAATTCGTAGTGCCAACCCCACTCTTTCCATTTGCATACTTGGAGTCCTGTATGTTACATCAGCACTTTTTAAAACAGAACCCCACTTCACAATTCACATCATCATCACCTTAAAAAGGTTGATGTTAATCTGACACTATTCATTTTGTTAATTCAATAATTGTCTCTACATTCCTGGTATTACCAATCCAACCATAGTCTCAAGATGATGAAAATGATGGATTCAAGCCATGGACTACTGAATTACATTAGAAGCACAATAATATCTTCTCAACAGAAAAAAAAAATACACTGCCATCCAAATGTTGTAAATGGAAGGAAGAATCTATGACTCATTCTCCAGACTGAAAGTTAAGACTTGAAACCTTTATCAAACGTTAATGTGAAGAAGTTGGGAAATTGTGACCACATAACCAAAAGCCATCATTTCCCATTGAGCCTATATGTACAGGGTTGAGAATTTCCTCATTTCCAAAAATTGCAATAGGCTTACTGTATAAGTTGTCAGAACAAACTTGGTTAGATGTTCTATCGGATGTTGGTATGCCTCATTTTTCGTGTTATGGACCTTCCCATGCGAACACGTCTATTTGTGAGGGCATCTAATAGGACTGTTAAAGCATGTTCTACTGCTTCTGCCTGTTTTTCCAATTCAATGGAGCTGAACTGTGGAAGAAGTTGGAGCTCTGAGAGCAGGCCAGCAGCTGCGGCCGCTGTACATGTACGATCCCAAGATGGCTGTGGCCTGCCCTTGAAATACAATAGATGGGCATAGATTACATTAAACACTGCGGGAAGTCGACAAAAAAAAAGAGTGCAAGAATATATTTTGCAGCACAGATGTCATTTAATCTTAATTTCATTTTCTTACTCACCTAAGTTTATGCATAGCAGAAGCACCAGGATTTAGGGATATACAGGCAAGGTCCTCATCTCCCCAAACTGACTTTGCTTTATCCTGTTGGAAACAAAATTTCACACCGAATTAAAAACTAGCATAGAAAAATTGTAGATGGTGTTTCAGCATAATTAATTCATTCCATTGACTTTAAAAACTTATATCTTGTTGTGATGATCCAATGGAGTTGTAATAAAATACGAAACCCTATTCTTCTTGGGTGGTCATTCCACCTCATTATCAACCCACAAAAAAATATATGAACTTTAATGATGTTTTTCTCTTTAAGGTTACATCCCAGATAAAAATCACTCAACAGGCAGTGTCGGTATAGTGAAACTCCATATTATGACTAATTGCTGCACAATCTGCCACATAGAAATTCTCATCCTAAGGTGAAAAGGCGTGATAAAACAAAGTCTTAGTCTTACAAGATATTTACTTACAACTCTGTTTAATACAGTATAAAAAAAGAAAAGGGCATCATAAGAGGACTAGAAGTCGAGAACATTTGAGTATTCCATATAATGAGATTTTATCCTGCCTTAGCACATGGAGCAGATTAATTTTGTGCTGTTCAACTAGAATCATATTATGAAAAGATACAACTTAAGAAAGGAAGAAGAAAGCCAGACAGAAGTAACCTGAAGGCGCCTAAACATTGCTGCTGAATTGCTCCATGTCCCATCAATCAAAATAAAATGCTGGGTTGTATCTACTTTTAACTGCATCATAATCAAAAGAAAATTATTACCTGATTGCACCAAATGGAAAACAGGCAACAAAATAAATGGTATTTACTTTGCAAGTGTATAACACAAAATAACAAATATACTCTCTTTAGAATTAAAGGACACTTGGATTCCAAAAAAAAAAAATCAGGACACTGATGAGTTGTCACTGCAGTGCCAATAAATCCATATAAATTTGTAAATTTTATCCCACCTCCTCGCAACGTAATTTAGACCTTAAATTATGAATTGGCTGTTGATTCTGCATTAAGTTTTCCTAGTCAAGATTCAAGCAGTAAATTCAAAACAAGTTTAAAGATATGACTTTGTAACTTCTCAAAAGCACTTAGCATTGTCATACAAAATGCTAGAAGCAAAACACAAGATGCAACTAGGATGCCAGCTGCCAAAGTTCATTTCTTCTCAGTTGCATTTTGCAAGAACTCACTATCATACAGCAAAGATCAAACCACAATTATTGTGGGTGAATTGATGTAGAACCTGAGCACCAATTAGGAAGGTTTACAACAGGAGAAATAAGGTCTCGAATTCTAGGGAGTTTCTATTGTTAACCATTCTTACTGATCCAGTGTAGGAGGAGGATATTCAACAAAATTTCTTTTTTCTTTCCATTAACATGGGTGTTCTGAACCAGCATCAATCAAATTAACAAATACATAAATAGTGCCAATCACAATAATGTTTAAATAAAACCTTGGACGGTGCAACTTCATCACTTGCAGCTGGTTCCTCATCAAATGCATTTTGAACTGAATTTAAAACTGCATTTTTGTTGGGATAAAGGCACCACACGTTACTTTTTCCTGAATTTAGAACAATCCACAACCAAAGCAATTGAATGCAAAATGAGCACCGGGTTCAGATATTAAAAGACACAAAACAGCTACATCCAAAATAACAGTGACGAACTATTAATTTAAATGATGCACCAGTATCTAAGTTGATATTGGGAATCCAGTTCAATTGTTTAAGCATACTACCATTATAAGAAAGCTATTTGAAAGGAAGAAATACAACCATTTGTTCCTAGTTAAATTTGGCATAGAATATTATATTTTTCTGAGTATTTATGAAGCAGTGACAGTCAGCGATATTAAACTCTCCAAGAAACAATAGACAGCAGAAATTGTAGAAATAGTAAACGCTAGAATCTGAATCGAAATCTGACTATATCAATAAACAGAAACTACATAATTCACTGCTGGTTTACATAAAATGAGAGACCTGCCATTTTAAAAGAATTCCACATGATTTCCTCATGTTCAGGAATACCAAAAAGACACAAAGTTGCTGCATCAACCCCAAACACCTGCCACAAAATCTTTCCAGTGTTGTTCTGTCTCAAGAAATCCTGCATGTGATGACCAAAAGGTATATGCATTATATGATAAACAAAGAAAACCCAACAAAATGAGAACTACCACACAAAATGACAAGTTACATCAAAACCTTTGGATGCATATACAGCCAAAACCTGATTCCAGGGTAGAGCGAACAGGATGTGACTTTTGAACACATACAATCCTCCGCGGGTAGCCAGCACTACAAAGATTGAAAAAAGTGTTTAAAAAAGCAAAATGCATTCACTATCATCGACCAACATCATCTACCTGAAACTGAATCCACTTAAAAAAAAAAAAAAAAGGAGTGGTTTCAGCACACTCTTCTCAACAAGACCAATCTATGGTGACAAATTTTCGATTTTTAACAAACGCAAACCAACAGAGTGTATTAGAAAGTGTTTGTCTTGACTCTTGAGAATGAACAAACCTTCTGACAAAGGTAACCCCTGCTACCAAGTATGCGACAAGCTATCTGTCTAGCTGAATAAAATTGGAGCTTGGTTTCAGAATCACCCAAAGCCTGATATGTGGCACGGTGTTTCTTATCTTCTTGCACTCCGAAACTCCCCTAAGCATCCAAAAACACAACCAATTAAAACTTAAGAGCACATGAACACGGTGGTGATGATGATGATGATGATGGGTTACTTCACTTATCACATACCTTTAACTTTCCACCATTGCCTCCAAAACTCATGTGGGCATCCAAATCTTCTTCTAGAAGCTTCAAATCCCCAACGATTTGGGAGACCATGGTGGGGAGTGGGGAGGTGGTGCCCCAACTCTGCCATTCCTGCAACGAGACAACACCTTCTTCGGCCATGTCTGTGTCGGAGAGTGGCGAACGACGGTGGTTGTAGTAACGGTAATGGTGTGTGAGCGGAACGCGGGTTTTGTTGCAGCAGAACCACAATGGGAATAGGAAGAAAGGCCTTGTCCATGGAATTGATGACACCATGTTCTGCACTATCCCAACCAGCCCAAATTTAAGACTTTTATGGCCCATATCAAATCAGTAATCTTTAGTTGCTTTAAAACACTTTAAGGAAGCTCAGAAAAATTAGTGACTTCAAAACTCTGTTCATCTGTTTGGGCCTCCCAAAGTTACAAATTAGTTTATAACATTTAAATTGCGTTTAATAAATTATTTTTAGACTTTTCTTTTCTGTCTCCTGTTGAAAAAAAAATGCTGGGTAAAAAATAAAAACTTCGTAAAATTTTATTCGAGATTTCTGTAAAAAAAAAAATATTAAATATTAAATTGCTTTTTGTATTTATTTTTAAATATTATTTTGAAAAGCCCATGAGATCCTTTGAACATTGACTTGTTCCTTAAAGTTACAATAAATAAATAATTGTAGCAACAAAAACGGATCTCTAAAGATAAATAAATAAATAAAAGAAAGGAAGGGAAAAGGAAACCTCATGTTAACCAACAAACAAATTTGAATATATATTAACCTATGTTGACTTGCTAAGGTCGTTTAGATGATAATTAAGAATTTGAGATGGCTTGACGTTGACATGACCTCGGCTCTCTCTATACATAGCTTTAGTATTCCTTATACAAGCAAATGAATATTTTTTTTAAGTTAAATAAATGTATATTTACTATTTTAAATGTTAAATTTTTTAGTCAAAACGCATTCACCTTTTATTTTTTATCCATTAATCTTTTTTAACAGCTTTTATCCATTCATCTCAAGCTAATAATTAGCAAAATTTGGCATCAAAATCATATGCATCTTTATTGGATAATGATTTACACCGGCTCTTTCCATTAAATAAGTCGTGTTTCTGTTTACTTTCTCTATTTTCTTTTTATAATGATGATAACGAGACTTAAACTTCAAATGTTGCAGAAAATAAAATTTAAATTGAAGGAGCATGCATGTTTTAGTTGACTTAAAAAAAATTTTTAACTGAAGCAGAAGCACAAATAATATTTCTTTGTGCATAACAAGGAGAACGTGGATGATGCAAAATGAAAGCAAACCATTTTATCATTATGATAATAAAATGAACTTTGTCGGTGTGATGTTAGGTATATATCATCACATGCTGTATTATTAATATTTCTCTATGGATAAGGATGATATACAATCATTTGTGAATGTAATGTTTATAATAATTTGTTTTTGTGTCTTGGATAAGCCTTCGGTTGTTCCTTTTTGTTCCCAAATTTTAAGGCCGAATCATATGCCAAGATAATTTAACTTTGGACCATTTACATAGTAACATATAGTGACATAAACATGCAGTTACAGTTGCACTGAGGTAAACGACACTCACTTAAATTTCAATTGAAGGTAAGCAATAGTGTCTGTCTTAAGTACATGTCCAACACGCATTTTACATTGCAAATCTACACTACACACAAAGTAGACAATTTTTCGAACTAACTCATGCCTTTTTATACATAGAAACAACTCTTCTAAAATAAACGTTTCCTTAATTTGCTATGCATACAGATGAAGAAAAAAGCTATGCCTTAGTTTCATGTCCATATCAACAAACAAAATAGACCATTTTATAATTAACTCATACATTTTGATGAAAAGAAACAATTCTTCAAAAAGATACATATTATCATAATACACTTCTTCCTTCCCCCACATAAGCAAAATAAGTTGAAATCATAAGCATATTCACTTATATGCGGGTTGGCCTTCCAAACACCAAAAATAATAATAAAAAATATTTGAGTTAACTTTATCCTTTATATATATCAAATAATAAATAATTATTAAAAAATTAAATATTAATTATATTTTTTAATGTAAAACAGATTGACATGTCTCGACACGCTCTCAAAACTGTTTGGTAGGTCCAAACGAGTTAGCCGTAAAAATATTAATGTTATCGAAAAAAAAAAAGGATTAAGTAATAGATCTTATCACAAATAAATGTAGTAGATTGTGATGATATATATAAATTTACAACATTTGTTAAAACTTAAAAGAAAGCAGAAAATCAGGATTAGCAAGAAGAGAAGTTGGTAAACCGGTGGGCAAGCCGCGGCGTGTGGAGCCACGTTGGGGGAAGGATTTGTTTGTTTTTTCTTTTAATATTAATCCGTAGCAGTGGGCAGTGATAGAAGAAGCATGATGGAAGCTACCGTTGATTGTTGAAGTTTCTCTTACTCCGCCTCCTATAAAATAAAAATCGCATGCTCCTCCTTCCTTCCTTCCTTCCTTCCATTCATTCACATTCCAATTTCACGCGACTTTGCACTTGTTCCACACACAAACTCCTTCTCTTCCCCAATTCTCTTCTGTGTAAGTTTTCTCTCTCTCTGTCTCTGCTACTGTCATGGGTTGCTTTCAATTGGGTTCTATTCTTATTTGTTTGTTTCCTTAGGCTCTTGGGTTCATCTGGGCACTCAAATCTTCAATAAAAAATGTTTTTTTCCCCATATTTATCTGGGGAAACTTTGTTTTTTACTCGATCCTCTGCACTGCATACATGGTTATGCCTCTTGCCTAATATGTTCAATCATAGTTTGTTTGTTGCATCGTTTGATGAGGTTTGCAGAGGTTTATGTTGAAAACTGAAAACTGAAACCTAGTAGCTAGTATTCACTTTTTCCGACCCCCATATTCATGGAATTTTAGACCCTTTTTTTTAACCCTTTTCATGATTTATTTTTTCTTAACCCAACAAGTTTGATTTGTTGCGTAAATTGTTTCAGTGGATTACACCTTGGTCTATGTTTTTCAGTATAGGGTCCACAGTTCGTTGAAGATTCAATAATGATTATAGGAGAGGGATTTAATCGCCATTGGAATTTCATTAGAAATTGTTTTCTTCGCTCTCTATAATTTGTTCAGGAAAGCATCACCGACATTTTGCACATTCTTCTGCTTAGAGAGTTGGTTCTCAATTGGAAGAACCTCTTCTCTTCCCCTCAATATTTTCTCCTATATAGGAACGGTTGTTTAATTTAATTCTTGGTCTTGGCTGTTTTTATAAGAAAATTATGTTGACTTGACTGCTATTTAGTTCATGTTTGAATAACCGTTTTGAATGTACTTTTGGAAAGGGTTCAAAGGTAGTTCAAACACAGCTTTATATTCCTAGAAAATAGTTTTATGATTATTTCATTAAGCAGTTTGGTGGTTTTTTTCTTTTTGTTATTGCATTTAATGACAATCAGTGACTGCAGACACCCAAGTAGTTAAGCGTTTACTAGGAATATTTGTTTTGTTTCCTTTTTAAAAGGATATTGAAACTGTGGGGTTATTTTTAACTGCTCTGAAGAAATTAAACATTTTTGTTTGTAGCCCTCTCCTTCAGAGTTGACAAAATTGTTAATTGACCAAAATGAGTCACATGATCTTTGTGTTTAAAGAACTGAAAAATTGGTAGGTGAGATGTTTACCTACTGCTTACCTACCAAAACTGGTTGTGCTCTCTTAATCACTTATAGAAAATTGCTGGAGAGGTTCTAGAGAATTGAAGATGCCAGATCAAAATTCACACTGATTGTCTAGTGGTGTTGTATGAAGCTTTATAATAAAGCATGAATGTCTTGTTCTGAATGCAATTTTGTTTTTATTTTTACAGTTTCAGGGAATTTTTCCCCATAATAATCTGTATACTTACTTTTAACCCTTTTTGATCTTATTGTATTGGTGAAATGTCATTTATGGAGGATGGATTATCTATTAGCAAACACTGACAATTCTTCCACTTTGTTTTTCAGATTCAGGCACACTTCAGAGAACACTTTGTAAGTCAAAAGAGACATGGCCTTAGACCAGTATTTTGAGGAGGCTGTGCCACAGTTGGATTCCTTTGAAGATAAATCGTCTCTCGAAACATGGAAATTTGGCAGTGATAGAAATGCAGATTCTGATAGAAATGCTTCCTCTAGTGGTTTTGATTGCAACATCTGCCTAGAGTGTGTGCAAGATCCAGTGGTCACCCTTTGTGGTCATCTCTACTGCTGGCCCTGCATTTACAAGTGGCTTAATTTCCAAAGTGCCTCTTATGAAAATGAAGAAAAGAAGCAACAATGTCCAGTATGCAAATCAGAAATATCACAGTCATCCCTTGTTCCATTATACGGCCGTGGCCAAACCACTTTACCTTCTAAAGGCAAAGGCCAGCAAGTAGGGATTGTCATACCAAGAAGACCCCTTGGCCCTTCACTCGATTCTGCAACTGTTTCCCGACCCATTTCTCATGTTTATCATCGCCATTCTCCGAATCATCCTCAACAATTCAACTCAATTCCTGGCAGCTACACTTCAATGTTCAACACGGGTGGTTCACTAGCAAATGCATTTGATACATCATATGGAGTCTTTGGTGAGATGATATATTCAAGGGTCTTTGGAAACCAGACGACTAACGTATACACATACCCGAATTCATATGATCTTTCAGGGAACAGTAATCCAAGGATGAGAAGGCATTTAATGCAAGTTGATAGGTCACTCAATAGAATCACTTTTTTCCTCCTTTGTTGCATAGTTTTGTGCCTTCTCTTATTCTGACTGCTATGCATAGTTTTTGTGCAATATATACATCCATGTATAGAATATAAGCAAGCAATATGCGGATTCTGCCAGATGCATCATATACTTTAGAGAAGTTGTTTGATGAGATAAATATTTGTAATTAGGCCATTCTGGGGGTACATAGCTTAATTAAGGACATATTGAATAAATGCTTATCATACGATAAGCGTTTGTCTACAATTTGTTTCTATAATAGAAGAAAAAAAAGTAATTTATGGACAGATCATATGTTATTTGTATAAGCTCTGAAATGGATGTTTGCCTAATTCTGCATTCATTTTTAATTTTGGGTTTCAGTTTGTTATAAGCTAAGCTATCTTACATTTCCTAGATTGTAGCTCATAATCTTGCTAGAGCATCAATGTCCTCTGCTAGCTCATTCCTTTCATCATATTTCAAATTGTATTCTTTATCCTATTGTGAATGAAATGCAACAGGTTTCTTTCTCTTAAAAAAAAAAAAAGCTATCTTACATTTCCAGATTTCTTTTTTGTGGGGATATATTGACCAGAAGTTCTGTATAGTAGAAGGGGGAAGTTGTAAAATTTAGATAATTTAGTTGCGTGCTTTACTTGGATTCAGCGTAGGGTGGCATTGCTTATGAGTATAGGCAGGAATTGGATGTCTTAATAAATTCAAGAGTTCCTTGTCGCAAGAATTAAATCTATAAAAAATCGAAAAAAATATTTATAATGAGATCTAAATTCTAAACTTGATTTTGTTGACATATATTCATTTTTTTAGTAGTAAATAGAATTGGTTTAGTGGGTAGATTTGATTCACACTTCTTTTTTTTTTTTTAAATACATACTTTTTCTACACATCAATGTTTTTTCAGCTATAAAGTGAACAAGGAAAGATGCATCTGTCAATATATTTCAATCAATTAGAAGTGAGATGTATTTGATGTTAAATTTTACCTTTTATTTGATAAACAAGAGAGGAGATAAGAAAAACAAAAGGTATAGCACTAATACAATATAGGAAACGCCAAATGAGTTGAATCAGCAACAGAAAATAAAATTGAATAAAGCTGAAAATAGGATGTTCCCAAGCTCAAACGCAAAGACAAAGCCTTCTCAATTTTGGTCCTTGAAAACAAAACATTATGGTTCATGAATGTTGGCCATTGGACATGGGACTTAAATTGAAAATCATCACAAAAGATTGTTTTCTACTAGTACTACTTTTGTTGAATGAAAGTGATTCATTGGCCTAATTATTGAGGTGGTTGCGGAATAACTTCTAATTAGCAGAAAGACTCAATTCATAAAGCAGTCCCTTCATTTCAACTCCAAAATAAAGGCTGAAATTGGAGTGTGCACAGTGCACTGCACTGGACACATTTTTTTTTACGTAAAGTGCTTCTAGAAATAGGTGATTTTTGTTAAAGGGTGGTTACGTGTGTTATCGCAACATATACATATATACTTTTCAAAGTTTTGTTTACACTGTGGATCATTGATGACGATTAATTACCTGCCATCACCATCTGAGAAGCCACATGGAGAAGGTATCTGCATATATTTGCTTAAATGTTGAAAGCCATTGCTACATCTTTTGTTTGATTACGAAACTGGATTCCATAATTCGTTAATAAAGGATGGAGCTTAACTACCTAACTGTGACCATTTTCAAATTGATCTCTCTTTTCAATAAGTGGTTGGTCTAATTAGTGATAGATTTGATTTCCTTAAATAAGTAATGAGTTTGAAGTTTTGAGTTTTGTTTATGGAAAAAATTTAGTTGATGGAGCAATCTCAATAAAAAGAATTGGAGACAGTCTTTGCAATCTTATGTTTATAAAAAAAAATATCCTTATTTGAACTTTCATTCATGATTTATAATTTTTTTAATAAATTTTAATTAAAATAATAAAGACTATGTTAAAATGAGTGAGTTTGAGACTCATGTTATTATTTGCCTGATTTTTTTAATGATTAAAATTTTATTAAAGTATCTTTGAAGTATAGTAATATTGTATTACTAAATTAATGGTGATAGTAACATACTAACATTTTTCCTACACACGGCTATTTTATTTTGACTTCTAAATGCCATAGAAACATTTTCCTTTTCAATTGACGTGCAGTTAATTGATTCTTCACATTTAATATTATCTTATTCACCACTGCTGAAATAGCAGTAAAATAAAACATGACTATACTAATCAACAAGTCTCCGCTGCGTCCTATTAGGTTGAATTACTTGCTCTGGTGGTGGCTGTAATGTGCATACAGTTTTCCAAATAAATAATAATAAAGATATAAATTCAGTTTTGTCCTTAAGGAAACTTGGTACTACCCTTGACTAGATTTAATAAGTTAAAATAATTTCCATCTCCGTTTTTTTAGTCTCTTTGTTCTCTTATAAACAAAAGATTATATATATATATATATATATAAACCACAAGTATATTTTATGAGAGGCGATGTTGTATGAGAAACAATTTTAAAAACTTAATAGAATTTGTATGAGAAATTAAGCCACAATCTAAATTGGTTAAATGCTAATGATATGACAGTGAATAAATTAGGATGCGAAATGATGAATGTAGCAACTGAACCTCTAAAAACACTTGGAGGAAAAAATATCAGAGCTATCAGCTATAGCTAGTGCTAGATAAGCAATTTGACACATCCTTTACAAATAATGCAGTTCTGATGCAACAATCAGTTTTCCACATCGTCATCAACAACTTGAGTGTTCTCATTTTCATATATTTGATAATCTCCTTTAATAAGATCAAGGGGTTCTGTATCCGGGGTTTCACTATGAACATAACTTACCAGTCCATCGTAGGAAGTGACTGAGATATGGTGATTCTCTATGCATAACTTAAGAATCTCAAGGGCTAAATCCAAGTCTCCTTTTTCTTTCAGGTATTTAAGACATGCAACCAGAGCAAAGCGGCCTGGCTTCCTTCCTACTAGATTTTCCGAGACAGCTTTCTTCATCGCCTGAACCGCTTTCTCCATATTGTTAACTGCGTGATAGCTACACGCCAATTGGTTCCATGTTCTTCCATCTAATTGCTTGCCACCATCCAAAAGCCTCTTGATAAAGGCCTCAGCCTTATCAAACCGACCCCATTTACAATAAGCCTTGATCATCAAATTTGGAATTCTGGCATCAAAATTTGCATATGCGGATTCCCATTCTTGAAAAATCTTCTCTGCCCCATCAATGTCATCCAGCACCACTAATGAACTTAACATACTTATGTAACTCGAGTTGTTGGTATACTTAAGACTTGAACACATATTCCAAAGTCGATAAACCTCATCCTTATTCCCAATAATAGCATACATAGTTTGAATAGATTCATAAGCAAGCCTCCTAGTCTTGCCTCTAGCTAAATGCTCTGCTTTCTTTAACATTGCCACGACCTTCTCAAAATTGTGAACTTTCCGATAACCACTTGCTGCAGTAATGTAGGTAAACCAGCCAACAGTTGCCATGGGGTCAGCTCCCATTTGCATAAGTAACTTCTCCATTCCCTTTATGTCTATGGCAGTCACATATGCATTTAACCGAATCCTATACGTACTAGCATTGCAGATATCCTTCTCTTGCATCTCTTGCATCAACCTATCCAATTTCTCATATTTACCCTTCTTGGCGTAGAGTCTCAACATCATATTACAGCACCCGGTTATATTCACAGGATGTAACTCCTTAATTTTTTTCATGACAGCCTCCGCTTCCTCCAGAGATTTATGTTCTGCATAGCATTTCAAAAGAGCAGAATAGATCTTGAACTCAACTTTAGCATCAGGGATGCCTCTAAAATATGTCTCTGCTTGTTCAAGGCCACGGACTTTTGATATCAGGTTGATCTGTCTAGCAATGTTTCCCGGAGACAACTCATAGTTCCTTTCATTGCTCATCCACTCCAACACCTAACATAAGATTTTACGGGGTCAAGTCAAGTGCAATATCACCAACTAAGTAACTAAAAGCATATTTCCTTGACTCTTGATTTTAAAGGGATCAAATGCAACACAGAAAACTTAATGTGTGTTTGGTTCCGCAGTGGCCCCACAAAAATCACATTTTTCTGAAATCTGGAAGCTACAATGAGTTGCAGTGCCGTGAACATGAAAAAAATAAATGGCTTCTCTTTCACCGCACCACAGAACCAAACACACTATTAGTAGCTAACTAAATGAAATAGAGTTCAATACAGCAGTACTTGGCTTTCTACCTCTCTCAATCAGCTTCTCTTAGCTCTGTATATCATTAAAAACCTCCAAGACTAAAGACTAAGGTAATGTTTGGAATGGAATAAAATAATCATTCAAACAATCCACAAAACACAACATCAAAACCCACTTTACCAAGCATAACCTAAAAATGAAAAGTGAAATAACCTGAAGGGCATGTGAGAAGCGACGGGATTGAGTGAGGCGGTAAAGGAGATTTTCGAGGTGAAGTTGGGTGACTTGTTTACCTTCTTCGACCCATTGGTTCAGAATAGGACTCACTGAACTCACTGGGTTCTCAACCTTCCACACACGATCTTCAAGACTCACAGCCACGCTTTCCGTCGAGTACATGCACGTTCCGAGAGACCCACCACCCCACATTTTCACAAGTTTGCATTTTGACCGGATTAGCATCATTCTTCTTCTTCGTATTGCTCGCCGCTCTCAACTCTCATCAGTCATCACCACTTGCTTCAGTATAAAGAGTTAAGTGTTTTTTTTTTTTGAGAAAATGGGCTGGAGGCCCAGGCTATTGAAAACCCACCTTTCAATTTGTATTATCCTATACCCAAGTTTATCCTTTTTTCATTTACCTTAATCGGTCATAGACTCTTTCTCTGTCTTTTTCATAGAAATGATCGTGTGCTAATTAATTGCACTCCATTTTGGCTTTAACTGCGATTTCAAAGGGAAATTAATTTGTTACTTGTACTATTCTTTCATGGTTAATTAACTGCGTACATCCATTTTTTTTACTGCTCCATATACTATTGTTTGTTGATAGATTCAGAAAAAAAAAATGTTATTTGAACGATAATTTGTACAACAAATTTTACAAATAGTTAATAAAGATTAAACACAAAATTTAATTGAATAATAAAATGTTGTATAATTATTATTGCATTGCATACATGCCATAACACAACTGATAAAGGAATAATGGTAAAGACAAACTAAAAAGTTACATATATTGAGAATAATCTAAAGAATTTGTTGATACCGGGATACAATTTCATAAGGTAGATGTAAATTGTAACAGCCAGTTAATCCAAAAAATGCAGATATCATAGACAAATTAATGGGACAGTAGCATGGATGATGGATGAGTTAATTAATGTCAGGACTTGGCGCCGAAGGTGGCACAGGGCCTCTTGGAAGCAACTCTACAAGGCTTCCGAGTCTTTTCATGTGTTCTCCAATTTCTACTTTGCTACTTCTTCCTATATCTTTCTTCAAGTGATAAACACGTACCCTTCCTTCTGTCAATGAAGTTTCCATGAGAGAAACAACTACAAACGCAAGCATTAGGAAGCATATCAAGTACTTCTTGCTTTGGACCTTGTAATAATAATAATGTGCCATTTTATTGTGTTGTGCCTATGATCTACTTTTGGAATGCTTTGTTAATTACTTATATATATAGATATAGTTGAAAGTTGACCAAGCATGCAGTTCAAAGCCGGCTTTAATTTGTGAACTGGGATTGCATGCATGCACGCACGCAGCTAATTAATATTTTCTTGTCGTACTTGCCGGCATGCATATATATGATCCATCTGCAGCTAGCTAGCCCTGGAATGTTTAAAAGTCAACATAGTTGTCAAATTTTCAATATGTCCGATTTGCCATTTGTTTGATTTTGAGTATCTTATGAATTGAATATGATAGACTTCTTAATTTGTAATTTCCTTTACTTTATTCATATGTAATCATGTTTGGTTTATCGTCAGCTGAGTGTAAATTCATGTCATTACCAACACTACATTACATATTTATATGGTAGCTTCTACTTTTGGGACTTGATTCATTTGATCATAGACTAGACTATAGGGAAAAAACGTGCATCATCCAAACACCCTCTATATATATATATAAAATATCTTTTACTTGATTCATGTCTCTGTGTAAATTTTGCATATGGTGTAGCTATCTAGCTTCTGTATAAATTTGGGACTTGACGTGAAAATACTGAAAAATGAACGTATATATCAAACGTGCAAGCAAAAACTCGCATCTTGGTTGCGTTTTCTAGAATCCATTTCCCCTGTTAAAGTTATTATTAGGTGTCTCTCTTGCTGACACTACTTTTTAACATTTATAAACAATGTTATTTCTACAATAATCGATCAGTATAAAAAAGTTAGATAAATAATTACTTTCTGTCATATATATTGTCATATATACTGGGGAAAAGGGAATCTACGTAAGTATCTTCCTAGCTAGCTATATGCAATTAATCTCATGTTGTATATATAGAGAGAAAAATTCCTATATATGAGAGTTACAATCAATCAATCAGATCATGTACGTGTTGGTCGGTTTGTAAACAGCAGGGTGATCCAATCTTTCTATATAAAACGAGTGAGAGTGACCATCCAATATTTCTTTCTTTTTTGGGCACTCCTTGTGCGCTTTATTTCTATATAAAATATAAATACATACAGTACTTTGCTTAGTGTATTTTGTCATCATTTTAATAAATTGAAAAACATTGATATTTTTTTTTTCAGTAATATATTTATAAGAGACTATAAAATAGAGATCCTTTCTTGTTTTCTCGTGTTAACATTTTCACTTTCATTAATTTTTTTTTTCATTTTGTTTTGACCACTTACTTCATTAAATAATTGAACTAGGTAAAAAAAAAAATTTATGTATTTCTCCTGACACCCTCCATAAAAGGGTCATCCCAAAACTGAAGGTTGGACTTTGGAGTATCTTAAATCTTAAATTAATCAAAAGTAGAGGCAGACATGAGACATGTTGAGATGTTGAATCCGACAACAAAATAAGTACGGTTTAAACAACTAACTTATCTGACACACACACGTATCAGGAAAAAAATAATATTAGTATCACCGGTTATAGAAAGTTAGAAATTATCGATCTGTGTTGTGGCAGTGGAAGAAGAACTGAACTGAACTGAGTCTGAGACTGAGAGCATAATCTTGAGAATCACAGCAGCGATGGCGAGATCAGTGGGTAGAATGAAGTTGGGTTCAGAAGGGTTAGAGGTGTCTATGCAGGGACTTGGGTGCATGGGCATGTCTGCGTTCTATGGTCCTCCTAAGCCTGAACCCGATATGGTTGCTCTAATCCATCACGCTCTTCAATCCGGTGTCACTTTTCTTGACACTTCTGACATCTATGGCCCTCACACCAACGAACTCCTTCTAGGAAAGGTTCCAGCTTTTTGCTTTTCTTTTACATCATAATTTTGGGTTTCAATTTGCTCTGCCCTGTGCTTTAATTTATACATATATGATATATGATATGAAACTGTGGAACAGGCTCTGAAGGGAGAAGGGGTGAGAGAGAAAGTTGAATTGGCTACCAAGTTTGGAATCTACTTTGCTGAAGGGAAAAGGGAGATTCGTGGTGATCCATCGTATGTGAGGGCTGCTTGTGAGGGAAGCTTGAAGAGACTTGCCATCGATTGCATTGATCTCTATTACCAACATCGTATTGATACTCGTCTTCCTATTGAAATCACGGTTCAACTCCTTCTCTCTCTATATATGCTTTTTCTTTTGATTTTCATTTTTCACTTGTTTTGTTTTATGTGGTGGGAATTTTTGATCTTGTAATTAATGGTTTTAGTTACTTTAACAGATTACTATGAAGCATCATTACTTAGTTTACTTCAACTTTTTTCTTTTTCTTTTTGGATGGTAAGATTGGGGAACTTAAAAAACTTGTTGAGGAGGGCAAAATAAAATACATTGGTCTGTCTGAGGCCTCGGCTTCAACAATCAGAAGAGCACATGCAGTTCATCCCATAACAGCTGTGCAGTTGGAGTGGTCACTATGGTCAAGAGATGTGGAGGAAGAAATTGTTCCAACATGCAGGTCTCACTTAATTTATTTACAATTCATATGTTGTCTTTGTCTAGCATTTCTCTTTCTGGGGGACTTTATTGCAATGATGTGTGGTCTAACCTCATTCATGACTCTTGATTTCTTCTTACCAGGGAACTTGGTATTGGAATTGTTGCATATAGTCCTCTTGGGCGAGGATTCTTCTCATCAGGAACAGAGTTGCTTGAGAATTTGACACAGGGTGATTACCGAAAGGTTTGTGGAATAGCATGCTATTACAGAAATTCAAGTCAATTGTTCACTTTCATTATTTCAAGGCTATTGAATGTCACATTCTCTCAATGACAACCAACTACTATGAAAATTCATAATTGTTTAATTGTGCATTTTCATGATAAGTCTAGAGCCTGAGAAAATAAGTCAATCAACCAAGTGAAACAAATGCAGAAAAAAAAAATACACATACCTCAAGCTTTAATAAAAGACTAAAATAAAACATCCACTGCCCATTAAGATTTTTCCGTAAAACATTTCTTTTTAAAGTGTTGGCAACTTGGCATTGATTTACTCTGTTGGTACAAAAAGTGCTTGTTAACATTAAAGCTGGTCATTGGTTTTTGCTTGCCACTTTCAATGCTGCATATTTCCTGTGTACTTTTAAAAAGAAGAAAGAAGAGGTAACAAACGAAAACATTAGATGGCTTAAAGAGAAGGAAAACATGACATATATATATATTCTAAATATGATTTCATAATTCTGTTGCAGACTCTACCTAGATTCCAACCTGAAAATTTGGAGCAGAATAAGACTATATTTGAGAGGGTTAATGAACTGGCTGCAAAAAAGGGATGTACTCCATCTCAACTTGCATTGGCCTGGGTTCATCACCAAGGAAAAGACGTGTGCCCTATACCCGGAACCACCAAGATTGAGAACTTTAATCAGAACATTGGAGCTTTGTCAGTCAAACTAACACCAGAAGAAATGGCAGAACTTGAGTCCTTTGCTGCTGCAGATGCTGTCAAGGGTGGCAGGTACGCGGATGGTTTTGCTACATGGAAGGAATCTGATACTCCACCACTTTCTTCTTGGAAAGCTGCATGATGAAGTGCATTATTGCTTAATGCTTATACTAGTGATCCTTAAGTATTTGATGTTGCTGCTGCAACTTTAAGAAACATATCAGTATGAGTGGCAAGCCTTCACAGTTGAAAGGAATTCGGCTGTAACATTAATAAGCCATTCTAGTTTATAGCAATTGATGTGTGATGTGTCTTTTTAAGTGGTTTGAAGTTTGAACTCTATGGCAGATGGTTCCATATATGTGGCTATGGCATGACTTTTAGTCTTTTACTTCAGAAGCGCATGCTAATCTTTGAATACAGTGGGAGTGAATTTAACATCTACATGATGTATGGATCTATATTTTTAAGAAATTGAACAATTGAGAGTTTTCAGTTTCACACTATTATACTTCAGATAATCCAGATTGAGAATGCGATAACTTCAAAGACATGGTTTAAGACTAAGAAACTGAGGTTCAATTTTGCCAGAAGAACATATGATTATTTTATGGGAAAAACGCTGTAATGACATTCGTGCACGATGGTTTGTGAATATGTGTACACTTAGAAGCGAATTTAGGAATTTCCTATCACACTTTCTTCTAAATTTTATGTCGCGTTTTTTTTTTATTTTATATTTCTTATCTGATGATTTTTGTTTATGTGAATGTTAGCTCTCTGTTAATCTTTTCTTTCATATATATAAAACCGTGTACATAATTTTTAATGGTTTTGATTTGATGGAGCTTGAGTCGCAACAGCCTCAGTCCGCAAGGTGTGTTTAAATCACATGAATTTCTACAAGGCAACCACAATTACATCTTAACATCTTCTCACTCTTCCCATTGCCATCTCTTTCTTTCTTAAATAACATACACACTATAGGCACATGAAAAGAACTTTATTTTAATAAAATGAAGTAAAGAAATTGTTTAGCTGTCCGCTGAAAAACAAATTCAATCTTTAAACCCACTGTACATTAGGATTTCGCCTTTCATCCAAACACATAATGTTGGAAAAGTAACAAGAGCCGAAACCACAAACAACGAATAGTTATAAAGTCATCCTTGTGAGTACAAGATTCATCATAATGCATTAGTACCTTAATGATTATGTATAGTAATAATACAGAATCTCTATTGTTTATACTTTGTTTGCAATCCAGTGTCCAAGGAAATAACTACAATATTGACCGGAAAAAAAAGTGAGGCAACAGGTATCAGCTCTTTACCATGTACACATAAGTCACTATGTAAGCAATGTGCACTAAAACACTCATTAGCAACAGGTATACACAATGTCTAATCTGGTCACTATCTACGAGGGGTTATGTAACCCAGTTTATCAACCAACATTTACCTAAAAAGTTACACATAATTCTTGAAAATGTAAGATTAATGTACTCAGATCATCTGAGTCAGATGCATACTAAATATTTGCCCGGTTGTTATGCCCCACTCTGATCATCAGCACGATAAAAATGCAGCAAGTTTAAGGGTTCCACTTTTTCCTGAAATAAAACCAATCACAATAAATTTATTAGAAGATGATATGCAATTGGGCATCTAATTTTAAATGAAAATAAATGTAGAAATGTTGAAGACCTCAAATATCTCTTCAGATTGTGAAGGGAAGTGAAATCCAGTTGAGCAATTCTGCAGAAGTTCAGGACTCTTGATCCATTCTCTGCGTGCATCACATGCCTTTATTTTGAATTTGAACATCTGCAAGAAGATTAGGCAATATCCGGTAAGTTCCAAACAAACTTATTTTCTGAACACGGTTTACCTAAAATAAAAATACTCATGTTCAAAGAAAAACAAAAGATAAAAGGGATTAAATATATATTATGGAGGATTAAGAAAGAATTATCCATGTAATAAACTAACCTGAGACAGAGAAAATTCTGGCTGCTCCACCCCATCTCCATCAATGATCATACCAGTACCTTGGCACTCAGGGCAGAATACAGTTCTTATATGTTTTCCTATATCTTTTTCTTTTCCAATTTTGTCACCATCTGATGCAACCTTTCTTTTCACTACTCGTCTAACATTTGGACGGACTAAATGATTTGTGATCAACTCAAATTCACACAAGATTATCCAGTGTATAAGGCAGGATGTATGGAAGACGTGAAATGCCTGCACAAAAATGCCAATGTAACTTGTCTAATTTAATAAAGAAATATGAATAAAACTCTTTCCTCATGTTTAGAATATGAGTGCTATGAATGGAATGAAGTTTCAATTCTCAAGTTTTTATACAAGCCTCATTATTAACATACCAATATATCAGAATTCAGAACATTAATAAAATGTCATTACCCCAGTTCTATTCCGACTGCTGCACGCTACTCTTCTAGTCTTCAAATTCAAAAGAGCTGCTACATCTTTACCAGGAAGCATTTTTTGTTGACAGATGTTACACACTTTGTCTGCTGCCAGCCGCTGCTTCCGTCTCAATTCTTTCCGCAAAGCCTTGCTTGAAATGAACCTTGTGCAAATAAGATGATTGTTGAATTGATCTAGAGTCAATCGTGAGCTGGAGTTGTTTGAATCAGAAGACTCTTCTGCAGATGAATCATACTGATTGCTTAAAGAATCACTAACATCATCAGAGTCGGACAATGATGTCTTTCCCTTTTGGCTACCAGAAGCAGATGGGAGCAATGACTTGACATCATCAAGCAAACCAGACCGACCCAGATCATAATTATATGTAAAATTTAATACTGCAAAATCATGCTCTAGAACCTCAATACCATCTCGTTGAACAATATTTTCTTTTCCTAACCATTCACACCATATTCTTTTAATCCCATTCAAAGCGTGACACTTCTCAAGGAATCTTGCAGCAATCTTTCCTGAGCCAACTTCCCTCACTTTTACATCAATTATTTCATCTCCAATCAGCAAATGAGGAATCACTAATGCACAGTCATCATCTTGCATACCATCAATCAAGCATGGTTTAGCATTTGACTGAATCCCTTCACCAAACTTCACAATGGCAAGACTACCATCATTGTCATTAAACTTCAACAACCTGTTTCGGTAATTATCTGCAACTTCCAACTCTTTATCACTTTCAGTCGAAGTATCAAAGAAAACGAGACCATCATTAAAAGGCCAAGGTTTCGGTCCAAGCAGAGTAACCTTAGCAGAAGATAGCCTCTCCTTATGAAGATTACCTTTCAAGTGATCAAACAGAACATCATCACTATAACACGGAGCAAGACACAAAGTGCAGAAATAAATTAATTTTTTCCCATTCTCGCGCAACTCAACATACGGATGCCCTTGAGATCTAACAATTTTCAGTATCTTCCTTGCTGCCTGTTCCTTCGGATTGGAAACATCAGACTTCGGAGGCCCCAATTCCAACTTTCCAGCCATTCAAAATTCCCCAACCAAACAGTCAAACACAATCTCCGACAACCAATTAAACACACAAAAACAACAGGAATCTCTCTTAAATTCTAAAACCACGAAACTCCTAACAGCAATCTCTCTTAAATTACAGATCAAGGTTTCAGAGACATTGCAGACTTCGTTCGAAACCCTAAAATAGCATAACGGAAAATTTTCCGAGACTAACTCACTCTGAAAATTCTCCTATATCCAAACTTCGCACAGAGATAATAGTAACCACTCCAAGTCACTAACAACAAATGATAGGAAACACAAATGACGAGTCAAAGATATCCTACTGTGGAATTCCGAGCATAAACAGCGAAATTAACGAAGAAATTTGGAGAGCGAAGAAAGGACCTTAAAACGACGGCGTAAAAGGAGATATTCGTGGCGCAATCGGTATAGAACTGTTCGGTAATCGTGGAGATCGTCCGCGACGGAGGAAAGCGTCGAGTACCGTGGAGAGAATCTCGTACGAGCGCGAATCCTCCATTGACATCTCCATGTGTCGCAGGGAATGAACGAAGAAGATAGAATTGGACGGTGTTTAGAGGTAACAGAAAGTGAGGGAAAATGGAGAGGGAAGAAGTAAGATGAAATGCGTGACACCAAGCGAAAACTAATATTAACAGAAATTTGAGACTCGCTTGATTTTGAAGAAGTGATTAATTAGTTTTAAGTTTTAATTAATTAACGGGTTATTATTATAGGCAACAAACAGGGTTATTATTATCTGGCCGTTGATTGTTTGTGATAGACGGTGATGATGGAGTGGAGTTGCAGCTATTTGGATAAGGTTGGAGCGAGAGCCAAATGTATTGGGTAGATTCGAATTTTGAACGGAGATTCTTTCCCTGTTTTTTTTTCTTTTGCTTCAAGTAAAGCCTTCTCTATTGTTTCTTACATACCTTATTATTATTGTAATAATAACCATTTGGTTCGATATTATTTTCAATCATTATTAACGATGATGCTTACGGGAGAACATTGAAATGAAAAATACACTGTATGTGGCTCATTTATATGAACTGAATCTTCAACATACAGTTTTCACTTTCAGGGCTTGTAAAAACTTTGGATAGCATATATTTTTAATACTAAAATCCAAAAGTAATATAATTTTAATCTCTCTTCTAAAATTAAAAATATGTATTTCTGTTAAAATATAGGAATTAAAAATATTTTGATTTTTTAAAATAAAATTAGAGAAGGGGCAAATCGTATCCCAATCCTAATTATTCAACAAAAAAAAAAAAACTTGTACACTCCTAACTAAAACACAAATGCAATAAAACTAAAATGGATTGTTGCTGCCCAGGATCGAACTGGGGACCTTTAGTGTGTAAGACTAACGTGATAACCACTACACCACAGCAACTCCATGGCTTTACTGATAGTTATTAAATTTAAAAATATGTAAATATCTTCAGATAGTATAGCAACAAGCATAAGGCCTATCAATTCTCCGGCCCAAATTCGTGTGCACTGTTTTACCTATGTGGGCAGAGTTTTGTTTTTGCTTTTAACACCTTAGGTTACGGGTCGAATTAGACCCCAGAAATGAAGTTATGGTTGAATAGTCTTCGATCAACAACCCAAAGAGAGAAGAAAAACACCCTGTGAAATACAATCATTTTCAAAAGGAAATCCATGCATGCAAGATGTTTATAAAACTCGAATATCCTTATACAATCTTCTATATTAAAATTGTATCAAGAAGTTGGACGAGCAGATATGAATAAAACGGATTTTGATAGATTAATGTGGTTACATGCTTTTCATTCCATTTTTCATCCTCTGCTTATAAAAAAAAAAGATTATATAGGACGTATGATTGAAGCATATATAATTCATACAAAAACTTTATATATATATATATATACATGTTTCTCTCCCTTTTTGTTTTTTATTGATGAAATCTCTCTCCCATGAATCAAGACTTTTGATGTCAAGAAAATTAATTTTAGCCACCTAACCACGTTCTTATCATCATCACTTCTCATTATAAATCTGATAATAACAATAATAATCATAACATTTCTATAATAAATTTAATAATAATTATGAATTCAAATTTAAATCAGGTTAATTAATCATATAAAATATCAAAATAATTAAAGTAATATGAAAATTTAATTTTGTTAAGTATTTTCATAATTAAGTAATATATTTAATAATAAATATAATAATGATCATATATTTAATAATAATGTTAACATTTTTATAAAAAAATAATAATAATATGAATCCTTTTTAACAATTTTAAATGGATTTAAATTTAAATTAATATCAATTTAAGTTTTAAATACATTAAAAATATAATAAATCTAAAGAATAAATATAACAAATCTAAATAACTTGAAATTTAAATGAATATCAATTTATTTTGTATTTATTTCGTTTATTTTAAGTGGATTTTTTTTTAAAAAAAATATTAGTTGAGATCTCTATTTTACCCACGACTAATAACACTTTTTGCAAAATATAAATAGAAATATTTATGTTTAACTCATAGAGAATAATAATTTATTTAAAATCACATTGAAATCTAAATTATTAGGAAAATAATATTATAAAAAAAACTATAATTTTTATATAAAAAAATTAATATTTATAATTTTTTTAAGTAAATCATTATTCATTTCATTTCATTTTTATAAAATCAAAGAAAGAATCAATAATTTTAAAAAATATTTACAATAAAATATATATTATATATCATGTTTTCATATTCATATAATAAAAAAATAACGTGACTTACGACCACACGAATACATGCACTAATATATTTATATATTTGTTTCTCTCTCCTTTCCTTTTTTGTTTTTCTTTGATGAAATCTCTCTCCCTATGAATGAAGACTTTTTTAAGACTTTTGGTGCCTAGAAAATTAATTTTGCCCACTTAACCACGTGGGAGGAGAAAAATGATTTATTTTTTTAATGTGTAAATAAATCACTCCTTAAATTACATAAGTCTCTCTACATGTCAAAAAATTCAACATACCAACTAACATTCCTTGTTTTTCCATGTTCAAAAGACAAAGAACTTTCGTGCATATAAATGCTGTTTTCACACCCCATTGAGTTATGTTATATGTACTTCTGCATTTTTTTGCAGATTGAGTTGTTAGTTGTTTTACCGTTTGTACTTTGTAAACAACATTATTTTTTGTAGTGGTAAGCTAAGATAACAAAATAAACACATGCATCATACATAAATTAAGTAATATGGAAAAAAGGGAAAGAATTGAAACATATATTAATACTATATGGCACATGCTATATCTTTGCCACGTTGCTGACGAACTCGACAGAGGATAAAAAGCCATGTGGTATGAATAATATTGGAGAAGCCGTAAAGTCTATTAAGAAATAAATATTTCTTATTTGTGGAATAAAAGTATTTTTTTTTTAACTTTATAACTTTTTCTTGCAGCAATATGTCTTCGTAACTCAATTAATTAAGTGGTTATAATGTAAATTGAGATTGAGAAAGAGCCGAGCCATGTGCTGATTTCTCATGAGTATCCTGTATTCATGCGAAAGTCTTTAACCACCGCTTGATTTATAAAACGTGTCCAAAACTAACTTTTTATAGTTGTATTATTAAGATACTCATTTTGTTAATAAAAAAAAAAAAAGTTAAGAATCTCTTTTTGAAATATCGTGATTCATGTCATGGGCATTCGTATTTTAATTTGATTATATTTTTGTTTTGTTAATTTTAAAAAAATCTGCAGGTGAGGAAACATTGATTTGTTCAACATGAAGCAGCATGGGGAGGCAAGAAGCAAGACTGTTAATTAAACTTAGCTTAATCCCTCTTATGTAATAAATTTAATTTCTCATATTGAAAATAATCTTTTTTTCTTTTTATAAATACTCTGTTTTTTAGAGATATAAATACTTTTCTTATTTCAAAGTTATTTGTCCTTTTTCATTTTGCAACATTTATTTTATGAGTTTTAATATCAAATAATTATAACTTATTTGTTTTATATTTTTTTAAAATAAAATTTATTTAAAAGAAATATTAATATTTTTTCTTCTTTAATGATCAATTAAAGGAGAATCGTTTTCTTTATATATATTGAGCTGATTTGTTTAATCTTATTTACTAAAATAATCACTTATTTTAATAAGATAAATAATTATTTGTATTTTTAGTATATTGATTTGAACTGTTTTTACTTAAAATAAGTTATTTTTTACTTATTTAAAGAAGCAAATCTTATCAGTTTATGAAATAATCAATTATCTTAATAATTATTTATTTTATAAATATTTATTATAATTTTAAAAAATTGACCCATTGACACCAAGTTTAATGAAATATTACATTTCATCATTAATAATACTCTGTCAATTAAATTAAATTTTAAATCTCTCTGTATAAATTGAATGAAGTATCTGTGTACTTGCTAGCTATTTTTGAAATCAATGATTTTTATCGTTTAGTCTTTACAACTGCCAAACAAAGCTTTACACGGATTAAATTTCACTATATAACAATCCACTTTTTAAAAGCATTGGAATCCATATCTTTGCTTGATTTGATGCTTTGGAATTTAGACCTTTGGTTCTAAAAGCTTTGTATAAATACAAGTGATTTGGTAATCCCACTCAAGCATGATGATCCGATAATTAAGGAATCCAGAGTACATATCAATTTTTACTATCAATAGACAATGATACAATAAGTTTATTATCAATATCCATTTACACTAACACTAATTAAGTAGATATTCCCCAAAAAATAAGTAGAGATATTATCGAAAGTAAAATAGGAGCCATCGTTTGAAATACATAAGTATGATCCCAAAAAAATTGTGAGCCTGCTAGCACTTATCGTACGCGACTGTTCAAAATGCGAAAGATTGTAACTCACAAAAAAAATATATTATTATTATTATATTAATAACAATCTTAGATTAATTTTAAATAATTCAAAATCATAAAAAATATAATTAATCAGAAAATATATAAAAATGTTTTATAATCGCTTCTAATAATTATTGTTAACAAAATCAGCGTCGTCGTGATTCTAATCATAATTATTGCTACATTATTTGTAATTGTAGCTAGTTTTTTATTCGTTTTTCTCCCCATATCATTATTATGCTGCTGCTACCTTACTAGTCGGCACCAGCATCCAGAATTGCTGACCCTGGACCAACTACAATTTATGAAGCTAACGACGATTCACGGATTTTCTGTTAATTAAGTGTCTTTATTAATCAGGCCTAGTGATAAGTTTAACTATAAGCATGACAAGATAGGAAACACAAAACACAATAATTATGATATTAGTGCTAACTAAACTCCCTAGTCCCTAGCATCTTCCATTAATTAATGCTTTACCTTTACGAATCAGTAAATTAAACTGAGGGATCTTACTCTCACTGTTCCAAGCAGGTGTAACATTACTATATATAGTCGTTTGCATATCATGGTTCTTAACTACACTAAACAGAAGCAGCATATATGTGTGATTTTATTTTACTTTTATATATAATAATAATGTCTGGTCCACCAATGTCCATAAAACGCAAAGCAAGGACAATAATCACAATATTACAAGTATATAGTTGCCTAATAGGCCCTCGATGGTCAATAATCATTCTCAAATCTGCTCGCAATTTTCTCTACTGGGAGACATGGATGGCATCCACTATACAGATTGGACTCCACACCCATGACCCATGCATGTCATCTGAAAACTCCAACCAATTCTTTCCAAAATATCCAGGAAATATTTTTTAAAAAAAAGGACCATTTTTTTTTCAAAAAAGAAGAGAAGAACAGCCAATAGCTAATTGTTTGATTGACCTTTTTTTTTAATAATTTATTTCTACATGTGCTATGTATCATTGCCATTTTAATATCTGAATTCACTCAACAAAGCCAATAATGTAATAATAAAATATCTAATCTCAATATTAATAATTAAATCAAAATCACATTCACGTCAACATAATCCACTCACAGTTTCGCACCAGCTGCAGCAAGGTGGGAACAGTACTCTTGTGCGAATCGTTATCGGTCCTAAAAACAACGTCGTTTTCTTAAAACGCTATATTTTCGCTTTCACGTTCATTTGATCGTTAAACCAAAAAAACAAACGAGGTTAACTTAACGGTAGCAAAACCAAAAAATAGATAAACAATTTTCTGTTATGAAATGGACCAATATATACCCACTTGCTTCGCCTTAAGGGCACGCACATGCGGAGTTAACGCTTCAACCGCCGGTGGGACCCAGCACAGTGGCACATTTTGTAAATAGACGCCAAGCAAATGGACAATAAGGTCATGACAGTTATTCCGTTGAATGGACCCCGCTGCGTTGCACTATAAAAAACCCAAAAGCCATTAACGGTCTCACAATGCAATCAAACCGCTGAAGAAGAAAGAAAAAAAAATAAAATCTGCCGCAATCAATCAATAACCGTCGGCAACATACATATCCGAATCACCGTTGCAATCCCAGGTTTACCCTAACCGTTTTTTCTCGGGCTCCGAGCTCGCCGGAGCCGACATTCACTCAAAATGCAGCGCCACCGCGTCTCCGCCGTGCTTTTTCTAAGCTTATGCTTTAGAATTGCGCTAGTATACGCGCAAGGACAGTCTCATGTCAGTGCTCTGGACCAACATTGGCACCCGGGAACCGCCACGTGGTACGGCGACCCCGAAGGTGACGGCAGCACCGGTAAGGACTAAAACTAAAACACTCAATAATGCATGCAAATGCAACACCAAATGTTAATTAACTAATAATAGACTTATAGTTAATTAGTTGTTAGTTAACGTGGGAACTGAATTGAATTGAATTCAGGAGGGGCATGTGGGTATGGTACGTTGGTGGATGTGAAGCCGTTGAAGGCAAGGGTGGGAGCAGTGGGGTCGGTGCTGTTTATGAAGGGTGAGGGGTGCGGTGCTTGCTATAAGGTCAAGTGTTTGGACCATAGCATATGTTCGAAGCGGGCAGTGACAGTTATAATAACGGATGAGTGCCCGGGCTGCCCGTCTGACCGAACTCACTTCGACCTCAGTGGCGCTGCCTTTGGCCACATGGCGCTCGCGGGTGAAAACGGCCAGCTCAGGAACCGAGGTGAAATACCAGTCATTTACCGAAGGTACGCCTATTAATAAGTTACTACTGTAGTTAATAACATAACATGATGCAGCCTGCAGGTGTGTATATTTTTTCTCTTTTTCTTAACCTTGTTGCACCAGATAGATAGAGCCGTTAGATATTAATTAATGAATCATTGGTTGCAGTGAAATTGAGTTTAGTATAGTATGGAAGAAGAATTTTATCGAAAGTAGTATCATGAGTTTTTGGTCAATTTGTTGTGCAGTGGAGAGATGTTCAACTGAAGACAGAAAAGATAAAAACGTTATCATGTTCAGAAGGGACTGACTCTTTTGTCTTTTCGTTAGGAAATAGGAAGTGTTTTTTAGTTTTTGACAATGACATTTTTTTAACCAGGGTTAAGTTACTCAAGGTAAAAGAAAAAAATTGTTTGTAAGATAATTTTTTTTTAAGAAATGTAAGAAATATGATTGATATATGATAAATAAAGAAGAAAAACTTCTACGAAGTCATGCTTTGTATAATTGTGTAATAAGACATGATTTTTTCTATTTAATTATGCAATAAGACATTTTAGAATATAATTATGCAATAAGAATATTTTCAATTGAGAATTTGCTTACGAAGTCAATAAGTATTGCAGGTTTGTTTTTTTTGGTATTTGTTGCTGCATTATTGACTATTGACTTGCTTTTCTTTTTCTTTTTCTATTTGTGGATTAAAAAAGATGGATTGAAATGAATGATTTAGAGATGGGTTAAAAAAAGCATTCTGAAATTACCCTTTTGTTTAGTGGATTAAAAAGGAAAGGAAAGGAAAATTTACACTGAATGACCTTTGTCCTCTGTTATTGTATTTTTTGGCAGAACACCATGCAAGTATATTGGCAAAAACATTGCCTTCCATGTCAATGAAGGTTCCACACCATTTTGGCTATCTCTTCTGGTGGAGTTTGAAGATGGAGATGGTGACATTGGCTCCATGCATATACAAGAAGTAAGCTTCTCTCTTCTGTTCTGATGATATTTACTTACATAATTTTTCACCATACATTTATTCCTTTAAATCTCAATTTCAACCAACATTCATATTTAGCTGGAAGAATATATACTAGAATAGCAAAATGATGACAGTAGAATCCCAATAAGAGTGAGGTAGAAGAAATCTTAAACTTCTGGTGTCCATAAAATCATATGCAACTACTGGTAGTAGCATTTGATATCTACAACTTACAAGAACGTAATGAGATACTCTCTATATTTTAATATTTCATAGCTAGAAGTACAAATACTTCACTTAATTAAAGTGCAACAGAGAGTAAACTAGCTAATAATAGTGTAATACCATCGGGGTCCCAAGGAACTGTCATAGTCATAGTCAGTCATAACATCAAACTGATTGATTAGGTGGAGCAATTAAATTATCCATCGATTTCAAGTTTAAAATTTTGGAAATGTAGTTACATTAAAAATTAAGATGAAAAATGTTGTTGCATACTTAATATAATGCCATGCTGGGGAGATACTAAAGAATAAATAAGAGCAGAGAAAAAGCATGGACATGGTTAGGACATGATTCGGTGGAGAATTCCAATTCCAAATGTTGTTGTGGATGTCTTTTTAGATCACGTGCCGGTGTGCTATGCAGTTCCATCTTTTGTACTTTAGATTGGAATCATTGGTTTATATGCCAATTGCCAAAGGTTGTAATCCATTTCTATCCTATTAAAATTACTATCCAGAGTGTTATCCTCACATTTTAGTGCCCTTTTGAACTCGAAGCATGTGACATGGGACCTCTAAAGAAAATTCCTTTCCCCATTTCTCCCCCACAATAAATAATATCTTCTAGGTAGGTAGGTCATAGACTCATAGGTGCATGTGTCAGATGGACCCCAATTTGGATTTAACTTGCATTGCATTATTGTTCTTATGATATTTGTTCTTTTTTATCTCTATTACATTTCTCTCTGTTATAAAAGTAAATAAATACAACAAGCATATATATTATACAAATACAATTTCTCTTCCAATTACTTATACTTTGTTAATGGCAGGCTGGGTCGAGTGAGTGGCAGCAGATGAATCATGTATGGGGTGCAAGTTGGTGCATTGTGAAGGGGCCATTAAGAGGACCTTTCTCTGTGAAACTAAGCACATCCACAGGGAAAAGCCTCACTGCAAAAGATGTTATTCCAAGCAATTGGACTCCAAAAGCCACTTATACCTCTCGCTTAAATTTCCTTTAATTTCACAATCACCATAGGGAGCAAGTAATTAATAAACCACCATTTACCAAGTTGAAGTTGCTCAAGTTCAACAAGGCAGAGAGTCTTATTGGCCTTTGTGTTTTTTAATGAGAAAGAAAAGTAGCCGTTGAGTGCACAACAAGGCCATCCAATGGTCTTTCTTTCCTTTTCTTAATTTTTATTTTTTTGCCTTTGTATAACTATAATTTTGTCATTTTTGTGGTGTGCAACTGTCTGTATGTACCAGAAATCATGATTGCCCTCTCCAAAAAGGAGGGAGAGCGTGTAGTGTAGTGTAGTATGGTAGAACGTGTGTACTGTGCCCAGTGGGATGAATGAATATATAAATTTTAGAACCAGTGAATATTGTATACTATTTTACTTCCCTGTTAATATTTAAATTTGGGATGAACCTGGCATTGTGATCCTCATTATGGGTTGTTTATTTTCGACTTTCATTAACACTTTTTATATTGTTTAGATATTACAAAATTTCATAACAACATAATTTTTTTATAAGATAAGTTCTTTATATTGTTGAAGCAAAAAAAAAAATCTCCCAAGTAATAAAAGACAAATTTTTACTATTACAAGAGAAACAGAGTTTCTAATGAGTTTCTCAATTTAATTACAATAGTCTTAGGAGTAATATAAGTTTGCATAGTAAAGGCTAGCAGAGCAGCATTGGTTTCTTGAGATAAAGTAACCTTCTCAGCAAAAGATAAAGAATTATCCCTCTAAGCACATGGTATAGGCTTTGGTGAGTTTTAGCAAAGAGATAAGCATCATCTATAGTTAGAAAAAGTAAGGATCTTTGGCTTGGTTAGTCCTCTCTCAATCCCACTGATGATGAAAACAGAATACACTTAATGACTAACAAGTATAATGTTTTACACTAACTACTATTTGCTTATGAGCCACGAATTCATGATCAAATCTAGCTTAGTTGCACATATGACAAAGATAGTAAATTATAGAAATTGTAAAAATGAACTCAGAATTTCATAGTTTGACTAATTCAAAGATAGTGTTTTTCATACAAGAATTAGCTAACTCGTTTAGGATTCTTAAATAAAGTTAAATGAGCAATAGAAGATTAAAGGTAAAATAGACTATAATTTTCAATCCCACTAGATCTAAGTGCACCTCTATGTGGAATGATCTGTTAGCTTGATAAAAGTTTGTATTAGAAAGTATGAACAGTGAATCTACACAGAAACATCCTTTAAATGTTTTATCTTTATCTTGCAACAATATTTCATATTCCTTAAGCTATAAAAAAGGCAATAAATAATTAGCCTAGCAATTTTTATAGCTTTGGGGCCTCAATTATATATTTCAAGGTTGATATGAACAAAACAAAACCCTCTGAATGAGCAAAAGCAAAGTTAAGTACTTGTTACTGATAGAAAAACCTCTATATGCAAAGAGAAAAGAATTCTAGAATAATTATACTTTAATAAGAAGTATTAATGTAAGATGGCACTAAAAGATTTGCATCCAAAACCTACAATTCTAGGATAATAGTTTGGATTAAAGCTCTCCACAGGGCATTCTGCAAAGCCTAAAGTATCTTTCATTTGGCCACCACTTATTCTTCACCAATACAGCAACAGAATTGAGTAAGATAAAAAAGAATACAAAGTATATTAAAAAAAGAATTGCTATAAAAAATTAAACAAGAATGTAGTCTTGATCACTAGGCAGCCTTTGGTTCCGAACTAGCAGCTACTTGTTCACCCTCAACAATAGCAGGATCTTGTGGTTCACCATTAGGAGGAGCATCTTTTGCAGGGGTAGTAGGTTTATTTCCTACACTACCTGGTGTAGTTGCAGTTGGTGTTGTTGAGCTTTTCCCACCACCCTTTTCATCCTTCCCTTCCTTTCCATTTGCATTTGCATCTTTGCCATCTTTTGCATCTTTCTGATCTTCTTTTGGAGGGGGAGGCATCATATGAGAAGGGGGGTTCTGTTTAAGCTTCAAGATCATTTGGCGCATTCTTGCAAGATCAGTAGGTTTTCCTGGCTTTGGACCCTGAATTACATGAACAGAAGGCTTATTGTCAGGTTCTTTCTTCCCTCTTCTCTTCTCGATGCTAGGAACCTCTCGAGGAATTATCTCAGCTATTGCTTTCCAGGAATGTTTGTGAGCTTCTTTGTGGAATTTCTCTTGGGTGGCCAAGTATATCTACACATACATACACTCATTCTCTTCATTTACATACAAACTAACAAGGAACAAGTACTGTGATAATGCTCAATGAATGCATGGTTCACAAAAGGGAATTAATAATAAATTTCTACCTTTTCTCTTTCCCTGTTGTTCTCTTTGTTTTTCTCACAATTGAGCTTTCTTTTCTCATAGAAAGCTTCCTTAAAGTCTTCAGCTTCCTTTATAATCTGGTTCCGCATCTCTTTCTCTCTTTTCTCTTTTGCCTCAAGATGATTCGCATTTAGACTGCATCAGCGGAAGTCATGAACAATTATAATATCAGGAAAGCAAATGCCAATATATGTATATATAACCAATAAAGAAACACATCTAGCCAAACTCATAAACAACACAAGAATACTCCAAAGGCATAATATAACGAGTGAGATATATAAATATATATACGTATAAAGGCAACATTTATTACAACACAAGATTACTAAATCTATACAAATTTTGTTGCAGTCTATAGAAGAATAATTAAACATTTACACCACTCTTTCGAGTTTCAACCGAATCCAATCCAATCCACAAAACAGAAAAAAAAAAAAAAAACTCAATGAAAAATATTAGAGAAAGAAGAATTAATTAAACAGATAAACTATGGAACAAATTCTAAAACAAAACAGGTAAAGGAGAAAAAAAAAAAAAGAATGTTGAACCTTACGTACGTGCATGTAAAATTATATATATATATATATTATAGTAAAAGATAAAAGATTTGAAAAGAGAAAAAAATGATCAGACCGTCGCCATTCACGTCTAGCATGGCCTTCCTCTTGCATTTGAGATGGGTCAGGGAGGGATGGGCCGTCGGAGGTGAAGGTTGTATCATCGGCGGCGGCAGCACCGGGTTCGAAGGGGGAGACAAAGTCGGGGTTGGGGGTGGAAATTCCGAAGCCATAAGGAGAATGTGGGTTATCGTTATTGTTAATTGGATCCACGGTGAGTTGAGGGTGTTGTTCATGGTAATCGTAATGCTGATCGTGAGACTCGTACCCCATTCCCATGTAGCTGTTGTTGTCATCGTCGTAGGGTATTCCTCCACCACCTCTTGTCGGCGATTCCTCAAAAGATTCAAACGACGCCATTTCTGACTCTCGATCTCCAGACTCCAACGTTGTCTTCGGATCACAATTCACTGATTATGTTGGAATTGCACCTCTCCAACGTTATATCATGCTCATGGGTGCACCTTTATTCCTTCACCCTCTCTTTCTTTTTTTTATTTGATTATCTATGCCAATTATTTACTATATATTTTTTACATCAATTATTTTTCATTAGAATTAACGTGTAAGCTACGTGTTCCAATAGAAAATTAAAGAGTTTACGCTTTGACGTAAATAATAATTAATAATATATTATTTATGATAAAAAAAATTTAAAAAATATAATTTTTTTAAGTACAAGGCCGTGAACGAGTTTGTTCTAGTTTTGCCCATAAGTTGTAAAGAGTTGAGTGAAATTACAAAATTACTTGCAAGTAGCTCAATTAGTCTAAATATTTTGATATTGTTGTAATGCAATTCATCTAGAGAGTGGGCATTAGTAATTTTCTATTTTAAATATATTATTTAATGTAATATTTCTTAACTTATTTATGATTTTTTTTTGGTTCATGTTTAATCAATTGTGTTTTTGTCCTTAACTTTATGTCCAATAAATATTAACAACTTTACATATTTCTTATACTCATTATCTCGTTTATTGTAGAAACGTAAAAATAATATTTTTTCCATTTTAAATACTTTAAATTTAAAATAAAAACTAAGGTCATCGCTAGGGTCAAATTGCAAAATATACTTTGGACATGTGAGGATTGTTTAATAAAATTTAAAATTGGGCTAAATGATATTCACTTATGTTATTACCAAATTCTGGCTTATAGTCGGTGTATTTGTAAGAATTAAAAAAAAAAAAAAAAAGGCTTATAGTCGGTGTATTTGTAACCCTATATATCTATCTTTCTGTCACCTACGGTTGTTTTTTGGTTTCGAGTTCCCATTCGAACGAAGGTCGTTAGTTAAGCCCATACAGATTAATCGTTGAGACACGCGCATACTCACAACACAAGCATGGTGTTCATCGTGTCACCCAATCACAAAACCTTCTCCATTGACCTAAACCCTAACACCACCACTCTCCATTTCCTCAAACTCGCTATCCAACAAATCCTAACCCTTCCAATCTCCCACCAGCGCCTCTTCCTCTCCCACAGTCGCCGATTAACCGCCGGTAATGACTGTTCCGACGATTCCCTTCTCATCTCCGATCTCGGCGTCGGACCCTACTCAACCCTAACCCTCCACATCCCCTTCCTCGGCGGCACAAACCCCCCGGCGGTGCCCAAGCCCCGCTTCGACTTCCTCAACTCCAAGCCGCCTCCGAATTATGTCGCCGGTCTCGGCCGTGGTGCCACCGGCTTCACTACAAGGTCTGATATTGGTCCCGCCCGCGCCGCGCCCGACCTCCCTGACAGATCCGCCACCACCGTCGGCGGCACCGCCGGCGCCGGACGGGGCCGCGGGAAGCCCGGCGAGGATGAGGACGACGACGAGGGCGAGGACAAGGGATACGACGAGAATCAGAAGTTTGACGAGTTCGAAGGAAACGACGTCGGTTTATTCGCGTCAGCGGAATATGATGAAGATGACAAAGAAGCCGATGCGGTTTGGGAAGCAATCGATAAGAGAATGGATTCACGGAGGAAGGATAGGAGGGAGGCGAGGTTGAAGCAGGAAATTGAGAAATACCGTGCTTCGAACCCTAAAATCACTGAACAATTCGCTGATTTGAAAAGAAGATTGTACACTCTTTCTTCTGATGATTGGCAGAGTCTTGAGAAGTTTGAGAGTGGGGGGTATTCGTCGAGGAACAAGAAGAAGAGGTTCGAGAGTTTTGTGCCTGTGCCTGATACTCTATTAGAGAAGGCAAGGCAAGAGCAAGAGCATGTGACAGCGTTGGATCCTAAGAGTAGGGCTGCTAATGGAACCGAGACTCCTTGGGCACAAACACCTGTTACTGATTTGACTGCCGTTGGTGAGGGTAGAGGCACTGTGTTGTCTTTGAAGTTGGATAGGTTGTCAGATTCAGTTTCCGGGATGACCAATGTTGATCCTAAAGGGTACTTGACTGTGCTTAATAGTATGAAGATTACTAGTGATGCTGAGATTTCGGATTTCAAGAAGGCTAGGTTGCTGCTTAAGAGTGTTACGCAGACCAATCCGAAGCACCCTCCGGGTTGGATTGCGGCTGCAAGGCTGGAGGAGTTGGCAGGGAAGCTTCAGGCGGCGAGGCAGTTGATACAGAAAGGGTGTGAGGAGTGTCCCAAGAATGAGGATGTTTGGCTGGAGGCTTGTAGGCTGGCGAACCCAGATGAGGCAAAGGCGGTGATTGCGCGGGGTGTTAAGTCGATTCCCAATTCGGTGAAGTTGTGGATGCAGGCTGCAAAGTTGGAGCATGATGATGCGAACAGGAGTAGGGTTTTGAGGAAGGGGTTGGAGCACATTCCTGATTCGGTTAGGCTTTGGAAGGCTGTTGTGGAACTTGCTAATGAGGAGGATGCTAGGCTTTTGCTCCACAGGGCTGTGGAGTGTTGTCCTTTGCATGTTGAACTGTGGCTTGCACTTGCAAGGTTGGAGACTTATGACAGTGCTAAAAAGGTTCTTAATAGGGCGAGGGAGAGGCTGTCTAAGGAGCCAGCTATATGGATAACGGCTGCCAAATTGGAGGAAGCTAATGGGAACACTTCCATGGTTGGCAAGATCATCGAAAGGGGTATAAGGGCTTTGCAGAGAGAAGGTGTGGTGATTGATAGGGAAGCTTGGATGAAGGAAGCAGAGGCAGCCGAGCGTGCTGGATCGGTTGTAACTTGCCAAGCTATAATTCATAATACTATTGGGATTGGAGTTGAAGAAGAAGATAGGAAGAGGACATGGGTTGCTGATGCAGAGGAATGCAAGAAAAGAGGCTCTATTGAGACTGCCAGAGCTATATATGCTCATGCCTTGACTGTCTTCTTAACTAAAAAAAGCATATGGCTCAAAGCAGCACAGCTGGAAAAGAGTCATGGTACCAGGGAATCTCTTGATGCATTACTTCGTAAAGCAGTTACGTACAGACCACAGGCTGAAGTTCTTTGGCTTATGGGCGCCAAAGAGAAGTGGCTTGCTGGAGATGTGCCCGCAGCTCGTGCTATCCTCCAAGAAGCATATGCTGCCATCCCCAATTCTGAAGAAATATGGCTTGCTGCTTTCAAGCTAGAATTTGAAAACCATGAGCCTGAGAGAGCTAGGATGTTGTTGGCTAAAGCCAGAGAGAGAGGAGGTACAGAAAGAGTCTGGATGAAATCAGCAATTGTGGAGAGAGAACTGGGGAACATTGAGGAGGAGAGGAGATTGTTAGATGAAGGTCTGAAGCAATTCCCTTCATTCTTTAAATTGTGGTTGATGCTTGGCCAGCTTGAGGAACAGCTTGCTGAGAATGAAAAGCGGCTTGATCACATGAATGCAGCTAAGAAAGTCTACGAAGCCGGACTGAGAAACTGTCCTAATTGTGTACCACTTTGGCTCTCTCTTGCTAATCTTGAAGAGGAGATGAATGGACTGAGTAAAGCACGTGCAGTTCTCACAATGGCCCGCAAGAGGAATCCTCAAAACCCTGAACTCTGGCTTGCTGCTGTTAGAGCGGAATTGAAGCATGGATATAAAAAAGAAGCTGATATTTTGATGGCAAAAGCATTGCAGGAGTGTCCAAATAGTGGTATTCTGTGGGCAGCATCAATTGAGATGGTTCCTCGTCCCCAACGTAAAACCAAGAGCGCAGATGCCATCAAGAAATGTGACCATGATCCCCATGTTATTGCTGCTGTGGCCAAATTATTCTGGCTTGATAGAAAGGCGGACAAAGCTAGGACTTGGCTGAATAGGGCTGTGACACTAGCTCCTGATATTGGGGATTTCTGGGCATTGTTATACAAATTTGAACTGCAGCATGGAACTGAGGAGAACCAGAAGGATGTACTGAAAAGATGTATTGCTGCCGAACCAAAACATGGAGAGAAATGGCAAACAATCTCAAAGGCTGTTGAGAATTCTCATCAACCAACGGAATCTATCTTGAAGAAAGTAGTGGTTGCACTTGGGAAGGAAGAGAATGCGGCTGAGAATAATAAACATTGATTTGCCAACGTTGTAGCATTTTATGCACTCGAGCTGTGTCTAAAATGGATAATTTTGAAAAGAACTTCGAGTGTTCAGTAAGGATTTATAATTGAATGTCTCTTGTAGAATATTGAAGGAACTTATATATTAGTTTGATCCATGTTCTCCTTTGCTTTTTTTCTTTCATCTGTAGCTTCTGTATTTTTGTGTATTAGTCTGCTGCCATCTAACCATTCTCATGATTTTCTACTTTATTGCATATGTTCACACCAATTAAAAATGGTTGTACTGATAGTATTATTCGAGTATCTTCTGTAGGCAACTTTGTTTACAAGCATTACAGCTCTGAGTTCCGACTGTTTTAGGATACTAAAGAATCTCAAACTCAAAGCTACTTGTATTAGATCTCAAGCTTCATTGGGATTGTTTGAAGATGAGTTGTATACTTGTATTAGATCTCAAGCTTTATTAGGATATTGTTTCAGTGACCAATGATGGTGATTATACAGTGACCAACTGACTTAGGTAATCAGATTAGGATTGATAAACAATTTCTGCAGATAGATAGAAGCTCAGCATGTGATGGAGGATGAAGCTGTTTAAGAACAATTTTAGGCAACCAAGTACGATCCATGCACTAAGGCAAAGGGATTGCCACAAAATCTTATTATATAATATTAACTGTTTGACTTTTATAGTCACTGTCGCCGGTCATCAATGAAATGGTTGATTATTAATGTTGAGGATAGAACAAAAGCAATTCCACACGAATACATATTTATCAAAATGATGTTTAGCTTATTTATGAGTGTACAATGTAGTAGATCAAAGTTACTTATTTGGAAATAAGTGATTCCTTAAAAATCATCCCACCACAAGGGATTCGCTTCTTATACAACATTACATCATACTCTGAGCTTCAGGTCAGACAGTTAGATGCTTAGTTTGTTAAGGAATTCAATGATGAGCTGGTTCACCTTCTCGGGAAATTGTTCATGCACAAAATGGCTTCCTTCTGGAATATATATAATTTCCAAGTCTGGCACAAAATTTTTCACCGCTCCACTTCCGATGTAGTCCACCATGCCAAAAGTCTTGAAGACATAGTCTTTCTCACCAATGATCAGCAGTGCTGGAGCTGTGATTTTAGGATCACTTATGCCACTATCCACTCCAAGAGTCCTGTGTAGATCATAAGCTGTGATAATATTATTGAAGTACCCTAGACTAGAAAACCATTTAGAGCATTGAAACAGAAAACTTCAACTTACGAAACCTGATTTAAGGAAAAATTTAATGTCTCATATAAAAGAACCTTAGTTGTATACAGATATTGGATTGGATTGGATTTCACTCCCATGAGAATAACATGCCAACACTGAAATACAAGGATAATGAATCTGATTACCTGTATGGAACCTGCAATGCAAATCTGAACCCAGAGTTTTCATATAGTGATGCATAGGTTGCTAGGTCTTCCTCAGAGAACCATGGTGGCAGGGGAGTAGATGGGTTATACAAGTCCATGATTTCCTGATTATCACCTGCTACTGGTATCTCACTTCCAGAAAAGAGTGTGTAGATGTTCCTTATAACTGACTTAACATCAAAACGGCCAAAATCTGCTTCTGCCCTCCCAGGCTCCTGGATTTAGTTAATCATTAGTTCATTATTCAGAGAGGGAGATGAAAATGATGATGGCAGAGAGTTTACACCTGCCACTTAATAACGTAGGAGTCTTTTGGAAGGTTCTGAATAGTAGAGGGACCCGGAAGCATGAATGGAACACCTAATGTTATGACTGAATCTACTTTCTCTGGATGGAGAGCAGCAACAATATATGCTGGAAAGGCACCAAAGTCCTTGCCAACAAGCACAGCCTGTGATGCAAACAATTGAAATTAGCCTAAGTTTTCACTTGAATCAAAAAGGGTATTGTTTGGCATTTGATATAACCACAAAAGTATGAGATAAACAGTTTTCTACCTTGCTCTCATTACTATGGGGCTGCTTATATTTGAGCCAAGTTCATAATGGAAATTTCTTAATTTCAGAATTGTCTGAGAGATATTATTCTATAAATTTTACTATGGGGCTCTCTTGAAACTCATGCAGTTTGATAGATATGAGAGATATTACTCAATAAATATTTTATTGTATTGCATAGCACATGTTGCATACCTTGCTAATGCTTAATGAATCTAAAAGACCCAGGACATCATCAACAAGGTCAAGTATGTTTGCTTTTTCTGGCTCCGCAGGATGCTCAGAAAGTCCATAGCCTCTGAAATCGAAGGCAATAGCCCGGTAGCCGGCATTTGCTGCAGCAATCATTTGGTGCCTCCATGTATACCATATTTCTGGGAATCCATGTAAGAAAACCACTGCCTTTTGACCTGCACAAACAGAGTTATCACTAAAAGTGAATTTTGAGGAAACTAATCAATCAACAAAGGGTGTTCAAGGAGTGTGACCACTTCCAATCTCAGCAACATGGAGCTTTAGTCCCTTCACTTCCACGTGACTATGCTGGATGCTCACCATCTTAAGAGTTAGGAGCAGTGTGAGAAAATAGAGGAGGAAATTACGAGAGGAGAAAATGGTAACGGACAAATGAAGAACCTTGCATTTGTTGTGTATGTGCAGATACAAACAAATGAATAGATATTAGATACTGTTATCTTATCAGTGCCAAGTTTTGTGTAATGGACAAAATTCTTGTTCTTTTTCTAGTTACAAAAAAAAAAAAAAGATAATAAAAATTAGGATGTATTTAAAGCTTTGTAAGTGTTCTTTTTTTGTTTCTTTTACTAGGCTTTCAAGGTAACCAACAAAAAGGTTCATGAGATACAGGACTTCTAACGCATACAAAGCGCTATGATCATTGACATGTGTCAATGCATTGTTTAGCAGAAGATTAAAGAAGTGGGCAGATCGAATGATCCTTTACTTTTTGCAATGACAAATGTATGTAAAATTCGTAGTATAGTATCGGTGTAGCAATTGATTTATACCATATGTTTTTTTTTTTTATATATATTTTTTAAAATAGGACTATAGAATCAAATTTATATTTTGACCTTACTGATTATGGCTTAAGTTTATTCCAGGTCTATCAGATATTCATATATCATGATTCAAGACCAATGGTTTTCCTAGCGAAAGACAACATAAATTTTCCATCTTGATCACATTATGATGAAGTGTTACATTTTGAAATACCTGATTTAAAATGAATTTCTCAACAGCAATATGTTAAAAAGAATTTCCATCTTAATCACATTCCTTCAAATAATATATTATAATGATGCTTTGGTACTAAATCTGTCAAAAAAAATTATTTCCATGTTTAATACTGCTTACCTCTGTTTACATTCATACAAGATAACGGTACAACTAGGAAAATATAGTCAGAAATCAGAATGCAATGTTTTCTTCTGTCCCTAACTGATAGATCCTAATTCTGTGGTTGTATATGTATCTCTGGCATAACACCACATGCCACATCCTCTTGAAATCATCTTACAGATTCATATAAAACATGAGCTGATAAAATCAATTTGTCAAAACTGTTTTGTCCTGCACAAGTTGCTCAACTTCAACATCTCCTAACTCCATTATTTCACTTCCTTGCCTCTCATGTTCATTCCTAAACATGAGCTCTATCTGCTCCAATGACTTCCCTTTGGTCTCAGGAACTAAAAAGTAGACAAAGACAATGGCAAGAGAAGAAATAGCAGCAAACACAAAGAATGCTCCCGACACTGAAATTGCGCGCGAAACGGAGAGGAAAGACATGGCCACAAGGCCACTACACACCCTATTTCCCACAGCCCCAAGTGAAGATGCTTGAGCACGCACCCTTAAAGGGAAGATTTCAGATGTCAAAACCCAACACACAGGGCCTAATCCAACAGAAAAGAAAGCCACATTGCCACAAACAAATAGAATTGCCAATGCAATCACCAATGACCCTTGTGGAAATAGAGAAAGACTAGCCCCTATGCTAAACAAACAAATTGTCATCCCAATTGTGCTTACAAAGAGTAGTGGCTTCCTACCTTTTTTGTCAATAAGAAAGATTGCTACCAATATAAAAAGTGTCTTTGTGACACCTACAGCAACAGTGGCAGCTAGGAGTTTTGCATTATCCTCAATCCCAGCTGCTTTGAAAATTTCAGGACTATAATACACAGTCGCATCAATTCCTGAAATCTGTTGAAAGCACTGGATCCCTATTCCTGTGATCATCATTCGACGAAGCGAAGGCGAAGGAAACAACAGATCATACCACACAGGTTTCTCTTCATACTTTTCACAATTGGACAAACCAGCAGCCTGTTGTATCTCTGCTAGCCTCTCCTCCACTTCTCTATCACTTTCATTAGTTTTCAGAAGCACTGATCTCGCTTCTTCGATCCGGTTCTGCATTACCAACCACCTTGGTGACTCAGGGATGATGAAGAGAGCAAAGCCAATGAAGACTGAGGGCAAAATCCCCACAGCAAGCATTATCCTCCAGTTTATGTGTGCTGAAAAGCCTGAAAATGCATAATTTGACACATAACCAAGCAAAATTCCTAGATTGATAAAAATCTCTGGGAAGGTAGTGAGAAAGCCTCTGGTGGTGTTTGGTGATATCTCTGCAATATATATAGGGGCAATCAAGCCCCCAAATCCTATTCCAACACCAGCTAAAAGTCTTCCAACCATTAGTACTGAAAATGAAGGAGCAAGAGTCATAATGAGTGAACCAATTTGAAAAATCACTGCAGCTATGGCCATTGTCCATTTCCTACCAATAATATCTGAAGTTCTTCCACCTCCTAGACTTCCCAGTAGAGAAACAACGCTCAGTATACCAATCAAAAACTCTTCCTTCACCTCAGATATCTTCAGATCTTCTTTGATAAATATGACTGCTCCACTCATCACACCCACATCTACAAGTTGACAAGAGTAAACGTTTTTGAACAAATAACATTTTTTTATTTAATGTTGGAAGTTATTCTTTCATGAACTTTAGATGAATCACAAAAATTCAGAGACTAGGCTTATAAAGCATACCATAGCCGAGAAGAACATTGTTGAGAGAAGCAAAGAAGGCACATGCTATGACATATTTCCTGGTACTGTTCCTCCTTGCTTCTTGATGCAAAACATCATCGGAACCTTCTGGAAGCTCGGAGTTCATCCTCTTGTACTTGTTCTTTGTTCCAAAAGTGATTCCAGACAACCCCACTTCCCCATTCCCATGTTGTTGGAACCCCATAGCTGTGCTTTGTTTCTATGTAACTTGCAGTAACCTCTGAGAGATTGTGTTTGGTTTCTGAGTTATGAGAGTGTGCTAAAACTAAAACCTCATTCCATGGGCATGAAGGTTGACCTTGCGGAATACAAGGACAAAACTCAGCAACAAGGGGGGGCACTTTTTATGTCATGAAAGCAAAAACAACCCCATTTCCTAGTATCATATTTTATTTACTTACACATGTGTGACCTCCCACATTTATCAAAGTTTAAATGGTGCTTTCAATGCAACATCTTAAATTTCATTAATAATAATGCCCAATTGCTGAATTTTGGCTGTAAACTACATCAATCTGTCGTAAATAGAATAGAATATAATATTCATAATCAAATTCGAACCAGTTGCACTCGTATTGGACGACAGACAGAGGGATCAATAATGTTCCTCAGGTTCATCACGTGGCAAACTGGCAATTGTTCATTAAAATATTTTCGTTCGGATCAGATTAAACTATTTCCGTTGGATGTTAATCAAATCAAATGCATCGAACATCAGCTAAACGAAATCTTCTTCTTTTTTTCTTAATTAATAAATGTCAGTCTTAAATTGGCTTTATAGTCAATCCACATAAGATAACATTCACGGAAAGGTATCGTAACAAGTCCGCAAGGAAAATTTTAATGGTTTAGTGAGTGTATATCGTGCTATTCAAATTTGTTTGCTGCCTAAAAATTGAATTAGGACTTGCGGATTGTTTAAGTGTATAGCCTTTTAAATTCTTTTTTTTTTTATAGTTTGTTTTTTAAATACCTTATATAAAAAAATTATTTGAGACACAAAAACTAAATGTAAGTACATATCTCAAGAAAAATTTGAACCCTGTTTCAACATTTTATGACAGATTAACCCTATTAAAAGTACACGTATGATAAAAATAAAAATATTAATACTATTATTACACCTTTAATACGACAGAAAACATTGTTGTATATATAAACATGTGAGAAAATTGGATCGGCCTACTTGATCGAACTAGTATGATCCATACCCTCTTTGATAGGTAATTTGAAAATCAGTCAAGAATACCCCATGAATCAGGTAAAAACTTGCCAGCTTAATTCCTAACCGCTATGTTACTCTCACTATTGGCTAGTTAGTTGCAATTCTTTATAATATTATATTTGTAATTGTATTTAAGTTAATATTTATTTCACTAATAGTACTTATATAATTTATATCTATTTAATTCAACTCTTACAATAACTTTTATACATGCAACATATATAATGTGATTTTTCACATTAAATTGAGAAAACAGACTAACGATTACATGATAAATGTAATCCAATCACAAATCAACTATTATGTTTGATAAATTTGTTGATTTTAGTAATAACTATCATAGTCATATCAATAATAGATTGAAAAATCCATGACAAAACACTCATATAGGGATTGTAGAAGGAAGCAAGTTACGATTGGAATCGTCAAAGAGACATTTTGTCATTTCATCTAACACGACCAAAATATATGTGTGTTGTCTATGTATGTATTTGAGTTAATCGAATAAGCAATGGAAAAATGAGCATTGGAACCACATGGGCAGAGGCTTATCTTGAGCAACTGGTATTGGACATGTAGGCAGTGTATAATTCTAGGCCCATTTTGATTCCAAGGGTCAGACATATATCTATGTACGTAACAATGAATGGATGTCTCAAAGTGACTCTGCTTGGAGTTTAAAGCCACCATAACATGATCATTTCATCTTTTCATCATCAAAGTGATAGAAGTGCTATTTCTGTTGTTAGTGAATTATGTTTGTTATTTTGACATAATCGATTATAGCATGAGTATTGTAGGCTTCAAGCACATAAGTGCAGGCTTCTATTCTTAAACTATTGCTTGATAAAGAAACCAATTGAATAACAAAACTTTCATCTGATTGATTGAAGAATGGTGATAGCTCAATCTGGGATTTGGACCCAGCCAACTAGGATTTTTGGTAATGTTTTTAATTTAACGTGTTTCATGTTTCACCCCGAAAATGAGGGCACATTTTAAGAGGTGTGGGATTCTTTAAATAGTATTTTCTTTCATCTTACTTTCTTCCATCTATTACTCTTCTTGTTAGATCCTTTTGCTACAAAAAGCAACCTAGTCTCCAACTGATTATGCGCATTTTCAAAATTTCACGTTGCTTTATCTAAAGTGTAATATGAATTATGATCAACCTTTTGGAAAAAGAACTGTCTATTTGTATATGACCACCGAGACATTATCTTGGTTCTTTAGGGAGAAGAGATCCTATATCCTCTGTTGTATACACTATTCATAGACAAGTGTGACTATTTTTCCTAATTCTGTGAAATAGACAGTTTTAGTCACAAGGGAAATTACAATTTTACAATTTCTATACCTGCATCATACTGATACTAGTACTTGAGCTTTTCTAGAGTCATAAGTGCTGCCACCTAAGAAATAGCCTATCCTGATTGCTTTATTATTATTTCTGCAAGAATTGTCTTATGAAAAAGCTGCTGAAGTTATAGCTACACCTGCCTTTGCCTCTGTTTTTTATTGGTCGTGGCACTGATTTTTTGGTATAATTATCACGGTAAACAATCTTATTCGAAACAAATAACTAGAAAGGATTATTATAAGCGATAGTTTTTTTCTCTAAAAATTTAACACAATTCCATATTTAGACATAAACTTTTTGATACCATTAGTTAAGCCAAACAGCTCTGTTAGTTGATCCACTGGTCTATGGCTCTATGCACTTGGCGGTGGTTGTGGCACTAGTTTAGTCAAATCTCAAATGTTTTTATATGAATAAGCAATTATTTCTTGCTATTGTTTTGTGTGGTTCTAGGTTTGTGGCAATAAAGCAGGTAATGTAAGGTTCACCAGTCTAGGCAGACATAGATGTAATTGCTAGTTTGAAATGAACAATACATAGCTTCTAATTACTTGAAGTTTGGGTATGATGTGGATAAGGTGTTAGTGTAGGATTGAAACAAAGAGGCGATGTATAGTTAAAATAGTAGGAAAGCAATTATGATTTTGGCTATATGCCTGGTGGCAATGCAACTTGGAGAAAAATCCAGTAGCTTTGAAACCCACTTGCCTCTGATTCTGAACTTGTTTGAAAAGGTTTTCTTTGCTTTTATTACCTCTCTTTTGTATTGTATTGCACCTGATTAGACAGTTGGCTAATTTGTGTAACCTTATCAATGATGTATGTTTTAATTGGCTGATGAAAACCCTTATAAGTAACTAACCTTATCTCCTTTAACGAGTTAACTTGAGCATGGGATTTCGTATTATAACTAATCCATGTTCCAAAATCTTCGTTTGAATCTATTTTTCTCCCAGGTACTTTTAAATAGCAGTCTTCAATCTTCATATGCAATACGTAACTTGTGTTGCTGCTATAACACACTAAAATTGGTTAGAGGTTATATGAACATAAAAACCAAATTGAAAATGACTACAACATATTGATACAGGGGGCGAAAATATTAATATTCTTTACCCTTTTACATGTAACATTTATTTTCAATATATTCCTACACTTTATTTCCATATAACTCCAACAATGACGTGGTACAGATTACACCAATAATAATAAAAAAAAAAGCAATAGGCAATATATATGTATACATGACTTTTATTAAAAAAAAAAATTTTATATAAGGATTAAATTAAAAGCTAGTGCCATGTGTACATACCAAAAAATATTATACTTGGGAAGAAAAATACCATGTTTGCTTTAAACATTTATTTATAATTAATAAGTGTTGATGGCAGCTCCCTTCATGACAAATTCACAACGACATTAAAATATAAGGTTCGGTTTAGAATTTAGATGAGGATCAACAGTAAACTTACTTAACCATGTCTAGGGCTACGTCACTAGCATCCTGCTCCTAGATATTTTGTTTTATCGTTTAGTATTACCTTGTACATGCATAACATCGTTATCTTGCTGTTTAATTAACCTCATGATTTTGGATTAAAATCATTGTTAATCATGTTAAAGCTCATCGTTATCGTGCCGTCGCAAGTAAGAAATGTGATGATCTCATGGGCCGGTGATTGGGCCCACTCTTGCTCATCATACTTAATTATACTTTGAAAACAAAATATTAGTTGCAATAATTACCGTGGAAAGTCTGCGTTTATTTTTGTCCTTATTAGTTCTTGTTAATCACGAAGATACAAAAGACAATTTTGGATTCACCATATTTGGTGGGATTCATAGTCGAAAAAATAAAAGAACATTTTTCCTTTTATCATTCTTTTTTATAATTTGGGGAAAGATGTATAGCAAGAGAAGGAAAAAAAATATAAATTTTGTCCACATTTACTAGTAAATGCTAAGATCCTTAAATTAATTTCTACCTAATGTCGATGTCTTTTAACAATACTTTTCTTTATTTATTTCCTTTGACTTGTTAATACTTTTGTACGTAGAATGATTTCTTTTAAAATAATGCACATATAAATATAATATCTAGTTCTTGTTGTTGAAGAATATGCCCACCAACAACTATAAAAGACCAAAAGAAAATACATAAAATTAGTTGTATATGAGCGCATGCTCAATGATGAGCTAGTTTGATATTTTCAGACTTGAAGTTAATCATTTGTATTATTATATTCGGCCAAAAATATATATTTTCTTAAGAAACTTCTTAATTGTTTTGGGAGAAGAGATGAGTATGAGCTAGTCTTATTTTATTTAATTTGGTTATGCACATGTTTGCTGAAACTAGAGACTAAGAGAAAAAAAAAACCGATGGACAGAGAGAGATGAAGAAAACGATGGAACTTAAAATATTAGTATATTTTCAATAGACGAGAGTCATGTAGTCATCTTCCTCTTGACAATTCATTTTAGTTTAATTATACTTTTAATCGATCTTTTAATTAATACTACGGATAAATTTGATGTACTTAAGTTTTTTTTTCGTCCATGAATTAAGGTTTTCTGTTTTGAAAACTAAGCAAATTTGATCTCTCTTGCCAAAAGTTCTCACGTATTCTATTTCTTTTCTTTCTTATTTTCTCTCTATCAAGCACACTCATCTTTTAATTTCCTATTTACTTTTTCTCCCCATCGTATTTCTCACCATAGGGGTTAGCAAAATGAAATATGGTCCCGGGATAACTATATAGCTAGCTAGGCTGATATTAATTAAATAAAATAAATTTACTATGCTTCTTCAAAAATGATTGCGTGGTCAAACTTTTGGGAACTAGAAATTCCTAGTGTTCCCCCACAGTCGGTGGAGTACATGGTAGATTGATGTTAGTCAACATTATCTGCTTTGAATACCATTAGAGTAGGGAGGGACCTAGGTCTCTCATACTTCCTGCAACTTATAGCACAAGGCAAGTATAGTAGATATTTAATGTTTCCAGATTTTCCTTCTTAATTTTTCTATTTTCAGTTGTCCTAAAGTTAACCATATCCCCAAACCATAGTTTGCTAATTAATTACGAATTTATATATAGATAGATGCTCTAATAATACTGCAAATGAAGAACAGCTGGATACTTAATATAACAACAAAAAAAGGATACATAACATAATAACATGATAACAAACTACAAAGTGATTATGTAAATCCATCCTTGGAGCTGAAAAACATAGCTCATAACGGATGGAGCAACCGAGAAGGAAATCACAAAACCGTCTCCTTCTTCCCTGGTCATGGCAATCTACATTAAATATTTAAGAGAACAACAAAAATAGTGCGAAAGAGTCAAGTATGAGGAAGATGCTGCAAGGCCCTGAAATACACGGAGCCTTAGTTCAGCAGAAAGAAAGGTTTCAGAAAAGAAGTTAAGAAGGACAAGGTTCACAGGTTGTGTGGTGAAAATATCTGCAACCAGTGAGAAGTAAGTAAGTAAGGAACCATGAAATCAAAGTGTCCTAAAATGTAATGAATATGCAACCAGGAAGAGAGGTGTATAGGGATTCCTAAAGTAGAGATAGAGAAGAAAATGAAGTTCAAATTTCAATCCTGGTCCTTCCACAAGTAAGGTTCAGTGTTTTGTTCTTGTCTCTGAGAATCATTAGTAGCATCATTGAGGCCTTGTTGATTGGGATTTGCAAAAGGATTGTGTGATTGACAAAGAAGGTTATTGGTGGCATCCAAATCATCCCACATGGGACTACCAGGACCCCAAGCAGCAGGAATAGCATTGAACCATGCAGACATTTCTCCCCAAACCAGTTCCTGCGAAACTCCTTCAGAACTCGCAGCAAAAGCAGAAGCAGAAGCATGAACCTCGTCGCTCACCGTGGCGTCACTGGAACCAATTCCAGAGTCATTCTCATTAGACTCTTCTCTTGGCACGTCACGGTGTTCATGTTCATGCTGCTTTTCAATAGCTGCAAGCACTGGCGAAGAGGCTTCTTGTTCTTTTTCTTCTTGTTGTTCTTTTTTATTGAGGAACAGTTCGGGGAAATTGAGTCTGGCATTCTCTCCTCGGAGCTTGAAGGCTTCGCGGTCGTAGGCCATGGCGGCGTCTTCGGCCGTGTCAAATGTGCCTAACCAGAGACGCGTTCTGTTCCGAGGGAGACGGATTTCAGCGACCCATTTTCCCCAATGACGTTGCCTCACTCCTCTGTAGAGTTTCGTTGTGTTTATGGGCTGCGTTGGAGGCCTATACAATGGCCTTCCATCTGGCCCCAAACGGCTCAACATTCCTCTTGGACTTAGATTCAACGCGTCACTCCAATACTGAAGCAGTTGCTGCTGATGTTGATGCTGATGCTGATACTGATACTGATGTTGATGTTGATTTAGAAGAGAAGAGTCTCGGGCTATGATTGGTGGATATGCGAGATTATGTTGTTGGGAGGACCCGAATGATATCATCTGGTGCTGCTGGCTTTGGAGAGATGGGTGAGGGAATGGTGAATTTGTGGTTCCAAATTGGTGAGGGAGTTGCATGGGGTGTTGTTGGGAATGGGAACCGTCGTAGGCAAAAGGGAACACTATTCTTGAAGGTGGGTTAGAGAGTGGAGAAGGTTGAAAAGGAGTAGTTGAAGAAGATTGGTTTGTATTTTGGCGATCGGGGCTGCAGATTTTCTTCAGAGGTCTATTGTGTGAGATAGAAGCGTCATCAAAAACTGGCTTCCATTGACGCCTCTGAGAAAAGCTTGAATCCACTCCCTTTCCCTTCTCAATCTCCCAATCTTGGCTTTCACTACTCTTTCGGGAAGTTTTGTGAGTTTCATCTCCCACGTCGAATTTGCCACTGTTCGCTGCAGCCATCAGTGTGTGTCTGTCTATAAATACACAACACTCTGCTTGCGAGGAAATTAACACTAACAAGATGGGTGAGTCCAAAAAGAAGAAGGATTCGAATCAGAGTGATCTTAGATTCAGATTTAGTCGTCCAATAAAACGAAGACCAAATATTTGGAATCTCTATGTACACTGATCAAATCAAAAACAGAATCGGATGCCAAAGTTACTTCCTTTGAACCTACCCATCTTCAATTCAGCAGTGTGAAGAAATTAAGAACAAACAAAAATCAGAGAAGAGAGCGAGCGATGAATGATTTTTTCTTATTGTGGGATGAGAAAGAGAAAAACTCAGGTGGTGTGGTGAGTGAAAGCAGGGGAGATTGATTGTGAGGAAGAAAAGAGTGTTGGGAGAGAGGTTTTTATACGTGAGAGCCAGAAAGTGGTTCAAATCCAACTTTTCTTTTTATGAAATTAGTGAAAGAAAATTGAAGCATAGATAGAGTTGGACAATGGGCAGTTCCCTCATTGGTTGGCTAAGCTGGGGCCCACACGGTTATATCTTTGCTTCAACACCAATCTCCTTCCATGCTCTCAAAGTCACAACCACCTTTGGTCACGTTTCGGTCACGCACTTTGAGATTAATGCATCTCCTATGTTTAGCTTTACACATGTTGCAACAAGAGGGCATCCAAGGAAAAAAACAGTTACTATGTAACTGTGCTCTTGTCCCTACGCGTGATGTGTTCAACGCAGATTGGTGGCATCATCATTGCTGAGATATTTTTCTTTCTCTAGACAAATTCTATTTTTATATAATTATTTTGTGACAAAATGAAAAAAATGAGACAAGATTCATGACTTGATCAAAAAGCTTTTACAGTGATTGTGCTGTGCCGAAGGTGGTGGGTGATTCATGCACTCAGCAAAAGGATAAAAAAAAGCTACTAGATATTTTCGGTGGAGGATATTTATTATTACTTATGTAAAAATAAATAAAAATATTATACGCGGAAGTATTTTTCAATTTTAGCTAGAGATGACTCTGGAAGCACCAACCGAATTTTCATCTGAATCATGGCTGGTTCTCAGTCTCCAATGTACAATAATTAATTAACTACTCTTACCAAATTCTATTAAAGTGGTTGATACACGCAGTAGCACATTGTAAGTTATTTTTTAAAGAAGATTAAAAAAAGGATACCCAGTGATTGTTTAAGAGTTTTATATAAACAAAACTACAACAATGCATTACTTCAAATAATCATCAATTCCAAAATATTTTTATGAACAATTGGTTATAATGACATGGTTATAGTACGTTGCATGAGGAGTAGGGTTTAGGATATTCTTTGCATTATGTCATGTGTGAATGTGTGGGATGTTAGAAATAAAACACATTCATAGATATGCATCTTTATGGTTCTCTAAACTAGGAGACATGTAAACAGAGATCGAAGAATTGGGTCGGATAAAGCTCTTGATTGCTTTTTATTAGGTCGGAATGTGCTTGGCTCATTTCTAAGATATTCAGACAAGGCCAGTTTTGTGTTGAGCCTTTTCACCAAAACTATATATATATATATCGACCATGAACTTTCATTATACTTATTGAAGCTTGTGAATTGTGATCATGCAAGTTGCACTTCTTGTACAACGGTCGTCAGTTAGACATGCAGCATATAGAGTTAGTTTTCTAATGTAAAACTTCAATTTTTATAAAGAAGAGAAAGTAAACATCTTCTTTTGCTCATAAATGAGAAGTATAACATAAGAATGCAAGAGAAGAAAAGAGGCGTGCTAGCTATTAAATATGAAAAGCTAGTGTTTGAAAATAGTTTCTTTTGAATGTTTAATTAGGTCATGGAAGCAACTTGCTTGAAGTATGTCTATAAATATTATCTCCACTGAAAATGGTTTCTATAGAAAGTTTAATTAGGTCGTATTAGGTTTTTTTTTTTTTTTTTTTTTATCAAATCATTGATGTTTTACAAATCCAAAGTAAATCGGCCTCAAATAAAACATTTTAAGTATATATTATTCACTGTAATTTCCCTTTTTTTAATTCTTTCATTAACTCTGTAATTTCCCTTTTTTTTATTCTTTCATTAACTCAATAACTGCAAATGAATATGTTGAGCTATATATAAACCTCAAATACAATTAACGTTATAATTACTAGGGAGAGAGAGAGACATTACTACTATTAGATGGTGAGTAGTTATTAAAAATAGTGATTTATATTTAGTAAGTAATTATTTCGTTAGTGAATTAATTTTTTGTGTGTGTATTTTTATTTTATTATTTGATAAAAATATTAAACGAAAAGAATTCAATATTATTTAAGGATAAAACTATTTAATAAAAATGAAAAAAAAATAATCATTAAAAATGATACATCTTTATCTATTGTTATAGATAAATATATATTTTCTCTAATTTCTATTTTTTTTTTATACTTTCATTAGAAAAGAAGCAATACCAATTATGAATTATAAGAAAACAAAAAATATTAAACTCTAAATTAAGTCTAAACCAAGCTCCAAAACTTAATTGGTAGTGATTTTCAGAGAGAATTTTCTGGCTTACATTAATAACTCCGCGTGCGTTTTGTGTAAGAAAGAAATCAATGAAAGCAAAGTGCTAATTTGAATTGGTCAATCTGATTCTTCACATAAGCTTCGATGAATTTTCTTAATAGAGTAGTATAGCGTTGCGTTGCATGTGGGTAAAGAAATTAAACCTGGTGATGAATTTGAAGCACAGTGCAAGTTTGTGTCAGGCACAGGATCCACGTGGCATGTATTGCTCCCCTCACTTTCACTTTCGGTGGAACAATGCTAAGGATTCAAACATTAAAACCACTCTCGGATATGCTTGTCGTTACAAAGTCAACACCATAACATTGTTTTTTCAATTAGGTCGGTGAAATCGGCACGTGTCGGTGGTCCATTATAGAGCTCCATCATTTTGTTCTCCTATATTACTATTTGTGAGCTGTTTACATTTTTTTTTTTTATTAATATCGTTTTCGGTCAAAGTCATATGACATGCATAACAAAATATCAAAGCCAATACCTTTGGTTTTTGTTAACAGACATCAGATGAGATGAACTGTGCTTGATAAGTTATTTTAATCGATTTATAATTTATTTATAATTAGTTTATGAGATTATGATTAGAATTAGGTGTTTGGTATTTAATGTTGCTTTTATTAATATATAGTTTTTCACATGCTATTTAAAATAGTTAATAACGATACTTTAATGAAAAAAAAGATTTATTATTTCATTATTACATTATCTGTTTTAGTATAATATTCTTTTAATATTAATAATAAAACATTTTAATTACCACACCATTTTCACTATTTTTTTTTTATCTTTCAACAAAATTTTCTCACACAAGACCGACAAGCAGAGTACGAAAGATTAATTCAGACTTATATTCTTGGTTACTATTTCGACGAGTCATTCTTTATTACAAGTATCAAATTCAAAACAAAGACCTTGATATTGATTTAGCGTGATTAGCCCACTCAACTCAATTTTAATATACAAACTACAAAGGCTTACATTTCTTCTAATAAATTTCATTAAAGTCACATTAATTTAGATATCCAACTTTGCAAGCAAATACATTGTATAGCTAGCTGGATGATTAATTACATTTTTTTTTTCAACGCAGTTATGATATAGATTTAACTTTATCTCAAATATTCTCTGTTCTATTATTTACTACACGTATCGTACATTAACATATATACTATATATACAAGATCAACCACATAACTGCTAAGGGGAAAACTCATAGTTATCATAAGAATACCTTACAAACATAACATGGGTTCCAATATATATATACAACAAATCACCATCAAGTAGATTTGACATGGGTTATTTCAAGTTTCAACATAATCAATGTCTTAATTTTAACTTCTAAGAATGTAATTACGGAATTTTATCATCTATTATAATAATAATAATAATAATCTTATTCGACTTAATAATTGTCTCCTGTAAAAAAAAAAAAAATGTTCTCTGTAGTACCAAATGTTCTTGAGTCAACCAGAAAAAACGAAAAACATATGTTCCTGAAAATATCTACATCATGGTTCGTAGGAGCAGCAACAAACTTATAGAATTTCATTGAATTAATTAACACGTGGCTTGAATTCCTACATTTGTGGGGTTCAAGCAAACATCTAAGTGGAAACATCGGAGATGCGTTTTCCATCACTTTGTTGTACCACCGAAGGAATTAAAGAACATTTTGGGGGGTCTCTTTCCTTGACTGGGCAATAACACAATGCAATTGCAATTCAACTTACTTCTCTTCTCTTCTCTCAGAACTAAATTAGGACACGTATGTATACGATTAATATGTTGCGGGATGAAATATGGACACTTACTTTGCACATGGAAAATGCATGAGTTACCATCACATAAATTATAATATCAAGTAATTAAACAGCAGTTATTAACAACAGAACTGTAGTATAATTCCAAGTATGCTTTATTTAGTACTTATAATATTATCAAGAATTTGAATTTCAGAATAATTTAAATTTATAATACTATCAATAATTGGGAATTAATGTGTTTGTACGAGTTTGAATGAATGAATTGTTAAAAAAATAGATTATAAAATAAATAATTTTACACTTTGAATTTTTTTTAATATTGGATGTGAAATTATTTTTAAACTTCAATAACAGTACTCTAAATACACTTACCCATATTTTATTTATCATTCATTTTCATTTTCTGCGATGTCAATATTATAACGTTTAGATTTCATTTTTTGCATTACCAATTTAGGTCATAGATTTGATTTTTAAAACAATCATCATAAAAAAAATAAAAATAAAAATAAATTCATGATTTAGATAGTCCAAATTATAATACCAACATGATGTGACATGATTGATAAATAAAAAAAAATAATCTATTAAATAATTTTTTGGTTCAAAACTATTAACAAAATATATATATATAAAAGTTCATAGGCAAGCATAATGACCTTCCTTTTCCTTATAAGGGTAGCTGGGCAAACAACAGAGTGGACTTTGGTTCATATATTGGATGTCACATCCTATACACTTGTTCAAGCATTTGAATCTATCTGAGGGGAAAGTCATCGCCACTAATGCCCATAGAATACAAATATTTATGTTCAAACGAAGTCAACTCGTTTATGGATTGGAAGTGCTCCAAACATGGCGCATATTGAAAATATAAAAACAAGACGTGTTCATGAAGAATAACGTTAAGTTTAATCGAGTATATTATGTAATCAAAGTACAATATTCTTCATTAATTTATCACAAATATTTAAAATTATCCATCTACTTCACATTTCGGCGCCTTTCTTTTTGCTATGTTATATAAAAATTAAATGGTTGGCACTCTCGGACAAAAAACATAGAAACTGGGCCATTTTGAAGCACCATTGTTAATTATCTGTAAACATTGAATTAATTTAAGACCATGCCAAAGAAAAGATTATCCCATTTTGACTAGTGCAATTCCAACATGGGTGGAGGTTCTGAATTCTTTGAAGGGAGTCACATTAATCAATTAACTATTCTGATTACTTAATCAAATAATCATTAAATCATGGGATTTATCCAAAACTTGAAGTATATTTAGACATATTACTTTAAAAGAATTTTTGAAAAAGAAAAATACAAAGAAAAAATAAAATTAGTTCATTTAATTAGAAGTTAAAATTATCTTTTTTAATAATTAGTTTGTAGAAGTTTCATATTTTTTAGATGAATCTATTTGAGAAAGTTTTTACTAATTGACTATTAAAAAAGATAACTTTTAACTTTTTAGAAAAATTATTATTTTTTTTATATTTTTCTTCCCTATAAATCTTTATAAATCTTTCTTGCGTTTAAATATTTCAATATCAATATTAAGTTGTTGACTTGCCATTGGCATAAAAGGCATATATAATTATAGTGCAAGAAACACTTTAGTGTAAAATATTGTGTAAAATATTATATTACAATAAGATTAATGGATTTTTTTTAATCATATTATGTTATGGCAAGAAGGATTACCAACTTTGTTGATCATATTTATTGAGGTTGTCTTCTCTCCACCACATATTTTTCATACCCAGAAAGATTCTAATAAAAACATTACTTAAAAAACCAAATTTATTACCGCCAGAAACAAATACTTGTCATCGGTGGATTAATGAATTATAATTTGGAAGAAGGTGTTTCTATGTATATCGATATTACTTTGGTAATTGGATGAGGCATACGTGCGCGTATATCAAAGCATTGTCGTAATAATCATTGTTTCCCCCATTTAGGTATAATAGTTCCATTATCAATTGCTTTCCACTCTCAAGGTATATATATTGGCACTCATAATAATTAGACACCCTCTAATGGTGGTCCACTAATTACACGGATTTAAGTATGGTATTCGATTAATCAATGTATTGCTAGCCATATTTTCAGGAATTTGTTTTCAGCTTGTTACCTGCATGCCTTGTATATTTAATTAATTTAGTTCAATTCTTAATCACTTTTTTAAGCCTTGAAGGCAAACGATTCAGATGCAGTATACCATGGCCTCTGCTGCTAACCTCACTCAAAGGAATTATCTCCCCTCAATTATAACAGGAATACTAAAAAACAAATATTATCATCTAAGTTCTCACATCACTAATTTCCCACGATTCCCACATAATCATGGTATGTTTGGTTGTGGATTTGGTGCTCTCAAGCTCACCTTTACCCTCAACCTTAATTTCTCACATCACTTTCTTATATTTCTCACATTTTTAAAGATAACAATATTGTACCACAATATGAACTATTTTTTATAAATTTAAAATATAATGTATGCATTTAAAAATATTTATTTATTTTAAATTTTAATTATAGAAAAAAATATTCATTTTATACAATACTGGTTTTCTACTAATTTTCTCATGAACAACGACAACCTCCCTTTTATGTTGCAAATAGCTTTGGAATGGGCCATTAGCGAAGCAAGGCCTCCTTAAGAAAGCCCACTATACAAAAAGGCCGAATGAATTTTTTTAATTAAAAATTACTCTACGTAGAGAGCACAAATCAGATACTATTAATACAAATTAAAAACTATTAAAATTAAAACATTACTATTTAGAATGGTAATCGCATATATATTATTCATTTCATGTAATAAAATAAACTTTAAGCTCAAAAAAATAATTCATGAGTTAAATTTCAAACTAATTTTTAATTGGTTGGATTGATTATTGATAAAAAATAAAAAAAAATTGGTTCTATTGATTGCCAACCTTCTCATATTCCTCACAGATAATAAAAATTAAATTGTAATCTTACATGGATGAATGCCAAAGAATATTGAGTGTTATCTAAAAACAATCTCATAAATAACATTTTAATGAGTGATTCAAAATTTAATAGGGCAGTACTATACAATGCTGTATGTATATGCCTCCTCTACTTGTTTTGGTCCTTACTGCGGTTCATGCGCTCTCTCTTGAGAGCAGTGAACTTGGCAGCTATGTCATCATAATCTGGCAACTTAGGATGAACATGACTAGGATGTTGGGGACATGAATATGTCCTTAAAATCTTATTTTTCTTGTTTCTGTGCCTCTCTTGGGGCATGGTCATGGCCCTTGAATAGGTACCTTCTGTTTCTACTCTTGTTGTGGAACCACCAGTCCTTGGATTCGAAACTTTCGGAGAAGCAGAGATTTCTTCTTTTCTTTCATTGTTTCCACTATAACTATAACTCTTCCTATGTGGTCTCTGAGGGATGGTAACCGATTCAATTCCTTGGTTCAACTCATCATCCCAAAAGGGTTGGCAATGACAACATTCATCATGTGTGGCTCTCATCCCTCTCTTTTGCTTCATTGATTGAGCCTCCAAATAATCTTCATCATCATATAGGCAAAAATAACAAGGCTTGTCCAAGCTGCAGCCACTCATTTTAAAGTTGAAAAGTTTTGTCCTTGTGCCATCTTGGCTGTGACTTGATTGTAAAACATTCCCCTCTTCTGACAAACCATGTAGCATCAATCTCTTCTGGCCATAACTTGATGGGGAAATTCCTTCTAGTGAAGGCTTATGGTGCTTTCTGCTACCATGCTTATGAGCTAAGGGACTTTTGCATGGCTTGTGATAATATATCATGTATCCAATATCCATAAGGCCAAGGTTTTCCAGGGAGGTTGATCTCCTTCTTGATCTTTTCTCAGGTCTCCTTTTGCTCTTTGTAGAGGTCCTTGTGCTTGAGTTCTCACTCTCTAATCCATCTTGAACCATATCATTATCATAACCAAGTTGAGTGTTTTCTCTCTTGGATAGACCAGAAGACCTGAACTTAAATAGCATTTGGTCCCGGCAGGCACCATCATTTGGTGCAGAAAACTCCTTAATGTCATCCACATAATCTACCATTTCTTCAGAATAGGGAAGGAAACTCACTCTTTGTGCAGAAGATGTTATAGTCATTCTTTCCCCCTTGTTTTGCAGATCAAAATTTATAGAAGAAAGTAGCTCAGGAAAGTCTAGCTCTATTACTTTCTTTTCCAAAGGATATCTCATGATATATGGAGGATATTGCTGAACAGCAGACACCATAGCAGAAGTATTAGCTAAGCTAGATTCTTGCAGAGAACAAGAATCACTTGGTTTGAAAATGAATGGATTAACACATGTGAGATCTCTTTTTATCTCTTCAATCTCTGAAGGGTGGACTTTAGATCCTGCAGTTGTGTCAATTATGTGTGCATCACTCTCCACTAGTTGATACCCTTTATTTTCTTTCACCTGTGCAAAATCATTCAACAATTTGGTATTAGTAAAAGAGAGGATTATATTATAAATTCACTACATTGAACCTAGTAAAGAAGAGTGTGTGACCTGCACTTCTTGCCAATCAGGGTAGTATTGTATAGCTAAAACCTTTTGTTGGAGGCAGCTATCCCTAGCTATTTCATCGATCATTTTGTACTTGAGATCATCCGGCACCGACTTTACTGACAGGTTCTCTTTCAACTGTGATTTTGAAATTCCATGAATAAGTATACATCAATAACAAATGTGGAGTTTCATAAACTGATTATACTTTACTGAAAAAGAAAGAAGAAAGAAGAAAGAAAGTACTTGTTTGTTTACAAGATTCCCTGGCAATAGCTCCACAGCTGTAGTTGCAAACCTCTCACCATAACGCTTTCCAAAGAGCTTCCTTATGACACTGAGCTCGGGAAGATCCCCGCATCTTGCAGAAGCAAATATAAGACTAGAAACTGCTTCATTAATATCATTTGGACAGTCCCTGATTTTGCGAAGTTGAAGAAGCATCAGAAAAAAATTGTGAAGTATAAGGGGCTAGTAAAGGTACTATTTGATTTGGATTGGTAGAAAGCAGTTAGTACTTGTGCCTCCTGATATAGGAGAGTTGAGTGAGGATAAATTCGCAGAAGTGATCTAACAATTCATACGCAGCTGCTAGGCTTTCATCTCCCATAAGCTGTTCAACCTGAAATTTTCAGAAAAATTATAGTCAGCATTTGGGAGTTGGGACTGCAGAATGGGATGCTTAGTAAAGATACTTTTCTTTTTTTAGGCAAGTAAAGATACTAATTAATACGATAAGAGTAAAAGAAATAACATAGCAATGAGTAAAGTTACTAAATTAGAATATCCCATCAATGATTTGTATTTCATGTCTATAGCATACAGAATTTCACAGTTCAAACAGTAATTAATTTTATTTCTACATCTTCTGAGATTTTATGCACAGTACGTCATCATATTCATATGATAACTGTATTTGCTAGCTAGAAAGGCCAGAGTGTTAATTGTCTATGTGGTAACAAAGTACATGATTAAGACTTATGACCTTAAAATTTCTGATGTTGTGGATGAAAAAACTTTTGAGGCTTCATCATGAAGAATTATAGTGGCTCAAGTGGTTCTATATCATATTATCATTCATCAAGATCAATATTTTAGATACATCTGTGGTTCAGTATACTAATCCTACATCAATGCTACCTCAACACCGATCCTGAAGTGGCTCTGAAGGATGCACAAAATCTTCAAGTGAAACTCACATGTATACACAAGACATAAACGTAAAGTACACATGCTATCAGTATATTGAGATTTACAAGGAGTATTAATTTAGCATACTAATACAAGACATAGTATCATATTAAGCAATAGAACAGAAACAGTGCCTACAACAACCGTGCAACTTTCTTATTATAAACAAAAACAGGACATGAAGGAAAATAATTATGCAAACAGTGATTAACAAATGAGTAAGAAGCATTAACAAACCCGGCTAAATGCAATTTCCTCATGCCCACTTTGTATTAGCTCAGCCAAGTCCTTTCTCAGTTGCCTTGCTATTGCTTGCCTCTTGTTCTTGAGTAGCCTGAGCCGGCACCGGGCTCGTTTGATCGCCTTCTTACTGCAAACCAGCAAAGCCAAAACAAAATCAATGGTTATAGCTATACAAACTTGAACTCATACATACATACATACACATGCATGATTGTGTTAAGCAACATGATCTCAAGCTATGATCAATTCATCACAAGTAGTTTAGTTACCATTTGGAAGCTTTGGACCAACCGAACAATATGCCAAACATATCTATTATAACTTGGTGGCAGTTTCTGAATTCATTTGTAGTAAAAGCAAAGAAGGAAGGTATATAAAGAGTAGTAGTAATGAGAAAGAAAAAGGGAGGGAAGATGATGGTAGAGTAACTGAAGAACCACAACACAAAGTGAGTGTTAGGGAGTTCAGTTTTGTGGAAATAATTTAGATGTGAGTGGTTTGAAAAATGCAGACTGTGACAAACTAGTGGGACTTAATTTGAAAGAAGGAAGAAGGAGACAGTTGTGGTCTCTCTCTTTTTAATAATAACTGCTCCACTCCACCTCAGTTTTTTGGACACCTCAATTTTGTAAACTGATTAGTAACATCTCTTCCGAAAAAAGCTACCAAGAACCCGCTCATGATTTTTTTTTTTATCCACCAAAATATATATATATATATATATATATATATATATATATATATATATAGATAAAAGGAATACTATCCATTTTTGGTAATAGATTTTTTCTTTTTTATTTTTATTTTTATTATACAATTTTATCCTTAAATAATATTAAATTCCTTTCATTTTATATTTTTATCAAAGATAAAATAGAAAAAAATAAAAAATAAATAAATGAAATAAAAATAAAAATACATACATAAAAAGTTAATCCCCTAACAAAATAACTACCCATTAAATATAAATAACTATTTTTTATAACTATCCACCTTCTAATAATATATTAGCAAGTTAAATTGTAAAATGCTATGGTTTGTGATATAAAAGCATGAAATCATTGAAAAAAAAAAAGCCGTGAACAAATTAAATTTCTATGAAGTTTTTTAAATCCAATGGTTTGGTATCGAAAATTCTTTCATTTCGTGCAAAATTAAAAATGCAAGATTGACCCTTCCACTTATTTAGTTATTATTTATTAGCATCTGGCAAATTGAGTCTGTAATTAGAATTGAAATTCTGCAACTAAAAGTACAACTCTCGATATAGCTAATCACATAATTAATACTTTAATGAATAATTAAAATTGGAGGGTTGAGTTTGAGTGCATTGATGAAACAGAAACACACGTTCCTCTCAGAAAAAGAAGCAAGCACGCGCAGCAATAGCAAACACACACTGCCAAGTTTATCATTGAATAACTGAACCGTATGAAACACGCGCTGACACATGCAATTGTTTTTATTTTTAATGTGTGAATATATTCTAAGAAAATTACAAACACAGTGCTTCAAGAAACTAATCTAATCTAATCTATGGTGTGCGTGGTTTTAGCGTTTATGTTAAGCAAAACCGTTAAGTCGTTAACCAATTCGACCCACCTCCCTGTAATACGAAATTCTGGGACGTTCACCAACTCATGTTAGTGTTCCCACATGCAAGGGTGCACCATCAAAGTGGGGTCCTCATTTTTCAGGCGTGGCCATTGAGAGAAACTAGCTTGGCAGATTTTTTTTTAAAAAAGAAAAAGAAAAAAAAAAGAAGGAAAACACATAGGATCGATGATTATCATCTAGCGCTCTAAACTTTTCATTAATTTAGTGTCATTCTAAAAGGAAAGAATGTGAAAAACGTACAATTATTAGTACAATGTGCGTATTTTTTAATCCGAGGCAGCATCTCATGATTCATGTATGATGTTCTTAAGTTGCACTTTAGGTGGTTGTTGTTTACTTGTTTTGCGTGTGAGAATCGTATGCTATTCTTTTGTGTTGTATTATCATGTTTCTATCGTCGTTTACAATGTAGGGACTCAACAATTGGATAAGGAATAAAGTTAGGTTCCAACTTTATGGGTAAAAAATATTACTTCTTTTATTCAAATGTGTGAGGATTTTTTTTTTTAATTACAATAGTTTGAATTTATAAATTCAGTGAAATAAATGTACGTGAGACTTCAGGACATATTGATATACACGAATTATTCTAAAAGATTTTCTAGATAAGGAGAACAAGATTCGTACATCTCCATCTCATAATTACAAATACAATGAAAAATGAAAAATATAAGAAAAAGAGAAATTTCATCGAAATTTTTTAGGGAGTTGAGATGGGAAATTTCCTTTGTTGATTAGGTTTTGCTAAATCCATCTATAATCTCACTTTAGTAAACATTTTTAAAAAATGGGAACAATATCGAACAATAATTAATCTATTAAGCTAAGAATTAAAAAAAAAAAAAAAGAGTTTTGAGACATATAAGTATGATAGAGTATATACAAACATATTTTCAGAGTCAAATATTTGGATAAAAGTAACAAGTAATACTAAATATTATGTATTTAAGTAGTGATTTAACTTACTTAAGTAAGATATTATATTATAAGTTTCAACAAAGACATAATTAGTTTGAAAATCTTTTATGTTAAAAATTATGAATAAATATGATAACAAAATATCGTCCTATTTAATATGATGAAAAATGGTAGATAAATATGATTATAATTTAAATCGTAAAACTTTAAAAATCTTTGAAATCATAGTTTTATATCATTTTTTTAAATTTTGTTTTAAATTAGATGATGATATTGTGTACAATTGTTGGAATTTGTAGCATTAACTATCAAGTTAAGATGCTTTGTGCTTTTCTTTTCATTTCTTAAGGAGGCAAGAAAATGCATTGAGGTAGATTGGGTTGTTGTTGTCATTTTTTATTGATCTTTGTGACTAAGCTGTAACCTTCTTGCAACTTGCAAGTTAGTCATTAGCAAATTCTGCCAGAAATTCAGGCGCCTTAGGAAACTTATTATGAAAAGGAAATCAAATTCACAATATGAAAATTATTCAATAACGTATTAGAACGCAAGAAAGATATACCCACACATTGAAACCAATTTGATTGAGCAAAAGATAATTTTTATGTGCAATGATCTAAACTAAATTCCACGCATAGATAAGTTAACAATTTTTTCTCTATCTGACTAATTTTCTTTTCTATCTGAAACTGGTATCCTCTGTATCAGGGTCCTTATATGCCTGAAATGATAGCATTTGAGATTACTCATGCTTTAAACGCCTCTACAAATTGCTCTTCATCAACCCTCCCTATTCCCTATTCAATTCGAAGTAAACTTTTAACGAAATGTAGCTACTTTGATAAATGCACTTCCTGTGTGTTATGGTTTTTCTTTGTAAATGAAGAATGCTGCACCAACAACACATGGCAAAAACTCTGAATATATACAAAGCTTCCAACCATTCAGAAATCTATTCCATATGTGAAATCTTTCTGCAAAATCTTAGGCCTTTCTTTGGGTTCCAACTTATCAATAACCACAGAACAATTTACATTAAGCACAATTTCCTTGAGATGAATCATATCTCGAATCACAAGCCTTATGGGAAGCTTCACTGTTATCTGTGATAGAGATAATTTGTTATATTTCTGTTTTAGACTTGTTATCTGTTATCAAGTCCTAGTTATTAGGGAGAATAAATTTGTTCTGTTCCAATTTTCTAGTGATCACGTTGTAAGCTTGTAAACGTGGTCTGTTATCATTCTTCTGTTTTGTGAGAAGGCTATAAATAAGCCTCTGTTTGCTTAATTCAAGATAAGTTTTCTTTCTGAAATCTCCTAGCTTTTGAGTTTTAACAATTGGTATCAGAGCTCCGCAAGGGGCCTGGTACAGTGTGTGAGTAACGAGTGAGAGAAGAGTCATCCAGTGTGAGGTGTGAGAAGAGTAAACATTCAATGTGAGTGCAACGTGAAGTGCAAAGGATGTCTACATCAAAAAAGTTCGTGCAACCGGCCATTCCAAGGTTCGATGGCCACTATGACTTCTGGTCCATGACGATGGAAAACTTTCTACGAAGCAAAGAGTTGTGGCATCTCGTAGAAGATGGCATACCGACGATTGGAACCACACCCACTGAAGCACAACAGAAGAGTGTGGCCGAGGCCAACCTAAAAGATTTGAAGGTGAAGAACTACTTGTTTCAAGCCATTGATAGAGAGATTCTAGAAATAATGCTGGACAAGAGCACATCGAAAGTCATATGGCAGTCCATGCAGCGAAAATATCAAGGATCAACAAGAGTCAAAAGAGCCCAGCTCCAAGCGCTGCGACGCGAGTTTGAGTTCTTTGGTCATGAAAGACAAATGAGAAGGTTGATAGCTACTTGGGAAGGACCCTAAGTGTGGTCAACAAGATGAAATCAAATGGTGAAACAATGGAACCAAGCACGGTGGTCGAGCAAGATACTCGTGTCACTAACCTCGAAATTTAATTATGTAGTGTGTTCAATCGAGGAATCCAACGACTTGAGCACCTTGAGTATTGATGAACTCCATGGCAGCCTGCTTGTTCATGAGCAAAGGATGCAAGGATTCCGGAGACAGATGAACAGTGTACGAAAGTAGCCCAGGGAAGACAGGTCAAGCGAGAGGAAGGGGGTGGAGGTGTATTTAGAGGAGGACGTGGCGAGGTAGAGGGAGACACTTCTAAACAAAGCAATTATTGAATGTTTCAAATGCCATAAGTTGGACATTTTCAATATGAGTGTCCTGACTGGGAAAAGAAAGCAAACTATGCTGAGTTGGACAAAGAAGAGGAGATTTTGCTAATGTCCTATGAAGAGCCTCATCAAACAAAGAGATAAGAAATATGGTACTTCGACTCGGGCTGCAGTAACCATATGACAGGGAACAAAGAATGGTTTTTGGATTTGGAAGAAGATTACTGCAAGACAGTGAAGCTTGAGAACGATACGGAAATGACAGTGGCAGCAAAAGGAAGTATAAGGATGTAGTTGAATGGCATAACCCAGGTAATATCTGGTGTTTATTATATCCCTGAGCTTAAAAACAATTTATTAAGCATAGGACAACTTCAAGAAAAGGGGTTAGCCATTTTGATTATGGATGGAACTTGCAAAGTATTTCATCCTAGGAGGGGGCTGATTATGCAAACTAATATGAGTGGGAATAGAATGTTTTATGTGTTAGCTTCTATGGCACCGAAAAATTCTCTGTGTTTGCAAGCTAAAGTTGTTTCAGAAAAGGAAGCTCACATGTGGCATTGTCGTTTTGGACACTTGAATCACAAGGCACTAAGGACACTTTCTTGCAAGAATATGGTGATTGGTTTACCCTCTTTGAAGTCTCCAAAGAAAATATGCACTACATGCTTATCCGGCAAGCAACATAGAAAGCCTATACCGAGGAAGAGCTTGTGGAGAGCATCAAAACAACTTCAGCTAGTGCATTCGGATATATGTGGTCCTATCAAGCCAGCTTCGAACAGTGATAAGAGGTACATCTTAAGTTTTATCAATGATTTTACTCGTAAAACTTGGGTTTATTTCTTACATGAGAAGTCAGAAGCTTTTGTAACATTCAAAAATTACAAGGCTTGTGTTGAAAAGGAGACAGGTGCATACATAACTTGTTTGAGGACAGATAGGGGTGGTGAGTTCACCTCAAACGAGTTTGAAAAGTTCTGTCAATCACAAGGCATCAGCAGACAATTGACGGCAGCTTATACTCCTCAGGAAAACGGAGTTGCTGAAAGGAAAAATAGAACGATTATGAATGTTGTTCGATCCATGTTAAATGAGAAGCAAGTTCCTAAAGCTTTCTGGCCCGAGGTCAGAAATGGTGTGTGCATATTCAGAAATCGATGTCCAACAATGGCGCTTGAAAACAAAACTCCGTAAGAGGCTTGGAGTGGTGATAAACCCGTGGTGGAGTATTTTCGAATTTTTGGATGTGCGGCACATGTTCACGTTCCAGGATCAGAGGAGGACTAAGTTGGATGATAAGAGCAGAAAATGTGTGTTCCTAGGAGTCAGTGATGAGTCCAAGGCATGGAGGTTATATGACCCAATCTCAAAGAAGATTATTGTCAGCAAAGATGTTGTTTTTGAAGAAGAAGAAAACTGGGACTCAGGGCGAAACAGAGGAAGAAGACATCAAGCGAGATACATTAGAATGGGAAGATGAAGGTGAAAGTGATGCAGAGGATGACCAGAATGAAGAGGAAAATGGCGAAACAGGTTCAAACAGTTTGAGTAGCAATTCGACAGAGTCACCTCCAAATGAGCCAAATACATATGGAGAATTGAATGAAGGGAGGGGTGAACGAGAAAGAAGAGCACCAAGATGGATGGCAGATTATGAAACTGGAGAAGGATTATCTGAAGAAGAAAACTTGAATGCAATGATGATGATGACTGAAAATGATCCAATTTCTTTTGAAGAAGCTATGAAAAGCAAAAATTGGAGAGAAGCAATGTCAAAAGAAATTGAAGCCATAGAGAAGAATCAAACTTGGGAACTTACTGTGCTGCCTAAGGGAATCAAACCTATTGGAGTTAAGTGGGTGTTCAAAACTAAGCTTAACGAAGATGGGAATGTAGAGAAACTTAAAGCAAGGCTGGTGGCAAAAGGGTATGCACAACGCCATGGAGTAGATTACACCGAAGTATTTGCTCCAGTGGCAAGGCTCGACACTATTCGTGTAATACTTGCAATGGCTGCTCAATTTAGTTGGGAGGTTTTTCAACTTGATGTGAATAGCGCTTTTCTTCACGGGAAGCTCAAAGAGGAAGTGTTTGTGCAGCAACTTGAGGGATTCATAAAGAAAGGAGAAGAGGAGAAAGTTTATAGGTTGAGGAAGGCATTATACGGCCTTAAACAGGCGCCACGAGCTTGGTACAGCAGAATTGAAGCCTATTTTGTGCGCGAAGATTTTGAGAGGTGTCCCAGTGAACACACACTGTTCACAAAGTTGCAAGGAGGTAAAATATTAATAGTCAGTCTTTATGTTGATGATTTAATATTTACTAGAAATGATAGAACCATGTGTGATGAGTTTAAAAATTCAATGATGTTGGAATTTGATATGTCTGATTTGGGAAAGATGAAACATTTCCTCGGAGTAGAAGTTAAACAGTGTTCAGATGGAATTTTCATCTGTCAAAGAAGGTATGCACGAGAAGTGTTAACAAGGTTTGGTATGGGGGATAGTAATGCAAGAAAGAATCCAATAGTGCAGTGTACAAAGTCATGTCTAAGGATGAAGGAGGAGGTAGAGTTGATGAAACTCTATTTAAACAAATGGTTGGAAGCCTCATGTATTTAATCAGAACTAAGCCTGACTTGATGTATGCTTTGTTAGTCCGATAAGCGTGTTCATGTCCAAATCCGCTTATGTCACACCGGCTTGCAGAAAAAAGAATTTTAAGATATTTAAAAGGCACAACTGATCTTGGTATTCTTTATAAGAAAGGAGAAAGCAGCTTAAGACTCATAGCCTTTACAGACAGTGATTATGCTGGCGACTTAGATGATCGAAGAAGTACCTCTGGGTTTGTGATTATGATCGGATCTGGTGCTGTTTCTTGGTCCTCAAAGAAACAAGCAGTAGTTGCTCTTTCTACCACGGAAGCAAAATATATAGCAGCTGCATTGTGTGCTTGTCAGTGTGTTTGGCTCGGAAGGGTCTTTGGAGAAACTTGGAGTTGAAGAGAAGACAGAACAGCAGTGATTATGTGTGATAATAGCTCCACTATACAAATTGCCTAAGAATCCAAGTGTTTCATGGGAAAAGCAAGCATATTGATGTAAGGTTCCATTTCTTACGAGACTTGGTGAATGATGGAGTCATTGAACTAAGTTACTGCAACTCTCAGGATCAAGTTGCGGATATCATGACGAAACCAATAAAGTTGGAGCAGTTTGAGAAGCTTCGTGACATGCTTGGAGTAATTGAAGCCACTAAAGTAAGCTAGATGCAGATGCATTAGCTTAAGGGAGGGAATGTTATAGATAATTTGTTATATTTCTGTTTTAAACTTGTTATCTGTTATCAAGTCCTATCTATTAGGGAGAATAAATTTGTTCTGTTCCAATTTTCTAGTGATCACGTTGTAGACTTGTAAACGTGATCTGTTATCATTCTTCTGTTTTGTGAGAAGGCTATAAATAAGCCTCTATTTGCTTAATTCAAGATAAGCTTTCTTTCTAAAATCTCCTAGCTTTTGAGTTTTAACATTATCAACAAAGGAATACTCCCATTCTCTTGGTCTTCCATAAAGTGATTTTGCATTTGAGCACCAAATTCATTCTCTCCCTTCAATTCAACATCAATCGTTGTTGTGTTCTTCCCTGGCTGCAAAAAAGGAGTGATCTCCCCCGAGGAAAGTGGAGACCCTAAGTACATTATCCTAACCTCATTCTCCAAATAGTTCAATGCAATGTCTTCATTCGGATTATTGGCTTTCACAACAATGACAAGATCAGTGTATACCCTACTTTCCTTTCTGATTTCAAAAGACTTGACATCAATGTGTTGAATGTCATAGGAAGGAACGTTAGGCTTAAGATAGTAATATACTATGTAAACAATTCCCACCAAGATTAATACTATGATGAAAATGATGCAAATGCAGCAACGGCAGACACTAAAGCAGCAACACCAACACCTTAGGCACTCGCATAAACAGGAGCTGGCAGGAGAACGCTTACGCGGCGGTTTATGAGCAAAAGGGTTCCCAAGCGACTCATAAGGTTTAGATAACATGACAATTAAATGGTGGTGATTTTTTATTATTGGTTATTGATTAACCCTTTGGCTTTCAGTAGAGATTTTTTTTTCATTCTTGATTATTCTCTCCTTGTCTTGGACAAGATTGGAAGGAGGTGCAATAATTTTCTGTTTGCTCGTTTGGGGAACCTTTCCATTGGTTAAAGATTTTGGTTACGTATGTATGGACACGGTTCTCTGACCATGTTTTATGAGGCTCAAACTGGTGTCTTCTCTCTTCTTTTTTGTTCATCCTAAATTTAGCCACTGGTTAATTAAGGTTGCTGGTCTTAAAATATAAAGCATCATATTCTATATATACAGAATAAATTGTAGCAGGTAGTCATTTTTCATTATGAACCATACACATAGTAGTAGCCCAAAAAGGAAAGTGATTGAAGAGGAAGAACAATTAAGAAAGGTAAGTCATTATTACAGCAAAGCAATTAAGCACGAAATTAAACTTCACAATTGGTCGGTGCCTTGGTAGAGAGAGAGGAGTTGAATCTGAAAGAAGTTGCTTTAGTTTGCACAAGCTTCAAGACAGAGGCTACAATTTTCTTGAACTTGAGAGCAACCTTGTTGTTTCGCTTAGGCGATGTGGGCTCTGTGAAAGAAGAATCTAACTTATAGGTAGTGAGGAAGATTTTTCTCTGCTTGGCTCTTCTGCGTCTGTAGCTAATAGACTTGAGAATGTGGTCCCTGCCGCCACTGCTATTGCTGGGAACACCCCCAAGAGTTTCATATTTGTATCTGCGACTGCGGGAGAGGGTGGCGCTGCGGAGAAAGGTGCTCATGGTTTCTGCGGTGGCTATGCAATTGCAAAGTTGCAAACTCAGTCTCAAACACTCGTCACTTGTTACAAAACATAAGCTTTTGATTCTTTTTTATGATCGTTTTATTGTGCTGTCCCTACCCTTCGGATTGTTGGGTGTAGACTTCAATTATAAAAGGTAGTTGACCATCATTTCAGGTCTTCTTTTTCTTTTTCTATGACATGCATTTATAAAATTTTGTTATGGGGACTACCATTCTTGCGAATCTTGACTATTGACCTTACCACAGCATAATAAGTAATGATGTTATGTTATGATACTAATAACTTCGTTTTATTTTACTCCGTTGATTGATTGGAGAATAATATTCAACAACAACAAATCCTCACAAATATTAGTTCTAACCATTTACTTTTTATTTTCTTTTTCCTTTTTCCCAATTTCCCTAAATTCTTTTACAATCGTTTACTTTTGTCTAGTTTTTCTCCTTCGTTAAGAAAACTATTTAAACGATACATGTTCGACATTTAGCCCTTCGGGCCTCAAAAAGGAAACTACATGGGCTGCATAACCAAAAACATTCTTGAGTACAGACCCATCTCCTTGCAAAAGTGTGCACTTACTTATCCATTATTGGGTTTGCATAACTCATTTATGAGACATTTTCGGATTCCCCCCTTAAGTGTATTCTTTGAGTCAAATATTTCTTTACTCTTACTCTTAATTATGCATCCTCATCCAATGTTTGAATCTATTTCTTACCCTTAATTTTAGTACCCTTTTAATTTTATTATACATGTTTTAACTTTGGAAATTCTTAGGACACTTTTGTTACTCTTCCCTCCCTTATGATGATTAGGTTTCTATCTTTTTTTTTTTCTCATTGTTCTTTTGTTCTCAAGGCTTCCATGAGGATCTAAACTCTTCTTCTAGTTCAAGGATAATCAAAGTTATGGATCTTCTTTAATTGTGAACTCTTATGTTTTTTTTTATCTCTTTATCTTTTTAGGTATTTATATTTCTATTTTCTTTTCACACCAAATACCATTTTATTCATTGTACAAGATAACCAATTATTCAATTAATGAAATTGTTTAGTTTATAACCCTTTAAATAATTTCTTATCACAAATATATCAAAGACCACCCAATTATTTGTGTCAAAAATAAGGATTTAAGAATTTTATGTAGAAAAATTTACAAGAGGACTTAATTGTAACGATTTTTTTTAAATTAATTAATTCTATTCAAGTAAAAATTATAGAAAAATCAAAATCACCTATATTTATAATAAGAGACTAAAGTGTAATTAAACTTTAAATGTAACATTAAAATAATATATTTATTTTACTAATTTGCAAAATAATTTTTTTAAAATATTTTATTTAACTAAAGAATAGATAATGTGTCCCACTATAGATATTTAAGCATGAATATATGCCAAAGCTTTTAATGGTGTAAATGCATTGACGCACATACAACTTGTCTAAATTTTAAATATGGATATCAGTATTAAATTTTAGTATGAGAACTGTTTCTATACTTATATATTTATACAACAGAGAGAGAAGTGAAATAATTACAGTAATTGATGTAATGAAAAAACTAAAATATTTTGATCCCAGCCTCTAAATCCATGAAGATATGTATGCATGCGAATAGTAGGTATTGATGGTAGTCACATAAGAGCTTAGGGTAGTAAATTTATTAGCCGAACTCGATGGCACATGAACATTAATTAAATGGTAAAATGCATGCAGTGATATATATATAGCAAAAAAAAATGTAAGTGCAAAGCTAAGGGTGCATTTATGCTACCCAACAATACTTGTGCATATGTGTGGCAAAGGCTTCGACAGTGCTCACGTAAAAGAAACACTTTTAACTCTGGCGTTTTAAATTCTTACTGCTTCTTCCTTTGTTTCATGGAAGTGATGGAACAAACAACAAAAGCTGGATCAGCAATCCTGTGACTAGGTGTGCGCACTGCGCAATTATATATCTTCTTGCGCACCCTCTTTCATGTGACCTCTTCTTGCTCAATCCTGTGAACTGCTTCAATTCCATGATATCTAGCTATCCCCTTTATTGTTTAATTATATATATATATATATACACACCTTTAGCTCCTTCTCTCCATTCACCGCACAACACAACACTCAACACTCGATCGATCAGGAATTGCTAGAAAAACAATAATGAGGAGGAACTCTCTCTATGTTGCTGCATTTCTGCTTGTTTTACTTTGTGTTCCTGTAATCATCTCCGCAAGGCACATAAACCGGTCACGTTCACGTAAGTCTCAAATTCTATAATTTATATGGAAACAAAAAAGCAAGCATCTTTTTTTTTTTTTAATTAGATAGAAATCATAATAGATATAACAATTTATGATTAGTCAAACTTTTAATCTAATGTGTTGTGATAATTTTGATGTTAAGTAGGACGTGGTGATCCAGATCCAGCACAGAAAAACACAAAAGATGGAATGAAGAAAGTGACAAAGCAAAACTTGCATAGGAAACGAATTGGTGGTCCCGACACACTAGAAATAGCGGGTTCAAGGTTGCCGGATTGCTCCCACGCATGTGGATCATGCTCGCCATGCAGGTTGGTGATGGTGAGCTTGGTTTGCGCATCGCTTGCAGAGGCTGAGTCGTGTCCAATGTCTTACAAGTGCATGTGTCATAACAAGTCCTACCCTGTCCCATAATCTCTCTCAATTTCTAACCTCGTGTAACATATAGACTGCCCAATTATCGCCCTTTCTAATTTCTACTTTTTTTCCCCTCAATCTTTGTTCTTCAGCTTTGTAAACACGGATTCCTAGCTATAAGAGTAGTTCTTGTTAGTTGTTAAGAAAATAATCGTTAATTTTTTAATCAAATTCTTATTTGGTGTTAAGAAAATTAAAATAGTAATTAATACTCATGCTTGTTAATTACTTGCTAATAAAAGAAGCATGAGAAATTTGAGACCTCAAATTTATACACCGAGACAGTTGGGCTGTGATATAGGAGCATGCCAAACATAGGCCCATTCAACAATGAAACCCATAATGTAATGTACTACGAGTTTTGCTTCCTACACCTCAACAAAGGTGCATGCATACTACATACGAATACGGCTGTGGCCCATGCATGTATGGGGGGCCGTGCACTGGAGTGTTTTTTGTATAACTAATTTTGCATCCTAATTCCCAGGTTATTGTGAATGTATGCGACAATCATTTTGATTGGTACTAGGAAATGTAAACTACTTAAAGTTAGATTTTATTACTCAGAATGATAAACAATTAATGGAGCTGACGAACAAAAACACTTTTATATCTCTTGAGAAAGGGAACTCACAGGCATCGCAATCGCATCATGGTTGATTCCATTCATCAACCCAAAAACCAGTGCACTTTTTGGACATGATAGTTTTTAAGATGAGAGTGAGACCACTCGAAATCAAATCATCATGGTATGGCACAGGCACACAAAGCAAGTTGTGAAAACATACAAGCAAAAGAAAAAGAAAAAAATATATATATATCGAATACTTGGAGGCTGCTTTACTTGCTATATAAGCATTAAGATAATGCAATTTCTATCCATTCGGGGCGTTAGCAACTTAGCATGCTTTTACTTTATTTTTGTTATATATTCCTCAATGATGAAATTTTAGCATCATATTCATAGCATGGCCGAACAGAAAAGTAGAAACAAATCATTTTGATCATGCAATTGCATTATCCCTGAGGAATAAATGATGTCAACCTATCAATTTATAAGGTTTTTTTTTTATAGAAATTTATAAGAGTTTTTTTTTTAACTGCATAAATTTGGAATGTAATCTTCTTATTACCGCTGTAGAAAATGGAAAAATAAAGTAGGCATATCTAGATGAGATTTAACATGATATTATGGCCAGTAATCTATCTAAATGTACCGTTTGTGATGCAGTTTATTTATTTATTTTGGACAGCCTCACTGAATAATAAATTTCTTAAAAAATATTAAGAAATTGGTCAAAGAAATAATAAATTTCTTTCAATTTGAGGTTTTAAGGGATGTGCATAATAAATTCATGAATTACAAATCAACTAATAAAACAATTGGGTTCAAAAAAACAAAATAAAAAACTAATAAAACAATTATTGATTTAACGGAATAAAAATGATCTAAAATTAGAGATGACAAAACGGGTTATCACTTGTGGATTGTTGACCTGCCAAAAAAAGGTGAGACAGGAGAGTGTCCCCAACCCACCAACCCGCCAATCTCGGGTTGACTTGCTAACCCGCCTTTTTTTTTATTTTTAATTTTAGTATTTGTGATTTAAAACTAAAAATAAAAGATATTTTTACAGTCAAATGTTAGTTAATATCTAGTAAGAAAAAGAAAGAAAATATAGATATAATAGGTGATATGATGGGATATGAATTGACTCGCTTTGTCACCTTTACCTAAAATATCACTTTCAATACGACATAAAATAGAAAAGGAAAGATTTTACTTGCAGCGGCTATAATCCATCATTGTTTATGGCCACGTTACGTTTATCACTGCATTTTAGCTGCATCACAGATCACACCAAATTTTAGATAAATAAATTATTTGATTGAATATACGATAGTGAAATATATAAACAGATGGGGCTTGTGGCGACCATAATATCTATTATGAATATTCATTTTCACTAAAATCTAATTATAAATCCACCAAACACACTTGTCTGTCATAATTCAGTTAATCTGTTTTTTTTTTTTTTTTTCTAACAAAAGCTGGGTTGATTATATCATGATTCATGAGCGGCATCAAACGTATTCCTCCTTGAAACATTCCTTATTATATTTAGGGTGAGTTATGTATTTTATTTTTTTTTAAAAATGTTGTAAAATAATTTTTAAAATGAGTTGAAAAAAAAAATAGAACAGCAAAATCATGATGAGTAATAAAAAAAAAATGAAAAAAGTAGTCAAAATAATTTTAAAAAATGATTTCAATAACTGATGTGACAATGTGCTATTTTTTTTAAGGTTTAAAATAATAATTTAGTCTTATATATACGTTCGTGTGTCGACCATTATTTTGCTATTTTTAGCATTAAAAAAAAAACGTAGTGGAGATCAGTGTATTATTATAATATTATTAATTGTGAGTTAACCGGAATTTTCATGTTTTGAAACGCATAAAAAAGTATCTGAAATCCTACATGACGCAATATATCTTATAGGCTTATAGCTGTCCCTTTGTGTCTTAGAACAGGTAAAAATAAAATGAAAGGGAATTTGTCAGTTGATTCAAGAGGTAAAAATTAAGAAAAAAAAAATGTAACGCATGGTGACGCACAGCGGGTTCCTCTGTTTTTTTTTTTCCTTCACGGTTACCCTTATTAAAAACCACAATCCAAGAAAGAAAGAAAAAGAGAAGCTCGTGACATTAACACTACCCCCAAAATTATGGTTATGATTTTTGTTTTTATTGTTTTCTTATTATTTGATGGACACATATATTTAAGGGTAAGCTGATCCATCTGTCACGCATGACAGCAAGAGCCATATTCAACAGTCCAAGTACCATCCATCCTTAAATATTGCATTCTTTCTTTTTTCCTTTCTCTTTATTAAATGAGTGCGCACAGCAACAAAAATAGCAACATGCCATTGGTCTGATTAAACTATTGCAAGCAAAAGCCGGTGGGAACCGGTAAAAAAAGAATTGGCAAAAAATGTGCAAAGTGATTCTACATCATTTGTCACATCCATTTAACCATTTATGATTAATACACAATACTATAGTTATAGTCTCAGTTCTTTCTTTCTTTCCCTCTGCCCTTCACTCACCTATCTCTCTCTACATACAATTACCACCTCTCGATGAGAGGCTGTTGAAAGGAGTCATTTCACACACGCACAGAACCTAACAAGGGTTTTTGGTCCTAAAATGCTCTCAAGTGTCGGTTAAAGACCAAAACCAACTACTAATGCTCCTCGAGAAAAAGAAAAAAATAAAAATAAAGGTGCAATTAATGGTCCACATAAAAAAACCAAAGCATCTCCGAGAAAAGGATGATTTGTAGGTTTGCAATTGCAAGTGCGAATTCTTTGTTGTAGAGTAGTGGATTAACCCTTTTTTTTTTCTAACCATGCCGAATGCCCATGAAGTGATTGAAGTCATGATGCTGGACCCTGAGTTGCTTCAACCATGAATCAGCCACACTGAAGAGTGACAATAGCCTTTCTTGGTCCCGACCACGATTTCCTGCAACCCACACATTCCCTGCACCTTGCATCTTGTACGTTGCCAAACCAAATGCTGGCAAACCTATGCCTTCCCCTTCCTTCTTCTTCTCTTGCCCACCCTCTATGTCATCGTCAAGGTCCATGCCTACACACATTACAACACATGTTCCATGATTTTCTGCTTTTTCTTTCACTATTTCACATCTCCCCCAAAGTACATACATGTTCAAGGACCCCACCATATATAGGGAAGTAAAGCATTATATGAAATGTAATGTAACCACCCCAATTCAATAGCTTCAACCTAATACTACAAAGTTCAAGTACTTTTTTCTTTTCAAAATAACTCTCGTATTTGATTTTTTTTTTAGTGCATGTTTGGGTATTATACGTGAAAACTGGAAACATGCTATTAATGTAATATTAATTATTTATTTCTACCGATATTCTTAATTAAGTGTCACATTTTTAGGTTTTTAATATAATATTAATACTAATGTTAACGGTATAAAATCACCTTTTTAATCATTTATTTATTAATTTTCTTGGTTCCAGTAAAATAATTTAAGATACCACACTTATTTTGGAACAGAAAGAGTACTAATAGTTAGTTTGTATGAGATTTTGGGTTTAATTTTTTTTTTTTTTTATGTAAGTATTATTTGAAGTATGATCAAACACTAAATGAAAACACTCCTCTCAAAAATGGGATGATGGGAGATACCTTGAAAGGAAGATGAAAGGGTGTGATAAGTGAGAAAGCATGTAGAAAGGTCTTTAATTGTTTTTCCCATGGGGATATGGTATATTGGGTACCTGAGAAAAAGTATATTCGTTAATATATAGGCTATATCATAAATACTCATGGGTGAAGAAGTTACAAAGATAAGAAAAGAGAAAGTAGTAAATCATGTTGAAGAAGTAGCTAAGGGTAGGATAAGACAAAAAGTTAATCACCAAGCAACGGCCATCCAACTTGCTGGCGAAAGATCAACACTTCTTAATGACATCAACCCCGGGTATCTTTGAGCTAATCCAGTAATCTGAAAGTAAGATACCATCCTAGCAAGTCAGCAATCGAATCTCTTTACTTTTCTGCATTACTGATTATTTATTCTACAAGAATATTCTTCTTGTTTTTATTCACTGGTTTTGCTACAAGAATATTTTTTGTTGTTTCTATAACAATCACTATAAGGGAGGAGGAACATATGCTAGACAGACAGGCCTAACAAATAAAGAAAAAAGGGGAATACTATGCATAATTTCCATGATCATTTGGACATATTCAGAGGGGGGAAATGAGTCATGTTAAAAAGTCAAAATATGTACATCTTTTACGGATGCCTATCCTGAAGGGTTTTTGGTAATTACAGCTCTCACCTTTTTAAGTGCTTTAACATTTTCCATACCCAATCAATTGGTTAGGATTTCATTTAAGAGCACCAAAAGCAGAACATAGACATAGATAGATGAACTGCTATTGAAGGCAATAATAATTAAACAAAGAGAAAAGATGGTGAAGATAAAGGGGCAACACAACACACCTTATCCATGAGAGGAACTCTTCCATATGGCGTTGCTCTTTCAAAATATTGGCAATAAAGGTGGCCCAATCTGTCGTTGAAATGCCAGAGAGAGTCTTGCTCAGAGCCTCCCTCTTCTGAGGAAGTTCCATCCCATCTCCATAACTTGTCACACTCACTCTCATCGCTGAATGAATCACTATATGAATCTCTTGTCTCACAGTCCCCTGACTCTGTCTCTTCCCTGAAATACTCATTCATTCCAACCTCAATTAATACCAAACCAAATTATCAAGCAGCTGGCAATGATGCAGATGCACACAATAATTCACCAGACCATTTTCCAAAACCAACATCATGGAATCCGCGTGCAAGTTTGACCATAACAAACATTATCACTCAAATGGTGCATTCTATCAGAAAACTTAAAAGGAAGAAGAAAAAAAAAGATTTTTCTTTTACCCCATTTCAATTTCAAACTAGCTATGCTATTATAATGAAACAAAAACAAAAGCTTTCAACACAAGTTGATAGATATTTTCATGATGGAAGCTCAAAAACTTGAATGATCCAAATCATAGTATATATATATATATATATATATATATATACCTGAAAGTATTGCTAGTGAAAATCTGAATTGCGGAGAGATAAGGGACATAGTACTGCACAAGTGTCTCCCCACTGGTCAAGGTGATGGGAACTCCTGCCCCATAAGCACTCCATTCGTCGTAGCAATTCCAAAGATCTCCCAACGTGAAATATTCCACGCTTTCTCTCTCCCACGGATGCCACAAACGGTTTAGGCTTGTAATCTCGGACTGCACATAGAAACAACTTAGGAAAACAACAACAACAACATAAATCTATGATCATGCATGTCACAAGGGAAAAGATAGAATGGAAAAGGACAAGACCTTTGGAAGAAACTGGGATTGAACCACGGGTGTGGTACACCGTACGAAACAGTCAAGGTTGGAATGCATTGACCCTTTATTAAAAATCATGTTTTTTTTTGAGAGAGAGATAGGAGAGAGAAGGTAGAGAGAGAAAGAGAGGAGGGAGGGAAGATGGAGTTTTTAGCTTCCTCCCTACCCTGAAAAACAGAGGGAACCACCCAGATGGTGAAGAAAACAACAACAAAATAAAATGAGGGAAGAGAGAGAAAGAGATCGTGGGGATTGCAATTTTGCCTTTGAACGAGAATCGAAAATGCAAATCGCCCCCGCAATGAAAGACTTCTATTTTTTGACGTTAGGACACCGAATTTCCCGCAAAATTTCAATACCCTTCACTTTTTTCTTTTTATTTATATCTCTCCCATGTCTTTTTTTTCTTCTCTCCTCGATCAATCAACAATGTTGCAGCAAATTCAACACCTTCACACGGGGGAGACAGATTCTTATGCAAACAAACAATGCTATTTTTTTTTCTTCTCTCTCTCTATCGCTGTTAAATCAAGCCTTGAAGAAAACTCAACTCAAGACAAGCCAAGCCTACTTTGTTCAAAGTTTAAGAAACACACTTCTCAGGAGAGAGATTATTAACAATAACACGCTCACGCCTCAACCTCATATATCTTGAGATTAAATCAAACCAAACACACAAAGTCACCGTAAAAATGAAATAAACAAAGGGTAAGAAAACATCATGGACAAGGTCAGATAGCACTAAATGTATTGGAAATTTTCAAACAAGAGAAGAACTATTCGGTTTAATTTCCAGAAGTTTTGTGATGAATGAGTAGTAGCAGAGGATATAGATAGACAGAAAGATGGAGAAGATTATGAATGATACATAGCCATAATTAAAGCATCAGAATACATGATTTATAACATTTATGAGATTCACCCGTCTCTCCAATAGTCTCACTGTGAAATACTTTATACGCAATACAAATATTATATAATATATAATATAGTTTTTAAAAGTTTAATTTTATTTTATTATAGGACAAGGTTTGTTACTATACCACAAACCCGTAGCTATCAACTTTGAAACTTCGTTCGTTTCGTTCATAGATTTAAATTTAACAGCTAATACTCTTTGTTACTGAAACAAAGCGGGTTTGTAATTTTCACAAAAAAAATATATATATATACAGTAGTAGATTCTGTTTCTATTTCTTTTTTTATTCTCTTGGGATTATTTTAAAGAAGAAAAGTGTGTCCACAGAGAGAGGAAAAAAAAAGTATAGAGGTAGAAAGAGAAAATACAAGAAATGGTACCATGAGAATTGACTAGTCTGTTTTACTAAATTTTGTGCATAATTAAATGTATGCCAGACATAAACTTAAAGTGGTTTAGTTTGGACGACTGAATTAAAATAATCTTGAACTGCCAAAGCTTAATAATGTTCTCTCTTCTTTTCTATTTTCTTTTTAATGCTTATAATTAAAACTGATTAGGTTGCAGGTTTTAATGTAAATTAAAGTAACACTGTTTCTTCATCCGTTAACTTTGATGAAATTAAAGTATTATGTGACTCCTAAGTAAGTTTATTAAAACTCCCTTGAACTTACATGCAAATAATCAATAGACTTATGGTGTCGGTTACAAAACTGCAAAAAACACTTTTCTTTTAACGCGTAATTAAATTTGACGGTGATAATAAATTAACAATAATAGTAGTAATGTCTAATAAGCTCGTAATTGCCCAGGCGTTTAATCTCAGTTGTTGCCATTCACTTTCTACCTTACGTTAGTTAAAAGGACACTTTTTTTACTGTTAATATTTCTATATCCAACAATTGATGGCTTTTGATATTAATTTATTTCTCTCTATAAAAGGCTAAAAGCCCAATTTCAGTAAGTTTCCACATCTTTAAGGACAAGACCGATTAATTGACTCATATTAGCGTTCTCTTTATTTAGTTATTATATGATATTTTTAGTGGGCTTCAGAAAAAAATGATGTTAATCTTTTAAATTATTTTTATACTTAACAAAGAAAGAAACATTAAATATTGAAAGCGATCGAAATCCTTGTGTGAAAGCATGCAACTAATCTCTCTCTTATCCATTAGCGACTAAACTTGAATGTCTTTAAAATGTTGTTGGTTAGCATAAGAAAATTGTTTAGAGCAAAAGAAAAGGTACACTTATAATGATAGTATAGTTTCTTATTTTGCTTCTAATTTGTATGTAGTGATAAAGCGAGAAAGGCAGGAATTAGAAGTTGGCAAACCGCGTGAACGTAAATGCAAGGATACTAATTAGTAATTACTAATATTAACACTAACACTATTAGTTTTTTTTTTATGTACTAAAACTAAGCTCAAATTAACATAACCATGACATAGGGGGAAAAAGGTGCATTATTGATTATACTACGCAAGCAAGCAAGGCCACAGTTTTGACAGAGTCTAACTACGCAGATGCAACGAACTGTGTGGTGTGGTGGATGCATTGTTATTCAACACCTGGATTGGCCAGCACGGCATGGCATTGGAAGATAAACTTTGTGGAGAAATACGAAAACTGTTCAAACCAAAAAAAAATGAAATGAGATGATTATCAATTTATCACACGCCACATTCACATTATTGTGAGTCTTCGATCAATGTGTATTATTGCAATGGATATATTTGTAGTTTTATGACGACTGCAATTCCAACTTCTAATTTGAAGGGAGTGAAAGAAAACAAACGAAGTTGGAAATTAAAGAGAAGAAAATGCCGTAACTAAAGAAGATGCAAAAGTTTGCGTGGACCCTCTTGGTCTTGATTTTCTGTGTGATTTTGGAAGAGATTTGTAACAATATCACATGGCATTTTAATTGTTTTTATCCTAAACCCTGAAAATTCAAAGGCCAAACAATTTTTTTATAAAAAGAATTAAAGGAGAGGTATCTTAGTTGAGTATTCATATAAGATTATTCCTTTCATTTACATAATTATCACTTTCTTCACGTGTAATATTTTTCATTGGGATTTCATTTTTTACTTTCATTTCTTAAATTTTTCATTTTTTGACTAGTTATCTTTTCCCCCTATTATATATCTCTGCCTTGCTTTCTCTCTTTTCTTTTTTATATGTTTTCTGCATTCTAGACTACAAAAAAAAAAATTGTGATTTGTGGTAACTGGCCAAAACTGTAGTTATTATTGTTAATTGTGTAATAAGTAATTATTATTAATCATATTTAATTCTAAAAAAATAAAATATGAAAATGAAAAGTAAAATTTTTAACATTATTCTTTAAGTTTAAATTTAAATTTAAATTATTAATCCCATTTATTTTTTTGGCAATGAATGAATCCCCATAATTATATGAATTTCTTCCTGTATATATATAGATATACCAAAAATATTCGCCGGTAAGCGTGAGTGGAGTAAAGTATGAGTCTCCGCTGTTTGTTCCAAAACATCCTTATACGCTATATGGCTATACAAATACAACTATACAAGTCCTCTGTGCATTGGCTTTGCAATAAATCCAAACCAAGATAACTCTGGACTTCACCCTTTTTGAAAGCTACCAAGGGATACTTACAAAGTGATCCATGTGATGTGAGCGTCGACAACTTAGTTGTCTTCACAAGTTAAATGATTATTTGAAAGTTAGTTCAAAAGGATCACTTAGAAATATATATAATAAGCTGTTTGAAATATGCATGCATTGATAATTGATAATGGGGGACATCAAATAATTTGTAAAAAAAATAAATAAATCGAGGTTCAATTATTTTGTGATCAACGCACTAAATAATTATATAAATGAAAAATGATCACATATATATTTGAATCCTCCTACTCTCCTTAATTACATTAACCATATATGACAATTCTAGCTTGAATCACAATTGGTTATTGGTTAGTAGATATTACAATATTGACGTTAATATTAATGTTGGGTATACATCACCAAAAACATCTCATTTAAATCAGTATTGGAACTTGGAAGGACATGACTTGAAAACGTACTGCAGATAGCTCTCTCATCCATCCATTCGCTGCTAGCAGGTACCAAGTAGCAGTAGAACGAAGCCATAGCATAGTCTTTTCAGCTTCAGTTCTACCACATGTTTCAAATGGGAAAAAAAAAAGGTACTGTATTCTCACAGAACCAATAACTTTGTGATTATTCATTACTACAATCGACTGTATATCGTTGACTGAGGCAATGTATCTTGTTTTTTTGCACACTTAATTATATATTTCATTTATGCATGTCATCCCATAAATGTTAATTAGGTGATAGGTAACGTGATCCTTTAAATTGCATGTATATCGTTCAAGAATATTTTCCTAATTTGGCCAATCAGATATAGAAGCTTTAAATTAAACCTTCAAACCATAGTACTGTTCCCTGTGTATATGGCCAATTAATTTTGCAAGGAACTAATTGGTTGGTGCTCATGTGCAAGAAAGGCACCGTATATATCTATGGTCTTAGTTTGATCACCACCTCGTTCTTGCATATATCACGGGGAAGTCAAGAAGTTCAATTACTCACATCAAAGGGATTCACAATCAAGAAGACCAAAGCTTTTAGTCATTGATCTTTTCCAATGCCCTTTCATGGGGGGAAGTCTTCAAAAGGATTGGTTAGTTCAAGTGTTCAACCAGTGGCCCCGTGCAAAACCCACGTCACATGCTTCAAAATGGTTAAAAAAAGACTACACCCTCATTCTTGTAAAAGAAAACTATTGCATATGGATGGAGAATAATTATGAAATGAATATAGTGCAATGCATCAATCTTTATCATGTTGCATGAATATACTATTTAAGAAACAAGGATTAATAATTTGACATGTGACATGTGAGATAGCACTACCCATATGACATATTACGTCAGATAACCATTAAATGAAGATCAGGCTATAATTTGGAAATCAGGCACCAAAAGTTAAGTGCCAAATTTTGTGGGATCACTTGCAAACACTATATATGGGGGAATATATATATATATATATATATATATATATATATATATATATAATATTAATTGCTTAGGTAAGATTTGCAAATATCTAGTTCAATTTCACAATATCAAATGCATTAAACTACTAGTAATATCTAGCTAATGTCGCTCAATACTTGGGAAAACAACATCACCAATCACCATCCTATTTTTTTAAGAATGTTGTGGCCTGAAGTTTATCTGAATTGCATTGTATTTAAACCTTGTTAATTGTTATCCAAATAGATGGTGTCCACAACTAGTTGCCTAAACTGAAGGCTGATTACAAAAGCGCCTACAGGAATAAGAGTAAAGATTTCTAAGGGTGTTGTGATAAAATGATCTAAAAAATTGAGCAGTTAGATTATCAATTCTTGGAAAACTATATAATCTACTCCTGTTTTTGGATACTGTAGTTTGAAAAATATTTGACTAACATGTAAATGTTTTTTCAAGTTATAAGTACGAAATATCTATTGTTTGTAAGCATTGTTTAAATTGATGGGAACCACGATTTGGGATAACCATTTCAAAATGGAACGCAATCAAGGGAATGGGTCATACTAATTAGTAATTACTACATACATGGGCCGGTTGTTCCGTTCATTTGGTCAATCTCCAATTTTAGTTAGATCTGCTTTAGATGTGTTAGGTAATTCAATTTTAATTTTAATAATATGGGGGACTCACTCAAATATGTTAAACGTGTTGCTCAATTTCTCTACTACCTCTTCCCATAACACCCACCAAATATTAAAATTATAATCTTACTTTTTATATTCATTATTATAATCTTACTGTGGAGTAAGTGTTTAACTACGTCGGTCCATATTCAACGGTCTGGGTGACAAATTCATGAGAGATTTGGCCATGTTGGCTCATGTATTTAAGATATGTCAAATTGTTGAGCTTTATAGTTGCCCTTTAACCATCTGCAAATATCTACAAATCAAAGGTCCATAGAAAACATTTATTGATTCTAGTGTTGCTGACAAGATCACGATGTTTGTTAGTAAAGAAGTCAACCTAGATTTATCTTCATAAATTTCTACCTGCTCATGATGTTGGACTCGCCAGGGAATAATAAGTTCTTTTTTTTAATTGTATTATTAACATGAAATATTCATCAATTTTATTGATAATTATTTTTTATCTATAAAATTTAGTTGATTAGATTTTCTTTCTCAATTCTCAATTTAGCATGGCTTTATAATCAACGCGCAGCCTCAATGTCTCATCTCACCCATTGAAACGGCCAAACATTAGAATTAACAACTTTGAGGCTTACGCTTTGTTTTCCTTGACTTTCCAATCTGCAAACATTTTGGTTTTAACAAAACTAGTTGAATATATATAAACTCATCTTTTTTATATGGCCTTTTTTTTTTTTTTTCTTCCATTTTTTCCGTCACCGCAGAACAAACCACCTGAAGGGTCAAATTCAAACTAGAAGGTTTTAAACAGTCCAAGAGAGCGTAAATCAAAACCACATCCACCGAAAACTGAAAACAATTTATACCTAAATTTGTGCACAAACATTTTGAGGCAAGAAAAAAGTGGTTGCCCGAAGCAGTTATCAACCGCGATTATGACAAAAGTTGAAACTTAGTGAGTTTGGAAGAGTGTTTATAAATTTGATTAGAGTCTCTTGGTTATAAAATTAATTTTTATTAAAATTGATTTTGAAGTTGTACTTTCCATGTCTCTTATCGATCTATTGATGCTCTTCTGATCTCTTCGTGCTTACGTGTTTGAGGTCGGTAGATTTGTACCTCCCATGTCTCTTACCAATTGAGAGAGGTTAATAACTGGGTGCACAACTTCTGTGTCTCTAATAACATATTGGGAATCGGTCATATTATAAGGTATATTGAAATTCTTAATAATGACATTGGTAGTAGGAATAAAAGTTATATTTAAAAGGGTCTTTAAAGAAAATCATTACTAGATGTAACGATTCATTAATGGCTATCAATAGAAAAACGATTAAAAAGATAGAAGAGACTAAGTGTGTAGGGGAAAGGGACTATATAAGGGAAAAATCGGGGAATGCACTAGATTGACAATTTTGACATACTTTTATACATTTGATGTTCCTATATTAGGTATTAGGTTTGTCGAAACCAATAATACAATCTAATACTGAAACAAAAGTGAAGTAATTTATATTTGAATGAAATTAGTACTAAAATTTATTATTTTATATTTGATTCTTGCATTTTTAGAGACACCATTCTTTGTTGATCCCATTCAATTTTAGCACTAACCATCATCCCTTCTACTACCATTGGAATGATTGCTAGCAAGACATCCCTCCTAACGTGTGTGTGAAAACATGTTTGTAAGATCACTTGTTTGTTATTATGTTCACATTTCTCGGTTTAGTGATTAGTGTGGCCCAACACGTAACTGAAATGTTGTTTAGGTTTTGATCCAATCCAAGAAGATGTATTGACCAGTGACCATGGGCTTGTTTGTCTAATGACTTACGAAAACAGTGTACCCGTAATTACGGGTGCAACAATGGGCTGGGTTGTCAAAACGTGCAAGTAACTTATGACTTTAATAAGTTCTGCTAGCACCCAGTGACCAAGAAAAAGAAAACACATTGCGTTAGTGCGACGTAGTTATGGGTCTTACATCCTGTTGGGTTAACGTATACAAGGGAACTTAGCTGCGCCACATGAATAATAATATTAATACAATAAAATGTACCAACTCTCTTTTAAGATATATATTACATGAGTTAAATATGCAAGTTTATGCCATAGACAATTTTGTTTAGCAGAAATAGCGACAACAAGGCAAATGTTGTCCCTTGCAAGATGCCTAACATTTTGTAAAATACTTGATTAGATCTAACGTTTTATAGAACATTAGAATCTAGCTAGGAAGAGATAATTGCAATGGAAATCGCATGCAGGGTGATGAAATGACAATTACGAGCATAATTGTCAGTGATTGGATTTACTAATGCCTCCATATTTATCTTTGACTCTATGAGTAGTGCATATTTCTCTCTCCCATAGTGAGCCTCTTACTGTAATTTAAGTTTGGTACATACAATAATAATAATAATACAAAAACGAAGCAGTTAAGTAAATGAAATGGAATGAAAGAAAAACCCTTTTATTTGTTATTTTATCTTCCCCTCAGAAGCGCCTTCTCTGCAGTTTCAACCTCCTCCAAGATCCTGGCCTTTCGTTTGGCGGGAATGGGAGCGGTTGGTCCGAAACTAATGTAGTGGCCAGAGACAGCGTTGAGTGCGGAATACATGTCCCTAAAGGAAGCGCGTCCCAGAAGCGCTTTCTCCCTCCTGTACTTGGCCACCCAGGAGTTTGAGGTTTCTCTCAATTCCGCCACCGCCGTCGCCACCTCGGGGTCATTCTTGTCCATCACAATTGTCGTCCTCACTTTGTTTATCACTTCCTCTGTCTCCTTCACGTACTCCTCGTCGGAGGCCGCCAGTGCCGGCCTCAGAGGAACCACCCATGTGCCGGTGGTCGAGATAACAGAGGTTGTAGTGATGATGGACAAGAATTCGCGGCGCCGAGGGTGGGTGGTGGGTGGTGTGAGAGTGGCGGCAATGGTGGTTGTCGTTTTGGGCTTGATGGGTGTGAGTGATTTCACGGATTTGGGAGTTATTAGTGTTGGTGAGGCCATGGTGTTGTGACTGAGTTTTTGTGTTGTGTTGCTAAGAAGGAAGAAGAGAGTGCACTGGGTTTCTGCCACGTGGCCTTATCCTCTTATCTTTGTTTTTCGTTTTTGGATCACTAACCAACCAATGGTTTCTAAGCTATAGATCTCACATCTGACCATCTCCAACTCCAATATGCCCATCTATTCAAATTAAAATAACTTCAAGGTTCCGATTCGCCCGCGTAATGCAGATATTATTATATTATAATTATAATTATAACCACTAAAATGTGGGGTTCAAATGATTAAATTACAATTATAAATAGTATACTATAGTATAGTATTTATCATCCGTGATAATATTTTGTTATGTTACATATTTAATATTAATTTTATTATTTTTGTTATTAGAGTCTAGGAATTTTTTTATAAATTTTATTTATTTTTTATTTTGAATAAATTACACGAATACTTTCTGAGGTTTGTTTTATTTATATATGTATTCCCTCTTTTTATTTACCTCTACATTAAATCTCCTCACTTTTGGTATTTCATTACACTTACATCCCTTCACTGAAAATTAAGTTAATTCTATTAACTTTTTATGTTATGTGACTAACACATGACTTTTATAATATTTTTTTTCTCCAAAAATATCTTTATTTTCTTTTTATATCGTTATAGAGTTATGAGATGTAGATGAGATCATTGTTGTTACAAACAAAGTCATTGTTGAAGTTGGAAGTTGTCGTAAACGTGATTGTCGAGCATGAAACAAATAACTTGCGTACAAGAAAAATGTCCCTTCTCTGGAAGAACAGTAGCACGAAAACAGAGGAAGAAGAATAGTTCTCTCCCATTTAAAATAACAATATAACAAAATAGAGGAAGATCAACTCTTCTCTTTCCTTTAAAAGAACATTAGCATGAAACAAAGAAAGAGGAACAATTTTCTCCTCTTTAGAAGAACAATAGTACAAAACAGAGGAAAGAACAACCTTTCTCTTCCCTTTAAAAGAACAATAGCACGAAATAAAGGAAGAATAATTGTTCTCATTTTTTGGTTATTTAAGTATAATGATAATTATGGGATTTTAAATAAATTAATGATTAAAATTAGGATTTAAAATTAGGGATTAAATGGTCTTTTCAATAAAAATCAAAATTAAAAACCAATAGAATTAAATTATATTTTTTAAAATATAAAATTAAAAAAGTTACAAAAAGGTTCCTAGACTCTAATAACAAAAATAATAAAATTAATATTAAATATGTGACGTGATAATGTATTATCACGTGTCATTAATTAATTAGATAATGAATAATATATATCAATGTATATTATTTATAATATACACCCAAAGTTGAAACCTTAAAAATATAAAGGACTAAAATTATGGGTTAGCAGATTGAGTATATTGAATAAGCAGGTTTTTGTCTGCGATGTTTCTCCTGAGTCCGTTTGAGGAGAAACCAAACAATCTAAAGAGCAAGAGGCCCAAACATAGGCTTGTTACTCCTCCTTTATTATTGGGTTCATTCTGTGTTAGCCCAAGGACAAGCCTTAACTAACTCAACTTCTCAAAAAAGAAGAGAAAAAAAACATTTGTCTCTTTTAATTTTTTTGAATGAATGAAAAAGCAGTTGTCTTTTAGTGAAAAGGAAAAAAAAAACTATGATATTTATTAGGACAACAATGTTTAGAAATAAAGTCAAACTTAACTATCGAAGATGATACTACAAACCAGTTTTGGTAGACTTTCTATTTAATTTCCACTTTGCACCGTATTTAAAGGGAAGAAAAGTTATCTCTTGTTGCCACTCTTCCCTCACACTAAAAAGCAAAATTAACAAAAGCAATTAGAGTAGTAGACCACACACACACACCTTATGGAAACCCATGTTTTCCTCCCTTTCTTCCGGGTCCCCTTAGAAAAGTGGAAAAGTAAGAAATGAAATTGACAGAATTAAAGTGACAAATGAAATTACCTGTTTTGTGAAAGACTCAACATTTTGTCCACATATTCCTATACGCCCTTTACATAGCAAGTGATTTTTTTAATTGGGAAGTGTAACATAACATGTACATGCGTGCCTGTTACATTTATTTTATTTTATTTTGTTTGATACATAAAAGGAAAAGTTTATCAAGATCAAAACATGTCTCAAAATTTATTAAATTAGTGATAATTCTAGAACCTAAATTAGTAGGATAATATATGTTAAAAAAAGTCTAACATTAAAATGTGATACTAAGTTCAAATACATAAAAATAAAAAGTGTAAAATAAAAAATTCAAGATAAATATTTATAATTTTATTAAAATAAGGGGTGCATTTGTGTTACAAAAATACTTACAAATTATTCACAAACAAAATTCTTACCTCAGACAACGAGATTCGAATCTCATACAACCTTCATGGGACCAAACTTTTGTCGTTTGTTATAGAAAACTGAAACACAATTCACAAACCGGTGGTCTCCAGATTCTCTGGTCCTATTCCAATAGTACTTCCCACTTGTCTCAGTTGATACATTATTTATTTTTTACAGTTATTTCTAAGTACAGAATCACAGACATGAAAGTAAAAACAAACGGATAGCTCGTGACAAAATAAACCCTAGGCTGGCTTGCAGAAAGTTTGTTGTGTTGTGCAGGCGATAAAGCCAACAACAACATCACAGCTCGTATATTTTACTAGCGATCCTTTATTAGCTTGGCAGCTATATACCTACCTACATATTAATTTATATTTGTATGTATATCTAACTTTCTAGCCTTCTTGTATATATTGATTACATAAGTTGGTGGGTATTTAATTGGGTAAGTATTAATTCTATATTGATTTTAGATGATTTTGATCGATCTGAAAAAAATAATTTTAGCTAAAACTAGATTTAAAATAATTAATTTATATTTTAAAAACTTTTTATCTTCAAAGAATAAAGTAATATATGTATTAAAAGTATTTATCCTAAAAGTAAGTTTTATGGCAAAATTTATTACACAATTATCAACTCAACATAAATTATGATTTAATGTTTCATAAATAAAACTCTAAATTATGAATGAAATCCAAAGGTTTTAAGGTTTCATAAATGAAACCTGAGGGTTTTATTCATGAAGTCCTAATTTTAACTTTATAATTCTCTTGTTTAGGCATTGCATGAGAGCCGCTTGGGCGATGCTTCAACTTAAAAAAATTTTCGACATTGATTTGAGCTCAGGTACTGCTTTAACATTGAAATCCTTTGGGTTTCATAAATCTTGAGGGATTCATTCATAATTTGGTCTTCATTTATAAAATCCAAAATTAGAATTTAGGTTTTCATAAATAAAATCCTAAATTATAATTTAGAGTTTCATAATCCTAAACCAAGAAATGAAACACTAAATCTTTAAGGTTTCATTCATGATAGAGTTTCATTAACGAAACCTTAAATTATGATTTAATGTTTTATGAATGAAACCTTAAATTTAGGATTTCATAAAATGAAACCCAAAAGTTTTAAGGTTTCATAAATGAAATGTTGAAGATTTAGGGTTTCATTATGAAATACTAAATCCTAATTTAAGGTTTCATTCATGAAGTCCCAATTCCTAATTTAGGGTTTCATAAATGAAACCGTAAATCCCATAAATGAAACCCTAAATTATGAACACCTAAATCCTAAATCATGAAAAAAGACCTTAAATCCTTAGGAATTACTAAGGATTTATGGTTTCATAAATGAGACCCTATATAAAGAATTAAAGTTCCATTTATGAAACCCTAAATTGAGGTTCAATGGAATGAAACTCTAAATTGTGTTTTCAAAATGAAACACTAAATATTAGGTTTTCATAAATGAAACCCTAAATTCTTAAGGTTTAATTTCATTCATGAAACCTAAATTAAGATTTAGGTATGAAACTTTAAGGATTTATGATTTCATAAATGAAACCTTAAAGATTTAAGGTTTCATAAATGAGACCATAAATCCTAAATAAAACCCTAAATCCTAAATCATTAGATGAAACATTAAGTTAAGAAATCCTAAATCCTTAAGGTTTCATTCATGGCTTAAGGTATCATTGAGGGTTTCATTAATGAAACCTTTAGGATTTAGGATTTCATAAATGAAATACTAAATCTTGAACCTTAAATTTTAAATAAAACCTTAAATGCTTAACTATGAAATAAAATCTCAAATCCTTAAGGTTCCATTCATGATTTAAAGTTTCATTTATGAAACCCTAATTTAGGGTTTGATTCATGAAACCCATTCATGAAACCCTAAGGATTTAGGATTTCATCATGAAATCCCAAATTAGCATTTAGGGTTTCATATGAAACCCTATGGATTTATGATTTCATAAATGAAACATTAATCATGAAACCTTAAATCCTTAACCATGAAATGAAATTTTAAATCCTTAGGGTTTCATTCATGATTTAGGATTTCATATATGAAAACTTAAATTAGGATTTCATAAACCATGGAATGAGATCTTAAATTAGAATTTAGGGTTTCATGACTTAAGATTCCATTTATGAAATATGAAATTATTAAGGTTTCATTTGTGAAACATTAAATCCTAATTTAGTGTTTCATAAATGAAACCTTAAATGATGAAACCATGAATCCTAAATGAAACTCTAAATTCTAAACCATGAAATGAAACCCTAAATCCTTAAAGATTCATTCATGATTTAAGGTTTCATAAATGAGACTCTAAATTAGTATTTCATGATTGAAACCTTAAATTAGGATTCAGTGTTTCACAAATGAAGCACTAATAATTTAATATTTCATAAATAGAACCTTAAGTTATGAAACTTTAAATCATAAACCATGGAATGAAATCGTAAATTAGGATTTATGATTTCACGAATGAAGCCCTAACTTGGAATTTAGGATTTCATAAATGAAACTTAAAATCATGAATGAAATATTAAAGATTTAAGGTTTCAATAAAGAATCCTTTAGGATTTACGGTTTTATTCAAGGTTTCATTTATAGGATTGATTTATACATGTTAGGGTTTAAGGTTTCACAAATGAAACCCTAATATGAAACCTTGAATGAAGATTTAGGGTTTCATGAATGAATCCTTAAGGATTTAGAATTTCATAAATGAAAGTCTATGAATTTGGGGTTCAAAATGAATCCGTAAATCATATAAATGAAACCTTAATTCTTAAACTATGGAATGAAACCCTAAATTAGGATTTAGCGTTTCATGAATAAAACTCTTAGAATTTATGTTTTCATGAATGAAACTCTAAGGATTTAGGGTTTCATCATGAACCAAAAAACTAACATTTAAGGTTTCATGAATGAAACCTTATGGATATAAGGTTTCATAAATGAAACCTTGAATCCTAAGTGAAACTTGAAATCCTTAAACATGAAATAAAACCCTAAATCCTTATGGTTTCATTCATGATATAGGGTTTCATAATTGAAACCCTAAATTAGGATTTAGTGTTTAATAAATGAAACCCTATAAACCATAGAATAAAACCCTAAATCCCAATTTAGGATTTCAAGAATGAATCCCTAAACCCAAATTAGAGTTTAGGTTTCATAAATGAATCTTAAAATCATGAATGAAACCCTAATGATTTAGTGTTTCATAAATGAAAGGCTAAGAATTTGGGTTTTCAAAATAAAACCATTAATCTTATAAATAAAATCCTAAATTATGAAACCTTAAATTTTAAACCATGAAATGAAACACTTAATTAGGATTTAAAGTTCCATGAATGAAACTCTAAAGATTTAAGGTTTTATCGTGAAACCTTAAATGAGGATTTAGGGATTCATGAATGAAACCGTAGCAATTTAGTGTTTCATCATGAAACAAAAACTTAGCATTTAGGGTTTCATGTTTGAAATCCTATAGATTTAGGGTTTCATAAATGAAACCTTAATTCCTTAATCATGAAATGAAACCCTAAATGATTAGTATTTCATTCATGATTTATGTTTTCATAAATGTAACCCTAAGTTAGAATTTCATGAATGAAACCCCAAATTAGGATTTAGTGTTTCAAAAATAGAATCCTAATAATTTATTGTTTCATAAATGGAACCTTAAGTAATGAAACCCTAAATTAAGATTTATAGTTTCATGAATGAAAACCTAAATAAAAATTTAGGGTTTTATAAATGGAATATTAACTCATGAAGGAACCCTAAGGATTTAAGGTTTCAAAAAGGAAACCCTAAAAATTTAGGGTTTCATAAATGAAACCTTGAGGATTTAGGGTTTCAAAATGAAACCATAAATCCTATAAATGAAACCCTAAATTCTTAAACCATAAACATTACCATGAAATGAAACCTTAAATTAGAATGAAACCTTAAACCTTAAGATTTAGGGTTTTGTTTTGAAACCTCGAATTAGGAATTAGGGTTTCATGAATGAAACTATAATGATTTAGGGTTTCATTTTGAAACCAAATATTTGCATTTAGGATTTCATAAATGAAACCTTATGGATTTAGGGTTTCATAAATGAAACCTTAAATCATGACACCCTGAATCTTAAATGAAACCCTAAATCCTTAATCATGAAATGAAACCTTTAATCTTAATATTTCATGAATGAAACCATAAATTAGGATTTATTGTTTTACAAATGAAACCCCAATAATTTAGTGTTTCATAAATGGAACCTTAAGTCATTAAACCCTAAATCATAAACCATGGAATGAAACTCTAAATTAGGATTTATGATTTCAAAAATGAAACCTTAAATTAGAATTTAGGGTTTCATGAATGAAACCTTAAATCATGAATGAAACCCTAAGGTTTTAGGTTTCATAAAGGAAACCTTAAGAATTTAAGGTTTCATAAATGAAATCCTAAGAATTTCAAGTTCAGGGTTTCAAAATGAAACCGTAAATCCTATAAATGAAATTCTAAATTATGAAACTTTAAATCTTAAATCATGAAATAAAACCTAAATTAGGATTTTGGGTTTCATTGTGGAACCTATAATTAGGATTGAGGATTTCATTCAAGGATTTAGGGTTTTATCATGAAACCAAAAATATGCATTTAGGATTTCATGAATGAAACCCTATGGGTTTAGTGTTTCATATATGAAAACTAAAATCATGAAACCATGAATCCTAAATGAAACCCTAAATCATAAATCATGGAATGAAACCTTTAATTAGGATTTATGGTTTTAAGAATAATAACCTAAATTATAATTTAGGGTTTCATAAATGAAACATAAACTCATGAGGTAACCTTAAGGATTTAGGGTTTCAAAAAGGACACCCTAAGGATTCAAACCCTAAGGAAATCCTATAAATGAAACCTTAACTCTTAAAGCATTAAATAAAATCCTAAATTAGGATTTAGGGTTTCATGAATGAAACTCTAATGATTTAATGTTTCATTGTTAAACCTTGAATATGGATTTAAAGTTTCATTGTGAAACCTTGAATTAGGATTTAGGGTTTTATGAATGAAACTCTAAGGATTTAGGCTTTCATCATGAAATAGAAACCTTAAATCATAAACCTTGGAGTGAAACCCTAAATTCGGATTTATGGTTTCAAGAATAAAACCCTAAATTAGAATATAGAATGTAGGGTTTCATAAATGAAAATTGAACTCATGAGAGAACCCTAAGGATTTAGGTTTTAAAAAGGAAAACCTAACGATTTAGTGTTTCATTAATGAAACCCTTAAGATTTAGGGTTTCAAAATGAAACCAGAAATCCTATAAAAGAAGCCCTAAATTCTAAAACCTTAAATCTTAAACCATGAAATTAAACACTACATACGAATTTAGGGTTTCATGAATGAAACTCTAACAATATGGGATTTTATTGTGAAACCCTGAATTAAGAATTAAGGTTTCACGAATGAACCATAAGGATTTAGGGTTTCATTTTGCAACCAAAAATTTGCATTTAGGATTTCATGAATGAAACCTTAAATCATGAAACCCTAAATCCTTAATCATGAAATAAAACCCTAAATCTTTAGGTTTTTAGTCATGATTTAATGTTTCAAAAATGAAACCCTAAATTAGGATTTCATGAAACAAAAAATAACATTTAGGGTTTCATGTATGAAACCTTATGGATTTAGGGTTTCATAAATGAAACCTTAAATCAAGAAACTATAAATCCTAAATGAAAACCAAAATCCTTAAGATTCATCCATGATTTAAGGTTTCATAAATGAAATTGTAAATTAGAATTTCTTAAATGAAACCTGAAATTAGAATTTAGTGTTTCACAAATATAACCCTAATAATTTAGTGTTTCATAAATGGAACCTTAAGTCACAAAACCTTTAATTATAAACCACGAAAGGAAACCCTAAATTAGGATTTAGGGTTTCAAGAATTTATGAAACTCAAAATCATGAATAAAACCTTAAGGATTTAGGATTTCAAAAAGGAAATCTTAAGGATTTAGGATTTCAAACTGAAACTGTAAATCCTATAAATGAAACACTAAATTATGAAATCTTAAATTTTAAACCATGGAATGAAACGCTAAATTAGGATTTGGAGTTTCATTAATAAAATCATAAATCCTTAAAGTTTCGTTCATGAAATCCTGAATTCTAATTTAGGGTTTCATGAAGGAAACTAAGGATTTCCTAAATTCTAATTTAAGGTTTCATGAATGAAACTTTAAGGATTTAGGGTTTCATCGTTCATGAATTAAACCCTAAGGATTAAGGGTTTTATCATAAAACCAAAAATTAGTATTTACGATTTCATGAATGAAACCCTATAGATTTAGGGTTTCATAAATGAAACCTTAAATCATGAAATCTTAAATCCTAGATGATATCTTAAATCCTTAACCATAAAATGAAACCTTAAATCGTTAGGGTTTCATTCATGATTTAGGGTTTTATAAATGTAGTACTAAATTAGGATTTCATGAATGAAATCCTAAATTAGGATTTAGTGTTTCTCAAATGAAACCCAAATAAATTAGTGTTTCATAAATGGAACCTTAAGTCATGAAACCTTAAATCTTAAATCATGAAATGAAACCTTAAATTTGGATTCAGGGTTTCAATAATGAAACCCTAAATTAGAATTTATGGTTTCATATATGAAATTTAAAATCATGAATGAAACCCTAAGGATTTAGAGTTTCATTTATTAACCCCTAAGAATTTAGGGTTTCAAAATGAAATCATAAATCCTATAAATGAAACCCTACATTATGAAACCTTAAATCTAAAACAATAAAATGAAACCCTAAACTAGGATTTATTTTTAAAGTCGTAAATCATTAGGGATTCATTTATGAAACCTTAAATTTGAATTTAGGGTTTCATGAATGAAACTCTAAGGATCTAAGGTTTCATGAATGAAATTCTAAGGATTTAGGGTTTCATTGTGAAACCCTGAATTAGGATTTAGGGTTTCATGAATGAAACCTTATGGATTTAAATCCTAGATCCTAAATGAAACCCTAAATCCTTAACCATGGAATGAATCTCATAATCAGGATTTAAGGTTTGATTTATAATTTAGGGTTTTATTTCAAAACCCTAAATCTTTATGGTTTCATTCATCAAACCCTAAATCTTAATCTATGAAACCCTTAATTCTAATTTGGGATTTTATTTCATTTATAAAACCCTAAATCATAACCATGAAAACCTAAATTCTAAACCATGAAATGAAAATATAAATCTTAATGATGAAACACTAAATCTTAAATCTTAAACCTTGAAACCTTAAATCCTAAATCATAAAACCATAAACCATGCAACATAAAACCCTAAAATCTTAAAGTATAAACACTATAATCAAACATTAAATCTTAAAACATTGAACTTTAAACCATGAAACCTTAAATCATAAACCCTTAACTATAAATCATGAAACCATAAATCCTAAAACCTTAAACCATAAAATCCTAAAACATAAACCCTAAACAATAACCATTAACTATGAAAAAATTACTAAACCTTAAACCCTAAAAGTTTAAAGCAATGAACATGAAACTTTAAACATTGAAACCTTATGATCTAAATTATGAAACCCTTAACCATGAAACCATAAACACTAAAACTGATATTCCTAAAATCTTAAGCCTCAAACCTTAAACCATGAAACTATAACCTATAAACCCTAAACCATAAACGATAGAACCTTAAACCATAAATCTTAAATCTTAAACCTTGAATCATGACCCTAAAACCATAAATCATGGACCACAAATTTTAAACCTTAAAACCTTAATCTTTATGAAACCCTAAATGCTAAAACCTTAAACCATGTGGCATAAAATATAAATTGTAAAGCACATACCATAAAACCATTAAATTTTAAATCCCTAAATCATAAACCTTAAACCATAACCATTAACCATGAACAAAAAACAATTAACCATAAATCCTAGAACCTTAAAACAATGAACATGAAACCCTAAATAATGAAACTTTAGGCATTAAAACCTTGAATCTTATAACATAAACCATGAAGCTCTAAACCTTTAACCATGAACCAAAAACACTAAACCTTAAACTTTAAAACCTTAATATAATGAACCCAAAGTACTAAACCATGAAACCTTAAACCTTAAAACCTAACCCATGAAACCATAAACATTGAAACTTTGAACCTTAAAATCATAAACATTAAACCTTGAATCCTAAATGATAAACATTAAACCCTAAAATTGTGAATCCTAAATCATGCATGATAAATTCTTAACCCTAAACCATGTAAACCTAAACCCTGCACATTAAACCTTAAACACTTAACCATGAACCATAAACTATGAACTATGAACTTAAAATCATAAAACCTTATAACATGTAAACTCTAAACCATAAACAATGAATCCTTAAATCGAAAATCTTAAATCATGAATCATGAATCATAATCCCTAAATCCTAGATCATAAAACCAAAAATCATGAACCTCAAATCTCGAACCCTGAATCTCAAACCAAAAACACTAAATCATAAAACCCTGAAATAATGAATTATAAACATTGAAGCCCTAAACCCTAAAACATGAAATCATAAACCATGCAACCAAAAACCTTAGAATCATAAATCATGAACCTTACACTATGAAACCATAAATCATAAAACTCTAAATTGTGAACCCTAGAGCATAAAATCATAAATCATAAATTGTGTACACCTATAACCATAGGCCTAAACCTTAAACAATGAACCCTAAACATTAAACCTTAAATCATAAATCTTTAAATAATGAATCATAACCTTAACCCCTAAATAATAAATCCTTAAACCTTAAATAATGAAATTATAAATTTTGAAACCTTAAAATATTAAACCTTAAACAATGATTTTTTATTTAATTTTACATACATTTTGACATACTTCTACTAACATCTATTTATATTAAATTTACAAATAATTAAAAAATATAATAATATAAAAAAATTATAAATTATAAATTTAATACACGTGTAAGGCGCGAGTTATTGTGCTACTATTACGTAATTGATATACCTAATTTCCCATAACAATTCGATCGCATGGTTTTTTTTTTTTTGAAATCATGGCAGGATGTTGTTGTTCTTGTCGTTTATCCATTTTCTATATTAATATATCTACCACTAATGTTTGGTTGACTTCCCTTTTATCTATAAGCAAGTAGAAAATATCTAATTAAGGCACGATTTGTCGTTTTATGGGAGCACTAATTAGCTGGATAAGGATTGTGATCAACCAATAACACGCAATTTAATTTCGTTAAATTAATAAGTTGCTTGGTCTATACACTACGTAGAGACAGAGTATCTCATGTATTCCTGTGTCATAATCCCTTGTTTTTTTCACACTTAGCTTGAAGCCAGTATCTAATTAAATTAAGCTATCACACTGATTCTTTATGTCACTATAAGCTTATCCATTACTATAATCTAGAGTATTGAATGGAAATTAATTCAGATCAGGATAAGAAAACGATTTTTTTTCCGTCATGAAAACGAGTGTTTGACAAGGAATATGCAAACTCGAATCTACACCTTGGTTAAAATTTAGATGAGAGTTATTGTTAATTTGATATTATTAGGAATATGCGAACTCGAATCTACATGCATCTTTTTTTTTGCTGAATAAATCTGCAAGCATCTTGACACGCTTAAGATAATAATTTCTATCGGTAAAATCTTACACGGTTTCTTAACATTTTTTATTTTATAATTTTGACTATTACATACTATCATGGTTCTTATTTTATACGGTGTAATTAAGCTATTACTTGTTTAAAATCTCTCTCTCTCGTGACTGCATTGATTCAGTGTTGGTGGGGGACCTCTCTCGTTGAGTTCTAAATTCCATTTATTCTGGGCCCATTTTTTTTTTTATAATTGCAATGATTTCTTCTGCAATATGCAATTGCATAATTAGTGTGCCAACTCAACTCATATATAAAACGTATTCTGTGAGATTTGAACATGTTTGGACATTCCGTAAAAAAAATGTTTGGAACAAAAATATTTCTGTTAAAGAATCATAATTTTTGTTTTTATTTTTATTTGTCAGATTTTACATTGAAACACCAGTCTATTTGCGTGAGTATTTCATGGAACAAAAGAAAATATATGTAAGATTTAGTTTTACTACATTATATATTTAGCACTTTATACAATCATTCAATGCAACATTATTCAATAGGGAAAATAATTTAATCTGACTACTCATTTTTATTAATGGAAAAAAAAAAAACCATTGATATATTGGACATGTATGATAAATTAGGAATATTAAGAATATTAGTTATTTTATCCTTATTCATTTCAGATGAGTCAGATTAAAATAAAACACAATAAATTGTAGTATGCTTCTTTTTTTATCCAAGTGTCAGCCAAAAATAGTTAAAAATAAGAGATTTAGAAAAGTATAAAATTATAAATGGTTACAAGGAATTAATAGTTACAATTATAATAAATATAGGTAGTCTTAACCAAATTAATAGTAATAATAAATCTTAAAAACCAGAAGTGCAATTTAATTTGTATTATTACCTCTCCTCTGCTTTACTATACTGTCTTATTTATGTGTATGCAATTAATAAGTTCACACACTGCACCACCCTTCCCTCTTTGTTAACTCTCTATCACTTCTGTGTTCTGTCTCCCTTCTTCCCTTCATTCTCCATTCTAAGAAAGGTGATCAATCTACTCAGTTCTACCATTTTCATCTTCTCTTCATCTTCTCACTTTTCAACAATTCAATTGTACTTTTCCTTCATCTAACACTTTGTGTGTATATATATACTGTCAACTTTTTCTGCATTCTTTGGAGAAAAAACTATCAATGCAGATGCAGGATCTGCATGTTCAGTTTCTCTGCCTCAAGTTTAATTAAAAAGTCCCCTTAAACTCATTGTCTTCTGAATGTTTCTAAGTTACTTCAAGTTTCTGAAAAAAAAAATGTTTTTTTCCCCTGCATTATTTTGGTTTTCTACACAAAAATCATTTTTTTTTACTTTACTTTATGTATTTCTGAGCTGGACTATTCAGAGTTCGCTTGATCTTTCTGCCATGTTATTGTAGATATTATTATTGTTACAATTTCTATTATTTTGGGTTGATTTGATCCTTGTTGAATTGTTCAGTCATTTCTCGGTCTTTTATTGAGACATTTGTTGCTGTTGTTTTCTTTTGCTTGTTATTATGATAATAACGTAAGGTTTACTTGATTGATCTTTGTGTGATTTTTGGTTGACGAGATCATATCATACCTTTCTTTCGTCCTTTTCTGCTTTGCCGTGTTTCACTTTATCTCTTGTGTTTCTCTGCTGCGGGAAACCAGAGTTTGTTTGTACTGCTTTTTATGCTTTACCCTCTTTCTCTCTCTCTGAAGTGCCATTTACCATGTTTTCTGTTCTACCTGGTTGCAGAGGTAAAAAAAAACCAGGAAAAAGGCTTAGAAAATCATAGTTTGTAACTATATATGCTTTTGGTCATGGACGGTTATTCTCATTCAGATTTTGATCTAATTTGGGTTAGTTAATTCAAGTATGTTTTTACTAGTTTTATGCTTGTATTTTCCTATTTCTTCATTTTATTATTAGATGTTCTATGAGGAAAATTGAATAAAATACCAAAAGTGTGTTTTGGTTTGCAATTAGAGATTCCATGGCCTTGATATCTATTTGATCTTCGATTCTATAAAGATCTAAATTCTGTGAAAAGGAAAAACAGATTTTTTTTTGGTTAACCCGTTTGAAATTTGTAGTTAGGAATAGGACACTGACTGATATGTTCTTTGTCTTTGTTTTCTTCACTTTCATTTTTTATTGCACAGTTTCTTGGTTTAATTATTTCAAACTCTCCATTTCGATGTTCTCAATGTGGATCCTGATGAAAGACAAATGACCGGACACAATTTTAGTATATTTTATTACTTTTTCACATGTTGGGATTTTTATATGCACATAGCTCTCTTAACTGAGTCTTTCTTTATTTATGTTTTTCTATTTTTTTACATGCAACAAGGGCTCGATTCTTTCAGACAATATATTAACTATAAAAATCTTGTGTCTTCTTTTGTTCAGCTGGTTTTAATATCTATTCATTTAGCTTCCGGCAAATTGAGCCTTTGACCAAGTACCAAAGATCCCAGTTTTCAACTGCAAGGTGCAAACTGTCTAAAACTTTGTCTATGTGAGAGAATCTTTGGAATCAGGATTGTTTACTCATTTGACTATAGCTGGAATCTGAGAGTTTGATGAGATCTATAGCGGAGAAGAAAGGAACTTGACATGATTTCCACCTGATGTCTTCATTCTGGAACTGAGCAAATGGGCTGTTGTGTCTCAACAAGCAGTCAGAGTACTTGTAGTAGCCGAAGCAATGGAGACACAATCGCTGCAACGTGTCTAGAAATTGGATTCTGTGGTCAAAAGAGTGCAAGGAGAACATTCTCTGATCATGTTGTCTCTTTGCACCAATTACCATCCTTACCAAACAGAATTTTCAGCAATGGAAAGAGCAGGTCTTCTTGCATATTTACACAGCAGGGTCGGAAGGGTATTAATCAGGATGCCATGATTGTGTGGGAAGTAAGTATGTTCATCTTATAGTGTTGAGGATGTATTGTTCTCATTGAATTAGGGGAGATTTAGTTAATTTTGGAAGTTGACATCTTGGTTTGGATCTTTATTTCTGTAGGATTTCATGTCTGAAGATGTGACCTTTTGTGGTGTGTTTGATGGCCATGGTCCACACGGTCACCTTGTTGCACGCAAAGTCAGGGAAGCCTTGCCGCTAAAACTGCTTTCATTTTTGCATTCCTCCGATTCAGGGCGAAATGGTTCGGGTAAAGCTTGTTTTAGGGGCAACATGAAGCCTGAAAGTGGAGAATCTGAGATAGATTTCTCGGCTGAAGATAAAGAAAATTCTATGTGGAGAGAAGCTTTCATGAAGGCATTCAAGGCTATGGATAAAGAGTTGAGGTCTCATCCAAATTTGGACTGCTTCTGTAGTGGGAGCACAGCTGTCACTATAGTGAAGCAGGTATGTCAAAGAGCAGCAGCATCAACTATCCTCATGTTTCCTTTTCTTTTGCACATTTTTTATTTTCTTCACTTTCCAGGGTTCAAATTTGTTCATGGGAAATATTGGGGATTCCCGGGCAATCATGGGATCCAAGGAAAGCAATGACTCCATGGTGGCAATTCAGTTGACCATTGATTTGAAGCCTGATTTGCCAAGTGTGTTATATACCATCACCATTCATCCTTTCTATGTCCAATCTATGTTTTTGCTTGATGTAAACTTGTTCAAATTTGTATGTAAATTCTTATAGGGGAAGCAGAAAGAATCAAACGGTGCAAGGGTAGGGTATTTGCATTACAAGATGAGCCAGAAGTTCATAGGGTATGGCTGCCTTTTGATGATGCACCAGGATTAGCAATGGCTAGAGCATTTGGAGATTTTTGCTTAAAGGAATATGGCGTGATTTCCATCCCTGAATTTTCTCATCGGCTGCTAACAGACAAAGATCAGTTCATTGTTCTTGCCTCAGATGGGGTAAAAATTTTCAATCTCATATTTAGTTTTATTTGTTCATCCTTTTTTGTGCTATAATGAAAATTGTTTCAATCTCATTATTTCTCCGTGTAGGACCAATTGAAGTTACTTTCTGAGGGCTATAGGCTGCAGTAACTGCAATTTTTTAATGTTAACCATTAGACCACCAGGTCATGCTGTGAAAGAGTGAAATAAGAACATGTAATAAATAGAGGAAATTTTTTAGATTAGTATTTGTAAAGAACACACTGCATTAACTATATGGTGGTAGTGGCAAGGAAACTGGGAAATGACTTCTGAAAACCAACCTTTGTGTTGGACTGAAATTTAGCACTAGTCATACATAAATATTAACAAGTTGGGAATTGGGACTTGATCCAATTTATTTGCATCTCTTGTCAAGCAGTATTACTCTTTCTTGTTTAGGTCCGTGTGAAAGGCATCTGAATTGTCAACCAACTTGCTTTAAGCTATGTATATCCTATTGTTTTCTCTGCATAACAATTTTATTAAGATAATTAAACATCCAACAGTGGCATTATAAGCTACAAATATAATAAAAGTGAACAACATTGTGCAAGATATGGTAAGAGAAGAAGTTTACAGTACCCTTTGTCACTTTTGATGAGGATACAATATGCATTGCTGAAGTGGAATTTGCATAGTCCACAAAATAGTCCATCCCACATTCCCACCATGCATATAGTATAATACTTTCTCCACTGGACAAAATTGTACATATTGCATTGCTGAACATTGTTAGAGCACTTTATCATTGATTCCCTGCTTTCCTGTGTATGTTGACTACTCTACAAGAATTAACTTTATGTTTTGTGCAGGTCTGGGATGTTTTGAGCAATGAAGAGGTGGTTGGGATAGTATCTTCAGCACCAACTCGATCATCAGCAGCCAGGATTCTGGTGGATTCCGCAGCTCGTGAGTGGAAACTTAAATATCCAACTTCAAAAATGGATGACTGTGCAGTTGTGTGCCTATTTTTGGATGGAAAAATGGACTCAGAATCTGATTGTGATGAACAATGCTTCTCTTCTGCAACCATCCAGAGAAACCATTCCGATAATCCGGTTGAGTCAGATGACGGTCAAAAGCCTGAGCCATCTTTGCAAAGGAACTTTACCGTGAGATCCTCAGAAGAAAATGGGACCTTTGGAAGAGGAGAAGGAAGGGCATCTGTTAATGTTGAAGGTGGAACATCAGCCACTGAAGATCAAAACTGGTCAGGTCTGGAGGGTGTAACACGAGTAAACTCACTGGTTCAACTTCCTAGATTTTCGGAGGAAAGACTAAACTCTTGAGTTTTGTTGGTTCACACTGGGATTGTAATACCTGTTATTGTTACACAGAATTCAACAAAGAAAATCTTTCTATGGTTCAGTAGTAAATGATGCTTAATTAAGGTTAACACAAAATGGATTCACTGTCTAATATTGCTTAATATCAAAATTCAAACATGAATAACACAAGCCAGCTAGTCTGGGTTGAAAGTGGCATTCCTGTTCTGCACACAAATGAAATCCATCAATGAAATTTGAAGACTCCTGCTAGTGCTGAGAATATGCCTAAGACTTCTGAATTTTGACTAATGCCTTCAGATATTTGTTCAAGTCTTGAATTCTTTGGCTTTGGCTTTGACTTCATGTTAGAGAGTGTTTCAAGAGTTGGCTTTGTCATTGTCAAAACATTCTTTAAGCAACTTCAGTTCTTCAATAATTGAAATCTTCAACTGAGGATATCATAGTTGTATCTTTGATTGCACAAATGTATCGCTTTTCCTATGACTTTGACTTCACAACAACCTTCCACTTTTCACATTATAAGTATAGCAATTAATTAACACTAAAACACTTAACTGCAAACCAGTGACACTAAAATACTCACCTGAGTCTGAGAGTGTTAAATCACAAATGGAATAAAAGATAGACCAACACATGTAACAATACTAGGAAAGTCGTGTGGAACACCAGTGTTTGTTTATCCATGGAATTGAAACAATTGCATTAACCATCAAGTCTTTATCATGAGGGTATTGGTCTATTTTATTTTTAGTTGAGCCAATTAAACTTGTGCATACTTAACAAATGAAACCCTTGACTGCACATTGGGAAAGTGTTTTTTAGATGATTGTACTGCCAAAATTAGGAACATGCGTAGAACTGAAACGACAAACTCCAATTTTGATTTAAAAAATGTAACAAAAACACTTGTAGAAGTAGAACTACATTTAAGTTTTGTCCTTTCAACTCTACTATGTGCGCTCGCATTTACAGTTTTTGTTCCCGTTTGAAAAAGTTGTTACTGCATAAATAAGCGAATGAAAACTACTGCATATTTTGTACACTGTCTTTACCACACATGGCGGTCCATAACTGAGGCATGTGACGGCTCTATCATTTAATGGCCGCTATCAAATTGGTGCCAATCTTCCACAAATAGAAGGTAATAAAAGTGAAAGTATATAGGATCAACTGTGACAAATGATGTGTCCTGAAGTTCACTGAGCCACAAAATGATCAACTACCAAAAGAGACACCATGTATGCAGCACACGAGTCATTACCAATGCCAGTAGCATTTGCCAAAGAAACAAACACTTAATTCACCGCCACAGTACACACCCAACTCGGCGTAAACTGTGGCTATATATAAAACACAGACACTCCCTTCAACTTCAACACAAAACACATCTCATTCAGTGTCATCACACAATGGCTTGCAAACCTTCCTCTTTCCTTGCACTTCTTCTCATCGTCACAATCCTTCTTGCCACTACATGGGAAGCAGTAGCTAGACGCCACGTTAATAGTCCAAAACACTCAAACAAAGGGGACAAGAAAGAGCCTCAGTTTATGTTCCCTCCTGAAGGTAATTTTCATTTTCCTGGCTTTGGGGGAGCAGGGTTGCCACCTTTATTTGGGTTTGCACCTCAAAATCCAAACACTGGTGGTAGTGGACTAGGAGGGTCAGGAGGACCAGCAGGTCGTGGTTATGTTCCAGGTGGTGATGACACGTTTGTCCCAAACCCTGGTTTTGAGGTTCCAAACCCAGTAGGCAGTGGTGGTGGAGTTCCAGTTCCAGTTAATCCTTGAGTCCTCCCAGTTATGAGCATCATCATTGTACTAGTTAGGTTGTGTAGTTTGGAATCCTGTTATGCTTTTCACAAATTGAAGTACTAGTCTACTGTTTTTTGTACTCGTCAATAAGTAGTAGTTCTCTGTGTGGTATGCAGAGCCTTTCTGCTCTCTTTTATTTTGTTTGAAATGTAATGCCGGTTGTATTCGTTGGTCCTCAATCATTAATCATATCTCCTCAATTTCAATGGCTAGTGTCCTAGTCAATTCCAAATATTTAAATTTAGAAATACGTGGTATCATAGACAATCACTCCCAATCGCAAATAAAAGAGAAAAGTTATCTGAACTCTTGAGAGGCAACATAAAACTGGTAGACACCTTAATCTTTCTAATTACTTAAACCATGTTGAATTTTTCGCAATACAATGATATCACATTTGATTACCCAATGCATGAAAGGCAGAAGAAAGAAAAAAGTTTCTTCGATTAAACGCATGGCAATGGAAAGATTAATCTAATGCAAACATATCATAAATAAAATCGGTATTACCTTTTTTTATTTGAAAAAAAAAATATTGGTTGTTCCATTATATATTTATTTAAATCAAGGGATCTAACCCAATTAGTTGAACAGATTGGTGTATGTTATAAACCTAACACCCTATTCTCGGATAAAAAAAAATACATTTATTTAATATCTTTTATTGAGTACTAAGATGTTAGGATGTTATTAGAGGACATATCAACCAACCATGAAGGATAGAAAAGCCTCACATAAATGCAAGCGACCACACCAAACAACTGATAAATGAAAGCAGATAATTCATAGAAATGGCATTTCGTCTTGAGTTGAATAAACAATTGGCAAAGAAAAAGGAAATTGCTCTGTCATCACTATCAGTTTTTAATCTCTACAATGTACTTTGATATTGATATTGATCTTAGTTGTCATCCTTGTTTACCACAGTCACTTTGAAAGATCAAATGTATGTAATATACAAGACTATAATGAAAGACAATGCTGGTGGAAGTGAACAGTGTAAATTTTCAAATTCGAGAACAATAGTTGAGAAAGATGGTAAATTCAAGTGATACATTACATCATAGGATCTGATAAAAAAAAAAAACGACAGTTTCTAGTTGCCACATCCTTCAAGCTTGGAACTAGGTTTGTAATGGAAGACTAGTTATGTCATGCGAATATCCTGCCCAAAGAAGTGGAGGTGAAGAAAGAGTATATCAGAAAGAAAAAACATGTTTTATAGAAAATTGTTTGTACAAATCATCATGTAGCTCAAAGATAACATTAAGAGGAATGATTCATGAAAATTCATTTTTTTTTTTTATCTCTATGTTTCTAATTACACCATACATACCACTTATCATATCTCTATTTGTTTTTACTTGAACTGATCTCTTTCTCCTGTTAGGTGTCAAATGGATTTCGAATGTCCATAAAAATGAATTTGTGTTGGAAGCATTAAGTACAAGTACTTACTAGCATACACATTTACGTTAAAACAACTCTTGAAGTGTGTGTGTGAATCGTGATAGCTTACCTGCGCTGCGTAGCTGAGAATCGAATCAAATGGCGAGAATCTTGGAAACGATGAAGCAGAGGAATCCAAGGAAGATGAAAATGAAAAGGTAATCGACAAAGACGAAGAATTTGGTAGAGCCATGATTCCTCTTATTCCTTGTCGATTTGGCCACCGACTCGTTCACTTCTTCGATCTTCGCCATTGCAGTGCTGCAGATCAGAGAGTGGATCATTACCGATGCGATGCGACCCGCGGCTATTGTTGAATCTCCTCTATGACCCAACCCAAAAGCTATGCACCACGGAAAATCCAAAATAATCCGACACACCAAATTAATAATACTTTTAGCCAATAAATTAATAATATAATAATATGTGTATTATTTTTTTATATAATTTGTTAAATATGTTGTTATATTTTTTTAAAATAAATTTTTAATTTCTATAAAATATATTGTTTTTACTCTATAAATTTTTTATTATATTTGAGTCCCTATAATATATTTTTAAAAAAGTAATAGGTTAATTAAAATTAAATTGATGTTATATAATAGAAAAAAAACCTAATACATTATTCTTAAACATAATCAATAAAAATTTTACAACTAATAAAATAAAATAAATTAATAAATTAGGTTGTAAATTAAATCATTTTTAAATATTTTTTATATTTTTATCTAATATATTTTTTCCAATTCTTTGTTAAATTACATTAAAAATTTAAATACATAAAATATTCAAATTTAGAAAATATTATTTGAATTTCAAAATAATATATTTTTGTTGTTTATTTTATTTTAAATAATAATTTTATTAATGCAAATAAAAGACTTTAATTTATTATAATTCAAGACTTTGTAATGTTTATAATTTTTAATTTTAAAATGTAATTTTAATTAAGATTGATAAATTTTACTATAATATTAAATTTCCAATATAATTAAAAAAGAAAAAAAAATACTCTACGATCTTAAAATTAAAATTATAATATAAAAGGATATCAATTCTTTTTCTACTTCAAAATTTGATTTATCAATCTATTTAATTTTATTAATTATAAAATTCTTATTAGTTGTGTCTAATAATAACTTTTAGGTTTGTGCCTAATTAAGCACTTCTCGTTATAAAATATTGATATCCATTTAATCTTTAATTACAATCATAAAAATTAATATTAATATTTATGTGGTATTTTAATTTTAATTATTGTAACATTTTTTTATGGATTATGAAATTAGTTATTAGTCTTAAAATTTTTGGGAGAAAAATTTATTTTCAATATGTTCATTTAAGTAATAAAGAATAATAATAAAACACTTCAATATTAATTTTAATTTTACATAAAAGTCTTTATTTTTAAAATATACATTAAAAAAAAACAATATAAGATCCATCTATTAATAACGATACAAAGCAAATACCTTCATTTTTTTCTTTTTATTTTGTTTGGATTAAGAATAAAATATTGAGAGAGAAAAAATAGAAAGATAGAAATAAAATAAATAAATCATGTCATATAAAAATGAAGAAGAAAATCCCACCAATCTTCAAAAAAAAATAAAAAATCCCACCAATTTAGATGAGTAGAAAATTTTATCCCATACTAATGTCATCCCTAGGCACAACCTATATTTTTTTTCCATCAAATTCACTTTTTGCATTTTAAAATTGTTAAATTGATATTTTTTTATATAATTAAGATTGTGACACATACATTTCGTGCTAAAGTCATTCATACTAAATACTAAATAACACTTTCCTAAATCTAATTCCCCTTGCAATGTTCTTCTATTAATTTTCTTACTTCTTTTAAATGATAATTATTGAAAAAAAAATTATATTTCTAAGACATTTATTTATTTAATATTTTCTTAATAGAATAGGAGTGAAAAAATTTTAAAATTTATGATTTTCATTTGTAAACAATAATAAATAGTATTTACAAAAAACTAAAATAAAAAAATGTTACCTGCATTTTTGATGCTCTATATGCATGAGCAAATTACCTGTTGATGCCCATAGAGCGAAGTGGTTGTAATGTTTTTGTTTTTCTTTGGTAGTTTTTATTTTTATTTTTATTTTTTCACCTTTTTCATCACTACATATGAGATGAATTATTTTTTTATACAGAAAAACGGATATATAAGGTAATCCAATACAACCCAAGAAAAGCAACATAGTTTAACCTGAACAGTTGATCTTAGCCAGAAGGATGTACAACCTGTGTAACTGTATATATACTGTATGTATGGGAAGCAGATCAAGACCTCATGTCCTAAGGTCGCTCAATTGGACCTTCAACTGATAGATTCTTCAAATCCTTGATGAGGTTGGTTTTGTAACTGCCATGAACCTAGACAGTTTTTTCTCCGGTTCTCAGTTTGTTTATTCCTGGTGGTACACAAGATATATGTAATAGACAATAGAATGAGAAAAAAAAAGTTATTATCTTGAAAAATAAAGTAGAACATCTATGGAAATGAATACTCATCGAATTGGAACATTGGACTAAGACAAGGCATAGTATATGGTGCATTATTTTTTATCTCAATTTTAAAGAAAGATTTACCAAATCAAAAAGTAAAGAAAATAGGAGTTAAACTGTGCTGAACAGTTTTTCTCTTCATTTCATGGTAATGATCACGAGTCTCATCCTCGACCCTAAAAACACCCCAGCGGAAAACACAATACTTACCTTGGAATTTTGGCTTGAAGTGGATGATCCTGTTTCTGATACTGTCTCCGATATTCGGGCTTCTGATTTCTCATTTGAATAGCTATAAACAAAACAAGAATTGTGTATGGATGAGAGTCCTGTTGACATTTTTAATGCTATTTTGTAGTGTGCATCCATGTATAAAATGTCACTGTCAAACATCCTTCCTTAAATGGGAAAATAATCATAGAAAAGAAAACCTACGTGGAAAGTATTGTGACCCAGATGAGCTCCACACAGTCCACCCAAAGAAGCCTTTGTTCCACAGGAATCACACCATAAGTAATCAGATGCGCAAAAGGCCAAAGTTTCCACCCTGCCTGTGAAGCATATTAGAGATTTTAGTTGCCCGAACAGAAGGCAGTTTTCTAATCAAATAATAATATACAATTTATTCATTACATTATACTATTCTTCATCCCTGAATTGCTAGTGTGATTAGTTGTATAACAAATTTCTTCCTTAAATTTTCTCATTTTCCTTTTTAGGTGTCAATAAGACCAAATGGGCAACTATAACAAGGCCATTCCCACAGTGGACATATAGCAGGTACACCACCTTCTGTGGATTCTATTTGTTCACTCTAATTGTTACTTCTCTACTATATATACCCAACACTATAACAGTAAAATGCTAGAAATTTGAACCTGAGGGTATGACATAGTCCAACTACATAAGCTCAATTTTTTAGCTTGGCACAATTACTAACATGGTATTGATGCATCTCCACAACTTTACAATGACACTAAAGCCATGTATGCAATGAGGCAAGTAATTACATTTACAAATTACAATTAACATCTGAAAACAGCATAAAGAAACAAATAAAATAACTACTCACAGTAAGCAAGGGCCAAAATGTTGACTTCAGTTCACCATATATGTTGGTCAAAGATTCAAAACGCAACAAGCCTAAAACCACAAAGTAGATGCTGTTCCAAATTGCAGACCACACAGTTTGGTCGAAAGCAACTTTAGCAGGGACAACCCACCATTCTTGGAAAGGAAAAAGAGCCTGTGGAATCATGCAAACAATTTCAGACATTCATAGAATATAACCCAATAGTTCTAACTCAAGTAGACACAATAATCACCTCACACAGGTGGTAGTAATAGTGAGAAAGTGATCCATGGAGAGTAAACCCAACAAGACCTGATCTGAGTACCCGTGTCGGATCAAACTCAAAAAGAGGCTTTCCTTCATAGCACTGTATATTTTGATTAGAAATAGATGAAGTGTTGTTAAAACTTAAAATTCCATGTCCAAAATAAGCATTTCATATTTTTGGGAGTCAAAAACAAACCTGAGCAATCCAGTCTCCAGTTGAGTAGACAATCCCACTTATTGCCATTTTAGCCAAAACTGGGTTTGCTTTCAGAGCTTGCTCATAGGCAATCCAATTGTGTTCAGGTATATACCTTACAATCTCATAAAGGGTCCAACCCTGAATAATAAGATCCCAGATAGTAGTTAACTTCTTCGCCATATTATTCAGAAAATGCACTGCAGTTCTCTTAATCACTCTAGTATTAAACATCTTCCCCTTGTTTCTTTATTATTATTATCAGTGAAAAGAAACTTGTGCAACCAACAAGAACATGATTGTTTAACTTGGAACAATGTTTCAGCTCAAATCAACCAACGATGTTTTTGCATGGTATGTATGAATGTATCTCAAACCATTTTCACTTTCTGTTACGTTTAACACCTCACAAATGGTTCAATTTTCAGTTCTCTACTCTCGGTGGTGTCCCTAGATAGAATAGCATACCCTATATATATCCAAGAAACCAGGCCCTTGGAATTTGAATTTAAACACAACTCAACCCCAAAAACTAACTCTAACTCATAGGATGAGAGTTGTTCTCTCCTTATATATACTATTTTGACTATATCACTAATCACCATGATCTCCAACACACCTCCCTCATGCCGAACACTGGGCATTTAGCCAGTGAAATTTGGAAGATTAGACATTTCTAGTAATTTGATAACGGGTGGCCTGATAGACTTAATAACAATTACTAGGATAAACTCTCATATCATCTTATTAAAGTTTGAATTTGAACATAACACCAAAAGTTAGCTCATGCAGTGATTGTTGCTCCCTACATATATACACTATATTGGCCATATCACTAATTAACCTGAGACTGAATCAGATAAAATCAAATTAAAAAAGGCCAAAGCCACGAACTTTAAGTAAAGTAAGAGTGAAGAAGCTCATTTCAAGGGGTACAATACAAGTGAAAAGCAGCAGTTCAACAATAAATAATAATATAATAATAAAAAAAGAGAGAGAGGCAAAATAAAAATGGAAAATTGAAGGTACTGACATGCCAGTAGTCATGGTCAATGGTGAGCAACTTGGTGACAGCAAAAGTCCCAACCCCCAAAACGATGATGGCATTAACGGTACTACTGCTTGTGAGGCTCGGAACAACCTCTGACTCTGTGTGAGACTCGGAAGGTTGAAACCCCTCAACTTCGTTGAAACGGGTTCCTCTGTCTTCAGACACCGGAACTATTTCTCGATCCTCTGCGACAGAGGTGATGATACTGATCCTACGACTTCGTTTCGGGGTTCGGCAAGAGAAGGGACCCAAGTGGGTCTTCGACAAGGTCGATGTAAGTATAGGAAAGACAGTGCAAAGAGAAGTAACAGTAGCCATGGAATGGAAGAGGGTCCGAGGATTGCGTTTCACTGTTTGTGTCGTGTGAATTTCCAAGTGTTTCCTTTTCGGGACATCATCAACCTTCTCCGTTACTCCCACACCGACGATGTGAAAGTACGAATTGCCTTTTTTTTTTTTTTTTTTTTCTTTAATTTAATTTTTCAAATAATCGTCACAAAAGTTTAATATTTTTCAATTAAATAATAATGTTTTTAAATGATTTTCTTATAAAATTGTTTATGGTATTAAAATGTTGCTAAAAACTTTCCAACAAAAAGACTTCGTTAAATAGTTAATTAAATAGTTTGACTTGTAAGTTTTTTTTTATAATCTTTAAGATTAGCATATTTATTTAAATAAAATTAATTAAAAGTTTGAATTTGTCTTATTGAAATAGAATAAAGTTTGAATTTAACTGATTTAACTCACTTAAATATATAACTTATATAAATAAGTTACATTTAGTTTTTTGCTTTTAAAAAAAATTAGTTACATTTATTTTTTCTAAAATCTAACTTATCTATTTATATAGACATATATATTAAGTCTTAAGTTTCAGTTTGTTTAAATTTATAATAAATATTTATAAAATAATTACTTATTTTATAAATAGATAAGATTTATTTCTTTAAATAAATAGAAATGGTTCAAATCAACATATTAAAAACATAAATAATTACTTATTTTATTAAAATAAATTTAAACAAACCAATCAATTTACGTATAAATAGCTTCTATTTTTTATTTTATAATTTATTTTACACAAAAAAAATTTGGCTTATTAGTCTATTTAAAGATAATTCAAGTCAATATAAAAAATTTAACATGATATGAATTTAAATAGGTTAATCAGAAAGGCTTTCAAAAATATAAAATCAAGCCTAAAATTTATCCTTCCCCTAGCACTGAAAAAAAAATCACACTATTTCAGGTTTTCAGTTTTTATAATGAAATATTTTTTATTAATTTTGTCCTTAATAAATAATAGAATACCTAATAATGAGTTTATAAAAATTAAGAAAAAAATAAAAATATTTTAATAACTAACCGTAAATAAATACTGTTATTTCAAAGTAAATACTTTTCTTTATTTTAGTTAAAAAATCTTAAAACTCAATTAATTTAAAATAGAAGTAATAAAAAATAAGAAATAACACGTCAAAAAATTTAAGCCTTAATTTTTAACTAACTAAACCTTTTTATTAAGTAAATCATTATTCTATTTCTACTCGTCGCTTTGGTACACCCTTAAAGCTATAGGGAAAATTACCTAAAACCGCAGTGCAGTTACAATTAATGATAACATGTAGACCATATATATGCTTTGGTACTTCAATATAGACCGACGCATCTAGCTAGCTCCCTCCCCTATTGTACTTTAAGTTTCACATGCTTATTAAAAAAACAATCATGATTCATTTGTTGGGATTATAAGAGTGGAAGTGCAACGATAAGATCTCCCCAAGTTCACAGTACTGTTCCTCTAACTAGCTAGCACAGTTACCCTAAGCTGGACCATTTTATTTCTTTGATAATTGATACTCATACAGCACCACCACATGCATCAACGCTTTAATCTAATCTGATTGCAACTACACGGCGCATGCATTACGATGCTTAGAGTATATATATTTCAGACTTTCATATCTATTTGTCAGCCAATTGTACCAGAGTGTAATGTTTTGGACTTGTTTTTTACAATTAGGTACGTACATTAAAAAAAAAATGGATAGATTGCATTGGATCGGTTGCATGTTTCTGTTAAGATTGATCTACAAGCACCCTGAATTAATTCTTGAAATTAAAGAGACATAAAGAAACCATTACAACACCCCCCCAAAGGCAACAAAGCCATAGTAAAATTTTGAAAAAGAGTGATGCATGCATGCACATGATTGAAGTATATATTAATTATAAGCAGTGCTGCGAAAAGTTTGAATGGTGCATGCAGTAAGAATTTGGAGGAGGAGCGGGTTGTTAGTGCACCTAGGGGTCTTGTACTGGCCCAGTGCTGCACCATTCTCCACGAAATAATCCAAAATCTTTTGAAAAGTTCCTCTCTCTACAATGCAAAGCATCAAAGGTCCTATTGAACTGGTTTTCCTGGCGACAACATAGCCATGGTCAACAAAAGCTGCATCCATTTCCCTGCAGCATGCCTCAAGTACCTTGTCCTCGGCCTCACCTTTTATCTCCCAGAATATGACGTAACAGCCTGGCTGCTTTGACACATCTGCATGGCTTGTGAAATCAACCACCTCAGCTCCTTTTTTTGCCTTGTTTAGCAGCACTTGTGACCCTTTCTCTACCACATTTTGAAGGTCTCTCTCTGTGTTCTTGTCTATATTCACTGTTAGAATTAGTTTTCTTCTGCATATAAAGTTCAGCTTTGGGGTCCCATTGTGATAACCTGCCACTTCCACCACGTCTCCTAGTCTGTACCTATACAGCCCTGAAAGTGAATAAAAGAATGTCATATATCTAGAAAACTCATCAAATGCTGCACTCAAACCAATTCTACTAATTGGGTTAGCAATTCACTTTAAAATTTTAGGTTGTGCTAAATTAAACTAATTTCATGATTTTTTTTTTTATCTCAAAACCTATATTCATTAGTTAGATTTCAGGTGAATTTCATACTTTTTACATTTTATTTTAATTCAAATATTTCGCTTATTTTCTCAACCAGACACACCTGTAACTGGACTGGACCATTCTATGAAAACACTTGTTGATAACATTGATATATTCGGAAGGATTACACTATTTCCAGTTTGGATAGAAATTTGAAAATGACCATTACTGACAATGCCATGGTAAATCCTTGTCAGAACTCAGAAGAGACTGGAATGACAGTTACATAACATGAAGGAAAATAACAAAAAGCCAAAGGTCACGACATATTATATGAACACTCCCGTGGGATGTGGGCACACAACCCCTAATTATGACCAACACCCGCCAGAACTTCAGAAGTTTTCAAACCCCATTTCCAGAATATTATTGCATAATTCAATTATGCATCTGACATATCTAAACCAACTTTTCTAGACTTGTGTGATATGATCAAAGATAAGAGATTAGGTTCATCGTACGTAGTATTAATTTGACACGTCTAATTTTCCACGCTAAGCATTATTTTATGTGAGGACAATGGTTCTAATCAACCATGCCTAACCCTGAAAAAAGTTTCTGTTGGGTGGGACTCAAATGTTTGGAAGAACTTATTTGGTGTTACGAAATGAGACGTATATAAACAACCTATTAATTATAATAAGTATTTTTGTTTTATCTTATTTTAACAAGTTCTACACAAAAAAAAATCTCAAAATACCTTTTAATTTGTTAAGCTTTATATATAGTCAAGTTTATGATTAGACTGTCATTTTAATAAACTTTTACTAAACAAGTATTTGTTTAATTATTTATCTAACACAATTTAAACGATTCAATACTTATTTTATATGCAGAAACTATTCAGTATTTTATATGCAGAAACTATTCAATGCAGGTGGAATATAAACTATAAAGAAGAGGAAGACGGAAAGAAAGAAGAAAAGGTAGAGAGAAGGATAAGTGATATAACAATAATAATAAAAAAAAGTCAAAATAACGAAACGGGCCGGGGAGATAATATTTTGAATGTATGTTGAGTATTTTCATCATAATTAAAATAGGTTATTTACTTTAAAAGGAAAGTCAAAACATATATATAGTTGGGATATATATGATTCACGCTTGTTAAATATTTGTATGAAGAATGATGTCCAAATAATATAAGTCATGGTCTATCAGCTGGAAGCATGTGTCGAATAAATGAGCATTTAATTGACTAATATTATCACAATGAGAAGAATGGATGAATGGATAATTACCAGTAAAAGTTGTGAGCACTATTTCGTACTCTTGGCCAACTTTAACCTGGGATAGTGGGATTGGCTCGTCTTCCATGAAATCATGATCAGCTACTGAGCTGCAGCAATCTTGTTTCTGTCTATAAAGTGGTATGAACTCAAAGTAAGAGAACGTGGGTACTATAGCAAAGGTTACTTTCTCTGGAGCCAAACTCGGTTCCACATTAACCCCTATCCAACTCTCAGTTGAACCATAGTCACCACTTACTAGTGCCACCCCATTTGCATAATGCCTAACCTTTTTCAAATAAGGTTGCATAGAGCCTGTCATTATGGAATAAACGTACTTGGCATTTGGCCAAAGCTTTGGAACCAAACCAAACCAATCCACATGTTCTAGCTCCAAGCATGCTTCTTCTAGTTTTGAGGCCAAAGTGGGGTTTGAAGTGATTATACCCAAAACAGCTTCTCTCATTTTGGGTAACTTGATTCTTGGACTCAAAGTGCCGTGTCTTATGTCATTGCAAAGTTCTTTCCAAAGCTCTTCGAAAGTGCAAAAGGCTTGCACTATGCCAAAGACAAAAGCTGAGGAAATAAACTCTACGTGATCAGAGAAGAAGAGGCCAAGAAGGAGGTGGCAGTAAGTGGATTGTTTATAGTCCCCTCCCGAAATAACTTCGTAGGGGCTGCAAGTGAATGACTTTGTTTTCTCCTGTTTGGTTTTGAATTCTTCACTTGCGTAGTAGTGTGTTGTGGCTGTTCCAACTGTTAACCCTCCTTTTGTCTTGAACTGGTTGCTGCTGTATATGAACTCAAGATTCCTTGCTCCTTCCCTTGTGGGATAAACCCTATAAATTAAGAATTCAAAAAAGCATAATAAGATAAAACTTCGAAAATTAACACTAGCTAGGTCATCGTGACTCAATGAGACTTGAGAGAGGCACACACACACCTTGATCTATAAGCTGCTGTTAAAGTGAAAGTTTGAAGGGTCGTTTGAGCACTATGGAGTGTAAAGGGTACGAACTTCTGCCTTCCCTCTGTGGTTCCAGAACTGCACAACCTCTACCTTATAAGATTACATTTTAAAGAAAAATAAAAATAAAAAGTTTATCACAGAGGAGGATTATATATATGTGTGTGTGTGTGTATGCATGAGAATGACAAAAGTTCCATGGTTAATTTCTTCACTTGGGCTATTATCATGATCCGGTAAATTGATTACTTGCACCAACATCTTGTCATATTATTAAATCATGGTATGAGATAAATGGATAGATATAGAGAGAGAGAATAAGGAAATTAAAGTACCATATATATATATATGGCCTGCATTTAACATTCTATATTCTGATTCCCTTTCATCTCATCACCCAAAAGAGGAAGGAAAGAACATAAAACTAATAGTACTGCAATGAACCCCATTTATCACCGAAAAAGGGGGAAGGGATAGAACTATGAAAAAGAAGTAATAACACATGTGTAAATAATAAAAAAGGCAATAATACATAGTACCTTAAGGAAAGAGTGGTTATGGGTTGTTGTGTGAGTATAGGAGCTGTGTCTCCATCTGCAATTTTTTGGATACATGGCTCGAAATCTGCATGTGAAGCAAGGGGAACCACAGAAGTAAAAAGAGATTCCAAGGCACATGCATCCATTTCTGAGATATTGTAGCTCCCCAGCCATTTCTTTAGATATTCAACCCCACAGTTCTGTTTCAGAATCTTGCACAGTGTCTGAGTCTGAACCGAACCAGCGTTCTTGGACACGTCTTCAAACCAGGAAATGATATCAACAAAGCCATTGTTGTTGCTGCTGCCACCATTACTAACATTGTAACTGAGAACTAGGGGTGGTTCCATTGAAGAGGGTTGTTATTGGTTCTGGTTCTGGTGCTGGTGCTGGGGCATTGGCAAGTAGTGTTGTTGTTTCAATTAATAATAAAAATGAAAAAATTGATGAGTGGTGGTGTGGTGGGTGTCTGTTTCCACAAGGCAAGTAGATAGAAAAAAGACAAACTAAGCAGTGAGCCCACCGTTGAATTGAATGAATAAAAATATTTAAAAATATATATATATATATATAAATATAATAGATGATATAATTTGACAAAAATAAAATAAATAAAATATTAAATAGGTGCTTACTGAGATATTGAATATAGAAAAATCAGTAATCAAATTGAAATATCCCTGTTTAATTACTTTGGTTATCAATCAAGACCTATAGCAATAGCAATAGCAATGTCCGGATATTCAATTTCAAAGGGTTGAACAAACCTAATGTAATGTTGCTGCAGAAGATTGGTACGATCAGTTATAGACCACAGGATATAATAAATGGGGTTATCAGCCATATTTCTTAATTTAAGTGCGAATATATTTTAACATCCAATTTTTTGAAATATTCTATCAACATTTTTCAATGTTTTATATCTCTTTTCTGGGATCATATCTATATAAAAAAAAAATCTTGTAGAATAGCGTTTCTAAAAATTATTTTCCTTAACTTAAATGCCATGTATGTATGGTATGGTAAGGGGACCAAGCTATACACCACTCATGACAGCTGAGAACTTTCCTTTCCAAATTTATTGTGAGCCACCGTTCGAAAATGAGACCTGCATAGCTAGTGCATACAGTTCCTTCACCGAGACTTGTAAAATATTGTACGGTAAGTTACAGTATTAACGTCTTTGATTAAAGTATTCTTTCTTAAATAAACTCTTATTTTCGTCAGTTATGGGAAATAATTGTCATATATAATACTAGTCACTAATATTAGAAGAAAAAAAAACTAAAACTAAATTTCATCAATCAAATCAATTTGTCATTAATTAATGAATAAAAATCTTTAGATATTCCTATATTAATTATTTTATATCTAATAACAGAAAGATAAAAAAAATGATAAATATAATAAATGATATAATTAATAGGATGAGAGATAGAGAAAATATTAAAAGGTATCGAGAAGATTTTGAAAAAATGTAGTGTTAAAATATTTTCACCCTTACTAATTTCGTTAATAAATTTGTGATGTGTACGTTATGCATCACTTTTTGAAGGTTCTAGCATGTAGTACATTATGCATAAACACGTCAGCGAGAACTAAATTGAAGATTTAATTAGACATGGTTTTAATGATTTTATATATATATATATATATATATATATCAGTAGAACTTCATTTTTAGATGCCAAAGTGTGACATTCATTAACTAATTTGATAAATAAAATGACATTAAATTATTTAGTGACAATAATTCGATTTACTGTTGAAATTTAAAGATATTATTCAATGTCTAAATAATGAAGTTTTTTATTTTGTTTACAACAGTCTAAATAATGAAGTTAAAGAAAGATAATAAGACAAATATACAATTCGAATCACCATCGATTCCTTCCAAAAAAAATCATTGTTTAAAAAAAGGTAGCACCTCACAAGCTGACATATCGATGAACAAATCTAAGAATTTCTTTGCAGTTTTTTCAAAAGTGACAAACCTTGCTTTTGATGAAAAATGATTGAGTATGATGACAGTCGTAAATAGAGTAAATGGAGTATATAGTTTAGGATTTTCCTTATCGGTATTAGAATCATAATTAAGTATATTATTAGTTAATTAGAATTTTATCTGTTATAACTAGATAAATTTTTCTTTTTATATTTTGTATTGGACCATGTCCACTTCTTAATTAGTTGTTTCAGCCTTTTAGTTTAGTGTATAAAGAGAATCAATTTTTCCTCGTAACTTGATTTAAATTCTTGGTCTAATACATGAAATATAACATTTTTCCTGTAGTTATATGTTTTTCTCTTATTTTTTCTTTTGTACTGATTCTAATTTATTCAATAATCATAAAAAAAAAAAATTGTTGAATCTTTTGAGGATGGAAAGATCATATATGTATTTTTTCTACTAACAAAAAAAAATTTAAAAATTAACAATACTAATAATTAATATTAATTGATAAAAAAAAAAAATTGAATGTGACATACATAAAAACAAACTCTTTAACAATGTGTTTAATGATGTTCTGAGTTGCAGTGGATTGAGATAAAAATAGAAAGAAAAAAAAAAAGCGATAAAATGATAGTTGTGTGAAAAAAAAGAAAGAATTATAAAAAATATATTTTTAATCTTTATATTTTTGTTAAATCTTATTTTTAGTTTTCAAACTTTTTGGTCTGTTGTTCAACAGTTGTGACTTGTGGTTGCAAATTTGTTCTTGCCATAAGAACTAGCAAGATACATTTTTTCATGAAGTTGAGAGACTAAAGACAAGATTCAAAAGTATAAAGACGGAAAATATAGTTTATCTTTAAAAAAAAATAGAATAATAAACAAGACTAGAATAATTATTTTTTTGACACAGTTTTAAGACTCAAAAATGATAATTTACTGATACTGAGAAGTAGGACGATGCCGTACAACATGATAATTAAAAGAGTATAAATTGGACAGTGGTACTGCTCTGTTCCCCAGCTGGCCGGAGCGCTTATTTTGGTTACTTTATCATCAATATTGACTATTGACACTGCGCACCCTCTGCAGTACATACATACAGTAACACCCTACAATAACATTGCTAGCTAGTGTCTCTCTTGGGACTTTTTTTTATCATTGTTTTTCTTAATTTCCTTGTGTTGAAGCAAGAACAGACTCTTACAAAAGCAAAGAAAATTAAAAAAAAAAAAAGTCAAGGAAAAGACGTAAGTAATGGGAATCATCAATAGCACAAGTTATCTTCTTAAATTTAATTACCTATTTTAATTTAAGGTCACTTATTCAACCAAGCAATTGGTTCACGTAAGTGGTGCTATCTTGGTATATATGTAATTCATGGACTATGGATTATGCAGAATATATAGACCCCATACATATATAACTTTAAAGTTCCTGATAATAGTAGAATTAAAAGTTATTATTTTATATTAAAAAAAATCTCAAAATATATTAATGAATTACGTTTTAACGTGTGAATGAGAATATATATTTTTGTTTAGTGGATTAAATTAAACAATTAACATAATTTTTTAAAAATTAATCTACATCTACTTTGTTTGATATTTTTACATTCAAAATTAAAAAAAAAATAAACTTTATCTTTTTCCTCTTTATTGCACCTAAAATTTTAAAAAAAATAAAATTATTTCACTCATCATATCATAGACCTATTTTATAATAACTTTAAACCTTACATTCTAGTCCTAAACCTTACACTCTAAATTATACGTCCTAAACTTTAAACAAATAAACACTTTTATTTCTCGTTTAGGTTAACATATAATTATATTTATTATTTAATTTCTTATTTTTTTAATTCTTATGGACACAATTGCTGTAGAATTAAATAATTCTACAAACACAATAATATAAATTCTAAAATGTCACAGAAAACTCAAATTTATCGTTGAAAATTGAAAAGGTATTTGATACTTGATGAAATGACAAACCTCTTCCTAATTTTTTATATTAATAATTAACAAAACAAGACGTTAGTATCTATCTGCAGCAAAAGACTTTCGGAACAATAGTCAATGATACTTAATTTGTCTTTTTTTTAATCTTGCTCTTTATCTTTCTATCTTCTGTCACATACATGTGAAGCTTTTCGATGTGCACAAGTTCGTGCTTCCAATAACTCGTGCTGCCATGAGAAACCTACCTAAATTTTACTTTTTTTTTTGTTACCTAAAATTAACTTTACAAATTAATATGTATATGCTGTCAAATTTTGAAGTGAGTAGCAATCAATTAATTTTTTATAAACTGAAGATTGAAGTCATAATTTATACAAATGATTGTGCCCAATGCCCATCTATTATTATTATTACCCTAAACCTAAAAAGTTACATCCAAAACATGAACCACGTTATATGTATATATATAGCCAATAATACATGCAATATCCGACAGCCTTAATTAATTACTTGGGAACTCTCTTCTTCTCCTCTTTTTAACTCTAATTAAATTAAAGACGTGTTCTCCCTTGACACAATTTCTTTGGCAACAATGGTATTTGATTTACTTTACTATCATCGATCAGTGCTCAACGAAGTATTTATTAATTAAGGTGTTTTCTAAGGGTTTTGGAAGATGGGATGGGGCAATAAAATAATAAATACCTACGGGACAAATCTTAGACAAATAATCGTATTTCCAGCAGAAAGAGGGGGGCCAAGAACCCATTAAAACACATGAAAATGGTACTGTATTTGATTATATATCAAGATATGGCCATATTGCATTAATTTGTTGTTAACGACGATTTTACTTTCTAATGCGTATTGCCATCTGCAAATAATTCTGCTCAAAATTAACGTTTTAGAAGCCTCTTTTCAGTGGTGCTAGCTGTGAAATTGGACCTGTTTCACCTGTTATTTGGACCCCTCTCTCTGAATCATTTATTTAAACCCTTGTCAGGTGGGTAAAGAGAAGAAAAAAAATCCTTATCAGTGTCTACAGACTACGGTTTTCTCGTTGGATATATAATGATATATAGGGATGCTTTTAAACATATTTAGGCTACTATCAATTGACACAAGGTATTATATTAAATTTTGATATAAATTTTAATTGTTAAATTAAATAATTAATTTTAATAAAAATAAAATTATTAATTTCAATCGTCATATTAAAATATTTAAATTAAAATTAAAATAAAATATCTAAAAAATTTATCAAATATTTAAAAATTTAATTTATGTTTTAAAATATTTTAAATCTGTCATTATTACTGTTATAATAATCAGCGGTTGTTGTTGCCGTTGTAACCATGGTCAAAATATTTATTTGACTTTTTTTTCCAACTTTTATTATGTTTTTGTATTTTTTTAATTTACCGTCATATATACTTTCACCAATTTATACTCCATCAACATAATAACATATCGTATATGCATGGAAACAATTAACTTTATTGCGCAGAGATTGCGGACCAGTATGTAATGTGTGGTTGCGTAAGAAAGAACCATATAATTTTCCAATGAATATATGCCGTACAGATATATATATATATATATATATGAATTATGAGTCTGCGCTTGCTTCTGCTTCTGTGCAAAACTGGCATGGTATCCAGCAATGGGCTTCTTCTTCCCTTAATGCAATGTCGTTCTCTGAATTCCTGTACAGTAGGGTCATTTTATGATAATTGTCTCATTTGGTGGCTGTGGAATATTCAACGTGTTTCTATTGTGTATTGCAAATTCACACTCCTATAATATACAATGGAAACATGTTTACGTGAATAGTAATTTTATAAAAGAAAATGAAAATGTTGAAGGTGAAGTTAACAAAAATGAGGTTGGAATAACACTTCTCCAACTTAAAAGTTAAAAATTGTTTGGCCTGGGTCCTTTAGCCTTGTTTCAGCTCCATTGAACTGACAAAACGAACGGTAACAGGTTTAGTACTTAGTTATACTAACCGTGCTGCTGCTTCTCCACCTCCAAATTATTTGTTGCACCTCTTTTTTGGCTTTCAAAATGACTAATCCTAAAAGTAAAATTACATTCCAGAATCATGGCAGATTTTGGTCTCCAGATTGTTCAATCCAAAAAAAAAATATTAAAAAATATTCCAGAAAAGGTGCATGCCCATGCCCAGGCCCAGGCCCAGCTTGTTTAGCTATTTTTTCAATCTTTAGGGCCTGACTTGGGCTATTTTTTTGCTATCTGGCTTGAGCTTCTAACACCTCTCATGTGTTTCCGACAAATTCATTATGAAATGTAAAATATATTTCAGAATGGAGTTTCCAGAAATGCATGAGAATGAGAAGTGCAAGAAGTTTTTCCTATTTTATTTATCCTGACACAACACTCCAAACTTGTACCTCTGAGTTTCCCTAGCTTATCCGATCCATGTGACTTGAATCGTCATTTGTAGCAAAGCAAGGAGAACATAATTGAATTAATATATGGCTAAGTAATGTTTGGAAGGTAGTGGATTTTCGATTAGACGGAAGTGCATGTCGCCCAAAAGGAAAGGTCTTGGTGAATGGTAGAATTGAAGGAGGATAATTAAAGCAGTGGGAAGGTTTTTGAGGAGTTTTCACAATTTTCAGACTACTTGTTTTTGCCTTACACATAAAGAGAGAATGTCCTATAGAGAAGGAAATCAACATTATTATTATTCTCACCATCAAATAAGTTCAAGAGAAAATAAAGACTACCTTTGAAGAATGAAAATCACAAAAAAATCAAATTTCAAACAATTATTGTGAATTGAGGCTTTTTACATTGACAATAATTTTTATTTTTTTTACATTGTTAGAATTATCAAAATCAACAAATTTACAATATATATATTGTCTTATAATTCTTTTACATGGTCATTATGAAACTTATTTTCTCATATAATACCATTAAAAACACCACATGGCTTTTATTGTTTTTAAATTTTTTAAAATTTGATAAAACAAATAAAATTACGGTTACAATTTTTTTTAAATGAAATAAAAAGCAGTATACTTCTTTAAAAAAATATATATAATAAAAAAATAATTATTAACAATCAAATCAGCAAAAGTGTAAAACATTCCCAAAACTGCATAATATTTTGTCCTAATGTGCACTTTTTGGCACGCTTGTAGCCCAATAAAGCATGTCATTGTACACGCTTGCTTGCATACATACATACAAAAGAGGACAATCCACAGCAACACCGAGAAGCAAAAGAAGTCTCTGTCATAAAGTAAAGAGGATACCCTATTTCGAGGACCATTTCATTTGCTTAACAATAACATCAATTTATCAAATTTAGTTTAATGTAAACTGCTGTACTAAATAAAGATCAAAAGGAACACGTTCTTAGTTATCGAAAAAAAAAGGAACACGTTCTCTTACTATGCCGACTGTGTTACTTTTTCCCAAAGTTCATCACTTTGAATTTTGATATTTCAACGTTAACATTTTTACTTTTATAAAAAAAATCATATAATTTATTAATTAATTAATATTAATTTCATCAATTAAGTTCAGTTTTATAAATATTATACTTTTTAAAATCTTAATAAATAACAATTATACAATATGGGCCTTTTTAAGTTCAGAAGCTTTTGTCTATAGATATCATTTTCTCGTTAAATTTTTGCAAAACAAAAAGCAAAAATGTAAAGATATTATGAAAAAACAATGAATAATTCTAAATTTTCTTACTAATTTTATTTTTATTAATAAATAATTTATTTATAAAAGAGTAGGAGATTTTGTAAAAAAAAGTTCTAAAATATAGAATTACTCAAAAGCTCAAAAGCAATTTTAAAAAATGATTATTACTGCAGAATGATCTCATACAAATTCACCATCCCTGGATTATATGACAAGAAACAAAGCAAAGACAAAAATAAAAAGAAAGGGCAAAAAAACCAGAGAAAAAGAGAAACATCTTTGGAGATGTACGTATTTACAGAAGCAATTTTGCGAGCAACAAGGAAAGAAAATGAACTCTCGAACGTTGTAACAAACAAGCACTTGAAGATGGAAAACATGCCATGTGACTCAATCGCTTCTACAAAACCAAAACCTTGAAACAAAGAAAGAAACGTGCTTCCGAAACCTACAGAAAAATAAAGCACTCCAACGACACGTGTGGGTTCTCTAGTGACTCCTTCACTGAAACGCTGTCGTTTTCCTCCACAACACCCTTAGCCGGAGGAACTCTCCGAACGCCCCCTCCCGGCGGCCGGAGCTGACTCCGCCCGCCACTCGACGGAGAACTCGACCGCCTTACGGTCCCCTCGCCGGAATGACGGCGAGTCTGGTCGGAATCTCTCCGGCGAAGTGGCCGTGGCCCAGCCGGAATTTCCGGCTTTCTCGCCGGAGATTTTGGCCTCCGGTCTCTGCCGCCAATTCTATTGCCTTCGACGGCGTAAGAACGCTTCCGGTTGCGAGTTCCGTTGCTTCTCTTGCTCGTGGCTTCGTCTTCTCGGTTTTCCGTCACGGTGGTGGTGGTGGAGAAGCTCTCCCCGTTGCTACATGTTTCCGACGCGAGCGACACTTCCTCTAATTCCAACGCTTTTTTGATGGGCAGCTTTGGATCTTGAATTACGGGCAATTGGGTCTTCGTTAGTGGCATCAAAATCGGAACTTGTTGGGGTTTGGAGATGGGTGTCTCCGAGAGAACCTCTTTCACAGATTCCTTTTCAACAGGTTGTGGGATTCTGATCCTGCAGTTCTGTTCGTGGGATACGAGGTGGTGTTGTTGGTTGTGTTTGTCGCCATTTTGGGATGGCTGAGAGTTAGGGATGCTGAAGAAGCAACCCATTTGGATTTTGGACCAAGCTGTGAAGAGGTTTCAGGTTATTGTAATGGTGTTATAGTAGTAGTGGTGGTTGGAATTGAACAAGATAGTGTTGGATGTTGTTGCATGGTTTTGAAAATTTTGATGGGAAAGTAAATGAAAAGTGGTTAACGGCTATAGTAATGTAGGGTGGTTTGGAAAGTGAAGCAAGGAAAAAGGTTGTTTGAGCCTTTGAGGAATGAGGAAGTGGAGAGTAAAAATTAAAGGGACAAGTGAAGTGAAGTGAATATAGAGAGATCATAGGAGTGAGCTTGAGTACTGAACAATGGAACTGGTTAAATAGCTTTGATCTTGCTCTGGATGAAGGGTAAACCAGCATTGAACAATCTTACATTAATAAAAAAAAAAAAAGGAAATTTATTTTTCATAATGAAGTGGGATACTTTGTTATTCCTTAAGCTTTGCAAGAAATAGATTCAATATAAAGATAAAACATAAAAAGTTTAATATCTATGCTTGCATTCTAAATTATTTTATATTATCAATTAATTAAAATCATACTGAATATAACTTTTTTATATAAACATAAAGAAGTTTTGTTTTGTCTTCTATTAATAATTTAAAAATAAGTAATATAATTTTTTTACAGACATTATTTACTCATAACCTTAGCAGGATAATAAACTAAACATGTAATCTATGTAACTCGATCTTAACCAAAAAAATATAAATATATATGTTATATATTTTGAATTTAATGTTTCTAAATTTTAAAGTTTAGTTGTGTTATAGTACTCTGCATGGGGGCAATTAGCATGTGTTCCATGACATTCATAAAGGTTGCGCATTTTTTTACCGTGTTGTCCGTATAGAAGTTCAAAAATAAAGATAAAGCAAAAAAAAAAAAAAAAATTACGAGAAAGATAAAGCAATTTTAAAGTATCGCCTTGGAATTTACCCAAAAAAAATGTGTATGTACCAAAAAATAAAAAAAAGTATCGCCTTGGATTGTTTTCATTTTCAATAAGACATATACAAGTTTATAAAATTTAAAAACATCACATATAAAATTGTATTAACACGTAGAAAAAACTATTTATAGTTCTGTTATGGAATTAATATTTGAAGCTTTGACCTAGGCACCTAGCTGTTCTTTGCAGAGTTCACATAAATAGCAATTACCTATTATATCTATATTTTTTTTCTTTTATTTCTCTCTCAATAGCTATAAAATAACAATTATTAAAATTCTCATATCTTTACTCTAAGAATTTAACTAATTTATTTATATTACATTTTTTAAAATCAAAATAATAAGTATCAAAATTATTTTTAACAAAAAATGCATGTTGCCATAGTAATGGATAGATATTGAATTCATTTTATGACAACATATTTGTTGGCTATGACTTGGCAATTCAAGTTAGTTTATGATGCAATTTCATTATAAAACTCTATTCGTGTGTTGGGTTTATTAAAAGAAAGTAAGTGCAGTTTGAAACTTCAAATTGTTGTTGCAACTTGCTACCCTTTAACTGGGAAGAATTCAAATTCCAAATCTTCGAAATGGACCATTGCTGTGCTGTGAACAAAAGTGATAAGTAGATTATCAATCTGACCCGTGTGTGAGACCACAAGTTTTTCAGCAACGCTATTCACTTTATATATATATATATATATTACTCGTGATATTTTTATGCTATTGAATATAGTTTTAAATGAATAAAGATCCTCTCCATTTCTTTCACCGTGATAATCTCATTAATTTTCCGCGTTGTGTTCATAAAATGGAGGAAAAGATGAATTCAAAAGTGAATTCTGAAATTTAATGCAAGAAACTGAAAAGGATGAATTCAAAAGGCAATTCTAAAAGTTTATGCAAGAAATGGGAAAAGATTATTCAAAAGCGAAGAAACATGCTGGACAAGGCTGTCAATGTCATGCTAAAGAACGTAAGAAAAAGAAAGATGTACATGTACTCCTTTTGAATTGTCAATTAATTAAGAAAGAAAGGTAGTAATTTGATTTTAAACGAACTGACAGAGAAAGCTATGAATACGTGAAAAAAATTTCGGTGGTTAATTTTTTGCGTACCATTTTTCAAAATATTTTGTAAGCTTTGAATTAATTTTACGGTAATACCAAATAATTAATTCTCTCTGTGTATCTCTCTATGCATAGCATACACAGACATATTTTATATTGTTTGATTTAATTTATATTTTTAGAGTTCCAAATCCAAATTTCACAAGAAACATATATAATCTAATAATTGTACTTATACATTCTTTTATCGCCCTATAATGTTGGATTTTATAATATTAACCTTAATGCAATGTGTTTGATTTTTTTTTTAATAATGCGTAGTATAATGAAATTTTATCCCCCCCCAAAAAAAAACAAAAGAAAATTTTACCAAACTAAATCAAAACTAATATTCTAGATGTCATTGTTGACAAGTTTGTATTTTCCCAAACTTGGAATAATTTGTAAATATGTAGAAATTAGAGAGTTGGACAAACGATTGGGAATAAGAGATACCTGATTCGTATCTAAATCTAGTAAGCAAGTAACAAAAACTTGTTTTTTTTTATTGCATCAAAACTTCTTGCTGAATGTACTTTAAGGGATAATAACATCATCTCAAATTCTCAATTGTTAAAAAAACCTTGATACGACTAAGTGTCAAGATCTTAATTTTTATCAACATACGTTTCTTCAATTGTAATGGAAAACCAAGACCAGAGCCCCACCCAGATTACCCAAGGAAGCATTTTACCGCAATATACACGGCGAACCCCATATAGTACAAAGGGCCCTCCCAAAACTTTCCATATTTTAACAAATTTTTATATACTTGAGGAATGAATTGTAGCCAAAAATGACTTACTAGAGTATTTTTTCAGCTTTCAGTAGTTTTACTTTCACCATGAGCCATGAGTCCCCACAGGATGTTGAGAGACAGACACTAACCAGCCTGTCATAAGTCACAACCCAAAAAGAGAATACTACACTGCTCTACTATGGCTATCCACCCGAATCCCGATCATTGCACAACGGTAAACACTAAAAATGGTTTCAGGACAATTATATAGGCCCTTGCTGGTGTGGTGGTACACTGCTATAAAGTAGTTACCAGATTCCACTTCAAATTTCAAGTCCAGTGAGATAAATATAATAAGTTAGAATTTCAACCACCAAATAAATCCAAATAAGAAAAAAAACACTTCCAACAGTATTTAAAATCAGCAGCTTTAAACGATTTCTCAAATAAGAGGTAAGCAATTATTACTTTTAATAACTACAGTAACTGGTATAAGTTAGCACCAGTTAAACAGAGAAAAATGAGTTCACAGTAAATGAGATACATATACAATCATCCTTTGAAATTGCATTTTCTAATCAAATCAACCAATCCACTAATGGGTGTTTGGGTTGGGGAGGAGGCAGTGAAAAAAAAATGCAGATAGCATATGCCCGATTATAGCTTTCTACTGATATTACACGTGGCATGAGCATCAACTGCAATATTGTAAGCCTGCGCTCCTTACATATAATGCACATTGAAGTGTGTAGATAACAAAAATGATGATGGATCAAGAAGAGGCCAGCTTTGAGGGTGAAGCAGACCGATCTGATTCAATCATGGATTTAATATAGAATTCACCAGCCTTGTATGATGACCTCACCATGGGCCCAGATGCCACATATCGAAAGCCCTACATGCAAAGCAGAATTAGTTCGTCATTCATACCACATGATCAAGCTATAATTAAATACTGTATGCAGCTTTTATAGTATTACAGTTTTTCCACAAATCATCATGATGCTGGTGCAACAACTAAAAGGAAAGAAATGTGCCATGATTACACTCGCTTGGGGATGTATAGAATGCCAGATACATTGCTAGATAAAGATTGCTATTGGCAGGGGCCACTGCCAGTGGGTGTACTAACTCCTAAGAATTTACCATTGATAGCAAGATTAAGATTATTTCACAAAAAGCTGAATTTGCATAAAATAATGCTAGAAATGATTTTATCTGCCCCAAATTTTGAGGCAAGTATAAATACTGGCAAGAAGCTCAAGTGTTTTAACTTTTAAGCTGTATGACACTCAAATATCTACGTACGCCAAGAGAACATAGCATAAAACCACAAAAGTTTTAGTAACGTATGTTGATATTTAAGATTACATGAAGGCCCGCAAAATGATGACAACAGATACTATCAGAGTATCAGTAATTACTGTTGAACTTATACGATTTCGATGTAGAGGGAGGAAAAGGGTAAAAGAGATTGAATACACTTGAGATTGTTTTTTACTTGATTTAATACAATGAGTTGCAATATGATGATAAAGTAAAAAGCACTAATCCATTTTAATACCAATACTATATCATAATACTAACTAAATAAGGAGTCAAGTTTCGCTCTAAAAAAAAAATTAAGGAGTCAAATCATAGAATATAAGGAAATACGGAAATCGAGGACATAGAATAACAAATCTTAAGATATAATCCCTAAGGTACTCTAAAACATGATAAAATATTGATAGTATGAGATATTCATCATATATTCTGACAATTACTTTTGGTAACCAATTAATTATGAGAAATAACTGCTTTCTTTTTCAACAACTCCCACAAAGTCACAAACAAAAAGGATATTTCTCTGAAATAAGTTAATTCAAACACACAAACAAAAGACTTACCATTTCCATGCCAAGTTTCTGATACTTATCAAAGGCCTCTGGTGTAACATACTCAGATACCGGCATATGACGCTTTGAAGGTCTCATATACTGACCAAATGTCATCACATCAACACCAGCCGCTCTCACCTTCTCCATTGTCTTCACAATCTGGTCAGGCGTTTCCCCACAACCTAACATTATTGAAGTCTTAGTAAGTGTTCCAGCAGGAGCATATTCCTTGGCCATCATAAGAACATCTACAGACTGCTTAAAATTAGCACGATGATCCCGTACAGCATTCTGAAGCTCTTCGACTGTCTCAATGTTATGTGCAAAGACATCTAATCCTGATTTGGCAACCTTCTCTACACAGTCAGCATCTCCTCGAAAATCCGGAACTGTTACAACAAAAATTGTGCAACAATCATCACAGCAAGAAATTTTTTAAGTTGTATTTAAAAGGTTTTTAATTAAGCAAAGTAGCATAGTCCCCTAGATAATAATCGATCTCAACAAATACATACTAAGATTGAAACCTGAAAAAAAAAATGTAAATAAAAAATCAAACCAAATTTATTATCCATGCCCTATTAAAGATCTCTGTTTAATTCTATTAAAAGTCATACAATTAGAAATTTAGAATAACCCATTTCAATAATAAAACTGTCTATGGAATACATCAACAGAAACTGCATAGGGAATTAATACTGTAGGTTCCACCCAATTCACCTTGCAAGTTGCAACCTACAGTTGAAACAAACTAACCAAAGATGGTCCTTCCTTTCATATCCATTATACACCAACTGTAACTGCAAACCATATAGATGCTCAATTTTTCAAATAGAGCTACATGCCCAGCTATCGGGATCAGGCTTGGTTGTTCACTATTTGATAGAACTGGATGTTCATGCAAATGCCATATTAATATATTTTCAGGAAGTACAGATGTTCAAATGTATACCTAAGGCTTCTATCAGCATATTAGGCTTCAGTGCCTTCAGCTTCTGCACTGTTTCAGTAAAATGACCACTCCCTTGATCAGGTAAATCATCACGGTCAACACTCGTTATAACCACATAATCCAGACCCCATGATGCAATTGCTTCAGCCACATTGGTGGGCTCATCAGGGTCAGGTGGTGGAGGAGTCCTGGACGTCTTAACATTACAAAATCTGAAAATTGATATAAAATAATTAAATGGAAGTGAACTAGTGAAAAAACTATTCCAAGTGCAACTATAAGTCTATAGCAGGTCTTGGGTAATTACACAATCCACACCTGAAGTTAGTTCTTATTACATCCAATACTTCTTTGGGAAATTACACCTACCTTCTTTGGGAAATGTGTTGGAAATCCTACATTAACTAACAATATAGCTTAAATAATGTATATAAGTGGAGAGACAACCCTCACCTCATGAGCTAGCTTTTGGGGTTGAATTACTCAAATTCTAAGATATCCATGTATTTTATTACAACTCTGCCGATTATACCTACACTGTATCCTCTAAGGTGCACTCCTTCGCTTTGGAGGAGTTAAACCCGACGAACCACTCCACTCCACTCCACTCACCTCAACTCATCATTCCATACTTTAGAATAGCATGATTCATTATACTAACTAAGCCAGTAAAGAACTCAAACTCCAAAACACGAGCACAGAATGAGTCCATATAATTTCTGCTATTCCACTCGCGAGTCGTATCTGCTCTACTTATCTATCAAACCGAAACACCAATGTTACTTACTCTACCTAATTATCCAATTCAACACCACCATTTCCTCAAAGCCACCTTCTAAAAATAAATAAGTGAATAACTAACGCCAAATGCACCAATTACCAAAGAATTTAAACGAAATGATTGGATTATAACCTGCAACCTCGAGTACACGTGTCGCCGAGAATCATGATAGTGGCGGTGGCAGTGCCGGTCTCGCCGCCGGACCAGCACTCTCCCAAATTAGGGCACCGCGCCTCCTCGCAAACGGTGTGGAGCTTCAGTTCGCGGAGCTTCTTCTTGATCTGCACGTACTTCTCGCCGCCGGGAACGGCCTCCTTCATCCACTTCGGCTTCGGAAGCGGCTTCTTCTTCGTCCCGACCTCCACCGAGTACGAGCTCTCAGATTTCAGCGCGATGAAGTCCGACAGCGACGGCGACTCTTCCGCCAGCCGCTCCCGGAGCCCCGCCAGAGTCTGCGGGATTTGCGGCGGCGGCGGCGGCGATGTGGCCGTCGAAGATGAACAAAAGAGCCTCGCCGCGCATTTGATGTTTCCGGCGACGGTTCTGATCCGTGAATGCATCATCATCTCTCTCTCTTTCGGACAGTCACAGATCGCGTAACGCAGATAGAGAAAAACATGAGGATGAAGATGCACGCGACACGCACACCCACACCAACTACCCTCCACATGGGCCTGAACGTTGTTTCGAACAAGTTGGCCCAACTATTTTATACTGGGCCTATATTTTAATTGGAGCCCATTTTTCCTCAATATGTACACTCAAATGCTCTATGGACTTGATTCTTTTCCTTTCACACTATCAATGTGTAAAGTGCTTTTGCATGCCAAAGAGATGGTTGAAAATAATAATAATTAGATATCAATTGGTAGTGTCGGTTCTTCCAAGTTGATTCTTTTTGCAAAGTGAAATCCTTCATTTATTTATGAAGGAAGAATTCGTGAAATTGGTCCAAAAAAAAAGATCTTATCATTGGAGGAACAATCTTGAGAAGTCATATTGGGAACCCATTTTGAAATATATCAACCATGAATGACAATTTTGTTTGTTTTAAATCCAGAAAACCTTGCTTTAAATCGCAAAAAAATATTTCCAATTGAATCATAATATGTTTCCACAATTTTGAAAGCTTATGGGCTTGGAAGATGAAGACAGAAAGAAAAATAGTTTCAATGAATTACGCAAAACATAGTAGAAAATAAAATGATTTATTTATCTGATTTCTTGCTGGGCATTGAAAATAGAATCGTGTGCCTAGCAGAGATTCGGCATGGTGAATGACAGCTATGGTTGAGGTGGATAAAGACACCAACCCAGCTTTTCGATATGCATTTTTTTTTTCCGTTTCGATGATTCAAATGTAGATTTTTCAGAAACTAGTAATACCATTGAAAAAAAAGCTCCAAAATAAGTTAACGTGGAAATTCTATGCTATTAGTCTAATACCATCAGTAGTTCAGTACTTACTAGTATTACATGTATTTTATGTTGTTTCTTCTTACACAAAAATATGCAGATATGATATAAAATTCAGTGGGTATTAGGAGTAATATACGGACACGAATCCCATAACAATCATTGAGTCTAGCACGTGAAGACCAGACCATAGAGAAACTGGCGGCTCTGACACGAATCACTGTTTTCAATGCTTACTTGATGTACGTTAGATTCTTATGTTACGCGCGTAGTATATCCTCTGAAAACAAATGTTTTTCCTACACATTCCTTAATAAACCTAGTTACAGACACAGTACTACTTTTTTAATTTTAACAAAACTCCTTCATAAAATTTATGCAAATGAAATTCATTAAATATGAAATGTGATCTATATATATAATCTAATAAGATAACTTATTTTAGCTCCTCTAATTTTTCTTTTGTCCAATTTAATGACAAGTAGTACTACTATGTAGTTACTAATACCACATGACACATAGTAACAATTCCTCTAATCCAATTTGTTTACCACCAAACAACACAAACGCGAAGGATCGTACTTGTTTATGCAAGAACACATGCTAATTTGACAAATAATTGACCTGTTGTAACACGGGGACAAAGACAAGAAGGCACAGGTACATTAATAATTAAGCACTTCATTATTAAACATCAAACATGGGCAGCATGTCATGGTGGAGTAACCGTAGGCGTCCACATCGGTAATTTCACCATTCCAAAAAGACACTCCTTAAACATTAAACAACACAACACAACACAAACACACCCTCGTTTCACTTCTCTCTAGTTTCTAGACAGAGAAAGAGTGAGTGTGTCTGTGTGTGTTTCACTTTCAGAACAGAATTTCCTTCAGAACAGCTTTTCCTTCTCCACATCCCTTTGGCTTTTCTCTTGTTTCAGCTTTTTCTAAAGCTTAGGAATTTTATCAGATTTTTTAATCACTTTCATTATTATTTTATAGAAGTTAATATTATATTGCCAAAAGCTTAGCATTGCAGTGTGTGCTTACGTTCACCACTCAAACTACTAAATAAGCTCTGAATCTTAGCCGTTAAGCTTATTTACACACTCTACAACACAAACCTTTATTTCTTATATATTATTTTCAGCATTACTTCCCAAGCTTGTTCAGTTTCTCTCTTAGGCAAGTTCGTTCTGTTTCTCATGTCCATGTATAATACTCAACTCAATTTTTTATCCTTTTATGCATTTTTTGTGCTGGTGGAATAATGGATTTGTTTTGTATTTTAGGGGGGGTTGAATTTTCAGAACAGCATGGTTTGGTGATCGGTTTCAAGTGAAAAGAAGGAGTGGCTGAAGATTAACTTTGAGCTTGGAAAAATGGATGAGGAGAGATCTGGTTCACAGTACAAGAGAGTGAAGATCCATGGAGAAGGAGAAGTTCAATTGGGATTTATAATTATGCTGATCTGCAGAGTCCAGTTTTCAGTTGCAGACACTGATCCCACTGATGGCAATGATTCTGTCCCTTTTTAGTCTTACCAATTTTCCTCTACAGTGATGCTTTGAGTTGATAATTCTGCTCATGTGCCTCTTTTGTTATGTTACATGCTCAAATATTTCTCATTTAAATCAAAGTTATATATAATCTTGTGATTCTGCTTCTGCCAATGTGTAATGGGGTAATGAATTTGTGGCATGGAGTGGAATGTGTGATGTTTGTTTTGTTACTCTTTAACAAACTATTGCTTGACTATTTTCATCTATTTGTGTCCATCATAAGAGTTCTAAAGTTTTGTAATTGGAGCAGTCAATGCAATTAATGGCTTATATGTTGCATTGGGCAACCCCGTTCTTCCTGGGTGGGTTTCTAGTGGGGGAGACCCGTGCGGACAAGGGTGGCAAGGTGTTCAGTGTAATGGTTCAATCATACAAGAAATGTATGTAACCACTTTTGCTCTTGCTTCTTCTTTGCATTGATTGAAATCTCGCAAAATAAATAACCATTAGCTCTTTGTTATTCATGACAGAATTCTGAATGGTGCAAACTTGGGAGGAGAACTGGGTGATAGCTTAGGAAGTTTTGTTTCTATCAGAGCAATGTAAATAGCTCTCTCTCTTTGCTCCACTCTTGCTTTTCATGCATCTTTCTGAGTTGTGTCCCCAGGCATGTGCATGGCATGAACAAGTCCACGTGTCAATGTATGTCTGCATGTATGGTGCATTTCCTCAGTTCATGAATTTCAGTAATGTTTCTCCTGCATTACCTTTAATGTTTTGTTTCATGTTTTGGGGGGCAGAGTTCTAAACAACAATCACATTGGAGGAAGTATTCCATCCAGTTTGCCAATAACTTTACAGCACTTGTATGTGGTACCTACTACCTCCTTTGTGATACTATTATTATTATTGTTTCTTCCAACACATTGTGCAAAATAACATAATGGATTGTACTTTTGCAGCTTTCTTTCAGATAATCAGTTCACTGGAAGTATTCCAGCCTCTTTATCCACATTGACTGAACTGTCTGACATGTGAGTTGTTTATAGCTTTTTCTATCTCTATATCAATTTATCAATTTCTAATGATAGGTGATGTTAACTGTTATGTAAGTTTACTAAATGAGATTGATTTATCCCCTTTCAGGTCTCTTAACGCCAATCTTTTAACAGGAGAAATACCAGATGCATTCTTGTCTCTTACACAATTGATCAATCTGTAGGGACTCATTAAATTATTCTTCAACTACATATATATAATAGAGATTATTTTAGCTTCATTACATGTATAACTTATTTGGTGAAACATCAACTGCTGTGCAGAGATTTATCTAATAATAATTTGAGTGGGGAATTGCCTTCATCTATGGAGACTTTGTCTGCCCTGACCAGCGTGTGAGTATTTTGTCTTAAAAATATGATTTTTTTTTTAATGTATTTCTCTGCTTTCTGTCAATCAATCTAACTTTTTCCTCATTGGCAGACATTTTCAGAACAATAACCTGTCTGGGACCCTGGATGTTTTACAAGACCTTCCACTGCAAGATTTGTACTTCTCTTAACTATGTTTCCATATAAATTTTGCATGAATCAGTTCCTATAGTTTCAACCACATTCATTTTCTTTTTTAGTTTGTGCTTATTCTGCCCCTATTTGAACAGGAATGTTGAGAACAACCAGTTTGCTGGACCAATACCTCCAAAGTTGTTAAGCATCCCTAGCTTCAGGTGAAATCTCTAAACATAGAGTATTGCTCCTTTATGCTTAAATGGATAATTCCTGAGTTAGAAAAATGTGAAGGAAAAATTTCATATATTATGTCCTTAAGAAGGACTCTAAGGTAGCGTTGTTGCAGCTATCTTGTATCTACTGAGAAAAATGAAATGATTATTCCTCAATCAAAGTTTCACATATTCTCTGTTCCTTTGCTGATTTCTGTCACATATCAGAAGTTTAAGTGATATATTTTATATATTTGTAATATTGGTTCTTCAATAACTCATGATGATTTTTGTTATGCAGAAAAGATGGAAACCCGTTTAATGTTATTGACAATGCTACTACTATAGCCCCAGCACGACCACCTCGATCTCCAGTGACAGCATCACCATTAGGAACTGTTGTTTCTGTGACACCATCATCGTCTGGACGTATACCTACTAAACCGACCGAGGGACCAACTGCATCAAAGGAATCAAATTCTGAGAAATCGAAAACACACACCAAAAGTGTGGTTTGGATATCTATTTCTGCTATACTGGTGTTTGTTATTCTAGTTCTGGGACTTCTTCTCTTCGTTCCAAGATGTAGCAGCAGAAGAGAATCGGTTAACAGAAGTTCCAAGCAACATCAAGTTGGAGCGTATGGAGGTGAAAGACAGAATCATAGGGACTATGGGGCTTTTGTCCAACTCCAACCACCTAGTCAAACTGAGAAAGGCAAATAAATACTTAATAACTTTTTGTCTCTCTTCATTTTGTTTCTAACATTTAAATTTTTCCTTGTGAGGATTTCACTAATATAACCATTCCACTTTCTAAATCTTTTTTTTTTCTTTCTCTTAACAGTGCCCAAAGGTGCTGATGTGAGGCCCAAAGGGGATCATCAAGAAGAGGCAAGGAGAGTGAGGGCTATTCCAAAGCCACAAGGGGAGCAAGAGAAGGATGAACAAAGAATAGGAACAATCCCAAAGCTGTTAGAGCATGAGATAGATATGAGTTCACTAGATTATTCAATGCCTTCTCCACCGCCACCTCCTCTACCTCCACCACTACCTGTTGAGAGGGTGATTGTTGAACCAACCTCATTCCACAAAGAGGCTAACATGAATCCTCCCAAAAAAAGTCAGGTTCCTCCAACTTTTGCAAAAACTTTCACCATTGCATGCCTTCAACAGTATACAAATAGCTTTTCTCAAGACAATCTTATGGGCTTAGGCATGCTGGGGAGTGTGTATAGGGCAGAGCTTCCTGATGGAAAGGTAGGATTGTTGCTTATTATTTGTGTGTTTGCACTGTCTAATTCATTGTTATGGCTTATGATTTATTTTCCTGAACTTAATCACCTATAGGTAGCTACTAATGATTACATAAATGTTATTTCTTTTTGTGTAGCCTCTTAAATGTTGTTCTCTTATCTGGATAGATGATATCACATGTTTAACTATTGATATGTTTGAACTTGGAATTGCATTTTGACTCAAGTTTCTCTACTTCTGTTTCCACTGTTCAAACAGTCTTGTAAATTGCATATATACCGTTATTGGTTGGACTCAAATCTTGGCACTTACTCTTTCTCTATGAATTGTTAGATACTTGCTGTGAAGAAACTAGACAAGAGAGTTTCTGATCACCAAACAGATGATGAGTTTCTTGAATTGATAAACAGTGTTGACCGAATCCGGCATCCAAATATTGTTGAGCTTATTGGGTACTGTGCAGAACATGGTCAAAGGCTTCTGATTTATGAGTATTGCAGTAATGGGTCTCTGCAGGATGCAATCCATGCAGATGATGAATTTAAAACAAGACTGTCATGGAATCCTCGCATTCGGATAGCACTCGGGGCAGCTAGAGCCTTAGAGTATATATGCTTTACAACTTTTTGAAGTTTAAGATGCTAAAAACATAATTATAGTTCTCCTGTCTCTCCATAATGTGTGTTGATGTATAACTTTCTGAATCTAACACTGTAATGTTGTCCTCTGCAAGGTACTTGCATGAGCAGTGTCAGCAACCTGTTGTACACAGAAATTTCAAGTCTGCTAACATTCTCCTCGGTGATGATGTTTCTGTGCGTGTATCTGATTGTGGTTTGGCTCCACTAATAACTAAAGGTTCTGTAAGTCAGGTAAGAGATTATCAAGTATGGTAAAAAGTATGTTTCTGTATTATGAGGGCATTGGTAAGAAAAGTTATGCAAGAAAAGTTTTTTCCCCCTCATTATTATAAAGAAATCACTCTGATTAGCAACTTAGCATAGGCATATGAATATTGATGACTTGTAGCAAAAAGATTGATAATTATTTTTACCCAAAATGAAAACTTCAAAATCATCCTAAATAAACATGCTTCCATTGAAGTATGGTGCAACTGCATTATATCACTGCTGTCATTTTAATTTGCACTAAATAACATTCAATGCATTTTCAGCTCTCAGGACAACTGCTAACAGCATATGGCTATGGAGCTCCAGAGTTTGAGTCAGGAATTTACACATACCAGAGTGATGTTTACAGCTTTGGAGTAGTTATGTTAGAAATTTTGACAGGCCGTAAGTCCTATGACAGGTGAGAGCCAATAACTGAATTATTTTTAAAGTCTATTACCTCTTTGCACTATTTTACCGGTGCATCATTATTAAACTCTTTCAACATGTATTGTGAACATCTTGGACAGGACGCGCCCTCGAGGGGAACAGTTTCTGGTGAGGTGGGCTATTCCTCAGCTTCATGACATTGATGCATTATCAAAGATGGTTGATCCTTTTCTAAAAGGAAACTACCCTGCCAAATCATTGTCAAATTTTGCAGACATTATTTCTAGATGTGTTCAGGTAAAAGTGTTGCTTTACTTAGCTTACTAATTTCTTTGCCATGGAACTGATTTCTTTGTCCTTTATGTTATGCAGTCAGAGCCAGAATTTAGGCCAGCAATGTCAGAGGTGGTCTCGGACTTAATAAATATGATAAGTAAGGAATCTTAGCAAAGTGAATCAAATGAATGGAAATGGTAAGGATGTATTTGAACATGCATACATGTGCAAAGAATGCTGAATCTCTAGTAGTTGAGATATGCAAAGACAAGGAGGGCCCAATTTGATGCCCCCCATATTCGAAGTAGTACTGATCCATCCAACATTCACAGAAATTCCCCATTTCGTCCCCTGGTTAGTTACAGTCGTATATCATTTTCGACGATCGAGGAAGAATATGAATAGTGCACTAAATAAGTAAATTGTAACAGTTGAGAGTTCCACTCACCTTGATCATTAATTAGGTCACTTAAATTCCAATCCTGAACACAGGTCCGGATGATTGAAACTTTTTTTTTTTTTTTTTGAGATAACGATTGAAACATAATTAGTACTTATAGAAAAACATAATTAGTTATCCTAATATTATTTACATCTATCCATTTCTCAGTTCAACTCCAAGCCTTGACAGAAATTTCAAAGAATTTTATATTATTTTATCATTTTAAATATTATATAATATTGAAAATATAAATTTAAACTAATAAATTGTTAAACTACCGGTTCAATTACAATTCAATAATAGTTAAACTAATAAATTGTCCTTTAATAATTTTTTTGCAACATTACAAAAAATAATCTCGTAAAACACCAGTGTGTCTTCCTCTATCTTATGTTGCTTTCTATTTCTTTCATTTGTCTCCGATCCAGACATTTCGCGCGATTTCAAACGCTCCAATTTTTAATGATCAGGAAATAAATATAAATAGTAATCATATTCAGTAATATGGTAAAAAAGAATAATAATAATAATAATAAAAACTGCATGAACGGATATGCTACGTACGCTGGTTGTAAAGAAAGAACGATGCATGGATATTTTTGCTCTCCATCCTTTGGTCTTTTTGTATGACATTGTGTTGGTAACGTACAAACTTGTTTCTCTCCAATCCTCTTCGGTTTTCTTAATTTTCCCTCTCTCTCTCTTTCTCTGGCTTTAACAAACAAACAAACTGGTTCATTTCTATATATTCCTCTCTCGCTACCAACAAATTAATATCTAAATCCCCCATTAATCCATCTTCTTCTTCTCTCTCTCCGTGTTTGCTTGCAATTGGCATGAGTAACTACGACACCAACCCCTTCGCCGAAGAAGAGGTTAATCCCTTCGCCGTAAGTTTCTTCCTCTTCATTCCCTAGCTAACGCGCAATCAATTAATATTAATATATATAACTTCATTTTCATTCGTAATATGTCGTGTATGAATGATACCCTTGTTCAATATTAATTGTAGACTCTGTTCGGTTCGTGTATCAGATCTTAGAACTGCAAATTTTAAAACAAACGTTTCTCCTGGATGATGACGCCACATAATGACTTTGTCATTCCTTCATTTTCTGTTTCTGCCATTTTGTCATTGTAAAAATTAACTTTTTTTATATTAGAACTTGATCATTTTATTCATTAATAAGATCTGGTCAAAGAGTGAATTTCTATTAAATGTATCTGTACAAATCTGTCATATCGTCAATTTAAATTCAACTGAAGTGACAATATTATTTTGGGACAAACTTTTTTTTACAGAGAAACTTCAAAATTTAAGAAGATGTGTAATACAGGATAGAGAAAAATAAGTTTTATATTTTAAAAGTTATTTTCATTTTTTTCAATAAAAAAAAATTGAATTGCAAGTCTCAATTTATCAATACATTTTTATGGTGGAAAGTTTCATTGATTGACCTTTTTCAATCATAAAGCGTTTTGAATTCTTTTGGTCTTGCTGTATTATATTATTATTGTTGTTGAAATTTTATATAGTTTTAGATCCTAAGAAAAAAAAAAAAGAGAATACTGAGTTGATATTAACAATAACAAAGACATATTGCAATGTATGTATTGATATATTCATAAAAACCTATTATACTAACCCTTTATTAATATTAATCATCCATAGTGCTAGTTAATTAGGATCATGATAAGAAATATGATAGCTAATCAGTAATCACGAGGAAATAGAGAAACTAATCGACTAATTGTACAGGAAAATTAAGATGCTCTAGGATACTTTAATAACATATTTTTATATATTGTAATGATTCCTTTAACATCTAAGAACTTGTGCGTTTTCAATAATAATATTAGGATGGAGGAGGCTCTAAAGGAAAATCATCGGGGCTATCAAATCGTGGTGGTGCATTCCCTAGTACCGTAAGCTTTTCCTTCCATATCATCACTACCATTATATTAACTTAACTACAGGTTACAGCACTTTATTTAATCATATTTTGGCAAACAAAGGAAGCATTGGATGCTTCAACTTTTAATTTGTATCATCTGTATTTTGATTGAGCAAGGGCATGGCATATTTCATAGTTTCTTAATTGGTTTCAATATCTATAGCTTCAAGAAAAAAAATATCTTAACTTAAATATTAGATCCTTGGTATATTTGTTAAGTTTCCATCAGACAAAAGGTTTAGTTCTACTTCTGGGATAGCACTCATTACCTTTGTTTTTTTCATAAAAATAAAAATAAAAAATAGAATCAAGGAGGTGCAGCCCCAAGGCTTTCACCCCTGTCTCCTGAGCCTTATGATCGTTCAGCAACTGTAGACATTCCTCTTGATTCATCAAAGGTAGACCATATTATGAAACTGCTGAAAATAAATTTCAAAACTATGCTGTATTAATGTTGCTGACCAGTGTAAATTTTATCTTTAGGACCTCAAAGCAAAGGAAAAGGAGCTCCAAGTTAGAGAGGCTGAATTGAAAAGAAGGGAACAGGTTGTTTATCCTTATCTCTTAGTGCATGTTTGGATTAAACTTAACAGAGTAGCTTCTGTTATTTCTTTGATACTTGGTTTTTTATTACCTGAATAAGCAATCATGTCATACTTTTAATGCCGTCATATCAGTGACTTTGACCATGCTACGAGTTAACTTGGCTATTGCCATTATTAGATATTTTGTGTTAATCAAGTAATTCACGATCTCATGATGTTTTGTAGGAGCTAAAACGAAAGGAAGATGCTATAGCTCGAGGTATTTTGAGTTCATCTATATTTGCATAACCCAACAGGGGTAATGCCTTTAGTTTGGTGGTTTACACTTTTTATTTATTTTTTGCAGCTGGAATTGTCATAGAGGAGAAAAATTGGCCAGCTTTTTGCCCCATCATTCATCACGACATTGCAAGTGAAATACCAATACATCTTCAATCAATCCAGTATGTTGCATTTACAACATGGTTGGGTATGTTAAAGTCTAGAATTTTTTTGATATAGATTATATATATAGAACTGACCTCCCTGTTTCTGTTGAAATTTCTCGTATAAACATCCTTTTATCAACATATTTCTTCAATTACTGTCCATATTTTAATTTTGAACTTTGTAACAATTTGCAGGTTTGATTGTATGTCTTTTATGGAATATTGCAGCAGTTACTGTAGCTTGGATAAAAGGAGAAGGTTTGTATTACAACTAGATATTGGACCATGCAAACACAGTAGAGCTGTTGCTTACACAGACTTGTCTTATCTTGTAGGTCTTTCAATCTGGTTTCTATCTATCATATACTTTATTTCCGGTGTTCCAGCTTCCTATGTGACGTGGTATCGTCCTCTTTATCGTGCCACAAGGTAGTTTTCAATTTGATTGAATTCATTTCAGGATTCTTTGTTCTTGCTTCCCTCTGATTTTAACATTCCGAATTAGAATGTTATGTTTTATATTTTTGTGCCATCTCATGTTACAGGACGGATAGTGCTCTAAGGTTTAGCTGGTTTTTCTTGTCTTACGGGGTAAGTCTTGCGTACTTAGTTCTTGTGCTTATTCATTCTGCGCTAACTTTGTTTAGTGCTCTTATTTATCCCTTTTCCCATTCTTTCCAAGCAGGTGCACATTATCTTTTGCGTTTTTGCTGCAGTTGCTCCTCCAATTGTCTTCAAAGGGAAATCTCTCACGTGAGTTCCTTTTTAAAACTGCATTTCCATTTATTACTAATTTATCAGTTATGTTATACTATACCTTTCCTTTTGCATTGTGGTTGCACTTTTACTTGAATTAATGGTTGCGTTTTATGATGTTTTGTTGTGGACAGAGGTATTCTGCCTGCCTTTGAGGTATTGGACTACAATGCAATGGTTGGGGTAAGTACCAATTGTGTTATTGGTAATATGTATTCATGTCACGATTACATACATGTTTAAAAGATGTTGATACTTGTGGTGAATTACAGATACTCTACTTTATTGGGTTTGGATTATTCTGCATTGAATCACTGCTGAGCATTTGGGTTATTCAGGTTTTTTGAATAGTCCTAACTTAACCTTATTGCATTCACTCGACTCTAGTGTTTTCTTTTTTGACATTTAATTTAATTGCAGCAAGTATACATGTACTTCCGGGGTAGTGGAAAGGCTGCAGCAATGAGGCGTGAGGCTGCGGAAGGGGCCATGAGGGCAGCACTATGACAAGGCAATCAAATGTGTAAATAAAGTGGCACTTGCAATTTTAGATGGTTAAGTTAAGACAAACACAAACTATAGTTGTGCTGTGAATACATAGAGCTACATTATTTGAGAATTGAGATACTCCCTTGACGTATGTATGCATGACTTGTTTCATAGAATACTTTTAATATATTTTATACTAACAAGTATGTATGGTTCATAAAAATAAATTAGCTTTCTCATAAAACAGTACTTTTTTTTTTTTATGTTAAACTTCGATATTAGAGAGTCTAATAACTATACACTAGTTGAAGTTAAAACTATAACTAATGAACTATAGGCATGCAAAATGAGTTTTAGAAGTGATGCTTTCTTCATATCTACACGAATCACAACTAAATAATGACTAATGAGTACTGAGATAAAAAAATAAAATAACATAAAATACAAATGCGCGCCAGGTAGGGTCGAACCTACGACTTTCTGCTTAGGAAACAGACGCTCTATCCACTGAGCTACAGGCGCTTCACGTTATTAATAAGTTTTATGTAACAATATCTACCTAAGAATTTGAAAGACGATATCGGAGGGTTCGCTCTTTGTGTGTCTGTGGGCTGTGGTGACTTGAAACTCGCAATTTCAGTACAAATATTTCACTATTTGGTTCCTGCAAAAACAAATTGTTGTACTGTAATTTTAATAATTTAATTTTTAAAAAACAATTTCCACAATTTAAAACTGTAAAAAAAATGTAAGAAAATCAAATTAAAACATTGTAGTGGATTTGTAACAGTTCCTTTTACTTATTTTAAAATTATCAGAAATTGTTTTTATAAAAATTAAATTAAAAAATAATTTCTAACAATAAAAAACTGCCACAAGTGTAATATCATTAATCATTAATACAATAAAAGAGAGGACTAAATGTAACTTTTCAAAAAATTGACCTAATAAAAATCGATAAGAACTAAAAATAATAATTATTTATATTTGAAGAACTAATCATATTTAATCCTTTTCGCATTTTTACACTATACTCATTTTCTTAAAATGTAAACATTGGATCTAGATAGTGTAAAAAAGAGTTGGTATGGAACGAAACATTAGTGCAAGGTTTTTAAACTATAACAAAGACCGAGAACTTTGGTAAGATGTTTTTTACTCGGATCCACTTTCCCCTTTTTAGAATAAAAAAAGGATATAAAAGGGTTTAGATTAATTGATTGAGCAAAAGTATTGTTAACTTTTTGGATAAAAAAAAAACAAAACGGCGAGGTCCGTTACAGACATCAATAATGACAGCAAAACAACCTAATATATTCATTAATTTCTAAAGCCTGCTTTCTAAGGAGAGTAAATTCGAATCTCAGTTTTTCCATTGAAAATTCAAATCACACAGCTAACGTACTCAGCAATTTATCAGAAGCAACACTACTAGAGTGAAAAGGATGCCGAATTCTTAGATAAATAAAACATTTCAATAATTATATATAAGTAATCAGTTACCACATCTCAATACATCCAATAGAACCGGAAAAACTTCATATAGTCAAAGCATAAATTTAATCAAAACTCAGCCAAAAACATGATGGCAGAACATCAAACACAATAGGTGCATAATTCAGGTCCACGACAATTTAACATTTGACATCTATTAACTACCACAAAAACAGCCATGTTTTGTTCAAGTCCTGAGCAAAACAATGGAGAGATCAATCCTCTAGCGCAACCTTCTTGCTTCTCTTTCAGACTCGAGTAGGGTGAGAATGTCTCCTTCTCTGACCGGTCCCTTCACGTTCCTCATGATGTGTCGGTTTTGATCATCCAAAAACTTCACTCTAACCTGAGTCACCTGGCCTCTAGACCCAGTACGACCCATAACTTTGACGACAAGGGCGTGCTTCACCTGAGATTCCATCCTGCTCAAACACAAAACAACATTCATAATGTTAAGTAGAGTAAGGATTGTGGACAACATTGCTGTCATATCTCATAAGTGTAGAGCAGCAACATATCAACCAGAGATTCAAATCTAAGGTAATTACACCCATAAAAATAATATCAACACCAATTCAATTCAACAGATACCAAAGATACAAGGTATTTACAACCACTATGCAGGTGGAACTCATTTATGCAACAACATCTACCAGAATCAATGCACCCAGATGAAAGAGTTTAATCACAGATCATCAAATAGACAAGCATACGAAGTCCAACAGATTTCAGAACAAGAAAGTAAGCATCTTCACTAATTAAACATAATTTCAAAAGCTGCACATAATACCAAACAAATACATCAATCCAAGCTTCAGAAACCTGGTAATGCAATCTCAAATCCACCTTAGAAAATCCTTTCGAACTTGATATTATATCACTCAGTATAATGATTAAAAACAAAACCCGAAAATGCAAAATATAAATTTAAAACAATGCGAGAGAAGCAACAAACAAATAAAATGAAAAAGCAACACACAGGCTAATACGCAATCGAATAATGGAACGAACACTTGCAATGAAAAGTTCAAAAGACGGTGATGATACCTGAAATTGGTAGAGGGAAAGAAAAGGCTAGGGTAGCGGCGGCTTTCTCTTCTATCTCCCAAACAAAAACAACGACACAAAAAAAACCTAGTTTATAAATAAGCCTTTTATTTACGAGGTTTTTTTTTTTTTTTTTTTCTGAACTGAGATTTTTTTTAACTCAATCAACTTACGAGGATTTTAAAAAAAGAGATACAGTATTATTTTTTTTTTCAGATGTTTTATCTATAATTAAAATGTTTACTATCAAAATAAAAAAAATTACAAATAATAAATTTGTTTTTTTAATAGTACCTTATATAAATGTAAATATACTAGAGAAGTGTTCATGCTGCACAGAAAAACACAGAAATAGTGTTGTTATTAAAAATTAACAAAAACAATTTTGTTTAAATATACAAAAGATAAGGACTTTTCCTCCCTACAACACCATTTGTTGTTCTTATATAATACTATATAACTATATAATAATTTATTGTATACTAATTTTATATATTATTGTAGAGAATATCAATAGATTTGATATATTTATAGACTATATTAAATATTTATAGTTTCAAGATTAAAATAAAATAAATAAAACATATGCAAATTTAAAATTTAGATTAAAATTATGAATTAGAAAAAAATAATTAAAATTGAGACAAAATTAAAATTGGGCCAGAATAGGTTTTAGGTTTTTATGCCACTTGGAGGGTATAAATTTGAGCAACTAGGGTTTTTAGTGTCCGTCTTCTCTGCGAGATAGAACTAGAAGCGAAAGCAGCGGCTACCCTTACCTCTCTGTCCTTCGTCTCTACCAATTTGAGGTGCATACATTCACTGTCATCTCAGTTTTTCATCGAAAGCCTTGTTCTTTCTGCCACTCTTCGTTCTTCTGCATTTGTTCTGTTCTCGCTTTCTCTAATTGTATTTGTTTATGCAGCCATGGCCGACGAGGTGAATCACGAATCAGCAGTTGTTACAGATCCCTCCCAGATCGATGTCAAGCTCTTTAACCGCTGGACCTTCGAGGACATTGAGGTGCCAATGACGAGGATATCTGATACATTGATTTTGTTCTGATGTTATTCAATGTGAATTTTTTTATTGATGTTATTGTGTTGTGTTATCAGATGACTGACATGTCTCTGGGTGATTACATTGGAGTGGCTGCTTCGAAGCACGCGACCTATGTGCCTCACACCGCTGGTAGGTACTCGATGAAGCGTTTCAGGAAGGCGCAGTGCCCCATTGTTGAGAGGCTTACGAACTCTCTTATGATGCACGGTAGAAACAATGGCAAGAAACTCATGGCTGTTAGGATCATCAAGCATGCTATGGAGATTATTCACTTGTTGACTGACCTGAACCCCATTCAGGTTATTGTTGATGCTGTCATCAACAGGTATGGTTTTTTAGTGGCTACGCCTTTTATAGATAAAGAAATTGTATAATTTAGTCTCTTAATTATAGAATTATCTGATTTGAACTGTGATTTAGTGTTTACATGGGAAGCTACTTGTTTTATTTTGGAGGATGGAATGATGATTATTGGTTTTCCCTATTGGTTTGATTGCCTGAATGATGGCATTTTGTATTAGCTCTATCTGACCATTCTCCTTGTTTTCCTCTGCATTTTTTTTAAAGTTTTTGTTATAGTCGCCTATTGTTTATCGAGTGTGTTTCTTTTCAGAGAGAAAAAAATCCTTTTGAGCTAATTTCTGTTATAGTTTTCTTAACTGAAGTCGTGGTTGGAGAATGACATGATGATTGTTTTTTCCCTATTGGTTTGATAGCCTGTATGATGGCACGTCTGTATTAGCTCTATCTGATCATTTTCCTTAATTACTTAAATAGAATAATGGTTGGTGTATTTTCATGTGATCAACACAACACTTTTTTTTGTTGCACGACACCACACTATTTTGATTGAGCAATTTGTGTATGGTGGACATAATTCACCAAACATGTACTCTGAATTTGTAGTGTGGGTACTGAAGCTCTTAACAGTGAATGCTGGTATGTTATATTCACTCTGAATGCTGTGCCGAAAAGAATACTATTTGCATTTTTATCAGTTGAACATTGAATTTACTTTAAAATGTCAGTAATCTATCTTACTGATTTCATTGTGATTTGTTTGTTCAGTGGACCCCGTGAAGATGCAACAAGAATTGGTTCAGCTGGAGTTGTTAGGAGACAGGCTGTGGATATCTCACCCCTTCGTCGTGTTAATCAGGCAATCTATCTTCTAACGACTGGAGCACGTGAAGCTGCTTTCAGAAACATTAAGACAATTGCTGAATGCTTGGCCGATGAACTTATCAATGCAGCAAAAGGGTCATCCAACAGGTATACTTCAAAAGTTCTATATGCGGAGGATACATTTTTTGATGTAGTTTATCTTCTCCATGTCTATTTCATTTTTTTAATGGTGTTTGGGTTTTACTGATAAATAATACTTCATTTCAGCTATGCCATCAAGAAAAAGGATGAAATTGAGAGAGTTGCCAAGGCCAATCGTTGAGCAGCTTGTGGAAGCAATATTTACTGCAATCAGAAAGATTTTGTTTGGGTCCATGTTCTTCATTTAATTATATTTCTCGATCTTTTGCTTGCGTTGGTTACTTTTTAGCTTTTTGCCTACCGGCGGCTTCTTAAGTTATGAACGATTTTGTTGCTGGGACGAAAATTTGTGTTCTAATCTTGAGTTTTTAGTACTAGCTTGTTTCATAAATCATACTATGAGAATTTTCATGATGGTGTTGGTACTTTTGTCCGCAATGTTTTATTTTTGCCTACTATAGCATGTAAAGTTATTAGCATAAAGTAATCCAAAATAGGATTACCTATTACGGTAAAACGATTTATTCTAATGAAGAAAACGAAAGCCATTTAAACGAGTAATAGTATAATAATTTTTATTAGTTTTATAATGTAATGACTATTTATAATTAAGCTACATTAAAGAGGATGATTAGTCTTCGTATAATGCTTAATCAATTTGATAAAAAAAAAAAACCACATTTTAATAAAAGAACAATATTTGGATATACAATTATTTTAAACCCTATTAATATGCCTCATTCTTCTTCTTTTCATATCATTTGTTTTTCTCTCCTTTTTTGTATCCACTAATATCTTCTTTGAACAAGGATCATGATTTTTATCTGAATTGTTCAAGTAAGATAGGAGTCAAATCTTTCAGGATCATATGCAATTCTAGAGAATGAAATTATAACACAACAATCATGCAACCAGGAAGGAAACCATAAAAAAAACTAATTAAAATTAGTGTTTAGACAATGAACCGAAGAAATCACGATAAGATAAAACCTTTTTTTTTACAGATTCATGCATGCATGTTGATCGATTTTTATGATAATGAATTAATGATTAACCAAATGAAAAAAAAAATAAAAATTAGCATATGCCGATACGCAGTAATGGATTTTTTATTTTTTATTTTTAAATTAGAAAAGTGACTGACTGAGAATAGAAACAATTGAAATTCTTCACTCAGCTTTGTTCCTTACTCATCCACCAATAATGCTACTGGTACACTTGCATTGCATACACATCTTATCTACAGAGTATTTGTCATTTGAAAATTGCAACTAGTCTCCCCAAAACAACTTGTATTGTGAATTTGTGATGCTGCCATGCTACCTCACTTTACAAAACAACTTGTGTGCACACTTGTATTCTGATGCTGCCATGCCACCACACTTCAATGAAAAACACACGTGAGCTTATTATAACCTTATACATCACTACTCAGCATCGAGATTTGGTTGTGCGTGACTCAGTGATTGTAATGTTATTGATATTATATATTAATAATAACTTATTGAGAAGAATAAACATGTGGGGATGTAGCTCAAATGGTAGAGCGCTCGCTTTGCATGCGAGAGGTACAGGGTTCGATCCCCTGCATCTCCAAATTAGTTCGTTTTTAAATTTTTCAAGTGGGTGTTGTCCTCACGACGATGATTAATGTTCTTGACCAAGTTGTTTTTAATTTTTGAATTTTTAAGGTTGTAACTAATGTAATGTGAATGTGAGTGAGGAAACTCATTTTAGGTAGAGGGGCAAGGTTTCTTGTCTTTCGTTTTTATTCGTCATTATAGGGAAAGAATTATATAAAAATGATATTAAAACAGGAAACTTATTTTTATATACCTAAAATGGTAGTAAGACTTAATATGAAAGGAAATGACATCAGATTTCCGCTAGTCCTGAAAATTGTTCACTGAATCACAGTCTTAATTTGCATACCCAGTGTAATGATCATCTCCTTTATTAAAGACTTTATCTCACTATTATGTTTGTAATAATATTCTTCGTCCAAAACCAAAAACAAGAAAATATAACGTAAATAACAATATTGGAACTAAAAATTATTTAAGAAACATTAGTATCTATTTTCTAATTTGTGTTTTTATATTTGCATTACATATTGAAAGGAGAGTTCTGTAGACTTATCTCCAATACACAATTTTCTTTCTCACGTATTGGTCTCATACCTTTTTTTGAAAAGATTTTATTATTATTCATATTTTCAATTTAGAAACTTGGAAATTATGGAGTGTTGTATTGAATGAAGGAGCCATTTTAATTAAATGTATTAAAAAAACGTGTATAATTCCCACATCATAACCATTATAGAAATGAAAATCCATTCAACTAACTTACATAGATTATTGGCAATAGATGTATATCATTCATTCTCCAACAAATGATTGAAGTGACAATAGTTAAAAGAGAAAATATCTTATGTATTCACTGTTGTAATTTTTTATTTATTTAATTAGAACTAAAGTATGCATGATAACTTTATTGACTAATAATATTGATCAACTTGATATTAAAAATTGTGTAAAATAATTAGATTAATGGAGAGAGTATTAAATAAATAAAAGCATTGAAAATGCAGGTGCAGACACACCGAAAGGCAAATGAAGAAGGACCTACCAACTGCCACCAATATACGAAACCAGGGCCCACCCAGCAAGCAATCAACCTTTTCATTTATTACAATGTCTCTCCAAAAACATTGTGCTTCACCATCTATCATCTCAACGGTCCAGATCCAAAGTCCCACTCAAACAAGTTCGAACTTTAATCATCCGCCAAAAAAATCACAGCTATAATACAACGCCCCAACCAACGAACTGTTCTCAGTGTTTGTGTGTGTCTGTCTCAGCATTTTCGACGTACGAGAGAAAGATGGTGTTCTTCTGCTTTCTGGTGGACCAGCAGCGAGAGATGCAGCGGAGCAAGCCGGCGGCGGGGATATGCTCCCGATGCGGCGGAGGAGCCAGCGTCGCCGACATGAAGACCGCCACAAGGTTCTGCTATGTCCCATTCTACTGGAAGTCTTGGAGAGCTATCGTTTGCACTTTCTGCGGAGCCGTTCTTCGCTCATACCAACACTAAACTAATTAATTATCTAATTCTGCTTAGTTACTGCTTCCTAATTCTTATTATTATATTTATATATTACTCGCTAACACATGACATGAGAGGAGGAGCTGCCATCGTCATATCATGTAATATTCTAAGTTCTAACTTCCAACTCTTTCTAATTGTTAGTTTCCCTTCCCTTGAATTAGTATAATTAGCACAGCTTAATTCGTTACCTTTCGAGATTTATTTATATACAAGAGGAAGGATTAAGTTACTTTGCAAGAGTTAATTATTCTTCATCTTTATTTTTTATTTTTTAATTTAATGATACTCTTAACTCTATAAATTTGTTATTCCATAGTTATATATACCTTTCAAATTGGAGGGAATGCCCAACAGGGCTTGCGGAATGAGCTAATAAGCTAATCTTTCATATATGATAAATTATGGTTTGAATTTTTGTATTCATATTTAATACTCCAGGATTAGACAATACTAGTAGTATTAATTTCCAAGAGAATGTTCCAGAGAATATTTGAGGAGAAAAAAAAAAAGAAAAAGAAAGAAGAGGATTGACTTGTGAATATTAAAATATTTATTATCGCTACTACTGTAACTATTTGGTAGCTAGCATGTAATAATCGGTTTAAGGGAATTAAGTGTAAAATTGGTGGTGTATAAGCAAAGAAAGAGCATTAACGAAATGGCTCGGAGGCAGGTAGAAAGTGATGGATGTTAATTAAGAAAGGGTGTGTTTGTCATTAAATTATGGAGTGATGCACCGCACCGCACAGGGCATGACATGTTGCGTGCAGTAACTCGATCTGAAACTGTGTGTACGCACTGCAATTTACAGCTGCCATCAAACAATTCCTTTCTTTATTTGGTATGAAAAGATAACCACAGCAAAAAAAAGTTATAATTTAAACTCAACGCATAAAATGAGAACAGCTAAAAAGACACACTGCGCATGTTTAAAGTAAAAATAAAGGCAATATAAACTGGAGGAAAATAAAATAGTCTTTGACAGTAAATAAATAAAAAGGGTAAGTAAAATGGTGATGACAAAACAAAATAAATGAAGGAATGGGGTGTAACTTGTAAGACGTGTAAGTATAACAGCTGGAGCATATTATCGGAGTTATTGCATTGCACAGTGAAAAATCTCTAAAAAACAGGCTAGTTGGCTACACCATTGTTGATGCACACTTGTCGTTCACATCATCCATATTTAAGGCGTGTAACTGACTCTGACTACCAAATTTAATAGGATAGATCATATGAACTTGAACTTGATGAAAAAAAAAAAACTATATATATTACCTCAAGTTGAACTCACTAAATTTATACTAGTATAATAACAATGGATACCTTGTATTGTACCAGTTAGCGGACGCGCGCTTTCAGTTTACAATGCATGATGATAAGGTTGAATTGACTAGATTCACATGAATTAAACAAATGATATCCGTTATCTATAACTATGCATGCCTCTTTGTCTGGGAAGTGATCATTTTCTGGCTGGAATATTTGACTATTTTCCTAATTCGGTTCCCTATACTACTGGCCATGGCAAGTGTACGTACAGCTTGCTTGAGCCATGTGAATGAGAATTTAAACCTAAAATGCGATATTGTGCATTTGGATAGAGCATGACAACCATGCATGAGAGGTCTATAGTACTGTGTCTGTGCTACAGAATTAAGAAGGACCACAATTGTCATAGCAAGCAAAGACAGCGGGGGGGGGCGGGACATGCAAATGCAGCCAGTTAATGTTTCATGGTTTTTGTGGTCTGAAATCAAATGGGGTGGCAGGGTAGCTTACCAAATTACTGTTACAAACATATACACACTGTATCGGTCGATGAAAGTAATAAATTTTTAAATTGGTGACAATTATGTGTATCGTTTTTAAGAATTGAGGGTTAATTTGTAGTCTCAGAAAAAAATATCACATTATGAACTACAGATAACGAGTTGGATTTTGATTTGTCTTAAAAAAAATGAATTATTAAAATTGAAAAGAAACAGTAAACAATTTCATATCAATAAAGTATATTAAATATTTCTATATTACAACAAGATTTTGCATAAATATGATCTATCTAAAAAGAATTTTCAAACTTTCATGTAACTTTTAGCAATGTTGAATCAAAGCAGCCAAATCTCATGTATTCCATATAATTAACCACAACAGCCATAGACAATATATATTGAGAACAGAAAATGAATATGTACTGAAAAATAGATAAATTTAGAGTGTGTTTGTTTTTAAAAATTGTCTTGAGCTTTCAAATTTCAATTAAATAAGGTTGTTGAGACAACTAGTAGAAGGTGAATAGGTGATACAAGACAGAAAGTAAAATGTGAAATTGACAAAGATGTTGAACAAGATAAAAACAGAAAAAAAAAAACTCCCGGCAATTCTGTTTTTTTTAAACACTCATTTTAAAATTAAATTTCAAAACTTCATAAATTGTAGATGAGAAATTAATTGCTGAATAATGTGCAGTTATTTATAAATAAAAAAAATCAAAAGTGAAAAGGAAATCAAAGAATCCATTTGTAACTAGCAAACTGAGAGGTATCAATAAGGTTAGTTTCATTGTCCATTGGAATCATAAGCAGAATTGGGAAGCATGTCGGAAGCCAGAATGACATCAAATAGTGTCAGTTAATTAATATCTCTTGAAAACCAATGTAAAAAAAAAAAAAAAAAAAATCAAGGATAAAGAATTACATGAAAAATTCATCCATAATTTCTTTTTCCTATGAGGAAATGTCAAATTAACTTTATATTCAGTAAACCCAGGCACTATGACAGTATGAATGTATGACCTTCAAATTCTCTCTTCAAAGAACTCCAAGTAACTTGAAATGATTTGTTCCTGTGAAAAGTCTGTGTAGTATCCCCTCTCCACAGAAACACCTTCTTCCCTAGCCAGTTTCTCAACTTCTTGTTGTACTCTTTCACCACCAACTTTATTTGGATCCAACAAATTACAAGCTACCTCAATGACACCTTCACCATGTGCAAGTGCCATGGCCTGTACAGAAGGAAGTCCACCACCTCTTCCACTAACCCGTTTTGCAATTCTACTAACAGCACTCATATCAAAAGACAATAGAGGGACATTGTAGTTATCAACCCAATTGGTTGCTCCAATCACCACAACACCTTTTGCTGGAGTAACTTGAGATGGACCACTATCAGGATTCAGTGGCAAAGTGTCTGATTTCAGACCCCCAATCCACTGGTTTTCGCTCGAATTCGGTTTAAAATAACCAAATGTTCTTCTGATTGAATCGAGTGTCCTCCCCTCTTGATGTGCTGCTCCATATAGATAAGTGGGAACTGCACATAATTTCAATGATCATTTTGACATGCAAACATGTCTATAATCACCTTATCAGCGTGTAAAGTAGAAATTATAAAACTAGTCATGTACAAACAGGGAAAATATCCAAGCTAATTGAAACTTGAGAGCTAAGAAGAATTAACCATAAACCATGAAGACATGATTCTTAACCAACATTCAACAGAATGAGGTTCAAGAAATTTATTTCTGCATAAAACTAAAGAGGTTATTACTTATTATTAGATTTTCCTATGTATAGTAATCTAGAAGATAACTCTAGGTTAGACTTGGTGACCTGAATTCTTGATTTAGCCGGAAAAACTTGCAATGCGACTATTATTTCATTTTCTACAATAGATGTGTGTGTTCATTCTTTGATCTCTGTTGCTCGCTATTTCTAATGCTCTAAATTAAGTAAATATGGTTCTACTAACATCACCCTGTTAAGCACCTACACACTGCCTTTTTATCTTTGTAAATCCTAATTGTGTTTACAAACATGTAAATTCTAAAGCAGCTTAAGTTAAGCAAAATTCAATTCGAGTTTAATGAGGATAGTCACTGACAGTATAATTGTATATACCGATATTACTAACCTTGCAGAGTAGAACCCACGTCCGTGGCTAAACACCTAGCAGAGGTAGCTGCTTGATCCAAGGAAGCATCAAGCAAAGGGTGAAAACAAATGTGGTCCACAACACCAAGCCGAGGATGCGTTCCAGACTGCACCTCAAAGTCAATGGAGTCAAATGCAGCCTTCACCATTGCCAACACAGCATTTGCCAAGTGACTTGGCCCTGAAGGACCCAATTCAGAGACAAGGGTGTAGCCAACTCTGTTGTAGGCCACATCTTCGAACTTGTTGATTATGGGAGCCAGAGGAAAGAGTTTTGAAGCTCTCTCTATTGATTCCAATGCACTTCTGTTTCTGCTCTCTGATATGTACACCTTGCAGCAACCCACTATGGACTTCAACATGTTTCTTTACAAATTACAATCACCACCTATGTGGAGTGAGTGAGTGAGAAAATAGAAATCGCTTACCTTAAAACATGTGGTCACAATCCATTTTATACCACAACCCCAATATCAAAAACAAAACCTTATCTCAAATATTATTAATTGATCATTTTTTATATTTTAAACGAGAGTTATGGTAAGAGAGGTAATAGTAATCTGATAATCTCCATCATAGATGCATTAGAATTTAGAAATATAACAAGATCGTATAAAAGATGGAGATTGAGCGTTTTTGTAACGGAACAAGATATATTATGAAAGGGAGGGGGAAAAAATAACGACAATTGAAATAAACAGTTAATTAAAATACCCGTTTTCAGTTCAAGTCTGGTCTCGGGACGAAACAAAGGAACTTCGAGTCTTAGCTCCAGGCAATTATGAGCCAAAGAATTTTCTTTTTTACTTTTGGCCACAAAACCAACTAGGCTAATATTCGTGGCCCAATGGACTTCTTATGTTCGTTTGAACTTGTGACCTTTTGAGATACTAATATTAAATTATCTCATTTCTGATATTAAAGTTTACTTTCTGCCTCCCCAAAATATATTCTATGGGAAAATGAATGATAATTCATGATTTTTCTTAGGTAAATAATTTTGTATTTTGCTTCCGTGCCTTTGCTAAGGATGTCACAACAGAAAAATGGAAGAGTGCAAGTAGCTTTCTTTCACAACGGAATGAATTTGTGTGTTTTTTATTAATTGATAGAACGTAGTTGCTTTAGGAAAATCCCCAACATATGTACGATTTCAAGCCATTATAAAAATTCCAACTGAAGAAGTAATCAACCAAATTTTAAGTGAAATACAATAGGATCATATATATATATATATTTTTTGTTGAATATAGGATCATATATATGCAAGCACCATATTTGCATTAACTTCGGCTAAATAATGTTATGGGGTAAAAGACAAGAAAAAAAAATTTGTGAGATTTTTACGGGGAATATATCATTATTAAATTGGTACTATTTGCTACTATGAAGGGACACTGTAATATGTAAACTAATCGTACACGCTCGTTTAAAGAATAACATGTAAACAATTATAGTTTTGAGGACCAGTTGCAATATTAGAAAAATTTGTCAATCAATGCTATAGTTCTATATATTTCTTTGAACATCCATAATCTAATTAAATAGCGATCTATGAAGTTATCTCCCGTAGTAATTGCGGCAATTGATACTTTTGTTGCCAACCTTCAAGTTGAACGAGATTGCACTTTACACTTCTTTCTTGAACCTGCCAACACATATATATTGTCATAAAATGAAAGTCAAATTTAGTTTCACTTAGTCAAGTAATAAAAGTTAGTTTCACTTACCTCAAAGACGCATGTGGTCTGGAAAAGTTCATAGAACTCTTCTAAGAGCTGTTTCTCTTGTGCAACAACTTTTGCTAATTCTGATAGCATTGTAGCAACCTTATGATCAACCTCCTGATGAAGCAATATATATTTAGATTTCAATTTAAGTCCTCACAGTCATAGACAATAACAGAATAGCAGTGATAACGACAGTTATAGACATACTGAAGATGAAAAAGTAGTTAAAATTGACTTGATGGAAGCTGTGAGATCAGATGCATGCCGTAGAGCAATGGATGTTGATTGCATGTTCACCTGTAATTAAGTACAAGATTTAATTCAGTAGTCAATACACTTTTCCTATCACTTCTGATGTTATTGAACCTGGTTAGCTAGTTCAGTTACCTACCCTAGCACCTTCCAAAAGAGGAACTCTGCAAACAACCGAATGCAAACACTCTTTGATGACAGTAATCGCCTGTAAGTGTTGTCTTTCCATTCCTCCCCAAGCTCCCAATAGCTTCATCTGCCAAAACAACAACATGAATGAAATGAAACCATATGTTTAACAAATCTTAATAAATTAAATGAGATTTAATTAGTACTGACTTGAGAATACAATACAAAAGCGATCTTCATTTCAACTTTTTCTCTGACAAACTGTATCTTCTTTTTCAGAACGGAATGCTGTAACTTTGTGAGACCGTCCCAAACACATATCAAATTACTCTATAAAACACATTCACGTACAAATGATCAAGAAACCATCAATAATCCATCATTTCTCATTCGTTATATACATGTACATGCATGCATATAGAAACATACCTCAGCCTTGTGAGAAATGTTTCCATTCACAACTTGTGCTCTTGCATTCGCAAACCGCCATTGAATGAACCGATTATCAAGCAAACGAAGCTTATGAACAACCTCGGAGCTAAGTCCAAAACCAACGGGAGACAAATTAGAGGCAAGGCCACCACTTTTCTTATTACTCTTGAAGAGATCAAAGCCCATGTTGAGCAACTTCTCCACCCCTTTCACCTTCGTAGGACTAGAGGGGACAACCTTGAGGCTCGAAAACGACATCGGTTTATCCATACTTTCAACCGACATAGCCGGTGATGATTCCGACCTCCCCGGAGACAAAGCCCACGAAGTCTTCGAACTCTTGTATGTTCCAGCAAGCGAATTAGCCCTCCTTATAGCCGTTTTCAACGTGAAACGTTTCATAACGGAGGAGGAATCATCACCGTTCAAGTTCGCAACATTGGAATCCGAAGTTCCTCTTCGAGCCCTTCTCAACGTTGTTGCGTCAGTTATAGCAACCTCCACGTCAGCTTTTTTTGACGTTGTTTTTCCCGCGTCAGATTCTAACTCAATAGAGTGTCTCCGAGAAGATAAGGGCTTTTTAGCGTTTTCATCAAATGACAATCTTCCCGGAGCAATGCTGTTATAATAATTACCGGGTTTCTTAGAAGAAGGTGATTCTGAGGGTGTTGCGAATCTTGCCACGTGTCTCCCGGAGGCACCAATGATGATGCGTGTGTCAGTGTTACTATTTGCGGTTGAAGTGCGCTCTATGATTCTGTCTTCCGTGATGTGATCGGCGAGAGTGCCGGAGGAGTTTCTCTTCGCGGAGGAAGGCCATAGTTGGTGGCGCGTGGGACCCGCCTCCTCCGTGATGACGTGTCGCCGGCCGGGGCTCGAGGATTTGCGTCGGGCCGGGGAATGGCTTTCGCCGGAGGAGTGTGTGCTTGAACCGGGTTCGCGGTTTCGGTTCTGACGAGGTTTCGGAGATGAACTAGAAACCGGGGAGCCGCCGTTTGGCGTTTTCATGGGATGAGAGACACAGAGGATGTTGGAAGTTGGAACCGTGGCGCGTGTGTTGCATGTATGCAATTACAGTTGACACTTGAAAATGGCGCGGTGAAATGTTGAACATATTAATAACTAATGTTGCGCCGGCATGGATGGAAATGACTTGAGTACCCTTGTTATTGTTACTGTTTGTTTGTACAGGAGGAAGAGCAATTAACTGTTATTGATTGTTGAGGAGTGAGGAACAGTTTACGTTTGGCAGCTAGACAGGAATGGAAGTGGAAAATCATTGCCGATAATTTGGCTCTTCCTGTTTGAGGGGTGAAGAATCTATTAGTGCCACATGTTTCAAAGCTCTTCAAAGTTGAAATGGCCTTTTCTCACCCTTTCTGTTTGGTATGGTTGGATTGCACAATTGTTTAATCTAAATTGTTACTAAGTAATGGTGTATGATTGTGAGCACGTTTAGTTACATGCTGACTAAACAATTTATTTGTAAAACATATGAGAAAATTGTTTAGGGCAATAATACAATCATATTTAAATAAAGAAAAATATATTTAGACGCTTTGAGAAATAGAAAGAGAAGAGAGATAAAATTGATGAGATTGATGATATAATGTGTGACAGAAAAAAAAGATAAAGAAAAAATGAGAAGTATTAATTGAGAGTTTGTAAATTTTAGATGTTCACGTATCATCACTTTTTAAATAATGTGTTCATTTCTTTTAGACAAATTTTGATAAAGGTAGAGGCAGATGTTGAAGAGGTAGATGAGTGCAAGAGTTGTCATATGTATGGTGGATTGGGTCCAATCCTGCTTTTAAAATGACTGGGCAAGCAACCTTTAGCTTGGGCTAAACAAAAACGCAATGCAAATTTATTCACTTTGACCTAATATAAAATCCGTAAGCCGAAAAGCTATTTTGTTGTTCTTTCGTTGCTAGTTGTTACTACTCATATAAGGTTGTATTATAAATTTGCTAGACAACATTTATACCTTTTCAATAGTATCCCTTAACTAAACTAAATGATGAAACGGGCCAAAAATTATTAATGAATACGAGAAAAATGAAATGAAATCATGGTAGAAACGTAATTTCAATTCACCAAAAAAATCAGCTAATTCTATATATCACACATGACAACACAACTATCCTTTATTAAAAAAATCAAGTACGCACAAACGTTACGAGAAAATTTGGTACGCTAAATTTTTCTTCTCATTTCTATCATGACCCCGAGTATAATAAAAAACTTTAATTCCTTGCTTTATTTTTCCTTTTTTATTTCCCTTTTCTAATCACAGTTGTTTTTTTATCAATCTAATCACAGTTGTTTGTCACTGGGCACTGCTGTCAACCAAAAATTTAAACAGTTAAAACAGTAACGATTTTTGAAATACCTGTGACTTCATGCTGAACACGTGCATCCTTGAACTAATAATCTTAGATTAATGAGATATCTAAGGATTATTGAGATATAAGGTACAGAATATCAGTAGCATAACCACAAATACAGATGGAATCTCTTCTACTGAAGTAAATAAACTAGATAGTGTTGTGACACAGGAGGAGTTGAGAACTCTAAATCGTAGTAATTTCTTGACAAAATGGCAACAAGAATAGTATACTAAAGTTTCAGCAAATGAATTCCACAGGAAAGAACATCTGATCTTGCAAGGAACAGTAGTGAACAATAACATGTTTACAGCTGATCTCATCCTTGACTACACTTAAAAACTATGAACTGATATAGTCTAATACTCGACAAATGAACGTGTATATGCTACAACAGAAGATCCCGATTCAATGAAGGCACCAAGTTAAATCCACCAGACATGCTTGCCCTTTTAAAATTGTACAGGCATTTCTGACTACAAATCAAGACCCCGCTTCGCCGTCCAGTAAGGATCACCAAGCCTACCAGTTACACAAACAGCCAATGATATATTCTCCTACCCCCCAACAGAGGCTTACTAACTCTGAATCTTCCACCTAGGTTTGAAGTATCGATTTTAAACTGAATTCAAAATCAATGGAAGTTACACTGTTGCAATAAAGGATGAGAGTATTCAACATATTTTTCCCATAGGGGCTTGTACTTCTCAATCCCAATCTTCAACCATGGTTTGGAGTTCCCGTTGAAGTGTAGTACAGCTCCTCTCTCTATCAACTGAGGATCAACATTGGTGTAGCCAAAACCCAAAACATGCCATGATGGATCCAAAGGCTCAGTTAATCCATAAAACGTCAACAGTCCAGGTGGCAAGGTACCGAGTTTCCACAATGTCCGGTCTACGTTCTTTTCCTGCCAGTAGTGGTAGATGCCGGTTACATTCTTTTTCCTCCATTCAACCAAATCAAATACATTCATCCCAAATGCCCATCCGCAAGCATCAGGGTCAAAATGTGCACGTATAAGAGGATGGGAGTAGTTCAAGTATTTGTGGTATCTATGAAATGTCTCCATGCATGTTTCAACAGCTCCATTTACATTCTCTTTCAAATTGATGGAGAAAAGATCAGAAAGATCCTTCTGAACCACAACATCATCATCCAGGAACACCACCTTCTTTAGTGCAGGAAAAACTTCAGGGATGTAAAACCTCAGGTGATTAAGCATGGATAAATATTTAGGGTTACGGAACTTGATGGGTGTTCTTCCCTCATCACTGTTGCCAGAAAAGTAGTAGCTCTGTATTTCTGAGTCTTGAAGTTGCTTCAGCACAGGAACATATGAAGCATTTAACCAACCAAAGTCTTCAAACTTCTGAACTTCCACAGTCGCCCCACGGAAATTATTCATTGAAAACCATGCCTTCATTGCAGCATAGTTTATTTCGTCAGTGACAAGGTGGAAAACAATCATATTGGGATTTTTAGAATTTATTGCAGTTGAGTTGACCACAACAGAAGTTGCAAGAATGTTGTCGGAGAAAATGCAGAAGTGGTAAAGATTGTTATCCTTAAGCTTCATCTCCACTTTCCTTTTGTCCTTCAATTTCTTTTGCAAATTGAAGTTTTTGAACCATTCTGTAGTCAACCGGACACCAAGACAGTAGAGGCTTTTTGGGACTTCTTCTGCAGCTATTTGTCCATATTTTGAACTCTTTTCACTAACAGAATTCATCTGTTCCTCAAGAGCTTGAATTTTTGCTTTGAATTTCATGATCATGGTTGCACTGTCATAATGGAGCTGCTGGGCCTGGTATAACAATAAAGCCATATCACGGATAGCCCTTTCTGTTTCTCTGGTTGTTAAAGGAACTCGCCTAGTGACAGCATTTGAGAGGAGCATCTGAGAATTGTGGATCTGGGCACTTAATTCCCAAGCAAATTGGAGATTGTTACTTTCCTTTGCAATTACAACAAAAGCTTTTGCCAGGGATATCTGATCATTGAGTTGTCTTGTGACTGAGTTAGAGTTTAACATCTCTTCAGTAATATTAAGGCCTTCCATAATCTTATCATGCTTGAAAGTTCTCTGCACAACAAGATATAAGTTATTAGTTAAACAAGGACGACAAGGACCTAATCTACACGGTACACCCACCCTCCCCAATAATAATAATAATATTCTTTATAATACAAAATCAAGCATGCCAGGTAAGCTTCTTTATAATAACTCAATCAAGTTCATGTATTGTTTTTATGATCCACTCTTGATCCTTTAAGGAAAAAACTGACCATTCCATTACAATCCAATATTAGAAAAAAAGATTATAATAAATATCTTTCCAGGGAACAATGGTTTTTCTCTGTAATAAGGATATGAAATGTAAATGATATAACTTACAAGAGTGACATTTGGAAAAATCATTATTCCCCCATTGCAAACAAGATTTAAGCTCTTCTATGTGTGTGTTTGGTTTAGCGTTGAGGAATTGATTCTGAATCGAGAATTGATTTTAGATAGTCTTTAACATGTTTGATTTCACGGAGAAGAATTCAGAATTGATTCTGAGCTGAAGCAACTAATAGTAGCTTCTGCTGGATCCAAAATTCACACTAAATTTTACTTTAAAATCAATTTCTAAACAAAATCATTCAAACATAACTCACATTACTTCAAAATCAATTATAATTAGAATCAATTCTCTTGATGCTCATCCAAATACACAATGTGAGCACATAATAGCATCATGGTATGGAATTGAAATTCAATGAACTTGCAAAATCGATGTCAGCGAGCCATCTAAGACTAAATAAAAATGAATTCTGCAAGCCTAGAATTTGCTGATATCTAATAAAAATCAGCATTTTAAAACATCAGATCTAGCATAACATGCTAATACAAATTATTAGGCATTGGAGGTCTGATTGTTGTAAAACATTCAACTCACCCTTTCACCAATACAAAATACGGAACAATTAAAGAACATCCAAAGCAAAGTAGTGAAAAAAGCCAATTCACACAAGCTCCTGAATATACAAATAACACAACACACAATCCCAAAACCTCAAAATCAGTTCCCAGCATCATATTAAAAAGAAAAACACTCATCACTCATTCATAGACCCCCTCCCAAAATCAATTCAACTTAACAGAAGTTGAAGCTTCAAAAGCCTAAGCTAAAAACTCAAAAATAAATAATAAAAAACTTTTCTTTTTCCACGCATTCTCCAGCACCCCAATACAAATCAATGAAAACCAAACCAATTGACAAAAACATTACCTTGGACAAAGCGGGTTTGGACTCAATTTTGTTCCCTTTGCTCAGAATATAAACAAAGAGAAGAATCACTGCACAGCACAATGCCCACCACAACGCATCTGGAACCCTCCTACGCACTGGCCTACGATAATCCGTCGGTCTTCGCCGCATTTTTCAAGTTTTTTCAAACCCCAATTGCGCCCTTCCTTAACTCCTTTTCCCAGAAACCGTTTTCCGGGAAAGTAATGCAAAGCAGAGGAAAACAAAAAAACAAAGACTTCCAGATCACCGGCTACACCCGAGATCTGGGGTGTCCCGATTTGGTTATTAAGGGTGAAAAGATTCAGACTTTGGAGAAATATTTGGTTTTGCTTTGGTGGGCATGCGCTCGTGAAGTGCTTCTTCGTGAGCACTACAACAGTGAGAGGGAAAAAGGAGGAAAAGAACAGAGTGAGAGAGAGAAGCAAGTGGAAGTGGTTTTTCTTGGCACACTCATCTTGTCTTTCTAGCATTTCATTTTCGGTGACATTGACAAACGGTCCTGATCGTGCCATGTCAACTTATAATTAAGATTTCGATGACCCATTCCATTAGAGTCCAATCACTAATGAGAAACTACAACTACAACCACTCAAAAACGGTTCTCAATTTTGCCTTCTCTTCTCAAACGCTGTAAAATGAGAAACTACAACTACAACCACTCAAAAACTAGCCAGAAAGAGAAAGAATATAGTAATTTGGAGGTGGATTAATTATAGTATAGCACGTGGGAAAAAGGAAAGAGCTAAAACATTGTATATATACCATCAGAAAAAAAAAAAACATTATCTTTATAAAAAAATTTAAATAGTTTATGGACTGTTCTTTTTTTTTTTTGGTTACATGTTTATGGACTTCTACTTCTTTACTGTCATTTAATCTTAAGTATAAATTATTAGATATCATAATTATCATAAAAAATAAAGTCTTTTTTTTTAAAGTACAGACATCACTATCTTCTTTTATTAATATTTTTTGGCTTAGCTCTTCCATCGTTATTATGACAATATTGGGGAATTGGGCAATTTATTGTTCACATTTTATTTTCATTTGATATGTGAATTGCATAAAATATTTCTGAGTTTAACTAGCAACATTTTGGAATAATTTAATTTCGATGTATTAGGTTTCTCTCCATCTATAATTACCAACATCCTGATTGTTTATAGTAATTGTTATTTTTTTTTATTAATGTTCACAATTGTTATTGTTATTAGGCATGGACCAATTTATTAATGACTTGGTAACAGTTTCATTATGGCCATGTAAAAAATCTGACGACACACTTATTTTTAGCGGATAATTATTTGTCAATAAGCCATAAAAGATTATTTATTGTTGACATGTTTTTTTGCAATTACCTGTAGCTTTGTGGTCACAGATAATTACCAATGACTTGGTTGTTTTTCACCTTATCATCAAGGGCTTTGTTGTACAGGTGTTTAAGATGAGATGAATGATTCCATGCACCCGATTTCTTCAATTTCTCACCTAAATACGACACATGAATTCCTACCTTAAACAAATATTTGTTTACAGGTTTGATGTTCAAACTATGTCCTTACAAATAAATGGCTTTATAGGCTGGAATAGTAATTATATCCTTTGATCACTCAGCTGTACCAAAAGTAAAATAATTTTATTATGAAATGTATGTGATTTATTATCACCTAAAAGAATAAAATAATGTACATCCTACCTATCTGTAGTTTCATGAATTAACCGTACCTTTCATATTTATTAGTATAACTTCGAAACAAATATCTTACAAGTTGAAAGGTAAGTTGATCATTGAACAATTAAACCACATCTGCAATTTTAAGTACAAATAACCCATTTTGTATATAAAGTGGTACTTCTATCTGTTTTTCACTTTACCTTTGCTTAATTCTAATACAATTTCCCTCCACTTGAGACTTAAAAGTTAAAACCATAACAAATGAGTATTATACGTTTTTTTTTGGGAAGAGTAATATTTCATAAATGCTAAAATGAATCTTTGTAATAATCTATAATTATGTCCATTATAGCTACAGCCTACAGCCAAAATTTTCCTCTATGTAGTCCCTTACTCCAAGATATCCTATGTTGTCGTTTACTCCTCATAGCTAAAACAGATTTCCATTACATGCCAGCCAAGTCTTTCTACTAATGGTATTTTATGCTATGGGTGATGCACTTTAATCAAAATCTTTTGTTATCATTACAATTAGCAAAAGCACTAGCATGTTTTTAGTAAATCCAAAACTGTTCCTTTTTGTCTTCAATATTTTCTCAACCAAATCAAATTAAATACATTATGTAGTTGTCGCGGAAATTTCTACCACAGAGCTCAAAGAAGGTGATCTAGGACAAGCAAGCCAAATCTAAAACTTTTAGTGATCCTGAATAAAAAAGTAGAAAATGAAGTGTAGCAATATGATAACAACAACAAAAACAAAATTTTATCCCACTAAGATTAACAACATGAATCGTACATTGTCATTCAACTTAATTAAAGATACTTCTCCACCCTAGATGTCGCCACTTGAGATACGTCAAATTCTTAAATTTTAAAAGGTGTTTTGTTTTGAGATATGAGATAAAGCATAAAAACATGTGTTCATTCACCTTAATAACATTAAACATAACATACTGAAAGGTGATTTCAGTATCATGATTTGAACTCATGGCCCTGTGGCAGAAAAATCAACGGTGATCAACCATTTGACTGAATACTATTTGATTTATTGTTGTTAAGTTTAGTATTTATATTATATTATACTATGTTTACATTCTTAATGGAATAAAACTCAAAAAACACTTTCACCAATTATCCATAAATATTATATTTATATTTTTTTACAGGATATTATATTTAATAGAATTTAATATTAACAAGAATGATATTCAAAATGATTTGAAACTAGATCTATTCAAAAAAATTATCAATAAACTAAATATTATTAATTAATATATTAACATGATATGAAATATATATATATATATATATATAATATACAAGGACAAAGTTATAATAACAATAATTCTTTTAAAATTATACTATATTTTTTAAGATCTAATAGTTATAATAAGTCATTAATTTTAATAATTAATTATTAAAAAATATATATATAATTCTTTTAAAATTATTATTAATATAATAATAACAACAACAATAATATAAATATATTATATATATAAATTAATAAATTTAATATAAATACATAACAAATATTACATTCGTATTATAATTTTATTGTTATATACTTATTGTAATCTTATTGTTCTAATAATCTATATTTTGTGAACGATGACATGTTAATGAGTAATTTTTATTTAATTTTTTTTTAGAATCTATATTTTGTAAACACTACATGTTAATGAATAATATTTTTTTTAGAATTTCATGAATGATTTTGAACTTAGACTATTGGATGGAATTTAGTTATGAAAATATTGTGCTTAGGATTTTCAAGATTAGTTCAAGTCCTTATGCCCTCCAAAACATGGTATAGAGTAGTCCATCCATACTCCATAGCTACTTCAATTAGGTCACTCTTTATTATACTGGTTATATATTATCCGCAATTTTTGGAATGTCCCACTTCTCTTCGGGGTTTATATTTATATTTATAATATGATTAAATATATATTTTCATTAATCCTGAAAACGAGAGCTATGTATACTGCGACTTCAGATTCAGATCAGTGCAGTCTTCTTCAACACAGAAGAATATCCACAATAGCAGAAGCATCTGGACAAAATTAATAATATTGTATCAAGTATGAACTATGTCTGGTGATCATCCGAAGCAGAACAATGGTTCAAAAATACGGTACATAAAATCTATATGCTGGCTAAATTTGGTGGTTTAAAACAGAGGAGGCTTGAGTTTTTCAGAGTGGACATTTAAGATGGAAAAGTGTACACAAACAGATAAACTTAATAAAAGAAAACGTTAAAACATACAGTTTCTCACTACAACACTACATTAAAAGATACAGCTGCAAGATATGAACCTCAGAACAATATTTGCTGTCATAGAAAATGTAGCAACACCAAGTAGGTTCTCCCTCAAAAGAGGGGCTTGGCAATACTACAGCCTCGGAGTTGGATTGTAACATCATTGATTCAAAACAAAAGACTACAAGTGCAGATGCATAAAGGACATCTAACAAATAGAAATGGTACAATTGTTACAATTAAAAATGGGGTGAATATAGACGATGGTTAGTATAATTTTCTTAATTGCATCAATCATCTTTCTATGGGGTTGTTTAGTCTCACTTTAATTTCAGATCAGTTAGAAAGCCATATTCAGATATATTCAAGGTAACATAAAACACCCCATTAACACAGTACAATACAAGATGTAACATTTGACAATCAAAACTAGATCAAAGAAACACGCAATTTTATGAATAATAGCTCAGAATATATTACAGCTATATCAATCACGATTTCTCAGAAGCAGAACTGGCTAAAGCTGAATAATTATCCTCACAGCCAATCATTTAAATAAAAATTAAAATAAAAAAATTAATTTCATTAAAAAAATACAACATTTATAAATCGAAAGACGGCTCATATCAAGAAATTCAACCATTTGACCCGTTATGCTTCATCGATTAAACTCAGAAGCGCGGATAATATGTAATCATTGCCGACAATTACAAAAAACTATAAAAAAAATTGTAATTTAGCGAATTTTTTTAGAGGCAAAAACATAGAAAGGTTAAACCCCCACGTGAAAACCGCCGATTCGATCTTCGCCTCTATGACTAGCTTTATTTTCATGGCTACATTTCGAAAACAAGCTAAAGGTGTAGTGAGGCGAAATCAAAGACTGAAATTATTGAAAAATAAAGAGAAAAAATTGGAATTTTGCCGTTGCTTTGACACAGATTAGCCGTGGAGAAATCGGGGCTAAACTGCAACACGAACGGCGGCGATTTGGCACGTGTATTGGGGCTTTCTTCGTCATGGATTAATCAGAGAAGCCCGGGAGACATCGTGCAGAGAATGAACAAATAAAGAAGCAAAATTTTGAACCTAAAATGCTACTACTTCGGTCGCGAATTGCAATAGCTGAGAGCGAGAACAGTAGCAGCCATTGCCGAACCCTACACTACACAACAGATAAATTGGTCTTGTATATGGTTGTTATATAGGCGCACCAAAACCCTAAAATTTCCCCTCTCTAACGTTTTTCAGATCTGGTAGTATTTTATTTTATAAAAAGGATTAATTACACTTTAGTTTTATTCTTCTTATTATTACAAATTGGCCATTTTCTTCCCGTAATTTTTAATTCAAAATTTTTATTCATATTTTAAAAATCATGTAATTTTAATTTAACTGTTAAATTAAAATGATTGATGGTTAAATATAATATTGATTTTTTAAAATAAATAAATAAAATTTTTATTAATCACAAAATTAATTTAATTATTTTTTTTTATCAATTCCAAAAAAATAATGAGTCAAATTTAAATTTTAAAAAAATTGAATATTAATTTTTTCAAAGTAAAAATAAAAAAAGTCAACTACTCATATTTAATTGAATTAAAATTGTAATTTTTAAAAGTTAGAGTCAGTGTCCAAATTAAAAATTAAAGATCAAAATTGCATATTTATAAAAAAAAAAAGGTAACAAAAATTTCGTTAAGCCTTATAAAAATTACTTTTATATTTCAGATTTTAATTTTTTTTAAAAATATATATTTGTTTTTAAAAACTATTTCTAAGTCTATTTTTTTTATAACAATCTTTAAAAAAAAAGAAAATTTATTTGATATTTAAAAATTACTATCAGAAAAAAATAATTTTAGAAGATATAGGATTTGTGTGTAAGAAAGATAAAATAAAAAATGTGAATAGAATTATTAACAAAAGATGTGAAATTCTATGAAAATAAAAAATAAAAAATATGAGATTTTATGAAAAGAAAAAAAAATACAAAAAAATTGTTTTAATTTTTTAGTTTTAAAAATTAAAATAGAAAACAGTTTTTAAAAATTAATTAACCAAACAAATTTTATAATTTTTTAAAATAAAAACTATTTTTAAAAGCTAAAATCAAACATACCCATGGTTTTCTTGTTTGATAAATTTATTTGTTTTGTAAAAAGTTGTTCTCTGAACCTACCTTTTTTTTTTTTTTTTTTTAATTTCCATGGAACTATATACACATGATTCAAATTTAACATTTGAAGAAACTATCAAATTCGTTACTAAGAAAATTGATCACAAACACATTACTTTTTTAAAATATAAAACTTCAAAGAATCACACATAATAATCATGTTAGTTCCTATATTCTTATGATTAATATGTTTAATGCTTAAACTCTTTAGGATTATCCTAGTACTAAATACTACCGTACACCAAAAAAACAAATGGGACAATTTGATTTTTGAAAAACACAAACAAACTAAAATATAACATGATACCAAATGTTAATTCTTAAACAAAATTTGTAATCATTTACATATATTACCAGAAAAAAAAAAAAAAAAGGAAAGAAAGAAAGAGAGTACACTATTGATGTCTTATGATTTATTATAATACATTTACAGTATAATTTTTTTTTTTTTTTATATTTTCATTCACTCATATTATCTTGTATGAAGCATAAAAAATATATATATATTATCTTCTATGATCAAAGTTATAATATACAATATTTTAATAGGTAGGATATGGACAAACATGTTCCTATGTAACATTATGATGTAGGTGATTAATCCCGCTGATCTTGAGATGCATTTCTGGCATCATGATGGTTTACTGCCATGCTCTAACAGAAAAACAATATGGAGATGCATATGGGCGACTGTGATTTGGTCATTATGGTGTCATCGCAATGATGTTATATTCAAGGAGATTCAGGTATGCTCGGATTATGTTAAGGATATGATTATGGTAAGATCATGGTTGTGGATGAGAGCAAAAATTAAAAGTTAAAGGCTTCAATACTAGTTTCTATGATTGGTCTGTTCACCGGAATTAGTATTGAATGGATAAGAATATTGCTGTAGGAACTGAGTATTATTGTTGTAGGAATGTGGTAGGAACTGAGTACTTTGCTATGTTTGTTGGGGTTAATCCTTTAAATATGGAGGAGATGGGATGGGATCAGCAAATGGGTGCTGTATATGTGTATCAATTTTCTAATCTCTTTTTATATTGGTACCCCTGGTGCCGTGTCTCTTTTTAATAGATATATTTTCTTTGGCCGTTCAAAAAAAAAAACATGGCATTATAATTGAGAAAGACATTGGTGTCCACTGCAGTGTTATTATTCTCACATTAAGAACTGAAGCATTATAATTCCACGTGTTAACATTGTCGTTAAATCCCAACTGTCCAAGTGTAAGGTAAACAACTGAATCTGTGTAAGGTTGTATTGGAAATTTACAGTTTAGAAGTTGAAGCTCCCAACATTTTTCTGTTTCCAATTCTTCACCTCTGATTCGCACGAATCTCACCAATGAAGATAGCTTCCTTCTTCGCCAAGACTTTCCACAGTTTCCCTTCATGCTACAAGCTTGCACTTCTCTGCACTTTAAGGTTATCATCATCATTGTTATTATATATCAATCTATTTTATTCCTTTGTCTTTTTTCTTTTGGTGACATTCTTTTACAACCAATGTATAATTGGTTGATGAAAAGTGGAACGATTTCAAGGAAATTGAAATTGTTATACAATGCTTAACGTGATATATATGTCGTAGTGGTTATGTTTATTAATCAAGATCATATAAGAAAAATAGGCGAGAGTGACTTCAGTGTTTATGTTGGTAAAAATGCAGTAGGATCCAGAAAATATCATTGTTGATGTGGAGAATTATAGTTGTAAAAATGGGACAAATCATGCATAATATCTTTGTATATTATGTAATGCATCCATCAACGTCTCTTGCTTCTTGCCTTGCATGCATCGTAGTATATTGTATTTGATAGTTTTAAGGTAATGGACTTTTCTGTATAATTGCAGCGGTGGAGGTGTGGTGTCATACTCAGAATCACAATCTGATGCAAAACCTCCTGCTCCTAGTACTACTGATACCAATGAGCCAAAGAAAAAGAAATTGGTGGTTCTTGGAACAGGATGGGCTGGTAACAGTTTACTTAAGGATCTCGATGCTTCCTGGTATGATGTTCAGGTTGTATCCCCTCGCAACTACTTTGCATTCACTCCTTTATTACCCAGTGTCACTTGTGGGACAGTTGAAGCTAGGAGCATTGTAGAGCCAGTCAGAAACATCATAAAAAAGGTAAAGAATACAAAGCAAAAGCCCTAAGAAATAACTATGTATATGTGCATGTAATTGCAATATAATTCTGTTATTTCCATCCTATTGCAGAGAAAAGGAGAAAATGAAATTAAATTTTGGGAGGCAGAATGCCTGAAGATTGATTCTGCAAACAAAAAGATTTTATGTATGTCCAACATTGATAACAACTTAGTGGGAAGTGGTGAATTTTCTTTGGATTATGACTACTTGGTTATAGAAGTTGGAGCACAAGTAAATACATTTAACACCCTTGGTGTCATGGAGAATTGTCGTTTTCTGAAGGTACATATATTTTTGTTTTAGTGTGTAAAAATATAATGGTTGAAAACTTTTCTACTTCTTTGGTAATTGATTTGTGATACCTGAATGATGTATGCATAAGTGTTACTGAGACAGTTGTAGTAGCTTTGATGAAAGATTGTATTAGCTAATTGCTGGAAACTTACAATTTGGGGTCATTACCTTTTATCCATGCAATTTTTTTATGAATTATGCTGAGTGTCAGCCATCATTAGTATTTTTTTCCTTGAATTTCTAGTATTTCAAATTTCAAATTTCAAATTCCATAAAATAAAATCAATCATTGAGCAAGTCCAACAAGCTTTACAAATCTTTTTATATTTCCATTTTACAGGCTATAAAAGTCACAATTTAATTCCAATGTCATCTTCAATCTTGTAGGTTTGATGAAAGAATTTGTTTGTTTGCCGAGCAGAAGTTTGGAAGAGATGGTATAGAAGTTCAAACAGGATGTCGAGTTGTGAATGTTAATGACAAGGAAATCAAAATAAAAGTGAAATCAACAGGAGAGTTGTGTTCTGTATCCCATGGATTGATTGTCTGGTCCGCTGGAATTGCAACTCGTCCGGTTGTGAGAGATTTTATGGAACAAATTGGTCAGGTGTTGATAACATAGTTCCCCCACTTCTTTTCTCTTGGCTTAAGATAACCATAAACAACTATATATGTAATCTAAGCTAGGATTGCTCTATGTGCAGGGTAAAAGGAATGTCCTAGAAACTGATGAATGGTTACGAGTGAAGGGATGTGAATCTGTGTGTGCCATTGGTGACTGTTCTTCAATAAATCAACGTAAAATCATGGTATCTCTTATCCAAATTATGTGGGTTTTGATTGAACCAGTGATAGTTTTTGTTTTTTTGAAGTAGAACCAGGGATAGTTAAGTACTCAATTTTAATATTATAAGTAATAAACTAGCATAAAATTATAAAAAAATCAAGTTAAATAAAATTTCATATTCTGTACTTTAAAAAAGAGTTTAATAGGCATGTAAACTGTATTGTCATTGAAAATTTCATAATCTGTACTTTAAAAATCAATTTTTTACTCTGTGAGCCAGTTAGAAATCATCATTGATTTATAGACAGTTTGTGCTTAGACAAGTGTAAAAGATTTTTACACTTTACATTGTCAGTCCATGTATTATTTATTCTACAGAAAAAAGTAATGAGATTATATATAACAACAATTTATTAGTGAATCTCATGCATGGACCACTGTTACTAAAACTATGCTGTCTCACATTTATCTCATTCACATGTGTTTATAGGATGATTGCTTGGCTATTTTTGAAGCCGCAGACAACGACAAATCAGGTACCTTAACTATTGAAGAATTCAAGGATGTGTTAGATGACATTATCTTAACATATCCGCAATTGGAACTCTATAGAAAGAGCCAAAATCTGTTAGATTTCTCTGCTTTGTGGAAAGATTCCCAAGGAAATGATAGGGAAGAAATAGACATAGAAGGATTTAAGATGGCCCTTTGTCATGTGGATTCACAGATGAAGAGTCTGCCAGCAACTGCACAGGTATGTTTGTTATGCACGTGTGGATTCACCAGTAACTGAAAGCTTGCGAGTGCACATTCCTTTGTAGTCAAATATGTTACGCATGGTGAAAAAGTTTTTAATGTGTTGGCATGTCCAGGTTGCGGCACAACAGGGTGCATATCTGGCTAGATGCTTTAACCTCAGGGATCAGTGTGCAGAGCATCCTGAAGGTCCTCTTAGATTTGGAAGATCCGGACGCCATAAGTTTCGTCCCTTCAGGTAAACCATATTTTAATGTTTACATTACTAGATCAGTTTTTTTTTTTTTGTCTAAATCACAAGTATCTTATCTTCTATTGAAGACAATCCTATTCGAGTTAACCAAGATTACTATAGGCGGTAAAGCTATTTATCAGTTATATAAATGACATAATATTCTTCATAAAATGTAAATTTTAGTCTTTTTATGGAGACTACTAAAATTAAGAATATTTTTAGATAGTTTCATGCCATGACAGCCTCATGAAAATTATTTATCTTCCATTCCTGCCTTATAAGTTTTGTCACACATCATACCTATTGCTAAATAAAAGACACGGGTTATTAGTTTTTTGGTTAAACAGCTATGAAAAGGTAAATATTTGGTCAATTCAGAGTATAATGCTTTCTTATAGTGAATGAGGGTATCTTGTTCTATTTTCTTGCTTTGTCCCTGTCTAATGACTGAAGTTTTGGCTGCATATTATCATAAAGGTATAAGCATTTTGGGCAATTTGCTCCCCTTGGTGGAGAGCAAGCAGCCGCAGAACTTCCTGGAGAGTGGGTTTCCATGGGTCACAGCACTCGATGGCTTTGGTATTCTATATATGCAAGGTAATGAGTGATGACTAATGATAAATGCTATTAAGCTCACACAGTTGGCCTCTAATATTTGTGTATAATGCCTTCTTTAATATCTCTGTTCTACTCTCAGCAAACAAGTGAGCTGGCGCACAAGGATGTTAGTCATTTCAGATTGGACAAGAAGATACATATCTGGGAGAGATTCTAGTCGTATTTAAGTCTCTAGAACCACTAAGCACATGGATCAACTGGTTTAACTAAAGGTCGCCTCGAGTTTGAGTCTTGAGTGTGCAATTATGTTAAATACTTGGAGGGAGAGTTTTGCTATCATAGTAGTCCTACCCGGTTGAAACATGATTGCTTCCCATGGAGAATACACCTGGTCTAGACCAAAAAATAGTCCCCAAAATCAGATTACATATATAAATCTTTAATTTCTATGTATCTGTTATTTCTTGTACCTTCTATCCATTATGTAATATTGGAGACAGTTTGAGGATTGTCATCTGATGGACGAGCATGCTTTTGTTACAGTTGACATTTTCCAGAAAGGTACTTAGATATAATGCAAGGTGCTTGATTCAGTATGTGAAAAGATTGAAGGTGGAAAATTTAGAGTTAAAATCACTATGCCCTTGTTTAGTATTCAAAAAGGAGTGATTCTAGTATAAAATAGGGATCTTTAAAATAGCAGAATCTAATTTATGTTTGTTTACTATCATAAAAATATTTTTTTTCAAGAACCAATTGATTTCATAAGAAACTATTCAAAACAGCTTCAGATTTTAATCAGATTTTAGATACTTTTCACATTCTTCTGATTTGTTTGAAAAACTAAAACAAATTCCTAAAAAAACTAAAAGACGTGATTCTTTTTTAAAAAGAAGTGATTCTTTTACGAAGGAGGCTGTAACAAACGGACCTAATACAGAAAAGAAAATTACTTCGAAATCACTCTAAACAGAAAATCATGTCATCTATTTCTATTTTCCAAATTTTACTTACTCAACCAAAGTATACCCATAATTTCAAGTTCTAGTGAGCCAAATGAGACGAGTAATTACCAAAATATGCATTTCCACACAAGACACTCCATGACAAAAATTAATTGCTCTAGTTGATGATAAAATTCAAAGAATGCCTCAACAAATAAGCTAATCATTCCTATATGCCTGGAATAAGTAATGATAAAATTTGAATTGATCAATTGTATTCTTTCCTTGCATGTTTCTAACATCAGCATGTCGTACACATGTGATGATCAACATCAAGTTCCAACTAAAGGCATTGCAGAGAATGCCGTTCCAATGTAAACTTGTGAACTCGAATACCTCAGACAACTGAAACTAAAAACTTAAACTTTTAAAGGTTTTCTTTGCCTTCTTTTCTGCTTGAAATCTCCTGCACCAGCTAGACAAGTTGATGATGAATTCAACTCCTCTAGAAGTTCTGTTGCCAACTCAACCTTCCCTGTTTTATTTAAATTTTGGATTAGAGATCGATAGATATATGTTGAAGGAAGAACCCCCTTCAGTTTCATCTCCCTAAAGCATTTCAATGATTCCTCAACATTTCCTGATCGGCCAAAAACCTCAATTAGTGCAGTATATGTAAGCAGATCTGGTTCAATCCCATTGTTAGTCATTTCCTTAAAATACTCACAGCACATATCACATCTTCCAACCTTCCGCAAGCCATTTATTAGAGTATTGTAAGAAACTGTATCCGGGACAAAACCAGTATCCTTTATGGATGCAAACACATCAAGCATTTCATCCACGCAGCCTGTGTGACCCAAGATATCTAGAACAATATTATATGTGACCAAGTCCAGACCATACCCCCATCTTTTAAAATGATCAAATATCACCAAGGACTTATCTCTCTGTCCACATTTGGCAAAGGCAAAAATGATCTTGTTCATGAAGGATGCCGTGCTTGAACACGTTATCTCTGATATTTCCTCAAGAAATCTGAGTAGCTCCACACAATCATTTACTTTTGTGAATGCCTGGGCAAACTTAAGGCATGAGGTTGCACTTGGAGTTTTACAAGACAACAATAATTTCTTGAAAACTTGACAAGAAAGGTCAATGCCATTCTTCTGACTTGCCTCCACTAATATGAGATTATACATATCAAGGGTAACACCAATGTTCTTATCATTTAAAATTTGTAGCATTCTACTGGCAACTGAAAGATTTCCAGCCTTGCACATCTTATCGATATATGTGTAATAGACTTTTGCATTGGATGTTGGTGCATTTTCAACAGTGGAAAGAAATTCTTTCAGGTCTTCATTTGTCACTCTCTCTATGTCAGGAGATGTCTCAGTCGAATAAACCTGAAAACTGCCAAGTGCCAATGAATTAACTTTTACTGGTTAAAAACAGTCAGATTCAAAAGAGTTTGTTTGTGATGGTAATTATACAGTTCGATATTGTAATGAGAGTCATCATCATATAGACCAAAAAACAGTTTTTCAGTTAATTGATTGAACATTGACTACATTCTTCATAAAGAAGTTTAAATCAATGATAATCCAAGATAGCTCCATGCGAGTGAAAACTGCTTATCCAAAAGACATTTACTTATATTTTGCGAGAAGGGGATCCACTTACTCTAAGAGTAATTCTAAGAGACTTACTCCTTATCATAACCATTCATTTTCTTCAAATCTAATGGTTAAGATTAACTACTCATTACAACCAATAGATTTCAAGAAAATGAATGGTTAGGATGAGGAGTAAGTCTCTTAAGTAGATCCCTCCTTATATTTTGCTGCCAAATGCCCAATAATTGAAAAATGTAATAAGGCCATATAAATGTAAGCTGAATTTGGACAATTATTTAAGTGCTAGAGCTAATAAACTAAAACAATTGCTTTGGAGTAAAACAGGCATGATCTTGAAATATGCTATATGTCAAAATTCATTTATATATGATAATATGACAGACATGTATATATCTGTCATCTTAAAGAACAGGTATCTAAGAAGGAGACTATCACACATTCACACTAGCATTTGATAACTCAGGCTCAATAAAAATAAAAGCAAATATATACAGAACTATTTAAAAAAACTCAAGCAAACTACCAAGTTTGATGATGGGATACTCTTTTTAGATCAAGTAATTTCCACTAGGATAAAAAATATAGCTAAAGTTCATTTGTTCAAAGTGTCCTCCTTTTGCACTCTTTAACATATGAAACAACATTTTCAATGCTTCTCAGCTCTCACACCAGCCATTTCTTCAGAATAAAACAAATTTGAACTTCAACTTACAGTAAAAATCCAAAATTATTATGGCTTAGAAAATTACAAAGACAGTAATATATTGATAATCATGACTCATGAGGGGAACTTCAACTTACTTTTAACAATGAAGAGTATATATACTTTCATTCAAAGCAATAAGAGAATGATTACAAAGAAGAAAAATTAAAAATTTAGAGTGAAAAAATGGTTTATGAGGGTACCCAATGGTTTTTGAAAGAGGAGAGGAGACTCTGAAGCGAAAGTGGAACAGAGGAAGTTTAATCAGTGAAACGCCCCTTGCTGTTGCACCTCCCAACATCATTCGCAGATGAAATGAGATTACCAAGTTTATGTTTTTACTTTTTAGGGTGCGCAAACATGTTAAAAATACTGCTTTTTACTCACTGTGACCAGTTTCACAATGGAGACCTCAAATGTTATGTTTTTACAAAAAGGCCCCTGTATAAAAGCTCGAAAGGTGCCATTTTTTAAGCATTTTCGGGTGTGGAGGAGAAGAAGAGCACGTCCAACGCCAACGGAAATTCCTACTCGTTCTGTTCATTCGGAGACAAAGCCCGACGTGGTGGTTTGTCCAACGGTAACCCTTTTACTTTTTCAGTTGTTTTTTGTTTTGCAGTCACAATGGATGTATTAAGGTTTGATTCATTGTTTTTAAGGTTGCAGCATCAGGTCCGATTCAAAATTTTGTAGTGTTTTTTAAAAGTAAATTGATTTTTGAGTGCCAAGTTTTCTTCAAGTTAATTTAGTATTTGCTTTTCTAGCTGAGTTTAGAACTACAAGGTATTACCACTTATTACTTATTCCTTCAAGGTGCTTGTGTAATGATCATTTGAAATTTGGAGTGTGGACATCTTGATTTTGTTAGCTTATGTTCTGATCAGCTGACTAAGTTCAACAACATTGCATGTTGTGATGTATACATTTTCTTTTTAAAAATATTATCTTCATTTTCATATTAAAAAAGAAAATTTATATGAAATTTTGGTAATTTTGTGCAAAACAGAATCAGATCGGAAAAATCTGAAGACCTTTCTTCATTAATTAATGTTTTCAATCGCATAGAAAGAACAATTGTTGTTTGGACAACTCATCTAGTGTGCTCCTATTATTCAATCTGCAACCTCTGTGAACACTGAACAGTGACTGAAACCCCTAATCCCTTATGAAAAAAGCTTTACACTTTCAATAATCAAGTGAGCTCCTTTTTTTTGAAACTCGAATATTTCTATTTATATTCTTAATTTCCATTTAGTGACCATTTTTTCCTCACAAAAAGGGTTGATAGATGGATCAAGGGAGGCAGGTATTCACAGTGGACCTTCTTGAACGATATGCTGCAAAAGGGCATGGAGTTATCACTTGCATTGCCGCTGGAAATGATGTCATTGTGATTGGAACCAGCAGAGGATGGGTCATCAGGCATGATTTTGGGGTTGGCAATTCATATGGTGCAGTTTCAATTTTTCAGCTTTCTATTCCTTAGATACTCACTTTCCATTGATTTTTAAATCGTGGAAATGAATTGGCATTTGATATCCCATTGATATGCGTATTCCAAGTTCAGTAAGCTTTTACATTTTGAATGTCAAATTTAGGGGTTTAACTGTAATTCAACATAGATGTAGAATAGGGGTCACTGTTTGAATGATTTTTTTTAGGGTTCTTGATGGTAATGTGTACTTGAGCTTATGCAGGGATTTGGAGTGTTTTCTTGTGCTTTGATATCCTGCTACTTCAATAGGATTGATGAGTCTGACATCTTGTTGTCTGTTTGGAGTGTAGAGATTGATCTCTCTGTGGGTCGTCCTGGGGACCAGTCAATCCATAGGGTTTTTGTTGATCCTGGTGGGAGTCACTGTATTGCCACTGTTGTTGGTTCTGGAGGAGCTGAAACTTTCTACACTCATGCCAAATGGACCAAGCCACGAGTTTTGAGCAAGCTGAAAGGTCTTGTTGTAAATGCTGTTGCATGGAACAAGCAACAGATAACGGAAGGTAGTTAGTTGAACACTTATTTGACTTATTCCCATTGCTTGTTAGTTGTTGATTTGTTAACAAACACTTTTACATATTCATTTCTGCTTGAGATTTTGATTAAACTTTTTAAATTCAGTTTCCACGAAGGAAGTCATTCTTGGGACAGAAAATGGTCAACTTCATGAGCTGGCTGTGGATGAGAAGGACAAGAAAGAGAAGTATATCAAGTTTCTCTTTCAATTAGCAGAACTTCCAGAAGCCTTTATGGGTTTGCAGGTATATCTTTTGTCTGTTTACGTTATAGCTTTTTTTTTTCTAGATAATATCTATGGTTTCATCCCATTTTTGAGAAATTTAGAGTCTGTTTTTTTCGTCCCAAATGTGAATAAGGCATTCAATTTCTGTTCTGGTTCTTGTCTATTTTGTTCAGATGGAAACGGCTAGCATAATAAATGGGACTAGATATTATGTGATGGCTGTTACTCCTACTCGGCTTTACTCTTTCACTGGATTTGGGTCACTGGAAGTAAGTAAAATACTATAAATTTCCGCATTTTTGTTTTTTTTACTCCTTTATGTTTTGATATTTGAGTAACCTATCCATACTATTATTTTTAGAATGACAAAAAATGTAATATAATATATATGAACTAGTAATTACTGCTATATTGTGTGTCTGTTCTAACACACAATGTCTTGTTCTATCACATTATTGAAGATTAATCTTGGGCTCTATCCTTTTACATTATACCCTTCATTATATTCTAAAGTTTACCTTTTTACTGATTGTTAGACAAATTTAGACTGTTTTTACAGGTTATTTAGATCGTACAGTGCATTTTATGGAACTTCCTGGTGACATACCAAACAGGTAAGTACTCTCGCTCTCTCTAAAATAATAATACTAGAGTCATATCATGGGAGCATTCAACATAAAATCTAAATGGTCTAAAGGCTGAAAATTACTTTATTTTTTACATTCTTTCACATTTGTTTTTTGTATATGATCTATCCTTTCTAAGACTTATTTTATTTGGTATCTTCCAGTGAGTTGCATTTTTTCATTAAGCAGCGTAGAGCTGTACATTTTGCATGGCTTTCTGGAGCTGGTATTTACCATGGTGGCTTAAATTTTGGAGGACAACAAAGGTAGTAGAGAATTACTTGAGTCACTTGACTTTGTTCAATAATGGATATTGATTTAGAACATGTTCACTACATGGGTTATGATTCTGCAAACCTCATTTCAGAACATGCTATATGTGCTTCATGAATGGTTCTTATTGTTGTTTTGTGAATCCTTCCATATTTTTTTAAGGAACATATTCACCTTTCTCACACTTTTGACAGCTCTTCAAGTGGAAATGAAAATTTTATTGAGAACAAGGCTCTTTTGGACTACGCCAAATTGTCTGAAGGAGCTGAAGTAGTTAAACCAAGTTCAATGGCTTTGTCTGAATTCCATTTCTTGTTGCTTTTAGGGAATAAGGTCAAGGTGTGTATGCACTTATGTATCATAGCTTTGTTTACATCATAGTGCCTGTGCCATGCACAATCTAAATTTTAAAGAGTTCTATGCATGCTTGCTAAATTATTTGAACATTTGTAGGTTGTAAACAGAATTAGTGAGAAGATCATTGAGGAACTTCAGTTTGATCAAACTTCTGATTCAGCATCAAAGGGTATTATAGGATTGTGCAGTGATGCCACGGCTGGTTTGTTTTATGCATATGATCAAAACTCCATCTTTCAGGTTTGTGTTCTCTGAATCCTGCAACCTTCTGAGTTTTGGATCTAACTGGCTTGGTTGTGATTGCTGCTGCTGTATTTGATAATTTAGTAGGTGTCTATCAATGATGAAGGCCGAGACATGTGGAAAGTATATCTTGACATGAATGAATATGCTGCTGCTTTAGCAAATTGTCGTGACCCTTTTCAAAGGGACCAAGTATATTTAGTGCAGGTACTGTTCACTTGCTTTTGTTGTGCTGCCCAAGAAATAGTTTGTCTGGCAACATAAATTCATTTATTTTTATTTTTTTTGCCACAAGATTGTAGTTTGGTGTTTGATTGGAATATTTTGTGGTGCAGGCTGAAGCTGCGTTTTCTTCTAAAGATTATTTTAGAGCTTCATCTTTCTATGCCAAAGTAAATCTTCTTTTTAAGTTAACTAGTTTGGTATATTTAGTTTGTTATATTACTGCAGGAACTTCCGTTGCTTTTGTGACACTTGATTACTTAAAAGTAATTGTGCTGCCCCTTATGATTTTGATTTGCTATATTTAGTGGTGGACATGACTTTCATGCCTATAAACTTTTAACACTACCAAATCATGGTCCAATTATACTGAAAATTGCCCAAATCATAATGTATAGATATCATTATAAATCTTTTCTCAATGAATCTTCTTCAAGCAGGGAGATCCATATGTAAAACTGTAACAACTTTTTCATTTTAGAAACATCACTCCCTAAAGATAGGCCACTGAATATCTTAGATGAGTTCTTTTTATAAATGGAACTTTGGAGTTGTAGAATTTTTTCATAGCATCATCTTTATATACAGTGCTCAATTCTGATAATTTGGTGATAATTGTGAGTGTTTTTTTACTGAAGCAACACGCATATCATTCTGTCAAGTAGTAACACTTAAGAATTTGTTTTGATAATCCAAAAGGAAAACAAATCTGACAGGAATATGATTTGCAGATCAATTATATTTTATCATTTGAAGAGGTCACTTTGAAGTTCATTAGTGCTGGTGAACAGGTACTTTTCATGTTTCTGGTCTTTAAATAAGAATTATATGGCTGCAATGTTTGTCAATGTGTGAATTTCTTGGAGTTTATGTTGTAATTTTGTTTTTCAAGAAGAATATCTTTTCGCTTATACTCTTCTCAATTTCATTCTTCTTTTGCTTCTAAAACTAGTGTGTATAAGTTTGATAAATGGTAAATTTATTTTGCATCATAGAAGTTTCTTATGTGCATTCAATCTTTACAGTTGTTGCTTTCCTATGTGGGCATATGCAAACTGATTTTATCTTGAATTTAATTTTTAAATTCTTGGATTTGACATTTGACTCATGCTTTTACAAGTTCACTGGTTTTTTTCTTTTTTGTAGGATGCTTTGAGAACTTTCTTATTGCGGAAGCTTGATAATTTAGAAAAGAGTGACAAATGTCAAATAACAATGATATCCACCTGGACTACTGAATTATACTTGGATAAGGTTCTACATTCTTGACACTTGGAAGGAAATTTAGTTTCCCATTTGTATTCCTTCATCTCATTTTCTATGAACAATGGCATGACAAAACCTTATATGTTACCCAAATTTAAACTAGAATGGTTCTTATTTCTGTATATTATGTCCTGAAATTCCATATGTACATGGTGCATGAAGAGTAAGTGATAGGAAAAAGAAACAATGAAAAATGAAAGTATTGGATGTTTGGTTCCACGTTGTGCAACAATAGATCCACGTCCAACTCTACTATATTTATCTTTCACGTTTTGAAGTTGATTTGACATGAAAAAACGAATATATGTGAGTTCACAACGTTAATCAAACCAAACACATGGTAGTAGATCAATAATGTTGATACTTGATACCCATTTATGCTTTAGTTTTTTTGTTGTTGAAAAAATGGGTAGAGCTGGGGAGCAATTTCTGATACTCTTCTATGACTTTAGGCAATTAAATTACTACTTCAATTGTATTCCTTAATCTTTATCCTGCGAGTTGATAGACATTTTTTGCATGCAAATTAATTTGGGTTTCCTATCTTTATCTTTTAGATAAACCGACTGCTCTTGGAAGATGACTCTGCATCAGAGAATAGCAATATAGAGTACCAATCAGTTATTAAAGAGTTTCGTGCTTTTCTCAGTGACAGCAAGGATGTATTGGATGAAACAACTACAATGAAACTTTTAGAAAGGTAGTAGTTGATACTTGATATGCCTGCTGCATGTGAACATCCCATATTACTCAATGTGGGACTTAGGGATCCCATACTAGTATACTACTCAATATGGGACTTAGGCACCCCATAATACCCAAGTCCCTAGCACAATAACATAATATTTTACTGTTTATAATATCAATCCAAACAGAAGTAGCACTCCAATTTACTTAATGGTTTATTTCTTTATGATTTATAAGTTTGACCAGAGCTAGTAATATATTATACAGCCATTAATCTTATATAGTTTTGCTTTTGCAATTTTCAACAGTTATGGAAGGGTGGAAGAATTGGTATATTTTGCTAGCTTAAAAGGGCAGTACGAGATTGTAGTTCACCATTATATTCAGGTGCCCTGATTCCACTTATTTTCCATGTCATCTTGGTTATATATCCTTTTTCATTGTTCTTACTGTCTGTTTTCTTTGTTTTTTCAGCAAGGAGAAGCAAAAAAAGCATTGGAACTGCTTCAGAAACCTTCTGTGCCTATAGATCTCCAGGTATGATTCAACTTTTAGGATTTGGTGTGTGATAATCTATTTCTCTCTATTGTATCTTGTTCTTCCTGAGCTATTTCATCTATGACTTTAATTCGGACTGTAGCCTCTCAATCTTTTTTGTGAAATATTACAAGTAATAGACTTTATTGACTGTCCTATGCAGTATAAGTTCGCTCCAGACCTTGTTGCCCTTGATGCATATGAAACTGTTGAATCGTGGATGACTACAAACAAGCTGAACCCAAGGAAACTGATTCCTGCAATGATGCGTTATTCAAGTGAACCACATGCAAAGTACTCCATATTTGTATTTGCATTTTCAACCAGTTAAATGTTTCAATCAGAATTGTGTTCTCCAATTTAATTGTCTCTCTTCTGACAGATTTTGTAAATTTATTGATATTCTGTTTTGAAATTTTAAGATCATTTATATCAACTGTTTTCACATGCAGGAATGAGACACACGAAGTCATTAAATATCTTGAATACTGTGTTCATAGATTACATAATGAAGATCCTGGAGTTCATAACCTGCTACTTTCTTTATATGCAAAACAGGTTGTGTAGCTTGCTTTAAATCTATGATCCATGTACTTCTGATGTGGTGATTATAAATGGTGTTTCACATTCCTATTCTATTATCATATCATCTATATTGATGAACGTATGTTATGTGTACCTGCATGGCTGCATGTGAACAAATGGATGCTATATCAATCATCCATCCATGCTTGTGAATTTTTCATAAGGAATTGGTAATCTCTGCATAGTCCATGCTATGCATCTTACATGTTTAAACTATTTAACATCAATTTACTTGTTTTCTGACTTTTCATATTCATAAACAAGAGCTACTCTTTACTGTATAATGCCATTCATCAAACTGAAAGACAGATTCGTACTGCAATTTAAGCTTATTTGAATCTCCTGAGATCTAATCAAATTGCCTGTTTTTCCATTAATGAAGACGGAGATCAAATTCTTTATTGTATGTTGTCTTTCATTAAAACTGACATCAGATGTTTGGGAATTGAGATTGTAAATGTAAATTGAACAAGAGCCTTCAGGGAAATATTTTATGGAAATTGAACAAGTGACTTTTCCTTTATAAAATATAACATGGAAAAATCAATTGAGGTTTGATTAAGTCTTAAAGTTATCTCATTTCTTGCAGCTGATGTATGGAAAGAGTGATTTATCTTGACTAGATTTGAAGGAATTTATGACTTCCAGGATCAGTCTGATGCTGACAATAGAGCCTATTTATGTATTTGCTCCCTTTTTTGATTACTCAGGAAGATGATAGTGCACTTCTACGTTTCCTACAAAGCAAATTTGGGAAAGGACCAGAAAATGGTCCTGAATTCTTCTATGATCCTAAGTATGCCTTGCGTCTTTGCCTCAAGGAAAAACGAATGCGTGCATGTGTTCATATATACAGTATGATGTCTATGCATGAAGAAGCAGTAGCGCTTGCCTTACAGGTGAGACTAAGAGCTGGTTTGTTTAAGTTTATTTAGTGAAATAATCACTTATTTTAATAAAATAAGCAATTATTTGTGTTTTTAGTATATTTCTCTGAATTGTTTGTGCTTAAAATAAATTTTTTTTTGCTTATTTAAATAAGTAAATCCTATCTATATATGGAATAATCAATTATCTAATAATCATTTATTTTATAAATATTTGTTATAATTTTAAACAAACTGGCTCTAATATGATGATTGCTGTGTTCCAACTTTATCACTGCTTCAATACAAAAATGGTGAAGCTTAATTAGAAATACCTGCTGCAAGAGCAACCAATTGTAACACGGATGTTTAATTCTTTATGCATTAGAAGTCTTAAGGAATAATAATTCAGAGCTTTCACGCTAACTCACTTTCTACATTAGATTGATTCAGAGCTTGCTATGGCCGAAGCTGATAAGGTTGAAGATGATGAGGATTTGAGAAAGAAGCTCTGGCTCATGATTGCCAAGCATGTTGTTGAACAAGAAAAAGGAACAAAGAGGGAAAACATAAGGAAGGCAATCGCTTTTCTTAAAGAAACTGATGGGCTGCTAAAGATTGAGGATATATTACCATTCTTTCCAGATTTTGCCCTGATTGATGACTTCAAGGTACGGTTATTTTTGCTTTGATTTTGCCATATTGATTGACAATTTTCAACTCTGATAATCTTATGAAGTGATACTTACTAGCTCAATTGTTTATTTATTTATTTTTATTATCTGTTGACATTTACATATAATATAGTGGCTTCCTTTTGGAATATTAACTAAAGAATCTTATATGTGAAGTCAATTTGTCTACATGTCTTGGATAATTGGAATTGGTTTTCTTAAACTTCCATTGGTGAATCTCTAAATTTATGCAGGAGGCTATCTGCTCATCATTGGAGGATTACAATAAGCAAATTGAACAGCTGAAGGAAGAGATGAATGATGCAACCCGTGGTGCTGACAACATCAGAAATGATATCAGTGCACTTGCTCAAAGATGCACTATTATAGATCGAGATGAGGAATGTGGGGTATTGCTCTTCCTGATATATGTTTGACAATAAAACACCTGCAGTTTTTAAATTAAGCAGTTGCTTACTTTTGTAGACTGTAGTCGTGTACCAAAAATATATTAAGACCAATCTGCTTTTATTTTTCTGATATAGTTTGCTGAATTTATGCCTCATCTGAAATGATTTTAATCTTACTCCCTAGGTTTGTCGGCGAAAAATTCTAACTGCTGGCAGGGAATTCGGCACGGGTCGTGGTTATACATTAGTAGGACAAATGGCACCCTTTTATATCTTCCCGTGTGGACATGCCTTCCATGCAGAATGCCTGATTGCCCATGTGACCCGCTGTACAGTTGAGGCCCATGTAAATATACTACCTTTTTTTCTCTCATATTTGTCATCTCATTGTGACTATTTCACGTCATGCTACTTGAAAGTTTATTGTTTTCAGCAGTATCTGCAATAGTAATAATAATAATCAAAACCAATAAGTTGTTTGATTCAAAAGAAAGATACCAATGAACTGTACATTGTTCAGATAATCAGATGAGTTGAACACTGATGTGAGTGGGAGATGCCAATATAACAAAGTTGAAAAGACACAATGATGATCTTTAGCTGTTTAACATATGAAAAATTGGATAGTTTTGAGAGGTGATATCCTAACTTTAATTGTTGCAATTGCACAAGTTAATGAAAATGACACAAATACACTGAACGAAAAAGCTTGTTATTTGCAAGCCGTGAAAAATGTTGTCCCCACCTCAAACCAGATTGAAAGTTGTTATTACCTCCAACTTCATCATTGAAAGTTGTTATTACCTCCAACTTCAATATCATGATTCAGATTGGAAGTATTGGGAAAATGTTGCAGGCTGAGTATATACTGGATCTGCAGAAGCAACTTACTTTGATGGGCAGTGAAGCAAGGAGAGAATCCAATGGTACCCTTTCTCCAGAGGAGTCCATTCCTAGCATGACCACTATAGACAAGGTTTGTCCAGAACTTTCTTTCTTTCATGCACCAAGTAACATGTATCTGTACTTATTTAAGTTCATTAGGCATGAAAGAAGCTACTTTTGTGTGTTATTAGCATCTTGGTGAGCTTCACATTGTGGTGTTAAATGCGTTTACTTTGATGCACTTGAACTAATGTGTACTCATGCCAAATTATTGGCAGCTCCGATCACAACTGGATGATGCTATAGCTAGTGAGTGCCCATTTTGTGGCGACTTGATGATCCGTGAGATTTCTTTGCCTTTCATCCATCCTTTGGAAGAGCAGCAACATGTGCTATCATGGGAGATAAAACCAAGCGCTGCAAACCAGAGAAATATCTCGTTACCTGCATCTGCATGACTTGTGTGAATAGCATTTGCTATGTACAGACAGATTGTCCCAGTTCCTTGCAGTGTGTTTGGTTGTGAATGTTTGAATGTGTATAAATTCTGTTTCATTTTGTTACGCTGTTGTTGGCTCTGTAATTTTCTGATTGCCAAAGGAAATTGTTAGACCAATACGCACTCTAAATCCCGTACCTTGTAACTTACGGTTGCATCTATTATTGTTATTACTAGACAAGAAGGCATTCTCCAAGTTCATTAAAATTTCAATTTTTAATTAAAAAACAAGATCAAAAGCACCCTTTTATTTGTACTGCCTTTCTCTTTCTACCAAATTGTGATGAAACAAGGAAGTCTTACCCTGACTGCATCAATCTTGTTATAATTGATGCCAGAATTAGTACACTGGCTTCGCAACATCTAAAGTTTCTAAATTTACCAATATGGATCATGTCTTAAATTTGCTGTACTTGGAAAAGTGATTTTAAGAAGCTTATATATAATTTTCATATTCCAATCGATCGTGATTTCTTCATTCTCATTGAACTGAAAAATGCAATCTGTTCCAGATGAAGAAAGTACAATATTTTATAAATTATTGGTAAAGGCATCACTGTAATAGGCAGAGATTTTGTTAATACTGATCGAAATTGACGAAATTCAAAGGGAAGCAGAGTTTTGTAGTTATAGGTATTCTTATTAATAATTTGATATCTCATCATCAGTTTCAGCATCCACTCTTGGGAGTGGGAAAAACCCCTTATCTCCTGTACATACATACATAACCTATTTACAAGATCAGAACATTCCAAGTTTTTCTCTCCAACCGAGTCATCCGATCTGACTCAGTCAGGTCAACTCAGTCCGAACCCGTCCCGCGTCACCTTTCCGGCGATTACTTTAATCTCCACCGTCGACAACGCCACGTGTCGATCAGCCCTGACCCCAGCAACTCAAGTACATCACTTTCCTAAGAGAGTCGTCGGCTTGCGTCACCCTATTGTCCACGTCGGAGCTCCCAGCCACCGCTCCGGCGATATCCGATCCAACGACGCCGGAAAGAGGCCGGAGATCTGACAGGGCTCCGCCGGAGAAGAGGCGGCTCCGGTTGTGGTGGATGGAGGTGAGCGCCGTCTTGCACTTGTGGCCGGGATCGGTGTGGCCCTGCGCAACCGCCACCGTCGCCGCCATCCAAACACGGTTCAAGTAGCTCATCTTGTTATTCTTTCTCTTCGTTATTTTTTTTTTCTTCTGTTTGTAACACAGCACAACTCAGAGAAACGTTAGTAGTGAAATGGAAGAGGTAAGGAAGGTGGAATTTATAGAGGAAATGAGAACCACTTAGGATATGATTTTCTGTATAACACTCATTGCTGGTGGGCCCCATTCTATACCTAAACACTTATCTTTTTCGTTAATTAATTCATAATACAGATTTTGTGAATCATTTTTAAGTGTTTTCTAATAGTAACTAGTATTTAATAGTAATAGATTATGTACATGTACTTGGATTAGATTGACTAATACTATTATTTTCCTGCAAACCTATCCATTATTATTTTATACAAAAATGTTACATAAAAAAAATCTAATATCTTGAAGATATGAAATATGTAATTCTCACTTATCAGTTATAATCGTATAAAAGAAGCAGAAAGATTAGTAAAGAAAATATTGTAAAAATGCTAAAGAAATATTTAGAATTATTTATTTAAATCTAGTTAATGAGTATTTTTTGTTTTCTACTTTTTTAACTTTACGAATTTCATTCAGAATTTTTTATAAATATAATTTGTACTATTTTATACATGTATTTTGTGTTCATTTGTTATTAAACTATATAAATACACCAAAATTTGACTATATAAGATTAAATTCGAAAAGATAAAGAAAGTTAACTTGTAAAATGAAAACAGTAGGAGATTAAAGTGTAATTAATAGCATAGTGAGTGTGTGTGAGAGAGAGAGAGGAGAGAGAGGAGTGGTGGTTCCAGGAAACAGGTGGTGGACTTATCCGAAAGAGACATAATTGTCACTCATGACTCATCTTTTGTTTCCCCAATTGCAATTCAGTGATCATTCATTGTCCTGACATGAATGTCCCTTTCATTTTTTATCTTTATACTCCCTCTCTTCAATTCTTCACGGGGTGTGGGTCCCACCTGCTTTGTCCGTTTCAGAGACTCTGGCTCAGGAAGTATTGTTGTTTTATGGAGGGGCAATTTTGTTCTTCTCTGCGGTCCCATTTCTTTTTCACCCTTTTCTTAATTTATTTTATTGTATACGTGTTATGCGTTGAACTGTGGCAATGACACGTTGAAGTTTCAGAGATGATGGGCCTGCAGTCCGATGATCCATTTTTATGGGCTCAGCAAGGGAATCACGTGCAATCACGTGCGCATGGCTCGATGGACACTTCCAGCTTCTACTATCCACTCTGTCAGCACCACTGCGTTACACGTGTCAAATTGTTACGAGAAAAAAAAATAATGGTTACTATCGTATTATTACTGGTTAATTTATTTATAGTATGCTTCGATTATAGTTTTGTGCCCCGATTTGATTACTTTCTCTCTTTTTACTGTACTTTTTTTCCTATCTGTTAATCATTATAAACACAACTCAGATATTTGAACACTAGTCGGACACAATTTATTAAATGTGCTATTTATTTATAGATAAAGTTCAGTTTAAATAGGATTTATTGGTTTAATATGCGCTAAATGTGTGAGTTGCTATAACTCTTTGCTTTGTAACAATTAGGATTCAAAACAAAGGAGCACTAAAATTTTTTAATAAAAACACATTACACATCAATAATTATTCTTCTGTAACATCTAATACTCTCCCTCAACAGTGATGGTAACCTCAGGATTAACATCATGATACGCCATAATAATGGGCACTTAAATATTGCACTTTAGTAAAAGGTGATATGCTCACTTTTTTTAAGTGGACCTGCCCACTTTGCGAATCTTAAAAGACTACATTACTAGTTAAATCAGCGTGTTTTATACTATATCAAAGATATATAATATAAAATGACATGCCCCTATAAAAGTATTAGAATGATAGTGACTGCTAGCTAATTAGTATCTATTAAGTAATTCTCCTGACTGATTCAAACCACTAACCCCTTTCTTTTAACAAAATATATATATATATATATAAAATCTCTACATTTTATCACCAGTGGACCAAGTGATACTACTACATTGTTTATTAATAAGAATAATAATAATCCTTACTATGTTGGACCAATAACTATTGTTAACTTTTTACCCGCAATAACCTTTCTTGTTTCAAAAATTAAGTCCAAAACTTTTGTAAATGAAAACTCTTGGTTAAGAACTCATTCACCACATCTAACATAAAAAAATATGCAGATGCTATATTGGACTTGGATCCTTTGGATTCAAAGGCAAAAGCAAACATTCTGATAAAAGCCAAAGCATTTCTGTTTTTGGAATGTTGCAATATTAGTATATATAACCAAAAAAAGTATAACCAAATCAACGGAGAGATGGGAGATAATTTAAAATGTGCATTCCACTGTCCCCAACTAATGTATAATGACATGCCCTAAAAAAAGATATACAACGATAATGACCGCTAACTATTGATTATTTTTCCTTAAAAAAAATTTGATTAATTTCCTGACTGCTTCAAAGTTCAAACTACTAACCTCTTTTAAAACAAAAAAGATGTATAAGATCTCTGATTTCATTTGATCTCCAAGGATGAAGCTGAAGCTTTGTGTATATTGTTTAATAATAATAAAAGAATCCTTGGTAATAAAAAAAGAATAAGGATATTATGATGTTATAGCCGCCATGGATGCTACCAACTTTGTTTTCTCTACCTGATTAATAATGGCTCTTTAAACACCTAATGACTTATCAATATCAAAACTATTTTAATATAATTAATTATATTGATCCATCGTTCAAAGAGGCAGAAATATGTTAAAGAAACGAATACTCATATATTTCTAAAACAAACAAGTTATCTATAACTCAAAAATAAGTTATGTACAAATTATAGATGATGATGTAAAACTGTAAAAGTGCAACTCCTTCAAAAAAAAAAATGTAAAAGTATAATTAAAGTACAGCTGATTATAGTATTAATTCACTCGCATTTAACATCAGAAACAAAATTGAAAGACAAAAAAGAAAGGATTTCATTATTGCTTCATACTAGTAGCAATTTTCTAGGCCACTACCACTTATGACAGATCAGATCAGTGAGCTAGGAACTCAATTTCAGAACATACAATTGAAGAAAATTAAGGGCTTGACCCAACAAAAAGGAAGAAAGAAATGCTTTACACTGAATCAACACCTTGGACTTGCTGTTGAGCCAAGTATCTTTCTCTTCTTTCTTTCTACATAAGGAGCAAGAGAACAGAATATGAGAAAAGATGGAAAGAGAGCTTCCAATATAAACAAAGAGTTTAACATCTATGCTATGTTAAAAATCATGGTAAGTATGACTTTTGAGATAGTTATTGTAAAAATTAACAAGTTAGTTATGATAATTTGTAATTGGATGACATTGTAAAAAATTCAGTGCATTTACTATGTCCTTAAACAAAAAAGTGTGCTAAAATAAGTGTCTCACCCATTCATCTATAACAAGGCCCTCCCCAGCTACTCGTGGACCTTTCTCCTCCGGTGGCTTCTTCCGTGCTTCAAGTGCTGCATCAGCCTCAGCCAACATCCGATTGAGCTTATCCAGAACCTTTAGAAACAACAGATTTCAATGTCAACACAACATAAAATGGTAGAGGTCATATGACATGTTTGAGATATATATATAGTCTTACAGGACTAGGCCTTTCAGGGTCCAGAAAATTAACCCGCAGAATTTGCTCTATTGCAACTTGATCTCTTTGTTCATCAAACTGTAGGAAGAATCATGTGACATTTACATTTTAGATTCCCATTTGCCTCGTATATTGAATGCATGATCAATTTATTCAAGAAACCAAAGCACTTCGTCCTAAGTTCATAGTAACAACATATGTGAAACACAAACTTGGCCTATTTGTCATAAGCAAAAGTTATCTTAAGAAATTCAACAGTAGTCACATGGAGTGTAATTCTCTTGTTGATTCAGTTTTCTTGATCAAAATCTTTGGTTAAACTAACTTTTTTGGTTTTCCCACAGAAAACAAAAATTGGATTTTAGGACATAATCAAGAAAAATTTAATGAGCTCAAGGACAGAAAAAGTTTTAACTTAATCTTACATAAACAAGCAAAGTCATAAGTGAAAATTACAATGATGTTGATGCCAAATATCATGGAAAGGAGCAATAATACTTTACCAGTTCTGGTACATAGTCCATTTCACCTTGCACTTTTAGGCTCATGATTTTAAACTTAACCTTGCTTTTTTTATCAATTGATTTCTCATTGTTTTCTGGTGGCTCAACAAACTTGAATACTGTCAAATATGTAAGGCAGTTGTAAGAGGATTCATCAAATTCTAAGCATTTGACTGTTACTTGACACAAGTTTAGAAGCACAAATTACCAGTGGCAATTATACTTTCACCAGGGGCAAGAATACCACCTGGAGGGCGCATATAACAACTCTTGGGTGCAGTTGTTTGAAACTAAGACAAAAGAAAATATCACTATTAGTAGAAATCTAAATAGTGGATATATACAGGAAACAATAAAAAAAAATAAAAATTAGTATATAACAAAGCAGTGTACTTATCATCTTATAGATACATGCCATGAAACCCAATATGAAGATGGTCATGAATCATGATCAACATATTACATTTCCTATTATAGTAATTAGTAAAATTCCCCCAAAATTTGAAAGTGTTTTAATGGAAAACTCCCACGATGAAAACTTTCTCAACGTTCAAAAAGCAAAGTTTCTTCTCCAGTTTCGTCACAGCTGTTGAGGCAGTCTAGACTCTGATAAACAATGCTTACTTCTAATTTTCCTATTTTGTATGTTGAGTACAATGAATGACAGAATTAGTCTCCAATTCACCGTGTAGAGTTACATGATGGAAATGTTGTGTCACACATAATTTCTTAATACAATAAAATATTGACAAAGAAAGAATTGGAAACATAAACCACACCTTGAAAGCTACATGAGACTTGCAAGTGTTTTTAATTGCGATTGCACTCCTAACTTGCTTACCAGGTTCATCTTCAAAATCAAAACAAAGTTAAGTCACATTAAAGGACAAACCTAACATCCACCACTTCCATCCATTATAAGAAAGCTTACCTTAAATATAAATATAATATGACAGTAAAGCAAGAAAATACAAAACAGAATGCACAAATGTGAACGTTAGCCATGAATAGAACAACCCATTCACAAGGCTCTAGAGAATAAAAATAATACAGACCAAACAATTAAAACAAAACATTAATTTCACAAGAAATCCAAACTAAAAATGAGTAATTCTAATTTCTAAATCTTCTTATAATATATGTTCATAGCTTTCTATATATAGTAAGTATTGAATATATATACTTTTTCATTTAATTATACTGTTCTATAAAAATATATATAAAAAAAAAAGTCTAAGAAAGCATAACATTTCTTATGAGAAGATAATCCTCCAAAAAAAACGATTCCATGGGCAAACAAGTTTCAAGAGACGCATACATGGAAAGTAGAGCTTGTTGGAAGGATCAAGACGGAGCCTCCTCTTTGTAGGGAGCAGAGACTTGGCCATAGATGAAACTGTGGTTGAAGAATGATGACTGGATCTATCAACTGATTGAACATTATTCTGATTTTGCAGATGAACATTGTGCATGTAAGACATGGAAGTAGAAGAAGAAGAAGAAGGAGTGTGAGTTGTTTGCCAAAATGGCATTCTACAAAAACTCCAACCCTTCCCATCAGACCCTGATTTTTCAGTACCCTCCACTTCCATTCCCACCGGGGGAACCGCCACTTCCGGCAACTGGGTCTCAGAATTGCTTGCAAAGTCTCAAGCTTTGTAGTTAATAACTGAGGGGGGCAGAAGGTAGATTTGGTAGTTGTAGCAAAAATACTATGTGGGTGGTGTTATGTTGTGTCTGTTGGTAAAAAGCAACTTAGTAAGTCCGAGAAAAGGCCGAGGTAGTTGAATATGACCTTTGGCTTTGGTTGTGTTGTTTTGTGTCTTGATTTACAACTTTTTTTTTTTCTTGTTTTGTCCAAAACGATGGTAGTTACTGCGTACTGGTTAGTACCTTTACGAGGGAGACAATTTGGTAGCAGGGTGAGAGAGAGAGAGTCAATTTTACTGTGATGGAATGGAATGCACAATTGAATTGAATGGTTTCGGACTCATGGTGCCAATGTTGTGCATTTGATTTGTGTGTTTGAGGTCCGGTTGTTTGGTTATGGAATCTCGGGCTTTACAGTTGGTTGGATTCTACAGTCTCTGCAATCATTTGCTACTTCTTTTCAACATTTCGCATGTTAGATTGGCATCCACCTTTTCCGTATCCACTGCTAAAATTTCTCAATAAGTATATTTTTTTTTAATTCCAATCCATTTTGTGTTTCTTTTTTTCCACAATTTCTTTTATTTGATAAAACCAACCATTATTAGTGGTTAGCAGTAACAACAGAGAAGGTATAGGTTGAGCTGTGATTTCTGCTTTTTCAAGCAAAACGCAACTAAGATAAGAACAAAAAAAAAAAAAAAATCAGCATCCACAATCAACTTGGCTTCATGTCTATCCACAAAAATGGACGAAATAAATTCTAACATGGATGTGTATGCTTTTACCAAATTGACATGTCTCTTTCTTCTCTCCTTTAATTTTATCATTCTTGTGCTTGAAAAAAAACAAACAGAGAAAAGCTGCTTCTAGCTACCTTCGTCTATCCAATATTATTATTAGCCACGATATAATTATAATATGGTTGTAGAGCATTACTAGTAACTGTGATTTTGCTAAGAATGACACCATGGGAAAATCCACTGATCCTCGTTTGTGGCCCTCTTGCGTAGTGTGTCTTTATATTATCCTTTTTGTTCTAGTTGTTCCAGACATATAATATATAATATCATAAATTGGTAATTCCTTTCAATCAGTAATTTACTGGGGAATAATCGAATACACTTTGCCCAAAAAGCTACTTTTTCTCTTCCAAATCTCGAAAGCTATTTGTGTACACAATAATCAAATGACTATTTTTAAATCCTAAACGGATGACAAATGTAACTTGATACTTCCTTTAATATATGAGAGTGAATAGTTGGAAAAAAAAAAGGGAGTAGGGGAAGGGATGGTAAGTTTTAGTAGAGAGAATGAAAGCTCAAAATGATGTTTCACCCCCTTAAAGGCAGCATTAGTCATATGAGAGTGAAGAGTATTAGAAAGAAAAGAAAAGTATTAAACACACAAATTTGGAATTGCTTAACACTTCTTTTCACTAATGAAAATTTACGTCAATATCTGTCGCAATAGAATAACAATTTTGGATGCTAACAAGCACGTCCATTACATACAGGTCTACCAATCTCTGCCCCCACTTAATTGCCCTGATGACTCTAGTTGGGACCCCAGCAACTGAAGTACATCACTGTTCTCAATGATTCCTCTGATTGCTTTGCCCCCTCTTCCTTTAATCTACTAGAAACTACAGCATAAGAGGAGGAAGAAACCTTCTTTGCCTGAGACAAGGATCTCACATGGTTTTTTACTTGATGTTGTGCTGATCTTAAAGCATTGTTCCACCTGCACAGTCCCTGGTCCTTCAAGGCCTCCACAACTCCAACACTGGCTGCCACAGCCCAAGTTCTGCTTGCAGCTGAACTCATCTTTTGTACAAGTCTTCTTCAAAGAAATTAACTCTTGCTTAATTTGCTTTTTAAATGACCAAAAAGTAGCCAAATTGATACTTGGTAATTGTAGTGTGGCTTAGTGATGAATGTAAGAAATCTCAAACAAGACTTTTAGATTGAATGAGTTTGAGAGAATTGAAATGAAGGTGGTGTTATATCGAGGGGAAGCACTTGACATGTGATGTTAGGATTATAGCTAAACTGAGGAAACGGCCAAAGATTTCGAAAAACCACAGGCATAAAGTTATACGTTAGATAGCTACTCGTTTTGGTGGAACCAGTGGTTTTGTTGTGTTGTGTGTAACTGTAAGATTTAGAATCAAGTTCAATGCATCAGTAGTTTTAGGACCCCGTGTCTCTGTCACACAAGTATCGCACTCACTTAAAAATATATAAAGTACTAGTAGAATTTGTTTATATAACATATTTTGAATTTATGTTACACTGTTAAATAACTTCTCATTTGTTTTATTTTGACAAAATTTATGCTGTAACACAAGGAAAAAACAACATATACTGCTATAATAACTCAACTAAGACAAACTGCAGACTGAATAAGTAAATAGACGGATACCATGTCAGGGTAAAAGATTGGAAAGGTAAATCGATTTATTATACTGTATTGTTTAACTCACAAAAAACTTTAATGTCTGCACTATAAAATTACTACTTTCAGTAGAATCATGTGATGTAAGAACGAGATCTTTATACAACTCTGCGATCTTCTTGCAAATCACACTATTGATTTTCGTATAATCATATTGTCCACCTGAGAAATTTTAGCTGTATATTAATTAAATAATTTCATACACCATAATATTTTTGGAACTTTGATGAGCACCATACTATGCTTTCTGATCTTCTACTGAAAGAGAGTTACAAATTATGCTGTCTGATCTTCTACTAAAAGAGACTAAAATTATTAATTAACTAACTAGATATGGACCCCACAATCACAGGTTATTTAGTGAAATATTTAAATTAAAAATGATTAAAAAATATTTTAAAATATATTATTTTATTGTAATCTATTTAAACTTTAAAAAATAATAATGTGTTCAAAATGACAATAAAATCACATCAACATTATACAAAATTACACTTAAATTAATATATTATTTTTAAAAATTGATGTAGAATGTATAAATATTATTTTTATTCAAAATTTAAAAGTTGAAACTTAAATTTAACATGAAATAAACAATAATATTATTTTGTAAAATATGCAAAAACAAATTCCAAAAAATAACAATATTAAATTAGAGTTACTTCGTAAATAAGAAAATAATAATATATAGTTATTAGAAATTTAAACTCACGATAAAATAAACAAAAGAATGATTTAAAATAGAAAAAAATAAGTGTAATATTTGAAAATTTTGAAAAATCAGAAAATTTTAAAAATATTAAAAAAACAAAGTGATTAGACTTTAAAATTTGATAAGAATCAAAATTTTAAAAATGTTATAAGAATGGAAAACCTAAAAAAATGTGATAAAATTAGAATAATATCATGAGAATATTGAAAAAAAAGAATGAGAATTTTAAAACATGAAAATAAAATTAATGTCTTGAAAACTATAAAAAATGAAAAAAAAAAAAAAAACAATATTATGTCTTCAAATTTTGAATAAATAAATATAAAAAAAAATTTGAAAAAAAAAGAATAATATTTTAAAAAATTGAAAATAATGAAAATTGAAAAATATAAAAAAAAATAAAGAGTTAATGTCCTTGAATTTTTTTAAAAAAAAAAAAGAATAATGTCTTCTATATAAAAAAAAAAAAATCAAAATCAAGAGTAATGTCTTACAATTTTTTTATATAATGAAAATTTTAAAATAATGAAAAAATAAGACTAAAGTCTTGAAAATTTGAAAAAAAATAATTTTTTTTCAAAAATATGAAAAAAGATAAATATCTTGAAATTTTAAAAAAATATAAAATATAAAATATAAAAAAAACAAAAGGAATTCTTGAAAATTTTGAAAAAATAAAATAAAATAAAATATGAAAACACTACAATAATCTCGAAATTTTTCTAAAAACTGGGAAAAAAAAGTGTAATACCATAAAAAATGAAAATTTTTAAATAGAAAAAAATAAAAGTAAAGTCTTGAAAATTTGGAGAAAAAAAAACAAGTGTAATGTCTTTAAAATATTAAAAATATGAACAATGAAAATTTTAAAATGTAAAAAAAAAAAAAAAAAAAAGTAATGTTTTGAAAATTTAGAAAAAAAAATGATAATTTTAAAAATACGAAACTAAAATAATATTTTCTTTTAAAATTGAAATTTTAAAAAATATTATAAAAAATGAAAAAATATTAAAAATAAGAGTAATTTAAGAATTTTGAAAATTAGAAAAAACAGGAATATTGTTTTGAAAATTAAAAAAAAGATAAGGAATGTCTTGAAAATATTTTAAAAAATAAAAATAAGGGAAATGTCTTGGAATTTTGAAAACAAAATGAAAATTTTAAAAATATGAAAAAACAAAAGAAATGTTTTGAAAATTTGAAAAAAAATGTAAATTTTAAAAAAAATGAAAAATGAAGAATATTGTCTTGAATATTTGAAAAATATTAAAATTTGAAAAAAAAAAAGAGTGCCTTTAAAACTTGAAAAAAATGACAAATGTTAAAAAAATGTGAAAAAAAACAAGAGAAATATAAATAAAGTTAAAAAAAAAAAGAGTAATATCTTGAAATTTTTTAAATATATAAAACAAAGAATGTCTTGAAAATTATAAAAAAAAAATTTTTACATATATGAAAAAAACAAAAGTATTATAAAGTATTTTGTTTTTTAAAATATGAACTTAAACTTTAATATATCAAAATCAAAGTTTTATTCATGAAACTCTATATATTTATTGTTTCGATTTATGATTTTATTTATAAAACTATAAATATTTAAAGTTTTTATTTAAGGTTTCATTTATAAGACCCTAAGTATTTTAGGTTTCACTTATAAAACTTTAAATATTTATAGTGAAACTTATGGTTTTATTTATGGAATTTTAAATATGTAAATTTTAAATTTATGATTTTATTTATTAAACCCTAATTATTTAAGGTTTTAATTTGGGGTTTCATTAATGCTTTAGGATTTAGGGTTTCATACATGAAAATATAATTATTAGGGTTTTGATTTATGGTTTCATTTATCAAACCCTGAGTATTTAAGGTTTCATTTATCAAACCTCAAATATTTCGGGTTTCAATTTAGGATTTATTTATGTAATCTCAAATACTTAAGTTTTAATTTATGATAAAATTTAGAGTTTCATTAATAAAATCTTAAATAAATAAAATTTCATTTATGAAACCCTAAATATTTAGGGTTTCAATTTATTGTTTCAATTATAAAACCCTAAACATTTTATTTATGAAACTATAAATATTTAGGGTAAAATTTAAGGTTTCATTTATGAAATCCTAAATAATTAAGTTTTTAATGTAGGGTTTCATTTATGAAACTCTAAATATGTAGGGTTTCAATTTAATGTGAAATTTAAAATTTCAATGATGGTTTATGATTTAGAATTTCAATTTATGATTTCATTTATGAAATTTTAAATATTTTTAGTGAAATTTAAGGTTTCATAAATGAAAACATAATAATTTAGGGTTTTGACCTATGATTTCATTTATAGAACCATAAATATTTAACATGAAATCGAGGTATGAAATCCCAAATATTTAGGTTTTGAATTTAAGGTTTCATTAATGGATTATGATTTCAGGTTTCAATTTATGATCAAATTTAGAGTTTCATAAATGAAAACATAATTACTTAAGATTTTATTCATGGTTTCGTTTATAAAACCTTAAGTATTTAGAGTTTCATTTATTAAACATCAAATATTTATGGTTTCATTTATGAAATCACTATTTCAATTATGAGACTCTAAATATTAAGGTTTCACATATTAGGGTTTCATTTATGAAATCATAAATATTTAGATTATGAGTTTATTTATAAAACCATAAATATTTAGGATTTCATTAATGATTTTGAATATAGGGTTTCAATTTATGTATTCATAAATGAAAACATAATTATTTAGTGTTTCATTTATCAAACCTCAAATATTTAAAGTTTCATTTATGAAGCCCCAAATATATAAGGTTATATTTAAGGTTCATTAATGAAACCCTAAATAAATAAGATTTCATTTATGACACCATAAATATTTAGGGTTTCAATTTATTGTTTCAATTATGAAACCCTAAATATTTAAGGTCAAATTTAGGGTTTCATTTATGAAATTTTAAATAATTAAGTTTTTCATGTTGGGTTTCATTAAAAAATTGGATTTAAGGTTTCACAAGTGGAAACATAATTATTCAGGGTTATAATTAATGATTTCATTTATCAAACCCTAACTATATAGGGTTTCATTTATAAAATCTCAAATATTTAGGGTTTCATTTATGAATCCCAAAAATATAAAGTTTAATTTAGAATTTCATTAATAAAACCCTAAATATTTGGATTTTAATTTGGGGTAAAAATTAGAGTTTCATTAATTAAACCCTAAATAAATACGATCTCATTTATGAACCCTAAATATTTGGGATTTCAATTTATTATTTCAATTATGAAACCCTAAATAGGAAATTTCAATAATGAAACCCTAATTTTATTATTTATGATATCATAAATATTTAGGGTAAAATTTAGGGTTTCATTTAAGTGAACTCAAATATTTAGGTTTTTAATTTAAGATTTTATTTATGAAACCAAAAATATTTAGGATTTTATTTATATGAAACTAAATTTTTAAGATTTTACGTATGAAACCCTAAATATTTTGGCTAAAATTCCAAGTTTCATTTATGAAATTGTAAATAATTCAAATTTTAATTTAGAGGGTTTTATTAAAAAAATGGATTTAGGGTTTCATAAGTGGAAACGTAATTATTTAGGATTTTAATTTATAATTTTATTTATCAAACCCTAATTATATAATGTTTTATTTATGAAACCTCAAATATTTATGATTTCATTTATGAAGCCCCACATATATAGGATTTAATTTAGGGTTTCATTAATAAAATCCTAAATATTTATGGGTTCAATTTATTGTTTCATTATGAAATCCTAAATATTTATGGGTTCAATTTATTATTTTAATTATGAAACCCTAAGTATATAGGGTTTTAATTTATTATTTCAATTTTGAAACCCTAAATTTTTTATTTATGAAATAGTAAATATTTAAGGTGAAATTTCATTTATGAAATCCTAAATAATTTTTTTTTATTTTTGGTTTTATTCATGAAACCCTAAATATGTAGGACTTCATTAAAAATTTAGTATTAAGGTTTCATAAGTGAAAACATAATTATTTAGGATTTTAATTTATGGTTTCATTCATGAAACCTCAAATATTTAGGGTTTTATTTACGAAAACCTAAATATATACAGTTAAATTATGGTTTTCAATAATGAAACTGTAAATATTTGAGGTTTAATTTTTGGTGAAATTTAGGGTTTTATCAATAAAATCGTTAATAAATAAGATTTTATTTATGAAATCCTAAATATTTAGGGTTGTAATTATGAAATCCTAAATATTTATGGTGAAATTTATGATTTCATTTATGAAATCCCAAATGATTATATTTTTAATTTAGGTTATTTATGAAACCATAAATATGTAGGTTTCATTAAAAAAATTTGGATTTAAGGTTTCATAATTGAAAACATAATTATTTAGGGTTTTAATTTATAGTTTCATTTATCAAACCTTATGTATTTATGGTTTTATTTATGAAACCTCAAATATTTAAGGTTTATTTTACAACACCCCAAATATAAAAGGTTTAAGTTAGAGTTTCACTAATGAAACCCTACATATTTGGGTTTTTAATTTAGACTTTTATTTATGAAATCTTAAATATGTAAGGTTTCAATTAAAAAAAAAGTTGGATTTAGGGTTTCATAAGTGGATACATAATTTTTTATGGTTTTAAACCCTGAGATTTTATTTACGTAACCCTAAATATGTAGCCTTTCATTAAAAATTTTGGATTTAGGGTTTCATAAATGAAAACGTATTTATTTAAGGTTTTATATATCAAACCCTAAGTATTCAGGGTTTTATTTATGAAACCTTAAATATTTAGGGTTTCATTTACAAAATACTAAATATATAAGGTTTAATTAGGGTTTCATTAATGAAACCCTAAATATTTGGATTTTAATTTATGGTGAAAATTAGGGTTCATTAATGAAACTTTAAATAAATAAGATTTTATTTATTAAACCTTAAATATATAGTGTTTCAATTATGAAATCCTAAATTTAATATTTATGAAACCTTAAATATTTAGGGTTTCATTTATGAAATCCCAAATAATTAGATTTTTCATTTTTCATTTTATTTAAGAAACCCTAAATATATATGGTTTTATTAAAAAATTGGATTTAAGGTTTCATAAGGGAAATAATTATTTATTATTTAGGGTTTTAATTTATGGTTTCATATATCAAAACCTAAGTAGTTCAAGCTTTAATTTTTGGATTTAGGGTTTCATGAGTGAAAACATAAGTATTTAACGTTTTAATTTATGGTTTCATTTATCAAACTCTAAATATTTGGGACTTCATTTATGTAACCTCAAATGTTTAAGGTTTCATTTATGAATATAAGGTTTAATTTATGGTTTATTAAACCCTAAATATTTTAGTTTTAATTTAGGATGAAAATCTGGATTTCATTAATGAAACCTTACAAAAATGAAATTTCATTTATAAAACCCTAAATATATAGGGTTTCAATTTATTGTTTCAATTATGAAACCTTAAATATTTAAGGTAAAATTTTGTGTTTCATTTATGAAACCATAAATTTATAAGATTTCATTAGTAAAACCCTAAATATTTAGGTTTTAATTTTGGATGAAATTTAGAGTTTCATAAATGAAATCCTAAATAAATAAAAATTCATTTATGAAACCTAAATATTTAAGATATCAATCATGAAATTAGAAATATATAAAGTTTCACTTTAATGTTTCAATTATGAAACCCTAACTAATTAAGATTTCACTTATGAAACCCTTAATATTTAAGGTTTAAATTTATTATTTCAATTAAGAAACCCTAAATATATAGGGTTTCAATTTATTGTTTCAATTATGAAACCCTAAATGTTTTGTTTATAAAACCCTTAATTTTAGATTTCATTTATGAAACCCTTAACATTTGGGGTTTCATTTATTAAGCCCAAAATATATAGAGTTTAATCTAAGGTTTCATTAATGAAACCTTAAATATTTAGGTTTTAATTTAGGAGTTCATTAATGAAACCCTAAATAAATTAGATTTCACTTATGAAACCTAAATATTTAGGGTTTCAATTTATTGTTTATAATATGAAACCCTAAATATTTAGGATAAAATTTAAATTTTTATTTTATGAAATCCTAAATAATTAATTTTTTATAAAAATTTAGGGTTTTATTGATGATTTTTTATTTAGGGTATAAATTTATGATTTCATTTATAAAATTTTAAATATTTTTTTGTGAATTTTAATGTTTCAAAAATTAAAACATAATTTTTTAGGATTTTGATTTATGATTTCATTTATAAAATCATAATTATTTAAGGTGAAATTGAGGGTTTCTTTTATGAAATCCTAAATATTTAGGTTTTGAATTTAGGATTTTTTTTATAAAATTCTAAATATTTATGGTTTAATTAATGGTTTAGGATTTATGTTTTTATTAATGTAATCCTAAATATTTAAGATTTCGAATCCTAAATATTTTAAATTTCATTTATGATTTCCTTAAATTCTAAACCATGAAATAAATCCTAAATCCTAAACGATAAAATAAAATCCTCAAAGCTAAATCATGAAATGAAACACTAAATCTTAAACGATGAAATTTTAAGCTTTAAACCATGAAATGAGACAATACATCCTAATGAAACCCTAAATTCTAAATCATAAAATGAAACCCTAAATCCTACACTATGAAACCCTAAATCATAAATCTTAAACAATGAAATGAAATCTTAAATAATAAACCATAGAATCCTAAATTCGAAATCTTAAACCATAAAATTTTAAATTATAAAACATGAAATCATAACTCAAAATCCCTAAAACTCTAAATCTTAAATCCCTAAACATAAATTTATAAAATCATAATTCATCAAATCTTAAATCAAAATCTCTAAACACAAATCATTAACCATGAAAAAATATTAAACCTTTTAAACAGTTTAAAACAATGAACAAAAATAATAAATTATAAAACCCTAAATATAAAAAACAATAAAAAAATATCTTAAAAATTTAAAAACATTAAATGCAAATAAAAATTTTAAAATATGAAGAAAAAAAAATAATATCTTATAAAAGTGAAAAAATTGGATAATAAAAAAAGAAATATCAAAATTAAAAAAAAAAAAGTAATGACTTAAAAATTAGACTTCATTTTTAATATTTTTAAAAATTTTAGTTGTTTTCAAATTTTCAAGATTACTCTTATTTTTTCATTTTTTTTATATTTTTTTTTTCAAATTTTTAACATTGTTTTCATATTTTAAAAATTCATTTTTTCTAATTTTTAAGATATTAATTAAGATAAGTAAAAGAGAAACATCATAGATAAAAATGAAAGATACGAGTCTTAGATTGGCAATCTAAAACTCATGTTAAGCAAAGAGAGAAATATCATATATAAACATAGTTTTAGATTAACCGAGTAAATAATTGGATAATAAAAAAAGAATTCTCTCTTAAAAGATGAAGAAACAAAAATGAGAAAAAAAAAAAAAGAATTCTCTCTTTAAAAGATGAAGAAACTTGCAAGTAACATTGAGGTTAAGAGAGATAAAAAAAACTTGTAACCTAACATTGATGAGAAAAATTGATGAGGAAAAATGTAAAAATAAAAAAATGACATAATTTATAAAAATAACTAAACTTCTCTATATTTATATTATATATAAATTTGGTTGTATATATTTTTAAATAATGTTAGTTTTTAAATAATGCTAGCTATTGGTAAGATTTGGGACATTGCGAAAAAAAAGAGGAAGAAATACAGCAGTAAGGCTATTAGTAAAAAGGGAACTTTTCAAGATCATGAAATCTAACTGTGAATCGATATATATAATGATCAGATCAATTTGTCAAAATGAACAAATTACAATAATAATAATATACATGAATGAATACAAGGCAGACATGCATGGCAATGAGACAAAATCTCATTTTGTAGCTAGGCACAATTTGTTCATGGTCTAGATTCAAAGAACAACAGAGCCGTTATCTCCATATTCAATTGGGACCCCAGCAACTCAAGTACATGACCGTCCTCAACGATTCTTCTGAGTGCTTCTCCTCATGCAGATGCAGTGTGGTAGAAAGCATAGCAGGAGTAGAGGAAGAAGAGAGGTTCTTAGCCTGTGACAAACATCTAAGATGGCTTTTCACAGATTGTTGAGCTGACTTGAAAGTTGATGAGTTCCATCTGCAGAGGCCCTGCTGGTCCTTCAAAGTCTCCACAACTCCAACACTAACCGCCACACTCCAAGCTCTCCTAGTAGTTGTTGAACTCATGATCTCTTTTGTAAGTAAATTGTACTAAAAGTCAAATGATGATCGATACTTTTTGATATTCTTCACAACCTCAAGTTGATAACAGTGTATCTCAGTATGTATTAGCATAATGGAGTGAAAGATACTCATATATAGGGATGCAAAAGTCGGTGACTTATATTAATAAAATGTCATTTTTTTGGGGAAATGGAGCAGTTGATATTTATTTTAATTATTTTATTTCTCAGTATCCTGTTTCACTGTTATGTTGCACTTGCAGGACCACGTGTCTGTGATATATGTGCCACGGTGCCACCCAGTTGCATACTTGCATTGCAGAGCAACGATTAAGTTACACGTACGTAGAGATTCTGGCTTGAGTAAAAGACACCGTGCATTGGTTTCTGGGCAGAGAATCAATCCGCTTGTAATTTTCTTGTTATTCTTTCAAAGCCATTAAGTGAATAATCCAAACTTAACCAAAAAAACTTGATAAGGAATCTATCTGTATTTTACATGAATGTGTGTTGAATCCAATACTGACCCAGGTGTAAGCCTTAAGAAAATTATTCATAAAAAAAAAGGAAAAAAATAGTATAAAGAAGTTTTCGAAATAAATTTATAATGATATAGTATATCAGGTGATATTCAACTTGACGTTGGATTAAATTTATAACGCGGGTACCCGGTTTTCATCTTTACATAACTTGAACAATAAAAAAATTAACATTAAATTATAATTAATTGAATAATTGATTCAAATGTATAATTTGAAGTATATTATAATGATTTATGTGATTTTATACTATGTATAAAATTGTACTAATACTTTATACTAATAAGATTATAAAAAAAAAAAATTATGTATCACAACCATAATTTTTTCTTTTCAAAAGTTTTTATTTTATTATTATTTATATTATAAGAATTTTATCTATAATTAATTAATAAAAAAATAGTTTAATAAATTAATAATATACGTTTCATTAAAAACTATATTTAGAATATAATGTGATAAAAAATGTATTTCTTTCTAATGATGTCCATAATAAAAAAAAAATTACCACAAGTATTAAAAAAATCAATAAACGATGGTATGGGTTACGAAAAAAATAGAAAACCTGGAAGAATGAGAGAGAAAAGATTGTTGACTGCCACAAGAAAATGATGAATAATGAATAAAAAGTAGCTCTCGGATCACCATACCTCAAAATTGTGCTATATTATATTTATCCCGAGAGTTTAAAAAGAAAACATAAATGATTTCAAATCTAACACTATTAGCCAGCTTCTTAATTACTTCAATATTCATTGATTATATATACTTAAATTGCTTGTTTCAGTTACAAGAGAAGCATAGATGTCTGATGTTTCATCATAGAATATTTATCAATATATAATATAGTTTGACATTACAATATTACTTCATCTATATATATGCAGAAAATTAAACAAGTTTGTTTGAAAATAAAAAATCTGAAATCCCCCAGCATTTAGATCAGTTGGGACCCCAGCAGCTTAAGTACATGACATTTCTAAAGGACTCCTCAGCCTTTAATTTGCTTGCAACGATAGCAGATGAAGAAGAAGAAACATTCTTTGCTTGAGACAAAGATCTAACATGGTTTTTCATGTGCTGCTGAGCACACCTCAGAGCATAGTTCCACCTGCACACACCCAGTTGGTCCTTCAAAGCCTCCACGGCTCCAACACTCGCTGCCACAATCCAACCCTTCCTCGTTGCACAACTCATCTTGTACGTACGTGATGATCGATGATATTAATTAATTAGATGTACTCTTGCTTTTTCTTAAGAACTGTGTGTTTGGTTGATGGGTTAAGAATGGTGGAAAGTACCTCTTATTTATATAGAGAGAGTAGTAAACAACTACCTTGCTAGCTACTCTATCTCTATGGGCTTGTTGTGGTTGGTGAGTAAAACCGGGGGCAATAACAAACCTGGTCTGGGGAAACCAGAGGCTGTACCTTAAACGATTTCGGAGATTATAACAATTGTTATGATATTTCAATACATTATTTTTATTTTTTTTAACTTTCCACCGATAGCTCTTAATATTTTTTATTTATCACTTCCTATCATATCATTATATTATATTATTTATTTTATCTATAATTTTCTAATGATTTTATTTTTCTCACCAGGTATATAGAATAACATATGAATATGAAGGTGCAACAAACATTTTTCTTATAATAAATAGGAAAAAACAAGCATAGGAATGGGATGGATGATGGGACAATCACTGGACCTTGGACCACTTCAAGACCACAGGCCCACAGAATCATAAAATAGTCTAAATGTTACATTAATTAAGTCTTTATTTTTAATCCTCTATTTTTATTTTTCAAATAAATATTTGATAAAATAATTTTTTTTACTGTTTAATTTTATAATTTACTTTTCATTTAGCTCGTTTAAATATCATGAAATTTTCTTTTGATACTTTTCATTATTACGAGCTTTTCTTTATTTAATCTTCAAAATGAAAAATCATAATATTTGGAAAAATTGAATAAAAGATTAAAAAAAAATACTAATGTAAGGATAATTTAATAGTAAAAAAATATTTTATAAAAAGAAATCAAAGAATCATAAAATTTTAAGTGAAAAAAACATTATTAAACATAAAATATTTTAGTTTAATCCTGCTTTTTGACTTCTTATCCTAATTCTTGTCATTAATAATTGATCATCGCCCGCAGAGATAAATTTAAACCAGCACTTGAAACCAGGAAATGTTCGATGTTTATTGAACGCCATAAGTCCTATTTCCTTTGAATATTTTCATAACAAACAAGATGGCCAGATGGGGAAGATGCCACGAAAAATAACACAGGAAAATTTGAGAGAGAAAAGTATTTGTTATAAAATAATCACATCTTACATTAATTATTCAGCATAACACATAACCCTTGTAACAATTTCTTTCTCAAATGTCATCATTCCAATGATGATGATGATGATTGAATAGATCAAATTAAAACGATTGGCACAGGGCGCATTCTCCAAATCTAATCCATGTCTCTCCAAGCTAGGCAGCAAAATGCATGCTTCTTCGGATCAAGCACGCATGTAATTAACATACATACATGTTACTAGTTGAGACTCTTCTCTGATCATTGGTGCACCTTCTGGGTCCCATTTCTTATCTAGAATTGCACAAAATCCATGCATATTTGTTTAGTTGGGACCCCAGCAACTCAAGTACATGACGGTTCTGAAAGACTCCTCTGACTGCTTAGCTTTCTCGGCTGAAGCCATAGCAGATGATTGAGAAGAAAGCTTCTTGGTCTGAGACAAATACCTCATATTATGTTTAGCATGTTGTTGTGCTGATCTCATCACACTGTTCCACCTGCAGATACCCTGATCCTTCAAGGCCTCCACCACTCCAACACTTGCTGCCACGCTCCAACTCCAAGCACGGCTTGTTGAACTCATATTCAAGGTAGTGTTTTGTTTGATATGTTTATGGAGAATATTGATAAGTTGAAGATGAATAAATGGGGCGCAGGTTATTGTTAATATATAGAGGCAATGGAAAACATCGACACTAGTTTAGTTTGTGATGAGCAAAACCAGAGGCAGTGGGAAATGGTTTTGGTTTGTGGGGGTGTGATGCGTGTGTTTTGTTTGTTAGGTGAGGATCTAAATTCTGAATATGGTTATCCAATTAAGAATCTATCAACAGTTTGTTTCACTAGTAGTTGTTGTGTTGGACCACACAACACAACTTGCACTCGCCAATTGAAAGCGACAAAAGATGATGCATCACCTAACTAAAAAATACGTACGACAATTGTTTATTATATGAAACCGTGGTTTGGTTTAGTCCGTACTTGCAGCCAAAACTGGTAGTCGGTACCTGCCTGGACCTTATCATATATATATATATATATATATATATATATATATATATGTATATGTGGTGTGTGGGTGTGGATAAGAGTATAAGACTACTGGATAAGGCACAAGAGAATTCAATTGGAAGATAAATCATTTTGTAAAAATATTTTATTTTCTGATAAAAAAAAGTTCATTTTGTAAGAAGAAAAACTCTAACATTAACTTTAGGAAAAATATTTCTGGATATTAAATCTCTAGTTAATACCTGGAGAGGAAAAGAGAGAAGAAAATAAGTTATATTATATCATGTAATAGAAAAAAAAAAAAAGGTTTAAACAGAGACCAGATCCACGGGGGCAAGCAGGCTTCAGCCCCCCCTCCCCTCCCCACCCCAATCCCTCTTCTTTTTATAATATATATATATAATTATTTTTAGTAAAAAAAAATAAAAAAAATAATAAATATATATTATTATTATTATTTATATATTAATAATATTTTAAATAATATATTTTAATATATAATCTAACTAAAAATATATAATATATTAATTAATAGATATAATACAAATATCTCATGATTTTAATTTTATTAATTATTATTATTATTTAGACTAATTATATTTTATAAATTATTACCTTTTTATCTATCTATTTCTCTCTATATATATATATTATAATTGTTATAAAATTTAATGAGTTTATTTTTTAAGTGTGAAATTATTATTATTATTAATGTATTTGAGATAAAAAAAAATAATTTAAAATTATAAATGCATGTATTTTCTTCTTCTATCATTTTAAATAAAAAAATAATTTTAATTTTATGGTTAAAAATCATAAATAATTTTATAAAATTTATTATTTAATAAATATTTTTTTAAGAATTATATATTTAATAAATATTTTTTTTTAGAAATTATATATTTAAATACTTAAAAAAAATCTAACCCCTCTCTAATCAACTTCCTATCCCTGGATTTAACTATATTTTTAATAATTATAAACTAAGCTAGTTTTGATTTTGGTTTTTTTATAAATAAATAAAAACTTTATTTCATTCTTCAAAACTTTGAAATCGTAATTGAGGCAAAAATATTTATCCCATAATACAGAACAGTACTTGTACTTTCACCCCTATCTTCTGCTATTTGAATCACGTTACAGCAGAGTCAATAAACAAATATTGTATACTCAAAATTACCACCTTATTTCTATCGTGTGACTAATGGTATAGACATTACCAATGACTCCTACTATGCTGACAATCGCAACCATTAACCATTGTTTAGCGAGTCATAACCTAGTCTAGCCAGTCCTACCATGTCATGTGGACTGCAGACCAAAATTTTAAAAAGCCACGTGGCAATTTCAAGTTGATGCAAGTCATGTACTAACAAACTTTTCAGTAAATATTAGTTTCAGAACAACTTAGTTTTGATAATTGGTTTGTAAAATTGTCCCATTTTAATCAACCAGGAAAAATACTGAAACCAATATTCTTTGGTTTGTTTGAGGCAGAGGATCAGCAGCAACCCTAAGCTTTTATTTCCTTTAATTAACTTCCATGGAGTTTTTTAATAACAAGCTAGCTGGGGATCCCACAAATAAATAAAACAGGAAAATTTCAGAGGAAAAGTCATTTCTTAATATTTGTTTGGCTATATCAATATACAGCTTACAATTATTCAGCATAAGACATAACCCCTGTTATTGATCACATGTAAGAAATCCTATACATACATAACAATTTCTGCCTCATATTTCTGAGTTCAGCTTCTGGTCAACATGTAAGTTGAAACTCTTCTCTGATTGGTGCATCTTCAGCCGTGTCTTCTATTTCTCATCTTCCTGCAATTCATATTCCATTCCAAGAAATAAAGAAATCCAGAACTGCATAAAATCCATGCATTTGTGTTTAGTTGGGACCCCAGCAACTCAAGTACATAACAGTTCTGAAAGACTCCTCTGACTGCTTAGCTTTCTCGGCTGAAGCCATCGCAGATGATTGAGAAGAAAGCTTCTTGGTCTGAGACAAATACCTCATATTATGTTTAGCATGTTGTTGTGCTGATCTCATCACACTGTTCCACCTGCAGATACCCTGATCCTTCAAGGCCTCCACCACTCCAACACTTGCTGCCACGCTCCAAGCCCAAGCACGGCTTGTTGAACTCATATTCTTCACAACTTTTGAACAATATATAAGCTCGAAAGTAGATGCTGCAAAAAGTTTAATTTGTTGTGTACGTGTGTATGGAATTTAAGAACAAGGTAGTGTCTAGTTTGATATGTGTATGGAGAATTGAATATCAATTGATGAGCTGAAGATGAATGTATATGGGGTGCAGTTTGTTGTTAATATATATATATATAGTGTGTGAGATTTAGACAATGGAAAACACACACACTAGTTTGGTTTGTGTGCAAAACCAGAGGCAGTGGAAAAAGGCACACATGGTTTTGGTTTGTGAGGTGTGTTTTGTCTGTTAGGTTAAGAATCTCTTATCAACAGTTAATTTGTGTCAATTAAGGACTTCACTACTCACTAGTACGTAGTTGTAGGACCACACAACTTCAACTTGCGTTTGACAATGCTGCTGGATATTATTGCTCATTGGAAGCGACAAAAGATGATATGCTTTTGTTTTTTTTGGTTGAATGACAAAAGATGATGATGCTTACGCGTTTTTGAGTGCTTTATCGGCTAACTGCGCACACTGTTTATTTATAATTATAAGGAGAATCGAATAGTACGGAACTTAGGTTTGGTAGGTGGAGCCAAAACCAGTTGAGAGATTGAAAGTAACTGGTATAGAGATATAAATTGGTGAGACCTTTAATTCAGTAGCTGGACCTTATCATATACTATGGATTGACGTTACCGATATATATGTGTGGATAAGTAGATAAGAGGTATGAGCTAGAATTCTCTTGGAAGATAAATCATTTCGTAAGAAATTAAAATAACTGATTCTGTCATATATACATTCGACAGTGCTTATACAAATGGGGAAAGGTTGTATAGATATATAATTCTATTTTAATAATTAACTGTGCATGTAAATCAAGGAAACTGCACGAGATACTTGCGTTAACAGTACTGTGAGGAAAACTCATGCACGATGTGAAACTGCTGTGGTGATTAAAAAAAGTAGTAAAAACATGTTAAAGTTATGCATGATGTGGTACATATTTTCCAATGATTCGATTACCTAAGTTGTTCTAAAAACAATTCCTCCCCCTCTCGATCTTGTTTACTTTAACATGATATCAATTACAATATTAAATGTAATGACAGGTGAATATCTCTTCATTATAAATATTCCACTAACAATCATTTTTTCTTATCATAACAATACTTCTGTTTGTCAAAAAAACAATACTTCTCTTTGTGAAGATATCTATTATTTTCTTATAGGAATATGTTTTATACAAATATAATCTAATAGGTTTTTGGTGTTTTATTATGATTTAGGTAGGCATAGCAGAGTGTTGATTTATAAATTAGATTCTGTTAACTTCTTATTTTGATTTCACATTCATCACTTGATGATAGTTATGAGCTTTAAGAAAGCTTTAAACGAGAATTTGTAAGAAGTATTTCTATTTTCTATAGACACCAAAACTTTAGGAAATTAAAAAAAAAATGAAATGAAACAATTTTCCGTGCCAAAGCACGAGTGTTTTTTTTATTGATATGACAATTTACAGTCACATCCAAATCTCAATACACACCCACAAACAATTATACCGATCAAAACCTTGCACAATCAATCCACCAACAACAGTGCTATGTTATGAGCACTCATGCCTCCAGTTTTATAGAATACGTGGTTGATGAGGGGCACCATAATTTTGTGGCATGCTAATATTTATCATTAATCTAATGTTTTCTAACTCTAAGAATTGGGACCCCATGTGCTCAAATACATGACTGTTCTGAGAGACTCCTCTGCCTTCTTTCTCTTCTCATCATTTCTCAGCTGCTTATTTGAAATTGCTGAAGAAGAAGAAGAAGAAGAAGAAGGAGAAGGCAGGTTCTTGGCCTGAGTTGCTGACCCTATGTGGTTCTTGGCATGTTGAGCCACCGACTTCATTGTGTTGTTCATTTTGCAATACCCTTGATCCTTCAACGTCTCCACCACTCCAACAGTGGTTGCAACCACAAAACTTCCACGGCACATATTATATAATTGGTGCACTTTGATCCTTAATTTACTTCGTGTTGTGATATGATATCAGTAGTTGAAGTTGCTACTATGACTACAAGTAAGTGTGAGTCGGTGCTTTTATAGATTAAGAAGGGGCAAAACCGGATGCTATTTTGGTTGCTACACCGTGTGGATAGCCAGAGGTTTTTCTTTTCACTTACCGTATCGTATCTTAATTGCCACATAGATACCTCTCCTTTGTCTTCATATAACTTAGACTTTAGTCGAGTTTGCATTTTAATTATTGCTGGCTGCTGCCAATTGCATTATTAAAGGCCCTTTGGCACATGGTTTTTCCACACAAGCCCATAATATATGTAAATTCTGACCCGTAGTTTGGGAGTGATACCATTGTTTATTATGTGATGATGATGATGATTGGGTGGGGGCATACCAAGAGAGCCACCAATCCAATAGTGTGTGTACTTTGTATTTATTTAGCATCGCCCACTTACACGTGCTCACGAAATTGTCTTTTATTATAAGGATTGCGCGATCTTTGCTTAGATTATCATCACATATCATTTATATGTTGGGGACCCAAATAAAAATATTTTCTATTCATATATGTTGTTTGTGCCATGGAAATAGTAGCCTAATCTTAAATATACAACACAGCGCGTATACTATAACATATTACTAAGCGAGTGCTAGTGCTAGTGCTAGCTAGTGTGTGTTTATTAAGAGAAATGGCGTAAGGGATTGTAGATAGAAAGCCCAACTCTGTTTTCCCTGTTCGAAGTTACCAACAATTCCAATAACATGGACATGGAGAGTACTGTGTGCAGCTTGTTATTATAATAACGTTGTTTCATCATGCATAACTAATTAACTAGTGGAATTCTCTTTATGGACAAAGCTATATTCATTTAAAAAAAAAATGTTATCAAGTCATAATATTAAAATTATAAATTTGGAGGGTAGCTCAAGCTTACAAGAAATCATGGTGCTCGACAGAGACATGTTAGTTTATTTGAAAGATATCAAGTCACAATCTTAAATCATTGACAGAGTCTCAAAAGAAAAAATATAAATCCTCGGCAGAGTCGAGGAGAAACTTTCACCATCATTGATTCTTAAAAAAAAGGGGGGAAAGAGTAAACTTTATCTTCTTTTAAATACAAATTCTAAATTTTAATTTTAATATTGATTCTTATATTTTTACAGAGATTAAAAATATATATAACCCTAATAATTAAAGAGGTTCTTATTTTTTTTTCTAATCGTAATTATCAAGAAAACCGGTAATAGTTACAGATCTTGTATACAGGGACTGGGTGGTTCAAAAGAGCATGCATTCAACATACTACATGTGAGTTGAGACAAAGGTCCAAAGCAAACAAGGCCCAAAGAAGCACACGAGATCCAAATCAGATTGGAGACCATGAAGAACGTAAATGGGTGCAGAGAATGGGAGAAAAGTAAAAAATGAGAAGAATTGATAACTCTGTTCAGTGTTCAGTGTTCACCTCATTGGATGATGGTTCCTTAATAAGTATACATTTTCTTTTTGCTATTTTTTTTTACCCTTTATGTTCTTTGTTTCCTCCGTCATGTTTAGTCATTAGTTAACTTTATTATTTATTAGTTATTATGCAATGTTTCGGATAAAGATGGGTGAACAAGGATAACGCAAAATTAAGCAACTAGCTAGAAATATATTCCTCAATCCTCACTGTAATCACCACGAACTTTTTTGGTAAATGTAAGGCATGATAATGCTCCAATCCCACTTCTTCACGCCCTTTGTATAATACTTGTACCAGTTTTTACACACAAATATCAAAAGTTACATAAGCACTCCAACATTCTCACTCTCATAATAGTAAAGGAAAGCAGAGATTAATAGAGATTCGTTTATTGAGTTCTAACTCGACATTTACAAAACTCTATGTACGGTACAGCTGCTGCATAATGCATATATATATTTTCAGAAAAACAGTATGAAAACCACTAGTTGGACTTCGGGGACAATGATAAGAAAATTAACCTTATTTAGATAAACTTTTCAATATTTATCTATAAAAAAAAAAAAGATAAAAAAAATTATGTTTCTCTCTAGGTTAAAATTAACTTATGCAAAAACTTAACAAGCAAGTTTTTATAAATTAGTTTATGCATAAATCAATTTTAACTTTAAAGAAAAAAATAATTTATTCTACCTTATTATTTTTTTATATTATAAATAGTCATTGAAAAACTTATGCAAAGATGGCCCAAATATCATACCTGCCACTTTAGTTAGGACCCCAGCAACTCAAGTACATGACAGTTCTAAGAGATTCTTCAGCTTTTTTAAATCTATCAGCAGCATCAACAACATTACTGTTCTTGGCTGCTTGATGAAGCACATTTTCATAACCATTCCCTGGCTTAGAGGGAGGACCAGGGGTTCTTGCGGCGGAGCATGCACCTTTGTGAGAACCACCGAGGTTGTCTTTTGTTGGTGTTCCATCTTTGATTCCTTCCTCCATGTTTGGAACCACTTACTTGGAAATTAATGAATATCACAGCTCATGTGTACTTCTCCAAGTTCATCAAAATCATTTTACTTTCCTCACTATCTGATTTTTCTGGAAGAGGGTTAGAAGTGACTAGATTCGATATCGGACAAGGTAGATTAAAGAAAGCAACTTGCTATAAAAGAACATATAAGAGGCCACACCTACTAAGGCATTTAAAACTAAGGGAACATATGTGTTATTAATATATACAGAAGATATAAGGTTGAGAGAGTCTGGGAGTTTCATCTCTTAACATAAATTAACCATTAATAATTGTCAATAAAAAATATTATTAATATATATATATATATAAATAAAAAAATATTTATAAAAAAACTATCAATATGACAAAAAAATTTATAAGTAATTTTTTTAAATTCATTATTAATATATCAATGACACAAGTATTAATAACAAAAATTGATATTAGTAATTAAATTATTCTCACTAATACTTTAAATTTTTATTGTAAAATGATATAATTCAATATTTTTCAATTACAACTCTGCACATTATTAAAAAAAAAAAAAGGTTAAACTCTAATAAACTGAAATTTAGGTATTATTGGTTTAAATAATTTATACAGTTAATCAATCATAAATTTATCTCAGATTATAGTTATGATTAGATGATAAAATATATTCTAATTTTTTTTCAAACATCAGATGATATTATGTGGGAACTACGAATTAATATCATTATAAAAAAAAAAGTAAGGTAAACTTTATTTCTATGAAAGGGCTTTCGGAACTTACCTGAAAGGTTTTTTTTTTTTTTTTTTTTTGTCTTTCCCTTCAATTAAATGGATTAGCATTGTATCCCATAACCGTATTCTCATTGCAAGTGAATGATAATAAACGACAACCGAAAACCTAAATACCTGATCGGAGTATAAATGTTTTATGTTTCTGGTTTGGGATCACCTGTTAGGTGGCATAGTAACTTAGACGGGTCTCCCTTCGTTAATTTTAAATTGATTATGATTTTTTTTAATTGACTTCCGGTGTCTTTTTTCCGGACTAGGATTCCAGCAACAGCAGGGTGGTCCTGGTCCAGTCACAAGGATGGTTTAAACTTTAAAGTTTAAACTATTTTTTTTTAATTATAAAATGTAAAATTAAACCTGTAAATTTAGTGTAATTGAAAACGCAACTGCAGGAATTAATTCAAACGCGTTTTTTCCCCATTCTGTCAGTGCTTAGCTCCTTGTTGCAGCGAACGTGCAGATCTCTATCTAGAATAAAAGCATGTTTAATCGTGTTATAGTATATTTGGATAACTATCAAAATTTATTTTGATTTAAACATAGTAAATGATTAAAAAACAAAAAATAACTGTTTATTATTTTAATTTTAATGTGAAATTGGAATTGGTTAAGAGAAAATAAAATCTAATCCAGCATACTATTACTTGCCATCTTTCTCTTTCTCTTAGCCGTGCCGAAAAGTATAAAATCAATACATTAAAATACACTTTTTTTATTGCTGTTGGAAAACAAATAGTAGTATAAAGCAATCGTACGTACTAACACGTAAACTTTATATTTTATAAATTTGAGGTAAAGAACGATAGATGCATGATACTGTATTAAAGTTGGCCAAAACAGTACTTATTGCGAAGTGTAATGATAGATGTATGGATGGAAGATAAATAACTTAGTGATGTTTGTTAATAATTTAATGATATAAATAAATAAATAATTGTAATAAATTTTACTAAAAATATAAAAATAAATTTTATACAATAAAGACTTCTAAATATTCCCTAAATAGAGAACTATAGATCACGCTCAACACGGTAACATGATTTTGTCTCATAAAACGAGGATTAAAGCCTAATGTACTCTTTTTTATCATGCTCCATCTGTCTTGCAGGCTAATAACTAAATTAATAAATAATTAACTGTGCAAATACATAAAGTGTTCCATCTGTCATACTTGATTGTTGTTTAGGGCTTTAGGCACTTACAAAAATTGGTGACTGGTCATTGCCGTCAAGATTCTCTAATTCGTATTGAAGATCGAATATCAAGATAATAAAGTAAAGTAATACTAAAATAGTGTCCTTATCTCACTGAATCTTGATATTATCTTTTCAGATTTTTTTATCCTTTATATAAAATGTCCTCTTCGTTAGTTCTTAAGCTTTAATTATTACCTTTTTCTCTTAGAGGACAACTTTTATAATTATGTTTACAATAAAATATTCATACACGTTGATATAAAATTATTTTATATAATTAATTAATTATAATCTATTGTTATAATAATTTTTAAAATAATTTTATAAAAATTAAATATCTTAACATAAATAAAAAATTATGATTAAACGACTATGTTTATACGAGTGATATATAAGTCTTATGATTAATATTATCTTAAACTTTTAAAATGAAAAAATTTATCTGTGTAATATACTAATATATTTATATTTGAACATGATAAAAATTCATCAAACCGCGGTGGGGAAAGAAAATATATCGTATTATATTTTTTTTTATTATCGATTACGTTAATTATTAGTTTTTCTTTTTAAATAGAGTCAAATTTACAACTTTTCCTTCTTTCATTCACCATGAGCTGTTAGACTACCTTATATCTCCATATATTGTATCAAACGGATTATATGTGATACAATAGTCATTTTGTTTAAATTAAAAAAATTATTTTGAATAAGTGATTATTTTATAAATTAATTAATTATTTAAATAAGTAATAAATGATTTTTTTAAATAAAAATAATTTAGATAAATATGATAAGAATAATAGAAAATGATTTATTTTATTAAAATAAATTATTATTTTATCAAATAAATTTAAACAAACCGGTTAATATATATAAAATCTGTTTCTCAAAAATAATTGATTCATTAAAAAATATATAATGAACTAAAATAAATGGAATAAAGTAAGTATTTTTTTTTAATTAAGATAATTGGAAAACATTAGTTAAATACGTGAAGCACGTTCTCTCCTCAAGCATTGGAGCACCACGTGAAGAGAAGACACTACTACTACTTGTATTTGTAGACTCACTAGACTGTATTCATGAGCGGATAAGATTAACAGAATGGCTCCACGTTTGGCTGATATAGAGATAATAATTAAGTTTAAATAATTAACTTTTTTCATGCCACCCCTACCTTATAGGTTAGGTTATGTTTAATTTAGGAAAGAAGAGTGCAGTAAAGAAAGACTGGGAGAGAACAGTAAGAGTTTTGGATTGTATAGCAAGAGTGTAAGAGTGTAAATAATTAAAAAAAATAAAAAAGAGATTTTTTGTATTCTTTAGTATGAAATGACACAATTCTATGACATACACAAAAAGTTAATTAATGCCATGTAATTGTTTATGGTTATGCTGTCCAAAGTATGGTGGACGAAATTTTAAAAAAAAAAAACAAATTAATGTGTTAGGCGTAGCCTTGACAAAACATTGACTGGGGTTAAATTTTTCATCCAAAATCTATTAAGTTCTGTAAATTATTTCTAGAACAAGTGTTAATTTTAAAAATAGAAAATCAAAGCAGGTTTAGCTAGAGATGTTTTCCCATTATCTTCTATTTTGTGGTTCTAACTCAAGGATGTGGGTCATCTTGAATGATGCTGCATTAGCCTGCATGTGATTAGACATATAAGCTTAACATGAGTGTTTATTTCCTTTATTTTATTTTTTTAACTGAACATTTTTTTGAAAATAGTAACGAAACACACTCTTTTTCAAAATGTCTTATGTGTAGGTTTATTGCTTGAGAGGAAAGCAACAATCCTCAACTAGTCAAGTTCGCATTCTAACGTAATGGTACAAGACATTTAGTAGTTTAGAGATCAAAAGTATAATCTTAATCTATTATTCATGGTGGCTTGGAATTGCTAGGCATATAAATGTTTCTTTTCTTTCTTTTTTTTTAATTTATTTAACAACGCTCATTTTGATGAAAGAGAAACTAATGTGAATTTTATCTTCGACCACCTCAAAAAAAAAATTTCTTAGTTTTCGAATGATATTTTTAGAAAAATTAATGATTCAGATCTTATAAGTAAAATTGTATACGGAATTGAAAAATTAAATTAATTGAACGTGAATTGTTTTGAATCTTTCAAAATTGAATAAATTTATTTTTCTGTTCTCCGTCTATTTTTTAGGTCAAATAGTAATACAAACGTAACTTTTGTGCAGATTACCACCTCTAACGAAGAGAGTGAGTGTGTGCGATGGAATTCTCACATTGACAAATCTGGTAGTGGTTGCGGTGAATTTGGATGGGTTCGCATGGTGGGCATAGGCGTGGGCGTGGGGGGACTATGTGTGGGGTGGGATGTACGCGGTGGAGCTGTGTGAGGGTAAGTTGTATGGAGGGTTATAGAGGGCGATGGTAGGTGCGTGAGGTTCGTGATGGATGCATATGATATGAGTTCACAGTGGGTGGCGATGAGTGCGCATGGAGGTTGATGAATGTGCGCAATTTGATTTTTTTTTTTTAATGACATTTTAAATTGAGAGAATTATATTTGTATTTGAATACTGCTATTTATTAAAAATGAGACGGATTATTCCTGGATCACCTATTTAACTTTCCCTACTTATAACTCTGAGGAGAACTAATAATAATATGGTTCAAACTTTCAAACAATAAAAGATTGAAAAACGCTAAAGGATTACGAATTAACCTTTGCCGTTCTAAAATAACTGCATGGGGTTGGTCATCAGTCCTCACTTTAAATTATTTTTGTTTTATGTTAAAATATTGAAGTTAAATGCGTTAAATAAAATTTTAGTCCTTAATTAATTTAGCTGTAGGAGATGCAGTTAAAAACGGAACTGAAGATGAGATGATTCAATTCCGTGTAGTGAATCACCGAATGGACCGAGTCAGAGATGGAATTATATATCTTAAACCTCTCACACATTTTCCAATTTAACAAAACACAACACAACATTTCCATTTCTCAACCAAGTTAACTTAATATAATACAACAAAAATATGTCACATTTGAATGTGACTGGTCCAAATTAATCAAGCTGGGTTTTAGCTCCTCTCAACCACGAGTTAGAGCGATCGAGAAATATCAAATACCGTGGAAGAGAAGCAAGTATACCTTCCTCTAACAAGCGACTATAATACAGAGTCATGATACTTGTTATAATTTGATGAAAGAAATAATATATATTAATATTGGTGTTGGTGTGACTTCCACACAAACAATTGTTGCGGAAAATTGTGAGTTGTGAGCGCCAAAATTGAACGTGTCATTATGTGAGCGGCTGGTTGGAAAGTGGACAAAAATAAGAAGGTTTCGATGAGTTTCAGTTTGAGACTTCACAGTGTGGATAAGCTTTTCATTCCAACACAAGTCAATTGAAAGCAATGCAGGTTATGAATTTTGTCCTTCTAATTAAGAACGACACTTTCTCATCTTGCATTGCATTGCATTAATTTCCTTCCAGTTATGGCGGCTTTCAGTACTTCTCTCTCTTTCTCAGCAGTGACTCATTGCTCAGAAAGAAAAGTAACCCTCTCCTCCACTCGTTTTCTCGCTTCTTCTTCAGAACTCTTTGCTTTCCGCACCCACTATGTTGCTGTTCGAGCCTCCAATTCTGCTTCTCAAATGGTTGTTCAATGCATGTCCTCTGCCACAGGTTCGTACGTGTCTTTCAAATTGTTCCACGTTTGCTTCTAAATTAATGAAAGTATAATTTTTTATGTGGTTGCATGATGTGCAGATGTTCCCACTGTTTCGGAGACAAAGTTAAATTTCCTCAAGACATATAAGCGACCAATACCTAGTATTTACAACACTGTGCTGCAGGAGCTAATAGTGCAGCAACATTTAATGAGATACAAGAAATATTACCGCTATGACCCTGTCTTTGCTCTTGGTTTTGTCACTGTTTACGACAAGCTCATGGAAGGGTACCCTAGTGATGAGGACAGAGAAGCCATCTTCCAAGCCTACATTAAGGCATTGAAGGAAGATCCACAACAATACAGGTTACAACATTGATTCTGTAATTAACAGTGCCATTTTCAATAAATTGCATTAGAGGTTAACTTTTTTAGTTTAATTTGTATTATATAACTGATAGTCTAAATTTTTTATGTTACATTAAATGATGTTTAATACAGAATAGATGCACGAAAGTTGGAAGAGTGGGCTCGAGTTCAAAATCAAACTTCCCTTGTTGAGTTTTCATCCAAAGAAGGAGAAGTTGAGGGGATTTTAAAGGACATTGCAGAAAGAGCAGTGGGAAAAGGGGAATTCAGTTATAGTCGTTTCTTTGCAGTTGGCCTCTTTCGCCTTCTTGAGTTGGCAAATGCCTCGGAACCAACTGTTTTGGACAAGGTTAACCAATTCATTTAAGACTTATGAACATGATTTATGTTTATTCAAAAACTCATTTCACTACTGTATTTTGATTCTGCAAATTGAAGTTGAAGCTACCAAGTCTAGTAGTTCTCATTTACATGAGTTCTTGCAAATCACAAATCAAGAAATTCTAACATATTTTGATGTGATTAATAGCCTTGACCTTTATCTGTTTTCCTCCAAGGATTTCTCTCAGTATCATGATTGTAAAAAATTATATTTATATGTTATACATCCTAACTAATTAGTAGTTATTTATCAATTAATATTTTCTGTCAACTTAACAGCTTTGTGCGGCATTGAACATCAACAAAAGAAGTGTTGATCGGGACTTGGATGTGTATCGTAACCTGCTTTCAAAGTTGGTTCAAGCAAAAGAGCTGCTAAAGGAGTATGTTGACAGGTAAACATCAAACCTTTCTTCCGTAACTTCAAAAAATAAAATAACATACAAACATTTCCACATGTCTTTATGGCCTACTGAGTGTACATTTGATTTAGAATTTGGTAAAATTGATTTTGAAATGTTGAATGTGATTGAGATTTGTAATGAATCTGAAAGTGACCAAATTCTTTAGTATTAAGACAGATTGACATTCTATCCTAAGTAGCTCTTTAGAAAACATGAGATTGCAAAAAAAAATTGGTAACTAACTGAGAAGTGAAAACAAAGTCTCATCTCATGCCCACATTTATTTTACTTCTAAGTTCAGACAGAGTCTCATATTCCATCTGCTCAATCAAGCTCCCAGGCACCTGAATTTGATATCCTTAGTCTGAGTGTCTTTCACTAGTCAAAGTCTATGTACTCCTGAACCTAAACTTTTGTACTAATAGATGTTAAGATTTACAGTTATAACTTGCATGTTTTCCTCAGCAAGGTTTTGATTCGTTGAAATGATATTTTGCTTCAGGGAGAAGAAGAAAAGAGAAGAAAGGGCTGAACCACAAAAGGCTAATGAGGCAGTCACAACATGTTTAGGACAACAGTTGTCTGGTCTGTAGTTGCGGTCTTCTGAAACAATCTCCTACTCAAGACTTTATCCTTACATGTTTTTTTTGGTTGATCATTGAGTTGGATAAGCAAAGTCCTAACTTCTATCGTCTTGATTTTCCAGGCTTTGAATCATCTGAATTTCAGGGTACACTTCAAAGGATAAAATACAATACTAGTAACAATTGATTATCAATGATTGAGATTTTAATAAAATATATATGTGTGTAAAATAAAATTGAAATTTATTAAAATCTCAATCGTTGATTAATCAACAATTATTCTCTGCCTTATTCTATTCTAAATCCATCTAGTCTTCCACTTAGAGTAAACAAATCCTTGATTTTACATGTTGTACTTGTGTAAATTGTAAAATCCTAAATCCTTGTTTCACTAAACCCAGTTAGTTTATCCGTCCAACTATACTCGTGGTCACTTGTCACAAATGTATTTTGTGGTGTTCTCAAACGAAAGTCTGAAAGCCTGTGTTCTAGCTATCACTAAATTATTAGCCAAAAAAAAAAAAAAATCACTTTTCAGTTTTTACATTTCCGTATCATATTTCAAATATCATTCATAAACTAATCTATAAATGAACATCAAAATACATTCGAAATTTTATAATTTTGTATGTTTTTTTTTCAATTAAATCCTAATCTAACATACTCACTTAAAATACCATAAAAAATAATAGAATCAAAATCATGAAGAAAAAAACAGGAGAACCAGTGTCGTAGATTAAAAATTATAGAAAATTAAAAAAAATACAATTTAACCTTATGTTTTTTAATATAAGAAAAGCGATGAGTTTCTTTCTTGCCTTTTATATTTGCTTTTGGAAGTGATAATGTGTCATGCTTTAGTTTTGTGAAGGAAAGAAAAATCTTCAAGGTTGTTTTATAATTTCGAATTAAAAGAGTAATAAAAAGGTCACGAGATTTGTTTCGAATAAACAAAAAGTAAATGGTAAGATAAACAAATTTGATTGAAGCGTGAGGATAACAACTCAGGCGAAAAATATCACAGCAACAATATGACGACATAATAATCCCTAGTTAGTACTACTTTCAGAAATAGATACTATATTAGAACAAAGCAAATTATTGCCTCTCAATTCTTAATTACAATTAACATGTTTACAGACATAACGCTGCAAGAATAGAGCAAATAGGTGATACAATTGATAAGGGCAACGACAAATATTTATAAAAATCTTATTAACAGCTAGGGAAGGCAATGTTGTCAAATGCACAACTCTAAAGAATGGCTTCAAATTGAAAGACCTAACTAAGATGAGCGAGGTCTACCTCATCTGGGATTTTGAATGTATTTGCGGCACCAAACTTCCGGAATTCATCTGCTTTAGACTCTTCATCATCACTATCGTCTTCATCTTCATCATTATGGTGTGGTGATGATGGATCATTCACACTTTTAGACTTGGCATCATGAGTGGCAAGCATGCTAACCTGGCCATGGTGAGAAATTTCCACCGAAATAGTATCATCGTCAACTGGGAGGGGTTGCTTCCAAGGTTCCCCATCAATCCTCATGAATGTATACTCTGCTACACCTTTGTGAAACTCAAAGCGGATTCTGTGTGCCTAGTGCCAAGATAATTTCAAGCTATTTTTAATTTTTAAACCGAATAAATTAATATTAGGTACAAAAACTCACAACTGTGCATTCAACTTTCAGAACATATTTTAAAAAGTTTGATTTAGAAAGAAGAAAGTGGATTGAGTATCATAATGTACAAATGCAAATGTGTACCGACATACCTGAGCAAGGCGAGTTCCATGTCCATTTGGAGCAAGCAAAACAAGCCCATGCCAGGCATCTCTAAAGCCAACCACTTCTATAAGGCCATCATCTACATATGGAGGTGTCAAATCTCTCTGCATTGAATCAAGACAACATACTTTGAGTTTTGGTTGTTGACAAAATAATTGCATAAAAATATTACCAGTTATTATTTACTACCACTAGTATTTGACCTTAAAATTAATAGAGAAAGAAGATTTTACATCACGTCGCTTCATCCTGTTCGGTGTACCCCATGGATTCAGTCCACCAGAAAAGCTAGGCAAGTTAAGGCATACAATTGACCTGATGCTGTATATAAAACCGATAGTGTTAATAAAACATCCGATCTTTATTCCGAAAGTAAACTGGAGCAGAAAGAAGATCAGCAGATGGACAAGATGGAAGTTGATTATATGGCCTTTTAACCCAAAATATCCATAATCATAAGTTGATGGTGTGATGAGTCATTAATCATCAAATAATCAACAAGATATACAGAAATAAAAGCAGCTAAGTTCTGAAAAACATGAATAGACATGATTTGTATAACCATAAGTGTAGCTCAATGGACATTGGCCAAAGTTTTAAGACTTTGGCATGATGTTGATGTCAGAGGTTCAATCCACCACTACACTATCTTTTTCCCCTCGCCTACAAAACTGCTTATACCTCCAATATAACAAAAGAAAAGATCATATACGAGTATATAAAATGATATACCTGGAAGGTATCTCCAGGTCTTCCCATTGACCATGTACTTTCATGACTTTCACTTTTGCAAGATGCGCTATGTTACTGTGTACAAAGATCAAATTACATTTAACTTAACTGGTTAGGTATAATAAATATGCATTTAAAAAGAAAATGCTTAAGATGGACCTATGAATGGGTGGTTTGGACATGAGTGACATGAGTAGAATTACACATAACAAGCAACTAAAAACCAAACCAAACCATCTGATTCAACTGATAAAATGGTGAACCAGCCAGTTCATCACTCCAAACAACTCAACTGGTGGAGCAAATAATTGCCCACATATAAGGTCCATGTATGGATTGGTATTATTTAGTCTATCATCCACCTATATTAGATGGTTTTATGAATTTAATGAGGTGGGAAAAAACATAAAAGTAATTCTTTGTTCAATCAATGACAGATCTACACAAACTGACCTGGAAGGAGGGTGGAACAGAGGAGCAAAAAACCATCCTTGTGTGCATACAAGCTTAGCATAAGTACTCTGACATATTAAAAACAGAATAAAATCAATCACAAAAAAAATGTAGATGAAATGCATCTCCATGGTCTAAAAAACCTAAAGAAAAACATAGGCTTTCCAATCAAGACTGAGAAAGTCAAAATAGTATTGGTACCAACCTTTTATATCTATGCAATGCTTTTACATATTTACTATGATTACTACCAAAAAAAGCATACCTGATTGACCAACTGGTTTTTGAATTTTTCAGGATGCAATTTTCGTTCAGAATGAAATGCATAAGACACTTGAGCATCCATTCCTGCAGTTTGGAGTCATAAGAATTTTTAACAAAAGTTGAAGTAGGATGGATAGATGGAATGAGGAAAAAAGAAGTGCTCGAATATATTCTATTTCCATGATCTAAAAATATTCTAAGAGGTGCTTAAGAATAATCAACCCCAATGATGAAGGTAATCAATGAATTTAACTAATTCAGCATGCTGACATAACATTATATAAATCATGTCTCCATCATTACAAATTCATACTTTTCAGCTTACAAAATGCAATCTTTATTGCTAAAATTAATTTAAAATGGATTTTATATTGTCAGAATTTGATGTCTTAGCCAAGATTTAAGGATGTGAAAAAAGACAAACTTAAATATTATAATGAAGTGTCAACTAAATCAACTAATTCTTCCGTAAGTGGAAAATGAAATGATAAAGTCAGCAAAGGTAAAGTTCATGTATAAAAAGAATCAGGAAAAGCTATTCTTACCCATGCTGAAGTAATTCCAAAATCCCCCACGAAAAGTATGGCAACCTTCCTGAGAAGCAATAAGAAATAACCGGGCATGGAAGTACAGTGAGTATAAGAGAAGCCATAACTTGTATAAAAAAAACAGTTTTGAAGAACTACTTCTTGAGGAGCAATATGAAACTCGAGGTATCTTTCTGTGAAATTCCTCAAGTTCTAAAATATATCTTCTAGTCACCATGAACCACTTGTATTATAAGATTGCAAAATAGTGAATGGTATAATCTTACAACATTAAGTTCATCTGCCTCAGATACACGATGGAAGGCATGCAGAGAATGTGGTAACTCAAGAGGTGGAATTGGATCACAGGGACCTTTTTTGGGAGCCCTCATCCGCATAAGAATGTGCCAGCTGAGGGTTCAGGAAAACAAACAGCAAGTATCAGCAATCAACAATTGTAAAACAAATCAATAAAAAATTAATAAATATCTTGAACAAAAACTACCCATTATACAATAATCACATATTTACTTTGAATTAAAGAGCATTAAGGGTATCAGGATAAAACTAAAGCTCCAAAGAAGAAAAAAGTATGTGGACAGATGACAGAAGAACCAAATACTGAACAAAAATAAAAGAGTGAATGAAAAATAATAATGTTAAATAACAGCTAGCATGATAGTTTAAGATTGACAAGGTATGTGAACACATGACATAAGAATCTCATGATGAACTGGTAACCACAAAATGGAAATTAAATTAGTAAATCATAAGTTTTCAGTTCGGATATTCAGAATTTATTTTACATTGACTGGTACGCAAACAAAAAAGATGCTTTTAAACCGCACAAAAATCAATTAGGATCACAACCATAATCTGGCCACATACAAATTTATTACATTCAATAATAAGCGTGTTTGAAGAATATCCTCAATAGTAGGAAGGATATGGAACAATAGATTATAACTGAACTATTTAAGCAGCAGAACAACAGAATAATACTTTAAGAAGAAAAAATAGAACCAAAATTCATTACTTGTCTATTTTCATTTCCTCAGCCCTCCTTACTTGATCTAGAAATGACTTGACCGACTGTTCATCGGTCCCAGGGTTCTTCTTCCCCTGCAATAAAGCAGCAACAAAAAAAAAATTGAGTACGATGGTTTTAAAAAAAAAAAAAAATTCTGATATTTTATCATCAGTTACAGACAGCAACTATTGAACTGAAGAAAATTCCCTTCACTACCACTCAAAAGTGAAGGACATGGTAGGAACCATGAATCTTCATATATACAGGAAACACTTCATGCTATTTTTATTTTTTTTTAAAGTAAATGGTAGACATGCAAAACGTTCAGGAACAAACCAGTTTAATATGCTTAATCTTAATGATCATCCAGTCAAACAAGGAGCAGGAATCAAGACAATTAGAATCTTCTATTCGAAAACAGCAGCTTTAAAAGTTAAAACTACAAATCATGGCAGAGCCAGCATAACAATTTACATGTAGTCATGTACATCGAAGTTCCATTAAAAGCACACACACAATATAGAACTGCAATTTTGTACCCAACCAAATGCAAATGGTAGATTATTCCCTGTGCCCAACGGAACTGTGGCTATGGGCGGCGGATGAGATAACTTGAGATCACAGACAACTCCAAGTAGCCAGCCTGCTGTTCCATCACCCCCTGCAACCTAAATCCAAATTATATATCAAAAACTAGAAAGAAAAAACAAAATTCCATTTGCATATAAAATTGCTTGCAGGGGGAAATAAAATCTATGATGTTGCAGCTCTAATTGAAACATGAATTCATGAAAAAGAATTTCAACTCACAATTAATCTCAACTTCTCCATAATCTTTATAGCAATATGATCGCCTTGAAGCTTGAGGTTTTCCAAATTCGCATATATCCTGCTCAGAACCTTATCAGGAGTCTCATCCCCCAAGTCGAAAACCTAAAAACAAAAACACAGACACACGCTATACTCAGTTCTGCATAACAAGATGATGAAGTCGAAGATTCTAGAAAGATGACACACTAACAATTAACATTTAACCACACCTGATTTTCGTTAAGAAGCGCACGGTACGTTTTCAAAAGTTCTCCTCCTAGCTGACCACCACTCCTCGAGTTAACGAAAACGAGCACCGGACACTTCGGTCCTTCGATAGGGATGTGGCTACCTTCAACCACGGAATCCGCCACGAGCACGTGCCCCGGGATCCAAAAGTCCCTCAAGGAATCAGCGTCGGTGTGAGAAGCCATTGCCGGGTTTCAATGCACATGCAATGCGTGGTGTCGACGAGGAGCTAGCGCTACTTAAACTGATGTGAAATTCAGCACTGATCATTGAATTTGAATGATAACACGAAGTGATTGAGCATCGAGAATTGTGAAATTCTGTTGGTGAAAACACTGAAACGTGATTGCTTACCTGGATCTGAACTCTGAAGCGGAATTGAGTTCGGAGAAAACAGTGGGGCGAGCTGACTTGGTGATAGGGAATCATTGGAAAGGAATTGTATTGGCGGGTCCCATGCCTTAGGATCTAAAATGAAATAAATGCTGACGTGGGATGACCCTGATTCTCTGCAATCAGAATTTAACGCTTTCTCACGCAATAAACTAATTATCATCGTTCGATCAAATCCAATGGATCATACTTTATCTCGTAAATCAGATTCAAAGTATGCATCCATATATTCAACTCTTGGATCTTTATTTAACGGTATCTTTTCCCCGACTGTGTGATTGATTGAACGCGCCAAACCCGATTCCGGACAGGATAGTTTTTTTTTTTTTTTTTTAATCATGAAAGACTTATTTTATTCTGCGGATGGATCTTTTAATTCTAAATCATTACAATTATTGTTTACTCTTTTGTATTTTTTTTTTTTTTAATGTAAGTGTCTTTGCTTCACTGGATTAAATAGACGAAAAAACATGCCACACCCATGATTTCTTATTGGACTTCCTTTCTTCAGTGTCACTTCTCAATTGCCCAGCTAAGCTGTTCACGGATTATATTGATTTTTTTTTTATTAAAAAATGTTATTTAAGAGATTTGAAAGGTAACTCAAAGGTGGGTTGCTTCTTAATTAGATTAAAAAAAATCAAATATCAAGAGTTTTATAACAGCTCATTAAATGAATTAAACTCTTAATTTGCTTCTCAACTAAATTTTATTTATACATAAAAACCAGAATGCCAAATCTTAATTACTTCAATTACTTCTGTAAAAGACTCAAATTCATCACACCAACCACTTTTTTTCTTTTTTTTTCTTAGAGGAGACCAACCACTTAGAATATTTTTATTGGAAAATCTTTAAAAAAATCTTAAACCTCAAGATTTTCTATTACATAGTAAAGTAAGATTTTCACATGTAAAATTAGATTTTTCTATAAGGTCTTTCTAAGGTTAATCTTCCACTTACTAACCAATTTTTTTAATAATATAAAATATAAAATAATTAATTAAAATTATATTATTAAATAATTAATTTAATTTTAAAATAAAATTTTAGAGTATTAATAGATTCACAATAAAATTTACAAAATTATCATAACATCTCTCACTAAAACAAAAAAAAAAAAACGTAAAAAATGTTAATACTAATGCTAATGTGACATTACAAAAATTTATCAAAAATAACTTAAAGATCTATTCCGTCTTTTCCAATAAAAATACTCTTATAATTAATATCATAAAAATAATCCGTGACTCAATTTGAATGTAATACTAAATCCGTATCAAACCAATATTTTACCAAAGATGTTTTAAATATGAAATCAATTTTCTGAATGAAAAAAATCAAATAATTAAAACCCAGAGTTTACGAATACTTATAAGATGTTGTCTCGAGTTCTTGTACATGACATGATGTATATGTAATAAGAACACACTGATGCAAAAGGATTACAAGTCCAGTAATCTAATTGTAATCATTTTGCATCCGATATCGGTATCCATGACACCATATTTAACGTACGAAAGTACTAAAGTCTTAGATTCCGGCTAGAACAAGAGGCATTTCATCTGACACATGCTGCATCTAAGTAGTTTTGTTATTTTTGTTCTTTTAGGATCTTTGCAAAAAGATCTTCTGGCTTTCTCTCTCAACCCTTACCAGATCCTCATCAACAAACCAAATCCATAAAGCCCTTCAAAAGTGGCGTTAGCGGATTCTCGGGTGGGTTGTAACGGTGAGCTTCAATCTGCATCGTGGCTACTTCCTTCCCCTGCCTCAAACATTTTCTTCTTTTCCGGAGGCAAAACACTCTCAGACGGTGATGCCGCAGTCGAGCTTCGCCGGAAGTGTGTTGCGGTCTCTTCTTCTCTGACAACACAACAAATGAGCGCAAGTCCCAATGCTTGCGCCACTTTTTCTTCGGTTACAGCCAGATAAATAGAAAGTTATACAAAAGAACTGTATTTTATATAAAGTTCCACTTTTTTTTTATTATTGAAGTGACGTGATTGAATTGCCATACTTTTGAAAGTTTTTTATTTTTATTTTTATGGATTCGAAACAATGATGAATGATGAATGATCATGATAAGATAAGTTAATTGGTTTAAAATTATAATAAATATTTATAAAATAATTAATTATTTTATAAATAGATATAAATTTAAAAAATATTTTTTTTAAAATTTCAATCAAATTGTAGAAAGTCCGTAAAGAAAAGCAAAAATAACATTAAGCAAAAGTCAACTCATATATCTATCTAAAGGCTAAAAAATGTGGAGAGTCAGAAAAAAAAAGTGACAAACATAATTAATCAAACCGATAAATATTGGATTATTAAATTAATAATTAAATCAATAAATAATTAATTAAATTGTATATGGATGACTCAATTTTTATTAAAAAAATATTAATATTTTTTCTTAAAATAAATAAAAAATTAATTATATAAAAAATTAATATAATTTTATAAATTTATTTTTCAAATTTAAATTTATTGATATAATAAAATTTTAAACAAAAAATTATATACAAATTAGTCATTAGTATTTAATAATAATAAATATGAATAATAAAATTATAATAAAAAAATAATTATATATTTATGTTTACTTATATATTTAGTATATTATATTATTATAATATTAAATATTTAAATATAAATAAATATTATATTATATTATATATATATTATTTATAATATAATTATTAATTAAATATCTATTATTTTACTTTTAATTTTAATATCAACGGGTACAATCGATTATCGATTTAAGCGTTAAATTGACCGGTTCTGATTTTAAAAAACACTAGTGTGTGACAACACAGAAATGTACTATGCATATGCATATCTTTTTTGACTTTTGACTTTACGAGTCCCTTTTTCTAAAGGGTTGATGTTTTTTCAATCTTTCTGCCTCTCCTCTGTGTTTGTCATTTGAGAAGCTAGCAGTGCAAAAACATGGTTCACGAGATCAATCACAACAACGCTTTGAATTTGATAGTCATAGAGCAGTGCCAAGTTGCTCCACCACCAGCCTCACTTCCCTCGACCACTCTTTCTCTAACTTTCTTCGACATTCCATGGTTTTGTTGCCCTCGTCCCCGTCCAACGCATCTTCTTCTACGAGTTTCCCCACCCCAAACACCACTTTCTCCAAACAGCACTTCCCATTCTCAAAAACTCTCTTTCCCTCACACTTGAACACTTCTTCCCCTTCGCTTCAAACCTCATCGTTCCATCACAACAACCCCACCTCTCTCACATCCGTTACCTCGACGGTGACTCTCTCTCCTTCACCGTTGCAGAGTCCACCGCAGACTTCACCCTCCTCACATCTCATTCGCCACAAGACGTTTGAAACTGGAACCCTCTTGTTCCCACGTTGTCCCCCCCACGTGTGGAGCAAGATGGCACACGTGTGCACCCTCTCATGGCCATTCAGGTCACGTTTCTACCAAACTCTGGCTTCACCATATGTCTCACCTTCAACCACGTAGTTGGGGATGGCAAATCAATTCATCATTTCATGAAGTTCTGGGTCTCAGTTTGCAAAGCAAGAGGGGACCTGGCTTCTTCCCTTGTACTCTCTTTGTCTCTTCCTTCACACGAGAGGAACAAAGTCAAAGACCCAAAGGGCCTTAAGCTTCTCTACTTACAACAACTACTTGAAGGCCTTGATCCTCAAACCCTGGAGATTGCAACCATCATGCCAGATGTTTTCACTAACAAGGTTCGCTTTACTCTTGTATTGAGTCGTGAACAAGTTCACAAACTCAAGAAACGGGTCTTTATTAAATGTCCCAGCTACGATTCTGAAGATGAAGTGCTACACATATCAACCTTTGTGGTGACATGCTCCTTGGTTTTTGGTTTTGTATGATAAAATCAGAGGAGAGAAAAGTGATCAATTGTGAAGGTGAACTGTGCTATATGGTGTTTCTAGCAGATTGTCGTGATAGTCCTCAACTTTCTTTTCCTTCAACTTACTTTGGGAACTGTCTAGCCTCTTGTATTGTTGCAATCAAGAGGAGTGAGCTAGTTGGAGAAAACGGGATCGTTGAGATGGCAAAAGCTATTGAAAGTAGGGTTAGAGATTTTAAGAGTGATGCTTTGACAAAGGCTGAGACGTTGATGTCAGAATACAGAGTTATGGAAACCAGGTAAATCTGTAGTAGTAATTGCTGGCTCACCGAAACTCACTGTTTATGAGACTGATTTTGGATGGGGCAAGCCTAAGAAATCTGATGCAGTGCACATTGATAGAACAGGGATGTTTCTCTTTCCGATTCTAGAGACAAAGAAACTGGAATTGATGTTGGATTGGCACTTGACAAGACTCGAATGAGTAGTTTCACCAACATCTTAGAAGAACAAGTTAGTATTATAGCTTGTGAATGAAGGACTCGCGTAGCTATATCATATATATGTACTTTTCGTATTATATTAAGTGTTAACTAAATTATTCATACTAAATTATTATTATGCAAGTGTTAAACATTACTTACAGTATCCACTACAATTAAATGCAAAGGTTAATTTACTTGTTAGTAACTCGAGCTAACTTTTGTGATCAAAGGCACAAGTCAAAAAGCAAAGATGGCGGCTTGATCATCTTATATATCTTTTATTTAATTTTTTATATTTTTCTTTTTCAACACGTCACTTAGTATATTTGCCACTTCTTTTTATGTTTTTCAGTTTTCTCTCTCTATTTCACCTTAATTCAACCCATTTTGAAATGTTTCATTTTCAGTTTTCTCTCTCCATATTTTAATGATGGTAAGAGATGAGAGATGAGATTTTTTTAAAAAAAAATTAATGTTGATAAGAGATAAGAAAGAACAGAGTATTTTAAAAAATGAATCATAAATTACTATAATATTTTTAAATTAACTAATTAAATAAAAAAAGTTAATTAATTTTTTAGTCTAAATATTATGAGATAGGATGCTAATGAATGCATATACTAAAAACAAAGGTGAGTAAAGTAGCAATTGGAATAAAAATAAAATAACCTATTAGATTTTGATTTTCTTATTTAATTGGGGCAACTAAAACGAGTTGTTTATCATAATAGATTTAATATTAAAAACATATTTATTTTTATGAATAAAAAAAAAATATGTACAGACAGATTTTATTAAAAACAATTATTATAGAGTGTTTAGTTGAAATTGAAGATATTCTTAATATTTTTGTCCAACTTGTGGACAATGACATGTGGGCATGTGTGTACATGTGGGTTATACGTAGTATATATTTTCCAACTAACCATTCACAACGTACGACACTTTGTTCAGTCCCACTGTTGTTCCATCTTAATATCTAACTCCTCCATTATTGTTTGCTGCCATTTCAAACAAACATGGCTCACGAGATCAATAGCAAGTCTTTGATACTCATAGAGCAGTGTAAAATTGGTCCACCGCCAAGCTCTCTTCCTCCAACCACTCTTCCTCTCACTTTCTTTGACATTCCATTGTTTTGTTGCCGCAACTCCATCAAACGCATCTTCTTCTACGACTTTCCACACACCAAACACCACTTTCTCCAAACAGCACTTCCCATTCTGAAACACTCACTCTCTCTCACTCTCCAACACTTCTTCCCCTTTGCTTCAAACCTCATCGTTCCACCGCAACCCCACTTCCCTTACATCCGCTACCTTGACGGTGACTCTCTTTCATTCACTGTCGCAGAGTTCAGTCATACAGATCTAGACTTCACGCTTCTCGCGTCTGATTCGCCGCAAGACGTTCGAAACTGGCACCCTCTTGTTCCCACGCTGCCTTCCCCACGTGTGGAGCAAGATGGCACACGTGTGTTCCCTCTCATGGCCATTCAGGTCACTGTTCTACCAAACTCTGGCTTCACCATATGTCTCACCTTCAACCACGTTGTTACCGATGGCAAATCACTTCATCATTTCATCAAGTTTTGGGCTTTTCTCTGCAAAGCAAAAGGCGACATGGCTTCTTCCCTTGAAACCCCTTTGTCTTTTCCTTCTCATGAGAGGGACAAAGTTAAGGATCCAAAGGGGCTTAAGCTTCTCTACCTTCGTCAGCTTGGGATTCTTGATCCCAAATGCATGGACTTTGTGCGTGATGTTTCCACTGATAAGGTTCGGTTCAGTGTTGTACTGAGTCGTGAACAAGTTGAGAAACTGAAGAAGTGGGTTTCTCTTAAATGTGCCAGCAGCTACACTTCAAAGACGTCGCACATATCAACCTTTGTGGTCACGTGCTCCCTAATTTGGGTTTCTATGATTAGATCAGAGGAGAGTAAAGTCAGCTGTGTTGCACAATACTGTGATAAACTGTGTTATTTTCTGTTTTTAGCAGACTGTCGTGATTATCCTGAATTTTCTTTGCCTTCAACGTACTTTGGGAATTGTATTGCCTTTTGTATTGTGGCAATGAAGCGGAGTGAAATAGTAGGAGAAAATGGAATTGTTGAGGTGGCAAAAGCTATTGAAAGGAGAGTTACAGATTTCAAGAGTGATGCTTTGGCAAAGGGTGAGACTATGCTGTCAGAATATAGAGAGTTACGTGAACCAGGTAAATCTATAGTAATAATTGCAGGCTCACCGAAACTCACTGTGTACGAGACTGATTTTGGATGGGGTAAGCCTAAGAAATCTGAAGCAGCACATATTGAAGGAGCAGGGATTGCGTCTCTTTCAGATTGTAGAGACAAAGAAGGTGGAATTGCAGTTGGATTGGCACTTGAGAAGATTCGAATGAATAATTTCACCAACATCTTGGATGAACAACTTAATGTTATGTCAACTATATAGCTTGTGAAGGAACCAGTCACCTATATCATATGTACTTTTCGGATTCTGCTACAATAATAAATATATTTCATTTTTTTTTTTTTATTTAACATAAACATTACTTACAATATCCACTATAGAATTTGCAGTTAAATCCAAAGGTGAACTTGGTATACAGTAACTTGTCCTAACCTTTGTGTTCAAAGTCATCGAGTTAAAAGACACAAGTTTGTCGAGCAAAATCAAAGGTAAAGATGGCGGCTTGACCTAATTAGATGAGTCATCATTGTCCCTCTCTTGTTGGTTCTGCAATCTTCTTAGACTTTTGAGTTTTGGCAACAAATAGGAAGACTTTTTAAAAAACAGAGTAAAATAAAAACAACCTATTTTCAACTTGTTCCGGTTCTTACAAGATAAGAAGAGAAAAGTCATAAACTTGACGCAATAGAAAGGATCCAAGTTAGACAAAGGATATGAAATGAACAGCTTACGGGTACGATGTCTCTAAATCTATTTAGGTATATAATATTTTTACATCTGTGATATTTTTATATTCAGATATTTTTATATTTTATTAATATTTTATCTTTTTTTTTATTTATTTTTTAATATTTCATCGTATCATTTATTATATTTATATTTTTTTTCTTATTAAATTTAAAGTAACATTTAGATTGTAAAAATATTTTTATTAATATTTCAATAACAATCCACGAGTAGGGGGAGGTGCAATAATAATATTAAAAAAAAGTCCTTCCAGATATCATCATCCTGCTCACAATTCCAGAGGCACCAAGATGGCTGATGAGATGAAACATGAGAAAGTGAAGATCTTAGAGCAAAGTAAAGTGGCTCCACCACCAGGGTCAGTTCCCTCGACAACCCTTCCACTCACTTTCTTCGACATTCCATGGTTCTACTGCAACTCCATCCAACGCATCTTCTTCTACGAGTTTCCCCACCCCACACACCACTTCCTCCAAACAGCACTTCCCATTCTCAAAAACTCTCTTTCCCTCACACTTGAACACTTCTTCCCCTTCGCTTCAAACCTCATCGTTCCATCACAACAACCCCACTTCTCTCACATCCGTTATCTCGACGGCGACTCTCTCTCCTTCACCATCGCAGAGTCCACCGCAGACTTCACCCTCCTCACATCTGATTCGCCACAAGACGTTCGAAACTGGCATCCCTTGTTCCCACGCTGTCTCCCCCACGTGTGGAGCAAGACGGCACACGTGTGTTCCCTCTCATGGCCATTCAAGTCACCTTTCTACCAAACTCCGGCTTCACCATATGTCTCACCTTCAACCACCTTGCAAGCGATGGCAAGTCACTTCACCATTTCATCAAGTTTTGGGCCTCTCTTTGCAAAGCAACAAGATCACCTGACTCAGCTTCCGTAATTCAAATTGAAATATCTCTGTCTCTTCCTTCACATGAGAGGGACAGAGTTAAAGACCCAAAGGGGCTTAAGCTCATTTACTTTCAAGAACTCGAACATCACGAGTCGCAAAGCATGGAGTTTGCAGGGCTCGTGAGAGAACTTTCCACCAACAAGGTTCGCTTCACTCTTGCATTGAGCCGTGAACAAGTTGAGAAATTTAAGAAATTGGTCTCTCTTAAATGTGCCAGCTTCAGCTACAGCACTACTTCTGAGACATTGCACATCAACCTTTGTGGTGACATGCTCCTTAATTTGGGTTTGCATGATTAGGTCAGAGGAGACCAAAGTCTGCGACTGTGATGAATTCTGCCACCTGGTGTTTCTAGCAGATTGTCGTGATCGTCCTGAATTTTCATTACCTTCAACGTACTTTGGAATTGTCTAACGCATAGCATTGTGGCAATCAAGAGGAGTGAGCTAGTGGGAGAGAATGGGATCGTTGAGGTGGCAAAGGCTATTGAAAGGAAAATTAGAGATTTGAAGAGTGATGCTTTGAGAAATGCTGAAAGGTTGATGTCAGATTATAGAGAGTTAGGGAAGCCAGGTAAATCTGTGTTGATAGTTGCGGGGTCACCAAAATTGGGTGTGTATAATACTGATTTTGGATGGGGTAAGCCTAAGAAATCTGAAGCGGCGCATATTGAAACGTCAGGATCGATTTCTCTTTCTGATTGTAGAGACCAAAAAGGAGGAATTGAGGTTGGATTGGCTCTTGAAAGGATTCAGATGAATAAGTTCAACAACGTCTTAGAAGAGCAACTTAATAAATTCTGAGTGAACCATGTATATGCATTCCTGCGGAGACAACCTGTAATTTTCATTTTTGTTTTAGTGCGTTAGTGGTTTGTTGTGTTCGGTTAACATTCCTTTTTAGAGTGACGTGCAATGTGCTTAATTATACTTCTTAATAAGCCGAGGGAATGAATAATAAATGGAGTAGTGATATTTCTATATTCACTTTTACGTAGAAATACTTTTATTCATGATAATTTGCAAGATGTCTAAATTAAGAGGGGCTAATAGCTATAAAGTTCAGCTGATCGATAAGGCAATGCTTCAATTTGTATATCTATTTTATCTTCGTTCATGCATCCACCGTTACACGGCACAAGTTTCCTCGAGAGTACTAAATAGATAGACTAATAGCCAATTCATTCCTCCCAGCCAAATAATCACATTTTAAATCGATTTCTTTTATATATGATTGCACATTATTTCATGTTTTATGTGATGCGCATCAGAAGAAGAATCATTCCATTAATGAGAAGAGATATTTGTGCACAAAGCTCCGCCAACTGTTTCTTTCAACTTTCCAACTAAACAATCTGGCAATAGTCATATTCTTAACTCACTCAAGTAGCATTGGCGATCCTCTTTGTCACCTAAAAATCTTCCAGTTGACTGAATATTATAAATCATATCATTTGAAATTTGCTCGACATTATACAGTAGGATAAGCAACTTGACATGTTGAGAGTTTTTTTTTTTATAAGTAAAAAGATTTCATTAATAATAATTAAGTACAAGGAGAGCCTAATTAGAAAATGAATACTGAGAGAAAGAAACCAGAAAAAACAAGACTACACAATTACAAAATAAAGAAATATCACAAGAAAACCTCCATACACCTTAAATAAAAACAGTATGAAGGATATAACTTCCAATACTATTAGTACATTTCCACGGAAGACATAGTTACGGCAGCTCACCCCCACAACTCATACTTCCCTAATGGCCTTAGAATAGTAATTCCTAAGCATTCTCCCTCTTATGCAATATTCACCCCGAGACCACCATCACAGTCCCAGTGTCCACCTACTACTCAAGCCTCCACTCATGAATGCATCATCAGAGACTCACAAGTTCACCTCCCAAGCGCCTCTGTGTTCGAAAATCGTTGTACTACAAACCCCTAATCGACCCCATCCCAACACCATTCTCCCTGAAGACATGTTGAGAGTAACAAGAGGAATTCATCCAAATTTCCTCATTCTTAATGTAATAATTAATTATTGAAAAAAGAAAAGAAAATACATAGGTACATGAGAAAAATTGAAGCAAAGTAGTGTTGACGTGTATTTTGACATATCATTAAGACAAATGCTAACATGTTCCTTAAAAATGTAGAGAAATCTTAACCTGTATATGTTTAAAAGTACTTTTTAATTATACTCTTATATAATTTTAATAAAAAGAAATCTTAACCTGTTGTATTTGTTTAAATATATTTTTAATCTTTTAAATTAAGTATTTTATTTTTTTTAGTTTTTAAAATTAAAATTTTATTTTATTAATTATTCAAATATGATAAATATTATTTTTAATTATTTTTTAAAAATTATGAAATAAAATATATAAATTTTATAATTTATAACAATTTATACCGTGAAAGTCAAATTATCACAATAAAAAATAACATAAATTATAAATTTTATATATATTATTTAAAAATTCTAAATAGAAACATTAAAAATATCATTTATTATATTTAAAGATTAAAAAAATAACATTTAATTTAAACTGAAAAATCCTGTATAAGTACTAAATACCTATCTAAACCTAAACATTATTCATATAAAGTATGTTGTCAAACGCGGACAGATCTTATAAAAAGGATATGTGCCTACATACCCACTCTGTGTTTTTTTGGAAAAAGACAAAAAAATGTAACAGTGAAGTTTCATCTCCCCCATTTTATATCAATATTTTGTTTACTTATGAAAAATAAGGATAATCTATTTAGAGTTATAAATAATAAGTTAATTAATTTTTATAAAATTATTTTAAAAATTATTATCAATATAAATTATAATTAACTAACTATATAAAATAATAATCGTGTATATACATTTTCCTCGTATAAAATTGTGTTAAAGTCTGTCGGCAGTACCCGTATTCTCTTACTTATTAATAGTTAGCGTGTAGCACTTGAACCGAACTGTAGAAGAATTTGTACTTGAATTGACTGATCACGCTAATACAGCTTGTAGTCTATTTTAGGCACCGACTACAAATAAATGTTGGCTATACAATTCTATTCGGCTATACCCATTACTATTAGTCTACTGTTTGCGCACTTTATGTGGCTTAGTCTTTTCTTCTTTTTTTTTTTTTTTTTTCTATATAATATAGAAAGAGAAGATAAAAAGTAGAAAGTTTGGTGTGGGTATTTGAAAAAAAGGTGATGTGTAAATATATCAGTCTTATTTAAGCATGCTAGATTTTCTCCCCCATACAACAACATGGCAGTGAAGATCTTAGAGCAATGTAGAGTGACTCCAGAAGCAGGCTCGGTTTCCTCAACCACTCTTCCCCTTACTTTCTTCGACGTTCAATTTTATTTTAGCCCCCCTTACAAACGCATCTTCTTCTACGACTTTCCCCACCCCACACTTCACTTTCTGAAAACAGCACTTCCCATTCTGAAACACTCTCTTTCCCTCACTCTCACACACTTCTTCCCCTTCGCCGCCAACCTCATCGTTCCACCACAACAATCCTATCTCTCTCACATCCGTTACCTCGATGGCGACTCTCTCTCCTTCACCGTTGCAGAGTCCACCGCAGACTTCACCCTCCTCACATCTCATTCACCACAAGACGTTCGAAACTGGCACCCTCTTGCTCCCACGTTGTCTCCCTCACGTGTGGAGCAAGACGGCGCACGTGTGTTCCCTCTCATGGCCATTCAGGTCACACTTTTCCCAAACTCTGGCTTCGCCGTATGTCTTGCGTTCCACCACATTGCCACCGATGGCAAATCACTTCATCATTTCACCAAGTTTTGGGCCTCTCTTTGCAAAGGAAGAGCTGACTCAGCTTCCGTAATTGAAATCTCTCTGTCTCTTCCTTCACATGAGAGGGACATAGTTAAAGACCCAAAGGGGCTTAAGCAAAACTACTTTCAAGAACTTGAACATCATGAGTCAAGAAGCGTGGAGTTTGCGGGGCTCGTTGGAGATGTTTTCACTAACACCGTTCGTTACACTGCTGTATTGAGTCGTGAACAAGTTGAGAAACTGAAGAAGTGGGTCTCTCTTAAATGTGCTGCTACCTACAGTACTAATGAGACATTGCACGTATCAACCTATATGGTGATGTGTTCCTTGTTCTGGGTTTGCGTGATTAAATCAGAGGAGATCAGCAAAGGCAATTGTGTTGAGGATGAACTGTGCTACTTGCTAATTCCAGCAGATTGTCGTAATCGTCATGAATTTTCATTACCTGCAACGTACTTCGGGAATTGTATAAGTCCTTGCATGGTGGCAATGAACAGGAGTGAGATAGTGGGAGAGAATGGGCTCGTTGGGGTGGCAAATGCTGTTGGAAGCGAAATTAGAGATCTGAAGAATGATGCTTTGAGAAAGGTTGAAACAGCAATGTCAGACCTTAAAGAATTTGGTAAATCTACATTAATAGTTGCGGGGTCACCGAAATTCGGTGTGTACGAGACTGATTTTGGATGGGGTAAGGCGAAGAAATCTTTTGCAACTTATATTGAATCGTCGGGATGGATTTGTCTTTCAGATTGTAGAGACGAAAAAGGAGGAATAGAAGTTGCATTGACACTTGAAAGGATTCGGATGAATAAGTTCATCAATATCTTAGAAGACCAACTCCATAACATTAATAATCAATATTTCTGAGAGGCCTTTTAATTACACGTGTAGTAATATATATAAAATGAATTGGAGGAGTGCAAAGGCTTTGTTGGTGTGGGGAGTGCTCATGCAGACTCAACAATAGTTGCTGTCATCAATGTTTTTGTGTGTGGCTGTGCCTTGTGATTAGGGGTGTCTTTTTTTTTTTTTTTTAACCTGTGAATGCGTTTGACGAGAAAAAATGTATGAGTCCCTGTTGTGCTTTATGTGCATGTGATGGTGAAGAAAACACATGAGTATGTTTGGATGAGGCTAAAATAATAAATAGTTTACGTACCAAACTGTCTCGATCAACTCGAAAGCTCGGTTAGGTTAAGAAAATTATACAAAATTTATTATGAAACAGTAATTTTTTTAATCTTTTAACGAGTACGTAGAATTAGTTTGTAAGTTAGTTCATGAGTTTCCTACGATATTGCCTCGATCGGCTTGGGAGCAAATAGATAAGAAGGGACTAATATGGCTGACGAACATGACTTGGACTAATAAATTATTTATAATATACAGTAGAAGTTTCAGAGTTTCCTTCCATCACTTGCGCAGAAACTAAGTGGTCTTTCTACCACTTAGTTTTGCTTGTCAAACTATGAACATATTAATTTACGAAGACTAAATTAATGTACTTTCATGTTCCGTTTGAAAGCAAATCGGTCAGACATGGAAAAACGAAATTGTCCTTCTTTTCGTACAATAGCTTTAATATTGATGAAGTTACATTCAAAGCCAATGCGCTGACTTGTTCAAAGGCACCCCTGATTATGGAAAAAGCATTGCAGTTTCTGCTGCCCCGGTTCCATAACTAAGAGTTGTAGTTTTATTTTACAAGCACGCCAACGAATAAGATTAGAAACATTGCTAGACGTGGCTTATACGTTCCGATAAACTTCGAGTTTTGAATCCAACAACCACACCAGGAAGAGAGTTAGTACTATACTACTATATAGTCTCTCTCTATATATATCATTACTTACCTCTTGGCTCTCTTAAATAACATTACTTTTAATTTCTCTCTTATATCGTTGAACAAAAATGGAAGAAGCTAGAGCACAAAATAAGCTTGTTGAGAAATCTGAGGTTGCACCAGCTACAACTACAACCACTTCCCTTCCCCTCACATTCCTTGACTTGTCTTTGGCAGGTCCTGTTTATGTGAGACGCCAATTCTTCTATCACTTTTCCCACCCCACAAACATTTTCTATGAAACTACACTCCCCTCTCTCAAACACACACTCTCTCTTACTCTTCAACATTTCTTCCCTCTCTCTGGAAATCTCCTTTGTCCACCACCACCTCACAAACCCTTCATTCGCTGCACCGATGATGACTCTGTCACCTTAACCATCATCGAGTCCAAAGGGGATTTCAACCATCTCTCATCAAACAACCCCAAAAATCTCAAAGATTTGGATCACTTGGTTCCAAAGTTGACATGCACAACCATTGATGAAGACACGTTCGTTTTCCCATTGTTGGCGTTGCAAGTCACGGTTTTCCCCAACCGTGGCCTTTGCATAGCTATCACTTATTGCCACGTGATGGATGATAGGTGTTGCAGTCATTTCATGAAGTCTTGGTCAACCATTTTCCGAAGCGGTGGAGTTGACTTTACACTTGTGGAGAAGTCACCACCGTGCTTTGATAGGAAAATATTGAAGGACACCAAAGGACTCGAGGCCATTTTCTTGAGAGACTACTTTGAAGAGAGGTCAACTTGGAAGGACAAACTCATTGGTCAAAGTCAAAGTCAAAGTCAAACACCTAAACATGTGTATGATGATGAAGAAGACTATGTTAAGGCCACGATTGCTTTTGGAAGAGATGATATTGAAGGGCTGAAAAGATACGTGCTGAATCAGTGGAAGAAAAATGACGAATTCAAAGCGCCGAAATATCTATCTAAATTTGTGGTGACGTGTGCTTTCGTGTGGGTTAGTTTGGTGAAAGCGAAATATAGAGATGAAGATGAAGGAGAAGAGATGAAAGAGGAGTACTTTCGTTTTGCAGCGGATTGTAGAGACCGCTTTGAGTACCCAATACCAACGACGTACTTTGGAAATTGCTTAACGAGATGTTATGCAGTGCTAAAGAGAAAGGAGCTGAAGGGAGAAGGTGGTTTTGTGAAGGCAGTAAAGGCCATTGCAAGGGCAATAACTGATATGAAAACTGAACCTCTTCAAGGTGCTGAAAATTGGAGGGTATTGTTTAGGAAGATGTTTGTGTTGGGAAGTACTGTGCTAGTTACAGGGTCACCTAAGTTCAGTGTTTATGAAACTGATTTTGGATTTGGAAGACCTACCAAAGTGGAAATGGTGCATTCCCTCAAGTGTATGTCTCTTGCCGAAAGTGGAGACAAAGAAGGAGGATTAGAGCTTGGCTTGGTATTTAGAAGTTCTGGAGAATTTGAATATTTCATTTCTGTCATCGAGCAAGGATTTGTAGCATTCAAATCCTAAATGGTTGTGTGCAATTGTTAATACACACTTTGTAACGTGCGATTCAATAAAGGACAACAAGGACAAGTAATAACAAACAAAGCATCACATAGTACAAATGTATGTGAAAGCAAGGAGCTAATTTATGTCTTTTATTTGCCACATAGTAATTTGCACGCACGCAACTTGACTGCTACGTTTGCCAAGATTTCCTACTGTCACAATATTAATACATTATTTTTATTTGAAGGGATATCATATGAAAAAACTTATTATTATGAAGGATAATTAGAATGTTAATTAATACTCCAATTAATATTGATTAGAATAAAATTAACTACTCACGTTAACTTTTATTAAAAATTAAAATTAATGTAATCTCAATTCATATTGTAACAGGTATTTTTTTTTTATTGATAGAAATCAAATATAGTATTATAAAACTTTATAATATTCGTGTATATTATTCAATTAATTAACTGAGTTAGAACTTGTATCATGTTTAATCTATCTTTCTACATGTGAATATATTTTCTTTTTTAATAATTAATAGACCATTCATTAGAAAAATGTTTAAAGACACTTACAAAGCACACAAAATGCTAAACAAAGTGTTACATCATTGCACAACATCAATAATGACAAACACGCATACTTAAAGCTAACAACTTAACATGGTAAAAAATAAATACATAATGTTAATTTCAGTACGTTATCATTCATATTTTTTATATTTTTATACATGATATTTTAATAGTTTTATTTTAATACTTTAAATTATATTTTAATCATATTTTAATACATAATATTTTAAAAAAATTTATTTTAATACTTTAAATTATGTTCTAGTTGTATTTTGAAACATAATATTTTAATCACAAACATAAATAAAAGTAAATCAATAATTTTAAAATATATTAAAATATGACTAGAACATAATTTAAAATAATAAAATGAAACTTTTAAAATATTATGTATCAAAATATGATTAAAACATAATTTAAAATATCAAAATGAAACTTTTAAAATATTATACAAAAATGTAAAAAATATTAAACTTAATGAACTAAAAATAAAATTAAATCCAAAATAAAAAGCTAACCCAAGTTACTATCACTCAAATTAATAAACTAGTAAAATCTAAAAAAAAAAAAAAAGTCATTTGTATCACTCAAATATCAAACAAAGCATAAAAAACTCGATGTCTTTAACATTTTACGTAAAAAAACAAATATTCAAATTCATATTTAGTTAGATTAGTACTTTAATTAATTAATTATAACCAACTGATTAATCTACTAAATATATGAATCGTTCGCGAGACAAACCTATGCATACAGTATACCCACCGTTCATTCTCTCCCAGCTCACGCTCATGGAAGTTCCACTGGGTTAGACTCTGAATTTTCTAAAATTGCCCATGCCTTCCAATGTAAGTTACTTTTTGTGCTCATCTTTGTGATGATTCTTGATAGTGAATATTACCAGCAAATTAGGAATCAAGAAAATATCATAAGATTAAAAAAAAAAACGAAAAATAAAGATAATAAAAGCTGGAGAAAAAATGAAATCCTAAGGCTATAAACACATTAATATAGTATGATTACTATAGTATCACATAGGGGTGTTCATAAACCGAACCAAACCGAACTAAACCGCGAAACCGCCCAAAAAAACCGAAAACCGATTAAACCGAAAAACCGCACGGACCAAAAATTTCCAAAACCGCATATTTTTTACGGTTTGGTTCGGTTTTTGGATTTTATTATAAAAAACCGAACTAAACCGCATTCTATAATTATATTAATTTACTTTTAGATATTTAATATTATCTAACTAACAATATTTTTATTTTTTATGATCATAATATGTGATTTATAGTATTTTTTTTAATAATAAATTTGTAATATATTATGACACATACTTTCATATATTACAAAAAAATATATTGATATTACTAAATAACATTAAATTAAATATAAAATGAAACATGATTTATTATTATGTTACAAAAAAAAGTTAGTAATATCATTTTATAATAATACTAAATAGAAGTAAAAATAATATTTTTTAAACTAAAATATGTAAATCAAAATTTAATAAAAAAATATAAAATAATAATTATGTGAGTTTAATTAAAAAAATTAAACTATGATAATAGATTAAAAAAAAACCGCGAAACCGAACCGAACCAAACCGCAAAAAATTGGTTTGGTTTGGTTTGGATTTGATGTTATATTAAAACCGAACCAAACCGAACCGCGACTTTATTTTAGGTTTGGTTCGGACCACTTTTTGCCCAAAAACCGAATCAAACCGCACCGCGAACACCCCTAGTATCACACCTTATATAAATATATATTAATTAATATAATTATAATTTTATTATTTAAATTATTCAATTAAAATTATTTAATTATCTATTAATTATTTTAATTATTTTTTTATATGTTAATTTTGATATTCTTTCATGTTTTAATTTCTATTTATATAAGTGAATTAAAGTAATATAAAAAAATTAATTTGAATAATAAAGTCAAAATATTATATATATTTATATTTTATTTTTAATTTTTAATATATAATTATAAATTAATTAATTTTAATACATTATTTTTTTCGTCTAATTAAAATTTTTATAATTTTATGTTGGATGATTATTTTTATAATATTATTTATTTATGACTTAAATTTTAATTAGTCAATATTTGTTTGATTTTAATATTATATATGAATTTTTTTTTATGATTTTCAATTAACCAATGTTAATGAGTAAATTGCAGTACAATCTTGTAACTTGCCTTAAAGGCTACATGTTTTGTTTGTTATACAAGGATCTGTACGTATGTATAGTCCCATTAGTAAAATTTTCTTATATAAAAAATTATTAAATGGGAATGTAATTAGTTTTCAAAGATGATAAATATTTAAGGCAGATTAAAATAATTAATTAAAGTTATAAAAATAATTAAGACGAAGAAAATTCGAAAGAGACCCCAAAACTAGCAGACAAATAAGATGACTTGGACTGAGTCATTTTTTTTTTTTTTGACAGAAGACTGATTCATGTTGATCTACCAGAAATTTCATAGTATCTTCCCAGCATACATGCCAAAATTTGTGCGTATAATTAGGTTATAATTAATAAAGACACGTGTTTCCACGTTGTGTTTGAGTGCGAATGGGTCATATAAAAAAACAAGTAAAGTTACCTTCTAGAAATCCAAATAAATAAGTCTACGAGCTAGCTTAAAATTTCCTTAGAAAAGAGATGGGAAAAGTGGAAAACTACGATATGCATTTTTTCAATCTTACACTATAAATTCGTTCTAAAAATACAAATCTTCACAAAGTAGCTGGTGATTTTTTATACTCACAAAAAAAGTAGCCAGTGATGATGAATATACCATTAATCAAACCCCTGATACATAATATATAAAATTCACTAGGATTCATATCAGTTCTTAAAAAAATTACACTCTTTTTAAATTATTTTTTCAGTATTAAAATAAAAAATATGCACTTTAACACATTTTCTCAAACTTTCTTTTAATTCTTTCTATCTCAAATTTAAATATAACGTAAGATATTTTTCATCAGAGTTATTTGTCATAGGCGTGACATATACGTTCTAAGAACTTTGCTTTCAACTTTGATTTTTTTTTTTTTTTCTCACAAAAACTTTGAATCCTTCAACCACGCAAAGAAGGCATAAAATTAAAGAAGCGTTCAATTTTGATATATTACTAGTATAAATAATTTTATAATGTCAATAGTTATCTAAAATTCATTTTAGATATAATTTTTAATTAATATATATATATATATATATATATATATATATATATATATATAAAAATCATTAGTTTTAATTGCATAACAATCGATGGTTGAATAGAAAAATGTATTTTTAATTAACTGTATAAATTCATAGAATATATACATTACATCTCATGATTATGCTCGCTTCTCTAGTTGCACGGGCAACACAATTGATAATATGTAGGTTATGAGTAAATTGTTGATTCCTTATATAATTACTAGGACAAAAGAGATACTTCGTGTCTCATTACATCTTCCGTGTCTCTTAAAAAAATAATAATAATAAAGATTAATAGTGAATGTTTTTTTAAGGTAGTTATAGTAAGTTATTAAAATAATTATTATAGGAATAAAATAAGTATAAAATTGTGTACACCAAAAAATGGTTATTAACTTATTCCTTGTATACATAGTTATAGATAATTAGTTTGTTTGATTAAAATTAAAAAAATAATTTATAAAAAAAATAATTTTTAAATAAATAATTATTTTATAAATGAATAGGATTTAATCTTTAAATAAATTAAAAAGATAAAAAATTATTTATTTTATTAAAATAAGTGTTTAAAAAAATGGTTAAGACTAATTTATCTCTTAACTAATATTATAAGTTACATCATTGTTACATTTTATATGCATTTAAAAAAATTATTTCGTTAACTATATATAAAAACTAATTTTAAAATAAGTATATATTCTTATTTTTTACCACCTCCATTTTGATATGTATAAAAAACAAATATTTAATTCATTATAATTAATAAAATTGATTAAATTAATTATTTTTAATTAATATTATTATAAACTTAAATTTTATTCTAAAATTACTATATACTTAATTGATTTAAATGATAATTACTATATAACACTATCAAAGAATAATTTTTTTAATCAATGTATGTGTATGAGTTATACTATTACTAACTCAATAAATACATCACTTTTATGAAAAATAGACTTAAAAAAAAAAATTATCAACTATTTCTAGAGAGAGAACTGTAGGTAGTATTTAACTTTTATGAATAATTTTTTTTATTAAAACAAGAAGAGATTCTAGGAGGGATTAAAAAGATGGGCGCTGACTCATTGGAAGAAAAACGACGAGTTTAATTACCCGCCGCAAAACCTGTCAAAGTTTGTGGTTACGTGTGCTTTTGTGTGGGCTAGTTTGGTTAAAACAACATGCAGAAATGGTGATGATGATGAAGAAGATGTCAAAGAGGAGTACTTTCGTTTCGCTGCAGATTGCAGAGATCGCCTTGGGTACCCTATACCAGAAACCTACTTTGGAAACTGCTTAACTCTTTGTTATGCAATGCTTAAGAGAAATGACCTCAAGGGAGAGGATGGTTTTGTGAATGCGGTCAAGGTAATCGAAAAGGCAGTGGCTGATATGAAAATTGAACTCTTTAAAGATGCAGAAAATTGGAGGGAATCGTTTACGAAGATGTTTGTGTTGGGAAGTACGTTGCTAGTTACAGGGTCACCTAAGTTCAGTGTTTATGAGACTGATTTTGGATTTGGAAGGCCTACCAAAGTAGAAATGGTACATTCCTTCAAGTGTATGTCTCTGGCTGAAAGTGGAGATGAGGAAGGAGGACTTGAGGTTGGTTTGGTGTGTAGAAGTACAGAGTTTCAACATTTATTTTCTTTCATTGAACAAGGACTTCAAGTTTCACAATCCTAAATCTATTAGTGTCATATTTTAATAAAAAGTGAACTTTTGTGAAAAAAAAAATGCTAAATTAATGAAACAGATTTCACGTCTAACGTTAGTCGGCTTAAAATCGTGTTATATTATAAAATAAAAAAATCACCAAATTGACTCAAATTCAAAAGGTAATGGAGAAAAATCAATAACAGGTATGGGTTCTATTCAATAACATGTGCATGTGTTGATCAGAGTAAAGTTTGATACTTTGGGTAAGCCCCCTAATGAACTGTAGCATTATTGGTTGGCATTAATTGGTTAGTATTCATTGTGACAGATTGTGTAAATGAATTAGAGTTATTTTGTTAAGATCTAGATTGATTTACTTCTTAAAATAGAATCTTTATTTGTCTCTTTATATAGCTATATAATGATTGTAAATCATGCAGAATATTAAAAATACATATAAACATTTTTACAAAGTTTTTGTTATTTCATTATGGCATCAAGAGCCTGGTTCTGATTCAGATAATGAAAGTGTGGAGAAGAATGATACCTCCAGCAATACAAAATCGACTTTCGCGTCACAAACACATCACCATATTACCTTGGTCCCTCTGATAATCCAGGAATGTCGCTCGTAGCTACAACGCTCAAAGGCAAGAATCACCGCAATTGGGCACACTCCATGAGGATGGCATTACGGGCGAAAAGCAAGTTAGGTTTCATTGATGGATCAATCAAGAAACCTACAAAAACCAGTCCAGACTTTTACAATTGGGAGAAGGTTGATTCAATGGTCATGGCATGGATCATCAATGTTGTAGATCCAATTTTGCACGGCACCATCTCGCACGCATCAACTGTGAGAGATATTTGGGAAGATCTAGAGGAGCGCTTTGCTCAAATAAATGCTCTTAGGATCCATCAATTGTGGCGCATGTTATGTCTGATGGAGCATGAATCGGACATGACTGTGACAGAATATTATACCAAATTTAAAAGTCTCCTTGATGAACTAGGAGAGCTGCAACCACTTCCAGAATGCACATGTGGTGCATCTAAAGAAATTTTGCAGAGAAAAGGAGATCAGCATGTACATCTATTTCTTGGAAGTCTTAACAATGAGCGATTTGAACATGTTAAGGCGGCAGTGCTGAACACCGAACCTTTGCCTTCGCTTCAACGTGTTTTCAACCATGTTCTCAGAGAAGAAGCTCGAATCATGGGTGAAAAAGGAAGGATTACTACAACAAAAGGCGAATCCGGAGGATCTGCTTTTTATGCATCTAAACAAAATGGACAAAGGAGAAGAGATAGTTCAAACTCAAAGTGCGATCACTGCGGCAAGACTGGCCACATTAAAGCAAGATGTTTTGAGATTATAGGGTACCCAGAGAATTGGCACACACGAAGGACACAACACCGCTCAAGAGATAATGGAGGACAATCTAGTGCTCATCATACACATGCGACCTGAAGAAACAATGCAGGGGTATGCATTCCATGGTTCTCGTGTGATGAAGCATGATTTTTGTGAATCTGGTAAAAATACATCTTGTAAAGATTTAAAATGGGTCTTGGACAGTGGTGCATCACACCACATGACTCCTCTCTTATCCTTAATGAGAGGGGTAACCAAGATTGAGAAACCTTTCTATGTCACTATTCCTACAAGGAACACAGTGCTGGTAGAAATGATGGGGACCATTGATCTTAGCAAAGACATTACTTTACAAAATGTTTTACTTGTTCCTAAGTTTGATTGCAATTTAATTTCAATCTGTCAATTGACTCGTGATTTAAATTGCTTTGTCACTTATCATCCTAGCTATTGTATGATACAGGACTTTGCCACGAAGAAGAAGATTGGCTTAGGTGATGTACATGGTGGGGTTTATGTGTTGAAGCAACAAGCCCAAGTGTCTACTTTCACGACACATCGTGAAGACAACACTGCTCTCTGGCACGCACGCATGGGACATCCCTCTCCTCAAGTTATGCAACATATATCTCAGCTAGTGAGTTTTAATTTCTATTCAAATAAACTTCGTTGTTGTGACATATGTCATAGATCAAAGCAATGCAGACTTCCCTTTCATATTAGTTATAATAAAGCTGAGAATCCTTTTGATCTTATACATTGTGATTTGTGGGGAAGATATTGTACTAGCTCTCATAGTGGCTGTCACTATTTTCTTACGATTGTTGATGATTATTTGCGTGGAACATGGGTTTATTTGTTAAAAGAAAAAACAGAAGTTCTAAAAATTTTAACAAATTTTATCAACATGATAAACACCCAATTTAATGTAAAGATCAAGAGGTTGCGGAGTGACAATGGGACAGAATTTACCAACCATGCATTTCAAGGAATCCTACAACAAGAGGGAATCCTACATGAAACTTCATGTGTGGGAACACCCTAACAAAATGCAAGGGTAGAGAGAAAACATAGACATATACTCAATGTGGTACGAGCCTTGAGATTCCAAGCTAACTTACCCATCTCATTTTGGGGGGGAGTGTATCTTAACAGCAACATACCTCATTAACAGAACCCCTACCATGATTAATGATGGGTTGACCCCATATGAGAAGCTATTGGGAAAACCTTCATCATATGAGCACATTAAAACTTTCGGATGCTTATGTTATGTTAAAAATTCAAACAAGCAGCAAGATAAATTTGATTCAAGAGCAGAAAAATGTGTATTCGTGGGATATCCTAAAGGCCAAAAAGGTTGGACAGTGTACAACCTAAAGACACAAGAGATCTATGTATCAAGAGATGTGGTGTTTTATGAAGACATCTTTCCGTATGCACCACAAGAAAAGGACAGCAGTGAAGAAAATCCTTCACCGGCATTTGCTTTTGATTTTTGTTCAGTTGAAGAAGATATTACATCTAACAATGATGGGCAACAAGACCAGATCATAATTTCCAATGAACCAAGAGAAGAACAAGTCGTTGAAACAAATTCTGATGTGATCATTAAAGTAGAAGAACCTCAGAATAAGGGGGAGAGTGAAACCCTGACAAACATAGACATGGGGCCAAGGAACAGACAACCACCCAAAAGACTTGATGATTATTATTGCTACTCAACTGAAAAAACCCACACATATACATCGCCAAAGACATCAACTTCTTCAGGTATAATTTATCCTATATCAAACTATGTAAATTATGATGAGTTTTCACAAAAACATCAAGCTTATCTTGCAACGATTGAAAGCATTGAAGAGCCTCAATCATACAAGCAAGCCATTCACAAACAAGAATGGAGAGAAGCCATGTCACAAGAACTTAAAGCCTTGGAAGAAAATAAAACATGGGAAATATCAAGGCTCCCTAAAGGAAAGAAGGCAGTGGGTTGTAGATGGGTATACAAGGTTAAATACAAATCGACCGGTGAAGTTGAGAAATACAAAGCTCGGCTCGTGGCGAAAGGATACACACAAGTTGAAGGGGATGACTTCAACGAAACCTTTGCACCAGTTGGCAAAATGACAACTATGAGGTGTTTGCTTACTGTTGCAGTGGCCAAAGGTTGGATACTTCACCAAATGGATGTGAGTAATGCTTTCCTATATGGGGAATTAGATGAGGAAGTATATATGGAGGTCCCGCCAGGGTACAAAGTTTTTGATAAAGAGATGGTGTGTCGCCTAAGAAAGTCACTATATGGTCTTAGGCAAGCCTCACGCAATTGGTACTCAAAATTGTCCCAAGCATTGGTAATATATGGTTTCCAGGAATGTGAAGCTGATCATAGTTTGTTTACATATTCACATGGTTCAATTTTCATAGTTGTATTAATTTATGTTGATGACCTTGTTGTGACTGGGAATGATGCTAATTCATGTGAAAAATTCAAGCAATACCTTAGCAAGTGTTTTCACATGAAGGACTTGGGAGAGTTGAGATATTTTCTTGGTCTAGAGTTAGCTCGCGGCTCTTTTGGATTATTCATTTGTCAAAGAAAGTATGCCTTGGACATTCTAAGTGAATGTGGGATGCTAGCTTGCAAGCCTTCATCTATCCCACTTGAACCAAACCATAAATTAGCATTGGATTCAAGTCCTTTATATGAGAATCCTTCACAGTACCGTAGGTTGGTGGGACGACTCATTTATCTCACAATCACTAGACTGGAATTAACATATTCTGTCCATATCCTGAGTCAATTTATGCAGGAACCTCACCAGGGGCACTGGGACGCAGCCATGCATGTTTTTGAGGTACTTGAAGTCTTCACCGGGGCAAGGAATTATCATACCAAAAGATAATGACCTCAGACTAGTTGCATATTGTGATTCAGATTATGCGTCATGTCCACTAACCAGAAGATCAATATCAGGTTATGTCATGAAGTTAGGAACATTTCCCATTTCATGGAAAACCAAGAAGCAAACTACCGTATCAAGGTCCTCGAGTGAAGCAGAGTATAGAGCAATGGCTCACGCCACAAGTGAAGTCATATGGTTACGAAGATTACTTACACACTTACAAGTAAAATGTGATTCTCCTACAGTTCTACATTACGACAACCGTGCTGCTATTCATTTAGCTTCGAATCCGATTTTCCACGAAAGAACGAAATACATTGAAGTAGATTGTCACTTCATTCGAGAATTCCTTGTCAAGGGAATTATAGCTACTGTGCACATACCAACAAAGTCACAACAAGCAGACATTTTCACGAAGTCTTTGGAAACAAAACAATTTCGAGAACTATCAGGCAAGTTGGGATCTCATCATCCTCAATCTCCAACTTGAGGGGGAGTAATGAGCTGTAGCATTATTGGTTGGTATTAACTGTCTGGTTAGCATTCATTGTGACAGATTGTGTCAATGAATTAGAATTATTTTGTCAAAGTCTAGATTGATTTACTTCCTAAAATAGAATCATTATTTATCTCTTTGTATAGCTATATAATGATTGTAAATCAAACAGAATATTAAAAATACATAAAAACATTTTTACAAAAGTTTCTGTTATTTCATTACCCCCATCATTATGTAAGTACTATAACATGAACGATCTGGTTCGCTTCTTATTTTTATTTTGAAACTTCGTAATTTGTAATTAAAGTTGCAGCCCGGTTTATTTGGGCAGCCACGCCTGAATCTGATGGTGAATATTTTGCACTAAATCAGAATAAGATGTATCTCCTTGTCACCCACCCAAAATAGAAAAAAAGATAAGATTCGAATCATGGAATATATATTTGGCAGACAAGGAATCACGTGGTGTTTGATGGAAGGAAGTGATTTCCATGTCGCATCAGTTATTCGGGTTGCCCATATCTTATCTTTTGCTGCCATAATGTGAAGAACTAAAATGATGATGTATGAATATATAGTAATTGTTGTGCATCTTGGTTAAATCTCTTCAGACGAATTAGATGGATGGATGGATCCAAACATGAATATGGGGATCCCTTGTAATGAAAGTCTTCTTGACGATAGGTTCATACATGAAGGTCAAGTAACGTGTCCGTGGAATGATGGAGCATGGCGGTGCAAGGTGTTAAAGCATCAGCTCTAGTTACCATTAATGAATACTCGTGGCTTCCGCTTGAGGGAGAGCAATTATGGGAAAGAAACTCACACTTGAGGAGGAGATTGTTGAGTACATGTGAAGGTAAAATCGCACATTGTATATGAATGAAAGAATTAAACACCATATAAATGAGAGAAAAACTTATAAATTTGAGCTTTTTAAGGTTTTGAATTCACTTCAATACATCTTAAATTATTTTATGCCAAAATCAATTCTTTTAGTCTTAAGTTCAAACTAGTTCTTGTGGGTCTTCTACTATCTTACCGTAGCAGAGCATAATAGAAAAAACCTCAGAGCCCCAAATCATCAGCAGACAAACATGATGACTTCGAGTGACTCATTTTATATATATTCAAGAAATTTCCTAGTGTCTTCCTACCACTTGCGTAGAACTTGTATTGAAGAACATGTGACATCATTCTATCAATTAATTAATTTTAAGTGTCAAAATCTGCGCATATTTAGATAATAATAAAGATGTAGACCACTGTGCTTGCGTGCAAATCAGTTATATGAAATTGAAAATAAGTGATTAGAAATAAAGTTGCCTTAATTCGTTCTAGGAAAAAGTCCAAGAGCCTAATCTTAATTCAGTTATATATGAAAACAATTGACACTTAAAAAAAAAAAAAAAAAAACAAAGACACACTATCATGCTTACATTAACACGCTTTGGAAAAAGGTTAAATAACAAAGTTGATACTTATGTTATAGTTTGTTCAGTTTTTATTGTTTATGGTTTAGAAGTTTTAATTTGATATTTTATGTTTTTAAAATGTGTATTTTTTTTAAATAAAAAATATTTTTAATTTTATAACATGATTTTGAATTAATTTTTGTTAGTTTAATAGATAAAAATTATTTAACTAGATTCATTTATATAAAAATTATAAAATTTAATCAATGTTCAATAAAAATCACGTAAGCAATAAAAATATTTTAAAAAATAATATTAAATTCTTTTTTAATGGTTAATAAAACTCTATTTTACACTACTTTCAAACTATTTTATCAAACTTTTTTTTTCAATAATAAGATATAAATATAATGTCAGAATTATTTATCATATAGGCATGGAACATATGCGTTTCAGCCACGACTTGACTTTCTACTTTGAATCCTTCAGACACAATATATATAAAGCATTATTACATCTTCTGAAATACAATCGAAGAAGAAAATGGTAGTTCTTAAAGAACAATACAAGCTTGTTGAAAAATTTAAGGTTGTTCCAGCAGTGAAAACCAGCACCTCTCTTCCCCTCACATTCCTTGATTTGCCTTTGGCAGGTCCTATTTATGTGAGACGCCAATTCTTCTATCACTTTCCTCACCCCACACAGTTTTTCTACGAAACTACACTTCCTTCTCTCAAATTCTCTCTCTCTCAAACCCTTCAACACTTCTTTCCACTCGCTGGAAATCTTCTCTGTCCTCCACCACCCCACAAACCCTTCATTCGCTGCACTGATGATGACTCTGTCACCTTAACCACCATCGATTCCCAAGCAGATTTCAACCATCTTTCTTCTAACCACCCCAAAAGCCTCAAAGACTTGGATCACTTGGTTCCCAAGTTAACATGCACAAGCACACATGATGATGACACGTTCGTTTCCCCATTGGTGGCATTGCAAGCCACGGTTTTCCCCAACCAAGGCCTTTGCATCGCGATCACGTATTGCCACGTGATGGATGATAGTTGTTGCAGCCATTTCATGAAGTCATGGTCTTCTATTTGTCGAAGTGGTGGAGTTGACTTGACTCTTCTGGAGCAGTACTCACCACCGTGCTTTGATAGGGAAGTGTTGAAGGACCCCAAAGGACTCGAAGCCATCTTCTTAAGAGATTATTTAGAAAAGAGATCAACTTGGAAGAAAGACAAATTCATTGGTAAAACTTCTGAGATTGTTGGTGGAAATGAAGATTATTTCAAAGCAACGATTGTTTTTGGAAGAGATGATATCGAGGGGCTAAGAAGATGGGTATTGAATAAGTGGAAGAAAAATGAGGAATTTATCAGGCCAGATCACTATCTATCGAAATTTGTGGTGACATGTGCTTTTGTGTGGGCCTGTATGGTGAAAACAAGATGCAGAAATGATGATGATGAAGATGATGATGTGAAAGAGGACTACTTTTATTTCGGTGCAAATTGCAGAGATCGGCTTGAGCATCCTGTGCCAAAAACTTACTTTGGAAACTGCTTAACTCTATGTTCTGCAATGCTAAAGAGAAAGGACCTGAAGGGAGAATGTGGTTTTGTGAACGCGGTCAAAGTCATTGAAAGGGAAGTGAGTGATATAAAAAGCGATCTCTTTAAAGATGCAGAAAGCTGGAGGGAATCATTTACAAAGATGTTTGTGTTGGAAAGTACCTTGGTAGTTACAGGGTCACCAAAGTTCAGTGTTTATGAGACTGATTTTGGATTTGGAAGGCCTACCAAAGTAGAAATGGTACATTCCTTCAAGGGTATGTCTCTGGCAGAAAGTGGAGATGAGGAAGGAGGACTTGAGGTTGGTTTGGTGTGCACAAGTCCAAAATTTGAATATTTAATTTCTGTCATTGGACAAGGGCTTGAAGTTTCAAAATCCTAATTTTATTCATGTGACTTATAAGAAAGTTAAGAACTACTGTATAAAATAAGTCTAATAATAACACATGAACATTTTCTTTTAAGCATGTACTAATACCTCTCATTTCTCTTTGCCTTTTTCTTTCTATTATATCTGTATTCTCTCTTGATGTTAGACTTAGATCAACTTTGAAAAATAATCAAAATTTGTATTAAATAGATTTTATAAAATAAACTTTATTAAAAAAATTATGGTTGTGAACAAACATAAATTAGATTGTAAATATTTTTTTTAAATACAAAATAAATTATACATTAACCATATAAAGTATTTTTTTATAATTATTTAATAATAAATTATTATGTATGATAAATTTATTAATTTTACAGTAATCATTAAATATATTTTTACATTAATATATAATATTTTATAAAATTACACAGTAATCTTATTTTTATTTACAAAAATATTATATTACTATTTTTTATTTTCATTATAGTCCCCTTTTCAAATTCTCTTTTTTCAAGTGATGTTTTTTTTTTCATCATCTCTCTCCATCTTAGGCTTTCTTTTGCTTTTTTTTTTTTTTTTCTATTTTCTTCTCTGCTTTTTTATTTGTTTCTATTCTTTCTATTTTATAAGAAAATAGGTTTTTTTATTCATTATTATGCTCATTTTTTCTTCCTTTTTTTATTTTTTTCTTTTAACATATATTTCTTTTTCATTTTTCATTTTTCATTTTACGTTTTACGTTTTCATTTTTTTTCTTTTATGTTATTTTCTTTAATTTTATATTTCTTCTTTTTTTTCTCTTTCTTTTTTTTAATAACTAAATTAAGATTTTCTGAATTTAAAATATTATATTTATTTATTTATAATATTATAAATATAAACATTACATTATGATGTTGAAATTTTTGTATTAAAGGTTAATGTTGATTTTTATACATAAATATATAATAAAAATTATAATATTAAACATATTAAACATATATTTATGACAAAATGATTTTAAATATGATAGAAAATCCTACTCAATTTATCTTGATATATTATATAACAATACAAAATCTTTTTGTTCATTTAAACTTAAATAAGTTTTGAATCCTTAAAAATATTAAGGACACGTAACAACACAAAAAAATTTTAGGGACTCAAACTATAAAATTGATATTTTTTTAGTAACTCAAACCTTATTTAAGCCCTTCATCTATATTACTTTTAAATCCTATGACATTATTTTTACTTAGAAATCATGTAAAAATAATTTTATAAATAAATATTTTTTAATAATATTTATATTATTAGGTTGAAATTTTTATACTAAGCATTTGTTTAGATCTAATTAATTAGTTAATATATTTAGACTTAAATAAGTTTTGAGTCTGCGTAAAATACTATTTTTTTTTACTTTTGGTCTCTATAAAATTTTTATTATGTTTTGGGTTCCTATAATATATTTTTTTTGTTTTAGGTCCTTACCGATGATATCATCTCAACCATTGATATATGTTAAAATAATGTCACATCATCACTTAATTAACTATTAAAATGATGCAATGTCATCGATTAAGACCTAAAACCAAAAATAATATATTATATGGACCAAATACATAGTAAATATTTTAGGGACTCAAAATAAAAAAAGATATATTTTATATGGATCCAAAACTTATTTAACTCATATTTATTAGGGAATTTTTTTTTATTATATCTTTAATATCTTCATGAATGAAAATTTTTGTTGATTAATATTTATATAATAAATAATTATAAATAATTGATTGAATTTACATTTTAATTATAAAATAGTTTTAAACTAATTATTTCATTAATGGTTATAAGTATTATTAACAAGAGACAACCTTTTCTGAACTAGGTAGTTTTAAACTAATTATTTCATTAATGGCTATAAATATCATTTACAAGAGACAACATTTTCTGAACTAGATAGAACTATTATTGATAATAAATCTAATTTTCTAAGTATTTAACATAACTTCATATTTAAGACTCAATAATTTATTATTTTAAGATTGACTTTTTTAATACGTTTCAAATTATTTTATTATTTTTATATGAAATTATATAAATTTATTTTATACTATTCATAAGTAAACTTTATCTTATAGGATTTATAAAAAATAAGTTTAGTTAATCTAATTATATTTAATTTTAATAAGTAATTATATAAATTTATAATTCTATTAATATAATAATAACATATTTTTATATAATATTTACAAAAAATTAAATATCATGTTGATAAAATTATTATACACAAAAATGTAATATAAACAGGAAAAAAAAAAGAAAAAGTTGTGAAATGAAGTTGAGAGTTAGGAGGGAAGAGAGAGGGAAAAGCTGGGTAAGAGTGAGAATTTGAGACAAATGAAAGAAAAATAAAAAATAAAACAGGAGAAGAAAGTCAGAGAAGAAGGGTGAGAGGGGAAAAAATAAATAAGGGGAAATTTTTTAATGAGGAAAAAATATATTATTAAAAATATAAATTTATCATAATATATAAAATATTTAATTTATAAAATTATATAATAGGTATCAAATGAAATAACAATAAAAATTAAATAAGGCTTTAATTATAAATATTTAAAATTTATTTATTAATGCTGACACAATTCATTAAATGACATATTTTTTTATTTATTTATTAAAGCTAATAAAATATACTAAATACATACTTAAAACTTAAAATGTGAATGTTCCGTATAATTATTCATAATATTAAACCGCGTCTGACCCTTTTATGAGTTTCCTACTATCTTGCCGTAAGTCCGTAACTAGTGGAGCATCGAAAGAAGAACGACGAGACCCCCAAATCATTAGCAGCCAAACATGATGACTTAGACTGAGTCATTTTATATTCTTAAAAAAAATTATAGTTTCTTCCCACCACTTGCGCAGAACTTGTATTGAAGAAAATAAATATGATGTGTAGGATTACTAGGATATGCTTCACAGAATTATAATTTATTGGTCATATAGGCATGGAATATATGCGTTTCATGGACAACTTTACTTTCTAGTTTCCACTTTGAATCCTTCAAACACGAAAAAGAGGACAAAACATATATATAGATGCATACATTGAATCTCTTAAACATACTTACTGGCTTCTCCAGATTAGTTCCTCTTCTGAAATACAATCGAAGAAGAAAATGGTAGTTCTTAAAGAACAATACAAGCTTGTTGAAAAATTTAAGGTTGTTCCAGCAGTGAAAACCAGCACCTCTCTTCCCCTCACATTCCTTGATTTGCCTTTGGCAGGTCCTATTTATGTGAGACGCCAATTCTTCTATCACTTTCCTCACCCCACACAGTTTTTCTACGAAACTACACTTCCTTCTCTCAAAACCTCTCTCTCTCAAACCCTTCAACACTTTTTCCCTCTCGCCGGAAACCTCCTCTGTCCTCCACCACCCCACAAACCCTTCATTCGTTGCACCGTTGATGACTCTGTCATCTTCACCATCATCGAATCCAAAGATGATTTCAACCATCTCTCTTCCAACCACCCCAAAAACCTCAAAAACATGGATCACTTGGTTCCCAAGTTAACATTCACAAACACACATAATGATGACACGTTCGTTTTCCCCTTGGTGGCATTACAAGCCACGGTTTTCCCCAACCATGGCCTTTGCATCTCGATCACGTATTGCCACGTGATGGATGATAGCTGTTGCAGCCATTTCATGAAGTCTTGGTCTTCCATTTGTCGAAGTGGTGGCGTTGACTTGACACTAGTAGAGAAGTCAACACCGTGCTTTGATGATAGAGAAGCGTTGAAGGACCCCAAAGGACTCGAAGCCATTTTCCTGAGAGATTATTTCAAAGAGAGGTCAACTTGGAAGGTTGGTAAAACTTCCGAGGTTCCCAATGGAAACAATAGTGAAGAAGATTATGTGAAAGCAACGATTGTTTTCGGAAGAGAAGATATCGAGGGGCTGAGAAGATGGGTGCTGAATCAGTGGAAGAAGAGTGAAGAATATTTCAACACGCCACAATATGTATCAAGGTTTGTGGTGACGTGTGCTTTTGTGTGGGCTAGTTTGGTTAAAACAAGATGCAGGAATGATGATAATGATGAAGAAGATGTCAAAGAGGAGTACTTTCGTTTCGCTGCAGATTGCAGAGATCGCCTTGAGCATCCTCTGCCAGAAACATACTTCGGAAACTGCTTAACTTTATGTTATGCAATACTTAAGAGAAAGGACCTAAAGGGTGAAGGTGGTTTTGTGAATGCGGTTAAAGTAATTGAAAAAGCAGTGACTGATATGAAAAGTGAACTCTTTAAGGATGCAGAAAATTGGAGGGAATCATTTACAAAGATGTTTAAGTTGGGAACTACCTTGATAGTTACAGGGTCACCAAAATTCACTGTTTATGAGACTGATTTTGGATTTGGAAAGCTTACAAAAGTGGAAATGGTACATTCCTTCAAGGGTATGTCTCTAGCTGAAAGTGGATATAAGGAAGGAGGACTTGAGGTTGGCTTGGTGTGCACAAGCACAGAGTATGAATATTTGATTTCTGTCATTGAACAGGGACTTCAAGCTTCAAAATCCTAATTTTATTCGTGCGATTTAGATGAAAACTGAAGCTAAGGTCTATAAATAAAATTGACTCAATGAGTCAGGGTTTGATTTTAGCTTCCCCAACTGCTATAAGGATCTTCTGGTTTTATATTTAGTACAATTTGGTGATTTCTCTTGTTTCGTTTCTAATGGATGATTTTTATGAATTTATTCTGCTGAGAATAATATTGTTTGGATAGTTAATTATGTGCCATGTGTTTGTTTGATTGTTTGATTAACCATGTAAAAAAACTTACACTCGCGATACATAGTTATTAAACTTATATTATATAATAGTTAGTTAATAATCATAAAACAATAGTAACGTATCCGTACTGGCCTAGGAAAATCCTTTTCGCCAGGGTGTAGGCCCAATATGTCAGCCCATTACATTGTCACTACCATGCAAATGAATTGCTCTTCACAACCCACTTTTGCTATTCTCACTCACATGCTTAATTTTTCTCTTATTCCCAAATAACAAAAATACATTTCTTTTGTGTTTTCTTTGCACTCCTTTTTACACTATTAAAATATACTTCTGTTGTGTATTTTGGCCAAAAAAAGTGTGCTTTTGTTTTGTTAAATTTTAACGAAAAAAATTGTATTTAATTGTAGATATAAATTACTCTTTTAAGACTAATCAAATTAATATTGTGATATAAATTATGTTTTTTAAATTAAAATAAAAATAATGAAGATACAGTTTACCATTTTTATTGATAGTTAGTATCACATATATTATCTTTTAACTGTTCATCGGTAAATAATGTACTGTTATGAAAAAGCTGAAATATTCTGTAGTTTTTAACTAAAAACAATTATCGTGTTAGGAACTTAGGCTTGATAATACGTGTTCATTATGGGAAGCGCCAACACTTGAGTTTTTGTTAAATAAAGTTCCGTATGATTCCCAATTATTAAACATAAGCACGTCGCCATGTAATCTTGCAAGCTTCCACCAAAAACAAAGAATGTAATCTTGAAGCATTAGAGACTAGCGTGAGCCTCTACGTGTAGCTCAGTAGCTCTGCCATGCATGCACCGCGAACCCTACCAGCAACACTGCACCAAAAAATATTAACAAAATAAGACCATGCAAGATTCAAAGTTTGTTGGAGTTTTGAAAACCACACAACTAACATAACAAAATCCACATTGTAAACGCAAATATGTTATTCAATTAATTAAGAGGTGTCAGATTACTGTTTAAGGCAAGGCAGTCGTCACCACCTTTCATTTGTGCAAAATAATTTCCAAAAGCAGGTGTTATGCGATCATATATGTGGCTATATATGTCTATAATATGTTAATTAGTAACATGCTTTTGACTAAGATTAGGTGTGATTAAAATAAATAAATTAAAACCTATATTAAAAATGTATATAAAGATATGGTGACGCATGATTGTTATCCAGCTCTCCAACAACACTAAGATTCGGATCATGTAGTATAGATATCTAGGCACGGTTGATGAACACATTTACGAAACGCAAAGGAAAACCATGCATTCTAATTTATTTATTGCTGGTAACTCTAACATATCTATTGTTTCTTATTTTTGTTTAATGTAACTGACTGCAAAATAAAATAGGTATGTCTTCTAAACATCAAACAAGGAGCTAAACAACAAATTTGATCAACTTTATACTATAAAATGTTGAAGTAATTAAAGCACAAACACTATTGTTTATTGACATGGAGTTTTTCCCTTTTGTTTCATATAACAAATTAATATTATTAAAGAGCAATACTCAATACAATAATGACAGAGTTTTAACTAAAGGGGGGTGAGTATGGTTCGATTCTTCCTCTCTTCACCAATTTTTATACATTATCTGATGCATCTCAATTTAGCTATGTCTTTTCCTTAATTTCTGTTCTGCATATTCTTAGAATGTATTTAGACACATTTCTTTAGTAATTTGTATGATTTATCTTCTTAGTTTCTATTACTGTTGTTTGGTTTATTAGCTTTTTATGTGAAAAGGGGAATTTCAATCCTTAAAAAAGATGAAATTTAATTAATTGAAATTAAATAAATTAACTTTCAATTAGACATGTATAATAAATTTATTAACTTTTATAATAACTATCTTAAAAATCACTCTAATAATTATCTATGATTAAATAAATGACAGTCTATAAAATTAAGCATATTCACAAACACATGTACTTTGATATATGTCCTCACTCAGCCAATAAATAAATAAATAGAGAAAAAATCAATTTAAATTATTCACAAATATCTATTTAACTTTTCAAATTAAATTATTTATAGATTTATTTGCGGGTATCCGACTATGAATATTTTTGTCAATTCACTTACTATTTGACATTAATTATTTTTCAAAAGGAGAAAAATAAAAATGATAGATTCACACTCATCATTATATTTAATTTTTAAAAGAAAAGTTTAACATTTATTATCTTAGTTTAGCCCAACATATTCAAATGGGCAAAAAACAAAAGACTCTTCTAGATCATTTTCTCTGATCGTAACAATAATTGGTCACAATGCCTACAGTGAATTGAAGTACGAGGACTTCACAATTAGGAAGCAACAACAAAGTTACATCATCAGTATGAAGTTTTTTTCCTTCTGCAGGTTGTAACTTAATAAAGCAGGAACCACAATCGTGTTTGATCTCCGAAGCAGGATATATAATAATATTTTCTAGGTAGAAAAAGTAAAAAACTAACCGAAGAGAATGAACTAAAAAAGCATTTGACTTGTAAATCCCACGTTGTTAGATGGAAGGTTGATGAATTTTGGCACCTGATTTTCAATGGCTTTTGAATATATGGCCACGGATATACTACAGTAGATGAAGCAACACTGCAAAACACAAATGTCAAGAGCCTATGGCATCATTGACTTCACTTTGAGAACAAAAATGGACAACTGTCATATACGATCGTTAAAAAAGCTCTCCCTGCCACAAAAACTTGGCCATACATAATCAGACATGTGTCCAAGAATTTAGGGTTGACCTCTTGTTAAAAAGTTAAGAGTTTAGGTTGACACATCAGCAAATTAAGCCAATCAATCAGTTTGGTAGAGTTTTAAATTTCAGAAAACAATTTTGAATAATAAACACTAATTTTGTTAGGCTTGACAGAACAACACCAACAAAATAATCAATTATATTATATTGTATGTGAATTTGTATAACATTTTTTTATATAAAATATTACATTAATAAAAAAAAAATAGCCCACAAATGTATGCATACATATTCTAAACACATTATGAATCTCACCTAAGATATAATTACAGCCCAAACATTTTAACGGGTGTTGCACCTGCAAAAATAAATCCCTTCAATGCGTGCATCAGTTCATCAAGGTGTTTAAGTTTGACCTGCGACAGTAATAGCAAAAAAGTCAAATTTAGACTTCGAAATTTCACTGAAAAAATAAAATAGAAATTCTCTAAAATTATTAAGGTGTGTACATTAAGTAAAGTATGTCTGCTTTTGAATTTTGATATTAAATTAGGTTGTGTTTGTATATTAGCGTTTAGTACATTTAACGCCCATGCTTTTTTCTCAGTAACATGCATTAAAACGCGATAAATACTTAAACCAAACACACTTAATTTAGCACCATCTCAAGACAGAAAATATTACAAGTGGAATTTGGAACTTTGATGATCTTTATGAGTCAAAATACTTTATAGGATTTTGATACTCTAATCAATATTCTCAGGAGAAGTTGAAATGCATAAAATTAGAAAGTTATTTATGCGAGGCTTGTGACTGTAAGACTTGGTATTTCTTGCATGACAAAATTAAACGTGGTACATGCTTCTGAGGTCGATTTCGTGATTTACAGGGATTAACGAATTGTATGTATGATCTCGTGTTTTGTACTTACATTAGTCCTGCTAGTATGTAGGAGGAAGATTCTTAAGCTGTATGAAACGTACGTTGGTTGTGGTCAGATTATGATAGTTTTAAATAAAGTTAATTAAAAAACGCATTTATTACTTACTTTAAACGTAAACTTATTTTAAAATATATATTCTTATGCAAAATTCACATTCAGAAATAAGAGCCCCATAATATGACGAAAGAGTAGAACAAAATTTCTCCAAATGTTGATAAGGAAACTGAACAACCTTACCGTCCGATCATTCCCCATAATCCACCTAAAGCTATGGTCAAACTCAATTTCAATGTTCGTTTTCTCACCGTGATCCCAACACGCAGTTTTACAATGAAAAAGAAAAAGTCACGTGCACTTTATATCTGTCAATTTTGTATATATAAACCTCTCCTCTATAAACAACGCAGACATGCCTTAGTTATTGAACAGAAACTATTATATATATGTTTTTAACTTGATTAGGTAAAAATGACACGAAAAAAAAAGTGGCGTGTAAACAAATCATTTTCCTTCAACCTAATGTTACGTGTTATGATGATTCATATATGGGTGCGAGTGCCCCAATCTACGTAAATATGTATTCAGTATAAGCTTTACATAAACAAATTAAATACCGGAAATTCCATTCGTTCGTGTATTAATTCTTAATTAAAAAAAATAGATTTCCTTGTGTATGCTGTGTGGACTAAGACCTATAACATCCATATATGAATCATTTTCCTTATTTTTAACTATATTATTAATATAAATTATTTATCAATTTCTTAATGATTAATCTTTTGTTGAAAACCTAATTAATCATTTTTAATGAATTTTTTTTCTCAATTATTTACCTTTTTTCATCCACAATATTCAAAGTCAAATCCAGAACATTACTTTAAGGATTGGACCAACGCAATATTGGTCTCGATCTAAACTACATTTGTTTGTAGTCTTTGATAAACAAAATTATTTTGTAATTTTAAAAATTGGAATATTATAAATAAGTCAAGATATTAAAAAAAAAAGTATAATTTTTAAAATTCATTTTTGTACATCATAATTGTAAAACTGTTTTTTCAGATTAACTATCATCCAATAATTGATTAAAAATGCTCAGCTTTTTTCAAGTTCATGGTTTATGATGATGTTCCAACACATAATAAAAAGGTAATGAAAAACCACTGAAAAGTTGAGGATTATTCCTGGAAAAAGAAATGAAAATTAATTTGATATGATATTTCAAAATTTAAAATTTAACATTGCAATTACAATTGAGAAATGCGCTAAATTCTGTAACAATAAAACAATAAATAATTGTAATATATACAAATATAAAATATGAAATACTTAATGCAGAAAAATAGTGTAATTTCTTTTTTTTTTTAAATAGATTAAAAGAAATTATCACGACAGACAAAATTCAATTTCATCACATAATAATTGGTGAGTGAAAAAAACTATATAATAGATAGTATATACTGTCCACACAAAAATGGTTATGGAAATAATATCATTCTTGAAACTTTATCAGATATGTGTGCATGTATTACATGGCATATATTTTTTTAAAAGAAGCTCTATACCCGTGCTCCTTAAAATTTAATAAAATTTCACTTGATCTCTCTCTCACTCGATCTGTCTCTTTTTGACCATACATAAACCTCACAAGTTTACTTATATAATAACATATATGATATCATACATTAATTTGTCCTAATTTTTACGCAGTATGTTGTATGCATGTGTAGGTATTCAATGTGTATAATATAATTATACATACAGTGCAATCATGTGTATACATCTGTCGATAAATACGTACTATATAGCAGAAGGACGGCACCAAATCCTTTTGACTTCAAACGAACATCCCCGTTTTCTTTTTCTATAAAGCCAGGGGTCGTCCTCGCTTTGCATTAGACCCAACAAACGTTTACTTTCCCTTCAGTTTCAGCACAACCCTCTAGTTTCTTTCTTTCTTCTCTTTCGTGCACTTTGCGGCTGCACTTTAATTTAGAAACCATTCACCCTAGCTATTATACTTTACTATTCATCTACTTCAATTCCAAAATGGGAAGAGCACCTTGTTGTGAAAAGAATGGCCTCAAAAAGGGTCCATGGACTACTGAGGAGGATCTCTTGCTCACCAACTACATTCAGACTCATGGACCAGGAAATTGGCGATCCCTCCCCAAGAATGCTGGTACCCTTTTTTTTTTTTTATTCTAAGTTTTAAATGTGTGTCCACTAATTATTGAATATATTAACATATATTGAACTATATTGGTTGATTAATCACAGGTCTACAAAGATGTGGCAAGAGTTGCCGCCTTAGATGGACTAATTACCTTAGACCCGATATCAAGAGAGGAAGGTTCTCATTTGAAGAAGAAGAGACCATCATTCAGCTTCACAGTGTCTTAGGAAACAAGTACGTGTTTCGTCATTAATTTCCTTAATCTCCCAAAAATATTTAAACTTTTTATTTTCACTTTTTTAAGAATGTTATGCTTATGCTGTTTAATTAAGTTATGTGTTCGTATATATTTAGGTGGTCGGCAATAGCAGCTAGGTTGCCAGGGAGAACCGACAATGAAATAAAGAACTATTGGAACACGCACATTAGGAAGAGGTTGCTACGAATGGGAATTGACCCGGTTACACACGCTCCACGCCTTGATCTTCTTGACATGTCCTCGATTCTCAGGTCAGCAATAGGAACCGTTAACCCATCGCTTCTGAATCTGCAAGGCTTATTGGGTGCCCAAGCGTTGATGAACCCTGAGTTTTTGAAGCTCGCTGCCACTGCCACACTCTTATCTTTGAAGAATGAGAACCAGAACCCCTCAAACGTAGTTTCACAAGTACAACAATTCAACAATGCTGTGAATTGTCAAGTACAAAACCAATTAGTTGCTCCTAATCATCAGTTTCAGACACCAACTCAAAGCAACAACGTGAACAATGGTTTATCAAGTTCACCAGAGAATTCAATTCCTTCCTATCTTGGGCTGAATGCTCAACAAAACCAAGTTGATTTGCTACTGGACCCTGAATTGGAACATTACATAAACAGTTTAAACCAAAACATAGGCTATGAATCAATTACACCTTTGTCGACGACCCCAACCCCATTGAATTCATCATCCACGTATGTGAATAGCAGCACGGATCAGGAAGAAAGGGACACCTATTGCAGCGATTTGTTTAAGTTGGAAATTCCAGAGAGTCTGGACATTAGTGATTTCTTGTAAATATGTGTCAGTGTGATTGCGTAATTTGCACACTGCTGTTTAATTAGTTTGCATTATTTATATATTACTCTTGTTATTTAAATACGTGGATCATGCAGAATTTTGTAGTCGGGTTGGTTTTTTTAAAATCTTTGTTCATTTTTGCTTTACAGGTGTCAATATTAATTCTGATATGATCACACCACCTAGTCCTTGTAATTTTTATCGGTATCTTTTCTTTTGAATGCTTTCTATAATTACATTTTTGTGTGGTGGAGTTTAGTTGATTACGCTCTCTAAACGTTAATTAGAAAGAAAAAATAACCGTCTTAGTTTGGACTACAAAATTTACTTGGGTCATGGAGACTAGTATATAATGAACTGGAAACAAAACATACAGAAGTTCAATTGTAATTTTATGCGATTAACAGGTTGATTACGTTTTCTTACTATAAAAGAGTGAACTCAATAATGAACTTAAAGTTAAGTAGAAGCGGGCTATTAATTACTGAAAGAGTTTTGATAATTTACGAAACATCATTAAGTTAAACAGTATGTGCCGCCATAGTATCAAAGAATATGAAACACACAGCTTGGTGCTGATGTTTTAACTTAATTAGTTGAAAAGAACTCTTTTAAAATGAGTTTTTTTATTTTATTTTTAAATTTCAATAGGTTAGATCAACAATAAATATACCTTCATTTATCTACTCTTAAAGAACCTCTCATATCTATTTGACCTCTCTTATAGTAGATCAAAAAGGGTATTGCTAATGAATGTCATAAAGGCACTTCTTGAAAAATAAAAAAATAAAGATACACAACTAGGGAAATAAGATAAGATGTATATTATCGTGTTCTAAATCTTTGATACTGTGAAAACTTACACGATTTCGGAAATATATTAAAGAGGAGTACTTTTTTTTTTTTATGAATAAAGAAATTTTAAAAAAAAATGGCACTAAGGCCTATAAAAGAAAGTGCCTGAAGCATCAGTAACTAAGTAATTCGAAGCTGAAGCTGGACAAAAATTTAATAAAATAAACAGGGAGGAGGATTTGGCTTCTGACTTAGCAAGAATGTCTGCCACATTATTTCCTTGCCTAAGCGTATGCTTGAAGCTAATGTTCCAAGGTAGTTGTACGTAATCACGAATGGTCGAAACCACACCTGCATGAGGATGAACAACGTCGAGCCCTTCAATGATGAATTTCAGAGAAGTGGTGGAATCCGTCTCACAAATAACATTAGAGAAACTTTTTGTGTGGGCAAGTTTAATGCCATGGAAAATAGCACACAGCTCAGCGGTGGTATTTGAAGTAAAATCACAATTGCTCATATAACCCGTGATCCAATTGTCTGCAAAATCTCGTAGAACGCCACCAAAACCTGACAAGCCAGGATTACCAAAGGAACTACCGTCTGTATTGATCTTGATGTAGTTTTGCGGAGGAGATTCCCAGTTAACCAGTATCCTATCTATTGAGGATGAGCTGGTCGAACTGGTCGAGCTTGTCCCTTTGGCTAGATGTAAAAGAGAACTTATCTGGTTATGCATATACCAATCTAGCCAAACTATATCATTAAAAACCACCTCATTCCTTGCACGCCAAATCATCCAGCAAGTGATGTCGAATAAGAGCTGAAAATTTCCTTGAATGTTACTTCGAACCAAAGATATGCGGCATCATCAATGAAGAAATCAAGACCATACCGCAACCGGATGTATTGCCACACCTTACATGCATAGGGACAATCGCGAAGGATGTGAATCCATGTTTCATTGGCATCTCCACACCTGCAACAAGAAGAATCGGTAGTAATATGCCGCATGAAGCGGAAAGAGTTAGTAAGAAGACTCCTCTATAGGTGAGCCAAATAAAGTGTTTAATATTCTCGGGTAGCTTGGACTTCCACACCCACGACACTTAACTCAAAGACAGGTAAGATGAAAAGCGGGCTCTCGGCTCAACCACGCATAGGCGGACTTGGTATCATACCTTCCCGAGCTAAATGCACTCCACCTAATAATATCCCAGGCATAGAAGGATTAAGAAACAAGTACGGAAGGGTGTTAGAATGTCTTGGGGCAAGGTTGTAGTAAGGACATCAAAGTGCCAATAGCCATCAAAATAGACATCCTTAACGCGTAATTGCATGTCCCTTTCATGGACCTCATCTACCATGCCATACAATGGTCCCTCCTCTAACCAAGGATCAAACCAAAAGGAGCAATCCCCATCTCCAATCCTAAACGTGAAACCTTGTTTGAGATGAGATAAGGCTTTCATGATAGAGGACCAAACATACGAGCTGCTTGTGGAATTCTTAAGGTGAAGAATATTCTTTTGGCCAATATATTTCGCATATAGTAAGCGAACCCATAACTTATCCTTGCCGTGCAAAAGATCCCACACATGCTTGCCAAGTAGGGAAATGTTAGCTTGGCGACATCGACGAATGCCCAAACCTCCTTTGGCACGAGTTTTAGATATCGTAAACCAATCTACCCAATGATTGTGATTCCCTCCCCAGATGAAGCACCTTAACCTAGAGTCAATTTTATTGCAAATTCCCTCCGGGATCCATAGGTTTTGCATAGAGTAGGAGGGGATAGCAGATATAATTGACATAGCCAAAGTTACTTTGCCAGCACGGCTAAGGAGTTGGCCCTTCCAACCTGCAATGCGACTATTGACACGGTCTGTGAGGGAGGCAAAATCCGCCTTAGTGGTCCTACCTACCAAGAGAGGGAACCCCAAGTATCTGCCTGGATTATGAGTGTGTTGGAACTCTAATATAGTGGCGAATTGCTGGATTTTGCTACGTGGAACATTCTTAGAGACGAAGAACTTAGATTTCTGACTATTGACTTTCAAGCCAGAAGCAAGACAAAATAGACGGATAACATCCTGGACCAACTGCACTTGATTTGCTGACGCCTTAGTGAACAACAGGCAATCATCGGCAAAAAATAAATGTGATATCTTAGGGCCATCGGAGACCGTAATTGGTTGTCAATCCTCACTACTCACTTTCTCCTGAATGAGAAATGTTAGCTTCTCCATGCATAGCAGAAAGAGATAAGGTGACATTAGATCTCCCTGACAAAAACCACGTCTCGACGAGAAAGAGGAGTACTTTAGATAGAAGAAATAAAAGAGCATAAATGGTTGCCATATATCTTATTTAAAAAATAATAATTAAGTAGATAGTTGTTTTAAAAAAATGAGATAAATGATAAAATAAATAATATAATAAAATTGACCATCTGAACTTTTTAAACCAGGATAAATTTGAAAAATATTGTTAAAACTAAAAAAATGAGGAGAGGGAATAGAGATATACGAGAGACAGTGTTAATTAGATAACATTTTCACTTAGTTCAAAAAAAAAGTTACTAGTTTCACTCCATTTTTTTTTTAGGTGTTGACTTCTACAATGTTGTTGATAGATAGTTACGTAAGCATATTTTTTAAAACTTAAAAATAATAAGAATTTTTATATAAATTTTAAAATAATAAATCTATATTTATAAATATAATTAATCGAAAGAAAAGAAATCATCAACCCATTAACAATAACAATCCCGTAGTGACAGTCTTCCTTTTTCTTTCTACATCCCCACCGTAATAGAAAAATATGGGAAACATTTTTAAAAGAAAGAATACTTGAAATATCAATAAGGATAAGTAGCGGCGGCGGGACAACAACAACACGATAATAATAATGATAATTTTTTTAAAATCAAAATAAAAATTTTAAATTTTATTTATTAATCCAACAAATTTTAATAAATATTATATCAGTTGTCTTAATTGTTATTTTACAATATATTTTCTATTTTCTTTTATTTTTCTCTTTAATTTATGGCTTATTCGAAAAACATGATAAATATAATTGGACAAAGTAAAGCAGACATGAATTCCATCGTGTTTTAATCATTCTATTATCGGGGCCACTATTGATTATCTTTCGGCTTATCACATTCTTTTCTCTCTTCTTCCACGAAGTGTTTGAACTTTGAACAACGGAAATGCTAGCCACGTTTATCAGCATTCACCAGGCCGAAACACTGTGGAGATATCATTTGATGAATGTCGATCTTTTTGACGTTACTCTGTGATCAAAAGTGTGTCTTTGTCCTTACTCCTTAGTCCTTACGTGCCCACTTCTTGAAAGAGAACCACATAAAATTTGTTTCCTCAATAAAGTGTGAAAAAGAACCATATGTTTTGGTTACGGTATCTTTTCATACAAATTGAGTTACTACTTTCATATTTTGATGAGACATTAAGGTGGATCAGAAAACTTCATCTTTACAGGGTTGAAATTAAAAGCTTAATTTCCAAATGTTGGAGAGACTTCAAACACGGAAAGTATCTTCCACAAAAGCGGAGGCAAAAATCGTGTCATGCATGAATTAACCAATTATTATCTCTTTGAAGTAAATCAGTTATCCCTTGTGTGGATTAATTTTCCAGAAAAGAAGGGACACGTCATACACATGACACTGTGACCCTGTGAGAGTTAATCTTTCTTAATTTATATTGACTTATCCCTTTCTGTGTGTGTGTGTGTGTGCGTTCTCGCCAAGTCCTAAAGCAAACTAGCTTCTATTTTGACAATAAGAAAAAGAAGCAAAAATATATGGAACCCCACATCCATCACTTGCAATGAGAGATTGTGACTTTAAATTGGTGAATTTCCAAGCGCATTTTTCTCAATGAACAAAGACTTTGCAGACATGCTTTTTGTTATGCAATTAAAATAGGACCCTTTTTAATTTGGAAAAACCTATTTTAAAATTTATTTATATGAAAAGTTAATAAATAAATAATTAACATTATATATAGAATGTTATATAATGTTAATTAGAGTAAGTATTGTTTAAATAAAATTAGAGTAAAGTATCCTATGTATTTGTTAATATAAAAATACAAATATTTATTAATCATAAATCAATATATATGATAAATTATTTATTTTTTACTTAAAAAAACATACTATCGTAATCATAATGATTAACTAAAAATATAGAAATTAAATCCATAAAATTATTGGACTCTACAAGACCAGCTGGCAGCGTGGCATTGAATACAGAACATAATCTGCACCGTTTTTTTTACATGTCTGAACTCTTGATGTAAAGTGCCTTTTGGACTTGAAAGAAAACTGGGCCACTATATGTTTTCCCATACCTTGTGATTCATGACGCTCAAAATACGATAGAATTACATCACGTTGGTTTGGTTTTTATTCGATTGTAATTTGGAATAAAGCCCAAGTCGATGTTGCTCAAAAGGGTAGTCTTCTCTTTTATTTAAGAGCATTTTCTTTACTCTCCAAATACCAAAAGAATTTAGAGTTTTAAACCTATAATAACCAACAGACCAAGGCATTCTAACATTTATCTTTGTGGTAGAGATATAGCTAGCTAGCTAAGGCATAAATTAGAGATGGTATTAGAATTCAATATATGGTTAAGAATATAATTTAGAATCCTTTAATGAATATATAAATTAAATTTAATGTGCTTAATTTGCCTTGTTTGAGAAAGAAGTCACATATTTGATATTTCTCTTCCAAGTTCTATCTTCTTATCTTTCTGGTCCTTCTGCCGCCCACGCAAAAGACTTGAGCTGTTTGAATTTTGAAAGGTAATGCCCAAAAAGTATACCTTTGTCCTTACTCATTACGCTAGCTTTATAATCACAATCTTCTCTCAAGAATGAGAGAGAGAACCATGAAAACTGTAATCCTCCTTATTTTCTTCTGCAAGGTGTGAAAGAAAGCTTCACCACGTTAGCCCCATCATCTTTCAAAAGCAGACGAAGTTGTTGACCCTTGTTTACATTTATGCAATTTTGTTTGGGCGTAATTCAATGCCAACGTTTACTTCTTCGACTACAAATTGCTTTACTCTCTTTCTTTTTCTCCATATTACCACTACTTGTTATGATTATGATTTTTTTATTAAAGGATTACATATAATCCATTGCAATTATGTGAGGGCACTTTCTTTCTTGACAAGATGTGTATAGTACATGCAATGACAGGTGAGTTTTTTTCATTTTTCAACAAAAAACATTGACTTCACTCTGTTCTCTGTAAGAATTTAGAAGCACTGAGGAATTTCAAACAAGAAAACACTGTCATTGACTTGAGGACAAGAATTGTATTTAATTGATCGTGTAATTATTAAATTAAAGAAAAATAGCATTGTTATACATGACAAGTTTAAGATCAAAAGAAGACTAATTAAACTCAATATTATTGTTATTGAAAGGAGACTCATTGTTACTTTTGATCAACATGTGTTGATAAACACTTTTTTTTTTTATAAGAAAACATCGTCACGAGGCACCTCACTAATAGGAATAACAATGTGTAGGATGTGTAACGCTAATAGGAATAACAATGCTTAGGATGTGGATCCAGTGCTCGTCTTTATATTTGTATTTTAAAAAAAAAATACTCATACGAAAAAAATTGAAAGAAAAAAAAAAACATATTTAAACATTTAATTCATGAATTTAAATGACCAACAAAATTATACTCCCTCTTATACTTAAGAGGGTCAAAATTAAAAGTAAAGTTTAGTTATTCTCATAAGGTTCAATTTAAAATATTTTTCACAGTATTTCTTTTCTCGCATAAAGATACTCTTAATTAGTTAAAATCATTCTTAAAATGGTGTTATAAACTTGTGATGAGAGAAAATGAGAAATATAACCTAATATCTGTTAAAAAAATAAAAAAGCTTTAAGACTAATATGTACAATTTTAGAAATACATAAAAAAAAAAAAATTAAAATGCCTAAACCATACTGAAACGTATTTAAGGGACCATTCTATAATAACTTAAAAGACTATCTTTCAAAAATAAATAAATTAGACTTAACTGATTGTAAAATAAAAACAAAAAAACTCAAGACTAACTTTATTCTTCTTTCCTTAAAACAAAAAATATTATTCTTCTTACAATAATATTTATACATTTATTTTTTTTTGTCACTTCCCTGATTTTAGATTATAATTGTCGTTGGTTTCTTTCTATCTTACACTTTTTGTAAGTAAAAGTAGTCTAAAGTCCAAACGAAACGACGTTGCTACTTTCTCCGACCCAACAAACCAGAGCAGCACAATGCAATCATTCACCTCCTTTCTAGCGTACCTCGTTTTCCTCGCGTCAATATCACACTCTCTGGACTCCAACACCATCCCTTCATACCCAACCCAAACCCAGTCCCAAATCTGCCGCCTCGACCTCTCCAACGAGCTCTTCGGCGGCGTCAACGCCGCCTGCGGCGGCGCCATCCTCGACCGCAGCCGCTGCTGCCCCGTCCTCGCAGCCTGGCTCTTCGCCGCCCACGCCCGCACCGCCCTCGAAATCTCCTCCGCGCCGCCGCCTCCCCCCTCCGGTGACCTCCCCATGATGCCCGCCGACGACTCCCAAAAGTGCGTCGACTCCCTCCAAGACTCTCTCCGCAATCGCAGCATCCGAATCCCACAACCCAACGCCACCTGCGACGCCATCCTCTGCTTCTGCGGCATCAGGCTCCACCACATAACCTCCCTCAGCTGCCCCAACGCCTTCAACGTCACCGCGTTCCGCAACGCCTCAGGTACCCACAACGCCACTCCCACCGCCGTTGTTCGCAACTTGGAAAAGAATTGCCGCAACGCTTCCTACGCCGGCTGCACGCAATGCCTCAGCGCCCTACATAAGGTTTCATCTCCTCCCTTTATAAAGCTTTAAACCACTTCATCGATCCTTTGTAGATGTGGGACTTATTTTCATTACGCAGCGTTGAATTCTAATGTGATCCTAATTAAATTCGGGTTGACCTGCGAAAATGACACTGCCATGTGCATGTGCAATTCGGTTTAAGCAATGTTTCCGTTGTTGTTAATTTGGCGCAGATAAAAGGATATAAGAAGGAGAGTGAACAGAGTGAGAGGGCGAAGAAGATGTTTAACCGGGACTGTCAACTGATGGCGCTGACGTGGCTGCTGGGAAGGAACAAAACGGCGTACATACCAACCGTTTCGGCGGTGTTGCGGGCTGTGATGTACAGTGCACATCCACACCAATCCACGTGTAGCCCGGACCAGGAGAACATGCCCTTGGCCGTTGATTCGCTGCGATATGAAACGAGCAAGGCTTCATCTTCGCCGTTGAGGTTATTCTGGATTGTGCTCGTGACCATTCTCGTTTTATTCTGCTTGTGAATGTGATTGAAGGGTCCACTTCTTGATTGCGACTTGCGAGGGACCTTTCTTTTCACGTGAAGCTATTAGACAAAAACATGCAACCTAGTCTCTGTCTCTTCTCATTGTAAATTTTGTACTCCATCTGCATTCATTCATCCATTCATTTTTTAATTTGTACATCTTTGTTCTTTTATGAGTCTTTTCTTCCACTTTTTTATTTTTATTTTTTATTACAATATTCATTATATTTTTTACATTCCTTTTAGAAATAAATAGTATGATGTGTTTAAAAAGAAAGTGAGAGATTTAAATAATATCAAGATTAAAAAAATGGAATATAAGATGAAGGAATATACGATTATCATTATTATTTGTACGAAGCGTTAAAGTGTCGTTACTCTAACCTACATTTGTTTGTATGTACTAGTACATGGTGCGAATGTGACCAGGACTGCTATGCGATTTTGCAATTGTCCTTTTTGCTCGTTCTTTTTTTTTTTTTAAATACTTTTTTACATTTCTTTAGAAAAAAAAAATTAGGATGATGTGATTAAAAGGAAAGTGAGAGAATAAAAGAATATCAAGATAAAAAAAAAAAAGGAATGTAAGATGAAGACATGTAACTATATATAAGATTATCATAACCTCTCCCTCGACCCCCTTCTTTCTTATTATACTATTTTTTAAAGTATTATCTGACTTAGTTAAAAACTAGTTTTTACTTTTTACCGAAGAATTTGGTTGATTACTTTTTTGGGTCTCTTTTTCATTTACAAGATTCCAATTCAAGAGATCCAAATTCGTGTCACTTAGACCAAAAAGGTGCAGGAAGCAACTGTAATCACTTTTTCAGGCCTAGTTAGTGAAACCAATTAGACCAGACCCAAACACGAGAAACCAAACTGAAGCTGTACTTTTGGGCTTGGATTTAGAGTTTTGCCTTGCAAACAGATTTGTACAGAATAAACAGAAGAAACTGGGCCAATTGGATGACGTGTCGTTATAATATTACTGCATTTTGCAAATATATATAGGCATTGAATTGAAACTTTCGAGTCCTTGATCATTCACAAATAAGAGTTCAGAGTTTAAACTTTCGAGTTCTTAATTTCAGTTCCCTCTCTCCCGGGCTCTCACTGATAAATAAATATCAAATTTTACAGCAAAAGTTTATGAATTCATTAGCTTAAAGTAGAAAAAGAACATGCTATAAACAATTATGAACACTTAACAATGTTTTACAAGGAATGAACCTCACAACTATTCCTCTAATCTGGCCTTAATGAGATCTCACCACCCTTTACCTATCAACCACAGCCAGTCAAGTGTCACCCCTGCAAAAATACCTCCAAGAAGAAACAACACCAATAGGTTTCCCAATGCATTTTGTTCTGGACCCTACAAAACAGTCAAAACATAGAAAATTAACGTGTCTCTACTTACATTCTAAAACACTACATGACTAATCAATCTTTATATGACATGTAATATGACATCGACATGTATTCAAGTTTTTCATTTTACGAAAAAGAATTAATAACACTACATCACGTGTCATGTAAAGATTAGTTGAGATTATGATGGTCTCGGATTACTTAATAATTTCTGTATTTAACACTTATCATACTCACCTTGTAACCTTTGGGTGCAGATGTTAGAACACAGACAGTGAGATAGCCATTGGATAGCCCCAAGAAGGACGTTAAGAATATCATCCAGCCCTGGTCACCATACTTTGCAGTGAAATAAAATGCTGGAACAAGTAAGAAACGACTAAGAATTGCTATTGTGATCAACTTTCTGGACTCCAACTTCAAGCATTTCAAGAGTGGAATGTATCTTCCAATCAGATCCCACACATTATACATAGAAATTAAAACTAGAGCATACCTGAAACAATCAGACATATCAACTGTTACATTCAGTGGTACATATAATCACAGAATACATATCTTGGTCTATTGTTTTGTGTCTAGTCATAGAGAAGAAGCTAAAACAAGGAAAGAAAATAAGCTATCTTGTAATGAACAATAAACATACCAAGTGCCTAAGCTATGTGATCCAGTATCTTCTGACAGGAATCCTGGGAAAATAGACAGTGTTAGCATATAGATTAGGAATAGATCAAGTGCATAATCAATGTTTTCCAACAACAATTGCTTGTTTCCCTTCCGCTCTGGATCTTTTGTTAATTCCGTGTCCTGAAAAAAAAAATCCTTATTGCCTAAGCTGAATCTTGAACAAGGAAAAAGTTTTGGGACACGTTGGAATGAAGAAAAGGTGAAAGAAACAGTACTGTTCCAGGTAATGTCTGGATTCCACCAGCTGCAAGGTCAGCTGAAACAGTTTTGGATCCTTCTGATGCTGCCTTTGAACGGTAGTACTTCACAATTGGTATTTTGGGGAAAACAAATGCATAGAGAACAACACAAAGAAGCTCAAAGAATGTTGATATGGCAAAGAAAAGAACTGCATGGACAGTATAACATGACAAGTAATCAGTAACTAAATACAGAGTGAGGACAATGATCATAATTACATATGTCAATCATTAAATGACAATAAATAAAGAACCAATAATATTGAATAAGCATAAATGTATTCATGGAATGAAATATTAGAATAAAGAACCAATTTCCAGACTTAACTCCTAAAAAAATTGACAACACACAAAACGAAATTGATAAAAGTACACAAGTTACAGCTGTTGTCATGTCAAAAAGCTAAAAATAATAAACAAGAAACAATTGATTTCTGAGGTACTGGAGAGTTGAACTTACTGGCTCCTTTGCGGAGACCATCCCTAGAATTGTCAAATGCTGCTTTTGTAATTAACCTCAAAGCAGAGGTTAATGCACCGGATGCTGCCAAACCAGCAAGAAAAGACTGTAACAATAAAACCATATGTTAAATAAATTCATAAGCTGAAGATATCTTCGATAACTTCATGATAATAATTATATCACTGATGCTGACCTGAATGAATTCTGGTTTCATGTAGGACAAGTCTCCCACCATTCCACCTTGAACATGAGCATCTGCAACTCCAAAAGCACCACTAAGTGCGCATATACCAATGAAAGTTCCAAGCCCTCCTTTACCAGATGTTGCTGAATTCAACTATGGCAATTTGGTAGCAAAAATAAAATCAAAAACCATCCTAAAGGAATTAACTAACCCTAGTTCACAAACAAATGAATAGGACTTACAATTAACACCAACAAAGTGCTTATGAAAAAAAGTATATATCCAAACAGATTCCTTAGTCGTGTATTGAGTTTGGCCTCATTATACGTCAGAATCAAAATTGTTCCAACAGCAAATGGCTGATACACAAGAGTAAGCACCCTAGAGGGGTGATATTTCTGCACAAGGAGAAAAACAGAATTGAATTCTGTTATAAAACAATTATTACAACATCTTATAATAAGATAATAGATTGAGAAAATGAGAAGTCAGACAATTACGCACTAAGCAGAAAAGTGCATGAAAATTATAATCACTTACCGGAAACAAGTAGACATAGTAATCTTCTATTGTCAGCATACTGTTCCATGAGAAAAGACATCCATTGCCAAGAAGCCAACAGACCACAACTGCAGCATATTTTCCCTATTCAATGACAAATAATGAAAATTAAAACATAATTCACACTGCGTTTATAAGTTGTAGTAGTGGTAGATAGATATAGATCCAGGCACAAACCTCAAGACGTGTAGAAACCTCACTGTTGACCATGTCTGGCTGTAGATGCTTCCTTTCAATCACACAAGTTCTACAACAAAGTAGAATAATTCATTACCTCAAGGCTTCAATGTGTGTGTATATATATAATCTATTAGACATATTTGTTGATAAATATACAAGCAATAGACGAATTTAATATGTTAACTTTTTTAAACCGACAATAAAATCCGATTCATGACAGCTATTATCAATAAATAATAGTTGTTATCTTTCCCAATAGTATCGAAATATGCACATATATATATATATAGGAAAATATTATCATCTTTCCCTTAATAGAAAACTTATTGCGGAAACAAAATAACTAAGTAAGCATCAATTCCGGAGTCACTATCTTCATTTATGACAGAGAAAAGATAGTGGGGAATATAATGGAAAAGATCATGAGGAAAATATTGAAGGGAGGAAGAGCTTAAAATTAGGTACCCCAGAAGCGCTGAAAGGGAGAGAAATAGAAAGAGAAGTGGCTAGCTGAACCGAACCAACCTTAAATATTAATTATTGAATCGCGTGGTGGAAACTAGACAGCTATATTGTAAGTCAAAGGTGAAACTAGCCAGAGTTGCGTAATCACTGTGACCAAAAACAGATAAGCTTCAAATGAATACTATGTCAAATTGTGCTTGTGTTCTTCTGCTGCTTTATGTCGACGACCATAGCAATAGCATAGCAAGTTGTACTTCACAGTGATCTGAATTCAACTTTTTCATTGTTGTGTTCATACAGTGTTCTTCGCGGCGTTGAATCTGCCGTCATCATGGTGATAAATTTCAAACCACACATTTTGATCATTGTTCATTGTTCATATCATTTATTTTATTTTATTATAACAAAGTCTAATTGACGAACGATGTTTATCTTAAAAATATAGATGAGAACGTGGACTGTTCCTTCATGCATGTGGTTACGCGGATTAAAAAATTTATAGTACCTATTTGTATTTAAATGGACTTGCATATGATAGGTGTGTTATTTTTTTTAATAAGCATATGATAGTTATGTCCTTTTTTTTTTTTAAAGATATGATATTTTTTTTGGCGTGCGGTAAAGATATGATATATTTTGTTTATTAATTGGTAAAGATATGATATGCTTATTAGTAGGACCGAATTGCACATTAGTTCACACAATTTATTTATTTTTACTTGTAAAGTATCTTATTTGTAGGTTAGTTTGTTTAAATAATTGGCAGTTCAATTTTAAATAATTTTTGTTTTCCTTTAATGATAGATAATGTTTTTTTCTTAAAAAAAATTATATAGAAATGAAAGAGTTGATTCGTGTACTCACAATTAAATGGGCCATAATGAGTTTTTCTTGGTCCAAAACATGAATAAAGTGGACCAGCTGACAGAATGTTCTAAATTAATCATCACAAATTAGCATCACCAAAGAAAATACCAGTGCCAAAACTAGACTGTTAGAAATATAAAACTTGGTTACAGTTAAGAAATTAGTTGTTCTCATTAGCTATATAAGTCCCATTCTACTTCTTGTAAAATTATCTCATTTCAATGCATTTCTATTTTCAATTATGTACATTTTCTCTATTTTTTTTCTTCTCCTTTAGGTTGAACCATTACCCACATAGTATTAAAGCGACACCAAGGATCATAGTCTGCTACATCTTTCTTTCTCTCAATTTGTATCATTTCTGTATTTCTCTAATACTTGTATATGATCTTTCTCCCTTCGTCTCATCAGAGAAATTGAAATCACAGCGTATCATTTGATTTTATTTTTTTAATTTGTTTTGGTTTCTTCGTCCTCTATCAGATACATCATTTCTTTGTTTCTTCAAATTTTTTATTCTGATCTTTATAGAATCCTCAGACCTTATTAGTATGTGCAGTGATCTTCGGTTTCGATCTTACTTTTTCTCACTTGTTCCCGTTCTCTCTCTTGTTTCAAATCCATTTCTGCTTCTTTGTGTTTCTTCAAATTAAGGATTTCAAGACTGAATTTTATTTTTCTGAGTTTTGGCAACACTTTCAGCAAATTTATCCAGCTCCTACTCAGGTTGCTACTTCACTGATAAAGTAATGCATTTGTTATCATAATTACATAAAACTAATCCGTTTGGTTGCAAAAATTAATCAAATTTAAGTATCATAATCAATAACTAAACATTGGTTTTAAATCACAACAACTACATTAGAAGCTACAAAAAAACCATAAAATTAAAGGTTTGTATTTGGCAGCACTAAGCAATGTTTTGCATCAAATTAAAAAGAGACAAAGCCAGCGAGTGAGGGGGTGGTGAAAAATTGCACAGAAAAAAAAGTGACCTGTCCAGGTTCCTTTCATCTTAGCTTCAGTTTACAAAATATCAATTTGATTACAAATATGTTTATGCATTAATACAAAACAGATTGTTTGCATTTCATATTAAAAAATATATATATATGACAACAGAACAGAGGGACGGCTTTAAGAAGTCTAAGACCACCATGGAGCATCACCTGTTCTGAAATCTGTTTCAACCCAAGGAACAAACACCACCTTCCCATCATCTATATCACAATGTGCTAATGCCAGAGACTGTCCAACAAGAACAACAAAAGTATACATCACTGTTCTATTAACACATAAGTGTAGCATAGATTGAAAATTGAAAAATAATGGGGTTGTATACAAACTACTAATTCTAAAAGTCATAATTACCACAATTTCTCAAAAGACATGGTTTTCCAATTCAAAAATTATATACCCTCCTACTAATCATTCTAAGGTAAAAACACCCCGTCAGTTCCATCAAAGTATATAGTACTATCACATCTGTCTATGAAAGTAGGAAAATTCAAAAGAAGTCCCTTAAAAATGCAATATGTCAAAATTTTAAAAGTCATATGACTTGAGTGATAATATTGACATATGTTTAGGTACTAAAGTAACAATAAGTATTTAAGTTTAGGGACTTATTTGACATCTAGAGACTTATTTTGAATTTTATTAGTTTCAGAGACTAATGTGATAGCTCTTAACACTTTCAGGAACCAAGATAGTGTCTTACCCAATCATTCTACTTTCTTGTATGATAAGTATTCAATGTTTAATATTTTGTTTTATAAGGCAGTAGGACTCTTTCCAATTTACTTACCAAGGGAGCAGGTCCTCTCACAACTCTTCCTTGGTCATTGTACTGAGATCCATGGCAAGGGCAGATGAACTTCTTCTCTGCTTGATTCCATGGCACAACACATCCAAGGTGAGTGCACACGGCATTAATTGCATATGTTGCAAGGGTTCTGTCTTTCTCCACAACAAGATAGGTAGGATCTCCCTGTAAATAAAAGGGGGGTGGATTCAAATTGTAGTAGAATTATGAAAATAGTTACTATGGTTGGAAGGTGATAAGAAAATCATTTCCACTTCTTCAAAGCCAAACCTTTGGTTTTTGTAACTAGAACTACAGTTTAAATTTCTCTAACACTGCCACTGGATAAAATTGACATAGTGTAGCAAAATAAATCTGTTGAGGAAAGAAGAGAGGTCTAATAATTGAAGGAAAGAAGCAATGAGAAATGACGCCAAAGAAATCTAGAGAAGCTATTGCTTTCAATATTTCATGTGAAGCATCTGCAACTTGTTGAACATCTATGAGTACACTAAACAGTAGTACACTTACCTTCAATCCTTGTGTAAGGGTTCGGTCACCAGGTCCATGTGCCTTGAGCCAATTCTCTGCAATTACATCATTTCCAACGGCATCCTTGGCAACAGTACCACCAGTTGCAGAACCTGCACTGTAATTTTTTCCCCAGTCAGGTTAATGATTTGTATAGATGAAGAAACTGGGATTGAATAATAAAAGGCAGCACATTGGAAGGTTAAGAGTTAATTATCAAAGTTTTCGATGCTAAATGCAACAGGTAATGAGCAATATGATAGATTATGATAGATTTTCTTCCTTTTCAATGAAACTTTATATGTTCCTCTTTGAATCAACTGATAGTTTAAGTTCAGAGGATAGCTTTTAAACTAATGTGACAAGAATGAAAGACTAAAGAATTGAGGCAAAATTCTTAACAGTATGAAATAGTCAATTCAGTACTCCTCCCCCAGTGTTAGGAATGTGCAAATTTACGATGATAATAAGCTTCTCATGGAAGTACCATCAAATAAAAAAATCCCCTAAAGCTGATCCTATTAGAATTGGAGTGTTGTGCGAGTGAGGGGAATCCACACTTTAACCCAAGAGCTTAAGGCTCAGGTTTATGGGTCATTCTCTCACTTTATATATGATGCTCAACTTTCCCATTCCTACCAAAGTGGGACTTCACCTCACACTTGTACTCAACATGGAGTAAACTCTGAACTTAGTTAGTAAATTAGTTCCTTGGTGATTTAAAATGCTACAATGTCAGTTTTTCAAAAATTCTGTAACCAAATTTGTCACTTATAAATCTCAAATGTCACCATATTCATCCTTAAGGAAGACTAAAGTAAAGTGATGATACAAAATAAAGTGTTTAATTTCTATACATTGTCAACCACAAAAAAAATCATTCTTGGTATTACAGTTAAGATAGTTATTGTAAAAATCAACAAAATTATCATACACAGTTATTTGTGATTGAATTACAGTGTAAAAATATGATGATAAATATAATTGTGGATGACTAACATGAGGCTAAACAAGAAGAAGAAAGGAGAGGATGAAGAAAAGAAAATGTACCCTGGAGGGACAAAGAAGTAGGTGTAGGGAATAAGCATGCCAGCACTGGGGAGTGAAAGGGCACCAAGAAGAATCAGATTCATTAGCTTTCTTTTTCCCATGTCAGGGACTCTATCAGCAGCAATGCTTGTGGCCTGGCAAGCAATTCTCATTCCCTTGCTCTTCCCCATCATCTGCTGCCTCTTCACTACTGGCTTCACAAGAAGTGCCTGTGAGGGGTTGAAAATCCCACTCTTTCCGGAGCATAGCTGAAAATCACAAACTTGTTAATGACTCATAAGTACCAAGCCTATTATTTCATGCTAGAGAAAAAATACCTGAGAAGGGGTTGTAGGGGTTAGACTGGTGGATGCCATGGTTGCACAAACACTAGTTTGTTGGTGGTGGTGATGATGATTTGATGAGACTTAGAGGATAGAGAGATGTATTGTGAAGTTAAAAACCTTAAACGACCACCACAACTGTCAACACAACAGTTGCTGGATAAGGCGCTTAGGCCACGTTGGTGCCACATAGCCACATGTTCTACAACACATTATCTTCTTTTTGGTCCAGCAACTTGATGTTTTTTTTCTGTCATGGAGTTTTAGCTTGCTAAGGATTAAGGCTTTTCACTTCCATTCTACAATGGGCTTACTCCGTGCCGAGGGTACCTGGGCTTAACAAAAAACTAGGTAGTGAGAAGAGAAAAAGACCAAATGAGAATAACAAAGCCCCATGAGCATACCATGGTGCGTGGGCCCAAAAGATTTTTAGGCCTTAGTCCCGTTTGGCAAGCCACATAATACCCGTCAGAAAATGGCACTACACTGCCATCAAATTAAAGTTGACATAATGACATGATGTATGAAAAATGTTTTATTGAATGCGATAAAACTCACTTTCGTGATCTTGACGTTGAAGGGAGGAATGCAAGAAGCCAAGAATGCAAAACTACTGGTGCAACTTTGCATAACTTTACGCTACAGTCTTTGAGTGAAAAATGGTAAAAAGAAACAATGATCAAAGCTATGGCTACATATTCTTTCTATCCTAGGTACATTACAATGGTAGTGCCCTTCCCAGAAAACATAGAATAATTGATGTGTGTTTTATAGTTTGTCCCAAGTAGCTAGGTAATGGTCCACTTCCTTGTCTACGCCCTCTAAGGCAAACATAAAGTATAGAATGATGCTGTTATCTGCATGGGAGGTATGGCGTGCCACATGCACTCACCAATTCATCATGTGCCTTCTCCATCTCTCTATGTACCCTTATGTCTCTGTTTATATTATTTGCTTCTTCTTTTGGTGAATAAAGTATTTTAGTTGTAAGCGTGCAATGTCTTTTCCTTGTTAGAAACTAAAACCAAATATATAAAAAAAATTATAGGAATCAAATCAAGAAGAAAAAATTAATTAAACCATTGTCATTGTGTGTGTAAAAAGGATATCAAAGTGAGATATTAAAATCAACTCTTTTAATCTTTAATAATTGCTACATATTATATGACAACTTTCGAGAGAACTTCAAATTCTTTGAAATAAGAAAGTGAATATATACAAAAACACTCACGAGTATCTAAGCACAAAAGATAAAAACTTGCATCTAAGATCACTACGGGGACTACCTATTTATTCTAAAATAATGACATCACACTACTACATCTATAGAATGAAACATAACATCATGTACATAATAATAAATAAACTAGATTGGAAAGGTTTAAACATTATTTAACATTTAGAGATTCGTTCATGTAATAGTCTTAATATTGAACATTGTATCTTCTTATTTGAAGCATATATTATTTAAGAAGCTATTAAATTGATTATAATTTAATTAGTTAATTGTATATGTAATTTTTATACGGATCACACTGTATCAAAATTAAACTCATATACTGTATAATGAAAGAGGAAAGTGAAAAGGAACGGATATATAATAGTGTTCCAACGAACGAGAGTAAAAAAATAATGGGTCTCTTTACGCTTTCTCTTGCATCAAGGCAGTGAAAAGGAGAATATGTGGTTTTCGTCAAAGAAGATAACACCCAACAAAGAAAGCAGCAGGACTACTACTCAACAACAAAACTGTGTATATTTTGTACCAAGCTTGAAGCAACACCGAAAAAATAGAACGTTCTTCCATGTCGCGTTTCGATGTGATGAAACACTTGAAAAAGCCATGTTGCATTTTGCAATGTCCCAAAGCTTTTTGTCTCATAACTCAATTAATACATTCGTTAAACTCTTAAAAGCTGTTTTCAAGTAATTAAGAAATATATCAAAGGTTGATATTTACAAAATTCTTCATTAAATTAAACTCTGGTGGAGCCAGGGTTAGTTAGTTAGAGTAATCAAATACAAAGACCTTACATGCTCAAAGCCAAATTAAAATTGTTTTCTTTCTCGTCCATCCTTCACATATTTCATACCAAGTAAACAAAGTCTAACTCGCACCCAAACATGGAGTACTTCTAAGTTCTAACAATAATAATTAAAAAAAAAGACTGAGTCAAGATCCCAAAGTCCTCACAAACTAACTTTTCCTGCATCTTAATGAGGCATGTCCCACAGACATACTAACCAAAATTAACCTCAACGATATGTTCCTTTGACCAATATATTGGTGATGAGGCACACACAAGAGACATGTGTCTTTGTTTACGGAGCTACTATATAGTTTTGCTTAGATCGATAACTCAATGCAACAAAAAGTCCTAGAGCATATATATATATATATATACACGTTCATTTTTAATTCCCAGCCGTCAGATATAATCGTATTTTTTTTGTGATGGCTGCTATGTTTTTCAATATTGTCTCTTGTTGTTCAAGATCTAGCTAGGCAATAAAGTTTTATCATTTTTTAATATATATATATATATATATATATATATATATATATATATATATTTGTATTATTGCTGTCCCTCGTCACACAAAGAGTGACTTATAAAAGGAATTCTGCGTGCCACCATGTGGTTTCAGGTCTGACCCCAAAGCGATGGGGCAATGTTTTTAATGAATCTGTTCTGTTGGTGCAATAGATTTGATGAGAACCGTATAGTAGGTTGGTTGTGTCATTTTTAATTTCCCTTAACAATGACTACACTATATGATCGTTTTTGCGCTCCAGGGTTCAGAGTGGGACTTGTTTGTTTTGCTTTCCCAACCCTTTTTACCATGCATGTTGAGTAGAAGAAAAACGAACACGGAGCCCACAAAATTAAATTAGTACGTTCAAACAGAATTTCAACATAACAGAAATTATTTGAAGCTTCTTCTTTATTGATTAGGTGGAATCCTCTTAAAGCTGCATCATGTCCCTTCTCTTAAAACGTGTGATATAAACTTTCTTTTAAGTTTGTGTGTATGAAAAAAATACTTGTTAAGAGATGTTAGTCTTAAATAGATTTCGGTATATATCTCGATAGCGTAGTCTTCATTCTCATAAAAGATACCTAGCTAGCTAAGGCTAGTTATAAGAAAATCAATCGATCTATCTATATTATAGTGCATAGATTTTGGAGGTACATATATATAATTTGTATGTGAATGCATGAATTATAGTAATTAAGTTAGCATGCGTTACATTGAGTGGGTACATAAAGAGACATGTACGTCGTATCCGTTGGACAAGTAGGTTAAGTCTCTCTTACAGGATGGTCCCATGTTTCATGCATGGGTTAAAAATGGGGTTTGTAATTTAAAGTTTGTACAGCTGTAAGGGAAGTATCACGGCACAGTAGCAGTTGCACTTATTTATAGTAATCTACCCGACTATTTAATGCCTATTTAATTATGTGGGTACGTATATGCCTGTTAATTACGAACCTAGGATAAAACATGATCTCTTTCAATTCTTACCTATTCGATCTCACTTTCACACACGTATGTGGTTCAAAACATGCAAGCAGCAAAGATTTCAAACCTTATCATCACTCTTTGCTATTACTCATATTCATAATGAAAGTGTATGATGTAAAATTCAAAGTAAGCACGTATATACAGTATAGGTCGATCAATTATTGGAGACGTGAATAATTACATGATTGAAGGTGCAGCTAGCTTGATGATAAGGTGAAATATGCTAATCTACATTCTGAACTTCAGCACACAACATGACATTTGCTTTATATTTATGATATATATATAGGTTTCTAATTTCAAGTAAGTAACATCAGTCTTTCTTTATCTCGTTACAGAGGTTAAACAGTGCGCTAGTATTTTAAATCTTAATTATCATATAAGTTGCCGTACCGCTCACAAGCCTGCAGAAGCTAAAATGTTTTTATTGTATCGAAGATATTATTGACAATCAAAATTTTAATTCTTTTATGTTTTTCATACAGATAACTTAATAGGAAAAAAAAAATATACATCACACTTTAAGCATAAATAACCAAAAAATTGTAAGTGTGATAATTATAACTTATAAAAAAGATGGCAACAGATAAGCTCCCTATGTTTTGCGTGACGAAGTCAAAAGCGTAGATGATGTTGGTGGTGGCGTTGTAGAGGAGACCAGACATGTGATGTGACTAAATGTTAAGTGGGCACAACCTCGTCGCTCGCATCTTGGAACTCCTTGTCGCTCGCATCTTCGATTATGAACATGACATTCTCTCCCAAAAATCATGAATATTGCATTTTTAACCCTAACTCCAAGGGTGCAGGTGCAGATGCAGATGGACACTAATAATTGAGCCCAGACTCATCACGTCAATTATATATTTCTACGCCAATGCATTCTAGAATGCTCAACGCCATTTTCTTGACTTTGGGATTAGTTGGTTGATTAGGTTAATTTGTCTCAACGTATCACAAAGTCCTTCAAAACCTCGTGGGCTCCTATTTAAAGAAACTTCTTCCTTCTTGTAGCGGCAATTGGCAAAGGAAGCAGGTGTGTGATGCATGATGGTTAGGATTAAAAACTAATCTTAACTATTAGAATTAAAAAAACAAATGAATAATGAAGATGATGAGTGATTATTTTAAAATCATTTTTTAACTAAATTAATGATCTCTTTTAAATCAAGGTATTTCAAGAATAATTCTAAATAAATTTATTGATTAATTTAGATACCCTTATTTAATCTCAGTTATTGAACATTTTATAAATATTATTTTAGGAGAATAAATATATCTAATTAAAAGGTAAAATTTGATGCTTCATCCTAGTCTCCTACTCTCCTAGACGCGTTCTTAACTATAACAAGTCTTTAACACAAGAAAGGAGAACAAAGCGAAACAAACATTCAGTAATGATGACATGGTCCATGTATAGACCCAGGCTAAAACAAAACATGTCTACCTTATCATAAGTATTTGACTTATTGTCTGTTCAATACTAGAGTACCGACTTGGTGATTTTCAAAGAAACTGGCATCGTATCTACTTAATTAGAAACGTAATACTTCATTATTTAATTGAAATGCAAATCTGAAATTTCACTACTTGCAAGTGTCATTGCACAGGAGGTATCGCGAAGACTTAAATATTAGCAAGTGTCATTAAGACTTTAATCCTAACAAATGTACATGTAAATATTTTTTAATTTTATTTAAATTTATTGATAATGTAAAAAAAAAATACCATCATCCAATCACATATTTTCATGTATGGTAAATTTGTTTAAAAAATTAGACATATTATTTGTATAATATTTTTATATGTTTTTTTCTATAATGTTAACTACGTTATTGCATATTTTTCTTTTATCTTTCTTTAAAAAAATTATCTTCAAATAACCAGATTTTAAGAGTAATTATTTTTATTTTCTTAAAAACTTCATTAAAAATTGTCACTTTCTTTTATTTTTCTATTCTAATTATATTGTGTTACATTATTACCATACAAATCTATTTAGCTCATACATGGATATCTCAGATCGTCCGACATCCACATCTCAATACCGTATTGAGCTATTGAACCATATCCCAACACACCTCAAATACTCCATCGAAGACAAGATTGTACATTGGATTTTACCGATCTAGCTAATCAAAACTCACTCACTCCACATTTCTGTATTTTGGGATTCAAGCTGCATAATCTCCCATGATTAATTCAATATGAACATTTGACGTCTACCGATGTTTCACTCTTGTTCTTTAGCCTCAATGAGATTTTTTTTAATATGTGAAATATTCTCACATTGTTTAAAAGTTAAGATTAATAAGACTTTATATATAACCTCCTGTTCATCAAGCACCCACCAATATTATATTTATATTTTTATCCTTTTTTTTTTTATGTCTTCAATAGTTATTAACTGGTCTTAACCTTTATTCTGGCACAGCATTAGCACCATCCTCACCTCTCATGCAGTCCTGAGCACACTGCACAGGTGAGGGACCAAACCAACTACCTCCTCAGTCCTCTCTCTATTTCTGATATTTTATTTGTCAATCACACACTAACCCGTAAGAGAGAGTATCTGTGTCACTCTCTGTGCTCGCACAAACACTAATAATATTAATAATAATAAAGAGAGAGAGGGTACCAACTTAGCAAACCCAAAAGAAAAACTGAACTTCCTTCGTAGTAGCTTTCATTTGAAGAAACCATAAAACTCTCTCTCTCTCTCTCCCTTCCTTTTATTTACAATGCTTGTTCTTGTTGTTGCTCACTAACTAACACACCAAATTCACAAAAGACTTCACTTAACTTAACCATGGATTTTGACCTGGAAAACCCTCTTGGAAACTTCCACGACCTTCCCTGCGATGCTGTCCCTTCGCTCTTCCTCATTGAATCTGACCACATCCCTCCACCGAAATACTGTCAGGGTCTCAAAGCCAGCGACTTCGACATCTCTGTTAGAAGAGACGTTGTCTCTTTGATCTCGCAGGTACGTAATTAAGCACCAACCACAATTCACTTCTTTCATTGAGAAAGACAAATAATCTCCAATTTTGTTGTCTCAAAATCTTGTCTTTTGTCTCTCAACGTACGTGTCTTGCTTGTTTTCGTTCTCTTCAGTTGTCCTGCACCTTCGATCCAGTTTTGCCTTACTTAGCTATCAACTACTTGGATCGCTTCCTCGCTCACCAAGGAATATTGGTAAGTAACCAATCCAAACCAATCAACTTGTTCATAATTTACTCACTTTGTTTCATACTTAGTTCCAGTTTTTAGAGTCTTTCTGATTGCAATGCGGTTGTATTTGTCCATAATTGTGGCCGCAATATGAAGGATAATTGTGATGAAACTGCAATTTATAACCTTTTTTTATTATTGTTATCTAAAGAATATTAACCAATCAATTAGTATATGCTGCCTCGAGATCTAACTGAAATTTTGGTATATGCAACAGCAACCAAAGCCATGGGCAAACAAGCTCCTTGCAGTGTCTTGTTTTTCTCTAGCTGCCAAGATGTTGAAAACAGAGTACTCTGCCACTGATGTCCAGGTAAAGTGTTTTAACTAATATGTTTGAATTGAAACCAAAGGTTTTGTTTTGTGAGATATTGGTATTGATTGGAACTAGTATGGCTTCTGACTAGGTTCTTCTGAATCATGCTGATGGCGGTGCCATTTTTGAGGCTCAAACAGTTCAAAGAATGGAAGGCATTGTCTTGGGGGCTCTCCAGTGGCGAATGCGTTCGATCACCCCTTTCTCTTTCATTCACTTTTTCGTCAATTTGTTCAGGCTCAAAGACCTGGCATTGAGGCAGGTTCTGAAAGATCGAGCATCAGAAATCATACTCAAGTCACAAACAGGTGTAAATACAATTAATGCTTAATTGACTTTAACATTGTACATTAGATGACTTAATTTGATTGACGTTGCTAATATGGAATTAAATGTTAAACAATACTATTTGTTACTTTGTTTTTTCAGAGATAAAGGTCTTGGAATTCAAGCCATCTACAGTTGCTGCGTCAGCCCTTCTGTATGCTTCACATGAGTTGTTTCCCTTTCAATATCCGTGCTTCTTAAGAGCGATATCCGATTGTTCTTATATTAATAAGGTACATATTCTTTCGTTCCTTTTCTCTTTTCATATATTATCTCGTGTAAAATGAGTGGTGAAAAAAAAAAACAAGTTGTTTATTTTTATTAGTACTATTAATATTATTATATGGATAATAGAGGGTACGATAATTTTACTGCAGGAAACTGTGGTGCAATGTTATAATGTGATACAAGACATAGCCAGGGAGGAGTACGAATCAGTTTTAAACATAAATTCAACTTCAGACACGCCGGCTAATGTGTTAGACGAACATTTTCTGAGTTTGGAAAGTGAAAAAACCAATGGAACCAACGTTGTGATACAAGAGCAGGACTTCAAAAGAAGAAAAATCACCGATTATGGCAACAAGCGCACGGTCCCGTTTTCACATTTTCATCAATGCTGAAGTACCAGCACAGAACAAGACCACATTTAAGATCATCTGGTCCATCCACCACGAGCGATTAACATCAATATTATTTCGTGGTTTAACCAACAAAAAATGTGGAAAACAAGTGAGAACACAATTATAGGAAGAGAGATAGCGATGGACTCGGAATGAGAAGAGAAGAATTCGATCAATAGTTAGTGGACAAAATCAATGTAACGTGATCCTGGTACGGCCTTCATTAAATCCGTCGGTTGTGTCAAGGAGCATGGAAGATAAGATGGCATTTCTTTTTTTTTTTTTTCCTAAGAGAGAAAACAAAAAGACAAAACGTGACTTTGAACTGTAGGGTTGAGTTTTTTTTTTTTCTTTTTTTTTTCTGTTGGCTGTTTTGTAGTCAAGTGTGGTTCTGTCTCTTGGCTTCTGGGCAAAGGAATAATCACAATAGTAATAGTGAAGCAACCAAATTTCTTGGAAAATAAAATATAGTACTTTTATCAGTTTTATGTATTAACATTGTCCACCCATGTATATTGTTCATGTTGCTTCTTTCTCAAGTGAAGTTGTTCAGGTCAGCGCAAACCAGGAATAGCGAAATCCCGTTATAACCTTGCATATACGTGTTTTTTTCTTATCTAGAGATGGTAATGAATGCATACTATTTTGTCTGAGTGATTCGCTATAAATATATTGAGGCAAAAAACCGGAAGAGTGTCTCCTATCTCTGTCTCAAGTGTAGTACTTGACAACAATCAATCAATTTTTATTAAAAAAAATTATAAATTGAAAATTTCAAGTGTATGTCATATGAAGATCAATCAAAGTTATATACACATGATATTTTGGATTGGACCATATAATAATTTCTTGTATCTAAACATTTCATGTACATGTCACGTGAAGATTAATTGAAACTATGCATACGTGATATTCTCGATCATATAATAACTTCTAGTGCATATCTGTCCTTTTTTTTTTTGTTTTCTAATTTCACCTACATGTTAAGTTCTTTAATTTTTATTTAAGTGATCAATGTGGCTACAGAACTCGTGAGTGTCTGATTTGTGAGAATTTAGTGAGAGTGTTATTTTAATATATTTGAATCGTTGAAAGGTCAGAATGACTCAGACTTCTTTATCAAAGATATTTTGTTTGGACCCATTTTTGAGATCTCTGTTCTTGTACCTGGGAATTGATTGCAACTTCTCAGAGAGAATAGGGACCACCGTGGGTTGTTTTCTTTTAAAAATAATAATAATCTTTGCCCTTTTATAAAGTTTTGTTCTCTGTTTTTATGCTCCTCTTTCAACTAACGTTTTTCGTGTTTATTATAATCGCGACATGAGTGGCGTTTTCAGTCGCAGATAGATAGATAGATGGTCACACATTTTTTAATTCAAATGATGATAAACATTTAAAATTAAACTAATCTAAACCTGCCACTGATCGAAGACTCTTGTAATTAGTTACTGTTGAAGTAATAAAATTTTCTTACCTGTTACTTAATTAGGTGCCCTGCCTTTTTTTTTTTTGTTTTTTTTGTTTACTTTTGAATGCGCTGTCAGATTCCTAACATGAAAGCGCCGTTTGTTGAAATTCTTGTTTGACTCGAGATAAAGGTGTAGAATACATGGAGCATGTGTAGCGGGGGTTCGGTTAAAGTATATATATTTCACCAACCGTTGTTTCTTTTCTTTAATAAATATGAAACTGTAATTTAATAAAGTGAAACAACAATGTGTGCAATTGAACATGCCTTAAATTGATTCACTAATTTTTGCTACCTAGCTTGAAAACGAATAGCAATCATTGCGGGGCTTTGTCTGTAATTTCTGGAAAGTGCACGCACGCTCCCGCCACAAAAATACGATTAAAGAAAAATAGTACGTAGGAAGATTTGTCACTAAGTACGTCCAATTTTGCAACAAGCCCAAAACTAGTTTATAGACAGCCTGGACAAATAAAATTGTGTGTCATGCACACTGAGCTGAGGCCATATTTTATGAACGAACCAGAACGATGGGTCAGTGACTAGTGATTGTGAGTGAGACAGCAACACACATGAATAGAAAGTCCAGCTCCATCGGGGTTGCCAACGCTAACTAATTAATTCTACTCCTCTTAATTAGTTAATGAATTAGCGGTTGTTAAACAAATTAACTGTTTGCTGTAAAAATAACGTAAATAATAAATGCAAAATGTGGGGAATCTTGCTGGAAGAGATTTGGTACTGGTTGAATTGTCTTGGGTAGATGCAGTGAGAGCAATTAAAGCCGTGGAACCCCCCAGGCCTGGCGAAAGTCACATGAATACCGAGACAGAGGAAAGAGAGTTGGCACTTGTCATCGTTATCGTTAAAGTGGTCACAAACTAACAATGATAAGCCTCCAAACTCCATAATACGAGGTGGTCTTCATCCTTGTCTCATTTGCTGCGGTGACATTTATTTACGGCTGCGCGCTTAATTCGTACGCGTTCGTGCGTTGCATGGAGCTACCACTGTCACACCTGCTTTCATTCATTCAGGATATATATATACTCCAAATTCTCTCCTTTTGTTCTTTCTCACTCTATAAGGTTCCAAACCAAAATCCAAATTATACATATAGTTAAATACTTTACTTGGTGAAACTCACTAGGTCAACATAACAGTGGAGTTAGCCAGTTAGGGTAAATACATAAAGACTTAGGTTCAATTTTCATTTCTGTCGTTATATAAAAAAATACATGTTGGTGCATTACCCAAAAAAATATTCACATTAAATCTTCACAATAATATACATAGAAGGACTCCCAGGCTTCTTCACAATTAAATCAACTTATAAGAACTTCCTACAGGTTAAGGTGTTGTTAAGGAGTCAACTCTCTTCTCAAATCTCAATATGTTGTTTTTAATTTTTCTTGAAAATGTTCTCTTCCTCTAAAATTTTAAACATTTTATTAAAATAAATATTGTCAATATATTTATATTGAACTTGACTTAAAAATATTTACGGACCAGACCCAAAATTAACTATAACTATACCGACGATAAAAATAAAAGGGACTCGTTATCAGCGCAGCCCGCAGACTTAACGGGTCAGTCTATGAACCTTGGCCCTATATATTGTGTTGTGTTTTTCAGAGGAAGATAATCATCACTTATTTTTATCTTGTTGAGTGACAAACTGGAACTGATATGCAATATATACATGGATTGGTTACACTGAATCTTACCTAACATCATATTTTAGCATGTTGTGGTTTAGTCTATTATTGCGTTCAGGGGTGTTCTTTTTTATTTTAATGGTGTTGGGTTGATGGTTTATGTGGGTTGAATGATTGAATCACATGCCCATTTTAACAAGTTACTTGATAAAAGAATGCATCATGAAAAATAAACTTATGTTTCACGATAAAAATGAAAAGAGAAAACAAGTGGAATTGAAAAACAGAGTATAAAAGAATTAGATCGTTTTTTTTTTCTGTCAACGCTAAAATGTGCACACTGTGGGACGCTCCTTATGAAAAATAAAAATCATGAGTAATAGGCCTGGCCCATGGCATATTTGACAAAACTGACAAAAAAAAAAAAGCAGGTCACCCTCAAAGACTCAGACTCAGTTAAAATTGTCAATGGAACATGTTAAGCGTCCTTAGCAACGGTGGGAAACCCAAAACTTTTCTTTTTAGAAGAAAAGCTTTGTTTTTATTTTTAATATTGTAATCAAGTGTTATTACTTATTTGAGTAATAACACTTGATTATACAGTGGTTTTCCTCTTCACTTGTTTGACTAGTTAAAAAGAAAAAAAATGATATTTTATTATACAGACATTTTATCCTCATAAAAAAATAAAAAATATTTTTTTTGTATATTTTACATGAAGAATAGTGCAGTTACGTATAAATTATACATATTTTTACGATAAAATCTCTCCATTGAAGACAAATATTATTTTTTTGAGCGTATCATTATTTTTATTCTCTTTCTCTCTGTTTTTCGTGATCTTCCAAATAGTAGAAGTGAAACATTTTTTCTCTCCCCTCACTTCTTTCTCTCTTTAATCATCCTAATAAACAAACAAAAATCCTGACTTAAACACAGTTAATTACATGTCAATACATGAAACATTTATTTATTCAAGCAGGAAAATATACTTTATTTTTTCTTTATAGTAAGTAGTAATCTTGATCCACGATTTTGCATAATATATGTTCTTCTATGTTGTACTTGTATGCACAACGCTGTGGAAAAAAGTTGTGCTGAACTAATAATAACAGGATATTGTTGCAAAAACGAGGTTTAAAAGAAAAACGCGATTTGTTGATTTTATCCATTCATTCATTGGAATAAGCCCACGTGTAAATAATGGAAATTGCTCTGACACCAAAGGTCCACATCGTACAAGGAAGAAAAGTGTTCCTCGGATTCGTTCACCGGAGGGGCTAGTAATTCGTTTGGAACCAGGGACATGTCAGCGGCGTAAACCTCTGTCCAAAAAATTTCAGTTGTTGGCTGCAATGCTTCTAGAAACGCAAAATCATCATTCTCCAGTGCCAGATTTTTGTTATTATACGATGAAAGAGGAGACTCGAACAGTGCCCAAGAATCGTTGGACTCTGCAGCAGCATCTGAACCTTGAAAATTAGCATCACCATTTTCTGGGATGTTGGAATTTGAAATGTTAGCTACATATGACTCTGTCAAAATATTGTCGTTCACGTCCTCTAAGCATGCATCTAGAAAATCGAACGCGTCTTCCAGTAGCAAGTTTTCGTTAGTAGCAGCTGTGGTATAATCCGAGAATTCGCTTGAGGATAGTTGCGGGGACAAAGGGACAGAGTCGTAGGTTTTAGAAGTTGTTGGAGAAGGAAAGGAAACATCATTGCTCGACTCAATTGAATCCTTATCTTGCTTCTTGGACGACCCAGAACTATTCGATTTTGTGGCTTTCACTTTTTTATTAATGTGGACTGCGTTCTTTCCAAATTGCTTTTTGAGAGTGGTGTGCCAATGGTTCTTTATTTCATTATCTGTTCTTCCGGGTAAATGAGTGGCAATCACAGACCATCTGCAAGCGAAGACAAAATTAAGAGAAAACTTAGATATGGTTCTATATAAAATTCCATTTAGATAATCTATAATAACCTTTAATAAATAAATAAAGCTTTTATTATGATAAAGATTATTTAAGCGAAACTTCAATTCTAGTTTAAAAAGACCACTAAAAAACTCATGTATGAACTACTTTTAAGTTCCCAATTACTATTGACATATTGAATAATGAATATGAATGGAATTTTCCAGATGCATTGGTCTGTAGCTGTTCAAATAAGGGGAAATTTTATATATGTAGTTCCTCTGTCTAGCTTTTGATGCTGTACAGTGTTGTTTTTGAAATTAATCTAGTTTAGCTTGAAATGTGAGCATACTTGTTACCCAGGTTTTCGTGAAGTCTGATTATAGTCTCTTCTTCTTCTTTAGTATAGTTTCCTCTTTTTATGTTCGGCCTAAGATAATTCAGCCACCTAAGTCTGCAGCTCTTTCCACACCTTGCCAGTCCTGAAAATCAATGCACCGATGATTATTAATTAGGCCTTATGGATTTTTTCACTTGTATAATTAATAAATAACTTAATTATCACATGTTACAAGTATATATAGGATATGTTGATTGATTTATATATAGAGGATATTATTACCTGCAAACCTTGGGAGTTGGCGCCAATTCCAAGAGCCATAACGAGTGATATAAGCTATTAACTTGGTATCTTCCTCTGGAGTCCAAGAACCTTTCTTAAGTCCACTTTTTCCAGAGGAAGGGGTTCTCGTCATCTTTGTTGTGTTGGCAACAGCAACAATGTACTTCAGTCAGTCACTGTGTGTAAAGAGAAAAAAACAGATGTTGTTTGTTTCCCTCTACTATTATCGGACCAGAATCGTCGAAACCTTTACTTATTTATACTACATCCGTGCGTTCCCATAGGGCAAAACGTGTTTCATGCTCCATAGAATTTCCTTGAACTAAATAATTACTCCCAAGCATGCGTCGATCTCAGCACTAATGTCTTAACAACCTAACTCAGGGGCAAGATATAAAGTTATAAACGACAAACTTGGAACAGTGACTCGAGGATGAAATTGTAAATTGAACGAGTTTTGTCAAGATATAATACGTGTATGATTTGGATATGATTTGGCTATCCAAATCATAGATGTTGATTCAGATTGACTCATGAGCAGAGTCAAGGCAAATTATTATATTAACGAATTTATTTTTAAGTTAATAGTTTTATAACCCAATTCAACCCTCTAGGGATTGTATAGCAAATGTATTGACTTGTGAGTTTATGTTTTCTTTTAAACAAAAAATATTTTTTATTTCTTAATAAATCTCAACTTGCTCATCATAATGTAAGAGTTCACAATAAATATATAAAAAAATTAATTGTTATTTGATGGAATTGAATTTGGCAAAAATGTTTTTATAGACTTAAATTTTATTAAGGATCAATTGCTCATTTGATCCTTGTAGTCGGGCAAATTTTATCTTTTATTTCAATTCCAACGATTAAAATAATATGTTTTGTCTCTATACAAACACTTTTATTTCTGTTTTGATTCCTATTATAAGAACAAAAAACTTAAAGTCATTTTAGTCTCTGCAATTTTACTATTTGTACGTTTTGTTTCTTATTCTTATACAATCTTTAGGTTTTCACCTCTACAATTAGAAATTACTTATTTTTTTATACTGAGTATTTTCTTTTTTTGTTTTAGTCTCTATTAACACCACTCCTTTCTTCCTCTCCCTTGATTCTCTTCTTCCCTATTTGTTTACTTCTTCTCTTTTTTTTTCCTTATCACCTAATTTTGAGGGTTATATTTCTTTAAATCCTCTTAAATCACCTAATTCTCATTTGGTTTCTTAAACCTCTTAAACCATATTTTATAAAAACAATAAAAATATTTAAACCTTTATAGTATATTTAGATGAAAGAAAAAAAATCTATACAAGAAATAATTTTTTAATTAATTACAAAAGACGAAAAATAGTTTGACTTTTAAAACAAGAAATTCAAAATTTTTATTTCCTTCCACTTTTTCCCATTTTACAAAACTAAAAATCCTCGACCGTCACCTGTATGTACTATATACTATGTAAGCCGCCACATGTTGTCTATCTTCTAGGAAAGTAACACGAAGTTTGCTTTCTCTGTGTCTGTAATTCTAGATAGAAGAAAAAGAACACGTGCGGGCGGTGCGGCACGTCACGAACAAGTAACAACCATTGTGCGTGTAATTAATTGTAAATGCGTCGAAATTCTAACGTGAGTATGACGTTTCCCACTTGAACGCCGCTGTTTTCATGAATCCATCCCTAAAAATGGTTAAACAGAAATCTCAAAACTCTCATTTTTCATTGCATATGTAGTGCATGTTTGTATTAATTTTGGAAAAGTCTAAGTACATTTTTATTTTTAAATAATAATTTTCTTCTTAATTTAACAGATTGAAATTCGTAATAATACATTAAAATTCACAAATATAATACTTTCTAAGCTTTAATCCAATCATAGCATAGCCTGACATATCACATGTTTATCTCTTTCTATTTTTCTCTTCATTTCAAGGCATGTAAGGTGTGATTTAAAAAAAAAATGAATTACTTGTCATGCTGATTAGTGATTACTATGCAGTTTATAATTCAATCAATAGAAATGATTAGTTTGATTGTAATTTTGATACTGTTTTAATTCTTAATCTACAATTTTAGTCCATATTTTAAAAAATCTGCATTTTTTATTCAATTCGAAAATTTATTTGATATTTTCTCACTATGCTAAATTTGAAATATTGCTTTCTCAATTATTTCCCCCACTTTCAAAAAAAAAAAAAAACTGTACTAAAAGCGGATAGATGATGATCCCGCTTTTTGAATTTGCTAGTCTTTGTTCTTTCTTCTCTTATGTGCTTCACGAGATCAATCAAAACATACTACATATTAAGAAACTTAATTAAATCACTACCAGTTATTATAGAGACTTAAAAATAAATTTCGCTAATTTGTACGGTCACTAAAATAAAATATTAAAGATCAAAACAAATATTTAAATTTATTCAGAGATGTAACACAATATTTTTTTATTAGAATCTAAAATAAAATTTACTAGTTTATTATGAACCTAAAATATATTTTAGTTTTATTTATATATATAAATGAAATATTAAAAAATATTTTTCTTTTGGTTGAAATATAATTTAATTTTGAGTGATTAAAAAAGAATATTGTCTTATTTGCATGGACTAAAACATTTTTAATACTATTTATTATATATAAAAATTATTTATATACTAAATATCCTCTAATATCTTTGGAATTAATTTAAGATTTTTAGTTCTGTTATCTCTCCCTCAGTGAGTACTGAGTAGTGAGTATATACCATCAAACAAAATTAAATTTAAACAATCAATTTGCTGACAGTTGAATCAAATCTGAATCAATTCATTAATATCACCAACTAAAAAAATTATTTTATGGTTATGGTGATAATATAATATACTCGTTTATGATAAGTTTGCTTGAGAAAGATTGGTCATGTGATTTGATTTACTTTTAATTTTATTAAAAAAATCGGTTTTATTTATTTTATTTGTTTTAATTTTTTTTTTAGATACTTAAAATGGGTAAATTTATGTAAGGAATGGAATTCTTAAAATCATTTCCTCTAATATATCCTTTGATAGAATAAATGTTAGTAATTTAAATTCGAGTTATTATCTATGAATAGTTTTTGTTGTGTTTTTTCATAATATTTAGTAAGAATTAACCCTTCTCTAATTTAGATCAACATCAAAATCTACTAATGTCGTAAAATATTTATGAAATGTATTTTCTATTTTTAGAGCGATTTTAATATGTCATTTTTGTTGTAATATTTTAATTATGTTTACTGTTGTAATTTCTTCATCTTCTCTATCAGAATTTTGAATAGATCAACTGATAGTTTCTTCAAGTTTTTTTTTATGTGAGAATAATAATAGACATTCTCATCCGTTGGATTAAATTAAATGATAAGGATTAATACAGTCTTTTAAAAATTAACACGCACCTATTTCATTTAATCTGTTTGCATTCAAAATTAAAAAATAAAAACCTTCTCCTTCCCTTATTTACTGTACCCAAAATTAAAAAAAAAAAATACTTATTCACCCTCCCTCTCATAAACCTATTTCATAATAACCTTAAACCTTACACCTTAAATCCTACATTGTGACAAAGGTGTTTTCTCAATATAAGAAATTTTTATCCTTTTATCATCATTTTTGTATGTTAATTATTATTTTCTTCTTTCTTCTACTCATGAATATGTTTCGTTTTAGATTAACATGTAATTAAATTTGTTGTTTAATTTTTCATTTTTTTCAATTCTTTATTTTCTAAGAATATGAACATGGACACAATTGTTACATCAGAAGAATTAAATAATTATACAGACACAAGCTTATCGTGTGATGAAGAACTCAAACCTATCCTTGAAAAGAAGGGTGAATCATTTTTAATTTTGAGTGTACTAAAGAAAGAAAGGAGAAGGTTTTAATTTTTTAATTTTTAATATAAAGAGATTAAATGAAGTAAATATATGTTAATTTTTAAAAGATTACATTAATCCTTACCATTTAATTTAATCCAATAGATAAAAATATCTATTCTCATTCTCACGTAAAAACACATTTATTATAAGCCATTCTTATATATATTAATGACGTAGCATCAATATGTGTAAAACATTCCTGAAAACAAACTAGGAATGAAGAAGGAAGGATAAGAAACGGAAACAGAGAATTCAAAGACGTGAAAGCATGAATCTCTTTTCCAAATACTTTTAAACAGAACCATTAATTCATTCAACCATTTTAGGAGTTCCTTCCGAGAAGGAGAGTACGGACAAGGTGGGAGACTTGAAAAATCAACCTCAACATGCAAGCATGCCCCATGCTGTCACCATCATTTAATTGTATTTACTATTTAGACGTTATATATAATTACTATATCCAACATATAAAATAAAATAAATTTAACATTAATAATAAGACTATATATGTTACTGACTAGATAAAGGATAGTCAAACCAGCTGGTCCCCGAAGCAGCTATAGTTAACTAACCATTATTCTTCAATTTATTAAAAAAAGAAGAAAGAATTGGGTGAGTGCTACTCTTCATTTAGATTTGATTCTCATAACATAATAGTTAATATTAAAGAGAAAAAGACATGGCATCTCAATTATCATAAAATGTTCAATTTTTTTTAATGAACTCGTGATCTAAATTGAACCCCGTCTACTTCTTTTGATCCGATATATATATATATATGTGTGTGTGTGGATACACAACTTAAAAGGATAATTAATAATAATAATAATAAATAAATAAAATTAATTTATCTAACTAGAAACTAGAAGTTAAAATTATTTCTCCAAATAGTTAATTAATATAAATTCTTTATATAATTTTTTCTAGAATACGTGAGATTTTTATTTTACAAAATTAATTTTATTTTCCCATATTTCATTTCCTTTTTTTTTATATGTTTGGATGATGAGGGAAAATAATAATAAAAAAAGTGTTTGCTTAATTTGGTATTATGTCATTAGTTGATAGTCACGGTATCTTTATAATGTTTTATATATATATTTTTTAAAAATAAAGAGTTTTATGTAAAATTAAAAATAATATTGAATTTATCATTATTATCAATTAAAAAAACCAGACAAGATGAAAATGAAAATAACATGTATTGTTTAATAAGCGTACCTCTTTATTAGAAAACCAAATCACGTATTTTCTATCTTTATGTTTCTCCTTCGGTGATTTTTAATTAAAAATAATATTGGGGAAAAAACAACAAAAAATAGTGTTAGTTGAAATAAAATAAAAATTGCTTTAATGATGTCTTTTTTGTATAATATTGAAATTTTTGTTCATTACTTAAAATAAATTTGAAATAATTTTATAAAAATTAATTATTTTATCATAAATAAAAAATTATAATTAATTGATAATATAAAATAATTTTACACCGATGTATAAATCTTTTTTTATTATTCAGTGTGGTATAAAACCAAAAATTGAGCATAATTATTTACAAGTGAAAAGTAAATATTGTAACTATGTTTGAACTAACCATTTTTTTTTTTAGAAATTACTTTAAAAGTAAAAAAAAGTTAAATATGACTATTGAATGAAAACAACTATCATGCTTGGGCTGCTTGAATAAGAAAAGTGATTAATGTTTCTGTAACTCCAAATATGGACAGACAGGTTCACCTCTACCTAGGTAGACTGACCCATATCAACCACGCTTTTACAAAATCAATGCACAATTCCAATAAAGACAGGATGAAGAATCGAGATGCACCTTTTAAGAGTATAAAAAGACACATTCCTATTATGAGATGAGTGGGTTAAAATTGATATCTTGAATGTTTTTATGTTCGTTCTCCTATATCCTAGTAATAACTTAATTACAGTTATTCGAAAAGTTTTGAAGAATAACAAGTTTTGTTTTCGAGATACACTATATTAGAGTTCTAGAGAAGTGGTCCGAGCTATGATGCTTGAGAGAGATGTGACAATTTAGTGCATTATTAATGGCGGTTAAATTTGGTCACTCCTTGTATTGCACATAACATTTTCTGAAAGGATTATAGAACTCCAACAGGAACTGTACTCCTTTAAACATAATTCTATTCCTGTCAATGATTATTTTACTAAACTTAATTAAAGTTCTTTGCGAAAAAAAAAACATATCAACTTGTGTCAAAATGTGTTTTATACAATTCGTTGTTCTTGCCAGGCTTTGAGGAAATTAAAACTTCAGAGACCATAAAATAGGCCATCAACAGATCGCAAGAATATAAAGTTTGACTTGAATTTCAAAAAGTGTTGTCCTTACTCCTCACTTATATATTGTATTTTGCTACTAGTTTTAGCTAATTTGAGACTTGATTTTTTCTCAGTAAAAATTTCTCCATACACCAATAAACTAAAGTTCTATCAATATATATAGTACTTGACGAATCTGATTAACTATCTACCAATTATATTGAACCTTGTTGGAATAATCAGGTCCCTGAGTTTTTTATTTTTTATTTTTTTTTATATATATATAGACTAGGCTCAGTAGAATAAAGGCTCTAGGTTCACACTCTCTCGATCAGGTGGGACATGAGAATTATCAAATAAATAAGGCCATGTGTCCAGAAATTTGCACACACGGGCTCCACTCCAGTTGTCACTGACAGGAACGGAGGTATGTTTTGAGAGAGAGAGAGGGGAGGGGGGGCTGCACCCCTCACTTTCCTAAAATAATTAGGAGTATGATTGTTAAATTGTTAGAATTTATTCTAATTTCAATCAAATAGGTTTTAATAAAAAATTGTTAAATTTATTTAAATGATTTTAGGTTTAACTAAATCTTGAATTTCTAAAAAAATATATATTTTTTATTTAAATTCTTGAATTTTTTTTAATTATTCTGGATATTATCAATAATATAAAATCATTTTTAACTATTGATATATATTAAAATGATGCCTTATCATTACTTAATTAACTATGACTATGACGTTTGCATATCATTACTAAAAACTCAAAACAAAAATAAAAATTTATTAAATATTCATAACAATACAAAATAAATTTTAGAGACTCAAACAAAAAATAAATATTTTCTAAAGTACTAATAGCTTATTTAAACCATGATCTTTTAATATCTTTTTTTCACATCTTATTTTTATATTTTTAAGAAATTTGTCTTTTATTATTATATTGAAATTTATTTATTTTTGATGAATGTTGTATTGAAATTAATTGATTATAACGTTTTAAATATATATATATATATATATATATATATATATATATATATGCGCCTGTTTTAAATATAACCTTTTTTTTTTATAATTCATGTTAATTAAACGTTACAAACCTTAATTGTTTTTTAATAAAAAAAAATCACCATCCACATTTTTTTTATTGAGTTATATTTGTATAAATTATTATTTTAAAAAAAAATTAACCCTTTGTTGCCCCCCCATGTACCTGGTCTGATTGTTTTTCTCTCTCGTTATCCATCCTCCCGGGCAACTCTCAATTCAGCAGCAATTGCTGACCATCTGCACAATTGACACCACTCAATATTTTATTTTAATTTTTTTTTTTTTTTTAGTTTTCAAACCTAGCTTCAATCGGGTCGTCTTCTCATTTAAAAAAATTCTTTTTCTGTTATAATATTGAAACTTTCAATAATTATATAAGAGCATGAAACTGTACGTTTTGTTTTGATTTGGCTTGGTCAGTGAAAACCAAGCGTGTCCGAATAGATTCCAACACTTTTTTGTTTTTTTCTTTCTATTCTTCTGGTTTGATTTGAAATTATGGTCGATCACAGTGTTTACTATTTTCTTCGCTTCTCACCAGAAAATCTCGAATTCATCTTTCTCCTCCATCGAATGTAGCATGCGTTCACAACTATAACGTGTTGCACGATCATAAGCTAATAATTTAATTCCAAAATAAAAAAACTGTTTGTCACCGCGGACGCTGACTGTATATAGAGAGTGTAGTTCCCTAATTTAGATATAATTAACCTAATTTGGTCCTCGATATATGAAAAAACATCAAATTATAATAGTGTCAGTGTTACACTATTGAATCTTAAAAACTACTTTCGGATTATGTTGGGCTCAAAGTTACCCAATATCATGAATCATGTTATGCCCCAAATTGGCAAAGCTATAGAATATGTAGGAGTGTGCAAAAAGGGGAAGATGACGTGCGTATGAAACCGTGAATTAATATCTATTTCTATCCAAAAAAGCTTTTACATCAAAAATCAAATTGGACGTGAGTTTTTATTTAATTATGGAACACAGATCCAAACATGCACAAGCAATCTTTGTTGTGAGATTACATATATTGCTAGCTAGAATATTCTGTTCAGTAGAAGAAACCCTCGGAATATTCCTGCAGATACAAATCATTGTGGCTCCAAAGTTCGACCATATCGGAAAAAGGACTAAGGTGGTATAAGTGAGGCTCAGACTCAGGAGGAGGGACATAGGAATTGTCAATTAAACAAGGTTCCGTCCAGAAATTGGCACGCAAATAATCAGGGTCCGTGTATGTGTCCAAAAAGGAAAGGCCATCATCGCCTTCCAGAACCGAATTTTCATGGTTTTTGATGGCTGCACCAGCATCTGTGGTATCAGCTGAGTCAATATTGCAGTCGTTCTCTAACAATATTGACTCGGAAACATTGGTTTCTTTTTCAGTTCCGCGTTTGCCGTTTGACTTTTGTTGAAAGCGCTTTTTAAGGGCGGTGTGCCAATGATTCTTTATTTCATTATCCGTCCTCCCTGGCAATTCAGCAGCAATGGCGGACCATCTGCATGAACAGATATTATTGGATATATCATTAATTCATTATCAAACCGAACCTCAAACCCACCACACATTAACTAGTATTGAAAATTGAAATAACACAAACTCAACACACCACACAATAATTTCTACTTTTAGAATTATGTTTTTGTAATTTATTGGTGCCCAGGGTTTTGCTGTCCTTTTTTATTTATTTATTTAGTCAATAAAATTATAATCTGTCTTGTTGTCACATCAAATTTACTTTCTTTAATAGTCTAAATATTTTATAAAGAAAAACTTGCAACACAATTTCAAGATTTTTTTTGGATTTTTTTCTTACATGATATTTTTCCATCTTTGAATCGATGTCACTGGCTAGTAGCTTTCGTGATGTCATATTCTACGAAATATTATATGATATCACACACTTCCGTTGAAGTGCTTAAAATATATAGGTATGTTACATTATTGCCACTATATTTGAATAATTAATGAGAATAACACACGTTATAATTTCATTAGTACGTAAAGTTAAAAACAGAACTAAAACCTTCTGAAATTAATTAAGGGCACCATCATGTTATAATCAGTAGTTAAGTAAAAAGGAGAACTTCATCTAAAAAAAAGAAGTAAAAATGAGATCTAAATCCTTCTTAATTTAATTGTCATGCATTTGTTAGTGTTATTTTTTTTTATACTATTAACCAATAAAAAAGATCACAATGAGTATAATAACTTTAAGGTAATAGTTATTCACCTAAAAAGTATTAATTATAAAAGTAATAGCAATGTTATCATTCTAATTAAATTCTTAAAAAAGGATTAAAAAATATGTATTATTATTATTACACTATGGCTTTTGAATTTCTTATGATTAGAATTATAATGAATAAAAAAATCAATATATAAATTATATTCTGGATTTATAAAAACTAATTTAAATTGTATATGAAGTTATTTTTAATTATTGATATTTTTTAATAAAATATGTAGTCTTTTTGAATGCAAATCATACGCCTGAAAAAAGACTCCCAACTCTTTTTTCCATTCTTGTGTTTCTAATTTTAAATCACGTTTGTTCACAATGCGATTGCGATATGTTGTCAATCGGATTCATGACAATATTTGTTTTGCAAAGTTTAGAATAAAAAAAAAAATGGGCAATTGAGTTGTGCAAACTTTAGAGGAAACATTTGTGTGTGTGTGTGTGTGTATTTATACGTACCTATTACCCAGCTTTTCGTGAAGTCTGACAATGGTTTGTTCTTCTTCATGACTAAAGTTTCCTCTTTTAACCTCTGGCCTCAGATAGTTCAGCCATCTCAGCCTGCAACTCTTCCCACACCTTGCAAGACCTGAAAATTAAAAACCAATAACCCATCCTCATTGTTGCAGCTAGCTAGGAATGGATTCGAATATGCATGACTCAAAGTCAATGCAGAACCAAAACTCATGTATTTTGTGTGGACGTGTGTCTATCCAATGATGCTAGCTAACAAGTTTTCAACCTAATACCTCGTACAAACTACTCAAAATCTAGTGGTTTCAAAACTGATCGAGGTATTGTAAATTAAAGTATGAAGTACTATAGTTATGATGAATGTACATATATATATGATCTTTAATTGTGTTCAATTAAGTACCTGCAAACTTGGGGAGTAAGCGCCAATTCCAGTGGCCATACTTAGTGACATATGCGATCAACTTGGTGTCTTCCTCTTGTGTCCACGTGCCTTTCTTGAGTCCATTTTTGTCACAACAAGGGGTTCTCACCATCTCTGCATGTACCTAGCTAGCTATTTGTTTCGATTGTGTGTACTGTGCTCTTTAACTTAAACCTAGGAATCTAGCTAACTAAGACTTAGAAACAGATGCAAGGACCAAGGTACGTAGACAAAGACTCACTTTACTATTTTCTTCGCTTCTCACCAGAAATTCTTTAATCTTTCTTCTCCTATATAGCATGCGTTCACAACTAAACGTGTTGCACGCCCATAAGGCCATAACGTAATAATTTTAATTCGGAAAAATAAATTAGTTTGGTACGACTGTATATTCAGTGACATTCCTTTTATTTTATTCTCACTTTTAAATATTTTTACTATTAAATAAAACGACATAATATATGCATCTCCTAATTATTCAGCTGGCAGACTGCATCGCATGAGAAAACACCTAAAGTTTTTTATGATGATAATTTGATATGCATGCATGGACAATTAATCAATGCATGACTTAATTTCCATCTTATGAGATGTTGGGGCAGTCAAATGTATGGAGGCTTACTTGCCCTATATGTATAGTTGCAAAATCTCATTTTATTTTACTGTCAAAGCCAATTCCTGCTGCTTACACATTTTCTATAAACCCAACATGTCATTCACTCATTCGAATTTTTGTAATTCTTGTTAGTTTTATTGTATTATCGATTATCGATTCACTTGACTAACCATGTACTATTAGCAAGGTATGAACCATGCATAATATGTGTGAACGTGGATCGTTTATCCGAATAGTATTAGTTTTTGGTGGGCCTAATAAAAGTACTATTCCAACTGTAGATGGCAATGGCATCGCATATGATCTCGACACTTGGACTGCTCCACATCCACATTTGTGGTTTGAACCACAATGTAATTAGTCACTGAAATATGTTATATATAATATAATATAATATAATATATAGAGTAAATTATAATTTTGATCTTTTTATCATTTTAAATTCGCGATTATAGTCTAATATATAATAAGCCTTTGTAGCATGCCAATTTAATTTCACGTATATAATAATTACTTTAATTATTTAATTGTTAAATGAAATAAATAACTTCAATTTTCTTTGATTCTTTCCTTTTTCTTTTTGCTTTTTGACCAAGTTCTTGAAAATATATAGCAACAGAAAGATAGGATCAAACATGTTTTTCTTCTAAGACAAGACACGGAACCTTTATATATTATGATGTTTTGATTTCTGTCGACCTCCACTATCCAATGTCCAAAGAAGAAACAAGATGCATGTAGAATTTAAAAAACAAAAAAAACACACATCTTTCTTAAAACTCTGTTTTATTAAAGAAACAAAACCAGTAAAAAATAGCAAAAGTAAAATGACTTGAATTCACCAACTTTGAGACAGTACCATGTAATTACACAGTTTGACTCATTTATGTAGACTTGCAACAAGAAAACAAAGTCAAGCAAAATGTTTAATGCTTCAGACCTTGTCCCCTGATAAAGATGGAGAGGAAAATATATAAATGAAAAAAAAGAGAGGAAAAAACAAACAAAAATAGCCACAAGAACGCGAAAGCGTGAAAAAAGATATCTAAGAGTGAATAAGACAGGCCTTTTGTGTGGTAGGAGTGGATTTAGGGAGTGGGGTCCGGGACAAGAAAAAAGGAGACAAATTGTGATCCACGATCAGCCCATATGCATAAATCAACATTTGTGCACCACGCTTTTTTTCCTTTTCTTTTTTCTTTTTTACAGAAATTTATGCACCACGCTTAAAGCATATATGTCACCAAAAAGCATATATTATGTGTTGTTGACTAAATTTATTAAAAGATAGAAAATCATCAATGACTCTCGTTAAATAAATAATGGGAACTTATAATTTTGTGTTTTTTTTTAAATAATCAATAGTAAAATGTTTGAAAATTATAATATATTGAATTTTTTTTCTCAAGCAAAGAAGTAAAATATATAGATATGAAACAGGCATACAATAAGGTACTAGAAGTGCCCATGATACATCAAATTCTTGCCTAGTCCCAATCGTATAGCTCTCTGTTGCATAATCATAGTGACTATACCCAGAGGCAATACAAACAATCTATATCTGTAAAAAAATATCTCCCAATACAAATTATACCCACAATGATAATTCCTATATCAACCTATTCCATACGTTATGTGTGAAGAGTATCTATATGCAATGATTCCTTGTACTTACAAAAAACTATACAAAATTATATTAATAAAAAAATCTATCCCACCTCCCTTATAATTACAATGATGTATCCGAATTGATTTAGTAAAGTTGGTATACGAAGTAGTTTAGTTCATATGAGTATTATAAATCCTCATGAAATTATGTTCAATTTTCATGAAGTTATGATTTTTTAGGAATAATTTCGTGTGTCAAAGAATGTTGAAATACTGATTATAGATTACATAGAAGACATAGCTAACATTCATGCATCTGAAGGGCACTTACATAGCAAATAACACATTACAAAATATCACAAATGTTTAGATGCATCTTTTTTCCTATTCTTTTGTGCAGTTGGTGCATAGTGTTTATTTTTCTTATTGACCAGGGTTAAGAACTTAACCTCGGTCAAGGTTGTGATATGAACAATTATGGTTTGGTGGTTTTGGGTGGCTGGAGAAGAATTATGGGGAACCATTTAGCGGCAGAGAGGTTGACATTTGTGGGGAATGTGGGAGCAACCGAGCAATTATTGGGATATATGACCTTTATTAATTTTTGCGTGGATGACGTAGAAATCATTCCATGCAACCATCAAACAATTGATTAGCGGAGTTCGCGGTGCGGTTTGGTTCGGTTTTTGGGTAAAAAGTGGTCCCGAATCAAACATAAAATAAAGTTACGGTTCGGTTTGGTTCGGTTTTAATATAACATCAAATCCAAACCAAACCAAACCAATTTTTTGCGGTTTGGTTCGGTTCGATTTCGCGGTTTTTTTTTTAATCTATTATCATAGTTTAATTTTTTTAATTAAACTCACATAATTATTATTTTATATTTTTTTTTATTAAATTTTGATTTACATATTTTAGTTTAAAAAATATTATTTTTACTTCTATTTAGCATTATTATAAAATGATATTACTAATTTTTTTTTGTAACATAATAATAAATCATGTTTCATTTTATATTTAATTTAATGTTATTTAGTAATATCAATATATCTTTTTGTAATATATGAAAGTATGTGTCATAATATATTACAAATTTATTATTAAAAAAAATATACTATAAATCACATATTATGATCATAAAAAATAAAAATATTGTTAGTTAGATAATATTAAATATCTAAAAGTAAATCAATATAATTATAGAATGTGGTTTGGTTCGGTTTAGTTCGGTTTTTTATAATAAAATCTAAAAACCGAATCAAACCGCAAAAAATATGCGGTTTTGGAAATTTTTGGTCCGTGCGATTTTTCGGTTTAATTGGTTTTCAGTTTTTTTGGGCGGTTTCGCGGTTTAGTTCGGTTTGGTTCGGTTTATGAACACCCCTACAATTGATAACATAAGTGCGAATTATGTTCTTTAACCGAGATGTAAGAGTGGTTCAAATGCTTATGAGTAAATTATGATGGACGAAAAATATTGTATATTGTATATGTTCGATGTCTTAATTTCTATTTTCAACCAAAGTTATTTTTGTACAAATACCATGAATCCATATTATCCAAAAATAGTGTAGGATTTATTGGTTGATACAGATTGATGGTTGTCCATTATTTATGTGCTTATATGCTACCAGCCTACCATAAATATTATGTAACCCTTCCAACTCTTATTGAATCGACATTTAGTGGCTTGAGGGGTGAGGGGTGTGGGTGTGGGGGGTGGGGGGTGAATTATGCTGGGATAAACACATGTGTATACTGACTGAAGTACACGGTACACTTCTGGTACCATCACATATAAAATTATATACTTTTTTGCTGAGAAAAATAAAAAACAAAAAATGTTGGATATAGCCCATGTTCATATCAGCATTAAAATTAAGGTTTGGGCTACTGGCCCAACTTTCTTGTAAAAAGAAATGAAAAAAAATCAGGCGATTGTTATTTTGACCTCCTCTTTTAATAATATATTTCTTTTGATTTTTTATCTTCCAAAATTACCCTTTTGTTCTTATTTTGACCACATTTTTTATCTAACGCTACAAGACAACGAGAGAGAATTTTGTAGCAACTTAATAGCCAAAGGGATTTAAGCCTTGCAAGTTATGTGTTTGTTTATTGTCACCAAATTACAAAAACGCTTCACTAACACATTTCTCTGTTTTCCTCTATTATTCAATTATAGTTTTCCCATGGCTTTGAAATTTTCACCTTGTGAGTGAAGTAGAAGCACACTTTACACAATAATTTGTTTCGTCTCTGCATGTCCTGTGCGGAGGATTGTAGCCAACACTCGAAGACGCGCGTGTGTCTCATTTGCACACTCAATTGGGAACGCATTTTGATTAATTCGTGTTGCAGTGCAATGGTCTGACACTTACTTCTAACGCATCCGCGGAAAGAAAATTGAAATTCTCCCATGAAAAGGGATGACAACAATGAGAAAAGAGAGTGGGAGGTATGTTCTGGAAACGTGATAATTGTAACAGGGTATTTTTGAAAAAATAAAAATAAAAAATGAAAGAGGAGGTATAATATTAGTGAAGGAAGGTATATATAACAACTGCCAAAAATCCATGCTTATTGGAGTTCAGGCCTGAGATTCACGTTATGAAAAAACATGTGGGTTTACAATTTTTCAACTAACATGTGAATATTATATTATTGGAGAATATTAATAAATATATTTAAAATACTAATTAAAAAAAAGTATACTTAAAAAATATTGACGATATATTTTGTAATAATCTTACCATAATTTTAATAATTTTTATTTACTATTTTTTAATCAATACACCTAAAATTCTGATTTGAATTTTTATACATATATATAACTATCAATGATTTTGTTAAGTAATCAAAAGTTTTAAAAAATACTAGAAAGTACTAGAATGTATAATATTTATTATTAACTACACATTTGATACTGTATTTTTTTTTTTAATTTATTAAAAAAATATTAACTTAAGAGTAACCTCTATTATTTTTAAGAGACAACAAAGTTTTATCCTCTGAGACCTTGAACTAATTACCCAAAATCTCAACAACACAACTAGGCCAAATATTAGTGAATTTAAGAATAACCTATATATTATCATATATAAAAAGAATTCTCTAATTACTTTTTTCTCGTGTTCACTCTGACTTTTCATTACATATCAATAAATATTAAAAATTTTAGATATAGTAAATGTTTTTAATAGAAATTATATTTTTATTTACTTAATCTATCTATATAGTAAAAAAAAATTTAATGTAACAAAAAAAATGTACCAAAACAATAAAAAAATTTAAAAAATTAATTTTATCTAGAAAAAAAATCACTAAATTTTATTTATCAAAGAAATTTAAAATTCATGTTATAAAATTTCATGTTAGAACATGGTATAAATATCCATTATAAACCAATCCACAATTATAAATTATTATTAATTGTAATGTTATATTATATTATTATTTATTTATACTTTTAAACTTTACCTTAACATTTCATATCTATTAATTTATAGATAAACTATTTTCTCATTTAAGCATTTTTTTTCTTAAATTTTCATTAGTTTCTTTATATTAATATTTTAGTTATGCATTAAATTAAAAATATATAATTTATCATATTTTATATTTAAAATTATTTTATGAATTACCGATTAATAGTAACAAACTAACAAAAACTCCCACTCTTTCTATGTATAAATTAGTTTAGTACTTATTAAATAACAAAGAATTTTATGCAAAAATGTTAAATACATTTATTTTTATCTAATATACTTATTTGATTAAATATTAAGAAACATATTCAGGGACAACGTACTTACTATACGACATCATGTTTACACTGAATAAAAAAGAGACAACAACATGATCACTCGTTTTTACAATGAATGAAAAAGAGACAATAATTAACTTTATTTTTATCTAGTGCTTGAAATGGAACATTTAATTTGTCCAAGTTCATATAAGATATGTACGTTCAGTACTGTTGAGTGTCTCCTAGCTCGGTCCTCACTCACGCAAAGTATTCATAATCGTGACTCCAAAGTTCTACTTCAGGCGCAGGGCTAAACCAATCGGGTTCAGCCATCAATACATCACAAGGATCAATGCACGAAATGTCAACAGCATATGGTTCCAACCAGAAGCTTTCGTCGTTCATAAAAGCAAATTCATCTGCATAATAATGAAGATCCTCAAACTTTTCATTGCTATGATCTTCTGCAGAGCTACACTGGGTTGAGGATATTATTGACGACGTCGTGCATGAATCGGTGGATTGAGAAGTAATTGGTGGAAGGTTTTGGAAAGGAACTTCTACAATATTGTTTGGTGCTGTTACTGGAGATTGATGCTTTGACGACTCCGAAACTGCAGTTTCAGCTTTAACGTTATTCTGTTGATATCGCTTCTTGAGATTTGTGTGCCAGTAGTTTTTTATTTCATTGTCTGTTCTCCCTGGCAGCTGAGCAGCAATGACAGACCATCTTCATAAGACAAGAGAAATTAAGATTTGAAATTTTGCTTAATGTGTTGGAACTTGCAACTTGCAAGTGATAATTCCATACCTAGCATATATATCTTCTTTAAATCAATAAAGGACATTTAATTTGTAGTATTTTATCTTAGTTTCATTTTATTTTTTTACTTAAATTATTTTTTTATACTTTCTTAATTAATTTCCTAAAATTTTCAGCAACATTCTATGACTGGTCTATACAACCTTTACTTTGCTTAAAACAGGTTTGAATTCCAGTCCGACGTGATTCAAGGTGTGGAAAGCACAAACAAGATGAAGAAGTGGCAGAAGACATCGCCAGTTGGAATTTAATCTCATATATATGTGTGCCATGATCAAAAGGATAAGTTTTAAGGCTTTGTCTGACATACATAAGATGACATACATAAGCAATATTCAGGTACATAGGGACAAATTTATCATGTCAGTCTTTGTAGGGGTAGAAGGGTTGGTAATTGGTATATTGATGGAACTTTATGCAAAAGCCAAAAACTGGTGTAATTCTGAAATCCTATTCTGAGGCTTAATTTAGGGTGTTTTTTTTTTCTGATACCGGGACAATAGGATGTAGAATGGTTTATATGTAAGGCTCATTTTGATAGCCTGTGCCGCATGTTCTATATATATCAATAAAATTTTATTAGCTGATAAAAACAAAACAACCTTTAAACCCTAAAATCTCGTCACATGCATTTCTAAGAAAACTTCCATTAATATTTTATTTACTGCAGTTCCTCGATTCAATGATCGATGATTTCATATACCTATTACCGAGACGTTGGAGCATCTTGATAATAGTCTCATCTTCTTCTTGAGTGTAGTTCCCTCTTTTGATATTCGGCCTTAAGTAATTCAGCCACCTTAGCCTGCAGCTTTTTCCACACTTCTCAAGACCTGAAAATGAATCAATATTCCAGTCATACATAACATATATAGTGATGGTTTCTTTACAGCACCAGTATTGTTAGGTCTATCTCTACAAAAACATGGAACATTATATAAATGATTTTTTTTTAAAAGAAGTCAATTTAATCAAAATTAAAATCTCTAGAAAAAATCGTTCTTCAACAACAAGCTAGAGAGTTTATAGCAAAGGAAGAAATAAAAGGATAGAGATTTTGAGTTACCTGCAAACTTGGGAAGTAGGTTCCAATTCCAGTGACCATATCTGGCAATATAAGCAATCAATTTCTTGTCTTCCTCTGGTGTCCATGTTCCTTTCCTAAGTCTACTTTTATCAGAGTACGTGTTTTTCACCATCTCTTCTTGTTTTTGCTTGTCTTCCAATGTCTATATCTATCACTAAGTACCAACAGTGACAAAACTGACTCAGACAGAGTAATAGAGAGAAAGAGACCAAATCTGATTTTTCTTTGCCTCTAACCAAAAAGTTCCATACTCTAACCTATTTATATACAATCAAGCATAAAGGCTCCACCTATGTATTCGATATCTCTTTCGTGGTTATCATTGTCTTCATGATGACAAGTGTGGTCACGCAACTAGGTTAGGTTAGGTTAGGTTAATGGAAATATTTTAAGACAAAATAATATAAATAATATCTAATTTTTATTTGGTTATCTTGTAGGAAATGTGCATGGAAAATTGAGAGATACGAGTAATATATGTGCGTGTGGTAAGAATTACAACTGAAATGTATTTTTTTTATTCCATGCCTATTATTTAACTTCTTATCTCACAATAATACACTTTTCTCATTTAGCTTCTTATCTCACAATACTACACTTTCCTCTCTCTCATCCATATAGACACGATGGAGTAAAAAAAAAAGACACGATGGAGTTAAAAAAAAAGTGAACTACAAAATCTATACACTAGTACATAATAATATGAAATGTAATTTTTATTTTCATTTATATATAGAAGCTCTAAAATATTACTCACATGCAGGGGTTGACCCATAACTTGAAGAGAGGGGTCAAAATCTTAGGCGTGATTACACTTTTGATTTTTTAAATTTGTAATTTTGTTCATTTACAATTTTTTTTTTAAATTTTGGTCTTCCAAATTTAAATTTATGCAGTTTTAATAATTCGTTAAAAAATAATGTTAACTTTCATTAAAAGTGTGTTGACTGTCGAATGTTAACGTAAAATTTTAACGGTTAATGCACTTTTTTTAATCCATGTATTAAAATTACATTAATTCAAAACTTAAAACTTAAGGATCAAAATCCCACAAATAAAAATTGTGGGAGATCAAAATAGTAAAATTAAAAATTTGAGAAACTAAAATATCATTAAGCCAAAATCTTATAGCTCAATCTAATATACGAGTACGTAGATTTGGGTCCATGGAAGAAAACAACTCATTAATTTTGATAAGTAGAACTAAGCTAAAAAAATCAATCCAACACAAACTTGTATGATAAAAGTTTTATATATAAAAAATGATAAATAATCTAATTCCTTGTTAAAAATGTAATATAATTGACAAACTCATACTTAAAAGAAAATAAATTAAATTTTAATCCTAAATGTATAAATATATAAAAAGTATGACAAATTAATCATACCATTAACTCATTTATGCTATTGTCTAAGTTTCGTGTCTAATTTATTCATAACGAAATGTATGCAGAATCATTTCATCTCCATGAATATTTAGGGAATTTTCAACAATTTGTACACTCCCCCGAGTACAAAGCACCTGCAGAAGAGGGTAAGATTAAGTACCATGATCATAATTGATAAGTATTAAAATTAGCGCCTCAGTTATCCTCGGTGATGGTTGAATAGTATTAAAACAATTTTTAGAAGAAATATCAGCCTAACAGCCGTTTTGCTTTTCAGCTAAATAATAAAACCGTCACATGTGATATTCATTGCGAGTAAAATGATAGTAAATCGTGGATGTAATAGTTGGTTAATTATAATTTATTATTTTTTAAAATAATTTTATAAAAATTAACTATTTTATTATAAATTTTAAATTATAATTAATTAACGATGTAAAATAATTTGAATAAAATGTTAATACATGATTATTATAAAATTATTTTACATAATTGATTAATCATAACCGACTATTATAATAACTTTTAAAATAATTTTATAAAATTTACTGTCTTACCATAATTTTATAAAATAATTTTACACCAATATCAAAAGTATATAAACTTTTTTCTCAAATAATTTTTTTTATTACATCGGTATATAAGTTTTTTTTTTTCTCATTCTTTATTAGAAAATAAGAATCTTTATCTTCTTACACAGTGAAAAAGCAAATGATTCATAACTATAATAAGTAACAGACAAATTAATTACCAGTTTGAGCTTTGAAGCACGGACGCATAAGATCCTTCCCTGTGAGTTGTGACCACTTCAATGTGAAATTAGGAAGAACTCTGGTTTAATTTCTTTCCTAGACAAATTAATCCATCCACATGATAAATTAGTCTCATTGAGTCAAAATAATCTCAAAGGTGACATGTAGGATGAAAATTAACAATAACAACAATAAGAAGTTATAAGTGGGTTGGGTGGTAAAATAAAAAATGAAAGGAGAAAGGAGAGGAATAAGTCGCATATTCGAGTTTTTCCGTTGATATTTCTAAAAATATACCATTAAACTTATATTTTTAATTAATATATTTTCCACATTAACATGTTTATTGCTTAACTTAACTATCATAAATCCAAAATTATGAAAAAAATAAGGATTTATTTTTGGACACATTATTTCATAAAGATTTTTAAAATATATTTATTAAAAAATACAATTTTAACTTATAAAATATTTTATTTTATTTTTATATTTTTATTTTCTAAAAATCTTTTTAAAATAATATGTAAAAATCTCTTTTATATATATATATATATATACATACACACAATTGTGGACATCTAATTTAATTCGGCAATACATGATTAATTTCTTTCTTTCATGTGCATAAGTCATAAAACAGATCCCAACCAATACCATTCATTACTTAGTTCGGGCTGGCTGAAAGAGACCCTCAAAGTTGTAGGAACCTTTCGTTGAATCGTATTTGACTTTTCGTTGAGTTGTAGAAACCTTTTCCATGCAATCATAGAGTACAGTTACATACGTGTGTGGATGAAAATATAGTACTATAATAAATAGTAAATGCATTGATCTATGCACAGGGAAGGGGTTAGGAATGTCATTCGGGGTCAAATTTGATTTAACCAAAATAATATATATATATATATATATATAATTTTTTAAATAATAACTTATGAAAATATTATACTTATACTTATCATTATCATAAAATAAATTAAAAGTTTAAAATTTAATATTACATATATTAAATTTGATCACCAAAACTTTCATAAATTTATAATAAAAATTGATAAATTTAAAGTATTTAGATAAATATCTTTTTATTATATTTTAAAAATATAATAAATTAAATTAAATTATATTAGTCACTAAATGATAGTTATTGAATCATAAAAAAAAATTCAATTTGTTTTTTTTTATTGGATATTTTTAATTTGTTCAAAATTAGAAAAATAATATTATTACATATTAAAAATACACTTTGATAAACAATAAGTGTTTGGATCCATATATATTTAATTCATAATAGACATAAAATTATTACAACAAAGTATCAATGTATCTAAAATATAAAAGATAATTGAAAAAAATATATATAAAGAAGTTATTGGAAAAAGAAAATATTTGTTAATATATTTAAAACTTTAATAGAAAGAGAAAATATCTATTATATAATATAATGTTCATAATTAAATTTAACACGTTAACAACAAGTTAATATAATTTTAAATTCTTTAATGATTTATAACAAAGAATTATAAAAAAATTAAATTATAAAAAAATAATAAAGTAACATAAATGTAATTATTCATAGTTTTTAAAATTATAACTGATAAAATAAAAATACTAACAACAAATAAATTATATTTAAATATTTTATAAAAAAAAAGAGTATAAATATATCTAAAATATTAATATAACTATTTTAAATATATTTATATAAAAAATAATAGAATATCATTATCTTCGTAATAATAACTATTAAATAAAAATAAAATATTTTTTCAAAAATAAAAAATTAAATTGTACTTATTTATCTAATTAAAAAATATAATTAATTATTATAATATTTATTTAATATTTTATTATTTTAATATATATATATATATATATAAAAGTCGGGGGACCCACCCCCATCCCCTCCCTCCGTCCCTGTCTATGCACTAAACTATCAGTCGATCTTGAAACATGGAAAACATGTTTTTCTTCATGTGATCGAATTACTCATTATTTTAAAAAACAGTTTTTGTCTATCAAGACTCAAGATAATTCAGGAAGATGAACATGGACAACTTAGTTAGCAGTCAAGCGGCGCCAACTTTCAAATCAAGTTAACTCACTCTGTTGATCCATGAAACTTATTATGGCCATTTTCTTATAAGACTTTGTCTAAAAAGATATGCATCTTTAGGAAAATATGATACGCTGATTTAAAAAAATGAAAATTTAAAAGAAATTATTTTAAAGTTTAATTTTTATATACTGTAAATCAATTATTTATTAAAAATATATATACTGCCAATATAAAAAAAATAGTCTAAAAATTAAAAAAAAAAATACTCTTTGAAATAAAATTGTTATAAAAAATAACATTTTTTTCATAGATAACCGTTTATGATTAAATGAGTTTCAATAAGCTTTACATTGTTAGTGTACTTAATCTGAAAAGAGTTGTATGTCTTTTAAAATGTACTTTTTTGTTTGGTCAGCTTTAAAAATGTACTTAATCCAATAAACTTTACTACCGAATTTTTTCTTGGTACATAATTTACTACCGATTGTTTAAAAATTTCTATTTTATATAAATGGCAGTGTGGGACCAGTACAGTTTGAGGTTAGGTCATAGGCGCCCATAGGTGTATTGACTGTTTTTAATTGATTTGAAATTTGATAGAGCTAATCACGACTGTTAATGTATGGGTACATAACCTTAATACGGGGTCGACCCTACAAGTTGAGGTAGGTTTAAGACTTTTAGTAATTAATTAAGGTGTTTTCGATTTGAAATTTGATAGCATTCAATATATACATGTATATGCATATATTTTCCACCTCGAATGTACCCACGAGCCATGAACGTGAATATACATCTTTTTTTTTTAATGCTTCAGAAATAAAAGGCAAAGACAAAGCATAAAGAAAGTACAAACAAATAGAAAATTTTAAGCTAGAAATCAAATTTAGAATCCCATGTCTTGATATTTAGCAAGCCAATCCTCCCACATACGTCTCTATATTCAAAAGTAACAGCTTAACTAAGCAAAATTTGACAGATATATGTAAAAAAAATACCAACCACGCGAGTCTGGATTTAGATTATTTATTAATTCAAATCATAATTAAATATTATAATTTCAATATAAGAATATGTTTCATCATGAATAATTTTTGTTTGCAATTATAATTAAAAAATAATAATTTACTTTATTAATATAAATACAAACCTATTTTTCATTACACACATTATTATAGTACTTGTAATTTTATTATAAAAAAAAAAATTTAAACAACTAAATAAAATAGATTGTTTAAAAATACTATTTATTCAACATAAATTTATTTTATGTCATGGATCATAATTGAAAATTAATTAAATATATAATTATCTCTCTCACTTTATATATATATATATATATATCAAACGTTAATATCCTTTAAAGATGGAAACAATTAACATTAAAATATTATTTATTTTTTATTTAAAATATTTTTGTTAGAAATATTATAATAATTTAATACTTAATTAATTAAAAAAATATATTTTTTCTTTCATCATTTATAACTATTTATATTAGAAAAAAATAATAATATTTATTTAAATTTTTTTAATTAGTAAATCATATCTTAATTTTATATCTACTAAATATTTAGTTTCATTATATTTTTTGTAAGTTTTATTTTTAATAAATTAATTTGACACTTTTTATCTATAATTTTTTAAAATTTTATAAATTTTACTCTATTATTTTACTCTTATATTATATGATTGCAGATTTTATTCTCAATTTTTTTAAAATTGAAATTTAATACCCATTTTTTATTTTTTTATATAAATTTTATATTAAATTTTTATTTTTTTTAAATTTATCTTCAATTTTTATAAAAAAAAATTTAGTCCCTCCTTATTTAAATTCCAGGATCCGTCCTGATAATAATATAAAAAAATTCACTTTCAAATAATAGTACTTTTCAATTAATTTAATGTATTATTGTGAAATGCTAATTGACTATATTTCATGAAAATGGAATGATTTAATTTTATTTATCATTTTTGAAAATAGATTTAAGCATTTTTTAACTGTCTCATTTAAATCAATTCCTTAAGATAATTTTATTATTATAATAAATTTTGATTCCAAAAGAGGTTTCAAGACCATCAAATTGTATTTCAAAATATGTATTTATGATTTATCCAAAATGTGTCGGGACAAGAATATGTAAAGAAACATTCAACAAAATAATCATTAACTTTCTAAAGTTGATTGTATCTAATGAAAAGAAAAATGTTACTTGAAAAGTTTCCATAAAAGAAAGAAATAGCAATTACCATGTTTTATTGTGCGACTCTATTCTCTCATTCTAGTATAGTGGCGCCTAAAATCATTTCACGTCAATTCGGCTTTTATTCATATATTTTGAGTAATAGAAATTTATTTCCGCTGTTATGGGCATTTTGGTCATTATAATAAATTACAATGCCCAAGGAGTGCCTTTAGTAATGGAGTATGCCAATAGCAAAGCCCCAGTTCATTTGCAAAGGCCTACACACCCACCATGTTCTAAAAGCCCATCAGTATTACGGTTTGGTGCTCACAGTCTCTATTTTATTGAGCACTCATTCAGATGAGCATTAGTCGTATCGTAATTCTCCCGAAAATGGGAGTTACATTACATCCTTGCTAATCATAATATAAGGCCTTCTAACAGACATACATCGTTGCAGGATTCTAAATTCTATATGGACTAAATATTAATTTTAGTATTTATATTAATTATTCACATTTAGATGGTTCAATTTAAGTGATCTAATTTAGAGAGTTCTTAAATTGTCAATAGAAAATAATATGAAATTAATAAGTGGATTGTTAGTTTTATCCATTGGGATATAATGGGAACTCTAATGGGTTAAAAATAAAAAGCACGGTGATGGTCCCTAATATACCAAATCAAAAAATGATTTTTTCCTCTCCCCATCTGAGAGAAAACGAAGGTCCCGTAAGGAGATTTGGTTGAGAAAAATCCATCAACCAATAGTTATTGATCAACAAAAGGCTTCCGCTGTGTGTGTTAATCACAATCTCTACGGAGTCAAGTATTTCTAAATCTCTCTTCTTCAATAATTTGACGTAATGCGATCTACACTTTCATTTGGTTATTTTATTTGGTCAATTTAAATAACCAACAAGTGATATCAGAGCCTCCATTATTGTTAGATTATTAGGATTAAAGTATAGATTTATTTTACCCGAATTCTTTTTTTAATTTTATGAACCCTAAGTTAATTTTTGGAAATTTTTTTTTCTTCTTTTCAGCTTCACTTTTAGGCGCATATGTGTCTTTTGCACCCATTGCAATTGTGCACTGCACCATTCTTGTTTTTTTTTTAATTGGCACATGTTCGTACGTGTGTGCCTTTACATATGTGCCTTCAGTTATTTTTTTTTATGGCATGGATAGTCCTTTGTAAATGAATTTTTTTTTAGAAGTCCGTGCTTATTTGTTCATCTTTATATATATATATATATATATATATATATATTTTCTATTACATGTGGGTGCATCTCACGCGGTAGTACTTTTGTGCAATTGTTGTTTGCTAATTGTGCAGCGAGTATTGCTTTTCTGTGTGCATGCTGCTTATAATTCTTGTACAAATTTGTTTGAATTTTTTTTTAAATTTCGTGAACAGTGATTAGAAATTTGGAATTAATAATTTTATTCACTTTCATGAATTAGTAATGATTATTTTCGTATAATTATTACTATCAGTTTAGGTGCAAATTTTATGCACTCTTCCTATTTTTTATGTCTGGTAATTTTTAATTGAATTAGTTGAAACAATACATTGCCAAAGTAATCCATATTGTATAAACTGATTTGATTAAAATTACATAGATGTTTGTATGAGATTATTTATGCGAATTGTGCTTTGCCCAAAGGAAGACACAATTTGGCCAAATAATAACATACTTGTGATGATAAGTATGTAACAATCATAAAGTAATTTTTTTTTTTCATGTGAATAATAGTCGGTCCAAAGAAAGACTATTATTTGACAAAACTGATTGTTAATATTTGATCATTGCGTTGAGAGTACCGTTTACAAATTAATTTTTCTTTCCAAAGACTAGGAATTAATGTTGTGCTGGATATCTTGTTATGAGTCAATTGTGTGAAATATTTGTATGTTTTGTTTTATATATATAATTTTTTTTTATATATATGGACTATTTGGTAATTTATAATCATGTTATTAATTTAATTTTGTTCTCTATTTTAGTTGACACTGCTATGAATGTTTCTACTCAAGTAAATTCTATCCCAATGTTGAATGAGACGAATTTTAAGGTTGGAAGGAAACCGTAAAAATTGTTCTCGGTTGTATGGATTTGGATTTAGCACTGAGGGAGGAACCACCCATTTCCACTTCGGAAGTCTCTAATGAGGCAAAAATTGAGAAATGGGAGAGGTCCAACCGAATGTGTCTTATGATCATGAAATGCTCTATACTAGCAGAAATTGAACAATACTTTGCTCAGAATGAAAAGGCGAAGACGAGCAGCCTTTTGGCTAAACTTATCTCCATGAGGTATAAGGGCAAAGGAAATGTTAGAGAGTATATTATAGAAATGTCTAATCTTACATCAAAACTTAAGGCACTAAAGTTAGAGCTTGGTGAAGACCTGTTTGTGCACTTGGTTTTGATCTCACTTCCTCCACACTTTGGACAATTCAAAGTGAGTTATAACACTCAAAAGGACAAATGATCCTTAAATGAGCTTATATCTAAATGTGGGCAAGAGGAAGAGAGGTTGCGGAAGGATAAGACTGAAAGTGTTCATTTAACTTTGACCTCTTACAATAAAAAGAGGAAAAATGCTAAGGATGTTGCAGAAGGGTCTTCTCAGCAAAAGAAATCAAAGAAAGTTGAAGAATTTACCTATTACTTCTGTAAGAAGTTGGGACACATGAAGAAAGAGTATCCCAAGTATGCCGCTTGGTGTGTAAAGAAAGGTAAATTTTTTACTTTTGTTTCTTCTGAAATTAATTTAGCTTTTGTACCTATGGATACTTGGTAGGTGGATTCTGGTGCTACTATTCACATAAGTATAACTATGCAGGTTGCCTGTGGAGTCGACCGCCAAGTGATGATGAAAGATTCATCTTTGTGGGTGATGGACAAAAGGTTGCAGTAGAAGCTATTGAAACTTTCAGATTACAATTAAAAACTGGATTTTATTTGGATTTGTTTGAGACATTTGTTGTATTGTCTTTTAGGCGGAATTTTATTTCTATTTCTAGTTTGGACAAATTTGGATTTTCTTGTTCATTTGGAAATAATAAAGTTAGTCTCTACCAAAATTCAAATATTGTTGGTTCTGGTTATTTAATTGATAATCTTTACATGCTTGATGTTGTTGGTTCCTATATTGAAATACTACAAACAACACGTGGTACAAAACGAAAATTAATTGAGAATTTAGCCACTTTATGGCACAAGTGTTTAGGCCATATCTCTAAACAGAGAATTCAGAGACTTGTGTCGGATGACATTCTTGATCTGTTGGATTTATTAGACTTTGATGTCTGTATTGAATGCATAAAGGGAAAACGAACAAACATAAGGAAATTAGGTGTCAAAAGAGCTAAAAACGTCTTAGAACTAATACATACTGATATTTGTGATTCGTTCCCTTCGACATCTTGGAATGGACAACAATATTTTATTACGTTCATAGATGACTTTTCTAGATACGGTTACCTGTATTTAATATATGAGAAGTCCAAATCCTTAGACATTTTTAAGGCTTTTAAAGCTGAAGTTGAACTTCAACTTGGAAAGAAAATTAAAGTTATCAAATCTGACCGTGGTGGTGAATACTATGGCAGATATGACAGATCAGGAAAACAACGTCCAGGGCCTTTTGCGCTTTTTCTCAAAGAGTGTGGAATTGTTCCGCAATACACTATGTCAGGCAAACCTAGCATGAATGGTGTAGCAGAACGAAGAAACCTGACTCTTAAGGATATGGTAAGGAGTATGATTAGTCATTCATCTTTGCCAGAGTCACTTTGGGGAGAAGCATTAAAGACTGTAGTTTACATCCTTAATAGGGTGCCAAGTAAAGCAGTTAATAAAATCCCTTATGAACTTTGGATTGACAAAAAGCCAAGCATCAAGCACTTGCACATTTGGGGTTGTCCAGCTGAGGCACGGCCTTATAAGCCACATGAAAGAAAGTTGGACACAAGAACAATTAACTGCTACTTTGTTGGCTATGTTGAACGCTCTCGGGGCTATAAGTTTTACAATCCCACTTCAAGATCATTTTTCGAAACGTGAAATGTGAGATTTCTTGAGAATGTTGAGTTTGGGAAGGAAGAGAATATAAGAAATGTTGTCTTTGAGAAAGAACCTGTCATTAACAGTAATCAAGTCCTCATACCTATTACTGTTGAGGACACCACTCCAGTAATAGAAGACAATGTTCAAATTGTTGTTGATAACATTGTTCTAGAACAAGACAACAATAAGGTTCTCCTTCCAATACCTATATAACAACCTCAACAACCTCAAGAAGTGCCATTAAGAAGATCCATTAAAGAGAGGAGAAGTGCAATTCCAGATGATTACATTCTCTTTCTTCAAGAACATGAGGATGGTATTGGTTTAACAGAGGATGATCCAATCAACTTCAGTCAAGCTATGCACAGTTCTAACTTTAAAAAATGGATTGATGCCATGAAGGATGAGCTGAAGTCTATGCAAGACAATGATGTTTGGGATCTCGTCGAATTACTTAAAGGTGTGAAACCCATTGGTTGTAAATGGATTTTTAAAACCAAGAAGGATTCAAAGGGTAATATCGAGAGATATAAGGCTCGTCTAGTTGCTAAAGGCTTTACTAAAAAAGAAGACATTGACTATAAAGAAACTTTTTCTTCGATATCTTCAAAGGATTCTTTTAAGATAATAATGACACTAGTAGCTCATTTTGATTTAGAGTTACATCAGATGGATGTTAAGACTGTGTTTCTAAATGGTAATATTGAAGAAACAATTTATATGGTGCAACCAGAAAACTGTGTCTGGTGACCAAAAGTCTATGGTGTGCAAACTAAAGAAATCCATCTATGGTCTTAAACAAGCTTCCTGTCAATGGTATTACAAATTTCATCAAGTCATTACCTCATATGGTTTTGAGGTAAATGTGGTTGATGATTGTATATATCATAAGTTCAGTGGGAGTAAATACATATTCCTGGTATTATATATCGATGACATATTGCTTACTAGCAGCGATATAGACTTCTTACATGAGACCAAGAGATTTCTAACGAAAAATTTCGAAATGAAAGATCTTGGGGAAGCCTCCTTTGTGCTAGGCATCAAGATACTAAGAGATCACTCTCAAGGTATCCTAAGGCTGTCACAAGAAAATTATATCGATAAGGTTCTAGAAAGATTCGGCATGAAAGATAGTAATCTAGGGGACACCCTATAGCTAAATGAGACAAATTTAGTCTCAAACAATGCCCCAGTAATGACCTTGAAAGAACTGAGATGTAAAAGATTCCCTACTCATCAGCAGTGTGAAGTTTAATGTACGCTCAAGTTTGTACTCATCTCGACATATCGTTTGTTGTGGGAGTCTTGGGTAGATACTTGAGTAATCTTGGAATACAACACTGGAAAGCAGCAAAACGCGTAATGCGTTACTTAAAGAGAACAAAAGGATACATGCTTACCTATCAAAAGTCTGATCATTTAGAGATCATTGGGTACTCAGACTCTGATTTTGCTGGATGTCAAGATAGCAAATGCTCCACATCTAGATACATATTTATGTTAGTTGGGGGAGCTATCTCTTGGAAGTCCGTTAAACAGACTTTGATAACTTCTTCGACTATGGCTGCAGAGTTTGTTGCTTGTTTTAAGGCATCTAATCATGAAATGTGGCTGCGAAACTTTGTCACTAGTCTAAGAGTGGTCGATCACATTGAAAGACCATTGAAAATTTACTGTAGCAATAACTCAGCAGTTCATTACTCCAACAGTAATAGGAGTGCAACTAAGTCAAAATTCATTAACATTAAGTTTTTGGTTGTTAAGAAAAAAATTCAGAATAAATAGATTTGCATAGAACATATAGGGACTCATTCCATGCTAGCTGATCCACTTACTAAAGGTCTGGTACCTAAAGTCTTTCATGAGCACACTGCTCATATGGGTGTAATTTCTAATAGTACTTAAGTTTAGTGGGAGTCTTAGTTATGTTCTATATCTTATGTTTCTCAAACATTTTATTGTTTGGATTTTCTGTAGAAATAAAGTTGATGTTTATCATCTTATTATGAATTTGTTATGTTTTACATGCGATTTTATTACATTTGGATTGATCTCTATAAAGAATAAAGTTTGGACTAATTGAAAATAAACATGATTAAGATCACATGACATGTTATTTTCATACCACTTATCCATATTTGATCTATGTAATCAAATATAAGTAATAATGGTGATCATTGTGGCTTAGTCATGTTGAGTTTGTGATGAAAACCGCAGTAATTCCTTGTTCTTATATGAGATGAACCAGATTGTTAAAGGGAAGTCTAAAAATGAATAACGTACGATTGCGTGCTTAAAGAACTCTGTGATATAAATGTCTAAGATTAATATGAAGTCCAAGTGGGAGATTCTTAGGAATTTATTTATTCCTAATTAATTAATATGGACTAAATATTAATTTTAGCATTTATATTAGTTATTCACATTTAGATGGCTTAATTTAAGTTATCTAATTTAAAGAGTCCTTAGACTGCCAATAGAAAATAATATGGAATTAATAAGTGCATTGTCAGTTTTACCCATTGGGACATAATGAGAATTCTAATGGGTTAAAAATAAAAAGCACGGTGATGGTCCCCAATATACCAAATCAGAAAACAATTTTCTCCTCTCCCCATTTGAGAGAAAACGAAGGTAGGAGATTTGGTTGAGGAAGATTAATCAACCAATAGTTATTGATCAACAAAAGGCTTCCGCTGTGTGTCAATCATAATCTCTATGGAGTCAGGTATTTCTAAATCTCTCTTCTTCAATAATTTGACGTAATACGATGTGCTCTTTCATTTGATTATTTTATTTGATCAATCTAAATAACCAATACTATGCACCACAAAATCCAAAACTTTCTGGTCAAATGCAAAGTGCTCCTCTTTAAAAAAATCGCCACAATTTGTTTTTTACTATAAAAAAAAATTTATGTAAATAATAAAATCTATATATTTTATTTGATAATTTTGACAAAATAACTAAAAATAATATTTATTGATAAAAAAAACTTTTAATTTAAATAACTAAAACAAAAATGTTTTTTAAGGTGTAAAAATATCATCAAAGTATCCTTGGTAACCTCTCTCCCTCAAAATTGCCCCCAAGTTCACTTTCAGCCCTTAGTCAACTCACTCATGGGCTTGACAAATCCTATGATATGAAATCGGCTTTTGTCAAAACAGAAAAGAACATAACAGAACCAGACACGTCCATGCCAAGTTGTCAACCTTACACAACAAATTTGTATCCAAAGTCCAAACACATATAATACCTTTGCAGGCCTTCTAAACTCTATTCACCACAAAATCCAAAACTCTTTCGTCAAATGCAAAGTGCTCCTCTTTATTTTCGTCCTTGTCCCTATTATATTTGACTCAATAATATATACACACGTACATGAACCTCCACTCCTATCTCTCCAAAACCCATTACTAGTATAATTCATAACTATGAGAAAGGTTTCAAAGAACAGGTTCTTAACCTGTTTCCGTCCTGTAGTTGATATAGATGCCATGCTTGACCCTAAAGCTGTCGTTCATCGTTCTGCTACTCGTCGTTTTGCATGTATCCCCGTTGCAGACACTAAAAATTCAACCACCAAAGCCACGTTTTCGGACCAAGAGTTGGCACAGAATTGGCTAGTTGTGCCTCATCCTCCAAAACGAACGTTTTCTAAGGTGATTAAAGTTAAAGCCATAGTGTTTCAAACCGTGTTGGTTTTTATAATCCTACATATTGTATATATTACTATATTTAAATAAAAAGAATAAAATAACTATAATCTTGAGTTAATATCTTAATTTGCCTCACAGAATACAAGAGCTCGAAAGAAAAATGTTGATGGCCAAAGTTGTTTTGGATCAAAGGGTAGTTATTCGGCATACACAGAAAGTTCATCAACCGGTGATGAGAAGAAGAAACAACAAGCTTTTGTGGACACTAATATTAAAAAAATCAAGCCCCCTGAATGGTCTTCGTCGAATTCATCTTCAAATTCGCCCGAATCAAAGAACATATCAAACACCAAAGACCAAGTAATAGAGAAGCAAAAGAAAGTCCATTGCGTAGGAATATACTGGATTCTCGTAAGTTTAGTAGTTACGGTCTTTTGGGGTAAGGTTAACGTTATTATTTGGACATCATTATTGTTATCCTTTTTCTCTCTTTGGAACGCAAGCTGTTGCTGGCAAAAAGACGCAGAATCCAAAGCCTACAATAATAGCCGCAGAGACCGTAGTGGAAGGAATGGTCGAAATAATGGAACGTTCGTAATGGCCGTTGAATCTTTTACGTGAGGATCCCTAGCTCCTTTTTGTGCTTGAGGCTCTTCTTCAAAAATAAAGAGATTTTCTTTGGCCCAATGGATAGAGAGACACAAGTTTCTTGTGACGTTGACTTTTCACAATTGGCATGTATATTTACAAATGAAAAGTAGAAAGAAAAAAAATAGTTATCAACTTCGATGGGATGATGATGTTTGGTTGTGTATAACAAATAGTAATACTATCAAGGTTGTAAAATGTAAACCTTAAATTTAAAGTCGAGATATTTTGCAATAATTAAGTTTTGGTTTTGACAGGTTAGTTCCCCTAAACTTCAGCAATCAATCGACGAGAAAATTATAAATAAGTGGTCATTTATCTTTAAATTATGAAGATATTTTAGGGAAACACTACTTGCATGAGATGCAATTTAAATGCATGTCATCCGTTTCCTGAATTATGGTTTGTAGAATTGTAGCTGTTGGGGCAATTTTTGGCAAACATTTAAACTGAGACTTTTATTCTAATTTCTAAACTCACGCTTATTGAATGTTTTTTTTTTTTATAACGTATTTAAATTTATTTTCTTCATATAAAACAAAATCAAGTAAATTATATGCAGAAACGTGTATATAGGTATTTTTTTTATCAACTTATTTTTAATTTATAATTAATTTTTAAGTAAAAATTTGTAAAAACTTCTTAAGATAAAAATTATTTATTTTTAATAAAGAAAAATTAAAAATAAGGAGTTTTATAATAAATCATACAAAATTACTTATGCAAACTTTATTTTTATGTCTTTTTTTGAATTTTAATAAGATCAATTTTTGAAATAATTAATATTATTTTTTATAAAAAAAAATATTAATGATTAATTTATTAATTTTTGGTTAATGGGTGAGAGTCGAACCCAAAATCTTTGATTATATTTTTAACTTTGAAAAATATTTAAAAAAAAAATAAATATTAACAAATAATTTTTTACTTATTTTTAAAATTTTTATTTTTAACTTTTACTTCAAATTAAATTACAAATTTAAAAATAAATTGGATTAAAAGTAACCTTGATTATTATAATCCGGAGGAAAAGTCCAACAAAATCTCATGAAGTTTCTCATATGAACAATTGACCATGACCAGGACACGTAACGTAATGAAGGAAGATTGCCCCGACCAAAAAAGTGCTGAATAGTCAGAGCAAACAGTCATCTTGATTATGTCTGCTGAACACAAAAGTCCCCTGTTAGCGCTTTTACTATTCTTTGTTCCAACAGGATCGTTTCTTAATTTGTTTGCTCCACTCTGCATTTGCTCATTGGAGTCATCGGCATAGTAGCGATGTACAACATGAGAACCCCGTTGTTCTGCTTCTGCCTCTGTTTTTCTTTGTTCACCCACAATTCCCTTGCAGCTCTCACCACCGTCAATTCAAGCCAAACTCTCTCTGGGGATCAAACTCTCGTCTCTAAAGATGGAGTCTTCGAACTGGGATTCTTCAACTACGGTAATTTCTCTAACTACTACATAGGCATGTGGTACAAAAAGATAATCCAAAGAACAATAGTTTGGGTAGCAAATAGAGACAACCCTGTCTCTGATAAGAACACTGCCAATTTAACAATATCTGGTAATAATTTAGTTCTCTTAGATGGGTCTTCTAATCAAGTTTGGTCAACGAACATATCTCCCAGGTCAGGTTCTGATGTAGTAGCAGCTGTTCTCTTAGATTCTGGGAATCTTGTGTTAACAAATAGGCCTCATGATGCTTCAAGTTTTCTTTGGCAAAGTTTTGATCACCCAACTGACACGTTCCTTCCGGGTGGCAAACTTAAACTCGACAATAAAACAAAGATACCTCAATACCTCACTTCATGGAAGAATAGCGAAGATCCTGCGACGGGTCTATTCTCTGTGGAACTAGACCCCGAAGGATCCACTGCTTTTTTAATTCTTCGGAACAAGTCTGAAAAGTATTGGACAAGTGGAGCTTGGAATGGACACATTTTCAGCCTTGTTCCCGAGATGAGGTTGAATTATATCTTCAATTTTTCCTTTGTGTCGAATGAGAACGAGAGCTATTTTACATACTCCCTGTATAACACTTCCCTTATATCGCGGCTTGTGATGGACGTCTCGGGGCAGATCAAGCAACTCTCGTGGTTGGAAAATTCTCAGCAATGGAACTTGTTTTGGTCGCAGCCGAGACAACAGTGTGATGTATATGCCTTTTGTGGTGCATTTGGGAGCTGCACCAAAAACTTGATGTCGTGTTGTAATTGTTTGAAGGGTTTTGAGCCAAAGTCATGGTCTGATTGGAATCTGGTTGATTACTCGGGCGGGTGTGAAAGGAAGACCAAGTTACAATGCGAGAATTCCGATCCCTCTAGTGGTGATAAGGACAGGTTTCTTGCAATTCCAAACATTGCGTTACTTAATCATTCACAATATGTGGGATCGGGGAATATAGGGGAATGTGAATCAATTTGCTTGAGCAACTGCTCCTGCACAGCTTATGCATTTGATGGTAACGGGTGTTCAATTTGGTTTGGCGACCTTCTGAATGTGCAACAGTTATCTCAAGATGATAGTAGCGGACAAACTCTTTATGTCAAACTTGCAGCATCTGAGTTTCATGGTGATAAAAGCAGAGTTGGGATGATAATTGGTGTGGTTGTGGGCGTGGTTGTTGGCATTGGTAGTGTTATCTTGGCCCTTCTTCTGTATATCAAGATTAGGCGAAGAAATAGAATGGTTGGACTTGGAGCAGTGGAGGGTTCATTGGTTGCATTTGGGTACCGAGATTTGCAAAATGCAACAAATAACTTCTCTGAGAAATTGGGAGAAGGAGGGTTTGGTTCTGTTTTTAAAGGAACATTGGGTGACTCCAGTGTGGTAGCAGTGAAGAAGTTGGTAAGTACTAGCCAAGTAGAGAAACATTTCCAAACAGAAATTACAACAGTAGGGAAAGTACAACATGTCAATCTCGTTGGGCTTCGTGGATTCTGCTCTGAAGGTACCAAAAAGCTGCTAGTTTATGATTACATGCCAAATGGCTCCTTGGATTTCCATCTGTTCCAGAACAAGAACTCTAAGGTGTTGGACTGGAAAACAAGATACCAAATTGCCTTGGGAACAGCAAGGGGATTAGCTTACCTTCATGATAAGTGCAAAGACTGCATTATACATTGTGATGTAAAGCCCGGAAACATTCTCCTAGATGCTGATTTTTGTCCCAAGGTTGCTGACTTTGGCCTGGCTAAGCTGGTTGGAAGGGATTTCAGCAGGGTCTTCACAGCAGTTAGAGGAACAAAAAACTATATTGCTCCAGAATGGATTTCTGGGGTGCCTATAACCGCCAAAGTTGATGTGTACAGCTATGGGATGATGCTTTTTGAGTTTGTATCAGGTAGGAGCAACTCTGAGCAGTGTGAAGGTGGCCCATTTACCTTATTTCCTACCTGGGCAGCAAACGTAGTTACTCAAGGTGAAAATGCTCTTAGCCTTTTGGATCCTAGTTTGGAGAGAAATGCTGACGTTGAAGAGGTGACTCGAATGATAACACTTGCATTGTGGTGTATCCAAGAAAATGAGATTCTGCGACCAACGATGGGTCAGGTAGTTCATATCCTTGAAGGAATCTTAGACGTGAATTTACCTCCCATCCCAAGATCTCTTCAAGTGTTTGTTGATTACTAAGAGAATTTGTTTAGTTTGCTACACCTACTCAAGCTCACAACATCTCTTCTGCAAGCTCCATTTCATTGGGAGGAGAAAATTAAAAGGACACCTCTGTCACACTAATTAGTTGTTACTGATACAAAATATGGCATCTTTTTATTTATTTTTACGAGTGTAATTGTAACGTGGTGTACATGATGAGATTTTCTTTCCGTGTTTGTAACTGAATACCACACGTAAAATTACTTTCTACGTGTTAATGTATCATATAAACTCACACCAGACATTCATTCTTATGTTGTTTATGGTTTTCTGGATAAAAGTTTTAATTTTGTTGAAACAGTTGGATGATGTTAGTAAGTTGTGCTTTGAAGAAGAAGGCCGCGGCTAAGGAAGAGAAACAATACATGAGGTCCCAAACAAGACAAACACAGACCCAAGGACTAGGATTTGTATGTCACGGGTAGAAGTTTTTCTCAATAAAGTTGTATCAAAGGGATAAGTGTCATAGGCTATAAGAGTATTTGTTAGAACTGTATGAGGTATTGATTGATGGAATGCATGCAATTATAGGGTACCGTTAGAGCTTAGGCAATGGTTAAGTTGATGTAACTTGTACGTATACATTCTGTAAAAGGAATGAAAAATGCAGTCTTTGAATTCCTTTTTCTCGATTCTACTTTGGAGGTTGTAGTCCTTGAAACATCTATTTTAGTCCTCTGTCTCCTAACAATAATTAGAGTTATTAGATTGCCATCATCCTCAGTTCAAAAAAAGATCGATATCATCTTAAGAATAAACTTATCTGAATATTCTATGCAAGTTTATGTCCTTAACACACAGGAAAGTACTAGTACTACTAATGTTAAGGGTACTCAGTGCCAGCAACACTTAATGTTTTCTCATAAGTATCTTCAATGCATGGAATCTTGAAATTAATGTTTTTTTTTATTACATTTAAATTAATGTTTGAAGACCAAAAAAAATGGGAGTGTACATTTTGGCATTTAAAACTGCAGTATAAAATAAAAGATAGTAATAAAATAAGAGAGATATCAAACCTAACACACTGATACAATAGGAAAAGAGATTAAATAATATAAGAAAAATTCATACTCATTTCTTGTCTCTACTTTGTCTGTGTCTTTCACCTATTAGAAAATCTCAGTGATAGAGAAGCCTCTGGATCACCAAGACAGCATCTTGTTTGATATCACCAAACACCTCTCCAGATCTTGATCACATCAATGAGTACAGTAACATGCTAACAGCTATATAAAATTACATATTGGTTGAAAATTAAACAAACATGGAAAATAAAATATAATGATTTACACCATACATTACAATTGCATTCGTAAAAACCGGAAAAAAAAAAGACATATTTTGTATCAGTCACAACTAACAAGAGAGATAATTAAACAATGTCCACTAATTTTCTTCTTCCAAGGACTTGGAGCTTGCTGAAGAGATGTTACTTTTGGCTTGAGAGGAAGAGGTCGTTGAGACGTTGCTCTTCACTTGTGAACTTTGGGAGGAGTTTGACTCCGTGTAGAAAACTAAACTCTCCTGGTTGTCAACAAGCACTTGAAGGGACCTTGGAATTGGAGGCAAATTCACCTCCAAGACCCCCTCAAGGATTTGAACCACTTGACCCATGCTTGGCCGTTGAGTCTCATTGTCTTGGACACACCAAGAAGCAACTTTTATTATTTTTGTCACCTCCTCAATCTTAGCATTACCCTCCAAACTATGGTCCAAAAGGTTAGCAACACTGCCACCTTGGACAACAAGATTTGCCGCGAAGGTAGGGAAGAAGGTGACTTTGCCATCTTCTGATGGCTCAGAGTTCCTCCTACCTGATACAAACTCAAAAAGCATCATTCCATAGCTGTACACATCAGCTTTGGCTGTGATAGCCACCCCAGAAATCCACTCTGGAGCAAGATAGCCTCTTGTTCCTCTCATGGTTGTGAGAACCCTACTGAAATCCCTTCCAACTAGCTTAGCCAGGCCAAAGTCTGCAACCTTGGGACAAAATTCAGCATCTAGGAGAATGTTTTCTGGCTTCACATCACAGTGTATGATACAATCTCTACACTTCTCATGAAGATAAGTCAATCCCCTTGCTGTTCCCAACGCAATTTGGTATCTCATTTTCCAATCCAACACCTTAGAGTTCTTGTTATGGAACAAATGGAAATCCAATGAGCCATTTGGCATATAATCATAAACTATCAACCTTTTGGCACCTTCAGAGCAGAATCCACGCAGCCTAACTAGATTAACATGCTGCACTGTCCCTATTGTGCTAACTTCTGTTCGGAATTGTTTCTCTCCTTGGCTGATACTTTCCAACTTCTTCACTGCCACCAAACTAGAATCACCCAATGTTCCTTTGAAAACAGAACCAAACCCCCCTCCTCCCAATTTCTCAGAGAAATTCCTCGTTGCATTTTGCAAATCTTTGTACCCAAATGCCACCAACGAACCCTCCACAGGCTTTCCTGCTCCAATCATTCTCTTCCTCCGCCTAATCACGAAAAACAAAAGAATAGCCAAGAGAACACCAATGCTAGCAACCACTCCCACAGCCACACCAATAATAGTAGCATTACTGTTTTTACCATCATGAAACTCAGATGCTGCAAGTTTCACATACAAAGTTTGTCCGCTATTATCATCAGAAGATAACTGTTGCAGATTGAGAAGGCTATCAAACGAAATCGAACACCCGTTACTGTCAAATGCGTAAGCAGTGCATGAGCAGTTGTTCAAGCAAATTGATTCACATTCCCCTATATTCCCCGATCCCACATGTTGTGAATGTTTAAGTAACGCCATGCGTGGAATTGCAAGAAACCTGTCCTTATCACCACTAGAGGGATTGGAATTCTCGCATTGCAACTTGGTCTTCCTTTTACACCCACCTGAGTGATCCTCCAGATTCCAATCAGACAGTGACTTTGGCTCGAAACCCTTCAAACAATTACAATACGGCATCGAGTTTTCAGTGCAGCTCCCAAACGCGCCGCAAAAGGCATAAACCTGACACTGTTGTCTCGGCTGCGACCAAAACAAGTTCCATTGCTGAGAATTTTCCAACCACGAGAGTTGCTTGATCTGCCCCGAGACGTCCATCACGAACCGCGATATAACGGACGAGTTATACATGGAGTAGGTGAAATAACTCTCGTTCTCGTTCGACACAAACGAGAAATTGTAGAGATAATTCGCCCTCATCTCGGGAACCAAGCTGAAAATGTGTCCATTCCAAGCTCCACTTGTCCAATACTTTTCAGACTTGTTCCAAAGAATCAAATAAGAGGTTGATCCATCGGGGTCTAGTTCCAGAGAAAAAAGACCCGTCGCAGGATCTTCGTTGTTCTTCCATGAAGTGAGGTACTGTGGTCGCTTTGTTTTGTTGTCGAGTTTAATTTTGCCACCCGGAAGCCACGTGTCAGTTGGGTGATCAAAACTCTGCCAAAGAAAATCTGAATTTGAAGCAGAAGAAGCATCATTAGGCCTATCTGTTAGCACAAGATTCCCAGAATCTAGGAGAACAGCTACTGCAACAACAGAACCTGACCTGGGAGAAGTTATGTTTGTTGACCAAACTTGATTTGAAGACCCATCTAAGAGAACTAAATTGCCACCTGATATTTTTAACGTGGCAGTATTCTTATCAGAGACAGGGTTGTCTCTATTTGCTACCCAAACTATTGTTTGTAAGGTGACCTTTTTGTACCATATGCCTATGTAGTAGTTAGAGGAGTTACCTGGCTTGAAGAAACCCAGTTCAAAGATTCCACCTTTAGAGACCAGAGTTTGATCCCCGGTGAGAGTTTGGTTTGTAGAAACGGTTGTGAGAGCTGCAAGGGAATTGTGGGTGAACAAAGTGGAAAAGAGGGTGAGAAGAGAGATGCAGAACCAGAACCATGGGTTCCTCATGTTGGTGTAGGGAGAAATTGTACTTCGATTTGGATGCAGTGGAGCAGAGAGAGAAATAATGAATGAAGGAACAAAACAAATAAGAGTGGTTACTAGTTAGTAGTTAATGCGCTAACGCGGCGACTGTTGTGTTCATCAAGTGAAACGAGGCTTTTTGTTCTGACTATTCTTTCTCCTAACTAACATACATGTGTAGTGTTATGTCAACGTTGAGTTGTAAGCGTCTTGTTTGTGATGGAAAACTTTTGAGTAAGAGAGCAGTAATGTGAAACGATACAGCAAAAGTTTATGTGAACTGTGAAGCAGTATTTCTCTTCTGGCTAATTTCACACTCGGCCAATAGTTCAATTTCAATCTTCTAAAGTCTAAGCTGACAAAACTTAACTTAAGACAAGAACAGTAAATAACAACTCTAGTTGAACTGGAAAAAAGTATTTTAATTGTTGAATTGAATATCAATACTGTGGTAAATACAACTCTCCATGTAGTACCATCTTCATCAATATCATTCATCACAAAAAAAAAAAAAAAAAATCCTCACCTACGATTTGCGAATTATTTGTTTAAATTTTTAAATGGATTGTATTAGATTGTTGTTTTCCATCATTTTCCCTTCTTTTAATGATGATGAAGACATTGGTCATCAAGTTGAGGAGAGGTTAGTTGGGAAAAGAAGAATCGTATTAATGTGTAATTGATGGAAAATAACACCATATATATGACATTTTCACCAGAAATATAAAATCTAAAAAGAATCCTGGCTGGTAGGTGTTTCTCTATATGATTTTGACATGATCCTACCCGAGCTCGGATCACGGTGGGGAGAGTATTGGTTATCCTCGTGCTGAAGCAACACAAAAAGTAGTAGTAGTGGTTATTTTCAAAGACTTTTAAGCTCATATTACAAACACTAATAAAATGATGATGGAAATATAGAGACAGAACATATTTGATAATGGGGTATTGGCCTAACGCGTGGTGGCAAAAGTTGGTGTGTGGAGTGATTCTCTTACATCAGTTCATTATTTGAAATCAAAACTACTGGTACTAAGGGACAAATTTTTTATGTAATCAAACAAATAAATTCATAAATTACTTAACGAGACAAATTTTATTAATGAAGTCCTATCTGACCCAACACTTGATATTAAAAGCTGTCCACTCCTTGTTCAATTAATAATTTAAGACTGTCCCAAGTCCATGCTCCTTTCATTCTACCTTGCACTATTTTAATAGTAGGACATCAATGCATCACAGCAAATTTTTATTTACACTATACTATAGACTAATAGAACTATGTTTCTACAATTTCAATCAAGATTCAAGTCACATGCATATGTTTTTTGGGCTTAATGTTACACTAGAGAGGAAAGAACACTCACTTATAACTGCATGGCATTGTCACAGCTAACTCCCTCACAGTCGCAACTCAAAGACCTAACCAACCAAATCTTACAATTTACAGTGCTCAACGACCCCAATAACTTGCATCTATCTATCACAATATCAAGTGCTCTTCAAGAGCATTTATGTATTTGCAACAAAAAGAACGAGAAATTGTAATGTTAGAATTTGTTGTAGATTCTTTGCTTTATTATGAATTTCAATAGCTACTACACCAATTGTTAACTCGCATATAAAAGTTATGGAACAGAATTTTAAGTAGCAATATGAATAATTGATTTAATAAAGTCTTCAAAAATAGAGTTCTTGATTTTATTTTTTTAAGGGTTTTTTTTTGGCAATATGGATAACTTACCTGATAAAGTCTTAAAAAAGTAGTTGTTTTAATTTGTTTCATAAGATTCTAAGTATTTTTATGATAATTTTTTTTTTGTTCTAAATAGATAAGATTATTATAAAACGAAAAACTCTATTTTTAAGTATTTTTTTGCTACATGGAGAAAAATACAACTCTATTTCGAAGTATTATTATATAGCTGCACGTTCAGAATTTAAACTAAAAAATATTGTTTAAACACAAAACTTTATTTTATTTGTGCGTCAGCGTCATAGATTCATAGACTCATAGCTACAAAATGCCAAAAACAAGAAACCTTGAGTATTTGTTCTAGTTTTTATTCATGAAAAGTCATAATAGGCCCACCCAAAACTAATTGGGCATTTGTCTTTCGTAGCCCAAGTTTGTTCTGATATGCTCTAAACTATAAGATTATCTCAATATTTACAATTATATTTAAAGTTTTTCATGTGTTATACTAATCTAAAATTATTTAATACTTCACTAATATGCATTAAATTTGATACATTATATATTTTAAGATATACTAAAAAAAATAACAAGTGTTTGATTAAGTTTTTATATTATTTAGTTTTAATAAAACTTGACTGCAAATTATAGTTAATTGTGAGATCAATAAAAATAACTTTATATGAGTTAATTTTCTCTGTGTATATATAACTTCTTATGAGCTGCATAATGTCCTACAAGTTTTCTGGAATAATTTAGATATAATAATTTAAATGTTATAGATATTATTGTTAACCAAACTTAAAACTTTACTTATATACAATAAAAATTAACATTGATAATTAAAATAATTTTCTAATTTTGATTAAAAATAATATAAAATTCACTTAGCATGCTATATTTGAATTTGATCATTTTTTTTTAATGTGAATGGATTTAAACGTTAAAATCAATGAGATGACTAGACGATAAAATGTTTTTTTTGTCTCTCTCCATCGATTGTATTAAGACTTCCCTGCTATAAATCCAAATCCAGCAGTGCTCAATCAATTAGCCATGGATGTAACATTGAAGTCAGATTCAACTAATACACCAGAAAACAGCTGTGATTGAAAACATTTTGACAATCCTGAATCCCCATCTGGGTTTAGCAAGAGCCGTTCATTTCGTATATCACATGGCAACAAAAATTATTGACCCAAGAGTGACCTTGGTGTCCAATTGCTAATAAACTCCATCTCTTGCCACCTAAGCTGACATTTATCATTTCTGATCTTCAAGAGTTACCTTTTAATCAAATCCCTACTACACGTCCCTGTTGAAAACTCCTCCTAGTTTGGCTCCTTTTGTCCTCTAGTAAAACAATCTGACAAAGGACAATTAACCTATCTCGTGTCCTCCAATATAACAGCATCAAATATTACTTAACATTAACACCCTTGTAACTAACCTAACCAATTTATGGTTTAGAAATTCAATCTTCTTCATTAATACACCATTCACTAGTTAGTTCATAAAAATAAATAATTTATCACACACAAACAATTTATCCGCCGAAGAGCCAAACTCAATGTTTTATAATTTATTTATCGGTTGATATTGCGACATAAATTAGGTGTGAACGACAAAAAGTACAATTAGCAGGAGGCGAGTGGATAATTAAGCATTATCTAATAACGAATTAGTTGACGCGTAATCCAAAAGAGAAAGAAGCAACCAACGTGAAAAGACCAACGCACCCTTTCCGACACTAAACTTACTTTCCAGTTTCAAAAAGAAAAGCGAGTATCTCTCGTGCTGACGCTTGAAGACAGTGAAGGGAAAAAAAGGCTAAGAAATTCATTAATTCTAGAAACCTCTCATCAGAGTCTTTGATCCGTGAGAAGAGAACCGTGACTATATCAATTACTCAAACTCCGAAAGTTCGATCACTTTTGCATTGACCTAACCTGTTCTCTTCGGTTACCAAAACCGTAATCTGCTCACAACATGAACCCGCAATCACCGGTTCGGGCGGAACCGGATGCTCCGGTTCCGACGTTCTCCCCACGGTTGGCGCTCACGTCCGGTTCGCAGCGGAAAATCGCGATCGCGGTCGATCTCAGCGATGAGAGCGCCTACGCGGTGCGCTGGGCGGTGCAGAACTACCTGCGACCGGGCGACGCCGTCATCCTCCTGCACGTGCGTCCCACGAGCGTTCTCTACGGCGCGGACTGGGGCTCCGTGGATCCGAGCTCGGCAGAGGACCACGGCGACGGCGGCGGCGACGAGGAGTCGCGGCGGAAGCTGGAGGACGACTTCGACAACTTCACGGCGACGAAGGCGAGCGACCTGGCGCAGCCGCTGGTGGAGACGCAGACACCGTTCAAGATCCACATTGTGAAGGACCACGACATGAAGGAGAGGCTGTGCTTGGAAGTGGAGCGCCTCGGGCTCAGCGCCGTCATCATGGGGAGCCGCGGCTTCGGCGCGTCCAAGCGAGCCGCGAAGGGGAGGCTCGGGAGTGTCAGTGATTACTGCGTGCACCATTGCGTGTGTCCCGTTGTGGTTGTGCGTTACCCCGAGGAGAACGATAACGGTAACGGTAACGGTAACGATGCTGGTGCTGCTGGTGTTTTGCAGGTTGGAGAACCGCTGGAGCTTCCACCTGTGCCGGAGGAGGAGCATGAGGTATATCTTGATGCTTCCGATGAGCACATAGGTTTGCTTTGATCTTCAACTTTTTCTTAAATAAAATAAAATTATGGTGTTTTTTTTTTAATTCGCTAATAAAAGAAAATTATGGTATTAGTATGATTTAATTTTGCTCAGTGTATAGTTGGTCTGACTAATGATCTTATCTGTGTTTATTGGTAGCGGAGAGGAATGAGTAATGGACAGAACTTAGATTTGCTACTTTCTTCAATCAAAGTTGGCATTTGTTTAAGTTGTGATCTTGACTAGAGAGCGGTGACAAGTTGGTGTTTTCCTTAGTTATTACGAAATAGAATAATAATAAATAAAAAAAAGCAATACTTTAGAGGCCACAAATTATGAAATAACCAAAACCTTGTAGGATTTCATCTATTATTACATGTTGATTAGTTTCTTCTTATTTAACCTGCTTATTTTTGGTGTGTGAACAGATGCTTAATGAGAGTATTGAGCAATGTCTACTTCCCTACTAACTTCAGGTAATGCATGAATTATGAATATCATCTGCAATATGTCAATAACCATTTTATTCTTCTTCAAGTTTGAATACCAGCTGTTATTGGATCCCTTTGGATTAAATCCTTTTGTATAGAAAAACTGTTACTTGCTGTACACTTTTCCCAGCTGGGACTTGGAGTGGTGTCCCCTGTTCTTGCTTTCTGTGTTATTTTCCAAGAAATATATATTTGGTTGGAATATGAAAAACCACAACCCCAATGTTATAGAAGACTATACGTTTATTAACTCTTGACTGATGTTTTCTTTACAAGTAAAACATTAATTTCTCTTTTTTGACAAAAACATTTAGTACATGAAATTAATACAATTGATCGATTTAATCATGGACTTTAAGGCAAATTTAGTCATTGGTTTGTTGAATTTAGGAACTATCATCATTTTAGTCTTTGAATTTTAATAACTATCAATCAATTTGATCCTGCCAAATTTAGCTTCAAACATTGGGAACCAATTTTGCAGATTTTTTTTTTTTTTTTGGATACAATTAACCAATGATGTCACTTTCAGGGACTACATTAGTGTTTTATTGTTCTTTTTTTCTACTTACAGTGACAGCTACCGTATTTTTTTTTTATTATGATATTTTTCACTTACTAAATATTTGCTATCCCTTCTAAGCTGCTTTATATATCATGGCATATACATTCATATTTACAGGCCTTTGATTTTTTTTATTTTCCAGAAACTGCTCACAGCAGCAAGGCATGTGTGAAATGAAGAAGAATGTGTTACAGTGTTAGAATTGAAAAGTGTCTTCTTTGGACAAACTATACCTTGTAAAGTGGTTGTTTGGTTGGTTAGCATTTGTATGTTTTTGTACAAGTTTGTTTCTACACTGTTTCAATACCCATTGACGGGTGAATATGCTGCCTTTCTACTTTGACCATTGATTTGGAGGCACTGGATCCACTTCATGATTGGAAATGAATTATAGATTTAAGAAACAACGAAAGTTTTATTTTACTGTCTATCTCACTTCCTGTGAATGCCTGGTACAATTAATGTTGAAGCAAAGTTGGACGATGACCCAGAAGAGAATCACAAACATTTTTCAAATTTGTGCAAATGAAAAAACAAAGTGTGAACATATGAATTTAAAAAAAATGATAAAAATGAATATAGTGATGACACGCCATATTCATCAACATACAAAACCTTCTTTTAAATAAATTTGTTTTTTGCAAATTATGATTCAGTTCAACGATGAAAGTTGGTCTTCATGACCGTCATTGATTGTGGTGTTCTGCATAAGTGCATTGCCCTCTCAATTTTGTGGTCCAGTGTCATGGCACTATGAGTTTAGATTTATTTATTGATTGTTGTGTTGTGCATTGTCATCTCAATTGGGTCCTGTGGATGTGTCTATGCTACAAGAGGAGTCGTCTGGTAATACGCTACGTGTTATATTAGTGTTTTTTGTTTTTTTTTTTCACCAAAAAAACATATTTGTGTTTTGGGGCCTAGATCGATTGGGCTGGAGCTAATCGTTGACGGTTGCTTAATTGGGCCAAACATTAGATAGTCCACTACATTAACTATTATTTCAGTCCATTTAATTTTTAATTTTTTATATTTTAATACATAATATTTTTTAAAATATAATTGAGGTATTAAAGTTTGTATTTTGACATAGTTTAGTACTTATCGATTAAAAACGTTTAGAAAGTTAACTGAAAACGTTAAAAAGTTTTCCATTTCTTTTTTCTTTTTCTATGGTTTCTTCGCAATCCGTCCCTCCTTTTTCTATCATCTCCCTTCACCGGTTCCCCTTCTTTCTCTTCACAATGACAGAACGCATCACATTTCTTTCTTGTCGAGGTGTGAGATTGAGCTGTATATAGATCTTAAAGTTAGGCAGAGGGTGTGGTGTTCTTTCTTGTGCCTATATTTCTTTCTTTTGTAAGTCTCATTTTATGCTTCTTTACATAAATTTGTTAAAATTTTCTTTACTAAAGCACAACGCATCGAATCAAGATCCTGTGGTATTTGACTATCGTTCATATATGATCTCTGTTGCCCCCTTCAATGATTTTAGGTATATATTAAATGGCTGAAATTTTGAGATTGGTAACCTGGAAAGAGAAAATAAAAGGAGGGGGGAAAAGATAGAGGAATGTGTATGGTGGCATTAAAAGCCACGAAATGAAGATGGCCAAAATTACACAGTAGATTGTCAGCCTTGAGAGAAAGACCATATGGTTGAATTTCCAATACTTGTTTCACAATGACATGGATACTTCCACATGCTACCAGTGCGGTGAAGGACCCAATGGTGGAGCTGGTTTGGGCAAAGAGATGGGGCAACTCTGATGAAGCAGGAAAAAGAACAGGTGTCAGAGAAGGGCAATTAACGGAATGTCACCCTTTTGTTAAATTTTTAACGTTTTTATATATCTTTTGTCATCAAATTTTCAAGTCTATCCTTATTGACCTAGCTCCTCTCGTACGTGGACTTGCTAATCTATGGCTGCAAAAAACTCATCTTGCTATGTATATATAACCAATTTATGAATATAGTGAAAGGGACAAGAGAAATAATGAATTTGAAAATCCATCTTACTATAACAAAAAAAAATTATAAATTAACAATTAATATTGTTAGATAAGAAAAATAATGAATCAATTTTTACTCAACATATATTTATCTATATTTCTAATACACAGGTTAAAATAGAAATTTTATTTTAGATCTCAAATCAATTCCTTAAATTTGAATGTTTCACTTTGATATCTCATGGTGTCTTTGTTATTTAGGTGCCACTCTACTAAGGAATTGATTTTCGAATTTCTAGGTGGTGCTAACTGCTAACTATCATGAGTGTGCTGTTATGGCCACTGCCGTTTATAATTGTGGAGAGCTAGGAATGGGAAGCTATGATGCGAAACAGATTGCTGTGTTGACTACGAACTATCTTTCTGATTGGACTTTGTCTAACAAATCTATTCTTAACCAGAAGACACTCCACCATCAGCCTCATCACCTGAGACTGATGTTGTGAAATGTAATGTGGATGCTGCTTTTCACTTCCTGGAGTGCTGTTTGCAGAGACAGTTCAGGGGCTTTTCTTTTGGCTCCCTCTGATTGGGAAAATAGGACTATGGATGCTTAAGGCCATTACTTGGATTGGATAGAGTTGTGTTTGATACTCATGTTTCTGAAATTGGTTCTATTATTCTTCATTGTAAAAACTTACTTGTGCATAAACCTTTCCTTTTTACTCAGTTTGCTAGAAGAGCCATAGACCATGCTAGATTCAAAGTTTATCATTATATACTCTCCGGTATCTTTCATACTCTCTTAATGAAATGATATAACTCTATTCCATAAATGTTGACTCAACTCTAACATTAGCTAGCATTAACATCAAACTTCAACGAATGGCCTAAAACTGTCATATATTATCTGGTGCATTGAATGGAATTGATTTTCATCACTACTTGATATGCCCCCCTCCCCCTCCTCAATGAATATGTGGCCTCACTTCTCCATATATGTTCAGTCTAAGTTTAATACTCTTGGAGTCAACAACTTAAAGCATTTACACTGTACAAAAACACTTGATTGGTCCCTCAAACAAAAAAGTAGGGTTGTTTCATTGCCTTCAACCTTCATAATAAACTCATTTTTCAAGCCTCTCCTCCTAGTATTTATACCTTCACACATCCATTATTTATATGGAAACATGGAATTACAACCCAACAAGAGTATTATTGCACTTTAAACAAAATCAACAGCATAATCCCTATATTTTAACAATTTCCATTTTTCTTACAAACATACTTTTTTTACTGACAAACAACAAAGTGACAAACACATGCATAATTTCTCAATTATCAGTACATAATCAAACATTGTGCATTTTAATTATATTAGACAATATCATATCAATTCAAACACATGCTTAATCATAATAAAAAATACTTAATGAAGAATAACTTTTATAGTCGCATTAGATGAAAATAAAGAATTCTCGATAAACATTACATGAGTCATATACTAACACCTCAAGTCATCATGAATAATAATAAAAAAAAAAAGTCTAGAGGTAATTTCAACCACTAATTAAGTGTTATAACTAAATTAATTGTTTGACACAATTATTATATTTAATAGTTTAAAAATACCGTTCTATATAATCAATTAATATTTATACTGAAATAAACAATTAACACATTATGAATCAAACACGAAACAGGGCATTGACCTGGTCATCACCATAGAAATAGAACACGCACGATTGCACGAAGGTTGTTGAATTGAACGTTTCTTTGTAAAGACTAAAACAGGACCAAGAGAAACCCTCTACACTATACAGTATACACCACTGTACTACAACAAATACGGGCAGAGAAGAAAATTCTATTGTCGTTTTCACGCCACGTGGTCATTGGTCAGCGCAATTTTGCATCAAAGGACGGGAAATAGAGGATCATTATCCATCGTCAATCGCCGTCATTGGATCGATAGTGGCAAAGAAAATCGATCAAGTACATCACAAACCGCGGAACCACCACCACCACACACCCCAACAATTCTCCACCACAAGATCTAAGCTAAGCCACTGCCCACATACATATATGTCTCCCTTTTTTTTATTATATAGAATCATTCTTTTAACATTTGCGGTTGCGGGTGGCTTGATTACGTCGCCTAAATTAAAATCAACAATTTAATTAATTTAAATTATGTGATTAGACTAGGTTCCTTCCTCCTTGTTGTGTTTGTGTGCTTCTAAATTCGAATGGTTGGTTTGATTGGCTGATTTTGTTGAAGAACCTCCCTCAGCCACAACCTCTCTTGAGGCTATTAAAAATAGCTTTTCTTGCTTTCGTACGACTTTTTTTTAACTTATTATTATAGTTTTCCTTTTTTTATGAAACAGTTAGCAGATTTTTTTGTAGCTGATTTCAATAAAGGTGAATTCCATGTATAAAGCTTTGGCCCACTTGATGTGATTGCCGGCCATGCCAGCCATGATTTGCTCTAGCTAGCAGTGCATTGAGAAGATCATGGCTCATGCAAAGGGAATCAGTATTTAATTGCATTTTTATAATGATGGTAATATTAATCCAGCCAACTAATCTTGGGCCAAGTGGAGTAGCTCCCAGATATTTGGCCACACATTTAATGAAAATAAATGGAAATATCTGTCTTAAAATAATGTATTTATGGTTAGAGCATATCAAAATGTGGCTAGGCGTAGGCAGTTACGACATTGACCGTGTGCGACTATTGGTTGGTGTGGGTAGATATTAAGCAAATCAATCAACCAACCAACTTGCTCCAAATTTAAATGGCTGTAGTTAAGTTTACAACACATGTTAAATTTATGGAAGAGATTTGCATTCTATTTTACAATACATCTTTTAAAAAAAATCAATGAATTGGGAGAATCTTAATAATTTGTTAATTCATATGGTTGTTGATAGGTCGCAACGCATTAGCAGTTAATTACCACAACTGCTACATCGAAGAAACTTCCTATAGATTGAGCCACAGGTTCAGGTGCATGCGTGTGTCTAACTCAGGGTCATCGCATTTTCTCACACGCTTTTCTTTTTCTTGGTTGAAAACAACTCTCATTGCGCTCTGCTTCAAGCGATTCAAAGCATATTTTTATGACAATTTTTATTGGTTCATATATTTTATATGTTTTTTTATTTGTAAATAAAAAGAGAGATTGACATGTCAAAATGGGGGAGCTGAAATTTCTTGTTTTAGTTTATTTTATAAAATCAAATAAAGTTTGTATAACATAAAAAACAATAAACAATTTTACTTTATGAAGAAAATAATAAATCAAAGAGCTTACATTTCTTGTTAAATTTATTTATTTATAATTAATATAAAAATTATGTAATTTATTTTTACTTTTTCTTTAAATCATCTAAGTAAAATATATATATATATATATATATATATATATATATATATATTTCTTTCTTTCTTTCCTTATTATTACTGTATAATTTATATCATTTAACAATTATTTTTATTTCACCACGTGATTCAAATTTCTGCGTTTCAAAAAGAAAAATTTTGTAAAAAAAAATTATAAAATATACCGTAATTATTAAATTATAATTCTTCTATTATTTTTGTAAGAAAAAATCTTTAACTATTTGCATAATATTAAAATTAATATATTATATTATATTATCAAATTGAATTAACTTTTAACCTCATAGTTGATCAAATCATAAATAACCTTATTAAAATTTCAAATCGAATTGATATATTAAATGTAACACTCCTGATCAGTGGCTAGATAAATTTATTACAAGTCAAAAGTAAATATCTTACAAAATTGACGGCTTCAATAATTTCAGCCTAACTTTTACTTTAAAGCGTGAATTGCAGACTGATTAATCTTACACGTCCAAGTTTCACCAAAAAAAAAAAAAAAAAAATCTTACACGTCCAAATTCAATGTTTCATGCACACAGGAATGACAGCATGTGATCTAATATCTAATTAATTGACTTTCATAAATCAAAAGAAGCAAAGTTAAGTGCATAGTTAAGAGAATTTGATATCATGTAATAAGGAATCACATTCATGTGCTTAGTGTTTTTTCCTATCTATTCATCATCATAACATAAAGCATCCTCACCTACTTATAAACAGAAGAAAACAAATGTTATTTTACAACAATAAAAATGAAACAGAAGTAAAAAGTTACATCACCCCCACAACCTTGATCCTCAAAATATCAAAGAAAAAATAATAATAATAAGAGAAACAATAAAAAAAACATCCATACACTTTGATTGTCATTGTCAAAACCTGAGTGGTGTTAGAGAAAGTTAATAATCAAAGAGCCCATACATAAATAATATCCAATGATACGGCCCCATAGATCTCGCGGTTCAGATTCCCCGTGTCCCTTCAGATCAGATGTCTTCAGATGCTCTTGCACTCCGACGCTCAACCGCCACATCATCACCGGTTCGCCGTCGCAATCGCACCAACCAACTTCCTCTCTCCTCTTTGCTCTGTTCATATCTCCAATTATTCGAATTCGAATCCTGCAACAAAACCAATTAATTTTAAATAATAATAATAAAAACTCCTCGGGTTTATTAATTTTTGGAACGCATAAATTGACAAAATAATTAAACAAAATCACTCTAATTAAATGATAAATAATTATAATTATGAAATTCATGTTTGAGAAGGAAATTTATACATTTGAGTGGTGTAATGCACAAATAAAAATATGAATTTAATTTAACTAAGTATACCTGAGAATCATTATCGTCGCGACGCCGTTTGAATGTAGTTGAAACCTCGTCCATGTTGTTGCACCGGTTAACCGACTCATCGCTGCTGGAGGAGCTCGGGGCAGGTGGCGGCGGAGGCGTGGAGGACCAAGGGACAACCTGGTTGTCTCCGTCCTCGTCGGCGGCAACCTCGTCCTCGCTTTCGTCATCATCATCGTAGTCATCCTCGTCGTCGGTGTCTATGTCGTCGTCATTGCCTCCTTGGCTCTCTTGGCCCTGTTCGGTGGTTCCGCCGGCGCACCTCTCGCAGAGCGAGACGGTGTTGCCGAGGGCGGCGCCGGAGGCTTTCCACGGCGTGGGTGACTGGCACGCGTGGCAGAGGAGCGTGCGCGTGTGTCTCGCGACGAGGAAGTTGGCTCCGTGGACCTTGGCGTCGCAGTCCCAGCATAAGCTAGCCTGGTCCGACTCGCAGAAGGTCCGAGCCGGAACCTTGCACAGTTCGCAGTTCTTCATCTCAAAACCGATGCTGCTTTATGAATTATGATTCAGACTCTTCTCTTCAGCCTTTCCTCTCTCTCTTTTACTTTTACTTTGCTTCTTTTCTGTTCCGAAGCTTTCTCTCTTTACTCTCTCTCTCTCTTCTGCTGGTACGGTATGGTTGAAGGGGCGTGAGAAGGAAGAGAAGAGGAAAAAAGGTGCAAGTTGCTCAGATTTATACATAAAAAAATATTAATCCTTTGTTTACAGTCAAAACCCGAAACTACCCTCTCCTCTCGTATTATTTAATAGATTCATTTTCACTCCAATTCCCATCTGCCCCTCATATATGCAGCGCGTGCCGCGTAAATAAAATTATAGAAATGTTTCCACCGTTGGTTGGCTTGGGTTTGTGCCCTTTTTTGGATTATGTGTTAATAAGGAAATTTGTCCAATCTCCTCCTTTTCTTTCTTTCTCTACTTTATTTTTTCATATACAATATACAATTATCAAATACAAAGCTTTCTTGTGCCAATATTTTATTTCTTAAACTTTCTACAAAAACTAAATCTACAGTTTACTAGGTATATCGAGTTAATAATTTTTTTTTTGACAAAACGTGTTAATAAAGTTAAATACAAGTACAACTTTCAATAGTACTTTATAAATGTTATTTTTTCCACCAGAAATAAAATGTTATAGCATCTCACTCTCCAAGTATTAGTAACCGATCGCTCCCCCAACAGTGTGTGCTTTGAGTTTAATGAGTACTTGTTAGCTGTATGATCCTATTCCAAGTATAACTATTTTTTTAAAATAAAGAGTACGAGACTCTCCCATTCTCTCATTTTCTCTCATAACAACAGAAGGAAGGGTTAGTTAATTTAAAAAAAAATAAAAATCAGGGCACTCATTACTATTGACTTATTTCAATCAACTGTACAATAGAGCAACAAACCCTTAAAAGTATTTTGAAATTTATTTTAATAAATTTCACCATCAAACTTATTATAAATAATTATTCAATTGTTTTAAGTAAACACACGTTTAAATTAACTAGAAAATAAAATAAAGTCATTGGTCCATACCAGGTGCAATGTATATGGACCTTATGTATGGAAGGTCTTATCACAACTAAAAATCTTTGCTCTATGCTACATTATATATATATATATAGTGTTATTCACTTTTTCTTCTTTTTTCGTAAAATAGTTCAGAGAGCATTTCCTAACATTATTTAGATGCGATATTCATTCTTTTAGTTGTCAACTTAATTTTAATTACAAGATGCTAAAAACGGAAATCATAATTTTTCCCGGTGAATAAAACTCACATACATAATACTACTAGTAGTTTTTCATTTGCGTGTAAATTTAAAACTTTACCTTCATTGCCACATATAGAGAGTTTTTTTCTTCTTCTTATTTTTGTTGCTTTAAATGAATAAAATGCATTCTTATGAAACCAATAGTGTAGTTGTAAGCTAATAGAAACTTAAAAATGCCACAACATTTTACTTTCAAAAGAGAAGTCACGAAAAGAAAAACGCAATAATTATTCAGATAACATTATATATTGATATACGCACAATCTTGTTGAGTTAAATAGAACTACTATAAATTGCAAGGCTCAAAGTCTGATTATACTTAATACTTTGTAATATTTGAAAGTATTATAATATGAAATAATGAATTTATTTTTAAACTCGAGTCGTAAGTGATATGAATTTTTTTTTTATATATATATTCTGAAACAAGTAATAAATAATATATAATTTATAAAAGAACGGCTGAATTTGAATTGGAGAAGGAAGAAGTAGGAAGCAAAGTAATCAGGGAGGGGGTTGTTTTGTGGTGTGAGGGGACGCCAGGTGTCTGCTGGGAAGGGAACAAGAAGGTTTCCGTTTTGTGTGGTGTTGGACTTGGACCCCAGCCCAGACTCTACTCCACACACCATAAACATAAATGCTTCTTTCCTTTCTTTCGGCTTATTGGATTTTTTTTTTATGTGGTTTTTGTTTTTTTTAGGAACAAGGAACAAGGAACAGTAATGTGTTGTGTGTGGGTCCTTCTACGTGGCGCTTAGGCATCATGGAGATTCCGATTTGCTTAGGTGGCTCGATTTCATTCACTGGGTGGAGACTCCGCCATGTGGATTTAGATGTGATCATGTTTATTTACATGATTTGATTTCAACCCTCCTCTTCTGACTTCTCATCATTCATTCACCAACTCCCAAACTTGTCATCCAAATCACAATCGCCCATGCCGCGAATGATTTCACGCGCTGCGAACTGGACCCACACCCACGTGGTCTCTGCCACCTTGCAATTCATACTATCGGCTATTATTCAATTCTGCTTCTTTTGCATTCTTTCTTTCTTTCATCTTTCCAAAAAACTATGTGCACTATTTTATTCCTGTGTGCGCTGACGGAGAACGTGTACAAGGACAACGCCGTTTTCGTGATCGAATATGATTCTGGAGAAGGAAGGTAAGTACGTCGCTAAGTCAAAATTGGCGGGGCGGGGTTCCTTTTGTTACATAATTGAATATTCCTGCCCAGAATAGACGTTGCAGAGGCCAAAAAGAATTAAGCTTTGTTTTTTAATTCTAGTTACTGCAGGAGGTTTCAGGTTGATTGTCCGTTAAAATAGGATTTTTTTTTTTGAGTTTTATAAGACATTATTTTAGATTTGTCTTTTAAAATATAACCACCACGAACTATTTAAAATTATTTTTAGAACAAAATTAAAATTTATGACAAATGATTAAAATTAATCAATTTAATTATTTTAATTAATCTTGATGAATTGAATATTTATTTCCTACATATAGATATTAAAATAATATTCTTTTGAATTATGTTATTTTATTAGGGTTGTTTTGATCTATTAACAGGTTAATTTGTCAATGTCAGTTAATTAATTAATGAGTTCAATGTTATGTCGATATTTTTTCAACTTTTAATGGGGATGAATCAGATTTGTACATGGGAAAGAATTAATCATAACAATAGAAATTAGTCTCAACTCTCAATATTCTGTGCATTCTTATTTTAGTCAAGTAATGTGCATATGAACAACAAATAATTTAGGCAGGGCAGATATGCATCAGACAATTGAGTACCTGAACAAATTAGATGCATAATGAATTCTCAATCAAGTGAAAGTGGATGCATATGCAACCTACGAGAAAGTTTCAATCAATCTGATGCATCAAAGACTTAATCCAGTAACAGTCAATAACAGAAATCAGACAAAATAGAATCAAGATATATAAAGTTCAAAAATATCTCTTGAACAATTCAAAACACAAAATGCAGTTCAAGTATCATAGAGCAGTTCATTCATATTTTCATAGCCAATAAATTCCAAGAGTGGCAATTTATGGACTCAAAAATAACATCCTTAGGAATGTGCAGCCAATAAAAAATCACAGAATTCCATATTTCAAGGCAATTCCAAATGATTCAATTCATTTTAGTTATTTAGTAACAAATCAAAACATACCATAACAATAGAAATCGGTCCCAATATTCAGTTCATTACCATTTCAGTCAGGTAATTTGCAAAATGTACAACAAATGGGTTTGGGCAAGTATGTTTCCGAAAATGCAATACCTGAACTAATTAGATGCATATAGAATTTTGAATCAAGTAAAATTGAATTTTGAATCGTCAAACATTTTAAAATGAGAAGATCTTTAACAACAATTATCAAATGCACACAAAATAGACAGCACTTGGAGCTTGTTTGATTTACTTCTCATTCTCTGTTTTAAAATCTGTTTTGTAAAACAATTCTCTTTTACTTATCAATCAATTTATCATGTAAAGTCTAAAAAATTTTAAAATTTGTTCTAAAAAACAGATGAGTTCTTAAAACATCTTAAGAACTAAAAAGCAGAAATAACTGAAACATGTTTTCCTTTTCACTTCTTAATAAGCAGATGAGTTAAAATATTTGCTGGGTTTGAGTTTGTTGATAGTGTATTCTGTCTTTATGCAGCTGTTTCAGAGTAACATACATAAAGAAAAAAAAAACATTGACATAAACAGCAAGTCAAGCTCAATATTTTAAATTTAGAATAAATAAAACTTGTTTACTAAATAAGCCTGTCCTTAACGAGAGTTCAATATATAACTTAACCCATGTAAAAGCTTATTATTATGATTTTCTTTTACAAGCTTTCACACTCTTCATTTCATTTCTCACCAGTTCAATATACACAAGCAAGGTCACTTGTTCAATGCTCCACAACACAACATAAAAGACTCAGTTAATGGTTCTCACGCCCCACATTCTACAAAGTACAAACACTACTTTCCTTCAATCCAACTCCAACTCATATCTGTTAACATTGGCATTATATCTAAAAGTGCTCAGTTCACAAAATATCTTCGTGCTTTCGTTTTTTATATTCCAAGTAAAGGCCTTTTCCGTTGCAACTTGCCAGCCATGACCAAAGTCTTCCACTCGGACCACTCCCAACACCAACAAAGACAAGGACAGCCTCAACCACAAGTCCACAACAACTATGGAATTCGAAAATAAAGCGCAACACCCACGCCCAGAATACCTCCCAAGTCCCAACCTTGCCAAGGAAATCCAAAAATGTCATAATAAACATTCATTACACAAATAAGAATAAACCCGTGAAGAAAATTCGAAATAAAACCTCCAAACAGAATCAAAATAAAACCAACTATTCCACCCAATAAAACAAAAAATAGTGCACAACACATAATATCATTTATTATATTTTTCAAAACAAAGTACTCCAAATGGAGCATCCCAGTTTCACTGAAGTCTCAAGTGCACAACACATCCAAGGAAGAAATGTGGAGAAACAAAATCACTTAAATATGATTTTAGTTCTTTCATTTGGGTATTTATTTATTTTTAGTCATCAAAATTAAATTTTATTTTTTTAGTCTTCCAATTTTAAATATAATAAATGTGTTTTTAGTCATTTTATAAAAAAAAAATTGTTAAATAATATATATTTCAATTTGTGTCAATTTTTAATTATTATAATTTAATTTTAAAAGTAATAAACGTTATAAATTACAAAAATTTATATATATTATTTAACAATTTTAACAAAATGACTAAAAATAAAATTTATTATATTTAAAAGACTAAAAAAATAATTTTTAATTTAAAAAATTAAAACAAAAAATCATATATTTAAAATAATAAAAACATATTTAAATCATATTATATCACACATTCAGCTTAGTAATAATGAGAGAATCATTACCTATGAAACTCACCGTTTCCTTTTTATTTTATTTTATTATTATATTAACTTTAAAATAAAATAATAAAAACTCTCTCACTCTTCCCCCTTTCTTTTTCACTCACAGCCCCACCCCGTAACCCCTCGTCTTCTTTTTTTCTTTCTTCCATTCTCTTCCCCTCCCTCCCTTTTGTCCCTTCAACGTTCCATTCTTTTTTTTTTTTTCTTTTTCTTTTCACCTATTTCCTCCTTCCATTATATTCAAATCCCTATTTTTCGCTCTCTTCACTGTCACCTTGAAACATTCCAATGATCGAGTATGTGATTTGAGCATTTGCATTCTCATGATAAAATTTTTTTAACCCATTGAAATAGATCCATAAAGTTATGTTAGAGATTAGTAATGAGTCTTATAGAATAAGTTAGAGATGTGATTTTTATGGTTATTGTTATTCCTTTAAAATCCTAGGTATATTAACTTAAAGATTTTTGCCTAATAAGTTATTTTTTTTTTATATTTTTCATGTGTAGATTCTCTGACAAATACTATGATTACTCCTTTTGATGGTGTTGGAAGTCGTTAATACAAGTCCTTCTTATTTGTAAGTAGCTATTTTACTAATTAGAAAAAGTATGTATTTTATCTTATTGTACTTGATTCTTTAGGAGTTTCGTAGTTTTGATAATGTGAGTTAAATGTGAAAAGTGAGTTCTTATTATGACTTTGTGATATTAGCCACCATTTGCTACAACGAAGAGATAATGTAACCTATGAGTTAAATACTCATATATATATATATATATATATATATATAAATAAATAACTTTCGTTTATTGTAATGAAGAGATAAGAGATAATGTAGTATAGTTACCGTACCCTACAACGAAGAGATTATGCAATATAATTACCATAAAAAATATGATCTATGTGCATATAGTAAATTGAATGTTAGTATAAATGTTAGTTAATTGAATGTTAGTATAAATGTTAGTTATGCTTGTGTATGATGTGTAATTTTATTTGTGATTTCTTTTCTCTTTTACACTTGGGGATGACAATATGGACCCAAACCCTACGGGCACCCGCAAAAATACCCATACGCGGGTAGGGTAATAACCCGCATATGTGGGGATGGGGATGGGGCGGGTATTTACCCGCAAAATCTCACGGGGATGGGTGCGGGTACGGGTACTATAGTACCCACCCCGCACCTTGTGTATATACATATTAATTAATATAATTATAATTTTATTATTAAAATTATTTAATTATCTATTTTTTTATTTTAATTATTTTTTTATATGTTAATTTTGATATTCTATTATGTTTTAATTTTTATTTGTATTAATAGTTCAAAGTAATATAGAAACTATTGAAGATAAGCAATTGTAAAATATAGAGAAATTAATTCAGATAATAAAGTTAAAATATTATATTTATTTGTATTTTATTTTTAATTTTTAATATATAATTATAAACTAATTAATTTTAAAAATATATTAGTTTTTCCCCATTGAATTAAAATTTTTGTTTAAATTTACGTTGAAGGATTATTTTTGTAATATTATTTATTTATATAAATTAATATTTGTTTGATTTTAATATTATATAAAATTTTTTTTTAATGATTTTCAATTTTATATACATAGAAAGTGCGGGTCGCGGGTGCGGGTATGAATATATAGGTACCCAGAGGGTATGGGGATGGGGATTGAAATTGCTACCCGCACGGGGTATGGGGTCGGGGATGGGTACTTTTTTCAAACGCGGGTATGGGGACGGGTACTATAGTACCCTACCCATTGCCATCCTTATTTACATTTAAAGTATTTGAATGAATCTTTTGTTCAATTTGTACTTTATGTTCTCACTAAGTCTTTGTGACTTACCCTATTCTCATTTCTTTTCTCGATTTGCAAGTATTAGAGTAGCAAGTTTCTTGAGATTTGCTGATTCATCCAAGAATTGTTCGTTTTTTTTTTGTAGGCCTTCATTACCCATAATGGATAGTATGTTTTGATAACTCTAGTATGATACAGTTGTAACTATAAGAACAAAGTTAGGATTAGAAATGGGTTGTTAGTGAATCATTTTTTTTTAGTTGTAAGGGGTTCTTTGCATTGTATGTAAGTGGCATATTTATCATGTTCTGAGAAACTTTGAATATTTTGTAAATGATTCATATTACGATATGAATTATTTGTTGGATTTGATTATATATATTTATGTATATGAAATTCACAGGTGGGATTCTTATGTGTTTGTCCTATTTACAGGGGAGGTTCTGCTGGATTTTTGGCAGCCCTTTTTATGTTTATTCTAAATTATATTTTAATGAGGTTTTGTTGTCAAGTTAGCCAGACTAAGGAAAGTGTAGCCTATGTGCCGATCATGACCCTAGGGTGGGTTGTGACAACCTAACACACCAATAATGAGATTGACACAAATGATCAAACATAAGACTTGAATGATGACAAAACGGATTGTCTCGTCCCATTTTGGTCCAGCCTTTTTGTGACCTTCCAAAATAGGTTAGGTTGATCTAGGTTGACCCTTTATAATCAAGACGGCTTAGACATCATGACATGTCTTATTTTGGGGTGATCTGACTAGTTGGTCTACAATTTTTTTAAAATAATAATTATAAAATATTTATCAACTAAATTATAAAAATCAATTAAAAATTAATTTATACAAAAATTAAATAACAAGTTTTTTATGTTTTTTAATTTGATACTAATTATAACATTAATTAACCTAATAAAGTCACATTTTTCATTAAAAAAAAATAACAATAATAAATTTATTCAATTTCAATCGATTATAACTAATAAGCCTTTAACTTTAATTATACAAATACAAAATCTTTAAGTATAACCAATAAGTTTATTAAATATAAAATGATCAAATCACAACATAAATTACATATTATCAATAGATAAACCAACAACCTAATTTAATAGGTTAAGAGTTAAGTTAGAATGGGCCAAATGAACTAACGGATTAGAAACCTTATCAAATCCTATCATTTTATCGTGGACGTACTAGTGCCAGATCCAAATCCAAATCCACTTTACCATCTATACCTACTTGAAAAGTGATTTACCAATCCTTAATATGAAAGGTTGTATTTTATTTTTAAAAAATATTTTATTATTTTTTTATAACTTATTTATTGCGGTATGATATTTAAGTTTTAAGATTTTTTTTTTGTAATTAAATTTTAGACTATTATTATATGAGAAAATATTTTAAAGTAATTTTACATGTTTGTTGATGTTTATTATAATTATCTTAATACAACCAAGCTTAATAATATTCCAAGACAAAGAAGAAACGCATTACACTGAGAGTGCTGATGAAGGTATAACGACCGGGAGAGTACGGACAAATGGAGTAGACTTGACGACGACTTAGTGACATACTGACATAGACGCTCGTAGTACCACATAAAGAGTCATGCATGTATTAATCATTGTAGATTTCCGTTAATAATGACACAGAGCAAGAAATCAATCACATGACGTAACTTGATTTAGAACAAGAATATGTTAAGTCTTTGGTTCAACCAGTTTACTTCTATGTAAACATACAAAATATATTCTTTATTCAAAATAATAATTCAAATTTACTTCAATTTAAAAATGCTCAAAACGTGATATCTCATCAAATCAAACTTAACTGTTCAACCTCACTTTCGATGTCTCGGTAAGTTCAGTTGAGTGGTTTGATAAAGCTTGAAGATCTTTACGAAGCTAATGAAATCTATCTTATGTCTAGAAATACATTTCATTAGAATCCACTCTCAGTTCTGAGTTCGAAAGCATATGTCTATGATATCCAAACCCCGCAATATGCATATATAACAGGCCAATCATATAACATATAATAAAAATAGAGAAAGGATGGAGTTTACCCTATATCTAGTGATATACCCTTTCCTATTCTCAGTTCTAAGTTTAAAAACATATGTCTATGACAATCAAACTCCACAACATGCATATATAACGGACCGAATCATATAACAAACGATAAAATATAGTAATGGATTTAAAACTGAATATTCAATGAATAGATATAAAGGGAAGCGTTTACATGTTAGTACTTAGTTCCAAGTCTTAACACATATGGACTAGCCACTCATTGTCATGAGAAGCTTAGAATAATGGAAGGGAAGAACAGGGGATGGAAGAAGCATCTCAATCCTCTAAAATTCTGGATATCTTTAACAAATTACAAAGTGAAGCTTATATACTATAAGTGGACTTTCGCTTAGGGTGCATGTCCACTAAGCACACGTTTGCGATTTTTTAAATCTTGATCTCAGATACAGGGCTTCTGCTAAGCGCGCATGTCTGCTAAGCGAATCTTCAGTTTGAAAGAAAACTTCGCTTAGCATAAGTTTGCGCTCATGTTGCATAAACTGTCTGTCTCGCTGAGCGAGATGTGGCGCTAAACGCAAGTTGCCTTAATTCTTTATCTTCCCTTGTTATTGAATATAGGTTTGCAAAACATGAATTTGAATATATCTATCACAAAATAGCTTCCTATGATTGGAATTAACAAAACTATCCAAATTTATATAAAATGAATTCAAACTAAGCTAAAAATCTTGAGAACATTAGATAATCGCTACAAAATATAATGCAATATTTACGTATATAAAGCAATTATCAAGAGTCTATCACAGCATTGAAAATATTCACTTTGTAATAATGCTCCATTGTAATGTCATCCTGTTGATGTCGAGCCCTTCCGCGTCTTGCAATATAACGAGTATTAAAATCTTACACAGGTATGTTCACTGATTCACAAAAAGATTTAACATTTGCAACCAATTTATCTCATCCATCATCTCTTAACTTTTGAATGAGTGACTTAGTAGATGAAGCCAAATGCATTGCATTTAAAATATCTTGAGATTGGAGTTGTAGAGCTTGACAAAGCGCATTAGAAATCTCCAAAATATTTCTCATGAGATGTAAAATGAAAACAAATTCAAAAGAAGTTAATGCCTCATAAGCTGCATCTGCGTCACCTCGTTGAGAAGATGTACTTCCATCCTCAATAATATTCAACAAGACCTCACATGTCACACTAAACACCTTCATCAAGTTACAAATGGATTTCAAGTGAGAACTTCATCAAGTATCATCTGTTCTTTGTAAAGAATCGATTGGTAAAGAATCGATTTGATTATGCCCTTTCCTACTTTCAAGTTCATTATTTTGAAGTAAAAAAAAAACATTTGTAGCATGAGCAACTGTCAATTGGTCATTATGTTTACATGATACACCAACGATATTGATAATAAAGTTCAACTTGATAAAAAACTGATGGATGATAATAACTTTCTTAAATGTAGTAACTAATGCCAATTGTAAACGATGTGCAAAACAATGAACATAATAAGCATAAGGACACTCACTTAAAATCAAAGCTTGCAAACCATTCCATTCTCTACGCATGTTACTTGCACCGTCATAGCCTTGCCCTCTGATAGATTAAATATCAAGATTATGATTGGAAAGGAGAGTGCAAATACCTGCTTTCAATGTTGATGCAATAGTGTCTTTAACATGAATAATATAAAAAAAAACGTTCTTGAACATATCCATCTTTATCAACAAATCTCAAAACAATTGACATTTGCTCCCTTTTAGATTCATCTCGAGCTTCATCAACTATTATGCAATATTTTGCATCACCAATCTCTTCACGAATAGCATTGATTACTTTATTTGCCAAGACATGTAAAATTTGTCTCTATGTTGGTGATGTATATAAGGCATTATGTGGAGCTTTATCTAAAACTTTTGTCACTTTATCATTATAAGAAGCTAAAAACCTTAACAACTCTAAAAAGTTTCCACAATTATTTGATGTATGAGACTTATCGTGATCTCTGAAAGCACATCCTTGAAATGCAAGTCACCTAATTGCCTCAATTAAAGTTTTTAGACAAAGTCTATTTTCTATAACTTCTTGTGATTTGTACTTGTGAAACCTTTGAACAATGTGTGATGGTTGGTTTATAAGATCTTGACACGCTCTCTCAACATTTTTATGAGCTGAAGTAAGATCTTTTTCAATATGCATCAAGAATGCACAATTTTTGCCATCTTTCACCTTTTTCTATGTTCGAAATCCCTTAACAGTAAATGTATCTGATGCATGAGATCCATATTTGTTATGAAATAAAAAACATGGTAGCCAGAATGCAGCATCTACCTTAGAAGAATATTCCAACCAAGATGGAAATAACTTAAACCATAATGGTTGGAAACTTCGACAATGTTTTCCCCCAGATTTTGGATATGTAGAAAGCATACATTGATATGGACTGAATTTAAGATAAGCTCTTCAAACCTCATCACGCTTCTCAATTGAATATTCCCATATTTATGAACACAATCCTGAATCACGTATTAAAGAGTTCATATCAAGGTGATCTTCAATTTAATTGATCATTCTTCAAAACTGAATTTGACGGGGTAGTGGTAGATGTTGAAATTTTATCATTATTCATTTTAAAGATTGCATCAATTATAGGTTGTTTCTTCATTAAAAAAAAGAAAAAGAAAACAAAAGCTTTAATTTTTTAATTCTTTTTATTTATATAAATAATTAAATTAATTATGTTTTTCTATAAACATAACACATATAATACAATACAAATATACCAGAACATGTGTAAATTAATTATAAAAAATAAAGATAATAAAACAAATTTATTAATATTATAATTACATGTAATTATATAATAGTATTTGAAGTTTTGAACTAATTATTTGGATTTTTTTTCCCTTTTTCTTGTAACTTGTAACTAAGGAGTTGAATAATAAATAAATTCAATAAAATAATATAGAAATAAAATTAGTAAACTATATACATAACTTTTGGTTGTTTTATACTTTTGTCTATATTACGATCACACATTTATCGATTCAAACTTATACGTTGATAAAATCCAATCAAAGTATAATGATACAACAACAATAACCTAATTTTTAAAAAAAATATAAGATAATATTATAATATCTTATCTATTGAATAAAAATTATAAAAATATAATATATTATTTAAAATATAAAGATAGATAAAATCTTTTTTTATAAGATAAAGTTATTATTAATATTTAAAATATTTACTATTTAAAATAGATAAAATTAATATTATGTCTTTTCTTTTTAACACTAATTATATCTATAATTAATTTTTATTTATAAAAATATAATTTAATAATCTTAAAACTATATATTTTTTATTTTCTTTTATGAAATTTTATATTTTTTATATTAATATATTATATATATAAAAAAAAATTTAAAAAGCCAGGGGCCTGCCCCCCTCCCCTATGTGCCTTCGTCCCTGATCATTAACGTTTTTCGTGTTATTTTAACTTTAGTCTACCTTTTTTTGTTGAACATTCTGTACCATCACTATCCCAGTCAAGTGAACCGAGTTAAGTTACTACTATTGTAAGTCGTCTATCTATCGTATAGGTGATAAAAAAATTAATGGCACCTAATTAACGTTTGTTTCGATCGAATACTAGTTGATAGTTGATAGAATTGGATTTAAAAATGTTTGAGAAGAAGGATCAGAGGGACAACAGTTATCAAAGAAGCTTTTTTGTTAATAAACATGAGAACTGATCAGCTTCTGTTCTCCTTCTCCCTTCTTGTTTCTTGGGCGCTATGCTGCTTCCAACTCTGTTTCACTCGAGATACTTTGAACGCGGGCGAGACGATAACTCAGAACTGGACGGGGAACCTTGTTTCATCTGGCCGCACATTTGAGCTGGGCTTCTTTAATTTATCCGGTGAAAGTGGTTTAAAAAGCTACTACTTGGGGATATGGTATCACGAGCCGTTGGACGAAGAACCACCAACAGTGGTATGGGTTGCCAATAGAGTCAAGCCTGTTGTAGATTCCAGTGGAGTTTTTCGAATTGCGGAGGATGGAAATCTGGCGGTAGAAGGTTCATCAAGGTGTTGGAACTCTGACCTTGTAGGCCACTCGTCCACAAACAAAACAGTGAAGCTCCTAGATTCTGGGAACCTGGTACTAACGGACAATAACTCAGGAACGAGTTATCTGTGGCAGAGCTTCGAAAACCCACAGACACGTTTCTTCCTGGCATGATAATGGATGTAAATAAAACGTTGACTTCTTGGAGAAACTCCACTGACCCGGCGCCCGGGGACTTCACCTTTAAGCTAACTCCCGGTCAAAAGTTCGTAGCTGAAAATCAATCACAACTCTACTGGACACTCGATGCATTTGATTATAGAATTGCTAGGTTGTTGGAAAACGCCACCTCGGGTAAGACATACTACAATTTTTCCGGAGAAACGTACTTTTCAGAGCGACGTTACAGTTACGAGAAATCGAGGCTGTTAATGAATTATAGCGGGGAGACACAATTTCTCAAGTGGAATGAGAATGACTCGCAATGGGATAAGCACTGGTCAAGGCCATCTGACGAGTGCGACACACATAACTATTGCGGGAGCTTCGGCTTCTGTAACAGAAATATTTTGGATCTTAATCTGAGTCCTTACAAATGTTTGCCAGGATTCACTCCCAGGTATTCAGGGAAAATCCAAGGCCAAGGGTGCGTCAGAAAATCAACACCATCACCGTGTATCGACAAGAAAAACGTGACGTTCCTCAACTTAACCAACATAAAAGTGGCCGATCAGCCAGACCAAACATCCTTTGACGGAACAGAAGAAGAATGTCAATCCTTATGTCTTAACAATAATACCAACTGTTCTCAGTCGTCTCAGTGCCAGGCATATTCATATAGTACTACTGGTACGTCATATCATAGCACCGACTCCTCTATATGCAAGATCTGGAGACGAGATTTATCTACTCTTCTAGAGAAGTACCAAAGTGATTTTCAAGAGGAGTACAATATTCCTGTTGGTAATCTTTTTATTCTGGTTATGAGATCAGATATAGGTATGATCTCCTTTTCATCATCTCTTAATTAGATGTTTAAGGTTAATACATATAAATTAAAGAATACTTAATAGAAACTACTTTTTTTTTGGTTTATTTAATATTAATACTTTGATTCTTCATTATTATACCACCGGTAGTCGGATATTAAATAAGAGTATATTTCACAAAAAAAAAAACATATTATTTCATTTCATGTTACATATTTGGTAAAGTTGTTGGCTTACATCGTTTCCAACCCAACACTGGTGATTAGGGAGGGACGGAAACAGAGAATTCCCAATTTGGTGAATGCCAAAGATCATTAGTGGTGTGCGGGATGTACTTCTTTTCTTTTCCTTGTGTGTGAGCGAGATTAAGGATTTGCTAACTTGAAAGTTGAAAGATAAATCAGCTGAAAACATGATTTATGGCTGAATTAATATGTTCATTGTGCAGTACCATTTGCAAAATCGTGTGAACCATGCGGCACATACATGATTCCTTATCCGCTAAGCACTGGGACAAATTGTGGAGACCCATGTACAAATACTTCAATTGTAATAAATCCACAGGCCACGTTACCTTCATGATGCCCCGAGGAACATCATACAAAGTTATTGGAATCGATGAAGATACCAGAATGTTTTACATTCAACCAATTGGTTCATACTCCTGTAGTTCTATCAATCAAAATAACACGCCTCATTTTCCATTTAATGTAACTGATAAGTGTTATAACGATGATGATGTTAGAATGATTGAAATCAACTGGCTACCAGCACCAGAACCACCGCCATGTACTAATAAGCTTATAGACTGCAATAATTGGTCCCATTCAACATGCAGAGAAACAGGCGAAGGAGGAAAGAGTTGCTATTGTGATTCAAACTATAAGTGGAATAACTCAATCATGAGTTGCACCCAAGGTTAGCATTTTATTATATGGCTCTCTTGCACTTTTCTGTTTATCTGTATTAATACAATAATTTTTCCTTCTGCTGCCAAGCATGGTTGAACAAATTCCCAAATCCAATTAAGAACAATCTTTCAAGAGATTTTCTTCCGTATGTTTATAATTTTCTTACTGTTCCCTGCGGAGCTGATATTAGTACTGCAGTGTCAATTCAAGGTGTATTTCCTCTCTTAATTTTTGCATTTTATTTCCTTCTTTGGACAGAAGAGCATCCACCTTGGACAGAAGAGCATTCAACTAACCGACTGAAAATAATTCTTATAGTAATTCTTAGTGGCATGGCTATATGCATAATAGCATTTGCCATTGTGCAAAGAAAGAAAAAAGTCCTAAAGCGTGGTAATAAATTTAAGTTTTGCGTGTTGAATTCAAAATCTTTTATCTTTACACATGTATATATATATGTCTTGTTATGGAGTTCAGGTCGGGCAAACACCCGAATTCAGGAGAGCTTGTACGAGTGTGAAAGACATGTGAAAGATTTGATTGGCTTAGGAAGTTTAGAAGAAAAAGACATTGAAGGCATTGAAGTACCTTGTTATAATTTTGCAAGTATTCTACTCGCTACAGATAATTTCTCAGATGCTAACAAACTTGGAAGAGGAGGTTATGGACCTGTCTATAAGGTGATTGGTTCAGTTCATAGAACTTTATTACCCACATAGCAATGAGTGCATGCAAGAATTTTCTCATGATAAATGGAAAAATATTATGCAGGCAACCTTTCCCGGAGGTCAAGATATAGCTGTAAAGAGGCTTGCAAGTGTGTCCACTCAAGGCTTACAGGAATTCAAGAATGAGGTTATCTTGATTGCCAAACTTCAACATCGGAACCTTGTTAGACTTAGGGGCTACTGCATAAAAGGAGATGAAAAAATCTTACTTTATGAGTACATGGCAAACAAATGCCTGGACTCGTTTATATTTGGTCAGTATCATATTGTATCAGATAACTTATCTTGAAATGCCCTTTAATTATTACAATCATAAATTTACTAACCTTGTTATAATTTCAAAAATATGAAAGGTCGCACGCGAACTATAATCCTGGATTGGCCAATGCGATTTGACTGCACGTTGCCTGCTCTATCTTCACCAAGACTCTAGATTGAGAGTGATTCACCGAGACATGAAAACCAGCAACATTCTTTTAGATGAGGAGATGAATCCAAAGATATCGGACTTTGGTCTTGCCAAAATATTTGGGGGAAAAGAAACTAAAGCAAGTACAGAGAGAGTAGTGGGAACATAGTAAGTTCACTAGTATATGTGATGGTAAATGTATCATTGCTAATGTTCTGAGTTTGATATATATCTTACACATGCTTGCTACAAATAACAATAATTTTGTTGGCAGTGGATATATGGCTCCAGAGTATGCCTTGGATGGACATTTTTCAGTCAAATCTGATGTTTTCTACTAGAGATTCTTAGTGGAAAAAGAAACACGGGATTCTATGAGTTCAAACAAATATCTAGCCTTTTGGGTTATGTATGTTCTTCTTTTGCACTTTTAGTTATGTATGTTTGTGACATGTTTGTTGACTTATCAATAATTTCTTTGGACATGTTATCAGGCTTGGAAGTTGTGGACAGAGAACAAGCTACTGGATTTAATGGACTCATCTCTTGGTGAAACTTGCATCGAAAATCAATTCACTAAGTGTGCAGTTATTGGATTGTTATGCATACAAGATGAACCAGGTGATCGACCCACTATATCAAATGTTTTGACAATGCTTGACAGCGAAACAACAACCATGCCAATTCCCAAGCAACCAACCTTTTTTGGAAAGAAGCGTCTTCATATCCCAGCTTCTTCTTCTAACAAACCAGAAATGAGTATGCAATTTGACAGCAGTTATGAAGAAGGTCGATAGTCGATGATGGAGGTTATGGTTAACATATATGAAAATTATTTAATGATATTTTAATTGTATTTTTTAATAATTTGGAGTATTCTGTATTATTGTTATGGATTAATTTTTATCTTCTTTTTTTTATCTTACAGTTTATTTCATTTTTAATTGGGAGTGTGATTCAGTATGAATATAAATAAACTTTAATGTTTTATGTTTTGTAACACATTACACACAGTATCTTCCCTTAAGAAATGTTTCTCCTTTTGTTATGTCGAATTCATGGAATTTAGTTACTACTAAAATTCCATTTTGTGTTTTATTTATCTTTCTTTGATCCTGGTCTATCCTTGCCGATTTTGCCAACTATACTTTTCCATAAGCACGGACAGATATCAAACATAGCTATGATCTCATACTTACATACTTAAGTGACAAGATTATTTATTAAATTGTCACACCATGCTATAAGATAATAATTATTGCATCCATTACTCATTAAAATTAATAAAATTAAATTAGTTTCATTAATGTTGATTAATAATATCATAAATTAATTTTATTATAAAAATATCCATTAAATTAAATGATTTAAGTGATGATTCTATTCAATATGACACAACTCATTTATTAAGGGATAATTTTTTCCACACATTAATATGACTTATTTTATTAATAGTTTTTACAATAAATAATGACATAGATCCTTTTTAAAAAAAAAGACATATATAAATTAATAATTAATACATTTAAAAATATCAAATATTTAGGAAATTTATTTCTTATGTACCAAAAGAAGAGGTAGGATACTGAAAGAATCATGTTAGTAATATATTGATCTAAATTTAGTAAAAAAAAAATAAAGATTTTTTTACACCAAAAATAATTAAGTTATTAGTTACTCTTATCATCATGTGTAATGTTACAAACGTTAGAATATGCTTATTATTAAATTCCCTAAAAAAAAGAATATGCTTATTAATTTGAGAGTAAGTTTAGGTAAACAACTTAAATAAGTATGCACTAAATAAATGTTTATCTTACAAATGGACTAGCAACTTGGGTGATAGAAAACTGATACTTACTACATCAGTTTCAAGACCGATGTAGATTTTGATACCACCTTTTACATCGGTTGGAAACAAATATGAAAGATGACCACTTTCTAAGTCAGTTTTATCCACATTGATTCATAAACAGTGTAAAAGTTTTTTTTTTGTTTTTGTTTACAGTAGTATATTTCAATAAGAGGAGGAATTACATGTTTAAACTATTTTGACTTTCTAATTTTCATTCCTTTCATTTGTCTGAAATGAAAATTTTGATTTCAGTTTTAAAAATGAACAATTTGATATTTTTGATTTCAGAAATGTATAATATTGTATGTTGCAGAAGTCTTATGGAAGTTGCACAATGGTTGCGTGAAGGTCGCGTAAAAGGTTTGCGGAAGGTTACAAGAGGAAAGTTTAGAGGAAAGTTTGCACATATCTCTGTGGAACTGGACTTGGAGCAGTAAAAAATTATGCTAAGGGCTACCTGTTAAACCTATAATACGAAGGGTTACATGAAATATGTTTCTAAGTGCTAGAAATACAAATACAAGATAAGGTGTGCATGATAAAATGTTTCGGATTAAGTTTTTTTTATTAAACTATCTCATCCACGTTATTAAAATAGGCTTAAAAAAAAGAACTTAGAAACATGTCAAAGTTATATCTATAATTTCTTCAAAACATTTGTTATTGTTTTTTTAATCAGTAATAAACATTTATTCTACACAACACAAGTAATAATTTTTTTTTAAAAAAAAAAACAACAACATAAGTAATAAAATAATAAGAGAGAAGTTACAAGTGGATAGAATGGGAAAAGAAAAAGTGAAGGAAAAAGGAAAAGGAATAGTAGTAGGTTTAAATATCTCTAATTTATTTTATTAGTTAAAACTTATTATAAAAATATAAAACTTTGTAAATGTCATATTTTATTTTATAATTCATTCTTTTAATTTTATAATTTTTAATAAATTTTAATTAATATATAAGAATCTATTTAAAAGTGTATTGATAGCCATCCTCAAATACTAATAATAACTTTTTTTTTAAAAGGATACTAATAATAACTATTCAACTTAATGTATAGGCTGCTGCAACCGAGGGAAGTGATAGCCCCACTAGGAAAAAGATTCACAAATATCCTAAACAGTAAAATAAATCCTCCAACATGGCACATCGATGATGTGATATAAAATATAATAAAAAATAACAATAAAAAACATTTTACAAAGATATATAACGACTGGGAGAGTAGTGACGAACGGCGTAGACCTTGACGAACGACTTGGATGCAATTGACGCTCGCAGTACCACATAAAAAAAAAGCGAAATTAATGATAATAGTGGAAAGACTTGATATCACTAGTAACGACATTATTAACGATTTTGGTGTTATTTTAACTTTGGGGTCTACTTTTTTTGTTGAACATTCTGTACCATCACTTTCCAGTCAATTGTAGTACTATATTGTAAGTCTAATCATGGTTTCGTAGGTGATTAGCAATGAGCAGTAACTAATTATCGTATGGTTCGAATAGTATTTGAGTTGGTAGCATTGGATTTCAAATGTTTGCAAAGGAACAGAGAAATGAGAAGTGATGATGAGGTTGTGTTCTCCTTCTCCTTCTCCCTTGTTCTTTCTTTGGTGCTATGCTTCCAAACATGTTTCGCTAGAGATACTTTGAACGCTGGGGAGAAGATAACTCTGAAGGCGTTGGAGAACCTTGTTTCATCTAACTTGACATTTACGATGGGCTTCTTTTCTGAACCCGGTGAAAGTGGTAGCAGGAATGGAAAAAACTACTTGGGGATATGGTATTACAAACTGCAACCACTAACAGTGGTATGGGTTGCCAATACAAAAGCTCCCGTTGAAGATTCCAGTGGAGTTTTTCAAATCGCAAAGGATGGAAATCTGGTGGTAGCAGATGCGTCGTCAGAAATTACTTATTGGACCTCTGGACTTGACGGGTCTTCGTCCAAAAACAGACAAGTGAAGCTCCTGGATTCAGGGAACCTAGTACTAATGGACGAGAGTAATAATTACCTGTGGCAGAGCTTCCAAAACCCAACAGACACGTTCCTTCCTGGCATGAAAATGGATGGAATTTTAGCATTGACTTCATGGAGACACGCCCGTGACCCGACGCCTGGGGACTTCACCTTTGCCCTGCTGGCTACTACTAAAAAATACCAAGTGCGAAATCAATCATCACAAATTTACTGGGTACTTGATCGATCCGACACACAAGCGGTTCCCACAGAAATATTTAAGTTGTTGGACAACAACACCTCGCCTACTACACCGCCCAAGATTTCTCACAGAATCATCTTTCGACCTTATAATTACGAGAAATCAAGGTTATTGTTGGATCCTAGCGGGAAGATACAGTTTTTCAAGTGGGATGAGGATAACTTGAAATGGGATCAGCGCTGGTCAGGCCCAGGTGACAAGTGCGACCTACATGACTATTGCGGGAGCTTTTCCATCTGTAACAAAAACAATTTGAATTTGAATTTAAGTACGAGTCCTTGCAAATGTTTGCCAGGATTCAGTGATGAAGATATCCAAGAGAAAGGGTGTGGTAGAAAATCACCATCGTGTATAGACACGGACGTGACGTTCCTCAACTTGACCAATATAAAACTTGACGATCCAGACCAAAGTTTTTTTACAGAAACAAAAGCAGAATGCCAATCCCAATGCCTTAAGATGTGTCTTGAGTCCCAGTGCCAGGCATATTCATATAATATGTCTACCTATAATCGTGCTTCCTTACCATGCAAGATCTGGACACGGAATTTACCAACTCTTCTAGAGGATTACCATCTCGGTCTTCATCTTTCTATTCGAGTTACGACATCAGATATAGGTAATTTTTAAATCATTTCCTTTATTTGTACGCGTGTGTGTATTGCCACGTGATTTATCGCTGAATTCTTGTGCAGCACCAACTGCAAAATCGTGTGAACCTTGCGGTCCATATATAATTCCCTATCCTCTACGCACTAGGCCAAACTGTGGAGACCCCATGTACAACTACTTCAATTGCACCAAATCAACAGGCCAAGTTAGCTTCTTGATGCCCGGAGCCGGAGGAAAATCATTCCAAGTTACTTTGATTGATCAAGATACCAGAATGTTTTTCATACAAACAAGTGGTTTGTATTCGTGTAATTCCAGTTTCACCTATAAAAAAAATGTCACTGATTTTCCATTTAATATAACTGAGTGCATTAAAGATGTTGGAATAAAAATCAATTGGCTACCAGCACCTGAGCCGCCCTGTAGTAAGCAGATAGACTGCAAGATTTGGCCCAATTCGACATGCGGCGCAAAGGGTAATGGAGGAAATAGGTGCCTTTGCGATTTAAACTATAAGTGGAATGACTCAATTTTAAGTTGTACCCAAGGTTAGCATTTTATTTTACCACTTTTCTGTTTTTCTCTATTAATACCCTGCGGAACTGGGATTAGTCCTGGTTCTGGATTTTCTAAACTCCTTCGAAACCAAAGCAATGACCAAAATTACAATGGTATTTGCTCTTTTACTTTTTGCAGTTCATTTCCTTCCTAAGCAAGCAGAGCCGTCAAAAAACAACCATTCAACCCACCGACTAGCATTGATTCTTACCGTAATTCTTACAGGAATGGCTATTCTGGCATGCATTGTAGCATTTGCCATTGTGCGGAGAAAGAAAAGAGCTCTTAAGCGTGGTAACAATTTTTAGTTTTGCATGTTAATTAAAGTCCTTTATCTTCACACATGTAACCAAGGTTATATGTATCATGTATGTATGTCTTGTTACTGAGTTCAGATCGAGCAAGCACCCGAATTCAGGAGAGCTTGTACGAGACTGAAAAGCATGTGAAAGGTTTGATTGGCTTAGGAAGTTTAGAAGAAAAAGACATTGAAGGCGTCGAAGTACCCTGTTATACATTTGCAAGCATTGTAGCAGCTACAGATAATTTCTCAGATTCTAACAAGCTTGGAAGAGGAGGTTATGGACCTGTCTATAAGGTGACTGACTGGTTCAGTTCATATAACATTATTAATCACCTAACACTGAGTGTCTGAGTCCATGCAAATATTTCTCATGATAACTGGAATTTTTGTTATCCAGGGAACGTTTCCAGGAGGTCAAGATATAGCTGTAAAGAGGCTTGCAAGTGTTTCCACTCAAGGCTTACAGGAATTCATGAATGAGGTTATTTTGATTGCCAAGCTTCAACATCGGAACCTTGTTAGACTAAGGGGCTATTGCATTAAAGGAAATGAAAAGATCTTGCTTTATGAATACATGCCAAACAAGAGTTTGGACTCATTTATATTTGGTTAGTTTGGTACTTTGGTGTATTCTGTCATATAACTTCCCAGTAGTTCTCTTTAATTATTACAATCACAAATTTACTAACCTTCTTAATTTGAAATGTGAAATGTATATCTTGAAAGACCCGACAGGAACTCCACTTCTCGATTGGCCAATGCGGTTTGAGATAATTGTAGGCATTGCGCGAGGCATGCTTTATCTTCATCAAGACTCCAGATTGAGAGTGATCCATAGAGACCTGAAAACCAGCAACATTCTTCTAGATGAGGAGATGAATCCAAAGATATCAGATTTTGGCCTCGCTAAAATTTTTGGGGGAAAAGAAACTGAAGCAAGTACAGAGAGAGTGGTGGGAACCTAGTAAGTTCACCAAGTATATGTGATTGCAATTGTTTCGTTAGTAATTTCTTGAGTATGATATTTTATAATCATGCATTTTTATGCAGTGGGTATATGGCTCCAGAATATGCTTTAGACGGACATTTTTCAACCAAATCCGATGTTTTTAGCTTTGGAGTAGTCCTACTAGAGATTCTTAGTGGAAAAAAAAACACCGGATTCTATCAGTCCAAACAAATTTCTAGCATTTTGGGTTATGTATGTTTCTTGTGTTGCACTTTTGGGTTATGTATGTTTTCGATCGTGATATGTTGACTTGCGAATAATTTCTCTGGACATTGTATCAGGCATGGAAGTTATGGACAGAGAATAAGCTACTGGATTTAATGGACCCATCTATTGGTGAAACATGCAACGAAAATCAATTCATTAAGTGTGCAGTTATTGGACTATTATGCATACAAGATGAACCAGGTGATCGACCAACTATGTCTAATGTTTTGTCAATGCTTGACATAGAGACATCATCCATGCCGATTCCTACGCAGCCAACCTTTTTTGTGAACAAGCAGCTTTCTAGCCAAGCTTCCCCTTCTACCAAACCAGAAATAAGTTTGCAATTTGATAGCAGTTATCAAGAAGGTCGATGATATAGAAGCTATAGTTTGAATACATGAAAAATATTTAATGGTATTTTTATTGTATCTTATAATAACATGTAATACAGTAAGTAATACACGAACTAAAATCAAGGTCTTAAATGTAATAATCAACTGAGAATTTTATTCATACACTTACATGTCATTCAACTGAAATTGTATGTGTATAAATAACTCCTTTTTATTTCATTGTTGTTTTAATGTGATAAAAGATGAAAATCTTTATGTGTAGTTGATTCGACCCTACTACTCACTGTTTAAAACGAAAGGGCAAAAATTAAAGTTTGTGGTTTGACATCCATTAAGAATTAAAAATGTTAATTTTAGAGTATACTTGGGTAAACAACTTAATTAAGTGTTTATCATAGAAATTCCTTGTTTAATTTATTTTTATAATAACAGGATTATATGTTTAAACTATTTTAATATAAATTGTAAATTTTTTCACTCCAAAAAATAGTTGAATATTGAATGATTTAGAGACTAAAATTTTCAAGTAAAAAAAAAAGGTTACCTACTAACATTTTAACTAGATATGAAACTAGATTTCTAAATGAGTCTTTAATTAGTTTTGAGACCAATATGAAAAGTTAAAGACAAATAAATTCATCACTAAATATATCATAAGTTATATATATATAATTTCTTCAAAAACATTTAATTATATGTAAGTAAACTTTTATTCTATAAATCACAAATACTAAAATACAAATTAAATAAGTATTCAACTCAATATAGGCTGCACAACCAAGTCAATAATTAACCCCACAAAAGTTTAATAGTAGTAATAATATTCCAAGACAAAGAAGAAACGCAGTGTAGGCTGTTATAGAGAAGTGAAGTGATGAAGGTATAACGACCGGGGGAGAATACTAACAAATGGCGTAGACCTTGACGAATGACAAAATATCTTTTGTGCTTTCGTTTTTTGCATTCCAAGTTAGGGCCTCTTCCATAGTTCCATTCCATAATCCATTGCCAGCCATGAACAAAGTGTTAGTAAATAATAATTGTTTATCATCCAAATGCTTAAGTTATTTCTATAATAGGATTATATGTTTAAACCTTTTAATATAGATTAAGTTTTTTCGTAAACTATCTCATTCACATGTCACAAGTTATATCTATAATTTCTTCAAAACATTTAATTATATATAAATAAATATTTATTCTACACAACACAAGTAATAAATTTTTCAAAAAAGAAAAGAAACATAAGTAATAAAATACTAAAAGAAATGCTATTGAACACATTCTATTTATTAGTTCGAATTTATTAAAAAAATCATAGAACTTTGTAAGTGTAATATTTTTTATTTATTAATTTTATAATTTTCAATAAATTTTAATTAATATATAAGAATCTATTTAAAAGTGTATTGATAACCCTTCTCAAATACGAATACTCATAACTATTCAACTCAATATATAGGCTGCAACAACCGAGTGATCTACTAAGTTTAATAATATTCCAATACAAAAGAAAAGCAATAGGCTGATAGAAGAAGGCCAAAAGTGAAGTGATGAAGATATATAGCGACTGGGGGAGTAGTGACGAACAGCGTAGACCTTGACGATGACTTGGATGCCATTGACGCTCGCAGTACCACATAAAAAAAAAATGCATGTATGTAATGTATATGTTAATTAATCATCGCAGATTTCCGTTATATCAGTAATAACGACATCATTAACGTTTAGTCTACTTTTTTTCGTTGAACATCCTGTATCATCAACAATATTTAATGTCACCTGTGTGAGAAGAAGGATCTCATAGCTATCAAGAAGCTTTGTATTAGTCATGAGAAGTGATAAGCTTCTGTTCTCCTTCTCCTTTCTTGTTTCTTGGGCGCTATGCTGCTTCCAACTCTGTTTCACTCGAGATACTTTGAACGCGGGCGAGACGATAACTCAGAACTGGACGGGGAACCTTGTTTCATCTGGCCGCACATTTGAGCTGGGCTTCTTTAATTTATCCGGTGAAAGTGGTTTAAAAAGCTACTACTTGGGGATATGGTATCACGAACCGTTGGAGGAAGAACCACCAACAGTGGTATGGGTTGCCAATAGAGTCAAGCCTGTTGTAGATTCCAGTGGAGTTTTTCGAATTGCGGAGGATGGAAATCTGGCGGTAGAAGGTTCATCAAGGTGTTGGAACTCTGACCTTGTAGGCCACTCGTCCACAAACAAAACAGTGAAGCTCCTAGATTCTGGGAACCTGGTACTAACGGACAATAACTCAGGAACGAGTTATCTGTGGCAGAGCTTCGAAAACCCAACAGACACGTTTCTTCCTGGCATGATAATGGATGTAAATAAAACGTTGACTTCTTTTCTTGGAGAAACTCCACTGACCCGGCGCCCGGGGACTTCACCTTTAAGCTAACTCCTGGTCAAAAGTTCGTAGCTGAAAATCAATCACAACTCTACTGGACGTTTGATGCAGTTGATTATAGAATTACTAGGTTGTTGGGAAACGCGACCTCTGGTAAAAAACCTTACAATTTTTCAGGAACAACCTTGGATCCAAGTCCAATGGAATCTTACAGTTACGGAAAATCAAGGCTAGTAATGAATTATAGCGGGAAGATACAGTTTCTCAAGTGGGATGAGGATGAGCGTCAATGGGATGAGCGCTGGTCAAGACCATCTGACAAGTGCGATACACATAACTATTGCGGGAACTTCAGCTTCTGTTACAAAAATAACCTGAATCTGTGTTAGTTTAATTACAGAAAATAACAAATTGAGAGGTAGAGAAGTGGATAAACAAGTATGTTAAAGGAAAGGAATTTATATTTGATCAATAGTAACGTTGCAATAAATAATCGAAAGGAAAACTGAAAGCTATTCCACGTAATTAGGATTTTAGGGAATTGAATAATTAAACTAATTTGTTCCTAAAGTATAGCAATTACTACTCCTAAAGTATAACAATCACTAATTGACTAGGTTGCTAAAAAACTGAAACAATAAATAAAATAGTAATAATAAATCTAGCAGTTACAAAAGCTGTTTAATACTCCTCCTTACTTTAGACTTGCAGTAAACTAAGTTTACTTCTCCACTTTGCTGCATCTCTCTCAAAAAATAGAGCTTGATGTTGAAATGTTTAGTCTTCCCGTGACATACTGGATTGTTTGCAATAGCAATTGCAGCCTGGTTGTCAACAAAAATTTCTGTTTTGTTCTTCTGCTGTAAAAATAAATCACATAAAATCTTCTTTAACCATAAAGCTTGATTTACAGCGCCTGTTGCTGCTATAAATTCAGCCTCAGCGGTGGATTGTGCTACAATCTCTTGCTTCTTTGTGCACCATGAGAATACTCCTGAGCCTAGGCTGAAACAGTATCCTGAAGTGTTTTTCATATCATCAATGGATCCAGCCCAATCACTATCAGAGAATCCATACAACTTGAATTCTTGACACTTATCAAATTTGACTCCATAATCAATAGTGCCTTTAACATATCTCAATATTCTTTTTGCTGCTTGCAAATGAATTTCACTTGGACAGTGCATAAAACGAGACAAGAGACTTACCGTAAATAGAATGTCCGGCCTTGTTGCAGTGAGATACATTAGACATCTAATCAAGCTTCTGTAATATCCTTCATCAATATTTTCAGCACCATCATCCTTGCTCAACTTTTCCTTTTGATTCATTGGTGTGCTAACAGATTTGCATTCCTCCATTTGAAATTTTTTCAAAATTTCCTTTGCATATTTTCTTTAACAAATTAACACTTCATTCTCACTTTGTTTGATCTCAATTCCAAGAAAATAGGTCATGAGACCAAGATCTGTCATTTCAAAAGCTTGCATCATTTCTTGTTTGAACTCGTCAACTAGCCTTGCGTCATCTCCTGTCACTAAAAGATCATCCACATAGAGGGAAACTATGAGAAAATTATTTCCCTTATGTTTCACATAAAGAGTGGACTCAAATAAGCTTTTTGCAAAGCCTATGCTCAATAAGTGATCATTAATCTTGTTGTACCAAGCCCTTGGCGCTTGTTTGAGGCCATAGAGAGCCTTTTTTTAGAAGATAGACTTTATCTTCTTCACCTTGCTTCACGAATCCTTCTGGCTGGTCTACATATATTTCTTCATGTAGCTCTCCATTTAAAAAAGCTGATTTAACATCTAACTGAAATATTTTCCAGCCATTTTGCGCAGCAACTGCTAACACCAATCTAATTGTATCTAATCTGGACACAGGAGCAAAAGTATCAGAATAATCAACACCAAAAATTTGTGCATACCCTTTAACTACAAGTCTGACCTTGTGCTTGTTGATTGAGCAATCTGCATTAAGCTTTGTTCTAAAAACCCATTTAACTCCAATGACTTTTCTATTTTCAGGCCTGTCAACCAGCTGCCATGTTTTGTTTTTCTGTATCATGGACATCTCCTCCTCCATTGCAATTTTTCATTTCTGGTCCTTTTGTGCTTCCTCGCAGCTAGCAAGTTCACAAACTGCTACATTACATCTTTGATAGATGTCAGATAACAGCCTTTTGCCTCTGACTGGAGGGTCGTCTTCTAATTCATCCTGCAATAACTCTATTGTTTGCTGTCCCGAATGCTTATCAATAACATCACCGTGTATCGATAAGAAAAGAGTGACGTTCCTCAAATTAACCAACATAGAAGTGACTGATCAGCCAGACCAAACATCCTCAGACGGAACAGAAGAAGAATGTCAATCCTTATGTCTTAACAATAATACCAACTGTTCTCAGTCGTCCCAGTGCCAGGCATATTCATATAGTACTATTGGTACGTCATATCATCGCACTGACTCCAATACATGCATGATCTGGAGACAAGATTTATCTACTCTTCTAGAGAAGTACCAAAGTGATTTTCAAGAGAAGTACAATATTCCTGTTGGTAATCTTTATAACCTAGTTAAGAGATCAGATATAGGTATGATCTCCTTTTCATCATCTCTTAATTGGATGTTTCAGGTTAAAACATATAAATTAAAGAATACTTAATAGAAACTATTTGTTATTTGTTTATTTAATATTAACACTTTGACTCTTCATTGTTGTACCACCCACTCCTGTGGTGGGTCTGAGGCGAGATATAGAGGATTACGATTGAATAGCGGTGTAGGAACATTTTTCTCTATTACATATTTGGTAAAGTTGTTGGCTTACATAGTTTCCAACTCAACACTGGTGATTAGGGAGGGACGAATCAGAGAATTCCCAATTTGGTGAATGCCAAAGATCATTAGTGGTGTGCGGGATGTACTTCTTTTCTTTTCCTTGTGTGTGTGAGCGAGATTAAGGATTTGCTAACTTGAAAGTTGAAAGAAAAAGCAGCTGAAAACATGATTTATGGCTGAATTAATATGTTCATTGTGCAGTACCATTTGCAAAATCGTGTGAACCATGCGGTACATACGTGATTCCTTATCCGCTAAGCACTGGGCCAAACTGTGGAGACCACATGTACAACTACTTCAATCGTAATAAATCCACAGGCCACGTTACCTTCATGATGCCCCGAGAAACATCATACCAAGTTATTCGGATCGATGAAGATACCAAAATATTTTACATTAAAAAAAATGGTTCATACTCCTGTAGTTCCATCAATCAAAATGACACCACTAATTTTCCATTTAATGTAATTGATCAGTGCTCTAAAGATGATGATGATGGTGATGATGGAGTGATTGTAATTAGTTGGCTACCAGCACCAGAACCGCCCTGTACTAAGCCTATAGACTGCAAGAATTGGCCCCATTCGACATGCAGAGAAATCAGTGAAAGAGGAAAGAGGTGCCATTGTGATTCAAACTATAAGTGGAATAACACAATCATGAGTTGCACCCTAGGTGAGCATTTTGCTATACGTCTCTCTTGCACTTTTCTGTTTTTTATTATTAATACCATAAAGCTTTTCTTCTTCTGCCAAGAATTGTTGAACGAATTCCCAAATCCAATTAAGAAAATCTTTCAAGAAATTTTCTTCGGTATGTTTAAAATTTTCTTACTGTTCCATACATAGCTGGGATTAGCTGGAATTCCCAAACTCCATTGAAAGTTTGAAAAAATGTCACGACTAAAATGTTAAATAAACTGCAGTGTCAATTCAAGGTATTTTCCCTTACTTTTTGCATTTTATTTCCTTCCTTGGACAGAAGAGCATTCAACCAACCCACTGGTGTGGATTCTTACAGCAAGTCTTAGTGGCATGGCTATTCTGACATGCATAATAGCATTTGCCATTGTGCGGGGAAAGAAAAAAGCTCATAAGCTTGGTAATGATTTAAGTTTTTGCATGTTGACTTAAAAATCTTTTATCTTCTTCACACATGTAATCTGTTATATATATATGTCTTGTTATGGAGTTCAGGTCAGGCAAACACCCGAATTCAGGAGAGTTTGTACGAGAGTGAAAGACATGTGAAAGGTTTGATTGGCTTAGGAAGTTTAGAAGAAAAAGACATTGAAGGCAATGAAGTACCTTGTTATAATTTTGCAAGTATTCTACTCGCTACAGATAATTTCTCAGATGCTAACAAACTTAGAAGAGGAGGTTATGGACCTGTCTATAAGGTGACTGACTGGTTCAGTTCATATAACATTATTAATCACCTAACACTGAGTGTCTGAGTCCATGCAAATATTTTTCATGATAAGTGGGATTTTTGTTATCCAGGGAACGTTTCCAGGAGGTCAAGATATAGCTGTAAAGAGGCTTGCAAGTGTTTCCACTCAAGGCTTACAGGAATTCATGAATGAGGTTATTTTGATTGCCAAGCTTCAACTTCGGAACCTTGTTAGACTAAGGGGCTATTGCATAAAAGGAGATGAAAAGATCTTGCTTTATGAATACATGCCAAACAAGAGTTTGGACTCATTTATATTTGGTTAGTTCGGTACTTTGGTGTACTCTGTCATATAACTTCCCAGTAGTTCTCTTTAATTATTACAATCGCAAATTTACTAACCTTCTTAATTTGAAATGTGAAATGTATATCTTGAAAGACCCGACAGGAACTCCGCTTCTGGATTGGCCAATGCGGTTTGAGATAATTGTAGGCATTGCGCGAGGCATGCTTTATCTTCATCAAGACTCCAGATTGAGAGTGATTCATAGAGACCTCAAAACCAGCAACATTCTTCTAGACGAGGAGATGAATCCAAAGATATCAGATTTTGGCCTCGTTAAAATATTTGGGGGAAAAGAAACTGAAGCAAGTACAGAGAGAGTGGTGGGAACCTAGTAAGTTCACCAAGTATATGTGATTGCAATTGTTTCATTAGTAATTTCCTGAGTATGATATTTTATAATTATGCATTTTTATGCAGTGAGTATATGACTCCAGAATATGCTTTGGATGGACATTTTTCAACCAAATCCGATGTTTTTAGCTTTGGAGTAGTCCTACTAGAGATTCTTAGTGGAAAAAAAAACACCGGATTCTATCAGTCCAAACAAATTTCTAGCATTTTGGGTTATGTATGTCTCTTGTGTTGCACTTTTGGGTTATGTATGCTTTCGATCGTGATATGTTGACTTGCCATTAACTTCTCTGGACATTGTATCAGGCATGGAAGTTATGGACAGAGAATAAGCTACTGGATTTAATGGACCCATCTATTGGTGAAACATGCAACGAAAATCAATTCATTAAGTGTGCAGTTATTGGACTATTATGCATACAAGATGAACCAGGTGATCGACCAACTATGTCTAATGTTTTGTCAATGCTTGACATAGAGACATCATCCATGCCGATTCCTACGCAGCCAACCTTTTTTGTGAACAAGCAGCTTTCTAGCCAAGCTTCCTCTTCTAGCAAACCAGAAATAAGTTTGCAATTTGATAGCAGTTATCAAAAAGGTCGATAGTGCATGATATGGAAGCTATAGTTTGAATACATGTAATACAGTAAGTAATACACGAACTAAAATCAAGGTCTTAAATGTTATAATCAACTGAGAATTTTATTCATAGACGTACATATCAATCAACTGAAATTGTATGTGTATAAATAACTTCTTTTTATTTGATTGTTGTTTTAATTTGATAAAAGATGAAAATCTTTATGTGTAGTTGATTCGACCCTAGTACTCACTCTTTACAATAAAAGGGCAAAAATTAAAGTTTGTGGTTTGACATCCAGTGAGAATTAAAAATGTTAATTTTAGAGTATACTTGGGTAAACAACTTAATTAAATGTTTATCATAGAAATGCTTTTGTTTAATTTATTTTTATAATAACAGGATTATATGTTTAAACTATTTTAATATAAATTGTAAGCGTTTTCATATATCATAAAACGGCGTTTTAAGTAAGAATAACTTTTAAATGAAAACATGAGAACAAACAATAATAACATTGGATTAAAATTAAAAATAATAAATGTCATCATATTAAAATCTCAATTTTAAGTGCATATCGTACCCCTCTCTCTCAATTATGTTTTCTTTATGCTTTTTGCCTAATTATTGATAGCACAATATAGCATGACCATTGTTGTTGTTGCCGCCACCACCACCACCAATATGGTTACTACTGTCATTTTTGTCACCATTATCGTTATCATCATGGTTATCGTCCTTGTTGTTGCCGTCACCACCACTTCCGTCAGCGGTGGGGGTGACGACAACAACAGAGATGACAACCATAATAACAACGGTGACGGTGATGACCATGTTGATGGTGGTAGCGGTGGTCATAAATAATGACAGCAACTCTTGACGGTCATCATGGTTACCACCGTCACCGCCACCATCATGATCGTCGTCTTTGTTGTTGTCGCCACCACTACAGTCAACGACGGTAGTAGTGGTGACAACAACGAGGACAACAACTATGATGGTAGTGGTGACAGTAACCCTAACAATGACAAGAATGACGATAGTAATCATTAGGGGTGTTCGTGGTGCGGTTTGGTTCGGTTTTGAGCAAAAAGTGATCCGAACCAAACCTAAAATAAAGTCGCGGTTCGGTTTGGTTCGGTTTTAATATAACATCAAATCCAAACCAAACCAAACCACTTTTTTGCGGTTTGGTTCGGTTCGGTTTTGCGGTTTTTTTTTTAATCTATTATCATAGTTTAATTTTTTTAATTAAACTCACATAATTATTATTTTATATTTTTTTTTATTAAATTTTGATTTACATATTTTAGTTTTAAAAATATTATTTTTACTTCTATTTAGCATTATTATAAAATGATATTATTAACTTTTTTTTATAACATAATAATAAATCATGTTTTATTTTATATTTAATTTAATGTTATTTAGTAATATCAATATATCTTTTTGTAATATATGAAAGTATGTGTCATGATATATTACAAATTTATTATTAAAAAAAATATACTATAAATCACATATTATGATCATAAAAAATAAAAATATTGTTAGTTAGATAATATTAAATATCTAAAAGTAAATCAATATAATTATAGAATGCGGTTTGATTCGGTTTAGTTCGGTTTTTTATAATAAAATTCAAAAACCAAACTAAATCGCAAAAAATATGCGGTTTTGGAAATTTTTGGTCCGTGCGGTTTTTCGGTTTAATTGGTTTTCGGTTTTTTTGGGCGGTTTCGCGGTTTAGTTCGGTTTGGTTCGGTTTATGAACACCCCTAGTAATCATGTTAGTAGTGATGGTGGCGATGAAGGTAGTGGTCATGGTGAGGAGGAAATGTAAAAAAAAAAAAAACTAATTGAGAGAAAAATAAAGAGGATAAAAATTGAGATTTTAATTTAATGTATTTATTATTTATTATTTTTAATTTTAATTCAAGGGTTATTATTATTTATTCTTATTTAATAACTATTCTTAAAAACGTCCCTCTATTTTTATATATATATATATATTAGCACATGTAAACTTCTAAAGAGTAAGTAATAGGTTCGAACAGATAAAGATTTTCATCTTTTATCAAATTAAAACAACAATAAAATAAATAAAAGATATTTTAATTTAAAATATTTTGGTATGGTTTCTAACATCATTTCATCAGGATGGACGTTACTAGTCATCCCCTTTAAAAAATTATTCATTATTTTAAAATTATATTATTATTTATTTTTCTTTTTAAAAATTATAAGAAATATTTATTATTTCATTGCTATATTATTAGTTTTTAATTATTTTACTTTAATAATTTTAACATGATTTTCTATAATGTTTTAAATAGTTAATTAATAATTTTATTAATTAGAATATTATTTTGTGAATAATCAAAATAATTTACATTACTGAGAAAAGATATTTTAAAATATTTCTAAAAAAAATATAAAAATAAATTTTGCAAAAAGTAATATTTGATAGCTTATTATAAGATTTTATTTTTAATTTTTTTCATTAAAAAATAAATTTTATTTTGAAAAACTTTACCTTTTATTAATTGGTATTTCATCACATTTTACTTATAAATAATTTTAAGTTAAATAAAAGCCGAACGAAACACATCCTAAATTTTTTCGTAAACTATCTCATTCACGTTATTAAAATAGGCTAAAAAGAACTCATAAACATGTCACAAGTTATATCTATAATTTCTTCAAAACATTTAATTATATATAAATAAACATTTATTCTGCACAACACAAGTAATCAATTTTTCAAAAAAGAAAAGAACATAAGTAATAAAATACTAAGAAAAATGCTACGGAACACATTCTATATTATTAGTTAAAATTGATTAAAAATCATAAAATTTTGTAAGTGTAATATTTTATTTTATTTTATTTTATAATTCTTTCTAGTAATTTTATAGTTTTAATAAATATATAAGAATTCATTTAAAAATACTAATAATAACTATTCAACTCAATATATAGGCTGGTACAAGTCTACAACCGAGTGAAGCGATAGCCCCACTAAGTTTAATATTCCAAGAGAAAAGAAACGCAATAGGTTGATAGAAGAAGGCCAAAAGTGAAGTGATGAAGATATATAACAAGACTGGGAGAGTAGTGACGAACCGCGTAGACCTTGACGACGACTTGGATGCTATTGACGCTCGCAGTACCACATAAAAAAAAATGCATGCATGTATATATTAATCATCGCAGATTTCCGTTATATATGAGAATTGATATCACTAACAACGACATCATTAACGTTAATCGCGTTATTCTAACTCTAGTCTACTTTTTTTCGTTGAACATTCCTCCGTATCATCACTATTGTAAGCCTATGTATCGTATAGGTGATCAACAATTGAACGGATTTATTAACGTGTGGTTCCAAGACTAGTTTGATTTCAAATGTTTGAGAAGAAGGATCAGAATCAGAACTATCACGAAGCTCTGTATTAGTCATGAGAAGTGATAAGCTTCTGTTCTCCTTCTCCTTTCTTGTTTCTTGGGCGCTATGCTGCTTCCAACTCTGTTTCACTCGAGATACTTTGAACGCGGGCGAGACGATAACTCAGAACTGGACGAGGAACCTTGTTTCATCTGGCCGCACATTTGAGCTGGGCTTCTTTAATTTATCCGGTGAAAGTGGTTTAAAAAGCTACTACTTGGGGATATGGTATCACGAGCTGTTGGACGAAGAACCACCAACAGTGGTATGGGTTGCCAATAGAGACAAGCCTGTTGTAGATTCCAGTGGAGTTTTTCGAATTGCGGAGGATGGAAATCTAGTGGTGGAACGTGCATCAAGAAGTCATTATATTTATTGGTCCTCTCAACTTGAAGCGTCCAATTCCTCGTACACAAACAGAACCGTGAAACTCCTAGATTCAGGGAACCTAGTACTAACAGACAATAACTCAGGAACGAGTTACTTGTGGCAGAGCTTTGAAAACCCAACAGACACGTTCCTTCCTGGCATGAAAATGGATGCAAATATGAAGTTGACCTCTTGGAGAAACGCTACTGACCCGGCATCCGGGAACTTCACCTTTAAGCTGGCTCATGGTCAAACTCAAAGCTTCGTAGTGGAAAAGCAATCACAACTCTACTGGACACTCGATACATTTGATTATAGAATTGCTAGGCTGTTGGAAAACGCCACCTCGGGTCAGACATACTACAATTTTTCCGGAGAAACGTACTTTTCAGGGCGACGTTACAGTTACGGGAAATCGAGGCTATTAATGAATTATAGCGGGGAGATACAATTTCTCAAGTGGGATGAGGATGACTTGCAATGGGATAAGCGCTGGTCAAGGCCATCTGACGAGTGCGACACACATAACTATTGCGGGAGCTTCGGCTTCTGTAACAGAAATTTTTTGGATCTCAATCTGAAGCCTTGCAAATGTTTGCCAGGATTCACTCCCAGGTATTCAGGGAAAATCCAAGGCCAAGGGTGTGTCAGAAAATCAACAACATCACCGTGTATCGACAGGAAAAACGTGACGTTCCTCAACTTAACCAACATAAAAGTGGCCGATCAGCCAGACCAAATATCCTCTGACGGAACAGAAGAAGAATGTCAATCCTTATGCCTTAACAATAATACCAACTGTTCCGAGTCTCAGTGCCAGGCATATTCATATAGTACTATTGGTACGTCATATTCTCGCACTGACTCCTCAAAATGCAAGATCTGGAGACGAGATTTATCTACTCTTCTAGAGAAGTACCAAAGTGATTTTCAAGAGAAGTACAATATTCCTGTTCGTAATCTTTCTATCCTGGTTATGAAACCAGATATAGGTATGATCTCCTTTTCATCATCTCTTAATTAGATGCTTAAGGTTAATACATATAAATTAAAGAATACTTAATAGAAACTATTTTTTATTTGTTTATTTAATATTAATACTTTGATTCTTCATTATTGTACCACCCGCTGTAGGATATTAAATAAGAGTATATTTCACACAAAATAAAAACGTATTATTTCATTTCATATTACATATTTGGTAAAGTTGTTGGCTTACATCGTTTCCAATTCAACACCGGTGATTAGGGAGGGACCGAAACAGAGAATTCCCAATTTGGTGAATGCCAAAGATCATTAGTGGTGTGCGGGATGTACTTCTTTTCTTTTCCTTGTGTGTGAGCGAGATTAAGGATTTGCTAACTTGAAAGTTGAAAGAAAAAGCAGCTGAAAACATGATTTATGGCTGAATTAATATGTTCATTGTGCAGTACCATTTGCAAAATCGTGTGAACCATGCGGCACATACGTGATTCCTTATCCGCTAAGCACTGGGCCAAACTGTGGAGACCCCATGTACAACTACTTCAATTGTAATAAATCCACAGGCCACGTTACCTTCATGATGCCCCGAGGAACATCATACAAAGTTATTGGAATCGATGAAGATACCAGAATGTTTTACATTCAACCAAATGGTTCATACTCCTGTAGTTCCATCAATCAAAGTAACACGCCTAATTTTCCATTTAATGTAACTGATAAGTGTTCTAAATATGATGATGGTGGTGATGATGGAGTGATTGAAATTAGTTGGCTATCAGCACCAGAACCGCCCTGTACTGAGCTAGACTGCAAGAATTGGCCCCATTCGACATGCAGAGAAATCAGTGAAGGAGGAAAGAGGTGCCATTGTGATTCAAACTATAAGTGGAATAACACAATCATGAGTTGCACCCTAGGTTAGCATTTTGCTATACGTCTCTCTTGCACTTTTCTGTTTTTTACTATTAATACCATAAAGCTTTTCTTCTTCTGCCAAGAATTGTTGAACGAATTCCCAAATCCAATTAAGAAAATCTTTCACGAAATTTTCTTCGGTATGTTTAAAATTTTCTTACTGTTCCATACATAGCTGGGATTAGTACTAGTCCTGGATTTTCCAAACTCCATTGTAAGTCTGAAAAAATGTCACGACTAAAATGTTAAATAAACTGCAGTGTCAATTCAAGGTATTTTCCCTTACTTTTTGCATTTTATTTCCTTCCTTGGACAGAAGAGCATTCAACCAACCCACTGGCGTGGATTCTTATAGTAAGTCTTAGTGGAATGGCTATTCTGACATGCATAATAGCATTTGCCATTGTGCGGAGAAAGAAAAAAGCTCATAAACTTGGTAATGATTTATGGTTTTGCATGTTGACTTAAAAATCTTTTATCTTCTTCACACATGTAATGTGTTATATATATATATGTCTTGTTATGGAGTTCAGGTCAGGCAAACACCCGAATTCAGGAGAGTTTGTATGAGAGTGAAAGACATGTGAAAGGTTTGATTGGCTTAGGAAGTTTAGAAGAAAAAGACATTGAAGGCATTGAAGTACCCTGTTATACTTTTGCAAGCATTGTAGCAGCTACTGATAATTTCTCAGATTCTAACAAGCTTGGAAGAGGAGGTTATGGACCTGTCTATAAGGTGACTGGTTCAGTTCATATAACTTTATTACCCACCTAACACCGAGTGTCCGAGTCCATGTAAAAATTTATCATGATAAGTGGAATTTCTTTATCCAGGGAACGTTTCCAGGAGGTCAAGATATAGCTGTAAAGAGGCTGGCAAGTGTGTCCACTCAAGGCTTACAGGAATTCATGAATGAGGTTATCTTGATTGCCAAACTTCAGCATCGGAACCTTGTTAGACTCAGGGGCTATTGCATTAAAGGGGCTGAAAAAATCTTACTTTATGAATACATGTCAAACAAGAGCTTGGACTCATTTATATTTGGTTAGTATAGCTATAGCATATTCTATTGTACAACTTTTCATAGTACTCTTTAATTATTATAATCATAAATTCACTAACCTTGATCTTAATTTGAAATGTGAAAATATATATCTTCAAAGACCGGACACGAACTTTGCTCCTGAATTGGCCAATGCGGTTTGAGATAATCGTAGGCATTGCACGTGGCCTGCTCTATCTTCACCAAGACTCCAGATTGAGAGTGATTCATAGAGACCTGAAAACTAGTAACATTCTTCTAGATGAGGATATGAACCCAAAGATATCAGACTTTGGCCTTGCAAAAATATTTGGGGGAAAAGAAACTGAAGCAAGTACAGAGAGAGTGGTGGGAACTTAGTAAGTTCACCAAGTATATGTCATTGTAAATGTGTTATTGTTAATTCACTGAGTATGATATTTTATACATGCTTGCTGCATAGTACATATAACAACAATTTTTTTTGCAGTGGGTATATGGCCCCAGAGTATGCCTTGGATGGACTTTTTTCAATCAAATCTGATGTTTTCAGCTTTGGAGTTGTCCTTCTAGAGATTCTTAGTGGAAAAAAGAACACCGGATTTTATGAGTCCAACCAAATTTCTAGCCTTTTGGGTTATGTATGTTTCTTCTGTCACACTTTTGGATTATGTATGTTTTTGTGATATATAACTTTGCTTGCCATAATATTGTATCAGGCATGGAATTTATGGACCGAGAACAAGCTACTGAATTTAATGGAGCAATCTCTTAGTGAAACATGCAACGTAAATCAATTCATTAAGTGTGCAGTTGTTGGGCTATTATGCATACAAGATGAACCAGGTGATCGACCAACTATGTCTAATGTTTTGTACATGCTTGACATAGAGACAGCAACAATGCCAATTCCCACGCAACCAACTTTTTTTATGAACAAGCGTCTTTCTAGCTCAGCTTCCTCTTCTAGCAAAACAGAGACAGGACTGAAGTTTGATAGCAGTTATCAAGTTGGTCGGTAGTGCATGATGGAAGCTATAGTTAGAAATTTAGAATACAAATACAAATAAGAGAAATCTGTATTATTTTTAAGGATTGTTATCTTATTTCCCATTATTTTTTTATCAGGAGTATGATATGATATAGTATTAAGCATAAATAAAAGTTAATGTTTCAAGTTTTGCTACACGTTACATCCTTAATGTCAAGTATGACTTTTTTTTTTTAATTGTGAGATCTATTAATAATGATGTACCATTTTACATTCAGTTTCCATGAAATTAAGTTTACGTATTTATTAAGTAATTAATAAAGCAAGATATACTCACTGCTTAGAAAAATTATCTTTTGAAAGATAACCACTATTTTTTATATATATAACCACTACTTAAATTATTTAAAGCCATGTGTAATCTTGGAATGAATTTAAAATTTATGATATTATTAATTAAAATTAATATATTTGATCCTTTTTATTGGTTTTGATGGATTAGTTAAATTTTATGACATTATTAATTAAAATTAACATACATAATTATGTGTACAATTTTGTATCGAACATAAATTAATTTAGTAGTTTTTATATATCTAATTGAATCAATAAAAAAAAATTAAAATTATATTAAAAAAATGAAAATGATAAAAAAAAAATTTGGAATGATTATCTTGTCAGAATTAAATAAGTTAATGAATATTTTAAAACTTTTAGAGTTAGAGAACAATTTTAAAACTAAAAATAAATTAAGAGATAATTTTTATATTTTAGCATTTTTTTATATAAATGAGAAAAGGCAGGCAAAAAGTTGAATAGTAGTAATAATATTCCAAGACAAAGAAGAAAAGACATTAATCTACTACTTTTATAGAGGCAGACAAAAAGTGAAGAGACGAAGGTATAGGGACCGGCGGAGAGTACTGACAAATGGCGTAGACCTTGACGTTGACTTGGATGCCATTGAAGCTTGCAGTACCAAGTAAAACAGATTACTTTTATTTTATTGAGAAGAATAACGACATTAATCTACTACTTTTGTTGAACATTCTGTACCATCACTATCCCTGTATCCCTGTCAAGTGAAGCGATCGAGTTGCCTACTACATATTACTATTGTAAGTCTATCAATAATTAATGGCACCTAATTACGTGTGGTTAGAATACTAGTTGATACTTTTGGATTTTAAATATCAAGAAGCTTTGTATTAGAGATGAGAACTCATGATAAGGTGGTGTTCTGGTTCTCCCTTGTTCTTTGCTTGGTGCTATGCTTCCAACCCTGTTCCGCTAGAGATACTTTGAAGGCTGGCCAGAACATAACTCACTTGGCGGGGAGTCTTGTTTCATCTAACGGCATTTTTGAGCTTGGCTTCTTTCCTTCGAACTTCGACGGAATAACTCATATTAGAACTATGTTTTTAAGTGAAAATTAAAACTAATTTTTAATTTACGTGAGAATCACATTCTTTTAAATTAAACAATAAAAATTAATATAATTTTTTAAAAATTAACATGCATTTATTTTATTTGATCTTTTGTATTCAAATTTATTTATTTTTTTTAAAAATATTCTCCTTCTCCTCTTTAGTGTATTAAAATTTTTAAAAAAAAAACAAAAATACATTGTTTCATCCTTAAATCCTGCGGTCTAAATCTTAAATCATAAACCCTACACCCTAAGGATTTAATAGTGAGATTAAATAAAGTAGATATATGTTAAGAATGTCTTTTCATTCTCACATAAATTAAAAGCTAACTTTTATGTAAGTATGTGTGATATAAAAAGTTTTACAATATTAATTAATTAAAAATTATGAAAGATATTTTTAAGAAGTTATTTTAAAATTTAACTTATTATCACACTCACACATTTCAATTTGTGATTGAATAATATCATAATTTTTTTACATAATTAATAAATTATGAGATAATAAAGAAATATAAAAATAATACAAAATACTCTTAAGTTATTGTAAAATACGATTAATATATCAATAGATACATTTCAAATATTCTAACCCTAGCCTAAATATTTTTATCTACATGCTGAACTCAACTTCAACCGAAAAATACACATTTCAATAAAAGTACTGGTTTAAAAAAAAAAACAAAAAAACAAAAAAACAAAAAAACAAACTAGTACTAGCAAGCTTTGGATCATTTGGTCCGCGTTTGCTTTAATGCCAATGCCAACATGCACGTACATCATGTACTATCGACCTTCTTGATAACTGCTATCAAATTGCAAACTTATTTCTGGTTTGCTAGAAGAGGAGGCTGTGCTAGAAAGACGCTTGTTCATAAAAAAAGTTGGTTGTGTCGGAATTGGCATCGTAACCATCGTTGCTGTCTCTAAATCAAGCATTGACAAAACGTTTGACATGGTGGGTCGGTCACCTGGTTCATCTTGAATGCATAACAATCCAATAACTGCACACTTAGTGAATTGATCCTTGTTGCATGTTTCATCAATAGATGAGTCCATTAAATCCAGTAGTTTGTTCTCTGTCCACAACTTCCATGCCTGATAACATGTCCAAAGAAATTATTGATAAGTCAACAAACATGTCACAAACATACATAACTAAAAGTGCAAAAGAAGAACATACATAACCCAAAAGGCTAGATATTTGTTTGGACTCATAGAATCCAGTGTTCCTTTTTCCACTAAGAATCTCTAGTAGGACTACTCCAAAGCTGAAAACATCGGTTTTTATTGAAAAAAGTCCATCCAAGGCATACTCTGGAGCCATATATCCACTACAATAAAATATAAAAAAAAAAGTTCCATATAAATAATGTGTAAACATCAAACTCGGTAGATTAACAATGACACATTTACAACACATGTACTTGGTGAACTTACTAGGTTCCCACTACTCTCTCTGTACTTGCTTCAGTTTCTTTTCCTCCAAATATTTTAGCAAGGCCAAAATCTGATATCTTTGGATTCATCTCCTCATCTAAAAGAATGTTGCTGGTTTTCAGGTCTCTATGAATTACTCTGAGTCTGGAATCTTGGTGAAGATAGAGGATGCCTCGCGCAATGCCTACAATTATCTCAAACCGCACTGGCCAATCCAGGAGAAAAGTTTGTGTGCGATCTTGCAAGATAAACATTCCAAATTTGAAATTAGGAACAAGGTTAGTAAATTTAATTATGATTGTAATAATTAAGGAGCAATTTGGGGAAGTTCTATGATTGTAATATGCAAAACTAACCAAATATAAATGAGTCTAAGCTCTTGTTTGGCATGTATTCATAAAGTAAGATTTTTTCATCTCCTTTAATGCAATAGCCCCTGAGTCTAACAAGGTTCCGATGTTGAAGTTTTGCAATCAAAATAACCTCATTCTTGAACTCCTGTAAGCCCTGAGTGGAAACACTTGCAAGCCTCTTTACAGCTATATCTTGACCTCCAGGAAAGGTTCCCTGCATAAAAATTATCCATATGTCATGAGAAAATTTTGCATGGCCCTCACCTGAAAAAGTTATATGAACTGAAACAATCACCTTATACACAGGTCCATAACCTCCTCTTCCAAGTTTGTTAGAATCTGAAAAATTATCTGTAGCTGCTACAATGCTAGCAAAAGTATAACAGGGCACTTCAATACCTTCAATGTCTTTTTCTTCTAAACTTCCTAAGCCAATCAAACCTTTCACATGTTTTTCACTCTCGTACAAACTCTCCTGAATACGGGTGCTTGCATGATCTGAACTTGGTAACAAGACGTATACAACCTTGGTTACTTATGTGAAGATCAAAGAATTTTAATTCAACATGAAAAAAACTAAAAATGATTACCAAGCTTGCGGGCTTTTTTCTTTCTCCGCACAATGGCAAATGCTATTACGCATGCCAGAATTGCCATGACACTAAGACTAGGAATTACTGTAAGAAGAATTAATGCCAGTCGGTTGGTTGAATGGTGTCTTGATGGCTCTTCTGTCCAAGAAAGGAAATAAAATGCAAAAAGTAAGAGGGTGAACACTATTATAATTGTACTGTCAAATCACCTTGAATTGACATCACAGTTCATTTAACATTTTAGAGATGACATTGTTTCAAAGTAGTTTGGAAAATCCAGAAAGGACTAATTCCAGCTGCAAGGAGCAGTGAGAAAATTATAAACACACGGAAGAAAATCTGCTGAGAGTGTGTTCTTAGTTGGACTTAGGAATTTGATCAACAATGCTCGGCAGAAGAAGGTAACACATGCAAGTTAAATAAATTAATATTTCTGATCAAGCATTCTTTTATAGTATTATTAGAAAAAAAAAACATAGAAGTACTGGAGAGACTTGTAATAAAATGCTAACCTTGGGTGCAATTCATGGTTGAGTTATTCCATTTATAGTTTGAATCACAATGGCACCTGGTTGCTCTACATGTCGAATGTGGCCAACTCTTGCAGTCTATAGGCTTACTACAGGGCGGTTCTGGTGCTGGTAGCCAATTGAATTTTATTCCAATATCTTCGCTGCACTCAAATGGAAAATCAGTGCCATTTTGAAAACCGGAAGTCGAATCACACGAATATGAACCATATGTTTGAATGGAAAACATTCTGGCATCTTCATCGATCCAAGTAATTGGATATGATCTTCCTCCGGGTATCAAGAAGCTGACTTCGCCGCTTGATTTGGTGCAATTGAAGTAGTTGTACATGGGGTCTCCACAGTTTGGCCCAGTGCTTAGTGGATAAGGAATCACATATGTGCCGCAAGGTTCACACGTTTTTGCAGTTGGTGCTAGACAACAATATACTAATTCAGAGACAAATCATGTTTTCATCATCTATAAGTTTCAAAAATCTAAATTAAGAATATATATAAGTTACCTATATCAGATCTCATGACCAGGATAGAAAGATCACGACCACGACCACGATGTACAAGAGAAGGTAAATTGCGTGTCCAGATGTTGCATTTAAAGGAACTTGGATCATATGAATACGCCTGGCACTGAGACTGAGAACAGTTGGTATTATAAGTATTGTTAAGGCATAAGGATTGACATTCTTCTTCAGTTTCGGCAAAGGATTGATGGTCTGGGTGATCAGCCACTTTTATGTTGGTTAAGTTGAGGAACGTGACGTCCTTGTTGTCGATACACGGTGATGTAGTTGATTTTCTGACACACCCTTGGCCTTGGATTTTCCCGGGTTGCCTGGGAGTGAATCCTGGCAAACATTTGCAAAGCTTCAAAATATTTCTGTTACAAAAGCCGAAGCTCCCGCAATAGTTATGTGTGTCGCACTCATCAGATGGCCTTGACCAGGATTTATCCCATTGCAAGTCATCCTCATCCCACTTGAGAAATTGTATCTCCCCGCTGGAATTCATTAACAGCCTTGACTCCGTGTAATTGTAAGGCTTCGATTTAATTATGTTTTTTTCTGAAAAGTTGTACGACCTGGTACCCGGGGTGGTTTTGTTGTCCAACAAATTAAATATCGGCAGGGAAGATGCTTGTGCGTCGACTCGATCAAGCACCCAGTAAGTTCGTGACTGGTTTTGCACTTGGTAGCTTTGACCCTCACCCACATGAGCCAACATAAAGGTGAAGTCCCCGAATGCCGGGTCGGTGGCGTCCCTCCAACAAGTCAACGTCAAACTTGCATCCATTTTCATGCCAGGAAGAAACGTGTCTGTTGGGTTTTCGAAGCTCTGCCACAGATAACTCGTTCCTGAGTTATTGTCCGTTAGTACCAGGTTCCCAGAATCTAGGAGTTTCACGGTTCTGTTTGTATACGAGGAATTGGACGATTCAAGTTGAGAGGACCAATAAATATAAGGCCTTCTTGATGCACGTTCCACCACTAGCTTTCCATCCTCCGCAATTCGAAAAATTCCACTGGAATCTACAACAGGATTGTCTCTATTGGCAACCCATACCACTGTTTGTGGTTCCAACCCGTGATACCATATCCCTAAGTAGTAGCTTTTTACACCGCTGCTGCTACCACTTAAAGAAAAGAAGCCAAGCTCAAATGCGCGGTTAAATGAAACAAGGTTCCCCGCTGAGTCCAGAGTTATCTTCTGGCCGTGGCTTAAAGTATCTCCAGCTGAACAGAGTTGGAAGCATAGCACCAAACAAAGAACAAGGGAGAACGAGAACACAGCCTCATGATCATTTCTCATCTCTAATCCAAAACTTCTTTTGATAGCTATAGTATTTTCGAACATTTGAAATCAAATGCTATTAAATCAACTAGTATTCGAACCTCTCGTTAGGTGCCATTGTTGATCACTTCTACGAGGTAGTAGTAATTTGATTCTCGCATGGCTCTCTTAAAACAGAATGCGTGTGGTGTCGGTGGTCCATATAATCCATATTAAATTAAAATGAATAAAGATGTTTTTATCAACTTCGCATTATTCTTGTTTTTTTTATTTTCACGGTGGACGGTGCGCTTAAGTTTTCTAATTCTTTCCCTCAAAAAAAAAAAAAGTTTTCTAATTCATAATTTATTTTGAAAAACATATGAAAGTAACTTTCACTAAATTAAAAATTAGACCAAATTAAAATTTTAATCCCCTCCAAGTTGGAGACAGTATATTATGATATGGTTGCTTGAGCTAGGATGCTCGAGGTTTGTTTATTAGCATCAACACACTCGACGACTTTGACTTGCATGCCAGCCAATCACACCCAGTCCCACCAGGCACCAGTCACCAGTCACCACAGTCGATGAGAGTTGTCTTTTTCCTCACTAGTTTTTTTTTTTTCTCTTCGAATTTCATGTGGGTGATCAACAAATTAAATGACCGCAGGTAGGTAGAGTTTGTTTAAACGTGTTTATAAAATAAATTATTTTATAAGTAGATTAGGTTTGTTTTTTTTAAATAGGTTTAATTGTAATTTTATAAGTGAATAATTTGATTCCATATTTAAAAAATGTATAAATTTTATCAATTCATCGGATTGAATTATTTTAAAGAGTTAATTATTAATTTTAATGTTGATTTATTTAATTTTTTTGAATTAATAATAATTATTTATATTTTTTAAAATTAACATACCTCTTTTCTCTTTTCTATAACTTTCAATTTTTTTCTTACTAAATAGAAGAGAGAAAAAGAGAGATAGGATATCAGAAAAAGAGTTTTGGATCAATTTTTTTCTCACCAAATAGAGGAAAGGAAAAGGAAAAGGAAAACAAGATATGAAAAAAAAATCTTGAATCATTATGATAAACTTAATATTAACATACCGAGTGAATCCTTTAAAATATAAATAGAACCAAATTTATATATATTTTTAAATTAAAAAAATTCAATTATTCACTTATAAAATAAAAATAAAAATTATCATTTCATAAAATTAAAAATTATAATTAAATTATTAAAATAAATATTTATTTCATCAAATAATTTAAACAAACTAATAAAGAAATCGGTCATACACCCATCATTAAATTGTCAATTCCAATAGTAAGAGGGATCATATTCCGTGTCAACCAGAAATATTTGATAGGAAGAGTTGCCAATTACTGTGGAAAAAGCATGATTATTTTTCTAAGACTAGTATACTACTATATCTAACGACAAGTTTCCGGTCTAAAGGGTTCAACTTTATGTTATTGACTTGGACCTAATACTAGAGTCTAGAGGATAGATCGTTACTATTTCAGCTATGAAGTTGATTCTCACACATAGTGTGCATCCTCATTTTTTCGATCTTCTAAAGTCTTGTTTTTGGTCATCATGATTTTTGCTTTCTCTCCTTAAGTATTGATATGATGATTTATTTTGTTGTTTTTGTTGGGTGGATAAGTTTCTTAATTTCTCTCGTTTGATAGTGTTTATGGCTTCTACAAAATCTTTGGTTTATGCCTTCCTGTTCTAGTCTCCTTTTGGGCTTTAGCCCATCCTTATAAAAAACTAAAAAATCTTCGGTATCACTTAAAGAGTAACGGGCATTCTGTCTCTCTTTCAATGATGGGCCTTCACAAACCACATCTTCAAGTTAAAGGTAGGGGGCCTAGGGCTACTGGCCCACGTCAAGATTAATCATACAACCTAGAACCCGATCCTCAAATAAAATAACAAAATTGTCATGTACTAATGAACAGAAAATGTTAAGTATTAGAATTACCTATAATCTTTCTTTGATGGAAATCAAATTACCAGGATAGATATTTATACTGAGAATAAAATTAGAAGTTATAAAGTTGGCTACTACTAATTCCGACGCGGCCAACCTTTTTTTGTGAACAAGCTTCTTTAAATGTTTATTGTTTGTAACACATTATATGAAGTCAGTATAAATTTTATTCTTTCTGTTTCTCCTTCAATACATAGACTTTCACAATTTCCATTCCGTTTCTATTCTTTCTCTCTTGTTTGGTACAGTCTTTTCTCTTTCTTTGTTACATTTCATATGTCGAATTGAAATTCAATTACTTCTTCTTCTTCTTCTTCTTCTTCTTTTACCAAATTCAATTACTTCTAAAATTGTATTTCTTGTTTTATTTTTATCTTCGCATAGTCCTAATCTCTCCTCCTCACTTTTGCAATCTAAGTATATTTGAGATTTTGTTTTGTCACATATTGTTGAATAATGAGTTTTTATCCTATTCTTTCATTTAAATATTATTAAAATAATAATATATTAACCACCAAATTGATGTGAATACTTAATTAATGATTATAAGTTCAAGTCATAATATGTAAATATGCAGCCTGAGTTAAATATTAAAAGAATAATGTGTATAAAAAAATTAAAAGAATGATTTTATCATTGTGCACATGAACAAGATTTATTCATTCAATAAATATCAAAACTTAGTTTTGTCTGAATTATATTTATGGGCAGGGTTTTAAAAATTAAACTGATGAAATTGGTCAAGACACTAGGTCAATAGGTTAATGATCGAACCAGTAGATCATTGGTTAAACCATGATTCAATCTTTATTAAAAAAAATTTAAAAATTTTATACTTTATCTTAAAAAAATTAAAAAGAATATATCACATATTAATATAATTTTACAAATTTATTATTTAAATTTAATCTTAGTGATATAATAAAATTTAAATAAAAAATTATTTAAAAAATCAAAATAAAATTCAAAAAATTTCAAATAACACACTTTATATATTTTTCTTCTTATTTTTTTTTTTAACTTATCAACTAAAATCTTAAAAATTTAAAATAATTCTCCTCTTTTTTTTTTCTTTTCCTGATAACCCAACCCCCCACTCACCCACCTCGTAAACCCACCCCCCCTCCCCTCCCATTTTTCAATTTTTTTTTCTTGTAATCCCACCCCACCTTACTCTCTTTCTCTCTCTCTCTTCCTTCTTCTTCTTCTTCTTCACATCATTTTTCATTTCAACATCTCATCGCACTATTAGAGAATGATCCATCTTCTTCAATGACTCATATTTCATTCACTACAAGTCCTCTATCTCCGTCTCGCTCTACTTGTCATCTTCTTCTTTTTATTTATTTTTTTAAGTGACCCGAACCGGATCAACAAGTTAGCGGTTTAACCGCAAACCCAACCGGGTCACACCGGGCGAAACCGGTTCAATTGCATGACTGATCTAACATCGAAACTGACTTGGGCTGAGCACCGGGTCCCGATCCGACCAGTGAATCTAATCCGATTTTTAAAACACTGCTTATGGGTGTTGACTAATTTGAACAAGATTATACACTAGCTGTGAATTAGGGGTTATTTTAATTTGATTCCACCAATACGTAGTTTAAAGTCTGTGACAAATAAAATTTGTTTATGTGGAATAATATGAATTAATATAAAAACTTCAAATTAAATGTTTATATAAAGGATTCAACATTACACATTATATATTACAATTTTCTCGCTACATACTTGTTGTCAACTTTTAAATGATATGAATTCAACTTTTATTCAAAGTCATACTAAATCACACCCAATTCAAAAGGAAATAGGTTGTAAGATAAAAAGAAATATAAAAAGTAAAATCCTTAAAAATAATAAAAAGACTATAAATTACTATAAAATATCATTAAATAATATTAATGTCTCATTTTACTCTAATAGAGAGAAAAAGACTTAAAAGCTAATATAAAATAATTTTATAAAAATAAACATTTTGTCATAAATGAAAAGACTTGTGATCGAACAAATAGTTTTACAACAACTACATAATATGCATTATCGACCTTCTTGGTAACTGCTATCAAATTGCAAACTTATTTCTGCTTTGCTAGAAGAGGAAGCTGTGCTAGAAAGACGCTTGTTCACAAAAAAAGTTGGCTGCGTCGGAATTGGCATTGTTGCTGTCTCTATGTCAAGCATTGACAAAACATTGGACACAGTTGGCCGATCACCTGGTTCATCTTGTATGCATAATAGTCCAATAACTGCACACTTAATGAATTGATTTTCGTTGCATGTTTCACCAATGGATGGGTCCTTTAAATCCAGTAGCTTATCCTCTGTCCATAACTTCCACGCCTAGTATAATATACAGAGAAATCATCGATAAGTCAACATATCACAAAAACAGAAATAACCTGAAAGTACAACACAAGAAACATACATGACCCAAAAGGCTAGAAATTTGTTTGGACTGATAGAATCCGGTGTTCCTTTTTCCACTAAGAATCTCTATAATGACTACTCCAAAGCTGAAAACATCGGATTTGGTTGAAAAAAGTCCATCCAAAGCGTACTCTGGAGCCATATATCCACTGTAAAAAAAAATTATTATTATATGTAGCAAGCACATGCAAATTATATATCAAACTCAAAATTAGCAATGGTTCATTTACAACCACATTTACTTGATGAACTTACTAGGTTCCCATTACTCTCTCTGTACTTGCGCCTGTTTCTTTCCCCCCAAATATTTTGGCAAGGCCAAAGTCTGATATCTTTGGATTCATCTCCTCGTCTAGAAGAATGTTGCTGGTTTTGAGGTCTCTATGAATCACTCTCAATCTGGAGTCTTGATGAAGATAGAGCAGGCCACGTGCAATGCCAACAATTATCTCAAACCGCATTGGCCAATCCAGGAGTAAAGCTCGTGTCCCGTCTTTGAAGATATACATATCACATTTGAAAGAACAAGTTTAGAAAATTTATGATTGTAATAATTAAAGGGCCTTTCAGAGAAGTTATGCAACGGAATATGCGATACTAACCAAATATAAACGAGTCCAAACTCTTGTTTGGCATGTATTCATAAAGTAAGATTTTTTCATCTCCTTTTATGCAATAGCCCCTTAGTCTAACAAGGTTCCGGTGTTGAAGTTTTGCAATCAAAATAACCTCATTCTGGAATTCTTGTAAGCCTTGGGTAGAAACACTGGAGAGTCTCTTTACAGCTATATCTTGGCCTCCAGGAAACGTTCCCTAGATAGAAAAAAGTTTCATATATCATGAGAAATTCCTTGCATGGACTCATTTCTATGTGGATAATAATTAATAAAGTTATGTGAAGTGAAATAATTACCTTATACACAGGTCCATAACCTCCTCTTCCAAGTTTGTTAGAGTCTGAGAAATTATCTGTAGCTGCCACAATGCTTGCAAAAGTATAACAGGGTACTTCAATGCCTTCAATGCCTTTTTCTTCTAAACTTCCTAAGCCAATCAAACCTTTCACTTGTCTTTCACTCTCGTACAAGCTCTCCTGAATTCGGGTGCTTTCCTGAGCTGAACTCAGTAACAAGACATATATATAACCTTGGTTACATTTGTGAAGATAAAAGATTTTTAATTGAACATGCAAAACTACAACTTATTACCAAGCTTATGAGCTTTTCGCTTTCTCCGCACCATGGCAAATGCTATCATGCATGCCAGAATAGCAATGCCACTAAGAACTACTATAAGAATCAACGCCATTCGGTTGGTTGAAGGCTTTTCTGTCCAAGGAAGGAAATAAAATGCAAAGAGTAAGAGGGAAAATACCTTGAATTACACTGCAGTTTATTTAACATATTTGTCATGACATTAATTGTTTTAAAGGAGTTTGGAAAATCCAGGAACAGTAAGAAAATCATAAACATACTGAAGAAAACATCTTGAGAGATTGTTCTTAATTGGAATTGAGAATTTGTTCAACAATGCTTGGCAGAAGAAGAAAAGTGCAAGAGAGACGTCTAATAAAATGATAACCTTTGATGCAACTCATGTTTGTGTTACTCCACTTATAGTTTGAATCACAATGGCACCTGCTTCCTCCTTCACTTGTTGCTGATCTGCATGTCGAATGGGGCCAATTGTTGCAGTCTATAAGCTTAGTACAGGGCGGTTCTGGTGCTGGTAGCCAATTGATTTTAATCATTCCATCCTCATCATCATATTTAGAACACTTATCAGCTACATTAAATGGAAAATTAGGCGTATTATTTTGATTGATGTAACTACATGAGTGTGAACCATTTGATTGAATGTAAAACATTCTGGTATCTTCATCGATTCCAATAACTTTGTATGATGTTCCTCGGGGCATCATGAAGGTAACGTGGCCTGTGGATTTATTACAATTGAAGTATTTGTACATGGGGTCTCCACAGTTTGTCCCAGTGCTTAGCGGATAAGGAATCACGTAGGTTCCGCAAGGTTCACAAGATTTTGCAAATGGTACTGCACAAGAACATGTTCATTCAGCAAAAAATCATGTGGCAATCTCGCTCACACTCACACACAAAGAAACAAAGTACACCCCAGCACACTAATGATTTTTCGTTAAGCAGATTATAAATAAACGGTGTAAGTCAACATCTTTACCAAACAAGAGATGAATTAAGAAGACATAAGTTACTACTTCCTTTTCATATTTTTAGTATTTTAATCTTCTTTCTTTATCTAAAAACAATTGATATTTTAGAATTTCAAAGTCTAATTAATGATTTTTCCCACCTCACAAATAGTATATCTTTATTAAATATATTACTACTACTAATCGTGCAATTAAGAATAGAAATATTAAATACGGATACTAATTTTAGTTCAAGTATAATATTCCATAAAAAAAAATTATGAATTTACGTGCATGAATCTTAAGATAAAAAAAAAGATGGGAAGGAGGTAATACCTATATCTGATCTGTTAACCAGGATAGAAAGATCAAGACCACCATGGTATTCCTCCAGAAGAGTAAAAACATCTCGTGTCCAGATCTTGCATGTAGAGTAGTAACCACTATCAGATTCATAGATAGACGTATTATTACTAAATGAATATGCCTGGCACTGAGACTTGGGACACTTGGTATTGTTGAGGCATAAGGATTGACATTCTGCTTCTGTTATGTTGTTATGGAATTCTTTGTCTGGGTAAACAGCCACTTTTATGTTGGTTAAGTTGAGGAAGGTCACGTCCTTGTCAATACAAGATGTTGATTTTCTGACACACCCTTGGTCTTGGATATCTCCAGCGATCCTGGGTCGGAATCCTGGTAAGCATTTGCAATGATGCAGATTCAAATTCAAATTGTTTTTGTTACAGATGCCGAAGCTCCCGCAATAGTTATGTATGTCGCATTTGTCAGCTGACCCCGACCCTGACCAGGGCTTATTCCATTGCATGTCTTCCTTATCCCACCTCAGAAATTCTAACTCCCCACTAGAATTCATTAATAACCTTGAATTCTCGAAACTGTAAGGTGCCTCTGCATAGAACGTTACTCCTGAAAAATTGTAGGATGTCTTACCCCAGGTCGCGTTTGCCAACAATCTAGCGATTCTATAATCAATTTCATCAAGTGTCCAGTAAAGTTGTGATTGCTTTTCCACTACCATGCTTTGACTGTTACTATGAGCCAGCTTAAAGGTGAAGTCCCCGGGCGCCGGGTCTGTAGCTTTTCTCCAAGAAGTAATATTTAAATTTGCATCCATTTTCATGCCAGGAAGAAACGTGTCTGTTGGGTGTTGGAAGCTCTGCCACAGGTAACTCTTATTTCCCAACTTATCGTCGATTAGTACCAGGTTCCCTGAATCTAGGAGCTTCACTGTTCTGTTTTTGGACGAGGCTTCTTCAAGTTTAGAGGACCAGTAACTTTCTGATGATGCACCTTCTACCACTAGATTTCCATCCTCCGCAATTCGAAAAACTCTACTGGAATCTACAACAGGCTTGTCTCTATTGGCAACCCATACCACTGTTCGTGGTTCTTCTTCCAATTTGCAATACCATATCCCCAAGTAGCTTTTGTCACTGCTGCTACCACTTGAAGAAAAGAAGCCAAGCTCAAATGTGCGGTTAGATGAAACAAGGTTCTCCGCCGAGTCCTGAGTTATCTTCTGGCCAGCCTTCAAAGTATCTCCAGCAGAACAGAGTTGGAAGCATAGCATCAAAGAAAAAACAAGGGAGAAGGAGAACACAACCTCATCATCACTTCTCATCTCTAATACAAAAAGCTTCTTTATTGTCCCTCTGATCCTTCCTCAAACATTTGAAATCAAATGCTATCAAACCAAGCTCTCGTACCAATTTATTTCTCACTCGGCTCTCTTAATTATGATAAAGAATGTTCAACAAAAGAAAATGCGTGTGGTCATATTATGTTTAACATAACAAAAAGTAGTTCGGAATAATGTATAATAAGCCAAAAACAAATTAATTGCTGTTTAAGACCTCGTACTTTTTATTCTTAACAGTCCAATTTGAATATTAATAAAAAATAGTAATGTGGAAAAAGAAAATTAAAAAATAATATTAAGAACAAAATTTAGAATTTTTCATTTTTATTTTAAATTTTAAAGTTTTTTCCCTGTCCCTTTATTTTCTTTTTCTCTGAACCTTCACTGCAATGATTTTTTTTTTTTTTTTTACACCTTCACTCTGCAATGATGGTAATGCATGCACTCGTTTTCACGTTGTACTATGAGAGTTCATGGACTCAAGTCAGCGTCAAGGTCTACGCCATTCGTCGGTGCTCTCCTCCTATTCGGCTATGTCGCCTTTACCACTTCTGGTGTCCCTCAATCAGCTGGGCTACTTTCTGTTGGCCAATGTAATTGCATGGAAAGACATTCTTTTTATTACCACTTTACTATAATTTTGAAGAAATAAATGAAACTGAGAGATAACACATGTATTATAAAGATATCATTTACTTTTCTAAAATAATAATAATAATAGAAGAAAATGGAGAATTTTTTTATCTTTTATATATATATATATACACTAATGAGTTATATCATAATACTGAGTTAAATATATTTTGGGTGAATATATAACAACAAATTTGTATCCCTAGGCTTTCACATTACCAGGCGTCCAGGCCCACTCTTTAAATTTCGCCCAATCAACAAGGACCCCACAACAGTCAACAGCACATCATACCAGAGACCAAGCTTCTATTGCATTTTCCAGATTTTTTGTACAGTATTGAATTCATGCTGCAGAAAATGTTCCATTGGATCTTTGGGTAACGCTCATGCGTAGCAAATATCCCACACACAATCATTGACAGCTTACAAAGAAATAAAAAATGTACGTGTACCTCGTCGTCCTCCTCATGTGTGTTGCAGAACGGACATGCGGCATAGTTCTCATTATTTTTGTTTCTATTGAAATTTGATAAGCGTGTCAATTTATCATGGGTATAAAATTTTGGATCAGCTGGTTAGATTGTGTATTGATCAATTGATCGGTCACTTTTAATTGGTATTTTTTTATAAAAAAAAATATGTTTTTTTTTTTCGTGCGTTTTTTCTTCTTTTTATTATAAAACATTTTTTTGTAAAAAAATAAAAACAAGGACTTGTATACGAGTCTATCTGTGAAATATTATCATTTATTATTATTAATATTTATTTGTATAAGTTACAATATAAAACTTCATATTATTATGTAAAACTATTGCATATTGGATTAAAATTCAACTATGACAATCCATAAATTGTTAATCAATGTTTTCACTGATTAATTATCAATTCAATTTTGAAAAACAGTGCAATTGATAATTAAAATACTCTGTTAGAACTTAAAATTAAGAGGGGGTTTTCAACCAAAGAAAGTCATATATTAAGAAGGCATAATGGATGCCCAACCTAGTATACAAGGCAGCAGGAAACGAGAAAGAGAAAAAAAAAAAACAACTAACACAACCTACAAAAAAGAGTTGTCTTTTATGAGAATACATAGTTGCCAAAAAAAGTCCAATCCAAACTTCGGTATCAGACTATCAGTTAAAGAGTAACGGGCTTACTGTCTCTCTCTCATTGATGGGCCTCAACAAACCACATCTTATGACACTTAAAGGTAGGGGGGCCTAGGGGCTACTGGCCCATGTGAAGATTGATCATAAAAAGCTAGAACCCGATCCTCAAATAAAACAACAAAATTGTCATTTACTAATGAACATAAAATGTTAAGTATTAGAATTACCTATAATCTTTCTTTGATGGAAATCAAATTACCAGAATAGATATTTATATTAAGAACAAAACTAGAAGTTATATGGATGGATAAAAGAGTACCCGGCAAACATATTGTCAATTAATTATCACTTGCTAGAGGACTTTTATATATGAATATGTTCAGAATTATTGTTATACCACTGCACTAGCTTAATTTGAAGCAGAACTGCCGAAAGAAATAATCTCTTAAGCCATCTTTTAATGGGAGTGTTAAGCTTAACTCTTAGGAATGTTATTTAATTATTTTTTATAATGGGAGTAAATGACATAGAAGTGTTTATTTAAATACAGTTGCTTAAAAATTATTATTATAAATAATATTTTTTTAAAATATTGTAAGATCTATAAAATTAAAATTACATATAAATAACTCATTTAAATAATCGTACATTATAAATAGTGATAGCTTCTTACCCATCTCTCAAAAGATTTGGAAAGATTTTTGGTAAAATAGTTTGTGCATTCAGTTAATAAGAGACGTTATAATGCCATGAAATCTAGCGCAGCTAAATGCCCAAAACTTCATTTCAATCAATTCCATTTGACATGGTTTAATTTTTAACATTGGCTTCCTGTTGCCATAATTAATATAGGAAATATTTGGTGAATATTGCCATGTTATGTTCTCACAATTGCTTACGAGTAACGAAATAACTTTGTTTCTAATATATAACTAAAGAAAATTATCATATTGTGAATTGTATTAGGACAAATAACCTATACATGTAACATGGCTTAAGTCTAACTAAAAAAACTCGATATCTATGTGAATTCTAGTGATAATGTTTTGTTAGTAAGTCGGTCATGTGTGAATATGATTATTGGCCGGTGGTATAACTAATACAACTTCCCTAAATGAAATACAAATGTAACAAGCAACTAGTAGCAAGACATGTAATCCGTGCTACTTTAATTGTACATTGCGTATGACTGGGGTGAGTTTCGACTAACCAAAGGAGACACAACTACTGGTGATCGAATTTCATATTTCAATTCCATAGTTTTCTTCAACCCATCACATTGTCATAATTCTCACATGAATTTGATGAGAGGCATAGATTTCTACCCGTAGCGTTGTCACAATGATCACATGAAATCGATGAGATGATACCCTATATTATGTGCTGTTGACAACAACAAAAATGTTCTCAGCCCATAGTTTGACCTGTCGAAATCAAACATTGTTCAGACTAGGTTGTTGGTCAATCATGAACCATCCACTCCACGCGGGGTAAAGTACATTGTTGCAAGCATTTTGGTTGAGCCATGCTTGGCCGGTGCACCTGAGAGATCGCATTCATAATGGTTTATGTGGCTCAGAAATCTTTCAATTGATTATTCAACCTTTATCAATATAACAGGAGAAGGAATAGGGACATGAGATAACTCAAAATATATACAAGAGAGAATCCACCGAACCAAGTATTGCATGCCCTGGATTTCTTGTGAATTGTGCAATTATAAAGTGTTTGTATATTTGACCTGATCTTTTGGTCCTCCTTTGACAACAATCTCCTTCTCCTTGGTCTCATTTGGAGAAAGTCAATCATGATAAAAAAAACCAAAAATATTATAAAAAAGCAGTCATAAAACATCAATTTCTCAGTTTTGACTAATATTTTGCAATTGCAACCATAAATGAATTTTTTTTTTAGAAAACTATAAATGGAATTTTAGAAATTGGAAACATGTCAGATAATCACCCTTTTCAATTTGAAAATTTTAAACAACTTGATTTGTCATATTTATAGATATATGAGTAAATAGTCTTACCACTTTTATTTATCCAACCAATATTAATTTTATGAATCCTAAAACACCACTTAATGTAAGTATGTAATTAAATTTGTCAAAATTTTATAACATTAATTTATGCCAGCTATACTCTTAATAACATATGTGCATAAATAAATTAAAAACAAATAATTTTATGTTTGATAACATTTAGAGAAAATTCTGGAAGAAAAATATTATCTTCTTCCAAAAAATTTCCTAACACCTACCAAACATCTATATAATTAAACCTACGAATGTCTACAAATTTTTAATTCGTTTACATTGTCCCTTGAATAAGTTGTGCAAAGTTTTTATTTAGTGGCTGCATTAAATAATAGACGCAGCGTGCAAGCAGTGTGTTGGGGGGAGATAGCTTAGTCAAATCCGAATAGATAAATAAAGCATGTAAATAGACAAAAAAGCCCCTGACAAAGTTCTCGGAAGCAGGAAAGCAATTGCGGTTTGTTCTGGAGAATCAAAGGCATTTAGCTAATAATTCTCTGTTCCTTAACTGTCATCCCATGAGGTTTCTTTCCTCTCTTTCCTTGAACCCACTTAACATATGCATCTATATAAATAAAGTAAACACTCCAATGTTGAAACCAACCATTCTAAAAAGAAAAACATATTCACATTATAAAAACTACACTGAAGGATGGCTGGGATTGGCAAGGGTGTTGAATTTGAGGATTTGTTACCGGTGATCGCCGGTAAACTGGGGGGTGAGGGTTTGATAAAGGAGCTTTGTAAGGGGTTTCGGCTGCTGATGGATAAGGAGAAAGAGGTGATCACGTTGGAGAGTTTGAGGAGAAACTCTGCAACGATGGGTTTGCAGGATTTGAAGGAGGATGAGCTCGTGAGCATGATGAGAGAAGGGGATCTCGACGGTGATGGGACACTCTCGGAAATGGAGTTCTGCGTTTTGATGTTCAGATTGAGTCCTCAGTTGATGAAGGACTCGTGGTTTTGGCTCGAACATTCTCTGCATCATGAACTCAACAACAATAATAATAACAACGTTGTCGGATAGGAAACGACGCCGCTTTAAACACTTGAAGGGATCGATGTCTTGTTCTTGTTTCATTTCAGTTTCTTCAGATATATAAGTCATCATCCTTCTGCCACTTTCTCATTTTCACATTTGACATTGGATAGTAGAGAAACACAATTACGCATTTTTACATGTATTATTACACCCTTCATACTGAAGAACAGGGAATTGGATTCTTTTTTTTCTCTTTTAATATCTATTTATATTTATATATTTAAGGGCTGTAAAGAGGGGGAATTGACAATTAAATAAATTGATTAACAGCAGCTGGCTATAATTTAAATAGTTTCGTTTGCGACTTTTTCTTTATTTATACTTAATTAAAATTAAAATTAAAATATCTTATAATTTTTTCGACTTTGGGGGTGCGGGAAGTAATAAATGCCTATAGATATGCAGCACAAATGGAGCAAAATGGGCCAGTCCCAAAACTATGCCTTATAAGTCCATTTATAGCCTTTCTAGCATTGGTCCAAGAAAATCCCCCTTCAAACGGTGAAAAATATCATATAAGACTTTTTTTTATCTCAAGGTTTAACCTATTTTTTAAATTTATCTTAGTTTGACTTATTTATTTACATAATTCTTTAGTTGAGATTTGAGATCATAAAAAATATGATACATTTAAATAACTAACTTAAAAATTACTTTGTAATATATTTTTTAAAAAATATTTGGTATTATTTTTTTAATACATTAACAAAGTTTTTTTTGTGTTAATAATTTTTGTTAAGCTATTAATTAATTACTTAGCCTAACTACTGTTATTTGGGAGGTTACCACCATATGAAATTCTAGAACTGTTTTTTTTTTTTTTTTTCCAACAAATGTTAAAGTTAGTATGTCATGTTAGTTAGGGAAAGAATTAGAATCAATATCTCTTTATTATATTACTCTAATTCTTATGTCCCTTCTCAACCATCACACCATCTTAAAAACTGTTAATCCCTCTTTCCAATTGTTTAAAGCAAGAAAGAAAAAAGTGCTAAAACATCAAATTTCGAAATAGTCCCGAACTAAGTTTCAACTTCATCACATTTTATGGAAAAGAAATTATCATGGTGTGAGACATAAGGCATCAGACATACCAGAACATAATAATATCCCTCCCTCACTTTTCATCGTGGGGATATGAAAATCATCAAGACAACAAAACCAGATCGATCTCTCTCACGTCAATTTGCATATAGCCTATCAGCTGCTGGCATCTATCATTCACTTTTCATGTCTTCTCTGTGTACTTTCACTACTAAAATTCATCATATATGCTCCCCTCCGTTAACTTAGTTTTCATATCAGTTTCTATTTTCGATTTTTTGTTCCTTGCGTGTGGTTTTTAGTTTTTATGCTCCTTGGCACAGTGGCACTAGAATGCCGACAAGCCAGAAACATTTTAGCCCCATTTACAACTCCGCACGTAGTATGGGTGCTTTTTATTGGCTCTTTTGGCCATCATATCAAGCAGCCTTTGTTGTAAATGGAGAACGCATTTAGCTATTCGATGTTACTATGTTAGGATCGTTCAAATAATTAATATAATAAACAACTATTCAATGCTTGAAGTTTGAGGGAAGTTCGGAAATTAGAAAAATCTTTATTATTGGGTTAAGAGATGAATTACAAATAATAGTTTAATATAATATCTTGTCTAAATATTTTAAAATAACAAGTCTATGAGACAAAGAATAAGATTTAGATCAGTTAGATGAATAGGATATGTGAGTAAATGTTGTAAATTTTTAGTACCTTTTATTCCTATAAATTAAAAAAAAAAAAAAAAGTATACGAGTCATCCTAATGACCTAAATTCACTTACGCCATTGTTTTATAAATTTTAGATTTTATCCTTTTTATTGTTATTATTATTTTTATATAAATTTCACTATGAGAGCACATGTGATATATAAGTGGGGATGTCCCACAATGAAAGAAATATAAGCTTAGGTCGGCCAAGATGGCTAATCTTTTGAAGCAAATGATTATGTCCAATATATATGTTCTGATTTCCACAAATAGTAGTCTTCAATCCTAAATGCGAACAAATTATATCAACTTTAGCGTGGAAATGCTCCCCACTTTTATTGGCCTTCCTTGTTTGTGTTAATTTCTTCTAGTCTTCGATAGTTGAGGGAGGCATAAGGATCAAAGTTAATTATGTCTCCTCCACTTAAATCATCCTTTGCTCGTTTCATAGAGATTACGTGACACTTCGAGTGTATTTCTATCATACTACTGTTGGTTAAGGGCGAAGGTCCCACGTGTTAGCCATGCTCGTTACATGAAAAGATGGGTAGAAAATAGCATATAAGGTATAGGTAGTTTGTCATGAACAAAATGAATCAAATCATGAAGTTATCGATCGATCCGTTTATCCATTTCCTTTTTGGTGATTCATCTTTATGCCCTCTTAGCCTTATCCTTTCCCTTAATTAGCATCACAGTAAAATAAATTTATAAGGATTATGTTTTAGATAACTAATATATATATATATATATTCAATTTTGTGTTTATTTTTTAATAAATTTTTCTTTTTGATTTCTCCATAATATTTAAAAAAAAATTTTATATGTCTCTATTATCAATTAAATAATTAAAACTGTCACAAGTTATTTTTATTAATTAATTTTTTAAAATATTTAATGAATACATCATCATTTATATATTAAGATCCATAGTAAAAAAAAAATATATAAAATTAAAATATATATTAGTAACTTAAAACATATATTATACCCAATTTATAATCACAGCAGAGATCACCATATATACGTGTTTCAATTAACTTTTAACACTAGAAGCTAGCTACGAGAGTGAGGCAGGATTATCGTTGTAGAAAGCTCTAAATTTGAGGCTATCGAATTGTGAAATCAGTATATTCAGCTTTATCTTGTATTTTATTTATATAGTCTTATTAATGGCTTGGAAATAAAATCAATTATAAGTATATGGTATGGCCTTTACCGTTGTTGGTTCCAATAGAATTGGATTCGTTTCACTTTGTGATGATAAAAACGTCGTTAGAATTTATCAGTTAAGTTCTTCAGCGATTATTTGTTGTCATGACCTAAAAATATAATATGGCCTTTATCTGATCCCAGGCATTAGGAAGTTTGATTCCCTGCTCCTTCCTATTTCAATTCAGTTTTTTAATTACTGATAGCTCTTAATTGTACTCTTGGTCATGGGTTTTAAAGTATACCGGCCAGAAAAGCGTACATGATTGATCAGTATGGAGTAATTAATGATGATTGACCAGGACGCAAAACCAGAATAAAACTTCTCGGAGCATAGGTCGGCCATTACTTAGTAGTAATATCATATGGAAACCAAATCACGTGTCCCCTTAACTTTCGTGTCCCACAATTAGAAAAAATATATAACGTCGACAAGTGAGGGTTAACAAAAATTAATGTTATAGTATTTTTCTAGCTACTCATATATATTTGATCGAACGTGTAATATATAGAGAACAGAAGAAAGGGTGTGCAAGAGTATGTATGGGTTATCCTATCCATTGTAACATGGATCTCAAGGTTCATTTTGACAAGTGAATAATGAATGGGAGACTAGCAACAGATATGCAATCAAACTCGGAAATGAAAATACGTGTAGGGTTTAGACCATCCTTTACTAGACTTTTGAATTCTGGCTGTGTTGTTTATTAGGCCACGTAATGAGCTGTTGCTTATATAACCAGAACCAGACACATTCTCAATCACTGCGGACCACACTTTTAATTTACTGCCACAAATTCTTCAGAGTTAAATTTAGAACATATATAATAGCCCTATATATAGGGAATCAGTAACAGTTAGTAGATAAAGACAGGGTCTACATACCAAACTGGATGGCGATATTTATTATTTCAATTTGGAGTCAAAGAATAATTCTAAACTTTTAATTAGGTGATTTACTTGCAGAAAATATTCTAACATTGAGTATATATAGGAAAACAAAAATGTTAGTGGAGATCTCTACTGTAACAAGAAAGTTGGATATGAAAGAGGAAGGTTTAGGAAAAAGGATGAAAAAAATAGAGTTAAAAATAGATATATATTTTTTTAGGTCGTTTAGTTATGTAAAAAGTGAGAAAGAGAACAAAAAAAATAACATATATATGATTAATTAATTTAACTTATTATCATTTATCAATAATATGCTTCTAACTATTTTATAAAAATGCTATATATCTTTAAATAATACTAAATATATAATTAGGTGTATGTCACATTATAATTATTAAGTAATGATACAAAATATATATTAATAAAAGTTAAATATTTACGAAAATTAAATTAATAATTTAATTTAAAAGATTAAAATTAAGTTTAACTATACATTTTTTTTATACACACACAATTTTATAAAAAGATCAAAATTATATTTAAACCTAGCTACCAACAACAACATTCACTTGACTACCTGAACAATATATTAAATGTAGGTGGCATAAGGGCATTGGACAAACGTCGATATTCTATGTTACTCGAGGCCTTTGATGATGACAGCATCCTGTATATAGGTGCTGTTTTTTAGTAAGGACAGATTATACCATCTTAGTTGAAACTCTCAAATAATTAATCTCCCAAAACAAAACAAAACTTTCTTTTACTTTAACTTTTAGGGTTAATAAAATAGTCATCGACTCCCTGCTGCTCATGTGCTGTTGTAAATCCCTATATATAGTTTTACTAAAATCAATGACATTCGTATATATACTTTATATCAAGAGGAAACTGATCCTGATATTTCTCTCTGCTAGTTGAGTCAAAACCTCTTATTATATTGTACTCATCCTATTCGTATTTCGAAAGTAACAATCGTTTAAAAGACGTGCAAGCTTAGTTATAAACAAGGAAAAAATTGTAGACACTGATACAGAGACAAAAAGAGAAAAGACATAAGTTCCTGTTATATGTTTGAATATTATAAGTGATACGATAAAATAAAAAAAAATAAAATAAAGAATAATAAAGATTGTCAACTAGACTAGATATGTTTATGTACTGTTAGCTATAGAGTGCTCCAAATTTGGGTTTCTAATTACGAGAGCTTTCGCCCAAACTTCCAATAGCTACATGGGAAAATCTTAAAGTATTATTACCTATCGTACGTGTTCTATCTATCTTCAAATTATAAGATCAAAACAATAATAATCAATTGTATTTAAATAAAGGTAAGGACTATATATAATGGTTCACTCAATAATTATTCCTCATTTGGAACCTTGTTCTTGTTTAGTAGTTATAAAATTGTCACTCCATTGTTAGACAGTCTTATATATGCGACACAATGTTAATTGTGTGAAAAATTCTAACTATCAAGTATAGCAGAGTTCTCTCATTTTGTTATATTCATGATATTTTTTAAAGAAATATACATGAATTTCATCTCCTCTTCTCCTTTTAATCAAGTACACACATTTTCTAGCTCTTTTTCAATTATTGTTATAAGTCATGATTAGGTATTGTTTTGTTATTAAAACCCATCACACTCTTTACTAGCAAGAATCCAACTTCATTGCTACCTTGGCCACCATGCATACTTCGTTGCCTCTACTCAAATTACTGTAGTCAAGCGACTCTTCTACACTTAATCGGTTAAATGAGTTTTTCAGCAATATATATATTTAGTTAAATTATTAAAGTGAATGACTGTGATAACACACACACTTTCAGTGTTGTTTGTGTGTGTAGAGGTAGAAACAGCGACTTGCAAAATTGAATGACAAAGTAGCGCATTAATCAGTGGGAAGTGAAGTGGGTGTATAAAATCAGTGAATCAGTGATGGGTCCTGAAAGAAAAAAAAAATGAGCAGTTTAATTACTTTAAACTTGAGGTGGCCAAAGCTTTTTATTTCCATCGATCATCTATCGCTGTCTTCAGTTGGAAAATATATACAGTATTAATTGGATAGTTAGGCAGTTATTTTGAGTGACGCTAAGGAATAGAGCATATGCCACCCCATGCCCTGCCCTCAAAGTCGTCCAAAGAAAATGTTTCGCATTTACAACTTGATTACAAGACAATACCTTAGTTTTGTTTATTACTAGTTCTATTTTCTTTAAAACACATGAATACAAGTTTATGTCTATTCTGATATACTAAAAAAGTCTTACATAGCTGAAAATTTGATTTAAAAGTTATAAATACGTACATTTCACCTTTAACCTATTATAAGTGTTTTTAAGAAAAAACTGTAATTAAGTCTAATTGCATCATAATATATAGACAATTAATATCTCAAATACAGTAAACCTAACGCGAGATCCGTACAATCAATGTCTTTCTATTTTCAATACCTATATTCACGTCTCCACTGGCCACTTTCTAAGTCTGCTACCATGCATGTTCATTTTTTTATTCATTTACATCAGTAATTAAAATTAATTATTAAAATCATTAAGAAATAAAGGATATACAAATATGTGGCCATTTTTCATAATTTAAAGTTTCTATAAATATGTCATTTTTATTTTTATAATCAAGGAAATTTAAGAAAAAAAAAAAAGATATAGTGTAACCTATATACATCAGTGATCAGTTTCAGTCATAACTAACAAAACTGTTTTATATACAGTAACAGAGCTAAAAATATGGATCCTGCTAATAAGAGTGGTAGTCAAAGGACATTTAATACACACATTAATTATTAGTATACTCAACCAGACAACATTTATAATAACACAAAATATGTTATGACCTGTTTCTATAACATTGAGTCCAACGAACGAGCAACTATAGCCGTAATCTACTTACCGCGCAGCCAACGTTGTTGCTGGTTTTCTCAACAACAGCCGCGGTAATTGTACCCTATATACTACCCCTAGTCTTTACCTGGATATTGCCCTTCCAATAACAAACAATACACCAGCAACAATATTTACTCTGCTTATACAAATGATTCACTAAATTAGTTATTTACTCTGTACAGAATTATTAAGATATCATGTAAAAAATAATAATAATAATAATCTGAACCAGTACTTAATAATATTTCTTTACTTACAAAAACTATATCACTCTAGAGAGTAAGAGCAACAATATCCTTTCCCGGTTGCCGAAGCAAAGTTGTTCTAATAGCCATATTTTAAACCCCTAATTAATAAAACAATTGGCCTTCCAAAGTTCCAAATTGTGTTACTTGGAAATTAATTAAAGTTACATTTTCAAGTTTACAGTCCTACCCCTTTTGTCCTATTTGTTTGGACTCTCGAGAGGTTTCCCAGTTTGCCTATTTATAAGCACTTCCACTTTGTTTAGTTTTCCAACTTACTCCTTCTTCTTCTCCAAAATCCAACTCTTGTTTCTCTTTAGGTGTGCATGCATGTTTGGTGGTTCCACACTCCGAAACTCAATTACATCTATTAATTCTTTAGCCATGCCTGAAGCTCCAAAGCACTTATGCCACGACCCAAAGGATAATAACAACCTTGATGATGATGATGGTAATGGTAGTAACAACAATAAGAGAGCACTTGAATACATTGAAGAAGTCACCACCAACGCTGATGAAATTCAAGAAAAGGTTCTTGCCCAGATCCTTTCTCGTAGTGCCAACGCTGAGTACCTTCAACGCCATGGCTTAGATGGGCGCAGTGACAGAAACACTTTCAAGAAGATGATGCCAGTGGTCACTTACGAGGATTTAAAGCCAGATATTGATCGTATAGCCAACGGTGATACTTCCCCTATTTTATGTTCCAAACCCATATCAGAGTTTCTCACTAGGTAAATTTATATACACCAACTTATACATATATTTAAATATTTTGAGTTTCACTTCTTTCTTCTATTATTATTTATGTTCAACAAAAATGATTGGTGGGCTGGCTTTATTAAAAAATAAATTATTGGCATCTCTACCTATTTGATAAACAGTGAGAGAAAAATATGAACAATTATTTTTACACATCTATTATTTATAATTATATTAGGTGGTATGGTATAATAAAAAAACAAATAGATAGAAATAATTAATAAATCATAATAGAGTGTTTGCAGTGAAAAGTAGTTCACATATTATTACTCTATTTTAATTTACTACCATAAAAATATAAGAAAAATGGTATATTGGTATTTCTTCCAACCTCGAATATAAGAAAAAAAATTCATGTATATTGGTCTACAATATACGTAAATTACTAATTTTGTTATATTTAGTTAAATTAACTTCAAATACCATTTATTTAATTTAAACTTTTACTCTAATCAACTTATTTTTTTCTTTATACATATAAGTTTCAATGAAAGTGATTTTTAAAAAAATATCTATTATCTAAATGCGATTAGATGTAAAATTAAATGATGTTAACTAATTATTTTTTTTAATTAACGTGAATTGTTACTTTTCCTTATATTTGAGAGAAAGTATGTATTTATATTATATCTTAAATAAACCATTTTTTAAAATCAAAACTGAACTATTAATAAAAAAAATATTATGAATTTATACTAAATAGTATATTTGTTGAATGAATTACCAACAAATTTCTTTATTAGCAAAAACCTAGCTATAACATAATTAATTAGTATATTCATCTAGCTAGTGTCAATATTAATTAATAGTTTAATTTTTGTAAAACAAATTACACAGTACTGATAGTGGAAGATCTAATGTCTAAAGATTAGTGTATGAGTTTTTTTTTTCTTTTGTTGGTAATGAGATTATAACAAAATAAATATTTGGTTCCAAAATATATAGACAAAAATGCATCAAGTGAGAATTTGACCAATCAAATTCTTGCAATCCATACATGATAAGAGCTAGCCAAAATGATTTTACTAAAATCTTGACACGTCAATTTTCTTCATCCAATTAGTCCTTCTTCCTTTTGAAATTAATCTGCTGAGATGTATTTATTGAATGAATTATTAGCTCTGGGACTTCTGGTGGGGAGAGAAAACTGATGCCAACCATAGAAGAGGAGTTAGAGAGAAGATCATTGCTTTATAGTCTATTGATGCCAGTGATGGATCAGTTTGTGCCAGGTTTAGAGAAAGGCAAAGGCATGTACCTTTTGTTCACCAAATCAGAAGCCAAAACCCCTGGTGGACTCCTTGCTCGTCCAGTTTTGACAAGCTATTACAGAAGCTCACATTTCAATAACCGCAAACACGATCCCTACACGAACTACACAAGCCCCAATGAAACCATTCTTTGCCCTGACTCTTACCAAAGCATGTACTCTCAGTTACTTTGTGGCCTTTTCCAAAACGAGGATGTTCTTCGTGTTGGAGCAGTCTTCGCCTCAGGTTTCATTCGTGCCCTTAAGTTCCTCGAAAAACACTTCGTGTCTTTGTGTAATGACATAAGAAGGGGCACCTTAGACGCCAAAATCACTGACCCTTTTGTGAGAGAGGCTGTTATGAAAGTACTTAAACCAAATCCCACGCTTGCGGATTTCATAGAAGCTGAATGCATGAAAGGGTCGTGGAAGGGAATTATTACTAGGATATGGCCTAACACCAAGTATGTTGATGTTATTGTCACGGGAACCATGTCTCAGTACATTCCAATATTGGATTATTATAGCAATGGTCTCCCTCTTGTGTGCACCATGTATGCTTCTTCTGAGTGCTATTTTGGCCTCAATTTGAACCCCTTGTGTGACCCAAGTGAGGTGTCTTACACCCTCATTCCCATCATGGCCTACTTTGAGTTCTTGCCCCTTGACGAGATCAATGGACATACTGATTCAATTTCTCAACTGGAGCAAGAACAGTTGGTAGATCTTGCAGATGTGAAGCTGGGTCAAGAGTATGAGCTTGTGGTCACCACTTATGCAGGTAATTAAGCAGCTTACATATGTTTATATATCCTAAAAATGTTGTTTTTTTAGTTCTTGTTTAATCTAAGCTAAAAACACATATTTTGATATTAACTTCGAAGGATTTAAAATATATAAAAGGTTAAATAAGAACTGATTTTTAAAGAAATGTTATATATTCAAGATATACACGTAAGTTTGACAAATATTAACCGCACTTTTTGGACATACTTTTTATGAAAACATAAGATCTAGTAGGTTTCACTTAATTTTTATCTGTAGTATTAGTAAATATGTTGCTAACACGTAAAATTCCATTTATTATTTTTCATTTATCTTTTCCTTTGAAGTTCTAATAGTTAACTAGCTATCAATCTTGATACACAGGACTTTATAGATACCGGGTTGGTGACATTCTCCGTGTAGCCGGATTCAAGAACAAGGCTCCTCAATTCAACTTCGTGTGTCGAAAAAACGTGGTTCTGAGCATTGATTCCGACAAAACCGACGAAGTTGAGCTACAAAATGCAGTGAAGAGTGGAGCTGATCATCTGGCTCAATTTGGTGCATCTCTAACAGAGTACACAAGCTGCGTGGACACGTCAACAATCCCTGGCCACTACGTCCTATACTGGGAAATTAGCACAAATGACCAAACCCCAACAACTCCTTCTTCTGTTTTGGGGCATTGTTGCCTTGCAATTGAGGAATCACTAAACAGCGTGTATCGACAAGGCAGGGTATCAGAGTCTATTGGACCCTTGGAAATCAAGGTGGTTGAGAATGGCACATTTGACAAGCTTATGGACTTTGCTCTTAGCCAGGGTGCATCCATAAATCAATACAAGACACCTCGTTGCGTTACATATGCTCCCATTCTGGACCTTCTAAACTCTAAAGTTGTGTCCAATTACTTTAGCCCAAAATGCCCGAATTGGGTTCCTGGTCACAAGGACTGGTGAACTCTTCATTGAAAATTAGTCCATGCTGTTAATGAGCTACTAGCATAGCTTGAAAACAACTAGTTTCATTGTCAGATTATTAGCTCAGAAAATTAAACCCACCCTCTCCAGTGTAGTCTTTCAAAGTTTTAGTAATATATCGAATAAGATATTCTCCAATGGTATAATATAAATTAACTTGTAATAATTAATGGTTTATGTTGTGTGGTTCATTGATACAATGGATCTCGATCTGTACTACACAATGAAAACATCTTTATGTTGCCAGACTTGAGGATCACCAATAACATTCAACCAAATGGTGTAGTATACGTGTTTATCTTTCTCTGATTTTCTAAAATAAAATACATAAAATTACTTGTCTGTGGCAACAAGTGCATGAGAATAGAAACAGGAAATTTAGCAGGAAAAGAAACAGAGGAAGCTAGAGATTAAGAGAAGATACGTGTTTTGTACATTATCCAATGAAACAAAAACTGATACAAATTTATGCACCAAAAAACAAAACTGATACAATTTCTCTGACCCTATCATAATGTATTGGTTATGGACTCCGTTGACCTTCAATAACATCTTCAACTAGCTAGTAACCTCCGCCAACTTAAAAGCTGTAGAAATCCCATGAACGACGAACTTGTCCGAAATGATCATGTCAGGCGCCACAATCTCGACGCCACTAACGACCAAGCCCGGCATAAAATCCAGAACCCCATCGATTTCAAGATGCTCATCAGGCATGAGCGTCTGCAACAAAGTCCTAACGGATAGAGAAGTGAGTTGTTTGTAATTAAACCTCTGAGGCAGAATATGAATCCTCACAGCTCTATCAAGCAAAGTCAAAGGGTACACGAGCAAGGACAAATCGCGAGGAGCGAAGATGGTGGCATAACCCAAATCCCCAGAAAAATCTTTCTTTATCCCACGAAGAACAGAATGCAATGCGGTTGAAAACGACGCGTACCCTTTCGCACGGAGAAAGTGAACGACGCGGTTCCACTCAACCCCGTTCTTGGAAACGGAGGACACGTTGGCGGCGTTGGAACTGGCGCAAGTGGGTGAGCGAATAGCGAAATCGTAACCCCGTTGAAGAAGGTCCTGCGGGAGCAAAGGAGAGAACGGAGCAAGAACGCCATGCACGGCGAGTTGGTCTCCGAGGAATACGTCAGGGTTTGATACCAGCACGTGATTGATCTCCACGGAGTTGCGTGCATGGTCAAGGTCAACCTTCGTGAGGGAGACGTTTTTGTCGGAAAGGAGGGTGGTGAGGCACATGCCTTGTGGAACGTTGAGGAGGTCGTTGAAGGAGTAGGCTTTGGAGGTTGTGGTGTGGTAGAGGAGGAGGGTTTTGAGGAACCAGAGAGGGCGAGAGGTGTTTCTGATGGCGGAGTCTTCGATGGCGAAGATGGTAGAGTTTTGCGGCGGTTTGAAGAAGGAAGGGGAGTGGTGGAGAAGGTCTGCCATGACTATGAACCCTGCTTTGCGGAGAGCGATGGAAGCGTTCATTGAGATGTCATGGGGTATGGCTGGAGCTTCTTGGGGTTTGTTCTTCCAACTTGAATGAATCGCTGAGGATATGGCGATGCCTCCCAGGGCTATTGTGGCTGCGCAGTAGACTGGGAACCAACACCAACAGGAATAACCCATCACCAAGAACAAGAAAGAATTGACTAAGACTGATTCTTTTTGAAGTACTGTTTGAAATTTGAAGTGGGGTCGATGGTGACTGAGGCCTTCATCCTTCATTTCTTGAGGCCTTTATATGTGGCCATATATATGAGAAATGATTCTGAGAACCTGAATTTGAAATTATTTGTTAAACTAAAACAATTTGCAGTCAGCTTTGTGATTTGTTATTGATTAGGATATTACTATCTCCTATATAATTGGAGATGCTACCTGTTTCCGGTTATACAACGAGGACAGTAGCCTGGATCTCTAAAATAACTGATATTTCCACGTTAAAAATTGAGGTCATAGTTAATCACTTGTTGAAGTAAATTTCTCTTCTATCATGATCATACAGCTGTCAATTGTCATCAGTTTCCAACTTCAAGCACCTGTCAAAGCGTAATAGTAATTTTTTTAATGTACTTCGTATTTACAATTACAAAGAGAGTTGAATCCATATATAGTATTTAATAATCATAACCATGATTAAAAATAATTTGTGAAACTAGTTATTATTTTTAAAAACAAGTTATAAATACATAATCATTTATTATATTTAAAATAAGTTATAAAATCAGTAATAAACAAATAATTAATTATTTTCTTGATTGAATATTTGACAAATAAATTATTAAAAAATAATCATAATTTATTTTTAAATAAAAATAAATTATTTTAAATAATTATAATTATAATTTTATAACCATTTTTATCTAACTAATTATATTAATTATAATTACTTTTTTCATAACTGATTTTTTTGAGTCCTCTGATCGCAACTCACAAGGAATACGTTGTAACAGGGTGACCGTAAAAATAAAGGTGTACAAAATCATAGGTGTGCTTATTAGGTCTAATAATGGGGAGGGTGAGAGCTCCGTTCATGATGTTGTAATAGTAAAAACAGTTACAAAGTTGAGACATTTCATTCAATCAACAGGTGTAAAGATGATACCTTACTCTTCTTGTTGATAAAGGTATGACCTTGATTCAAGTCGAGGGACCCTGTACTATTCATGCCTAATTCAATACACTTGGCAACAATAAAACAATAGTTATAGACTTGTAGTTCAATATATATATATATATATATATCATTGTAGCCTAATTCAGAAAAGTAGTCTTAAATAGTGCTAATTAAAGAACCTCAATCATTATGCGGAAGGTATCCAACATCAAACACATATTATGCCTAAGGTTTGAAATTGGAAAATTAATCCCAATTTAAAACCTTACTCTGTCTATAGGGACTAGGGAGCTATGATCCGGTTGTAACGACTCTGGTCATGGTTTGAGACAGTCCAAGTTTGAATTAGTGTAGTGTAGGCAGTAACAACTCACACGTAGCTGACAGCACTTTTGCAAGCCACACTTGCGGATTCGCTTTTTTGTCTCAAAGATACCACTATCTTCTTGCTTTATGGTAACCCCCTTCTTTATCCATTATATTAACATTAATTTAAGAAAAAAATCATTAATTTAATTATACATATGACATATCACTACACAATCTCAGACTCAACATAAACACCTAGTAGGTTTAAGCAATATTAGGGCTTCATGCATGGATTAATCTCCCATTAAAAAAACCGCAAGGAATCTTAAACGGATATTTCTGCAAATGGTAATCTGGATTGCTTTGCTTAGCCACCTTTTTTCATATAAGAAAGTTTTATATTCTATTAGAATCGGAGGAAACAGAGAAGAAGGAAAATATAATCTCACAGAATTTTCAATCAGAATCTCATATTCACTACACTTTATAATGTGAACAACATCACAATGATATCTGTTGACATATGATACAATTTCAACCAATGCCTGAATTTGTTTCAACTATGCATTTACTTCCTATTCCCTAGACTAATCATATAAGAAAAAACAAAAGAACAAAAAATTAACTAGAGCTTATTAGTGAATACAGATCACTGTTCATCACTGTCCCTTTTCCTTGTAACCCGAATGTAGCAAAAGACAGCAGCAAAAGTGGCAGTAACAAGGCCACCTAAGATCACACTCCCACCTGCCACTGACTTGTTTTTGGAATGATGTTTTCCAAGCCTTCTAATACTTGGAGCCTCGGCTTCTTGTGCTTTAGACTCTCCTTCTCTAGACCCAGCAACTGATTGATCTACAACTCTGTCACTCTTTTGATCTTCTCTTTGGATTTTAACCTCCAAAGAGTTTAGTCCTGGCGTTGGAGCCTCAGACTCTAGTGCCATGGCTTGAAGCACCATGGTTTGAGTTATTACTATAAGAAAAACCAAACCAACCTTGTTCATTTTGAACAAACTAAGTTGAGTCTAATGCAACTATAACTTGTTTGTGGTGGCTGAACAAGGAGAGATTGAGAGGTTTGAAGAGAGAAAAGTGGTAATGTAAGGAAAAGAATGTGATGGAATGCACACGGGTTGGAGGGGTTTTAAAGAGAGGGGAAGTGGAGGGCCAAGATCTTTTGTGGTGGGAAAACTCTGATGGAGGTTCAACTGACAAATGGCATGGGTCCCATGGATAATAAATATGCAATGATATTGATGGAGAAAGGGAGAAGTTTGGTTTTTGGGATTAAAAAAGGGTTGCTGGCTTGCCTCTTTATTCAAGTCCAACTTACAAGTTAGAATTGGTTCATGATGATAATCGATAACCGAGGCCAAGAAGGGAGTAGTACTAATGCAGAATGCCTCAATCCCTCTTACACGGAGCATTAAATGGCATTTTAATCTGCATCTTCTTTTTTTCTCCTTCATTTATATTTTTGAAGTATAAGTACAGGGAGATTGTTTTTGAATGAGAAAAGTGTACGATAAATGTTGTTTCTTAATTGCACTGCTCTTAAAATTTATCAATCTCACAGATTTCAATCTTAAAAAAACTATAAATGTCTTCCATTTAAAATGATGTTTTTCTATGTATACTGTTGCAAGCATTGGTGTTGAAATCAAGTGTGATTATTTTTCTTTAAAGTTTCCACATTTTTTTTCTTTTTTAAATGCTAGCAGCTGCTTACAAATGACAAGGGTGTTGGAGTGGCAGCTGTAAATGGTTTTCTAGTTTTAGTGGTCTATTTTGTTAAAAACTGCGTTGACATTTTGGCTTTGAATTTGAAGCATCCTCTTGTTTATATATTCTTTTGTTTATTTACAACCGGTCAACATAGGATATGTTTTCCAAGACTTTTCTTTCTTGTTTTTTTTTCTTCTTGCTAAGGATGTCTTTCATTCCATTTCTTTTATTTATTTGCACTTAGATATGAAGTATAAGTCTAACTTTAATTCCAAAATCATTATATATATACACTCAACAACTTTCTCAATAAAAGAAAAGAATAAATAGTACAGTTAATTATTATTATAGTGATGCATAGAAACCCTTTCCAAAGCTAGTTTTCCTTGTGGGGTGTAGGGATGGATGATAGATGGAAGAACACAGTTGGCACATATGTAGCTGGAAATTAGAAGGAGCACGGGTCATATGCATTGATTTCCTATCACTTTCCTCATAGATATCATCGAACACTAGCTTTCTTTTGGACACAACTAATTAACTATCTGAGGACCCTAGCCAGTTGCGTATCTGTGATCATCATAGCAACTAGTAACTACTAGCACAATAATTAATAACAACTAGTTAATTAGTCTTTTGCTCATTTGACGGTTTTCCCAGCTCATATATACGTTCCCGCGGTTTTCTATTATTTGCCCTTGCATCTAAACTTACTATTATACAGAAAATAGTTAAGAGAAAACAATATTTTTTTATGTTTATATTATAAATTTTTATACTACTATATAAGCATTTTAGCATATCATTACCCCAGTGAACTCTCTACTGATTTGAGTGTTGGAATATCTTTTTATAAATATCTACCTATTTTCACAATGCCAGCTTGGTTTGCTACCATCATATACGTAAAGCACAATTCATCTTATAGATGTATCAACTACTTTCTTGATACATTGTAGTTTAAGGACTGTCGATACAAGCAAATAGCAATCACAAATACGTAATACGTAGACTTAGCAAGCTCTGGGACTTAATAAAAGTGCATGTAAAACCCGATTCAATGTCCTTAGCTAATTGCTTGAACATTTAAAATAGTTAATTCATATGATATATATTGATATCTAACGAAATTCAAGTTCTAATCTCTAACACAATCTTTAAGTAATTGAAATTAAAATTTAAATCCTGGTATTTGGAGAATTTGAGGCTGCACGTGACATTGTGGGACTTGTGTTGTGAGTCCCAAACATTAAATTCCTTAAGTACTCTTTTGATTGGAAATACGTGTGGGGCTGTGGGACTCAATGTGAAAGTGGCCATGAATGTTTTCAATTTTGTATTTGAAGATGCAATATTAAAATTAAACCTACAACGAGGACACTAATGACCAGCCAAAAATATACTATAAAAAAATAGTAACCTTACACATACAACTTTGTAAGAGTTATGCAATGAGGCAATCACCTACAAGTTAAAGAGAAAATATAGCAAAAGGATAGCAATAAAAGCGAGACATAAAATACGATAGAGGTATCAAAACGTATGGTAGCACAACATAATCAGTTCAGCAATCACATTTTGAAAAAAACCACACCAGAAAATAATTTTGTTAACCTTCTAACAAACATAAAAATATATATTTTCATTTTCACATTGCCAAAAATTCAAATAATATTCCATGAAACAAACAAGCATGAAACATATGCTTACGTATTTGTCTATAGGTCAAATCTGATACGTAATTATTGGAATAATTGTTAAAGACTCAAATGGTGGATATGCAAGCATGATAACTTATATGCTGTTCTATATCTGGATGAATCTAGGAACTTTTGCTTGCATTGTATTATTTAGTCTATGTACCAGAACTGATAACATTAGAGATTATGCAAGATTATACACAAAAGATCCTTATTTGGCTCTCTTTTTAGCCCTATGTCTCTTATCCTTAGGAGGTCTTCCTCCACTAGCAGGTTTTTTTGGAAAACATGTCCTAAACAATTGGCAAAAAGAAAATGGGGCATATTTCTGTTCGGCCCAAACTTTTACCTTTCTTTTTGACCCAAAATATGGTCCATGGATAATATTGAAATGGAACATAGTTTAAAAACATGTTTATTTTCCAAAATCTCGTGTGTTTATATATTCGTTCCAAATTGGCACTTCAACATCAACTTTGGGTAGCGAGAATATAGAAACTGTCCCCTATATATGATGGGAAAAACAACTATTATATGAGGGAGGGAAAAAACTCAAAAGTCTTGACTTGATGGTTATGAATCTGCGGTCTTCCTGCTATCTGAGAATGTTGTCTTATCTTTTCTTTTTTAATTCAATAAAGGTTTGAGAGATTGGCATCAGTTAGTTAAGAAAAGCAGGAAATCCATGGCAAGTCAAGTGTGATGGAAAATAGAAACTTACATGAGAAATGTAAGTTCTTAAAATTAAGTAAACAACATTCTCGCAGAAGTATAATATTGGTTTAGCAGGGACATATCATACAACAATTTGCAGGGCATGATAAAGACAATAACAAATCTATTTGGAAATGACCAAGGTAAGTATGATTCACATCTAATGAGTTAAAAATAGACAGGATATGCATGCAAATTAGGCCAAAAGAAATGACCATTTTGCAACCTAGTTCATTTTAGTTTTACAACAGCTAATCTCCAGGACCAAATATCAAGATTAATTAAACCTAACCTAACCATTAACAAGTCCATGTGCTAAAAACATTAGCCATGTCCCAATGTACATCATGAGGAAGGAGGGGACGAACTTATCCCGGACTCACCTTCCCCATTTTCATGTTTTACACTCAAGGATAAGGAGATGGGCTCCATATCAACATCATCTTCTGCGCCTACCCCAGAGTTAGTTGGTGAAATCATGGACTCATTTGCAGACACTGCCATTGAGGAACCAGAATGATTCACGACTGGAGAATCTTTGGAAGATTCCTCAGAGAAACTGGAAACCGAAACATTGGGAAAGTTGAGACGGGCACAGGTACCATACATTGCCCTGGCCGCTTCATCATATGCAAGCGCAGCTCCAATGGCAGTGGGGAAAGTACCTAGCCAAAGCCTGTTTCCTCTGTTTGGCTCTCGGATTTCAGCAACCCACTTTCCCCAAGTCCTTTGCCTGACACCTCTGTAGTTACACCGTGAGTTCTCAGGCCCCCCTTTACCTTTCATACACCCCTTCTTCGATCCCTTGGCTGGAACTTTGCGAACCGGCTTATCCACATCGTTGCTGGAATCAAGCTGGGCATTATATTCTTTCCATTTCGCCAGGATCTTACCTAGGGACTTAGATCCATCCCCTTTGTTAGGAGCTTTTGCTAACATCTGCGAGCAATTCAAGTTGCACTATGTAATAACCAACAAGATCTACAATTTAACATTATAACATCGCAACACTTAATCATACACCTGTCAAGAAAACGAGCCCTCAAGCTTTAATGTGTGTTTGGGTGAGAGTGTTTGCAAAATCAATTTAGATTGAAATTGATGTCAAAGTGATGTAATTTAAAATCCAAGTTAGTAATAAAACTCAGTATGAAATTTGTTATCCAACGTAAAAACTACGAAAATTGTTTGAACTCGAACATGTGGACATGGCTGATATTTCAACCAGCTTCTTGATAATTCAATGTGAATACAAACAAGTACATAATCAATTCAAAAGGTCACTCACTATAACCCAATTTGCTAACTTAGCTCTGGTGAGAGTGAAAGACAGAACCCCATTTATCAAGTTAATAATTCAACAGCACCTTCCATAACATGTCAATCTTCCCACCCCTCTAGAAATTTTTCTACTAACCCAACTCTAAACTCACAGTCACCAGTACAAACACTAGGAAAATTTTCAAAAAAATATCTTATGGAAATGCAAATGCAAGCCAGTGTTTAGTTCCCCTCTGTGGTATCATTACAATTGGGAATAACAAAAACTACAGATACAAATATTTATACTAAAAATTCAAAGGGGTAAATTATAAGAGAGAGAAAAATAACTAAAAACAAAAAAAACTTTGTTTTGAAATCAAAGCACCGAAGGGAAGAAGAACGTAAAGAGGTGACAAACCGGAGAGAGGGTGTTGAAAAGTTGAAAGCTTTAGTATGAATGTGTTGCGGGGCGCATCTCCGGTTGGGGAAGGGAAGATGACGAAGAAAACAGAGGTTAGCTCTTCCAACAAACACCGACAACAAATTAGGGTTCACCAGCCGCTTCATTCATCACCATTTTCGAGAATATACTAACAAACAAAAAATGAATGTAATAATAAATGTAGCAAAAAATAAAAATAATGTTACTTCCATCTCTTTTTAATTTTGAAGAAGATTTCTATTTTTATTTATCACCTATTTTAAAAAATTATTTAAATGGTAAGTTATTTATTTTATTTATATTTCAGGTTTTAAATAACAATAATTTAACAAAAAATAATTAAAATATATATATATATATAATAAATTAAAAGTATATCAATAAATTTTAAATTTATTTATTTTAACATACTAATTAAATTCTAATTTTGTATAAAATAAATAAATAACTGATAAAAAAATGAAAATTGTAATGATTTAAAAAATATTCTGATTATTTATTATTGAAAGTGTCATCGATATTCTATAAAAAAAAAAAGTGTCATTGATAAAGAAAAAAAAAAAAGAAGAAAAAAAAAAGAGAATCTAGAATAACAATAATCGCTGATTGAGATATTGGATGAGAAAATAAAAATAAAAAATATTTTCAAGTTAAAAATGTATAACTTATTTAATATTTATTTTTTAAAACAATTTTTTAATAAATTATATAAATACACTTTTTTTTTATACACTTTAACTGATATTTCAGTACATTCCTTTATTGACAAAATGATAACGAAAATTCATTTGGATTTATCAAGCTATAGCCTAAAAAGAAAAGTTAAAAACTTTGGTAGTATTTCCTGTATTTTCTATTAAAAAAAAATTAATTAATATAAATGTATTCCTAATTACAAAATCACCTTATTGATTTTTCTTTATATTTCCTATTCTTAGGATCTTGTCAAGAAAATAGTATTGTTTGTATAACACAGTTATCAGTTAACATAATGAATTAATAAAACAAACAAGTCCAATTAAATTATACCTCGTGTGTTAGGTGAGTAGTCCAAACTAAAGTGGGTATGTTTTTTTAAGTAGAGTGAAAAGAATGAGCAAATAACAAAGGATGGAAAATGGGATAAAATATAGTGTTTGGTTGTTGTTTGAATTTTGCATATATGAGTTGTATTACTATTGACTATTACCTAATCTCTCTTAATGACGGATAAGTTTGGTTGGATACATCGAACTCACCTACTACAGTGCTGGTTATTAAAAGTTAAAAGGACATATCATGTTTGTTGAGCTGTATTGTACTTTACTGTTGAATTTATTTATTTTCATCCAAAAACCCATAGTTAGAAAAATCACAGACCACTAACAAAAGATCCATTATACATGCTTTTTTTCTTGTGAATTTCTATGCTGAACATTCCTTAAGATTGTAGGTCATGTGTGGTGTAATGTGTATGTGTATGTGTATGTATTAGTATTAGCATGCATGGGTGTTGTTAACGATTGGGTTGACAATGCAAGGAGACAAGGGACCCCATTCTATCCAGTTCAAGGAGCTGTGTACGTAACAAAACAAAAGTTAAAAAAAATTATTGAAGAATATCAGCCGATGATTGATCTTAATTGGTGAAGTTTTTTATACATTGTGATTTCCTTGAGCTTCACTCAACTTGTATTCCAGTTCGATTTCCTCTCAAGCTTTATAAATTAAGGTTTGGGGAAGCTGGATAAATAAATAAATAAAGGTTTTTACAACAACCAAATTCCATTACTTTTCTCTTCTTCTTTTTTTATACAAAAAAAAAATGTGCTTGTTTATTTTATTTATCTTGGAAATTGCAGACATATTGAGCTTCCAGTTGTTGTTCCACTTATCCATTGTTTATTTTTTTTCTTCTCATAGATCATCACAAATCAGGGCCTCAATTAAATCATTCGACCCAAAAATAGAGATTGCTACTTATGTTTATGATGGCCCATAATCATCCATTTCAATTGGAGAATCCCATCATGTTGGCGTAATTAATGAGACCAAACACACTAATACTAACATTTAGGAACATAGTTTGTGTCAAGTTCCACACTTCCCCATAACGTCCCAATTAAGACGTGAAAGTGTAACATGAAAATGGGGTGAATGTTATGAAATTAATTTGAAAGTGATGTAGTAATTTATATTTAAAAATAAATTAGTACGGATATATCTAATCCTCTCAACAAATCTTAGTATTTCTCTCTGTTCCATAGTTTAGTTTAGCCAGAATTGATAAAAGAATGCCCGAAAGAAAGAATAATCTTGGGGCTGGAAACCAACATTACCCCCGTAGATCTAGGTCCTCAAAATTTAAAATCTCGGGTCCCCCACACTGGATTATTGATTATTCGTTACCAGACAACATCTTAATATCCTTGGTCCCCAGGACAAGACAAACCCCGTGAGCCACCCTCCCCTCAATCCGTCAATATTAAAAGACATGTTATGTTAGTACTTAGTAATAATAATAATAAAAAAAAAAGAATAAAATTGGAAGTCACTAAACAACGAAAAATAAAAGAATTCTCATAACGCTAGGGCAAATGAATATGTTACAGCGTGAAACATGAAGCACATGTTGTTAGGGTTGGTTCTCTTAATCAATGGTGACGGTGGTGAACACACTCAGCAGGTACAACGGGGAATCTAGCATTGTCGGAGCAATAGTCATAGACCATATGGTTAGCCCTAACCCACATAAGCTGGTGGCTCTGGTGCAAGTTGAGTTCCGACAACGTTGGTTCGTCCCACCAATACTTCTTGTCCTCGCTGCTGTTACATTTCTTAGCATTATCCGCTGACGTCACTGGCACGGGGCACTCGCACGCGTCGATTTGGAAGTCCTTGTAGGTAGCAATGAAGGGCGCGTGGCTCCAATCTGTCTTCACACGACCACCTTGCGTGGCCCAATCGTCTGCGTTCCATATAGAACTGTACACGCCCATGGCCTGGTCCTTCGGGAACGGAATGCCCTTGTGTTCTAGGTTTGTGTGCACCCTTATTGGCGTCTCATCCACTAGGAATCTGAACATTATATGCATGGAAATATGTAATATTAGACATTTTAAACTAAACATATGAAAATAGAGGTCTCTCAATATGTGCAAGATTCCTTTTTCTTTTGGCTTTTACCATGAGTTTGGTTTTATGATTAAATGGGACCCCACGACGGGGACACAATCACGCCAAAGCTTATGATAGCACAAGCTCAACTGACAAAAGCATGCAATTTCGTGTTTTATTCACAGCTTTTCGGGTTATATAAAAAAATATATAGTCCAGGTTCAACTAACATTACTTTTTACTACTACTACTACATAGTAATAATATTTACGATAATGATTATTTAAGTGGGACTTACACAACTTGGCGCTGGTTCCAGAAGATGGAGTAGGTGTGGAATTCCTTGGTGGGGTCGAACCAGAGGTTGAGTCTCTGCTCCCTGTTGCCAACGCCATTCACATACACGTTCGTTTGGACTGAGTAAGGTTCCCCTGTGGTGTTCCCCAGAAACTCGAAATCAAACTCGTTGTGTGTTGGGCCGTCTGATGACATCTGCATCACATAAAATATGTCTTTGTCATTTAAGATGCCATCAATTATTATTAGTCTAAGTAGGTCACGGTCTCTTGTAAAGGTCATTAAGGTCAATACAAAGTGGAATAAATTGGATACGATTATAATTATTAGGTTGATCTATGTATTTTACCTTTTAGAGATATTAAATATACTTACTGTTAGATTTAACATTTATTTATATAATACGGAGTATAATGAGAATTTACAAGAGAATATAGTAATAAGATAGTTGTATAAAGTTACACTAAAAATATTGGATCGTGGCTCAAATGTGGAGACAGGGATAGAGACAATAAATGCAAGAATCAATTGGATGTATGCACATTCACGGGTAGGTGGCTGACACTAATGGCTCTGGTATTAGTCAATTCATTGATTGTAATAGTTCATCATGTCATGTCTATCCATGGGTATGCAAATTTAGGGTTGTCTGCAGAAACGCTCAATACATTGAGCTTAGGGGACTCGGAAATTATGTCCATTGATAATGATGATTATATTAACCTCCGTACTAACACTAACATACCCAAAAGATTAGATTTTTACTTACATAGAAAGCAGTAACGGTTCCAGCAGAGTCACCCTCCACAAGCTTGAGCTGGATGGTCACCTTCCCAAACATATATTTGCTTTTAGATCCAAATCCAGCACCTGCAATGTTCCAAAAATGTCACATGTTTAGCTGAAAATAACACAAATAATTTGTTGCAATGATAATAAATGGGCCATTAAGAATCAGATCTAACAAAAAAAAATTGTCTAAAATTAGACATGATAGGCTATATTAATGAGCAAAAACATTACTAAACAGGTCTCTTCAAAGGTAAGAATATTATGCAAATGTCACAACCTAGCTAGCTAGTACGAGAAAATGGTTAATTACCAGAATAGTTATCAAGTTTGAGTTTGAGGAGTTCTCCATCATGGATGAAATGGTCCATAGCCCAACCGGGCTGGAAGAGTTCATCAAACTTGGCAGAGGCAGCTAACCCCACAAATAAAAGTCCTACAAAGACTCCCAACATCTTGGACGACATTGGAAACAAAATAGAGAAAAAATAACAAAAATAAAAACAAATTTTATGTAACACTCTAAAGTCACACAAAGTCAAGTGTGAAGTGAAGTGAAACTTCTGCTCTCCAATGCTCTCCAATGAATGCAATGCTTTCTCTGTGAAGACTCACAGGAGAAGCCTATGGACATTAGGTATTATTTATAGTCCTGTTCTTTCATTCATTCCACGTAACATTAACAAAGAGTGTGCCATGTCACGTGCCACATCGAGATTTCAAATTCCAAGGAATAAACAAACAAACATAGATTATGCGAGATTAAAAAAATATAGCCGTTACTGTGGCAGTGATAGCTGGCCAAAGGCTGTTCAGAGAAAGTGGGTACCACTGCTTCTAAAAAGAATGATGGCAGAACTACGCCAATAGGATCGAGCCACGTGGAGTGAGCCAGCTGGGGGTCATAATTGAACAGTTGTCATCGGCTGTATGAGCATAACAATCTCGTGCTTTTCGTTGTACAAGTTGGGTCCCCCATCCCTTCAAACATGGAACTGGAGGGGTTCTATGCTGACCCCTTTTTTTTTTTAAATGATATTAACTATATATCAAATATCTATTTTTATTTTATAATATTCACAATGTATTAGGATGAAAAACACAATTAATAAGTTTTTATAGTATGAAAGTTTATATCATACAAAAAAAAATTTATATCATAGTAATATACTGTATTACTAATAATTTTCCTTGATTCATCTGTGCTTTTAAAATTGGAGTGGGAGTGGGATATCTGCTTTTATTGCCCGTTTTTGCCTTTGCTGACAGCATTTCCAGCTGGACCGTGAAAAGCACAATAATACAAAGGGACCAATTCATCTTTTTTATATTCACTCATCAATTCCCTGTGTTATTATGGAGTACTATATTTTTATGTCTTGAGATCTGTGCATTGTGATTATTGGGAATGTAGGTTTTGCTGTGGTGAGGATTGATTAAGGATATATACATTTGAAGAAAACTATTTTTATATAAGAAAAGAAAAGGGATTGAAATATTTTTTTTTCTTATTTCAACTATCTATCTATTTAGTATTTAATAGAAGAACACGTATTTGATGTTCTTTGTGTAAAAAAAATCTGATAGAGTATATTTTTAATGTTATCATTAATTTAATTATACTTTAATTCATTATTTTTTCTTTATTAAAATGTTATTTATAACTGAGTTCCGGAACTGCCTTTTACTTCTGCATACATTGACGACAACTGTGGTTGTAATGGACCAGCTACTAGCTAGCACGATAGATATATACAGATAGCTTAGTTATAGTTATAGTCTTATAAAATTGATTTTATGCTCTATACCATTACCAACTGTACCATCATTTGTACACCGTTTAACGAATGATACTATCTTTTAGACATGATGATATGTGTTTTAACTTTTTTTATATGATGATATCATTCTTCATCAAATCAAAAGTAAGGATTTGATTACAGTACGATATAAAGGGAGTGAGGGACGTATAGAGGGGGAAAATGCAGCTGTTCAAATTTTCCATCCTTTGGTTGCATTGCATGTGACAGGAAAGGGTGAATAAAAAAGGCGTTCTGGTGTACTAAAAAAATTAAAATATTCTTTAAATAATTTTATCAGGAGATCACGAGAGATATCATAAACCTTAAAAGATCTTTAATTTTCTACTAGAGAATAAAATAAAATTTTCACATATCTATAAAATTGGATATTTTACAAGATCTTTTCAAGATGATCTTCTAGTAACTAATCAATTTTTTTAATAATATAAAATATAAAATAACTAACTAAAATTATATTATTAAATAATTAATTTAAAAGCATTAATGAATTTATAATAGGATTTACAAAATTATAATAAAATCTTTATAAGATTTATCATTAAAACAAAAAATGAGATCTCGATGGTAATGTAACACTAAAAAGACCCACCAAAAATACCTTAAAATTTTTTAAAAGATCTTTCCTGATAAAAACACTCTTTCACAGGTAAAGGGTAAAGTTAACAACAAGAGCAGAGCACCATACTGCCATACCAAAACAAACCACTACGCTTTTTTTTTTTTGTTTGGGCCAGACTCCAACTCCCATTCTCAGCCCATTGTTTTTTCCTGCTTTTCCATATGCTTTTAGTGGACTCAGAATCTAGAACGAAGCCCATAAAATATGGGCTGTTGCTTCCAACATATTTTTTTGGCTTCACCAATCCGAAGGGTAAAATTACATTTTTATAGAATAGAAATGAGCCTCTAAGCTTACTTTATATATAAATTAAACTCTTCAGCTAGTCTATTATTTTAATTAGCATATTTTATAGTGAATCAAGGAAGTCAACCCATCACTAAAGAAAAAATTAGAAATTTATAAATTTGAATCATATAACATAATTGATGTCACTTTCATCTCGGTGGTTGATCATAGTCATAGTGTGTAAATAGCAATGTTTGCAATTGATCATCAACTGCAAGCATGCTTTGATCATCTCCATGCTGATAAATAACTTGAGAAGTTCTAGCCATGTTGAGAGAAGCCTTCATAACTGACAAAGGAAGAGAGGTTGTGGTCATGGTAAGACCATTTAGCTCTGGCCATAAGTTCTCTATGCGTTGCTTTATATGTTTCCTCGCAACATTTTCATCTGAAATATTGTTTTCTTTCATGAAACATTGTATGCTACAAGCATTATCACCTCTTTCTTGTTCATCCTGAAAGTGAAACATCAACAACTTTTAGGAACTATAGTACCTTAGATGTGAATCAATTACTAACTAGAGAAAATAAATGTGCATGTAAAATACGTACCCTTGAGGTTCCTAAGTCGTCCCAAAGCCTAAGAATTTCGCCAGAGCAAGAAAAAAGCCTTGGATATGGATTCATCATGGAAATGGTTTCCTTTGAGAGGCCATCGCCAATTAGGAGCGTTGCATGCACTAAGGCCAAGTATGATCCTGAAGAAATCACCGCATTATCCAAATATTCTTCAAAAGTTGGCACATATTTGTTGTTGAACCATTCTGCTTCTTTTAGATAAGCTTCAATTAAGTCTAGCCACTGCACCAATTAAGCAACATTGTCTCGTTAACCTTTTACTCTGGCCTATAGTTTCTAAATGTTTTAGTTTAAAAGGATATAGATATTCTTACGGTTCTTTTCAGACAAGCAACTACAGTTTGTCCATGGTCTTTTTGAATTCTGTATGCAATTTCATGGGTGGTGTTGTACAATGCCATATAACATATTTTCATATATTCAGGTAGTTGCTCCATCTCATCAAGATTCCACCTGTAAATAATAGTAATTTCAAATTTTGATTATTAATTAGTTTGTCTAATTGAGTTTAATTATAAGGAATTCTAGATCCAAACCTTTTGATTGCCTTGGTAAAAAGAACAAGTTCATCTAATGTTCCGTAAGTGTCAAACATATCATCTATAACTTGTAAAATGCAGATGGCTTTTGCCATTTGAATGCGACAATTTGAATGACGTGGTTCTGGGAAAAGCCCCAACGCCCATAGGAAGCACTCTCTTGCTCCATCTCTTCCAAAACCAAGTCTTTCAATAAGTCCCAAGTCTTTCCACCACCTAATCAAAACATAGAAACGATCTTATATTGCATATTAATTTAAGGCATTTGTGCTTTTTCATATAGCAATTAAATTTAAATTTTAAAATTAGTTTATGCAATAGATAATTTTCAAAAACTAATTTTAACTTAGCAAAAAATTTAAATTATATAAATATATAATGATTGTGTGAAGAACAAAATTACCTCGAGATTTCTGTTAATTCTTTTTGGTGCATCGACTGAATCATGTCATAGTCTAGCCTTGCCAATTCAAGAAGAGCTGGTATTTTGTTGCTAGCCTGGCTATATTCTACCATGTAGTTTTTGGCTTCCAACCTACCCATTCTTAGGTGCCTTGGAAGCTTTAAGGCATCATCTACTATACTTCTTACTTTAGGACTTAGGTGTGGGAGTGACTCACACAGATGAGTCCTAGAGTAGTCCATGGCTTGTTGTAGTACTTGTTCATCTTTTGCACCTAAATATGATGCCTCGTACAAACTTAACATACCCCAAATGTCTTTGGTGATAGATTCCTTGAAATTCCCACTCTTGTCCAGAAATTTGTTGAAAACATCTATAGGTAATCAACATTAATACACAATCAAATTAGCATGTTTGTGTAACAACATTATGGAGATGAAAATAAGAGATAATCAAAATACAATATAATGTCTCCATTTAAATTGCTAAGAAGTGGATGTACCAGAACTTGTAGGCCAACCATTATGCCTAAGCAAGCGAAATTGAAGGGCTGTGGCAAAGAGGTCTTCATCAGCATCCCAATCTCCTACCTTTCCAAGTTGTAAATTGATTTCTTCTTCAAAATGGTGATCAATTCCTAACCTTTGGATGGTGTCAATCATGTTTAATGTTTTCAATGAATCACTTGAGTTTAACAATGCTTCTTGGATTCTTCTTTTAACTTGATCAAAATCTTTCGTCCCAGGATAAGTTTGACTAGGCATCTGCTACCACCAACATGAGGAAATCAAATGAAGGGAAAATAGTGAAAATTATTAAAGTGTATTCCTAAGGCTAAAACACTTGAAAACAAGCAAATTTGTTCTCCCCCACTTTCAAAATATATTTCTTGTTATTTTTCAGTGAGACACTTTTATTCCTCTTTTGATGGATTTTGTAACAGTACTTCACATAAATACCCGGCCTTGGTATGTGGAGTTACTTAGGATTTGTTTTACTCATTTTTTAAGATTAGATTTGTACTAATTTAAGTTTCATTGATAAGACTTAAATTCAAAATTGTACTAATGTGATACAAATTCCCTAATCCTTATCCCTCAAGTATTTATTATTTATTCGTGTGTTGATTTGAATGAGCAACTTCAGCCAGCTAGGATACAATATTAAGTTGCTGAAAAGGAAAATAAAAAATTTAAATTTATAATAAATAAATAAAAATGTTCATGACCCACCATACAAATTTTATTGATAAAAGTTGTATAACTGCAATTTATAATAAATAATTCAACAGCAACATATAATATAAGTACAAAAATAAAATAAAACACACAACGTGTTCGATTCCTTCTTTCTCAGTTATTGCATACAACTTGTTTTTAATTGTACTTAACTCTAATCTAATACTACTTCAAAGTTCAAACTTGAAAGCAGAGATTATGTACGTGGGCATATATCTCCAAATGACAGGTTTAAATCTCGAATGAATTCTTTACCATGTGTTTTGTCTTTACACGTTCCGAAGAAAAAGGAAAGGACGAAATACATGTCAACCTTACCATGTGAGTTTTGTTTCACATATACTAGTATATATAACTATCAAGGAGGTTTTGTTTAAGCGAATAAATTAACATATATCACTATTCGAAAAAACTCTTGGAAAAATGATCGAAGTACCTTTTCACTGAAAGCAACGGAGTTGATGGATAGCTTATTATGCAGTATCCCTGCAGGTTGTTTTGATGTTTGCAACGATAAGTTCGATGGTTGATGCATGGATGGGCGTGAATTCGAATAGTGAGAAGCAGCAGCAAGTGAGGTTGTAAACGATGAAACTCCAAGTTTTGTAACTGCCATTAGATTTGAACAAGACATTGATTATAGTACTAAATTGGTTGGCACGAGAGTGATATAACCAAAATGGCTTCATTGTTGCGCCTATATAGACACATTCGTCGTAAAGAGATACAAGAATGGTCTATTTTGAGTTACAAAAATTAACATTACTCACAATTAATATTTGTCCATATAAAAAAAAAAAACAAACATAAGTTGTACGTACACGCGTTCACCTTTCTTCTTCTCCTCCACTCGTTTAATTCATGGGCATATATGATCAGTTACTATCAGCAGTGAAGGAGCCACGTTAGTGCCCCCGGTTTTTTTAATTTTTTTTATTATTATATATATATATATATATAATATAATAAACATAAAATATATATATATATTTATCATATATACATATATATTTAGATAAGATATTCAAATATAATTTATTTTTAATATTATTTTTATTTTATCATCTAATTTATAACTTTTTTATGAGCAATTGATGATATATTTTTTAAATAAAGTTATTTTTTAATAAAATTGATAAAATTATATTATTTTAACTAACTTTTTAATTAGTGTAAAATTAATTAATTTTTATATATTTGATTTTACAGAAAATTTTATTTAAGTTTTAATTTTTACTGTATATTAGTCATAAAATTTATTTGTCATATATAAAATTGATTGTTAACATTTATAATCTTGAATCTTAAAAAAAATGTATCATTTATTTTTTTGTTTAAATATAATTTCCTATTATTATTTGAATAAATTAAAATTAATAATATAATTATATATTACTAAAAAAATTTAAAATTTTACATCAAAGATTATATGAGAAAATTTTGAGTTGTACCCTAGGATTCAAGTCTGCCTCCATCTCTGACTATTAGCTATCTTCCCTTATTAATTAATGCAAGTACTTGCCAAATTGCAAAACTGAGTGTCACTCGCTTTTCAGTCTATCAAACATGTGCCTCATTATAAATTCATGGCCATCCGTGGCGACTAAAGTTATAACTTCAATTCAAACTATAATATTTTCAATAACAATGTTTAAAATTAATAAAAATATGCTGTCAAAAAATTAAAAAATAATATATCATTAACAATTTTGATCAAAACTTATTTAAAAATTACTAGATAACATTTTTTTAAAATATTTTAATATCTGTAAAATTAAATTAAATATTTTTCTAAACAATCTTATATAAATTTTTGAATAAAAAATTTAAATTTATATGAAACTGCAGAATTCACCGAATTCATCTTTTAAGTAAAGTTTCATTATTGACTTCTTAACCGCTATCGCTCGTTGGAGTAGTCAGAATTTGTCTACTTTTGTTTGAATCCCTCCCAACAATTTTAATGAGTAAAATATATAAATATTAATTTATTTTATGAAAATATACAAATATTATTAGTTAGTACAATACTTAGTCAGTGAAACAAATTTACAGTTATTTGTTACTTTAAATTTAATATTTCATTTCAAGTTTTGTACTATATTATTTTTTAAAATAAAATTAAAAAAAGTGAGTAGTTAAAAGAAATATTCTTTTCTAATATTGAAATAAAATCCTAGAAATAGAATGATTTAAAAAAAAAAAGAAGAGCTTGTTTTAAATATCAAAGACAAATAAATATATTTATCAAATTTCTTTTATTTGATGTTTTTAAAGTTGAATTCATTTTTTATATTGTTGTTTATTCAAGTTTTTATTAATTATAATTGTTCTGTTTAAAATAATAATAATAATTTGATTGTATTTTTCCAACATTTTTATATGATCAAAATATTCTTCATTCGAGGAAACACAGGAATTTTTTTCTATTTTCTGTATTAATCTTAAAAAAACAAAGAACAAATTAAAGTAAGTGAAAAGTGAAAATAAAAATACAAATAAACGCTATATTTTTATGATTTTTAAAATTTCATTTTTTTATATTTTCTTTTATATTAAATTTTTCGTTGAATCTCATTATTAATTAATTTTAATTTTATATTAAAATTTCTGTTTTCATCTTAAGTATTATATTCAGTTATACTTTTAAATTAAATATTTTTTATTTTAAAATTAATTTATTCCCTCTAAATCTATTTCACTTGTAAGTTTTACATATTTATTTAAATTAATTATTTATATTTTTGAACATTTAATTAAATTTTTTTTGGTAGATATTTAAAAATATTCTTGTAATTCTTTAATACTTGCTGTTGTTATATGTAGCATTATTAAATGAAATATACACTTCATGGTTATTTGAAATCTTCTATTGTGAATGAACTACTATTTTTTTTTTTTACAAGGTGAATATTAATGAACTGCTAAAGTTTCATGTGTTGCACATGTGTATATAAAAAGTAGGGTACTTTTAGATCAACATTGTCTCAACTACTATTTGGTAATTGAGAAATGCTACCCGCCACCATTTTCCAACAAAGTTGCTCAAAAAAAAAAATTCCAACAAAGTATTTTAAATAAATTATTTACTACTATTTAATAATTTTGTTTAACAACTTATCTCTTGATTTCATAATTTTGAATGAACTTTAGCCATTAAATTAACCATGTATTTTACATTTGGAACATACTGTTACACGTGTTACAGGTCACGACACGATTGAAAACGGAGGTCCAAGAAGGTGACCCAAATAGTGAATAGCGTGCTGTGAAGTAATTGACTCTCATCCTAAACTTTTCAATTACTTCACTATCTAATGTCGTGAATCTGTGATTGTATTAAAAAAAAATAGAAAAATAAAAATGTATTGTATAAAAAAAATACAAATAAAATAAATTCAGAGCTTCATTAGATTAGTAAATGAGGAAGAAAAATAAATAAATTATATAAAAATGTATTGAATTTATTTTATGTGTAATTATTATTTATTTTTTATGTTATAAATATTTTCTTAGAAATAGTAAAGAAAAAAAATAAAATTAAGTTAACATATTTTCTTCCCATTAGATGTCAATCTAGGAAAAGTTGTGCTAAATATTTTTTTTTTTCATCTTAAATGTTCTTCTTCTATCCTTTTTAATTTTTGAAATTTAATTTATCCTCTCTATGTCCAAGTCACTTATACTTTTTATCTTATTTATTAAAACTAATTACTTATATTTATCTTATAAATGTAAAGTTTTGCTTTATTTATAATTTATAATTTTAATTGAATAAAAAATAGTTAGGTAATACATGAATGCTTGTTATTGTTATGAAATATTGCTTGAGTTTAATATGTATAGTCAGTATTTTAGGGATAAAAGTTTAAAAATTTTCAAAAGTTGTTTTATCTAAATATATTATGCACATATTTAGGAATAATAAAAAAATATTCTTAAATACTTTTTTTGGCTAAATACCCAATTTATTAATAGGAAAAATGTAAATAAAAAAAAAGGAGTGCATTTAATAAAATGAAAGTCGTAAATAACAAAATGTTTGTTAAATTTGGATTCATCTATTAGACCCTCAACTACTTCAAATTATTCCGTGGATGATAGTGAAAGGCACACTATTGTGGAATTGTGGTAGACACAGACACGTTTATTTAAGATTTGTGTAGAAAAGTTTAGTTGAATTGAGTCCATAGACTCATCGAAACAGCACAGATTTCAAAGTTAAGATGATAAAGCCAAACGTCATAGTCAAATATAGGATATGTTAACAGTAGCAGAGAGAGATTCCTAATCAATGGAAGGATGCCAAGCAAAGGTTCTAATCACAAGCAACGGTTTTTTTTAACAACACAAACATATAGGCAAAATATTGCTTTCATCACCATAATCGCCGCCATCATCACCATCATAAACATGGTTACTACTATTATTTTTGCCATTGTTAGGGTCACCGTTGCCGCCATTATCATGGTCGACAGTGGTGGTGGCAGCAACAATAAGGACGACCACCATGATAGTGACGGCGACGATGGCCTTAGTGATGGCAAGAACGGTGGTAATAATCATGTTGGTGGTGATGGTAATGGCGACGATAACGATGATCATGTTGTGTTGCGCCGTTAATAATTGGGCAAAGCATAGAGAAAACATAATTAAAAGAGAGAGTACAATCTCCCAATGATACACTTAAAATTGGGGTTTTAATTTGATACGTTTATTATTTTTTAATGCAAAGGTTATTATTGTTTGTTTTCATGTTCTCGTTTAAGAGCTATCCTCACTTAATAATTGTTATATTTTTAAAAAAATTACTATTTTACTTTCTAGTATTTTATCTTTTTTACTATCATTAATTTTACACAATATATTTTTTATTTGATGAATATACTTTGGAAGAGATAACTAGTTTTAAATGAAACTAAAACTTTTAAAAAACAAAACTAAATAATTTATTATCCACAACCAATATTTATTTTTATTAGTGTTATATATTATTTGAAAATTCATTAAAATATTTTTTTATTAATTAAAGTAGTTTTTGACATTTTCAAAAAATTAAAGTTTTAAATATCTATATTTTATCACTTTTATTTATTTTCATTATCATTAGAATAATTTTATGCTCATTAAATTAATTGTATACAATATTTTTATTTTATTTTATAAATACACTATTTTATTGGATAAGATAACATTTTTAAAATAAAATTAAACTTTAAAAAAAAAAAACCAAACAAACAACTTTTAACTCAGGAGATGAAAAAATTCACAAACAAGTTTTACTTTTATTATTATGATCTTATTTTTTATTTTAACTTAAAAATTATTTATAAGTTGAAAAAAAAAAGTCTGATCAAACGGACCATATTCTATTAAAATATGGCTTAACTAAGTTAATGAAAGTATGATTAATAGGGGAGGAAATCCTGATCAGCCGTACAAAAAATACTATCATCCATTTGCAAGATTAAATACTATTATTGATTGATTAAAACTTCTACTTTATAAAAAAAATATTATAGTAAAAAGATTTAATGAAAGGCCATGATCTTTTCTACAGTGATAATGAATTTTTTACATCATATCATTATGCCCCTTTCTCATATTTTATTAGTATTTTCAAGTCTTTACGCAGTTAATTAATTACAAAATATCACATCTTAACTAAATTTGAATCTTATTCTAATTCCTTTAAAAGTCACGCACGTATCACAGGTTGTAATTTGAGTCTTGTTTCACTGAGTCTTACCATTTATTTTGAAACTCCCAATTGAGCCTTAGAAATTGCTTACCCATTAATCAATCACTAACTCTTAATATTTAAAATTCGGAATCTTAATTAACACACTAAATAATGATATAAGGCATTATGAAATTATTTTGAAGTACTTGTCCATAACATCTAACAAATGATGCTGGATTGGCTCGGGGTGGGGATGAAGGATGCCTTGACCTCATGTGAGACCTGACATGGTAGGTAGAGTTTTGTTTCTGCTTTTTCTCTCTGTGTGTCCCTATCCATTATTTCAATTGTTTTTTTTTAAACAGCCAAAATGAATATATATGGATGAATTGATACCACCAATATCGAAACTATTACAGGGAAAACAACGAATACATAAAGATATGAAAAGTGCTATGTAACAACAATCATTTTCACGCCACCTAATCTGCATAAATCTTAGTGCATCTTTCTTTAATAGCCTATTTCTAAGCCATCAATTGTACTCCCAACAAAACATAAGTATTACTTCCTTACTTCCAGCAAGTTCACAATTCCTTTAACACTTCCGTAGGTCACAGAGACCCACTGTAAACCCACTGTAGAATGACGTATCAAAACCTTTGACTTTTACCTTCCTCCACAAGATTTAACACTTATTAATTCCATAATTTTGTCCAAATTTAACTCAATTTCGTTAAAAAGAATATCATTTTAATGATTTCATATAAACCATATTACAGTGGCCCACCCTCCAAATCCTAGTCTTCTTCTGACCATTTACAAGTCCACAATGCTATTAATTGTGACTTTCAAAATCAACTAGTTGTACACTCTTTGTATTCAACCATGAGTAACATCTCCAAATAATCGAGGCTATCTTACATGTAAAAAATAAATGTTAAGTATCTTCCACCTAACCGTTGCACAGGCAGCAAAGTTCATCGCCATCCGGTATCTCTATATCCCTGTAAATTAAGCTAAATTTCGATGATACTTTATTATACGACACCCTCCAAATCATATTGCACATTAATGTCCCAAATCCATTATTGTCACTTATCAGAGTACGTTTCAAAGTGAATCTTGTCACAAAGTGATTGCAATTTGAAAGTGTAATGGGTGGTTAGATAAGACAACAAGAAGAAAATACAATTATGCAGTACACTACACTGTACACACATGTGGGTGAAAATAGAAGTATGTCTATGCAAAATATAAGTTATGAAAGACGATAAAACATAACATGGAAAACATGTTTCTTCAAATCAGGGAAAGCAAATAAATGCATGCGTCACAATGTGAATCAACTTTTGCTTCATGTGCTTCTTGAAATTTGGCTTAGATAACATTATAAATATTAATTCGGTCTAAATTTCCAATGCCAATAGTCAATGTATTTTCTTGAAAAAGAGTTTAGGAAGAGAGAAGTCTATGTAAATATATTTTACACTTGTATATAAATTTAATTCTTGAACTACTCCACTATTTTCATTGACACGTGTTTCGGTGAATAAAGGGAGTTAATAGATCATTAATGAAGAAAAAGTTCAAAAATTGTAAATATGAATCATGCTACATATAATTGATAATTGATATCTTTTTCATCTCAATAGTTGGAAGGGGGTGTAAAGAGCAATGTTTGCACATAATCATCAACTGTAAATGTGTTTTGATCATCTCCATGTTGATAAATAACCTGAGCAGTTCTAGCCATATTAAGAGAAGCCTTTGTAACCGATTTTGGTAAAGCAGTTGTAGTACTCATAGCAAGACCATTTAGCTCTGGCCATAAGTTCCGTATAAGTTGCCTTATATGTTTTCTGCCAACATTTTCATCTGAAATTTTATTTTCTGTCATTAAACATTGTATGCTGCAAGCATTATCTCCTCTTTCTTGTTCCTCCTGAAAATGAGACATCAACAATTTCTGATCATAGTGTCCACCTTTTTGTTCTAATATATAAAAAAATCTAATTAACTTTTTTTTTTTTTTTTAAGAGATGTGTATGTAAATGTATCAATGTATAATGACATACCCTTGAGGTTCCCAAGTCGTCCCATAGCCTAAGAATCTCCCCTGAACAAGAGAAAAGCCTAGGATATGGATTCATTGTGGATATTGTTTCCTTTGAGAGGCCATCCCCAATAAGGAAAGTTGCATGCACTAAGGCCATGTATGATCCTGAAGAAATCACCCCATTATCCAAATTTTCTTGAAAAGTTGGCACATATTTGTTGTTGAACCATTTGGCTTCTTTTAGAAAAGCTTCGAATATGTCTATCCACTGCACCAATTAAGCACACATCTCTTGTTAACCTTCTATTCTTACTTATGGTTACATACATGATTAAATTTGAAAGGATATTTTAAATCTTACTGTTCTTTTCAAGCAAGCAACAACAGTTTGTCCATGATCTTTCTGAATTCTATATGCAATTTCATGGGTTGTGTTATACAATGCCATATAACATATCTTCATATATTCAGGCAACTGCTCCATCGCATCAAGATCCCACCTATAAATAACAGAAGTTTCATATTTTAATTATTAATTTTGCTAGTTGAGTTTAATTAACACAAATTTCAGATGCAAACCTTTTAATTGCCTTGGTAAAAAGAACAAGCTCATCTAATGTGCCATAAGTGTCGAAAATGTCATCCATAACTAGCAAAATGCATATGGCTTTTGTAAGTTCTATGCGACAATTTGAATAACATGGTTCTGGAAAAACTCCCACTGTCCATAGGAAGCACTCTGCTGGTCTATCTCTAGCAAAACCAAGTCTTTCAACAAGTCCCAAACTTTTCCACCACCTAATCAAATCAAAGTAACGATCATATATATGTTGAGCATTCTTTTTTGATAGTAATAGATTTAATGGTGGATTTTTCTAATTTTTCAATAGCCTAACTATAATAACCATCTAACAACATATATATTGACATGCACCCTTTATTTGAATTCCTCCAATGTCTACCTTTATGCTCATTTTGACTCAAACTAACCACACCCTTTAGTTCAATTATTTGTCATGGTTATCATATAGAGCATAAAATTACCTGGAGATTTCTATTAATTCTTTTTGGTGCATTGACTGAACCATGACAAAGTCTAATTTTGCGAAATCTGAAAGAGCCGGTATTTGGTTGCTTGCTTGGCTATATTCTTCCATATAGTTAATAGCTTCTAACCGACCCATTCTTAGGTGCCTTGGAAGTGTTAAGGCTTTAGCAACAAGCTTTTCTGCTTTAGGACTTAGTTGTGAGAGTGATTGGTGCAGATGAGCCTTGGAGAAATCCATCGCCTGTTGTAACACTTGTTCACCTTTTGCACCTAAATATGATGCCTCATACAGACTTAACATACCCCAAATGTCATTGGTGATTGAGTCCTTGAAATTTCCATTCTTGTCCAAAAATTTCTTGAAAACATCTGTAGCCAATCAACAACATTAATTTAATCAAATTAGTAAGCATGTGTAACAATTGTAGCATTTAGGAAAGAAAACAAGAGACAGCCAACAATGTCGATAAGTGTACCAGAACAAGTAGGCCAGCCATTATGCCTCAGTAGGCGAAATTGAAGGGCTGTGGCAAAGAGGTCCTGATCAGTGAAATCCCAATCTGCTACCTTTCCAAGTTGTAAATTGATCTCTTCTTCGAAATGGTGTCCAATTCCTAACCTTTGGATGGTGTCAATTATCTTCAATGTTTTGATTGGATCACTTGAGTTTAGCAGTGCCTCCTGGCTGCTTCTTTTAACTAGCTCCATTTTTTTTGTCCTAGGATCAATTTGACTAGGCACCTATTACCACCAACATAAGAAAATCAACTTAAGGGGAAATGGTAAAAATTATGAAAGCCTGTTATATGTCACTCTTGTGCTTATTCCTAGTTTAATGGAATTTATGGTTTTTCTCATAAAAAAAATCATTAGTATCAAGCAATATTATTCATACAATTATAAAGGAAGAAAAATAAAATAACGCCCCCAGACAAAACAACTAGAAAGAGAGACATATCTAAAAACATTGTTTATGCATGGCATGGCTATATATGCTTCAGAAAGAGGAGAAAAATATAAAGAAAAGTACGTACCTTGTTGCTGAAAGCAACGCAATTGATTATGGATAAATTATTATGCATAGTCATCCCTGCTGGTTTTGATGTTTGAAACTTCCATGGCTGTGAATTGTGAGAAGCAAGTGAGGTTGTAAGCGATGAAACTCTAAGTCCTGTAAAAGCCATTACACTTGCAGACATTGATGACTAGCTAGCTACGTACTATCTGGTTATTGTAAAGATTCAAAGTACAATGCATGATGCCTGGTAGATGCAAATACCTTGGCTGCCCTTATATATAGTATATAGCGACCATGCCATTAATTGTGGATATGGGCCTCCAGTAAAGCAAAATAAATAAATACGTCCGCGTTCATTGTACTTCGGGTTGACCATTTTTTTTTTTAATTTAAAGGTATTTTATTTTTAAAATATTTTTATAAAAGTTAAATAATTTATTATAATTATGAATGTAAAGTGATATTTATTGCAGTTCGTGTCTTTTTTTAATGGCCGGACAAAGCTCTTGACCCAATCACCAATCAATTAAACATTTTAATGACTTGCCTAAAACAGCAGCCTTCTCCAAAGTGAAGTCCTTTACAAAGGAAGGAATGCTAGTAAAAGAAACAGTATCTTTGCATAAAGATAGACCATGGTTCGTCATAACATTAGCAAAATTATTTAATTCCCTACTGATATGAATAAAGGCACGTGATTATAATTCTTCTCCGTGTACTTCCCTTATTTAATCATAATCTCTTCATTATTGATAATTTATTATATTTTTGGATTTTTTTTCCTTTAATTTTTTTAAGTTGAATTTATTTTATTTATAATTTTAACTGCATCCTATCTATTTTTTGTTGACTTTTAATTTCTAAAATTAAATCTGATTTACAATTCATGTCTCACGAAATAGTGCGTGTTTTAAAATATGTTGTAAAAATAATATTTTTTGGTAAAATGAAATTTAAGAGATGAAGATGGTGTCCCAATATAAATAATAATAATAAAAACTTTGAACTGAAAAAAATGAATGAATGTAGCTGCAAGCTTTCAATTCCAGACGATGTAAAACTCAACCAATTTCTTAAAATTTGTCAATATGATTTATTACGTTTAATTTACGTCAAATGTATTGAGACGTAACGTTTACGTCAAATGTAGCTCCACAAAGGCTGTCCACCCACACGTTCCGTTAGTTAACCGAGTTGACGAAGTAACAACTAGTATCAAATTGGATCAATTAATTAGAATCGAAGATAAGAATTAAGCATTCATTCATTCATATGCCATGATCAGTTACTATCAGCTATCAGCTATCTTCCCTTATTAATTAATGCAAGTACTTGCCATCTATCGCTTTTCCGTCTATCAAGCATGTGCGTCATGATAAATTCATGGCCATCCGTGGCGACTAAAGTTATAACTTAAATTCAAACTATAATATTTTCAATAATAATGTTTAAAATTAATAATAAAAAAATATGCCGTCAAAGTCTGCAAATATACAAATATTAATGAGTACTATTGTTTAAATCCCTCCCATCAATTTTAATGAGTAAAAATATACAAATATATATATATATATATATATATTTTTTTTTTTGTTGAAAAATTCTCCGAGATATTAGAGCTAAATAAGTTCGGATGAAAGTTTGAATACAACCAAGAATCATTTCAAAAGCAATAAGATTACATGCATCTTTAATCTTGCTTCGTCATGACATCAGCAGCTTAATTAGCATCCCTTGGAATTGTGTCTTTTTCATGACTAAATTTAAAGTTAATTTTTATGATTTATCAAGTGACATCAAATTCTTAATTATATATTTATACGCAAATGGAAGAAAATAACAATTTTTATTATATAAACACAATATAATTTCATCTTACATTCAAATGACGTACTATTATAAATATATTTAAATAAAAATAAATTATTTCACTTAAAGGATGAAAATTTATTTTAATGATTGGGAAAAAAAATTGGATGAATCTATTTGACCATGAAAAGTTGGCAATCGGCGGATTCGTTCTACAGTATACACAGTCAGCTTATTAAGAAAATCAACAATTTTCCTTTAAAAAGTAAAGAAGCACTGCGCCAAATTGGGCTGCTATATTTTGCTATTAATTGCGGATATGGGTGATCCTCTCTCTGGAGTTCAAATATAAATCCAATGTTATTTTTTAGTTGAAGGAAATCCAATGCTTTTATTAAGAACAGTTATTTATATATTTTTTAAATACAAACTTAATATTTCAGGGGTCAAGTCAAGATTCATGTATATAAGAAAAAAAAAAAAGTTGCAGCTGGATCTAAATTCATTGTGCCGCCGGCATTTAATATAGATATTTTAAAAATTAGTATTGACCAAAAACACAAATAAATTTAGGCTACAATATTTAGATTCTTTATTTACATTTTAGATCTTAATTTAATCACTTAAATTTAAAAAGTGTATCTTTTGACCAAATAATTTCTAAGATGGTTTTTGTAAAACTTTAAATTTTCATCATATATAATAGTTTTTCAGTACGAAGTATTATTTATCCCGTAAAACATTGACCGTAGAAAAGAATATTTGAAAAAATAGCTAGCTAGCTAAGCTGTGCCTGTAGTGACATATATATATCCAAATTGATTACACATGCATTTGCATCTATATAGATAGATACAACCGTGCTGAGATTTGGTCAGTCTTAGATAGAACCGTCTCAATCTCGTATTCTCACAGTCACTCCGATGAATGATAAGCATCGTTGTCTATAGGCGGCTATTAATTTCACTACAAGACACCAATGGAATCATAATTTCCTAGGCATTATAATTCATATGCATGATTATTAAGGTTTGTGTAGAAGCAATTGACAAATTTGGGCCATCCCGGCATGCCACTAAATTCTAATCAATATCAATCACAGTTAAGATATTTTCCATTTTTTTTTATTTCTTTCATTATCAAGCTCTTAAGAAAATACATGTGAATTTTTTTTTATAAAATGTGTATCATCTTCATTTTATTTATTTATCAAAATCATTATGAAATGAAAATATATATATATATGGAGAAGATCCTAACCGATACATATACACCATGTTGTTGGTTGTTATAAGGTATGAATAACAGACTATACAACTCATGATCTTGGCTCTAATTAACTAAATGTTAAAATTAATTATGACGCGCGATCTTATGAAAGCATATATTTGAGATTTATTCCCACATGCGTTGTATGCATATGCATCTAGAAATTTTCTATAATGAGAGTTTTTTTTTTTTTTTTTATAAATCTCTTAATCTTTTTCCTGACTTGAAAATTCGACATGTTTACTGTTAGAGAACAATAAAAAATAGAACGAAAAAGTGATTAAATTCTTATCAATTTATTCTCATTCCTATCTTTTATAATTTTCTTACATTAAATAAAAAAAAACTAATTTATGGAGGCAACACCAAATTTTTTTAAGGAGACAAAAGTAAGATTATCAATTTTTTTCAAACAAAACAAAATTATTCTGTGGGGGCAATTGCCTCCCTAGCCAGTGGAGTACGTATATGCATCCGGCACTGAAAGCATGCCTATACATATTTCCTTTCTTAATTAATATTGTACTATGAATGATTGTTTAGTGGATTTTATTCTACTTGTTTATATGATCGAGTTGCAATTATTTTTTATAAATTATCTCACACCTCTGTCTTTTCTTGTTTTATGTATGTGGAAGAGTGGAAATTTGTTTTAAAGGCACTAGTTTTTGTTAGGATGTTGCATACTTGCACTCAACCATCTGTCGTATCTAGAGTTTGAGTTTTGAAGTACATATTTATTTTTCATTAAAAATTGATATCATTAGAGTAAAAAGTTGTTAAAATTATGTTGCATGATAGGACTCATTAATAGAATTAAGAACTCTTTACAATATTCATACTCCTTTTTACTGTCTCTTTAATGTCTTTTTATTAATAAATTTTAAAATAAATTAAAAATATAAAAATAACAATTGATATATAAAAAAAATTTGAGTATTTTGTTTTTTTTTATGTTTAAGACTAAAATAATACACTAATTGATAAATAAATTAGTTGTTATATTTTTATCACTGAGCCAAGGAATTTACAAGCCAGGCCAATAAAATATTTCTTCACTTCAAAATTCAAATTGGGTTGTGATGCTGACACGTGGGTTGTTTGTTTTTGCTTAAGGTTATAAATGTACGGAGAAGCTGACGCATCGCTAACATATTATACGAGTGATACAGTGTAGATTGTAGAGCACGCCATGGCAAGTGATCTATTGAGTTTTTCCCACTTCTTTTCTAGCACACAAATAATACATCTTAGAAGACACAGAATAACTAGTCTTGCCAATGCCAAATTTCTGAATGGAGGATCATCAAGAAAACTCATGTATGCTGCTGCAAGCAAACAGAAGGATACCCAATTCACACAAAATGAAAATAGACGTTCAGCTAATTACCAGCCCAATCTTTGGACTCATGAATTTGTCCAGTCCCTGGGTCTTGGAAATCATCCACAGGTAACTTCTTTTTTCTTTTCCTCTCTTTCGTTAAAAAAATAAAATATTTGCTTTTGTTTTCCTTCAATTTCTATGGTGTGTGTTAGAATTGATTGATTCTAAATATTTTGTCACTATGGGCAGGTTGAAGCACTGGAAGAGAGAGCAACACAGCTAGAGGAGGAGGTACGACTTATGATTAATAGAATAGAGATGGAGCCATTAAGCTTACTTGAATTAATTGACGATGTTGAACGTTTGGGACTGTCTTACAAGTTCCAAGAGGACATAAAAAAAGCCATTCACAGGATTGTTTCAACAGACCAAACACAGAAAACTAGTCTTCATGAAACTGCTCTCCGTTTCCGAATTCTAAGACAACATGGTTTTCACGTCTCCCAAGGTATAATTTCAACTTCTTCTAATTAAATTAACGACAGTGGAAACAACTTAGAAAAATCACAACTTTCGAATAGAACTAGTTTTAAACAACGTACGTATGAAAGTTGTGAATTGTGCAGACATGTTCGATGGTTTCAGAGATGGAGAGGGGAAATTCAAGGCCGAAATTAGCAACGATGTGAAAGGAATGTTAAGTCTCTACGAGGCATCACATCTGACCTTGGAAGGAGAAAATCTTTGGGAGGCAAATGCATTTTCAAGAACACATCTCATGAACTTAATGAAAGAAAGGACAGATGTAGAAGTGGCCGACCAAGTCAGGCATGTGTTGGAGGGAATTCCCTATCATCAAAGCTTTCACAGATTAGAGGCACGATGTTATATTGACACATACGATAAAAAGGAATCACATAATTGCTTATTGTTAGAGCTTGCAAAGCTGGATTTCAACGTGGCTCAGTCATCACATCAGAAAGAACTAGAAGAAATGTCAAGGTGAGAGAAAAGAAAAAACAAAAAAAAAGAATAGCTATACATATAATTAATGTTTGCATTGTTTTTATGCTCTGGTTGATAGAGATTAGAAAAATAAAATATAGGTGGTGGGTGGACATTGGGCTAGCAAGCAAACTGAACTTTATTCGAGACAGATGTGTGGAAACCTTCTTTTGGTCGCTAGGAATGGTCCCTGAACCACAATTCGGTATCTGCCGCAAAGAACTCACTAAAGTGGGGATGCTAATCGCAGTGGTAGATGATGTATACGATATCTATGGTACCCTCGATGAATTAGAGCTCTTCACCGATGCAGTTCAGAGGTTTGTCTAGCTCATAATTTTACTTTACTCTATGTCTATGTCAACATCCATAAAGAGTTTTATGCATGTGCATTAGATGGGACGTGAATGTGATAAACACTAGTACTCTTCCAGACTACATGATATTGTGCTTCCTAGCCCTCTATAACACTGTCAATGAGATTGCTTATAACATTTTTAAGGAGCATGGCGTAAAATGCTTACCTTACCTCACAAAAGCGGTATGTACGTAGTTATGCAAATCTACCTGTTAATTTACTGTCACTGATTAATTAATTACTTGACATGCATGATGCAGTGGTCTGATATGTGCAAGTCATACCTCCAAGAAGCAAAATGGTTTTATAACAAAGTGATTCCACCATTCAATGAGTTCCTAGATAATGGATGGATCTCATCCTCAGGCGGGGTTTTTCTTACTCATTCCTACTTTTTAGTTATCCTAGACAAAGATAATATCACACAGCAAGCGCTTGATTCTTTAACTAATTACCATGACCTCTTGCGCTCTTCACTCACCTTATTCAGGCTTATCAATGATTTGGGAACGTCAACGGTACTGTTGAATTTGTTTGCCATTAATTAGGTATAGGTCATGATGGCTATCATTACGGATCCACGAGGGGCCAGCATAGCATGGGCTCCCTTCCTTTTAATATATATATATATATATAAAATAAAAAATTATTAAAAAAAAATATATTTTAAGTTAGTATTTATTTAATTTTTTTTTATTAATATAACGTATTTTAATTTTATATCTATAATTATTAAAAAATATTTGATTTAATTATATATATTTTTTATTTTTATATGTTTTATTCTTAAAAAATTAATTTGATATTTTATTCTCATCTTTTTTAAATAATTGACAAATTTTATATCTATTTTTTATTTTATTTTTAAATTTACATTAAATATTTTTTTTTCAAAATTTCAACTTCATTTGTAAAAAAATTTTAGTCTCTATCTAAATTTCTGTATCCCTCACTGGTGATTCTCTCTACGTTGCAGGATGAGATAGAGAGGGGTGAAACCACAATTTCAATTGTAAGCTACTTGCACGAAACGGGTGTTTCGGAAGAAAAGGCCCGTCAATACTACAGAACTTTGATTGACAAAGAATGGAAGAACTTGAATAAATACCTAGTTATGGATTCTAGAATATTATTCCCCAAATCTTTCATACAAGTTGTGTTTAACTTTGTCTGGATTGCTCAATGCACATACCAATTTGGAGACGGAATTGGACGACCAAACAATATATCAAAGACTAGAATCGAGTCGTTGCTAGTTAATCCTGTTCCGGTTCATGAGGCATGAGTTTGAGTTAATTTGTTCAAACCCATCATTCTCTTTGTTTTGCTGTGGGCTTAGGCTCTAATATTCATAGTCCACACTTCACAGTTGCTATTTAAAGAAATATGTTTGGCACCATATGTTCAGGTGTTACATCAGCTAAAACAGACACACACAAGCACGTGAATTGAGAGTTAGCATCATCTATCATTGATCCTTATTTTTTTCCTCTCTCTCTATATATATAATATAAAGGGAGTAGTAACACGTACCTATCATTCACATTCATTTATTTCATATATAAAGTGGTAACACATATCTACCATTCTCTAAAATATATATATATATATATATATACACCATTTGAGACAAGAAAATTTGTTATCTATAATATAGTAACATACCTTATGAGATTATTCACTGCTTCGTGGTACAAGGTAGTTGCTAGGCCTGTCACATAGTCGAAGAACGATGCAGATGCTGTGCACAAGGACTATGCAAAAATTGTGTCCTACAAAAATCATTCCAAGTACTGCAACAGCTATTCTACTGTTCAACGTACGCTGTACCCAATGTTACAAAATTAGGTATTTGGTACCCAATCTATTTTGTATAATGCTGTTTTTGCATACAGTTACTCTATTGTGTTTCTTTGCGATTTGCGGTTTTTATTTAGTATTGTTGTGGTTTTTCTCCCTCTTATTTATTAAGAAAAGTGCCTATTACGTATAAGGTGTTGCGAGTTAGTGGATGAACATTGGACAGCATAAACTAGTACCAGTTGTTTTTAAATATAGGTTAAACATGGGCCGGTCGATGTTTATAAGTTATTGGCTTATTAATTTTGGCTTTTTGTTGAGCTATGAGTTGTTCAGATTAATTTATTGACGTCCTTTTTCTTGTATTTATATGATTAAAATACTGTTAACAAACATCTTAACTTTACTTCACTTAATTTTTTCTTTTAAAAAGACAAATGTACTAAAATAGGTTGTCATACGGGTCATTTTTTTTTTGCTTGGTTCTCTGACTATATGAGTAGAGGCACACTCATTGCTACGCATCACTATAGTGTAGACTATAGAGTAAGTCATGTCAAGTGATCTATTGAGCTTTCCCCACTGCTTTTCTACCACACAAATTCTGTCTATATCACAAATACATCAAGAAAATGAATCATCAAGAATAACTACTCCAAAATTTCTTAATGGATCATCAAGAAAACTCGTGTGCTGCTGCAAGCAAACAGAAGGATACCCAATTCACACAAAATGAAAATAGACGTTCAGCTAATTACCAGCCCAATCTTTGGAGCCATGAATTTGTCCAGTCCCTGCAGGGAAATCATTCTGCGGTAACTTTTTATTTAACTTACTTTTTCTTTTCCTCTCTTTCGTTAAAAAATATTAACCTTTTGTTTTCCTTCAATTACTTTGGTGTGTTGAACTTATGCAAGGCCAATCACCTATACGCTGATATATGGTGGGTGCGTGTGAAGAATAATGTGTTAGAGCTTAGAACTAATTGACTTCACATTGAATATGCATTAATATATATATAATTAACGTGATTCTAAAGATTTTTTGTCATGCATGTACGTACACTAAGCGCAAGAGAGAGCAACAAAGCTAGAGGAGAAAGTACGAAGTATGATTAATAAAATAGATCATATGGAGCCACTAAGCTTACCTGAATTGATTGACGATGTTGAGCGTTTGGGACTGTCCTACAAATTTGACGAGGACATAAACAGAGCCCTTAGCAGGATTGTTTCAACAGAAAACTTCAAAGACCAAACACCGAAAAGTAGTCTTCATGAAACTGCACTGCGTTTCCGAATTCTCAGACAATATGGCTTTCACGTCTCCCAAGGTCCAATTTCTACAATTTATATGATTTTATATAATTAGTTTTAAATAACCATAAGTTTTATGTAACGTGAGCATCATCATTGGATGCAAGATTTACATTAGCTTTGCCTCCTTTTAGACTTTGGTGTCAAGGCTGGAGTGATGTTATCAGTCATAAGGATAAATATTATCAAAATCAAGAAAAATAACATGGAGTGATGTCTATATTTTTATACTATATATACTTTTTCAACGAAAAATTTACAATTTTATCTTATCATGTATTTATGTGTGCATAGTATGTAGAACCCTCTTTAATTTTTACTAATGCATAAGAACTTTCATTGAGAAGATTATGTGAAGTACTGCAGACATGTTTGAGAGTTTCAGAGATGAAGAAGGGAAATTCAAAGTTGAAATTAGCAACGATGTGCAAGGAATGTTAAGTCTTTATGAGGCATCACACCTGGCCTTCGAAGGAGAAAGTCTTTGGGAGGCAATGCCCTTTTCAAGAACATATCTCATGAACTAATTGAAACAAGGGATTGAGACAAAAGTTGCGAAACAAGTTAGGCATGAATTGGAAGTGAGACAAAAGTTACGACAATATATTGACACATACGATAAAAAGGAACCACACAACCGCTTATTATTAGAGTTTGCGAAGCTAGATTTCAACATGGTTCAGTCATCGCTTCAAAAAGAACTACAGGAAGTGTCAAGGTTGGAGGAAATAGAAAAGCAAAAAGAATAATTATATATTGTTCAAAGAAATTATGATGTGCAAAAACTCACCATAAAATTAAAAAGCATGACAATTCCTAAGTTTTTTCTTTTATTGTGTTGTTACATATATATATATATATATACATACAGGTGGTGGACGGACTTGGACTTGCAAGTAAACTAAACTTTGCTCGTGACAGATTAGTGGAATCCTTCTTGTGGATGCTAGGAATGGTCCCTGAACCTCAATTTGCTAATTGCCGCAAAGAACTCACTAAAGTGGGGAAGCTAATCACAATCATTGATGAATTGGAGCTCTTCACAGATGCTGTTGACAGGTTAATTTGTTCAAGTAATTAATATGAAGAGGATGTTGATTTTAATTTCTAATTTAAAATTGTTTAATTTGATGTATCTATTTTCTTAGTCTTAATTATGTTAACATAAAACTTTATACATGTGTATCAGATGGGACGTGAATGCCATAAACACTCTTCCAGACTACATGATACTATGCTTCCTTGCCCTTTTTAACACTGTTAATGTGATGGCTTATGACATTTTTAAAGAACGAGGCGTTAAATGTCTTCCTTACCTCACAAAAGCTGTATGTAATTAATGCAAACAAACTAATTATTTCTTTTCTATATTTACTATTACTAAAACTAAAAATGTTCACTTGATTATTAATTACTTCATAGTGGTCTGATTTGTGCAAGTCATACCTCCAAGAAGCAAAATGGTTTTACAACAAAGTGATTCCACCATTCAATGAGTTCATGGAAAATGGATGGATCTCTTCATCAGGTGGGGTTCTTCTTACTCATTCCTACTTCTTAGTTAGCCAAGGCCAAGACATCACGGATCAAGTTCTTCATTCTTTATAGGTATGACAATTGAACCTGTATCCATGATGATACCCTCATCTCCACTCGATTTTGACAGGAAAAATCTGAATTGGCCGGATATGGGTGTGAATTTAAATTTTTTCCATTTAAGAAAGTGGAGGATCGGGTTGGGGTTGGGGTTGGGAATTGTGATCCCCACCTCGCACCTACACCCACATCCACACCCACATCCATCTCCGACCCATCTCAGCTGTTAATATAGTAAATTATATAAATATTTTAAAACAATCTATTTATTTATGACATAAGTTTAAAAATTTATATTAAACATTAATTTAATTATATTTATTATAAAATAACATTTTTAACTCATTGTATAATAATATTATATATATAAAAAATTGTTAAATAATATTTCTATTGATAAAATAAATGAAATAATTTGGTTTATTATGAGAAATAGAAGTGTGTTATACGCGTAACATTTCGTAACATTTGAGAGGTCATATAAATTATTTTATGATTTGAAACTGTCATGTGTATGGGAGATGAGGTGGGGTTGGGAAACTCGATCCCCGATAGAAACGGGGATGAGTCAAATTTTTAAGACCTGACGAGAATGAAGGTGGAGGCGAAGATAATTTGGAATGACGGGCGTTGGGGAGGTTAATCTCGCTCCCTGCCCTGCCCGTCCCAGTGCCATAACTAATTCTTTAACTAATTACCATGACCCATTGCACTCTTCAATGACCATTTTCAGGCTTATCAATGATTTGGGAACATTAATGTTAATCTCAACTTTGGTTTCCACAACCCCATTAAGTAACCCAATCAAAACTAACATATACTCCCATTGCTGTTTTAGATTTTAGAAAATGTTCCAAAATAATTGATGTGTTCACTTTTTAAGGAAGTATTTTTTATTTTTTTCCTAATTTACCCCAGATTATGTATACAGCATGTAATATACTTTTTGGTAAAAAAAAAAGGGTTATTTTAGTAAAAATTATTCAGAAAGTGTTATATTTATTATTCTTCTTAATCTTTGTGCAAACACCTTAAAATGCAATCAAATTGGTTACTACAGGATGACATAGAGAGGGGTGAAACCTCAAATTCAATGGTAAGCTACTTAAATGAAACCAGTTTTTCGGAAGAAGATGCTCGTCAATACTACAAAACTTTGATTGACGAAGAATGGAAGAACTTGAATAAATACCTTGTTAAGAACTCCACATTCTCTAAATCATTCATGCAAGTTGTCTTTAACATTGTTCGGATTGCTCAGTGCACATACCAATATGAAGATGGAGTTACACGACACAATGATAAATCACAGAGCAGAATCGAGTCATTGCTAGTAGATCCCATCCTAGTTAATGTGGCATGCATGAATGCATGAATCATGATGATGTTTTAGTTAATTTATTCAAAACATATTGGGTCAAGACTCCTAGGATGTGTTTGTTTTGAGAAACAAGGAAGCGTATAATAGGAAAAATAATTGCTTATCAATATTTTCAGAATATAAGTAAGAAAAAGCAACCGAAACCAATAATTATTTAATAGTTCGAATGTAATTTTAGTAGTAAAAGAATATTTGAAAATAAAAGGTTTAAAAATATGGAAAAAGTAGTTATGATGTTTGTTACAAATTCTAACACTTTATTTATGTTTAGACAAATATGATTCAAAATCAAATTTATATTTTAACAACACACACTTTCTCGAAACTTAAAGAAAGGAATAAAAAAATAATAAATGATATTATATGATAAAAAATAGAAATAAAATATAAAATGTTATCAGGATATTTATAATTTATAAAGTAGGCCGGAGTGTTCAAATATAATTAGTCTTACTTTTTTATTACTAATAATATGTAATATGATTAGTCTTATTTTAGTGACCTAGCTAGCTTTTTATTTTCCCTTTCTCATGTTACTGTGTGTGGAGTGTGAACTATGAACAAACAAGTTCAAGTAATTGACCAAATTTACCGTTGGATCCTTTACTTTTTCGCTGGGTTCCTAATTCCTATGACCAACGCTCATGTGATGTCGTCATCACTCTTCAGGATTTGTCTCGGTCTCTCTCGTCCAGTGTTTCGATTCTTAGTTTTACGTTATTACGAACGGTTTTATTTGTATAAAATATTGACAAATGTTAATATAAAGTCGATATGTCCGAGTGGTTAAGGAGACAGACTCGAAATCTGTTGGGCTTTGCCTGCGCAGGTTCGAATCCTGCTGTCGACGATTTTTTTTTTTTTTTTTTTACCTTATACTTCATATTATTAGCTATCTTTCTCCTCTTTTATTAAGGTTCTGTCTTCACACATTTATAAATTATAATTAAATAATATATAATGGACACGTTAAAAAAGTAATAATAAACATTTCGATTGAATTTTAACATTTACATGTTATTTCATGATCCATTAAAATCCAATTTAAATTAGCTCATTCCTCAACCAAAACTGGAAAAAGGTAATATTATTCATACAATAGATCATTATAATTTTTACATGTTCACTTTTCTCTCTATTTCTATCACCATATTATATATCGTTTCCCATATTTCTCTTCTCTTCCTAGCGAGCTATCTTTCTCATAGTCGTATAAAAAATAATTTGTTTTGACAGAAACAAAAAATACTACGGGTATTGGTGTAAGCATACCTTTGCCAGTTTACATAGTTCATTCTCGGGTCAAATACTTGTCCATTAACTATACTTTATTTGACATGATATCCTTACGTCTCAACAATCTAAATATTCAATCAAGGAAAATACACTGTTTGATTTAATGTTATTCGAAACTCTTTGATTCATGGCCACTGGCACATATTAGCTAGGGCTTTCATTATCACGGTTGGGATATAGTCCACAAAATGAGGCGTTAAAAGTGATAATAGTACTTTTTTTTTTACAGAATTCAAGAAGGTGTTAGTTGAATCCAGGTTTTAGTTGGAGTATTTAATTACTTTTTGGCCTGATTATTACAACCATAGTGAGATTCATACTAATTCGTTAGATATAAAAATCATACATTATAAAACTGAGGTGGGCTGTTGATGGAAACATTGACCTAAACAAGGGAAGACTATGTATTTATCTGATCCGTTATAGTGAATTTATGAAGTCTTAACTCTTTACCATAATAAGGACATTTTGAATATTGAAAAACAATGACAGCACAGCATAGAGGACTGTATAGTGGGACCAGCTTCAGTTATCCTTAATTCGCTGGTTCGAATCCGGCAGGTCGATCGGATTCGTTTTGTCTCATGGACCATGTTGTCCTTTCTCCATCCCCAATTAGCATCAAATTTGATTTCTATTAAAACACAAAACAAAATCACAAGAGGTCCCATCTTATCTGGACCCCTAACTGCAATGGGTTGATCATTTGTGTACATGCTGCAATTCATGACTTTTCATTATCACCTTCTACTCAGAAACATTATTATTTGGCCCTAGCTAGCCTGTACATTTTCACATTGAAGATGACCACTCATAAAACTTTTTAAGTTTTGGGTGGTGGTCCTTTTATATGCATTTGGATACGTACTAAGAAATACTTATATATTAGAACTGCCTTCAAATTAAATTGCACACAATGCACAGTAGTATTTGAAAACTTCCCATTGAGGAAACATTATTTGAGTCAGTCATTAAATGTAAGAATCTATGATACTATGGTACGTTAATGTTATTGTCAGCCTTACCTTGTATGCATATGTTTTGAATAATACAAAGTTTGCTATATAATAATCTGAAATTTGTTATTATTAGAACTACTAGGTAATAATAAGAGAGATTTTCATACAACCTCTTATACCTAATTAAAGCTCTGAGCAGAAACAAGTTAAAGCTGCATAAAAGAGAAACAATAGCTAAGAGACAAATTTGTCTCATACAAGAAGGACAGCGTACACATTTTATTTTTCCCTTTTGCCTTTCATGTGATCCGACTTATAGCTAGCTCCATTACATTACAAAGTTGCCAATAATAATTCTCATAATGCAGCCGTTTTCTCTAGTTGTCTTTGCAGATAATTTTTCAACCCTTTTACAAAGAGATGAAATTCCTCTGCCTCGTTCATTGGACCACTGAATTGAGCTAGCAATTGCTGCAACCCCATCCCCATGGTAGGACCAAATTTGCCTCTCATGAAGTGTGTTTAAGACAGGTTTGCATCCATACCGATATGATGATCCCTCATATCACAGGGGACCCAAGCGGTCGCAAACACACAGCTGTTTCCTTTCCACGTGAGAACTAACATACCCTCTTCTCTTTTCATCCCCCACCCACTAGCATGCTCATCTAGCAACCCTTTAACTTCCCTAACAGTTTCATCACAAAACGGAACACTTAGGTATCCCACATTTTTCATTCTTTGGGACATTTGCACCCCAGATTCCAGCCTCTCTATTCTTTGGCGCCCTTCATAGCTTATGATGTTCTCAATCTTCTGCCCTATGTCGGATTCAAACTCTGACCTCTGACAACTATCTTTAGGCAAAAAAGTCTCCAATGCATCAAAGGGTATCCATAGATGGTTGAAACATGTGGTAATTCTCGATGCGAGACTTGATGCACTGAGATCAGAATCCTCATCAACCAAGAGCACAATCCGGGGGTTAAGACTTTTGATTAGATTCAAAAAAGCATCCCTAAGGGAAAGACTTTGGCGGCCATGGCCAATTCCCTTTCTATCATCAGACAAATAGCGTAGCCAGTTTTGGCAATTTATAACCAAAGCTTCATCTTCCCTAAGGTTTAGCATAGTAGGATTCAAGAGACTCAACATTGCTTCAAATTGAAAGCTAGTTGATTCAATATCGCTCAATTCCGCTGGTGTTAATGGTCCTATGTTTCCTATAACATTGAATTCAAAAGGGACATCTCTGAACTTAGCAAAATTCGCTAAACGTAACCCAACCTCATGAATTGATATATTGACCAAGGGGGGTACTTGTGGTCTACAAGATGGAACCGTTATTCTAAGCGAAGGGGGTCCCTCAGGCATTTTTGCTAACGCATCTATAAAAGTAGGCCACTGCATGCAATGAGTTATGCTAAAATCTAGAATATGCACCCTTTGGAATCCCGCTATTGCCTTGTAAATTTCATTATTGGATGCACAATACCCAAACCTATGCCAAGGAATTAGATCCACATACCCGGCGAGCTCGGTCACGCTCATCAACCTTCTCTGAATGGTGTTGCTTCCTTTGAAACTCATGGCAGTGGGGCAAATTCTCGAAGCCCTAGAGATTAAGGCCCTTAGAAACCACGAGGTGAGTCTTTGGTTAGTGTCCCCAACAGGAGAAGCAACGTTGTTGAGCACCCACATGACTTGTTGAGCTAAGGTGATGTCGTTGCTCTCCAAAGCACTGGCGCAGTGGAGCAAGAGCTTCTCGATACAAGCCCCATCGAGGCTTCCGAGACACCCTTTGAGTGCTCCCGAGAGAGGGTTGTTGTGGGTGGTGCTGCTGCTAAAGAGAGTAGTGGTAGGGTTTTGAAAGGAAATGGACGTGCCCTTTAGCTCAGCTTTCATGTGGCTTTGTGAGGACGTGACTTGCATGGGAGTATTGTGTAAAGTAGAGAGAAAATGAGAAACAGTGTAGAAGAAGAAGAAGGGTTGAAGAATTATGATGAAGGTGGTGTAACTAGTGAGTTCATGAGGAATGGAAAGGTAGAGAGGCAAAGCGGAGGCAAGGTTTGATAGCTACTTACTTTGTGTGAATCTTAACATATTTATAGCGAAAGTAGGGCATGGCATTGAAGGTTACATCAATACATATACATAAAGCAACCAATCAGGTTAATTCTAGCAAAAAAGATTAATTAGTGATCTCCACAACATGACGAAAAAGGTTCTAATTCTACTGAGAATAGTGTCTATATTTAAGTTACCATATGATTTTAAAATCATTTAGCTGCTATAAACTAGTGGCATGATTGGTGAATTATGGGGGGCATCAATGGAAAAAAGTCACTTGAGGATGGGAGAGATATAGTCAAACTTTTTGGCTTTAGTAATATAAAGTTCACAGAAGAATTTTCAGCTACGTCTCTTGTTCAGAATATATATATTCTTGTATCTTTCGTTCCTCTTTTGGATAAATATTAGAGAAGTAATGCCGCATGCATTAGTAAGTTTGGAGCGATTATCAGAATATCGTGTAAACCTAATTTGGCTGCATCTTGATTTTATTTTAATTAGCTTTATTTGTTCTGTAGCAATGATTATACTGATTAAAACTAAAATAAAACACAGGATGAGGAATAATAGGTTAAAAGGGGTGTACTAGCCGGCCCACTCTTGTCGAATTCGTTTTCATGGAATAGCTACTTTAAAGAAAATCCCATATATGTTTACTGCAACAAATCTGAATTTCCCTTTGCCTTCATTCCCTGACTCTTACATAATGCACATATTTAATACACATGAGAAGCCAAAACTAAAGACAAACCAGAACTCTTACTATAATAAGGACATATTATTATTTCGGTCACTTTTATGTTCCGTTCTGACTCCGTTTTTATTCCCCCGTTTTTTCTTCCCCATCGATCCTGCTTCTCTTCTTCTTTGAAGATATCCACTTCTAATAAGTAAACTAAGAACACTTATAACTAGACTGTGTCCATACTTATTCCGGATTTTGTTCTCTTGTATAATACAATCTTTACAATCAGTCAGTTTTTGTATTTCATAACGTTAAGATCAGTAGGCTTAATTAAATTAAGAGAAAGAAGTTTTGTTTTTCAAAATGTTAGGTGAAACGCATTAATTAGAGAAAAAAAATTAAGGAGCTTAATATTTAAGTCATCTCTTGAACTTTACATGACGCTTTATACTACGTTTTAGCAAAAAAAAAAAACAACTATTTCAAATTAGTTGCCGTTTTCATAAAACTAATGAAACATTAATTATCTTTTTTCATGAAATATTCTTAAAGGAAGTAGTTGTAGCTAGATAAATAATTAGAGAGATAAATGACATTACAAAATGTACGTGGAGCTTATCAAATGAGAAATGAGTTATAAATATAGATCATATTTGAATGGTCTTGTGAGTAGAGTGTATCAATTGAGAAAATTTCTTACTATAATAAATGATAACTACAAATATATATATATATATACATCATTAGATTTAAATTATCAAGATTAAAAAAAACATATATATATATATATATATATAACTATTTTTAATGAGTTTTCTGCATGATTATTTTTTACTGAAATGATTTAAGTTATGTTTGGCAAGCACTTTTAGATAGCTTCTAGTTTTTTTATTAGGTGAAAAACTTGTTTGATTTTAATTATATATTCTCACAATTTTCTGATGCCAGGGTTATATTATTGTTGTTGTTGGACACATTGAACTGATGGTGATAGGGCTTATTAGTTTATGATGACAAGAATACAAAGACCCTTTAGTTTGTCGTATTTTTTGTTAAAATCCTGATTGATTGCTGTTTGATTCTCAGGTGTATGTATGCATAAGCTCTGGTTTGCATTTGTAGTTATCTTTTCATCTATACTAAAATTGGAAGGTTTGCATAAGTATTAGTTGTTTTGCATCCTGTTATTATCTTCAAATTTTTTACATATATTATATGTTGCAGTTGTCTTTGGTCATTCAACATGTGGGTGTTTCATCTGATAACCACATTTTTCTTGTATTTTTCATCCATTTCAGAGTGATGCTAGTGACATGAATCATATCTTCTCTGTTTGTTTGCTGTGTTTGAACTTTATTTTTCATGGTTCTGATACTATCTTTTGGGATGGATCATGCAGGGGCTTAGTGTTGTTTGCAACAAGCTAGGATGAAGGCTTTGCTGAAGATGGTTTTGTTGTGGAGTTTCTGGGGGTATGGCTTAATGGAATTTTACCCATGAAACTTTGTTCTTTGATTATTTAATTTGCAATGTATGTTTCTTCGTGCTTGCTCCTACTTTGGACTAAGTGCAGGTTTCCAATGTAATGTTAAATATTTAAGCAATGATCCATGTAAAGAGTGAATAGAAAACTGTATTTGCTGTGTGTCTCTTGACATGATTAAACTGCTCTTGATCTATACAATTCTGTATTTTACATATGAAACATAATGTCAAATATCTTAGCAATTATCCATTCCATTCACTAGAGAATAGAAAACTGTGCAGACACACGATCTGTTCTGTATTCTCTATTGTGATTAAACCGGCTATCACCTATTCCCTAAAAATCTAGATATTTCTATCTTTTGCATGTGCGGCATATTTGCTCTCGGATTTGTGCCTATAACAAATTGTGGCCTATTAGATCCCCAATATATCCAAGGTTTTGTATAAAATGTTTCATTCGCAATACTTGTAGATATAGGTGTCTGTTATTTTGAATTGATGTGCTCTTCTGGTTCAGTGTATCTTATGCACATAAAGCTATCCAATTTAGATATTTAGTCTATTGCATCATATGCTTATGTGATTTTGTCATTTGTGTTGGCGAGGCATTACAGTTTCTCATACAAAATTAGAACATTTTTTTTCTTTTTATATTCTCTCTTCTTGAGAGGCCAAGGGTGTCTGTCTGTCCCTTCAAAATAATCGAGTTTATGATGTTTAGCTTGATATGGTTCATCCATCTTCCATTCTATACTGATCAAATCTAACAATTTTCATAACAGGGTGGTGCTGATGGGTATGACTCAGATGTTGTTGATGCAATGCACATTGATTTGTAATTCATTTGATTGTAGGACATTGTTTTACACTTACGTAATATTAAATGAAAGTTAGGAAGAAAAAAAAGAAAGGTTCATTAATTCCAGTCATTGCTGTGTTACATAGGGCAACCTTTAGTATATGCACTGTAATTTTCCCCATGAATGGTCCCCAGAGTGATGATGCCTTCAAATATTCGGATTGAGTTCGCTTTGGAAATTTACTACTGTAGTAGTTTAATGAAGAATGCTGAAGGTGGCATGTTGCAAATAGCAAACACTGATGCTATTGCTGGCAGTGGTGGCAGTAGCTGAGAACCAACATTACGGAGAGAGAAATGATTATCACTGACGCTAACTCCTTTGTCCCTGCGTCTCTGTCTCGTATGCTTTTTGGCTGCGTAGCAGAACCTATAATTTTTAACTTGAAATAGTAATGTAACCCAGCTTGAAATGTTTTTGACTAGTGATACCAATACAAAAAATATTATGAAACTCTGATTAATGAAATTGTACCCCAAAGTCTAAAACTTAATCCATCCCAACAAAGATAAAATCACAGAGGTAATCCAAAATCGAACTCCAAAATGCGTGACAAATAGTTAGCATCTAATATCACAATAATACCAAATAAAATTGAACATACATAGTTAGTATTAACTTTACCATACCTGTATTATGCTTGATGAGAACAGAGCAATAACGAATAATGAGAGCTTTGTAGTCTCATATACTCATCATGCCTATGCTCTGATCATTTTTTATAATACGATTGGGTTCATTATCAGCATGATAATATGAGTGGTTGTTCAGAATTAAAAAAAAAAAAAGAGTGGTTGCTTTTGATGTTTAGCTTAGGCTATTAGGAACATCTGACATTCACGAATCACTTGTCGGAGTTTGTCTGCAGATCGCGGTGCTTGGACGAACGAATTGATGCTTTATATACTTTATAACAACAAACGAAGCAGAATTAAATGATTGCAATATGGCATGAATTAGTAACTGTAGTTGCATGCAGCTTCGATTTGGTTTCATTTGGGACAAAGATAAATGCTAAACGTTACAGTATGTGACAGCAGTGACGGATTTTAGGGGGCAAGCAGGGCTTCAGCCCCCACCTCCCCTTCCTTTGTTAATATATATATATATAAAATAAAAAAATTATTAATAAAAAAATTATTAAAAAATAGATTTTTAAATTAATATTTATTTAAATTTTTTTATTAATAGATCATATCTTAATTTTATACCTATTAAATATTTAATTTTATTATATTTTTTTTTATTTATTTTTTATAAATTTTATTCTTAATAAATTAATTTGACATTTTTTATTTATAATTTTTTAAAATTTTATAAATTTTATTCTATTATTTTATTTTTATATTACATTATGGTAGATTTTGCTCTTAATTTTTTAAAAATTGACAAATTTAATATCCATTTTTTATCTTTTTTTTTATATAAATTTTACATTAAATTTTTATTTTTTTAAAATTTATCTTCAATTTTTGTAAAAAAAATTTTAATCCCTTTCTACTCAAGTTTTTCGATCCGTCCTGACAATACATTAAGCACGTCTTAAGCCATGCTATATCATCCAAAATTTTCTTCTTATTATTTGTTGCAACGTAATTAGTTGATGAGTTTTTGTATTATCCTATTGAAATTCCTCAATTTTTCTAAAAAAAGATATATTTTTTATGGATTTATTTGTGTACAAACTCACTAACAGTATTTCCCTCAAATGTCGTTTCATACTTTTTAATAAATATATAGTATTGTTTTTTTTTTAAAAAGGTCATTTTTTTTAGTTTTTTCACCTCAACTTTTGATGCTTTTTTTGTTGTATCTGATCGTACTCAACAACGTCTTTCTCTTTCTCATAGGATTTTCTAAAAAAAACAAAAGATGTTATTCATTTACGAAGTTGTTGCTTTTTGTCTTTTTGTTCCCACAATTCTGTTACCATTTTCTTCTAGATCATATCTTGGACAAATTAGCACAACTAATTTAAAATCTTGATTTGTTTTGTAGCAAATAATAATTTTCAGAATTTTTTAATCATGTAAGACCACGTTTCATCCAGATGAATAATGTTGTTCATATGCTTATTTGATTATTTGAATGGGACCATCTTCAAGCATAGTCAAGCAAAATTGTACTAATTTATGACATTTGAATATAATGGTTGTTTGTACACAAAGATTTCCAAAATCAAGCATGATCATGAGCCCTGAGCCCATTACAAATTTAATTTACCAAGAACACAATGTTATTCGAAAGTACTAAACAAAGATGAGGAGCAATCAAAATGAGTATCTCTTATTAGTATCTCCTATAGTAAATAATTATAGTACCACACCTATTCGCGTAAATTAACTACTGTATCTGACAGTCACGTCGGAAAGCAAAAACATGACCCTGTCAGTGTCACTGTGAACATATATACATAACCGCAGGTAGCTCAACTTAAATTTGAGAAATAGTATGTGCATAATTGCAATTGCATATAGCATTTTCAGAAATGAGCGTCCCAGCCGTTGGATGGTGATGACATGCAACGACCCTGCCCAAAAAGCAAAAGAAAAAGAGAAAATAAAAGTTGGCGACAACAAGGATAATAACAAAAAGGACAAGGGAGGATAAGCAGCGGAAACGGCCAAAAATAGTAACAGATCAGACACACTGTCTCTCTCCGCCTCCTTATTCATTTTTATCACCATCAACGTACGAACCCTACCTTCATCATCATCCTTTCTTTTCAATATCCCATCTGTAAGTAAACATTTTTCATTCAAAATATTTCTCACTTAATGATTTTCATTTTCATTTTTTTTATTCTTTATATATATATATATATATATATTAAATCTACATATCCTACTATTACCAAATTAACTATGTATATTACAAAATAAAATATACAATGTAGTGTATATATTTATCTCGGAAAATTTAAATACAGAATTACTAGTATTAGTTATTAGTAGTCTTAAATTATTATTCAAATTTCCATCGTCTCTCTCTCTCTCTCTCTGCTCTATATATATAAAGACCTCACATTATCATTTTAATTCATGCAGTAGAGTAGAAGCTTCTCAGTTGCTTTCCTTAAGTTACGATGTTTTCCGGCGACGGCTCCTCCATGGATCCGATGTTTTCCGGCGTGAGCCTGCAGTCACTCCTCTCTCTGAACCCTTCAGTCTTCGAGGACGGGTTCCCCACCTTGTCCTCCCTAACCGACGACCCTAACCTGATTAATATTCCCCAATCCTCAGAACCCGGCACCACACTGAACCTCCTCATTCCCAAAACCGAACCACAGCAGCCCTTCAACTTCTTCCAGCGCCTCCCCGAGCTCCGCTCGAAGGAGCAGCCGGAGGCGAAGCGGCAGCGCGTGAATTCATCTTCCCCGGCGATCCCGCAGAGCAACCTGGCACGGCAGCGGCGTCAGAAGCTGAGCGAGAAAACGCGGTGTCTCCAGAAGCTGATGCCATGGGACAAGAAAATGGACCAGGGGACCCTTCTGGAAGAATCTTACAAGTACGTGAAGTTCCTGCAGGCCCAACTCCGCGTCCTCGACTCCATGCCCTCTTACTCTCACCCATCCTGCCTCTCCCTCGAAAACGGCGGCGTTTTCGGCGACCTCGATAAGCTGAACCGCAGCCAGGTCCTCCAGGTGCTGGTTAACTCCCCCGTCGCCCAAACCATGCTCTACTCCCAAGGCTTCTGCGTTTTCTCCCTCGAACAGTTGTCTCTTCTCAGGAAACTCTCTCAGGCAAGGCTACAACACGTGGCATCGGATCCTCCTTACTCCAACACTTTCTTCACCACCGCCGCCCCTTCATTTCCCTAACCCATTAAACTTACTTACCATATATATAAATGTTTCTGCCTTTTTACTTTATCGTTACTAAGTTGGTTACCATTACTTACTCTCAACTTTCTCGACTTCTGACCTAGTTTCAAATGCACCTCAACAGTCGTTTGTTATTTATTTTTCTTTGCGTCATTTGCTTGTTATTTCTTTCTGCTTTGCTTTCTGTCTCTCCACTCTTCATATCATTTTGTATAGTTTTAATGTATGCGTGTTTTCTTCACTAGCGATTTTTGTGGCATGCTCTGGATTTTTAAAATTTATTATGGGATCTTACTAGAGTAGAGTAGTACTATTTTATTAGTGATTTTTTGGTTTCCTTTTTTTTTTTTTTTGTGTCGAGAATTTCCTGAGTTTGAATTTTGAAATTAGTCTCTACTTATGATGGGCTTTTGAATGGGTGCAAAGTGCAAACCATAAGGATCTTTTTATGGGTTTTTTTTGTAGGCCCAATCTATGTTAATATGTGCTGTTTCGTTTTCGATTCTCAATCGTGTTGTAATGAAAGATTGAAAGATATGTTCGCTTAGTTAATAAGGAAAGGTTCATAGTCCCATCACATTATGGTTTCCTGATTGACACCACAAACTTTTTGTCACACCTATTTTTTTAAAAGACAAGGATATTTCTTTCTTCCAAAGGCATTGTCATCGATCTCACTTTCGAATTTTAAATACACTAACTAATCCGAAATTATGTAAACACTAAACAGTGTCTTTCTCTAAATATCTATAAAAGCAAAGCGTACAGAAGTTGGATGAGCATTATGGAAATAAAAGTATTATGGTACTAGTTATTCAATGAATTTTAAAATAAATAAATATTTAGCTTTTAAGTAGATTAATAAAGTTTTATTTTCCGTGAGAGCTCAGTATCATTTACGACATTGGTAACACATCACTAAATATTCTTGGCTTTATCGTTGATGCCATTGCTCATGTGCTCATATGGCTTATAAAAGAAAATCATGTGCTCATGGGATACCATTGCATTGCTTACTTGATTGAAAGGAAAGCCAACAGAAAGCAGAAAAAAAAAAGTAAGAAAAATTGTATTAAGATAGTTGATGTATTAGAGAGATATGAGTAAAAAACAGTATTATACTTTTCGTGTTACAATCATGTCTATGTGTTGCTAAGCCTCTGAATAAAATTGATATTTTAATTTGATATGTCTTATCAATTTTCCTTTTTTTAGGACTACAAAACTAATGATAAAAGTTTTATAATTATAAGTATTTCTAATATTTTACAGTCAAGGTATAAAATAAAATAAAATAAATAAATAAATAAAGCATTCAAACTATCTTTGAGTGCATTTAGTAGAAATAAATAAATACTTGCACATCTCCCCACACACACACACACACATTAAAAACTGAATTTGAGCAAGAAATAATCTCACGAAAATTCACAATCATTTGGGTCAGTACGTAGATACCAATAGTGAGGGTATTTTCTGAGCTGGTTTATGCCCTGCTTTCCTTGCACCCTATCAAAGGAATCGAACAGTGGAGAAAAAGATAGAAAAGCAGCATATCAAAGTTTAGTTTAATGAGTTGGTATAAAAAAAGGCTTTTCCCACTTCTCCTACCAATCCCTCCTCTACGATATCTTTTTGCCCACTCTTGGAAACTAGAAACAGAGTGTTCTCCCAGAATTAATGGATAGAGGAGCAGGCATTTTTCTTTGTCTCTTGCTTGTGATCATGGATATCTCAGCTGGGATTCTTGGCATTGAAGCTGAAATTGCACAAAACAAGGTAATTCTCTTTCTATGGCTAATGACTATGGTACATTCAAGAAAATATATATACCTCAATTAATTAAACAGGTGAAGCACTTGAGACTGTGGATATTTGAGTGTAAAGATCCAAGCCATAAGGCCTTCATGCTGGGGTTGGGTGCAGCAGTGCTTTTGGCATTAGCCCATGTTATTGTCAATTTGGTCGGTGGCTTCAGTTGCCTTTGTTCCCAACAAGAGGCAGATAAGGCTTCTCCCAACAGACAACTCTCAATGGCTTCTCTTATTTTAACATGGTAGGTAATGTTTGAAATATTATGTATATACATATACATTTCTCCTTTAATAAATTGTGTCATTGATCAGGGTCGTGTTGGCCGTTGGATTGAGCATGCTGGTAATAGGGACTTCATCAAACAACAAGTCAAATGGGTCTTGTGGTTTCACTCACCATCACTTCTTGTCCATTGGGGGAATTTTGTGTTTTGTTCATGCCCTATTCAGTGTTGTGTATTACGTTTCTGCCACTGCCTCTTAATTAGCGATTAAGTTTACTTATGCAGTTCTGCGTGCTTTTTATATACTTTTGTTTTAGGGGTTTGGCTTTTTTAAATCTTTTGCTTTACCAAATGTGCACTAAATTAGATTAGATTAAACAAACAAACAAATTGCAACCATTCTTATTCACCACCTAATTATCCTCTCCACTGCCACTCATCTACTTATAACATGTGTCGTGTATTTAATTTGCTGTTTAATATGTTTCTGTCATGCCCGAAATTACTCAACTTTTCTTTTGTTCCTTCGCCTCATATTTGCTAACTAAAAGCCACAAAATAAAATAATGCCATCCATCATTGTTTAACAAATGTTTTCCTTTGTATTAAATTAAAATTAAAATAAGCTAATGCACAATTTTGCCTTCTAAAAACAGCAATAAAATAAAGAAACAGATAAAGAGAAACCGACATTTTCTGCTTTATAGATTCATAAATTTTATTTCTAGTTATATTATCAACTTTCTCTAAAACTTGGAGATAGAAACACAGTAGTATGAGATAAAATAATAAAGAGTGAAAAATAGAGGAAAAATAAAAATGAATAGTGAGATAGTGTCCGTCCTAATTTTTTTGAATCTTTCTTTACACAAAGAATTTGAGTTAAACAAAAATTCTAAACAGGCTAATTATAGAAGTTTTGAGCTTCTATTTTTCTTTTCTTATTATTTTCTTCTAAATTTTTACATTTTATAAGTTTAATTATACTTTCACAAGTTATAATTAAATTCGAACAAACCACTTGTTGGTAAATCTATACCATTTGATACAAGAAGTGCATAGAATTATTATTGTTAGGAAAAATCACTCAGCAGTTAGTAGCAGCCACTGTTAAGCAAAAGCGACCTTGACCATGGTCCTTATTTGGCTTTGGCAATTCACCTTTCTTTTGTATTACCCTTCACGCCCTCACATTAACATCCCCCACTCCTGGCCTCATTTATAAGCCAGCCAGCCAAAACTAGCAGTAAATAACTACCTAGTTTCAATTGAATACAGGATTAATGTACTTTTTATTACATTTTTATATTTAATATTTTAAAAGTTTCATTTTGACACTTTAAATTATATTTTAGTATATAATATTTTAATAGTTTCATTTTGATATTTTAAATTATGTTTTAATTATATTCTGGTATTTTAAATTATATTTTAGTCATATTTTTATACATTTTAATATTATTGATTTATTTTTATTTATGTTTATGATTAAAATATTATATATCAAAATATAATTAAATCATAATTTAAAGTAACAAAATAAAATTTTTAAAATATTATATCAAAATATGATTAAAACATATCTTAAATTACCAAAATAAAACTTTAAAAACATTATATATCAAAATATAAAAAATGTCAAATTTAATAAACTAAAATTCACGTTAAAACTTGATTAAATTGTAACTTCAAAATAAAATTTAACAAATGGGAATGTAGTTCAAATGGTAGAGTGTTTGTTTAGCATGTGAGAGGTACAATGATTGATACCTTTTTCAAACATTAACCCCTCTTCCAAATCGCATTTTTCTTAACACATCTCCCCGTTCATGTTTTTCCTATACCTCTTCTAGTTTGTATTTTTCCAACTCGGCTTCTAGTTTTTATTTTTCTTAATCCTTTCTGTTTCAAGCTTCTCGTTATGTAAAACGAATGTCGAAAGGAAGAAAAAACTCTATAAACCTCAAATTTTGTAAGAAGAAAAATCCGTGCAAAATAATACTCTCCATCCTCACAACACTTTCACTCTCACACGTAACTGTGATTTGAAAATTTAGGATTTTTTTATCCATTTTCTTCAATTTGAAAATTAGGATTTTTTATTTATAATTTCTAACCACCAAATTCATTCACAAACACGTGTTGTAAGTATTATTGTATAGTTGTATAATTAATTACTTAATTAGTAAATTAGTAATAATATTAATTATTTAATAATTAATTAGTGTTAATAATTTAATTACTAAAAAAAATTAACATAGTTAATATTCAAACTAACGTTAAATGTTAAAAAATTAACAGAAATACCAAATTTAAAAATAAAAAAATTGAAAGAACAAAAGTGATAAAAAAATAATATAGGAACCAAAATTACAAAAAAAAAATAATTTTGAGATCAAAAAGTGTAATTATAGCCGATACACGTTAAGAAGCTTACTGATAAAAAAGAAACATGTAAAATTAATAGTGTAGTGATGTGAGTATCAACTATAACTCTCTTTTCACATTTTCTAGACTTTTTTATTGTTTCTCAATTCATTCATTCTTTTCCATTCTCGTTTTTATTCCTTCTTTTCCATTCTCGTTTTTAGTTTACTATTAGCTTGAATATACGAACCATAATAGTAACTATATAATCAAGAAAATCACTGACATCAAGGCTCATATCTGTTTCCTTATACCATGGATAAGGTTCCACTGGTTTGGTTGCTTCAAGAAGAACTTCAAGTGGAATCTTTGGCTCTGATCGCTTCATAGGCACGGTGAAATGATAATATTTTTCTGGGTCTGGACAATAATCCTGTAAATAATTGACAATAGTTAAGGAAAAATCCTTTAAATTGACACAATGTTGTTATCTTTCATTAAAGTAGTAAAGTTGCTTACCAGATTAGCATGCATCTTTCTCACAAAGGCTTTAAATATATTAAAGTTTCTTTGCCTCATTAACTTATCTGACAAACGGAGGTATGTTACACCGTACATTTTTAGCGTTGGAGGACCACATTTGTTAACACCGTTTGGTCTAGCGTTTAGAAGGATCTGATTGTAAGCTTCACGGTCATATCTTGCAAGTGCATTTTCACCTGCAACTTCTAGGTTCTCCATCCAACCACTGCTAAGCACCTACATGAAAATATACACATTGAGTCAACTATACAAGAAAAATATGATAATGATTGCTTAATAAAAGGTATGAAATAATCATTTATCTATGTTATTCCACCATATTAATTCATACCTATGTTTTAAGTACATGATTATTTTGACACATTTTAGATAACTTGTTTTACAAAATAACAATGTATGCGTGATGGAATTTTTTAAATATATATCAATTATAATTCACTTCATTTTGTAGAGAAGTAACAATATTGAAATTTAAGTCGAAATTACTTGTTGAACAAGTTCTTGGGCTCCACTTTTGGCTTTGGCTGGTTGTTCATAATTTCTCATCTCAAGACATGTAAAATTAAAAATAGCATTGTGTCGGGATAGCATCCTTGCTATAGGTTTGTATCCATCTCTATCATGTAAGTTGTAATAGCCTGAAGTAAGCTCTGCAGCATGGCTTTCAGTTTGATACCACCAGTGAATTCCAGCAACCTGTTTTATAAGAATTGTTAGTTGATTCATGCAAAAAAGGTTATATATATATCCTTGCTAATTTATCAAATTCATATGATAGTTTACTTTTGCTGCTAACTTCACTTTGCAACCCAGTAATACGTTGTTGGCTTCATCTAGGATTTCATCACCATGTGTCAGCAACTTGTTGGAATACCAAGTTAGAAAAAATTTTCCTTTCTCGGTTTGATAAGTTCCTCCGGATTTGAAGAATTCGGTGGATTCAGGTATGTCATTTGATTCGCCAGCATTATCCGGTAGCTCCCAATCAGGATGGTTTACCCTTAATGCAGCCTCTTTGAAATCAGCTTTAAGATACTTGTCATAGCACTACAAGATTTTAGATGATGTATGTAGATGAGATTGAGGAGACAGAGGTTTTTGTATTGCTACGGGGTAATGAATATTTCACACTTAGTCTTTATTTATTTTTAGTGATATGTATGGAACCATGCAAAAATAACTACAACAGAAAGCTCCAAACGCACCTGAAATTCTCCAATACCAGGAAATACCCACCCTAAATTTTTGGTGTAAGAGGGATATCTAAGTTCTCCTGCCGGACCGAGACCTACTTCAATATCTATCATGAGCTCAGATTCAAGAAAATCTTTCATATTATCTCTGAAACTTTTCATATAGTCGGTATACAACTGCATAAAATTTAAAAAAAAAAAAATTAAGATAAGAAAAAAATTAGAAATTTGCACGAAATATATATAAGTTAATTCACCATAAATTTGTACGAAACAGCTATAACATTTGTATGTATTCGTGCATCAAAGCTTCGTACTAAATAACGGTGCCGATTGTAACAAAACTTGATAAAATCATAAACTTTTAGTATATTAAATAATTGAATAATATGTGAAATCTAGAAACATAAAAATATATAATAAAGAAAAAATATTGAAAAAACTTTACCTCAATAGCAGTTCGTCCATGAAATAAAGGTTGATTGTCCACGCCAAGAGATAGACATTCCTTGTTCCTAACACCTTTGCGGTTAGTGTAAAAGATATCAGGATTCGATTGTCCAATTTCAAGTATCCATTTAGGGAGAGTAATCACAACCGAATCTCCCACATTCCCCCCACATTGGTGGAATGACATTATTGCTTGCAGTTTCAATTTGCACTCTTGAACCAATTGAAACAAGGTCCTATAAGCAGACCAATCATATTGTCGAGGTCCCTTAGATTCTACTATGCCCCACCAGACATCCACCATAACTCCATCAACACCGGCTGCATGTAGCTTTCTAAGTTGGCCCTCTAGTCCTACCTTATCGCGCAAGACGTTGTCATTTGTAATAATTTCTAACTGACAACAACAACAACAACCACAGTTTTAAAATGAAACACAACACCTAGATATGTAACGTGAATATGTAAATAGAATCTATGGCTCTATGACTTACCGGGAGCATCACATATACCGGTACATAATTTGCAAGCATTGGATCTTTGGAAACTGTTCGAACTTGTATCTGCATTTTATGAGAAAAAATCCTAGGTTATTATGAGAAGTTAATGAAAATGGAGACCTTACATGCTTTTGTTGAATTTTTTTATTTTAAAGAATCAATTTATCATTATACAATGTTTTTACTGTTGCTAAACAGCACACATGTACCTCCGACTCCCACCTTTTCCTCTTTAGATAGTAGAAATTCTTTTATATGCATCACAAATAGTTACACATTTTGCTTTATTGACCAAAGTATAACAATTTGATAATGATAATAGAAGTGAGAAAAAATTACATATATTTAATGTCAAATTGGTCTAAAGTTGAGTTAGATCTTTGAACATTACAGTTTAAGGACAAAATGATTATATGAAACTTAGACAAGACATAATTGTTATATTTTTTACATATTTAAAAACTAAATAAAAAAATTTTAAAGATTAAACTCCTCGAATCATACAATTTTAGGAACCAAAATCATGGTTTATCCACTTTTTTATGATAACAAAATTATGGTTAATGTTTAAAATAAGGTAAAGGGCGGACCACTCTTACTATACAAAATAATAAATAAATAAAAAGGTGGATATTAGTTAAGGTCAATTGATAATTAGTATTATTCATTATTGATTCTTAATTCATCGTAATTATTTTATTTTTTTCTTATTTGATATTTTGTTTGGTTTGATTAATTAGAATTTAATTAAATATTATGATTTAATTTCATATCTTGATTTTGTTATAATTTTATTATTTTTATGCTATTTTTTGTTGGGAATGAATACATTAAAGCAAGTTTCTACCACTTTCTTAACTTGCTCAACAAGTCATTGATTGCTCAGCGAGCACAAACCTTAGAACAACCTCTAAAAAATTTGAAGAATTCATTAAATGAGCCTATATTCGCTCAGCGAGAAAATGTTAACGTTTTGAAGATCAAAAGAATTTAAGTTTTACACAATTGACCTAAAAATTGAGATCAATTATTTCATTCTTCCAAATTCTAAACACATTTATATTTTTATTTTAAGTTCCTCATGTTTATGAGGAGTTAATTTTTCCATTGTTGGAAGTTTGGTGAACTAGACGACTTTTCATGTAATTCATTCTCATTATCAATTCAGTTTTTATTTCATTGTTTCTTCTTCTTTCTACTTTTAATATTTTCTTTATAATTAGGCCTACTATAATTGCATGTATTATAAATTTAATTGTTATTAGAAAATACTTTAAACTACAATCTAAAAGAGGTTATTAATAGATTCTATTGCTTGACTTGCTAAGAAATTATGAGTTAAATTAAACAATTAAGGCTTTTTATGTAAGATATCACGATTAAAGTATCATTATAAGTCAGGAAACAATACGTATGAATTATGAGTAAAGAAAATCCGTATAATTACATTGATTGAAAGTCTAGTAAAACCAACTCTCAACATTTTTTACTCTTAATTATAATCTTATATTGTATCTTTTAAAATTTCAATTATATCTTTATCTTTTGTAATTACAATCATATATTTATCTTTTTACTTATTTTATATTGATTATTTTAGTTCAACATATTATCCTTATATTTATCAAATCAATTAATTATTCGTTTAGATATAATATTAGATTGATAATTTAATATATACCAACAAATCTCTATGGATATGATCCTCGAACTTTATATGTTGTATTACTTGACAAATTTGATACATTTGACAAAAGTTTTAACAAGTTTATGCCAAAAGTTTTAAGAACATCTTTATTAGATTTTAAGCCTCAAAATCTTTAAATTTTCAAGATCTCCCACTAGAGAACAAAGCAAGATTTCCACATGTAAGATCGAGTCTTCTATGAGATCCTTGCAAAATCGATCTTTCACTAACTAATCAATTTTTTTAATAATATAAAATACAAAATAACTAACTAAAATTATATTATTAAATAATTAATTTAATTTTAAAATAAAATTTTAGAGAATGAGTTTATAATGGGACCTATAAAATTATCATAAGATCTCTAAAGGGTTTACTACTAAAACAAAAAATATGAGAGATTTTGATAGTGATGTGACACTACAAGAACCCACCAAAAACATCTTAAGATCTCTTCAAGACCTTTCCTGATACAGATACTCTAACATTAGTCTAATATATTTTTTATTTATCTATAGACAAAATATGTTTTTATTTATCTATAAACTATTGCTTGACTAATCTTCATCTCTAAAATATGTTTCCATTTTTTTTTTCATTCCTATCGTTTGGGAACTCCATTTGAGAACTCTATTAAATGATGATGTATCATCTTAGATGGGTGATACGTGTCATAAAAATAATTTTAAAAACAAAATACTTTTTTATTAAAAAATAATAAAAATTAAAAATTATTTTTTTATGACATATGTCATTCATTTGAGAATATACATCAAAATCCAACCTAACTCTTAAAGGAGATGAAAAAAAAAAACAGAATAATTTAAGGAAGAAAAAGATGGACAATTAAATAATAGTTTATGGACTAAAAAATAAAACCTTCAATGATTAAAAACATGTCATTTATTTATACTAGTGCCGAGTGAGACACTTTTTGTCTCTTTATATTTTAAATTTTAAACAAAAAAAAAAAGTAAATGATAAAAGGTAGTAGATAGTTTACACAAAAAGTAATTGTTAGAAGGACAGAATTGTCCATGAAAATATGGAGATGTGGTTACCAAATTTTGCATCTTGTTTATGTATAATGTACAGATATGAAATTTTGTTTGGTCATGAGAAAATGGCAAAAGATAAAGAAATTATTATAATCTCTAACAAATATAATAGACGCATAAACAAACATAATTTAAGAAAAAGAAAGAAAGAACACGTGCAAGGATGATGAACCATTAAAAACTCTCATGTCTAATCCAGCTATGCTTGATGATGCATCATGCATAGTTAGTTACATAACACTATTCCTATCGTTACTTGCTACGCATGAAAGTGAGAAAAAAATGGTTTACCTCTGATTCAGCAGTTGCAGCTTTGAACGGCACTCCAACACGTCGTTGTTTCTTGACGAGGCCACGGTCCAATTTGAAGCCATGCGTAGCTCTTGGCTTCCTTGCTCTCTCCACACGTATAGCTCCACCCGTACCTGACATTACGTGCTGGAAGTTATACCTTTCTTTGAACTGAAAAGTGATTCTTGTCCCCATGTTGCGCTGTGCGGCACACACCACGTTTTCCATTTCCCGGTGTTGACGCTAATTGCATGAACCATGCAATCAATATGGCCAAAAAGGAGGAGATGAATGAATTGAACAATCGGTGATCGAGGTTTTTGATTTGAGTTAGTGTATTATGAATATGTCATTTTTGTTTTTGTATTAAAGGCGCTAGCTAATAGACACAGTTTTATATATGGACCAATTCGATGAGGAACTTGCTCACGACATAAGTGGACGTGGTGGAGGTTGCTTCTACGTTAATGATCAAGGATAGAGAGAGCTTCTGGACCGTCAGTGTCAATTTTTTGCGATTAGTGGTCTCTTAATTGGGCTTTCTAATTCTAATTGGGCCTCATCCTTGTGTTGTTAGAAACAAGTATGAAGGTGTAAGAAGTAATTACCCTAAACCAGAGAAAAGGTCCATATAATTCGGTCCGAACCCAACTGGATAGATGAGAATCAGACAGACTAGAGACAAGGCTATCACGAAGCTGACGTGGCAGACATGCATGTCTGTTAGGCAGGCTCGTTTCTCTATGATAATTGAGTAATTGACTATTCCTCTTAACGGCTAAATTTTATTACTCACTATTAACATTAGAGTGTTTATAAATCGAACCAAATCGAATTAAACCGCGAAATCGTCTAAAAAAATTGAAAACCCATTAAACCAAAAAATCACATGGATCAAAAATTTCCAAAATCACATATTTTTTACGGTTTAGTTCGATTTTTGGATTTTATTATAAAAAACCGAATTAAATCGAACCAAACCGCATTCTATAATTATATTGATTTACTTTTAGATATTTAATATTATCAAACTAACAATATTTTAATTTTTTATGATTATAATATGTGATTTATAGTATATTTTTTTAATAATAAATTTGTAATATATTATGACACATATTTTCATATATTACAAAAAGATATATTGATATTACTAAATAACATTAAATTAAATATAAAGTGAAACATGATTTATTATTATGTTAAAAAAAAAAGTTAATAATATCATTTTATAATAATGTTAAATAGAAATAAAAAAAAATATTTTTTAAACTAAAATATGTAAATCAAAATTTAATAAAAATAATAATATAAAATAATAATTATGTGAGTTTAATTAAAAAAATTAAACTATAATAATAGATTAAAAAAAAACCACGAAACCAAACCGAATCAAATCGCAAAAAATTAATTTGGATTTGATGTTATATTAAAATCGAACCAAATCGAACCGCGATTTTATTTTAAATTTAATTCAGATAACTTTTTGTCCAAAAATCGAACCAAACCGCATCGCACCGCGAAGACCCCTACTCACAATCCTTCCTCGTTCATAGTAGATTCCTTCATGTGAATTTTGACCCTGCCTATTCGCGAGAGAATGTCCAATTTTATACGGAGTACTATACGTATCTATCCCCCTCCTCCCTTCCCACCATTCTTCAGTCCAAGGTTCTCTGACAGTGTGAAAAGAATGAAAAATTAAATAACTTGACAATTTTTCTAGATACCATTTATTCGGATAAAACGACCTTTATTATTATTTTTTTTTATTGTGGGTGGAAAATGGGCTATGCAAATGGCCAAAAGAAGAGGTTAACATCAATAATGGTTACGGACTGTATTTTTTACGTTATTACATTACGAAAACTCTTACTAGTTAGCAACAGCCACTGTAACACTAAAGTGAAAGCAAAAAAGTGACCTTGACCATGGTCCTTATTTGTCATTAGCAATTCGGAATTAATCTTTTTTCTTTTTCTTTCGTGCTCACATGATAACATTAACACCCTCCCACACCACATCTGCTGCGGGGGGAAGCAGGGCTTCACCCCCCCTCCCTACAGATATATATAATTATTTTTAGTTATACTAATTAATAGATATAGATATAATTATAATTATAAGTAAGAATGAATTTACGAGAAATTTTTTTTTTAAAATTAATATATATTTAAATTTTTTTTATTAATAGATCATATTTTAATTTTATATCTAATAAAATATTTGATTTTATTATATTTTTATTTTTATTTTTGACTCTTAATAATTTTTTAAAATCTTATAAATTTTACTCTATTATTTTATTTTTACATTACATCATTAAATATTTTATTCTCAATTTTTTTTTTAAATAACAAATTTTATAACTATTTTTTCTTTTTTCTTTTATATAAATTTTATATTAAATTTTTTTTTTCAAAATTTTATATTTAATATAAAATAAATTCTAACCCCTCTACTTAAATTTATAGATCCGTAACAGTACCAAATAACTCTTGCAGTCTTGCCCCCCAAAACGCCATGAGAAAAAGACGAAAAAGAAGCCACAAGACCCACACACACACTAGTCGTCTCTGCTGAACAAATACTGGGAGAAGAAGCTGTACCAAAAAGGAAATATCCCGCAGTACAGATAGACACAGACAGACAAAGCCCCCACCTTCATCATCATCATCATCTTCAAATCAAAAAGGAAAATGTGCTACGTGGGGAAAGCAACAAAGATCTTCATCTTCATTGTCACGGTGCTCGTTGTTCTGGGTTTAGTCTTAGGATTGGGGCTCCTTCGCCGCCACCACCACAACACTGCAAATTATAAATGTTCCGATGAGTCCTGCATTAATCCTTCCCCAACCACATTTCCAAACCCCAATTTCAATACACCAACCCCACCTTCCCCCATTGACAACCCCACTACTCCACTAACTCCTCCTCAGCTTCCAAATCCAAATTCTCCTCCCCCTCCTCCTGACTCAAATAACCCATCTTTGCCGCCGCCGACGCCGATTCTGCAGTCTCCGCCTCCTCCTCCGCCGCCTGAGGAAACTTCCCCTCCGAATCCTCCTAGTGTGGCGGCGCCGCCTGTGAGCACACCTACACCAGGGTCGGCGCTGGTGACCCCAGGTCCAGTGCATGCTTTGGCCTAATTAATTAATTTGCAATTGCGTGATCGGTGACGGCAATTAAACACTAGCAAAATTGGCGGTGGATCTGAGTCATCTTATTATTCTTACTTCTTTTTTTTTTTCTTCACTTCATATTTTTACTGGTGTTGTTCAATTTGTGAATGCAATATGAATGCTTTAATTGATGAGAGTAACTAGAACACTTTTGTAAGGTGGCCTAGTGAATTTACAGAGCCGTCCCTGGCATCTAGTATATTGATTTTCAATGATGACACTCACTGAACTGAATATGTTAACTTTTTTCCCTTTCTTTCTTGTTTGCTGCATATTCCTTTGTTTTCACGGTTGCCATTATTAATTATTACTACCATCATGTTGTATAGTTGTTGCAAGCTGAGCTGTGATGAAGTTTAGTTGCAAACGGTAACGGAATCTAATCAGTGGAGCATGCTTTCATCTTATAGTAGCAGTAGTATTTCTTTAACGTCTTCCAGCGAAAAAGAGGATTAGGGAATCGGGGTTCCTCCCAAAAATACACACGCACACCACCTAAGTTGTAGATCAAATCAAACAGTACTTATACTAGGGATAGACATAGACTGTTTAATTTAACGTTGTTCAGTGGACTTTAGAGCTGGTAAATCGGGCTATTCAGACGGGTCTGGGCCCGCTGGGTCAGAGTTAAAAGAGCAATTGGGTTGGTCCAAATTCTTTTCAGACTTTAAAACAAGAATCGATTTTAGTGGGTTTTTAAAATGCAAGACTACATGATATAACAAAGATGTGTTTCTTTTATTGCTCGAGTGTCATAATGTTGTCATTTGCATCATAATGAAACTGTGGTATGTCAGATGTGTGTATTTAATAGAGTTGTTCATGGAAATAGTTTTTAAAAGATTGGTTGAATTAGTTGGACTGTAAATCAGCTGTTTTATTTCATATATTTAATTTAACCATGAATTTAATTAACCAATCTATTAAGTTGTTTTGGTTTTTAATCCTTGATTTATTCTTAAATCATACGTTTAAGGACATCACGTCACGTCACGTCAATTAACAGCATGTTTCAAGCCATCAGGAAGGTGCTAGTTGTATTTTATTAAGCATCGATCCAAAGAACATAGATGAGCACAATTAAGGAAAACTCTGCTGTCTCTGCACAATATACTAACGCGAATGAGCTAATCACTATTATCATTATTACTATTATTAGGATTAATATTAATATGTCAATATCAATATCGTGATTTCTAGAAACATCACAAGAGCAGTCTTAGCCAACCCTCGTTAAATAGTCCACTGACCCAAAAAAATGATAGCCCCTATATATGATGAGATCTGGCTATTTTAAAATAATCAAAATGGTAAAATTAGTAATTCTAGTTATAAATAAAAACATTAAAAATCAATAAATGTTAGAAAAAGATCTCACAATGATCTAATCCTTGAGTAGAATTACTTGCGTGGAGGATTCCTGTCTCGTACCAAAGAAAGAAATGACCTTACTATGCGGAATATTTTTGACACTAGCAACAAAAATGTTAAAATTCTCTTTTATCATAAAGAGAGAATTTGCCACTGTATGGTTTCAATGTAGTATTTTTTGAATGGTCAACTCAACTCAGCTTAATAAATTTGCATGTGAAACGGCCCCAACTTAAAGGCATCAACCAAGGCGTTTACTTGTGTTCCTCTGCACTGTAACAACGTAATGCAAATTGGTCATTGGCCATGGTGCACTGTTCTAGCATGACGCACAATCTTCTGCTTCCGTCATACCCTCATAATCAAAATGACTTTCTCTCTTTACTCTCTCACAACGGAAGAAACTAGAAAGTGATAAGGAACAAAACAAGTAAAATATACAAAAGCTAGCCAAAGGAACAAATGAATAATGTTTTATGTTACATAATACTACTAACATAGTATTATAATAATATTCTCACGCTATTCACCACTCTCTTGGCCTCAGTTGATACACACAGTCACACACTTCTTCTCTCTTCTTACTTGTAAGTTGCAACATGGACATGAATTCCTCAGGTGGTGTCTCTGGTAATTGGCTCTATGATTATGGCTTTGATATCCCTGTTGCTGGTGATGGTGCTGACTTCATAGCTTCAGACTCTGCTGCTGCTTTCAGTTGGGGGCCTCAGAGTCACAACTTCAAGGGTCCCTCAAATATGAGGTGGGTTTGGTTTGGTTTTTAACTTTCTATTCTTCTTTTACTTTCTCTTTGGTTTACACTTTGTTTGCACCACAGAGTTTTAAGCATCAGAAATTCTTGTAGTGAATAATATTGTATTTCTTATTGCCTTGTGATGATTATTTAATAATTGCAGCTTGGAAATGGAATACTCACTGGATTCAACTGTCCTGGAAAATGGTCCTTCAAAGCGGTAATATTATCACCTGTGACTCTGTAAAGATTATATGAACTAAAAGTTGTACCTCCACAACTGTTTCAAGTTTTAACTATTATTGTTTATTGATTGGGTTCAAAGTTCTATGATTTGGAATCTTGACATGGAGCAAGGACGTGTGAGTCATAACCAGGATAATTTAGAATTTTTTACAATTTGAAGCCTGTCTTGTGACATGTTTTATGAATTATGAGATTCTGCATCAGTAGAGCACCCAATTATCCAAACTCTGTCGGCTAGAACTTTACATACAGTTTTCTCCATGAAGTGAATATAGAAGAGGAAATTAATGCTATGTACTATGGTGAATTTGACTAAAAACAATTTTATCGTGCACTTTGAATTTCGTAATGATTCTTTTGATTGCCTTAGCTAACCAATTGTTATTAGTCACAATAAACAATATGAACATAAAAAATGTTTCTCATATGTCAATTGATGTTCATAAAGTTGGAGATTAGGAATGACTGTTATGTTACTTTGTTACTTAGTTAACGCTTAACAGTGATTATGTTTAATCTTTAGTAAACTAATGACAGGGTTAAGTATACTTCTCAGTTCTCTAGTCTTCTATGCTTGGTGGAAAAGTTCAATCAAGTGACTGTAAATTTTATGTGATTATGTGTGCAATAACTTGAAATTTGTGATTAATTTGCCTTTGTGTGTCTTTTTCACCTCTGTCACCTTTCTCTCTCTTTCATTATTTTCCCTAAATAATTTGCAACTGCTACTTCAGGTTAAGGACTGAATCATGTGCATCTGGCACCAAGGCATGTCGTGAGAAATTGCGAAGGGATAAACTGAATGAGAGGCATGCTATTATTTTGCATATTGTGTGTGATTGAGTTTAGTCTTCTAAATCTCATGTCTTCAATTTGGCATGATTTTAAGGTTTCTGGAATTGAGTTCCATCTTGGAGCCTGGTAGGCTGCCCAAAACAGACAAAGTTGCAATATTAAGTGATGCGGCTCGAGTGGTAATCCAGTTGAGAAATGAAGCCGAGAGGATGAAGGAAATGAATGATGAATTACAGGCAAAAGTTAAAGAATTGAAGGTGGTTTTCTGTTTCTAGAGATTATTTCAATTCGCTATGCGTTCTGTTTCTCAAAATAAGTGGTGATCATGAGTGTATGTGTTGATTATGTGTAGTTTCTGAACTTGTGTTTGCTTGCAGGGTGAGAAGAATGAGCTTCGAGATGAGAAGAATAGGCTGAAGGAAGAGAAAGAAAAGTTGGAGCAGCAGGTAAAAGTCGCAAATATACAACCCAACTTCCTCCCTCAAGCCCCAGCAGCTAAAGGACAAGTTGGTAGCCACAAGCTGATACCTTTCATTGGGTACCCTGGAATTGCCATGTGGCAGTTTATGCCCCCTGCTGCACTTGATACTTCAAAGGATCATCTGCTTCGACCTCCTGTTGCATAAAGTGGTTTGGTTTGCAATGGCATCCACTTTTTTGTTCTACGTGTGTTGTTATATTTTTGTGTAAGATATCCTATTATCCATTCCTGTCTATTGTGTGTTTTCTAAAGTCACTGGTAGAAAGTGTGCTCGGAAACTGGTTAATAATATAAATTTGTGATGTTGTTGTCTGAACTATGATAAGAAACTGGCTACAAAGTGTGTTGCATGATTAAAAAAAAAAAAAAAAGTGAGTTTAACTGGTTCTTTGCTGGAATGTTTTCTTTTTCTAGAACCAAAATTATAACCTATCTTTCTTTCATTTTCAATAACTAAAGTGCCTACTATTCCAAGATACTCAATGAATGCTATGTCCAAATCACGAAATGGTATTGTGAAGGGAGATTATAACGAGTGTGTTATACCACATCATACTTATATAGTGTGCTTGATAGGAAAATTATTTTCTGCGGTGCATTAATGTATGGGAAAATTCCCTTCTATGTGTCCTGTCCTGTCTTTTTCACAGCACCTGCTACTGCTATAGTGTGAAAGTAGTTCAGTGACCTTGGATTTTTAAGCAAAGTTTTGAAGACTTGGAAGTTGGTAAGTGCGAGCTTATCCTTGGTAGGATGATCCAAAAATCAGTTTCAGAAATAGGGTCTAAAATCACATATCATTGACTAATAGTACATACTAATAGAAATCATATATCTCTGAAGTTGTAAGCAATAACCACATCAAACTGACAAAGAGAACACCAAAATATATTTTCACACGGAATAAACTCAGAAACAATGGTTGAGTGAGATTTTTCCCATCCTTAGAAGGCCATACACATGATTAGAAAGCTTAACACCACCGAAACGTAGGCTTGTAAATTTCCTTTCCTGGTTGGTGAAGCTGACAGGTCTGAATCGTCTGATGAATGTTGTGGTAGAGGTGAAGCAGAAGCAGGAAATTCAGTGGAAGGGATGACTGGAGAGAATGTAGGACTTTCTAGATGTGTCTGGAACAATGGACTTGGGGCTGAGGGAATAATATCTTCAGGTGTAGTAGTAGAATCTTCAGGAGATTCTGCAGGTTCAGGAGAAGCTGCTGGTGTGACAGAAGTTATTGCACTAGCAAGAGTGTCTATTTCAACCTTCATTCCTTGGCTGCAATGTCCTATTGTTCCACAGATGAAGTATCTTTTTCCTGGTGAAGTGAGAGGGATGGTTGTGGCGCCATCATTGTAAGACTGAATTGGGTTACTTAGCTGGCAAGAGTCATAATCTGCCTTTGTAACTTCAACCACGTCATGGTTTGGCGGGTACTGGAAAACTGCATGCATCAATGATCAATGTCATCAACTTACACATTATATTTTGCAGTATTTTAAGTTTTAATCAACATAATGGTAATGTGCTTCATGAATGCATGCTAATAGACTAATAGTGACTTACCAAGACTGTCTCCCATAGAAAATATTTGGGATGATGCCCATGATTGAAGGTTTGAGTTTGTGTCCCAACCACCATTTGGTCCTCCAACAATGTAGTTTGTAGCCAAGGCCAATTTCATGAGTATAGCCACAAAAGATACCCTGAACATCATTTCAGGAACACCCATATTTGCTAACTGCTAAGTGAGGTATGTAAGTGATCAAAGTTAATTGCTTGGATGTGATTGACATTTGACTTGAGTTTAGAAATCTATATATAGAGGATTAAAGGAATTTGGAGCAGAATCTTTAGAATGATGATGTGTGGAGTTGGTATAGTCATGCAGATGAGAGGGATTATCTTAGATGGAATTCAAGTACTCTTTCTTGCCTGTCTTGACTCCTCCTCCATCTGATTCCTAATCTTTTATTTATTAAATTTTCTTTTTAGTTGGAGGCGTTTGGGTGGTTGATGCCTGGCGGATTCACAGGTGTAGAATTTTCAGATGATAGTTGTTGGATTGACAACAACTCAAGTTTGGCCCTTTCCACATTTATAATTTGAAAACTATTTTATCAAATCCACTGTCAGAAATTTGTGACTTAGTTCACTTGCACCCACATCATTGGACCAAAAAAAATCACTAGGAAGTTTTTCTCAAGTCTAACCAATCAAAATGTGAGAGGCTGTACAGGGCAATAATTTTGAGGCTCTGCCTGTTTTTCCCTAGTGGTGCACCTAATCCATGTATCCAACCAAACCATCGTGCCAGAATATTAAACTGTTTTCTGAGATGTTGGCAAGCAGGGATCTAATAATGAATATAACATAAATGCAGAGGAAGCTGGTATTTACTAACATTTTTTTTTTTTGGCATAGAGTACTTACTAACACGATAACGTTACATTTCATCTATTTACGGAGAAAATCCTAGTTAACTGTTTCTAAAAGCTAAGGCATCAGCTGTCAAAAAAAAAAAAGCTAAGGCATCAATTTGATACATTTCTGCCGGTAGAATCTACCCAATATAAATCTGTAGGTGAATACTTTTTAGCATTTGATGTGTCAAATAGTTTGAGAAAAAGTTAAATTTCTAATATGATGTACACAACTTTGTACAAATCAATTTGATTAAACTCTTGTTTTACTCTCTGAATTTGTGAAATTATAATAATCCTTAAGAATTAGAAAAATGTCAAATAAATCTCTAAAATCAAAATTGCTGTCATTTTAATTCCTAAATTGTTCAACTTATTATTATTATAATCCCTAAAATTTATAACTTATTGTTATTATAGTCCCTTGCGCCAATCCAAAAAAATTGTAGTCCCTTACGAAGTTATCAACAAGAACTTACTTGATAAACAGATCTCTATTTCACAGACTTATTTAATGTTTTTTTAATTCTTAGAAATTCAAATAGTAGTTTACTATTTCTCCATTGGGCTGCTTCCGAGTCCACATAATCATTTATTTAGCTATATTTGATGTAGCACAAGCTGCAGAAGTTATGGCGTTATGGCTAGGGCCCCTCAACAATAGGGTATAGTTCATATCTAACATAGCAGCTCCCACCCACAACCCTTGCACCTTGCTTTCCGTCACAACAATTTGGAAGATCACTAATAGCATCATCAAGACACTTCTTACAACCGGGTCCAAGGTTGTCCCTTGTACACTGAGCCAAACCGTACAATGTTTTTGACTCTTCCAGTTGCAATTCTCCTACAGCATACAACATGGGAGTATGAGATGCATTGTAAGACAAGCCACTCAGCAACTCGTTGACTTTATCACTGAAAGTAGTGGGGTCATAATCCACGTCGTAGATGTTGACCATATAAAACTTGTTCTTCTCATCAATTTCACCAAAGAAGTGTTCATTTGAGTACTTTAGAAGGCAGTTATCGTACCATACTATGGCTCCCTTCTTCTTTGGGCATCGCTCTTGAAGCTTTTTGGTTGCTTCGTTGACACAAGACATACAGTTTGTGGCGTTGACATCGCCACGGCACAAGGCTAGACCGTTGACTGGGTCCATTCCTTGACCAATGGAACCATAGGCAAAGCCAGTAGGAGCCACTTTGGTGTGTAACAGGTCGAACAACTGGTTTAAGTTGGTGCCATAAGGGCTTGGATCAGTGTAATTCTCGCGGTTAAAACAGAAACGAAATAAGGGGCTAATAGAATTGCCTCCTTGGAAGGAAAGAGAGAGCACCAAGAGGCAGAGAAAGATGATGATGGAGACCATTTCAAACTTCTAAGGCCATGTGTGTTTCTACTTGTAATCATCTGTTTTAATTTCAATTAATAGAGGTTACTTTGTGATACTTTGGCCTTTAATTAGTTAATGGAGTTGAAGTCGCTGATCGACTTAGGCTAGTGGCAACCTGATCTTATCCCCATTTAATTTGCTCAATTTCCATCACTTTTAGAGGAGAGTCCAATCGGAGGACGCACTGAACTTAGTGGAAAAAACACTTTGGAACATGATATTCTTCTATCTGCAAATGGTAATGTTGCGGCGGCTGAAGAAGTGGTTCACCCAAGAACCACTACAGGTGACCATGAAATGTTTCGGTATTAGGTAATTCATTCAGATTTAGGAGACCTAGCACAGAACATAAAGCGGTGTAAAAATATGTAAAAGTATTTTTCTATTATAGGACTTTGTGCTATTGGCATTGAAGGCATTCATTTCTAGTGTTACCAAGCCTTTATGCATTTAAATATCTTTAATTTACCGTTATCATCAATAATGATTGCTATAAAAAAATCTGTCCCCATTATAATATGGTAAGACATATGGGTTGCAAGAACCAATTGGATCCTATGTGTAAGTGCATGTCAATTGGTCTAGGTATGTAACATACAAGTTATCAATTTCGAATGTGTAAGCAGAAAAAGGCTAAAGTAAGTAAGAATCAATATATCTAAGATATGAATAGTATAAGTTCATCAGTTTTAAGTGTGTAAACACAAAGAGGTTAAAGCAGATAAGAATTGATTAGTACAAGACATGAATGGTATAAACCTGTTAGCCTTGAATGTGTAAGCACGAAGAGACTAAAATAGGTAAAAATTCATCGATCCAAAATATAAATAGTACAAGTTCGTCAGCCTGGAATGCGTAAGTATAAAGAGATTAAAGCAATAAGAATTAATTGGTTCAAGGTATGGATGTTACAAGTCCGTCAGGCTCAAATATAAAAAGATTAAAACAAATAAGAATCCATCCATATACAATATGAAAGAAGATAAAATTTGTAATTATATTTTTGATATATTTAATAATAGTAGTAATAACATCAACGTGATAATGGCTCTGACGTTGCTAACGACGCTAAAGCCAACCCTTGTATGCAACTAATCACAAAATATCCTTCTGCATTACTTTTTTTTATATAACATATCTAATTTAGTTTTTTAGCTTTCGTCTATGTGTGTAAGGGAGGGAAGTAAAAAAACTCACGTAATCTCTATTTTGAATTTTGTTTATTTTAAAAAAATGATATGCCAAATGTTGTTTTCTACGTACCTAATATCACTAGCTCAGCCTCAGGCCGTCAATTAAATAAAAGATGATTGATATCAGAAAATTTCTTAACTAATTAGATGTGAAATAATTAATAGAAGAATCCAATTTTAACATACGATAAATTCAGGACTAAATCACTTAGAAGTAAAAGAGTGACCAAAACTCTACAAACATAAAAAGTAAGGAATGATCAAAACAGTATTTAAACCAATAAAATAAAAGATGCTATAAAAATAAAAAAAATAAGCTATTAAAATTATTATAAAAATACAATAATATTTATTCATATTTAGGTTTATATCTCATAAGATTTGAGTCATTCATATATATTTATTTACTCCTTAACAAAGGGGTATATCTCATAACGGAAGTTGCAGCTTCCACTCACAACTCTACCACCTTCTTTGCCATCACAACAACTTGGGAGTTCATTAATTGCATCATCAAGACACTTCTTGCAATCATTGCTAGAAAGGTCTCTGGTGCACTGAGTCAACCCATAAAGTGTAGTCTCTGAATTATTCTCAAGCTTTACTTCTCCAGTTGCATACAATTTAGAATTAACATAAGCTTTCTGAGCAAGCTGGCTCAACAACTCTCTAGTCTTGTAGTTAAACGTCGCAGGGTCACTCACGTTATTCAAGTTCCACATGTAGAACTTGTTTGTGTCGTCAATTTTGCCAATAAAATCAGTGTCCAAGTACTTGAACATGCAATTGTCGTACCAAATGATGCCACCTTTGTTGTATGGACAGCGACTGAGGATTTCTTTGGGTGCCTCAGAGACACATGTTTTGCATTCCGCAGCAGACACGTCGCCGCGGCAAAGGGCAAGGCCATGTGCCTCTTGGTTTTGGTGTTGGCCAACTGAGCCAACACCAAAACCTGTTGAAGGGGTCTTGTAGATGAGTGAGTTGATGAGTGTTTTCAAGTTTGTTTCATAGGGGCTGTTGGCTGTGAAATTCTCGGAATTTGAACAAAAATGGAAGAGAGGGCCGTCATCTCCAAAAGATATTTGGAGAATGAGAGCTATGGTTAGTGAGAAAAGGAAAGTAGTGAAGAACTTTGAGGAAGACATTGTGATTTGTGGATGAGTGTTGCAAATGGGTTTGTGGAGAATGAGGCTATTTATAGAGAATCATTTTGCTTGATCCATAAAGTTGACCTTTTCTTTTTGAGCATTTTATAGATAGCTTGTTAGGCTTCACAGCACTATGTCAAAATTAGGCAGCGCCTTCACATTTTGGAACTTGGACGAAGAATAATATCGCGTTTGTCTGTATTTATTTGTTTGTAAATCCACAAGAGTTACTACTTATTCAATTAATCTTTTTTTTTACAGACTTATTCAATTAATCTTCAAAATACTGTTTCTTCGTTATGATAATGTCAAATGCTTGATAAACGTAAAACATGTCATACTCTAAATGATCTTATAAAAGTAATTTTAGTTAGATGGTTTTAATAAAATCAATTTTTTAAAAAATAAATAATTAAATGAGTATTTTATTTAAATTATACATAAAAAAAAAAAATCGACCAACAATCACAATTAACACAGGTAATAATGATTTATGCTTCAATTCCGGATGACTACTCACTACTCAGAGGGAATAAAAATTATACTCATTGTTTGTCTAGAAGATCACTTGAGTGTGAAATTATTGACTGTTGACTTAAGAGATCGATCGTGACATCTTTATCAGAAAACTAATCTCTTTCGTCAACAGTTTCATCTTTGATTAGACAGGCTGGAACAATAATTGCAATTTAAAATTTTGGACAAGCTTCCAGAAGAAAAATGAAAAGTATTTGAGAGGAATATATACACTATTGTTTTCTAAATTAAATTAAAACATTAAAATAAAAATATATAATTTTTCAAAAATAAATAACTTAGTATAATAGTATGCGTGGGAAAAGTGAGAAAACTATTTATTCATGAATAAATAATACAATCATGGTCATATAGATATTTTTATATTCTTATCCAACCACGTTATAAATAGTAAATTTATTAATTTTATAATAATTACTTGAAAATATACTTGTGATTACTTTAATTAATTAATATATATATTGATAATTATACATGTTTATTAAATTCTTTATCCTAAAAAAAAAATCTTTATGTATTAATTCCAAAAAGAAGTGGAGAAGAACTTTTCTATGTGAAGGAGTTGACTAGCTAGGAAATTGGACCATATATCAGGCAGGGGTCCTACTTCCCTTCTTGAGTTTTTTCAAGTATATATTTATATATTTTGAAATTAATTAGTATAAAACTAATTATGTATGTATTTTCTATTATTATTATAATGATTAAGGTTGTAACTAGGATAAAATTGTGTTAAACTAGTTGTGTACCTGTGTTTGTGTTGTTATTGTAGTAACTAAGTTTATATCTACGATAAAATGGTATAAAAACTAATTATATGTTTCCAGTTTTTTTTTTTAAATAAAAATTAATTTTAATTTTATGTATAAAAACAGTAAATGTTTCTTAAAAAAATAATTTATTATAAATTAAATATTTAAACAATTATAAAAAAAAAAAAATTAACCAATCCCCTTCCATGAAAAAAAATATAAATATAATAGATAATATGATTTGATAAAAAAAAGTTAAAGGTGTTAATTATTAAAAAAAAATATATATTAACCAGATGTTTGTTATTTTTTTTATTCAATAATCAACACTATCATCATTGGTGGCAAAAAGGAAGATTCATGCAAATATTCTAAAGGGAGATTCAGTGGAATAAGAGACAGATTATACTTAGCAGAATAATCAGAAAAAGTCAGAGAGGGGAGAAGAGATATATGATTAAGCAGATAAACGAAGCTAACAAGTTATGCTGATCAAGTCATTAAGAATGAATTAGCCGAGTGTAGAGAGAAAGATAAAAATAAAATAAAAAAAATTAGGGAGCAAACTTGATAAGAAAGATATGATAAGTGTGAACAATATTGGAAAGAGGAATGAAAATAAAAGAGATGCAATCGTTGAATATGTTATATGTGGGAAGAGTCGTTGAGCCAGCTGGAAATTAATTAAGTTCTCGTTTCAAATAGAATTATACTTAATTTTCGGTGTTGTTTTCTCAGCTATAGCATGTATGGTTATATTATCTTCATAAAAAGAAAATGTATAGTTATATAATTATTCTCGTTTGCATGGATGCATGAGGCTGCATACAGATTAACGTACCAGCGTATGCATGGTCGCAGGTAAAGTGGTGTAGATACAGATGCACTCAAACCTTCATATTTCATTTAATTTTTTAGGAAAAGAAAAACAAAGTAAAATTAAAGAAGGAAATAGGAAGTGACAGTGATGTGATTTTTTTTTTCCAGAAATTATAAACATTAAGAATATAAATAGCATTGTTAATTAACAACAACAGCCTATAAAAAATAAACGAACAATTTCTATAAGCCATTACAAGTTTACAACATAGTATGCAGATGACAGTATATATACTACAAATACAAGGAAGTTATATAAGGTACACACATACATTCCTATAAGATAGCAATTAAGTTCCTATGCTTTGAAAAATGGATAAATCTCATAACGGATGTTGCAACTTCCACCCATAACTCTGCCTCCCTCTTTTCCATCACAACAATTTGGAAGTTGGCTAATTGCATCATCAAGACACTTCTTACAATCACTTCCAGAAAGGTCTCTGGTGCACTGAGTTAACCCATAAATTTTCTTTGATTCTTCTCCACCAATCTTAAGCTCTCCACTTGCATACATTTTAGGGCTCAAAGAAGCCATATAGGCAAGTAAGCTCAACAACTCCTTGGTCATGTAGTTAAACATGGCAGGATCAGTGACATTTCTCACGTTCAACAAAGAGAACATGTTTGTGTTGTCGATCTTGCCAAAGAAATCAGTGTCCAAGTACTTGAACATGCAGTTGTCGTATCCTATGATGCCACCTTTGTTGTAACGACAGCGACTGAGGATTTCTTTGGTTGCATCAGAGACACAAGTTTTGCATTCTGAGGCTGACACATCGCCACGGCAAAGAGCAAGGCCATATGCTTTTTCGTTTTGGTATTGGCCAACTGAGCCATAACCAAAACCTGTTGAAGGTGTCTTGTAAATAAGCGAGTTGATGAGTGTTTTCAAGTTTGATTCATAGGGACTGTTGGCTGTGAAGTTCTGAGAGCTTGAACAGAAACGGAAGAGAGAGTCATCAGCTCCAAAAGATATTTGTAAAAGAAGAGCAAAGATTAGCAAAAAGGTTGTGGGAGCACTGAGCTTTGAGAAAGACATAATATTATTGGAAGTTGAATAAGGAAAATTACACTGTTTATTTGATTTGATGTTTATGGTTTGGTACGTAGATGTTATTTTGCCTTAATTTATAGTGTAAGTTTCTGGTTTTGTGTGAGGAAAAATATTAAAAGATTGACATTTTCAGCTTGTAATTACCAACTGCACAATTTGACGAGACAATGTCAGACACGGTCTAACGTTTCTTAGTTTGTTGGATAACTGAATAATACTAATATTTACCGCATGATGAGCCATTCCAACTCGGTTTGGCATTTTAAAAATGGTGAAAAATCCTGAAGGAAAACTAGCTTGGAAGAAGATTTCAATATCTCGAAAAGAAAAAGAGAATGATTTGATGAAGAGTATCTGATTTGGTGAAGGTGTCATGCTGTCCATTCTTATATATTACATTGTTACTTACGCAAAGAGTTTGGCTGAAGTCTGATAAATGCCCGGTCCAATGTATAGCTTCCGCAAATATTAATTCATCAATAGGAATCGGTTGACTACTTTAATGATTGGAAATGCAAACCAAGTAGAGGCATCCACGAATCAGCATATAAATTTTTTTTTGTTACCGCTAATGTATGTTTGGGTTAAAATTAGTTTTTATTTTTTATTACACAGTAAATTTCTAAATTTCGAGCAAACATAAAAAATAACATAACGAATTTTATTAGGCCCAAAAAATCCAACCACCATATGGCTGGCCCAAAGAGACCTGTAAACCCATCCAACCCAAGAGCCAACAAACCAAATAACCCAATGGGTGGTAGCATACTATTAGCCCAACATATATGACTATCTTGACTCTCTCACGAATGTCACAATAAAGATACAAGCTGAGATGTGTCAAAATGCTAATAATGTATCACTTAGAGTTAGATGTAACAAACTAGTAAAACTATCTCAAGCAGAAGCACAGACAAGATTAATTTCTCATCTCAGGCTAGCTAGATTAGCTCACGGCTGCATTGCTTAACATTTAGAGAGGGTGAAGAAGTTACATACTTATTTATCACGTCACTAAATCATTTTATCAGATTAACATGTAGAAAGCATCCATGAAAAATAAAATTCTATAATCAATGATCGATGCCCTTACAACCATCTAATGACATGCCCCAGTAACGTTTTTCTATTCTATATTATGATGCATTTTGCTTGGGCGTATAAATTGAGATTCAACATACACCTCTGAATTCTGAATCTCTGATCTTCTATCTTTGCATGCTAATCAATTCATCCTCTGCACATTCCCTTATTGCAATCTCCATTAGGTCAGAAAAGCTAGATGGCAATACATCACAACAGTGCCTTCTTTGAGCCAGCAACTGAATACAAATTAAACAATAGTTTAAACTTTATATATAAGTAGTAGTAGTATTACCAAATACCAATTCAAATTCATCTCCTAATAGCCCTTAAGAAACACCAATGTCTAATCAAGATTTTACCTGTTTGATGTCAAGCTCTAGCTTACTTGAGGCCACTCTGATAACTTGTGGTGTGGCCACATTGGATGAGCAATTATTTTGGATAGATTTCCTGTAACTAGTTATTATCATGCCATCTTTACCATGGGACAAATTGTCCAAATAGAATATGGTGGACCTTTTACATGGGTCAGGGTGAAGCTCTTTGGTGTCAAAAGTAAATAGGTCTGCCAAAGCAGTTCCTCTGGACCAGTGCTTGAATGTTTTTTGAACTCTGACAACATCCGGCAGAGACAAATGGTTATGGAACACCTGAACAGCATAACCCCAAGACACAGATATTGTCCATGACAACCGTTTGTCATAACAAACTGTTTGTTGCAGAAGCCTCTGGGAATCAACTTTACCCGCTTCAAATAGATGTTGTAGAGCTTTTGTGGTTGTCATGTTGGGAAAAATTGTATCAATGTTGTCTGGGTGATGCAAGGACAACAAGGGTGTGACTGGATGTGCAGCCATTAGGCCAAAAGCGTTTCCCCTTAAATCAACCTAATCCAATTTCACATTCACAAAACAGAGGACTAATATTAGAATAAATAAATAACACTTGCGTTATTTAATACTGTGAAATTTGTTAAATTTTCACCTGGTGAAAACCGGGTTCATGTGTTAATCCTACACCTAGTTCTGTTATGCAAGAGTAGACCCTGGCATCACTTCCGTACAGTTGTGGATACCTTTCTATGCAAGAATCGAAGACTTTGGCCAAGACTGTTGCGAGAGACGAACTGATGGCAAAACCGGCCCCACCAAATCCCATTCCAAACCCAAAGAACCATGTCTGCTTATAACTCTCGGAGTTTGCACCAACGTAGTACCAAAGCCTGTGATCATATTTGGAAAGTGTTTTGGCCACATTCCGAGGGAAGAAAAGCGTGTCGTCATCACCAAACACGTACCACCTAACACCACGAGAATGGTTCTTCATGAGTTCCACTGTCTCCTTCACCACACGTGCCACACGAATTGCCGATCGCATGCCACCACCCCAACCCCGGTAAGTGTAGCGAAACCGAGAAGTGTCTTGGGAGACACAAAGAGGAGGAAGATCTAGTGTGGCATTAATGTTGTTGTTGTCTTTGTCTTGTTGTGGAAGGGTAGTATCCACGAATACGCACCCTCTCATTGTTGTGTTCCACCAGAGCTTCACGTATTCCTTCCTCTTAGGCCATGAAGACCTACTTGAAGCAATTCCAAACACAAGATCATCAAGCGTTGTAGATTCATACACATCATCATGTGATGTAGAATGCACGTTTTCTAGCTTTGATGATGGTGTTCCTAATAGTAGCCCTGATACGAGGATATAAATGGCACAGAATGAAGAAAAGACTAAAAGCAAGTTTATCAGAGTTTGAGCTGTGGTGATTTTGTGAAGTGACTGCATATTCATTTTAGGGAATTGGGTACTGCTGCAGGTGCACTTCTGCAGATTCAGAGGATTTGTTTTGAGATCATTTATGTGAAGTGTGAGAAAAAGGTTATACACAACACAATGAAATAAAGTGATATGATGCCGTAATATGCGGCGTACGAATGCTTAACTTGAGCAAACTTTAACTTTATATGGCTTTTTAGGAAACTACTTCGTTCAAATGAAGCACTTCTTGCGTGTTCCTCAACGTGTATTCCACGAGGTTTTGGTCTGTATTTGCCCAGAAGAAACTGAAGCCCTTGTAACTTGTTCCAACGAGGGGTGACACTCACTATTTCTGAAGATCAAGTCAACAAATGGGGAAGGCCAACTTCAAGTAATTAATGCATATGCAGTACGTTAGAGGAAAGAATCAAAGAATATATCACGCAAAATAATTTGTTAAAGGAGTATTTATCTTCTATTTTCTTATGTGCATGTTCTTAATTCTAGATATTATGCTAGTGCTGGGATTCTATTCGGCAAAACCTTTATTATAATGGTGGGAATACAAATTCTCTAAAATTGAATGGTAAAGTAACAATATTATTAGCTTGTGTAATATTTAAACTATAGAATTTACTACCAGTATAGACGCCTCTAAAGATTATTGGTTTATGTAACACTAAAACTAATTACAGAACCTATCACATTTGGTCTTTTTTTTTATATAGACACGTATCATTCCTATTTCATTGACTTAGATATCTCGATGTATAACCATTTTTAATGAGTGATAGTTCTATCATTCTATATGTGTGTATGGTATTGTTTTGAATGGACTCTTATCAGGACTTATGTCATAAATTATAATTAACTATGGAGACTCCTTATTGTTCAGGTTTTGGTTAAGGTTATAATTCCCAAAGTTTGATAATTTTGTATGAAAATATTGATAGAAATCACATCTTTTACTGATAGCATAGGTTGCAAACAGGTATAATGGTATCACTAGGGCGTTATACAAACTCTGTCTTAAGTTGTAACATAGATAGAGGCGTCTATATATATATTCATGTGGTTTTTCTGTATGCAGAGGCAGTGTTTATTGTTATTTCAATTGTGACTATGGTGTTTCATATATTAAATGAGATCATTTTAGGATTCTGATATTTATATATTGCATTAGTTTCGTTATTATTTCTCTATTTAAATTTGGCATTTGCAGAATGATGTTGGTCTTATTCGTGAAATAGAAGCTCTTATTGAGCGGCAACTTGAAATGACTGAATACAGAGAAAACGAGGCACTCATTCTTACAAGCTTCAGTGAATTTCTATCTTGGCATATATGAAATTTTCAGACACAATCTCTTGCTTTCTATAGTGCAGCAAGTAGCAACATTCATCAAGTATACCAGCTGCTTGAGCATGGTGAAAGAGATTTAATAATATATGTTTTGTCAGTGCATGTAAATCATCTCTTCATATTTGCATTCTCTGATTGCAATTTCCATTAAGTCACCAGCGTTAGAGGGCAACACATCACAGCAGTGCCTTCTTGGAATCTGCAACTTAATATAAAAGAATAATATATATGTATAAGTAATGTAAAATGGGCCATATCTGAAGAAAAAGAAATGCATTTGTCCAACGTAGATTACCTGTTTATTGTCAAGGTATAACTTATTTGTAACCACTTTTATCACTTCCAATTTCTTCATTGGTTCATTGTATGAGCAATTTTGAAGGTGTTTCCTGTAATTGCTAGTGATGCCATCTTTGCCAGATGACACATTATCTAGATAGAAAATGGTGGGTCTTTTGCATGGGTCAGGGTGAAGTTCTCTTGTATTGAATGTATATATTCCTGCCAAAACATTTCCTTCCTTCCATTGCTTGAATGTTTTTTCCACTCTCAGAACATCTGGCAAAAGCATGTTGTTCTGGAACACTTGAACAGCATGGCCCCATGACACTGAAATTGTCCATGAAAATCGCCTTTCATAACAAACTGTTTGTTGTAGGATCCTCTCGGAATCAGCATTGACAGCTTCAAATAAATGTTGCAGAGATCTTGTAGTTGTCATGTTAGGAAAGATAGGATCAGTATGATCTGGGTGATGTAAGGACACCAAGGGAGTTAATGGATGTGATGCCAATAGGCCAAAGATATTTCCCCTCAAATCAACCTAACCCAATTTCACAATCATACAAGAGGACTAATTAGAAGCATAAAGAAGAAATTAATTCACCAACAATTTTCAGTATTTCAAACTAGAGTTAGTTTTCATACATTTTCAATGTATAGATTTTTACTCTATCAACCAATCAAAAAATATTAGATATGATTTTTGAAATAGTTATTGTAAAAATCAATAGTGCGATTGAATGACAGAGTACATAACCATAACCAGTACATTATTCTAGTGAAATTCTTCAAACTAATTGTTACCTGATGAAAACCCGGTTCATGTGTTAATCCGACACCTAGTTCTGTTATGCAAGAGTACACCCTGGCATCACTTCCATATAGATGAGGATACCTTTGTATACATGAATCAAAAACCTTGGCTAGGACTTGTGCTAGAGAGGAACTGATGGCAAAACCACCTCCACCAAAAGCCATTCCAAAACCAAAAACCTGGGCTCCATCATAAATCTCTGAGTACGACCCAACATAGTACCAAAGCCTATGATCATATTTGGAAAGAGTTTTCACCAAATTCTGAGGGAAGAAAATGGTGTCATCATCCCCAAACACATACCATCTCACATTAGAATGGTTCAAAGCCAGTGTCTCTTTCACAACACGTGCCACACGGATTGCTGATCGTAGACCACCAGGCTTGTAAGTGTAGAGAAACTGCGAAGTGTCTTCAGAGACACAAAGAGGTGGAAGAGAAGAACCATCAATATGGTTGTTGCCATTTTCTTCATTTGGAAGTGTATCTACGAAAACACACCCTCTCATTGTTTTATTGGGTTTCCAATTCCACCAGATATTGCTGTATTCCTTCCTCCTAGGCCATGAAGTTCCACTTGAGGCAATTCCAAACACAAGATGATCAACAGTGGTAGGATCAAACACATATTGTGGTGAAGAAGTACCCACCTCTACTATCTTTGGTGTGGCTATGAGTAACACGGATACACAGAGACAAATGACATAAAATGAAGAGGAGACTAAAATAACTTTCATCAAAGGTTTGGTTTTGATAGGATTTTGAATTGACTTCATGATTAACGAGGTTGCTAGCTAGTTGAAGTTGTGCTGATACAGATTATTATTTTACGTGAGAGAAAGGGTTGCATTATTCTTGCATTTATAAAAGTTTGAACTATTTAACTATATACAAAGTGTCACCACCATAATCTGCGGATTAAGAAAACTTGAAAAATGGAAAGATGAAAGATTCGATTAATACTTATTTCTCCATGTGTATTCTACAGGTTTGCTTAAATTGTAAGAAAGTCATTAGATTCAATTCAAGTCAATCAGATGAGAAACCTTTTGTATTCTTACTCCGTACTCCTAGCTCCTCAGTTTTGTCAATTAATGCATTTACATGCACATATATAAAATTCCGTGCTAGTTCTTTCGGTCTAAAATAATTAAATACAACCACACATGTGTGAATGTGTGGTGTATCTACCACCTTTTCACAAATTGTACACCAGTGTTTTTTCCTTTTCCTCCCTAAGGTCCTTTTTGGAGTGATTTTTTTTAATGATTAAAGGGGCCAAAAAGCTCCTTTTTGGAGTAATTCTAGTGTGTTAGCATTATATATATAAATAATATCGAGCATATATAATTATATAATATATATTTCGATGTGTATATATGTAGTTATCTATTGTCTTCTTAAGGGAGAAAAAGCACACATCCGTAGACGAGTAAAAAAGACACGTACATGTAGCTGCGGAAGAAGGACAGCTGAACTTTGAGCAAATTAATTACTTGCAAGTTGCAAAATGCCAGTTTTGCAGTAAATGGGAATAAAAAATATTTGGTTGCTGATCTTGCAATCCTTCTTTTGCCTTCTTCTACGTTGATCTCTAGGCAAGTACTATTCAAATGATGACTATGGTATATAATTGTTATGATTGGAATGCACGTATATAAATTCGCGTCTGCATTACTATGTTTTTTTAGTGAAGCGTATGCATTACTAAAACAAAATATTATTACTGTTTATTAGTATTATATTAAATTAAAATTATAATAAATGTAAGTAAGATATGATTCATTATACTTTTTTTGTTTCTTTTTAACAGTCAGATTTTTTAAGAATTTTTTTTTTATTTATCTGTCATTTTTAAAATTTAAGGTTACATTAATTATTTTCCACATTTTTAAATTAATAATTGAATCTTGAAAAGTAAATTCACATGAATATCATAGTAGGAAAAATTGTTTTGGCAAAAACAATTGCTAAAATGTTCTAATTTCTTGCAATAAATTGTGCAGTTGACCAGCATATCGTGCATATTAAAACGATAATGCTTCCTTGGATTAACTAGCTAGCTAGGTGTTTCACGTGCTATGCTATCTAGACATTTAGAATAGAATCACAGATTCATAAAATCACACCAACTGAGCAGAAAGCTGCTTTGTTGGTGTTGAACCAATAGATGAACCTAAAAAAGTTACTACCTCCAAATTTGTTAGCTACCACTTCCCTATCTTATGTGTTTTTTTCCATTTTCTTTCTAAGTTTAGCTTGACTCGAGTAAATAATTCTTACTGCTTTAGTAAATTGCTCTGTTAGCTTATATGATAATTCAAATTCTAGATTGCAAATTCCCTTACACCATCTATTTGCTTTCTTCATACACTAGCAATGTTCTACTACATTAAAAATGATTTAATACATGCTTGTTCCTTCAGTGCATGTAAATCAGTTCTTCATTGTTGCACTCTCTGATTGTAATTTCCATCAAGTCACCAGCATTATTAGAGGGCATCACATCACAACAGTGCCTTCTTGTTGTCTGCAATTTAATACAAAATAATATTTTACAATTAATATATTATTATTATTAATATAAAATCCTCCTCCTATATAATAGCACATATATATCTGAAAAAATACAGTGTACAATATACATTACCTGTTTGTTGTCAAGGTATAACTTATTTGTAACCACTTTGATCACTTCTAATTTCTTCATTGGTTCATTGTATGAGCAATTTTGAAAATGTTTCTTGTAATTGCTTGTGATGCCATCTTTGCCAGTAGACACTTTATCTAGATAGAAAATGGTTGGCCTTTCACATGGGTTAGGGTGAAGTTCTCTTACATTGAAATTATATAGTCCTTTCAAAATATCTCCCCGCAACCATTGCTGGAATGTTTTTTGCACTCTCAGAACCTCTGGCAAAAGCATATTGTACTGGAATACTTGAACAGCATAGCCCCATGACACTGAAATAGTCCATGACAAACTCTTTTCATAACAAACTGTTTGTTGTAGCATCCTCTCAGAATCAACATTAACCGCTTCAAATAAATGTTCCATAGATTTTGTAGTTGTCATGTTAGGAAAGATAGGATCAGTCAAATCTGGGTGATGTAGGGACACCAAGGGAGTTAATGGATGAGCAGCCAATAGGCCAAAGATATTTCCCCGCAAATCAACCTAATCCAATTTCACAATCACACAAATCAACCGATAAAAAATCAATTATTTTGTAATCATTAACGATATATGGCTCAACAAATAGTAATTCAAGTGTGGATTATGGACTTAACATACTTTATAGACAATTACTTAATGATCGATTTAATGATAATATAAAAAAAAAATGCTAATTAAATTCGCCAAAATAATTAGTACCTGATGAAAACCTGGTTCTTGTGTTAATCCAATACCAAGTTCCGTTATGCAAGAGTACACCCTAGAATCACTTCCATACACATGATGATACCTATGTATACACGAATCAAGAACCTTGGCTAGGACTTGTGCTAGAGAGGAACTGATGGCAAAACCACCTCCACCAAAAGCCATTCCAAAACCAAAAACCTGGGCTCCATCATAAATCTCTGAGCTGGATCCAACATAGTACCAAAGCCTATGGTCATATTTGGAAAGAGTTTTGAGCAGATTCTGAGGTAAGAAAATGGTGTCATCATCCCCAAACACATACCATCTAACACCAGAATGGTTCAATGCCACTGTCTCTTTCACAACACGTGCCACGCGGATTGCTGACCGTGGACCACCCTTGAGAGTGTAGGGAAACTGGGAAGTGTCTTCAGAAACACAAAGAGGTGGAAGAGAAGAACCATCATTGTTGTCATTTTCTTCATATAGTGGAAGTGTATCTACGAAAACACATCCTCGCATTGCATTATAGGGTTTGCTGTTCCACCAGAGCTTGGTGTATACCTTCCTCTGATTCCATGAAGTAGCAGTTGAGGCAATTCCAAATACAAGATGATCAACAGTGGTAGAATCAGACGACTCAGACACATGTAGTAGTGATTCTAGTGAAGAACTCACGTCTACTATCTTTGTTTTGGCGCCTAGGAGTACTACCATTGATACACACAGAGAAATGGCACAAAATGAAGAGGAGACTAAAGTGAATTTGATTAGAGCTTGAGTTTTGATAGGTTTCTGAAATGACTCCATGATTAACGAGGGAGAGCTACTTGAAGTTGTGCAGATTATAAGTTGCATTATTGCATATATAAAAGACTGAATTGTTTAACTATATACAAATTGTCACCATAATCTTCGGATTAAGAAAAGTTGGAAAAATGGAAACACCAAAGTTTCAATACTTATTTCTCCATATGCGCTATTAATTTGACCGTATAGGAGTGAAAAAATGTTTTATGTAACAAGTGTGGAAATAAAAACAATTTACTTGCTGGTGGTGAGCCTTCTCCAATGCCTGCTACTCATAGGAGTCTGCGTTTGACCCATGGGATGTGGCCCATTGTGTGGGATTTAATTAAGTGAATTATTGTTTGATTTGAGAGGAAGTTAGGGGAGAAGTAGTAATTAAACGTCTCTCAAAATAGGAGGGTTAGGAACCTGTTGATAATTCTGCACTGCACTAGCTTTTTATCTTCATTTCCTCATCCCTAGAACCGTATCAAGAGACACCTTGAACTTGAAGATTCCAAAAACACAAAAGATATTCTCTAAGACCAAATAATGGAAGAGCAAGACATACCCAATAGTCCAAGCATGAACCCATAATGTTGGTGCGATAGTGTAAGGTAATGTTGCCTTATGTTATGTGAAGGAATAATCTATTTATTGAAAGAATTGTGTTCCATTCCATGTAAATTTAAGACCAAAAAAGTAGTCCCACTCCCAACCATGTTTCTCTGCAAATGCTTTGGCTGCTAATTCTTCACTATCAGTAAGGGTCTCCAGTGGATGTCCAGCGTCATCAGTGGATTTTCCCATCTATAAGCACAGTAGTTGAAAATTACTATTTGTTGAGTCATCATTAATGATTACAAAATAATTGTTCGAATTTAAGATAATATATAATGAAATTAATTGCTTGCCTGGAATATAAGTGTAATAATTAAATTTTAAGTTTGAAATTAAATGTAATGATTTTATTTAGAGCTTGGAGTTTGATAGGTTTGTGAAATTACTCCATGGTTAACAAGGGAGCTTGATGAAGTAGTGCGATGCATATATATTATTATACGTGCGAGAAAAGTTGCATAGAAAAATGATAAAAATTTCCACCCCATTTTGAAGTGAATTTAGATAAAAGAAAGAGAGAAGTAGGGGAAAAAATAGAAAAAGAAATAATAGATGTAATATGTGAATATGTGATCTATGATAAAAAAAAAAAAAAATATATATATATATATATATAAGAGATAGAGTGTTAGTGAGGTAAAAAGTTAAGATGTTTGAATATCATAACTCCTATTGCATATATAAAAGTTTGAACTGTTTAAGTATATACAAAATGTCGCCATAACCTGCGGATTAAGAAAGGTTGAAACATGGAAACACCAAAAATTAAGTTAATTTGAATACATATTTGTCCATATGTATTTTATTTTTTTTAATGCATTTGTCTATATGTATTTGAATGCACCAAAGTTGGTTTGTAAGAAGTCATTAGATTCAAATCAACCATTGAGGGAAGGCTACTTTTTCCAATCCTTACTCCGTACTCCACCTCAGTTTGGTCAACTAATGCATTTACATGCACATAAAATACCGTGTTGCTCTACTTTAATTAATTTCGGTCTAAACAAATGTAACCCTATACTATATATATAATGTCTCTTTACATGAACCACCTTAATTTTTTTTACTGTTTATTACTATTTTAAATTTTCATTGTAATAAAAGTAAGATAGCATTCATTATGTTTATTTTTTTGTTACTAAAATAATATAAACTTGTTTATAATAACAAGCAATGCAGTAAGAATAATAATATGTAATTAAAAAATATTAAATATATAGCTAATAAAAAAAAAGTTTGTTTTACATTATTAATTAATTATCATCACTATCATCTTCATCAATATTATTTATTTCTTCATCTTCTGTTAAATCAGTATACATACTCTTGTTAATACTTTCTTTTTTGTTGTCAATAACTTTTTTCATAGGCGACATCAAATTTTTGGTAAGTGTGGATTGGGCTAAGTCATTTTTTTTTTTGTCTAAAGATAACTTGTGTTCATTTTTTTGGCTAAGTCAAGTTAAATAATTTAATTTAATTTGTATCGTATATTCGGTAATTACAAATTAAAATAAGATATGATATGATCATGGTTTAGCCAGCGAAGCCTATATAATACACGCCGGACAACCTCTAAGTCTAACCCTAACAGAAGAACCTTATTTCTTAAAAATTGTTTTTTTATCTGAACATTACAATTGTTGTGGACAAAAAGATTACTAAAAAGTTCTAATTAATTTCTTAAAAGAAATTCTGCAGTTGACCAACATCTTGCATTAAAAAGATCATAATACTTCTTGGGGTAACTATAGCTAGCTGTTTCACATGCTATGCTATTGATGTATATATATATAATGGTGAACTTCAGAAAGTTATTACCTCCAAGGCACTTCCCCATCTTATGTGCTTTTCCATTTTCTTTCCAAGTTTAGGTTGAAGAGTAAATAATTCGTACAGCTTCAATAAATTGCTCTGTTAGCATACATGAAAGTTCAATATTTCTACATTGGAAATTCCTTTACACAGTTACATCATCTATTGCCTTCGACATACACTAGAGATGTTCTGCTGTATTGAAAATTAATGATCTAATGCATATATACTTTGTTCTGTCAGTGCATATAAATCAGTTCTTCATATTCGCACTCTCTGATTGCAATTTCCATAACGTCACCAGCATTATTGGAGGGCAACACATCACAGCAGTGCCTTCTTGGAGGCTGCAATTTAATACAAAAGAATTAGTAATGTTATTATTACTAATATAAAATCATCCTCCTAATATATCTGAAGAATCATGTACAAGTGACCAATATACTTATATACATTACCTGTCTGTTGTCAAGGTGTAACTTATTTGTAACCACTTTGATCACTTCTAATTTATTCATTGGTTCATTGTATGAGCAATTTTGAAAATGTTTCATGTAACTGCTTGTGATGCCATCTTTGCCAGAAGACACTTTATCTAGATAGAAAATGGTTGGCCTCTCACACGGGTCAGGGTGAAGTTCTCTTATATTGAAATTATATATTCCTTTCAAAACATCTCCCCACAACCATTGCTGGAATGTTTTTTGCACTCTCAAAACATCTGGCAACAGCATATTGTTCTGGAATACTTGAACAGCATAACCCCATGACACTGAAATTGTCCATGACAAACTCTTTTCATAACAAACTGTTTGTTGTAGCATCCTCTCAGAATCAACATTAACTGCTTCAAATAAATGTTCCAGAGATTGTGTCCTTGTCATGTTGGGAAAAATAGGATCAGTGACATCAAGGTGATGTAGGGACACCAAGGGAGTTAATGGATGAGCAGCCAATAGGCCAAAGATATTTCCCCGCAAATCAACCTAATCCAATTACACAAACACACATATATAAAAGAGGGACAAATAGAAGCATAAAGAAGAAGAAGAAAAAACCACCAACAATTTTTGCGTTATGGCTGAGAGTTTAATAATCATAATATACAAGATTTTTACCCTATATATCAAGTGTCAACTTATAAAAAAATCAACAGGCTTAATTAACACACGCACGTCAATCTTACACCTAGTTCCGTTATGCAAGAGTACGTACCCTAGAATCATATGTACATGGCAAACAATCTGTGTTTGAATGATAATATTAAAAATTAGTGCATTCTATTAAATTGATCAAAACATATATGAATATTGTTACCTGATGAAAACCTGGTTCGTGTGTTAATCCAATACCAAGTTCTGTTATGCAAGAGTACACCCTAGAATCACTTCCATACACATGATGATACCTATGTATACACGAATCAAGAACCTTTGCTAGGACTTGTGCAAGAGAAGAACTGATGGCAAAACCACCTCCACCAAAAGCCATTCCAAAACCAAAAACCTGGGCCCCATCATAAATCTCTGAGCTGGACCCAACATAGTGCCAAAGCCTATGATCATATTTGGAAAGAGTTTTGAGCAGATTCTGAGGGAAGAAAATGGTGTCATCATCCCCAAACACATACCATCTAACACCAGAATGGTTCAATGCTACTGTCTCTTTCACAACACGTGCCACACGGATTGCTGACCGTGGACCACCCTTGTAAGTGTATGGAAACTGTGAAGTGTCTTCAGAGACACAAAGAGGTGGAAGAGAATTAGAACCATCTTTGTTGTCATTTTCTTCATGTGGAAGTGTATCTACAAAGACACATCCTCTCATTGCATTATAGGGTTTTTTGTTCCACCATAGCTTGGTGTATACCTTCCTACTTTGCCATGAAGCCCCAGTTGAGGCAATTCCAAATACAAGATGATGAACATTGGTAGGATCAGACTCAGACACATGTAGCAATGATTCTAGTGAAGAACTCACGTCTACTATCTTTGTTTTGGCTATGAGTAGCATTGATACACATAGAGAAATGGCAAAAAATGAAGAGGAGACTAAAATGAACTTCATCAGAGCTTGGGTTTTCAAAGGTTTCTGAAATGACTCCATGATTAACGAGGGAGTGAGTTAAAGTTCTGCAGTTTGCAGATTATTTATACGTACGAAAAGCCGAAAACCATTTTTCTCTGAGTTAGGCCTTTTTAGTTATACATTTAATTAATTTTGACCAACTAATTAATATTGATTCTTTGAAAAAAAAAATACTATCTCTCTCTCCTTATTTTATTCTCTTACCTTTATATAAAAAATAGTTCTCTCTCACCTTTCTATATATTATAAAATTTCATAATAACTATTATTATGAAATTTAAAATATTAATTATGTAACCAAAATATCTATTTGCTCCTAATATAGAACCAATCCCTCTGCACTCTGCAGTATAAATGCCCCTATACCCACCCTATTAAATGTTGTCACTTTTCAATTGTCCACCTCCTTCCCAACAGCATAGTTAACTCTATTGGTTACACCATACAATTAGCTTGCTATATACCCAAAATGCATGCACAGAATTCAAAGACTATTGAACAAAAGAGTAGCGAAAGAAGTATCCGCATTTTTTCAACCAAGCCTAAGCATAAAACAGAATTTCCTGATGCAGTTTGAGTGAAGAATTGGGTTATACACTTATGGGTCATTTCAATTCAATCTAATATTATATATTCTTTTAAAAAAATACATAATTGTTTAAAAGTTATGAATTAATAATGTTTTTTTAGTTTAATAAATAATACTTTGTCTAACATAATTAATATTATATTTATATTTATATATTATTTACCTTTATATCTATCTATAGACTATATATGTATATAAAATATATATTTTAATTGTAGTTGTATATATAGTTCTTTACTTCTATTATTGAACTATATATATAGTGTTAAAATTAATATATTATGCCAATAAGTTAGGTTAATCTGGCTTATTCTGTATGTTGTTAAGTCCTAATTAATTGGGCTGAGTTTGAATTAAAAAAAAACCTTATAAATAAATTGTGTTTGGAGTGTACATAGTAAACCTATCACAATCCATTACACAAATTTTATATATATATATATAACCTTTTTTTTAAAACAAAATTATATCATCTATTACACATTTTTTTCTTTCATCTTTTCCGGTACTGGGATCATTTGAAGCATCCGGCCTAACTCCACTCACATCAGAGATATTTTCCATTAAATTTTCATCTGCTGTTTATTAAAAATGGAAATATATTTTTTTTATTACAAAAGGTTGGCATTTGACTAAAGAGGCTGTAAGACTGAGGAGGATCCAAATTTCAAACTAATGTTAATTTCCCTCTCTAGACTAGACGTTAAATAATATTTAATGTCCATTAATTTATTTTTCTTTATTTTATTTTGTCAAATCTCAGCTTCCTATGGTATCTTTCTCAAAATTATAGACTGATCACATCTACAGTTCTAATCCAATGGGTACGAGTTACTTGGTACGTAGGCAATGGACGCCGAGGGTGCACGTGCACCATAGGGAACTAGGGTTTTATTTGGTGCACTCAGGGTTACAATCACTAGTGTCGACGCCCCCAACCCTACATGCACCACCTTTTTCTCAACCCAGATAAAATAATGCTTACTTTTTTTGGGGGGAAATTTATTTTATATGAAACGGGCCAAATTAAAGTTCCTTCTTGGACTTGTAATTCTAGTGTGTTAGTGAGAATAATTAACATATATGTATATATAAAAATATATTGAAAATAATTTGATGTTTTTTGGATTTTATATTATATATGACTAGTTAGCTACTGTTTTCCTAAGGGAGAAAAGCACACAATTAGTATATAGTAACTCCGTCGAGAAGAGAAGAATAGTGATTAGTGAAAGACACGTACTGCATGTAGCTAATGTCGATATGGAAACTTTCAGCGTCACACACATATGCTGATCCTGCAATCCTTCCGCTACGTTTATCTTTAAGTACAGTAGTATCTTATTAATTACTAGTATCTTATTACTGAATATATATATATATATATATATATAGAGAGAGAGAGAGAGAGAGAGAGATTATCAATATGACATATGGGAATGCACACGTACATATATATAATAAATTCGCATATGATTTTTTAAATTAATGTCTAAAAGCTTGAAGATACCTAATTATATAATCCAGAAACTAATTTCTAGAAATATTGAGAAAAAAATATAAATTTCACGTCACCCAATAGAAATAGTGCTAAAATAAAATATATAAGTAGAGAAACAACTTTCATTCTACGAGTTAGTCTAAAACTCACATTCTAATAAAAAAATATTAACATTTTACATAATGTCGAATTTAATCATGCGACATATAAGAATGTTTTTTAGAAAAAAAAAAATATGAATTAACAAAGCAGGGGTACTGGTGTATTTTAAAAGGGTTACAAAATGAAGCATCAGATTTTATATAGTAAATGAAAATGACATGCATACAATCTGGTCCACAAGCTTGTTGTGAATAGATGAGCTGGGCTGTTAAATACAGGTTAGTTTAAATTTGTATCTAAACAAATCAATCCATTTAACAGTGATCTTAAGGGACCAACGTAAATGGGTCAGTCAGTTCATGTACCCACCTTTAAGTACATGGCTTAATAACTAACCTTATTCAAACAAATTTTGACCATAAAATTTATTGAAACTAATTAAAAAGAACTTATAAAGATTATAAATATTTTTTTATTTAAAAATAAAATAAAATTTAGTACATGTTGTCAAGTAACAACGTTAAACGATCAAGTAATCACGACGTTAACAACATATTATTTATTACATTAAAAATAAATAGTCTTTTTATATGAAAATAATAGTTAATTAAAATACTACTTTTATTAAAAATAAATTTGAAATTAGAATTCATTGATTGGAAGTATACGTTAATTTTTCAACTTCAAATCTATTGAATTCGTTTCCCCACGGCACACGCAGATGTACTTCATTCAAAGTAGCCCGATTTATTTAAAGCATTATTTGAAAACTTTGAATCCTGAAATTGTGCGACACATATGCAATTATAGGAAGAAGGTGCACGACATTCATGCCTCTAAATTTGTCCTTTTTAAAGATTTTTCCTGAGACAGAAATTAGGCTGGAAAGCCTAATATTATGCTTTGAGTCACTTTTATAAAAAGTAGTCCTCGTCAAAATAATAATTCTAGTGGTAATTCTAAGAGTTACAAGCCATAATCACTTGACTCAAGTACTCAACCAACTTTGAATAAAATAAAATTATCTAAAAAATAATGATTCTAGCACAGTTTAATTCACCTGAGGTCACAAATCGCTTACCACTTTGGCAGAATATTTTCTTTTTAAGAAAACTACTCTCATCTTTTAATGAATTAATATTGATCACTATTGAGACAGAAAATTAATCCATAATCACATAACAGTTTGAAAGCATAAAATTTCCTTATATTGATCTAATCTCCAAAGATAAAAGATAATCTTTACACATCCGATAAGCATGTTAATTGTTAACACAATTTCATACAAAATCAACACGCAGCCGGCAGCTTCTTTAAGTTTCACCAGAATGTAAATTTCCCTTTAAACGTTTTTGGTAGCCAGTTAATGCGTTGCTTTATCTTTACGTCACCTGTTTTTTTTATGCTAAGACCTCATAATCATTGCATTCAGTCACTATTTTCTGTTCCTCCATAAGAAAATTTCCCTTCTCTTCCTACCTATGCAAATCATAAGCAATTGACCGACGTATATAGTTGGTAAATGTAATTAAAAGAAAAAATCCCACAAAAAATTATCAATTAAGTTCTCTAATGAAGATCGGTGATAATATATATTCCGCACCAATATCATGTTGAACCAAAAAATCATAAAGAATTCCTTTCTACCAATAATTTGAATTCGATTACTTGATATCTAATCTTATTGGCTCTTTAGTGATTGTCTGTTGTGTCCAAATGAACGGTTAGAATTCATAGCAAAACTATTCCTGTCACCAAAATCCAATCATCTTCCATTTTTTTTCTTGTCCATCAACTTTATGTTTCTCTGGAATCACCAACTCATATTCATGACGAGTAATGAATGGGCCATTTGATGCTCCTCAGGTTTGAACCACACATGTGGACTAATATGTCAACCTCAAGAACAATATGTGGACGACAGGGACGTGTTTTGTTCTCGTGCCTTGCAAAATTACACTTCATTAGTAGTCCGTTTCTGGGTCCAACCGTGCGAGACAAAAAAAATGTCACAAAACCACAACTTCTCAACCAATACCAACGAGTCAATCAAATGGGCTTTGGTGGGTCACAAATTTAAAGGTGCTAATTCTAGACCATACAATAAACCTTGCTTCTTAATTACCACCTCTCCCTTGGTGGTTAGACAACAACACAAATCATGGCTCATAACACCCCCATGCATATAATCAAGCTTAAAGCCTAATCATTCATTAGTCTTTTTTTCTCCCCTCCTTTTGTCAAAACAAGTGGAATCACAAATTCTTTCTCCATCTTTAATGACCAAATTGACCTTTGGGCACAATTGAAAAAAAAAAAAACACAAATGGACTAAAATATAGACACGTGTGATTATGTGAAGAAGTGGCACCCAGGTCATTGTCTAGTAGAACTCTTCCATAGAATGATCACTTTGTTATAAAAAGGCTTGAGCTACACCATTTGTTCAAGAAACTACTAAGTATTATTCAATTCTAAGCTTGATTGATTATTATCACATAGAGATTCTAAAAATGTGCAAAGGTGCAGAAGGAGAAAAGAAACATGGTTTCTGCAGAAGGTTTCTACATAAAGAGAGTGCAACCAGAAGTACTGCTACATGTTGTGAGCTATGTGGGTTAAAGGCTTCATTGTATTGCCAAGCTGATGATGCATACTTGTGTAGAAAATGTGATAAACGGGTTCATGAGGCTAATTTTTTGGCCCTTAGGCACATTAGGTGCTTTCTCTGCAACACATGTCAGAACCTTACGCGAAGATATCTCATTGGAGCATCACTAGAGGTGGTTCTTCCAGCCAACATTAACTGGACCATTGGAAATCTCCCCAACAACAGAGGAATCTACAGAAAGTGTTCAAAAATGCATAACAACCCTCCCCTCTTGTTGTAACTTCCATCTTTCTTTTTACTACCTTAGAAGATCTTTTGTAATTGAAAGGTTAGTGAGCACTGAGCATCATCTCAGGTACATAGGGAAGTGGCAAATGTTTTTATATCATGATGATTTTAAAAAATGGTTCTAATACAACCATGTTCAATAGAAGGAGGGCATGTGCAATGTTTTTTTTCTTTCTTTAATTTCCGGTGGTAGATGTAGTTAATTGAAATTTAACTTCCATGGTTATATTTATTTTAAGCCAATTCCAAAGCATGTCATGGTAGTTCCTGGCATCTCATATTGTAACCTGTATCTTTAACAATTATAATGGTAATATTCACTTTTTGTCTCCATATTTTTTGGACTATTTTCCTCCTTAACTGATATTGCAATTGCGAACTATCCCACTATTATGTTTTAACTGCATATAAAAAAAAGCACCCCTTTCAAGATTTTTTTGTATACGTGATTCAAAATATTGCCATGATTGAATCTTTAGCAAACACTTTACTCCCACGGTCACAAAAATCAGCAAAGCATTTTCTCATCTCAAATCCATTAGATTTTATTCCTTGTCAAAAGAAGCTGTCAGCTTACAATGCTTTAGTGACTCAACCACAAAAGAAATATATTTCTCTGTTTCAATCTTTGAAGATCAAAGTCGCATCTCACAGTTTGTTCATTGTAAACATGCTGAGTTGATACTACAAAGTACAAACTCGTCATATGGACCACAATTTCACCCTATCATTTAGTTTAATTCTTAAAGAACTCAACAGTAAAGGCAACAGCTTCTTTCTGATAACCAACATTTCTGCAGAATTTAATGAATAATAACATATTTATGGACAACCATTGATGGTAATTGCTGAAATGAGTATGTGCAAAACAAGAAAACAATCATTAATAATTCCTATTTCATAGGAGAAACAAACGTCCCTTGAAGTGAAGAAAGTTTGTACGCAATGTTTGTACAATTATTAAAAAAATAGGTGCCATCCCCAAAGAAAAATAGAGGGAAACAACAAATGAAATAGTTGAGGCAATGTCAAAGAAGCAAATAGTTGCTGCAGGTGAAACTGGCTTCCAGCAAGTCAAGAACAATAGTATCTCACTCTACAGTTGACCGTGCTCACTTATCTTATAAAAATGGAATAAATGAAGAGGTTCCAAAATATGGTGTTGCTGTCCTTGAACAATGGCTTAAGATGACAGAATAAGGTTGTGTGATCCCTAAGAGGAGGTTGGCTGTTGTTGCTTGCCAAACACCAGTTTCCCTTTATTCATTATACTAGACAGTGTTTATATAAAACAAATAGGCTAAGAGACTCATAATATCACATTTGAAATTCAGGATGGATCACCATGCACATCTCCTCTGAAAACAAGGAAGCATATCCAGGCCTGCAAATAATTGAATGATAAAATCCAAACATCAACAAGAAGACAAAAAATGATTTTAAAAACATTACCTTAAAATTAAGAATGTAAGAGGGATAAAACATGTCTTTAACACTAACTATGATGCAATAAAAAGTCTAATCTCATTAATCAGAAAGCAGATGCAAATGTTTAACAAATTAGGAACTATAGGCACATAGAAGGACTTATGCACCCCAATATTTTTATAACCACTTGGATATTAATCTTAAGTAGTAAAGGTATGGCAGACTAAAGAAAGGGATACTCAGTTTAATCCTTACACAACTTAAAAAAAAAAACTGTTTAATATACAAAGTGGTATTTATCTTACCCTCTGTGTTTGTCTGAATTGACAATGACTGTGCTGCCGTTTGAAATCTGTTCAAATGATCTTCTCCTCTATGTCCCATGCCTGTTACCTCTTACACTCCCTATGTATAATTAAATGCAATCTTGGCAACATCCAATCCCTTCCTCTGCAATTCCCAATTGCACATCTTCATATCTTTGTTATCTTCTAAATACTAACCTGTTAAAATCTCTACTAGATCTGTATCAATCACCTAAGCAGTCAAGTTTTGAATAATTATCTAGCTGCATTGAAACTCTACCCCTTCCTAAGATAAACAAAACTTCTGTTGATGAAGAATTGGCAACAAAGCAATGTACTCACAATGTCCAAGGACCACCTTACCAATCAGAAGAAACATATCTTTCATGGAAAAGATAGTTATTGTAGATAATATGCTTAGATATCCCTTGTCAGAAGAGGGTCATAATCATATGCTTCACCGGCTTTAACAAATCTACCTTTCACACGTTTTCTTGTATCAGCCCTTGCTTTGCGAGATGCATATCTTATTTGCTTACCAAACCTGCACATAAGAAATCAGCAAAATCTATTGAGATTCTCCACCCTGCCACACCACAAAAGAAAGGCCTTGTAAAATGTTATAACAAGGGTGAAATGCATGAGATCTGAACAGCTGATAAGATGATGACCATAATAAAGCATGAGAACATATTCTGGTAAGGTTCCATAATATAGGATATGTTCTCCCTCCTTAGTTCAGAAAATGACTTCATAACGGTTGCATCTCTCCAGTCTCAGTTGATCCTCCAAAACTTTGAAATAATTCTTGTTCTCCCATAAAATGTGTTATAAATAGTTGTTTATGCTTGAGCGTGACTTAGATGCCAAATATGTGTTAGCACACGAATTCATTTATTTATGTTTTCCACTAGTATTATTAGCATTAAAAAAACAAATAAGAAAATAAACTTCAATATGCAGTTGCAATTAATGCAGCAGAAGGAAAGTAAGAAAATAACAAAATGGTTCTCGACCAGCACTTTGAGTGAGTTAAACGGTTAAACCTGTTAGTGCATGCATGTCAACTTGAATGGTCATATTTGTCATGAAAGTTAAACAAATTAAAGTCTCCATTTCATTTTACCATAATATATAGAGAGAATTGAAGGTACATACGTTCTAGTTTTCTTTTTCTCTTTGTATCGCATTTTAGCTTTATCCCTTGCTAGTGGGCATGTACCCTCCAAATTTGATTCCCAGGGGGATTCACCTGGCAGAAACACAGACGATAACCCACAGTCTTGAAATTCAGTAGAACTATTTTCACCAACAATGTTGGGAAACTGAAGTGGTATGTTTGAGTGAACTTGACCCTGAGGAAATCCCATACTGATGTTTCTAGTGCAGCTAGGATTCATAAGTACACAATTTGTATTACTGTTGATGACCTGCATCACACTAGCTGACCCACTAGCCCTGGATGATTGAAAAGCCACACAATCTTGTTGGATAGATGATGAGGCCTAAAACAATTACATGGGAGACAATTTTAGTTTTGTACATCACTAGTAAACCTTATACCATAAAGAAAGTTAGAGAGGAGAATAATAAACTGAGTTTTGAGGGATAACCTCCATGGCACTCTCAATAAGTGAACTAGATTCTGTGACTGTTATGTTTTTATCCATCAATAGACAGTCCATTCCTCCATCTTCAAGGTATCTTGTGGAAGCTTGTGAACAGCCAAATATTTCATCAGCACTATCAAAGTTTAATTGAACGTTATCCACATTGAGACCTTCACAAAGTTCATCCCCATCATGAATTCCGAGATTAGGACATTCCTGCAGCTAATATGAGTTAAGGTAAAAATTCAGTAAAAAAAAAAAAAAAACTCGTATCAGCTTTGGTTAAGAAGGACAACAGAGAATTGCTAGGAATATGAAAAGAGCTTACTACTTTTTCATAATGCAAGTTCTAAACACTTTTGTCAATATTATAATTCTTCTTTCCCTGTGAAATATTACATTTCAAAATATTTGTTGTTTTAGTGGAGGGTCACTTTAAGAAACTGAGAATACATTAAAAAAAAATCCATATATGTTTGTCCTTATTTCTAAGTATCTTCAGTTCTTCACTAAATGGAATGGAAGAGAGCATGGATGGAGAATTTAGTCACAGTACAATTATACCTCTTATAATTGATGCAATTTAAGAGCATTCTTAATCTTAATTCTTGTGCAATGGCTAACTTTAAATGACATATTTTTAAATGGAGTAATGAAACACACTATGCCAAACAATGCATGTATATTGCTAACAAACAATGAACCAAAATGAAAAATCAGCAGAAGGCAAAATACCTTTGGCTGGGTTGAGTCTTGAGGAAAGAAAAGTGCTTCGTCTTTGCAGTAAGGCATGTAATTAAAGGAAGCACCATTATGATCCAAACACTGGCTAGTGAAGCTCTCACTTTTTGGCAAAGTACCAGCATTCGATTCCCAGGCACCAAGTGAGGAACTAGCATCAATGACAAAGGACCACATCCTAGAAAACTCAGCCAAAGAGGGACAACCGGTGTAACAATTCAACACAATGCGCCTATGTCCCAATGCAGTACAGTCATTTGGGTTCCAGTCACAACCTTGACACAATGACAACTTATGATCCATGCAGCGGATCACCGCCAGCTGGGAATTGCACTTGTCGCAAAGGAGGGAACGCGAATGCCTGCGAGACAATGAATTTGCAGAGTGTACACAGCCATCGCAATGCAAGCAGAGACGAGCAGAATCTGGCTCGCAGTAAACCACAGCTCTCACCACCCCACAAAACTCACATAGAGGATCCATGCTCCTACAAACCATGTCACTCATTCATTATTCATCATCATAACTCAACTAAACTCTAACATAGAGGGAACTCATCTTTATTCATTTATTCTAAACTCCAATCTTCCAATTTGAAACAACCACATTGCTCCCAAGTCCTAACCGTTAGCCATTTCCAATCAACCAAATCAAATCAAATCATCATCATTACACAATAAGAAAATACCCTTTTTGAAATTAAATGCAAACAAAAATAATCCAGAACAATTTTTAGATGAACATTTTTAACCTAAATCCATCATAATTGTAAATTATGTCTTACACAATATAACACACAAAATAACTAAATTAAAAAAAAAAAAAAAGAGCTTTAGCACCCTTACGAGACAGAAATTGGTGAACTTCCCTCCAGACCCAGCAGGTAAAAAAATTATTCAAGATCGAGACAACCAGAATCCATGAACGTGAATGAGAGAAAGAGAGAGACGTGTAGAGTTATGAGATACTAACAAGTAGCAAGGTAAGTAACATTAACACAATGATGTTTATTTATTGGCTTTACTTTGTTACGTGTTGAGTTGAGACATAAGTCTGAAAATAGATTATTTTGCTGCTGACGTGGATAGTGTTGCGGAAGAAAAATTCAGCCATTGCTTTGATTTAGGTATGATAGATATTTCAGCAGTTTTACCCGGGCAGTGCTTCAGCTGTAAGTAAATCAATTGCAAATAAATTATCAGCAACTAAATTTGGGGAACAACGAGAAGCACATTTTGATTTTCTCTGTGATTTTCCAGCACAACTGCCCACATTGGCTTCTGATTGAATTATTGTTTTTTGGATTTAACAATTTGTTTTACTGCATTATATATAATTGATCAAATTAGCGAGATTAATTATAGTTTTGGTTAGTCGTCGAAATATAATTAGCTTAATTTAGTTTGATTTTGAACAATACTTATACTAATTTAGCTTAATTTTTCTTCTTAAATTAATTCAATTATGTTGATAGTTGAACATTTCATTGAATTAAATTAACCGTTATTAGACTATTCTTTTAAAAATTAACATATACTTATTTCATTTTTAATACATCTAAAATTTAAAAAAAAAAAAATCCTCATACATGCTCTTCTTCTCGTAAACTTGTTTTAACAATGCTAAATTTTAAATCCTAAACAAATACTATTTTCTCTCGTTATGTTTATTCAATATAAGAAAAAATTGTAAATTACACTTTGTAAGTCTGATAAGTAACATGCAAATTATGATAGTCATAATTATCCAATAAAATCTTCCTAATTGTTGGTAAAAAATATATATATATATAGCTAAATCAATTTTCTTTAATTTTAAAGTTTTTTTTATATAAAAAATATAAAGAATCACTTGATTCAAAAACAAAGATTTAAAAAGTACATACACAATATAAATTTTTACAATCGTTAATTCTAAATACAAAGGGTCTTGTATTTTAAAATCTCCACTAATAAATTTTATAATTCATATTTTTATCATTGATTCCAAATACAAAGGGTTATTATACTTTGAAATTTCTACTACACAATTTTACAACTCATATTTTTAAACATGCTACAAAAACGTTATTAATTCAAACAGTAACATAAGATACTATTTCAAAGAATAGGAAATACATGCTAAAAATCAATACTTTTTTTTATAGACTAAGATAAAATATTATTAATAATATTTTTTTTTAATAATTATTAGCATGTTAAAGGTCATTCACTTTTTTTTTTTTAACAAGAGGTGATAAAAAATTTAGAATGATATTGCTTGTAGGTGTAACTTTACAACATATTATGATATCCCTCTAATCATAATTCCCATCAGCCATTAAAAAAAACAATTTAACCTTATTGGTCAATTCTAAACTACAAATAACATAACTTCACAAGCATAATATTACATAGTCGCAAGTAACATATTATCTTAACATTTATGAGTTTATCTCAAAATTATGTTATTGTGTTTTAATGTAATAATTGTCTCCATATATATATTTTTATAAAATAAAGAATTAAAAAAAAATTAATCAACAAATATAATTATATGTTAACCCAAAATTAAATATATTCGTAAGAAAAAATGAAAAAAATATTAATTATTATACTTACAAAAATATAAATAAAATGAGAAAAAAATATATTCATAGAAAAGTTACATTTTTAAATTATTATTTATTTTTTATGTATTTCTTTAGATTATTTTTATTCAAATAAAATATTTTAAATTTATAATATAAGAAAGAATTCACACTAAATTAGTCCTCATTAAGGATTATTAAGATTTGAGAGTGGAATTAGAATTAGAATTTTTTTTTTTTTTACAAAGTAAAGCATAATTATTGCCAAACTTCAAAAAATTGCAACAGTGGTCCTCTTCCGTAACAGTTCAAATATTACGCGTTTGTTCGATCGATGTATTTGGTTGTTCTTTCGCAATCTTAACCCTTTTTTCCGCCATGCGAGATAGCGAGCGAGGAAGCGACACAACCACACGCCAATAAGCGCACAACACGAATAAATTCATCCTAGAATTAACGCCTCATTTCGATTCGTTTGATTCGGCTCGGCTCGGCTCGGTTCGGCTTTCCACTTCTTTGGATCCAGAATTCTCATGCTCATTTAGAATTGCTTGCATTTGTGATTCCTGAAATTAAAGAATGTAGCTCATGCATGAATCGTGTTAGATAAAGTTGTGTTAAGTGTTAACTTAGGCTATGCTTTAATTAATTCAGTTTGCATTTGGTAAAGTACACAAATCAATCAATTAATTAATTAATTTTCAGATTTTGTATGTTGACAGTTTGCTAGGGTAATTGGAGGAGGGTACAAGTTCAAGAGCGTAATTGTTTGTGTTTTCATCTATGTTCGGAGGTGTTAACGCTCCTGTTAATAGTCCACACTTACGCAAGTCTGGGAGTAGACCTGTGGTTTATGATCTTGGTAAATTCATTTATGAGTGTCCCTTAACAGAATCTGTTGCTAATTTTAAGTTTCTCCTTATGTTCCTTTGGTGTTATTTCAATATGAATATACCATACAACTTCTAGTTTTGTGCTCTGTTCCCAGATGAACATGAGGAGGAAAATGGCGTTGAGGAGGGTTTATTGCATCCCTTGGAGGGTGGTGCAACGCCCGTGGGTGCTGCTTCAATGACACCGTCGCCCATTTTGTTGTGGAGATTCAAGGTTTTTGCATTGTTTTACCTTAAATTAATGATGTATTTGATGCTGTCATTTTAATAAGTGTAAAATTTGTTCTGACTTGGTGATGGAATGGAATGTTTTTTTCATTCTTGTGGAGCTGCTTTATATTTGATTCTGTTGAGGAGAAAAAATACGTGGTTAATTGACATAATTTATTTGAGTACAGACGATGACATTTGCTTAACTTATTTCAGAGTTACATAATGAGCAGCAATATGATTTTGATCCAATTCTGTGCCTCTTGCTGTTTTTCTTCTTTATTTTTCTTTTTCCTTTTATTTTCTTTCTTCAAGAATCTAATTGAGGTGCATGTCTAGGTACTATTGTTCCTCATTTGGGGCTTCATCTGTTGCAAGGTCAGTAATATTTTCTCCCTACAATGTTTCTACTCAACTCCTGTGTTTGATGGGGTGTGAGTGTGAGGTTGAGATAGTGGGCCCTGCTCACAAGGATTTCATCATATTTCCACAATCTTACTTGCCATGTTGGAAGATTGCAGGTTGGATGGGATTCTGTCATGAGAATGAGTGCAGACAAGCGGGATTTGTTCCTTTATGAAGCATTTTTGTATTTTAATCCTCTTCTTCTAGCGGTTAGTTCCCCCCTCCTTAGGGTGTGCTCATTTGCATGTCACTCTGTGTGGATGCATGGGTCCATCCATTTGCATCCACATTTGTTGCATCATTGTATTTTATCTCTTATTATATTTCAGGCTTTGATGGTTTGGCTGTGGGGAATCAACTTATGGTTTTTTGCTCAAGGTGGAGTCAATTATGCAAAAATATTTGATCTTGATCAAAATCATCTGACTCATAGGGAAATATGGAAGGTATCAACTCACCACTTTGACTTATGTCTTGTTTGGTACATAAAATCAGCTTTTGCCAGATCCGAGGGGAATAAAAATGGTAGTTTCATGACTTGGGAACAACAGTTGAGCAACCATTTTTATTCCAATATTTGGTTTGCTCAAGAATGGACTTGTACTTTCATTCTTGTCCAGTTGTCGATGCTGTTTTCATGCTTAGTACATGAAATAAGCATTGAATGGAATCTTAAGTATAATTTATAAGTTTACAACTAGCATAGGTAAACAAGGAAATAAAACAAAAATGAAATCATCCAGTTTGCAAAGAATGATAATTTTGAAATCTGTATGAGGGAGTAGGGATTCCCTATGGGATCAAGGTGTATAATGTAATAATTATTCCCTTTTTTTTTTTGCCAAACTAAGGAGCCCTCATTCCTGTAGAATTAATTTAGGAATGGATGATCAATCTGTGCACTTTTGCCTTCTTCAATTACTGTTATTATATTGCTAAATTTGGAATTCTCCATGGCTTTGTTGTCTGTGGTCACCCATTTCTCTAATATTTCATTTTTCTCTTTTTACACCATATCTTTGTTCCTTGTCAATAATTAGTCTCAAATGATTGACTGAAGTATTTTTTTTTTCTGTTGATTATTGCAGTGTGCTACGTGGATGACAATTATTGTTCCAACCAGTATGACGACATATATTTATCTTTATTCTCATGGAGAAGTCTCATATGCTGCATCACAACCAGTGTAATAGATGCATCCACTCTTATTAGTTATTATTCTTGTTTGCTTGGTTATCGCTTTTTTAATTTAGTTCATGTTTGGTAATGCTTAAATTTGAAGAAATGGTTTTTCTAAAGCTTTCTCAGAAATCTAGCAAAAATGTGTTGAAAGACAAACTTGAGACTGAAACCGTGTGTTTGAATACACCACGGAACATAATTTATATAGGCTTATTTGCATTTATTACAGAATATATTGTTTCCTCTAAATGAGATATTGTTGCCTATAAACTATAATAATGACTAGGATATTTTGTCTTGATTTACATCAAAATTAGGTATAGATATTCTATCTTGATTCTGAACAATATGCAATTTTTTTTTTTAAATAAGCTGAACCAACCAATGCACTTCATATATTTTCAATTCTTAATAGTGTTTTATTTTATTGCAATTTTTTTATGCCGTTGATTAAACAACAAGTTTTTGATGAACCAATCTAAGCGAACCTGCACATTGGTTGCAAAATATCTTTAGCAAAATGAGTACTGCTCATGTTACTAGGATGCAGTTGCAAGAATGCTCTGCATATGGTTGGTTCAGTCATTTATTGATAAGGTAATGAATGCCATTAGACTGGGACGGGGACCATAGTTTAGTGAAGAGAAAGAGAAAGCTTTTTTGTTGTTATTACTTGTATTCATTATGTTGCACATAAAAAGATCTACTTCAACTGGGTTAGGGTTTATTGGTGATCATGGTATTAATGTCTCCATTACATCTCCTTCTTTTTCTTGTGCTGGAGGACAGGAAGGGAGGAATTTACTGTATTTTTTTAGCATCACATTGGATGTTTTGGTTTAAATATCTTCCCAATGGTTACTTAATAAATTCTTTATTTAAATTCAGTATTGGTAGATAGGTAGTTTGTGCTTGTTGTCTGGTCTCAAAATGTAAATAAGATACTTGCATCATGCCAATTATCAAGTTATACTTATTTATATCACCAATGAAAGCATACATAAATACATATTTTTATTCGTTGCTTTATATATGATTGATGAACATTTACTTCTATTATGCGTTTCCTTTTTCATCTTGTTGGGATTTTTAAAAAAAAATAAATCGTTGTACTATTCTGCAGGTGCTCTTATATGCTGCTGCTGTAATGGTTTTGATATTCCCCTTTGATATCTTTTATTTTTCATCTAGATATTTCTTCTTAAGGACACTCTGGCGAATACTTTTCCCATTACAGGCAAGTTTACTTTTATTTGGATGTATTGTGTTAGTAAGTTCTGACGGTATTACTCTAATAATAGTTGACACTGTTTAAGCATCTGGCTTATATTTATGCTATGCATAACCAGGCAGATATATAAGCTTTGACATAGAATATGTAACTTATTCCCTTGCTTCTCTGCATTCAATTTTCATAAAAGTTACAGTCATGCAACTCACCCTACCTTTGGCAGCCATTTAAAGAACGTGCAACCAGTGTTAGTGCATTAGATGAGATCCTCACATGTTGTTCCAAGTGTAATGAAGTGCGAAGAAAAGCTGGCAAGACTTTGCATCATAAATAATAAGTCATTTAAAACAATTAATAGGTGCATCCATCAATGACATTGCTAGCGTATACAATATATACTATGTGCACAAGTAAAACCCTAGAAGAAGCATCATGTTGAACCTTCCTTGAAGATATATATGTGAGAACTGTTGCATTGTCAAACTTCGATGCATAGAGGAGAATTATTCTTGTTCTTTATTTATTCAATTTCTTAAGGCTTGATATTTGAGCCTAAACCTTGCCTTGCTTTACTCTGTCCCTTATGAATAGATGCTTTTCTCTGAAGCCCGGATACTCCAAAATAGCAAACGTACCGGTGTTGGACATTGATAATACCTTGATACTTTCTAATATGTATCTGAGAATTATCTGTTTTTTATTTATTTATTTATTTTGAAAAAAAAAATGACAGACACATCTCTTTTGACATAGCTATCAATGTGATTTAGAATTGGGTATGTCTTCATATGTCATTCTTATAGTCACTTTCTTTTTAAGATTAGTGATAAACATAAACATTAGATAAAATTTATATTTAAATGAACTGTTGATCAAAAACAAAATTTTGCATCATATATAATTTTTTACTAACGTATCCAAGACGTCTTGTATTCTTAATTTTTAAATTTTTGCCGTATCCCCATATCCATGTTGTGTTGTATCCCGTATTTGGGCTTCATAGATGCTTTTAGTATACTGTCGGAGCTTGGAACTATGCTTAAATATGATCTAACATTTTTCTATTTTCATTAAAACAGGCAATATCATTTGCAGATTTTTTCTTGGCTGATATCTTAACTTCCATGGCAAAGGTCTGCTTCCTTTTCTATATTATTTTTCTATGAGTAAAGTCTTTGTCCTCTTTTTCCATGTTAATCTTTATTATTAATTTCTATTTACTAAGTTTTGAGCCTAGATATATGTTCATTTAGAGATATGAAGCTATATACTTTTGCCTGCATTTACTTATGTTTATTACTACCTCTGGTCCTAATTATAAGCAACATATGACTTATTATCAAGACCAAGGAAAGTAATAATTACATATAATTATACCATAAGTTTAAGTTTTATTCCCAAAACACTCTTTAGTTTAAATAGAGTTAGTGTATTGTAAATAAAGTTAACAATAAAATAAGAGTATAAAAGAAATTTTATTTATATATAGGACCAGAGGTAGTATTATGGAATATGGAATTATGGATACAACACTGACACAATCTGAGAGTTTAGAATTGATCTAAATTTTAGTTTCTAGTAATGCATTTTACTGATTTATTTTGATTATGGTTGTAATTTTATGCAGGTCTTTTCTGATTTGGAGCGTTCAGTATGTAGAATGGTCCATCAACAGGTTTGATTCTGATAAATTGCTTTTAATGTCTTCTATTGTTGGTTTGAGAGATTACATTTACATTTTCTTTTAGTAACTTGAGTATCCTATTTTGATTATGAGAGAACTTGATCAAGTTCAGGCGTATGATGAATTCCTTTTTGTTTTGCATTGGGATCATGGAACAAGTTTCCTTGATTTCATTTAAAATATTTTCAAGATCTAAATCAGTTCATTTGATTTTATAATATTGAGATTTGTAGCTTTATTACAATTTTGATGTTCCATGGAGCTTATTTTTTAACAAATAGATGTTTTGGACTTGTATTTAGTTTTTTCCTTACTCCAGATGCTTTTTTTTCTCAACTTAGGGGGATGCATTTTTTTTTATTTTTTTGTAGGTTGCCACAATTGCTTGGTTGGAAGCGGATTCTGTTTGTGGCAGCCACTCTGTTGCTATCCCTTTGGTTCTTGTTTTGCCTTATCTTTTCCGCTTAAACCAATGTCTCCGGCATTACAAAGATAGTGGAGAGAAAACAGCTCTTCTAAATGGTAAGAACTCTGTCTTGCTCTAAGTAATACACTTTTTTGTTTCTGTTTTATAACTTATATTAGTCATCATCTGAATTTGTACAAGTTTATGAAATTGATATATGGAGTTTGGATATAGAATTTAGTTACAAGATTAAAGAATTGACTGCTGTTTGTATGTTAACTTCTGGTTTTATATCTTTGAAGATTAAAGAATTTAATCATTGATGAACAGCTGATCATGTTTCTCAAACAGATGGTTTTGTTGCTTTTCATTGATGTTCATTTCTTTTGGTTGTGGTTGCAGCTTTGAAATATTCGACCGCAGTGCCTGTGATTTTTCTTTCTGCCCTTAAATATCACGTCTTCCCTGATAGGTGGACAAACTTTTATAGGCCTCTATGGCTTCTGTCAGGTGTTGTGAACGCATCATATTCCTTCTACTGGGATGTGAATCGAGATTGGGACCTAAGGTATGCCCAGTGTTTGCCCTTGTTAAATAACTAGAACAGGTAACATTATAAGAGAAATAGGCAGTAAACCGTGTGTCTGAATACACCACGGAACATAGTTTATATAGACTTATTTGCATTTATTACACAATATATTGTTTCCTCTAGATAAGATATTGTTGCCTATATACCATAATTATGAATAGAATCAGAATATTATTTTTGATTTTCAACATTCCCCCTCAAGTTTGAGCATATAAATCATATGCACCAAGCTTGTTACATATCTGATTAACCCGTGGACCCTCAAAGCTTTGGTGAACACATCTCGCTGGTGATCACTAGAGTTAACAAATCTAGTGATGATATCTCCCGATTCAATTTTCTCTCTAACAAAATGACAGTCCACTTCAATGTGTTTGGTCCTTTCATGAAACACTTGGGTTAGATGCAATATGTAGAGCTGCTCGATTATCACAAATCGCAGTCATTTTGGCATCCTCTTCAAACTTGAGCTCTTTAATAAGTTGCTTTAACCGAGACAAGTTCACAAGTTGCTACTGACCATAGCTCTATATTCCGCTTCAAAGACTAGACCTTGCCACTACACTTTTGCTTCTTGCTCTTCCAGGGATATAAGGTTTCCACCAATCATTATACAATATCCTCAAGTAGATCGTCTGTCACTAGGAGAACCAAATTGAATCTGCATCCCGAATATCCAACAATTTGGACATATCCTTTGTCGTTATAAACAAGTCCTTTTCCAGGAGCACCTTTGATGTATTTGAAAATCCGCATAACTGCCTCCCAATGATCTTGACACAGAGAATTCAAGAACTGACTCACCACACTAACTGCAAAAGCAATGTCAGGACGAGTGACAGTAAGGTAATTTAGTTTCCCAACTAACCTTCGATATCTTCCTGAGTCTGCAAAAGGAATCCCTTGGTTAGGTAGCAGTTTGACACTGGGGTCCATAGGAGTGTCCATTGGCTTAGCATTCATTAGGCCAATTTTCTCAAGGATGTCAAGAGCATACTTCCTTTGAGAGATCACCACACCATCCTTGGATTGGGCCACTTCAATACCTAAGAAATATCGAAGTTTCCCAAGGTCTTTAGTTTGGAACTGGCGAGAGAGGTATTGCTTTAGTTGGGCTATGCCATGCTCATCTCCTCCAGGTGATAACAATGTCATCCACATACACAATGAGGTAGATACATCCCTCGTGGTGAATGGCGATAAAAGATCGAATGATCGGCTTCATTGCGAATCAAGCCAAATCATTGTACAACAAGATGCAAATCTGCCAAACCATGCTCTCGAGACTGTTTAAGTCCATATAGAGATCTCCGAAGTTGACAAACCATGGTAGATGATTCCCCCTGAGCAACAAAGCAGGGTGGTTGCTCCATGTAGACTTTTTCCTCAAGATCGCCATGTGGAAAGGCATTTTTTATATCAAGTTGGAAAAGGGGCCAATGGCGAATGGCTGCAATAGAAAGTAATAGTCGGACAGATGTCATCTTTGCCACAGGGGAAAACGTGTCAGTATAGTCTTGTCTGAATACTTGAGTGTAGCCCTTTGCCACTAAACGGGCTTTGAACCTATCAATCTTACCATTAGGTCCAATTTTAAGGGAGTACAACCATCGACACCCGACGGGGGACTTCCCAGGAGGTAGAGGAACCAGATCCCGTACCATTACTCCGGAGAGCACACATCTCGTCAATCATTGCACTCGCCGCCATCTGGGTGGGATAATGCTTCACCTGGAGAGTTAGGAATAGATACGAGAAGACAAAGACGAAAGGCAAGTATAAAGTAAGGGAGAAAGACGGTGATAACTCAACGTAACATAGTGAGGGGATGGGTTACGAGTTGTACGTGTACCTTTCCTCAAAGCAATGGGTAGGTCAGGGTCAGACGGAGGACCGGAATCCGGGAAAGATATTGGAGCTGGGGATGGGTCGATCATGGTCTCAATCTCAATTGCAGGGGTAGGCACATGTACCACGGGAGGCCGTGGTCGTCTGTGATATGTCTGAAAAGGTTTTTGTTGGAGGGGATGCTCAGGTGGGTCTTCCTCTAAAGCAACGGGAAGAGGAGCAAGAGAAGGACTCTTTGGAGAAAGAGAATGCACAGAGTCAAAGGAAGCGGAAGCGGAAGTAGATGCAAAGTAGGGCACAGACTCAAAGAAAGACACATCAGCAGAGATGAAATAACGTTTAAGGGTAGGAGAAAAACATTTATACCCTTTCGGGACCTATGGTAGCCAAGGAAAACACACTTGATGGATCGAGTGATAATTTGTCAAGTCCAGGTGAAAGGTTATGAATAAAACATGTGGAACCAAAGACACGGGGAGCCACGGGATGAAGAGGTGTATGGGGAAACAAAACAGTAGTATGGAGTTTGATTATTGGGACGAGATGATGGCATACGATTGATAAGATAACAAGTCGTGAGAACAAAGATCACCCCAAAAGTGAGAAGGGACATTGCCGTGAATGAAAAGTGTTCGAGTAGTTTCAACAAGATGTCGATTTTTGCGTTCGGCAATCCCATTTTGTTGGGGTGTATGAGCACAAGACGTTTGGTGAAGGATACCTTTAGATGCCATAAACTGTTGAAACTGGTTGGACAAGTATTCACGAGCATTATCACTACGAAGAGTTCGGATAGGAACACCAAACTGAGTTTGAATTTCATTATAAAATTTTTCGAATAGGGAAAATACTTCAGACCGATTTTTCATTAAAAACAACCATGTGCAATGACTAAAATCATCAATGAATGTAACAAAATATTTAAAGCCGAAAAAGGTTGTGACTTGAGACGGACCCCAGACATTTGAATGGATTAAAGCAAAAGGAGATGCAGCCCGTTTATTCATACGATCAGGAAACAACTGACATATGTGTTTTCCTAACTGACATGACTCACAATCTAAAGTAGACAGTTTGGACAAATTAGGAATCAACTTTTGAAGAATCGGAAGGCCAGGATGACCCAATTGAGCATGAATGGTAAGGGGAGATGCAGTGGCAGAATATGCTTGTGATGGGGCAGATAGGTAATAAAGACCATGAGACTCACATCCAGTGCCAATTGTCCATCTCGTACTCCTAGGTCTGCAAGACAACGATATCTTTAGTGAATGTGATCAAACAATCATGGGATTGGGTCAAGCGGTGAACGCACGAGAAAGGTTAAAAGGACAATTGGGTACAAATAAAACAGACTTAACGAGGTTAAATTGGGTAAGGGATGGGTGGTGCCAATTCCTTGTGATTGTGTTTGGGAACCATTGGCGAGAGGTAATAGTGGGTAGAAAACCTGGAGGTAGAAAGAGGAGAAAAGAGAGCGATTACCGGATATGTGATCGGATGCACCAGTCGTCAAGCACCCATTGACCCATAAAAGGAGACTGTGAGAGACAAGCAAAAGAATTGCAGTTGTGCTATCAAGCAATGACACTTTAGAGTTCGACGACTTGCATGCCACCTGGAGAAAGTCCTCATACATCGTAGGTGTTGTAGTAGACATGATGCAAAAGAAAAGTGGCAAAAACAGTACCACAATAAAACCCTAGAGGGAGAGAAAAAAAAATCTCGTCAAATGAAGGTGGCGCAAGAGGGGTAAGGTCGCTTGGGAGGGACGACGCCAGCGTTCAAGTCACCGCCGAGAAGGGGTCGCCACGCGCCGGAGACGCACATCAGAAAATGGTGTTTGGCACGTACAGATGACGCGTGTGTGGGCGCGTCGGAGTGCTGGTGGAGATTCCATCAACGGCGGAGGACGGCGGGGGCTGGCGCGATTCTGATGGCAGTGAAATTCGTCGGATGAGGTTGCCGGGAAATTTTCCGGCACGGCGGTCGGCGGCAGTCGGCGAAGGGTTTCAGAAAAAAAATTTGGAGACCGCAGCAGCAAGGTTAGAAAGCAATACGAAAACTTGTTTCCAACAAAATTGCGTCGGAGGACAATGGATCCTTCGGAAAAAAAAAAAACGGTTTTAGGTACTACCCAACTAGGCTCTAGATACCATGTTAAATAACTAGAACAGGTAACATTATAAGAGAAATAGGCAGTAAATCGTGTGTCTGAATACACCACGGAGCATAGTATATATAGATTTATTTGCATTTATTACACAATATATTGTTTCCTCTAGATAAGATATTGTTGCCTATATACTATAATTATGAATAGAATCAGAATATTATTTCTGATTTTCAACAGCCCTAATATGCACTTTTAATAGTATCTTTTGAGCTAAGGTTCTGTCTAACTGTAGAGATGTATATTCCACTGTCAGTAATGTTTTTATATCTTAGCCAAACACCTTTAGAAATGGAAGAAATTATTATTATTTCCAGAAGTGAGGCTACTAGTATTATGATATAATTATTGCTTTCTTTTTTGCCAGTGGCTTCACTCGAATATTCAAGTTTAACAAGCCACATTTGTTCTCATATATGTTACATGGAAGGAGATGGGTAAGTTTTGTTATATAAGAATAGCTTGTGTTCAGTAGCTCTTTTACCTTTGGAATTTATCATTCATATTGATTTTTCAAGGTAAAACAGTTGAAATGGTGTTGTAAAAATGGCTTTAAAGAGATCAAAATATAAACATTTATGGGACTTTGGGTTATCAAGAAAAGTTAGTTTGTGTCTGGAGGTCAAGTGTATATAATATAAAAAGATAAAAATGATTTTACAATTTTTTTTTAAATAGGCCATGGATTCCTCTATTCACGATGAGGAGCCAATAAGCCATCCGTTATTATAACTCTATCAATCACTTATTATAACTCTTCATATGCGTATAACCTTATTAATGTGATTCTTAGTTCTAACTGGTTAGCTGAATTTGTGAAAACCGACATGATGAAAAAATAAAATAACAGTGGAGAGCTGAAATAAAATAACAGATTGTTTTCTAAGTGTGCTGAAGTGATTTTTATGTACCTACAGGTTTACTTATGGGCGATTGGAAGCAATCTTATTTTGCGTTGCACGTGGACATATAAGCTGTCTGCCCATCTTCGTCATAATTACCTCACGGTGTTCTTCATTGCTGCTTTGGAGATTTTCCGCCGCTTCCAGTGGATCTTTTTCCGGGTTGAAAATGAGTGGAACAAGATGAATTCCAAATCACACTCGCATCTCTCAGTCAATGAGATCTCAAACGATGAAGAGAAATTACTTCATTCGATTAACTACAGTGTATAGGCTAGATAACAGTATGATGCTTAATGCGTTGCAGTATCATACAAGGTATATTTCAAATATTTTGACGATAGGGGATCTCCATTCCCTTTTATGATTCTCGGTTATATATGTCATTCTTTATTCACACACAAAAAAAGGAAAAACAGTTTATTCTTACCGTGCTCTTCTGCAATATCTTGTTCCATTCTATAACAATTTTATCTTGTATAGCCTTCTGGTTAATACCATCGTTTATATATATATATATATATATATGGGCCATGTTGTACCCACAATAATCTCGGGTGAAAAAGAAAATCTGATATCGTACAACTGCAGCAACCCTTATAGATAAATATTACTAGTCTCTATTGGCTGCATCATGCATCTTTTACTAACTCTACAATCCAACACCGGAAAAGCATCATTTTACTATTATGAAGTATCTGAAGTTAGTAACGCTATTCAGTCACTGGTTAGACATTTATGCTTCTATAAGTTCCTTCATAGGGGCCTAGTGTTTGCGATGTACGAAGATAGACTTCCAGTTTTGTTAACACATGAACCAATCGAGCAATGTCTATGTTGCCAGACTGTATTCTCGTGCGTGCCTTGTTTTTTTCCTAGGACACTACGCAAGGGTGGGGACCTCTGATATAGAATATTAGTGGCTTGAGATTTACAAGGAATCTTCAATCGCAATCTTAAAACTTAGTTTGTAGTAGAGCCACACAGAGTTGCAGTTATCACCCTCTTAGTCTTTGACCTCTCAAATAGAACAGCCATGACATCTATCTGCTTGTGTTAACTCCCTCTGGTGAAACCACCAAGATGGCCTAAATGTTAACAGCAGGTGAGTACAGCAACCATGGCCGGCCGCTGCAGCTGGATACAAGCCTGGCCGAGCTAAACTTGCCCAGAGTGCTCTGTGTCCTGTCTTCCACCATAGAGAAGCTGGTGGCTCGTAATGAAAAGCTCGCGGGTATCCTGAACCAACAGCTAGATGGACTGAACTGTGGCTCAGTAAGACTTGGGAACAGCTTGAATACATTTCATGGCGTAAGAGCACCAAGCATAAGCATACCTAAGTACTTGGAGAGGATATACAAGTACACTAATTGTAGCCCCTCGTGTTTTGTGGTTGGCTATGTGTATATAGACAGGTTAACACATAGACACCCCGATTCTCTTGTCACATCCTTGAATGTGCACAGACTGCTAGTAACCAGTGTCATGGTCGCTTCCAAGATGCTGGATGATGAGTGAGTCCCTGCCCTCATTTCTCTCTATGATATTGTGAGAAATTACAGATACAACCACAATTATGGTCATGTTGTGGTTGCAGACAGCTTAAAAACCTTGATGTTGCGGCGGTCTTATAAAGTCTTCCATGCTGCTTAAATTGTGGGGCTGTGCAAGACATCTGAATGGAGTGAAGATGGGTTTTAGTTTAGCTAATTTTACTTCTCCTACTATATATATATAGTTCTTATAGTTTACACTTTTATGAACTCTCCAATGAAACTATAGCTTTATTGTCTTTATTCTGGTTGTCTATATATTCTTGTGCTTTATTATTCTTTGCTTCTCTGAATTGTAGACATTACAACAACGCCGTGTATGCTCGAGTGGGAGGAGTGAGCAATGCTGAATTGAACAAGCTTGAGTTAGAGTTACTCTTTCTGTTGGATTTTAGAGTAATGGTAAGCTCTCGGGTTTTTGAGAGCTACTGCTTTCACTTAGAAAAAGAGATGGTTGTGAATGGCACAGGCATGAAGATTGAAAGGGCACTAACACCAAAGGCTATGGATGACTTTGAGGTTGAAATATCCATTGAAGATAAACAAAGCCCTTCCCCACCTCAAATCGTAGACTGACATGGTCAGTGTTGGTTGTGGTCAATTTTGGGTCCCATGGATGCACCCCTTAGTCCTTACCTTTCTCTTCACGGCGTTGCAATTATTGGATCATTCATGGGACAGTTTCGTTTCTTGTATTTCCTGTCCATGTCAAAGCTTGTAATACCCTTTTGCTTTTGCATCCTGCAAAAATAGTACGAGGCTGATATATATTATTATATGATTCACACCAACTTTATTAATTTGGCTTCCCTTATTTAATTTTTTTTTTAAAAGAAAGTTCACTTTTCTTGGAATTTTGAATTCATTTTTATCTTTGAAACTCAGTCAAGTTCAGTGTGTGGTCAAATTAGGCAGGGGTAGTTAAGAAACTATGACATGTTCCAATGTTTTTACAATTGGACTTTTTCTTAATCAATAACAAAAGTGTTGAAAAAAAAAAAGATTTTGAAGTTGAATCAGAATTTTAAATTTTAAATTTATCACTTGAATGAGTATTAAAGTGAGAATATTTACTTATATATTATAAATGATAAAATGTGATTTGTAAAGTTAAAATATTCTTTTTACGATACACTTCACTTTAATCTAATGAATTAGTTTAAATATCTAATAATTAAGGTTGAGTTGAGCTTTTAAAAATATAATATGAAAAACTTAAATTTATTTTATATGATATTATTAACCATTTTATTTTTTAAAACTTATATACTTTAAATACTTATTTTTTCAAAATAAAATTTTAAGTACACTGAATTATGAATATGAATTAAATATGACACTAATCTTATTCACAATAATATGAATATTGTGACCAAAATTTTTAAAAAATTGAATTCAAAATTTTTTGTTATTTTTTTCCCGAATGAACGTAAAATGTTTAACAAGATGTCAATCTCTTCATTTTTAAAATTTTATTTAATATGATTAACATGAATTTTTATACGCTGTATCAAATTATTTTAAATATACTTTTTAAAATTATTATTTCAAGTATCACCAAAATATCATATGTAATAAATATTTATAAAAAAAAACATCATATGTAATAAATTGCATTGAATGAGAATTTAAAACTATCGTACGTGTTAATTAAATTCGTCATTTTAATATACTTTCATATAATTCCACCATATATCCTTTAAAAAAAAAAGTCCACCATGAAATTTGGTATGTTACCTTTACCAAATCCAAAACATCGTAACGTTAAATTGACATTTTTGGAGCAAATCTGTAAGTTCTGACGGCAGCTTATAGCGGTCGTTGACGGCAAAGAGAGACACAAACATAACACAAATGTCATCTGTTTGAGTTTGAACATTGATTCGTTGTTTTCTCTGCAAAATCAAATCTTCATAGTGATTGTTGATGAACAATTGAAGTGTCCCTCCGATTTGAGGATTTCTGCGACGGCGAGCCATGGCCCCCGGCGGGGATGGTGACACCTCCAAACAAGAGCTCTTCCACCTCATCAAACGCTTCGGAGCTTACGTCACTTTCAAGATCTCCAATCTCTTCTCTCACTCTCTCCACAACCTCGTATTTCTATTCTCTCTCTCTAGCTTCCTTGCTTTAATCGCAATTTTTCTCATTTTTTAATCGGCCCATCATTCGCTTGGATCTGATTTTTTGATATTAAAATCTTATCTTTTTGCTGATTGTCGCTTGCCCAATTCGTAATTATTTGTTCTTGTTTCCTGTTTTTCACTCCTTGTCTGAAGTTTCGATTTGGGTGCTTTCCTTGCCCCTTTATCGTTGAATAAATGGTTGTGATCGGGGATTGTGTAATTCTCAATTCTAACTCTGAAAGTTTATTTTTTAGCGATAAAACTCAACTGGGTTTTTTTCCCTAGTTAATTTATCGTTGGGTGGGGGTAGAAAGGGTCAGTTTTTATGTTATTGTCAAAATGAAAAAAAATCAGTTTCCTAGAATGCATCATAATAGGTTTCGTTAAAATTTGTAGTTTGGGTGCTTAAAAATGAAGTAAAGTACTATTTGGGAAGGTAAAAATAGTGATTCTGATTAGTGACTACTAGTATCTGCTGCTACGTATCTATTTTAGTGAGGTTGTATGGTATAAATGATCAAAGTATTGTTTTGGCCCTTGTTTTATGCTTGTCTATTTCAATGATCTTAGAAATGGTATGCTTGGTATTAGGACTTACGTTCTATCGGGGCAGTTGCTGGTCTTGCTGTTGCAATTGTTTTCACTTGGAGACTGTTGAGATCTCCATCTGGATCTCAACGGAGGCAACAAAAACGGCAAGGTCCTTCATCTAGTAATCCTGGAGTCACTACACATTCAAATACGTCAGTCGTTCCTTCGGATGCTTGTTCACCCTTAGAAGATTCAAGGGCGCAAAATGTTGTCGATGAGTTCTTTCAGCCAGTTAAGGTATCATCGCTTTCCCTTGCATGATGCTCCAGATTTCAGATGATGCATGAATGCTTTTGGATAAACACAGGAAAAGTTAGAATGAGTTTGATAGCTTTGCTTGTGATTGGCGATTCTAAGCTTGCTTTTTCTTTGACTTTTTTCAGCCAACTTTGGGACAGATAGTTAGGCAGAAGTTGAGTGAAGGAAGAAAGGTAATTAAATATATTCTTTGTGGTACTCTTATTTGCTAATGACGTATGTTCCATGCACAGTTTATTATTGTTATGGTATTATAGAAATTCATGTCTTGGATGACCACCTTAGATCTTAATATACTGAATGGTAAATTAATGTGTCATAACTTTATATATTATATTTTCTTGACATTTACACATGTTGAGCAATCACTTTTTAAAGTTGAGTCTGAATGAAAATGGTTTTGGAAGGTTGATGTAAAATTGTTCTTGTTGTTATTGCTACCTATTCTTACATAAACTTAACACAAACTGAATAATATGATGAAGTCAAGTGCTTTGTGCCCCGTCAGTTCCTGAACCCCTTGATTGAGAATCAAATGACTGCAATTATTTTGTATGATTTGAATAATCTATTGATGCAGAGTTGCACTACTGATGATGACGTCAAAATTACTCATAAAAAACATGTCTTGTTGATAGAATGAGGCAATGAGCAATGCTACTTATCAACATTCTTTGAAATTTCAATTTTAATTTTGAAGTTCAATGTTTGATGATAACCTCCTTACTAAATGGAGGAACTTGAAAATTGAAGATTACTCATTAAATTAATAATTGGAAATTAAATTAATCTAACATTTGAGGTTGTAAATAAAACTATTCCCACATACAAACTACTTTTTATGTTTACTTTCACATGCAAATTTAGTGCTTTTATGTTTTTTGTTATTTATTTTTTCTATATTATAGATTTATAGATGGTGCAGATATTATTGTTTTTCTGCTTATGGTAAACCTGAATAAGAGATCTTATGAACCCTCTTTGTGCAACATAGTTGGTTATAACCAGATTGAGAGTTGAAGCTCTTGATTACATACAGAGCATTTGTGTTACTTGTTTGTGTTGTTAGTTATTACATGTTGGCATCATGGCATGTGGATAATGTTTCCTAACTGCTATGGCCAATGTGTGTATGTACTATGTAGGTAACATGTCGTCTTCTTGGAGTGATCCTTGAGGAAAGTAGTCCAGAGGAGCTGCAGGTGGTGAAATTGTCCTTTTTTATACTTCTGTTTTGTGACATCAATGCAGAGAAAGATATAAATGTGGTTCATTCTGTTCTTGGCAGAAACAAGCTACTGTGAGGTCCTCTGTGCTAGAAGTATTATTGGAAATAACAAAATTTTGTGATTTATATCTCATGGAACGAGTTCTGGATGATGAAAGTGAGGTGTGTCATTTGTCAGCTTATACCAGTCACTCATTGTGTCTTATCTGATGAAATTAATGGAATTAATTAACAATACTTTTCATTATATGCTGAAAAGCTTCCTACTTTCTCAAAATGTTCTTTACAATAAATTGATTCTATAAAAATGAACAAAGATATTGTATAGTTGCTTGAGGCAAAAAACTCTTACCGTAGCATGTAAAACTTTAATGGTCATCATTAGTTCTTTTCCAACAAAATGTTATTCATTCTAGTCCTTATCATCAGTGAATGAAGTTTACAAGGTAGTTGCTAAAATGAGGATTTTGTAATGTCAGGAGCTAAAGTGAGTAAGTGACTAATGCTTACAATTGCAGAAACTAAAGTGGGGGTTTACTCTTGTTTACATCATGCTAATGTTAATTGAACTTGTTGAGTTAGTATGTATCTTACAGATGTTAGTATTAGGTGCACACCACCTTGTTGTATACCATATTGTTGAAATGTTTACTCTTTATATATGGACTATTTTTATTTTTTTGCAGAAAAGAGTTCTTGTAGCATTGGAAGAAGCAGGGGTATTCACTTCAGGTGGTCTGGTCAAGGACAAGGTATGTAGACATTCATAAAACAATTACACTGTATTTTTCTTTGTAGAACTTAATTACTCCTTGCTGTGGCATTGCTGAGCTTTTTGTCAGCCAATTTTATTTTTTAATATAAACAAGTATTTTCTGCTTTACGCGAATGGTTGTATGCCGTATAAATGTTGGTGGACAATATGGGAGTATCTATTTCATTTTTTAATTTTTATTCAAAATGTATCAATATTATCTATGTAATAACTTCTATGTGATTAAAATTTGTTTTGGCAGACATGTTGATCATAGATTACAGTTACAGAGAACCTTTAGTTTTCTGATTTTTTTTATTATAGAATTTTGATTAATGTTGAGAAAGACCAAATACAAATTCAATGGTCAGCTTGACTGGGTGGTCTTATTTTTATACAACAACAATAATAAAATATGTTTGGGGTCATTTGTTGCTTGTTTCTTAGTGTTCTTTTCAAGAGGTACTTAAAACCTGAAATTCTGAAAAGCCATTAGTTAAGAGTCATGAGTGCCTCCTCATCTTACCTGCAAAAAATATATCTGCTTTTCATGATAGTTAGTTCAACAATCAAGAAAAAAAGAAGAGAGAAATGTTTCAAAACTAATAGCAGCAAATAGACATTGACGAAATCCAGATTTGGCGCACGCATCTGTCTTCTGTGTATCTTATGAATGCTGTAAATATCCATGAGTTCAACAAACTGCTTGCTGCCTACTTTCCTCTCGTGCTTCTAAATAACCTTTTTGTACTCTTTTTTGATCTGTGGTACCTTATATGCAGGTTCTGTTCTGCAGCACAGAGAATGGGCGGTCATCATTTGTTCGGCAATTGGAACCTGATTGGCATATTGATTCAAATCCTGAAATTGTCTCCCAGTTAGCTGTATGTTACTATATATCTCAACTCCATCCATCAAACCAAATTCATGCATTGATACAATAGCCATATTGTTATTGTTGTTATTGAGGCTATAAGATCATCATGTTTTATTTTGTCTTCTAAGGATTAACAACAAATCATGTTGCAGAGGTTTATCAAGTATCAACTTCATGTATCTCCTTACAAAACTGAAAGAACTGCTGCCAATGTGTTCAGTGCTCCATCTCTGGAACAGTTCTTTGGATCCATATGAAATTAAAACCGCTACAGATCAGATGTTATTCGTAAATGTCTCCTAGTTTGTTTCTATGTGCATCTTGGGTTCCACATTCACCAAGTTTTTTTCCAGCTTTTCTAGATGTATGAGAACAAGGTTAGATTTTTCTTAAAAGATTTAAGGTTCTTACTTCTCACTCTAGGTAGGGGAAAGACCTTATGTGTATGATGATGCTTTGAAGAAGTTTTACTATTTTCTTTTGGTTTGAAATTTGTGCATTATTTTGTATCCCATCCAGACAATTTTAACTGGCAAGGTGACAATTTTTATTAGATGTTTGTATTTGATCATGTTTCATTACGATATACCATCATAAATAATAATAATAATAATAATAATAATAATAATAGTGATCATCCTCCAAATGTCAAGTGACTAAGAAAGAAGTTTATTGATTCTTGATTGCACACTATTGCAACATTGGTGTATTTCTTTTTATTCATAAACATTGGTGTATTTGAATCGCTGGAAACAAGAGCAAACCACGTGAATAATAAAAATCAATAGCATGGCTCAAATAACACCATAGACTGCATTAAAATAAACTACACTGGGCAATACAAATACAATGTTTAATAGTCACCAACTAACCGACAAAGTTTAAGAAGATAATAATATGTACAAAGATCACTAAAGTTTTATTCACAGTCTTAGAATTTAGTATCCATGATTTAAAGTTTTATTTATGATTTATGGTTTAGGTTTAAGGTTAATGATTCAAGGTTTAAGGTTTAGGATTTTATGGTTCATTATTTTAGAGTTTTATGATTTTAATGTTCATGGTTTATTATTTTTGATATGTGGTTTAAGGTTTAAGATTTGTGATTCAAGGTTTGGGTCTAAGATTTATGGTTTATGATTTAAGGTTTATGAGTTATGATTTTAGCATTATGGTGCACAGTGTATAATTCATTGTTTAAGGTTTATAATTTAGTATTTAAGGTCAATATTATATAGTTTTATTGATTAGGTTTTAAGATTTATAGTTTGAGGTTCAGGGTTTTAGAGTGTTTCATGATTTTAAGGTTTAAATTTTAGGGTTTCTTTGTCTACGATTTAGGGTTTATAAGTTATGGTTGTAGGGTCTTAGGTTAATGGTATATTTATCATGTATAGTTTAGAGTTTTAGAGTTTAAAATTCACTATTTTAGGTTTCAATTTTTGGGATTTAGGGTTTAAGAATATGATTTTCAGTGTTTATGATTTCATGGTTTAAGGTTTCATGATTTAGGTTTTAAGGTTTCATGGTTTGGGGTTTCAACTTCATTATTTTAAGCTTTTAGAGTTTAAGGTTTAGTGTTTTTTTTATAGTTAATGGTTGGTGTCTAGGATTTATGATTTAGAATTTTATAGTTTATGGTTTTAGGATAGGGTTTAAGGTTAATGGTTTATGATTTTAGGGTTTATAGTTTTATGATTCAATGTTTTAAGATTTAGTGCTTAAGGTCTACGATTTATGATTTAAGATTTAAAGTTTTATGTTTCATGATTTATGATTTTATGATTTATAGTTTCATGGTTTAAAATTAGGGTTTATGTTTATGGTTTAGGATTTAAGGTTTCATTTCATGGTTTAGGATTTATGGTTTCATAGTTTATGATTTAGGGTTTCATTTCACGATTTATGATTTATGGTTTCATTTAAGATTTATGGTTAATGTTTCATGGTTTATGATTTAAGGTTTCATTTCATGGTTTAGGATTTAGGGTTTCATTTCATAGTTTATAATTTTGAGTTTCATTAAGATTTAGGGTTTCATATTTTAGGATTTAGAGTTTCATTTCATGGTTTATGATTTAATATTTCATTTAGGATTTATGGTTTCATTTATGATTTAATGTTTTGTGAAACCCTAAATCCTAATTTATTGTTTCATTAATGAAAACCAAAGAATTTAAGCTTTCATTAATGAAACCTTAAGGATTTGGGATTTCGCTAATGAAACCCTGAAGGGTTTCATTAACAAAACTCTAAATAATTAAGAGTTTCATTTATGAAACCCTAAATATTTAGGGTTTCATTAATGAAATCCCAAGAAATTAGGGTTTCGATAATGAAACCCCAAGGATTTGAGGTTTTGTTAATGACACATTAAGGATTTGAGGTTTGGTTAAGGAAACCCTAAAGATTCGAGGTTTCATTAATGAAACCCTAAGAATTTTGGATTTTGTTAAAACCCCCCTAAGGATTTAGGGTTTTATTTATGAAACTCTTAGACTTTGAGGTTTAGTTAATAAAACCTACTTGTTAATGAAACCTTAAGGATTTAGGGTTTCATTAATGAAATCTTAAGGATTTAGGGATTTATTAATGAAATCCTAAGGAATTGGGGTTTCTTCAATAAAACCTTAAGGATTTGATCATTCGTTAATGAAACCTTAAGAATTCTAGATTTCGTTAATGAAATCTTAATGATTTGGGATTTCGTTAATGAAAAAGAAATTTAACAAACCCTAAAACCTTAGGATTTCATTAACGAAACCTTAAATTCTTAGGATTTTATTTATGACACCCCAAATCCTTAAGGTTTTATAAATGAAACCCTAAATCCTTAGGGTTGCATTAATAAAATGTCAAATCCATAGGGTTTCATCATTGAAACATTAAATCCTTAAGGTTTCATTAACAAAAACCTAAATATTCGATTTCATTAACAAAACCATAAATCCTTAGGGGATTAATAATGAAACCCCAAATCCTTAGGATTTCTTTAACGAAAACCCAAACCTTTATCTAATCATTAATGAAACCTTAAATATTTGTGGTTTTATAGTGAAATCCTAACAATTTGGGATTTTGTTAATGAAACCATTAGTATTTGGGGATTCGTTAATAAAACTCTAATGACTTGGGGTTTCATTAATGAAACACTACGGGTTTAAGGTTTCATTAAAAAACCCCTAAATAAATGAGAGTTTCATTTATGAAACCCTAAAGATTTAGGATTTCATAAATGAAATCCTCACGGAGTTAAGGTTTTGATAATGAAAGCCTAAGGATTTGTGGTTTTGCAATGAAACCTTAATGATTTAGGGTTTCGTTAATAAAACCCTAAGATTTGGGATTTTGTTAATGAAATCTTAAGTATTCAAGGTTTCATTTATGAAACCCTTAAAATTTTGGGTTTTGTTAATTAAACCCACAAGGATTTAGTGTTTCGTAAATGAAACCCTATGGATTTATGGTTTTATTAATGAAACATTACCAAAATTGGGGATTCGTTAATCAAACCTTAAGGATTTGGGTTTGATTAATGAAATCTTAATAATTTGGGGTTTCGTTAATGAAACCCCAATGATATGGAGTTTCTTTAATGAAAAAGAAATTTAACAAAACCCTATAACGTTCAAGTTTCATTAACAAAACTTTAAATTCTTAAGGTTTCATTTATGAAATCCCAAATCCTTATGATTTCATTAATGAAACCCCAATCCCTTAGAGTTTCATTAACGAAATGTCAAATTCTTAAGATTTCATGAACAATAAACCTTAAACCATTAGGGTTTCATCAAAGAAACCCAAAATACTTAGGATTTCATAAATGAAACAATAAGGATTTAGGGTTTCTTTACTGAAACCATAAACCATTAGGGTTTTATTGACAAAACCTTAAACACTTAGGATTTCATTAATGAAACCACAAATCCACAATTCCATTAACAAAACCCTAAATTCTTAGTGTATCAATAATGAAACTCCAAATCCTTACTGTTTTCTTAATGAAACCGCAAACCTTTGGATTTTCATTAATGAAACCCCAGATGATGGGAGGTTTCATTAATGAAATCCTAAAAATTTGTGGTTAAACCATAACAATTTGGGATTTCGTTAAGAAACCTTTAATATTTAGGATGTCATTAATGAAACCATTAGTATTTGGGTTTTCGTTAATAAAACCCTAAGTATTTAGGGTTTCTTTAATGAAACCTTACGTGTTTAGGGTTTCATTAACAAAACCGTAAATAATTAAGAATTTCATTTATGAAACCCTAAATCCTTAGGGTTTCATTAATGAAAGCTTAAAGATTTATGGTTTCGTAGTGAAACCCTAACGATTTGAGGTTTCATTAATAAAACCCTAAGGATTTAAGCTTTTGTCTCAGAATTTGAGGTTTCGTTCATGAAACCTAAATATTTAGAGTTTTGTTAATGAAACCCTAAGGATTTAGGGGTTCATTTATGAAACCTTTAGAATTTGGGATTTCGTAAATGAAACCCACAAGGATTTAGGATTTCGCAAATGAAACCTTATGGATTTAAGCTTTCGCTAATGAATCACTACCAAAATTCGAGTTTCGTTAAGGAATTCTTAAGGGTTTTGGGTTTCTTTATTGAAACCTTAAAGATTTAAAGTTTCTTTAATGAAATCCTAAGGATTTCGGGTTTTATTAATTAAACCCTAAGCATTTGAGGTTTTGTTAATGAAACCCCAATAATTTGTGATTTTTTTAATGAAAAAAGAATTTTAACAAAACCTTAAAACCTTCGAGTTTTATTAACAAAACCTTAAACTCTTAAGGTTTCTTTTACGAAACCCCAATTAATTAGGGTTTCATTAACAAAATGTCAAATCCTTAAGGTTTAATAAACAATAAACCCTAAACCATCAGGGTTTCATCAAAGAAATCCTAAATACTTATTATTTCGTATTTAATACAATAAGGAATTAACATTTCTTTAATTAAACCATAAATCATTAGGGTTTCATTGACAAAACCCTAAATTATTAGGGTGTCAATAATGAAACCCCAAATCCTTAGGGTTTCTTTAACAAAAACCCAAACCTTTGTGTTTAGTTAAGGAAAACCCAAATAATTAAAGGTTTCATTAATCAAACCTTATCATTTGTGGTGTGTAATGAAACCTTAACAATTTTGGGATTTCGTTAATGAAACCATTAGTATTATGTGTTTCATTAATAAAATCCTAAGTATTTGGGGTTTCGTTAATGAAACCTTACTAGTTTAGGTTTTCTTGAACAAAACCCTAAATAATTAGGAGTGTCATTTATGAAACCTTAAGGATTTAGGGTTTCATTAATGAAATCCTAAGGATTTGTGATTTCGTAATGAGGCCCTAACAATTATGGGGTTCATTAATGAAACCTTAAGGATTTGGGGTTTCGTTAATGAAATCCTATAAATTTAGGGTTTCAATGAAACATTATGAAATTGGGGTTTCGTTAATGAAATTTTAAGAATTTGGGGTTTCGTTAATGAAATTTTAAGAATTTAGGGTTTTGTTGTTGAAACCTTAAGAATTTAGGGTTTCGTTAATGAAAAAAGAAATTTTAGGGATTTAGTGTTTCATTTATGAAACCCTTAGAATTTGGGGTTTCATTAATGAAATCTTAAAAATTTAGGATTTTGTTAATGAAACATTACGAAATTGGGATTTTGTTAATGAAACCTTAAGAATTTGGGATTTCGTTAATAAAATTTTAAGAATTTTGGGTTTCGTTATTAAAACACTAAGAATTTTGGGTTTTGTTAATGAAAAAAGAAATTTAACAAAATCCTAAAGTCTTAGGGTTTCATTAAAGAAACCTCAAATCCTTATGATTTCATATACGAAACCCTATATCTTTAGGGTTTCATTAACAAAACTTCAAAATCCTTAAGGTTTCATTAAAGAAATGTCAAATCCTTAAGGTTTCATAAATAATAAACCTTAAACTATTAATGTTTCATAAGTGTAAAAAAAGGATTTAGCGTTTCTTTAATGAAACCCTTAGGGTTTTATTGACAAAACCCTAAATTCTGAGGGTTTCATTAACGATACCTTAAATTTATGATTTCATTAATGATACCCTAAATCTACGATTTCATTAACAAATTCCTAAATCATTTAGGTGTCAATAATGAAACCCCAAATACTTATAGTTTCTTTAACGAAACCCCAAACCTATGGATGTTTGTTAATGAAATCCTAACAATTTGGGATTTCGTTACTAAAACCATTAATATTTTTGGTTTCATTAACAAAACACTAAATAATTAAGTGTTTCATTTATGAAACTTTAAGGATTTAGGGTTTCATTAAAGAAACCCTTACGGAGTTAGGGTTTCATTTATGAAAGCCCAATGATTTTTAATTTCGTAATGAAACTCTAAGGATTTGAGGTTTCGTTAATAAAACCTTAAGGATTCGGGATTTCATTAATCAAACCCTAAGGATTTGACACTTTGATAATGAAACCCCAAAGATTTGACACTTCGTTAATAAAATCCTAAGGATTTAGGTTTTCGTTAATGAAATCCTATGGATTTGATGATTTATTTAAGAAATCCTAAGAATTTGGGGTTTCGTTAATGAAGACATAAATATTTAGGATTTTGTGAATGACAGCTTAAGGATTTATGATTTTGTAATGAAACCCTAATGATTTGGGATTTCATTAATGAAACCCTAAAATTTAGGGTTTCATCTATGAAACCTTTATAATTTGGGGTTTCGTTAATGAAACCCACAAAGATTTAGGGTTTCATTAATGAAATCCTATGATTTTGATGATTTATTTATGAAACCCTACAAATTTAGGGTTTTGTCAATAAAATCCTAATGATTTGACATTTTGTTAATGAAACCCTAAAAATTTGTGGTTTCATTAATGAAATCGAAAGGATTAGAGTTTCATTAATGAAATCCTAAGTATTTAGGGCTTCGTTAATGAAACCTTAATGCTTTGGGATTTTGTTATTTCGTTAATGAAACAATCAATTAACAAAATCCTAAGGGTTTACAATTTCATCAACAAAACGCTAAAACCTTATGGTTTCATTAAACCCTAAGTTCTCAAGATTTCATTAACAAAACCTTAAACCTTTAGAATTTCATTAACGAAGTGTCAAATCCTTGGGGTTTCATAAACAATAACCCCTAAACTATTAGGGTTTCATTAAAGAAACCATAAATCCTTGGGGTTTCATAAATGAAACCACATTGATTTGGAGTTTTGTTAATGAAACCAAAAATCATTAAGTTTTATTTACAAAACTTTAAATCCTTAAGATTTTATTAATGAAACTTCAAATCTACAGTTTTATTAACAAAGCCCTAAATCCTTAGGGTTTCATTAACAAAACCCTAAAGTTTAAGGTTTCTTTAATGAAATCCAAAAGTTTTGGATTTTCATTAAAGAAACCCCAAATCATTAGAGGTTTCATTAATAAAACTCTAAGCATTTGTGGTTTCGTAATGAAACCCTAAGGATTAGAGTTTCATTAACAAAATCCTAAATAATTGGGGGTTTCATTTATAAAACCCTTAGGATTTCAAGGTTCATAGATTTCTTTAACGAAATCCAAATTCCTTAAAGTTTCATTAATGAAGCCCAAAACCTTTGTGGTTTCATTAATGAAATCCAAAATTCTTAAGGTTTCATAAATGAAACACAAACAGATTTACCGTTTCGTTAATGAAACTATAAACCTTTAGGGTGTTATTAATGAAACCCTACATCCTTATGATTTTATTAATGAAACTCCAAATCCTTATGATTTTATTAACAAAACCTTAAATCATTAGGATTTTATTAATGAAACCTCAAAGCCTTAAGGTTTCATTAATGAAATCCTAAATCCTTATGGATTTTATTAACAAAACCTTAAATCCTTTGGATTTCATTAACGAAACCCAAAATCTTTATGGTTCTATAAATGAAGCCCCCAAGGATTTAGAGTGTCGTTAATGAAACCCTAAACCCTTAAGGTTTCTTTAACGAAGCCCCAAATCCTTAAGGTTTCATTAAGGAAACCTTTAATCGTTAGACTTTCGTTTATGGAACTTTAAATTGGGATTTAGGGTTTAATAAAACACTAAATCATAAATGAAATTCTAAATCATAAATAGTTAAATGAAATTCTAAATCATAAACCATGAAATCAAATACTAAATCTTAAACCATGAAATAAAATCTTAAATCATAAAACATGAAACTCTAACCTTAAATCTTATATAAAACAAAAGTCATAAACTATGAAATGAAATCCTAAATCCTAATTTCTTAAATCCTAAAACTTAAACTATAAACAATAATCCCTTAAACCCTAAAACTCAAACCATAGACCCCCAACCCAAACATTAAATTCCAAACCTCAAACCTTAAACATTTACCCTTAAACCTTAAACCATAAACCACATATCACAAACCTTGAATCTCAAACCATAAACCTTAAATAGTAGCCTTAGAAACCTACACTCTAAATCTCAAACCCCAAATCCCAACCTATAAACCCTAAACTCAAAACTATAAACCTTAAGACATAAACCATGAAGCATAAACATTACGCCTCAGATCATAAACCACATATCATAAACCATAGACTCTAGATCATAAATCCTAAACCCAAAATCCCAACCACCAACTCCAACCCACAAACCCTAAATTGTAACCATTAACTCCCAAACCCTAAACATTAACACCAAACACAACACTAAACCTCAGTCTCAAACCCCAAACCATAAACCCTAAATTCTAAACCACAAACCATAAGGCCTAAACCATAAATCACAAATCCAAACCCAAACTCGCAAACCAGAAACCTAAGATCCCGAACCTCAAATCCTAAACATAAACCATAAATCCTAAACTCCATGACACAAACCTCAAACATCAACATCCAACCCTAAACCATACCAATAAATCACAAACCATAATCTCAAAATCATAAATCACATGTCATAAATCCTAAACTTAAATTATAATTCCTTAATCCTAAACAATAACCCTAAATTTAAACATTGATTTCTTAACCCTAAACCATAAACTTTAAATCATAAGATTGTTGTGAATTTACTATTAAAAAAAAAAACCACAAATCAATTTGCTGAAAATCAACTGTAAAGTATAAAATATAAAAATTACGGTTTTTAAAATTTGCAACATAAAAAGATTGGTATCATGACATTAAGGTTCACACACCATAATAATTAAATTAAATTAAAATATTTTTCAAATAATAAGGATGTTTAATTTAAGTGATTTAGTTTATTAATAAAAAAATAAAATTAAAATTAAAATTAAAAAGTTAAATTACATGGACCAAAACATAGTAATATGATTTCCGTATCTTAATGTTGGTGCTGCTAACCTGGTCTTTGAGCGCCGTCGTGTGTTTGTGACCCTTTTGCGTTGCTGACATCAAACTCACTCTCACACTCTTCAAAGGTTCCAACCTTCAATGGACTCCATTTGCCCTATAGGATTGCAGTGTGCCACTGAAATCTCTTCTCTTCTCTCGCCTCCGTCACCCCTTCAAGTTCAGGTAATCTCTTCACTGGTATATACCTTTCTCAATCCTTTTCATTTTGCTCTGCTCTTGATTTTGCTCTATTCACTCTTCAGGAGTATTATCACAACCTTTTGTCTGCAAGAGGGTGCAGTGGTATCACAGTCAAGCAGGATGGCAGCTTTGGAAAAGGTATTTTCTTTTCTTTTTTTAATTTTAATAATGCTGCCCTTTTATTTATGTTCCATTCCATGAGCCAATAATTCAAGGAGCACGTTTTTATTAATATTTTTGCAATAAAGCTGTTCAATTTATATGTTTCTTTCAAATTGTTTTAAGAGATTAATTTTTGTACACTACAATCCAACACCGGTACAACATGGGTACGTTTGCCATTTTGGCATATCCGGGCTTCACAGACTACAAGTGTGGTTGTCAACTAACTAATGTTGGTATGACTTTTTAAGATAGTTGTTGTAAAAGTCCTCTATAACTCTGTATTGTAGATTGGATGAGAATTTAAAAATCCTCTATTACTCTTGTTTTAATATGTCTTATATTATGTGTTTTTTCTCCAATCGGAGAACTGCAGGCTTATTTGCAGACATGGACTTCAAAGAGGGGGAACTGGTTCTGAAGGACCCCATGTTTGTAGGGGCTCAACATTCCCTCAACAAGGTTTGTCTTTTATTTTCACAGCTTTGTTTTTGTGTAGCCATATTAAAGCTTTTTGCTCCTTTCTCTTATTTTCTACCTTGTTTCGCAGATTGATTGTTTGGTCTGCAGCTTCTGCTTTCGTTTTATTGGTTCCATAGAACTTCAAATTGGGAGGAGGCTTTACATACAACAACTAAGGGTCCATGGGAGTCACCGTTGTGATGAAGGAAGCTCTTCAAAACACTTCCATGAAATGGATTCTTCTGATGAAGAGGAGAGCACTCAGCAACGTATTTCTGGTAGTTCCAAAACTAAAGTTCCTCTCCCTCTAGGTGTTGTGGAATCGTTAATGAATGGTCAAATGGTGTTGCCTTTATCCGAGAAGTTCTCCTTGCCGCCGGCTGTCCAATGCTCTGGTGGATGTGGAGAAGCTTACTATTGCAGGTAAGGCTCATTACTACCTCCCCACATAAAGCATCACACACTAACTGGCACAGCATCTATAAGTGCCTAAATAACGCATAAATACATAAATAATAACTCATTACTATAACTACCTAAATAATTGCATAACTACCTAATCACAAATACTGCACAGATACTAACAATTTTGGTCTACTGAGTCTCAGTCAGCTTTTTATCCCTTCTTACATACACATTCCAAGATCTATTAGATTGAAAAAGAAAAAGAAAAACCTAGTTCTTAACTGTACCTTCCTGTGGTTACTGGGATATCTGTTGTTGCACTGTGCACATCATTCTTTTGCATTTGAAGTATGATATAATCTCTTCTGATGGCATAGTCAATACCTGTAGCATGTCATGTGCAGAGGCTGATTGGGAATCCTCTCATTCTTTACTCTGTACTGGTGAGAATTCTGATTCAACTCATACAGTGTCACTCCTTAAATTCATCAAACATGCTAATGGTAAGCTCCTTCCTTATGGGCATGGATAATTTTTAACAATCCAAATTTGTTGTGAACCTTTTTGTTTCATTTCTTTTTTATTTATCCTTTTCTTTTTCTCTCCCAGAAACAAATGATATATTCCTCCTTGCTGCAAAGGTTAGGTTTAATTTTTCTGAGTTTTGTGTCTATTGAATGCTGCTTGAAGAATGCACATGCATGTGTATACTGTTTATGCATGTATATCTGATAACATCACCTGGTATTGTTATCATTAGAGTTCAATAAGGTTTACTGTGTAGTAGATGCTGCCACATTAAGCAAATCAATTAGAAAAAACAATCTAGTGGATATTTTGCTTTCTAAGAGATTGCTTCTTCCTCAAAATCTTATGGTCCTTTTATCTAATTATTTTACATATCTCTTTTTGTTCTATCTAAGCTAGCCTTTAACATGGCATTAGACATAGACATGTGTGTATTTATAGATGCTCAACTTATTAATTCATCTCTACTACTAGATTTATCTGACCGGAAGCCTGGTTGGATTGTGACTAGGCCATTTCTTCTACCATGTTAAAGTACCACAAGTTAAAAGCAGTCAGTCTTGAAGAGAAAGTGAAAGACAATACATCCTGTCTTTCAAACCACTGTAACTTATCTATTCTCTTGGAAGCTTGGAGGCCGATATCGATGGGACACAAGAGAAGGTAATTACTGACTAACATTACCTGTCTATATGAGGCCTTAATACAGAGAGCTAATGCTTTCCTAATGTGATGATTTTTTTGGAGGAAAAGTATTTGATAAATATGCATAATTCCACGAAGGCAGGAATACACTGCACCATGGTTTCAAGTAATTTAGGTTCTAAAATATTTGTAATAAATTATCAACTTCATTGTTCAAATTTCAAAAGAATAATTTAATCTAGTTTTATTATCATTCAAATATGCTACTTTGGGAAAGGGAATACCATGATCTTCTTTCCTTTTGATGTTGTACATGGTAGTATGATTATTTGAACTATGTAAGATGAGTCACTTCAAAGTATTTGTAGGTGGTGGGACTGTATTGCTTTGCCAAACGATGTGGATTCTTCTGATGAAGCTTCATTCAGGCTGCAAATGAAAATGTTGGCATTTGAGGTGAGATTCTTCAGAATGCATGGTAGGAAATATTACATTCACTGTTTTAATATGGTATTCCTAATTTTATGCTTATTGATTTGATGTTTCAGTCTCTCCAACTTCTTAAGGCAGCCATATTTGACAAGGAATGTGAGCCATGTATCCTTACTGATGCTGATTTTGTGATGTATTCATTATGTGGATTCCCAGTGACAATGTCATAATTTTCTCTAAAACTTTAGCTCTAAATCCTTATCCTTGACGCTTTCTAGTATTCTCCCTTGAAATCTATGGAAATATCATCGGCATGTTTGAGCTGAATAATCTGTAAGAGCTTACTGTATGGGATATTGTTTTTGTTCTATTCTTTCTAGCCATATGTTATGTATTGTTTGCTCCCATTAAAACAATGTTTTACTATAGAATTATAATTTTAATTTTAGATCATGCTGATATATATATTGATCATTAGTTTATATTGCCAGGGATTTGGTTGTAGCTTCTCCTGTGGAGGATTACTTTTTATACATTGATGATCTGCCCTATCCTAGTAAGGTTAGACTTTGGTTCGCCTTGCTTTACTACATTGTCTCAAAAGGAATAAATTGTTTTTACTTTTTTTCTGACATTAATGGCAGGGAGTAGTTGAGAAATTTACGCAACCAATTCTGGATGCTCTTGGGGAAGAGTATTCTGTTTATTGCGAAGGTAACAGATTTTTTATTAAAATACTTCCAATAAATAAGATCTATAAGAGAAGGAATAGGTTGGAAGCAAGGAAGCAATAGGCATTATTCAATGTAACAGAATATCAACTGTAGTTAGAATGGCTTGTATTTATTTTGGAATAGGATTTTGGTTGTTGGGAGAGATCAGGGTCTCTCAAATACCCTCAGAAAGTAACCGTTGTATCATCTCCTACCTCTCAATCACATTGATCAGAATGTAGCCCCTGAATAACATAGTGCAATTTTATTTCTGTTCTATTAGTTTCCTTCTATCTTGGTCCTATATCATTTTACTCAATGCAGTTTGTATGGTGGCATCTGCAGACAAGTTCTTGTCTTCTCTTCATGATGTAAATTTGTACTTCAACTTTGGCTTCTCTCTTCATCTCTCATTTCTTAATATTGAGCTATCTTATCATTGCCAAGGTTCATTCTGTGTCTTTGTTATCTTAATGTAAGGTGATCTTCTAGTTAAATGTGTTGCCTGATAGGTTTTGTTTGATGAGGTTAGCCTTTTATAGAGTATAGACTAATTAAGTGATTATATCATTTGGTTTTGGATGGGAGAGCTATCATCTGTTCTTTAACCTTTGATGGCTAAAATTTCTGCCTTCCCCAACAATTTGTTTAGTTTTACATGCAGATGTAATGTATCTTGATGAAGTTTTATTTGTGAGTTCTATAGTTCATTATCTATCTGACTCTCCAAAGTAGAGCATAATAGTGTTTACCTTACTGATTATATGAACCATGCAGTTTCATTTGTATAATAACTTCGGATATATCCCCATTCTGTTTGATCATTATTTTAAATGTTGAGTGATAAATCAATTTTGTTGAATTTTATTTTAGGAACTGCTTTTTTTCCTTTGCAAAGCTGCATGAACCATTCCTGTTGTCCTAATGCCAAGGCTTTCAAAAGAGATGAGGTACGCGGGGGTAAAACTATATTTTATCTACTATTTGATTTGACTTCATTTGATGCTACAAAGATTATGATTAGAGTATTTTCTTTGGCCTTGTATATTATATTCATGTTTCTGTTTTAACATGAAAAAGAAAATGAGAATTCCTTTTGTCCATGTATGTTTTACAATATCCCCTAGCCCTTTGATGGGTTGAAATTCTCCTGCCATGCTTGCTTTGTTAGTAAGCATGTGGCTTTTTCATACTATTGTAAATTACTTAGATTATATTGTAAAGATTTCTCACATTAGCCAAGAATATGGTTAGAATACTCCTTATAAGACTTGGACAATTCTACTTCCTAGTTAGCTTTTGAGAGTAAGATAGGCCTGGTCTGTTTCTAATATTAATCCTATAATAACAATTGCTTAACAACTTTGGTGTTCCTTATTTGGTGTTCACGTCATTATTAATTCACATTTTTTCTCTTTATTGGATTCAACATGTTTTGTAGCCTGTCTAGATTCTGTTCATGTTGCTACTTTTTGGTTCTGACCTTGAAAAACATACAGAGCATGTAACTCTGTATGTAACATTAAATCTAAAGATTTGTCTTTAAAACCTTACATATTTTGCATGCAGGATAAAGATGGCCAAGCAACAATAATTGCACAGAGATCCATTTGTAAAGGAGAAGAGGTTGGTTTACAATTGATACCAATATCTCATAGGCCAATAACTTCTAACTAAATGATTTTACTTAGAATTTGGTTTTTGATACTATCCAATGATTGATAATGTTTATGACACCAAGCTAGAAAAAGAGACAGCACAATGGGCACATATGGAATTTTACCACATTAAATTTATAATGTTTTCGGATACATTGCCATGTTCAAGTAATTAACATATGGATGGATTTTCAGATAACCATATCATATGTTGATGAGGACCTTCCATATGAAGAGAGACAGGCATCCCTTGCAGATTATGGTTTCAGTTGCAGGTGTCCAAAGTGCATTGAAGAAGAGCCATAATGTTACAAACTATTAAACATTCATGCAAAATAAAAGTGTTTTAGAAGACAATGAGGCTTTCTTAACTGTGATCGAGTTGATATGCAAAGAAAAGTAGATGAATGGAATTGAAAGGGAACAATTGTTAGGGGATTTTGTAGCTGTTTAGAAATTTATGTCCTCCACAATTGCCTGCATGACACGTGTTACACCTACACTACACCAGTTCTTTCATTTTATATATATATAGAGAGAGAGAGAAATAGAAACAATTGTAGTGTGACAGCAGAAAAATACATGTTCAATTTTTTAAAACAGATCATGTTGTATCACAAGGTCAAACAATGATTTTGTTTTCTTTCACTGGGCTGGCATCTGCTTCGCTATCAAGGATCAAAGGAATAAAACCATGTTGTCTCGATCACAAACATAAAAGAATATTTGGGGGACCTATTATTTCATATATATGTAGAAGCTTGGTCCAATTTTACTGCTTCATATAAATTAATTAGATTTTTTACTTTAAAAAAATTCCAAAAAGCTGAGTGCTAATATACCCAAGTTTCTTTTTCGGTGAATAAAATTTTAGAAAGAGGGGATAAGACCCCTAAACTTAAAGAATATTTGGAGGACTTATATTTATCTCACATTAAAGAAATGAGTGTGTATGTGAACCTCTGAGCTGTACTCCTCAAGGTTAATATACCGAATTCTGAACCTTCGGCTTAATTCTTGGGCTTTTGTGTACTTAAAAAATAGATGATTAAATAACTAAATAAAAAATATTGATTTGATTTGACATAAAAAAAAAATAAAAAAAAAGACACGTGATTCTGTGAGAGGAAAATATGCTAAAAGATTATCTTATTCTTAAGAGTGAAACCTCAAATTTGTTATAGAAAAGCATGTATAATAGCAAGTATCTTGTGCATTTCACAAATACATTGCAATTTAAATAAAATTTAAAAACTATCCATCAAAAGAAAACTATGAATAATTAACTCAAATAAAAACTGAAAAAAAATTACTTAGATTTAGGGAAAAAAATTAAAAGAAAAATCTGTCAAAAATAAAATTTTAATATAAAAATTTGTAGGTAATTCAAACTATAATCTTGATGTAAAAAGAAAAATTTTAAAAATATAAAAATTTTAAAAATATAAAATAGGTATTAAATAATGATAAAGTCATATATTATATAAAAAAAAGGTTAATAAAAAAATGCATCCACGTTTAAAAATAGAAATATAAAGTTATAATATAAGAATTAATTTTATTCATATAAAAGTAATATTCATGCATCTTTTTCCTATATCTTAGAATTAGTTAATGCTTAGTTTATTGTTCAATTGGCGGTTTTTTTTTTTACTTAGAAAATAAAAACATAATAGTTCCTTCACCAAATATTAATGTTGTTAATCAATAATCAACTAATCAATAACCAAGTAAAATTTCCGATCTAAAAGAAAGAATTTAGTTAGCAACTTCTCCTAGATTGGATTGGGTTGCTTTTGCCTTGGATACTTCACTCCCATTCTCTGTTTGTACAGTTTGAAATTTGTATAGTTTAAAATAAATAATCACTCAGCTTCATTTAAACAAAATAAAAATGCATTGAATTCAGAATAACAATGAAAAAAGTACATCAATAAAAAAAAAAAGACTAAAACATACAAACTCTGCTGTGGGTAGCAAAAGAAATTCTGCTTCTTATTGCAAGAGCATGATCTACCAGCAAAGTTGAAAATAAGAATAATAATGGAACCTACTTATTCCAACACATACAACAACCATACCATAAGGTGTCTTTTTATATGTAGAGAGACACCACATGGCATAGAATAAATAACCAAACCCAAAAATAAATGATACAAGATTTACCAGAATGGTTGACCCATCAACAAGACAAGATTCTTAGCTATTTACAAATGCACAATGCTTCCTGATTTCTCCCTCTGTCCCTGTCTTCACATTAATTCTTCCCATTTTCTCAATGGAAGTGGCAAACTCGGCAAAGAAGTTTTGGACTGACCCTTGAAGCAATTCGATGATTTGAGACTTTGTAACTGAGTTAGTCAACAATGCAGCATCTGATTCAAATAGACCCCTTCTCTTAATCACATGACTATAGTAGCTAAGATCAAAAGTTTTGCGACTTCCAGGGTCCATCTCAATTTTTGTGGTGTTCAACTTGTTGAGATCCTTGCACTTGAAGGCTTTCAGATTTGCAGCATATTCACTGTCTAGTGACGGGTCTTGATCACCCTTGCCAGTGAAATTGAACAACCGGTTTGATAGTGATGAGCAATGAGCAATACCAATTGTGTGAGCACCTGAAACAATTTGAATTCTTGGTCATTACAAGCACAAGAACAATGCACAATTCATACAAATTTGTTGGTTTTTATAGAGGCACGAAATTCAAATATTAAAGAACAAACTTTTTTCCAAGTTACATTAGATTTAGAAGACCCAAAATAAACGTTTCAAATTTAAAGGACTAAAAACTTATTTAAGCCTTTCTATTTCTATGGTAATGCTGAGGAAACAGTTGAATAAATGATACCAGAGAGCAGGACCAAGTCCTTCAAATCAAGGCCTTGGTTGGCAAAGAGTGTTTGTAGGGTAGTGATGTTGTCAAATGGAGCAGGAATGTTACTTCTGGCTTCCACCAAGTTAGAGATGACCCCATCCCTTCGACCTGTTGGAACTTTCCAATAGGGTCCACCCTGAAAGTCAATGTCATTATGTCAGTAATGGCACAATCCAAAAGAAAGTGTAGAGATAATAAAGGTGAAGCAGAAGTTGTACTTATACTTAAGATTTTCTTGATAGAAATTGAGCACTTACTGTGGCTACAATAGAGTCTCTGGCAGCCAAAGTGAGGATATCAGCACAAGAGACAACACCAGGGCATTCAGCCTCAACAAGGCTCTTTATTCTGTCAATGAAGTCAAAGCCTCTTACTGTGAGATTTGGAGGAGCATCCTTTTCAGCCTGGTTGGTCGTTGAGTTCAGAAGCACTGATCCATCACATCCCTGAAATGTTTCATGTTAGTTAGCTTCTTAATCTAACACAGTACTTGTTAATTAAAAATAAAAGGAAAGCATATATAGATTGAACCATGCACATACCCTTACAAAACAGTCATGGAAGTGCATTCTTATCAATGCAGCTGCTAGTGATGGAGCATTGTGGATATGGTCATGAACAAATTTCAAAATGATTTGCTCAGCTTTTGGGCAACTATTGGCATAAAAACCAAGCTGAAGTTGAGCATGAGTTGATGCAATCATTGCCAAGAGGCAAAGACTCAAAAACCTGAAGTTGCTTCCCATTTTCAAGTAGCTGGCACAAATCCTAGAAGCTTGAGTGACTATATATATTACAAATAATAAACACTCAAATGCTTCTTGAAAGAGGCAATTGCATTTCTCTTTGCTGTTTCAACAATAGTGGTCAGTGATTTATAGTCCTTAGGTTGAACTACAAGACACATGACAGATTAATCATAGAGATGGTCCATGCAGCTAACTAACATGTGCGATAAGGTGATGCCACATTCTACCTTACCATCCATTTGCATGTATAATAATTGTATCTAGTCTCTAATAAATAAATGATTTGTTGGCTGCTATGCCCTTATATAGGACAAATTAATATAGCGAGTTCCAAATAGTTGAATTTCTGAATGCTTCAGCATACGTCAATAGATTTTAGTCAGTAATTTATGAGATACGTTCTTCAAGCATAGAATGCTATACAAAATCTCCCTCTTTAGATACTAGTACCGTTTTAAACAGGAGTTTAATTTACATAAAATATTTACGTGAACATGTAATAGAAATTTACCTTGTGTTAAAATATTTTATGGTAACAATGTATATAAATTAAATACTTTAAAGTTTAAACAGTATGCAGCTGCTTTAACATATGATACATTAATCAACGGGGAATTTAAGAATAAAAAAATTGACGTACCTGCTCCTATATTGTTAATCCATTACTTTAATCGCTTTGCACATTGAGCCACCCATGTTTGACAAGGAATGTGATGTAATTCATTCTGTATGCTCAATGATACAGTGTCATCATTTTCTGAGACTGAAACTTTAGCTGTAAAGTTTAAATCCTTGACGATTTCCGGTATTAGCTCCCTTTAAATCTATGGACATATCATCGAGCTTACTGTATGTGGCTAATTTGCTTTTGTTCTATTATTCATAGCCATATGTTATGTCTTGCTTGCTTCCAGTAAAACAATGCTTGAATATTACAATATATTTAGGTATAGCCATTGAAGTAAACAGAGCATTAGAATTATAATTTAAATTTGTTTAAATTATTCAGTAGTGTATTTATAAAAAGTAATAGTTTTTTCTTTGAATCTTGGTAATTAATATCTTTTTGAAGCAATATTTGTTTTCTTCACATTTGAATTGATAATGAATTCTTTTGATTTCTTATTCAATTTATGCTCTGGCCTACTAAATAATCAAAATAATTGAAACTAGATTTTTCACTATAATTCTGACGGAATTTTTTTTTGTCTATAAAAGTTGAAATTTTGGGTATGAATTATTTGAGAATTTTCAAATAAGTTCCTAAACTTTTTTTTTAATTGGTCCTTCCCTAGTTAGCATGAGACAAGGGATTCATGAGAAAACATAAGGAACTTATGCTTGAACTTCTAAAATTAAACGCACATAAACAATCATTTGATCCCATCAAAATTTGGATTGAATCCCCTTACACACTAATGAATGCAAACAAATAGCATGCCCTTCTATTAAAATGGGTTAGAATGTCTATATACCTAGTATATGCAGAGTAGGCACTCTAAGCAACTTGGGATTCCCCCCATAACTTCTTGAAGCATTTTTCATACAATTGATTCTTTTTCTTGAATTTTACTCTAACAATTTTTTTTTTAGGAAAACTCTTAACAATTGCTATGTTTGAATTAAAGTGTTTTCAAATTAGATCACGAATTAGAAATATATGGAACAGTTCTATTGTTATTTCGCAGCACAATCCAAATATATGTAAAAGAAATTTAATTGAGTCTCTAAGATTTTTAAATCATCATAAATTATCTTTGTGCTGTAGTTTCAAGCTACTATAAACTAACCTAAGGACCTATTTTTTTTTAGTTTATATATATATATATATATTAATCATGAGTTTATATTGTTAGTGATTTGGTTGTAGGTTCTCCTGTGGAGGATTATTTTGTATTAAGTTCTCTATTAAGTCATAAGGAGAAAGAAATATAGACACTTGTTCACAATTTTTTAAACAAATCATGTCTTGGTCACAAGGTTAAACAATGATATTGTTTTTTTCACTGGCTTCTCCTGCATTTGCTTCACTAACAGGGACCAAGGGGATAAAGCCATGGCTTATATGGCTGACTAGCTAAGAAAATCTAGTTCATGTTCAACTGTCATTGTCTATCAATATCTTTATCTATATTACTAAACCTTGCTGTTACTATTGTTTTCTTCTCACAAAATATATACTTCTTTCACATTCTCTGTTTGTATAGTTTGAATAGTTTAAAATAAATAAACAAGCATTCAGCTTCAATTAAACCAAAAAAGGAATTTAATTGAGAATAACAGTGAAAAAGTACATAAATAAAAATAAAGCCTAAACATAAATTAACTCAGCTGTGGGTAGCACAAGAATTTTTTCTTCTTATTACAAGAGCAAGATCTGCCAGCAAAGTTGGAAATAAGAATAACAATGTAACCCACTTATTCCAACACACATACAACAACCATACCATAAGGGGTCTTTTATATGTAGAAAAGACACCACATGGCATAGCATAACTAATCAAAAAACATGGCATAGCATAAATAACCAAACCCAAAAAATAAATGATACAAGATTCATCCATCAGCAACATAAGATTCTTAGCTATTTACAAATGCACATTGCTTCCTGATCTCTCCCTCTGTCCCTGTCTTAACACTAATTCTTCCCATTTTCTCCATGGAGGTTGCAAACTCAGCAAAGAAGTTTTCAACAGTCCCTTGAAGCAATTCGATGATTTGAGACTTTGTAACTGAGTTAGTCAGCAATGCAGCATCTGACTCAAATAGACCCCTTCTCTTAATCACATGACTATAGTAGCTAAGATCAAATGTCTTGCGACTTCCAGGGTCCATCTCAATCTTTGTGGTGTTCAACGTGTTGAGGTCCTTGCACTTGAAAGTTTTCAAATTTGCAGCATATTCACTGTCTAGTGATGGGTCTTGATCACCCTTGCCAGTGAAATTGAACAACCGGTTTGATAATGATGAGCAATGAGAGATACCAATTGTGTGAGCACCTGAAACAATGTGAACTCTTTGTCATTACAAGCACAAGAACAATGCATAGTTCATACCAATTTGTTGGATTTATCTTTTCAATGAAAAAAGTGTAAAACAAAATTCAAATACCAACATAAGTCTAGATGATAAGAACGACATCCTTATAAGATATTTAACCATATGTTCAACTCGGGAAATTGTTTGATAAATGTTAATTACCAGAGAGGAGGACCAAGTCCTTCAAATCAAGTCCTTGGTTGCCAAAGAGTGTTTGAAGGTTGGAAAAGTTGGAAGATGGAGCAGGAATGTTACTTCTGGCTTCCTCCAAGTTAGAGACAACCCCATCTCTTCGACCTGTTGGAACTTTCCAAAAGGGTCCACCCTGAAAGCCAATGTCATAGATGGCATAAACCAACAAATTGGTCATTTTGGTTCTCAAAAAAAGAAAAGAAAGTGTTATGATTTAAGATAAAGATGAAGCAGAAGTTGTACTTACTGTGGCTACAATAGTGTCTCTGGCAGCCAAAGTGAGGATATCAGCACAAGAGACCACACCAGGGCATTCAGCCTCAACAAGGCTCTTTATTCTGTCAATGAAGTCAAAGCCTCTTACTGTGAGATTTGGAGGAGCATCCCTTTCAGCCTGGTTGGTTGTTGAGTTCAGAAGCACTGATCCATCACATCCCTGAAATGCTTCATCTTAGTTATTTAGCTCTTTAATCTAACAGAGTACTTCTGAAGTAAAAATGAAAGGAGAACCATGCACATACCCTTACAAAACAGTCATGGAAGTGCATTCTTATCAATGCAGCTGCTAGTGATGGAGCATTGTGGATATGATCATGAACAAATTTCAAAACGATTTGCTCAGCTTTTGGGCAACTATTGGCATAAAAACCAAGCTGAAGTTGGGCATGAGTTGATGCAATCAATGCCAAGAGGCAGAGACTCAAAAACCTGAAGTGGCTTCTTCCCATTTTCAAGTAGCTGGCACAAATCCTAGAAGCAATTTAGTTACTACTATATATAGTACAAATAGTAAACACTCAGATTCTTCTTGAAAGAGGAAACATGACAAATCATAGAGATGATGGTATGGCCCATGCAGCTAACTAACATAAACATGTGCGATAAGGTGATGACACATTCTACTTTACCATCCATTTTTTTTGGTACATGCTTTACCATCACCCATTTGCATGTAATAATAGTGTCTAGTATATAATAAAAAAATAATTAGTTGGGAGTGCTCTTCTACGACAAATATACCGAGTTCCAAATAGTTGAATTGATGAATGCTTTAGTACACGTCGTCAATTGATTTTTGTTAGTAATTTACAAGATACTGAAATGTTGAAACGTTCTTCAAGCATAGGATGCCATATCCATATATTTAAAAAGGTGTTTAATTTATATAAAATATTTTAACATAAATATGTCAGAAATTTACTTTGTCGTCATGTTAGATGAATAGGGTTATATAGTAAAATAGTCAGGTCTTACTGTTAAAACAATGTATATAAACTAAATACATTGAACACTATGCGGTGAATTTACATATAAAGATCCTTGAATATCTCGTAATCCCAATTTTAATCTAATCTCAAAGAGTAGTTTAAGAATAAACAATAGACTAATTACCTGCTCCTATACACTAACACTATGATGAGTCCATTACTTTAGTTGCTTCGTACGCTGAGCCAGCCAGCTACCTACTACCAACTTTGGACCAATGACGTGCATGTGAATTATAGTGAGTAGAAAAAAGTTGATGATATGATCTAAAACCTCATTATGATTATAAACATACATCAAACCGCCAATGATATACAGATAGAGACACGCATTTTGGTGAATCCTTTTGTGTATAGAAAGGTCAGAGTGGGTTCCCACGTGATACTTTCGGGTAGTATATAACAACAATAAACTAGTTAGGAAATGCTTAATGAATAGGTTTCCATTTCTTCTTTTTGTGTAGTAAGGTAAAATAAAGTAAAAGTTAGAAACACTCGTTTAATTTACATTTCGCCGAATCGCCCGTTAGTTAATAACTTAATATTAAGAACTTGAGATTGCTGTTATCCCACGGCAAGTGTAATGAAGTTAACTATCAGCATTATTATTGTAGTGACCCAAAATAAAATTACTATAGTACTATGTAATGTAGTAAGCCTTAAAAGTCAAAAATATTACTGGGGAAATAGTTAGAAGAAGATATGGAACACACAACGTGTCCATGGATAGATTTGTTAAATTGCTGAACTTGGTCAAATTTCAAACGGATACAAAGAATAAAGAGCTGAATTGAATGCATTAAAATTGATGTGAATTTTATGGATATCACTGCACGTAAACCAAAATGTAGTGGGTCCAGTTTCATGTCTTTTCTGTCCCATATTGCATAAAGCAAGTATGTTATTGTAGTTAATTCAAAGCAGATTCCAAATCATGTGCACATCAAACACAAGCTGCTTTGTTGAAAAAGTAAAGCCTAAAAACCCATAATTCATGCAAGGTTTTCGATCAACCAAGTTTTGGGTATTTTTTTCATATAAATATAAATAAAAATCAATTGCAATGATGATTGGTCTTTGTCAATAAAAAATGAAGGAGCGTGATGACATGAAATCAGGAAAAGGAATTAGAAAAAGAAAGATTAATTCGTTAAGCCAGGTTTTTCAATTAGTAGGTGGTCGTATTAATTAGCTTGTAATTTGATTTTTCTTTAGTCTTAAAATATTCAATGTTCTAAAACAGTCTTACAATATTTATGTTCTTATTAGGGTTGCCATATTAGTAATACTGGAATAGTATAGAGTCCGAGTATTTAATATTTTTAATAAAAAAAAAATCTCTTATTAATCACGTATTTTTCCTCCGTAAGACTTACTAACGAGATCCAAAACAAGTTTCACTTGGACCATGTAATGTTGGTCTTCGAGGTTGTTAATTCAAGGTTTTGGCTTTTATTTAACAATGTCGACATAACAAAGGTAAAATAGAAAGAAAAAAATCATACTGATAAGATTTATAATTATTAATTTTATTCTTCTCTCTTTCAATATTGATATGAGATAAATTTATAAATCTTTAATTAATAGCAAAAGGAACAATTTTTATTTTTTGTTACAACTTGGTTTTATTGGGACAGCCGAAGCTAATTATTCTATTGTTTTGAGTTTTGAGTGCTCATTTTTTTATTAGAGCGTATAACTATAACGCTGTCGGCAGCAGGTAAAGCCATCAATAATATGTGTTCTTTTGCTGTTGTGCAGTGCTTGCCAGTGCTCCAATATTATATGCAGAAATCTCATGAAATTATATAAATATTTAGAATAAGAAAATACTGCATAAGACAATTTTATATAATTCAATTCGTCGATAAAGGGAGTTGGACGGTCAGTTTCTAAATCACCAGCACCGTACCATAATAAAGAATTATCGTAGCCTACCCACACTTTCATAATACAGACACACATTTTCTTTCCCGGAGTCAACCAATTAAGAGCGTTTATAGCAATAAAGATACCTAATAACACTCTTTAATATACTCTTTTAAACACATAATAATTTATTAGGAAATAACTCTTCTAAATTTTGGAAATTTACTTAACACTTAACAGATCTGAGATAACACTAGTATAAAAAAGATAAGTGGTGCATATGTATGATGCCAGCAAAACTCGACAATATTTTATAAAAGAATCATGAGTAATTGAAATATAAAGAATCCTAAGATCAGTCTTTCGAGAATTTTCTTCATGAACTTTTTTCGTTATTTATTAAAATTTATTAAATATTGTAAACTTAATATCATATTTAATGATTTTTACTTGATTTAGATATGAGGATCATCAATTTCAAACAATTACAAAAAGAATTTAAAAATAAATATTTGAGAGTCATCTTAGAATAATCTTATGAAAAGATAAAGCCTAAAGTCATTGCTTCTTGGACAAAGTTTGTACAGTAACTGGGTGATTGGGGGACTATTATGGCAAGTGATTAGGAGACCCCTCTAATACTCAATTATAATATTCACCTAAGGAAATCAAGTGATATCTCTACGACTTATTGCCATGATTCTTTGTCCTCGGATAGAGTCATAATTTCCAGCCAGGCACGTACTTTGAAAAGTCAAAAAGTACATAGCATAAAGCTCCAAATTAAAAACACTTTGTTAATTCGTCCCAGTAAATGGAATAGTAATAGCAATAGTATGCAATTGTATATGCAATATACAATATTTGTTTCATAATGATATAGCAATAAGCCAATAACATTTTCACAAAAGGAGACGTCTCCATTTGTAAAATGTAAAGTAAAGGCACACATTCCTTTCATCTTTTTCCTTTGGCTCTAATGAAAATGCTAAAGAATGAGAATTTTGGCTGGCGATTTTTCTTTTCAAGGCAGCTATATATATATTATTGTTGCTTATAAATTTATAAGTATATGAGCATATCCAATATTTCAACCAATCATATAATTCGCATTTTGCTTTCTTGAAAGTTAGAATCATGCACACAAGGTACCCTAATCATGAGTTTGTGTTGTGGCCCAGAAAATTGACACGAGCTTTAATCAAGGCCAGGATGCATTTAGGAGTCTTTTTCAGAGACTACGTAATAGAAACATCTTTCATGAATAGTGCAAAACTACTGCTTGATTAAGATAGAACTATCATGGAAGTTGAGTTTAGTTTTTTAAGTATTTAATGTGGTTATAATATATTTAAAAATTAATTTTAAAACTACTGATTAATTAAATTAAATTTCAATCATTTAATTACGTTTTATTTTGAAACAATGAACAATATTAAGATTCTTCAACACTTCTCAGCCTTTTAATTTAAACCACATCTATTACAATTCAAAAACCAGAAGGTTAAACTATATCTCGTACTGATTTTTTAGCACATAAATATGATACAATTTATTCTTATTCTTTGTTAGTAATTTTTATTATATGGTTAGAAATAATCTTCTGTTTACTAACAGTTTTCAACCGAATAAAGTAAAACGTATCCTTTGGCCAACAGCAACTTTAATTAGACACTTAAGTAGCGATTAAGTACTTATGAACAGATCAGCAAATCGTTTTTCAATTAATTAGCTCACTCTTTATTTTTTTCTTTATTCTCTTTCACTTTTAAAGTTCATCAAATACATATAAAATAAAATCCATATATTTTGTTCCGTCTTGGCCCGTAAGTCTGATATATTTGTGCTACTTGCATACTTTTTCTGAAACTGCTGTAAAGTCTGATAAGGGTCACACCTTTAACAGCCAAAAGTGTTTGATCTTGGATGGAACAATCGGAACTTGGAATGTCCTCCAACATTGGCGAATGGAGATCCTGGTCCTTCATTTATAATTTTTTATTATAAAAAAATATAATGGTTAGATTTGTAATGAGGAGTTAATACATACCTGTAAAAAAAAAAAAAAAAAACTAATGAAGAAGGCAACTTCAATGTTATTCAAATGATCATTTGAATATTGAAGATCAGTCCCACCGAAACCAAGACGCATCGTAAAAACGAAAGAATAAACTTTTTCTTAAAAGTAAAATATCATAATTATTATTCATTAGTAGAAATGATGTACAGTAACATTTTCCTATTTAGTAATAAAAGCTGAGTAGTATCAGATCAGATTTAAGATCTTTTCTAAAACGAGACTGTATTGTCATGGAAGTGTTAGGTAAGTGTAAATTAAGAGCTCAGTTATTACGAGTGAATGATACCAAAAAAATCGGTAGCTTGAGAAATTTCCTAAAGTAACATTAATGCCTTAAAACTCCATTTCTCAAATATGTTGAGTTGGACGGTAAACAGCCACTTGCATGATTGGTTCTTAGATTCACAACTTTTTGGTCTAGTACAATGATACTGGTGAAACTCATTAAAAATCTATAAATTTTAATCAAGTAATATGTTAAAAATATATATTAATAATAAGTGTGTGATCACTAATGTTTCTCTAAAACTTAATATGAAATATTATAATAAGTGTAAGATAAGAGTTAGACAGCAAATTGGCCACAATTATTCAATTTGTGGCTACATTATTTAAAAGTTTATTTGGATACATGGGTATACCTACATCCATTTGGATTTTAGGTATCCAAAGGTTTGTTTAGTGTTTTAAACTCACTTTTACATAATATTTAAGTGTTTCGAGAATTGTTTCTGTAACTTATTTTGGGGCAAGTCTAGATTTAATTCAAAAATAACATTTTTGATACTTTTGAATTAAAATTAGTTTTGATTTATATATTTATATTAGAATAATGGAGTAAAAGTACTTTTAATTGGATTTTCAAATAAAAATTATTTTATCAAACATATTTTTTAACAAAAAAATATATAAACATAAATCATAAATCATGTTACACTAAATTTATTTTTATTAAATTTATGTTTAAAACATATTTTTAATCCAAATTTATGTTTATTAATTTTAATCCAAACATTTACGTGATGTCTACAATTTCAACTAGTAGATCAATTTGTTAATTTACAATTCTTATTTTTACAAGATGTAAAATCTTATCTCATATAAAAACTTACCTGTAATCTAAAAATTTACCAAGAAATATAGTTTAATTGGTTAAATGAGATGTGTATATTATAAATTACAATGTTTGATTTCACCGGATAAAAATAAAATCTAAAAATCTCAGCAAGATTAAAATACTTTTTCGAGCAATCAGATTTTCCCAACTCTTGCATTAAATATATGGTCATGGCTTGAGCATACATGAACTTTTTTTTATGTGTAATGTATATCATGTTGGCCCTCGAGTTGAGTGGTTTGAACTTTGAAGTGGAGTATGGTACATTATTATGTGGGACAAAAACATGGAAACAAACTTAGGTAAGTTACATGTAAACAAGATAGGTGGCATGGATATCTTGGACCCAGAACTATTTGATTTAAAGTTAAGATAAGTGAATGGAGATTAAACTACAGAGTGGCAGCAAGGTCATATGCATCATCATAATACCCTGTTATGCTTTGTTCCTTTCCTCATGTCTATAAACTGTCTTTTTTTCTTTTGGTTGGAGGCCTACTGACCCTTATCGTGACTTCAAACTCATTTTTCATAATTCTGGATTCTGTTCTGTTTCTTCTAATATGTCACAATTATATATATTGTTTTCAACAACTTGAGCTTACAAAGTTGGGAAAACAAGTTCAAGTAAAATACAACTGCACTCACTCAAAGTTTGTTCCTTAGATTAAAGACCGACAGTGATTGAATGATAATAATTTTTAAAGATCAAAGCCTTGAAAAATATGTTTAATAAATTTATATTGCATTTAGTGATTTCATAAATATACTATGTTTCCACCAAAAAATAATGACAAATATACTGTGTTTATTAAATATAATACTATTCCGCTTCCTATATATAAGAAATAAATGTCTAACTCATCAATACCAATAAAAATAGTTAAAATTAATTCACTTTAATTAATACTGTTGTAAATTAATATTGGTTTAAGTATAGTTTGATAGTGTCATCCAATCACATCCCATAAATTGATTTTTAAGATAATTTTATAAAAATCAATAAATTTTTATTACAAACAAAAGATCATAATTATATTTATTTTACATTAACTATGTAGCGTATCACTATTAAATTCATAATATTTTTAACCAATAGTATTAGTTATATTATTAATAGCATAATAAATGTATCACTTTCATGAGAAATAAGCTGAAATAGAAGTTGTTTAATGAGTTGCTTAAAAAAAAAATTGCTTAACAATATATGAATTACTTAATTCAGTGTGTCAGTCATATGTATGTTAGATTGTTTCAAATGTAGTTATTTATATAGTAACTCTTTTTCGAGTTACTTAAGTTTGCATTAAATATAAAAGGGAAAAAAATATCTATTAATTAAATAATTTATTAGTAAAAATTATCATTCGAAGAAAAAATTAATTAAGTTAATTGAATAGAAAAATTAAATTACTTAAAAATTTACAATAATGAGTAATAGAAAATTTACAATTATGAGTAATAGACTTCTAGAAATATAAAATTAAATTAACAATTAATATATTTGAAAGTGACCATATGTTTTTTATAATTAAGAACAAAAAAAATACTACTGTTTTTTTCTTGTATGTAGGAATAGATGTAGTGTTCAATAATGTTATTAAAACTAATTAATTACAATAATTAATACTAGTATTATATAAGGAAAAAAATATGATTTTTTTATATATTTATATAAATAAATACCATATCAAGAACATTTCTAATATAAAGTTTAATGAGTTACTTAAGTTTAAGTAAGATTCTTTAGCTTTTTTTTTTTTTTTTTTCTACTAGAATAAATGATGTAACATTACTTATATAAGTATCATTTGTATAATCGTTCACTTAATAAAATTATATTATAAATAACATATTTTTCAAATATTATAAGACTCATTACAATTAAATTAAACATTTACTTTAAGTATGTCTACGTTTGACTAAATTATTGAAGTTATGGAAAACTATAAGACACACTAATATTTATATAAATACCACGTTGGTAACATATATCTTAGTGAACATGCCACATTTGCTTTTTTCAATAATTCTGTTTGCTTTGTCTGTACTCTTATCTTTTTCCCTACAGGTCAATTGTTGGATTTGCATTGCCATCAGTCACAGCACTTGTATGTAACACACTTGTACTCATTTTCTTTTATACTTTTTTTTCGGTGCTATGAAATCTTATATTTATTATGCAGGTTTCTTGCAATTTTTACTTGTATAAACCTTTATGTTATATTCTCTTTCTTTCCCCCTTTTCTGGTTCTTAATTTGCACTTGATCAGTACTTGACATTGGTAAAATATGACCCCAAGTGTTTTTTATAACAGAAATTGGACCTATAGAACTATCATGGTATGATAATTGACTTGAAGAACAATTAAGATTTAATTGGACCATGTAAGCATATGTCATAGAAGGATGTATATAGTACTTTTAGTGATTATTGTTTGGCTTGGAAGTTCTAAACTGTAAAATGTGCTCTACGAAAACATCATCCAAATTATTTGAAAAATGATTAATGTTCCTGAATTAATTAGTGACTCAGAATAATGTTTACATAGTTTAGAAGTATCAAACGTGTAAATATCATATCCCAATATAAGTCTCTATTGTCAGCCATGAGATTTTGGGTGTCCTGGACAAATAAAAAAATAATGCCCTTCTAGACACTTAAATTTGTTATTGTTTTCTCTCTCTCTCTTTTTTTTTTTTTTTTTGAAAACCATAAATAATTCTTGTATTTTTATTGTTACAAAATCATGAACAATTTTGATAACTTCCAGGAATGAGAGGATAGAACTTGACAGAAGAAATGAGAGAAAACAAATCATTCCCATTTATTAATTTCAATATTGAAACAAATTACATTATATAGAGAGAAGAAAGAGGAGATAAAATTTGTTAACCTAACTTATATGTGTCAGTAAATGATTCCTAAAAAATTCAATAATTATCAGTCATGACATTCTCACTAGGAGGTTAATTTCAATCTCCATATGTTTGGTCCTAACATGGAAAATAGGATTGTGAGATAAGGTTAATACACTTTCATTGTCACAAATATAATAGGAGTGAAGAAGGGACTCCCAACTCAAAAAGTAATATATGAATTCAAAGAACTTCAATGAAAGCCTAGGTTAAGTTTATGTATTCTGTCTGAGTTTTGATTGCAGCCGTATGATTCAAGAATATCCAAATGGTTATTATTATGCTTTGGTCAAGTCGGTCAATTATGATGCATAACGATACATAATCTCCAAGTCTCAAGTGTAAAAGTACAAAGAGACTAAGACAAAACATGATTGATTGGTTATGATCCGATAATAGTGTATAACCCTCAGTTTCAAGTGCAGAAACACAAAGGGACTATGACAAAGCATGATCAACCGGTTGATTATAGATCGATAGTAATACAATTAATATACTATATTTTCCAAAAATCTCAATGTATGCTAAAGTCTACAACATGAATTTATCTCAAAGCGATTAAATTAATCCCAATTCTAGTTATCCTTGCTTTATTCTGATGTTGTTATTAGATTTTTTTGATTTGTTATTGTAGATTAAAACTGCATTACCAGTCAATTTCAGAAAATCCAGTTACAAAGATATCCCTAAGAAGGCACGTATATAGTCACACACATACAAATACAGAGACATTTTGTGTGAATTGAGCTTGAGCCCCGCATTCCGTAAACATGTGAAATGCTCTCATATCTTTAACATGATTTTAACAATTTACATCCATTTGCATGCACAATCTCATGAGGCTAACTAATCATTTGAATTGTCCTCATAGTTTGTTACTGACACATTGGACGTACTATTTGTGGAAATTAAAACTGCTCTAACTTTCTGCTCTTGTTTCCCTTTTTCCTGTCCAAAAACATCAGGCTCCACAAGAAAGTTCCACAATGAGAGTTGCCATTGTCACAAGAACAAACCATTTTTTCATTGAAGTAGGTACCCAAGAAACAGTATTAGCAATCAAGAAGAAAATAGAACAAATCCATGGGATTCCAGTGCCTTCACAAATCCTAACAGTTTCTGGGTGGGAACTATTGGATGGATTAGACATGGAAGATTACCCAATAGTGATTGAAGGTACAAAAGTTGACCTCACCATCAAACCAGTGGCAGTGGAGCCACACCCTAACAAAATGCAAATCACAGTTAAGTTTTCAGCTAGAAAGTTTAACATTGAGGTGGACAGAACAGACACTGTTCGAAGCTTGAAGGAAAAAATTCACATCATTGAAAGCACACCCATCAAAAGAATGACACTGTACTTTTCAGGGATAGAATTGGATGAAGATTTCAGAATCTTAAGTGAGTATGGCATACGCGAATTTTCTGAAATTGTTGTGTTCCTCAAGCCCTTGAATCGATCAAGAGAAGAGCCTCCCACAAGGAAGTTAAGCTTGGTAGTACAAACTTCCTCTAGTTTGCTTAATGCTGCCACCATTCCTCTGGAGATGAGAGATGCAAGCACAGTGGGTGACTTGAAGCAGTTACTGATAAGCAGAAAAACTCTGCCAGCTGATGACTATTTGTTCATACACAGGCAGAGAATCATGCGTGATAGCTGTAGCCTCAGGTGGCATGGAGTTGAAAATGGAGACTGTCTCTATGTGTTTAAGGGGACAGTTAGTCGCAGTGGGTATGCATGAGCTTAATTCTTGGTATAATTACTATGGATTGTTTTAACATTTTTTTTACATTATTGTTTGATACCTTTAGAATTTTAAACTATTTGTTTTACCTTTAGAATTAAAAGATGAAACAACATTCTATTATGACTCTTGTTTTACTTGTGTGCTTAGTATGTTTTTGAAACAATCTGCTATCTATTGATACCCTTTGCTACTTTTATTAGTTTACGACTCTCTTGGCAAAACAAAACAAAAAAAAACAAATGATATTCACTTGATTTACCATACTTTATTAACAGCAATCAATAGCTTAATTAGAATCGATAACCCCAAAGAAAAGAAAAAAACAAAGAACTTAATCAGTTGAAAGTCCTTGTTCATTAGATGTTTAGTCAAATTTGCAATTTCAGAATTCAAATTTTCCTATTGAGATTGATGAAATGGCTGACACACAACCTCAGAATAGTAGCGACTAGCGAGCTTGAACTGAAATATTCTTTTTTTTATTATGATCAGATTTTTATTTTTTTTACAAATTTATTATGATAAGATGAATAACGTAATTTTGTGAGAATCTTTTCCATTCAATTGAATACTAAATTCTGTAACTTATAGCGTGTTTGAAAACTCATTGAGAATGAAAAAATCACATTTGAAATGTGGAAGTTATATATCTATTAACTTTTGAAAATTACATCTGAAATGTGAAACCAAACACGCTAGTAACAAACCACACATCTAAACTAAATTAATGTTAACTACAGATATATATATTACAATGCGTATTTCGTTAAAATAAAGAGATACAAAAATTGAGTTTCGAAAACCAAAACAGATAGAAGCTTAAGAATAACATGAAAAACCGGGTACACTAATCACATTTTTCCATTAACTTGGTCACTTTTTTTCTTTCTCCAAACACTTTATTACATTAGACATAGCAAACAAGAAGCATAATCACATTATCCTTGGGCAATAATAAAAGTCAAGCCAAATAGCCAATTGCCAAATCATTATCGTTCCTGTAGCAAATATTTCGTTTAGAATTCAAGCAATTTATTTATATAAAAAAAAAAAAAAAAAAAAACTTATGCATGCACATCATCCGCAAAGCCAGCAAAATATCAAAAAACACACTTCTAAAGGGTGGACTTCAGCAGAAAAGAAGAATAGTTATAACTATTGATTAAAAAACCAAGGGAATAGATTTCAACATTATTGTTAGGAATGTGTACATATTTTATCACGATCTTATTCCTTGATCTTTCAATCAGCAGTTATAACTGAAAACTAGACTCTAGGGATAATTGATACTTGATAGGAAATGAACTCTTTTGTCAAGAAAGCAATCCTTCCTTTTGATATCTCAAGAAAACTGAAATTTCAGTGATAAAACCGCCCTTTCAATGTTTAACCGCTATACAATAATGCAGTATTTCCCGAGTGAATATTTCCAGCAATTATGGATTTATTATTCCTCTAACTCTTGGGACAAAATTAATCAAAAAAGAATAATAACTGGGATCTTTGATTGGAGAAGTAGAAATCAAATTACCTTTTCTTCTAACCTCGGAAGCAGATCCATATGTCCTGCCACATATCTGTAGTGATTTTGATTTGCTCCGCAGAAACATTTTAGGAGATGAGATACAGGAACCAAATTTCTAGCTTGCTGTACGGCGTACGCAGCAGAAGATTACAGCACGATAAGAACAGGCGCATGGATCCATAATCAGATATGCTGGACAACCTTATAATTATGCAAAAAGATTGCAGCCTAAAGTAAGGACATGTCAGATTTCACCCCCAAACTGTCCCTGATTGGGTGCCTCATTCCAATCAGACCTGCAATTCAACTTACTTTTGCTTTCTAGAGTTTGATTCTCCAGTGATCCCAAAGAAATCATTATTGACAGGACCAGACAAACCTTGCACCTTCATCATACAATTATACTTGGTAGGCACAATGACACCAGCTTTTGAGCACAGATCCAATACAGCTGGAACACGTCCATAAAAGCCTCTCCCTTCATTTGTAAGGACAGGAGGATCTTGAGGCCTTTGTCTCCATACAATCTTTGGGGGCACTAAATTATCCACATTAGCTTTCATCCAAAAGTGAGCACCTTTCCTCTCATACTTGAACACCCCACAGAGCCTAGCTTTATGGCCAGATGGTCCAACATGAACCTCGGAACAATATTTACAAACTTTTACTGGATAAACCAACAACAACTTCTCCACCCCAGACCTAAGAGTCTCCCACGCAGTTAATGTTTTAATAGCTACAGAAGCAAGATCGTTCGGTGACAAAGACTCGGTTCCTGGAACACTTCCATTGGCAGCTTCCAAGTTCCAACTACTTGCATTAAGGTTTTCATCATGGATATCAGCCCCTGCTTGCCAGCATAGCTCAACAACAGCAGAGATGCGATCAAAGTCAAACCTTTCATCGTGCCTAATAATGTTTTGAAACATGTTGTTCAGGTGAAATGATTCAACAGGGACAAGTATATCATTCAAACCACCTTTGACCCACTCATGAACCCGATTCTTGGCACGATGCTTGTAACCCCAGCAAGTTTGAATCAAATGCCCCTGCTCACCAATATATATCTCTGGACAGAATCTGTAAATGCATAAATAAGAAGATGAATATAGTTTTTTCAACAACTTGCGCTTACAACATTAGGGAAAACAAGTCCAAGTAAAATACAACTGCACTGGCTTGTTCCATATATAAGTTAGATTAATGACTGACAGTGATTGAATGATAATAACTTTTAAAGCTCAAAGGCTTGAAAAATACTTAAGAAAACAACTATAGCATTTTAAGTAGAAATGCCCAACTCATCATTAATGATAGAATTAATCATTTATAAGCACCAGCAACAAATACAAGTGTTTTCTCACATATATTATACCAAGCTAATGTTGTCAATCTTCAGTTCTTTCACCAAGAAAACATAAGCCCTCTTGTTTTTTTTTTCCATCCTTTTACTATTTCAATGGACATTTAAACTAAGACAAGTATCAACAAAATTACAAATTTATATAATGTCAATGCAGAAAAAGCTTCCTAATGCAAAAGCACCCACATCAAATTTAAACTATCCCAAATACCACTACTAAAATTTAAAATATATATAAACTTTTGGTCCCTGTTCTTAACGTATATGTTCAATATCATCTTTACATGACAAAAGCTTTTAATTTGATCCCTATACATATAAAATTGTTTTTAAATTCATTAACCCCGTTTTTGCCATTATAGTAAAATCAGTATGTACTTACTATAAAGTATAAGTACCATTGTACCAAATTAAAAAATAACCATCACAAGTAAGAACTAAAGAAACTGCTTTCTGTTCTAACTTTTTTTGGTCTTATTTGTGACGCTCAATTTCAACTTGAACTCTAATAAAACCAACAAACTGAAAATGGTTATAGACATACTGCATACGCTTAAATTCAAAACATTTTACTGGTATCAATACTTAATGAAAAAAGAATTTCATTAAAATACACTAACAATGCAAAGATTTTGTTCAGTATCATCAAATCTTAACATGAATTACTATGTCTCATAAGATTACTATAAAAGTCATATTCAAGATCATTTTTTTATATAACCCACAGGTTTCCTCCACGGAAGACAATCCTGCTCGAACAAGCTAGGATAACTATAGACAGCAAAGCTCTCCCTCTCAGTATTTAATTAGTTAACAATGTAAAATCATCACACATCCAAATTTTGCTCGATAAAAAAGTACCTCGCTAATGTAAATCAAAATATACTTACCCCCACACACAAAAAAAATAAAATAATAATAAATAACTCACTTGCAAGCCATGAGAGGAAGGGAATTAAGGAGGGTGGAAACGCCATGGATGAGAGCATTCCTGGCTTGGAGGACCTCGTTGGCAACCGGAACCATGCCACGAACTGGGTAAGTCTGTGCCCGATTCTCTATTCTCTTCAGAATCATTGGCCGGAGCTTTTTCAGGTCCACTTTCGTGGCGTACAAACGCCGAGGGTGCCCGGAACACACGACACCATACCGCATCATCTTTCTCAGACTCTCCATTCAATCTACAATGATAAAAACACAAATCATTTTCACACGGGCATTTCATCGAACACTTGGATGTCATCACCGAAACCAGTGGAAGCTGGGACCTACCTCGTACGACCCAGACGAGATACGAGGAATCAAAGCCCCAATTCAAGTTCGTATTGCGGAACGTTTCTTCTTTATCAGTGGATTGAACCAGATGGAGTAGCCGTATCGCGGATCAACGCTGCTTTATATCAGAGGTGTAGCATACGCATAGCCGCATAGGAAAATGATTTGCCGGCGGCGGCGACATTTGAAATAAGACTTAATATTTATTTTATTTGAGATAAATTTTATTTTTAATAAATTAATTTGATATTTATAAATTTTATTTTATCATTTTATTTTTACATCACCTTCCACATTTTATTCCTTAATTTTTTTAAAAATTGATAAATTTTATGTCCATTTTTCTATATTTTTTTTATAAATTTTATATTAATTTAATTTTTACAAAATTTTATCCTTAATTTTTTTGTAAAAAAAAAAAAAATTTAGCCTTCTCTAATTTAAATCCTATATCCGTCCTAATTATGATAAATAATTTTGAAACATTTATATATGAAAAAAAATAGCTTGATGATCCACTCCAATCCTATTGTTGTCTGTTTAATTGGTGTTTTCAAATTTTCCAATACTCGATCTAATTCATTATCATTCCTAAAAAATATATAAACCATTTAGTCTTGCAATTTTCTAGAGTTCAAAAATTTCTTAGTCGTTGAAAACACTTTAAGGCTATACTTATTCCAAAATATAAATAAGGGAACAGTTTTTGTTTTCTTAGCAACAAGTGCTACTAATACACTGCTAGCCGTTCTTAAATATAAGATTTTTTAAAGAAATTTTTTTAAGACCTTTTACAGTTATTTTTTGTATTAATTTTTTTTTTTGCAAAAATACTCTCGATTATTCTATAATAAATACTATAAATTAATAAGATAAAATCATTTTGATATATAAAAAAAAGAAGATAAAATCATTTTTCTCTTATAAGGATCGAAGAAAAATACTAATACGGAATAATTAATTAGATAGAAAAGAAAAATGACGACTCAATCATTTTAAGAGCAATTTAAAAAAAAAAAACACAAATTGCTAACAAACTATCAAGTACGATAATTAATATATATTACATTCTTCTCTAAATATAAAACTCTTTTAACTAATTCATATTCTTTAAAAAAAAAAAGTTTGCTATTACTCTTCACAAACAAAAAAAAAGAGTTTGTTACTTAAAAGTATTATTGAGATACTTGTTTTTCTTAATTTGTGTAAACAAATATTAAACATCATTATTTTGAAATAAAGAGAGTAATACATTTTTTTTTTTTATGAATAATGCTAACAATACATTCACTGGTACACCTTTTCTATCTTTCTCTCAATTTTTGGTAATACAGGAAATCTCACTGAATAAAAACCGTATCTATAAATTTTTATAATTTTAATAAATTTTAGTTAATAATAATAATAATAAATGATAAAAAGATGTGTGAGAGAATTTTACAGTTAGCCAGTGTAGGAAAGTAATGTTCAACTAACATTAAATTCTCCAACTACCTAGATAGCAAAGATAAACTTAAATGGTCAACTCAACTTCAATTTCAAATTCAATTTCAACTACCATTCTTCTCTGTTTCAACCCCCTGCCACTGCCACCACCCAATCTTCACGACCAACCATCGCTTCTCAATTACCTCCTTCTATTAATACCACCCATTAACCTTCTTCTCTTCAAAACACACTTCATTCTTCAAACAAACTACACCACACTCTACTCTTCTCTTCTCTTCTCCTTGAAATGGCTGACACGGATAGCTCTTCCACTGAAATTTCTACTGGTATATATATACTATCATTCTACACTCTATTAACCTTTCTTTATATCTATCAAGGTTTTGATTTATATTAAGTTATTAAATGTTTTTAAATTTTTAATTTAGAAGCTTCTTTGGTAGAATAATTAAAAGGAGAACATAGACCTGAAAAATTTGAGAGTAGTACACACCCATTAATTCTATATATCTACTCTAATGCTTGTTGTGGTCACTCTTTCAGTATTTTCTGATGGAACAGTACTTTTGGAATTCCTATTTTCTTGCTAACCTGCTTGTTGTGGTCATTCTTCTTTTATTGATAACTTGCTTTTATTCTATGATTAATAAAGGTAATTAGGTGGAATAGGTACTTATAAGCACACTCTAGATAGAGTTTATGGTAAACACCCAAATTGTTATTATTTTAACTTATTACTATTTGACATGTATATATATGTATGGTTGTGGAAAGTGGAAAGTGGAAACTATAGAGTATCAACATATAAAGATCAAATTAATATGACACACTTGGTTTAGATTCAGGGAAGCGAGGGTCTTCCAAAGTTGAATTTTCTGAAGATGAGGAAACTCTTATCATGAGGATGTATAAACTGGTTGGGGAGAGGTGAGGAAATTAATGATCTTTAACTATGCAATGCTTAGCTCTGTTATCCCTTTTAAACATGTGCAGATCAAGCTTGTAAAACCATAATATATGTTTCTTTATAGGTGGTCTTTAATTGCTGGAAGAATTCCTGGAAGAACAGCAGAGGAGATAGAGAAGTATTGGACTTCGAGATTCACGAATTCTAGTAAATGAAGTAGTGCATGCAGCAGAGTACTACGATTGAGCCAGAAGATTTTGGGTGAAAGATTAGTGTTAAGTTGTGGGAGTGATATTTGTGGTGGGACATAAAAAAAACTGAATTAGAGTACGTTGGGCTAGCTTATTTAATTATAGGTATTTGTATTGGCTATAAAGAAAAGAAAGAAAGATCGAAGGGGGCAGCTAGCAACTATAGAAAGTCCATTGTGTAAAATATTTTTCCATCTTGAAATGTTGCTTGGTGTGATAGTTTCCATCTTGAAATGTTACTTGGTGGTTGATCTGAATCGACCTTTGTGTACTTTGACATTTTGGCGTTTTATCTTAGAATGGGTGGTCCTCAGGTTCGTATGAAGTATGAAGTATCACGTTCGTATGTCAGGTGGAATTAACACACCTAAAAGAATACTAATAGTTATCTATAATCTGCATCTTCAGGGAAATAATTAAGCAAATCCGAGGTTCTAATCAACAGTTCCTGCTATAAATAAGCATGAAAAAATTCCACTGTACGTGCCTATCCGCAAGTAGTAAAATCTATTATGAGTTGAAAATATCAACTATACATACATACATGGGATAAGGGTGTGAGTGAAAATTGATATTGTTTTGAGAAAAGAGGCGTCGTCGATGATTAGATGCTTGTTGCGAAAGTGATGCGTTGTTCTGGTTCAGAGCACTTGTGAATCATAGCAATAGTAATTATTCACATTTGTAGCCATGTAGATATATTTTTAGTATCTTTAATAGGGATAATTTTTTTCGGTCTTCAAATTTAAAGCTATTTTTTTTAATTTATTATGAAATTTAAAGAAATTTTTTTTTCAGTCCTCTTATGAAATAAATAAAAAATAAGAAATTCTTAATTTGTGACCATTTTTATCATTAGAATTTAATTTTATATTTTATATTTTAAAGTACAATTTTCTGACACTTCAAAGTCACCATAATTAAGTTAATAAAAGTTAAAAAACTTACTAATTATTTTAAAAATTGTTTTAATTTTTATTATTCACTGTATCCTAATAATTTTAAATCGTAAAATATCCTACTTAAAGTTTAAAATAAAATAAAAATAATTTTTTATGGACAAAGTCGCCACAAATTAGAAGGGCTTATTTCTCTTTCGACTTAGATTATGTAGAGAGTCTAAAAAGAATATTACGTGAATTTCATAAACTAAAAATCAACTTTAATTTGAAAGATTAAAAAAAAATTATCTACATTTTGAAGTATTAAAAATATGTTTAAATCTAATTTTTTTATTCAACTCTCCTTTTTGGCTCTCCATTGTCTAAACTTTAAAGAAATAACATCTAAATTATTTAATGTTAATTTAACGTCACGAGTTATTTAATGTTAATCTAAGGATGTTTTCATATTTTCACTTTAAACATATCCTATGCATATTATTTTAAAATCATTAAAATTTGAATGCATGTATCACTTTAAATAAATTAAATCTAATTTTAAAATGATTTTAACATTTTAATTTACAAGGATACATATTTTAAGAGTGATATTAACAAGATACTATCTTTTAACACATTTTTCTAAATATACTTTTCTTATCACTGTTTAAAGTTTATTAACAACCACAAAATCTGGTGACTTTTACTATTTATCTATTAATTAGCTTTATTTTTTTTATAGTTTTTTTTATACTAATTTTGTATAGACCTTTCTATTAATTTATGAAAAAATGTTTAAAATAGAGTAGTAGTATTTAAAATTACTTAAAAAGTGTTTTAAAAAGTAAAACATTTAATATCTTACTAATATAAAATAGAGTAGTATTTATTTATTATTTACTTCTCTCTCTTTCCTTGACAAGACAAAATTAACTGTCGCTCTCTCTCTCTCTCTCTGTTTCACAGTTACAAACGCAGGGGCGATCTGAGTGGATCAAAGATACGTTTTTTCTTCCTTCACTTGTTTCTAACCAAACTTCAAATTCCATGTTTTTCAATTCAAGGTATAAAACTGACTTCCTTCCCCTGTTATTTTAATCCTTCCAAGTATCCCGTTTTTTTTATTTATAGATTTTTTGAATTTTCGAGATTATATTAATATATTTAATGTTTGTCTTGCTATGGATTCTGCAGTATTTTACTTTCCTTTGTTTTTTTCAATCCAGAAAGAAATCGAACTAGATCTAAATGATATGCTGTTTGGTTGCTCGGGAAATTTGGGATCAGGCGAATGATTGTAAAAACACTATATTTTCTTTTTCCTTTTTTATGTTCCGTCTTTGGGTTTATTAGGCTTTGATTATTTTCATGTGAATTAACTTCATAAGAACTCTCTTATTCAAAAAAATAAAAACAAAATATATATATATATATATATATATATATAAAGAATAGAAAGTTGTAAGAGCTAACAAGTTCGGTGGACAACCCAAACACGTGGATTTTGGGTTAGCGTTTAAAAATTTAATTTTGGATAATCATGATGTTGCAGGATTGGTTTTGCTTAAAAGTGGATTTGCAGAAGTTTTTTTTTTTAATTACTTCTTAAATGTAAGTTTGTAATAAAACTTTGTATGAAATTTTCAACCCAATGCAAAGAGTTTTTTTTTTTAAGTTGAACTATTTTTGGCAAAATCAAATTTCTCTTTTTTAGCAAACGGAAATTTTTGAGCTATGCATTCATAAACCCAAACATGTTAGATGTCTGAGTTTGTTATTGCTATGTTGGATTGCTCTTGCTGTGCTGGATTGCAGGTATTTCATCTTTCTCAGGTGCCGAACATTGAGTTTTTATTGCCCCCTTGTTTGTTATTTAGAGAAATTATGGATCTTTACGATTTTAATGTGAGTAATTTCAAATATTGCATATTGGTTGGTTGATCTTTGACATTATTGATTCTATGAAGTCGCATACTATCTTCCTGCCCCTTAACAATCAAAAGTTGCAAGTGAAATATGTTGCTATGCAGCTGGAAGCAATATTCAAAGGGTAAGAATACTTAAAATAGACAGTTAAAATTGGAACCCTTTGGTGAGTAGTGGGTAATAGAAGCTCGGAGCTGACAAACTTTCCTGTATATGCTTTTAGTTAGTCTTTAGCTATATGAAATTATCAAACACAATGATAGTCCATGACTCCATTGATCATCAAGCTCAATGGATGCTGAAGTTCGATTCTCTAACCCTCTAGGAACATGCAATGCCTAAATGGCCTTTCAAATTGCAATGAGGATAAGACGATAAGTAAGATCATTATGATCGGTGAAGCTCTCTGCATCCATTCTCTGCCTTAAGAATTTTCATGGTTTGATTTGTTTTCCTTGAGGTCTAGATACTCTAACAAAAGATCTCAATCATCTCATTCTCATGCTATTTTCACTATGGAGACAATAGGTGGTAACTGGTAAGACTGTCAAAGTTTCAAAGTATTCTAAGAATTAATGAGGACAAATGATATGTTACATGATGAAAGTAGAGTAGTGGCAGAATATTTTGGGGGAAAGTAAAAGCAGGCTCAATTTCAAGAGACATTGAACAATTCTCAGCTTTAGAAGTAATAAGAACATACACTTCCTTCTTGTTTTGGTAACTCATCAAAGTTTGGTATGTAATTACAAGATACGGCTCTTTCGGATTGAGCTCGTCTCTAAAATGAATAGATAAGGATGTCATCATCTACACCCTTGTTTGTTCACTTTAGAGGGGTTTCTACTGTAACGACGTTACAGGGATTTCGAAGATGAAAAAAACTTTTCTTCATCTTTCAATGACCGAAACATGTAGTTAACATCAACATGAGAAGAGCTGACAAATCAGGAGCAATGATGTTAGGCTTAAATAAGTTTTGGATTCCTATAAAATACATTTTTTTTATTCTGGGTTTTTATAAATTTTTGTTATGTTTTGGATTCTTATAATATTTTTTTTTTGTTTTTACTCTATACCGATGACGTAACATCATCTCAATCGTTAGTTAAGTAATAATGTGACACCATCTCAACATATATCAACGGTTGAGATGATATCACGTCATTGGTAGGAATCCAAAACAAAAAAATATATATTATAAAGACCCAAAATATAGTTAAAATTTTATAAGGACCCAAAGTATAAAAGAGGTATTTTATAGGGATTCAAAACTTATTTAAACAATGATGTTATAACATACCTTCCCCTCTTCCCTTAAAGAAGATCCACCACTGAGCCACATAGTGTTTCTAAACAGCATAAGATTTCTTTCATCAACTTGTAAGTTGTTGTGTAGTATGGACTTTTGCATCTTATTCAATCTGATCATTCTGAACCATTGCTGTTTATACAATGACTAGTTTGACAGAATTCAAGCTTACCTCAAATGTTTGCATACTTAACTTTTGAATGCATTACCCATGCTTCAATTCTCATAAAACCATATCAATCATTTACTACACAGGCAGAAGAATAATGCTTGTCATATACACTTCTCACACATCACCTCAATTTCTTATAATTGAGCAACTAACAAACCTATTTAGCCAATAATACACTCAACCACCTAAGTATAGGTAGGTTTAAGTGAGTTTGATACCTGGTTAACCAGAGTGAATGTAATGAGAAATGTGAAGTAGTATTATTTCACGAAAAAAGTCATGAACAAAAGCTCGCAAGTATATGATAATCCATGGTTGAAAAAGTTAATATTTCCTTTCATGATTCAGGGAGTAAAAAAAACAGTGGACAACTTAGCCGTGCAAACGCACACTAAAAGCTAGTTTGACAGTGTGGTAGAATCAATTCAAAGGCCTCTAACAACTGAAAGTTTTCATGCACTTAAAAAATGTGAAATATATATATATATATATATATATATATATATATATATATATATATATCTTTTTTTTTTTTCTTTCTGTATACGTAAATCACTTTCCTCTTCGGGTCACTTCTTCCATGGTTTCAAAACAGAGAGTACGATGATGATGGCAATCAGCAGGATCAATATAATGGAAATCATCATGCATTTCCTTGACTTCTTTTGCAAACTTTTTGCAGTTTGGAGAGCGTCGTTGCCCAGTCTCACATGATCAGTTGCGTTTGTCACCTGTTCATAGCAGAATGGCATTTAAAAAAGACAAGATGATTAGTCATCTGAAGTAGTTAATATTTGCACAGTAATCGAGCAATTCCTTTTGCAATTATTACATGATTTTCCCCAAACAACTTGAACAAACATGCAAATGTTAGGCATATCAGTCTTCAATGTTAGTTATAGGCTTTCTGGGACTAATAATGTTTTTTATGTTCTTTCGTAAATCTGTTAAAAATAAAAAAAAATAAAATAAGATGTTTAAATTAAATACTTTGTATTCAAGAAACTTGAAATAAGTTCCAAAAAATATGTTTTTCTTACATAATTTAATACAGACAGGATGGAGTGAATTATTTGGGCTTGTGTTAATCACATTAGCACTATGCATAATTTATAGATGATAATGGTACTATGGGAGGAATGAAATTCTAAACAAGTAAAAGGGAATTGGTCATAACTCATAAGTAGTCATGACAAGAGGATCCGGACTCACAATAGTCATAATCCTTTGAAGCAACGGAATAAATTTTAGATTTTCTACTATTTATTTAAGAAAAATGCTAGCAATAGACTCTCTAATGAACATAATCTTTTGAGCACTGTTTATTGCTACATGAAATTTACTAAAGTTCACATTTTTTTGTGAGTCTTAAAGTTTTTCGTACAACAATTTTAAGGCACATGCTATTGCCTTTATTTTTATAAAATATTTTTAACATTCATGTATGTGAAAAAGACATAATTAAGAAATAAGGAGAGATCAAGTTACTTTTAAGAGTAACTTTAACGAATAGCACATACTCTACCATTAAATTAAGAAAAAAAAAAGTGAGAAGAAAGAATGGACAGAAAATGAGTGGGTTAAGTTGCTTGAATTGAGAGAAAAAAGAAAAAAAGTAGAACAAAGAGAAAAACGAATTTGTATTTTAAAGACATATTTTCATAAAACAAAAGGGTAAATGTATCATTTCAACCTTTTTAATGATCCCTCATTTTTTTCTCTTCTCTCATAAATATTGTCATCCTTGAAGAGATTTTTTTAAACGTGAGTCCCACCATTGTTTTCCTCCTATCTCCCATTCCTCTCCCTACCCAAACAATTAAAACTTCATTCTCTTTCACTTCTCTCTCCCAAAATCATCTCAAACAAATACTAAAAAAATGTTCTTGAAGCAACTTGATCCCTCTAAAATAAATAGGCATATCAAATACAAATATTTAAATTTTGATGTTCAAATAATAGAGATCTTATCCTACTTGATATAAAACAGTAGAGGACAAGAGAATAATCTTGAAAATGTATGACACATTTAATGAATTGCAAGGTTTTAAGTGAGTTTTGTACACCCATGGTAAAATCTCGAGGCACCAATATAAATAAATTTTAGGCTATGTTTAATCTTGACAGAGATAAAAAAAAAAAAAAAAAATCCTAATGTAAAAATTGATAATATATTATGATTCGTAACCCTTTTCCATGCTTACATGCGACTATCTAATCTAACACTCTGATTAGACGTGAAATGAAAGTAAAAAAGAAAAATAGGGGAAAAAACAAGAGTTACTAATAATAGGGCAAAAGTGAGGTGAAAATGTGTTTCTGAATAAACAAATTAAGACAACATGAAGTGAAAAAAAAAAATTGCTAGTTTAGATAAGGAAAATAGAGTGAAAGGAAAGTACATTGTAAGAATATTTTATAATAATGATAATAAATTATTTAATAAAAATATTTTTAATATAATATTTTCAAAATTAAAAGTTATTTTTAAAAAATATATATAGTTATTTTTAAAAAACCTTACTGTTTGGTAAACTACCCACCAATACCTTAACCGGATGACAAAAATGAGAACTAGAAAGAGATAGTGGTTGTTCCACTAGGGATGTTATAGCCCAAAGCCCACCACAACCTGGGCTTAAAACAATAAATTTAGAAAAATGAAAACGAAAAGGTTCTTTCTTTCCAAGAACATCAAATGCAAGATTTGCAACTAGCACATGATAGAAAAAAGAAAAAAGAAAAAAAACAGCTTCATAGAATATAGAATAGTACAAGGAAATATGAGACCCTGATAACTGATAAGCTTTTGAAAGCTACAAAGAATATGAATTTATATCATGAGACACGCCCACGTATAGTCAGGAATCAGTCACACCACACACAACAAGCATCTCAATCATACAAAACAATCAAAGCTTAAGAATCCTTCTCTACTATGTTCCTTTGACACACATGCATGCATAACTGCATATGCTTTCGCAACCAGTCAACTCTTATATATATGGACAAAAGGTTAAGGGTCACACTCAAGCACCCCTAGCTACTCTTCCAAGGTTTGAGGACACCCACAACTATGATAGCTACTATTATCAACAGTATAATGATGGCAATGCACATCCATTTTCGTGAGTTCTTCTGGAGTTTCTTAGCATTTTGAAGTGCAGATGTCCCTCTCTGGACATGATCGACTGCATTGTTGACCTGAACAAGCCTCTCATTAACCCAAATCAAACTAAATATGCCCTGCATCCTACATACACATGCATACAAAAGCGAAATCAAGGGTGTGTGTGAGTGAGAGTGAACAAACCTGACTTTCAATGTTGTCTAAAATTTCTCCTTGAGCATCAACTAAGACTGCCATGTCAAGGTATATCTGAGAAATAATTAAAATAGGATTAGACATACTATCATTGTCAACTAGATTAAATATTTAAGTCTGAGATCTTTGTGCAAGCAAACCTGGTGTAAATCAAGAAGTTTTTTCTCAATTTCTTTTACAGCATCATGTCTCTCCTGAATTTCTTCTACTGTGTTTACTATCTGCAAAAACACAGGTTTTCTTAGTAAACTTCTACACGAAGACAAGTTTAATTCTCCACACGAGTGAATACAAGTACAACAATAGTGTGTATGTTTCCAAAAACAACTAAAATGTTTCCCCCTGAAAAAAAATCTCATCTTTGGTCATGAGATAAAAATGTACAAAATCACTTTACTAGATATAATGTAAAGAGGAAGAAATTAAATACAATGTATCAATCATGAATAAATGTTCGACTAAGCTTCCCCATCCCCCCTTCTTTTCAGGAAAAGAGGAAGACAGGAAAGATAACAAAATGTGTTGTTAATTTTTCAACGGGAAAATATAAGCTCCAGTACAAAAATCACAAACCTGTCCTCGGCCTGCTTCTAGAATTGCTCTCTGGAAAATTTGCTCACTGTTTCCAGTTTCTATCAGGTGATCAATTGTCTAACAAAGACATTAAAAGGCCAATTACAACAAAATTTATATGCAGTGGATATCTCATCTCAAGTCACAAACTCATGAGTTAAGCTCACCTCATCATCTGGCCTAGTTCCCGTGACTGTAGAATCAAATCAAGTAATCACAAAGTGAACATGATTGAACTTGTAATTTCTAATAAATAAGTTTAAAATGATAATAATAAAAAAGCTATAGTACTGCCATAGTGCAATACAGTTAACTCTATCACAGGGCTGAAATGTTCAAACCTGTAATAACTCTTCTCTCCACAACCTCACGATATTCATCTTGTATTCTTTGTCTAAGAGTCTAAAACATAACACATTGATGAGAAGATAGACACATACTTGGAAAAACAGCTTCTGGTGTTAGGTGTTAAAAACTAAACATACCTGAAACTCTGTCATGAGATCCTTGAACTTTTTAGCCACGGCACTGTGGTTTCAAGGAATAGTAGATATTTCAGCTTTCTCAGTCATTTTATTAATTATCAAGTGCAATAATAAAGACATGTACTGTGTACTACTAACTTACTTAGTCATATTCATTCTTGCTCTGTCAATACCTGTTCCCTTCTCACAGCCAGGCTTTTGTCTATTGGACAGGTTCTGCACAAAACATGTCCTGATTAAATCATATTCATCTGAAATTTAATAAAAAATTGGCATCTACTAAAAACAATATTCTGCCAGTAGCTCAATACATCTTTGTTTACAGCCTCTATTTTTGTTTTGACACCAAGTGCAATCTTTCCAACTTCATCAATATCTTTCTCCATCCTCTTCTTGATTGCTGAAAGTAATGTTACAGGTTCATTAGTCTTATAAAAAAATATTAAGTTTTGCTCACATATAATGTCATAAACAAAGGCAGTATACCAACAAAAGAAAAATGTGAATCATAAACAGTTATATAACTCCATTGTTGTTAGCAAGACAATTGTCACATCTGTTTTTGGCTATAGCAGACTGACACCACCCAAGTCAATACATTGTCAACACCTATACCCGAAAATCTTACAACCAAATTCAAAGTGGATGATCTCAACTAAAACATAACATTGCATTGCAACACACCTTTCATGGCAGATGCTTTTGTAACAGCTTTTGATTCCTCATTAGCTTCCTGCAAAAAGTACACTTAGCTTATGAATGAGACCTTGCTGCTAAAAAGTAACAAATTGAAGATAATGGATACCTTTAGCTTTTGAAGTAGCACAGACAGCTTATCAATTTGTTTATCAGCCTCGTGGATCTAATAACAAAACAAGGAACATCAGTAAATGTAGATATCAACTGAACTATTGAATAAACAACATGAAGAAAAAATTGACTATGGAAACAGAAAAACCTATCAGTTCTATTACTCACTTAGACTAACAATAGCTTTCGACTTCCATCCTATTCTAAAATAAAATCCAACACATCTCCACACAATCACAAACCATAAAATACCCAAGGTATATTTGGCATTTTAAACAATCAAATGAGTTGAAATTTTAAATAACATGCACATTGTGTACCTGTTTATTAAAAGTTTCCATTCCCATATCGGAGTTGCTTCTCGGAACCTGTCCCATTTCAATATCACTTTGTCTAGAAGGCTGGCCATTACTAGCCTCACCAACAAATGAATCCTGCAAGAAAGAATGTCAAATATTAATAATAAAGAGAAAAACAAAACCATCCTTAGACTTCCGATCTTACAAGACAACAACATTGTACTAAACTTAACCCCAGTCAAATTAACAGTTACAAAACAAAAAGGAAAAACACCAAAATCACTACCAGAATAAATCCAAACACCAAAAAGCATAATCAGCCACCTGAAATCTAATTGAGGATTAACTATGATCTGAGTCAAAGCAAGAGACCACCTTTGCGAAATTTTCCACTACCAACAGCGATTCAGAGTTGAACTGAATTTTAAGGCTTAAAATATCAGAACACGATTCCGAAAATTGGGCACCTCTTAATGTTGATTTTTTTTTAAATAAAATAAAAAAACAGAACAGAGTACGAATCTGATACTGAGATGGCAGAAAATTAGAATGAAAAAACAAAAAGTTCAGCAACAGAAGTACAAGACCCAGTGATCAAAATCGAATTTTGGAATGGAAAGAGGGAATTACAGATATCAACTTACAGTGAGAAGGTCGTTCATCTCGAATTATCAAATCAAACTGAGAGAGAGAAAGAGAGAGAGGTGTCCAAAGCAGACACTAAAACGGCAACAATTGTTGTGTCTTTGGCCGGCGAAACGACAACGAAGCAAGGCAAGGCAAGGCAACCCACAAACTCTCACAACGCTTTTTGTTTTTGTTCTTTGTCTTATTTTTATGTTTCCAATAATTTATTCAAAATTACTAAATGCTTCCATTTAATTGTTGAGATTGTCGGTTATTTATTTTGAATTTATTATTATTGCATGATCAATGTTGTTTAGGAAAGTTTTTTTTTTAACCAAGTTTAGGAAAGTTTTCAAAACTATACTTTAGATTATAAAAAAAAAGGTCTTTTCGTATTTAAATTTTTTTAGAATTTAATTAAAAATACGTTAACCATTTTTTTCAAAGTTTGAATTTTACTGTTGATATAAGAATTTTGTCAATAGATAATATATAAATATTTCTTTAAATATGTTTGAGTTTTAATACTTACCTTCACAATTAAATCATTATAAAAAAAACAATAATGCACAACGGTTAACTCTTGTTACTCAATTCATTTAAACTTTTTAAATTATAAATTAAAAACTAACAAATATTTATAAAATTTTAGATATTAAAACATTCTGTCCTTGTAATTCCGAAGACTAAGATGAATATCCACTTAAAAAAAAACAATAAGATGAATATTTATGCAACTAATTTTTATCCAAAATGTTTTCGTGCTTTCTGCCATTGTTAAAGTATTTTATTGGTTTTATTTTAAAATAATTTGCTTTAGGTTATAGCAAGACGCAAAGTGTAAAAAGCTACTGGGACAGTTGTGACCAATAGATATGGACTTGTCCTAATTGACTATACGAGGCCCATCTTGGCTTTTGGACTACCCTCAAACCTCTTCAGTGAGAATCAACAATGACCTTCGCTCCATTGTCTCCCAAGGGATTCCATGGGTTCTTTCTTCCTTTTTTGAAAAACTATAATTCAATATTTTTAATCACAAAAATCAACAACATATTTGTTTTGACTTTTGACTTTTGATTAGTGAGCACCTTTTTTCAAAAGTATATCTATTTTGGCATATGATTATGACAAATATATATATATATATATATTCTGATTTGCAATTATTAATAATTATCAACAAATATATTTTTATAAAAACTATTTGATCATCATTCATTCATGCGCTAGAAACTCAAAACTAAACTGCTAACCTTATGGCAGCTGAAGCATAAAATGACTCCTAAAACCTAGAACATTATTGACCAGGTAAAAAGGAATAATTCAACACCCCCACTCCATTTGTGTTTCTGAGAGTGGGTGCAAGTGTGCAACTACAAGCAATTGGTAAATGGAAAACGTAGTGTTTGCAGCACAGTGTGGAATGGGAACAAGAATCACGCCTCAGTTTCAAGAAAGGTCTTTCCAGAGTGAAATGTCGGGAATGGTGAGAGCAAGGAAGACAAGCACGACTCATGGATTCAAATTGGATTGTGGCCGAGTACTCAAGAAAGAATCAGGTGTTGGACTGCCGTTGAAAGCTACAATAACTACTATGGCTGAATACGTGGTAACGATAGAAATATTGTACTATAGTCAACGATTTGTTTGTTGGATTTTTTTTATTTATGTTTTTCATCTAGCTCTCAACCTAAATACTGCCTCATGATATGCAGGAATACGTTCGTAATCTTCCCGGAGATCGTTTGATTGGAAGTTATGTACCGACATACGTGATGCTCCCCGTAAGTAATGTAGTATCGACTTTTAATTCTGCTTGCGTCACTCACATGTAATATGTAATATATCTTCTAGATGTTGTGTTTCATTTGAATAAAATATGATTTCTTGGTGCTAGTTGGGAGTTATTACAAATGACAATGTGTTACGAGACAAAATGACACTAGAGAAACAACTCAGGGAGCTACATGAAGCACAGATTGATGGTGTTACTGTTAATGTGTGGTGGGGCATAGTAGAATCCAAAGAGCCTCACCTATATGATTGGTCAGCATATACAACTTTGTTTCAGTTGGTTCAAGATTGCAAATTGAAATTACAAGTTAAAATGTGCTTCCACCAATGTGGAGGGAGTCTCGAAGATTCTGTTTTCATCCCACTCCCAAAGTGGGTACTTGAGATTGGAGAATTAAATCCAGATATCTTTTACACCAACCTCAGAGGTATCAAGAATCAGGAATGTATATCCTTAGGTGTGGACAACCAACCTTTATTCTATGGACGAACTCCCATTCAGGTATTAATCTCGAAAATTTGTGTTTCTTATATTCTTGTTGTCTCTAGACATCACAAATCTTGTCACCGACCGTCCTTTGTTTCTATTTATCCATTTTGGATACTTTATCATGAATAAAGAAGTTGTTACACAACAAAGTCAAAAAGGGATGTGTTCATTTTTTGGTTATCAACTCAAGTGATAAACTATAGTTTGTACTATTTACCTGCTTATGTTAAAAAATTGACAATGTCTCATTTGATACAGTTGTACACAGATTACATGACCAGCTTCAGAGATAATATGAAAGATTTTTTGAATCTAGACTCATCATGGACATTGAAGTGGGACTTGGTCCTGCAGGAGAACTGAAGTATCCCTCTCACCCTCGACATCTGGGATGGAAATTTCCCGGAATTGGAGAATTTCAGGTGTGTTTAGAGCTTTGTTAGCTATCAATTACATTTGTTACCTATTATAAGTTAACCACTTATGCTTTATTTAATAGGTAATTCTTAAAATACCATTAATTTAATAGAATGATTAAGTTTGATACCAAATTCCAATGAAAGGTAATTTCGAAAAAAAATATTTATTTTTTTATTAAAAGTAACACAATTCAAAGAAGATAATTACTTTTCTTAATTAGTGTGAATGCGAATCCTTTTTCTTTTTTTTCTAACCAATAGTAACCAAAGACATAAGGTTTATTCTTGATGGTATATATTCAGCGTCTCAATGAGTTTCTAATTCTCAAACTTATTAACACACGTCTAAATCTCATAGTGCTATGACAAATATCTCAATGCTGATTTCAAAAAGGCCGCAGCAATGGCCGGTCATCCTGAATGGGATCTCCCAACTGATGCTGGGCAATGGAATGACACACCCGAATCTACCCAATTTTTCAGATTGGGAGGAACTTATCAAAAAGAGAATGGGAATTTTTTTTTGACGTGGTATTCGAGCAAGTTGTTGATCCATGGTGATGAGATCTTGGAGGAAGCCAACAAAGTATTCCTAGGTTACATTGTGAAGTTAGCAGCAAAAGTAAACTCTTAAATGCTTACGCTAAATTAGCAATGATATTTTTTTTTTTTTTCACCAATCAGTTACTAAAAGTTTCTTATAAAATAGGTTGCTGGAATTCATTGGTTATATAAAACAGAAAGTCATGCTGCTGAGCGTACCTCGGGATATTACAAGGATGCTCAACCGACGTGATGCTGCTTTAATTTTGACATGTCTTGAAATGAGAAATCAAGAACAACCCGCTGAAGCCGAAGTGGAGTTCAAGATCTCGTTATGCAGGTAATTTGTTTTAATCCCTCTCTCCACAAAACCAAGACTAGTCAAGACCATAGACATGTAGTAATTTTTCCTTTCTATACTGTGTGTCAGACTATCAATTAATGATACATGCACATAACAGAGAGGGTGTACGTGAAACAATATTATGAAATAATATAGAGAAATGATTCTTGCATACTTTTAAAATATATATATATATATATCTTTGATGAAACTATTTGATGTGTGCCTTCTTAAGTAGGTTGTTTACGCAGCCTTCTCACAGAACGTTGTACATTGGGGAGAAAATGCATTTGCAAGATTTGATTGTGATGCTTACAATCAAATCCTTATAAATTCTAGACCATGTGGTGTTGATACGTGGGGTGGCTGTTCAACTCTAAAAATATCCGGGTGACATGTTTGTTTATCAGATGAGTTAATGCAACAAACAAACTTTGATCTATTCAAAGCCTTTGTGAAAAAAGATGCATGTTCATCAAGTAAGCACAATTACAGCATTTAATTAATTATGATAATATTTTGTGTGTTTGAAGTGATATAACCAAAGACTCTTTCTCATTTTCCAAAAATTCACAGGATTACTGTCCAGACCTAGATAAGTACTGTAAATTCATGCGTCCTATGCCACGGTCAGTGTCAAAGATTCCATTGGAGGTTTTACTTGAAACAACCACACCAAGGCACCCTTTTGGATGGTATATGCATGCAAGCCTTGGTGATGTTAATTGCTTTCTTGATTATATAGTTGCTATTATCTTACTATATTGAAGCTACTTAAAATAAACAAAAAAATGGGATAGGAGAAGAAGGAAAGGATTAATCATCGATAGAAAAGGAAAGGATCGAAGGAAAAGCAAAATGTAACAACAAAAAAAAATATCATCACTCCCTTTGATTATTTTGTTTATAATACATACCTCTCTACAAATGATCTCGATCTTCATCCCCATTTGATAATTCATGTTATAAATATATTAATACATTTTTTTAAAAAAGGGTTCTCATTAATTAACTTCAAATGACATCGATCTTTAATTTTCAATCATAATAAATTTGTGTATTTGACAAAGAATAAAGGCAAAATGTAACTATTGAGAATTTTCACGTGTAAAATCTGCGATTCATGATTTTGTAAAGAAAGTTAAAAGAGCCTATTTACTTTGGTTTGTTATCTTGATCTTGATGCAATAGTTATTTATTTATTTATTTAACTTGATCTTACTCTCTCCCTCTCTCTTTTTCTTGTCAGGAAAATTGGTAATACTTATAGTCCAATGGGTGAGGAAGCGGATGAAAATGTTGTCACATAGGAGAATAATTCAGCACGCATCAGTCACACATTACGCATTTTTAACATTCTTCAGAATTTGTTTTGTCTTTTAGTGAGTTTTGGGCATATCACAGCAGCTTGCTTTCTGCATTTTTTTCTCTTCCGGAATGATCAGTCCTGACTCTGAATGTTATTTACTACATTTTAGAATGGCTGCAACAGTCCAGAAATCACGGTATTCGTACATTTTGTTCTTTATTATTACAATGTAAACCGTTGGGTGACACTAAATACCAAAATAATAAAATAAAAGATTAAAATTAATATTTAGCCTATTAATTATTAGAAAGAGATACATTGGGTAAGTGTTTATATTATATGTGATATGCATTTTGAGCTAATAGTATTTTTTTTTTATGGAAGAGCTCATATTGCTAAATTAACATGCATGTTCATTTATTTTATATTTTTGTGATTTTATTTGTATTTGTATCATTGGAGAGTCTAGTTCAATAGTTGTTTAAGCTGAATGTGTGATACCATATTAAATATTTATACCTGTCCCTTTCCTTCATAAAAAAAATATATTAAATACTTATAGATAAAAATATATATATATTATGTAATTCATGCTTGGAAATAATGAATGTGAGCAAGAGTTTGTTTCAAAAAATAAAAACATTAATTTAATTAATGAACTTATTACACTTTAATTGAATTAGTTTGATCCCAACTAAGCAAAAATATAATTTATAAAGAAAGTGGTGATAGATTAACATTTTTTACATATTATACACACCGAAAGATCTAGACGGTTTTTATAAAGAAAAAATAGATATAGAAATTAAAAAGATCAAATATGAAATTATAAATAAAAATTTAAAATTATATATTTGTGTTCTTCAATTTTTTAAATATTCAATTTTATTCTTTTTTTATTTATCTTTAAAGAAATTCAAGGTTGTGATTTTCGTTAAATAAATAATAAAGTGGCGGAGAGAGACAGCTGGGACTGCTAGAGTGTGAAGGTGTGTGTTCACTGCGTTGGTTTGTTACTTATTTTCGTCCTTTTCGCTGATTCTCCTTTTTTGTCCCTTTTGTTGCCAACCAAACTTTTCTTTTCTCTTTTTCATTTGGTTTTGGACAGGTTACTGCTTGTTTATAATTAGCAACCGGGTGGTCAAGGTCAGGGTGGGTGCTGCTGAGTTGCATCTTAACCGTGCATGTCAGTCATGACCATTCAACGGCTGAACTATAAAAGGTTATAATTATATGCAAATATGCACATTTGTTCAGTTAATTGATATGTGTCACTAATACAAGATTCTCAATATTTGTTTTAATTAATCGTTCCTCATCTTTCTTTGTTGAGTAGGGAGATCAATGATAATGGGCTAATTAAATTGTTCAACATTTGACATATATATGCTACAAATTGACATGATTTTGTCAAATCTCTTTTGTACAAACAAGCATTCCCTTTGTAATGTCATTCGAATGTCTTTTTCTTTGGTCAGAAACCGCTCTTAAGTTAAAGAAGAAAATAGAATATCTAAATAACGTACTATTTTGTTTGGCAATGCTCAAAGATGATCCAATTTATAAAGTATGCATGCATAACATTATTTATATTAATGAAATGTGATATTACTTATGATTTAAAAGGAAAAAAATATTTTAAAAATGAAATAAGTGTTTTTTCATTGATTGTCCAATCACCAACTAGAAGGATAAATGTGGGTGTGAAAGAAAGAGAGAGACTCGGTGTTGAATACGATTAGATGCACAAAAGGCATCAAAAACTAAAGTTAAGGTAAAAAGGTGTCATTTTTTATAAACAAATATATATGCAAGCAAAAGAGCTGGAGAAGAAAAACAGGAGATAAGTTTTAAAAAATGATAAATTCATTTAACAATTTAATTATAATAATAAGTTACAAAGAATGAATGAAGAATTGGTTTGTTGCTAAGGTGATGGAGGAGAGAGCCTGTACACTGTAGTGGACTGGTTTGTTGCTGTGTATATTCTCTGACATTTGAATAATCAATACATTTGAACTAGGTTCATCGGCAAAACAAGAATTTCATAAAGTGCAAGAAAGTAACAAAGTACATGTACAACACATTCATAGTCACAGTCAACATTTCATGCCAATTTTTTGCTTAAAAAGAAGATAGAAGAGTGTTTCTTTTTACTTTTTATTCATAAATTAGGTGTTTAGATGGAGTAAAACATGCAACATGCAAATGCATAAAAGAATGGCTTACATGGTCGGATGTAGGATCCAGGTCACTGGGGTAATCTATTTAAAAAAAATGTGTAAAATATGAGTAGTCATGCAGCAAAAAAATATGATGAGGCTTTGGAGGGACTTGATTGATAGAAACAAGAGTACAATCTAAGTCCCTCCAAAGCCTCAACATTATCTTGGTTAGGTTCCCAACATCCGTTATGCATCACTACATTATGAAAGTTTTTCATGTTAACTCCACTTGGTTGCCTAGTATGATTATTTATTTGGATATAAGTTGGTTGATTTTTGGTTGAATGATTACTCATTTTACACACATTGTTTTTAAAATAGATTCTCAGTGACCTGGTCCTACATCCACCACTGGCGGCTCTGAGTGTGTTGCTTTCTAACATTGTATTGAAGTTTTAATAGGATAATTGTTGTTGATGGTGTGTTGGAGGAAAAAAAAGAAGTGACATTTGAGTAATGAAGACATTTGACTGGTTCATGATTGAAAAAAATAACAAATTACGTATACAACACACTCATAGTCACAATCAACATTTCATGCCAATTTTTTTCTTAAAAGAAGATAGAAGGGTGTTTCTTTTTCCTTTTTATTCATAAATTAGGTGCTTAGATGGAGTAAAACATGCACCCATGCAGATGCATAACTTATAGACAGAAAAAAAAAATGACTTACATGGTCGGATTTTGCAGCTTTGAAGACCATTCCTTGTTTCTTGAAGTGACAGTCCAATTTGAACCCATGCGTGACTGTTAGCTTCTTCCTTACATGGCATTTGAAGGCAGCGGTAGCTGAGATTTGAGCACAATGTGATGGTTGTTGAAAGGGAAGAGTTGTTCCCACATTATGGTGTCATTGCTGAATCTGATGAATGTAGAGATACTCATTGCTTATTCGAATTGTACTGTTGATTATCTAATCTACATCTCATTTTTGCTCTGCTCATAAAATGCAGGCAGACATTGGTACAAATTACAAAGATCCATTGCTTGCCAAATATGTACCTGTCTATGTCATGCTTCCCGTAAGGATAAAACCTTCACTTTTGTGTCTGTTTACATACCCATGCTATACATATCTAACTATTGTGTTCTTGCAGCTGGGGGTTGTCACAAGTGACAACACCTTACGAGATAGAGTGGGACTAGAGAATCAGCTTAGGGAACAAGTGTTGATGGAGTAATGCTTGATATATGGTGGGGCATAGTAGAGAGTAGGGGACCTCATCAGTATGACTGGTCTGCATACAGAGTGTTGTTTCAAATGGTTCAAGATTGCGGACTAAAATTGCAGGTTATGTCATTCCATCAACGTGGAAGGAAAGTAGGAGATTCGGTTTTTGTTCCACTTTCTAGATAGGTACGTGAGGTGAAATTTTTTATTTCATCCATTGTTGTTTATGGACTTTACATGTTAACTGATTGTTTCTTGTTTAGTATTGGGTTTGGGTTGGGTTGATACAGGTGTACACCGATTTCATGTGGAGTTTCAGAGATCATATGAAAGATTTTAGGTGGAAATTTCCTGGCATAGGAGAATTTCAGATAAGTTTACTGTGTTACAGACTTGCAACTATTTATGCAGTTTCAAAACATATTTTGAGTTTATCTTTTCAATTGTTAAACTTATTTCAACTTTTAAATTATGCAGTGCTACGATCAATATCTCTCAAAGCTGATTTTAAAGAGGGACTTACCAAACAGAAAAAGGGGGTTTTTTCCTGACATGGTACTCCAATAAATTGATAACTCACGGTGATGATATCTTGGATAAAGCCAACAGCATATTTATGGGTTACAAAGTCAAATTAGAAGCAAAGGTAAAATGTTAATGTTAAATGCATGCAATTAAATCATCAAAGTCTTCTTTTCTTTTTTATGCATTAGTTAGCTGATGTTTGCTTATAAATCAGTTTGCTGGAATCCACTGGTGGTATAACTCAGAGAGCCATGCTGCAAGCTCACGGCCGGATATTACCACTTATATGGTAGAGACGGGTATAGACCCATAGCAAGGATGCTTCGTCGGCATCATGCTATCTTAAATTTTACATGTTTTGAAATGAGAAACTCTGAGCAACCAAATTGAAGTTCATAGTGGGCGCAAAAATCTTGTTCAGCAGGTGGTATATTCTAACTTAAATCCTGTTTAGTCCATCCTTTTGTCATTTTCACTTATTTTTAGGGAATTTTGCAGTTTTACATTCTGGTTTGGCATCATAAGATTTTAGGCTTAGAAACCCTTCATTCATAAAAAAATGTCAGCATTTCAAGCATTTTCAACCCTGCTTCTTTGTATTTTGCGTAGCTCTACATTCTCTTTATAAGAGATAACATGCATTATCTTTTTTCCTCCTTATGCTCCTTGATTTGTGTTGTTTTTTGCTTGTTAGTTATATCTAAAATTAACACTGATTGTGTGTCTACTCTAGGAATCTTGATTATTAAGGATGAATATATGTCTTTACCTGGTCTTTTCATACAACTTATTCATTCTCTGCTTCTTTGTATTTTGCGTAGCTCAGCATTATTTTTTTAAGAGATAACACGCATTGTCTTTTTTCCTCCTTAAGCTTCTTGATTTGTCCTTAATTTTTTTTTTCAACCCTTGAGCTATGTGTGTGTGGCATATGGATTATTTATCTTGTAACCATAATCTTCGGTATAACGACCATGTTGATGTGCTATAGTATTTTTTTGGATTGACCGTTCTGTGCCTCTTTAATCTTTATATATGAATGACAAATATGCTTGTTGGTATTCCTTTGCACTGCCATAGCCTTTGGTGAAAGTGAAAGCTTGAGATGAAATCAGTTTGCAAAATGATGAATCTTAATTACAGAGTTTTCAATGCGTTAATTTGATTATGTCTCTTCTCTTTCTAGTTTCTAGTTTTTGGTTGTAGGGAAGGTGCTCTATGTTTGTGTTTTGAGACGTAGCTTGAGCTTTTAACACATGCACTGCAGGATGTCTTTGTATACGTCATACTAAAAACTTGTGTAACAAACTTGTGTATGTCATACTAAAAGCTTGTCTACCAAACTGTTGTCTTTGTGTCTGGTTTTATGGGAGAAATGTACCTTCTTTCGACTGAGGATTTACTTGCCCATATTTCTTGTTGAATAGATCCATGGAAGTATGTATTTGTTTCTAGAAGAGAACATTATCTTAGAAGTTGAACAATGTTATGTTGGTTCTTGATTTTATTTCTTTTTTCTAGGTTGCTCGAATGGTCGATGGAGCCTCTAATTTGCCTGTCATCCTTGTGACTTATTTTTGGATCTGTGGGGCAGTATTGTGATTTGTGCAGCTGTGTTTAAGGTACTCATACCACCATTGGGGGCATTGGGATGACTGCTAGGTTGAGTTTATGGTTTTAGTTTTCTTGCTCTTTCCTTTCTCTCTTTGTATATGGCTTGTGGTACTCATACCACCATCAATATATTTCCTTTAGCCGTTCAAAAAAAAATTATGGGTCATCCAGAGACGGATTTACGGGGGCAGGGGCTTCAGACCCCCCCCCCCCCCCCCTCCCATCCCTCTTTTTATATATAAAAAAATTAAAAATTAAAAAATATTAATAAAAAAATTATTAAAAAAATAAATTTTTAACTTAATATTTATTTTAAAAAAAAATTATTAATAGATGATATCTTAGTTTTATGCCTACTAAATATTTGATTTCATTACATTTTTATTTATTTTTTACAAATTTTACTTTTAATAAATTAATTTGACACTTTTTATTTATCATCTTTTAAAATCTTATAAATTTTAATATATTATTTTACTCATAATTGCACATTTTACTCTCAATTTTTTAAAAAGTTTGACAAATTTTTACCTATTTTTTCTTTTTTTTAATAAAAATTTTACATTAAATATTTTTTTTAAATCTTATCTTCAATTTTTATAAAAAAAATTTTAACCCCTCTCTACTTAAATTCTTGGATCCGTCCCTGGCCAGTGATGGATTTTAGGGGGGGGAAGCAGGGGCTTTAGCCCTCCTCCCCATCCCTTTGTTAATATATATATATATATATATATATATATAAAATAAAAAAATATTAATAAAAAAAAATTATTAAAAAATAGATTTTTAAGTTAATATTTATTTAAATTTTTTTATTAGTAAATCATATCTTAATTTTATACCTATTAAATATTTAATTTCATTACATTTATTTATTTATTTTTTGTAAGTTTTATTCTTAATAAATTAATTTGACACTTTTTATCTATAATTTTTTAAAATCTTATAAATTTTACTCTATTATTTTACTCTTATATTACATTATTGTAGATTTTATTCTCAATTTTTTAAAAATTGACAAATTTAATACCATTTTTTATCTTTTTTTTATATAAATTTTACATTAAATTTTTTTAAAAAAAATTTATCTTCTTTATAAATTTTAATCCTCCCTACTTAAGTTGCTAGATCCGTCTAACAGGATAATTTTTAAGATATTGAATAACATCATTCCTTTTTTTAATCGATGCATATGTTGCTGCCATGTCTTCTAATTTTCTTTTCTTTGCCATTAAAAAATGGTAAATAAGAAAGTGTCTTGGATAAAAGAAAAATAGTGTATTTAGTTATAATTTTTTTTTATCAAATATAGTAAATAAATTAAATATGAAATATTAATATAATCACAGTAAAATAAAAAATTAAATAAGAATAATGTAATTAACTTTTATTTATTTAAAATGTATTTGTACTTCTTATTTATTTATTTATTTTTGGTACATAAAAATTAAAAAAAAAAACATATTTCAAGACTAATTGAACGCTTATCAAGATACTTATCTATTCCACCAAATTTTGATTTATATACACAATTAAATATATACATGTATGTTTTGTTGTTGGTCAAGTGCACTTATAAAGAATTAATTTAATATAAAAAACTGGAATAACGCTGCACTAATTTATCTATGCGTTTGATAGGAACTAAAAAAAATTGTTTTTCGTTATCAATTTATCATCACAAAAATTTCGATAACAATTTATTAAAAAAATTACATATATAAATTACTGTCACTAATGTAAGTGAAGATACGATTATGAAAAACTTGACATCGTATATATTTTACTTATGTAATCGCTAATGTGTATAACTCAAATTCTTCAGTTCCTAAAGAAAAATTATTACAACCTTACGTAGTCATGCAAGACAACAATCAAGAAAGGTATAAAAAAATAAAAGACGAATGATAATCAATTATTTGGTTGATTGGTTAATGATTAGCCCATAATGTAAGTTGAAGCAAGATAACAAATTATTGCAAGGGTCTTGCACCAAGTTTGCAACAAAATATTTTGAATGGTTAATGATTAGCACATGGAAGTAGTACTAAGATTAAAATTTTGAGTAATTTCCTTCCCCTTCATCGAATTGAACGCATCCTCCACAACCACTCTTCGAGAGTATTGGAGCGGTGAACGTCATGTCATGTTTATTCTAGATAACGTAAGTACAAACCATCATGTATAATAATTTTATCAATTTATATAATACTACTATCTAATTAATTGACATTCTAAAAACTTCCTTCACCATATATACAATCACTTTTGATTTTAACATTATTTCCTTCTAGGTAAATTATTAAATTAATGGACAAAAGAGTTTAGGATTTACTATTTAGGATAGTACTTCCCCATTAAACTCTTTTTATAAATAATTCCTTCAAATAATATATAGTTATTGATCCAATCGCTCAATTTATTTAAGCAATGTGTTTGTTCGAATCTAAAGAATAAAAAAAATACTAAAAAAAAAGACTTCACTAAAAATAACAAATCGTTGCGTACTTCACGGTTCATACATTATCATTATCATAGTGTTAAAAAAAAAAACTACTGCTGTTTTATTGTTTGATTTCAGAGATGGATTTACGAAGGCAAGCAGGGCTTCAGCCCTCAATCTCTTTCAAGTTTACGTAATAATAATATATGTTATTGTTAATTATAATCTAATTTTAAAAAAAATATATACTAATTAGTAAATATAATTACAATCATATCTTTATAATTTTTTTTATCGATTATTATTATCTAGTTTAATTATACTTTGTGTATTATTACTTGTCTGATTTATCTATCTATCTAATTATTAACACTATATTATAAATATTTTTTTTAATTTTGAAGTTATAAATATATGTATTTCTTTCTAATTTATTTTAATTTTGTGTATAAAATTAATAAATAGTTTTATAAAAAAAATTATTATTTATTAAATATTTAAATAATTAAAGTAAAAACAAAAACTAGCCCCCTTCAATGGAACTCTGAATCCGTCCCTGTTTGATTTTGTCTTAGCTGCAAACTTGCAGAGTAATAGTAGTGGCCAAATTAGGTATAAAAAAGGATCGTGTAATTTATTTTTTTACAAAACAAGGATAGTGTAACTTTTTTTTTTTTTAGGGAAAAGATACTGTAACTTGATGACGATAAATTACAAATCTTTATTTTTTAGTGATGGTTTTTAAGTCATCACAATTTAATTTGTGGTATTATATTTGTGATGTCTAAATGACTAATTTCTTATTTTCTGTTTTGTACCTATAGATTAAAAAAAATTATTTTGAGGGATTAAAATAAATATCTTTTTAATTGGAGAAGTAAAAAAAAATATAATTCATATTTAAAGGATTAAAAATATATTTAATATTACAAAAAATTAATTGTGAAATAAATACACTTTTGTGTGATACTTAATTTTGTATTGGAGTGTGACCAAATGAGATATAAAAAAAGAATCATGTATTGTAACCTGATGACCCATAATGCGGATTTCATTTGTTTGTGCGTTGTGCAAGTCAAATTAGAAGTCAAGTTCCGTTTTGAGCTAATATATTCGTTTTGATTTTTGTTTTATTTTTTACAGAAATATATTTGTTTTGAACCCAAGATACTCGGTTAACGAAATCTGTCTATATATATTTGATTCGCTCACAAAATACATAATCCAATAGAATCACAGATTAAAATTCCAATTCCATATTTCTTGTCAGAAACCATGGGTTCTAAAGGCCTCAAAATTTGCTTAACCACGATTCTACTCTTGTTGATAATTGTTACCATTGTGATAGTGATATTGTTTTTCACCGTCTTTAAACCCAAGGAACCTATCATCATTGTCCATCCCGTTGGCCTCGAAAACTTTAACCTTTCCCTTTTAACCAATGTGTCCGCAAATGTGAGTCTAGCCATGATGATCACTATGGTGAATCCGAACTATGAAACCTTTGAGTATGCAAACGCCACTGGCTATGTCAAATTTCATGATACCGTTGTGGGTCAAGTTCCAATAGTGGCTCAATTAGTCCCAGCGCGTAGTCATCTTAATTTGAACACTTGGGCTAATTTTATGGTGGCAGAGTTAATCAATGATCCAAATTTTTTTTCAGATGTTGTAAGTGGAACTTTGAATTTCACGTCAACAGCTTCGTTGCCCGGAAAAGCGCGTTTGCTGAAGATTATCAAAATGAAGGCCATAGTTTATAGTTCATGTGACATCTCTCTTAATATAACCTCGAGGAAGGCTGATTCCAAATGCATTTGCAAAATGAATCTTTGATTGTTTCTAGGTCGGGAATAATTTTCTAAAACTACAATTGATTGATAACTGTTGTTTTTTGTTTATGTTGTTTTCTTCTACCGTAATTTATTTGGACATGTATGTTTTCTTTGGCACTGGAAAATATGCGAGAAATACAGGAGCGCCATTCATCGGGTATCTATCATCTATGTTGCGCTGTTCTTCATAATTTCGCGGGAATTAAGTTACTTTGACACATTTTTTTAGAAGAGACGTTACTTTGACTCACGTGAATTGTGATACTGCGGCACGAATCTGGGCAATTTGTTGGATAAGGAAATAGTATTAAACATTTCTTTATTCTGCAATATAAACTTGTTCCACAGTCTTATCAACAAATAAAAAACTTGTTCCACACCGTTTTTTTTTCAAGGGAAACTTCTTATTTGATATTAAAAATATATATTATATTTAATATGAGGTTTCGATGCAGTGGATAGGATAGCATTCTGACCGTCAGCAACAAAAAAAAAGGATAGGATTCTGCACTCATACGTGCTAACTGCTAGGGAATGATTAATTTAACACAATAAAATATGTGTTCCAATCCGGTGTAAAAAAATTTTGAATAGAAGGAGATTAATTTCTGATTTAGTTCTATAAAATGAAAAATATTTTGTATGCATCTTAGTAGTATATTTGATGGACAACGCACAGTACAAGTAAAAAAATGTAAAAATAATTAAAATATCATTTTTATTGTTAATTATCTTAATGTTTAATGTGATTCACATGAGTTAATAGTATTATTATTGTAAAATAAAATATATAAAATATATTTTATAATATATAACTCATATTATTATTATTATTATTATATATTATAAAACAATATATTATAATTATTATATTATATTATCTTATATTATATTATATATATATATATATTAATTATTTTATATAGAGTTACACGATATTATTTTTACTGACTATCAATGAGAAACTGTGTACCGAATAATTTAAAAATATGAAAAGTTATTATCTTTATTTTAAAAAGTAGGAGAATAATCCTATAGAATAAATGTGAAAAAATAAATATATTATTTTTATCTTTTAGATTAATTTGTTATTGTATGTATAATAAATATCATATTTTCATCTTTAAGATAAAAGATAAAGATACGTTTTATATATAAACGAAGGCTTGCCGTTGGAGTAAGATTGGACTCTCAAATTCCACTCTTATATTGTCACTAATCTTTTAATCATTAATCAAGAGGAGAATAATTCATAATTAATATATAATATTATTATATTATATGAACATAAAAAAATATTATTATAACATTTTAGAGGTAATGTGAACATAAATAAAATCTGAAATATAAAATTAATTAAAAATATAAATAACACATATAATTATAGATAAATTTAGGATAATTTAAATAAAAGAATGAGAAAACATAAGCAAAATGGATATTTTAATCTTTTAATGGTTTGTACTCAGGAAGTAGGAAGTTGTTCTTTGATTAATGGAATAACAAATAATCAAGATGTGTCATGTCCATCAGCATTTGATTTTATTTTTTTTTGCAAAATAAAAGTTTTAATATATTATTTTTATCAAAGTTCAATGATTATAAAGTGATAGTATAAAATTGATTTAAATCAATCATAAATCATCATAAATTGATTTATTGTTTATTTTAGTTTTAAAGTATTTTTAAGTAAAAAGAAAAACAGTTAGGTCACACAGACTAAATGCATCTGAAAATAAGTTAAAAAAAATACTAAAATGACCTCATATATCAAATAGCTAGGTTAATTTGGGTCAAAAAGAACTTATAAATTAGTAAAAATTAACTTCTTCTTCCTTTAAAAAATTTTTTTTTTTAAGAAAGTCAAACTTAATTTATAACTTAATAACTTTTTAACTACTCTCTTGTATGTTGTAAAAATAAAATAAAAACTCCTCTCCTGTATACTGTTATTTATTTTTTGGCGCAACCGTGCAAGTTAGTGGAATTTTCGATCCTCAAAACTAATTTATTTTTAGGATTTTACTCGCTGTTGCTTTCATTCAGCCACCGTTTGTGGTCATCATAGTAATAGTAATTGTCAAATAAATGCATTTTTGTGTTATGCTTAATTTTGTATTGACGCAAAGTAAAACTACTAAACAAGATCAAGCAACTTTTTTTTTTTTTTTTGAGGGAAAGATCAAGCAACTTGATGGATGACCCATAATAATACGGATTTTCGTTTGTTCGTGCGCCATGATTCTGAAATTATGAGTGAAGTACTATTGTTTTGGATTAATATTTGTTCTGTTTCATGCCAATACCGAATCAAGAAAAATTCAATTCCAAAATCTCCCTGAATCAAATATATATATATATATATTCAAGTACTCACAAGTCACAAGGAGCACATTTAATCAAACAGAATCACGGGATTTTGGGTCAACAAATATTAGCCTCATTAACATCATTTCATACATTACAATTTTCTACCTCAATACCCAGAATCAGAAATCATGGCTTCCAGAGGCCTCAAAATTTGCTTGGCTGTGTCTCTACTCTTGTTGATCATTGTTACAGTTGTGATTGTGACCTTGTTTATGACCATCTTCAAGCCCAAAAATCCCGAAATCACTGTCCACCCTGTAGGTCTAGAAGACATTCAATTTTCCCTTTCACCCAATTTGACCTTAAATGTGAGCCTAGGCATGATAATTACCATAAGGAATCGAAACTATGGAAGCTTCGAGTACATGAACTCCACTAGTTTTGTGAATTTTCATGACACCCTCGTAGCCCAAGTTCCAATAGGGGCTGAGTTAGTTCCAGCACGTGGTCAGATTAATGTGAACACTTCAGCAGATTTTATGGTAGCTAAGTTAATCAATGATCCTAATTTCTTATCAGATGTTGTCCTTGGAACTTTGAATTTCACATCAACAACTGTGCTTCCCGGAATAGCCCGTATGCTCAACTTTATCAAATTGAAGGCCACAGCTTATAGTACATGTCACATCTCTGTTACTATAAGCTCTAGGAATGTTGATACCAATTGCATATACAAAATCAAGATTTAATTGTTTCGACCCAGGATGTCCTAGTAGCCTTATAACTGCTGTTTTGTTTATGTTTATGTTGTTCTCATGTATTCTTTGGCTTTAGTTTATAGAGATGTATTTTTTTATATATATTTTAAAAAACACATGTCTTATATTGCTTGATTTAACATTCTTTCTAGTGTTTATATCAAGAGTTTTCAAACAAGCAAGTAAAGAAAGTGGGTTCTTAACTGGGTCTATTGGGCCTAAGGCCACACAACTCCTTTAATATGGCTTCCAAAAAAGGTTTAATAAATTATTTTGGAAGAATATTTTGACCAAGTCTTATCCGTAAAATAGGAGTTGGTAGAGCCTCAACGTTCACTTATCTTTGGTACCATGTAGCAATGCTCGTTCTTTTTTACCGAACCTAATTTTCTTCTTCCTCTGTCTAAACTCCTAGGTTGTCATCTTACAAACTCAAATTTGATGTTGATTTGTTTGTAACCTAAGGCTACAGAAACTACTCGACACAATTATATGAACTGTTTACAAATTGTAGCCTACTCCATATTTGACACTGGTGATTCATGACGGCACTAATCATAGGCTACAATTTGGGCGCAGAAGCATGTTAGAATGTTGCACATGGCTAGGCTAAGACACGAACCACATGTTAATTCATAGAACCTTCCCCACTTAATTTGTTGTCTTCAATTACCTACCACACCACAGTTACAAACATTAATTAGAGGGATGCACTAGATACTTAGATTAATTAAAATATTAGAGTTAACCTGTGACATATATACAATGAAGAAAAGAAACAACCAAACCCAACAAAAAAAAAAAATAAAGGACATGTGGTCCAAATCCCGAAGCTGAACCTCCCCTTTCGCCGTCCCGAAAGATACGTGATAAGTTAGATTGGATATTATTCCTAAAAAGTTCCTCAGTTTATGCAGAGGTTGTTAGTTGCCGGCCATTTTTCATATACAACAATCACAGAGAGAAAAAGAATGTCAGCACTCAGCAGCAACAAAAATACATAAATAACATTCCTTGTCATCCACATCAAAGTAGTGAAGGCTAAAGACATTTTTTTATTAAAAAAAAAATAGTGATGCAAGTAAGAAGTTACAAAAAAAAAGGGTAATGTTATTCAAAAGGATACATTATTTTACATATTTGTTGAATCTCTGACTGACTCTGTTGAGTTCAAATAAGTAAATATACTAATTATCGTCAACGGACATTAGATGACCTTTTTAATATCTATTATAAACCGTGCTCCCAACAAAAATCGTTTATTAAATATTTGTGTGAATTATGCGCATATATTCCTATACAATCAATAAATCTTAATATGTTGCCAATCAATTTAAATAATTGAATAGACTAAAACCTGTCTTATGAGGCTGATAAATCAAATGATAACATTTGACTATTTGAGTACTCATTAATCAGATACTAATTCTTTCGAGAAATATAAAATAGTTCAAATGATAAAAGAAAAATGAGTGAATAAAAAGATTACGAATTCGACTATCTTCCAAAATTACATACTAGAGACAGTTAAACTAAGAAGCATATAAATATAAAGTTGTGAGTTGTAATCTGCTTCAACTGATCACGGGGCCTAAATCCCTGAGACTTTATTCTTGTCGTGGAGGCAAAGGAGAAACATGATTCTAGAAAAGTCAATACAGTACACATCATCAAGCAATACAAAACTAGATTTACAGAAGCGAATGTGACTAGGTTAAGTGTGTGATGAGAAGATAGCACATTAGCACATGATGCTAATTATTGTCGAGTTACTTGGTGTTGGTGGGGGGACCCTAATTTGAAGACGAGAATATGTTTCTTTTTTTGGGTAGCCAAATGATTCATTCACTTCTTTTGCTTTGGCTTTTAAAGCGCTTCCATGACCATACACCGAAGATCACGCAGATATATATCATACCTTTCCGAATATAGCCAATTAAGAACCGTGGATAAATACTCACAAAAAATAAAAGAAAAATTTATAGTAGAATACTAGAATGCTTAGATTAATATAAGGTCAACTTGGAAGTTGCTTGCTTATAAATATAAATTTTCTATTTTTGACAAGACCATATCGTTTTCTAACACACTTGCTAGGTTGTCGAAAATTTTATGGGAAATTGCTTCCTATGATTCATATACCTAACTTTATGCATTTTTTTGTATTAAACTTCCTTAACACTCAATTTGGAACCACCGAAAGAGAGAAGAAGAATATGGAAATAGTCCATTCTACTATAACTAGGCCCGAATCTCGTTGGTCAATCATAGTTGATACATTTATTGAGCTAACATACCAATCTGAAAATTTATAACCATAGTCCTTCATTTTTGCCATAACACATGAGTCATCTCATGATAAGATGTAAGATGTTTACAGTTTACTATATCTACGTGACCATCTTGAAACAGAATTTTGCTGACCTAGTTACCGTACGTATACCTAGCTAGTGGCCTAAGAGCCCTCTTCCATCGGGTAAGGTTGTAGGGTACGTACGTAGAAGTAACTAGTTGAAACAATTTCCATATTCAATTGTTGAATTAATGCATATATAACTACACCAAAAGAAATTAAATGCATATATAGCTAGTCGAAATCTAATGATATATTAATTACTCATTACAACTATATATCATATTTCAAGAAATTTGAATGGTAAAGATGAAGATTAACTTTCTTTAATTTTATACTTATTGTTGGAGTAGGCGGATTTATTCTCATGTAATGTATGCCATTCATATATGCTTCCATGGTAATTAATTAGGTACAGCCACTACTGAAACAAACTCTAAATCATTACACTGTGCGTGTCAGCTTGCATAGACACATTGCAACAAAAAAGCCTTCTAATGTCACTGCAGTGAAGAGATAGATGTTGGAGGATGATGGGATATTGATAATTGATCATCGCCATATATAGTGCTCATAGTACGTACTGATCGATTATTGTAGAATGTATGTTATAAAAGGTGAAGATGAATCCTATAATTGTCAGGTTTTGGCTTTGAGTTGGACATTTGATCTACCACCCTCATAACATTATTAATCACATCATTAGTGGCAGTTAAGTATTTGACTGGTTACCAAATCAGTGATGTAAACCAGTTTTTGTTAAGATTAAATAATTAATTGTCTGTTCTAAGTAGCGGCGGTTGTACCAAAGTTATGCTAATTGATTTCAGTAAAAGTGAACTTAGATTCCTTAAGTTTGAGCTTATGAGTGGAATAAAGCATGATTAAAAGAGATCCTATTACAACAAGTGATCAATTCAAATTTTTAACAAAAACTAATTATCGCACCTATCATAGTAAATCAAACAAAACTAGTAGTAAGTTTATCCAAAAACAGATGCTTAATTATGCATTATTTGACATAAATGCATTTTATTTATCCATTATCAGTCCAATCCAACCTTATCGATCGATGTGCAAAGCTTTGATCATGCCATGGCATGCAATTATAGAGATCGTTGTCAAACAGTTTCACCCATTTGTATTATTGCTTTGTGATGGAGACAGGCAAAGCTTATATACAAAGCATATATGAATCTGTTGAATTCATGAGCTTCAGCATTGAATGGCACATTGATTCATTTGGAAGCTTTGAACCATAACTTGATCGATGTTGACCAAATGGAGGGAACCTGTACATAGTGGCAACAATTTTTTTGGTACAAGACTACAAGTATTTAATTTTCGACCCGAGACAATTCCTCGCCAAAGCATCATTCCCGTTTGCATGGGTTAACTATAAATTAGAAGTGTTGCTAGCTCATGCAAATTATACTCAATTTCCTTTCTATATGTGTACTTATCATCAACAAAAAGCTTGGTCATTAATTATTATGGCATGGGATAAATTAAAGAGTTGTTAAAAACAAGATGTACGCTCTTAATTATGATTAATGTATCAATCTACGTAGCTGTCAAGTTCAGAGATTTTCATTTAGTAGTTTTACTGTTATCATATATATATATAACTTGCAATTTTTGGAAACAAATAATAATAATTTACGTAAAAGAAGTACAATTAACATATATATTATGATCATTATGGAGTTTTAAAGTAAATGTTTTTAATTAAAGAAGCTCTGTACTAGCTCCTCCGTGCTTACCTGTTCTTAAGTATATGGTAGAGCACATGGCGGGGTCTTTGTTGAAGCCGTTTCAGAATTTTCTTTATATTAATTAAATGAATGGCCAGTTGGAGGTAGGAGACGAAACTAGCTATTTTTAAATTTATCCATATGTATATTTCGTGGTTCAGTGTTCTGATTTTCTTCTCTGCTAGAGTAGGTATCAATTATCATATTACTAAACAAATATAAAGTATTATATATATTGATTGTTTACCTTGATGGAGCTCGTCAAGTTATAAGAAATGATACGAAAGTCTCAAGAGGAGACTAATGTTCCAGGGAATCTGCAGACAACAAATTCATAGGATATAAATGGAACATTCATGTTTAATTTGCTACCACATAGACATACACGTATACATGGGCGTGTATATTTTTATGTATGTGTTGTTTAACCTTCAAAGAATCTATTTCTTTATTATAAATTAGAATTAGAATAAACAATTATAAAAATATGACTCTTTCTCTTTTCATTCTCTTTATGAAGTATTCTCAATACTTTATTCTTTTTCTCCTTTGAATATGTATTTCAAACATTGTTTTCATAATTAATCACGCAACACTTTTCTTAGTTAACGAAATCAAATTATCATCTTAATTTTTATCTTTTATTGTAGACTTGATTCTCTTAATTAACAATATTTTTTCATTTACTCTCCTTTTATTTTTATTACTAAAATGAATTTAATATTTTTTCATAAAAATATCAATATTTAAAAATAATCTTATATCACAATTTAATTTATATTGTAAATCTAAAATATAATCTTATATCAGAATTTATATATATAAAGGTGACATTATTTTTAAGTGGCACACATTGTCGTTTGAGAATATATTTGACATTTTATCAATTGTTAACTAAATAATAAATGTTTAATCAATGGAATTATTTTTATTTATCCGTGACATGATTGCATTTTCTTTAATGTTTTGCAGTACTAATGTGTAAACTATTGTCCACTCACGATCTAATACGATGTCTATTAGATAATTTATTTAATAATTAACTAAATAGATATATTATTTAGAGACTAAAGAATTTTTAACATCAGTCACACGATCCATTTATGTTGTTTAATATTAAATGGAGTACTGCTACCCACGAATTTTCGTTTTTTCAATGTTCAATTCTACGAACTCTTTTCTGGTTTTCATTTATCACCTATCCTACTTATTTCAAACCATTTGAATAATTGGTCCAGCCTCCAAGTATGATCACCATATTTGAAACCATGAACCATCCATCACTCTGCTCTCGTTCAATTAATTAACAGTAACGCTTTATTGTCTTTGGTGTTTATATATATATATATAGCTGGTCTTATAAAATACAGTACTAAAGTACATTTTTAATTTACAATTTAAAGCATATATATGATTAAGGAAACTAGAATGTAATTTAAAGGACATGTATGTAAACTTTTTTGGTGCGGCATACAAACTAAATTAAAACTACATTATAATTTAAATTTAATATACTCTTAAGTATACTATATATACATTATACATATGGACTCACTTACAAAAGTCTTTCCTTAAGTAGAATAAAAATCGATCGAACTGCTTAAACATTTTGACCCACCTGCTTTTCACTTGGACTGGCCGCTATACTAATAAAGCCTTTTTCACCTACAACATCATTCAACAATAACATCATAAAAAGTTCTCTTTTTCTCTCCCTCGTATTAATTTGTTCAAACTTGCATTTATTTTATTAATTTAAAACTAATAGCAATGTCATCCACACATGTTGTTTTCTGAACAATATTATTAAATTTAGCAGGCTTATCTCCTTTGATAGCTTTTTTTTACTGTGATTGCAACTTGTTGAGCGCATAACATCCTTGGAGAATGACACAACATCATCTAGGTTTCTCTTTCATGAACAACAAAACATAAATCATGGAGTCTCATGTTATTATGGCCATGTTTAACAATGATTGGTATAATACAGATTATCTGATGTATACAGCAGCAACGTAATTAACCTGAGCAGTCAATAGCTACATATATAGAATAATACAATTAAAGAGAAGACAAGGATGATATATCTAAGGGTTGCTGTAGACAAAAACACTATTATTCACCCATAATAATTAACCAACATGGACAAAGGAACCAAGCAGAGACCCTTTTTCTTCAAGTTTGTGTTGCACTCAACATTGTTTCCATTAAAATTTATCTCACATTCATCAGTCTGCACCTTTGGATAATGCTCTGAGTTAAACCCCTTACCCTACATAAATCACCACCATAAGGACTTTAAAATATTATTTCTTCCATTCTGATAATTAAAAAAAAAAACATCAGAAATTTAATTAGCAGGGTTACCCTAGAAGTAGAAGCATCTAGTTGATCATCAATCTTGCTGGAAACTTTCAAGTTTCCTACCTACATATATTGTAAAAGATGGGAAAGAAAGGCATAAAAAATTAATTAAAGTTCATTACGAATTAATGATGAAAAAGCAAAGAAGATAAGTGAGATCATATGGTATGTTAATGTTATATAATATAGTCACATTCACATACATACCTTGGGACTATTGACAGGGGAGCTGGCAGTGTCCTCCAAAGGATCATCATCTGATATCTGTTGGGTTCTTGTTTTCTTGAAACGAAGTTTCTTAGAGACATTATTAGAATTACTGTTATGTGAGAGTTTCCATGCAGCAGAAGAAGCAGCATCTGAGATCAAAGAGGAGCCACCTAAACTGGAACAGTAACTTTGCTGCTTAGAGAATTCTTCGAAGTAAGAAGTCCAGCCACTTTCCTCAATAATATTGGCACTGCCAGACACTGCTGCTTTTCCCATAGAATTAGGATTCAGAGAATGCTCCATGATCAGGAGAAAGAGTAGTGTTTTTTTGGTTTGTCAGAGGTTGAGAGACTTCTTCTCTAGAGGGATTTATAACACTTTGAGTTTAGAATAATGTTCTATAGATACTAAATGTCTGCTACACCTACACCATGAGAAAGAGAGAGACAAAAATACGGATGAATGATAATGAGTCATCATTTTTTTATATTTAATATGCAAACACCTCCCTTCGTAATTTTCTGCATCTTTTAATCACTTACTTTATTATATATATATTTTTTTAATTATTAGGTGATACAATAACATCATAATCTCAATTAATATTTATATGTCAACACAAATCAAGTATTATTATTATTATTTGTTTTTTTATATAGTATTCTCAATTTTCAAGTTACACCGAGTCTTAGGTTCAAATTACCTAACCTCTTGCAATAAATTCGAAAAATTCCGTGATTATTCTCGAGTAATTTTCATCATCTATTTATACTCATATACATAAAAAAGAATGTATGTTTTCATTTATTTTTTTTACTCATGTAAGCTTATGACTAATATTGACTTCCGTATTGAAATATTATGGCAAGTATTCATCACTGTATTCACTACCAGAAGATCGCTCAGACTTACCAAATAATTCGATAAGAACATCATATAAAAGATTAAACGATGCGTGAATGTTATAAACGATTTACACAATTTTTGTTTGATAGTGATAAAAAAAAAATGACTTGAATGCTGAAAGTGCATGTATTATTTATACTATAACTATACCCAAAAAAAAATGTGTCAAATAATGGAGAAAAAGGGAACCCATAATGTAGAATCTTGGGGTGGACCAGGACCACAATGAGGCAGTTAAAATAACTGTTGCAGCGAGCGAGCCTGCAACAAGTAGAGAACGTGCAACGAAATAAATAAATAATAGTATGTAGACCGAGAACGGCGTTGACCTTTGTGCTGCAGGGGAGATTTGCTTTCGGAATTGGAGGCCATTTTCCTTATGAGGGACTCATCTTTCAACCAAATACATTTAATGACAACGACAAAGCCACACTCACTCTGCCTCAACTACACTTTCAATTTTAGATCCGTAGCAGCTGAACCCTCTGACCACTGAGCCCGAAATTTACTCCTAACTTGGAATAAATTGTGTGAACTCGACAATAGTTTTAAGTGCAACATCTTAGATACCTTTCTAATCAAATTTTGAGTGTGTGTGAGATACAAACTGGAGATTAGCTCCTTCATGCACCTGTGGTTGAAGTTTTACTTCTATAATCAAAATTAGACTTTTAATGCACAACATATTAAGGTGAAATTCTAATTTTATTTAAAGAACAATACCACTCATAATTCTAAATTTTGTCCTTTATCGCTCAATAGTTTTAATTCTATTTGTATTACCAGTTATCATTCACTATCTGTCTATTTTGTACACAAGCCCTTAGCCCTTACACTTTTTGTTACTCTCTCACTTTACAATTACAAACCTTTTTTTTTTCCAAAACAGAGAAATATTTTCCCCTTCTTTACTCTTTTTTCCCGTCACACTTATGGTTGGTATTGAACTTTACAATGTCTGGTAGTTTTGCATAGGCTTGCTAACAGGTGTTTGGGCTGTTTTTTTCAATCCAATTAAGTTCTTCCACACCCGTTTGGAATCAAAGTCCAAATTTATTTAGTGAGAAAGCATTTAAAATCCGGACCATATGGGCTCCCCACGTTGAATTGGGAAGTTTGTTTTCTGAGTGCACAAGTAATGGCTCACAATCCGGTCAATCAGCCGATTCGATAAACATTTTGTTTGTCTTTTTTTTATACATAGAAACCAAAGACAAATAACAAAATGTTTACAACAACTCATGCCCCATGTTTAACTAATACCATTCGTTCATAAGGGCGAAACATGTAAAATTACTTTAATGATGAGTTTTAACTAATATTGTTTATTGGATGTTTTAACTAGATCTTTAGGTTATCCTTCCTGCTTGATCTTCAATTTATGCTGCATAACAAACTATAGGGATTTCTTTTACTGCTCGTTTATCAATCATGAGTAATGTCATATCTTCGAAATTCTTCGTAACTAATTAGGAAGATTCAGTAATTGTCAATTAAAACACATTCAATACTCTCTATGACTCATTAGGTTAAGAACATGCATTAGGAAGCCACAGAATCGTTTGTATATGCTATTCCATAACTCATTCGTCATTGAGTGAATTAACACGACAATATTTGCCACATTTGTATGCTAGAATAATGATCATTTGATCTTAATGAGAAAGCGTTTAGAAGTGACTATGTTGAATAAACAACAATAGGCAAGCAAAAGACAGTAATGTAGAGCTATAAATGCTACAATCCAAATGTCACATGTTGGAAGTAGCTCAGTCGCATCAAAGTTCTAGTGACCATATTTCTGAAACTCCCACTCGCTATTATCTGTACCACCAAAGAAACACCAAGCCAGTAGTAAGAACACTAAATAATCCATGAGTCCAAACGGTAAAGGATGGAAAAGGAACTTGACCACACATACCTAGAGGACATACTTGACGAGTCTTGAGCCATCGGCTGATGCAATGGAAGTGAAACGCATGGTTACATACTCCTGTAAAAGATATCAGACAGAGCAAACAACAATTTGAGTAATATTGCTCTTGCTAACCGTAGGTAGAGAAGCTTACATAACTAGAGAAAGGACCTATGCACATTTTTAGAAATTCCTAAAATGCATTCAATATAGATTTTTACCCTATAAGCAAATGTTATAATATTTTGAAAATTTAAACAGTGTGACAACACATCGAATAAAACATATTTCTATATGCAATGTGTAAATAATCCAAATGTGATTATCCTATGACAATAAACCCAAGTGAAATGCATTATGTGTCTCTTGCAACTTCAGTGCACCCCTATTCTCATTCCCTTGTTGGTCAAGGCCTACAGGGAAAGGTTGTCATCATAATAGTTCATTCGGTGGAGCCTGAGGGTGAACACGTGTTCTGCATGATGATTTTGGGAAGGGAAAGATTAAAAGTGGAAATATGCCTTGAGGGGTATTAATTGATAATGAGATTTTATTGATTTTTCAACTAACATTAGTCACTTAGGCTGTGGGTAATCCCTTGGAGAAGTGTTCACTCATTTCCTAATGAGCTTTACTTATAAACAGACTATTTGCATGGCTCATTTGAGTCTAAAACTCAACTTTACATGCAGAGCAGAGGGTTCATATTACAGTAAGAATGATGTCCAATCAAAACATTTTCCCAACCACATGAATTTGAGCTGGTGGCTGCATCATGAAGATTAGGCTGCCAGATACAAACAGAGTATCTATATGCTATATATTATGCTTATTAAGGAGGACAAGCAGAGTATCTTTATTAAGATAAGAGAAAAGATAGAAACAAGGAAAGACCAACTGAGTAAAAAGCAAGGGCAAGCAAATTGCACCCGTTAACTAACTGAAGGAGTAACAAGCAGTCACACAGCAACACAGCATGCATAGCAGAGGATCAAAACGTCGCTCAAATACCCCTCACTTCTTTTTTAAATAATTGTAAAATCTCTATCAATAACTTTCATCTCATCAACAATGAATGAATACAAAAAATACATTAACTCACTGGAATTTTTCTAAAACGGAATCTCACATAAAATCACCAAATAATTCAGGAAATAAAAATAAAATTCAGAGAAAAAAACAATGCGAATCACCAAATTTGACGAATTTAAGTGAAAAATATTAAAGCTTACCCCAAGCTACAGTGCATTCCTCGCTAGTGGCGCTAGCCTGGTTGGCCTGGCACTCAATACCTATATCAGTAAACAAACTCAAATTGAATTAGGTCATCACTTCGAACAATTACAATTCACACACAAAATAAGTTTGAACTAACAAGCTTACAGAGATCCATGATATGATTCCGGCAAATAGCGCAATTATCCACAACAATATCTGCAACAACAACAGCAACAACAGAAACGGTAACAACAACAAAAACTAAAAGAAGGTAAAAGAATTTAGGGTTTGTGAAAGGGTTGAGAGAGACGCACCCCAAGCCCAGAGAGATACAGCATTCCACTTTTTGATCTCGAATCGCTTCGGCTTCTTGGTGGAAGAAGAAGGACCAACGCTGCGCGAGGGCTCGCCGGCCAGAACCATGGTCACGTCGGAATCAAGAGTCGCCATGAATATGATCCCTCTCAATTTGGGAACAGAACTTCTAATTTCTATTTTTCTAATTTCCAATTGTTCTGTATATATAGAATAGATTGGGCTGTTATATTTTGGGCCTTCATAAGTGTCCAAGTCCAAATTGATTTTTTATTGTTGAAGTAAATTTTATTTTATATTAAAACAATATCTTCTGGATTTGCTCTGATGGGTGCTTACTTTAAAGTTTAAATTACAATAATAAACATTATAATATTTAATTGTTGATTTTTTAATAATAATAGTTAACATTTCATTTAAAAATATATATTGAATATATTAATGACTAAATTAAAGTTTTGATCTTCTATCTTATTTTTAAGATTTGTTTTGATTTTTCTATCATAAAAAAAGATTTGTTTTGATTTTTTATCTTTTAAAAAATAGGCTTGAGTCTCATTATAATTGCCGTTTAGGTTCATTTAGACACAAATATAAGAAATATAATTATGCATAGGAAAATAAGGATTGAAATCACCGGTCCCACTTTTATATTCTATTTTATGCTCTATTAATAAAAATGTGACATTATGCTCTAAATTAAGAATATTATTAAAAATGTATAAAAAAAAATATAAAAATAAAGATAATTATTTTTAATAATGTGCCAGATTTTTATTAGTGGACCATAAAATAAAACACAAATTTCAATAAAAAAAAAAAAGGCTTTTATATTATATATATATATATATATATAGACGGCATATATGTTTATTATGAGAAATGAGAAGTTTAAATAACAGTCATCGATTAAATCTTAATAGTCCAAATGTAATTTTGAATTAAAATTAAATGTAATCTTCATCTTATACAATAATATCTCTTCTAATTATTGTGCATTTACACACAGTTGCCCCATCACCATGACCACTGCCGCCACCACCAACAAGGCCACCATTATGATCGTCGTCCCCATTGTTGCCGCCACCACCACCAACGACGATGGTGACCATGTTGGTGGTAGCGGCACTGGTCTTGGTGATGGGGTAATAAATGCACAATAATTAAAAAAGATATGGTTGTATAAGGTGAATATCACATTTAATTTTAATTCAAAATTATATATGGACCATTAAAATTTAATCAATGACTGTTATTTAAATTTTTCATCTCTCATAATAAACATGCATTAATGTCATAACTTCTCATGGTACTTTTTTTTTCTCTCCATCAATCAAATGTTTGCTGAAAAGTTGACAACTAAAAAAAAAAAAACTAAGGGTCCAGGTATTAAGAATATTGTTCACTTTAATGATGCACTCTTGGCTAAGTAGAAGTTAAGAGTATCTACCATGGGTTGCTTGTCAAGCATTAGTGTTAGAGAAACATTTATTAGAAATAATTTTTAAAAAGTTGCACTATTAGAGAAATTTAAGGGTTAGTGGTGCTTCTATTGAGTAAGGTAAAAATGAGTGACGTGTCTATATGAGGTCCATTGCAAACAATTCAAAATAGTTACACCAATATGAATGCTCTTATCAAAAGGGGGAGGGGACTTTGAACAAAGATTTTAGAATTGAAGTATGGAGAGTTCAAACCAAATTAGAGTTGGAAAAATTGCTTTACTTAGTAAAGTGGCCTTGTTTCTTCTGGAAATGTATGTTCTCAGAGTAATTGGGTGGAGGCTAAAGCAAGGTGGCAGGTAAGGGATGGGAGGACAGTAAAATTCTAGAAAGATTTGTGGGTTGGAGAAGATAAATTGATGTTTAAATTTAGAAGACTATTTTGTAATTCACTACATCAAAATAGTAGCATTTCTGAAATGGGTAGTTGGAGGGGTTATGATTGGGTGTTGAATTTTAGGTGGTGTAGGGAGTGGTTCGATTGGGAATTAAACTTGGTGGAGGAGTTGTTGGGGGTGATAGGGAGTGGTTGGAATCTTCAGGATGGTAGTGATAGATTTACTCTGAACATAAAATTTAGAGGAGTATAGGATGGCAGAGGCATACAAGTGGCTTCTTAAGGGAGGTGTATGGGAAGAGAAATTGTTCTTTAAACTAATTTGGAGGATTAAAGCACTTATTTTGACAATTCATTTTATAAGACTTTCCTAGCATAGGCTACCTACTAGGATCAATCTAGTTAAAAGGAGGATTCTGGTTCAAAATGTCTTATGTCCACTTTATGGGATGGAGGAGGAATCGAAAAATCATTTGCTTTTCAGATGTTTTGTTGCTAACATATTATGAAAATATTGCTATGGATGGTTAGACTTGTCAATGATTTTACCTAGTGACCCACAAACATGTTCCTAGAACATATAAAGCATGTAAAAGGGAGGATTGGTTCTTAGGTTTGGTCAATTGTGTAGGTAGTTGTTTTCTGGTCTTTATGGATAACCAGGAATGACATGCTTTTTCGAAATGGAATATTATCATTTAATGACATTCTGAAATCTATTAGACTTAAATCATGATTTTGGTTAAATAGTAAAGTGAAGGGATTCAATTATTCCTTATTTGAATGAACCGATTCCCTTAGTTTATGCCTAAGGAACCTGGATGGTTAACAGAGCAATCGATTGTTAATGTGTATGTGAACTATGAAGTTGAGGATGATTTCATTCTCTTGAAGTTAGTCATATCTCAAAAGTAACAGTTAACATATCAAAGAGGGAGTTGTGTACCTAAATTGGGTTGGTGAAAGTGCTTTATATTGGAAGACTTAAAGCTTTAAAGAGAACACCACAGATAGGTTTAGGGGTTGGGACCATACCTGTCTTCGTGTCATTGTGGTCTCATGTCATCATGGTCTCAAGCTCCTAGTGGTATGATGTTGTGGCTAGTGTGGGGAAAGCAGAGGGCCTTTAGCTTTCCTCTAACGTGAATTGGGCATCCAAGGTTTATCATGGACGGGGGCGAGGTGGGGTTCTAGGTCGCAAAAGGGAAAGGGAAAAGAGTTTGTGGGTTTAAGGATTATTGTTTATGAGGTGTGTGTGTGTGTGTGTGAATTAGAAAAGGTTACTTCAGTGTATGTGTTTGCTTTGGAATGGAAAGGAAGTGATGTATTTTGCTTATGCGTGAATGGGTAGTATCTCATTCCTTTTTTAAAGTGTTGGGCTCATTAGTAATTTGTAAACATGTTTTATTTTTTCAGTTTCATCTTACAAGTTAGTATTTCTATTTGTATTCTTATTTATAGTTAGGCACTCATTATGCTTAACTATATTCAATGATATCTTTTGGCTTATAAAAAAAAAAAAGGCTTAATTGTAGGTCCCTTTAGGTTTATTAGTCAATTTAGAGGAATTTAAACTCATATTTCTTTGGTTTTCAAAAACTAGAATAACCACTTAGTTAATGATCTAATTAATATATATTTTCATATAAATTTTATTTATTATCATATATTTATTTATTATTTCTTATGTTCTCGACAAAAATTTAGTAATTTGAATAAAAATAAAATAAAAGGAGTGATTTATAAAATAAAAAGTGAAATATATAAAAAAAAAATTACAACTAATAATATGAAATGTTAAAAAAAATGAAAAATAATTTATAATAATATTGAAGATTAATAAAATAAACTTTTATAAATTTAAAATTTGTATATAATAAATATTTTTAATTTTTGTCAATATAGGCTGGATCATGCAAGTCAACTGATAACTCATTGGTTGGAACAATGATTTAGTGACCCAATATCTTGACCGTTTTGATCACTTGTCCAATTTTTAAGAGTAGAATAGAGAAATATCAAGACACCAAAATTATTTAAATTATTCTTTCTTTATTTTTTAACATTTCCTATTATTAGTTGTAATTTTTTTTTATATATATTTCACTTTTTATTTTATAAATCACTCCCATTATTTTACTTTTATTCAAATTATTAAATTATTATTGAGAACACAAGAAATAATAAATAAATAAAATTTATTTGTCATAATTGTTTTCGATCAAACAATTGGCTCAGTGATTATTCTAATATTTGAAAATTAAAAAAATGTGGTTATTCTAACATTTAAAAATAAGTCAACATTAAAAAAAAGGTCAAATGCCTTTAAATTGATGGATTAACAAAAAAAAATTATTTTGAAAGTATTGGATCAAAATTGTGAATTTAAAATTAAGTAGATCAAAATTGTGGATTTGAAACTAAAAAGATAAAAATTACGGATTTAAAAAAGTAGGATATCAAAATTGTAATTAAGCAAAAAAAAAAAAAAAGAGATTTAAGGTCATTTTGATTTCACTTTTCAGTTTTTAAAAATTATAAAACTTATTTGATTAATCAATTTTTAAAAACAGTTTTTAAAAATAAAAAATCAAAACAATTTTGATGTGTTTTGCTTTTTTATTTTTTATTTTTTTTATAGAGTTTCACATCTTTTATTTCAAGGATAAGAAATAAAATAATAATAATTTTACACACAAATCTCATATCTTTTATTTTATCTTTCTCACATAAGTTTTATATCTTTTTTACACACAAGTTTCACATCTTCAAAAAAATTTTAATATAAAAATTATTCTAAAAAATAGTTTTAAAAATAAAAACTAAAAATCCTTTCAAACCTCTCCTTATCCATCGCTTTTTTTTTTAGGGAATTCATCGCATTTTATATCAAGCACCATGTGTACCCAAATTTGCCCCAGCAACCCATGTACCAAATATTGGTACGTGGTTACTTAATTAAAGGAACCATTCAACTTCTTTGATATATATGCACCAAATTCATTTATTGTAGAGAAATGAAATGCCTGAAATCCGTTCTTCAATTGAATCTTTCTTTAAGGTCAGATACGCAACATATGCATCCTGCCAATTTAATTTCATAATCTAACCTTCTAGGCTTCTACCAACAATACCTATTTCAATAATAAAAGCATTATATATATATATATATATATATATATATATATATATATAGAGAGAGAGAGAGTTATGATTAAATAACGTGTATAATTTTACACCAATAATACATAATTATTTTTTCTCATATATATATATATCTTCTTTAGTTATATTAAATAAGATTTTCATAATTTTGTTCAGACTCTCACCATCGTACATATATAGTCGTGTTAAAAGATATTTAACAATAAAAAAAACACCATAGAATTTATGTATAACTCAAACTTTCAATCATATATATGTTATTACTTAAATTTATGATTAACTCAAATTTTTAATTTATATATAACTTAATTGTTAATTAAACCATGTAAATCATCCTTTTAATAAAAAATAAAGTCTAAAAGAGATATTTTAATTATTACATGGTGGATAGTTATAAAAAAATCAATTATTTATATTTATATTATTTAAAGATATAATATGAATACAAAAATGAAGTCCAATAACAGTTTTTTTTATGGCATCTCATTATTTATTATTATTATTATTATTATTATTATTATAATAATAATAATAGATCATAGATATATAGTTTCATTTTATTAAATAAGATTAAATTAGAGAGACGTAATTTTCGTGTATCTTCCTTTTTCTTTCTCTCACTCTATTTATCGTTTTTACTTTTTTATTTTTTCTCTTATCCTTCCATCCATTCATCTCATATTCTTTTTTTTATGATTGATTTAAGAATGAAATAATTAAAGCTCAAGCTTTAGGTTATTTTCATCGTTGAGCCGACTTTGTCTCTTTATTGTCAAAACTTTGTCCACCTATATTACTTTTTAAAATAATGAAAAGAATAATTTTAATTCAAAACTCTATTATTGATTACAATAATAATTAAGATATTATACTTATAGGAGTTAACCCTAATACAAGTGTCATAGAATGTCAAATTAAAGACTCTTAAAGGGATATATGGAAATATCAAATGGGTTGTCCGTTGAGGATGTTACCTAGACACCTCTTTCTGTCCTGCAGTTTTTCGAATTAGGTATGCACTAAAACTCATGGCTGTCTTGAATTCTCTTTTGTTGGTTATCCCTTTTTGTTTAAACTTGTTTATCCAGCATGGCCAAATTCTAGCTAGGAAAAAAATGTAAACAAATCTTCTTGTTTTATTTGTCCTGAAGTAATGTGGTTTATTCGACTTATGAGGAGTCATATATTTAAGTTATAGCTAGAAAAGTTTATATGATTTCTATCTTAGATCTAATTAAAGTTTGACCATGGTTTTAGTAATTTTAGGATAATCAGAAGGCTTTTATTTATCTTTCTCGAATTCGCCATATTGACTTTCTTTCTCATTGCATCTCTCAGGATTAATTTGTGTTTTACAACATCTTATATTATGTGTATACAAATACATGATAAAAAGAATCGTAAATTAATATATATATAACAATAAAATATTACAGATGATCAAAATTAGCCGACATAATGCACCCCGAGTGATAACCTTGTACATTTATTGAATTAAAAATATATAGGACAATTACAGCAATGGCACCTTGTTATGATTTCACTGGATGTCAGGTTAATTTTTGTCAATTAGAACAGAACAACGCATTGGCATTGTCTGCCTTAAGTAGTATATTATAATAACTATATATATTTATAATCAATAACTTTCATTAGGTCTTAATCAATTGACTCAGGTCCATGAGTTACAAAAGCTCAATTATTATTATTATTATTATATACTATATAGGTTCTGAAAAGAAAACAGAGTTGAAAAAATCTAATTAAGGTGACACTAACACCCTAGAATACAATATTGAATTCCACAAGAAGAAATCAAGATTGACCTTTGTTTGCATAAATATGTAGGCGGCTATAATTATTTAATGGCAACTAGAAAGGCCTTCAATTGCGCCGCTGAACTACTTTGTCGACGCCGTGTTTTAAGTGTTTGGCTGACTTAGCCATTTTAATTTGTAAGACCCAACCTCCGAATATTTAAAAGACCAAGCCAGTTATTTCCTCCTTTCTTTTTATTCTTTATGAAAAAATCTTAAAAGAAATAAAAACAATTTTTTTTTTACATATAATCAAACACTAAACATTGAGAGATTAATGCTATGTTTGTTACGTTCTAAAACTTTGTTTTGTGAGAACTCAGAATTTGTAATTTTCAATTTGATTTAATTTAGAGAGATTTGAACACTAAAACTAAATGCTACACCTTCTACTATATTCAATTCAATTTTAGCCAATATGGTCTTGACCTAATCAGTAAGGAAGACCGTTTCTTCTACACTTTTACTTCTATCTTCTCTTTTTTAAGTCAATGATGACAAATATGGGATTGGGAGCCACTTGCCTTTGTAACCAGGACCATGACAGCTACAACTACATGCAGATCCCCAACATATATGGATATGGACTACATCATCATGGCCTACAACAAATGTACATGCTGTTTTGGCACCACTCGCCAACAATATATAGAAATAAAAGATAATAAATAGAGAAAATAGTTGTATTTAATTTGTACAACAAATTATATAAGAAAAAGAGAAGTGGGAAATAAGATGTTAATGTGATGGTAAAAGATAAAGATAACAAAAATTAGTAACATTATAATATTATATATATATATATATATATATATATATATATATATATGTTGTGTGAATCATTTCACCAAATAATGGATCCCTAGAAAGAATCAACAAATAAAAACGAAGCAATAATAATTGAAACGCCCAACTGCCCTGAAAAAGAAACGGACAGGTTGAAAGTTTGAATTGAAACCCTAAAGAATATGCCAACAGAAGTTGAATACGACCAAGAATTCGTCTCACGATTTTATTTAATAAACAATTATAATTTCTAGGGCAAGATATATGAGTGTGTACCTTTCTAGAACACAGGTTCGATTTGGACCTAAGTATCTTGTCCTCCGACCGGCCAGGTGTGATAATTTCTACACATTTAATTTGTAATCCTCGCAAATCTTAATTATTAGATCGAACATATTAAAGAAAAAGATAAATAACTAGTTTCCATCGAATTTTATATTTTTTGCAAAAGAAAAACTAAAAAAAAAAAAAAAGAGGGTGAGGGGGTTTGGAGCTGGAAAGATAGAGACTGAGCGGAGACAGAAGCTATGCCATATATTTTGAACATTAATTGAAGAGAGCTCAACGAGATATCACGAGGATAGTAAATACTCCATATTGATGGAGCAAGGGAATATTTAATTAAGTTCTTGTGAATCATCATAAAATCATTCTCTAATTAAATAAAGTAATAAACAAAGCTATATGAGGAATTATTGATCACAGGGACCCCATATTAAAGTGAATAATTAATTGGAAAGTGCAATAAATAATAAGAATTGGTTGATGATGACGAGACAAGGACTGGTGGTTTTAAATATTACCACATCTGTTCTTTAAATGTGAAGCTAGAGATCCCTACGTTCGCTTTCTATACGTATTGATATTCATTATCCTTATGTAAAAGTAACAACAAAAAGTCTTTGTTTTTTTGGGTGGGATAGTAACAAAATGTCATCTTCTAATGGAATTATACTTTTCATGTTATCAACTTTTAATAATATATAGTTGACGAAGATTAATTAATTTCCTTTCCTGCCAAAATTGGAATTCTGTAAATTAACAGCAAAACACTACAACAAGAAACTTGACATAACACCAAGTTTAGTATCAGGTAAGGAACCAGGAATTTAAGTAGGAAAGGACTAAATTTTTTTTTACAAAAATTGAAGATAAAATTTAAAAAAAAATATTTAATGTAAAATTTATTAAAAAAAAAGAAAAAATAGGTAAAAAATTTGTCAACTTTTTAAAAAATTGAGAGTAAAATATGTCATCATGAGTAAAATAATATATTAAAATTTATAAGATTTTAAAAGATTGTAAATAAAAAAGTGTCAAATTAATTTATTAAAAGTAAAATTGGTAAAAAATAAATAAAAATGTAATGAAATTAAATATTTAATAGGTATAAAACTAAGATATCATCTATTAATAAAAAAAATTTAAAATAAATATTAAGTTAAAATTTTATTTTTTTAATAACTTTTTTATTAATATTTTTTAATTTTTAATTTTTTTATATATAATAAAAAGAGGGATGGGAGGAGGGGGGCTGAAGCCCCTGCTTCCCCCCCCCCCCAAAATCCGTCTCTGATTAGTATATAGATTATAGTCCTCACGTGCCTGGCTCGTGGGTTTTACAAAAAAAATATTGGTATATTGCTTCTATTCTCATGTCTGAACTGTGGGATTTTTTTTCTGCCTTCAAATTGTTTGGAATATACTGACACTTTATTGTGCAAACATATTCTACAAAATTGAAGACCTCAAATAAGGGAATTAATACTGGTTGGCGAAATATTTAATGTTCTCACCGCATGTCTTTGGATTTTTATCTTCTTCATATCACTTCCCTTATGTTACAAGATACTAATACAGGAGTACTATATTTTCCTTGTGCTGTTGCTTTAGAGTGTTGGAGTATAACCCTTTCTTTTTCCTTAAATAAAATGTTATGCAATAAAAATAAAATAAAATTGGCCTAACGCCTAAAGGTGAGTGAGATTTAAAATAAATTTTAATATATTTCTTTTTATTAGTACATGTAGCTTTTGTTTTGTTTTATAAAGACTAATGTTTTTTTTTTATCTTATTTCTTCAGTTAGTTCAAATTGAATTTAAAAGAAATATATATGGTGAAATTTGAATTGGAGATATTCAGGTAAGCAGGTTTGCAGAGTTTAGGGTGAGGAGTGTAGAGAGTTGAGTACGTCAAGATAATGATCATGCATTCGATGTAGTGACGTGCAACGTAGGCAATGTCGGGTCCATCATGTATGATGAGCTGCAATCTCATGCTCGCACACCGTACGGCATCTGCTTTGTTTTATTTATTTATTTATTTTTATCCATAATTTTAATGGTTAATTTGTTTTTTTTATTAGTAAAAGAATTTAAATATATTTATTATCTGTGGCTTCCTTGTTTTTTGTCGGTACTAAGTCGAATTCACCATCTTTTTTCTTTCCCTTATTCCTTCCATCACAGATTACCTAAGGTCCAATATAGATATATTAATAATAAATTTTGTGACACTTTAATTTTATATAATCTTTTCACTAGTTTAGATTTCTTAGAATCACACAAAATTATAGATCTCACATTTTATTTATTTTATTGTTTTTATTTTAATAAATTTCAATTAATAGTAGAATATATATTGAAAATAGGTGCTAGAGAACATGTGGTTAATATTCCTCTTCTTAAGTATAAAGAAAACTTTGGTGAGAAAAACAAAATTAACTTTAGTAATATATATGTGCTGAAAAGAATTAATCCCTTGTTATATACTAGTTAGAAGATATCGGTAGGACAAAGGAATTCATATATATATAAAAGTGAAAAATGATATAAGAGGTATTCAAGATACATTAAGGTTTAGAGATACAAAATATAACCCTACCCAATACTAGGCATGTAGTCTTGTTATGAATAAAACACTAGTTATAACAATATTAACTATAATAAGCGGCAACAGAAGCAAAATAATACATGGCCAAAAAATGAAAAATAGCACCAAAAAGTCCTACCCCATAGCTAATCTTTACAAATGAAAATCTCAAAGTATACGCGTATCTCTAGTAATATATATCAACCATTATACCTACCAAAATTTATACACAATAAGAACCTCCAATATTTTCAACCCAAAGTAACCATTACACCAAAATTACAGGTCACAAACACGCACTAGGGTTTAAGTATCACTGAGTAAATGAGTAATAGAACAACTTATATGTTGCTTTTAATCAACTCCACACATGAAAAAGAATACACTGTAACATATTTTGCAAGTGAAACTCTTTACTATTAAAAATAATGTCATTTCTAATTTTCCAAATCATCCAAATGACCGCACACTAAATGATCCTCTATCTATCTTGTTTGATCTTATTAGCTCCCAACAGTTGGTATTGATAAAAGTGATTAATGGCTAGCTACGGAAGTGCTAAAGATAAGTATAGCTATCCATAACAAGTTTTCCAAATATCCATGATAATCGGGTACCAAAACAAAATATGATTAGCAGTTTCAATGTGAGTCAAACAAAATTTATAGTTGTGATTTCCTTCACCAGCATTAATGTTTATTCTCATCAAATTGTCACCTATGGGTAACCTGTTTCTGAACACTCTCCAAAGTATAAAATTTATCTTTAGAGACACCTTCAACCGTCAAGATATCGACCAAATGTCACTCTCCACAATTTGTCCTTGTGAAGCATGAATTCCATCATATGCAAATTTTACCAAGTATTGACCATTTTCTTCCTTTGTTCAAAGCCATGAATCCCTAAGATTTTGGTTAATATGACAGCCACGCAATTCCAATTTCAACAAATTCAATTGTTCAACTTCCCAATAAAAATGTTCCTTACGTTATTCAAAATTTCAAGTCTAATTTGCATCTACCCATACATCGATGTCACAAATCCTGTACTCTCTCTGTTTAGAAGTCACATACAATTGAGGGAATATAGCTGCAAGTGACTGACTCCTCACCCAAGTGTCGTTTCAAAAGACAGTATCATCCCCTATGCCTACTTTTCTCAAAGCCAATTCATCGAACTATTTAGACTCATCTACCTTCATAAATTTTACGAAAGTCACTCCACCAAATAGAACTTTTAGTATGACCTTTTTCACTAAGTAAACCTCTCCACCCTTATACTTGGATCCTAAAATTTTACTCCAAACACTCTCTTTTGACACCAACAATTTCCATCTTCATTTTCTAAATAAATAAATAAATATATATATATATATATTAAAGTTAAAGATATTTTTGTCAAATGTAATCATATTCCTTATAATTTTCATACCGATGAATCTAGTTGCTGGAATTTTTAAGAAAATGCAAATTTAGTCTTTTTTCAAATTAAAATAATATGATAATGTTTTACATACAAGTGACTAAATTCACGTGTTTTTACTGTTTAGTTGATGAGTAAATTAATTGACATGATAATATAGAAACTTATATCACAATATTATGCGTCGATGTCATAGTGACCAAATATCTATTTTAGGTGATAAACAAAATGAATATGTACACAAAAGATTTTATATGTGAGATTCATTTTGTCCCACACATGTATAAATTGTAGAAAGGAGGGTAGTACTAGTAGGGATTAGGGAAGGTTGTGGCTTACGTGAGACAAAACGGAGAGCAACCAGAGCTTGTGAAGGGACACCCAATAGATGTGGCTTAAGTTGATTCCTACATAACATATTCTTAGGAAGGGATAGTGACTTTTAAGTTTTCAGATTGAAATTGAGAGACATTAAAAATACTTTTACTTTCAAACAATATATATTTTTTTCTTTTCATTTTATATAATTTTTTACGAGATTCTCATTTTACATATTAGAAGCACGAATTTTTTTATTTATTGAAATTCACATGCTTGTAACTTTAAGTCAAACATATTTTTAGTCTCAATGAAAAATTAATCCTATAATCAATTTAAAAGACCCAAAAAGACAAATGGTATGTTTGAGTTTTTAAAACATAAAACCACTTAATATTTAATTTTAAATAATTAAAATTAACTAATACGTGACGTATTTAGTTATCTTTAATAAATATCTAAAAATCACTTATGAGAAATCGTAAAATATAAATTACTGAGGGAGGTTTGACCCAAACTAGTTGCACTAAAAGCAATAAATTTTTGGACCCACCCCAACTCTCCCTTGCGACTGACTGGTACGTTGTGTGACTTGTGAGTGAATTTGCTTTGCCAATGCCATATATTTATTTATCCAACCATACGCAACCTTTGACTTTTGCTTTAAATAATAATAATTGGCTAATATTTTTCTTCATCAAAATCAAATAATTTAATAAATATATAATTAAAATAAGGTATTCCTATTTAAAAAATATTAAGGAGGATGTTAATTTTTTATTTAAAAAAATTAGAAAGAGGAAAAAACAAAAATATATTATTATTTAAATAAGTAGCGAATCAGTGAGGGACCATCGCATCGCAAGTCCAAGCCCCGCTAACGGCCCCACATTCTTTCACACCGTTCAATAAAGACCTTCCTTTATAATTTTTTTTTTATAAAAAGTTAGATATTTGGAATTTTGCAATAATAAAATAATATTTTTTTTTTAGAAAGAGGAGAAGATAATAATAAAAAAAAAATTCATAAACTGAAATTAGATTAAGTATCAATTAATTATAAAAACTCACTCATATAACTTTTTTAGAAAATAAACATTTTTTAAAAATTAACTAGGGTATAAATTAATTTTAATTTATAGAAAAATAATTTTATTTATTTTTCTTTCTAAAACTTACTCAACCAAACCCTAATGCTGCTACACTATAGAAAAGAGATGAGAGAATAGAGACTGCAAGATAAACATGAGCGTAGTAAATGTAAATGGCGTTTGTGATTGCAGAGCCAGCTTGCGTGGCTCAGAGCCATTAATATGGGAAGGGAGAGAGCGTGTGCACTGTGCTCTGTGCAGTTCTTTCTATGGCTATGGGCCTCAGAAAAATCAATGGGAATCTTATGATGATTAGCTCCACTCACGAACTATTTGTGTTTAGTCAAACCAATTTTTTTATACTTTTTTTTTTTTTTTCTTATTGTTTAGATTGATAGTATTATGAACTACAGATTTACAGTAGTGTGTTGTTACACTTACACCCGTTTGTATTTATGTTTATATTTTCTTTTGTATTTATGCAGGTGAGTTAATTTAATTATAATTAACCTATTAGTTAATAATGTGTTTGTTTCTCCATTTTCATGCTTTCTTATGTGCGTCAACATGAATGAGCCAAATTTATGAATTTACGTTCAACTAGTTTTTAAAAGAAGAAATAAACATGCATACTCCAACTGATCAAAGTCGGCTGAGTTTAATTGTTTATTTTTTAACTAGAAAAAAGCAGTGTCATTGGATTGATGTCTTTTTGGGGTTAAAAGTCTAACTGTGAAGGGGAAGTAAACAGAGAGATTGTGATTTCGAAATTCTTTACTAACAAACTAAGATTACATATGTAATATCTGTTGATTAAAAAAGATTAATTTCTTTCTTAATTAGTATGACAAATTAATTCAAATAAATGAAGCTAATGACTCAACATAATACATATATAATGATCCTTTGGTGGAGTAGGTAGCCCTAAAAAAAAGTTTCATCGAATTTATTTTTCCAATTCTCAATAAATTCCATATATAAATTAATTAAAGATTAAAAAATAACTAATGGTATAATTGATCAAATAATAATTAATGTGATCTTAAACTTTGTAAACAACCGATAAATTGAACAATTTTTATTTATTTAAAAATGACTATTAAAAAGAGACGTATGAAGTAATTACTAAGTCTAAACTTGACATATTTACTTGTATAGGTATTTTTTTAAATTTGAGTATGATGTGTTTAAAAGTTTGATTTAATATGAAAACCTATGTTACGAGTGACATGTTTTATAGAAAAGTCTATAAACAAGCCGTTAATGTACTTATAGGACTAATTAACTCAACAAACTTAAATGAGTAAAAAAAACCTTTTTTATCATATAAATTATTGGATATTTTCTAAAAAATATTAATATTAATAATTATATACATATATTAAACATAAATATTATATATATTATATTATATTTCATCTAATATGTAAAATACGTGTTATTATATAAACAAACTGTTTGACAGACTTAATATGGTCTTTTTCACATCCTAAAATTAGATTTTTTTTAATTAAAAAGACTTCTGCTTAATTAAGTATAACCTTTTTAATAAATAAGTTAGGTAAAATCTGCAGCCTTGATGGGCCCTCTAGTCTATTTTTACTATGTCTTTTACAAATTAAATAACCAATTGACGGAAGGATTTAATGAGGTAATTTTTATAAACAAAATGACTTAATTATAATAAGATGATTAAATTGGAAAATTTTTACAAATAAAATGACTTAATTAAATATTAAAATATTAAGAGGCTTCAATTGAGAAATTGAGAGCGATAAATAAATAAAATAACCTTGAATATTAAGCCTTTATTTAATGAACATTTAATACTTCATATAATAATAATGGAAATTTAATAATTGTTATCGAATACCCTTAATTGTTTCATTAATTTTAAAACAATTTACATAAGGTATGAATTATACAACGATTAATAGTCATTAAATTTGACTACACTGCATTAAATCACTCTATTACTCTATACTAATGACAGGGCAAATAATAACCAACTAGTAATTGAGAAAATAAATATTTTTTTGATAAAAAATATTTGTTTTATTAAAAATAAAATGCTGTTTAATAGTTATTCCGTATTTCAGAATTATTTCATGGAAATCATATATATTTAAGGCAAATGCTAATCAGAAGTATCAATTTTTTATATTGAGAAGTAGAAAATTGCGTTGTCTATGTTTTTTAAATATGAGATGTTTTTTTCGTTGAATTTATTACATTTATCTAGAATCCTTTTTAATAAATGCATTATGTATATGTACGTGTTTAGCAATTATGCAAGTGCTAAATACACTCTATAATGTGTTAGTACTACCTCTTTATATTTGACAACGATGTTGTATGTTGAAAGAGTTATAACAATAGCCAAATAATTATGAATGATCAACGATGTTTGGTTCATTTATTTCACCAAATATTTTGGCTTCAATGCACATTCTATGTCTACTAATGAAGCGAACACACACACACACACACTATATGTAGACATAGTCACATAGTACTATACTATATACTTAATATGATGTCAATCCTTTCAGAGAATTGGCTACAACCAGTTAAATGAAAGAGAAGATGAGTTTAAGGAAAAAAAAAGAGAAGCAAGAAGAAGCCCGTCTTTTTTGTCCAAAAAGGTCATAATAACCATCGGTTAGAATATGTGTGATGTCATGATACTTTTCAACGTATCATGGGAATCGAGAATCAAACGTAGAATAGAGGTATTCCTCAGCGGCATTAAAATGGATGATGTAATGCAAATAGCACATTGACAAATTATCCAGTCACGGACCATGGTCCTAGAGAAATTAATTAAAGAAATAAATATAATTAATTCATGACTAATTAAGTAAAAATTATAAGCCCTCCCAGACCTTTTAAAATTATTTACTTTGCGTAAAATAATTCACTTATTCCCTCAGTAGTTGTTTTAGAAATACTGTTGTCCTTGGTAAAAAAGAAAAGTTTCGTCGAGAAATTAAAGTATTGACTCTCATGTTCTACTTGAGACAAAGGATATTTGACACCATCAAATTCATCATCCTTGCTGTATTTACGTATTTCAACCGATGATTACCCATCAAGAAAGAAAGGGATGCAAATATAAAGGGTCTCATTTATCCCACAATTAATTGACTTGGAACCATAACGTGTAGAACAATTATCATGATTGGCATGTGATCATGTAATTAGCAATTTTAACATGCATGGTCCAAAGTCCCATTCATTAGACTTATAAATAATTAAAAGATAATACCAGCCAGAATTAATAAGTTTTATCTGGATATTATGAAAAAACAAGAAGTATTGGTGTGGCTTCTAACAGAGAAAGCGAAATCGTCCATACACAGAATTCCCTCCTTTATTACAGGTGAAAGCCGAGGACAATATCTTACGTATATCACTAATATTTTTGTAAGATAAACTAAATCAAACATAACGGGTTATGCACGAAAATTATACGATTCAATGTGTCATAATTCATAAATCATAATATACGAAATATACAGATGTACCTTTTTTCAACCCCAAATAATAATAACAATAACAACAACAACATACAGTACTACTACGAGTACTGCCATTTAGTTAACCTTTTAATATTATCCGAAAGCTGTTACCATTAATTGTATGCCTTGTATATATGTAACCATCTTTCATTAATGTAGCATTGAGATAGTATAGCTAGGCTAACCAGTAACCAAGTCAACAAAATTTCCCACGACATAACAGGCGGATGCGTTTTCAAAGTCCAGGCTAGCATTACCTCCTTGTGTTCACACGTCAACACACTTTTTCAGAAAAATAAAGAAGACAGAGTTTTACAAAAGTAAAAAAACTTACAATAACTGATAAGTGATAAGTTGAAATTGAAAAAAAGCTTATAAATACTATTTTACAATGTAAAAATGTCAATATATAGTTATTTTTCTCTATTCCAACATAAAAAGATTCATCTTAGTCCATAATTCATAAACCATACATATGTATTTTAGTGTTTACTTACTATAACACAATACTCTCTATGCATGTATGGTGTTAATTTTTTGAGAAAATTACTATAAAGCTTCACCAATTTATGTAGTTAATTATTAGTACATTAGATTATGTAGTAGAGTACATGTGCAGAAGTAAATTAATTATGGTATAAAGAAGCAAAGCAATATTAGATTGAAGTTTGGTAGCCGTCATTCGTTGCACCATCAACTCTCCTCTCCCAAGGCCAAAAAATTTACTTACTACGACACAAATTAAAGAAATAAAAAAAAAAAATGTCACTCTCTGTATCTTTCTCTCTCTTTCACTACTAGCAATTACACCTCTTTGGCTCACCATTAAATGCAATTGCACCATCTCAATACCCTCAGCAATAACTCTCATCGCTGCCACATTTTTCTCCATCCGTTCCCTCTTTACTCCTTCAATTCCTTTGTCTTTCTCTTTCTCCTCATCTTTTCTTTCTTCTTCCTCCTCCCTTCAAAACTAAGCTTTTTTTTTTTTTTCTTTTTTTTTTCTCATCACACAACACACACATACACATCAAGCTTTCCCATGGTTGCCATATAGTATAAGCACTTTATTTCCATAACTTCCTCAAAGCCTTTTTTCTCTCCTATGCATCCTTGAAAAGGGTACCTTTTTTGGCAACAAGCTTAGCCCCAAAGCAGATCTAAACACTCAGCTTCTTCTTCTAGCTAGCCTTTATATTATCTTTCTTCTCCAGCAACTACCACCGACTGGTAAGTGGAGGAGATACAAGTCTTCTTGCTACATGTTGATTTCATTTCACACACCTTTAAGATCATTGATTTTTCGAAACCAAACCGTTGATGCTGTTAACAATTTTTTTTTCTTTTTAAATTCTTACTCTTTTTTTGGTGCATATAGCTAGCTAGGGTTGCTATTAGAATGCGAAAGGAACGGTGGTATAGGTTTGCTATATATATGTGTATGGAAAAACAATTTATTTTTCTTATTTTCACTTTCTGAAACTAATTGTCCGGATTTGCAGTATCAGAAATTTGTCAACACTTAGTTTCTGCGCATTTTAATATGGCATATACACTGTGCATTTAATTATTCATTTTATTTTAAGAAAATAATTATACATGCGAAGAAGTCACATTTTTGTGCCTGGGATTTTCATTTGGCCTATTATGTTAAGAATTAAACATGTTTCCTTTTTTGAAGTGACCTTGTCAGAATCAAAGAAATTATCCTCCTGAGAAGTGAAGTGTTTTTTTTTTTTCAACATAAAGTGGTTCTCAGAGAAAATCAACACAACACTCTGCAGAAGAGAAAGAATTGAAGGTCTCTAGCAGTGTGAAATATGCCAGCTGGTATTATGATTCCAGCAAGAAACATGCCCTCGTTGATCGGAAGAAACGGAACTGTTGGTGGCTTTGGATTATCTTCAGGCCTCTCTCTTGGCCAGGTCAGTATAGTGTGCTACCCTCAACTCTTCGATAATTGCTTCTTCTTCTACTCTCGATTTCCCCCCCATTTTTGCCATAATTCGGTTCTGATTCTGATGTCAATTTGATTGATGCGTTCGGTTTGCTCAATTTGACTTTATCCTTCCAAAGTGCCTTTGTTTTTCACAAGTCAAAATTGGTCTAAGTGTGAGGCCAAAGCCAGCTCAAACTCTCTCTTGTATATCCTTCTCGTTATTCGCAAAACGCGTTGTTATTCCTTCTCATTCTCACTGCTTGAAGCTATATACTCACTCTCACTTTCCCCCAAAAAAAAAAAACCAGAAACGTATCACCCTAGTCAAAATCCCCGTTTTTTCTGCACAACTCTTATACTCCAAATAATTTAAATAAATTATCCGATCAATTAGTCCACCCTATCTATGTGTCTATGCATGTGAATTAGACAAACATAAAAAACTGTTGTTGTTTTATATATGCTTGCTCTTTGAGTGTACTGCACTGTACTAAATACCTCGTATTGTTGTGTTGTGTTAGATTGAAAACCATAAGGGCTCGGAATCTCAAAGATCTGTAGAAATGTTCCAGCCAAACCTGTTGGAAGCTGGTCAGCTCCACGCACTGGACATGCCTCAGAACACTTCAGAGAGCGATATCCCTAGAATCCGTGAAGATGAATTTGACAGTGCCACCAAGTCAGGAAGTGAAAACCAAGAAGGTGGTGCTTCCGGTGAAGACCAGGACCCCCGTCCCAACAAGAAGAAACGCTACCACCGCCACACTCAGCACCAGATCCAGGAAATGGAAGCGTAAGTCACCCAAAATATAACCATCTTTTTCAAATGTATCTTTTTGTAGATACAAAAACATACTGTCTGTTTGAGTCAGACCCCTTACAGTTACATGTCTAGGGTTTAAATTTGAGTTTGATTTGAATTCGAGTGGAGATTACTGTTGAACTGTTGGTGATTTTTGATTAACTTGTTTTTCTTCAGTTTCTTTAAGGAGTGTCCGCACCCTGATGACAAGCAAAGGAAGGAGCTGAGTCGAGAGTTAGGGCTAGAGCCATTGCAGGTTAAGTTTTGGTTCCAGAACAAGCGCACTCAGATGAAGGTACATAACATATATACATACACGTGGCTTCTTTTGTTTTTGTTGAAAAGTGAAAAGGTGGAATTACCCTTTACGTGTGTTTTTGTTGCAGACCCAGCATGAGCGGCATGAGAACACAAACCTGAGAACTGAAAACGAGAAGCTTCGTGCAGACAACATGAGGTTCAGGGACGCTCTGGGCAATGCCTCGTGCCCTAACTGTGGTGGACCAACCGCTATTGGGGAAATGTCATTCGATGAACATCACTTGAGGCTCGAAAATGCTCGACTCAGAGAAGAGGTATATACCACCACAATTTCTAAGCGTGCATGGTAGATTTATCAAGACACCAAGGACTATTTAAAAATATAATCTTAATTTCACTTCCATCGTTTTCATATATACAAACCTTTGAAGATAAGAAATAAATTAAATTAAATAGAATGATATTTTCATAATTTATTTTATTTGTAAAAACGAGAAATACAAAAAAACTTTCTAATTAAACCCATTGAACCAAAATGGTGCTTAATTGGTTAAAGTGGTAAATGTTTAACTATCTTTTAAATAAAGTCTTAAACATGATTTTTGTTTATGATGAACAGATTGATAGGATTTCTGCCATTGCTGCAAAGTATGTTGGGAAGCCAGTGGTGAGCTATCCACTGGTTTCTCCTTCATCTGTTCCTCCAGGCCGTCCACTAGAGCTTGGTTTTGGTGGGGAAATGTACGGTGGAGCTGCTGCAGGAGATCTTCTTAGGTCAATAAGTGGACCCACTGAAGCTGACAAGCCAATCATAATAGAGCTAGCTGTTGCAGCCATGGAGGAGCTCATTGGAATGGCGCAGATGGGTGAGCCTCTCTGGCTGACTACCCTCGATGGCACCACTGTGCTCAACGAGGATGAGTACATCAGGTCCTTCCCTCGTGGGATTGGTCCCAAACCCGCTGGTTTCAAGTGTGAAGCTTCTAGGGAAACATCTCTTGTTATCATGAATCATGTTAACCTTGTTGAGATCCTCATGGACGTGGTATATATATTTATATAACTATTTTCTCACGTTATTATTTATTAATTAGAGATATTTCTGCAGTATTTTGATTTTTTCTCACGTTGTTATGTTGTGATTTTATTTAAGAACCAATGGTCCACGGTGTTCTCTGGCATAGTCTCAAGAGCAATGACTTTGGAAGTGCTATCTACAGGGGTGGCGGGGAATTACAACGGTGCATTGCAAGTGGTATTGTATTTTATATATTCAACATATATCTTAGTTCATACAATTTGTTAACACAATATATAACATCCATTATATATTATGCAGATGACAGCAGAATTACAAGTGCCTTCACCTCTGGTGCCAACTCGAGAGAGCTATTTTGTAAGGTATTGCAAGCAGCACGGTGACGGGACTTGGGCAGTAGTGGACGTATCATTGGATAATTTGCGTCCTAGTCCTTCAGCCAGATGCAGAAGAAGGCCCTCAGGTTGCTTAATTCAAGAAATGCCCAATGGCTACTCAAAGGTTAATTAGAAACAAAATTTTCTCTTTCTTAAGTGGTGTTTAGTTGTTATATTTTTTAATCTATAAAAGCATACATATTGATTTTGTTCTCAATCTTATTGCCTAGGTCATATGGGTTGAGCATGTAGAAGTGGATGACAGAGGTGTTCATAATCTATACAAGCAGCTTGTTAGCTCTGGCCATGCATTTGGTGCAAAACGTTGGATTGCAACCTTGGACCGACAATGTGAAAGGCTAGCTAGTGCCATGGCAACAAACATGCCCTCAGTGGATGTTGGAGGTATATATATCATTCTTTAATTTTTTTTTTTCACAATTATATAAGTAATTGACATTATTATAACATTATATAATTCTAATTAATTAATGAATGAATTAGTGATAACAAACCAAGATGGGAGGAAGAGCATGTTGAAGCTGGCAGAGAGAATGGTTATAAGCTTTTGTGCTGGAGTGAGTGCATCAACTGCACACACATGGACAACACTGTCTGGAACCGGTGCTGATGATGTAAGGGTCATGACACGTAAGAGTGTAGATGACCCAGGAAGGCCACCTGGCATAGTTCTCAGTGCTGCAACTTCTTTTTGGCTTCCTGTGTCACCAAAAAGGGTTTTTGAATTCCTCCGCGATGAGAACTCTAGAAGTGAGGTATGTAATGACGTATTAATATTCAATCAAACTATAGCTAGGAAACAATTATGCACCAATGATTGTCTTCTTATCGAATGTTCTAGCCTGCATTATTGTGTGGCCTTAGGTTATACTAGACTTGCTTCATTTAGTAAAATATTGCCTACTTGGGTGTCTGATGTATGTCTCTATGTTGATATGTACTCATCATTTTTAGTTATCATACGTCAAATTTCTATACTAAGGTTTTCTCATCGATTACTTTGAATTGCACACATCCTTTTCAAATTGCCAAAAACAAGTGATCATGAAGACCATCAAACTTCGTTCCATATTATTTTATGTCATTTTGACTTGTCACCTATTAATTTTAACGGATAATCAGATGTGACCCCTCACTAAATTAAAATTTTAAATTGTGTTAGACTTTTGGATCTTACATCATGTTGTTTTCTCTAAATCTTCCTTAATTTTAAATAAATAAAAACACTTATATATCATAAATACCCTTTTGATATATATCTCATTTTTATTTACTTATCATATATCATTGGTTATATATATTTACATATCTCTTTTTTTCTTTCACGATGATGTCAAATAGTTGGAATCTCCATGCATCTTCATCCAACAATAAATTAAAAACGAAGTTAGTAATTGGACATTTTCCACAAAAAAAGAAAAGAAAAGAAAGTGATATATATAAAATGAACAAAAGGGGTATCAAATTCTTGAATTAGTACTCAGTGTGTTTGTGATCAATTAATGTTATCTCATCATCTCATCTAACTTTTTTCAACCCTTTGAAAACAGTGGGACATTCTTTCCAACGGTGGAGTTGTTCAAGAAATGGCACACATTGCCAATGGGCGAGACACGGGAAATTGTGTCTCTCTACTTCGGGTGAATGTAAGTTGACCATACCTTATAGCCACATTTACTATTCATCAATAATTTCATGAAGATAGTAGTAATTTACAGTCAAACTAATGAAGTGAATAATAAGTTTGAGTAATTAGCTAATTAAGTTTGATGCATGCATATTAATGCAGAGTGCGAATTCAAGCCAAAGCAACATGCTGATATTACAAGAGAGTTGCGCGGACTCAACAGGATCTTTTGTGATATATGCACCAGTGGATATTGTGGCAATGAACGTGGTTCTGAATGGAGGGGACCCTGACTACGTGGCACTTCTCCCTTCAGGCTTTGCTATACTTCCAGATGGGACCACTGCACATGACAGCACTGGACATCATGGTGGATCTCTCTTGACTGTGGCCTTCCAAATTCTAGTCGATTCGGTTCCAACTGCTAAGCTTTCTCTTGGATCCGTTGCTACTGTTAACAACCTCATTGCCTGCACTGTTGAGAGAATTAAGGCTGCTTTGTCTGGTGAAGTTGCTTAACCTAATGTATCCATCCATCGGTAATATATGGGAATCGTAATTTTCACTTATGTTTGCATTTTTTGAGTTGGCATGCACTTACTTGATTCTGACGATGACTCTTAAATTGGATGCAGTTTAGAAGAAGGATAAAAAAGGGGTGAATTGCATGCATTAATTAATGGGGAGGTGTATGATGAGAACTTCGATCGGCTTATACAAAAAGAGGATGAGAAGTCAAGAGCGCACCTTGCATGATCCTATATATCTTAGCACCCAGCAACACAGTAACGTGCTGAGAGGATTAAGGTTCGGGATTTGACTTCCCTGCTGGAATTAGTAAACGCTAAGAGCTTAAAATCAAGACCTTAGTACTTCTCTTCACCTTCAAATTTAAGACTACATGTTTTATAGTTAATTAGTGTTAGCTTTTTCGGTCTATGAATGATTAGGTTGTAACTTTGACTTAACCTCTTATGTTCCTTCTTCTATTGGTTTTTTTGTGTTTTATTTATATTAGATCAAGCTTGAACCGTTAGTGTACGTAGTGGTTAAGTTCTCACTACGCTACACAAGTTTGACTCTTTTAAGGTTTTCAAATGAATTAATGTTCCTCCCAATTTGCGCAATCTCATTCAATAATTCAAGTCTCGCGGTTTATTCTTTTGTGTTTGTTATTTCTAGCTACCATAAATGTTGAATAACGTAAAAAATGTTTGGGAGGATCGATCTATATTGTAAAAAAGGTGGGTGGGTCCCTTAAATATCAAATTAAGGGCAGACATTAAACTGATCCGTACGATTTCGATCATATCATGTTTTGTGAAAAATAAAATAGAATGACAAAAGTTTTTCCTTTTAATTTTAAGGTATAATTTTAAAGTGTATATATGTATATAAAAATAAAAGATTGGAATAATAGAGTGGCCATAAAAGATCACTTCTCCACCTGTTTGTTAGCCTTTTTCCGTTACTTTTTATTTGATTTAATGTATATAATAAATAATTTTAATTTTTTTCAGGTCATGTGGGTCAATTTTTTTCACTTTTTATTTTATAAATCACTCATTTTATTTAATTTTATTCAAATTATTAAATTATTGTTAAGAACAGAAGAAATAATAAATAAATATATGATAATAAATAAAATTTATGTAAAAGATTTATATATATAAATGTTTCATAATAATTATTAATTAGATTATTGACTTAGTGGTTATTCTAACTTTGAAAGTTAAAGAGAGTTAGGTTAAAATCTATCTTTAACCTTACCAAAATTTACTTAATTTTTTATTTAAACTAACTAATTAAATTAAAGCAATAAAAAAATGATAATTATGTCTAAGATTATGAATTTTAAATTAGGAAGAAAAAAATGGTGGATTTAGAAAAATAGAGAAAACAAACTGCAATTAACCATTTTTATTTTTATGTCAAGAGGTGAGTATCATACATTTTTATGATAATCAAAGAGTTATTCTTTATAATAAATATCAATCTTCACTTCTTTCTTTATATTTCTTATTTTATTTTAAAAAATACTTTTTTAAAAAATTATTAATGACAACCAAACGTGTTCTTGAAAATAATGTTTTCAAATATATAATTTAAGAATATAATTCATAGAAATACAACATTTAAAAAAAAAAAGAAAAAGAGAAACTACAATATTATAACTTGAATGAAACAACTCCTTATATATTATATATTCCCTTCATTTTAAACTTTGATACCACAAGAAAATAACATCACTTATATTGCATATCTTGTCTCAAGCCTACAAACTACAAAGTATTTGCTTGAAAATCGAATAAAATTTGTATAGAAACCAAAACTAAAATTCGGCCATTTTTATAGAAAATGAAACCCTTACCGCTTCTAATTTCACTCTCACCAATGTTTCTGCTCTTAATAATTGATCAAAAAGCATCGAGTATATGGTCATACAAAATGGTATGATCAGTTTTATTAGCAGTAATTGGATACAAGCATGATCATGGGACTTTAAAAAAAAGAAGAAAAAGATGAGATGTGAGAATAGAAAAGAAAAGGGTGAGAATAAGAAATCCTTTATTTCATGACACAATGTGAGGCCCAAGTAAAGTCGTTTAAAGTCCAGCTGCGTTGGGAAGAAGAAAGAGAAGCGAAGAGAAGGAAAGATGAGTAGCTCCTCAAGGCCGGTGCCGAGGAGAGAGAGTCCATGGGGAGTGACCGGAGAGAATCATCCGGAACCGAAAGCTCACCGCTGCAATGACCGTGTCGAGGATGTTATTCAGGTTAACTTCTTCCTTTTTATATGCTATTCATTCAATCCTTATTATAAGACTCACTCCACCAAGTTCTAGGTCACTAACTAGATTGGGATTATGACACGTCTTCCTAGGTCAATAATTCAAACAGATCATGAAATTGTTCACATGATTCGAGGTCATGTGTGTTTTTTATTTGGAGTAAGCTTGCAGTTCTAAGAGTAAATTTTGTAGGCTTGCTTTGAGGGAAACCCATTCAAGACTGTTCCAGGACCGTTCAAACTCTTCTGGCGGTGCATGCGTTCAAAACCCGGGTCAGATTCTCATCTACTCTCATCATATGAATGCCTCTCATTTTGTGAATTGAGCTTCAATGGAGCTATTGTTGTAACAGTAACACGGGAATATCACAAATTATAAGGCATGGCACGGATGTAACTCAATGTATGAAATTAAACAAAAATTACAGATTTTAAGAATGAAGACAGAATCTATGTTTTAAAAGTGAGCATAAATCATTGTAAACATAATAATGTGTTATAATTTAGGGAAAATTGCACTGACCTTTCCTGAGATCTTGTTAAATAATACTCATACCCCTATACATTTTAAAAAACACTTGCTTCCCCTTAGATGGTATCAGAATAATTCTGTAAAATTTGGGTATTCCTCTCCATCTAATTATGGGCTTATGGCCCTTCCCCCCTAAATCACATAAAACACGCAATGGAAAGAGTGAAAGAAAGAGCAAACACACTACCAGTAACAGAACTGTTGAGAACTCAGGTGTGCACTGCACAATATAGCTCTGCATATGCAATGTACAACTACTTTAACCTTCTGAGGAATGAGGTGAAAATGGGAGGGAGGAGAAAGTGAGTGTATCAGTATAATTATTCAATAGCAAAAGGTCTTATAAGGATCAAATCAAGTAATCCACTAATGCAGTTGGCTATTTTATGTTTTCTTGTATTTGCATACCTTGTCTTTGTTTTCCAGTTACTTCATACATATGACATTTGTTTTGTGGCTATTGCAGTGAGGAACCAACAGAGCCATTTACTTATCTGGATTTGGAGCCTCTAAAGAGTGAGACGAAACCTGTGAAACCTGAGTAGTGCCACTTTTACTTACAAATGCCTTAACAGCTTTGGCACCACATGACGCTTTGGATGTTTCTATATTTCCCTGTGTGGATGTTTTTTTTTAGAAAAAATATGTAACTAAGTTGTTTTTGTTGTTTACTCTGCTACATAAAACAGACTCCTATGCCTCTCTGTTCTTCTATTTGATGGTATTTGCTCAATAAAACATGGCTAGGTGCGTTCTTGAATAACTTGTATGATAATATTTGATGTTATAACAACATTAATTAATGTTCTGCTGGATTAGTTTTAGTTTCCGATGTATATGCGTGACAAATTCCAATTCCTCTTGGCCTACTGTCTCTGTAAATTTAAAATGAAGAAATATTCTTCTTTCCTTGGTATTGTAATGAGGTGATGTGAACTAAACAAAGGATCCGCCAATATACACCTTCTGCTTTTCGTTAAAATGATGCAACTTGTCATGTTCTCGTTTCGTTGTACATGAATCATTTATCTACACTTGGATAGAACTGAAGGACAAAAAATGAGAGAGAGAAATAGAAAATTTTATATTAAAAAATCATTTTTATTTTTCTTAAATACCACTAGTGATAGGATTTTGAATGTTAATAAAAAAAAGTATATGAAATTCAACGAGGAAATGATGACACCATAGATATCCGATAAAACAAGCCAAATGCCTTATTTGTTAATTTATTTTGTTCGCTCTTTTATCTTTTAAAAAAAATTATGATAGTCATTTATGATTTAAGAAAGGTTTCAAATAGTCTTTTTTTTTGTTAGTGTCAATTTAGTAATATAATTTCTTTTAACAATTCGATATTAGAAGAATTCAATATTAAAAATATGACATCATCTTTTATTATCAATTTTACATCGTTTGTAAAGATCATTTTTTGATATATTAATGTTTTTTTTTCTCACGAAACTCAACCATTTCACTGTGACACATGAGGTTGTCATAACAGTACGAGTCATCACAAACGTTCAACACAAAAACACGTTAAATTTATATTGATAAAAATATTATTTTATTTTATTTTTTAAATAAAAAGTATCAAAATAATTTTTTTTAAAAGATAAAAGATTAAACTGAAAAAAATTAATAATATAATGCAGCTAAAATGTCATTTGGCCATAAAACAAAGACCAATATCTGACATATTTTTCAAGTTTGGAGAATAAAGTTGAAGAACATCACTAGATTCCACGGGAACATGTGGAATGGCCATAGTGGTTTGATGAATCGTTTTCAGTTTTATAATTCCAAGCGATAGGCTCCACATGGTGAAATTATTTATTTGAGTTATTCAGTCTTGCAGAATTTTATAAGTATGCGTAATGATTATATAAAAACTTTTGCAGTTCTGTGAATCTAAGATTCTAATTAGTTTAACCTTATTTCAATAAAAAAAACATCTTAAGAAATTAAAAAGTGGGAGCCAACCTCCAGGAATACCCTATCCCTATGAATGGAAAAACTTATTCTTGAATAATTCTTAGTTACAGACGTAAAACTGTTTGTAACGGTATGAAGGTACAATTGTCTAAATCTAATGTATGTTGGCCAGGAGTAGACCATGATAGTTTGTTTATTTGTTCTCTTTATACCAGCCAGAGTTCCATATCCAAGAAGTAGAAATTTAATTAAATTAGATTTTAACCTGCGTATTACACGATTTTTACGTAAATATATAAGATATATTTTGGAGAAATTAAAATAAATAAACCAAATCAATATCATATTAAGTTATGAAATAAAATAGACGTGAAATATTTATTTTAAAATTTAGGAAGTAAGAGTTGACTTAAATATATTTTTCGTCTTTATAATTTAATTTAGGTCATTTTAATTTTTATGTCTCACTTTTTTTTTTAGTCTCTTAATTTAAAAAAATGTTTTTTTCTCATCTTTCATCCACTAAGAAAATTATCATAAACTATACATCCAAATCGCTAACAATTAGTCAAGAAAATTAAAAATAACATTTTAAAAAATTGACTAAAAATACAAATTTAAATTTAATGGACCAAAATAATAAAAAAAAGACTTGAATTTAAGAGATTAAAAACATATTTAAACCTTGAAAAATACCATTATAATTTAAAGTTATATAAGGAACTTTTGTTGAAAAAAAATATTTGGCCAAAAAAATTTCAGTAGAATCTTTAAAAAAAAAAACTTACATTGATATTACATATTAATTTTACATTTGGTCCTCTTAATTACAAAATAATAATATATAAATAGTAATTACATGTAGATTTTAACTTTGGTATATATTGTGAATAGTATATATCAGTGTATACTATTTTTTCTCCCATCAGTGACATGTGGTATACCTTGCTACGTCACACATTCAATAATAATTTTCTTCTTTTTGCTATTAAAGTCTATGAACTTTTCTGCAAATTTGATTTAATGTTTAATTTATAAAACCTTAAATATTTATAATTTAATAAATATTTAAGGTTTCAATTGAGGGTTTCATGGATCAAAATGTTAAATATTTAGGGAATTCTTGATGAAATTCTAAATATTTAAGATTTTATAAATGAAATCCTTTGTTGAAAATATAAATATTTAGGATTTTATTGATTAAATTCTAAAATTTATCTTAAATTGAAACCCTAAATATTTAGGTTTTAAAAAATAAAATCCTAAATAATTAAGGTTTCATGAATGATGCTTTGAAGTTGCTATTATTAGTGTAAGCATCTTTTTGTTTGAGAGAATTAGTGTAAGTATCTTAGGATTATATTATTTAAGCTTAATCTTACTTTTAGTTAATTAAGTTTTTTATTTTTACATTTTGGTTTATAATATTTTAAAATTTTCATTGTAATACTTAAAATATCTAAACATTTTAAAATTAAGATAATTAAATAATTTGTAAGATGTCTATATAAATAGTTGAATTAATTACTTGATTTCTAAAGCAAAACTTTAAATTTAATGGTCTTTACTTTAATTTTAAATTTTTTTATTGTATATTTAAATTAATGATCTTTATTGTTTAATAAACAATCTTCTTTAATTATTATTATTATTATCATTGAGTATGAGATATCCATGATATACATAAAAAAAAGATCACTTTAATTTTAATATTTTTTTAAAATAATATAATATAAATTAAATAATTGAAAGTCGGAAAAAAAATATTCTTTAATTATAATGAAAATTAATGAAAGAAGGTTGAACAAATTAAAAGATATTTCTAAAGTATTTATTAAAATAAACTAAGTAATCTAGAAACAAATTAATTAATGATTTTTTTTTAGTATATTTCACAATTTTTATATTAAAATAACCTTAAATTATAATATGTTTGAATTTTTTAACACAGAATTATAAATCATTTTTTAGTTATTACGTTGTTTTATAAATTTAAAAATTATTACATATATTAAAATATTTTATTTAAAATAATTTAATAAATAATATTATCAATAAATAAAATAACTTATCTATGCTTAGCATAGGTTACTAAACTAGTTAATATATAATTAATAGTCAAAATATCAAAAACTTATATCATAATGGAAAAGAATCTTATTCTTTTAGTTTGTGATTCTACATGATGAAAAAATCTTGTTGTAACCTATCTAACGTATAAAGAAAATTACAAAAAAAAAAAAATCTTCAAATTATGAATGACTAAAATTACAAAAAGTAGAATTGGATAAATAATACATAGAGAAGAATTCGTTATGAAATGAAATGTGTAATTGTAAATTTTTTTATATTAAAAATATAATAGTAAACATTGATTATGGTTATAATTTTTGTATTATAAGAAGAGATTAGAAAAATTGAGAAAGAAACATATTAGGTAGAGCAGAGAGAGTATTGCAAATGATTTGATGCGCGAATAATTATGAAATCATATAAGAATGAGAAACAATTTAGATGAGATCTTCTTTGCGCCTAAAATATTATATAGATATATAGATTGATATAAATATTCCCATGTCGACAAATTTGTGTCAATAGTGTTATTTTGGTATGGCCTAAATAAGATACTAGCAAAAGAAATATACTAGAGTTGGGAGGTGGGTGAACTAGATTGGCCATCTGAGCTCATGCTGCGTCTCCTTTTCTTACGCTTGTGCCTAAGTATCTCTTTGATTTCTTTTTCTTTCTTATCCACAAAATTTATCAAGTCCCTGAAGCTAGTAGTGCTTTTGAAAAGCCCTTTACCTTTGGTAGGCCTATTTGGTGAAATTTCTTCATCATCTTGCTGCTCAGCTTCTGGGCTGAATTTTGTGTATTGGCATAGCACTCTAGTGAAGAATATAGCCAAAGCAATGAGACATGCAATGCCACATATTAGAAAGAGACCCCAGAAGCTACTCAGAGATAGTTCATTTACATCAGCTTCAGTATCTGGTGCAGAACAATCATGTTGTAAAAGCCATTTGTCATGAATCTTTTGCAGGTCACCATTCTCTGAGAGTTGAAGAATGGCTGTTGACATGTCAACAGCAAGGGGAGAGTCCCTCTTGAATGCCTGTCATCATCATCAGGGTCTCAAATGTGAGAACATATATAGAAAGCATACTGATAGTTAAGAGTCACAAAAGAAACAACTCCAATAAGTACAAGAATATTTATAAATGAACTTAGCTCAAACCCTTTTAAAAAGTCTACTAAACTTAGATGCAGTATTATTATTTATGAGTCAAATGGTGATTGACGGTATAAAATAAATAACAATATGGTGACGTGTCATTTGTGACTAAATGACAACTATAATTTACACTATGAGCGCATAGGCATGAAAATAAAGATACTTACAAATCCCCAACCACTTTTAGTGAACTCCTGGCCAACGGTTCTGAACTTACAGTTGGTACTTGACATTAAGATTTCAATATAAGGAAGCTCATCAACAACTGCCATAACCCCTCCATCTTTTGGTCCACGCTCAAGGGCGTCAATATATGCCTCCATGTTTTTCAACGTAACTATCCTTGATGGTTGTATATTGAGTTCCTCTGTCAAATACTTGCGTGCAAATGACCCTTCTTGAATTCCAATTGGTTGAGTACCTGAGATCAAGCTGTCAATTCCTTCAATTTGCGATGACAGTTGCTGCACTGTGAGGATGGATGTTAAGCTAGCTGTGTAGCTTGAATTGATAATTAACACCACGAAAAGCCATATGATTAGCACCAATCTCCCAAGACCACTCACTGTGTTTTCTCCTGTGCCAGGTCAAAACAGCAAAGTGAGTCACAAAAACGTTTACCATGTTATGTGTCAGTGTCACACAAAATAAGGATTTTCACAAGCCAAAATTGAAGTTATGTGAATGAGAATTTGTGGGGCACGTACTGTGTGAGAAAAACATTGTTGAGAAACTAAACCTGCAAAAGAGGAACGTATCTCAGCAAAATATGTTACCTAATGCTGAAAGACAGAAAGAGACACATTTATTGCAATGTCAAAGACACCCTTTGTCATATTCCAAAAGATTCAGCTAAAAAGGCTTTTTTTTATTTTTTATTTTAATGAAAGGAAGACTACTGATCATCCCAACTAGATTCACACTAATAGACAGGGGATTCAGCTAAAAAGGCTTTCAAATGGTTAGAACATGCTAACCAAAAGACTGTCATGAGTTGTTTCCTCGGTCTACCACGGAACTCTGGATTGTGCCGGTGCTCAAGAATCCATACAACGGTTCCCACAAAGACAAAAAAGGCACCAGTAACAAACCACATTTGAGCAGTGAAGGGCTTGAGGAAAGACCAAGGACTAGATTTGATCTGGCTGACAGGAACAACAACAACCAGTCCTGATTCCATGTAAGGTTGAGTGAAATCCAAAATCCTTGTCCTGTTTGGGACAATTGTAACATCACCAACAGCTGCATCATAGTTCTGAAGAGGTAAAAGGCCAAATTAACATAACTACTAGAATCTGAAGACACTACATTCAAAGACTATCCACAACTGGAATTCCTATTTAGAAACTTACATTTAGTGCAACCTGATTTGCAAGGTCATCATAGCTGGGATTTCTATTACCAGGTCCAAATAGTATATATTCTCGTGGGACAGCGTAAGGCAACAAGTTTATGGCAGCTTCAAAGACATCAATGCAATAGCCTCTTACTCCAGGAGGGTTCTTGTCTTTAGAAACAAACTCCAAGTAGCTTACTCGGTTAGGAACTGCTATTCTCAATGGCTTTCCATTGTTAGGAAAAACCCAACCTCTTGGTTTAGCTGTAGTTTCTCCAGGCCATATAACACCATAAAGTTGCTGGCTGCTTGTTGAAGTGTTGGGTGGTTTCGAATACAAAATCTCTGGAGCCACAACTGAGAGACCTGAGTAATTAGACCAATAACCAATTCTCCTCATTCCAGTTCCACCAATATTCAAGATATCATACGCAGGACGAAATCTATTCCTTTCAACATCAAACTGAACCGTTCCACTCAGACCAGTGAAGTTGGAACTCAGAAGTGTCTCGAGAAACATAGGGCCGTCATCGAAAACACGAAGTGATTGTAAATGCAACATGCTTCCATTGGCGTCGTGCAACTTAGGATCAGAGGAGAAAGTTACCACACCACCTTTCTTCATAAAAGCATCAAGAGCACGAGCTACTAACCAAACGGTATCATATGCATACAATGCATAGGAATTGAAGCTTGGAGTCTCCTTGGTTTTGAGTGTCTTCATCCTTGAGAGAAAACTCTTCTTTTCATCAGTATCAGGAGTGTGATGCCTTAGAACCAAAACCCCTTGTAGGAGATTCATTGTGTCAGAATCAACTGGCTCTGATGAATCAAGTGTTGAAGCAAGTGCATCTGTTGCAATCCACACGTAGCCACTGTTCATCATTCCTAGCTTCTCAGCAATAGAGAAGATATTCAAGAAAGTTTCAGGATTGACATGAAGAACAAAGACACGTGATTCCATCAAGTTCACTCCATTTAACAAGTCACTGATGTCTTTCTTGGCGGCACCAGGAGGGAATGGAGCCTTGTAAGAGATCTTGGCACGTTTCTTCGACAGAGCATCGCCAAGTACTGAAACTCCATTCCTTCCATTGTCATCATCTACATAAATTGCTATTACCTCCCTCCATCTGTAGTAATCAACCAAGTCTGCAATTGCATGCATTTGATGATAGTCACTTTGTGTGCTGCGAACAAAATACGGATACTGAAGGGAAGATAGAGAAGGATCTGTTGCCCCAAATGAAACAAGAGGGACATGGAGTTCATTCACAACATGAGAGATCACATGGGCTATTCCTGAGGACTGTGGACCAATGGCAGCAACCACTTCATCCTCCATTAACTGCAAAGCTACATACATGATCAAGAAAAACCAATGAAGCTTTTGTTCACTTCTTTTTTGAAACACATTCAGAGATATTAGAGAGAATATGCAAACACAGTCTACAGAAATTCTTCTCTAAATTCTGTCCCATTCATTAATATCTATGCAAAAATTCTTGTCAAACATGACAATTCATAAAGTTACAAAACTGAAAATTATATACATACTGCCTGAATTCTAAGGGCATGCTTACTGATCCTTAATTTTAAAGAAACAATCTTCTTTTTAAGTAAAAAGATGACCAAATAAATTAATCTATACAAGAACCAAGTAATAAAAAGGCAATGGACAAAAAGTTAGAAGTCTAATTTGAAAATAAACTGTTGAAAATCAGAATTAATATTCTGATTTTATTCATAATTATAGTTTATAGGCAACAATATCTCATTTAGAGGAAATAATATATTGTGTAATAAATGCAAATAAGTCTATATAAACTATGCTCCGTGGTGTATTCAGACACACGGTTTACTGCCTATTTCTCTATAATGTTGTCTGTTCTAGTTATTTAACATGGTATCTAGAGCCAAGTTGGGTAGTACCTAAAACCGTTTTTTTTTCGGAGGACCCACTATCCTCCGACGAATTTTTGTTGGATTTTCGTATTGCTTTGTAACCCCCGCTCTCTGTCTCCATTATTTTTTTTTTTCAAACCCTTCGCCGACCACCATGACCGACTGTTGGAAAATTTCCGACAACATACTCCGGCGAATTTCACCGCCATCGAGAATCGCGCGCCCCCCATTGTCCTCCGCGCGTGACGGAATCTCCACCAAGACTTCGACGCGCCCCACGCGCGCGTCATGCATGCGTGCCAAACACCATTTTCTCGGTGCGTCTCTCGCAGCGTGACGGCGCGTGAAGATCCCTTCCCGGCGGCGACTTGAACGCCGGTGTCGTCTCTCCTGTGCGAACCTACCCCTCCCTGTGCCATCTTCATCTGATGAGATTTGCTTTCCTCTCTCTAGGGTTTCGTTTTTTTTTACACTGTTCCCTTGCTCCCTTGCATCATGTCTGCTTTGGCCCAAAATGCCTAGGCCGTAACCCCCTCTACTTTCGAACTTTACCCCCGCTACGGAGAAGTTGGATGGTTCAAACTACTCCACATGGGCTTCCGACATTCTCCTTTGGATTAGTGGTCAGGGATGCAAAGATCACCTTACAACCACTATTGATTCTGTGGTGGCTGTGGCGATCGTCCTAAGTGGGAGAAAATTGATGCGCAGTTGTGTAGTGTCATCAAGTCTACTCTTCATCCTTCTATCAAACCGATTTTTCGACCACATGCCACGTGCGAATCGGTTTGGTCGAAGCTTCGAGCCCTTTACACTAATGATGCTCAACGCCTCTATGGAGTTTGCCAAGAACTAATGACCCTCGTTGCTCCTCGCAAATTTGATGGCCCAATGTCTCGCTTACCTTGGAAGAGTTCATGCTGCCTCCATGATTTCAATGAACTTTTTCCTCCCGCCGCCACCAAACTCGAAAGAAGCTAAGAAGGAACTTGCAAACCGCAGTACCTTCTTTATGTCCTTTGCCCTTTATGGCTTGCCTTCTGAGTATTCTCGCCACTCGTGACTAGATTTTGGGGTCCCCTATAAGTGCCCACTATGACTAGTGCTTCTTCCGCCCTTCTTCGAGTCCTACCTAAGCGCACCAATGTCTCATCTTCCGCTTCAGGTGGGTGACTCTTACGCGCTTTGCCTCCCTGCATAGTGGATCGGGCCGTCCTCGGCATGGAAATTCCAAATCAAAGAATAAGTATACGTGCACTCATTGTCATAAGGATGGTCACACTTGTTGATCGTTCTGGCAAATAATTGGTAGGCCCCCTCATGCTGCTAATGTGACCAATTCCTCACCAACCACCACTTCTTCAACCACTGATCAGCCCCGACCCACCCCTACGATGTATGAGGATTTTCTCCAATGGTTTGGAAGTCGTCAGAACTCGGGTACCACTGCTTCGGTAGCACAATCTGGTAATTCTTTTGCTTGTCTCTCATAGTCTCCTTCTATGGGCCATTGGGTGCTTGACTCTGGTGCCTCCGATCACATCTCTGGTAATCGCTCTCTTTTCTCTTCTATTTCTACCTCTGGTTTTCTACCTATTATTACCTCTGCCAATGGTTCCCAAACACAATCACAAGGAATTGGCACCACCCATCCCCTACCTACTTTAATTGTCAAATCTGTTTTATTTGTACCCGATTGTCCCTTTAACCTTCTGTCTGTTCACCGTTTGACCCAATCACATGATTGTTTGATCACATTCACTAAGGATACTGTTATCTTGCAGGACCGGAGTACAGGAAAGATGATTGGCACTTTGGATGTGAGTCTCATGGTCTCAGACTACCTCTCTACCCCATCACCAAAGCATGTTCTCGCCGCATCCTCTCCCCTTACCATCCATGCTCAGTTGGGTCATCCCAGCCTTCTGATCCTTCAGAAGTTGGTTCCTAGTTTGTCCAAATTGTCTGCTTTAAATTGTGAGTCGTGTCAGTTAGGAAAACACGCGTCAATTTTTTCCCCGACCGTATGAATAAACGGGCTGCGTCCCCCTTTGTTTTAATCCATTCCGATGTTTGGGGTCCGTCTCGGTCCTTACCTCTTCCCGCTTTAAATATTTTGTTACATTCATTGATGATTTTAGTCGTTGCACATGGTTATTCTTAATGAAAAATAGATCTGAATTATTTTCCCTATTTGAAAAATTCTATCTTGAAATTCAAACTCAATTCGGTGTTCCTATTCGAACCCTTCGTAGTGACAATGCCCGTGAATACTTATCCAACCTATTCCAACAATTTATGGCATCGAAAGGTATCCTTCACCAAACTTCTTGTGCTCATATGCCTCAAAGAAAATGGGGTTGCCGAACGTAAAAATCGGCACCTTGCTTTGAAACCACTAGGACCACTTCTCCTTCATGGCAATGTCCCTTCTCACTTTTGGGGCGATCTTTGTTCTTACAACTTGTTATCTTATCAATCGTATGCCATCCTCTTCTTCTTGAAGGCCAAACCCCCTACTCGGTTTTGTTTCCCCATACACCACTTCATCCCGTGTCTCCCCGTGTCTTTGGTTCCACATGTTTTGTTCATAACCTTTCGCCAGGGCTTGACAAATTATCAGCTCGATCCATCAAGTGTGTTTTCCTTGGCTACCATCGATCCCAGAAAGGGTATAGATGTTTTTCCCTACCCTTAAACGTTATTTCATCTCTGCCGATGTGTCTTTCTTTGAGTCTCAGGCCTACTTTGAGTGCCGCTTCCGCTCCTTTTGACTCTTATCATTCTCTCCCACCTGGAAAGTCCTTCTCTTGCTCCTCTTCCCATTGTCTTAAGAAGAACAATCACCGTACATTCTCTCCAACCACAACCTATTCGGACATATCATAGACGACCACGGCCCCAGGTCGCTCAAGTGCCTATCCCTACAATTGAGGCTACAATTGAGGATGCGACCATGAGTGACCCACCTCTAGCTCCAATCTCTTTCCGGATCCAGGTCTTTCGTATGACCCTGGCCTACCCATTGCTCTTAGAAAAGGTACACGTACAACCCGTAACCCATCCCCTCACTATGTTACATTGAGTTATCACTGTCTTTCTCCCTTACTTTATACTTGTCTTTCGTCTTTGTCTTCTGTGTCTATTCCTAACTCTCCAGGTGAAGCTTTATCCCACCCAGAATGGAGACAGGCAATGATTGACGAGATGTGTGCCCTACAAAGCAGTGGTACTTGGGATCTGGTGCCTCTTCCTCTTGGGAAGTCCGTTGTCGGGTGTCGGTGGTCATACTCCACTTAAAATTGAACCCACTGGCAAGATTGATCGATTCAAAGCCCGATTAGTGGCAAAGGGCTACACTTAGGTGTTTGGCCAGGATTATACTGACACATTCTCCCCTGTGGCAAAAATGACATCTGTCCGGCTATTATTACTTTCTGCTGCATGACCATTCGCCACCGCCCCCTTTTCCAACTTGATATAAAAAATGCTTTTCTACATGAAGATCTTGAGGAAGAAGTCTACATGGAGCAACCACCTTGCTTTGTTGCTCAGGGGGAATCATCTACCATGGTTTATCGACTTCGGAGATCCCTCTATGGACTCAAACAGTCTCCGAGAGCATGGTTTGGCAGATTTCATCTTGTTGTACAACAATTTGGCTTGATTCAGCGATGAAGCTGACCATTCGGTCTTTTATCGCCATTCACCACAGGGATGCATCTACCTCGTTGTGTATGTGGATGACATTGTTATCACTTTGGAGGTGATGAGCATGGCATAGCCCAACTAAAGCAATACCTCTCTCGCCAATTCCAAACTAAGGACCTTGGAAAACTTCGATATTTCTTAGGTATTGAAGTGGCCCAATCCAAGGATGGTGTGGTGATCTCTCAAAGGAAGTATGCTCTTGACATCCTTGAGGAAATCGGCCTAATGAATGCTAAGCCAATGGACACTCCTATGGACCCCAGTGTCAAACTGCTACCTAACCAGGGGTTCCTTTTGCAGACCCAGGAAGATATCGAAGGTTAGTTGGGAAACTAAATTACCTTACCGTCACTCGTCCCGACATTGCTTTTCTTTGTTAGTATGGTGAGTCGATTCTTGAATTCTCCGTGTCAAGATCATTGGGAGGCGCGTTATGCGGATTTTCAAATACATCAAAGGTGCTCCTGAAAAGGACTTGTCTATAATGACAAAGGACATGTCCAAATTGTTGGATATTCGGATGCAGATCAATGGGTTCTCCTAGTGACAGACAATCTACTTCGGGATATTGTATAATGATTGGTGGAAACCTTATATCCTGGAAGAGCAAGAAGCAAAGTGTAGTGGCAAGGTCTAAGTCTTTGAAGCGAATATAGAGCTATGGTCAGTAGCAACTTGTGAACTTGTCTGCAGTTAAAGCAACTTATTAAAGAGCTCAAGTTTGAAGAGGATGCCAAAATGACTCGATTTGTGATAATCAGCAGCTCTACATATTGCATCTAACCCAAGTGTTTCATGAAAGAACCAAACACATTGAAGTGGACTGTCATTTTGTTAGAGAGAAGATTGAATCGGGAGATATCATCACTAGATTTGTTAACTCTAGTGATCACCTAGCGATGTGTTCACCAAAGCTTTGAGGGGTCCACGGGTTAACTATATATGTAACAAGCTTGATGCATATGATTTATATGCTCCAAACTGAGGGGAATGTTGAAAATCAGAATTAATATTCTGATTTTATTCATAATTATAGTTTATAGGCAACAATATCTCATTTAGAGGAAATAATATATTGTGTAATAAATGCAAATAAGCCTATATAAACTATGCTCCGTGGTGTATTCAGATACAAGGTTTACTGTCTATTTCTCTATAATGTTGTCTGTTCTAGTTATTTAACATAAACATTTTCCTCAAAACCAAGACCTCAAATTGGACAAAAGAAACAGCATCCTAGTACGTAACATTATAAACTCAAGCTTTGGCAAATACCTTCCATTGTTCCAACAAACCCACTGCAATTTGTATCATGTAAAAGAACTTGCAGTTGAATGCCAGGGAGAACAGTTGAATCAGCATTAACATCTTCAAAAGCAGCCATAAGTGCAGGTTTAGCCGATCTTCCAATTATTGAATTAAGAGTAAACAGTGCTCCAACTCTCAAAACTTTTGGTGCCGAAGAAGTAGTAGAGTTTGTAATGGTAGCTCCTATCCTTCCCTCCACAACTTGTGTGGGAATCCACAAGAACAAAACCAAGAGCAACAACACCCTCCCCTCAAACATTCTCCCATGCCTTGTGACCCACAGCACCTCCATTTGTGAGAAAAAAAAAAAAAAAAGCAACCCTGAAAGTTCTTCAGTTTAAAGCAGCATCAGAACTCAGCACCTATCACGTGCCAACCATTTCAGCAGCAGCAGCACAAAGACAAACTTGATAAGGCAATTCCATCATAGCTGGAAGGAGCTAAAAACCAGAAATTTTTGGTCTTAAAAGTTAAAATCAACTCATTCCTATTCCTGAAGAAAACATAACCCCCCCAGAAGACTAGATTCAAGGCATATGGTACTATCAGCAATTTGGAATTTAAAATTCAGATATCGACTTACTCAGATGGAAAAAATATGCTGTTAGCGTATCCAAATACTTTAGTTTTATTAAATATACATGCTTACAAAGGTATAGTTATAACAAATTGTTAATAATAAGCAAATCAAGGTCAGAAATTCCAAGGTGAAAACTACCTCTGGAACCATATAATTAGATGTGTTGGTGAAGACAAGACCCACATGATTAATATATTGAGAATATCGAGAAAGAAACAACAATAATATTATAATATAACATGAGAAGAAGACAGAGAGATAAGAGTATCTAAGATTACCTCAACGCCAAACTTAATTAATCAAAGCTTCCAAATAAGTTGCAACAGTTTTGAACACTTGTTATATATATATGGTTGTGGAGCATGTGATTGAGGACTGACATAGCCCACAATTCACTAGCCAAAAGAATGAAGCTATTGTATTTCAAGTTGAAAGCAAAGAATCACACAGTCCTTTCAAGACTAAAGAATCAAGCATTCTCTTCTCTTCCCTCCACGTTAATTTCATCAAGTGTGTTACAAAATCTCTGTCTTCTCGTCAGGCAGCTTTTGGGTTATTACTGTATTACTTATTAGGACTGTTATTTCGCGAAACACATTTTTTTTTCTTTCTAATAACTAATAATTAATGAGAAAAAGCTTACGTGACCTTATCGTTGATTGTGATTTGTGATGCTGACGGCATAGCTAGAGTGTACGTTTATTTTTTATTTTTATATGGTAATCATTTTTTGTGCCACATATGTAAAGATGTTTGTCGAGAGGGGCCAAACAAATTCAAGAATGTGACAAGAACAAGATGACTATAGAAGGGAAATCTGTCTTTTCAGGGAGAAAAAAAACTGTCAATTTTATTTAATTAATTGTAAATGCTATATAAATTTTTAATAAATGATAAAATAAAAATGTTAACATAATAGATTTTACTTAAGTTTAGATAATAATCAAAAGTAAATTATCTTTATAATTCGTAAAATTTGATGTGTAGTTTATAGAAATATCACATTAATTTCAATTAACTTTGATTGCAGTAATGCAGTGTTGGGTAAGTCCGGGCAATGTGAATGTCAAAGTTGTCGGTTCAATGAATTAATGTGAATGTAAGAAAATTGGAAATGAATTACCTAGCAGAAGCAAGTGTGAAATGGTAAAAGAAAAGAAAATTAGAAAAGGCTGAGGTAAAATCTTTTGACCACTTCCTGCATGTTTAGTTTAAAATCAAAAATATTATGTACATATTTCAAAAATAAAATAAAATAAAATAAGAGTTTTGATATTTTTACATAAATATTTTTAACCTAAATATAGTTTTCAATTGCTTACTTCAACATGCAGTTATTCCATGCATTAATTTCACCAAGTGTAAATATCTTATGTAAAAAGAGGGAGAGTGATAGTATCACAATAGAGTGCAGACAAAAAATTAGAGGGAGAGTAATACTTTTTTTTTTTTTTTTCCTTTGTGGTTACGTTGTTATCTTCACTCATCTTTGACCAAATATCAGTGTAAATAAAAACAAAAAACAAAAAATAACCTTTCAGTCAATGCTAGGTTCTAGTGGACAATACGAGACCTTCTAAGTCAACCAATTCATGATAATCATGTTTACACAGCGCAATTAAGCTTGCTCCACTAAACTTAGTTGTTTTAACAAGTATTTGATACTTATGTAAGAAAACTAATAAGAAGAATATACATGAATTTAGAACACCAATTTTACTTATTTTGAAGATTAAATTGATGTTGCGAATGTTGTATATATGCTAAAATTGGAAAGTGAAATCTTCATTTTAATTATTCTAGAATTCTCTATGGAAATAAACTCGGGTACCTAGCCACGCTATTTCACTAGATAGATACCTCCCATTATGAAATTAATGGTTAGGCCATACTAATCAGAATTAGATCTCAAAAGTCCATAAATAATTAATTACATTATCAACTTAAATATATCAAATGGATCATAATATTAACTCATTTTTGGTGAATCAAAATATTACCATTAATTGCATCTCACAGATTCATTGGAAAATTCTAACAACTTGTCCATTTACATATTTAATTATTTTTTAATGTTTAAAGTATTATAGTAAAAAAAATATATTTATATTATGGATTAAACATAGATATTTCATATTTTACTCTAACCTTCGTAGAATAGAATGTCTTACACTTTCATAAACTTTGGATGAACTTTAAACTTGTCTTGCCTTGGAAGAAATGTTTAATAGTATATTTTAAGGGAATTGATTCCCAAAGCTTTAATTTGTAAAAGTTGGCCTCGCATCGATTTCAATGGTTGTAACATGTAAGGCTGTTTAAAGTGGATGATGAAGAATTAAGTGTGCACATTTTTAATTAACTTATTTTTAATCAAGATCTTTTTAGGAAGCTTTAAAAAATAATAATTTCTTTAAAAGCAATTATTGATAAAAAAAAAAAAAAATGCACTAATGACAGTCACTCCAGCCAATAGGTTTCTCTAATCTAGCGTGTCTTTCATCTTTTACTTTTGCTTGTTCGATTAGAAGATATTTATGTGTAATTTTCCTGCTTTTTTAAGTAAAGTTGATTTGCACATTCGCTAAGGACACAAGAGTGGGTTACAAGCTCACGAGTAAATCGAATTTAAAGTTTAAACAGTCCTGACATGGATCCATTTTCAGAATTTGGGGAAAAGAAAGCGGAAAATGACTGGTGCATGCAGTTCCAACTTCAATAATTGATAGAAAGAGAAGTCAATAATTGATAGAAAGTGAAGGAGGCTATAGTTACAATATCTACCATGTATGGTTGTTTAAACGAATTATTTAAATAAATTTTGTGCATTTCCATTAAAAATGTTCGTTATTGATTAAGAGATGATGTGATACTCACGCTATGTAATAAGTGATGATGTAATTGTTACACATCATCAATTGTAATATCTTGAGGTAATTATGTAAGAATAAAATTAAACTAATGTAAGGTAATATGTAATATGTAATAAGTGCAAGAGGCATTATTATTTGACAAAGGGAAAAAAGATGAATCATTGTCTTGTGAAGAAAAGGCAGAACTAAAAGATTGAAGTCGCTGGTGGGGACTCATGTAGTTGTTACATTCCAAGATAGTTTCATAATTTGCACAGCTTTAGCTGTTGCCCCAAGATTCCCCACACTCGTGCTTCATGCTAAGTTTCACTGTTTGCAAGTCTTAGCCTTATCTGTTTTAAAGTTAAATATAATAAATCCAGATACAACTAATCCAATGCTATTAAACATAATTAAAAAGTGTATGTATAAAATAATTTAACAATAATTTTATATTAGAACATGCACTTCTCATTTTCATTACAATTATACAATGTGTGAACATGCACTTTAACGTCTTAACAGTTTGTATCTTACCATTTTTTTTTAAGAAACTGAGAAGAATCAAATCATTAATGTTTGAGTAACTCGGGTGTATAGACTATATAGATCATTCGCACTCAAAATTTCACAACATATTACAATTGATGAGTAAAACCATCTTAAGCATCAGGACTTCTTCTATTTGACTACCAATAATGTACAAAACTATCATTATTGTCACTATACAAGACTATATTGCTATCAGGTATCATATAAACATATTAAGCAAACTACCCAAATGACAGCAGTTTACTGAAATCTACCAATTTGAGCCCTTTTGCAACACAACACATCCATAATTATCTCAGTTGGGGGGGTTCTGATGACTGTCACATTGAGTGAACATTTTCTTGATGGCCTCTTCCTTCTCATCAATGAAGTTAAAGAAGTTAACAATCACCTTGGAGCAATGAATGCCTGATGGTTCTGAGGATGAAGAAGCAGCATCCTTTTGTCTTTGTTTGAAGCGAGCGTATTGGCGAATCATTCGCAGCAGAAACAGCACAAGTGCAACAAGAGAGACAACGCCACATGAGAGATACAGACCCCAAAAGCTAATCAAGTGAAGCTGGTCGGGCTTGGAGTTGCTTATCCTTTCTTCAGGACAACCCCTTTTGCAGAACCATTTCTCATGTATCTTATGAAGATCTCCATTCTCGGATAGTTTCAAAATTGCTGTAGACATGTCAAAGGCAAGAGGAGACTCTCTTTGAAAAGCCTAATGTATTGTTATAAAATGTCAGGAAATGCCAAATATGCTATAGAACATAAATAGATTAACAGATAATTTTCATGATGTCCACTGTTCCAAACCAAATGCCAAAAAAAGTAATTATGGATTTGGATCATATGAGAAGGGTACCACAAAGATAAGCCTTTATTTCAAAATATAGTTCTAAGAATTTTGAAAAACATACTTCCATTTATTTGGTTAAAAGATATAATAGGCATGTTGCTTCTACAATCTACATTATCACTGTTATGGGGAAATCTGGAGCACTTTATTTTAATGATGAATAAAATAATATCTAATCACTTACAAATCCCCAACTGCTTCTGGCGAATGGCTGTCCAATAATACCAAAATCAGTTTCATTCGACAAAAATAACTCAACATAAGGAAGCTCATCAATGATAGCTGCCACCCCTCCACCAGATGGTCCCTTCTGAAGCGCTGTAGCGTATTCCTTGGGGGAGCCTAGGGAAACAAGTCTTGATTTGTGTACATAAAGATTATCTGTCAGATAGTTGTAAGCAAATGATCCCACTTGGTATCCAATAGGCCAGTTACTTGCAATCAAGCTATCAATTCCAGTGATGGGCGATGAAAGCTGCTCCACTGTAAGAATTGAAGTCAAACTCGCTGTATAGCTAGCCGTGATCACCATCAATAGAAAAAGCCAGACTATCATCACCATTTTAGAGAGTGAGCTTACGGTATCTTCCTCTGATTTCATGACAAAGTGAAAGATTATCAGAAAGCATAATCCAGATCCCACAACTATCATTATTCACCAATATAATCATGAACGCCAGAGAAAAAATTCATAACCATTCATGTATTCCTTTGATGATTTTACATTTAAACTGTAAAGTATTATGAAAATGGATGCACAACTGACAGCAGGGAATGATATACTCAATTTAACAGGTTTATATGTGCATACCATAAGTAAAAAATACAATGGACTAGCCTTCTTGCATGGCAATACTGTTAACTAAAGATTTTATGTAGATGTTACAAATATGTACTTTGTGCAAAACTGATGTTGACTGATAAAATAAACGTTAAAAATAACAGCACAGAAAAAATTAAGATTTTCACACAAATTAGCAACTAGCTGTTATCTAAATCCTATAGAGCTTACTATTAAAACTTACACAAAGAGAGGGGGCAATGGATATTAGCTGACATATTATTTGGTTGACTCATTGAACCCATGGATTTTAGAACAAGTAAATTATATGATGACCTTGAGAATGAAAAAGAAAACAAAGGAACTATTAGACTAAGGAGCCAAATGTTTTCTTACGATTTTTCTTAAACAATGTTGAGAGGCTGAACCTGAAAAACAAATGTCAACATGGAGTTAGAATCTAAAACACAAGATCAACAGTAGGGCATGCATCATATTTTATAAACTAAGTGTAAACAGGTAACCAAATCATGTTAAACAACCAATTAGCATTAAAATCTTTATAGTAGTAGTTCATCAGAAAAAATAAAATAAAAAATCCATATAACAAGTTGTCAAATTGCATAACTTAACTAGAAAGGCTTACATTAACATTGTCACAATTTGCTTCTTAGGAGGACCACGGAAGTCATTATTCACTCGGTGCTCAAGAATCCATATAACAACTCCAACCACCAAAAATGATGCAGCAGTGGCACACCACATATCTGCAGTAAATGGTTGGAGGAACACCCAAGCATTTGATCTTGCTTTGTTGATAGGAGCCACTATGACAAGGCTAGATGATGCAAAAGGCTGAGAAAAATCCACAATCATTGTACGATTTGTCACAATTGCAATGTCTCCAACAACTGCATCATATACCTAAACCAAATTCAAGCATAACAAAGTAAAAAAAAAAACATCTAAATAAGTAATAAATGTAAAGTAGCCACATATAAAGCACCTAAGAATTATTGAAAGGAAAGGTAAAATTGTACAAACGGTTGAGTAAGCAAAAACATAATATTATGTCAGCCATCTGAATTTTTACATGTAGCAGAAATATTTTTCAGTAAAACACAATCTATCAACTTATAAAAGCAACGATTAACCAATTTTGAGTAGCTAAACATGAATTAACAAACGTTGGGAATATTTCCTCTTTCATTGTGTATCACTTACATTTTCATCAACCATTTTCACTAGTGCGTCATAATTGGGATTTGCTTTACCATTCCCGAAAGGCTTGAACACATATGGAACTTCATATGGGATAAATTCTAGGGCTTTCTTGAAGATATCGATGCAGTACCCCTGAATTTGATGACTATCTTGCAGTTCAGTTACGAATTCAACAAAACTTGCTCTTTTTGGCACTCCAATTCTCAGTGGCTTGGTATTATCAGCAATCACCCAGCCACGAGGTCGATCTGTCATTCCACCTGGCCAAGTAATATTGCCAACCTTCTGATCTAGAGAAAACTTGTTATATTTCCTTTTTGTAAGAGCTTCAGGAGGTACAACTGAAAGTCCTGAATTATTAGACCAAAAGCTAACCTTGGTAATTCCCATCCGATTGACATTGATAATGTCATAACCACCACTTACAATAGTTCTGTCAGAATTAAAATGAAGTTGGCCACTCACACCAGTAAAATTTGATTGTAATAATATGTCGACAAGATCAGATCCACCAGCAAAGATTTTAAGCTTGTCAAGCTGAATACTGATTCCTACCGTGTGAGATAGGTTATAGTTATCAGGAAGCGAGAAGGTAATATTATTATGTACTTTGATGAATTTATCAATTGCACGTGCAACTGCCCAAACTGTATCATAAGCATAAACTCCATAGGAGTTCAAACTAGTATTTACTAATCCTTCTTTTTTCATTTTCATCCATCGAGAAAAAAAAGTTTTCTTTTTGCTGGAATCTGGAATGTGTTGACGAAGACCAACAACCCCTTGGAGAACACTGAAAGAGGTCTGATTCACTGGGGATAATGAATCTAGTGTAGTTGAGAGCCAATCCGTGACAAGCCAGACATAATCCTTGGCCATCATTTGAAGTTTATGGGCAATGGAAAAAATTATGAATCTTGGATCAGGGTTGACATGAACAACATACACACGAGGACCAAACACTTTGGATTGATTCAGCAAGTTAGTGATTTCATCCAGATCAAACTTAATACTTAAAGGCAGTTTATGAGAAATTTTTAATCTCCTTTTTTCAAGCTCATCACTCAAAGCAGATACTCCATTTCTTCCATAATCATCATCCAAGAATACAACAATGACCTCTTTCCATCCATTAAAGTCAATTATATCAGCCATTGCAGTCATTTGTGCCAAGTCACTTTGTGTAGTTCTAACAAAGAATGGAAACTGGAGGGAGGACAGGGTAGGATCAGTGGCAGCATATGAAACAAGAGGAACTTGGAGAGCATCGGCAATTTGAGAAACCGTGTGAGCTACGGCAGATGACTGTGGACCAATTATGGCTGCAACCCCTTTCTCAAGTACCTGAAAAGCTGTATAATGAGAATATTCAATTCAGATAATGTAAGTTACAAGCACGCTCGAAGTTTAAATTTAGAAATTTTACATCCAAATGATCCAATGGAAAATGTTTGTGGACTGTCTGACCGAGATAAGGGTCCGCTATGTAGGTCCTTCAGCGGACTCAACCCTAAGAATGTGGTCAAGTAAGTCTTTAACAAGTACAATACTCAGGCCAAGTTCACCACCATAGACCGGCCAACACAACAGGATGACCACTGCAACTATCTTATTCTAGTACACAATTATCTTAGGGCCGGAAAGGCCTATGAGTCTCAAACTCATAGGCCTAGACCGAAGAGATTCTAGTGTTTTCTCACACATGACTAAGGTGCAAGAAGCATCACTGGCCCTCGCATGTGAGAGAGACACCATACACCAACCCCTTGGAAAAGGTGGGAACCATCGGAAGACGGTTAGAGAATACACTCCATTAATAGGCATGACCTTCCCCTGATCACGCCAGGTTATGTTATACACTCCATAAATTGGCATGAACTCTAACCACAGATCAAGATAAGGTATTGCTATAAATCCAAAACATGGTATAATCATCCTAGAAAAAGATGCTGCAGCATAATATCAACAAAACCTATTACCAAGGAGGATTAAAAGTAATATGCATAAATTTTTTTTTATCAAACTTTAAATTGAGGTTAGCTGAGAATTTAAGAAGTAACGTGTCAACAAAATAAGGAACTATCAAAATTCAAGCTTAACCTTAGAAACGGCAAAAGAGCAGGGATTTGTATTATTAGTTTGCAACTCTAACAACAACAACAAAAAGTGATAAGGTTGAGGGTTGGCACCTCCAATTGATCCCAGAAAAGCATTGCACATGGCATCTTTCATAATCAAGCTGAGTTTGGTTCCCTTGAGAACAGTGGGGTCCTCATTGACATCAGAAGCGGCCATTTCCATAGCCGTTTTGGCAACTCTACCTATGACAGAATCGAAAGAAAAAACCGCACCAATGTTCACACTGGCAGGCCTTTTGCTGTGAGCAACTCCACATAGCCAAATCCATGTGACAAGGTGCAAGACCATAAATTTCTTCATGTTTGACCACCCCGAATTTCAAGTCAACCACCAATTTGTTCACCTTAAAGACACAAACTTGCCGACACTCAGTTTCTGAAAGCGCCAAAACATGGTTGAAATAGCAGAAAGATTACAAATTTATCATATGGGTGCCCAGATGAGTTTGGTTGGAAAAGCAGAAATACAACGGTGCCCTACCGCTACAGCATAAAGTTGTTGAGGTAAAGTCTAATTGTTTGAGCATTAAATTCAACCATCACTGCCACTGCTATAAAAGAAAGGTGCCATTCCATTACAATAGTAATTGAATTAAGAAAGATTGGAAAATGATGGATAGACTAGAGAGAGAGAGAGAGAGAGAGAGAGACAAGTCTAGTACCACATTTCATTACTATACTAATTACTTAATACATTCACTTTTGAGAAATGTCATTGACATACCTTTTATTATTATCTTCCATTTTTTATAATATAAGATTTTTTTTTAATTAGTTATAGAAATTAAGAAAGTTGATTTATTTATTTAATGAAATTAAATTTGTTAATAACTTATATTATTTCTATAAAAAATTGTTCTTAAAATTATTAAAATTTATTATCATGTTATTTTTATTTAATTGAATTAATTTTCATTTAATTAATTATTGTATGGAAAAAAAATAATATTTAAATAACTTTTTGTGTTTTTATGACTAATCATCTTTTCCAATCTTGACAGAAGATAAAAGGAGTTTATTTTATTAATTTATTCTAATGTTTATAGTTTATTGACTAAATGAAATTATTATAAAATTTTGTTTCATAAATATTATTATTATTTAATAAAAAAAAATAATAGTAGTTGATAATGGTAAGTGAGATGAGCAATGTGTGAGAACGAAACTTCTCTCAAAGTCCTGTTTGAACTTTGAACACAAAAAGTAAAAGATGATTGGAATTTGGAAGGAGACACGGCGTAGCGTATGATAGTCTGACCAGGATGTATGCTATCAATTTCCTCCTGTTGAGGTCATTTTTTATTTATTTAATGTTGCATTTATTTCACATTTAAAATATCAAAACAGGATCCAAAAGGACTACTTGTACATAATCTACATCTACTTGTAATATACTAAAATTTGTTATTTCCTTTATGAATGTAGATTTACTGTGATTTAAATATGCCTAAAAAATGAAAACGACTTAACATATACGTAAAAACAAAAAGCACCTGTCCCTCATGGCCTCATTTAATATTCGGCCCTTAAAAGATAAGCCCATTTGCTTGTGACTTGTGGGACAATCATTAAATTGCTATATTTTATTTTTAATCTTAATTAGACTTTCCCTAAAAAAAACCTTCGTTAGACTTGATTTTAAAAAATTATAGATAGTAAAAGCTAGTCATTATTGATTTCACTTGGAGTTGGAGACTACCATGGTATATTGGTGGTACTCACTAATCTAGTTCACTAATTATTTCCTCACTGAAAAAACTTATTAAACACTCCTATATATTATGTAGACAATAGACATTATTGATTAGAACTTTGAGCACAAATGATAATTTTGAAACACTCCTATTCCTATGAGGTTTCTTGTCGTCATGGTGGCTACTGGCCAGGCACCGATACCATTTTCCTGTGATTGTTGAGCTTGAGCTTCCTCGTCAAACCCTCTCCATCATTTTTAAAAATTTATAATCTTAATCACCGGCAGATCCAGGTAGAGGCCAAGGGGTGCAGTTGCACCCCCTCAAATTTTAAAATTCACAAAAAAAGAAATTTTTAACAAAAAAATATTAATAAAATTTAAAATTTTTATATTTTATTTTATTTATATTTATATATTTACCTATACAATTTTATTTTTATAATTTATCCTCGTTGATTCAAGATGTTAAATCCATTACTAATCTTAATGATATATTCGTGTAACCTTTTCTAGCTACTTCAAGTTGGTTGCTTTGCTTAGACAAACATTATTCATGGCTCATAGACTTGACAGTAGAGACAGTTTTAATTAATATTATTTGTGTAAATTAAACTACCAGCTGTTCTCTATAATTGGCTTCAATAAAAAGAATACTATGTCTCTCTAGCTAGTCCCTACATAAACAAGTTATTCTTCAGTTTAGTAGTGGTTCCTTTGTGTCCTCCCATTTGTTCAACCTCTTGACTGCCTCCTCTACCTAAAATGAAGAAGAAAATTCTCATTAATTATTGCCTGCATAATTGCATAGTTTGAAGGAAATATATAAATAATTTGTTGCAGAGAGTGAGAGATGGTCTTTAATTAATTTACCTCCTTAGTCCAATCCGTTCTAAATGTTACCCACACTAGAATAATTGTTTGCATAGTGGTGCCACCTAACATTCCCAGCCATATTCCCTACCACAACACAAATAAGTGTAATTTAGTCTAGTTAAGAATCAAATATGAAAGGGAAAAGCCAAAATTATGTACGTACCTTGGCACCGTATTGGAAATAAAAGCCTAGAACCGTGCCCAATGGTATGCCAACTCCATAATAACAACCCACGTTTACATAAGCTACGAAAGCTTGCCATCCACATCCAACAGCCACCCCTAATTCGAGTTCAGAGTTATGTTATGTGACTCAATTTACTAATGATTAATTATTCTTAAGTTATAGTAGTATTGTTTAAACTTGAAGCATTGATCAATAATTTACCAGATAAGACGGGTTGAATGCCATTGAGGACAAGAGCAAGAGCAAGGAGTGGGCAAAGATCTGAAACTGCAGCAGCAACCGCTTCACCCCCCGTGAAGGCATAGCTAATCACATCCCTTAATGCAAGAACCACCAGTGCTGCAATCACTGATATTATGAAAGAAATCAATGTCACCACCAACACCGAAAACGATGCTGATTTTGGATTTCTTGCTCCTAGTTCGTTGCTCACCCTCACGCTGCATGCATTATTCTTGTAATTATTTGTAAGACTAGATGGAAAATTAATTTATAACAAATACTTCAAAAAACAGGAATCCAATTAACCTTGCAGCTGCATTGAATCCAACAGAGATCATGAACACCCATCCTGAAATTGTGGTACTGCAATAACAATAACAAGAGTGTTTGTTTCATTAGATTAATTTTGAAAATAAAAATAAACAACAAATTCTATAGAATAAATAAATAAATAAAACTAAATAAACAGGACAAGGGCAAGACGCATCACCCATGACATGGGTCGCACGTGCTGAGTTTTTTTGTTTTGTTTTTCTTTGTATTTGGACGCTGACATGTTTTTTTTATTGCAATGGCATCATAGTCGTTCAAATGAAATCACATCAGGCCTTATCTGGCGGCGTTATTAGTTATTACTGACTACGGCGGTGTATTTTTTGTTTACTTCAAATTTCAAAGGAAAATTAAACAAAAAAAGGAAAAAATAACTTTTACAAATAACAAATTTACAGCTTTTTTCCTTTTCACTTTAAATGGTTTGTGTGACAATGAGGGTTTTAGTTTAAACGTGTGAGCGTCCAAAAATGGTAATGACAAGGAATATCTGCTCGTCTTTTTTGTTGGACGAATAGATAAAAGCAAAAGAAAATTAAATAAAGTTTTTTTTAATTTACTTTAAAAAAAAAAATTTAATTGTAAATTTTATTTTTAGTTTCTAATAAAGTATTTTTAGGCTAAGTCTCTAATAAAATTAAATGATTTATCAAAATAAAAACATATTTAAATCATTTATTTATTGTAATTAGTTTCATGTCAGGAGGATCTAATACGTAATCCCATCTATATCCATTCATTCCATTGAAGGAAGTGCTTTAAAGAGAAGAAGAAAAATAAAATCACAATTTGTTTTTTTGTTTTCGCGCGGAAAAGAGGACAAAGGCGCCACGAGGGAATATGATGGAGGCACTATTGGGCAAGAATGAAAAACCAATATTCTATTGAGTCATATGACGAAACACTTTTATTTTTTTCGAGTAGACAAAAATCATGATGAAAATCAATAACTCGCTCCATCAAAGACATAATCATGAAACTCAATTATTGACTACTTAAAATAATAAGAAATGCTGAAAAAATAAAATAATAATAAAAAAATGTGTGTGTAATTCCAATATTTTCAATCAAACGTAGTTAACATTTAAAATTAAAATGTACTAAAAATCATAAATCAGAGCGTCTATAAATGTATGTTATTAAGCTAGATAACCTATTTTGAACACTTCTTTTAGTATTTAAATAATTATTAAATTTAAAAATAAAAATAATACACTGATAGAAATTTTTTTTATCATAAATTAAAAATAAATTAATTTTTATATAAATAAAAGAATATAATTATAAGAAAATATTAAAAAAAAATTATTAATAGTTTATTATTTTTATTCTCATATAATTCATCACATTTAAAGAATACCATATATGGAATTAAAATCACACAATAAGTATTAATTATAATAAATGAGCTGATAAAAAACAAATTATAATAAATAAAAACTGACCAAATAGAGAGGGAATCAAGAGCCAATTCGGGATTAGGAAGAAGGCCGGCGAGCAAAACAAGAATCTGAAAATACCACGTCTCCAGACACAGCATCACTGCTGACGCAGCGGACAACTTGAAAAACCCGGGCAAACCCGTGAACGCTTCCCACGTGAACCCCCGCCACGTGCGCCTGCACCTCTCGCTCTTCACAATGTACACATACTGCGCAATCACGATGATCCACCACGACAGGCTCAGCACTAGCGACGCGCCCAGCAGCCCCAGCCCGATCTTGTACACCGCCACGTAACTCAGCCCCAGGTGCACCACCAGCGTCGCCGCTGATATGTACGCGCTCGGCGCCACTATGCTCTGCGCCTGCAGGAACTTCTGAATCGGAAAGTTCACCGCGTAGGCGAAGATCTGAGGGATCAATCCGTACACGAACAGCGCCGCCGCCGACGCTATTCTCGGCGATTCCCCGAGGAATAACAAAATCGGCTCGCTGAATACGTATATCACGGTCAACACTACGCCGGCTAATGAGAGCAGAATTGTTGATCTCTGCATGTATACGCCTAGCATCTCGTACTTTTGCGCTCCGAATGCTTGTCCGCATAGCGTCTCAACGGCACTCCCCATACCTAACTGCAGAATCAATTATAATTAATTAATTTTGAATAACAACAATAATAATTATCACGCAAATATGTGATATGATATGAGATACGCACCATGAGGCCGTAGGCGAAGATTTGGATGCCGGTGTTGCCGAGGGAGGCGGCGGCGAGTTCGAGGTTGCCGAGATGGCCGGAGAAGATTTGAGTGGACATGGACATGACGTAGTTGATGAGGTAGACGAAGACAGCGGGGGCGGCGAGGTAGAAGAGGAGCCTCATCTCGATCCATGTGGCGGCTCCCACGCGCTTCATGAACGGTGCGGTGTTGTCGGAGAGAATTCTCTCGAGTTCTCCATCGGACTCGTGCTTTGAACTTGACGGTGTTAACAAAAGTGGCTCTTTCTCGGCTGAACCCATCGGAATAATAGGTAACAGGAAAGCAAAGTAGGCTTTCCCTTCTGCTTCGTTTGGATCAGAGAGACAGATGATGATGATGATTTGTATTTTGCAGTTGAGCCGCCACTCAACACAGAAGTGTCAACTCACCAACCACGAGGAGGCACAGCATCTATATAATATAACATTCACACACACCAATCAATCAAAAGATAAAACACTCACTTCCAATCAATTTATTTTCTACTTTTTTTTTTTATCATATTATATATATATAAAAAAAAAAAACATGAGAATAAGAAGACTGTCGTAACGTTACAACGTTAGTAAAATAATTTTGTATTATCACATAGTTACACGTTGTTGGTCGAAATGGTAACTGTAAGTTGATTTTTTAAAATAACATTTTGAGTTGAAGCATAAAAAAAGTGATTGAAAATAAAGAATTCATTAAATTTGGTTAAGTCAAATTTTTCGACGACGGAATTTAGTTATTAATAAAATAATTGGATAGTTTGTACCAGATTACTAATAGCATAGTTAAAAAAATATATATATTTTTGGATTTTTAGAAAGCTAAAATAGTTTTTTTTTTTAAATAAACGTTCAAATTAATTGAATCTTATGTACGAGAGTCAATCACCTATTTCATCAAAATTAAACAAAAATGGTTAATATAATTGATAACAATAAATTTGTCTTAGAGTTATAATTTTTTAAAAATTATCATTATGCTTAATTTTTTCTCTCTTCAAATTGTTAGTCAACTCATTCTCTTTTCAGATAACTAGAGCTGTTTCTAGTCTAAAAGAAACAAACATCATTTCAAATTTGGATCTTTACATAGTGCCTGAGGGAGTAACGTTTTGTACACACTGTACTTTGTTATGTTTTGGATATGATATAAGTTTTAAATATGTAAAATAAAATAATTATGTAATTTTATTCTCGATTAATAATTTTATTAGGATAAAAGAAAAAAGTATAAAATATTGAGTGACTTCATATTTTTTTTATTGTACATAAAAATTAAAGCTAGCACCAAAAAAAATAATTTTTATTTGGGGACATTTATACAAATTTAAGACTTAAAAGAGTCTTTTTATTTTTTTTATTTGAAAGACCAAAATTGATTTCATTCTAATATTTAAGAACTGAAAATATAATTAAGCTTGTATTTAATGAAATATTAATGTGAGAATAAGTAATTATGATTTAGTTAATATTTCATAAATGTTTGAAATTTGTTTTGTATCAGTAGGAGTTTTATCCAACTCAAACAATATAATAAAAGGGGAGGAATAATTATAAGTCATATGAGGATACCTATGATTATAATAAAAGAAAATTTGTGCTTCACATTCAATTAATCAAAATTCTCTATTTAGGTTGACAGTGTACGGAGAAAAAGTAATTAATATAAAAAAAAAAAATACGTAGATTTATAATATAATTCTTCCTCAATATGTGGTCGCTGAGGGTGTTGGTCTGTTTGTAGGTGAAGGAAATAGTTTTTTTTTTTTCAAAAAAAAGAAAAATGTATTAATATGTAATGGTACAAGATATACCACAATAATTACAAGGTAGGTCGCATCTGCCAAACATCTTCCAACAACTTTTTCTATTACCAATTAAGTCCATTTAATGATTTCCTAGCTTTTATAACATGTTGTTTGTTAAATACAAGGTGACAAAATGCACCTGGATTTGGTGGGTTTATAATCAGGGTTAGATTGGGAATTCAAAAAATAAAGTATAGATAGAAATGATTTTTTTTTTTTTATTTAGGTCGGTGGTTTAATTAGATTTGATTCGAATTGACCCAATAGGTTTAGATTGATCCGATAATTAATATTAAAAATTAAATATATAACATCATATAATATTATATTAATGATTCAATACAAAAAAATAAAATAACATAATTGATAATTACGTAATTAATAAATTTATTATAAAACGTTAATATGGAAACATTGTAGGAATGTAATTACCTTAAGTTCATGTTAAAATGATTATTTATATGTTTTATAAATATATATATACACGAATGTTATATATGCATCATAAAATAAATATAATATAATGCATGTTAGAAAGTTTTATATATGAGATTGTATGTATAATGTTAAAATGTTTTAATGATATATATATATATATATATATATATATATATATCAATGTAATTTCTTCACCCGTATTATATAATTAACAATAACGGAAAAAGTTAATCTTGTAATGCAATTGAGATACAAATTGTATCAAAAAACTTTGAGTAATAATTTTGTTCTCTAAATTATAAATTTATCTTTTGAATTATATTTTTTTTTCATTTTTTTTACAAAAACTTATTTTATTATTATTTATTTTTAATTTTTAAAATAATCTATTTTTGCCCGAAGCCTAGTAACCCAATATAGGGTTGGGCTAAGCCTAAGAAATTGAGGCCCACAAGAATATAGGCTGGACTTGCCCTAGCCTGCTTTGACTACTTTGCTGAGAAGGAAGTACGATGTTTGTTTGTAATCGAGTATTTGTATTTTTTAAAAAATAAATATGTATTATTTATGAAGTATATTATTTTTTTAGGTATTATTATTTTTTTAGAAGTAATTTTTAATAATTTATTAGTGATTTTTCACTATTTTTTTTTAAGACTTCGTATGTTTTTTAACTCACTGAAAATCAAACATGAAACCTTTCACTAAAGGGATATCTTACCCAATTACAATGAAAACTTAAAATTGTGAAAGAAATTCATTAATATGCAAATTAAGAAGTGCTCTTATCACTTCTACTACTACTGTATGTATTGGATTCATTAATCTACATTTTATCATGTCTACTCTTTTCTTTTTCTTTTTTCCTTTTTTGAAGAACTAGCAAAAAGCTAAACATTATGAATAGGCGCGCAATTCATAGGAGTCATAACCCTAAATAAATTCCAGATATATAATTCTCTAGAGGTCCCTATCTTACTTCATAAACCTCCTTTAATTTGCAAAAGTATTGATCTTCATATTCAGTCATAAAATTAAGGGAAAAGATTAGAGATCGAATTCTTAAGACTTAAATTATGGGAACGTTATTTCCTTGGGCGTAGCCATGAATGAATTTCCTTCATCATATTCATCTACACTGTTTGGTTATTAACATCATGACAACATTATTTCAATTGTTTAACAGCTCTTGGTTATCTTAAGAATGATTAACAGTTAAGCATTTTTTGTCTGCTTTTTTTTTTTTTATGAAATTGAGGTACAAGTTTGGTTCAATGGGTAATGAAAACATGTTCTGCCATTTCACAAACGGAAATAAGGGAGATTGACTAATAATAAAATGATAAACAGTGTCATAGAGTGTGAGATTTATGTATTCAACGTTGTCGTGCGGTGCCAATGTTTTATAACCACCAATTTCCTGCGCTGAAGGAGATGTACCTCTTTTTAAGCAGTGATTAGAGGACATCATCAACTTTGAGTTACGTTTAAACCTTAATTGTTTTGAACTAAACACATTATCCCATTTATAATATTGTAACAATTAAGTGACGGTAAACTCCAAATGCAGCATTCTTATATAAAGTAATTAACCCTCTCTTGTATAATTATAAAATTATAAAATCAAAACAAAAATGCTATATGCTAAAGTTAAGAGACGGCTATAGTATATAAAATATTGACACAGTATAAAACAAATTGGAATCCAAAAGCATAATTCATCATGGTGTTTGTTTCAAGCAAGAGAATATCACCCTTTTCTTTATTTCAAAAACCCGGCGTAACAACCGGATATTCCATGTTCCTTTTCCCCTATATATCATGGTCTTGTTCAGTGTTGAAACTTAAATATTCATTCATTCATTAATACTACAACATGTGGAACTGTTGCCTGAGAAACAACCAAGTATCAGCACAAGATGAGGAAGTTGATCAGAAGATAGAGACAATTTCATCATGTGGCATAAAGAAGAATAAGAAGAACAAGAAGGTAAGGTTCAAAATAGAAGATGGTGCTGTGAGGATTAGGGTGGTGGTGACTAAGGAAGAGTTGAAAAGGATGTTGAGAAATAATAGGAATCATGAGAATGATTCTGATTCTGATGATCAACACAGTATTTCGTTGGAGCAGTTACTAAACGATATGGTGTTGAGAGACAAAAGGGTGTTTGAGATTGGAAAAAATGGTGGGACTTGGAGACCTGCTTTAGAAAGCATTCCGGAAGATTGCTCAATGAAGTAGTTTTGTTTCTGTTGTTGTTGTGATCTTAATTTCCTATCTATCTGTAAATAATCACAATACTTTCCTTTAATTATTTGATGAAGGAGTTTGTACTGGTGCTCCTGCTCCATAATATGATGAATTAAGTAGTTTCAAATTCGATTTTAGTACTGTAGTACAATAGAAATGTGAAGTGGGTGGACATGGTCGTATGGAATGGTTCTATGTTGGCCGTGAAAGATAGATACATTTTGTTTGGATTTGATAATGTAGTTTTCTGCTTATGATAAATCATTTTTTTATGTATTATTATATCATCCATCACCCAATAAATAACTGTCAATTTGGAATCAGAATTTGCTATATTCTCAATGACAGACGATGATATATTGAAATGATCAAATTGATTTTGTTCAATTTGCTTGTCAGTTATCATGTGTGTTTGTTTTATCATGCAGGGACCTTGCCGTTGCGGTTCATCATATTCATAAGAACTTTTTCTTGGTAGAGTTATTTTGGTTTAAACGTTATGTATACTGTAGGGAGCAACGTGTCGCCAAAATATTCTCTCCCACACTTTTTTTTAATATAATTTTTATTATTTAGTTAAAATTCTACGAATTTCGTCAAATAAAGTGAGTTTCACTTTATATAAATATAATCATATAAAGTTTAGTCGATAATAATGTCGTAAAACGAATGTACTGGGAATCCTGCCTGCCTTTCGGTTTGAATTTTTTTACATCTTGGCTGTGTGCTGGCAATTATAGTCAAGATAAATGTTTCAACGAAGGACTGTTACCGCCACTGACTGAAAAAAATAAAAATGGCCATTCAATATCAAGTAATATAATCCGTAATCATTCACAATTTTAACTTCATGATTCTAATATACATCCAGAACTTTATTTACAATTATTAGTTATAAAAATAGTCCCTCAACTAAAAAAAGGTTATTTATATTTTATTAATAAACATTAAAATCATTTTTCAATCAAAACTCAAAAAAATAATTCTTTCAATACATAGATAAAAAAACCCTGCATAGGATCACTAAACTAAATTTTACCTCTTTTAATAAAAGATTTTTAAAACAATTAAAAAATCAAGCATTAAAGCAGTTAAGATCCCAACTGTCAGATTTTATTAAAAAAATGTTTTACACTTCATTAATCCAATATAAAAAATTGCATCTACAACTACTATTCACCATTTCATATACAGCTAACGATATTTTGCTTGGCGTAACAAAATCGCAAATCTCTCTTTTTTCTTCTTTACTTTTTTTTGTATTTTCAACTAAATCATTTTTTCGTGAGAATGAAAACCTCAATGATCATTCAGCAAAAACAAAAAAAGAAAGAAAACCTCAATGATTCGTGTTCAACTTCTCTGCCGACATTTCACTGTAGTCGTAAGAAAATAAAGTGGAGTATTTTTTTTTTTAAATTAAAAGAATATTCACTGCCATTGCCCATCGGCATGGATCACATCAGCTTATACAAAAATACAATTGTCCCCATTGTTAAATGGGCACACAACGCAGACATGAGAAATCTAGAATCAATGCACTCGATGTTTACAGGCCTAATATAAACACCTGGAAGTGTCAAAAATTGCCTTCTTAAGAAGGGATCTTTCCTATTTATTGAATTTATTCTCATTCCTCTCGAAAGGTGTACACGTACTGGCAACATATTTTAACATTTCCCATCAATGATAACTTCACTGTTTAATGAGGTTCCTGATGACATATGGAAGTATGCCCCCATTGTTAAAGTAAGCAAGTTCCACCTGAAAATACAAGGGCGTGTTACACTCAAGCCCGAGCAACAAGACAAAAAACCATGAATGAAGGGCAAGCTTAAATTACCTCAGTGTCGAAGCGAGCTGTGCAGGTGAAAGATTTTCCAGTATTAGTTGTTACAGTGACATCTTGGCCAGGCTTTATCTCGTTGATGTTATTTGGGAGGTCAATAGAATAACGTTCGTGACCAGTCAATCCCAATGTATCAGCATCCTCGCCAGATTTAAAGCAAAGAGGAATAATACCCATTCCTACCAAATTACTACGATGAATTCTCTCAAAACTTTTAGCTATCACAGCTTTGACACCCTGTCAGAAAAATGTAAAGATCATCAAGAACGTCAGGAATGAGTCTCAACATGTTAAGAACACCAAAAACAGAAAACCAAATCACAGGACTCACCAATAGCATGGGACCCTTGGCGGCCCAGTCCCTGGAACTCCCACTACCATATTCAGCTCCAGCCAGCACAATGGTTGCCTGCCCCTCAGCCTTGTATCTCTGGCATAAAAGAAAAACTCAAGGGGATTAGAAGCTTAAAAGAGCTAAAATCCAAGGGGAAAACAATTTAGGACGATGAGGCCAGAAAATATCATATGAAATTTAAAAAGTTCAAAAGCAGTAATAAAAAGCATGCTATACTTGTTTGGTACATAACTCACCTGTGCTGCATCAAACACATAAAGCTTCTCCCCAGTTGGAACGTGAATTGTCTTGGGGCCAACTTCCCCATTTAAGAGCTTGTTAACAAGACGAATGTTGGCAAATGTTCCCCTTGCCATCACTTCATCATTGCCACGACGACTTCCATAAGAGTTGAAGTCCTTCTGTTCTACCCCTCGCTCCAGAAGGTATTTTGCAGCAGGACTGTCCTTGTTAATGTTTCCAGCAGGAGAAATGTGATCGGTTGTTATACTGTCACCAAAATTCAGCAGACAATAGGCGTCTTTCACACCGTGAGCTCCAGGAGGATCCATGGTCATGCCATTGAAGTATGGAGGTTCATGAATATATGTTGACGTGGGGTCCCATGAGTACAGGGTCTCAGCAGGAACTTGTAGTTGGTTCCACATTTGGTTACCTTTGGTAATAGATTCATATGTACTTCGGAACATGTCAGGCAACACACTGGATTGGACAGCCTATGAATCAAGTACACCTAAGTTAATCTCACTGAACACACTGTCAAATCTGTAGAGTAAATTTCACATAATCAGAAAAAAAAACATTATTTACCTCAGCAATTTCTTGAGTGGATGGCCAGATATCCCTTAAGTAAACATTCTTTCCATCCTTCCCTTTTCCTATTGGCTCCTTTTCAAAGTCAATGTCAACCTGGAAATACAACCAAAAGGTAAGGGATGAAGGTTAACAACATTAGTAGTGGAAAAGAATGATGCATTCTAAACTCTAAGGGCCTGTTTGGTTTGACAAAAAGTATTCTATTTTCACTTTTGGTAACAATTAAATATGTCATATTATTTTAACTACGTTTCCTGTTTACAAATGCCCGTACAAAAAACAACAGAACAATAAGATATTTTCATTGTTTCCTATACAAATATTTGAAAATAAAAAAAAAAACAAAAATGAAAAATGCATTTCGTGGTTAAACGTGAAAACAAGAAATGGAAACAAAAAACATTTTCTCAGCAGAACAGGCCCTAAATTTCATCAACCTTGACAGACTAGTAAATAAAATATGCATCCAACCAACTAAAACAAGGTTCTAGTTGAAGCCAATATAGTTGGTAGAACACTTGTGACAAGACACAATGGGCTGGTTTGTTTAAATTTATTTGGTGAGATAATCAAATATTTTAATAAAATAAGCAATTATCTGTATTTTTAGTATGTTTATCTAAACTGTTTCTGCTTAAAATAAGTTATTTTCTCCTATCTACTTAAGAAATAATCACTAATTTTATAAACACCTATTATAAACAAACTGGCCCAATGTCAGAACTTGGATGAAGGAAAATCAACTGCCTAAGCCCATAGCCAAGTGTAAGTCAAGATCCTAAGTTCTGGATGTAAATATCCAAAGCAAGTGATAGAGATAACTGAGAAAAAAAAAACATGTATATTTCTAACAACAATATCTTTGGCAGTAATCATCTAAGTATTATTAATAAAAAAGACATGAAAATCAGACAATATGAAACCAAAAACCATTCATATACACATTAGAAATGTGAATTAGGAAAACATACTGTGCCAGCAAGAGCATAAGCGACAACTAGAGGTGGTGAAGCAAGGTAGTTAGCTCTTGTCAAGGGATGCACACGGCCCTCAAAATTACGGTTCCCAGACAATACAGCAGCAGAAACAATGTCTGCAGAAGAAAAAATGAGAACTAAATAAGTTTGGCAAATATACAGCAGAATATGATTGAGTTTATCTAAAAGTTATAAACAAGACAATTGCAAGAATTGCACAGGTATCAGCTTCAATTATAGAAATTACATTTGGCATTTCAATTACCATTTTCAGTGATAGTGGAAGCAACTGATGGGTCTATTTCCCCTGAATTGCCAATACATGTGGTACAGCCAAATCCAACAATATTGAAACCCTGTTCATTTAGATACTTTTGCAGGCCACTGCCAAAGAATATTAAAAAAAATCCAAATTTAGTTTACATTTTCCCTAAAATGTGCAGAATGAGAAGGAAAGTACATCATAATACAAATTACAAAATTGATATTCTACTATCAAGTGTGAAGTACCTCTTGAGTAGATATTTTGTAACAACTCCAGAGCCAGGAGCAAGACTTGTTTTCACCCATGGCTTAACCTGGCAAACAGTGAAAATATCCAGTTACTATCAAGAAAAAGACTATAAATGAAATACAATTTGTCCCTTTAATGGTGGCAGGAAAAGTAGAGCACGTCAATGTAAACACAACACGTTTAAAAGTAGCACAATGACAGTTTCTAACACTTATTTTGGTGCCTAACCTTCAAACCTAGCTCGTGAGCCTTCTTTGCTACAAGAGCAGCCCCAAGCATAACACTTGGGTTTGATGTGTTTGTACAGCTTGTGATTGCAGCAATCACAACACTGCCATGCTTGAGCTCCGATGGCTGCCCATGGAAATCAAATTTTACAACTTTGCCCTGTACATCTTTTGGTATAGCAAATCCCTGTAAGCAAAGAAAATATTTAGGAAGATTAAATTGCTGCATGCTTTATGACTGCAACTGTGTCAGCAAGTTGAAGGTCTACAACTTGAAACAATCAGAATGACTGATATTAGGAAAAGAATTAATTTCTTGCATTCTAATTGTAATAATAACTTCTGGAATCCTGGTACAGTAATCATAGAAAGTGGGAAATGTGATAGAGAAAGAATAATAATCAGGAATTCAGGTAATATCAAACAATTTTTAGATCTATGTTTCAAGAAACATAAAGACAGTTTGTTTTCTCTTCACATAATGTTGCCATTTCATCTACCCTCCCTGCATCATTTGTGATAGCCTTGTGCACTGGGTGGCCATATTTATAATATTGTCATTTGATTGTCCATGTTTGCAGAAACAAAGTCACATAATTTGCTAAAACAGTAAAGCATTTTGTGTTAGATGAAAACGATTTAAACTTCCACTTCTGATGATCTTTGTTTTAGGCACATTAGTTTTAAGTCACCATAGACGAACAAAAAGAAATGCCAAACATAACCTAGTTAGCATTTTAACTCAAAAAACCACCAAATGGCCACAAAGTAGCATTTGCTTATAACAAATGGTTGAGAGGTGAGAGCAAATGCAAGATGTAGAAAAAAAAACTATGAAATCATTTAAACATCTTTTGAACATCTCTGCATTACTAACCTTAAATCCCACTTTGTTGTCAAGACAAGCATGCCAATCACCCTTCATTTCTTTCAAAGGCACCCGATCATGAGGTCTGCAATGAGTATTCATTCAGTATGAGTTTTCACAGATTATAAAGCAGAAATTGATAAACCCACGTTAAAATACAAGATACAAGATGTCATGCAAAAGACCAGTGACTTACCTCTTGGGTCCTGAGATGCATGGTTCAACTTCGTCAAGGTTCAATTCAAGATAGGATGAATAAACTCTGTCCGGTTGAGGCTGAATGTAGAGAAAATAAATTATCATTCCATACCCTTGACATATACACATTTGTTTTGTTCAAAAGGAGTGCATAGGACACTCAACTAGTATTACCTCATTATAGTCAATAAACAATTTGTTTGCCCTGAGATAGGCCTCTATCATTGCCACCTATGCAATAAAAAATGAAGGTCAAGTAATCCTACAAGCATTTCACATCATTGGAAAATAATATATAGAGTTTGTACTCACAGTCTCATCACTTCTTCCAGTTAATTTGAGGTATTGTAATGTAACATGATCTACAGGGAAGAAGCCCATGGTTGCACCATATTCAGGAGACATATTGGCAATAGTGGCCCTGTCAGCTAATGATAACTCACCCATACCATCACCTGTAGAACAAAAACCATGAAACTGGTAATTAGCTGGGACTGACAAGCATAAGCTAAAAAAAGAGGAAATACAAGAGAACTTGATTACCATAAAATTCAACAAATTTCCCTACAACACCATGTTTCCTAAGAATTTGTGTCACAGTTAGAACCAAGTCAGTTGCTGTAACACCATTGCGCAGTTTTCCAGATAAGTTGAACCCAACAACACCAGGTAACACCATACTCATAGGCTGTCATTATTACAGCACACAACATTAGGACCACCACTGTAGCTAAACAGTTCCATGAGCTTATTTTGAGATAAAGGATATAAACATATAGTTGTAAAGAACAAACAATCATAATTCATTACATTTATAGGGATATACACAGAACACATTCATTATAAATAAACCAAAATTCAGAAGTAAATTTACCTGGCCAAGCATTGCTGCCTCAGCTTCAATACCCCCAACACCCCATCCAGCAACTCCAAGCCCATCTATCATTGTTGTATGTGAATCAGTTCCAACCACACTGTCAGGATAGAGCAAGCCCTCATTGTTGAAAACAACACGTCCAAGATATTCAAGATTTACCTGGAATGCAACATCACAATTCCCCAGTATTAACAACAAAAAAATAATAGCCATAAAAAATTCCATAACAGCATTTTGAATGTCTGGTTCTGAGCTTACCTGATGTACTATGCCAGAACCAGGAGGGACAACAAGCATGTTACGGAAAGCATTTGACCCCCATTTAAGGAAAGCAAATCTCTCCTTGTTTCTTTTGAACTCAAGCTCCATATTCGCCTGCACTGCATTCTCTGACCTTGCTACATCAACTTGAACTGAATGATCAATCACAAGATCAACAGGAACCTGACAACAATATATCTCAGTCAGAACCACTTACATAATAGCAAACATAACATATAGGGAAAATACGGGCATATGGCTATTGGGGGGATGGGGGTGGGGGGTGGTGTTAAATTTCTACAAATTACAATGACTTCATAGAACAGAAAAATCATAAGAATGACGTATACCAAAGGATTGATCTTATTAGAATCACTGCCAAGCTTATTCATCGCATCACGCATGCAAGCCAGGTCAACGACAGCTGGGACTCCAGTAAAATCCTGAGAAGAGGGGAAAAAATAGGTTAAGGAAAGAACCCAGATTACTTTATATCATCCATCCATGACAATAACTCTTTGGCCGCACCCAGAGTTGAACAAGGTACCTGCAGTAGAACACGAGCAGGCTTGAAAGGAATCTCAACTTGCTTCACAGCAGAGTTCTCCCAGTCAATAATCTTCTCAACATCCTCCTTAGTAACTTGGAAATTGTCACAATTACGAATGGCAGATTCAAGGAGAATTCTGATAGAGTATGGTAACCTATCTGTCAAGCACCCACACACAAATTTGACACCATCAGCAACAAAGTATTAGCAGACGTGTTACTCTAAAGAACTAGAATCTTATCCTTCATCATCAGACACACGGAACAAAATCACTAACACCACATATTCCAACCAAAATTCTAGCAAATAAAATCAACAGCATGAACTAAAATTAAAATTAAAATTAAACCAGGCCAAACGAAGCTAGCAAATTACCGATTCTTGGATCATTGAATGACGGAAGGCTGTAGAACTTTCCAAACTCGCCACCACCAGGCTTAGGGAGACTCGTGAGGTTTCCCTTGAAAGGATTCTCAGTAGCTGCAATGGCATTTACGTCAGATGACCAATCAGAACACGAAATTCAGCACCAAACATAATAGAAACTAAACTACATATACAATATATAAGTCAGATAAAGCAAAATCCGTATACACAACGCACTGAACAGTAAACATATTCTTTTAACCTCGTTGACAATCAGAGAGAAGATTCCAGATAAAAAAATAAAAAGAAAAATGGACTTCAGTCATTTCAAATATCACATTCGATCGGAAAACGAAAAATCGCATCTGAAAAGACCGATTCTCAGCTGAAGGAAGCAGATCAAAAGGAGCTGAACTCCAATATAATGGGAGAGAGCAGAGAAGTACCGCTAGTGGCGATCCTGCGGTGGAAGCGTTCGATGAGGGGAGCAGTGGCTCTGATCTGAGGGCGGAGGCCGAGCGGAGAGCGCCAATCGACGCCGTGGCTCCATCGCGGGACGGCGGAGCCGAAGGAGCGGGTGGCGGTGGAGGAGCCGGGGGATCGGCGAGGAGCGGAGCGAGCGAAGGTTCTAGAAAGAGAAGCTGAGGAAGAGGAAGCGAGCTTGGACCTAGAAGCTCGGAGTAGCGAAGAGGCTGTGGAAGCCATGATCAAAAAAGCATTCGTATGATGAGAAGCGTGTGGAGAACGAACGCAAACTAGGGCTCCTTCTAGAAGAAAATAACAGTGCCGTGCTTTGAAATTTCTATTTCTATTACTGAAGACGAAGACAACAACACCAAGCCAAGCAGTAGTGACCGTTTTTATTGAGACCCGAAACCGTTCCTCTACGGGTGTCTCCACGCTATCCGATACTCCTATCCAATCAACCTCTCTTCAATTAATGTTTTCTTTTTACAAAACTGAATTTTCAAACAAAAATCTAACATATAAACATATTTTTTAAAGTAATCAAATATCAAATACTCACTAAACTGAATTATTCTCTAAAATAAGTTTAAAGCATCCAATAAAAAATCAAACATAATTAGCCAAACCTGTTTTTGAATTGATTGTGTAACTTGTGATCTAGAAAATATATACTTATTACTCGTCACGTTTTATAACATTAGACAAGTCCACAAATTATTTTGTTAATTGTTTTTTCCACATTGGTCCAATGCGATGCGAAGCACCATGGAGTATATTTTTGCTTTCCTGGTTTTCGGCAAATTTTGCGAAGTTGGCGTAGTTAAGTTGTATCCTTCAACTATTCGCATCACTGTTAAGGAAACCACAGCGTTCTCTTATAATTAGCTCTCTATATGACTAGACTAACGAATCATTCCACGTGCCTTCGCCATCTTTGATTTTTCATCCTCGTTCTCTTCGTAGCTCAATGCAAGGAATTCTATTTTTTTTTAATAATATGTTTTTGTTTTTTTTTTTTAATTTGACTTTAGTTCTTTTATATTTTTATTATTTTCTAATTTCTCTAATTTTGAAATACACCCATTTTAATCACTAAAGTGATTAAAATAGTACTTTACAAAAATATTAAAAAAAAATGTTTAATTGTAACTTTCATCCTTCTAATTTCATGAAAGGGTGATTTTCATCCCTTTAGTTTAAAATAAACAATTTTAATCCTCAGTTTTCAAAATCAAATAATTTTGGTTCATTGTTATTATTTTATAACGTTTTAAAATTATTATTGTATTTATCTTATGAATATAACAATTTAAAATATTAAATGTAATAAGTTTAAATGAATTTAAATTTAAATAAATTATTTGGCATTAATTTTTTTTAAATATTAGCTTGAGATATTTAAATTTAAAAAGAAATTATTGTTTTTATATAATAGTTGATAATAATAAAAAAAATTAAAAATAATATAATGAATAGTTTAAATTGATTAATCTAATTATCTTAAAATTATAACATTTGTTATTATCTTAAAATTATTGTAATCATTTTAATATTATAATATTTATTATTTTGTTAATTTGATTTCATTTAGGGTTATAATTTTTATTTTATATTATTTTTAACAAACATTATCATCTAATTTAAATAAAAAATAATTTTTAAATTTATCACATTGCTATTATTTTATAATACTTTAAAGTTATTATTATTGTAATTATCTTATAATTATAATATTTTATTTAAAAAAAAATTATAACACAAAATAAACATAACTTTCACGTAGGTACGTAATTAGACTTGACTTTTTATATATATATATTTCTCCTATTATTTTTTTTTCTTTTTCCTTTTTCTTCTTTCCCCGATTCTTAGTTTTTTTAAAATTTATTTTTATTTATAATATTTTAAAATACTTCTCATCAATTAACTTATTTTTTCTTTTTTTTCTTATGTTTTTTGAATATATGAATTTATAACTACTCATTATTTGTAAGACTTTATTTAATTTTAAAATAAATTAATTTTATTTTAAAAATAAAATTTTAAATTAATATTTTTTATTTTGTTGATTTGATAATTCTATTTAATTTTAACAATACAATCATTCTAGAGAAGTTTTTTTTTTTATCTAATTTAAAAGCTTCACAATCTATTCTATTATTATCTATTCTAAAAAAAATCTAGAGAAGTTTTTTTTTTTATCTAATTTAAAAGCTTCACAATCTATTCTATTATTATCTATTCTAAAAAAAAAGAAGATTTTATCACGTTACTGATTGTCACATGGTAGTTCCACGTTAATTCTACATTTAATTATGTTAAATAAAAAAATATTTTTAACAAATTAATTTATTTAATTTTTAAAATAATTTTAATATTATTATTAAAATTATTTATATATATCTACTAACATTGTTAGTTATAAATTCAAATATCATCATTTTTCTATTGTTTATATATTCATGTTTTCTCTTTTCATTCCATCTAGTTTTTTTCTTCTTCTTCTATTCTCCCCTTTTTCCTGCATTCTTTTCTAATTTTCTTTTTTTGGCTTCTATTTTTTTTTTCTTGATTCTTCTACATTATTTTATTTATTTTAAATTGATTAATGTAATTATCTTAAAATTATAATGTTTGTTATTATTTTAGGATTATTGTAATTATTTTAAGATTATAGTATTTTTTCTTTTGTTAGTTTGATTTCATTTAGAGCTATATTTTCATTTTATATTTTTTTTTCAATAAACTTTATCATCCAAACCCAAAAAAAATGATTTTCAAAATTTTCTCATTATTATTATTTTATGATGTTTTTAAGTTATTATTATAATTATCTTATGAATATAACAAATTTTAAGATTAAATATAACAAGTTTAAATAAATTTAAATTTAAATAAATATCAATTTAAATCAATTATTTAATATTAATTTCATTTTGTTTACTATAATTTTTTAAAAATATTAGTCTGAAATTGTAAAATTCAATTATTAGTCTGAGATCGTGAAATTTAAATAAGTATTAATTTAAATTTAAATCAAGTATTTTGTATGAATTTGGTTTTTTTTAACTAGATTTTAAAAAAATGGTTTTAGATTTTAAAATTCAAAAAGAAATTATGCGTTTTAAATAATATTTGATAATAAAAAAAATTAAAAAAAGTGTAATGAGATAGTTTAAATTGATTAACATAATTATCTTAACATGAAAATGTTTATTATTATCTTAGTACTATTATAATTATTTTAAGATTATAATATTTATTCTTTTGTTAGTTTGATTTTCTCTATGGTTATAATTTTTATTTTATATGATTTTCAATAAAATTTATTATCTAATTTAAATAAAATATTATTTTTAAATTTGTCCGATTTGTTATTATTTTATGACACTTTTAAGTTATTAATATAATTATCTTATGAATATAAAAAATTTAAATATTAAATGTAACAAGACTGAATAGATTTAAATTTAAATTAATATCAATTTAAATTTAAATCAATTATTTGATATTAATTTCATTTTTTAACTCTATTTTTTTTAAATATTAGTTTGAATTTTTAAAATTCAAAAAAAAATTATGATTTGTAAAATTTTAAAAACAAACTGAAAAAAGTGTAGTGTGGTATTTTAAATTCATTAATGTAAGTATCTTAAAATTATAATGTTTGTTATTATCTTAAGATTATTGTAATTATTTTAAGATTATAATATTTGTTCTTTTGTTAGGTTGATTTCGTTTAGGATTATGATTTTTATTTTATATTATTTTCAATAAAATTGATCATCTAATTAAAATAAAAAATGATTTTCAAATTATATATATTTATCAGTAAATAAATTATTATTTTAAAAAATATAAACTTTCAATATAAATATTTTTGTAGTCATTTTTGCTAATTTTTTTTGTTTAGATCAACTATATATCGTAGTTAGAGGCGTAATTAACATGAAAAAAGTATAAAATTATTTTACATTAATAATGTACAAGTATTAAATTCTTTATTTTAATACAACATTTATTAAAATATTTAAATAAATATTATTATTTTGTTAAAAATTAAATAATATAAATAATACTTGATCATGTGTTATCTGACTTATAATTTACATATTTTATTTTTAATTTAAAAAAATCATGATTAATATATTTGTCTCACTTTTTTAATAACCACTATTTTTCTATAAATTAAAATTATAACTCTAAAATATAATTACTATAAAAAAATATTTTTAAGTATATATTGTTTTTAAAAAATGAAATTATATAACAATCACGGATTACTTCCCAAGTTTAATACCAAGTGAAACTGTGAAAGGAATGATTTTTTTTTTTCCACTGAAAAGGTTTCAGAAAGTGCGAAGTATTCAACCATCGAAGCAGCCGAGAATATATACTCGACGGTAGGCCCAAGCACAGACGTTGACGATTCCCAACAGGCTAACATTTTTTTTTGCTGACAAAAAAAAACAGGCTAACATTTTAGAGTTTTCTTGGAAAATACTAATATTTATTTTATAAAGAGGATAATTTTCAAATAAAGCTTCTTGTAGATATAAATAAATAAAAAATCCCAAATATTTAGAGACATGTTAATAAACATTGTATATATATTAATTAAAGAACATTGAATCAATATTATTAAATATTTATATAATTAGTCAACAAAAATGTATTGAATCATTTTTATTAAATTAATGTAATAAATATTTTCTTTTAAAAAATATTTTTTTCTTAACAAGATGCTTTATGTATTATGTACTTTAAAAAAATATAAAAATTTATTCTACATAATATTTTTCTTTTAATCTAAAAAGTGTGTTATCATGATATGATGTTAGGTTGAATAAAGTGTAATGTTTATTTAACAAATATAGATAAAATTAATTTTTATTATAATTAATTTTAAAGTGATTTGATTTTTTTTTTTAGAATTGATTTTGAAATAGGTTTTAACTTTGATGTATAATGTGAATAATATACACTGGTATATATTATTCATCTTCCAATCAATTGGCGACACATGACAATATCTTATTTAGTAATAATTTTTTTTTTGCTATTATAATCTAGGGACATTTTTGTAATTTTATATTTTTAAAAAGATAATTTAATCCTATTGATTTTAAATTTTGATTATTTTGAAAGACCCTCTAATTCCTAGTTCTAAATTCTAATTTTCATCCATAATCTAAAATTTTGCTTCATGCCCTCAGCTTCTCTCATTGCCTTTCACCGTGACCACCTACGTCCACAGAGGTGCAACAATGACACACACCACAGACGCAAGTATTTACGATGGAAGACAATGAGAGAAGCTAAATGCACAAATCAAAATTTAAGATTAAGAATGAAAATTAGGGTTTAGAATTAGGGATTAAAGAGTCTTTTTTAAAAAATCAAATTAAAAACCAATAGGATTAAATTGTCTTTTTAAAAATTTAAAATTAAAAAAAATTGTAGAAAGGTCCTTAGATTCAAATAATAATAATAATAAAATATTATTAAATATTTAACGTGACAAGATATTGGCACATGTCACTAATTGATTGGGGGATTAATAGTATACATCGGTGTATACTATTCACAATATACACCAAAATTAAAACGCATAAGTTATTTTAGAGAAGAATGAACGAGAGCGAAAGTGAGAGATCAACCTCTCAGGTTTTTTCCTTCTCTGCAGGTTTGAAGACCAATAATGGTATGAGCACTGAGCCGCTGGATAGCGTAGGTGGTCAATTACCTCCAAAGCCTACCTTAAAAGATATTGCAATGCGTCACAAACAACCTCAAATAGAGAGACCCCAAATTGATCTTTTCAAATAGAATTTGGTTACAATCGAATATGAGGACAAAAACCCATTAAAGTTTATGGTGTACATTGCTGACTCGGTGTTTCACGGGCTATGCACACTATGGCAAGACGTGCTAGTTATCAAATTGTTGGGAAAGTCGATTGGCTACCATACCATAAAAGAGAAGTTAATGCGTGTGTGGAGATTAGTAGCAAGATTTGAAATTCTAGACATTGGCAATGGCTACTACATGGTCACTTTTGACCATGAGGAAGATAGGCGAAAGGTTACGGACGAAGGACCATGGATGATCTTTGACCACTACCTCACGGTCTAGATATGGTCCCCAGAATTCATCTCCCCTACAGTAACGATTGAGAAGACCTTAGTTTGGATCTGCTTCCTGGGTTTAAATTTGATTTACTATGATGAAAGCATCTTGCTGGCTTTAGCAATAGTAATGGGTACACCAATCAAGGTAGACTCCAACACCAAGGATGTTAGAAGGGGACAATTTGCTAGAATTTGTGTGGAGATTGATCTCACCAAACTTGTGGTGGGGCGAGTATGGCTGAAGGGTCATTGGTACCATGTAAAATATGAAGGTTTACATAGAATCTGTGCAAATTGTGGCTGTTATGGCCACCTGACAAGGGAGTGCAAAACGACAATGCCAAAGCCATTAGTGGTGCCGACGCCAACTACACCAACCACCGCATCGAATGTCGCGCCACATACACAACCTATGGCAGAAACTCAACCGCCATACACAACAACGAATGCGAAAAAAGGGACCCACAATCAATGCTGCGATAATTGTCAAGGAAGTTAATGATAACATTGTCAATAATTGGATCATAACGACCCCACCAAATCTCACAATAGATGAGCCAATTCATGGGGATTGGTTAGTTGTATGGAGAAAAAATAGGAACAACCAGTTATTAAAAAAATAAAAAGACAACAGTATAACCATGATCCCAAAAAAGAGCAATTAGGAGAAGAGAGAGAAAATAACGGCGCCAAGAACCTCCCATCCAAATCCTAACAACCAAAGATAAGGCTACGTTCCTGGAGAATCAGCAAAGAACAAAAGAGCACGTAAGGAACAGGGAACACCTATCTTGGAATTGATTAAGAATGCAAAAGTCAACAATCAGAAAGTGGAACACATGCAGATCAACAACATCGTGGGGGGATTCCTCGTTGCACCTGAGACCTAATTTTTTAACATAGGACAAGGTGTCAAATCCACAATGGACCTACAACAAATTTCTGCAACAAAATACATAATCAATGATACCATGGATGGTATGGAAGTGGCATAAGGTGTCAACGTCGAGGACAAAATCCAAATTGGAGACCCATCCAATAAGCCCTTCACTGAATTAATGGTAGCATGAGGGCCCTGCCCTCTTCCTCCCTCCTTCGTTTGTTGCCATGAATATGTTCCAAGATTTTTTTGTGCTTTTTGTAGAACATTTGAGGAGCAATGGGTTGTTCGATGAAACGATACATCAAAAACATGCTAAAGACATATCATCCCTCTCTTCTTCTACTAGTTGAAACCCACATTACTTTCGACAAAATTCATCTTTTTTTACAATCACTAGACTACAAACCCTTCTTAATCATGGAAGTTACTGGCCACGTTGGAGGTATATGGGTATTGACAAATAGGAATGATGTGACGTTGACTCTTATTGACATGATGCATCAATGCATCATTGATAATTGCTTTATATACGTAAATATGTAGTGATTATCCAATGTTCTCAGGATTTTTAGCTTAATTTGAATTCATTTTATATAGATTTGTATAGTTTTGTTAATTATAACCATAGAAAGTTATTTGCGAGAAATATATTCAAATTCATGTTTTGCAAGCCTATGTTCAACAATAAAGGAAGACAAAAAATTGAAATAGCTCACGCTTAGCGCTATCGTTCGCTGAGCGCCACCTAGCGTTGAGCGCAAGGTTGCGTTAAGCAAACATTTATCTCGAATTGAAGGTTCACTAAGTGCTTAGTGAAAGCCTTATATCTAAGATGAAGATCTGAAGAATCATGGACTTGCGCTCAACAGGGATTCGCGCTAAGCGAAAGTTCACTTATAATATATAAGCTTCACTTGATAATAAGAGAAGACATTCAGACCTTGATTGGGTTTTCAGCTGCTTCTTCCTTTGTTTTCTCTGTTCTTCCCTTTATCATTTTGTAACCTTTTTAAAGCTTCTCATGATGATGAGAGGTTAGTCCATTAATGTTGAGGACTTGGAACTAAGTGTTGAACATGTAAACGCTTTCCTTCATATCTATTCAATGAAATATTCAGTTTAATGTTCATTTCTCTATCTTTATTCTTGTTATATGATTTGATCAGTTATATATGCATGTTTTAAAGTTTAACTGTCATTGACAAATGTTTTTGAACTTGGAACTGAGTTTTAACTCTAATGGAGTGTATTTCTAGACATAGGATAGACTCCATTAGTTTCGTAAAGATCTTTAAGCTTCATCAAACCACTCAATTGAACTTACCGAGACATCGAAAGTGAGGTTGAGTAGTTTAGGCTTGATTTGATGAGACATCACATTTTAAGCACTTTTAGATCGAAGTTAATATGAACTATTGCTTTGAATGGAGAATATATCTTGTATGTTTACATGGGAAGCAAACCGGTTGAACCAAATCCTCAACATATCCATCCTTCCTTCTTCAAACTCAAGCATGCCAACTGTTCGATCATAGTCCTAAATCACCATTGTTGTTTTATTGTTTATATTTAGTATTAATTGTTAATGTTTAGTTTAATTTTTTGTTGTTACTATGTTCTACACATAAACAACTTTTAAAAACCAAATTAGTGTTTAGGAATTGATTATTTTACTAATAATCAAATACGAACAATTCCCTGTGGATTCGATACTAGGATCTTCCCTTTTAAACTACTTATGAGATATTTGGTACACTTGCTAAAATATTTCATCAATCACTTTTAACATTCAAAAACTGCACTCCAGTTGGTTGTGTTTTGCACTGTACGCCTCGCTGGTCCTTACCATTCGCTCTAACTTCTGGGAACAATTGAAGAATATGAGTCAAACCATTACCGGACAGTGGCTGATCATGGGTAATTTTAATGAGATTTTGTTATCCACGGAAGTGTCAAGTAAAGCCTTTATCGCCTCTCGAGCTCATACTTTCCATTTAGTGGTTGACATGTGTGAGTTTATTGACCTCGAGGTTGTCGGAGGGTCCTTTACTTGGCACAAAAATATCCAACACAGTGGCCATGTGCACAAAAAACTAAATTGTTGCATGGCAAATGCGGATTGGAGACTCCACTTTCAACACGCTCACGTTAAACTTATCCCTCCAAATGACTCTAACCATAATCCACTTCTCCTCCACGTTTGCAAGTCCCAATTAGTGAAGAGATCAACCTTCCACTTCCAAGCTACTTGGCTCACCCACCCAAAGTACAACCACGTGGTCACTCATGCATGGAAGAATACACAGGGAGACATTATTACAAAGTTACACGAGGTTCAGGTCAAATCGACAATTTTCAATAGAGACATCTTTGGTAATGTATTTCATTAGAAACATCTCCTTGAAGCCAAGATTAAAGGTGTGCATCAACAACTTGAGCAAGCAACGTCCTCATATTTAATACAATTTGAAAAAAATCTCAAAGATCAGTATAGTCAAATCTTTTACCAAAAGGAGATCATTTGGTTCCAAAAGTCTCGAGAAAATTGGATTAAATTTGGCAATTGCAACATGCATTTCTTCCACACTCAGATCGTCATCTAGAGGAAGAGGAATAAGGTCATGGGGCTGTTCATTAATGATATATGGTGTGACGATACGGTTTTAATCAAGAATGAAGCATTATGTTTCTTCAAATTACTATTTTAGTCAACAACTAGATGCTTGCCAAATTGCTTGCAACTTACCAATATACCCAAGATGAACAACACTCTCTATACTTCACTTAATAACATAGTGACATTTCGAGAGGTGAAGGATGCCTTGTTCTCCATGAACCCCTATAAAGCACCCGGCCCGGATGGCTTCCAACCCATCTTCTTCCGAACCTACTGAAAGGACATTGGTATAGACATCTGGAAGCTAGTGGCGAACACGTTTGAAACAGGTATCATTGATCCTAAGTTGGCTGAGACCACTATTATTCCTATCCCCAAGGTTGACAACCCAACCATGATGAAGGGAAAGCCCAAGTATTTGAGAAAGCTTATGACATAGTTGATTAGGGTTTCCTCAAACTCACTCTCCACGATTTTGGCTTCCCTCTAAGCATAATTACACTCATCATGAGTATTACCACGTCAACGAACCTCTCTCTCAAATGGAATAATGAGCAGCTTGAGTCATTTGTCCCTAAGAGAGGTTTGCGCCAAGGGGACCCCTCTCTCCCTATCTCTTCTTGCTTTGCATGGAGAAATTGGCACTCATGATTCAGAAGTGTGTGGCGACCCGAGCTTGGCAACCAATTAAAGTATTTGCTAGAGGTCTAAAAATCTCTCACTTATTCTTCGTAGATGATTGCCTTCCCTTTACCAAAGCATCATGTGCACAAGTTAAGCTCATTAGCGAGGTCCTTGATACCTTTTGTTTGGCTTCAGGTCTCAAAGTAAACGTCTAGAAATTGCGCTTCTTCCATTCAAAGAATGTCACGAGACAAAAGGCTGACAAATTTGCCTCCATTTTATCCTTTAACCACACTTAGGTCCCGAGGAAATACTTGGGCTTTCCCTTATTAACTAGCTATATAAAGAACGCTAACTTCAGTTTTATCATGGATAGGATCAGTGGGAGACTTGCCGGGTGGAAGAATAAAATCCTTAACCGTGTAGGGAGGATAACACTTGCTTAATCGGTCATTGCTACTATTCCCACCTACATTATGCAAAACTTATGGCTACTTGAAGCTGTTTGTGACAAAATTGATGTTGCCGTGAGAGGTTTCATCTAGGACAAGAAGCATTGCCACTAGGTTGATTGGGGGACGATCATGAAACCGAAAAAGGAAGGTGGCCTTGGTCTTCACCAAGCAAGGAACACCAATATAGCTCTTTTGGGGAAACATGTGTGGGCCATGATGAATGAACCTGATAAACTTTGGATAAAGATATTGCACACGAAATACCTACCAAACAACGACATCTTGCACACAGTCTATAAACTAGGTAGTTCTTATGCCTGGCAATCGATCATGTGGGCCGCAAATATGCTTCACACAAGTTTTATCTACAGAGTATGGTTAGGTAATATCTCGCTTTGGTTCAATAAGTGGCTACATTTGGGGACCCTGGCAAGTTTGGTGAATCACGTAACACCTATTGATGTGCACTTACGAGTACATGACATCTACAATAGTGGAGGGTGGCACTGGAATTGGTTGTTTACTCACCTCTCGGAGGACATAAAGAACAACATAATGAGCAACTTCATTGACCCTACAACACAAGATCGGTTGATATGGGACCATTCAACGACGGGGGGTACATTACCAAGTTGGCATACTAGTGGCTCAGTCGAGTACCTACTAGTTTGAGAACCTGCAAGGAAAGTTGGGCTTGGGTGTGGTCTTTAAAACTACCTGAGAGCGTTAAACACTTTTTATAGATAACTTATAAAGGCTGCCTCCCTACTAACACTTTTCGCGTCAAGCGTCATGTTGCGTTTATTTCATCTTGTAACAAGTGCCATGTGGGGGAGGAATGTTAGGTTCATGTGTTACATGATTGTCCTAAAACAATACAAATTTGGCATAACCTACAAATGGATGCACACAACGACTTTTATCAACAGGATGATGCAACGTGGATGAGATCGAATGCTTACGGAGACCATGGTCAACGTTTCGCAATCACATGTTGGTTTCTTTGGAAGGCGCGGAATGCTTTCATTTTTTAGGGAAAGGAATGGAGTGTGTAGTACATAGCTAACCAAATCAACACCATGCTCTACACCACAAACAAGGAAACAACAAACAATCGAGGCTTATCGCTTGGCAACCTCCAATACATTCTTGCCTTAAGCTAAATACGGATGACACCTCACTTAACAACCCAGGCAAGTCAGGTTACGGAGGCCTTCTTAGATACTACACGAGAAGATGGATTATTGGGTACACCAATTTCTACGGTATAACCATAAACTTGAATGCGGAATTAATTACTATTCTCAAGAGCCTCGAAACGGTGTGGGAAACAAGCATGAGAGGATTTACGAATCGAACTCACTAAACGCAATCCAACTAATTCAAGGGAATCTACCGAACCACCACCCTTACGTGACAATAATCAATAAAATTCGCGATTACATGGAACGACTGGCATATATCTTTCCAACACACACTATGCAAAGGAAACACGTGTGTAGATTGACTTGCGAAAAGTGACTCTTCCAACATGAATACTTTAACTATTTTAGATACCTATTCGACCTCTATACGTGTCTTGCTTTCAACTGATACAGTTAGTACCCTTTTTGCTAGATTTTAGTTGTTTATTTGTTTGTCTTTAATTTTTAGAAATATAAAAAAAAAATCAATTTTAGATATATAATTAAATTTAAACTATTTTCTAATTATCTAAAATCATATTTCAGCTCAAAATCGTGAAAAATTATCAAAATCAGTGATTCATAATTAATTTTATGATCGTGAAATCAAATATACATCATATTATCATATTTTATGTATGGAGTGAAAATGAAAAAAAAATAAAAAATGGGTGGACAAGAGTAAAAAACAAAAAGATCTTGAAATCCCGCCTCCTTGTGTGAGTGAATTGTGATGTGTTTTGAAACCCTCACACAACCCCGCTCTCTCCCTTTCCCGCCCGTCTCTCTCTCCCTCTCCCTCCTTAAAATCCCTAATCTCCATCTCTCTCTATCACCACTTCACCCCATCTGTCTCTCTCTCTCTCTCTTCGATTCTCACTCTTCTCCCTTCACCATGAACCGCAGAAGCAGACCAAGCATCCCTCACCCCTTCCACAAGTACCTCAAACCCGGCGCACTCGCTCGAATCCGCGACTCTAAAATCAGCGCCAGATCTCACCGCCTCAACTCCCTCCTCCGTCACCAGATCTCCCTCCACCGCCCTCCCTCTCCGCTGCCACTCCCCGACGCCAACCAGCCTCAGGCCGCCGCCGACACAGGCTTCCCGTTAATCGTCGCCAGGATCTACGGCCCGCGCTGCCCGCAGCGGAAGAAGCTCATGGCCGGCAAGTCCATCCTCTTCGTCCCCGTGAATCCCGCCGCGGACTCGCCCGATCTCGTCATCGACGATCTTCTCGTCGCCAATTGAATTATCTTTTTCTCTCTCTACAAAAAATATGAAAACTGTTTGATTCTTCTCTTGTAGGACGTACTGTGTAGAGCGGTTTAGATGTGCAGATGTAGCACTGTTGTTTTTTATTCTGTGAAAAAAAAACCAAAAAAAACCTTACTCAGATAGGCCTGAAATTAATAAAGCGAAATCAATTTTCCTATTGCATATTTGTTACTTCGGTTTTAATTATGCTTCCGTTTGCGTTACTGATTTGCCTATTATGTTGACTTCGTTTGAATGCTTGCTTGGTTCTGACATTAATATCTTGATTAATTGGTTTAGGACTTAGGGTTAATTGATATTCTATATTATGATTTGTTCCTCTGTTCCGTACTGTGATGAATTAATTATAGCATTATTATTCTGTTTCAATTAGGAGTTACTGTGTTTCAATGAGTGTTAATTATTCTGTTTCAAAGACATTACTGTGGTAAATCAATATGTGAATGTGATGCATTTATTTGTGTCTAGTAATGTTTTTGCTTGTAATGCTGATAAGAATGTAATTACATGACTTTGCTTTTTTGTTTCCTCATTTTTAACGATTTACTTGGAATGTTTAGGTTAGGGGCCTTATTTATATGTTCACTAATTTACCTGCCATATGCATTTAATTGATGAAGAGATTAACTGTTTTTGGAGATTTCTAAATGACTGCTTGATATTTGGAGCTTGTCTTTGGACAAATGAATTGTTAAACTTCCTTATAGTTACCGATATACATAAATGATTCTGGGTGTCAAAAACTTCTGAAATCTGAGAAATAGTTTTTACTCATCAAATATGTTCAGTTAGTGCTCCATTTTGGAGGAGGCTTTAGTTAAATATGGATGGTGCAGGGGAAGAAGCAATTGCTTATAGTCAGACTAAGAACCTCAGTACATGGTTGTAATTTGGAATAGAGGAGTAACTTCACATAGATAATTTAGCCAATCTTAAGTTGATGTTTGTGTAACAGGTTAAACTGTGTTCCAATGCTTCTGATATGTTGCTGCAGCATTGCATCATAATGAGGCATGGATCTCCATCCTGCATCATAAAGTTTTCAGCATTCTAGAACATGTAGCTTATGATAGGTTTGTGAATTGTGATACTCAATTGCCATTAGTTAGTATTCTGTTTTTAGAAATGTAGTAAATATCAGAAATTGCTTGATTGAAGTGGTAGTATTCATGAAGAGGGACATGTAGGATTTGGGATATGTTGTGTAAAATATAGATAATTAGATAGTAAATCCATCGTGTTTTTCTAATTCATATTTATTGATGTTTTAACTCCAATTTAATTCAATTCTGGTGTTTTACATACTTTAAATGTTAGTGTTTATTAGTGTGCACTATCAACAAATTATAAATCATTTTTAATATAATTTTTTTAAGATAACTATTATAAAACTAAATTAAATTAATATATTCGATAGTTTGTGATTACATAAAAATGCAATGATTTTTTATATCGTTATTATTTAGTCAATGTACATTAACTTTAATAACAATGAAGGTAGCATAAAGCAAATTGTTAAGCTATTAGCTTTCAAATTTGTGTTATTTGGTTGGGCCATTAGATATGATAGATACTATGAATTAGTTCCTACTAAGTCAAAAGGAATAGCTTAGTACATCTTTTGAATTGTGTAAAAAAAAAATTGTATTTTCTTTAGGACTGGTTGTCTGGTTGACACATGTTGACTTGTGCATTTCTCTATAGTAATTGTCTTAACCTTATTTGCTAAAATAGAGTACTTAACTAAATTATACGAGAATGGAATTCATAAAAAAAAAACTAAATCATATGAGTGTACTCAATTTTATTGAAACTATGCATGTTCTTCTTGATTTTGGAGACACATCTTTAGAAATTTGAAAGACTGAGAAAAACATTTAATATTCACTTATTCACTCTTAAAATATGAAAGAAGTTACAAGTGATTAAAATAAACTATAAAATAGATTAAGAAACAATCCCAATAAAATGAGAGTATGAGTTATTGTAAATCTGTAATCATTTTAAGGAGAGAAACTTTTCATCACATTTAGATTCAGTAAGAGTTGTGTGATTATATTCCTTCTTAGAGAAGCAAAAGATTAAGGGATACTCATTCAACAAAAAAAAAAAAGATTAAGGACACTTTTACTTGAGTCAAAAAGGTTATTATATTCCTACTTGTAGTGGGCTTACGTGGTAAAGCAGCATGTCAACATCACAACGTGTACAACACAATTGGGCTTTCAGCCTAGAGTTTTTTTTTTTTTTTTTTATATTGGACAAAAGAAAATTTGTTAAGGTAATTAGTATATTTTTTTATGAAATTAAAATTAATTATAAATTAATAATTTTAAATATATGAATTTTATTTTGAATTTAGAATAAATAATTTAAATTGTGATATAAAATTATTTAAAATTAAAACAAATAGAAGATTAAGAAAATTAATTATACAAATAAATACTATAAAAGAATGAAAAATTGAAGGAAAAAAATTGACTAGTTGCGGAAATAGTATTGAAATGTAACTCCAAAAGAAAGAAATGGCAGAAATATCTAATTAAATAGTGAGAAAAATAAGAACCTCTCCTATTATATATTTTAATTTATAAATAAAATAAGTAGATATTAAATAACCAGAGTAAGTTTGATCAATAATAATTAATAATAATGGAGATCGGTTGCTGATTAAGTTTCCAAAGTTAATTTGATTGCTTTCGCTTATGGGCATGGAAACTGAAGCAATTGAAATTGGAATAGAAGTGATGAAACCCATTACTTTACGAGGGAAAGTGGAAGAAGAAGATGACGAAACATTTGAAAAATGCCAGAGTCAAAGCAATTGAAGTTGAAAACAACATTATATACAATTAATATCACATATAATATCAAAACTGAAAATTAAATTTTTTTTTGGTGTGCAAAATTTTAAGGGAGGGGATATATAGTAGGTACACCATATTATTTTGTTTTGACCAATACTATTTTTTTCTATTTAATATTTTAAATAGTTGCTTGGTTACTGTTTTATTTTAGTTTCTTATTATTAGCTATTGCAGACTGCTTATGAGAATTTTCCACAACGTTATGTGGATTCTAATTACTTCTAAGAGTTGATTTTCGAGCACAAGATACAGTGACATAAGACCTTTTACTACTGATGAACTGTGAATTGATGATGAAGATGTCAATTATGGATTAAAAAAGGTCAATTATTGTATGTTTGTTCCCCACAATGGAAAAAAAGAAAAAAAAAAAAGTTAAATGATGACTTCTCCTTCAACGAATGAAGGTTCTTGAACTAGAAAACTTTACTAAATTAGTCTTTGAAAAGCTCTTAATGTAGTTTGTTGGCACATGGTGAAGTTACCTTCTTCCACAAACACAGACGAGTATGATGACAGAAAAGGATACAAAACCTTTCTTGGAATTGCTTCAATGTCATTTTTTTTTTCTGTTTTTCTATTCGTGCATTTTTTGCAATACATACTCTCAAATTCAATACTTAGACCAAGTCAAGCTGAGTTTTATAGCATTTCTTTGCTCCGCATGCTTCGGAGAAGAAGAACATTGCCTTTTATTTTTATTTTTATTTTTTTAACGTTTTTAAATGGTGAAATGACCAATAGAAAATTGGAATATGAGTATGTAAAGTGAAATATATACTGAGTAAAATGTTTATTGTTCTTGCCCAAGTAATTATGGATTTTTTTTCTTAAACAGAAATACAACTTACAAATATTAACAACCTACTAGTAGTCTTTGTAACTAAAAAGTGAAAAACAACAATAACAACCTACTCAGACCTCAATTCTTCATAGATATTTTCAACACATGTGACCAACACTAATTAGTTGGTATGGCAACCACTAAGGACTACCATACATAAAAGGAAAAGAAAGACAAAAAATATACATAGAAGAAAAAAAAAAACATCCTTATTTCCCATGGACACACACAATATGCTAAAAATGATTCGTTGCAACAGGTGAAGGTCCATATTGAAAAATGCCCAACACATTCATGGTAGTGACAGATAATGACGTTACGTTTTATTCATTATTCTCACTCCAATTTAACTTTTCCAATGTCGTTAGTGCCCTTAGCTAGAATGAATGCACTAGAAATGTGGTAGGGATGGAGACTTTGAAGAATGACCTGACCCAGTTTCTGCGGCACCAAGTTAGTGCATGGTGCAATGTTTTTGGTTATTTGGAAACCAAGAGCAACGGAAAAGGCCTAATATCATAAGGACTGTGGGGCACATGGACCTCAATTCACGGGTCCAGATAATAAAGGTATAATTTAGATTGGTAATTGGTAACAAGTAATAAATATATTATTAACAAGCACTTTAATATACCCGAAAGCAATGGTGTCTAGCTAGTTCAGGATAAATATAAAATTAAAAACATATCTTGAAAATCATATTCTTAGTTAGACAAGAATTTAATTTCTGTTGAAGAAATAAAGGAAAAGAAATAGTGCTAGTACAATATAAGGATTTTCTTTTTGTCAATACTTTGGGTGGCTTTCGTTTGTTGAACTATATAATCTTAATTATTATTGGATGCCTAAGCCGTAAACAAAGAACCATCCAGATGTTTAGACTTTAGACTTGGATGTGTTTGGCCGCTGAATGTGAATATGTTAAAGCAATGTAACGTAGTTTTCTTTATTTCTTAATTTAATTAATCAACATATCCGGAAAAAGTCTTGGCTGTTGAGTAATTTTAATAAGTGGGTCCTAGAACACCCCGTCTCAGTACTCTTTCATATTTGTTTATGGTAGAATTTTATGAGATAGAATCATGGCTCAGGGAGTTCCACTTAGCATAATCTATGTAAAAAAGAAGAAGTTGCAAGTTGATTCGAGCAACGTGTACAATCATGCTTTGATCATAAGCCCCATTTTTCTAAACCAAAGTATCATTAGTTAGAAGAACGGTCTCCCTAAAGTAGCAAATAGGCAAAATTTTCTTTAAATTCCTTTGAATCTTTGATTATTATTCATTAATTGTTGGCAACCTTTATGACTCTATAACACTTTTTTATATTTTTCATTTCACGGTCCTTTGAGTGCGTACATAAACATAGGCTTGTGTTGAAAGAAAGGAAAAATGATATAAGTATTGAGATTGTGTCAGGAGCAAAGTATTGCAACAACTTACAGTTAGAGGTACTGTCTGGTGCAATGGCAGCTTTGGATTGCTTGAGAAGAGAATGAAGCAGGTACTAGTAGAATCAGAATTAGAATTAGTCGTACTATAAAAAGTGACAGAGAACAGAACAATCATGCTACAAGCAACTATATACGTAAGGTATCTATCTCTCTACTCTATATACATTTCTCTGACCATGTTCACATGACACAATATATAGCCACTCGTGGACAAGTTAATTTAATTTAATTTACTGTCCTCTAGTGGATTGGATTGGATTGAAATAATCACGTTTGACACTTCTCTTTCTTATGTTTTTCATTGATTGCATTGCACCCAGCTGGTAGATGGTAGTAGATGCCAATCGCGTCACTTTCAAGTAGTTTCAAATTAAGGGGAAGTTTGTTTTGCAAAATCGCACTTACTAGATAATATGAACCATAAATTTCAACAATAGGGTGGACTTTTATAAAACTTATTTAACGATTCAAAATTTACTTATGGGTATCAATTATTTTTAAGATTTTTGAGTAATAATTAGTAATGAACTTGTGCTCTCGTCCTTAGTAATAATGACAAATAAGACATGTGTGAGCCCAGTCCGTTAATTGTTCCATGCATGAAAGGGACGTGCTTTATCATTTATGGAACGCCAACTGCAAAGGTATGATCTGATTTTGGGACTTCTATCTTTCAACTAGTTCAATTGTTTTATTATTTTAATTGAATAAAGTAAAGAGTCAAATTAACAGTTTCTAAATCAATATAACACTTTAGTTTTTTGTTTTTTTTTTTACAGAAGTCTAGGATAGTGTTTATTACACATAGTTTTTGTTTTGTCTCGACTAGTTTACACAATTCAAACTGATAATAAATAAAAAAAATTAGTTTATCATTTTATACATAACTTGATTAAATTAAAAACTTTTAGCTGGCCATAGTTTTTGTAGACGATTAAATTTAATATTAACAATTTATAGTGACACTACTAGTTTTTTCCAAGTGAGTAATTTAAAAAATAAACTTACTAATTACAAGTCAGTATCATCTATTTCATGCTTTTAAAATTTACATAAATTCGACAATATCGTTTTTATTATATCCAGATGTCTTAAACTTAAAGGAAATAAAAATATCAAGTGTTTGACTTTTCTAATATCCATTTTTGTTTATTTTTTAGCAAGTCACCGTTTGGTCTTTGTTTTTCTTATTTGAAAAGTCAAATCACACATATTGAAATCCAAATAGTTTCAGTTTATTATTTACCGGCAATAAATTGATCCATTTGAATGACAAAAAAAATAAATCATTTCATGATTAATCTAATATCATCGAACTTTGAAAATTTAATTGATGTTCCAAAAAATTACACAGAAGACCGATCGAATTAGAAAATTTTAAAATATGGTTTCACGTGCAACATATTTAAGCTTTGGTCACTTCATGCCATGTAAACTTTAACAATATATTTTTTCTATAAAATCATCATTAGACACTTAGCTAGACTTATTATTGTATGTAATTATTGACTTTTGCTAATTCCTTAGCTAATGTTTTTTTCTAGATTTTTTTTTTTTTTTGACTTCACGAGGGTGGATACCCACAAAAACATTAGATTTATCTTCATCTCTGAGTTGTGAGCCATGACAAGCTGGAATGTTATGTGTAGCATATGCATGAGCAGCTGAAATTATATATAAAGCAGTTAACTTTTATAATTAATAATAATCTTTCTATCTAAATGTTCCCCACACAACATGTGATGATCGAAACAATTGTATCCAAAATAGTTTGAATTTATTAGACCACATCACATGGAGTTCCTCACTACCCTACTCTCTGTCTTGTTAACGTGCTTTCATGCTTTGCACCACATGCATCACTGCACATAAACTTCGTATTGGCCTGGCCCCTTCATGTTCATGTAATCATTATAGTTACTTAAATTTAACAAACAACAACATGCACATAATGGACACACATTAACATGCTCTCTCACATTAACTCCCATCATTATTAATCGACCTTCCCTTCAATCTTTTTATATAATTTTGTCCTATAGCTTAATTAGTGTTTCAGTGTTTGACCTAGCAATTATTTTTGGTAAATTAAACCTATTGATCTGTTTTATTCTAAATTGCATGTGATCATCTACTTTGAGAAGAGATAATGAACATGTTTAGAGAATGAAGGGCACCTTATTTAATTAGTTTGGAGTTCACTTTATGCAAAACATACATAGTACGTAATTAAATTGATTTGATTTTATGGTTTTTACTTTTCAGCTTTTTGGTCGATTTGATTTGTACCCATTGGGGCTGTGCTCAATTTAATTTGGATCGATAATTAAAGTTAGGCCATAGTAATTAATTTGGTTCTCTTTTCATTAAATTGGTTTTTACATTGGTGCCTTTGTCCTGTAAAATATATATAGTATTAAACAATGTTGCTGGTTTTTGCTTGTTTCTCTAGGAATTAAAATGCCTCTATATTTTATTATTAATTAATTTTTACTTACAAAAAATAGATTGATATATACTTTGTTATGGACTTTCCAATACATAGAGGTGCGAGGAAACAAGTTCAGATCTGTTTGTTTAATTTCATATATGCTATTTTATCTCGTCCTATTATGTACCTCGATAATAAAGATGTGATTGGGAATCTTAATTGAGTAATATTCAAGCATCGTATAATTAAACTCCCAAGCATATGTTATAAATAATGAAAAATAAATATATAATCTTATTATCACGTACTAATGATAAAAAAGAAAAAAAAAACATTTGATTCCACCCAGATTGTCAACACTAAAGAAAGAAAACAATGAACACTAACGCTTATCGTAATAAGCTCTTCTGATATTCCATTCCAACAAATGAACATGTTCGATCAGAACGATTATTAATCTAATCTAGCCATCTAGTCTAGGTACAAACATAAACTCCAACATTAACAATATTTGGAAGCAAAATGTAATGTTCCATAAGCTAAGGTATGTTTTCCAAAGCAAATAAATAATTATCCCAATACTTTAGGAGTCATCTAACTAGGCACCTTTTTGCTTGCTTAGACGGAATGACGAAAATGACCTCGACGACGCACAAAGCCAAGATGTTTCCGAATGTCATGGGATGTCTCTTTTTCATTGGCTGAGGAAACGTCAGATTCCGTGAGATCTCACCTAATAATGACACGTGTCAGTAACCCTCGTGATGCTGGTTACTTGATTCCGCTTTAACAGTACCCACGTGAGTCGGAAACGCAATGCGTCACGTGACTAATGTCGAGGTAAGGGTCCATCCAACTGGAGTGTGCCACGTTGCGTGCTACTAAATCTCCATCACGTGTCCATTGTCTTTAACCGAGTACTATTCAATATAATGATTTATAATGGTCATATTAAAAATGTTTGGCAGTAAGAAAAAAAATGTTTTCTTATGTATTTATAAACAAATAAAAAAATGGTTTTATTCACATATACAAGTTATTTACAATAATACTTGTTTTTTAAAACAATTTAACATGTTTAATAAAATGTATTTAATATTTTTATATTATATTTACTCCTTGAATACATAATAAAAAAATTCACTAAAAAATCCTCCTTAACTTTAGGGCCGGACAATTTTTCCACAAGTTCCGAAAAGTTCAGGGAGTCAGAAATCAGAAAATCTGATGCGTAGTAGTAATAGTATATAGATTATACTGTAGAAAACATTTTGTTTAAGAAAAGACTAATGAATATTAATAAATGTTATGTACTGTAATATATATACATGTTTATTAATCTGTAGTAACTTCGTGAGAAAAAAATTACATATGGAGAGAGGAAATTAACCCTACATGCATTTCTATTTTTCGGATTTTGTTTGTCTAAAGTTAATTTCTCAGTTTAGAGGGGGGGAAACGATTTATCTAATCATCAAAACATAGATATAACACACAGCAGATAAACTCTTTTGTAAATATGGCTTTATACATGAACTGCAGTTAAAAAATTTAATGCATCCAACTTCTTTAACTTAACGAAAAAACTAAATAATCATACACTAAAACCAATGAATAAACCAGTTCAGATTTAGTTTGAAAACGAAATATTACGAAATTATAATAAACTCTTTGTCAACACAGGGATGTTTTATTCTTTTCCTTTCATAAAAAGGACAAAGCAAAGTATCGTAGATGAAGATGAAATTCTTACCTTGGTTCGTTAAGCTTAGAAATAGTAGTACGTACTTTCGCTTATATTTATATCCTGACATGTTAAGACCTGAACACCGAAAAACAAAAGAATATAATACTCTATAGGTTAGTGAGTAATGTATGATTGGTCTAATGTATTAGCGGTACAATTAGTTACTACTAGCTTATAAACAAGCTTGAATATAGGTTAATGTGCAAGATTAATAACTACCCTGGATAAGATTTGTTAATGTTTAGAATATTAGTAATTAATAAAAGATTCGTTTATGTTTCTGAGCAATTAATGAGGTGCAGACCAGACACAACTGAGGCTTCTCAAAGCCAACTCAGTTCCCATGCATGCATTTGCTTGCCTTTTGAATTCGAAATTAAACATTAATTAAACCGTGGACGAAGACTCATTTAGCAATAATCCCTTTTATTTTTTACTACTAGCCTCATTTTTGTGTATATATTTTTAATTACCTGTTTTAGTCATGCCACTTGAGGAACCTTTCTAAATGGGTCACTGTCCATTATCTCTTTGCTCTTTATTCTTTAAGCATATCAACTTTTTTATCCCGCAAAATCGAAAAAGGAAAAAAATTCACGGAAAATATGCACATGTCCTTGTCAAGAATACCATACCAAGCCACGTTATTTTTCTTACTCAAAGCAAAACGGGAAATAAATTTAAAGAACAACACCTTTTTAAGTGTTTGGCATAGTTTCATAACAACTTGTCGCAATATATTCCTGCTGCATTTGAATAATTCACAATATTCATGAATAAGTGATTAACATAGGTGTAATTAGAAAGTTCAATGGTTTATTCAATACAGTACCAAATTATAGTAAAGTTTTAAAACTATATTTGGCCTCGCATCAAGTTCTAGTACTCCATCAATTAGTGAATGATATATATTCAGACACATCAATTGCATGGAAGAACATGAACGCGTGTCAAGGGATGGTTCCCAAGGCACATATTCTGCAGAAAAGTGCCAGCGAAGAGAGTGGAGTATCATGCTTGAATTTAATTAGTATTTTGGAAAAAAATATTTTATATTTTAGAAATATTAAAAAACACATTTATTTTTGTATGATAATTTTCATATAATTTTATTATGTAGTATAGAGAAAAGATCGTCTATTAATTATTTAATAACAAAGGATAAAAACAATTATTGATAAACCCGATAAATACTTTTTACTAATGTTACAATGAACCAAAATATATATGATGGGTGGATTTAATTTTTTAACATGACACAGTAATTTGGTAAAAAAAAAAAAAACAAAACATGAGACAGATGTCTTGGTCCGTTGAAGGGTGTGGCAAGAGAAGAAACAGTTAGTGAGAGAAGTGTGATTAAATTAAGGATGGCCCCGACAGGGACCGTTTGGTAATAATAAGATACTATTATAAAACTGGGCGGTTAGGAAGTCAGTCTTCTCAGTTGTGTTGTTCAACGTCCCTTACCTGCAAAGACTCACACGCACACACATATGATATCACCAAAGAGAGAGAGAGAAACCATAGTGTGGCAGAGGATAAACAAATACAATACAGAATACCTCTCTGTTCTCAATTCTGATTTCTGATTCTCTCTCCTTCTTCTTTCCTAAGTTGCCCACTTTCGAATTTTCTTCCTTTCCTCCATCCTTGGCTGCCTCTGGTTTTGGACATGGATTTTGCCTTCTGAGTGCCGAGTTGCAAGATTGGTTTAAAAAATATATATAAAAAAATAATGACCTGGAAAAGCAGGGGAGAGTTGTTTCCTAAAAGTGTCATGTCTCAGAAATGGATGATTTTTCTCTGTATTGGAAGCTTCTGTGCTGGGATGTTTATCACCAACAGGTACATCAATTCCCTCTTTTTCTCTCTCTGTCTTCTCATTTTGATTCATAGTTTCTTCACAGCTTTCTGAGATTCTGTTTATCCTGTTTCATGTTATATTGCATAATTTCAGATCTTTATAACACATACACAAATTCAGCTGGTTTTCACGTGTTTAATTCATTCAGTTCGGGAGTTTATACACGAATCTCTACAATTTTCATTAATTCAGTTTTATGAGTCAACTCTATTTTTTCTCACAGTCTTATGTTTATAGAACTAGTGGAATGGATCTGAATTGGATTGGTATGAATGAATGATCCCAACCAATTCAATATTCGGTTAAAGTTTCCATTTCTTCTTTATATGATTGACTCCTAGATTCTAATGAAACGTCAATTCTTCTCTGAATAACACTCTGCCTCAGTTCAATCTTGATCAATTTTCGAGAACACTTTAAGTCTTGTTCATTTTTCATCATTGATGTTCGCGCATTATTAGCAGGTGTATTCGAATAGTATTTTAATTTTTCACGGCTGAAAAAAAGTACTGTTTTATCTTAGTTACTGCGCACATCATACCGTGTCATATCATTCTCACTAATCAATGGTGAAGAAGACCTCTGACATGCAATAATTGATTGGCACTCTTAGTCTTTCCTACGGTAGTTGCAACTGAAGCACTTATTTTTATATTTACACAAGTTGTTGAAACGTTGAATGATGGATCTTTTATTTTGGGATCGGCCTTATTGTTAAATAGTGATGGTCCAACGTATTTTGGGGTGCTTTAGTTTTTTTTTATTGCATTTTTTTTTTGTCCTTCCTCATCATATTTGACACATGATGGATCCATGAAAGTGTGATAATTAAATAAATGTAATCCAACGTTCATAGTTTCAATAACAACTTGACATGTTTATTTGTTCTCAGATTCTGATTTGACTATCATGTAACATGTTTGATTGTTTATGTACCTACCGTGGTACTTTGTTACACAGTTATTGTGGTGCTTGACTTATGAGAAATTTAAATGTGTAGCAGGATGTGGACGATTCCTGAACCTAAAGGACTTGCACGGACAACAGCCATGGAAGCTGAAAAATTGAATATAGTTTCAGAGGGTTGTAATTCGAGAATTGTAAGCAATGTTACATTTTTCTTTCCTTTTTAATCAGTTTTAAATTTTAATAATTACTTGGTAGTTACCAAAGACAGTATAATTTGAATTCAATATTTTTTGCATGGTGTGTAAATCATATGAAATTCCTATGTTTGTGTGGTGGTTTCCCTTAGTTGCTAGAGAAGGAAGTGAAGCGTGAAACTAAAGGAATCTATAGTGAGGTTCTCAAGACACAAAATGCCATACAGTAAGTTATACTTAGAATACAATTGGTGGTAATGCTATTTTGATTTTTTAGTCATTTTTCATTCTAAACATGTGTAACTGCATGGAATGTAGAACCCTGGACAAGACTATTTCAAACTTGGAGATGGAATTAGCTGCTGCAAAGGCCGCACAAGAGTCTATTCGAAGTGGTGCTCCAGTACCAGAAGATATCAAGATGAGTGAATCATCATCTGGTAAGAGAAGGTACCTAATGGTCATAGGAGTTAACACTGCTTTCAGCAGCAGAAAAAGAAGGGACTCAGTTCGTGAGACATGGATGCCACAAGGTTCATAATTTCATCCTTGCTTCCTAGTTAGTATTTTCTACTATCTTGCTTTCTAGTTTCTTATTATGTGCTCTTGTGAAAACATGGCAAATAGGTGAGAAAAGAAAGAAGCTAGAGGAAGAGAAGGGCATCATCATCCGATTTGTAATTGGTCATAGGTAGGCTATATCTCATTTCTCTTTCAATGATTTATTGCATAAATGCCATGTCAACTCTCTCTTTTTTTGTTGAATGAATTGTAAATTGAACTGTTTTTTTTTGTCTTCTTTTACTAGTGCTACATCAGGGGGTATCCTAGACAGAGCTATTGAAGCAGAAGGTAGGAAGCATGGAGATTTCCTAAGACTGGTAATGGTCCTCTTGTCTTATTGCTGTTTTGCCCCCATGTCCCTTATCTCATTTTGTCACTATTTGATGGTCACATTTATTTGAAGGCAAGATTTAAAAAAAAAAAATGCAACAGGTTTCAAATCTCTGTGTTGTGATTCTGCAGGATCATGTTGAAGGATACCTTGAATTGTCAGCAAAGACAAAAACATACTTTGCCACTGCTGTTAACTTATGGGATGCTGACTTCTATATCAAAGTTGATGACGATGTTCATGTAAATATAGGTATTTAAACTTTCTCAATCGCTAATAATCTAACCTCGCATAAGGAGTTTAATTTTCAATTGAAATTGTTCTATTCTTTTAACTTGTTCCACATGCTAACTATCATCCATTGGTTCATGTTCTATACACACTAAGTATTTTTCTTACTATTCGTTCCATTTTCAGCGACACTGGGACAAACTCTAGTGAGACACCGATCAAAACCGCGGGTGTACATTGGATGCATGAAATCTGGGCCTGTTCTTTCTCAAAAGTGAGAATCACTTTCTTCTATCCTTGTGCTATTTCATGAAAGGGCTATAAAAATGTAATACTTTCACTTTCTTGCAGAGGGGTAAGGTACCATGAACCAGAATACTGGAAATTTGGAGAGGCTGGAAACAAGTACTTCCGCCACGCCACGGGACAGTTATATGCCATTTCAAAAGATCTGGCTACATACATTTCAAATAACAAGTGAGTGTGCTTCATCTCACTAGTGGGGGGAAAAAGCAATTAAAACCAAATTTATGGACTAAAATGGTGGTGCAAAATTACAAATATTGTGATCCACATGATTGCTTATATTATATGTGCATGTCTTTGTCTCAGGCACGTTCTCCACAAGTATGCCAATGAGGATGTCTCACTAGGTTCTTGGTTTATTGGACTTGATGTGGACCACATAGATGATCGAAGACTCTGCTGTGGTACACCACCAGGTGAAGGCTTTTCCTATATTTATAGATGATATTGACTTATTAGGTTAAAGTAATCACTTGGTTCCTATAAATTACATTATTGTAAGTTTTAGTCTCTATAATATCATGACATAATTATTTATTAGTAATTAGTGGTCGAGATTTTGAAATGATTGAGTTGGTAATTGATGCAGATTGTGAATGGAAAGCACAGGCAGGGAACGTTTGTGTTGCTTCATTTGATTGGACGTGCAGTGGAATTTGCAGGTCTGCTGAAAGGATCAAAGAGGTTCACAAGAAATGTGGAGAAGGTGAGAAAGCCTTGTGGAATGCCTCTTTCTAAGTGGCATAGCAGCTAGGAGGAGTTCTTCCTAACTCAGGAGGAATTAACCACAGCAATGAAACTAGGCTGCAAGACTTTTCTTTTTTTGCATAGTTTTTGAATAGTAATAGTATAGAGAAATTTCATTTTACACGAGAGGAGGAGAAAGAAAAAAAGAAAGAAAGAGGGGGAGGGGGAAAAAAAAGAAACAAAAAAGGACTTGATGCCCCCATGGCCCTTCTGCATTTTAATAAAGGAGATTGACCATGGTGTAGCTGCCAGAATAGGAAGCATGGGATAGTCCCTCCCCACCAATTCTTTGATGCTTGAAGGGACACTCTTATGTGTTAATAGTTCCATTCCATACCATACCTATCAAGCTCCTAATAAATGTAGATATAGAAGAAGATTTGGTTGGTTGCTTTTGTTGCTTCTTTTCCTTTCATTTGGCACGGTATAGAGACTATAGAGTATGTAATTCCATAAGAGCATATTTACTAAGCTAGCTGACTCACCACTTTTTTATTGTCTTATTATATCTAATAAACTCCAAACATTGGAAAGCAATTAATTGTTCATTTTTACCAAATACTAATTGTATTGGAGCCACCCAACATAAAATACCAACATTTAATTAATGGATCCAAGTTCCAACTAGGCCATTGCCAATTCAAACCTTTGAATTCCGATGTATAGAAAAACATAACACATTGGATCTTGTATCTGACCGATTTCCTAAATTGATTGCAGTACCTTTTTCTGCGGTAGTGCATTTTTCGTAAGTCACTTAAGGTGTTGAAAATTGCAAGCAAATGGTTTAAAACAAATAAATGGAGGAGTTAAGTACCTCAACGAGGATGTGACATTGGATGGAAAAGAAAAAAAAAAAAATCTTCTTTTTGCGGGTCAATGATTTAGAAAAGTCCAAAGTGAGAAAAGTACACCAAAATGGTGGGCCCAACTACCCTACCCAACTGAGTTAGTACAAGTAGTAATGAAGTCTTACTATTAATTAATAAAACTAAAGTCATAAGGTACAGGAAATGTGGTTCAATGAAGTTGCAAGCTGCAACTTTCCTTCTGGTAAAAGGAGCCTGTACCAACTGTGCCAAGAAGTCACACATATGGTAATTAATTAGTAAATTGATGCCGTTTTCATTGATTAAACATGGTACAACTTCACTACAGCTAGTACCAGAACAGTGAGAACACATGTGCAGAACCTAATATTTAATTTAATTACTAAAAGATGCAGCAAAAAGATTCCTTAACAACTAGAGCATTGTGTCCCACAGACTCAATAAGGAAAAAAACACTATGAACAATTATATTTACCCACCCAATATTTATTATAAGTTTTAATTATATAAAAACAAATATTTATTCTATGTAATACCTCCACTCCTCCAGACTAATTAACAGGAAAAAACAGCTCCCAAAATTAACACTGGAATCAGTAGAATGTTGATACGAGTTGTTGCTTTAGATCTTACACAAACTTTGGGCTTCACTCTTGATGTCCACCCTATGTTTGGGTTGACTTGTGATTTGAAATTTATATTTTTACTTATGATGTGTCCATATCCAACACCCGCCATTATCTTACTTATTCTCTTCTTTTACCAACCGTTTATATATCTTTGAAGTTTCGAAATAAACAAGACATTGGAAAATTATTGATGCTTTTTTCACATAAAAACTGGAAAAAAACCCGAGTAGGGTCATTTCTAGCTGTTAAATAAACCAACAATATATGTGCATCAATGAATTATTTCTTGTTATATGAAAATAACGTAACATCACGTCTTTAAAAACTTTCTTTTTTTTTCAAAGCTTGCTCCCTACATTAAAACTTGATTACAATTTTGACGCATCCTTAGTCTTTTTATGTGCAAATGCACGTTATGTATAAAAACTTCTATATACCAATTTTTTTTACTAATACCTATTATTTCTTGCTATATATCACATCATATATATTATCTATTATATATTGTTTTCTCTTTTCCTCTCTAAAGTGTTAATTAACATTTGCTGTCCATGAATTCATATCACACGTAGAGAAAGTAAGAAACATATTCGTGGTACATGAAATGAAAAATGAGTATTCAGAAAAATAGAGACGAATTCAACCTAAGAAAACATTAAAAAACACTGAAAAGGAGGGAGAGGGAGAGAGAGACAGAGACAAAGAATGCTTAAAGAACTGTCCAAGTTGTGTTCTATTCTACAGTCTACATGAAACATCATAGGCACGTTGTGAGCTTTGCGATGTAACAGATGATGCATGAGTGAAAGTGGGAACATATTATTTCAACTCTAATATATATAAAGAGAAAATGCAAGATACTCTCATTTAAAAAAGAAAAAGTGCAAAGGAAAATTAGAAAAACTATAGATATATCTAGCTACCTCTGAAACCTTGATGAGAAGAGTGAAGGGTTTCTTGAGGGGTTATAGGAGCAGTGGCACGTGATATTGGCACGGCTCAATGGGACATTTGGAGCATTGAATCAGACCAATATCCCGTTAAACCGGTCCACTCTTCCCCTCCTCGCAGTGCACCCCATTTGGTGTAAGATATTATTAATCAGAGACGCATTTATAACCAACAGAAATATATATGTATGAGAACAAAAGTTGCATGAAACTGTTAATCGACATGAAAAAACAAAACAAATAGAGGCCCTTCATGTAATGGTGTGCATGTAACAAGAAGTAGATTAAAGAGGCCACGAAACATTGAAGAAGTTGCATTAAATTTCCAACAAACCCTTGAACTGAGTAAGTTGGAATATTAAATTAAATCCCAGAGGCAGAGGAGACAGACAAATCTGTGGCTTTTATAATGCTGTGGATTATATGGCATGCATAGGGAGAGGGAGATGTTGGTCCTGTTGAATCTGCAATATTTATCTATCAAAATTAAAACATGAAAAAAGGACCTTCGCCTTTTGGTTCTGGCATCTCTGCTACTCATATCCTCTTATTAGGCACTTCATAGGTCCAATGACTCATGCAACTGATGCGTCTGTATCCACAAGGTTAGGTGCCTCCAGTTCTTATCTCGAAATAACAGGATGCTTACTTTACATATGTGACAACTCAAGCTGCTCATCAACTAGTAAACTTCATTTTGGTGTATTGCTATGTCACATATTTTTTATGTCTTTTAATTTTTCAATTGTTTTTATCTACTTACAATCATTTTGATCTTCAAAATTATGTTGATATTATCATTTAAGTCACATTTTTTTAAAGAAAAATTGGTGTGATTAACAGATTACATTTTTAGAATTTTATCTAAATTTTTCTAACAGTTTCATAATCTAATTTTGCACTGTATACTTTGAGGTACTAAACCGGTTGTGTGGTTTACTTATTTATCAAGGCTTGTGGGTTGGATTTAAAATTAAAGGTGCCATTGAACTATAATCTATTTAGCAAAACAGGCTTAAACTTGGTCCGTTAAGTCAGCCCATTAGCCTGCATAACTAACTAGTACCTTTTTAGATTTTTTTTTTAATTTAGATAAAATCAATAAAAAAAAATAGTGTAAGATTTTGAGTTTCCATTTATTTTAGTTTGAAAGTTTAAGACCCAATATGTTAAGTTAGGAGATAATCAAATAAGTAATACGCGTTTCTCTTATATTATTGATATTAACATTGGACATGGAACAGTTAGAGCCTAGAGGAGGTATATAGATTGAATAATTTAGTTAAAAAATACTCCATTAATTAAAAAAATGGATAATAACTAGTAGAATTTTCTAACTATAGTGCTATCTCCGTCCGACCCTCCTAAAAAAGCAGAAAAGTGAGCGTGTCTAATTATTGAATTATCTTTTTTCCATTATTTAATATTGATTTTGTCTATTCATGATTATTAGATATAAGTGGGACCTCGATACGAACATTCTAGAACAATCCCGTGTTTTGTCAAATTTTTGGGTGATAATTTAGTTTAGAGAATTCTAGAATAACTTATACATTTCATTTTTAAATTAAAATCATTTAGGAACAATAATTTCTGAACAATACTCAGTAAACCTTTATGCTTGATATTTTGGAACCATGTGAAATGAGAGAAGGATATCTACATATATAAAAGATATATATGAGAAATCACTCTACACTACACTACACTACTGCACCATTCTAATTAAATCTAAATAGTGCTGCGAGATACCATACCATGCATGCACCACGTCAACGAGAGAGGGGGAGGAGGTGAAACTGGTGATGACATATAACAGTTTTATTAACTCTTGTTTTTATAAATTGAAAGAGGTTAATTACATATCATACAGAGATTCATGATAGAAACCATAAAAAAGAGCATGATAATCTTGCATCATGTAGTAATTAATTCTCCTACGTACGTCAGTACTAAGTCTGATGAGTAAATTAATCATAATCGTGCCAGCACAGTAACATGACTAGGCATCTTCTGAGTATGTAAAACCTGCCTCTGTACTCTTTTAACGTGGCGGAGATTCTCCTTCCAAACCTCGAACGTTGATGACCTTTCTGAGCCATTATTTCTTTAATTTCCCGAAAAGGGTTCTCAAATCTCACTTCTTTCTTAATCACCTCGATCTCCTATTGTGTTGTGTATGTGTTTGCTAATTGCTTGCCACACTCGCCATGTTCTGCAGGTTTTTATAGAGAAACTAGATCGTTAAGGGGAGAGTCACGGTTTTTGATTTTTTGAAACCACTGTAAAGCAAGTAAGCCACAGAACTAGATCGGTCCCACAGGTCTACCCTATGTCGACACAGCGAAGAAAACATAGATAGAAACTGTATATATATAAAATTAAAGCGAAATAAAATAGAAAAAAAATGACGTAACAAGCAAGCATAGACATGAAAATAATGGGGTAAGAAAGAGATGTGTTATAAGGGGTGTTGCGAAGAACGATGATGAGGTGTAAGGTGTAAGATCATGGCGTGATGACTATACGATAAGTCACCCTACACTTGGCACAGTACAGTTGGAGTTGAACGATGAATTCCGCGTCATGGCCGCACAAGTGGCACGTACCTTGGAATAAAATCATTTAGAACCAATATTAGCGATTAGAGAAAATGTATTGCACTCTTGTGTTTTCATTTTCATTTTTCTTTATTACTTTTCAATATTAAAATGTTAATTACTTTTTTATTATTATTTTGTTTTCTATTTTTAAAGTATTTGCACACGAGACTATCTAATTCAATTCAGGTGGTTGAAAAAAAATTGTATTGTCATATTTTAATGAATTGATCATTAGTCTTTTATTTGTCTTCTATATGCGAGGAAAATATGAGTGAGGACGTATTCCTATACATGGCCTAATGTATTTTTTTTATTTTTTTTTCTATTTTATCATTTGATAAAAATATAAAATAAAATAAATTTAATATTATTTAAAAAAAAGTAATTACCAAAAGTTATATATTATTTTATCATTTTTTTATGTCGTTATTATATTTTATTATATTAATTTGATAAAAAAATATGTATTTATATTTTTTATTTTGTTAAATTAGGATAATGTTGCGAATGTATTTTTGTAATAATATTTTGTTATTACATTTTTTTTATTAGTATGAATATATGATTATAAAATTTATTAATTTTGCATTAACATCAATATAATAATATTAGTATATTATTTTTTTTATTATATGTTCTATATTTCTATTGATTGTCATATTGTTTCATAATCATAATATACACATTAAAAATACAAATGTTAAAATTGAAACATGTATTGGAATATTATAATCTATAACATATATATTATTATATTATAAAATAAAAGAAACTTTTATATATATATTTATTAAAAAATGCTAAATGGTAACTAGTTTATTTTTAACATATCTTTTGATTAAAAAAAAAAATGTACGCAATTTACTTATTTAAATGAGAGTTTTTAAAAGTAGCATTTATATGATGTTGAATGTAATTTTATGATAATCATTTTAAGATTACATAATATAAATAATATATTAATAGTTATAATTTGAGGAGGATTAACATGAGAGAGAAATCTTGTAACCTTATAACATTCAATTATTCATGTGCATTTTAAATTTTGACTCATTGATTTAAATAAATAATAAATTTACATATTTATATACCTAATTTAAATGTGAAATAATATTTTGATTTATAATGTGAACATTGAATAAAATTAGCTTGCTAAGCAATTGTTATATTTTTATATATTAAAACTAATATATGTTTTATGATATTTTATTATATATATTAACATATAAATTAATTTTATTAATTTCTTTGGTTCTATTTTTTAATTGTTACGCAGTATTGTTGGTTTATTGATTGATTATTTGTCTAATTAAAATATTTTATAATTTTTACAGGCTATTTTTTATTTTTAAATTTATAATTGATGTTTTTAATTTTTGTATATGACATTTATAAAATCTACTTCATATTTTAAATATTTATCATATTGGTATATAAATTCTTATAATCATTTTTATTTTTTTACTATTGCACTTGAATAAAATTGTGGATATTTTTTTATTAGTATACAATTACAAATATTGTAAGCATATATGAAAACCTGTTACTCAAACAGAATTCTCATTTTTTTATTATGTTTACCACTCACTTAAAATTGTGAATATTTATTAAATGTATAAAAAATAATAAATTAAAAAAGTAATATTATTCATATTCTTTATCATAAAGTTGATTAAAAAAATAAAAAAAAAAATAAAAAGTTAGTTCCAGAAACTAAAATATGAAATAAAACTTAGTACAAATAATAATTATAGATGATAGTTAACAAATATCCTATAAAATTAATAGAAAGTTGGATATTACAATGATCACATTGAAAACAACTTCAATAATCATAAAAATTAATAAGCAAATAAACAAATCACCCACTAATTTTTAAAATAAACAAAAATATATATTTTTAATTTGATTTTATTAAATAAAACACTTAAATGTGACAAACAAAAGAATTGTGTGAAAAATAATTATAAGAAATTTGTAAAAATAAAATAAGAAATATAAACAATAAAAAAGTAATAGCATAAATAAAATTAAAACAAAATCTCTGAAAGTGAGTAATCGTGAATTTTGGATAAATGAAATATATTTTAAAAAAAAAAGTAGTTAAACTAAAATTTAAAATTGATGATTTAAAATTCTGTAATATTTAAGTTAACTTAAAATTGAAATTAAAAAAACAAACAAACCTTATGATGATCTTATTTAGATGAGTAAATTATAAGGGATAGAATATAAAAAAGTTTGTTATAAAATAAATACATACATAACATGAACGTGGAAAAAAAAAAACTAAAAAAAAAAAAGAAAAAATAAGAGGTTTACCAATTCATGGGTAAAGTTTTTTTATGCACAATTCCATCTTAAAATTTCATCATCATTTTTTTTTTTAAATAGGCAATAAACCGAAATTAGATAATGAATACATTATTAAGAGTATTAAAAAAATACATATAACATTAAAAAAATTAAGCAATTACTTGGATTCTCTACCTTCATTACCTTAAAAAAAAATTGATCTCAATAACCAAATTATTCTAATTTTTCACAATTCCATACAGGGAATGATATCTTATAAGATATTCAAAGCAGTTACACCAAATTAAGTGGAGGAATTACTTTGTAACTACTAAAACAAACCTTCCTAAAAGAGTGGATATTAGTTACAAGTACTTTTAATTTTTAATTTTTAATTTTTTTATTCAAAATTTTATTTTCCAATCAAAATAATAATATTAGTATAAAAATTTGTATAACTTTTTTAATTTACTAAGGATGAAATCATCTTCTAAAAGTGGAAACGAAAGAGCGATTATCAAAAGTGATATTATCTTTATTTATTGTTATAGATTAAAAAAAACACTAAAAAAAATACAAATTATTGATTGGTAAAATAGGTGTTAAATTTATAAAATTCGTCGCTATTTACAATAGAAAACAGAAACAACGACCACCAAATCAGGTGAAATCCTAGGCATTAAATGAATGGCGACCAATTATGCAAAGTATAATAACTATCAAGGTTTCAGTTATTAAATTCGTTGTACTTACTCTCAGAAATAATACGTCGCTAATCCGTCTCTAATTTTTTTTTTTTGGTGTGGTATAACAATATATGATTAAACAACTGTGTACACTTTTTATACCATTCTTTTTTTGTTTTATTTATAGAAATAGAAGTGAAAGATAAAGATTTTGCAATAACTCATGCACTCTGTTTCACTTAAGCTAGACAAACTCATTAGAATTGTTTACCCTCCGAATGTATTCTAATTAAATGGTTCTTTTCTCATTTTCAGTCCAATAATTTGAAAATTTAAGAACTATGTAACTTTTTAAAAAATCCAATAATTTTAACTTTAAGTTAGTTTTAAGATTAAAAGAAATTCTACTGTAAAATATACTAAAGAAAAACATATCTAATGGATAAACTCAAATTTTCAGCTATTCCTAGCTTTTGGATGGAAGGAAAGAAAATAAAAATAAATATGGATAGCTATACATTTTTTATATTTAATTTGATTGAAAAAAAAAAGAAATATGTTTTAGAAACATTTTTTTTAAATCCTTAAATTCTGATTTAAATTTTTTTCTCCTATTGTTCACATTCTTTCCATCGTTCCATAGCATTAAGAAAGATAGTAGGCCAAAATATCATGACATAGCTTACTAAAAAAATATTTAAGCACACAAGAATTAATTCAATAATTGAATTCATGGCCATTTTATATAAACCATATATAATGGTTCTAAATTAATACATATTTCTTGACATATGTATAAGAAAATTAATATCCTATGAATTAAACTGGACTTGTTTGCATAAATTATAGGGAAAAAAAACTAGAAGAGAATGTTAAGATTTTAAAAATAAAACTAATGAAAATGACTTGTTTTCAAATAGCTCAGTGGGTTAGAGCGTGTGGCCCTTAATCACAAGGTCGGAGGTTCGACCCCTCCTTTTAACGAACATCTATATTTTTTTTCTCCTAATTTTGTGGATAAGCCTTGGAATATTTATATTTGACCGGATAATAAACTAAAAGGAAAGGAGGTGTGTTGCAGTGGAAGTCGTACAGAAGAAAGCATGACAAGCGTGGTAGACAGCAGAGAATGGTACTTAGCTGCATATTCCCCTGAGGGTGTTCCAAACTCTGATCATCTCAAACTCCGCACCGTGACTCTCTCAGTAGGCTCTGACTCAATACCCGTGGGACACGTGTCCATCCAGATCCTCTTTGTCTCTGTAGACCCGTACCTTCGCACCAGACTCACCGGCACCCTCGACGGTCTTTTCATTGAGCAATATGAGCTGAACGAGGTATATATAACAAGTTCTTAGTGATGGTTACTTACTATAGTAATTAACAATAATAATATATTGCAGGTGATTACAGCATATGGAGTTGGGAAGGTAATAGGATCTAAAGACAGCAAGTACAAGGAGGGGGATCTTATAATAATTCCAACAGCGCCGGTGGCTGAATACTGTATCATACCCTCCTCTCGAATAACTCTAAAAATTGACGCTGCTAGTGGGATTTCGTTGCCGGAGTATCTAAGTGCCTTAGGTATTAGTATATTTATATATGCTTAATTGAACTGAACAACATTAGTTTATATGTGAATTGTGATGCGTCCAACTGCAGGGGTAGCAGGGTTTGCGGCGTGGGTGGGAATAGTGGTGCTGGGAGACCCAAAACCTGGTTCGAATGTCTTCATATCTGCTGCGTCCGGTGCTGTTGGTATGACTGCTGGCCAGTTAGCTAAGATTCGAGGTTGTAGGGTCATCGGGAGCACTGGCTCCGACCTAAAGGTCAACTTTATCAAAACCTTCTTTATAATGTATAATAGATTATGTCTACCACATTGCACATGCATCAGAGCATCATTGCACATGCATCAGAGCTCAGGAACTCCCTGGCCACTGCAAACAAATCGAGTGCCCTTATCCTCTTCATTACTACAAAATTATAGCTGAAAAAAATAAAATTAGACGAATTAAAAATTAAATAAATGTTTTTTTTTTATCAATTTAAGTAAATATAAAGAAATATTCCATCGTTATTTATGTATTTTTCCGTTTTATATTAGGATACTAGTAATTCTTTTTACATAGGTTTAAAAAATAAGATAAAGACAAATGCTAATGAATAGGTTTGGTCATTGGTGGAATCTTGTACATTTTTCTTTTATTTTTTGTGGTTTTTATTAGTTGTTCCATGCCCCTGCTATTTCCTTTATAAAAGTTGTTCGTCATCTTCTTTTGTTGATACGTAGCCCTACTTGTGGGCCATGTGCTATAGCTGTCATCAAAATCAGGCCAGTTAGCTGCCCACACTCACATGAATTTAATCTGTTTGGGCTATATCGCGATAATTTTTTTTTATATATTAAAATAATTAATTCGAAGATAATTGATGTTACATATAAGTGTTTAGAAATGATATTTAAACATAAGTTTGGAAAAGGAAAAATAGTGTAAATTTTTTTTACTTTATCATCCAATTACACGTTAATTTTGTTGGTTTTTTTTTAGTAACTAACTAACTTTAAGTCATTTTCGTTGCAGAGTCATAAATTTTTTTTATTAATTGACAGTATATTTTTTTTTTATACTGACATAGAAATTAAATTCTATCACTATTATTTGATGATGATATTTGAATACAACTATATTTTTCTCCCCTTTCCTTAACCCTATAGGCTTTCATTTGACTTTCAACTTATAGCTCAATGGTTGGTTTCTCAGGTGAAGCTAATTAAAGAGGAATTTGGATATGATGATGGATTCAACTACAACACGGAATCAGATTTTGATGCCGCTTTAACCAAGTAATCCACTACTCTTAATTTGACTCTTCAAAATTACTTGCCATCAATCATCATGTTAGTTTTTTTTCTTCTTCATTAAATTAATCAATCTTTGAAATATATATATATTTTTTTCACTATTTTAGTATTTCAAAGATTTTTTCATCAAATTATTCTTTTGAAAATTTAATTTGTCACCAAACTAGTTTCTCAAAACTTCTTTTTGTCATCACTTATCACTGTAGTCTGTAATTTTCTATCGAAAGTCGAGACTAATAAGATGATATTGTAGATTTTTTGTAAGATTTAATCATCACCAAATTAAATTATATCTTCAAAGAGAATGAGAAGATGAAAATATCATAACCTGCGTATATACGTGTCTCTGTGATAAAAAAGAGAGGGATGGAAATGTCATCACATAATAATTTAGTTGTTTGAATGAAGTTTTCTAGTATTAATGTAATTGACTGATATATTGTGCAGATACTTTCCTGATGGCATTGATGTGTACCTTGATAATGTTGGCGGTAAAATGCTTGAATCTGTACTTAACCATGTCAACAATTATGCAAGGATACCACTTTGCGGGATGATATCTCAATATAATAAGGTGATTGAATTGGGGTCAATTATTTATATATTTAATTAGCCATGCAAACATTTTCTTATGTACTTAATTTTATGATAGATAGCTTGACATGAAAGTCATATATATTATTGCTTAATTAACTCGATCAACAATTTATATATATATATATATACTGAATGGTTTGGAGCAGGTTTGGACAGAAAGAGAAGGCGTGAGGAATCTTTTGAACATGGTGGGGAAGGAGGTGAGGATGGAAGGTTTTATGCTGAGATCATATTTCCATCGTTTTGGAGAGTTTGCAAAAGAGATGGAGGGATACATAAAAGAGGGCAAGGTTACGTCCAAGCATCAAATCAATGTTGGAATCGAGAGCTTCTTGGATAGCTTGGCCTCCCTCTTCTCTAGCTCGAACATTGGAAAAGTTGTTGTTCAAGTTAATTAATTAACATGCTCCCCATAATATTCCAGTACCAGATATTGAACTATCACTTCTATATTTGACTCCACTGTTATAAACTCGTCTAAGAAGGAATATGCATGCACGTAATAATTATTTGTGTGAAATACGATTAGCATTTAAGTAGAATTTGGTAATTATATATATATATATATATATATATATATATATATGGTGTAATTAACTTTGTCTAAGCATGCATGTTATTGTTTTTGTAATGCAGAAAATGAAACAGTTCCCCAAATCTCACATAATATTGTTCTCTTGCAAAAGAATTGATATATTCTTGGCTGAATAAGACAAACAGTGGTGCAACATGCACTTAATTTTGGCAACAACAAAATAATATACAGAGAGGCTGTATACAGCGAAGGATCAGGATTTAAGTTAGGGGGTTAAATTTTTTTTTTTTATAAAAGTTAAGGATAATTTTTTTTGAAAATTAAATTAATATAAAATTTATAAAAAAAAAAAGAAATACTAAAAAATGGGTATAAAATTTATCAATTTTTAAAAAAATTAAAAAAATAAAATGTATAATAATGTGATATAAGAATAAAATGATAAAATAAAATTTATAAATATTAAATTAATTTTGTAAGAGTAAAATTTGTAAAAAATAAAATAAAATAAAATAAATATACAATTAAATCAAATATTCATTACTAAATATAAGTATAAAATTACTAATAAAAGAAAATTAAATAAATATTAACTTAAAAATTTATTTTTTTAATAATTTTTGTTATTAATATCTTTTAATATTTATATATATACATAATGAGGTGAGGAGGGGGCTAAAGCCCCTTTGCCCTCCCCCTCTTTAAATCCGTCACTGGCTGTATAAGGGTATGTAGTGCCGTTGTGTTTTTAAATAATATCATTTTTTTAAAAAAATTATGATAACTCAACTACTCTTTCTTTCACACGTACAATATTGTTCGTGCTAGCTACCCGTAAATATTATGTCTTTATATTTTTTTAAAATTCTTTTTTCACATTTTGAAAAAAAAAAATACTATACTACAACAACAAAATATCACTTCTAGCTGTTAAAAGTATATGAACAATATATTAGGTAAGAAGGAAAAAAAAAAAAGATAGAAAATGAGATCAATGGGAATAAAGAAAAAAAAAAAAGAGTGAATTTAAGAGTGTTTGGATGAGAGAACTAAAGAAGAAATAGGAACGAGAGAAAAAAAAACATGAATATATTTTAAGTTTCTGCAAATATGACATTATTTATTTGTAATTCTTAAAAAAAAATTATTACTTCTATGGTAAAGCACAAGGATATTTAGTGCACCTTAGCAGAGTAGCAGTAAGTGCGGATCAAAAAAAAAGAAGAAAACTGTTAGTACGTACTAACAAGATGTGATATCTTCTTGATCCTAAAGTTTTCGATAAGATTAAGGTCTTAGAATTTCTCTCTAAAATATAAATACTTCATTCGTGAGCATGCAGTAGCTTTTCATGATAAATATTAAAATACAAAATTTAATAAATTATAAACTAAATTAACTTTGGAATATAAAATTTATTTAAGAACTCAAGATTAATCTCTAAACTAGACTTTAATAGTCTCCTTGAAATAATGAAAGTTTTCAAACTAGTTTCGCCTCTCATATCATCTCGTGACATAACTGGATCAATGTTGAAGTGAAAGGAAATGGTTTGAAAATATATTTAGGCTTTTACTTTGCAACTGAACTAAATAAATCCATTTTAATGTTGGTGTCATGACATGCACTAATAGAAACTTTGTACCCAAAAACTCCAACTGCTTTTGAAGTTAATATTATTATGGATGAGAAACTTAGCCCACTTAATAAATTTATGAAGACTTTTTTTTTCTCAAAAAAATAGGTAAAACAAGCACACCAAAATTAATATGATTTAATTCACATAGGAACCAATGCAAAAAATAATTATTATGAAGCAACATGTTTGGGATTTTGCTCACTGTATCATCTACCTGATATGTACCTCACTTAGACTTGTAGTTGGCCTCTCCTCTGTGAGCTATATGTTTCACAGAAAAAGGGTAAAGCCAGGACCCAAAAAAGAGAGCTTTTTTATTATTAATAAAAAAAAAGAGCCTTTAAATTTATTATATGTGTTATTTTTATTGTTTTGAAAATTAAATACGATCATTTTATTTATTTACCTTTTAAATTTGAGTCATTTTGATCCTTAGTTAATTTATAATCTGCTTGGTGGAAAGTAAATTGAGAGGAAGGAAAAAAAAAGGAGTTGGAGTGTTTTGTCTTGTGTTGTTTTTTTTTTTTTATGAGTAGAGTTGGAGTGTTTGGTAGAGAGAATATTAAGGAAGAAATAATTTTAAAAATAATGAAATCCAGTGTATTATTTCTTATCTGTTTTTTTTCTCTCTTCAATTAAACACATTTAATTTCTATTTTATTTTCCATCTAATTCCATTCATTATACTTATTTTCATTCTCATTACCAAATATAACATTATTTTCAAGTTGAAAAAATGAAAGTGAATAAAATATTTCTTATTTTCTTATTTTTTATATTAAATAAAGATATTTTAATAATTTAATATTTAATTAAATATAAATTATTTCTCTTTTCTGTCCCAATCAATTTTTTTTTCCAAAATAATTTTAATCGATTATTTTTTTTCAAAATAATTTTTGTCGTAAATGAATAGTGAAAAAATATATTTTCTTAAGTATTAAATTACTATAATATCCTTTAAAAAATTTATTTTAAATAAAAAATAAAAAATATTTTAATTCAAATATTTTGATATTAATTAAATATCTTCCAATTAAGATGAATGTTAACAATCCTATATAATAATTAATAACTTTATTAAATTCATATCATATTATAATAATGCTCATTGCTCAATAGGTGTAGTATATCCCTAGAGATCAAGGGACGGTAAATTTAAGTAAAATTAAATTCAAAATTGAGGATTAGTCAAATAATTGATTAAAAAAATCGAAATTTGTAGAAATATTTGAAGTACACGGGAAGCCAAAGCCATAATTATGGTGCTTAAAAAAAATAATTACAAATGATAAATGAAACAACAATTATAGATTAACACCTTTGGTTCAAGTTTTTTTTTTTTTGAAAGATACTTATTTATTTTTAAATTTGGTATTTTATTTTTAAAATTAAAAATGATAAATATAATAAAAAGTGCATAATAACCAATTCATGAATTTAAAAGCACATTAGTAAAACCATTAAAATTCACTATCATTTCCTCGATACTTATTAATAAATATGCATTTTAAAAAAAAAATTGTTGAATTAATTGATATGATTTACTTCCTCCATTTCAGATTTTATAACGTTTTAGGAAAAAATAATTATTCTCAAAATAAATATCATTTGAAAATATCATTATTGCAATAAATATTTTTTAAAATTAATTTTCCATTAAATATTTCATTAATTAATAATTTATCAAATAAATGAAAATAAAATATTTAAATATGTTTTAGTCCCTTAGATTTAAAATATTTTTCTAGTCCCTTTGCAATAAAAAAAATTATTACAAATTATAATTTTTTTTATCTACAAATTGTACATTTAAATTACCAAAAATCAATCAAAATGAACTAAAAAAAAAGTGTTTCATCGTTTTAAAAAAATTGAAAAAAAAATAATTTTAAGGACTAAAACAAAAATTTGAGAATAAAAAACATATTTAAGAAAAAATTAAATAACTATTTCTTTTTGTCTGAATTATACCCTTTTTAGTATTTTGGATAGATAAAAGTGTGTTTAATATGAAGAGTTTAAACAGATTAAATAAAAAATATAATGGTGATACGATATTAAAATCGAATAAAAAATCACAATAAAACTTTTGAGGTAGTTGTTATAATTTCTGAATGATAATAAAATATAGGTTATCTTCTTTCTAATTTTTTTATTCATAAAAACAAAATTATCTATAATTTGTGATTCTACGGCGACACGTATAAAATAATCATAACTTATCTTTTTCTTAAATGAATGATTAATTATTAAATATAAAAAAAATCCATTAAAAAAATAAGATAAGCTTATATTAGTTAAATAAAAAAAACTATGGAAACAAATTAATGAAATTATGGGGTACATGGACATTTATCCCCGTTTTTTCCTCAAAGTACTTAATATTTGTTGGTGGGGGAGAGGGACCAATCTTGTAAGAGAGTTACGTGAGAATCATATTTCATTATAAAAGGAGATTGTGCTAGCTCAATCCGAAGAGAAGAGAAGATAGTGCATTCATCCTTAATTGATCAGAAGGATGGGTGAAGAGGTGAAAAGCACGGTTCCTGTTGAAGAGGAAAAATGGGTGTCGGAAAGCAAAGAATGGTACTTGGCGTCTTATGCTCCTAAGGGTGTTCCAACCACCGATCATCTTAAACTCCGCAAGGTTCGTCTGTCACTGCCACCTCAATCAATCCCTCATGCCCATCTTGCCATTGAGACGTTGTTTTTCTCCATAGATCCCTATCTTCGCGGCAGATTCACTGGCAACTCTGATGGCCTTTCTTTTTCGCAGTTTCAACTCAATCAGGTATATATATATATACACATCATGATCACCTTAATTTAATGAAAAATGAAAATACTAATTGTATTTGTGACTACAGGTGATCACAATATATGGGATTGGAAGAGTAAAACTATCAAATGACAGTATATACAAAGAGGGAGATATCGTTTTGAGTTTTAATTTTCCTGTTGCTGAGTATTGTGTCATGCCCTCCAGTGAGATCGCTGCAAAAATTGACGCTGCGACTGGGATTTCATTGCCGGATTATCTAGCCACTCTAGGTGAGACTTAATTACTTAATGCATAGAACAAATTAAATCAATTAATGTTACCATGTGATGTGCCTACATTACATACAATATTATAATGAATTGCAGGAGTGCCTGGATTTGCAGCATGGTTGGGGATAGTGGTGCTGGGAGACGCCAAACCTGGCTCAAATGTGTTCATATCTGCAGCTTCAGGTGGTGTGGGAATGATTGCTGGTCAATTGGCTAAGACCAGAGGTTGTAGGGTCATCGGAAGCACTGGATCTGATGAAAAAGTAATTAATTAGTATCTTTAAATTTATATCCTTCAGTGGGGGGAAATTTTCCAATACTAATACTAATGAGATATTGACTATGATATGATTTTTTATATTATTGCTTTCTGTTTTTTTATGTGTAATTGATTCTATATAATTGTAAATTCAATATAATTAATCAAGGGATCCTATTCCTAGCCTATCATTATTTGTTTCAATTCTATTCTTATAAATAAAAGAGCTGATCAGGAATCATTCAGGCAATTCGTTTCAATTACTCAATAAGTAGAATTTACTGACATATATATTCAACTCTTAAATATCGTTATTGCTTATTATTATTCACTGGCTAAATTAACTTAATGGTATTTTTGAAATATGATGAATGATTTCCCAGGTGAGGCTAATTAAAGAAGAATTTGGGTATGATGATGGATTCAACTACAATAAGGAAGAGGACCTTGATGCCGTTCTAAGCAAGTAATGGACCTTGAATTAAGTTAAGGTTATTAATGTATGACAGTTGAGAATGAATGAACTTGCAATTTTGCAGGTTTTTTCCTGATGGTATTGATGTTTACCTTGACAATGTTGGCGGGAAGATGCTTGAAGCTGTACTGAATCATGTCAACAAATATGCTAGGATACCACTTTGTGGGATGATATCTCAATATAACCAGGTGAATTGAACTATATGTGTTGTGTGCATGGATATATTGTGTGTTTAACCTAGCTAGATCGATCTTATGCTTGAATTTTATCTTAACCTGCATAAAGCATGCATATTACACCTAGCTAGATCTTCTTGGTTAATTACATGTTAATATGTATGTATGTATGTATGCAGGTTTGGACAGAAAGAGAAGGCGTGAGGAATCTTTTGAACATGGTGGGCAAGGAAGTAAGGATGGAAGGTTTTTTGCTGAGTTCACATTTCCATCGTCTTGGAGAGTTTGCAAAAGAGATGGAGGGACACATAAAAGAAGGGAGGGTTAAGCCCAAGACTCAAATCAACTTCGGAATTGAGAGCTTTTTGGACAGCTTGAACTCCTTGTTTTCTAGCTCTAATATTGGAAAAGTTGTTATTCAAGTTAAGCCTTAGTGCTTGCAGCATCCTGATATATATATATATACTTTTGTACAATACATTTCACTTTCAATCTCTGTAGTAATAATTATGTAACTTGTGTGAACTAGATTCTTTGTATTTGTGTTTGTTAGGAACTTTCATATCACTTGTTTTAAGTTTGTGTTTGTGTGTGCAGTTTATATATTTTTTTAATAATTTTTTTTATGATTAATTGATTTTAAGTGAAAATCTAATATGCTATTAAAGTCTATATATGTACAAACAATGCACTCACCATTTTCTATTCCATTCATCATCAAATATTAGGTTAGTTGGCGCTTTCACTAATGCTACATGTTTAGCACGATCATTAAGCAAAAGTTTTTAATTATATATTCATCATCAAGTAGTACCGCTGATAAATCCAAGCACTACAACCCAATTTGTTTTGCCTATTCACGTGAGTCCGCCAACATTCAATTGTAAGTCTTAATAATGCTCATAAATGTTAATGCCTAAACTCTTATGACAACTTTCACTTGCTTATATGACTTTTCGTTTCACAAAAAAAAGCTTAAAGAAATTCTTTGATGCTTCGTTTTCTTCCTTCTATTTCTCTCCCATATAGTCATTGAAAATGGCATTACTTCTTTCTCAATAAGTGCATCTACCACCTAATTTTGGTATTGTAGCAAACAAATCCTTCGGTTACATTTACAATTTAGGTAGACATCATATCTTGATCTTCTTTCCGTCTCTCTTTAACCTTTCATCACTATGGACCTGAAATATCCGCGTCCATATGCGTTTCATTCGAATCAAAGAAGGAAGGGACCGGATAAACTCCAGAATACTGCTCCAATCCTCAAAACAACACTGAGCTTGCTCAGAAGGATCACATAGTTGGATTCCTTGGCCTATTTACCTTCTCCAACTTTTACCAATCTAAGTATATCAAACTATTTTGTTATTTTTATTTTTTTGTTGTTGATATTTTTCATTTTTGGATTCAATTTTTTTTTCTATCTTATTTAGGTAGTTCAAACCTCAAAGACTTCATTTTAATTTTAATATTTGCTTCATTTTTTATGGATTCATTGTTGATCATTTTGAGATTTTTTTTTCAGGTTTTCTTAGAAAATATTACAGGAATTTTCTCTTGAGTGTATCATAGCTTGGTTTATCTTGCTTTGAAGTTTTCTTAATTTATTTTTTGTCATCAGTCCTTTACATAATTGTACCATAATTTTTGTTATTAGTCATTTTTAAAAACACTCAATTACTTTTCTTTTCTATTCAATTTTTTTTCTTAAGAGTAATCTAAAAATAAACCCATGCATGCAGAGGACCTAATCTTGTTATCTATAACATAAGTTTAGTACTCGGAAGTAAATGGAGATGCAAGGGTAGTCAGGTGGTTAGGAAAAGATTGTGAGTTTGACTTCCTTCATTAAATAAAAATTAATAATACTAACAATATTTAATATTTGTCGATCAATAAATAAAAAAATTAGTGTGGTAAATACTTGTTGAAACAACCACCAAAATTGAGTGAATCTTAATCTAATGATTTTGAGCTGTATTGGTAAAAATGATAAAGTAACACATTGAATAGAGTTAAAGTGAAGCCTAAAACAAAGTATCTTATTAACATAATAAAAAAAAATCATAAGTACTAAAAATTAAATTCATAGCAAAAAAAAACTTATAAATGCTAACAAAACAATTTAATATAAGTAATTTTTTAAAAACTGTCACTACAAAACGAGTGATACAAGTATTCACTACAAAAGTTGTGTTACTGACAAAATTATTTAATTTATTGTAGTAATTCTTACGTACCAAAATAGACACACTTATGTGTGCACATGCATATATAATGTGAAAATTAAGCTATTCTATATATATGTTACGTACAAATTCTATGTAAACATATTATATCATATATATATATATATTTTTTTTTTCTTCAAATTATAATGTTAAAATTATATATAGTTTATATGATATGAACTTTTTAAACATACATGCACACAGGTATACATAATTACATATAGTGTGAATTTAGTTATTCAAAGATGAACACTTAATATTTTACTCAATTCATAACTTCCTGTAGGTTTTAAACATTAATAAGTTATTAATCGTGTTGAATATATTATTTCAATTATCATGTACATGAAGTTTTAGATATAGTAGAATATTTGTAGTTATGTAATTTTTATGTTGACATAATTTATTTTTATTTTAATTAAAAAGTACATTATATATATGAAATTATTTAATAAAATATCAAATAATTTAAAAAAATTATATGAAAAACATAGACATGCATTATTAAGAACTTAATTATAATTTACCGGTCAGATTATTTGTTTCATATAAAATATAACTTTTAAAGTAGGTGTTATAAAGTTAATAGTCTTAATTAATTATGATCTATGAAAATCTATGATTTTAAAAGTCTTATACAAAATATTTATATTATCCGTATATTTTAATTAAATTTTTATTAAAATTTAATATATCGATGGGAGGGGGAAGGAAGGGTTAATCATAACACATCTATCTGGAAATGTGAATTCTGAAAGAAAACTCTTGAGGGAAATTAAAGGGTAAAACAAGTGAGAATATAAGAAAATGAAAAGAATATATATCGTATACCTTGGAGCACAGGGGTTACATGTGGAGAGCATCATTAGCTTAAAAAGTGGATGCGTGAGCGAAATTTAAGTACTTTTATTAGGTTTTGCACAAAGTATGAAAAGCACTGTTTCACTCATGCAATCTACGTGAATTTTAAGTGCAATTAGTAGTATTTTACTATTTTATGCAAACCAAGTCTAAAGATGCATATCCTTATTAATTATGTATATAAACTAAAATGAAAAAGTAGCATGGTTCATGTTTCAAAGTCCAACGATGACCATAGTTTTGTAAGAAGAAAGAGTAATATTAAGCAGAAAAAAGTTCCCCACACAACTTTTACATCACCCTCTATCTACTTGGAAGCCTTGTGGAGGGAAATACGTTTTCTTTATATTATTCATAGCTAGTCAAACTAATCATTTCTCCAATCATAAATTATTTTTAAGATGTAAATTCCTTAACTATAAAAAAAATATATTTAAGATGTATCTAATCAGTAAATAATTTAACTATTCGGTCACAAAAATTTAATTAAAATAAGCTAATAAAATTTATTTTTAATAAACTACACCATAAAATTCATTGAAATGGTTTATAAAAATATAAATAATTTCATAGTTTTTTTATTTTATTTTTTTGTAAATTCTTTCAAATACATTTTCTTTTTTTATAAAACTTAATTTTCCACCTGCATCTAGTGTTTTGGATAATTTCTTTTCTATCCAAATATGTAGGGTAGAATTAGTGATTGAAGCAAATACTCGATATGAAAAAATTGCTAATATCCTTTTTGTTTTTTTTACAGAATTACTAATATCCTAAGAACTACAATTTTGGCATACGAAAAAACACTTTTTTTTTTTAAATTTAATAGCTGGCCAATGAAATTATAACAAATGGATTAGTACTGTGTTCGTATATAGCACTGCTGTGCTGATTAATTAATCTGTATCGCTAAACGTCACGATATCTACTTATTCATGACCGTTTTTTTTTTTTTTATTCTTTTCATATATTAAATAAACTATTTTTGTTATATAATAAATTAATAATTACATACGCTCTCTCGTTTCCAAGAATAATCGATCGCGAAAAGTTTTTAATAAAAAAAAAAAAAAAAAAAAACAGCTGAGTTGTAGCAATGCATGCATGTTATTTATTATTTTTTATATTTTTAGGGAGTTATTTTGTTTGTTGTTTAGTATCAATTAATTAATAATGCATGCATGTTATATTGAAAGTTACGAGAGAGAAACAAATAATTAATGAAGTTTATACCCGGTTAATTATTTGTATATAGATATTTTTAATTTAGAGAGTCGGTAACACACTTCCTAATACTTCTTTGAACATACATTATTATTTATTAAAATTTATAAAATAAAATAAAAAATGTGACTTATATAAAATTATGATTTTTAATAAATTTTAATAAAAAAAAATTAAAAAATCCATTTAAAAGAATGTTAAAAAGTGTATTGTTAACTTTTTTTTTTCTAATATTAAGTGATGTTGGGTGAGTTTGTTTAAAATTAAAAAAAAATATATTTGTAAAATAATAATTTTTAAATAAATAAATATTTTATAAATAAATAAGATTTGTTTTTTTAAATAAGTAAAAAATTATTTATTTCAAATAAAAATTATTTAGACCAATACATTAGAAAAAAAATTATTTATTTTATTAAAATAAATATTTATTACCATAAAATAAATTTAAATAAATCAGTTTAATAAATTTAAATAAATCGGTCAATTACGCGTAGCGCTCGAGTAAAACGGATGTTCATGAATTTATTTATGTATAGTTTATTTTATATTATTTTATCACATTAATTCCTATGTATGCGTTAGGAGAAGTTATGAAATTAATTTATTTATAATATATAATTTTTAACTTAATTTTGATTATTAAAAAAATGCATAAGTTCTTCCATGAAATAAACTTATTTAATAACTACTTAATAAACACTTATACATAAGAATTTATTTTATATTATGACCATTTTAAAATCAAATATCAAATAAATATTTTTATGTTGTCAAATCCATTTTTTTTTATAGCAAATTGTGTCTCATTAAATTAAATATATATTTTTATTTGCATTAAATCTTAATTTTGAAATTCTAAAATGAATAATTTTTCCAATACATTTTTTTTTTTTTGACTGGCCAATACATTTAATTAGAGTTCACTCATTTGAAAACTCTTAAATGTATCATTGATACCTTTTCTCTTTTAAAATTTCAATGAACATATAAAAACATATTAAACCTTGCGCATGCCGGCAACTATAACCAAGTTGCTTCACCATAAAAAATAAAAAATAAAAAAAACATTTTTTCATGTTAAAATAGGATTTTTGTGTGAGGGAAGAGATAATGAGACCCACTAATTATACTGCTAATGATGTGTAAATTATTAGTATATATTCAGTTAATTATCAACCTAGGATTAGTTACTATTCTATTTCTATATACAAAAAAAGGAATAGCTAATATTACGCTAAAGCTTTTTTTTTTATTTATTTATGGGAATTACGCTAAAGCTAGGAAAACGGTTACTATATATAAAATAATTCATCCATTCTTAACGAGCGCATGGGGAGCATAAAATTTTAGGTGTAAAATAGACATTCCGTACTCCCTAGTGCAAACTTTCCGGCGGGAACAGATTAGGTGTATTTTGTTGTAGGATATACTTTTATTTTTTGAAAATAATTTTTATTTTTATATTTTTAAATATTAAATTTTTATTTTATAAAAGTGAAATCTTTGAATATTAAATGTTTTATTATTTTAAAAAAATTAAAATTAAAATAAATACATTTTCAATTGTATTTTTTTTTTCATAAAAATGAAAAGAAAAAACGGTAAAACCAAAAGTGATCATCTTACTATTTGAAAGTCTAAATTCTAATAAGCATCGATGGGGTAATTGATGCATATGTACAGAAAGCAATGCCAATGATCGATCGAGAGCAAAGTACTCCAATTTGTACTTAAAAAAAAACTAGAAATGAAAAACAGTTGAATATCCCAAAAATAAAGTCTAATTAAGTCCCACACGAAGCCATTTGTTATAAGGGGAGGGAATATGGCTGGTGTGCTGTGGTTTGAATTTGATGACCAGCCTAGCTAGAGCTAACTAAATAATATCTCTAATTAAATTCTAGCTAGAGTTAAATTTCCATCTACGTTGAATAATTTTTAGCATATGCGGGGCATGTTATTCCAGCAAGTTCCGAGAGTCCAAGCATACTCCTGGTCGGCGGCGGGGTCTGCAGCAGGTTTGGGTTGATTCTCAAGTCCCAATGACACATGATTTTCCCCTCCTCTACGGTACCACTCCGGCATTGGCATTTCTGAGGGAAACTGGTTCAGCAAGCTAACCAAGTCATCGTCCACCATCGCATTCATCTCCTCCAACACCTCCTCGCTAATATCTTTCTTCCCACCTGTGTAATTCATGATTCATGGTAGGAGTAAAAAAAACGGATTCAAATTTATGAAACACGAGAGGAAAAAGATTTGACCTTTTGGCAATTGAGAGGAGCTAATATCATCATCCTTCTGGCTTTCTTCATTAGTAGCAGCAGTAGTGTTGCGACTGTTCTTCTTCTTCATGGCTGACACCACAGGCACAGTTTCACCCTCCATGTTTTTCCTCTTACAAGATTGCTTATTCCCACCTAATAAACCTGAGTCCTCATCCTTATTCTTTGACTTGTTGTCATTGTAAGAAAGCCCCTGACCCTCCATCACTAGAGCATCCAACAGCCCACTGTTTCTCTGACGAGGAGGGGACAATGGTGCAACTTCATAGTAATCATTGTTGTTGTTGTTGTTATTAACCATGAAGCCATGATCAACACCACTAGCATAGGATGAAGCAGGGGTTGGTGTTTGGTTGGAAGAGATGTCGGGGGTGGAGCCTTGCACCAAATTAGGAAAGGAGGGTTCATAGGGAGATCCTCCTCCTCCTCCTGATGATATGAAGCCCCCATGATCACCAAAACTGTGGTTAAGGAGGCTGGAGGATGATGATCCATATGGAGAAAGAGGGGACAATGGAGGAAAAACAAAGTTTCCATTGCTTCCAGTACTGTTTTCACTGCAAAACTTGAAATGCTGGATTGGATTGATCATGTAACGGTTAGCAGAATGATCAGGTTGGTTGTTTTGCAGTGGAGTTGCATTGGAGGAATGATGAGTTTGGTTTGGAATTGGATCATTCAGCTTCTTGGGGTAACAAGATGATAGGAGAAGAGAAAATGATGAAGATGAATGAGGTGGTTGTTGTTGTTGTTCCAAGTAGCGGTGTTGGAGATGGTATGCAGTGGCTTCTGCATGGACTTCAGGGGGGTAAAGGGGTAATCCTGCTCTCTGACGCCTTTTCATTCTGGTGTTCCAAAAGTTCTTTATTTCATTGTCGGTCCTGCCAGGTAACTGAAACCACAACAAACATTTTAACGTCAGAGAAACAAACAAGTCATCATATCATAGGATAGGAACCAAATCATGTAAAGCATAATAAAGTTGAGAATATCTTCGGCCTCCAAAAGGAAACAACATTAAGGTGGGGTCCTCATGGAAGTACTACTTAATTAAGGAAGAATGAAATAGATACATTCAGACAAAAAAGACTGAGGTCAGCATATAAAAAAGAGTCCTCATTTTTTACACTCAACTTTCAGAAAATCCAAAGCCAGACAATACGCAAAAACAATAATTAATTAAAACCAAACGGGAGAAAATGGGGGCTGAAAGAAACTCCATTGAAGTGCAAAAGGTAAGAAAGTGAGATTCTCTTTTATGATGACAAAAGCTTCAACATATAATGTTTTATCAATAAAATATTTTTGGAGAAAACTAAAACATGTAAAAAATGTTGCACAACAAAAATTCCTTAGAGATAAGCCCATAACAGGAAGGGTTATGAATTTCAATTCCCCTTCTTTGCTTCTTTGATGGCTATAAAATCCAATGTAATTAGCATATCTTAATCCAAATACAAATCAGGAAATTGAAAAAGAAAAAAAAGGCTAGAAACATAAACCATGCATAAATGTGTGGGGGAATGGTGGGGAGTACTAAAAAATCACCATGAACCACGATAATTTTTTATAATGACACAAAAAATAACTTTAAAGTTATCAGAATCTTTTTAACGTGGTTCACCGTATTTTTAACAAGTTACATTATTTCAAGAAATCTAGCAACATACAAAAAGGCATAAGTGTGTTTAGATTAATAGTAAGAACCCAAAAATCACAATCCACTATGATTTTTTATAATGTCAAAAAATCACTTTAAAGACTAGAAACATACAAAAATGCATTAAGTGTGTTTGGATTGACAACGAGACTTGAAAATCAAGGTGATTCACGATGACTTTTCATAATGACAAAAAATAACTTTAAAGGCTACTATGATCTTTTTAACCTCGTCCGCCGCATTTCCAACACTCTACATCATTTCAAGAAGCAGCCTAGAAACATACAAAAATGCATAAGTGTGTTTGGATTGATAATAAAAATTTGAAAATCACACTAACCCACGATGGTTTCTCATAACGACAAAAAATAACTTTAAAGTCACAATGATTCTCCATCAATTTTATCCTTATCATGATTTTTTCAACGTAGTCCATGGCATTTTTCATACTTTACACCGAGTGTTAAAAATGGATCAAAATCGAAAAATTGAGAAATAAAAAAACACATTAGAAGCATAAAACAAGTATAATTGTGTTTGGATTGACAAGGAGGATCCAAAATTCACGGCGACCTGCATGATTTTCCATCGCACAAAAAATAACTTTAAGGCTATCAGAATTTTTTCAATGGTTTTCAAAAATCATACAAATCGGGAAATTGAAAAATAGAAAAAGAGACTACAAACATAAAACACGTATAAGTATGTTTGAATTGACGGCGGAACCCAAAAACCACGACAACCCACATATTTTTCATCACACGAAAAAATAACTAGGCGACTATAATGATTTTTCAACGTGGTCTACCGATTTTCCAACAGGCTACAAGAAGGAGGGTGGTAAAAAAGATCCACACCACAGGACAACAGGATTGCATCACAGATGGGAAAAACCAATGGAACGAAAACCAAAAATAAAAAATGATTGCACTAAAAGCCAGGAACGCGGAAAACATGCAAAGAAGAGAAAAACAATGACATGAACACATAAGTTGAAGTAAGCGCATTGATTCAGATACACAGATATAGATATAGATGTAGATATACCTGTGCTGCCATTCGGGCCCATTTGTTTCCAAGCTTGGAATGAAGGTCGAGGATGATCTGTTCTTCATCCGGAGAGAATGCACCTTTCTTGAGATTAGGCCTGAGATGATTGGCCCATCTGAGTCTGCAACTTTTGCCGCACCTTAACAAGCCAGAGTTCTTCTGAACGGAGTTCCAGTTCCCTTCGCCGTGCTTCTTCACGTACTCCATCAGGATCGCGTCTTCTTCTGGGGTCCATGGCCCCTTCCTCACTTCTTCACCTGATCTCACCTCACTCTCATCGGTGGTGCCTGCTGTTTCATCGTTGTTCGACACTGCTGTTCTCGCCATTCTGATGATGTGGCTGGGAGAGAGAGAGAGGATTAATATTAATGTGTCTGTTTTTTCTCTCTCCTCTCAGGAGAAAGAGAGAGAGAGAATGGTGGTTAATTAAGAAGAAGAGACAGAGAGAGTTGCAAGGGAACAATCCTTTCTGTCCTTTGCTTAGCTTTTTTGTATTGGTGCTGAGATAGACAGATACAGTGGATTTTAAGGGGAGAGGATGAAGAAACTGGGAGAGAGAAAAAAAGAAGAAAAAACGAAAGGGGGTTGTGGGGCCCAAGCCAAAGCCACCGCCAGAAGCAAAGCTAGCGTTGCAAAGGTTAATTTTGTGTTTCCAATTAACAAAGACAAAAAAACCAAGAGTGGGTGAAATATGTAACCAGAGGTGTGACCTATCATTTCGCTCCGAGTTGCATGCTCTGTGCTACGTTCATTGTTTCATTTTTCACCTTTTTTTTTACAACTCAGCTACATGCGCATACACTATATTTTTCTTTTAGTATCTAAGAAGAATAATAATATTTGCACCCAAAAAAAAATAATATATATATATATATAGAGAGAGAGAGAGAGTTGAATAATGTATTGTGCAGTTTCATAAAAAAAATAAAAATGTAAGGTGAAGTAACTACTGCTGTCATTAAATGTAATCATAATAGTTAAATAGAATTCACTTGAAAAATGGAAGAAAGTTAAGAAACAAAGAGTGTTATGAGAAAGTAGGGAGAAAAGGTGATGGCTTCACATTTTTCTTGTATTTGACCTTGTTTTTTTACCCTCTTATTATGATAGACTTTTAAAATACTTTTTATATATCTATATCTCCCAAAAAATTATTTAAATTTTAGCCATTTTCCGTACAAAAAGTTTTTTTTTCTTTTATTCATGAAAGTAAAAATCTTTAGCTATTTATCGAACATGTCTCCATTCTCGGTTGATTAATATATGTGATTTTCTAATGAATACTGACAGTTTTAATTATTATTTTTAAATCTCAATACAGTTTCAAATTGTTATTACAAGCTAGACACACTTTTAATAAAAATTATGAACATTACTCCTTCCATCCCAAAATAATTGAAATTCTAAAATGACATTATTTAGAAGTATTAGTGAAAAAATTAATTAATATTACATTAAAAAGTTAAATATAACACTTATTCTAAGATCATTTTTCTTTTATCGTACATGACACTTGTTTTAAGACGGAAGAAATATTTATTATTATTGAATTCATTAATAATTTTCTGATGAAGAAAAATATCATATTTGTCTTGTTTGTGTCACTTTTGAATTTTATTTATAATAATATTTTGGATTATTTCAATAACCGTTGTCTATTCCATTATACGTAATATACATTTTTACTATATTAATAATTCACCAATAATAAAAATAATCTTTATAATTAATATTCAATAGTTTTAATATATTATAATAATATGTGTTTAAATTCAAGTTAAGTTAGTATAGTTTATTCAAAATATGTATTTAAATCAATTAAGATTGGATTGATTTGAATTTAAGTTTATATATTTTTTTTAGTAGTTATATAACTTCAATTGAGTCAACACAAATTAATTAACAATCGTGTGTTGATATCGTTGGTTTGTTAAATTTCATATATAAAATATTAATTTGGTAAACATTTTTTAATTTATATTTAATAATATTAGTTTGAGACAATAATATTTTTTTTTATTAATGGAAAAGAAACAACAAAGAACAAGAAAATAAACTAAGGCCCTATAAATGAGACCCTGCAACATCAGCTGAGAAAATAGGCAGGAGAGTTGTTGGACACTGTCAAAATCTGAAGACTTTGGACATGGAGTCAAAATTTGACAATAATATTTAATGAAATTATATAATGCCATTAAAAAAATTAAATTATTTTAAATAATAATTAGTAATCAATAATGCCATTAATTCCTGTCAAATGATTTTTATTTATCTACCAAAAAAATGATTTTTATTTATAAATGAATGTAATTTGCCATTCACTTCCACTAATTATTTTAATTTTGAATATAAAAATATTTAAATTAAATTCATTCAAAATTTCACAATTAAATGAGTTAGTAGTATTTATTAGTTGATATATTTTTATACAATTTTTTTTTGAATTTAATATATACATTATTTATGTGAATTTAATTTCTTTTTAAAGGATAATAAAGGGGGGAAATATTTAGTTTATTTTATAATGTTATAATAATATTTTTTTGACATAGAAATTAAATTATATAATTTTCACTGAATGCCTTTAACCTTTCATAAATTTAAGAATAATTTTAAATAGTCAAACTTTTTTTTTTATTATTAAATGTTCTTTTATCTTTAAATTTAGTCAATAATAAAATTTATTATATATTGTATAGTTTTCTATTAGGTAGTGATTATTAGTCAATATTGCATTAAATACTTTTAATAATTAATATTTTAAAATTTAATTATTTGTATATGACTTAAAAAAATATTAAAACAATTAAAAAATTCAATTATATGGTCATTAATTAGTGTTTGACCATCTATAAAAAAAATAGTGTTTGACCATGTAATTTTATTTATTTGGAAGAGCTGATTAAGCTTATGTTGGAGTGGGACAGTGACCCACAATTATATATGAGGATTGTTTCTCACACTTATGACTTACCCTACTTTTATTTGAACATATGTATTATGAGGATTGTTTCCTCTCAAACTAATTGATTTATGTAAATATAAACTTATATACATACATTAAGTTATTGTACACTAACACACCAAAAAAGGTCTCACATTAAACAGAATGTAAGTAGTGAAAGTGGATCGAATTGAGTAAGGGATCCAACAAGGCCCAAAGCGATGGGTTTTGTTCCGCAAGTATCAGAGAAGTTTTGAGAGATCGATGATAATAATAATAATAGGAAAAGTAGAGAGTTTTTGCTGCTAATGAGAAAGAACAGAGAAAAATGAGAAAACATTTATAATTTTGGATACCAATGGATGGTCTGGATTTACTCTCCAACCAGGCTTAAATTACAACCATTAGATTCAAAATAGTTAAAGAAAGGGATAATTTTTTTTACTACAAACTTTCCAAAATACCCAATCATATATGTGAGTCTCTATATGAAAACGTGATAACTTTTCCCCAAAAGGTTTTAAAATTTGAAAGCTATTAATATTTAAATTATAAGAATAAATATATGTATCTATTTTATGTATACATGAATTTGAAGTTAATTGTAATACATTGATATTAAAAAGGTTTTTTTTTTTTTTTTTTTATATATTATCGTCAAATCATAAATTATGATATAATTAAAAAAAAATTGTGATAGAAAATTAAAATCGTCAGAAAAAAAAAATTATGAACGTAAGGATTAGTCTTTGATTTATAATTAAATTTTAGAACGTAAGGATTAGTCTTTGATTTATATTTGATTTAATAGACCAAAAGATATCCGTCATATATATATTTAGTTGGCTTGGCATTGTAAAATCATCAGAGACAAAAAAGTATAATTAAACCACATATCAACATGCATGTGTGTCAAACATGTCATCGTTAAGTACACATACACAATTATGATACTTAAGAGATTTACAGTGCATTTAAACTCATTCATAAAAAAAAAAAAAAAAAAAAACCAGTGCAATAAACATCTATTTTTTTGTTCAATATAAGGCTTTCATTGTCGTAACTCAACCAATAAACAGTATTTTTAGGATATTCCACTATATAATACATGCTTGTAACCACGTTGAAAGCATGATTCCGTGATGGTTTTTCGACCATGTAAAAAAGAATAGCTTAATTTAAGATTATTACAATTTTATTAACGTGATTCAGCACGTTTTCCAAACATCCTATACAATTCTTTCTGTGTATGAAGATGATTATATATATGGCTAAAGGTGCGGATGTACAGAAAAGACTTGCATAAAGTTGAATGTCCCTCGCATGCATGCTTGTTAGGAAAATTAAAAAGGTGGTTTAGTGAACAGGTAGATGTAGAGCAAAAGCAAATCATTCGAGAAGAAACATTGCGACTCTCACATGGATCTCACATCTCCTTTCAAATGTTTATCTTTTATTTTTATTATCTCTATTAAAAACATCATTCGTGTACTATTAGCTACTCTACATATTAAGCACGCAGATTTGAAAACTATTGTTCTTGGCCTCCTTGGAAACGTTGATCAGTTACCCATAAATACCACGGTGGTCTTAATTTAATTTATTTAGGAGTTAAAAACAAAAAAAATTCAAAATTAAAGGATAAAAAATATATTTTATCCTATTAGTTATATCTCTTGATTCTTTTTCTAAATGTAATAATCATAGAATAACATAATTATCTATATTTTATTTACTATACTAAAATAAAAATGACTTTAAAAGTAAGTACCATAATAATGGTTAGTATTGAGTTTTGAAATAAAAAATAAACCAAAAATTAAAAAGAACAAAAATATCGGATATGGCCCATAATAGATCAGATAACTTAATTATTTTATCACTTTTAAATAGAGGTCAACTTAAGAGACCGTGGAAGGTAGTACAATATTGATATTAATAATTTTATTTTTATTTTTATAAAGACAACAAAAGGGCCTCTAAATGGGAAAGCAAAGAGCTAGTTGGAATCGATAATGTAGATGGCTATGATTTTGTCGAAATCCAATCGTATCCGTGTAGTAGGGTCATTGATTATGATTTTGTTTGGAGTGAGGACAAGAGGTAAGAAGAGAGTAGGATGATCAACTTGTCGCACCATTTTAATCAAACCCAATGGAAATTAATTTAGTGGAAAGAATAGCAATAGTATGCATGGGAAACCAACAAATTAATATGGTTTCCTTCAGCCGGCAATGTGATGAATTTATGATGCTTCTCTCACGTCACCGCATAGATTCATAGTAGTATAATACAAAAAGGTAAAGCTTTTTTAACGTTCAATGTGAATCGACTCAGTATAGTATAGTATATACATCTTATCATCATGGTTTCCTTGGAATAAAGAAGTCAATATATAACACACGACACGACTATTATCTTCTTTTTTGGCAAAGCTACAGTCTTCTCATCAAACCTTGTCTGAGATATAAAATTATATCACTTTACACTCTTTCTCTTTTCTCATCTCAATATTAAATTTTAACATAAGGTAAAATGAATCTCCTATTCTCACATAACGTTTGTATTTCATAATTTTGACATGAACTTACTTACTCGCAAACATGGACACCAATCCCATTTCTACAAAGACCCTCGCAGATACTAACAAGTAACAACAGGCAGTACTCTCAACTCTCAAAGAAAGGGAAAGGACACACACAATTCACAAGTCACAAAGAATTATTTGTGACTCTAATAACTTGAGCGTTAGAAGTATGAAGTATCTATCTATCCTAATTGTGGAGAGGCATATAGCAGATTCGCAGTAAGAGAGGGAACCGTTCCCTAACGACAAAGAATAAGAAAGTGAAGTCTAATCATGTTATATATACAGTCTCTGAGACTTTTAAGAAGACCGAACAAAAAGACTATGTCTTATTGACATTCAAATTCATAAGATTTTTTATCTAACAAAAGGATCCATCAACACTATATGCTCACCAGAGAAAACAAGAAATCTAAATGGTACGTATTTACACTTTATTCAGATATTTATATATCATTACTCAAAATACTACTATAAATTAATAATTCATGTTCTTTTTATATGGGGCCAAAAGTGCATTCATTAGAACCTATCATATCAATTCACTCGTTATTACATTACTTGTGGATATGTATACTTGCAAATTCCACACTCAACATTTTCGATTCAAAAAGTTGTGTTGAAAATCCACATCAACTAATAATATGTCTATATATCAAGACTGTGTATAAATTAATAGGGAATAATGCTCATCACTTAAACTAAATTTTAGGATTTAGTTGACTCAAATCTAAATTCTAAGACTCTCCTAACATTTTCCAAAAACAAATTCTATATCTTTCAATTCATTTTTTTTTTTTATCAAGGTTTTAAGTTGCAGAATAAATCTACAGATGGGGTTATAATATTAAGACTTGAGAAGTCTTGTCATGTAATTAGTGTTGCATATATATATATATATATATATCTGTCAACGTTTGATCTATATTTTTGAAGAGTTCGCCAAGGGGTGATATGAACCTTACTTTTAAAATATTGGTGACCCGACCCCAATTATTAAAAGGACATGACAATTGGAGAAAACAAGGAGGGCAGGCCATGGCGAAAAGAAAAGGGTAACAATATTAGACGACCCCACTTGAGTAGACGAAGGATTCTCTTCATTAATTCTCCCATGTCCCCTCATTCTTCTAACACAATTCAATGTCAATTTCAATTTCAATTTCATTTATGCATCCCCCCCAACCTCCAAAACCGTGTGGAATTACTCTTACCTCATCACATGGAGGAAGAAATTTCATTTCGGGGATATTCAGCATTTAATTAAGATGACTTAATAGCTAGCTAGGTAGCAATATGATGATCCGATTCTGATATATACATGCCAATTATTTTCAACCGCTTCAGGACGTACAGTATTCGCATCTTTGTGTAGCTATGACTATGAGCTAACAATAACTTGGGATATATATGGACTTGAAAACTTAGTACATATCATAAACCATGCTTCATGCTTTCCTTAGCTAGCAGCTATATCATTTTATGTATGTGATTAGATAACAATATATACAAATTTATGGTTTGGTACAAGCTCTTTAATTACCTACTGCTGTCAGAGTGTCATATAATTATGTTAAACTCGCCGTATCTAATCCACCTCTCTCAAAGAGATGCAAAAAATCCAATTAATATTCATGGTGGCCAGATGTTCTGATTCCAGAATTACCCTTTCTATCCTATATATCCATGTTGTTTATATAGTATTTCTTTGGAAAACGAGAAAACAAAAAGAACTTGATTCTAGAAGAAAGCTTAATACTGTACTAGCAAGCAACCAGACTAGGGATTCTATAACATCGATCCTATAACTGTCAACAATATTGGATTCATTCCACCATGAAATTACTTCTTAACATGCTTCTGCAATACATATATATATATCAATTCTGCTTAATTGGTTCTCCATACTCCTTCTAATAATTCTAATCAATTCATGCACACAAGTATATATAGGCTTTTTGATTTGCTTTATTTTGGTTGAATATTTAAACCATATGATTATGAGAGGAACAAGAAGCAAAGAGAAAATTAACAAGTAGACAAGCACACACATATACATACCTGGGTTTGAGATTGCGGAGATGAAAAAGAAGTGCAAAATAAGATATTGACGCGGCTCAATCAAAGTACATGGCTGGTTTATCATAATAGCCATGTATTCAAATTGAGGCACGCCAATACCTTAATTTGTCATGTGCTAATTAATTCGTATATATAGCTAGCACTTCCCCATCGTTCTTAATTCCTTTTGATATCTCTTCTCCATGAGAGTATAGTTGAGTGTGGCTTTGCTAGCTGCACCTTTCTTTTCTCTCTTCCTCGATCCCTTCTAGCTAAGATCTCTCTTGTAGTATTTTGCAAATTAGGACTACAGACATCATTTGCGGCCAGTGGGGAAGCAAGTAAAAGTGGAAGACAACAACATCATCATCAAAAACCAAACCGGCTACCTATCTATAGTGTTTCTTGGTTTGACTAAAGACCACTTTTCTATCAATTAATTAAATTTACTCCTCCTCAATTTCAAAAAACTATTACATGCTTAAAAAAAGACTCGCCAAGTGTTTCATTTCATGTGTATACTACTACCTACCTTTCTAGTGGCTTCGTGTCCACGTACTCGTTTATCAAAATTTCCAAAATGCCTTGCAAGTCGCAACAAAATATTGCCTCGAATCAATTCAGACGCTAAGGGCATTTTTGGAGTTGACGGAGACTCAATTTCCATGCTCCCCGCTACGTATATGATACACACATATTTATCATATATAATCAAATTATTATTATTATTATTTATTAAGTTGTTATGGATTACACCAACCATTCTGTACCACCGACGGTGGGACAATGCCTTGTAACACTTGCAGAATATAAAATGGGGCCGTGTTATGAAAATAATATTTGTATGATGGCTTATTTTTTAAACTTATTTCTAACTTTATGTAATGCAACACACATTTATTTTATGAAGTCATTATCTATCGTATTCTTTTAAATAATTATCCTTGTTGGATATTCCTAACTTCTAAGATGTAGTTGGTTTTATTTTTTGTTTATTATCAAATTTTAAGAACATACAAAACACGAAAAAACAACAAAATTTCTTATTTTTACCTAGAAAAAATTTAAAAAAGAAAAGAAACTAACGCTGCTTAGAGTATCTGAATTTATTATTTTCATATTATACATGCCTACTGGTTTCATCGCTGGGCCCTACTAATTCATAACTTTATTTAAATTAAACCTCGCTCGAACTTGGCTCTCGAGTTCAAGTTACCACTTATTGAAAATAGGCAACCAACTCTATATTGTTCCCCACTCTACTTTTTGCAAAAAATATTAGAGTTGTCATTTTATTAAATTCGACACTCAGTGTCATTTAATCGCGTTTATATGTTTGGACTAACGTTTTTGTTTACAAATTAATTTAAAATAGGGTAAAAATTATGTGAGGGTTTTTATCTAACTTAAAAGATGGCTCCAAAGAAAATATAAAGAAAGCAGGCAAAGAAAATGAGAGTAGGAAAAGACGGGGAGGGAGAGAGTCGAGAGTAAGAAGAAACAGAGAGATAGAGCTGGAGCAATTAAAAAAAAAAACAAAGTACCTTTACATGATTTTTTTTTTAATATTTAGTTAAATTTCTCCTTTTGGAGTAGAAGAACCATTAAAAACAATGTTGGGTAAAAATCCTCACTGTGGCCGAAATTGTGGAGAGCCGCAAATTGCTGAAAAATCTTTAAAACAGAGTCACAAATATTTGGGGTGGCACCTACCTACCCACCTAACTAGTGCAAATTATCTCTTCACTTGTTATGTTGTGGATGCAGATTGCTTCTTTCTTTGAACGGTCAATATCTATCTATCTATCTCTATTAATTTATGTTTGACAAAGTTTAATACTTTGTGGTTGTGTTCTTCATAACATTAATTACTCATGGTTTCTTCTCAATTAAGGATTCCAATTCCTTGTGTACTGATTAAAAGAACAATGAGTTTTACTACTGTTTCTCCACCTTCATTTTCTAATACCCTTAATTCAAGGTTAAATTATTAGCCCGAGAGCTTTGCTCATTTTCTGAACGTGGATGTTACATTGTTTTCGACTTTTTTTTTTTTTTTTTTTCTGCTAAGTGCTAATATGTCAATACCATATTATGATCCCAAAGAAAAAACATATAAAATCCTATGCAATCATTAGATACATTAGTGAAGAAACGAAACTCTGGAGCAGCAGCACTGCAACAGGGGACACGAATAAAGAATTGACTAAATTGTAATTTTAATTAAAGTGCATTAATAATTGTAATTAGTAAAATTAATTTTAATCATAAATATTAATTTGTAATCTAACAAATAAACTAAAATTTTCTATTGGTAAAATTAGAACCAAATGTGAAAATTAAAAATTAAAAAACTAAAATCATAAATTAAAAAAAATTAAAAGAATCAAAATTACAATTTAGTCTGAAAACTATTATAAATAAAATATAGCACTTCACTAATAACATTACTGCAAATAAACATTGAAGCGGGTGGTTTGTTGCTGTCAAATAATCATATTTAATGGAGAAGTCAATGGTTGTGCTGCTTAGCCCGCCAAACAGGACCTTGTCTTGAGTATGGTGTCGATGACATGAATGATACAACCTTTGATTTGAATCCTCATTTGTTTGGTATAGGTCTCTTCCTTAACCGTTCTTCCTGTCCTGCTACTCTTTCACTAATACCGGTGGAGGGTAGTTAGTTAGTTTTCATTTGTTTTTTTGGGCCCTGGCTCCATTAAGGCATTAACTACCAGAAATTAACAAAACTATTTTTGGTACAGTAGACATAGAATAACTTATTATTATATTGTCGTTAAAAAATTATAAAAAATCATTTTTTAACTTTAAAATTATTAAGAAAAGTCACCACAATTTTATTTGAGTGGAGTAGAAGAATTATTTCTTGTAAAACTACATATAATTATTAAAAAAAGCATATGAAAACTACAAGAAACAAGGCAGGAATGGATGGCACTCAAAGACAAAATTATTATTATGGACATAGTTTTGTCTCGGTAAATATCTGTTTATTTTAATGCAGCATGCATTCTGAACAAGTGAAGTGTCCCTCAAAACCAGCATAGTTAGTTTTGTACTTTTGGGGAGGACCTTACTTAGGCTTAGCTTCATTCTTTGGTCCAAACTGTTATTGGTTTTGGTCTTTCTATGCAATTCACATTTTTGTAATGGTTTTGGGTTTGAGAGAACACACTTCAACCATTGAGAACCGTTGACTTCCATGGCTGAGACAACACCTCTTGTGGTAGCTGGACTCGCAGGTTCTCGACTTAGGTGTCACAGTTTGAGGACCAGACACTATGGTTTTACACTGAGTTGGGAAAAACAGCTAAAGAGAGCACAAAAATGTGGCGGTGTGTGTGTTGGCCGAGCCAAGAGGATTTTGGGGGATGAGAATTCATGGAAGCCAGTGAAGATAATGATGCATGTGGTTGATCATCATCAAATGGATGGTGATGTTTCCCATGGAGTGCATAAGGATTTGGTCTCCCTTCCAAGTGGGTGTTAGCTTTTCTACCTTTCACTTTCTTCAAGATGATTAATTGTAGTAGGAGTAGTATTTAAGGAACCTTATTAGTATAAGTTTGTGAGCATTGAATATCCATATTGGATTTAATTTATTCCATTGTTGCTTGCTTACTTACTTTGTATTGCTGAATGAATAAGTTCTCGTTTTTGGGGGCGTTTGATTTCAAATGCTTAGTTGGACTTGCACACTTTTTGTGACAACTTGCCAGGCCATGGTTGGGTACATGTATTATGAAATATAGATTAAAAATCTTGCCTGTTTATTAAAATTAGGTTTTTAACACAACGGTTCTTGGGTTTTGTTCTTTGGTTTTCCATTAAACTAGTCTAATATTTCACATTATTTTCATGTTCTTGAATGCTGGGAAGCATTGTTCAGAATTTAATATGCACCTTGATAAAAAAAAGTTATGAACTCATTTGAAGAGCTTTAGTTTCATGATTAGACTAGTTGTAATCATTTAGAAAGTTATGGGTCCTATTCTGTTTACTTTCCCATCTTATTGCATTATCATTTGACTTCATGCATTCCCATCTTGTAATTTGTTACTAGTTTTACTGGAAGATATCAGATTTTGAAACTTCTGTTCTGTCACTAATTGTAGAGCCATTATCCATATCTGACATTGTGGCTGCTTCTGATGAAAATGCTAAAGTACGGATATCATATAAGGTAAGATGATGATGTATGTAATGGTTGTCTCTGTGTGATTTGATGATATCAATGGTTCATTATTTGCTTCGATTTCTAAATTATTAGGGAATACCAGGATCATACAGCGAGGATGCTGCACTCAAAGCATACCCCAATTGTGAAACGGTTTCATGCAATGACTTTGAAGAAGCTTTTAAGGTTTTGATTTGACATAATATATAATAATATTCTTGAAGATAATATTTGTATAAAACTGTAATAGTCCTTGTTGTCCTGACAGGCTGTTGAGATATGGTGGGCTGACAAAGTTATCCTTCCAATAGAAAATACATCTGGGGGAAGCATTCATCGAAACTATGATTTACTTCTTCGCCATAGGCTTCACATTGTTGGTGAGGTTCAGTTGGCTACTAATCTCTCCCTTCTAGCTCTGCCTGGCGTCAGAAAAGAGTACCTAAAACGGGTTCTAAGTCATTCTCAGGCAAGCCTTCAAATTATTTTTCAAATTGGTTGGATTGTTCTCTTGAAAGCGGTGTAATGGTTGCTCCACCAGTTAGTTAAACAACGAGTGGGAATATAACAAGTATTTTAATGGTGATGCAATGGTAGACTGTGATTGATTAACAATGTAAAACTATTTTACAATATTAGTGCATTACCATTAAATTCTAATTGAAAGGTTTTTGCTTGCAGGCATTTGAATTGAGTGATGATTTCCTGACTAAATTAGGTGTTGCCAGAGAAAACGTTGATGACACAGCTGGTGCTGCTCAGGTAATCTATCCACATATCCTATGTGACTTCAGACTTTTCTAAAGTAGAGAATAATTTTGTTCTGTTTTTCTTAATGTGTCTATGAGATTAGATTATAGCTTCAAATGGTCTGTATGATGCTGGTGCAATTGCAAGCATTCGAGCTGCAGAAATCTACGGGCTTAATGTACTCGCAGAACGAATCCAAGTAAAATCCCTTATCAATCATCATTTGCAAGAAATTGTCAATTAACTTGTTGCTCATTACCCTTCATTTGATTGTCAACAAATATTCTTATATGCATTTGAGAGCTTAGTTTGTTCATGTTATATTACTTTGAAGGCAAAGAAACTAGGCAATGGTACCAGAAATTTGCAAATAAGAATTTTAGCTTTGGTACAATCAGTTTGTTGACTAGAGCCTTTATATTACTGATTTACTGTGAATAAGAAATGTGTGTTGGTTTCAATGCCTTGTACAGGATGATTCTCAAATCATAAGTCGTTATCTCGTGCTTGCAAGGGATCCAATAATTCCAAAAGCTGATAAGCCCTTCAAGGTAAAAGCTCCTTTGGATCTATAACTACTGTCTCATAATCATGCTACAAGATTCTCTAGAACCAATCATTCGTTATTTTCAGACAAGTATTGTGTTTACGCTGGATGAAGGACCTGGAGTACTGTTCAAGGCTTTGGCAGTATTTGCATTGAGGGACATAAATTTAACCAAGGTTATCTCTGAAAATTAAAAATAAAATCGTTTTCTTCTTGTTAATCTAGTTTATTTATATTGAATTATTGATTACAAGTAACAAAATGTATTTGAAATCAGATTGAAAGCCGACCACAAAGAAATCGACCATTAAGAGTTGTTGATGACTCTAACACTGGAACTGCCAAGTGAGTTAGCTTTTTGCCTTTTCATGTTGCTGCATCCAATGTCTGGTTCAAACTAGTTTGTCTTTAATTGCTGCAGTGTTCAAACATGTGGTTTAATTTTTCACTCTTCTCCTAAATTGTTGTTTTCTATTGAGTGTGCTATTACTTTTTCTTCTCAACTCTTGTGCTAAATAATTTTAGGGTAAAGTGACTCTTAGATATATCTGAAACACGGTATTTTCTTTACATGCTGATGCAACATTAAAACAACCTGTTGTATTTTTTTTTTTTTAGGTATTTCGATTACCTTTTCTATATTGATTTTGAGGCGTCTATGACTGAGCCCCGATCACAAACTGCTTTAGGACATCTGCAGGTCTGTTCTTTGACTTCTTATTTTATGATTTGAATTGTGTCTTTTGATTCTTGTCTTGGCTTTCATCTCCTCTTTAACTTTCTAAACTCCACTTCTACAATCTAATGTGCTCAATAGAGTTTTCTTTCTTGAACTTTAAGTCCTTGACTTGGATGCTTGAGTAAGTAATCACAGCTCAATTTGATCCTTCTGCATCACTTTAACCACATCATTTTTGGTATAGCATGATAAAATGGGACAATTTTGCAAACAAAAATAGCAATGACAATTGGCAGAAGCAACTCCTGCAAGCCATGAATGTGGTCTTCTGCAGTTTGCTCACTTGCAAAAATGTTTCAACTGAATGCCTGTCCATATACAAGAAATTTCAGTCTACTTGAAGATCCACAAAGATATTATGTGGAACTAATAAAAAAATAATCTTACTAAACTTGATGTTTATTTAATATTAAAGGACCAATGCTGCTGGCCCATTAATTTTGGGTAAATTGGCCTGTGCTTTATGTTTTAATATGCCCAAGACAGTGGGCCTTGAAGAGTGCCAAAAGTTTCTGAGGTTTGTCTCCAGTGGTGCTGTTATATCTATTAGGTTCCAATCACTATTTAACTCAATATTTTTCATTACTACAACAATCACTAAAATTCATACAACAATCATTAATTAACCCTTCAACTTTCATGTCATGAGTATCTAACCACATATCGAAAACCACTTTCTGTCCCTACAGGAATTTGCCACATTTCTTCGGGTGTTGGGCTGCTATCCCATAGATACAACCATATAGATAGCTATCTGCTTTTTTATTGGTCAGTTTTCAATGATTGAAGAGGATTTGGGGCTACTTGGTGTTCATGTCAATATAAAACAAGAGCTGTCAGATGGTCAAAAATGTAATTTATGATAACAATAGCTGATCCTGGCCTTAGTTCATCTAAACTTCGTTTGATATGATGGTCATTGAAGATGATATTCATGAAGGATAATAATAATAAGGTATGATGAGGTTTTAGCCAAATATGTAGTTTTTGAGTTTTCTTTCTATTACATTGTCAAACCTCACAAAAAGGAAAGAATCCGCTAATGTGTTTTGTCACTGTGATGTTTAAGAACATGTTTGGTTCGCATCTCATGTCTTGATTTTTATCATCTTCCACCCACCAAGTAGTTAGTGTGTTTTGTTTGGTTATATTCTGTTCATATATTGAAAATATTCCTATTCTAAGTGCCTTTAGCCAAATGTGTAGTTTTCATTCCATTACAAGTCAAACCAAACAGAAGAAATTAACAAGAAAAAGCTGCTGATGCATGGTTGCACTACAATGCACTCTGAAGTCACCATAAACATAACGAATGAGAACATATATAATTGGTTCGCATATTATCTAATGTAATGTCATGTCTTTAATTCTTATTGTGACATGTTCCAAGCCACCAAGTTAGCACGTGTTCTTGCTATATTCGATTCACATATATAGCGAAATTAAAATTATTCTAATCCCGAATTTTGCTAAAGATTAAAGGGTTGTGATTCGTGACGTAAAAGTAAAATAACAAGTACAAAAATATTACTATTAGTTTCACTGTATGTTCTGTTCATGTGCACCGAATGAATAATATTTGTTCTGACATAAACTCACCTCATTATTCCAACAACAAAATCTGACATAAAGAAACAAGTTGCCGAATTTGAATGACGCTCTTGTGGACTCCGTCGTGGAGATCTACGTGTTAAATTTGATTTGAACAAGGTGGATCCTGCTGTAGCAGATGGGGAACAAAAATCACAAGTTCAATAGCTCGATCGTCACAGTACTGTAATCGGCAATGCGAATAACTTTTTTTTTTTTTTTTTAATCCAGGATATTCCTCAATCAAGAGTTAGAAATTAATTCCAACAAAAATTCTTTTATACATGATGATGTGATCTTTTTTTTTTTAGGAGAAACAAACAATGAGATCATGAACAAAATAATTATACTTTTTAAAACTAATATATAGACTAAGTGTTAGAGGATATGTGAAATAATTATACTCATGAAATAATTATCTAAAACTAACATACAGGCTATTAGTTTTATTCATGAATAATCTTTGTGGAAGATTACTTTTTAGCGAAGTAGTAAGAGTGTGTTTGAATACAAAAGTTAGGTGAGAATAGTTTTCTTTTTTACATAGTCCAGTACAAGTTTATTCTTAAGGTGACCGAACCCATTTTGAATCAACCATTTGTTGATATTTTGATGCTCTTATAGTTACCGAAGAAATCAATTATTTAATATTAAAATATTCCATGCTCAAACATTGACCTCTTTGGCAAATCTAACTTTTTGCCTAACTTGAATTTCAAACATGGCATGCTGGGTGGGTTTCGCCATGTCTTACGTGCGTCTTGAATACAAATTATGAAAATCCCTGTTCTATGATTTCAAAACATTTTACCAAACAATACTCTAGAAATCGTTTCAATTTTTTTTGAGTATTTTTGTCTTTCCAATGCATTGTTTATCACATTTAACCCTCCCCCAGATGTTTTCAGTAAACAATCTGCAAAATTGGTCGCACATGGTATAAGGAAAAAACTAATTGATGACGTATATGCAATATAGATATGTCTAGATGCATCAACGTTCAATTATTCATCACCCTGTTATCGTTCCTCTTATTTTTGTTTTGGTTGTAAAAAAAAAAGTAGGTAAAGGAAGGAATATTCTGTGACTTGCTTCACAAAAAATGTAAAAAAATGACATCTTTGATGGCGAAAATCAGGGAATATCCACTAAAGGATGATCAAAACAAATTTGAACGTGCTGTCAAATAAATAAATAAATTGAAACTGAACGTTTATAACCGCTATGATATTTTCAAGATTATATGCACTCGAAAATCATGCCTTGTTTCATACATTCAATCATAAATCACCATTATTCATCAAAAAAATCATAAATCACCATTCTAAGAGTAAGAGGCATGACTATGATTTTTTTAATTTTTTTTACCATCCGTACATGACTCTGACGCTCTAGCAACACATAACTTAATAGTTAATATAGTATCCGTACCGACGTAATTCAACTAAATTAATAATAGCTCGTAATATATTGAGAAAAAAAAAACTAATAACATATTCTCACGATGTTTTATAAATATTCCTATATCTTTATGGAGCCCCCCAAAAATACATACACTACTATACTTTATTACTTGATCCCTTCGTGTCACCCAAAGAATAAGAAAACAGAAAAAGCCCGGCCATTGAAATATCGACAAATATTACAATTATATATTATAGTATTCTTTTACACAACGAAAAAAAAAATTAACGTGATTAAGAAAGTCTAGTTCATAAAGATACACAGTAAACGATGATGGTAATGGAAAATTAAAAAGGAAACAATCGTGAAGAAAGATGCATTGTGAATGATGGTGATGCTCTATACTTTTTTGCTTTGTTCTTTTCCTAAAAACATTAGACAGATGCGGCGTGCCTATACATACCAAACTTTTTTACTGCTTCTAATGTTCCCGTGTATTCGTCCAGGTTCAGTGAGCTTAATACACTAACACCTTTCCCTTTTTTTTAATTTTCCGACATTATGATTATTTAAGACCTAAGTAGTCTCTTTTATAAGTGAGGGAAACAATGCAATAGATCTCGATGGGACAAGTGCCAACAACCACTTTATTTTCGTGCTCATAAACTTGCCTGTGGCTTTTTCCTTCACCCACTTCCTCCCTCATTCTGATAAACTCGACTACTTCATTGGTATGCTAGCTTCTTCTCTCTTCCTGTTCATTATTCTATAATCTATGGTTCATTTGCTTCATCTTTAAACTTAAAGAAACTTAATTTCCTTTTTGGTTCTTATTATCTCACACTGCAAGGTAATTAATGAAGTTTGTGTTTAACTGAAATACTATGTTTTTAGCTGTTTTCTGCTTTCTATTCATCACAACACTTTAGAACTCCAAAGTTACAAACTTTAATTAATCTGCTGGTATTGATGGGTGTAATTAATTTAGATATTGTTCTTAGGAAGAGTTCTTTGATTGATCTGTTGGTACGGACGGCTTGTTAGATAGGTTCTCTTGACTTGACTCAATATTATAGTTTGCGGAGTCCCTCTCCAAGGTTTTGATCTCAATTAATCCATTATTATTACAAACTAGCTAGACAACCTAATATCCGTTGCTTTCAGGTACTTTTGTATGATACTTTTTCTATGATTCTATGAATATTCTTTTTCATATGCTAAATCCATGCAATTGGATTGTGTGTTATATATTAAATGGACCTCAAGGAAGGTCTTTTTGTTCAAAATCATACACCAGATAATGAAATAAAGCAGTAAATAATTAAACCAAGAGATGGTCCCATAATTTAAATTAATTGTACGGTGATTGGTGGGTTGTAGATTTTGCGTACGGAACGCTATTAAAGTCTCCAAGACTGATTTATTATCATACGATTAGCCAATGTAAACTGAGCAGAACATGTATGGTTGAATATAACAGGTTGAAATATAGAAGCTCTCAACTTCGACGATAGATGCGAAACTGAAAACCCCTCTTTCCAATTACTTTGTGCCAAGTGTATTATATATGTTACTACGTGAATCTTCACAAATTATAATGCTGGCTGTGGCAGCCTTACTGGCGGTGACACGTTACCTCCAATTAATTATTGATCTTTTATAAACTAGTAACAAAAACATGTACGTACCTAACCGCGGTGGCAATAATATACTAATAGTTTATAGTTTGGACTGTTTTCATTTTTCAACTATGAAAGGGATGTTTGCCTTTGCTTCTTAAAGAAGAAAATGGTTTCACTGGCATAATTTATTAGTGGTTCAGAAAAAAAAAAAAAAGAAGTAAAAACATGGGGAAATCAGCGCTAATTAATACAGTTTCTCAATAATTTGAGTAGCAATTTACATTTGGGTTTTGTCATTTGTGCAGTTGAATGAAGATGTAACTCATTAGGAAACGGAAATGCCATAATGATGGGTTTGGGGCCCAAACACAGGTAATGAGCCACTAGCAGTCTAATACAAAATCCCTTTATTGAGATTCAGCAGTTTAGGCAGTGCTAAAAATAACATGAAATAATGTGTTGTTCTGTAGTTTGTTCACTCGCAATAATGTTATAACAATTGAATGCTTTCCTAATATAATACTAGACATTTCAGCCAACTGAAAGATCCACAAAGCATCAAGTATCTCAATGATAAAGGACATAATAAGCTGCAGTTGAAGATGCATGTTGCTCATGCTCAAAACTGTGAATCAGGAGTTGCATATAATGCAATTATCAACCAGCAATGCTTCATTTCTTATGCGTCTTGGCGTTGCTTCTTCCAGGTAAATTTGACTGGTTGGTGTGATGTTCATCAACTATATAGAGTACTTAAATATGTTACTAGTCCTTATGATATACATGCTGTTTAATGGTTTTAGTCTTTATATATGTATATATTTTTTTGTTGGTTTTCATTTCTATAAAATTTTGTTTTGCAGTTTTAGTCTCGGTATTGTTTTTCACTAATAACGTGACAATGGTGTATTGAGAACGAACATGATGTTTCTTAAATAACATAGACTAAAAGTCTTCAAATACACATAAAGACCTATTGTCAACAGTTTATAATTTTATGAAGACCACAAAAAGTAACACCAGAGACTAAAACCTTAAATATAATTTTATATAGACCAAAACCAATATTTTTGGACAACCTAATTAATTAACTTTGTTTTATAACTTTGCTGTATACACAGGCTGCGGCAGTATCTTATGCTAAACTTGTTGTAAAGCTGATGGATAGCTTACTCATGGCAGTGAAGGCCACAGTTGAGATGAATAAGGAACTGAACACACAGAAAATGGGAGCACCCTTGTTGCACAAAACTGTTATTTTCACTGATATGATACGGTGCTGCCAGCACAGACCTCATTGATGGCTTTTATTAAAAAGCTCATCAAAGATGATGGTCACGATCAAATTATCTAATGCACCCTCTTTGTCAGGTACAAGGATCTTAAACCATCAAGTGACTTGTTGCTGCTTCCTACAAATGTGCTTCAGTGAGGTCCTCATGAGTTCTTGTATGTGTACTGCTGAAAAGAGTTCCCCTTGGATACTTCAAAATTTTACACCTTTTTAATCACATGCTGTTATAGCATCAGTATGAGATTGTACTGCTGAAGAGAGTTCCCCTATGATACTTCAAAATTTATTTACACTGTTTTAATCATATGCTATCATAGCATATAAGTATGAGATCCTGAGTTCTTGTACTGCTGAAGAGAGTTCCCCTTGGCAACTTCAAAATTTGACACTATTTTAATCACTTCATTTGCTGATTAGTATTATCTTAATTAAGTCTCTTTTGGCATTCCATCAATGTAATAGTACTGCTGAGTTTTAGCTTTGCAGAACAATATAATAAATTCAAGTTTATGTGTTTGTAATATGAGTTGAAAAATATTAGTTTTGACTTGCCACCCATGTGATAAAACAAGACCAAGACCTGATATTCAATATTCAAAATTCAATAAAAAAAAAAATTATAAATGGGGGTGGGGGTGGGGGTTTGATATAAAAGAAAACATTTGCCGATTATCAAGATATCATCGATGGTTCTTTCAAAAAAAAAAAAGATATCATCGATGGAATAAATGTACCAATCTGTACGGTCATTATCATATGGATTTGCTTTATCGACCATGAATAGACAAGAAGCTCCACTTTCCTAGTCCTTTTTTAATTTAACATAACACGAGTCATTAGGTCAAACAACCACAAAAAAGTGGCCACTAATGACACCACTGAAAATTGTGTTCCACTCCACTCACCAATTAGGATTTAGGGGCGTATACATGACGTAGACCCGTCCTCAATATACTTTTAAGAGATTTGAGTTGAAAATGGTTTAAATATATTTTTATTCTCTTGTAATTTTGTTTAATTTTAAACTTAAAATTGATTTTTCTAATTTTTATAATTAAAAAAAATGTTTTAATTTCTCTAACTAAATGTAATTACGTGATAATTAAATTTTATTTGTATTTTTATTATCAAATAACTGTATGGTTTTGTTTCATTTGCTGCTAAAATTTATGGGACTAAACAAGATAAATATTTTTATTTCATGTTTTTAAAAAAAAAATTATGGAACAACAAAAATTAAACAAATAGATAGAATAAAAACTCAAATTCCTAGTACTTAGAAAACTATGGGGCACAAAATATTTAAAAAACCACACATACTCTCACCTCTCTTATTTCTCATCCATTCTCCTTCAGCTATAACAATCTTATTGTAAAATGTGTTTTTTTTTTCAAATTCACATTATTTATTAGACGTAAGAATCTTATCATGTTATATATTTTAAATTTACGTTACTCACATGTTACAACAACTTCACGTATACGTATTTTGATCTTACTAAGAAACTTGCATAATTACCAAGATTATTTCTGTCAAATTTTGTCAAAAAATTATGTAATTTGATCCTTGTCATATTATTTCTTTATGTGGTAAGTTTTAGATACCCATCAACGTGTCGATAATTCCGCAGTGCAGAGTGACACACGGAAACTCTTTTTGACGTTATATGTGCCTACTGAAATGGATACAGCTCATGCATTTTGTATTAGATCACACTATTTCACAAACATCCATGAAAAGAGGTTACTTAACTCATCTTTTCCTTCTGTCGAAGAAATCCTCTCTCGTTGTTGTCTCTCTCCCTGCACCGACACAGCATTACCTCATCTCATCTCATCTCATCTCATCTGGTCCATCAGAAAGCTCCAAAGCAAGTGTAGTCGTGTCAGCAAGTCACAGCTTTGCACAGAGAAAAAAAAAAACTAGATTATTATTCAAACAAAAAGGAGAAGTTGTTGCCAACTTCTTTAGGAAAAAAGTGAAATTGAACCGGAGGGATCATTTTCACTTGGAGTTGAGAGAGAGAGATTGAAGAATGAGTTACTCCAGGAGAGTGATTTCTCTATTGTTAGTACTGCTATTGGTGACATGTGCAAGTGGGGAGGACCCTTATAGATTCTACACTTGGAATGTCACCTATGGAGACATCTTTCCTCTTGGGATCAAACAACAGGTACCATGTTTTCTTTTCCTTATTGTTCTAAATTCTAATACTTTCCCCTTCTTCTAATGAATATTTGGTGAAATAATGAAATGACAGGGAATATTGATAAATGGGCAGTTTCCAGGGCCACAGGTCGAGTCCGTGACCAATGATAACTTGATCTTTAATGTCTTCAATAGCTTGGATGAACCTTTCCTTATCTCTTGGTTAGTTTCTGTTTCTGCTGACACTTCAATATTGTTTGAGTCCTGAGTTTAATATTAGGATGGTGTCGTTGTTTGTAGGAATGGGGTGCAGCAGAGGAGGAATTCGTGGCAGGATGGAATGTATGGTACTAACTGTCCTATTCCACCAGGGAAGAACTTCACTTATGTTCTTCAAGTGAAGGATCAGATTGGTAGCTACTTCTACTTCCCTTCCCTTGCATTCCACAAGGCAGCAGGGGGTTATGGTGGTTTCAAAATTGCAAGCCGCTCAGGGATTCCTGTGCCTTTTCCTCCTCCAGCAGGAGATTTCACCATTTTGGCTGGTGACTGGTACAAGAGAAATCACACTGTAAGTACCAAGTAGTACCTTGCTTTGCATAGTTTTTTTATTGGTCTTTTGTTGCATGTCTTGTAACAAGGTTCTATTTATTCTTGCAGGATCTTAGGGCCATTCTAGATGGGGGAAGTGATCTTCCTTTCCCTGATGGCCTTATCATCAATGGTCGTGGTTCCAATGCTTACACATTCAGGGTTGATCAAGGTATAGTACAACTACAACTACAAGCATTTTGTTTACTTGAAATCTGAAGCTATAATGGGAAATGTCGATTACAATGTACTTGCTTGTTGTGCAGGCAAGACTTATAGATTCCGAGTATCAAATGTTGGGCTCACAACTTCCATCAATTTCAGAATCCAAGGGCATAAGATGCTGCTAGTTGAGGTGGAAGGAATCCATACTCTCCAAAACACCTATGATTCCCTTGACATTCATTTGGGGCAGAGTTACTCTGTGTTGGTAACAGCTGATCAACCACCTCAAGACTACTATATTGTGGTCTCAACACGATTCACCACTCAAGTGTTGGCTGCTACCTCCATTCTTCATTACAGTAACTCAGCTACAAGCGTTTCTGGTCCTCCCCCAGGAGGGCCAACTATTCAAATTGATTGGTCTATTGAACAAGCTCGCTCTCTCAGGTACTACTTTTATTCATATTCGAAAGTTAACTGATACATGTGGTGTCAATTGACATAAATGTGTATTGATATTGTATTGGAAATCTAATCGTCTAATTCCATGGCAAAGAACTATATTAAGATGGCAAGATTAGGTGGTTGTGAAGCAAAATTTATATATGCACCTCAGTGTAAATATTTTTATACTGTCAATCAATTAGAAATCATCTTAAGCATAACTTGTTAAGTGGTGATTATAGAAGTCAACTATTTTATCATACATAACATTCTATAATTGGATGATAGTATACAAAACGTTTACATTATTGGTGTATTTAAATTAAGTTCATATTATTAAAAAAAAAAAACCTTCAATATCTCATACTTATACTATATAACATGTAACAAACTAAACCAGGAGGAATCTGACAGCAAGTGGACCAAGGCCTAATCCACAAGGATCCTACCACTATGGTTTGATAAACACAACTCGTACAGTTAGACTTCAAAATTCTGCAGCAATTATCAATGGAAAGCAGAGATATGCTGTCAATAGTGTTTCCTTCATCCCTGCTGATACACCACTTAAACTCGCTGATTACTTCAAGATCCCAGGAGTGTTCAACCTTGGAAGCATCCCAGACAACCCCACTGGCAGCGGCGGTTACCTCCAGACTTCTGTCATGGCTGCCGATTTCCGAGGCTACGTGGAGATTGTGTTTGAAAATCCTGAAGACACTGTCCAGTCATGGCACATCGATGGCCACCACTTCTATGTTGTTGGGTAGGTTCCTCCAATTCCATAGTAGAACATAGAGTTCAATACTCATTAATTTTGTCTTCACAATAAAATGTAAATGTTTCAGCTGCATGTGTGGTGTGATGCTAATGTAGAGTTCTGTCACATTTTTATGATATCTATGTTTTCAGAATGGATGGAGGTCAATGGTCAGCTGCAAGCAGGTCAAATTACAATTTGAGAGACACAATCTCTCGTTGCACAGTTCAGGTATAAATGATTATAACTAAACTTTTGTCATGTGGTGAAATTGTGGCTGAAAAAACATATATGCATTTGATTTTGATGTTACACTATACCTTCATAGGTGTATCCCAAGTCGTGGAGTGCAGTGTACATGCCATTGGACAACGTGGGAATGTGGAATGTGAGGTCAGAAAATTGGGCTCGTCAGTATTTGGGGCAGCAATTTTATCTTCGTGTTTATTCCCCTGCCAATTCTTGGAGAGATGAGTACCCATTACCAAGTAATGCTTTGTTGTGTGCCCGTGCTATAGGCCATTGAATTCAACACAGACTCATACATTCCCAGTCTATTACTTTTTTTTAGCAATTTTAGAATCAAAATGTGACTACTGTGGACAATAAAGAAATTCCAATTTCTTGAGTATAGGTAACTGTTTTTCTTGTTTTACCATTCAAAGCATAGACTTTAAATTTGTTGTCACTGTTGGAGTATGCATGTACTTGTTTTTAGCATGTCTGAATGGTAAGGATATGTTCATCATGCAGCTATTTTAAAACATAATTCGGATAAAATATTTAATAAAATAAATTAAAATGTTTAAGGAGAAAATGTTTTATTTTTGTATGAAAAGGTTATACGTATTTAACTAAAGTCAATGCAAGACAGCTTCAGATTTTTGCAGGTACATCGTACTTTAAAATATAAATACTAGTCAATATCTTATTTATATTTTATAAATAATAAGAATATTATTTAGGTTATTAGCTGTTTATGATAATAAACAATTTTCTATACGATGCAAAAGCATTTTTTTCATAAGAAAAAAAAATTCTTAATCTGTCTACGATTTAAGAATAGTAATTATTTATTTCCTGGAAATCCCTTCTCCATATTAAATTTTTTCCCATAATTACAACTTCAACATTCAAATTTCAAAGTTTTGCTATGATTAGGTGAAGTTAATTTTAAAAAGTATTACTTTCGGAAAATAATCAATTAATTAACTTATTTAACTTTAAAAAGTGAAACTTATTACGTAACAATCTGGACTATTTTGAGTGAGATAAAATACCGTGAGTCTGTGAATACTGGACAATTCACGCTATTTGAATGCCGGTATACACCGGTATTCAAATCTCAAATCCAGAAAAAAGTTGGTGTGGACAAAAAAACGTTACGCGTTACGCGAGTAAAGTAACAAGAGCAACCTGATGGTGTTATCAAGATATACAGACCGTTGATTGTATATACTTGTGTTATTAATATGTTTGACCATTTGGTAACGATTGGTTCATGACTTAATGCTCCAGTCTATGATGATGAGTAGCGCAGAGGATCACAGCCCCTGACGTTGAAGTTCGTGCGTACTGCGTGGCGCTCCCACTGTGTACAAAAGGGCACTTACTTCCCGCCGTTTCAGTCACAACTCAGAAAAACCGAACCTAGTCACACACTCAATCCATTCTTCCTTCATAAATAGAGAGAGTGAAAAGAAAACTGTTTTCACTGTCGAATTATCTTCGTCTCTTTCGATTCTTCGAAACGGTGCTTCGATCGGAAACCCTAACTTTCACTTGCGATCGTCAATGGAACTTCGTTCTCGTCGACGTCTTTCCAATCCTTCAGTCTCCGGTATTCGTAATCTTCTTCCAGACTGTCTTTTCTTTTTGCCAGTTTCAGAACTTTTTTTTTTACTCTATGGTTCTGATGCAGACATTTTGATGTCCTTTTTCTTGTTCGATAATTGAATCTGGTTTTGTTTTTTTTGTTGCGCTATTTTTGTTTGACGCGAAATGTGTGTGTGAATAGTTTGAGCGGTGGAGGTTTTGAAAACAAGAAGAGTGGCGTGCGATGTTAACGGTTAATTGTGTTGTTGAAGCCACACAGTGTTGTGGTTTATCGGTTACGTTTTTTATTTTATTTTATTTAATTTGACCAAACAAGGCATTAACATTGTGATGTGTGAATTGGGAAAACAGGGAAGGAGCAACAGCCTGGGGATGATGCTGTTGGGGAAGATGAAACTACTGGCATGGGAGATAACAGTAAAGATAAAGGTGTTGCTGTTGTATCTTCGGATTCAGATATAGTTTCTGGTTTTGATTCCGATTCCGATTACCAAGGTTAATTTTCTACTCTCTGGTTTTAAACTCCGTGAGTATTTTCATTTTATTGCATTCTATGTGGCTTGGCTGCTAGATTTTGTATTTATGCTTTCCTTGCATCCTGTATTCAGAAATGTTTGAGCATCTGACTTGAGGAAGTTTTTAGAGTTAGTGTGTATCGATATGTATGGTTTTAGTTTAACCTTTGTTACTGGACTAGGGGTGAGATGAAAGTTGTAGAGTAAAATAGCATAGAGACCTTTTTTACCTTTCATCTTTGGAAGAACTTAGAAACCTAATTTTACTGCAGATTTTTAACTGTGAATTTTGACCTGGTGGTTTGTCTGAAAATTAAATAAAATTCCTCACAGATGAAGAATTTGGTGGGAGCTCCGTACCTGACTTGAATCAAAATCCACTTTCGAGCATTAGTGTTTCTAGTGGAGAAGAGTATGCTTCTGATTCATCTGATGGTGGCAAGCTTTCGTCCAAAAGGGGAAAGTTCACAGGGAAAAGAAAAAGTTTCGACACAGAATATGGAGAACCGAGTAATGTGGTTAGAGTGGCGGAGTACAATGATGCTGATGCTGATTTGGCAATGTTTATGCAACAGTCATTTCCCTCTGTTTCTAAGGGTACTAAGAAGAGGAAATATTCAAGAAAAGCAAGAAAAGGAGATTCAAAGCCAGTGTTGTTGTGGAATGCGTGGGAAGATGAGCAAGAGAAATGGATTGATAAGCATATATTAGAAGATGTTCACTTAGATAATCAGAGTGAAGTAATGAATGAAACTGCTGAGGCACCCTCTGATCTGACTATGCCTTTACTCAGATATCAAAAGGAATGGTTAGCCTGGGCTTTGAAACAGGAAAGTTCTGCGACTAAAGGTGGAATACTTGCGGATGAAATGGGAATGGGGAAGACTATTCAAGCAATTTCTCTTGTCCTTGCCAAACGTGAATTCCAACTAAGTTGTGAACCAGATCAATCCATACCATGTTCATCCAGCCTGAAGAAACCTGAGATCAAAGGAACACTTGTCATATGTCCTGTGGTTGCTGTCACTCAGTGGGTTAGTGAGATTGACCGCTTTACTTTAAACGGAAGCACCAAGGTGCTGATTTATCATGGGGCAAATAGAGGGAGGACTGTAGATTGTTTTGTAGATTATGATTTTGTCATAACTACGTACTCTGTTGTTGAGAGTGAGTACAGGAAGCATATGATGCCTCCTAAAGAGAGATGCCCATATTGTGGAAAATTATTTTTGCCAAATAAGTTGATGTATCATCAGAACTATTTTTGTGGTCCCGATGCTGTTAGAACAGAAAAACAATCAAAGCAAGCTAAGAAAAAGAAAAGAGAACTTACCAGAGGGAAGTCCAAGGAATGTGACAGTAACAAGATGTCAAAGGGTTCTAAGAAAAAAAAGGAAGAGGAAATGTGGATGAATGAAGATTTAAATGCTGTGCCTGTACGTGATAGGTCAATTCTGCATGCTATGAAATGGCAGCGGATCATATTGGATGAGGTCAGTTGTAATAATAGATTAGGCGTTTTATATCCTTCCATTGTTTTTATATCACTTTCTGTATTTCTATAAGCACAACTTGTTCATTGAGAAAAATAAAGAGTGAATTATAGCTCTATCTAGGTCTGTTTTATGACTTTGATTGATATTGCTTATTATTTTATTAGAGGTATGAGTTATGGAGTAATGATTGTAAATTTGTAATTTATTAAAACTGGTTCATGCTCAACTCTTCTATTTTATTGACCAGTTTTTCTTTGTCAGGCACACTATATAAAATCTAGACATTGCAACACTGCTAAAGCAGTTCTTGCTTTAGAGTCTACCTACAAATGGGCATTAAGTGGCACTCCCCTTCAGAACCGAGTTGGAGAGCTGTATTCTCTGGTAAGTTTGCAGGTCCCCTCCCCCGCCCCAACACTTTTTACTGTAAGTTTCTAATGTATAAGGTTTGTATTTTAAAATATTTTAATTGCAATTCTTTCTATGCAGATTAGGTTCCTGCAAATAACTCCTTACTCCTATTACTTGTGCAAGGACTGTGACTGCAGGATTCTTGATCATAGGTATATGATAATTCATTATATCAATGAAGCTGTGTGGAATAATAGGCACTAGTTGTGCATATGGACTTGATGATTGATATATAAATCAATCATTAATTTTTTTGATTATCTTTTGCCCATCTTGACTTACTTAGATTAGGAATGTATGGAATATTGTCATTCTTTCCTCTTGTTATTTTATCTCAAGTAGAAAACTTTTTCAATGATGCAGGCTTATTCTCTAATCTCTAGTGAATGCCACTCATGTGGAACAGAGCAATTGCTATTTATTTTTTAGTAGAATATATTGTTACCTAACTACCTAAGCAGTTTTGTGGTTTCCATAACATTGGATTCTTCTTTTGACTGATTTCAAATATTTTATAATCATGCTGATGTGTTGTTTGTGTGCGTGTTATAGTAAAATAGGGTGTAGTTTTTGTTATGCCCATTTCTTTCTGATTTCTCTTGGTAAGATAATAAAAGAAGATTCTAGATATGGATGAGGTGGCTACTGGCTAGTAGCATGTATTATATAGTGTAGGAGTTATCATTGTAATAACATACTTGAGCATGCATGCACATGTCGTCATACATATCCAAAATGGTTGTGTTCTTCTTGAATTGCTAATTATGTGTTTATTATGTTGATGCCTTTGTACAGCTCTAAAGAATGTTCAGTCTGCAGCCACAGCTCTGTGCGACATTTCTGTTGGTGGAATAAAGTAAGTTCTGCAGTTTGTTAGTCCTGTTTTGTGTTCATCATCATATTAAAGGGAGATACAAAGAAAAAACCAAATCTGCATACTGCAACTTTGTGGAAAGTGTATCAGCTGATATGTTTATGTTTTTTACTATTTTTTTAATCTTGATTAGTATGTTGCCACACCAATTCAATCTTTTGGAAATGGTGATGCTGGGAAAAGAGCTATGATATTGCTTAAACATAAAGTTTTGAAGAACATAGTATTAAGGCGAACTAAAATAGGCAGGGCTGCTGATCTTGCCCTTCCACCTAGAATTGTAAGTTGTTTCCTATGTGGTTGTGTTCAATTTCAAATATTGAAAGAATGCATGCTTATTTTGTATACATTCTTGCAGGTTTCATTGAGAAGGGATTGCCTGGATATTAAAGAGCAAGATTATTATGAATCATTATACAATGAAAGTCAGGCTCAATTTAATACGTATGTCACATTCTTTTTCTTACATACAAATTGTAAAGCATATTCTTGTTCATAGAAAAAAAGCTATTGGTTGGTAGGAATTCCAGGAATTAATCATGTTATTCATGGAACAGGCATGAAAGTAAAATTAATCACCTGTAGTCATGCCTTTTTGTTAACATTGGTAGTCTGATCAGTCAAAACTCTGTAGGCCATAGTGTTCCATTGGAAAATTTTAGCCAAACATATGGCTAGTTGCCTTGACTTGATGGATGCATTGCCAAAATGACGTGCATTCATATGGCTGTGTTGATATTGCAGAACTAGTAGTCATTGTATGGTCCATCTATTCTAATTTGGCCTTGTACAATTTCAATAGTTTTGTGCTAAGAATTTTAATGGTTACATTAACCCTGGCTTGGTTTCATTGATATCCTTTGTTATTTACAGATATATTGAAGCAAATACTCTGATGAATAATTATGCTCATATATTTGACCTTCTCACACGACTGGCGTCAGGTAAATAATTGTTCTATTGGAAATAAAACAATTTTTTTCTGCTTTCACTTCTGCTATCCATCTTTTCTCTTTCAAGTTTGGATACATCATACATGTTGATGAAGATCTGCTTTATGATCATGGACATGTTGAAAACAGTGGTCTTATCTCTAATCATCTCAAGCTCAAATAACATTTAACTTAAAGATCTTGTAAAAAAAGTTTCATATTACTGCTGGTAGTATATTTTTTTTCACATCATAATGTCCAGCTAAAAAATCAGTATGGTATTGTTGTGAAATACTTTCCTTTTAAAATCAAATAATTTGTTTGGAGCTTCTTATCAGATATTTTATTTAATTAAGTGTAGTGTTGTCCTTGCCTTTGATGCTTAAACTGGGAACTTTCACTTATTTACTAAAACATTCCAAATTTGTATTTTACTCTTTCTTAAATGTACAGGCTGTTGATCATCCATACCTTGTGGTATACTCTCAAAGTGCAGCATCAAGAAATGCAGTTATGATTAGTAATGCTACTGTTGAACAAGTTTGTGGCATTTGCCATGAACCAGTAGAAGATGTTGTGGTAAGTTTTTGTTTTGTTTTATTTATTTTTTAAACAATTTTTCTGATTGAATTGTTCCATTTCATTTTATTTTTTTCCTTTTCTATCTAGTTATGGCTTTTCAAAAACAGTTCTTTTACCTAAATTTTAGTGTGTTAAGTATCTAGTCATTATTGTTTCAGGTTACCTCCTGTGAGCATGCATTTTGCAAAGCATGCTTGATAGACTTCTCTGCTTCCTTGGGACGAGTTTCATGCCCCACATGCTCTAAGTTACTTACTGTTGATTTAACATCCAACAAGGATGTTGGTGATCAGGCTAATAAAACAACAATTAAGGGTTTCAGATCTTCAAGTATTTTGAATAGAGTCCGTCTTGAGAACTTTCAGACAAGCACTAAAATAGAGGCTTTGGTATGTATCACAAAGTAGTTACTTGACAAATGTTTTCTGGTTTTTCCGTGGGTCTAAAAGTATGATTCAGCTAGCTTTTGGTTTCTTTAGTCAATGCTTTTCCTTTAGTTTTCTAAAGCTTGAGTTTTAGAGCAATCATGGGGACATTGTAATGAATGAAGATGATACAGGCATGCCAAATTGTTTGATGATAAATTGTTAGGAACCAAGAATTGAAATGATGAACAGAAGAGAATTTTATTGAGTAGTAAGAAAATAACAGAAAATAGGAGAGAAAACTCTCCTCCAAGTGTTTCCCTTCACAAAGAGCTAATGCTCAATTTACAATGACAACAAATCTCTATCTCTCCTATCCTTCTTCCCCTATTTATATATAATCAACCCCTCTAACAAACTAAGAATGTGTATAGCATTGCTGTGAAGAAAAATATTGCTATTATTAGTTTTTTACTTAAATGTCTTCTGTTCTATGCTTACATTTAACCATCTTGCTTTGGACTTCTACCTGAATGAGTTTAATGGTTGTAGAGAGAAGAAATAAGATTCATGGTTGAAAGGGATGGTTCTGCCAAAGGGATTGTCTTTAGCCAATTCACATCATTCTTGGATCTGATAAACTACTCTTTACACAAGGTAATTTAATTGTCAGCTTCTGTTTGTTTAGTACACCTAAAATGCTTCGGGATGATAATGTATGTGCTAGTTGCAGTCTGGAGTGACCTGTGTTCAGTTGAATGGAAGCATGTCATTGGCTGCTCGGGATGCTGCTATAAAGAGATTCACTGAAGATCCAGACTGCAAAATTTTTCTCATGAGCTTGAAGGCTGGGGGTGTTGCACTCAATTTGACGGTAGCTTCACATGTAAGCAATCATATTTTATTTTTGATTTGAGTCTATGATTTAGTATTCTGCTGTTTGGAATTTTAAATTGTCGACAATTACACTGGTAATTTAAGTATCCCTTTGAATTTTTTAGAGGTTAAGGCTTCTATTTCTTAAATCAGTCTATCTTTTACATTTGTAGGAGTTTCTATTCAACCTACAATGTTTACAGGGACTGCTTTTATTTTAAATAGTTTGTACCTAAATTTGCCTGCGATTTAGCTAAGTTGTGGTTATTTATATTGTTAATATTTTTTGAGGCAAACACTTTTTTCTTATCTCCTTTGTCATATAGTTCATCTTAAGTTGCTTAATGTGGCCTTGTTTCTTGGGCATTGTCAGGTCTTCCTTATGGACCCTTGGTGGAACCCGGCTGTGGAGCGCCAGGCTCAAGACAGAATTCACCGAATAGGACAATATAAACCTATAAGGTTTTAGTTCTTGTTCTCTAGCACTTTCAAATTAGAACAATTAGAAATGGAAAAGTAGAGTAAAAAAGTACATGTTGGTCCTTCATGATCTGACACTTCTTTTATGCACAGAATTGTGAGGTTTGTCATCGAGAACACAATCGAGGAGAGAATTCTGAAATTGCAAGAGAAGAAGGAACTAGTGTTTGAAGGGTAAGTGTGTGATCATCACACTGATGTATGAACTATGAAAGATGCTGAACATCTTGCTAAGTTGACATTTTTCATCTTTTCCCTTAACAGGACAATAGGTGGCTCTTCTGATGCTCTGGGGAAATTGACAGAGGCAGACTTGAGATTTTTATTTGTTACCTAAGCAAGAACAATATATTTTTTTTTATTTATATAGAAAAATGCTTAGTGGCCGTACAAGGATGCGATGTATTTTGTGACATTCCTTGATTTATGCTGTGGCGAACAGCAAGTAAATACTCATATGGGCTAATATTGGCCCACTGTAGTTGCCTCAGCCCAAGAAAAAATGCACTGTACTGTTGAATAGTGGGATTTTGAAGCTTCAGGTTTTCTATTTCAATCGTCGAATGTCGAATGTCGAATTTTATTTCTTAGAAAATTTCTATTAAGCTTCATGCAAAATATTAGGATGCAGATGATTTCCTTTTTTTTTTTTGGTTTTATGGTTTATTGGATAAACTTCTGAAAGCCGTTCGAATTAATGACTCATTCATGCTGATAAGTCAGAATACAGAACATAGTACATACGCTACCGTTACTGAGTAGAAAGGTGTTGGCCATTCATTTGTAATTTGCAACAAGATTCAGCTATACTTGATTATACTTATGTAATTGCATATTTTTCATAAATCCTGAAAGTTAATATTTCATGCTTTACGGTTTATATTTTATGATTTTAAGGTTTATGATTTAGAGTGTTAAAGTTTAAAGGTTATGGTTCAGGGTTTTAAGGTTTTATGTTTATAGTTAGGGATTTAATGTTTATGATGAAGTGTTTAGGATTTAATGTTTATTTTAGAATTACGAATTTATTGTGCATGATTTAGAGGTTTATGATTTATGACTCATAATTTTAGGATTTATTGTTTAGGGTTCTAAGGTTTGTTGTTTAGGATTTTGTGGATTTGGGATTCAATGTTTATGTATTAAGTTTTAAGGTTTTAGTGTTTAAGGTTTATGGTTATATGTTTAGGGCTTCATGATTTAGATTTTAACATGTTTAAAGTTTCAATGTCTAGGATTTCATGATTTAGGGTTTCATATTCATTGTTTTAAGGTTTTAAGATTTAAGGTTGAATGTTTTTGGTTCATGTTTCAATGTTTATGGTTTAAGATTTAGAATTTATGTTTAATGACTCATGGTTTAGGGTTTTAGTATTTAGGATTTTATAGTTGAGAGATTAGGGTTTATGATCCATGATTTTAGGTTTAAGGCCAATGGTTCATAGTTTAGGAATTCATCATTCATGGTTTATGGTTTCATTATTTATGGTTCATGGTTTATTGGTTATGATTTTAGATTTATTGTGCCTAGTTTGGAGTTTTAGGGTTTAGATTCATGATTTTAAGATTTAAGGTTTAAGGTTTAAGGATTTAAGTTTTACTGTCTATGATTTCATGGTTAAAAGTTTCATGATTTATGTTTTAAGATTTCAATGGTTAAGGTGTCATGGTTTAGTGTTTCGGGTTCATTATTTTAGGCTTTTAGGGTTTAAGGTTTAATGTTTTTGTCTTAGTTAAAGGTTGGTGTTTAGGGTTTATCATTTAGGATTTTATGATTTTTGGTTTTAAGATATACAATTTCACGATTTAATGTTTAAGGTTTTACGATTTATGCTTTATGGTTTTTGGGTTCAATGTTTTATGATTTAATGTTTAGGGTTTAGGGTTTAGGGTTCATGTTTAAAGATTTTTGGGTTTCATGTTACATTATGGTTTATGATATAGAATTTCATGGTTAAGAATTTAATATTTTATGTTTAAGATTTAGGGTTTATGGTTTCATGTTTAAAATTTAGGGTTTCATTATTTAGGATTAATGTTTTATGTTTAAGATTTAGGGTTTATGATTTATATTATCATTTCACGGTTTAGGATTTAAAGTTTCATGATTTAAGATTAAGGTTTCATTAATAAAATCCTAAATAAGGATCTAGGATTTCATAAATGAAACTTTAAATACTTATAGTTTCATTTATGAAATTCTAAATAATTTAGGATTTCATTTATTAAATACTAAATAATTTAGGGTTTCATTAGGGTATCATTAACATTTAAGGTTTCACAATTAATGATTTGGGGTTTCGTTAATGAAATCCTTAGGATTTAGAGCTTAGGGTTTCATGTATGAAATCTTAAATAATTTAAGGTTTCATAAATGAAACTTTAAATTTAATGAAACTTTAAATCTAGGGTTTCATTTACGAAACCCCAAATCCTTAAGGTTTCATTTATAAAATCTCAAATATTAAACCATGAAATGAAACCCAAATAACTAAACCATGAAATCCTAAATCCTAAACTATGAAATTTTAAATCCTAATAAAACCATAAACCTTAAATTATTTAAGGTTTCATAAATTAAACCATAAATCCTTATTTAGGATTTCATTTCATAATTTAGGATTTAGAGTTTTATGGTTTATGATTTAGGGTTTCACAGTTTAGTATTTAGGATTTTATGGTTTAGTAATTTAAGGTATCATTAGGATTTAGGTTTTCCTGTTAAGAATGTATGAAACCCTAAGCATTTGGGGTTTCATCATTGAAACCCTAAGCATTTGGAAGTTTCATGTATGAAATCTTAAATAATTTTAGATTTCATAAATGAAACAATAATACTTTTAGGTTTCATTCCTTTAGGATTTAAGGTTTCAGGTATGGAATCTTAAATAATTTAAGGTTTCATAAATGAAAAACCCTAAATATAAGATGACATTTATGAAACCCTAAATCTAAGGTGACATTTGTGATATCATAAATCATTAATGTTACATTTATGAAACCATAAATCCTTAAGGTTTCTTTTATGAAACCCTAAACGCTTAAGGTTTCATTTATTAAACTCTTAATTTCTAACCATGAAGCCTTAAATCCTAATAAAAACATAAACCTTATGAAACTTTAAATTATTTAAGGTTTCATAAATTAAACTCTAAATCCTTATTTAGGTTTTCATAAATGAAATACTAAATCCATAATGTTTCATTTCAAGAGTTAGGATTTAAGGTTTCGTTAATGAAACCCTAAATCAGGATTTAAGGTTTCATAAATAAACCTTAAATTCTTATAGTTTCATTTATGAAATTTTAAATAATTTAGGATTTCATTTATTAAAAATTAAATAATATAAGGTTTCATTAGGGTATCATTAGGATTTAGGATTTCATGGTTAATGATTTGGGGATTCATCAATGAAATCTTAATGGTTTAGGGTTTCATGTATGAAATCTTAAATAATTTAGAGTTTCATAAATAAACCTAAAATAAAGATTCAAGGTTTGATAAATGAAACCTTCAATTCTTAGGGTTTAATTTATAAAATTCTAAATAATTTAGGGTTTCATTATTAATGATTTATAGTTTCTTCAATAAAATTCTAAGGCTTTGGGGTTACATTTATAAAAACCCTAAATTTTTAACCATGAAACTTTAAATCCTAATAAATAGTAAATCATATGAAACCCTAAATAAGGATTTAGTCATAACTGAAACCTAAAATTATTAGCGTTTCATTTATAAAATCCTAAGTAATTTACTATATCCTTAAGATTTAGGGTTTCATTTATTAAACCCTAATCATTTAGGATTTCATTCATTAAACTCTAATCATTTAGGGTTTCATTCATTAAACCCTAAGCCTTTGGGGTTTCATCAATGAAACCTGAAGAATTTAGGATTTCATGTATTATATCTTAAATAATTTAAGGTTTTATAAATGAAACAATAATAATTTAAATTATAGAGTTTCATGGTTTAGGATTTAGGGTTTTGTTAATGAAACCTTAAATAAAGATTTATGATTTGATAAATGGAACATTCAATTCTTAAGGTTTCATTTATGTAACCCTAAATAATTTAGGGTTTCACGGTTAAGGATTTAAGGTTTTGTCAATAAAATTCTAAGGATTTGGGATTTCATATATGAAACCCTAAAATGAAACCTTAAATCTAGGGTGGCATTTGTGAAACTCTAAATCATTAGGATTTCATTTACGAAACCCTAAATATTTAAGGTTTCATTTATCAAACTTTAAATTTCTAACCATGAAACCTTAAATCCTAATAAAAAATAAACCATGTGAAACCCTAAATAAGGATTTAGGGTTTCATAAATGAAACCATAAATTCTTACGGTTTCATTTATGAAATCCTAAGTAATTTAGGGTATCATTAGGATTTAGGTTTTCATGATTAAGGATTAAGGGTTTCATTTATGAAACTTTAAGCATTTAGGGTTTTATCAATGAAATATCAAGCCTTTAAGGCTTTATCAATGAAACTCTATGGATTTAAAGTTTTATATGTGGAATCTTAAATAATTTAGAGTTTCATAAATAAAATCCTAAATCTTGGGTTTCATTTATTAAACCTTAAATTATTAGTGTTTCATTTATGAAACCTTAAATTAATTAAGATTTCATAAATGAAATCCTAAATTATTGGTGTTTCATTTATGAAACCCTAAATTAATTACGATTTCATAAATGAAACCCTAAATCTTTAAGGTTTCATTGATGAAACCTTAAATGGAACCATAAATAATGATTTAGGATTTAATTTATGAAACCCTAAATTATAAACCATGAAATTAAATCCTAAATCATCAAACAAAAAATCCTAAACAATGAAACCATACATCTTAATGAAACCATAAACTACATGGAACCCTAAATTATTTAAGGTTTCATAATTAAAACCTTATATCCTTATTTAAGATTTCATTTATAAAACACTAAATCCTAAATTATAAATCATAAACCATGACCCTAAAATATAAATGAAACTTAAAGTCATAAACCATGAAATGAAACCCTAAATCATAAACCATGAAACCCTATATCCTAATGAATCCATAAATTCTAAACCATGGAAAGAAACCATAAATCATAAACCATGAAGCATTAAATTTTAAATTATAAAACCATAAACCATGCAACACGAAACCCTTAAATCTTAAAGCATAAATCCTAGACTCTAAATAATAAATCCTAAAACATTGAACCCTAAAATCATAAACTTTAAATCATGAAATCCTCAATCCTAAAACTATAAACCATAAACCATAAAATCCTAAATGAAAAATCTTAGACACCAACATTTATCCATGGAATAAAAAATCTAAACCATAAACCTTAAAAGCTTAAAACAATGAACCCGAAAAATTAGACATTGAAGCATTAAACCATAAATCATGAAATCATAAATAATGAAACTCAAATCCATAAACCCTAAACCTTAAATCCTGGAATTGTGAATCACAATCCTTAAAACTCTAAACCATGCACGATAAATATATCATAAACCTACAACCTTAAAATCATAACATATAAACCTAAAACCTTAATCAATGAAACTTTAAAATCATGAACCATACAATTTACAACCATGAATCCCAACTCATAAATCCTGAAACCTAAACCTTATAACACTAAAATCTTAACCTTAGATACTAAACTATAAACATTAAACAATGAACCATGCATCGTGCATCATAAACTTAAAACCATGACTAATAAACCATAAACCTTAATTATGAGCCATAAACCATAGACTCCAAACATTGAACCACTTAAACTCTTAAACCGTAGACCAAAAATAATAAACCTTAAGCCATGAACACTAAAACTTTAAAACTCTGAAACTAGATCATAAACTCTAAACATTAAACCATGAAATATTAAATCTTAAACATTGAATCATCAACCTCATTTCTAAACCATAACACCGTAGACCCTGAATCATAAATCATTAATAAAACCTTAAATAGTGATACTAAATCCTAAGACAGTGAACCATATCTTAAAATTTTAATGATATTTGTGCCTATTATTTTATTCTAGTCCCTTTTATGATCCTTTAATAGTTTAATTAAATATATTAATTTATTTATATAAAATTAAGTAAAAGAAAAATCATTAAATTTGGACAGAAACAAAATATAATAATTGATTACAATAGTATATAAAATTAAAAATTTAAGAATTAATTATTTAAATTTATTGATCAATTAAATAAGAATATATATTCATTCTAACGTGGATAAAAAAAAAAATCATTCTAATGATTTAAATTACTATATTTGATACAATTAAGTGAATATATAAATTTAAAAAAATGTTGATAAATATAAAATGAAGAAAAGTAATATAATCAAACTCTTTTGAATACACTCTCTTTAACTTGTCGAAATTCCTTTAAATTTACAAAATTAGGAGAATAAATTATTAAATATAATGTAGGGTTTATCAATTTTATAAATTTTGATAAATTACATAAAATGTGTTTTAGAAAATGTGTTGTAAATATTTTTTTTTAAATGAATATATCTATGATACGTGACATTGTTAACCTGACAAAAAGTTATTTTTATAATAGATCATTGATTTGATTTATGAAATTGGAAGTTAGGAGATGAAATTGAGAAAAGAAAAGTGCATGATTTATAAAAAGCATAAATTCTAACAACAAGTAAATGGATGTAGTAGGAAGGTGGGAAGATGAGTGTTGACCGTTAGGCAATAAAGAGCGAAAAGGGAGGGAAAGAAGGAAAACGCAGGGTTGAAGTGACGGATATACCCTTTTCCCATACCCACCTCTACCGGCATTATGTCGACTCCTCCGAGGTGTGCTCTACACGCACACTCACAGTCACACTGAATCCACGCGCTCAAATCTCACCCTCTTAATACCACACATCATTCTAGGGTTTCTCGTTCCACAAACACAAATCAAGAAAATGTTGCAGCTTCTCTACGCGCTCATATTTGGGGAAATGTTCGTCATCGTGAGTTTCCTCTTCAAAACTCCGGCGAGGAAGCTCGTCATCGTCACATTGGATCGGCTCAAGCGCGGTCGCGGCCCCGTCGTCTTCAAGACCGTCGCCGCCACGCTGCTGGCGGTGCTCGCCTCCTCGCTCTACAGCATCGCCAAGATCCAGCGACGGAACCTCGATGCCCCCCTCGTTAACCCCACCGACCAAGTCCTCGTGTCCAAACACATGCTCGAAGCTTCTCTTTTGGGTATTAATAATCTGATTCCGCTTTCGTTTCTATGTTAATTCTCGGAATATTCGATGCTCTCAAATTATGCAACAACGCTTTCGAATTTATGTATCTGGAAAACGAATTGATGGTGACTGTCATGCCCTAATGCTAGAGCTTTGTGATATTATAAATTGTGATTATTTACTTATTTATTGGTAAAATATATATATATATATATATATATATATATATATATATATATATAACAAAAAATTGTTTAAGCTATAAATTTATTTTTCAGGAAATAGTCGTTTTTTCCCTATTAGTAGTAACCATATAGAAATAGAGATATGTGTATGCATAGTTTTTACTTTTTACACTCACATCCAATAACAAACATTCCGTTGACTTTAGCTATCTTAAAAAATTATACTACCAATAATAATTTTTAATTACTTGGCAATACTAATTACCAAATTTATTAACTTGGCATTACATGGAAATTAAACTCTTAATAAAAATTATTTCTCAAATCAAACTACCACTAAGCAATCAAACTACCACTAAGCGCATATTCAATTTTTTAGTTTAATTATCATGCACGTGTACACAACTTTTACACTTTCAGTATATTTTAATTAAATTCTTTACTTGTTAAGGAAAAATAATTATTATTTATCCAAAATACATTGAACCAAATGCGCATAAATTATTTTTGTCTTATGGGGCAAGTTATTTGATTTGAAGGGTTTCTTTCTTGTAATAGTAGTTGTGAAATTTGATATTTGACATATGATGATGTGGGCAGGGTTTGTCCTGTTCCTGTCTCTGATGATAGATAGATTGCACCATTACATCAGAGAGCTTCGGTTACTGAGGAAGGCCATGGAGGCTGCTAAGAAACAGAGTCGAAGTTTTGAGGACGGCAAAAGTGTCAGTGCGGCAGAGCACAAGGCGTTGGTGGAAGAAATCGCCAAGTTGAAGCCCAAAATTGAGAAACTGGAATCTGAGTGTGAGGTGGAAGCAAGCAAGGCTAAGGCCTTGGAAGCTGAAGTAGAGGCTCTTAGAAAGCAATCTGAGGGGTTCCTTATGGAATATGATCGCCTCTTGGCAGATAATCAGAATCTGAGGAGTCAGTTGCAAGCTATTGATCACAACTCTCCCTATTCTGTTAACAAAAAGAGCATGTGAAGGTTCAGATATGCAGAAGACCAATTTTCTACTTTGATTCAGCTGTTTCTGCTTGAGTGGTGCGTGTTTGCATAAGATAACTACTAGGTCACAATAGAAAGAGGAGAGAGGTGTTATGTGGATTGAGTGAGTTGATTATACTTAAAGCACCTGATATAGATAATATATAAGAATACTATTAGGCCATATTTGGAGCATTTGACGAGGATAAGATAATAGAATGGGCTAATAGTGTAAAGAATATACTATGAAATGTTTGGTGTTATTAACACACAGCTTTTTGTGTATACAAATATTAACTGTATGAAGTTTTCCTTTTTTGTCAAAAATAAAATCTCCTATGGTTTTTTCCCTCTTGATTCTCTCAGCTAATTTGTGTAAATCATAGAAATCTGGTCAAGTTTCCCTCTTGATTTAGTTTTATGTTTTGGGGCATTGCGCCATGGATCATACAAACGGGAGTAATACAAAGTAACACACTCAAAGAATGGGTTTATATAGCATAAGATGGATTTGAGATAACTTTCATCGTTACGTACGCCTTAATCAGTGAACTTGGAAAATAAAGGTTAATGTTCACGCAGATGTGCAATCAAATGAATGAATCCAATTAAGTGAAAGATCAAAAGGCGTATTATCACTAACTAATTGTAGAGTAAGAGTTCCTATGAATAAAGAGATAAACTTTCTTCTGTTTAAGACGATTGCATCAGCTAGTTAGTTAATATCAACATATGGCCATATTCTAGTTTGAGTAACTCCTGACAGCAAACAACGGTGTAGGTGTAGTGTAGATAGCGTATAAACTTTCAACTTTCAGAGTACGTATTGCAGCGCGTCCTAGATGCTGTTCTTCCTCTGCATGTCCCTTCTTTAAGATCAAATAAAAGTAATATAACCTAAACAGAGACTTCAAGAAAAACGTGAAGATTGTCTTGGGGTCTCTGCTCTCAATACTACTCACTCTTCTCAACACTAAACTTCGTCTAACACGAATAAAAAATTGTGAAGATTGTCTCGGTTAGAAGTTTTTGTTTTGGTCGATTGTCTTTGATTGAGATGAATATTTGAACCCAAAATATGCTATTTTATGTCAGCTCACTAACTGGGCTGAATTGGAAACAAACATAGACCTCATCTTGGCTTGTTGTTTTTACATGCATATATATCACCTAACCCTTCAAAAGTCAACCCAATTCAATGGAATTACCGCCACGTTATTGTAAACTAGTATATAATATATGAGACTTCATCATAGACTTTTTCCTTTAATAAACTATTTACAGTTATACACGGTAAGTATTTTTTATGGCTAGAAAGGCTAGAAAGCCACAATGTTCGACAATACTTAAATCATATTCTACCTGTCCTTCCCCCATCTCTTTCTACTAGTGGTTCAAAGTTGTTCTCTTTTCTTATACTTTTTCTATTGCGTGACCTTTCAAGAATCAAGAACCTAGCTAGCCATATCAGGCACGTAGACCTCTAATCTCCACATCCATATCAAATTAACCATAATGGAGTATTTTTTTGAGAACCAATACTAAAGCAAATTTACAAAACAATTAAGCTCAATATGATTTGTGCGGATGGGCTTAAAAGAGCAAACGGCAAGGACAAATCATAATTCTGAAGAACTCTTGAGGCCTAAGTAGCATAGATGCTTCAGAAGGAGGGCATCACAATAATGCTTTAGGGGGAAATTGTGGATGGGGATTCTTTGACAACAGTTCAACTTTTTGGTAATAAACTAATCAATTCGAATTTTGAACGAGGCCAGTCCCTTGATTGACCAAAGTTACTTTACTAGTACAATTTAGGGAGGGACCTACTACTGTATCTATTCTCTAACCATAAAAGATTAAAGTTTGAATCATATTTGGGGGTGACTATGCTCTGGGCTCTGAATATTCTTTCATTCATGTATACAAAGATAAATCAACCTATAGGGCATTGACCAAATTTTGCGACTCCCAATTGATGTGTGTGCTATTTGTATTTGATGAGTTAGTATTTATCAGGGTTTGACATTAACCCTCACCCACCCAACGTAATATTTGTTGCATATTCGCTTTGCTTTTAAAACTACGACCTGTTTTATTATATAGGTTCGGTACGGTAGAGTAGAATTTGATCAGTAGTTTAACCTTCTAACTAATTGGAGGGTTTTGGAATTTTATATCTGGACCTGCCAAATACTATTGACAGATAAAATAGTTGGCAAAATAGATGGCATAGCCACCAACACCAAGAGAGAGAGAGTCACTAACTTTGGTTCCCATGCTTCATTTCCATTACACTCACTCAACCAACACAAATAAACAACATATAGAGGTTGAGAGTTAAAACACAGAACCACCACCTGGGGCCTGCCATGCCTTGCATGTTCTTTCTATTATTAATTTATTTTTGAATTTCATCACCTATTTCACCAAATGAAAAAGGTTCAATTTTGCAAAGGGTTTGAACAATTAAATTAAACGTGAAACGTGCCCACAAAACATAAATCGAGTTAGGCCTGTGGCCGTGAAAGGCCATTGGACATTAACTGCAACACTGACATCTAATGTTCTCCACAGTTATGGGAAAGAAAAAAAAAAGTTCTCCAATAGTTGAATTATAAAAAATCCAATGTTAAAGGGAGAAGCAACTCAGAATTGCCTCTCTCAAAATTGAAACTATCAACTACAACACTAACATCCCTACATTTATAATAATCATCATCACAAAAATAACCACTAATTCTACTATTAACATCCAAATCCCACCCATCACAACTTGAATCCCCAACTTCACTGCCCCTAGTTGTGATCCAATTTTCATCATCCAATTCCCAAATTGGATCCCTTGCACACAGAGCAAGACTTCTGATCCTACCCTTTGGAGAATCTTCAAAACTTTTAACTTGAACCACATTGCCAGAGGCAGAGACACTCTCTGCCTCTGCTTCTTCCACAGAATTCCAAAAGCCCTGTTCAAGAATACTTGTTGGAGAATATGAATTAGATTCCTGAATTTCCTTATCATTGGAACTGAATTCTCCAAGAAATGGATGCTTCAGAAGCTGACTGCAACTCCACCTCTCCTTAGGATTCCTCCTAAAACACTTCCCCAAGAAATCCTTTGCTTCCTCAGACAGAAAACAAGGAATCTCAGGAACATCATCGGAATATGCAACACGGTACAACACTGTGACAGGGTCTTCCACATTACGCCACGGTGCAAACCCAGTAGCCATTTCAAGCACGGTACACCCAAGTGCCCACACATCAGCAGGGTACCCCTGCTCCTCCCCACGCGCCACCTCTGGGGCCATGAACATTGGCGTGCCGCCAATCACCGCCGGAGAATCGTTCGCAAACTTGGCACATCCAAAGTCCCCAATTTTGGCCCCATCTTCACCGATCAAAATGTTACTACCTTTAATATCACAATGCACAACACCGTTATTGTGCAAGTACTCTAGCCCCTGCAGAACTTGTCGCGTGTAGTGCACGATGGCCGGCTCGCTGAGCCGGCCACCGTGCCGGCGACTTTCCTGGGAGAGAGTGCCAAAGGGCATGTACTCCATGAAGAGGTTGAACCATAGGGTCTTGTTTTCCTCTGCTATGTTACACCCTTTGTAGGCAACTATGTGGGGAGAAAACAGAGAAGACAGAATCCTCTGTTCTCTCTGCAGCTGCTCTGAGTTTGATGGTGTTACCTCTGCCGACTTGACCGCCGCGACGGTGGAGGAGTGGGAGGAGGTGGCGGTGTAAACGGTGGCGGATGAGCCACGTCCTATGATGAGGCCTCTACTCCATTCCATGTTTTGTGTTATGGCTTTGTCTCAGATTGCAGAGTGAGTCTACCGTTTGTAATTGCGGCCTTTATATAATACAAGGAGTTTGAGTGAAAGGGTTTATTTTATTATTTTATATTTGGTACGTGTGTCAAAATTTTACATATATTCAATAAATCAGAAATTATGGTCAACAAAATCATTTTGTGTGTTTTTTCAGATACTTCAGGTATGTTATATGAAAAGTAATTTTATAAAACTACTATGAATATTTTTTTTATTTTAAATATTGAATACAATTATATACATGGAATCTCAGATTCAATACTATAATTTAAAGAATGTCATGTTAATTGATTCATGCACTCACTTACACATTATATTTTGTGATTACATAACTATATAAAATAAAAATGATAAATTATTTAATATTATTTTATTGGTTAGTTTACTTAATTGGTTGAAGTACTCTCTCTCACTCTTGTAAAGGTGAGTATATCCCTTCAACGGGAGTCTAGAGAGTGGAGACGTGGCCTAATTTGGGTGGGTGTAGATGTTAGCAAGAAGTCTTTGAGTGCGCTGGCCTGAATTAATACTTGGATTTCGAATTATTTTGGTGTAAGGCAAGGAGGAGGAGAGAAGTTAAGTTAAGAGAGTTTGGGTTAGGTAGATAAGAGGGGCATTCAATAAGGGATTCATTGTATTGTTTTGTTTTGTGTATCATACTTAGCTAGACTTTGAAAAAGTGAACATGGGAGGTTTTAGTTTAGGGGCAAGACAAGAAGGTGAATGGGGTGGGTTCAACCACCCATGTGGTTGAAGTTTAGTATCTCTTGTACTCTATTTTTTTTTTTTTTTTATGGAAGGTAATGTGGACATTTAAGGTTGACAAATTACCATTATATATATCCTCAGGTCAACACGTGTGGGGTTTTGTTAGAAGTCAAATCTCGGATGGAAAGATTCATCGTTTTGCCTTGTTCGATGTCAAATAAGTTATTGGTTTGTTTCCCTTATCCGAAGTTATAGTATTGCTATTTTTTACTGTCAAAAAGTATTGTTATTTTTTTTTTCTCCCCATAAACAAGCAACAATAGTCTTTTGTTGATATCGACGTAGTTAAAGAGTGACAATTACATATACTTTCGTGGTTGATTTCCCATCAACGTAAACCAATTAATAACAAATCAGTTAGAGAGTAGGTGATTATTTGACCATAGGAATAAACTGATCTCTATCTATAAATGTTTTATATTTATAGTCCTAAACTGCAAATTTATATTTAAGAAGCTTCAAAACATTGTCCTGCAAAAGTGCATTTCAATTGATGATGGATTGGGGATGATATTTTGCAGCTTTAAAAAACTAAAGGGTTCAACATATACGAAACTCATTGAAAGCTGAGTAATCGGAAGAATTTGGATTGGCCAATATATTGTGAAATTTTAACACAATTTCCATTTTTATTTTCTTTTATGAACAACACCGTTTGCATTTCAATCATTTGTCATGATAATTTGTTCATGAAAAAGTGCAACGTACTTTAATAAGTTGTTGAAAACTTTATGAATTATATATCAAACTTTATTGCCCAGAAAAATTTAACCCCAAAGTACCTACCAACTGTCACCTTACTGCACGCTTACTTCTAGAAGCTAGATCGCGATGTGGATTGGTTAATCCAAAAACAACCCTTGTAATTGGTGGTTATTAGTAATATCTCCCAAGTAAAGCAATCATATGATAAATTTTAGAGTGACACATAGTAGTAAAATGAAGTACAATCAATCACCTTCAATTTTTAGTTTTTCAGTTTGAAGCTAGCTAGAATCATGATAATATATGGCATGAGATAATTGGATGAAAATGTATCTAATTAATTTCGCTTTGCTAATCAATTACGGTCAAAAAGTGTCATTTTTCAGAAGCAATCAAAAATCATTGCAAGGTGGGTGTGGCATTGACAATTCATTAAACTTGTTTTAAATTTTCACGAAAAATTCATTACGAGAGATGTCAATAGTATATTAATATGACAATTAAATTAAGCATGTATTATTAAAGTTGGGGGTTTGGTCATTTGGTTGGGTGGTGTGAGATAGAAGCTAAAGTACTTAAAAAGAAAGTGCTTAGAGGTTGAAAGTGCAAATCAGAGAAACTAAGCAGGTGGGAGTAGGAGGTTGGAAGAGGGGTTAGGAGTGAGAAGTGTGGATTTATGTGTTACTTATTTACGCAGCAAGCAAAAGCATAACGCCAATTAAATTCTCTACAGTTACCCAATAACTGTCCACATACTGGGATTTCTGTCAAATAACATCAGTTAGTTGGAGCAGTGCAACTCTCTTAAATTGACTATTTACAAGGTCATCAACACTTCTTCAATTACAAATTACATGAAATTCTATTGATGCATTTAAATTTTGTTTTGATTCATTTTTATCATAAAAATTCCTAATATGGTATTAAAAACATTTCACAATAAATCCGCACAATATTTTAAGACTTTATTGTGTTTAAATACGAGAAAAACAAAATATTTAACATGAGAATTTGTATTTGATTTTTTCCTTCTACAAAATTTGCTTGGATCAATCCTATTTGATTCTTTTATGTGAAAAAATTTCTTACATTAATGATGGTCATAAACTATAAACTAGATTAGTCTTTAATCAAATTATCTCATTTCAAAAATAATGAAAAATAAAATATGTTTTTAATAGTTGATTAAAAGATACTTTTAATACCAAAAAAACAGAAGAAAGAATCAAATGCAAATGCCAAATGAAGATTGAAGAATGGTGTTAGCGTGGAAAGATGCTTTGTTCACACGCAAGTCACGTGGTCCTAATTTCTTCGCTTATTTGTTCCTTTTCTTTCTTTCTTTGGTTTGTATGAAAAGGGTTTTCGCGTAGTTACTGGATAAAGAACAAAAGTAGGGCCATTCTGAACACGTGTGAATTAAATGGGCACGTTTTATATTTGAGGACACCAACGTCCCATTTGTTTGGTGCAACGCAACGCCGACAATGTACTCCCTAGCTAAATATTTCTTTCCTAAGAATGACAAAATAAGAAAATTTCTTTCCTATTTCTTTATAAATTAACATTTTTGCAAATATTTTATACTCAAAATATGAGAATTTTTATTTTCATGTCGCTTTTCTAAGAATGTTAACATACCAAACATCACCTAAATTACAAAGGACAAAACCCTCCTCAAATCCAAAAGCTTATTATAGAAATCAAATTCCTTTTCACTTATATATATCTCTCATTACATAACTCTAACTGGAAAAAGAAAAGAATGATTCACATGCACAAAAAATAAAGAGAAATATAGATAATGGGCATTGTTTTGATTTGAAGTTTGAACATTGTTGCTTTGTTTGTGAGACTGAAAAAAGGCCAAAAGGAAGAAAAAAAGTGTGCCAGTTTGCTCTCCTCCAATGATGGACTTGGTTAGGCAACAAATATAAATAAATAAATGTGTAGTAGAAGAATAGAAGAATGACGTGTTTCATTTGATTTCATTTCATATATGCTTGCTTTGACGTTCCGTTATGGTATGTATATATGGTGATGGTGGTGCCAAGTGCGCGCTGTTATTAAACAAAGTTAACCAATTAGGATAAAGGTTTCTCCTTTTGTCCCTTCCTCAATGGCCATGGACCTTAAATTGCTTCAAAGTGGTAATTCTGTCTCTCTCTTTCTCACAAAGTAAAGTCCAATGATTAAAATCAGAATAAATAATTTAATATATCCACCGTGCGTGCCTTCATTGCATTGCATTGCTTTCTCTCTAAAGAGCAAAAAATTTGGCTTTGCAAACCTCAAGTATAACGTCATTTGTTGCTAGTTTGTTAGCACGTCACTCTTCTCTCATGTCTCTTTATATTAACACGAGGACTGTGGAACTTCTAGAATCACCAATTAGTTTTATCTTTTTAGCACTGTAATGTAATTAGGACATTTGTAGTCATTTTTTCTTTCTGTCACTAACTAGGGTCTCCATGAGATTTGCATACAAAAGCTACTACTATTTTATAAGGTCTTGATTACATCATAGTATCGACAATAGTATTGTTGAAGTGTATTTACAAACATTTATCACAAGTTTAGAGTTTGATATACTGTCTGGCTAAGACAATAGTACTTTATCCCCACTTTGCTATTTATCAGCATTAGGATGATCAATTATCAAGCAAGCTATTAATTTAAAATACATATAACAGTCTTATGCTGATTCAGCAAATCCAACTTTCATACTGCCATAATCGAACACTGTATGATAGCGACCCATGAAAATGTCCCCCAAAATCCTGTGTTTCAGAAGCAACATTCATAAGGTGTATTTTAATATTTCTAAAATACAACATTCATATAGGCATAGTATTTCTAAAATTTGAAGAAAGAGGAGCATTAACATTGGTACATCCCATAAAAACTTTATTTCTTCTCAAAACGACTACCAAAAAGTTGGCCTTTTTCAGTGTATGTAACATGCATACTAATCGGAGTCATACATATTTTTGGTATTCCTTCAATTAATGGAGATGCAAGTTATGTGAGACTAGAGCACGAGATTCTTCAATTTGTTAGTACTTATTAAGATGAAAAACTAATTAAGGGGTAAAACTACATTAAATCAGATAGTAGCTAGAAAATATATTACAAGTAAAAGAAATTCTAAAAAAAACGTACCATAAAGGTCCACGAGGAGGAGCAATGTCTAAAGCTATGAATCCGCTAATGCATTGTGCTGTGGCTCCTTTTCCCACTTTAAGAATATACTGATTCATGTAACACTCGTAGTTAATATAGGACAGTCCAGAGAAGACTTGAATTTTGAGGGTGAGAGATTAATTAAATACAACATGCCATTTTAGCAAGCTACTAGCATCTTAAGTAAATTTCTATAATGCTACACTTTGGAAGTGGGTTATACCTGCTCTGGGGAAAGCTCGAACACTTTTTCCCCTATGGTGAATGAAACATTAGGCATTTCAGATAAACTACTGCATTCAACAACTGATTCTCCATTTGGACTAGGAAGCATTTCACAGAGCTGTAAATGCAAAATAGAGATTACACAATATGAGATTCTTGAAAGGACATTAACTATCATTTAGCAGAAACATGAATATGAAGAATGGTTTACCGTGTTGGCATAGTCTAAGATTTGATCTTCTGTCTCATTTAATCGTAGACGATTTTTTATCCATACCACAACCATCTCACAAGCTGTGCATCCAGCATCATTCCAACTATAACTATAAGATGTCTTCTCTATGTTTTCATCAACCACACTCTGGATGCCCATACTAAAAATTATAGGAGAGTTTTTGTCACTATTTTACTTTAATAATGCAACACAATTGATCTTTCAAGTACATTTATCAGAACACAATAGGTTGATCAAATCATACCTTACACCTTGAGTACCATCAAAAGTACATAAACCAATTTGAGAGCAGATCTGTTGTGGCAAAGCCTATGAAATAGTAGGAAAGTTAGAAGTTGTTGAAAGTATATAGAAAATATATGGATGGAATGGATATGAAAATTAATAATAATAATAATACCTCATTAACCAGCTTATCCAATATGGTTTTTCCATATTGAGCAACCACTGCCTTGCATTCTTGGCTCACTACACCTACTGCTCCAATTGCATGATTGATTTGAGCAATGACACCCTAAAATATACAACAGTTTAAAGTTTAATCAATTTCATCTCATTACACACCACTGACTGATATATATTCCAGCAACTGGTGTATTAATCAGAAATAGATCAATGAGATAACTATTTATTCCAACAAAAAACACTATTGGCTCTCTATACGAAATAAAGCACATTTTGATTTTGTTCCACACATTAAAAGGAATTTCTTTTCATACCGTTGGGCCAGCTAACAAAGATGTTCCAGAATCAACAATTGCTGAGCACTTGGCAGCACAAAATCCTGAAAAATAAAAGTATACATCTTATTTGATTTATCAATAATTGAAATGTCCCAACTTTCAAGAATATTACTGACTATGTTAGTATGTTCGTATGTCATGGATACCAGATGTTTTGCCATTAATTTGTACGTCTCCTAATTCAATCTGCAATTGAAAGGAAAACGGTTAGGGAGAAAAAATAAAAAATAAAACAATGAGTTGTATAGCATGTTATTGCAAAATATTAGCATAAAGTTCCGTTAAGGATTACCTGCCAATAGCCTTTATGAGTAACTGGAACATATGTGTGCTCACCCTTGTAATGATCTGAATCAACTCCACCAAATACAATCTCACCACCTTGTTCCTCGTCAGTATTGCGGTTTAACCAGAATGAAAATACTGGTTGTGCTAGAAGATGTTGATTGAGCATATTATACCTATGACAACCATCAATCACAAACAAAACAAATTTTCAAATTAGAGAGAAAAAGAGAACAAATAATGATTCCACTTAGATGATAAGGCATTGTAATTGACTAATTGAGTAGTTGAAAATTTCATATGTATGCTTCAAACTTTAGTCAAATCCTCCATCACATAACAGCAAGCATCCATCAACTTACCAGATAGGAGCAGCCTTCCCAACTGATATCTCTTGAAATCCTAATCCCAAAATGCCATCAAATTTGGCTGCTAAAAATGTGATGCTAGGCTCTCTAGTTGCCTCGATAAAATCCTAAAGCCAAGTAGAGTAAATAAAAGAGACTCATGAAACAGTACTAAATTGAAGAATAACACACAAGTGCTTATTTAGCAAAATTTACCTGATCATAGACAATCAAGTCTCCAACCTTGACATGGTCCTGGCTAAAGAAACCTGAAATTTGCCCAGTTCCATAATGAATTTCAGCTGATGATCCTGCATAACAAAAAATCAAAGGAAGAAATATTTCAAAACATCATCATAAGGATATGTTAAGCAAACAGATCAATAACTGATCTAAGAATTTTTTGAGCTGTAGTATGTCAAAATCTATTTTGAAGAAAATACGGATTGAACCATGGTAAGCATCAAGTTTTGCTTAGTTAAAGTAAAAGTTGATATTTTATCTAATATCTTTTGCAATCACATGCAAAAGCAATTCACAGGTAATAATATTATATTTGTAAATGTAAATTATTATTTCTCCACAAATTTTCATTGCAATTAATAATGTACCATTTTTATTGTAAGAGCCCGATTGGCTTGACTTGTATCTTGAGTGCAAATAGCAAGCAACCTGCACACAACATGGAATCACAGTTTTTATTTTTTCCACCCAGTTGAATAAAAAAAAAACAAATTTTGTGAAAAGCTTTCACCAAAATGTAAACATCAAACAATGAGGGAAATTATGAAGGCTTACTGAAAAGTAACACTTAGAAGAAGGCACCCAAAGATTGGAACTTCCAGTGTCAAATATTACAGTGAATTTCTGAGGAGGAGTACCAATACCAATCTCAGCAAAATACTGAGCATTCATGTAGTTCTTTAACCGAATAATACTTGTGTCATCAGAATTTTCATAGCCACCAATAGGCCTGGCCTCTCTCAACGTTGCTCCTTCTGAATCAATATTTCTCTCGAGCATTTTGCTTTGATCAAAATTGTTCTTTTTCAATCCAACTCTAATTATCCTATTAGTAGGTCCTGAGAGAACCACATTGTGGAGAAGTAACAAGAGAAGCGCAACCAAACTATATTTGGAACCCATTTTCTGTTCTCTGTGGAGTAGAAAAGAGAAATCAATCTCAGCTATAACATTCAGTCTTAAGAATTTTGCATGAAACATAAAATGAACATTTGGTTTGAAAAAACGAAGAAGAAGTTGAGTCACCCACCTGAGCAGTGTTTACACAGTGATGTGGAAAGAATAGCACGTAAGTCGTAACAAGTAACATACATTCATGATTCATACAATACAACCAGAAAATAAATAAAGTAGTTAATACTATTCTATCTTCCATCAACTACCATTCAAATTCACATGTGGAGTTACAGGCCCAACTACCATTGAGTGTGAATTAGATACTCCTTCGGAAGTTGCTTCCTGCACCTCCATAATTACTTCCTGCACTTAACTCAGAATAAAAATTACCACTCTTTCTAGTTTTCAACTCAAGGCCTTTTTTCAGTCCATGAACATAGGCCTTCTATTACGGCCTGGTGAGTACATTGATCACATGAGCCCTCCATTCGCACTTGATAACTTATAGTTATAGCCACAGTGAATGCATGCGTTATAGTAGTAAATAAACTTGACAACCACAAGAATATATTATAAAGCAACTTATAGAATATATTAAATGATAAACTAGCAAGTAATACACATGCCACGTTTTTCAATATTTTCAACATTAATATATTAAATGTAATGTTTTTTTATTTTTATAATATCTCAACAATTTTCCTTAAAATATTTGTTACCTAACATGCACCGATATTGTGGCGGCCAATTATAAAAACAAAGCAGCTGTCTTAAGTTGTAATAATAAACGTAACCTATATACAAGAAGTAATAAAATGTAAACGCATAATGGTTTTTGGTACTGACCATGCATTCAGTTTTTTGTTTTGTTTTTTCTGGTTACATAATGTTGTTGATTGTATTTTATCAACGGAGTAGCCACCAGTTTGAAATGTTTCTTCTTTTCTGAAACAAAATAAAGTATTATGGTTGTTGTATAAAAATCAGTGTAAATCTCATAAAAGAATCTAACTACCAAAGTGTGTGATCTTTCACAAAAATCAATATTAATATTTATGAAGAAACTGATAAAATTGAGAATATAATAAAAATAATCCAATTGGAAGAAGTTGACAGACAGACCAATAGAAATGAATTCCTTATTTGATGAAGCAAAAGCAATGTTTGATGCAGTTAGCTAGTGTGAAAAATGAAACTTTAATTGAACGATCATGGGGGGCTCGTGCAGCAGAGAATTATAATCTTTGGTGAATCATGATTACACAAAATTGATTCTTCGTGCTTTTTTTGCTGGGTAACATATGAGTCAGAAGCACGGGAATAGTCAATATTTTCATGAATCATAGCTTATTGAGCTTTCAAGTTTGCAGTGAATGAAGGCATGCAAAAAATAAATGATGAAGCCAACAAGTTATACGGCCGAACCCATCAGAACTTTCCCACACAAGTGCTAACATATGTATATATCAGTTAAAAAATATCATCTCAAAAGCTACACAAAATCATCTACTTTTTTACTTTACTGCCGTGGGTGGAGTTGGTACTGTTAAGCTTTGGCCTTAAGATACAATATTGAGGCATTGAATTGAAATTGAGTAATTCAGACAGCAGACAGTAATCAAAAGTTTTGAATATATAGGAAACAGTTATCGATCAATACAAGTATATATGCAAAAATATATACAGTATGTTTCAATAATATTACTTTTACCATTGTAATGAATGATGCTATAGTCTATAGAAAACAAGAATAAGAAAAGAAAAGAAAAAAAATGAACATATGTTTATATATTATTAGCAGTATTAAAATTGAGGCGGCACAGGCCGTTATTATTATGATAAAATGAAAAAATGTCAAATCAGCAGACGTTGTTGATTACTGATCAAGAAAAAACTTAAAAACCTTGAAAGAAATGTGTTTTATTTAGGTAGAAACAATCAATTCATTAAATTATAAAGCTACTATCAGTGATGAAACTTGAACAACCGGAAAAGTCAACGAAAGATTTTGCAGAATCACTGTGTCTCCTTGGCATGCACATATTCGCCGCCAACAGAAAGTTTGATTATATATAAGAATTAATTAATTAAGCTCGATCGCATTGTTTAGACTTTGTACATGGTCACTACTCACTATGCCAGAACAAATTAAAGATTGCCACATGATATCACTTATTTTATTTCTCTTTTTTTTTCTTGTCTTTTTTTATCTTTCTCTAGTGTGTATAAATTGTAAAATTTATTGTATAAATAGCATTGCTTATATTAAAATTAAACAAACAAACAAAAAACACGGTCCGTCAAGTACCTGTTAATTTGGGACCAGGGGAAGAAGCAAAGTGACAACAAAAAATGATGAATCTGAATTTGTTAGCTTCAGAAAACCATGTATTAATAATTCATGCAGTCACAAAAATTGAAATCATTATATTAACATGGAGATGTTGAAATTTTTATGATCAATAAATAACAACAACAAAAAACACTTAAAATATGAATTGGTGAATTTTTATTTAACATTTCCAAAGTTACAATCATATAAATTGAAACTGTTAAATAAAACTTGACCAATTCATATTTTAAATGTGTTTTTTTGTTGTTGTTATTTTATTGGAAAAAAAAAACTGAAACCGTTTTATTTAAAAAAAAAAAAAAAACTGTGAAGAGATTAGACATTTGGTAACTGAACCAATTCCATTTCTAAAAAATGATGAGATTAGACATTTAGGTACGGAATGAACTTTATAACCTTTATTATATTCCATCTTTTGTTTTGCATCTCAATTCTCAAAGTATAAACTTTAAATCTATTGACTTTATTCCCTTTTCGTTTCATTCCCTTATGCCAAGAGAAATAGAAACATTTAGGCAATAGAAATATTATTATTATAAATATAATAATTTTGACTTCAGGTCCAGTGTATTGTTAGACACCTAGCCTCACCGTATTTGGGTTATTGTTTTTATGAAGCATATAATTTTGTCCATTTGGTAGAATAAAGTAAAGAAATATTATGTTATTGTGTAGAATAAAGAAGTAAAATTGAGATGATCCATTTGGTCTAATAAGGTACCTGGCAAGTGGGCTATAGATGATGGCAAAAGACAAATCGAAGATGTCCCCTTGTCTCTTAATTTCTTCTTCACGTGTCCCATGAATCACATCTTCTTTCAACCACTCTCTGTCTCAGACGGTTTTCTTGACCCCCTTTTTCCTTATTCACTTCCCTACTAGCTACTGCCATTTGGATTCGGTACACAAAAAAACACTACCTCCCTTCTTTTATCTTCTATTCCTTGTTCTTTTCTCTTCTTCTGGATTTAGCCTCTTCCATAACCAACAAATTTACAAAAGTCATCAACATCATCATTTCCATATCTGTACAAAATATGGGAAACTAATCTGATTTCTTTTATATATATATATGTAAATAATGTAACATTATTTTCAACCTCATGACATACAATTTTGAGCATATAACTGATCAACTGAGACATATATATATAAAAAAAAAAAAAGAATATCAACTATCCATCTTATAATAACATATCCTGAGTCGAACAAATGTAAAAGAGAAGAAAAAAAAACAGTATTCAGCTCAAGTTAAATTTTGAGCCCAATTGAAGAGGAAAAAAAATCAAATTAATCTAACAAAAAAATAAAGGGAAAAAAAATTGGACTGTAAGACTATGACTAGTTCAATTCCCTGAGAAATTGGAATTTGTTGATTTTAATTGTTGTTGCTTGATGTAATATTGGCATTGCTGGTGTTGATCGATGTGGTGCCATTATTATTACTACTGGTAGTAGTATTGTTGTTTGGCTGTGCACCTCCTCCAATAATGGAAGTTATGGCTGCTGCCAAAGCTGCAGTGAAGTTGGGGTCAGCTGCAATGGCAGCACTGACTGTGTCAGCAAGGTGTGGTGATGGCCGTTGAGATTGATTACTCTTTTGGGAAGTGTCTGCATCTTGAGACATTTGAAGGCCAGAAAACTTTGATTGGTTATACATTGCTTGGCCAAATATTTGAGGCAGCAATGAGGCTGATGAGGAATTGGCAAAGTTCTGAGGGAAGGGGATTTGGAATTGGCTTGGTTGCTTTGGGAACTGTAATGGGTTTGGAGACTGAGTCAAGTCCAATGTGACAGTTGGGAATGGAGCTGATGCTGAGATAGTTGCCATGCTAGAAGAACAAGGGAGGAGTGTCCTTGTGAGAAAGTTTGCATTCATTAGGCCATCAGCACTTGACATTGATCCTGAAAGCAACATTTTTGCAGCTGATGAAGTTGTTTGTGCCATTGCCATAGCCGCTGGAGGCAAAGGGTGGTTGTGATTCCCTTCATATGTTGTGATCAGTATTGTTCGATCTTCAGCACACCTTTGCACCTGTTTATGACAGATATATTTAGTTATATATAAAATTTCAAACAATACAAACCACTTGCTAACTTTGTCCTATTGTTAAAAGTGTTGAAGAATGATCTATGAGCCATAATTCAATTTTATTTCATATTTATTAGTTACCACATAGGTATCTCCTTCCAAGACAATCCTTTTTGAAACATTGTCAGATACTAAATGTGACTATAGTACCTCTTTTAGAGATAATTCAAACTTTATAGACTTAACCTCTATTGGTTGAGATGTGCAACTGAATTAATTTGCAAGAAATGAAGGTTGAGAATGAGAAGGGACATGACATAACATACCTGTTTTCTGACTGGGCAACCTGCTGCCATGGTACATCTATAATATGCACGAGGACATGGGTTTCCTTTGGCCATCTTCTGCCCATACTTTCGCCATTGACACCCATCAGTGATCTGAAAGCAATAAACAAGTTTGTATCAGATGAATGAAAAAAAGAGTACAAATTGGGCTTGGGAAATTGAAAAAAGTTACCATAGGTGCCTCTGATCGAGCTCTAACAGAAACTCTAGCCTTCCTCATGGTGGCCTCAGCTTGATCAACATTTCTTGGAGGACTAAACTTTGGAGCAATGTTGTTATTAGCATCGGAGGGACTATCCTCTCTCTCAATTCCCCTACCAAAATCCTTCTTGTCTAGTCCTTCATCACTATTCTTCCTGGATGCCACCTCTGCATTATTTGTTGGTGACTTTGACCGATCCTTACTTCTTCCCACGGAAGAAGAAAGCGAAGGCTCATTATTAGTATCAGCATTAGTAGCCAACCCAAGATCCATAAACTGTCTTGGCACCAAGCCTGCACCATTCCCATTTTGCTTCTCTTGTTGTTGTTGTTGTTGCTGTTGTTCTCCATCCTCCTCTCCCTTCTGCTCTTGCATCAAACTCACCAAATGCATCTGCAAGGAATTGTAATTGTTGTTAACCTGATCAAGCATGTACTTCAGCCGATGATTCTCCACCTTCATTCTCTCAAGCTCAGCTTGAACAACAACCATCTGAAACACATAACACGTGAATGAATGAATGAATTAATGAATGATATGGTGTGTTAATTACATATAAATCTATTTACCTCACTCTTAGCTCTCTTGTCTTCTGAATTAGGGGATATCTCTTCGTCCATGGTGGATTCATCACTACCTGTGTTGGTGGTGAGAAGATTCAGACCAGTCTATTAAGAGAAAGAGAATCACAGATTCATTAATTAGTACATGATGAAGATCATGATAATATAGATAGATACATAAGAATGAAAATGGTGATGATGTAGGATAATAAAGGGGTGACTCACGTTTACTTTCAATTCCAAGATAGCAGGAGTGGAGGAATGATCATGTGTGTGATGAAGGTGGTCAAGTGAGGGAGGGGCAGAGGCAGAGGCAAGGTTGTTGTTGTTGTTATCATCATCATCATGGCTGTTGGTCTTGTTAGGGAAGAAGTCCATCTCGTCGATGTGGGGCCTCTTGGCATCAGAAGAGGCAAGGTTGACTTGGAAGGGGATGGTGGTGTTGGTGGTAGGAGTGGATGATGGAGGCCTCTTTCTGCTAACTGTGGCATCCATGATGTTTGGACCAAGTTTCAACTTATGTTGTTGTTGGTTACTGTTGTTATTGTCTTGAGAGGGGAAAGAGTTGAGGACTACTGGGTTGTGAGTGAAGAAGGTCCCAATTGGATCTGAATCAATGGAGAGTCCACCCCCTCTTGCCATCAATTTCAATGGAGTGAGAGAGAGAGAAAGATATGTAGACTAGGGAGGGAGAGAGAGAAGAAGAGATACAAGTCATAGTAAATGATGCAATTGGACTCGGCGATAAAAGAGGGAAGTTTGGTTCAACCTTCACAACAACACCCAAAACTTAAATACAAGTGTCATCCTTTATATTTCCGTTCTATTCTATTGGATTTCTTTTTTTAATTAATGCAGATATATAAATACTATACAATATATGAGAGTAAGTTTCGCCTGTGTTGGGTTTGCAGTTTGCACGTTCTTAAATATATATTATTGAATTTGTTTTTTAATATAATAAAACAGTGAAAATATAACAAAAGGACTCTAAAAAGAAAAATAAATACCGATTCTGATGAAACTGTTTCTTTGCTGCGAAACTGAGTCCGTGATGTTTGTCAAATACTACTTTTTGTGTGTGACTGTCACTGTGTTATACTTTTTGTTAACAAATAAGAGAAGGTAACTGATAAGAGAATGCAGCTGTTATATATTTCGTAGAAAACATTCCAGAAATATAGCATGCACAGCTGTGAAAACAAATCTTAAATGATTCTGAAGAATTAATTGATATGAATTCATAACGTAATATTATGGGTAAAAACTATTTCGACCTTGTTAATGATTCTGAAAAAAAAAAAAAAAAAAGCGGCTTCCTCACAATATTTTTATACTTATGTAGGCACAGAAGGTGCGTTTTCCTCCTTTTTTTTTTATCATTTTAAGAAGCTTATATAAAATACATTATGTAGAGCTTTATTTATAATTTATATTTATATTGACATAATTTTGTAAACTTAAATTTGATATACATTTTTTTATGGAAATTTTATATACGTAGTTAATGTAAATTTTATTGTTTCGTGCGCCGCTGAGAAAGCGCGTTCTTGTGCGTCACTTTTAAGTTTTTTTCAAACGGAACTTAGAATAATTTTTTATAAGCTCCCAAAACATTCAGTCAATCAATCAATCGGTTCAAAACATTTATGAATTTAACAATATATAATTAAATATTAACATATAAAAAAATGTATTCTAATCTTATTGGCGTTGGTGTTGAATAATCTGGGTTTTGAAAAACGGTATCGAGAAAGATAGTAGAAGTATTTTATATGTATTATTTTTTATACTGTGAAAATCTTCATACTCTGAACCATTTAGAAACCATTGTATTATTATTTCTATAGATGAGATGAGATCCAAAAATTAATTGCCCCTTTTGTGCTTTGAGGCTCGTGAAAAAGTGAGTTATGAGTCAACGGGTTTGACTGAGTTGTTGGAACTAATTGTTGGGATCCTCTTTTAGACACGTACATAGTAAGAATAAGAATCGGATCAAGATCGAGATCGAGGAATAGGTTGACCCAGTCGACCATAGACCTAGTGAAGTGGATCTCTTTTTCTTCTTGCTTTATTCAAATTTGTTAAGTTGTTGCAATTATCTTCTATCTAAGTATTTAATTAGTTACACTTACACTTGCACACACCCATTGTACTTTATACTCTATATGTTGTGACTTGTGACCTTTTTCCTCACTTTCTGTCTTCCATCTCACTCTCAAATTTTTCCAACACCAAAAATAAATTTCGAACTATTAATTATTTACAACTTTTTTATAAAAGAAATCGTGAACATCAATAATGTTTTTTAGTTTATGGATTTTGTTGTTATGTAGAGAGATAATAATAATATTGTACTATATAACAATAGCGAGTGGTCGAATACTGTATAAAAAATCATGGAAACAGTCAAAACCTAAATGCATGTTGCAAGTGTTGGTTTGTAGGTGGAGTCTCCAAAATTACGTAAAAAATGGAAGATTTTTTCTTCTTCTTTTGACAGCAGTGATATATTGTTGCTTCTGACTCGACGTGGAAACTTAATCCGTTTCTACTTGACGCATCACCACTCTAAACCCACATTCAATTTTATATTAAACAAATTAAATACTATTAAAAATCAACATGCATCTCCTTGAACAAAATAAATAAATAAGGAGAATTTGTTATTATCTTGCCAACAACATCAAAAAGCTTCAAACTCCACCATAATCATAGTTTGTAACAACGATAAAATTATTGATGTGCTAATCAACAAACATTAAATTGAATATAAATTTACTAGAAAAAATTCTGATTGAACTCTTTATGTTTTTTTGTTATCGAGTTCTTAAATAGATATTTTTTTTATATTAAATCAATTTAATAAGAATATTTTACTGAATTAAAAATAAAAAGTAATATGAAAACTTTGGTGTAAGTTGTGTAATTAATAAAATAATATATATATATATATATATATATATATTCTTTTATAAAATTTATCAGACTAGATTTTTTTTTTTGAAGTCATATCAGACTAGATTTTATTCACGTACTAATAATTACAATGTGCAACGGTATACCCCCAAAGACTCTGACTTGGAATTGTAGTTCTTATTTATTTCACCATCAATATTTGCTCTTTTTGTCATCTATATAATTTCATGGTCAAGGGAAATGCTCAAAGATGAAGCATAAAGGTAGCTTAAGTTAGTTAATACTGAGAGCATAAATGCGTGCAATAATGGGAAGTGACAAAGTGCTTAAGAGTAAACATGCAAATGAAATGATTATCTATATATGGGAAAAACTAATTAAAGAGATATTTGATAGAGTTTGTAAATGATTTTTTTTCTGTAATCATGCTATTGATATTAAAGTAACATGAGATTTTGCTTAACGGGTCTAATTAAGTTTATTATCACTCAGATTTTTCTGTTGTAAATGCTTTATTTGAACTTACAAAAGTAAATTCTCAATTAATTTTTTTATAATAAATATATGTGATAAAAATTTATTGAATAAACACCTAAGTTAATTATTAATTTAAATCCACCTAAAGAAAAAAAAAAAAAAAAAGATAGTTGAAAAAGGATGATTAGTTGAGGTAAATAAAGCAAAAAAGTTGAGTGGTCAAAGAAAAAGAAAAAGACAGGATGTGCATAGATAGATGATGTTGTGAACAAGTTTAAGATTTTATTAGAAAGTAATAGCGTGGGCCGCATTCTTTGAAGCTTCAAGAGCACAATACATATCATAGGGTTTCTTGATTCTCCCTATGCCCCTAAATGAGTAATTCATCTCGATTCACTTTAATTGTATGTAATTATTATATAACACTAATTTATTTTATTTTTATTATCATACAAGTGTACGTATCATTTTTTTGGGAATTTTACAAAATTTTAAAATCAGTTAAACTTCATGAGAATGAACTATTATTTTCTTAACTGGTATTTTAAGGTAAAATTAAATTGAATATTTACATAAATGAATATCAGGTATCAAGCTAATGTATACACAAAATGACTTAGTCACTATGAATATTAAAAAGAGCAGAGAAGAAAGAGAAATGACTTTAATGTAAATTTTAAGTTGAAAACATAAATGAAACTGTGTTTTTATGTCAAAATTAACACGAACCATAATAATCTGGGTATAAAACTGTGCAATAATTTCTGCTTCAAATAAAAGGGTGGCCCTATGGACATGGTGCAAAAGCAAATCCAAAGTTAACGACATGCAAAACCTAATTTAGAAATTAAGTTGCGTGTATACATGGCCAGCAAATTGGTAAACAAAAAAAGCAGGTAATCATGTTCTATGTGAATATGATTTTTGCATGGAAAGTTGTTGGTAGGTTTTTAGAAGAAAAAACGTGATTCAATTCGCATCGAGTTCTTTTATCTTTTTAGTCATGAATAGAAGACCCACACACACACACACACAGACTTTTTGTCGCTTATACCTTCTCTTTATGAGTAGCATTTCAGTATTTAAAACATATATACATCTATATTAATTCAGTGTTTCTTTTTTGAGTTAAGTTAACTTACGTAAACAGTTTTTGGAAGACTCTGTGCATCTTATTTATTTAGCTATAATGCAGTTTAAGAGAAAATATTTTTGTACAATAAACAGAAAAATACAAAACTGTACGAGAAATCTATACAAATAATAATAATATATAAGTGTTATAAATGAATTACAGAATAAAATAACTCTTTTAAATCATGTTCTTATAATACTGTTTTTTGTATTCAAACTTTCTCTTTCTCTATCGAGAGAGGCACAGTTCACACTTCACACGCAAACGTAACCACTCTATTGTAAACTACAGTCAATGAGAGATTTAAACAGTTGGTAGAATCAGTTAAGTAATTAATTTAGACAGTTTAAAAATTTGGCTAAGAATCAATCATACGATAGTATTTCGCATATTTCAATATCATTAATTTTATCAACATTTATAAATGTCGATAGGTTAATGCATATACAGATGTCTCACTTGGTGCTTTTGCTTTTGCATTACCGAGTGACAAAATATCCAACCATTACTTTACATATTATTAGGCAGAGAAATAAGATGAGAAGAGTGCAATGCGTGCACACTCGTGATCATATTTGTGTTCGAGATTAAGCAAGAATGGGAAAGTAAACATGTAACGTGACACATCTGAATCTTAAACTGATCAAATCTTGGAAATGTGTGGTCCAATCATTGAATTTTATGGTTGGTTGGTATGCAAAATAAATGGTTCAATACACTGACTGGTCAGAGTGCAACAACAACTTTTTAGTAAGTCTTTGTTATTTTCCAATTTAGTCACATGCATCATTCTTTTCTTCTTATTTAGAGCTGTCGATTCCTTAGTCCACAGTCCACACCATGCCAATGGGTTCACTCCTGTCTTGCCTGTTAACAAATGTATTCCAGAGTCTAGCTCTAGCATCCTTTACATTGGTCAAATATGGCTAGATTCTGGTTTCCTATGCTTTTTCAAAATGATAGTGGAATGTGAACAACAACAGATTCGTTGCATAGCTACTAGTTTAAGCTTTCAATTGTCATCTACAACAACCTTATCCAAGAAGAAATGGGTGTTTCTGATTGGACATAGGGCTTTTCATCTGCTTCTTTTTTTCTTTGTTTTTGGTCATGGTTTTGATCTGATTCGGAATGGTCCTTATGGACAGAGCAAAAATGAATCAATTTAGTTAACACGCGCAAAATAATATAAATCAAGACTTATTTATGAAAAATAATTAAAATAATACAATAAAAGAGAGGGTCAACCATATGAGGAAACTAATGTTGTTTTTAATATGTACTTGTAATCATAAAAAAAAAAATGTACTTGTTTGGGGTTCTGTAATGTTAGTCTTAATCTGTCTACGATCCTGGTTCTAGCCGACAATGAGTGAGTGTAGATTTCTCTTTTCTGTCAAAACTGTTTTATCTAACTTGATCTTCACTTTGTGATTTGATCAGGTTCTATATTGCAATATATTTCATTTGCCTTCCAAGAAAAATGACATGCTAAATATATATATCCTTGTTTATAGCCAAAAATCAAAAGTTTTTCTCCCGATAGGATTCAAATCCTAAACCTCTCAGTTAAGAAACACATACTTGTGTCAACAGTTGTTAATTAATTAATTAATAAAATATCATGAATATTTAAACCTCAATGATTTTTCTTTGTTATCCCTGAAAACGATGAATTATTGTGTTGAGTTAACATCTGTTGAAAAAAAAAAAAAAGCTTAAACAAATTACCCCACAACTGTTTCAACTTTCAATATTATTCCCAACTCAAATTTCAATGATATGCATCATCCAAACTTCAGGAAATAACCAAATTGTAGCAAGCAGCAGAGCCTCCACAGTCTGTGGGGGCCAAAACGGGTTCTATAAAACCACTTAAAAGGTGGAATGAATACACAAGCAGCATGTGACTTCAAATTTGAACTAGGAAAATATCTAACTAGACAGATAACGGGTCATCCATGTCTCGAAGCGAGACCAAGCAAGCTGAACTGAAACTTCATCTTCATCAGGCATTCCCATGTTCTTCCTCCTTTGGACTCCTTCTGCAGATCTGTTCATGAATGCATGTGCATTGCCAGGATAGATATGTACCTCATGTGGAACTCCAGATGCCTTCAGCTTCTCTTCCAATGCCTTGGCCGCCTGATCAGACATCAAACAATGTCAATACAATATTCGGTGGATTCAATTTGAACATTTACATCTATGAACATCAATGCAATTGTGATCGCTCTCCTTTTCCTATTCATGATGTCTAATAACAACAAAACAATGGTAGATGACCGAAATTTACCTAGTCCAACAAAATACTCATCCCAAAATAAAGGGTATTATATTTCAAATAAGTTCTAAAATGAAGAGCAAGGTTATAATTTCGATGTTAGTTATTATGAAAACAATGGAAAAAAAATGTATGTTTCACAAGCAATGACAACAGGTGAGTGTTAGAAAGGGCATAGACTCAGTTTATAAAGGTTTTGTTTCCCTAAACCTTACAGTTTTCTCTCTTAAAAAACACCCACATGGGGAAATTGAAATCTGTGTCATATAGGCTTCAAAATTTTCCTCAATTTTATTTAGGCTATCAAGAAGGTGAAAAGTTCATGAAAAAAAATTATTTAGCATGTCTTACTAATGGAAACATGAGTGAAATTAAGATATAATTGCAAAGAAATTCTCTTACTGCAACATCTGAAAAGCCAACAAAATTGTCCAGCTCTCCAAAGTGAGCCTGAACAGGAGCCTTGGCTTGGGCAGGGTCTGCAAGTTGAGAAGCAGGAACTCCATAGAATGCTACAGCAGCATCAACCTCTGGAACCAAGACAGAACTGGCAATAGAGAGAGCACCTCCCATACAAAATCCAGTCACACCAGCCTGTTGCAAGAAATGATGATGAAATATTTTTTTTAGTTAATGCAAAATGTTTACTCCGAAGATTGAGAAGGTTAAACAGATTAAACTTTATTGAGCAACCTATAAACCTATGTTATTTGGCACTTTAATCTAAGTATTTAATCAACCATATCAAACTTTATAACACTCTGGTTCTCTACACACAATAATTATCTTAAGCCAACAAACTCCTTTAACAAACACTATTGAGAGAGACCTACATTTACAGTCAAACACACAAAAGCTCAGCAAGTTTTTTTACTATTTGTAAGATGGATTTTAATAAAAAACTGTTGAGCAATTCCAACTTAATTAGATCAATCTATCAACATGATCACAATATACGATTCCACTAAATGACATGCAAGGAAAATGGCCCCAAAAGACCATGAGTAATTCAGATTCACGATTTTACTAGTCATTGGATCAAAATATTAAGTATAAATAAAGTTTTATACTAAACCTCCAAATCAAAAGCAGCAAACCTGGAGATAACAAGTAAACGAAAAACTGGAGCTATTTTAAGGGCCTAAAGCAACTTCCCTTTCACTCATTCAGTCCCTTTAAATATAAGACTTAGGTCCTATTTGGATAAACTTCTCCAATTGCACTTATAGGAGAAAAAAATAAAAAGCAAAAATGATTAAGCTTCACCATGAGTTAAAATAGTTTTTGGAGAAGTTGGATGAGAGTTTCTATAAATTAGCTTATGCATAAGCTAATTTTAACTTATTAAAGAAAGTTAATTCATTTTACTTTTTTTTTTTTCCCTATAAGTGCTTATTGAGAAGTTTATCAAACCAAGGCCATAAACTAACTTATTTTAAACCTCATGCTAAGGTTAGCTTATGTCTTTATGAGTTGATAAAAAAAAAGTAGAACTGTAGAAGAACCTTCTGCAACTACTGCATGATGTTAAAGCATATTAGCATAATGAACTCTTTAGACACAAGTCAACAAAATCAAATATTTATATTAAGCAAGTACCGTAGATGACAGAGGATATTTAAGACATAAATTTTCATCCTGGAAACACAAACAATACTAAACCTTCTTTGAACCATTCTCTTTAAGCCAGTTAACTGAAGCAGCAATGTCCTTCACAGCACCTTGCCAATCAAGACCATCCATCAAATGCTGAGCTTCAGCAACTTCCAGACCAACCTTTCCTCTGTACAAACTGGTTAAAAAAACGCAAAAGTCATCAGTCATTCAAATGTACATAGCATTGATGAATAGGAAAATCTAGGGGTTGTTTGGTTTGAGAAAACATTTTCTGTTTTCATTTTCTATTTTAACTTGGTATTAGAAATAGTGAAAACAGAAAATGAATACAGAATGTTTCCTGAATAAACTTTTGAAAACAAGAAACAAAAATGAAAACAATGTAATAATTTTGTAATTAAAAGTGAAAACAGAAAATGTTTTCTCAAACCAAACAACCCCTAAAGTGTCATTATCTTATCTTACTCTGGGATAAGAGCTTTAAACCCACTACCAAGCTGAGAGATCTTCACAGCATGGTTCTTAATTTCGTAATCCACACCCCACCACTCCTGAATCACAACGATCCCAGGAGCATCATCTTTTCCAACCACATATGCGTCAAATGTCTGATCATTGGAAACAAAAATTGCATAACAAATATAAAAATTAAGTTCCAGGCTTCCAGCACAGATAGCAAAAATGGAATAGTTATAAAATGATAGAAAAAGGAAAATGGCGTAGGAAAATATTAGGTGAGTCCAATACCATGCCTGGGAACAATATCTTCTTAAAATCATTCTAGTCTAAAATCTAAATCACAACTTTGCGCTGCAAACTAATTGAGCATGGTAGATCATTATTCATTAACATAGCAAGAAATAATCAGATCTAACTACAATTCACTTGTCAAGCACAGATTATTGAAAAGCACCACAGGGCATATATAGCAGTTTCCACACAGTAAGCACGGTCTACAAGGGTAAGTGGAGTGAAGCTAGCATTCCTTTACAAAATATGATATTAGCAAATACCCAAGATAACATATATGATGAAAAATCATCATCACAACAAATTGATCAAAAAGCTTGTAACTTGTATTTCATTTTATTTTTGGGTATGTTGTAAACAAAAAATCTTCATTGCAGATGTTCATAGAATCAACTCAAGATGGAAATGAAAAAGTCAACGGTTAATTCAGCTGTAGCAATTCCAAAATCAAGTCAATGGACGGTTCTGCTTTGTATAAAAAAAATAAAAATTAATGAAAATATAGTAAGCAAAATCAGTGAAATAAGTGAATAGTGGGAGTGAATGTAATCTAAAAAGAAAAAAGTGCAATGTGAATGAAAGAGGGTACACTGACAGTGTCATCCCTTTGAATCTGAATTTTCTTGAAAGGGGACGATGCAGTTGAAGCCATGGAATGGAAATGGAGCTCAGCGAGAAGCAGATGCGAGAATTTCGCAACCTCACGGAGGAAACGTGGCAAATTTTATAAGAGAAAAATACCCAACAACTACCGAACGATGTCGTTTATTTGATGTGATTTTCCAAACACCAGATATACAAGTGAAATTAAATTACTCCTTCCGTTCTTTAATATATGGTATAATTATAATTTTTTTTTTATATGAGACATAAATTATGATTATTATTTAAATTATAATATTTTAATTGGTTAAAATATATATTTTATTGTTTGTTAAATATTATAATTCCTTGATTGAATTATTTTTATGATATATAGTATTACTTTTTCTTTTATAAATATTAAGTCTGACACTTTATTATGAAAAAAAAATATTTTACATCATACAATACAATACAATGATAAATGAATATGAAGATATAAATAATCAATGAATGTATTAAATTAAATATGTTAATGACATTATTAAAATCCATATTCGTTCCATTAAAATATTCTGTAATTTTATAATATAGTTTTGACTTAAAATTTTCTATTTTTTTTAAATCCGTGATCTTAATCTTTTATTAAAAATTAAATTGAGTTTTAAAATCAGGAAAATGAAGCTTGACATACTCCTTTTTTTTCCCTCTTCAATCTTCACGTGTGCCAGGGACAGGGACTTGGCCTTTGGATTGCAATTGCTATTTTTGTGATTTACAACGTACATACTCTATTAGAGTACCTTGGTGGAACAATTAGAGAATATGGATAATTAGAATTTAGAAGCACAACTCAACTGTATGGTTTATTGGGTTTTTGAGTGCTATGCTTAAGCTATCAGGGTATTTGAAATAACAGAGAAGGAACATCCAACTTCTGATGCTGGAAGGTTCACGTTCGATGAGTCCATAGTTTTTGTAGTAGGCACGACCATTCTGTAAGAAGTACAACAGTCAACATACAAGTGGAGCTAAGCAATTGTGTTCTTATTATACACGCATTGTGCATTTCGATGGATTCACAAAGAGGAAAAGAAGTTGCTTTCGTTCAGTGTTTCCAACAATTCACGAAGGCTTGCAAGAGTCTCGATCCTATTCTTATTCTTATGTGAAATAATGAAATAATGATTTTCAATCCCATGTGTCTCTCTCTCTCTATACAGACTCTCCACCTGCCTGCTGTCAACATCAATGAAGCAGTATGCTGTCATTTTTTTTTACTGTTTTAACAAAATATCTATCATTTTGTCAACGCCGGACACTTGTCAGATGGTTGATGACTTTAATTTTTCTTTTTTGATATACATGATTACTTGAATTTTCAATAGAATAATACTGTTCTCATGTTTCTTTGTATTCTGTTCTTGTTATCTGAGAGGTGACAAATAATTTGGAGAATATTATCAATAGTAATAATAAATTTTCCCAGAATAATCCCACGTTTAAGTAATTGTTATTTTATTTCCCGTCAAATTATTATTTTTTAAAATAATTCTTCGGTCAATACAATGAGTGTACCTAGTTTAAGAAATTGCGAACTTTGGAGCCTAGCCTAGACATTCGTAAAGAGAGTGTTTTTGATTGGCCATTGTCCAATTGAGAGAAGCTATGTAGCATCCTTGTTTGAGTTAACGGGTCTCAGGAATAGTGACGGAACCTCAGTTTTTAAAAGTTATTATTTTAACATAAAATTTTATTTTTTATATTTTTTTATGTAAATTTATATATTTATCTTAATTAAATTTTATTTTTATAATTTATTCATATTGATTAAGGGTTTTGAATCAGTCACTAAACATTTGAAATATTGTCTGACTACTACAGTAGTAGACCCAAAAAATAAACCAAAAACAGATACAATCATCATTAATTTCAATAATTTCAAGGCAAAATAATACTACTTTTTCGTTTCTAAAAAAAAAACAATACTACTTTTTCGTAGGTTAGTTTTTTCCCTTTTAACAGAATGTATAACTGGATTTGGATTTGGATCCCCGGTGTAAAAATCATCACTGCAGGGTGTACAGTTTCTTTTTGCACCATAACATTTTTACTTGTTTTATTTTTTAATTTAAATATATTTTTAATCTCAAATCATATTTTTTTTTATCTTTTAAATAAAAAATTATTTTTTTTTACTCTTCAAAATCAAAAAATATTTTTGTACTCTTTCTCATAAAAAATATTAAACAAAAAAATAAAATATTTGTAATTTATAATGATCTTTTAACAGTCATAATTTGACCTGTAATATTTTTTTTATACATGTGATGATTAAAAAATTGTCACAAATCATAAATATTTTATTCTTTATTTAATATTTTTTTATAAAAAGAATTAAAAAAATATTTTTTTGATTTTGAAGGATTAAAAATAATGATTTTTTATTTAAAGGACTAAAAAAATATAATATATATTTAAAAAATTAAAAACATATTTAAGGTTATTTTTTTATTTAGTTAATTATAAGATTGTGTGATATTAATACAACATTTGCTTAAAATTATAATAAATATTTATAAAATAAGTAATTATTAGATAATTAATTACTTTTATTTTTTTAAATAAAAAAATCTTATTTTAAATAAAAATAATTCATACAAATATATTAAAACATAAATAATTACTTATTTTATTAAAATAAATAATTATTTTACTCCACAAACTTAGACAAATCAATCCATTAAACCACTTCAAGTAATCCACACCCAAGTTACCTTCTTTTCGATAGACTATATGTACGTAAGTGACGTTGTCAATCCATTATTTTTCTTTTATTTATTTGGAAGGACAAAAATTTCACCAAACAATTAATTTATATGTTTATAGTTTGTACACTAAGGAGTTTAATCTTGTTCACATCCTATCAAGTTCAACGCCACTTATTTCACAACTTATGTGTTCTCTGCAGATAAATTAATCAGCCGAAGAATCTCAAATAATAAAAGTGCAACTGTTCTATTCTCTTAGGATCTGGTGAATGGCCAAGCAAGGGCATGACCTCCCTCTCTATGAAAAAGTTTGGCTGAAGCGCAGATTTCAAAGAGTGATAGACACCTTCATTTTATTCCTCCTACTCTTGCTTCTTAGTTACCGTGTTTGTGTTTTCTCATCCAACACCTTCACTTTCCCATGGTTCCTTGCTTTCCTATGCGAATCTTGGTTCACCTTCACTTGGATTGTCATTCTCAACTGCAAGTGGAGTCCTGCAGTAACCATAACCCACCCAGATCGACTCTTGCAAAGGTAAAGTTAATAAAGCTTTTTAGTGGCATGGCATATGAATATGATTATTATACATGTGCTTTGTTTGTTTTGTTTATCTCAATAGGGTACCTGAGGTTGATCTTCCACCAGTGGACTTGTTTGTGACAACAGCAGACCCTTTACTTGAACCACCAATCATCACAGTCAACACTGTCTTGTCTCTATTGGCGCTTGATTATCCTACTAACAAGTTAGCTTGCTATGTTTCTGATGATGGTTGTTCCCCTCTTACTTTCTATGCTCTTGTGGAAGCTTCCAAATTCGCTAAGTTTTGGGTACCTTTTTGTAAGAAGTACAACGTGCAGGTCAGAGCACCCTTCAGATACTTCTCTGAGGTTGCCACTAACAAAACTGAACAAGACTCACTTCAATTCAAACAAGAATGGTTACAAATGAAGGTAAGCTATGAGATAGGCACCGAATATGTTCAAACTTCCAAATACTCTGACCATGAACTTACAAAATGGTTTTTTGTCTTCTGTATTTTGCAGGATATGTATGACAACCTTAGCCAAAAAATTGAAGGGGTGACTCGCAAAACAATTCCATTCCAACTTGATGGAGAATTTGCAGTTTTCTCAAATACGGAGCAAAGAAATCATCAAAGCATCATTAAGGTGACAATTATATCATGATTCCTAATTGGTTGAAAGTGTCAGCATAAAAATTGAACTCATAATTTTTTAAAAAGAAAAATAAAGTACTCCTCTTCCATAAATCTATTTACATTACCAATTCTACTCTTCCATTCCTTCCTATTTAACTTTTCGTCCATTCATTTATTGCTTCCAAAATTATAGACAGTCAAATTATAAGAAAAACAAATAAATAAAACTCTTCAATTATACGAACCTAAACGTTTGAACATCGAACAAGAAAGCACTTATTTACATTACGTATGGGCAGGTTATAACGGAGAACAAGGATGATCTTTTTGATGGGTTGCCTCACTTAATCTATGTATCCAGAGAAAAGAGGCCACAATTTCATCATAATAACAAAGCCGGAGCCATGAATGTCTTGGTAAGTTTGTTAACTGATACATAGTATATGGAATTTTGATTCTCATTCTTTCAAGTTAACCCCAAATTTATGACTTGCAAATCCATTTTCATCGTTCTCAATAACAAATATGTGCAGACAAGAGTCTCTGGGCTGATGACCAATGCTCCCTTTATGTTAAACGTAGACTGTGACATGTTTGTGAACAATCCCAAGATTGTTCAACACGCTTTGTGCATCTTGATGGATTCACAAAGAGGAAAAGAAGTTGCTTTTGTTCAATGTTTCCAACAATTCTACGATGGAATAAAAGATGACCCTTTTGGAAATCAGTGGGTGATTGCATTTGAGGTATTTTTTTCAGCTTTATTTAAAGAAGTTCTAACTTCTAAGTTTACTCTTCACTTGTAAAAATTATGAACTAAGGAGTTCTGTAAACTGACATTTTCTTCTGTTTGTCTAATGCAGTACATTATACGGGGCATGGCAGGACTTCAAGGACCTTTCTATGGAGGAACAAACACCTTCCATAGAAGAAATGCTATTTATGGTCTTTATCCTCATGAAATTGAAACCGGGAGAAAAGGTCCTTCATTATTATACATCAAAATCAACATAATATAGACTATTTTAAAAAGATATGAAAATAAGAAGCATTTGATTAAATATTTATAGTTGTTTAATTTTAGCAGTATTTAATACAAACAATCGAAATAAATGTAGTTATAATTCAACAATTTGACATAAGGAATTAAGGATAGTATTAATGGTTGATTTCTATATAGTATTGCCCAAGACACTTGTATTTTTTTATCTTCAGCAGGAAAATTAGAAGAAAAGATATTAATAAGACAATTTGGAAGTTCAAAGGAGTTTATAAAATCAGCAGCTCATGCTTTGGGAGAGAGTGCACCTGCTAATGATATTACTCCTTCCAACTTTATTGAGGTAGCAACCGAAGTTGCTAATTGTGAATATGAAGATGGCACTTTCTGGGGTAAACAGGTACAGAACAAAAAATAAATATGTTTCAGACAAAGTTAACTATTTTCTCAAAAATAGAATTTTTTTAACTAGCTTTGAGGATTTTGGGAACTCTAGGTGTGCTGGTTGTATGGATCAATCTCAGAAGACGTGCCAACCGGATTGAATACTCAAAGAAAAGGTTGGAGATCAGAGTGTTGCACCCCGGATCCAATTGCCTTCACTGGATGTGCTCCTGGAGGATTACTCACTACAATGGTACAACAAAAGAGATGGGGTTCAGGCCTCACTGTTGTCTTTTTTGGAAAGCATTCTCCTCTTATGGGAATTCTCTTTGGTAAGATCCAATTGAGGGCAGGCTTGTCTTATTTCTGGCTTACCAACTGGGGCTTGCGTGGTTTTTTCCTAGTTTGTTATGCTGCTCTTATTCCATATTGCATCATTACCAACACCAGTATCTTTCCTAAGGTTTGTTTGATCCTAGTTAATTCCAATCCAATGTTATATATATGCTAGACAATATAAAGACTTTGTCTTTTGTTGCAGGGACCTGGCCTTTGGATTGCAATTGCTCTTTTTGTGATTTACAACTTACATACTCTATTAGAGTACCTTACTGTTGGGTTGTCAATACGACATTGGTGGAACAATCAGAGAATGTGTGTAATGAGAACCACGACTGCATGGTTTATTGGATTTTTGAGTGCTATGCTCAAGCTATCAGGGATATCGGATACTGTCTTTGAAGTGACAGAGAAGGAACAATCAACTTCTGGTGCTGATGAAAACAATGCAGATGCTGGAAGGTTCACGTTCGACGAGTCCCCAGTTTTTGTGGTAGGCACAACCATTTTGTTGGTGCATCTGACAGCAATGTTGATCAAGTTTTGGGGGTTGCAATTGCAACCAACTCATAGTAGGAATGGGAGTGGACTTGGAGAGTTCATTTGTAGTACGTATCTGATCGTGTGCTACTGGCCATATTTCAAAGGGCTGTTTGCTAGAGGAAAATTCGGGATTCCCCTATCCACCATTTGCAAGTCAGCCGTGTTTGCATTAATCTTTGTGCACCTTTGTAGAAGTAACGTTATCAGTTGATGACTTGATCAATTTCTGCTGATATTGTTCTGTTAGTTATTAATGACTGAAAGGTGCTAAAATCAATTAATTTGGATTTGTTACCATCCCAGCATCCCGCTTTATGATCATTATTTTCTTTGTTGTTTTGAGGTTAGCCTAAGTATGTATATATATATATATATATATATCATCTTGTCATCTTTTTTCATAAGCATCACGGTCTTGCAGTTTTATCAAAAAGAAAACAACATTCAAACTTGGCATGCACAACTGAATGCTTAAAATGAAGAATTACGGTTGCTATGATGAAAAGTAAAGAATGCTGAGTTTAAGCATATATTATAAACGAGTAAATGGTTAATGTCTCACACACTGAGTCAGTAAATTTAGTTCCCACAGCTGATTGGGGAGCCGTACAAGAAGCACAGATTAAAATGAATGAATTCTCCTGCACGTTGTATTGGGTCCAACGTGGGTTCGATATGATGGAGCAAACTTGAATAATGGCACTGGTGCTGTCTCAGTTCTCAGTTCTCACACGTACAAACTTTTTAATCCGGTCATAAATTTGACCATGGTAAAAGATAATTTGGCACAAACTACATATGGCATGCACAAGTAAGATCAAGTAATTAAAAAGAACCGTTGCTGCTGCTGGAGTACGCTCTCTATCGGTGACCAAAACATATGAATAATGGTCACCTACTTTTGTGTCGAGCCGATGTACAAATCACAACCATGATAAGTCAATTGTATTTTACAAAATTAATTTCAAAAATCATATAAATAAAAAATTATAATTATCTAAAAATGTAAAAATAGTTTATCCTGCACTACAAAGTCTTCGATATTAAGAGATAAGTCACCTGTGACACACAAAATCACGCTATAAAGCCTGTATTTGCGTGTAGAATTTGGCATTGGTTGATTTGTTGAATATGGCCACTCAAAACACTGCAATGAGTCTCCCTCTTTATGAGAAAATCTGGGTGAAGCATTCGTTTTCAAGAGTAATGGATTCCTTGACATTACTCCTTCTCCTCTTGCTTCTTGGTTACCGTATTAACAGTTTCTCGCATAACAACCACACCTTCCCTTGCTTAGTTGCTTTCATATGCGAGTCATGCTTCACTTTCACTTCGATTCTCATCATCGCCTCTAAGTGGACTCCTGCGACAACCAAAACCTACATAGACCGCCTCTTGCTTCAGTATCTTTCTTCATCTTAATCATTATTACAAGTGTTAATAATTTTTTTTATAGACAAATATTAATTGTTAATGATTAATCAATACTTACATGGAAAAATCAAATCATTACGCCCTGTTTAATGTCTACACAAATACACACTAATACAGTTAGGCAAAGTTGTAGTATTTTTATTTTTTTTGGTATATGATATCCCTTGTCCTATACATGAAATGTTTTTCTTCATGCACTAGGTAATTTATCGCATAATATATGTGTTTTAATTTCCCAATATAGGGTAGCTGAGCCTGAGGGTGAGCTTCCAGCAGTGGACCTATTTGTCACAACAGCAGACCAAGTGCTTGAGCCACCAATCATCACAATCAACACTGTGTTATCTCTTTTGGCACTTGATTATCCTTCTAACAAGTTAGCTTGCTATGTTTCTGATGATGGATGCTCCCCTCTTACCTTCTTTGCCCTTTTGGAAGCATCTGAATTCGCCAAGCTCTGGGTACCTTTCTGTAAAAAGTACAACATACAACTTAGAGCACCCTTCAAATACTTCTCTAATAATTATACTGAGCCTACTGGCAACAGTGCTCCGGAATTTGTTCAAGACTGGTTAAGGATCAAGGTAATTTTGTACTATATATATCCAAATTTATGAAGGTAATTAATTTCTTAGACATCAAAGCTTCTCCCTCGCCGCGACCTCGCCGCGACCTCGCCTCCCTCGCGCGCGTCGCCGCCATGATCTCGCAGCGACCTCGCCTACGTGCACTCCCTCTCGCGTTCTTCCTCGCGCGCGACGCCGCCACGACCTCGCAACCAGGCCACCACGATCTCGCCTCGACCTCACCGGAACCTTGTCGCAACCTCGCCCACGCCGCCACAACGCTCGCGCGTGATGCTCGTTCTGATCTGATAGATCTGCTTCTCAGCTTCTCCCTCGCGGTCTCTCAGCTTCTCAACTTCTCAGCTGATCTGTTTTCAAATTTTTTTTTTTTCAATTTTGACGAGTTGGCTCGCCAACCCGCTGCTGGAGGGGCAGGCCAGGGGTCCAGCCCGTGCCGGCCATGGGAGGGCCAGTCCGGCCCGACTCGTTTTTGGCGGGTCAGACCCAAACGGACCGGACTAGCCCACTTTGACATCCCATCAAAAAGGTTCATCAGTTTTGTAGAATAAAAAAAATTACTATAAGTTTTAAAATATAATTTAAATTTATTCGGAAAAAGAAACGCAAGCCAAATCTTATGTCAATATCTATCTCTCTGGTCATGCATGCGTGTTGTTTATTTGTCAAATTTGCAGGAGGAGTACGAGCGGCTTAGTCGTAAAATTCTGAATGCAACACAAAATTCGATTCCACTTGTCGGAGACTTTGCTATCTTCTCGGATACAGAGCCTAGGAATCATCCAACCATAATTAAGGTACATCAAATACTATTGCAGTTGAACTATATTCATACTTCTGCGCAAGATTTACAAATTTTAGCGGCAGAATAACTTATTGAGCTCATGCTGGTAGGTAATATGGGAAAACAAAGAAGGTCTTTCAGATGATGATCAATTGCCACACTTAATCTACGTATCTAGAGAAAAGAAGCAGGAACATCCACATCAATATAAAGCTGGTGCTATGAACGTGTTGGTAAGATTTCTTTTCTTCTTAATTAATTCCTAGAATTTGTCTCTAACAAGGTATTCTTACATGTATGATGAACAGACAAGAGTCTCTGGAGTGATGACAAATGCTCCCTTTATGCTGAACGTAGATTGTGACATGTATGTGAATAATCCAAAGATTGTTCTACACGCCTTGTGCATTTTATTAGATTCAAAGGGAGAAAAAGAAGTTGCCTTTGCCCAATGTATCCAGCGATTCTATGATGGATTAAAGGATGATCCTTTCGGAAATCAGCTTGTGGCAAAGTTTATGGTGCGTACGTACCTCAAATATTGAACAAAAACCTTAGTTTCAGGATAGCTACCAAAAGTTTGTATATAAATAATTTTCATGTGTTTGTCTAATTAATTATGCAGTACATAGGGGGTGGATTAGCAGGAGTACAAGGGATATTTTACGTAGGAACAAATTGCATGCACAGAAGAAAAGTAATTTACGGCCTTTCTTCTCCTCATCATGATCATGGCGTCACCAATGGTACGTACTTTGATTTCACTATTATCCTTTTATAACTCCAAACTTGCTATATACGCTTATACGAAGTTGTTTCAAATTAATTAGCAATATAGAGTTGTTGTACGTAGTTTTAGATATGATATTCATTTAGAAAATAATCAAATATGCCTTCAGTTTTACCATATATCTTACAATATAAAAAATTCTGCAGGGAAATTCTCAGAAAAGAAAACAATATTTGGAACTTCAAAGGGGTTTGTCGAATCTGCCAGTCATGCTTTGGAAGGGAACACATTTACTCCCAATAATAATATTAGCAAATCTCTGGAGGCAGCGAGTGAAGTTGCTAGTTGTGAATATGAATACGGCACTGGTTGGGGTAAACAGGTAAGTAAAACAAGAGATTGATTTGTTGTTGTAAAAGTTTAGTGTTTTGATTGTTGAGATCGAGATAATGGCATTATTTAGGTTGGTTGGATGTATGGATCAACATCAGAAGATGCACTTACAGGGCAGAAAATTCACACAAAAGGATGGAGATCTGAAACGTGTTCACCAGATCCTATGGCCTTTATGGGTTGTTCACCTCAAGATATCATAAGTGTTATGTCTCAACAAAAGAGATGGGCCTCAGGGTTACTAGATATCCTTCTAAGCAGACACTGTCCTATTTTTGGAACCCTTTTTGGTAAGCTCCAATTCAGACAGTGCTTGGGTTATCTTTGGGGCACAACTTGGGCCGTACGATCCATTCCTGAAATCTGCTATACTGCTCTCCCTGCCTATTGCATCATTACCAACTCTACTTTCTTGCCTAAGGTACATTTATATCAACTTAATTATACTATCACATTTCAATCATTTTATTCATTTCTTTTTTATCTGCAGGATCTTGGAGAGTGGATCCCTACTGTTTTGTTTGTGATTTACAACATATCTACTCTTGTAGAGTACTTGACAACAGGATTGTCAATTCGAACATGGTGGAATAATCAGCGAATGGCAAGGATAACAACCACCAATGCTTGGTTTTTTGGATTTTTGGCCATCCTACTTAAGCGATTAAGGATATCTGACCCTGTGTTTGAAATTACAAAGAAGGACGTGCATTCTTCTAATGAGGGTGCTAATGAAAACGAAGGTAGATTCATATTTGATGAGTCTCCGATTTTTATACCCGGCACAACTATTTCGCTTGTTCAACTCACAGCACTGGTTACCATGTGGTTGGGGTGGCAGCCACCAGTTAGAAGTGGTGGGCATGGATGTGGTGTTGGGGAAGTATTCTGTTGTGCATATTTGGTTCTGTGCTACTGGCCATTTTTGAAAGGCTTGTTCGAGAAAGGAAAGTATGGAATTCCCTTATCCACCATTTGCAAGTCAATGGTGCTGGCTTTCCTTTTTGTGTACTTATGCAAAGCTAATTAAGGATTTTGGTCATATAATTCCATTCGGTTGTTTTTAATGTATTAATGCATTATATACCAAAATCACTTTTTTATTATTCGGGAGACTGAAAAAGTTGTATGTTTTATACACTAGTTGTCCCACAAACACAACGAGTCTAATAAAGTTCAGAGTCTCTTAACGCCACATATTGCATAATGCATGCATATACGGATATATCATGTTAGTTACAAAGTGAAAAATAATAACCAGTAATTAAAATAGAGATGAGAAATATAGGAATTAACATATAATATTTAACATGAAAAATTCTTAATGAATAAAGGAAAAATCATTGGCAAGATCAGGAAAATATTTTCATAACTTATAATCTCTCTCTAAATTAAGGAGAGAACAATTACACACTCTCTCTTATAATAGGAGAATACACTCACTACTATGTTCTTAACTCTCTAAGAAGGAGTTACTACAAGTGTAATAAGAATTTGCAATTGGAATGAGATGCAAATGAAATGGAATACTATTTATAGGCAAGAGTTGCATTAGATGCATTAAATGCATGGTAAGTTTTTCTATCCTTCAATTATATCATATACTTAACCAACTTAGGAGTGGTGCTTTCTTGATGAACTAGAAAAGTAGATTTACTATGTTGATTTGTTCACATACAAGACCTTTGGATTCTATATAATTAAACACTACTACGAGGAATCTCAAATAATAAAAGCAACTGCTATAGTCTAGTGACTAGTCTCTAACAATTTGTTCAATGGCCAACCAAGGACTACATGGCCTCCCTCTCTGTGAAAAAATTTGGTTCAAGCGCAGATTTCAAAGAGTGATAGACACCTTGATTTTAGTCCTCCTCCTCTTGTTTCTTAGTTACCGTGTTTGTGTTTTCTTTTTCTCATCCAATAACTTGTTCACTTTCCCATGGTTCCTTGCTTTCTTATGCGAATCCTGGTTCACCTTCATTTGGGTTGTGATTCTCAACACCAAGTGGAGTCCTGCACTAACCATAACCCACCCAGATCGTCTCCTTCAACGGTACATAACAACACAAAACCATTATAAAAGCTTATTCTGGCTTTAGTGGTTTTTTTTTTTCATTTTTCTTTTTGTTTATTTCAATAGGGTACCTGAACTTCCACCGCTGGACCTGTTTGTGACAACAGCAGACCCTGTACTTGAACCACCAATCATCACAGTTAACACTGTGTTGTCTCTATTGGCGCTTGATTATCCTTCTAACAAGCTAGCTTGCTATGTTTCTGATGATGGTTGTTCCCCTCTTACTTTCTATGCTCTTGTGGAAGCCTCCAAATTCGCTAAACTTTGGGTGCCTTTCTGTAAGAAGTACAACGTACAAGTTAGAGCACCCTTCAGATACTTCTCCGACCTTCCCACTAACAAAAGTGAAGAAGACTCACTTCAATTCAAACAAGAATGGTTACTAGTGAAGGTAAATACAATACAACAACCTTGCACTTTATTGGTTGAGAAATTAACTAACATGAGCGCAAATTAAGGAAATTAGGAGATATGTACAAACTTCCAATTTGTCTTGTGTGTTTTGCAGGATATGTATGACAGTCTTGAAGAGGTGACACGCAAAACAATTCCATTCCAACTTGATGGAGAATATGCAGTTTTCTCAAATTCAGAGCAAAGAAATCATCCAACCATAATTAAGGTAACAAATTCGTACATAAGTTTCTATATAACAAATTCATGCTTATAGTTTTAGTAATGGTTGTTGCGCGCTTGAAAAAGAAGCTAAAAATATACAATACGTGTGGGCAGGTTATATTGGAGAACAAGGATGGTCTTTCTGACGGGTTGCCTCAGCTAATATACATATCCAGAGAGAAGAGGCCACAGTATCCTCATAATTACAAAGCCGGAGCTATGAATGTGTTGGTAATTTTCTTAACTAGTAAAAAGTCTATGGAATTTTGATCCTCATGTTCTTTGAAGTTAATGATTAATGAACCCCGAGTTTATTTATAATAAATGGCTCATCTTTCTTAGTAACTACTTAATGTGTGCAGACAAGGGTCTCTGGGTTGATGACCAATGCTCCCTTTATGCTGAACGTGGACTGTGACATGTTTGCAAACAATCCCAAGATTGTTCTACACGCTATGTGCATTTTGATGGATTCAAAAAGTGGAAAAGAAGTTGCTTTCGTTCAATGTTTCCAACAATTCTACGATGGAATAAAAGATGACCCTTTTGGAAATCAGTGGGTGGTTGCATTTGAGGTGTTTTTCAACTTCGAATAAAAACTCTTCTAAGTTTACTCTTCACTAGTACTATAATTTTATGAACTACGGAGCTTTGTAAACAAACACTTTTCTTCTTTTGTCTAATGCAGTACATGGTGCGGGGCATGGCAGGACTTCAAGGGCCTTTCTATTCAGGAACAAACGCATTCCATAGAAGAAAAGCTATTTATGGTCTTTATCCCGATGAAACTGGAAGCGGGATAAAAGGTCCTTTTCTTACTCAAAATACACAAATTTCCCTAATTCATTATTAATATTGTTGTATTAGTAGTTGCTTCCTATATAATATGCCCAAGACACGTTAATTATTTTGTATGTTCTGCAGAAAAATTAGAAGAAAAGACATTGATGCAACAATTTGGAAGTTCAAAGGAGTTTGTCAAATCAGCAGCTCATGCTTTGGAATTGGAAGAGAGTGCATATTCTGGTAATGATATTACTCCTTCAAACTTGATTGAGGCAGCAACCCAAGTCGCTAATTGTGGATATGAATATGGCACTTGGTGGGGTGAAAAGGTAAGCAACAAAAACAAAAATATAACTTTTCAAACAAAATTGTTAAATAATTAATCAGCTTAGAGGATTTTGGGAACTTGATTTATTAGATGGGGTGGTTGTATGGATCGCTGACAGAAGATGTGCTAACTGGGTTGAGTATTCAAACAAGAGGTTGGAAATCAGAGTGCTGCACCCCAGATCCAATTGCCTTCACAGGATGTGCTCCTGGAGGATTATTCTCCACAATGTTACAACAAAAGAGATGGTTCAGTGGCCACACTGTAATCCTTTTTGGAAAGCATTCTCCTCTTATGGCCATGCTCTTTGGTAATATCCAATTCAGGGCTGGCTTGTCTTATTTCTGGATTTCCACTTTGGGCTTGCGTGGTGTCTTCCTACTTTCCTACATTGCTCTACTTGCATACTGCATCATTACCAACATCAATATCTTTCCTAAGGTTTGCTTGATCCTAGTTAATTCCAATCCAATGTTATATATATGCTAGACAATATAAATACTTTGTTTTTTTTGTTGCAGGGTCCTGGTCTTTGGATTGCAATTGCTCTTTTTGGGATTTACAACGTGTATACTCTAATAGAGTACGTTACAATTGGGTTGTCAATACGACAATGGTGGAACAATCAGAGAATGTGCATAATTAGAACCACGACTGCATCGTTTGTTGGATTTTTGAATGGCATGGTTAAGCTATCAGGGTTATCGGATATTGCTTTTGAGATAACAGAGAAGGAACACCCAAAGCCAACTTCATCTACTGCAGATGCTGGAAGGTGCACATTCAACGAGTCTTCAGTTTTTGTGATAGGCACTACTATTTTGCTGGTTTATTTGACAGCAATGTTGATCAAGTTTTGGGATAGTGGGAATGGGTGTGGATTAGGGGAGTTCATTTTTAGTACCTATGTGGTTGTGTGCTTCTGGCCATATTTGAAAGGACTGTTTGGCAGAGGTAAATACGGGATTCCCCTATCCACCATGTGCAAGTCTGCTGTCTTTGCTTTTATCTTTGTGCACTTTTGTACAAGTAACGCTCTCAGTTGATGACTTGGATATTATGTTATATGTAGATATTGTTCTCATTTCTTAAGCATGTTGTTAGGACTTCAATTCCAGATAGAACTTTGGTGGTAAAGGTATAATTCACTTCGTTGATCTCTATATTTCAAGAAGAAATAGTCTTTAACTGGTTGAGGGATATCTTTAATGCAAAATAAAATGTAATTAATGAATGGAAGGAGCAAAAAGTAATTTACAGCATGTTTGGAGATGGATTACAAACGTGGGTTTTCACATCCAAACCAAAGCAAACTACCTTTTACAATTTTCACGTCAAAGACTGACTTTTTTATTGCAAAACATGTAATGTATCTAAATTCTCAACACAAGCTTATCGAATCATCACTTGTTGCATCTCCTTACTGCACAATACTCAAGGAAGAGTTTGAAATTTGTCACCATCCGTTTGTTTTATCTTCTTTGTTGTTTGTCAGTGGCCTACATATGCCCCCTCAATCTGCTATCAGCATATCTAGTAACTTCTTTGATGTTTACAACCACAAATAAAAAGTTTAATTAATAAGGTTGTTCACATAATACATCTTCTCTTCTTTTAATAATATGTTTTCTGCATAAAAAACAAACATAATGTTATAAGTTGATGACTTGAATTTTCTGTAGATATTGTTCTATAGTATTTCTTTGCCTTTTGTGCTTACTATGGGTTAGTTATTAACTAATGAATGAAAGGTGCTAAATTAATTTGAAGAATAACATCACTCACTTTATGCAGCTCCTGCCCCTACTTAATATGTAAGGATAAATTTGAAATTTGTTACCAAAAACATCCCTTTCTTTGTTTTCTTTGTTGTTTATTGGTAGCCTGTGCCCCCTCAATCTGTAAACGGCTAAGAAGAAAGCACCTCCTTTGATGTCACTATTAAGATCTCAACAATTGTTTTACTTTCACACTCTCAAAATGTAATTCTGATTACAATAAAAAGATCTAATTAATTCCACGAGCTTGAAGTACTTTTCTATTGTTGTCCTAATGTATCTGCACATTGACAACTGACAACTGACAACTGGTGGTCTCGACGTCTCGTGACCCTCCTTTATTGTAAAAAAATATCATGTAACTAAAATTAGAATTATTTTCTCCGTGGCTTTTTTTAATCAATTTTATACTTTCTATTCACAGGTTATCAATATAAAATGTTAGTTTTAACATAAATGCTCACAAGTTGCTGTATTGAGCTTCTCATCCATCTGTTGAATATGGACACTCAAAACAATACTACTACTCTGTCTCTTTATGATAAAATATGGGTAAAGCATACATTTTCAAGAGTAATGGATTCCTTGATTTTTCTCCTTCTCCTCTTGCTTCTTTGGTACCGTATTAATAGTTTCTCTCATAGCAACAACTACACCTTCCCTTGCCTGGTTGCTTTCATATGCGAGTCATGGTTCACTTTCTCTTGGATTCTCATCATCAGCACTAAATGGACTCCTGCATATACCAAAACCTACATACACCGTCTCTTGCTTCGGTATCTTAATTTGCTATATATGTGTATATATATATATATATGCCTTCATTATTAATAGTAATATAGTACATGATGCCCCATAAACCAACATGAAGTAATTTTCTTCTTGTATATACTACATGCAATTAATATATAAAATTGTGCACACATATGCTTGTTTTTTTTTTTTCTATTAATTAGTGGACTAAGTAATAATAATGCATGTGTTTTCCCAATATAGGGTACCTGAGGGTGAGCTTCCAGCAGTGGACCTATTTGTGACAACCGCAGATCCTGTTCTTGAGCCACCAATCATCACAATCAACACTGTGTTGTCTCTATTGGCACTTGATTATCCTTCTAACAAGCTTGCTTGCTATGTTTCTGATGATGGATGCTCCCCTCTTACCTTCTATGCCCTTTTGGAAGCCTCTCAATTTGCCAAGCTTTGGGTACCTTTCTGTAAAAAGTACAACATACAACTTAGAGTACCCTTCAGATACTTCTCTAATAACACCAGTGCTAACAACAGTGAAGAAGACTCGCCAGAATTTATTCAAGACTGGTTAAAAATGAAGGTAATTTTGTACTATAGTTTCTATCCAGTTGAAGGTCATCAACTAAGTGCTTGGACATCCAGTGATCTAATCTCATTACTATGGTTAAAAATAATAAAACATTTTTTATATATACAATTACTATAGTTTTTTAAATATATTTAAATTTGTTAGGGGGGGAAATGCATGACAAATCTTGTCTCATTTGTGTTTGTTTGCAGAACGAGTATGAGCACCTTAGTCGTAAAATTCTGAATGCAACACAAAATTTGATTCCACTTGTCGGAGACTTCGCTATCTTCTCGGATACAGAGCCTAGAAATCATCCAACCATAATTAAGGTACATCAAATACTATTGCAGTTGAACTACATTCATACTTCTGCGCAAGATTTACAAATTTTAGCGGCAGAATAACTTATTGAGCTCATGCTGGTAGGTAATATGGGAAAACAAAGAAGGTCTTTCAGATGATGATCAATTGCCACACTTAATCTACGTATCTAGAGAAAAGAAGCAGGAACATCCACATCAATATAAAGCTGGTGCTATGAACGTGTTGGTAAGATTTCTTTTCTTCTTAATTAATTCCTAGAATTTGTCTCTAACAAGGTATTCTTACATGTATGATGAACAGACAAGAGTCTCTGGAGTGATGACAAATGCACCATTTATCCTAAACGTAGATTGCGACATGCACGTGAATAATCCAAAGATTGTTCTACACGCCCTGTGCATTTTATTAGATTCAAAGGGAGAAGAAGAAGTTGCCTTTGCCCAATGTCTCCAGCAATTCTATGATGGATTGAAGGATGATCCTTTCGGAAATCATTTTGCGACATCGTTTTTGGTGCGTACATCAAGTTTCAAATATTGAACATAACCCTTTCAGGAAAGCTAGCAAATGTGTTATGAACTATTTTCCTTTTTGTCTAATTAATGCAGTACTTAGGGGGTGGATTAGCAGGGCTCCAAGGCATATTTTACATTGGAACAAATTGCATGCACAGAAGAAAAGTAATTTATGGCCTTTCTCCTCCTCATCATCACATTCAAAATGGAAACAAGGATCATGATAAGAAAACAATATTTGGTACTTCAAAGGGGTTTGTGGAATCAGCTACTTATGCTTTGGACGGGAAGACATTATTTACTCCCAATAATAATAATACTATTAGCAAATCTCTTGAGGCAGCGAACGAGGTTGCTAGTTCTGAATATGAATACGGCACTGCTTGGGGTAAAGAGGTACAATAATATATATTCAAAAGCATGTGAATTCAAAACGGTTTCTTTGTTTTTTTATCACTCACTAGTATATATTTTTGATTGTTGAGAGTTTTGAAAATGTTAATTAGGTGGGTTGGATGTATGGATCAATGGCAGAAGATTCACTTACAGGACTGAAAATTCACACAAGAGGTTGGAGATCTGAAATGTGCTCACCAGATTTTACACCCTTTATGGGATGCTCACCCCAAGATATTTTAGCTGTAATTGCTCAGCAAAAGAGATGGACCTCAGGGTTGCTTGATATCCTCCTAAGCATGCATTGTCCAATTTTTGGAACCTTATTTGGTAAGCTCCAATTCAGACAGTGCTTGGGGTATCTTTGGATTAGTACTTGGGGCTTAAGACCTGTTCCTGAATTATGTTATGCTGCTCTCCCTGCCTATTGCATCCTTAACAACTCTACTTTCTTTCCCAAGGTATCAACTTTAAGCTCCAATTTTTAAATTTAAAATGAACAACTTAAATGGTCATAATAGTAAATCATAATGGTGTGTGAATGATGGTCCTGCAGGAACACGGACAATGGATCCCTACCACTTTGTTTGTGATTTACAACATGTCTACTCTTGTAGAGAACTTGAAAACAGGGTTGTCAATTCGAACATGGTGGAACAATCAACGAATGGCAAGGATAACCACCATGAATGCTTGGTTTTTTGGGTTTCTGGCCTTCCTACTTAAGCTATTAAGGATATCTGACATTGGCTTTGAAATAACAAGGAAAGACCAACCATTTTCCAATGAGGGTGCTAATGAAAACGATGGTAGATTCATTTTTAACAAGTCTCCGATTTTTATAGCTGGCACAACTATTTTGCTTATTCAACTCACAGCACTGGTTACCATGTGGTTGGGATGGCAGCCACCTGTTAGAAGTGGTGGGCATGGATGTGGTATTGGGGAAGTGTTCTGTTGTGCATATTTGGTTCTGTGCTACTGGCCATTCTTGAAAGGGTTGTTTGAGAAAGGAAAGTATGGAATTCCCTTATGCACGATTTGCAAGTCAATGGCCCTGGCTTTCCTGTTTGTGTACTTATGCAAAAGCTAATTAAGGATTGATCATATAATTTCATTTGGGTTGTTTTCAGTGTATTCTGTTACATAAAAAATTTGGTGTGCCATAATCAAAATAAGGTCCTGAAATTTTGGTACAACTAATTATGCTAGAATGGTTATAGATTTTGGGGAATCAAAGTATTTTTATTGATAAAATCCTATATGTAAAATGATCTCTTGGTATTTTGAGCAAAAATTAATAGGTGGGGTGGATATATGGATGTGCTTACGGGGATGAAAATACACAAAAAAGGTTGGGGAGATCTGAAGGTTGTGCACCGAAACCGTTCCCATTTATGGGTTGCTCAGCTCAAGATATGGCCCAACAAAAGAGATGGGCCTCAGGATTTCTTGATATCTTTTATAGTTAGATAATTGATTTTAATTTCAAAATTAATTTTGGATAGTTTTAACATACTTGATTTTTCATTAAATAAGAGTTTAAAATTGATTTTGGGATCAGAATTATTCTAAGTTGAAGTAACTAATAATAATATTTTTGTGTTGAAACCAAAAATTTATAACGATCTTTATTTCAAAATCAATTTTAATCAAAATCATTTAAATATAACTTTTATCTGTTCAAAATCAACTCTAACAAAAAAAAAAAAAATCTATTAAGAATCAATTATATGATCATACTAAATTTTAAATGTTGTCATGAATGATGTCACACTTTATAAGTGTTGATAACTCACTTGTAATTAGCATTATAATTTAATTCAATGCACATTTTTTTGTGGATGGTAATTAATGCAGGAACGCTGCCTATGGATTTCCATTTCTCTATTAGTGACTTACGACATATCTACTCTATTTGAGAACTTGAAAATAGGGTTGTCAATTAGAACATGGTGGAACAGCCAACGGATGGCAAGAATAACAGCCATGAATACTTGGTTTTTTGGATTTTTGGCCATCCTAATTAAGCGATTGAGGATATCTGACACTGTGTTTGAAATATCAAGAAAAGGTCAACCATCATCTAGTGAGAACAATAATGAAAATAGTGGTAGGTTCATTTTCGATGAGTGACCCATTTTTGTACCTGGGACAACCATTTTACTTGTTCAGCTTATAACATTGGTTATGTATTGGTTAGGGTGGCAACCACCAGCCAAAAGGGGGCATGGATGTAGTGCATTTTTAGTTGTATGCTATTGGCCATTTTTTGAAGGAATGTTTGGGAGAGGAAAGTATGGGATTCCCTTATTCACATTATGCAAGTCCATGCTACTGGCCCTCCTATTTGTGTACTTTTGTAGAACCACCATCACTTATTGATACATGCTTATTTAATTTAATGTATATATTTTACTACTTGGGGTTTCTTTATGTCGTAAAATGATAGTATTGAATCCTTTAAATGTATTTTAGGTTAACAACGTTTTCAATTTAAAATGGAAATTAGGATTAGGTACGATTTTATAAAATGATAATGCGTGCGTATAGAACCAATTTTACATTTGTAAACTTATTTTATTTGAAGAGTTAGTTAGGATTCATTCACTTAAGTGGTAAACATGGTCAAAAAGCATAGGCATGAGATGCATCAATGCAAATGTAACAGAAAGTGAATTAGGCCCAACCGTGGGAGAAGCAATATCTATCAAAAGTCAAAAACGTAATAAATAAACGAGAGGGACAGAAAGATTCAGCGTGAGAAAAGAAAACGCAAGGAAAAAAAATACTAGTCGCTAACCAAAACAGCAAAATAAGTTTAAGCCATTAGTGTTTTTTTTTTATTTGGGGTCGAAAATACTCTTGCTTTATTAAAAAAAAAAATTGTTTTTTTTAAGAATACTCTTGCTTTACCCCAAAAAAATGTATAATTAAATTGAAAATATTGAGATAGACAGGTCCCGGGTTGAAGGAAGCAAACAAGACAAGAGTGAAGAAGAAGAAGCAGGTGTTTGCCATTGCCGACTTCAAATTCTCTCTGCAGAGTTTGAAAGAGAAATGGGTGGCGCTGTGGTTCGGTTTGGTTTGTGGGTGGTGGCGCTGTGCATTGCAGGGTACATAGTGGGTCCACCTCTCTACTGGCACCTCATTGAACGCGTCAACCATTCTTCTTCTTGCGTTCCTTGCGTCTGCGATTGTTCTTCCCAATCCATCATTACTATTCCCCAAGGTATACTATTCCATTCCCCCCTTTTCCCTTTTCCTTTTCTGGCCGTCTGCGATTCTCTTCCAAATCTTATCAATTGCCTCCTTCCTCAAAATAACAAGCCCTATAACTGCTTCAAGTCTTCAACTTTCGATCTGCCTCTATGCTGTTTTTTAATGTTTATTTATTTATTATTGTTACTATGCCATATATTTGGATGGCTGCTTAGTAATTCATGAAACTTGTATCACGTGACCATGTGGTGTGGGGACTAATAGGCATGCTATTCATTCATATCATATCATCTCATCACCCCTATACCTTAATTAAACATTAATCTTCTGTATAAGTAATATGATGATGAAATAAAATATGTTGTTAATTAATTACCTGTGTCACCCTTTTGCTTGGTTGTGTGCATTTGTGAGATAGTCAGATAGCATTGACGATGAAACTAACAATAATGCAGCATATTCACCACATATTTGTATTTTCAATAACAGATAGCCTTGAAACATTTCTAAAGCCTTTGCTTTTGCTTATCACTAATAAATTTGTTAATTATCTATCTCTGGACTGTCTGTCAAGACAATTCTAGTTCCAATCCAAGATTGTTGTTTCATTATGATTTGTTGCTGCTTTCTCTTGATCTAACACCTAATCAAACATGTGCTTATTCTAGTTTCTTTATCTGTATTTGTGCAGGGCTTAGCAACTCTTCGTTTGAAGGTTAGTTATACTGTTCATGAATAAACCTTTCTTTATTATCATAACCTCTATATGCCTGAATTTGAAATGCACTTGTTACTTGTATGATGATAGGAGCTGAACTAACATAGTTACCCTCACATAACTAGTAAGCTAGCTTGTCCTTAGGTTGGGTGAACTATCGAGATCTGAAATCTTATCTGCCTTCTGTGTGTTTTCCATTCTATAAAAATTGATTCATTATTGGCCTATTTTTTTGTGTTTGAATAAAATCTATTTATGAAGGACTAGGTGTAATATAGAGATTTTTGGTGGATGTCAATCTAGTACAGTACTTCAGTAACTTCACAGTGCTCAACAAAATTATGCTACTTAGCTAGTGTTGCAAAAATTCTGCTCTTTGAGGTGACATATAATCTGTTGTGTTCAAATAAAGCTACGAACTTGCTTGTGTTACATGTTACTTCATAGTTTGGGTGTGATGTATCATTTTCCACATTAATAAGAAATAAGTCTTTTACTGGATAAGTGTCTGCTTGAAGATGAGATAAAACCTAAGAGTTAACAGATTTTTTTATCTTGCCTGCAGCTGTGTCATCATGAAAATAATGTTTCTATGTCTGTTTTTCATATACCAACTGTTGTTTCTTTTCTTGACTAATTGAATTGTCATTTAGATTGTGCAAAGCACAATCCAAAGGTGGATGGAGACACTGAAAACGATGTTGCTGAGTTACTGTCAGAAGAACTAGATCTACGAGAGGCTGAAGCTTTGAAAATTCAGCATCGTGCTGACATGGCTCTTCTGGAGACTAAGAAGATTGCATCTCAGTATCAAAAAGAAGCAGACAAGTGTAATTCAGGAATGGAAACATGCGAGGAAGCCAGGGAAAAGGCTGAGACGGCATTAGTGGCTCAGAAGAAGCTCTCTTCATTGTGGGAACTGAGAGCTCGTCAGAAAGGATGGAAAGAAGGGCTTGCCAAATCTAAAAAACAGTCTCAAGGGAAAGTACAGACTGCTTAGACTTGGTGTGGCCTCCATCAAGTTGTTGCATACTAGTTTCAGCAAAGTGATATTTAGTACTATTATTAGTAGCAAATCATCATAGGATCCATATAATTAAGGTATATTCATAAGAAGTCAAAATTGTAAAAAGCCAATACAGATGCCGTTGTATTTCTAACTTACATTTTTGGTACTTATTACATAGTATGCAAGAGTGTTGAAAGCAGGAAAGTGTTAAAGTTTTTGTGACAAACTTCATACATAAGAAAATTGTATGACTACTTGCTTCTGAAAGTTCAAGTTTGAAAGACAATTCTGAGTGTAAGCTTAGCATTGAACCGCAGAGATGACATTTTTGTTTGCCTAAGGTGTGCAATGAATCTAACTAAAAGTAGAGGTCGCGTCATTGTTTTTGCTGTGGGGATGGTTTAGTTATTAAGCCAAGAGTAGAAAAATCTAAGGGATGGATGTATCATACTTCTATTTACACTTCTATTTATATCATAAAATGCGTTGTACCAAACTTTGTGCGGTCCTTGGTCAGTTTTAGATTAGGCATTAACACGACTAAAGTATAAAAGGCAAGACTTGTTACATGGCTTATGCCAAATTGCCTAACATTCACACACTTAAATCGTCCAATCGATAAGAAATAGCTTAATGGCTTGCATTTTTATCCCTGAGCTTCTATTAGTGGACATGTTTATGGCAACATTAGTAAGTTAAAATACAATCACGTGTGTGCGCGCGCGCGCTTGTATAGTTAACTTTGATAAATTTACTGAAAATAATATTCTAAGATTATTTTAGAATTTATTTAACAACCAAAGAGTTTTCAGAGATTCCCTTGTTGCTTTCACTGTCACCAAATGGAGATATAATAACAAGGAAATATAATATGGAATGACATCAAATAACGGAGAGCCTTATCTAGTATCTAGCACTAGAGTTGCCTCCCGAGGAATAAAAGAAAGATGAAATGCATATAATGAACTGACCAATCTCTTCCAAGACAAGAAAATAACAAGGGTATAAGGAATTTCATGACAGACAAGACAACTTTGTTCTAAGTATTGATTTGGAAAAAAGTAAAATATTACTATCATGTGGAAAATATAAAATTAACAATTAAATAGTAGTATTTCATAACGACGAACTTTATAGAGTGATTGGCAAAGAGGCTAAAAAGAATACAAGTGGGTTGGTAGTGTTAATAAAAATATACCCACCACACCCCACTCCAAATTGTTCATCCAAAATTCTGATAAAATTTCCATAGAAAGAAGAAAGATACCGTGCTCTCCATCTAGATTCAGAGCCATGCTTTTGTCTGCAATGATTGTGGCGTTATTATGTATATAATTCTGCCCTTATAGATAAATTTATTTACAAGTTTATTTGTCCCTCAATATTTTGTCTACGTATATTTCGTCAATTGCGCCATAGTTTTGTTTTGTTTTGTCTGCAAGTAGACCCAGGAACCCAAATTATTAAAATATGAAAAAGAAAAAACTGTACTCACTTTGATCACGATTTGTAGGGATTCGGATATACAAATGGTCACGAGTCACGACTCAAAATAATGAAGGGGTAAAATACTGTTTTTTATTCTTCTACTTTTAGTAAAATTTGATTTAAGTCTTTATATTTTAATTAGACTGTTTTGATCTTCAAACTTTGAAAAATATAGAGATTTTTAGGTCTTAAAATCCATCATTGTCGTATTATTATCACTCATATTGTTGTTTTGGTCTTCTCCATCCCTTCACAATTATCATAGTTGCTTATAGAATATTTATATCTTTTGTAATCGTCTTTGATCTTTATTTTTTGACCATTATATCCTTAATTGAATTGCATAAATAAATAAAAATTAATTTTATTTTATGATTTTATCGATCATTTTATTTTTTATTTTAAATTTGAGTGATGTATAAAAATATAACTAACCGTAATTTTGTAACTTCCTTCCCCATGATCATTAACTCTAAATTAATTTTAAAATGCAACCCTCTACTCTATAACTGCTGCAACTCAGTCTATCTTTTCGTTGCTCACATTTTATTTTTTTTTGTGTAGTGAAACTCTCTTTTTCTTAATTTTTTTTTCCTTAAATTCTTCTTTTGTTTGTATTATTTTTCAAGGGTAGAAGTCACTCGGTGAAAGTAACACTCTTCCTTCTGCTGCAAGTTAAGTTCTCGCACAGGTTTGTTCTTCTTTCATGTTTTCTCCACATTAGATTTCAACTTTCAAATCGGTAGTTCCTTTCAATTTTCACAATGTGATTTTGTGAACCTTCATCTTCTATATTGTTTCTAAATTTTTCTAAGAAAGTAATTTATAGTAGTCATTCTTATATTTTAGGAGCATTATTTTGGAATGGCAAAAGTAGAAATAAGAACAAAACCAAAAGCAAATTTGGCTCTCTCTATTTAGAGTTGAAAGTTAGGAAGTATGAATCATAAAATAAAAACATTTTGATGAAAATGACAATGATGAGATCACAAATTTAGTTGAAGGTTAATTTTTTTGGTTCTTGTAAAATAATTAATTCTTTTTTGTTTGATTATTTTTAATGCATATCAAATATGAAAGGGTATAAAAAATCATAACTTATTTGAACAAACTTTTAAATATGAAATTTCTTTGACATTTTTATTTGACTATTAAAGATTATATTTTTTAAAATGCATATAATATTTATAGAATACTATTAATAATTAACACTTGCAATTAACTATCACTATTAAAAGTTTTTTTTTTCAAAATTAATTTTTTAGATTCAATTTGATATGAACTTTGTTATATAGTGATTGCAAGAATTATTGTAGAGTAAAATGTTTAAACTTTAAATTACTCTCTCAAAAAGAATGTTTAAATTAATTAATTATATAATTTTACTGTATATATATGTAGATGATATAATTAAAAATGAATGGTGAAAATTATTTTAATTTATTTATCCTAAAGTTATACATTAGAAATTTTCTCTTCTTATGCTAGCCGAATTCACCTTATACTCTACATCTGTCTCTCTCCTAGTCATTACTCATGAAGTGAAATTCTTACCCTTATTGGTCAATGTTAGGCTTTACTTTAAAAGGGTCATTACCTGAGTCTCGTTTCTCGATCTGTATTGAATGGCCAATCAAAACAGTACCCTTCTCCCTCTCTACGAAAAAGTATGGCTAAAACACACGCTTTCAAGAGCAATGGATTCCCTCATCTTCCTCCTCCTTCTCCTCCTTCTCTATTACCGTGTTTCCTCCATTCACCTCCATTCTCTCCCTTGGTTTATTGCACTCCTCTGCGAGTCTTGGTTCACCATCACTTCCCTCACCACCTTCACCACCAAATGGACTCCTGCAAGAACCACCACTCACCTACACCGTTTCTTTCTCCGGTAAACTACTATCTATCATACATTATCGTCGTTCGTGAATGAAGGAATCCCTCACGTTTAACGATGCATTTTTGTTTTTGAACAGGGTAGGTGAGCTTCCACAAGTGGATGTGTTTGTGACAACAGCAGATCCTGATCTTGAGCCACCAATCATCACAATCAACACTGTGTTGTCTCTTTTGGCGCTTGATTATCCTTCTAACAACTTAGCTTGTTATGTTTCTGATGATGGTTGTTCCCCTCTTACTTTCTATGCTCTTGTGGAAGCCTCCAAATTCGCTCAACTTTGGGTACCTTTCTGTAAAAAGTACAATGTACAAATTAGAGCACCCTTCAGATACTTCTCCGAGGAATCCACGGTTGAGAACGGCGCTGACTTGCCACAGTTTCAACAAGAATGGTCAAAGATGAAGGTAATTAATTTATTTATGGTATTATTATTATTAGCCATTTGAAGGTTAGCTGTACAAATTACAAATTACAAACACACACCCTGCAATTAATTTATTTATGGTACTACTTCCCTCTTATTTTGTATTTTGTTAAAAAAGAAAGAAAGAAAGAAAAATATTTATTTTGTTTCCTATTCTGTCTTTTGTCCATAAAATGAATGTGGGACGAAAAGATTAAAATGGAAGTTTTTGTTCGTGTAATTTGGCAGAAAGCGTATGGACAACTTTGCAGTAAAATTGAGAATGCCAGCCAAAACTCGATTCCATGTCCACTCGTTGGAGAATATGCTGTCTTCTCAAAAACAGAGCGGACAAATCACCCAGCCATAATTAAGGTACACTCCGAAAACTATAAAGCTTTTTTTCTTTTTCTTTTTTTTATAAATATTCATACATCACATATTGTAATTAATCATAAATATCTAGGAGTACAAGAGTAAATATGTAATTTGCCTTTACAAATATGGAAAATAATATAGTTATCTTTTTTTGCATTAAAATAAATATTTTAAGTTATGTTGGTAGGTAATATGGGAGAACAAAGAAGGTCTTAGAGATGGAGTACCTCACTTAATCTACATATCTCGAGAAAAAAGGCCACAACATCCACATCATTACAAAGCCGGTGCTATGAATGTGTTGGTAAAGTTTGTTCCATTTTTTCTCTGAATTACATAAATCCCATTCTCTGATTAATAACATTTACAGAAGTTTAATCTCTCTATATCACAAATTAATGGACCTTCTTTCTTTTGATATAAAATTTCCCATCATTTGTACTTTGTACAGACAAGAGTCTCCGCATTGATGACAAATGCTCCTTATATCCTAAACGTGGATTGTGACATGTATGTGAACAATCCCAAGATTGCACAACACGCACTATGCATTTTGATGGATTCAAAGGGAGAAAAAGAAGTTGCATTTGTTCAATGTCCCCAAAGATTCTATGATACAGTAAAGGATGATGCTTATGGAAATCAGCTGGTGGCTTTGCCTATGGTATGTCAAACAAGTTTGCATTATGAGAAAGCTAGCTAGCAATAAGTTTATGAAATTGTGAGCTATGAGAAATAAATGATACTCTAATAAATAAAATAGGTGGATAAAGAAATCTCCTTTTTAATGTTTTGTGTAATGCAGTACATAGGAGGTGGATTTGCAGGACTTCAGGGGATTATATACGCAGGAACAAATTGCTTCCACAGAAGAAAAGTTATTTACGGTCTTTCTCCTGATTATGACATACAAAATGTGAAGAAGGAATTTGGTTTCATCAATGGTACTTGTTATACTATATTTCATGCTTTTCAGAAATTCCCAAATGAATATAACTGTTGAAGCAGAACATATTAGTACAATTTAGTCTTACTGTGTTATATATGTTGTGCAGGAGCATTGTCGAAAAAGAAAACCATCCAAATATTTGGAGCTTCAAAAGGGTTCCGTGAATCAGCTAATGATGCTTTAGAAGAGATGGCATTTAATCCAAATGATAACCTTTTCAAATCCCTTCATCTTGAGGCAGCGAACCAAGTTGCTAGTTGTGGTTATGAATACAGCACCGCCTGGGGTAAACAGGTGAGAAATCTAATGAATACTTTGTATAGCTTATTATAACATCCATGCAATAATTTTTTGTTGCTTTTCTAGGTACCCACATATCATTAATTTTTATTCTAATCAATCCAAACATCATTAACCCTTGAACAAACTTTTTATAATAAATTTTATAAACAAACTTAAATTATTATTTTTTTAAAGAAAAATCATTATAATTTTTTAATAATTTATTTTTACAAACTAGAAATATATAAAATATATTTTGGCACAATAAAAAAAATATACATATAACTAAAATATATATTATTTAAAATGATAAAATATATTTAATCTCACATAAATAAAAATATATACATAATTAAAATTTATTTATTTATAACAGTAAGATTTTTTTTTACAATGACTAATTTTATTTTTTTTACAAATATTACATATTTAAAAATAAAATAAAACATAATCAAAATAATTAATAAATATTTCATAATTAAAAGTTACATAATTAAAAATTAATATATGATAACAATTATATAATTAAAACCTACGTAATTATATAATTGAAACATCTTGAATTGATAAGGATGAAATGGGAGTGTAACATATTGATAATTTGTAACATTAGAATTATTTTGTGTGTTGGATGGATCTGAAGAATTTTAAAAATTTGGATTTGTGTGAGATTGAAAATTTGACATATAATTAAATCACGGATTCACATTGAATGGATTTTTATTTGGATCCATTGAATAAAAACAAATGAAAGAAGTTGAGAATTTAAAAAAATGAAAATGAAAGAAATTTAAAAATTTCTAGTTGTATAAAAAAATTATTGAAATGTATCCTCTAAAAAAAATAAATTAAACGACTAATAAATATTTTAATTCAACTAAAATTAATTATAACAACAACTTTCATAATAATAATAAAAAAAAACTTTAAACTAATAGTAAATATTAGTTAAATTTAGTTCAATTAAAATTAATTATAACAACAATTTTCATAATAATAATAATAAATTCAAAATGGCTTAAATTTTTTTTTATTAAGGAATGAAACATAATATATATTTTTTATTATTTTTATAAAAAAAATGAAGCAATGAAGGTAACTTTATGAACAATAAATATTTATTAGCCTATAAAGGTGTGTGCTTCACAAGTATCATACTTCTTTCATAATAGTATTTGACAAACAATTCATCGTGTATACTCTTAAAAAGATGGATGGTTTTTTTTTTTTCTCGTTTTTTCCAAATATAAAACAAGATATTGGGTTCTCATCATACTTAAAAAAAATATATATATAAAACAAGATATTCACACCTCAACTAAACACGGAGTCGCATGTGCATTTCCTTTTCAGTGCTTATGAACGACTGTGACGTAGGTTAGAAAGTGAGATTGAAATTGAGATTATGTAAATATGTAATGTAGGATATCCAATTGATTTTATCTGTACCTTGAGATTGAAAACGTGATAGTCAAATATTTTATCTGTACCTTGAGATTTTTGACCAGTATACCTTACAAAAGTTGGCAATTTGGCATATTATAATTTCTCGATGACGTGTGCTTTTTCATTTAGTTTATTTTAAAAGGAAGTAAATATTTTAACAAAACGCTTATTTTCTAAAGAAAAAAACTCAACCAAGCTTATTTATAAGATATTTTATCTATAAAATCAAGTTATTAACTTTTTTTTTCCTACAACAAGATAGTAGCCTCATACTAATCTCGCAATGCAGATTTGTGTTTATATAAATAATATATGTATTAAGAGATTCGTTTTTTGTTGTGTGGAAAGTGCTTAGTATGTTGACTAATGAGAATGTTAATTGTGATTAGGTGGGATGGTTATATGGATCAACATCAGAGGATGTGCTCACTGGGCTTGTAATGCACACAAAAGGTTGGAGATCCGAAGTTTGTTCACCAGATCCAATGGCCTTCATGGGCTGTTCACCTCAAGATAACCTTGGTCAAATGGCACAACATAAGAGATGGTCCTCAGGCTTGTTTGACATTTTCCTCAGCAGACACTGTCCTATTTTTGGCACTCTATTTGGCAAACTCCAATTCAGAGAGTGCTTGGCCTACGTTTGGATCACTAATTGGGCCTTACGATCTGTCCCTGAAATATGCTATGCCCTCCTCCCTGCCTACTGCATCATCACCAATTCCACTTTCTTGCCTAATAAGGTCAGCACAAAACACCGTATGGAAACAGAAACTTTGTTTTGTTACATTCACTGCTTTAACATTTTTATCAGTTAGATAGATTGTTGCATTCAATGGTTTCACTCTTTCAACCATCTCACCCACATGCAAATGTAAAATGTTCCCACTCAAATGAAAGATTGCACTAACTAAAGCTGCACCAAAAACATGTTGGAGAAGATAAAAAAAAGTACACTAATTTCAAATGGTCGTGCAGGAACCGGGCATGTGGATCCCTACAAGTGTGTTTGTGATGTACAACGTAGCAACTTTATCAGAGCACTTGATGTCAGGGTTGTCAGCTAGAACATGGTGGAACAACCAGAGAATGGGAAGAATAACAACCATGACTGCATGCTTTTTCGGTTTTTTGGATATCGTCCTCAAGCGGTTGAGGATATCTGACACCGTCTTTGAAATAACAAAGAAAGACCAACCATCTTCTAATAATGAAAAAGTGGGTAGGTTCATTTTCAACGATTCTCCGATTTTTGTACCTGGCACAGCCATTTTGCTCATTCAACTCGCAGCACTAATCAGCACCTGGTGGAGGTGGCAACAACAATCTCTAGTTAAGAATGAGCGTACATTTGGGCTGGGTGAAGTTTTTTGCAGCGCATATTTGGTTCTGTGCTACTTGCCTTTGTTGAAAGGACTATTCGCGAGAGGAAAGTATGGAATTCCCTTATCCACAATATGCAAGGCAACAGTGCTAGCTTTCCTATTCGTTCACCTGTGTTATAGTAGCGTTACCAATTGACAGATTCATTTGGTCCTCTTTCATGTTTTTGTAAGGGTTGCAAAAGTATGCTATTGAATTTTGAAAGATCACATTGTAAAAGTATGCTATTGTAGTTTATGAAGGAGTTGCATAAACTTGGCTCTTGTATGAATAGGTAGATATAAATTTCGGCAAATATGATGCCTTGATTAAACACAAGGTCCACAGTGAAAATACATATATATATATATATATATATATATATATATATATACCCTTGTTCACTTGGCCTTCTGAAGTGCAGTGATGGAACTTCCATCCCCTTGGATGGAATCATACCTGCGAAACAAGTAAGCCACAAACAAAGCCGCGGTGAGGGTCACAACGTCCTTACCCGCACACTGTTTATTGGACACACTGGGCGTCCCAGTCTGAGGCCCATTGGACCAATACAAGTAGTTCAATAACTGGGCCCCTTTCTCCCCGGTGAACCGGTCCGGTTTGAACCGATCCGGTTCGTTGAATATGACGGAGTCCCTCATCACGAGCTTCTGAAACCCGCACAGTAACTCGCCCTTCTTGACGTCGAAGACAGAATCGTGCGAACTCAGGCGGAAGTCCTTTCGGGCTCGACCGAACTGGAGCGGAACCGGAGGGTTCATACGGAGCGTTTCGTAGACCACGGATTGGATGAGGTGCATCTCTTTGACCGAGTCAAAGGTCAGCGTTGACCCGCCCTTTTCTCTGGCTTCTTTCTTGAGGTTCTCCTGCAATGCGGGTTCGCTGCTGGCTATAGCATCTATGAGAGAGGGAAGGAAAACGGAAAAGCCACCGTAGGAGTTGAAGCCTAGCACGAAGAGCAAGTTGTGGATGGCTTCTTCTTCACTCAACCCGAACCCGATTTCACCTCTCTTTATAGTGTCCTTGCCTGTTATATATTGTTTTAATAAAAGATTTTGTGATTTTAGAAAAAGTAAAATAGGAAATGAGAATGACCTTGTTGCTTGATGAAGTTGTAGAGGTTGTTGTAGTTTCCACTGACGAGGAAGAAAGGGTAGGGGAAGGAATGGAGGAAGATTTCTTCGAGGGGTTGGAGGATGCCGATGCTGACTGTGGGGAGGAGCTGAAGGGCGAGCCAGGTATTAAGCATTGAATAGCCTGACTCTGCGATTTTGGTGTCACGGGATGGGTCTGCACCAGCAAGGGCTTTGCAGAGGAATGTGAAGAGAAATTGCTGCAACGGGAACAGATACGAAACTGAAGAAGAGGATTTCGAGAGTGATGCTTCTAGGTTGTCCCACAGTATGTCTAGGTTCGATTCTAGCTCTGATACCCATATTCCCGAGCTTCGTTTCAGGATATCCATTATGTAGTTCTTCACCTGCATCACAATTGAAGTTTTATTTCAATAATCTATCCCATAAAAGTTTCTATTAAAGAATTATGAAAATTAATTCTAACTGATCATATATGAACTATTTACGTTTTATCCTGTAGGAAGAAGGCAAGTGCAATTTTTCCTCACTATACCCAATCCAAAGATTGTAAATGGAACTGAGTCTGCTTCATTACACACCACATAATAATAATCCAGTAACAGTAACAGAATGGGCTTGAAAATGACGTCACACTTCTCTAGTCCCTACACTGCTGAAAAGTATGTACATATTTTTGTTTCCTTCTAAGTGTATCACGGTTCTTTTCTTTTCAATTTGTTTCCATATACGTGCAACGTCTAAAAAACAATAATAGAAAAAGCTACGGTGCACGTTAAAGTTATATTTTCCTGACCTTTATTTACTTCTCTACTGTGATAACAGTGTTTTCCTAACTTCAATTTCTATAATCTTAACCTAAACTGTGGAAGTTGATAGTAATTGAGAAACAAAATAAAAGGAGCAGGAGAAGAAGTGTAGTGTACCTTGGGATGTTGAGGTTCGGTAGTGTCCTGGTAAACGCCGACTCTAATGTTTCCGGTGAAGGCGACGCTGGGGACAAAGTCTCCGACGAGAACATCTCTCTTGTCGACGAGGTCCATGTCGAAGAGGTGGGAGAAGGATTTGACGTCGAGAACTGCGATTACGTTGGGGTTAACGTTACCGAAGAAGGGGAAGGAAGGAGGAACATTTGTACGGAACACGGTGCTCTTGTACTTCTCCACTCGCTTTTTGAAGAAGCTCTCTGGCTTTTGGAACCAGAAGTAGTCCAGCCGATCCGTCATGGGGCCCAGCAATGGGAACCCGTAGCTTCCCGGAATCTTCCGGGTCGGAAGCTCCGTCGTAGTCGACACCGTTATCAGCGAAGGCGGTGGCAACGACATGGTGGAGGAGAAGAATGAAATGTGAAATATGTGTGTGAGGAGAAATGGAGAGTTAATGAGATATTATTGTTTATGGATTTGTTTTATTTTCCCTTATGCAATCCAATGTGAATAATTGAAACTCAATTGCTCTCTCAAGGACCATGTGGTAAGGGTGGGGTTAATGGGGGCAACCCTTGTTTTGGTTTTTAGCTCTTTTTATACGGCACGTCGTATGTAGCTATAGGATTTGATGATATTCTCTTCTCAAGCATACTAAAAACGTTGTGATGGTAACTTTTGTTATGTCAATCTTATTTTTCCGTGGTAGGATTTGATTTTTTTTTTTTTATACTTAAAAGTCATTTAAACAAAAAAAAAATACATTAAATACCATTTGATTTGATTCAGTTTAACTAAATTGTGAAATTCAAATAAAAACAAACCAATCTTTTGTCTTTCTATTTGAATCCATTTTTTACAATTTTAAAATTTTGTTAATAAATATTAAAATGAAATAAAAATATGTTGAAAAAATTTGTTAATTAAAATATTCTGAAATGCTTTTCTTAAATGCAAACATAAAAGTATTAATTAATAATTATCATTAAAACCAATTTAGCTGCACATGATTTGCACGAATGACAAGATAAAACAAAATATAATTTTTGTTTATGCCTAAAAATCATACAAGCAAATTTACATTGAAGTTTGAGTCATACTGATAGTGCCTTTCCAAAACACTACACCGCAATCAATATGCTATTGGGCCTTAGTTTGATTATTGGCCCAATTCACATAATCAGACTCGGCCCAAATTACATCATTGGGCTTGGCCCATTTCCGCTCCTCCTTTCTACAAAGTGCACGCAACACACGCACGGTCTCACTATCAACCATCCCAAATTCGACGCCGCGCCACTACAACCTCTTCAACGTCGACGACGGCGCAATTTCCGACGTTCTCCTTCAGAGTCAGTGTTAGCGAGACGGATAGGTTATAGTTACGCACACTTAAGGTATGTCCTACGCAACTAATTTTCTCTTCTCCATTGGTTTTCAATTTTCATTGTTCATCTGTGCTGAACCTGAAGTGTTTTCCAACTATTTCAAAATTTTTTGTCTTCTATAATTTTTGTATTCTCTCCATAGATTTGAAGTAATATAAGGCTGGTTCCTTCTATCATCCGAATTAACAGCACGATGTTACGGTCTATTGTGCTTTATGCCTTTTTTTTCTTCTGTTTTTTTATAGGCAAATGTTAGTTTGTTAGTTTTGTTAGAAATGTTAGCATTGTTTTTAAGTGTGTGATCGTTTAGCTAATAATAATTCTGCTGATTAAGAAAGAAGTTCAACAGGTTGAATTGTTGATATTTACTTATGAATTATGATAATCACTTAGGCCAGGGTTATTGATTTATTGTTTTGGCCAGGGTTTTGCACAATCTAGCTCTTTTCTCCGTTCACCATGGGTAAGGCTAAAAAGGGACCGAAGTTTGCTGTTATGAAGAAGATTGTCACTTCCAAAGCAATCAAAAGGTGAGTTTTTTTTTTCTTTGTTCGTTCCTTAAATGTTGTTCCTTCAGTATGCTTGGTTTTGCTCTATTTTCTCATTCCTTAAAATCCTGTCGAATTCAGCTACAAAGAAGAGGTTTTGAACCCAGAAAAGAAGAATCTTATGAAGGAAAAGTTACCCAGAAATGTGTAAGCTTTCATTCTCACTCTTTCCCCCCTTTTAATTGATTGTGAGTTTATTGCTTTTCTCCATTGCTCTTTTGTTTAACATGTGGTATGGATTTATATTATTCAGTCCAAGTCATTCTTCAGCACTTTTCTTTCAATACAATACTGCACTGGGACCCCCTTATCGTGTTTTGGTGGACACCAACTTCATCAACTTCTCAATCCAGAATAAAGTGAGTTACTTCATTTTTCTTTAATATTATTGTTTTTTGTTTGGAAATGTTTGTTCTGGTAATATTTGTTTCCCTCTTTTAAATAAACAAATGATGGTTCTGGTTCTACATATATAACTTCGCATGGAATGCTCTGTTCAAAGTTTACGTGTTATGGAACTGATAATATCTCTGACTGTATGCTCATGATCTTTTCACAAAAGTATTGGAATGATAAATCTATCTTTATCTCTATTACACAATAAAAATACTAGTGTTTTAGCCTGTATTTGGTTTTTGAAGTTTCTTTGTTTGTGTGGCTCACATAATTTTTTGACTTTGTTTATGCAGTTGGATCTGGAGAAAGGGATGATGGACTGCTTATATGCGAAATGTGAGTTTGAAGTAGATGATTACTTGTCTTTATATGTATTTCATGTTTTAGTTTTAGTTGAATGCTGAGGTTCCTATTAATTTTAGATGTTATGTTGAGATATCCTTGGCCAGGATTAAGAAGCTTGTTTTTGCAATGTGGCATTGTATATTTGTACCAAACATCTTCTATTCCATTATTATGTTTATTCTACTGGTAATTTGTATTTTCAGGCACCCCTTGTATCACAGACTGTGTCATGGCAGAACTTGAAAAGTTAGGCCAAAAATATCGCGTAGCTCTAAGGTAGATGTTATGTCTTCTTGATTATCATTGGTTTATATTCTCATACGTTTGAGATTTATTACATATAAAAAAGGAGACCAAATGCATGAGGTGGCTCCCTCTGAGTGAGGTATGGGGAGGGTAGATGTACCTAATATAAAAAGAAATTTATGTTTGCTTGCTGAGCTTGTCTGTACTTCTTGAAAGTTATCTTCTTCTCCATGTGCACTATTAATTGAATTTTTAGGTCATGTAAAAACCAAATCATTTGTATATTGCCCTGCTAAACCCCCTGATTTTTCAAAAGATAAAAGATTCAAATATCCCACATGTAATTTCATTCATTATCACATTCTGTTAAAGAGAGACTTGTGGGGGCTTTAGTACAAATGGATTAAATCACAAAGGGCAAAGCATCTCTCTTTAAAAGATAAAGATACAACGGTCAAGCAATATCATGGGACTCCTGGACTTTATTTTCCTTTGAAATATCATGTTTTTTTTGCCACCATACCACTGGTCATATTTATTGTATAAGCTATCTCTCAGTCTAGTAGATGAAAGGAATTATATTATTCTTGTTTCAACTTCTTAGTGTATTTGTATACCCCTTTTATACATAACAGGATTGCCAAGGATCCTCGATTTGAGAGAATACTATGTACTCATAAAGGGACCTATGCTGATGATTGCCTTGTTAAGCGAGTTACTCAGGTGTGATATATTTTTATGAGCTAAATGCTGAGAAGCATCTGGTAGCAATTTGATTTTAAAAATTAATTAATGATTTTTCTGGCTGGATGAGAAATAGTCTTTTTACTGTTCTTTTTACTTGTATTGCAATCTGGGGAATGGGAAAACAGATTTACATTTTTCTTTTGTTCAATAATGAAGGCAAGAGCCTTATAAGTTGATGGTAAATTTTGTTGATTTCTAAACCCTTGTAAATTTGTTGTTACTTATTTCCTATTATGTGGGACTGTGATATTTTAAATCTCTTAGCAGTATATGGTCATCTAGATCTGTAAACAATTCTACTGCTACCGTTGAGATGAAAATTGAATAGAATATCTCCCCTCCTGTGTTGTACTTTGGAACTATGAAAATTCTACCAATTTTTTTCTTCTCAATTTTGAATTCATAGCTAAGAAATGGATACCAGAGAATTACTTGCTTCATTCTTGTTCTTGATGTTAACGGAACTCATTGCCAAATTCTTTGTTTTTGCAATGTATATTCAATATTTAAGTGAAGTGGTTAACAGTTTTATTAGAAATTAGAAATAATTTCAAATAAAAACCTAATGATAACACCCGTTTGCTGCTTATTTGTTTGTGCTTTACCCCCCTTTATTTACACAAATCTGTTTCTTGGAAACAGCATAAGTGCTACATTGTTGCAACATGTGATCGGGACTTGAAGAGGAGAATTCGGAAGGTAAAGTCATTATTCACTTCTCCATTTTTGGTAATTTCAATATTGAATCCTGATAGCATGACTTATGAACTGGGTTTCTGTCTTACAGATTCCTGGTGTTCCAATAATGTACATCACCAAACACAAGTACTCAATTGAGCGGTTGCCTGAAGCAACAATGGGTGGAGGTAGATACTCTTATTTAGTGAAATTTATAAACGAATTTGAACTTAGTATAACTCTTTTCATAAACTAGATAATTAAGCTTCATTGACTAGGTTCATAAACTCCCAAGCTGTTCTGTAAATATATAACATACAGTATATAGTGGGCTTAATTATTAAATTGGTCCCTTAATTGTTGCAAAAAGTTCAATTGGCTCCCTTAATTATTAAAAGGTTCAATTTGGTCCCTTAATTGTTTAAATCACAACAATTATACCCTTCTCCGTCAATTTGGACGTTGACCAACAAAGTTGACTAACGGAGTGCATTAGTTTCATTGTCGGAAAATGCTTTAATTATTGTGATTTAAACAATTAAGAGACCAAATTGAACCTTTTAATAATTAAGGGACCCAATTGATTTTTTTGTAACAATTAAGGGACCAATTTAATAATTAAGCCTATATAGTATATTACACATGAACATGACTTTTCCACCTGCATAGACATACAGCTTAATTCATGTGCAAATGGATAATAACTGTTTTTTTTGGTGCTTTGTCAATAACACTTATCAGAATGATCCTCTATAATCATAGAAGAAATTTACAGATCCTAAGTTGTCCCACATTTGTAATAAAGCTAGGAGGTTTCAGCTAAGTTTAAAGTCAACTTGTAGTAATGCCTAACATTTTTTGCTTCTTGCACCTTAATTTAGTTCATTTCATTGACCCTTCCAAATAAAATGTTATGTTTTAGTTGTTGATAATGAAGTTTCATCATTGTGTGATCATGAATGTAAATGAATTATTAATTAGCAATTAGCGGTGCTGATACTGTACTGTTGTATACTTGCTCTTTCTTTACCCAAGTCTTTTACTATATACATATCTGGCACTCAAACTGATGTACTTGTGATTCTCAATGCAGCACCAAGAATTTGATGCAGTAAAACTGAAACTGCTAAAGCCGTCTATGCCAATCATATTTACACTAATTTCTTGGTTTAGAAGTATAAAATCCTGCTACAGTACCATGTATATGTGGTCCTTTCTCTAGCTTGAGGCTGAACAAAAGCAACACTTCAATGGTTTACACCTGAAATTTTCTTAGTGTAGCTTACTCGATTTAGGCTCTGTCAAATTTTGTTTTCCTCATACTTCCTATCTAAATATATCATGGTGAGCCTTGGATGACAGTTTAGCCATGTAAATCTCTTGAACGATACCTTTGTTGCAAGAGAAAAACTTTATTTTCCTTGAATCTAAATTGTGTCAAATTCATCCTTCACATGCCAGAAGACTGAATTGGAAATTGGAAAATTCAAAATCACCGTTTCAATACTTGTACCAAAAGAAAAAAAAAAATTGTTTCAATTTTTTTACGTGTTTAATTATTTTTTAACAATTTCATATTATTAAAAATAAATTAATCTTAACAGCTCATTTCATTTAACTTGTTTGCTTAAACAGTTAACCCGGTTGAACTTGAAGATGATTTTGATCTCATTTGCTGTACCGTATAATTATCATGTCCCCAAAAAATAAATCGTACCTGTTATACATAATTTGCCACTTCATTAAAAACCATTGTGCAAGTCAAATCTTGAATGTATAATTTTCCTTTAAAAAAAATATTTAATGGTGATGATGGTCATTTAATCATAAATCACCATTAATATAATTTGGAAAAAAAATTATAGTAAACAGTAGTTTTTGATTGGATAGCAATGATGCATAATTATTTTTTTTCTAAAAAAAATAATCAATTTTATATAATCTATTTCATTATGACTTACCCTTATATATAGATTGAACATCCACAAATTACACTAAATTGTTCATTTGAAATCATATTACACTAATTTAATAAAAATAAATAGTGATTTTGGTATAATAATATAAGTTTAATTTTCATGTAGTGTAAGTATAATGGATTTTACATTATTAATCAATTGATTTTGTTTTGAATCTTACTGTTTAAATAATTGTCACAATAATAATCAATCTTATTTAATGTGACAATTTATAAGTAAATAACAAAATTAATTTATTTTGGTGTAAAAAAAAATATAAATTTATTTACTCTATCAATATATTATAACTAAATTATAATATTACTATAAAAGATTTGAAATTTCAGGATAAAAGTAGATCAAGAAATATATAAAGTAAAGATACATTACACAAAGATGGCATAAAGTGCTTTTTTTTTATATAGATTCCCAAATTCTCAACTGTACTTTTCTTTTTCTTTTGTGAGGTCGTATTACATTTTTTTTAATGTAATGAATTTCAAATTCACGTAGTAGTGTAAGTATGTGATGTTTGAGTTGACATAGGAAAAAAATGTAATGAATTCCATATATATATATATATATATATAGTATAATTATAATTATATTTTCACATGTAAAGTATAATATAAAAAATGAAATATTAAATTAAATGCCTTGTCTGCGTAGATTAGACTCAATCATCATCATCCTCATCAGCATTGAGCAATCAGCAGAAGAGAAGAGAAGAGAAGCGAGGAGGAGAGGAGAAGTGGAGTGCGGGTGAGGGTAACTAACTAACGCAAACATTAAGGTAAAGGGTGTTGAGTTTGGTATAGATGGGAGAAGTGTTAACGATGGGGGATGTGACGGCCAACTTGAAAGCAGCAACCGCCGCATCCACTCCTTACGCGCTTCCCACCAATCTCCCTCTCCTCTGCGCTTTCCTCTCCTTCGCTCTCGCACAGTTTCTCAAGATCTTCACCACCTGGTGCGTTCGTCTCTTACACTTACTATTCTTTTTTCCACGATTAGAAACGCCAACGCGCGCACTTTTTTCTGTGTTTTTTTTAGGATCCACCATCATACTTCCTTTTTCTACGCTTCTGTGTTTTCCTCGATAACTCGTGTTTCGTGTTATGTATTTGCTTAAGAATTTACCGAGATTTGGGTTTTAGGGTTTGATATTATATAAGTATGGTCCGGCCTCTTGTTTTCTGTCATACAAATTACAGATTTCAGAATTCATTCGGCTATGCTGCTTATAGGTACGCACGCGCTTCAGTTTTTTGAGCAATCAAATATTTGGTCAGTATTCTAGGAATTTAACTTTTAGTAGAAAACTAGTGATTTAAGCTGTTAGTTTTTCTAATGTGAAATTCATATTTAGTTCAAGTTGTGTGCACGTGTTTCCTGACTTCTCGTCACGAGTGTAAGCAATTTTTCTGGGGTTTGAAATTGATTACATGATGATACTGGATTTTTTTTGTCTCTAAAATTGAATAATTTCTTAGGGCAGATCTGTATGGGATTGGAAATATGAGCTTAATTTTTTTCACAACTTTTCTCCTAGATATTCAGGTATAAGGAAAAGAGATGGGATTCTAAAAGGTTGCTTGATTCGGGTGGAATGCCTTCATCACATTCTGCAACGGTGTCCGCTTTGGTTGTTGCTATAGGTCTCCAAGAAGGGGCAGGGTCTTCTGCTTTTGCTGTTGCTGTGGTCTTGGCGTGTATTGTATGTATTTTATTGTTTTGTGTGTGTTGAAATATCTGTTCCCTGATTTGCCTTAACTTGCAATTTCTTTCACTTTTACCCATGCTGTTTTCATGCCTTTTATTTTTCATTTTTTTGGTGTTTGATATGTCTAGAAATATGTTAACATAGTACTTTGCTTTCTTTGGTATAGTGCTTTCTTTTGTGTTTTGGTCTGAAAAAGTTTAACTAATTAATTAACTATGATCAGTATAATATGTTCAGTATTACGATCAAGATTAACGTACTATGATGTTCTTTCAGCTTCATGTACAATATTTATTTATTTATTTAGGGGGGTTCTCTGCTTTTTGAATCCTCTGTTGCCATGATCCCAAATTATTCCATGTCATGTGAAAAAACAACTCCACTAGCAAATTTACGATTGTCACGATGCTTCCATTGATGGAGTATTAAAAAATATATTGTATGCGAATGGAATTTACTATTTCTTTTATTTTGTTGGTTTTAGTCTCGGAAAGTTATTAGTTCTTATGTTAGTAGCCTCTTTTTGTCTCATGTAAACTATGTCTACAGTGGAAGATTCTATAATATGCTGATTGTTATTTTGTTCATAATTCTCTCTTTAGAAGAATTTCTTATGGAATCTTTGACAAATGTGTTGAGCCTCCTTATCTTTGGTATTATAATTTGTTTTAAGGAATCTTTACTATAGCCGAGTGGGATGATTAGATTTTGTGTAACTTTTGTAGGTCATGTATGATGCCACGGGAGTTAGACTTCATGCAGGTCGACAAGCAGAAGTAAGTTTCTTTACATGATGGTAGTGTTATTGTTTTGCTTTACATTGTGCCCTTACTCAATCACTTTTTATATGTTGTTTATGTTACGTACTGCAGTTGCTTAATCAAATTGTGTGCGAACTACCTCCGGAACATCCTTGTTCCAATGTCAGACCTCTGCGTGATTCACTTGGTCATACTCCACTTCAGGTGCGTTGTGCTTTTTACTGTGCTTAAGGTTGTTCCACTGTTTCCTTGTTAAGTATAGATGTCTACATTTTACTCTTCTCTTTCGTGACCAGCAGTTTCCTTCAATTTTCATTGACAAGTAATAGTAGGATGCGGGAATTGTATTAGAAGAAGCAATCCATTACTTGTGGGAAGCTTTGGGGTCCTCTGTTTTTGATTGCTGCGTACCTATTTTAATAACCAGTGAGTACCGTTTTCTTTTGTACAGGTTGTTGCCGGTGGCATGTTGGGGTGCATTATAGCAATTTTGATGAGAAGATCACATTAAGATGCCATGTGATACTAAATTACTAATCTTCCTCTACCTTGTCACAAATGTGGGTGCATGACCAAAATGAGAGCATCATGGAAAGGGCATAAAAGCCTGCTGTTGCAAGTATGCAAGTGAATAGATTGCGTTGAAGGTTCACCTGGGAGATCCTGCGTCCTGACTTTTGGACATTCAGACTTCTCATGTACACAGTAATTAATTGGTTTGTTAATTCTGTCTTAATTGATCGTTTAACACAATTTGAGATCACATCACACTGGCTATTCTTTGACTTATTTTTCCACCTATTGTTGCAAATTGAAACTTAAAGGCCACTTGAGTCGAGGTTGCATTTTGTGTTTCATGTTTCTCCATGGTTAAGAATATGACAGTTTTGACTTTCAAGCTTTTTAATTATACTTGTTTGTTAACCTGAGTGCTTGCGTATTGTAAACTCCTCTGGTATCAAGTTAGATTTTTACTGATCCAAAAAAATTATACTTGTTCGTGAGTATGATTTTCACTTGATTGATGGATTCGTAGTGTCAAAGCCTGTTTGGTTTTGCGTCCGGTTCCTGCATCCTTGAGTCAAACTCACGCGTCTAACGTGCAATTATCATGTCATTTGTCATTTATGCACATTCTCGGTTTCAAATATGCAACCAAACTCCCACTTAGTAACTTATACATTTTTTGTAAATCAATTTAATTATGTTATTAATGGATTACTTTTTATAGCAAACATTTTTTTAATAATAGATTAATAATTAGAAAATACATTAAATAATGAATTGAAAAATATTTTGTCAACATTTCTCTGTTACGAGGATCCATAAGTTGATTTTGAGTGTAAACAGAAGTGTTATCACTATGTACTTTAATGCATTTGTTGTAACACATTTTTCTTATCAATTGAAATTTACATGAATGATGAAACCCTTTTCATTGAGACGGTGCGGTGACCTATAAGGCCGTAACATTCTTACGGTAAACTAAAGCAACCGGCAATCACATCCTAGCTAGAGTTACTATGCAACTACTGTATTTGTTAGTTTTCATAATTTTTGTGTCACCGTGTTATACTATATGTCTGACATCATTGACATGACATCAACATCGTGTATTATAATTATTTATTACTAGAAATGATTGATGATTTATGAACATTGTATATCTATATTTTACTCTACCAAAATATTTATATTTTACTAGAAATTAGATATTGCTGAATTATTTTCCTTATCAAACATACTTTTTAATCATGTGTTGAATTGGAAACAGTAATCCACATTTTCTGCCCCAATGTTGAAGGGCCATGGCCCAGGCAAATGAAGACTTCGTAACAAAGGAGTCAAATGTCATTCCCTTTGCCCATGATTTGGCCCATAAAATACGCTGATGGACTATATAAAATCCTAAACAATACACCCTTAAATTTGATATGTAATTTTACTTTTTAGTCGAAATAAAGAGTAAGGAAACCAAAGAGTAAAAGAAAGAAATAAAATAATTGAAGGAATAGGCTCTCTTGGCTCCATCTTCGAAAATTTGAAACGCGGATCTGAAACAAACAAACGGTCGTATACTTTGAATTTAAATCCATATCCACCGTTCGATCACAGAATCTTCTTCTCTCTCCTCAAATTTCTTCCTCCCTCCTTCACTTTCTCCATTTTCCCATTTCTCATCTTAATCTCTCTCGCCGTCTTTCTTCCCGTTCTCACAATCTCTACTCCATCCATTTCCGCATATTCTCCATCGTCCACTGCACAATGCCGTTCCTATCTGAGGCTGCGAGTGCGATTAAGAGTAGGTTCGGGTTCCACGACCATCCCTCCGAATCGCTTTCGCTGGTTCAGAACACTCCGGATCTTTTCAAATCCGCCGTCAAAGACACTCTCTCACAAAGCTCCATAGTCCGAAACCTAAACGATTGGGACGACGAAAGTGTAGTTGAGCCGTGTAGCGCCGCCGTTTCCTCATCTCAGAGCTTTGAATTTGCCGAGGATCCTTCTTTCTGGAAAGATCACAATGTACAGGTACATGTTCACAGGATCTAATTTCAAGCCTTGTGGAGTTTTGAGAGTAATGCTAGTTTAATAATTGGACCTGTGTTTGTTAATTACCAAAGTTCACGACTATAGTAGTGAAATTGTATAATTAGACTACAGTGCTGTATATCAGGGGAGTTGCATGGCTCTGAAATTGCAATTGTTATTGTTTAAAAGTTCTTTTCAATTAAATTAGGTTATGTTTCTTTGTTTTTTTTAATTATAGTTTGATTTAGGGGGATTGAGTTTGATATGGATAACTTTTGTGAGCTAGGTTATAATTAGAATGCGTCCACTTAGCAACTCTGAAGTGTCCGTGCAAGGGTATGGAAAGTGCGTTAAGCAAGAGAGTAGTCAGACGATTACTTGGACTGGGCCTCCCGAGTCGCGATATACTTTTGATCTTGTTGCTGACGAGAATGTTAGCCAGGTAAACTTTGTTTTTATAATTTTGTTCATATTGTTGTTTCTATATATAAAAAAAAATGTTGGAATTGTTGTACAAATTTTGTTGGGTTTCATACTTCACATGACTGATATGACAGGAGGATCTCTTTAAAGTAGCTGGTTTGCCAATGATAGAAAATTGCATGGGAGGCTACAACAGCTGCATGTTTGCTTATGGTCAAGTGAGTCATTAGTTTCCTTCTGTTCTTGTTGTTCCAGTTAGTTTGATTAGTATTGCTTTGTACTTTTACAGTATATTCTAGCACAGTAATAGGAAATTTTATGTTTTATCTGGACTTGTTCATTTTGTTTAGAATATGAGAATGAAATACTTTGTGGTCACTAAAAATAATTGGTTTTGCTTATAGACTGGAAGTGGGAAGACACACACCATGCTTGGTGACATTGAGGGGGGAACAAGAAGACACAGTGTCAACTGTGGGATGACACCAAGAATTTTTGAGCACTTATTTTCAAGAATTCACAAGGTATAATTTATTATTGGGTATGGGTTAGACCCTCAATTGTGTTATTTAAGGAATTTATACCTTAGATTAATGCATTGCTTGCACTTCACGTGACTTGCACTCTCTACATAAAATAGTGAAGCAAATATTCGTCTATTTCCATTTTCTTAACACAATTTATTGACTATATCATATCTTATATTGTTATTAAGCAATTTTACCATGTCCATTAAATGACCAATTATCTTGAATCAGTGTTCCTACAAGTGGTGTTCCTCAAGATTCTACTAATGTCCTACTTTAAAATTATCAATGTTTTCCTTGCCAGTTGTATAATGCTTGAGGTTTTGGCTTATTCATATTTTAAGACTGGTTAAGTACTGCATAAATTTGGACAATGACAACTTAAGATAAATTTATGCTGCAGCATAATTATTCCTGTGTATTTATATTTGCAAAATTTTAATCTAAGTCTGTAATCTGTTATTACTGTAATACGCCAGGAAAAAGATGTTCGAAGAGATGAAAAGATAAAATTTACTTGCAAATGTTCTTTCTTGGAGATATACAATGAACAAATCCTTGATCTTTTGGACCCATCCTCTAACAATCTGCAGGTAAGGTTAAATATTCATTCATTGAATATTTTAAGAGTTCCTTCAAATGCAAAATCATGCCTGTTTTTTGTTGGATATTCTCTTTTTGCTTGTTCCCAAAAGCTCTAATCATTAATCAATAGCAAAAGTGATTTCCATGTCCCTGCGGGTTCTTCTTTTAAATCATACATTTGTATGGCAGATAAGAGAAGACAGTAAGAAGGGAATTTATGTGGAGAATCTTAAGGAAATAGAAGTTACTTATGCTCGAGAAGTCATTCAACTACTTATTCAGGTACGTAGTGACTTCATTATGGCTCTTGATTTTTTTTTTTAACATTAGTTGTACAGATATTTATTTTTTAAAATTTTAAAGAGATTTTCATTGTGTTTGTAACTCTAATTTATTTCATTTTTTGGCATTTGCAATTCCAAATTGAGGAAGAAAATACTTTTTTTTTGCCAAACCTTACCCATTTCAGTACAACTTTTAGTTAATAGGCATTTATTGAAAATAACGATGTTATTCAGGGAGCTGCAAACAGAAAGGTAGCTGCCACTAACATGAATCGTGCTAGCAGTCGTTCTCATAGTGTATTTACTTGCATCATTGAAAGTCAGGTGAGTCAATATTGATGTTTTTTTTTATCCTATTTCATGCTAAAAAAATGCTAAACTGTTATTATTTTTTCCAAGTATATCATGATACAACTTTACTTAACTACTTTTTTAGTGGGAATCTCAAGGAGTGACTCATTTTCGATATGCTCGACTTAATCTGGTTGATTTGGCTGGATCTGAGAGGTAATTGATTCCTAAGAGTGTGTATTTCTGTTTTTATGATTTAGATGAGCAAAGAAAGAAGTCTGAAGTATTTTACCTCATTTAACATTCATATAGATAATATTATGTATCCATTTTGATGATAGGCAGAAGAGTTCTGGTGCTGAAGGGGAACGCCTCAAGGAAGCTACTAATATCAACAAATCTCTTTCAACCTTAGGGTTGGTTATCTAACATTGAGAATATTGAATTGCCGTCTATTATATGAATTTTAATATATATATATATATATATATATATATATATATATTATATTTGTATTATATTATATTAATATACATTATACAATAGTTCTACTTGTTATTTTAGTTGTGGTATAATGTTAAATAAATAACATTGTAGCTGATAATAATATTATACTTGCAGGCTTGTGATTATGAACCTAGTAAGCATATCTAATGGGAAGTCGCTCCATGTTCCATACCGTGATTCAAAGCTTACATTTTTACTTCAGGTTGGTACTGATATTTTTTAAATTCATGGTGCTTAGGTGATCAATTCATTCAATTGTAGTTGCCAATTAGATTTCAGTGTTTGGACATTTGTCGCAACTGGCAGCTGATATCAGTCTTATAAAACGAAATATTTATCTTGCAAAACCGTTTGTGGATATGAATTGATTTAGAACTACAAAAGCTGTTATCTAATTTTATAAGTATGAAGTAACTAGAATATAATAACTGGTTATGAAATAATTATCACACCTAATTTCTATTTAAGACTTTGGCCATAAAATTACATCAGAGAAACCTATTAATTATCAATAAAGCGTTTCTAGATTCAGCTGTATGCAGCCAGAAGCTTAATGCTTCGAAGTTATTTTTCCTGCCTAGATAATAGACATCGGTTGTGCCGTTGTGGAAGTGGAACTGGGAATTGTGCATGAAACGTTATAGGGTTCAAGCACCTGAAATACAGATCTTTAGGATATTATGTTACTTAAAATCTTCTGATGGGATGATCCTTGTGATATTCTGGCCTAATAGTGTTTCAAAGCATCTAGCAAGTGTTTAACCAGAAAGTTAATAATTTATAATTTATAAATGAATGTTAGGGAATAGTTGTGTTATTTTGTCTGAATTTGTTATAAATAAGGAGCTGCAAATTATCAATTAAATCTGATCAGTATTCTTTTTTTCTTTACAGGATTCTCTTGGAGGGAATTCAAAGACAATCATAATTGCAAATATAAGCCCCTCCATTTGGTCAGTGAACCTCCCTTCCTCTATGCTTGTACTAAATATCTTTGCATGAGGACTAGGTTTCCTTTAAAGAATTTGGGGAAATCAGTGATGAGCAAGTTTTGATGCTTGTGTCTCATAAATGGATTTTTAGCTTCACTGTTGCTTGATAAATTCTGCTGTAATTTTTTTTATTTGTCATTTTTACGTTGCTGTATATGGTTAACTGCATTTATATTTATATATTTGAGTGACATTTGGTAACTTTTTGCAGTTGTTCACTTGAGACATTAAGCACATTGAAGTTTGCACAGCGTGCCAAATTTATTAAGAACAATGTATGTTTTTTCATACTTTTTGTGCTTATATATTGATGTGCATCTATTTTCTACCTTAAAGCAAGTGACTAGCATTCGATTATTACCAAGTAATAGAAATTGTTTTATTCTCTGTTTGTTTTTAATTTTAAAAGCTTAATAATGAATAGTACTAAAAAGAAAGTTAGAAGCTTTTGTAGAGCAATCTTAGCATATCAATCTTACTCATTGGAGCTTATTAAACTGTTTTGATATGATCTGTGTAGACATTTCTAATAATTGCTATTTTAATAATTATGTATTTTACTCCAGGCAATTGTAAATGAGGATGCGTCTGGAGATGTTATTGCCATGAGAATTCAAATTCAACAACTTAAGGTATTCTAATTTTGATTTATCCTTTCTTCTCGTATGTTCTGAACATAGAAAATGTTTGGCGGCCCGTTTTCTTTACAATTTCTAGGGAAGGTAATGGCAAGTAATGCCCTTTTAGTGGCTCATCATTTTATGAGTCAATTAATGCCCTTATAGATGCTCTTATTGAATTGCCTATCAGAGAAGTATGACAGTGAGCAAGAGTTTGCTTTTACTTTTCATCTGGACTTTGAAAGCTAATGGAATAGCTACATCAACTTAAATCTTATGCCACCATCAATTTATAAGATGATTAATTGATTTAATTGGTTGTTAGAAAAGTACATTGAGCAAGAGTTTACTTTAATTTTTCATCTAAGGGAAGTGGAAAAGCTTCCAACAACTTGTATTTCTGCCTTGATATCTACTAAATTTGGTGATTTATTCTGTAATATTTTTGGGCTTTCAGAAAGAAGTATCCCGTTTGCGTGGTCTAGGTGGTGGAGGAGAAATTCAGGATAATGACATTTCAGTGGTCAGCTTTCCAGGTTCTCCTGGATCCTTCAAGTGGGAGGGTGTGCAAGGATCATTCAGTCCATTAACCTCTGTTAAAAGGATATCTCAGGTTGATATTTTTGCGTCCAAGAAATCATTCAGTCTCCCATAACTGTTTACTGATAAGCATCTTTCTCTTTTTGCAGAAAAAAGACTATGACATTGCCCTTGTTGGGGCCTTTAGAAGGTTAAAGGACAAAGAGATGGAATTACAGGCACTAAGAGATGAAATTCAAGCGTCCATGAAGCTGGTATCTTTGTAAAGCCATATATTTCTTATTGGTTTGTTATGAGTTTTGAATGATTTATCAATGAGGGTGAGAATAAATAAGCTTTTGACCTATAAGTAGCAATTTATATGCAAAACACCTATCAATTTAGTCAGGTTGTCATAGAGCTCCATTCTGGTATTTTTGTATGGTACTTCATTATTTTAACGTTTTAATTTACAGTCACTCTTTTGTTGATTTATCAATAATGATAGTTCTTGATGTTTTTGTGATGAATTAAATGGTTAAAAAATGGATAATTCAGGTGAAACAAAGAGAAGATGAGATACAAAGTTGGAAAATGAGACTGCGTTTTCGAGAAGCTGGAATAAAAAGATTAGAAGCAGTTGCATCTGAGAAGATCTCAGCTGAGACACACTTGCTGAAAGAAAAAGAGGAGCAATTGAAGGAAATTGAGGTCTTGCAGGCCCAGGTGGATCGGAATAATGAAGCAACTAGATTTGCTATGGAGAATTTGCAGTTAAAAGAAGAAATTAGAAGGCATGTTTTTATTGATACAGCTAAAATCCTTTTATTTTTGTAGCTTTTTTTTTTTTGTCTCTTGTGCGCACAAAAAACTCACTTTGATTTCTTGATTAAAATAAAAGTTGGGTGGTGACATAGTTACTTTATGACCAAAAATCAATGTTCCAGTATAAACAATAAATATGGTTTCTATACATAGCCCATTATATCCACAAATATAAAAATATATGCAGATCATTTGAGGCAAAAACACAGCCTTATTAAATTGTTAAACTTAAGAGAAACAACCAACCAGTCCAAGTTCTCCAACAAATTAGTGCTAGCTAGATTACCAATGACTTTTCTTTAATCTACATGTTTTCCATAATGTCATGTTGCTAATGCTTATGTATCTTCAAAACAGGTTAAAGTCATTTTGTGTGGAAGGTGAACGAGAACAGATAAGTGAACAAATCATGGTATTGGAAAACAAGGTATGAAGGGATACTTTTGTACTTTGTAAAATTTTCAGTCAATCTGCTTCATGTTGATTTGTTTTCCTTCCACTTGCAGTTGTTGGAAGCACTAGATTGGAAATTTATGCATGAAACTGATCTGGTAAGGGTTCAGGTATTCATTGTTTTTATTGTAATAATTTTTTCTTGAGTCTAGAAAAGAAGGCACTGCAAACTCCTATCTTGACCTGACCTCTTTGTCTTTTGTGAATGCTAGAAAACAAATTCTGATTCAATTATGGAAGATTTACATAATGATGGTAATCTCATCTCCAAACAGGTAAGAATGATAGAGTTTCCTGCATTCATACTCATGTTTGAAGCAGTGAATGTTGCAATAGCTGACTTCAACATAGATGTAAGCTAGAATCTGATTTTGATTGTGCCCATTTATCAGGTTTTCAGATTAGCGGTTACTTTTCAATGACCCACTGTATAAATTTCTTGAGTCTTTGACTAAGTTTCTGAACTCAACATCATTTACCAGTTTGGTGTTGTCATTAAATCTTGCCGAATTAAGCTTTTAATATAGATATTGGTGGGCATATCTTGAATCTCAATAAAATGGAAAAAGAGGCCCGTCACAGTTGGTTCGTTTTAAATCTAACAAGAATAATACTGGCACTCAACTGGTAGTAGGTAGTGGTAGACATGGAATGCAGGTTTTTTTGGACTTTACATTCTGTTTCTTTCTTCATGTTCTTCATTTACCATTTTTTACACCTTTCTCCCTATTAATAATGGTCAATCTTGGACCACAGGAAAACTCTAAATCATTTTTTTTTCATTGACAAATTCTGTTAGATTCTTTTCATTTGCCAGTCATCAAATAAGGAGCACTAGTAATTATTTAGAGAGAAATGCTAGTAATACACTCTCACATACACTCTATTGAACACCCTCTCTCTCCCTTATTATTTGAAATTTATTGAAAATGATCAAATTTTGTAGGTCACACACATTTAATGATTCTCTATCCTCATTTTTTAGTTCTCAATAAATTTTAACCAATTAAAAAGAGTATGTTCTTAACACTCCTTTTATTTAGATATTTGATATGTAAAAAGATAAAATGTCTTTCTGTTTACTTATCTTACATTTGTAGGTGTTTGTAAATTTTTGTGCTTGCATTTTAAATTTCCTGTGTATATAACTTATTCAACTATTTGTCTTTAGGAGTCAGGTCCAAAATCGCGTTGGCAGTCTTTGCTTAGGGAGGAAAATGAGTTTCTCAAGATTCAGGTCTAGATCAATCTTGTTTTAACTTCTTTTTTTTTTTAACTTTATGCAACTTACTAGTCCATATGTCTATCACATTCTCTCCAACTTGATATAATTTTATTTACGACAGGCTATACAAAACCAAGCAGAAATGGATACAATTCGCAAAAAGCTAGAGGTTTGCCTTGAAGAGAAAGAAAAATTTACAAGGTGTTGTTTACTCTCTCATTTTTCTCATATACTACTATAATTATGTGGGGGTTGTGTTTATGAATAAAGTTTAAAAGTGATGCACTGAGAGTGTAAAACAACCTCCCATTTATGGTAAATCAGTTGTGAATGCATCATTATTAAACTCTAAATTCATCCTCTAAATTTTATCTTGCGGTGTATTTCTCTTTGTTGTTCATCATGAACAAACAGTGCTTTTCCACAAAAATAAAATAAAAATAATGAACAAACAGTGCTTAAAATTCATCCTCTAAATTTTATCTTGCAGGCATGTTGATGATTTAATGGCAAAATTAGAACAAGAGAAATGCAGAACAATTAATGAAGGAAAGGAGCAACTGGATCTTCCATCAACTGATATGCCTGTCATCAACAGCAATGACCAACTGGAATTGAAAGCAATGGTTGATGCTATAGCTTCTGCTAGTCAAAGAGAAGCAGAGGCTCACGAGACAGCAATTATGCTGGCAAAGGAGAATGATGAACTCAAGATGAAGCTTAAAACCTTGATTGAGGATAATAGTAAACTAATTGAATTGTATGAACAAGCTGCTGCTGGGAACAATAATAGAAATGTTAATAAAGGGGAGGATGCTCAAGAAATTGGTTCCAAGATTAATGGTTGCTATTCTCTTGAAGCAACAAAAGAGGAGACTGAGTTGAAAGGAGAGGTTGAGAATCTCCAGCATCAATTAACGGAAATAAATGAAGAAAATGAAAAGCTGATGAGTTTGTATGAAAGAGCCATGCAGGAGAGGGATGATCTTAAAAGAACTCTTTCATGTTTTGGACATGATAGTGTTGAAACCAAAGGAGATATGGACTGCCCAGAAAAGCTTGTTGAAATTGATGGTGTGGAAAGAGACTCGAGAGTGGAAACTGTTACCCTGGAAGTGCAGGGTAGACATGAAAGTGAATGTGAACCTTCTACATCTGGATTTGATATGGACCTCGAGTGTGATGTCCATGAGGCTGATATACTGGTCAACTCTGAGAAGAAATATGAGGTATCGGACCTCAGTGACACAAAGTTATCAGAGGAATTAAATTGTGCTACAAAGAAGCTTGCAAGAGTTGATGAGCATATCTCAGATGTGGTCAAGACTATAGCTTCACTTGGTTGTGCTGAAAAAGCAATGGTCCAGGTTGATGAGCTCTCTAGAGATATTGAGGTCACAGAACATGATATTCAGGTCAAGCGTCAGCGGTTTGAATCCTTGAAACTTCAGCTTTCTGAAGCACAGGAAAGAAGAACAATAGTCGATAAAAAGTTCTCTGCACTGAAATATTCACTATCAAACTTCACCTCAACATTTTCTTACTTTGAGCAACGGGAAGCAAGGGCAAGATCAGTGGTGAAGGACTTGACATCTCATCTTGACCAAAAGAAAGGTGAATTGGCTGCTCTTCAAGCTTCCAAACAGGGACTTGAGAATGCTCAAAAGAAGAACCAAGAATCCGAAGTTGAAATAGTGAAAAATATCGCATGCATTAAATCGAAATTGGATGAAGAGAATCACAAGCGCGAAGGTGAAAAGGTTCTATTTGCAGTTGAAAACACACAGAATATAGATTCTGCACTGAAAAATTTGCATCTTAGTTGTAAAGCCACAGAATTACTCAAGTTGGAGGAAGAGAAAACAAAACGGCACGCAGAGATGAAGGTCTCTCAAGAAAAACTCGGGGTTTTAAGAAAGGAACTGGAAAATCTAAACAACAAGGAGGCAAATGTAGAGAGTCAGATACAAGCTGTTCAACTGGAAATAAAGCAACGCTTGAGGAACACAGAGGAGAAGGAGCATGCACTTGAACGTGTGATGAAAGAGAAAGAGATGCTCTTGGAGTTTAGAGATAACGGTATGTTGGAAATAGAGCAAATGATCATTGAACTACAGCAAAATGTGTTTGACTATGATCTAAAGGAGGCTGAAATAAATATTCTTGGAGAAGAATTGCAAATGGATTTGATAAGAGCCGAAGAGTTACAGAGCAACAAGAACAATGTCCTTACTTCTATTTCTTATTCAGGCATGTCTGAGAAGCTGGAGGAGGAGATGCAAAATCTGCGGGCATCAATTGTCGAAACAAAATTGTTGCTGGAAGGCATTTCCCATGCCACCTAAATAATTGCTTTCTGTAATTAATTCTCCGTTTGTTAATTGTAGCATGTTTTGTTTAATTTCCATGTTGGTTCTGCTTGAGAACCAGACTGAAATATATATTCTCTTTCCAATCCCATCTCCCACTTTAACTGCTTTACCCAAATTGATGGAGTCATTGTATACCACCGATAAAAATCAAACAGTAAGTTAGGATGACTAAAGAAAACATCAATTTGGTCCCAGGGCCGGCCTCAGATTTTTAGTTACCTGGGCTAACTGAAAAAAATATGCCAACTATCATTCATTTAAATATATTTTTTTTTAATTATGAATAATTTTTTCACAATCAAGATTCAACGATTCAAATAAGCAGCGAATTGTATTGTTTAAGAGATTAAAAATAAAGCTATAGAAGAGATAAATTTCTATAAAGAGAGAAGGATAAAAATTTTAAAATTACCTTTTATTTCTTTTAATGTTAAATATTAAATATTGATCAAATTATCTCTTTTAAATTTAAATATTAATTGGACATAAATTTCATCATTTGTTTATTTCTAAAAATTATAGTATGAGTAATAAAAATATTATTAATTTTATTGACTTGTGAATAATTATTTTATTTCTTAAAATAAAATTATACAATACTGATTATAATTATATAATTTTATTTTTATTATTTATATACACTAAAAAAAATTAATGCCCCTCTAAAAATGACACCTTCGACGATCATCCACACCAAACATGCTCAGGCCACCACTGTTTGGTCCTCAAATATTACTTATTTCCTTAACGCTCCTTGAATTAATGAAATTATATAAACAATCTATAAAGTGTTACAAACTATTCTATATACAGTCCTCAACTTTAGTAAAATATATTTAGGGATTGATAGATATTCAATACTTTAATGATTACTTATATATTTTCATTAATTAATGTAAGGACTGTTTATACTTTGGAGATTAAATTAATAGTTATTTATGTTTTTTTACATAATAGTTTATTTATGTTTGATCTCCCAAATTTATAATTCTTTTCATGCAATTAGATACTTGTTTAACACAGTTTATTTTCAACGTTATTTTTAAGTAAAAGTTAGGTTAAATATCAATTAGTAAAAATTCTTTAAAATAAAAGTTATTTATTTTTAATGAAGAAAAATTAAAAATAAAGAGTTTTATAATAAGTTATCCATAATTATTTATGTGGAATTTATTTCCATACTCTCTCTTTGAATTTTAGTAAAAATAAATTTTAGAATAATTAACATTTATTTATCAAAAAATATTAGTGATTAATTTGTTAGTTTATATCAATGGGGAAGTTGAACTCAATACCTCTCAATTTGATTATATTTTAACAGTAAGAAACTTTTAAATTAAAAAAATAATTAAATATTAACAAATAATTTTTTACTTATTTTTTAAAATTTTTATTTTAAACTTTTACTTAAAAATAAGACAATGAAACTTCATCATATATTTATATGACTTTTTACGTGTATAATTATCGCAATAAAATTCAAACTTGTGAACTAATACAAATTACCTTAATCTTGCTACTAGATCGGCCTAGTGATTTTGCATGTTTATGTGACTTCCATAAATTGAATTAAACTTTTAAATAATTCTTTTAACTATTAGAAAGCTTTTTATGATTAATTGTTTTTTTTATTATAATTATGATTTAAAAGCTTTGTATCCTAAAAAGTTTAAACAATTAGGAAAATAAATGTAAATGATTTTAACATATTCTCTTTTTTTTTACGTAATTTTAACATATTCTCTTAAGCACGATCTTCTAAGTTAAAAGTGTGGATAATGCACAAACTTACCACATGTCTCATGTTGTTGAAAATTATTTTTTTATTATAAGATTAAGAATCGTAGAGATTGAATTTTAAATTCATTGAAACTTTAATGTTATTTCGTAAATTAAATATTTTAGAGGTTTAAATTATTAGATAATGACATATAAATAATTTTATATTATTTTTTTTTAATTAAAAGACAAGATTTTTTGAAATCTAAAAGGTTGGCGCAGACCTCACACTGTAAGTGAGATATTTCCAACCTCGAAAAAAAAAAAACAGAAAAGATTTTTCTGTAAGACTACGAGAAAGAAAAACAGACTTGAATTTCTGATTTTAACGTGATGTGGGTTTTGGTTAGGTAACGTTATCCTACTTGCTAAATATTTATCACCTATGCGTAAACTAATTTTTGAGTTGATGAATGCATGGCACATGTCAAGGGAATGAAGGTTTGTTCTTCAGAAAAATAGAAGGACACATTCTACGCCTATTATTATAATTAATATTAATGGAAGAGATGTCGTGTCTTTTTATATTTTTAATTTTAAAAAATGATAATAATAGTAAGTAATTATACAAAAAGAAATAGTTACTGTATATAGCATAGATTATTATTTTCTTTAAAAGAAGTAGAGAACGAGATGTGATTTAGAAAAAAAGTGGTTCATTCACATGAAAGTGTAAATACCATTTTACATGTATAAAGGGGTAGCCTCGAGAATCGACAGAACCATTCAAACTTTTCAGAACAATAAAATATATGGCCTTATGGCAAGATATATCCCTACGTAAACAAGAAGGATCAAATGCACTTTTTTTTCTTCAACTTTTTACAAACCAATGGCATCTTCTAGTTAAAAAATAGATATTAATTCTTCAAAGTATTAATATATATTTAAGAATTTTATATCTTTCAGGAGTTATTCTATATAAACTAATCATATGTTTAATAGAATGACTTTTGTGAATCACACTCCACCGTATTAGTATTTCATTATCATGGTAAAAAAAAATCAATAAATAATTATCATTAACTTAATTTCAAAATAATTATAATAAAATATAACAAAGTCATTATCAACTGTAATTAAAAAAATGCTGTTGCATGCACAATTTGATTAAATTAAATTTTAACGGTGTCATTTAAATATAAATATTATTTTCAAGATAATTATTATAAAAGTTAATAAACAAATTTATTAAACATTATAATAACTGATTGAATAATATATAAAATATATAACCATTTTTTTTCTGAACAGTAAATGTAAATGGGAGAAAATAAATAGTAGTAGTAAATAACTCTAGAATTGTAATCCCTCTTCTTTTTGTTTCTGTTAGCATGTGACAATCCTCTGACTCCGTGTTCCTTGATTCAAGCTCCTCCATCCGTTTCTTCCAAATACAACCGTTTCCATTTTTCAAATCCCTCTTTGGTGTGGCAACCATGGGGGAATGAGCGAATGCGCCGCGCAACCCACACCTGACATGACCCACCGCCGCGGCGCCGATTCCTTAAACCCACGTCTCTCTCTCTAACTCCTAGCTCGCAGAAATGACGCAGAAGGTCTTTCTGCGCTCGCCGCCGGAGGCCCGCTGCAGAGAGAGGCGGCGCGTGAGCGAGGTCGCCGGAAGCGCAACGGCGGAGTGCGCGGCGGTGTGCTGCTGCGTCCCCTGCGGCGTCATGGACATGGTTGTTCTCGCCACCTACAAGCTCCCCGCGGGCTTGCTGAAGAAGGCCATGCGCAAGCGCAAGCGACGGTTGCTGCAGAAGAAGATAAAGAAAACCGAGGGGCTCTTGGATCACGGGCCTGCCTCCGCCGATCATGTTGGGCTTGAGATTGACCTTGGGCTTGGGCTTGCGCTTGGGCTCGGGACCCTCGAAGAGCACCTTGCGCAAGAGGAGGAGAAGTTGGAGGCGTCCAAGCTCGAAGAGGAGATGTGGGCCCAGTTCAACGGAGCCGGCTTCTGGAGAAGCGCTTCACAGCGCTTCCACCAACAATCACCGCACCTGGAAACTGGTCATGAATGCTAATCCCAATGATTTATCTACACGTGTCGCATTCCCATTCGTGGTTAACTGAACTGAACGAACGAACTCCTTTTGGACTATTCTGACGTGGATGGATGCGCTGGAATGGAAGACAAGATTTTCATTTCTCTTTCTTTTTCTTTCCCATGCATGTAAAGTAGTAGTAAGTAAGTCGATCTCTTATTTTTATTCTCATAATTAACATTACCAATTTCTGAAGTCGGGGAATGTAGAAATTATTGTCTTGCGTTGCATGGGTCTTAATTTGATTTGAGGTGAGTGCCCAGAGTTGTGTTTTCATTTCGAGGTCCATGACTCGATGCCTATCCCATTGCATTGAGTCGTTAAATGTTTTGTACTATCATTTTTGCTATCAAGGGGAGAAAGATGTGAGACGAAAGGTAATTTAATGAAAACAAATAATGTTGTTGATCAACAAGGAGCATCGCATGTTTGAGGGATGACTATAGAATATATATATATAATATTATCTTTATATTTTATATATATTGAATTTCCACAAAAGTAGTAATTTTTTATGACTTCAAATTATTTCCCCGTGTATACTTCGATGAATGTTTTTTATAATACTTTGACTAAAATCCTATAGACTGACAAGGGATTTAAATCCTCGAAGACCATTGATGAGATATCTGGATCGTTTGGTTAGGTGTCCCAACCGGGGAGCGCCAAACAAAGACTGAGACACTACTCACTAAGCCTAGGCAACCGAACCACGAGCCAATATAAGTGGCACAACACTTGAGAATTGAGATGAGAGGCCAATAAGGATTCGAAGAACACAACCAATCCAACTCCATATGCATTGCATAAATGGGCTTCCAAAGCTTAGAGGTCAATAGGACCTAGGCCCAATCAATGGAATTCTAGAATCTTTTAGAGCCTTCCAACATGTATGCAGAAGGGTAGTGCATAACACACTAAAGATGGTGGTTGCGGACGTAGTTAGAGGACACCATATATAAATTTGATACTACCACCATGCATCACACCAAGCCAAAGGATACACATAGTAGAGTTTGTTGAGGTCTCTTGAGTCTTGTTGACGTCAAGATTCCTTAAAAGTTTGCTCTCTAACATGAACAATTCTAATGAATTTACTTATTATAAAAATTCAACATATCGTGCAGGCAACTGTTATCATAGTTTTTTTTTTTTTACAGAATTGTCCCAACAAGCTTAAACTCAATTTGTCTAGGTTAAATTAGCATGTCATTAATCCATGAGTTTGGGATGTGACCAAAAAAGATTATTATAGTTCATCATAAACAAATTTTACGGAATTAGTGTTTCTTTTAAAATTCCAGGTTGATTCAAAATCATAATTTTACAGAAGAAGGATATATGTCGGAATAGCACCGCGAACTTGTTTGCTTGTTGCTTTTACGGGTGAAAATTTGTTTTATGATTTCAATACCTCTCTTCAGTATATTTGAAAAGGTTATAAGTCTTAATTTTCGTTTTATCATTCTGGAATGTTCAAGAATATGCTTTTTTTGGATTTTTTTTTTAAAGTAATGATATTTTTATATTCAATTTTTTCTTACATTTTATCAATATTTTTTTTTATTTTTTTTCATATCCCATCATCTCATTTATTATATTTATATTTTTTTTTTCGCTAAGTGTTATTGGTCTTTGATGGTACTATGTTTGAATTATTCACACGTGCTCAATGATCGGGAAAAAGTCGCATGTTTATTACACAATTAATTTACAACACCGAATTATAACCGAAGGCGAAATATTCATAAACTTTAATTTGTTGCAATCAAAAGTCAAAACTAGGTTAGTTAGAGGGATACTGGGTGGTTTGGTATTCATGTAAATTTTCCAGAAACAAGACCAAGTAAAAGATGATTAAGACTAATTAGAGGGAAGAGGTAAAGATCGATGTACGTCCCATTAAGTTACACATGTATTAATACTGGCGAAATTTACATCTGATAAACATAAATTTAAATTATGAGTTTACTGTTGGTGTCTTTAAATTAATTGGGGACCAAAGCACAAATTTGCTCTGTGTATGCGCGTGGATGGTAGGGGTTCGTGAGTTTATTGGATGTAAAACTGACTTCATTAGTCTGCTGTAATTTAATTTGAATTAATGAATTTTTCATGTAGTTAATGTATTTCTATATCAAAATCAATTTAGATTAAATCTTATTGGTTTGATTTTTAGGTTCTACTATATGTCCCGTCACTTGCGACTTAAGGGCTCAAGCCTTTAATTCAACTTTTTTTTTTCTTCTATTGAAAAATACAAACAAACTTTGAGAAGTCTGTATTTTAGATTCTTCTAATTGAATTTATCTTTGAAATGATACATTTTTATCTCTTACAAATAGGTGATTTTGTTTCCATTAACCATCTTAACTAAAATGAATTTGGTCATGATCGGCCAGATAAAGATATTTTGATTTGACTGATTATTTTAAGATTAAAATGAATTAATTCAATAATAAATATCATTGTCTTAAAATGATATGATAATCTGATGAAACCCAAATGAACGAGGTCCATCATGATTGCACCACGTAGTGAAACAAGTTGATGAGCTGACCCATAAGAGTGTGACGACTGACGCGTAAGGTGAGAGACTCGTCAAAGAGATTCCTTGGGAATGCCACGTGTCGGAATCACAGAGAGTGGAGGACCAAGACTGCAGCGAGCCGTGGTAAGGTTAGCTGACTCCGTGGTTGGTTGGTTTGGTTTGGTTTCTTCCAAAAAGTAAAAAAAACATAAAGGAATGGGTAACCCCCTTTCCCTTTGCCTGCACACACAACACACTCACTCCACACCGCACCACACCGCACCGTAGAAAAATAAACTTCACAAAACTCTCTCTCTCTCTCTCTCTAACTCTTTCCCACCCGCTAGGGTTTCCTTCAATCGCATCTCGATTTCGCAACCTCGTCTTGCGATTCTCCATGGAGGTAACGCCGTTTTGATAACTCCGCTGCCTGCTCTCAGTTTCTCCCTCTTTTATTCCACGCTTTGTCGTTTTCGTTTAGGGAATCTGTTTCTTCCGAGATTCTTAATATGATCTGATTCCTCGCCAGTTATTGTTAGATTATTTTGTTTTTGCTGCGTTCCGATCCTTTTTATGTGTGTTGATTCGATTGTTTTTTTTTTTTTTTTTGGAGTGGTGTTGTTTGTTTGTGTCGAATTCAGAGTGGTGTTGTTGTTTTGTAGGGTGCTGGGATGGAAGAGAATAATATTGTTAATGATAATAATGATACTAATAAGTCTGAGGCGCATTTGACTTCTGCCGCTGCTTTTGTGGAGGGTGGAATTCAGGATGCTTGTGATGATGCTTGCAGCATATGCCTTGAAGCCTTCTGTGACAGTGATCCTTCCACGGTATGATAATTTAGATGCTATGGTAGTGAATAGTGATGACTGTGTGTCAACTCTGTTGATGAAGCTTACTCTTATACCCTTGTTGCAGGTGACCAGTTGCAAGCATGAGTTTCATCTTCAGTGCATTCTCGAATGGTATTGCTATTTGGCTTCGTTAATTGAATCATTTGGGTCAATCGTTGGGATTTATTTTGATGGGGCTGGACTGTACTGTGTTGTTAATGATGGGTGTTTTGCTTACTTGTTATTATTGCTGTGTACTGCTACTGTTATAGCTGCTGCAATGTTTCTTGGTCAATGATGTGGTTTTCTCAAGAAACCAGTTTATATGGCTGTTTATTTTTCCTGATATGCTTGAAGAAAGGGCTCCTTGCTACAGTTTTTTTTTTGTAATGATTTTGAAGGAAAACATGCATCTGGTGCCCAATTTAAAATATGATATCTCTATCAGCTGAAAGAGAACGTATCATAAATTTAATTCATGGGATTGAAGTTATTTCTTTGAATGGAAGGAAGCATTCACGCTTGTGGAGTCCTACTTTCACTGGCCATGCTTTTAGTAAATAATAAATAACATGGCTATGCAGGGACGATAAACCCAGTGCTTGAGTATGTCAACAACCCATGACATGCTGTTCCCGAAGTCATTATATCATCATTGTTTGAGATACTGTATTAATCTATAGTTATTCAAGCTTGTCGGAATATCAGGTGTCATACCCAACAAATTTAATAAGCCATAAACCATTGGCTAAATCTGTGCCAGCAGCCACAATCAACTGTTGTCTGAATCACTTGACAATATTTGGAAGATAGACTTTGTATTCGTTTCTAATTTTTATCTTGTAGGTGTCAAAGAAGCTCCCAGTGCCCCATGTGTTGGCAAGCTATCAGTCTCAAAGATCCAACAAGGTTTGTAGTTTTCTCTGATCTTTATTCTTGTTTGTTTTATTTATCAGCTCCTGTCATTATTTGTTTTCAAGATTTCCTCACATGTTTTTGTTTTGTATTTGCAGCCAAGAATTACTTGAGGCAGTGGAAAGAGAGCGGAACATTAGGTTCAATCCATCTAGAAATGCCACAATATTTCATCATCCAACACTGGGGGATTTTGAGTTACAACATGTTTGTAGTCTACTGATACTAGTTTGGAAACATTTTGTATTGTTATCATTCATTATGTGATTTTTAAGTTCTCATGCAGTTGCCAGTTGGAGCTAGTGATGCTGATCTTGAAGAGCGTATAATCCAACACTTAGCTGCTGCAGCAGCTATGGGTAGAGCACGCCACATTGCTAGAAGAGAAGGCCAGAGAAACAGGTCATCAGCTCAAGGTCGCCCACAGTTTTTGGTTTTTTCAACTCATCCTAATTCACCTCCCATGGCTCCTGCTTCTTCTTCTCCATCTCAGAGGGGGGATGATGAACCAACTCCGGCAACTGCTGTTGTCAATCTGTCTCCAATTCCTGCAACTGGAGAAGAATCATCACAGCTGACTTTAGCTGCTCCTGTACAAGCAGAGCAGGTTTCTGCTTCAGGATCTGGATCTACTGCTCTTGCTACAGATCATCAGGGATCATCTTACAACATTAGGTAATCATCATTTTTGGTTTTGAAAATCTCTGGATCATTTTTGAATGTTTATAAATTCATAATTGCCTAGTATTCTAGCTTTAGTAGTTCTCAACTGGTACATCCAAAACATCATACAGGAGATCTCCTAATCAATCATCTCCAAGTAGTCAAGACAGAGCAGGGCCATCAGAATTGCAGTCATTTTCAGAATCTCTGAAATCGAAACTGAATGCCGTGTCAACAAGGTAGTGGACTATTCTATGTCACATGTAGGTGTGTTACAGTACAATTGAGGAGTTCTCTTGTTGTAACTTGAACTTCTATTTTTTCTTTTCTTTCAGATACAAGGAGTCAATTTCCAAGAGCACACGAGGGTGGAAGGATAGATGGTTCTCTCGTAACAACACTATGTCTGATATTGGATCTGACGTTAGGCGAGAAGTTAATGCAGGGATTGCAACTGTGTCACGTATGATGGAATGCCTAGAGACCAGAGACAGTAATAGAAGCAATAGCAATTCAGCTCCAAGTAATTTAGAGGATGGTTCAGTTCAAGGATCTAATGATCAGCCTTTAACAGGCACGGAAGGGGACGGTCTTTTGAGAGACAATAACACAAAAGCTTCTTGTGCTGCGGGTTCTAGTTCGAATTAAGCATATAGAAGGAATTGCATGACTCTGAGATTTGTTTTGTCCAAAAGGTAAAATTTTAATTATACTGAAATTTGTTATTTAATGTAAAAAACTGAACATTCTACAGCTACATGTTCTGATTACAAACTCATCAGAACCATTTCCTTTTGTAATGTAATTACTGTTCGAACATGCTTTGTAGATATTACTTGTATTTTCTTGTTTGCTTTCTCTCTTTCAATCTTCGTCTGCATGCTCTCCTATAAAAATGTATTCTGTCTTATCCCCATAAGATTTTGCTGTTGAATAAAATACGCACTTGTTATTATTAATTTTTCGGCACTAAGCTTGATATGGATTTTTGTTGTTTAAAAAAACATGGCAGATATTACGCTAATCCATTTTTTTTATGGAAAAGAATTCTTCTCTCTTTCTCTCGTTAGTTCTAATTATACCATAACATTGCTTGCATGTGCTGGTTGTTTACCCAATTGAGTGTTGTCAAGAATGTTGGGCTGATTGATGTTTCTATGGTATCAGGTAGAAATAGAAATTCCCATTGGGGATATGATGCATTGCCTATGGGCTGGCGCAGACTTATGCCTGCAGAAGAAGACCAACAATTATGATATTGGAAATAAAAAACTTAAAAAGGCAGCAGTGGTCTCTTTCGTTTGAAACTTAGGAACCTATATATGATTGTGTATATTCACACGGTAAACTTATTTATAGATATTTCTCAGATAATCTTACATAAAGTACTGTGTTTCTTCTACTTCTAGAGATAAAATCACTGTTTTAAAACTTAGCGTTAATTAGAGAATTAAATCATTCTCTGAAAGTTCTGTTCGATTGTGAAACACAATCAGTAGTGTGCATCCTACCTTTGTTAAACTTTGCTATCACCCACACGGTAGGATCGCCCGATTCTACGAGTTTCACATTCCCTTCTATGTTGGATCGCGTACTTAAGACCGCAACCTTGTGATTGGAGGTTTGTGATCTTTCCTGATTTGGACGTGCTGAGTTAAAAAAAATGAAGAATTCTTAGATGTTATGAGATTAATGAAATTAGCCTTAGAAATTTGGACTTTAAAAAAATTCATGGTCATTTGAGTTTTAGATTTTATTTATTGTTACTAATGAGATTTGTAAAATAATAACCTTGCCCATATATCAATAATTTAATAGTGCTCGATGCTTCTAATATGCTACCTCTCTTGTTCTTTATATAAAAAATAAATAATAACATTCCTTTTGTCTTAATTATAAGAAATATCTACTAAATAAAAAATAATTTGCGTCAGCCTTTTTCTCTCTATAAAAACAAATAATCTATTTTTTTTTCATAAGTTACAATTAACGTATACATCTCAATTTTGAGATGCTTTCACATATAATTATTCCCGAAAACGAGTTTGATAAATTAATTTCAATTTATGTAAGAATTTCAATTGAACTTTTTTTTCTTAAATAACTATTTATTGCAAGTTTTATCTACACTGACCAATAATCCAAAATAATGAAAATGCAACCGTTAATAAACATAAAGTCATTCTTTTAAAAAACTAATAAAATAAAGTCATTGTTGGTATGTAACTAAATCATAAGGGGTCAAAATTAAAATATGCACACTTGTTCTACATGAGTTTTCCTGTCATATTCTCTGAAGACCAAGTCAGTCCAAATTAATCTCATAAACATATGTTTAGTTAGAAGTACGTTCATAAAGTCATTTTCTTGGTAATAAATGTCATTAGTATCGATCAAGACCGATTTGAGGGACGCAATGAATAACAAGGAAAGGAGGAAAATATATTTGGTCATTGCCAATACTGTTTAGATTTAATTTTTATATATTATTAGTGTAATTTTTCGGTCTTTTAATGATATATCATTAAATGAATTGTAACTGTTTTGTAAAAAAATAATAATAACATAACTAGACTCGTACTTTATAAAATATATAACATATTTTGAAACCAATCATACTTTATAAATATTTTGAAAATGTGAATTAAGAAATTAAAACCAATCATACTTTATAAAATATATAACATCTGGTATGATTAATGTATTGTATCATATTCATTTGTTTCTTAATTAATATTTGTTGGTAAAATGTTTATAAATATTTCCCTAAAAATACAATTAAATTGTTGCTTTATCTTTCAAATGGAGGAAAGAGGCCCTAATCTAACTAGGCCAGCCATGACCATCACTTAAAGTAAAAGAGAGAGGTTCGGTTCCATGACTTTCCTTCTTTCACATTTCTCTGCCCAATATTAATATTCTGAGAAGAAAACAAAATGCTTCTTAATTGACAATTGTCATTCATGCATAACATAAAGTGAGATGATGTGAAGCAATAAAATGTTTAACTGGTATTATTCGGGGGAAAATAAGCATATATGACAATGATTTGGAAAGAGAACCCAATGCCAAGTGGGCACCACCTACCAACATTAACTATAGTGCAGCATTGTCTTCTTGGTTACCTTCGGTGCAAGAATAAATGCTCATTACTACACAGTAAATATCTCTCAAGTCTCAAGATCAAAGGTGAATGAAATCAATTGTTGTGGCTAAACATGCTCCAGCTTGAGTCAGCTGGCTGATGGACCCCATTCCTACTCTTCCTTTTTTACACCAATACAACCTCGCCACGTGTTTACCCGTTTCCCTATGCAACCGACACATTCACTTGGGCGCTAAACTGTGCCGCCACCGCCACCTTCTCCTCCTATTCCAAATTTGTCAATTCAACTAATAATGATAAAAAGAAAGAAATTAAAAACAATTAATTAATTAAATAAAATAAAGTAAAACATTTTTAGTAAATTTCACTCGATTTTTATTCTACTAAACACTACCTCACAGTACTCACTTGACCATCTCTTCTCTTGTAATCGTGCCAGAATGTGTAAATATAAAAATTGGATATACCAGAGAATAATACGTGTAATCTCTTTCTATAAAATAAAAGATACGTGTATTCTTTTGAACAGTGAGTGTTACGGGAATAATAGCTCCAAACTAGAGAGTCAAAAACTGAAATTAACATTAAACCACGAGATTAAAAAACTGAACATCTTTTAACTCATCCGAACCAACAAACACATTAACAAAAAATTTCGTATTTATAATTTATTTATTTTGGTTATTTACCGACAAAACGAAAACAAACAAAGAAAGGCGACATGAACAATACACGCCACGGTACCGTTTCTGCTCCTGCGCTGTAAGATAGTACGAAGTAGTAAAGTGTTGCTGTGTTGGTTGGTTCTACTCCACCGCATTCTCGCCATGGATCGCCGCATCTACGGCGTCTCAAACCTCCACATCAACACTCTTCTATTCCTTCTCTTCCTTGTTTCTGTTTTCCCCAAAGCATTAACGTCGCGGGTGTCTTCTCCGTCGTCACCGACAGGTCAAATTAACTCAAACTCAATCCTCGTGGCTCTTCTCGACTCGCATTACACGGAACTCGCGGAGCTTGTCGAAAAGGCCATGCTGTTACAAAAACTAGAAGACACTGTCGCCACTCATAACATAACAATCTTCGCTCCCACCAACGAAGCCTTGGACCGAAACCTCGACACTGATTTCAAGCGCTTCCTTCTCGAACCCGCCAATCTTCACTCCCTCCAGACGCTTCTCCTCTCTCACATCATCCCCGCCCAAATCGGTTCCAAAACCCTAACCCTAACCCGCCACGTCACCACTCTCTCCAACCACCACCTCCACCTCTCCGAAAACCTCACTACCGTCGACGGAGCTAAAGTTACCCACCCGGATTTCCTGACCCGACCCGACGGCGTCATCCACGGCATCGACCGCCTCCTCCTCCCCCGCTCCGTCGAGGACGACTTCAATCGCCGCCGCAGCCTCCGCTCCATCACCGCCGTCAAACCCGAGGCCGCGCCGGAGGTCGACCCGAGAACGCACCGTCTCAAAAAAACTCCCCCGCCGGCGAAACCCGGCTCCCAGCCGGCTCTTCCGATCTACGACGCAATGGCTCCGGGACCGTCCCTGGCTCCGGCGCCGGCGCCGGGGCCAGGCGGCCCGCACCACCACTTCAACGGCGAAAGACAAGTCAAGGATTTCATCCACACCCTCCTCCACTACGGCGGGTACAACGAGATGGCGGACATTCTGGTGAATCTAACGTCGTTGGCCGTTGAAATGGGTCGTTTAGTTTCCGAGGGCTACGTTCTCACCGTTTTGGCTCCAAACGACGAAGCGATGGCGAAGCTAACGACGGAGCAGCTGAGCGAACCGGGGGCGCCGGAGCAGATAATGTACTATCACATAATACCGGAGTACCAGACCGAAGAGAGCATGTACAATGCGGTTAGAAGGTTCGGTAAGGTTCGCTACGATACCCTACGTTTGCCGCATAAGGTGGTGTCTCAAGAAGCTGATGGGTCCGTTAAATTCGGCGAAGGAGACGGGTCGGCCTTTTTGTTCGACCCGGATATTTATATTGATGGTCGGATCTCAGTTCAGGGGATTGATGGGGTTTTGTTTCCGCTGGAGGAGGAAGAGGACCGGGTTCAACCGGTTAGTCGAACGGGTCAACCCGCTGCCAAAGTTGTTAAGCACAGGAGAGGTACATTTGATTTTACTGTTGTTGCCTTTGTTGTTTTGTTTGGGATTTTCTCTATGGATTAGTAAAAGGGAAAGAGGTGATAGTGATGTGTTTGGCTGGGTGGATTTTATTTTGTTTTAGCAGGGTTTTTATTATTGTGTGGCTGGTTTTGGTTAACTCTGTTGATTGGTTTACATCTTGCATTAATGTTTTTTTTTTTTTTTTTATATATATTTTTGGCTATTGAATTTGGACAAGCCTGTTGGGGACTTGGGGTTATGACTTTGGATTAATTTTGGGTGGCTCTGTGTTCTGGCTTCTAAGTGGGAGTGGAAGAGTTGGATTGTGTTGAATATGAGTTGGTTTCTTTTGAGCCAGAAAACAAATTGAAGGTGTGTCCGTGTAGGGTATCTTTAATCGGGAGGAGTTTGGATTCATGTTTGATCATTTAGAATAACGTTGTATATTTAGGTAAATATTCATTTACATGTTTGACTCCATGCGGAGTAATTGATTTTGAGTTGAAACTATTTTAGATAGTTTTTACTTTATAGGTTAGATAATTTCTTTTTACCACTAACTTAGTTTTAGAATAAAAAGATTTATACATAAATCACATTACATTAAGATCAATTTTACAAAACAAATTTCATTCCAAATTATTCTTGCAAATGCTCATTCAAACTAAGTTGTTGATTTGATGAATGAGGGATTAAGGATTCCTCCTATTAGACAATTGCACGGATTTTGAATTGGTACTGCTTCACTATGATGAAATAACTGTGCTATTTTCTTGTTATTACAATCAATACTGTGCCAACTGCCAAGCTTTTTGGTTTTTGCCTTGTTCCTATTATTAGTAAATTACATGTGTGGTGAAGTTTCTGATAGGTGAAACAGATGTTTTCGAAAAGAAAGTAAGGGTTCTTTGTTGTCTTGACTTTAAACAACGAAAAGGGTTGAGAAACCCAGTGGCAGGGTTAGTGAATGGTATTAGAGTTTCCTGAATTGCCTTTGATGATGTGCCTTTTTTAGAGTAGAGCAAAACGTAGCTGGTGCTGATAAATGTTAAGGCCTACCAAATGGTAAACGTGGAGTGTTGATAAAATTAGCTTGCCACCTAGCTTTTAAATCTTTCCATTCAAGTCAATGTCCATGTGCCATGACCATGCATTTATACATATCTTTCCTCTTAAGTAAAATGCTTGTGATCTCAACCTACATTCTTAATAAAATACCAAAATGTACATTCTGTAGTCAAATGATTCTTTTTTTTTTTTTTTTTGGTAATTTATACATCTCTTTTCACATGCTAATCTAAATAAAGCAGTTGTTTATGTAAGGCTTGGTTATATTTTTTTAGGTCATACTTTGTACTGATTATATGAAATGTCACTTGTAGGAAAATTGCTGGAAGCAACGTGCTGGATGCTTGGAACCCTTGGACAGCATTCTAGATTAGCCTCTTGTCAATGAAGTAGCCCACGTTTTTCTTTCTAGCAAGATTCCTCAAAACAATGAAGTGAGATTACAGCTTGTTATATATCTCATTTACTAGATAACTATATTATTACTCAGATCTCATTAGATGAAGTAGTGACTAGTGATTGCATAAATAATAAATTTCTTCAACTACTTATCTGTTTCTCTTCTTTATTATTTGCCTAATCGCAATTGTGCTGACTTTTTTGGTTAACTTCCCTCTATATCTATTTACTTGCTTGCACATGCTTTGATGCAGATCCAGTGGAAATCTCTCCGATGTAAAAAGTAAAAAATGAAGGCCATCTTGCTTGAATGGGATATAGCCAGCTGCTATGGGTGTGATTTTCCCACATTTTTGTTTTGTTCTTTTTTTTTTGTCCATTATTTTGTTTTGTGCAAGTAAAAGCTTTTCTAGTCTACTCGTCATACCATATAGTGCATATATGTACTTAGATTCAGTTACACTACCGCTTCTCAAATTCCATAGGTGGTTTGTGTTGCTGGGGTCAAAATGTTTTTTGTGTAACTAAGCAGGGAATCTTTCTGTTAGACATGTGCCCATTCAATAAGTCATTTTACGGAAGAAATGAAAATATAATAATAATAAAATGATTCTTTACTGTAATATGACATCTCTCGCCTGGCAACTAAAATTTTTCTGTTCTCACTTTCTTCTTGCTCTATACATCTGTGCTGTAAGTGGCTCTTGCAAGAACTTTTTCTAATCCTAAAAATTGTTATACATAATCAAATATTGGAGTTATTTCGTCGTATTAAAATAATAGCCATCAAGAAGAAAGAGAAATTAAAAGACTTCTTAAAGGGATTCATTCAAAACTCATTATTTAATCCCAGTAAAGCTAAACAAACATAGCTTAATATTTTTATAGATCTATTTCTTATGACATTGTAATAAAATAAAGAGAAAAGTTGGAAATAGAAAAAATATGATTTCTTCAACAGGGAATACAAGGTAATGTTTCTGGGATCATGTCAAGTTGTAAACTGCCATAAAAGGCATGAGAACACTTCCCATCCAAAGTTTACCATCTTTCTCCTCCACTTCACTCACAGCTCTCACAACTTTTCCCTCTCTGTCCTCTAATATCCGCAGGAGTTTACCTTCAGGGCTATACTTAACAACTACTGCATGGAACCAGCCTCCAATATGAAGCATGTATTGAATCCTTGTTGGAATAGGTAGCTTGAGAATGACTTTTCTTATTTTGGGGTATAGAGCATTCAGGTAACTGTACATATACCTTCTACAATGGATAGCCACCCAAAAGTCACCATTTCCATTAACTCTAACATTGTCTGGAAAACCAGGGAGGATTGCTAAGATCTCTGAAGTACCAGCTTTAACTCCTTTTAGCCAGTACTTACGTAACCTATAGAATGTCACGAGAGAAGTTTTCTGAATAACATTAGCATGAGCTTCAGAAAAAAAAGGATTTATGGCTTAAGTAGAAAGATACCCAGGAATTGTTTAGTTTTACATGGTCAGTCAATCATATTTTTATTTATGGTACGTCAGTTGATATTTATAAAATTATCTCAAAAGTTATCCAAAAAAAAATGATGATTGATTAATAATGTAAATTAAACTATAGAAAACAAAAAGGGGTTACGAACTTATGCCATAAATTAGACTCACCTTCCAATCATCCCTTCAGAAAAGACAAAGAAGGAACCATCCTTGCTTAAGGAAATGCCGTTTGGAAATTGAACGTTCCTCATGAGAACAGTGGTTTCTTTGGTGTCAGGGTTGTATTTCAAAACCCTGCCACTTCCTTCACCAGATAATACAAGCTGGATGAAATTCCTGCATTCAGAATTATGTCAGAACCGACAAAGTAACCAGACTAAAGAATACTAGTATAAAATTAGTGTTTCAGAATTCTAAGCTAAAGACCTGTTGAGACAATTTTTTCATATATCACAGACCTTAGTGATTGCGATAATTTGGGATGCCCAATAGGCTGAAAATGTCATGCTCATAAAGGCTGAAAATGTTTAAGCCCAAAATCCAGATATTGCAGTCATTACTCAATGAAGTAAGCTTACCTTCTCTGAAAATTAGTGCTGCTATCTGTAAAATAAAGGTTCCCCTCTGTATCAATGTCTACATCGTTAGTGAATCTCAGCGGCACCCCTTCAGCCTCAGTGGCAAGAGATGTTGCTAAACCACCCTGAGGCCCCACCTTCATCAGCCCAAAATATGCATCTGCAATGTATAAATCACCACTTTTCTTGTCAAATCTCAGTCCCAAAGGCCTTCCACAGATGTGCTCAGTTTCAACATAACTCAGTGGAGATGCAGTTGCCTTAGGATTACATAGTTCTGACCTGTGTTTACAAAGAAAATGCAGTGAACATTATCAAGTGATGTTGCAGATATATATAGCCTCAATGAGGTACAAGGCAACATGAAATCAATATCATTTGTTTTCTCTCACTCAAACATTTCCCACCACAATAGTGAAATCACCACTCACCAGAATTAGATTTTATCTTCCATTAGTCATAGCCAGAACTTAAATATAGTATATCAAAATTCAAGATGTCTTGAGCAGTGACAAAAGGTATAAATGTTACTTAGCACAGAGTTAGTAAGCTAGCACTGTTAAAACATGTCTATATTATATTCTATATTGTTCTTATGAGCTTAGGTAGTAGAATATTGTGCCCACAAGGGGACAAGTCGGCGAATTTGCACTGGATACACCGACTTGACTTAATCTCATGTGCATGAGCCTAATCCTCTCACTAGCTTATTTGCAATCTTCAAACACAAGTTAACTTACAAAGACTTCAAAATTAAGTTTCTATATCAAGTAAAGAGAGACTTAAACATTTGAAATGGGTAATAACATAGCACAACATATAACATTTTGGATTCAGCTCCTCTAAAGTGAACAACTTTCCTTAAAGAATAGAGTAAGTAATCTGAGTCGTTGATAAGAAAATCAACAGTTAATATTACATGCACATGTATAACAATTTAACAGTTGAGTTGGCAAAGAGAGGAAGGAAGAGAAGCGTGACCTATTGGGGGAAGTGTATGCAAAATCAGTCCAAGACTGTCCATTCCAAAACAAAATCCTTCCATCTGCAACACCAGTGTAAGGGCCACGACCAAGTGGATCAAAGGCAATGCTCTCTGGTCCTTGCACTTGGTTCACAAACAAGAGCTCCGATTTCTGCAACGAGTTGTCTTTGTCTCGCTCCGTGGGAACCTCAGACCATGCGGGCATGTCAATTTTGTTCACCTCAAAGTGAGGGAAACCAGCTATGGGGCTGTGCTCGAAGGGGTCTAATGCACAATACAGAGCAAGCAGGAAAAACACAATAGAGAATCCTCGAGGAAGATATGGCATCGCTAAAGAAAGAGACTACAAACGCTCAAAACGAAGTTTGAGGAAAAGGGTGTGTGAAGGTTACGATGTTAAGGCACAAAAACTGTTTTTGTGGATTGTATTGTTTCATGCATGTTTGAAAGGTGGTAGGTGAGGCACTTATAACTTGTGTGTTTGATTCTCCTTTTGAAACCCGGTTACTATGTAAAAAGCTATGTTGAGACACCAACGTGATGTGATGTAATATAGTTGGTAGATAATCATGCTCTTTAAACATGTAATCAGAAGTTTGATACCTACTTCGTGCACATGGATATCTGTACCTTGAAAAATTAGTACGTGTCTCATCTGAGGAATACATTGGGTAACCAAAACAAAGAAGAAAAAAAACTATGTTGAGACTTCTAGGACGGAAAACTAAACATGGTAGTAGTTGGCCACACTAAGAACAAGTTAAGAAGAAATTATTATATGATCCTAAACTATGATGATCTCAGTCAATTTTCACGTTCCATGAATTTGAGATTTAGAGCAGCCTGTTTGATTCTATTATCAATTTTAGTTTTAAAAACTGTTTTCTAAAACAGTTCCTTACCATTAAAAAACCAAGGGCCTATTTTGTTTCCTCTTTTTAAAGAGAGTTTTTAGTTTTTCAAAACTTGAAAACTAAAAATCTTGCTTGATACATTTTTTTTTTCAATTTAAAATAGAAATAGCCAGCTGCAGGCTGCACCCCTATTTTCTCCTACTTCTCTTTGCTCTGCCTCTGGTTTGTATTATTTGTTTAGAGATTTCGAACCCCTTTGCTCTCTGGATTTCTTATTTGCATTGTAATCCTTTTGTCATATGAATAGGTCATGCATGCATTGCAAAAACAGTATTGCGGATAAAATACGGCAAACATCTGACAACTCTTTATGTTTTTCGGTTTTTAAAACACTTAATTAAAAAACAATTTTCAAAACTTCATGGATTTTGGACGAGAAATTAGGATGCTTTTCATAAATAGGATTTAGGATTTGAAAAAAAAAAAAGAAAATTTTAAAATATAAAAAAAAAGAGAATGTCTTGAAAATTTTAAAAAATAAAGAAAATTTTAGTAATATAAAAAAACAAAAATAATGTCTTGAAAATTAAAAAAAAAAAATCAAAAACAAAGGAAATGTTTTGAAAATTTGAAAAAAATGATTTTTTTTTAAAATATAAAAAAACAAGACTAATGTATTGGAAATTTGAAAAAAATGATTTTTGTTTTAAATATAAAAAAATAAGATTTAGGATTTACGATTTATGATTTAATGGTTTAGAATTGAGGGTTTAATTTGGATTTAGAGTTTCATAGTTTAGAATTTAAAATTTCATCCTATAATTTAGGATTTAAGGTTTCATTTCTTAGTTTAAGATTTACGATTTAATTAATGAAACCCTAAATGACACTAAATCATTAGAGTTTCCTTAATGAAATCCTAAATATATGAAAAAAATAATGTCTTTGAAAATTTTTTAAAAAAATGAAAATTTCAAGAATATGAAAAAAAAGAAATGTTTTGAAAATTTTGAAAAAAATGAAAAAATATGAGAAAAAACAAGAAAAATGTCTTAAAAATTTAGAAAAACAATAATATTTTAAAAATATGAAAAAACAAGATAAATATCTTAAAAATTTGAAAAAATATATGAAAAAACAAGAATTTTTTTTAACAAATATATGAAAAAACAAAACTAATGTCTTGAAAATTTGAAAAAAATATATTTTTTAAAATATGAACAAATAAGAGTTAGGGTTTCATGATTTAGGATTTAGTACTTATGGTTTCATGGGTTAGAATCAAGGGTTTCAAGACTTAGGATTTATGATTTCATAGTTTAGAATTTAAGGTTTCAAGATTTAGGATTTGGGGTTTCATTTCTTGGTTTAGGATTTTTTTATTACATTAATAAAATCCTAAAGATTTAGGATTTCGATAATGAAACCCTAATGATTTGTAGTTTTGATAATGATATTCTAAAGATTTAGGGTTTCGATAATGAAAACATAAAGATTTAAGGTTTCATTAATTAAGCCCTAAATGATCCTGAATCTTTAGGATTTCATGATTAAGTATTTAGGGTTTCATTTCATAATTTAGGATTTAGGGCCTCATTTGGTTTTCATTTATTGGTTTTGATTTAGGGTTTAAAAAAAGAAAATTTTAAAATATGAAAAAAAAGAGGAAAGTCTTTAAAATTTTGAAAAAAAAATGAAAATTTTAGAAATATGAAAAGAAAGAAAGTGTCTTGCAAATTTTGAAAGAAAATGAAAATTTTAAAAATATAAAAAACAAACAGGAATATCTTGAAAATATGATTTTTTTAAAAATATTAAAAACCAAGGCAAATGTCTTGATTTTTAAAAAAAATGATATTCTTAAGAAAATATGAAAAAAAAGACTTAGGGTTATATGTTTTAGGATTCAATGGTCAAGCTTTCATTTGTTTGAATTGAGGGTTTCACAATTTAAGATTTTGAGGTTTGGGATTTAAGGATTCATAGTCTAGGATTTAAGGTTTTTTAGTCTAAGATTTAGTATTTATGGTTTAATTTCTTCGTTAAGGATTTAAGGTTTCATTAATAAAATAATAAATAATTAATGTTTTGATAATGAAATTTTAATGATTTAAGGTTTCGAATAATCAAATCCTAAAAAATTAGGGTCTCGATAATGAAATCATAAATATTTAGGGTTTTATTAATGAGACCCTAAATGACCCAAAACTTTAGGGTTTCATGATTTATTATTTATGGGTTAATTTCATGATTTAGGATTTAAGCTTCTGTTAGGGTTTCATTAATAAAACCTTAAAGATTTAGAGTTTTGATAATGAAACTTTAAATATTATTTAGGGTTTCATTAATGAAACCCTAATTTATTCTAAATATTTAGATTTTCATTAATGAAACCCTAAATTTCATTAATGAGATACTAAATAGGATTTAAGGATTGAAAAAAAGAATAATTTAATATATAAAAAAATAAGAAAAATATCTTGAAAATTTGAAAAAAAGATTTTTTTAAAAATTATGAAAAAGTAAAAGTTAAGGTTTTATGATTTAGGATTTAAGATTTGAAGGGTTATAATTGAGGGTTTCATGATTTAGGATTTACTATTTAATTTCATGGTTTGAGATATATGGTTTCATTTGGATTTAGGGTTTCGTGACTTAAGATTTATGGTTAATCTCACGATTTATGAATTATGGTTTCATTATCAAAATCGTAAATCATTAAGGTGTCATTATCAAAATTGTAAATCATTAGTGTTTCAATAATAAAACCTTAAATCTTTATGGTTTGATTATTGAAACCTTAAACATTGTTGAAAATCCTATTAATGAATCCTAAATTTCATTTATGAAACCTTAAATTTATGAAACCTTAAATAGGATTTACAGTTTTGAGTTTAAAAAAAGAAAATTTAAAATATTAGGAAAAAAATGTCTTGAAATTTTTAAAAATATGAAAAAACAAGAGAAATAACTTGAAAATTTGAAAAATATGAAAATACCATAGGAATATCTTAAAATTTTTAAAATAAAAATGAAACATTTTAAAATATTAAAAACAACAGGAATACCTTGAAAATATGAAAAAAAATGAAAATTTTAATATTTTGAAAATTTTAAAATCTCAAAATAAAATATTAATAATGTCTTGTAAATTAGAAAAAAAAATTAAAAAAATTTAAAATATGAAAAAAGAATAGGAATGTTTTGAAATTTTTTTAAAATAAAGAAAATTTTAATGATATTGAAAAACAAGCGAAATGTCTAGAAAAATCTGGAATAAAAAATTAAAATACAAGAGGAATATCTTGAAAAATATGAGAAAAATAAGACAAATTCATTGAAAATTTGAAAAAATGATTTTTTTTAAATATGAAAAAATATGAGTTAGGGTTTCATGATTTTGGATTTTGGATTTAAAGGTTTAGAATTTAGGGTTTCATTTCATGATTTGTGATATAGGGTTACATTTGGATTTAGAGTTTCATGATTTAAGATTTAAAGTTTCATTTAATGATTTAGGATTTATGGTTTCATAATATAGGATTTAGGGTTTGACAGGTTAAAATTGAGTGTTTCATGATTTAGGAATTAATGTCTCATTTCATGGTTTGAGATATAGGGTTTCATTTGGATTAAGGCTTTCATGGTTTAAGATTTATGGTTAATTTCATGATTTAGGAATTAAGGTTTCATTTCTCAATTCAAGGTTTCATAATTGAAATCCTAAATCATTAGGGTTTCATTAATAAATCTTAAAGATTTAGGGTAATTTAGGATTTCATTTATGAATCCAAAAATTTCATTAATGAAACCCTAAATAGGATTAAGGGTTTGTAGTTGAAAAAAAGAAAATTCAAAATATTAGGAATATCTTAGAAATTTTAAAATTAAATTAAAAAATAAAAAATAAGAGGAATCTCTTAAAAATATGAAAAAAAATGAATATTTTAATGTCTTAGAAATTTTAAAATATGAAAACACAAGATTAATGTCTTGAAAATTTGAAAAAAAAACTAAAATTTATAAAATATGAAAAAAGAAGAGGAATGTTTAAAAAATTTAAAAAAATAAAGAAAATTTTAATAATATGAAAAATAAGAAGAATGTCTTGAGAAATTTGGAAAAAAAATAAAAATAAAAAACAAGAGGAATATCTTGAAAATTTGAAAAACATGAAAAGAAAAAAGACTAATGTATTGAAAATTTGAAAAAAAATGATTTTTTTTAAATATGAAAAAATAAGACTTATGGTTTTATGGTTTAGGATTTAAGGTTTAATAGTTTAGAATAAAGGGTTTCATTTCATGGGTTGGGATATACGATTTCATTAGGATTGAAGTTTTCATAGTTTAAAATTTAGGATTTCATGGTGAAGGATTTAAGGTTTGATGGGTTAAAATTGAGGGTTACATGATTTAGTATTGAGTGTTTCATTTCATGGTTTGGGATATAAGGTTTTATTTGAATTCAGGATTTCATGATTTATGATTTATGGTTAATTTCATGATTAGGGAATTATGATTTTGTTTCTTTATTAAGGGTATCATTATCAAATCCTTAAATAATTAGGATTTCATTATCGAAACCCTAAATCATTAGGGTTTTATTAAGGAAACTTTAAATTTAAGGTAACTTAGGGTTTCCTTTATGAATCCCAAAATTCCATAAATAAAATCCTAAAATATTAAGGTTTCATTAGGATGTTGATAATAAAACCCTCATGATTTAGGGTTTTAATAATTAAACCCAAAGATTTAGGATTTTGATAATGAAATCCTAAAGATTTAGGGTTTTGATAATAAAACACTAATTAGGGTTTTATTATCAACACCTTAAATCTTTAGGGTTTCATTATCGAAAATTCTATTAACGAAACCTTTTATTTGGGTCTTATTAATAAAACCCTAAACTTTTAAAGTTTCATTAATGAAACCAAAAACATTTAGGATTTCATAAATGAAACCCTAAACATTTGGCGTTTCATTGTTGAAACCTTAAAGATTTAGGGTTTCATTGTTGAAACCCTAAATACTTGGGGTTTCATTATTGAAACCATACAAATTTAGGGTTTCATTAATGAAATTCTAACCATTTGGGGTTTCATTTATCAATCTCAAAACATTGGGGTTTCAATAATGAAACCATAAACATCTGGGGTTTCATTAATAAAATTTTAAACATTTAAGGTTTCATTATTGAAACCCTAAACATTTAGGATTTCATTAATGAAAACAATTGAGGTTTCATTAATGAAACACTACACATTTAAGGTTTAATTATTGAACTCTTAAGCATTTGGGGTTTCAGTAATGAAATATTAAACATTTGAGTTTTATTATTGAAACCCTAAACATTTGGGGTTTCATTAATGAAACACGAAACATTTGGGGTTTTGTTAATAAAATACTAAACATTTGAGGTTTTATTATTGAAACCCTAAACATTTTGGGTTTCATTAATGAAATATTAAACATTTAAGGTTTCATTATTGAAAACTTAGACATTTAGGATTTCATTAATGAAATACTACACAATTAAGGTTAAATTATTGAAACCCTAAACATTTGAAGTTTTGTTAATGAAATACTAAAAATTTAAGGTTTTATTATTGAAATCCTAAACATTTGGTGTTTCGTTAATCAAATACTAAACATTTGAGGTTTAATTATTGAAGCCCTAGACATTTGGGGTTTCATTAACGAAACCCTAAATACTTGGGGTTTCACCAATGAAACCCTACACGTTTAGGGTTAAATTATTGAAACCCTAAACATTTGGGGTTTCATTTGTGAAGCCTTAAACATTTGGAGTTTCATTAATTAAACACAAAACATATGGCGTTTCATTAATAATATACTAAACATTTGAGGTTTTATTATTGAAACCTTAAACATTTAGGGTTTCGTTAATGAAATACTAAACATTTGAGGTTTCATTAATGAAACCCTATCATAAATGAAACCCCAAATGTTTGGAGCTTCATTAATGAAACATTACATATTTATGGTTAAATTATTGAAATCCTAAATATTTGAGGTTTCGTTAAATAAATACTAAAAAATTGAGGTTTATTATTGAAACCCTAAACATTTGGGGTTTCGTTAATCAAATACTAAACATTTAAGGTTTAATTATTGATACCCTAAACATTTGAGGTTTCATTAATGAAACCTTAAACATCTAGGGTTTTATTTTTGAAAACTTAAAACATTTGGACTTTCATTACTAAAACCTTAAAGATCTGGGGTTTCATTATTGAAACCCTAAACATTTGGGATTTCATTAATGAAACATTACACATTTAGGGTTTAATTATTGAAATCCTAAACATTTGAGGTTTCAATAATGAAATATTAAACATTTGAGGTTTTATTATTGAAACCCTAAACATTTGGGATGTAATTTATGAAACCTTAAACATTTAGGGTTTGATTAATGAAACATGAAACATTTAGGGTTTCGTTAATAAAGTACTAAAAATTTGAGGTTTTATTATTGAAACTCTAAACATTTCGGGTTTCATTAATGAAATACTAAACATTTGAGGTTTTATTATTGAAAACCTAGACATTTAGGACTTCATTAATGAAACTGTAAACGTTTAGGATTTCATTAATGAAACCCTAAACATTTGAGGTTTCATTAATGAAATATTAAACATTCAAGATTAAATTATTTAAACCCTAAACATTGGGAGTTTTGTTAATGAAATATTAAAAATTTGAGGTTTTACTATTGAAACCTTGAACATTTGGGGTTTCGTTGATCAAATACTAAACATTTGATGTTTAATTATTGAAACCCTAAAAATTGGGAGTTTCATTATTGAAACCCTACAAATTTGGGTTAAATTATTGAAACCTTAAACATTTGGGGTTTCATTAATAAAACACAAAACTTTTAGGGTTTTGTTAATAAAATACTAAACATTTTAGGTTTTATTATTGAAACCCTAAACATATATGGTTTTGTTAATGAAATACTACACATTTTAGGTTTGATTTTTGAAACCCTAAACATTTGGGATTTCATTAATGAAACCCTAAATGTTTGGGGTTTCATTAATGAAACACTACACATTTATGGTTAAATTATTGAAACCTTAAACATTTGGAGTTTCATTAATGAAACCCTAAATATTTGAGGTTTAATTGTTAAAACTTAAAGATTTGGGGTTTCATTAATGACACAGTACACATGTAGGGTTTAATTATTGAAACCCTAAACATTTGAGGTTTCGTTAATGAAATCCTAAACATGAGGGGTTTCATTAATGAAACCCTATACATTTGGGGTTTCATAATTGAAACCAAAAATATTTTGAGTTTAATAAATGAAACCTTAAAGATTTGGGATTTTATTATTGAAACCCTAAACATTTGTGATTTTATTAATGACACCTTAAACATTTGGGGTTTGATTAATTCAACCCAAATTATTTAGGGTATCATTAATGAATCATTACACATTTAGGGTTTCTTTATTGAAATCCTAAATATATGGTGTTTCATTAATGAAATGCTAATGAAACCCTACATATTTGTGGTTTAATTAATGAAACCTTAAATATTTAGGATTTTATTATTGAAACCCTAAACATTTGTGGTTTAATTAATAAAATCCTAAATATTTGAGATTTTATTATCGAAACCTTAAATATTTGGGATTTCATTAATGAAACCCTAAACATGTAGGGTTTCATTAATCAAATACAAAACATTTGAGGTTTAATTATTGAAACCCTAAGTATTTAGGGTTTCATTAACAAAACCTTAAACATATGAAAATACAAAAGGAATATCTTGAAATTTTTGAAAGAAAAATAAAAATATGAAAAACCAAGAAGAATGTTTAGAAAATATGAAAAAAAAAATTTTAATGTCTTGAAAATTTTAAAATATGAAAGTACAAGATTAATGTCTTGAAATTTTTTTTAAAAAAATAAAAATTTTAAATGTATGAAAAACATGATGATTGTCTTGATTTTTTTTAAATGAAAATTTTAAATATATTTAAAAAAAACAAGACGAATATTTTGAAAAGAAATGAAAAAACAAGAGGAATATTTTTAAATTTTAAAAAATGAAAATATTAACAAATAAGAGTAATTTTTTTGAAAAGATATGTAAAAAATGAAAATTTAATAATATGAAAAAACAAGACTAATGTCTTGAAATTAAAAAAAAAAAGATTTTTCAAAAAAAAATTGGAAAAAATAAAAGTTAAGGTTTCATGGGTTAGAATTGAGGGTTTCATGATTTTGAATTTAAGGTTTCATTTCATGGTTTGCGATATATGATTTATTTATGATTTAGGATTTTATTATCAAAACCTTAAATCTTCAAGGTTTTAAAAATGAAACCTTAAAATACCCTAAATCTTTAAGGTATCATTTATGAAGTCATAAATTTCATTAATAAAACCTTAAATCTTTACCATTTCATTTTCGAAACCTTAAATCATAAGAGTTTCGTCATCAAAACTTTTAATCTTTATTTAGGGTTTCATTATCTAAACTCTAATTCTTTTTCATGGTTTTATTTTCAAAACCCTAAATCTTTAAGGACTAATTATCAAAACCAAAAATATTTAGAGTTTCCTTATTAAAATGCTAAATAAGATTTTCAATAATGAAGCCTGATAATCGCTTTATATACGTAAATATAGTATCATATTTTGTAGTGATTCTCCAACGTTCTCAAGTCTTTAGCTTTGTTCAAAATCATTTAATATAGATTTGTATATGTTGATAATTCTAACCCTAGGAAGTTATTTTGTGAGAAATATACTCTAATTTATGTTTGAAGGCCTAAATTCAACAGTAAAGGGAGAACACAAGAAGAAGACATATCTCGCTTAGCGACACATCTCACTCAGCACTCCACTCGCTCTGCGCAAAATCAAGCTATGCGAGCTAGGCGGCCTATGAAGTGCTGAACGCCATATTGTGCTAAGTGACCTCTTCGTTTGAACTGAAGAATCGTTTAGCATGACATCGCGTTTAGCAGTAGATTGCGCTTAACAGAATCCTTGTTCTGAGATGCATTATGCAGTATCTTGCACTTAGCAAAATTTTGCACTAAGTGAGTATTCGACTATATAAGCTGCACTTGTAATAATTTTTAGGCATTCAGACTTGGTTGGATAAATTGAGTTGCTTTTCCTCTGTTGCAAAGATCTCTAAGTTTCATCAAACCACTCAACTGAACTTACCGAGGCATCGGAAGTGAGGTTGAGCAGTTTAGGCTTGATTTGATAAGAGATCACGTTTTGAGCACTTTTAGATCAAAGTTAATCTGAACTATTAATGTGAATGGAGAATATATCTTATATGTTTACATGGGAAGAAAACCTGTTGAACCAAATCCTCAACATGTCCATCATTCCCTTCTCAAACTTAAGCACGCCAACTGTTCAATCATAGTCTTGAATCAACATTGTCATTTTTATTGTTTATCGTTAGTGCTAACTGTAGTGTTTAGTTTAATTTCTGTTATTACCTATGTTTCACAAACAACCAACTTTAAAAACCAAACTAGTGTTTAGGAATTTATTACTTCACTAATGGTCAAATACGGACAATTCGATTCAATACTAGAATCTTTCCTTTTAAAACTACTTATGCGATATTTGGTATGCTTGTCAAAATAGTCCATCAAAGCCCTAAGGATTTAATGTTTCATTATTGAAACACTTAAAACCCCTAAATATTTTTGGTTTCATTAATGAAACCCTAAATAATGTTTAGGGTTTAATAAACAAAATTTGAAATACAAAATAACAAGAATTATGTCTTGAATGTTTAAAAAAGTATGAAAAATTTTAAAATATGAAAAAATAGGAGTAATTTCTTGAAAATTTTGAAAAGAAAAATAAATTTTAAAAATATTAAAAAAAAAGATGAATTTATTGAAATTTGGAAAATAAAACAAAAAATTAAAAAAATATGAAAAAAGACGAATGTCTTTGATTTTTTTTTAAATGATATTTTTAAAAAAAGAAAATAAAAATTAGGGTTTCATGGTTTAGGATTTAATGCTTAAGCTTTCATAGGTTAGAATTGAGGGCTTAACGATTTATGATTTTGGTTTTCATTTCATGGTTTGGGATTTAGGATTTAATTTCATAATCTAGTATTTATGGTTTCATTAAGGTTTCATTTCTGAATTTAAGATTTATGATTTCATTAATGAAATTCTATAGGTTCAGGGTTTTGATAATGAAACCTTATATTTTAGGATTTTGATAATGAAACTATAAAGAATTAGGACTTCATTAATGAAATTCCAAATATTTAGGGTTTCATGATTATTATTTAGTATTTCATTTCATGATTTATGATCTAAGGCTTTGTTATGGTTTCACTTCTTTGTTTAGATTTTAGGGTTTCATTAATGAAACTCTAAATCTTTAGGGTTTTGATAATGAAATTTTAAATTTCATTAATGAAACCTAAATATGATTTAAGGTTTAAGATTTGAAAAAAAAAATCAAAATATGGAAACACAAGAATAATGTATGGAAAAACTGAAAAAATGATTTTTTTTTTAAATATGAAAATCAAAAGAAATGTCTTGAAGCTTTTTTTTAAATGAAAATTTGAAAAAACAAAAGGAAAGTCTTGAAAATTTTGAAAAAAAAAAAAAGGAATGTCTTGAAAATTTTGAAAAAATGAAAATTTAAAAATATTAAAAAATAGGAATATTATCTTGAAAATTGAAAAAAAAATTAAAAATATGGAAAAACAAGACTAATTTATTGAATTTTTAAAAAAACAAATATGAAAAAAAAGAGTTAAGGTTTTATGGGTTAGAATTGAGGGTTTCATAATTTATGATTTAGGGTTTCATTTCATGTTTTGAGATATATATGGTTCCATTTGGATTTAGGATTTATTGTTTAAGATTTAGGGTTTAATTTAATGATTTATGATTTAAGGTTTCATTTCTTCGTTTAGGATGTAGGGTTTCACAATTGTAGTCCTAAATCTTTAGGGTTTTATTATGAAAATCCTAAATTTTCAAAGTTTCATAAATAAAATTCAAAATTATCTTAAATTTTTAAGGTTTCATTGATGAAGCCATAAATTTTATTACTGAAATTCTAAATCTTCGATGTTCCATTATTGAAACCTAATTAAATCTTTGAGTTTCATTATCAAAACTTTAAATCTTTATTTAGGGTTTCATTATTGAAACCTTGAATATTTATTTTAGGATTTATTTTTGAACCCTAAATATTTAGGGTTTTAGTGTCAAAATCCTAAATATTTAATTTTTTAAAATGAAACTTTAAATAAGATTTTCGATAATGAAATCCTAAAATATCTTAAATTTTTTGGATTTCATTAATGAAACCCTAAATAGGATCTAGGATTTAGTGTTTAAAAAAAAAAAAATTTCAAAATATGAAAAAATAATAATAATGTCTTTAAGTGTTTGAAAAGAATATGAAAATTTAAAAAATGTGAAAAAACTAGAAAATTGTTTTGAAAAAAATTGAAAACTTTTAAAATATGTAAACAAAAAAAAAAAAAAGGAATGTCTTGAAAATTTTGAAAAAAATGTAAATTTTAAAAATATTAAAAAAATAAGGAATTTTATAAAATTTGAAAAAAAAATATGTGAAAAAACAAGACCAATATCTTGATTTTTTTTAAATGATATTTTTTTAAAATATGAAAAGATAAGAATTAGGATTTCTAGGTTTAGGATATATTGCTTAAGGTTTCATTCGATAAATGGCAAGTAGTAAGTCCTCCCCTAGGAAAGTTTATTAGAATCATTTGCTCTCTTGTGGAGGAAGTTTCTATTCACCCTATCAAGGAAGACCCCTTATTCTCTTGGGAAGAAGATCAAAGACTTGTGGTAATAAGAGATGGCACAAGGGATAGAATTAATGAGTGTGTATGATTCTTTGAGCCTCTGCTTTGTCCACAATACTCTCAAAATCCTTAAAGTATGTTTAGTCTTTGTATCACACACCTCAAGTGTTTCCCAATGCTTCCCCAAAGTTCAACTCCGAGAATCTAACTTTGCCATTCCTTAACACATGAGGTCGAACATATTTTTATGCATTCTAGACTTCTCAAACCAAGAAATATCAGCTAAGTGGTCTAGGACTAGGAGATCCATATGTAATTCAATTGCAATTATAAATATGTATGATTAGTGGATGCCGTACATGTTTGCTATCTTGATCGTATCGCACTAATCAGCCATTGCCACAATCCCCAACAAAAGGGACAGATTCTTTCAAATATAGAAGGAGAAGGGATTCCATTAAGACCACAAAAGATGGGATCAAGGCAAACACACCATTCAGAATAATTTTAGTGGATACAACTAGTGATACAATTCATCACAGGTTGAAAACTTGAAACCAGTAACGCAATACAGGACAAGTGCTTAAGAGGGCATGTTTAATTTTTTTTTTTTTGAAGACATGGCATGTTTAATGTTACCTGCATATAGTATTTTATTTTATTTTTTTGCTTTTCTCTTGGTCCCTCTTCAAAATTTCTCACTGTCATATATTTTACTTTTGTAAGTTATGCGACTTGCCGACTTATATGAAGCAAAATTTATTTTCGTGTGACATTATTATACTTAACGGGTACCGTTAACTATGCAAAATCGATCTGAAAAGACATCAACCGTGTTTCGGGGAACTATGTCATCATGTATGGCATCTTTTTTACAAAACCATGTCGGTTGATTTATTCTCCTACGATTTTTTAGGCTATTTGTAAATTTTTGTGGGGAGCTACTTGTAGAAATTATACAAAAGGGCAGTACTTTTCTGTCTGAGGCAAAACTTTGCCTCCATCTCTTTCGGGATTTCACTGAAAAAGAAACTTAAAACTAGTGCCTTAGCTTTTTATTTAAATATTAGTTTGGTCTTTTATATTTTTGGTTTAATTTTTGTTGTTTTGTTCTTCCCTTCATTAAAAACTATGGTGAATTGATTAAGGGATTACCATGGACATTAGATCACGACCAACATATGAATATGAGTATATGACAAGAAATTGAAATTCACCAAAAGGAAAAATACAAGAAATTGAATCAATTTGTTCGTTTTTTTTTTCTTCATTTTATTTCAAATATGAGATTTCCACATTCTAACGACGGTTGATCAAATTCTTTTAAGACTTTTTGTCATTGATGTATGACCTATCCTAAAATTTTGTTGTGTTTTGTTTTTAGTTTGTTATTTTGTTTTCAAGTATTTGTATAGGAAATAATGAAAATGCAACATTTTCTTATTTCTCTGTTTTCCATAAAATCTTTGATAAATGGTATATATTGAAATAAGGTGATAAGTTTATAATCAAATTAAAATAAAAATGAAAAACAGAAGTAAATAAACCCTTAATCTCTTTACAAGGTTTTATTAGTTGTGGCCATCAAGCTTTTTTTTAACAGTGATCACGTGCATCTTGAGTCTTATTATGGCTATCAATTCTACATATAAGGATATAAAAAATCTAGCTACTAACGTTTGGTGTGATTTTTTTCTTTTTCAAAACTGGTGCATTAATCCTTGGTAGTATTTAAACTGCGCTGTTATGATGCATTGTTTATAAGGGATTCTCACAGGCTTGTAGTGTATAATATGGGTTTAAACAACTTTCTTTAGTGATTATGATTGTGATGTGCATATGAATTTGAGTGTCGCCTCCACTCAATATATTTTTTCTTATTAAGGTTTTAGCTAGATTCCCATATTGAATAAAAGAAAAATTAAATATCAATAACTGTCAGTTATGCAAAATATACATAGACTTACATTTTTAATTTGCACATGATGAAATGTTTATGGCTCATCCCCATATTAGGTTAGAGAAAATTGCCAATTTCAATAATGATTTATGGTAAAATTACATGTCACCACCCATTACCGAATTACCCTGAAATTGAACCAAAGTCGTAATCTGCAAGAGCCAATCTCCTATTAGTATTTATAGATCCCTAAAACCAAATTATAACTCCAATGAAATAACCAAATCTTAAACTATGATAAGATAATCCATGCTCAAATATATAAATAAAATAATATCAAATAACATAAACAATAGTATAAGATAATCTGCGTGTGCAAACAATCTTAAATATTTAAGAATTTATTTGACAAATTAAGATCCTAAACTAAATCATACTAGACAATCTACGTCAAAGAAGTTTTCTTTTTAAGGGCACTTAGCAGCACTTTTTGCATGCATGTGGCCACTTCCATCATAAAGTAACATTATCTTGAACATTGGGCTACAGATCAGAAGATCCATTCCTCTTGGTCCCCTGACATCTACTTGTAAACAAGAGGACGCTAAATTTCAAATAAATTAAAGGATCCAACACATTTTCAATTTAGAAGTTTCTTATACTGAAAATTCTCCTCTCTCTCTCTCTCTCAAAGTATTTTTATTACTTTTATTACTTAGCAGATATCATATGTTTCCAACCTGTATCCAGCAATTTATCTTCAATGAAATAATACAAGTTTGCTTTGAAAAAAAAAACAGGTAGCGTATGTTTGGATTTGTGGTCGTGGGATGACTCAGAGAGTCACAGTCACACCCACGTTTAATTTGCAGCACCAAATGGAGATTTAGGATGTTTGTTACAATTTTGTCTATGTAAAAGATTTTTTACATGTTTACAGTTTATTTCAAACTTTTATAAATAACTAGAAACCGAAGAATATAACAATTATAATTAAAATCAGAAACTATTTTAAATAGGAGAAAATATGTTTTGCGCATTCTAACAAACCTATCACTTGTACATGGTTTGGGGGTACTCCTTGTACCCTTTATCTAAATATCTATTACAAGTGCTTATTCTTCTAGGATTAGTTCCCGCTGAACTACTGAGATACTTGAAAGGTAGATCATCAATGTTGCAATAAAAAAGAAGAAGCCTTTTTTGCCTCCTCTTCTGAGATTATTTTAATACCAAAAAACAACTTCTCTCGTAGAAGTTTACCTTTTGCCCCGAGACAAGCTAAAAAATACGAAGCACACATTTCATTTTACCCAAGATAAGAAATTTCAATATGCTCTTTCCTGATCTTGTATCCCCTAAAGAAGTTTTTTCCTGCTGCGGATCTCATGATTCTACTAAGACTTTCTATTATAATAAAAAAAGAGAAGAGGAGAAAAAAGATTTCCTTGTCTACCACTCATTACATATATTTCAAACATACAACTATTTTTTTTTCAAAAAATAAAGTTCTCTAGTGATTGATATCTGTTATACTTTTCAATTGAAAAAAAATTATTATTATTTTTAGAAACTTAATTAGAGGTGTTTATTTTTAATTAATATTTTTATTAATTATAAAAAATATTACATTATTTTCATTATATTAGTTTTAAAAAAAAACTATGAATAAAATAATGAATTACCCTAAAGTAAAAAGGAATATAAGAATAAAACATCTAATTGTTTGGTTTGAGTAAAAGAGATTCGATCTCTGACAATCCACTTGTAGATCAAATCTCTTATCGAAGGATGCTTAATACGTATCCAGAATCAAAGGCTTCATGAGCATGTTCTCATCAACACCTACAAAATTTATTAAGTCATGGTAATTGATTTTTGAATATTTGCATTCTACAAATTAATAGAAAAAAGCTAGAGTAAACTAAATTTCACCAATTAGGCAAACAGGCCCTTGTAACACTTGTACATTATAATATCATCAAATGCATGCATTTCTATCGCTATAGCAAATTTCAATTGTTACATCCAATGTGAAGATTTGGATCATCCCTTAGTGGAGAAAAAGATTGAGATTACTAATATATATAGTTTCATTTTAAAAAGTATATATGGCTTAGCTCTTGAAACAATAAAATGATATCTCTCTTGTGGATATGTTCCAACCAATCGAGGAGAGTACATTTAAATCATAATAACTTTTTTTTAATCATACCATGCACAATTGTTCAAGAAAAAAATATATTGGTGGATACTATAGTTGTGACACGATATCCTTTACCTCGTGCTACCTTGCACCTATATATCCTCAATAGATACTAATTAACAATTTCAAGTTATTTTTACGATTACTTTCTAAAACAATTATAATTGTATTAAATATTATAATCTATTTTTTTTAACAAATAATCTATTTTTTTCGTAATACAATAATTAACATAATTTCAATTATAACTTGAAGAAAATTATTCATTTAGCAAAATGATTCTAGCTAGTGACGAGTTTTATTTACAAATTTCCAAAACAAGACGATTGTTTTCGATAATATAATAATTAGGTTGACAAAATAACCTGAGTTAGGTTTGGCTTTTACAAGACTTCCGTTTGACTAAATCAGAGACTTAAGTCATTTGAAAGTCTGATTTAACATTTTTGAAATCCTAACATGACTAAAGCTTATTTAAAAGTGTATTTTGTAGTTAGCTCTATTGAATATATAATTGGATAATATATAGAGAATAAATCAAGTTACACCTAGAATAATTTTAAGATATTTATATTTTATCTTTATTTTTCATTTTCTTAATATTTAATAATTGTAATAAGTCAATAATCTTAATCAAGAGTGTACGTCTATTGGAATTACTATAAGTGTAACTTTATCCCATCATTTATGTCTTTTATCTTTTACATGTACTTTCTTTTAGATACAAATCATGTTTAAGTTGAAGTTAAACATGAACATGTCTCCGATAAACATTCTTATAATATTACAAACATATATTGCTAATATATGAACTACTTATGCGAAGGTAATATATATAATATCAAATACTGAAAAATAATTATTATTATTTGTACCGTCCGATTATTTTGTCAATGAAACGATCATTATTTAAACAAACGATGAAGATAAAGAAGCAAAGACTGATCACTAAACAAAATTAACCTTAACCTTTTCGCGCGCTATGTGTTTAAGGTTGAGAGGTTGTGTACCGTCCGATCATTTTGTCGATCGAACGGTTGCTGATCTACTTATTATCGAATGAGATCATAACCATCATCTAGTCGACAAATAATTAAAAGAATAATCTTATAAGATAATTGTAAAAAAATAAAGATATTATCTATCTTTATTTTTGAGATTAATTTGTTATTTTATGTATGATAATGATAATATCTTTATCTCTAAATAAAGAGATAAAGATAAAATCACATTCTATATAAACAAGGCTTGACCATGTAATTAAACAGATTTCATCCTCACATGCTTTGACTAATTTTTCTATCACCCCAAAATTTTTAGAACAAAATATTATTATTATTATTCATTTAAATAAGTTAATTTGTTAAGTCAAATTTTGTAATGACGTGGAGTTTAACCTTTTAATTTAGAATAATTCTATGAAACATTCACATTTGTGTATGTATTGGTATATTTTGTCATCTTGCCAAATAAAAAAAACATGTCATTTAATGAATTGTGTAAGTATTAATATCTATTTAACTTCTTTATTATTTCATTTGACAGCCGTAATGTAATTTTATAAATTAGATACTTTATATTTTTTTATATATTTCAAGAAAATTATATTTCTCACACCTTATTTTATTTCCTCATAAAAAAAAATCATAGTTTTTTTTTTCTTTTTCTCACTTTTTTCTCTTGCTTTCTTTCTCCCTTTTTTTTCTTTCATTTCTCTTAAACTCTCTTTCCCCGTAAGTTTTAATTTCATTTCACAATTTTTTTCCTCTTTTATATTACATTTATGTTATAATAGTTACTTTTTTTTTATCTATATTATTATAATTTTATCAAAATAATATTTAATTTTTAAAAATTATTTTTAAAAATAACATGTTAAATATTATATAAAAATATGTTATTATTATATTATTTGAATGATAAATTTATATAATTATTAATTAAATTAAAACTAAATAAATTTATCATTCATAATGATTTTATCTTATTCGAACAATATTGTCTCTCGGTGAATAATACTTATAGGGCCATTTACAAGAGTTTATGTAGACCGATCTTTTACAATAAGATCTTATGAGGGTATTTGGAAAAAATTATATAAAAACCTTATAATGGTTTGTAAGATATTTTGAGCTTATCTTTGATAAGTTGTTCAATATAACTTATACCAAGAGCTTTTGCACCACTTGTAGAGTGAAGCTTTGAATTTTTAGTCACACATAATTTGAGCATGATTGTCAATTTTATTTTTATTTTATTTAGTTTTTTGTTTCTTCCATGTGTAGCCAATCTAGAGTGAAGCTTTGAATTTTTAGTCACACATAATTTGAGCATGATTGTCAATTTTATTTTTATTTTATTTAGTTTTTTGTTTCTTCCATGTGTAGCCAATTTTTTTTTATATTTTAAGCGTAACAATATAATTAATTTCTCATCCAATAAACATTATCACTTTTTTATTTCCTTGATACATATTTATCATCTCTTTTCTTACACGTATCTGTTGAAAAAATTAAAAATCTATCTCACTTTTTTTTTTGTTATACATTTTATTTACTTGATAACATGGGACTTTCAATACTATTTTCTAGTAATATATAATGTTATTTTTTTTTAACATTTTTATATATTTTTTATTATTTTTTTCATAATTAGATTCTTAATTTTTTATTTGTGAAACGAAACAATATTTAATAAGTGATTGTGCATCCAAAATACTTCAAAATTATATAAACCATATATCCAAATGCAATCGCAAGTAGCTTATTAGATTTAAGCACTTATTATATAAGCTCTTATATAATAAGAACTTAATTAAGTTATTATCCTAACGGGTCAATAGTCTCTTTCATTAAAAATTTTTAAATTAATTTAATTAATAATATTATTAATGAAGTAATTAGTTTAAAACAATTTTATAATAAAAATATAAATTCAATAAATTATTTATAATTACTTATTATATAAATATTAATCAACCAAAATTTTCGTATATGAAGATATTAAACATAGAGTCAAAATATTTATCCCTAATAAATATATTAACTAATTAAATCTAAATAAATGTTTAGTATGAAAATTTTAACACGATAATATAAATATTATTCAACAAAATATTTATTTATAAAATTTATTTTGCATGGTTTCTAAGTAAAAATAATTTTATAGGATTTAAATTAATATTTTTCTTTGTACATATTTAAAAGTAATAGATAAAGAAAGAGATTTTGTATTGTTATATAATATATTAAGAGAAAAAAATTTGTAACTCATAATGATTTTACGTAACTAAAGTAAGATTATCTCTCATAATTTATGTTTATTGTCTCTTCCAAAATTAAATTTTAAATTATCTTAATTTATTTATGATATTAGTGATGAAGTTATTTAAAACCATTTTGTCTTTAAAATATATTTAATAATTTAATTTTACAATTTTTAATTATATATTTATGTATAAAATTTAACATTAACTTTTAATTAAAAAACTTCAACATCACAATATAATATTTATATTTATAAAAAAAATTCATTTATCATTTAATCAAAATAAATAAAATAATATTAAATTCATGAAATCTTATTTTAGGTATAAAAAAATGTAAAAGGAAAGAGAAAAAAGAAATAGAAAATTAAAGAAAATAACATAAAAAGGAAAAAAAAAAAAGGAAAACGTAAAATGAAAAAGAAATATATGTTAAAAGAAAAACTAAAAAAGAAAAAATGAGTATAGTAATTAATAAAAGAAAATTTACTTTCTTACTGAGAATAAATATATAATAAAATAAAGGAAATAAAAACAAATAAAAAAAGAAAAGAAGAAAGTAGTAGAAAAAAAAAAAGAAAAAAAATAGGAAGATTGACAAATGAAGGAAAAAAAAAACCGTAAAAACATAGAAGCATGAACATTTGAAAAGAGTATGGTGAGTGTTAAATGAAAATATAACGTAGTAATATAATTTTTTTTGTAAATAAAAATGAATTTACTTTATAATTTTATAAAATATCATACATTAACGTAGACATATATTCTTTAAATGTATCAGAACATACCAAAACCTGAATCTACCGAAGAATTATTCTTTAATTTAATACGCTTTTTTTAAAGTCTTAACCTAACTTAATTATTTAATTAATATGTCTGACTTCACTTAGGATTGATGTGAGTTAGGCGGTAGGCTCTTAGCAAGTAGTATTATTAATTGATTGCAAATATTATTCAAAGTACATTTAAAGAGATCAAAGGCAATTGTAAATAAGGAATAAGTGAACTAGGGAAAGGAAAAATAATAATTTCTGACAATATGTATATGATGAATTTAATTATAATTATTAATTTAGAATATTTTGTTCATAGGACAATTTTTTTAATACTGCTATTAATAATAAGACATAGAGTGACCAGGCAACGATATTACAACAAAGTGAACAAACACACCCATGACCCACCAATAATGCCCTAATTTTCTAAACATGTGAGTAAGTACAGGGAAGAACGTAGAATTTCGATGTGTTGTTAATTACGCAGTATACACACGAGACATGACACAACTATAAAGTTTTTTTCTCCTAACAATTGTCGTATGAATGAAATTAATATTCAAGATTAATAATTACAATTAAATTCATCATATTACAACAAACGCCCACCAATAATGCCCTAATTTTCTAAACATGAGTAAATACAAGGAAGAACATAAAAGTTTGGTGTGTTGTTAACTACACACAACTATAAAGTTTTTTTTTTTCCTAATCTCTGACTGACTAGCAAGTGGTTTCTACTGCAAACCACTTGTGTGCCTTAAATTAGCTAAACACTCGCCATGATTCTGGTTCTCAACTACTTCTGCTAGACTAGCTAGTTCCCTAAGAATTCACCCTTTCCAATTAATACAAATAAGCCCTTGTTGTATATATCGTAATTAGAACAATGAACTTTTTTTATGTTAATTTTATATCTGCCTTAAAATAGCAAATTTAACTATCGTAAAATCCAACTTTTATCGATGTAAGTAGTTAGCTTCATTTTTCTCTTTTTATCGCCAATGGATGTTTCAAATGAAACAGTATAAACATGACCTGACCAAGCTGTTGATGGAAATATTGCAGTGTCGTACACAGGGCAAGGCACATTTCAAGCTTTAGTTTCATCAAGTGATCATAGCTTCTTTCTCAATCTTTTTTTTTTTTTTTTGTAATTTGTTAAAAGTTAATAGCTGTATATATACATAGAAAAAGCAGATCCTTATAACTTATTTGTGGCAACGGCAAAGTGGAAAAATGTACAATTTCTTGCGGAAAAATAAAATCAACACAAGAAATTAATAGCAAAAGCGGTGGATATAAGCACGTGTTACTCTTAGATTTGTAAGTCCCTTTTGTTTCAAGATGTTTATCCAGTGTTGCATTCCACTGAATTTACTAGCCATACATTTATAGAAATAATAGAATTAAACAAGACCGGTAATAATAATAAAAAACATATGAACGACTAAGTAATGATAAATGAAAATCCCACGTGTAAGACCTTCACAGGAAAATACATGAACATGTACAGTAAGAATGTCTATTCACTTTCTGATGAAATGAAAAAAAAAAAAAGGATGACTATTCACTTTGCAAATAGTACACCGCAATAGATAACCCGAGGCACAAAAATAGACAAAAGCCAATTTACAATCCTTGCTATGTTTCCATAGTCCTTCGACGTCATTATTGTTACTATATACACGCTTTATGTTGACTTACTGTGTAATTAGCATTAAGAATAATTTGATTTAGACAGGCTGATTTAGAAGATTTTTCATTTCATGAGCACAGATTGTGCATGTAATGTAACCAACCCCCTTGAGAGTCAGAAATCAGAATAGACTTGAAAAAGGCGTTGGCTAAATAGTATTTGATTTGATTGAAAAGAAGAAGAAATAATAAAAAAGGTAATAAAAATAAAAATAACTAATGAAGCAAGTATTTGTCAGGTTATCTATCCATCTATCTTTCATTCATATATATATATATATATATATATATATATAGATTTATTGAATGACACAAATTCTAAACATGTCTCTTATCCCTATAAGCTGCTTTTCTCATACTACTTACAAGTTACAGCAGGTACTCAAAAAATTTCTCTCTCTCTCTCTTTCTCTATGTTGAAGTTAAACATTCCTAGCATTAATATCTCGCCCCCCTCGTCCGCTACAGAAGGCCAGTGAGGTTAGAGAGAATGGGTCACTCCCACCCACTCATTTTCTCAATCATAACACATCCACCCCCACACACACCTTCTTCTTTTTCCCCACTCTCTGCTTCTCTGTCTTTCACAAACGCGCACACACACATACAAACACAAATATATACTAATATTTTCATTTTTCACACTTCCTATAATCCATCTTTTCCTTCATAATTCTAAAGTGTCACTAATCCCACTCTACTTCACTGGGTTTCCCCGACCAGACTAGTCCCATCCTAACCATTCAGATTTTAATTTGTACACGTCCTCTCTCTCTCTCTCTCTCACCCCATTAAAAATAAATAATAATGATAACAATAATAATTACAAAGTTTCTTTTCTTTATTTAACCTTTATGATTCTCTGTCTTATATTCTTCTGGGTCTTCTGTAATATCCTTGATCTAGCTTCTTCACTTTGTTTCAGTAGTCAAGGAATTCTCCTCTCTGATCTGATCTGCCTATAAATCTACTAAGCAAACACAAAAGACAGTCACAAATTTTTTTGTTAAAAAAATGTCAATGGATATGATGGCAGCCGAACGTGTTTGTTATGTTCACTGCAACTTCTGCAACACCACTCTAGCGGTACAGTTCTGAATTCTCTCTTCTCTCACTCTCTCTCTTTCTTTTCCCTGTATTCTTCTAAGTTTGTTGTTATTATACCATGTGTTTCACCAGCTAATAATTTCTCAATAAGGTTTTTTCTATATTTCTTGAATCGAGATCATGAAAGCAAGGAATTAAAGCAAGGGTGTCACTTCCCCCAAGGAATTGGAATTAATCCATCATTCAAGTGAATTTCTTGACAGGAATTAATGTACTTTTAAATCATGAAATTAATCGACTCCTAAGTCCTATCTTATATTTTATGGGAAAGTGTAACTGGGTTTTCTTCCATACCCTCTATTTATGCTAACAAGTTCAGCTATGGTGTTAATTAATTTGGTTAGAAGCAAGGGTAAGTGATACACATGTTCAACACTCTCATGAGTTAGAGAAAACAAACAACTATTAAACTCGAAATCCAGAACCTTTCAACAATTGTAAGACATATACACTAATTTTGAAGGTTAACAAAGCAATTTTGTGAGCCTGAAAGAGATGTTTTATAAACCCATGAGAAATTTGATGGGTGTGAAAAGGTAGGGCTACTCCCCAGGTATTAGGGTTCTTGTAATATATATGGAGCCCTTTCCCCTCTTTTTGTTTTTTTTTTTATTTAATTTTTCAGAAGAGTATATAGCATCGTATGATCTCACATGCTGCTATATATGTTATGTTGTGTAAAAAGTCAACCGCTAGCTGTTTTTTAATTTCTCAGTATTTGATTTCTTGTTTTTTGGTTTCTTTCTGAAAGCTCATAAAATGAAATCTAAACACAAATCTTTGCGGTGGTTAATTTCTCTTTCCTCAGTCTATTTCGGTCGATTCCTTTTCACTGATGAGTGATGAGGTTGAAGCAAGGTGGTGTATTCTGTTCATCATGATTTGCCAGTGAAGCGTCATTTTTTGATGATCAAGGTTTTTTCACAATTTCAGACTTGTTGCTACCTTTTAAGTACTGAGACAGTGTCCTCTCTTTCTTTCTACAAGAACTTGTGGCGATTATGACGTTCAGACAAATCCATTTACGCACCAGAAAAATGCCATGCTCTCTCTCTCTTTCTCTCTTTTTTTAAATTTTCCTTTACCTTTCACTCCTTTCATCATAATATCTCTGTTGAAATTACTCCTTTTGAGAAAGCATTATCTTTCTTTCTCTCCTCCGATCTTGACACTGCAGAAGGAGCAGTAGTAAATTTAATCTGCTTCATGATGGTGTGATCACTTTTCTTTAATCATATCTGTTTGGTAGCAGTAGTGGTTAACGGTGTTTGTGAGTAATTCAATTTCAATTTCATTTTCATGGTTTTCGTTCCAGTCATGTCATTTTCATCTTTTCTCTTTCCTCCTCGATCGCTATGAGCTACAATGTCTATCTTTTTTCATCTTATTGCCTTGCAGTGTCAGCCAAAAAGTGAATGGAGACATTGTGAGAGTGCTAACTTTTCAATTTTGCCATGTCAGTTCCTCAGCTTCCTGCTAACTTAACATGTAGTATTCAATATTGCTAGCTTGCTCTATCTCTCTCATAATGAAATAAATATATATTACCTTTCTCTTTCTCTCTCTCTCTCAACCTCATATTTGTTCTCTCTTCAGCCTCACCAACCAATTTGTTTTCTTATTGCAATGCTGGTGCTTGGAAGCATCTTTCCATTGAATGTGATAGCTTCAATTCTCTAACATATGTATAAATATTTTAACATCGACAAGTGTGAAGCTCTGATATTAATTTGGTTATGGCGATGGTCCAAACAGTTATGTACGAAGTAATTTAAAGCATTGAGAATCCCAACTCAGATGATGTATATACATCAAAGTTTGGTTTCAGTCATTGACATACGTACACACCCTTCTTCAATTCCCAAGTGTTTTGTGTGTAAGAGAGACAAATTAAGATTAATATACATATTCAGCTTACTTACTTTCTAGCTACTGGCTAATGTGAAATTGAAACTGATAACATATGTGTTTGTTTTTGCATTCCAAATGGGTTTTGGCAGGTTAGTGTTCCATGCAGCAGTTTGCTCACCATAGTGACGGTTAGATGTGGACACTGTGCCAATTTGCTTACCGTTAACATGGGAGCATCACTTCAAACTTTTCCTTCTCATCAAGATACTCAGGTATATATATATATATATATATTTCACAACCTTAATTTTGGCTCCTTTTTAATTTGTATATGTAATATGTATATTGGATGACATACTTATCTTTTATTACTTATATTTACATTTTGCACTACTTTTGTTGAGTAACTGGACTATATATATATATATATATATATATATACTACATTTATGTGTGTGTGTGTGTGTTTGTCTTAGCGAATTTCTACCGTTGGTAAGTTACAGAGACAGCATCTGAGTGTTCAAGAGGCATGCAGCAAGGAACTAGGATCATCATCAAAGTGCAAATCATTTGAGACCGTAGACCATGAGCAACCTAGGATTCCTCCTATTCGTCGTGAGTCACACACGCAGTACTCTATTTAATTATCTCATTAATTCCATCTTATTAATTAGCTTTTGGCATATACTAGTATATATATAATATGTCTAAGTTAATTTGAATGAACAATTATATATATAAGCAAGCCGGGTCCTATATGGCTAGGCTAGCTAGGCCAGCCTGAAGTTTTCCGTTATACCGTGATCAGAAACAAAATGATTCAGACTACGTTATGCCACAACTGGTACATGTTAATTAATGTAAGCTAGCAATCAAGCAGAACAGTGTCATCATTGTGGCCACTTGTCCTTAAACTCAGTTTTTCATGAGAGTGGGCGTCCATCTCTGAGTATCAAATTATTTTAGTACAAAGGTACCCAATTTGGTCTATTTTTTCTTCATCTATTTAAGTGTCCCCAACCAGATGTTGACCTTTCGCAACAATTTGACCCATCCTTAATTGATTGCAATCATGTTGTGCCCTAGCTACATATAAATCTCATCACACTATGTGCAATTTTTTACATTTTTACAGTTAAATCATTCTTTTTACTGGTGTTTAAGGTATGTGCAAAAGGTTATTTTAAAGATATATAGAAAGCTTTTTTCTATAAAAAAAAAATTGTACATCAAAAGCGGGACAAATTTTGTTGTCTCCTTCAATTTTAGAGAATATATTTTTTTTATTAGCTGCCTGCGTGTGTACGAAAGAAATAAAAAGTAAATGAAAGATAGAAACAATTATATGTTATATGTAGTGTTTGATATCGATCGTATTGATTATTTGATGTTCAAATAATGGTACAATATGACTTATATACTCCTTTTCATGTCAGATTATTGATTTGATTACTTATAATAAACTGTGCCCACATAAGAATTGAAATGATATTGGTAGTGGTACTTCAGTAGCGTTTTAGTTGAATGAATTTGCCTCTGCGCCAGTTCGTCCAACACCAACTATATATATATGGGGCCGGCTCTTGCTAAAAGTTATATAGCTCAACCTGCAGTGATTAATTTGGTTGTTAGAAGAAAATCACATTTAGTGTGTTAATTAATTTAAACTGTTGATTTATGATGTTTATATTTACATTCTATGCAATCTGTTGAATATTTTAAACTAAATAATCTCATGATCAACAAAACAGCTCCTGAGAAGAGACAACGTGTTCCGTCTGCTTATAATCGCTTCATTAAGTAAGTGATCTTTCAAATTTACATTTTTTTTTAATAAACTTCATGACATTTCCCCATCTATTATATGTGGTTGAATAGAGTTTGCATCCCATGATTAATGTTCTAGTTTAAAAAAAAAAAGTTTTCGAAGGATTAATGAAAATGACTATTAACCATGATTCAAACTTGGTTGAGTGATATGGACGTACAATTGGATGAAATCATAACTACATACATTTGAAATAAATTATATTAATAAGAATTATATACAAATGAAATTCTATGTATATAAAATTATTAACAAATTAAAATTTTAACATGATAGAAGCAAAGGGAATGACTATTAAAACTTTAGAGAATGTTTTTTTAAATAAAAAATAAAAATAATTTCAGAAAAATTTGGACACTATATATATATATATAACCTGAAACAACATGAAAATATATCATTAGAAAATAATGAGATTAAAATGTTTTGAAATTTTTAAAAGATAGATACAAAAAAAAAAAAAAAAACCCTTCAAAAAATGGACAAATAAAGAAAATGAAGGGAGTAACTTCATTTCAGAAAACGTGTTATGGTTAATAATCAGTGCATTTATTGTTTTATATAACTCATAATCATTGAAAAATGACAACCGAATATTTTAGGAAGAGGCATTAATATACTCCTCTTATTTTCTAAAATGAATATTAGTTTATTGTAACTTGAATTTGTTAAACTACTTAAAGATATAATTTGTTAACATTTTTTTTAAAAGAAAAAGTAAGTGATGAACACTACTCAGCATATTTAAGGCTATTCCATTTGGGTATATATAAATAATTGTGGTTGCTGCAGGGAGGAAATACAAAGAATTAAGGCTAGTAACCCAGACATCAGCCACAGGGAAGCATTTAGCACAGCAGCCAAAAACGTGAGTTTAAGCAATTTATTACTAATTTTCCATATTTGTATATATGCATTCCAGTATATGAATGCATGCAATTAGCTCTATATCTATTTTCTCCCCTCACATGTGGTGATTGCACAATAAAAGATAACTTTGTCGTTTATACAAACTCGGTGAAGGTTGAGATCCAATATCCCCACAATTATTGTAGAATCTTTACCAATAGATGCTGCAGGTTTATATCAAACTTGGGTGTCGTAATGGCAACTCATCATGTCCCTTCTACTGCTTCCTATAGTGAGGGTTGCTCTTATTTAAGCAATTAATTAATTAATATACGATCGAACTGTAAATACAAGCATGCATGTAGAACTAAGAAAATGGTTTTCAGGGTAAATAAACTAAGCTCTTAATTTAAGAAGTGTTACTATATAGTAGTATATATTAGTATTAGAATAAGGAAACACTGGGAGATCTATAAGATTCAATATCTGGTATAAATACATGTATTACATAATTAAATTAAATACCTACACAATATTAGTCATACAAGGAAGTGAGTTCTAAATATATAGGGATGATAATGAATTTAATTAACTAAAATATAATTTATTGAATTGAATTAACCAGATAAATTGTTTAATGACTAAAGATTGTCAAAAACCTATCCTCCTTCATAGAAAACCAGTTTTATACATAAATTTATACATCACTTTTAACACCAATCACTTCTGAAAACTGAGAAATATATAGAATGGGGAAAGTGATATGATGTGGTTGATATGTGTAAGAAGTAGGCATTTACCATTTAGATGTTGTGATAATATTGTTGAAGGAAAAATGGTGTAAAAAGTAATGTATATATATAGGATAAATACAAGATCTATGCATTGGTTATGACAAAATATTCTTTCCCAAAAACATATAAATGAAATGGCTTTGTCAAGTCTGTAAGAAGAAGGATACGATGATATTCTATTATGGCGGTTTCTTTTACCTGACTTTGTTGAAAATTTGATTTTCAATTGTGTAAAATAAGTTTTACGTTGAAAAGGAATGTACAAAATACAGATTTTAGAAGTATGAGAATTATTAATCCAATACCTTGAAGTTCTGAAGAGAAGAAGAATTATGGTTTCTTTAATTTTTTGTAAGTGGATCACCTTGGTTTTTAAACTCTCTTAACTTGGTAATATTTTATAGTCAATAGTTCAGTTCAAAGTCAAACTTTTAACTTTATAAAGGTTAAGGCTAAGATGAGTAGTATACAATGGTCTTTTTTTCTGATTGATGTATACTGATCCTTCATCTTATTTCTTTTTATGCTTTTGATTTGGTCTTATCAGACTTTTTTATATGGGTTAGAATACCTTTTACCCTCCATTTTTAGTAAATTTTTGCTTATAAAAAAATAGTTCAGTTCAAACTCAACATAACAGTTTTAACTTTGAATATTTCATGTCTTTTATTTTTCCTTATCATATAACCTATTACATTTTTTTACTTTCTTTTTCTTGTCTTTCCATTTCTCACTTCTCTCCACACTCATCTCACATTCTAAAGATAAGGTGTAAAATGTCATTATTTTTAAAATTTAATTGGAATATATTAATAGTACAAATTGTTTTACACTATCATCGATCTAATTATAAAATTTTACTAATAATAAGATTGTTCACTTTTGTTATTAATTGTTTTAAAGTCATATCTAGAATGTTATTAGTTAATTGACAATGTAAAAAGCTTTACTTACATTTTCATTTCCCATAACACAAGATGGGAGAACAATGCACACCATAATTGTTCTTGCTGCTTATTGTTGATCATCTTCAGTTGTTTCCCTATGAACACTTGGGAGTGGCAGCAGACTCTCTCTATAAAGAGCAGATCGTAGATTGGCACAGAACAAAACTTTTTATTCTTAATTTCTTTTTAGATTAGTTGTTAGAGAATTACGTCGATTTTTTTAGCTCCCCTTATATGTATACACACACGATATTGAAAATTCAAGTCCAACTTCTAAGTGGATATGAAAAATCCCAAATTAAGATATTATAAACTAAGTGAGGAGGTGTGGAAAGGATCCAAAGGCATATACTTAATTATTTTTTTAATTGAAACATAATTTCTCTTTAAACATAATGAAAGTGTCTGACCCTGATTCTTGAACCTCCTTATATAGAACTTAAAAAAATGATGGGAGGAACATATCTGGTTACCAATTCTAATAAAGTTGAAAGGAGACTCTTATATTTATTTAGTAGTAGATGTTCCTAGTACTTTATAGGGATACTATATATACAATGATGCAGCCTGTAATTGACTTCTGGATAAATCAGCATTTTGCAGGATTTTTGTAGATTTATATATGCACACATACATTCAATTCACCCACCTGCAATTGAATTCTTGATAAATCATCATTTTGCAGGGGTTTTGTAGGGCACACACACACGTGATTTGGCGTGTCTATATATATATATATATATATAGAGAGAGAGAGAGAGAGAGAGAAACATCTAATTTCTCTTTTGCAACGTTTAGGTACTATCAAGTTTGATACGTAGCAGAATTTATGGAATCAATTTCTTAAACCAAAAACATTTAAAAACAGCACAATATATATATAGTTTGTGATTCTAGCTAGATTTTGTTTTCTAAGCATGTATTCTTACCTTGTTCATGATGGTATTAGTCCAAAATTTCCAATCTTAAATGCAATAAAGTTAATTAGAAGCATGCAGTAGTCCGCAACATGCGATTCCATTTTATGCTTTCCTCCAAATGTATGACTCCCATGCACGGTAACATGCTCTGCACAATATTAATACATAAAGCCACATAGATACAGGTAGGAAATTGAAAAATGAGACCTGAATTTATCACTGAAATTATTGATCGACAGGTTAAGTCAGCGTTATTATAATTCCTACGTTTTAATTAGTTTGTACAATAATTATCTATCACAACTTCTGTGAGAACCAATTTGGTGTTTCTTATATATATACCTTTGTAGAGTCTTATATTACATACTATATATATATATTATATGATTTATTAAACTGCTATATTTTTTTTTATTCTGTATTAAACTGCTATATTGTACTAGTGTATATATCCTTTAATTTTCCTTTTTTCTGATTGTCTCATCTTAATTATATATATGCAGTGGGCACATTTCCCTCACATTCACTTTGGGTTAAAGCTGGATGGCAATAAGCAAGCAAAGTTGGACCAGCAGGGGGATGGTACTCAAAAGTCTAACGGATTTTACTGATTACATATTCTATAAACGGAAGTTTATCATTATCAGCTGGTTTTTTCTGTGCTTGACCTAAATCAGTGAAAAATGAGAGGTTCATCAAACTTCCCTATCATACAACTGGATATGGAAGACTCTCACCCTTTGCATGTTTAATATATACTACAATATCTATGTGTTGTCCTTTTTTCTAGTTGTTATGAAATGATTGCTATATATTCTTGGTGATTGCATTAATTACTATGTTGAACTTAGTCACTTAAACATTATTGTAAGTTTCCTTCTCTTTATAATAATGTGTCTTTCTATTCAGTAATAATCTATCTATATCTTCTAATTCCTCTTTTGGATGATTGCGTCTCAACATATATACATATCAAAGGACGATTGCATCATTTTATATATATTCTTTTGATGATAAGTGATCGATGAAGCATACCACCATGTGTCACTCTCTCATGCATCCTCAGAGAGGACCACTTGAACAGTGCTTTTCATCTTTGAATTTATTTTTTTTAAAGCATCATATTGGTATAAAATAATTTTTGTTGGAAGTAGAGATTGGATTTTGTCGAAAACTTTGAATGTACATAACATAAATATTTTTCTTTTAACATAATTTTTTCTATATCTAAATCAATTAAGATTCGAATCTTAAATCTCTTAATTAAAAAACACAAATAACACAAATAGTTCACTTGTGCAATTGTTGATTTTTTTCATTTGAAATGGTTACCATTTGACCCTTCTTTAGGTACATGGTGCTTCATTCAGAGGGATAATTAATCTTTTATCCATCATGTTTCATGAGGGATTTTTTTTTTTAATTTTCTCTTTTGGAGGGTGTTGGTTCTTAATACCTTGGAGTTTTGTGCTGTGGGGCTATCTGAACCAATTGGATTCCACAAACAACCACCCTCCCAAAATAAATAAAAAATAAATAGCTGGAATTGTTTATTTTTTCTCCCTCTCTTTGGTTAATTCTTTTGTTGCTCTTCCTGGACAGTCTTGTTCAGTTAATGCAGTGCAGCCTTCTGAAAGGAACACCATAGAGTGCAGGTGCTGCATGCATGTCTTCCTCTGTCACGTTCGCAGTAGTCCAGTTTTTATTTATTTATTTACTAATATTTGTAATCTTTTAAGAAAAGGAACATGTACAGAAAGGAGTGATCAAAGCAAAAAGCTACAATTTCCTTTAATTAAACCCTAATTCTTAGCATCTCACAAGTTTCATATATAAAAAGCAATACATATATTGACTCATCAGAGACTATGATATGCATTGATTCCGGAATAAAATCTTATCGAAACTACTCTAATAGTCTATTTAGTGATAGACATGTTAGCTCATAAATCTACAACTCAATGAAAGGCTTTATTAGTGTTTAGCATATTTTCTGATAAAAGTGTACGAAGAACATACATATTTATATTTCTTTGTTCAAAACTCTTAAATTGTCCTTTGAGATCTCTCGTAGTCCATCCACTATATAGCTCCATTCGATCTTTCTCACATGATGAAAACGGATTAATATTGTAATTTTTAGTAAGTATTAATATGTATCGTATATAAACAATTAATCTGTCCATTCATCTTGTATAATATAATAATAATGCATAGATCATATGCCCTACCATATCGCCCTTAAATAGATCATATATCATCACGAATATTGGGTGGCACATGCAGAGATAGATAGAGTTTGTTCTTCTCACGAACCCATGGCATGACTCATGAGGTGGGTAAAGATAGAAACAAATTGCTTCAGTAATGTTGACAAGACGTATGGGTTTAACACAGTGGTATGACTTATGAGTGGGCTCTATACGCGCGCGCATGCTTTGTGGAAAATAAAATCCGACTATTTTGTGATGCCTTCAATCTAATGGGGTCGTGACTGTCTCTGAATCCTTTATTCAAGGGAGGGACAGCTCCACAGTACACCACATACACCAACAAAACACGCCCCTAATCCCATTATTAATTCGTGGGGTTTTCTCTACTGTTATTGTCGCATTAAATGAACTATATATCAATATCCCATTATTTCTTTTACTTCTATTTTACGAATTATAGCATCTATTTATATGTATAGTTTTTTAGATAAATTGTTTATCTTACTTTTATTGGCTTACAATTTCGTATAGATTTAAATATTTTATAAAAAACATTCACTTCAATTCTAAGGTAATTCTAAGATTATTAGGATTCGTATTTAATCTAATTTTATAGATCTTATAATATTTGAAAAATATTTATTTATGAAATAAATATGTTAAGAAATGATTGTTTATATATAAAAAGTCTCACATTTTTTAAATAAGTTATATAAGAAAACTTTTACTAAATTAATTATATAAAAAAAAATTAATTTTGGAGAAACTCATTTTATTTTATTTTTATATTTTTGAAAGATTACCTAAACAAATCATATATATATATATATATATATATATATATATATATATATATATATATATATATATATTAATTAAGCATTATAGGCCGCACAAGAATTACTATACCAAAGGAAATGAAAATAGTAAGGAAAATGATGCTCCTAAGGAAGAAACGTGAGTTAAAAAATTAAGATTTAATGTCATCTTTGGTTTATTATATTTCATATATTTTCATTTTGATATATGTCTTAAAAATTTTATTTTAATTATTTAACATATATTTTAAGCATATTTTAGTATATTTTACGAAAACGTTTAAAAGTTAACTAAGAAGTTTGGTCTATCTATTAGTTGCTAAATGAAATTTAATTTTTTGAATGGAAATCCGTATTTTAAAAGTTAACTGAGAACTTTCACCACATTCATTTCACCGGAAACGCCGCACCCCTTCGACTTTCTCAACCTTTTGAATTCACAAAGGAGGACAATTTGGGAGAAGGTGATGTTTGTGTATTTGAGCTCCTTAGAATGAAGGAAGTCGTGCTGAAAGTTATGGTGTTTCACGTAATGTAGGGTTGTTGAACCACCCTCCTATGCCGCAGCAGTATAGTCCAAATATGAGCTACACTAACTCTTGAACCCTTATTTGCAGCATCTCGTAAGTACAACCAAATAACTAATTGAATGTTGAAGAATGTTGAAGAGCTTTTCAACAAAAGAAGAAGAAACCCAAAAATTTAGATTTGCATTAAAAAAATTAAAATTTACTCAAAAACTAAGAGATAAATTAGACATCTCGTCTAACTTTTAAATATTTTTAATAAAATGTATCAAAATATGTTTAAAATATATATTAAAGTATCAAAATAATTTTTTAAAAATATTATGTAATAAAATAAAAAATATATGAAATATAATGGACCAAATGTGACATTAAATCAAAAATTAAAAGTAAACATATTTTTATTAAAAAAAAGTATATTCTCCTATGATTTTTATAATAATTGTTTTTTAATTTCTTAATCAATTAACAAGATCCAAATGGTAACAGGGGAGTGAGGGGGTTTGGGATTTGGGAAGAAGAAAGTGCGGAAGAGGAGAGGTTGTCCGATGGGAAAAGGTTAAAAGTAGAGAATCTGAAACGTCAAATCAAATAAGTTAGTGGCATGTGTGTCAGTGTGTGTGGCATTGCCATGGATCTTGTCTGAAAGAAAGATAGTCGTAGCTAGATAGATGGGTGACTTGACTTTATCTTGGCTTAATAAATCAATGTTTCTGAACCAAACCAATTCCGACTGTCATTTCACTTAAGCCGTTGCCAGTAGGACCATTGGCTTCGGCCCCATCCCAACCCAAACAACCAGAGATTCCTTTCTCACGTCTCAGGGCATGCCTATTTATTATTACTAGTTTTATTGGCGTGGCGATATAGTATTTCTTTTTAAGATAGTAATTCATTTTTTTATTGGTAAAAATCAAAGACAGACACTATTAGAACATTTATAATACTTGCATAGAATTTATTAAAAAACCCGTATAACATTTCTTGAAGACATATTTAGTTTGATCAAACTGGGGATGTTAAAGAAGCTAGTTGTAGTGGCAAGGAAGGAAAGAGGAGATCATGTGATGGTGGGAGAAAAATATGTTATTTAAAATTGTCTTTTTTAATAATTAATTTGTAAAAATTTTATATTTTTTAAATGAGAAAACTTATATTTATTGATTATTGAAAAATATAATTTTAACTTTTAAAAAATTTTATTTTATTTTATTTTATTTCATTTTTTTCATATTTTTCTCTTAAAAAGTTTTTTTAAATAGTAAATCCAAACATCTTTAACGCATCAAACAATAAAGTCAGCCTTATTTCTAAATAAAGAGTAAAGCAGCCCATACTGGTCTCAGCAGTTTGTGTTAGCTGGGTCCTGCTAAAGGGTAGAGAATGTTTACAAGTTACAACTAAGAACAACATAATCATAATGTTGATCAAATTGAAAAGCCAGTGGTCCTCCTCCTGGTTACGCTTAAGGCTGCCTCCCTCAAGTACCATGATACTACTACAACAAATCAAAGAGGGGTCTGTCTGGGATGGGACTGGCAGGTGGTCCATCCTGCTCAGAACTAACAAGTGTCAGACATTACGTGAGGGACTTACATGAATCTAGTGCTAAAGTATAAACGCCTATACTAGTTCATTTCTTCTGTTTTCCTTAATGCACTACCAGGGGTTCCACTCACATTACTACGGGAAACATTTTAAATGAGGTACAACTTTTATTCAAGCACAAGATTTTTGTACTCAGGGAAAAAATAATTCTTTATACTTTTGTTATCCAAATGTAATGATATATCAAGAACTTCGAACTATTGCAAGAAAATACCAAGCCCGTTTAAACAATTTTCTTTCCAAGAAAACTCTTACAAAATTGGAAATACAAAATCAATATGCTGAGGCACACCTGAATAAACAGTCTTCACTTAAATAACAAAATCGGAAGAAAAAATATAATTGGAAGTAAAATTAATACACAGGATTTGGTCCAGCTCTCTTTAGAATAGATATTCTCTTTACAAGGTTAAACAGCTGTAAACACTATGCTTTCATCTCTCAGGTATGTCCCTCACCTCTTAAATTGTTACTATGTTATATTCTTCCTTAGTACTTGCTGCCTGAAGTTTTAAAGTTTCCATTTCTTGCCTACCGAAACCCCAGTTAGTCTAAAACTTCCAAAAGAGTAAATGACAAAAGAATGCTACCTTGTTAAGTATACTTGTAAGACTATAGAAAAGGGGCGGTTCAATACTCAGGCACCCCTATTGTGGGGTGTGAAGAGGCTCAGATGTACATAATCTTAATCTTAGTTCCATGAGCAGACTATTTCCACAACTAGATCCTCTGACCACCAGGTCACAATGCAATAATCTTACCTTTGAGCCAAAATTTGCCCTCTGTATCCTTGTAAGCCTATGGTGGCAATAATGTTAATAAATGGTATCTAGCTTCAATAGGCTGTTCGAACTATATGCTACTCTATCATTATGTTGATACTTCAAAATTTCTTCTGTAGAAAAGAACATAAGCAGCTGAAGACTTTATCTTCTCCTTGCTGATGGGACTAACATGGCTATCGTCGAAGTCATACCACTGATCACCACCTCGCTGCATGAAATACAAAAGAGCAGAAGCAATGGATGAACATTAACAAGTGCAATTGCAATAACACTTTTTTTAACAATTTACAAATAATAAAAACCTTCCACAATTTCATAATCAACATTTTCACCATCTACACTAATAGAAATCTGAGAGTTTGGTAATTTTGTTATTGCATTTCATTGATTAACATAAAAGACAAGGATTTACAATGTGAGAGCTTCTATTTATAGAAGTATAGAAAACTAACTCACTACTCTAACTATGATTCTAACCACTTGACTAGCAGGGGTTAGGCTGACTATACATAGGTAAAGCTATACCAAAACTGGAGAGTAAAGATACTCCTAATACTCCCCCGCAAGCTCATGGTGGGTGAGTGTGCTGAGTAGAGGAGTAACTCAGTGTGAGCTCGGTCTTCATCAGATTGAAAGGCCCAGAAGAGAGAGCCTTAGTAAGAATGTCAACATACTGGTCTAGAGCTGGAACATGTATGACTTGCAATTCTTTGTTGATGACCTTTTCTTTGACAAAGAAAAGATCAAGTTCCATATGCTTAGTTCTTGAGTGTGGAACAGGGTTGTGAGCTAGAGAGACTGCTCATGTTATCATAGTAGATAACTGGTGTTTTGTGAGGAACACTCGGTTCAGAGAGTAAAGACTTTAGCCAGGACACTTTTGCAGTTGCAAGAGCTAAGCTTTTGTATTCTGCTTCTGCACTAGATCTAACCACAACAGTTTGTTTCTTGGACCACCAAGACACGAGGTTAGGTCCAAAGAACACACAAGCTCTTGAAGTAGACCTCCTATCATCAGGTGGTCAAAGGCCCAGTCCGCATCACAGAATGCTACAATGGTGAAAGGAGCAGTTTTGGCTGGTTTGAGATGAATACCCAATGTCAGAGTACCTTTTAGATATCTTAGGATTCTTTTAACTGCAATCCAATGATCCTCCACAGATTGGACATGAACTGACACACTTTGTTGACAGAGAAGCTGATTTGAGGTCTTGTAATGGTAGCATATTGAAGTGCTCCTACTACAGACTTGTAAAGAGTGGGATCAGTAAGGGGTGCAGAACCTATTTTAGTGAGTTTGCAACCACCAATCATAGGAGAAGAAATGGGTTTTGCCTCTGCCATATCAATTTTGGCTTGTAAATCTCTTAAGTATTTGATTTGGGTAAGATAAGGGAACCATTGGCTTGAGGCCTAACCTCGATACCAAGGCTACCTAGATTTTCAAGGGAAAAAACTGAGTTCAGTTTTAGGACTAGCTGTTTCAAGAGTGTGGTGTTGTTTCCTGTGATGATTATATCATCAACATACACTAACATGTAGATAGTGGAACCATCCTTGTTATAGATGAAAAGTGAGGGATCAAACTTGCTGGATTTAAACCCTAACTGAACAAGAGCTGCTTTGAGTCTGTCAAACCAGGCCCTTGGTGATTGTTTCAAACCATAAATGGCTTTATGGAGTCTATAGAAACCAAGAGGTTGTTGCATGTAAACCTTTTCTTCTAATATACCATTTAGGAATGCATTATTTACATCAAGCTGCTGTAAAGGCCACCCATGAGTCACATCAAAGGTCAGCAGCAGTCTCACTGGTATTGGCTTAATAACAGGTGAGAAAGTCTCAGTATAGTCAATCCCATATTGCTTATGGAAGCCCTTGGCAACCAATTTAACTTTGTATTGTTGACAATCCCATCAGGGTTTTCCTTCACCCTGAAAACTCGCAGCCAATGGGAGTTCAATTAGGAGGAAGAGGGACAAGGAACCAGGTTTTATTTTTTTGCAAGGCATCAAATTCAGATTTCATGGCAGACAACCATGTGGGGTCAGATAGGGCTTGTTTGGTGGTTTTGGGTTCTAGGCGAGTGATTAAGAGGGTGGGATTTAGGCGAGGTTTGACAATTCCAAACTTGGATCAGGCTGGATGTGTGGAGGGGGTAGGATAGAGAAGTCTGTTTCATACCCATCAGATTGGACATTTGGTGAGGGTGGGGTAGATGAATCTGTTTCAGACCCATAAGCTTGGACATTTGGTGAAGGTGAGTCTGTTTGGGGTGTGGGATGGTCAAGGTGAGTATGGGTAACAAGTTGGCTAGGAACAGGAGGAGTGGTTTGTAACTGTATGATAGGGATTGGGGGTAGGGCTGAGGATGTTGACAATTGCTAAGATTTATGAGAAGAGTAGAAAAATTGAGGGAAGGGAAATCTATTCTCATTAAAGATGACATCTTTTGAGACATAGATTTTCCCTTCATGAGAGAGACATTTGTAGCCCTTGTGTGCAGTATAATAACCTAGAAAAAACACACTCTTGAGACCTAAACTGAAACTTGTTTTTGTTGTAAGGTCTCAAAAGGGGAAAGCATGAACATCCAAAAACCCAAGGAATATAGGGGCTGCTGTTTGAACAATTTGACAAAGGGAACCTCAAAGTTAATTGAGGAGGAAGGAACCCTATTTATGAGGTAGACACAAGTGAGAAAAGTATGATCCCAATATGTGAGGGGTATAGAAGCTTTTGCTAGGAGTGTGAGACCTAGATCAACTATATGCCTATGTTTTTTTCCACTACACCATTTTGATGATGGGTGTGGGGGCAAATAGCTCGATGAGTGATGCCTAAATCTTTTAAAAAGGTTGTAAAGGGACGAAATTCACCTCCCCAGTCTGTTTGGACTGATTTAATAGGAAAGTTAAATTGTTTTTCAACCATCAGCCGAAACAGTTTAAAGACATTTAGGGTTTCAGATTTGGTTTTTAGAAGAAAAAGCCAAGTGAACCTAGTGCAAGCATCTACAAAGGTAATATAGTAGTTGAAACCATTATGCCCCATAGATCACTGAAAATCAATTCAAAGGGTTGAGAGTAAACAGTAGTGGATAGATGGAGGATAAGTGATGTGCTTTACCAAGACAACAAGAATAGCAAAATTCATCTTGTTTTATTTATAGTGGGGATATTACAAGATTGTAAAACAAGCTTTTGTACATTAGAGCTGGCTGACCTAGTCTAGAATGCCAAGTGCTAAGAGAAATGTTGTTTACAAAGGGAATAGCTACACTAACAGGAACTACAGGCTTTAAGTTAAAACTCTGAGCAGCAGAGAGCAGATTTGAGATTTTGTAGAGTCCATCAGACCCTAGTTGTCCCTTGAGTAGAACCTGATTAGTGACCTGACATTTAACCAAAAAGACTTTAGGATAAAACTCAAAGAAGACAGAATTATCATTAGTGAATTGACTGACACTAAGAAGGTTTTTGGATATTGTGGGAACATGCAATAGGTTATTCAAGGATAAATTAACATTAGTGTTTAGAGGTAAAGGAAAAACAGTTGACCCAATGGAGGTGATAGGCAAACCTTGGCCATTACCAATGATGACCTGATCTGGACCCTCAAAAGGAGCACAGTGCCTGATGTTTTCAACATTAAAAGTGACATAATGATGGAGGATCCAACAACCATAGCTTGCAGTTGAGGTGCAGGAGGTGGTTGGTACTGGATAGGGGTTGGGTAAGTGTATATAGGATGGAGGCATAGGCATCATCATAGGATGTGCATGTGAGTATTGAGGCTGAGGTATTGGATATTGAAGGGAGGGTGGTGGATCTTGGATGTGAGGTGGGGCTGAAGGGGCATTATAGTAAGGTATAGGCTGAGGATATTGAGGTTGAGGTGTGGGATATTGGCCAGGAGGATACATGGAAGGATAGCCAAATTGTTGTGAGGGTTTGTGCCAACATATAGAGACATCATGACCAAACTTGAAGCAATATGTGCACTGCACATTGCTTTGGCCACCACGACCATGACCTCTGCCACCACGACCACCACCATGGCTGTGCTGATAGGTGTTGTTGGTAGATTGATCACTAGGTTGAGTTGGTTGAGGGCTGGGCTAGGTAGAAGGTTGAGTATTCCCTTTCTATGTAAAGTTCACCTGAGTAGGGGCTGGATTAGTCTTAGGTTGAGTAGATGTTGAGGCAACATTGATGGATAAAAATGCCTTTCTTTTGTATTTTTCAATTCTAGCCTAATGCACAAATAGCAGAGTTCTGATTCCATCTATGGAGAAAGGAAAACCTCTGTTGCTGATTAGGGAAAGAGAAGAATCATACTCTTCAATCATACCGTCAACTATAATATTGATATGTTCCCTAATCGAGATAGGATCGCCTATAGCAATGAGAGAGCTTACGAGAGTGTCGATCACAATTAAGAACGAAGACACTGCGACCTTTGAGAGTTAGGGCTCGTAGCTCAATGCGCAATTGACTCGACTTCACTGCCATGTTCACATGGAATTGGTTATGAACTCAATCCCAAAGCAACCACGAGTTCGAGCAACCGACAAGTGTGAGTAGAATCGGACCAGAGATTGTCGATTGAAGCCATGCAAGGAGAAGCTAGTCTTGCATGTCCCAAGCGATGAACTCCTGCGATTCATGATTCATTTCTCTCTCCTCCGCCGTTGCAAACTATGGCGGAATTATCGGATTGACGATGAATCAATAGAGTCCATGACCGCGCACAACAAGTTCAACCTGTTGACACTAAACGAGATAGTTCTGAGAGTCGAGCTTTTAAGAAACGGAATTGGAGAAGGTGAATGGGGCCGTTAGAGACGGAGCTCCGTTGCCATGCATAGGCACGGTGTTGATCGGAACCACCATCGAAGATGATGAGAAGATACCAAAGGAGAAAAAAGGGAATTTGCAGAAGATAACCCTAGAAATTGAAAGCTAGCTCTATGATACCATAATAGAAATCTGAGAGAGTTTGGTAATTCTGTTATTGTCTTCCATTGATTAACAGAAAAGACAAGGATTTACAATGTGAGAACTTCTATTTATAGAAATATAGAAAACTAACTCACTACTCTAACTATGATTCTAACCGCCTGACTAGCAAGAGTTAGGCTGACTATACATAGGTAAAGCTATACTAAAACTTTAGAGTAAAGATACTCCTAATATATACCAATGGTCTACCAATGGTCTGTTTGGACACATTATTCCAAAAGGACTTCTAGGAGAGGAAAATATGAAGAAAAAATGAAATTAGCTTCTCTAAAAGTTAAAATTGTCTTTTCTAATAATCAATTAGGGAAGGTCTCTCAAATAGATTCATTTAAAATATATGAGACTTCTACAAATTAACTATTAGAGAAGACAATGCTAACTTCTAAAGAAGTTAATTTCATTATTTTCTTCATGTTTCTCTCTCTTAGAAGTACTTCTAGAGTAGTGTGTCCAAACAGGCCCCAAGTAAGCCATTAGATAGAGACCCAACAATCAATCCATAATCATGACAATAATTATGAGAATTGTTCGAGCTCTCAAACCATTTCAAATGTTTCAAAACCATTTCTCATATCCCATATTATATGCTTAAAAACAAAGAAAACAAAAAAGTATTTAAAAAAATGAACAGTACTTACATGGACAAACGCAGTATAATGACCACCTCCCATGCTTCCATAATGGTTACTGACAGCATAAAGTGTGTAATGGTAAGACTCACCATTCCCATGGGCAATATATGATGACAAATCGAGATTATCTACTGGGAAGTCAACATATGTCTCCAGCTTGTTTTTCAAGTATCGACTGTATTGAAACCTCTTAAGATGAATGACCAAAATTTCAGGAAGTCTCCAAAGATCTAACTTCTTACTAGCTTGACATGGTTTTTTACAGCCAGGACAGTACCTAATATTTTAGAAAACTGCATCTTAGATAATAGCCAGACTGGAAGATAAGTAATTTATAAAGAAGAATGGATATGTTCCTATAAATAACCCATTTGTATAGAACTTAAAACAAAGGATCAGAATAACTGTATGAAATATTGACATAGCAGTATTTTCTTATGGAAAACAAAGTTTAGCAAAAATATTTCCCTAGTAATGTTTATAAGAATAAAATTAGGAAACTGACTGCTGCTCTAACGTATACTAATTGAAGGGAAGAACCAGGGAGAAAAGATTAAAATTGAGATTTAAGTTATATGCAAACAAAAGTGTAAATATAATTCCAAATCAATACAAAAGAAGCAGCTGTCCCTGGATCAGTCTTTCATAGGACACTATTTAGGGTTTGAACTTTAATGGCACTAAGTATCCAACCCCAACCTGCAAATAAGATAATTTGATAATGATGGTAATTGGTAATACTGGATTCCTAGCAGTTATGAGCTTAATAATAATACTAAGCTAATGTGAGTCCCAAACTAAAATTATTTGGAAAGGTTTAAATATGTAGTAATCCAGTTGAAAATATCCAGATTGGACAAAGTAATATGCATGCCAATCAAGGTACTTTTTCTTAAGGCTATTAAAAATGGTTAACTAACCACATGTCTTCTGGTCCAAGAGGTTCTTCTTGTAAGAATGCTTCAAGGCACTTGTATAGAGAAACTGATTCTTGAGGTTTCTTTGCTAAAAAGCCAGACTTGAAAACCTCAGGCAATGAACTACAAAGTTGTGTCTCATATTTCTTAAGCTGTTCTTCTGACCAACACACAAGCACATGCAGCAGCCTTAACTCTCCGTCTATTGCTAGAGGCTCATTCATTGATATCTTGGAATTCTTGATGGTTCCCTTTTCATCTGTAACATAAAACTCCATTCCTACATCTGAAGGAGTGTCTAACTGATTCGCATTTGAACCTAAACTAGGAGTTGTGACCTCTGTTTCTGCAACTTCTTCAGTTTTCTTAGACACGAGACAACTTTCTAAGGTCTCTTCAATTGGATTTTGAAATGGGTAGAACGACTTTAGATACAAATTGTGGAGATCAGATCCATTTGTAACATTACAAAGCCTATCAACAACAGGAATTCCAAAGGCCTTCCAATTCAGAGTCAGCTTCCCATAGACATACTGCCTGAAAAAAAAAATATCAAACACTGATGTTACAAGGCAAGGACATCACAAGTGACAATAAGAGGCCCATGTAAAATATGTATGTGACAGGGAGTATTAAATACATGCTAAATCCTAGCAGCGTGCTGTAGTGATTATGAGACAAGGAAAAAAAATTATGAAATAATTCATCCCACATGTGACTGCATATCCTTTTATTCTTATTAAAGGCTTCATAATTTGAACATTTCATATCCATCTATTTATCTAGATCAAATATAACCACAAACACATTGACTTACTCCTCCATCCGCTGGTTTATGAAGACAACCAAAGGGGCATCCGCATTATATTTCGAAAAACGGTAAGCAACTAGTTTGTCAGCATCTCTGATTAAGGATAATGAATCAGTTGGATCTTCAAGAAAACGTATGATGCAATTGTTGTATACCTGTACCAGAGCCCTAGCTTCAGACATATGATTTTCTACAGGATTAAAATGTATCAACAAAGTAACTCAAAATAGAGGGGAAGTGACTTCAAACAAGTTTAAACAAATTACAAATAAATATAAACCTCAGCTACTAATAAGGTCTCATCAGCCCCCAAAGTGCATGCAATGCTAAGAGCACGGGTCAGATCTTCAAATCTTCCATTTTTCGGAACAGTAATAGTATATGGTGATAATTGAGACATTTCACCACCATTGCCACTAACAACAGTTATAGTCATTGTTCGCATTGTTGTTGAAGGTAGAGGTAACGATAAGTACATGAATGGATCAAATGTCACAGAGACCTTCCTACAAACAGGACAAACTAATGTTGATTTATATTGACCCTGCATAAAATGATGAATGCAATCCATAAGGTAAAGAGAGTTACCATAGGAAGAATAAATATTAAATTAGTTCTCATGAACATGAAAAGGACATCACATTTCATCTTCAAATGAATTAGAAAATAAAATAGCAATCTCATAGTGGCAAGAGAGGATCACTCAATGTAGTAGGTTTTCTTATTATTCTAACTCCCTTCACAACTAACTGCTACTCTGAATTATATAATTTGTTTTGGATTAAATAAATGGTCAAGATTACAACATAACAAGAAATGATTATTAATATTCTTGACCAATTATGGAAGGTCCAATGGTCATTATTCATGTCTCACCTCTCACAAGAAACCATTACCTAAAGTTGTGAATTTGGCATGACAAACAGACAAAAGAACCTGTTACTTATGTTATAACCAATTGGTTAAACCAGTAGTTTGCACTCTTTAACTAATTGCTTTTACTACACTTATAAATGTTCAAGTAAAATCACCAATTTGCCATGGAAGATTCTATAACCACCAAGAAACTATGAGGTTCTTCACATCATGTGTGTGTGTGTAATTAATTCTACAATTGCATACAGGAAGATGAATACATACTTGGCACACATCAACAATGACAGAATCATTGCGAACCAAATGATTATGCCAATATTCATCAGCAACCTCTTCATCTAGTCGACCATCTCCATCCTTGACTTCAATATAAGGCTTACATTTAACACGGTTCAGATCTTCATGAAGACCATCCAACAAAAAAGAAAGAAGTTCCTGTAAGATGTATATAGTTGACAATGTTAGGGAACATGAGACAAGCCAAAAATGATAGCAAAAAGAGAATGAAAGGGCCAAATGCACTCACTTGGGAATCATGCTGATTAAATCCACTGAACTGAGGTGCAAATCTAGCAAGTTTGGATTTGAATATTCTTGGTGAGACAGGACCGGCTCCAGGTGCCCATAACTTCCTGAGCAAATCTCCAAATGCCAAAGCTATCTCACCCTGGCAAAGAAACATATACCAAGAAAATAAAATAGTGGAAGGCATCATAGGCATTGAAGTTTCCAAGTCCCAACCATAAAATTTATTGAGATATCAAGCTATTAAATTATGAGCAGTGTTCAAAATGAATGATTACATACATTCATGCCCAATGGATTATCATGATTGATTTCTCTAATATAATCTTCCAGAAAATAATCAACAAGCTTTGCTGTATGTGCTAAACACTGGAGAGAACTGTTCATGAAGCAAGTGTTTCCAAGGTTTTGTAACCCAGTTAATCCCAAAGAACCAGCTTCACCAGGGCCTGAAGAGAAGGTCAAAGAATTGGCATTCATAGAATCAGAATTTGCAATGTCCAAAGTGCCGTTCATTTTCAGTGAAGCACTTGTCGTCTCGTCTTTTTTTCCTTCCCTACATCTAATTGAGTCTGACAACCCATAAACTTGCAATTCCAAGAGAATCTGTATATCATTCAAAGTTAACATTAATATGGCACATGAGGGAATCCAATCAACAACAACACAAGCCTTATCTTACTAGAAGTTAAAGACTTGTAGTCATAGACAATATTTCAGAAATCAGAAGTTAAAGTCATTATCATAAATTTTAGTATAAGCCATGGGGAGACACTCAATCAAGACAAGTTAAACAATCAATAACTGATAAGGATTTTAACAGAAATTTAAGTTATCCTCAACGACAACAACAACAACACCAATAGCCTTTATCCCATTAGATTAGAACAGCTATACATGGATCATACAACACAGCTGGGCTTGGTTAAAAACCAAAGTCTCAAGAAGCTACCAACTTCCAAGAAATTATGCAAGAAGTTATCTTTATCCTTAAGTTATCCTTGACACTTTAAATAAAAGAAGCTACCATGTTCCAAGAAATTATGCTTTTTGCCCCCAATCATTCTACCCTAGGGTTCTTGCATCAACAAACCTAATGTAAAGAGTCAATTCTCAGCAAGAAAATTTAGAGGACGAAAAACATTAATTACTCACAAAAACTAGTGAGGAATATAGGAAAAAAGATTTTTTTTTTTTTCTGTGCATAAGGAAAATCTTAAAGGAAATAGGTTGCTTCTTCATAATACCACTAAACATTTGTCCACGGTCAAAAACTAATATTTGATCGCATGTAAATAAGCCCAACCATGATTGAACACTATATAATTTATCTGGCACATTAAATAAATAATATAGGAAATATAGCAATACCGATATCATGTGCAAACCATCAACATAGCAATACTTGATTGATATTGACCAAAATTATATCAACATAATAACGTCTTACTAAAGCTATCAAAGTCATGAACAGAAGAACTTGTGCACTAAATGTCGAAACCTCATGCTGTTTTTTTCCATAAATTTTAAAATTGCCATTAAAGTATCTAACAGTCTTAATATGCAAAAACCATAATCTTAGAAGCATGCTAAGTCGCTAAGGATTTATGGCACATAACACATGCACATAATCATCCCTAATGCTGGGAAAATGGTGCATTTTGTAATCAAAGGAGGATCTGCGACTGCAAATATAAATTACAAGGACATACAAACATAAACCAACAAATTTTAATCAAAACATAATACCACATACCTCCTGATCAGGTTGTCTTTGACAGTCAACTGGGACCTGATTTTTGTCATTCATTAAAAATGTTATCTGATCTGAATAATCCCAAATGCATAACTGCAATAACAGATTAAAAAAATGTCAATTTCTATCAGTAATAATAGAATTGTCTGTGTGTGTAAAACATAGGAAGGGGGTCCACTTAATAACATTTTCTAGAATACAAAATTGACAAATTTAACCGTTGAATCATGTCATATCATCTTGATAATCATGCATGAAATTTTTTACATAAATTGAACATTCATAAGTATGTAATCTTATATTCAACATTTACTTGTATTTTGAAAAACATATTATACATTAAAATAAAGTTTATTGATGAAATGTCAAATAATTTGTAAAATATATGAATTTTTTTGGACTTTATCTATTTAATGTCAACTCTTAATCCAACTATTGGATTAATGGAATTTAATTTGTATAAAAAGTTATTAAGTGGATATAGACAAAACTTACACTGAGTAAGTGAATTCCTTCACACACACACACATAACTATAGCTGTAAAAAGAATATTATTTTACCATCTCTGAATCCACACTGAACATTTTGCAGGCTCTTTTAAAGAGCTCAGCTGCATTGTCCTAAAAAGAAGGAAATAAATGGGAACAGCGAATTAGAATTTGAATACTATGAAAATGAACAAATAAATATCATGATTCCTTAATGTTGTTGAATATAAAAGCACTCATATAAATGATGGAAGACATAAATTATGCATCTAAAGTCTCAGTATCCCATGAAGAAATATGATTATAAAAAATTGACTAATTAAATGAGCCAAGTCAATCCAAAACCTTACCATTAGCTACCTCATGGACAAGAATACTGCTAAAAGAAATTGAAGGGAAAAAAAACGAGCTAAGAGAGATATTAGAGATTAGAGAGAGAGAGAGAGAGAGAGACCTTTTTGCTTATTCTTACTCCAAATGAATTTGTTTCCTTTTGAACAGAAAGCCTAAGTTGTAAAGGATATACATCTGCCATATCACTGTCAGTAGCTGAAAAGCCTTTGTCATCCTTCATTACATTTTTTGAATCACTATGCCTACATGAAATATCAAAGCACACGATCATGCAGATATAACAAAATAAATATTCTGCTTATTAAGCAGCATGCAATTAACTACTTTAAATTCTATACAGGAAGTATAAATATGCTAATAAAACAAAGACATAAAAGAGTAATATGACCTAAAATTATGAATCAATGCCTCAAATTAAGAATCATTAATATGCTAGTTGTTTTTAAGTTCCAGGTTTACATGTAGTATATATAACATATGGTACCATCAAGGGGGACTCATTTAGAAAATAATTAATTAGATATTAATGGTCAAGTGAGCAGCTTTTATTCAACATCTGTGGAGCGAGCTACTGATACAATGATACCTAATGGTTATCATATAACAGCTAAGATTGAAGAATAAGTACCAAAATTATTTTGAGAATTGATGCAAAACATAATAATTAACACCACTAGCCCTCTCATCCATATCATCCATCCCTAAAGGTGACATATCTGGTGAACCAGAAAGTTTTCTTCATGTGGCAATAAGTATACTTGATCGTGCACCTTCAAAAAGAAGTCCATCACTAATATGAAAAGTATGCTTATGTGTGCCCAAAATTTATGGACAAGACGCTACAGGGTGCAAACTAGCTTCCCAAAAACTAGCAAACACTTACAGAAATTCTGACTATCTGGCATATCTTCTAGTAAAAAACCCAATTTGCTCAAATAACTAATGAACTCGTACTGTAAAAAGTCGAGCATAAAAAAAAGGTAGAATTCTTTTTGCCACAGAAACAGAAAAATCAATGATATTTGACTCTTATGTCTATGGAGTGAGACAAACTATTTAAACTATTAAGCACGAAGACACTGCTCAAAGCTGTACCATAAGCGTGCAAAGCTAGGGGAATTTCACAAAGCACAAAGTACAACACCCTCGATCTAAACTTCAAAGCTATAGGATCCAAACCACAGGTTGAAGTAAAAAAGAGTTGCATCAGTGCACATTCGAACTTAAAACATCATACATTCTAAGTCACTTATCCATCTTTACTCACCACTTGAGTGCCTGCAACCACATATCCCCAGATACCAAAGCAAAGTCCCGGCCAGATACACCCACTTCGCCACCGTTTTCACGAATGTGCTGCGAATCCTCCTCCCTCCGGAGACTGAACACAAGATCTGGGTTGAAGATGTTATTGATAATCTTCATAGGACCAGCATAAGACGAACCAGGAAAAGAGGCAAACGCAATTCCCTTCTTCTTATCAGAATCCGCTACCGGCATTGAATCCTGAGCATCCTTCCACCACCTGAAACACACAAAAACCAACCACCAACACTCTTCACACATCCAATCTCAATCAACCAATGCAGACAAGCTCGGATCACAGAAAAATCCAAAAAAAAAAAATACACGCTAGCCAGTTCGATTAATCTGCGGAAAACACAAAATCAATACACGACGAAATCAAATTCAGCCGGGTGTGGATTGGTCCAACCCTAGACGCGCATTGCTAGCTCCGTTGCTTCCGATAATCGAGATTCACAGTGAGGAAATAGAGTCACAGATTTAGGGAAAGTTGAATTGAATTGAATTGAAGTGAGAAATGAGTGAAGAGAAAAGACCTGTGAGGAACGTAATAGACTCGCTGGTCCTTGTGTGAGTCCGGTCGCTGAGAGTTATCAGAACAATCTTCGGAGGCACAGTCCATTGCAGAGACAGAGAGATTTAGAAAATTGGCTTCGAAAATTTGCAGATTATTATTATTGTTACTATTTATAGAGCAGGGAATGAAGGATTTGCAGAGAAAGAAGTAACAATAACAATACAATACAAGTGAAGAGGAACGATGCAATGCAAAAATGCAATACAGAGAGGGAGGGAAAAATATATCCTACGTTACGCTTCGTAAATTTATAACTCATTTACTGCCCCTTCAATTCATTTACTGCTTTTTTCCGGAAAATCTTCGGAGTATTAATGTCCATTTATTTGACCAAATAAATTTTTCTTACGTCTTTCTTTTAAGACAATAAATTATTCTTACGTCAACTTATCAATTTTCAATAAATTATATATTTTTCTATAAAAACAATATTTTTAAATAAATTATTGTTTTCTTCTACTATATCATAAATACATGCATTTATTACAACATTAAATAGTATTTTAAATAATAAATGCGTTTTCACTCTCAGGTCAACATTTTAACGTAAATTTATACTAATATAAAAAAAAAATATAGGTTTGAAAATATTTAATGTTTTATGAGTTTAATTTTGTAAATTATTAGAATAAAAAATTATATTATTTTAATTAAAAAGTATTATTAAAATTATTTTTAAAGTAGTTACTATAAAATTCAATAATTTTACAAAAATTATCATTTGTGTTAGATAACAATGTAAATAAAAAGTGTAGACAAATTTTATACTGTCAAAGTATTTAAAATAAGTTATTTTTATTAGTGGCTCTACCTTTGAAAATTTATTATTCAATAGTTTTATATTTTTAAAGTTTAATTTGTGTATAATTTTAATATAAATATCCCATAAGATTTGACCTTTTACTATCCCTTAAAATAATCTAAAGGTGTTAATTTTTATTGCACACTATAAAAAATTGTTGAAAAGGAATTTTACGCTATTTTCAGATTGATGAAAAGAGTTTGTAAAAAAAAAAAAAAAAAGATTAATGAAAAGAGATGGAATAAACTAAAATAGAATAAAGTAGAATAAAACATAATAATAGAATAAATTCAGTTTATTGTTTAAAATAATTTGTGATAAAATGGAACAAATTTTTCATTCAAAATTAAGGATGCAAAAATAAATTACTATTATTATTATTATTATTATTTTACTCTTATACTATCCTTATTTTTAAAATAATAAAACAAAGGAAACATTCAACACAATAAAGAAGCCATTTAAAATATGAGTTTAATTACTATGTACTGATTATATGAAACAAATAAAACTGTTAATTAATTAAAAAATACTTTAAATGTGACTTTTAATTTATTATAAAAGTCTGTATTAAATGCCCCTTTAGCGGAGTAATAACCATCCTAACATCCTTTGAAAACCAATTTGGTACTAGTACAGTAGTTACCAAAATGATTTCAAAGACACTGTGAAATTGATTGTCGTTACCAATGTCGTATGTCTACGACACAATCATATTTGGGGAAAGGCAGAGAAGAAAAAAAGTCAGGATTTTGCGAAAACACTCTAGGACTATTTAGTCTTTTTCAATTATGTATACATATTTTGATTATGAATTTAGATCTGGGTAAATAGAAGTTACACACACACACACGACCCTAATTCATAGTGGAACTAAACTATTATTATGGAGACTGTCATTTCGAGTAAGTTCACTTAGGATATGTTGTTATACATAAAATTTAATAATTTTGTTAAATAAAACCTAAAATAAAAAACTTGTTTGAGCCAAGTTTTGGAAAAATAAAATAAAAGCAGATCTCAAATATCCTTTGCCACGAGCCTATGACACAAAAAATGATGGTTGTGGGCCTCAAGGAAACCCTAATGGTAGCTGTTCCACAAAATAATATTGCACTATTTTATTGCTGTAAAGTTGGTGCTTCAATCGTCTGTTCACGTGATGAACCAATATCATGTATTCATCTACTTTTCATCTTAATTTGCAACAATGCATAGTAAAATTCGTCAACCTCATCACGTGCTTCTGAGATTAGTAATCCTATAGCAATGGCTAATTAGTAATTATCTCGCACTTTGAATATAAATTTGTCTTCGCTTGGGGTCATTCAGTCCTATTGTTTAACTGTCGAATGCATTGATGAATTGATAGTGTTATTTTAATTCAATTATTAGTCCAACTCTCGGGGTATACAATAACATTAAGTATTTAAAAAGAAAATTTGACCATTTAGAATAATCTTACCTATTTTTTGCAAAAATAGAAAATATATTACTAATACTAAACAGGTTTATTTTTTTCCTTTAAAAAAAACTAATACTAAATATGGCTGCTACTACTACTTCCATTTTTATTTATAAAACCCAAATTATAATTATTATTTATTTATTTTTATAAGACTCAAATTATGAGATGCTTCTTGAAGTAATTGTTTTTTTTTTTCTTTTTGACAGTTGTTTTTTGGGCCACAGCGTCAAAGTTTTTTAATTGTTTGTGACCGCAACGCGATTGCAATTGGGACCGTATCAGCTGTATTCGTCCGCGATTTTCCACAATATCAACAAATGCAATGAAACCGCAATGCCACTGAGACTATGTTCAAAACCTTGTAGAAATAGTTTACATCAATGTCAAAGTGGCAACCTATACTATTAGAGCGATGGCCACTTCAGTTCAGATATCACAGAAGATCCAAAAACGATTTTGAATTTAAAGGTGATGCAAGTTAATGGCTCGTTCTTCTCATTTTTCAGTGTCATCTCCACGGCGTAGGTGCCCTGTAAACATTAAAGGCAAGGAGTTGATCTCACATCTCAGCAATACATTGTTCGAAATTCAAAAATAGAAAAGGTTTACCTCTCAATAAAACTGTTATCACAGAAAAGCATGCTTGAAACAAAAACAGGAGTACAGCCATCTTACTAGATTGCTCTGACCCATCAGAGTTTAAGTGACTCTTAGAACCTCCTTGGATACAAGGCAAAAAGTGATTTTGAGAGCATTTGATAATTTCTTTACTGAAAAAAGCTCAAAATTTATAGTAGAGAAACTTATGACTTGTATATAAATAGACCCTTAATAATCAACTAGGATAGTTATCACACCTATTATCCAAGGTCAATTACTAAGGATTACAAGTCTAGACTAGCTAGATTCATGAAATTCCATACACTCTAAAAGATTCAGAAGCTTAAAAACAACTCAAGAAGGAAGAATGAATACCAAATATGAAATACCTAAACAGATGTTAAATATATCAATAGTATGTAAATCACATGTACATGTAAGGGAAAATCACATATTTTGCACTAAAGAGTGATTAATAAATAAGAACATGCATTGCTTGCTTTGATGCTAAAGAATACGGAATATTATCTCTCTACAGAAAATTAAGTGTCGTTCTTACTCCATAATTGCTAACATTCATTTATGTGTTAAAGGGCTCTTTATGGATGTCAAAGGAGACTTCATTTCATGATAAGGTGAAATTGATAGATTGGCTTCGTTGCTAAAAGCTTATAATTGGTAAATTGAAACTAACTGGTGGGGCAAATGCAGGTAAATTTTGGGTGTGAGCAACCACAAAACTGCCAGGAGCAACAGGACATGATATTTCCTCACAAAAATCATGGATTTCTTTATGGACAACAAAGCCCAAGTATGAAACTGCAGTTACCCACTTTCCTCCATAAACAGCTTCCCCTGCATCAAAGATAGACAGCACAGCAAGTCAACAACTCTATTCACAATCAACTAACATATAATACTCTGTTCATACGTACAATTATAATTTCGTTTGTCCCTATAATCACCACATAAGGCTACTAACTAAGTACTAACCTGGTCCCTGCATGAAAGAAAAATCGAAATCGGAAAAACACCATAATAATAATATAGATAAGGAAAAGAGGGGTTACCACTTACCAGTAGCAGCTGAAATCTTAAAGGTAGCAGGGCTAGCACGCACAACAGGTTCTGGTTTAATTTCAACTCTAGATACCTTCACAGCATAGTTTACATCAGCTGCATAAATTTTGAGAGGAAAATTAAACACACAAAAAGTTAATTAGTAAAGTTCCATGAGACCATATCATGAGTAATTGGGTACCATTTTTCTGTCAATATATCACACTCACAATCACCGAATTAATCAACAAAACTGACTCCAATTAAAATTTAATCTCCCAAAATAAAATAAAAAAGAAAGAAAAACAGAGAATTTTACTATGGAGGTCGTGATGTGTTAAAAGTTTCAGAATTGCAGGATAAAATTTCAAAGAAAACCAATGGGAGAGAGAGGAAGTACCGCAGTATCTGAAGGTAGTAGCTTGAGCGTGGAGAGATGAAAGGATGAGGATGAATAAGCATAAAAGATGGTTGAGCTTTGGGTGAAAATGAAACTCCATAGTTAAGGTTCTTCAAAGATAGGGAGAACAATGTATGCGGATGAATCACTGTGCACTTATAAATATGGTTGGCAACTTGGCATGATTTAGGTTAATAAGTTTCAATCGAATTCATTTGAAGGGTAATAATTACGAGTAAAATTCATTAATTAAATTAAATATACCTCTAACTAAAAGCCGAAATAAACACAGAAAACGATTTGGATTAGCATCCCGTTACTGTTTTTACTTAATTTAATTAAATTGACTTTGAGTGTGACACTGACGTTGACGCACGTTGAATCTGTTCCACTGTTCTGTTATCACTGTTATGTATATCACGCACTCTCTCTCCTAGAAAACCAAATGGTAACAGGAATCCGCAGATTCGTTTATTCATAAAAAAGGCCGTTGGTTCCCGTTTCACGAAACACCTACTACAAAGTACAAAGCGAATGGAATTTGACGGAGTTACCTCCCAACTCAACTCCGTTACTCTCGACACACGCCTCCATGATGGATCCCTTCATCCACAAGCTCCGTCGCCACCTTCTCGCATGGCTTCACCGATCTCGCTCCGGTAATCTCAATTCTCACTCCACGCTTCTTCATTTCAATTCTTTCATATCTCAATTTCAATCAATTCCAATCCAATTATCAAATTGAACGCGAACACGACACTTTTTTTTGCGGTGATTTGTTCAGGTGTGGTGTTTTTCGTGCGGAGAATTTCGTATAAGGACGTTAGAAGAGCCACGGACGGTTTCCACAGAGTCGTTTATAGCAATTCTGAGGTTTCTGCGTACGCTGCCAAGTTTGGAGACGGTGGCGGCGTTTGTTTGGTGAGAGAAGTGAAAGGTTTCGACGAAGGAAACGACAATTTCTACAGACACGTGCAGTTCTTGGGGCGCTTGCGTCATCGCCATCTTCTCTCGCTCAGAGGCTTTTCCGTCGGACGCAATCACAAGAGGTTCATCGAGTTTGCTCTGTTTCGCATTCTCATTGTGATTCGTTTTAAGTTCCAGTAACAATGGACAGATGCGGCTACAATTACGATTGCGTTGCGGATATTTAAAAAATCTTGAAGTTGCAGCCAAAGTCACAATCACAAACTGTTTTTTAAAATCTTGATAAAATGTGATTTGTTTTATCTTCTTGTTTTTTTGTTTATTTTTCTCGATGAGTATTTGTTGAATTCTTTTGTACTACTATAAGAAATGGACATGGGCACGAGCTACTGTTACAGTTAGAGTGTCCTCTCCTCGGTATAGGTGTAGAAATTTTGTAACTTTCTATTTTGGATTATCTCTGCAGGTTGCTCATATTTGACAACATAGAAAATGGGAGCTTGAAGGATCATCTAAATGGTAAATTTAGAAATCCGAAAAAGCAATGTTTAGAGGACCTTCTCTCAATGACATATTTTGATTGATTTTGTTTCAATGATTGGGTGTTGTTGGCAGACCCTTTGAAGACTCCCTTGGATTGGAGGAGGAGGTTACATATAGCTAATGGCGTTGTGGCTGCACTGGTAAGCTCTGCAAATTATATTAAAGCATGTCCAAGACCAGAAGTGCTTAATACTTTGATTATGCTTATTTTCTGTGACAATTAATTTGAAGAACCTGAAATTTTAATGTCCCGTTAAGTGATTTTTTAAAATGATTGGTTAACACATACATATGGCAAAGTTAGTGAATATTGAAAACTGGGCCACTTGGCTCCATGGATAGGGGTAGAAGTTAGCTTCTGTGTGTCATCTTCTCGCTAGCAACTAATATGATGTGGGAATTGCTAACTGTTGTCATAGTCAGCAAGTTTAAAACTTCCAAGAATAAACTTCAAATTGGGATGTGGGAATTGCCAACTTTTGAACAAGTAGTAGAAGTGTAGAACTACAAAATTTGTCATGCATGATTATCTGATTTTTGTCCATATGTTGATTTTGGAAGCAGGAATACTTGTTTCTCTTCAGTGACCCACCAGTGTGTCATGTCTCTATCACCTCAAGCAATATTATGTTAGATGAGAACTTCACAGCCAAAGTAAGGAAATAGTTCCCTTTCTCAATGTAAACTCTTACTTGTTTTATATCTCATTTCAGATTTACATACCGGAGGCAAATAAAACACTCCAATTTATATATCGTATTATTAAGTTAGATTGCCTTCTGCAATTACAGCTATCTGACTTTGGCCTTCTTACATCTGGTGGAAATTCTGTTATGGTGCCATATTCAGAAGGTCACTTCTTGTAAACAACTCTTACAACAAAATCATTAAGTGCTTACATTTTGTTACTTTACATTCATGCGCTTACCATTCTCTTCCATATCAGATTTGAAGCAGAGAAGTTGTAAGATTATATTTCAACTTGGAGTGCTCATACTGGAACTGGTCACCGGACAGTCTTCAGAGATGGAAGGTTCCGATTTAATTGAATGGATCCAGGAATCCAGATTTTACAATTCCATAGATAAGATGCTAGACCCTGATCTTGGTAACAATTATGACTGTGCGGAGCTTAAAAGTCTTCTGGGTGTGGCAAAGTTATGTATCAAATCTTGGGACAAGCCTTCATTTACAATTCCACAGTTATTCCGGCATCTCCAAAAGAAGATTGATATTAGCCATTACTAGGATTGTTATATGTTTTGTTTGAAAACCCTGTGCTTTCTTGGGAAAATATTCAGCACTCCCTTATGTGAATGCTTTCAGTTTTCGTACCCCTTGAAGAGTTGAAGAGTCAGTTTTGATAACTGCGATAGTGTTCATTTGAAATTACATTACATGAAGAGAAAAATGTCAATAGTTGTCGATTTTTGTAACACTCCTTTTGTCTGGTGAAATTCAAGGCTAGCTCTAATAATAGAGTGGATTAAGATAATATATACAGTACTATATATATTTACGACTGTGTTTGACTGTTTGTTAAGTTCATGGAGTAATTTATATTAGTCATTACTGGGTGTATTTCAGTTTTGATTTACACCTTATTTATAAAGAATTTTAATTTAATACCGTTAAATTATTATTTCGTTCCGATTAAATATTTTATTTCAAATAAACTAGTTAACATGTATATATTTATAAAGAATCTCTATTTATGTACGTCAAATTATAAGGAAACTATATAAAGAATTTGATTTATTCTCTATGTTAAATTATTATGATTTCTCTTTAAACGCAAATTGGGCAATATTTATATGCTTGAAATTTACCAATTTGACAACAAACGGAATCGCATAGAGAAAATGTTATTTTAAAAAAATTGATAAAACAATCTTCCCTAAGATTCGAATTTAAAAATATTAGTTAATTTTAAATAATTCTATATAAATTGACCCATGTGCTTGATAGTGTAAATTTTTTATTTTAATTGTTTAATATAAAATAAGATAAAAAATCATAATAAAATGAATTTTAAGCATTAGTTTAAAAAAATTATAAAATGTTTCAAATTTCTTAAAAAATATAGTAAAAAAATATATTTGTATAACTATAAAATAACATTAACTAAATAAATCAATTTCTTTATGAACAATATTTAAAATTGTGAAATATATATTTATAAAATTGTTTAATATTTTTTCTATTAAAATATATATTAGTTATAATTTATTTTTTCTCTGAAAATTGTATAATTAATATATATACATCCTGTATGCAGATTGTGGCCAATTAGTTATAATTTTATTTTTTCTCTGAAAATTTATATTGCAAGCATCTCCAGTATTTAACATTCCATATTGCAGATGCAGCATTCACTAATTATATTAAAGGATTATCTCCATCAACTCTGGATATGGAGCTTCGAATGTTTCAGATCATTGATGATGATCAGCAAGAAACAGTGAAGAGACCTAAGTTGGGATCGATCGAATGGCTTCTGGATTATTTTATTCATGAGCTTTCCTGCAGAAATAATTTCGAGTTTCTACAAGCTGTCATCAGGCTATTTTTGAAGGTTAGGGACTTTCAATGTTGACTATTTTGACTGTTTATTGAGTTTAAATGAATGTGATTTTTCTTTTTGGCTGATTATATGTTCACAATATTTCTTCATCTGGCCAGATTCACGGTGAGACAATTCGGCAGCAGTCATGCTTACAAGAAGATCATGTTAGGTATTTGTTGGCATCACGTGGATTTAGTCCTTTTAAGTTTTAACTTTTTTTTTTTTTAATTTTGTTCATGATATTTTAAAATTTTTAATTTATTACTTTAATCTATATTTTAAATATATTTTATTAAAAAAATTTAAAAGTTAATAGAATTAAATCATATTAATTTTAATTCCTTGTAACAGGGTCAGAAAAATAAATATATATTTTTATCTAATAAATAAAAATATAATAAATATTCTTTGTCTTAAATAAATATTAAATATGAAACTAATTAAATATATTTTTCCTTATTTTAACAAGTTATTTTTCTTACCCGTTTGATATTTTGTTTTAAATTTCATTAATCTACATATTTGAATTAGCTTGTTTTGATTTAAAGAAAAACAAAATGTTAACAGAAATATCTCGACAATGCAAATTTTGGATCAACGTCATGTAAAGCAGAGGTTGTACCATTATTTTAATTCAGACTTAATAAAATGATTTTCTTAAAAAAAAGAGTTGTGAAGCATATGTTGCCTTTTGACCAAATATTGGCACTTTTGTACTAATTCACTCTAGCTCAATTCCTTTTGCAGTCGACTGATAATAATGTAGAAATAACGTTTTTATGCTATTAAGAAATCAAATATCATGTAGACAGTATAACTTTAAAATTAACGATTAAAAAATAGCATTTTTTTCATATGACATTATATTAATGTATTTAAATTAAACTCGTTATTTTCCCTATTCCTAATAAAAATAATATAAATGAATAAATATGATATTTTGTAATTTTTAAATTGTAATTAAATACTGAACATCATCTAATTTCATATGAAAATTAGGCTATAATTTTAAAAGACAGATAAAAATAATAGTTATTCTTGAAAACAATAAATGAAAAAAATATATATACCAATGCAAGCAGAGTGATGAGAAGAAAAAATTGTATTTAGGATGTCTTTTATGAAATAATAGTAATAATAATTTTTTGGCCACTAAATGTTTGCTTGTCAAAATCGTTTGATCAAAACACTAATTATGTTTAGTCCCGCACAAACGGCTAAAAATAACATAATCAAGAGCATCATCAATCACACCAAAGGTTCTGTGGATCATTGATTACTGCTGAGCGCACTGTACTCTCTGAGCACCTCCATGCATATCGTCATCCTCCTCGTATGCCTCCTGCTGAGCTTGTTGCCTCCTCCTTGTTTCTTCCTCCATGTTCACATCAAGGAGTGTGGTTTCCTCACACTCATCCAGCTCCATGTCTGTCAACTGTGATAAAGGCTTTGATGGCAGAACACCCTCCAAAGCCTTCACTTGTTCAACACTCAGTGAATCAGGAAATTCCACTGAGAAATGAATGTACAGCTTTCCCTTCAGAAAGTGCCTCTGGTAGTTTGGCATTCCCTCATCGTTTATTGCCTTGTATGAATCTGCAAGTTAGAAATAAATTAAATATTAATTCATGTTTCAATCAACAAGACAGTGACAACAAGATCAGATGTGATGAAACATTTACATACCAGGTTTAACAACCTCCCCAGGGTTCGATTTGATCAGAAGCTGCCGGCCATCCAAGTGGGTCAGCACAAACTGGAAGCCACATAGAGCCTCAGTAAGAGACAATGTGTGCTCTACAAAAAGGTCATCGGCCTTTCTTTTGAACTTTGGATGTTCCTTCTGTTGTACGACAAAGACAATATCCCCAGTGACTGTATCAGGCTGTGCAATAAACAAAAGCTCAAAGTCAGTCTAATTTCCATAATCTGGCAGTGTCAGTATCAAAACATTCTCCTCAACAATGAACATACCGCTTCGTCAGCTTCACCAGGGAATGTAATCTTCTGTCCATTCTGCATTCCCTTCTCCACAGCGACTTCAAGTACTTTCTTCTCCTGAACAACTTTCTCTCCCTTGCACTGTTGGCACCTGTCTTTGTCAGTGATTGTTTCTCCAGTACCCTTACACTCATTGCAAGGATGCTGCATTTGCTGAATCATAGAAGGACCAAGGTGCCTAATAGACACCTTCATACCAGTACCCTGGCAACCAGCACAGGTCATTGAAGCCCCGGACTTTGAACCCTTCCTGTAATCAGTTAAAATAATGTCAAAAATCTTGTTAACAAAAGATGATCAATGAACATGCTCATCAAATACACCTAATTGCACAACACACCCATTGCATTTTGAGCACAACACGTTTCGTGAAAGAGAGAGTTTCTTAGATGTTCCGAGGTAAATATCCTCCAGAGAAACCTTCAGGGGATGAACCACATCTTCTCCCCGTCTCTGCCTTCGTCCTCTACTGCCACCACCTGTTTATACATGATTACAAATTAGACCAATTACGTAATCATTAATTAAAAAAAATCCCTTTCAAATAAACAAATCATACCTGAAAAAGGACTTCCACCAAAGAATGAACTGAAGATATCAAATGGATCATGGCCCCCGCCACCACCACCCATTCCTTCCTTAAGAGCATCTTCACCATAAGTATCATAAATCTCACGCTTCTCAGGGTCACTCAGAACCTCATAGGCTTGAGCAAGCTCTTTGAACTACACCAAAAAAAAAAAAACGCACACAGATCCATCACCAAAACAAACATCTATTCAATATTACAAACTAACTAAGCGGATTCTTAATGGCACAAAACACCAAACACCATCCAATCACAACGCAGAAACATCACAAAACCAATAAACACAATCTCTAATCCTATTTTCCCCCTTTTCCCCCAATTTCCCTAACCCTAATTTAATTCTACACTACATAAAATTAATTAACTTTGCAGTATCAATCAATCAAATAACAATTCAAACCACAACATCGTCATTCAGAACTATCAAATCAAATAATCAACACAAATACGAAATCAAATTTCAATAAAGCCAAAAATGGTACCTTCTCGGGATCACCGCCTTTGTCGGGATGGTTCTTAATTGCGGCTTTCTTGTAAGCCTTCTTCAAATCATCGGGCGAAGCGGTTTTGGAAACACCAAGGATTTCATAGTACCTGGTGCTGTCGCTTTTCTTCGGTGCCCTTCCGAACATCTTCTACCTCCGAATCGAAACCCTAATTTTTCCACCGAGTTTTGGAAGTTCAGGCTGCAGCACTAGATCTCCACGGAATGCGAGAGAGAAGAAGCGCTAGGCCAAAGGTAAATTCTAATTCACTAATTTCCTCTCTCGCGTCTTTATATATACACTGGTCCTTGGTTCATTGGACGGCCACGATTAGAGCTCAAATATTCTTAGGTCACGCGGAAGGGTCTAGAAGTCTTATTCGCCAAGTTTTTGTGACGAAGCGTGAGCCGTTGGATCTGTACTGCACCTTTGGTGGATCTAGGTTTTCTTCTAGATCCTTCTTTAGCGAAATGAGTAGGTTTTTTTTCTTCTTCTTTTTTTTGTTTTTCTTAATTATTTTATTATAATTAAATTCTTTTTTCGCAACCTCTTGGCGCCAGAATTGACTTCCTTGGTTTTCCACGGCTGGCTACCACTAACCGACTCGTTTGGTCCCATATCATTCACTCGTTTTTCAGGTGGTCTTGGTCTTCTTCTTTTTTAATTTTAAATTAAATTAAAATTGATCTTTTTTTTATTGAAATAATTAAATAATAAAATATTCATACATTGTAAACTTATTTTATATAGTCAATTAGTTACCACTTATTATTTAATAACTTTTAAAATAATTTTATAAATTAATTATCTTATTATAAATAACAAATTATGATTAACTAAACAATATAAAATAATTTTATATCGAAAATACATAAATCTTTTTTCATTATTAAAATGAACTAACATGATAAACACGTATATATTTTTAGGTTTCTTTAAAGAAATATTTTTTAAAAGGTTTTTCTTAAATGTTAATTTTAAACACTTATTAAGTTATTATTAATCTTATTTCTAACATGTCTTATGTTGAGTGACGGATATAGGGTCGGGTAAGTAGGGGTATTTTTCTTTAAATAATAATATTTATTATTATATATATATATATATATATATATATATATATAAAAAAGGTGGACCTACATTGGTCCTTGGGGACTATGGCTAGGGATGGTAATGGGTAGGGTATAGTACTTGTTTCCATATCGTGTATTTGGAAAAAATACATGTCATTGGTTTTATATATGTGCGGATAGCAATTTCAATTCCCATTTTCACACCTTCTAAGTAGTTATATACTCATATCTACACTCGCGACCCGCGTTTTCCATATATATAAAATAAAAAATCATTAAAAAAATTCATATAATATTAAAATCAAATAAACATTGATTTATCAAAACTTAGGTTATAAATAAATAACATTACAAAAATAATCATTCAACATAAAGATTATAAATATTCTAATATAAACAAAAACTCTAATTAAATGAAAAAATTAATATATTTTAAAAATTAATTAGTTTATAATTATATATTAAAAATTAAAAATAAAACACAAATAGATATAATATTCTGACTTCATCATTCAAATGAATTTCTCCATATTTTACAAATACTTATTTCTATAGTTTCTATATTACTTTAAACCACTAATATAAATAAAAATTAAAACACGATAGTATATCAAAATTAACGTATAAAAAGAATAATTAAAATAAAAAATAGATAATTAAACAATTTTAATTGAATAATTTATATAATAAAATTACAATTATATTAATTAATATATATATATATATATATATATATATATATATATATATATATGGTGCAAGGGCGGGATGGGTATTATATTACCTGTACCTACACCCATTCTTGTGAAATTTTGTGAGTAAATATCTGCCTCATCCCCATTCCTATTGTGCGGGTTATTACCCTATTCACGTATGGGTATTTTGTAAGTACCCGTAAGGTTTGGGTCTATATTATCATCTCTAGCCATGGCCCCCCCAACTTTTTGGAATTTTTTTTTACCATATGTTTAAAGGGGGTGTATTAAGTAATTTATGGGGTGCATTTAGTAATTTTAGGTGTATATTTAGTAACTTCACAATATATTAGAGGCACATTTGTAATTTAAGGGGTGTATTTAATAATTTTATAATACATTCATTTTATTTTTTTCAGTTATGCTTTAGAATTCTAATATTCATTATTTTTTTTATTATACTTTTAATTTTATAAAATATCTTATACAAATATTATATTTGGCTAGATTTATTATTAATATTATATAATTTTTTTTCTAAATTATCAAATTAATATAATTCTTATTTTTTTAGAAAAAATTATTGGAATATTAAATTTTAATTATCATATAATCAAGTTTATCTTTAATTTTTTTTTAAATGATAAAATTAATAGTAATTTTATCTTCTTTTTTTTATATATAAATCTTATATGAATTTTATATTAATATTTTATTAACTTTAGTTATTATATAGTTATTTTTATCTTTTATTTTTTTCTAAATTATAAAATCATCATATTATCTCTTTTTAATACCATAAAGTATCAAATTTTAACTTATTTTTTAAATTATAAAATTAATAGTAATATTATTTTATTTTATAAATAAATTTTATCTAAATATTATATTTGATTACTTTTTATTATTATATATAATTAACTATTTCTTTATCTAAAATTACAATTATCAAATTTTATTTATCTTGCAAGTAAATGGTTTTTTTTTCTTCTTAAATTGCACATCGCATAAAATATCATAGTCACAAGTTATTATAGTCGATAAAAGACAAATGTTAAAAAACATCACCATATAAAACAAAGGTATTTATAATTTTTATATTTCAAATTTGATTTCATTTTACAGCAATATGAAAGATGGATTTTTGTATATTTGTTAGTGTACATTAAAAAAAAATTACTAAAAAATTTAATATAAATTCAATTATAGACGATTTTCATGACATATAATAAATACGTTTTACATTTCTGATATATATGTATTTTTTTTTATTGACGCATTTTGATGTATTATTAATATAACTAATATTTTATATCAATTTATAAATATTGTATATATAATTGATTAAATAAATTTTTTATTAAATAATTTTTTTTTAATTATCCCCCTCTATCCTTTATTTCTGGGTTTGTCCATATATATATATATATATATATATATATATATATATATAATATCTAACTAGATAAAATTTAAAATATAAAAACATAAAAAAAAATTAATAAAAATGGAAATTAGAGATCAATTTGTAAAACTTGAGGTGGAAAATCAAAACAAATACATGTATTCATATATTTTCCAAAATTCAGGTGGTGCATATGCACATCCGCAGTCTACCGAAGTTCGTCATTGCTTATGTTAATCTGGTATATAAATAAAAAATCAAATATTAATTTTATCTCTTTTAATCAATTATATTTATCTTTATTTGTAAACTACTGCTGTTATTTTAACTCGCCATTCATTCATTGATGAGTAAAATCTAATCCGGACCTAAAATATATATAATTTAAACTAATCTACGAGGAATTGCAAAAAATATTAAAGTCAGGCTCAAGTAGTTAAAAATTATTTATATTTGAGTCCAAAAATATATCTTTTGTTAGTTATATTTATAGGTAAAAAAAAATTCTTATTTTTATTTCGTATAAGAATCATTATCTTTTTTATCTATTTTGTTATCTTCGTTTTTAAACTAGTATTTTAGTTTGTAGAAAATAAAGATAGTGAATTATTTATTCTCTCTTGTAATTATTGATACCAATATTAAGTCGTTTTGAGTAAGATCAAAATTGAATTTCTTAACCGGGGTCTTCTTGAATTTAAGTTTTATAGAAAAAAAAATGCAATTGAAAAAAAATAGTTAGAATCTTATCTCTCAATAAAAACTAGTTATTTAGGAAGTTGATAAATATTTTTCAATCCATAATATAGTAACCCAACAAAATTACTAGAATCTGACTTGATATCCAATGTCTAATGTTGGTTCTTCAATTAATGCTCAATACTCCAAAAGCACAATCATTTCACCAGACAGAACTTGACCATGTGAATTCCAACGCCAAGCATTAGCTAGTAGCTACAACTACAATTGTGGTGCCAAAGTCTAAAAAGTAAAATAATAATAATCTAAAAATACAATATAATAAAATAAAAATGTATAAAAGTTGAAATTCTAATTCTAAAAATATAAAATTAATAATTTCACATCAACTGTCATTTTTCAAAAGCCTTCACAATCAAAATAACTTTAATTGGTTTTCCATGGAATAACCTTAAAATGGCTCCTCAATGTCTTCTCAAAACTCAAATATTGATTTGGCCTCTAAAAGTTAGAACCTAACATCTCATTTTTACTCACACATGCCTCCGATTAAACTCTTAATATTTAACTATCAACACACATGGATCCGATTGTCTTGGTAATTCTTTTAAAATATATATTAATTTTAAAAACATTTCTCTTAAACGGCGCTAAGTTCTTCAAATTTGTTTGGTCACCTTTACGCTTTTCATTTTTTCTTTGTTGACAGTAGCTTTTCAAATTAAAACGACTTGCAGTTGCTTTAATGCAATGATGTTATAATGTGATTGATTAATTAATTAATTAACCAATTAATGATTATTCGGATAGGGCGAGGTGAGGGTAACTACACGTTCCCGTGAATAACTCCATTGACAACAACACGTCATCGTTTGTGTGCTGCTACCGTCCCGGTGCATATTAGACCACACCTGTCCCAAGTCCAGTCCTTGCTCATTCCTCGTGCTCCCTCTCGTCGTTTTTAAACCAATATATTAATATTAATATTAATATCATTAAAATAGTAGTGTATCTAATTGTTTTTCTCTGTCATGACCTTTTAAAAGTTAATAATGTGTTCTTTCTTTATTTATTAAAATATTAAAATTACATTCCACATTCATTTACAGAATCAAAATTAATTTCCTCATCACACTTAATTATTTTTCTAGTTTTAGTTTCACCGACTCGTCTCACATTCGTTATCTATTTTATTTTATTCTATTCTGTTCGTTTTCACTGAAAATCATTGCGGAGTGATAGAGCTAGAAGTGCGAGCTTCACTTGGAAATGTTCTGAAGAGCTTCCGAGTTTGCGTGAATGAGAACTCGGCATTGACTCAGTGACCGTTCGTTACGTGTTCGTGGCTGATGGTGGTGAATTTTAGCTCAGTGACAATCTCTCTTGCTATGACTTTCAGGTGAATTGTGCCTCAACTCTACGATTTCTGGATCTGCATTTTTCTTGCTTGGAATTCTAGGTTTTAATGGCCATTAAATCGGATTGTTGTGAAGTTACCTAATCCATCGCGCATTTATGTCAAACTCAACCAGTTAATTGTTTTCAAGCAGCTGAGTCAACACTGTTATTTCTAACGGAGGGGAATTGTCAACGTCCTTGGTTATTATTATCCATCTGATTTTCGTTGCTTGCCATATGCTAATCCCGATCTTTGTAGAATCTGTCGTTTTTCGATTTCCATGGTCGTTTTTACTTCAGGTTTAGTGTAATAATAATTCAAGCTTTGAAAGTACTTTTCAGTTTGAAGATACATTTTTGCCAAGTTGTTACGCAATTGTATTCACTTTTTTTTTGTGTTTAAAGCACTTAACACTTGATGACTTGGTATAGCATACTTGATCACTTGGGTTACGCAATTCTATTGTTGTAGTCTGATGCATTCTGGATTTCTTAGTAACACTTTCGTATGACGTTGAAAGAAAAGAAACTTAGTAATGATTGGATTAAGTAGCATGAGACTTAAAGCCAAAAATAAAAATGAAAGAGTAAGCACAACTAGTCATTTCAAAAGGTGCATTTTCACCTAATGTGTAGTAACTGTGTTATGGGAGATTTGGAGATCCTTCCTTTTGTGTTTCACTCCCCCACTGTTTATGGTTGCATAGAAGTGAAGAATCTGTTCTTATGGTAATAATGAATCTAGTGAACTAATAGTATTTTGGAAATAAACTTAGAAATTGGTCCAATCATAACCCATTATAGACTATAAAGGTCACAAGAAGGCATATTACTGTGACATATTTGAATTGCTTGTCATTTTTAAATAGATTTTATCAGTTAAGCTTGCTCACTTTGATACTTTGTGCTTGCTTCATCATCTTTGTTCCCATAGTTCATAGGCCAGTTAAGATTGTGTATAATCAACTACTTTTGCATTGACTTGGTCATATAATTCTGTGTCAGGTTTGTGTTAGATTGAGATAAATTTGCACTGACTATGGGTGTCTCTGGGAAGTGGATTAAAGCATTGGTTGGTCTAAAGAAATCACAAAAGCCAGGGTCTTCTGAGAAGGGTGGAAATGTGAGTCTCTCTCTCCATCTCTCTCAAAACACTTCATACGCATATTCCTGAATTTCAGTATTTATTTTCATGTTCTGGTAGCAAAATAATCATCACATATGGTGATTTTAGCTTTCTGTATCATCATGTAGTTATTTCCACCCACACTACCCCAAGAGAAAAGAAAAACAGTTTTGTTGCTTGGTTTTCAACTTGAGAGGGAATTTTTTTTTTTTTTTTTTTGCGAGTGTTATACTCAAGACATTTAGTGGAGTTGTTTTTTATTCTTCAAATGTTAGAGCATGGGTCACCTTGATTAAGTATTTTGTTATTGATCATTTCAATTCTAATATGTGCTCAACAAATTTTCCTCTTGGAAGCTTTATAAACTGAATTTAGTAAAATTTAAAACCAGGCCCACTATAGATATAAGGGGGGATATTGTACACACTACATATTGTAGAATAACTTTGTGTGTTTTTAACTTTTCAATGGTGAGAAGGTTGGCAAGTTTCACCACCAGAGAAGGCATGATGTCGAATTTGATAATGGTAAACTTCCAAACGAATTGGATAATGATGCTAGTCCACCTGTTGAAGATGATAATGGCCATACAAACCTTGATGCCCACTATTCATCTTCTTCTTCACAACAAGCACATGATGCTGCATATAATCAACAATCAAGGGAGGAATGGGCTGCAATATGCATTCAAACAGCATTTCGAGGATTTCTGGTACATTCCATATTAAATTTGGCTTAATTTACATGAGCTGAACTGAAATCTTTTATTAAAAAAAATATCTAACTAATTTGTTACCTTAAATTTACATTTTTTTTAATGTGACTGTAGGCAGTGTTTATGTGATGTCATTTAGTTCTGTTATTCTCCCCTTTTTATACTTAAGGAGTCTATCTTATTCTCTAAAATTATTTTTGGCATTGAAGACTCAGGTATTGCAGTAGCGGTTGACAAAGTGATTTATCTACCTTTAGGAAGTCACGTTTCTTGAATTTTAACTGATTTTTCTCTAAGATGCACTTCAGATCTATTTTAGAGTTTTTTTCCTTTCATTTGTTTCTTTATTTACTCCTGTATTTTTTTTTTGAGAGTTATTGCAAAAAAGTTCAGGAGTTTTACTGCCAACAGCTTTGACCTAGCTGGAAAATTGTGTTTTATTTATCAGGCCAGAAGAGCACTACGGGCTTTGAAAGGTGTGGTAAGACTTCAGGCCCTTGTAAGAGGCCATGCAGTGAGAAAACAAGCTGCAATAACACTCCGTTGTATGCAAGCTTTGGTGAGGGTTCAAGCTCGTGTTCGGGCTAGGCGTGTTTGCATGGCATTGGAAACTCAAGCATCACAACAGAAACATCAGCAAAACCTTGCAAATGAAGCTCGAGTTCGAGAAATAGAAGTAAGGACCAAGGAGTACTGTTCTGAAAGTGGCATTACTTTTTTTAATTGTGAAATATCTTCTAAGATAGCTGTTTGTTTGCTTTTTCTGCTCAATCTGTCATTATATTTAGTTTCACTTTACAGTGACTATATGCTTTCCCTGTTTCTATGTTGATGTCATTCTAGTTGCATATGCATCACACTTGTGCTCAGAATGTTTTCATAAAGGTAGTAATTCCATAAAGAGTTGTATTTGCAAAATGCTGTAGTGCTTGGTATGATATAATGTAATTAAATTGCAGTTTGTTATCAAATTATCTGTTTGAGGGACCTTGTAACTTAATAATGATGAGTAATAACTCAACTTTTTTTTTTTAAAAATCATATATACAGGATGGATGGTGTGATACTACAGGATCTGTTGAAGAAATTCAGGCTAAAATATTGAAGAGACAGGAGGCTGCAGCAAAACGTGAGAGAGCCATGGCATATGCTCTATCTCATCAGGTGAATTTACTAAAGCATGTTGTTTATGTGTGCAGTGAGTATTAGTTAAATTTTTCTGCAACCTGCATAATAAGAAATATCTGAAATTCATAATTTCATTAATTCATAGGAGGGTCTCATTGGCTTGAGGACATTCTCCATCAGGAAACATACAAAATTGCTTTTTACATCCTATTAAAGTGTTGTAAACTCAATCTGAAGTTTTGAATGGCCCATCTCAAACACAACTTTATATGTAGAATTATAGAAAAGAGTACTAAATTTGGAATTGTGTTTTTCTACTGGACCAATTCAAACATTATTCAATCAAGCCACATAGTTTTGTAACTTGTAATGAGTTATATAGATAGTGTAACATACTATCATAGTACAATACTGATGTTGTTGTCAAGTGGCAGTGAACTTCTAGAAGTAAAATGAACTTGGAACTTTTGTCCAACAATTCCCTCATCACATGATCAGCAGCTTTGCATTATAGTATCCATTTTCCTTTGATACATCGTTTTGGTCCACAGGCTTGGTGTAAGATTTTTCAAATTTTCCCCTTGGCAGTGGCAGGCAGGATCAAGACAGCAGCATGTTTCCTCTGGATTTGAACCAGATAAAAATAGCTGGGGTTGGAATTGGTTAGAGAGATGGATGGCTGTCCGTCCTTGGGAGAATCGGTTTGTTGACATTAATACGAAGGATGGAGTAACAGTCCATGAAGATGGAGCCAAGGATGATAACAATGGAACCACATCTCAGTTGAGCTCTGCTTACAAGAAACCATTCTCATCAAACACTCATCCAAACCTGGCAAATCAGGGAACTGGTCCCACTATTTCGGATGGCTGTGATTCTTCATCTAGTAAGTCTGCATCTTTGCTAGAATCATCAAACACACAGCCTGTTAAGCCAACTCCTAAGGCAAATGTCGAGAATACTGTTGAAGAAGTTAACTCAAAACCTAGAATTGGCTCAAGATCTCATAGTAATCCAAAGGAGAGAACATCGCAGACAGATAAGCAGGCCAAAAAACGATTATCACTGCCTAACAATGGTGAGTATTCTCTTTCTGTTCATTTTATTTTTTCCTGTACACTGGGGGTCTGACAGCTGCTTCAGGAGGTTGGAACAATTATCAGGTGAACTATAATATAGATAGACTGACCCAAGCTAGTTTGAGTTTGAGATTGAGAAAGAAAATTCAAGTGTACCTAGGTGCATTCACTCATACAGAGGTAGGCCAGCATTGTAGACCTTAAACTCATATTGATAACATGAATCCCTGTTGCAAGACCAAACACTTAGAAGAGTTAATTAATGCTCTCAGAAATAACATCACTGAGTTGTATAGAATGAGATCACTGATGTTTCGTAAACCCCCTAAGGAATTAATTTGCAATTTTGATTAGATTTTTTTGTAAAACATCTCTAATTCTAAAATTCTTGTGCTGATGAAATCATAGTAAGCAATCTGAAAATTCAGTTGAGTGGATTATGTTAGGATAGAACCAGCCTTTGCTAAATATTATTTCTTATCTATGTTAAGCAGGGGGTGGTGCTGGATCTCAAATAGTCAAACACCCAGTTAGCACTACTAATGTGAAAGGAACGCTAAGCACACAAAAGTCTAGTAGGGATAAGCCTAAGCTCAATGGAAGAAGGGATGCGAATACAAAATCAGTTCCATAGGGGGGATGTGAACATAATAAAGACACGGATATGTATGTATTTTGGAGAATCACAAATAAGGGAAATCACTCTCTTCTTGTCCATTGATATGTGGCCATTTGTCGTTCCGTGCATATAATGTGAAGCGGTGAGGGCTTTCGTTGTAGCTAGCTAGCTAGTTCATCCATGAAGAGTTGAAGACGGTGAATGTGGTTTTACAGTTTTGAGATTGGCTTGGGTTGTGATAGGAATAAGATTTGCCTGGTTGATACACGTTTGTTTTTATTTATTATGCAATGCTTGTTGTGGTCAGAAATCAGAATGCCAGTCAGTTATGTGATAGCATGATGTATTTATGTACACCTTTCACTTCAGTGTGCGATTGTCTTCTGTTCTGTCGCATTATATTGTTGCCAGCTGGTCTTTAGTGAGCATATTTTTACCTATACATGCGTACATACTTCTGCGTAGATTTGATTATTTGATCATAATTGGTTCTTATTTTCTGTACACTTTCAAACTGATTTTTATCACGTTACCAATTGTTAAGGATATACAAACAAATAATGCCTGAAATTTGGGTTAGAATTGTATAAAATAAAATCCCAGCAGTCATTATGAATAGCAGATCCAGCAAAGCAGGTACTGTATATGATGTTCGCGTTTGTGAATTTAATTAAAATTAAAATCAGATTCAGGCGGTGGTCTGTTGTCCGAATAGTCAGCGCATTTTGCTACCTTTTATTAATTTCTATTCAATTAAAATTTATATTATTGCAATGTGTAGTAATACATTTAAATTTATAAGGATTAAATAAGTTTTCTTTCCTATAATTTTTTTTTTACTTCACCTCCCTATAAAATTTGTCCTATTAGGTCGATATCATTTCATATTACTTAAGTGAATTTTTTTTATAAAAATCCTAAATTTATTTAAGTTCATTTATAAAATAATATTATTTAGATCTTTTCTTAATTTTTAGAGGTTATAATTAATGTATAAATGGGTACAGAATTCTATCATTTAATTATAGATAAATTACGTATAGTATATTTATTAACTTAAAATCATATTTATCGTGATATTTTATGAATTGTTCTTATAAAAAATTTATACTGAAGATATATTTTCAGCATGGTAGATAATTCAATTTCCTGGTAACATAATACTAGTATTTTTCTAAAATTAGGATCTTAAGGTGGCGAGTTAGCGTAAAATTGCTATGGTTAACCGCCGTTGAAAAATACTACTACTTTACTATTGTTAACAACAGATAGAAACAAACAAATCACTACTTGGTAGGATTAGGGTAGGTAAACAAAATTGCATTTAGTTGCATAATATATTTTGATTTTTCCAGAAAGTGTCTTATATTCTGAAATACGAAAGAAAACAACAAACAAACGCGTACGTGACTTACATTACATGTCGTACCGTTACAGTAGAGCGTGGAAGAAAGAAGCTAACAGAAAAAGAAAAGAAAAGAAAAATCCCAACCCCTCTCCCTCCCTAGCCTGTAGGCTGTACCCAGACCCAAACCCCAACCCCTTTTTCTTCTTTCCCTCCTCCTGATGAGAAAAGAAAAAACATTAACCCTAGAAAACACAAGCCGGTGTGTCGATCATTGATTGATGATTCGTAATCAGTAATCAATCTAATCACGATTCCAGAACCAGGAGTGGTAGGAGTGTTGCAGTTGCAGTTGCAGCAATTAAGGATCGTTCCTTCAAACTCAATGTTGTCAACCCCATTCGTGTTAACCTTCTCTCTCCTCCTCTCCCTCCCAATCCTCTTCTTCCTCGCCCCACGAATCCTCCCTCCCAAACCCCACTCAATTCCTATCTCCCCCTCCGATGAACTCGATGACATCAACCTCTTCAACCGCGCCATCGCCCATTCCACAAATCCCCACTCCAATTCCAATAATAACCCTTCCAAATTCTTCCACCTCTCATCCAAGAAAAACCCCTCCCTCAAAATCGCCTTCCTCTTCCTCACCAACACCGATCTCCATTTCTCACCCCTCTGGGACCAATTCTTCCACGACACCCCCTCCAACCTCTTCAACATTTACATCCACGCAGACCCCTCCGTCAACCTCACGCGCCCCTTGTCCTCTCTCTTCAAACCTAAGTTCATCCCCTCCAAACGCACCTTCCGCGGCTCCCCCACCCTCATCTCCGCCACGCGCCGCCTCATAGCCACCGCTCTCCTCGACGACCCCTCAAACTCCTACTTCGCCCTCCTCTCACAGCACTGCATCCCCCTCCACTCCTTCACCTACACCTACCGCTCCCTCTTCATCTCCCCGACCTTCGACTCCTCCGACCCCGACTCCTCCCGCTTCGGCATCCGCCTCAAATACAAATCCTTCGTCGAAATCATCTCCCACGCGCCCAAGCTCTGGAAGCGCTACATCTCCCGGGGACGTTACTCACTCATGCCCGACATCCCCTTCGACCAGTTCCGCGTCGGATCTCAATTCTTCACCCTCACGCGCCGCCACGCGCTCGTTGTCGTCAAGGACAGGGCCCTCTGGCGCAAATTCAAGATCCCGTGTTACCGCGACGATGAGTGCTATCCTGAGGAGCATTATTTTCCCACTCTGTTGTCCATGGCGGATGCCGATGGTTGCACCAAATACACGCTCACTAGAGTCAATTGGACCGGCACCGTCAGCGGTCATCCTTACACTTACGGCCCCACGGAGATCTCGCCGGAGCTCATTCTCGGACTCCGTAAATCCAATCATTCCGAATCATACCTTTTCGCCCGGAAATTCACCCCAGATTGTTTGGAGCCCTTGATGCGCATTGCCAAATCGGTTATCTTCAGGGATTGAAAAATTAAAATTGAAATTTTAACACGGTATGTTGTTTACTTTGTTTTATTTTATTTGTTGTGATTTATTATTAGGGTTAGCAATAGTACAGTGAGTTGTTGTTTGTGTGAGTTAGAGATGGTAGGATGGTCAAAAAGGTTTGGATATTTGTTGATGTGTATTTGCACTTTGTTGGAGTGTGTAGTGAATTCCGTTTTCAGCTTTATATGTTGGAATCTGAGTTTGATGCTTTTCTTTTGTTTGCAATATCGAAAATGTTGCATGATATTTCTAGGGTGGGTTTAAAGTTGAGCATGTACTTCTATTGGTTTTCAATGCACCGATGCGAATTAGCACAAAATAAAAAAGGAAGGAGGGATTTGTTGGTCTGAGAATAAAAGTAATTTTAATACCTCCCAACTGAAATCTAAACTTGAACTTAGAGTGTGTTTGGATAGGCATTCTATCCATGTTGAACTGAAAAATTACACATTCAGAAAGGTTATGTGAGTAGTGCATTGAGTTTAGGTGGAATGAAAGTGAGTTTTAGATTGATAGGCACTGGGGTGAACTTTGGAGGGACCTCCTCAAGTTGCTTTTTAAGCAACATATTATGTGTGTGTAGGTGCATTAGTGCTTTCTAGGGAATGAGATTCTCTGTTTATGTATGGGGAGAGTATGTTGCTTTTGGCATTTGCGGTGTCCATGCCTTGCTTTTTGATGTGAAAAAAAGGTTTATGACATCTTGTTGTATTCTGAATGTCAAAATCATGGTGTTGTACTAGTAGGTCCTTCTAGTCTCTTTTTTCATATACTCTTATTCCATATGAATGTGAGTTCAATCTCATTGTCAATGTAAAAACTTAGTTGGTAGGCAATATGTAAGTATATTTATATAAATGTTCTGAGTCTTTTGTTCCTGGTGGGTCTCTGGAATGTAACTCGCATAAACTTAAGTTTTTTTTATCTGCCTGTTGGATTTTTTTTTGTCATTGATTGCTTCTATTAGTTTGTTTTCTTATTATGCACAAAATACAAAGGCTTGTCGATGCTGTTGTGGTTAGATTTTCTTTTATTAATTTCTTTGTCTGATTCTGCAGTTGAGATAACTTTGTCAAATTTTATTCTATCAGGTGGAAAAAGTCAGCGAAGAGATTTATGGTGAGATGATATTGCTTGCTGTGGCTATTATTATAATAGCTTGATGGGGGTGTATAGTTTGAAGAGGCACGAACAGCCCACATACTATATACCTGGATGAACTCTCAAATTGAGAGACTTGGGATTTTACACTAATGAATTGAGGAATCAAATCAAATACAAAACAAAGAAATAGGTAAACAAACACCTGCGTGAGGTAAAAAGAAAAGGCGGGGGTGATCATGTCAAATGTATGTAGTTGGGTTCAAGTGCTCAAGTAATTGCCAATTTGCCATAGAAGATTATGTAGTTAGTTCTTCCTTTTCGTGGGGATGGTTTTGTACATAACGAGTTGTGTAAACATTGTTTAAAAGCTCTACGGTGTTACTACTTTTGAACAACAAAAAAAGAAAAAGCTGTTGTTAAACGTGAGACAACAGTGACTGCAATTACAAAAGGAAAAAAAATATACTATGTCCACATTTGGCCAATTGCTTCTCCATATTCGAATCGATCCCTTTGCAATCCTGCTATTTATTTCCACCTCCTGTTTCTCAATTCCATTGACCTCTTTTTTCTTTTGTCCTTTTTGTGTCTCTGTGTTAGTCTATGATCCCTTTCTTCTGTGGAAAGTATCAGATAGTTGCTTTAATTTGACTCCATTAGATTAGATAAATATATAAAAGGAAAGAAATAAATCTTCTTGTATTTGAACATTTTTTGCATAGGATGAGTCGGTGGCAGTGTGAAAGGGGAAATAATAGTTATTAACTGTTTAACATGAGCATGGATGATGTTCATCATATTATAATATAATATTATAACAATTATATATGCATAGGTAGTTGTTGGCTTGTAGAGTCACGACAAAATTGAACTTGTCGGTGCTGGTTCCTTTCTCTTTCTCAATAAAAAATGGGTCCCATGGACAAGAAAGTCGTACACCTTTCATCATCTTTGTGGGACCCACGGACCCACATAGTACAGTTGGCTTCCATGTTTTTTCTTTGAATTTTCTAAGCACATCAACTTCTTGTAGTTTGTAGGTTTGTAGCAACAATCACTGGGATTTCTTACTTCTCAATTTTAACCTCATTCTGAAACTAGACAAAAATATAGTAATGTATATGGTGGACATTTTGTTTTTTTTGGGATGTCAGTGTTTGTTAATCTTAGTTATTTAATGTCTTATTTTACTCTATATAATTTGATTGAAAGCGCCCCTCTGTACAACATTTTAACTGTAACTTTCATATAATAAAGAAGAACCCGTTTTTAATATTCTAATATTGATAATGGTCTTGTAAGTTGTGGACTGGTAGGGGGATGTTAATTTAATAGCATAAAAAAGGAGGTTAGGTAAGTTGTTAACTTTCCACCAAATTTTGGCATTCATGCCGAATTCTGGTTGAAAAATGAGCCATTATTCAAGGTTGTTTATATCTTTAAGCAAATTGCTTGTAGTTGGATAGTTGATATGGAATTTTTTTCTCTATAAGATTTTTTTTACAAATTAAATTATATTCATGAGAAAAAGAAGGGAAAAGAATAAACTTTTTTTTTTTTTTAAATCTTTTTAGGCTTTTTGTTGAGTTTCGCTACTTCCCTTGAGCTGAAAGAAATGCATGCCACTGTCGAGGCACATGTGAATGTGATGTGGCCTTCACCTTCCTGGATACAGAAGCAAACAATTAACGGATGGAGACAATTATGCATTTAATCATTAACCCTTTCTGACAGTTGAGAATTCTACTTTTCATATCTTGGACAAATTTTTATTATTGAAAATTTCTTCCTAACACAGTAACATCATTACTAGAAAATATTAATATTATTTAATAAACCCAAAGACTTTTTTCTTTCTGTCTATTACATAGGCATCTATCTCGGCGAAAGATAAACGTAAACTCAGAGATCCATCCTAGTCTTCTAGAGTTAAGAAATAATTGGTTCAAATAATATATTTTTTCAATTATCTAAAATTTTCCAGTTACCTGAGATATATGTGATGTGAAGTGTTATCATTACTTAGGACTAACATCATTACCAAATATTAAATATTGACAAACTAAATTGGATAAATATAAAATCCAAATCAATTAATAGTAATCTTTAAAATTTGTATAATAATCAAATTTTTAATACTATAAATTGAAACTTGAGAAAAAAAATATTATAATTATTTAATTAATAATTTAAATTTATCCAAATATATACAAATAATTGAACAAATATTAAATAATGACAAACATGTATTAAAATAAAATAAAATATATAATAAAGGACATACTTTAAGTGAAGAGAAATTTATAATATACTATCAAGTACTGAAATTTATAATATATTTTTTGATGCATTGAAATTTATAATATATAAGAATTAACGGGTTGACTTGTAGAAAAAAAAGAATGATCTCTCGCTTACTATGTAAGTCCGTGAAACAAATTACAACTTAGTTTAAAAAGGGAAATCCACCGTAATAAATTAATAATTGATAAACTAGGTCTGGGACCAGTTTTTTCTTTAAAAAAAAAGTCTGGGACCAGTTATAAATTTCTAGCACTCACGTGACAGTGTTTTCTCATCGCAACTACGTGTTCAGACTTCAGACTACAGTGATAAACATTGTCTATTTATGCATGCTTATTGTTAATTAACAATTTGTTGTATAACTTTTCTTAAAAAAAGAAGAGAATTTGATATCTTAAACTCCATATCCTAAGTAGTAACAGATACAAGATACAGTACTAACAAATTCTCTTCTTTTTTTTTAAGAAAAGTTATACAACAAATTGTTAATTAACAATAAACATGCATAAATAGACATAATGTACTATCCTATTTCCTTTCAAATGATAGCAATTTACATTAAATAATCAACCTGTCTTAATGTAATAGAAAAAAAGAGAGAAAATATTAATAAAATATTATGCATTTTTATTCATGTAGAAGAGTTCAAATGTACAATCCTATTTCCTTTCAAATGATAGCAATTTACATTAAATAATCAACCTGTCTTGCACCCATTTTACCAAACACCAAAAGCCTTACAAAAATGGCAACTATTGTAAGAAAAAGAATATAATAGTGATTTCCCTCTCCACATGCAAAATATACCCGGGAGTTAGAAATAGATAGAATGCATGCAGCTCATAAGAATTGAAGACAAAAATATTCTAGCTTCAGTAGCTCCACCATTCCATCTTCCATTGATAGGACCTGTGTTGTGTCGTGTCATGTGTGTACTAGAGGAATGCACTAGAAATCTGCAACCTCCAAGGGCCTAGAGATCATTCTCACGAAGCAAGGTTGCTGAGGCCAAAATAGAGAGTTCTCTGCTGAAATGCATTAATAGCATAATCAACTTGAAAATGACCAAATTGTGATTTAAATCGAAGTCCATATCCCAATCCAATTCCAGATCCTGGTTTACCCTGCCTCAAAGCTGGATTTCCTGAGTTTACAAGAGCACATTTAAAACTCAGAAATGTAATTTGAGTATTTTGAGCAAAATAGTATTACTCACCTGGTACAAGGGGACCGGACTGTATCCATGAAAATGGCACCTTCCAACATCTTATTCTACAATAAAAAAGACATTGAGTAGTTTAGTACACAGCATTTCAGTTCAATAATAACTGTAATAAAATAAAAAGGAAAAAAAGTGCATTTGTTTAATTCTGTGTCTGCTTGTGCATGTTTAGCAAGGAAAGAGACGAGGCTAGTTCATGAATAACTTCAATGTCAGTTTAAAGGTAAGGTATGCTCAACCACAACAGATCTCAGAAATATTAAATAGTATTACAATCATATACAAGGTATTGATAATTTTAACTTGTGGAAACATAGTGGGAAGGCTGGATGGGCTGACTCTGATACATTGGATAAGATTTCAAGAATGTATCAGAGTCATAAACCAAGTGAGAAACAATTCTCAAATAAATACAAGATTCAAGTGATACTACTGGAACTATAATTTTGAATTATATAGAAGTGCTACAAAATTCATATGATGAAGAACAATCCCAACTTAATAATTAGCTGTAATTTAAAGCATACCCATAAGTTTGGATAGAAGTTATCTCACAGTGATATGGGTTGCATCAAGATATATTTGTTATGACTGTTGCTGAGAATATGAAAGAAATCAACCGTTCTTCGCTCAATTCTTGCCCATGATTTGTGGATGCAGAGGAAGGTAAGGTTGAGGAACATAGCCCTGTTTTCTCAACTCAAGAAGGAGACTCTTCAGAATCAAATAGATCTCAACAGATTCTGGGTGATTTCTGTCAGCAGCGGAAAACATATGGGTTCCACCATTAACATCAAACCAGCTGTATCCAGGTATCTTCTGAACTCCTTTTTCCTTCATTAAACTTCTTACCTTCAGAACACTTGCCCATTCACCAGCATCAGCATGTACATTTGAAAGTAATACGTAGTATCCAGAATTTTTTGGGTCCAATTCAAGAAGATGTCTCGAAGCTAGTTTTGCCAACTCAACATTGCCGTGCAGCCGACAAGCTCCTAGCAATGTCCCCCAAACACCTGCATCTGGAGTGAATGGCATGCTCTTTATGGTATCAAATGCTTCTTGCAAACGACCAGCACGACCATACAAATCTACCATGCATGCATAGTGCTCCATCCTAGCACAGACCCCATATTCTCTAATCATGCAATGAAAGTAGTGTATGCCCTCATCAACCAAGCCTGCATGGCCGCAAGCAGATATTATAACAAGAAAAGTAACATGATCAGGGTGAATCCCAACTCCTAACATCTCATGGAATAGATCAAGGCATTCTCTAGGGCAACCATGGCTTCCATAGGCAGCAATGATGCTGTTCCATGAAACTTCATTCTTCCCATCCATCAGGTCAAATACACACTGAGCCAAAGCTAGTTTTCCACATTTAGAATACATATCTATCAGTGCACTTGCAACAAATGTGTCAGAACTAAATGCATTTCTTATCACATAGCCATGCATCTCTTTCCCATAATAGAGTGCCGGTAAATTTGCAGTAGCAGAGAGAGCAGATGATAGGCTCACAGAATCAAACTTGACTCCACTCATTCCCATTTGACGAAAAAGATCAATTGCCATTCCTGGTTTCCCATTCTGTGAGAAGCTTGAAATCATTGAGTTCCAACAAACACTATCTCTTTCTGACATTCTTCTGAAAAAATTATAAGCAAGATCCAGTCTTCCACATTTTGCATACATATCTGTGATGGCAGATCCCACATTAACTATATTCTCCAATCGTTTCTTTAGAATATCACAATGCAACTCCTTCCCTAATTTCAGAGCAGCCAAAGCAGCACAAGCTGGTAAAACACTAGCCATGGTTAGGGAATTAGGCACCATTCCCTCTTGAATTAACCACCTAAAAGTGTTTATTGCATCGATATTCAACCCATGAAGTACGTAACCTGATATCATAGCTGTGCAAACTGCAACATCAACCAAAGTATCCTGCTGGAAAATCTTGCGTGCCATCTCCACATCTCCACCCTTTAAATATATGTCAATAAGAGCACTTTTCAAATAGACATCAAAAGGCACCCTATGCCGCACAATGTAACTATGAACTTCTTTACAACGTCTGAGACTCCCGGAATCAAGGATAGAAGGAAGGAAACTTGAAAAAGTGACCGAATCTGGTTTGACCCCAGCAGAGATCATAGCATTTAACAAAGGTGCAGCCTCGTCTGTAAATCCATTTTGAACACATCCAGCAATCAACCCATTCCAAGTCACTGTATCGGTCTGTGGCATTGTATTAAATAACTTGCGAGCATAAAAAAAGTTCCCACATTTTGAATACATGGAAACTAGAGTGTTTGCAACCTGTGAATCAAACTCAAACCCACTACCAATAACAAGACCGTGAAGCTGAGTACCAACACAAAACTTCCCTCTTGTAGCACATATAGACAAAATACAAGTATATGTCACCGAATTAGTCATACTATAAGAGGTCCTCATTTCACGAAAAGTCCCTATTGCATTGTCAAAATCTCCACTTTTCACATAACCATGGAGCATGACATTCCACAAAATGGTGTCTCTCTGAGGCAACTCATCAAACACCTGCCTTGCATGATGAATATAACCATTATCGGCATACAACTTGATCAAAGCACTACCAACAAACAAGTCCACATGAAACCCCAAGGACCGAACCGTATTATGAACTGCCATACACAACGGCACGTTATTCAAGCCACCACAAGCTTTAATCACATAAGGGAATGTGTATCTGTCAGCTGAAACTTTACTACCCAACATCTTGAAGTAAAACAACAAGGCAAAATGAAACCACCCCAACATGTAAAGCCCTCTTATCATCCAATTCCAAGGAAGAGCATAACACAATTCAAGCCTGAAAAACAAGTATCCAGCATCCCTGATCCTACCACAAAGAACATAGAGCCCCAAAATCCTTGAACTCAGTGTGCAAACATCACTCATGCCACCAACAATGACCTGAGTGTGAACCTGTTTAGCTTGCTGAACCAAAGAAGCATCTGAACAAGCCCGGAACAAAGATTCCAATTGGGTTGTGAGAGAATCTTGGGCTTCTGGGGGCGAAAAATGTGATTTTGACAAAACATTGTTGTTGCAGATGCTTGTTGCTGTGTGCACGAAATGTTTGGACCTTGAAATTGCAAGTCTATATATAGAGCATAGATTTGTTCTGTTATACATTTCTGAAAGTGAAAGAGGCAAACCATAACCAAGTTCAGATAGCAAATTAGAGGGGAGGCAATCCTGCTGCGTTTCGTTTCGTTTAGTAACGTTGGCAAAACAACAAACAACCAACGAGGTGGATGTTTTGTGTCGTGTTTATTCTGTTCCTAGCTTTCAACTTCTGTTACCCCTTTCGTTTCTACACATTCCACGACCATAGCGTTAGCACGTGATACGACCATCACAATGCGCAGACATGAATGCATGTTTGAGTCATACTGATAGTGCCTTTCCAAAACACCCACTTCTACGAGCAGTGCATTTGTTATTTTGTTTTTTACTCATTCTACACAAACCAAACTGTCATTATCTTTTATTCCCAAAGTTTTTTACTTATTTATAACTTTTTAACTGATTTTTTTTAAAAATTGCTCAGATGCAAGAACCTGTAACTTGATATTTGGTTTGCAAATAATCTGATTAAATATCTTGGATTTTTATTTTTTTTTGGTATTAAAACACCTTGGATTTTAGTTTAATGGTTTAGACTTTTGATAGCTTTAGAGTCGAGGAGATAGAAGTGACTTTTTTAAATAAAAGAGAAAGAAAACAAATACTAAGTTTATATTCAATATAATAAATATTTTTCCAATAAAAACTTTTATTTTTTGTCCTCATCACGCAGGTCACCAGAGTTTTAGAAGGGTTGCCTGCATAATGATGGCATAAGGGGGAGGACAAACAAAAGGTGTCGCAATAAAATTGTGTGCTTCTCTTCTATTCATGTGGAAGAATTCAATCCTATTTACTTTCGAATTAAAGAAATTTACAAAAAATAATCAACTTGTCTGCACCCCATTTCCTTTTACCAAAAACCAAAAGCCTTACAAAAATGCCAATTATTGTAAGAAAAAGAATATAGTAGTGATTTCCCTCTCCACATGCAAAATATACCCGGGAGTTAGAAATAGAGAGAATGTATGCAGCTCATAAGAATTGAAGACAAAAATATTCTAGCTTCAGTAGCTTCACCATTCCATCTTCCATGACGTGTGTTGTGTCATGTGTGTACTAGAGGAATGCACTAGAAATCTGCAACCTCCAAGGGTCTAGAGATCATCTCAAGAAGCAAGGTTGCTGAGGCCAAAATAGAGAGTTCTCTGTTGAAATGCATTAATAGCATAATCAACTTGAAAATGACCAAATTGTGATTTAAATCGAAGTCCATATCCCAATCCAATTCCAGATCCTGGTTTACCCTGCCTCAAAGCTGGATTACCTGAGTTACAAGACATCAACACCATGAGATTACATTTAAACTCAGCAATGGAACTCTAAACAATGAGGAATATTTGCTACTCCAGATTATGATCTAGCTTTTGGTTTCGTATATATCATAGTAGCCTTTATTTTACTACACAAAATGACTTCTAGCGAGTTCCTCCTACAACTGGAGAGACAAAATAAGAATCATTTATGCAGTTTTGTAATTTTGCTTTGTACAATCCTAGCTCCATTATTATTCCACCAAATCCATAAAATGGAACTTTGTATGTATGGACTTGCACAAGTCAGTACTAGACACAAAAGCAGACAGTAAGATAATATGGGGAGGGCCAGGAATCAATGTGTATGTATGCATGTAATTTGAGTATTTTGAGCAGAATGGTATTACTCACCTGGTACAAGGTGACCAGACCGCAAGTCTGTTCCGCAATCCATGAAAATGGCACCTTCCAACATCTTATTCTACAGTAAAAAAGACATAAAGTAGTTTAGTACATAGCATTTCAGTTCAACAATAAATGTAATGAAATAAAAAGGAAAAAAGTGCATGTGTTTAATTCTGTTTGCCTGCTTGTACAGTATAGCAAAAAACAATTAAGGAAAGAGATGAGGTTAGTTCATGAATAACTTCAATGTTTGTTTAAAGGTAAGGTGTGCTTAACAACAACAGATCTCAGGAACATTAAATATTAAAATCATATACAAGGTATTGCTAATTGTAACTTGTGTAACCATAGTGGGAAGGCAGGATGGGCTGACTCCTATACATTGGATAAGATTTCAGTTTTTCAATTCCTAAAGCTCACATGAAAAAAAAATAGGTCTTTTAAATCAGTCCTGTGGAGGAAAAGTGAAAAACTCAATAGAAATGACAACCTAAATTCTTAATTTATTAGATGGCGTGGCACTTAACAGTAGCACTTTAAAGCCAATATGTCATGATCAAAGCATAGAGCTACAAATAAGATACCAGAGAAGATGGTGAATATGCTGCATGATCCTGTCAACTTCTTACCAGATGGGGACTATTCCCTCAGGTGCTAAACCTTTATTAAAACTAGGGATGTAAAATATTTCAACTACTATAGTAAAAGCAGTTCTTGCCAAAGATGGTGAACATGGGACCGTGCTTACTATATACAGTAGCACTAGACAAGACAAAACAAAACTTTGAAGAAAGCAAGTTCTCTATCAAAGAAAGTGAACTTTAGCGGTATAAGAATATTTTAGGCAAATGAGGTTATAAATCGGCCTTGTTTTACATTATAGGATTGCTGTTCATTATGCTATCACATACCAAAGGGAGTGTGAGTTCACTATTAGCCACCAGACATGATCGCCCAGATCCAACTGCTCCTTCACCATACCCTCGCACACTCCCAAGCCCTCCAATGGAAAATGCTTGGTAAGGAGCCATGTCCCCAACAATTGAGCCTCCTGTAAGTCTGTCACAAGAAAGGGTAGTGATGATAGGCAACTGTTTGTCAAACAACCTTTAGAGGAAATGAAAACAGCAGAATTTTCCAAGCACTAATGCATTTTAATTAACTCCCAGCTCCACATGGTTGTTTCTCGGAATGCACATATATTTATCCTTTCCTTTCATGTCTCTTAACCATGTCAGATAAGGGGGGGAGGGGGGGTGGATTATCTACTTCAAATGCCAGAAATTACCAACCTTGTCAAGAGAAATGCTGGTCCAAGTTTGATTCCCTTTGAAGCAACAAATTTAAATCGATTGAAGATTATCCACTTAGAAAGAACTGGAATACCTTGTTCTATTTGAAGATTAAACTGAAAAAGACAGGCATTCAGTTAGTGGAATACATGCACTAGAATTTCTTGTGATATAAACAAACTTATGCAACTAACTAATTCACAACCATTCATAAAAAGGAACTTGGACGCAAATGGAAATAAGAATATATCTTATTACATGAAAAAAGCTATTATCATTCGCCTTCGCAAATTGAGACTCTTGCTTTAACACTACCATACTGTCGTGTGGATTGCCACTGCATCAAGCAATGTACAACATATGATTAAAATCAGTTCAACATCTTGAGAACTGGAATACAAGAATAGTTAATTACCTGCAAGTCAAAGGAAACCCATCATAATCTCTACTTATAGTTCGACCATCATCATTCATTGGACGAACATGCTGCATGATGGTTTACATTCCAATATTAGTTTCCACTTTGCCTATAACGAAATCAAAGAGCAACATAAAGCAAAGAAACTCAAGTTGGTCGGGTTTTAGTATTATGAAATATTCATGAAAAGTCCAGCTGAACCTCAAACTTTATGCTGGTTGTGCTGCTCCATTTTGAACTAGCAGGTTCCTTCAAGTCTATTCCCACTGACAATCGAGATAAATTTATACCTCCACTTCCTGAGCGGGAGAAATTGTTTACAGGGATACCATGGATTCCAATCTCAGGTGATAGTGAATGCTGGAAGAGGAAAAAGTGAGACAAGTAGAATTTAAGAATGTGCTACAAACAATCACCTAGCTGACACAAAGAGAATCCCATTTAAAAATAGGCTCATTGTACAACATGGTCATAATCACCATATCATAAAATATAAAGAAAATAGTATATGCACTAACATTGTAAATGTGTTTTTACATTATCTTCCAATCACAGAATGTCATTTACAATAAGTTTCTTGACTTTTATACTAACTAACTATCTTAAAAGTCATTCAGAGATAATTTCTAATTGGTTAAGTATAAAAACTTCTACACTAACAATGCATTAAACTCTAAAATATAATGATAAAAAACAGAAAGCCAACCTGCAATACAAAAGACTGCTGAGAGAGCCATTCTGGCCGTGGCCTTCTATATGCAACCAAGACATTTGAATCATACAGACCCTTGTCCCACGAAACATCAAGCTTCTCACTTCCACCAAACAAATTTGGGTGTTTGATGCATAGACTGTTCCAAAAAGAAGTTGAACAATTCATTACACAATTAAGAGAAAAGAAAACCAACCAATACCCTCGACCCAAAGCATAACTCAAATTCAAAATTTAGCCATTCAGATTCAACCAAGAGTTCACACTCCACACACATAAAAAGACAAAACGAAGGAACAAAAGTGAGATCCTCACCTCCCAATTACCAGTGAAAGTGGACTGCCAGAACTCCTATTGGGGGAAAATGCAAAATAACAACAACCACAAAGATATTTGTGAGCTTAAACAAATTAACTAATTAATTTTTCAAAGACATTGCTGAGAAAAATGAAACCTGAGAGTAGGGAGCATCAAAGAAGAGCATAGTTTGTGAGTAAAATCAACATTAACGTCAATCTTTGCTGTAAAACCCAAACAGAGAGAAAAACACGTATCAAAAAACACGGTTATGCAACAAAATGAGAAAAAAAAAATCAAAACTTTTGCATATTAAGTCTAACCTTTGCCAGCATGGATGCTCTTCTGAGCTCCCATCCCATCAAACACGCATCAACCATTAAATTACCAGACACACAGTAATTGAACCAACACAGGAGACCACACAGCCAACATTTGAAAGATTATATAGTAAACGGCATGCGTGCAGTGGAGACAATGCTCCTGCGTTTCGTTTCGTTTTGTAACGTTGGCGAAACAACAACCAACGAGGTGGTGTTTTGTGTCGTGTTTATTCTGTTCCTAGCTTTCAACTTCTGTTATCCCTTTCGTTTCTACACACTCCACGACCACTGCACTAGCACGTGACACGACAATCACTTTGCTATTGGGCCTTAGTTGGGTTATTGGCCCAATTCACATCATCGGGCTCGGCCCATTTCTGCTCCTCCTTTCTACCCATTGCACGTAATACACGCACGATCTTACTCTCAAGTCTCAACCATCCTAAATTCGACGCCGCGCCACCACAACTTCTTCAACGTTGGCGACGGCGACGGCAATTTCCAACGTTCATTCTTCTTCAGAGTCAGTGTCAGAGAGACGGATAGGTTATAGTTGCGCACACTTAAGGTATGTTCTGCGCAACTCATTTTCTCTTCTCCATTGGTTTTCATTTTTCATTGTTCATCTGTGTTGAACCTGAAGTATTCTCCAACTTTTTCACAAATTATTGTCTGCTATAGTATTTGTATTTTCTCCATAGATTTGAAGAAATATAAGGCTGGTTCCTTCTATATTCCGAATTAACAGTGCACGATGTTAGCGTCTATTGTACTTTAAGTGTGTAATCGTCTCGCCAAGAATAATGCTTCTGATTAAGAAATAAGTTCAACAGGTTGGATTGGTGCTATTTACTTATGAATTATGATAATTTCTTGCAGTACTGAAAATCATCGGTTAAATTTACTAATAATTTATGTGTAGTATGTACTATGTAGTGTGAAATTTGCTTGTGAATCACGGTAAGTTCTAAATCATCACAAGTTTACTTGAACTGACGAGGCATCGAGTCTACCTTGTTGATCTCTTAAATTTACTTGATGTATTTTACATTGCATTAGTACAATTCTATTATTTTCTTAGCTGTAGTAGACAGAACTTCTTGTTATGTCATTTGTGATTCCACTGGATAACTGTACTTCAAGTGAGTGTATATGGGCTGGTTGTTCTAAACCTCAAAGGTGGACTGCAAGTGGAAGGAAGAAATGGACGTCTATTTTTGAGGAATGGGCATTTGTTAGAGTAAAATATAATTATAATAATTTGTGCCAATGCAAAAGAATGCATGTCTTTGCCTCTGGCATTTTCACGTGTAAAATATAATCACAGAGTACTAAAAATGACACCATGCAGCTTCATGATCATTTGTACTACACTAACTTCATTCATTTTAACAAACTTTGCCAAAGTAACAAAATGTAATTAAAGAATCTATTAGAAATTTCTATAATTTTCTTTCTTTCTTTTCTTTCTTCATATTTTTCTAATGTATATCATGAAACTATCTTTTGTGCTGATTTCAGTTTCTGCAGACCAGAGCATTCTTTGAATATGCATTTGTTAAATTTTTGTAACATTATGTTGATGATTAATGATTGATTGGTTTTATATTTTTATATTCTATATTCTATATACTTTTTTTTTTTTGTTTTGAATTTTTATTATTTAAATTATCTGTTTTTTTCTTTGATTATCGTGAGCCAACCCGTTTAACCCAATGTCTATGGTTGGTTGAGCCAGGTTGTATAAATTTTGGCTCATTCCTTAAACCAGCCAAACTGTGTGGACTGATTTTTTTTACA